>CM070610.1:73144145-78144145 GCA_036346395.1 Hsuehochloa calcarea
ATGTCAGTGGAGTGGCTTCGTCTCGTCGGTGCTTGGCCGGTGTAGGTGTAGAGGATTGTTGATCTGGAGTAGACGTGGGTATCGTTGCTTGCGGACGGTGATGGTGATGGTGCTTGATGGAGACGAATCTTGAGAGCTTGGTGATGATGGCGTAAGTATCTTGAGCGCAAATAGTAGTGCTGGTAGGCGTTGTAGTCACCAGGGTGCGCGTCGCCACGTCGGGGCTTGAACCGTTGGAGATGTGCAGCTCGGACGGTAGCGGAAGATTGGTGGAGACCGACACCGGCATGTTGACGTGGTTGGCATCTGTAGGCGACGTTGTGATATCCTCGAGGTCACATGTTGTGCGGGAAGCACCTTCCGCCCTAGGAGACTGATGGCTCAGCAGGAACAGGGAGTCGGTGGAGACGGGCGCTCGCACGTGTTGGCGACTCGGTATGGTCGGCAACGTCGCGTGTGCCTGGTTGAGCTTGAGGTTGTCGAAAATTTCTTGCAGGTGGGTACTCTATGCCTTTTAAGATTAGTTTATTAACATAGGTTTTCAAATTTCTGCCTAGTTAAAGATAAAATATCTTTTTCATTAGGCATTGGAAGGATGCACTAGAATTCTTTAACCCAAATGATATTTTGACATAGCAAAAAAAATCAAAATGGAGTAATGAACATGGTCTTTTCTTCATTATCTAAACACATACTAATACGTTGATATACAAAATATGCATATAAGAAGCTAAACATCTCACAACCAGCAGTATAATCAATTAATTGGTCAATACGTGGAAGGTGAAAATCATCATCCGGACAAACTTTATTCAAGCCAGTGAAATCTACACATATTCTCCACTTACCATTAGATTTCAAAAAAAAATACAGGATTGACCAACCATTCGAGGTAGTCAACCTCTCTTATGAAACCTGCTTTAAGTAGCTTGTCGAGTTTCAACCGAATAGCTTCTCTTCGATTTGGGACGAGGCGACACAAATTTTGCTTGACATACTTCTTATCAGGCTGTAACGCTAGCATGTGCTCGATTACCTCCATCGGAACCTCGAGTATGTCAGATGGCTGCCACATGAATACATCTGAGTTTGTCCGAAGGAAGGCAACGAGCGCATCTTCTATGCGGAGTCAAGGCCGACCCTGATGTGAACAGTCTTGGAGGGCTTTGCGAGATTGAGTGGAACCTCCTTGACCAGGTCGTTCGGCTTAGGTGTAATCTTCGGCTTCGAGTGCTTCACCTAGTGCTACATGTTATGAGCTTCTCGAGTTGGGATTTGATCCACTAACTCGAGGGACTTGCGGTTACATGTGAGCATCATCTTTTTATGACAACAAACTGTGATGACTCCTTTCGACCTATCATCTTTAAGTATTGATAAACATAATGAGCAATCAATAGAAACCTTGCCAAAGTAGGTTGACCAAGAATATCATTATATGTAGCATCAAAATCGACTACATCAAAAGAGATTTTTCCGGTCCTAAAATTGCTTGGAGTCCTCAACGTGATAGGAAGGGAAATTTGGCCAATAGGCTTGGCCGAAGACCTAGGTACGACACCGTGAAATGAATATCGTACTAGTTTTATTTTCATCCTGGGTACTTGTATCTTATCCAGGGCACTTGTAAATAAGATGGCGAGAGAACTTCCACTATCAACTAAAACTCGATTAACTCGGGTAATTATTGATGGTGGGCTGAACCACAATCGGAAAATGACCAGGGTGAGTAGATGAGATCAGACAGTCTTCCTTTTCAAAGGTAATAGAAACTTTCGACCACTCAGGTAATTTACTGACAACAAGAGGGACGATAGAGTTTACCTCATGTTCGACAACCTTAAGCTGCTCCTTCGACTCATATGCCGATGAGCCCCTGTAGATGTGGTCGATCTTGTGCTCAGGGTCTTGATACGACATCTCCTCGTCCTCCTCTAATTGCTTCCTACAACTTGCATGTCCCCCTCTTCGTTGGTCAGAAGTTGGCCCTTGCCGGATTAGTAGTCTTCGAGCTTCCGTTGGAAGACTCGGCAATTGCAGAGGTCATGTCCTTCCTTTTTATGGAAAGGGCACCACCTCGGGTTATCCGACTTGGAGCCTTGAGACTCCTTGTCGCTGACAACTAGCATCTCCTTCGAGCTCTTTGCTTGTGGCTTCTTACCCTTGGACTTGCTCTTGGATTTGCCAGCCCATGTTTTCTTCTTATTGTCATTCACCCCTCGAGAATCATTGTCATCATGATCTATAGTTAGATTTCACTCTACTGCCTCAGCAGTAATCGCATAGCGGTCGGCTGTGAGAACCCGGGGTATTTAACTTGTAATACTTAACCATACGATTGGTCCTAGCATTACAAATCAAATATTTCACTCTCGGTGTATCGTATACCTCCCAGGAGCGGTACACATACACCTTTATAAAAATATAAAGCATCAATTCCATACACAAGTTATTACAATACTGAGTCTTCATACACATGCTTAGACTAAATATGTTTAAATTGAGAATTTAACCAAAAAATCAACTTAGTTTAAAAATGAGTCTATGGCATTGGGTTGCCATGGAAATTTTATAAATGATTTTGAAAAGTAAAATAAAATAAAAATTGGTTTAGACTTGGGCAAAATGGTCGTTAAGGTTGGTGCAAGATGATGCACGGGATCGATTCATTTCAATGATCGAGACCAGTGTTTTATTGGAGGTTGCTCACGTAAGTTAAAGACCGGTTTGTGAGCTGCTGCTTGTAAATCCCTTCTGTACTACCACAAATCTGGTATGGGACAGACTTGGCTTAATAATTTGCAACTCCTTCTGCTAGTTGTGTCATTTGGATGTGCGGTTGTTGGGTAGACAGAAATTCCCACTTGATGCAAGAGAGAGACTTTCGGCGGGCTAGTGGCCCATTAGAAGTGAAACCTTAGTTAGCATAACTGCACTAGATTACATCATTGTAATAGCCTTGTGATAATCACTTAGTCACACACCTTCGGAAGCGTGTCTTGGCCGGCAGTTCAAGTTGGTTATCTCTTGTAGGTAAAGTTGTACAACCTCTAAAGAGTGTAAAATTAGTCAATTAGCTGTATCTACGGTCATGGACATGATGAACAAAGCTTTTCATTGATTAGACTTGCTTTTGTTTTAAAAATTATTTCAGCACATATGTTTTAGGATGGTTAATCCTTAGGAAACTGGGCGGTAAGCCATGTGATAGGAGAGTATCCTTCACCAGATTTTGTATGGAGGTTATCCTACTATAAAACTTAAAAATTTAGAAAATAAACTTTAGTTATAGAATAACTGCTTTGGAACCTAGTACAAATATTTTAAAAGAAAACATTGTTTATACAAACTCTACACTATAAGTCTTCCTTTGATAAACCCTTGCGTGTATTATAATATGTTATTGGGTGTAACTTATGGAGTACGTTTCGTACTCACCTTGCTTAGAATTGTTGATCAGAGGAGGATTACTTCGCTCCTGGCGCGGACTTGGACAACTAGGATGCACCTTAGACGATTGCCTGTGGCGTATCATGTGGGCTACTATTACTTTATGTTTCCTATGTACTTTTTTTAGGTCTTGTGCCCTTTTGTAATAAAACTCTGATAATATGAATAAAATACGTGATATGGGCTTGTTATCATTTTTGTTGAACTGTGTACACTACCTGTTCCTGGCCTAGTGTGAAAAACATAGAGATCTGGGATCCTTCTACTCCCGGGTTCGTCACTTACCCTTGGACTTGCTCTTGGATTTGTCACCTTCTTTTCCTTCCTCTTGTTACTGTCATTCACCCGTTGAGAATCCTTGTTGTCGCGATCTACAGTTCGGTTCCACTCGACTGCCTTAGAAGTAGTTGCGTAGCGACCGACCATCTCTAGGAGTTCAACGACAATGATTGAAGGGCTCAACGCTATATATTGTGTGAATCTCCAGTTCTTGACTCCCTACTTAAAAACTCGAATAACATATGAGTTTGATACCTCATGAATAGTATTTTGAACCTGGCTAAAGCGGCCTATGAATTGATGCAGGGTCTCGTGCAACTCCTGTCGCATGCAATGCAGGTCGTCCTCTTTTCTAGAGCGACTGTAGGTTCCCTGAAAGTTCGCCAGCAACAAATCACAGAGCTGCTGCCATAAGTAGATCGACTCGGGCGGCTATTTGGATAATGAGAGACCATGTGAGAGGTCCTCCACTCTGAGTGATGAGTATTTGACAAGTGTGTTGATTAGATTGAGAGTTGAGGTTTCGCTTTGGGTTTTTTAGAAGCCGAGTCGGAAATCGGAACTACATGTGTATGGAGCGGAAGTTGGATGTCAGAACTACCGGTGTTGGAAAAGGAACTTCCGATTTACAGGTTTTGGTTTGGTGAAGAGAATCGGAACTTCCGCACATGGGGTAGCGGAGTGTCCGATATATGTATTGAGATTCCTCTGAGGCGAAAATCGGAATAGAATTTTTAGGCGTGCGGATGTTAGAAGATCGGAAGTTCGCGATGGTAAGCACGGAACTTCCGATAATTCGACAAGTGCGGATGTTCGGAAATCGGAACTTCATTTGTAGTAAGTGCGGAACTTCCGATTGTGTCCAGAACTGTGCAGAGAAGGTTAAATTGTGATTTTGATTTTGTATGAGTTTGAGTCTTATACAAATATTGATGCTATGATATTGTGCAATGCTATGTGATGTGTTTTTATGCATGTTGATTGCAGGCATCAAGATGGAGTCGTGGCGAGACACGTGTACCGGACTAGGCGCAGGAGGCGTTGAGGTCAGAACGGTCGGATGTGTTGAAGACGGCGTGAATCTTGAAGCGGTTGCGAGTCGTGCACAACAAGGTGTACGGGAGGCTTCGGAAAGGTGCGCAAAGGCGAAAGGGTCTTTTTGCAAAGCGGCAAAAGTGGAGGCGGTTCCGTTCGGGTGTAGCGGGCTTAATGGGTTGGAGGCCCATTAACAGAGGCTATAAATAGGGGAGAACCCTGGAGTTAGGGTTAGACTTTTTGAGAGAAAATTAGGGTTAGCTCTAGAAAAAGATTTGTTTTGCTTTTTGAGAGCTTGTTGAGAGGAGAGTATGATCGAAATCTTATGTAATCTTTCCTCTGTGTTTCCATCATAAACATTTGATATCTATCAATGAAACTCTGAGTTTTGATTACTTGTTTATGTCCTCTTCCTTCTCTCTGTTCTTCTCTTGAATAGCTAGGGTTTTGATGTATCTCTTGATTCGTCTTATGAAATAGCTTGAATCTTCATATCTAGAATCGTTTTGATATTGCTAATCTATTATCAAAGTTTCATAAGCTGAGAATCTGAGATTCGTGCCTATTGTGAGTTTTGGTTTTTCTTGCCTTCTTCAAGAAATCCGATTTTGGCTTGTTTGTTAAATCTTTGTTTGCGATTCTTCTTCATGAGGTCAAGATGTTGTTTAGGATGATGTCTGTGAAACTTGACTGAGAAGAGCATTCAAGATTTAGTGTTTGATTTTGGGAAAAACCGAAGATCGTTCTTGATCGGGACAATCGGAACTTAGATTGTCCGCAGTGAATTATCACAGCGGAACTTCCGCGACTGATCCGGAACTACGGTCTTGGAACTATCAGGGTAGAATCGGACCTTCCGATTCTTGTGAAGCGATCGAATTTTGGTTTCATTCTTTGATTTTGCTTCACTCTTTTTAAGAGATCCAGAGGGCTTTGTAGATTTGTTTTAAATACAGTAAAGGGGAGTTCTTAATTTTATTGCACCATTCACCCCCCTCTGTTGCCATTTCGGTCCTTGGATAAGCAACACACCGGCGTAAGGAACACCGAACACGATCGGAAGATAGTTCGTCATGACATACTCACCTCCTTCCTCTGCTTGTATCGCAGTGGTATAGATTTGAAGAAAATCATGGGGTTTTTTTATTCCCGTTGAACTTCTGAATATTCGCTGGTCGAAACTTGTCTGGCCAACAAAATGGTCGGTGGTCAGACAAAAACACCCGACAACCGGTAATTGGGGTCATAACACCTCCTTTTTGGAAAAGAAGGGTTAGCGTTGTCGGATGATTGTACACGATGATATCCAGTGGTAAAAGGATATGATCAGTCATGGATGTTAGTCCACAAGGGTAATCCTCCTCGTGTTCCATCTACTATTGATGTAGATTCCCCCAGGGAGTTGTAGTTACCCACTCCTCCGAGGAGCTTGTCAACCACCAGTTGTGGGAGGTGTACTGACGAGGATCTAATAATCCTCATTTTATCTTTTATCTATAATTCTTATTATGGGTAAATATGATGTCACATAGTCCCCAGAAGTACCCCTTATCTATAAGGGAGAAGCCCAACAAGTGATTGTTAGTTCTTCTACAATCACCCCCATAGTCGTAAGTCTTGCTACGACTATATCATGGTCATAAGTCCTTCTACGACCACTACATAGTCGTAAGTCCTTCTACGACTGTTACCTGGTCGTAAGTCCTTTCTGATCGCTACACGGTCGTAAGTTCTTCTACGACCAGGTAAACTTCGACCACCTTATAATCAAACCTACAGGCGAGTGGGTCCAATTGATTAAGGAATCCGAACGGTCTACACGCACTATTATTCCGCTTATTAATGGTGTGTAATTACCCTATTATCTCTGGAAGATAATAGCGGACAGCGTGAAGAAGCCGAGGCGCCGTAATTCACGCCATCATGCGCGTTCTTTGGATTAATTAGGCGCATCTCCCGCAGGACAAAACGGCTACTTCTTCACGACTATATAAGGGCATCAATCAGAGGGATAGAGGGGGACAGAGCGAACAAGAGCTAGTCAAGTAGAAACACAAGTGCTATTCTCTGTAATAGTCTTAGTCTTTTACTTGATTATCAAGAATACCATACACACAGGATTAGGGTTATTATTCTCTCCGGAGAAGGCCTGAACCTGTCTAAATATCCCGTGTCAACTACTCTGCGTGATTTCATCTCTAGGAGACCCCCCGAATCAAATAATCTTTACGTAAGATCGGTTCTAATACACCGACAGTTGGCGCCGTCCGTGGGGATCTTCCGGTAATCTCTTGTCAACATACTCTCTTTTCCAATCTCATGCAATCATGGCGGAAAATGGAGCGAGGAGAAGCTGGTTTGACTTGGCGGTCTGCAGACGTCGACATGGATGCCGGTTTCGACTACGAGCCGAGTGATGCATCCGCTGATGGTGATGTTGCCTCCGGAGATTATTCTCCAGGAAACCATCCCATTAATGGAGTTGAGGAGGGATCCTTATCCCCCACAACAATACGTCCAACAGAGGAGCCAATTCCCTCAAAGGACAAGGGTCAATCCGACCAGGACCGCTCCGGGAGGACTCACAACACAACGAGTTTTTCTCCAAGTGTTCAAGTCCCCTTAAGGCGGTCCGACTTGGTAAGTCAAGTTAGGAGCCACCATTAGGTAATAATAATTATTACGATTGGATAAAAGTGAAGTACAGTCAGTGCGAACTACCCCACCAAATCACCTTGTCTTCTCCTCAATTACCTAATTAAAACATACAAAGTAAGGGTGAGTCGAAGACTCAGCAAGTACATACAAGAATAATCAAATATAGAGTGGACAACACAATCCAGTTGAATTACGAACAAATCTTGGAACACATATATGATTGAATGGAATGAATACATGAATGGATGGAATGAAAGAATGCATTGAAGGAATGGACTAATCACGGCTTATACTGCAGATAGCGAGTGATACACCCGTCGGTGTTCACTTAAGCCCGTACTTCACAAAGTACGGAGACCCAATCACCGTATGAAGAACGTTTCATACGGGTGTCCAAGTTGCCACATTGGAATGGTGGTCAACACTACCCACATTGGAATGGTGGGTTTTCAAATGCCCATGCTGGAATTGATAGGTCTTTCAAATGCCCATACTGGAATTGATGGGACTTACCAAAAGAATCCACTTCCGTAGTTGTAAGATCGAGGTGGCCGACTAGAGGGGGGTGAATAGGCGGTTTTAAAAACTTTATCGGGCTAAACCAATATATAAATGCGGAAGCTAATAGCGAATTGGTTTTGCTCAATTAAAACCTAAATCAACTAGGCTCAACTAAGTGCACCGACAATATGAACACAATACAATATGAGCAATCATACAAGGTATATAAGCAATTAAAGCAAGAATGTAAATTGCTCAAAATAAAGCACAAGTAAACACAAGATGACACGATTATGTTTTACCGTGGTGTTCGGAGACTTGCTTGGTCTCCCTAATCCACGTTGAGGTAAGCCCAACCAGCGTTGGACCGGCTCCTCAAATGAGCACACACCTCAAGAGTAAGTCCAACACTTGGACCGGTTCTAAACCAGACCAACACCTCGCTCAACTATGGTTGCTCTTCCTCCACTCCCGAGATGGCGAGCACCAAACCACTCACAACCGTCGGGCCTTCTCACAAGCTTCTTGAGAAGGTCACCGAACCACGACGCCTCCACGCCGTCTAGGTGTCGGCAAACACCAAGAGTAACAAATCAGAACTTTCACTTGAACTAATCAAGTGTCAACGCTCACGTGGATACACAATCCACTACCTAAGGCAACACATGCACTTAGGGTTTGCTCTCTAATCTCACCAAGTGCAACACATGCACAAAAGAGAATAGAGGCTTGCTCTTAGCTCAAAGAATGAGTGTATCACTTAACAATAGCACCAACAACCTCTCCCAACCGGCCAAGGTGTCTATATATAGCCACACACAAAAACTAGCCGTTGGGAGACAAACTCTGAAAAATCGGGGCAATCGGAAGTTCCGTGTAAAGGCGGAACTACACATGAGAGAAGAAAAGGCACCGCAGCGGCTATGTCGACGAGAAACTAGTCGTTTGATTTTTAGTGCGGAACTACCGCCAACTAAATATCGGAAGTTCGATTCTTGGAAGTTCCGCTCAACACATAGCGGAACTACGCACATTGAATTTTGGCTAAGTCCCAAAATGGTGCTTCTCTGGAAAAAACCAACCGCCGGTTTTGAACAACCGATTAATCGGAAGTTCCGCTAGTTACACTCGGAACTTCCGCACTTGGAAAATCGGCTAAGTCCCTAAACGCGCTCTCTGGAAAAAACAAGCAGCGGAAAATCGGACGGTCGGTGCGGAACTTCCGCCGATTAAGCTGAACTTCCGATTTTCCGACAGTAAATGAAATGGCTTTTCAACAACTTCAATTGCAAAACACATTTGCAAATTGACAAGCCATGCCAACAAGAGTTACAAGCAAGATTCCCAACAAGTTGCAAAACACATTTGCCAACTTTTGGAATCATACCACAAGAGAAAAGGTACATGGACTTACACCATTTGCAAAACGCATTTGCAAACTTAAGTCACATGCTACAAGGGTTGAATGCATGAGCATCGGCTATTTGCAAAACACATTCGCAAATAATAGCTCCATGCATAGATGAGCTAGAGCAAATATAATGAGCTATCAACACATGACTAACTCAAACTACTAGTCAAGATCCTCTTAATAGTACGGCAAACCTATACTAGCAATCCAGGTCTATCAACCAAACACCGAGACCGGTAAAAGACTAGAACACATCCTTAGCCCTAGCTAGTCATACCTTTGCCTTGCATCTTCTTGAAGATTGATGGCGCACATCAACACTTCAAGTCAGGGTCCTTGACTTTGACAATCATCAACTCATGATGATTTCTTCACTTCGGGATCTTGTCTTGAACATCATCAACACATGATGATTTCTCCATCCAGAGTCTTCACATGCATCAACACATGATGCAATCCTTCACTTGACCTCCATCAACACATGATGGGTCTTCTCTTGTCTTGATGATCAACTCATGATCATCTCTTCTTGATAAGCATCAACTCATGATGCATCATTTACACCAAGCTCTTGACTTGATGATCAACTCATGATCATCCCAAGTCTTCATCATCTGGAACATAACCGTATATCCAACTCATGGAAAATGTTAGTTCCACAATGTGATCATCACTAATTACCACACCATACCATTAACTCATAATGGTGGGACAAGATACCTCAATCTTTCCCTCTTTGGTAATTGATGGTAACCACTAAAATTCTCATAAATTTAATGATGATAAATGAGAGAACAAATGAGTATATATAAACTACACAAGTTATATATATACTCTAACATGGTATACACGAACTACACAAGTTCTATATATTCATAACATGAGTATATACGAACTACACAAGTTTTGTATACTCAAAGGTTTTGTTTCAACGTAAAGATCCTTAGTATATGTGGAAAATAGAATATGGATCAATACTAATGAAACCACAAAGTATAAGATAAAACTCCCCCTAAATGTGTGCATACACAAATGTGTAATGAGGTCATATGCACATATTCAAGTTTAACTTACGGTTGAGTTCAATCCTATATTTTGGATCCGAGAAATGCAACATTATATAAATTGAGATGTCGATTGCATACCTCGTTGTGTTTCACCTTTATATCATACGTTGAAACCACAAAGTATAAGATAAAACTCCCCCTAAATGTGTGCATACACAAATGTGTAATGAGGTCATATGCACATATTCAAGTTTAACTTACGGTTGAGTTCAATCCTATATTTTGGATCGAAAAATGCAACATTATATAAATTGAGATGTCGATTGCATACCTCGTTGTGTTTCACCTTTATATCCAAATGAGACTACAAAGATAATACTTGATAAAAGAGTTAGTCTCATATTTGGATTTGTCATTAATCACCAAAACAATCCATTAACTCATAATGGCGGGTCTAGATCTTTCGAGTGGTCATAATGAATTTTATGAATGAATATGATGATTTCTCATGGTATGAATGAATAACACATTAGTCGAAAAGACACATGGCATTCAACAACATGTGTAAACAAGTATGAGTATGCATTCCCACACAACATAATATATCAAGGATGCCACACAAGTTAGTTGCATGTAATGGAATGCAACAATTGAAATGAATACTAATTCTTTAATCACAAGAATCATCTTCTTGAAATGAAATAAACATCAGGATGGATAGAAAAAACATTCACAATTTATCCCAACATCAAGCAAACAATTGGAAACATCACCAAACAGCATAGGGTACTTGCCTTAGCGATGTGACGTAATAGGAGGACACGAAGATGCCCATCCACTCACCGCCTCACCGCCTACACAAATGTATAATCGAAATAAGAATAACAAGGTATGACATTGCTACAAGAGCCCTTCCATCCCCTCTCTCTCCCACCCAAACAACGGGATCAATTTTACCAAGTTTACCCAATGGCCCGATTACGCTAAACTGGCAGCGATACTAGAAAAATCACCATTAATTATCTGTAACTCCAAAATACCTGAAACTAGTGCTCACTGAATCTTAACAGATCAGGCTACAAAACATTAGTTGGCGGAATCCTGATTCGGCCAAAACAGAGGGCTAATTAACAGCTAAACACAACCCATCTCGTCTGTCGAGAATACAGATCGAGATAAAGAAAATGGCGTAACTTTCAACCTATTGATCCAATGAGAATGATTCTTATCAGCTTGGAAAGATAATTTTAAGGGCTAAAATAACTTAGTTTGGTGAAGGAACTGATTCGGCCCCTAATTTGAACAAAACCGAGGGACAAACCTCTGACCTTAGTTTTCAGACAGACCGGACAGTTCGTAATCAAAAATTCATATCTCCCAAACTACAGATCGTATTTTCCTGATCTCGGTGCCAAAAGAAAGCTAACGTCCCCAGGAATAAAACTCTAGAAGGGCAAAATCCCAGATTCGGCATCTACAGTAGTCTAAACAATAGATGAAAACACTAACAATTATCTGCCCAAAATTCAAAACAGTGGTAAAGAAAATATCATAACTTTCATTATACAGATCCAATGGAGATGATATTTATCAGCTTTGAAAGATAATTTAAAGGGCTATAATAACTTATTTGGGTGGAGATTCTGGAAATGCCTCTAACTAAATCAAAACCTAGGATCAAGCCGACAGATCTTTCTCGTCAGACAGACAGAACAGCGCGCACTAAAAAAATCATATCTCCTAAACCGTAAGGCGGAATCACGTGATCTCGGTGGATATGGAAAGCTAAGAACAATACCTACAACTTTCTAAGAGATAGACAGGACAGAAAACGAACGCATCTTACCCACAATCGACGTACAAGGCGGTGCACAGCAAGGGGGAAGGGGGGCGGCGGCTCCAAAGGGTGGGAGGGGGAGAGAAATGTGGAGTTAGGGTTTGGGGGGTGGGAATCCCCCCTCTTATGGCCAGCCACCACATGGGCCCCTCCTGGGCCGTGGCCTAGGCCCAGGTTGCCGTGAAATCACAGAAAACCCCCCGGTGAAAAGATGATTCTGGTTTTTTCGATTAGCTCCCTCTTCCGAATTTTTTTTCTAATAAGCCGAATCACCTTCGGGGTATTACATAAACTTTTTCTAAAAACTGAAGTATCTTCTCAGCAACGAACCAATGTTACTAAGTTAATAGTACACTACCATCAGTACTCTGATAGTGTGTTTGAATAAAAACAGAAAATACTCTTATATGGTAAAAGACTCTTAAGCATCAAGTAAATAGAGTTCCATCTTACTGGCATGTCACAATCGAACTTTCTTGAACGTACACCTATCGCCCTGTAGAAGTTCTTATATGCCTCTATTCTTATGTTAGAATTATTTAAGTAAGATATCACATCGCGAAAAGCTTTAATATACAAATTCAACCTCTTCAAACAACATTTGACTATAAGGTTAATAATATGACAAGTGAATCGCTGATGTAGCAAGAAGGAATCGACGTATGTACTCGACACTGGAGTAAGAATATCCATGGCCCTAGAGTTCAATAAATTTTACAAATAGCATATGACACCTCATTTCCCTATGCAACAAATTTTACAAATAGCATATGGTACCTTATTTCCCTGTGTGTCTAGCTTGGTTGTTCTGTCGAAATTCTCCCAGACTCCCGATGTAGACGACCTCAACCTCTTTGCTCCGGTGGTCGACAACGAAGATGTTCTTAGTGGAGCCCGATGACGAAACTACACCTTACCCTTCCCAGGTAACAAGCTGCGGTTGGTTTGAGGCGTGCATGACCTCTATGGATGCAATTTCCTCTGGTGAAAGTCCATGATTAGCAAGAGCAATGCTATCATAATTTTCCATAACGAAACTGCAAAATTGAAACTAACACTATTATTACTTTCATCTTAGTGTAGAAAATAATAACAATAAAATTTTGCAAAAAAAGCATTGTACCTCTTTTGCTAACATGTTGCCGGAAACTGAAATTTCCAAAATTTGGCACATTGTTTTTTGAATTTTGTCAAATTATCTCACAATGAATTTGAATTTGCACAACATAATTTAAAAGAGAGATTGAGGAATGGATGAGTCTTTGAATTGGGGGTATGGTGGCTATTTATATAAGGAACCGCTTCATCGGACAAGTCTATGAGGCGGTTGCAATTCCCAGATGGTCCGCTCGAGAAAAATAGGTGCGTATTGTCACCTCCAAGCGAAATTACATTCTTGACCAAGTCTTTCTAGTCGAAGGAAGTATCAATCGGAAGAGTTTTTCTCGATTCCCTACTACGACCACCGCATCGGTCGTAGGGTTTTTATGACTTTTTGATAGTCGTAAGCAACCTTCTGACCAAGCAAATTCCAGTCAAAGCAAAGACTCAAATGTCGAAGAGTTTTTCCTTCGACTATCATTCTACGACATTCTCATGGTCGTAAGTCCATTTCTGAAACCTTTACCAAGTAAGTTACTTTCACTTGAAGTTGGGGGGCTGATGGACGAGGATCTAATAATCCTCATTTTATCTTTTATCTATAATTCTTATTATGGGTAAATATGATGTCACATAGTCCCCGAAGTACCCCTTATCTATAAGGAGAAGCCCAACAAGTGATTGTAAGTTCTTCTACAATCACCCCATAGTCGTAAGTCTTGCTACGACTATATCATGGTCGTAAGTCCTTCTACGACCACTACATAGTCGTAAGTCCTTCTACGATCATTACAGTCGTAAGTCCTTTTACGATCGCTACCGGTCGTAAGTTCTTCTACGACTGTAAACTTCGACCACCTTATAATCAAACCTACGGTAGTGGGTCCAATTGATTAAGGAATCCGAAGCGGTCTACACGCACTATTATTCCGCTTATTAATGGTGTGTAATTACCCCATTATCTCACGGAAGATAATAGCCGATGGCGTGAAGAAGCCGAGGCGCCGTAATTCTGCCATCATGCGCTGAATCTTGGATTAATTAGGCGCATCTCCCGCAGGACAAAACGGCTACTTCTTCACGACTATATAAGGGCATCAATCAGAGGGATAGAGGGGGACAGAGCGAACAAGAGCTAGTCAAGTAGAAACACAAGTGCTATTCTCTGTAATAGTCTTAGTCTTTTACTTGATTATCAAGAATACCATACACACAGGATTAGGGTTATTATTCTCTCCGGAGAAGGCCTGAACCTGTCTAAATATCCCGTGTCAACTACTCTGCGTGATTTCATCTCTAGGAGACCCCTCGAATCAAATAATCTTTACGTAAGATCGGTTCTAATACACCGACACGTACGTTGATCCCTTCTTCGCCTACCATTGTGGTGGGAAGATCGACCAGGAGATGGGTTATGCTGAGGAAGATATTGCTATCCACAGCGCTAAGAGTTGCGTGACCGGCTGGCGATTGATGGGGCTGTGCTGGTGTGATCTCCGGAACGCTGTTGTCGGTACCGCTCGGCTCTGGCCATTGTATCCGTTGAAGTTCTCGAGCAGTTTCCAACTAGTACTGGACTCGACCATGTAACTTGTCCTAGGTTGTAATCCCTCTTCTCCTGGCGGTCTCGTGATCATCTATGTCCGAGTTTACCAGGGCAACTCTCGGCAGAGGGCGATGACTTCTAGGACGTCGGTCATGCTCATGATTGTTGAGACCCCCGTCGTTGCTAGAGGAGTTCACACCATTTGGATGAGCGCTGGGAGGGGGTGTACGATGTGCAACATTCTTAGACCCATTGCGTGGAGAGCGATTAGGATCTGCAGAGTGGGCAAAGACCCCCTGGGTGTTGCTGGCACTGTTGGTGGTCGAACTCTCCTGGCTCGACGTGTAGTCGAAACACAATGCGTTTGGAGCCTGACATTGGTTTCGGTTGCTTGGACCCTTGCCCTGTGAGGATTCTAACTCCCCATCTGGGTGCAATGGCGCTTGTGAGTGCGTTGGTGATAACGTGCCCTCCTACAGTGTCACTATTACAAAATAGACTATAGAAGATACCTCATCACAGACGACACTCTTGGAACCGTCTGTGATAAAATAATCACAGACGGTTCTCTTGGAACCGTCTGTGATATAGACCTATCGCAGACGGTTCATGATACGATCCGTCTGTGATAATCTAAGTCATCACAGACAGTTCTTGTTAAGAACCGTTTAAGAAGAACCGTCTGTCACTACAAGAGAAATATATATACAACAACACATAACTCGCAACGGAAAGTACATGTGTTGCAATATTCACCATGTATGAAGCCTGCTCAACCCACCACCTCCCACGTTCAAATAAAACTGCTCGGCTGCATCTAAACCCATCTTATCCTATAGGACGTTTGAGATGCCTCGCTATTGTCGCCTCCCCTCCCAGGAAACTCCACGGTGACCCCTCCCCGCCGCCGTCGGCCTCGCCAACATACAGATCTAGCGCCTCCTCCTCCCCCGGCCTCACCCCCGTGCGGATCTACCGTCGGCGCCTCCACCCCATGGCTACGTCAACGCATGGAACCGGCATGACCTCCTCCCCTGCCACTTCCCCGTGCGGAGACGCCCCTTGGCCTCCTCCCCCTCAGCGTGAAGACGACCCCGGCCGGATCCGAACCTCCTACTCCTTTGTCTCGCCGCTTGACTTCCCCCTTCCCCACGCCGGTTGGTCTCCTCCTCCGTGCTGTGAAGCCACCTCCGATTGGATCCGGGCTTCCTCGTCCTCCATGCATCGCCGCGAAGCCGCCTCTCACCAGATCCTCGCGGAGGGGCCGTGGCGGCAGCGGATCCGGTGGTGGCAGCGTGTCGCCGTGGAGGAGGACCACACCGCCACCCGTGGTGGGCGAGGCAACTATCATTGGGGCTGAGTCTTGGCCTGCGCTGGAGGAGGCGAGGCAGAAGGTCGTGCAGTGCGAGCGGCGAAGCCCGGCGAACAATCTTTGGCGGCGACTGGCGAGGGGAGCCCTGCAGCAGTGCCCCTCCTCCGCCTCCATCGCAAGTATAATCTGAAGGCCGTATCGCCGCGACGAATGGTAAGCCGATGGAACCACGGGTCCCAGATCTGCATGCTCATTGTTAAGTTGTTGTTTTTTGGGGATCAGACGAGGGGAATCCAAGGGTTTTGGGTTGGTGTTTGTGTTGCGTGCAGGGGTCGGGCAGTGGAGAGGAAGGTGCAGAAGAGCTACTGGGAGGAGCACTCCAGGGACCTCACCATCAAGTCCATGATGCTCGACTCCCGCGCCACCGACCTCGACAAGGAGGAGCGACCCGAGGTGATGATAGTACTAGTTCTTGATACATACATCAACACATAGGAGTACCGAGTACATGCTTGCATGATCTTCTCCACTCCTCTCTTTCTCTCGTTATTCGCGTCATTTAGTTGTTGTTAAACTTAAATGTGTTGCTCGCTCGGCAATTGTATTTGTATCTGTGGTATCAAGTACTGATGCTGATGCTTGCTTTTTAAGCATATGTCAATTCTATTTCTTCTCTAGGACAATTATGCGCCCTGAGATGACCTCAAATCTTAACTTTATGTATATGATGGGGATCTTCCCGAAAGCTACATAGCTAGCCAGTGGCATTAGATAGACTGTGGGAAATTTTCTGTGCCAATTTCCAAACTATCTACTGGTAGAAATTTGCTGGTTTTGGTTTGGACAAAAGCAAAAAAAACATCAGCTGGAGGTCAACTTGCTTGCTAATGAGAACCCCTTTTTTATTTACTACACATGAGCTTAATAGAAATAGGAACCATCACCACTAAACATAATTTGATAAATAGTAGTAATAGGATTTTGGAGGTTATGAGGTTAGAGTATTCATTTGTAATAGGTGAACACATGGTTTATAATCATATTGCTACTGCACATAGTTTTTTCCACCATGGTTTATAAAAAAAAGTATGGCATGGAGCTCTCCTTTTGAATTGAGTAATTGTATTTTTCGCACATGAGTAATTTGCACTGTTGATCTGTAGGTCCTGTCTTTACTTCCATCTTACAAAGGGAAATCAGTACTGAAGCTTAGTGCGGAGGTAAGATCAGACCATATTTTCAATCTGGCTACTAATTTACCTTTCAGATGCGGAGGTAAGATCATACCATACTTTCAAACTGGCTACTAATGTACCATTAGCATATTGTCAGATAACAAACAAGTTACTTTTTATTGTTAAGGCCGCATCTTAACATGGTGACACCTTACTGTTAATTTTCATTTCCATGGTCACTAACAAAGATTGCTCTTTCATTGTATCCCCAGTAGCTAACTTTTTCATTGACACATAGGTATTTAAAGAATGCCATTCCTATTATCAAGATGGCAATTCTTTTGAGCTTTCTCTAGTAACTTGTAAGTGCATTGGAGCTCATGTGAAAAAACAAGAAAAATCAAAATCAGGTACTTTCCTTTCCTTGGATGCACGTAAACACCTGCATCTGTTTGGAAGAGTTGGAATGTTATATTTTACTTTAATAATGCACTAAAAGAACTTTATTTCTCTTTTCAGATTGAGAAGATATGTTGATGGTTTGGACTGTTCGGTAAACTTGTGTGTAGAATGGAGAATTTTTTTTAGAACCATAGGGGCATAGAGAACAAAGACTTTCCACTAAAAGTATAGACATGTACTTACATTATGTTTTAGGGCGTATTATGTTATTAGATCATGATGGTACCAACTGTGCATGCATTGAGTCTAGACTTGTGAAGCCAGTTGGAAATTCTTTGTAATGAAACAATTTTTTGTTGATGTCAATGATTTTTTTTGTTATACACTTTGATATATGTGTTTTATTTAACCCCGTGGGCCCTAATTGATAAGTCTAGCCTGGACAGGAAAACGACACCTTTTGCAATGATTAGATGCGTTGTAAACAATCCTGGAAGTGATTTGCTAGTGTCCAATGCCAACACATATATATTGTTGCCACTATATCAAAATATGTGTTGCAACCTTACAACGCTTTTTTACATGTTACCAACATTTGTGTATGTGTTGTCATAGACCTTGGCAACGGCCTCAATGGCAACACATACTAAATGCGTTGGTATAGACCCTAACAACATTTATTTGGACTTCTACCAATGCATATATGCGTTGTTAAAGGGGTGTTCATGTTGTAGTGTGTGATAATCTAAGTCATCACAAACGGTTCTGGTTAAAAACTGTCTCTGATACTTCACAGACGGTTTTTAACAAGAACGTCTATGATGACCTAGATTAGAACCGTCTGTGATACTTCACAGACGATTCTTAAGAAAAATCATCTGTGATGACTTATATTATCATAGACGGTTCGTATCATGAACCGTCTGTGATAAGCATCTCATCACAGATGGTTCTTAATACAAACCGTATGTGATAAGTATCTCATCATAGACAGTTTGTATTAAAAACAGTCTGTGATTTTAGATTTACCATGGCTTGGATTTTTACTATGGTTTTGGGATTTTCCTTACTTTCAAAGAGTAGGAAAAATTTCAAGTCATGGTAAAATCAAAGAGTGATGAGATGCTTATCACAGACGGTTCATGATACGAACCATCTGTAATATGTCATCACAGACAATTTTTGTATAAAACCGTCTATGATACTTTTGTTTTGTTGGGCGGGAAAAAATTCCACTTAATGTGCGGGTTGCCGAAAATCTCTTTATATTAACAGAGTCATCTATCTCCTCCTTTGCCATTTCTCCTCTGCCATCTCCGTCTCGCCCTGACCTTGTGCTCCGGCCTCCCCCGAGCTCGTCGCCCACGGCCTCCTCCACCTCGCCCCAGCCTCGTCGCCGCCGGCCTCCCACAACCTCATCGCCCCCGGCCTCCTCCACTTCGTCGTCCCGTCCTCCCCTGAGCTCGTCGCCTGCGGCCTCCTCCACCTCGCCCCGGCCTCGTCGTTGCCAGCCGCCCACGACCTCGTCGCCCCAGCCTCCCACGACCTCACTCTCTCTACTCCCCCCGTTTGCTCTGTGATGTGGATTACTACTGTGATGTGTTAGTGCTCTGTGAATGGATTGAGTTGATGCTACTGTGATATGGTGATACTGTGTTGTTTTTAGTGCTCGGTGAATGGATTGAGTTGATGCTACTGTGATGTGGGTGATGATGTGGCTATTGTGGGAAAGCTAACACAAAGTTCAATCCGAAAATCCATATCAGATTCATTCGCGAGGCTCGGGAGGCCCCAGACGAAGTGAAAACCCATTTTTATTTTTTTTGCAATAGAAAAAGCTATCACAGACGGTTCGTGAATAGAACCATCTGTGATAGCCTTTTTCACAGACAGTTGAAAAACCGTCTGTGATGATCTCATATCATCACAGACACATAAAGTTAGACGGTTCATAAAACCATCTGTGATGACAATTTTGAACTATCTGTGATGTCATTTTCTGTAGTAGTGTGTGTCCGTGGCACAGTCTCCTGGGATTGGCGACATGTTTCAGGAGTAGGTGTTGCCCTCGAACGAGTAGATGCTCTGCTCATAGTCATAGCAGGCATCCATGTCGAGTCCTGTGTAATCTGCGAGATCGAACCAATTCTCCTCGTTCCACTTGTTTGCCATAGAGGAATTTGAACAGAACAAACGAAGATCACCACCGTGTCTCCACGGACGGCGCCCGCTGTCATGAATTACTACCGAGCTTACAGAGTAAATGCGGGAACACGACTCTCGAGATCACACAAGAAGAGACATGTTGCTTTTAGACAGGTTCAAGCCTTCTCCGAGGATAATAATAACCCTACTCCAGTGTTATTGTATTATGGAGATTAGAAAACACAATGTGCCACTGAAATTGTGAATGCTCTCAATGGCCTCTCCCTCCATCTATCGGCACCACCCCTTATAAAGTGTCGAAGGGGTGACAGTTGTTGCCCTTCAAGAGACGCCTTGATAGCTTTTGCAATCCGTATGTGAACAATCCCTCCATTTTTCAGCACCACCGCTTATAAAGTGTCGAAGGGGTTGCACTTGATGCCTATCAAGTGACATCTTGATAGTTGCTGGAATCCGTATGTGAATAAGGAATCCATATGTGAACAACGGTAGTTGTCGGTGAGACTTTCTCCTTGCATATTCGCCCATCAGAGATGGAGAGAGGTGTGCGCGGTTTTGTCAGAGACACAAATGTGCACATGTTGTATTTTCTACCACGCATAGTTGGACATGGTGTACATGGTCTCTAGTTGCTCTTGGTGCTCGCCGTCTAGTGGATTGCCTTTATGTTGCCTCGATGGCTTGCCCTTTTGTCTTCCCGGTGCCCTTCTGCTCCTGGTCGTGCCTTCGTCTTCATTCCTCTGTTTGCATCCGCGGCCTCTAGGGTCTTGGTTACCTTCTAATCGTGTCTCTGCTGCTGTGTCCTCGCCTCTGCCTCCTTTGTGTCTGCTGAGGTTTGTGCCTTTTATAGGCGGAGAGCTAGGTCGACAGGCATGAGCGCTGTGAAGCCCGACGCTGTTACGATCACACGATTCGTCCGCCTGAAAATATCTCATCGTTGGGTTAGTTGTTTTAAGCTTCCTTCTGTATAGAGATTAGAAGTTATAAATATAAGATATTTAACTAATAAAAGAAGAAGTTTACCCCCGTATAGTGGAAGGATCACCTCTCTGTTCCACACGCTCGGACACATGGGCCCTAGCTGTCAGCCCTGCGCCTGACACCCCCCGAATCATCGGTTCCCTCCGCTCCACCTCCCATCCAGTCCTCTCCATGAGCACCCCTCCACCAATCCCTCTCTCTCTCTCTCTCTCTCTCTCTCTCTCTCTCTCTCTCTCTCGTGCACGCGTCTCCACCCATGCGGTGGTGACGGTGGTAACACATAATTCACCGACGACCTGCACCCTCACCCTCCTCTCCGCGTTGCTCCTATTCCCCCAGTCCATCGTGCGTTGCCGTACCGTGCTGCCTCCACCCTCTAGCTGTCGGTGGAGATGGCAAGTGGCGCTTGCGGCGCACTCATTTACAAACTCAACACCTGCTGCAGCCGCTTGACCCTTTTCGGCTGTCGTCCATAACTAGTATTGCCACCACCTTCACCGAGCCTTCCATATCCGTTTGGGATCGATAGATTGTGCGGCCACCCCCAAACTCTAGAGAGGCACCACACTGCCTCCACTCCCCACAACGCGAGAAATTGATCAGCACGTCGTAGCCTGCGTGCCACCGCCGGACCCACCGGAGAGGAGCCTTCGTCTGCTGGCCCGCTAGGCCTGTATGCCATGTCAAGCGACAGTGAAGGCGACATGGGCGTTCTTTCTCCCCCTCACATGATGAGCATAAACCACCTCCCTGTTTTCGCAACCGCCTCCCCACCTCCCCCATTTTCCTCACCTCTCTTCTCTCGCACGCTTGCCTCTTTTGCATTCAGCTATCTTATATGCACCAACATGCACAATTGGTCTTTTGACCGTGTGATAATTTTCAGCAGGAGGCTGGGAGCTCTAGATGTGCATGTTCATAAAACTTCAAGAATTATAGTCGCGGAACATATTATGCTAACGAAATATATGTCCTTTCAACATTCATTTGTATGCTTCACATGATGAATGTACATTACCTAAAATTATTTAGTGCAAATTATGTATTTCCGTTACAACGCACAGACAAATAGTAGTTATCTCCAATAATCCGGCTGTGTATCGCGTCAAGTTACGATGAACCGCACGCTGCTCGACTCGTAGGCTTTAGCAAAATGCAATCCATGCACGCATGTAATCGACTTGTGAGATGGCTGGCTTGTACGTACGTGTGCATGTATGCACTAGACAACACTTGATTCCAGCCCATACGTACGTGCACGGTGCAAACGGCCTCCGTGAACTAGTACTTGTATCGCACGCACAAAATCATGTCGAACACCGGCATGCATGGTCCAATGATTCGATCCACGCGAAAATCTTGAGACTAGGGGCTCGATCGGTACCACCTGTGCGGCCGCTGTCGCGTGCTGTGGATGCAGCAGTGAAGCATCGCTCTGCCCTTGTGCAGAATCGCTTCCCGTGTCAGTTTGATTGTACTCATACAGTTGTAAGCTTGACCCTTTCTCGGCAACGTCAAGTACAGCCAAGACCGCTGGTCAATAGATGCTCTTCTTGTCATTGATTCATTCATTCACTCCTAAACAACGAAGCCCTCAGACCCAGCCAGCCTCAGCAGAGACATGGATCCATCACACGATGCGTTCGTTCCTGCACCTAACTACGATAATGACGATCGCGCGAGCCCCTGGAGTGTTATATATGTGCATATCGATCTGTCTGCCTCTTTTGCCTCGGCTGGTAGCAGTTGGCGAAGGCTGTGTTATAATAAGTATCTTAGTAGAAAGTTCTTGCATGTTGTCGTCACAGGGAGGAAAGAATCTCGGTAGTCACCGTACTGCGGACTGTATTTCTTGATGGTCTGTGGACGACTGTGGGTGTGGGTGTGGGTGCCCATGGGTTTCCTTAAAAAGCGTGCCACGCACAGCATGCATGCAGAAAGAGATCAGACCATTCATTTGAGGTGGGTACATACGCAGGCCGGCGTTCTGCGTGCATCCATGTCAGATCGACCGTCGATCTGCTGCTCTGTGAATGTGACCAGCCAAGCATTGCATTATCCAATCCCAGTAGGCAGTAGCAGCCGATCGGTCTCTCGCTAGCTCTCTCTAGATAGATGCCTGCCGCTGTCGGGAGCAACTGAATGTGATGAAGAGGAAGACACGATGTTTTGCAGGTAGTAAATATATTGCCGGCGCTGTTGCCGACCTCATAATATCGGCATATGTTTTAGTGTGCGTACAATACGAAATACTTATATAAGAGTGTTTAAAGAAAGAGAATATAATCATGTCATCAAGAATTTATGTAAAAGTTATTTCCTCCGATGTAAAGATCTTTTTTTGTAGGTGCTTAGATGATTGTATTATCTATTAATTATATATAGTTATACACACAAGCACCTCTTAAGCAATAGTGTCTAATGAAACATCGATGCTACAAAATAAGCACCTTATTTGTTCTACATGGCAAGAAAAATTAGTTTTATTTGCTAAGCACATCTCTAAACACCTGCATTGTACATGCTCTTATACATCACGATACAAAAAATTTGCACAATCAATCAGAATTAGGGATTGTAGGGGAAAGTTAGGATTACAAATATCATGTACCAAATATACACTTATCTATTGTTAACAGGCCCTCTCAATCACCTTCGGTGATATCAAGTTGAGATTGCACCGTAAATCCCTGAACTGATTTCCTAAAAGTGTCCTTTGTAAACATGTTGGCGACTTGATCCCTGACGAGGACCTAATAATCATCAATTAATTAATTTTTTTATATGTAATTGTTATTATAGATAAGATAACAATATCTTTATATTATTAGTAAGGATACCCCTTATCATTAGTAAGGGAGAAGCTTAGCCGAATGGTCGTAAACCATTTTACAACCACCCTATATGGTCGTAAATACTTCTACAACTATTTATTGGTGGTGAGATTTTCTACGACCACCTCATGATCGTAAGCCTTTACGACCAGGTCAACTATGATCAACCTATGGTCAACAAAGCCTACAAATATGTGGGTCAAATCGACTAGGGACACTTATGTGCTATGTTTAATACATAAGGAATTACTATGTGTTGTTATTCTCTAGGGTAACTACACGTATTAAGCATCTGCCCCTGACATAACTGTAAGGCTACATAGGAGGGTTAGTCTCTGACAATAACTGTCACTAAACATGTGTATTTCATCAAATGGTGAGATGCCTATTGATACGAGATAACTGTCACCCCTTCACGTGTTATATAAGGAGTAAAGTCGATGGACAGAGGACATGAACAACGATAATGAACACAAGACAAGTAGAAACAAGATCAAAACACATAAGTCATTAAGTGTCAAACCCAGGAGTAACACATCCAAATTCTCTGTGTATTCTACACTAGTCCTTGAAACAATAGCTAGTATGCATAGTAAACAAAATACGATAACAACCACATCTCGCAAAACTTTATTAATAAATATAAAAGTTTATCACAAGAAAGGCTTACAAGATAACCATAAAGAACACAATGGAAGACCAAGAAGAAGTAGTGGAGCCCAACTAATCTGCCACATGCAATCGACCGGGGTAGCGGGCTAGTTGTCGAGATCCACATTGGTTGCGAAGTTCTTATCTTCTAAACTACATTTTATTAAGCAAGTGTGAGTACAAAAAAATGCTTCACAAGTTACACCTAATAATAAATTATAATGCATGCAAGGATTTATCAAAGGAAGGCTTATAGGGTTGAATTTACAAAAAAAAAAACAATGTTTTCTTTTTAAATACTTGTACTAAGTTCCAAATCAGCTATTCTATAACTAAAATTCATTTTCTAAATTCTCAAGTTTTTTAGTAGGATACTCTCCTATCATATGGCTAACCGTCCAATTTTTCAATTGGATAAACTGTCCAAGATCATTTATGTCAAAATTATTTTGAAAAGAAAACCAAAGTCTAATCCACTAAAAGCTTTGTTCAACATGTCCATGACCGTGGACACGGCTAGTCAAATAGTTTTACACTTTGCAAAGGTTGTATAATTTTACCCACAAGAGATGGTCAACTTTTAATATTCGTTTCACACACTTCCGTTGGTGGGTGATTAAGTGATTATCAAAATCTGTTACAATGATCCATGACAAAGAAGTTATGCCCGCTACAGTTTTGCCTCTATTGGGCCACTAACCAACCGTAAGTCTCCCTCTTGCGCCAAATGAGAATTTATGTATACCTGACACCCGCACATCCAAATAGCACAACTAGCAGAGGAATGTTGCAAATTATTTAGCCAGGTCTGTACCATACCAGACTCGTGGTAGTCTCAATCATTGAAATGAATCGACCCGTGCATCAACTCGCACCCCTTAAAAACCATTTCACCCAAGTCTAAACCAGTTTTCATTTCATTTTGCTTTTTAAAACCATTTGCTAAATTTTCATGGCATGCCAATGCATAGACTCTGTTTTAAACAATTGTTGAATATTTGGCTAAAATTCCCATATTGAATATTTTTGGTCAATGCATGACTATGCGTATAATTTTTCCGAAAGATTTATAGTTCATGTTATTGCATCAACTAGGTTTTCATCTAAGGTGATAGGTATGTTTGTATCAATGTCAAGACTAGTTGTACAAAGGAATTGAGAATAACTATAATTTTCAACATAAATTTAAATTAAATTGAATATAAATAAGCTTGCAGTAATAATTTAAGATGTAATTTAAATAATTTAAAATACTGGGATTCAAATATGATCAACATATGTAACTTTCCTTACTAAAATAATTGTTGTTCTCAAATGGTGTCGAAATCTGGTTCTCCGAAGTCATCGAAATCTATATGCAAAAATGAGCCAAATCCAAACAAAAGCCAAATAGACTCAAAATTAAATACTTTAGGTTATGGGAGATATATATTTAATTGATATGAATTTAGAAATTTGAACCACTTGAATTGGAGCTCGAACGAAGGAAAACAGACTTTTGGAAGGTTGAATTTCACATAAAATGGTAGAAATGGAATTTCTGGAATTATTTTTGTAAAGGTAAAACAATTTATACTGTCATAATGATTTCAGCGAGGAAATTTAATTTTATGGCCAAAATATTTTTCTAAAGGAAAATAAAATCAGCCGCTGACATGTGGATCCCACGTCTGTGGATTGGGTCCATGGATTGACCCTGGTCCACGGTGGACCAGGCGCATGACATAGTAGCGGCTTGCCACGAAACGTGACATGTGGGCCGCCATGTGGCCTTTTGGCACTGAGGTGGCGGACTCGTGGCAGCGAGAGGTGGCACACATGTCAGTATGACGGCGGTAACGACTCGGGAACATAGGGTTCCGGCGAACGGCGGCGGCCGGCGAGGGGCTCATCAGAGAGAGAAGGATGTGGGGAGCACGTTGCTCACCTCGGCGGCAGCTAGGTGCGTTGGGATTGCCGGTGGCGAGGGTGGTGGCAACGGTGTGATGAGGCTTGTGGTAGCGCGGTTGCTCGGCGACGCTCCGACGGTGAGGATGGGAGCACGAGGTAGAACGTGTCGAGGTAAAGCCGGGGGCATAGACAATGTCAGCGTAGCTCCACTTTCAGTGGCGCAATCAGCAGCAGAGTGGCTCGAAGCCGGCGACGAGGAAACAACGATTCCGGCAAGGAGGGTAGGAGAGGAGATGTGAGATCTCCAGGGATGGATTGAGTGGAGGAAGGGGCACCCGGTGCTCCTATTTATAGGGCCGAAGGGGAACAGAGGTGGGAGATCGTGGGCGGCGGTCGTTTCTTTTCGGCGCGGGCGGCGAGCAAATGCAACGCAAAGACGATGAATGTGAGCGAAAATGTCCGAGATGAACACGAGATTATTAAGGCTCTTAAATGCCCTTGATCTCGAGAGAAGAGGTGGAGGAAAATGCGGTGTAGACGAGCTCAGGCGCGCGACAATGGTGGCGACCGGAACAAGAAATGCATAGGAAGAAGAAGAAGGGTGAGGGTGAGGCTGGCGGGTAGGGCCCGAGTGGCAACGAGAGGGAGAGGGAAGGAGGCTGGGCCGGCGCGGGAAAAATGGGCCGATAAGAAAAATGGGCTGGGCACGGGAAGGAAAAAGGAGGTGGGAAGAGAGAGTTTCAGCCCGAAGGGAAAATTTGGATTTTTGAGGATTTTTTGAATTTCTAAAATTACAACAAAACAAATAGACTTTTAGAAAATTACAAATAGAGTTAAAACAATTCTAGAAAAAAAATCACAAAGCATTCCTTGAATTATTTTTAACTTGATAAAATTATTTAGAACTTAAAGTTGGCTTTTATTTTTCCACATAAATTAGTTTTAATTTTTGGAAAAATACGAAAAACCTTTTTAAAATATAAGAAATTCAAGAAAAGCAACAAACTCTTTTGAAACTCAAAAAATCCAATAAAATAATAACTTTATTAAATTAATTTTTGGTAACAGAACTTTGAGATCTTACATTAAGCCGTAATTCTAGTAATTTCTTCTGTGTTGTAAGGTATAATCAATGCAACAACACATGAGTATGGTTATTATTCTGTTAGGAGAAGGCCCGAACCTGTATAAAATCCCCGTGTTTTTTTCACGTGGATTAACTCAAGGAGAGTCCCCAGCATTCATTCGTAAGATTGATACTAAATCATCGACAGTTGGTGCCGTCTGTGGGGATATTCGGATTTCTCATTTCCTTTTCGATAAATTGTCTTTATTTTTCAACTATGATGCTTTCATGGCAGTAGAGTGGAATGAGGAGAATTGGTTCAAGTTGGCAGACTACGCAAAACTTGACATGGATGCCTGCTACGAATACGAGCAGAGCATCATTTCGTCCGCTGGCACTGCTGTTTCTAGGGATCTGCCACCAGACTCAAGAGACTATGCTACGGATAAGGTTGATGAGGGAGCTCTCTTCCCCACGAAATTACGCCCATGTAAGGAACCAGTCTCCTCAAAGCGCAAGGGCCAGGATCGAACCACAGCAAGTACAGAGCACAGCGAGTGTTCCCCCTCCAAATGTTCAAGCCTGTCCGAGGCCGTCCGATCTAACACAGCAACACCTAGAATCCATGATTCGACACTTGATCAACTCCTAATAACCTCGAGTCAGGAGGACTCAAACGCTAGTGGAGATAATAGCACTCAAGAGGTCTTTGTTCTCTCCTTAGATCCTAACCTCTCTCCAAGAGGTAAGGCTGGGGATGCTTCCCATCGCACACTCACTTCGGGCTCATGTGGTGATGGCGAGAATGCCTCCAGTTTTGAACGAGATTTCTACCTTCATGAGCATGGTTGAAATCCTAGAAATGATGGCTCTCCACTGAGGTATGATCTAGCCGACTCATATGTTGATGATCCTGAAACCATTCGAAGAAGAAGAATTGCTACCCAGAGGTCCTTATTTGGGCGCATCCAATACCAGTCAGAGAAAACTCAGGAACTTCAACGAATCAATGACCGGATCGAAAACCCGACTCAAGAGCTTGGACAAGCGTCAGGCTATGACCTCTTTGCTCAAGAGATCGTACAAATACTTTGGGACATGATGATCAGGCTCGAGTGGACTATACCTCACCATCCTGGTAGTTGTACTAGGACAACTCCGTCGAATACTAGTCCTTAAAATGACTCTCCTCGTGGAGAACGATAGGACAACAGGTCTGGTCGATCTCCTAACCACGACCCTAGTCGGAGAAGAGTCTCTCAAACAACTGGTGATCGATAAACTCCTAGAGGAAGTGTGTAACATCCCAAAGTTCTATTACCAAAAATAAAATTAATAAAATTATTATTATATTATATTTTTATATTTTAAAATAGATTTCATGTATTTTCTTTTTTAAAATTCAAAAATAAAATTCATTGAGTTTTCTGATATTTTATTGGATTTAATGTGAAAAAATAAAAAAGTATTAATTTCTTGAATTTTTTAGATTTTAAAAATAATTTTCCTATTTTCCAAAAAAAAATTAAAAATATATGTGCAAAAATAAAAGCCAACTTTAAGTTGGAAATATTTTTATTAAGTTTAAAATAATTCTAGGAATTTCTGTGTATTTTTCTAGAATTTTTGAACTCTATTTGTTATTTTATAAAAACCTATTTGAATTAATTCAATTTCTATCAATCGAAAAATCTTATAAAATTGGATTTTGGTTTCAGGCTGAAATCTTCTGTCCCTCTCACTATCAGTAGGGCCCGCCCGTCGGGATCATCCCCAACCTCGAGTTGCTCGCTGTGTCTGCCATAGCCACCGCGCCGTGAGCTCATCAAAGCATCATTTCTTTCCCATCTTAAGTGAATTCGAGAGCTTTAACACCCCACTCGCTCCAACACACTCACTTCGACTGTTACCCCCTCCTCAACTCACTTTAACTCGTGTTTACGCTGCCTCCAACGCCAGCGTGAAACCGACGCCCACGATCTCCTGCTGCCGTCCTCCCCTTGCCCTATAAAAGGGGGCACCAGCATCGCCCTAATCTCCTCATTCCATTCCCCTAAACCCTATCTCTCCATTCGCTTTCGTTTCGTCAGATTTAGCTCTCCTTCGCTGTCGTACCTGAGGTGCGCCACCGCTGATTGTGACACCGACGTAGACACTCTGGCCACATCGTCCACACTAAGAGCTTCGCCGTTCTGTGTTCGACTCCATGCGCATGCCCTAGCTACCGGAATGTCGCCATTGCTCCATCGCTGCTGGAACCCGATCGTCTCCGCTGCATTTCTTCCTCGCCACCGGCCATTCTCTCTCGCTCTCTCGCTACAAAGGTGTGCACTGGATTCCACTCGTCGCCCTTGTTCTTTTGGTACCACCCATTCTCATCGCTATGGCACGTAGCGCCAGCGACCTTAGGAACCCGAGTGCCGCCGCTCACCGGCCTGAGGTGGCCGCCACGTCAGTGCCATCTGGCCACCTCATCATCAACACGTAAGCCCTTATGGCCCAGTAACCGCACACATCAGCGCCAACGTGGACCTTGCACCAGCACATGTGCAAGCGTTCATTGTTCCATGCGCCGAGTCTGCCATAGACCAAAACTCAATCGTGGAACGGGTCCATGGACCCTGGGCCCGCATGTCATGGACTAAATAGATTTTCCAGTAGGAAAATAATTCAATTAAAAATAAAAATTGACCGCTGATGTCATGCTTGTGCAATAATTAGAATTTCTTTTAGAAAAAATAAATCATCAATTCTGAAAATGAGAGTATACCTCGCTGAGACCCATGGGTTCAGAACGAGTCCAATCAGTAGATAGCAACCAAGTTCCTCATCCCTGAGAGGATGTCCTGCAGCAGTAAGAGAGTCGGCAAGAGCCTTGACTTTGTTGAAGTATTCAGGCGCTAGAGTGTCTTGCTTCTTGATGTTTGCAAGCTACATCCGCACTTGCATGATGCATGACTGGGACTGTGATGAGAAGAGCCGCTCCAGGTGGGTCCAAACCTCACAGACAGTGGTAAGGAAAAGGACCTGCCCTAGTGCATCGCTTGATAGAGATGATAGGATGGCACTGAGAACAAGTTGATCTTGTTGAAGCCACATGAGATATGCCAGATTGGGCATCTACGACGTGCGTCCTTCTGTGGTCACTATGATTAGCTTGTTGGGGCAGAGAGTGGTGCCATCTACTAGCCCTAGGAGCTATTGGCTCCTTAGGTAGGGCATGAATTGTGCCTTCCATATCATAATATTATAGCCAGTGATCTTGATGTTGATGAAGTGCCCAAAGTTCGACGTAAGAAAAATACTAGACGAAGAGCTAGAGGAGTTTGAGGTGATGGTGGCCTTGGAGGTAGAAGAAAGAACTCTAGTCGTCATGGTGGATCGGATGAGACTCTGATACCATGTGAAAAGAGGAAGACACAATGTTTTACAAAGAATGTGCTGCATAGCCGAAACGCTAATGCAGGTAGCAAGTTATTGTCGGTACTGTTGCTGATCCAAAAATATCGGCACATGCCTTACACATCATGGTATATAATATTTACACACTCAATCAGAATCAGGGATTGTAGGGAAAGTTAGGATTACAAATATCATGTACTGTTGGATATTTGAGGGCTATTTGGCAATTTATCATTTTGAGAATGTAAGAAAAAGAAAATAGGAAGTGGGGCCCACATGTCGGTTGGAGATATGAAGAGATAAAGTTGGAGACTTTGTCTCCAACCCAATCTCTCTCTCGGCGGCGCATTCGGTTGGAGCTCTTGCGAGCTTGGACGATGCTAGAGGTGTGGGTTGGCTCAGGCTCTTCTGAGCCAACCGTTCTTCGCCATCGCGTCGGGCACACCAGTTCTCCTCCTTATAAGGCCACCATTTCTCTTCTTTTTAGCACCCGAGATCTAGTGATTTTCCCCTTTTGAAGCTTCTTCTTCCTCATCGATTTTGGCTTCGGTTTTTGGAGGGATTTGGAGCCCGTGCGCTGTCGTAGTTGATCCTACATCGTCGGTGGTGAGCTCCTGATATCCTTTTTGTGCACATCCCGCCGGTTCCCCCTTGCGCCCTATTCTCTGTGAGTATTTTAGTAGGGAATCTTGTACTTGTGGAGTTGAAGCTCGTGGTGGTTGGCTCTGGATTGATCTTGAGGAGAATGAAGGCCTCGGTTCCTTCAGTTTCTTGTTGCTCTCGTGTGCACTCGGCTAGTGTTCTTTGGTAATCTTGTGTGGCATGCCCTGTATTTCGGCTTCGTCTTTCGGTGTGTCCTGGATTGTGAAGATCAACGTTGTATCTCTGTCAAACTTGTTTGGTATTCGCGGCACAGCAAGGCAATTGATTTTCTAAGACAACGCTATTTGGCGTGCCTTGCCCAGTTCTTCTCGGTGGCTTTGATTGCCATCAGCTTTGTAAGTATTCTGGTTTTCCATTTTGCTCATCACTTTTCATATATGTGTTGTACTAGTAAAATTCTAAAATTGGCTTGATACTAGTACCGGGAGATATTGCTTAGTGATTATGTGGGTTCGGTTTGATAGCTCAATGATGATAATGATCATATACTGAAATTGAATTGATAAATAGTTCAGATTTGAGCTCTAACGTGTTGCTTATTGTTCTCACTTTGATCTTCAGTTTTTTAGTCTGTTACTTTTGGTTGTGCTTAGCTGAATTAAACCATCTGGTTATGTGATATCTAGCAATTTAATATGCTTGCTCATCTGTTAGCCAAATGGCCTTATTGGTGAACTTGTGATATGTAATCCTTTTACACTGTGAGTTAATCAAGTTTTGTTGGCTGACTAGAGTACTGTTTTGTGATCATTTTACATTAATGATCTCTTGTTGGCCGAAAGTATGAATTGTTGTATTTTGTTTATGAGATCATTTTTAACAGATTAGTAAATCTTTATTTAGAGCTCAATGTTTGAATTTGTATTGTCATATTCAATTAGTGAAGAGTATAGACTAAAGTAGTGAGAAGGCTAAGATTAAATCTTGTGCAACTCTACGTCTGAGAGCAATAACCCAAATATTAAATATGAGCATTATGTTGATTTTAATTGCCAAGATGTCCTATGTTTTGAGCATATTATCCTCCTTGAATGGTATGGAGGATTTACATGGTTATATGCTAATTTTGTTATTTAAATGCTGCTAGAAATATGTCTTAATTATAATGAATGCTGCTGGAATTAATTCTGAATAGTTATTAAAAGTGCTTATTTTACAGCATGTACGGAATATACACTAATCTATTGTTTTAACACTGAATAGCCCACTGATGAGATGAGCAAGCTAGTACTGCACGCACACCGATCGACCGGACGATCTAACCCGGGCGGTCGACGCGAGCCGGCCGGCCGCGCCCACGCGCATTCCGAGGCGATCAAGGCTGGCACATCAGCACATGCATGCATGCATGCATACAAACAGCGGAAGAAACTAATTAAAGAAAGATCAGCACACACGCATATATCGTGGTCGTCCCTGCACTCATGCACATGCTGCCGATCAGCTGACGATGGTGAGTGGATCTGCGGATGCTAGCATCTCCTAGCTTAACCACTGATCCATCGATCTGTGCATGGCTTCGCGCGCGCTGTCCAAGTACAGCTGCGTCTTCTGGCGCTGGTCCTGGCCGGCAACCTCTGCATGCAGCGCGGTGGTGGTACTGGTACTGCTGCCTGCTGGAGAGCTGACTCGTATGTTGTGCATGCAGTGCAAGCCAACAATCGCCATATATGCATGATGCAGTGCCCCCGCCCGGCCGGTCAGCAGTGACCTGTAACTTTCTTGGTGTGATACCACCATCATGACATATATAGCTATACTGCTATAGCTATAGCCAGTTGTGGTGGGGGCTGGCAGTGACAGGGGCTGGCCCCCTATGATTCATGCAAAGGTTAAATTAATTAGGATGCAATATTAGAACTTGATTAGCATTAACCCGTACTAATTAACTTGTGTGATTAAGTAGCAGTTTCGGTGAAGCTAAAAAACACACTAGTTAGTTCATGGTCCATGAGCCCACGTTATCTGTCATGTAGATTTTATTTTATTCAAACACTTCGAGCACGCATGAGTCTAATTTATACTGCATAATGACATTAGTGCAGAATGCTTAATTCCCTAATTTCCCCCCAAAAAGTGCAAACCGTTTCAGCTCTATGCGTTATATATCAAGCACTTCTTATATGTATCTAGCTTTCGTCACACCGGTTGACAAGGTGAAGTGCAAATATGTGCCAAACCAGGCCGTCGGTGACCCCCTGAAGCGTAAGTGCGCCAAACTCTACGGCGATGATCACGATATATATTTGGTTGCTATATTATTATGATAGTCTAAGCTCTAATTATTATGTGATATAAAAGAATTTCTTTTTAAGAATACCTTTATTTTGTATCTATATTTCAAAGCGTCTATATTATGACAGGATTTTGGTAGCAAATTCATGTCTATTACCAGTCCCTTATAGCAAAATCCTGGCTCCGCCCCCAGACTATAGGCTATAGCTAGCCGCATCTCTCTCTCACCGTTTGTTTGTCCTTGGCTTGTTTGCTTGTCCTGTTTTTAGACGGAAATAGTGCCTTCATTTAGTTTTCAATTTTCGTTTTATCGCTTAAACTCTAAAAACTCCAAGCTCCCCCTAAGCTTAGGTTTGTATTTGAAACCTCCGTTCAAATCCCGAATTCAAAATTCAAATTGAATTCACCTTCTTCAGATTTTGGAACCCCTCTAAAAAAAATCTTGCCTCCCTTTTATTTTACTGGGCCAATTTCCCTGGCCGGCCCACTTCTTCCCCGGCCCGCTCATTTTCCCGGCCCGGCCCGACTTCCCTTTTTTCCCCCTGCCCCAGTCCGCCCGACCGCTTTCCTTCTCCCCGGCCCGCGGCCTGCTTTCCCCCTTATCTCTTTCTCTCGCCCGTATCGCCTCCTTCCCTCGTCCACACCGTCCGCTCGTCTCCCGCTTCTTCTCCTGTGTGCGCCGCCGATCTCTTCTCCCCCTCTCCGCCAGCCTCCCCTTCTTCTCCCCTCCCTCTCCTCCGGCTCGACCCGGTCTCGCTTCCTCTCGGCCCGTCGCCCGGCCCGGCTCCATCATCCCCTCCGTAGCAGTCACCGCCCCCACTCCCCACCTACTCCCATGCGCCCGCCCCCACAGCGCATTGCCTCCACCTGCAGCGCATGCGCTCGCCCCCACCTCCCATGCCGCGCCACCCCCACCAGCACGTCGTCTCCACCGACTCCGCTAGGCTGCCACTCCATCGCCATACCTCCGTGGCGTCAGGCGCCGTCTTCACGGCACGGCTCCGACCGGTCCAAGTGGTGAAGCACCGGGTCAACGGCCGATCGCTCGGCCGTCGCCCATTTCACTTCTTGGCGCTGTCCCATCAGCTGCGCCACGTCGCGCCCACTCCGTCGCCGATACCGCCGCTCCACCGCTCCATGCCGCCAAGATCCGCCGTCATCACCTCCGCTCCGGCTATAAATGGCCCGGACCCTCTGTTGCCTCCTCGCCCGCTTTTTCTCCCTTGGTAAGTTTCTTCGCTCAATTCCTCGGTTTGCCGTTTCTTCCTCCTCCTCCGTGAAGCCCTTCCGCCACCGGCCGCCTCCGTCTGCCGCCCCAACCAGTAGCCGCTAGCACTGTAAGCACCATGGCGGCGCCCGAGCCTCTCCAAGACCGGCCGCAGCCCCCGGCCAAGGCCTCGCCATTGTGCTTCTTTGTCGCGCCACTGGCTCCGATCGCCGGCCTATTCTGCCGCTTCCCTGCCCCACCGACCACCTGGTGAGCCTCCCCTTCTCTCCCTAGTGCTCATGCGCTTCCCCCTGATCCCCCCTCTCTTCGGTCTCTGTCGCCCTTGTGTGGCCGCCACACCCGATCGCCCCGGCCGCCGTTGTCTCCTACCCAGCACCGCTCGGCCCCAATGCCGCCTCCCTCAGACTCCTCTCCTGGCCAGCTATCCATTTTGGTTGCTCCCAATGCCTCCCCGGCCGCCGCTCGTCATCGGTAGCCATCGACCAAGCCTCCTTCCCCCTGCTCCCTCTGCTCTCTGTGCTCTCTCTCCCTCTCTCACTTTCTCCCTGATAGTGAGCCCCTCTACAGCAGTAGCAGCAAAGTTTAGTTGATCTAGCAATTTGAAATATCAATGGCAATGTTTGACAGTAATTTGAATATCAGTAGTGATGGCAGTATTGATTGTTGTTGTGTCTGTAATTGCTTCCCTAGTTATTGAATATTGTCTGTGATTCTTGCTCATCAATATCAGTGGAAATGTTTGTCAGTAATTTGTGTTTTGGGTTGGCATTTGAAAATCTGGATTGAGTGCTGGCAATTGGAAAACCTGCGTGTAATTCGGCAATTGAAATCATCTGGCAGTAGGTGATTGTTGGCAGTGATGTGTTTTGACATTTTGAAAATATATCATTTGAAACCCTGTTTAGTAATTTGGCAATTGTGAATTGGTGCATTAGGTCAATAATTTGTATGACTGGCAATGGAAAACTTCGCCTTGATCTGTCAATTGAGTTTTTGTGTTGTAGAACTTGCAATGAATTGTTATTCATCTGTTTCAATTGTCAATGTTTGATCGTAGTTGCTTCCCCAAATCAGTAGCAGTAGCATTGAGGTTTCAATCTATCCGGCAATTGAGAAATGTTGCAATAGGGCAATAGGATGATTTGCTGATAGTAATTTGAATTCTTGATAGTGACCCTAATTGTTAGGGATAGCTATGATCTTCTATAGCAGTGGCAATATTAATCTTTGTAGCTAGCAATTAGAATCGATGTTTGTATTCTCACATTAGAGAATCGTAATCTGGCAATTGCGATTTTGTGCATTAGGTCAGTAGGATAGTGGCAGTGAATGGAGTGTTTTGGTAAATGAAATTTATGTTTAATCCGACAATGGAATCTTTGTGTTTTGATTATGTAAAGCGGAATCTTAGTGGTTGGATTGGCAGTGAATTGATTGTTTTAAGGCAGTAGGTTTTATTAGTAGGTTGAGTAGCTGGCATTTGAATCGGTGTGTTGTCAATGATCCGTATAGCCAGCAATTGAACTGTTGTGTATTATTTGATAACTATGATTGGTATTGAATTGTCATTTGAGTTTATGTACTGCTCTTGTATCTAGATTTGGTGTAGAGCTTGTAGTTAAGTTGTTAATCACCTATCGGAGCATAATCTTGCAGTCTTCTAAAATCTGTAGTAGAGTAACCCTGCAAAAACTCTTCGACCTTACCCTTCTTTGTATCCTCCCTTCGGCAGAATTTCTCTGTCATTCCTCCTTTTGCTCAATTGGTCATTTGACTCTGTCAAACATCCCAGCGTTGTTCAATCCCCTCTCTTAAGCTCGTCCTCCGCAATCTTTTTAAATCTCTTGTGTTGTATTTGGTCTTTTGAGTTCTTTGGATTTATTTGGTTTTTTGATCGTTGTTGCGTAATTAGAAATCGAAGTCCAGAAGAATCAACGACTCGAGCGGAACCAATATTCAATCAAAGACGTCGACCAAGATTTCAAACCTCTGTCTAAGAAGGCTTTGAGTAAGATCAAGGCCACGGTAAAATAGCCCAGGCGAGTTGACACTTTGACCATGTTGATTCTACATTTTATGCAAATTATATTCTTTTAAAATATCAAATTGCATGCTTTAATTTCTATGCAAATGTATGTCAAACACCATAAGGTAGTTAAATGCCTGTTTGTTGATTAAGTAATTATTATACCGTGTCCTTGATAATTAAACTCCTAAAATCCTTGCCACCCTAGTAATTATATGGTAACCCACTAGTTATAGGTCGTACTTAAACGCCATGCTAGTCTTGTTTAAGTACCGGGGTATTACTACCCCAAATCATCATTCTTTAATCATAACTATTGTTTTGGGCAGTCATTGGGGAGAATGACTGAATTGGTTGTGATAATTTGTTTTCTACTACTCTAAAACTCTGAAAACTTGCTAATACCCATCTGGGCAGACGGTATGACTGGAGGGTATATGGTTGGGTACTAATGTAGCCTAGGACTTTTTTGTGGTGGGTATGTGGTAAGAACCACCCAGATGATCTTAAGGATTTAATCCTGTAATGCCCTTCAATTGTAAAACAGTACAACCACAAGTCTATAATGGTGTCGACCTGGCTAACTAATTGGTGTCCACTGGTACGAGCTGCACTATTGGGGGACTCCCCTTCGCCGTGAACCCACGAGGCTACGGGTTGAGGTATGCGACTTACGGGACCCTAGGCGTAAGTCGAATGGCGCAAGAGGCGGTTTGGGTAAGTGGTTGTCGGATCCTAGTAATCGAGACACTACCCAGGTGAAACCTTAGCGGGTGTAGCAAATACCGATGGATACCTTGTAAAGGCCTTGTGATAATCTCCCCTTGATTCATATGTCTAAGGAAACATGTGTACATATCAAGATGATTATCTCTTGTGGGTAAAGATGTACAATCTCTGCAGAGAATAAAAACTGTTCGAACAGCCGAGCCCACGGTCACGGGCGGGCATGCAGAATTTACGAGAGTTAGTTCTATTTCAAAAACTTTTGTGGATGGGTTGAAAAATGTGTGAGACTCACCTAGCCCTTGATTTGGATTTTTCCTGGGTATTCGTACCTAGTGTTGACATTAGGTAGGCATGACCACCAGCAAAAATAAGCATGAAGGTGGAGGTAGCCTCTGCTTTTTATGAATTATTGCACAATTAATCTCTTTAAAAATGCAATTAGGTTATAATGCTAAGTGATAGGATTTTGTAATATCCGTATTCATAAATGTTGCTTTACGCAAATAAAAGAACGCGAGCCATCCTTGTTACACCTTGCATGTGTATTATTGCATCTGTTGTGTTGGCTCGCGGGCACGGTAGTTGTGCTCATCCTCGCTCTTTTCCCCAAACGCTCAGAAACAGGAACACTGGAGCTGTCGACTGCAATAAGGATCTAGATGTCTGAAGATCCAAGAGTCATTGAAGCGTAGTTTAGTCCTTAACTGTTCTAGTCTCACCCCAGTCTAGCTGACTCCGTCGGTTCTTGTGTGCCTCCTATATTGTCCGAAGTTTTTGGATAATATCGGGCGTACACGGGTTCCCCAGTCACTTGCTTGTGGTAAGATGTGCCCTCACCTCTTTGTTTCCGTTGTTGCTTCCGCTATCTTTTGTAATGTATTCATTTGGCCTGTCCGACCCTTATTGTAAAAATTGGCCCGAAGCAGTTTATGTAAACTCTGATGTGTAAATTAATAAATGAAATGATTCTACGCCATGCATGATTTGATTCAGTAATATACCTGTGAAGTACTATCTACTAATCTAGAAAATAACATAGTACTTTAACAGAGGAACCCGGATGATGCATTGCATTGGTAGTGGTATATATATGATGACCACAGCATACATTATCATGCGATTGACTTTGCTGTAGCACAAAGTGCAAGATCATGAGCATATTCGTTTGCAATGATAATTAAGATGTTTTTCGTTGGAGAAATCAATTGCCGCCCGCTCCAATTCTTGCTTGTCCGTAAGACCGAGCTTTATTGCCAAAGCAGCGACTTTGCATGCATCAGCTGTCTGTCTGGATGTGTCTTAACTTATGGATGTACGTCCTAGCTAGATGTATCTGTAAACATAAAAAAGTTGCATATGCAATTGGCACGCAGTTGAGCGGAATTGATGGCAATGACTTTTACACGCGAGAGGGGGCTTTATCCGGCCTTCCGTTTCAGCATTGTTAATTACCGTGCATATATGTAGTAAATGACGAAGCACTGCAGAATATGTCAGGATGATGTGCCTTTGTTGGGACGGAGGGACACCAAATTAGGACAAGTGCGTCGACCGAAATTGAATTCTGGAAAGTACTGTGGTCGTACAATGTGCGCGAATAAAGCCATTGCGACACCGTAAAAGGAGTAGTCCCCGATTGGAGCTACTTTCCCATGTTCTGAATCCAGGAATTTCAATAAACTACTTACACGAGTTCGTCTTAATCTATGTCTCCGTCTAGGGTTGAAAACAAGCCGAATCGACTCAAGCCAAGCTCGGTTAGACTCGTAGCACAGGCTAGGAGTGTGACTCGGCTCAGATCAAAAGAAGACTTGAGCTGACTCCCGAACTAGGAACAGTAGTCTTCGAGCGGCTCAGGCCTAGCTTCTGTGGCTCTGTTCCAGTCTCGGCCATAAGCCCCAGGACGCATAAACATCGCAACCAACCAAATTGTTCGGAATACAATACAACACATGGATCGTTTGAATATCACAGCATTTATGCAGCAGGTGTAACAAATTTGCCACGAACCACCAAAAACATATAACATATAATTGCATTTGAAATTGCCATCAAATTTACCACAAAATAATCTGGCACCTCTTCAGGCATGAAACCATGGGCAAGCCTACTACACCGTCTTGCAATAATCCATGTACCAAAAACGAAAAATGATGAAGAAATCACCATCAATTGATCAATTCCAGCAGCGTATCAGCGACCTTCTTCCTCAGCATGCCTAACTGTGTGTTCACCTTGAGCTACGCAACCCGCTGCTTCTTCGCCTTTGCCTCTAGCTCTGTCGCCTTCTGGTCGCCGATGCGGCCGAACGCCCTCTAGAGCAGCCCAGGTACAGCGCCTCCAGCTCCCTGAGCCCCCTCCTCTCTTGATGCGCACTGGACACGCCAGGCTTCATCTTCCTTCTGCGCGAGGCCTCCCAGATGAGCTTGGACGGGCGACAGCACGAAGGACGGTGAGTGGAAGGGGGATCGAGAGGACTGGCAGCCTCCTCCAAGTCTTGGCTAGGGCAAGGGGTAAGGGCGTGGCTGCACGGTGGATGGGCGGGAGAAGAACTGGGCGGCACCGATCGGGATGGATGGGGATTGGGGATTGGGGATGGGAATCCTGATTCGGGATGGATGGGGAATTGGGGAGTGTAGGGTTAGGTTAGTGGTTGGATGGGTTGGGTCTGGGCGATAGGGCTTCATGCACAGTGCAGTCAACAAGGCACGAGCTAAACTGGCTCGTGAGTGGTTTGGGTTTGGCTTGTTTTTCCCCCCGAGCAAGCTCGGTTATGCTCGTAGCACGAGCCAAGGGTGTGGCTCGGCTCAACTGGAAAGAAGGCTATAACTATTTTTCCAGCTCTACTCCCACCGTTTATACAGCCATAAATTCTATTTAATCATTAGTGTTGACTTTGTATAGTATTCCGTTGATCTTTAGCTGTTCTCCTAAATGCATGACGTGGGAGGTTGTATGTGTCCTTGGGGAGGTTAATTCAGCCTATTTAACTCGGTAACATCATGGGGAAATCCGTGATTTTGACAGGGATCAGTTGTACGCATATCGGTACATGTAGTAATTAAGAGCTTGCAATGTACTGTGTGTTACTAACTGTTAACCAGAATCGGGTCTAGGTATGAGGCTGCCTTTTCCCCATGGATGTGGATTGACTGGAGTTACTCATATTACATATATAAATGCCACGTGCCCCAAGGATAAAAATCCACCGCAAATGTTGCTTAGTAGGAGTACTAGCACGAAATTAATTTTCAATTCACATGCGAAGTCTCAATCTGTTCTCTGTATCACTCCGAGTGGTTGATCTAGTACATAATTTCCCTTAACTAATGCTCCCTTTTGATATTTGCAAACTTTTCTCTCCGTGTGAGGTACTGATCGCAAAATCCATTAGTTCAATAATGTTTGGTCATTCGCTTGTTTCTTGTATCCCACTAAGTACGTAATATTCTTCTCAAAGGTGCATGCATGCCTATCCTAATTAGTGCTCTTCTTGACCTTTTAGTGCATTGTCAATTGTCGTGAGCTAGGGGGAGTGCAAGATTAAGCTTTCCTGACGTATGGGTTAGATAATGACGTATGGGTTAAATAATTTTATTGCGAGGCATTGATCGTTTATTTTTTAAAGTCCGTACATAATACAAAAGAAGAGTCGGATTTCTCATTTTAATTTCCTGTTACTGTGATTGGCCTTTTTGTTCACGTGCCAATCTGCAATTAGTAAATTATATTACTCATCTATAAGAGGAAGGCCAGAAAGCACATGAAATACCTGGCTTGGGGCAGAGCACATGCTCAAAAGAGCCGTCTCTGTACAAAGCAATTCAGATGGACGTATAATTGGGCCAGGGGGAGAAAAAGAAAGGTCATGTACATTATATATATGGGCCCATGTACGGCAGTGGCCCCAATTTCTGTAGGTAATTTTTGCCTGCTTATTCCATGCGTGCAAATTAACGGATCAGGTAATTTATCTACTTTTTTTCTTCTTCAGATGACATGCCATGAATTTAACAACGTTAATTAACTAGTGCGTCGATCTTTTGCAATTGGATAATTTTCCTTCTTGCAAATTAAAGGATTTCCTTTTTCTTCAGTTGGAAAAAAGGGCAACAAGCTAGCTAGCTAAACTTGGATTCCAAGACGGGAAAAAAAAAACACTAATTTAGAATTTTTTTTAATATTTAAAAATAGAAACCATTAGATAGTGATCCACGTACCGAAGAAAATGACTGATTTTAAGAAAATTTGAGACAACTACGGCTTCATCAGCCCAAAAAAAAAAGTAGATTATTTGATCTATGAGAATTAACATGCACTTGCAACTGTTAATTCACAAGATCAGAAACCTAAACAAGAATTACAAATGGAGGTCCAAGCTAACAGCCTCCTTCTGCCCCAATTCATACCTAACTAGCTTCTCCGGCGACGTGGACGAGCACGACGACAACGACGGCGAGGACGACAGCAAGCTCATCACCACCTTCTCGTCCTTGCATGTCACCTCCCTGCACCCCACCTCCCCTGCCGGCACCACCACCATCGGCGTGTCAGCGCAGTGCCGGCTGGGCGCCGTGCCAAAATTCTCCATCGGCGGCGGCACCCTCCAAAGCCCCTGCACCGGGCTACCGTTAATGGGCTGCGACATGGAGCCTAGCCCCGCGTAGGCGGCTCCCGGGCTAGCGCTCGTCCACATCGGGTAGTGCGCCGGCGGCGGCGGCGGCGGCTGGTGGTAGTTGAAGAGTCCGTACATGTGGCCCGGCACGTAGCGGTGCATGGCGAGGGAGGCCTGGAGGTGGGCCCTCTTGGCGTGCTGGCGCTCGCGCTTGTGCGCGTTCTGGTGCCCGCCCAGCGCCTGCGACGTCGGGAAGTTGCGGCAGCAGTAGTGGCACTCGAACTTCCGACCCGCCGTGGCCGCGCCGCCGTTGCCCTCGGACGTGACCGTGCTGCCGTTGGCCGCGTCCAGGGAACCGGCAACCGCGGCCTCCTTGGTGTCCCGCTGCAGGTCGTTGGAGAACTCGCGGCCGAACAGCCGGATGGTGTCCCGCGGCTGCTGCGGCGGCGGCGGCCGGATGAACGGCAGCTGCGAGAACGAGTCGAGGCTCTGCACGTCCTGCGGCTTCGCCATGGCTAGCTAGCTAGCTGCTACGACGTGAACTGAAGAATTCAACACTCTTTGCTTGTGCGCGCGTTGGTGGCGACTGGCGACTAAGCTAGCCTGCTATGTCTGTCTGTGTGCTGAAGAATTTGGCTACGAGTTGGTGCGGTTTTAAGGGGATGGGCGTTGTAAGGTCGGAGGGGAGGGGAGGGGAGAGGGGAGGGGACCATGCATGTTAGAGCCGAGGGGGCTAAGCTTAAAGCTCTCCCCCTCTCATCACCAAGTACAAATGCAGCTGCAGTGGCAGTTGCAGTTGCTGCTTGTGCCCTGGCTACCTGCTGGTGCTAGCTAGCTAGGCTCATCTCATCTCTCACATGCACACCCCATTTCTTGGCGAATATGGGAGTAGTATTAGTACATCTATGTACACACGCGCGCAGCTAGAGAAGAGCAAATTTTATTTTCTTTCTCTAGCTTTCATGCATCTGTAGCTATCAGTGGCCATCAAGTGGGGAGATGGGTAGTGTGACTCCGTCTATCCATCGCTCTCATCTCCCCTCTGCGTTCTCTGGATTGGCTGTAGGGTTCTTTATGGGAGGTTGGCTTCTTTAGAACAATGAGAGACCACAGGTGGTCCTCCTGGGGACGGCGACGTGCATGCATTCTGCTCTCTCGCTCTATGCTCGCCGCCGCTGCTGCCGCTGCTGCTGCTGCATGATTACTGCATGCCGACCGGTGCAGGGATGGTGCATGCAAGTTTTTATCTCTTTATAGCTTTGCGGTGCTAGTGCATGACTGCATGGTAGATCGATGGCTATCAAGACTCTAGTGCATATAGCTTCGTTTTTCTCTTTCTCTTTCTTTATTCTTTTTGACAGTGCGGTTACAATAATTATAGGCACGTACGTGTTCGAGACCGATGGCGTTTTGCGATGGGATCCACATGTTTAATTGCTGGATCGAAAGCTAGCTGTTGCAGTTTGATCATAGCGTACTCCATGCTTGCTCCCCCTCTTTTGTGTAGGCTTTTGCAAACTTTCTTTCACGGAATTCCATGCTGCAATTTTTCGCCTAATAATGGTCTGGAAAATGGGTTTAATTGGAGTTACTTCACACATGTGAAAAGCTGTCACAGTCGGTCACTCCTGGACTAAGTGCAACCTTAGTATTTTTGTATGGTTAATTTCATGCTGATGGCTTCTGAATTAATTGGCCTTGTCCGTGGCAAGTGGAATTGGCCGTAAAGATCTATGTCGTTGTTGTTCATCTAGCTGTTCCAATAGAAACCAAAAGTCCTAAAGTAGGGTACTCGATCCAGTTTCTTCAACCTGTGATGGGCATTAATATTTCGATGGGACAGCAACATTTTCAAGTCTGAAGGGCGCGTAAAGCCGTAAATGACCGTGCGCCAACCGCGATGTTATTTGAACTTGTGTTATCTTTAAGAGGTCCCTTTGGATAAGTACATCACCAACATCAACCAGTACATGCATGTGTCTCGCGACAAATACATAATGATGACACCGATGAAATCCCCATTTTAATTTCAATGATGGTACAGACAGACCTGATGTACTGCACTTCTTTTTTTTTTTTCATCTTTGCATTGCGGTTAAAACTTACCCTCATGTATCCGAGAGATCAATAGTACATCGACAACCTGGTGGCTCGTTCGAAACATGCGATTTGGTGGTGTGATTTCTATAGCAATCGCACCGATTCCTGTAGAATATGCTGCGGAATTCTTGTGAAATTCATGAGTTCCAAACAATTAATATGTATTTTCTTTTGTTCTTATGCTAGTGGCAAGTAAAAATCGGGTCAAGCAAGCTTAGCCAAACTATAGTGCTACGCTTGAGCTGACCTAATTTTAATCTCCATAGAAGTTCAATTTACGGTGAGCCATATCACGATCGAATGGGCTCAACAAGTACATAGAAACTGAGTAAACTCAAGCTCGCAACTAGGACTCATGGCCAAGACATATATGAGTTCAAATGGTCTGGCAAGAACGACGAACTCAACTTGAATAGACCTGGCCCTTTCTCTTTTGTATTTATTATGAAACCCTGTCCAGGCCCACGTTTATTTCAAGTCGAACTGAGTCAAACAAAAAATTCAAACCAATTTGGGCAAATTTTCACTGGGTTCTGTATTAAAACTAGGCGCAACCGCGCAAGGGGGAAAAAAAAGAAAGACCAGCCGGTGCTGTCAGGCATAGCAGAACGAACGAAATTGAAAAGTCAGATGAAGAGTACAAAGAAACGGTTGATGCGACACACAAAAGTAGCAACATTTATGTAGATCGACGTTCATCTGGCCATGCCCGCCTTGCCTTGCCCAGCTTGTACCAGTAATAGTAGTAGTACTCGCCAGTAGGCTACAGTGTAGCTACAGCGCGGCGACGGCGACCCGATCCCTGCAGGTGGGTGCGCGCCGCTGTCACGGCGACGTCGCGGCCGCGCTGCCACTCGGCTTGCCGACCGCGCGTGCCCCACCCCCGAGAGGCCGAGATTTTGCAGGCGTCGCCAAATATTCTCGACTGGGATATATGGACATGGACTTCCATTTCTACTCACGCGTTTTCCACCCCTCCTCTTTTCTCAAGGTTAAAACGGTCACACCGGATTACATATATATCAACGTCCTGACCACACAATGGCCTAGCAAGTGCTGTATGCCGTGCCGTATGTATGAGCAGTGGAGTAGAGTCGCCGATCGATAGAAATGCATGTCAGGCCTGAAAGAATTGACAGGAAAGTACGGGTACATCGCCCATGCATTGGCAGCCGGCGCAATTATTCCTTGCCGGTTACTGTGGGCAAGTTTAAAACCAACCGTGTCCGTCCCTTTTGTGTGTGTGAGCTGTGTGGAAAGTTGCAGTGGTAGTCGTAGCAGCATCGGCAGCATCGGCAACGTAATGGTCATAAGTCATAACTCCCGGAAAAAGACATGGCATGCATGTTATTTTCGGTAGGAAGCGAGCAATCGAGCGAGGCGAGAGAGGACGGCTTCTGCTTCTGCTTCTGCGGTTCTGGCCAACCATCGATCGCTGTCCCTCTCGCTCTCCTCGCTTTCGCTGCTTCCAAAGAGCGCGAAGGACGCATGTATGTGCATGCATGATCATCTGCAATGCTATGTATGTATGAAGTATGCGTGCTTCTCACTGCGCAGGACAATTTTCTTCGCATTCTTAGGTAGTCCGTAGTGGGTTGCTAGTTGGGGAATTCGGGGTTGGGCAAACTTAATTGTCACACCTGATTGTTTTCCTCTTCTTTTTGGTTGGGGGTTTATAGTTACTTACCTTTCTAGTAGCTAGTGTATGTGTCATTTTCTATCAATTGGTTGTGAAAAGTTTTGCCGTTTGCTGGTATTTCAGAAGTTGCTGTACTAAAATAGTGTATTGGATATGTCAGTTGGAAGTTTATTGGTCCTACTGAGAGTCGAAACTGGCCCCAAAGAGGAGAGCCAGTAATCTCTAACATACAAGATACCTTAAAAAAGCCAAAGGAAAACAGCATACAAAGACCTAAAGCCTTCCATAGCAGGGCTCAGTTTCCCTCGTTTTGGTGCTGCGAGCTACTAGTACTAGCTACCACATATCTTTCCACAACAAAAGCGGATCCTTGAGCACAGAACTCCAAGCTGCAACCGAGGGAGGTTCATTCCTGAGGATAGCTAGCTTTATTCCTGATTATCTAACCTGCCACAGAATTTTCACGCTGAACTCTTGTTGCTTGGGTCATGTGTTGCCTGATTAATGAGATGTTAGTTTTTGAGCACTTGTCTGCATCACATCATGTGCCAAAGTTTCTCCACTCAAAGTAAGCTAGAGACTCCAAAACAATCATCAAATTCCAGCTCTATTGATGGAGCTCCCTGTCCCCTTTAGCTTTTAGATGAGACTTTGGATGCTGCTGCTTGGGACCAAACATGCAGCCAGCCCAATTAATCTTGGACGCAGCAATCAGAATGTGTCCCTTTCCTTCTTTTCGTGTGCTCCCAGTCCCAGTTGCTCATATATATATATATATATATATATATATATACACTCTCTCTACCATAGTATGGTGACTATAGTTGACTGAATGTTTTGTCACACAGGATCCGATGGTGCGTATATGCTGACAACTGCAGGGGCAGTGTCAAGCTGTTAACGCAGATAGGGAGGGAGGGTAGGCTTTGCCAAAGGCTTATTGGTGTTCTTCTCAAAGCATAAATATGGGTCTGATCTTTGCTGTCGGGAGGGAGATCTCCTCCTCCTACCTAGGACCACCTCAGTGGCTCAATCCTCACCTAACCTCACCTCCTCAGACTCAGGCTCAGCTCAGAGGCTGCACATCAGGCAAGATTCAACTAGAAAGAGTTGGTGGGTGTGGACTCGTACTGCTCACATGATCCATGGAGCAAGAGTTGGAGAAATTTAATTAGTTGGTTTTGATTGGTTGGGAAGAGCCATAGAAGCCAGAGGGTGGGCTTTGAAAGTTGCTTTCAATAACACTACCAGTAGTATGTTTTTGCTGTTTGGAATTGCATGCCTAACATGCAAGTACATATCAAGGCAGGCATGACCAAAATAAGATGAAATAATACTTCTGTGCCGTTTCACTACAAAACATAATTGACACTGACAGTCTAGACTAGAGATTGAAATGGAGGCACACACTGTTCACCTGCAACCGCAAGTAATCAAAATCAGATTATATACCCCTACGCGAGATGCAATTCTGTGGCGAAAGCAGGTAGACGGTGCTTTTGAAGCATGTTCCGAGAGATGCAAGTCATTGCTTTAATCACATCGTGGTTAATTTAAGGGCCCGTACGTGCTTTCCCCCCTCCCTCCTGCACGTACGGAACACAGAGTTGCTCACGTAAATTCCTCCGCAGGCACATCCAGTTGCACGTACCAGAGAGCACTCTCGAGACCAAAATAGTACTGCATCCACAGTCACAACCAATTAAAACGCATCGATCGAGCGCAGAGGCACAGAGCACTGCGTCACAATTCAACACCATCATTTTCTCTTGAATCCGCGACCGGACGTTCGCTCGTTCGTTTGCATGTCCAACCGATCGGCACGTCGATCGATCGATCGAATGACAAACGACGCGCCCCGATGGAAGACCCAACGGACACGTACGCGCTGTGGACGACGTAACACCTCGATCGCTAGGCTCGACGGACGGGTGCCCCGGCCCCTTATGTTACCCTACTGGCCTCCGGCTGGTGGGGGACACCACTCACATCAACGGCACTAGATATTACGTTCACCGGTGCATTGCCACATATGGTCCACCGTGCACACGACCCACGCATGCATAGAGATGGTCCCACACTGCACGCGCCGGCCGTAGCGAGTACTGTACCGTGATGTCGCGCGCGCGCTGCCACAGCCTAGCTAGTACGAGAGTCGTGGGCGCGCGCCGGCCGGCCGGGCGAGCGGACCCGCGCGCGTCTAGGATTTGCGTGCGAACCGCTGTGAATTCACCGAGCTACCGCGTTGGATCGGGTGGTGGGTCGGGGCGCCGTTGATGCGTAGCGTGCGCGGGCGCGCGCTAGCTAGCCCGTGCACGCATGTGGCCGCGAACGAACCACGGGTTGGAAATTGATGTCGATCACGAGTTATGCGTATGTGTGGGATGCGGTATATATGCGTGTACGTAGGATATATATAATCAACGGTTCTCTATATTCTCGGTACGTGTTTAGGACTTTAGGTACTGTACGTGGAACCAGCTCCAGCGACTGATGAGCGAAGAATGTGTTAAGTTGCTTGTACTCGTCGCTGTATGCATGGCTTCATACAGTTATACATGCACTGTTTTTGCAAAATTGACAAAAATAACATCGTGGTTGGACAGCCATACCACATGTATCCCCTGTAGTGCTCCGTGTAGTTCACTTACTCCGTGAACTTGAGAGTTGCAATTATTTAATTAGACCCCTTTGTGTAGGTGTGTCAACAAGGCTCTGGATCTTTATTTGTTAGATGACATAACACCTTTCCTCAATCTAAATCGATATTTGACCATATGATTGTCATGAAAAGTCAACGAAATTTTGATGCCTTCGGATTTGAATTGAGCCTTTCGTATTATGTAAACAAAATTTACTAGCTTTCCATCCTTTGATGTTACGTAGCATACACGTGGACAAATGTAGCTTAAACAAGATCAAAGTGCCATGGCATCATTTACAAAAAAAAACTCACACTTTTTCGAGTTCAAGGGCCCGAGGTCTTGTTTGAAACGCGAGAATTTTACAAGAAACAATTCAATTTCCATGTTCTAAACGGGCCTAAATATCGTAAACAAGTTCAGGAATCCATGTAACAAAGCTCATCCAAGTTTATGGTCATATTGTGCACTTTACTCTTATTCTAAATACTGAAACTTGCGGCCGTATTGACAAAATGCCCAATTTTGAAGTATATTTTTGAGAAGAACGATGCAGTATGTTATAAACTCATGTTTCCAAAAAGAAACAATACAACTTGACCAGAACACTACAGCAGCTACTTCTCCAACTCAGCATGAGCCGATCTAGAAAACTATACCAGATTTATGAGAACGACACCAGATTTATGAGAACGACAGCGTGTACAGCTCCAAGTTTGGACAGCGTCCTTGATTTCAGTAAACAAGGCAATTCAATTCCCTTGCCGGATCCGTAGACCGTAGGTGGTAGGGAAAGCCGTGCATGCGCCCCGGCATGTAGATCATCGTTTTGTTGAACGAGCCCATGAAGTCCAGTAGCTTTTTTTTTTTATGAGACGACAGACAGAGCGCTCTTGGCATCATTTAAACGTGGTCCCAGAGTATTGCCCACCATGCTCTGCATGCATGTACCGAGATACCCTCCCCTCGCTTCCTCTGTTTCATTGCATGGTACACACGCATAACAAACACAAAAAGGAGGCAAACGAAGGCCATAGGGCCCAAGTGTCTTTTTTGTATGGTACTAGTACCAAATGTTGGACACTTATCATGTATTGAAGTGATGAAATTGCAGCTAACTCGTGTTTTTCTTCAGTAATAATAATTTTTTGTTCTTTTCTGGTTATTTATCTCGGCTGTTTGGATCGGATAATCAAGGTGCAGAGAATTCTGCACCTGGGCCATGCATGTGAACTTGCAGCGGCAGGACCAGTGATACTAGATTGAAGGAAGAGATGACCGTATTTTTCTCCTCTCCTTCGTGACCATACTTCTAGCGATTTATGATTCGCGAAGGAGGACGTGAAATCCTTTAATGTCTTACCTTCTACTAGCTAGTAGTTGTTCCTGCTTCGGATCGGTAGGATCTGACATAGAACTCAGCTGATAAATTTCTGCATTTGATGATGGTAAGATGGGGAAGGTTAAACGCAGCCAATGTGGGTACCGCACTACACCACCATGCATGCATATGCATCCATCCTTATCATGTCCTGCATGTACTGAAGTATTAATTCAATAAGACCTTCGCATGATCTTCAATTCCGACTGCTCCACGGTACACAACTATATTGCCAATGACAACCCTCCGTTTTGTTGCATGAGAGCGACACCTTAACAAATACAAGCTAGCTTCCTCTTCCAAGAACATGGCCGAACCAATAATAATGCACAAGTACTGCAGCGATTGATGCATTCACAGGGTCACTGCTGGTGAGATGGTTCATGAGTGTTTGGACTTCGGAATCCCCAAAAAGCACTGATACAATGATACACGTATATATAATAAAATATAAAAATAATGATTTCATACGAGGAAATAGGTGATATAAGGAAAGCACAATGACTAGGAATAGAGCTGTTTTAGCTCATGCTTCTTATTTTGCTCGGTTATTTTGTTGTTGCAGAGTGCGGCTAAGACTTGTGTTTGCTGTTTGGCCATTGTTGTTTTATCTATTTTTCCTTTTATGGGCTGTAGATGCTATACATTTAAAACATATTTTCTTCCTCTAACAGTGACCGGTAAAGCTCATGTCTTCTTTTTTTTTAAAAAAAAGTGCTTGGTGCTTGGTTGTTGTTGCTTTCTCAATTTTTATGTTATAGGTTGTAGCAGTTAAACTGCTAAAACTTATTTTATTCCTCTAATAGTGATCGGTAGTGCTTCTGCATTCTTTTTTAAAAAAATTGACAGTTGCATACCTTGGTGATCCTGCTCTTTTTTGCTCTTTTCTCGTCAGCAAAAACCCCATCTAAGAATGTTCCTTTCATAGAGCAAAAATTAGCATGTAAACATATGTAACAAGCGCCCAACTATTTGTTCATCGCCAAAGACAAAGATTGTATTTTTGTACAACATGCATAGGAAAGAACCAAGAACGCAGAGGAAGAGACTACTCTAGAAAAACCTGAGCTGGAGCAGAGCAGAGCCAAGTAAAAGAAGTGGAGTGTGCATAATACACCTAGATCTGGAGAGAGAACGATGACGGTGAGCTGGATATGCTGCTCCCTTCCCACCGCCACGCTCCCCCCGGCCATTCGTTGCTCCCTTGGTGCCGCCCGCTCCCTTCCTCTCTGTTTGTCGCGCTGCCACCCACTTGCCCACGTTGCATCTCTGTTCGCCACACAGGTGCGCTGCTGCACACTCACCCTGTGCCCCCTCATGCCTGCTTGCCATCACGTCGTAGCGTCGTGTCTACCGACCGTCGCTCGCCTTCGTAGCACGCGCCTCCGCTCATTCGCCATTTGGAGGCTAGAGCCCCCCACCCCACCCACCCACACACACGCGCTCGTGCGGCCACAAGATAAGAGAAAGAATAGAGGTTAGAGTTTGGTTGGCTGGAGTAGGAAAGAAAATTGAGTGCTTGAGTGCTAACAACAATTTTGACCGTTGGATTTGAATTGAACAACCAAGATTAATGCAGGCTCCCACCTCTAAACTATTTAACCACTTTGCATGCTCCCACCTTCAATGCACCTTCATTAATGTGTCTTCATTAAACACCATGCATGTCCCACCTCCAACGGTCAAGATAAGTACTAGAACCTTAGCACTGAATTACCCATTAGCACTAGATACGTTGATGAGGACATCCCTCCTTCGGATACACGCACGACACAAGACCCTCCAGATCTGGGTGCTGAACTACACTGTCCTATGACAAGAGCTAGAGCACGTCACTTAATCGATCAGGTAAAGTCGTTTCTAGGGCTGAGTGTATTATTTGAGAACTCTATGATGCTGCCTAATGGAGATGATTTACTTGTACTCAGGAATCTAGGACTACGACCAGTTCAAGAAGGTCTACGATCAGTTCAAGAAGGTCTACGACCAATGCAAGAAGATCTACGACCACTACAAGAAGACCTACGACTAGTTGATTCGATTGGAGCAATCTACGACCAGAAAAGCGAGCACAGTACTCGTTGGACACAATCTACGACCAAAGATAGCATGGACTCCTCAAGACCACCCTAGGACCAGTCCTACGACCAGATCTTCGACCAGAAATACGCAACACAATGTGTTGCGTCACCGTTTTGGAAACTAATAAGACTTTGTAAACGTAACGAGGTCGGAGTCCAGGTTGTGTACGCTTCATCCCACGGCCGCACAAACCTAGGTCGACCTCCTCACGTTCCCCTATATATATACAGTAGCCGCCATAGTTTAGAGGCGGGTTTTTCTTAGATTATTCTGCCAATTGCAGTTTCACCGATTATCGGTTTGAGGAACCCCACTTGTAAACTTCATCCATATCCGCAATACAATTCAGATTGCATCTACCTTGTTCTTGTGAGTTGCTTCGATTGCTTACAGGAACAATAACCTTCGTGGTAAGGTCGATCGCGTGCAAGCGTGGTCGATAACGACAGGCGTGCGGGTGTAGCGAATTGCGAGGTGACGATCTGTTGGTCGGAAGCCTCAAAGCGTCAACGTCCTCACGACGAACCAAACCGAACCTATCGGAAGATCGGGCCGCCGTGACTCATCAAGTGGTATCAGAGCAAATGTTGCCCGTTAGGTAATTTCATTTATCCCCTTTTGTTAGTTGTGTTCCTCACCTAGAGTCCGTAAAACCGCCTACAAAAGTTTTAGATCGTAATTATTCCGCCGTCCAAACCACTTTGTGCCTTTCGCAATTTTGTTTTCGCCGCATTGTTGAGTTCGAGTCCATCGTCGGTGTATTTGTTGTCTTTGGTTTAGAGTAGCATTCTTGGTCTCTAGTCAAGACTGCCGCCGTGCCACCATCCATCCCGGACGCACGACCTCCTTTTTCGAGCGACACCCATTCGACCACCCGCCGGATTTACCATCCGGTGAATCGAACATCTACTCGAATCCACCATCTCTTCGAGCAACACCCATTCTACCATCCACTCAGAACTACCACTGGTGGATTCGATCCCCGGTCGGATTCCAGAGCCGCAATGTAACTAGCCCAAGTTCGAGAGAGAGAGAGAGTATCTTTAATTACCTATTTACCCTCGCTCTCCGGAAAAAAGTTTGTGACCCAATCACCTCATCGGATCCAGAAAAAGGTAACAGAAGAATTTTTGGCTTGGGTCATGTTTGAAAAAAAAAAGAAAGCAAAAAGTGCAAAAGAAAAGAAAAGAAGCAAAAAGTGCAAAAGAAAAGAAAAAGAGCAAAAAAAAGTGTGCAAAAGAAAAGAAGAAGAAGCAATTCGACCACCCCTAGTTGGTCTACGACCAGTTCCAGCATTGCATCCTTTAGACTCCTTTGTATCGAGTCCTTGTTTCGATCAGTATTGTGCTAGGGCTAGGGGCACTTTTAGACCAGCAACTGTGACGAGTACTGTGGGCTTTGGTTCAGCTTTGCTAATCTGATTTCATTATTGCTATTCCTTTGCTACTAAACATTGCCTGTCCGAGCTCCACATACTTTCGACCCTCAGATTGGATCCTCGCATTCGCCTCCGCCGTGATCGTACATCCCACCTTCGCCGATTAGACCACCTGCTGCAATTTGGTAAGAAACTCATAAGATCTTGGTAAGACGCTTGAGAGTGTGTGATTCCACCCTCCGACCACCTAATAGTGATAGGGATAATACCTTTGTGTTGTCTTTTGTCTCCTACTAACCATGTCAGGTGAAGGATTGGATGCGCAAGAGTGTGTTTTGAGGGAAGAGCTCATGACGCTATTGGACGAACAACGGACTACCGTTAATGAGGACATCGACAGGAAGCTTCAAGCTACCACGATCACATTACAACGCTCAATCAACGATAGTATTGCGGCGCTCACTACACGCCTCGAAAGAATGGTGAACCAACCACCAAACGTTGGTCGTGTGGAACCTCAGGGTGCAGCCCATGACCATGAGTTTGATAATGATAATGAGATGCACGACCACGACGCCTTTGATGCACGACAACAGAACCGACCGAACTTCAACCGTCAAGGTATGAGAGGTAATAATGTTCAGCAACATAATGCACGTGTTAATGATGATCCATATGCTAAAGTTAAGTTCTCTATACCACTTTTGCGGGTGCTTATGATGCTGAAATATATCTAGACGGGAGATGACGGAGAACAGAAATTGAATGCTCACTTAGTTCCCGGTGCATAGAGTTAGGCAAGCCACAAGTGAATTTAAAAACTTTACCATCATTTGGTGGAATAGGGTATGCACCGAAGGATTAGCGCCTACTACGTGGGATGGTTTAAAGGTTGCTATGCGTAACAGATTTGTCCCACCTTCTTTTAAACGTGATTTGCGTAATAAATTACAACTCTTAAACCAAGGTAATAGATCCGTAGAAGAATATTATCAGGAGCAACAAATTAGCATGTTGCGTTGTGATATTATTGAGGATGAAGAAGCTGCAATGGCATATTTTTATGGAGGATTAAGACGTGAAATTCAGGACATAGTGGATTACAAAGAATACGATAGCGTCCCTATATTGTTCCAACTTGCATGTTTGACAGAAAAGGAATTGCAGGGACGACAACAGAGGCCAAGGAACAACTTTGGGAGCATGTCTACACCACGACCAATCTTCGGGCAAGCCAAAATAGCCCCACCTTCGCCTACATCGCTGCCGCCCCTCTACGAGTAGGGCGCGTTCAAGAAGACCTCCGACCACATCACATGCACCCGAGGTAAGTAAAGTTACTAGTGTGCGTGCACCACCAAGAGTTCTTCGTCGGTTGCTTCCACCGGCCGTACCTACATCGGGATTGTGTGCCAGGTGCAAGGAATGGGGCACGCCATGAGGATCGCCCAATCGAGCATACCTACCACCAAAGACGGTGGTTATGTAAGTACTAGTTATATTGAGGACGAATATGTACTTGCGGCTAACATTGCAGTGGAGGAGATGAGATGAGCGGTGATCTTGATGATGTAGAGGAACAAGTAGCTGCTGTTGATACCGAGTATCATGTGAGCCTTGTTGCGCAACGAGTGCTGAGCGCACAAGTGGAGAAAGTGGAGCAAAATCAACGGCACAACTTGTTTCAGACCAGATTTCTCGTGAAAGACAGAGCCTGTAGAGTCACCATTGATGGAGGGAGCTGCAACAACCTTGCAAGCTCCGAGATGGTCGAGAAGCTTGGCTTGACCACACAACCACACCCACGTCCCTACTACATCCAATGGTTCAATTCATGTGGTCAATTAAAGGTACACAAAGTTGTGAAAGTGCAATTTTTAGCAGGTAATTACAAAGATAGTTCTGACTTTGATATCGTGCCTACGCAAGCATGCTCTTTGTTGCTCGGTAGAGCTTGGATATATGACAATGATGTTTTGCACCATGGTAGAGCTAATACCTACTCATTTTCACATAAGGGTAAGAAGATTAAGTTGTTGCCTTTGACACCAGCTGAGATTCTGAAAGATGAAGAAGAGCGCGCTAAAAATGAAAGAAACACCGATAAGCATGATTCTGAAATCTGTAATAATGAGCTGCCATGCTATGCTTTGATATGCAAAAATGCCTTATATTCGCTTAAGGACATAGCTAGCTCTTTGCCTCCTGCTGTTGCTAACCTTTTGCAGGAGTATGTGGATGTATTTCCAACTGAGGTACCCCCGGGATTACCACCTATTCGAGGAATTGAGCATCAAATTGATTTGATCCCAGGAGCGACTTTGCCAAACCGTGCTGCGTATAGGACCAATCCAGAGGAGACTAAGGAAATTCAGCGACAAGTCCAAGATCTTTTGGACTGTGGGTACGTAAGAGAAAGCCTTAGCCCTTGTGCTGTTCCAGTTCTTTTGGTTCCTAAGAAAGACGGTAGTTGGCGTATGTGTGTTGATTGCAGAGCCATTAATAACATTACTATAAGGTATCGTCATCCTATCCCAAGGCTAGACGACATGCTAGATGAATTGAGTGGTTCTATTATTTTCACAAAGATTGACTTATGAGTGGTTACCACCAGATTAGAATGAAATTAGGAGATGAATGGAAAACTGCTTTTAAAACTAAGTTCGGATTATATGAGTGGTTAGTGATGCCTTTCGGTCTAACTAATGCACATAATACTTTTATGCGTTTGATGAACGAGGTTTTACGTCCTTTCATTGGAAAATTTGTGGTGGTTTACTTTGATGATATCTTGATTTATAGCAAGTCACATGAGCAACACTTAAATCATATACGTGATGTTTTTAATACTTTGAGAGACGCACGTTTGTTTGGTAACCTCGAGAAGTGCACCTTTTGCACCGATCGAGTTGCATTTCTTGGTTATGTTGTGACACCACATGGCATTGAGGTGGATGAGACAAAGATTGTAGCCATCCAAAGCTGGTCGACGCCTACCATCGTGTCACAAGTGCGAGCTTCCATGGCCTTTCTGGATTCTATCGGCGCTTTGTGCGGGATTTCAGCACCATTGCCGCACCATTGAATGAATTGACAAAGAAAGGAGTGCCTTTCCAATGGGGACCTGCAGATTTTGGGGTTAGCCCCACATTTAACATTTCAGATTTGAAACCATACGTGGGAGAAGAAGATGAGCTTGAGTCGAGGACGACTCCAATTCAAGAGGGGGAGTATGATGAGAACATCCCTCCTTCGGATACACGCACGACACAAGACCCTCCAGATCTGGGTACTGAACTACACGGTCCTATGATAAGAGCTAGAGCACGTTACTTAATCGATCAGGTAAAGTCGTTTCTAGGGCTGAGTGTATTATTTGAGAACTCTATGATGCTACCTAATGGAGATGATTTACTTGTACTCAGGAATCTAGGACTACGACCAGTTCAAGAAGGTCTACGACCACTGCAAGAAGATCTACGACCACTACAAGAAGACATACGACTAGTTGATTCGATTGGAGCAATCTACGACCAGAAAAGCGAGCACAGTACTCGTTGTACACAATCTACGACCAAAGATAGCATAGACTCCTCAAGACCACCCTAGGACCAGTCCTACGACCGGATCTTCGACGTAAATACGCAACACAAGGTGTTTGCACACCGCTTTTGAAACTAATAAGACTTTGTAAACGAACGAGGTCGGAGTCTAGGTTGTGTACGCTTCATCCCACTACGCGCAAACCTAGGTCGACCTCCTCACGCTCCCCTATATATATATCGAGAGTCGCCATAGTTTAGAGGCGGGTTTTCTTAGATTATTTCGCCAATTGCGTTTACGATTATCGGTTTGAGGAACCCCACTTGTAAACTTCATCCATATCCGCAATACAATTCAGATTGCATCTACCTTGTTCTTGTGAGTTGTTTCGATTGCTTACAGGAACAATAACCTTCGTGGTAAGGTCGATCGCGTGCAAGCGTGGTCGATAACGACAGGCGTGCGGGTGTAGCGAATTGCGAGGTGACGATCTGTTGGTCGGAAGCCTCAAAGCGTCAACGTCCTCACGACGAACCAAATCGAACCTATTGGAAGATCGGGCCGCCGTGACTCATCATACGTTCCCCCCAACAGACACACGCACACATATATATAGTATAGAACTCCTGGGAGTACGTACTCCTGCTTCTCATATACTACTTAAATCGTATGGTGATACCTCTTTATCTATTTGAGCATACTCCAATAATAATTATAAGATACCCCAAAGTGAGTTCTATGAAAAAAAAAATCATTAAAGTCCACCTTTTATAGCTAAATTTGTGTATATACTTCTTTTATATATGAAAAAGGGTATATAGCAAAAATAAAGGACTCCAATGAATTTTTTTCAATCAAGTCGCATTGGAGTATCTTATACTTGATATTTAAGTATACTGAAAATTATAAATAAGTATAATATATTTATTTAAGTGGTATATTCAAGCGGAAGTATGTACTCTCGAGAGTACGAAACAGACGTATATATATATATATATATATATATATATATATATATATATATAGGACGCTGCTGTTTACATCTTCTGAGTACATATCTCTACTTTGAATATACCACTTAAATAAATATATTATACTTCTTTATCATTTTCAAGATATCTTAAATACTAATTATAAGATACTCCAATGCGATTTGATTGAAAATTTTTCATTGAGTCCTTTATTTTTGCTATATACCTTTTTCATACATAAAATAAGTATATACACAAATTTAGCTATAAAGGTGGACTTTAATGATTTTTTCATAGAACTCACTTTGAAAGATCTTATAATCATCATCGGAGATACTCAAATAGATAAATATGATATCATACGATTTAAGCCAGATATATTTATATGAGAGACATACTCCTGCGAGTACTCAAACCATTTTCATATATATATATATATATATATATATATATATATATATATATATATATATATATAGAGAGAGAGAGAGAGCGCGCGCTCGATACTGATATGACAGTCTAGGAACATACAAACCCCGAACCTTTCAGGAGCAGTAGCATGGATTTTGTCGTGCCAGCTGCTTTTGCTAAAGATGGGAAAATTTAAAGGATAAAAAGGAACAGCTAGCTCCATCCATCAAGCTGCAGATCGATCCGATACCATTAATAAAATTGCAGGATTGTCCTTATTGGATCTATTTGCAGGCCGTCAACGTCCGGCCGTGGTACGCGCTATGTGTGGCGCTTCCGGGGCCTCATGCCGTGGTGGCATCATCCATCGCGCGTAGCGTCGGAAAGTTACAGAAAACGAAGCTGCTGCGCGCGTCCGCTTCTCCGTCGTGGCTCGCTGTGCGGCATACGTTGAGTTTTTGTTCGAAAGGTACAACTCTTGCAGGGCGTTTCGAAGAACCAATCGCACATGCAGCAACGGCGCTGCGCGCCAAGTCCACACAAGCGGAGAGACCGAAAGGTACGGAGTAATGACAGATCGCTGTCCCGAGAAGGGAAATTACATCACGATTGCAGAAGCTGAAGGCAACCAACATGGAGGCTACCAGAGTTTCAGACATCCATGTATGTATGCTTATTTGTGGCAAAGCCTGTGTTGTTGACATTGGCAGATCTCATGAGAAAAAAGTAAATCTCTTGTTACCTTTTTATGGGTTTTTCAAAAACCGAAAATTCCAGTCGACAATAGGCTAGTAGCTAGGCTTTCATTTGGACATAACTTGCCAAATATGCCTACCTGTCAGTGACCTAGCACGTGTGTAACTGCAACCGTAGTACACAAGTGTCTCTCTACCTCAAACAAGCCATTAGAGCACATCGCTGGAATTCTGACGGAGGATGTGGTTGGTGATTCTGGTCAGTGATCACAGACACTTAATCCAATGCCGGGACCATTGCTTCCTGCACTAAGCAGCAAAATACCCCGAGAAGCATCACGAAGGCCTAGGTGGGCATCTACGTACAGCGAAGCAGGTGCAAGACCGACCGATCTAGCTGCGCAAGTCGCAACTGATTATTATGCAATGAATGCTAATCCCAAATTGGGTGCCGGTCTTTGTCCCCGGATCAGGTTGTTCCCTGTGTTTGTACTGTTTTAACCTGGCCAAGACGTGAAGAATCCGTGATTTTACACGCGGTGTTAGCCGCAACTGCCAAAAAATGCAGCAACATGGACAACACGCCCACCTCTTTCTTTCCTAAGCTAGAGATCGTAGGCAATTTTTGCAATGGCCCAATTAGTCAACAGACAGGCCTGCTTAGCCCACGTCAAGAATTCCAACCCATCCATGATCGAGAAGCTTCCATGTTCGAGGAGCTTTTTGAGTCCAATGTCCATTTATCTATGGGCTACCCATGGGCCATGGCCAGCCAACGCCCGGGAAAATCTGGCTCCAGTCTCGCTCGTCAAAAGTCAGAAAAGACCATCTCCTACGGTCCCGTCGGTCCCGCCCCGCTAGCATCCCACTGCCGAAGTGCGGAAGCCGTTCGCCGCTGGAGTCCAGCAGCATGCCGTGCGCAGCACGCTAGCCGAGCGTTCCGGCCGCTGGTATGTTGGCGCGTCCATCAGCCCCGGGCGGTGTCCTTGAGTATGCGCATATGCTGTCAAACTTTTCGGAATGTCAGAATTACATCCTTCCTGGCTCTTCGCTGAAAAAGGCATACTGACCAACCTGATCGTGAACAGGTAATAGATTGCTCTTAGTTTGGTAGCTTTTTTGGATAAATTTATTTTCGTTGCTTACCAAACGCCATAGCCCATAGTAGCAGGGAAGTGTGTATCTTATCATTCTATCTATAGCGAGGTGGCTGAATTGATAATCGTCTTTTCTAAAATCAGTTTATGCCAGCAAATGAACTCCTTCATGTATCCCTTTTTTTAATAATTTTTTTAAAATGCAATGAATGGGTTCAGGGGGCTATTACGGCTACAGCTGTGGAGATATACATGCATACACCTTAAATCTTCGAGGTTGATTCTTTTCTTGAGAACTGATGTTGATATGTACTAATTAATATTCAGCATTACGTGAATCTCACAACAATAACCAGGAGGGATTATAAAATCTGCCTAATCTGAATTCCTGTCTCTTTCCTCGATTCATTAAAAAAATAAAACATATAGATCTCGTATCACATAGTTACCATACAAAACGCCACAGGATTTTTCCATCATGTTATGCTTTAAACGGTTCGACAGTTACGTTTTTGATCCCATATCGAAGAGCATCTTGTTGAAGGCCTTGACCGTCTCTTCAAGATTATGCTCAAAAGCTGTCTCCTTACCACGTTCAAACTCAAAAGCTTTTTCTACTCTCTTTAATACTTGAGTTTGCTCTGCACGAGTAGATCAAAGAATAAATATATACAATTAAAGATAGTACATCGGTTGAGTTTACAACCGATAACCTTCAGCTTTCTTCTCAATAGCCTCAAGGGCTTCCTTGTGTCTGGTCGTCAAATATTCGATCGACCGGTCCTTGTTTTGGCGTTCCTCTTTAAGCTTGACTATTATGGCCCCTTTCGCCATAATCTCTTTTTAAGCTTCTCGAATCTATCAAGTATGATAAAGAAAGAAGTTAATCAACAGAGAATGAGCTAAATGGTAAATAAGGAGAGGAGAAGGCACGAAAAAGTGCTTACTTTCTAATTCGGAGTTCTTTTCCTCTAAAACTTTTATTCGCTGGGACAGTCCTCCGACCATAACAAAGTTTTCCACCAGATGCTACAAAATAGCAGACTCCTATGAGTTTTTAATAAAATTTAAAGGGAAAAGCTATTAAAAGTGGTCGTGGAAGTTTACCTGCATGGCCATGTTATTATATTCGGCAAAAATGGAATCGGGACTCATCTTTGAGTGACGATCCGATATTCTTCCCCAAGCCTCTCCGAGTCCTTTATTATCGAAGTCTCGAAAGGGACAAGAGAAAGTAACAGGAAGATGAAACTTTCCAACAGAGGTCGGAACCTGCTAGAATTCTTTAGATACCACCGCCCATAGGTGGGGTTGGAGCCACCGCGAGCTCTGGAACATGCATTGGCTTTATCACCTGCTCGGGGGCTGGGTCGGCCTATTTCTCCCCCAGGAACCTTCTCCTGAGGGATGCTCTGGTCGGAAGCAACCAAAACACGAGAGGATCTATAAGAAAAGAAGAAAAACTCAATACTTTAGCAACACTAAATGTAAGTATTTACATAGGTTTCTTTTTCGTATATACATACATATTTTCTTAGTCTTGAACATGAAGCGCATTGAAGCAAAATCTGACGTGCTTGCTTTTCTTTTCTTTACAACCGGCTTCACTGATTTCAAATTGGTAGGGTTGGTTAGACCCCACATCCACCGACAAGAGGTAGAAGTAATATCCTCGACCGGCTAGTTGAGAATAAGATCCCTGACCATAGGGTCGGATTGTGTGGTCTCATCGACCTCCAGAGCGGTTGCTTTAGTAGCAACTGACGGGTCGTAAGTGACCACTTGGGAGTCCACAATAACTGCCTAATTAACAATCAAAATTAGTTAGGTGACAAGAATTCTTCACCTAGAATATACATTTTTTTATGTTACCTACCTCTATAAGATCACCTTCTCGGGTGGTCGTAGGAGCAGTCGGAGTATCAATCGACTCACAACTCTCAGTGGCTTCATTGATCTTCAATCCGACCGACTACACATCAAAGAGGATTTACGGTAAACTGATCGGAAAACACATAAATGGCGAAAGATAGTTGATATTTTTACCTTAAGTCTCTCGACTCTCTCTATTTCATAAACAATCACCAAAATCCGGGGGAAATCAGCCTTCTCATCGGGCTCCCTGGCGCAGATCATTCTGATCCGGGTTCTAATCTTATCAGGAGAAAGGGATGCAAAAAATGAATGAGAGATTTTAGTGTTACAAAAGTAATTAGTCAAGATAAACAAACAGGTCGGAATCTTTTAGAGCTTACCTTCTTTGGAATCTTTGGTCGCGTCATCATGACTAATGTACTATAGCATTGAATATGCTCGAGATTTCAGGGGCTAATCCAGCGTATAGAGAAATCTCTTACTACGCGCTAGGAGGTTAAACCCTTGATACTAAGGTGTTGGATGGCTTCAACCCATCTCCCCACCTTTCCCTCCTTCATGGAGGAGCGCCATTCCGGGTTCTCAACCGCCTTCTTACCAGTATAGTAGAGGCTGTCCTTTTGAGTGACTGTCTTGTAGAACCAGTTGTTCTTCCATGACGACCACAGAGACTTTGAGTACATACGGATGTACCCATCAACTTTTCCTTTGTGGAGATGCAAGATGCATTCCCCAGGCGTCCCCATCGTCTTCCCTGACTTCGCCATTCTGTAGAAGTACTTGAAGAGCTCTAGGTCTACGTGAATTCCCAAGTACGCTTCACAGAGGTAGACGAAGACGCTGAGGTTAGCACTCGCATTAGGAGAAATGTTCACCAATTAAATTCCATAATGCTCCAAGATCATGGGGAGGAATGAATGAATTGGGAGCATGAATCCGCATTCGATATATGCAAGGAAAACATAGATTTCCCCATCTTCGCTACTTAGACAGTGCTCTCCAGCCGCCGATCTCCAGGAAATCAGATTCTTATCCGGAAACATCCCGATCTTCTCCAAGGCTTCAAGCTTCTTTCCGCTCAGAACAAAAATCGACCAGTTAGTAATCAAATCCGACATAGTTAGGAATTAGATCAAAGAAAGAAAGAAGGTCGTAGAAGGTTGAAGGCAAAAGAGGTCGGAGGAGTTCCTTCTCTTAGAAGATTAAAATGGAAAGCAGGAGGCATAAAAACTCTAAAGCCTTGCGCCGAGGGGATTTTATAGCCGTAATTTTTTAACTGCACTAGGGAATTACCAAAAGTCCAACAGATAGAAAGACTCTTCAGTTCACAAGGTAATTTCTCAACTTTAAAATGAATACAGACCACCTTGAATGTCACGGCATTAAATGAGGGTTTGCCCGATACGACTTCATCGGAAAAAAGTATTCACACGCCAATTCATTTAAAGTTCGAGGGCTAACTGACGAGGATTAAAATCTCTATGTATTATTTTAAATACATAATTAAAAGACCATATGTCTTCATGGTTGTAAACCCTAAGACTGACGGTCCCTGTGGTCGTAAATGTCGTAAACCCTAAGGCCAAATGACCCCGTGGTCATAGGAGTCGTAACCCCTGAAGCTAACGACCTCTTTGGTCGTAAAGGTTCCAGAGGTTACTTATAGGTACCTTGGTCGGACGAACTCCTATACCTAGTCCCCGACCAGATAACTGCTTGTACAAGCAAAGAACTGACATATGGATTCAGCTCTAAGCGCATCCCTTACCGTGTGATGAATGAAGCACATGTCATATTGGCTCCATACCACACGACACTTCATAATCCTAAGACACTAGTAGCAAAGTACCGTGCGGTTTAGTATCTCACAAACATCAACCGCCGGATGGTTGATGCTTCATCAACCGTTGCCTCGCTCCGACCAGTCGCGACATTTTGAACAGGCATCTTTTCCAGGAGTACTGCCACCCCTTCAATGGATATTTAAAGATGGAGCACGGTGGAACGAGGGGAGGAGATTGGAGCACAGTAATCAGCATTAGATTCATGTTTCAAGTCTAATTCAATAGCATAGCAAGCATTACGCTCAATGTAATCAGGATTAGTCCATTGTCTTGTCAATGGCACCCCTGTAAAGGATCCATTTCATAACAATAAAGAGTAGCCTCATCATTTCCCAAGAAATCTTTGTCATTTTTCTCTTTTTTAATTTCGTAAGATCGTTGACTCGATCGTCGATAGCAACATAGCCATTTCACAGTGTTTGGTGGGCGACAGGGCTCCTGTCGCCAATCCAAATGGTGACGGGGCCATTTCACCATTTGGAATAACGACATAAGCCTATTTTTGTAATTTTATTAAATATACATTTATTTCTGTAATTCTATCAAAAATGTATTATTTAAAAAGTACTTATAAAACATACTAAATTATAATATTATGAAAGTATTTTTTCGAGACAAATCTACACGTGTCATTTTCATGTGTTCATTCTAAATATTCAAGAAGGTATCAATAGCCAAAGTTTGTAATGCGTGACTACATGTTACCCAAAAATGAGTTTATTTTTTACTGAAGGGAGTATAATTTTTGGAACACATTAGTTCGCATGGATATGGCATTGGTAGGGATCACGTTAATTTGCATTGATATGGATTAATTTTTTGAATCACTTGAATTGATTGCTAATTCATGGTTCGCTTTAATTTCTAGGAATGCCTGATGTGTTGTACTGCAAAATCAATATTAGTTGCTATTAAACGTGAGATTTTTGTGCTTATCAGGAGCCTATGCATGGGAGCATGCATGCACCGCGACGTACACCAAAGTAATGAACGATTCATGCATACTTTCGTGCGCCATGATATCTTTTCCCCCCCACAGGGGATAGTGATTCCTTTAGACCTTATTTGTGTGGCCTAAATTTCTGGCACATCCTTGTGTATGGGTCGAGAATTTAGGCTGTCTAAACAAAATCTTACAGGAGATGGAAACTTTGTTATCTCAAGTTAGCAAATTGGACAAATCATACGGGCATCGTGCAGTTCGTGCAGACACATAACATATATGCATGCATTCCAAATTCATTTATTCATTCATCAACAATTCCAAGCGTAATAAAACCGTCACATAGCTCTCTGATCGCTAGCCAGTCGATCGATCGCTACACCAAGAACAAGCATTAGCCTGCGCAGATGCGTCACATGACATGCAGATAGCATATCAGTCAGTTACTTGCGGGCGGCGGGGCGGGGCGGCGCAGGTGTAGACGCACTTGCATCCCGCGGGGACGCAGTCGCCCACCCCGCCTTTGAACCGCCGCGCGCAGCCTGCGGTGCACTTGCCGCGGTCGCACGTCGGGCCTGGAAAGATCACCGCCTTGCAAGTGTCCTGGAAGTAGTTCGGGTCAAGCTTGGCGGCCATGCCGCCTGTAATACCGAACTAAACTAAGGAGCCTGAAAGAAAATCCTCCAAGCGGTAGTATGTAGAGAGAGACATGCATGACTCTGAAATGACAACCTGATGATGATCCGACAGGGAAGACGGCCAGGAACAGTGCTACGTGGATAGTCTTCATCTCTGTTGTGTCTGGGGGATTTTGCTTAATTTGGTACTCAAATTTTATCTGTGATAGTGCTTTATCTTATCTAAACTTGTGGATCGATCCAGGAGGGGTTTTATAGTGATGTTGCGCTTATTATTTTTGGAATCAGGTTAAGTGGCATGGATCTGGGTATGGTCGTATGGATTGCTGGAATCACTTTAACTGCGCTCGCGGTTGTTATTGCTGGACTAATTTGCGTCTGTATTGATGTGCGTGTTCATTGTGGAATCACTGTAATCTTTGGGATTATATAATTTCTTATTGGGTTGTACCAAATCAATAGTAGTAGTACTATGTAGAATCGTTAATGACAATCGAAGGAGGGTTAATGATTGTAATAAATAATTTTTACGTTGAGAAAAATCACCAGAATCAGCTTCAATCGAGAACAGCAACCCTGACGTCTGGCTGCACATCCAACTGATCGCCTGTGTCGGGCTTCGCCTCGATGTGTCAAAACCAGCCGCACGCCTTGATCCTCGGTTTTCTGCAGCCATCCCTATTGATTTCCACAAATTATGCCGGCCATGTGTCTTGATAGCCACACAGCACCCATCAGTCAAGGATGGACGTGGCATATGTAGCCAACCGACCCTAGCCAACCGACCCCAGCACCTCTAGTCTTCCTTTTTTGCAAAGCATCAAATCTCATGAAGAGAAATAAATCCAAACCATGCCCTCACGACATGACGACATGCATGCACCAAAAAGTCGTAGATAAAAAGAAGAGCTAGTACTTTGTCTTGAATACTACGTACTGGTCGGTCCTGATCATCAATAGCATGCATCAAGACTGTTGCCTCCTGATCTCGTTCTTCACGCGACCAGCCATTGCGCTCCGCTAATTTCTATGCCGAGTGCAGGAACAAACAAAGCTGCCGCCACCAGAGCCAAAAGGAAAACTGTACACCGCCGCCGCGAGGAAAAATCAATCACGAGGCACGACCACCCCTAATGACCTTTTCTACTCATATATCCACCAAAACCCTAATTACACCCAATTACATGGACCTAATTCATGGGCTTATAACTTAATTATAAAATATCATATTTTAGACACCCTAAAATATACCACGTGTCGTAGCCTCCGGATCGCACCTCCGTAGCTCTAACACGCATCATCTATCTTTAATCTCCATGCACTCCAACTCGAGCTCGACCGCCTCCTCCAGCATTCTCGACCCTAAGGACCATAACTTCGCACCAAGTCATTTCTCGGTCATCGTCGTAGACCACGATCGCCTCCGAATTACCCTGCACATGGCAAAGACCAAAGCAACATATTTTCCCAGCACAAGTTCTTCCCAACTTGACCGACATAAGTCCACACACCACGACACGCCTTAAATAATATATGTAAATAATATTGTCAATTATTCACCAGTTAAATTAATTTAGACCTAACCACATGGTCTAACATACTAGCAAGCGGAGTAACAATTAAACGTAAGACATGCAAGCATGCATGCACCTCATTCCATGGACGTAACAATAATCGAATCAATTCGTATCGAACGCCTCGCAAAACTTCAAAACCCCTGGTACTACTATAGAAACAGTAAAAAAAGAAAAGAAAAAAACAGCTTAGGCCTGCATCACACTAGCTACTGAAATTTTTTCCTTGCACCGAGGTTAGGGTTGGAAACAAGCCGAGCTGAGTTGGCTTGAGCCAGACTCACCCAAGCTTAGTCTTAAATGCAGCTCGACTCAGCTCGTTTAGGAAATGAGGTAGATCATGCTTGACTCGGCTTGAAAGGTGGCTCGAACTAGCTCATGACGACTTGCAAGCTTAGCACAGTAGCACTAGTTCCTCACCTCCCTCCTCCTCCTCCATGACTACCCTACAGCCTCCTCCCCCATGACCGCCACTACACTACTATAAAAAGTTTAATACTGGACGTCTTATCACAGACGGTTAACCTAAACCGTATGTATTAAATACAATCACACACGGTTTTGGTTTAGCGATCGACTGTGTTACTGACTGCGGTAAAAACCGTCTGTGAATAGGTAATATCATAGATGGTTCGTGTTGAAAACCGTATGTGAAGTATCACGGACGGTTCTGAACAAGAATCGTCTATGATACTACTAAATTCACAGACAGATATTTATTAGAATCGTTGTAATTAGAAACAGCTGATTAGCTGATTCTGACCACTCCTGGTCAGGCCAAATTGATCTTTTAAAGCGGTTGAATTGAAGCTGATTTTCCTAACAGAAGAATGCAGAAGTACTTCACATGATCGATCGATATAAAGTTACACATCATAGACAGTGAAGTGCTCACCTGATCGGAGGGATATGATATTCTACCAATTTTCATAGACCAAATCGACTCTCAAACAACCTAAATTGAAAAAGTCGATGGATCATCCATGGATTTTGTTCTTCCATGCACGGTGGTCGAAAAGTCAATTTGTTCTGTGAATTTTATCCTACCAGCTAGCTAGAAGGGAAGAGATCGAGATGAGAACTTTAAGATGAAATAGAAGTAAGAAAAGATGGGAAGTTTTTGAGTGGTTTTTTCTTAGTTCTGCGCGCCCTTCTGATGGTTATTTATAGACTTAATTAACAACTTCTGGCAATATTAAATTAATGAATAAAGACGGAAGTCCGACGGATAGGGTTTATTAGAATATGTGCTAGTAAATCGTTGGTAACCAAAGTATCACCATCTTTTCGGGAATTATTTTTCATAAATACGGTTGACACTCTTTTTCCTATGTTTACAACTGAAACTAGAGAGCTCATCACAGACAGTTTTTAAAAAGAACTGTCTATGATTACATACTTCACAAACGGTTTTTAATAAGAATCGTCTGTGATTACATATTTCACAGAGGGGTTTTAAATATAACTGTCTATGATAATTCAATCTTTCGGCTCCCGCGCACTGTGTCTCTTCGTCTCGCGCGTCGACGTTACGTACAATGCGTCTCTTTGACGTTTTAGAAGAATGATCATCGCGCGCCATGGTTAGCATGCATGGTATTGGTGAGCATGAGGAGCATTACAGCGAGGACTAAGGAGAGCAGGTTGCTGATCGCCATTGCTTTTCCTCACGACGTCGTCGTCCACATCGTCGGCCTCGTGGCCGCGAGCTCTCCTCAGCCCATTGCTGACCTTTGCAGCCTACGAGCCACATAAATATTCTGTTTCTTTTATTTTTGGTAGGTCTGAAAGTGCCAGTATTCTGTTCGGTTTTGTTAGTTTCTGAAGATGACTGTAGCGCATCATGTCCTAGTTAATTGTTGGAAAGCTCCAGGTGTTCGTTTCGTTTAGATTCCTACGAGCCACATACGTATCCTGATTATAATTCCTCTTAAAATCTATAAAAGCAGGAAAACTGAAAAGTCGTATCAGTTGATACGACGCAAAATAATCTCGTGCTGATTTTGTTTTGTGTCCAATATCGATCCAGTTCTAAACTAAATTTGACTAGCAACAACGACCTTAAATTGGCTTAGCTTTTAATTTTTTTATAGAGTAATTCTTATATTAAGATTCTGTCGCCTTAAAATTTATAGTTGCAAGGCCATGTACAAGGCGTCCAAGGAGCGCGCCATGGGGAGGAGCATGGCGCTGAGCGGGAGGAGGCGATGAAGTGGCAGGACAACGAGCGCTACCTAGTCGTCGTCAACCACCTGGCCGGCACCGGTAACCCGGAGGCCTGCTTCATCGTCGGCCTCGCAGTTGTCTTCGTGCCCCAAGACATGCAGCACGACCTCGTATTCCTTGAATGGGCGACCGTCGCTGGCCACAAGGTTGCGGCCTGCGTGCTCGGCCTCCTCGTTTACACAGCCGGCGAGACGCACGACGTTGGGAAGCACTACATTAACCAGGTCGAGGGCGAGCCAGCTGGCGGCGGGTGTGAGACGGGCAAGAGGACCAACCAGGAGTGCGGCGATGCTAGAGGCTCGCTACGGACATGGTCCAGGAGGCGGCATGGAAGAAAATGGTCGGACCGTTAGGCCGGGTGTGGACGTTGTTGGAGGACGGCCACCCTTGCCCGAGCGTATGGAAGAGGTTGAGGAGTCAAGTGAAAATGATGAAAACAGCGATGAAAACTTTGAGGCGTCTGATAATGATGATGATGAGGAGGAGGATGAGGATGAAGGAGCTCCTGATGAAAGTGAATTCATCGGGCTTGATGTCTCAAGGATCAAAAGTGAACAATATACAATCTTGAGGCACATCAATCAATTTTGGATTGCAAGATCAGCTTCCATGAACATTTTTCACACAAAGTTCCAGCAAGATGTGTTTCAAACTATTTATGCGAAGAAACATTTTGCAAACCACCGCTTTATCAAATGGAGCTATCTTGCCCAAAATCCGACCTACAACGGGCTCTACCGGCTCTTCAAGAATGTAGGTTTGGATTCTTTGGTCTCACTGCGGTGCAACTTCCATGCCAAAGCTATCAGACAATTCTATGCAACGGTGTTCGTGTCTCCGGATCACGACCACCTTATTTGGATGAGCGGGCAAGAGAGGCTAGAAGCCTCTAAGGAAGATTTTGTGCAGGCCCTAGATCTGAGAGACTCCAGGGGAATTAAAGTACATCTTCAGGAACCCGTTGCGCTTACCTTGGTGGATGAGTATTATGATCAAAATCATCATCATTCATGTGGCAAGGTAACCGGACTCTTTCCCCTCCCCAGTATTATTAACAGGATAATGAGAGCATCGTTCTTCCCCAGAAGTGGGAATAACGATGAAATCCATAGGAGGGTATGGAATGTGATCAAGTATATCATGGAGGGCACCAAATTTGATATGATAGATCTGATTATCAGGGAGATTGCCATCTCCAAGGGAGACAAGTCAAAAAGTATATATTATGCTCCCTTTATTATGAAGCTGATAAAGAGTAGAATCGACTTTGACAGCCCCTGTGACATTGAGCACAAAGAATATAGACCCAGGGATGCTCCTCCTCCTGCTCCTGCTCCAGTGCCTCCACCTCCTCAGTTTCAGGAACAGGGATCCTCTTCTCAGGATCCTCAGGCTCAAGACCCTGTCCTAGCAGCGATTCTCCACCTCCAGCTGAGCATGGATCAGATGCGCACATCTCATGAGGCATTTCAGGCAGCCACTACCTCCAAATTTGATGCCCTGGATGCTTCAGTCTCAGACTTGCGTGCGCAGTTCCTGGCATCTCAGCCCATGGTCTTTCATCGCCAGGGACGTGGTCTGCGCCGACCCTACTCCTCTCAGCAGGGAGATCAACATCAGCCTTCTTCATCACAGGATCCTCCTGCCGATCAGTAGCCTTATGTTTTATTCAGGTCATTAGACCTTGTAATGAAAATAATTGTAATATCTTTTCTTGCATGGTTATATGACTTATGATATTTTATTATCTTTGTGATAATGTGGATCTTTCTTGTGATGATGAGTCTTTGTATGATGTGTTGAATGAAAATGAGCTTACTTGGATTATCATGTTTATTGTTGTTATCAATTATCATGCTTCTTGGATTCATTATTTACAAAGGAAATTCTGTCAATTTTTTAAAAAACCCACAAGCATGAATTTCAATGATCATCTCAATATGTTTTGTGAAAATTGTTTATTGACAAAATTTCCATTGGTCATAAGTATCAATTCCATATTCTTTGTGACTAAGCTCAAAATTGAAAATATCTCTCTTTTGACCTTACCTTATTTTTGACAATTTTACAAGTGGTGTCAAAAGAAGAAAATGATTTCAATTGCCAAGTTCTTTGCTTTGCAAATATTATTTCTTGGTTTTATATATGTGTTGGTCTTTTTGGTGTTTAATGCCAAAAGGGGAGAATTTTAATGTTATCAATGTATATCCCCACATTTGGATGTTTGTTTTATGCCAAAAAGGGAAGAATATTTATGCTATCAATATTCCCTTGTTTGGATGATGAATACATTCTCCTTATTTGGATGACTTATATATTCTCCTTTGTTATTTGATTTATACCATAAAGGGGGAGAATTCTTTTATGGGAGAATGCATTGTTTTTACAAGCATATTCTTTTTGCATATTGATTAATGCTTCAAATTTCACCTCTTGACATGAATAGACATAGTTCACTAGTTTAAATTCATATGTTATGTCTATTTATATCCAAATGTTATTATTGATAAACGATTTATCATCAATCACCAAAAAGGAGGAGATTGAAAGATCTAAACCCGCCATTATGAGTTAATGGAGTGTTTTGGTGATTAATGACAAATCTAATTGTGAGACTAATTCTCTTGTTTAGTATTATCATGTGAAGTCTCATTTGGATATAAAGGTGAAATTCAACGAGGTATGCATTCGACTTAATCTTATATATATTGTTGCATTCCTCGGATCCAAAATATAGGATAAACTCAACCATAAGTCTAACTTGAATATGTGCATATGTTTTCTTTACACATATGTGCATACACACATTTAGGGGAGCTCATTCTATATTTTGTGGTTTCATGAGTATTGATCCATATTCCATCTTCCACATATATTTATGATCTTTACTTTGAAACATATCCGTTTGAGTATATAGAACTTGCGTAGTTTTTGTATACTCATATTTTGAGTATAATGGAACTTGTGTAGTTCTTACATACTCATGTCGTAAGTATATGTAACTTGTGTAGTTCATATATACTCACGTTGTGTTACCTTTATCAAATCAAATTTATTTATGTTTGAAATGGTTATCATCAATTACCAAAGAGCGAAAGATTGAGGTATCTTGTCCCACCATTATGAGTTAATGGTATAGTGTGGTAATTAATGATAATCATCTTGTGTAACTAACATTTTCCATGAGTTGGATGAATAGGTTATGTTCCAGGATGATGAAGACTTGGGATGATCATGAGTTGATCATCAAGTCAAAAGCTTGGTGTAAAGGATGCATCATGAGTTGATGCTTATTAAGAAGAGATGATCATGAGTTGATCATCAAGACAAGAGAAGACCCATCATGTGTTGATGGAGGTCAAGCAAAGGATCATCATGCGTTGATGATTATCAAGTTAATGACCCAGACTTGAAGTGATGATGTGCTTTACTTTGAGCAATTTACATTACATGCTTTAATTGCTTACATATCTTTGTATGATTTCTCTCTTGTATTGTTGGTGCACTTAGTTGAGCCTAGTTTATTTAGGTTTTAATTGTGCAAAACCAATTCGTTATTAGCTTCCGCATTGTTAATATGAAGCCGGTTTTAAAGGCACAAGTAGCCACTACTTGGAGACTTTATATAGAAGGGTCATCACAGACGGTTTGTAGATGAAACCGTCTGTGATACATCAAATATCATAAACGATTTCATAGACGATTTCATCTACAATATGCATCACAGACGGTTCAAAAATCTGTATCACATACGGTTTCATCTACAATATGCATCACAGACGGTTCAAAAATCGTCTGTGATGACCTCATATCATTACTGACCTATAAACTTAGACGACTCACGAAACCGTCTGTGATAATATTTTTTAACCGTCTGTGAAAATATTTTCTATAGTAGTGCTAACACCCACTCCCAATCCCACCTCGACCTCTCCCTCTTCTCTGAGCTCACCTCCCTCCTTCTCTGCCACACCCCTTCCACCTCCTCCCCCAACACCCTCGTCTTCTCGTCCTCCTCCCTCTCCATCCCCGACGCACCCAATCCCACTCCTACTCACACCACGACGACCCCCACCCCATTCGCCGTGCTGCCATCGGTGCTTGCGCCGACGCCGACATGGGGCCTTCACCTACCCGGTCACCTCCCTCCTCCTCGTCGACTCCCTTGCCGACTCGTCCCCCACGCCCCCGTCTTCTCCTCCTCTTCCCTCTCCATCCCCGCCGCGCCTGATCCCACTTTCGCTCTCGCTCCCACCACGACCACCCCCATCCCACTCGCCCGCGTCGCCATTGGGGCTTTCACCTGCGCGGTAACCTCCCTCCTCCTCGAATCCCCTGCTGTCTACTAACCCACACCCCCGTCTCCTCCTCCTCCCTCTCCATCCCCGCCGGTCCTGCTCTCGCCACGACCACCAAACCCCGCTCGCCAGTGCCGCCGTTGCCGCGGGTGCCTTCACCTACGCCGCCCTTCGACACTGTCAAGACCCGCCTCTAGGCTGATGCGGCATCCCGCATCTCCTGGTAGGTCTTCCTCGACATCCTCCACACCGACGGCCCACTCGGCCTCTACCGCGGACTCTCCACCGTCTACTTCGGCTCCTGCGAGCTCGCTGGCTTGGCTCGGCTTGAGAGTATCAAGAACTCGAGGCTTGAGCTTGGTCCAAACCGAACTGACTCGCAAGCCTTGAGTTTTTTCCCCCGCACCTAGCTGAGGCCCCCTGGCTTACGCTATCCTTGGCGCCGGTTTGCAGCGGTAGGAGCACCTGCATGCACCCCTGCTAAGGGAAGCACCGGCCTTCCCCTGCGCCATTGTACGTACGCAGTCCGCGACGCACTTGGAGGGCTCGCACGAGCCCGAGTAGATGAACTTGGTGCAGGTGTACTCGGGTACTCGGGGCGGGGGCGCACTTGGGCGCATCCCTACACTTCACAGAGAAGAAATCAATACTACATCGATCAGGGTATAAAACTGAAACTGATGCAATGGTCGCATCCCTCCCTTTCAAATTCTGATCATCGTTTTGTTTGGCACTGAGCTTCTGTAATAACTGGTATGTCGACTCATTGCTTTGCAGTAAAGCTGGACCTTCTCGAGGTCTTCGATCTAAAAATAAATAAAACTGATGCAATGGACACAAAAACGCAAGGATATTAGTCATGCTAAGTATGCTTAAATGAATAGTGCAGCGTGGTAGTCTTCATCTTTTCTGTTGATCAAGGTTTGGAGATGTGTGTGATATGTGCTAGCTAGTACAAGATGGGCTGCAGTTTGATTGTTTAAATTTTGCCGGTGATGGTTGAGGGCTAATGGATGGAGAAGAGAACGGTGTTTTATAGTGGTGTCGTGCTAAATATTTTCAGAATCGCTTCGATTTGCCCCCCTGAATTCTGCGTTTGTTGTTTTTGGAATGAGCTTGATTTCTAGGATTGACTGTTGAGATGTACCAGTGAGACTTATGTGCGTATCGGCATATCGAAGCATGCACCAAGAAGACATAGTAAGTATTCATTAGTCAGTAAGATTTATTATGTGAAAATCATATTTTAAAACAACATAAATTTATTGGTTATCCAAATCAATTGCAATTAAACTGTGAGAAGATATTCTAAAACAACATCTAAAAAGATGCTTACTGACTAACACAAGAAATCAAGTAGACAGATGCTTACTGACTAACACAAGAAGAAAATTCCAAAGACATAACATGCACGTAGGAGCACTGGCGTCCCGCGGCGAGGCACAGGCAGGAAAAACAATTTCGTTTCCGAATTTATTTTGTTAGGGGGGCGAAATTACCAAAATTTTGGTTATAATTTCGGTGAGCTTTCAAACAGGGCTTAAAATTTGGATGAAATTTGACTCAAATTTGGACGAAATTTAACATAATTTTCTCCAAATTCAAATGTTGCCGAATTTATGATGTAATTTGTCCAAATACAAATATTTCTGAATTTTTTTGAACCATACGGAATTATTTCGGAGGGTAACGAAATCGGTGAAATTTCTAAAATTTTGCCAAAATTTCGGTGAAATTGTTTTCCCTACGCACAGGCCGTCGCCTGAGCTGCGTGAAGCAATCGTCGCAGCACATCTTTGGGTCGCAGGCGCCGGAGCCGATGATCGTCGAGCACGTTTACTCCGGGCAGTGGTGGACCCACCAGGGGGTTAGTGTGGGTTGGCGCCCCTACTACCCCTAGCCGGACAGAGGGTACCACCTAGCTCCTTCCATCCGTGGACGTCATAGCTGCTAGCTTCAGTATGAACCGGAGGTAGAAGATGATTGCACAATAGATATGAACCACACGACGTGTTTTTTACCTTGTTAGGCTAATCGGCCGAGCCCAACAAATCCATTATCCCCCATGGTCCTATCTCACTCAGCTCTCTCTTCCCACCGGTCAATGCCACAAGGCCCAATTTACCAGGCACTGCACCAGCATCGAGCGACTCAGGAGTGAACCCTAGTTGTGGCACAAGGCGAGCGGACTGCAGGTGCGCGGCGCGACAGTCGGCTTGCGGATTGCAGAACAGTGGTCGCAGGCGCGCGGCCCGCGGGGGGCGCGGCAAGAAGGCTAACGGCGTCGGCAAGGGCGCAAGGCAAGCGGGTAGGCCATAGGCGCTAGGCGACAATTAAGTTAGCATCGGGCAGCAGGCAAGCAAAGGCACTCAGGCACGTGAGTCACCGAGTTAGAATGTATGTAAAAGAAGAAAAACAAAAGCAGTTTTGAGTTGTGTATTTTTTATTTGTGATTTTGATTCATCAATTGTCATTTGTCGATCAGTAGATTTGCAAGAAATGGAGAAATGAACATTTTCACTGAGGTTCTTCTATTGCATTTCACGTTTTCATCGTGTTCTCCTTCTATTTATGTATGATTTTTAATTGAAAAAGATGGTTCCAATTTTGTTTCGATAGACTTGACTCGTAATATCTTAGCACCCCCCACTCCACCCCCACACCCTCAAAAAAAGGAGCGTCTATACTTCAGGTGACTAATTTTTTTTATCCACCAGTCACCTTTTTTAGCTGTAGGATTTTGATCCAATGGATACCAAAAATTTCTGTGTTGAGACAAAAAAAAAATCTTAACTAGACAAAAGTAAATCTAAATGAACTCTACCAATACAAAAATAAATAGAACTAAAAGTTATAGTAGAGTTGTGCTAAAATCACACATCGTTTGGTACTGTAAATTTAGATTTAGCGCTATGCAATTATATTTGATTGATGGGTAAAAAAAATTCAGACAACTAAAAATTAACAAATTCGAAAAAAAAAAATCTATTCCTGGCTCGCCACTGGTCCGGGGGGAACGGGCCCTCCACCCTCGCTGCCATCCCTGTGCCACACATCTGTGCAAGACAAGAAAAATAGGAGATCCTGTGAGACTCTTTCCCATGTGAGCCGTCTGATCGGAAACGGACGGTCGTAATCATGCGTAGACAAGGAAATTTACCTGACGATAGTACGACAATGGCGACGGCGAGGAGCAGTAGTCCGTGGCTGGTCCTAATGGCTGGTAGCATGAGTTGGAGTTGTTTGTTAACTTTTGCTTGTACCGGCTGGAGACGGTGCGTGAATTCTGACCCAAGATCTGATGGGTTTAGGGGGCGTTTTATAGTGCATGATCCGAGACTGTGGCCATTGTTTCTCAAATCGCTTTTAATTTGCATGGATCATGATGAATGGCAGGGCAGGAGGCGTTTGTACCGAATCAAGAGCAATCAATTGGGAGATTAATGTGCGACTTGAAACGCCCAGGAGGAGTGAAGGACATTGCAGCAGTAAAATAACTCGAGCAATTAACGCCTGGAGCCATGCAAGGATATGTTCATCTGCATGTGCTGCAGAATGCAATGGATCAAGAATTCGGTGGTTCTCTTCAAGTTACGTGTGTGCCGCCGATGATTTGGTGAATCCGAGACTGGCCATTGTTTCTGAAATCGCTTTAATTTGCATGGATCAATGGCAGGGCAGGAGGCGTTTGTACCGAATCAAGAGCAATCAATTGGGAGATAAATGTGCAACTTGAAACGCTCAGAAGGACTAAAGGACATTGCAGCAGTAAAATAACTCGAGCAATTAACGCCTTGAGCCATGCAAGGATATGTTCATCTGCATGTGCTCCAGAATGCAATGGATCAAGAATTTGGTGGTTCTCTTCAAGTTAAGTGTGTGCCGCTGATGATTTGGTGGATTAAGGATGAGTATTGTTAGAATTTGGAAGAATAATTTTGCTATTCATAACTATACATCTTATTCATTATTAAAAGGGTATATATAGACATTATTATATGAGCATCATGGGCTAAGAGAGAGAGAGAGAGAGAGAGAATGTACAACACTCTTAACACCTCCCTTCAAACTCAAGGAGGATGTGAAGCACTGAGTTTGAATACAAGAAGCCGATACTGTTCTCAAGTCTGAGTTTTAGTGAAGAAATCTGCAACTTAAAACTCTAAAGGTACATAATTGAGATCGATGATCGACTGCTGATAATAAGATCGTGTGAACGATGCATCAACACCAATGTATTTTTTCAACTCGTGCTTGACTGGATCACTAACAATCTGGATGACACTTATATTGTCACAAAACAGATGTGTAAGGTTAACACAATGGACACAGAGATCAGCCAAGAGCCATCGGAACCAAACGATCTCTGAGGTGGGAGCAACAAGGGTTCGAAGCTCAGCCTCTGCACTAAAGCGTAACATCGCAGTCTGCTTCTTGGACTTTTAGGCAATGAACGAAGTACCAAGAGAGATACAGTAACCAGTGATAGATCAGCGATTAGTAGGATCACTCGCCCAAGTGGAGTCAGTAAGCATGGAGCTGACTAGAACTGGTATTGAACAAACGTCTAGACGCAGTCCTCCTCAAGTATTTCAGCACATAAAGAACATGACCATAGTGGACTGTTGTCGGAGCATTGACAAACTGTTGAGTACATGAACAACGTGAGCAATGTCTGGACTGGAGACAGTGAGATAAACAAGGCACCCAACGAGCTGATGATAACGGGAAAGGTCTGTCAGTGATACACCATCTGTAGGTCGAAGCTGCAAGTGAAGCTCCATAGGTGTGGCAGCATTGGAGTATCAGTCATTCCAGGGCGAGCAAGTAGACCTTGAATGTAGCGATGCTGAGAGAGGTAGTAGCCATCACCATCAGAATGAACCTTAATCCACATAAAATAGTTCAATGGTCTCAAATCTGACATCATAAACTATTCACTGCATTTCTTCTTCACAAAAGTCACATAGTCTATGTCATCTTCTGTGATTAGCACATCATCAACATATAACAGAAGCAAAGTACGACCTCACTGAGAAGTGTGAATAAATAAGATAGAGTCATATTCACTTGGAGTGAAACCAACAACTCGAATTACAGAACTTGACCACTCAAACCATGTATGGGGAGCATATTTGAGACTATATAGAGCATGCCTAAGGCGATAAATATAGCATGTAGGAGCCTCAACACCTGGGGGTGGTTGCATATAAACCTCCTCGTGTAGATCACCATGAAGAAAAGCGTTCTTGATTTCCATCTGAGATATAGTCCATGAGTGTACGGCTGCAACAGCAATGAGAGTGCGGACTGTAGGCATATGAGCAACTAGAGCAAAAGTCGCATTATAATCTCAACCATAAACATGCTGAAAATCTCTTACAATAAGACGAGCCTTGTATCGCTCCACTGAACCATCTAACTTGTTCTTTACTTTGTACACCCACTTGCAAGTTATAGGCTTAGCTCTAAATGGTAGCGAAAGAAGACCCCAAGTACATGTACACTCTAATGTTGTAAGCTCTTCAGTCATAGCCAGCTGCCACTCAGGCATACTGGCTGCCTCTTGGTAGGTACTCGGCTTAGATACTTCATATGCAGGAGAAAAACCCCATCTCTCTAGTAGTGCAGAAAACTTGGGTGAGCAGTTCCGGGCTAGCCCATCCTCTAGTCCCTTCCTCTCCCAGTGCCTCGAAACTGCCATCGCTACATCCCTATTTTCCCACAATCCCGTAGAACTCATCTTTCTTCCCTTCCCCGGTCATGGCAACCTACAACATTGCTCACCCGAACGCTTTGTTCCAGCTTGGCTTGATATTGGTGATGGCGGTGAAGCTCGGTTGTAAAGGGCCGACTTAGTTTTCGCAGGTAACCCTCAAAGAGATCATGATGACATTGCTTAAGTTGTCTCACCCTTTGGCAAGCTCCTCCACTGGCATGAAAAATGACCGAATCAAAGGCCAAGTTCTTATCAAAGTCCTGGCACGAGACATTGACTCAATCTCTAGGAGATTGATGTTGAAGAAGGGTAATGAGGCAGGGGGGCAAGGATTTTCTTGGATTGTTTATGTCTACATTCTCAATTCAGAATTCCCTGATGCTATGCTGCAAGATGAAGAGTCGTCGCTCCACATTGGCACCAATGCTAACCAACGTCTCGGGCCACTTTTCCACGCAACACAACAACCACCAAAGATACCCCTCCGCAAACTGATCTGGTTTGGGATAATTGGGTCCAGCGTGACCAGCAGCAACAGTAGGGACAACAGCAGCAGGAAGCACATCACGAGGACCAGCAGCCAGATTCAATGTCAATCTCCACGCAGGCTAGCTCAAGCTCCTCTACGAACTTCGCTCCCGCCAGTGGGCCTTCCCTGGCGATTCAGCTGCAAGAATTGCATCCGCCCCCAAACATGCTGGACTGCTGGTAGCTGCCCAGCGAGACATCCGTCCCCTTCTGCCAGATTTCGTCCTGCGATTCCTCAATAACCAAAATGGTCCACCTTTATGCTACCAGTCGGCACTCCCAGCAGCCCTGACGTCAACAAGTACCCAAAACTGCTTGGAAAAAGCTTACTCCTTTGGTTGACACCAATCTTCATCGAAGCCCAAGAATCAACGGCTCGAAGGATGGTTACAGACTTGATTAGCTTTCGGCAAAACCTAAACCCATAGGATAGATAGAGAAGAAATATAGCGTTGGCCATCTACCTTCTCATCAGGATAACCCTCCATCTGCAACAGGGGTAAGTTCTGAGAACATATCCCAATAGTTAAGCAGTGACCCTTCCCAAACGCCAGAATGTTTAATGGTCTTTTCATATATAAAAAAGATGGCCTCTGATCAATGAGGATTTCTATTAGCTTTGCCATGATTTCTACGATGAAACAGTAAACCTCCAAAGTATCAATACTTCTTTCATCACCCTAGTGCCAAAGAAGCTAACACCGGACAGAGTTAATGATTTCAGATCAATCTCCTTATTGAACACCTCCCTGAAATTGATCACCAAACTCCTAGCAAATAGGCTGCAAAAGGCGATAATGAACCTCAACCATAATAATCAGTATGGTTTCATAAAATGCCAGAAAAATACAGGACTGTCTAACATGGTCCTTTCAGTATCTTCATTAGTGCAATCAGTCCAAAAGAGAAATCGTCATCCTTAAATTGTATTTTGAGAAAGCCTTCGATTCTGTGGAGCATGACACTATCATCCAAATTTTGGAACATAAAGGCTTCGACGCTAAGTAGAGAAATCGGATCACCTAGCTCTTTCAATCTAGAACCCCCTATCCTCCTAAACGGTGTCCCAAGGATATCCTTCTGGTGTAAAAGAGTAGTTAGGCAAGGGGACCCCATTTCCCCTGCTCTTTATTCTAGCGGCTGACTTACTGTAATCTATTGTTAATGAAGCTAGCCCTTCACAGAGGTCTTTTATTTCTGCCGATGAACCTGGATCATGATCAGGACTTCCCTATCGTCCAGTATGCCGATGACACCCTTCTTTTCATGCAAGCCTCAACATCGCAACCCCATTGTCTCAAAGGAATTATAAACACTTTTAACCTCAGCAGGACACTTGCTCTGAAACTTAGAAGAGGGTTGACGGTTGATGAGATAGACTATCGTAGAGATCACTTCCCTCCAGAAGTGAGAGGGGACAAAGGAGGAAATTAGAAGAGTATAAACAGTCTCAATGATGTGATGGTGCTTGCACTCAACAACATCATTCTGAGCATAAGCACCAGGACACGAAAGCTAAGGAAGTGTACCCTCAGAAGAAAGGAACTAACGAAAAGCTGATGAAAGATACTCTCCTCCAGAGTCAGAACGAAAAACACAGATGGTAGAAGAGAATTGAGTATGAACCATCTGAGCAAAAGACTATTAGATATAAATCAACTACGAAGGGTGTTTCATGAAATAGATCCAAGTGTGTCGAGTGTGGTCATCAATGAAGATAACATAGTAACTGTGATTACCATTCGAAGCAAAAGGAGAAGAACCCCAAACATTTGAATGGATCCAATCAAAGGGACGTTTAGATCGATAAAAGCTGCAAGGGTATGGGAGTTGTAGTTGTTTGCTAAGTCTACAAACCTTGCACTGAACTTTTGTGTACACCTTGATGAATCGAGATAGAGAGGCATGAGCCACACAAGTGCCCCAAGCAATTATGCCATTGAGGAAAAGACTTGCAAACAGAAGTGAATGCAAAAGGGCAAAGAGTAGATAGACCAACAACAAAGGATAAAGGAATAGGAGCAGGAGGAATACCATAAATAGAGGATAAATGGACTCTTATACGATCAAGAACATAAAGCCCTGCAGAACCTCTCTGACGATGACCTGTACCGATGACAACTCTTGTTCCACGATCTTGCACAAAGTAGGAGCTATCATCGAACCCAACAAAACAATTCATATCTGAGAGCTGACCGACAGAGATGAGATTAATGGAGAGCGTGGGGACAAGCGAGACATATGAAACTGCGAAATGAGAGGTGAAAATAGTCCCCTGATGAGTGACCGTGCATGGCGTTCTATTAGCTATCTGAATCTTGATATCTTATGCAGCAACACGATATGATGTGAGCTGAGATGCATCAGATGTCACATAGAAAGAAGCCCTTGAATCCAACAGTCATGGGAGTGAAGCACCCGACATAGGACATGATGGTACAGTAAAACCAGTGGATCCACCAAAAGATGACTGCAACTAACACAACTGGGCCTAAAGATCACTCATATGAGCCTGAATCTAACCAAACTGAATTGCACAAGACTCCACATCACTAGCAGAGATAGAAGAAACAATAGTAGTATCACCTCGAATAGGTCCATGACCAAGAATGCCATCAAGAGCCATGATAGGATCAAGTGCAACAACCTTAGTAGCCCAAATAGCAGGCAGTACACGGCAACAACATAGGTTCACCTCGATGCCGGTCATGAAGGTGTTGAGTTGAAGAGCAACCTTTGGAGGTGGAGCTCGGTGGAGGTCTGAGCAGCACGGCTGGCGACAAAGGTGACACAGAGGAAGCAACTCGATGGAGGTGTGAGCAAGTCATCTTCGCGTAGAGCGCCGACGACGGCGTATAACACCAGTCGAGGAGGAGAACAGCTCGGTCGAGGAGGCGCCGACATCATAGATACGGCGACGTAGGCAACGGATCTGGTCGAACCGTGGCGGTGGAGGCGCGGATTCAATCGTCTTCGCGTAGAGAAGAGGAACCGTGACAAGGAGGCGTCAGATCCCAGTGCAGAGGAGGCGGGGAGTGAGCTCGGCAGCGATGGGTGATGGATCCGATCGAGTCGAGGCGGTGAAGGTGCGGATCTAGTCGTCTTCGGCGGAGCAAAGGAACCACGACGAGGTGGCATCAGATCCCAGCGCAGATGAGATGGGGGGTGAGCTCGACAGCGTCGAGGACGAGGCGCTCGTTGAGGAGGTGTTGAATCCCAGCGCAGAGGAGGAGGGTACCCCGCGGTGGTAGCGGTGTCGAGCGACGGTGTAGAGGGGAAAGGCCGAGACGAGGCGCGTGCGGCGCGGATCCAGGCGTGGAGGCGGTGTCCGGCAACAAAGACGAGGCGGTGATGTTCGGTGCCAGCGGCCTTGAGGAGCAGCGCGCCTACCGCGACGGTGGCGGAGCAGCGCGGCCATGGAGCTCAATGGTACAGCTCAGGGTCCGTCGGCCCGAGCGAAGATGATTTTAGGAAATAGGGTTAAAGTTAGGAAGAGCTATGATACCATGTTAGAATTTGTATGAATGATTTGCTAATTATAACTATGCATCTTATTCATTATTAAGAGGGTGTATGTAGACATTGTTATATGGACCTTATGGACTATATGGGCCAAGAGAGGGAATTTAAGAGTACCATTTAGTATTTTCGTATAGCCGAAATCAAAAGAAAATGCGATAGGGAAGGACCTCGTCCGAGACTCTACCCCATCAGTTGCTGATTTAGTTAATCGAAGAGGAAGAGGAATAAAGGGAAGGCCTCGTCTAGCTAATTTTCTTCCGCTAAAATTGTGCATCTGATTCGTCAACGTTCTACAGTTATTACTGGCGAGTAGTGATTTAGGCCCTGTTTGGCTCGTGGAGTCATACCAAATACTCTGATTCTCAAAACCACTAGATTCTGCTTCTCGCGATGAGCTGTCTCGAAAATAAACTAGCAACGAGAAGCCTCCCAGCAGATTCTCGTGATAATCCAACCTTCAGAAATGAAAATACCCTTTGAAGTTGAAGGTTTTTATCCGCAAATGCCACTGAGTTACACAAATACAATTGAAGTATTACACTCAGGGGTGACATGATCTATTTGTCTCTAATCCTCCTTCATATGATTTTTGGAGCTAACCTACCAGCCAAACGGTTTCAATAGACAGTTCCAAATTCTCAGAGAAGTGGATCTGAAAAATATGAATCCAAAGTTGTACCAAATAGGGCCTTAGTTGCTATCGTGACAAGCAAGTATGAATATGATTGATTGCACATTGTACTATAACACAGAGTATTTATTCTGACACACACCATTACAGCAACACTTGGGTATCGCAACACCATCAGGCCGACAATATAAAACATTTGTTGGGTCCTAACACACCAGGAAATTAAGCCAAGGACGAATTGCCTGAGAGACCAAGAACACACCGGACACGAGGACCCCTAGAAACCTAGATCACCAGCTACGGTTCACAAACGCTGCTCATCTCATAGCGGGGACCCTCCACTGGGTCCCGTTATGCATAGCGCCGACGACACCGCCTTGCGCGCCTGCCTGGCCAAAATGGCCGGAGAAGCTGAAATGGTGGCCGTGGTGCTGGAAGAAGGCTTCGTCTTTGTGCACCATAGGAGTCACGGTGAAGGCAGGAGCAGAGGCAGCAACTCTTTTGCTGTTCTCTCGTGATGTCATTGTTTTCGACGCGGTCGCGGTTCCAGCTCCAGCTGCGTCACCGCCTAGCCGTAGATGGGTTGAACCTGACGAGTTTGTGCCATCTGCGATGGCCTTGGTGGAGTCAGTGCGAGACTGCTGCTGCTGCTGGAGCTCCTTAGTGTTGAGGAAACGTCCACCGGAACCTCTTGCCCTCTTCATTGCATGAAGATGCCGAGACTCATGAAGGTAAGGCTGCATATGGGGATTGCATTCGATATTAGGCCAGATAGAAGAGGTTACCAATATAAAAGTTCATTTCACATAACATGGACAATATGTGAGCTTCTTGAGTTGTAAGTAGAAAAAAAAAAGCCAGGGCAAAGTAAAACAAGGGACCAGTGACAAGAACCTTTCGGGTTTTGACGAGTTTATTCTTGGCCTCTAACTTAGCGCGCAGCTGTCTTCTGCGAAGAATCCCATGATATTGTTTGGGATTGACATATATGAGCTCATCCTCGGCTAATTCTAGAGGCAAGGGAACTCTTGTAGTTGTGGATGTCGCCCCTCCAGCAATTTGGGGATTGAACTGTTTTAAATACAACTGGTTAGACAAGACCCATGAAAGTACAGATAAAATAAGCTCTATGATGCATGGATGTCTCAAGAGATGCGGATGCCCATGCCTTGTGCATGCATATTCATGTTCCCCTAACCTTTTTTTTTTTTGAGAGAAACATGTTCCCCTAACATACAGAATAATATTGATTAGTTCTAAAAAATTATGAACTACGTGTGACCGTAGCAATAAAATAGACATCATGTCCTCTTCACTAGTCTAATTGGTGATATATCAACCTTCTACTTGTGTAGTTGACTTTTTTTCCTCAAAATTCTTGAGAAACCTACCTATATATCCAGATCTCCAAAAACTACAACGGAACACTCAAATTGTATATTATTGGATAAACATCGACATATAATAGAATCCTAGCAACAATGTTGATCAGGCAGATCACTCTGCAGCGCAAAGTCAATTTCTGTAATTATAGCTAGTAGCAACTAGCTAGCAGGACACCACATGTGTGTCAGGGAAACTGGTACGCTGGTAGAGCACTAGCCTTGCAGCATCAACTATAACTAATGTTCTGAAAATAGTACTGGACCTGGGAATCACCTACACACTGCTACCACACTACCATTTCCAGGTAGAGCCAATAGGCTTCCAGTGAATTAGGGTCTTCAACTCTGACCCTAAAATTACCCCTACCAATAACTAATTAGTTTAGACTGGCTTACGACATGAACCAAGAGAACGAATGGATACTTATTCTTTTCATGGTTCCAAATACTAACATGATTTATGAAACCATGTATATGCATGGGAAAGAAAGTGAAATCTGGCTCAAACCAGTGATACAGACCATAACTTGGTATTCCCATCTTGGACCACTAGAATATAGCCATCAAGGGAAAATTGAAGAAGCAGATGCAACCAGTTTAATACCAGGAACTGCACATTTTCGGATTTTCCGGTTACCGGGACAAATCCCACCAAGCGGCCGGTAACCGGAAAATCCGGAAAAATCTCGGTTGAAATTCGTCTGAAAAAATTTAAATTTGGGATGTAACCGCCGGAGTTTTGAATTTGAATTTGAATTTAAAGTTTACGTCAGTATTTGGAATCCTGGTTCCCACCGGTAATCGGTCGGGTTTTTTTCCATGCCCACACCAAAATGCCATTTTTTTAGCATTCCATTGCCATTAGTATCTTGGCTACAAACAAAACCTTACATTGGTGTTCACAGTGATAAGAAACTTTTGTCGAGATTATAACTTGATAACTCACGCATGCTTATGTAAAGATAAAACCAGGCGGTGTCTACTTGAAATGGAAAATGAGCAAACTACTAAACTATTTTAAGCTTATACATTAGATCGTGGCAAGATGGACTCTTCGAAGATAAATAATAGAATCCACTCAACATGAATTGAACACTAGTAGTGTCCCCAAATTATTATATATGTTGATAAACATTGTTATAAGTTTGTAAGTTCCCTCAGCACTGAAGTTCAAACGACCTTGAGATTTGAGAGAGTACAACAACTTGTTATTATAAGGAATAGCAACTTGTATTTCTAGGAGGCTAATGGGCCGATATATATAGACAAAGTACAGGAGATAAATATGCAAATAACCCCTCATAACAATGGGGAATAACAAACTAAACATATATCTCTAACCCCCCCCCTCAAACTCATGGTGGATCAACAACACTGAGTTTTGAGAGATAGAAGCCGTGTTGTGCTCGAGTCTGGGCCTTCGTGAAAAAATCCGCTATCTGAAGCTCGGAAGGCACATACTGAAGAGCAATCACCTGATCATGCACACAAGACCTCATGAAGGAAGCATCAACACCAATATGTTTGGTGAGCTCATGCTTCACAGGGTCACGGGCAATACTGATAGCACCTGTACTGTCTGATAAGAGAGGAGACGGTGTAGTGACAGAAACACAAAAATCCTCAAGTAACTACCGTAGCCAAGTAATCTCTGCTGTCAAGAGAGCCATATCTCGCAACTCAGCCTCTGCACTCGAACGGGATACGACAGTTTGTTTCTTCGTCTTCTAGGCAATGAGAGAACCACCAAGAAAACACAGTAAGCAGAGATAGACCGGCGATCAGAGGGATCGCTGGCCCAAGTAGCATCCGAATAAGCCTGAAGCTGTAACGAGCTGGAGTGCGAAAAGAAGAGACGGCAAGAGATAGTCCCACGAAGGTATCACAGAACTCGAAGAAGGTGGATGTAGTGGACCTGAGTGGGAGCAGAGACGAACTGACTCAAAATGTGGACTGAATAAGTGATATCCGGACGAGTAACAGCAAGGTAGACGAGACTCGCAACAAGGTGACGATAGCGAGTCGGATCAGAAAGAGGCTCGCCATCAGAGGGCCGGAGATGAACTTTGAGCTCCATAGGAGTCTCAATAGTACGCTGATCAGTGAGAGAGACGCGATCAAGAAGATCCTGAATATACTTATCTTGGGACATAAAGAAATCGTCTGGAGTGGAAGTAACCTCAATCCCAAGGAAGTAACGAAGAGGACTAAGATCCGACATAAGGAACTGCTCACTCAGACGAGCCTTGACAAAGGCAATGTACTCAGAATCATCTCCAGTGATGATCATATCATCAACATACAGAAGAAGAAGAGTCCGACCACGAGACGAAGTGTGGATAAAGAGCGCAGAATCATGATCACTAGCTGAGAAGCCAGCAGCAGTGACCACAAAGGAGAAGCGCTCAAACCAAGCACGAGGGGCTTGTTTAAGGCCATAGAGAGAGTGACGAAGACGACAGACCATGCCCTCAGGAACAGAATACCCAGGTGGCGGATGCATGTAGACCTCCTCATGCAACTCGCCATTAAGAAAGGCATTCTTGATATCAAGTTGAGAAACAGACCAGTGACGAACAGACGCCACCGAAAGAAGAGTGCGGACAGTGGTCATGTGGGCCACAGGAGCAATAGTCTCATCGTAGTCACGACCATACTCCTGTTGGAAGCCACGAGCAACAAGACGCGCCTTATAGAGCTCAAGAGAGTCATCAGAGCGAGTCTTAATCTTATAGACCCACTTACACGTGATGGGACGAGAGTGAGATGGAAAAGGAACAAGATCCCAAGTACCAGTTCGCTCGAGGGCAGCAATCTCCTCGACCATGGCATGCTGCCACTCAGGGTGAGTAATAAACATCCCGTGGAGAGAGAGCTCATAGGTAGTGCGCACCCAAAACCAAAACGGGCCGGAGGCTGAATCGACTGACGATCGCAAATACCGTAGCGAGGAGATGATGACCCATCAGGGGAAGATGGAGCATCGGGAGAAGATGAAACATCAGGGGAAGATGGCTCATCTGGAAGATCCTCAATACGAGGTCGACGAATGTAAAAGAGAGTGGGAGGAGTCTGAGGAGCCGCAGGAGAAGAAGCAAGCGACGACAACGGCGGAGAGGCCTCAGGAGGTATATGTGGAGACTTAGTGGGACGGATGGACGAGGGCAAGACATAGATGGGTGTATCTGGAAAAGTCAAAAAAGACAGAGACTCCACAGAGGAAACCGAAGGAGAGACATGACGTGGGTAGAAGGGATGAGACTCGTCGAAAGTCACATCCTGAGCAATCTGCATCCGTCAACCAACAGGGTCCCAGCACCGATAGCCCTTGTGCTCGGCACTGTATCCCAGAAAAACACACTTAACAGACTGAGCAATCAGTTTAGTGTGTTCTCGAGGTGCGAGGAGAACATAGCAAACGCAGCCAAACAGACGAAGGGCAGAGTAGTCTGGAAGAAGACCACAGAGGCGCTCAACAGGGATCTCACCCTGAAGAGCAGAAGAGGGCCGAATGTTGATGAGATAGGTGGTAGTGAACACGGCCTCGTCCCAAAAGTGAGGTGGAATAGAGGCGACAATCATCAGGGTACGAGCCAAGGAGGTGACAATGCTTGCGCTCAGCGACACCATTCTGAGCATGAGCACCAGCACAAGAGAACTGAGCGAGGGTACCCTGCTCAGCAAGAAAGCTGCGTAGGTAACGAGAGGGGTACTCGCCAGCATAGTCAGCACGAAAGACACGAATAGGAGTGGAAAATTGTGTGCGAACCATAGTAGCAAATTGTTTATAGATAGACAATGCCTCACTACGAGAAGACATAAAATATATCCAAGTGTGGCGAGAGAAGTCATCTATAAAAATGATATAATATTGATAGCCCCCCTTTCGAAAGGAAGGGAGCCGGACCCCAAACATCTGAATGAATAAGATCAAATGGTCGCTCAGACACTGACTCACTATGAGAATAGGGAAGCTGAATCTGTTTCCCTAACTTACATCCCTGATAATTTAAAGACACATCTCCTGAGACAAACCCGAAGACCACAGCGAACTAAAGATGACAAACGAGATCCACACAGATGACGGTGATGCCACTGCTGGAAAGAGCTGGTAGACGGAGTGGCAGAAGTGGAGAGACTTGCGGCGACGGTGGCAGCGGAAGGAAGGTGAAGCCAGTCAAGCTCCCAGAGACGCTGTGAGTCAAGGCGCCGAGGGCCAGAACCAACCAGAGCCCCCGTGTGGCGGTCCTGAACACAACAAGAGTCAGAGTCAATCATGACCCGACAACCAAGGTCAGTAATCTACCCAGCAGAAAGAAGCTGCATGGTTAGGTGAGGAACATGAGCAACAGAAGGAACATGAAAGGATGAGTTGCTAAAAGGTCCTCGACCAGAGACAGAAAGAGAGGTACCATCAGCAGTAAGAACACTGACATGGGAATCAAGAGGTGTAATGAAAGACAAAGTGGAAGAATCCATGGGGAGGTACCTGACTATGTAGGAGGTGGTTTCTCATTGCAGGAGTCGATGAGCGTAACTGCGCAGAACTCGTTGAGGAGAACACAAGCGGCAAGTAGGCGTCGAAGTCCGGCTATCTCCTGCTCAGTAAAACAAACTGCTGAAGGAGTCGATGCAGACGTCGATGTAAAAGTACCGGTGCCAGTGCTAGGAGCGTGAAAGATGCCGCTGCTTCTTATAGCACTGCGACTCAATGTGACCGACCTTGTCGCAGTAGGAGCAGCGAGGACGGCCACTGCCAGATGGAGGGCGGCCACCACCACCTGTGGCAGCTGCTAGAGGAGGCAGTGTACTATAACGTGGAGCAGTCGGTGTAGCAGGTGGACGAGCGGCGAGCACGGAGGGGAGTGGCATCGGACCAGCACAACTCAGGCGAGTCTCCTCTTCACATATCTCGGTAAGAGCCTCCAGAAGAGTGACACGAGGGTGGCGTGCAAGAAGCTGGGCACGCCTCTGCTCGAACTCAGGACGAAGGCGAGTAAGGAACTCGTAGACACGCTGAAACTCAGTCAAGACGCATGACCAGCAAAGACAAGCAGGAGCGGCGGCAAGATGGTGCAAGCGGTGACACCGCATGCCAGAACTCTGAGCATAGAAGGCGTCACCAGTAGCATCACCCTGCTGAAAAGAGTGCTCCTGGTGAACCACGGACAGGTAGAGGGCATCTCCAGAGGGTTCGTAGCACTGACGAAGGTGAGTCCACATCTAGACAGCCGAAGGGAGTCCCATAACCTCATAAGAAAACTGAGGTTGGACACTGGCGATGAAGACAATAACAGTCCGAGCGTCGTCGTCGCACCACTGAGTGTAGACGGTCAATCGATCCATATAGAAATCCATAGCCTCTTGGTAAGCAGAGGCAACCTTCTCATCGAAGAGGCCGGCGGCCTCGGCAATGACCTTATCTACCGTCGCGGCAAGCGGAACAGACGATGCTCGCTCGGAGGAGTAGGGCAAGGCGGGCAGGTGACATCGCCAGAGAGAATGCCCCAGAGACGAAGACCACGCATGTGGATGCGCATATGAGACACGAAGTCGGTGTAATTAACACCATCAAAGATCACCGGGCAGCGAGGGAGGGAAACGATGCCCATTGGTAGGCGGCGTTGGACGGTGCGGCGACCAAGGCAACGAAGTCTAACAGGCGGCGCTGGACGGCGCAACGGTTAGGGTGACGTTTTTTTTGGGCTTAGCAAATATTAAAGGGCCGATGGGCCGGCTCCCTCGACCCAAAAGGAAAACACGCGAGACGCGCACGGCAGGGGAACGAGCTAGGGTTCCCCCTTGCCAAAACTGATGGCGGCGTCGGCGTCGGTGGCGGTGGCGGTGGCGGCAGCGACGTCGGCAGAAGAAGCCAAACTGACTGCAAGGCCGCGGCGGCGCACCCGATAGTGATGACAGAGAGAGCGCGGCTCGGGTCTGTTGAATCTCCCCCCCCGGCGCGGCGACCTCACAGTGGCGGCGACGATCCGAGACGTCGGCGGCAGGAATCAGCGGCCAGAGGCGGCGGTCGAGCTCCTTTAGGCGTTGGTGACGGCAGTGGAGGCGGCAGCGGACAGCGGCCGGCGGACGGAGGCAACACCGGTGTGGGAGGAAGCCGCAAGCGGCGGCAGCGATCGGCGGCGGCGGAAGAAGATGGGGGGAAGCCGACGGCGGCGGCTAGAGCAGGGGAGGACGAGCTGCGCGTCCGGGAGAGGTAACCCTAACGGGCTCTAATACCATGTTAGGAATAGCAACTTGTATTTCCAGGAGGCCAATGGGACGATATATATAGACAAAGTACAGGAGGTAAATATGCAAATAACCCCTCATAACAATGGGGAATAACAAACTGTACATATATCTCTAACAGTTATAAGGACATACCACAGCGCTTGATCCATAGGCTGCCCAAACTCCTCCTGAACCAGAATCACTGTATGGGTATGAAATGCAAGCCTGAATAATACGCGGAAACATAATATCAGTCGCACAGCCCCATGCGAAGAATAGGATTGACTGACATTATTAGTGTTGTCAAAACTAAAGTTTTAGTTTGTCATGAGATCTTACTATGGGCTGGCCATAGTCAATGTTTTGACTTGCAAATTGCTTATTATTAAAAGTCAAAGTTGACCTCATATGATCATCAACCGTTTTGCCCAAGGAGTCACCTGATGAAAGAAGGAAAACAGTACTGCAAAATGTTAAATTACCAAAGGAAATCCTGATATAGCATAGTAATAATCCTTTCCAAACCAGATAAACAGCAAAAGAGAAATAATATCCACCAAACTGTATAACACTTCATTAGGTGTTTCTCATGCTAACTGAGTAACGGTCCAAATTGACCTTACAATTTTGTGTTAATATCTTGTCCTTTCCACCTAGTGTGTCAGGATGCAGCTGCTTCTTGAAAGTTATTACAATATGGTTAGTGAATCAGCAAAGGCAGAACAAATAGACAGCAAGCTTTTTACTACTACCTCTAGTAAAAAAAGTGGTGTTTTTTACATTTCAAAGTCAACAAGATTCTAGTTAGAGAGAATGGTTTGACTGCACGGATTCAAGGACATCATCATTCTTTTGTTACTTGTTAATGGGATTTTCACCAACACCGTAACAAACTAACAATCATGCTCAGCAAAGAGGATGAGACAATAATTCCTACACTCACATTAATTAATCTGTACTGGAAAACCCAGCCCTAGTTAACTCCTCTAATCTGCAAGATAGATAAATGTTTGTGCAACGAAATGAACTGTTTAATAAATGCCCCAAGTTCATAAATGTGCATCCTGGGTTTTCCCTCAAAAAAGTTTGAGCAAAGGGCCAAAGTTTGGCTTACCGGCACAGACTCCATACGACACAAAAGGTTTCTTTGATATTATATTCAAATTCCTAAAACATAATGGGAAAACTACTTCATGGAATAAGGAAGCTCAGTCAGCATCTAGCACAATTACCATAGTAGTCGAAGCTAACAGTTAGGAAGACTTTCCAATCTCCAAATTATTAAGGAAGGTTTCTTCCCAGCTCTACATGCCCAGAGACCTTAGCTAAGGTTTTTGAGGCAAAGATCAACGTATCAAAACTCCCTTCAGCCAAGCAAGACTATCACTAGCCTACGAACTTACACGCAGATGGAAAGAGTTGAAGACTGACAAGAAGTAATCGTATGAACAATAGGAGGAAATGCAACTCAAGCAATACATATCCGTAGTTTCATACCACACAACCCAAACAGAGAAATAAACACGAAGACTAACCAGGAGGAAATGGTAGAGGTCAGGAGGCTAATCCTAGAAATGAACGCGAGCACTACCTTAATTTTTAGTCAAGCATACCATCAGTCATCAGTTATGGTCTAGAGAACATGTAGCAAAGAAGTAAGTCCCCCTATATAGCACTAGGAAAGTTACCACCAAGCAATAACAAAAGAATAAATGATGATGATATAATCCCAATTCCCAAGAACATGCATATTGACAAGGAGCAGAAGACAAGTCAAGAACAGCACCCGACTAGTGTACGAGAAGGAAGACAAGAAACAAGGTATTCCATGCCATCGAGTTAAACGCTATGGGAGAGATCCTCCACCACAATCCTAAAGTACATCCAATAGCAGCGTTACAAGTCCGCAAGACCTAGTCAACAACCCTCATGGCCTCATACCATCAATTCTTGTGCAAACGGACATGCAGCCAAATCCGCATACACAGACGCCTCCACAAGATGCAAGATGCTCCAAAAACCACTAAAATCATAAAAGATTCATGTTTTAACTACAGAAACATCAAACAAGACTACTTAGAAGACCAAGAACACATGCGAGAATAAATAAGCTCCAAGAAAGCAAGATTACCAGAGCAGTCCAAGGACCTATCCATGATGGAGGTCGAAACAAGAAGGCTACTAGCTAGTCTAGGAGTAGAAGATGGAAACCTTTGGAAGCGTAAGAGGACGACGAAGAGGGGAGAAGCATGGCTCCCACGCGCCTCCCTCGGTGCCTCCGGCCCGGCCCGCAAAGCTGCTCACAGGGTCACAGCGCCTGCCTCCTCCCCGCCGTCCCTTCCTCCTCTGGCCACCTCGACTCCATCATTCCCACTAGGGCTGTTATTTTATCCCCTTCTTCCAAGGAGTCCCCCTTCTTCCAAGGAGTCCCCACAGCTCTTATTTTGTTGCATTTTTGTTATGTCTACATCTGGTGAACCAGTATAGCATTATGGCAAGTGGGGGCAAGAAGAAAAAATAGTAATACAAAATGCAAATAGTTTGGCTTCCCCAACGCAAAGTTCCAAGTTTGCAATTGCAGGCCTACATGAGTTGTTTTGTTGTTTTTAGTGGATAGTGGTTTTATAATTTTATTAATGGAGGGGGACCAATTTGTACCTAGATTCTAGATCTATGAATTTGTTGTTGTTATTTGTAAGGACTGGTCATAGAGGCTAACGTTATTACCACAGTGTGTGGTTTGATCGATTGTTTGTAACAAATAATTGTTTACTCTAGAAGAAAGTAACTGATAAATTAATAACAACGCATGGCACAGTAGTAGCGTGACGGCTTTTTGTAAGTCAGTATACTTTTCTCCCAAAGAACTGTACTCACAATATACTTTACTGACACATCACATGAATGTGTGCTCCGACAGCATATATTCAAACCACTTGGCGAAGAAAACACTTTAGTTCACCATCATTTCATATATTTTGTAGAATAAAATATACCGCTGATTCAAACTTAAAATTATTTATCTCCACTCACACTATTATTCGAACTTTAAACTAATCGTCACAATCATTTTTTCAGCTAAAACTACCTCCCCACAACCCCACTCCGTGAAAAACTGAGAAAGTACTGTAAAGCCCCTGTACCCGTAGCATGAAGTATTATGGTTATCATGCCACCTCAGGGTGATTAAAGAAGGGGAAATATGGCACTAAACACCATGGTAAAATTTCCAATTGGTAACGCCAGGCCATGGCCCACCCCTGAGGTCACCGTTGGTTTGTTGGGGGCAGCATCCAATGCAGCTGGGAAGGGCCCCGCTGCTTCGATGAATGGTAGCCCATCAGATCAATCGATAAGGATGATCTTCGGTGTATTAGTATTAAAAGTGATCTTTATAATTTAATTAAAAATTAAAAGTTCAAATCAACAATACATTATTTACTATTGTGTTTTACTCTAAATCACTATTCACCTTCTCGTAAAATAGTGGTTGCTATCTATAGTAACGTTTATTAAAAAAAAAATGCAAAATGTTTTATGGGCACGCATAAGGCTCCACAGTTTTGGCTATAACAGTGTTAGTTCTGATTAGCTGTTTAAGGTAGTAGATAACAATGGTCATTCGTGGTATACTGTTGTAACAACACTTTTTTTAGAAGAGCTTTGCATATTGTTGCAGTAGTTGGTACCGTGTACCATATATATGTCCCGACGTCTAATCCTAGCTAGCACCGAGTACCAACATATGTGTCTCACATATGTCTCGTATATGAACTGCTAGTAGCATGATGCAAAATTATGATGAGTGCCTACTTTCTGTAGCTACAAGTGGGACATAATTGTTTTGACACGTCGTATTTCGTGGAAATAAAGCAACCTGCAATCATGCATTTGGATTATACCGAACTACACTTTTCGTGGTGTTCACCTGCTGCGACAGGCTAGCCGATTAACGATCGTATATGGTAGGGAAAACCCGAACCTGAGTGTACGAGTGTACGTGTATCCATCGGTTAAGTGATACTACTACGATCAAGCTACTGTATGAAAAAAGGAAGCTTATTTTTTTCGTGGGGTTATCACCTTAACCTAACAGGGCCATCTTAGGGCGCCTCAAAATGACAAAAATCCCCACCTCCCAACGCAGCGTCAATGGCCCAAGCATTATGCATCTTTCAGCCTCTCGAGCTGGAGTACATTCCTACGAGAGGCCTCCTGTCCCCATACCCAAAAAAAATTTGAGTGTATCCCGTGCAGTACCCGCTGCCCATTCGACACAACTTGTTCTCTCGTAATGGACAACCCCTGCAATACCGGGCGTCCTGGACCACTGGAGCAGCCAAAAAGCGAGGCTCGTCGGAGATCATAGTATCCACTTCGGTTGAGGGCTCCAGGCGTGCTAGGCTTCCAAAAGTAGCATTATTCTCCCCAGCACTTGCTATTTTTACCTAAAGGTTAGATGCTCTGTTAGCTTTCATGATACAATCCAATTACGTCTAGGTAGGCTTCCTTTCTCTATGAAAGAATAAAAAAGCAGTAGCCACGAAATGAGATGTTGGAAAAGGAGTACATCAGTGACCTGTGCCATTGTACCAGAAGATACTGCTGTAGGAAAACCCAAAGTAGTGCTTTCCTCCGACACACCACACGACTCTAGAAACATTCTTTACTTGAAAATAAGTCACACCAATAATCCTTGGAAAAATTTAATTTTTGGAAAAATTTAATTTACAGAGACAAAATTTGCTAGACAGACTAGCATGTTTCCTTTCAGGCCATTCCAGCTAAACACTGAAGCGGGTAATCACTTGAACCGGCAAGGAAGCTCCCGGCCTACCAGCAGAGCCCAGGCACCACCATCTGAGTTTCCGACAAAAGAACATAACAATCCCAACAAATATGATACTACAGAATACCAAGAACAATACAAATGTCTAACAAAAGAGGAGGAACTAACAACAGAGCCGTCCTCTCTGAGTGCTTCACCATAATAGGCTGATTAATCCAATCACCACATAATAACACAACGCCCATCACACAAGAAAGGCTAACTCGCTAACTGTATTGTAGTTCAGGTTTCCTCTAGCAAAAACAAAACAAAGGAGGTCTAGACATTCACTCGACCTCAGTGCTTAATTACTTCTCCAATTGTTCACAACGGAACCAAAACAGTGAATGTTACTTTCAAGGAAAGTAATAGAACGACTGAACGAGTAACTAATACCAATGGGTTCCTTTCAGCTTATTAAAAAAAATTAATAAGCAATAAAAATTAAAAATATATAGATAGTACAAAACTGATGGATCTAAATAAAGTTAATGGCATATGCTATTGCAGTAGGAAACAATTCGAAGTCACCAGCAAGTAAGATACAGGCCCTTCCACAGATCACAGGTGATTTGGGTAAACAATTGACCATTGAAGCTACGAAAAATGAACAAGAGATCACGATTCAACTAGTAAACATCTCAGATCAGCTTGGCATACTACATAGTTGCATGCTTCAGTATTAAAGTGCAGCCAAAGCCAATGCAATTATGCCAGTAATTGATCACATCGAAACATAATAAGAAAAAGAAAAACAAATACATCCCTCCCTCCCCTTGCTCAAAAAGTAGCTAGCCCAAGATACCAGTTAGACTTCAGATGGAAAACTAAGTTTGGCTGGACAAAAAGAAAAGCTAACAAAATTACAAAAGTTCAGTGATATTATCAGAAAGAACTGCATTAAAGAGAATACTTCCTGTCAAATGGAGATTATCAGTACAGATTTCATAAGATAAGTTTTTTACCCTAATTACGGAACTAAGTTCAGAAGTTGCCCCTCCAATTTTGATGACCGATCTGCAGTTGCTGGAAGGCCCCAACTTGGGGTCCTGGTGCAGCCACACCAATCCCCACGTTTGCACCAATGGCTGATGGGACCTGCTGATGTACCACATGTTGGGTACTCACAATAGATGGAGGCTGCTGCGGATGGTACAAACCTGGGAATTGTGCATGAGATGTTTGTGCAGTTGCACCGAAAGATGCATTTCCTGGATTTGCCAGGTAAGCACCAGGTGTTGCTTGCCCGGTCAAACTGTAATATGGAGAGGGCTGCGGAGCTGGTATCTCTCTGGGAGTTTGAATCCACTTTTGAATCCACGTATCAGATGTCTCTACCTGTGGAAGATATCCAAACTATGAATCAATGGGTAGACTGCGGAAGCAATTTAGTGATAGCCTGTTCATTAACTAAAATCAAAAGAACCCAGTAAGCACTTAAAACAGCTACCAATTGTCATTAATCTTAAGAAGCAAGCATTTAAAGCACTAGAAAAATTGGTTTTATATATGAGCATGACAGAAATATAAGAGGACCACTAATAAGCAAATCATTGGTAATAAAACATGAGCTCCCAAAAGAGAGAACAATAAAATTTTAGCCATAGCTAGTCTATAAAGATAGAACCCGTAAAGTATACCTGTTGAGCTGAGGCATAGACGTTATTGTCTTTGTAGTTCATACTATTAACATCATCAAGACCAACTGTGCCACCAATAACCCCAGGAGAACTAATAGTAAAACCAGCTGGGTGAGTGTAATTTCCATAACCAGAAGGATTACCAACTGGGATGGAGTTATATTGTGATGGTCCATACTTCATGCCTCCAGCAGTTAAATGTGAGCTTCCTCCTGGCATTTGAAGGAAGTTATTTCCATTTGACGGATGTGGATAAGCAACATTTGTTGAATAGTTAGGCATGGCCATTGGTGGGACATAAACTGGAGAGTAGACAGGGCGATGATATGGCATGAAATTTTGAAAGTGCTGCACATGAACTGGAGGGTATGACTGGGCAGCTGGATGTGGTTGAGAAAGCTGCTGCTGCAACGAGATTTCAGCTGGACTGCCACTAGTAAGTTGTGAACTCAGAGCCTGCACAAGCACAACAAATAAAGGGTACAATATGTCAAACTTCGTGTAAGACAATGTCACTTACCATAAAGTAGAAACTAAGCAGAATAAATATGCTACACATTTTGATTAAGTTGAGTGTCTTTGAAAAAAATATTACTTTAGAAAAATTACATGTAAATGATCAGAAATATAGAACAGCAACATGATGAGTCTATCTGTTGATGTGGCAATGACACATCTTTGAACACGTAACAAAATACAAATGAAACACCAAAACAAAAGGCCATGGAAAAGAGTGTGCTGGGAAATAACTGTGGTTGGTTAACCAGTTTGTGGCACAGGACAACAAGCAATGAAGCAATGCTACCTCAGATGCAGAACGGAGTACTTGTGAATGGACATTATGCTCCGGTACTCTGAAGACCTGCCCAACATTATTTGCTTCAGGATTTTCTGAAGGATATGACTGGTTAGAGACAAGAATACCGTCATTAGTGCAAGTTTAACATTTATTATGGATTAGATGGATGATGCAAACAAAGTAATTTTCAACTAAAGTTTAAGCACTGAGATAGTGAGATACATTACCTGAGATGAGGAAGCTAATACTTGTGGATGTACATTCGGCTCCACTAGTCCATACAACGGCACATCATTATTCGCCTGAGGCTCTTTAGGACCATATGCCTGAAGAAAAAAAGAGTTTTCCGTATTCATTCAAGAAAGCAAATCACCTCACCAAATAATCAATAGAGAAACTTGTGAAACAAAAAAAAATGTTTACAGTGACTTGACATTAGACAAAAAAGCACATGAGCATCTGATGGCACTTACAGAAAAGGTTGGCAAACTTGAGATGTTCTGAATATTTCGTTCATCTGGTGCCACCATAAGTGGAGTACCACTCCGAACTAACCCAAGCCCGTCATCATTCCCAAATTCATGGGCATTCATATGCTCACCATCATCAGATGGTGGTATGGAAATTTCTGCAGTTGATGTACATTGATCGTGCTGAGATGATCTGACTTGCTCATCCATCTCATCATGCGCAGTATCCACCAAATCCACACCAATAACCAGATGCCCTGAGTCAGGTACCCTACATGCAACAAACAGAACCGTAATCAGAAAATGTCATCTTCACAAAGCTAAACACATCTTACACGCCACGCGCATGATATTACGCTGTCAAAAATAAATGTCTGGAAAATTATTTTTAGCGAAATCAACATGAAAGTAGTAAACTTAATCATGCAACAAACAACAGTTGCATATGTACATGTCAGCTCTACTGTCATTCTGAGGCCTGAGAAGTGAGAAGCACAGGTTAAATGACTAATTCAGTAGGTTGCATAACCATTTTGGTGAAAGATAGTTACCCAAGGACATGTTCCAAACAAAACAGAAGACAAACAAAACACCACCCTTGAGTAAGAATTACAGATTCAACAAACCCCTAAGATGTAGTAAAATATTATACAGTGAAACCTGTAAAAGAGAGCATCTTAGCAGTGGTAGCTAAGTGACGATTGAATTTGTAGAAAGGTTCACCTAACTGGTCTGAGTTTTCGGATTCCGGAGAAGCTGCTCTTTGCTCATGATCTGAATCAAACCCAGTAGTGAAACTGCCAAACTTCAATCTTGCATGTTCATAATCTGGCACACGAAGATGTTCTGGGATAATGACATGTTCCTTCCCATGTATGTTAGCATGTGAAATTTTGTCAGATAAGCTATCCGCCACATTAGCACTTCCCATTTTGCTAGCTGATGGAGACTCCAGATTTGCTCCATTGTCATCAACATCTATGGAGGAAGGATTCTTTACCACTTTTGGCTTCCACTCCTTATTCGGCTGGATGGCTGAAGCGACATGGAACACATGTATTATCAATATGAAATACCACAAAATGACATATCATTATAAGCATGGTTTTATAGTTCATATGATAGTCACCACGAGAACATGCAAAACAGAACAGTCCACAACAGGTTTACCGAGTTACACCAGTAAGTTGCCTTATTTCTTACACTAGCATTCTCTACTATTCACCCCAATGACTGCCAGAAAATTGCAAAGTTAACTATAACGCACAAACCAGAATTTGTGCTTTCATTTTATCCACGCTATTACTAGTAGCAGCACAAAAATCCCTCAGCATATACACAAGCTTTTTTTTTCTTCAGTGTACACAATAAGCATGCCTATTCATGGTCAAGTAAACAAACAACAACCATTACTCATGAAACACTTGCATCCACCAAACATAAATAGAAGGTATCATCAGCAACACACCCCCTACCCCCAAAAGGAACAAACAAATGAACCCAAAAAAAAATGATAAGAAAAGCACAAAAATGTACTGATTTATAAAATCTACAAAGAAAATGTTATCAATGTCACGATTTACAAAATAAATATGACTTTTTGTGACATTTACCTTTCAGGTTGCTAGCAACTCCCTGGTGATATTTGTTAATGTTTTGGGCAACAAAAGACAAACTGTCAATAGACCTGCCACGAAATGCAGTACCTGAAGCAGGTCTCTGGTTGGATTGAATGTTTTTAGACATATAAGTTGAATGACGACCAGATGGTCCCGTTGAAGTAAAATCTCCCCTTCGAATATTTGCATGACAATAACTACTTGATACATGCAACTGTGAAACTGACTTACGAGAAGGCTGACTTGTGACACTCCTGACTTGATGCTGAATTGTTTCAACGGTTACAGCTGCTTTGGAATTTAGATATGGAACATCAACAGTATCATAATTTGAAAAGTGCCACCTGTTCATGGAGTCCTTCAAATATGGTTTTGTATGACTCTCAGGGTTACCCTGGACCTCTCCCTTTGCCTGAGAGACTTCAGAACTGGAGTTGTTCTTTGCACCTTCAAGAATGTGCCCTTGATCAAACTGAACTGAAGCTTCCCTAGAGAAGGAAAAAAAATTAAGCACAAAGGGTACATACAACACCAGATAGAAGATTAAGGCTGCTGCACAGGACAGAGCAATAGAGCATTGGCATCATTGATTATAATATTTCAATATTTTATGGCCTTCCAAATAGCTAGTAATGCAAGATCCAAACATAAGCCGATGTAAATATGTAATTGCGTGTTTTGTCAAGTTTCTATTTTAAAAAATCAGTATGATCCCACTGGAAATTATCGTAAATGGGGAAGCAAGACTAATACAGTGATACAAATAGCTCAACTTGTGACAATGAAAAAAATCCTGGTTACTTATAGGAGAATCAATTTCAGACAATTCAAGCTCCATAACAATCACAACCTATCATGGTCCTCTTGCCCTCTAGGGAGGGCAATAAAATTTAGGCCGCCACCGGATTGGGCCACTTGGGCCATATTTGATTTCACATCCTGTCCGACCCAAACGACTCCATGGATCGAGAAAAGTATCACGGGCTAGCCTAGTTAAAATCCTATAAGATAGGCCAAATCCTCCTCAACAAAACAGGTCCTAAAGAAAGCTTGCCCTTTAAAGCTTGAAAACTAAACGGCATGACTAGGCTAAATCATAATTGCTAATAAACGCACAATGACAGTAATATTCAACATGAGCAGGGTCCCTTTGATGTTTTCATTATCCATTTTGTGTGGCAATTAATTTGTGTACATGTTAATTATGACATCAAAATTTCAACTGTAACTAACAAGGAAGGACAAAATGGGAGATGGGCACTGTTACCTTTGCTGGCTGTCTGTTGGGGAAGAAGATGAAGAGATTTAATAGCAATATAGCATAATAACATATATGGTTGTTTGCTTACAGATTTGGATGCCAGAAACTACAGTTACAACATTCGATAAGCATAATGAAGTTATCCCACAATATTTAATTATGGGTGGTACAAAGTACCAATACAAGTGGTAGTTTTGATCTTATTGGTCTTATCTTGTAGAAACTTGTACATTAATAACAGTACTCATCAAGGAACAAACAATTTTAAAAAGCAGTTTTATTTTTTAAGCATTCTAGTGAATTCCTTTTTAAAAAAATCTAAATTTTATTCTACATTGGAATCAATTCATATGATTTGAGTCCCTGAGCCTGTTTTTAATTTCTTGAATCAAACTACAAGCATCAAAGCAGAAGTGCAGAAGTGCACAGTGCACACCACACTAAGGTCCAAGTATGTCAGTGACAAAGATAACAGTAAAACAAGATTGAGGAATAGTAACCAGGATAAAGAAGGGGAAAAATTGTCAGATAAAAGAAAATGCTCACCTCTGATGAGGCACCTTCACATTTGCAAAACTCTTGCGCCCTGGTTCTTGTCTGTGGTCCACTGCACCTTGCTGAAATCTGTTGTCCTTCACAATGCGAAATTCCTGGCTAAGACCTGCATCTGGTCATCCTCTTGTCGATTAGATGTAAAGTTAACCATACAAGACAATCATATTGACACTGATAATACCAAATGACACATGCAAAGATGACTAACAACTAACTATTGATGAAAATTAATAAATGAAAGGAACGTAAAAAAATAACTGGTGCTTTCATATTTTGGAGTAAATCAAAGGTGATCATATCTAAAAAACATAAAGGTAAAATTTTGATATTCCATAATATGTGAAAGTTTAAGAAATGTGTACTAATCGTTGGTTTCAGAGACTGGACCTCAAATTCACAATTGACTGTTTCATCGTGATGAAATATAAAGGTTTACATTAGTTGGCAACTGAGATATGGGTGGCTGGCGGTTCGTTGTGGTGCTGATTGCAGCTAGGGTAGCTGTCAAAAACTCAATATTATCACCCCTTATTTACATATTGTATTATCTATAAAGTACAAATGCTGAAAATTTACATATGTTACCAGATGACTGATTTCTATTATGAACTCTTCTTTGATCATTTTGGGTCCAGTGGGTCTGGGACTTTGCCCATGGTGCAGCAGCTTGCACAACTAATTCCTTCGTATCAGCAAAGCTCTTCTGGCCTGCAATCTGAAACAGTAACACATTGCTTGAGTGAATAATAAGACTTGACTACTTAAGCAAAATAATGTGCAAATTCAAGCAAAAAAAGTCTAAAACCAACATATATAGAAAGGAAATGGTGGCGATGAAAATGAAAAGAAGTACAATAGTCTAATAGAATCATCATGTCGACGTAAATAGAAAGTTACAACAAATGTTATTTAAACAATAAGACAGACCCACTAAAACTTTAGTTTGTATAATACAATGGTGACCAAATCCAGAAGGATAGATAATGCTCCCAGGTACAAACGCATGTGGATAACCAGTGTCATCAAAGATGTGAGAAAAGTATCATCCATACTGAATTTCCCATGGGAATCATAGCACCTAAAAATGTATGAAGGCGTATGTACCTCTCTTTTCTTGTCTCTTTTTCTTTTAACTTCATGAAATGGGTCTGCATGTGCAAACATCAGAAGAATTACCACCAGGAACAATATAGTTCAATATAATACAAACAACATATTATATATTTAGTTAGTTACCTGTAATATTAAATAAAAACAACTTTTGAACTTTGGATTCATATCCTTAGTTTTGTTTCCTACAAGGAGTATCTAAAATAATATATAATAATCACCTGCAACTGAAATGGCATAGCTATCAAAAGTGGACTGGTCATCAATCTAAATAAGCGTTCAGCGCATTCACTCACAACCAAGACAAATGGATCACCAGTCGGACACTCAGACTACAGGTTTTTTAAATGCACATAGAATGTGGATAACTAACAGTGTGAGATGCCATATACGTGTGTGTTCCTTCATGCTATAAGATAGTAAATCTCATGGTTTATACACTTCTACTACTAAAGATGCCATACTGTAAAGTTATAACAAAACAGCATGCTTATAAGCTTTCAGGTTTTCGCATCTCAAAGAGATAATCTTGAATTGGCAAATGATCACTGTCAGCAAACAGATTCCAGCTCTCAACGTCTCTCCCTCAACGGCACGCGTGAGGTGCACCGATTCTACCAGCTGCCAACGCTCGCCTGCATGCCCATCTCGCATGCATGCACGCTCGCTCACACCCGCACTGCATCTGGCATAGATCTCAGTGGGTTTCTCTCATACTTGTACACGGTGCACGGCCATACCCAACCAGGGATAGAAAACCTGGTACCGGTGCAAATCCCGGCCGGTGGACGGTACCGGTAACCGGCCGGTTACCGGAAATCCCGGAAAGAATCTGGATAAAATTCGCTTGAATTTGTTAAAAACCAACCGAAATTCAAAATTTCAATTTCCTAAACCGGAAAGATATTGGCCGGGTTTTTTTTCTCCCTTCCCCCGGTAAGACCGGTTACGGCGGTAACCGGCCGGGTTTTTTTTTCTCTGTACCCAGCGCCGCTTTGCAAGGAATGGAATTATTAGTTTTATTGGAAGCTAAATGCGACAAGTTGCGGCGACCAGGGTGCCCAAGCCTGTGATGCCACACATGAACTAAAGAAAGAAGTGGTATGGCGGGCGCCGAAGAAGGGATACAAATCACCAGAGCTATTGGACCTCAGAATTTGTCTTGGTTTGCAAATCCTTTTCGGAGATGGGCTGATCGCAGTCGGCCAGGGCGTTTGCAAGTGTCTTGAGGCGATGACAATAAGCAGAAGCAGAAAGATCACCTTGCGCTAGGGCGCTGAAGTCAGCTGCGAGGTGGACGGCGTGGCTCATTTTGTTGTCCCGAAAGAGCTGCTCCAGCTGGCTCCAGGCGCCACAGGCGGTGCTGTTGGACGACATAACTATTTTGAGGAGCTCTTCAGAAATGGTGGCATAGATCCACCCAAGGACAGTGAGATCCACTTTGATCTAGTCGGTGTCGTCGTGCTAGGGCTCGATGCCATCGACATGACGGCAAAGGTTGAACCTGACGAGTGCAACGAGCATCAGGTTCCTCCATTTGGTGTAGTTAGCAGCCTGCACATCGAGTGTTTACGGGAATAGTGCATTGATGTTGACGGTGTGCATGGCCTGGGCGATGGACGGAGTCGCAGATGGTGAGGAAGCCATCACCAGTGCCGGGGAAGGCGAGTTGGAGCCGGAGGCGAAGCCATCGGCCAGAGCATGAGTGGTGGCGGAGGCGGCTGCACTCTTTGTATCACGCATGATGAACAAGAAAGGGAGGAGGGAGGGAGAAAGTAAAGTGATGTTCTAGGAGCCGGATGGCTCTGATACCATGCAATTGGGGAAAACTCACGCACCTATTGTATCGATCAATGACCTATTTATAGGCAGTACAAAGCGGCGCTGGGTATGGCCATGCGCCGTGTACAAGTATGAGAGAAAACCCACTGAGATCCATGCTAGATGCAGTGCGGGTGTGAGCGAGCGTGCATGCAGGTGCACCTGAAGACTCGCGCGTGCCGTTGAGGGAGAGACATTGAGAGCTGGAATCTGTTCGCTAACAGCCATAGCCTGCACCACTTTGTACTGCCTATAAATAGGCCATTGATCAATACAATAGGTGCATGAGTTTTCCACAGTTGCAAGCACGAGAAGCTTCCTTGCCTTTCTAAGAAAGGATGAGAGTGAGTGAGGTTAAGCATTCAAATACTCACATGAGGCAATGCAAAAATTATAGCAATTTTGTAGATGAGCTAGGTTCAAGACAGTTTTTTAGGGCAGTTCAATGTATAACACCGACTGATTCAACCAGGTTAGACTCAGATCGGTCCAACTTGAGTGGGTAGCTAAACCTGAGCAATATAGGCCCGAAATTAAGTTTTTTCCCAGTCAGACCGCTAGTCCAAGTCCGAATTTTGTGACAAAAATGGTCAGACCACTCATCCTGTTCCCTTACATTATACATTCGGATGCCTCTTATATCTCATGGCCTGAAACTACGCAAATGAGCATCCTCTCTAAATCAAACGCACTACCAAACGGAAGAAAGATCACTGGTCGCACCCAACTAAACCCTACAAGCAAAAACCGCTCCTGCCTCCTAGCCCCCTTAATTCCAAAACCTCAATCACCGAATGGAACCAAAGCAAGACACCAAACTATGAATCGCCGGCATTACGACGTGCTAGCCCAGTGCAGAGTGCTTCCCAAAACCCTAAGTTTCGAGGCCCTACGAGGCCGAACCGATCAGATGAGAGGAGAGGCGGAGACCTTGGTTGAGCAGCTTCTGCGCGGTCTCGTTGGGGTCCATGTTGGACTCCCGCAGGGCGGCGTAGATGTCGGCGTCGGAGTGGCCGCCGACGACCTCCTTGATGGACTGTATCGTGGACTGCACCGCCGTGGCGCGCGCCCTGTCGGTGGGGCGGCCTCCGCCGCCGGCCATGGTTCTCGGGTGGCCGCCGGAACCCTAGGCCGGAGGTGGGTGCTGGGCGGATCGCCGCCGGAATCGCATGAAACAGCGGGAGGGTTTGGTTTGTGTGCGTGGGGTTTTGGTGCCGTGCGATGCGAGCTTGGGACTCAGTTCGGTTCGTGGTGGGAAAAGAATTATAGTACTCTACGACGTGGCCCGGCGGGCGGCGACTAGTGAACGGGAAGCGATCCGGGACCGTGAGCGTGTGGGCATCGTGGACTCGTTGGAGTATTGGGCCGCAGGACTCCATGGCCTGGTGCATCTTTTGTTGGGTTTTTATTATTCACCAACTAGCCATAACAGTTCGGTGAATGTTAGAATTTTTCTGTCTAAATATCCCAAATAGTTCGGTGCATGGCTTGGAAAGTTGGAAGTGCATCCCCCCACCCACCCAAAAAAACGGCTGCAAGAGTTCTGCGGGCACATAAAGGGAATCAAAATGTTTTGAAGCTAAACTGTTAGTAGTATTTTCTTTGAAAACATTCGGAATTAACGGATGCAATCACTTGCTTGTGATGAAACATCTATCAAGCAGCAACATACCAGGGTAAGTACGTGTGTTCTTTTGTAGTACACATAGGTTCTCTTTACTCAGGGAAAGTAAGAAGCACTGTATATGATGGCCTAGTGGAAAATGCTGGTCATGTAATTGTTTTTCACTAAGTTATGCCACGCGCGGCACCAACAGAAGTGCGAGTGTCGTACCCTTTAACTATTGGATGAATTCTTTATTGTCACTGAAGGTTAGCCGGGTCCATAAAATGCTCTTGCGAAACTGTTTCTCTATTTATTGACATCGAATCTCAACTTTTATCTTGTTTTTATCACTCCCGTCGGTTGACCATGAGTTGGCTGTCAAATTATGTATGAAAAGACTGATTTACCATTCTTGCTCGTCCACCCTCTTCTTCATCCCTCCTCTCCCCTGTCTCTCTCCTCTCTCCCCACCGACGAGCGGCAGAGGCGACAGCAGCGTACCGAGGCCGACAGAGGCGATGAAGACGCTAGACAGTACTGCACTGCCCCGAGGTCAGCCACCTTCCGGCACTTCACCCTCTCGTAGAACACGTCCTCCGCCTCCGACCACCTCCCTGCCCCACATAGCGCCCCCACCACGCACGTGTACGTCGCACAATCCGGCGCTGACTTCGGCACTATGCTCCCCTCTCCTTGTTCCTACTCCTACTACTACTCCTGCAAGCTCCTATACACCCCCACTGCCTTGTCCACCCTCTCGTGTCGTGCCGTCGACCGCATCAGCGCGTTGTAGGAGACGATGTCCGGTCGGAAGCCTGCCTCTTTGCGGTGGCATCGGGGGCGATGACGTGGTCGTAGATCATGGGGCGCCACAGCTCCTCGGTGCGGTGGGTTATGTCGACGATCAAATCGTCGATCTTATGAATGTATGAAGAAAAATAGGAAAATGCCACGTATCTTCTGGAAAGTAATGAGACTGCTCTTTATTGCTATGAACTGGCTATTACAATGGGTGTATGTAACCTAGACTGAAGATTAACTCGAGAATACAATGCTCTTCTGAGAGTGTTTCCCAATCCATCTTCACTGTTCTGGCCTCCCCACTTAGGTTCGCAGTCCTCCTTATGTAGTTGATGAAGTGTTGATAGTTGTCTCTGGGAGAGACGCCTGTTGGAGAAGCAGCGCGTCTGGTCGGAGAGAGCCATCAGTTGACAAGGTGTCAACTGCTGTACGGTTATATGTCAGTGAGCCATTTGACTGTATTCTTGTGTCTTAGAGTTATGTATCGTCGCGTGGTATGGAATATACAGCACATGTTCCATTCTTCACACGGTAGAGGATATATCTGGCGCTAGATCCAGATATCAGTTCAAGGCTTTGTAAGCTTTTGATTGATCAGAGATAAGGTTGGGAACCTTCTCCGACCAGGTTAGATATTGTGTAACCTCTGGAATCCTAACGACCAGTGAGGTCGTTAGCCTTAGGGGTTACGACCACAAAGACATATGATCATTTATCTACTAAATAATAAATAGAGGTTTTAATCCTCGTCAGCTAGCCCTCGAACTTTAAATGAATTGGTCGTATAGACGTTTACTCCCGATGCAATCGTATCGGGCAGACCCCTCATTAAATGGTGTGGTATTCGAGGTGGTCCGTATTCATTTTTAAAGTTGAGAAATTGCCTTGGAAGTTGAAAAGAACTATTTATCCGCTGGTTAAAAGGGATTTTTGTCCATTGGACTTTTCCAAAGCTGATTCTGATGTTCTTGCTATAAAAGCTCCTTAGCACTGGGTGTTAGGGTTTCTACACATTTTTACTTTCCTCTTCATCTTCCAAGAAACCATCTCCGATCACCTTTGAATTCTTCACCCGAAAGGAATCACCATGTAGGATCTTATCACCAACTGGTCGATCTCCGATCTGAGTGAGAAGAAACTTGAAGGTTTGGAAAAGGTTGGGCTACTACCCGACAGAAATATGATCTTATGGAGATCAGCATTTGGGGAACATTCTCCAAGTGGTGAGGATGGAGAAATTCTGGTATTTCTCGTATATATCGAATGTGGCTTCAGACTTCCAGTTCACTCCTTTCTTTCCCAAGCTTTGGAGTATTATGGAGTAGAACTGATCAATCTGGCCCCCAACGGTATAGCCAACCTCAGCATCTTCATCTACCTCTGCGAAGCGTACCTGGGAATTTCAGCAACCCTGGATCTCTTCAGGTACTACTACAGATTGGTGATTGCGAAGAAGACGACTGGTACACCTGTAGAGTGTACTTTGCATCTCCATGACGGGAAGGCTGATGAGTACATTCCAATGTACTCCAAATCTTCGTGGTCGTCATGGAAGAAGAGTTGGTTTTATATGAAGATTACGCAGGGTGATGGCCTTTATTACAGTGGTAAGAAGGCTATCGAGAACCCGCAATGGCGTTCCTCCTCGAAGAAAGAGGGGAAAATTGGGAGATAGGTTGAAGCCATCCATCTCCCGAGTGTCAGGGGGTTTAACCTCCTGGCACGTGGTAAGGGACTTCTCCATGCGGAGAATCGGTCCTTTGAAGGCCAGAGCTCATTCGATGCTCTAGTATATTGGTCGTGATGATGTGACCAAGGACTCTAGGGAAGGTAAGTTCCAGCAAGAATCCGATCAGCATACCTTTCTGGTTAAATACTTTTATAATCCTAATACATCTCTTTTTATTACAGCCTTGTCTTCTGATGAGATCAGAAGCCGGATCAGAATGATCTATGCTGGAGAGCCTAATGAGAAGACTAGTTTTCCTTTGATCTTAGCAGTTACTACTGCTGAAAAGAGGGCTGAGAGACTTCGGGTAAGCATGATAATTACTTTTCACCTTTGCAATCTTTTTTCGATCGGTGTTTACCTAAAAGTCCTCTTTGATATGTAGACAGTTGGTCTAAGAATTGATGAGGCCACAGAGACCTGTGAGCCAATTGATGAACCGACCAACCTTACGATCACTAGTGATCATGTAGAGGTAGGTAACCGGAGGAAATACTTTTTGCTTAGATGAAAAGATATGTTCATCACCCGACTAACTTTGTTTGTTGAATCAGGCGGTAGTAACTGAGTCCCATACAGTTGCTCAAGATTTGCCAAGGGCCGTTGAAGCAACTGCTTTGGTGACCGATGAACCTACACCTTCTGATCCAACGTTTAGGGATTCTACTCTCGACCAGTTGGTTGAAAGTATTACATTTGATCGTTCATTGAAGGATGTAGATGGTACAACCAACCCTACAAGTTCAAGGCTGGAAAAATTGGTTGAAAAGAAAAGAAAAGGTAGCGCTACAGACTTTAAGCCAGCGCGCTTCAAAGTCAAGATAAAAAAAGATAACTGGGTATGTTGTAAATGAATTTATCATATGAACGCATACCTTTTATATTCTTAGCGAACTTGAACTCTGAACTTCCTTTTCTTTGCGCAGACCTGTTGGAGTTCCAGTCGTTCCCGGTCAGGTTATTCCAGCAGGTCAGGTGATCGAGGGCACCTCCGACCAGGGGTTACTTCAGTGTTGGAATCCGATTTGAATCCTGAGGAGGAAGTGGTTAGGGAAGCCCCAGAGCCTACTTCAGTGTTGGAATCCGATTTGAATCCTGTGGTGATTGTTACTCCGTCAGCGGGGGTAGGCATCTCTGCAGATCCACAGTAGATTCCAACTTCTGAAAGGAACTCCTCCTAAACTAACAAGTTTCCTTTCTCTCCTCGATTTATCGACGATAAGGAGCTTGATGATGCTTGGAGGAGAGTATTAGATCACATTTCAAAGGCGAATCCTGATAAGATTTTTGCCAATTATAATGATGTGGCAATTCAAGTAAGTGTCATCAACTACTCTCATGTTTCTCTTTGAAATTTATTAAAAACACTTGAGAAAGAAATGCTATTTATGTAGCATATGGTTGAAAACTTCGCTCAATCGGAGGCCTGACCGAGCGAATAAAAATCCTGAAGGAGAAACACTCCGAATTAGAAAGTAAGAACTTTCTTCTTAATTTGTCTTTTTTTCAAGACTTTTCTTTCTTCCTTTAACTATTATCCCTTATCAAATTTGATAGATTTGGAGAAAATAAAAGAAGAAGCTTTGGCTGAAAAAGCCAGAAGAATCAAGCTTAAAGAGGAAATCATCGAAAACTTGACGGCCAGACATGAAAAATATCTAAAAAATTCCAGGAAGAAGGCCAAAGGTAACTTAGTCGTAGATTTGACTTAGTATTTTCTTCTAATCCTTCTTGCTTAATATTTGCTTTGTTTATACAGAACAAAATCAAGCATTAAGCATAGCACAAAAAGCTTTGGAATTTGAGCAAGAAAAAGGGGCAGCAGTTATGTTTAACTTTGATGAACAAATTACTGCACTCAACAAAATAATCTTTGATATGGGATCAGGATCAACGTTGCCTTCCTTAAGTGATCCAATGGAAAAGATAAATTACATTGGCCATCTTTTGGAGGGCCTTAAGGGTTTGCTCAAAACTACAAGAGATAATTACGCCTAATCCGTAAAGGAATCTATTGCTAGTGGAGTTAGTCTTGTTTTGGCAAAACTGAAGGCGTCCGACCCCTCTACCAATCTTCAAGCTATTGAAGAAGATTTTAACTGCTTGCCTGAGGAGGCGACCAAGTTTCTCCAGGAAGTAAAACCTCTTGGAGACAATTTTGCAGAAGGAATGGAGGTCGGATCTCCATCCAGCAGTGACTAATGGAGGGCAAACTCTAGTAGTAAAAAACCCTGCAAAAGAGAGAGAGAGAGTATGCAAAAAATATGTAAAAACTTACCTTTCTCTTATCAATGAAAAAAGAATTTTTGTTTATCCGGTCGACTTATCATATATTACCTAACCCCCGACTGTTTTATAGTAGAAGAACTTCACTATAAAATCAGTAGGCCAAGAATATGAACTTAAGTCTCAACCATTGTTTGAAAGTATGTACTGATTGTTGAAAAAACTGATCGTGATAATACTATAAAACCTTTTTGGTCGGAACCAGTGTTAGGTTTCGACTAGTTGTAAATATGTTTTTCGTAATCAAAGCACTTACTAAGACAATATATGGTCGGAAGAAAAAATAAATTTTCTTGACAAGAGGAAATTATATGCAAAGACATATATAATAAACGAGAAGTGGCTTTATTTCTATGCAGTGCTCAACGCTGGTCGGAATGAACTTGCTAAGAAATGAAGATATAGTTTGTATTTCGCAATACGTGTTCATGCTCTAGTCCGACTGGCAGCGAGGATCGTAAGAAAAGGACCGTCGCTACGAAGCTCCTTCCAATGGGCGGAACCACATGCGAAAAAGGGGAGACTTCGACTAGGAGGTTTTCCGTGTCCCGGCCAGTAGCCAAACAAGAGTAGAACAGAATTTTAAAAATAAAAAATAGAATCTCCATAGTCTTAAGCATATGAACCAGAGCCAGTCTCTGTCATATAAATAACATCACTTGCTTTTTGGATTGATTTATTATTTATTAAACTGAATGGAAATGAAACGAAAACTAAACGAAAAACTTACGCAGTTGGTCAATATTCCAAGAATTAGACAAAACCCTGCCGTCTAATATGGCTAATCGTACCAAACCTGGTCGGGTGACTTCGACCACAGTGTAAGGACCTTCCCACTTAGGAGAAAGTTTGTTGTGATTAGCTTGGCTATGAATTTTTCTGAGAACCAAATCACCTACAGCTAGGCTGCGAGGTTGCACCTTACGGATGTGGTACCTTCGCATGGCTTGTTGGTATATTGCCAAGTTTTCTTCGAATCCAACCTTTCCCTTTAAGGAATTTAATTGGTTAGCATAATATAATAAACGCAGTAAGGCTTGGTTTCGTCGTTCCTCAAGGAAATTAACGTCGTCGAGTCGTCTTTCTTCCTGATCGTTTTCATCGAAACAATCAGTGCGAGCAGAACCAATTTTTAGTTCAGAAGGAAGCATGGCTTCAGCCCCATAGACTAAAAAGAATGGTGTTTCACCGGTCGCACGACTGGTCGTCGTACGAATAGCCCATAAAACAGAAGGAAGTTCTTGAACCCAAGCTCTTGACCGTCTATTAACTGGTCGAATACCCGACGTTTGACCACCTGCATTATGATACCATTGGCACGCTCAACTGCTCCGTTACTCTGCGGATGAGCAACTGAAGCGAAATGGACTTTGATACCAAGGTCATTGCAAAGTTCCTGGAAATTGTCGCTGGAGAACTGGGTACCATTGTCCGTGATTATACGACTGGGTACACCAAATCGTGTAATTACGTTTTTTGTTAGGAACCTCTTAGCAGCCTCAGTTGTAGTTTTAACAACTAGCTCAGCTTCGATCCACTTTATAAACGTGTCAATCATGACGAAAAGGAATTTGAAGCCTCCGAGTGCTCTTGGGAAAGGTCTCAGAATGTCTAATCCCCAGGTTGCAAAAGGCCGAGAAAGATGAATTGTTTGCAGAGTTTGTGCCGGCTGATGTACTTGTCGGCAATGAAACTGACACTATACGCACTTCGTCACGAGCTCTTTTGCATCATGAAAGGCAGTTGGCCAATAGTATCCTTACCTGAAGGATTTACCGACCAGTGTTCTGTAGGAATGATGTGCTCCACAGACTCCTCTATGAATTTCGGTTAGCAACTTAATGCTATCTGAGTGAGATATGCGTCTCATCAACACTCCATGAGATCCTCGTTTATACAAGGTATGTTCGATTAGAGTGTATGATTTGGCTTTTCGTGCTATACAATCGCCATCTACATCATCTTCTGGAATTAGGTCATGTTGAAGATAATTGTAGATCGATGTCATCCAATCTCTACCATGATCGTCACCGTTCTGTGGAGCATCTATGTTACCAGAATCAATTGGATTGACCTGATGTGAACCATTGATGTTCTCGGAAGGCTCGATTACCTAGGGTGAATCGAGTTGCTCAAGAAAAACTCCCGGCGGGACGGTTGACCTAGTGGAGGCCATCCGTGCCAACTGATCTGCTAGAAAGTTTTTATTTCTAGGAATATGTTGGATCTGAAAATCGAAGAAATGCTTTTCGAGTTTTCTTACTTCCGCCAGGTAAGACGGCATCTTGGTACTTGAGCACTGATACTCTTTCCCTACTTGATTCGCTACTAGTTGAGAATCGCCTTTCACTAGCAATTTATGAATCCCAAGCGAATGAGTCGCTCAAGTCCCGCCAAAGAACCTTCATATTCCTCTACAATAATCAAAACAGTAAATACAATAAATAAATTGCATAGAAATAATAATAACAAGGTGAAATATGCTTCAAATGCAAAAACCGATTCAAAATTTGAATTCCCAAGGTCCTTTTCTGCTGAAATATGAATTTTTGGCGAATTCTGCAATTTTCAGGGGCTAAAATGCGAAAATTTCAGTTCTAAGAAATTTTGATGTAATTTCTAGAAAATCTGAGGGGTTTTTAGCTAAATTGCCTTATTTGCGATTTGCTTTTGTAATTTGCGCAATCCTGGGGGACTTTATTGCAAAAGGCGCTTCATGGGGCTCGCTCGCTAATTCGCGCTAAAAGGCGGTCGCATGATAGGGTTTCCCGCTCGGCCGATCGAGTGGAGGCGGCGACCGGCCGGCGGCCTCGCCGGGCGGCTTCGGGCCGGCGACGGCGGATCGGCGCTGTCGGGAGCGGCTCGGGGCTAGCGACGGCGGATCGGCGCTCGTCGGGGAGCGGCTCGGGATCGGCGATGGCGGGACGACGGCCTGTCGGAGATCCGCCGTGGCGGTGCCTCATGCGGAGGTCCGACCGGCAGTGTGCCTCGTCGACGGAGGTCAGCCGGCGTGGCCATGCGGGTCGAGGCGGCGCCTTGTGCCCGTCAGGTCGACGGCGTGCATGCCCATGCGGCGGCCGGGAGCTAGCGGCGTCACTGGCGCCAGCGGTGGCGCTCATTCGGGTGAGTCGCGGTGCGGCGCGGCCGGCCTCTCCTTCCCATTGCTTCGTGATGTTTTGTGGCGTGGAGCTCGGGTGGCGGCCTGGCGGCGGCCGAGGCGCGTGGCGTGCCACCTTCATCCCGTTCTTTTCGAATGGTGTCGTGCGGGCTCGAGGCAGCGAGGCGTCGCGGCGCGGCCGTGGGAGGGTGGCGGCTTCAAGCGGCCGTGTGGCGAGGCGACGTCCTCTCTCCCCTTCCCTTTCTTGTGATGTTTTGGGTTGGCGACGCCGTGGCGCGTTGGCCGCGCCTGGCTCAGCGCCAGTGCGTGGGGTGGTGGGCGTGTGTGGCTTGTGCCGATCCATCTTGGCGTCTTGGTGAAGGTGACTACGCATGGCGACGTGATTTTTGTTTACTGTTTATATGCACACGTGATTACTGTTCATTATAGAGAGTAGATTTTTGTTCGTACAATTACCGATCGGCGACTTCGAGTCGACTCGTGGTAGATTGGAACAATTTACAATTTCAATCATGATCGACGAGGATCTAATAATCCTCATTTTATCTATTATCTATAATTCTTATTATGGATAAATATGATGTCACATAGACTCCAGAAGTACCCCTTATTTTTATAAGGAAGAGGCCTACCAAGTGATTGTAAGATCTTCTACAATCACCCCCCATAGTCGTAAGTCTTATTACGACTACTACCGTCAGAAGTCTTACTACGACTACTACCTAGTCGAAGTCTTTCTACGACCATTACATGGTCGTAAGTCTTTTACGATTACTACCGGTCGTAAGTTCTCCTACGACGTGCAAACCACGACCACCTTATAATCAAACCTACGCAAGTGGGTCCAATTGATTAAAGAACTGAATCTGGCTCGCACGCACTACTATTCTGCGAGTAATAGTGCTTAAATACCCCATTATCTTTGAATGATAATTGCCGACGGCGTGGAGAAGCCAATGCGCCGTAATTATCGCCATCATGCGCCCATTATCGCTCAATTAAGGCGCTCTTCCGCAGACAAAACAATACTCCTTCACGACTATATAAGGGCATCGGGAGACGTAACAAGGACAATGAGTAAAGGGAAATACAAGTTCTATTCTCGAATAGTCTTAGCTTTTACTTGATCATCAAGAATACCACACCACACGATTAGGGTTATTATTCTCTCCGAGAAGGCTCGAACTGCCTAAACATCCCGTGTCAACCACTCTGCGTGATTTCATCTCTAGGAGACCCCGAATCAAATAATCTTTACGTAAGATCGGTTCTAATACACCGACAGTACAATCGACATCCGATCTTTCATGCAATCTCCGATCGACATTGTGTCGCGACTTCAAGTCACTCGTGGTAGATTAGAAGATTTGCACCGAGAAAAATAATCTAGAAAGCAAATTTGCGTAATTAAAAGCAATCTAGAAAATACGATTCAATCCACGAGTGTCGTTTTCGACGGTTACCTTCGATGCGAGGAGAGTCGATCGTACGATAACGGTTGAGTAACCGCCGGGCGCAGTCCAAATCAATCTGCACTCAGATAATATGCGTAATCGTAAGAACGAATCAAGAATACAACAAGAGATTGAACAGAGATATGAGAGGACTTCTGTGCTTCGCTTTTATTGCTTCGAATAATCGTGGTTACAATGAGGGGGGAGACCTCTATTTATAGAGTACGGATGAGGAGTTCAATTGGGCCAGACTCTCCGGTCTCGGGCTCAGATCGGCCAGACTCCGCAGTCCTCGCCCGCTTTTAACAAGATTTTCTTTGAAAACATTCTAATTAACTGATGCAATCACTTGCTTGTGATGAAACATCTATCACAAAGAATATACCGTAGGCACGGTGTTTTGAAGCTAAACTCATAGTAGTATTTTCTTTGAAAACATTCTAATTAATCTGATGCAATGACTTGCTTGTGATGAAACATCTATCAAGCAAAGAATATACCAGGTAAGCATGTGTGTTCTTTTGTAGTACACATAGGTTCTCTTCAGTCAGGGAAAGTAAGAAGTAATCGTGATATGATGGCCTAGTGGAAAATGCTGGTCATGTAATTGTTTTTCACTTAGTTATGCCACGCAATGCACCAACAGAAGTGCGAGTGTCGCACTTTTAACTATTGGATGAATTTATTGTCATCATCAAGGTTAGCCGGTCCATAAATGCTATCGCTAAACCGCTCTTCATTGACATCAATCTCGAGTGCAAGTGTCGCACTTTAACTATCTGATGAGTTCCTTATTGTCACCGGTTGTTAGCTGGTCCATAAATGCTATCGCAAACCGCTTCTCTCTTTATTGACATCGAATCTCGACTTTTATCTTGTTTTTTTACTACTCCCGTCGGCTGACCATGAGTTGCTCTGCCAAATTATGTGTGAAAATACTTATTTACCATTCTTGCTCGCCCACCCTCTTCTTCATCCCTCCTCTCCCTCGCCTCTCTCTCTCTCCCCACCGACGCGGCAAGGCAGAGGCGACAAGCTGCACTCAAGGCCGACAGAGGCGATGAAGACGCTTAGACAAGATCAAGACAGCCCCGAGGTCAGCCACCTTCCGACACTTCACCCTCTCGTAGAACATGTCCTCCGCCTCCGACTACCTCCCTGCCCCACATAGCGCCCCCCACCACGCACGCACGTATCGCCGCACAATCCGCACCGACCTCGCACTATGCTCCCTCTCCTGCTCCTACTCCTACTACTACTCCGCAAGCTCCTATACACCCTAACCGCCTTGTCCACCCTCTCGTTGCAGGTGGCCGATCGCAGATCGTCACAAGCAGGAGACGATGTCCGGCCGAAGCCTCGCTCCATGTGTGGCATCGGGGTGATGACATGGTCGAGATCATGGGCGCCACACCTTCCTGCAGTGAAGTTATGTCGATTTATCAAATCGCCGATCTTATGAATGTATGAAGAAAATTAGGAAAATGGCACGTATCTTCTGGAAAGTAATGACCGCTCTTTATCAAGCTATGAACTCAAGCTATTACAATGGGTGTATGTAACCTAGATCAAGATTAACTCGAGAATACAATGCTCTTCCGAGAGTGTTTCCCAATCTATCTTCATCTGCTCCGCAAGATCCCCACTTAGGTTCGTAAGCCCTCCTTATGTAGTTGATGAAGCGCTGATAGCTTGTTCTTCCGGAGAGACTGCTTGAGAAGCGCTTTCGCCTCGTCGGATAGAGCCGTCAATTGACAAGGTGTCAACTGTTGTATGGTTATATGTCAGTGAGCCAGTTGACCGTATTCTTGTGTCTTAGAGTTACGTATCGTCGCGTGGTATGGAATATACATCACATGTTCCATTCTTCACACGGTAGAGGATATATTTGGCACTAGATCCAGATATCAGTTCAAGGCTTTGTGAGCTTTTGATTGATCGGAGACAAGGTTGGGAACCTTCCACCAAAGTTAGATATTGTGTAACATCCGAACTCATTCGACTCAAAGGAGGTCGTTAGCCTTAGGGGTTACGATTACGAAGACATATGATCCTTTATCTACTAAATAATAAATAGAGGTTTTAATCCTCGTCACCAGCCCCTAACTTTAAATGAATTAGTCGATAGACGCCACTCCCGATGCAATCGTGATCGGCACTTCATTAAATGGTGTGGTATTCTAGGTGGTCCGTGATTCATTTTTAAAGTTGAGAAATTACCTTGGAAGTTGAAAAGAACTATTTATTCGCTCGTTAAAAGGGATTTTTGTCCATTGGACTTTTCCTGCTTGCATAATGTTGGCTATAAAAGCTCCTTAGCACTGGGTGTTAGGGTTTCTACACCTTTTACTTTCCTCTTCATCTTCCAAGAAACCATCTCGGATCACCTTTGAATTCTTCACCCGAAAGAAATCACCATGTCGAATCTTATCACCAACTGATCGATCTCCGATCTGAGTGAGAAGAAACTTGAAGGTTTGAAAAAGGTTGGGCTACTACCCGATGTAAATCTGATCTTATGGAGATCAAGATTTGGGAACATTCTCCAAGTGGTGAGGATGGAGAAATTTCGTATTTCAGATATATCGAATGTGGTTTCAGACTTCCGCCACTACCTTTCTTTCCCAAGCTTTGGAGTATTATGGAGTAGAACTGATCAATCTGGCCCCCAACGCCATAGCCAACCCCAACCTTCAAAGATCTTCATCTACTTCGCAAGCGCACTGGAATTCCAAAGAACCCCGGATCTCTTCGTGTACTACTACTGATTGGTGAATACGAAGAAGACGCACTAGTACACCGAGAGTGTATTTTGCATCTCCATGACGGAAGGTCGATGAGTACATTCCAATGTACTCCAAATCTTCGTGGTCGCTATGGAAGAAGAGTTGGTTTTACATGAAGATTACGCAGGTGATGGCCTTTATTACGTTGGTAAGAAGGCTATCGAGAACCCGCAACGGTGTTCCTCCTCAAGAAAGAGGGAAAATTGGGAGATGGGTTGAAGCCATCCATCTCCGAGTGTCGTGGGTTTAACCTCCCGCACGCAGGCAGGGACTTCTCCATGAGAATCGTCCTTTGGCGGCAGAGCTCATTCGATGCTCTAGTATATTGGTCGTGATGATGCGACCAAGGACTCTAGGAAGGTAAGTTCCAAAGAAGAACTGGATCAAAGATACCTTTCAAGTTAAATGCTTTATAATCCTAATACTCTATTTTATTACACCTTGTCTTCTTCGATGAAATCGTGGCTTTGTCGTAATGATCTATGCTCGAGAGCCTAATGAGAAGGCTGGTTTTCATTTAATCTTAGCGCATTATCATCAAATGAGGTCGAGAGGCAAGCATGAGACTTTTCGCCTTTACAATCTTTTTCGATCGGTGTTTACCTAAAAATCCTCTTTGATATGTAGCTGGTTGGTCTAAGAATTGATGAGGCCACGGAGACCTGTGAGCCAATTGATGAACCGACCAACCTTACGATCACTAGTGATCATGTAGAGGTAGGTAACCGGAGGAAATACTTTTTGCTTAGATGAAAAGATATGTCCATCATCCGACTAACTTTGTTTATTGAATCAGGCGGTAGTCATTGAGTCCCATACAGTTGCTCAAGATTTGCCAAGGGCCATTGAAGCAACTGCTTTGGTGACCGATGAACCTACACCATCTGATCCAACGTTCAAGGATTCTACTCTGGACCAGTTGGTTGAAAGTATTACATCTGATCGTTCATTGAAGGATGTAGAGGGTACAACCAACCCTATAAGTTCAAGACTGGAAAATTTGGTTGAAAAGAAAAAGAAAAGGTAGCGCTACAGACTTTAAGCCAGCGCGCTTCAGAGTCAAGATAAAAAAAAGATAACTGGGTATGTTGTAAATGAAATTATTATATGAACGCATACCTTTTATATTCTTGGCAAACTTGAACTCTGAACTTCCTTTTCTTTGCGCAGCACTGCTAGTTCCAATGCTCCCGATCAAAGTTATTCCAAAGTAGTCGATGATCGAGGACACCTCCGACCAGGGCTTTCCTCAGGCAAAAAATCATGAGGAGGAAATGGTTAGGGAAGCCCCAGAGCCTACTTCTTGTTGGAACTGATTTGAACTTGGTGATTGTTATTCGTCAATGAGGTAGGCATCTCTGCAGATCCACAACAGATTCTAACTTCTGAAAGGAACTCCTCCCAGACTAACAAGTTCCCTTTCTCTCCTCGATTTATCGACGATAAGGAGTTTGATGATGCTTGGAGGAGAGTATTAGATCGCATTGCAAAGGCGAATTCTGATAAGATTTTTGCCGATTATAATGATGTGGCAATTCAAGTAAGTGTCATCAACTACTCTCATATTTCTCTGTGAAGTTTATTAAAAACACTTGAGAAATAAATGCTATTTATGTAGCATATGGTTGAAAACTTCACTGCAATCGGAGGCCTGACCGAGCGAATAAAGATCCTGGAGGAGAAACACTTCGAATTAGAAAGTAAGAACTTTCTTCTTAATTTGTCTTTTTTTCAAGACTTTCCTTTCTTCCTTTAACTATTATCCCTTATCAAATTTGATAGATTTGGAGAAAATAAAAGAGGAAGCTTTGGCTGAAAAAGCCAGAAGAATAAAGCTTAAAGAGGAAATTCATCTAAAAATCTGCTAATCAAAAACTTGACTCATGACATGAAAATCTAAAAATTCCGGTGAAGAAGGCCGAAGGTAACTTAGTCGTTGACTTGACTTAGTATTTTCTTCTAATCCTTCTTGCTTAATATTTGCTTTGTTTATACAGAACAATATCAAGCATTAAGCATAGCACAAAAAACTTTAGAATTTGAGCAAGAAAAAGGGGCAACAGTTATGTTTAACCTTGATGAATAAATTACTGCACTCAACAAAATGATCTTTGATATGGGATCAGGATCAACGTTGCCTTCCTTAAGTGATCCAATGGAAAAGGTAAATTACCTTGGCCATCTTTTGGAGGACCTTAAGGGATTGCTCAAAACTACAAGAGATAATTACGCCTAATCAGTAAAGGCACCTATCGCTAGTGGAGTTAGTCTTGTTTTGGCAAAACTGAAGGCGTCCGACCCCTCTACCAATCTTCAAGCTATTGAAGAAGATTTTAACTGCTTGCCTGAGGAAGCGACCAAGTTTCTCAAGGAAGTAAAACCTCTTGGAGACAAGGTTGCAGAAGGAATAGAGGTCGGATCTCCATCCAGCAGTGACTAATGGAGGGCAAACTCTAGTAGTAAAAAACTCTGCAAAAGAGGGAGAGAGAGTATGCAAAAAATATGTAAAAACTTACCTTTCTCTTATCAATGAAAAAATATTTGTTGTTTATCCGGTCGACTTATCATATATTACCTAGCCCCCGACTGTTTTATAGTAGAAAAACTTTACTATAAAAGCAGTAGGCCAAGAATATGAACTTAAGTCTCAACTATTGTTTGAAAGTATGTACTGATTGTTGAAAAAAACTGATCATGAGAACACTAGAAAACCTTTTTGGTCGGAACCATTGTTAGGTTTCGACTAGTAGTAAATCTGTTTTTCGTAATCAAAGCACTTACTAAGACATTATATGGTCGAAAGAAAAAATAATTTTTCTTGACAAGAGGAAATTATATGCAAAGACATATATAATAAACGAGAACTGGTTTTATTTCTATGCAGTGCTCAACGCTGGTCGGAATGAACTTGCTAAGAAATGAAGATATAGTTTGTATTTCGCAATACGTGTTCATGCTCTAGTCCGATCGCAAGGTGAGGATCGAAGAAAAGGACTGTCAACACGTAAGCTCCTTCTAATGGGCGGAACCACATGCGAAAAAGGAGAGACTTCGACTAGGAGGTTTTTTCGTGTCCTGACCAGTAGCCAAACAAGAGTAGAACAGAATTTTAAAAATAAAAAATATAATCTCCATAGTCTTAAGCATATGAACCAGAGCCAGACTCTGTCATATAAATAACATCACTTGCTTTTTGGATTGATTTATTATTTATTAAACTGAATGGAAATGAAACGAAAACTAAATGAAAAACTTACGCAGTTGGTCAATATTCCAAGAATTAGACAAAACCCTGCCGTCTAATATGGCTAATCATATCGAACCTGGTCGGGTGACTTCGACCACAGTGTAAGGACCTTCCCACTTGGGAGAAAGTTTGTTGTGATTAGCTTGGCTCTGAATTTTTATGAGAACCAAATCACCTACAACTTGACTGCGAGGTTGCACCTTACGACTGTGGTACCTTCGCATGGCTTGTTGGTATATTGCCAAGTTTTCTTCGAATCCAACCTTTCCCTTTAAGGAATTTAATTGGTTAGCATAATATAATAAACGCAGTAAGGCTTGGTTTCGCTGCTCTCGAAATTAACGTCGTCGAAGTCGTTTTCTTCTTGATCGCTTTCATCGAAACAATCATGGCGAAGGTAACCAATTTTTAGTTCTCGAGGAAGCATGGCTTCGCCCCATAGACTAAAAAGAATGGTAGCCTTCACGGCCGCACGATCGTCGCCGTCATTTAATAGCCCATTAAAATGTAAGGAAGCTCTTGAACCCAAGCTCCTGACCGTTTATTAACTGATCGAATACCCAGACGCTTGACCACCGCATTATGATACCATTGGCACGCCAATCGCCTGCTACTCATGGATGAGCAATTGAAGCGAAATGGACTTTGATACCAAGGTCATCGCAAAGTTCTCGAAATTGTCACCGAGAATGTGGTACCATTGTCCGTGATTATACGCATCGGGTACACCAAATCGTAATCACATTTTTTGTTAGGAACCTCTTAGCAATTTTTTAGTTGTAGTTTTAACAACTAGCCCGCCGCCGATCCACTTTGTAAACGTGTCAATCATGACGAAAAGGAATTTCAAGCCCCGGTGCTCTTGGGAAAGGTCTCGTAATCGTCTAATCCCAAAGTTGCAAAAGGCCGAGAAAGAGGAATTATTTGCAGAGTTTGTGCCTACCGATGTACTTATCGGCAATGAAACTCGACACTATACGCACTTCATCACGAGCTCTTTGCATCATGAAAGGCGATTATAATAGTATCCTTACTCAAGGCTTTACCACTGTGTGCTCAGAGGAATGATGTGCTCCATGCACTCTCTATGAATTTCCGTTAGCAACTTAATGCTATCTGAAGTGAGATATGCATCTCATCAACACTCCATGAGATCCTCGCTTATACAAGGTACGCTCGATTAGAGTGTATAATTTGGCTTTTCGTGCTATACGATCGCCATCTACATCATCTTCTGGAATTGGGTCATGTTGAAGATAATTGTAGATCGATGTCATCCAATCTCTACCATGATCGCCACCGCGTGTGGAGCATCTATGTGACCGTAATCAATTGGATTGACGATGTGAACCATTGATGTTCTCGGAAGGCTCGATTACCTAAGGTGAATCGAGTTGCTCAAGAAAAACTCCTGCTGAGACGGGCTGACCTAGTGGAGGCCATCCGTGTTAACCGATCCGCTAGAAAGTTTTTATTTCTAGGAATATGTTGGATCTGAAAATCGAAGAAATGCTTTTCGAGTTTTCTTACTTCCGCCAGGTAAGACGGCATCTTGGTACTTGAGCACTGATACTCTTTCCCTACTTGATTCGCTACTAGTTGAGAATCGCCTTTCACTAGCAATTTATGAATCCCAAGCGAATGAGCTGCTCGAAGTCCTGCCAGCAAACCTTCATATTCCTCTACATTGTTAGTAGCGGAAAAGTTAAACTAGATGACGTACTTAATGTGTTCGTCAGTAGGGGATATCAAGACGACTCCAGCCCCCGATCATTTAAGCATTAATGAACCATCAAAGTACATTGTCTACTTGTCGTGGTGCTCGTACTCGAGTTCCTGCTTAGATTCTGGGTTTTTCCATTCGGCAATGAATTCTGCTATTGCGTGAGACTTTATAGCTGCTCGTGAGATAAAATGAAGATTGAACGTCCCTAGTTCAACTGCCTATTTCTCTATTCGTCCTGATGATTCCCTGTTTCCAAGGACTTGACCTAGGGATATCCCAGAGGTAACGACCACTGTGGGCTCGAAGTAATGCCTTAGTTTCTAGAAGCATAAGGAGATCATAGAGCAACTTTTGTACTGGTGGATATCTTTTCTTTGGTCCATGTAAGACTTAACACGTAATATAATCGGTTGTTGAACGCTTCATGTTCCACGACCAATACATCGGCCGACAAATTGCGGGCGCTGCATACCACGTAAATCAACAAAGGTTTCTTCCAGTCTTGAGAGACTAAGATGGGGCGCCCAAAGTACTCTTTGAGTTTTTCAAAGGCTTCATTTCTTTCGCCCACAAAACTCCCATGCTTCAAGAAGTTTAAAGAAAGGTAATCCTTCTCACCTAACTTTGGCTATAAACGATTTAGCGCGCCATACAACCAGCTAGCTTTTGGACCTCTTTCTTTGTTGTCGTGACACGATCTAATTGATGGTCGTTATCTTAGCTTGATTTGCTTCGATACCTATAGCAGAAACTAGGAAACCAAGAAGCTTTCCAGCGAAAACCTCGAACACACATTTCTCCGGATTCAACTTGAGGTTATGTCTTCTCAAGTTGTTCAAAGTTTCTTATAGGTCAAGAATATGATCGCGCCGCTTGATGTTTTCACAACCAAGTCATCTCACATAGGCTTCTAGATTTTGACCTACTCAAGTAGAAAGTTTCTCGTGATTAACCTTTGAAAAGTTACACCTAGTATTTTTGAGACCAAATGGCATCTTAACATAACAAATGAGTGCCATATGGAGGATGAAGAAAGTTTTCTCCTCGTCTACTTTACTCATGTTAACTGTGGTACCACAATATGCATCTAAAACTCAATAACTCGCACCAAGGTGGAGTCTACAACCCCGATCAATGCGAGAAAGGGAAAATCATCCTTCGAACAAGCTTTATTAAGATCTGTGAAGTCTACACACATTCGTCATTTCCCATTATTCTTTTAATCATTACGTGATTGGCAAGCCACCGAGGGTGATGGACTTCACGAATAAATCCGATTTTCAGAGCTTGTCAATCTCCGACCAGATTGCTTCATTCGTCTCGGTGCAAACGCCTTAGCTTCGCTGACCGGTTTGTCGGTGGAGAGCCAAACTGTGCTCGATCACTTCCCGGGACTCGGACATGTCGGACGCTCCGCCAAAGTAAAACATCCTGGTTTGCTCGGAGGAAAGATACGAGCGACTCTTCCTATTTAGGGTTGAGCCCTTCTCCGATCAGTAATTTCGGAATGGACCTGTCGGTGTCTCCCAACCTGGTGTCTCTTGGAGAAGCGCCTTTGTCGAGTAGCACCTCTTTTGTCTGATCGGAGGGTTTAGGTACCAATTTTGGTGTGGAGTGCTTGTGATTGGCGCAGAAGAGCGTGATTTCCGGGCGGAAGCTCATCGACCAGTTCTAAAGATCTCCGATCGCAGACATAAGCCATCTTTTGATCTCCCCGAACCATGATGACACCCTTTGGTCCTGGCATCTTCAAACTCTGATAACCGTAATGCGTGACTATCAAGAATTTTGCTAGAGCCGGATGGCCAAGGATCCCGTTATAAGCGTACTCAAAATCAACCACATCAAACGAAACCTTTTCTGTTCGGAAGTTATGAGGACTTCCGAACGTAATCGGTAAGGACACCAGTCCTATCGGTTTGGCGGTAGAGCCAGGGACTATGGTATGGAAGTCATATTTTACCGGCTTTACCTTTGATTTAGGAACCTGCATTTCTTCCTGAGCTCCCGAGAATAAAATATTTAAAGAGCTACCTCCCTCTATCAAGAATCTATTGACTTTACAATTATTAACGGTAGGCTCAACTATAATAGGGAACCTACCCGGTCGAGTCGACGAGACGGAGAAGTCTTCTTTGCTGAAGAAGATTATGGTGTCCGACCACCTCGAAGGCTTGATGTTGATCGGAGACTCTGCTAGGTTGACCTCCCGCTCCACGGCTTTCATATGATGTCGCAAGTCGTGCGATGAAGATCCTCCAAAGATCATTTCGACCGTGTGCTGAGGTTCTTGGTATTCAATCTCCTCGTCGCCATCTTTGCCCTTTTTGAAGTTTGCTTCCCCTAACTCTTGTATTGCGGGAAGGGGGCCTTTACCTGTATAATAATTTTCCAACTTTTTGCTCGGACACGGCAAAAGCGCAAATCGTCGTCTCGCCTGTTGGTGAAGCTTGCACCACTTATTCTTTTTTATACGCCGATCGGAATTTTTGCCTTTCCCACCTAAGATAGTCCCTCTTACCTTTGGTAAGCTTTTCTGTGACCGCTAAGACCTCCTTACCATTCATCTTGTGATGCTTCTTCTTCTTGAGAACTTTCTTATGCTTCTTTTCCGCTTTTCGCCCGATTAAATAATTTTTTCTTTTCGATCTATAGCTTCGCTTCATTCGACCGCTTCACTAGCGGTCGCATATTTATCCGCCATATCGAATAGTTCAGCGATTGTTCGTGGGGGATTCATAGCTATATCCTCCGTAAACCTCCGGTTCCTCAATCATGCCTTGAAAGCCTGAATTACAGAAGACTCTGCAATCCCGGGTATGGAATTACGAATCCGCTAAACCTCTTGATGTATGGCGAAGAGTTTCTTTTGGGTTTCTCCGATCCGATGTAGATAATCTTCTTTCCTAGGCGCGTCGCACGCATTCTCGGAAATTCACGATTAAGAGATCGCAGAGCTATTCCCAAGTGTAGATTGATCCGACCGGCTAGTTAAGCAACCATGACCGGGCAGATCCTTCTAACACCGTTGGTAGGTAGTTGGTCATCACGTTTTCATCACCACCGGCCGCTCTGATGGCGGTGGTATAAATATAGAGAAATTTCTAACGGATTCTGAGACCGATTGAACCTGTCCATGTTGGTCGGTCGAAACCGGTTGGGCCAACACATAGCCTCGAGCCCTGCAGAGAAAGCTCGGCAGCCTGTGACTGATTCATGGCGCCTTCTTTGAGGAGGTGCCAGATTGTGATCGGTCGAAGACCAGTTCCTTTGATTAGAGAAACGGGGCTCCGGAGTTCCGACTTGATCGCGAGCATTATGACGCCCTTGATCATCTGCCCAGTTCAAAAGATGTCGAAGATCGTTAGGACCAAGCGAATAACCCTCTCGACGAGAAGAAGATGTATTTGTTCGGAACAATCTCCTTCCCTCATTACTCATTGGTCGAAATCGTCGAGGAGGTTGTGGTATCGATTGATTCCCAACATAGGCATGTTGCCCTCTGCTGAGGGAAGAACGCTGGGACGAAGTCATGGTTTGAATTTGTGGTGCCCTCCATTCTCGGTATTCTTTCGTACGTTGTACAGTTTGCTGGAGAATCTTGGACACTTGTCCTACCAATTGGACAAAACCTGGAGCTTCTGCTAAAGTAGGGTCAGTATTATTTAAAATATTACGAATGCGTTGTTGGTTCTGTACCATTACGGAAGGTCTCAGAGGATTCATCGAAGTTGTTAGCGTTCGCAGATCCGAACCTTCTCTTAACCTCGGGCCTGACCATACTTGACCTATCATCCTGGTGGGTGGAAATTTGAATCAGAGAATTAACCGATGAGACGCCCATCGCTTATGTTGTCTCACGGTAGTCGTTGTTTGATTGCCCGCGCTATCTCCATCAGTATGTGGTGGTGAGGCAACGGGTGCAGGACCGTACAGGGCATTGCGATCAGTATTTCCGATCGCATTGACCTCATGTTTCCAGCATCTATCCTCCGAAGAGCTTCCACTGCATCCTCGTGAGAGCTTCCAAAGGCTTCTACCGTGACATTTCCACACAAGAGACCGGCCGGAGATGAGCACCTCTTGAGGCCTCCGAGGCGGACTCAGCCTGATACGGCGAACTGCCAATCGTATGCTGAGATTTACCATCCCCACTCGGCCCATGGCCGATGAGGGTTTCATCGACACCGTTAGCAGATGTCGGTTGGCTCCTGGAATTTCCAGAAGCCGTGGGCGAATACCTGTCGACCATGATGGTATCGAGAGTGTATTGACTCTCTCGGTGTAGGGTTGAAGTTTCATCACCTTTTTGCCGTCGGCCAAGGCCGGGCTTGAAAGTGTGGATATCGTGAGGATATGTACGCGATCTCGAGATGATGAGTCAATTGGCAATGGCTTTGTTGGTTTGCAAAATCTCGCGTTTTGGGTTTGCTCCAAGGTTGTCGGACCACAGCGTGATGGCCAGGTTGTGGTGGCGATCGGACCGCGTGAGATCGGACCGGCCGTTGGTTGCTTATCGACCCTAAGCTAAAAGTGGTTTTGGGAAATTTGAGCCAAAAATAGGTTTTGTAGGCAAGTGAGGAGTCTCCTGGATGTGGTCACATCATTTTGGAGCTCCGATCAAAAGTTCTATTCAGCTTAAAATTTCCGTAGGTTTCTAATTCGAAATAAAAGTTGGCTAAGTTCTTTTAGGCGGTCCGTCCGACCGTTGTGGGATCGGTCCGACCGGCACAAATCAGTCGGCCAGAAGCCTTGTGGGGCGGTCGGACCGCGATGACTTGGAGGGCAGCCAAGTTGGCATTGAGTTGATTTGAATGTGTTTTATGTATGGAGTTCAATGCTTTAATGTTGCATATTGCATCATGCGGAACTAACGTGGGGCAAGTTGTGAAGAACTTGTTCCGGAAATGATTTGTTTGTCTATTGGAGTGCGGCTTTGTGCTTCTGAGTCTCGGCAACAAAGGCGGTGGGGTGGATCGGGACTACGCTTGAGAATCGGGGTCCGGAATGATCATGGATCTGCAGGTGAGTCGTGTGACTCAAGCATCTTTGCGAGAATCGGCAAGATGGATCGAGCGGGTAGTTCGATGCAAGACAGTTGGATCGGCGCGTGCGGAGTCGGTACAAGTCTCTAGGAGATTAGATGGGATTCTGGACGGGAGAGACTTGGCGGCGTGATGAGCCTTGATCAACCTACACGTGGTGAAGCAAAGCGATTGCCTCAAGCAGCTTGTATGTGTGTGGGTCCCATGTGTGTATGGGTCCCAAATGTGAAACCCTAGGCCTCTCCTATAAATAGAAAGGGGAGAGGAAAAATCTCCCAAGCTTCACTAGCGGTCGATATTTATCCGCCATATCGAATAGTTCGCGTTGTTCGTGGGGATTCATAGCTATATCCTCCATAAACCTCCTGCCTCAATCCTACCTTGAAAGCCCTAATTACGTAAGACTCGCAATCCCGGTATGGAATTACGAACTGCTAAACCTCTTGATGTATTGGCGAAGAGTTTCTTTTGTGTTCTGCTGGATCCGATGTAGATCATCTTCTTTTCCTAGGCGGTCGTACGTACCCTGGAAATTCACGATTAAGAGATCGCAGAGCTATTTCCAAGTGTAGATTGATCCGACCGGCTGGTTAAGCAACCATGACCGGGCAGATCCTTCTAACACCGTAGGTAGGTAGTTGGCCATCACGTTTTCGTCACCACCGGCCGCTCTGATGGTGGTGGTATAAATCTGGAGAAATTCTAACGGGTTCTGAGACCCATTGAACTTGTCCATGTTGGCCGGTCGAAACCGGTTGGACCAACGCAGACACCGAGCCCTCGCAGAAAGCTCTTGAATTGCGGATCGATTCATGGCGCCTTCTTTGAGAAGGTGCCGAATTGTGATCGGTTGGAGACGAGTTCCTTTGATTAGAGAAACGGGGCTCTGGCGTTCCGACTTGATCGCGAGCATTATGACGCCCTTGATCATCTGCCCGGTTCAAACGATGTCGAAGATCGTTAGGACCAAGCGAATAACCCTCTCGACGAGAAGAATAGGTATTTGTTCGGAACAATCTCCTTCCCTCATGACTCATTGGTCGGAATTGTCGAGGAGGCTGTGGTATCGATTGATTCCCAACATAGGCATGTTGCCTCTCGCCGAGGAAGAACGCTGGGACGAAGTCATGGTTTGACTTTGTGGTGCCCTCCGTTCTCGGTATTCTTCCGTACGTTGTACAGTTTGCTGGAGAATCTCCGACACCTGTCCTACCAATTGGACAAAACTTGGAGCTTATGCTAAAGTAGGGTCAGTATTATTTAAAATATTACGAATGCGCTGTAGGTTCTGTACCGTTACGGAAGGTCTCGGAGGATTCATCGAGGTTGTTAGCGTTCGCAGATCCGAACCTTCTCTTAACCTTGTGCCTGGCTATACTTGACCTATCATCCTTGGTGGGGCTGAATCAGGCGAATTAACTGATGGACGTCCATCAGTTCTGTTGCCTCTGGTAGCTGGTGTTTGATTGCCCGCACCATCTCCATCAGTATGTGGTGGTGAGGCAACGGGTGTAGGACCGTACAGGGCATTGCGATCAGTATTTCTGAACGCATTGACCTCGTGTTTCCAGCATCTATCCTCCGAAGATCTTCCACTGTACTCAGTGGAGAGCTTCCCAGTGCTTCTACCAGACATTTTCACGACAGAGACCGGTCGGAGATGAGCACCTCTTGAGGCCTCCGAGGCGGACTCAGCCTGATACGGCGAACTGCCGATCGTATGCTGAGCTTTACCATCCCCACTCGGCCCATGGCCGATGAGGATTTCATCGACACCGTTATCAGATGTCGGTTGGCTCCTAGAATTTCCAGAAGCCGTGGGCGAATACCTGTGTGGGCCGATGAGGGTTTCATCGACACCGTTATCAGATGTCGGTTGGCTCCTAGAATTTCCAGAAGCCGTGGGCGAATACCTGTCAGCCATGACGGTGTCGAGAGTGTATTGACTCTCGGATTGTAGGGTTGAAGTTTCATCGCCTTTTTTGCCGGTCGGAAGGACCGGGCTTGGAGAGATTCTTGGACGCTCCGATTTGGTCGGAGTGGCCTGTCCCTCGGGAAGCGCCACTTGTTGCAGTGGTGCATCCTCATCCATCTGCTCGACTTCGGCGTCGTTAGAGACTTGCGAACCGGCATAGGAAGAAGAGGACGACGTCCAATCACCCTGCATGCCCTGGATGCAGGCGTCCATGTCGAGGTTGGAGTAGTCGTCCAGATCGAACCAATTCTCCTCGTCCCAAGTTGCTGTCATGATCTCATGAATAGAAGGATGAGCTAGGATTTGGTGAGCAAAGAATCCCTTCAGAAGATTTGCGCCTTCTTCCCCACGGTCGGCGCCAGCTGTCGACGATCAAATCGTCGATCTTATGAATGTATGAAGAAAAATAGGAAAATGGCACATATCTTCTGGAAAGTAATGAGACTGCTCTTTATTGCTATGAACTGGCTATTACAATGGGTGTATGTAACCTAGACTGAAGACTAACTCGAGAATACACTGCTCTTCTGAGTGTGTTTCCCTATCTATCTTCACTATTCTGGCCTCCCCACTTCGGTTCGCAGTCCTCCTTATGTAGTTGATGAAGCGTTGGCGCTGTCTCTCGGGAGACGCTGTTGGAGAAGCGTCCGGTCTGAGAGAGCCGCCGCTTGACAAGGTGTCAACACATGCGGTTATATGTCAGTGAGCCATTTGACCGTATTCTTGTGTCTTAGAGTTACGTATCGTGGTATGGAATATACAGCACATGTTCCATTCTTCACACGGTAGAGAATATATCTGGCGCTAGATCCAGATATCAGTTCAAGGCTTTGTGAGCTTTTGATTGATCGGAGACAAGGTTGAGAACCTTCTCCGACCAGGTTAGATATTGTGTAACCTCTGGAATCCTCATGACCAGTGAGGTCGTTAGCCTTAGGGGTTACGACCACGAAGACATATGGTCGTTTATCTACTAAATAATAAATAGAGGTTTTAATCCTCGTCAGGTTGGTGCTGCTTGTAGAACGAGTTAGGGATAATGGTGTAGCGCTGGAGGGGGGCAGCGGCAGCCCCTCGAGGAGGTGCAGCACGGAGTCGCTGCTATAGGTGAGATAGAGGGACTTGGCGAGGATGAAGTCGGTGACGGCGTCATGTGGGGCGAAGGGGTGTGCGGCAGAAGGGAGGGCTCGAAGCAGCGAAGGCGAAGGAGTGGGCGAGGAGGGCTTTGAGGTGTGGGGTGGTTTCACGATGGAGGAGTCGATGATGGCGATGTAGAGATTGAGGTGGTGGTGGCGGAGGAGCAGGCCCAAGAGGGTGTTGAGGTGGAGGCGACGAGAATTGTGGCCGCGGCGAGCTGTTGGATGAGGACACGGGCGGAAGGCACCATGGGTGCGAGTCATGGCCGGATTGGTGGTGCGGAGCATGGGGTGGATCTGCGATTGGGATTTGGGAAGGGGAAGGGAGCGGCGGTGGCGGTGGTGGCAGGGAGGCTGGGTCAGTGCGCGGAGGGGCGGCTAGAGTGGGAACGGCATGGGTGGGAGGTTGGGTAGGTAGCATAGGCGAGGGAAGCTAGGGCATGAAGAAGAGGAAGAGTGGGGAGGAAGAAGGGTAAGATAGTCATTTGACAAATTTTTAGTAATTAACGGCGGCTGGACCTAATGAGACTAACGGAAGTGGCAAAAACAGGATGAAATTTGAGATACGATGATAATGAAAGGAGGACTAGTTTTGCGATGGTATTTTAAGGACCCGGTCAACTTCCAGTGGCAAATAAAGAATTAATCCTTAATTATTTTGGTTTGTCTATACAAGATTCGATTGTTTTTTCTACCCAAAACAGTTAGATTTTAGTTCATTTACAACTTCATTATACATAAACTACATTAAATTACTTATGTAATTTTTGTTCTTGGTCACTATAATTATTCTTGAAAGTCTTCATAACTCATATTTCCATCACATGATTCAAAATCTAACATATACTTTGAGAGGTTGAGTAAAAGTAAAGACAAAAAAATAAAATTATATTCCAACAAAATACGACAATGTGGTGAACCCGTTATGTTCCAAAAAAAAAACCATAATAAATTTGGACCCAATTCATCATGTGAGAAGAAATGCAAATCTCAAGCATATGGGACGGATGGAAATTTAACTATTTTGACAAAAGAAAACAAAACCATATTTTTTTGCACAATGCATCACATTTGTAGTTTGAGTGTGATTTCAAATCTGCAGCACCATTCCCAACATTGCCATCTAGACAAGCACAAAGTGCACAACGTTGCATTGACTCACACCATCCACCAAACGCGCGGTCGCGGCCATGCCAACCCGATGCTGGCGACAGCTCGGGACGTGGCAACTCGGTGCCATTGAACGCCACAAAGATCTCGAGCTCGAACAGGTCAGAGCTGGACTCGCTGCTCTCCTTGGCCCTCTCCTCCACCACCACACGCGCGCGCAGCAGCTCCTCCACCCTCTTCTACGCCTCTACCACCGATTCTTGTGCCACCGCCTCCATGGCTGCATTGCGCAGGCTTTGCCGACCCAGCTTCATGGCCGTGCTCCTCGTCCACCAGAACCGCCACCGACAAGAACCTCACTGCCCGCCTCCCCCGAGTAAAAAACCCTCCTGTCGCAGCAGACTCGCTTCGACAAGCGTGCGATAATAGGATCGACCTCGCTGACTTTGGTTCTGTCGTGTCTGACACTGTCGTCGGCTCGACCGACTGTAAGATCAAGGAGACCGATTGTAAGATCAAGGAGACCGACTAGAGGGGGGTAAATAGACGATTTTAAAAACTTATTTGGCTAAAACCAATTTCTAACGCGGAAGCTAATAACAATACGGTTTTGCACAATTAAAGCCTAAATCAACTAGTATTTACCAAGTGCACCAACAAAATAATACTATTGATAATGATATCAATCATTCAAATACATGTAAGAAATTTAATATAGGGAATGCAAATTTTACAAAGTAAAGCACAAGATGAACAAACCACAAAGACACAATGATATTTTACCGTGGTGTTCGGAGACTTGCCGGTCTCCCCTAATCGACGTTAAGGTAAGCCCAAACTAATTGGACCGGCTCCACAAATTAAGCCAACACCTCCTATGCAAGTCCAACCACTTGGACCGGTTCCAACACGAACCAACACCTTGATGCACTCGGGTTGCTCTTCCTCCACTCCGGAAACTGTAAGTGCGAGCACCAAACCACTCACAACCGCCCGGGTCTTCTCACAACCTTCTTCGAGAAGATCACCGACGCAACTCCTCCAAGCCGTCTAGGTGTCGGCAAACACCAAGAGTAACAAGTCGAGGACGCTAACTTGAAAAAAAAATCAAGTGTTTAAGCTCAAATAGATACACAATACACTACCTAATGCAACACATGCACTTATGGTTTGCTCTTTAAGCTCACTAAGTGCAACACATGCACATAAGAGAGGAGAGAGCTTGATCTTTACTCAATAGAATGTATATAGGCTCAACAACGACCCCACAACCGACCAAGGTGGTTATTTATAGCCCACACAAAAACTAATCGTTGGGAGAGACAATGCTGAAAAAATCAGCACGAGCGGTAGTACCACCGTTCATCGGTGGTACTACCACACCGCCACTGACGCACAGTAACAGCTATGACAGATCTCAAAACTAGTCATTGGAAATGCGGCGCGGTACTACCAACATTCATCGTGCGTTAGTTTCGCTCTCCGATCATACCGAAACATAAGGGCGGCACGACCACTTGAGGTTTGAAAACGGTCCTCTTCTGGAAATAACGTACCGCTTTACAAATATCGGTTAAACCGGGTTGCGGTAGCTCCACTCAATGACTTCCGTTACTACCACACTTACAAGAGAGCAAATAAACTCTAAAAATGCATCTCTCTGAAAAACACATACCGTAGGGATTTACGATCATACCTCTTTACGGTAGTTCCGCCATAAGAACTCGGGCATACCGTAGAGCGGTAGTACCGCCAACATAACGTCGGTACTACCGATTATCCTGAGAAAAACTTAGTTGGCTTTCAAAATAAACTCAATTGCAAAACATATTTGTCAATTGATAAGCGAGGCAAACAAGGGTTAAAGGCAACATTCTCAACAAGTAGCAAAACATATTTGCCAACTTTTAGAATCAACGCCACAAGGAATAACGTACATGGACTTAGACCATTTGCAAAACACATTCGAAAACTAAAGTCGCATTCTACAAGGATCATGCATGAGTCTCGACTATTTGTAAAACACATTCGCAAAATATCGGCAACATACCAGAAGGAGTAGGTGTATGGACTTCAACAATTTAAAAATACATTTGCAAATTATAGTCTCATGCTACAAAGATTATGATGCATGAGCTTCAACTATTTACAAAGCACATTTACAAACAATATCACCATGCATAGATGAGCTAAAGCAAGCACAATGAGCTATCAACACATGACTAACTCAAGATACTAGTCAAGACCCCTCTTAATAGTACGACAACCTATACTAGCAACCCGGTCTCCAACCAAACACCAAGACTGGCAAAAAAACTAAGAACACATTCTTAGCCTTAGCTAGTCATACATTTACCTTAAGCATCTTCTTAAAGCTTGATGACACATATCTTTACTTCAATTCTATGTTCTTGACTTTGATAATCATCAACACATGATGATCTCCTTTACTTCAAGTTCTTAACTTAAATATGCATCAACCCATGATGCATTCTTTCACTTGACCTCCATCAACACATGATAGGTCTTCTCTTGACTTGATGATCAACTCATGATCATCATCTCTTCTTGAACATCATCGACACACGATGATTTTTATTTCTTCAAGATCTTCATACACATCAACACATGATGCATCTTCTTTTTGAACCTTGACTTGATGACGATCAACTCATAATGTCATCCCAAGTCGTCGTCATCATGGAACATAACATATTCATCCAACTCAAGAAAAATATTAGTTCCATAATATGATTATCATTAATTACCACAACATACTATTAACTCATAATGGTGGTACAAGATACTTTAATTTTTTTCCTCTTTGATAATTGATGATACCACTTCAATTGCAAAAATTGAGTGTAGATAAATATGAGTATATATGAACTACACAATTTTTATATACTCAAGAATATGTTTCAAAGTAGAGATCTTCAATATGTGGATAAAGAAATATAGATCAATACTAATAAAACCACAAAACATAGAGTGAACTCCCTCTAAATATGTGCATACACAAATATGTAATAAAAACATATGCATATATTCAAGTTAGACTTTTAGTGGCGTTCAACCTATATTTTGGATTCGATGAATGCACTAATATATAAGAATATGATGTTGAGTGCATATATCTATGATTTTCACCTTTTTATCCAACTAGGACTACACAATAGGTATATCAATAAAAGTGTTAGTCTCACATATAGATTTGTCATTAATTACCAACATACTTTATTAACTCATAATAGCGGGTTTAGATTCTTCACCGACTCGCCAGACTTCATGTTGCAAAGCAGAGCATTCAAAAGGCACACAAATGGCGTCGACTTGGTCTTCTTCCTCATGTTCCTCCTGTTCTCTACATTGTCCCACGTTGACTCTGGTGGTGGCAGCGACGGGGCAAGAGAATGGAGGGCTGCTGGTCAAGCCGGATGCGGCATGGCCATGGTGGCTTCTGCAGCCGCGGGTTTTGGACAGAAGAAACGAACAACGATAAGGTGGCGGAGGACGATGACGCCTGGTTGGCGGTGACCTCTCTGCCTAGGACACCGGCGCTCGGAGGGGGTCGGTGGGAGTGCGAGCGTCACCGTCGAGGGAGTGGTAGATGGTGATGAACCTGAAGGTCCTTATTTGGCCCGATCTTTCGATTAGAAGATAAATTCGGTAGGAGTCGCTCAACTCTCACGATCCTGGCTACGAACTCGTAAGGCCCGAAACCACGCAATCGCTGAACTGCTCGACAAATCGTTATCAACCGTGCACGAAAACCCGGATGACCTGATCACGAAGATCAATTCCTGCATACACCGAAGAAGCACACAAGAACAAGGTAAAACACAATCTGAATTGCAAATATTTGATTGAGTTCAAAAGGTGGGATTCCGCAAGAGGTCCTTTACAGTTGGTCTAGTCGACACAAGCGAAGAATAAGAGTTCTCACAAATGGAGAAACTAATCAAACGAAATCCAAGGAAACTAGAGGGGGTGCGTCCTCCTTAAATAGGAGATGAGGAGCCATAAATCTAAAAGAAATAGCGGGGTAGGACTAAAGTAGTGAATTACTATTCACATGAATAGTAATCACACCCCCAGGTGGGCCGGTGGCATATGGGCCAATTCCAGTACGATTACAAGGCCCAAATCAGCCCAAATCGGTGATATAGCATATTCTTTTAACGATTTCGAAGTCTACAGAAAGATTTTGGAGGTGAGGCTGGATCCGTTTGAAAGATTTCGTCGTTAGCTTTCCGAATCGGACTCCGTTTGCAAAAGTTATGTCTGTTTTAAGTTGGTGCTGTCAAAGTTGATTCCTTGACGCCGAACCGATTCCGAACAGGTCCACATATATTCGAATCGCTTGCTTGTCTTGGACCAAAAGTGATATGGTGCTGCACATATATATATTTTATCATTAGGTAGCATCATATAGTTCATATAATATAAAGACACTCCTAAAAACAAGCTCACCTGATAATTTAAGTGAAGCGTACAAGCTCTTGTACTTGGAACAGCAAGCATAGCAAATATGGTTGTATCCATAGGGGTCATGTCCTCATCAGATGGCGTTGAGGAGCGCAGCGAAGAAGGACGGGTGATCCCAATTGAGACAAGGCGGTGGGAGGCGGTCGCTGTGATGTGGATACATGGTGGCACGCAGCTGCGGAGTCGGGTGGGAGGGTGATGGAGTGGACTTGACCGCAGGAAGGAGAAGGAAGGTTTGATACGTAGTGCGTTCCTGAGGTGTCCGGTGGTTTGAAAAATGCCATGCACATGTGGAAATAGGGGGTGGATGACACTGTCCACACTCGAGGTTTGGATTGTTTATTCTCCCCACGATGGAGTTTGTTAGAAACGTACATGAGTGTTTTGCGCCTCGCACAGCGTGCTGGCAAAGCAGATGACCTGATCGATACATACAGAGGATCTGACAGTGCTGGGATGAGATGAGAGGGGAGCAGCCAAGTGACACCCATGTAGAAGGTGTAGTTCATCAGCCGATGAGAAAAATTAAACAAGACTGGCAGAATACTCTGAAATGACAAAAGGATATGAGATTGTATTACTCGATAACCGTCAACGCCAAGTCATATGAATGTTGTTGTATATCATAGGGTCATTTGATAATTTCTCAATTGAGAAAATAAGAAATGGAAAAAGAAAATAAAAGGAAGTGGGGCCCACCTGGGTGAGATAAGGTTGGAGACTAAGTCTCTGTGGATATCATGGGGATATGCTCCAGATCTTAGGATGATGTGACAATTGGCAATGGAGTTTATGGTTTGTCGTTTCACGGGTTTTCGACAAAGTTTCGTATCTGTCGGGGTGACAAAGTGACCGCCGCCATAGCATGGCGGTCCGACCGGTCCCAAATCGGTCGGACCAGCCATGAGCGGCGGTCGGACCGGCCGTGACCAAAAAGTGTCAAAATATACTGGACCAAAAATAGAGGGTGTAGGCAAGTGAGGGGTTTCTATTGCACTTGGTCCCATAATTTTTGGAGTCTCCAACAAAGTTTCAGAATGTCGGTGTGTGACAGCGGTCCCACCGCCATAGCATGGCGGTCCGACCGTCCCAAATCGGTCGGACCAAACCATGAGCTAAGGCTTGACCTACTGTGACCAAAAGTGTCAAAATATACTGAAAAAAATAGAGGGTGTAGGCAAGTGAGGGGTTTCTATTGCACTTGGTCCTATAATTTTTGGAGTCTCCAGTCAAAAGTTCTATTCGTTTTAAATTTCCAGAAGGTTTCAGAATTTCAGGGCTTGAAATTCGGCTAAGTCCTTTTGGGCGGTCGGACCGGCCTATACCGGTGATCGAATCGGTAGAGCCGAGGTCCGACCGCCCGAGGGGTCGGACCGGTTATCACTTGAATGCCGCCCGGGCGGCGTTGTTCGTTGGTTAGGTCAAAGTCATGAGTTTGTGGCATATGTATTGCATGATGCATGTTTTGACTAACATGGGTCAAATTGTGAAGAACTTGTTCCCAAAATCGGTTTACTTGTCTATGGTTGTGCAGGGTGCTTGCTGGTCAACGACGGTCAACGGCGAGGATGATCGGGACTAGGCTTGGGGAGTTGAGGTTCAAAACGATCAACGATGCCGGGTGAGGTCAATGACTCAAACGTGACGCAAGATGGACAAGGGTGACCTATTAGCAAATCCAAGGCGCAAGATGGCGCTAGGTGAAGCTGTTTAGGTCAAAAGGTTAAAGACGACGCTTTGCGAAGCGTGCGTGTGTGACCCGTTTGTTAGTGGGCCTTAACGGGAGCCCAATAGGATCAAACTTCTAGAAGGTCTAAGCCTCCACTATAAACAGGAGAGGGTGGTGGCTGCACCACCTCTTAACCCTCTTTATATTAGAAAACCCTAATTTTATTTAGGGAGAGCTAGGCATGGAGGCTAGGGTTCTTGAAGGTTTGATTGGATTTTCGTGCTCTTGGATTGACCACTGATCCTTGATAGAGTGGGTGTAATCCAGCAATCAATCACGTTTTAATCTATGCAAGGTTTGCTTGAGATAAGTCTCTTTCGTTCTTGCTTTCAATTTCGTGATTTTAGGGCTTTCATTGATCCACGAGTTTTTGCTTGATATCGTCACATGGATTAGCTTCCTGTGTTGTGTGGGAACTCATCTAGGATCTTCGTGATCATCAATCACCCACGAGGAAGCGATTGGATCTAGTTTTCACTTTTGCTCGGTTTTAGACCTTTCTCCAATCAGATCGTAAAGGATCTTTGTTTGTCCGATAATTATTATAATTGTTGATTGGAATAGGTTCTTAATATTATAGAGAAGGTGTGTACCAAGTTTCGTGAAGTTTGGAGTTGAGAATCAAAAGTTAGATCTATTTGCAACTTTGTCATCAATGTTTCTTTCGCTCGAGCTCGACGGCCGATCGCCGAGGGCACCGGTCCGACCGATTTGGTCAGCGGTCTGACCGCCACTAACACATCGATCAGACCGCCCGTACTGATTTGTGCTTTAGCTTGTGTTGATTTTTATCGTATTATTTAGGGGGTAAATTGGATTCAATACTAGTCTTCCACTGTACTGGTATATTGATCTTCATAGCTTCCTCACAGCTATTAGAGTGAAATTGTGTTGAATTCATAATTTTTCAAAAAGTGAGCGTGCTCCTATTCACCCCCCTCTAGTCGCCTTTTCGGTCCAACAGTCTCCAACCCTATCCTCGTGTGTGCGTGCGGCCTGGGAGTGGACTCGTGAGTGGCGACAGCGCTGGAGGCGCGAGCGACCCAGGCGCCGGCCATTGGCAGCAGTTGCATCACCGCCTTTCTTCCTCCTCTTCTTAAGGCGGCTCCTCTCCTTTTTTTTCTTCACCCAAAAATAATGAGCTTTCTCCCCAATTTTGGTTCTTCTTCTTCTTCGATTTTGGCTTAGGATTTTGGGCCTTTGAGAGCAGGCCAAACCACTCACACGCACCGTGGTTGGCGCCAACAAGTTGCGGAAGTTCCGATCTTCTAAGTTCCGCTCAACACATAGCGGAACTACGCGCACATCGAATTTTGGCTAAGTCCCCAAAATGGTGCTTCTTTGAAAAAAAGCGAGCATTTGGAATTTCTGAACAAGCGATAATCGAAAGTTCCGCTATTAACACGCCGAACTTCCGCACTTCAAAATCGGCTAAGTCCCTAAACCCGCGCCGTCGGAAAAATCAAGCCACCTGGAAACCTCGGCCGACCGGTCATGGAACTTCCGCCAGATTAAGCCACGGAACTTCCGATTGTCCTGATTGAAAACAAACAACGGCTTTTTCAACGACTTCAATTGCAAAACACATTTGCTAATTGATAAGCCATGCTAACAAGGATCACAAGCAAAATTCCCAACAAGTTGCAAAACACATTTGCCAACTTTTGGAATCATACCACAAGGAAAAAGGTACATGGACTTACACCATTTGCAAAAGCGCATTTGCAAACTTAAGTCACATGCTACAAGGCCGCGCCGACGTGACATGAGGACTGGACCCTCTCCTCCTTGCCCATCTCGGTTTTTCTCTCGCTTCCTCTTCTCTATTGAGGTGTGGTGAGTGCGCCGATTGAAGGTGGGAATCGCCGGCTTTGGATTGATCTTGTGTGGAAGAAGGGCTTCGATTCTTGGTATTCGGTGCTCCATGGTTGCATTCGGTCGGTACATCCTGGTTGGCTCTTATGCTGCATGCTCTGCACCTCGACTTCGCACACTATTGTGTCTCGGTTTGTGAATTGAAACTGTATCTCCGATGACATCGTCTACTCTTCACGACACAACGGGCGATTGGTTTTCCGAGGCAATGCATTTCGCATGCCTTGCCTAGTTCTACTGGGTGACTTTGAGTGCTATCCGCACTGTGAGTTTGATTTTTTCGTTTTTCGCATTACTTTGCATTGTGTATTGTGCTAGTTGAATTACAACATGTAATTTTGCGTAGTACTGGAAGACTCTGCTAAGTGATAATTGTGGGATCGTTTAATGCTCGATGAGGATACTTGTCATATAATGAAATTGAATTGATAACTAGATCAGACTTGAGCTAATTGTGCTGCTTACTGTTGTCGGTTTATCTCTATCAGTTCGATTATGATACTTTTTGTAGTTCAGTTGTGACTAATCAAACTTGATCATTTTGTTATGTGATCTTGTTGATCTTCTGTTAGCCGATAGGTTTGAGTCCAGAAATCTGTGATCTCTTTGCACTGTGAGACAATTAATATATTGTTTGCCGAAAGGCTAATGTGCTGAAATTGTCATTCCTTTTGCATTGTTAAACAAATGATCATCTGTTGGCCACAAGTATATAAATTGATGTTTATGAGATAATTCTTGACATATTAGTAATGTATTAATTTGAGCTCAAAATCTGATTTATTATTGTCATATTTAATTAGCGAATAATATTAACAAAAGTGTCGAGAAGTCCAAGATTTCATCTTGAGTAGCCCAACATCTGAGATCAAATAAACAAACATTTAAATATGAATATTGTGCCGAATTTGTATGTTTTCAAATCCTAAATTACATGTTTATATGCTATTTTTGTCATTTATATGCTACTGGAAATATATTTTAATTATGACAATCACTGTTAAAATTATTTATTAATATTTATTAAAACTGCTAATTTTACAATCGGTCGTCGTAGTGCGAGTGTGCAAGGGGACACTGCATGCATGTAATTCACAGATTTCACTAATAGTGCAGCTTTCCGTCAAGCGGCGCCAAAGCTGTTTCCCGGACGAAAGAAAGGCACCGGCCGGAAACCCTTTTCTTTGATGGGTACAATGAACTATCACTTTCTTCATTCATCACCGCACGTCCGCACCATGATTCGTATCTTGATCGTTGGTCGAATCACACAATGCTCCATCTCCACAATGACTCGCATGCGTCCTTGTGTCTTGGTGTTGCCACTCGCAGCAATGGCCTCAGCAGATAGCGCAGAAAAACGCTACCACGAGAGCTTACATTTTCGGTCAAAAGGTCAAATTAACATTAGGCATCTCTGTAGGAGTAGGACTAGGACTGGGCGTGTGGTTTGCAATTGTAAGGTTTTCCACACCACCGAACTCCTCGACACGCCCACCTCCATTCTCGCCTCGGCCGCTCTGATTCTCTCCCGAGTCACGCGTTGTCCGGCTACGGCCGCAGTCCCTCGCACGCAACGAGAAATCGATCACCCAGCCGCGCGCTCCCGTTTCAGGCCCGTGACGCCGGCTTAGTTCGTGGGTGCACCTCAACTCCTGCCCCGGGCTTTATTTTTTGCTGGGCCGCAAACCCAGTTAAGGCTGCTTCCATGTCCTTCCCTAAGGTTACCCGTCATCGCCGGCAATTAAAAGAAAAGAAAAGAAAAGAAAAGGAATCCTCTCAGAAACAAAGGAAGAAGAAGATCATAAAAGAAATTCCACGAATTGTTGAGATAATAAATAAATACACTGATCCGCATGAACTAGTTTAGCAAACGTAAGCACCTGCAAATCCAAACAACACTTGATTTTAACCACAACAAGGCAAACATGCGCTTATTTTATCACGTCAACAACTACCTAATACTATTTTCTAATCGTGTTTAGATTCGTTTACAACTACAAAGCAGCACAACAAAAATGAAGAAAGGGATGAGCTGAAAAACAACAATACAGTACAAGGTTAGAAGAAGAAGAAGAAGACGAGTACCGCAGGCACGCTTTTCGCGGAAGTGAGAGCTCGATCGCATGCTCCCCGGTCCCCAACCCTTGCGTGCTCGAGAGGCCTCTCTCCCGTGCTGTGCCATCCCCACCGGCCACTCCATCCTCGGCCGTCGGATCCACATCCGGACTCGATCCCAGCCGCCCGGCCCATCCGACCCCTCGAATTCCCCTCCTTTCGAAACACCTCCTTCCAATGCCAATGAAGCCAAAACTTTTCCTCCCTTTCTTCCTAGATCGCACCAAAAGGAAGCACCAGACTGAGGATTCCTCCATTTCATCCCCCTCTCGCGCGATCTGATCCATCCATCGGTCGGCCCGGGCGATCGGAGCAATGCTGCGCGGATCGAGCCGCTGCTGATCGCGGTGAGATAACTCGGATCCGCTCAATTGCTGCGTTTCTATTATGTTTTTTTTTCAATTTTGTTTGATAGATTTGGTGATGTGTGCGGCAATTTGAACTCCGTATAGTCAAACGCGTGGGATTTTGCTTGATTGATCTGTTTTCGCGCTCGAATTTGTGCAGTGTGACGTTAATATAACTTTGGGGAGGATAATTGTGTCAGAGTTTACTGTAGTGTTGGATTAGTGTTTAGTTTTGATTTGGAGCCTTGTTCGTGATATGAGCTTTGCGTGAGGTGAAAAAAAGTTCGACTCTGCATAATCGTGGGCTGGAATTGGTATTCTGTCAGCTTTAATCGAGCATTTTGTAGTGCTAACTGAAGCCGATTTGGTATGATTGCTCGTATCGTTTAGATCAGCGCGTAGTTCTGTAGTTTTTTTGTGGGATTTTGGCTCTGTTTGCGTAACTCGAGCTCTAGATTAACTATGTACTAAATACTGTGTGGATTCTTTGCTCAATCGTTGTATTCTTACACTCATGGAAAGTGGATTTTACGGTTGAAGTGTCAATTGAACAGTAGGAAGAGCTATTTGGGGGTAGAGCTTGCTGTGATCACTAGGATGAATTTAGATTTGTGAAGGCCTCCTTTCGATGTGATCCCTTTTGTTATTTCTAGGGAGGAGTTTTATTTATGTAAGAAATTGAGTGTTTCCTAAAGACAGTGGGTTTTTACTTAATCCTGGAGCTATTATTTCGGGAATTGGTAAATGTAGTTTGATCCACAAGCAGACATAAAACATGAAGAACTAGATATTTTGCTTGATCTTGGAATCATATGTTGGAATCAGTTATTACTCTTCCAAAGTTCCAATTCAGTAAATAGGGAGAACTAACCGGAGCAAATATTAATGCTAATACAAAGTGTCTCGTGTACCATTTTGATGACGCACGCTTGATTTATTTTGAGCAGCCAAGCTCAGTGGGAGGATGAGATTTTACTTGACTGTTGCCATATCGCATGCAGATTGGTTGTTAGTTAGGTTCTCAATGTGACACATAGTTGAGCTTATTGGACTAAAGGTGGTATTATAATACTAAATTTTGCTCTTGATTGTCAATTACATTCCAATTTGGTTGCAAGATTATAACTATAGAATCTACATCGAACTAGAATTGATTCTTTATACCACGCTTTCACCCAATTCTACATCACCAATAATTAAACTGATGAACAAAGATCAAACAGCTGAACTGAGCACATGAAATCAGAACCATGTTTTCTTTCATGTTGCAATAGCCTGCATATAATCACCGAATCCTTTTGTTTGCCTCATTTTTGTTCATTACGACAAATTTTCCTCTTTGTGCAACCAGAATTAATCATTGCATATGCCGTGTCACTATTTATCTTCATTTGTTTGGAGATTGCTGAATTGTTCGTTGACTTGTTATTCCTATAAATTATAATTTTGTATTGATTCCATCTTATTGTAGAATTTCATCATGGTATGCTTTGATTAGTACGGGCATTGGATGAAGTTTGTACGGATCCATGGAAGTGGGTGGTTTGCAAGATGTTCTGGAGAATAAGAATGAAGAGAATGACTTCGAAAAGAATGGCAGTTCTGACCCTGTGGTTTACCAGCTGGTTCGGGTAGATTACTTTCTTAGTTATATGCCTTATTGGCTGTTGTTTTAAGATGCAAAACTCATCACGATGTTTCCAAATGCTTACTTTGGTCCTTTGAGAAACACTCACTTTTTTTATTAAAAAAGGTTGAAGGTGATGGAACGCTTGTTCCTGCTACGGAGGACGAAGTCTTGCAGTTTGAACATTTTCTTCATGATGAGAAGGTTGATCTGCCTTCTATTGAAGATGTAGGGCATGTGGAGGAATTTTTACCAATGATTGCATTTTACTGAAGAAGCCTGACTTGGAAGGTGCTGTCAGTAGCATTATTCAGTTCGAATTAGTACTTTGCTATATTATTTCCTTTTGGGTGATCTTACTTCATTAGAAAATATGTGATATTGGAATGCAGTGTAGCCATACAAACTTCATGTTTCCTGTATTAATTCAACTGCTTTGACTATTTAAGATGCTCACTGTTTACTAAACTTGGGCAGCGGGGTCCTCCAAATTAGAGATTACTGAAGTGCAGACACAAAAGTTGGATGCTGACTTAAAGGTATATTCCTTATCTGTCGTGCATCATGAATATCTGCCATGAGCCTAGGCTTTTCAGTTTTGCTACCGAATTATAGGTTTATGCTACTAGATAATAGGTTTAGTACGTTTACAAGTATTCGTGCTCAATATTTTCAGACTAAATCTGACATGGTTTTGATATGGACTATCTGGTTCTGTAAAATTCTCAGTTCAGAGTTCGATTGCCTGTTGCTTCAATAAATCTTACTTTATACTCCACATTAAATTTAGTTAGAACCAAGGATAGAAATCCCGGCCGGTAACCGCCGGTTACCGGCCGGTAACCGGTTTACCGGTGGCTGCCGGGATTTGAAATCCCGGCCGGGTTTTCCCGAGTTTACAAATTCAAATTTTGAATTTTGAATTTTGGTTGATTTTTAAGCAAATTTAAACGAAATTCGACCGAGTTTTCTCCAAGAAAACCGGTAACCGGCCGGTACCGGCCGCCGGCCGGGATTCCGGCCGGTTCCGGTTTTTCAATCCCTGGTTAGAACTACCTTTGTAATTATCATTAAGGTTCCTTGTCATCTAGTCAGATCTATGTTTTTGTTTCCTACTCAAGCAGCGCCATCGTCATTCATGCTTAAACTTCCCTATTATATACTGTCCCATTCTGAAATTGCTAAATCACAGGAGATTTTAGAACATCATAAAAAACTGACACACAGATGGAAGGATGGATCAAAATTAAGCTAGTGGAAATGAAATAAAAGCAAAAAGTTTCCCTGCCTAAGAAATAATGAATACATTTCTGCTTGACCATAGATCATTCAAAGCCGTGGAATGAGACATTGATCTCTGTCGAAGAGAGTCCTGTAAAGGTTCTTTCTACTGATGTAGATAAATTCTTTTCATCTGGCTGATAAGTGAGTACACTGCTGCTAGTTTTAATCTAAGCGTTCTTGGTTAATAAGTTATTAAAAGTGTGCTAAACTTGTTTAGAAATGTGCACTGTTATCTGCATGCCATTTCTTTTTAACGTTTTAGCTTGGGGTTTGACAAACTGTTGTTATTAGACATTTGCCTTAAAGCTTAAACCATCTACAAACCCTTCCTGTGCATACAGTGTCTATGTCATTCTACTTTTCAAGTTAATACAACTTTAAGGAGATGCATATCATTGCACAGGAAGATAGCATACAGCCATCAGATGATTCACTTGATCTTCCCTCAAAGTGTACAGTTGTTCATGATCAGCAGACAGATAAATTGAACACAGAACAATGGGATAATAGCATTGCTCAACAGGACAATGCTTCAACCGAGACTACAAAATCAACAATGTTAAATGACTTTTGCAGTGCTGAAAAAGAAAAGGCTGATGCCTGCTCAAGACCTGTAAATGACACATCTACAGAACCATCTGTTTCTGGTGTTCCTAGTTCAGTGCCTGATTTTTCCATTTTAAGAGGAGAAGTCTGCTTGGATAATCTTACAATTAGAGAACTTCAGGAAGCATTTAGAGCCACATTTGGGCGCCAAACTACTGTCAAGGACAAGTTATGGCTCAAAAGACGGATTACAATGGGATTGACCAATTCCTGCGATGTTCCAAGTTCAGGTTGTGTAGTTAAAGATTATAAAATTATTGGCAAGGATGTCAAACAAGAGATACCAGCCATTGAAGGAACGCCTAAGGTTGAGCTTGAAGCTACTTTTTTGGTTAGGGACCAAGCATTGGATCCAGGAAACGAGAGAGATTCACCATCTAGCTCTTACTATCAGAGTGAGGACCAACAGGGATCCTCCAAGAGGCTAAAAAGAGTACAAACAGATAATGATGAACCACAAGGAATTATCCTGGCTGAACAAGGCACCGCTAAGAGAATTAGAAAGCCAACTAAAAGATATATTGAGGAGCTCTCAGATATTGAAACTCATGACTCCCCTGGGAAACTTTCTTCACCAGGAAGAAGGTCTGCACATGATGAGGTGTTGCTGAAACCACAGGCAACACCTTTCCATGAAGTTGATTCATTGAGTACAACTTATCCTACTCGAAAGGATACACTCGGAGGATTTAGTGTACACGTTCCTTATGTTTTGAGGATGAGAAGAGGACGCCCTAGGAGGAACTTCATTTCATTTTTGGTAATAATCTACTTATATGTCATTTATTTTCACATCTATGGACAGTTTTGCTCTCTTTTATTATTAGTGCATAACGGAGGAAGATATTGAATTGCTATATTTAGGGAACGATGTTATACATACCATTTTTCTCTTTCTTATTTTAGAAGTACCTTTTGTTCATATGATACTGGACCTTAGTCTAGCTTTGTTTCTCAAAATAATAAAGACTTGCACAAAGAACTTTATTGATATATTTTGTCTGTAATTTTCACTATGCCCCCCAAGTAGGACAAAATTCCCACCTAAGAAACTTCGCTTGTAGGGAAAATACACTTCAAGCGACTCTATTCGGTACCCAGTTTTCAATTAGGTAATTGTTGTTGATTTTTTTCATGTAACTCCTTGCCCCATTTTTCTTTATGACCAATCCCTTATGCCATTTTCACAAACAAAATGTGGCAAATCCCTGAACCTTTGTTAAGTGATTCAACGATACCGTGTCATGTGGGGCCAACACTATACCCGCTGTCGACCTAGGCATGCGCCAGCCCAAGCAGTCGCCAGCCGCATGATTAAGTATTAGTTTGTTTTTTGATTCTCAAGTAATATTAGAAGATTAGATTAGTTTCCATATGTTCAGACTTAGGAGCTCTATTTAAGGGAGAGTTACTCTCTCCAAGTTATCTCTGAATTCCCTTATCCGCTTCGTCCCTTCGTCCCTTCCCATTTCCCAGTCTCCCGTGCGCCCTTCCCCAGCGCACCTTCGCCCCTCTCGCGGTCTCGCCACCACGGCTCCTGGGTGCAAGCCTGAGCCAGAACCCCTACTACACACACGCACCCAATACCCTGTTATGCTCTCTGCCACAGGGGCGTGACATACCATCTCTTAAAGAGCTTAGCATGTTGGTCTCACTCTAATACATCTCTTTCCTCATCCACATCCCAATAGTCTGTATCTGACATGTAGGTGTAATGCATTATTGTTAAGAAAGGCTTGCTGTACCATATTTCATCCAGTGCTCTGTTAGAGCAATTTAGACCAATAAGTCAAGTGGACAACCTGGATTGGAAAAAGGCTTGCTGTACCATATTTCATCCAGTGCTCTGTTAGAGCAATTTAGACCAATAAGTCAAGTGGACAACCTGGAATTGTAGCACAGTAACCTAAGACATTGGAAAGCTGATGCAACCTGTCATAATGGCCGGCTGAACGGTTAGAGTAAATTGCAGCATATGTTATCATAATTGTTTGGTTGTCTCACCATAGGTCCCTAAACGTGCTCTTTGTTACCTCGAATAACAGGATCACGAGCCTTTTGTGGAGTGTACTGAGGTTCAGACGGCAGTTGGGATGACACTGGAGAAAGATGGTGAACAGGAGAACCATGTAGGCAAAACCATAGAAGTTCCACTAATGGTATGCCTCTGGTCATGCAGGACCTCTTAATGAAAAAACCAAACTTGAGAAGCTGACAATTAACTATAAATATATTTTGAAACACCTAGTACCTCAAACATTGTTGCTGAGTTGCAATTTTGACATGTGTCCTACATGCAATAAAATATTTTACTTCTGTCCAACTTGCTACTAGAAAAATGTTTGGAAGGAAGGAGGGCATATAGAAACAACTGAGAATGAGGAGGTTCAGACGGTTCAAGCAAGCGATTTTGCAGCGCTGATGCCAAGCCCAAAATAAAGCGGGTTCAAGCGGAAGCATCATCGAGCATGGACACTGTGCGAGGTTCTGAGGCTGGTTGATGGTGTGGCTCGGTACGGAGCTGGCAAATGGTCTGAGATTAGAAGACTAGCCTTCACCTCATATTCTTACCGCACCTCAGTGGATCTCAAGGTGGGATTGCTTGGACAACTCCTCAGTTTATTCATTACAATTTGATTTTCTAATGAATCATGCTGCTTATTCAGGATAAGTGGCGGAATCTAATCAGGGCCAGCCAGACACAGCTTCACACGGAAAAGATGTGATCTCTTCTACCTCTTCAACTCACATGAGCACCGTTTTTCTTTTGTTCTTATCAGTTCATTTCTTCCATTCTGCCATTTTTGCTCCTGGATTATTCATTTTCTTTACACATGTATTCCTCTGAGCAGGGTGGTTGTCTGCGGAAGAATAATCCTTCTACCATACCAATACCACGATCCATTTTGTTGCGAGTAAAGAACTGGCTGAGCCACAGTCACAAGCGGGCGATTTGGCAGTGCCAAACAAGTTGTCAAGGCAGAGTGGTAAGGTTGTACAGGGAAAAGGGTCGGGGTTTTTGTGATCCATGTACTGCATGCAAATAGAGGAAAAAAACTACTGAGATAGATGTAAGCTTTCGGGCGATGAACGTTACATATTGTTACAACAAAGTTGTGATCGCGTTCACCGCGTGCAAAGTAAATAATATCCACGCATGCAATCCTCTTTTCTGTTCTGGTTTCTTTCAACTGTGAATTCATTTATCTTCACAGCTGCAGCCTATAGTTAGATGTCCAGAGAGCATTGCCATATGTACGAGGTTGATTAAGGTCAAGGGAAAAAAGGTACCACCAGGTGGACGCTTAGCTGCACGCTGTAGTGCATGGTGAAACAATGCAGACGAGTTACCCAGCGGCAAGCAAATTTATGGAAGGAAAGGGAGGTAAGCCAATGTTAGATTCCATGAGACAGCACCAAAGTAATAGTCACGAGTCACGACAGAGTTAAGCTAACAGGGCTGTACAAACTGTGACTACCAGCTAAACTACAACTGCATTGCTCAGTTAAAAAGGAGAGAAATACCATAAACTGAGACATTAACATATGCTTTAATTCGGGAGTAGCTGGCACAACAAAAGAAAAACCTATGTACTGAACTGAAGAAATTGCTTAATAAGGTAGAGAAAGCTTCGTGCGTGCGAGCAGGAGAATGAGAGCTATTGACAGTGCCACACCACTTGGGGGTGCAACTCATGGACTAGTAGCCACCACTTAATATAATGTCGTCGACCTTGAAATTAAATCGAGCAGATATTTACTTTCGCCCAAGGATCGATCGTCTCCACTTCGCCAAGGTGATCTTCACTCTTCGCTCATCGCCATACGTTTCTTCTTTGACTTTCAGTCTGAGCAGATAGTCCTGAAACAAACAGCGGAGCATGATCTCTGCAAAACGAGGATCCTCGCTCTCTGAGCATGTAGAGCTCTCAGAGAGCAGCCGAGTAACTCCTGCCCAGACTCTTGAAATGCTGTCACCCAATTTGTTCCCGAGTGATCTTGAATCTGTAACTGCAGAAGATACCTGTAGTCGCACTCTTGAAACTCCTTATCGCATTTGTCGCAGCACCAATTGCCAGAGCTCGCCGTCACCTTCTTATTACATTGCCATGACTTTTGCAGTGCTGAAAAGAAAAGGCTGATGCCTGCTCAAGACCTGTAAATGACACATCTACAGAACCATCTGTTTCTGGTGTTCCTAGTTCAGTGCCTGATTTTTCCATTTTAAGAGGAGAAGTCTGCTTGGATAATCTTACAATTAGAGAACTTCAGGAAGCATTTAGAGCCACATTTGGGCGCCAAACTACTGTCAAGGACAAGTTATGGCTCAAAAGACGGATTACAATGGGATTGACCAATTCCTGCGATGTTCCAAGTTCAGGTTGTGTAGTTAAAGATTATAAAATTATTGGCAAGGATGTCAAACAAGAGATACCAGCCATTGAAGGAACGCCTAAGGTTGAGCTTGAAGCTACTTCTTTGGTTAGGGACCAAGCATTGGATCCAGGAAACGAGAGAGATTCACCATCTAGCTCTTACTATCAGAGTGAGGACCAACAGGGATCCTCCAAGAGGCTAAAAAGAGTACAAACAGATAATGATGAACCACAAGGAATTATCCTGGCTGAACAAGGCACCGCTAAGAGAATTAGAAAGCCAACTAAAAGATATATTGAGGAGCTCTCAGATATTGAAACTCATGACTCCCCTGGGAAACTTTCTTCACCAGGAAGAAGGTCTGCACATGATGAGGTGTTGCTGAAACCACAGGCAACACCTTTCCATGAAGTTGATTCATTGAGTACAACTTATCCTACTCGAAAGGATACACTCGGAGGATTTAGTGTACACGTTCCTTATGTTTTGAGGATGAGAAGAGGACGCCCTAGGAGGAACTTCATTTCATTTTTGGTAATAATCTACTTATACGTCATTTATTTTCACATCTATGGACAGTTTTGCTCTCTTTTATTATTAGTGCATAACGGAGGAAGATATTGAATTGCTATATTTAGGGAACGATGTTATACATACCATTTTTCTCTTTCTTATTTTAGAAGTACCTTTTGTTCATATGATACTGGACCTTAGTCTAGCTTTGTTTCTCAAAATAATAAAGACTTGCACAAAGAACTTTATTGATATATTTTGTCTGTAATTTTCACTATGCCCCCCAAGTAGGACAAAATTCCCACCTAAGAAACTTAGCTTGTAGGGAAAATACACTTCAAGCGACTATATTCGGTACCCAGTTTTCAATTAGGTAATTGTTGTTGATTTTTTTCATGTAACTCCTTGCCCCATTTTTCTTTATGACCAATCCCTTATGCCATTTTCACAAACAAAATGTGGCAAATCCCTGAACCTTTGTTAAGTGATTCAACGATACCGTGTCATGTGGGGCCAACACTATACCCGCTGTTGACCTAGGCATGCGCCAGCCCAAGCAGTCGGCCAGCCGCATGATTAAGTATTAGTTTGTTTTTTGATTCTCAAGTAATATTAGAAGATTAGATTAGTTTCCATATGTTCAGACTTAGGAGCTCTATTTAAGGGAGAGTTACTCTCCAAGTTATCTCTGAATTCCCTTATCCGCTTGTCCCTTTGTCCCTTCCCATTTCCCAGTCTCCCGTGCGCCCTTCCCCCAGCGCACCTTCGTCCTCTCGCGGTCTCGCCACCACGGCTCCTGGGTGCAAGCCTGAGCCAGAACCCCCTACTACACACACGTACCCAATACCCTGTTATGCTCTCTGCCACAGGGGCGTGACATACCGTCTCTTAAAGAGCTTAGCATGTTGGTCTCACTCTAATACATCTCTTTCCTCATCCACATCCCAATAGTCTGTATCTGACATGTAGGTGTAATGCATTATTGTTAAGAAAGGCTTGCTGTACCATATTTCATCCAGTGCTTTGTTAGAGCAATTTAGACCAATAAGTCAAGTGGACAACCTGGATTGGAAAAAGGCTTGCTGTACCATATTTCATCCAGTGCTCTGTTAGAGCAATTTAGAGCAATTTAGACCAATAAGTCAAGTGGACAACCTGGAATTGTAGCACAGTAACCTAAGACATTGGAAAGCTGATGCAACCTGTCATAATGGCCAGCTGAACGGTTAGAGTAAATTGCAGCGTATGTTATCATAATTGTTTGGTTGTCTCACCATAGGTCCCTAAACGTGCTCTTTGTTACCTCGAATAACAGGATCACGAGCCTTTTGTGGAATGTACTGAGGTTCAGACGGCAGTTGGGATGACACTGGAGAAAGATGGTGAACAGGAGAACCATGTAGGCAAAACCATAGAAGTTCCACTAATGGTATGCCTCTGGTCATGCAGGACCTCTTAATGAAAAAACCAAACTTGAGAAGCTGACAATTAACTATAAATATATTTTGAAACACCTAGTACCTCAAACATTGTTGCTGAGTTGCAATTTTGACATGTGTCCTACATGCAATAAAATATTTTACTTCTGTCCAACTTGCTACTAGAAAAATGTTTGGAAGGAAGGAGGGCATATAGAAACAACTGAGAATGAGGAGGTTCAGACGGTTCAAGCAAGCGATTTTTGCAGCGCTGATGCCAAGCCCAAAATAAAGCGGGGTTCGAAGCGGAAGCATCATCGAGCATGGACACTGTGCGAGGTTCTGAGGCTGGTTGATGGTGTGGCTCGGTACGGAGCTGGCAAATGGTCTGAGATTAGAAGACTAGCCTTCGCCTCATATTCTTACCGCACCTCAGTGGATCTCAAGGTGGGATTGCTTGGACAACTCCTCAGTTTATTCATTACAATTTGATTTTCTAATGAATCATGCTGCTTATTCAGGATAAGTGGCGGAATCTAATCAGGGCCAGCCAGACACAGCTTCACACGGAAAAAGATGTGATCTCTTCTACCTCTTCAACTCACATGAGCACCGTTTTTCTTTTGTTCTTATCAGTTCATTTCTTCCATTCTGCCATTTTTTGCTCCTGGATTATTCATTTTCTTTACACATGTATTCCTCTGAGCAGGGTGGTTGTCTGCGGAAGAATAATCCTTCTACCATACCAATACCACGATCCATTTTGTTGCGAGTAAAAGAACTGGCTGAGCCACAGTCACAAGCGGGCGACTTGGCAGTGCCAAACAAGTTGTCAAGGCAGAGTGGTAAGGTTGTACAGGGAAAAGGGTCGGGGTTTTTGTGATCCATGTACTGCATGCAAATAGAGGAAAAAAACTACTGAGATAGATGTAAGCTTTCGGGCGATGAACGTTACATATTGTTACAACAAAGTTGTGATCGCGTTCACCGCGTGCAAAGTAAATAATATCCACGCATGCAATCCTCTTTTTCTGTTCTGGTTTCTTTCAACTGTGAATTCATTTATCTTCACAGCTGCAGCCTATAGTTAGATGTCCAGAGAGCATTGCCATATGTACGAGGTGGATTAAGGTCAAGGGAAAAAAGGTACCACCAGGTGGACGCTTAGCTGCACGCTGTAGTGCATGGTGAAACAATGCAGACGAGTTACCCAGCGGCAAGCAAATTTATGGAAGGGAAAGGGAGGTAAGCCAATGTTAGATTCCATGAGACAGCACCAAAGTAATAGTCACGAGTCACGACAGAGTTAAGCTAACAGGGGCTGTACAAACTGTGACTACCAGATAAACTACAACTGCATTGCTCAGTTAAAAAGGAGAGAAATACCATAAACTGAGACATTAACATATGCTTTAATTCGGGAGTAGCTGGCACAACAAAAGAAAAACCTATGTACTGAACTGAAGAAATTGCTTAATAAGGTAGAAAGCTTCGTGCGTGCGAGCAGGAGAATGAGAGCTATTGACAGTGCCACACCACTTGGGGTGCAACTCATGGACTAGTAGCCACCACTTAATATAATGTCGTCGACCTTGAAATTAAATCGAGCAGATATTTACTTTCGCCGAAGGATCGATCGTCTCCACTTCGCCAAGGTGATCTTCACTCTTCGCTCATCGCCATACGTTTCTTCTTTGACTTTCAGTCTGAGCAGATAGTCCTGAAACAAACAGCGGAGCATGATCTCTGCAAAACGAGGATCCTCGCTCTCTCTGAGCATGTAGAGCTCTCGCAGAGAAGCCGAGTAACTCCTGCCCAGACTCTTGAAATGCTGTCACCCAATTTGTTCCCGAGTGATCTTGAATCTGTAACTGCAGAAGATACCTGTAGTCGCACTCTTGAAACTCCTTATCGCATTTGTCGCAGCACCAACTGCCAGAGCTCGCTTCGTCACCTTCTTATTACATTGCCTGCCACCAATAATGTTAGGGCAAGCTGTGTAGCAGAAGTTGTCGTTCTTTAAGAATATCACGGTGGCTTTCACCGTAACCCAATCAGGTTTGTCCCCCATTCCAAGACCTTCATCCTTGATTTGTGCTACTGTCTTTCGGATCTCGTTCCTTGGTGCTGCAGGAGTGCCATCCCTGGATATGGACTGAGTAGAAGCATCTCTTCCTCCACCATCAAACCATTGCCTGAGACTATGAGCTTCAGCAAAATCAGGGTTTATGAAGAGCTGAGAGGAAGAAATTGTGCCAACAGACTTGCCACTGAAATCATTCACTTTTCCAGCTTTGACAGCCAGCACAGGAAAAACCCCACCCTCAACCATTTCTTGCAGCTGCGAGCCTTCTCTGTTGCAAAATTCACCCCACATGGTTACCTCAACACTTCGACCAGACATATCCTTCAGGCTAATAATTCTTTTCTGGGTTTCCATGCCATTTTTCCTCTGTATTGTGGTGCAAGGGTTGACAGACATAACAACACCTATGACATCAAGGATAGCATTGTTCAGTGTATCCTCAATTTCATTGATTGGTCTGAAGTTAAACTGCTGGGAGGGAATGGAGCTGTTCTCCTCAGGACAAAGATCCACGGTCGATCCAGCTTCCAATAAAATCTCCCACTCATTGTTAAGATGGTTATAGTTCTTCTGTGCAGGTTTCAAGCTTCCTCTTGATACCACATAGACCTTACCAACTTCCACAACTTCATAGAAGCGGTCAACAAGAGCGTTGAAACATGTCACTCGTATCTCACCCCCATCAGCATCAAGCAGGTCAAAGGAGAACACTTTGCCATCACCTTTTGCATTGTGGTACCGGCGGATGTCTCCTTTGGCAGTAACTCTAGCCTTGATAGCCCAGCGACCTTGATAAGGATTTAAAGCAGATATGGGGATTATTCTAGCAGGGGCTTCGTTTTTAACAATTGCCCCATGGTTTTTGTAACTGGGTGCAGGGCGATAGGATGGCTGCACTGTTGGTTGGAAGACCAGAACTCTGTCTGTGGGCCTGGTGGCTGTGTTCAAAGAGTTCCCTGCCATCGAATGTTGGAAGACTGGAGCATTGTCACTGGACCTTGTGGGATTTGGGTTTCCTGCCATCAAATTATATTGAGGTGCTCCATTAAATTGCTCCACTCTCGTGGGATTTGCGTTAGAAAATCCAGTTTCTGAAGGTGTTGCTAGATTCCCAATGATCTCACACTCCGAAACAAGAACTTCCATGTTCAGAATGACGATAATCCTACAGATATTGGAACCAGTCAGCTTAACAGCAAGAAATAATTCCTGAATTTTATTCTTAGAAGGTATTCTAGTTATCACTACTTCACCAGCAAATCAGTTGTATATGTGAATGTAGAAAGCAAATTAGCACCAACTCTGGTCATCCGCACTGCTTACCATACATTAGTTAGTTACTTTGCCAACACAACTTGAATCACAACACAGACTGATTAATAAAATTATGCTTCAAACTACTTTTATTACAAACAGAAGACAAAAGAAACAAATTCGATCATCTGCTAAAAAGCGGTCAATGCCAACTTGCACCGTCTAGTATACTGCTGAACCAAGTGGGTACAGCTGAAAGACTCAAAACTACTAGCTGATCCAATCAGATAACATCACCTGAATGTCTGAGCATGACTGCAGAGTAAGACGTAAACTACAACGATCAAATCACACTTCATGATGCACCCAAACAGTAAACAAGGAACATAATTGATACAAAGACATGATGAGTAGTCTACTACCTAGCAACAATTTGCTACATAACAAAATTAAGGAACCAAATCAAACGACAGTCTTTTCGTAATCATCAAAATGACCATAGTACCTCATCATTTAACCAGCCAGAAACAGCGTGCACCAGCCTCACAGCAGATATATCAAACCACATACCACACTATTTTGTGATCGGTAGGACAAAAATTCAATCAACTGTTGGCAACCAGCACCAATCTGGATCACACAACTCACAACACAACCTAATCACCCCAAATTAGTACCCAGGACTATTCTGATCATAAAAAGGCGATTACATATTTCAATTCAATCAGCACTAACTCAAATGATGTCACAAACAGGTCAATGGAACACAATATTTGATGCATCACTAGTTCACTAATCACCACTATAGTTATTAAAAAAAACTAGTTCACTCGTAGTACCTATGAAAGCATAAACATGAGTACCAGCGAAATCAATTTGCCAATCACTTGGCAAGTACCAATCTAAAGCGCGAACTAAGACCCCTATCCAAATCCAATTCAACAAAATGCAACTTGCAAGCGCCAATTAGACGATGCCAACAAGCACAAAATCGCATCCAAGAGCAAAGTACGACACGTAAATGAACCACGCGCAGGCACGAACCCTAACCTAAACCGGCCAAATCGCAGGCAATCAAACATCGATCTAGGCGGGGGAGGGGAAGGTGGAGGCGGAAACAAACCTTCTGGCCCCGACGTCGTTGATGACGTACTCTAGGAGCTGCACGATGGCGCCGCGGCGGAGGAGGCCGGAGCGCGCGAGGTCGCTGAGCTGCGCAGCGAACAGCGCGGACGAGGTGGCAGAGCCGTCGGAGACCACGGCGCGGAACCTCTCGCTCCGGGACTCGCCGGCGCCGTTGACGTTGACGCCGCGCAGCTCGACGATCTGTACGACCGGCTTGAGGTTGGTGTCCCCCGCCAGCGCCGCCCCCACGCCGTTCGGCGTCAGCCTCGCCGGCGCCGCCATCGCCGCGGGAGCCGTGGTATCCCTAGACTGCCGACTCCTCCCCCTCTTCCCCGCTTAGATTCGATCCGGATTAATGGAAGGAAGGAAGGAAGGTTGGAGAAGGAAACAATACGGATTTGAACTTTCGAATGTTAGTAGGGAGGGGGTGGTTAGAAATGGCGTTGAAGCCTGAAGGGGAGAGGCGGTTGGTTTGATGCCGCCGAGGCTTCTTCCGGAGGAAGACAACGACATGGTTCAGAACAACCGACCGTTGGATCGGTACGGGGTGAGCGCATCGGACGGCTGTAAGTGCCGCCGCGCCGCGGGAGCGCAGGCCGCGTGTCCAGCTGGGCCTGGATGGGCTGGATAGAGCCCAGTGAGAGGATTTATTACGTGTGGGCTGGCCCGTAGACGGAGAAGCACCCACGGAGAAATGCCGCCGCACGCCGAGGCGCCTGCGGCCTGCCTGACTACGCGCGTTGCGCGCGAGGGCATCAGCCGCTCGTGCACCGCGGCCGTGGGATCTCCGCGAGCCGCGAGGCTTGGCTCGGGACGGGAAGTTTTTTCATCTTCTTTTTCACTCTAGAACATTGTTATATTCCATTATACTGGACATCCGGTGGTGGGTAAGCTCGAGCCCAACGAAATCTTTCGTGTCTACGTTTATGTTCAGATACCTAGTACATCCTCATGTAGCGAGTACATGAGATGCATTATTGCCCTGAGGGTAAAACTCCACTGTGTACTCAATAAAGTTTAACATAGGGAAATGGACCGGAAGAGTTGGTTATGCGTTGTAACACTCTGGCTCAACAAAAAAAAAAGGCCCAAAATAATATCGGTACAATTTTCACTTTAAATTTAAACCATAATTACTTATAATTATAGCAACCTATGTATGAATAAAAATCCACAACGGGTTAACTTTCAACAAGCATGACAATATAAATGTATTAAGAATAAATGTTCACACAACTTGGGACTTCGCACCCAAGAATGCTCAGGGTCATGAGCCCGAGAATGGTCGAAACTATGCGTTCAGGAACAATGATTAGCAACAATATTAATAAATATATCATTACTATAGCATAATCACAAAGCATCGTTACTACGCGATCTAACACCAATCATGATCCACAAAACTAAGATAATGTAATCATTTTTAGATAAACGCACCAAGTCTCTATGTTTAATTGTAGCAACTAAATAATGATAACTTTATGATTGGTAACATGTGATGCGTATGTGTTACTCTCATCCCATGCATGTCGTCGTTAATGATCATCTAAAAACAACAATAAAGTAATAGTGAGTCTAAAACTTAGCAAGAACATAATAGGATATAAACATACAACTTATCATCCATGTAGATTGTCATCACCATCATTTATGTATTCATAATATCATCATCTTTTTATTAATGCAATACATCTCTACCGTACATGTTCATTTGCTCATCTCATGGCTTATACTAGATAGCATGAGTGAACACCCATTGATGTTCACCATTTCAATAGCCGTCCCTTTGGAATCGGGATCTCTCCACTCCGTAGAGTTCTACCACCATGGTAGATATCCATGCCCACCTCGTAATATTATCATCATCGTTATCATATCATCATCATTATCATAAGCGTGTATAAAAATATACATATATCATGGTAAATTAATTGTAAAGACAAGTGCGCATCCAAACCGATGTCTACCATTCTACCAAGCACTTGACTTTTAGCCACAAACGAACGATGTGAAAGCAACACCGAACTCGAAATGACGAGGATCTAATAATCCTTAATTAATTAATTATATGTAATACTTATTATAGATGATAATATCTTTATGCAATCTTCGAGATACCCTTTATCATTAATGATAAGGAAGATTACAATTACCTAGTGGCCGTAAGCTATTATATCGACCACCATATGATCATAAATTATTCTTCATAAGATCTCATGCGACCACTTTACGATCGTAAGCTTTACTACGATCACCTTATGGTCGTAAGCTTTACTACGATCACTCTATGGTCAATAAAATGCACAAACATATGGACTCAATCGACTATGGACTCTATGTGATGTGTTTATACGCAGAGTTAAACATGTGTCGTTATCCTATAACGAATCGCACTAATCATCTCTATCTCTAGCATAACTACAAGGCAAACGTGGGTAGAACGCTTTCTAATAATAACTATCATCAAATGTGCGCAATTAACCAACCATTGAGGCGCCTTTGGCACAGACAAATGCTATCCCTAAACGCTATATAAGGGATAACGCCAATGATAGGGAATGAGAGGACAGAGAGAGAAGTTGTTAGCCTTAGCTTCCAATGACTTCCTTCTTGTTATAACAATAATCAATACAAAGACACACGAGTAGGATTGTTATTCTCTCAAGAGAAGACACGAACTGCTTTGAAAATCCACGCATCTCCTCTTGGATACGAGTGCATACTACTCGTCAAGCATGTCCGAAGGAGTCGACGAGACCCTACCGATGACTATCGTCCGTTGGGGGAGCACTTGGCGCGCAGTAGAAGAGGAAGATCGTTCGGTTCACGAAGAGGACGAGGTGGCCGATGTTACAGAGCTAAAAGAGTAAGATCGTCCGGTTCATGAAGAGGACACGATGGCTAATGTTGCGGAGCTAGATGAGGAAGATCGCACACCGCACGCTGAGCCCACCGGATGGCAAATCAGGGAGAATGTCGATAGCATAGTATGTCGATGGAGATCGATGACTTCGCGCCTAGGCCGAGGAGGAAGCTTTATGAAGAGGATGGCGATGACTCTTCCGATGAGGAGGAATGTCCCATCCCACATGAATGAAATACAGTGGACGTTAAGGGTCTTGCTTTGCACAATGAGTACGAATCACCGTGGGAGTACCATCTTACGGAGGTTCGACTTCATGCAATATTTACTGACAAGTGATCACTGCAGAATACCATTAAACTGTTGGCATTGTCCATGCAACAGACGTTTCGGGTCCTAAAATCCAACTAGGAGCAGTACACCGTGGTCTACGAGTAGGCTGGTTATCCTTGGCGTGTGCATGCAAATATACCCAAGTACGAGACTCACTAGATTGTCTCCAAGGTGGAGCCGCACTCTTGTGTGCTCAGTAGTATTTTTCCGAAGCATCAGAACTTAATATTCACCTTCATAGCCAATCTCATGTACGAATAGATAGTGAAGAAGGACTTGGAGGCCAAGCACATCATGGTGGCTATCGAGCAGAAATTCAAGTACAATATTAGATACGCGAAGGCATGGTGTGCAAAGCAGAAGGCTTTGGAAAGGAGGTTCGGTTCTTTCGAGACGGCTTACGACAACCTTCCTCGTATGCTCCAGGTGCTGCAGTATAGGAACCAGGGCACATACATTACTGTGAAGGATAAGCCATCCAGAAGACTACGAGGTTTCACAAGATTGTAGAGGGCCTTCTTAGCATTCGTGCTCGTGATCGATGCTTTCAGCACATGTTACTCGTGATCTCATCGACGAGACATTTCTAACATGGAAATACAAGGGCCGATCCTCGACAAAGAATCGGCGTTAATGGCAACAATCGGATTCTACCCTTAGCCATCACATTCATGGAAAGTGAGAATTTCGAACTAGTTATGGTTCCTTCGACATCCGAAGGAGGGGTAGTTGGGGCACGCCCCGATGCTCGCATAATCCGTGATCACCACCCGAGATGATGAAGGCCATCGAAAACTTCAACAAGACCCGAGGAGCCGCTCCTTGGCGGACACAAGGAATGATGATGCATTCGCCATCCGAGGGCCAACTTCTTCAAGAAATTCATGTAGCAACCGCTGATGAAGCTATTCAAGTGGTCGGCTATGCAGACCAAGAGCGTAAATTTGATGTGTTGTGGAAGATGTTGGAGGAGCACACCAGAAGCACGCCGTTGAGAGGAACAAGCGCCACCTATTCTCGGGCGATAACCAACGCCTCACACCATCGCCAGAGCTTGACCCTCCCTGTGACGTGGAGGACCTTGAGGACATCAAGTGATTCTCCTATTGGATTGAGGCCGAGTCATTGGAGAAGTGGTCCTTGTTGCACGACATAGACGATGCAAGGTACGATAATGACCACTAACTTTGCGAGGTGTACAACCGGGTTCTTAGGGGCCTCGTCCTCAACCCTCGTCACCATCGTGGAAGACGCTCGCACGGTTTAATCGGATATTTTAGGAGATGCATGCAAATGTGGCACTTCATGCACCAACCCACAACACCGCATCGCTCAAAGAGTACAGTGCATGTAGGCCAAGACCGAGATGGGTCCGCACACGGTCTTCGTGATGGGCAATACGGAGCATCGTTTCGACGTGATCCTTCGGGGCCGAGCCGGATTTGGGATGGCTCGCTCTCTTGTTACCCACGATGTGTGCCTTGGAGATCATGTGAATGAACCTAACTGCACATGCAACAAGCCAAAGCTCCTTCACAAGTCATGCTCTCGTGTCCTCGCCACATGCGGGACTATCAACATGGACCCATCGAACTTCATGTCAGGGTACTTCATGAAGGAGAGGGTGCTGCAGGTGTGATGCGGCCAGTTAAGAGGCTTTAGGGCTGTAGGCAACTTCGCCACGTTGAATTTGGCACAGAGGAGTTGGATTCCGGATCTTGACATATTGAAGGGTGGGAAGGGCCGTCGGAAGTCGTTGCATCAGGAACGATATGGACTATGGGGAAGCCGAGCGGTGGTAGGTGTTAGCATCACGCGCCGTAAAGGCCACACTGCGAGAAGTTGCAAGGCGTCTACCGACAAGTAGGAACACCGGCGTGAAATAGATTACCACTTCTTGTTGTGTGTGTAGTGGTACTAAGATTACAAATGCTAGCAAGTTGTAACTTGTACTCTAATTAGTACTTTCCTTGCTTCGTTAGTCGCGTGTCATGTAACCCCTTGTGAGGATCAATTGTCGTAGTTATCGCTTGCCCATTTCTCCAAAGCGCATCACAACAATCACTTATCTTGCTACTTACGACTCATTGCTACTTCACATCCTCACAAAATTCTTCAAAAATTTACCGACTACACCAACATACAATGATAAAAAAATGTTATTGTGAGTCTAACATATTTCGACTTAAGAATCTACAAAAATCACAAATAGACCAACAAACCTTGTCACCACCCTTAAATTTCCAGAAAAATTAACAACCTACAAACAAGATTTGCGAAATGTATTACATACAAAAATTGCAATTTATTTCCCCACAAATTTTCCAATCGGATTATTAAAATAATAATGTTATTATTTTAAATCGCTCAACGGTCCAGATGACACGTGGAGTAGTCGCCCAACCGTTAGCGACTATCACAAGTCGCTCAACTACGGGCGACTACTCCACGTGTCGCTGACCGTTAGGCTAATTGGATCAATTGTCCAATGGTCGCGACTAGATCCAAATCGCCAATGATAAAACGACATATGATTATTTCTGTAAAATAAAAAAGAGGTATATTACTGTATTTTATAATAAATAATATTGTTTTTTAAAAAAATCTCTTAATTTTCGTTTGGTCCAGAGTTATACTCCATTATAGTACTACTATGGATTGAATGCTATTGGAGTCTTTCGGCTAATTAGAGCACACCACTGACTTGGCTGACAACAACGCAGGTATTCATTACCTGATCGATCGGCTGAGCCACTGACCTGATGATACCCTGCATCCAGACCCGATACTGTTAGATTGCGACGTTAGTTAAGCACCTGACACGAGAAATGCTGTCGCGAGCTGTGGCATTTCTGAACACAGAGAACCAGGCTATACATCCCTGCGGAGGATATACAGTATATGACATATCAACGTCCGATAAAAATCAGAGTTCAGAATCAATAATTACAGTGTTTCTTCATCATGTCAAACTAATATTTCACCGCTACAAGATCATTAAAAATAATGTTCATGCACTCGCAAAGCATTGCTCACTGTGAATCTCTCTGTAATACCGAGGATTCAGATCTTAAAATGCAGTAAGAACCTACACGACACATGACTACACTGACCTCCTACTCCGATTTTTAAGGAGTAGTCGAACGAGTGCTACCTTGCAACGTTGTTGGCTTCGGCCTTCTTATCCTGAGATGCCAATGCCCTCGTCGAGATACCAAGGACTGAGTGAAAGAAGTCTGGATGTGCCAGAGAGGAACGAAAGCTTCTCTTGATTTTTGTCTGGCTAGACATGCCTGGAGATTTGTTATTTGGTTGAAGACATGAGCCTGAGCGAAACATAGAAGTAAAAAAGTACGCTTTGTGATCAAGAAAGTCTGAAAATGTACAACAAAAATGTCGCTTTAATTATATTATAGGCAATCATGTCCGTGTGTTCCGTTTTTCGCCGCACGAGCCACGCTAACGAATTGCCAGAGAGGATCAGGCCAGGCAGGCTGCGGTGTCCGTTTTTTTTTGCCGCATGAACAAGTTTCCAATGTGTCCAGGCACGTCTCCGGCCAAATCTTCTCAAGGTTGCAACCCCTAAAACTGAATTATGTGTAATTGATATGTCAGATGCCCTCGTGCAGGCTTCTTACCGCACGTGACGATTGTTTACTAGTAGCCTGCGCGCGCAGAATAAGTAAATAAGTAGTTTGGGAAAAATCATCATAGGAAACAGATAAGAAAGTAAAGTTTTAGCACTAATCGGAACATAAGAGACAACACGGAAAAGACGAGTACAGAAGGGCATATACACGGTCTTCTCTGGGAATTGGGAGTGGTAAGTGTTTTTAAAATATCAGCCATGAATTCTACAGGACATGGAATAGGAAGCTTAAATCGTAGATAGGGATCAGAACAGTTCGCGCCTGAAAGGAATCAGAATATTCGAGGTACGTCGTGCGTAATAAGACGAGGAAAGATAGGCATGTACAATAGACAAACAAGCATGTACAGAACAACCGGAAACCAACAGCAAAGATAAGAAGTACGGAAGATAGAGCAGACGATCAGAAAGAAATCATGGGCAAGAAGGATGGAATGGATAGAGGACGCTTAAATTGCGCCGCGACAGAACAAAGAAGCCTATCTACATCACAGGTATTGGTCTATGAAGACAATTCTTACTTTACGTAGAGCAGGCACACAAAACCAAAGAAGTCTATCTACAACACGGATATTGGACTATACAGATAATTCTGATTATATATAGAGTAGGTACATAAAAAAGGATCATATAAAGGTACAGGTAACGCATTAAGCCGGTAGTGGTGGGCATTGGACCCAGCGTGCTAATATGGTATGGATCCGCGGCTTCGGGCCGGGCCGTAAGTCCAAGCACTTAAAGTTGTCGTGTCGGATCGTGCTGCGCCCTAAGTAACTATAGACGCTCTGGAAGACGATAGCCGCCGCCGCGCCGTAAAAACAAAGACACCAAGCGCCATCTACACCCACTTCCTTCGCCATAGCCACCACCTCCTCCGGACGCCGATGAAGAGGTGGTGGAGGGAGGGTGGAGGGCAGAGGCGCGAGGGAGGGAGAGGGAGGCGCGACACATGAGGAGGGAGAGGAGAGGGAGGGAGGCTGCCGATGGGGAGTGATTGGGCTGACCGAGGAGAGATTAGGCTATAACAAGAAGGTTGGACCTATTTCAGACTTGCCGCCCAAGCACGACCAACGGTCATACTGTGTTGTGCCACCCAACGGACCTGCTTCATACCCACACGCCCGTTCGTAGGCTTGGTCCAACCCACCACGTGTCGCACTGTTTAGACTATCGCTTGATCGATTTCGACCGATCCAAAAAGCATAACTCAAATCCCAACTCTATAGGCAGGGGCAGGGACGATAAGCAGACGCCTAGCAATGAAACCGTTATTGTATAACAGTGCGACTGCAACTGCAACAAAGATATGTACGAAATTGTAGTACGCACAAACAGGGGAAACGGAAAAAATACACCAGAGGAATATGAAAAAGAAAACTCAGTGTAATAGGCACAGAGAACAACACTGAAGACTCGCTCACTTAAGACTTACATTCCAGTCACTCTGTTGTCTTGACAGTACAATGCTTGCCAGTTCAGAGTCAAAATTCTCAATTTAAATATGTCATTGACTTATCTAACGCCGGCCACACAGGAATATCTGATGTGGCAAAGGTATATATCCAAGTATAAAGGCCTTACCTTGGAAGTCAGGAGCAGCAAAAGATTGTAATAACTCCAATAAGAGAAACCCAAAAGCTAGTAACATCATGCTTTCTGAAATTATTCTCAATTCGTTAGATTTTCAGGAACCAAAGCACTGCTGAATTTATTCTGAATCTGTTTCCTTGATGGAAAGCAGAAGAACTATCGAAGCAAGATCAGTGCACTGCAGAATTTATTCTGAATCTGTCTATGGAAAGCAGAAGAACTATCGAGCAAGATCAGTGCAGATAGTTGCATCGCTGAAACAGATTGAAGCGTATGAGATTCAGAAGACCAGGACAGCAAACTGAGAAGAACGGAGAGTAGTAATGCTCAAAGAGAAGTCTGACAAGATCATACAACGGGAAAGCAAGGAGGGGATTAACCTGAACAAGCCAAGAAATAATATAAGAAATTGGTTTGCATACGTTCGTAAAGTCTTAATGAATCATTCACTGTAGAGCAGACCCCATGGTGTTGTACTGAGCCTCACTTGTTAGTGAATGCTCTTAAAGGCATTCATGTGTGGCAGTACTTTTTCCACTAAGTCTAAAACAAATAACAATCCAATATTGCTGATTTCTCTCTTTTTTTCTGCCTCTATACTTACCCATTGTTGAAGTGTATGCTGGTCGATGTAGCACAGAAGATGATAGTAGAATCATCTTAGTTGGCCAAAGATCAAAACCAGGTTGCTTTTCGTATTGTTGGCCTCCATGTTTCTAGTAATATGCGGCGCCCTTGTATTACCTCGAGGATAATCACATTTAAGTATATGAATTATTATTCACAACCCGTAGAACACCGCCTCGACAAATAATAAGTCTTACCAAAGTTAACACAACAAAACAATAAGATAGAAACTGACTTTATTACAACAGTTAGCCACGCAAGGCTATGATCTTTAGTACACTTATTTAATTAAAATGGGAAAAGAAATCCCTCATTTGCCTCGCCCGCTCCATCGGTCGCTTACTCGTCCCACTTGCCGAATAAGGTGTCCACATCGCTCGCCTCGTAGTAAGCTCCATCGCCTCCGGTGGCCTCTTCGTACCTACATATGCTTCATCCCACTCGGGATAGTTACCACGGACTAGGATCTAACAAAGGATAATAATAGTAAGAATGAGTACTCATCGACTCAGAAGTATGTATTAGCAAATATGCATTGTATGACTCACTCCGTCGTTATCACATTTTCTAGCTTATTTTTCCGAAAAATAATTTACCAAGATTTACGTGGCAAGTTTTAATTCAAAAGACTAATTATCACTCGTAAGAAGATAAACCCTTAGCGGTCACCGAGACTCATCCAAAGCGATGCATGAATTCATAATTTTATTTAACACTATGTAGGATTTGTACCACTTTACGCATAACTTCTCCGAGCTATCTTTACGTTAGTGTTGGACCGAAAAGGCGACTAGAGGGGGTGAATAGGAGCACACCACTTTTTCACAAATAATAGATTCAACACAAATTTCACTCTAGTAGATATGAAAGCTATGAAGATCAGATATCAAGACAATGAAGACTAATATTGAATCTAATATAAACCCCTTAGCAAAACGCATTTAAATCAACAAAGATTAAAGCAAATCAATGCACTTCGGTCGATCATGTGTTATTGGCGGTCGACGATTGCTCGCCCGACCGGTGACTCGCCGTCGATCACCGCCTCCGAATGCATCAAATATTCGATGACGGTTGCAAATAGATGAAACTTTTGATCTACAACTCAAACTTGATAAAACTTGAACACACCTTCTATGATATCGGAACATATTCCAATCAAGATTATGATAATTATTGGAAGAATAGTGATCCTTTCGATTTGATTGAAGAAGGGTTCAAAACCATGTCGAAACGAAAACTTGATCCAAGATCTTGCTCGTGGGTGACTGATGATCAAGATGATCCTAGATAGGTTCCACACATCACAGCAAGCAAGATCACATGAAGAATTCAATCAAAAACTCGTGGATCAAAGAAAGACCCAAAATCATCAAATATAGAGAAAGAACGCAAAGAGACAAGACATGATCAAACTTTCTCTAGATTGATTTGATATGATATAGGCTTAACCTCTCCATCAATGGAGAATAATGCTCAATCCAAGAGCACAAAATCATATCAAACTATCAAGAACCCTAACCTACACAAAAGCTCTTCCTAAGAAAATTAGGGTTTACAAAAATAGAAAAGAGACGAAGAGTAGGTGCACCACCTCCTCTCCTATTTATAGTGGAGGCTTAGACCTTCTAGAAGTTTGACTCAATTGGGCTCGCTAAGGCCCAAAACAACGGACACTTACGCACGCATTTTAATGCGCCGCCTATATCTCTCCTTGACCTAATTAGCTACACCTTACGTCATCTAGCACCTCGGATTAGCCAATAGGTCACCCTTGTCCACCTTGCACCACGCTTGAGTTCATTGACTCACCCGCATCGCCGATCGCTCGACCTCACTCTCCAAGCCTAGTCCCGATCATCCTCGCCTGACCGTCGTTGACCACCAAGCAACCTCGCACAACAATAGACAAGTAAAGCGAATTTGGGAACAAGTTCTTCACAACTTGACCCATGTTAGTCAAAACATGCATCATGCAACATATATGCCCAAACTCATGACTTTGACCAAACATCAATATCGCCGCCATAACGGCGACATCAGTGAAATCGGTCGATCGCCCTGTGCTTGGCCTGGATCGCCACCCTGGCCTGGCTCCCGACTGCCATTTAAGGGCTTTGCAGGCTGACCGCCACCGGGACTTAGCTTATTTTCCCTCTCCGAAACCAAAACCACCTGGAATCAACAACAGAACTTTGACCTGAGACTCAAAAATTATGGACCAAGTAATAGAATCTCTCTTGCCTACACCTCATTGCTACTTGTCATCCTCACAAAATTCTTCAAAAATTTACCGACTTTACACCAACATACAATGATAAAAAAATGTTATTGTGAGTCTAACATATTTCGTACCTTTAAGAATCTACAAAAATCACAAATAGACCAACAAACCTTGTCACCACTTAAATTTCGGAAAAATTAACAACCTACAAACAAGATTTATGAAATGTATTACATACAAAAATTGCAATTTATTTCCCCACAAATTTTCCAATCGGATTATTAAAATAATAATGTTATTATTTTAAATCGCTCAACGGTCCAGTGACACGTGGAGTAGTCGTCCAACCGTTAAGCGACTATCACAAGTCGCTCAACTACCGGGCGACTACTCCACGTGTCGTTTGACCGTTAGGCTAATGGATCAATTGTCCAATGGTCGGCGACTAGATCCAAATCGCCTAAATGATAAAGCGACATATGATTATTTCTGTAAAATAAAAAAGAGGTATATTACTGTATTTTATAATAAACAATATTGTTTTTTAAAAAAATCTCTTAATTTTCGTTTGGTCCAGAGTTATACTCCATTATAGTACTACTATGGATTGAATGCTATTGGAGTCTTTCGGCTAATTAGAGCACACCACTGACTTGGCTGACAACAACGCAGGTATTCATTACCTGATCGATCGGCTGAGCCACTGACCTGATGATACCCTGCATCCAGACCCGATACTGTTAGATTGCGACGTTAGTTAAGCACCTGACACGAGAAATGCTGTCGCGAGCTGTGGCATTTCTGAACACAGAGAACCAGGCTATACATCCCTGCGGAGGATATACAGTATATGACATATCAACGTCCGATAAAAAATCAGAGTTCAGAATCAATAATTACAGTGTTTCTTCATCAGGTCAAACTAATATTTCACTGCTGCTACAGTACCATTAAAAATAATGTTCATGCACTCGCAAAGCATTGCTCACTGTGAATCTCTGGTGTAATACCGAGGATTCGGATCTTAAAATGCAGTAAGAACCTACACGACACATGACTACACTGACCTCCTACTCCGATTTTTTAAGGAGTAGTCGAACGACGTGCTACACTTGCAACGTTGTTGGCTTCGGCCTTCTTATCCTGAGATGCCAATGCCCTCGTCGAGATACCAAGGACTGAGTGAAAGAAGTCTGGATGTGCCAGAGAGGAACGAAAGCTTCTCTTGATTTTTGTCTGGCTAGACATGCCTGGAGATTTGTTATTTGGTTGAAGACATGAGCCTGAGCGAAAACATAGAAGTAAAAAAAGTACGCTTTGTGATCAAGAAAGTCTGAAAATGTACAACAAAAAATGTCGCTTTAATTATATTATAGGCAATCATGTCCGTGTGTTCCGTTTTTCGCCGCACGAGCCACGCTAACGAATTGCCAGAGAGGATCAGGCCAGGCAGGCTGCGGTGTCCGTTTTTTTTTGCCGCATGAACAAGTTTCCAATGTGTCCAGGCACGTCTCCGGCCAAATCTTCTCAAGGTTGCAACCCCCTAAAACTGAATTATGTGTAATTGATATGTCAGATGCCCTCGTGCAGGCTTCTTACCGCACGTGACGATTGTTTACTAGTAGCCTGCGCGCGCCAGAATAAGTAAATAAGTAGTTTGGGAAAAATCATCATAGGAAACAGATAAGAAAGTAAAGTTTTAGCACTAATCGGAACATAAGAGACAACACGGAAAAGACGAGTACAGAAGGGCATATACACGGTCTTCTCTGGGAATTGGGAGTGGTAAGTGTTTTTTAAAATATCAGCCATGAATTCTACAGGACATGGAATAGGAAGCTTAAATCGTAGATAGGGATCAGAACAGTTCGCGCCTGAAAGGAATCAGAATATTCGAGGTACGTCGTGCCGTAATAAGACGAGGAAAGATAGGCATGTACAATAGACAAACAAGCATGTACAAAACAACCGGAAACCAACAGCAAAGATAAGAAGTACGGAAGATAGAGCAGACGATCAGAAAGAAATCATGGGCAAGAAGGATGGAATGGATAGAGGACGCTTAAATTGCGCCGCGACAGAACAAAGAAGCCTATCTACATCACAGGTATTGGTCTATGAAGACAATTCTTACTTTACGTAGAGCAGGCACACAAAACCAAAGAAGTCTATCTACAACACGGATATTGGACTATACAGATAATTCTGATTATATATAGAGTAGGTACATAAAAAAAGGATCATATATAGGTACAGGTAACGCATGTAAGCCGGTAGTGGTGGGCATTGGACCCAGTCGTGCTAACATGGTATGGATCTGCCGTGCTTCGGGCCGGGCCGGGCCGTCAAGTCCAAGCACAGCTCAAAGTTTGTCGTGCCGGGACTGTGCTGTGCTGGCCCTAAGTAACTATAGACGTCTGGAAAGACGATAGCCGCCGTCGTCGTCCAGAAAAACAAAGACACCAGTGCGCCATCTACACCCACTTCCCTTCGCCATAGCCACCACCTCCTCCTGGACGTCGATGAAGAGGTGGCTGGAGGGAGGGTGGAGGGCAGAGGCGCGTAGGGAGGGAGAGGGAGAGCGGCGACACATGAGGAGGGAGAGGGAGAGGGAGGGAGGCCAGGCCGATGTGGGGGAGTGATTGGGCCAGACCGAGGAGAGATTAGGCTATAACAGGAAGGTTGGGCCTATTTCGCACTTTGGCCCAAGCACGCACCTAACTGTCATATCCTGTTGTGCCACCCAACGGACGCGTTGCTCATACCCAAATTTCAGCCGCCGCTCGTGGCTGTGCCGGTCCAACCCACCACGTGTCGTACCGTGTTTAGACTGTACCGTGCTGATCGAATTTCGGACTGATCCGAAAAAGCATAACTCAAATCCCAACTCTATAGGCAGGGGCAGGGACGATAAGCAGACGCCTAGCAATGAAACCGTTATTGTATAACAGTGCGACTGCAACTGCAACAAAGATATGTACGAAATTGTAGTACGCACAAACAGGGGAAACGGAAAAAATACACCAGAGGAATATGAAAAAGAAAACTCAGTGTAATAGGCACAGAGAACAACACTGAAGACTCGCTCACTTAAGACTTACATTCCAGTCACTCTGTTGTCTTGACAGTACAATGCTTGCCAGTTCAGAGTCAAAATTCTCAATTTAAATATGTCATTGACTTATCTAACGCCGGCCACACAGGAATATCTGATGTGGCAAAGGTATATATCCAAGTATAAAGGCCTTACCTTGGAAGTCAGGAGCAGCAAAAGATTGTAATAACTCCAATAAGAGAAACCCAAAAGCTAGTAACATCATGCTTTCTGAAATTATTCTCAATTCGTTAGATTTTCAGGAACCAAAGCACTGCTGAATTTATTCTGAATCTGTTTCCTTGATGGAAAGCAGAAGAACTATCGAAGCAAGATCAGTGCACTGCTGAATTTATTCTGAATCTGTTTCCTTGATGGAAAGCAGAAGAACTATCGAAGCAAGATCAGTGCCAGATAGTTGCATCGCTGAAAAACAGATTGAAGCGTATGAGATTCAGAAGACCAGGACAGCAAACTGAGAAGAACGGAGAGTAGTAATGCTCAAAGAGAAGTCTGACAAGATCCTACAACGGGAAAGCAAGGAGGGGGATTAACCCGAACAAGCCAAGAAATAATATAAGAAATTGGTTTGCATACGTTCGTAAAGTCTTAATGAATCATTCACTGTAGAGCAGACCCCATGGTTGACTGAGCCTCACTTGTTAGTGAATGCTCTTAAAGGCATTCATGTGTGGCAGTACTTTTTTCCACTAAGTCTAAAACAAATAACAATCCAATATTGCTGATTTCTCTCTCTTTTTTTTTTCTGCCTCTATACTTACCCATTGTTGAAGTGTATGCTGGTCGATGTAGCACAGAAGATGATAGTAGAATCATCTTAGTTGGCCAAAGATCAAAACCAGGTTGCTTTTCGTATTGTTGGCCTCCATGTTTCTAGTAATATGCGGCGCTCCTTGTCATTACCTCAGAGGATAATCACATTTAAGTATATGAATTATTATTCACAACCCGTGAGAACACCGCCCGACAAATAATAAGTCTTACCAAAGTTAACACAACAAAACAATAAGATAGAAACTGACTTTATTACAACAAGCTTAGCCACGCAAGGCTATGATCTTTAGTACACTTATTTAATTAAAATGGGAAAAGAAATCCCTCATTTGCTCGCTCCGCTCCACGGTCGCTTACTCGTCCCACTTGCCAGAATAAGGTGTCCACATCGCTCCTCGTAGTAAGCTCCATCGCCCCGGTGGCCTCTTGGTACCTACATATGCTTCATCCCACTCGGGATAGTTACCCAGGACTAGGATCTAACAAAGGATAATAATAGTAAGAATGAGTACTCATCTGACTCAGCAAGTATGTATTAGCAAATATGCACTGTATGACTCACCTCTTTCGTTATCACATTTTCTAGCTTATTTTTTCCTGAAAAATAATTTACCAAGATTTACGTGGCAAGTTTTAATTCTGAAAAGACTAATTATCACTCGGTAAGAAGATAAACCCTTAGCGGTCACCGTAGACTCCAGTCCAGGCGACAGGCATGAATTCATAATTTTATTTAACACTATGTAGGATTTGTACCACTTTACGCATAACTTCTCTGAGCTCTCTTTACGTTAGTGTTGGACCGAAAAGGCGACTAGAGGGGGGTGAATAGGAGCACGCTCACTTTTTCACAAATAATAGATTCAACACAAATTTCACTCTAGTAGATATGAAAGCTATGAAGATCAGTATATTAGTACATCGATCAAATGGAAGACTAATATTGAATCTAATATAAACCCCTTAGCAAAGCGATTTAAATCAACAAAGATTAAAGCAAATCAATGCACTTACGGTCGAACATCGTGTTATTGGCGGTCGACGATTACTGTCGATCGACCGGTGACTCATGATTCGATGCCGCCTCGAGCATGATCAAACTACCGATGTGAAGTTGCAAATAGATGAAACTTTTGATCTACAACTCTAAACTTGATAAAACTTGAAACACACCTTCTCTATGATATCAGGAACATATTCCAATCGAAGATTATGATAATTATTGGAAGAATAGTGATCCTTTTCGATTTGATTGAAGAAGGGTTCAAAACCATGTCGAAACGAAAACTTGATCCAAGATCTTGCTCGTGGGTGGTGATGATCAAGATGATCCTAGATAGGTTCCCACACATCACGAGCAAGCAAGATCACATGAAGAATTCAATCAAAAACTCGTGGATCAAAGAAAGACCCAAAATCATCAAATATAGAGAAAGAACGCAAAGAGACAAGACATGATCAAACTTTCTCTAGATTGATTTGATATGATATGGGCTTACAGCCTCTCCATCAATGGAGAATAATGCTCAATCCAAGAGCACAAAAATCATATCAAACTATCAAGAACCCTAACCTACACAAAAGCTCTTCCTAAGAAAATTAGGGTTTACAAAAATAGCAAAAGAGACGAAGAGGAGGTGCAGCCACCTCCCTCTCCTATTTATAGTGGAGGCTTAGACCTTCTAGAAGTTTGACTCAATTGGGCTCCCGTTAAGGCCCAAAACAAACGGGACACTTACGCACGCATTTTAATGCGCCGTCTATATCTCTCCTTGACCTAATTAGCTACACCTTACGCCATCTAGCACCTCGGATTAGCCAATAGGTCACCTGTGTCCACCTTGCACCACGCTTGAGTTCATTGACCCGCCCGGCATCGTCGATCGTTCTGGACCTCAGCTCTCCAAGCCTAGTCCCGATCATCCTCGCCGTTGACCGTCGTTGACCACCAAGCAACCTGCACAACAATAGACAAGTAAACCGAATTTGGGAACAAGTTCTTCACAACTTGACCCATGTTAGTCAAAACATGCATCATGCAACATATATACCCTGAAACTCATGACTTTGACCAAACAATCGAATATCGCCGCCATAACGGGCGACGATCAGTGAAAATGGTCGGTCGCCCTGTGGTCGGCTCGATCGCATTGCCTCTGGCGATCGGCCACCTATGGGCTCGGGCCGCGGGTGAGACTTAGCTATTTTTCCTTTCTAGAAAACCAAAACTCATCGGAATTTTCAAACAATAGAACTTTTGGTGGAGACTCCAAAATTATGGGACCAAGTGCAATAGAATCTCTCTCTTGTCTACACCTCTATTTTGGCCCACTCAAAATACCATTTTCGACATGGCGGTCCGACCGCCGCTTAGGCCGGTCGGACCGATCTTAGGCCGGTCTAACCGCCGCTTAGGCCGGCCGACCACTAAAGCCGACAAAGATCTTTATGCGTATGTAAAAATATCGCAAAGCGATAAAGCGTACTAACGTTGCCAATTGTCACATCATCCTAAGATCCGAGTATATCCCAATGATATCCACGCTAGGTGCATCGCATTTCCTTTGATGCGGTTTCGAGTTCAGAATACAAAATGTTTTTAAGGTTACGTTATTAATTCTCCACTCATTATTTTCCGACGGTCCTAGAGCGCTCACCCAATCCTCCATCGAGTTCCCATAATGTTGGTTGAGCCAGTCATCCCCGCACCCAACACTCCACCTTGCGCTACTATAGCGCCTTGGATCCCCCATTTCCGGACTCTTCCTACCGGTCCTGGGTTCCTCTACAACTCACACATGCAATATTACTTACCAGATGTGGAGGGTATAGTCATGTAACGAGATAACATATTCTGCCCGTCGAAACAGGAAAATGGTTGTCACTTAAATACGACCCCTTATTCAAGTGGGAGTTTTGTTGGTCCTTTTATATTAACCATATGTAAAAGGTTCTCACCTCTTTCATCTTCTCTTTCATGCTAAGGGCCCCCTTTACCAGCCTTAATATTGATTCTTACAGCCCAACTGTTCCTCCCGGCTAGGCTGCTCTTTTCTTATTTCTTCTTTCTTTTATTCGATTTGATTTTGAGAGATAGTTTTCATGCACATATGTATAATTATACAGAATGTAACTTTTACATTTAATATAACTAGGTTTATGTTTAACAGATAGGTTTGTCTTCGTATTCGTAGTAAAGATCCGTGTTAACGAAACCTGGATCAGATGCACCTACCCATGTCGGTTCGTCTTCTGCAATTATACGGTTGACGCGAATAATAAATAAATAATTAGTTATTTTTTGTGCTACTAGGCGTATATTAATCAATTGATTTTCTTTGTCAACAGATTTTAATTTAATCATATTTTTTTGGATCCCCCGTCAAATTAACACCCCCAACTGCGGTTGTTCTAGTCTGTTAGCTCTAGGATCGCGGTTGCCTATACTCGCGTTTGATAACAACGGACCCTGGCCAGTCTATTCTAGGGGTGATATTCACCTCGAGTTGTTTATTTTATTTATTCTATCACGATTAAATTATTTCTAATGCAATAGATTATTTGTCTAATTTAGTGAGTTCTACTGGTAATTAATTTATTTGTAAAGTCTCTGATTAATTTTGCACTTTTTCCCGCTTTTATTTTATACAGTCGATTCTTCGCTATTTATCTTCACGTGGCTTATAAATTTGTTTGGTCCAACAACTACACATCGTCGATACTTATTATTACTGGTGCTCACTTCAACTGCTAAACCCCCACTAGAATTTTCTTTTCTACCCTTCACCTAAATCCTAATTTCTTTACCTAATCTCCCCTCTCTCACCTACCCCTTTCTCTTTATTTTATTTCTATTCCTCTTATCCCTTCTACCAAGCCTCTTGGCCACCATCTCCTTCTTCTTCTTTTCCTCATTCTCCATTCCTCTTCCCGCTACTTCACTTGGTAGAAAGTTGCTTATGGGGAAATCTCTCTATCTCTCTATCTCTCTCTCGGTTTTCTTCTTGGCGCCACCACTGGCCTTTGCTTGCTCGCGCCCACTCACGGCTTGGCCCAATGTGCTTCGCAGCTTAGCCGGCTTCGTCTGCTCGGCCCGTCGCCTCATGGGCTCGGCGGCACCGGCTTGTGGTTTGAGGCCAAGTTTTGGCTTCTACCTCCTTGGTTTTTATTTTCCCTTGTTCCTCTTTTCAGTCGTTTCGGTTTTCAAGGTTGGGCTTGATTTATTTTCGGATTTTGTTGATTATTGTTGATGCATGGTGAGTGTGATGGAGGTGGGTCGCTCTGGTGGCTAGCTACGGTGTGGATCGAGGCCTCCGTACTCGGGAGTGTGAGGTCGTAGGGTGCGTGGCGGTGCTAATGATGGTGTTACCGAGGTATACTACTCCCTCTCTACTCCCTCTACTCTTTCTACCCTATTCCTCCCTTTGCTCTGTGATGCACTCGATTGTGATGTGGTTATGGTGAATGTGTTTTATGTGCATGGTTCGGCTCACTTGTGGTTGGATGGGGCAAAATGAGCGTGGGGAAAAATGGTGGTTTACCTCGGTTGGCTTGGTTGGTTTGGGAAATAGCGGGGCGGGTTGGTGATGATGGTCGTGGTGATGGTGCTTTCCTTGTTCCTTGATTCCTTCTAGTCCTTGTTACCCTTGTCGGCTTGTTGTGTTCCAATGTTGCCGTGGTCATCCACCGCGATCTTGGTCGTCCCTGCCTTCCTTCACCTTGGGCTCCTTGCCGATGCTCCCTCCCTTGATCTTTTGTGTGGCCGTGGGTGCTTGAGGAGGTGATGGCTTCGTTGGTGGTTTGCTTTTGTCTTGCCTTGAGGAGGCAATGGGGATGGTATGTGGTATTTGGTGGTTTAATGAATGCAAGGTGGGAACTAGTTGTGAATGTTTGGCTTTTATTTGGGGGCTTGGTTTGTCTTTGGTGAGACTTGGTACTGGCTTGGGGATCTTGTGATCTCTATCTCTATCTCTCTTGCTCCTGTGCCTTCCTAGAATACCCTTACCGATCCTTCCCTCTCTCGATGATATTGTTGGGCTGGGTAATAGCTAAGGACCAATGGTCAATTATGCACTATTTGTCGATTTTTCGCGGCGAAGGTAAGTCGGGAAAAGTGGGTGTCGGATTTTCTAAAGCGATGGGGATGAAACCCTTTGAAGTGAGATGGTACCGACCGACCTTGGTCGATGCGAGAACCTCGAAGATCTTCATGTGATCGATGACAATTCTTCTTTGCCATAACTCTACTTTATCATTTTTTTGTTTGCTACTTGATTTATGGGTTTTGGCGAGCGAAGGTGTAGAATCGTTAACGACAATCGGAGGAGTGAATGATTGTAGGAGAATTTTATGGCTGCAAGAATTCTTGTCGTGTCAGTTTGTAGTACTGAGTGCAGCCTGCCACATCGCACGCCACGAACTCCACACGGCCAAACCGGCGAGATTTCAAACCGCACCCCGTCAGCACAGTCAATCTGGTACAGGAACCAAATGCTGCCTCGCACACCCGTCGAAAAGCAAGCTGCAGACACAGAAAGGATTCCTTGCCGACCAAACTTCTCTCCCCCCCCAAATTTTCGGCCGCACGTCGCCCGAACCCTCTTCTCTTTTTCTCCAGGCCAACCTGCACCTCCCTTTTTCTTTTTACCATCTCACGTCAACCATGTAAGATGCAAGACAAGTACCACAAGGAATTTTTCAATGCTCATAAGCCAGTCAAAACGACATTGCACGGAAGCACCAAAAACTTCGATCTCTAAGCCGATTACAAGGACCCTATATATACTAGGCTGCCGTCCCCGGAACAAAGACTAATGCTGCCAGCGGTTTCTCGTATCCGGATATCACGTCCGTCTCGTGTACGACTCCAACTCCAACCCGCATAGCCGGTGTATATTTATGTGTGTGTACACACACACTATAGAATACGTCACGTGTCGTAGCCTCCGGACCACACCTCCATAGCTCTAACACGCTTCATCCATCTTTAATCTCCATGCGCTCCAACTCGAGCTCGACCGCCCCCTCCAGCATCCTCGACCTTCAGGATCATGACTTTGCACCAAGCCATCTTCCGGTCATCGCCATAGACCACGATCGCCTCCGAGTTACCCTGCACATGCAAAGACCAAAGCAACATATTTTCCCAGCACAAGTTCTTCCCAACTTGATCGACATAAGTCCACACAACACGACACGCTCAAATAATATCAGTAAATAACATTGTCAATTATTCATCAGCTAAATTATATTAGATCTAGCCACATGGTCTAACTGAAGGAAATGTGGGTCGAGGAAGGGTTTGAGTGGCTAGCGATACCCGGACAAGGATGCAAGGCTCCGACGATTGTACTTTTGTAATGTACTCAAAGCTGTAATATATATTCTGATCTGATGTAGATGATTCTTGTAATTTAATTCTGAGTTTTTATTTAAATGTTTTACCTTCGATTGTAAAGGATTCTTGTAATTGACTTTGAGCTATATCGATGTCATATGTTTGATCTATAAATCTTGTTGTACACTCGTGATTATGTATTATTATATTAAACCGTTTTGTGGTATGTTCATTATTAGTTGGTGATTACTGCTTGGATGTTTTTAATTCATTGTGTATTATCGATTATTGTTGTTTAAATTAGTTTAAGTTTTAGGGTTCTCATGTAATGGTTGTGTGTCTGCATCACATACCTTGTTTGTATTTTAATTTATAATCTCGGTCATGTTTTAAAAAATTGGAAGAGTATACTGTTATACTGATTTGATCTATACATTACATGCTTGCATATAGGAAGATTCATCAGTGAACTGATAGTGCTATTCAAGACTTAAATGATAAGATGGTCTGATAAACATTTTATTTATGTACAAAGGCAGCCGCAGGGCAAGTACCTCCAGATCATTGAAGAGCAGCAGTTGTTTCAGTGGTGTAAAATCCGGAAAGTTCAGTGACTGCTGATCTGTGGGAGAGGTCAACAACAGGCAAGAGCAATAACATACCGCAAAAAAGAAGCAGAGGTAGGGAAAACACACCTGGGTAGCTGCACATGATTGAGTCACTACAGCAATGGGAGCACCACGCAAGCACGGATCAAAACCTAGAATCAGGGAAATAAGCAACTGGACTAAAAATACATTTCTACCTGATAATCAAACAAGAAACCCAAAAAAAACCTAGAAAAAGTAGCAGCGAAAGAAGGAGACAGAGCTTCCCGGCTCGATCCCTCTCCCTGGTCCAATTGAGTGACGATCCACAAACTCTGTTCCGCGCTTCCCGGGCCTTGCCCTCTTCTTCCATGGGACCAAAGGCACAACAAAAAAAAGGAGGAGACAGAGAGCAAGTAGTGGTGAAATTCTAAGCTTCAGACAATAGACGACAGCGAGATTGGGTGGCTAGAGTTCCGTACCTCCATGAGTAGCGGTGGCAACGACGTGCTATTGCTTACCCATTGGCCTGCGAACTATATGGCATTCCCCACCCCCGATTTTGTCTGTGCCTGCCACCACTGCATCTCTTCCCCTCCCTAAACTCCCCGATAAAGTTCATTAAAAATATCCACTAGTAGAGTCAAGAAGACTCAAGGGAACAAAGTTGAGGCTCACTTCACCACTCAGCCCACTCTAAAGAAATACCAAGTAATAGATTGGAATGTCACTGGTATTCATCCTAAGACCCACGCACCAAATACTCAAAGCGGAAGTTGAGACAATAATAGATTTGTAATAAATAGCTAATAATATGTCAAATGCCTTCACTAATCTAAAGAGAGTGACAAAATCACAAATACATACACTAAATACATCAGAGAGGGTGAAAGTAACCCAGAAGGATACTGAATCCACTCATACCCCTCATACAAAGAAGAGGGGGAGGCCTTCGGGTACACAGGATTTAATTCCGCAGAGACGTCCGCGGAAACAAAGAACGGAACAAGACAAATCACTCTAGAAGGCAGTGACCTCAACCTGATGTTGAGAAAATTCCTGAAGTGATCCATCATGAGAATGGTAACTCCAACAAAACTTTGCGCGCACAATCTAACATTGGGAAATCAAACATCCAGACTCCATCGTTGTGGAAAATCATGAGGAGTTGAAAGAAAGAAATGAAGAATTTCCAAAAATTATGTGGACTCGGGAGAATCATATAAAAGAAAAACTACAGTTGTCGATATATATTTCGCCTGTAAAATTGGTAAAACTCTTGAACTAGATCCAGAACCTAAGTCCATGGCAGAGTGCCAGAGGCGCTAAGATTGGGTTAAATGGAAAGAAGTAATTGAGGTAGAATTGCACTCGCTAAATAAAAGGAAAATATTCGGTCTTGTTGCCCAAACACCTCTTAAAGTGTTCCCTGTAGGATCCAAATGGGTTTTCATCCGGATGAGAAATGAGAACAACCAGGTGGTAAGATATAAAGTGAGGCTTGTTGCACAAGGGTTCAGGCAGAGACCCGACATTGATTACGATGAAACCTACTCACCTGTGATGAGTGGAACCACGTTCCGATACTTAATATCAGTGATAACTTGCGTGAATTTCACAATGCACTTGATGGATGTAGTGGCCGCATATTTTATACGGGTCATTGGATACAAATATCTATATGAGAGTCCCTGAATGAGTCAAAATTCTAGATATTAATAAAACTAATCACAACATGTATAGTATCAAACTGCAAAGATCGTTGTATGGATTGAACTAGTCGGGAATAATGTGGTACAATCGACTAAGTGACTTTCTCCTGAAGAAATGTTACTGAAATAATGATGATTGTCCTTGCGTGTTTATAAAGAAGTCCGAGATTGAATTTTATATAATCTATGATTATGGCGATGATCTAAATATCATCAGACATGATGGACATAAAGGAAGCAAGTTCTTACCTTGTGAAATTTGAGATGAATGACTTTGGTAAAACCAAGTGTTGCTTAGGCCTCTGACTAGAGCACTTCACTGCAGAAATCCTAGCACACCAGTCTACCTATACCAAGAAGGTATTGGAGATATTTAACATGGATAAATATCATTCTTTAAAGACCCCTATGGTAGTAAGATCTCTAGATGTGGATAAAGACTCTTTCAGACCGAGGATGGCAAATGAAGAAGCTTTAAGACCGAGAAGTTACATACTTAAGCACCATAGAATCTTGATGTACCTTGCGAACTATACTAGGTCGATATTGCATTCATAGTCAACTTATTGGCTAGACACGATGCAACTCTAACTAGAAGGCATTGGCGGGCATTAAGACTCTTCTCATATACCTCCAAGGTACACAAGATCTTGGCTTATTTTTTCAAAAGAACTAAGACTTGACCATGGTGGGATATACGGATGGTGGCTATCATGTCGATCCTATAGTGCCAAATCTTAGACTAGGTTTGTATTTCTATGTGGTGGTACATCCATTTCTTGGAGGTCATTTAAGTAGACATTGGTAACTACTTCTACCAACCACTCAGAAATTATTAAACTATATGAAGCCTCACGTGAATGTATTTGGAGATGTGTTTTGTCATATCCAGAAGTCATATGGTATTAACACCGTCGATACCCTCACAATTATCTATGAAGATAATACTGCTTGTGTTGCACAAATGCAAATGGATTATGTTAAAAGTAATATCACGAAACATATTGCTCCCACTTTCTTCTATCCTCATGAAATCCTAAAGAACGATGAGCTGAAGATCCTACAAACTAAATCTTGTGAAAATATGGATGATCTATTCACTAGGTTTCTGTCTACGACCAGTTTCTAACGATGTGTTCGTGGTATTGGAATGAGGCGGTTTGGAGAGTTACACGGATCAGGGGGAGAATACACTGAATTATAATCCACTTAAGGTCCTAAAGTTTTTACCTTAATCTTGAAGATTAACCCAGAAGGTAGAGAGGTTGCACTTTTTTTCCCTTAGTGAGTTTTTCCGAAGATTTCTCACATAAAGGTTTTTAACGAGGCAACGATGCAATACAACTTGTGGATGCAATGTACTCTTTTCTTTAATCCCTTTTTTCCACTGGGTTTTTGGGAGGAGTTTCTAACGTGACATGTGCATGATGCGGTATTTGCCCAAGGGGTGGTGTTGAGAAACCCTGGATTAGGGGGTTGATGGGCATATTACCGAAACTATCACAGTGGGTTTTAGTTGTTAAATAGGACATCCTTGTACTCAGAAAGAGATAGATCAATTAATAAAGAGGCTCCTCATATTGTGTCTCCATTTAATTGTCTCTCTGTTGAGTGTCTATTATTGGTGATTGATTGATTTCATCATACGACGATTTCGTTTTCCCCACAAATCCCCAGATGTTGTGCTGGTCAATACTCGTCTATGAGGGCATATACAATACTTGGGTGCCCCTAATATTGGTCCCATCCGCCCCATAGATAAAGCCACTCAAGATACTATGCAACCTCCTATACTCATCTAATGCATGGTAGCTTCAAACGGGACAACAAGTAATTTTGTATTTCAGCCCCCTTTTTCCCATTTCAACCTCTAAATTTGCTCGAATTATACTTTTCTCCGAATGTTTATATCGAAAACCCTGAGAAAAGAAAACAACTTACATATTCAACCTTGGCCCACTTGTCAACCATAGAACCTATATATCCCTATTCCCCACCCTCTCCTATCACTCACCGCTCACCATCTTCTCCTCAAGCTCACCGCACCTCCCTCTCCCGGATCCGTGAGCACCATCATCTCCGACCACCATCGGGCGTTTGAGGCAACCACCGGCCGCCCCCTCTCTCACGGCATCGCCGGCGTCTTAATCGTCAAATTTCTTCCTTGCTTGCCGCCGCCGCCCATCGTGGTGCCCAGATCGGTCCGATTTGGACGACATAGGTCAAGATCCGACTTGATCCAATCATCGTTGACCAAAATCGATCGATGTCGTTGCCATCACCGATCCGATCATCGCCATCATCTTCTCGGTCACTGGCACAATGCTGACCATTGCCATCGTCCTCAACACCGGAACATTGGTTACCCTGGCCATCGTCCCAGGTGTGTGTGTGCGCCACTCTCCTTCCCTCCCAGGACCACCTCTCACCCTGGACCGCAAACCGTCGCCCCTGACACTTTGCAAGGCACCATCTTTTTCTCCTCCCTCTCTCTCCTCCGAGGCCGCTTCCATCCGACGTAGACCTACAAGGCCACCGGACACCGTGGAGCGTTGTAGTGAGTTGAACGGCCGCCCCTGCCTCTCCTCCCTCCGCATGCGTTTTGTTGTTTTGCTGATGAGGTGGTGGTTTCAACGACGAAGGGGTGTACTTTTTACACTGCAGTTCGTGGCGTGCGGAACCGCGGATTGGCCCCATGTGACGGGCCGTGTCGTGTGCGCATTGCCCGTCAGGTTTTGGTTAATCCGCCGGTAGCACAAAAACCATTGGATCTAGTACTAGTGAACTACTAACCAATAGCCACTTTATCAGTTTCTTGTTTTACATTACAGTGCACCTTCAGATTATGCACTGAAATCAACTTTAACTTAAAGCAGTTGAGTTGTACTGCTACAAGAATACGGCCTTGATCGATGAACCCAAGGCTGTAACATGGGACATGTAATTTCTGGAATTTCTCAGGTAACACTTGAGCTGAAGGTCAGACTGGCCAGTCCTAGACTTGTCGCGGACAGGCGAGCCGCCGCTGCTGCTACTACTACTACGTGTCTACGTACTACCGTAGGTCTGGGCTCTGGTCGCAGATGGCCCACGCGTCAGATACACGGCTACCGGTACTTCCCATGACTCGCAAGACTGTCACGGTGCTGGGGCAGACAGCACGAGCAGGCTTTGAAGGCTGCTCCTACTAGTAGTAGCCGGCCAGCTACTGTAGTATGCATGCAGTTAGGAGGGGGCAGCAGTAGTGCTGATCCAGCAGTGAGCAGCAATCTGCGCCAAGATCATTCAATAACATGGACGCAACATCTGACACCCTGACAATGTCTCAGGGGCCGGCCGTGGTGCCGGCGTGCCGGAGTAATTGCACTGCGGTTGGCATTGATATCATGAGAAGACCCAGGGCCAGTATCTCTCTCCGTCCGACGTCCTCTGCAAGTAGGGATGGCAATCGGGCGTGGCGGCACAGGTAGTGCTCGCCATACCGTACCGCGACCGAATTCCCCACGGTATACCGTGAGGACGACAGGCGAAAAACCTCGCCATACCGTCGCCGCTGGCATACCCGCTACTACCGCGAATAATGCATCACCGCGGTACCCATCGCCACGACATGCTCGTTACCCACGAGCAATGAATACATCAAGTTCAAAGATAATTCACCGAATTCCCACAGGTATACCCGCGAAGGACGACGGCGAAAAACCTCGCCCATACCACACCGCGGTACCGTCGCCCGCGGCATACCCGCTACGCGAATAATGCATCACCGCGTGGTACCCATCGCCACGTACATGCTCGTTACCCACGAGCAATGAATACATCAAGTTCATCATAATTCACACATCAATCGTGCATCACGCATTCAACAACTAATAAAGTTCATCACAATTCACATATCATGTTCGACAAGACAACTAATCAAGTTTAACAAATAAAATACAAATACAAATTGACATAGTTTCTTACACATGTGGGTAGATCACGGGTGTCAGGCTAAGCAGTGCACGGTGGAGCTTACCCATGCCCATACCGTTATCTGATGGGTAAGGAATTGTGCCCGTTTTCATACCCGTGGGTAAAGAAAGACGCCCATACCCGCCTCCATTAGGGTATTCGCCCGCGGGCACGCGGGTAATCGGGCACAATTGCCATCCCTATCTGCAAGCACATCGCAACTCGATCCAAACTTATTGCATTCGACTAAAGGGAAACGGCTCACGAGGGCCAAGATCATCGAGCTCACTGCTTGGACTTCAAATCACACTCTAAAAAGTAGTACTACTGTCGGCGCCGCCACTAGTGCAGCGATTTCGCCCATCGAGTAGATATTCGTAGTGTTTCGTCAATCCGCCTCGGACATGCGGCGATGCAGAAGTGAAATCCATCTACATACTCTCACGAGCGCGTAATTTGGGTTAAGAAATCATCGCTGACGAGTTTAGTTCGAGTATTTATTTTATAGATAAATTTAGACTTATAAGAATAATGTAAAAACACAAGAACAAAATATTAGATTGAATACAGAGATATGAGAGGACTTCTGACTTCTTTTTATTGCTTTTCTGTAAAACTGTAATACAGTGGTTGGGAGTCCCCTTTATATAGTCTACTATGAAAATGAGGAGCCCACCACCGTCGATCTGCACTGCCTAGACCCGCTTTCTTAACACTTCACTTTGGGTACTCATCCATCATATTCATGTCTCGTCAAAACTCTATAAAAAATCCAGCGAAATTTTTTTAGAGAAATAGTATATGAAACACGTTCTATTGTGTTGCACGGATTGTCTCATTAAAAACCTTAGCCGATAAACTTCGGGAAAATTCGTCAAGGAAAAAGAGTACAATCCACCCAATTTTATTTAATCTTTAGAATTTATTATTTAGGAATTTGATCTTCGTGGTAAAGATTCAATAATAAGTTCGTGAATATTCTCCCCCTGAATTCTGTACCTCTTTAAGTCTCATCGTTCCAATTCCACGTATGCACCTCTTAACGCTACATACTAGAAATGACTTTGTGAATAAATCTACAAGATTTTCACATGACTTAGTATGTAGTACTTTAATTTCGTTTATCTTCTGCAATTCATGAGCATACAAGAACTTGGGGTTGATATGCTTTATGAGATAACTCTTCACATAACTCATCTGCACTTGTGCAACAAAGGCTGCATTATCTTCATAGATAATAGTGGGAGTTTATGTGGTATTCAAAACACACGACTGCTGGATCTGGTGAATCATCCGTTGAAGCCAAGTACATTCTTGTGATACCTCGTACAGTGCTATGACTTCTGAGTGATTCGTCGAAGTTAATACAAGACTTTACTTATACGATTTTCATAAAAATGCAGTTCCACCACACAGGAATACATAGTATATTTGCGACTTGACAGTATGCGGGTTCGACAGGTACCCGGCGTCTGTATAGCCATTCATAGACATGTCTTGGTTCTTTCTGTAGAACATACCAATGTCTTTTCTTCCTTGGAGGTATCGAAAAATATCATTCATTCCCTGCCAATGACTTTGGTAAGTTCTGCACTAAACCTTGCTAACAGGTTCACAATAAATGCAATATCCAATCTAGTATTGTTGGACCGAAACGGCGACTAGAAGGGGTGAATAGGAGCACGATCTCTTTTTCACCAAGATCAGATTCAACACGATTTTCACTCCAATAACTATGAGAGCTATGAAGATCAATATACAAGCATAGCGGAAGATTTGTATTGAATTCAATCAAAACCTCGAAGCAAAACAACCAAAAACTATAAAAACTCAATCTGCCATAAGTTGGGCGGTCTGACCTCTCAGATTGGCGGGTCGACTAATACATGGGCGGTCTGACCTATCAGATGGGCGGTCTGACCTCCAGCCTGATGAACAGTAAAATCAACCTGAAAAACAAAGTTACAAATAGGTCTAACTTTTGATCTACAACTCCAAACTCGATGAAACTTGGAACACACCTTCTCTAAGATATAAAAAAACCTATTCCAATCAAAGATAGTAAAGATCCTTGGCAAAATTCTGACATTTTTTTTCATTTGAGTGAAGGATGGTTCAAAACCGAGTCAAAACGAAAACGAGATCCAAAAACTTGCTCGTGGGTTAAAGACGATCAAGATGATCCTAGATGAGTTCCCACATGTCACAGCAAGTAAGATTAGGGGCAGAAACCAAAAGAAAACTTGAGAATCAAAGAAAGCCCCAAAATCACAAAATAGAGAGTAAGAACGAAAAGAGACTCATCTCAAGAAAACGTGTATAGATTGATTTGTGATTGTTGCTGGTTTACAACCACTCCATCAAGGAGGACAAAACTCAATACATGAGCACACAATCAATCTCCTCTCTAGAATCATAACCTCTCCACTCCCTAATCTCAAAAGCAAACAAGGGTTTCAAAATAAGCAAAAGAATTAAGGAGGTGCTACATCACCCTCCCATATTTATAGTGGGGGTTGACCTTCTAGAAGAGTTTCCTATTGGGCACCCGTTAAGCTCACACACAAACAGGTTTAACTCACGCACGTATTTTAAAGCGTCGTCTTCATCTTCTCTTGAAATAAACCGCTTCTCCTTGCGTCATCTTGCGCCGCAGTCTAGCCAAAAGCAATCAAGGCGGTATTTTAGTGATATTACCAAAATACCCCTTATCGATCCTTCTACAAAGACCGAGTCCAATCTTCAAGAAGTAATCCCATGCTTCGCCACGTGTAGGTTGATCAACGGCTCTCATCATGTCGGCAAATCTCTCCCATCTGGCTCCCACCAAAACCACCATGGCACTTGCACCGACCCCGCGCCGCTTGATGTAACCCGTTGCACCGAACTTCCCGTTCGGTCATCCTTGTCCATTTTGCGCAATGCTTGAATCCAATGACATCACCTGGCATCCTCGATCGTTCTGAACCTCAGCTCTCATGCCTAGTCCCGATCATCCTCGCCGTTGACCTCCAAGCAACCTATACAACAATAGACCAAGAAATCGATTCTGGGAATAAGTTTTTCGCAACTTGACCCACGTTAGTCAGGACATGCATCATGCAACATATATGCACTGAAACCCATGAACTTGACCTAACAACAAACTTATTCCCAGAATCGAAAGACGACGAAACAAGTGAAAACCGGTCAGACCGCCCAAAAAGGACTTAGACAAATTTCATACCTTGAAATCAGAAATTTCAAACGAATAGATCATTTGACTGGAAGCTCCAAAAATTATGAGACCAAGTGTATGAGAATCCCCTCTCTTGCCTACACCCTCTATTTTTTGCCCAGCTCCAAACTCAACAATCACGTACTGGCCGGTTCGACCGACGCTTACGGCCGGCCGATCGCTTCTAACCGGCTCGATCGCAGTGTGTGTGGCCGATCCATCGGTTTGTCGTCGATCCGTATACCGCCTGGCCGATCGACTAAGACTCGACACAGGGATTTTGCCAAAAACGCATGATTCGACAAACCTTTAAAGACATTGCCAACTGTAACATCATCCTAAGATCATGAGCATATCCCCATTATATCCACAAGTATAGTTTGCTAAGTACCTGAGTGCTTCTATTGCACTTAAGTATGCGAATTCCAGTCCCAGGACTTCCTCCCCTTCTTCTCTAGATCTGTACAGATCCTTGTGTTGTTGCAAAGATTTATCGGTCATTGGCACTTTCGAAGGGAATGTATTTTCAAAGCCGAACCTTTCTAACACATTTTGAGTGTATATTGACTGATGTACTAATATCCCTTTAGAGGCATGCTCAAGCTGCAAGCCTAGGCAATATTAATTCTACCCAAGTCTTTCATTTGAACCCCGACTACAGGTAAGAGTTTGCTTCCTTAGTACCTTCCATGGTCCTAATGATGTTTAGATCATCTACATACTCTGAGATTACATAAAATCCATCATGGGATCATCGTATAAATACATAGATACAATTCTCACTATCCGTGTAGTCTTTCTTGCATAGAAAGTTGCTATTATACCACATCATGCCCGATTGCTTAAGTCCGTACAGTGACTTTCTGAGTTCCATGTTGTACATATTTTTGTTTGCTCTGTCTTGATTCGGGACAGGGATACATAAAGCTATCTTCACATAAATATCTGAATCCAAATTTTCATAAAGTTATGCAGTTACCACATCCATCAATTCCATTTTAGATTCAAGTTACCTGCAATTAAGATTAAATATCTAAAGGTGGTTCCGTCCATGACCATGGAATAGGTTTCTTCATAATCATCTACTGGACGTTGAGTGAAACCTTGTGCAACGAGGCTTGCTTATTTTCATTTCTCTTTCGAACAAATACTCACTTATGCCCTACGAGATGCACATGGGGAGGCGTGTGGCTTATAGGCCCAAACACCTTTTTTTATTAAGAGATACTAATTCTGTCTCTATTGTATTCTTCCAATCTTTCCAATCTGATATTTTCTTACATTCAGTGAGCGATGCAAACTCTGGATCAAGATCAATGATTGTGCTAATTTTCTTTGCAAAATAAATGTCGACGCTTGTTGTTAAACTTTCATAGATTCTCTTGAGGTCATATGGTTTATAGCTATTTATTCATAGGGTGATTCTTATAATGTTTTTACTTGCTCACCGCTGCTTCCAATTACGGTGGCAAATATTTTTAGTTTTTCATCTCCGATGTGTGCGCACACATCCATGCTGATGTCTCCCATCATAGGATGTTCAAATGCATAGAAGTGTCAGGTCTCAACTGGCTCCCCTTCTGGTTCTAAGGAAATTCGGTAATCGGTTGTGGTAAGTCCGTCTTATCCATTTTCACCAGGCGTCCCCAGTTACTCTGGATTCGAGGGGCTGGAATTCTGGCCCTTTTTGAGGCATCAGGACGGGATTAGGGATACCTTTTCTCTCTTCGGTATTTCAACCTTCTTCGGTGCATTGTGTGCAGGCACATGCAACTTGGTCACGCTCTTCACATCACTAAAGTGGTTAGGCGGTTGATTCGCTAATGCTTGCAAATCAATTATCTTATGGACTTCAATTGTCTTCTGGATTTCAATTATCTTCTGAACTTCTCTATTTGCTTCACTAGTGCGCGTGTTATCTGCATAAATTTCAATTATTTTCTGGACTTTAATTATCTTTTGGACTTCTCTATTTCCTGGTGTTTTTCATCAATGGGTTGATTTCCTCCCCGTAATGACGGGAAATAATCCTCATTAAATATGCTATCAGCAAAGCAGACTGCGTGCAAATCTCCAGTCATGTGGTTCAAATACCTGATTATGGATGTTGTCACATAACCAACGTATATCCCAGGCTTTCAGAGAGGGCTCATTGTAGTTCGCTGTGGTGGTGGTATAGGAACGTAAACCATGCAACCAAATCTTTGAAGATGATAAATTTTAGGTGCTGACTGTTGTGCTAGTTGCATAGGTGAATGGATGTTATATGCCGATGGTCTAAAGATTGATCAGAGTTGCAGCGTGTTGGACCGCGTTGTAGTTGGTAAACTACAATTCTGCAAAGTGGTCAGGTAATAAATTTAATCCTTTCAATTAATGTCTCTGCAAGTCCATTCTGGATGTGGACCTGCGATACAGAATGCTCAAATTTAATTCTCATTTCTATACAATAATCATCAAATACTTTCGAAATAAATTCTCCGGGTTGTCCATTCTGATGGACTTCACATGATGATCAGAGAAATTATTCTTAATTTTAATGATCTACGAGATTAGTTTTGCAAAAGCGTAGTTTCTCGTAGACAATAAACATACGTGCGACCATTTCGAGGAAGCATTGATGAGCACCATAAAATGCCTAAATGGCCCTAACAAGGGCTATATAGGACCGCAAATGTCTCCATAGATACAGTCCAGGAATGCAAGAACTTCATCCTTCGCTTTGAGAGCAGAAAGTCTAGTAATTAATTTCCCAGTTACACATCCAGACCACATAAAATATTCTTGATTCGGAAAATTCTTTACATCTATATTATGTCCTTGTGAATTGTTAATTATCTTTCTCACCATCCTAAGATTTGGGTGGCATAATCTATCATGCCAGAGATAGAAAAATTCAGAGCTTCTAAATACGGTTTTCAGGATAGTATAGGTTGCAGGTGTCTTAATATTAGTGTTGTATAGCTCAGTTTCATATGAAGTCGTTCTAATACCCTTTCCACTTTTTTTTAAGCTTTGTAATGAGTGTGTATTACTTACCATACTCTTCTTCAGTATCTACGTAGAAACTGTTAGCGCGAATGCCCTAAAGAATTCTAATCGATTCTGGGTACAATAAGGCTTCTTCAATAACCAAAATTGTGCCTATCAGGAGTATAATTATGGCCCTTCCTAATGAAGGATCTAGACCCGCCATTATGAGTTAATGGAGTGTTTTGGTGATTAATGACAATTCTAATTGTGACACTAACATTTTATTGTTATATCTAGTGTGTAGTATCATTTGGATATAAAGGTGAAATTCAACGAGGTATGCATTCGACTTATACTCCTATATATTGTTGCATTCCTTGGATCCAAAATATAGGTTGAACTCCACCCTAAGTATAACTTGAATATGTGCATATGTTTCTATTTACATATTTGTGTATGCACACATTTAGGGCGAGTTCACTCTATATTTTGTGGTTTCATTAGTATTGATTCATATTCCGTTTTTCATATATATTTGGGATCTTTACTTTGAAACATATCCTTTTAAGTATACAAAACTTGTGTAGTTCTTGTATACTAATGTTGTGAGTATATAGAACTTGTGTAGTTCTTGTATACCCATGTTGGGGTATATATAACTTGTGTAGTTCATATATACTCATGTCGTGTTACATTTAATTATCTACATTCAATTTATGTGCAATTGAAGTGGTTATCATCAATTACTAAAAAGGAAAAGATTGAAGTAGCTTATCCCACCATTATGAGTTAATGGTATGGTGTGGTAATTAATGATAATCATATTATGAAACTAACATTTTTCATAAGTTGGATGAATAGGTGATGTTCCAGGGTGATGAAGACTTGGGATGACATCATGTGTTGATTGTCATCAAGTCAGGGTTGAAGAAGAAGAAGATGCATCACGTGTTGATGCATATGAAGAGCTTGAAGAAAAGGAAATCATCGTGTGTCGATGATGTTGAAGAAAAGGAGATGATCCTGAGTTGATCATCAAGTCAAGAAAAGACCGATCATTTGTTGATGGAGGTCTAATGAAGGATGCATCATACGTTGATGCATATCAAGACTTGGAGTAAAGGATGCATCATGTGTTGATGCACATCAAGTCAAGAGAAGACTCATCATGTGTTGATGGAGGTCAAGTGAAAGAATGCATCATGTGTTGATACATGTCAAGACTCGGGATGAAGAAATCATCATGTGTTGATGATGCTCAAGGCAAGTTCCCGAAGTGAAGAAGATCATCATGTGTTAATGATTATCAAGTCAATGACCCGGACTTCAAGTGATGATATGCGTCATCAAGCTTCAAGAAGATATAAGGCAAGGTTATGACTAGCTAGGGCTAAGGATGTGTTCCTAGTCTTTTACCAGTCTTGGTGTTTGGTTGGAAGACCGGATTGCTAGTATAGGTTGACGTACTATTAAGAGGGGTCTTGACTAGTTGCATGAGTTAGTCATGTGTTGATAGCTCATTATGCTTGCTCTAGCTCATCTATGCATGGAGCTATTATTTACGAACGTGTTTTGCAAATAGTTGATGCTCGTGCATTTAATCCTTGTAGCATAGGACTATAATTTACAAATATGTTTTACAAATGGTTGAAGTGCATGCACCTTATCCTTGTGGCATGATGCTATTATTTACGAATGTGTTTTATAAATAGTTGATGCTCATGCTTGATTTCTTGTAGCATCTGACTTAAGTTTACAAATATTTTTTGCAAATGATTTGAGTCCATGTATCTTATTCCTTGTGGTATGATTCTAAACGTTGGCAAATGTGTTTTTCGACTTGTTAGGAATCTTGCATGTGATCCTTGTTGGCATGGCTTATCAATTGGCAAATATGTTTTGCAATTGGAGTTGTTGTGAAAGCCATTGATGTTTCTGTCAGGAAGATCGGTAGTTCTGGCGTTATAACTGCGGAATACCGCTGTGCGGTAGTACCGGCATGTTGAGAGCGGCACTACCGCAGGCCGGTTGGTCCAAAACTCCGGCGGTACGTTTTTTTTTTCAAAGAGACGCTTTTTGAGAATTCTTTGCTCTCTTGGAAGTGCGGTAGTACCGGCGTGTTGAGCGCGGAACTACCGCAGCTCGGTATTTCTAGAAGTTGGCGTGGTACGCTTTTTTCCAAAAGGTGTCATGTGTTGGACCTGAGTGGAAGCGGTAGTACTGCTCATCAGAAACGGAACTACCGAAGTGTAGAACGACCGCGAGTTGAACGGCGGAAGTACCGGATTTCACTTTTCAATGGCTAGTTTCTCGTTTGATATAGCCATTACTGTGCTTGTCGTTTAGGTGCGGTAGTACCGGCCGTAGAACGGCGGTAGTTCCGCATGTGCTGATTTTTCAGCAGATTCTTCTCCAACGGCTAAGTTTTTTTGTGTGGGTTATATATACCCACCTTGGCCGGTTGGGAACTGTTGTTGGAGTTCTTTGGCACATCTATTGAGTTCCTTGAGCAAAGAGCAAGCCTCTCATCTCTTATGTGCATGTGTTGCACTTAGTGCGCTTGGAGAGCAAACCCTAAGTGCATGTGTTGCCTTAGGTAGTGGATTGTGTATCCACTTGAGCTTAGACACTTGACTAGTTCAAGTTAAAGTTGAGTCTTGTTACTCTTGGTGTTTGCCGACACTTAGACGGCGTGGAGACGTCGTGGCCGGTGATCTTCTCAAGAAGCTTGTGAGAAGGCCCGACGTGGTTGTGAGTGGTTTGGTGTTCACCATCTTCAGAGTGGAGGAAGAGCAACCCGAGTGGAGCGAGGTGTTGGTTCGTGTTGGAACCGGTCCAAGTGGTTGGACTTACCTCGGAGGTGTTGGCTTAATTCGTGGAGCCGGTCCAATTAGTTTGGGCTTACCTCAACTTGGATTAGGGCAGATCGGCAAGTCTCCGAACACCATGGTAAAACATCATTGTGTCATCTTGGTATATTCTCTAGTGATTTCCTTTGTGTTATTTACATTCTTTGTATATTTGCTATCATTGATAGTCTTATATTGTTGGTGCACTTAGTGAGACTAGTTGTTTTAGGCTTTAATTGTGCAAACCGTTTGACTTACTCTTCCGCATTAGAAATCGGTTTTAGCCAAATGTTTTTTAAAAACCTCATATTCACCCTCCCTCCTCTAGTCGGCCTCCTCGATCTTACAACAGCGGCTTCGGGCTGGTGGCACGGTGGCTCGCCAAAGATGCGGGCAGCGATAGCTTTGGCTCACGCGACGACGACGGCTGGTGCAGGGTTCGTGTATAGGAGATGTGGCGCGCCAGCGCCGGCACCCCCCCTCCCTTTCTTTGCTTCGAAAGGCACAGAGTTGTCAGAAGCAGGCTGGCGGGAGCGCGTGCGGCGGGGCTACACTAGCTTTGGGCGGGGCAACGCAGCCAGGCCATGTGACACGGTGGCCATGCAGAGCCAGAGCAGGGCGACGACTAATTTTTTGGTATTGTTCATGCAATGTGATGTACAGTACAATCCACATCATCTCTTTCATGCAATCTACTGATCAGCTTGGTTGGTGACTTCTTGTTGGCTTGCGATAGAAAAGAGTGGATTAGCAATCTATATTCATGGTGCAATCGACATCTGCTCTTTCATACAATCCACCGGTTGGCATTGTACCAGCGATTTCAAGTCGGCTCGCGGTAGATTAGAGCGGACTTGCACCATAGGATAAAACAATACAGAAAGCAAGAATTGCGGAATTGAAAGTGATCTAGAAAATGATTCAATCTACGAGCGTCGTTCTTGACGATTACCTTTTAAATCTGTGAAGGCCGGAGAGCGTAGTCGTGTCGATAACGTATTGAGGAACCGTCGCTGGCTAGTCCAGTCTAAACGTTTACCGAGTAGACTAACTTAGAATCGTAAGAACAATGCAAGAACACAAGAATAGAATAGTAGATAGAACACAGAGATATAAAGAGACCTCTAGCTTATCTTTATTGCTCTTCTGTAAAACTGTAGTACAGTGGTTGGGGATCCCCACTTTATATAGTCTACTAGGAGGGTGAGGAGCTCACCATGGGCCAGGTCTGCCTAGCCTGGGTCCGATTTCTTAACATTTTGGACTACGAGTACCTGTTCGGGCGCTCATGAAGCATTGCGAATGCTCGACACGGTCGAGCTAGCACGAAGGGCCCACGCAAAGCATCGATCCAAGACGTTGGGCTCATTGACGGTGTTTTTTGGTCTACGACCGTCGATGTGTTTCAAACCCGCTGAGGCCGTCGGGCCTCGCTGGCAACGCTGTGGGGACCTCACATGCAATTTGGGCACGTCCGAATGCGATCACGCACGGCGCTTACGTCAATCCGCTAAGATTCTAAAACCAGTGTTGTAGCCCGAGGTCATATAACCCCGAGACCCTCGTGCATTACGAGCTAGTCCCATGATCGCGAGCTAGCTCGCACAGATTGCAACAATGATGTTATCATATCCATACAACAACGGCTAATGAAGGCATAAAGTAATATTACTTAACGACCAAAGGACCTTCTAGTCAAGTTTTTACAAAAGTCGCCACGCAGGCTTAACAACAACGAGTTTCTTGCAAATGAAATCCAAAATAACGTGGAGGCCAATCGACATGACCACGGGATATCGAGTGGAGGACGCGACTTAATTCACAAAGTCTCCAAAGTAGCCTTCCTCGTAGAACTCAACGTTCCTGCTCCTCGGTTCTTCTGCGCCTTTCCCATCCAAAAGCAACCGACTAAAACTTTTCTAATTAATTGGCGGCCACCCCATAATGGACTTGTGGTTGACTGAGTGACCGATCAATGGCGTACAAAGTTAAGTCCTTAGTTGGTCGCTCATGCGAGACTACCACATCGTAATGTGCTTCACGCACCCACCGTCACCACCGCCCACAAGCCCGAGCATAAATCTTTTTTTGTTCAACCGACCAAATGTCAATTCTGCCATGGGACAACATCTTTTAACAAAAGTGGCTTAACGCCACAGTTTAATATTTCCATTAGTCAAGTTCATTCATTCTTTGAGCATGTGACCGCAAATTCCACGTAGCTAAAGCAAAGCTAAGCAATATTACAGCCCATGTTGGTAATATAATTATGTCCAACTAGTATTAACCATCCTATGGTGTCCACGGATTTATGTTATTCAAGGATATTTCATTCTCAATTTATCAAGGAGGCATAATGGCAATTTGGCAATTATCTACTCCCAAAACTATTTTTATAAAACTAGGTGCATGCTAATTTAAAACAATATACTTTTGCAAAATAGGTACAACATGGTCAAATGCCTTCTACTTGCCTTCGTTGAAGAGTGGTGGAGCTTGTGTCGGGTCGAAAAAATCTTCAAACGTCGGGATCTACACGGCGAAAAGAGCAAAATAAATAAAACAGCACCAAATGAACTCCAAAAATTTCAAAACCAGCGCCAAATGAAATAGCTCGATTTTCTATTAATTTAGAAATTTGGTTCACCCAAATCGGAGTTCGGATGAGAAGTTATGGCCTTTGGAAGTTTCAATTCACATGAAATGATAGAAATCGGATTTTCTGGATTTTCTAGAATTATTTTCAGAGGGAAAATAAAAAACGCTAGCTGCCATGTGGCGCTACGTGGACTGCCATGCAGGCACGTGCGGTAGTTCCGACGGGGACGAGCGGCAGTTCCAGCGGGGGTGAGCGGCAGTTCCAACGGGGAAACACGCGGTAGTTCCGGCGTGCAACTCGCGATAGTGCCGGGGAGGAGGAGGGCGGAAGTATAGGGAGAGGCTGAGCGTGGTATTACCGGCGGAGGGAGAACGGTAGTTCCGGTGAAGAAAAACGGTAGTACCGACGTAGAATGAGCGGTAGTACCGGCGAAGGAAAAAAAACACCAGAAGCTTCGGTTGGGAGGGGAGGAAGAAGAGAGGGAGGGAGGAGAGTTGGAGGTGCTTCGACTGTGGGAGAAAAGGAGGAGAGGAGGGAGCTAGGGAGGAAGAAGGAGGGAGCAATGGAGCTTGGTGGTCTCGGCTTGGGCTCTCTCTGGTGGGAGGGAGGAGTGGAGAAGGAGGGAGGAGGGGAGGAAGGAGGAGCTCTAGAGCTCGGGCTTTGCTCAAATAGAAGGAGGAGGGGAGAGAGCACGGGAGGAAGGAGCGGTTGGCGGCGGCGGCGTGCGACGGCAGCAGGAGCGGGCAGAGGCGAGGGCTCGAGGAGGAGGCGCCGAGGGTAGGGCCGGGTGACGCGGTCGAGCCGGGAGAAAGCGGGCACCAAGCGCCGGAAGACCGAGCACGACGCGGCGCAGGGGGAGGCGCGTAGTTCCAGCAAGAAGGCGATACCGGGAAGAGGCGGAGAGAAAGCGGTCTGGGAGGTCGGCCGTGCGATTGATATCGTGCGGCCGAGAAAGGGGACGCGCAATGGACGAAAGATCGCCATCGGCGGCTGGCGCGAGAGGCGAGCGGGAGCGTCGGATGGAGATCCGACTGGGAGCAGCAGCGGGAGACGGCGCGTTGTTTGATTAATTCATATTAAACCACTTTTGATTTTGAAATTCCCAATTAAGTGTTGGCAAATAAAAGCAAATAGTTTTCTTTTAAAATTTTGAATTTTTTCCAAAACTCTGAAAAACAGGATGCTACACCAGGTCTACCAGGCCGTATAATCGACTGCATACTCGTACTGGGTCACCTCACCTCGTACTCATATGGAAAAACGCATAGTTCACATGTTTAACCGGGCAAGTAACAGGCATCATCGGCTAACAGGCTGTTTAAAAGCTATTAGATGAGAGATGTGGTACTGGTATGCAAAAGCACGTAGTTGATAGGTTTAACAGGTATAACCGTGCGAGTAACAAACATAATTATTAGATGATAAATGAGCACCTATTTCAGTTTTGGCCCATGGCCCATAAGCCACATGGCACCCCGCCTCCTTGAAGCATCGATCGCATATACATGCACTCACGCACAAGGTGCGACACCAAAGCGTAGGCGCGGTCCTTCTCGCCAAAGCGCATGAAGGGGAAAAAAAGAGGTGCGCTAGGTTTGGGCAACGGCTGCACCTGCTCCGGTGATGGCGACGCGAGGCGTTCTCCGGCGACAGCGACAACATCTGCAGGCACATCAGTCCTTATCTCACTTGTTCAGTCCTCTTGGATTGATGTGTTTATTTTATTCTGCTTCTCCCTCGGCTCTTTGCTCGTGAGAACTACGATGCCTCCCTGTAAGGTTAAGGAGACCAACTAGAAGGGGGTGAATAGTCTTTTCTATAAAAAAATCTTTAAGGCTGAAACCGAATTCTAATGTGGAAGCGAAAGTCAAATCAATTTTACACAATTAAAATCTAAATATTCTAGTTTACCTTAAGTTCACTAACACCCTAAGTTAAAGTCAAGGTTTGCAATCCTTGTTTGACATTCAATCAATTTAATTCTAGAAATGTAAATTGTACAAAGTAAATCACAATAGAGCAAACCAAAATAGCATAATAATGTTTTACCATGGTGTTCGAAGACTTACCGGTCTCCCCTAATCCACGTTGAGGTAAGCCCAAACGAACTGGATCAGCTCCACAAATTAAGCTAACACCTCGATCACTAGCGGTTGCTCTTCTTCCACTCCGGAGATGGCTAGCACAAGTCACTCACAACTAGGGATGGCAATCGGGCGTGGTGGAGTGCGTAGTGCTCGCCCATACCGTACTCGCAACCCCGAATTCCCACGGGTATACCCTGAAGGACGACAGGCGAAAAACCTCGCCCATACTCGCCTCGGCATACCGTTACCGCGAATAATGCATCGCGCCGTGGGTACCCATCGCCCGCGTACATGCTCGTTACCCACGAGCAATGCATACATCAAATTCATTATAATTCACACATCAATGGTGCATCACACATTCAACAACTAATAAAGTTCATCACAATTCACATATCATGTTCGACAAGACAACTAATCAAGTTTAACAAATAAAATACAAATACAAATTGACATAGTTTCTTACACATGTGGGTAGATTACGTGTACAGGCGAAGCGACTACGGTGGAGCTTACCCATGCCCATACCCGTTTCGATGGGTAAAGAATTGTGTCCGCTTTCATACCCGTGGACAAAGAAATACGCTCATACCCGCCTCCATTAGGGTATTCGCCATGACACGTGATGTCGCACAATTGCCATCCCTACTCACAACACTGAACCTTCTCACAAGCTTCTTGAGAAGATCAGGACCACAGCCCCACGCCATCTAGGTGTGGGCAAACACTAATGATAATAAGCCAAGCCTCTTGCTTGACTCTCACCAAGTGCAACAAATGCACAATTAGATGTCAATCCAATTCTAATTGCAACACATGCAACTAGAACCTCCCATTTGGTATTCAAAGGATTTTCAAAAGACCAACCTAGAAAAAGATATTTGATTTTCAAACTCGTCCAAAATACTACTATGACCTAAGTGGTCACTATCTAGCACTTAAGTGAGTTTTTCCATATGAACCAAAATTCTTCATATGAATATGTTCATAATGGTATTTATGACTCATACATGCAATTGGATGCTTTAAAATTCTTCATTTGCTCTTTTTGCATGTTTTGATTGAAAGTTCTTGGAAATATGTTTCATTTCCGAAAACCAAAAGCTAAATTTATAAAAACTATTTTAAATTTTATTATTATGGGCTATATAAGTTGGAAATACTCCAAAGATGTTTATTTGATTGATTGTGCAAAGATTTGGAGTAAAATACAACAAATCTCTCTTTTCCTCTCCTCTCACAATCGTAATGCGGCATTTGGCGTCCCGTCCGACCAGCCTCTGCAGTCCGATCGAAATCCCACGGTCCGCAGGCGTTGGCGCGGTCGACGGTTTTGCGTGAAGGGCATAAAAACCCTTCACCCGAGAGCTTCTCTCTCTCTCCACCTTTCTCCCCAAACCGAGTTCTTCTTCTTCTCTCCTCTCTCAAGCCGACAGCAACTCCTCCCCTTCGGATCTCCTCCTCCGGCCGTCCATTTGGGGATTCAAGGTATCTACTTGCTCTCCCTCATCTCCTCTTCCATTCCCTCCAATTACTTTGTGGATTGATGGGCTATCTCTCCCACATTTTGGAACCCTAGGTGAGGGAAGAACTTGCAAGCTTTCGGATTTTTGGCTCTCCCTTCTCTTCAAGGAGGCATCCCCTGTGTTACTCCTCTTCATTAGAGCCAGTAAGCATCCTCGATCTACTTGCATTACCCTCATTTTGTGATTTGCCCCAAATTCTAGGGTTTGTCAAAAATCCTATCTTGTACACTAGATTTTGTGGCAAAGCTTTGTCCTGCAAGTAGTTTTTGAATAGACAAATGAATGCACTTGATGCCATTGCTTGAATGATGAAAACTTGTGAAAATCACAAAATTCATCTCATGTCTCGTAACGCTGGCCGACCGGCTCCACATGGCGTCGGACCGGCCTCGATGGCGATCCGGCGCCATAACGCGGTCGGACCGGCCTCGTGGCGTCCGACCGGCCGTGGACAAGATCGACCGCTGTGTCCAGAAAGCATGATGGCACCATTGTATATTCATAAGTTTATTATCCATTATTCCTTGTTTGATCCTTTGATTATCTTCCCAGGAGCTATGCCGAACAAGCGCGTGGCGATCGTTCGGTGGACCCCTCCTTCTCCTTCTCCTTCTTCATCCGGAGGAAAGCTCCGATTGAGGACGACATTGAGGACGTTTCTATGGAAGAAGTGGAGGAATCAAGTTCGATAACAACGGCATGATAATGACTCTGATGAGAACGCTGGAAATGATGTTGAGGATGATGATGATGATGATAATGAGGACGCTCCAGATGAGTCTCAATTCTTTGTTCTTGATGTCTCAAGGTTAAGAAGTGAAGAATATACAATATTGAGACATGTTGATCGATGCGTTCTCGAATGCGCAACAATGGGTATGTTCCACACCAAGTTTCAGCAAGATGTATTCAAGCTCATCTATGCGAAGAAAATTTTTGCTAATCATAGATTTGTCAAATGGAACTACCTGGCACAGAATCCAACCTACAATGGACTTTACAGACTTTTCAAATATGTAGGTTTGGATGCCTTGGTTTCTCTGAACTGCAGCTTTCATTCAAAAGTCATCAGACAGTTTTATGCAAGTTTGTGTCTCGCGATTACGACAAGCTAGTGTGGATGACTGGGCATAGAAAGTTAAAAGCTACAAGAAAGCAGTTCATGGATGCCTTAGGTTTGAAGGAGTCAAGGGGTGTAAGGATCCATTTGCAGGAACCCCTAAACCTTGCTCAAATAGATGAGTTCTATGATCAGAATAATCCTCACTCTTGCGGTAAGGTGACATGACTCCTTCCCCTCCCTAGTATTATTAACAGGATCATGAGATCGTCATTCTTCCCTAGGAGTGGGAACAATGATGAAATACATGGGAGGGCGTGGAATGTGATACAGTACATATTGGAGGGCACTCGCTTCGATGTCATAGATCTTATTTTCAGAGAGATTGACACCTCCAAAGGAGATAAGACTAAGAGTATCTATTATGCTCCCTACATAATGAGGCTTATCAAGAGCATAATTGAATTCAATGCTCCCTGTGACATAGAGCATAAAGAATACAGACCCAGGGACGCTCCTCCTCCTCCTGCTCTAGCTGCTCCTCCTGCTCCTCCTGCTCCAGTGGCTCCTCCTCCACCTCCTCAGTATCAGGGACAGGGCTCCTCCTCTCAGGATCCTCAGGCTCAAGACCCTGTCCTAGCAGCAATGCTTCATCTTCAGCTGAGTGTGGATCAGATTCGTTCCTCACAGGAAGCTTTTCAGGCGGCTGCATTTTCTCGATTGGATGAGTTTGAGGCTGCTACCACATCCAGGTTTGATGCACTGACTGCTCAAATGACAGATCTGCGGCGATTTCACGCCTTCCAGGCAGAGCGCCTCTTTATTATCAACGATCCGGACGTGGACCTCACCTTCCTCCTTCTTTTGGCGAGGAGATCGGCCTTCATCCTCCCGAGATCCTCCTCGGCAGATGCTTCTTCTATTTAGGTCTTTAGACCTTGTACTAAAAAATTATAATATCTTTTATGACTACTTGGTTGTATGACTCTTATTTTGGCTATGCTATCTTTTGCTACTCTGTGAGAATGTGATTTTTATGTCATGATTTATGTTTGCATGAGATGTGATTATGAATGAATATATTTGTGGTTGATTATATCTTCTTATCTCCTGTCGTGGATGTCCTCTTTACAAGAGAAATTCATCAAATTTTTATAAAAATCTCTCTCAAGCATTGTTCTTTATGTTCTCTCAACATAGTTTGTGAAAATTGTTAAAAAGAGAGGTTATCTATATTTCTTTTCAAAAGGGGAGGTTAGTTAAATATGTTTCAACTATCATTTCAAGTGGTTCTCAATGTTTTGATTTAACATGGGAGAATGTTATGATCCATAGGTTTGTAACCTATCTTTGTTTCTCCTCTCATATCTTGAGAACAAAATTCCCTTCCTTGGTCATATAAGTTCAATTCATACTTTTGTGACCAACCTCAATTTTTGCAAGTGGTATCGATTTGCAAAGGCTCCCTTGGCTAATATTTATTTTGTATTTTTGGGTGATTCATGCCAAAAGGGGGAGAATGTTTTTATCAATACTCTTCATTTGGATGTTTGAGTTGTTTAGACATGCCAAAAGAGGGAAAATACATGAGTTGTGTAAGCATATATTTTCATATGTATTTTGTGTAATGCTTTATGTTTCACCTCATATGATGCATAAACATAGTTCATTAGTTTAAATTCTTATCTTATGTCTATGAATATCCAAATGTTGTTATTGATAATGGATTTGTCATCAATCACCAAAAAGGGGGAGATTGAGAGATCTAGACCCGCCATTATGAGTTAATGGATTGTTTTGGTGATTAATGACAAATCCAAATATGAGACTAACTCTTTTATCAAGTATTATCTTTTTGTAGTCTCATTTGGATATAAAGGTGAAACACAACGAGGTATGCAATCGACATCTCAATCTTATATATTGTTGCATTTCTGATCCAAAATATAGGATTGAACTCAACCATAAGTCAAACTTGAATATGTGCATATGATCGTATTACACATTTGTGTATGCACACATTTAGGGGGAGTTTTATCCTATACTTTGTGGTTTCATTAGTATTGATCCATATTCCATTCTCCACATATATTGGGATCTTTACGTTGAAACAAAACCTTTGAGTATACAAAACTTGTGTAGTTCAGATATACTCATGTTATGAGTATATAGAACTTGTGTAGTTCTTGTATACTCATGTTAGAGTATATATATAACTTGTGTAGTTTATATATACTCATTTGTTCTCTCATTTATCATCATTAAATTTATGAGAATTTTAGTGGTTATCATCAATTACCAAAGAGGGAAAGATTGAGGTATCTTGTCCCACCATTATGAGTTAATGGTATGGTGTGGTAATTAATGATGATCACATTGTGGAACTAACATTTTCCATGAGTTGGATATATAGGTTATGCTCCGAGATGATGAAGACTTGGGATGATCATGAGTTGATCATCAAGTCAAGAGCTTGTGTAAACGATGCATCATGAGTTGATGCCTATCAAGAAGAAATGATCATGAGTTGATCATCAAGACAAGAGAAGACCAATCATCATGTGTTGATGGAGGTCAAGTGAAGGAATGCATCATGAGTTGATGCATGTGAAGACTCGGGATGGAGAAATCATCATGTGTTGATGATGTTCAAGACAAGATCCGAAGTGAAGAAATCATCATGTCTGATGATTGTCAAAGTTAAAGACCGGACTTGAAGTGTTGATGTGCGCATCAAGCTTCAAGAAGATGCAAGGCAAATGTATGACTAGCTAGGGTTAAGGATGTGTTCCTAGTCTTTTCGGTCTTGGTGTTTGGTTGGAAGACCGGATTGCTAGTATAGGTTACCGTACTATTAAGAGGGTCTTAACTAGTAGTTTGAGTTAGTCATGTGTTGATAGCTCATTATATTTGCTCTAGCTCATCTAGGCATGATGCTATTTATTTGCGAATGTGTTTTGCAAATAATCGAGGCTCATGCATAACCCTTGTAGCATGTGACTTAAGTTTGCAAATCGTTTTGCAAATGGTGTAAGTCCATGTACCTTATTCCTTGTGATGAGTATTCTAAGGGTTAGCAAATGTGTTTTGTAACCTACTGAGAATATCATCTTTGAAACCTTGTCGAAGATTGCATTCAAATGAGCGAATGTGTTTTGCCATTTGAAGTGGTGCAATTGGTTTTGGCTCTGTGGTCTGCCGGTCGGACCGGCGTCTCACCGTCGGACCGGTGGCAAATCGGTCCGACCGGTGTGCTACGAGCGATCGACCGGTTTCACTTAATCCGATTTCTTTGTGCGGAAGTTCGCGATTGTAAAATCGGAACTTCGCGGTGAGGAAGTTCGGAGATCAGCGGATCGTTTTTCGAGAGCTCCTTTGGGACTTAGCCGAATGCGATGGGCGGTCGGACCGGCCAGCGGCGGTCGGACGATATCCGTGTCCGCCAGCAAGTGCATGGCGATCGACGCAGACCAACGGCTATTTTTCTAGCCGTTGGCGCATGGCGATCCGACCGGCCATTGGTTGGCGGTCGAGGCCGCCTGGTCGTTTTGATGGAATCTTCTCCCACGGCTAGTTTTTGTGTGTGGGCTATATATAGCCACCTTGGCCGGTTGGGAGAAGTTCTTGTGCTATTGTTAAGTGATATACTCATTCTTTGAGCTAAAGAGCAAGCCTCTCCTTTCTTATGTGCATGTGTTGCACTTGGTGAGCTTGAGAGTAAACCCTAAGTGCATGTGTTGCCTTAGGTAGTAGATTGTGTATCCACGTGAGCGCTGACACTTGATTAGTTCAAGTGAAAGTTTGGATTTGTTACTCTTGGTGTTTGCCGACACCTAGACGGCGTGGAGGCGTCGGCGCGTGATCTTCTCAAGAAGCTTGTGAGAAGACCCGCGTGTTTGGAGTGGTTTGGTGCTCGCCATCTCCGGAGTGGAGGAAGAGCAACCATAGTTGAGCGAGGTGTTGGTCTGGTTTGGAACCGGTCCAAGTGTTGGACTTACCTCTGAGGTGTGTGCTCATTTGAGGAGCCGGTCCAACGTGGTTGGGCTTACCTCAACGTGGATTAGGGAGACCAAGTCTCCGAACACCACTAGAAACATAATCGTGTCATATTGTTTTTACTTGTGCTTTACTTTGAGCTATTTACATTCTTGCTTTAATTGCTTATATATCTTGTATGTTTGCTCATATTGTATTGTGTTCATATTGTTTGCACTTAGTTGAGCCTAGTTGATTTAGGTTTTAATTGTGCAAAACCAATTCGCTATTAGCTTCCGATTTATATATTGGTTTAGGCCGATAGATTTTAAACCGCCTATTCACCCCTCTAGTCGGCCACCACGATCTTACAAAGATCCTCTTAATAGTACAATAATCTATACTAGCAACTGGTCTTCCAATCAAACATCAAAATAGGTAAAAGACTAAGAACACATCCTTAACCTATGCTTATCATATCTTTGCCTTCAAAGATCCATTTTAGAGTGATCACTTGATGACAAACATCTTCACTCCAATCGTTCTTGACTTGATAATCACCAACACATGATTATTTCCTTTACTCTAATTTCTTGACTTGAATATCCTCAATACATAATGATCTTCTTCACTTCATAATCTTGTCTTGAATATCATCAACACATAATTATTTTCTTTACTTAGGATCTTGTCCGATGCTCATCAACACATGATGACATTCTTCATCCCGAATCTTGAATTAATGACAATCAACACACAATGTCACCCAAAGTTTTCATCATCATGGGACTCAACATGTTTCACCAACTCATAAAAATGTTAGTCAATATGACGATTGTCATTAATTATTAAAACACTTCATTAACTCAAAATGTTGAGTCCAATTCTTCACTCTCCCTCCTCCATCGAGTTGTGCCGCCTCTCCTTCCCTTACAACCGCAAGAATAAGTGCCGACTACGGCCATCCAACCGGCAGATGACAATTGGACCGGCAAAGAACCGCCCAATCTGCTACATTTCTACAGATGTGTGATGGCATCCAGTAGCTTTTCGCATTCGATGCAATTCATATAAAAGATAGTTATATATTAGCATCTCTCTCATCTCAATATATACTAATTGGTGAACATATAACTATGACAACATGATTCACAAGATTTTTTTATCAAAACATAGTACTCATGTGGAGTTTTCCTACAATCAAATGGCAGATGGATTTTTAATTTTTTGGCATTTATAATTTGTCTTCCTGCAATTCATGGGCCCATCCATGGCGATTCATGCAGTGTTTCTAAATTTCCGTACTAAATTTTCCGATATTTATCAAAAGTATGAACCGCTTGAATGACTTCTAGTACCATTCACCACAGGTAAAAAGACAATTGCATGGGGGTAAAATATGGAGTGTGGGTTCTTCTTCGAGAAAATTAAGTAACACCCACCATAGCAATAGGAAACTATACACCAATCGGGACAATAATGAAGATCGTTTCAAAATTTTACAATGATGGTAAAACCATAAGATAACATATCCAGTGCTATCCATATTAGCATGTGTTAACGGTTTCTTACTAATTTGCTTTTAATCTTTCTATAATAATATTAGAGAAGAGAAGAACAAATCGAACGAGTAAGATAGTGAAAATACTTGTAACTATGAAAAATTATGAATAAGCTGATACACAAGATCAACACTTTGTGAAAAATCCAGATTAACGGACACAATGACACGTAGAACATCTATGTATGCAACAAAACTAAATATTGTAGTCTTTTTCCTTCGCCGAGTTAAGTTAAAGCAACCATTGAGCATTAATAAAGCTTATTATTATATTTTTTTCAATATATGTCTCTTTTTATAGGTACAAAACTTAAAAAAATCCAAATTTTAATTTGCATATTTGAATTCTATACATTTTCTGGATATATTTTTTTACAATTTTTCCATAGCATGGAGTGTAACTTGGCAGGAGTATTGTATTCTGGTAAGTAAATACTGTACCGAAAACTCAGGAAGCATAAAGTAAGATGCGAAGCAGGCGGTCTCCCGAGCTTTGAGCAGAATCCACAGATGTGACAAACTACCACAGGCAGACGAATCAGAAAGAGAAAGGGCATCCACAAAAGCGAACAAGCTCGGCTCACAATCTAGCTGCTGATATTACAGGGACTCGGGGGGGTGGTTCTATTTGTAAATGCTTCATTAGACAGCATCACCTCGACTAATTAACGTAGCCTCGATCATCCGAGGCCATTGCAAGGAAAATGTAACACTCGGAAGGAACATTACAAAAAGGAGAAAAAAAATGGAAACGAAAAGATGATTAGCTCGTACGAGGTTTCGGCCTTTCAAGATCCTCAAACTGTGCATGCCTCGATCTAGATGATCGAGCTCGGTAGCACGCAGCACGCCAAGAAAGAACCAATCGATTCCCTCCGTGTTGATGCGGAACACTGACGCTAGGAACTTTGGGATCACTCATCTGCAGATAGTAAAAGAGAAACAGTAAGGTAATAATCAGCACAACGAATCTTGGAAAAAAAAAATGGAGATCGACTGATTTTGCAGTGCAAGAATCGGTAGGATATATGTCGAACAGTACAGATGTGTACGTACCGTTGTGGTAGCGGGAAGTGGTGGTAATGGGGAGGTCGTTGGCAGCCATGGGGATGGAGATGGAGAGCTGCGTCTCGCCCTCGAGCCCCATCCACGAGCCCTGCTCCCCTTCTCATGCGGCCACTCGTTGAAGAAGTGCCGGAGAGGCTTCTGGGCCGCTCCTGCCGCGGCGTCATGGCCCGCCGGTTTCTCCAGCCTCAGGTCGGCCCCCAGCACGAAGCAGTGCTGCTGCTGCCGTCTCTCTTCTCCTCGTCCTCTTCTTTGGAAAGATCAATGGGGTACGGAGACGCCGCGCTGTTGCCGTAGCCGCCGCCCGGGAAGAACGACGTGGCACTCTGCTTGGGCTCCATGCCGAGCTGCTTGAACTGCCACTGGCCGTGGCCGGCGTGGTGGTCCCTCTCGGTGCCGTCGGAGAAGAAGGCGTGCTCGCCATGCACCTCCTTGGCGCTGTGCCCGTAGGAGTAGTCCTTGTGGTCCATGGAGTAGTAGGACAGCGGCGGGTGCGGATGGGTGGTGTCGAGGTGGAGGTGGAACGGGCTCACCGGCGCGTGGAAGGCGCCGGCGCCGGGCGGGCGGGCGGAGGCGGCGTAGGGTCCGCCATACAGCGCGTGGTACGGCGTCGAGTCGTGCGCGGCGGCGGCGGGGCGGTGGTAGGATGGTGCGGGAGAGGAGGTGGTTGTGGCTGCGTTGACGGCGGAGGCGTTGGAGGAGGACGACGCGGAGGAGGAAGGCGGCGGCGTGGCCAAGGACATTTCCACAGGCTTTCTTGAACGGTTCTTGCCGCGGTGCATGTGCTTCTCGCAGTACTTGGAGTCCGGGTAGGCCTCCTTGGAGCAGCGCCACTTCTTCCCGTCCGTCCGCCTGCACCGCCCGGGCTCCGGGTCCTCCGTCTTCCTCCCGAACCCCATGCTGAAGTAACCCCACCCCACTGCACGCACGCATGCAGCACACCACCATGTCTATGAGTTACCATCAATACGTACGCACGTGAATGGTGGAAACAAGCAAGCAAGCAAATGACAAGACAAGTAGTAGTGTATACTTACGTGAGGGCTGAGGCGGGAAGGCGAGGGAGGGGGAGGTGGCGAGGGCGGAGTCGAGGAGGAAGCTGCGGCGGAGCGGGAGGATGAGGTCGGAGGGGATGGGCGTGCCGGAGGCCATGTACTTGTAGATGAGCGCCTGGTGTTCCAGCTCCTGCCACTGCGACGCCGTGAACGCGTACCGCCCCGCGCTGCCCCCGCCGCCGCCCGCGCGACCGCTCATCATCATCATCTCCGCGACCACCCTTCACCCGCTCGCGCCCGCCGGTTCGCTCGCTATTCAGCAACCTAGTATATCTTACACCGCGCGCACGGCTCGGCACGGCACAAAACGTGGCGATGAGAGCGTAAAGTGGTGCGTTTGCCGTGTGGTGGGCTCTGGCGGTAGCGAGTGCGGTGAAGAGGGTGGAGGGCACACCCGTGAGCTCGGGGTTTTGTAATGGGTGTGGAAGGATGGGGAGGGCTGACCGCGCGGCCGCGCGCATTTAAGACCTACGTGCCGTCGACCCGTTTCCGGAGCCAAGCGAAAATGTGAGGGTCGGCGTGGGATATTTGGTACGGCGACTTCAACCACTTGGTGCTTTCATTCACTGACGAAGTAGGGTATTCTGGTGCATGATTATAGCGATGAAAGGATCCCCTTCTTTAGGGCAGTATAATACAAGCCGGCCTATGTTGTACAGTAACATCGCCTAGTTATTCCGAGACAGACAACACAAACAAACGAGTAAGCTCTTCAATCAAACCAAACCGGTCAGATTATGGCATCTCCAGTGTATTGAATGGGTTTAAAGAGAAGTCATGTAAGTATATGTACAACCTATCATTTTTTTTCTCCAACGTATAGATTTGGTTCCTATTCCCATGTGGGACCCATATCATACTAATGAACACAATAAAATACCTTCTCTTCACCCCACCAGTTCATCATCCTCGTCCGTTCTTGGTTCTCCTCCACTCTCTCTTACCACCAACAACTCCTATCTCATCCCTTTGGTTGTCCGACACCGTCGACACCAAACACCAAGGCGGAGACGACGTGCAGTGGCCGGCTCTATAGACTACAACAATTGGCAATATCTTTGCAAGGGAGGGCAGAAGAATCGTCGGTGGGCAGATCTAGAGGCCACATTGACAGACGACTTGATGTGGCGGCGTGGTCTCAACGGCATAGGGCCGACGACGGCAGTGGCGAGCTCTTCGACGACTCGGTGCGATGGTAGAGGTCTGCGTAGTTCTACATGCTCCGACGTAGCAAAAATGACACGTGGGGTTCTCAATGTAGTACCTCCCTCTATCAGGTGGGCCAAGAAATTAATTTCGATTCTAGAAATTTTTTGTTGGAATCAATCTCCCAATGTATTGAAGCCGTTTGGTATCTTATCTCTCCTCTTTCAACTGGCTTAAACTTCAGAGTGCAGATGGGGCTACGATCCAAAAGCATGCCCCCACCAGCATGGCCGTGCCCGTGCGTGTACTCGTAGGTGTGAGCGAAGCAAAATGGTAGGCATGAGAAGGAGGCTGGGTTATTTTGGATGGTAACTCCATAATTTAAGGTAAGGGTACAGAGGATAGGTCATTCAGTCAAGATGCAGAGTGCGCGCCGCAGAATCTGTTGTGTGCCGCTGCAGGCCGCTCAAGCTGCTGCCACTCGCTGCCCCCTGCACACTATCACTCCGCCGTGGGCGGAACCGTGAAAATCACACCGAAATATCGCCCGATTCCTTGCGTTTTTTTGGGCCAGCGAGAGGGTGGGATGGGAGGCCAGTGCTAACGAAGCGAACAGCGGCAATCGGGTCGGCGTAGTGCCGTGTCTATGCTCTCATGCTCTGCCTCCTCGTATCGCTGATAGCTGTAGATGCTATGTAAGAACTGGGCTGAGGTCTCCACGGCTCACGCCCTCCCTCTGCTTGTTGCATTTGCCAGTCTTTGAAGTCACTTGAAATGCACCACTGAAACATGGTGGAGCTTCAACAGAAATGATGAGGGGCCATGCTAATGAGTTGTGTATGTTCTTGGCTAGGAAAGACAAATAAGCGTCTGCATAACTAAAAGATGTATACATCATTATGGTGTTTTCGTGGAGAAGGGGGCCCAGGACACACACTGGCCTCCACGAAGCTCCACAGGTGACCGTGATTAGGGTTGAAAAAATAGTTTGAGAGCCCGGTTTGGACCAAGTTCAAGCCGGTTCGGCTCGGGCTCATGATGTTCTCAAACTGAACCAAGCCTCTTCTCCAACTCTTACAATTTTCGAGCCGAACCCGAGCCACTCGCGTAGCTCGTTTGGCTTGTGGGCTCTACCGTCCCACAAAGCCCCACGGAGTAAACCCTAGCCTAGAAAGCACGCACGGACACATTCACACAACTATGCCTCTGCACCTCCGCCCTAAATCCCATTCATGATCCGATCGAGTCAACCGTCGCCCACCGTCGCCATGCGCCCTTCGGCCACCGCCTGGCCCTCCACTTCCAAATTCTCCTGACTAAGTTGTCTCTCTCTCCCCTAAGCAACCGCATCCTCCTCTCTTCTCTTCTACTCCAAGCAAAATCCCCATCCATTCCAAGCTCCGCAGTTCCGAAGGCCACCGTCGGCTGGAACATCCATCCAAGAGCCACTACAGCATTCCGATCCGGCGGAGAGATGTTGGGGACCCTCTCCAAGATCGTGCTTTAAGTCTCGTATGCTTCTTGTTTTGATTGGATTGGATGAATGGGTTGTGGTATTCTTCTTCTTGTGTTGGACTCGGGGGTCATATGCATGATTCGTCCGTCGTTTGTTGCGATGCAGACTGTTGTTTGGGTATGCGATGCCGACCTTAACTGACAAGAAGCGGCTTGGCTCGCGAGCCAGCTCGAGCCTGATACCGAGCCGAGTCGAGCTGAACTTCTGTCTCATTCCCGAAACGAGCTAAGTCGCTATTTCATCTGAGTTTGAACGAGTCAAAGCTGGTTCGCTTTCCAGCCCTATCCGCGATCATCTGTTTTGCAGTTGTTTGGGTTGTTTTCGTTGTTAATAGTCTTTTGTCTACGGATCGCGCGTTATACATATATGTATTTCTAGATCCGATACTAAATTTTGTTTGATTATCTGATATTACCAATAAGTACAAAAGCTTTACGCTTATATAATTCAAACTATTTGTGTTGAAACGTAGAAGGTAGACCGAGTTTCCACTGTACTAAGTGTTACATGTAGTCTTTTTCTCTCTACGGAAACCTTTCTTGTAGGAATAATTTTTCAGCCTATTTTCAAGCACGGTGCTAACAGTGTAGCACCAACTAGTTGCTGCCTGTGTGAATGGTAGTTGGTGCAGGTAGCAGAGGAGGGCCCTTTAGGTTTCTAGTTTAACGTGGCAATGCTGGGCGGTGTCAGATGTGCCCTGCGGGTAGATGCTGCCATGGTGCCACCAGGTGCAGTGCAGGAGAGACCCTACTTGAATATTATTATTGACTGCAACGGTGCAGGTTTCAGATGGCAGTAGAGAGAGAGGGAGACAGGCAGACTCTGACACCCCACGCAGATAGCCTGCAACCACCCACCCCACCTTCTCTCTGCTCAGTCCTCACTCGCTTAACTGAAAAATAACTCTTCTTGGTACACCAGAAATTTGTAATGTACTGTTGTTCAGCAGTTATGAGATACCGATCGTAGAAAAATCAGTTTCCTTTTTACTGTACTCTACTTGGAGAGAGAGAAAGAGCATACATGATACACATTGGTTAAACTAATGCGCCATTGGACTAGCAAACATACAGCTTTCTCTACCATGATACTAGCAGCAGTCTCACGCACAGGAAATGTCAGGAAATTAACAATGTATCTATACTGTGTGGTCATACGGCCCCGTTGCACGCACCAGGTACTAATCAGTACAAGTACTCCGATTTGCATCAAGTACCAACCCAAAAGTGAAGCATACTTCAACTGAACTGAACAGCTCGTGGTACCAATGCTGAAAAAATGAATCATCTTGAGAGGGAGGCAAGGCAACAGCAAGAGTTTTCTCTCTCTAGGTGTCTTTAGTTTCGGTGGAAGTGTGGAGGGGGGCGGGGGACAGCACCCATCTCTGAAGTCTGCAGCATGGCTGCTGTGCTCTTCTGCCTTTTGTTGCTGCTGTCTCTGACCGCCAGCTTTACGGAAACTCGTAAACAAAGGTGCAATGCAACGCACCTCTCTCTCTCTCTCTCCTCTCTGGTCTGTGACACTGTGCACACATGTGTGTCCGTTCAATTCAAAGGCAAAGCTGCCTGCCTGCCTGAGCAAAAGCCATTGGAAAAAGAAGGCAGTGAGAAGATTATGTGCCTATGCGTGCGTCTCACCGAGCAAGAAACACAGCAGCCTTCAGAGGAGTACAGGCCAACCAAGTGTTAAGAGAGAGAGGGGGAGAGGAGACGTAAAGATGTCAAAAGATGATAAGAGTCGGGGCGCAACTTGCACCGTACGCTCACAGGCACGGGCTTTTGCCACTGTTCATGCATGCCGCTTGCCATTTTGCTCCATGTGTTCTCAATGTACTACGTGCACTTTTTTTTTGTTCGGCAAGCTATCCAGCTTTGGGCGAGGTATGCAATACTTGTGATGAGAAGCTCGCGGCATCATCTCCGTTGTACATTTTGTCGTAGATGGTATTTGAAAATGTGATTCTCTTCACGCGGCATTGTTAAATATGGCAGACTGAACCGGTCTCACATCGTTATCATGTGTGCAATTCCGTTTGATCCTAGCCGAGAGAGAGGGAGAGAGGGTTCATCCGTGCAATGCATCCGCGAACGCCCTAAAATCTATGCGCCCCTCGCCCGATAGCTTCTTCACAAGACACGTGTCTCGTCTACACTCTCACTGCTCGGATAGCACCGCCTCCGCACGCCGACCACCCGGACTAACCGTGTGTTACCTTGCGAGCCGGCTCTGCTAGTCCCTCCTCGCTCGGACCTCGCCCGCATGGGCCACGCTAATCCTTCCTACCCCGGATTCTCCATCACCAACCATCACTTCCTCCCCATCGTCATCCATCACTTTCACGTTTTATTCCCAGTCGCCATCCATGTCTCTGCATGCATGCAAGCCTCATGCACGGGATGGTTCACAAACTCTCATCCTCGCTCGCTCACTCGCTTTGTCATTCTCACTCGTTCTGTCGATTTTGTGTTCACACACGATTAAACATTATTTACAGCCGTCATTAGCAGCCATATTAGCAGGTAATTTTTCCCCGTACGTACTTTGTTTATTAATTGTGTAGTTAGTTACTTAGTCATAGTTAAATACTTGTAGTTAAATACTCATAGTTAAATGATTCTAGTTAGTTACTTGTACTTATTTAGACAATTAATTTAGTCATTTTTAAATTTTCATAATAAAATTTATATGAGTTTATTGTTCGTAATTAATTAGGTGTAGTTAAATTAATTTTATGTAATTAACCAGTTGTAATTATTTAGGTATGGTTATTAGTTACGAATTAATTAGTTGAAATTAGTTAGTGTTAGTTAATTAATTAGTCGTAAATAATTAGTTAGAATCAATTAGTCGTAGTTCATTAAGTCTTACTTAATTAGCTATCATTAATTAGTTGTAATTAATTTAGTGGCATTATTAAGTCATAATTAATTTAGTAGCCTTCTTAAGCTGTAATTAATTTTTTGTAATTAATCTGTGATAATAAGTTAGTTGTAATTACTTTAGTGCTATTTAATTCATCGTAACTAATTTAGTCATCAATAATGTAGTTGTTATTATTAAGTTATAATTATTTATTTGTAGCTCATTTGTGGTAATTAATTAGTCCTAATTACTTTGGTGGTATGGAATCACTCGTATCAATTTAGTCACAACTAATTTAGTCGTACTTAATTACTCGTAATTAATTTGGTCGTAGTTAATTAGTATATATTAATTTGTTATCTATATTTAGTCATAATTTTTAATTTCTAGTCATTCATCGGTATTATCAATCTATTCACTAATAATATGTCTCTTCCATCTCTTTCAAGTCATGCCTCCACCAGAGCTTTTGAAATCCTTCTACGACGAGAAACACCGGTGCAAGTCATGATTCACCGGGGACACGGATGGCCCTCCACCCCTCGGGCTTCAGTCCGAGAGGGATTACTGACAATTTGACGCTCGCTACGTCCCACTCCTTCGGGACACGGGGTTGTTGTCCTTTGCGAGGCTATTCTCAGTCGAACGCCACTTCACCCTCGATGACGGTCTGATGTCGACAGGTGGAGACCTGAGACACACACCTTCCACTTTCGGTGAGGTGGGATGACGGTCACTCTCAAGAACGTCTCATTTTTTACTGATCTGCTAATCAGGGGTGAGACACTTGTTCCAGGCCATTCACCGACGGACTGGAAGGCCCGGTTGGGACATCGGTTCAGCATACCTGTCCCGGATAGTGCCTGTGGTGTCCCTCGGACTTGGCTGAGGAATTTTAGTCAATGCCCGAAGGATGCACCTGGCGAGGTTGTTAGGATGTATCTCGTCGCTTACATTCTTCATCTCTTTGGTTCTGTCTTGTTTTTCACCACATAGGGCGATTGGGTGTACCCTACCTTCATCCACATCGCCGAGTCTTTGGCTGATGAGGAGGTTGGGGCGATGCCTCAGTACAGTAGGGGACCAGACGTCCTTTGCGCCACATATAGGGGGTTGTGTGACTATTCGTGGCGCGACACCAATGTGAAAGCAAGCATTACCGTCTGCTACGTGCTCTTCCAACTATGGAGTTGATAACACTTCTCTGTTGGGCGGCCCTACTTTGAGAAAGTAGTGCCCCCGTACCCCGAGTTGCATGACCCGATAGATGGATCCACTATGGGCTACTAGTGGACTGCTGCCCAGTTACGTTGGGCCAAGGCAGACCAACGAGGTGCTACTCGTAGTTCCACAACGAGTTCAAGTCGTTGCACGATAACAACATCATATAGGAACACAATAGCGCCACACGGGCTGTCCGATAGAACCTGAAGTCCTCTATGGCCTGGGTGAAAGCCCAGAACACCTGGTCCAGTACGAAGCAGTTGGGGCTAGGGATGGCAGTTTTGCCGATTTACCATATTACCAGTGGAAAAAACCCTAATGGATTTGGGTATGTTCCTATTTTTTGTCCACGGGTACATTCGTGGGCACAAATCTCTGCCCGGTGGGTAAAGGGGTATGGGCATGGGTGACGCCCACCCGTGCCCGTTTCGCCCTATTACCCGTGAGAATGTACTGACAGGTGGGCCTCAAATTACTTAATGTGTCTCATGCATATACCGCCATTGACCACACTAGTGCAGTGCTGCACCAAAAAACCAAAGTACAAACTCCTCAGCCCTCATGCACCAACCGCCCCCTCTCCAATCCTCCAGAATCCAGGTCCCCTTCCCGCACGCTCGGTCGCTGCCCTCCTCACGCGGTCACGCCTGCCGCCACCTTCCACATTCCCGTCGCCGCCTCCTCACGCCGGCCTCCTCACTGCTCACTTCACTTCTCACGCTCTCCTCATGGCCGATCCAGATCCAATCCTCACCGACCACTCCTCCGATCCTCTTCTCCGGCCCTCGTGGTCCCGCCAGCCGCCGCCCATGTCCTCCCTACCGACCGGCCGCCTCCTCATGCCCGGCCAGACGCCTCCTCCTCAACGCTGGCCTCCCCGCCGCCATCGCCTCCTCATGCCCTACCGATCGCTCTCTACTCAACGCCGCCTCCTCCCGCCGCCATCGCCCCATCCTCAACACCCAACACCCCCCCCCTCCTCAAAGCCCAACCACCGCACGCCCGACCACCTCACACCCTCGGCCGACCCTCCTCATCTCCATCCTCCTGTTACTTTTCATTTGTGTTCTACTCTCATATTTGCCTTTGTATTTGCATTTTGTTCGTTGAACTTGATGTGTGATGAACTTGATTAGTTGTTGAACTTGATTAGTTGTTGAACTTGATGTGTGATGATTTATGAACTTGATTAGTTGTTGAACTTGCAAGTCACAGTCTCACTGTCACAGACCATTCGAAGTTTTGAACTATGTTGTAGCGAGTACACAAGCATGCCCGCAGACGACGGGCATGGGCGAGGTTCTTCACATGTCGTCCTTCGCGGTTGTGCCTGTGGGAGGAAATCAAGGTCACAGGCATGGGTATGGCCAAGCAGTACCCGTGCCCACCTTGCCCGATTGCTATCCCTAGTTGGGGCCTTCACCAGTATCTTCACTTTTAACCTTGTTTATGTATGTGCCATGGTTTGCTTCAGTAATCTACTAAAGTATTCTTGGCATAAGGTTGTACGCCTCTTCGTACTTTCCGTACATGGACTCGATGACCTTCTGGTTGGTTTGTTGGACTTTATTGTAGCTGACTGGATAACCAACCAAATTGGCGACTTACGACAGTAGCATCTTGGCAGAAACGAACACGTCCTCAGCAACAAAGTGGCTGATGAGGCTTGCCACATATACGGAAGTCACGTTTCGATACTGCCGCAGGGGCTCGCTAAGCTTGCAAGTGTGTTAGGTCACCGCCTTAACCATGAAGACCGAGCCAAAAACTTTGCTCGGTGAGCGCTGACCTTACTAGGAAAGCCTTGCACTACGATTTCACTACGAATATCCCGGTTAGACCGGTTCACCTGTACACATGGTTGATGGACAAAGCGTACCATGCTATACCTTTTTGCACGACCGCCTTGCCCAACTAAGAGGGTGTGGGCATCAAACCTTCATTTCTTGCGGCAGTACGAGCAAACGCATCGCGATATCATTAAGTCTCGATGCCACATAAAACACCTCCATGACACACTTCGTTGACCACCAACCACGGGGTGCGCCTAGTCTCTCGAATATGGTCGCATCATTTTTGGAGTTCCATTGAAAGTTCTATTCATTTGAAAATTCCGAAGGTTGATTTTCAAGTTGGAATTTTGGCTAGTCCTTCGAGGTCCGAACGCCATTATGGAATTGGTCCGATCGATAACATCAGATTGCCAGTCGGAACGCTGATGCCACGATCACTTGAAGGTGAGCCTTCTTGGCATTGATGTGTTTTGATTGTGTTTATTGTATAAACTTCAATGCTTTATTGTTGCATATTGCATTGTGGAACTAACGTGGGTCAAGTTGTGAAGAACTTGTTCTGGAGATGATTTGTTTGTCTATTGTAAGAGTGGCTTGCAGTCAACGACGATCACGTGAGTGGATCGACTACGCTGCAAGTAGGTCGACGATCATGGATGCTGGATGGGTCAGTAGACTCAAGCATGGTGCAATGGGCAAGATGGATCACGTAGTTCGTTGCATACTTCTGGTTGGATCAAAGAGGCTAAGTCTGCAAGTCTCTAGGAGGTTCGATGGGATTCTGACGGAGAGTCTTGCCGACATGATGAGATCTCTGATCAACCTACACGTGGTGAAGCGACAATTGCTTCAACATGATGTGTGAGTGGGTCCCATGTGTGTGGGTCCCAAATGTGAAGACCTTAGGTTTCTCCTATAAATAGAAAGGGGAGATGTAAAACCCCTTAAAGCATTCATTTGAGCCCCACTTCCTTTTTCTAGGTTTTGGAGAGGAGAGAGGAGAAGCTAGGGTTTGGAGAGTTTGGTGTGTGCTCTTTGTTAAGCTCTTGTCCTCCTTGAGGAGTGGCTTTGTAAGCATCTTGTGGATCAATCAATCTTGTGATGCTTGCTTAAGAGATCGATTGTCTCCTTTGTGTTCTTTCTCTTTTGATGAGTTTGTGCTTTCTTGATTCAAGTGTTTATGCTTGGTCTTTTGACCTATTTTATCTTGCTTTGATGTGTGGGAATACTCCTAGAGTCATCTAGGTCATCAACCCCCTCGCTACTATCCGAGCCTCGGGGGTCGGCGTTTCACTAGATCCAACCCGAGAGGCTAGTCCCCTGAGATACTGTGGCGGCCAATGCGGGTCGACCACTAGAGTCCCCTCATTTTGCATAAAATTATGCGCAAGTTTTCTCACGGACTTCCTCTAAAACAACACAATCCGCTCTACTATCTTCAAGCTTTGCTCGCTTGCCCGCCTCGAGGCAATCGACATCATCAAGGTTTCGCCACCCCACGCACGTAAATTTACGACACCATCCGCCAGATATCGCCTTCGGACTAGGAAGCAACCGCATGTATCGCCCCATGCTACGCTTCCACCCACCTTGACCATTTTGTGTACGCCTCCCTCCCTATTTGTGCGGGTGATCCCCTTGATGTCAAGTTTCTTCATCGTTAGCTCGGTCGAGCTCTCTCGATGCACCCTAAGCTTGTGAATATTCATCGATCGAGTCCCTCCGCCGACCACCTTGTATCGACATCTCGAGGTCCAACCCATTGAGTCACTTATCAACAAAGTAACCATAGTCACGTAAATTCAACCACTGCATTTACACTAGTGCAATTACTATGAATAATCTGCAACTAAAATAATTATGATTTATTAATTACCACTAAATTAATTGTGACTATTAATTACAACTAATTATTTTTACTAAATTAATTATGTCTAACTAATTACCGTTCTTCTGAATTCTGACGTGACAGCCGCTAAGCTAGATTTCATCCTTTATCTTTTCCTTAAGAAAAAACTACATCGATGGTGGACTAATCTTTGCCTTCAGCTTTACATGGCTCCACTCCATTGCCATGAAAAGATCGGCAAGCTCTCAGCAAAAGCACACTGCTAAAAACTGAACATTTGCATCAAGCATAAGAGCCATCTTACTTAAGATCTTACTAAGCACAATGCACAGAGGGAAACGATGCACAAAAGGTGCCGGTTTTGCAAACGAAACGCACATAAACATCAAATATTAGGTACCAAAAAGACGCAGATACGAAGCTTTCCTCCAGCCCTGCAGAGGTACTTGATTGGTCAAAGTAGGGGGGAAGGGAGGCATGCCAACTGACACCAACACATGGGGCCCATGAGCCTGCCTGCCTGCCATGTGGGCCAGTCCTTGGGGGTCCTCAGATAAGCCAACGCACTGACTGATCCAATGATGAACGGCTATCAGACAGCACAAACAGAGGAGGAACACTAGTGACTCCTCTTTATGATGGTGTGCCTTGACCCATGAGAGAGAGAAGAGACGGAAAAGAATACGTTGTTTTTGGGCTTTTGCTTTTCTTGCTTCTAATGGGGTTGGGTTGGAACTCAATCAGAAGCTTGGAACTGAGTCTTTCTTCTTCTTCAACTTCCTTTGAGTGAGTTCTCCAATGCACATCACTCTTCTTGTCTCTTTTCTGCAGCAGAGAGGGGAATAGAGGTGGGGGCTCCACTGCAGGGAAGGGAAGTGATGACCGATGAGGCCTCTCTTTTGGCTGTGACAGGGCAGTGCAGGCAGCATGCATGGATTGAGACTTGCAAAGCACTCTTTCGGATCACCCCAAGGATCCACCGTAATCACAAGTACAAGGTTTCTCTCAGTCTCCTCTGCTACTTTGACTATGTGTCATGCCCTACAAAATCCACTTTGAAGTTTACTTGTAAAATGGAAATGGAGCTTTTTTGTTCCTTTATAGGAAAGTAGTAAAACGATAGATCTAACCAAGGGACTCTTTGGAAAAAAACATGAAAAAACACATGATTGTATAGGAATGCCGGTGCAATCCTACATGAACACAAAATAGATGAATGGGTCAAAAGCGGTGTTTAAATGCTTCACATGAATTTGAGGAGAGACAGAGTGCATGAAAACCACGAAGGAATTTTACCATGGGATTCACCTTCATGTTAGTTTCCCTCCAAAATTCCTATGGAATGAGCCAATCCATGGGAATTTCATAGGAATCCTATACTAAAATTTTCTATAGGATTGGATTCCTTCAAAATTCCCAAAAATCCTACCCAACCCATTGAGTCCACCCGCACGAGACCATCGCCATAAAACACTACAAGTATTGCATGTTCGAATTACCTAATGCCACAACCACCCGATTTGCGGCACGCGATATAACAAACATGCTATGTAGTTAGCACTAATTAAGTATGACTAAACTAATGAATAATAATTAATTATGAGTAATTTATTTGCCAGTAATTACCCACGACACAAATAATTCTGATATGTTACATGCAAGTAATCAATTACATATGAGTAATGAAATACAAATAATTAATTAATTAGTAATAAATTGATTACTAGTCAAAAAAATTACTTACGTGGAATTCATTACATCTAAGTAATTTCGGCTGAATTAATTATGATTAATTAATTAAGAATAATTAACTGTGCACATACATAATTAACCCCCAATTAATCATGTTTATTTAGTCACCACTAATTAACTAGTCATTACTTATCAACAAAGTAATCATAGTCACTTAAATTCAACCACTACATTTGCACTAGTGCAATTACTACTAATAATCTACAACTAAAATAATTATAATTTATTAATTACCACTAAATTAATTGTGACTAATTAATTACGATTAATTATTTTTACTAAATTAATTATGTCTAACTAATTACCGTTCTTCTGAATTCTGACGTGACGGCCGCTAAGCTAGATTTCATCCTTTATCTTTTCCTTAAGAAAAAAACTACATCGATGGTGGACTAATCTTTGCCTTCAGCTTTACATGGCTCCACTCCATTGCCATGAAAAAGATCGGCAAGCTCTCAGCAAAAGCACACTGCTAAAAACTGAACATTTGCATCAAGCATACAGAGCCATCTTACTTAAGCACAATGCACAGAGGGAAACGATGCACAAAAGGTGCCGGTTTTGCAAACGAAATGCACATAAACATCAAATATTAGGTACCAAAAAGACGCAGATACGAAGCTTTCCTCCAGCCCTGCAGAGGTACTTGATTGGTCAAAGTAGGGGGGAAGGGAGGCATGCCAACTGACACCAACACATGGGGCCCATGAGCCTGCCTGCCTGCCATGTGGGCCAGTCCTTGGGGGTCCTCAGATAAGCCAACGCACTGACTGATCCAATGATGAACGGCTATCAGACAGCACAAACAGAGGAGGAACACTAGTGACTCCCTCTTTATGATGGTGTGCCTTGACCCATGAGAGAGAGAGAGAGAGAGAGAGAACGGAAAAGAATACGTTGTTTTTGGGCTTTTGCTTTTCTTGCTTCTAATGGGGTTGGGTTGGAACTCAATCAGAAGCTTGGAACTGAGTCTTTCTTCTTCTTCAACTTCCTTTGAGTGAGTTCTCCAATGCACATCACTCTTCTTGTCTCTTTTCTGCAGCAGAGAGGGGAATAGAGGTGGGGGCTCCACTGCAGGGAAGGGAAGTGATGACCGATGAGGCCTCTCTTTTGGCTGTGACAGGGCAGTGCAGGCAGCATGCATGGATTGAGACTTGCAAAGCACTCTTTCGGATCACCCCAAGGATCCACCGTAATCACAAGTACAAGGTTTCTCTCAGTCTCCTCTGCTACTTTGACTATGTGTCATGCCCTACAAAATCCACTTTGAAGTTTACTTGTAAAATGGAAATGGAGCTTTTTTGTTCCTTTATAGGAAAGTAGTAAAACGATAGATCTAACTAAGGGACTCTTTGGAAAAAAAACATGAAAAAACACATGATTGTATAGGAATGCCGGTGCAATCCTACATGAACACAAAATAGATGAATGGGTCAAAAGCGGTGTTTAAATGCTTCACATGAATTTGAGGAGAGACAGAGTGCATGAAAACCACGAAGGAATTTTACCATGGGATTCACCTTCATGTTAGTTTTCCTCCAAAATTCCTATGGAATGAGCCAATCCATGGGAATTTCATAGGAATCCTATACTAAAATTTTCTATAGGATTGGATTCCTTCAAAATTCCCAAAAATCCTACAATCTAAAGAGGCCCTAAATAGAGAAAGTGCACACAAAAAAAAATCTACAGTATGTCTGAAAAAATGGCGAGACCATTGGTGTTGGTACTTGGTAGTGATCTGTTCTAGCATTTTTGGGGCTCCAAGTTCCAACAATGCTCTACTCCTTCCACTTTGTTTGAAATACAACTAATATTATTTTTTTGGTAGAAAAAAATATCAACGAGATTAGTCAAAATATACTAGTTTTGCCACAGCATGATTCGAGCATGCCTGAATGCATCATGGTTCCAAAAGCAGCCACTACTCTTTTGCTCTTCCGAAGAAACCATCTTCCCTTGTCAGAAAATCACAAAACACCATCAAATCCACATTAAGTGCCCGCCTCCAACTCTACACTTTCCAATCTCTTTTACAGCAACTTCCTCCACTCTCATGGCTCAACAAATGAGGAAGAACCACCACACTACCAATGCCACTCAGCCAGAACACACATCACTCACTCAGCCAGCACATGTTTTGTCCCCCAATGCAAGCAGAAGCAGGGAGTGTGTGTGTCAGTAGAGTGAAGGCTGAAGGGCCCTCTCCTCTCCCCTACATGACGAGTCAAAGAAGTGCTTGCGACAGCTTATGTAAGGCTTCGTGCAGTGCTGCCCCCTCCCCTCTCTCTCTCTCTCTCTCTCTCTCTGCGCGGCAGCATGCACGGACTGGTGACTCGCTGCGTGCATGCATGCTTCCCCGGTCAGCCAGTGTGTGTGCTGCTTGCCTGCTTGTCATGCACAGAGGCGGATGGACGGACGGACGGACGGACGGACGTTGGCATCTTCTCAGTGTCTCCCATTCCCATGCGTCTACTTTTGCTGCCGCGTCGCAGTGCAGCGCGGTACTGAGGCGCGGTCCGACGGTGTTAAATGGGAGATGCCCTGGTAGGTGGCGCGTCCGGCCGGCGCAGCAAACAAAATACTGCTGCTGTGGCATCGATTTGACCCCACCATATGCTTTGCTTGCAGCGGAGACAGTACTGTACTAGTGCTCTGCTGGTATCATTGGAAGGAGGAGTCAGTCGTTCACTAGGTCACTTGGGTTGGCTATAGGAATCTGCAATAAGAGGTTGGCTATTTTAGGTTTTGGTTTTGCAGGTGTCATTGTATGCACATGATACATATCCTGTGTTCATGCAGCGCTAGATAAAAATATATGATTGTCGTGCTACTCTAGAACAACATACTGAGAGGGATAGCGCATTAAAAAAATGCACACTTTTAGGCCCCGTTGGAACGAGGAAGGATTTGTAGAAATTTCATAGGAAAAGAAACATATATGCTCACCGGTACTAGGAAATTCCCGTTAGGTTGGCGAGGTAGGGAGGCATGCTGCACGCAGAAGCATCACACGGAAAGAAGACATTCAGGGAGGATAAAGGGAGAAGGATCAAAGACACCCCCATGTCGCGATTGGATCCGCCGTTTTTCCAACTCCGCAACACACGAGCAACGGACGCTGCGCTACACGCGCGATTCCTCAGCATGGAGCGGGCGACGGAGCCGAGTGGGACGGTGGAGTTAGTGCGGCAGGACAGGCAGCACAAGGGACCAGAGCAGCGTGCAGGGTGGGAACAGTGGAACCGTTCCGCGCAATAATTGCTGCGTGCAGGCCGGTGTGGAGGGGAGGCGGTCAAGACTTTCTCGTTGCCTCAAACGGGGTCTTGCCGGCGACCCAGGAGCAGGGGTCGTGCTGACATGCTCTCTCCTTCCCCCTCTCGCCGTAGTCTTCATCGCCCTCGATTAATCTCGTGGAGACCGGTAGCTTAGCCACGATATAGAGACCATCCACGGTCCAGGGTTACAGTGCGGCGTCAGGTAAATGCACATGAAATGACCGGTTTCTCTCTCTACCCAAACATGTAGAATAGGAGTACTACTCTACCCAAACATGTAGAATAGGAGTACTAGTTTCATCACCGGGACCTTATTTTTTTTGAAGACAGCCTCTTTGCCTTGTGGATCGCCTTCCCTTGGGTCTTGGCATGAGCAGTTGATTTGCGATAGAATGACCGGTCATACATAGCATGCCCACAATCCCCAATCCAACACAGAAGATATAGTGGTCTCGACATCTCTGCCACCGGGTTCCTGGCACATCTGGCTGAAGGCTTAACTCTGGCCGCCGAGAGGGAAGCGAGCAGCAGCGCAGCAGTAGCATCAGGGGGCAGCACGCAGCAGCGTCTTTCCATGAGCAGCGTTTCTCACGGTGGCATGCCGTAGTATCTCCCTCTCTCTCCAGCTGGTGATGGTACACACGGGTGACGTGTCTATCGCTTTGTAGCGCTGCGGCATGGTGCCCCTGGCGAGCAGCACATGCAGCGGCTGAGCGGCGGTCAGAAAGACTGGAACAGTCAGGCAAGCGGGACGGCCGGCAGGGGCAGTGTGACGGCCACTGGTTGAAAGCGCTCCGTGGTACTTGTGGCAGGCACATTCACTGCGCCCCCCTCTGCTACCGCCCCACGGGCAAAGTCATTTCCCTGCACACACACGCGCACGCTGTAGCATTCTTCGCCCAGATTCCCCATACTTCACTAGGAGTGTTATGCCATTGCCTTCTCATCTTGGTACATAAAAACATGGTTCCTCATGAACCAATAGAGGAGGCCTGGCTCTCGGTCTAGCTTGGGCTTTGCATCAAAAGCAGTCCAATATGGCCGCTGCGTGTTGAACAGAGGCACAGAGTTTACGTATTATCCACCCGGCTTTAGGGTTCAAATCAATCCCTTGATGTGAAGCAAAGGCAAAACAGCATATTTATAGCTATCGGAGTTAAAGAGACTCGAGAGTGAGACTCTTCTTTCTACGGCTTCTTACTTTTGACCGGAACATTAAAAACGATCTGAGGTTCATCCCAGCAATAAACAGGCCGTAAAACCCTGGCCTACAGCTATAACTCAAATCGATAGCGGACACAGGAATAGTCCAATGTGCAAAACCTACAACAGCGACCAGATATGTCAGCAAAGCCAGCAGGGGATGCCATTGGAATGTAGGCTTGGAATTCAACCATATTCATGTTTCATGGCAGGCTTGAACCGTCTCCTGCCCTCGAGCACACAGTTGACGTTCACATCAGACAGCGAAATGGACAAGGGCCCAACAGGACAGTATCTAACCAAGGTTCAGACCGATACTTGCGATACAATCCTACTACAGGCAACTGAACATAACAGTAATGCTTTGAAGAAGATACTCCATACATGACACTCCTAACTCTTTCTACACAAAATGTCACAACACAACAAATTGGGTTATTTCTTTTAAAAAACAACAACAAATTGGGATACAAGTGGTATTTTGGCATTGCATCAGTTTTTGAACTCTGGTTTCTTCAAGTTACAGTATATGTGCTTGGGTTTCTCCTCGTATACGGTATACCTACTAGCTGCAAACAGAACATTGAGATCTCACGTCCGGAGATTTTGCAGCACACATGGATTCATTTAAGTACAGGCATTGTATGCAGAACATACCAGAAAGGTTTCTCTTAGCTCATAGGGCTACTACTGCCTACAAAATCTTAGATGGTGAGGCACAGCCACGCCAAACTAAATTACAACAGCTAGAAGGGCATTCTGGTTTAATATCCATACCTGGATCTCAATAATCTACCCTTTCTCCAGCAGTATATGGGCTGTCGCTTGCAGCTCCTTAACCGAACTTTGAGCTGCCAAAGTAATAAAGGCAGCTCATCTTTTCTAGATCGGTATGTACAGTTGAGCTCAACATCTAAAGGCTGTAATGCAAACATATACATCAGAATTTGAATAAATCATCCATGCAGTAGACTTTACCTTTAAAGCTGGTACAAGACAGTTAACTACAGATTTTGGAAAGCACTAAAGCTGATAGGCAAAGTTACCACTGGGGCTTTTCTGTGAGCTGATTGACAACATAGAGTATGTGTTTCTGGAGTAGACGAACGGTCTACAACCAAAGCTACACGCCTATTAAAGTTATGGTCATGTACCTACGGCCAACCGCTTGCAAGCAGTTACTAAGTTTCAAGCTGTAACTGCTTGTAACTTATTATCGTTTTCCAAGCAAGGAAAGAAGTGACACGCAATTCCAAAAATCTAGATCAGTGATACACAAGATAAAAAATTCAAAGAGAAAAGTATATAGAATTGCACCTTGGCAAAATCATACCACTGATGATAGTCAAGTCCTTAACACAGAATCAGTCCTTCTGATAAAAGGAGAGGACTAGGTCTGTATGTACCGAGAACAATTGTGTGTCCAGAAAAAGCTACATAAAAAAAAGCACTATGTGCATTAGTCTGTGTAGCAATATATATACATCACTTCATAAGCATATCATATGTAAGACGCCAAAAAAAAAACATTCCTGAAGAAGATAATACCAACTCAGCCAAAAAGAGAGAAATTCTAGGATTGCTTAGGTTGAGTTGAGCATCAAGATTTACAAGTGCTGTCCAAATATTACACTCAGAAATTCCATCAAGGCAATGAAAATGGAATATTGCAATCTAATACCTTCATAAACGGCCTATCCCGGGGTGGAAAAGAACCAATGAAGCTCTCCCTTAAAAGTAATGAAACCTATGCAAAGTTGCAAACACAGAAAAAGACAGTTAGCAACTAGTGTTCTACACTTGTATAAACAAGCTGATACAATCCTGTCTAGCAACACTGGATCACAAGACAACTTGTTCATTTTGTCCAACAAAAAAGACAGAAAAAAGGCATGCAAAATACCCAGACCAAGCACTTCAATAATAACGAACCTTGTCATTGTTGGATTGCACATTGGTAATTGTATGAGATCTCAAGTTGGAGCACAGAGAATCAAGGTACGATCTAAGCACTGCCAAGAAACCTTTGGCCGCTTCCACCTGTACACTCAGAAGATGATATACAAGTTAAGGCCTTGACTAAAAATAAAAGTTCCCAGAATGCATTAGCTTATATTTTTTAACCAGAAAATGCTAACGCTTCGCCAAAAACTAGAGACTGCAGTGAATAGTGACCATTTTGAAGTCAAGGTAGGTTTTCATGAATCCAGTGGAGCGTAAAGTTCATGGATTCTTTGACTTGCAGAACCAGGCACAGCGAAAATAAATATGACAAATAATTTATATGTCATATCCCAGAGTTAAGCGGTATTTCATGAAACCAGTGGAACATAAGTTCATGGATTATGTAGAAAAACTTTATAAGTCATATCCCAGAAGAGTTAAAGAAAATCTGAGGGCAGCACAATAATAGGTTGAACAATAGCAGAATGCACTCTCAGTTGGAACTTGGAAGTACATACTACATAATGAAATAACATGAAGAAAAACTAAAGAAATTATAGCAAAGTAGGTTAAATTAAGACACTACCTGGGCATCTGTGCATTCATAAACGGACGCTTTCGCAAGATAACTTTCTCCCACAAGCCTGGAATGATATGGACGCAAGGCAGAAAGCAACTCCTTCTGTTGCGGAAATTATGGACTGAAGCAGACTTAATCTACACGCCACCATGAATGTGTGTCAGTAACAGCTTGTTGCATTATTCACATCATTCACTAACAAATGAAACTACTGCATTATGTGTTTTTTTTAAGCAAATGGTTGAGAAAACATAATCGTCAACAAGAAATCTCCAAACCATCTAGATTTGTCAAGTGAGACTTATCACTTCTAAGAACTGCACAGAGCTAACGCCTATTCACAGTAGTGCACAGAATTGATCTCCAGAAAGAAACAGAATAAATTTTGTCAACTTTTCAGGCACCTGATTCTTGTTGGCATCAATAACCACGACATTTGATAGCCTGAACTGTACATCAGATGTCTTGCTCTGCACACCAACCTAAAGATGGTAATGGTTGTTAATTGTGGATCAGACAGTTCACATCAACTCAAATTCTTTTTCAAGAACACACAAAAGCTCTGCACGTCATTCCATTAAGTAGAGAAAAAGCGTTACACCCAATCAAACGAAGAAGAAACAAACATCCAGACACAGGAAGTACCGTCAAGATCTAGACCACCTTCGCGGCCTAGACGCTGTCCCCGGAAGAAAACAGAAACAAAACCAAAACGACCAGAGTTCTAACAGGGTGGACTACTCGTGATGGGGCGCTCCCGACCATTTGCCTCGCTAAGCGCCAATGACAAAGCTTTTCATGAATACGTTGTAAAAGAAAATCAATAGATCCGACGTCGTCGTTGAACACCCAGTGTTGTTCCAGGGAGAGATGTCCAACCGGAGCGGCTCCAAGCATACCCACATGCGATAGGAAGCGTGTCCATACTTGAGAGGTGACTGCACACCCGACGAGGAGATGGTCGGCGCCTCCGGGAGTGACCGCAGAAGACACAAGGACAATCGTGGGAAAGACAACCGTGTGAGCGCCGCGGCGGCGAACGATGCCGAGACTCCACCGAGTCCAGGCTGGAAAGAGAAGACTCCAACCACCTTCGCTCTTTCTCAGTTTGTTTCGAGAACCGCCACCCCAAAGTCTAGAGAGGTCATGAGAGGGAGGTTGGATGTCGCCGCCAGAGTGGCAAGCGGCGTGAGGGGCTTTTAGGGCCGCCATCGAGGAGTGGCAGCGGCGCGAGAGGGTGGTGTCCGCGAGAGAGGAGCTGCCACGTGTCCAACATTGAGCTTCATGTGTTACTTTATCTTAGAATGTGTTGTGGCATTCACATTAACTCAATTAAAAACATATTTCAAATAGAAGGAGATGTGTCAAATAACAATTAAATGTACCAACATCAACATGTTCAGCATTAAATTAATGCGACTATATGTCTCCCTCCTCAATACCATCCACCCAAAATACCCACTTCCCATGTTTGCACACTAAAAATAGATCTCTAAAGTCTTCCCTACCATTTTTTCGATGTTCTCTACTTTGACCAAACAAAATATTGTAAATAAGCACGGGAACTCACTATGTATGGAACAGGTGCATCCAGAAAATCCAGCATGTCATTTGGCAAAACCTGGAAATAAATGATGTGGCAGAGCACATGAAGTAAGAGTAAATATATTGCCTAACTTTGTAGTTCAAATCTGAGCTCTCCAAAGGCACAAAATGGAAGTACCGGTATGAGTAGACTCTGCCACTGATATGGGCGATTAGAGGTATGATGGACAAAACTGATGCCGAAAGCATTCCCTGGTCATTGAAAATATGTCAGAGCATCTACAACAACTTTCATCAATGCTGAATACTTGTTTTTTATCAGCAAAGAGCCACCCAAAATTCTACCAATATTCAAAAGAAAACATTTTACTTGCGGGAACACGATGAATACATTGAAGTTACTTGAAGTTGTGTTGTCACCTATAACCATCTTCCTAACATAATAGCATTCCACTATTTATAGTAGATAAACTCGTCAAAGGAACATTGTACGTGTCGCTATAGGCTATAGCTAACGCACACGCAACTAACGAAAAAATACCAGCATTTTGATGTTTTTATTAAGTAATAACACATCTATGGTAGTTCTATTGTTATCACAGAAAATGCTTAGTTAATGCATAGATAGAGATAAGTATCAGATTAACTGGTCGTCGTTGTAACATCAATACAAAAGTGAAGTAAAAATGCCAAAATATGTAAGGCTTGGAACATACCAAATTAGAACAGACAATCACAATCTGTTTCTCCAGGAGTGCTGCAGCAAAAAGTGTCATTACCTGGAAACAATAGCATTTTAAAATTTGTAATTACAGGTAAATGGTAAGTGCTCCAAAGCAATTTATAGACAGCTTCAATTTTGTGCCAAGACAGATTAAACAGATGCAAAATGATGTAAAAGCATTCATTCATTTACATAGAAAAGGACTAAAATTGATCTAGTGCAACGAATAAGTCATAATGAAATGCATTAGAGTGTATTTTATAACGGAATTGCTGCCAGAGAACAAGAAGACAATGCAAAACGGCATTAGCTCATACTGCAAACACACACACACACACACACACACACACACAATGTTGCCAAATGCCTTAAAGTGCATCATACATTCCATGCACCACAGCAACCAATTACAATTGCATCTTGCTCTCTGATTTTAAACACACACACACACAACCGATTCTGCAGTAACAAGGTTACATTACGCTCTTAAGAGTACAATCAACAGATACTGCACTGCAGTATTAAAGCTTTTATTCTGCTGATGTGATTGTGAACGTATTTGAGAAATTCTTTAACAGACACATCAAACATGCAAATTAGCCACTTGCAAATAGTTTGCAGTAGAGGTCCAAAACTAGAATAAATAAAAAAAGAAACAGTTAATTTATTGGATACGAGAACTTTCACATTTTGAAAGTTATGATGTGTGTCTTCTAAGGACAGTATCCAGCAATTATGAGTGACGAAAGAATTAATTAGGTTCTGCAAAGGAAACATATCATCTCAGGAATAAGTCAGGGATACTTACATGTTCCAACCTGAGGCATCCACATATGGATGCCACAGCCCATGTGGATAAAGCAGTCGATTCCTCCTCCGCAAAGAGTGCATTACGCATCTGAAAAAATAATGGATACGGCATTCAGGCAAATTATTTGTATATTTCATGACACTTTATATAGCAGGCATAGATCATCACACCAAAGTAGGTCGATGCTAAATGCATAATCTGGCAATGCATCAGCATAAATTACCTCAGCCACCTCTAAGCTTGTATCACATGACCGAAGATCAATGGTAGAACCAGCAATATGAAGAACTGTTTCACCGGGCCGGTGAAACCTCAAAGGATGCAAGAGCTCCAAGGGATGAAAGTTAAGTAATGAACCCCTGGCAGGACACTGCAATTGGTAGTACTGACAGACAACTTGCAGAGATCCATATTTTTTTGCCTGGAGAAAACATGAAGTTACAAAACAAATCAACAAAAAGAGGAAACCAAGCAAAATTTTGCATAATTTCATGCAATATGAAACCTTAGCCCATTGCAATATACTGTTGTGCCCAACTAAGTCTCCATGACCGATGGAAGATGGCTCCTCCAAATCCAATTCATGGGTATCACTTCTGAAATTTATACCTTCAGAGGGATAATCCTGGGAACTGCAGTAAATGGTGGTAACTATTTTATTATTCTAATCAGGCACTGATGCTCATTTGAAAAATGAGGTCTGCAAATAAGCTTAAGACGAACTTCACAGTCACAATGTGTCAACAGTTAATAAGAGACATAACAAGATGATTTCAAGAGAAACAGAATTCAAGGAGCAGCACAACAGTTTCTCTGCCAACCTTTATTGGTATTTAACGGCTATAGACTATATGTTTAAGAGTGTTCATAGCACCACTAGGGCCTAAGAGGCTAAGACTAGCAATTAGGATGATAGTTACATAAACAAAAAGAAAATCAAAATAACATAATCCTTCTAACAAAAGGATTTTTTTCCCAAGTGTGCTAAGGTAAATAGCATGCTTGCTAGTAGCCCATTTATGTTGAGGATGCCATACCTTGGAGATGATTCAGAACCTTCACAAAGGCGAGATCGTATAAGTGGTAAAATAGTATCATTAACAAACATATCAAGCTGTTCATCATCTACACTTTTATGTGAAGAATCACCACAACTTTTCTTGGCACCAGGTTCAGTCTGGATAACTGCAAGTGCTATAGGATCCAGTTCATGAAGCTTAACTCCAGATTGATCTGTTGCTGTATCTTCTGAAACACAATTGTCAGACCATTCAGGAGTATCACACTGAGTAACCGTTCCTGATACAAGATCACTCTGTTCTTCGCTGACATGAGAACAACTTTCCGACCCTTCGGGATTATCACATTGAGTAGCCGCTCCTGTTGCAAGATCATTCTGTTCTTCATGGACATGAGAACCATTTTCCTTCTGGACACCTTTAGAAATGAAGTCCAGTTGGTTCTCCGTATTCTCGAACTGCTGTCCGTGTCAGACAGCTCCTTCAAGAAACCTCCACACTTGATTCGGAGGATTTTTCCAGATCTACCGTGTTACCAACAAAATACTGTTTCGCTGCTGTAACTTCAGTTCCTTCACAAATATGATTATCTTGACAGGTTTCCTCGGTGATAATGATGTTAGCATGCTAACACCATCTGTGAGCCATTCGAGCCGTTCTTCCATAAGAATACTGCATAATAAAGATGGCAACTACTTATGAAAGGAAGATACAAAAGATGTCACATCAAAGTAGAATACAAATATTGAGCGTGATAGCATTAAATGCATAAATATAAGAAAAATTGACAAAGTAAGAAAAATCAAACTAATAACACAAGTTTCCTGGATGCAGCACTAATATTGTTATGCCGCTAAAATAGAAATTATAAACTTTACATCAGTACATGCCCAAACTAAGACCTTGGCACACTTTGGCTTGAGAACCACATGAAGAAAACAAACTATTCAAACAATACATATAAATGCAAACCGGACGATTCATACAAATGCGAAATTTTAAAACTATAACCAGAAGACTAGGAACTACTATACAACATATGGAGTGGATATACTAGTTGCAGGGATGACAAAACTCTACTTGTAGAACCAAAAGAAGAAAATGAACTGTTAAGGTGTCAAAATCTGACTCGGATTCGGGTGTCTGATTCGGCAAGCTCTAAAAAATAGGAATCGGGGATTCATCTAATATATATTCTTTTATCTTTAAAAATTAAAATAAAATTATTTATACAATGAAATATTTAATTTAGGTATACTACCACAACACTATATAACTACCACAAAAGATCCTAGACACTGTTGACATCACCTAGTCACAAGAAATTGCAGCTACACACCACTCACCCTTTTAAAAAGGGTAGCAAAAGATGTCCAATGCCTCGTTAGATGTAAACAAGAATAAAGAAGTAATACAACGGAGGCCTCTCGCAGCTCCTCTAGACTTCTTCTCCCTCTCTTCCTTCTCATCAGACTAGCATCACTCTCCTTCACATGCTCCTTCAACCAAACACTACACCCCCGACTCTCCTTCCTCTTTCAGCTCTCCAAATTATGCCAAAGCACCAGCATCTCTTTCCTCTCTTCCTTCTGCAACAGATCTATCTAAACACCGGCATCAAGCTAGGTCTTCCATTCTGCTCCTCACAAAGACTCTCCATGGGGTGTTCGATACGGGTCGCAAGGAATCTGACATGCGTCGACACAGGGATAGTGTGTCGACGTGGCAAAAAAAATTGGACTCGCATGTCCTGGTAACACTTTGTAAGGCCACTAGTGCAACAAAAGGCTCTCAACAACAGTGCGGACCAAAGGGACAGCCCGTGAATAACTTGTAAACAAAAACTCTTTAGAGTAAAAGCAGAATTCATAAGCACTACAGAGAAGGAATATGATTCCACTTCTACCACCTCAGAAAATGACAAAGCAAAAGATAAAAAACAACTTGAACTGAAAAGAGATTCAGATATCAAGAATTTGGTAAGACAACATGAGACAATGGTGAGCACTACATGCTACCTCTGCAGCACCCCAAAATGCAGTTCAAAGAATGGGAGCCTGGACAGGATGCAATAACACCGGGGTGTAGTTAATACATAACGACTCCTGCGTGGAAAGACGGGCTTTTCATTCGCAAGAATGGAAACCAGCTTTGAAGGTCTCTGTACAATCTCTTCAACCAATACACAGCATCCATATAATGTGGAGTCATCAGCAACCTGCAATATCTCAATGATCAGCACCCTGGTACAGTGAAAGGATATACTCTAGTGAAGAAAGATATAAATATACCTGTAAACGGAATACGAAAGATTGATTGCTTTCTTTAAGTTGTTCCTGGAATGGGCAAGACAGAATATAAGATTCACAAACCAAAACCATGAAAAGACTACATTAAGCTCGCTTGCAAGTAGAACTAAACAAAGGAAACAGATGCTGTGACAGAAGCTCTAAATATTTAGAGGGCATGATTGCAATATGGTTTCAGGAGTAATTGATGAATTTGTCAACTAAACGGATATCTATTGATTAAAAGGAAAATAAAGCACTAACAGAACTGAGAAACAGTACTAACAGAACTGAGAAACAGTCACCTGCCCTAGGAGAATTTCATTCAGCTCGCTGAATGAAGGAGTCCGTTCAACAGCATGAACCTAATACAAATGTAAACATAGGTAAATTGTTTGATTGCCCAATAAGCAGGATCTGATAAAAACGACATTGTATGGATGATTGGAGGCTTAAAAAATAAAGGAATATAACATCCACTAGAAGCCGGTTATGTCTTAATGACTAATTCTAGTTTCATTGTTGTTATCAGCTAAATTTCCCGGTACTACCTGTCCTGATTGCATAGTTACTTGGCAATACATTATCCTCAGCTCCCTCATTACCTCAGCATAATAGGACGTCTGAAGGCCTGATTCCATCTGTTGCAGTCAATAACTATTTGGAAAACCTCGTGTTCACAAGGACTTCGCTTATCTGTGTTTCTATTTATGCGTACTGACCAATTTTTGTATCCAAATCAGTTGGCTATTTGCCTACTTTACTGTGTCTTGTAAACACTGCTACGTAAATGGCTGCTATTATGTCATCTCATTGCATTTATAATCAGAAATCTACCCCGACTGGCAAATTGCAATATTATGAACTGAACCAAACCAACGTAACAGCTTTCCAGCTCGGTAAAACAAAAGATAACCTATGCAAGAAGCACCATGACCCTTGGTTAAAAAATAATCTTAATGTATTCTGGTTGCAAACTATCACTACACAGGAATGGAAACTACAAGTGGTATGTAGCTCAAATGCGGGCAGACCTGTACACCTCCAGGAAGGCAGAAAGAGAGGATATCCTTGTACTTGAGTGGAAGAGGCTTCTCCGGAGGGTATGCAAAAAGGACCTAAGGATGAATAAAAAATCATCAGCAAAAGATATTTCCAAAAAAAAAGATAGGAAAGAAGAAAAGAAAGTTCAAGCACATGAAAGAAGGCAACAATAGGACCTTTTTAACAAAACAACGGTAGGAGAGGTCCCTACCTGAATGTGTTACTCATCAGAACAAAGAACATGCAACAATAGGTGAGGTGGGTGATAACCTGAGGTTCCAAATTTGATATGGCATGGACTTGGTGGTGGTAGTTGCTAAATATATTTCTTGATTTTTTTCCATCTTCATCATTTCTCCCTAGTGCGATGTTCTCTAGCTCATGGATATCTGCCTGAGGAGGAAGTCCAACAATCACTATGCTCTCAAAGAGATGTGACGGTTCTCTGATGCACCTATTTCCCTGTTCCATAAAATAACTTCTGAGAGGTATGTGCTATGTGCTAGGCCATTCACTAATAATAGCATAAAAAGGACTCTAAGCGAAGAAGTGAGAAGACAACTGCATACACTTCAAAATATTTTGAGAAACAGCTCTACCGATGCATGCATACTGAATGGGAATGGCTCATTCACGGTTATCATCTATGATTAATCAGAATGCATCTAAACTCTAGAGCATTTACCACAATTTTCCAATCAGTCCTACAGTTTCAAAATGCTAGGTCATTCAACCCGGAGTGGTCATCAAAACATTAGCAAGTGCTTAAATTGCATACCTAAATTCATCGATTGCACTCGAATCAGAATCACTGTGAATGTATTTGAGGGCTTCCCAGAGAACAAAGGTAATTACTTTTTAATATCTAAAATAGGAGTCGCTTCACAAGATGACTAAAAAGATTATCCCAATGGCAAAATTACTCTCACAAATCAAAACTGGTGTAAACTTCTTACCCCAAGCAAAAAGAAATTTTCATTAACAGTATTAACTTTTAAGTAATTTAACAATATTTGATCAGTCAGTACCTGATAGGCTCCTGTGCAAGGTGAGGAGCCAAATTAAAAACGTTCAATGACAGGATTCCGCTTGTCCCACACATATAAACTCAACGGACATTGCAAACAATGTGGGACTATTCATTGGGCCTTACATGTTTACATTACGTGATTGTTGATATTAGATAAAACAAAGTTAATCAAAATACAGACATTAAAAGGAAATGGCTGACACTGACGCCAAAACCAAAGGCAGGTTTAGGACATTAGAACATAGGCATCAAAGCAAATGTTATTGTGTCATGTGACTATGCTACACCTTATATAGACTGTTCTGGAGGAGAATTAAGAAAATAGCATCCCTAGGATGAACTGTGAACTCGAGAATTGTGCTTGGATATTCTGAGTTAATCAAACAACTGATATGTTGCACTCTTTCCTAGAAGTTAGAAGAGCCAGGTATCACATCGATCATTCACAACTTAAAGCTCCGATTAAGCCTTAGTAAATTAGCAGAGTATATATTACACGAAGCAGAGCACAACAGACACACAAAATGCCACATAGGTAAAGAGATACATACCAATGACTTCAGCTGGAACCTCGACCACTGCCGCTTTTGTGTCGTGAGAACTTCTGGATTGTAAGGTCCAGACGCTTCAGGTGAGTTTGAAAACCCCTTCAGGATTTTCGAAAATTGCTGCTGCAGCTTCTGCATCGGGCTGCCACACTCTTCTCTGGACGAATACACCACGGATGGCCGTGTGGACTGTACGGTGGCAGCTGAAGCCGCAGTGATAAATGCTCTCGCAACCTCTTCGGTTGTTTGCATCAGGTGCGACGTGTTGAATTTGAGCCCTTCAGATCCATCATTCTTGTCCACCATCCTAAATGCCTGCTACTCATGCAAGCAAGGCGATTGTCATTTCAGTAGTGTGACCGAGCACGCACACATCAGTCATGCAGCATCAGGAAGTAAGAACTATATCGCTGAAGCACTTACTCTAGCAAAAAGTGGGCATTCTAAGATTATCATCATCCAGTTGTAGCATCTACTACAACAAGTAAATCATGTTTTCAGCTGTGAATCACCCGAATTCAACTGAACTAAACCTATGATGTATGATCTACACAACCTTAAGTTTTTCACTTCTAATAGCAGCCAAATTAGTGGCATCCAGTTTGTACGGAACACAAACAGGCTTGTATCTCACTCTAATATCCAACCAGAAAACCACCAAACAACTAACTGCATGTACTTTACATAACTAAAAGCGCCCGCTCGGCAAACATCGCACTTTTCCGGAAGAATCACCGAAGAGCGCATGGATCTAAAAAGTAACATCAAATCAAACAAAATCACACAATCGGATACTATTGATTTCTCTAATCTCCACTTGTAAGGTAAGGAAGTAGCACGAAGCGTTTCTAGTATCGATGCATGCTCATGAACCATTCTGAGAACAAAAATCCAACAAAATCCGCACAAACCAGCCACTCGATCTCGGAGTTTGACCTAAAACTCGCCGATATAGTCGACCAAAACTACTGTTTGACTACTCCAAATCCATCATACAAACAAAAATAATCGCGAAGTGTCCGAAAGGGATAGGGAAATCGCACAATCCATACCACCAGATGCTTTCAGAAATTAGCAGCAGAGGCCCGTAGAGTGCCGATCAAAGCTAAGCACAGCCTCCACCGATCGAGGAAACACACATAAAAAAATTCCGCTAAAAACAGACCAAAAATGGGGGAAAGCCGTCGAATTGGCTCACCTGCAACAGCAGCGGCGGCGGAGGGGGGTTTGACGCTTCGCGCCGCGCTGATCCCTTCCTGCTGTGTGCGCCGCCGCCCAAATGGACCCGAACTAGAACTAGTACGCGAACGGGATGGTCTCTCTCTCTCCCTCTCTCTCTCTCTCTCTCTCTCTCTCCCCTCGCCTCTGCTCCTCTCCTTTTTCCCCTTATTTGTGGGTTTAATGCTTCGATCCGTTCGATAAATTAAGAGCGATTTGTTATGAATCGTGGGAATTTAAGTGGCGTGATTTGGCTCGGGTTTGGACAGGAGATTTCGAAAGCGAGTTTTCGTGGGCGGGTGGGACTCTGCTGGAACTGCGACGCGATCGGTCGGCTGCATGTGGGGCCAGGGAGTGGCTCCCGCGGGCCCGGTAAGAAGGGAGGGATGCGGCGTTGCTGAGGGCACTCCCGGCAGTAATTTCTTTTTGATACTACAACTATGGCACAATAGATTTTTGCGGGGTGGAACAGAGATAATGAAGTTGATATTTATACAACTAGCAAACCATTTTAGATAATCAAAAAAATAGTAGTAACCAATTGTACATCTATCTATTATCTTATTAAAGTAGAGTCAAAAGAGTCATTACATGCACTTTTAAAGGTTAAAAATTCTCACGTTAATCGATAAAAAAAGAAAAAAAGATTTATCATGTTGATCATGCTAGATCTAGATTATAACGGTCTATATTAAAATAAATAAATAATATCAAGTACAATAAAACTAAAATTTAAAATAAAAAATAAAAATAAAATCATCAATTTAATTCCATACGAATTCCAACATAAAGAATACATGTCAAGTACAATAAAATAGAAATTCAGAATAAAAATAAAATAAAATCATAAATTTGATTTCCATGTGAATTTCTAAGTAAAATTTATAAATAATTGTGATTTGGAATTTAAAAAAAACAAAAAATGTAAGTTATATTTGTATACTAAATACAACAAAAAAAAACCTGAAATTCAATAATAAAATATAATAAACCATTTTATTTCGATATGAATTACAATAATTATAACCCGAAATAAAAATTATATGATAATTGGCTATTATATTTGTATACAAATCCAACCAAAAATAGTAAACTCTAATAAACATAAAATAGAATTAGTAATTTGATTTCAATACGAATTCCAAAGTAAAATTCCTAAATAATTGTAATTCATAATAAAAACTAAAGAAAATAGCAATTGAATTTGTATACAAATTCCAATAAAATAGAACCAAAATTAGGTATAAAAATAAAATAGAATTTACATTTGATTTCCATACAAATTTAAAAAATCCTAAAATAACTAAGAGGCTAAATAAGTTAAATAAATGTAGTAATTTGATTTGTATACAAACTCCAATAAAATAACTAAAAAGTTGAATAAAAATAATTATAACGATGATGGCACAAATGGTGTTGAAAGAGACACAAAAGAAGCTACCGCATTCGCTCTCAAGGTCATGTATTTCTATTGTTGCTTCCTATGGAATAAAAATATAAAACAACTAAAATTTTGATTAAAAATTACAACTTATAGCAAGGATAGCACAAATGGTATCAGATGAGACCACGAAAGAGTGCAGTAGCATCGGTCTATCCACCAAGAAGACGTTCACCCACGAGGAAGCGAAGAGCCGAGGCGACAATGACGAAGATGAAGACAATGTTGTGCTGCTCGCCAGAGCCATTGAAGGGAAAGTCCAATGTTGAATGACAACCTCAGTGTGCATGACTAGCTCGATAACAATCGTCCCTTTTCCTGCTACCCTAGGGATGGTGGTCGAAGGCTCAACCACTTGCACTTATGTCTCTGCGACCAGAGGAGAGACCAACATTCCCAAGATCGTAGCTATGACAATAGCATCTTTTTCCTCAGTGACATCCCTAAGGGCTGGAGAGATAGAACTAAAACGAGATAAATGTTAGTACATCAAGAGGTAAAACAAAAAGTAAGTACGGTTATTTATTCTTTAAATTTTACATACCTAGGCTTCCTATATACGATCTTAAGGCCTAAAGAAATATTTGCGAGAGAAGACTTTATCTTCTTCTCCTCTTCTGGCCGCTTCTCGACTCTCGCGGCCTAATCCTCCGGAAGGCTCAGGCATCGTTGGTTTGTGCGACCACGCCCCATACGACCTTAGCCGGTCGTACATCGAGAGGGTGGTCAGAGCTTCTTGTACAACCTCTTCTTTTGGGTAGTCGAAACTAACTTTGATCACTTGGAGGTTGTCATTTCTTTCGGCCACAGGCTCTGCTCAATCGGCAGTGGCCTTTACAAAAGAAATGTATCTCTTCCTGTTTTCCTTTTCGACTCGCTTGACAAAAGCAAGAGAATGAGAAACTAAGAATGTATTGTCGTCGTAATAGAAGGGTACATTGGTCTTAGGCACCTTGTGTTTGAGGTCTACGATCACCTCCTATGTGTCCTTGGCAGTTAGAGATGCCAAAAAATGGCCGATGACAGTGGTTGATCGGGAAGTGGAGCTTGAACTCCCGACATCCTTCTTCTTATTGTTGACCACATTCACAAGACGACACCTCTTGCTTAGAAAAATTGTCCTCCTCAGCAGACCCCAAGTCCATCTCGGGGACATCTTGAGAATCTGGTCCGCGGACTTGCTACAAAAGGACACAAAATAAGAATCAATAAGTAGTTGAAACTACGAATACTACTCCCTAAAGATGAAACCAATTCAAATTTTGGTTACCTTTAGACGCCTTGTCATCTCCTCTTCGCACACGATCGCTACCAAAATCGAGGAGCCCTCTCGTGGTCGTATGGGCCTTCTCGCATATGAGCCTGACCCCAAGGCCAACCTCCTCTCTCTAAGTGTATACGAGCAAAAGAATATGATTAATAGATATGCTCGAATCATAAATTGAAAAGAGTATATCAATCATAGTATTAGTACATTACCATCCCCGTAGTCCCTAGTCGGATCACTAGCCCCCCAATACTCCCGCATGGGATGTGCTCGTTCTTTACGGGCTAATGCGGTGTGTGATGAAATCCATCACCCCATGCCATCCAGTTGGCCCTCCTTCTATCGACTCCTTGATAGCTCGAATGAAGGGGGCTAAGCGGTCGAGGTTCTCCGAACCCGAGTCCCGAATCTTCTTCTTCTCTACGGGCTTGCCCTTGAAGTACAGATAGTCATCCTTGGTCACAGTCCAGTAGAACCACTTCTTCCTCCATCCCGACCACGACGATATGGTGAATATGAGGATATACTCCCTCGACATCCCGTCGTTGAGTTGGAAAATGCACTACGCAAGAATTGATCTGCTTACCCATTCCATATCAGTGCCTAAAGAGATCCAAATTTGAAGCGATCCCCAAATAGGCCTTGCACAGATACATGAATACGCTCAGCATCGTGACAGAGTTGGGAACCAAGTTCACCAACTCTACCGCAAAATGCTCGAGCACAGTCACTACGAATGTGTGACCAAGCAGTCGAAGACCACACTCACAGTATGCTTGAAAGATGGGGATCCTTCCCCCATCCTCCAATGGTCACTGCTCTCCCTCAGCATTGGTCCATTTCACCAGAGCTCGCCTTGGAATCTTCTCTGCGGAAGCCAAAGCTGTCATCTTCGCAACACCCCATCTCCGATCTCTCCCACTTCAACATGACTCCGGCCATCTCTTCGAGGGTTTGAGTCGGATTCGAGGAGATTTGCTTTAGATTTGAAGATATAGGGAAAATGTGATTCAGGCGAAAACAGAAAGAACAAGAGCTTGGGAGTAGTTGAACTAAATGGAGAAAGTAAAAACCCTGAGTTACTCCCCGGTGAATATTTATAGTCGTCGGTCTGAGTAAAAGATCATGAGATCCCAACAATTGCAAATCTCTTCGCGAACCGCTCTCAACGGACGTAATTTGTAAAAGATGGTTGGTATTTGTTATTCTATTTGTTTGGAAAAAGGAGTTTTATTTTCACAACTCGTGTAAAAATACCTTTCTTGACCAAGTCAAATTATGGTAAAAAAACGAAGACACTTAATCTTCAACCATGATTCTACGACCTCTTTTCCAAGTAAGTCAGTTTCACTTGATGTTAGGGGGCTAGATGGCGAGGATCTAATAATCCTCAATTAATTAAATTATTTATCTATAATATTCATTATAGATGATAATATCTTTTATACAACCTTCAAAGGTACCCCTAAACATCAACAATGAGGGAAACTATAAGCACTTAATGGTCGTAAGTCATCATACTACCAGTTCATGGCCGTAAGTTCTTCTACGACCACCATATGGTCGTAAGATTTGCTATGATCAGGCTATTTACGACCACCCTATAGTCGATAAGAACCACATACATGTGGGCTCAATCGACTAAGTATATTTATTTATACAAATTTTAAAATAAATTAAACCGCACAAATGCACGAGTCACCCTGCTAGTTAGAAGGACTTGACAATATTTTTATGGGCCATCCCTCTCTCTAGATAAGAGATCCATGTAACAATATGAGACCCTCTGGTATCAAATTTTTTAGATGCAGTATCAAGTTTCAGTATCAAACCATTAGGGTTACTGTTTGTCTCCTTTGGTACCAAACCATCGTGAGTGTCCTGGGTTGACTCGAGCCGCACGGCCTGGTGTGGCCGTGTGGGCGGGAGCCTGCAGGGAAGGGGGCTTTTTTTCCAATAAAAAATTAGCATAGTACGTATACGGCAGCAGACAGGCGGTCATGAGATTTCTTTTGTCACAAAATTCGAGATAATAATTGTATAATTTCTTAGCTGTTTGGGATAAAAGTGCTAGTAAGAAGAGCCCAACAAATTTAGCTTGCGCAATCAACTTTTTCTTTCCTGTCGATTTCGTGTTTTGGAATTTGGATTACACGTTGTGGATATGCTTGAGAACGTACTTGGCTACTAGCTATCTTCATGCCTGCAAAGTTTGTTTTCCTTCTTGAGAGGAAAATGTTTTGCGAGTTTTGTGTGATTCAATATTAGGGTTAGTAGCGACGGTAATACTACTGTTTCCTCTTAATACAATATACGAGAGTTTACAAAGTTGTATGCGTACGTAATTGGCGAGAGGTAGCGCGAGTTGAAGTGTATGAAGTGTTTGTGGCCGCTAGAATAGGTGCTAGTTGCTACTTAATTCGTAAATCTCAAAAGCTCATATGCTTATGCTAAATTGTTTAGTCTCATATGGACAATTGAAGGGGAGTTGCACCTGTTTATAAGGAGGAACGTGAGACCTCTTCTTGTGGAATTGGAGAGAGCCAAGAGACAACACACGCTAAGGCCGCTCGCTGCTGCAGGTGCACGCGCGCGATTTTCTTTATCTATTCAAAATGGAAACGCTTAACATTGAAGGCGCATCGTTGGCCTTTGACTCGAAGTTTTGGCTATAAAAGGAACAAGGCTTCGCTTTTTGTCGGGCAAATCGCTGGCCTTTTGACTCGAAGTTTTGGCTATAAAAGGAACAAAGCAGGTCGCTTTTGTCGGTTTTCCACAATACGCCCACGCCTCTTTGTTGGTGTCTTCGGCATCTCCATCCCTGCCGAGACGCTGTACGGTCGACCGGGAGAGCAGCTCCGAACCCTCATCCTCGAAGGCTTGCACGAGCGAGAACGAATAAAGTTTTTGGGAGCGTCATGCGATCGTCACGCCACGCCTACATCATCAACGCTCGCTACGCTCTACATCAACCGCCTACTACTACGCCTACATCAACCGTATTACTACTACCACTACGCCATGACGAACGACGCAATCATCAAGAACACCGCCGCATCTTCCTCTCAACTGGGTATGTCTATATCTTTCTTGTTACTTGTTTTGCTTTAATGTTTATTGTTGTCTTGAACATCGAGATAGAATTGCTAGCTTCGCTCTTCTAGAATCAATCGCATTCCTATAGTGTTCTTTGTGATCCGCTTTATGCATATGTTTTACAATCCAAAACCTTATTTTAGGCATAGGCATTTTTTGACAATCGGCTTTGTTGCTATGCCAAACCCTCTCGATTCGATGGTGCGAATTATAAGAGGTGGCGCACCAAGATGGTGCTTTGCTAACTACCATGAACATTTACCATGTGGCAAACTAAGAAAGTTCAAGGAACACTTACTCCCGAACAGAGCAAGCGCTCGAGGTCACGATAACCTTTTAAAAGTGTCGTGGTTAGCTCTTGGTGAGAAGTTAGTCGATGCATACATGGTGATTACATCGGGAAGGAGATGTGGGATGCACTCAAGCCAAATTTGGGGTTTTGATGTAGAAGGAATTGTATCTCATGGAGCATACCATGACTACGTAATGGTTGATAACCGCTCAGAGTTGAACAGCTCATGAGATACAATCCATGGCTACAAAACTTGAGTACTTCAAGTGTGTTACCTGACAAATTTATCGCGAGAGGTATTATTGACAAGCTTCCTTCTTCTTGAGGATTTTTTACTTCTTCAAACACAAGAGACAAGAGTTTTCGCTGAAAATCTCATTGGGTCTCTTGATGTTGAAGAGAAGGCGAGGCAAAAGATACACACACTAGAGGTAATGAGGGACATTCTAGTGCCAATATGGTGCAAAAGAAGAATGTCCAAACTCAAAAGTTCAAAGGCAAGAACAAGAGTGCACAAACAACAAGCCTCAAGAAGAAGAAGAAGAACACAAAAGAAAGCCTTTGCTTTGTGTGCGTGAACTCCGGTCATTGGGCCAAGGATTGCAACCAACGCAAGGGTGGGAAAATCAGCAGGGCGTAATTCCAAGTCCGCCAATGTTGTAGTTGGTACTATCGAGACGGAACTTGTGGTATGGTAATTTACCATCGCTTTTTCCGTATGTCAATCTACCGATTGGTGGAGAGACACCGTGCTAATATACATGTGTGTGCCGATATTTCATTGTTTTCTTCTTACCAGTCACTCGGGATTCAAATTGCTCTAATGGGGAACGGTCACATGCTACTGCTCATGGTGTTGGTATGGTCGATCCAAGTTTACTTGGGAAGATTGTGCAACTCAAGAACATGCATCATGTGCCATCCATCAATAAGAATCTCGCTAGCGGATCTCTTCTCGTAGAGATGGCTTTAGATCGTGTTTGAATCCAATAAATTTGTTGTGTCCAAGTGTGGATAATTTGTTGGTAAAGGCTATATGTGCGGAGGCTTGTTCCGCCTATCTCTTTCAGATTTGTGTAATAATGTTGTGAACCATGTTTGCAGTGGTAATGAGACTACTATTTGGCATTCACGACTTTGTCACATAAATTTTGGTTACATGACGCTTAGCCGCTTTAGAGTTAATCCTAAATTTACCCTTGTCAAAGGTTCTAAGTGTCAAGTTTGTGTGCAATCAAAGCACTCGTAAGCCTCATAAAGTCACGAGGTAAGAAACTTGGCACCATTAGAACTCATACATTCAGATGTGTGTGAGATGAATGGTGTGTTGACAAAAGGTGGTAATAGATATTTCATGACTTTGATTGATGACTCCACTAGGTTCTTTTTGTGTATCTTTTGAAAACTAAAGATGAAGCTCTTCACTACTTTAAAATCTATAAGGCGAAGTCGAGAACCAACTTGAAAGGAAAATCAAAAGGGTTAGGTCCGATCGTATGCGAATACTTTTCTAATGAGTTCAATTTATCTCGTGAGGAACATGGGAGGACGCCCCTATTCACCCCACCAAATGGGGTTGCCGAAAGAAAGAACCGTGACTCTAATCGAGTTGGTTAACACCATGTTAGACACACAATGTGGTCTTTCCAAAGCATGTGGGAGGAGGCTATATTGACTTCATGTCATGTCCCGAACAGAGTTCCCACAAAGAATAAAGAGATAACCCCATATGAACAATGGGAGAAGAAAAGACTATCACTTTCATACTTATGCATTTGGGGTTGTTTGGTGAAAGTCAATGTGCCAATTTCCAAAAGGCGTAAGCTTGGGCCAAAAACCGTGGATTGTGTCTTTCTAGGCTATGCTCACCATAGCGTTGGATATAGATTTCTAGTGGTGAAACTGAGTACCGACATGCATGTTGGTACAATTATGGAGTCCAGATGCTACATTCTTTGAGGATATTTTTCCAATGAAAGATATGCATAGTTCATCGAGTCAGAACTCGATATAATTCCCCGAACTCGCCATTCCAATGGAATATTTTGAACAAACCCCGAGCAAATTCCCGAGGAGGAAGACAATGAAACTCGAGGAAGAGTAAAAGACAAAGGACTGCAAAGTCTTTGGTACGATTTCATTGTGTACCTTGTGGATGATACTCCAAGTACTATTTCAAGCGTATGCTTCACCGTGATGCACATCGAAGGAAGCAGCTTCAGAATGAAATGGATTTCATTATTTCTAATGGAACTTGGGAGATCACCGAGGCCCTTATGGTTGTAAACCCAGAGGATGCAAGTGGGTGTTCAAAAGAAGCTTAGGCCTCGATGGTAATATTGAAAAGTACAAGGCACGCCTTGTGGCCAAGGGTTATACCTAAAAGGAAGGCGAAGATTTCTTTGATACTTATTCACTGTGGCTAGATTGACCACTATTCGAGTACTACTATCTTTGGTCGCTCACATGGTCTTCTCGTTCATCAGATGGATGTTAAGACGGCTTTCCTAAATGGAGAGTTGGACGAGAAAATTTACATGGATCACCTGATGGATTTGTAGTAGATGGTCAAGAAGGAAAGGTGTGCAAGTTGTTGAAATCTCTCAGATGGTCTTAAACAAGCACCTAAGCATTGGCATGAAAAGTTTGACAGAACTTTAACGCATGTAGGCTTTATTGTGAATGAAGCTGACAGATGTGTGTATTATCGCCATGGTGGGGGCGAGGGAGTCATTCTCTGTCTGTATGTTGATGACATACTGATCTTTGGGACCAACCTTAATGTGATTAAGGAGGTCAAGGATTTCTTGTCTCAGAATTTTGAGATGAAAGATCTGGGAGTAGCTGATGTTATCTTAAACATCAAGCTGTTGAGAGGTGATGATGGTGGGATTACTTTGTTGCAATCCCATTATGTGGAAAAGGTTCTGAGTCGTTATGGATATAGCGACTACAAATCCTCTCCAATACCTTATGATCCTAGCGTGTTGCTTAGGAAGAATCGGAGAATAGCTAGAGACCAATTGAGATATTCTCAGATAATTGGTTCACTCATGTATTTAGCTAGCGCACCAGTGCTCGATATCTCGCTTTCGTCGGAGCAAACTAAGCCGCTTTGTTTTCAATCCGAGAGATGATCATTGGCATGCTCTTGAGAGGGTAATGCGCTATCTAAAGGGTACTATGAGCTATGGCATTCACTATACCGGGTATCCTAGGGTACTGGAGGGTTATAGCGATTCAAACTGGATATCTGATGCTGATGAGATTAAGGCCACAAGCGGATATGTCTTCTTACTTGGAGGTGGCGCTGTTTCATGGAAGTCTTGCAAGGCACCATCTTAACGAGGTCAACAATGGAAGCGTAACTCACAAAGATTAGATATTGCCATCGTTGAAGCCGAATGGCTTCGTGAGTTTGATGGATTTGCTGGTGGTTGAAAACCGGCACGGCTATTCGATGAACTGTGACAATCGATCGTGATTGTTAAGGTGAATTCTAAGGATAATATGAAGTCATCAAGACATGTGAAGAGAAGATCAAGTCCGCGTAAAAATGAGAAACTCAAGTAATAGCTTTGGATTATATCCAAACAACTAAGAATCGCGCATCCTTCACAAAGGGTTTATCACGAATGTGATAGACAATGCATCGAGGAGATGGGTTTGAGACCCACGTGAGTTTTACCATAGTGGTAACCCATCCTATGTGATCGGAGATCCCGTGAAGTAGGATTGGCGAAATAAGCTATTGGTTAATCGGGAGGAGAGTACGCTATGCACTCCACCCATTGAGATGCAATTCTTCCTAAATCAGATGACAAAGTTGATTTTTTATCTTAATATGTTCTCGTGACTTATTTAAGCAAAGATGTCGCCCTACAGAGCAAGCTTCTTGAAAGAGCACACCTATATGAGCCCGATCGCTAGTCACAGCCTATGAGATAGAGTAATCTCTAGGAAACTCATGAATAGGCATGGAGTATGACTTTATGCTCCAACCTCAGGGGATGCCTCGACACTTAGTATCGCTTAAGGACATAAGTGAAACTTATTCACACAAAAATCAATTCAAGGCTTTGTCCATTGTGCAGCTTGTGAATAAGTGTAGCTTCGCTCTAGGTGGATGTTCAACCCTAACCAGATCCATCAAAACACCGTATATTAAAACAATAATCGTGGATCAAGGCATTTGACATGTGCCCTTGAGATCTCGTGGGGATTATTGGAATTAAATGGGCTAGGCCCATATTATAATATTCAATTTAATTCTCGTAAATCTCAAAAGCCCATATGCTTGTGCTTAATTGTTTAGTCCCATATGGACAATTGAAGGAGTTGCACTGCTTATAAGGTGGAACGTGAGACCTTTTCTTGTGGAATTGAGAGAGCCAAGAGACAACACACGCCAAGGCCGCCGCTCGCCGCCGAGCCGCGCTCGTGCTCGCGCTCGCGCTCGTCGTGCTCGTGCTCGTGCTCGCAGCGCAGCGCCAAAGCGCGGCACGATTTTCTTTATCTATTCAAAATCAAACGCCTCGACATTTATGGCGCATCGTTGGTCTCTAGTCTTTAATCGTTGGCCTTTGGTTTCGCAATCGCTGGCCTTTTGACTCGAAGTTTTGGCTATAAAAGAAACAAGGCGCTTCGCTTTTTTGCCGAAGTTCCACGCCTCTTTGTTGTTGTCTCTGCAATCTCCATCCCTGCGAGATGCGTACGGCCGCATCGGGAGAGCAGCCTCCGGAACCCTCATCCTCAAGGCTTGCACGAGCGAGGACGAATAAGGTTTTGGGGAGCGTCGCTGATCGTCACGCCACGCCTACATCATCAACGCCTCGCCACGCTCTACATCAACCGCCACTACTACGCTCTACATCAACCGTATTACTACTACCACTACGCCATGACGAACGACGCAATCATCAAGAACACCGATGCATCTTCCTCCAACTGGGTATGCCTATATCTTTCTTGTTACTTGTTTTGCTTTAATGTTTATTGTTGTCTTGAACATCGAGATAGAATTGCTAGCTTCGCTCTTCTAGAATCAATCGCATTCCTATAGTGTTCTTTGTGATCCGCTTTATGCATATGTTTCATCTATTATATTTCGGATTAAAGTAATACGGAAAATGCTTATATACTCAACAAATACTACCGCTAATCGCCGCCCAAAAACTACGATATCTTCAATTAATCATGCACCTACGTGGGCATCACGCTATCACTTCGGCTGATTAGGCCCATCGCGCAACATGTGTTGGAATTAATACGGGTTTGGCCTAATTTTAACTCTAATTAATTTTTGAAAAATCTCAAAGGTCTATATGCACGTGCGAAAACCGCTTAGTCCAACATGAAGTATTAATGGGAGTTACACCACTTTATAAGGTGGATCGGTAACCCCCGTGGAATTGGAGAGAGTCAACACACACAAGGCCGCCGCCGCTCGCCGAGCCGCAGGCGCAGCGCATCGGGTGCGCGCGCGTTTTTCTTTATCTATTCGGAAATCGAAACGCACCGACTCGCAGTAATGGCATTAACAAACGAACTGGCAGTAACAATCTCGTCAACACTTCTGCTGTTGCTGCTTCTTCAACTGGTTCTGGGTATATCAATCTAATCCTTGTACTTTCTTTACTTTATGTTATTGTTTTGAACACTAAGATAGAAATGCTAGTTTCCGTTCTGTTAGAAATTGTTATGACTATGGTGTTCATGTTAGAAATTGTTATGACTAGAATATTATTCATAATTCATCTAGTATATTTCTGGATTAAAGTAATTCAAAAAATTCTTATATATTCAACAATCCAAAAATCTTATTTTATGCATTTTTCGTCAATCGGCTTTGTCGCCAAGGCCAAACCTCTCAATTCGATGGCGCTAATTATAAGAGGTGGCGCACTCAAGATGGTGCTTTGTTAACTGCTATGAACGTTTTCATGTGGCAAATGGCAGCTCAAGGAACCCTTACTCCCGAACAGAGCAAGCGCTCGAGCCTCACGATAACCTTTTCAAATGTGCCGTGGTTAGCGTCTTGGTGAGAAGTTAATCGATGCATACATGGTGATCAAAACAGGAAAGAGATGGGATGCACTCGAGGCCAAGTTTAGGGTCTCTTGATGCAGGCAGTGAACTGTATCTCATGGAGCAGTATCATGATTACAGAATGGTTGATAGTCGTTCTATAGTTGAACTGACTCATGAGATACAATCCATGGCCACGTAACTTGAGCACTTCAAGTGTGTGTTAATGACAAGTTTGTTGTGGTGGGCATTATTGCCAAGCTTCCTCCTTCTGGAGGAATTTTGCTATTACTCAAACACAAGAGACAAGAGTTTTCTCGCTGAAAATCTCATTGGGTCTCTTGATGTTGAAGAGAAGGCGAGAGCAAAATATACACACACTAGAGGTAATGAGGGACATTCTAGTGCCAATGTGGTGCAGAAAAAGAATGGCTAAGCTCAGAAGTTCAAAGGCAAGAACAAGACCGCACAAACAACTAACTTCAAGAAGAAGAATAATAATAAAAGGATGGTCTTTGCTTTGTGTGTGGCGAATCCGGTCATTGGGCCAAGGATTGCAAACCGACGCAAAGGTGGGAAGAATCGCAAGGGCGTAATTCCAAGTCTCGCTAATATTGTTGTTGGTACCACCGAGACTAAACATCGTGGTATGGTAATTTACCCATCGCTCTTTTCGATGTCAAACTACCGATTGGTGGATAGACACCGGTGCTAACATACATGTGTGTGCCGATATTTCTTTGTTTTCTTCTTACTGTGTCATTCGGGATTCACCGTTCTAATGGGAACGGGTCACATGCTACTGCTCATGGTGTTGGTACTATTAATCAAGTTTACTGGGAAGATTGTGCAACTCAAGAACATGCATCATGTGCCATCCATAAATAAGAATCTCGCAATGGATCTCTTCAGATAGATATGGCTTTAGATCGGTGTTTGAATCCAATAAATTTGTTGTGTCCAAGTGTGGACAATTTGTTGGTAAAAGCTATGTAAAGTGAGGCTTGTTTCGCTTATCTCTTTCAGATTTGTGTAATAGTGTTGTAAACCATGTTTGCAAAGTGGTAATGAGACTACTATTTGGCATTCACGATTTTATCACATAAATTTTGATTGCATGACGTGTTTAGCCAGTTTAGAGTTAATCCTCAAATTTACTCTTGCCAAAGGTTCTAAGTGTCAAGTTTGTGTACAACCAAAACAGCCTCGTAAGTCTCATAAGACCGCAGAGGTAAGAAACTTGGTACCATTAGAACTCATACACTCAAATCTGTGTGAGATGAATGGTGTGTTGGCAAAAGGTGGTAATAGATATTTCATGACTTTGATTGATGACTCCACTAGATTCTGCTATGTATATCTTTTAAAAAACTAAAGGTGAAGTATTTCACTACTTTAAAATCTATAAGGCAGAAGCTGAGAACTAACTTGAAAGAAAAATCAAAAGGGTTAGGTCTGATCGTGGCGACGAGTACTTTTCTAATGAGTTCAATTTATTCTGTGAGAAACATAGTATAATCCATGAGAGGATGCCTCCCTATTCACCCCAGTCAAACGGGTATTGTAAAAGGCTAGAATATTGTTATGACTATGGTGTTCATGTTTATCTGTCTTTTGCAAAAGACTATAATATTGTTCATGATTCATCTAGTATATTTCTATATTAAAATAATTTAAAAAATACTTATATATTAAAAATACTTATATGTTCAACAACATGTCCCAAAACTTATTCCGGCGAAGACCGGCCGGAAGCGAACACCGTCAATCCAGTTCTGAAGAAAATTATCAGCAGGGAAACGGCTGATGGAAACACAAAAATTAGTGACTACTGACTACTTGACTAGTACCGGTGTACTACCAGTTAGTTATGCATCACTGGCACTGATTTCTCCTAGCACTGATTTCTCCGGTCAATAAATCTGGGCCTGCGCCTTAAATTGGAACCTTGAATCTTACGGCCGCGAAAGACAAGGGAGACAACTCGTACAAAAAGGTAGGCTTCGATTTAAGACGTGTCAAAGGCGCTAGTACACTCCAGCGAAGAACCTTTACAATGCTTGTTTAAAGTAACCATCAATGAAGTGGTTCGGCCGTTTTGTTGCAGTTGAATAAAATCTATACCTATCCGGACCGTATAGTAACTACCGGTACAGCTCTTTCGAACTACTAGTATACAATAAAATCCAACGCTCCAGATTTACAGCGCGTTATCAATTTCGCCAAGCCAGACCACTGGTCAAGCAACAGGTCCAAGTGATCCACGATTCTGAACGCTTGACGGCCTTGATCGAAACACGCATCGCGAGACAATGACGCCAGAAATCATGCTCCGTGACACGTTACAAAACCAAGCGTGCAAGTCATTGTTACAGTGAAACATATTTACATAGTTGCCACGTAAACTACAATAGGAGCGGATACGATCGGATATCATTTATCATGTATCTTATTCTTTTTTTTTCCTTCTCAGATGCGGATACAGATAATATCGTATACTCATTTATACATCTCGTATTCGCTCCGCGAGCCTTCGGTTGGTCAGTCGGATATTACTCACTTCTTTTGCACCCCTACACAGGACATTAGATAGTAAGGGTGCAATCAGAGCAAACACAGATAGATTAATCGCTGAGATGTCGAAAGAAAAAAAAACTCAGTATCCTCTCATTTTCCTGTTTGCTCGGATACAACAAACTACCTATCTATTATCATGTTTCTAAGTGGAATCATAACAGTCTTTCTTTATATCATCTGATATTCAAATATGTATAAACATCGTTCATCCCATATCATATTATGTTTTTTAGTCAGAATTAAATACAAATAGTACCCTATAACCATTTATTTCTTCTATAGTCGTTCCGTGGTCTTTCTGGATTTCCTCGAGAAGAAACCGAGCCTAGTACCGTCGTGTTACCGTGTTAGGACTGTCTACTGTGCTGCTATATCATGTTCGTGCTTCCGAGTTAACACAGAACGGTGCAGGGTTGCAGGCATGCGCAAGACGGCACGAGCACGAAACGGCGCATAAGATCGTACGTGTACGCGCGTGGAGGACGGCGACAGCGATGAGGACGTTCTCGTCTGGCTCTTTTCTTTATCTGGGCCACGCCCGCGTGGCGAGAAAAGCCGCCTGGGGCCAGGGTGTGATCCACGGGCCCACTACGAGCCTAACCAAACCCAACTTGGAATTGTTAGGCGCACGCACGCACCAGTGCACCACTCTTCACTCTTCAACCTCTTTATGCGTCATGGCACAACACGATCTCTGCTTTACAGCTTTAGGTAGTCCCTTTCAACTCTGACCTACACTGAAAAGATGGCGACAAATCTCCAATTTCTGCTCGAGAATTTACCCATATTTTTTTCTGACGGAATACCAGAATATGTTGTGTTGATATTGGAACCTTGCAAAGGTCAATGCATCATTCCTTTTTTTTTATTTAGATATGCATCATTCTTTTTAGTCAGATTCCGGCATCATGACATTAAACAGCTCTAACTGTTGGTTATGTGCTCCTCAGGGTTGCATTTGATGAATGATGGCACGCACTTGCGCACCGTCATACATACATAATCGGCCGGACTGCCTGGGTGTGAGTTGCACCAGCCCATGCCTGCATGGTGGGGAGCCGGGCATGGGGAACATGCACGAGAACGGATTGTGCCTTAGTACTCCTCTGATTGCTAGTCTGTCAAGCCAAACCCTAAGCTAAAATCATGCACGCGGCAGCCCCATCTCTGCAAAAGCATGAAATGTACAAAAGTATAATCACGCATGTAGCAAAGGCAAGCATTCATCATGTCGACGTATTCTCGTGAAAAAGAGCTAAATTTCTTTATTCACGAATGGTTAGCACCATGCCATCGTTTAAAAAAAGCAGAAGAAAAAAGAATGGTTGGCGCCATGATTATTGAGAAGCTGGCATAGCTGTCAAGCATACAGTCATCGATTTGGACTTTAAGTCCATCGCGCTTGGCCTGCATTTATCCTCAGTCAAACGTTGCCTTATCAAGGTCGCTGCTAGCCTGCTAGGCTGATTGATAAGACTGCCGTGTCCTCCTCCATTTGATTACATCATTAGCCCATGCTACGAGATGCAATAACACGAGTACGGCATGCATGACCATTTCCCAGCATTGATCTAGCAGCCTGACAACTACGACAAGTTCAATGGTTTTCAGGCGGAGCTGGCCTCGGCCGCTAGAGCAGTGGTCAAGGCCAAGAATCAAAATCACATGTAAATTTTCTTTAAAAAAATTAGTAAAATACGAATTTGATCCAAAAGCAGTTAGGCCAACTTGAGACTTGGTTACGGATTTAAGCCCTGTATTGCAAACTCGCAGCGAGGCGCGGGCGCTTTTTTAAATTCTCTCGCTTACTTCTGGACGGCTAAATTACGATCGGAGGGCGTTGATTTCGCGAGTGCACTAGTACTCCAAGGTGGCTGAAGTGTACCTATGTTCTATTATTTGTTGAGATAGGATATGATCAACGTATGGACTTTTGCAATATACTTTAATGTACATGCTGTATATATAGCATCTAACCAACTCTCTCTGACCTAGGTATATAGATACTAATTAAACTTCTGCTAACTTGTCTACGAAAACAAAAGGATCCGCACTTAACTACTTAAGCTCGCTAGGGCGGGTTACATACTGGTGTTGTTTAACCTGAGATGTCAGACACTGATGCTTTACCGAGCTGCTAATTTATCAGTGCCTGCCTAAGCAGTAGTTGGTGTGTTCTCAAGTCTTAACCATTATTGATCCGAGTTGAATACTAGCATTGCGATATTTTTCTTGGGATATTTCCACTAGCATTAGACAATACCTCTTCCTAGTGTTGGTCTCTTGTGGATTTCAACGACCAACCACTTCAGGAGACCCAAAAGAAAACGCTTGTTAGATAGAAGAGGATATATACAATGAATTGCATGCAGTAGGTCGTGTCGTTTGATTTAATCCTCTGATAAAGACAGAAGCGAAGGGTTCATTTGGACTTTCTGTGCAGAGCTAGCAGACAGAAGTTCAGCGACAAAACCGGAGTGTAGGCGAGAAAACCTTGTGGATTAGCATCTGCACTGTCAGATACCGCCGACTTTTGTCAGTGTTAATAGTGACTGGTACGTACCCATCTGATCCAAAGTTAGTAAATACTAGATGCCGGCTACGGCTGTTGATAGATTGGAAGTGGTTGGTGTATTCGTGACTACATCTGTTGTCGGACGCTAATCCTAATCCAAAGAGATCAGATAGTTTGTAAAACGGACACGCACAAAACTAATAGGTGAAACGATAAAAATACGGTCTAAACAGTAGTTGTGTACAATCAGTGAAGTATATATACAACAAAAAGACGGTCCACACAGCAAATATAAACTATGCTCCGTATATGTCTGGTTTAGATAACATAGAGCGAAAATTAGGCGAAAGGATAATATTTACATAGCTGTTTTGAAGAGTAGTAGCACGAGCACCAAAAGATAACACATTTTATTAGAGAAGCTAGATGGTAATAAGCAGCTATGTAGAGCAAAATGTTGAGGCGGTGCTGGCTAGGCATTGCTGTGGTACGTGGTCCTGGAGGAACCTATTTAGCAATGACAGGAGAGATGTAAGGTGTGATGGGTGTTAACATAAAACTGAGAATAATCACTTTAATCTAAAACATACATGAGCCTAGATCGAGATGAACACCGTAATACATGAGTGCGAATCATCAACTTACCATTAGATGAGGATGCCATCGATTGTTTGAGACTTCGGCTGAAGTCGGCGCAGATCCGAGCGCCGTGACTTCGCTTGAGTCGCTGAGTCGGCAATGAGATAAACCAAAGGTCGCTTGGCCGATCCAAAGGGCCGGTCCGGCCCAGTTGGTGTCGTAGTTTTGGCCTTCGCTTCTCCGCCGCTTACAGACGGCGGTGTAGGGACGTTCTTGAGTTTTGAGTCTTAGCCAAAACCTTGTCGATCCCACCGATTTATATGGCGCTAGAGGAGACCGACCGTAACTAATGTAGTTGGAACCGCCGATCGTATGCTGCTTGTGGGCTTTGCCCGTGAGACTCGGTCTCTGCAGCTAGCCGAGATCAATTTAACATTCTCCCTTTGATCGTAAGGCTAACAACATAAGTCCATCCTCAAATGAAAACAAGATACCAAGGTAATGTGTGGCATGGCCAATGAAATGTCATACAACCTCAGACCTATAGTGTACCATTACATTTAAAAATGGGTATTCATAATACTTAATGGGAGTTGGTTCGCTTTAAGGTCCTTTATCCGTAATCGAGGCTTTCCAATAAACCCATGCCGCAACATGATCACGTAAATATATTGGGTGGTAAGCCTTTGGTAAGCGGATCCGCAAGCATTGACTTAGTACTAATATGCTTGATACTAATGGTTTGATCCTCGGATTCTATCTTTCACAACATGATACTTAATGTCAATGTGTTTGGCAAAGACCACTTGACTTGTTGTTACTCGATAAAAGACCGGGTTCGTTATCGCAAAGATAAGGTGAGTGGCTTAGAAATGTCACAACCACTCTAAGGCCCTAATAAAGTTCTTAAGCCATACAAATTCGCCAAAGAGCCTCATAACATGCCACAAACTCAGCTTGCATCGTTGAAGATGCCGTAAGGGTTTGTTTGGAGCTTTTCCACGAGATAGCTCCTCCAGCGAGTGTGAAGATATAACCTGACGTGGATTTCTTAGTATCAACACATCCCGCAAAATCAATCAATAACCAACAACTTCAAGGTTATCAAGATGCTTATATGTGAGCATGAGATGCTTAGTAGCTTGCATATAACGCAAGACTTTCTTAACGGCCTTCCAAAGGGTCCGGTCCCGATTTGACCGATATCCGCCAAGCATTCCTTACATAAAGCTAAGTCGTATGCAGCTTACTTGAGCATACATAATGCTTCCGACACCAAGCGTAAGGAACCGCTCTCTTCATCCGATCGATTCATATTGGTTCCTTGACATTGAAATGTCCCAAACTTATCGCCTTGACGATAGGAGCAGAGAGCGAGCATTTATGCATATTGTATCTCTTTAGTACTCATCAACGTATGCTTTTGAGATAAACTTAATACTCCTTTGGACCTCGTCCCTGAATTTCAATGCCAAGAACGTAAGAGGCATCACCGAGATCCTTCATATCAAAATTGGATGAGAGAAATCTCTTGGTCTCAAATAAAGATATCCTTATCGCCGCTAGCCAATAAGATATCATCCACATAAAGAACTAAGATGGTGAATTTACTCCCTTGAACTTAACATATATGCAGCTATCAACTTCATTTTCCTTAAAACCAAAATTTCTTATAACTTTATCAAATTTGAGGTACCACCGCTTGATGCTTGTTTTAAGCCATAAATTGATTTCTTAAGTTGACATCCCATATGCTCCTTGCCTTCCACGACAAAGCCTTCCTGCTGAGTCATGTAAACCTTTTCTTGCAAATCGCCATTAAGGAATGCCGCTTAACATCCATCCGATGTAGCTCTAAATCATAATGAGCTACAAGTGCCATAACGATTCGAACGAATCCTTAGTTGAGACAGAGAAAAGTGTCATTATAATCAATCCCTCTTTGTGAGAAGCCTTTGCTACGAGTCTTGCTTTGAACCTTTCGATATTTCCCTTAGAGTCATGCTTGGTTTTGTAGACCCATTTACAAACTTCATCGCTTTGACTCGTCAGAATTTCTACTAAGTCCCATACATCATTAGTGCTCATAGACTTTAGTTCATCCTTCATGGCATCAAGCCATTTAGGACAATGTTCACTCATCATTGCTTCCTTATAAGAGGTGGGATCTTCTACCTTCCCTATATCATTAATATCCTCATTCATGTAAACAACATAATCATTTGGGATGGCGATCTTCTCTCCCGCCGTGATCTTCTAATAGGTTCAAGAACTATTGCAGAGGTCACCGAGGCGCAGGAGACCGCCGAGGCTCATCATTAGGTATGACATTAGGAATTTCAGAGACCCCAACAAGGTGCATCAACAAGATTTGGCATCGAGGTGCAACCACCAAGTGCAGAATAAAATCTCTGGGATAAGCGGTGAAGGAACGTAAACCCGCTTCTCTTCAAGATCAATTTTCCTAGGCTCCGTGTCCTCATTATTTTCTAAGAACACAAAGATGTCTTGTTTCTACAAACTTAGTTGTTCTATCAGACAATAAAACCGATACCTTTAGATCTTTCAGGTACCCTATAAAATGGCAACTTATCGTCTTAGGGTCTAATTTTTCAATATGTGGATTAAATATCTTAGCTTCAAAGACAACAACCCCATACTCTTAAATATTTCAAACTCGGTTTTCTCCCACCATAATTCATAAGGTGTCTTAGGTATCGATTTATCGGGAACCCTATTAAGAATATGTGTCATTGCCTTTAGTGCCTCCATCCATAAACTGTGATAAACTAGAGTAGCTAAGCATGTCCGCATCATATCCATAAGTGTACGGTTATGCCTCTCACTACCCCATTTTGCCGAGGTTCACCGGTGTAGAATATTGGGCAACAATGCCATTTTCCAAGGAACTTAGCGAAGGGCTGTGAATTTGGCCATAAGGGCATGTCTCCCATAATATTCTCCCCACGGTCCGATCTTACCACTTTGATTCTTAGGTTGTGCTGATTTTCAACTTCAAATTTTAAATATCTTAAATTTATCAAGTGACTCTGATCGGTCCTTAATGGGAAAAATATAACCATAACGGAGAAATCATCGCTGAATGTAATGAAAGAATCAAAACCATCCACCGATGTCACAGAAAAGGACCACAAATATCGCGATGAATTAACTCTAATAGTCCCGAGTCATGAAGTTGCTCCCTTCTTTATTTTCTTTACGTATTTTCCTTTAATGCAATCAATGCAAATGGTCCGAGTCGAGAAATCTAATGGTTGGAGAATCTCTTCCTTAATGAGACGCCCATTCTCCCCTTCAAATGTGGCCTAAACGACAAAGGCTACGCTTCAAGAAGTCTCATTATACTTTTTACGCATAGTATCACCCACATTCAAAGAAATCGGTGATTCATTAAGGAAAGATATAAAGTTTGTCTTGTCTAACAAAGAAGACCAACATTATTTGAATTAAATGTGATAACACACTTATTGTTACCAAAATTACATTTGAATCCATCATCGCCCAATAAAGATATCAAATTAAATTCCTCCTAATGGAAGGAACAAAACTACATTATTAAGACGGTGTGAAGCCGCTTATCTAAGACTAAGGAAACAGAACCAACCGATTCCACTTCGCTTCTTTTCCATCCGCGACTCTAAGACTTCGCCCCCTTTCTTAGTGTTCTCGCAGATGGAATCCTCAGAAGAGTTGGTAACGTACGCTTGCACCCGAGTCAATCCACCAAGATTTAAGGGAAAAATTAGTATAAAGGGTTTCATCAACAAACGTTATAGAATCATTACCCTTCTTGGCGAGCCACTTTAGGAAACCAACACAATCCTTCCGAAATGTCCGGCTCTTTGCGTATGACATGCATTCCCACTTGGTGCTTTAGCAGTAGCAACATTGGGCTTAGGTGTATCTTGCACCTTAGGCCCCGATTTATCCGAGTTAGAGAGTAGTGCACCTTTTCTTGGATTTGAAGTCCCCGAGAACTTCCTTTGCTAGGACCGCCAACTTGATTCACTAAATCTTTCTTTTCGCCCTAATCCTTTCTTCCTCCCGACACACATGGCGATAAGATCGCCATGCTCCATTTATCTTTCCGAGTATTATAGTTTATCTTAAAAGCAAGTGTATTCGTAAGGAAGAGAAGTCATTATGAAGTGAACTAGGAAACCATCGATATTTCCATGTCCATGCCCTTGAGTTTTCCAAACCATATCACCATCATCATGATGTGCTCTCTTATACCGCCGACCTGGTCATACTTAGTGGATAGAAGCCTCGGATTAATGTATCGCATAAACCTTAGTGGAGCCTTTGAATTTCTCCTCATCAAGCCGATACTTTAGCATTTTCGAAACCGATTGCTCCCGATTCCGATCGAGATAGAAGTCTTCATAATCATTAGTGATAGACGGTTAGACCGCTCCCATTTTTCAAAGATTATTATCATATATTTTCTTTTCTCATCGAATCGCCCTCACCAATGGTGGGAGAAATGGGAGCAGCACTCTTAATGCATAATCAAGATCTAATACTCCAAGGACAATCAAATTCTTTCTTTCCAAGCGGAAATTGTTCTCGTAAGTCGCCAATGTTGTCAATTGTAGAAAGAACATTTGAAGCATTCATGGTGAACATTAAAATACAGGAAAAATTAGAAATGACATAAAATTATTGCATGCAATTAACCCTACGTTGGTCCGATTAATAACATGCAAAATTACGTTCTAGTTTATATCACCGCAAGCGTAAATAAAAGAACTATAACAATTAATGTGGCGACACATGATTACAAACAACGTTGGTCATTATGTAATCATGTGTATACAAAATGCCATTATAAATCATAAAATTCTCTAATTAAAATATCTCGTTGGTTCAATTTTAATCGAGACTAATTTATACCAAACATGAGCAATTATCATTAATTGAAACAAAGGCACAAAAAAATAATAATCATAAAACTTAATCATAAAAGCACTTTACAAAATGGGGAAAAACTCTTAGCAATTAACATTAGATTAAAACAATAAACAAAATAAATAAATAAAACTTAATCCAAAATCATTTTGTAAAATGATGAAGATGCACTGCTCTCGAGCTCGCCCGCCATCAGGCGCAAGGTTTACCAAAAGGCTTGGCCCAATAATGGCGAAGGAATGGTGACCGTCCGATCTCATCGGACGGCCAACCAGACGCACATCGTTATTCCGCTTGATGGAATGACGAGCCGCCGATTCCATCGGACGGTCGACAATAAAATCGGACGATAAAAACGCTTACCGACGGAAACCCTAACCCTAATCCATTTTCGTCCGCCTCCCCAAAAAATCGCGCGGCGATGAGCAAAAGCGCCAATGGCGACTCTCGCCGAGACGCCACGAGAAGAAGGTCGAGCGACCGGGCGCAGATCATGAGGGCGCAGCACTTAGTTTTTCGCCGGCTGAAGCGGCGATCGAGGTCTGCAAGGCCGCCGCCGAATGGAGCTACGGCGTGTTAAAAACCAGAGCGACGGCTCTTGATCTTCAAGAAAACGTAAGTACCGCCGCCTCCTTTTGCTTCTAGATCCGATGGTTTTAGGTTCCGATCCGAGTTTGAGGGTCTGGGTCGGATTTCGTTAGGGTTTCACTAAGTTTTCAAAATCCTCCTTCTACTTGGTAACCCGAGCCGCTAAAGATAGATCGGGTTCAAAACAATCTAGGCTAAGGCTCGATACCAATGTTAACATAAACCGAGAATAATCACTTTAATCTAAAACATACATGAGCCTAGATCGAGATGAACACCGTAATACATGAGTGCGAATCATCAACTTACCATTAGATGAGGATGCCATCGATTGTTTGAGACTCGCTGAAGTCGGCGCAGATCCGAGCGCCGTGACTTCGGCTTGAGTCGCTGAGTCGGCGCCGGAGATAAACCAAAGGCCGTTGGTCGATCCAAAGGGCCGTCGGTCCGGCCCAATGGTGTCGTAGTTTTGGCCTTCGCTCTCCGCCGCTTACAGACGGGCGGTGTAGGGACGTTTTTGAGTTTTGAGTCTTAGCCAAAACCTTGCCGTATCCCACCGATTTATATGGCGCTAGAGGAGACCGACCGTAACTAATGTAGCTTGGAACCGCCCGATCGTGGAGCGCTTGGGCTTTGCCCGTGAGACTCGGTCTCGGCAGTTAGCCGAGATCAATTTAACAATGGGTAGCATAATAGCGAATGTAAATGACTTGTTGTGTTGAATCAGCGAATTACTACACCTGAACTGTTGCTGTTTTGGATAGAGTATTGGTATCACTCCTTATTCGTTTTAGCCATCGTAGCCTTTTTTTTAGCGGGTGGATCAAGCGCAGACTGTCCGGCAATACTGCATATTTGCGGGTTAGATTTGGATGCATTGTTATGCTGAAGGAAACTCAAGGAAGCAACTGAACAAACATTAGGTATAGTTTGGGAGAGGAGCGATGTAATGAAATAACCTTTTAGGTGGAAGAGACTGCGTAGCTTTCGGGTATTATGTCACCTTCAATAGGTTGTGATTCATAAGGTGCGTGTTCCTTGCACGAAAGCTGCGAGTGAAATTTTCAGGCTGAAAGCAAGACAACGATTAATACATGTGTATAACATGGCATAGCAAGCGCAGCAGTACGCAAAAAATTCAATCAGCCATAAGCGAGTGAAAAATAGATCTCTAAGGTGGTGGAGCATGCGGTTATCTGTACACGAAAGTTAGGATGTTTTGTTTATCTGTGTAACTGTAGGTGGCGTGGAACTGTACGTGACAATAATAGCATTGAGACACATCTTGTAAACTATATTAAGCGGGAAAAAGGAAGCATGTATAGCTATGCTTGTCCATACAAGGATCGGATGAATAGCAGAAGCAGAGTTTAAAGCAGAAGCAGAGTTTAAGAGCAATCTACCACGGAAATATGCAGCTTTATTTTTTATATAGTATATGATTAGGAGCTCTATTCACATATAATGAGTTTTACCTTCGGATCAGCAGCATGTTTTGTTGATGTTTGGTCAGTAAATAGGCTCCTGCAAACGTGCTGTGATACAGGTACGATATCTCCACTGTAAGCAGAAACAAAGCAGGCACGGTATAAACGCAAAAAGTTAGGTACGTTAGCAAGGCTAGGTGATTGGCATTGCTGTATTTGAACTTTTTGGGCAAAAAAAGTAAATACTTAGCTGAAGTGCTGGACATGGCAGCTCGTGTTTTCGTGGCGAAAGGTGTGCTTTGAGGATGATCACCATGAAAGTGATTTGGTTGGAAAGTCTAGATTTAGAATGGTAAAGTAGAATGAAATAGACGATGAGAAGCGTAATAAATGTTACCGGTGCGTAGAAGCTAAGATCAGAGCAACGATAGATAAAGAGGTAAACATAACTAACAAAGGCTGCATGAGTGAAATTTAACGGGGAACAGCTGCAACATCCCAAATTTTCATTTATGTTTGAAAATAGAATTTAATTATTTCCGTGGAGTTTTCTGGATTTTTAGGATTTTAAAAGTTTTTCCCTATTTATTTTAAAGTCAAAATATTTTATTTACAAAATTAAGTACCAAGGTTAAGTTGGAAATGTTTTATTTAAGTCCAGAATGTATCAAGGAATTTATGTATTTCTTCTAGATTTTTTGGACTCTATTTGCTATTTTCTAAAATCAAAAATTTATTAATCCAATTTTTGAAATCTTTAAATCAAAAGAAATAAAAAAGTCTCTTGGGCCAAAACTCTCCTGACCCGATCCATTTCTCTGCACGTGTGGCACATTTTCTGGCCCAGCTCCTCCCACGTCCTCTCCTCTCTCCCTCTCACCACATGGCCCGCTATGTGCCCACTCCTCTCGCCTAATTCTCACCAACAGAACACCCAGCAGCAAGACGCCACGCCACGCCCACACGTTGCCTTTCTTCTTTACTCCTAGCAACATGCCCATGTCGCTTTTCTCGTCTGCTCACTTATAAGAGCCGGCCATGCCTCCTCCTCCTCTCCTCCTTCCTCTTTCTTTCTTTTTCTTCGACGGCCGCGCCACCAACATCGAATCACCACCACAAGGCGGCTCTCTCGCGCCACCAAAGATCACCTTGACCTCCTCCTCCTCCACTTTCTTTTCCCTCTCACTTCCCTCTTTAATACCTCTGTGTTCACCGGAATTGAAGCTTGAAGCTCCTCCGCCGCCAACCCTAGCACCGTCGAATCCGCCGCCGACATTGACGCTCCTGTCGCCGCCGCACCAACGTGTTCGCCATCGCGTTCTATCTTGTGCACACGCCATCTTCGCCTGAGAACCCCGAGTGTCGCCACCGCCGAATTCGCTCTTCGCCACCACCTTTCTTCCTCGCCGATGGTCAATTTCTCTCGCCTCGCCGCCAAGGCGCGCACCAGTTCACCGTGTCGCCCTCTTCATTTTGGTACCACCCACACACGCTGTGGCTCGTAGCCTCGACGACCATGGGAACTCGAAAGCGCCACACGGACCGACGTGGCAAGCCACGTAGGGCCACGTCAGTGCCACGTAGGCTCGTTTGGCCCACTCGGCGACAGCATTAGCGAACACACGAGCACAGCACCAGACATGCGCAAGCTATACTGTTCCCATGAACCGCGTTCACCGTAGACTAAAATGCAATTGTGAACCAGGTCCATAGACCCTGTGCCCACATGTCATAAGCTAAATAGGATTTTTAGTTGGAAAATAATTCAATTAAAATCTAAAATCGCTCGATGACGCCATGCTTACGCCATAATTAGAATTTTTTAAGAAAAATAAATAGCTAATTCTGGATAAATGAATTTAGGCTAATTTCTTTAGATTTAAATCTTCCGAGGACCCGTTCTCCTTCGTTCGAGCTCCGATTCAAGTTATTCAAATTTATAAATTCATCAAAAATCAAGATCTAGCTATCTATAATGAAATTATTCAATTTTGAGTTCATTTGAATTTAGCTCATTTTCACAGATAGGTTTCACCACCAGGAAATTGATCATTTTGAAGAGTTAGATCCTCAAGTATACGAAGCAAGGCAAGTTAAATCCTTTGATCATATTTGAGCCTAATATTTTAAATTATTTAAATTTTATTTTAAACTATTAATTCATGCTTATTTATATTCCAATAATTTAAATTTCTATTTTAAATTACTAGTTAATTCCTTTACCGTTGTACACCCAATATTGAATTTGAAGTTATCATTCCCTTTTTACCAATATTGAATATTGAATTTGAAGTTGCATGCCCTCCTTTGACATTATCCTGCATGCATTATATCAGTTATCGGGTGTAACTTGCGAAGTACATTTATTTGTACCCACCTTACTTAATAAATTGTTAATCAGGAGAAGAGTATTACGAGGAAGACGAGAACTTGGACGACTAGGCTATACCCCCAAACGGTTGCCTGTGGTGAATCGTATGGTCTACCTTTTTACTTTTGCTTCCGCTGTACCTTACTTTCTATATTATGTCATTTTGTAACGAACTTAAGTATTACGAATGAATCGCATATTATAGTTATGCCATCACCTTTTGTTTTGCTGTGTACACTAACTACTGATTATGAGACTAGTGTGGAATACATAGAGAATACGGATCCTTAGCTCCCTGTTCGACAAGAAGTGATATCGAGTCATCTCGATCGTAGGTCGTGACCTAGTTAGAATGGTCGTTAGTTGGAAAGCTTCAAAACTTATTTTTGGTATAACAAGAAAAATAAATGGTTCTCCCTCATATTTGGTCATCTTTCTATCCTTACCTCCATCATGGTATTCTTTCTTACTTTGTTCTTACTTTAACATTTTATAATATTAAATGGATCCGCCTACCCTTGTAAATTTCTATAGATTGTCAACGCGATTCTAACCATTATGTTCAAGACCACAAGGTATAAAGCTTTCAAGAGAGCATCGCCATACAAGGATCATCAAGACCATGAGCCAAAAATCGCGATACCAAAGAAATCCTATAGTCTTAAGTTTGTCGTGGATCATTATGAGCATTGAGTTTATTCACCGATTAAGAGTCTTGATTGAGTAGAAAGTTGTATAAAGCTATTAAAGTTATCCTAAAAGCTTTTGAGTTGGTTGTTTCGCTTGTGTTGTTTATTTCGCCTACTCTCCTTAGTTTCTCCTCTTCTTCGAAAGTCCTTAGAGATCCTCAGAGATGGCGACTCATCGGCAAAGGCAAATGCAGACACAAATGATCGTGACAGAGAATATACATATTTTGAAGAGCCCCTGATTCCGCCGCTACCACCCCCTCCAGCTGAAGGACCCGATTTAGCGCCAAATGATGGCCAACCAAGCACAACTGATTAACCCGCTCGCGTAGTCACTTAACAACACACAGAACTTGTAAGCAGCAGCAGTAGATCAACCTCAAGCTCATGCTACACCTCCCCCAAGGGCCAACATATATGAGTTCATGAGAATGTGTCCTATGACCTTTTCCAGCAGCACCGAACCAATGGATGCTGACGATTGGCTTTGGTCAACCGACAAGAAGCTGGATATCGCCCAATGCACTGATCGCGAGAGGGTTTTGTTTGCCTCTCACTAGCTGGATGAACCAGGATCAGAGTGGTGGGACAATTTCACTCGGTCTCACGCTGACGCTCAAACTATCACTTCGGACGAGTTCGTCAAGGCTCTCCGCCATGCTCACATCCTATCAGGCATGGTGACCCCCAAGAAGAAATAGTTCCACACCTTGTGCCAAGGCAATCGCTCGGTCAATGAGTACTTACACAAGTTCAATCAGTTAACTCGCTATGCATGAGCGCGGGACCGAGGCAAACACGGCGGCTACGCAGAAAGGGGGTTGAGGGAGGAAGGGCCGCCCGGATCCTCGGGCGCGACAGGATTCGGGCGAGGCTAAGCGGGCACGCGAGCGGAACCGAGGCACGCGTGAGAAGAAGATAGACACAATGAACCCGGTGGCGGCACAGAAAGGGATCTGGGGGTAGAAAGAGGGAGGCGGGAGCGCGAGACGAAGAAAGAAGCAACGAACTCGTCGACGACACATAAAGGGGTATGGGGAAGGAAGCAAGAGGCGCGAGGATCTAGGGCTCCGCCAGGCGAAGAACAACTGGAGGACCAAATCGAGCGGTCCTTCAGCACACCCAAGCATGATCTAACGACGAAGACGACACACGCGCGAGCGAAGTCGATCGAACAGGCCGGAGACGACCGGGCGCGCATCCGAGGGCCGACCTCTTTCGGGGTAACGTAGATGGCGCGGGAAGGCTCCCTTCCATCCTGGAATTAAGGGAAGTAATATATATCAAGTGTAACTTACGAGAATGAACTAAGCATTTTTTTTTAAAAAAAACAAATAAGCAGGAGAGTTGTCCATTTATCTATCTACTATTTTATTAAAACATATTCAAAAGGTGTCATCATGTTCGCTCTTAAGGGCTATAAATTACCATGTAACCGGTGAAAAAGGATAAAAATCTACACCGCCGATCATGGAGGGTCCAGATTATAACGGTCTATATTTTTTAAAAATTCATGTCAAGTACAATAAAACTGGATTTCAGAGAAAAACAACAATTTCATTTTTATACGAGTTCATAAGTAAAAGAGTCCATGTCAAGTATAATTAAACTCAAATTAGGAATAAAAATAAAATAAAATAAGCAATTTGATTTCTATACAAATTCATAAGTAACTCCCTCAATAATTATAATTCAGAATAAAAAATAAATAAATAATGCAATTAGATATCTATACAAAATTGAAAAATAGAAGTTAATTTTGAAATAAAAATAAAATAAAATTAGCAGTTTGATTTTTAATATAAATTCTAAAAATTACAATTCAGGATAGAATTTAAAAAATAATTGCCAATTATATTTATATACAAAATCCAACCAAAAATAACTTAATTTAGGTATTTAAAATTAAGATTAGCAAACTGATTTCAATACGAATTAGAAACTAAAATCCCTAAATAATTGTAATTCATAATAAAAATAAAAGAAAAAAAATAACAATTGGATTAGGATGTGAATTCAAAGGAAAACAAACTGAAATTCGAAATAAAAAAAAATAAAGTTTACTATTTTATTTCTGTACGAATTCCAAAGTACAATCCCTAAATAACTCAAATTAAGGAAAATAAATAAATAAATAAAACAAGCAATTTGATTTGTATACAAACTCTAATAAAAATAACTAAAATATTGAATAAAATAAAAGTTGTAACGAGTATGACACGAATGGTGTCAGTAGAGACACAAAAGAAGCCACTACATTCGCTTTCAAGCTCGTGTGTTTCTATTTGTTGTTTCATATAGAATAAACATGAAAAATAACTAAAATCTTGGATAAAAATAAAATTTATAATGAGGATGTCACGAATAGTATCGGAAGAGACAACAAAAGAGTGCAATGACATCGATCTGTCCTGCAAGAAGACATTAACCCACGGGGGAGCGAAAAGCTGAGGCGGCGATGACCCACGGGAAAGCGAAGCTTTGCATTGAAGATGAGTTATGGACGATATGGGGCCATCGGGTAGCTAGGTGTGTGCCATCACTGGTGAGGGGCGTGTCGTCGCCGACGATGGAATTTTTTTTCTCCATATCGTCAGACAACAACTAAAGCAGATATATCAGCATCAGTGAAGATGGGAGTCGCGGTTTGTGAGGAAGACATAATGTTGAGTTTGCTAATGTCAAAGAAGGGGAACTACCGACACGAGAGAAGAGAACATTGAGCATGTATAACATCATGAATGTGTATGTATATGCATGCATTCATACTAATGGAAGCACGGACGTACATAGATAGAGGCACATGAAGCTTAGAGTAGAGATGACATGTCAGAGGGAATATGCTCGGGTCAATGGAGAGACAAGGACACGTGTACCCACCGTGATCGATTTACATTGCATGTGTATGCGTGTTGACGTAGCAATGGTTAGCATTAAGCAAGGGAGAAGTAGAAGACAATTATGTGATAAAAGTGTTGCATTGGAAATGGTAGCAACTGAAAGGGATAGATCAAGATTTGTTCTTACTGTTAGAGGTTGAAGCAAAAAAAATATGACGACAAGAAACGATAGAAAACACATAGTTTGTTAGGACAGCTGACGTGTAAAAAAAGAAGTGCAAGGTAGGTCAGTCAAGGTGTATTAGTGTATGCGTGAGCAACGCAATATAATACCATGTAAAGTGATAATAATTTATCGCGCACATAATCAACACATTGCTTGCGATTAAATAGAGGTACATGTGTATCCATACAATTTGAAAAAAAAATGTAACTAATTACTTATATAGTAAGAATAGGGGCTTGTCGCTACATGATTTATGCATGACGGAGAATGATTAGTTTCTAGGAGCCCCAACAACTTATTATGATCAATAATTTTCTTCCAACAAAGCTCATACTTCAATTAAGTTTCTCAGGTTGTATTTTCCTTGAAGTTTCTATTGTTATTTTCAATGTTTATGATATCTTAAAATCTAAATAACCTACAAGATACGTAAATATATCATCAATTATTTATAAAAACTTCGAAACAAATATAGCAGTGTAAATACGCGGGCCACCATGCTAGTTATATTAATAAAGCTGGAGTAAACATAGAAAAGATACAAACATCGATTCCAACAGGAAAACACCACACACAAGGAAGGTGCACCTCTGAAACACCTGGCTAAGAGACCTAACACCAAGACTAGTGGCAACCACCAAAGACGACATCAAGCACCGATCATCTCTCATGCACACATGACACACACTGCAGCAAAGAGAAGGACAATGCCCCCACCACCTAACACGTTGAAACCTTGAACTGGTTATCAAGTTAGACATGTAGAGAATCTCCATCGCACAAATGTTCGAGAGAGAAGAATATAATCAATGGCATGGAGAACCACAACTCTACCACGGCACAAGCACCCCACACTAACAAGATGACCATCAAGGTGTTCAGAATGCAATAGTCGCCGACTTCTTCTGTGTGCCATCCACCACGATCAAGAACCGCAGAAGCATTACACTCGATTTACGAGGGCGGATTACAAGACAAGAGAAGTCGGCAGCCCGCCCTCTCCTACTCCTACAGGATACCGACAAAGGACTTGCCCATGTAGGTCCGCACCAACTTTTACACATAGAACATCCACAATAGTCGAGCTACACATTAGGACAACGACCCAACAATGAGATCCAACTCTTTGGGCCTCCTTCAGCGAACAGGCCTGCGAGTATAAACTGAACAGAGTTTATCTGTGCATTGAACGAACTAAGTATAAACTGAACAGTGTATATGTTTGATGTTCCTAGAAAACGAGGTTTCAAACATAAAAAAAAACCCAGAAAAGAATAATAATAACCTCTGATGTATTGATGCGTGAGCCCAGTTCGGCAAACTTCAGTTCAGGTCCATGAGAGCAAAACTCTGAGCTTACTCATATTGGACCATAGTAGCCCAACTAGTCCAAACTTGTCCAAATCTTAGTCGACCGTAGCCATCTGCAAACACCTGCAGCCCGTATCAAACCATTTTCCTATTTCAAGGAGGCCTAGTCGTTCGGAGCAATGCAAGCATACACTGCACGGCGACAATGACGACAGGCCGACAGAAATGGTCCCATGACTCCGAACGACTCATCAGCTCATCTCACGCATGCGTTAGTCGTTTAGCGCCATGCGGCAGCGTCGCAAAAGGTGCCTGGCCTACGTGCATATCATATGCCACGCGCGTACGTCTTCGTGAACGTGCCCGCGCTCATCTTGCTCGATAACGACCGGTCGATCAGTTGCCATATGTGCGCTAGTGTGTACGTACCTCCGTGATTTCATGGATGTGTATAGATCGTAGATGGGGCAGGGCATACGCCTTGAGCCCATCACGCTCGATCCACAAGAACACCTTGCTACTGTTATGCCCACGAGCGCCTGGCAGAGATGACGATCGAGAGTATAGTTGGGTTATGTGGGCTAGCTGCCACTGCGCCCTTTATTGGTTCACATTCATTGTGTCCTTTCGTTCTGTTTAATTCGAAGGTGTAGCAATTTTGTCCCGGCCGAGGAGGCCTTTAACATAGGAGCATCAATGCGGAGTATGGAGTCAGCCATCGTATGGATCAGTAGCCGTACCATATGGCCTCGTGCGGAGAATAGCCGTTCTTTGTTGAATTCTGTACTATTTTAGCATGTTGCGTAATAAAAATTTAAAAATAGTCTCTCGCAATTAAAAAATAATCAAAAGTAGCCACCGTCGCATTTAGTTATCATTCCGAACGACAAAAATTTAAAATAATCTCTAAAATTTAAAAAAATTAAAAATAGCCACTACTCGATTAGTTATCGTTCTGGACGACAAAGAAGTCGTTGTTCTAAAGGGCAGCACCAAGGTGCTGCCCACGTGGTAAAAAAAATTAATTTTTTTTAAAAAAAAACTAGTTAATAATATTTGTTGAATAATTTTTTAAATATGCAAAATGAGCTCAAACAATTATGAATTTTTTTGTGGAGCTTCCTGGCATAGTGCGTGTGCTTGTGTATTTTTTTTGAAATTTTATGCATTCTTTTTTTTTTCTCCAAAATTCTTTAAAGTCTAATATCTGTAAGAATTTTCTAATATAGCAAATGAGGTCCAAACATTATGAATTATTTTTGCCAGACTCCCTACATAGTGGACTTGATTGTGTAAATTTTATATAATTTTATATGCTCTGAAATTATCTCGACAAATTCGGGGTTTAGGTCTCAAAAATTAGTACGAGACGTTTCGAAAATTAGGGTTTCATGATTTCATGTGACTTGAAATGTGCGAAGTTTGGTACAACATGACTGCTCTTGGTCGCTATGGTTCTCGATCACATTTCTTCGCACAACAGCCTACTCAGGTACGCGTGAACGTAGTTACACAAATTTTTCCGTCGCACAAAACCAATGACTAACTCACCTTGTACCCTTCCCACAGGAAGAGCACCAGTGGATTGACGATATGCTCAGACCTTAGCCGGACCCCCGCGATGAGATCACCCCAGATTCGCCTCCCATGCAGGGCCCCACCACGGCCTTCAAGACGTACGCCGCTCCCCGGACAGGTTCACCTTCCCTGAGGATCAACTACGCCGTCCCAGCAGGCGACACGACGATGCGCCCTAACTAATGTCATAGCCGTGTAAAACTTGTTATGTAATATCATTGTGGATCCCACCTTTCTGATTTATGTAATGTCCATGTGCGTTACAATAATGTGATTTATGTACCAAAATGTGCTCCAAAATATTTAGTACTAACAACAATTGTACCTCCCGATTTTAACTTACTAAACGTTAAAGACATAACACAATGTTGCCGCACGATACCTCATCAGCACCGCTACCTCGCGGACGCAAATTTTCTTCAACCAAATTGTAATTTACCCGCAGGCTATATATATGCATGATTCGGCTGCCATTCCCCTCACTCTTGAGTTCCTCTTCTCCTTCCTTCCGCCTTAAACGAGATATTTACTACCATCAAACTTCCGAGCGAGCAGCAATTAGAAACACTACGACAAAGACTTGGATTGCCCTCACAGGTGGATCCTGAATGTGTTCACCTCCCATACGCCAATGAATCCATCGCGAGTGTTCATGAAGTGTTCAAATCTTACGGTAACTTGTGTCTGATCATCTCTGACGAGGATCTAATAATCCTCATTTTATCTTTTATCTATAATTCTTATTATGAGTAAATATGATGTCACATAGTCCTCGTATACCCCTTATATTTATAAGGGGAGACCTACCAAGTGATTGTAAGATCTTCTACAATCACCCCCATAGTCGTAAGTCTTACTACGACTATGTCATGGTCGTAAGTCCTTCAACCACCACCACCGGTCGTAAGTCTTTCTACGACCACTACCTAGTCGTAAGTCCTTCTCACGACTATTGCACATCGTGAAGCTCTACTACGACTTATACCCAAATGTAAGTCATACTACGACCAAGTAAACCACGACCACCTTATAATCAAACCTACAAGCGAGTGGGTCCAATTGATTAAGGAACTGAACGGTCCATACGCACTACTATTTTGCGTAGTAATAGTGCTTAATACCCCATTACCTCTCGAATGATAATCGCCAGACGGCGTGAAGAAGCCAATGCGCCTGCATTATCGCCATCATGCGCCCATTATCGCTCAATTAAGGCGCTCTTCCGCAGACAAAACGCTACTTCTTCACGACTATATAAAGACATCAATCGAGGGTGAAAGGGAGGCGAAACAGAGCGAGTCAAGGAGAAACACAAGTATCTGCATCAGAATAGTCTTAGTTTCTTGCTTGATCATCGAGAACACAATAATACCATACACACACAGGAGTAGGGTTGTTATTCTCCCAGAGAAGGCTCAACTCGCTCTAAACATCCCGTGTCAACCACTCTGCGTGATTTCATCTTTAGGAGACCCCGAATCAAATAATCTTTACGTAAGATCGGTTCTAATACACCGGCAGCTGGCGCCGACGTGGGGATCTTCCGTAATCTCTTGTCAACATACTCTCTTTTTCCAATCTCATGCAATCATGGCGGAGAATGGAACGAGGAGAACCGGTTTGACTTGGCAGACACGCAGACGCCGACATGGATGCCGCTTCGACCACGAGCCGAGTGATGCATCCGCCGATGGTGATGTTGCTTCTGAGATCATTCTCCGTGAAACGATCCCATCAATGGAGTTGAGGAGGATCCTTATCCCCACAACGACACGCCCAACAGAGGAGCCAACCCTCAAAGGACAAGGGTCAATCGACTGAATCGCACCTGTGAGGACTCACGACACGACGAGTTTTTCCTCCAGTGTCCAAGTCCCCTCAAAGCGGTCCGACCGTGAGACAAGTTCGAGAGCCACCATTCCAGACTCCACCAACATCCGGTGATCCTGCCTCTCGTGGTAACTCCAGAGAGGGTGGGATCAAGCATGCTTTTCCCCAAATTGACCGTATCTCCGCATATCTCATTTATGACGGAGACGCTTATAACCTGAGTTCCCTACCGAGGGGATTGCTCCAAGTCGCCAGATGGTGTCTCTCGAGCACTCCTCAAGCGGGAGGCCTCGAGCGCAAGTGAGAATCATCAACGGAGGTCTTCGCCCTTCCTCAGATCGTGGCCACCTCATGGAGGCCGAGATAGGAACACTCCCAAAGATCACACACCGCACCCCTCGTGGTAATGGCAAGGGCACCACCGGTGACTGACAGAACCAACACTGATGAACGCGAGGGAAATCCTCGACATTCTCAAGACTCCACCGAGAAGGCCTCAAAGATCCGATGAGGGAATTTTGAGGCCATCCGACGGAAGAAAATTGCACCGTAAGAATCTCGCCGGGCGCACTCAACATCATCAAGGAGGTACAAGAACTCCGTGACATCAACGACTTGCTCAAAATCCCAATCAAGAGCTTGCTCGAACGCCAGTGGTACGATCTCTTTGTCAAGAGATTGCACAAAGGCTTCAACCGTGATGACAAGACCGAAGTACTCGTCGACATCATTCGTAGTCGAGCAATACAACTTCCTCGCCTACCACCAATCAAATATTTCACCACGAGAAATCGACACGCCATAAGTCGATCGATCCCTACTCTGATAAATACATTTCGATTGGTCGATGATCAAGAAGCCCCTGAGAGGTGACCATTCACCACTGACAAGGAAAATCGCGAACGGATGGAGTACGAGGAGTATTCCTCGAGAGTCGAGACTTACTACAGACAGTCACCTGGTCGGGTATCGTCAGATACGATCGTCGTGACATTAACCCTTCTTTCCTACAAAGAAGGCGCTAAGAAGTAATTACGGATGCCGCATTTTCGCCGACCTTCGAGCGCTCACACGCCACCTCATTTTCACCAAGGAACATGGAGAAGTTTGATGGATCTCAAAATCCCATCGAATTTCTTCAGATCTATACAACACCGTCCGAGCAAAGCAGGAGGAGGAGAGCATGTAATGGCTAATTACCTTCCGATCGTGGTTGAAGGATCCGCCGATCGTGGTTATTAAACCAACCACTCGAGTCGATCTACTTGGCAACACCTCCGCGATCTTCACAAGCAAATTTCCAAGGCACATACAACCGCTCGGGAAGGAAGACGACTTGCACCGGATAAAATGTAACAACAACGACTCTCGCTAATTCATCAAACGCTTTAGTCGTTCAGAACTCAATTCCGAAATTTCGACTCATCCGTGATCGTGGCTTTTAAGCAAGGAGTCCGTAGTAGAAGGATAACAGAGGATACCGCTGAATCCTCCCAATATCATGCCGAAGCTCTTCGAGATGGCCGATCGATATGCGCATCGCTTCGAGGCGGTCGAGTGGAACAACACTATTGATCGAGAAACGCATACTCCTCGAGAGCCGTGAAGTTGGTAAGGATAAGAAAGCAAAGAAGTCCAAGAAGAAAATAAAGTCAAAACCACAAACCAATGGTTTCAAGGAGGTCTTGGCCGTGAAAAATAAAGAGCCCCAACCACCAAGTCGCACTCGATTAAGGCAAAGGTAAGTTACCGATCAGAGGAACGATAAGCCAAGGTGGTGTCCTTTTCATAAAAAGGAAGGACATGACCTCCAGAATCGCCGAAGTTTTCCAAAGAAAGCTCGAGGACTACTACACGCAAGAAGGGCCACCCCACTCGAGCAAGTAGGGAATACGAGTGGCCAAAAGTCATCTGAGGATGATGAAGAGATGCCGCTCCAAGATCCGCAACATACCGTAAAGCATATCTACGGAGGATCATCGACATACGAGTCAAACGACAACTCAAAGTCGCTTGACGAGAGATGCCAGTCCCAAAGGAGTGATCACAATTCATTGTGATAAAAGATGGCGATAATCGCGATCGCCGATCCTCGAGATGGTTGGCCAAATACCAACTCGAGATGAAAGTCACCGACTAGCAAGTCGGCTTCAAAGTCGCATCAAAGCCGAACGATTAAGTCAAAGAGGTTCCTCCGACGCAGAGAAACCTCAAGACTATTCGCATTGGGAGACTTCCGACCCCAAATAGGAAGACGCTCATCGCTTCCTCCGAGCTAACGCAGATGTTCGCGGGCAAGCATCCGACATGCCCGAGTCCCTGTGGAGGTGTCGAGCAAAGCTAGCTTTACACCGATAAAGTACCGTGAAATGTAAATTACGAGATTTGCCCTAATCGATTTAGATGCTATTAAATCGTAATTGATAAGCTACTTAAAACAGCTTTATAAGAGAAGTCAACCACCCGAGTGGTTGGCTAACCTCGTAATGGTCAAAAAGTCAAACGGCAAATGGCGATGTGCGAGACTTTATCGATCTTAATAAAGCTTGTCCAAAAGATGATTTTCCTTTACCCCAGACGATCGGCTTGGTTGATTCTACCGCAGTTGTGAAATATTAAGTTTTTGATGCATATTCGGATATCACCGATCAATATGTGTCCGAACGATGAAGAAAAGACCGCATTCATTACACCATTTGGTACATTTTGCTATGTCAAAATGTCATTTGGTCTAAAGAATGCCGGTGCTTCTTTTCAACGCTTGATGCAATCAACTTTTTCATCTCAATTAGGCCAAATCGAAGCCTATGTTGATGATCTAGTCGAAAAGCATTAAGAAATTTAATCATATCACCGACCGCAAGAAACATTCGACAACCTCGTAAAGCACCGCTTAAAACTTAACCCCAGAAGTTTGTGTTTGAATTTCTTCAGAAAATTGCTTGGATTCCTAGTATCCGAACGAGGAATCAAGCAAATCCCAAAAAATAAAGGCCATCCTTCGATGCGCCCTCCAACCACAAAAAGGAAGTCCACAAACTCACCGGGTGCATGGCGGCTTTAAGTCGCTTCATCGCACGACTAGGAGAAAAAAGGACTACCTTTCTTTAAACTTCTCGTGAGACATGAAGGTTTTGAGTGGTCGAACGAGGCAAACGCCGCTTTCGAGGATGTCAAGAGGTACCTTTCGAGTGCTCCGCTCGTTTCTCAAAAGCCGTAAGAGACGCCTTAATTTATCTAGCCGCCACGCCATTGTGCAAGAAAGCGCAGATCGTCGAGAACGGAAAGCGCATAACGACCGGTTTATTACGCCGCCAAGTTTTACACGGCCTAAGGAGCGCTACCCCTGTGTCCAAAAACTTATATGCCCTCCTCATGTCTTCGAGGAAATCGCAGATTATTTTCAGCGCACAAAATAGTCGGCTGTCTGAGTTTCAGAATATCCCAATTTTCGTAGCTTGAAAATCTTTTAAATATTGGTAGCAAGAAAATTCACCATTTGGATTTATTGAATATTAACTTAAAAGCTTAATATGGACTTTAAGGACAAATTGATTTAATGTGCTTAATCCCAACATCAACAATTGTCAAAACTATTTTATTTAGATTCTATATGCTTGGATATATTTTACGTAATTTTCTCGAATTTTTCCAAAGTCAATTGCTATTTTCTAATTGCTATTTGCATTTTCCGGATTTATTAAAAAGAAAATCTATTTTAAATTCTTCGAATGCTGGCGGGCCGAGCCCAACACTATTCCAAATTTCACTCACTCCCCTACCGTTGATCGCAATCGCACCGCTACCGTTCGCTCACTTTGCCCTCACTGGATCTCGCGCACAGTGTCCTTCGCGATCAGACGCTCGCGCCATCATTCGCTTCGCTTGCTCTTTCACCATTGATCGAATCGAACGCCAGACTTCACTCGTCAAGGCCCTCTCTCGTCGCCGATCAGTATTCGCTGGCCGCGCCAAGATCGCCTTCCTCCGAACTCCTCGCTACCGACTCGATTCTTCCGCCGCCGCTTTCTCTCCGGATATCTTCCACCCGGCTATAAAAGGGCCGCCTCGTACAACCTCTTCGCCGACCTCCTCCACTAAAACCCTAAGGCGCCGCCGCTTCGCTTCGCTTGGCCGCGATTGTTCGGCGTTCGCCGCCGCCGCAACCCTTCGCCGCCAGATTCCGCCGCCCAGACCTTCGTTGTCCGTGCCGCCATCGCTCGTGATCGCAATAACCGGAGCTACTCGGCCGCCGCCGCTTTCGCCCGAGGACGCCCTCCACAGGTTGCCGGACCGTCCGACAACGGAGCTCGCGCCGCCACCTTCTTCGCGCCGCCGGTGAGCTGTTGTCACCGAGTCGGCCGCCACCTCCAAGAGCTTCACGCCCCTTGGTAACCTGCTTTTGGGCTTGCCAATGAAGTCGCCGAACGCCGGCGAGCCTCTGGTCCAGAGCGCCGCTGGCTGCAGATCGCCGCCACCACGCTTAGCGCCACATCACTCGTGGCGCTATGTCGCTATGTGGCGCCCACTTGGCGTCGGTGGCTCACCACCGCCAATCTCCGTGGCTCGGAGGACCCACCACCGTGAGTTGAGAGGTCGGTGTGGGGCCCACCTGCCAAGACGGATTTTAATTATTTTTTTTCTACCGACGCAAGCATTGCGCAATAATTCGATTTTCCTTTATAAAATTAATTCGGGAAATTCGAGAAAATCCAATTTAGGGTTTAATTGATTTTTCCAATCTTCCATAGCCCATATCTTTTGCATCCAACTCCGATTGAGCCCATTCAAATTTGTAAATTCATATAAAATTAAGATCTATTTAATGGTGAATTTTATTTGATTTTTGGAGTTTGTTTTGCCTCTGTTATTTATTTGTTTTATTTCTTTTGTCTCGCTTCATGTAGTAGACGCGATACTTTCGGGAATTTTGCGTAAGAAGGAGCACCTCAAGACCAAGACCAATATCTAGATCTATTCCAAGGCAAGTTATACCTTTGATAATTTTGAACCCGCTTTCAAAATACCTTGTTTCAATGTATTGCATTCTATTTCAAGTATTTATTTAAATGCTTTGGGAGTAGTTATTAATCCAAATTGTTATGCCACCTTGTCTATTGTATGCCATGATCTTTTGTCACCCTAGGTTGATTAATCATTAGTTGGTATTATTGTAGCACCAACGTGGGTTGGTTAGATACGATTAGACCGCTTAGCCATGCCACGAGTCCTCATTTCATGTGAGAGTTGCAAATTATAAATTTGACTAAGTGATTATGGAACCGTGTGATGAATCAGGTGTGTGTGGTGCTATTACTCGTTGATGGCATGTGTTGCACTTAATCAACAAAAGGGAAAAGATTTAGACCGAGGCAAGTGGTGGATTCTGTGTGAATGGTGGAGTCAGGTGCTTATTAAACTTTGTGATTTGGGTTAAAACCGAAGTCTTGCCTTGGTCAATTAAGGACTTAACTTTGTGCGCCATTGAACTGGGTTTCACTGCATTTACCACACGCCTAGTATGGGCCGGGCCTCGACTTAGTAAGTTATGGAGTCTTGACATTGACAACTCAGTTGTATTTAAGCTATGTGTGATGGGTGGAGGTGTGATATGTCACATCGCGGACGCTCACGCATCCTCGCCCAATAGTGTGTGTCGCTCCAAGGGCCAGGTGTGTACAAATTGACTACAGAAAGCACACCAGAGTGTCATTGTTTGAGACGGTCTCCAAAGGTTTTGTTGTGATCAACTCGATCCGTTGGTTTCATCAAAGTGGGTAAAGTGTACAACCTCTCGCAGAGTGTTTAAACCAATCTATTCAATAGCCGCCCCTGCTATGGACATGCTCAGAATTTCACACGAGGGGTAGATTTTCATAAAATAAATGGGAAGGGTCACCGTGTGAGATAACTTGTTCATTGTGTGAAAGAACTTGATTAGACTGTGTGTCCTTTGTGAAATCAATTGTTAACTTATTATTGTCTATTTGTTTTGAATTACGCTTTCAATCTATTATTTGTATTCAATTGCAAATGTTGCATTTCGCAAAATAAGCACGTGTCATTCCTTTGGAATAAGCCATCATGTATAAATGCATTCGTGGTATGACTTATAGTACGGTGTACTCACTCTTGCTAAACAAATCAATGTATGGAAAAGTCGTCACCGCTTTTGAAGAGGAATTCTACTTAAGGTTGAACGTTAGGTCTTGATCCCACCGGTTGTTCGTGGTAAATTGATGGGAGCCACGGAGTTTATTTCGCTTCACCGCAGCTTTATTTCTTTATTGTCACTTTGCATGGCTTAATAAATGTAAAACTCGATCGTAAGGTCCCAAATGCTATTTGTAACTTAAATGTACTCGCTATTCTTATATTCGCTGTATGGATGTGATATTTCATCAATGTTGACACTGTGCACTAGCGTGATCCTCGACTAGTGCGTAATACACGAGGGTCCAGATTTAGATATTTGGGTCCCGATAGCTTCCTTTGGGAGTAATCCTCCATAATAAGGAAATAAATGGACGCATGGCAAAATGGTCATTGAACTTGGGAGTTCGACCTCCATTTCGTGGTCCCGAACGGCCATGAAATCCCGTGATCTTGGCACATTTTGTCGCCGAATGGACAAATCGAACTCGCTCAGATCCCCAAAGACGATTCCCACGACCGGTGGATGATGTACTTTGACGGTCACTTACTCTAAGTGGCTCTGGGTCAGTGGTTCCTGTATCTCCTAACCGAGAAACCTTAAAGTATGCCATACAATTAAACTTTCGTGCCACTAACAATGTGGCAGAGTACGAAGGTTTGTTAGTCGGCATACGAGTCCGCGAAGCACTCGATTCGTCGACTACTCGTGAGAGGAGACTCTCAACTAGTCGTGAATCAAATCGAAAGAGTACCAAAGGTTTAGCTCGACAATGGCCTTGCACTTATCGTATACGTAAGCTAGAAAAGCATTTTTAGGTTTCGAGGTACAATTCATCCTCGAAGGATAATTTCTCAGCATCAACTTGCTCGGATGGCTTCTTCCCGATCGCCAGCATCAAAAGGAGTTTTCTTGAGCAACTCCAAAGCCGCCTCGGTCGAAGAACCGTAGACACCTCCTATTGAGATGGCCTCATTAGATTACGAGGATACCGATGACTCCCATCTACGAGTATCTTCACAAGGGTTCCGATTCAAGATGATCTTGAGGCGATTGATTATCCCGAAAAGCCAAAATGTATACTTTGGTCGAAGGAGTCCTCTACAAACGAGGAACCTAAGGGATACTCATGCGATGCATTCCGCAAAACGAAGGAATAACACCTTCATGATATACACAAGGGCATCTGTGGGACGCGTGCTTCCTGCTGTAACATTGGTCAGAAAGCCTTTCAACAAGGTTTCACCGGCCTACACTCAGACGATGCCAAAGAGGTGGTTAAAAGTGTGTCCAATGCCGCTTCATGGTAGATGACACACCAACCAAATTTCAAGCATTACGCATAATACCTCTTTCTCGCCTTATGCACTGGGTCTTGATATCCTAGGACCGCTTCCCAAAGCACCGTGAGGTTTCAATTCCTTTTGTGGCCATTGACACGCTCACCAAATGGATCGGCCAACTCAGAATCGATAACAACGAAGCAAGAAAAGGTTCATGATGAGATGCGAATTAGCCGATTTGGAGTTCCGAAGCCTGATAATTACGCATAATGGTAAACACTCGCAAGTGCAAAATTTCGTGAATTTTGCGACGAGTTGGGTACCAAGTTATGCTATGCTTCGCTGCACATCCCCAAAGCAACGGGCGTTGAACGGCAAACGCCCAATAATGCGAGGAATTAAAACCCAGTCTTCGACCACCTTGTTAAGCGCCGGGGCTTGGGTACAAGAATTACTTCAGATATAAGGCCAGACGCACCACTAGTCGAGCGATGTGAGAAACACCATTCTTTTTAGTGTTCGAGTCAAGCCATGCTTCCTCCGGAGCTAAAATTGCGGTCGACACGAGTTGAAACCTTCAACAACTCCGACCAGAACAACTTCGAGCGATGACATTAACCTACTCAAGAAAGGAGAAATATGGCCCTAATCCGCTCGCAGCCTACCAACAAGCCCTACGCAGATATTCACGATCGAAGGTCCACCGCAAGCCTTTGTCAGAGGTGACTTGGTATTGAGGCTCGCCAATCCAAGTCTAATCTGAATAAACTTTCTCCCAAGTGGGAAGGTCCTTACACGCTGGTCGGTCACTCTACTGTGGCCTGACGACTAGCAATGGAAGATGGGGTGTTCTCTCAAATTCTTGGAACATCGACCGCCACGCAAATTCTATGTGTGACCAACCTCTCTGCAATAAAGATCCGTGTTCCTTCTACCACTTTTGCCTTATTTTTCGAGTAGTGCTTTTATAATCTTTTGACTATGATCAAAAACACCTAGTTTTTTCTACATCGGTCGAAAGGCAAGTAACATCATCTAGTCAAGTCTTTCCTCTCGCATGTGGTCCAAATTTCACTAGAAGGAACTTCCTAGCATCAACTCGTTACTCACTTTCTTTGCCAACACAGAGAGCTCTAGTTATATCTAGTCGAAATATTCTTAAAGCCAACTCTTCCCATCTTAGTTTATTTTTTCAAGAATTTCAAAAATATTCTAAGTAGAGTGCACTTTCTTATATTTATTCGACCACCTTTGGTGTACTGATTCGCTTTAACCGGTCAAGGAAGAGACACACCTAGTCAAGTCTTTCCTCTCTCGCATGTGGTCCCGCCCACTAGAAGGAACTTCCTAGCCGCCGCCTCCTACTTTTGCATCGAAAAGACTTATCAAGTCCACCAAAAAGGGCGAACGAATTATTAAAATCCTCTAAGACGCTTGTTTAACTCTGTCGCTTTTTGGTTCGATTAAACCAATGAGATGGTAACATCACCTAGTCGAAGCTTTTCCTCTCTCGCACGTGGTCCCGCCCACTAGAAGGAACTTCCTAGTGTCGAGTCGCTTTTACTCTTTCACCAATTGCTTGACAACCGTAATAAAACTATAAGTTAAATAAACCTCTCTTTGTTTTCGTAAACCCCATTTCACACACTATTTACTTAGATTGTCCAAACAAACTAAGCAAATAGCTCTGGGCTAGGATAAAGTTATTAATTTGACTTCAATTCTTAGTCTTTCATTCGCTTATTATCTTTTGAGTTACTAATTACTCGACAAGATGATTTGCGTGAAACAAGATGGCCTAGGATAAAGTTATTAATTTAACTTCAACCCTTTGGTTTTTCATTCGTTAGTTATCTTTCTAAGTTGCTAACCGCCGACAAGATGATTTGCAGAAACAAGATGGATCATATATTACTCGTCAATGTAAATTGTCCGCTTTACAAAGTAGTTACAAGATTACTCAAGGGGGAGTGCCTAGTGCATTTCCTCCGCACCTTTTGCCAATCGATCCGATTTCAATCGACGACTTGCCTCGATTCAGACAACAAGTCGCTCGATTGGTTGCACATTAAGGCTGGGCCTTGAGCTTTAAGTTTCGCCAAAGCTGAACTTCATCGCAGCCTTCGATCGCCTCCCTTATTGATTCAAATTTTGATTAGCCTTCGAGTGGTCACCATTTCTTGCAAGTTTCCGACTTGTTCCTAATGGTACTTATGTGAGCAACACATGATCTTCTCGAGGAGTTTTTCCTCGTAATGTAGCTCACCAAGTACATTGTTCAGAGTGTGGTGTTGCCTTGAAGACTAGTCTTCATCGACTCCATCTCCGTTGGGTATTTAGTCGAAGCTCGCAAGATTCTTGTTTTCACCACTTGTTCCAAAAGAATAAAACTGGTCAAACAAAAATAAACTTCTAGAGGAAGCTAACACAAAGATAATTGTAGGTAAAAGCATTTCTTACCTACTAGTTGAGAATCCAATTTCTTGACCTCTTCTTCATGGGAAGCAATGGTTTCAACGTGCTTTTTCTCCCATGATCCGATGTCCTCGCATTCTTCTCTTGGATTTCAAATCGAGGCTTCTCAACTCAAAGAAGCAATTTCTAACAAGAAATTTGCATTAGAAAAGGAAAATACTCGAAAAGGACAACAGTAAAGAATTGTTTACTGCTACTCGAGTTCTCGCACTCGAGTTCCCGATCCTTATTCTGGTAATGCGAAAACTCCCAATGACCAAAGCTTTATCTCCAACTTCGGTCCGGAGCTTCCGCATCTCATCTTCTTTTTCTCGAAAAGAAATGAGAGTTGGGTAAAAGTTAAAGATAAAAGTAGTTTTAAGTTCAAGACTTATCGCTTATTCTTTCCTCGCAATCTTCTAGATGCGTAGATGGCTTTCAAGTCTATCTCGAGGACTATTACTTCCTCCCTTAGCTTTCGCCTCTTTTCATAATCGAGTGAGTCACCTAAGGTCTTCGTGTCGCTTTTTAGCCTACAGAGGATAAAAGCGGAGATGAACATCAGCCAATTGGTTGCAAGTCCTTCTGCAACCACTGACCTAGTCGTAAGATTTTCTACGACTATGTCATGGTCGTAAGTTTTTCTATGACCATCACCTGATCGTAATTAATCGTAAACTCTTTACGACCGGTACTTTGTCATGAGTTTTTTCCATGACTATTCTCGTGAAACACTATATTTAGTATTCAAGTCGAAAACGACTATGAGTAATAAGCTGATTTACCATCTCTCTGCATGCATGCAGAGTTCTTCTTTCTCTTGTCGTGGCTCTAAAAGTTGTCGATGATACTCACCGACAACGGAAATTTGCTCCAGAGCTTTCTGCAAAAAGAAGACAGTGAGAAGAAAAGGAAAGCCACATATATAAGTATCATAAAATACTTACATTCATGGTCGATCTAGCTAAGATCGAGTATATTCAACTTCCGGTTCTGCAGCTTGTCTATCCTCGCGACTTTATCCCACCACACCTTCTCAAGACGCCATTGTCGGCTGTATCTCCTCTATTTGGAATATCTTTGGGATGGGGATTCTGGTCACTAGATCTCAGCAAAGAAACCCTATGATGGAAGCAGCCCAAAGAAGTCAAAGACATGTGGTTGAAAGGTTCTTCATCCTCCGATTCTCGTGGTCGCACTTTCTTTAGACACCTAAGGAATGTCTCGCCACGATTTCCTTTCCCAAGACGTGTGTAGAGTCATTATCACCTTGACGGGGCTTTTGGGTCGCTCGTGGCCTCTACGACCTCAATAGTCGCAGCCACCTTCTCTCAAAGAGTCGAGCTATGACTTCAGAGTTGTAGCCACGACTCAACAGCTTGGAGGAACCACTTCGGAGCCACTGGTCAAGGAAAATCCTTCAACCACTTCCATTGTTACCTCCAAAGAATCAAGAGGTGACAATGGGCTTCTGCCAAGCATCCCCGGGTCAAGGAGTTTGGATCAAATAAAGAAAAACAAATTAGGTTGTGAAAAGGAAAAGGTAAATGTTCTTCTTACACTTTAGTACATTTCACATACCTGCACTCGGTCTTAACTCAGAATTTAGGAGCAATCCTCCCAACGGAGGATTTTCTTCTCCACGACCACGCCCGTCGAGGTTCAACATGGCTCAATACACACGACCACGCCCGTCAGAGTTTGAACAGAACCGTGGCTCGGGTCTCTCGTTCTCTGGATGGCCGAGATCGCCTCGACCATTCCGATAGCAAAGACTACCTCGATCGCAGTTGTGCCGAGCAAAGATCGCCCTTCACAAAAGATATAAAATCTTTCCAGATCTCCTTTTCCAGCTGCTTAACAAAACTAGGAGTGGCAAGAATCGCAAAGATTCCTTGTCATAATAGAACAAAGACTTAGCCTTGCAGGTTTGCGCTAAGAGATTTAGTCTGCTTCAACCTCCTCGGCTTCGATAGCTGCAGCCTCGGCTTTAGTTATGGCTACGGCTGCCGCAGGCTTTGTAGAGGGTCTGGTCGAAAGACCAGAGCTCGAGCTTGCTCCTCCCTTGTCGATAGATTTTACAAGTCGACGCCTCTTAGATGGAGGAGCCGAGCCTTTGTCTTTCGACAACCTGGGCCAATGGTCATCGCACTTCCTCGCCGTCTCCGACGATTTTCCATGCCTACTCGTAGAAGCAAAACAGAAAAAAGAATCACTAATCAGTCGTAAGTTTTTCTACGACCATTGCCAAGTCGTAAGTTTTTCTACGACACTTTCTTGATCGTAAGATATTATACGATCACCATTAGTCGTAAGTATCTTCTACGACTATAAAGTCCTAAAGAAAGAATCAACTTTTTGATTACCTTTAGGCGCTTATCTTTTCATCTCGCGACAAAGCCGCAATGATTTGAGGAACCGCCACTGAGGTGGCGGAGATTTTCACGATGAGTCTCGACTCTAGAGTCAACCTCTGCTCAGGAAAGATCTCGTAAACAGATAAGAATATTAGACAATGTTGAGAAGGACCAAACCGAGAGCTAAGTCGATGCTATTTACCCTCGCCGTAGTCTCCGTTGGTCCTCTCTCCCGAGTATCTCCACATAGGAGATGCTCGCTTCTTCAAGGACTAATTCTGCTGTGATGAAATCTTTCACCACATGCCATCCGTCACCTCTTCTTTCAAGTCCTTGATGGCTTGAATATAGGGGCCAATCCGCTAATATCTTCGTGAGTCGAGTCCCATAAAGATTTCTTCTCAAATCTTCCTCGCAAAAAGAGAGGTCGCCTTCAGAGGTGACTTTCCAAAGAAACCACCTCTTTCTCCACCCCGCCATGAAGACCGGTAAAACTCAATATACTCCTTCGACTTCGAGTCGTGGAGCTTGATCGCAGCTTCCGGCGATTCCGGCTGACGAGCCATCCCATAATAATATTGGAATAGCTCGAGGTCCGCCTGAATCCCAGTGTACGCCGACAGTGTACACGAAGACACTCAACATGGTAATGGAATTAGTATCTAAGTTCACCAATTCCACCCCAAAGTGCTCGAGTACCATCAGAAGAAAGGGTGAGCAGCAATGAGGCCGTGACTCACAATACGCTGAAGACGGGATTTGTCCATTTTCCCGATGGCCAAGGTCGCCTAATAGCTTGAATCCACTTCACCGTGAGTTTCTCTCGAATCTTCCCCTGGCCGACCAAGACTTTGATCTTGGCCACATCCATTTCCGATTCTTCCCATTCTGAAACTCTCTTGGCCATTTCGCCGTAAAACAAGAAGTTTTTGATTTGGTTGGCTATGAGAAGATGAAACCTAGTCGAGGACTTGGAGAAAGCAAGAGCTCAAGAACAAATGAGCGATTTCGGGGAAAAGGTAAAATCCAAGTCTAACTCCCCGTGAGTTTTTATAACCGCACGATTGCCACCGCCTAAACCGCTCCTGCCTATAGGTCTATGGGAGTTGGTTGCACCGCCGGAACAAAATTTCACCTGATGTGTCCGTGAGAGTCGCTTGCAATTCCCGATGGTCCGCTCGAGAAAATTAGGTGTGTATTGTCACCCCAAGCTTAAATTACTTTTTGACCAAGTCTTTCCGGTCGAAGGAAGTATCAATCGAAGGGTTTTTTCTCCGATCTCTACTACGACCACTTCACGGTCGTAGGGTTTTTACGACTTTTTGATAGTCGAAGCAATCTTCACGATTGCAACCGCTCGAATCGTCTCATCATGCATCGGGGAATCGCTTGCACCCCGCACGCCTGCTCGTGAAAATTAAGTTTGTTTTGTCACCTCCAAGCTTAAATTACTTTTTGACGAAGTCTTTCTCGGTCGAAGGAAGTATCAATCGGAAGGGTTTTTCTCCGATCGTCCTACTACGACCACTTCACAAATGTAGGGGTTTTTATGACTTTTGATAGTCGAAGCAACCTTCTTGACCAAGTAAATTCCTGGTCAAAGTAACACTCAAATGTCGAAGAGTTTTTCCTTCGATCATTATTCTACGATATTTTCATAGTCGTAAGTCCATTTGCAAATCCTTCACCAAGTAAGTTACTTTCACTTGAAGTCGGGGCTAGATGACGAGGATCTAATAATTCTCATTTTATCTTTTATCTATAATTCTTATTATGGGTAAATATGATGTCACATAGTCCCCAGAAGTACTCCTTATATTTATAAGGGGGAGACTTACCAAGTGATTGTAAGATCTTCTACAATCACCCCCATAGTCGTAAGTCTTACTACGACTATGTCATGGTCGAAGTCCTTCTATAACCACTCACCGGTCGTAAGTCTTTCTACGACTAACGCCTAGTCGTAAGTCCTTCTACGACTATTGCACAATGTAAGCTCTACTACGACTTATACCCAAATGTAAGTCATACTACGCACCAAGTAAACCACGACCACCTTATAATCAAACCTACAAGCTTAGTGGGTCCAATTGATTAAGGAACTGAACGGTCCATACGCACTACTATTTTGCATAGTAATAGTGCTTAAATACCCCATTACCTCGAATGATAATCGCAGACGGCGGAAGAAGCCAATGCGCTGTAATTATCGCCATCATGCGCCCATTATCGCTCAATTAAGGCGCCTCTTCCGCAGACAAAACGGCTACTTCTTCACGACTATATAAAGACATCAATCGAGGGTGAAAGGGAGGGCGAACAGAGGAGTCAAGGAGAAACACAAGCACTGTGACTGTAATAGTCTTAGTTTCTTGCTTGATCATCGAGAACACAACAATACCATACACACAGAGTAGGGTTGTTATTCTCCCTGTGAGAAGGCCTCAACTCGCCTAAACATCCCGTGTCAACCACTCAAGGTGAATCCACAATAAACTTTTTCCCAAACAGCATATTTTTTCACTTACAGTTCCAACTATTTTTACTGAACACAACATGTCGGTTCTGGCTGTGGGCTGATGAAGATGTGCCAGAGGTTCAAGACATTGCAATGCAAATTGCAACCTTGCAAGAGGACACCCGTCGTGAGGCTGCATTTCGTCAAGTGCCTCGACCATCGGATCAACCGGTGGAAAATAAAGATAATGTTCTTAAAAGACTGAAAAGAGTTGAGAAATCGCTTCAGAAATTAGTTAACATAGCCGGTTTGGTAATTTTTCTTCTATTGTATCTTGTTCTTGCCAAGTAGAAGTTTAGTTTTAATAAGATTGTAATAATCACTCTTTATCTATGTATCCCTGGACTACCTGATGTATGCTTTTGCGGTGTTGTTGTACTCGTTTGTATCATGTATGCCTCTATCTAATCCCATTATGAATACTTTGTCTGTGAATTAATCAAACCCTAATTTCCAAATCCTACATTCCAAATTTTCGAGACCTAAATTTGTAATATTGCAGATAATTTCAGCATACTTAGTTTTTACCACCATACTTAGTTTTCGCAATGGCAAGACCGCACGACATGACTCCACACAGTAATGACTATTTCAGACGAGAAACTAGCTGTTCGAAAAATCGCGCGGAACTACCGCCAACTAATTTGAGGTACTTCCAATTATCGAAAGTCCCGTAAATTTCTTGCGGTACTATCGCTCTTAAATGAAGCGCAAAAAGACCCTCTTTGGAAAAAAAAAACGTTCCGCGCGATAATCAGATAATCGGTAGTTCCGCTCCCAACATGGCGGTACTACCGCGCTTCTAGAAAATTAGCTAAGTCTAAAAAAGGATGCTCTCTGGAAAAAACGTTCCGCGAGATTTTGGAAGTTACGTTACGCGGTAGTTCCGCGCCTTCTAACGCGGAACTACGATTATCCTGACAAAGCAGCAGATAGCTTTCAAAACAACTTCAATTGCAAAATAAATTTGCAAACCTAAGTCACAACACCTTTGTCTCACTGCTTTGGTGAAGTGAGCGAGACTATGCAAAGTAAGACGTGACAACACACTGCCTCCCTAGTTTTTCAGACCGAAATGACAACACTTTGCAGAGTAAGACGTGACAACACATTGCCTCGCCAGCTTTTCAAACTGAAATGACAGCACTCTGCAGAGTAAGACGTGACAACACACTACCTCGCGAGCTTTTAAGACCGAAATGACAGCACCCTGCAGAGTAAGACGTGACAACACACTGTTTCGCCAGCTTTTCAGACCGAAATGACAGCACTCTGCGGAGTAAGACGTGACAACACTCTGTCGCCCGACTTTTCGACCGAAATGACGGACTCTGCGAGTAAAGCGTGACAACACTTGTCTCGCCGACTTTCGGACCGAAATGAAAAGACTCTGCGAGTAAGGCGTGGCAACACGCCTCGCCGACTTTTGAGACCAAATAGCGACACTCTGCAGAGTAAGACGTGACAATACTCTGTCTCGCCAGCTTTTTAGACCGAAATGACAGCACTCTGCAGAGTAAGACGCGACAACACACTGTCTCGCCAGTTTTTCAGACCGAAATGACAGCACTCTGCATAGTAAGACGTGACAACACTCTGTCTCGCCACCTTTTTCAGACCGAAATGACAGCATTCTGCAGAGTAAGATGTGACTTCTCTCTGCAAACCTGGACGAGATAGAACTCTGCAAAGTAAGACGTGACAACACTCTGCCTCCCCAGCTTTTCAAGGACAACACTCCAAAAAAATAAGACATAACTTCTCTCTGCAAAAAGAGTAGACAACACTCTGCCAACCCTCTAGCTTATAAAAGGAGGTGGAAGATATCTGCGAGAGAAAACCACACAACCAAACACCACGCTACACCAGAGCTTACTTCACCACGCTGGGATGGACAACCTCAAGAAGCAATGGGATAAGATATGTGTTCAAGCAAGGGCTTCAACGGCACGGGCCGAACAAGCTAAGGCTGCTAAGGCCCGGGTCCGGTAAGAGCAACTTGCACGGATGGCGACTCTCATGATGAAGCTCCCGTAGAAGCAACCCCTGCCAGAACGTTCCAACCGAGCCTTCGCCGCAACACCCGCCAGAGGGGGATACGCCACCCCTCTGTTGGTGCAGGGACACATGCAAGTTCTTCAAATCCAAACATCAGCTCAGCCTCAGCATGCGTTACTGGAGTTGTCCTAACTACTCCTCTGACTATCCCGACCGCCGTTGGGATCTGGCGATTATCGGCGGTAAGGAGTACTTACGATGAGTTATCGTACCAATTCTCTTCGAGTACACACTAACAATCTCTCCGTCTACCCGTAGTCCTGGAGCGCTATGTGGCTTCCGCAAGTCGATCGACCTAGAGATCCACCCACACGACCAGTGGCAGCTCGACTTCGACGAGTGGAATGCCGAAAGGGGACACGAGATCCGGGAGGAGGAGCGTCGAACTGAAGAGCACAACCAGCGTATTCGGCGGGAGACGCAAGCCCATCTCGAGGTGTGCAGGCGCAGGGAGCGCGAGGCACGTGAGAGGGAGCGCGAGAAAAAACAAAAAAAGGCGGCCGAGGCCAGGGCAGCAGGCGAGGAGTACAACGCCGAACTCGCAAGAAAGGGCAAATGACCCCGGTCCACGCAGTAGGTCGGGTCATTCCGTAGTAGTCCCCCCTCCTACTCGCCATGTTTTTAACTATCCCCTGAAGGCATGCGTACTTACATGGTCCGGAAGCTCGTGTCGCAAGTTACCGTAGTAGTAGCGTCCATTGTAAAATAATTAGCCGAACCATCATGCCATCTGACCACATGTAACATGCTTCTGTCCGCGCGCGGACTGCAATGTAGTTCTAGTTCTGTGCCTCCGCTGAGCCATCAAAGTATGCCTCTTATGGTGGAATTCCAGAGATAACCATTCACATCGGCATCGATTCTTCTATGTTTTAGGGTTTCTCCGTAATCGCAACGTTCTCAGCCCCTTCAGTTAAGTTAATTTCTGTACTATGCTTTAACTCCACCGTACAGAAGAAATATGATAGAGAACCATAGCTACCAAGAGTAGTCATGTCGTTCCAAACTTCGCACATTTCAAGTCACATAAAATCATGAAACCCTAATTTCCTAAACGTTTTTTCCTAATTTTTGAGACCTAAACCCTAAATTTGTCGAGATAATTTCAGAGCATATAAAATTATATAAAATTTACACAATTAAGTCCACTGTATAGGGAGTTTGTCAAAAAAAAATTCATAATGTTTGGACCTCATTTGCTATATTATAAAATTCTTACAAACATTAGACTTTAAAGAATTTTGGAGAAAAAATAAGAATACATAAAATTTCAAAAAATTTACACAAGCACACACACTATGCCATAAAGCTCCAAAAAAAATTCATAATTGTTTGAGCTCATTTTGTATATTTAAAAAATTATCTAACAAATATTGTTAACTAGTATTTTTTTTAAAAAATATTTTTTTACCACGTGGCGACACCAAAGTCTTTGCCCTTGGAAACAATGACACCTTATTCTTCTTGTCGTAACAGCGATTAATCTGAAGCGGTGTTATTTTTGGATTTTTTTTAAAAATTTAAAGGCTATTTTTGAAATTTTTATTGCGCAACGGGGCTAAAATAGTCCAGAATTCCTCTTAATTTTGTTCATATAGAATAATGATATATTTATATTTAACACTCTTCGATATTTAGTTATCATCCATGTATGACTTCTTAGGTAAAAAATCACCGGCAGTATATATGTACCAGACGGCCTTATTAATTTAGCTGGTGGCGCATCTGGTGAGATACGGTACAATGGATTAATGTTAGCCTTAAATACAGTTTTAGTGGCAAATTTGACCGGACTATTGTTGACGGAGAGAGAGAGAGAGCAGTTCATCTGTTTCTACAAGGATTTTTTACCGTACGTACTAGAGTAGACTTGTACCTGTGTATTGCGCAGTTGTACTAGGTATATAACGTAGCTTGATGGAACGGGAGGTACGTACGTAGGGAAGAATGCGCCACGTACTTGGCCCTTAGTAGAATCTGAATCGTAGATTAATTTGCACCTACTCTTGCATCTAGCATACGCACCTGAGCACCTTGGTGGAGCTTGGCCCATGGGATGCAGCTGCGTCTTGTGGCGAGGACGAGACGGCGTGGCGGAGGGCGGCCGGGCTGGCGGCGCTCCGGCGGCGACGACGAGGCGGTGTGAGCCAGAGGAGCGTTCTTGAGGCGTAGGCGATGACATGCGGGTCACTGCAAATAAAGCAGCCCTTTGTCATTGCCGGTTAGACGGCGGACGCGATCTTTTGTCGCTTTCACGTATTACCGTTGCTTACGTCTCCCAGGACATTGTGAACCGTTGGATCTATCGTCCGCGGTCTGCGATGGGCAAGGGAATCACGGTAGGGACCATTTTCGTAAAGACCCTTATAGTATCTTACACTATCATTTCTGCCCGTCCAGCTTGGATCGTAAATATCCTGCACGATCATACTCCTGGGTCATCCTGAACCTTTGGATCTATCCTGTGTGGTTGACAACGGGTCGGGCAATAACGGCTGGGAGCATTTTTATAAGGAACCCTCATCAGTACATATTATCAGGTACACCCATCCAGTGGATTTGAGATCAGCATCTGCCGTCCGATTCATAATTTTCGGTCTAGCTTTATTAGTAAGTAAGTAGTAGAGATTTTGCAAAACAACCCTCAAACCCGACGACCACACCCTAATTTTCTTACATTTGAGACACAAATCCATATTTGGGATGTTACAGGGAGGCAAAATATTTTGGCACTGTCCTTATAAATAATAGTCGAGTCGAGACGGGATGTGCTGGGGAGGGTGCTGGACGCCGACGTGCTGCTGGACTTCGTCTACGTTGACGTGCTCCGGTTCAAGTTCGCCACCGCAAACCTCGACGACAAGGACCTCGTCCTCCTCAGCTGTAAGCACACAAATTTCTTCTTCTTCGATGACTCGATCGATCATGGTACCTAACCTATGGGTGCACGTACGTAAATGGTAAATAGGTGTAGCAGCTCACATCTGCAATGGCTTCGTCGTCATCGCCTTCGGCACCGTACTCTACAACGACACCTCCACCGTTGACGTCGTTGACTCCTACTCGCGCCTCCTCAACACCCTCTTCGCCGACGTCATGGTCAAGATGGGCAGCATCGGGGTACTCACAGGCCACAAGGAAGAGGTCAGGAAGGTTTTTGTATGGGAGTGATGTATTTTTCATGTATTTTTAAGAGTCCCTGAAGATGAAAAATTAATATAAACTGTGATGATATCAACTATGAAACATTCAAAATCCAATTTTTCTTTGTTCTGAACAAAAACTGTCTGTGATACCTTTTATCATAGATAGTTTAAAAACCGTCCGTGATGATCGTCTGTTATTGTAGACACATAAATCCAGACGGTTCAAAAAATCGTTTGTGATGACGGTTTAAAACCGTCTGTGATGAAATTATGTGTAATAGTGTATAGTACTACCACTTGTGCGTGTATTGGTAGTAATACCCATATGCTAATCTAACACCAAAAAAACACCCCTCTAAATTAATTTCGTCGCATCGTGGTGCTGATGTAGCCTTTTGAGCTTTGACAATGTCAGTTTCAGGATCAGACAGACGGCTCAAGAGCTGCCATCATTAACCCGTGGAATATTTCCACGTCGGCCTCTGTCGTGGTCCAAAGAAAAGAAGCATGACAGCGCGTTAAGCCTATCATATCTCCGTCATTTTTGCCTATGTTATAGATATCCGTGTGTTGCTGCATGCAAGTCTGCTACTAATACCTGCAAAGAGCAATATCGATCCATGGCTGGCACCCTGTTGCAGGAGATCGAGCCTGTTTTGTCTCTGCTCTTTTGCTTTCTACCGGTTGAGTTTATGTGCCATCATATCCTGGAACATATAACATCAGTCGGGAGCTTCAGGTACTACAATGTTCGAGCTATTGTTCGTTAAAAAAAACCAGTCGTTTGTCACGATGAGGAAGTACTGCTAGGTTTATCTCAAGCAAGTCCACGAATTTAAGCGCTGTTTAATAATGTATCATCTGCTTGTCGATACGGCTAAAGTGTCCAATTTTTCTCGAAAACAAAACAAGATAAGACTTCCCCTGGTCATGAACAATCTCCTGAATGAGAAATAGTAGGCGTTGTACTGGTACTTCAGGTTTTATTAAAGCTGAGCTCTGGCCAGGCATCTGCTGTCACCACGACCGGCCACAGGGGACGCCACCGAGAGCTGCACGACGGAGGATCACACACGTCCGGCCGGGCATCCCCTGCCCGAATGCTGTTGCGCGCAAGATGGGGTGTCAGAGAGAGAGAGAGAGAGAGGTGGACGTGGCCTGGGCCGTGCGGTGAAAACAACTCGAATCCGGGTGGGCTTCGTTACCCTCGGCGTGTTTGGTTGCACCTTTCGGAAGGAAGCATTCGGGCGTGGCCCACCATGCATGCTACGAACCATCTTTTGTTAATTTTTTAAATTTGTTTCACTAGTGCCTTTTGCATTTCCAATTTGTTTGGGGCGTTCAATGTTTCTCCCAATGATATTTGTTCACTGAAATTTTGTGTAGCTCGAGCAAATACGGAATGTAGATATTGCCAGTCTGTCTTTGAACTTCTCTTGATGCTCTGCCTCATCATCTAGCTGTATGCGCGAAGTGGTTCGTAGATTTGAGTTTGTTCCAGTTGTTCTCGTTTGCTCGTCCTTTCGTTATCACATCGCGCACATGGTATGGTTGGTCCGGTCCCCGCCCCAGTCAACACAACTATGCTCCGTAAAGCATTCTAACCTCTGTAACTTTTCCCTGTGGTAGATTGCAGAAGATGTCTCTAACCCTTGTTAGATGCTTCCTCCAGATAACCATCACGCAGTCACTATCTTTAGTTCTTTACAGCATGGTATCATCTATGTTTACCAGCTCAGGCTGTCACCGAATAATTTCACCAGAGATGCCTACTTTTCGCATCTCGATGGACTGTTAATGGCACATTGCAAATTTACTACCATTATTCTATGTTTCAAACGGCCCCTCGAAATGACTCTATCTATATCCAATGAAATTAAAGGAAATACAAGCCATCCAAAATAGTCGAAAAGGGTAATCAGGGACTCCCCTCCGTCACAAATCACAATCTCCCCGGATCATCTTCACGTGAAATCCTCTCTTCTTACCCTTAGGTGGCGTTTGGAATGACAATGGGTTTGGGATAGGGATCTGAGATGGGATATAAAAGGGCGAGTTTGGGAGTGGGATAGAAGTGTTTAGTCCTTTTCCCTTTGTTTAGCATGCACAATGAAGCTACATGGCTTGTGCTTCTCCAATTGAAAATGGAAAATCAAAATATGTTTTCAGTATGCATTAAAGAGGAGGAAACGGCAAAAATGTTGTTATTACATTAAAGAGAGAAGAAAGCCAGGTACAATAATGGAGATGAACGCGCCACTGGCCTCAATGCCTCATCGCGGGACTTTTATAGCAGCGATGGACGGGCACGACGTAATTTCATCCTCAAGCTCTCCGGTCCAATTTCCCACCTCAAACCCCGGCCCCTCCATCGGGTCTAGCCGTCTAGATTGGCCGGACACGAGGGCCTGGTATCCCATTCCCAGACCGACTCCTTTTTACAATCCCGCAAACCAAACGTTGGATTAAACTTATCCCACCCGACATTCCCCATTCCCACCTCTGTAACCCACCAACCAAACGGCACCTTAATTCAGCCTACAGCCTACTCGCTGCAAGTATACTACTTCCCATAGCTCCTAGGCATAGCCCAACCAAAAAGACGCGCAGCAACCCAAGAAACCAATCAAAACACTCGCATTCACGCCACGCCTCGCAAATGCCCCTGCGCCAATGCGTCGCTTCTCCTCCACGACCCGCCTCCTCGGAGCCCTCGCCGCTCTTCTCCTCGCGGCCGTCGCCTTCGCCGTTGCCGACGACGGTTGGTGCCCTTCCCCTGTTTGAGTTCCCTAGAGCTTGTGTTGGCGGCTGGGTTTGCTCGAGAGCAAAGATTCATCGGGGTTGGTTTGGTTTGCTCGTGTTGGTACTCCACTTTGTTAGGGCCTTAAGTGCGCACTTTTTAGAGGTGGCATGGTCTTTGTTTATGGTTTGTTGATTGTTCCCTCTGCTATTGGCGGCGCCTAAGAATGGTCTAATACTATATTAATCCCGGTTCCTGTTCTTGGCATCTCTTCCTCTTCCCCTATCTAGGAGACAGTTCCTGTTTTATCAAGTCCATTTCTATTTTTAAATGCAGTTTTTGTTAAAAAAAAATATTTTGCGTGCTTTATATTTTGTTTCGTCTGTAAATGCGATTTACTGCCTTATCTTGTTGCTGGAGATCGAGTGCTATTTGCGGAAGAGTGCGACCAGCGCTCGAACGGTTCGAACGGCGTGTTGAATGCAACATCTCATTACAAAAAGCACAACAAAAATAGTGAAATTTTTTTTGCCGCAACAACACGATCCGAGCGCTACATGAAACAAAATTCATCTGTTATTGTAACACTAAAAAATACAGTATCCAACATCTCAAATTACCTACTGCAATAAAAAAAATCATGTAACTACAACATGCAACATTTTTTAAGGCACATGCAACACCTGCAAAAACCACCGGCGTCACCCTCTACGACGACGCCGCGAGGGGCACGGGAGGCGCCTGAGGGGCTCGTCGGTGCTGCAAGGTGGAGCTTGGGCTCGGGATGGCCGAGGGGGCCATGGTCGTCGACGCCATAAGGTGGAGGGACGGGGTCACAGGGGTAGCTGGGACGGAGTTCGAAGGTGGACGAGGGGGCTCGAGGGGGCGGGGTCGACGGCGTCGTGAACATCCAGAATCAAAACAAAGTATCTGGAAAAAAACGTGCTGAAAAATATTGCAACATCACCGTGAACAGTATGCAATATTTTTTTCTACAGACGCAATATTTTTTTCTACCGATGTAACTTTTTTTTTCTACGGGGCGCAACATCTCAAAGAATAGTATGCAACATTCTTTTCAACGGGGCATAATAATTTTTTCAACGGACCGTAACATATCAAAACAAAGTTCAAAAGAAAACAACAAATCAAATGGAGGGAAAGGGGGGATGGAATGGGACGGCCTCGCATTTGGATTGGCGGCGGGTGGCGAGCCATCGGAGGAGCAGTGCAGCTGCAAGAGACGAGGAGGTGGGGACGAGGACGACCCCTCGGCGGGAGGAGTTGGCGGAGGCAGGGTCTCTCACGAAGGAGCGATGGGAAGGTTCACTGGAGGTGGGTGGTTGGGAGCGATGGGAAGGTTCTTCGGCTTTCACTGGGGGTGGGTGGTTGGGAGCGACGGGAAAGTTTGAGGCTTTGTCTCGCTGGAGGTGGGTAGTCCGATGCCTTTTATGGGTAGATGGGCCGTCCAGACGTGTCTCTCTGCCGGACATTCGGCCCAAAGCATTTCACTTTGCGGAAGCTAACCTTCTGGATATGATTTTTTTTAATGTTAGAAGCTTGTTATTTTGGAGGTGTTTGTTTGGTATGCATATCGAACTTTGGATCAAGAAATAGAATTTTAAGCATTTGAAAACAACTCGCTGGTGCCCCGAAAACTAGATTCCCCAGGGTGTTGATTCTTGTGCGGCTGCTGTTGCGGCTATTAATCTGATTTGCTTATGCACGTTTTTCAGGGCTAACGCTATTGGAGATCAAGAGGTCCTTCCGCAATGTCGACAACGTGCTGTACGATTGGTCCGGCGACGGGGCGCCCCCGCGCTACTGCTCGTGGCGCGGCGTGCTCTGCGACAACGTCACCTTCGCCGTTGAGGCACTGTAAGAAGCTTTCTGTAGTACTCTATAGCTGGCTGCAATGTGCTGTTACTGACGCGCGTTGGTGTGTGCAACGGCAGCAACGTCTCAGGGTTCAGTCTCGAGGGCGAGATCTCGCCGGCCATCGGGAACTTGAAAGGCGTCGTGTCAATGTATGATGACATATTGTTTCCTGAGATGAAATGCTTTCAGACACCTGATAAGCTCTCCTAACTCGTTCTCCCTGTTTGTTCGGTTATATGTAGTGATTTGAGGTCGAATGAACTGTCCGGGCAGATCCCTGATGAGATTGGTGATTGTTCGTCGCTTAAGACGCTGTAAGTGGGCTTCAGTTTTAGTTCGTCGTATTGTTTTAAGCTGTAGAAGTAACACGTGTTGCAATTCTCCTTTTGATCAAGGGACCTGTCCTCTAACAATCTGGAAGGAGACATACCGTTTTCCATATCTAAGCTGAAGCGCCTTGAAAACTTGTAAGGCTTATTCTTCTTGTGGAAACTTGGTAAAAGGAAAGTGTTTCACATTGTTTAATTCACTGTGTGCCCTGCTGTTACTTGTATTTATAGGGTCTTGAAGAACAACCAGCTGGTGGGGTGATCCCATCGACACTCTCTCAGCTTCGAATCTGAAGATATTGTAAGTTACTGTTAAACTGTTCTGTGGGTTTATTTGGGTTAGTTCTAATGTGAAATGTGCCCCAGGGACTTGGCTCAAAACAAGCTAAATGGTGAAATTCCAAGGTTAATCTATTGGAATGAGGTTCTTCAATACTTGTAAGTAGTCCTTAACTTCGTTCCCTAGTTTGAAAAAACAACTTTGTTTTGGTTTAATACTTTAACTGTCTAGAATATTGAAGGGCCTAGCAAATGCTAATCAAATTTAATTTATGTAACATTTAGGGCTTGGATCAAATGTTTATATAAGATATGATGATTGTACGCACATAATGTAGGGCTATTAGACCACCATTTGTTTTGACATGTTCAGTCGTCCACATCTAAATTTTTCATACTCATTAGGGGACTACGAAGCAATAATTTAGAAGGAAGCCTCTCTCCAGATCTGTGCCAATTGACTGGCCTGTGGTACTTGTGAGTGCATTGCTTCCCTTTGTTTATCGTTAGTGTAACATGTTCTGTGCCCTTTATTCTGTCAACAAAGTCGCGTTTGTTTGGCTCAGTGACGTGAAGAACAATAGTTTGACTGGTACAATACCAGAAACCATTGGGAACTGTACGAGCTTTCAGGTCTTGTATGTATATACGTTCTACTCCCTAATGCTGCTCATTTTTTAGCATGCAAAGTATTCCTGATCTTTTGGTATTTTAGGGATTTGTCTTACAATCAGCTTACTGGAGAAATCCCATTCAACATTGGTTTCCTGCAAGTGGCTACATTGTATGTGGTATCATTTCAGCAATAAAAATAGATGCTTAATTTGTCTTAAGTCTTAACTAATACAAGTGACGATTTGAAATATTATGTACTATTTGTACCAGATCTTTGCAAGGGAACAAGTTCTCTGGCCCTATTCCATCAGTGATTGGCCTTATGCAGGCGCTTTCAGTGCTGTAAGTTCAATGATAACTACTATGCTTCTCTTGATCTATGACCATAGAGGAATTACCTCAACCCTAAAATGCGAGAAAACTCAGAAAAGGACATTGTGTTGAAATGATATTTTATTTTGCATTGATCCAGGGATATGAGTTTCAACCAATTGTCTGGCCCAATACCATCTATACTGGGCAACTTGACATACACTGAAAAATTGTAAGCTTGCAATTTTCTGTGTATATGTTTTATAAGTGATTGATGCTCTTAGTTTTCACTGACAGAAAATTCCCTTGTGAAATCTCTATGCTTTTCTTTTTAATCACACGAAGTTACTAATATCACAGTATCTTGTACTGATAGATACCTGCAAGGCAATAGGCTAACTGGCTCAATACCACCAGAACTTGGTAACATGTCGACACTTCATTACTTGTAAGCCTGTAACTTTGTATTTCTTTGTTTCTTGATAGTTAATTAATTACAGTTCTACCCATTTTGACACGCTATCTGATTTCAGGGAACTGAATAACAATCTGCTGACTGGGTTCATTCCGCCTGAGCTTGGAAAACTCACAGCCTTGTTTGACTTGTAAGTATGATCCATTCATCCTTTAGTATACGATGCCTACCTGGAAAGCTAATTCAGTCAGTGGTCCATGTCATTTGTTTCTCGCAGGAACCTTGCATACAACAACCTTGATGGGCCAATCCCTGATAATATAAGCTCATGCGTAAATCTCATTATTTTGTAAGTTTCATTTGTTTTCCTGAAGTTATATAGCATCTCTGGTGTCTGGAATTCTGGATACTTAACCAGTTAGCTCTTGTAACAGCAATGCTTATGGCAATAAATTAAATGGGACCATTCCACGTTCATCGCACAAGCTTGTGAGCATGACTTATTTGTAAGTGGTTCCTACGATTTTAGTTTCTATTGTGTTTAGAGTAGGCTGGTTTTTCTGCGAGCCTGCCATAAAAATACGCTTCTAATCATATTGCCTAACGATTTGCGTTAATCCATAACTTATAGGAATCTGTCATCAAATTATCTTAGTGAAGCAATTCCCATTGAGCTAGCAAGAATGAAAAACTTAGACACACTGTAAGTTCCAGCAGTTAATTGATAATTGTTCTTAATCAAGTATTTTTTAAGATATGATGTGATACATGAACATATATTTTTAGGGACTTATCCTGTAACATGATCTCTGGTTGGATTCCCTCATCTATTGGGAGCTTAGAGCATCTTTTGAGACTGTAAGTCATATAACCTACCATTTTTTTGATGAAATTATTGTTTCTTGTCTGACATCATTTTCTTGTTTCTGTAGCAACTTGAGCAAGAATAATCTGGTTGGATACATTCCTGCTGAGTTTGGAAACTTGAGGAGCATCATGGAGATGTAAGCACCTTCTCACCTATAGGTGCATAAATCTCTACTATGTTCCTTTGAGAGTTCTCGCTTGTGCGCGCGGCGTTCACAGGCAGGCTTAAAAACAGCCGCCCACTGTGAAAAAAAGTTGTTCTAACCACTGCGCCTCGGGTCACCGCTTGTTAGACCTCGTTGTCTTGGTCGCCATTCGGCCATTAGCTACCAATGGGCACCGCTTTCTCTCACGCTCGGTGATCTTCGACGGTGTTAATTACACCGACTTTGTGTCTCACATGCGATCCACAAGCGTGGTCTTCGCCTCAAGCGCCCTCTTCCGCGATGTCACCGCCCGCCATGCCCTACTCCTCCGACGGAGTTTACTGCTGCGGCTTCCTCCGACAAATGACAAGGCAATTTATCGAGGTCAGCCGCCTTGTCACGGAAGACCGCTCGCCTACCAAGAAGCTCGATTTCTACATGGATCGCTGACTACCTACACTCAGCCGGTGCGACGACGACGCTGGGTCAGCCGCTTCTCATCGCGCTGTCCAAATTCGCTTCTTCTTCGAGATTGTGGGATTTTCTTCATTGCTCAGATGTGGACTCATCTTCGACGCCGCCACGAACCTCCCGAGATGCCTCTACCTAGTAGTTCGTCAGAGCACTTCTTCGCCAGGTGATGCTACCGCTGACGCCTTTCTACGCCGAGTTCCGCACCGCGCCAATCGGACTCTCTTCGCACCGCCGGGCCGCTGCCTCGCTCATGTCTTCCGTCTGTAATGCCACCGGAGTTTCAGCGTGTTCACGAGTTCCTTACTTCGCCTTCGCCCCGAAGTTCGAGCAGAGGCGCGCTTCACCTACTTGCATGCCACCTCGTGTCACTCTTCTCCGAGGCCCTACCGAGATACGCGCAGAGGAGACTCTGCTTGAGCGGTGCCGGGTCGATGCCACTCCTCCGCGGTCGCATCTCAGACACTGCTACACCGATCGCTTCACGCTTCAAGACATCGCCTTTCTCCATGGCCTATCAAGTGGTGGTGGGCCTACATCTCAAGCGGTGGTCGCCCCGCGCCCTATCGCGACAAGATCGGGCCATTGAGTCCCAGGCATACAAGAAATAGCGCATATTTCACGCCGTTTTCTCCTAGCACTGCACCTGATTCTACATCGACGTCAGATCGACTACTTCCGCGTTTCTCATCGAAAGCGTGAGATAGCCGTGATTCGACGCCGCTTGCCGCTTCTGTGTTCTTCATCGACAAGTTCTCGCAGGTTCTCATGATCGACTCTTCGGCACCGAGAAACCACCTCCTACACAACAGTAATTCCCTTGATCCTTGATTCTCGAGCATCCTTCCACATGACTTCCGATTCTTCCACTCTATCTTTGTTACACCTAATGATTCCTGCCGCTGTACTTTCATCACCGATGGTACTCCTCTTTTCGTTCTCCGGTCGAGGACCCTTAGCAACTCATCTTTTCATATTCCTTCTGCTGCTCATGTTCCTCGCCTAACCATGCACTTCTTTCTCGACAGACATCGCCTTAGTTATCGTCATTCTCGACTCGACTCTTGTTGTTCAGACCGCCACATGAGCTCGTTGGTTCTGCCTCTGCCGCCTTGACTCACAGCTGCCTCGAGCTTGACTGCTTCACCTTCCTTCACGCTCTCGCCGCTGGGCCTCTCCGCTTTGCCACTCGCTTCACCGGCTTCTTTCCAAAGAAGTTGGCATCACCGCCTTGGTCATCCTGGTGGATCTCGCCTGTCATCCTTAGTTCGCGTGGTCTTCTAGGATCCGCTCCTCGTGACGATCTTTAGATTGTCGTAATGTAGTTAGGCAAACAGATTCACCTTCCTTATTCTCATAGTGAGTCTGTCTCATAGGCTCTTTTGATCTTGTTCATTCGATGTTTGGGGTCCCATACTCCTTCGCTTGAAAGGGTCATCGATACTATATCATATTTATAAATGATTTCTCTCACCACACTTGGATATATTTCATGTCTTCTCGTGAGCGAGGTCTTGTCTATCTATAAACAGCTTTGCCACCATGGTTTGCACACGCTTCTCCACCCTATTCGTGGTTTTCGTGGTCGATCGGGCGCAGTACTCTCTCTCATCACCCACGCAGCTTCTTTTCCGAAAGGTGGCACTCGCTTCAATTCTCTTGTCCCGGTGCTCATGCTCGAATGGTGTTGCCGAGCGCAAGCATCGCCACCTTCTTGAATCACCGCCTCTCGATGATTGCCGTGATCTATTCCACCTCACTTTGGGCCGAGGTCGCTTTCCACCGCCACCTATCTCGCCAACATCCACTTTCTTCTTCGCTTCTTCGGTGCAACTCGCTGAGCGCCTCGGGTCTCCTTCCGACTACTCGCCCTTCGTCTGCTTGGTCGCTTGCCTACGCTTCTCCTCGCCTGAGAACGCACTATACCGACCGCCACCGTTGAGTGTGTTTTTTCGGGATACAGGCGAGCACAAGGGCTATTTGCCGGATCCCGTGGTCGACGGACGCGGATTTCTGGATGTGACTTTCGACCAGTCTCGCCCTTCTACCCATCGCCCCGTCTCGCCTTCTGGCCTCCGTGGAGTCTCGCTTTTTGACTTTTCCAGATACACCTATCTCTCGCTTTGCCCTCGCCCACCCGCCCCACCGAGTTCCACATATTTCTCCTGTGGCCTCTCCGCCATTGTAGCCGCTCGCTTGCCCTTCTGGCCTCCTCAGCTCCCCCACTACACTCGCTTCACACTGCCGACCTCAGATTGAGGATCTTCCGATGAGAGCTCTTCATCACCGATTCATCATCTTCGATGCTTCATCTTTCCCTCGACTGGGCTCGCCTCCTCGCCACGCCTCCGCGATCGCCAACGATTCGCCCTCGCCTGCTTTTGCCTTTGTCGGCGCAGCCTACTCGTGAGCTTGCTCTCCACCGGATGTTGTTACTCATCCCGAGTGGCGATGCCATGGCCGAGGAGATTGTCGCCTCGAGCGCACCGGTACTTGGGATCTTGTTCCTTTTCCATCTCACTCTCGCCCCATCACATGTAAATGGGTTTATAAGATTAAGACTCGCCCGATGGCTCTCTTGAGCGATATAAGGCGCGTCTTGTTGCTCGTGGTTTCCAGCAGGAGCATGGTCGTGACTGACGACGAGACTTTTTTGCCCTCGTGGGCCCACCGACCACTGCTCGCACTCTTCTTTCGGTGGCGCCTGCTCGCCAACCGGTCTCGCCTCTCACTTGATGTCAAGAATGCCTTTCTTAATGGCGAAGTTGCGCGAGGAGGTCTATATGCATCCACCACCGGGTATTCTGCTCCCCGAGGGCATGGTCCGTCGCTTCGCCGCCTCTCTATGGCCTTAAGCAAGCCCTCGTGGCTTGGTTTGAGCGCTTCTCCTCGTGCACATCGGTCACTGGTTTTTCGAAAGTGATCATGATCCTGCGCTTTTGTCCACACTTCGCCTCGTGGTCTCGACTCTTCTTCTTCTATATGTTGATGATATGATCATTACACGGAGATGACTTCGAGTATATTGCCTTTGTCAAGGCTCGCCTTTAGCGAGCAGCTCCTTATGTCTGATCTTGGTCCTCTTCGTTACTTCCTTGGGATTGAAGTTACTTCCACCTGGATGGCTTCTTTATGTCCCAAGAGAAGTATATTCAGATCTTCTTGATCGCACCTCCTCACCGATCAACAGATTATTGAGACTCCCATGGAGCTTAATGTTCACCTCCGACCCTCTAATGGCGAGCCTCTCCGATCCGACTCGCCATCGCCATCTTGTTGGGAGTCTTGTCTACCTTGTCATACTCGTCCGATATCACTTATCCAGCTCACATTCTCGAGGTCATGTTCTGCCTCCCACTCAGTCCACTACACCACCTTCTTCGAAGTTCTGCGATACCTTCGTGGACTATCTCTCGTCGCCTCTTCTTTCCACGCCCAAATATATGCCTTCAGCTTATTCGGATGCTACTTGGGCGCCGATCCTCCGATCGCGGTCTATCTCGCCATCGTGTTTTTCTTGGTGGTTCGCTTATTGCCCGGAAGACGAAAAACAGATCGCAGTTGTCAATATGGACACCTTTTGCTTTGTTTCAGTGATCTGTCCAATAATCACATTGGTGGCTTGATTCCTCAAGAGGTTGGAATGCTGCAAAATCTGATACTGTTGTAAGTACATGTTGGCTATGTTCTTTGCCTCGCATCCTTTAAAATCGATAAACTAGTATTGTACAGTTGAAAATGCTGCCCCAATGGACTGCTTATTAATTTGTGTATTCCGTGCCCAATTGCTGCAGATTAATTTGTGCATTTTTTTGTTCATACAGAAAACTAGAAAGTAACAATATAACTGGGGATGTCTCTTCTCTTACTAACTGCTTCAGTCTCAATGTCTTGTAAGTTAAGACCTGAAAATCTATTTGAGCTGTTTGTACATGTGTGGGTTTCACTGATAGGCTCTTTATTCTTGAGTGTTGCTCCAGAAATGTATCATATAACAACCTGGCTGGTGTTGTTCCTACAGGCAACAACTTTTCACGATTTTCACCTGACAGGTATTGCCTTCTGGTATTAATCAATCCCTTCAGAAATAAATTTTTACTTAATCCTTAGGCATTTTGATCCTAATTTATAACCTTGATCCTAATTTATAATCTGAACTTTTCTTCAGCTTCTTGGGTAATCCTGGACTCTGTGGCTATTGGCTTGGTTCTTCTTGCTATTCTTCCAGTCATGTGCAGAAATGTAAGTACAATGCTATCTTTATTAAGTTGCTCTTGAATATAACCTCACTACTAAAAACCATATAATACTCTTCCTTGTATTTTCTACGCAGCCTCAATCTCAAGGGCCGCTATTCTTGGTATTGCTGTCGGTGGGCTTGCTATCCTGTTGTTGATCCTAGTAGCTGCTTGCTGGCTGCACAGTTCACCGGCTTTCAAAGATGTCTCCGTAAGCAAACAAGGTGATACATCTGCCAATGTCCCTATCTGTTGCTTTTACCGATCAATTTTATGTCGTCATACTAGACCTTGTATCAAACAATTGCACAGTCTTGGCTCTCAATTTGACAGATGCACTGTTTGTTTATTTATAACTTATATGCTTTTTAGCGTAATAATATTGTTATTTTTCTGTGATAGATATTCATGCCGTAGCATCGAGCAATGTTCCTCCCAAGCTCGTGATCCTCCACATGAACATGGCCCTCCATGTATATGATGATATAATGAGGATGACTGAAAATTTGAGCGAAGTACATTATCAGTGCAGGCGTCAAGCACAGTTTACAAATGTGTTCTGAAGAACTGCAAGCCAGTGGCAATCAAAAAACTATATGCTCACTACCCACAGAGCCTGAAGGAATTTGAGACTGAACTTGAGACTGTTGGAAGTATCAAACATCGGAATCTTGTCAGCCTTCAGGGGTACTCGCTATCACCTGCTGGGAATCTTCTCTTCTACGATTATGTGGAAAATGGCAGCCTCTGGGACGTTTTACATGGTATGCGCAGATTGCGGAGACATGGCACACAGAGTGCATGTAGGGGAATGCTGAAAACAGTTCAGTTCCATAGTGCTCAGTAGTTAGAACGACTGTTCTTCTTTTCGTTTGTCTAAGCTTTCACCTGTTCTATCAGCAAGCACCTGCTGGTCACTTTCCTATTAAGTTGTCTTGATGCCTTTTCTGTTCTTTAGGATTATGATTTTTCCATGGTATACAAATACTTTGCGAAATTTCTGCAACTATATCCTAATTGGCAAATCTTTGTTGATTTTAGCAGGTTCATCCAAGAAGAAAAAACTCGATTGGGAGGCTAGGCTCCAGATTGCTCTTGGCTCGGCCCAAGGTCTGGCTTATCTTCACCATGACTGCAGCCCACGGATAACTCACAGGGATGTAAAATCGAAGAATATCCTCCTAGACAAAGACTATGAGCCGCATCTTGCGGACTTTGGTATCGCCAAGAGGTTGTGTATCTCGAAGACCCACACATCGACCTATGTGATGGGGACAATTGGCTACATTGACCCTGAGTATGCACGCACATCCCGCCTCAATGAGAAATCCGATGTATACAGCTACGGCATCGTCTTGCTCGAGTTGCTGACTGGCAAAAAGCCAGTTGATAATGAGTGCAATCTCCATCACCTGGTAACTAATTTTCACTTGCTTGCGATTGTTTGATTGAACATTTCTTTCTTTCCTTCACCTTATACCTTTGGATTTTGAGCCTCAATAAGTGCGCAATCATGGGAATTTGGTCTGTGTTCCTTCAAGGGGACCAGCAACATGAAAACTATGATGTGAGTAGATCTATATGCAGTGGTGTGATTCATTGTATGGCTGGTGAAAGCTCTATTATAACTTCCCAGTGTCTCCCATAAAGCCTGCCATATTTGTCCCCTGCCTTCAATCATGTATTGATGTAGCTGAAAATTTGCAGGCAACACACCGCTGTCAAAAACTGTAGCTAACTAGTACTTTCCAATTTGATCGCTGATATGTTGGTAACTTAGCTTAAGCATTTCTTTTTTAAATGAAATATCAAAGTTGAATTAAAATTGCTATTCTAGGACCTCTCAGCGCACGGAACATTTCGGCTGTGAATAGTTGAGTGTTAAGCTTCCTGGTTTGCATGGAAGTTGTGTAGGACCGAAAAGACGACTAGAGGGGGGTGAATAGGAGCACGCTCACTTTTTCACAAATTATGAATTCAACACAATTTCACTCCAATAGCTATGAGGAAGCTATGAAGATCAATATACGATCTGTTGGAAGACTAGTATTGAATTCAATTTAATCCCCTAAGCAATATGACAAAAACAACAAAGATCAAAGCAATTCAATTCATTTGCGGTCGACCTCGGCTGGAGGCGGTCGGACATTGTTATGCGGCGATCGGACATTGCCAAATCGGTCGGACCGATCGTGTAGGGCGGTCGGACGCTGGGCTCGAGCGATAAAAGCAATAGATGGCGAAGTTGTAAATAGATCTAACTTTTGATTCTCAACTCCAAACTTGATGAAACTTGGTACACACCTTCTATATGATATGAAGGATCTATTAAAATCAACAATTATGATAATTCTTGGCTAGATCACGATCAATTGCCGTTTGAGTAAGAGAAGGTCTAAAGCGGGTAAGCGAAAACTTGATCCTAATGCTTGCTCGTGGGTGATTGATGATCAAGATGATCCTAGATGGGTTTCCACATGTCACAGCAAGCTTTACCACGTGAAGAAATCAATCAAAACTTCGCGGATCAATGAAAACCCTAAAATCATGAAATTGAAAGTAAGAACGAAAAGAGAGTTATCTTAAGCAAACCTTGCATAGATTAAATTCGTGATTGATCTTTGGATTACACCCACTCCATCAAGGAGCGAGTGGTCAATCCAAGATCACGAAAATCACCTCAAACCATCAAGAGCCCTAGCCTCCGCTCAACTCACTAAGCCAATTAGGGTTTTGAAATATAAAAAGCGAGGCGATGGTGCGACCACCACCTCCTCCTATTTATAGTGGAGGCCTAGAACTTCTAGGGTTTGACTCTATTGGGCTCCGTTAAGGCCCACTAACAAGCAGTCACACACTTGCGCCCATGGCGCGAAGTCTTTAACCTTTTGACCTAAGCGACCGCTTTAGCGTCATCTTGCGCCTGATTTGCTAACAGTCACCCTTATCCATCTTGCGTCACGCTTGAGTCATTGACCTCGCTGAGCATCGTCGATCGTTACGGACCTCGGCTCTCCAAGTCTAGTCCGATCTTCCTCGCCGTTGACCGTCGTTGATCACCAAGCAAACTGCACAAACCATGACAAGCAAACACGAATTCGGGAACAAGTTCTTCACAACTTGACCCATGTTAGTCAAAACATGCATCATGCAATACATATGCCATGAAACCAATGAACTTGACCTAACAAATTAACATCACCACGAAGTTGGCTGATGCATAAGTGGAAATCAGTCCGACCGCCCCTCAGGGCCGGTCGGACCGCTCACTGTGAGCCGGTCGGACCGCCACAAGGGACTTAGCCGAATTTCAAGCCCTGAAAATCCGAAACTTTCTGGAAATTTAAAACTAATAGAACTTTTGCTTGGGGACTCTAAAAATTATGAGACCAAGTGCATTGGGATCCCCTCACTTGCCTACACCCTCTATTTTGGCCCGGCGTATTCGACCATTTTTTGCGCGGCGGTCCGACCGCCGCACATGGCCGGTCCGATCGATTTGGGACCAGTCGGACCGCCATGCTATGGCCGGTCGGACCGCCCCTGTCCAAAAAGCCTAAACTTTGTCGAAAACCCTGTGAAACGATAAACTATAAATGTCATTGCCAATTGTCACATCATTCTAAGATCTGAAGCATATCCCTATGATATCCACAAGTTGTTATGCTCATTGGTTGCTCCCTTGCAGATTCTATCCAAAGCCGCAGACAACACGGTCATGGAAATGGTCGACCCAGACATCGCCGACACATGCAAAGATCTCGGCGAGGTGAAGAGGGTGTTCCAGTTGGCGCTCCTTTGCAGTAAGAGGCAACCATCCGATCGACCGACGATGCATGAGGTTGTGCGAGTCCTGGACTGCCTGGTCTACCCAGACCCGCCGCCGGCACAGCCACCGGCATTGCCTCAGTCGTCCAGCTATATCAACGAGTATGTCAGCCTGCGAGGCGGCAGTGCTCTCTCCTGCTCCACTTCGTCCAGCGCGTCCGACGCAGAGCTCTTCCTGAAGTTCGGCGAGGTGATATCACAGAACACAGAATAGAGTGATGGTCAGACGGTTTCAGAATTGAGGCTGCAGCTTGTAGCATTTTGGCTAAAGGCGTCCGGTGTCCTGAAAATAGGACATCGATTGTGTGTTCACTGTAAATCTGTTGTTTTCTGCTTTTCTTTGCCCTTTCCTAGCTATTTCTCTCTCATTTTTCCACTTCTTTTTTTTTGCGGTGATTATTGTTTGGGTCGGGAACTTGGGATGTTGTCAACTGTACTAAAAAGGGGTGGGTGTTTTGTTGGGAAACTTAAGTAAAGCAATGCAGTTAAGCACTGCTGCTTTTACAGTGTCACTGACTTGTTCAGCTGGGGCATTGATTGGCAAAATGGTGCTAGTGATGACATCCTTTGTGGATGTACAGTGTTCAATCAGAAAACTGTTCAAGACTGGAGAACCAGTTTGGATAGTGCTTCTGCACTCACGGGCTGTCTATCGCAGTTCGTGCCACTGTGATTCCCTGATGACTTCCAGTAACAGTACTACTAGCGAACCAGGCGTTGCATGGTTAGTTATGTTTTTATCAATTCCCCACTAACCAAGTCCAGAACTGTGGTAATGTTGCCCAATTTCTTGCCGTTGAATGAATCTAAGGATCCTAGGGACCATGGCCCATGGCCATGGAAGTGGCTTGTCAGATAGGAGTCTAGGGTGTGTGTTTGGTTCGTTGAATTGAGTGGTCCTGAACCATCTGGTACGGAAAATAAACGAAGGTACGGGAAATGAACTCGTTTAGGTGTTTGGTTGGTTGAATAGAACCAAACCATTCGGGATGAGATGGTTCAAGAAAAAAAATATTCTATATTTATGTTGTATCATCCCGTTCGGAAAAAAATCCCGAATTACACCGTTCACTCGAATTCCAAGACGCTTGGTGACGTGACGGTTTGATTTACGAGCTTCAAATGATCATACTTTCTAAACCGAGTATCCGATTTGCGATCCGATTGAACCGTTGTGTTCTTTGTCATTTAATCAACAAAACAAGACCAATCTTGGCATATTTTAGTGCAAAAAATATCATACGGACCATCATATCCCACCAACCAAACACCATCTTGACAGAACCATCCTATCTCACCAACCAAATAAAATTATGTATCATCATATCCCACCAACCAAACACTATATTTGTATCATCTCATCCAGTACGATCACATCCTATCTGTACCATCCTATCACATTCAACCAACTAAACACATCCTAAATTTACTCCTGTAGGCCCCTTTTTTGTGTGTGCGTGTGACTGATGATTGTTGGGAGCAATGCTGTGGCGACATGGGCCAAAACCTCTTCCTCCCCTGGCACGGTACGGGGCCCTTGCAGGCAGGACGGGGTGGTGAGTTTCTCGTGACCCGCGGGCGCAGAGAGTAATGGCGCTGCGGAGTACGGTCCAGACGCCACGGCGAGGGAGCGAATGGGAAGCGCTGCCTTTGGTGCGAAGGGAAAGAATAGCCTGGCGGTGGGTGACAGGCCCCGAGTGACGGTGCAGAGGCTGGTTTGCGTCGTACTCTCCTTGCTCCCAGGCCCAACCGCCGAACTCTGCAGCTACTCTCATTGCTCCTTCCGGCGCCTGGGCCAAAAAAAAGCCCAACATAAATTGCTCTGTTGGGTTAAAGCCTCAGCCAGCAGACCAAATGGTACAGTAGTATTGGACATTTGACCCTTCTTCGATGTAGAAAATAAAGAACCATGGTACTTTCCTCTAAAAAAAGATAGCAGTATTCCCTCGACTGTTTGGGCTTTTATGCATTATCGGATCATATGTTCGTCGAGTTCTCACCGAAACATGGTTCTTCCTTGAACATTCACATGGTTTTTTTCTTGCTTGAAAAGAATTATATACACCGTCGTCAAGGGACGGTTCGCAAAACTACAAGGGAAAGCTTACCAGCAAGTGAAGAAAACGAGAAGGATAGACAAAAAGGAAAAAAGTTTTCCTTAGCGTGCACAGCTTCCCCAAATAATCCCTCCCCTGCACGTCCACCGCAGGCGAACAAGTCCACCGCACGCAAGCTCTCGTGGACCGAGCCACGGCATCGTCGCGCTGGCCACGTTGAGATCGTCTTCGATGGGTGGAGCCCTATGCCAGTGGCACAAGGTCGCGTCGTTCCCCCAGCACCAGGTGTAGGCAGATGTTCCTGCGTCTCACGTGGCTTTCCCCTTCTCACTTCCAGATAAGGGTGAAAACGGTAATTTATATTTTTATCTTGGATTCGGAGTCATTATAGATTTTTCGGGATACAAACATGGGGCAAATGCACGTTAAATTCAAATCGATAATGGATTACTTGACGGATAGTGTACACATAAAGAAAAGATATAACTTTACCAACTAAAATGTCAAATTATACTACATATTAGATAATTATCTATCATACTTAACAACATAAATATAATTAAATGTAAATCAATATTATATATTAGTGAATGAGAACAAAACCATAGAGGGTATTAAAAGACATTAATGTTATTGGATATCCATTTTTTTGATTTATCGGGATATCTTTTGGGTGTTCTATAAAATACAGATACAGATTGGATATTGCTCTTCTCGTATTCTAACCCATATTCCATGAGATTTTTCGAATAAGGGTAACATCGGATGTAGATCGGGACTAAAAAATAGTACCCGGATGGATTTTTTTCATAATACGACATCGGATTAGACGGAAATTATCAACCCCGTTTTCACCCCTAATCCTGGAGGTCAGGACAAGTCACGCCTCGTCAGCCCGCAGACCTCTCCAAGGGAGGGTCGCGAGGACAAAAACATACATTTTTAAAGGGAATGCTTCGCATACGACGCCTCGGCTGGTCGGCCATGCCACTCCCGGTCGAGCCCGCCGACCTGCCCCCAAGCGCCTCTGCCCGCCTCCTCCACCCCGCCCCGCACGTACCTCCCTCCACTGCACATTGCGTCGCCGCAGCTCCGGGTGCGTCGTACGACTATCGAACTTGAAAACGTCATGTGTATAGCAATGCTCCATTTTCAAATGGGAATCGAATAGTAACTGCCAAGTTTCGAAGGCCTCGTAAAGCAGTGTCCCGATGACTCGAGCGCTTGGTGGGCCCGATTTTTGAACTTCTCGTATGGGTGCATATGGGCTGTCAGATTGAGTAACCGTGTCACAATCGAACGGTCAGGGTGAAGCACGCGCTGATTTGTGTAGATAAATGTTCTTGTATAAAAGCCCCTGAATTCTGACATATAATATTATCGGGTTAATTCCTTATTTACCATTAGAAGTTGACCAGATCTCTAAAATACCATCGTGAAATTTCTCGTCCCTTCATTGCCATCACATATCAACTTTCATTCTTTTTTTGCCACTCCCGTCGGTCCACCACGAGTTGTCTGTCAAATGATGTGTGAAAATACTTGTTTACCCTTCTGCTCTTCCATCTTCTTCGTCCCTCATCAGCCCACATGACGCCTTCACCGTCGGAGCGCGGTTGGGACTGCCGTCGATCCTCCATCGTGTTGCAGTCAGGACTGCGTCGCCCGCCGCCAGAGCGCCACTAGAGCCCTCCTTCCTCACCGAGACCCGCTAAGCGTCGCCGAAGCCACACCGCGCTGGGACTACGCCACCGCCACCACACCGTCTTCACCGGTCTGCAGCTTCGGACATCCCATTGAATTAATTATTAACTAAATTTATTAGGAAGACACTGGTTGATTGCCCACCTGTCATTACCAGATAGAGAAATAGATAGGGGCGGAGTGGAAGGAAACAGAGGAGGCGCTAGGGGGGTTCGGGCATTGCTTGTCGCGGACGATGGGGATGGTGACGGCGGCTAGCCAGGCGAAAAATTGAACCAAGGAGAGGAGGTGGTTAGAGTGGGGTGATGTCACGCGGACGGTGGTCGGTGGTCGCTAGGAGACGGCGCGCAGCGGCTGGCCATGGATAGGAAAAGGGGTGGTGGCGTTGGAGGGAAAGAAGGAAGGAGAGGAGGCGCACATAGTCATGCGGGGCTAAGGGGGTCTCACCGAAGTGGTTTATGGCGGCGGGGAGGTGCCAAGGTGGTCAATATGCAAGTCGGTAGCAGCTGGTACATTTCCGTGTGGAGGTGATGAACCACGAAGGTCCTGTTCTTGTCTGATATTTCGACGAGAAGGTAAATTCGGTAGAAGTCGTTCAACTCTCACAATCCTGGTTATGAACTTGCAAGGCTCAAAACCACGCAATCGTTGAACTGTTCGACAAGTCATTATCAATTGTGCACGAATACCTGGTTGACCTGATCACGAAGATCACTTCCTGCATACACCAAAGAAGCACGCAAGAACAAGGTAAAAACGCAATCTGATGTATTGCAAATATGAATGAAATTGGTATTGATAGGTGGCGCAGCACCAAGTTTCTTTACTCAAATATTGCTAAGTGTTGGCCTGAACAACTTGATATATAGTCTTCATACTAGATTCTGCTAAGCCTTAGTATAGAAATATCCATTCCTCGTATAATCATCTCCATACTTGGTGTTGTCATCTTCTCCATTTAGCTTGCCTCCCGATCCTCGATTCTTAAGTAAAATGATATCATGTGCTTTAGGAAGCATCATATAATTCATAGAATATGGATGCACTCCGAGAAACGAAGTCACTTGATAATTTAGTTGGCGAGCACGTGCTCTAGTAATTGGTCTTTGCACATCAGAAGCAGTTGGGATGGTTGTATCAGTGGAAGGGATGTCCTCATCAGGAGCTGACCGGGTGAGGAAGAGAGGGAGTGGGTGGTGGGGGAAGGTTAGGGGAGGTGGAGGGATGTTTCAGTAGGGAGGGATTGAAGCATGGCTTACATGAGCAAGAAGTGGCTACGGTGGAGGCGGTGACTGCCGGAATTGGAGAAGAAGGTGGTGTGCGGCTCTCTGGTGTTCGTAACTTGAATTTTGTTGAGGGCTTTTGAGCGTTGTGTTGTGGAACACGGCGTGACGCGGTCGGCCGTGGGAGATGACCTAAGGGTTGGCCAGAACAGTGCGGTGTAGCCGGCGGCCAGTGTAGACATGGTGATGTCGCGTGCTCATCTGAACAGGGGAGGAAAATAGGGGGCTGGCGCGTGTGTTGCATCTAGGAGCAGAGAGAAGGGGAAGCCGAAGGCTGGCTGGTGGGCCTCTTAAAACATGTGGCGGGGCAAAGGGACGGCGTGGGTGTAAGTTCAAGCTCTGTTAATTTAGTTTTGGTGATTAATGGTAAATCTATATGTGAGACTAACATGTTTCTTGAGTTTGATATTATTTAGTATCATTTGGATGAAAAGGTAAAAATTACGGAGATATACATTCGACATCATATTCTTGTATCTTGTTGCATTCTTCAGATCCAAAATATAGGTTGAACTCCACAAAAAGTTTACCTACATACATATGCATATGTTTTATTACACATTCGTGTATGCACACATTTAGGGAGAGTTCACTCTATGTTTTGCGTTTTCGTTAGTACTAATCCATATTCGTTATTCACTTATATTGAGGATCTCTACTTTGAAACATATCCTTTGAGCATATAAAACTTGTGTAGTTCATATATACTCGCATTGTTTTGTATCCAATTATTTGTAATTGTGTTATGGAACTAACGTGTGTGCTAAGATGTTTTAAAGGCTTAGTCCTGTATTATGGATGACAACCTGGAAATGGCAATGCAAATATAATATAGGGATCATGGCTAGTAACTTTAGGATTTATTATGTGTCATATTGATCAACTAAGAGTCATGCATTGCATTTAGTATTGCTTCAGGAAAATCTTAAATGGAAATCGGTATGACCGCTTTTGATAAGCAGTACTACCCTTGTGCGGTAGTACCGGGTTTTACATGGCGGTATGTTTATTCCAAAGAGCATATTTTTGTGAGTTTTCACCTCCTATGCAGATCGATAATACCGCATATGAGAAACGATACTACCGGAGAGAGGAGTACCAGATTATAATTAGCGATACGTTATTTTCAGAGAACGTGTTTTTTGGGATTCTTTTAACATCTGGAAATCGGCGATCACTGATTGTAGAAGCGGTACTACCGATCTTGTTAGTCTTGGTAGTCTGCACCTTTCCTGTGACCAATTCAAAAGCATTTAATGCAGGTATATCCTGGTAATTAGTGTTAATCATTGTGGGACTAGCATTTTCCCATGACTTGAGTAAATAGGTTATGTTCCATGATGATGGAGACTTTGGATGGCATCATGAGTTGATCGTCATCAAGTCAAGATTAAAGAAGAGGATGCATCAAGTGATTGATGCATATCAAGATCTCGAAGAAGAGATGAACATAAGTTGATCATCAAGTTAAGAGAAGACATATCATGTGTTAATGGAGGGCAAGTGAATGATGCATCATGGCTTGATTCATATCAAGACATGATCCGGACTCGAAGTGAAGATGTGGGTCATCAAGCTTCGAAACGATGATCAAGGCAAATGTATAACTAGTTATGGATAAAGATGTGTTCCTAGTCTTTTATCGATCCTGGTGTTTGGTTGGAATATCGGATTGCTACTATAGGTTTGCAATACTATTAAGAGGGATCTTGTCTAATAGTTTGAGTCTAATCATGTGTTGATAGCTCAATCCCGCTTGCTCTGGCTTTTTGTGGTATGATGTTATTATTTGTGAATGTGTTTTACAAATAGTTGAGGCTCATGTAACTGTTCCTTGTAGCATGTGACTATACTTTGCAAATGCGTTTTTGCAAATAGTTGAAGTTCATGTACCTACTCCTTGTGATATGATCCAAGTTTGCAAATGTATTTTGTAAATCGATAGGACTCATGCATTTTCCTTTGGCATGGTATAATATTGCTTGTTGCTATTTCTTTAGACTTGTACTATGGTAGTGATTCTTTGGAGTTCTTGTGCTTTCTGTATTGATCTAATGTGTTTGAGATCATACGAATAGATGGGTTGTGTAGCCCTCTAAATAAATTTTCATAGAGTCTAAGATCACTCAATTCTGACATCGGGGTAAAAAATTATGATATTTTTTTCGAGTGTCATTTGTGCTAAAAATTGCCTATGATAGTACCACCCTAAGATGCGGTATGACTGCCCAATGGTAGTACCGGATTTGTACTGCGGTACTATAATAACAAACACTTTAATATATAGTTTTTGAACATTTAATGCACCTTTTCAACCGTTGAACAGTAAAAATGGTAGTAGTGGGTTTGTACAGCGGTAGTACCGTAAATGCTAGTTTTTGATGATTTCTGCTCTCAACGGTTAGTTTTTGTGGTGGGGGCTATAAATACCCCCTTAGTCAGTTGTGAGATAATCTTTTAGCACTCTACTCCATTCTCTTGAGCAAGTGTTAGTTTCTCCTCTCAATTATGCATGTGTTGCAGCTTGTGAGCAAGGAGAGAGGTATCTAGTTGCATGTGTTGCATCTAGAGGTGGATTTTGTATCCACTTGAGCTTGTACATTCGTTGCACACGGTGAGAATCAAGCAAGAGGCTTGGCTTATTACTTTTGGTGTTTTGAGCACCTAGGCGTGGAGGCATTGTGGTCGGTGATATTTCTCAAGAAGCTTATGAGAAGACCGGCATGTTGCAGTAGTTTAGTGCTCGTCATCTCTAGAGTGGAGTAATAGCAACCCCGAGTGGATTGAGGTGTTGGTTCAAGTTGTGAGCCGGTCCAATTTATTTGGGCTTACCTCGGAGGTGTTGGATTAATTTGTGGAGCTAGTCCAATTCGTTTAGGCTTACCTCAACATGGATTAGGAGAGACCTACAAGTCTCCGAACACCACGGTAAAACATCCTTGTGTTATTGTGGTTTGCTCTCTTGTGTTTTACTTTTTGTAATTTACATTCGTATAATTAAATTGCTTACATGTCTTTATATGTTTGCTATCATTGTCAATAGTATTAGCTTATTGGTTCACATAGTTAAAACTAGTTGTTGTAGGTTTTAATTGAGCAAAATCGAATCAATTCACATTTTAATATAAAACTTGGTTTTAACCAAAAGATTTTTAAATCCGTCTATTCACCCCCCTCTAGTCGGCCTCCTAGATCTTGCAGTGGTCGGGGTGGTGGTGGGAGTTCGTGGGAGTGAAGAAGAAGAGGATGAATGAGGAGGAAGAAGAGAAGGATGGAGAGAAGGATGAGGAAGGGTGAAATGGACGTTTTGATAATTTTTTCATGCTTAACCGCGACCGGATCTAACGAGGCTAACGAGAGTGGCAACAAAGTAATAAAAGTTGAGATCTGATGGCAATGAAGGAACGAGCAATTTTGTGATGATATTTTTGGGATCCGGCTAACTTCTAATAGAAAATAAGAAATTAACCCAATATTATTTTCATGTTTGAAAATTTACTAAAGAGCGAAGAGCCAAAGATGTAATATTTTGTTTGGCCTCAGTGTGAAAATTGAAAAGTTCAATGTTGGGTTCTTGACTTGTTGTAAACGATTTGATGAGGTGCACAGGGTTGGTAACATATTTGTCAAAATCATTTGGAGGCCATACTAGGTTTGACTCTTGGAATGGTATATTTGGAGTCTAGGTCTATCTTGGTGTACTATTTCGGAGGTTAATATAGTAATATTTATTTATAAGTATATATATGTTTAATTGTGACAATAATCTAGAAATCCTCATTTAATTATTTATATGTAATCCTTATTATTGATAACGACACAATTATATGGTTTCTTGAGTATACCCCTTAATATTCATAAGGGAGAAGTTAGAGTCGTAAGATCTTCTACGACTACCTCATGATCGTAAGTTCTTCTACGATCACCTTATGGTCGTAAGTCCTTTTACGGTCACTCCATGGTCGTAAGTTTTTCTACGATTAGCACATGATCATAAGTTCTACGATCACCTCATGGTCGTAAGTCTTTCTACGACCAGGTCAGTTACGACCACTCTATAATTGATCGAGCTTACAGATAAGTTGTCCCAATTGATTAGGGCATCTAAACAGTCAGTATACGCTATTATTATCTGGAATAACTGCACAAATAATCTATTTGTCCTGGTGATAACTGTCTGACGACATGGGAACGTTACTTCCCCAACAGTAATCTCCAGTAATTACGCTATTATCTAAAGCATTGATACGTCTTTTGGGCTGGAGAAATTGTCGCCCACCGCGAGCACGCTATAAAAGAAGGAATCTCCAGACGGCGGAGAGAGGAGGACGAACAAGAGGAAGAAAGACACGACCAGTAGCACAAAACATTGCATTTCAGTATTTCTCTTAATCTGTAACCACCATACTCAATACAACCACACAGGAGTAGGGTTGTCATTCTCCCCGGAGAAGGCTGGAACCTGTATAAATCTCTGTGTCATTCTCTTTGCGTGATTTGAGTCTTGGAGGCCCCCCGAATCAAACAATCATCATGTGAGTTCGGTTCTAATACACCGACACCCTCACTCTCCTCTCCCCTCTTCCCCTATCCTCGCCGCTTTTCGCCGTCGAAGCCCTATGGCCGGAGCTCCTTTTTTCGTCAATTGCGCCGCCATCCTTGGTTATCCGCCTCCCCCGTCACCACCCTTGGCATCGTGCCTCGATGTTCTACCCCTCGCCTCCCTCCTCGCCGGAGCTCCACTGGAATCACCGCGTCGCCTTCACCCGCGCTTCGCCGTCGCTCATCACCTCGCCACTGGTGATTCCCTTGCATCATGTCACCGTAGAGGTGGGCATCACCTTCGCTGTTCTCTCTTCTGTCTAGCGCACCACTCGCCGCCCGCCGCCGCATTGCCAAACATCGGCGACCATTGGTCGTCGTGTGCATCGCCGCCATGCAGGGCCACGTGTGTACCAGCTTAGCATCTGTGCCTATGTGGCAGTTGCGTCAGCGCATGCATCAGTCGCCCCTGTTTTGTGAACCGGGTCTACGGTGGACCCTTTCACCGAGTGGTGGACCCGACCGACATGTTAGTGGCTCCAGCATTTTTCAGTCGAAAAATAATTCCAGATGAAATGAAATTCGTGTGCTGAGTCAGCATGACACGTTAGTTCAATTTCCTTCGAAAAAATAATTCCTAAATTTCAGAAATTCCATTTCGTCATTTCATGTGATTTCAAAACTTCCAAGAGCCCATTCTCTTTTGTTCGGGTTCTGATTCAAGTGATTCAAATATCTAAATACATCTAAAATCAAGATCTAGCTATCTACGCTGGAATTATTAAAATTGGAGTTCATTTGAATTTATTTGAATATTATTTGAATTTGGCTCATTTTCGCGTGTAGATTTCAACCACTACGGGGAAATTGATATTTTTGAAGAGTTAGATCCTCAAACATACAAGCAAGGAAAGTTACATCCTTTTATCATATTTGAGCCCAGTATATAAATTATATAAATTATGTTTTAAACTATTATTGCATGCTTATTTATATTGCAGTAATTTAAATTCATGTTTTAAATTACTAGTTAATTTTGTTACCATTGTACAACCAATGTTGAATTTGAAGTTGTCATTCCCTTGTCACCGTAGTGGAAAATCTGGTTGGTACACTGGTATGATTGGAACAAGTTGGAAAATTATGCTTAGTGAAAGCTTAGACTAAAAATCTAGATTTGGGGAATTTAGGCAAATTATTCAGTCGTGATTAAAATGAGGCTATTGTATTGTCTTTACCATTGAATCTTTAGCAAATGATTTAACTTGAAAACATAATAAAATTTGGCCTAGACCTGGGCTAAATGGATGTTTGGATGGTGCAAGTTTATGCACGGGGATCGTGCTATTTCTATGATCGAGGCCCAGAGGTTATTTTAAAAAGTCTTTCGAGTTAGTTAAAGACCAGTCTTCGAGCTGCATCTTGCTAAACCCCATCGTAGTACCATATATCCTGTGTGGGCGAGATTTGGCTAACTAATTTGCAATATTTCACCGTGGTTGTGCCATACGGTTACGTGGGTGTCTGTATGACCTTCTTTTATGTATTCTCACAAGGCACAATAGAGGCTTAAATCCGACGAGTTTCTATCAAAAGGATGTGAAATTTTAGCGAGGAGGGACTACGGTGGGATGGTGCATTGTAAAAGCATTGTGATAACGACTTTGTCGCACACATTCGGTAGTGTGTTAGAAATACATTATAAGTCAATTATCTCTTGTGGGTAAAGTTGTACAACCTCTGCAGAGTGTTAAAAACTATTAGAATAGCCGTGTCCACGGTCATGGACATGCTGAGCAAATCCACTTAAAGTTAGATTTTTGTTTTGTTTAAAAAATGAACTTAGGAAATATTTTTGGATAGTTTATCTAATTGGGAAAGTTGGAAAGAAAGCCTAATGTAAGGGGCCAATCCTTCACCATTTGTGTATGGAGGTTTATCCTACACTTGAGAATTGATGAATCAAAATAAAAAATTTACTTTTAGTATAAGATAAAAATTCATTGGAACTTAGTAAGTGTATTTCAGCTGGAAAGTATAGCTTTGTGCAAAACGACCATATGCGCTTTCCTTTTATATTATCTTGCATGTCTTATACCTGTTATTGGGTGTAACTTGTGGAGTACATTCATTTGTACTCACCTTGCTTAATAAATTATTGATCATGAGAAGAATATTACGAGGAGAACGAGAACTTGGATGACTAGGCTATGCTTCCAGACGATTGCTTGTGGCGAATCGTGTGGTCTAACTTATTACTTTTGCTTATGTTGTATCTTGCTTTCTGTATTATGTCTTTTTGTAACACACTTAAGTATTATGGATGAATCACATATTATGGTTATGCTATCACCTTTTGTTTGACTGTGTACATTAGCTACTGATCATGGGACTAGTGTGAAATACACAGAGAATCCGGGATCCTTCGCTCCCGGGTCCGACACACTACAACAAGTTATCCTACAACAAGCGCAACAAAATAACATAAATAAGGCTAAACATGCGCACATAACTTGGTATGTCGCGTCCAAGAACACTTGGGAGCATTTACTAGCAATGTTACTATTAAATAAACTTTTACCATAAACACAATCGTAGTTTATCATTATCACGTACACTAATCCTACTCCTGATCCACGTATTACCATATAGTATCCAATGTCCACTAATCAAGTTTCCAAATAGATGAATTAATTTTCTAACATATAATTGAGGTAACTAAATGTGATATTCATGGTTGATTGCATGTGATGTATGTGTGTTACTCTTATCCCATGCTTGTTGCTTTCAATGGTCATCTTAAAAAACAAACAAAGAAAATAGCGAGTTCAAGATTGAACAAGTATATAATAAAATAGTAAACATACGCACAAAGCTTATGTTTATGTATCCCATCATCATCTTTTCATTTCATTAATACAATGCATTTATACACTACATGTGTCATAGCTACAGAACTAGACAGTAAAAAGAGGGAGGCTCCGGGTTCCCTATAGATGCAAAGGGGAAAACCCGAAGGATCCTCAAATGAGGGGAAACAATATTGAAGTGTATTAATGTGCCTTTATTGCCTTCAAAAAAAGTCTTCCTTTATTACATGGGGCAAGAGCCTATTTAAATTGTGCTAAAGAGGGTACACGAGATAACAATTTTACCCCTAGAAGGGTCTCCTGCTAGTAGGGGTTGTAGGGTATTTATGCCTCCCTAGACGTAGCCTCCAATGTACGATGGGCCTTCACAGGCTTGGTACACCACACATGTACTCTGGTCCATGAGTGGCCTTGTACCCCATTCGCCCCATGTGGGGCATCGTGAGCCGGATCCCAGGGCGCTCGGCTCAAGCAAAGTTGGCGGGTGCCCTCGGGGCCCCCTTCGCTCCGGGTGTGGTATCACCCGTCTCGGCGCCTTCATATGCCTTCGCACGCCCTCGTCTTGTGCGAGGGGGCTAGTGGTACCCCTCGTCTTAGCCGAGGCGCACCACTAATTTGGGGCCCTCGGTGACCTTCATGCACCCCTCACCTTATCACTACTACAAAAATGCTAATACTTGACGCCTCATTACAGACGGTTTTCAAAACCGTTAGTGTTAATGATAATCATAGGCGGTTTTACTCTACTTATCACTGAGCGGTTCTTAATACAAACCGTTTGTGATAAGTATCTCATCCTGTTGTTTGTATTAAAGCATGCGTGATAAATATCTCACGATTTTACGATTACGTGACTTGAAATGACTTGAAATAACTAGCCATTTCAAGTCACATAATCGTAAAATCGTGAATCTATCCTGACGATTTTAAACCGTCCGTGAAGCAATATTTTACTGCCGGTGGATGCAAGGGGCCGTGGTGGCCCTTGTCTTAGCCGAGGCTCTAGCAGGCTTGGCACCCTCGATGGCTCTCGTGCACCCCTACTGCCGTGTGCGAAGGGGTCATGGTGGCCCTCGTTTGGTGAGGCTCACCATGGGCTTGGCGCCTCGGTGGCCTCCACACATCCCTCACACGGCGAGAGGCGATGGTGGCCCTCGTCTGGTCGAGCACACCCATGGCTTGGTGACTTCAGCCGTCTTATTGGGGCCTTCGCCGGATCGCTCGGGGTGATGGGCGGCCTCGACAACATGCTCATTTGCTAATCACACATAGCTTATATCGGTATAGTTGAGTGAACACCTATCGGCGATCACTATCTCAAAAGCTGTCCTCATCGACCTCGGGATCTCTCCACTCCGTGGAGACCTACCAAAGTAGGTCTTACATGCCCTTTGAGGTGGGTCTTTCTATTTTCATGACATGAATGTGCACATGTTGCGGACGCAAATTATTTCATTATCCCTTAACATGTCCCATCACCACCATATCATCATTATAGACATTGTAATAAACATTCATAAAACATAGAGATAGCATGGTAAATTAATCATTAAAGACAAGTAACACACACAAATCGATGTTTCTTTGCTTTACCATGCACTTGCTTTTTAGCCATGAAAAAGCGAGCGATGTGAAGGCGACACCAAACCCGAAGCAACATCACTGGACAAGGCCAATACTTACCTCAAAACATGTGACAAGCGGAACAAAAGCGTAAAGTAATTTGACTTCGCTCCTACCGCAAACCCGATATAATTAACCCTCTTTCATCGGACAACCCACGGTTGTCCCGGTGATTAATGATCACAACTTCTAATTCTAGAATCCAAACATAGCGAATCATAACTGAAGAGCGCGACAAGGCAGAGGCCGAGGAGGCAGGCAAGACGCCGAGGAGGGAGAGTGCTCACGGCGAGACGAGAGGAGAGGGGCGCGCAGGCTGGAAAGAAGAGGGAGGAGGAAGAGAAATACGAGCGAGCGATCGGCGTCGTCCAAGTTTATCGACGGCCGAGAAGGAGGAGGCAGATGATCGGGCGGAGATAGCGCGACGGACGTGGTAAGGAAGCGCACAGGAGATGGGCTGGAGCGAGGGCAGGGGCAAGCGCGTAGAGAATAGTGATGGTCAAGAGATTCGCCCACAAACAATAAGGAGGGTTTTAAATAGTTTTGATTTTCGAAATTCAAATAAATCAAAAGGCAAATTAGAAAATAGCAAATAGAGTCCAAAAATTCTAGAAAATTCACGAAATTCCTTGAATTGTTCGACTTAATAAAAATACTTTTAACTTTAATTTTTCTTTTTATTTTACAAATAAATTAATTTTCCATTTCGGTAAAATGAAAATCAATTTCTAAAATCCAATAAATCCAAGAAAACACCTAAAATAATAATTTTGATTTTAAATACGTAAAACCCGATTAAACCAACTTTAATTTAGTTGAAGTTTGATTAATTCATATTAAACCACAAAATTGATTTGAAATTCCACATTAAGCTTTTGGCAAATAGAAGCAAATGGTTCTCTTTTAAAATTTTGAAAAGTCTCAAAAAGCGGGACGCTACATATTCACCATTTGTGTATGGAGGTTTATCCTACACTTGATAATTGATGAATCAAAATAAAAATTTACTTTTAGTATAAGATAAAAATTCATTGGAACTTAGTAAGTGTATTTCAACCTGGAAAGTATAGCTTTGTGCAAAACGACCATATGAGCTTTCCTTTTATATTATCTGCATGTCTTATACCTGTTATTGGGTGTAACTTGCGGAGTACATTCATTGGTACTCACCTTGCTTAATAAATTGTTGATCATGAGAAGAGTATTACGAGGAGAACGAGAACTTGGACGACTAGGCTATGCTTCCAGACGATTGCTTGTGGCGAATCGTGTGGTCTAACTTATTACTTTTGCTTATGTTTTATCTTGCTTTCGATTATGTCTTTTGTAACACACTTAAGTATTATGGATGAATCACATATTATGGTTATGCTATCACCTTTTGTTTGACTGTGTACATTAGCTACTGATCATGGGACTAGTGTGAAATACACAGAGAATCCGGGATCCTTCGCTCCCGGGTCCGACACACTACAACAAGTTATCCTACAACAAGCGCAACAAAATAACATAAATAAGGCTAAACATGCGCGCATAACTTGGTATGTCGCGTCCAAGAACACTTGGGAGCATTTACTAGCAATGTTACTATTAAATAAACTTTTACCATAAACACAATCGTAGTTTATCATTATCACGACACTAATCCTACTCCGATCCACGATTACCAAATAGTATCCCCCCCCCCCATGCACCCTCACCTTATCACTACTACAAAAGCTAATACTTGCGCCTCATTACAGACGTTTTTAAAACCGTTAGTGTTAATGATAATCATAGCGGTTTTACTCTACTTATCACAGCGGTTCTTAATACAAACCGTTTGTGATAGTATTCATCCTGATCGTTTGTATTAAAACTCGGATAAATTCACGATTTTACCGATTCGGATTGAAATGACTTGAAATAACTAGCCATTTCAAGTCACTAATCGAAAATCGAGATACTATCATGACAATTTTAAATACAAACCGTCGTGAAGATATTTTCTCGCCGTGGATGCAAGGGGCTGGGCCCTTGTCTTGGCCGAGGCCACAACGGCTTGGCACCTCGATGGCCTCCGTGCACCCCTTGCCGGTAGCGAGGGGTCATGGTGGCCCTCGTTGCCGAGGCTCACCATGGGCTTGGCGCCTCGGTGGCCTCCACCATCCTCCTGCTGCGGCGAGGGGCCTGTCTGCCGTCCAGCACACCCATGGCTTGGTGACTTCAACCGTCTTATTGGGGCCTTCGCCGATCGCTCGGGATGGGCGCCCACGACAACATGCTCATTTGCTAATCACACATAGCTTATATCGGATAGTGAGTGAACACCTATCGCGATCACTATCTCAAAAGCCTGCCTCATCGACCTCGGGATCTCTCCACTCCGTGAGACCTACAAAGTAGGTCTTACATGCCCACTGAGGTGGGTCTTTCTATTTTCATGACATGAATGTGCACATGTTCTGACGCAAATTATTTCATTATCCCTTAACATGTCCCATCACCACCATATCATCGATAGACATTGTAATAAACATTCATAAAACATAGAGATAACATGGTAAATTAATCATTAAAGACAAGTAACACACACAAATCGATGTTTACTGCTTTACCATGCACTTGCTTTTTAGCCATGAAAAACAGAACGATGTGAAGACGACACCAAACCCGCAACATCCTCGACAAGGCCAATACTTACCTCAAAACATGTGACAACGGAACAAAAGCGAAGTAATTTGACTTCGCTCCTACACGTAAACCCGATATAATTAACACTCTTTCATCGACAACCCACCGTTGTCCCGTGATTAAACAGTCACAACTTCTAATTCTAGAATCCAAACATAGCGAATCATATGAGTTATTGAATCTACACAAAGTTTTCACATGTTTCTAGCTATGCAAATTTCCTGATTTAGCTGTATAATCCCTCTATTTCAACCCCGAAGGTCATTTTGTCGTGTTACTGAACATCAGACTTATCAATTTTGTATCTATTTTTCTACAACAGAAAGAGTGGCAAACCACACCATTTCTGGAAAACTATGAGAAATTACCAAACTTTTTCTAGTTATAACCATAATTCAATTCGATCATGTGTTATATGTAATAAGGCAAACAACACAACAACTACTAATGGCGGTTGAATTTTGGACAACATCGCTTCCGATGCTATAACGTTTACACCACCCAACCAGATCCAATGTTCTTGCACCATATGTAATGCTTAAATAATAGCCTACATCATTCATAATATAACAAAGCTACGAAATATGACGTAGATATTCCAAACCCCCCTCACAAGGTTCAACAACGCACTAAACCGAAACATTAAAATAATCAAACCACCTCTATCACTGCCGATCTACCTTAATTTTTTTTGATAAAATACTACTCTACTATCACAATAAAGGTTTTTAGGTGATTACCCCTGAAATCAAACGACGTGGATGAACGGAGCGCGAAACCTTTATTTCCCATTCTCCTCTCCCCCTCATTCTTCCTTCTCTCTTCTCTATCAGGTTCTTTCTTCCTCTGTCGGTCCATGCGTTGCTCTTCCTCCTCGCTCGCTTCGCTCCTTGCGAGCTCTTGGGCAGAAGAACGACGGCAAGGCGGCACGCCGAACCAAGAGCCTAGCGGCGTCGCGTGGCTAAGGGCGGCGCTCATCTGGCGACATCATAGTAAAAAGGTAGTGGCGGCAGTGGCACAACTAGGGCACGACGACGACTGCGAACTAGGGTAGCGACAACTCGGCTAGGGCTCGACGGCTCGACTGGGAAGGGTAGACGCGACGCCCCCTGGTCCTCCCCTTTATAAGGGTGGAGATCCTAGTATGTCTCGGCTGCACGCACGCCGAGACGTATCTGCGTTGGACTTAGGCTAGCCCAACCTTGCCTTTTTTTGTTTTCCTTAATTCTTTCTCTATATTTTCCTTTAGGTCCTTAGAGTAGCAAAAACACAGTATTACAAAGAGGGAGTTGTATGCTTGAACAATTTACTCTGCGTGATGTTGCTCCTTTATAATGCCTTGAGTATTTGGGATTGTGAGAGATAAACAAAAGTAAAAAAGGCTGGAGGTACTAGCTACTTCTTGGGAATACAAGAAGATGAATTGGTCTTTTATGCATAAGTACAATGGTAATATTGTTTAGATAACTAATGCATAGCCTTTAAGATTTCAACATTTAATAATTTGGAGGGATCATACATCTATTTATAGAGTTTTGTTTCAAACAAGATCAAAATAGTCTTTTTTTTAACATATCGCCGTCCCTGATCACAGGAGATCATCTCATATAGGATATCTTTGCCCAATTTTGTTAGTGGAACACTAGATCACACACAACTCCAACAACAAAAAATTTCATCTGATCAAACATTTTGTGCTTTTAATTACATTTTTTCATAAGAATAATCTATGTTGACATTGAATTTTGCAAAGGGAGGGAAGCAATTTCCTTGAGGCCAACATCATCGTATGTTTGCTAGTTGTTTTCTATAATAGTAGTTCGTATCTGTTGCTGCTTGGGGAGTTTTGTTTGTCTGATTTTGGAATACAGGATTATATGACACCCTGTTTGGATCCTACGAATTGGAATTGAGATTCCTAACTTTAAGGCTGTTTGTATGTACCAGTAATTGGAACGATGAAATTTCCAGGATACATATACAGAATTCATATAGAAAACTATCAAAACCTTCTATTTAAAATACCTTTACGTCTTTGCCCTTTAGTAAATACACAACACTTTAGGGATCTAATTAAAAAGCAGCCCATCTATTCAAATAGAAATTTTTAAATAGGCCAGATCGGCGAATTTGAACAGACCAGACTTCCCGGTGGGCCCCAGATAATCCACCCCCCCCCGCGCAAGGACGCCTCTGCCCCCAGGCCCCTCCCCCTGCGTACCGCCTTATACGCGCGGGACCCAGTCCCTGCCACGCAGGCGGAAATGACGCCTCCGCCCCTCGACCGTTCAAATTCTGGTGCCACCTCTGCGGGAACATTTTGCAATCACCACCCCGCGCAGCTCAACATTTCCGCTCCTCCATCTCGATATTTCTTTTTGGCTACTAAAAAGCGCACGAGAGAAGAAGCGCCAAGCCAAAGCGAAAAATTTCGCCATGAGTCCACAACCCAAGCTGCAGCGGCCGCTGCCCGCTCTAACCGAAGCTCCGATAAGACGCTGCCCCCCATCGGTGCCCGAGCCCGCGCACGCGCCTCGTGCTAGCCGCCGCCGCCGCTGCCGGCTTCCGCGGCGAGGCTAGGGTTGGGAGGGGCGGGGGACTAGGGTTTCGGCAAGATGAGCTACCGGAAGGGGTCGAAGGTTTGGGTGGAGGAGAAGGGGGAGGGGTGGGTGGAGGCGGAGGTGGTGGAGGCGAAGGAGCGGGCCGTCGTCGTGCTCACGAGCCAGCGGAAGAAGGTGCTGCAATCTCTCCTTCTCTGCCTCTTTCGCTATCGCTCCGTTTCGTGTGGTTTAAGTTTGCGTTGTGCCGTTTGGAATTTTTAGTGGTGCGAGTGTGGCTTCGGATGTGGACAGGGAGGTCATTTGGTGTTGGATTGGTTTGAATTTGGGGGAGATCGGTTTGTGTTTTGGTGTTGGTTTGATCATGTTTTGGTATTAGTGAACCGAGGTTGTTCAAAATTTTAATCTATTTTTCCAAATAGTTTCGAGTTTTTTGTGTGTAAAATTCGCTTGTGAGAAGAAAAGTTTATTCGAAATGTCGGAAGTGGTGCCAGTGGATATTTAATTTGAATCCATAGCTATTTTGGTACAATTTTCTACTGGGTTCTGGTGGTGCACTGGTTCCTTTGAGGGGAAAATTTTGATTGCAGATGGCAGTATTCGCAGGTTATTGTGTTCGTGGCGTTAATTCGATCAAATCTGAAATCCTTAGTCACTTATATTTTAATTTTGTTGAGTTGTCACTTGTTTGACTTGTACTATCTTAAAATGTTTCGAAGCTTCAATTGGAGTACTTTTGGATAATTCTATGGACCTTTTGAACTCACCCTATGTGTTCTGCAAGTTACCCTAGATTGCTTGTGCCGTGAAATTTAAATTGCGACGGCAGCGATAACTTAGAACTTTTACCGATAGTTATATATTTTTTTTTGACAATTCGGCCAAATTTGGAAATCCCTGTGCCATCAGTTATAATTTAATTGTTTGAGTTATACTTGTATTAAGTTGCTTGTTTGTTCTGATTTTATGACCTGACTTATTTCAAATTAGATTCTGTCGAGTTGTTCAGTTGTAGGCAACCCGGCCTGCTTTAACAGTTTATTGGGATTATATAACAGGGGGAAATTTTGTTTAACTGATGAATTTAACTCTCTCCTTTGTTCACACCCTTTGAGCTATTTGGGTCTTACACTTGACGTCAGAATATCAGTCCATACGTTCAGAATGTTTAAGCACTTTGCTATGTTGTTAAATTTTGTTTATATTATGATTTCTTGCTCAACGGAACTAACTGAATTAAAAAAAATGAGACCTGGTTTTATTTGTCCTGATGGAAATTTGATTTGATTAGTTTCTCTCATTTTTGTTTTCAGATTACAGTTTTCCAGAGAAATTGCTGCCTAGGGACACAGATGAAGATCTTGGTGGGGGGCATGTCGATGACATGACCAAACTGACCTATCTTAATGAACCAGGTGTTCTATACAATCTAAAGAGAAGATATGCGTTGAATGAGATATATGTAAGTGGTTCACCAACACTGTTTTTATTTGTTGGAGCGACTAGCATCTGAACCTAATAGAAATGTAGGTGGAAGCACAATTATTTACCCATGAATCCTTACTCACACTTCTGTGCAAAATTGACCTACTTGAATTCATGTATGTAAGTTTCCATAATGATGATTTGCAGCCGGTGGCCTACTGATATTACAGAGCATTTTTTAATTGGTAAATTCTCACCAGACAAGTCCCTGATAACTGTGTTCTGATGTTCAGTTCTGTCATACTCAGTCATAAAGGCATTTCAGTAGAATTTTGCTAAATCCATTGAAATCAAAACTGAAACATCTGCAATAAAAAATATAATCCATTATGGCAATTGTTTTTTGTCAAGTTGAACACAATAATGGGATCTCATCTGAATGGTTTGCCAGCTGCAATTAAATTTTGATATAATCTAATCATGCTACTGTTGAAGCCTATACAACAGAATGAACACATATAAACTACTATGTAATTCTATATGTATGAAAGTATGGAAATAATAATTGATGCAATGTGTAAATTTGGTTTTTTTTTTCATATCGCAAAAGGTATGTTTTGGGTCATAAACTCACAGCGTTTACTTGGAAGAATTGCTGTTCCTCTGATTCGTCATGTTTAATCATTAATGATGATCTAATTTCACCATTTGTTGGCAAAAAGATAATAAATGCTTGGTACTTTTGTTTTGCTGCTTCAGCTATAGGCTACCTTTTATGACTGCTTTTCCACTTGTCTGTGTTGAGATAGACATACACCGGAAGCATCTTGATCGCTATTAATCCTTTCACGAGGCTACCTCACCTGTACAATGAGTACATGATGGAGCAATATAAGGGTGCCCGATTAGGGGAGTTGAGTCCACATGTTTTCGCAGTAGCTGACGCATCATACAGGTGGGGGTTGCATTTTGATTCAATTACAAGGCCCCTGTACCCCTTTTATTTATATAATTTGTTTTGTTAACGCTTATCAAGCTAATGTAGGGCTATGGTGAATGAATCCCGGAGCCAGTCAATATTAGTTAGTGGTGAAAGTGGTGCTGGCAAGACCGAAACAACAAAGCTTATCATGCAGTATCTTACTTACGTTGGTGGTAGAGCTGCTCTTGATGATCGAATAGTTGAGCAACAAGTTCTCGAAGTAAGTTTTTTTGCACTGTTACATATGGAAACTAAGGGTCTTTCCACTTTTGGTTTTGTGAAATATTTGATTTCTGTGTCGTACTGTTGAAGACGTATCTTATAAGATCTTCATTTGTTTCCCCCACCAGTCTAACCCTCTTTTGGAGGCATTCGGCAATGCAAAAACAGTTAGAAATGACAACTCAAGGTGAGGTTTCACTCTTACAATGCTTAGTGTTGGGTCAGTTGTAACGAATGGTTCGGATATGTTCTTCACTTTGATAATACACGTTGAGGTGTTGATTGGCAATAAACATGATAACAATGTTTTTTTTAGAATATACAATGGCTTTACTAATTTTGTAGAATTTAACCTTTTCAATCTTATTTTGTATAGTCTTTAACTTACAACACTTTCTTGGTTGCAGCCGGTTTGGAAAATTTGTTGAGATACAATTTGATGCTAATGGTAGAATATCTGGAGCTGCCATTAGGACCTATCTTTTGGAAAGGTCTCGTGTTGTGCAAATTACTGATCCTGAAAGGAATTTTCATTGCTTTTATCAATTATGTGCTTCTGGAAAGGTACGTGTACCAAGTACCAACTGTTGCGATTGGATTACTTATTATCTGTGTATGCATTATATGAGTTCCATTACTGGCATGATTTTGGGCTTTTCTATGAAGTTGGTAAAGTCTACATTAATTGTTGAAGGACACGCTTATACTTAATTTATAATCATACTGCATCGCAATTTACAGCTCTAAATTTTTCCATTTCACTAGTCATTGATTTAATTGGTATGTATTTATGATAACATGCATTTCTATTACAATAATGGTTGGCTTGCAATCTCTTTGGTATTTGTTCTGAGCTATTTAATGTTGCCAATGTTATAAATTAGATTTGATAAAATATTTTGCATATCAGAGAACAATTAGTGTAAGATGTCTTTGTTGCTGAAATGATGGTTCTATTATGTTTGTTAAGCAAACCTAGATGGTATTATGAAAGCACTTCTAATGACACATCTGCTAATGTTATTTTCCTGTGACCAATCTAAGTTCTTTCCTTGTATATTAGTGGTCAATGTTTAGCAACTTTGATTGTACACATTTTTTTAAAAACACTTATTTAAGGATGGAGGCCTTAACATTGTAGATGTTCGTGTATATAAATAGGGCGCTGTGGTCGATTTTATTTCAGTCCAATCTATTCCAACTAAATATACGTGTTGATTGACTTGATTCCATACAGCACTAAGTTAATTTTGATTTGCATTGTTTGTCTCTGAAGGATGCAGAGCTATACAAGATTGGGCACCCAAGCAGTTTCCATTACTTGAATCAAAGCATGACATATGAATTGGAAGGGACAAATAATGAAGATGAGTACTGGAAGACAAAAAGGGCGATGGATATTGTCGGAATTAGCAGACACGATCAGGTTTCTAACTGGATGTAAACATACTCAGATGTTACTTGGAAAACTAATACCCACAGAAAATCATTGCATACAGTACTTTAGTGTGTAGTTTGCATTTTTCCCTCCGAGAAATGAATGTGTATGTCGTACGTTGTTCAGGATGCTATATTTCGGACATTGGCAGCCATTCTCCATCTTGGCAATATTCAGTTTTCTCCGGGAAAGGAGCATGATTCTTGAAAATAAAAGATTCAACATCAAATTTTCACCTCCAAAGCGACAGCTAAACTGTTCATGTATGATTTTTTTTAACATTTTTATTGTGACCGTTTTTATTGTTTTTTAATTACCCTCATTTGTTTGTAAGCACGATTCCAGTAATTGCATTGAGTTTTAAGTTCTTCAAATGCTTAGTTTTAAATGCTCTGGGGCATTGAGGTTGTGGATGTAGATGAACTGGCCTTTGATTTCTTGCTGACGAGCAGAGGTTACCCTTTCCACCTTATATTAGTGAATTTCTAAATACGAGAATGAAAGAACCTACAGTAGATAATTAAAAATGTGATTTCTATGGTCACTATACATGCCACATGTTTATATGGATATTAATAAGTAAATATGTTTAAATGTGCATGTATTTAACTGTGATTTCTATGGTAACTGTAAATGCCGTATGTTCATTGGTGAAGACTGAATTTATGATTAGCGATGTTAACAATTTTAATTTTTCTGTAGTTATTGTTTTAGCTCCCAGTCCCCCACAACTGTTCTAGAGAAGGTTGACGGAAGTCACGGAACCACATAATTGAATGAACTTGTTGAAAATGTGCATTAATGAATGATAATGTATGCACGGATATATCTCTTTCAGGCCAAATAATGTTTTGTTACTTGTAAAATATCATTGGTTATTATGACTCATGTTTTCTTTGTAACAGAAATTATGTTATATTTTGGAACTGCAAGAAAGTATTGTTCTGTAGCTTCCTTAATTAAACTTTTTGCTTATAGTTTTATTTTTGCTATCTGAATTAGGTGCGATCCAGATCTGTTGGTCTCAACTCTATGTAGCCGGTCTATACATACTCGTGAAGGAACAATTATAAAAGCATTAGACTGTGCTGCAGCAGCTGCTAATCGTGATGCTCTAGCAAAGACTGTATATGCAAGACTATTTGACTGGTATTTTCTCTTGCCTTGTTTTCTAAGTTTTGTATGCTTGCATAAGATAAACATTTTTCAATATTTTCAGGCTTGTTGAGAATATTAACAAGTCAATTGGTCAAGATGTTGATTCCAAGGTACAAATCGGTGTATTGGATATCTATGGCTTTGAAAGCTTCAAAAACAACAGGTCTTTAAAAGCCTATCATTTACTTTAGTTCATTTATAGTACTTCCCAATTTTTTTGGTAATTGAACGTGTCATCTGCAGCTAAAGAGCCTTGTTAACTGTTTATTTTCAGCATGTTTTTGACAATTCATCATGGTGTTTGCATTTAAAATGAACTTTATTCTGTTCGCATCTCATTATTGATCTTTTTGTAGAACTATTCTTTTGGTTTAGAATGCAATTACCTCTCTCTTTAATTTTTTTTTGGGGGTAAGCTCATGTGTCAAATGGCAATAAGCTATTTTGTGTGTTTTGCATATATTATTACTACCAATTGGAAAAAATGTTGGTGAAATTATGCAGTAATTAGCTACCACATTGAAATATTGATTTTGCCCTGCTGTCTAGTTCTTAATGATCTTCCTTTATTTATCTCTGCAGCTTTGAGCAGTTTTGCATTAACTTCGCAAATGAAAAGCTTCAGCAACATTTTAACGAGGTATGTTCTACTGTCTAATGTCAGATGTAGAACAATGTGTGCTCTTTAATGGACAGCAAAATATTGCTATGCATGTTTAATTCACTTGCTCGTCTTAACTTTAAATGCTACAAATGTCTTTCCTCAGCATGTATTCAAGATGGAACAGGAGGAGTACAAAAGCGAGGAAATTAATTGGAGCTACATTGAATTCATTGATAATCAGGATGTGTTGGATTTGATCGAAAAGGTTGTTTCGTTGCCTTTACTTATTGAGTTTAGTAAGGATTGAATGTTTGACACATAGTTACCGTATTCGCCATAAAACCCAGAATTGCGGTCCGGATTCGTCGAACCCGAACCGGTTTAGGGTACGGGGTTCGTGTTCGCAGTGGAAATTGGAAGAAAAAGTGACGAACTACGAACCCGAATCCCGTACCGTGACTCGGACGAACCACGTTTTTGGTAACTATGGTTTGACCATTGCTTAATCTATGCTTTGTAATTTGATCTAGTGCAGTAAATACGGTGTTCTTTCTTCTTTTGTTGAACTTTGTATTCATATCTCATTTGAAGTGGTTAGATTATCACATCGTATTTAGTGGTTTGCACTTGCATTAAATGTCCCCTTTACAAGTTTCGAAGTCAAGTTTTTAGCTGGCGCCTGGTGGTGGTGTTTGCCATTTGCCACCAATGATGGGATCAGGTAGTGCTCTAATGCCTTGAGCATAACTGCACTGATGGCATTAGCACTAGCTGTTGAGCATTGACATGTTCGCTGATTGCCAGCGCCAACCTGACCTCAGTGGTGTCGTCACCAACTCACCATTGAAATCTGTTGAACTCACTATTGGTGCCTCGGTTTCAGGCTTGTGCATGTTTTGCAGTTGCGTAATGGCATGGAATAAATAGGATTTGTCGAGTCTAGCTCATGTTTCCTTTTATGATACACAGCTATAGGCTTTGGCACCATTGTTTGTGTGCTCATCATCTTGTACAATAGACAACATGCTCAGATAATTAAAGTGTGTGTGGCATGCAAAATATGCTAATTGACGGGATCAATAATTCTGCTTCTGCAAGCTGTTAATATTGCAATATCAATAGTGTCAGGTGCAGTTAGCAAATACTATGCTTGTTAATGTATAAGCTACACAGTACTGACACCACATCTACGTTTTGGTCTGGTCTTGTGCATGCTTATGCCAGAAGTTGCTTTGTTGTCTCATCTGGTCGTTATTGCAATATTTGGGATGGTTTGGAATGCTGTTTGCTGTCTTTCTGCCCCTTAGTTGCTCTGGATTACATATTACAAAACTGAGTCTAATTCTATTGCATGTCATAAAACAGAAACCTATTGGAATTATCGCACTGCTGGATGAAGCTTGGTAAATAGTTGGTTTTATTTCTGCTGGAAAATATCAGTTTTTCTAAACAAACAAATACATATTCTAAACTACGATTTGTTCATTTTACAGTATGTTTCCAAAATCTACTCATGGAACCTTCGCAACAAAGATGTTCAGAAACTTCTCTTCCCATCCTAGGCTTGAGAAAACAAAGTTCTCAGAGACAGATTTTACTATCTCTCACTATGCTGGGAAGGTAAGCCAGAAGCCAGGTAATTTAATTAATTTATCATGTGTTGACAATAATAGCATCCACCTTTTGCAGGTTACGTATCAAACAGATTCTTTTCTGGAGAAGAATCGAGATTATATTGTTGCAGAGCACTGCAATCTTTTATCATCTTCAAGATGTCCATTTGTTTCTGGACTTTTCACTTCGTTGCCAGAAGAATCTTTGAGATCGTCATACAAATTCTCGTCAGTTGCTTCCAGATTTAAGGTATCAATAGAAAGTTGATTGCTTCTGTTTCCTTTCAGTCTTTGAAATATGTCCGTTTGCCATGGGGCTTTCCTTTGATCGCTGTGTTTATTTATGTAAAGTTGTGTTTATTCGCTCCTATATCCACATCAAGCTTTTAGGTATTGATGTATAATGTGACTAAAGTAAAATAAAAAAAGGAAATAGAAAATAACTGTATTTGTTCACAATCCTACATGATTATTTCAGAGTTCTGGGGTTTCACACTAACCTTTATGGCCAAAGAAGGCAGTGGTGTAGAACTGTAGATACCATTTTTTAATTCCATATTAGCAATCTTTATAGCATGAATTTTCCTCCAAGCATTATGATTTCAACAAAAAAAAGTTGGCTGCACAAATACTCATTATTGATATATGAGTGGTTTAGATCACTTTTGGAAATTTGATGTTTCCTTGAAGTTCCTTTGCAATTGCACTACATACGGAAGTCTGCTAGCTTTGGCTATTTAATTCATTTCATTCTTACTTCATGCCTGCAATTGAGACACTGATTTTTCTCATTTCTAATGCATTGCCTTGGTTTGTATTTAAAGCCACGATATTCTGGTTCTTCTAACTGGTATGTTATATTCATTTTTTGTAGCAACAACTCCAAGCCCTCATGGAAACCATCAACTCGACAGAACCTCACTATGTACGCTCGTGAAGCCTAACTCTGTTAATAGACCACAGCTTTTTGAAAATCAAAGCGCCTTGCACCAACTGCGTTGTGGAGTAAGAACTTCCATCATAAGCATAGAATACCAGGGCAATAGTATATTTCTCTCATCATTTTCTTCATTATCGCATCTGCCCACATAACACTTAGTTGCTGATTGACACCTCAGTATACTGTTGGCACTCTGAGGCATGAAATGTTAAAGTTGATTATTTCTGCTTCAAATAATACCTTTTTGCAATAGATGAATCAAGCTTATTCCAAATAGTTTGTTGGTGCCGTGCCAACTTGCCCAATTTATTGATTGGGTTGGTGACATACTGGTCTTACATCATACCAGCATGTGACTTGAGTAATCATACAACCTCGAGCAACTTGGGCAAGTAATTGGAACCCACATTCATAAGAACACTTAAAAAAATGTTTGTCCTACCATGCTATATTAATTATCCTTCGGTGCTTATGCTTTATAGCACCCTCTCAAGCTATACATATAATGCATCATAAAATTAAATGCTGCTTCATTGTTTTTGCTTCTATATGTTGCCGCCTGCATGGTTTACTGATCGATATTTTCCTTAAGATTGTGATTTGGTGGTGTGGCAGGGTGTTTTGGAGGCCGTTCGCATTAGTCTTGCTGGCTATCCTACCAGAAGGACTTACGCTGAATTTGTCGATCGATTTGGCGTTCTAGTTCCTGACTTAATGCTTGGAAGGTACCTAATGTATGCTTCATGCAACTAGTTTCGAGTTGTTTGCTTCACAATTTGCAATGTTAACTGCACTACTTTATAAGCAATACAACTTTTCTTTTTTGTGCTCATGGGGTTGGTGATCTAAAATCACAACCGCAAAATATTCCATTTGTTGTGGGCACAATTTATATCTTTTGCTTGTTCAACTGCTTTAGTTTGAAACTTTGAACAAACTCTTGGTGCTTGTGTTGCATTTGATATAAACACGCTTCAAGGAACATAATCTTTTGCCCTATACACTGTGGGGTTATTAGTTTGTATTGACAACTTCTTTGTGTGTAGTATTTGAGCCATTTGTGTTGCTACTTTGATCGAACATGTCCTCATTAGTTACATATAGGTGAAACCTGTTAGATTATGGGATATGGATTTTACTAGTCACAACTGTGCAATTTATTCACTATTGAGAGAGTATATACAGACATAGGGTTACATGGGCCTCATGGGTTACATGAGGCAAGAGAGAGGGAGAATGTAAACTCTTAACACTCCCTTCAAACTCAAGGTGAATCAGGATGATCTGATGCACTGAGTTTTAGTAGATGAAACCGATGCTGTTCTCAAATATGAGCTTTAGTGAAGAATTCTTTGACTTGAAGCTCTGAGGGTACATATTGGATGTCGATGGTCGACTGCTAACGATGAGACCGTGTGAAGGATGCATCAACACTAATGTGCTTTGTCAACTCATGCTTGAGTGCTTGACTGGATCACTAGTAATATGAATGACACTTGTATTGTCACAAAACAGAGGTATAGGATTATCACAATGAACACCAAGATCAGCTAAGAGCCATCGAAGCCCAATACACTGAGGTGGTAGTGGCAAGAACTCGAAGCTCAGCCTCTGCACTAGAGCGTGACACTACAGTCTGCTTCTTGGACTTTAGGCAATGAGTGAAGTACGAAGAGAGATGCAATATCCAGTGATAGATTGGTGATTAGCAGGATCACTCGTCCAAGTGGAATCAGAGTAAGCGTGGAGCTGGAGCTGACTCGAACAGACATCTAGACATAGTCCCTCTCAAGTAACTCTGCACACGAAGAATATGACCGTAGTGGATTGAGGTGAGAGTATTGACAAACTGGCTGTGCACATGAACAACACGAGAATGCCTAACTTGGTGACAGTTAGATAAACAAGGCTACTAATAAGTTGACGTTAGCGGAAAGATTTGTCAATGGTACACCGTCTGTAGGTAGAAAGCGAGGTGGAGTTCCATGGGTGTTGCAACATTGAGTATTACTCATCCCGAGTTAGTGCGATCCTGACGTAGCGATGTTGAGAGAGTTAGTAGCCATTGCCTTTAGAATGAACCTCAATCTCGAAAATAGCTAAAAGTACCAAATCGGACATCATAAACTGTTCACTCAATTTCTTCTTCACAAAGCCACATAATCCATGTCGTCTCTGTGATTAGCATATCATCTACATATAGCGAAGCAAATTACGATCCGAGAAGTGTGAATAAACAAGGCGAGTTATGTTTACTTGGAGTGAAACTAACGGCTCGAATCACGAATTGAAGAGCTCAAACCAAGCACGAGGAGCCGCTTGAGACCATATAGAGGACGGCTAAGGCGACAAACATAGCATGTAGGAGCATTAACACCGGGATAGTCGCATATAGACCTCCTCATGTAGATCACCATGAAGAAAGGCAATTCTTGACAACCATCCGAGATATAATTATAACACCTCGGCTCAACATAGAGTCCGAATGTCACCAACCTATGCTAACTACCAATTTAAACATTAATTTATAATAAATTCCAGCAAGCATATCAAGATTAAAACCGCCATGGGTCACAAGATGAACATTTAAAGTAATACTAATCAACAAATGAATTTACCAACTAGTCTCAAGCATTATTCTAGGCAATAAATAAGTCCATGAATAACAATGTAAAGAAATAACGAATGTCTCTAGATTTATATGGAATCACTCTAAATAAATATTTGCGTGTATTTGTTTCGCATGTGACGCTTGTGATCTATCCTCTCCCATGTATGTTGCCATCAACCGTCACCTAAAATTAGCAACAAAGCAAGGGAGTCCAAGACTCAGCAAATGCATAATAAGGCCATAAACAACAATTTATTAACTATAATAAGGGTTATCATCATTTATCTATTTAATGTCATTTCCATACTCAAATAAACAAGTCATATTTCATATAGGTAAACTTGCATAATTTAACAATTTACTCATATATGCTAATGCATCATCATGCTCATGCTCATATGCATCTCATTCGCTGATACTGGTATAGCGGAGTGTTCACCTGTCGATGACACATCGCCTTATCTTCGTTAGGATGGGGTCCCTACAAATGTAAGACTTTATCTAGAGTACTTGGACTAGTCATGTATCTTTCTCCGACCTCACGAATAGTTGACTTTCTCACCGGCTTGTACACTCTTATCATGATGAATGTAAATGGTGCAACATCATAATTAATCATTTACACAACTCGTCTCATTAACTCAATGTCATAATCTCATTAATTGAATGTCATCAATATCATGTATACGAATAAGCTTAACGAAAGCATAATAAATAACATGATAAATAAGGTCAACGACAATGACGAACAACCCATTATTCACCACTCTATCATGTACTTACCACTTAGCCTTTAGAAGTCGGTGACAAATTGTGGCACAACGCATGAGGTCACAGTCTCGAACAAGCAAGTAATAACACACACTAAAAAGCATACCACCATAGTACCAAGCACATTGAACAAACCATCATCGAATCTATACGCAAAATCGACGCCTTTAACTTAACTTCATCTGGACGCCTCGCGTTGTTCCGATGAGTAAAAAGGCTCCAACTCTTTCATCCGGACTCCAAACCTAGCGAAACATATACTTTAGAAGCCCCACAACATTACCTACAACTTTCTAGTCACAACAAACTTCTAAATTCCCTATTTCCAACCTCAAGACTACCCTATAATCTTTCGGACGGGCCACTTCACAATTTCAGTATCTTTTATATAACTTGAAAACTAATGAACAATAACAATTCGGAATCTACTCAATTTCCTCTTATTCAAGTTATCACCAAAATTAAATTATTTCATTTATTTGTCGAAGCGCCTGACTTCACGATAGCGCCAGCGACGTCCATTTTCGGAATGTGACCTTCCTAAGGCCATAACTTTTCATCCACAACTCCAAATCTAGTGTTCTAGACCTTCCGAAAGCTAGTGAAATTCCCCATCTTTGCTAACTAGCCAAAACTCGAATCGAATGTAAATATCCTTAATTGCCCCGAGGTTTTGCAGATGATTCGATGAACTAGGGCTTATCAAAACTATTCTCTCGTTAACGGATGATCTACAAATTGAACAACATTAATCTAGGGCCAACTAAAGGCTACTAGATCGTTACCTCAAGAAAATCGCGATGCTCGTGATTTGCGAAGCCCTTGATCTTCCTTCTTCCTTCCCTTCCTTCCTTTCTTCCTTGTGTTCACATTGCGAACCCACGGCAATCCACGAGCGAGTAGCAACGATGGGGTGAAACTTCCCGAGGAGGGTGTGCGTCGATGAGTGGCGGCGAGTGCGGCACGGGAAGGCGGCGAGAGGTGGCACAACATGGGAGCGTGCGGACGAGGAGGAGTGGCGGCGGGTTTTGGGAGCGCAGGAGGCACCCTAGGGTCCTATTTAAACTCCGGTGGTCGGAGGGTCGTGGCTTGGGCGTGCTAGGGTTGAAAGCAGCAACATTGAATTTGATTCGAATACACTTTGAATTCGAGTCAGTTTTCCTCTTTCCTTATGTGCAGTGAATATTCCGGAGACCATAACTCTGTCCCGGACTCGGAATTCAGTGATTCTTTTTTTCGCATTTAGTTAACTCAGAGTAATTGAACTTTCTATTTGTGGAGATTTCATGAAAACACCGTCTTTATTGCTAAATTTCCTTTGAAGTTGACTCAGTTGTGGACTCTGATGCTCTGTGCAGCCTACCTTGCGGTCCCCATGTCTCGCACGTTGGAACCCCAAATTAGGTCAACGATGACTCTAAATTGGATTATATGAAAAGATCTACAACTTTGTAGTTCTGAGGTTTTCCATTGGAAGCTGTTTGATTGTGAAAATCACGTTGTAAGATGGACATATTCTCCCGTTTCTTAGTGAGGCAAATATGGAATATCCCGATCTCCGCATATTCTCTTTAAATAAATGAGGTATTACAATAGTCCAGGTGTGTACCGCTGCAAAAGCAATGAGAGTAAGGACTGTGGTCATATGAGCAACTGGAGCAAAAGTCTCATCATAATCTCGACCATAAATTTGCTGAAAATCTCTTGCAACAAGACGAGCCTTGTATCGCTTTACCGAACCATCTAACTTGTTCTTTAATTTGTACACCCACTTGCAAGTTATAGGAACAACTCCAGATGGTAGGTACTCGGCCTAATTTATATCTTAATCACAACTGCAAAATATTCCATTTGTTGTGGGCACAATTTATTTCTAATGCTTGTTCAACTGCTTTAGTTTGAAACTTTGAACAAACTCTTGGTGCTTGTGTTGCATTTGATATAAACACGCTTCAAGAAACATCATCTTTTGCCCTACACACTGGGGGGTTATCTGTGTAGATGGTCCTTCCGTATGAACAATGCTTCTTGTAATTTGATATCTGTAGTTTGTATTGGCAACTACTTTGTGTGTAGCATTTGAGCCATTTGTGGTGCTACTTTGATCCAACAAGTCCTCATCAGTTACATGTAGGTGAAACATGTTAGATTATGGGAGAGGGATTTTGCTATTTACAACTGTGCAGATTATTCATTATTGAGAGGGTATATATAGACATAGGGCTAAATGGGCCTCACGGGCTAGATGGGCAGAGAGAGAGAGAATGCACAACTCTTAACAAAACCAATTCTTGCATTTTAATGACAACTTGTGTTAATTTTTTTACTATTTTATGGGATAGTTTAGTGCTGTATAATTTGAATCAGGCAATGAGCACATAACCATAGGTCTTGAGCAACTGAACACATCCTGCCAATTCAAATGGTTGTCGAGATGCTCAATTGATAATATTGCTGTACAAACTGTCTCTCTATGGAAAGATAAGGCATCCCATTTACAAAAAAATAACAGTTGTTAATTTGCATTACCTTATGTGGTTTTATGCTTAATTATGCAGTTATGATGAAAGGACGTTGACAAAAGGAATACTTGAAAAGATGAAGCTTGACAATTTTCAAGTAATCTGCACGACTCATATTATATTGTTACCATTTACTAATGTTTCTTGATGATATAAAATTATAAATGAATCACACCTGTTTCCTTGAGTGATCCTCATTTTGCTCTTCCCGTTTGATTTATCTAAAAGAAACACCAATGTTTTTTGTACACGCACTTCCAATTTTTCAGTACACATTATCATTATTTTCACAATTGAAGTAATTGATAGTTTAATTATACTCTACTGGCTTTGGTTGAGAACAGGTGGGTATAATTTATTGACAGCTCATGTATGTTGCCATCAACCGTCACCTAAAATTAGCAACAAAGCAAGGGAGTCCAAGACTCAGCAAATACATAATAAGGCCATAAACAACAATTTATCAACTATAATAAGGGTTATCATCATTTATCTATTTAATGTCATTTCCATACTCAAATAAACAAGTCATATTTCATATAGGTAAACTTGCATAATTTAACAATTTACTCATATATGCTAATGCATCATCATGCTCATGCTCATATGCATCTCATTTGCTGATACTGGTATAGCGGAGTGTTCACCTGTCGATGACACACACTGCCCCTATCTTCGTTAGGATGGGGTCCCTACAAATGTAAGACTTTATCTAGAGTACTTCGGACTAGTCATGTATCTTTCTCACCGACCTCACCGAATAGTTGACTTTCTCACCGACCTGGCTCGTACACTCTTATCATGATGAATGTAAATGGTGCAACATCATAATTAATCATTTACACAACTCGTCTCATTAACTCAATGTCATAATCTCATTAATTGAATGTCATCAATATCATGTATACTGAATAAGCTTAACGAAAGCATAATAAATAACATGATAAATAAGGTCAACGACAATGACGAACAACCCATTATTCACCACTCTATCATGTACTTACCACTTAGCCTTTAGAAGTCGAGTGGCGAAATTGTGGCACAACGCATGAGGTCACGATCTCGAACAAGCAAGTAATAACACACACTAAAAGCATACCACCATAGTACCAAGCACATTGAACAAACCATCATCGAATCTATACGCAAAATCGACGCCTTTAACTTAACTTCATCTGACGCGCACGCGTTGTTCCGAGAGTAAAAGGCTCCAACTCTCTCATCCGGACTCCAAACCTAGCGAAACATATACTTTACAGAAGCCCCACAACATTACCTACAACTTTCTAGTCACAACAAACTTCTAAATTCCTATTTCCAACCTCAAGACTACCCTATAATCTTTCAGACGGGCCACTTCACAATTTCGTATCTTTTTTATATAACTTGAAAACTAATGAACAATAACAATTCTGGAATCTACTCAATTTCCTCTTATTCAAGTTATCACCAAAATTAAATTATTTCATTTATTTGTCGTAAACTGCCCAGCTTCACGATAGCTGCCAACGACGTCCATTTTCTGGAATGTGACCTTCCTAAGGCCATAACTTTTCGTCCACAACTCCAAATCTAGTGTTCTAGACCTTCCTGGAAAGCTAGTGAAATTCCCCACATCTTTGCTAACTAGCCAAAACTCTGAATCTGAATGTAAATATCCTTAATTGCCCCATGAGGTTTTGCGTATGATTCGATGAACTAGGGCTTATCAAAACTATTCCTCTCGTTAACCAGATGATCTACAAATTGAACAACATTAATCTAGGGCCAACTAAAGGCTACTAGATCGTTACCCCTGAAGAAAATCGACGATGCTCGTGATTTGCGAAGCCCTTGATCTTCCCTTCTTCCTTCCCTTCCCTTCCTTTCTTCCTTGTGTTCACATTGCGAACCCACGGCAATCCACGAGCAGCAGTAGCAACGATGGGGGTGAAACTCAGCCAGGGAGGGGTGTGCGTCAGTGAGTGGCGCTGAGGCGCGGCACAGGGAAGGCGGCAGAGAGTGGCACAACATGGGAGGCGTGCGGCAGGAGGAGTGGCGGCGTGGTTTTGGGGCGCAAGGGGCACCCTAGGGTCCTATTTAAACTCCGGTGAAATGGAGGGTCGTGGCTTGGACGTGCTAGGGTTGAAGCAGCAACATTGAATTTGATTGAATACACTTTGAATTGAGTCGATTTTCCTCTTTCCTTATGTGCAAATGAATATTAGGAGACCATAACTCTCTCGGACTCGGAATTCAGTGATTCTTTTTTTCGCATTTAGTTAACTCAGAGTAATTGAACTTTCTATTTGTGGAGATTTCATGAAAACACCGTCTTTATTGCTAAATTTCCTTTGGAAGTTGACTCAGTTGTGGACTCTGATGCTCTATGCAGCCTACCTTGCGGTCCCCATGTCTCGCACGTTGGAACCCCAAATTAGGTCAACGATGACTCTAAATTGGATTATATGAAAAGATCTACAACTTTGTAGTTCGAGGTTTTCCATTGAAACTGTTTGATTGTGAAAATCACGTTGTAAGATGGACATATTCTCGTCCGTTTCTTAGTGAGGCAAATATGGAATATCCCGATCTCGCATATTCTCTTTAAATAAATGAGGTATTACAATAGTCCAGTGTGTACCATTTGCAAAAGCAATGAGAGTAAGGATTGTGGTCATATGAGCAATCGGAGCAAAAGTCTCATCATAATCTCGACCATAAATCTGCTGAAAATCTCTTGCAACAAGACGAGCCTTGTATCGCTTTACCGAACCATCTAACTTGTTCTTTAATTTGTACACCCACTTGCAAGTTATAGGAACAACTCCAGATGGTAGGTACTCGGCCTAATTTATATCTTAATCACAACTGCAAAATATTCCATTTGTTGTGGGCACAATTTATTTCTAATGCTTGTTCAACTGCTTTAGTTTGAAACTTTGAACAAACTCTTGGTGCTTGTGTTGCATTTGATATAAACACGCTTCAAGAAACATCATCTTTTGCCCTACACACTGGGGGGTTATCTGTGTAGATGGTCCTTCCGTATGAACAATGCTTCTTGTAATTTGATATCTGTAGTTTGTATTGGCAACTACTTTGTGTGTAGCATTTGAGCCATTTGTGGTGCTACTTTGATCCAACAAGTCCTCATCAGTTACATGTAGGTGAAACATGTTAGATTATGGGAGAGGGATTTTGCTATTTACAACTGTGCAGATTATTCATTATTGAGAGGGTATATATAGACATAGGGCTAAATGGGCCTCACGGGCTAGATGGGCAGAGAGAGAGAGAGAATGCACAACTCTTAACAAAACCAATTCTTGCATTTTAATGACAACTTGTGTTAATTTTTTTACTATTTTATGGGATAGTTTAGTGCTGTATAATTTGAATCAGGCAATGAGCACATAACCATAGGTCTTGAGCAACTGAACACATCCTGCCAATTCAAATGGTTGTCGAGATGCTCAATTGATAATATTGCTGTACAAACTGTCTCTCTATGGAAAGATAAGGCATCCCATTTACAAAAAAAATAACAGTTGTTAATTTGCATTACCTTATGTGGTTTTATGCTTAATTATGCAGTTATGATGAAAGGACGTTGACAAAAGGAATACTTGAAAAGATGAAGCTTGACAATTTTCAAGTAATCTGCACGACTCATATTATATTGTTACCATTTACTAATGTTTCTTGATGATATAAAATTATAAATGAATCACACCTGTTTCCTTGAGTGATCCTCATTTTGCTCTTCCCGTTTGATTTATCTAAAAGAAACACCAATGTTTTTTGTACACGCACTTCCAATTTTTCAGTACACATTATCATTATTTTCACAATTGAAGTAATTGATAGTTTAATTATACTCTACTGGCTTTGGTTGAGAACAGGTGGGTATAATTTATTGACAGCTTGACCCTTTGTTTTGCCTTATAGCTGGGTAGAACTAAGGTTTTCCTTAGAGCCGGTCAAATCGCGATATTGGATATGCGCCGTGCTGAGGTTTTGGACAATACTGCACGTCACATTCAAGGCCGTTTCAGAACATTCGTCACCCGCAAAGAATTTGTGAAATCAAGGGAAGCTTCAATTTCTATACAAGCATATTGTAGAGGTAAACATGTGTCCTTATTGTATTGCTTTATTTATTATTTGTACGGCAGTCATATTTTGGGATAGAACAACAAACAGAACTATTGCTATGTTGTCAAAATGAACTGGATTGAACATATATTATTCTCATGTGATCAACCTAAATACTACCTCTGTTCTTTTTTAATTGTCATTTTGGACATTGACATGGTCTCCAATACACACATGTGACTATTAATTTTTCTAATTATATGTTAGTATGTTACCAAAAATTATTTAAAATGTAATGATATGAAGGTATTTTTGATGACAAATCTAGTAATATCATTTACACTTGGCAAATCCAAATACCTTTGTGTATATTTGATGTCAAAGTTTTGAAAGGTTGATTGCACATATTCTAAAACATCTAAAAAAGAATGGAGGGAGTATCAAATAAGGAAAATAGCAAAAAATATCAATGTTTGGTAGCACGCTTGCCACAGTGATGAATTCTTGTGGCCAGAGGGAGTAATTGTTTGCTGGGCCTTGATATTTGTTACATGGAGTCGTAGAATGATAGAATGCTGAAGGCATTCTAGTGAGTTCAGTTACTTAGGTTGCCAAATTACTCCCATAACTTTTGCTACTTAGATGATACTTCTTTTTAAAAAAATTTATGTCTCGTACTCTTGTGCCTGCTATTTTCATGACCTGCAAATTGAAAAAATCTTATGCAGTAGTTCTCGTAAGCATCCTCCTTGAATTGTAATCTCTTGCTCTTTCTGATACTGAATTGCTGGTACGTTGGTTGCTAATTTCGAATGATCTTGTAGGCTGTTTGGCAAGAAAGATGTATATGATCAGAAGAGAAACAGCGGCAGCCATAATTGTTCAGAAATATGTCCGAAGTTGGCTGTTACATCGGACCTACCAGCAATCATGCTCTGTCGCTCTGCTTATTCAGTCCTGTATTAGAGGGTTTATTGCTCGCAGCTATTTCTCAAGCATCAGAGAGCAGAAGGCTGCTTTAGTGATACAGGTGCCCCCCCCCCTTCCTGTGTGTCTGTCTGTGTAAACTATGCAAGAAATGAATCCTCTCAAAGCAAGTATATATATTTTGTTCAATGTTCAGTAGACGGTAAGTTAAGTTGCAGCTTGTTTTTCTGGGAAAAATATTCCTTGTTAGTAAGCAAATAGTTTGAGATTTTAAGATTTGTTTACAAATCATAATCATGTGACTCCATCTGTTTTTGGCTGTTGTGGATCTAGATTTTAGGCTAATTACAATATTAGGAAGACATGGAAGGTAAAGGTTATATTGTATAGTGATGTCATCACTTGTTTATAATAAAAATTAAGAACTTGTATGATTGAATTTGTTTAACATTAGTTTTTTGTTGCCATATTGCAGTCCGTATGGCGAAAACGGAAGGCTGTCATGTTTTTCCAGCATTACAGGCAAGCTATTGTATCAATTCAGTGCTCTTGGAGACAGAAACTTGCAAGAAGGGAGCTAAGGCGACTCAAAATGGTAATTTCTTTTATTGAAATTCTATGGCCATTATAGAATCAATTGGCATGTTTCAATCAGTACTGCAAATCTCAAAATGATTGGCTGATACCTGCCTTAGGTGTTTCAAAATCTTGTTCTTTTCTTAAAATACAGTTAATTTCCTTTTTCTTTCTTCCTCCACATACTCATAAGGCATGCTAGATATGTATATAGGCTATGGTGTTCTTTGCATATTGGCAACCCTGTATATGTTATATATTGGCCCTTTGGTCCATTGGAATAGATAGGAAGCCTCATTCCAACAAGGCATACATGTTCCTTTGCGACCGGAATGATTTCAGGTTTTTTCACCTTTCAAGTTACTCTGATTTGTTCCATCGGAATCATCCTGCACGCGTTGTTAGCCTGCGTGAAGTCGTGTTTTGCTTCTAGTCTGTTATTGACTTATTGTCATGCATTGGGAGTATTCTTATGCCCTGGTTTATGTTATAGGCTGCAAATGAAGCTGGTGCACTCCGTGAGGCAAAGAATAAACTTGAGAAAAAGTTGGATGATCTTACTTTAAGACTTACTCTGGAAAGGAGAATGCGGGTAAGTATTTTCTTCCACTGTCACTTTGGTGTTTTATTTGTTAAGTATTACTTACTGTGTTTCCTTATTTTTGTATATGCTACCCCTGTGCTTGCGTGTATTTGATAGTGTTGTGCTTTTTCCTGCCAGTAGCCCAGTACAAGGGCAGTTATTTTTGAACATTTGTTTGATGTTTGCTACTTCCATTCAGTCACATTGATAAGATTAATTGAAATGTCTCAGACTGCACGTTGTCTGCCAGATAATTTAGTTAGCCAAGTAATTACTGAAATACCCCTGTCAGCACGTGTAAAAATAACCTTTTTTAGTTTTTTTGGTACCTTGAAATTGGTTGATTTTCTGAACATTTCTGGAATTGTTATCTTACATTTGATGCTGTATAATAGAATTATCAGGTGTTTCAGCTGTCAGAATTGTGATTTTTAACTTATTCTATTTCTCATGATTCATGGACTTTCAAATGTAGGCTACCGGTGAGGAATCAAAGTTGGTGGAAATATCAAAGCGTGACAAAATAATAGAATCATTAAGCGCAGAATGTGCTGCAGCTAAATCATCTGCTAAAAGTGAACATGACAAAAATCTGCTGCTCCAGAGGCAATTGGACGATTCTTTGAGAGAGATAACTATGTTGCAGAGTAACAAGATTATGAAAGCAGAAGCAGAAAAGGAGAATTCCAATCTAAAGGTTTGAAGGCTTCCCTCCTTATAATATTTGATCACAAGTATGCTTGGTTGGCCTCCATTTTCAGTTGTCCTCTTAGGCTCTTTGGCAATTTTTTACCCTTCATCTTTTCAGAGGGAATATATAATTTTCTGAAGTCAAATAAGTTTTTACTGTCAAATTGGTGTCCTTTTTCCATTGTGGTAAAATGGCAACATAAATTTTCTTTTTTTACTGCAGTCTTTCTGCATGATTGTAACTCGTAAGCTTTTTGACATAGCATGGTTCCTTCTAAGGCTTATTCATGGAATTAGTATGGTTCTATATGCTTGCTGCTGTAATTGTTTCCTTCGGCAATATGCTCTGTCCTCCCTTTTTCTAACATGAAACATTGTTACATTTTGGGACTTGTTGAAAGATGCTAGCTTTGATTTATCTCTTCGTTGTACTTTAGCTGAAGCAGTTCTCTTTACTCTGCACAGAACTTAGTCGAATCATTATCAAAGAAGAACTCATTACTGGAAAACGAACTTACCACAGCTCGTAAAAGTAGTGATGATACAATGGAGAAATTGAAAGATGTGGAGGGAAAATGCAATCATCTGCAGCAAAATCTGGACAAGTATGTTTTCCCTTTTATATATAAGACTGCAGGATGCTGGAATGATGATCCGTGGAGTAGTCTATGGTTTTTGGCTGCTCTTGCTATTGGAAAATATCTAACGGCTAATGGCTTTCCGAATTCAGATTGCAGGAGAAACTTACAAACTTGGAAAATGAAAATCATGTTCTAAGGCAAAAGGCATTTAACATGTCTCCAATGAACAATCTATCTGTGGCTCCAAAGACATTATCTGAGGTTTTTTTTTTCTTTTTGTCCTTTCCTAATTTTATATTTTTGTTTGTCACTCCACTATTATTAGGTCTAGTATTTTGGTCCCAGCTCTTGACATTTTTCTTATTGATTTTCGTAATTGTATGTTTGAGCACTAACCTAGCTTCAATACCTTCCTTGTTTTGTTAACTGACATGCTATCTGGATACAGAAATTTTCTGCGTCGATTGGGCTTGCCAACAGTGAGCAGAAGCTTATATTTGTAAGCTTATTCTTTTGAATCATTTTTTTACGGGATATTTTATTGAATTAGGATACTTGCAATGATTTAGATTCTTTTTCTAACACTTGAATCTGTCAAAAAATATAATTGTAGGAAAGCCCAACACCGACAAAATATCTGGCTCCTCTTCCACAGAGTTTGACTGGATCGAGGAGAACAAGGTTGCCTGTTGAAAGACATGAGGTTAATTCAACACTGTTCTTCACTTGACATGATTTTTCGCCATACTCTAGTTCGGTTGATGCCTTCTCAGATAAGATCACTAATATTTCATTCAGGATCATTTGGTATTTATTTCTGAGGTGTCTTAATGATGGTATTGTTTTATGCAGGAAAATCATGAAATCTTATTAAGGTGCATAAAGGATAATTTAGGGTTCAAGGATGGCAAACCAGTAGCTGCATGCATCATCTATAAATGCCTTTTACACTGGCGTGCTTTTGAATCAGAGAGGACCGCTATTTTTGATCATGTAATTGAAGCCATAAACGATGTTCTCAAGGTAAAATCATTTGAAGCCCACAAATTTTTCTGTTTGCATGATACATTCATTTGTGGAAGTCAAATAGTTTGGATTTTTTTTTTGTTCTTATTCCAGGGGAATGAAGCTGATGGAATATTGCCTTATTGGTTGTCCAATACCTCTGCACTCCTATGCCTTCTGCAGAAGAATCTACGGTCAAATGGATTATTTGCTACACCATCTCGCCGGTCTGCTGGACCTTTAGGGCTGGGTGGGAAGATAGTGCAAGTAAGGAACTTGAGCATGCCAGTTATTTTTCCAAATTAGTGTTGAATCCTATTCAGTACGGGTGCTGATGTTCCTGTAAAGTATCATTTTCTAAGCATACCTAATTATTTATTTTATCCTATTCCTATCCCATTTGTATGGACTGAAGACAGCAAACATGCACTGGTTTGAACTACTTGACGTCTGATCCTTTCTTCCCCTTTATTTATAGCTAGGAACTTAGATAGATAAGTCATGCATGCCAAACATTAAGAGGTTACACGGGATATTAAGCATGCAACATTAAGAGGCATGAATGCACACGGGATACTAAGCATGCAACATTTAAGAGGCATACATGTACATGAGATACAAAGAGATTACAAGCACACAGGATTAATGCTAACATGGACTATGTGGAGAGTTGTGTTGCTTCCAGTTTATTTACTATTGATCCACGGTCCCTTCTGCTAAAGGGAAGTGCAGAACTGCAGATAGAAAAAGCCACAAAGAAGAGAAAAAGGAAACACCATGTACTTGCTTAAAATGTCCTTATTTTGCACTACTGTATATGCAATTATGCACATACATAGATGCATATAATTTGATTTTGGTACTGCTGTACTAATCAATATTTGTGGCTTTGTGGTTTTCATGAAAAATCTGGGTATAATAGATTTTCTTTTATTTTTTTGACTGGAATGAATGACAATGCTTTTTTTTTTTTCTTTCAGACACTCAGATCGCCTTCAAAGCTTGTTGGACGTGGTGACACTCTGGCACAAGTGGATGCTCGTTATCCAGCCATACTATTCAAACAGCAGCTAACTGCATGTGTTGAAAAGATCTTTGGGCAGCTCAGAGATAATCTGAAAAAAGAAATATCGCCTCTTCTTAGTGTCTGCATTCAGGTATACCTTTGTTTCGTTTGAAATTTTGTTTGAAACAACTGCATTGGATAACTGGATCATTTGGTAACCCCCTGAAAATTACATGCAGGCTCCAAAATCAACACGTGCACAGCCTGGAAAAGCTTCCAAATCACCTGGGGTTGGTGCTCAACCTCCATCAAACTCCCATTGGGACAACATTGTCAATTTCCTGGACTTGCTTATGGATACATTGCGTGAAAATTATGTAAGCCTTTCCTTTAGCTCTCCTTTTCAGCACAAACACAATCTTTTGCAAGCTTCGTCAGAGAGAGGATTTGATAGCTTTGTCCAAGTGAGTCTAATAACCTTATTTGTGTCTGCTGCAGGTGCCATCCTTCTTTATACGTAAACTGATTACTCAGCTATTCTCTTTCATCAATATACAGCTTTTCAACAGGTAGTTTCTCATTTTAGAAATTTAATACTTGGTATGTAAAGCATCGAAAAATGAAAGCAACACACACGTGATAGCCAGTAAATATCAAAGAATAAATTAATGGAAATACCTTAATATTATCTTTGTTAATTTTGCAAATAGATCATTGTACCTTAAATAATAAGATAAGGAAAGGGCCTATTTGCCAATGAAGAACTGGAATTCTTTTGTTGAAAATTGCAGGGACGGAACATGGACATTTCTAACAAATGCTTGATGTAATTGATAGAGAATGGACCTTGTCATCATTCCATTTGGACCAAAGGCTTAATAGAGGTTACAAGAGTGGGCAAATAAGTAAATAGCACCCTATACAAGTAACTAATCACACAGCTACACAATGCTCTAATATTAATATGGTTGAAATAAACTTAGAAGCGCAAACAGAACGATGAGATACTACTTCACTTTCATAATGATACTAACAGTTTTGTTGTTCCATCAGCCTTCTACTTCAAGGGAATGTTGTACATTCTCAAATGGGGAATATGTGAAAGCTGGGTTATCATTGCTGGAGAAGTGGATTACTGATATCACGGAGGAGGTAAGTTTCAATTTTACATTCTGCTTGCCAAGTTGGTATACAATTCAGGAATAGACTATGAGAAACCCTGATGAAGTTGTCCAACTCTCCATGTCCAATATAATTCAGATTTACCTTGTGGTTTAGGAACACACATTGTTCTTGGGATGATGTGTCTTATATATTGGACATCAACATTTTTTTTGTGTTTGGTTCTTTCCAGTTTGCTTCACAAATTTATCATCCTTTCCGCTTTCAGTTTGCAGGAACATCTTGGCATGAGCTGAATTATATCAGACAAGCTGTCGGATTTTTGGTAATTGTTGTACAAGCTGCATTTTTTCCTGTGTTGTTTTCGTTGCTTCTTTTATACCTTGCGGTATATCTCACTAATTACATAACACAGGTCATACACCAAAAAAGGAAAAAAACACTTGAGGAGATCAGGCAAGATCTTTGCCCGGTAAGACAATGTGTATTAACCTCTGCTTTCGCAGTTAGCTATTATTTATGGCAGAGTGTAACTAGTCCTTTTCCCCCTGATGTTCTTTGTAGTCCTTGAGTGTTCGCCAAATCTACAGGATATGCTCAATGTACTGGGATGACAAATACAATACCCAGGGAATATCAAACGAGGTATCATTTTGGCTTGGAAGCTTGGATGTTTCTGGGAATCATTTTGCATTTCTTCGTTCTAAAAAAATTAAAATTTGACAGGTTGTTGCTGCAATGAGAGAAATGGTCAACAAAGATACTCAGAATCTCGTGTCAAATTCCTTTTTGTTGGATGATGACTTAAGGTAACTGTGATTTCTTGGTAGTCAATGTTTAAGAGAGTAGATACATTGCTTTCGAAGTGTTTGTATGTTACGCATTATGTTTGCTTAGAGGTGAGCATACTATACCGATTGACAACTTTGCATTTATATACGCTGTTTGTTTGGTGCAGTATACCGTTCTCTACGGAGGATTTGTCGATGGCCATCCCGGCAATATATTACGCAGATGTAGAACTTCCAGAATCACTTCATCACTATCCGTCAGTACAGTTCTTACTCAAGCATCATGACCCACAGCCTGTCTAATAGAAAGATATGGTTGGGGTTGCCTTGAAGATTAGTTGACCCCCAGGTTTTTATGGGGTTACATCCTTATGCAATGTTGTGTTGTTAGCTTTGTATACTGGCATTGATTCAGGGTAAAAATGGTGAGAAGGAAATGATAGGGTATGCGGTTTGGAAGCAACAATTGTTGCTAGTTGCCAAACAACCGTTGATTCGTGGGTGCCCACTCGTCTTGGCTATGTTCTGTTGTACAGATAATACTGTAGAAACTGTGAAGCATTTTCCCAAAATTGAGTATATCCGTGACAAAATACCTATTTGGTGCCACGCATGTTTAGTACTCGTAATCGTAAATTCGTAACTGATGGGGCACCTTGCATCATGCATGGTACCGATAGAAGTGGATGCGAAGTTCGTAGATACATTGGCGGGGAGTAGTAACCTTGTGGATTGTCCAAACACATTCGCTTGTTTCTCAAGCTTGAGCATCAATTATCAGAGTACAATAACACCAATACATATGTTAATACGGCGGCTATCACTTTACAATGTCCCATCGGTCATCTATCTACCACTATGTAACTATCTAGACTTTCCTCACCACAAATAGGATTCCCTATAGCCTACTAAAACAGATTATTGACAAAGTGGATAGGAGGTTGGCTGGTTGGATCTCAGCCTACTGACTTGGGAGGAAGAGTGACAATGATAAACGTAGAGCTATCAATCATACTAACATACTATATTAGCTGCATCAAATGATCGGAACGTAGTATTAACGCTGTTGACAAAATTCGAAGAGCATTTCTTTGGTGTGGAGACAGAGAACTGCATGGAGGCCATTGCCTTGTTGCATAGAAGACTGTCATTCTACCAAAAGAACAGGGGGTCTAGGACCCAGAGACTTCAGATTGCACAATCAAGCCTTACTAATGAAAGTTGCAGCAAAATTATTGTCCAATCATACTAATCCTTGCTTCCATTGGATACAGATGCGATATATTCAAAATGACATACAGACGCACCCTCGCCAGAGAGACACAACAATTTGGAGAACAATATCAGCGGTAATACATGTGACAGTACAAATGACAAAAGTGATCATTGGCATGGGGCAAACACTATGTTCTGGAAAGATAACTGGACGACAATGGGACGATTTCAACTTAGCCTACCAGTGTTGTTCACTTTCGCGACTGACCCAAACTACACAGTCCGATTGCAGTTTAGAGACAACAATTGGGCGATATCACTGCAGCAAGTTCTTTCACAACAAGATGCTTCAAAATACCAGGTACTGCAAGATTTCCTATTTACCCAACAACTGCATTCTGATACTCTAGATCAGAGGGTATCCATTTCAACCATGGCTACCCCAACTACGTCAATATTTTACAGAACCATGGTATTTCATGGACAAAAATGGCTAGCGATGGACTACGCTTAAAATCGATCAATACATCACAGTTTTAGAATCTTCTTATGGCTCGCTTTCGGAGGACGTCTTAACTCCAGAGACAACATGACAGTTAAATATTGGACTCAAGACCCATATTGTGATATTTTCTCAGCAATAGAAACAATTAATCATATTATTTTGCATTGTAAGCCTGTAGACAATCTTTGGAGAAAATTAGGTCTCACAAGTGAAGCAAACTCATCTCAGAATATGCTACATTTTTTGGAAACGACATTGATAGGGGATGAAGAGTTTAATGAAATATGGCCAATTTGCTTTGAAGCATGCGCTCATACATTATGGATTACGAGAAATAACCAAGTATTCCAACATTTTGGTCATAATGTGACGTTTCTACGTCATCAGATTCAAAGTTTAATCAGTCTTTGGATACACCAGATAAAACCCAAGTTTCAAAATAGTATTCGGCCGTGGAAGCCAGCTCATGTGGTAGCTCATTTCGTTTTATGTCGTTTAGGACTTATTTCTCTCTGCTTTCTTTCTTTCCTTTTCCTGTTTTTCTTTATGCTTTATGTAATTCTACTTTTCCTTTATTTTTATCTTACTCTTGCTTCTTTTACTTATAACTCTTATTTGATAACTATTGAAATATAATAGCTATAAGGTAGAGATTTCTCTACCTTCTCACGTCAAAACCCAACAGTGGTACTGTAGTGCCCGAGCTCTCAAATCATCATACGCAAAAGATCGGCACCTTCGTCTCCTCTTTATTCATTTGAAGAAGAGTCGGCAGTACATACCGAAACGAACAGAAAAAAAAAAGAACGGAAAAAAAAAAGAACGCATTTTTCCGTTAAAAAAAGTAACACCTTTTGCTCTTGGGGATCAAGAATAGCATCACCAAGAAAAAGAATCAACGAACAAATTTACACAGATCCTGCTCGCCACTATATACACTTTAAACAATTTCGACAAAAAAAACAAACACACGCGCGCGGACGCGAGCATTGTTGCGCCGTGTCCATCGATCGTTGAGGTGGTTACAACTTCAGTTACGCCCCTCTGTCCCTGCTCTGCCTCGGGGAGCCACTCTTGTGCCCTGTCACCGAGCTCGCGTACCGGTGGTCGCCCTTCCGCAGCGTGCTCTCGGCGTGCACGGCCGACGCGAGGTGCCTCTTCTTGGCCGCCGCGGCGCCACCGTCCGTGTCCACGCCCTCGGCCTTGGTCTTGGTCTCGGTCTCGGTCTTGTCGTCGTCGGCCGCCGCTGCTGATGGGACCGTGTAGACGAACGGCCCCGCGGGCACGTCGCCGCGCATGTGGAGCAGCGGCTCGAGGGCGTCGACGACGTCGCGCATGCGCGGGCGCGACTTGGGCACGCTGTGCAGGCAGTGGTAGGCGACCATGGCGGCCTTATGTGCGGCCTCGGCCGAGTAGCTGCCCTCGAGGCTGGGGTCCATCACCCGGTGCAGCTTCTCCGGCCGGCGTAGGTACGGCCGCGCCCAGTCCACCAGGTTCTGCTCCCTCCCGCGCCGCCGCTTGTCCACGCTCCGCCGCCCCGTCAGCAGCTCCAGCAGCACCACCCCGAAGCTGTACACGTCGCTCTTCGCCGTCAAATGCCCTGCGATGGCATGAAACAGCATGATAGTTAATTACCACAACTAATATTCATTGACGTACTGTAACAAATTGTGATTAGTTTGGTAATTACGTGGTTGCATGGTTAATTACGTACCGGTGAGGATGTACTCGGGGGCGGCGTAGCCGTGGGTGCCCATGACGCGGGTGGTGACGTGGGTGGCGTCACCCTGTGGGCCCTCCTTGGCCAGGCCAAAGTCCGACAGCTTTGCCGTGTAGTCCTGCAATGCAACAATACAGACACAGCTTTCGGTCAGCTCACTCAGCCGCAACGTTTAATTTGCTAGTATATGTATATCGTTGTTGTTTTGTTTCGATCGTATCGTGTATTTGCTCGATCGTACACACGTATGCTGATTTCGTGTCAAATTTTGATGCCTCTGGTGTGTGCGCGTGCGTGTATTTTATGGTGTTGGAAGAGTACCAAACTGTTTGTGTAGTTGCCATTTACGTGGTTATCCAGAGTCGGGGAGACTGGTTAGCTAGGTTAATTACTACCGCTTGGACAAGCGCTTAACCTGTAGGCTTCTAGCTAGCGCTAATAGCCTACGACAAAGGAACAACCAATTTTGTATCGTCCGGCGACACCAACTAAATAGGCACAAGTACGTTTCTTAATGTATCTGCTTAGAATAACAGGAGCATCGTTGTCTGATTCGGTGGGAAATCGATATAAACAAATCGGAGAAGACTACTAATTCTTTGTTGGGTACGTTTTGCGGTATTTTATGAGAAATAATTTTCCTGTACAAATTACTAGTAATATATAATAGTATAAATGAAATGTGGTTATTGATTTGTTAAATATATAATAGATATTTTTTATAAGGGTATTATGGATTTTTATAACTAGCGTTGAAAATATCACTTTTATACGTTTACAACTCAGATATTGTATAATTAAATCCATACATAGAGCTCTATTTTATAAGAAGTAGTAAGTTGGCCGCCATTACGATTCCCAAAAAAAAAAAAGATTTGAGTATGGGGTTTGCTCTAGTCGATATCCAGGGCATATAAATCGACAGTGACTGGCCAACTGGTTAAAAAAACGTGCTGGCCTGTAGTTTCTGCCTTTCTGGCGTGGATACGGGAGAACTAGTCGTCTATACGTGATGTAGAGGATATGAATGGATCGGACTTGGTAAAGTACTGACCGATTCGAGCAGGATGTTAGACGCCTTGAAGTCGCGGTAGATCACCGGCGTGTCGGCCTCGTGCAGGAACGCCAGCCCCTTGGCCGCGCCCACGGCGATCTTGAGCCGCGTCGACCACGGCAAGCTCGACAGCAGATCTGCATCCACAACACAATCGCTACAAATTTAACACAGCTTCAAATACCACTGATGTAATTGACATGTAATTAGAAATTAAAACGAGGCTGGCTTACTCTTGAAGAGGTGGTGCTCGAGGCTGCCCCTGGCCATGTACTCGTACACGAGCATCCGGTGGTCGTCTTGGCAGTAGTAGCCGATCAGCTTCACCAGATGCGGATGGCTCAACATCCCGAGGTACACCACCTCCGCCTGTCGTACGTACGTACATGAACCACAAGTCCACAAGCAAGCAATTAATCACACATCACTAGCTTGACAATCCATCAAACTCTAGTCCTAGCTAGTTAATCAATTAATGAAGATGCCAAAACCGTTCACATCACATTCATATATGAGAGATCGTACGCATGCATGCACGTACCAGCCACTCGCGGTGGCCCTGCGGCCCGTCGGTGTCGAGGTACTTGACGGCGACGTGCTGCGGCTCGAGCCCGGGGCGGAGCTTCTGGTCGACGAAGCCCTTGTAGACGGGGCCGAACCCGCCCTCGCCGATGAAGTTGCTGCCGGAGAAGCTCCGCGTCGCGGCCTTGAGCTCGCCCAGCGTGAACGCGTGCAGCCCGGACGCCGCCAGCGTCCGCGACAGGTCGTCCAGCGACAGCGACCGCAGCCTCCCCGTCGCGCTGCGCATGCGCCGCACCGCCGCCTTCTTCTCCCTTCCCGCCGCCCCTCCCTCCGCGGGCTCGGCGCGGCCGAAGCAACTGAACAGCGTCTTCATGGCACGATACTAGTACTACGGTGGTGGTGCAGCGATTCCCGCGTGAGTGCAACTACTTTTCGCCGTGCGCGCGCCGCGGTGCAGCTTGGAACGTTTCTTTTTTGCGGGGAGGGAGAGGAGTGTTCGTGAGAGAGGGCTCACGAGTTGGATTTGGATCGGAATGGATGGTTTGCCCCGAGGTGCGTGGGGGGTGAGGGGTGGTATATAAAGAGGCGGGCGCGCGCGCGCCGAGACCGAGTGACTCGACGCGGTGGGGTTCTTGGTTGGTTGGGGTGGGGGGAGTTTGAAATGGCCGATTTGACCTGACCTGGGCAGCAGCGCCAACGCGCCGGTTAACTTGGTTGTTTCCGGGGTGGTGTGATGGTGAAGTATCGAGCTAGGCGGCAGGCTAGCTGTAGCGGATTGGCCTTTTCTTTTCCTTTTGCCTTGTGACTTTGCTCTCGGTGAGCAGGCGTTGTGAGTTACATGTGACTTTGCTTTCTTGACCTGACTTTGCTCTAAAAAAAGATGCAACTGGCTCGGTTCCCTTCTGATCATATGCGTCCATGTATCAAACGCTTGCTGCGTGAGTTCATGCAATCGAATATTCATACTGAATCATATTGGGTACGTGTTGCAACAGTTATATATAAAAATTGTTTCTTCTGAAGACTTGCGTATAAGTATTGTGATTTTTTTTTTTGTGTAGTAACATTTTTTCACCGCAACGTCTCCAAGTAAATGTTATCCATTTTTGCTACTTTACCCCTACTTGAATGAATCAATAGCAAAGCTTCGGCTATTTCCTAAAAAACATCTCCAAGTAAATATATATTACAAACATTTACTCTGCTATTTCCTTCTTCTTTTTTGCATTTAGATGGAAAAATGATGAAAGGAACTGTGCCTGTGTGGGGTGGGGGGGGGGGGGGGTAATTGGCCCTTGGAAGGATTCATTTGGCTGTCTGGGTGTTAATTTGTTTAGGTTTTGCATCCGCGTCTGACGTCACGGTAAGATAGTGACACCCCACCATCCCAAGAAGTTTCTTTAACAAGACCAGTTCGTTTATGTTGTTTTATATCAACAAGATGGGGATTTTTTTATTAAAAAAAATTGTAAAAGGGGGAAAGTGACTGTGTATCGCTGGCTGTTGTAGCAGTAATATTCAGCACTGTAGTAGTGCATCCTGTAGCACCCAATCGAAACATTGGATTTTGTTCGAATGGTAGAGACGTACCTCTAATGCACACTACTGTAGCATCCCTGTCGCCACTTGACAAGTGGGCCCTCCTGAAGTCTCGATTGTGAAATGGAGTGCGTGATTCACATGGGGAGTTTGAACACGTAGCATGCCATCTTCGATCGATTATCTTCCAAGTTAAAAGTCTGGCTATATATATGCATGATGTGGAAACAACAAACAAGTGGATGGTGTTCTTTGGACAGAGGGGTAACAGCAAGAATCAAGAAGGGATAATTGAAGGTTACTAATACTCGTCATTGCCCAAAGAAAACGAAATAAAACCGGAGAGAGATGTGAAAGCAATCTTGTCTTCCGGATGGTAAAAATCGCTCACTTTCCTCTCTGTATATCTCTCGTACAAGTACATGACATACATCCGCGTTCGCCAATAATTCATCCATTTCAAATGTTTCCAGCTTTGAACCTTGCAACTCCAAGTACGTCATACATAACAACCCAGCTCACGGGGAAACCTGAACAGTATACGCTCCTAAACCGTACGGACCTATGCATCGACCACCAAATTAGCAGCACATGAGCATACTTGATACTTCCACTGATTATCATTCGTCCATTTGATTTGGATCCGCGCGCTAATATAAAACGAGCGTGTGTGTGCACCCGCGGACACGGTGTCCGATTTGTCTTCCAACGAAACCGGGTCAATAGGGCCGTGCATAACGATAAAATTGGCGAATTATCACGTGAGATTCGTCGCAAACATGAATCTCTGTGGATTAATAATGCACGCACGTTCGTTCCCCAACCAACCCTGCACGAGAGAGAGAGAGTATCAACGACTTGGATCTGTACTGTGTTTCTAGAAATCGAGCAGGTTTCAGTAAAAAAAAAAAAGAGAGAAAGAAATTGAGAAGGTAGCTAGTGACTAATTGTGCTTAAGTACTTAACTACTCGTATTAGCCAGGGGACTGGATTGTGCTTAAGTACTTAACTACTATTTTACGGGCTCGTATGTCAGTAACTGTTTTGTAAAGATATTTTGCAATTCGCTTCCACAGTACTTGCATCCATTTCCATTGTTGTAAGAGGATAGACACCATGTATACCTAATTAAGAAGCTTAACAGTTGAGCCCAAATACATGGGATTAGAACCCGCAAACAGAGAACCACATGCATGCAGATGCAATTTGATTTGGCCGCTGAAGTGTGGCATGTTGACTAAACAACTCTTTCCTGCTATACGCGAGTCATGCATCAGACTTAACCGCAGTATCTTGTCTTGCACAGGCCGGTATAACAATTAAAGTGTCATCGGCATATTGCACTATATGATAGTGTTTTCAGTTGTAACAATTGGCACCTTTATCAGCCTATCTTTGCAGCTTCATTGAAAATTTATTGTAGTAAATCGGCTCCTAACACAAATAACAGAATTAATAATGGATCACCTTGTCTAAACCCCTCTTTTGCATTGAAACATCTTTCCTGGAATTCCATTTAATAAGACTGAGGAATTACCTTTCAGAGGATTTCTGTTATCCATCCAATCCAATTCTCATTAAAACCTTTTTTTGTCTCATCACATAGATGATTATGGAATATTCTATTGTGTCAAAAGCCTTTTCAAAGTCAAGTTTGAGCAAAATGATTTCTTCTTTACTTCGTTGACACTGCTATTTGTACTCAAATGTCCAAGCCAAACCGTCTTGTATATATTGTCCTTTGATTTTTTAAAAACATACTCATTCTGATGTACCAACTGGAGAATCAACTTTTGAAGTCTATTGGCCAGCAGTTTTGTAAGTAGCTTTAGCATAGAGTTGAGGAGTGAGTTGGGTCTATAATCACCAACTGTTTCAGGGGTTTGCTTTTTTGGCACAAGAGTGATGTATGATCCATTGATACTTTTGATATTCACCTGCATTGATGAAAACCATTACTCAAAGAATAGAAGCCCTCAGCAATGATATTCAAACATTTATTCTCAAACATTCCGTTGAATCCACGATCTGTTATGATCAGCAATGTAATATTGTGGTCGTTAGTTGGATACGGTTTCGAGAACTGAGGGTAGAGCACTCGCCCTTGAACGGTTGGCCAAGCCACCGCCAAGGCTCGGTGGCTTAGATGAAGAGGAGGGAGAGCGACTAAGAACTTTATTTATTCATTGCTTGATTGATAATAGATACATGCTATCTCTGTTATAGGGCACTACTACAAAACAGACCATAGAAGACGCCTCATCACAGACTGTTCTTGGAAACCGTCTGTGATAAAATAATCACAGACGGTTCCAAGACGAACCGTCTGTGATATGTCACTATCACAGACGGTTCTAGAGAACTGTCTGTGATATGTAGATATCACTGAGCGGTTCGTGGTTAGAACTGCTCGTGATGCTCACTGACGGTTCTAACCACGAACCGTCTGTGATACTGAGAATATCACAGACGGTTCTAACCACGAATCACAGACGGTTTGTGTATAAAACCGTCTGTGATTTTAGGGTTTTACCATGGCTTGAATTTTTACCATGGTTTAGGGTTCGTGGTTAGAACCGTCTGTGATGAGACACTTATCACAGACGGTCCGTGATATGTCCTCACAGACGGTTTTTGTATAAAACTGTATGTGATACTTTTGTTTTGTTAGGCGAGAAAACGAAAATTTGCACCTAATGGCGGGCTCCCGAAAATCTCTCTATATTAACAGAGTCATTCATCTCCCCCTTTGCCATCTCCATCTCCTCCTTTGCCATCTCCATCTCCTCCTCTGCCATTTCTCCTCTGGCCTCCCCTGAGCTCGTCACCCGCAGCCTCCTCCACCTCCTCTACCTCGCCCTAGCCTCGTCGTCGCCGGCCTCCCACGACCTCGTCGCCCCCGGCCTCCTCTACTTCATCGCCCCGTCCTCCCCTGAGTTCGTCGCCTGCGGCCTCCTCCACCTTGCCCCGGCCTCATCGTCGCCGGCCTCCCATGACCTCGTCACCCCAGCCTCCCACGACCTCACTCTCTCTACTCCCCCCTTTTGCTCTGTGATGTGGATTACTACTGTGATGTGTTAGTGCTCTGTGAATGGATTGAGTTGATGCTATTGTGATGTGGGTGATGCATGCCGTATTATTTTTAGTGCTCTGTGAATGGATTGTGTTGATGCTACTGTGATGCTATGGCTATTGTGGGAAAGCTAGCGAAATCCGAAAATCAATATCAGATTCATTCGCGAGGCTCGGGAGGCTCCAGACGAAGTGAAAATCCGTTTTCTTTTTTTTTGGCCATATAAAAAACTATCATAGACGGTTCTTTTTTAGAACCGTATGTGAAAATAGACTATCACAGACGGTTCTATTCACGAATCGTCTGTGAAAATAGACTATCACAGACGGTTCTATTCACGAATAGTCTGTGATAGTCGCTATCACAGACGGTTCGTGAATAGAACCGTCTGTGATAGCATTTTTCACAGACGGTTAAAAAACCGTCTGTGATGACCTCGTGTCATCACAGACACAAAAATTCAGACGGTTTAAAAACCGTCTGTGATGATGGTTTAGAATTATCTATGATGAGTTTTCTGTAGTAGTGGGGAGAACTCGACTTGACACCTAATAAATAATCTATAAAGAAATCTACCAATCCAATCTAATCTTTCAAACTGTTAAAAATAACCTTCCTAACAGATAATATCATATCCGTAATAATAACTTAATAGGTAAGGAATCCTAAAATAAACAATCTTACCCTAAACAAAACGATCTACAACCTTAACAATGACTAAACAATGAAAACCCTAGGGATTAAAAGGTGTTACCCTTGAAGAACACGAAGGATCACGAAAACCCACGAATTTCCTCATCTTTTCCTTCCTTCCCTTCTTCTTCTCATTCTTTCCCTCCTCCTTGCTCCTTCCCTCCTTGCCGAACTTGCTCCTTCCCTCCTTACTAACCTTCCTCTTCCCCTTGGCAGTAGCCACCCAGGCAGCAGGGCGACGCGACGTGGTAGTGGTGTAGGCGGTAGGGAGGGGGCGGCGGCTAGGGTTTGGGGGAGCACAGGGGCACCCTTGGGGTCCTATTTAAAGTCCAAGGGGTTGGAGGGTCTTGGCTTAGATGTGGTAGGGTTGGAAATAACTGACATTGAATTTGATTCGGAATACACTTTGTATTTGAGTCGGTTTTCCACTTTCCTTTTGTGCAGTGAACCTTTCTGAGGTCATAATTTTCTCTCCCAAACTCAGAATTGAGTGATTCTTTTTTCTTATTTATCTAACTCATAGTACTTCAACTTTCTATTTGAGGAGTGACAAGGAGCTAATAATCCTCAATTAATTAAATTATTTATCTGTAATTGTTATTGTAGATAGCAATATCTTCATGTATTCGTAAGGATACCCCTTATCATTAATAAGACGCTTAGTTGAGTTGTCGTAAACCATTCTACGACCACCCTACATGATCGTAAGTACTTCTACGACTACCTAGTGGTCTTAAGATTTCCTACAACCACCTCATAATCGTGGGCCTTACTACGATCTCTTCATGGTCGTAAGCTTTATTACGACCACCCTATACGCTGTGTTTAATACATACAATAGTTAATATGTGTTGTTATTCTCTGGGATAATTGCACGTATTAAGACTATATCTCGGACATAACTGCAAGACGACGTGGGAGAGTTGGTCTCTGACAATAACAGTCACAGAACTTGCACATTCCATCAAACGGTGAGACACCTCTTGATATGGAACAACTGTCACCCCTTCATGCGCTATATAAGGAGTAGATTCGGTGGACAGAGTAGAACAAAGGAAAAGAAGAAGAACAACAATAGAGACACGATCAACAGACAAAAGTCATTAAGCCATAGTTCTAGTGATTTTTTCCTATTATAAAGCATAGTCAATACAACAACGCAGGAGTATGGTTATTATTATCTGAGGAGAAGGCTTGAACCTATATAAAATTCATGTCTCTTTTTTTGTGTGGTTTAGCTCAAGGAAAGTCCCCAGTATTCATTTGTAGGATTGATATTAAACCATCGACAGAGAGCTTATCTGAAAACGACGTCTTCATTGCCAAATTTGTTTTGGAAGTTGACTCAGTTGTGGACTTTGATTCTATTTGCAGTCTGCCTTGCGAGCCCCATATCTCACACATCGGAACTCCAAATTAGGTCAATGATGACTCTAAATTAGATTATGCAAAGATATCTACAATTTTGTAGTTACGAGGTTTTCCATTCGAAGTCATTCCAGTTATGAAAATCATGTTGCAAGATGATAACATATTATGTCCCGTTTCTTGGCAAGTCAAATAAAAAAAAATCTCTCTATCGCCTTAAATTATCTTTAAATAAATGAGATATTATAGTGCAGTCTTGAATGGAACAATAGAAGCAATATTTGGCCCGCCTATGTTGTGTTTTTCGTGTGCACATGTCAAAGGGCAACGCTGTAAAAGTGGACTCTTAACATTCAAAAGTGTCAACTTCCTTGGCATGTGTTTTGTCGGAGTACGTTCTCGTACTAGTCCAAAAATAGACGGATTTACGCGTCTCAAGCAGCACATGCCAACACGGGGTCGTTTTACGCGTGTGACGTCTAGGGATATTTTTGCAGCAGAACTGTGGTTTCTGTGCGCGACCACAACTGTATTGACTCCCAAGAAGGCTAGTTTTTCTGCCCGTTTTGGTCAATATCTTCTATTCATCTCAAAAGTTTGCGGCTGTGCTGTCTTTTCTTCAGGTTCAGGTTTGATTTCCACCCTTTAACATGCAAAAGCTCCTAAACTTTATCGAGACTTGTCAATGTTTGAATGGGCTAGCTAGGCTTGTTGAAAGAATCGAGAAGGCTCTCTTGCCTTCTCTTGTTTAACGGCGGCAGGTGGTTTCATCGGTGACAGAGTTTAAAACTTTCACATGCCTTTTTGTACCTTGATGAAATACCGACATACCCTAGTTCTAGCACACTCGAAATTTTGGCACTAAAATCTGTTGTTAGGTCCAGTGAAGATTTGCCTTTTCTGATCAAGGCACTTTTGTTCATCCAAATTGGCAAATTCAAAGCGTTGCTTTGCCGAACCAAAAAAATTCGCCTCTGTTGACCAAAACGGTGTTCAGAATGTTCTGCAAAAACCCTACCTTGGTTTGGAAGAAAATTACGTGTATTACTACACTGTCTATTACTATTACTTTTCTTGAAACAAGTTAGTAGATTCTGTGGGCAATAAGGTGATTTTCACACGTCTTCTGCCTGCTGGTCAACCCAAGAACTGATCTTCTCGCACTGTCAAAACCCTCAAGTGCTAGTTTAATATTTGTCTTCCATGAACCATGGGTAACTAGAGTCTAGAAGATTAGTAATTGCATCGGACCGTTTTGTGTACGTACGTGTAAATGGAAATAACACTAGTGACGTGGCACACACTGTTTAGCTTTCAGAATAAAAGCATCTTAGACCCGGTGTTTTCGCATGCAAGAAGAAGAAGAAGAAGAAGAAGAAGAAGAAAGAAACGACAACCAATTTGCAGCCGTACGTGAAAGCGAAGTGCAAAGTGCTAACCACGGTGAAGTGCAAAGTGCTAACCTGAGAGGCTGAGATAGATATAAATAATATACTAAAAGAAAGGAGGCAAGCTAAAACATTTTTCTCATTTAAATAGTAAGTCGTTTACGCGACGGTCTACTTGTAGAAGCAGAGTCCAGACAAAATCCCAAGTTCCCAACGTGCGGTGCATGGCGTTCGCCTGTGTTACCAATTCTAAACTCGGTACTTACTTTCAAAACTTTACATGATGGGTTGCCTTTTTTACGTGGTGAAAATCTTAAGCTTATGAGTACTACTGGACTTGAAGAGAGAGAAAAAAAAACTTAGGGTGATACTCCATCGGGTGAACTCAACAGCCTCCAGTGCTAAGGGATTTCAGACTTGAAGAGGAATTACATGCTACCGATAGCAACCTGCAATGAAGTTCAGTGGTGCGGCCCTTAACACGTCCGCGTTTCCCCTGTGGCAGCACAGTAATCACACGAAAAACGTTAATCCTATGAGTCACAGCGATGCCAGCTTGATTGCACTGACCGTACTAATTGGTCGTGATCAGATAAGGATCGCATGACACAATTGATCGATCAATTTGGTTGTCACCAAACCGCGGCATTGACTCCAGATGTTAGCATATCGTTGAGTCGACATTGATGATAGCAAGAGCCGGGAGATCGACCCGGCAATGCCCAGATTTCTCGAGCAAGCAATGGCCCTGGCCATTCGTCGACCGTTTATCGCTTGTCAATAACAATCTATCTAGGGCCATAAGCAAACCGATCATATGACAATAATAATAATAATATATAATAACTCGTTAATAGTACTTATGTCCCAGATTAAGAAAGAGACAACTAGAGCTAGCTCAGAAGAAGAAGACGCAAGCAAGCAACGAGAGCTCGCCCGTGGTGAGAAGCCAACTGCAAAACCGCCAGGTGCTGTTATGCTTATGGCGAAAAAAAGCCAAACGGGGAGCACGTGAAAAACACGAGCACAACGCTGCAACCTTGTTCATGTACTTTCAGGCCGGGAGTGGTTTGGACTTTGGACGTTAATGTTAATGTTAATTTTCTTCCGGGTCTCAATTTTTCAGTGTAGTGCTGGCTAGTTTCACACTATCAGTAGACTTTTGCAGGCCATGGTGCTAGTAGATTAGGAGAATGCTGGAATGAAGTGCCGAGTTGCCGACGTTGTTTAGTCCATCGACGAGTGATTGACCTCAGAGAAGGGTTTCATTAGTGATGATTTATTATTATGACGAAACTGTACTAGCAGTTGGAACGCGTAGCGCACCACGTCAGTGGACCTAAACTTATAAAAAACGCTTAGTACACAAAGACTAGGAGTTTGGAAATGAACTAAACTTGCTGTATTTCAAAGGATGCTTTTCAGATTGCTAAACGTGTATCACGATTTCCATCATTTTGAGGGCGGTGTATTCTAGCTTAGCATACTTTGAATTGTCACCACCTTAGTGGCTCATAATTTTTTAGGAACAAAAGTCATGAGTTTAATATCGTCTTGTCGCTCTGAGTCTGCTGCCATAAGAACACAAGGAATAGAGTTACCTGAGTTGAAGCAATATCTCAACGGTTAAAGCTTGTGTAGAAAAGTGTCATGAAAAGCCTAGCAATCTGTTTGGTAAATAAGATTAAAAATGAGACAAATTCTGCAAACCAACGGTTGCTCCTCGCACGTTTCTACTCATCTATCATGTTATTCGGAAATCTATAATATCTCGTTTGCAACTTGGTTTAGAAAAAAAAAAAGCTAGCTAAACACCAAAATATACGAAAGTTGTTCTACCAAAATCATCTTAATTTACAGCAATTCCAAACGGAGCATAAGACCGCCTTTTGTTAGTTTTGACAAAAAAAAATCACAGATCTGAAAGAAATAGGTTCAATTAATGCAATAATCTGACAAAAAAAAAATCAAAAGTTGCGGCCACAAAACAAAGATTTGTGATAATTATCACAGGTTCGTCAATCCGTGTGCATTAATTTGTAAAGAATCTTCCTAAGATTCAAAAAAAAAAATCATAGGAAAAGAGCTTGCCTATTCATGTGGAGATGGATCCCTACGGACGGTTGCAACTGGAAGTAGTGGCGTCTTGTACCGGAGGGCGACTACGAGAACCCAAGAAATTAAACTAATCTAAATAACGTTAAGTGATAATTAACAGTAAATAAAAATTTATTTAAACAAAAACAAAACATGATTTTATATTAGTATTGGGCGCATCGTCAAACAATTTCATATAAGAATTATATTATCACAAATTAATCCATACAAATGACATCATGAATTATTGCAACAGGAATAAATCATCGATTAATCTCAGAGTAATTTGCAAAGATTCTTTACAAGCTGAATAAAACAATAATCCAATCGCTGAATTAATTACAAGAATTATTTACATCAGACCACAATATAAATTACAAGCTTCGAGTACAAAAGATTAAAATAAAATCTTGTCGCCAAAGCTCTCCTTGCAATCTTATCCATATATCGCTCTGCCCATTGAACCATCCCTCGATCCACATTTCCATCGTCCGTCAAAAACACAGAAAACGATTAGTAGACCAAAAGCGAGAGAATATGGTTATAATAAAAAGAGATTGTCGTCAGATTTCGCGAAGATCATCGAGGTTCCCAGACCAACCTAAGTCAGTCGGCACCCTGATTATTGAGGTTCTCAGACCAAACTAAGTAAACCGCACCGTCTCACTTCCGTAGGTTTCATCATCCGAAAATTCTATAAATCCGACACCCACATATACCGCCTTACCTCAACCGTAGAAAAATCTGACGATACCTAATGACCCATTGACCCATTCCATTTTCGTAGCCTAACACCCACGTGTAACAACTTACCTGAACCACAAAAACCTAGTGAATAGTGATATTTGGACCAATAAACAGTAGCCAAACAATCCCATGTGAGGGGAGAATGGATAAGCAAGGGTCAAAAGAGTCATGCATAGGCCAAGGAAAAGCCACAATGAGATACCCCTGCCCACATAAACACCTTGCCTCACCTCCCGGCCAAAGCAAGCCATCGCAAAGCCACAACCCCAAGCCTCATTTCAACTCACAACGAAGGCATAGCAAGGACCCAAGGCAAGAACAAGCAAAGCCAAGCCTTCCCAATTCATCCCACAACCAAGAGCAAGAACTCAAGCAAAGCAAGTCCACTGCCACCACAAGTAAGAAGCCAAAGCAAGCTTCCACTGCCAACCATTGCAAAGCAAGCAAGCAGGCTAGCACCAACACCACATCCCATTGCAACCAATAACATGCCAAGCATCACCCAACATTGCCACAACACCACCACAAAGAGTAGCAAAGGAGGAAGGGAGCACAAAGGGGAAGAGGAAGACCGAAGGTGCACAACGCCAAGACCACACCAACCGACAGGACAAAGAGGAACCAAAGGAGCATCGGAAAGCACAACGACCACCCACCCGGCTCTGCCATCCTCAAACCGAAACCAACAAGGTAACCCACCATTTGTCCCCATGTGCATTTTTGCCCAAACCGAATAACCCAGTATGAACTAAACATGGCACCAGAACCTCATCCAATAATCCCAGACCCACCATAGTTCAAGTCATCAAACCATCACCATCAGAACACCCATAATAGCAAGCCATAGTAGCATCTCATACCTACTAACAGTAGCAATAGCATTCATCCCTAACCATCACAGAGCAAGGGGAGGGAAAGGGATAGAACGAGTATGATAGTATTATACCTCAGCGCATCTACGACAACACCACCACCAGTAGCAACCCACATCCATCTCATTCACCATGCAACAATTATCCACAAAGCAAAATGAAGCAAGTCAGTACCATAAAAATCAAAGCAACAAAAAAGGGGAAAGAAGCATGGGGGGGGGGGGTAAATCAGGGGAGGAGAAGGGAGACCAAAAATCAGCAGCGCCAGCGACTAGAGGCCGAGCCGGGCGTGGTAGGTCGAGAGCGCGGAGCCGGGGCTGGAGTCGCGGCCAAATGCCTAAGGTGGAGCAGGCCGGGCCGAGCCAGTGGAGGCGAGCGACGGGGCCAAGATGAGTGAGGAGAGGCGCGGGCGTGCTGGCGGCGCACGGTAGGCGGGATTGCTAGCAGACGATGTGCGCCGAGTAGGTGCGCACAACCGCCGAAGGCACCGGTAGGCCGAGAGGAGGCGGCGGGCAAGGAGCCGACAACGGTGGTGAGCACAGGGGAAGGAGTGTAGGAATTAATACGGGCTGGGCCCTGTTTTTAATTTTAATTAATTCCTGGAGAATCTCAAAGGCCCATGTGCACGTGCTAAAAGTGCTTAGTCCCACATGGAGAGTTGAAGGGGAGTTACACCACTTTATAAGGTGGAACGTGGTAGCCCCTTGTGGAATTGGAGAAAGCCAACACACGCGCGCGCGCTTGCTCGCTCGCTCGCCTCGCCTCGCCGAGCCGTGCCGTGCCGTGCGAGTGCTTGTGCGAGCAGGCACGTCGGGTGCGGGTGTGTTTTTCTTTATCTATTCGAAAATCGAAACGCACCGAGTCGAAGTAATGGCATTAACGAATGGCTGGCAGTAACGGTTCAGTTACTAGTGAGTTATGGCTGCAGTTTGCACTGATTGATGGCAACCGTTTTCTCTGGTCTCTGCCTCTTCGTTTTTTGTTTTGGCTATTACAAGAACAGTGAATTGTTCATGTTTGGTTGCTTCTCCAATTCACTCCCACGAGAGACTAAGAAAAAATACTCGAGTCTGTTGCTGTTGTATCTGGCGATCTCCATCCCGCAAGGCGCGTGTACAGTCGAACTGGGAGAGCAGGCCTTCGGAACCCCCGTCCTTGAAGGCTTTGCACGAGCGAGGACGAATAAGGTTTTTAGGGAGTGTTCGCGCGACTGCTCGCTGCTTCGTCTTCATCCGATCGCTGCTTTGTCATCATCTGATCATTTGCTTCATCTACATCATCTGCATGACTACTGCCACTACGCCATGGCGAACGACGACCTAACCAACACTTCTGCTGCTGTTGTTATGTCTACTGGTTCTGGGTATATCTATCTTACACTTGTTGTTTATTTAGCTTTATTATTTGTTGTTGTCTTGAACACTGAGATAGGAATACTAGTTTCTGTTCTTCTAGAAATTCGTATGACTATGGTGTTCATGATTACTTGCTTTTTGAAAAAGGCTAGAGTATTGTCCATGATTCATCTAGTATATTTCTGGATTAAAGTAATTCAAAAAATACTCATATATTCAACAAGGAGCTAGCCTAAGGCGCCAGCCATGGCACCATGAGCTTCGGTAGGAGCAAGAACCAAGAGAGGGGAAGAAAGAAATGGGGAGAAAGAAGAAGAACCTGGGAGCTCTGGCCTCACGGGTGAATAGATAAGGTGGAGAGAGAGAAAGGGTAGAAAAAAACTAAGAAAAGGGGAGAAAAATTTAGGGGAAGGATAAAATAGTAAATTTGTAAGGAGGATTAGTAGTAATAAACTTAGTTGAACACCAGTAAAATTTAATATTAGCGCGGTATAGTTGTTAGACCCAATAAAGTTATAAACCCCGTACAGATAAATAACAATAGCCAGACCGGGAAGAAAAAAAAGAAAAAAATTCTTATAAAAAATAAAAGGAAAAAGGAAACACGTACGCAGCATACCTGCAAGTTTCGGGTGAATCACCAGCTAAATGGATTTATAAAACCCGTACAGATAAATAATAGTAGACTGACCGATAGAAAATAAAAATGAAAAAATGTGTAAAATTAATTTGAGAATATCTATCAAAATTAATCGTCGATAAAAATCACTAGATTAGACAAATAATATGATGTGTTAGATATACTTAGTCGTAATAGATTAATTAAATTAAATAATATCAGGTTTATTTAGAATAGCAAGTAAATTCGTACACACACGAATAAAACCAATTAGGCATATTTTTACGCGTAAAATTAAATAAATGTAGTTGCATGCGAACACGAGTAGTTTTTTTTACTTCCGTGCGATAAAATACGAGTTTTTGGCAACCTCAACCCTAGAGCCAGTAGACCATAGAATAACCGCAGTTGGGGAGTGCTAATCTAAACGTGACCCGACAAATGTTATTAAATTAAAATCCACTAACAAAGGAACCGCACTGATTAATGTACTCATAATATCACCTAAAAGTAAGTAAATATTCATTTACGTATGATTTGCGTCTGCCATATAAATTGCAAAAGACAAACCGACGCAAGCAGGTGTAACTAATGCAGTTTACGTCGACGACGATCTTTTCTATGACTCTGAAGGCAAGCATATCTCTTGAACATTAATATAGTTATATTAAATGTAAAAGTTATATTCTATATTAATATATCTATTGCATGGAAACCATGTCTCAAAATCAAATAGGCTAAATGAAAGAGGAAGAAGATGAAAGATATGATAATGAGAAAAGAGATGAGAAAAGAATTAATATTATGGTTAGTAAAGAGGGTCCGTGGCAAGAAAGAGACGAGAGAAGAGGCGAGACCCCTTTACATATGATTAATACATGAGGACCTACAAAACTCTTACTTGGATCAGAGGCCGTAATTTAAGTGCCAACCATTTTCCTGTTTCGGCGGTCATAAAATGCTACCCGTTACGTAATTATACTCTCCACATCGGTAAGTAATACAGGGAGGAACCCAGTAAGTAGGAGACCCAGGGCGATATACAACCGCACGGTGGAGCATTGGGACCGAAGGGCTGTCCCAACCAACATTGCCGGAACTAGGTGGATGGCGAGGTCAGCACCGTGACAAGATCAGCACCAACGGAAAGTAATGGATGGGGGAATTAATCATGTAACTTGGAAACATTATGTATTCAGAACTCGAACCCGCGTCAAAGGAAATGCAGGGTAACCCAGTTCAAAGAGAGCTTAGAATAGCTATGGGTAAAGTGGTACAAGCCTGCACAGTGCTAAATAAAATCATGAATTCATATCTGTCTCCTGGATTGGAGGCTACGAGAACCACTGTGGGATCTATCTTCTCTCCGAGTGACTAGTAGTCTTTTCAGTATTAAAATTTGCAATTTAAAGTTTTGATGAGTTATTTATTTTGAGAAAAAGAGATGAGCTAAAAAATGTAATAACAAACAAAGATGAGTCACCTAATGCATCTTTTGCTATTAATGCTTGATGAGTACAATAGTACCCAAACTTGCTATTATTCTCCTTTGTTAGATCCTAGTCCGGTCGGGAACCATCCCGAGTGGAACGAAGGGCATGCAGGTACCGATGAGACCGCATAAGGTGAGGGCACTGACTACAAGGACCAGGGCAAGATGGATGTCATATTCGGCAAGTGAAACAAGTAGAAGATCGATGGAGCAAGGAAGACAAGTGAGGGGACTTAGTCCCATTTTGCATTTGTAAAAACTACTTGTAATAAATACCATAGCCTTGCGTGGCTATTGTTGTAATAAAGATGTACAGTTTTTATCTTATTGTTCTGCTGCACTGACTTTGTTAAAAATTACTATTCGTCGGAGCGGTGTTCTACCGGACAGACGGATAGTAATCCGTATGTTTAAGTGTAATTACCCTCTGAAGTAATGACACAGAAGAATATTGATATAAACATTCTCCCCCTTTGGCATAAATCAAATCACAAAGGAGAATATATATTTTTCATCCAAATGTAGGGATGTTGATCATAAAAATATTCTCCCCCCTTTTTGCATTACTAACCAAAAAATCCTAAACAAATCTAAAGCCAACATAGAGGTTTTGCAAAACAATGAGCATGACAATTGAAATTATTTTATTGTGATCATTGAAATATTCTCCCCTTTTGAAGTAAGGTTATGGTTTCAATATATTTGAGGAAAGCCAAAAAGATCACAAACTCCCTTTGTATGGCCGAGAAGAGCAAACCAATTTGAAATGGGCCATATTTGAGTTTCACTAATGGAAATAATATTTGGAACATATTCAAATAATCTCCCTCTTGAAATATTTTCAAGAAACATTTTTCATGAAGATGTGATGCTCATTATCACAAATTGACAAACATGTTGAGCTAAAAAAATTCTTATAACATTTGAAAATGTATGGAAAAGACCCACCCGAGACGCATATGAAAAGACTGTGAACCGCTTCCCTGGTTCGGGAAGAGTGAGAATAGGAGAGGTCACCAACCTCTCTCTCAAAGTGCAGAAATTACACTCACACTCATCAGTCCACTGGAATCTCACATCATTTTGAGTAAGCCGAGACATCGGTTTGGCGATGATAGAGAAGTCCTGCACAAAATACCGATAATAACCAGCCAAGCCCAAGAAACTCCCCACCTCCATCACATTAGTCGGCCTCTTCCATTCCACCACTGTGGAGACCTTGCTAGGGTCAACAGCAATGCCTTGAGGATTAATCACATGACCCAGAAAACTCACTTTTGAAATCCAAAACTCATATTTTTTTGAACTTAGCATAGAACTTGTGCTCTTTTAAAGTCTCTAAAACCAGCCTCAAATGACGCTCATGATCCCATTGGTATTGGAATAGATAAGAATATCATCAATGAACACCACCACAAAGTCATCCAGATACTCGTGTAACATGTTGTTCATGATCTCCATAAAAACGGCAGGTGCATTAGTCAGTCCAAAAGACATAACTTTGAATTCATAATGCCCATACCTAGTGGAGAAAGTTGTCTTCTCTACATCCTACTCACGCACACGGATTTGATTATACCCTGACTGGAGATCGATCTTGGAGAACACTTGAGCTCCATTCAACCGATCAAACAAGTCCTCAATGCGGGGCAATGGATATTTGTTCTTGATTGCGACTGCATTAAGCGCACGGTAATCAACACACATGCGCCAACTTCCATCCTTCTTTTATGTGAACAGAACAGGAGCTCCCCATGGCGATACGCTACGCCTGATCAAACCTTTAGCCAACAAATCGTCCAACTGCTTCTTCAACTCATCCTGAAACGGACGTGCCAGTCGATATGGAGATATCGAGATGGGTCGAGTACCCGGAACAATATCAATGCGAAATTCCACATCTCGCGCAGGTGGCAAGCCCGGAAGCTCAGCCGGGAACACATCTGGGTAATCACTAACCACTGGAATCTCCTCAATCATGGGCCACACTCGATTTCTCAAGAAGAGCTAAGAGAAGCCCGCCATCGCACGACCGGAACAGTTCGACCAACATCGAAAGAGGGCGCGGAGGCGCACTGCCCTGAAAGGTCAAAGTATCCCCAGACGGGGTCTGCACAGAGACTGTCCTACAGAAACAGGAAATCATAGCTCGATAAGAGTGCAACCAATCATGCCCAAGATAACATCGAACGGCTCCATTTGTATGATTATCAGATTCGCTGTGAACCTCTCTCCATCAATAACAATAGAGCACCCAGGACAAACAGTAGAGCTCGCAATACTACCCCCAGGAGAACTAACCAACAGTGATTGAGAAATCCACTGCATACTCAAATTCGCTCTCCTAGCAAACGCCGTCGAGACAAACGAAAAGGTAGCCCCTGAATAAAAAAGGACTAAAGCATCAAACGAATCCACAAGCAAAGTACATGTCACCACGTCAGGACGACCCGTGGACTCTATAGTAGGCATGGCGTACACTCCAGGTGGCGCTATGGTGAAAGAAGACGACACCGGGGTGGCGAGAGCCCCGACCATCTGCTGTGGCGGTGCAGGTAAAGCTGGTCGTGCAACCTGAAGCGGTGCAGAAGGTGGCGGCTACCAGTAGTACCTCACTGGGGGTGCCCAAGCTGAAGGAAGAGGCGACGCAGGAGGAGCAGCCATCATCTGGAAAGATCCTCGAGCAGGACCCACTGAAGAAGAAGATGGCACAGGTTCCCACTTGATCACACTAGCGGGGTTCTGGCGACACACCCGCTCCTTGTGACTCGGTCGGCCACACTGACGGCAATCTCCTGTCCAAGAGCACTCAGCAGCGCGGTGTCCATCACCGCAGTTAAAGCAAAACATGCCCTGCCCTAGGACAGGACGAAGGGCTGGAGTACCTGCAAAAGGACGAGGCGCCGAAGAAGAGAACGGCCTCGACTGCTTAGACTTGGAGGATTGCGGTCCTCCCTTGAATTTCTTGAAAGCAGGTCGCTGAACAGACCCACTTCCCTCACTATTGCTCCTCTTTTGGTCACCACCACAAGCAACCGGTCCACCAGAGGCTTGCTGCCACTTTGTGAGCTGCATCTCCAACTTCATACCCCTGGCTTGCTCCACAACAGAGCTATAGTCACGGAGTGGAGTAGCTCCCAACACATGCCGGTACTCAGAATTGAGACCCCGACGGAACCTCTTGGCTTTCTGAAGATCATCGTTCGCTACCGAAGGGACAAATCGAACCAAGTTGTTGAACTCAGCCTCATACTCAGTAATGGACCTCTTCCCCTGAGCAAAGGTCGACAAGGCAACCTCCATCTTCTCAACAAAAGAATAGGAGTAGAACTTTTCCTTGAACTGATCAACAAAGTCCTCAAAAGTGACTGGCCCTTGAGTGGCGGTCCTCGAAGACAACACGCCCTCCCACCAAATGTCCGCTTGCCATTTCAGCTGAAAGGCTACAAAACAGACCCTCTGATGCGAGGACATCTCTAAAGCTCCAAACTGCCTCTCCATATAGCGCAACCAGTCCGCTACCTGGGCCGGTGTGCCCGACCCATCAAACGGATCCAACCTCAATCCCATCCACTCTCGAAGTGTCATCCGCGCCTCAGGTACCGGTGGAGGTGCGACAGGAGCACAACAGATGTCGCAGCAACAGGGCCTGCCGGCGCCTGTCGACGAAGAGCACGGATCTCTCCCACCAACTCTCTCAGCAAAGCGGTGGTCTTATCCTGGACTCCAACCGGAAGCGGGTCAACAGCAACCCCCTCAGCTATTGACTCATCTGCCACAGGAGGTGGCTCCACGGAACCACGCCCGCGCCCCTGACCTCCACGACCGCGGCCACCACGACCACGTCCTCTACCCCTCGTCGTAGCTATCAACCACAATCAACAATACACAATGAGTTCAAAGGTCAAAATAAAATTATGCATCAATAAACAACATAACAGAAGCGTAAAACGATGATCGTACCTCTCTTTAACCTACTGTGCACTAGTGTGTCAAATTTTAGATTATTTGACCATTAGGAAATTTTAGTTGATTTACTAAACCTAAAATAAATTTTAACAATTTTAGTTTGCCTAAGTTATTAATCTATTCACCACGGACCTAAAGCCCGCTCTGATACCAACTATAACACCACAGCCCAACACTGAGCCTGAAATGCCACCAAACTACTCTCTAAACTAATGATCATCGGCGCACTATAAAATTTCAGCAAGTAACAACCATAAACACATCTATGGACCACAAAAGAACATGCATAATTATAGATCAAGCAAGAGTAAATAAGCAAGGGGAAGCATAACCAGGTACACAATCCAGAATAGCACCAACTAATGAATCCAAATCATTGAAACAAATAGACTAGTCCAAACGTTGATCTAAACTTTATTCAACCTCTAACATGTACTAGAGTAATTCTGTATTGAATAAAATAATTCTTATGGCAAATGATCATGTGTTTGAAGTATGAATCTATTCCATGTGCTCTACTCGCTCTCAGTTGTGGCGTCCTCGAAGTTCACCTAAAAACAACAGAAGAGCAAGGGTGAATCCACGACTCAGCAAATACGCACATGCACTTCTTTCGCGTATACCGATATACCATGAGTAAATGCTCGCGGCAACATTCACTCTCAAGCCCGTTCCTCCTCAAGGATCGGGGACCTCCTCCACTCCCATAGAGTTGTGATCAATCATGATCACCTGCTCTTATGCAAAGATGCTTATGAATGCAAACATGCAGAATTTCATGGTACTCATCATATCCAATTTTTCCTCATGTTCATCAACAATATAAATACATACCATTACATTGCTTGCAAGTAAATACAAATAAAAGCACAAAAAATAATGATAATAGAAGATAAAGAAAACAATGATCAATCATTGATCGCTGTCTACCATGCACTTGCCTTTACTAGTTGCGACGCACGATTTGGCTAGAAGATGGCAACAAGCACAACGCCTCTCCAACATTAAATACTCAAATTTCAGTACAAGCTACATCACCATAAGAACCACAATCAATCGACATCGCTCCTACACGTCCCCAAATCTACCACGCTTCTCCGGTACCGAGCAGTCACCTCTTGCTGTCCTGGTACTAAAAAGAGCGTAACTTTTGACTCAAAAATCCGATCATGGCAAACAACCCAGTTTGGATTCTTCATATTTTCTTAGATTACCAAGTCTTCTAATTAAATCATCTAACCCTCCGTTTTAACCTGTAAGACCGATCACACCGACCGGGACAGCAGGTCTTACTAAATTCATAACTTTTGTTTTACCCAACCAAAATTCGAGTTCTTGGATTCTACGGAACCCTTAGACAATTATCTACATCTTTCATGTAGATCAAAAACTCTAATTAGTTTATTTACTATTTTTAATATATGGTATACCAAAACAGTGCCGAAAGACGACAACTACAAAGAGAGCAGTCTTACATAATTCATAACTCGAATTATACTTGTCCGCTCGGCATGATTAAATATTCTTGTCGGTGTATTAGAACCGATCTTACGTAAAGATTATTTGATTCGGGGGGTCTCCTAAGGATGAGATGACGCAGAGTGGATTGACACGGGATGTTTAGACAGGTTCAGGCCTTCTCCGGAGAGAATAATAACCCTAATCCTGTGTGTTTGGTATTCTTGATGATCCAGTAAAGGACTAAGACTATTACAGAGAATAGTGCTTGTGTTTCTACTTGATCAGCTCTTATTTTCTGTCGTTCTTGTCCGCCTCTCCCTATCTCTCTGATTGATGCCCTTATATAGTCGTGAAGAAGTAGCCGTTTTGTCCTACTAAGATGCGCCTAATTAATGTAGTGTAGGCGCATGATGGTAGTAATTACCGCGCTTTGACTTCTTCACGCCGTCCGCAATTATCTTCCGTAGATAATGGGGTATTTACACACCATTAATACGCGGAATAATAGTGCGTGTAGACCGCTCGATTCCTTAATCAATTGGACCTACCCGTCGTAGGTTTGATTATAAGGTGGTCGTAGTTTTCCGGTCGTAGAAGGACTTACGATCGGCAGCGATCGAGAAGAACTTACGACTATGTAGTGGTCGAGAAGGACTTACGATCGTGCGATCCGAGAATAACTTACGACTATGTAATGGTCGTAGAAGGACTTACGACCATGATGTAGTCGTAGAAGAACTTACGACTATGGGGTGATTGTAGAAGAACTTACAATCAAAGGTTAGGCCTCTCCCTTATAGAAATAAGGGTACTGGGACTATGTGACATCATATTTACCCATAATAAGAATTACAGATAAAAGATAAAATGAGGATTATTAGATCCTCGCCATCTAGCCCCCACTTCAAGTGAAAGTAACTTACTTGGTGAAGGTTTCAGTAAATGGTCTTACGACCATGAAAATGTCGAGAACAATAGTCGAAGGAAGAACTCTTCGATATTTGAATGCTACTTTGACCAGAATTTGTTTGGTCAAGAAGGTTGCTTACAACTATCAAAAGTCATAAGAACCCCTACAACGTGTAGTAGTCGTAGTAGGGCGATTGGAGAAAAACCTTCCGATTGATACTTCCTTTGACCGTAAAGACTTGGTCAGAAAGTAATTTTACTTGGAGATGATAAAACAAACATAACTTTCTCGAGCATCGTCTGGGAATTGCAAACGATCTCTACAGATCTGTTGATGAGACGGTTCTGAAGTGATCGCAATCGTGAAGATTGTTTACAACTTAAAAGTCGTAAAACCCCTACGACCGCCCGGTGGTCGTAGCAGGGAATCGGAGAAAAGCCTTCCGATTGATACTTCCTTCACCGTAAATACTTGGTCAAGAATGTAATTTTGCTTGGGGTGACGACACGCACCTAATTTTTCTCGAGCGGACCATCCGGGAATTGCAACCGCTCTCTCGCACTTGTCCGATGAAGCGGTTCGGCGGTACAACCAACTCCTCTGCACCTATAGACGAGGCGGTTTCCAAGCGGCGGAGATCGCATGATTATAAAAACTTACCGGAAGGTAGACTTGGGTTTTACTTTTCCCGAATCGCTCCACGCTCTTGAACTCTTGCTTTCTCCATCCTCGACTAGGTTTCATCTTTTCACGCCAACCCAATCAAAAACTTTTGCTTCGGCGAAATGGCCAAGAGAGTTTCGAATGGGAGGAATCGGAGATGGATGCGCTAAGATCAAGATCTTGGTTGATGCCGGAAGATCCCAGAAGGCTCGTGAAGTGGATTCCGCCATCGGCAAAGATCGCCATCGGGGAAAATGGGCAAATCCCCGCCTTCCAAGCGTATTGTGAGTGCGCCTTCGATTACCGCCCACCCCTTTCTTACAGAGTACTCGAACACTTTGGGGTGGAACTGTAAACTTAGGTCCCAATTCCATTACCATGTTGAGTGTGTTCGTATCTATGCGAAGCATACCGGGATTCCGGTGATCTCGATTTGTTCCAATATTATTATGGGATGGCTCGACAAACCGAATCGCGGAAGTCATGGTTTGAAGCTCCACGACTCAAGTCGAAGGAGTACATTCAGAGCTTTACCCGTCTTCGTGGTCGGGTGGAGGAAGAGGTGGTTCTACCGAAGGTCACCTCTCAAGACACCTTTCTTTTGAGGAAGGTCGCTGAAAAGAAATCTTCATGGGACTCAACCCTCGAAGATATCAGTAGGATTAGCCCTTATATTCAAGCTATTAAGGACTTGAAGGAAGAAGGGTGACCGGATGGCATGTGGTGAAGGATTTCATCACACGCCGAATTAGTCCTCTCAAGAAACGAGCATCTCCTATGTGGAGGTACTCGGGAGAGGAGACCCCACCGAGACTATGAGGAGGGTAAGCAATTGTCGACTTAGCTCTCCGCTTGGTCTTTCTCAACCTTGTCTAATATTTTTATCTGCTTTACGGATCTTTCACAGCCGAGGTTGACTCAGTCGACTCATTTGTGAGAAGTCTCCATCACTCCGAGGGGCGGTTCCTCAAGTCATGCGGTTTTGTCCGCAGATGAAAAGATGGAGCGCCTAAAGGTAATCAAAAATCGATTCTTTCTTTAGGACTTTATAGTCGAGGAGATACTTACGACTAATGGTGATCGAGAATATCTTACGATCAATAAAAAGTCGAGAAGAACTTACGACTTAGTACTAGTCGAGAAAAACTTACGACTAATTAGTGATTCTTCTTTCTCGCTTTTGCTTTACGTAAAGTAGGCATGGAAAATCGCCGGACGACGAAGAAGTCGCTCGATGACTATTGGCGCCGGGTTGTCGAAGACAAAGGCTCGCTCCTCCCTCAAGAGACGCCGACTTGTAAAATCTGCAGACAAGGGGGAGCAAGCTCGAGCTCGGTCTTTCGACCGCACCCTCTACAAGGCCTCGCAGCACTGTAATGGTATCTCGCCGAGGTCGCAGCCGTCGAAGCCGAGGAGGTTGAAGCAACCAACCTCTTAAGCGCAAACCTCGCAAGGCTAAGGTACCCTTCTATTATGACACTAATCTTTCGCATCGGTGCCACTCCTAGTTTTATTAAGCAACCGGAAAGGGAGAACCGGAAAGATTTTATGTCTTTATGAAGGAGGATGCGCATCAAGACAACTCGCGGTGAGGGCGAGGTCGCTCGAATGGTCGAGACCGATCTCGCCCATCCAGAGGATCAGGAAACAGAGCCACGTCCTCGTTTCAACTCTACGACGCACGTGGTCGAATCGAGCTAATTGTTGAACCTCACCTGACGTGGTCGTGGAGAAGAAGAGGTCCTCCGCTGGGAGGATTGCTCCAAAATTCTGGTTAAGACCAGTGCAGGTGTGTGAAATGTACTAAAGTGTAAGAACGACATTTACCTTTTTCTTTTCACAACCCGATTTGCTTTTCTTTATTTCACCAGACTCTTCAAATTTCAGGGAATGCTTCCACGAGAAGTCCATTGCCATCCCTTCACCATCGGGAGGTAGCAATGGAGGTGGTCAAGCATCACCTTTGGCCTGTGGCCGATGAAGTCGAGACTCCAGAGTGACTCCATATCGCTGAAGTCGAATTCACGACCCTTGAAGTAGCGGTATTATCGTTGAGGTGGCCGCCACGATCACCGAGGTCGTAGAAACAACAGAGGCGGTGTGGAAGCCTCCGTCAAGGTGGTGACCACTGCGCACCGCCTACGGGAAGGAAATCGAGGAGGCGTTCCTTCCTCTACCCCAAGAGAAATCACGTAACCGTAAGGAGAAAATTTCAACTTCGTGGTGACTTCTTTGGGATCGCCTCCGTCGCAGGTCTTCGCCACAGATTCGTGACTAAGTCCTCATCCCAAAGATATTCCCAACACGGAGAATACCTTTGATAACGAGCGCCTCGAGAAGGTGTGGTGGGACAAGGTCGCGAGGATAGATAAGTCGCAGAACCCGAACCTTGTATATTCAATGTTTGCTAGGACGACTATGAATGTAAGTATCTTCAAAATACTTATACATGTGGCTTTCCTTCACTTCTCAACGTTTCTTTTGCGTAAAGCTCGAGCAAATTGTCGTTGTCGGTGAGTATCATCGACAACTTTTAGAGCTAAGACAGAGAAAGAGCTACTCGCACAGAGGCGCAGAGGTGGTAAGTCACTTATCATCCATAGTTGTTTTCAACTTAAACACTGTGATAATGTCTTACGAGAATAGTCATGGAAGAAACTCATGACAAAGGATTAGTCGTAAGAAAAACTTACGACTACTTACGACCAGATAGTGGTCATAGAAAGACTTACAACCATTCGTAGTCGCAGTAAAAACTTACGACTAGGTCGGTGGTTGTAGAAGTACTCACAACCATTCGGTGATTTTTATCTCCGTCTCTCGTCCTTTGTAGGTTAAGCAGTGATTCAAAGACCTTAGCCGATTCGCCGACTATGAAAAAGAGGAGTCGAGGAGGCTAAGGAATGAAGTATTAACCTCTCTTGATAGACTTGAGAGGTTGTCTCGCATCTAAGAAATTGCAGGAAAAAATAAGCGAAGAAGTCTTGAACTTAAGACTGCTTTTGAGTTTTAACCTTTACCTAACTCTCATTTCTTCTTGAGATAAAGAAAATGAGATGAGGAAACTCCTGATCAAGTTGGAGACAAATCTTTGGTCATTCAGGAGTTTTCGCATTAGCAAGAATAAGGATCAAGAACTTGAGGTTCTGAGAACTCAAGTAACATGTAAGTAACTTTTTACCTGTTGTCCTTTTTTGAGTGTTTTCCCTTTTTTAATGTCAATTCCTTGTTCGTAAATTGTCGCCCAATTGAGAATCCTTGAGGTCAAATCCAATCAAAGACCTTGATCTGCAATGAGTCCGTCCGCATTGCTAGGATGAATGCAGAGGACATCAGAGCATGGGAGCAAAAGCATGCTGAAACCGTTGCTTTCCATCGCGAAGAGGTCAAGAAATTGGATTCTCAATTAGTAGGTAAGAAATGCTTTTACCTACAAATATCTTTGTGTTATGTTCCTCTAGAAGTATTTTTGTTTGACCAGGTATTATTCTTTTCGTAACAAGTGGTCGAGAACAAAAGCTTCATGAGGCTTCGACTTGTACCCAACAGAGATGGAGTCGATGAAGACTAGTCTTCAAGGCAACATCACTCTCTGAACAATGTGCTTAGTGAGCTACATTCGAGGGAAAACTCCTCGAGAAGATACTATTGTCGCTCACACAAGTACTATTGGAGAACAAGTCGGAAGATTGCAAGAAATGGTGACCACTCAAGGCTAATCAAAATTTGAATCAATAAGGAGGCAATGAAGTCATTGTAAGTTACGCTTTAGCGAAACTTAAAGCTCAAGATCCCGCCTTAATGTTACACCAATCGAAGCCGACTTCGATCGTCCCGAATCGAGGCAAGTCGTCGATTGTGGAAATGCGATTGGCAAAAAAGGTATGAGGAAATGCACTAGGCTCTCCCCTTCGAGTAATCTTGTAACTACTTTGTAAGGCGGATAATTTTTGTTGATGAGTAATATATGATCCGCCTTATTTCTCGAAAATCATCTTGTCGAGTAGTTAGTAACTCAAAAGATAATAAACGAATGAAAGACGAATGAAGGACTAAGAATTGAAGTCAAATTAATAACTTTATCCTAGCCTCGACTATTTGTTTAGATTGTTTAGACAATCTAAATAAATAGTGTTTGAAACGGGTTTCAAAACAAAGAGAGGTTTATTTAACTTATAGCTTTTGTTACGGTTGTCAAGCATCGGTCGAAAGAGTAGAAACGACTCGACACTAGGAAGTTCCTTCTAGTGGGCGTGACCACGTGCGAGAGAGGAAAGGCTTCGACTAGGTGATGTTTTCATCTCAGACTAGTTTAATCGAACCAAGAACAAAGAACTTGAGTTAAACAAACGCCTTAGAGGACTTTAGTGATTCGTTCGTCCTGTTTTGGTGGACTTGATAAGTCTTTTCCAAAGAGCAAAAGTAGGAGGCGAGCGATACTAGGAAGTTTCCTTCTAGTGGGGTGACCACATGCAGAGAGGAAAGACTTCGACTAGGTGTGTCTCTTCCTTCACCGCTTAAAACAAATCGAGTACACCAAAGGTGGTCGAACAAATGTAAGAAAGTGCACTCTACTTAGAATATTTTTGAATTAGTGAAAAAATAAACTAAGATTTGAAAGAGTTGGCTTTGAGAACATTTCGATCGGATAGAACCCGAGCTCTTTGTATTGGCAAAGAAAAATGAGTAACGAGTCGATGCTAGGAAATTCCTTCTAGTGGGCGTAACCACATGCGAGAGGAGAAGTTTCAACTAGATGATGTTACTCGCCACCAAAGGTAAAGAAAAACCGAGTTTTATTTTTGTATCATAGTCGAAATATTAAAAAGCTTTACTCAAAAAATAAGGCAAGAGAGGTAGAAGGAACTCGACTTTTATTGCTCGAGAAATCACACACATAGAATTTGCGAATCGGTCGATGTTCCAAGAGTTTGAGAGAACTCGCCCATCTTCCATTGCTAGTCGATCGACCACTCGGACGAGTTACTTCGACCATCGTAAGGACCTTCCCATTTGGAGGAAAGTTTATTCCGATTAGACTTGGATTGGCGAGCCTCAATACCAAGTCACCTACAAGAAGGTCAGCGAGGTTGACCTTACGATCATAGTATCTCGCGCAGGCTTGTTGGTAGACCGCCGAACTAATTAAGGCTAGGTTTCTCCTCTCTTCAAGTAGGTTAATGTCATCTGCTCGAAGTTGTTCCTGGTCTGAGTTGTTGAAGGTTTCAACTCGTGTCGACCGCAATTTTAGCTCCGGAGGAAGCATGGCTTCGCCCAACACTAGAAAAATGGTGTTTCTCCTGTTGCTCGATGGTGGTTGTACGAATCGCCCATAATATGGAAGATAATTCTTGTACCCAAGCCCCGAGCGCTAACAAGTCGATCAAGACTCGAGTTTTAATTCTCGCATTATTTGGCCGCTTGCACGCTCGACCGCCCCATTACTTTGGGGATGTGCAATGTAGCATAGCATAACTTGGTACCTAACTCGTCGCAAAATTCTCAAATTTTGCACTTGCGAATTGTTTACCATTGTTCGTAATTATCCGACTTGGTACTCCAAATCGACTAATTACGCTTCTCATCATGAACCTTTTGTCGCCTAGTTGTTATCCTAGTTCTGTGTTCACTTCGATCCATTTTGTGAACGTGTCAATAGCCACAAAGGAATTCAAACCTCCCGGAGCTTTGGGAAACGGTCCTAGGATATCAAGCCCCTGTGTCGCAAAAGGCCAAGAAAGAGGTATTGTTTGTAATGCTTGAGTGGTTGGTGTATCCGCTCTACCATGGAATTGGCATCGACACACTTTTTAACCACCTCCTTAGCATCGTGACAGGTCAGAGGCCAAGAAAAACCTTGTCGAAAGGCTTTACCAACCAATGTTCTCAGAGGAAGCATGTGTCCCACAGATGCCACTCGTATATCGTGAAGGAGTGTTATTCCTTCATTTTGCGGAATGCATCGCATGAGTATCCCTTGGGTTCCTCGCTTATAGAGGACTCCTTCAACCAAAGTATACATTTTGGCTTTTCGATAATCGACCGCCTCAAGATCATCTTCGCACGAACCCTTGCAAAGATACTCGAGATGGGAGTCATCCGTATCCTCGTAATCTAATGAGGCCATCTCAAGAGGAGGTGTCTCGGTTCTTCGACCAGACGGTTTTTGAGTTGCTCCAAGAAAACTCCTTTTGGTATTATGGATCGAAGAAGCCATCCGAGCAAGTTGGTCTCATGAGGAAATTATCCTTCGAGGGATAAATTGTACCTCGAAACCTAAAAATGTTTTTCTAGCTTACGCATTTCGATAAGTACCGAGCCATTGTTGAGTTAGAGCACCGTACTCTTTCCCAATTTGATTTACGACTAGTTGAGAGTCTCCTCTCACGAGTAGTCGATTTAATCGAGAGTGCTTTCGCACTCGTATGCCGCCTAGCAAACCTTCGATTCGCCACATTGTTAGTGGCCCGAAAGTTTAATTGTATGGCATACTTTAAGGTTTCTCCCAGAGGAGATACCAGACCACCTCAAATTTCGAGCCACTTAAAGTAAGTGACCCGTCAAAGTACATCATCCATCGGTCGTGGGAATCAGATCGGGATCCGAACAGTTCAGATTTGTCCATTCGGCGACAAAGTCCGCCAAGATCTGGGATTTTATGGCCGTCGACACGAATGGAGGTCGAACTCCCAAGTTCGACCGACCATTTTGCCATGCGCCCCATTGCTTCCTTATTATGGAGGATTGCTCCCAAAGGAAACTCAGACAACACAGCCTATTTTGTGCCAAAATAATGCCGCAGCTTCTCAAGACATGAGGAGGGCATATAGAAGTTTTTGAACTCGAGGGTAACGCCCTTAGGCCCGTGTAAAACTTCACGACGAGTAAACCGGTCGTTGTGCGCCACGCTCTACGACCAAGATCGCGCTTGTCGCTGTGGCGTGGCCTAGGTAAATTAAGAGCGTCTCTTCCGGCTTTGGAGAAACCGAACAGAGCACTCGAAAGATACCTCTTGACATCCTCAAAGGCAATGTTTGCCTCTGCTCGACCACTCAAAACCTTCATGTCTCCCGAGAAGTTTAAAGAAAGGTAGTCCTTTTCTCCTAGTCGTGCGATGAAACGACTTAAAGCCGCCATGCACCCAAAGTGAGTTTCTCGACTTCCTTTTTGTGTTTGGAGGTCGATCCGAGGATGGCCTTTATTTTTCAGATTTGCTTCGATTCCTCGCTCGGATACTAGGAATCCAAGCAATTTTCTCAAGAAATTCCAAACACACACTTCTCGGATTAAGTTTTAAATGGTGCTTTCGAGGTTGTCGAATGTTTCTTGTAGGTCGCTGATATGATTAAGTCTCTTAATGCTTTTACGACTAGGTCATCAACATAGGCTTCCAAATTCGGCCTAATTGAGATGAAAAGTCGATTGCATTAAGCGTTGAAAAGAAGCACCAGCATTCTTTAGACCAAATGGCATTTTGATATAACAAAAGGTACCAAATGGAGTAATGAATGCGGTCTTCTTCATCGCTTAGACACATATTGATCCGTGATATCCAATATGCATCTAAAAACTTAATATTTCACAACCCGCAGAGAATCAACCGGTGATCAATACGAGGTAAAGGAAATCATCTTTTGGACAAGCTTTATTAAGATCAAGAAAGTCACGCACATACGCCATTTGCCGCTTGACTTTTTGACCATTACAGGTTAGCCAACCACTGCGGGTGATTGACTCTCTTATAAAGCCCGCCTTAAGTAGCTTATCCAATTCGATTTAATAGCATCTCGTCGATCAGGCAAATCTCCGTAATTTTTGTTTTACGGTACTTTATCAGTAGTAAAGCTAGCCCGTGCTCGATCACCTCCCCGGGACTCGGGCATGTCGATGCTTGCCACGCCAAGACATCTGCGTTAGCTCTGAGGAAGGTAATGAGGGCGTCTTCCTATTTGGGATCGGAAGTCTCCCCAATGCGAACAGTCTTCGAGGGTTTTTCTGCGTCCAGAGGAACCTCTTTGACTTGGTCGTTCGGCTTTGGTGCAACCTTTAGGCTTCGACTTGCTAGTCGAAGGTCGACTTTCATCTCGAGTTGGTATTTGACCAACCATCTCGAGGATCGTGATCGCAGACTATACGCCATCTTTTGTCACATTGAATTGTGATCACCTTTGGGACTCGCATCTTAAGACATTGATACCCATAATGAGTAGCCATTAAGAATTTTGCCAAAGTTGGTCGTCCGAGTATGGCGTTATATGCCGTATCGAAATCGACCACATCAAAGGAGACTTTCTCCGTCCTGAAATTACTTGGTGAGCCAAATGTTAAAGGAAGAGAAACTTGGCCAATGGGTTTGGTGAAGACCGATGCGATTCCATGAAAGGAATATCGCATCGCCTTACCTTTGTCCGGGTACTTGCATCTCGTCCAGGGCTTTAGTAAATAATATGTTTAAAGAACTACCACCATCAACTAACACTCGATTGACCCGACAGTTGTTGATGGTGGGTTCGACCACAATCGGAAATCGACCTGATCGACTCATAGTGATCGGGCAGTCGTCCTTCTCAAAAGAGATGGTAACTTCCACCACCGGTAATTTATTGACAAGAGGAGTATGTATGGAATTTACCTCTCGTCCTAGCACTTTAAGTTGTCGCTTGAGTCGATGCCGATGATCCTCCATAGATATGCTCAACGGTATGGTGCGGATCTTGGAATGGCATCTCCTCATCATCTGACGACTTTTGACCACTCGTATGTCCTACCTGCTCGAGAGTAGGGAGCGGTGCTTTGCCGTTGTAGTAGTCCTCGAGCTTTCTTTGGAAAACTTCGGCTAGCTATGAGGTCATGTCCTTCCTTTTATGAAAAGGACACCACCTTGGTTTGTCGCTCCTTCCGATCGTATGCTTACCTTTGCCTTGATCGTGGTTCGACTTGATGGTTTGGGGCTCTCTATCTTTCACTACTAAGACCTCCTTGAAACCACTAGTTTGTGGTTTTGACTTTTATTTTCTTCTTGGACTTTTTGCTTTTTGTCCTTACTAACCTCACCGGCTCTCTAAGAGCGTGTGTTTCTCGATCGATAGTGTTATTCCACTCGACCGCCTCGAAGCGATTGCATATCGATCGCCATCTCAAAGAGCTCTAAGAACGGTGTTGGGAGGATTTAGCAATATCCTCTCGTTATTCTTCTACTACGGACTCCTTGCTTAAAAGCCCCGATCACAGAGGAGTCGAAATTTCCTAATTGAGTTACGAACCCGACTAAAGCGCTTGATGAATTGACGCAAAATCTCGTTGTTGTTCCGCTTGATCCGGCAAGTCGCCTTCCTTTCGAGGCGGTTGTATGTGCCTTGGAAATTTGCTCGTAGAAGATCACAGAGGTGTTGCCAAGAGTAGATCGACTCGAGTGGTTGGTTTAATAACCATGATCGAGCGGATCCTTCGAGCACGCTTGGAAGGTAATTCGCCATTACGTGTTCTCCTCCTCCCGCCGCGCTCGGACGGTGTTGTATAGATCTCAAGAAACTCGATGGGATTTTGAGATCCATCAAATTTCTCCATGTTCACCGGTCGAAAATGAGGTGGCAATGAATCTTTCAAGGTCGGCGAAAATGCCGGCATCCGTAATTACTTCTTGACGCCTTCTTTGTAGGAAAGAAGGGTTAATGTCGCCAGTGATCGATACGACGATACCCGCAACAGTGACTGCTCATTGTAGGTCTCATTCTTGGGGAATACTCCTCGTAATCCACCCGCAGAATTTCTTTGCCGAGTAGTGATTGATCACCTCCTGAGGGCTACTTGATCATCACCGATCGAAAAGTATTTCTCGAATAGGAGATCGATGTGACTTATGACCGTGTCGATTCCTACGCAGAAATATTCGATTGATCGGTAGTCAAGAAGTCGCATTGCTACGACTACACCGAATGTTGTTGACGAGGTACTTCGGTCTTGTCATCACATTCAAGCCTTTGCGCAATCTCCTCAAAGAAAGAGATCGATCTCGCGCTCGAGCAAGCTCTTGATTGGGATTCTCAAGCAAGTCGTTGATGTCCCGGAGTTCTTGTACCTCCCGTGGATCGATATTGAATGCGCCAGCGAGTTCTTACGGCTGCAATTTTCTTTCTTGGATGGCCTCAAAATCCTCCCGCCGATCTTTGAGGCCTTCTCGATGGAGTGCGAGAATGTCGAGGATTTCTCTCGCTCATCAGTGTTGGTTCTCTCTCACGGTGGTTCCTTGCCATTACTACGAGGAGGCGGGCGTGATCTTCGGGAGGGTTCTCATTTCGACCTCCATGAGGTTGACTCGATTTGAGGAAGGACGAAGACCTCCGCTGATGATTCTCACTTGCGCTTGAGGCCTCCCGCTTGAGGAGTGCTCGAGAGACACCATCTGGCGACTTGGAGTAATCCTCCGTAGGGGAACTCCGGTTATAATCGTCTCCGTCCGCAAATGAGATCTGCGGAGAGGCGGTTGTATTTGTAGGAAAAGCATGCTTGATCCCACTATCTCCGGAGTTACCCCGAGAGATAGGATCACAAGATGCCGTGGAGTCCTCGAATGGTGGCTTCCGGGACTTGTCTCACTGTGTCGGACCGCCTTAAGGGAACTTGGACACTTAGAGGAAAAACTCTCATTGTGTCGTGAGTCCTCCCGGTGCGGTTCGGTCGGATTGACCCTTGTCCTTGGAGGAATTGGCTCCTCTGTTGGACGATCGTTGTGGGGATAAGGATCCTCCTCAACTCCATTGATGGGATGGTTTCTGGAGAATAATCTCCGAGGAACATCACCATCGTGGATGCATCACTCGGCTCGTAGTCGAAACCGCATCCATGTCGACGTCACAGACCGCCAAGTCGAACCAGTTCTCCTCGCTCCATCCTCCCGCCATGCTTGCATGAGATTGGAAAAAAGAGTATGTTGACAAGAGATTACGGAAGATCCCCACGGTCGGCGCCAACCGCGGTGTATTAGAACCGATCTTACGTAAAGATTATTTGATTCGGGGTCTCCTAAGGATGAGATGACGCAGAGTGGATTGACACGGATGTTTAGACAGTTCAGCCTTCTCCGAGAGAATAATAACCCTAATCTGTGTGTTTGGTATTCTTGATGATCCAAGAAAGGACTAAGACTATTACGAGAGAATAGTGCTTGTGTTTCTACTTGATCGCCTCTTATTTTCTCGTCGTTCTTGTCCGCCTCTCCCTATCTCTCCGATTGATGCCCTTATATAGTCGTGAAGAAGTAGCCGCTTCGTCCTACGGAAGATGCGCCTAATTAATGTAGTAACGGCGCATGATGGTAGTAATTACCGCGCTTTGACTTCTTCACGCCGTCCGCAATTATCTTCCGAGATAATGGGGTATTTACACACCATTAATACGCGGAATAATAGTGCGTGTAGACCGCTCGGATTCCTTAATCAATTGGACCTACCGATGCGTAGGTTTGATTATAAGGTGGTCGTAGTTTTCCGGTCGTAGAAGGACTTACGATCGTAGCGATCGAGAAGAACTTACGACTATGTAGTGGTCGAGAAGGACTTACGATCGTAGCAAATGAGAATAACTTACGACTATGTAATGGTCGAGAAGGACTTACGACCATGATGTAGTCGTAGAAGAACTTACGACTATGGGGGTGATTGTAGAAGAACTTACAATCAAAGGTTAGGCCTCTCCCTTATAGAAATAAGGGGTACTTCTGGGGACTATGTGACATCATATTTACCCATAATAAGAATTACAGATAAAAGATAAAATGAGGATTATTAGATCCTCGTCAATTCTATAGAAATATATCGAAATTATCTACATGAAGGACCGAAATGGCAACAGAGGGGGGGTGAATGGTGCCTTAAAAATAAGATCCTCCATTCTCAAGTGTCCACACAACAATCCAAAACCTTCTGATAAACAAAAGACGTGAAGTGAATCAAAACCAAAGAGTTTAAACAAAACTGGGCTGTTTTGTCTGATATCGGAAGTTCCGATTCTACCTAGCGGTAGTTCCGGTCTTCCAGTGCGGAAGTTCCGCCAGCGGTAGTTCCGCCTTGTATAAAATGGAAGTTTCGATTGTCCTGACCGAAGAACAACACGCACTGGAATTTGCCAAAAATCCAAAATACTAACTAGTTGCTGCTCTTCTCGGGTCAAGTCTCACAGGACATCATCCTAAACAACATCTTGACCTCATTGAGAAGAATCGCAGACAAAGATCCATTAATCAAAGCAAAATCGGATTTCTTGAATATTTGGCAAGAAAGACCAAAAACCACAATTCGCAAGATTCTTAGATTCTTGGCTCATGAAACTTTGAGGATATGTTAGCAATATCCATAAGACTCTAGATATCAAGTTTCATGCCATCTCATAAGTGAAATCAAAAGTTTCACCAAAACCCTAGGTATTCAAGCCAAGAACAGAGAGAAGAAAAGATGCATATTCAAAGAACCAAACAACAAAGATTTCATTGCTCGGAATAAAAGATTACAGAGGTAAACAAAGAGGAATGATTAAAAGAAGTTCAGTTCATCCTCTCAATCTCAACAACTAAAGCTACAAAGCAAAACAACCTCTCCAAAGGCTCTTTAGAAAAAGCTAACCCTAATTCTCTCTCAAAAAGTCACCAAAACAACCAGGGGTTCACCTCTATTTATAGCCCTTGGCTAACGGGTCTCCAACCCGTTATGCCGGCTAAACCCTAACGGAGCCCGCTTCCACTTGTGCCGCCTTGCGAAATTACCCTTTCGCCCCTCGCACACCTTCTGGAAGCTCCCGCATTCCTTGTTGTCCACGACTCGCAACCGCCTCGAGTGCACGCCGTCTTCGACACATCTTTACCGTTCTGACCTCAACGCCGCCTGCGTCTAGTCCGGTCTCCACGTGTCTCGCCACGACTCCACCTCGATGCCCTACAACCAGCACAGACAAGAAACACATCACATAACATTGCTCAAGATAATAGAATCATCATTTGCTTTTAACTCAAATTCATTCACAACTCAAAATCAAAACTATGCCCTCTCTGCGCAGTTCTGCGCACAATCGGAAGTTCCGCACTTACCATGGCGGAAGTTCCGATTATCGGAACGTCCGCACTCCCAGGATGAAAGTTCCGATTATCGTCAAAGTAGAACACACTTGTCAGGATTATCGGAAATTCCGCGTTCCCAGGGGCGGAAGTTCCGCAACACCACAACAGGACACATTCGTCAGGATAATCGGAAGTTCCGTTTTACAGTATGAAGTCCGTATTTCAAACTAAGTTCCGCATGATGTAAACACACCGCAGCAGTAGCAAACGCAATGAATCCAATCACAAACTTTTCAACACAGTGTCAAATACTCATCACTCGAAAGGGGACCCTACTCACATGGTCTCTCACTACAATTAACTGGTAGATGACATTTCCAAAATTCGTCATTAAGGTATCCAAAATAATCGTATAACAAAATAGCAGACTAAACCAATCTATTAATCGCCCCCTTGACAAGGAAATTCTAAAACCCTTTCTAATCTCTGAGTAAATTAACTAAACAGAGAAAGGAAACCAGATCGCTACCCACAAAAAATTCAAATCTCTGTTTTTTTTCTCCTAATCTTTTCTCCTCCTTTCTCTTTCCTCTTTGCTTTATTTCTCTTCAACTTTCACGTAACCATGCAAAATCAACAAGCGTTAATTACCTTAATACCTAGCAGCAAGTTAGCATGCAATAGGAGCAGCAGTCCTTTGGGCGAGAGCACAGACTCACAGCAGCCTTCACACGGGAACGGCCTCCACGCGGCTGCAGGTGTTCGGCCGTGGGCGCACTCGGGTAGCAGACTTTCGGGTGCTAGCTTCCACACGGCAGCAGCTACAGCAGGCGATCACGCGACAACAACTACAACGGCTGATGCTTGGCGAGTGAAAATTGGAGGCGGCGCACGGAGGAACAAAAACTGTTAGGGTTTTTTTTTCTGATTTCTCTCCCTACGTCCCCTTTTACCACAGCCCACGATAATTTTCCGTTTTCACGTAACCCCTTTCGTCTAATTATGCATAGACCCTCAAGGGTTAATTTTAGAATATTACAGATATGGCAAAATGCGCTTTGTAGGCAAGAAAAGAGAATGATTTTCCATTAAAGGTTCAAAATGCAAACCAATTTGAATTTCATGGAGTTTTTCACTTTCTTGTCTTTGCATGAATTAAAAATACTATTTTAAGTCAAGATACACAAAGAAATCTGGATCTAATAGTGAAACTCACTATATGCAAGAATTGGTCATTTTGGGTCAAAACTAGTTTTTCGATGAATTTCAAATGAATATAACTTTTCAGCGATTGGTCTTTTGTAAAAACTTTAAACTAGAGAAATGTTTGAAATGACCAACCCTACGAGTTTGTATAGACAACTTTTTCAAAAACTCAATAGATTTTGATTTTATGAAAATATGCCATTGAAATAAAAAACAAGATCATATAATATTATTTTGAGGCCAAATTTGATATTTGTTTTTCTAAAATAGGAATTTTTACTTCAAAAGCATTAGAAAACATTTGAAATACATATTTAAGTACTTTTATCTAGTTTTTAACAAATTTGAGCCTTTAAAATATGATTTTGACTTTTGGCCAAAGAGACTCTTTTAAAACGGCTAATATTGCATATCATTGACAGTTTCACTCCAAAAATATCAAATGAAGCAAATGAGAATGAAAAACATGTATTATCAAGATCCATAAATTATTTTGGGAAAATAGGTAAAATAGTTTTTTTTCCAATACTAATACTTTACCCCTTTTTAAGTAAGCCCAAAACCTTAAGAAGTTTTTCACAAAGAGATAAAAAAACTCTCCCTTACACAAAAGTTTCTCTTGCATTTTTTTTATTTGACACACAAATGATTCTCTTCCATCTTGTCATCTCTTTGAGATATATCCATCCAAAACTCATGATGACTTCAACCTCTTTTCTTTGACCATTATTTGCAACCAAATTCTCCTTCTTTGATATTTGGCACCAAAAATGTTTATATGTGGATCACACTTGAACGATATCCTTGAACATCAGTTGTAGATACCACGTGTTGCCAAGACTTAAGATTGCAAGGAGTTTGAAATTATCTCATGAAGATCTTCAAATAAAGCATCTAAAGAGAAGAGAGAAAGAGAGAATCCACTCGTACACGGAGAGTACTTGAGCTAGGTCAAGGAAATTATGAACTTCAAGGAATGAAATTATATATCACTTTGAAGGAATAAGATGATATCATGTGTAAAGATGAATCTCTTGCCGAGGTCGAGATGATTAAGAGAAGCTACCATTTGAAAGAATATCACTTGAATGACATAATTGCATTTGTAATCAAGGAAAAATAGTAGAGGGTAGCTTGCAAGGATAGCAATGATCATCTTGGCTTAGGGGAGCAAAGAGAATGCCTAAGGAAATTTGAAATCAACAAATTTGACAAAATCAGGCAAGTCTCTCTATATCCGGTCAGACCAACGGAAAGAGTGCGGTTAGACCGGGGGCATGCAGTCAGATCGGATGGGGGTCGCCGATCAGACCGGCTGAGACTGAAACAATTTTGAATTTTGGAGAAAAGAGGGAATTATTGTATTTTACTCTAAACATTTACACAATCTACCAAATAAACATATTTGGAGTATTTCCAACTTATATAGCCCTTGAAAATCCAAATTTTAAATAGTTTTTATAAATTAAGCTTTTGGATTTCGCAAATGAAACATATTTTGATGAAACTTCTTCAAACAAGCCAAAAAGAGCATTTGGTTGAATTTAAAACATCTAATTACATGTATGAGTCATTAATACCATTATGAACCTATTCATGTGAATAATTTTAGCTCATATGACAAAACTCACTTAAGTGCTAGAAAGTGACCACTTAGGTCAAAATAGGATTTCGGACGAGTTTCAAAATCAAATAATTTTTGCTTGGTTGGTCTTTTGGAAATCTTTTGAATATAAAAAATGTTTAGAATAGCCAACTCTAGGATTTTCCTCTTGGGAAGATTTTTAAATTCCTTTTAGAATAGATTTTTCACAAAAATCTAGTTTAAGTTAAAAAAACAAGATACTATGATCTATAATTTTGGCTAGAAACTCATTTTCACTTGAATTGGATTTTTCTTGAACCAAAACCATTGAAAAACCTTTGAAAAGCATTTGTATACATTTTAACTAGTTTTTCAAAGAATTACTAATAGTTATGAATTTTTGACTTTTGCCTAAAAGGCTTAATTTTTAAAAATAATAGTAGCACTTAATTTATTCGGGCACACTTAGGGGTGTGATATATATGAATATGACTTAGCACTCCCTCTTAATGTGCCACTCCCATGTTGCTCAATATTATAATAATAAAGATTATGAACGAGAGCAAGAACACCCTTTTTATAAGAATTTCATGAAATACCACCTACACAAGACATAAAGGGCTAGATACTTCAAGGTAAATACTTGTTACCGAGATGGCATTAGTTTATAATATGACATGATTATCCTCAAGCTTGGATCCAATTTTGATATATAGTGGAATCCACCTCTTCATGTGAGCCAAACCTCCAATGCCTCTCCAAGTACCTATTAAGCATTTAAGCGTATTTTGGTACCCAATACTTTGTTGGATCCATGAATGTTAGTCACAATACCTTTGGACACCCAAATGGCCCTTGCACTAATCTTTTATGAACTAACAATTCTAGCAAACACATTGCCATTTTCATCCTTCCTAAGCAAATAATGATCATTATAGATAATTAGCTTAGGAGTGATACCTTTGGGATATTGTTTACCAATGTGTCTCTTTTCCCGGTAATTGTAGCAAGTTTGATATTTTTTTTTCATCCTTTGTCTTTTTGTCTTGCTTATTGTCGTCTAGTCTCTTCTTTGATGACATTTACTTGTCATTCATCTTGTTTGGGCACACCGAGGTAAGGTGTCCCTTCTCATGGCAATCGAAGCACTTGATATTCTTCATGTGTCTTGCATTATGCCTTGTCTTGCTATTTTTCTTTTTCTTGGGAGTGAAGTCAATTCCACTCTTATATTGCAAGCATTTTTTGCCTGCTCAATATTTCATCGAGAGTGGCCTTCCCTTTGAAGCTTCTTTTCAAGTATTCTTCAATTTGGTGACTTGGTCCTTGAGCTCTTTGTTTTCCTCTACAAGATTAGTCTCACAAGAACATAGAGGAAATATGAGTATCTATTTTGGAGCAACAAGACATATCAAATAAATCATTACAAGAAGTGGATATGCTAACCTTAGATGAAATGCAAGACCTAGGAGCTATACATGGCATGTCATCTAGTAAATTACATGTAATGCCTATATCCACCTTAGAGCTAGTGACTTCCTTGAGAAGGAGAGATTCATGTCCTTCTTTTAGCATATCATAATTATTTTGAAGTGAGATATGCTTTTTCTTTAAAACTTTGAATCTCATATTCTCTTTTCCAAGATATTCATTAAACTCTTCTAACATATCCATCAACTCATCATATGAAGGCTCATCATCTTTTACCTCTTTATTACCTTGAGCCATGCAGCAATGAGCTGATGTAGAGGGGCTTGTGGACTCATCGTCGTCGGAGTTGGAGATTAAGCATTCTTCTCCCGACATCCACTCTTCTATGCAATCATCCTTGGTTGAGGTGGATATTTCATAACTATCATGAATTTGTGTCCACATCTCATGTGCGCTCTCGAGATTGCATACCTCATCGAACACCTCTACACTCAAAGCACTAAATAGAGCGTTAATTGCTTGAGCGTCGAGATGTAAGCATTTCTCTTCCTCAATGGTTGGAGCAAGATGATTCAATGGAGGAGAAAAGTCTATATCTACAATCCGCCATATTTTTAGTCCTATGGCCTTAAAATAACATGACATGCGAATTTTTCAATGATCATAATTTGTACCATCAAATAAAGGTGTCTCACCGAGGTGCACTATATCACTAGTCGCCATCCTTTACTCTCTAGATGGTTAAGTCTAATAAAATATGAGACCAAACTCTGATACCACTTGTAAGATCGAGGAGGCCGACTAGAGGGGGGGGGTGAATAGGCGGTTTTAAAAGCTTTTTTGGCTAAAACTAATTTATAATGCGGAAGCTAATAACAATTTGGTTTTGCACAAATAAAATCTAAATCAACTAGGCTTGACTAAGTGCACCAACAATATGAATACAATTGAATATAAGCAATTAGCCAAATACAGGTAAGCAACTGAATTCAAGTAATATAAATTGCTCAAAGTAAAGCACAAGAACAAACCACAATAGACACGATGATGTTTTACCGTGGTGTTCGGAGATTTGCCGGTCTCCCCTAATCCATGTTAAGTACTACCGTTTCTACTGTTCATCGGTCGTACGGGTGCATTAACGGCTCAAAAACTAGCCGTTAAAGTTTTTTATGCGCTAATACCGCAGTGCAATGGGCGGTACTACCGTTCTGCGGTAGTATCTCTCTTCTCGGGCGGTACTACCGCAGTTCAATTTCAACACAGACGACACTCGGTAAAAAAATCATAACTTTTAACTCCAATATCGGAATGGAGTGATATTAGACTCTATGGAAAGATTATTCAGAGGGCTACACAACTCACCTATTTGATTGATCTAAAACACATTTAATCAAATCAAAAAAAAATTCCAAAGAGCCACTACCATGGTCCAAGTCCAAAGAAATAGCAACAAGCAATCTTAGACCATGCCAAGGGAAAATGCATGAACCCCAACACTTTGCAAAACACATTTACAAACTTAGATCATGCCACAAGGAGCAGGTACATGGACTTCAATTATTTGCAAAATATATTTGCAAAGTATAGTCACATGCTACAAGGATTAAATGCATGAACCTCGGTTATTTGGAAAACACATTCGTAAATAATAGCATCATGCAACGGAGAGCTAGAGCAAGCAAGATTGAACTATCAACACATGATGAGACTCAAGCTACTAGACAAGACCCCTCTTAATAGTACGATAAACCTATACTAGCAGTTCGGTATTCTAAACAAACACGAAGACCGGTAAAAGACTAGGAACACATCCTTAACCCTAACTAGTCATACCTTTGCCTTGAGCATCTTCTTGAAGCTTGATGACACATATATTCACTTCAAGTCCGGGTCATCGTCTTGATAGGCATCAACCCATGATGCATCTTTTACTTGACCTCCATCAATACATGATGGGTCTTCTCTTGACTTGATGATCAACTCATGATCATCTCCTCTTCGAGATCTTGATATGCATCAACACATGATGCATCCTCTTCTTGAACCTTGATTTGATGACGATCAACTCATGATGCAGTCCAAAGTCTCTATCACTATGGAACATAACCTATTCATTCAACTCATGAAAAATGTTAGTTCCACAATATGATTATCATTAATTACCACACCATACCATTAACTCATAATGGTGGGACAAGATACTTCAATCTTCCTCTTTTTGGTAATTGATGATAACCACTTCAATTGCATATAAATTGAATGTAGTTAATTTAATGTAACACAACATGAGTATATATGGACTACACAAGTTTTATATACTCAAAAGGATATGTTTCAAAGTAAAGATCCTTGATATATGTGGAGAACGAAATATGGATCAATACTAATGAAACCACAAAATATAGAGTGAACTCACCCTAAATGTGTGCATACACAGATATGTAATAAGAACATATGCACATATTCAAGTTATACTTATGGTGGAGTTCAATCTACATTTTGGATCCGAGGAATGCAACAATATAAAAGAATATAAAGTCGAATGCATACCTCCATGGTTTTCACCTTTCTACATCCAAATAAGACTACACAAAATTATACTAGACAAGAGAGTTAGTCTCACAAATAGATTTGCTATTAATCAATGAAAAGTGTTAGTATCATATTTAGATTTATCATTAATCATCAAAATACTCCATTAACACATAATGATGGGTCTAGATTCTTCAGCTGGCCGCTGGGCAACTGCACGAGGATTTAGTATGGGCTAATTGGGCTTAGTCTGAATACATGCATTGATGTTGGTATTAGATTACTCTTTTGATATTGGGCCCACATGTCAAACTTTTTTGCGGGCAAATGGGCAAAACGGGCGTAGGTAAAGGTTACCCATACCCATGCATGTTTACCCATTAGGCAGAACTCTGTGCTCACAAACACACCCGTGGACACAAAACTAAAAACATACCCACCTCTATTAGAATTTTTACCCATGGGTAACCGGGTTATCGGGTGAGATTGCCACCCCTACTCCTCTCTTTCCATATTCTCTTTTCTTCTCTTCCCTTCTCCCCTCGCTCGCTGATCCCCTTATCCCCCGACGCCATGGTTTGTTACCCTTATAAACCAAACCAAATATTGGTAACGCCAAGAAAAAAATAATTGTTGTGTGGTTTTCTAAAAAAAAAATAGTAGCGCTCACGGAATTTTAGTAACGCTAATGAAATTCAATGTCACACGTGGGCAATAAGACGAGAAAACCGCTCATCAAATGGTAACACCTAAATTTGGTTCGTCCATGTCTAAACAACGTTTCTTTTTGTCAATTTTTAGCTTTTGCAAATATTTGCTATGCCAAAAATTTAGCTCGGTTCATTTTAGCTTTCAACCAAAGAGCCCCGTAATCTTGGCCCATTTTTTGCCGAGCAGCCGAGCGCCAGCCCATACTAAACATCGATCGGCAGCATATCCGCCGGCCCGGGCACCGATTCGCCAGCGTTCCCGGTCAAGCCACGACGGCTACTGTCTCACTGAATAATGGGCCACACGGACGAGCCGACCTTCTTGGCCCCACCCTGCAGCCTTTCCAGTCTCCCCGAAAGAGCCTCTCCCCTCCCCTCCTGCTCTCCCCTCCCCGGTTCTCTTTCCTTCCCTCCCTGCTCCCCTCGCTCGCTGATCCCCTTATCCCCCGATGCCATTGCCACACCACCCTCCGCGCCTATAAAACCAACCTCGCCGTGGACCTGGTGGGGCCTGTAAAACCAAAGCTCGCGGCGTCGGATGCACGCTGCCTCCTGCTGCCATGTAAGCTCTCCTCCTCCACCTCCGCCCCCTTTCGTTTCTCGAACCTTCTAGAGTCTTACGCGGACTCCCCTTACGGATTTATCGCTGCTTGTCCGCTCCCAGGTCTTCTCCACGCAGAGATGCCGCTTCCCGCTGCGCAGGCTGGTGGCGCCGGCGCGGCCGTTCTGCACTGAGTCGTCGGGAGAGCCCTTCGCCGCGGCGGTCTCGAAGCGGCGGTCCCGGGGGCCGGTCATGGCTGCGAAGAAGGCCGCGCAGGGTGAGACGCCTCGTGCTTGTTGTTGCTGTGCCATTGGGGTTTAGGTGAGGGTTTTGGTTGGGGGATCGATGCCCGTCTGTTTGGGATTGCAGTGATGCGAGTTTTGGAGGTGGAGTAGGTCAATTAGGTGTCGAATTTTTGGTGAGCTTTGGATCGAGTGTTAGGGGTGTCCTGTGGCTGTGGTCAATAATATATGCGGTGTTTGCTTTGTGTTGGGGGTGATGCCGGCCATAAGTTCGGCCAGGTTTGGGGTTGGCGTTGGTCTACGGCCTGTGGATTTTCGTTGCTGTTCACGTTTGAATGTTTGATGGGCTTTTGGGCACAGTGGGATGCATGTGATTACGGAGATGATGAATGTATTTAATCTGGTTGGTTGGTTTAGCTTCAAATATGTCATAATAGCGCTCACTTTTGCGATTGTCATAGATTTGAGATTTTAAGAACGTGGTTCTTATTTGGAGTCACCACTACACGTGTTTGGCTCATCTCTTTGTGATTAGGTTTGTCCTTATGTATGTAATTTAAGCTCAGTCTGCCTAGGCCTTCATCACAATTTATTCCCACGTTGTTGCTCCATACTGGATTTCTCATCAATAAGCGTCCCGCTTGAGGTGTCATCATGTGAAGCTTGCTTATCGTTTTGTGGATTCAGGGTAGAATGTGGTGGATTTATTTTACATGTTGGATGGTGGAAGCAGTGCTTAAATCTTGGTACTTATGCAAGCACTTTGAGCAGAATATGTTATAACTCTGTTTTTTTGGTATAACTTTGCTATTCTGTATTAGTTTTGAGGTTGAAATGAAGAAACTGCTGCCGATGTTGATATATTACACAATTTGGGGGATATTAGTACCTTTCGTTGACACCCAAGAAGACCTCCCGTTTACTACGCAGGCTTTCTAACCGAGCTTCTGAAGCTCTTAATGGTATAAGTAGTCTGATCTGGCATGTTTCAAAATGAAAAGCTCTTAACAAGTAGTTTGATCTGGCGTGTTTCAAAATGAAAAGAAGCAGTTGGTTGATATTTTACAGGTTGAGTCCCAATTTGGTGATTGGTCCTGCTTGCGGTGTTAGATACACAGAGGTAATTAATATGTTTACCTTGTTGGTTCTTGCTAGGTGCGAAACAAGAAGACGGGAAATACAAGCACACGGTGGATCTCCCAAAGACGACTTTTGGCTTGAGAGCAAACTCTGTTGTGCGGGAGCCAGAGCTCCAGAAGTTGTGGGAGGAGAACCAGGTGCTGAAGAGGGTATCTGAAAGGAACACTGGGGTGAGTTGATTTATTCAAGTAAAGCTAAAAATAAAAACTAAATTATTTATCTGACCTAGTTGGTTTTCTTGGCTGTTTGATTAGGCTACATTTGTTCTTCATGATGGTCCGCCTTATGCTAATGGTGATCTTCATATGGGCCACGCACTGAATAAAATCCTCAAAGATATTATAAATCGCTACAAGGTATCAGATGCTCTTGAATTTCATCTGACTGTAGGTCCATGTTTCTTTGCAAACCGTTGATGTGTTTTTTTAGGGAACCATTGATGTGGTTGAAAAGTATTGCTTTGTTTGACTTAGTGCAATTCCTGGGGCATGCTCTATCTTTGATGCAGAGGTCAATGTTTCTCTGCAAACGATTGATACAATTTAATGTATTGGATTGTCGAATTCAGTGCAATTTCTGGCATTCTCTATCTTCGAATGGTACAAAATGTGCATAGTCAGCTTGTTTTCGACAGTTTGGCGAATGGTTGAACTTATGTAATTGCTCATGCTAGATTTTTTTTTGGGTATGTCGGCTCACCTAAGTGTAGTTGATTGTGTAAGGTGTGAGATGATTAACATTAATTTTTTTTATAAAATCTTATAATGTTGTCCTGAGTCCTGACAATTCTTTTCTGTTGAAATGTTTTGAACTCATTTTAGTTTGATAACCAATGCTGTACGTATTGATTTAGTCACCTTTTCTATTTTCTGGTGGTGCAGCCTATATCTTGATCAATGTTTTGATGATTGGAAACATGGATCAAATGACACCAAGATTTGCCATTTATTCGGCATCTTGATTCTCTCTTCTGTGTGCAGTTGTTTCAGAATTACAAAGTGTCTTTTATTCCTGGGTGGGATTGCCATGGCCTTCCAATAGAATTAAAAGGCAAGTTCATCTTTAATATTACCTATGGCAATGCTCCCATTGTTCTAAGTTCATCTAGGTATGATCATATGGTGGATGAGTGGGTTTGGTTGCAACATACTTGTCTTATGTGTTAGACTACCAAGTAACTATTGACTATCTGCTGCAGTTCTGAAGTCAATGGATAAGGAAACATTGAGTGCTCTGACACCCATAAAATTAAGGCAAAAGGCTGCAAAATTTGCTAAAGCGACAGTTAATACACAAATGAATTCTTTCATGGTAATCTTTTCTTCCTTCTAAATTAGTTTAGTGGCAACTTTATCTAATTATTGTGTCATTTAATGCCTGGCTCATGTTCTTATCACTGAAAGCCTTCAATTTTTTTAGCATTTAGTTTCTTACGTGTATGAACTAATAAGACTATGCTTGCAGCGGTTTGGTGTATGGGCAGATTGGGACAACCCTTACCTAACTCTGTTGCCAGAATATGAAGCTGCTCAGGTTTTCCTTCTGTTACATGCTCCTACTATTTATGGGAATGATGGCATTGCATCACATCTTATTATCTATTTCTCATGAATGAGAGCTTGAAGGTTTGGCATGAATTGATTTAGGTCGTCAATATCTCTATCTTAATATTGTTAGATCAGTTAGTTTTACCGTTCTTTTAACCCGTTTACAATGTTCAGACAAAACTTGTTGACAATATGGTGGGGTATACTATAAATTTTACGTTATGAGAATAAATATTGATACCGTCTTTTTCATTCTTATCAAGATCTCTTACTCAACAAAAGTAGTAACACTTTTTTTTTTCTCCATTTTGATATGCTAGTTAGAAGTGTTTGGTCAAATGGTTATGAGAGGATATATCTATAGAGGACGAAAGCCCGTCCACTGGAGTCCGTCGTCTCGGACGGCTCTAGCAGAAGCTGAATTGGAGGTATGTTTAGACTTTCTACTTGATCTATTAATCTACCGTCAAAGGCTTTGTTATACACTAATTGTTATTTGTTAGGTGATTATTAAAAAAATAAATAAACAATAGTAAATTCTGATTGTTAAATATGTAAATAAACAATTGACAATTCCGATTCATTTCCCGCTTAACTTCAATGGTTTCATCGTGCTTTAGTTTGTTTTCTCTTTAGGAAGTCGCCGGATGTTGTTGCCTAGTTATCTATCCAGTTAATATTAACCCTGCATTGCTGCAGATAAACTACTGTAACTTTTGTTGTGAAGTCCATGTTGGAGATCAATGCTTATGTTTACTAACCAACCATAGTGTGCTTTGTATGACTTATTACATAATGCACATTGCTTCATAGAAGTAATCTTCTACTAAATCTATGTGTGATAGTTGTATGCATTACTGCACTACAAATTAAATTTATATCGTCAAGAATCAACTATGGTAGACCTAATTGTTGTGGATAACCTGATGATCCTAGAAACTTGCTTTTATTTTCACGTGCTTATATATTCTTGTTTTGTTAGATTTATATATTGATTTTACTTCCTCACGGATGCTCCTTTTATCTTCTTCCAGTATTCGGAAAATCACGTTTCCAAAAGCATATATGCTGCATTCAAGATTACCAATCCATCTAAATCTGGGTTGCTAGAGGAATTTCTCCCTAATGTATGTTAGCCATACGGACCACTACTCCATGGACAATTCCTGCTAATGCTGGTAAGATGGTGCCTTGTTTGCTTTAATTTAAGGGAAACATCCAGTGAGAGTCACCCTTGAAGTAGTACATCTTGAAAGCTACCTGTACTATTTTGAAATTTTCAAATGGTGGTAGGGACAGATGACAGTAGATGAGTAGAGTATCTGTTGCAAAATTTCATGCTGTGTGTATCTGAATACGGAAAACAACTAATTAAAAAAAAGTCACTTGTGGAGTTCTTGTAGCAATACGCTCTGAAGGTCTTATAGCACGCATGAAATGCAATAGAATCAGGTGAGCAGTAATTTGATTACCGATAATCAGGGTAAAGGAATATTAAAGTTACTAGTAATATAACATAGCTTGAATGCGAAAAATAATACATAGCTTCCTGCCAACAAAACACCTTTTGCCCGTTTACCTTTGGTGAGAAGATATTTCATTTCACGCTTTGGTACGATGGAACAATGGATACTGGTAAGCTATGCGATATTGTAGGTCTTTTTGTTACACCAACAAACAGTGTCTTAATCTCGTGGCTATTCTGGAATCAGACTTTATAGCATTATTCTCTCCTATTCTTGTGTGGCTGTTGGCCTGTTGCACATACTCTACGAATTTGCTTCAACTCTTTGGTTATTTTTTAGGAAATGTACTAACTTGTCTAAAAAAACACTCCTTTTGTCAGCTGTTGCTGTGAACCCTGAGCTTACTTATGCTGTAGTTGAGCTGCAATCTATACTGGAATGCGAGTCGGCATCTGGAGGAAAACAGCGAAAACTTGGGAGTATTTTGAGCTCTGGGAATGAGAAACCATTTATCATTGTGGCTTCTGATCTTGTCTCAATTTTAGAGTCCAAATGGGGCATGAAACTCATAGTCCGGAAATCATTTTCTGGGTCAACCTTGGAGCACTGCAGGTATTTGTTTTGCACTCCTCACTTCATTATGGTTGTGCTTAAACTATTTATTGTTTTGTGTTTATTTCATGCTATACTTGGTGCTTTCAGGTATATCCATCCTGTGAATGGCAATGAATGTTCCGTCGTTCCTGGAGGAGATTACATAACAACTGAATCTGGAACTGGCCTTGTTCATACTGCCCCCCGGCCATGGCCAGGAAGATTACCTAACAGGTTTAAAATATGGGCTTCCCATCGTGTCTCCCGTGGATGATGAAGGAAATTTCACTGCAGAAGCTGGACAATTCAATGGTTTATCTGTCCTGGGAGCTGGTAATGCTGCAGTTGTGAAGTATCTGGATGAACAGTTTTCACTCATTTTAGAAGAGCCTTACAGTGAGTAACTTGACAATAACCTACATAATCCTTGGTTTCACTTGTGAATATGAAGGATTTCATTTAGAAGTTTGTCTGCCCATTGTGTCCCTTGGTTGTCAGAACACAAGTACCCCTATGACTGGAGATCTAAAGAACCAACAATATTCCGAGCAACTGAACAGTGGTTTGCCTCCGTGGATGGTTTTCGTAATGCTGCAATGGATGCAATCAAACGAGTAACTTGGATTCCTTCTCAGGTATTTAACTGCTTTGGAATCTATATTTGAAAACAGAAACTTTGCTTATTTTCCTTTGGTTTGTTGTCTCACTGAATTTCTCAGTTTGAACTTTTAATCTGCTTGGTACTGACAAGTTCAGTAGAATACCACTGCTTGCCAACAGTGTTTTGCATATTTGTTCGGTGCATATTTCTTGTATGCACAGGTACAAGAGCATTGAAGTTCTCTACGCTAATCTTGTATTGATTGCTACTTGTTAGTCCTGGCAAGTGATTGCTTGATTCCACGTATTATAGCCAAGCAATTGCAAGTCTGGTTTCATGTTATATTGTTGAATGTATTTTCTTTCTAAACACTTTCAAGTTATATTTTTCATGCTAATGTGCAATGACCTAATCCTACTGTCTATTAGTTTTATTGTGTTGCTATTGCGTGTTGTTTCATAAGCAGACCCTGTTGCTTGACTGTGTTGTAACATTCCCAGGCTGAAAACAGGATTGTTGCCATGACCTCCAGCCGTTCTGACTGGTGTCTTTCACGGCAGAGAACTTGGGGGGTTCCTATTCGGTCTTTTTATCATGTAGACTCACAAGAACCTCGTGTAACTGAAGAAACTATTGAACACATCAAGGGTATGTCTATGCCTATGATTTCTTGCATTTCTTTGTCAGGTTCCCACCATTAGATTAGTTGAGGGAAAATTTTGATATTCACAACTGCACATCTTATTTATTAATGAGAGAGTATATATAGAGGATTACATGGGGGCCTCATGGGCCACATGGGCTAAGAGAGTGAGAGAATATATAAGACTGTTAACACCACTTTTCAAACTCAAGGTGGATCAGGAGGATCTGATGCACTGAGTTTGAGTAGATGAAGCCGATGCTGTTCTCGAGTCTGAGCTTTAGTAAAAAAATCTGCGACTTGAAGCTCTGAGGGTACATACTTGAGGTCGATGGTCGACTGCTGATAATGAGACCATGTGATGAATGCATCAACACCAATGTGCTTTGTCAACTTATGCTTCACTGGATCACTAGCAATCTGAATGAAACTTGTATTATCGCAAAACAGAGGTTTAGGATTGTCACAATGAACATCGAGATCAGCTAAGAGCCATTGAAGCCAAATTATCTCTGAGGTGGTAGCGGCAAGGGCTCGAAGCTCAGCCTCTGTACTAGAGTGTGACACTGCAGTCTGCTTATTGGACTTGGTCATCTTTGTGGAGCTCACCTCACCGCTCTCGTTCATCAGGGTTTCTTAGGTCATGTCACTGTTGAGTCTAGTTTTCATTGTACTAGTTGTAAGCTGGGGAAACAACTACAACTTCCATATTCTAGTAGTACCTCTTAGCCCTCTTGTCATTTTGATTTGGTGCATTCAGATGTATGGGGTCCATCTCCTTTTGCTTCGAAGGGTGGACATAGTTATTCTGTCATATTTGTTGATGATCACTCTTGATATACTTGGATCTATTTTATGAAACATCGTTCTCGGTTGATTTTCATTTATCAGTCTTTTGTTAAGATGGTTCATACACAGTTTTCTTCTTCCATTCGTGTTTTTCGTTCCGACTCTCGGGGGAGTATCTTTTATCAGCCTTTCGCCAGTTCCTTTCTTATAAGGGCACTCTTCCTCAGCTCTCTTGTCCCGGTTCTCATGCTCAGAATGGTGTTGTTGAGCGCTGTAGAACCTCTCAGACGATGACCTGTAAGGCTGTACCGATCACAACTCTTGTTCGACGATCCTGCACAAAGCAGGAGCTATCGTCGAACCCAACATAACAGTTCATATGTGCGTGCTGCCTGATAGAGATGAGATTCATGGAGAGCGTGGAGACAAGTGAGACATCTGAAACTGTGAAGTGAGAGGTGGAAAGATTCTCCTGTTGAGTGACCGTGCATGGCGTTTCATCAGCTGTTTGAATCTTGATACCTTGTGCAGCAGGATGACATGATGTGAGCTAAGATACATTAGATGTCACATGGAAAGAAGCCCTTAAATCCAATAACCATAGGAGAGTGAAGCATCCGACACAGGACATGATGGTGCAGTAAAACCGGTGGATCCACTGGAAGATGCTTGCAACTGACACAACTGGGCTTGAAGGTTGCTCATCTGAGTCTGTATATGACCAAACTGTGTTGCACAAGACTCCAAAGCATTGACAATGGCAGAAGAAGAAATAGTAGCATCACCTTCGAACGCCATGATCTGGTGACAGCACAACAGAAGCAAAGGAGGAAGCAGGTCGGCTTCGGCTCCAGGCTTCAGCTTTAGCTTCAGTGGAGAAGCAGACCAGCTTTGGCTCCAGAAGCACTCTACAGCTTCAGCTTCGGGCTTCAGCTTCAGCTTCAGGTTTAGTTGAAGCAACTCTTCAGCTTTGGCTCCGAGCTTTAGTTGAAGCAGCTTCACTTCGCGGTGGTGGCGGCGCTGCGGTCGAGGTGTTGGTGGCGTGGTGGCCCAGCAGATGGCGAAGCGGAGGCTCCCGACGTGGCGACGGAGGCAGGGGAACAATTGCTATCAAGGCCCGACGGTTGCCAAGGAAGAGGCGGCCGAGGCAAGGGAGGCTCCTGACGCGATGACGGAGCTCGACGGCGGCCGAGGCAGGGGAGCGACCAGGATCGAGGCCTGTCGGCGGCCAAGGCAGAGTAGGGCTCAAGAAGCGGCGATGCAGCGGCCCAGCAGATGCCGAAGCGGATGTTTTCGACACGGCGATGGAAGAGTGTGTCGACGTCCAACGGGAGAAGGGGGTGGCTGTGGACAACCCCGAGCAGAAGAGGACGCCGCCGGGTTGGAGTAGGGTCGTCAAGTGACGAAGCAGAGGCGGGCTTCCGCGCTGGATCCGCCGGATCCGAGGTGGAGACGAGGTGGTGACTGCTGGATCTTGCCAACGGTAGCTGGAGCTCGCCGGCTCATAAGTGTTGACGATCACTATGGTTAGGGTTTGGTTGAGTTGCTCTGTTACCATGTTAGATTAGTTGAGAGAGAAGATTTTGATATTCACAATTGTGCATCTTATTCATTAATGAGAGTATATATAGAGGGTTATATGAGCCTCATGGGCTACATGGACTAAGAGAGGGAGAGAATGTACAAGACTCTTAACACCCACTGTGGTTGAAATATCATCACGGTCAAGCAGTTGCGGACCTAAATGTCTTGTTTCAAGGTGTCCCTCAAGTGTATCCAAGTTTTACATTACGCTTCTATAAGTTAGTTTTTATAGCTGCAAAATATGAATTAAAATTATATGCCATCTTTGGCAGTCGTTTCATCTAAATAAGATTGCTGTATCTGTACCAAGTCCAGTTTAGAAATTTTTGGTTAAGCACATGTCTGATCAAGGATCGAAAAATCGTTTAAGGGGGAGATCCCGCTGGGGAGCTGGGAAAAAAACCGTCCGGTTACCGGTTTTCCCAGAAAAAACCCGGTTGAATTTCACATGAATTCGCTTAAAAACCATCCGAAAATCGAAATTTAAAATTTGAATTTGCAAACTCCGGAAAAACCGGCTGGTATTTAGATTCCTTAATCCTCCACCCATCGGTAAGTCCGGACCGGCGGTAACCGGCCGGGATTTCTATCCCTGTGTCTAATATCCAATATGTGATCCTTTATGACATGAAGTTGTGAACCATTTGTACTTGTTAGTTTTATGAATTATTATGGCGCAACATTATGCTTGGCTTGTTTCTCTGGCGTTTAATTCCATTGTCCTTCTTTACTTTATATTTTTTAAAAGTAAAGTTACAGGTTATTTACTTCTGCTTGGATTTAGAATCACATGGATGTCTGCCAATAAACATATGTTGCCTGTTATGCAGCTGTAGTGTCAAAGAAAGGCAGTGATGCCTGGTGGTATATGACAACTAAGGAACTTCTTCCAGATAAATATCGTGACAAAGCATCTGCGTATCGCAAGGGAACTGATACAATGGATGTTTGGTTTGACTCTGGTAGGATTCTGTCTTTTTTGTTCCTCTACTAATAGTTTTTCTATAGAAAGCTCAATGGCTGAGGGCTTGTCAGGATGCACAAAATCAATGTTCTCTGAAGACAATTGCATCAGAGATGCTGTTTTGCCCTCTCTCTCCCCGCTATGAATCTTGGCGGCTATTTGTTATTTTAATTGCTTTAACCTTAAAATTGAACCAAATTGCCCAAGTCATGTGTATAATCTATTGATGTCGTTGCTGTACTTGTTATTGTAATATCCAATCTTATGACTTAGTGTGTGGTTTCCATGTGGTTCCCCCCCTAAACTTACTTTAGTCCTTGTTTCGCATACATATTGTCATAATGTCCGGTGCAAAGATTGAGCTTTGCTGGAACGTTGGGTTCTTTGGTTTTGCCATCTTTTCTAGTGAGTTTGATTTTTGACATTCGCATCTTTTCTTTATTCAGGCTCCTCATGGGCTGCTGTTTTAGCAAAAAGAGATGACCTTAATTTTCCAGCAGATATATACCTTGAAGGTTCAGACCAACATCGTGGATGGTTTCAGAGCTCATTGTTAACCAGCATTGCTACTACAGGTAATTGTGGGTTAATACTTGTTACAGTTCCTTTTGGTGTAATGTCACTAGTAACTCTTTTCATTGCTACTTTACATTTTGAAAAAAACTAACCTGCTTTTATTCCTTAGGAATGAATATTTCTTTTTGTATAAGATAAGTTGCTTCCTGATAATAAGAGTGCAAACCGTGTTTCATCAATGATCGTTATTTATTCTATAAGATACTTTTCAAGGTATTTTTTTATTTTTAAAACTTTCTGACAATTCAACCATATTTTACGCAAAAAGCGGAAAAATGTTATCTATAGGTAATAATGTTGTGTTGTTTGATTTTCTCATGATAGTTCCATAGTCTGAAACAGGATCAAATAACCGGTACCTTACCGAATCCCGGCAGGGGGGCGGGAACGGTAACCAGCCGGTTACCGGTTTTCCCGGGAAAAACCCGGTTGAATTTCGTTTGAATTTGCTTAAAAACCATCCGAAATTCGAAATTTGTAATTTGAACTTGCAAAACCCGGGAAAACCGGCTGGGATTTTGGATCCCGGACCCCGGCCGGTAACCGGTAACCGGCGGTTATCGGCCGGGAATTTTTTCTATGGTCTGAAAACACTTGTGCCTTTTTCTCTCGATATTATTGTCACCTAAAACTCCACTGGCTGACACAACCGGTTCTTTATTCTTCATTTTTTCCATTAAAAAGACAGGAAAGGCTCCATATTCCAGTGTTATAACCCACGGTTCCGTACTGGATGAAAAGGGTTTCAAAATGAGCAAATCTCTGGGTAATGTAGTGGACTCTGAGAAAGTGATTGGTGGGAAAAATTGGGAAAAATTCAAAGGTATGATCCTAGAAAAGCTTGTGTTCTTTCTAGTTTGGCAGAATGAAATATTACTTGACCTTGCGCAGGAAGAACCTGGCTATGGAGCAGATGTTCTCCGTCTATGGGTTTCTAGTGTTGATTATGCTGGAGATGTGTTGATTGGTCCACAAATCTTACGCCAGATGTCTGACATGTACAGAAAACTACGAGGCACAATGCGATTTCTGTTGTCGAATCTCCATGATTGGAAAGTATGTTCAGGTGGTCAAACATGTCTTCATTTCATTTTCTGATAAGAACCCAAATCAGATCTTCATCTTTATTTATCATTTATTCATTTTGCTAAACTTCCTTCAGACTTTATACTTTTTTTTTGTTTCTTTCTCGATGCAAAACAGTGACTAGATCTTTGTTAAGTGAAATATATTGCTTGGAGTTGAGAATCGTTTAAGTAGATTTCCATGTTGTTAATAAGAAGGATGGCATCATATTCTGCAATGTTTTATACTCCCTAGTCGATTTCCCTTTCTGCACATAATTTTAAAGAATTTTAATATTTCTTAATTGTCTCTCCATTTTGCATTTTTCTTATGTTCTATTGCAGCATTCGTTTCAATGTACATTTCTTTTATCTTATCGTCTATAGCCAGAGAATTCAGTGTCGTACAATGACCTACCGAAAATTGACAAGTACACACTTTTCCAACTGGAAAATATTGTAGCTTCCATGAAGGATAGCTATGAGAATTACCAATTCTATAAAATATACCAGGTGGGTTAACATTTTTGCTTACACTAATTTTGCAGCTTTTACTTTTCTATTGCTGTGCGTGTCTGTGCACCTGTGTTTGCATGCATGTGCATGCCTGAGCTTGTGACTGGGGTATATGGATCATCTTTCTGATAAACAGAAAATGCGCTTGATGATTCTGGTTTAGTGATTAGCAGTTGGATGATCAAAGTAACAATGGATAGAGGTTCTGCCTGAAAGTGGAATGATTTTATTCAATTACTCTGCTTTTTCTTCTTCATTCTGGAGCTTGGTTAATTTCCTTATTAGATTCTCAAATCACATGCACATGAAATGATTTTATTATGCTGTGTTATGATGTGCTCAGAATGGTCCAATTTACATATTTTTGGTGCTTAGATTATTGACTTCTGTTTCTTTCTATTTCAGATCCTTCAAAGATTTGCTATTGTTGATTTGTCCAATTTCTATTTTGATGTTGCAAAGGATCGACTTTATGTTGGGTATGGCATTGATCTCATGTTCGTTTGCCATCTGAGTTTATTATATTATATTTTAAAGCCAGCCAGTGTCATTTGTTAATACAGTTTCACAATTTTGATGATGTAAACTTATTGGTCATCTTATCAGTGGCCGAGTTAGCTTTACAAGGAAAAGCTGCCAGACAGTCCTCACTGCACATCTACTCTACCTTGTTAGGGCCATTGCCCCGATTATGCCACACTTGGCTGATGATGTCTGGCAGAAACTACCCTTTCAACACATCCTGGAAGATGGATCCCTCGCCAAGTTTGTTTTCGATCTAAAATGGCCAGATAAGAATGAAGAATGGCTCTCAGTTCCAAAGGATGACGTTGATTTTCTGAGTGTTATCCTGGAGGTACACAGCATTTCTGCATCACTTTAAGGCGTTTATCATCGTAAGCCAAAAAAATGTATTTTTTACAGGAATCAGAAATGGTGCATGGTATATGGGCCTCATAGGTTATAGCTTTACAAATTTTCTTCCTAGAGGCCAATCATTATTTTTTATATAAAAAAGTGAAATTCTGCCTTCAACTTGGAACATTCAATGCAGGAAAGATTCCTTATATTGATGATCAGTCAGATACATCAAAAACCACTTATGAATTATGATCTGAAATACCAACCTTTCTGCTAAATTAACTGATCATATGCTAGATAGGACATTACAACCAGGGATCGAAATCCGTTTCCGGGAAAGTTCCCGGCCGACGGCAGGTACCGGTTGTTAGAGATATATATGTGTTAGAGTAGGATTCTAGATATTATTTGGTTTCCTTATCTGTAACATGTACTTGTCTATATATACTGGCCCTTTGGCCCCCTGATAATACAAGTTGCTATTCCTAACATGGTATCAGAGCCCATTAGGGTTACCTCTCCCGGACGCGCAACTCGTCCTCTCCTCATCTGACCTAGCCACCGCCGTCGCTGGCTTGCCGCTTCACAGCCTCCTCCGAAGTCTAGCCGCCACCGGCTTCCTCGCATGTTGCACAGATCGCCGCTTCATGGCTCGCAGAGCATTGCCGACACCATCTCCGTTAGCACACGCCGCCGGCCTCGATTATGCGCCGCCGCCGTCTCTGGCGAGCCGCCACCGTCGCCGTGACGGCCTGCGAGAGCCGCCGCCGGATATCATCGCGTCGCCGCCATTGTCTCTCAAGGCGAGCCGCCGTTGCTGCTCAAAGACAAGTCGCCGTCGCCGCCTCCCGACGACGCCGCCGAGATCGAGTCTCTTCGCGCGAGCCGCCGTTGTCGCCTCCCGGACGCCGCCAGACACGCCCAAAGCTCGCCGCGGCCGCCATTTGGGAACCCTAGTCCCCAAACTCACGGCGGTGCCGCGCCTTGGCCCATTAAAGATTTACCGAATCGGCCAACGGTGAATGAAAAAAGTTGTTCTAACCGCCGCGTCGTCCGCGCCGTTAGACTTCGTTGTTCGTCGCCGCGCCGCCGGGCCGCCTACCAACGGGCACCGTTTCCTCACTCACGCCGGTGATCTTGACGGTGTTAATTACACCGACCGTATCTCACATGCGCATCCACATGCGTGGTCTTCGTCTCCGGGGCGTTCTTTCTGGCGATGTCATCTGCGCGCCTTGCCCTACTCCTCCGATGGAGCCCACATCTGTTGCGCTGCACCCGACGCACAAACAAAGGCCGCTGTTGATGTCGCGACCGCTTGGCCGCCGCTCTGCTCGTGGCCGTCGTCATGCGGCCGACTGGAGTTTCAGTAGCGTCACGACTTCCTTACTCGCCTTTATCCTGAGTTCGAGCAGAGGCGTGCCTAGCTTCTTGCACGCCACCCTCGTGTCACTCTTTTGGAGGTTCTTACCGAGATACGCGCAGAGGAGACTCGTCGAGCGGTCTTGGTCTAATGCCACTCCCTCCGTGCTCGCCGCCGTCCACCGCTACACCGATCGCTCCACGTTTCAAGACATCGCCTCTCCAAGCAGACTACCACAGGTGGTGGTGGCCGCCCTCCATCTGGCGGTGGCCGTCCTCGCTGCTCCTACTGCGACAAGGTCGGTCACATCGAGTCTCAGTGCTATAAGAAGCAACAGCATCTTCCACATCGTTCTTCTCCTAGCACTGGTACTGGTGCTTGTACATCGACGTCTGCATCGACTTCTTCAGCAGCTTTTCTCACCGAAAGGTGAGATAGCCGACTTCGATGCTCGCTTGCCGCCTTGGTTCTCCTCAACAGTTCTGCGCAGTTACGCTCATCGACTCTTCGCAATGAGAAACCACCTCCTACATAGTCATCTACCTCCCCATGGATTCTTGATTCAGGAGCATCATTTCACATGACTTCTGATTCTTCCACTTTGTCTTTCATTACACCTCTTGATTCCCCTGTCAGTGTTCTTACTGCTAATGGTACCTCTCTGTCTCTGGTCGAGGACCTCTTAGCAACTCATCTTTTCGTGTTTCTTCTGTTGCCCATGTTCCTCTCTTAACCATGCAGCTTCTTTCTGCTGGACAGATTACTGACCTTGGTTGTCGGGTCATTCTTGACTCTGACTCTTGTTGTGTTCAGGACCGCCACACGGGGGCTCTGGTTGGTTCTGGCCCTCGGCGCCTTGACTCACAGCGTCTCTGGGAACTTGAATGGCTTCACCTTCCTTCCGCTGCCACCATCGCCGCCAGTCTTTCTGCTTCTGCCACTCCGTCTACCAGCTCTTTTCAGCAGTTGCATCATCGTCTTGGTCATCTGTGTGGATCTCGTTTGTCATCTTTAGTCCGTCGTGGTCTTCTGGGGTCTGTCTCAGGGGACATGTCTTTAGATTGTCAGGGCTGTAAGTTAGGGAAACAGATTCAACTTCCCTATCCTCATAGTGAGTCTGTGTCTCAGCGACCATTTGATCTTATTCATTCAGATGTTTGGGGTCCGGCTTCCTTCCTTTCGAAAGGGGGCCATCGATATTATATCATTTTTATAGATAACTTCTCTCGTCACACTTGGATATATTTTATGTCTTCTCGTAGTGAGGCCCTCTCTATCTATAAACAATTTGCTACTATGGTTCGCACACAGTTTTCCACTCCTATTCGTGTCTTTCGTGCTGACTCTGTTGGTGAGTACCTCTCTCGTTACCTGCGCATCTTTCTTGCTGAGCAGGGCACCCTCGCTCAGTTCTCTTGTCCTGGTGCTCACGCCCAGAATGTTGTCGCTGAGCGTAAACATCGTCACCTCCTTGAGATGGCCCGTACCTTGATGATTGCCGCCTCTATTCCACCTCACTTTTGGGCCGAGGCCGTTTCCACTGCCACCTATCTCGTCAACATTCAGCCCTCTTCTGCTCTTCAGGGTGAGATCCGGTTGAGCGCCTCGTGACCTTTCTCCGGACTACTCGCCTTCTGCTTTGCTTTGCGTTTGCTCGTTCTCCTTGCACCTCGAGAACGCACTAAACCGATCGCCGATCTGCTGAGCACAAGGGCTATCGGCCGGGACCCGTTGGTCGACGGACGCGGATTTCGGGATGTGACTTTTGACGAGTCTCGTCCCTTCTACCCACGCCATGTCTCTCCTTCTTGGCTTCTCTCTGGAGTACTTCTCTCATCGACAACAGATCGTTGAGACTCCCATGGAGCTCAATGTTCATCTCCGGCCTTCTAATGGCAAGCCTCTTTCTGATCCGACTCACTATCGTCATCTTGTTGGGAGTCTTGTCTACCTTGCTGTTATTCGTCCGGATATCACTTATTCAGTTCACATTCTGAGTCAGTTCGTCTCTGCTCCCACTCAGGTCCACTACAACCACCTTATTCGAGTTCTGCGATACCTTCGTGGGACTATCTCTCACCGTCTCTTCTTTCCACGCTCCACTTCGTTCGATTTCGGCTTATTCGGATGTTACTTGGGCGGTGATCCTCCGATCGCGGTCTATCTCTCGCATCGTGTTTTTCTTGGTGGTTCTCTCATTGCCTGGAAGACGAAGAAACAGACTGCAGTGTCCCGTTCAAGTGCAGAGGCTGAGTTGCGAGCTATGACTCTCTTGACAGCAGAGATTACTTGGCTACGGTGGTTACTTGAGGATTTTGGTGTTTCTGTCACTACACCGACTCCTCTCTTGTCAGACAGTACAGGTGCTATCAGTATTTCCCGTGATCCTGTGAAGCATGAGCTCACCAAGCATATTGGTGTTGTTGCTTCCTTCATGAGGTCTTGTGTGCATGATCAGATGATTGCTCTTCAGTATGTGCCTTCAGAGCTTCAGATAGCGGATTTCTTCACGAAGGCCCAGACTCGAGCACAACACGGCTTCTACCTTTCCAAACTCAGTGTTGTTGATCCACCATGAGTGTAACACCCTGGCTATTCGGAAGCCAAGATGTTACCTAAAGGACTAACATACAACCAACTTGCGGAAACTTTTAAATGTAACTCCTCTAAGTACATGAAGAGACCAACTTTATTAGAAGTATGGCAGGAATTAAGACTGAATGCATTAGAATATGATTAAGGAGTAATTTAAAGAACTACTTGCAGCATTTAACAAACGAAGTAACCTTCAGTCTTAGACTTATTTATTACAATTTCTCAGTTAACAAAAGAAAGACATAATCGAACTTAATCAATAAAGAGGAATAATAGTGATCTGAGTGAAATGTGCTTGTCTAATCCCTCCCAACAAAGACAGAAAACAAGAATGAGTCGAAACTCAGCAAGTACAATAAACAATTTGAACATATCATGTTATGAACAAGCCAATCTCAATACGAATTATGAATTAAGCTATGAAAACTTATGTATGTGAATGGAATGAATGGATGCATTGAAAGGAATGGACTAACACATGCTCATACTGCAGATAGCGAGCGAGACACCGTCGGTGTTCACTTAAGCCCATACTTAACAAAGCCCGGGGACCCAATTACCGTATGAAGAACGTTTCATACGGGTGTCCGAAACTGCCCACATTGAAATGGTGGGTCTTACATGCCCATACTGTAGTTGATTGGTCTTTACAAATCCACTCCCGTGGAAGGAACATGAACAACACATGAATGAAATGAACATATGCACTGAATATTATCACTTTCTTCCTCATGAATTATCAAATAGGAACGGAATGTATAACATGGAATATGAATATGGATCATAACATTACCGGCACATCAACCATCAACGAGCATTCAACAGAAATTAATATATCTTAACACATTACACTTGCATGTAATGGAATATGAATATTGATTAACATCTTTGATTGAAAACATGGATCATGGAAATATTAGTATGAACACAAACACACATCATTCATCAATGTAAAGGATTTCAATGTACTTGCCTTTCGCGTTGCGACGCGTTAGCAAGTAACGAAGGTGTTCCCACACGCGATGCCTCACCGCCTACACAAGCATGTTCCCGAAATAAGAACAACGTGATATGACATTGCTACCGGTGTTCTACAATATCCCCTAATGTAGCGTCCCGCTTTTTCAGAGATTTTCAAAATTTTAAAAGAGAACCATTTGCTTCTATTTGCCAAAAGCTTAATTTGGAATTTCAGAATCAATTGTGGTTTAATATGAATTAATCAAACTTCAATTAAATTAAAGTTGGTTTAATGGTGTTTTCTGGTATTTAAAATTAAAATTATTATTTTAAGTGTTTTCTTGGATTTATTGGATTTTAAAAATTTATTTTCATTTTACGAAATTAAAAATTATTTTATTTGCAAAAGAAAAGAAAATTAAAGTTAAAAGTATTTTTATTAAGTTGAGAATAATTCAAGGAATTTCTATGAATTTTCTAGAATTTTGGGCTCTATTTGCTATTTTCTAAAAAGCCTTTTCAATTGTTTGTATTTCGAAAATCGAAAATTCGAAAATCCTGTTCATTGCTTGTGAAATTTGAATCTCTTGACCACCATCGTTTCTCAACCGCCCAAGGCCCCGCTGCCCACTTCGCGCGCCGGCCTCACTCGCCTCTCGTCGGATCGCGATCCGGCCGCCCGATCGCTCGCGCCACCTAATCGCCTCCGCTGTCGGATCTTCATCCGCGCGCCTCGCTCGTCGCGCCTCCTTTCCCAGCGTCCGACAAATCGGACGGCGCGTCTTCGCCGCCGCTCTTGTTCTTCTTCCTCTCCCTTCTTCTCTCTCTGCAAGGCTCGCTTGTGCGCTGCCTTGCTGCCAGGGTCTCCGCCGCCTCTCGGCCTCGCCATCGCCGCTTGCCTCTCCAACGTCAGCGCCTCGTCGCCCTTCCTTTCCTTCTACGCTACGCTGGGCGCGCCGCTGAGGCTCGCTTCCCTCGCCGCGCCGTGACCCTTCTCTGTTGCTCTCCGCCTCGGCTCCTCCACCTCCTTGTCGCCTCCACCGCGCCTCGAGAGCTCCCTCCTCTCCCGGCTTTAAAGCGTGGCGCTGCGTCTTTCCTCTTCTCTCTTACTCTCCCGTGCGCTCCTGTCGCCATTTCCTCGCCTTGCGCGCCTCTCGTCGCCGGTGCGGATCCGCCTCGGCCGAGCCTCGCCACGCTCGCCTCGTCGCTCAAGCTCCTCCGCCCTCAACTCCTCCTCGCCGGTGTCGCCACCGCTTTGCGAGCGTCGCCGCTCCTCCTCTGCTCTCTCTCTCCCGAGCCGACGTGGCGCCGCGTGGCGCCACGCCGCTTATGTCCGCGCTTTCTCCCGTGGCGACCCATTTAGCGCCACGAGGTCGTGACGTGTTTATTCGATTTTCCAAGAGGAAATAAATCCGAAATTCCGAAATTCGGAAAAACCCTAATTCTATCATTTCATGTGATTTCCAACTTGTTTCGTCCATAACTTTCACATCCGAACTCCGATTTGGGTGATCCAAATTTCTAAATTCCTATAAATTCAGCCCTTTCATTTGGTTCGGTTTTGTAATTTTTGGAGTTCATTGGTCTCGCTTTTATTTATTGTTGCTATTCTCGCACGTAGATTCCGCGTTTAAGATCTCTTCGACCGACAATCAAGACCCGCCTCGTCAACGAAGGCAAGTCGTAGGCCTCTTCCTCTCCATCGCCTGGAGCCGGAGACGACGCTGCCCGCCTCTTCCTCTCCATCGCCCGAGCCTGGAGTCTCCTGCACCTAGTCGCCCGCGCCTCTCCATCGCCGGCGCCGTCCCCGCGCCTGGAGTCGCCCGCGCCTGGAGCTCAAGGATCCCACTCCACTTGACTCGTGGATCGCCGCCGGCCGATACCTTCTCACCGCTACCACGGCTCGTGGATCTGCACTGCTTCTCACCGCTACCATCCATCTGATCTTCCTCACCTGGATACCACTGGCTACCATCCATCCTCACCTGGCTCGTGGATCTGCCGCCGGCTCGTGGAAACTTGGATTGGTCAAGAGGACTGGTCCAGTAAGATCTCTGTGGTACTGGTCCAGTAAGATCTCTGTGGTACTGGTCTAGTAAGATCTTTTGATTAGTACTGCCTAGTGATACTGCTGATCTGCTACTATTGCTACTGTGATTGGTATTGTTGTGTGGAATGGCTAAGTCCGACTCGATGTTCGGGGGCGCTTCATCTCTAGTGTTTACGATATCAAGCTCGATGGGTTGAATTACCGAGCATGGGCTTTCTCGCCAAGACTACTCTTGGGGTTATGGTTTGGCCTCTCATTTGGTGATGATCCTCCCGATCCAAGACCGTTGATGCCTTTGAGTGTTTAAAGCTTGGCATAAAGAAGATGATCGTGTCATGACCAGGAATTGCCGAGTGTTGATGTTTCTCTGCGGATGAGTCTTGAGTATCATACTTCACCAAGCAAATGTGGACATACTTTGAGAAGAGATATGTTGACCCGGTGGTGCTCTTCGCTTCACATTGCTCAAGAACATTCATAGTCATCAGCAGCAGCCTGATCAGTCAGTGGAGGAATATTACAGTGCTTTCACTCACATCACCGGTCCTCTAGAGTCTATGACACCGAAATTTCTTTGTTGCTGTCGGTCTTGTCTTTGCTAAAGATGAGTATGCTCAGCAGACGCTCATGTATCAGTTTGTGATGGGGCTTCGATCGGAGTTTGAGCCTGTTCGTACTCAATTGCTCAACTATTCCACTCCATCGACTTTGACTGCGGCGCTCTCTAGTTTGATTGCAGAAGAGACGCGTCTTCATTCTCTTATGCTGCCTCAGATCCTCACCACTTCGCTCGAGTCTCTCACACGTGATGCGATCTACGAGCGACACCCACAGAGTGTTGGTTTGTTCCCATTGCAAGAGGATGGTCATCATGTTGACAAATGTTTCAAGTTACATCCAGATCAGCTTATTGCCTATCGTGCTAGACAGCCATTTGACCGTCGTCGTGGAGCACCTACTGGGCCTTCCAGAGCACTTCATGGAGCGAGCCATGGCGACAAATCCACATCTATCGTGACTTCGGATCGATTGTGCGCTATGACATCAGTTGCACCTTCTGCTTCTAGTGCTGCTCATCCTTGGATTCTGGATTCAGGTGCTTCGTTTCATGTCACATCTGACAGCTCTTAGCTTGTTGCTCGTAGGCCCTTGACTGATGCTACCTATGTTCACACTGCTGATGGTACACCTTGCCCTATTACCCATCAGAGCATTCTCTCTACATCTTGCTTCTCTGTTCCTGATGTGTCTTTTGTTCCTCAGCTATCTATGAATCTTCTTTCTGTTGGTCAACTAACTGATATGAACTGTTTCATTGGATTTGAGTGTGTTTTTCTGGGTTACAGTCCTGAGCATAAGGGTTATCGTTGCTATGATCCCTCAGCACGTCGCATTCGCATCTCTCGTGATGTGACTTTTGATGAGGGACGTCCTTTCTTTCATCATTCTTCTCCACATCCCACTTCTTCTTCCACAGATTCCACTTCCTTTTTGTGTCTACCTCCCATTCATTCTCCAGATACACCTTCTCCAGATACACCTTCTCCACCAGTTTCACCTTCTCGTGTACCTTCTCCACCAGCTCCACCAGTTTCTAACACTTCCACTCTTCCCTTCCACTATAGTCGCCGACAGAGAGTTCCTTCGATACTCATCTCTCCTCCGCTCGATCCTCGGCAAGACCATTGACTCGACGATCGCTCTACTACATCACGATATGCCCCACGTGATCGTTCTTCTATTCAGCACCGAGAGATGGGGTTTTTCGTGCAGCAGAGAGGCGAGCCGAGTACCTATCGAGGTGTCGGTGTACTGAGTGGCGATTGGCTATGACAGAGGAGCTCAAAGATTAGAGTGCACGGCACTTGGGATCTTGTTCCCTACCGTCTGAGTCTGCTCCTATCACTTGCAAGTGGGTGTACAAAATAAAGAACAAATCGAGATGGGTCGATGAGAGCGATACAAGGCTCGCCTTGTTGCAAGAGGTTTTCAGCAGCTTATGGTCGAGATTATGATGAGACTTTTGCTCAGCTTGCTCATATGACCACAAATCAGCACTTTTATTGCGATTGCAAAGAATACGCACATGGACTATATCTCGATGGATGTCAAGAATGCTTTTCTTCACGGTGATCTACATGAGGAGGTCTATATGCAGCCACCCCCAGGAGTTGAGGCTCCTACAGGCTATGTTTGTCGCCTTAGGCGTGTTTCTATATGGTCTCAAGCAGGCTCCTCGTGCTTGGTTCGAGCGTTTCAGCTCTGTGATTCGATTCTTGGTTTCACTTCAAGTGAGCATGACCCTGCTTTGTTTGTTCACACTTCTCAGCGAGGTCGTACTTTGCTTTTTCTGTATGTAGATGATATGTTGATCACGGGAGATGACATGGACCACGTGGTTTTTGTCAAGAAGAAATTGAGTGAACAATTTATGATGTCCGATTTGGGACCATTGAGCTATTTTCTAGGAATTGAGGTTCATTCTGATGGTGATGGCTACTATCTCTCTCAGCATCGCTATGTTCAGGATCTACTTGCTCGCTCTGGGATGACTGATACTCGTACTGCTGCCACACCCATGGAACTTCACTTGCAACTTCGACCTACAGACGGTGTACCCTTGACAGATTCTTCTCGCTATCGTCAGTTTGTTGGGAGCCTTGTCTATCTCACAAGAACTGTGCCGACATTGCTCATGCTGCTCATGTGCTCACCGGTTTGTCGCTGCTCCCACCTCGATTCACTATAGTCATGTTCTTTGTGTATCGAGATACTTGAGAGAGGCTGCGCCCAGACGTCTGTTTCTATGCCGATTCGAGTCACCCACCCACGCTTACTCGACTCTACTTGGGCGAGCGATCCGCCGATCGATCCGATCATCGGCTATTGTATCTCTCTTGGTACTTCGCTTATTGCTTGGAAGTCCAAGAAGCGAGATCATGTGTCACGCTCTAGTGCAGAGGCAGAGCTCGAGCACTTGCCGCCACAACATCGAGATCATTTGGCTCGATGGCTCTTGGTCGATCTTGGTGTCCTTTGTGACAATCCTACCCTCTCTTTTGTGACAATACAAGTGCCATTCAAATTGCCAATGATCCGGTCAAGCATGAAATGACAAAACACATTGGTGTTGATGCATCCTTCACGCGATCTCATTGTCGCAGCTGACCATCACCTCAAGTATATTCCTCGAGCTCCAAGTTGCGCATTTCTTCACTAAAGCTCGACTAGAGAACATCATCGACTTCATCTACTCAAACTCGGTGCATCGATCCTCCCGATCCACCTTGAGTTTGAAGGGTGTGTAAGAGTATTGTATATTGTATATTCTACATTTCTCTCTTTCTCTGGTTTGGCCCATGTGGCCCTTGTAGCCCATGAGGCCCATATATCTTTGTCTATATATATCTCCTTCATTAATGAATAAGATGAACAGTTGTGAATAGCAAACCCTAGATTTCAATGTTTAACAACGTCCTCCACTCGATTGCCTGTGGGCATGTCGATTGGGCTCCACGTATTTTGAGATTTCCACGCAGATACTGCTCGTTAAGCCTCGTGAGGCGACTTTTGTAAGAACTTGACCATAAGGTCATTTGCTGTTAACTAATATTACTTTGTCTGCTTCATTAGTTCGTTGTTGAATGGTTATGATAACATCATTGTTACAACTGTGCGAGCTAGCTACTGATCATGGGGTTGTGTAATACCCGGGGCGCCGACACCTAACTACCCAATATAACGCACAGACCCGAATTGAAAACAAACTATTCACCCCGACTTACGGCTTTCATCGGGCAGAAGACAAGAAAAATCATAATTAATTCTCCGAACTCAAACGACATGAAACCAGTGTCCAATGAAACTTAACTCCCCAAACTACGAAACTCTAGTTGACGGGGTTCATTGAATCAGCCAAATCAATTGGCTAAACATCAGTTGAAAATACCCGACGGACAACTGTCCAGACTACAAAACAGCAGTAAAGAAAATGGCATAACTTTTATTCTACAGATCCAATGGATGTTATCTTTATCAATTTGGAAATATTATTTAAAGGGCTACAATAACTTAGTTGGGTGGAAGTTTTGAATCTCACTCTAACATGGTCAAACTTAAGGAACAAGCTGACTGTTCATTCTCGTCAGACAGACAGAACAGCGCACAAAGAAAATGCCATAACTCTTAAACCGTAAGGCGGAATCTCGTGATCTCGGTGGCTATGAAAAAGATAAAAACCAGGACTACAATTTTCTAGAAGGTGGAAACCCCCAGATCGGCCTCTAAGAGGTCGAAACTGGTCGCGCAATGTTCTGGACAGAACCGATCTACTAACAGTGGCAATCTAATCCAATCATTCGAATGAAATCCTCATCTCATATGAATCAAACAACAAGGGGAGGTTATGGTTACCCTTGAAGACCCCGGGTGGAGAAGGAATGAGGCTTGGGGAAGACGTTTCCCCCTTCTTCTCTGCTCCTCTTCCTTTGGCCGGCCAACTCGACGCCCGGGAAGACAATGGCAGCGGCAATAGTCTTGGGGAGGAGGCGCCACCACTGAGGAGCGAGCAGAAGAAGGCGTACCGAGGATGGTGTCTAGGGGTGGAGGAAGAGAGGAGGAGACGCAAAAGGCAAAGGGGTGAGGGGCGGGCAGGTTGAGGGAAGTGGGAGGGGAGGGGGAGTGGGAGGGGGTTTCTAGGGTTTTGGGGGAAACCTTTCCCCCCCTTGGCCGGCCCTAATGGGCCCTCTCAAGGTGGCAGCCCAAGCCCAGGTTACCGACTAAAGGTGAAAAACCCCCCGACAAAAAGGTTTAACACAAAATTTTATTCTTCTCTCTCCAAACTTCTTCCGAGAAAACCGAGTATTGTCCGGGATATTACAATGAGTTTAAGGGGGGGGGGGGTGTTAGAGATATATATGTGTTAGAGTAGGATTCTAGATATTATTTGGTTTCCTTATCTGTAACCTGTATTTGTCTATATATACTGGCCCTTTGGCCCCCTGATAATACAAGTTGCTATTCCTAACATCGGTAACCGGCCGGTTACCGGGAAATTAAAAAAAAAACCGGACCAAATTTGAATTTCAATTTTTAAACTTTGGTTTTCTTCGGCCGGTAACTGGGAAAACCGGCGAAAATACCAGGAAAAACCGGAAAATGGTGAAAAATGGTAATTAACAAATTTAAATTTGGAATAATGCAAAATATTAATGAGAAAGTGTTTCAAGTTGTACATAAAAAGTCTTCCTTGGTAGCTTCACTCTTTAGAGTTGGCTTCCCTTGTGGCTGGTTAATGACCACTATGCCTTTGCCTTATCTCTAAGGCTCTCAAGGTACTTTTGGCTATGGGCATTTTGGTCCATTGATTAGCAATTCACTATGCAAGAGGGAGGCAATGGCATGTGCTGCTGTCCGAAGCCACCATAACAGGATGGAGCATCCAAAGAGCATCAAAGGCTCTTTTGTATATTATAAGTGCTAAATATACTAAAAATCAATGTTTCACTAGATAATCTAGCATAACAATGCCTAAACCAACTGGGGAAGGACATTATGGAATCAAAAATTCAAATTTGAAATCAAAATTCTTCCGGCCGGTTTTTTGTTACCACCGCCCGCCGGTAAACCGGTTACCGGCCGGTAACCCGGGTTTTTTTTTTTACCTCTGATTACAACTATTTCTTGATTTCATGGTGATTCTTTTTAATATAATTTCAATAATGCACTTGGGTTCATATCTTCAGGACCGATTACTTATTTAGAAAATTGCATTTGCCTATTGAACAGCTGAGATCGGAGGTGAACAAAATTTTGGAGAATGCTCGAACAAGAAAGCTGATCGGCTCTAGCTTAGACGCAAAAGTTTATCTCCATTCTGAGAATGCTGATACAATATCCAAACTAAGGGAGCTATCTTCTGCAACCAATGACGCAGATGCTCTGCATCGCCTATTTATCACATCTCAGGTGAAAGCATTAACTTATCAAAATTGGATGCCCTCGTTCTGCACACAAGATTGTTTCGACATTTCCTTTATTTGCTTCCGCAGGTGGAGATCCTTCCATCCCTAAGTGAAGAAACTACATCAAGTGTATCTTATACAGGAAAGTTCAGTGACGCACGCACTGGAGAAATATGGATTGGTGTGACTCATGCGGATGGTGGAAAATGTGAGCGATGCTGGAATTATACCCTTGACGTCGGATCTTTCCTTGACCATCCAACTCTATGCGCGCGGTGCCACGGAGTCATTGATCTGCAATTGCAACCACTTCCTGCTGCCGCATCTGTCAGTTGAGGCTGCTGAAGAAGTGAGGAGTGAGAAGACCCTGATCGAACCATTTCCTTCATTTTGAAGATCATAGGTGGAATTAATTGATTTTTGTTCCACGGAGAAATCTTCGACCCTATTATACTGAACGAAAGAGAACAAAAGATTTTTAGGAGGTTGCCAGAAACTTGGACTCGAACCTCAATTTTTTTTGCATCTATACAAGTACAAACAAGCTGTGCCATTGGTTACTCAGAATTGAAGTTTTGACCATGGCTTACTTTCCTGGAACTGTAACTGTATTGCAGAACTCACTTGTACTAAAGGTAAAACAGTTTTGCACATAAACTCTTTCTGTATAGTAGTATTTCTTAAAACCACGTCAGGGGCTTGGTCTCCAACATTAAACTTTGACCGCTAATATCTTTTTATGACATTGTTAGTAACTACAAAATTATGACCATATTAAAATATTGCCAAATAATTGCCAATTTTATGTCGATTAATTGTTGGTAAAAATCACATAGTTTGAATCTTCGAAAGCTTGGGTGTCTTGCAAAAAATTAACGGGGTAGCAAATGACAAGTTCATCTAAAAATACACTCGGAAAAGTTCCCAAAACTGGAGGTTTAATGAATAGATTTCATTTTTTCTTCAAAAATGACAAGATTTTTCTTTTCTTCCAAAAATGACTTGGAAGCCAGTGCTATGAGGTGGGACCCACCTGCGGCCTCAAGAAACCTTACGAGGTGAGGAAAAATGACAAGATTTTTCTTTTCTTCAAAAAATGACTTGGAAGCCAGCGCTAGGGCTGGAAACGAGCCAGGCTCGGCTCGGCTCGGCTCGTTGTGGCTCGGTTTAAACTCTGGCTCGGCTCGTTTGGAAAACGAGCTCGAATGAAGGCTCGGCTCGGCCGAAAAAGCTCGAGTGGCTCGAAAGCTCGCTCGAGTGGCTCAAAAGCTCGCTTCAACTCGGTAGAATAAAATGATTATATGAGTCATTTATCATCAATTCAAAATTCAATCATCTTGATTATATGGGGTTGCGCTCGGCTCGTTTGGCTCATGAGTCGGCTCGAGCTCGGCTCAAACTTCACCGAGCTCGAAGCTTCGGCTCGGCGGGCGAAAAAGCTCGAGCTCGAGCGAGCCGGCTCGGCCAATAACAAGCTCGAGCCGGCTCGCGAGCCGCGAGCTTTTTTGCCACCCCTAGCCAGCGCTATGAGGTGGGAAAAAATGACAAGATTTTTCTTTTCTTCAAAAAATGACTTGGAAGCCAGCGCTATGAGGTGGGACCCACCTGCAGCCTCAAGAAACCTTACGAGGTGAGGTCGTAAGACAATCCAGTAACCACTCGCTACCTTGTCGTCTTCTTCCTATAGCGGGAGGCTGAATAGAAACTGATGTGTTATCCACAGATCAAACCGAGAGCTCGCATCCAATTACCCGACACGTTTTAATCACACGATAGTTGCAAGCTAAGCTTAACGCTACTACCCTTCGGATCCGAAGGTTGGAGGAGGGCAACCGCGGAGGCGACTCCTGAGGTCCCCCTGCATCGGCTGTGGCGATGGCGCACGAGCGGCGCGGCGCGGCGTCCTCCGCCGCGGATCCCGCCTCCGAGGAGGACGCGCTGTGAGTCTGCTACTCTAATCCCCAGTAGGTATATATACCCCTAGATGTTTCAGTTGTGCTTGTGGTGATATTTGATCTGAAGTACGCGGCGTTGGCAGCGAAATTTCGGACCTTGTCGTCTTAGGTTTCGTGATGTGGTCGGTGCAATCGAAATTTTGGTGGTTCACTGTGGCTTTGGCATGTTCATGTTGCATCCCCCCGCGATGGATTGGAAAATTTCGTACGACGGTACGAGTGCCGTGAATGCGATAGCGGTGAAGGGAAGGGAAGGGAAGAGCACAGCGTTGTTCGTTTCCGTGTGGGATTCGTGGCTATTGCTTTTTCTGTCTATTTGTGTGCTGTGTATTGGGGATGTTTGGTTACGGTGTGTGAAGTTTATAATAATGTGAAATAAAGCAACGGGGTTTTTTTCTCTGAATCTGAATTGCTGCCTACATGTTACAGTTTGGTGGTTTAGTGCTTGTGCATGGGCTTCAATTTGTTTTCCTTCCGTTGATCTTTTAGCCATTTGGTCTAATTATTGGCATGGGGTTAGTGATTGGGTTGACTGTTGAGTAGTTTGCGTATAAGAGAACACAAAATTTTCATTTGGCTGTGTTGTTTGTATAAGCTTGAGTTGCACTGCAGGTTTAATTTCAATGCAATTGTTAGCTAAATTTGGTATGAACTCCATAAAAGTGAGCAGTACGAGCAAGGGTGATATAGAAACAGAGATACTTAGTTGAGCTGACTGAGCATTTACATGACTCTGCTATGACTCTGGTTTAGTTTTTGGCAATCATAATATATCTTCAGGATGTATAATCCTTATTTTATCTAGGTTTATTGACTTACTACATGAAGCTCCCCTATCTGGTCATAGAGAGCCTAGAAGCATAGTTGGTGGCACCTTGTACTGTATCTTGTTGGTAAGTGCAAGTTTCTTAATTTCCCATCATATTTGTTGTTATTGTGCCTAAGATGATTAGCTCGGATATATGCGTGTATTTTTAAATTATCCAAAACAACCAAAACATTATGTATTTTGTTATCTCTACACCTCCTTTGCCCCAGGGAACTGTCGTTAGTCAACAAGACGTAGTTTCACTTCCTTTGTCCATTTTATGACAGTTGTTATATTTTTTATTCTCTAGGCTGGTTATGCTGCTGTTGCCGTGTCAGCTCCATGGATATTTCTCCTTGTACCAGACATGATCCCTCCATTGTTATGCAGCTCCAATGTTATCCTTCTGATTCTTACAGGTTTTCTATCAGATCAGCTGGCTCATTGTTTCTATAGCTGCTTTTTTTTTTGCTGTTCTATTCTTTTACTATTTATTTGTTGCACGCTCTATCTCTTGCTTTGAGTTATTGTTTGTGTGAAATTTAACGCAGGCATTTTTCAACAATATTGGGTTCACCAGGTCAGGAAAGTGAGATTGCAGGTACAACCAATCAAAAAGATACTTTATTTCGTTTCATTTGTTCATATTCCATGTAATGGAGGTGATATGTTCGTTGTAGTAATCATTGTAATTGACACTTAGGAAGTTTCATTAATATATGCTCTCGAATGAAAAGCCTTTTTGATTTTTTTCCTGCAATAGGGGTTTCTGTTGTGTTTGATCATCAATACGGTGAACTTTTATGCTCCATTATCCATGCTATTTTCTGTTACTTTTTCTGCTATTGTCACTGACTTACAGTAGAAAGATTTGCTTGGCTTGTCCTCCATTTAATGTTTTTATTTCTTGATTTTTTATGGGTGTACATATAATGAATTAGCATATATTGTTTAGTTTCTGGTTAACAATATTTAACTATGTGAAAAAATGTACTTCCAGGCTTCCAGCCATAGTGCTCAAGCACCCTACTTTCATTATTTCAACAACTCCCCCCCTTTTTTTTTACCTTAACACGTTGCTCTTAGTTTAATTTTGCATATTAACTAGTGTATCTCTGCTTTTGACTTGTAGGGCTACTATGAGTTTAGCCAGAAATTGAAGCGTATTGCACGACTTCCATTTGCCACTATTGCTTGTGGTGAGGAGTACCAAACAAATTTGCGTGATGCTCTAATACCAGCATCTTTTATTATTTTTATAATGATTTAAGTTTTTAACAAGCATTGGCCATTTATTGAACTGGCGCTTCATTTAATGTTATCATATTTCACCTTCTTGGTTCTATCGCTTTATAATGCATATATGGCATATTGGCATGGTTCTAAGTTTATCTTGCTGGTGCTTATTTAAGAAACTGTTAAGATAAGGAATTAATGTTCTAGGAGCGCGATGCTAGTATTTATTTTCAGTTTGACGCATACTAATTATTTCGCTGTCAAAATGACTCACTATTAATGTTTAGTTTTTTGGCTTTTTGCAGGCACTGGTTTGATGCTCTTAATCATAGTCTGGCAGCCTCTTGTACAGATACTATCAGTTTCACTGCTGCTAAGGTACACCTTTGCAGTTGCATTTAGCCTCAGTAAATTTGTTAGATCTGTCTTGATTCTTGAACAAAAGATGAGGATAAGTGAACTTCTTTTTGGATGATGTTCTGCCTTTTAGCAAGATAAGCATTATGCCATATGAATTGATTTATACATTGTACTATAAAGCAAAATACATGGGCATGTTTACAAGGAAAACGGCAAGAGAATTTCATTGTGAAGTTTTGGTTGTTTAATTATGTTGATCACAATGATGTTCTGTTTAAACCCATATGCTAGTGGATTGTTCACATAAGTGCAGATGTCAGTTGACCTGTGAATCTGTGATATAGTATGGAAAGCTAAACCTAGAAGTCCAAGGCAGACTGAAGTTAACATGCTTATGGCTTGAGAAGCCTGTTTCGAGCATCATGCTTCAAAATCAAAGACAATCCCCTGCAAAGTCATCTGAAGAAGCAACCAGAAACCATATTGTCCGATGGACGCTATCCACCTGAATATGGATAATCATGCCCAACAGGCTTAGTGTCTCTGCCTAGATACTTTGTCCCATCAGAAACACTAGCAGGCAAAGGATGGTAGGGCATCTCGCTTAATGTCTCGGTGGATGATGCCATCGAGCGGGCTGACAAGGACATTCTCTGGCTTGATGTCTCGGTGGATGATTCCGTCGTCGTGGATCTTCTTGGCCGCGCTCACCAACTTCCGCATCATCACGCGCGTCAGATCCTCGGATCGCGCCCTCCATATATGCTCACGGAGGCTGGGGCTGACTAGCTCCAAGACAAGGAACTTGTCCCCTATCTTGGCGTCCTCGGCCATGTCCTTGATCTCCAAGATGGACGGGTGGCCACGGCATGCGTCTTGGCAGCCAACCTCGCGGAGGATCTCCCGGAGATCGGAAGAGCCGCGATATTTACGTGATCCGAACTCGCCTCCCTTCCCTGGCCGTAAAGAAGCCCCTCGAACCACAATGACTGCCCCGCGACCACCAACCTGTGCGCCCCGATGATCTCGCCGTCCACGTCAAATTCCACGTCGAATGGAGCCCTCTCGCCCGCGAGAAACTTTATGACGTTCTCTGCGTAGCACGACGGTGGCACCCGCACGGCGACGGGGCCGGGCTAAGGACCCACGCGCCGCTTCCTCCGCTCCTTTACGACGGACACGGTGCAGCGCACAATTAGCTAGTCGGCGTGGAGGGCACCGAAATTTGCCCCCTCGAGTTGCTGCCTAGTGACGAACTGGTGGAAGCCCCGGCTGTTGTAGAATCTGTCATAGTTGCAGGCTCGGTCGGATCGCCGTGAGTAGACGACGTCGCCGCTGGGGCTGAGGAGATGGAAGGCGAACTCGGTGCGGACGGCACTGATCTGCGGCTTGTAGAGCGTCTGCACGTACAAGGAGATCCAGTCCGACTCTGCGGAGTTGTAGCCGTCGGGGTAGAACCGGATGTACCGCGTGCGGTCATCGACGGTGAAGTACTGGGAGAGGATGGACTTGCCGACGCCGATGCCTTTGGTCCGGCTGTACTGCTGGAGCGTGAACTCGTGCGTACCGGACACCTTCGGTACCTTGCTCACCGACCCCGTAACGACGTCGTCGGTCATCGAGAGGTAGAAACGCGAGGAGTCGCGTCTGCACAAAGCCGAGGTCCACTCCGCGGTGTCCGTTGCTGGATAAGGAGAAATCGAAGGCGGCGACGAGAGGCCGCCCCCGGGAGCAAGATTGGTCCTCCCGGGGGAAGATGATGCGACGGCCGGCGGCGGTAAGAAACCCTAACCCTAATCTTGGTTGGATACTATGTTATGAATATTGTGTGTATATTGAAGAGCCCCAATGGGCAATATATATAGGTGTACAAGAGGTGTATGCCATATACAGATAAGGCAATACAAAAGACAGATAAGAAAATACAAAAGAGTCCCTATTCTAACTCCTATTCTAACAGCATTCAGCCTCAGTAAATTTGTTAGATCTGTCTTGATTCTTGAACAAAAGATGATAAGTGAACTTCTTTTTGGATGATGTTCTGCCTTTTAGCAAGATAAGCATTATGCCATATGAATTGATTTATACATTGTACTATAAAGCAAAATACATGGGCATGTTTACAAGGAAAACGGCAAGAGAATTTCATTGTGAAGTTTTAGTCGTTTAATTATGTTGATCACAATGATGTTCTGTTTAAACCCATATGCTAGTGGACTGTTCACATAAGTGCAGATGTCAGTTGACCTGTGAATCTGTGATATAGTATGGAAAGCTAAACCTAGAAGTCCAAGGCAGACTGAAGTTAACATGCTTATGGCTTGAGAAGCCTGTTTCTAACTTTGTGATATAGTGCAAAAATAAACCTAGAAGTCCAAGACAGATGGAAGTCATAAGTCACAACATGATTATTATGGCTTTGGAAGCCTGTTGTTTAGGTGGATAATGGTTTTTATGTCTATGCCATCTTGACCTTGTGTACATTTACTCCAGTTTGCATGTTTCCTATACTTTTCAGCTATGCTAACCATGCTATCAGTAAGTAGGATTATAGACATGAACTCAACAACCTCCAAACCTGTTAATTATAGTATATGCATTTGCTAAATTTGTTTTGTTATTTGGAAGCAGGATATCATAGTATTTTTGTTCTCCTTTTCTTTTTTACTCATCTCACATTTTCAGTTGCAATTATGCAGGATTGCTATCGTGGTTGAAGCAACATGGGCTGGATGTTTTATGAGTTTATACATTTGTGAGTAAAGTTGTTTATGTTATCTTTTAGATTCTTGGAATACGTGGTTGTTTTGCTCACTTGTACAATGGCAGTTTTTATGCTTTGTTCAAATTTGTTAGCATGAGTCGCATGACACACTTTTGAAATTTTTTCTTTAAAGTCTTCATTTTGCATCCACAATTAGGTTTATTTCTTTCAGAATTGTGTAAATCAAGCAACGCTCCGCCACTCACTTTTTAGATGATATTCCACATGTTTCTTCATGATATTTTCAGTCGATCTACTTAATGAGACACATGCGATTTGTGCTCTTTTCCCTTAGCAATGCACATTTTAGGCCCCATTAGATGATTTTTGTAAGATGAAATGCCCACTTGGTTCTTTTTACAGGGCATATCCACAAATACAACTCTTTGAATGGACGACCTGATATCTTGCGGTCATTATATTCTGCACTCCAACCATCTAGTACTTTGGAAGATCGAAGGTACAACAGTAAGGGGGCACTGCAAATATGCTGAACTTTTTCCTGTTAATTGATAAGTACCTATAGTTTAATGTTTGAAAATGTGTAGGTTACTCGTCTCTGCACATACGACACATGTCTTCTTTACACAGTTGGCACCAGAGAAAAAAAAAACCGCCCGGTTACTGGCGGTAACCGGTTTTACCGTCCAGTTCCGGTAGGAAAAAAAAACGGCCGGAAACATTTAAATTCAAATTTTAATTTTTGACTCCATAATGTCCTTTCCCAGTTGGTTTAGACATTGTTACGCTAGATTACGTATTGAAATATTAGTTTTTAGTACATTTAACACTATTAAAACAATTCTATCTTGGATGCTCCCTGGATTCTAGGTTTTAAATGTATATTGGATAGATGGCAGACATTGAATGAGCCCATACCCTAAAACAATTGCGTTATGCCCATGCCATATATCTAATTAATATTTGCACTATTCCTAATTTCAAATTGCTAATTACCAATTTTATCTATTTTATGTTTTTCGGTTTTCAACCGGTTTTTCCCCGTTCCCGGGCAGTAACTGGTCCGGTTACCGGTTTCTCGAAATTCCAGTTCAAATTTCATTTGGCAAATTTTGTCCGGTTTTCAGAACGACTGTTACGAAGAAATGACCGCCGTCACCGATTTGCCGGATCCGGTTTTTCTATCCTTCGTTGGCACTGTTAGACAAATATCGTGTTCACACCGACTGTTCGTTTCGGGATCGTGTTCACACCGACTGTTCGTTTCGGTCTCGTGTTCACACTGACTGTTCGTTTCGGTCTCATGTTCACACCGACTGTTCGGTTCGGTCTCGTGTTCACACCGACTGTTCGGTTATATATATGTACCCTGCCTATTGGCCTCATCAAGTAATTCTAGTGCCATACGATTGCTTTCATGGTATCAGAGCTGTGCTATTTACAGGCTTAGGTATTTGATTTTCTGATAGTTTGGAACATGAATCTTTAAGTCATGTCTATCAGAAGAAAAATAGAACATGTGTATTGAACTCATATCTAGCAGCATGTGACTTCAGAAGAGTTAGAACCGTCAACTTATGTTGTTGAATAGATCACTTACATACTGCCAATAGAGCTTGACGAGCTGATGTTTTCTTTTCACCAGATATTATGATGGCCGTCTCTCTGACCAGCAGATGGCATTACTTCAATACCAAAGGGAGAATATTCATTACCTGAGTGAGGAGGTACTTGGAAGATGAATGCAATTGTGCTGCTCAATTGTCGAGAGCCATCTCACTAAATCTACTTCTCTTTTGTATGTTTAGATTATTTCTGATAGTTCTAGAGAATGTCACCTGTAGCACATGCAGCGTGTGCATTTTGAAATTTAATTGCCTCAGCCTTTGATGATATTATCTAAATATTTATGCAAGACAAGCAGCAGAACTTGTAATCTTACTATTTCATGGAAAGGAGGAATGAGCTGATCGTTGCATTTAATTCTTTGTTATATTACTTGGTTAGTTCAGTAGTTAGTGCTAAAGGATTGGATACTCTTCTGGCCAAATTAGTCATGATAAGATTTTAATATTACTTGGTTAGTTCAGTAGTTAGTGCTAAAGGAACTTGTAGTCTTAATTTTTCTTGTTGATTAACAAATTGTTTTTTTTTTCTTGGAAGGTGCTCCGCTTGCAAGAATGCTTAAGCAAATACCAGAGAACTGATGTTGGGAGCACTCCTCAGGTCTGTACAACACTGATTGATTATGCTGCATTAGTTTTAACTGACAGTTTGGTAGGTTCAAAATTAGATAAAGAACTCCTTAACTGTTATACGAAGTTGAGGATTGCCATTGAATTATTCATTTTTAATTCTGCAGGTTGATCTTGCCCATCTTTTAGCATCTCGTGACCAAGAACTTCGAGCACTCTCCGCTGAGGTAATTATTTTTTATTGAAACCTATATTATGATGTTTTATCATGTTATGCATTCTCGAATCAGAAAGTGTAATGAACTAATTTGTATACATTCCATGTATACCTAGTGGTTTTTGTTGATATGTTAGAATAGGAGTTAGAATAGGGACTCTTATATGCCTTATCTATATATGGCATATACCTCTTGTACTCCTATATATATCGCCTTTGGGCCTCTTCAATACACACACAATATATTCCTAACATGGTATCAGAGCATTAGGGTTTACTGGGTCTCATCAGAGTCGTGTCGCTTAGCTTAGCTCATACGCGCGCCCCGGAGCAATCTCCACTCCGGGGTGGCTCGCCGACGGCGACCTCTTCCTCGCCTCTCCGGCAGACGCTGGTGTAGCCGCCGCCGGATAGGGTGGATCCGCCGCTCGAGCTTGCACCTGCCATCGAGACGTCCGAGCTCATGGCGTCGAACCACGGCGTGCGGATCGGTGGAAGATCTGCGCCGCCGCAGCGCCGTGGTCGAGCTTCATTCCGTCCGATCCGCCGAGCTCCTCGGGCGGTCGGCGACTTGTGGTCGGTCGGCGTCGCGACCTCCGCTGTCGCCGTCGCATGGCGATGGCGAGCTTGCGCTGAGCGACAAGTTCCGCCTCCGATCGGCCGACCTCCTCGCCCACTCGCCGTCGGCCGGGCGACGCTTTGCCTCTCGCGACGTCTCGATGGTGGCCCTACTCGCTCGCCTCTGGGTCAAGTCATCCTCGCTTCGCGTCGGGAGGATCTTGAGCGATGGGAGAGCCTCGCCACCTCCGGCGCGCCGCGATCCGAGAGAGACGCCGCGACCTCCGCGCCCGTGCCTCTCCACCACCGCCGACGCTCGTTTCGCCGCCGGCGCTGCGCGGATCGCTACGCCGGCGCTCAAGTTCCGTCTTGCCTCGTTTCGCCGCGTCGTCTCTGCCGTCCCACTGCGTGCTCGCACCGGCGGCAGATAGCAGAGAGAGGATCGCGTTGGATCCGCCGCGCCTCGACCGACGAGCGCCTCTAGTCTCCCAAAGACTCACGATGTGAGGAGGAGGAGACGGAGGGAGGAGGAGGATGAGGCGCGAGTCAAGGCGCCCCGATCTTTTAAGCTACTCGGCTTCAACGACCGCTTCATCCGGTTAACTAGATCTAGAGTCGCTCGGCTTCAACGACGGCTTTGGATTTTCTATGGCTCTCGCTTCTCGTAGCTTTTTATTTGTTAAAGCAATCTCGCTAGTTATTCTTAGGTTTTTCGCTTTGTGTCGTTGCTTCGCTTCGCCCATCCAAATCTGTAACACTCAATTTTTGAGTTCGTCTAAGCCACGCGAGTCTACAAATTTATTGTCAGTCATAGAAGCATAGGAATTGCCTTATGCATGGCGTGACCGCCGCCTCCGCCGCTATTTTCTTCGAGCCAGAGATCCGCGCTCCAAGCTTTCAAGGCTGCCGCGCTTCTTCCACACCGCGTTTTCGTTGTACTTCTTGTGCATTGCTCCGCTCTTCTTCAGATGCGCCTCATTGCGCTTCTTGTGCATTGCGTTGCGCTTTCTTTTGCACTTGTGCATTCGTTGCGCTTCTTGTGCATTGTCGCCATTGTCTTGGGCTACGATCTGCGCCGCCATGCTTCCACCTATTCCTATTCGACTTGATTTGAAAGCTCTCTTTATTCATGTCGGTTTCATCATCTTCTTCGATCTGTTACCACGGTCGACTTTGCTCCTGCACCTTGTGCTTTATGAGCCATCGCAGACACCGGATGGGAGGAGGTCTTTTGATACTCGACATATTTTTCCAAGAGCTGCATGCTACGACGACATTATCAAGACTCAGACTTTGGATTTTTCATATTTTTGTATCAACCCTTTCCAAATGTAATGCTATTGCATACGCCTTACATTTGAGGGGTGTGTTAGAGATATGTTAGAATAGGAGTTAGAATAGGGACTCTTATATGCCTTATCTATATATGGCATATACCTCTTGTACTCCTATATATATCGCCTTTTGGGCCTCTTCACTACACACACAATATATTCCTAACAGTTTTGACTGCAGTACTATCTTAAGCCAGGCCACTTTTAAATTTGTCGAGTTCGGTGCCTTAGGTGTTAAAGTCACCTGTCTTAGGCCTACTTAGGTCGAACTCTTACATAAACTATTACAATAGATATATCTACGAAACAAACTACTGATGTGAGAAACTTGATGTCTAAACATTTGTGTTAATTCTCTCCTGTTGAAACTTGAAATTATATTATGACTTAGATGGCTGTAAATACTGATGTGAGAACCATTTAGTTGAGTTATTCATCTTTAGCACCATAATTTGATATCTAAAAGTTTTAATAAATCTTTCGTCATGAAGTATCCCATTCTAATTAAATGTGCAGATGAATCAAGTGCATTCGGAGCTTCAGCTTGCTCGTGGTCTGATTGATGAAAAGGACTCAGAGATCCAGCGTTTTCGCGTGAGCAATAATCAGGTATATTTTAGCAAATAACAATTAAGAGATCTGCCTTCCATAGCATGAGGATCAAGTTGGTTTTGCTCGTATCTGCTCGCAAAGCATTCTGGCTTGATTATGAACCTGCTCGATGCAGTATGTTGAAGAAAATGATCGACTCAGAGCTATTCTTGGAGAATGGAGTGCTCGAGCAGCGAAGGTACTTTGGAGTCTCGATACAGAAAGTGCTATTGTGATTTGAGTTGTAGCATTATCTTCTCATCTTCTGCATTATTATGTTTTTTGGTGCACTCAACAGCTTGAACGGGCACTGGAGGCAGAGCGAATGTCAAATATTGAATTGCGGAAGAACGTTGCAAAATTTCGAGGCCAATTGTACAAGGAGCAAAACAACTGATTTCCCCTGTTTTGGGATTATACTCATCTATTGGTGTGTTTTAGCTGGTTTCACAACTCTTCCACTGCTAAAGGCGCGCCACCTAGGACAACTGACTAAAGCTAATAATCTCATGTGAGATCTTAGAATTCCCAAGCTCTGACGATCAGGAATTCAGCACTATTTTGGTTAGAAGAATGGCAACACGGTCCAGTTTCACTAAAATCGAAATGGGGTACAAGATCAACACACGGTCTGATATGCATCAGAAAAAAAAAACCTACAATGGCATCTCTTATGAATGCACAGTTTGATTTATAAATCTGAAGGGATTGGTTAATGGAGTATGGGGGAAATAGCGTAGATTTCATTGGATCCTGAGTGCGTCTACAGTGGCATCTTAACATCCTAGCATGTAAAGAGTTGCGCATTATTTCTGACAACATACAAAATAAAAGGAGTTCAGTATTGGCTCGCATGAGACATAAGTCGATGATGCTTTCACTTTTATCCAATGGGTAATATAATATACTTGGACTATTGGATACAGAATTTGATTCCAACAGAATTGTAAGTGAAGCCGCGTGGCAAAGAATATTTTTTGGCATGGGTACTTTGTGAATAGATACTTGTCAACAGTTGCTTTCGTTTCCCATACAATGATACAAAGCATTTTCTCCCGCTAAGGGAATAAACAAAGTGGAGTATGTCAAATCATGTAATCTGAAATGCTTTGCGAGTCTTTTCTAGTCATCAAGCTTTAGCTGACTTCCTTTTGCACTTTGGTAGCTTTAGAATCAACAGAGTTTAGGATGCACCTAATAAACAGTGGCCAATGTGCAAAACTGAATAATTTAAGACATGGTGAAAGGAGTTTTTTTCTCACTCTCTTCATATTAAGAACCGGTGGAGGGAGAAAGCTAACACTGACAAGTCAGTACAGCGACCAAGGAATGTCCATGAGAATATTTTCCCTTGGATATATTCTACCCCCACCATTTCTCTGCTAGTCGGCTTGCAAATTGTAAGGTACAATATCACATGTTGTTAGGCCCCATCCACGACTCTTATTATTTCAGTTGGGCAAGTGGCAGTAACTTCTTAAAAAAAAGCGATAATAACTACATGTATGATGCATCCTCTTTAGAGCACATACAATGTATATGTCTAGTAAACATAAATTGATTTTTTTTCCCACAGGACGGATAAGATGCTTATTTTGTAGTATTGATGTTTGATTAGACATTGATGCTTATGTATATAACTATATTAATTATATAATTAATAACTAATACAATCATCTAAACACTTACAAAAGAGATGCTTGTATTGGAGAAAATGATTTTTACATATGTGTTTGAAGGCGTAGCTATATTATCTTTCTTTAAGCACTCTTATATAAGCATCCCGCATTGATGCACCTTTTTGGTTAGTATAAACAGCCCTGCACTATACCATGGTGAGTGCTTCAAATGAAGTATTACTTACCTTAAAGGCTGAACGGAAGGGAGCCCTCCCACGTCCTCTGCGTCACCATGAAAAGAACAGCCGTTGGATGCGCGGCAGGTCGGCTCTGGGCCGTTCAATTGTCTTCGCTTGCGCGCTTGGCGTGGCTCGGTGTAAGATCAAGGAGGCTGACTAGAGGGAGGTGAATAGGCGGTTTTAAAAGTGCCTTTGGCTAAAACCGATTTCTAATGTAGCAGTTAATAACAATACGATTTTGCACAATTAACGCCTAAATCAACTAGTCTTTACTAAGTGCACCAACAACATAATACTATTGATAATGATATCAAGCTTTTGTTTTTGCAAATGAAACTTTATTTTCATGAAATTTCTTCAAAAAGTCCAAATTGAGCATATGATGAATTTTAGAGCATCCAATTTTATGTATGAGTCATTAATACCATTATAGACCTATTTATGTGAATAAATTTGGCTTAAATGGCAAAACTCACTTAAGTGCTAGAATGTGATCACTTAGGTCAAAAATAGTATTTTGGATGAGTTTTGAAAACAAATAACTTTTACTAGGTTGGCCTTTTGGAAATATTTTGAATACAAAAAAGGTTTAGAATAGAAAACTCTAGGTTATCCCATTTGGGACGGTTTTAAATTCTTTTTAGAATAGATTTTACACACAAAAAAATCTAGTTCATGTCAAAAACAAGAGACTATAATTTTAGATTTTTGACTAGAAACTCATTTTCACTTAAAATAGGTTTTTCTTGAGCCAAAACCTTTGGTAAACCTTTAAATAGCATTTTTATATATTTTGCAACTAGTTTTTCAAAGGATTACTAATAGTTTTGAAATTTTTGACTTTTGGCTAAAAAGACTCGATTTTAAAAATCATTACTAGCACTTAATTTATTTGGGTACACTTAGGGATATGATATACATGATTATGATTTAGCACTCCCTCTTAATATGCCACTTACCATATTGCTTAAGATTTTAATAATGACGATTATGAACCAGAGCAATAACACCCTTTTTAAGATTTTCATGAAATGCAACCTACACAAGGCATAAGGGCTAGATACTTTAATGTAAGTACTTGTTACCGAAATGACATTAGCTTATGATATGAAGTTATCATCCTCAAACTTGGCTCCAATTTTGCATATGGTGGAATCCACCGTTATATGAATAAACCAAACCTCTAATACCTCTCCAAGTACCTATTAAGTATTGAAGCGCATTTTGATACCCAAACTCGGTTGGATCCTTGAATATTAGTCACAATAGATTTTGGCACCCAAATAGTTCTAGCAATAATCTTAGGTGAACTAACACATCTAGCAAACACATTGCTATTTTTCTCTTTCCTAAGCAAATAATGATCATTATAGATGATTGGCTTAGGAATGATACCTTTAGGACATTGTTTACCAATGTGCCCCTTTTCCCAATAATTGTAGCAAGTTGGGCTTTTTCGTCCATCCTTTGTCTTCTTATCTTGCTTATTGCCGGCTTGACTTATTTTTAAATGTCTTGACTTGTTATCCATTTGATTAGGGCACACCGAGGCATAGTGGTCCTTCTCATTGCATCCATAACACTTGACATATTTCTTCGTGTGTCTTGTATTGTGCCTTGTCTTGCTATTCTCCTTCTTCTTGGAGACAAAGTCAATTCCACTCTCATCTTGCAAGCATTTTTGCTTGCTCGATATGTTATCGAGAGTGGCCTTCTCTTTGTAGCTTCTTTCCAAGTTATTTTTCAATGTTGTGACTTGGACCTTAAGTTCTTTATTTTCTTCTACAAGATTAGTATCACAAGATATAGAGAAAATAAGAGTATCTATTTTTGAGCAACAAGGTATATCAAGAAAATCATCACAAGAAGTGGATATACTAATCTTAGATGAAATGCAAGAGTTAGAAGCTACACATGCCATATCATCTAGTAAATTATATGTAATGCCTATATCCACTTTTGACTTATTGAGCTCATTTAGGAGGAGAGTTTCATGTTCATCTTTTAGAACATCATAATTATTTTGAAGTGAGACATACTCTTTCTTCAAAAATTTGAATTTTTATTTCTCTTTTCCTAAATACTCATTAAGCTCCTCAAGCATGTCCATCAAATCATCATATGAAGGCTCATCATCGTCATTTACCTCATTATTACCGTTAGCCATGAGACATATAGACATGTCAAATAGTGATGGAGCCTCATTTGCATTTGAGAGGTTTGATGGATCATCCTTTATGGCTAGCTCGATAAAATATCTTCTTTTGTCATCCTTCTTCTTTCTTGATGATGATTTGGGCTTTTCTTTATCTTCCCCATCATAAGGACACTTTGAAGCAATGTGTCCCAATTTTTGACAATTGTAGCACCTTAGAGTCTTGTGGTGCTTTGTATTTGAAGATGTGCTTGAATGTTTATGTGAGTCAGGCCTCTTCATGAGATCTTCCATCTTGTTCACGAGAGTGACCAATTCTTCTTCGGTGTCATCATCTTCCTCATCTTCACTTGAATCATATTTAGCTTTTAAAAACATGAATTCTTTTGTTTGAAGTTGATGCCACCTCCTTGAACTCATCTTTGTCCTTTTTGTACATTTCATTTGTAAGGAGATTTCCCAAAAGAGTGGTAGGAGGCATCCTTGGCAATTTGGATGAATTGGGGAGTAATGTCACCGTGGTCTCATATTCCCCCGGTAGAGCTCTAAGCATCTTGCGCACAATATCAAGATTGGTTAAATCACAAGATAGGCCTTTGAGTTCATTTACTATGTTGTTCATTCTAGAATACATCTCATTGATGCTCTCACGAGGTAACATGGTAAATGACTCATATTTGAGCTTTAACCTTTGCAATTTAGCTTCTTTGACTGTAGAGGTTCTCTCATGAATTTCTATGAGAGTTGTCCAAACATCATGAGTATTTTCAAGATTACTCACTCTATTGAACTCCTCTACACTCAAAGCACTGTATAGAGCATGTAAAGCTTAAGCATCGAGTTGCAAGTTTTGCTTTTCCCTTTGAGTGGGGTTTTGTGGATCAATCAGAGTAGCAAAACCCGCATCAATAATTCTCTATAGGTTTAGGCTCATGACCATAATAAATATGGTCATTCTAATTTTCTAACGAGCATAATTTGAACCATCAAAGTGCGGTACTCTACCAAAGGAGAAACCCTCACTAGCCATCCTTTACTCTCTAGGCGGTGAAGCCTAATAAATGAGAGACCAAGCTCTGATACCACTTGTAAGATCAGGAGGCCGACTAGAGAGGGTGAATAGGCGGTTTTAAAAACTTCTTAGGCTAAAACCGATTTCTAATGCGGAAGCTAATAATAATACAATTTTGCACAATTAAAGACTAAATTAACTAGTCTTTACTAAGTGCACCAATAACATAATAATATTGATAATGATATCAATAATACAAATAGATGTAAATTTAATTTAGGGAATGTAAATTGCACAAAGTAAAGCACAAGAAGAACAAATCACAAAGACACGATGATGTTTTATCGTGTTGTTCGAAGACTTACCGGTCTTCCCTGATCCACGTTGAGGTAAGCCCAAACTAATTGGACCGGCTCCACAAATTAAGCCAAACACTTCTGAGGTAAGTCCAACCACTTGGACCGGCTCCAACACAAACCAACACCTCGATCCACTTGGGGTTGCTCTTCCTCTATTCCGGAGATGGCGAGCACTAAACCACTTACAACCGCTCAGGTCTTCTCACAACCTTCTTTGAGAAGATCACCGACGTAGCTCCTCCAAGCCATTTAGGTGTCGGCAAACACCAAGAGTAACAAGTTGATTTTGGGTTCCCTGGAGGGAGACTAGTGCATTAAGTGGAAAGTATGCACCTCGTTGTTAGCTTTCCAACGAGTCCAAGAACGTCCAAATCGGACACCATATGCAAAAGTTATGCCCGTTTTACTGAAGGTCTCTCGGAAACGGAATCGTACTCGGACTGGAAACCGACTCGGTTTCAATCTTTAAATTGCTATATCTTTTGATTCCGTGGGCTAATCTTGCTGAAATATTTTGTGCAAGTTTGTGGATATATGTAGAAGGGCTCCACCAATTTTCACTGGTTTTGGTGTAAGATTGTTTTTTTTCTTTTTTTCTACCACGGCTTTTGTTTTGTGTGGCGGCCTCTTTCTCCGTCTATTTTTTTTGCCGGCTCTAGGGTTTTCAACAAGTCGCGAATACAAAGAAAGTGTTCTCTCTTTTTTGGTGCAGATTAGAGGAGTTCTAACCCACGAATTTTCATTTTAGATGCAAAACTAAGAACCCTAAAAGAACGATTAAGCGACGCAAAGGAAAAACACGAGAAGCAATCTAGACAACGACCAACTAGACAATAACTAGAACTAAAGATCAAGAACTAGACACGACAATGTAACTAAATATTCAACAAGCAAACCGAAAGAAAAAATTGCAAAGGCTCAAAGGGCTTGGTATGGATGATAGATGCGAAATTTTTCTTTTGGCAATTTTCTGGACTCTAGGTATGATAAACGAATCTACTACTAGAAAGCAGAAACTCTCACCAAGAACGTAGCTCGATACCACTTGATGAACCCTAAGGTTCTATTTGTTGTCCCGATCTTTCGATGAGAACGATAACTATCGATTTCGGTGGAGGTGACTCTCGCGATTCGACTACAACCGTACGACGACGCTTGCGCCTTAGCAATCGTTGAACCAACTCCGAGACGTTATTGACCTTCTTTGGAAGCACGATCAACCTGACCACGAAGGTCTATTCCTGCATGCAATCGAAGAACACGCAAGAATAAGATAAAACGCAATCTGATGTATTGCAAATATTTATGAAGTATTGAAAGGTTGGGATTCCGAAAAGCTGTCTTGACAGGTGGTCGTCTGACACAACTGAAGAACAGAAGTTTGCACAATGGCTAAAACTTAACTAAACAAAATCCAAGGAAAACTAAAGGGGTGCGGCCTCCTTAAATAGGGAACGAGGAGTCACAAAACTAACGAACTAGCGAGGTGGTACTAACGGTCGCGAGTTACTGTTCACGTGAATAGTAACCACGCCCCCGGGTGGGCCGCCGGCAGATGGGCCAAGTTCAGTATGATTACAAAGCCCAGTTTGGCCCAAACAAGTGATATGACGTCTTCTTTTGATGATTGCGATCAGTCCAGAAGGAGTTTGGAGGTGAGGCCAGATCCGTTGGAAAGAGGACAAAATTATCTTTCCATCAAGTACTCGTGGACCTCCAACGGACGTCGTATGTGAAAGTTATGGCCGTTTGAAGTCAGTGGTGTCAGGCTGATTCCGGAGGCCGAACTGGATTCCAAAACGGGTCCCGTTCGAACTCTTGCTTGTCTTGGACCAAAAAGTGATGTGGTGACCTCCCTTATGTCTTCCAAGCATGTCCATGACTCCACATGCCTTGCCTTCGTCCTTTCCCATGTTCCTAAGCACAATTAAATCACTTGCTTTAGGTAGCGGTCTATTCTCAGTAATATATAAACATAGGAATGAATTCACCTGGTAATTAAGTTGGCGAGTACGAGCTCGAGTAAGTGGTCCTTGTAACACTTGCTGTGGCCGAGTGTTGTGTGTAGGCGCGGTTGTATCCATGGAAGGGATGTCCTCATCATCCTCCCCTTCTTGCATTTGAGTCGTCCTCGACTCAAGCTCATCCTCTCCACCCAAGTATGGCTTTAAATCTGCAATGTTAAAGGTAGGACTAACCCCAAAATTTGCAGGCAGTTCAAGCTTGTATGCGTTATCATTAATCTTGTCTAACACTTTAAAAGGACCATCAGCTCTAGTCATTAATTTTGACTTTCTCAATTCAGGGAACCTATCTTTTCTCAAGTGCAACCAAACAAGATCTCCAGGTTCAAAAGTTAAATGTTTTCTCCCCTGACTACCAGCAATTTTATACTTAGCATTCATGCGCTCTATATTCTCCTTAGTTGTCTCATGCATTTTCAAAATCAAGTCGGCACGTTGTTTAGCATCGAAGTTCAATTTCTCCGAAGAAGGAATAGGCAATAAATCAATAGGAGCACGAGGCACAAAACCATAAACAACCTCAAAAGGGCACATCTTGGTAGTAGAATGCAATGAGCGATTATAAGCAAACTCAATGTGAGGCAAGCATTCTTCCCACATTTTTAAATTCTTTTCAACACGACCCTAAGCATTGTAGATAAAGTTCTATTCACAACTTCGGTTTGTCCATCGGTTTGGGGATGACAAGTAGTAGAAAATAACAGCTTAGTCCCCAATTTAGCCCATAAAGTTCTCCAAAAATGGTTAAGAAATTTAGCATCACGATCTGAAACTATAGTATTAGGCACACCATGCAAGCGAACAATTTCACGAAAGAATAAATCCGCAATATTGGTAGCATCATTGCTCTTATGACATGGTATGAAGTGAGCCATCTTAGAAAATCATCAACAACCACGAATATACTATCCCTCCCTTCTTTGTTCTAGGCAATCCTAAAACAAAGTCCATCGAAATATCTTCCCACTAACGCTAGGGCATGTAGAGGCATGTATAAACCACGAGGATTAAGTCGTGACTTAGCTCTTTGACATGTAGTGCAGCGAGCAACGAAGCGCTCGACGTCCCATCTCATCTTTGGCCAAAAGAAATGATCAGCAAGTATATCCTCCATTTTCTTCACCCCAAAGTGTCCCATCAGCCCACCTCCATGCGCTTCCTGTAACAACAACAAACGAACGGAGCTATTTGGAATGCATAGCTTGTTAGCTCTAAACACAAACCCATCATTAACGCATTTAATTTGTTCCACATTTTCCCTTCTTGACAATTCAACAATATATCCGTAAAATCCGCATCATGCACATATTGTTCTTTAATAGTCTCTAATCCAAAAATTTGAAATCAAGCTGTGAAAGCATGGTATATCTCCTAGACAAAGCATCAGCAATAACATTCTCCTTTCCTTTCTTGTGTTTTATGACATAAGGAAAAGACTCAATAAATTCCACCCACCTTGCATGTCTACGGTTTAGTTTTGCTTGACTTCGAATATGCTTTAAAGATTCATGATCAGAATGTATAACAAATTCTTTGGGCCATAAATAATGTTGCCAAGTTTCTAAAGTTCGAAAAAGCGCATATAACTCCTTGTCATAAGTAGAATAGTTCAAACTAGGCCCACTCAATTTCTCACTGAAATATGCTATAGGTTTCCCATCTTGTAACAACACGCCACCTAAACCAATTCCTTGGTATCACATTCTAGTTCAAAAGTCTTATTAAAATCAGGGAGTTGGAGTAGTGGTGCATGTGTTAACTTATCTTTCAACGTGGTGAAGGCGTTCTCCTGTGCGGCGCTCCAAATAAATGGCACGCCCTTCTTGGTGAGCTCATTCAATGGTGTGGCGATGGTGCTGAAATCCTTCACGAAGCGGCGGTAGAATCACGCAAGTTCTAAAAGCTTGCACTGTGTGACCGTGTTAGAGTCGGCCAACTCAGATTGCTTCAATCTTGACTTGATCAACTTCAATTCCACGTGGAGTAACAACATAGCCAAGAAACGCGACTCGATCGGTGCAAAGGTGCACTTCTCAAGGTTACCAAATAAGCGTGCATCACGTAAAGCATTAAAAACAACACGTAAATGGTCAAGATGTTCCTCTAATGATTTGCTATATATCAATATATCATCAAAATAAACCACCACAAATCTACGAATGAAAGCACGCAAAACTTCGTTCATTAGTCTCATGAAGGTGCTATGTGCATTAGTTAACCCAAAAGGCATTACTAACCACTCATATAAACCAAACTTAGTTTTAAAAGCTGTTTTCCATTCATCGCCTAATTTCATGCGAATTTGATGATATCCACTACGCAAATCAACCTTCGAGAAAACAACAGAGCCACTCAACTCATCAAGCATATCATCTAACCTAGGAATAGGATGACGATACCTAATGGTGATGTTATTGATTGCTCTACAATCTACACACATGAGCCATGATCCATCTTTCTTAGGCACTAATATGACCGGAACAGCACAAGGACTAAGAGATTCGCGCACATACCCTTTATCAAGCAATTCTTGAACTTGGCGCTGAATTTCTTTGGTTTCTTCTGGGTTGGTCCTGTATGGTGCGCGGTTGGGCAATGATGCGCTGGGAATTAAATCAATTTGATGCTCAATGCCTCGAAGCGGTGGCAACCCGTGCAGTATGTCCTTGGAAAGATATCCTTGTACTCTGCAAAATGTTAATGTGGGAGGCAAAGAAGAAGGTGTGTCCTCAAATGAAAATAAAGCTTCTTTGCAAACTAATGCATAGCAAATAGAATTACTAACACCCAATTCAGTCATATCGATTTGGTAGCAAGAAAACTAGCACCTTTCAATTTAATTTCTTTATTCTTTCCATGAGTAGTTTCATATGCTTTCTTCTTATGTGGTTCAAGCTCTTTTGCTACAATCGATTTTCGCTCTTAGCGTCTCCGATTCTTCTCTCTACTAGCTCTAGCAAGTTCATCTTTAATAATTTGTTCAGAGTCATAGGATGCAACACAATTTTCTTTCCTTTGAACATGAGAGAGTATTGATTATTCCTACCATGATGCACACAATCGATGATCGTATTGCCAAGGTCTTCCTAATAACAATGAACAAGCTTGCATAGGAACAACGTCGCAATCAATATAATCATGGTATGATCCCATAGAAAAGTTTACTCGACCATACGTGTTACCTTCAACTTACCATCGTTGTTGAACCATTGAATATGGTATGGGTGGGGTGAGGTTTGGTCGACAAAGCAAGCTTCTCCACCATATCCATACTGCCAAATTATTGCAACTCCCACCATCAACGATTATGCGAATTGGCGTTCTTGGACAACGCCCTTGATTTGGAACAAATTATATACTGATTTTGCTCAAGACGAAACTTGAGCACTTAGTACGCGTTGCACAATAATGCTCAAATACTTATCGGCATCTTGGCGCCAACATGTTCCTCCTCATGATCGATTCATCATCATGTCCTGCAGGTCGATTGCAAGCATAGCATATGTTTCATCATCAAAATCACTAGCAGAGGAATGCCCACCATCTTCGCGTATAATCGATGCGCGTTTGTTTGGACGATCTCGCATCATGTGTCCATAGCCTTTGCAACGATGACATTGAATGTCCTTAGTTCGATCTGTCAAACAAGCGAAGAAGAGCTTTTGGCGAAGCTTGTGGTCTTGATTTGGTACGCGCCTCGTAAACTCGTGAGCCGAATCGAGGTAGTGGGCGCTGCTTGATGTTGGATGATGACGGTGGTGGTGTACTAGTGGACGGGGCAGTAGGGGTTCGTGGCGTCCATGAGTTTGTGCGACCTGCAGAATAGTTAGATCGTGTCTTCGTGTGGCGTCCCTGCACTTCACGTTCAGCTTTGCAAGCAAGATGAAACAATCTAGTAATGGAGTTATAATCTTTATAATCTAGTATGTCTTGAATTTCTCGATTCAACCCTCCCAAAAACCTAGCCATTGAACCTCCTCATTCTAATTGAAGCCACAACGCAACATACCAATTTGTAATTCTTGATAGTAGTCTTCCACAGACTTTGTACCTTGTCGTAAGCGTTGTAATTTATTTAACAAATTACGAGCATAGTATGAGGGAACAAATCGATGTTGCATAAGCAATTTTAAAGCCTCCCAATTGTTAGGTATGTTGTTGGGATGTTGACAAACAATGTTCTTTTCACCAAATAGAAGCAAAGTCGGTAAATTCACTAGTAGCATTCTAACTCGTCTAATATCGGAAATTCATGGCAAGTAAATTTTTGATCAGCAGATAGTTCCCAATTAAGATAACCATCGGGATCATATTTACCATTAAAAGAGGGCATAGTGAATTTAACCTTAGCAAAAGAATCATCGTGGTCACGTACCTCACGTCGTGGGGGATCTCGTCGCATACCTTGTCGATTTAAACGCATGGCGTCGATGAGCTCGATCATTATTGTGGTTACTCATGTCATTGGCCTCGGTATCGATCATATAGTCGAATTCATCTTGTCCTCTACCACCGTGGTAGCAGGGGAACAAAGATTGAAGCTTGGGCAAGCTCGTCAAGGCGTGCCATAATACCGCCAAAGAAGTGTTAGTGACGCTTTGCGCTCTCTCCATCGCGCGGCGTAGTGTTTGTTTCAATCTGGCGCCCTCAAGTTGAGCAAGTCGCTTATTAGTGATCGACATCTTCCTCAAGACCCTCCGCACGAAGGTTCATGATCGCCGAAAATGTTGTACGATTCCTCAGACGAGGAGTATGAGATGTATCCTCATCTAGCTCTGCGAGAACTCGCCATTGTTAGCAAATCACAAGAATATGTCCCTAACGACTACTAGGATGTGGTGGTTCAACGATCGCTCACACTCGAGCCTTTTATCAATTCTTACCAATTCTTACCAAGCAACAGGGTGATCGGCAACCGGCGGTGTCAATGTATCTCGAAGATTGGATAGAGCGATTGCGGTGAAGATCAACACATGCGATTGTAGAAGAGGTGTAGTGGGAGGGCTCAAGTATGGTAGCAAAGGAAAAGCAATTGTTCAAATCGGTATGCAAAGTTGAAAAGGTTCAAAGTACTAGTCACAAGTGCCGATCCTAGCCTAATCAAAGTTTAGCTAATCAAAGCCCCACTAAGAGATGTGTATGTACGCATACGCAAAGATAAATGTGACTTGATGTAAGCAATAGAAAACCTCACAACAAGTGCTAGGAGAGACGCTAACCAACTACTCAAACTTCTTTGTAAGGCACAAGATGGTTCACACGATGTAGAGCACAAAAACGGAATAACGTGCAGCGTAAACAACCCTTTAGTTTAAGCAGAAAACAATAGTTAGTCTCGAGAGATAAAAAAGCAAAGTTTTATATGGCTTATATATACTCGTTTGAAATTTTTCGATGAGATCTACAACTTTACAGTTGAGATGAACCCCAAATTCTGATGGGAAGACTGAAAGAAACGGCAAAAACCGAAACTGAAAACTTGTGACGCGAATTCAGAGCCGAAAATGACCGATTTTGGGTTCCCTGGAGGGAGACTAGTGCATTAAGTGGAAAGTATGCACCTCGTTGTTAGCTTTCCAACGAGTCCAAGAACGTCCAAATCGGACACCATATGCAAAAGTTATGCCCGTTTTACTGAAGGTCTCTCGGAAACGGAATCGTATTTCGGATGAAACCGACTCGGTTTCAATCTTTAAATTGCTATATCTTTTGATTCCGTGGGCTAATCTTGCTGAAATTTTTTGTACAAGTTTGTGGATATATGTAGAAGGGCTCCACCAATTTTCACTGGTTTTGGTGTAAGATTGTTTTTTTTCTTTTTTTCTACCACGGCTTTTGTTTTGTGTGGCGGCCTCTTTCTCCGTCTATTTTTTTGCGGCTCTAGGGTTTTCAACAAGTCGCGAATACAGCAAAGTGTTCTTTTTTTTTTGGTGCAGATTAGAGGAGTTCTAACCCACGAATTTTCTGTTTTAGATGCAAAAACTAAGAACCCTAAAAGAACGATTAAGCGACGCAAAGGAAAAACACGAGAAGCAATCTAGACAACGACCAACTAGACAATAACTAGAACTAAAGATCAGCAACTAGACACGACAATGTAACTAAATATTCAACAAGCAAACCGAAAAGAAAAAATTGCAAAGGCTCAAAGGGCTTGGTATGGATGATAGATGCGAAATTTTTCTTTTGGCAATTTTCGGACTCTAGGTATGAAAAACGAATCTACTACTAGAAAACAGGAAACTCTCACCGAAGAACTGTAGCTCGATACCACTTGATGAACCCTAAGGTTCTATTTGTTGTCCCGATCTTTCGATGAGAACGATAACTATCGATTTCGGTGGAGGTGACTCTCGCGATTCGACTACAACCGTACGACGACGCTTGCGCCTTAGCAATCGTTGAACCAACTCGAGGCGTTATTGACCTTCTTTGGAAGCACGATCAACGACCACGAAGGTCTATTCACGCATGCAATCGAAGAACACGCAAGAATAAGATAAAACGCAATCGATGTATTGCAAATATTTATGAAGTATTGAAAGGTTGGGATTCGAAAAATTTGTCTTGGCGGTGGTCGTCGACACAATCAAGAAGCAGTTTGCACAATGGCTAAAACTTAACTAAACTAAATCCAAGGAAAACTAAAAGTGCGGCCTCCTTAAATAGGGAACGAGAGCCACAAAACTAACGAACTAGCGAGGTGGTACTAACGGTCGCGAGTGACTGTTCACGTGAATAGTAACCACGCCCCCGGGTGGGCCGCCGGCAGATGGGCCAAGTTCAGTATGATTACAAAGCCCAGTTTAGCCCAAACAAGTGATATGATGTCTTCTTTTGATGATTGCGATCAGTACAGTAGGAGTTTGGAGGTGAGGCCAGATCCGTTGGAAAGAGGACAAAATTATCTTTCCATCAAGTACTCGTGGACCTCCAACGGACGTCGTATGTGAAAGTTATGGCCGTTTGAAGTCGGTGGTGTCGGTGATTCGGAGGCCGAACTGGATTCCAAAACGGGTCCGTTCGAACTCTTGCTTGTCTTGGACCAAAAAATGATGTGGTGACCTCCCTTATGTCTTCCAAGCATGTCCATGACTCCACATGCCTCGCCTTCGTCCTTTCCCATATTCCTAAGCATAATTAAATCACTTGCTTTAGGTAGCGGTCTATTCTCAGTAATATATAAACATAGGAATGAATTCACCTGGTAATTAAATTGGCGAGTACGAGCTCGAGTAAGTAGTCCTTGTAACACTTGATGTGGCTGAGTGTTGTGTGTAGGCGCGGTTGTATCCATGGAAGGGATGTCCTCATCACGCTGCCTCCCCGCGTCGACGCTACAGCCACCACATGCCTCCACCTCCTCCCTCTCCTCTCCTTCCTCTGGCCATTCTGAGGGAGGAGGACAGAGCTCGGGCCAGAGTGGCGTTGTTGGCGGCGGTGGAGAGTAGGGACGAGGGAGTGAGGCCAGTTGAAGCAACCTTGCATCGAGGTCGTCGCCTACCTCCTCACCATCGCGGCCACACCCAGGGCCAGCAGCCGCTGGCTCTCCCTCCTCCCTTCCTTTTATGGCTGCTGGCTCTCCCTCCTCTTCCTTTTTCGCCCGTTCCTCCCCACACTGCTCCCGCCTCCTCCCCGTGCTCCCGTTCCCCTCCCTCTAATTCCTCCTCTCCACGCGCCATCACTGTCTCCCCGCGCCGACACTGCAGCCACCACATGCCTCTGCCTCCTCCCCCTCCTCTCCTTCCTCTCTTCCTCCTTTGTCCATTTCGAGGAAGGAGGGGCAAGCTCGGACCAGAGTGGCGCTGTCGGCGGCTGTGGAGAGCGGGGATGAGGGAGTGAGGCCAGATGAAGCACCTATGCGCCAGGTCGTTGCCTTCCTCCTCGCCATCGCGCCCACAGCCATGGCCAACAGCCGCTGCTAGTGAGGAGCATGTTGACGTTCTTGCCTTAAAGTCGTTCGACGTAATGCCGTTGTGGGGCTCTGCGGAGTTGACATATCTAAAGTGTCAAATATGAGCATATCTAATCCTCCTTCTCCTTGCATTCTAATATGGATGTTACGATTATGTTTTTGACAATCTGCTCTCCTTATTGTAGGATTAGGTTATTTTGTTTGGATCTGTTCGAATCCGCCTTTGCACAAGAGTAAAAAAAACTGCCATGCTGATTGTCTGATTGATGTACCATCTTAAGCGCACACAAACCAGATTTTCTACTTTCTTAACCATTCCTTTTATTTCAGAAATCTATTCATTATACTTATTTATTGCTAATTTATAGATGTTGTACGTTCAAACTTACATACTTATAAGTACCATCTCGCTCTTAGAGTTCCCAATTTTTGTAAATTGTTTGTCTTGAATCACTACGTGTTTACGCTGTTAGAATCGCCTCACGCTGTTTTGGTGTGCTGGACATGAGCAAAGGCTCATTTGATTTCATTAGTTCCTGTAAATTCACTTGCCTCGTAGAGTGTTAACTTTCAATGTTTGATCCCTTTTAGCCTTACATAGCTACGTTTCGGCATTTCCCTTACTTGCCAATGAATCATGTAGCTTACATAGTATACATGTATGAATGCTCCCTAGCCTTAGATGCAAAATTATTTTTCCTTTACTCTGCATAGGTTGGATAATTGTATAGACGTTATTTTTTGACAAATTCCCTTCCATATTTCAGTTTGTTATAAGAGTAGTTTGGCTAGATAGGCCTTACAAAAATTGTTTAGCATGGCCTTACGTAATTACGTTTCAGCATTTCCCTTAGTTGTCGATGAATCATGTAGCTTACATAGTACACATGTATGGATGATCCTAGCCTTGGATGCGAGATTTTTTTATTATTAATTAACCTTTTTATTAATTTTATCTTAAAGTTACTCTGCGAACTTTATTTTCAATTCTGATATCTTTGGTCACGTCACCACCCGTAGCGTGACAAAACAACACCGTCACGCCGGCCCGTATCTAGGCAAACCCTTGTAACGCCACCATTTGGGGCATGACAGTGCTGTTTGGTCACACCACCACCAACGGCGTGACAAAAAGTACTATTTTAGCGAACTTGTCATATGGTGTGACAATATTATTTTGTCACGCCACGGGTGGTGGCGTGACCAAAGGGTCAAATTGGAAATATAGTTCGCGGGGGTTAACTTTAAAATAAAATTAAAAAAGGTTAATTAATAAAAAATATTTCGCACGTGGCGTGATCAAAGGGGTCAAATTGGAAATATAGTTTGCGGGGGTTAACTTTAAAATAAAATTAAAAAGAGTTAATTAATAAAAAAAAGTTCTAGATGCGGATTTTTTTTTTCCTGTACTCTACATAGGTTGGATAATTGCATAGACATTATCTTCTGACAGATTCCCTTCCATAGTTAAGTTTGTTACAATAGTAGTTTGTCTAGATAGACCTTAAAAAATTGTTCAGCATCGGTTCTGAGATCAACTTATTTTGGTCAGTTTATGTGCTCATGTGTACCTATCTACATTGACTATATTTGAGTTATTCAAGATGTTGTAGATATTCTTGTTGGACTGTTTATTTGCTTCGCAAACATTCTTGACCCACATCATATGATGCGCTATTCTAGCGCCTTGTGCTTTTCTACAGCTAAACTTCGTTCCTGCAGCACTTCTAGCGCTAACATTTTCTTAGCTCCCACTTTTCTGGGATTTTTGTGTCGGAGGCTGTGAGTGTTGTACGTGGGTTTCATGTCGCACTTTGTTTGATGGTTAGAGGTAAGATGTTTGCTTTCATATTTTGGTATCCATTTCTGCATAATTAGAGGTAACATGTTTGCTTTCATATTTTGGTATGGAACGTCACATTGTTGGTATGCATATTTCATTTTTGTGAACATTTGATGCCCATGTTTCCGCTCTCCTGCAAATCTTGCTTCGTGTCCTTGCTGCCATTCTTTTACTTAATCCTGCTTATGTATGTCTTAGGTTGCCTTTTTAAAAGTATATATATTCCAATGGCTCGTGCTTACTTTTGCATGTTACCTTCTCAAACTACAGCTGCCATAGAGTTCGCTTTCCCAGGTTAGTCGACGCAGAAACCAGCGCCCTATTCATGCATGTTCACGTTCCTCGCCTATGCCACTATCGTGGAAGGTGTGATACTGCTCCGATCAGCCTCACTTATTTAGTCTTTGATGAGCAGGTACTCCTCATAACTGCATGTCTCCATGCTCATGCTCGGTTTAAGTGCTCGATGATTTCTGCCATGCTATCTTCCGTAGTCACTCGCAGGGTAGCCGTTTATACGCTCGGTGTAGTGGTGCTATTCTTTTATTTTAAGCAACGGTTACAATGCAATTCGTATTATAAATAATATATACCATATGGTATCGGTGTAGTGTTGTTTCTTTAAAGTGTTGAGCAGCAACTTCACTAAAACCATTAAAAATAGGGAGCTGCTACACAACGCTATACTGTTGGGAGGTTTACCCAACGGTACAGGTACAACCATACAGGAGATTTGAAAACCGGAACTTACATTTCAACAACTTTCGCATCCGAAACATGATGTTTCAAAAAACTAGTATCATGTTCAAATCTTTTCAACGAGTTTCACATTCGAAAAAATTGTGAGATCTTTTGGATGTTAGGTTTGAAACTTCATAAGACTTGTGATGAAATAAATGAAACTTGATGAAACTATATGAAACTTGATGAAATATGATGCCACTAAAACTTGCCTTATACACAAAAGATGAAACTTCATGAAACACATATGAAATTAGTTTCATCCAGTTATTTGGGATTAAAATTTCATGAAACTTGATGAAACAAGATGTCACTGTTAAAAAGTTGTCCTAAACAAAAAGATAAAACTTTATGAAACTTCATAAGACTTGTGATGAAACTAAATGAAACACGATGTCACTGCTGAAAACTTGTCTTATACAAAAAAATAAAACTCCATGAGATTTGGAATGAAACTTCATGAAACACATATGAATTAGTTTCATCAATTATTTAGGATTAAAACTTCATAAAACATAATGAAACTATATGAAACTTGATGAAATACGATGAAACTTGGGATGACACTTCATGAAAGTTAATGAAACTTCATGAGACTTGGGATGAAACTTAATGAAGCTATATAAAATTTGATGAAATACGACGAAACTTGAGATGAAATTTCATGAAACTTAATAAAAACTTCATGAGATTTGGGATAAAACTTCATGAAACTTAATAAAGTTGCATCTCCGCCAGCCAGCCACGAGGTTGTCACACAACGCCCAGATCTATCTGCAAGTTTCGTAGAAGTTTCACAAGTTCCAAATAAATTCCACCCATTTCGTGCAAAGTTTTTGCATATAAAAAACAACTCGTTACAAAATTCAAAAGGTTTTAGCAAGTTTCAGCCAAATTTGAACATAGTTTCAAAGAAGTTTCAACGTGTTTCATGCTAGTTTTAGCAATTTTCGAAGAAGTTTCACTAGTTCCAAAGAAATTCCACCCTGTTTCGTGCAAAGTTTCTATATAGTTCAACGAAAAAAAAACTCATTACAAAAATTAAAAGAAAAATTGCAAAATTTCAAGTTCCAAACACACATATGTCGTGGGATCTGACCTCTCGGAGCACAACGTGATGGCCACTGCTCACAGCAAGATGACGGCCGCGTGCTACCTCGGCACGCCTTCTCCCACCGCCTGCTCGCGATGTCTCGTCCACATCTGTCTGCACAGTGGCAGTTGGCCATCACACTCATGAAGTTCATGTAGAGCGCGTGGTGGGAGTATCGCTTGCGAGGGACTAGCAGGACGGCGGTGACGGCTTCTCACTGTTTGTGTCGGCGCCGTACGAGTAGTCCGACTCAGAGCCATTCGCTTTCGCCAGGCACAGCGGCGTGTCGCTCACTCTCGGCCTCCCACATGGTGTCGGCACCATCGAGCAGATGTCATTGTTTCCTCAAGAGCAGTAGTACAGTGAGGAGAGGTGTGGAGTGGATAAGGTTGTGGTGGACATCAACATATATGGGATCCAACGGTAGATTGCTATCCCGTTTGTAGGACCGTAAAGGCGACTAGGGGGGTGAATAGGCGCTTTCTCGAATTTCTCACCTTAATCAAATTCAACACGAACTTTACTCCTTTAGCTATGAAAGCTAAGAAGATCAGTAAACGCACAGAGGAAGCCTTGTGCTGAATTAGATAACCCTCTTAACCACACGACACAAATGTGGAGAAATGATTTGAAGGATCGGTCGAGCATGGCGGTCGGGCCACTGAGATCAGCGGTCGGGCCGACAGTTGACGGGCGGTCGGACCGGCTACTAACTGGCGGTCGGATCATTGGAAATCGGTTCGACCTGCCACTACTGGGCGGTCTGAAAGGCGGGCGGTCTGATCGCCGTATAAAAATCGGTCCGACCGATTTAGTCCAAAACCGAAACTCAAGCCCAAAATCAAAACGAAATTTGGTCCAACTTTTGATTTAACCAATGAAACTTGACCAAATTTGGAGCACACCTCCCTAAGGATATTAGAGACCTATTTCTAGCGACGATCCTCCAGATCCACTTCGTAGAATCGATCTCTCAAGGTTTTAACAAAGAAGTGCACAAACCCTAGGAATATGAAAATCTTGATTCAAGACTTGCTTGTGGGGGTTGATGGTCTAGATGATTCTAGGAGTATTCCCACACATCAAAGCAAGATAAAATCGGTCAAGAGACCAAGTATAAACACTTGAATCAAGGAAGCACCAAATTCATCAAAAGAGTGAAGAACACAAAGGAGACAATTGATCTCTCAAGCAAGCATCACAAGATTGATTGATCTCACAAGATGCTTACAAAGCCACTCCCTCAAGGAGGACGAGAGCTCACACAAGGAGCACACACACAACCTTCCTCTCCTCTCCTCTCCTCTCTTCTCCAAACCCTAACCCTAGAAAAAGACTTGGAGAGACAAAGTGAATGCTTAGAGTGCTTAAGGGGGTTTTTCCTCTCCCCCTTTCTATTTATAGGAGAGGCCTAGGGTTTCCAATAATGGGCTCCCATGAAGGCCCACACACACATGGGACCCACTCACACAACTGTTGAAGAAATCGCCTACTTTACCACGTGTAGGTTGATCAGCGGCTCTCATCACGTCGCCAAGTCTCTCCTGTCCGAATCCCATCGGAACCTCCTAGAGACTTGCACCGACTTCCGCACCGCCTGATCCAACCAGCTGCAATGAACTACCCGTTCGATCCATCTTGCCCATTCTGCTCCATGCTTGAGTCACACGACCTCACCCGTCATCCATGATCGTTCTGGACCTCAGCTCTCCAAGCATAGTCCCGATCCACCTTACCGTTGACATCGTTGACCTGCAAGCCACCTGCACAGCAATAGACAAACAAATCGTCTCCGGGAACAAGTTCTTCACAACTTGACCCACGTTAGTTCCACAATGCAATATGCAACAATAAAGCATTAACATCCATACAATAAACACAATCAAAACACATCAATGCCAAAATGGCTAACCTTCAAGTGATCGGCGGTCTGACCGCCCCACACGGCCGGTCCGACCGATTTCAGGCCGGTCGGACCGATTTCATAACGGCGGTCGGACCGCCCGAAAAGACTTAGCCAAAATTCCAACTCGAAAATCCGAAACCTTCTGGAATTTTCAAATGAATAGAACTTTTGACTGGGAGCTCCAAAAATTATGTGACCACATCCAAGATACTCCCCTTACTTGCCTACACAACCTCTTTTTGGCCTAGCCCCAAATTCCATCAACACCATTTGGCGGTCGGACCGGCGACCTGGCCGGTCTGACCGCCAGTGACCTGACAGCACTGGAGCAAACCCGAAAATGCGAGATTTTGCAAACCAACAAAGCCATTGCCAATTGACTCAACATCATAAGATCGTGCACATATCCTCACGATATCCACAATCTCCCCCTTGATGAACACATTGACAATTTCCCAGAAAATGTAGTTTTTCAGTTTGAAAAGTAAAAAATCGCAGTTTTCGCATAAAGGCACAACTTGGTCCAAAAGCAAGAAAAAGCCTAGGAACCGACCAAGCTGGCTTCAGAATAGTATAAGCAGGTGAGATAAGGCAATGAAAGCACAACAGGATTCAAAATCTAGAAAGTAGCCAAAAATCTCACTTAGGTCCATATGAAAGACAAAAGTTCTATTTGACCTTTGATCATTGTGAGTCTTCTTCAATTGCAAATATAATCAGAAAAAGGCAATAAAACCAAGAGACTCAACTCACTATGATCACACATTTTCAAAAGGTTCATTTTTTTTATATGTGAGTTCTTTTATATGAAACCTTATGTATGAAATCAAAAGCTCCAAAACAACATTTTTCTTCACAATCTAGCTCCAAAACAATATTTTTCTTCACAATCTTTCTCCCCCTTTGACAATGAATTCATCAAGATGCATGGGAAAAGAAAGAGTATGAAGGAATGACTTTATTTTTGAAATTTAGTAAAAAGGAGCCATGACCAATATCCATGTAGACAGTGCAAGTATTATACCAAGCCATATAAAGAGTAGGAGCTATATTCAATCATGGCAAAACATGTACTGCAAAGCTAAGACCAAAATAGCATTAATCTGAGATTAAAAGAATTAAAACCATGAAAGGTTGCTCAATATCAAGTTTCACTAAAGGCAACCAAAAATGAGACAAGCCATGTCTATAAGTAAAAAGAGACTCAAAACTGGAACTGAGGCATTTTGAGCATTAAGAGTTCAACTATGAAGCAATTTTCAAGCACTTAGCATTTTGAGCATTTTCCTAAAAGGATTTTTTTTTCATTGTGCTAGATCCCAAGCCTTGCTGCGACCATCTCAAGCGAGAAGCTTAAAAGAGTGGTCTAGGTCATCCAAAACTCCCCCTGAGTTCATGCCTAGTGCAATGGCAAGCCGTCTCACGAGGAAGGATTGGTGAGATCAGTTTTTTCGCACAGAAAATCTCATTCTTCATTTGCTTGACTTAAGAAGTTAAAAAGCTCATTTTTTAACTCAAAATAAGTTCAAGGCTCAATTTGACCTATATGACATGGCATGAATCATAAGAGGATTACTAGAGCAAACCTAGTCACAAGATCCAACAAGACATGATTTGATTCAATTAGCTCACAGATATAAAGCTAGCAAGGCAAAAGCTAAGCTAAACAAGAAGAGCCATAAAAGAAGTCTAGCAGACTATCACTTGATATGACAAGGTATAGAGAATGAAATCAAGCCATACAAGGATAATAATCAAAGCTCCACAAGTTTTATTATACAATGCAAGATAATTGAAATAAAAAATGCATTATGATACAATGAATGCAAAAAGAGCAAAATCTCCCTCAAAACAGCCCAATAGGACTAATAACCCCTAACTCTCCCCGCAAAGCAGCAAAACGAGAAGAATCAAGAGCTTTAGTGAAAATATCTGCAAGCTGTTGTTCTGACTCTACAAAGTGAAGCACAACATCACCCTTCTCAACATGGTCTCTAAGAAAATAAAATCGAATATCAATGTGTTTAGTCCTGGAATGTTGCACTGGGTTTTTGGCAATATTAATTGCAGAAGTGTTGTCACAGAAAAGAGGAACACTTCTCAAGGATAACCCATAGTCCAGCGTGGATAAAATCCAGAGAACTCCGAGAGCAACCATCGGGCTGCACTACATACTCGGCCTCGGTGTGGATCAGGTAAATCAAGACTGCTCTAGAAGACCAAGAAACAAGAGATGTGCCCAAGAAATGACAAGTGCCAGAAGTACTCTTCCTATCCACTCTACACCCCGCAAAATCAGCATCAGAAAATGCTCGAATTGAGAGAGCAGAAGAAGAAGAATACCAAAGTCCAAAGTCAAGAGTATCTTGAAGGTACCTGAAGATACGACGAACTGCTTGACGATGAGGAGCACGAGGGGAAGCCTGAAAGCGAGCGCACAGACATACGGCAAATTGTATGTCCGGCCTCGTATTGTGAGATAGAGAAGGAGCCAATCATCTGCGGTACTCCTTCGGTCCACGGGCTCTCCATCCTCATCGTGGTCCAAAGACGGTGGTTGTAGCAATGGGAGTAGACATTGGCCTACTGTTTCCCATATTGAAGCGCCGAAGAAGGTCCTTTGTATACTTACTCTGGTGAACGAAGGTGCCTTCTTTTAGTTGCTTGATTTGAAGACCAAGGAAGAATGTCAACTCTCCCATCATGCTCATCTCGAACTCACTGCTAATAGAATCTGAAAATCTGGACACTAAAGCATGAGAAGAACCATCGAATATAATATCATCCACATAAATCTGAACCAACAAAAAATCACTGCCATGCCTGAGAGTGAACAAGGTTTTATGTACCATTCCCATTTTGAAATCATCTTCAAGCAAGAAACTCTTAAGCCTGTCATACCAAGCTCTAGGGGCTTGTTTCAATCCATACAGGGCTTTAGAGAGTTTAAAAACATGGTTTGAGAATTTTTGATTTTCAAAACCAGGAGGTTGCTTGACAAAGACCTCTTCTTCTATGAAACCATTCAAGAAAGCACTTTTGACATCCATTTGAAAAAGCTTGAAACCCTTGGATGCTGCAAATGCTAAAAGAATGCGAATAGCTTCCAATCTAGCTACTGGAGCAAAGGTCTCTTCAAAGTCTAAGCCCTCTAACTGGGAATAACCTTGAGCTACGAGTCTAGCCTTATTGCGAACAACCAACCCATCCTCACTTTGCTTATTTTAAAAATCCATTTTGTTCCAATAACATGAGAATCGAAGGTCGCTCAACTAAAGTCCGACTTTGTTTCTTTTAAAATTTTCAAGCTCTTCATGCATGGCATTGACCCAAGAGGCATCGAGATAAAGCATGGGTGATATCTCGGGGTTCAAAAGAAGCGACAAAAGCGAGAATGTGCATGAGAATCGGAGAAATAAACACGAGCGAGTGACTCGCTCTTGAAGATCCCCAATCATACGCTTTCGGTGGATGTTGTCGCCGAATGTGAAGAGGTGCTCTGATGCAGTGGCCTCTATCCCATGAGTTGTGGAGGTAGGAGCAGAGCCACTCGGATCGTCGGTGAGGATTGGAGGAGGCTGCTCAGCTGAAGCTGGAGTAGTAGTAGTGAGCTCTCCACCCTCTCGAAGTAGTGAAGGATGGTTCGGGTCCTCATCCTCAGAGTCATCATCGACGAAGATGCTTCCTTGAATTTCAGGAACCTGTGTACCTGTAGCATCGGGTCTAGTACCAGGACTAGCCTCATCAAAAGTGACTTTGCAAGTTTCAACAGTTTTGTTAGTGTTAACATTAAAAACACGATAGCCACGAGAATGAGTAGGATATCCAAGAAATATGCCATCGAAACATCTAGACTCAAATTTATCAAGGTTGCCATGTTTAAGAATGAAGCACTTACAACCAAAAATCTTGAAATGAGATACTTTGGGAGAATGACCAAATCTAAGCTCATAAGAGGTCTTCCCAACCATAGATCTCAAGAAAACCCTATTGGAGATATAACAAGCAGTAGAGATCGCCTCAACCCAAAATCTCCTAGGAGTAGAATGCTCATCTAACATGGTCCGAGCCATCTCTACAAGGGTCCTATTCTTCCTTTCTACAACACCGTTCTGCTGGGGGACTCTAGGAGAAAAAACTGATGTTCAATTCCCTTATCAGTGCAGAAGGTAGAAAAAGAAGAATTCTTGAACTCTGTCCCATTGTCACTTCTAATGGCTCTCAAAGCTCCAGGAATATCAACAGCAAGTCTAAGGACTAATTCTCTAAAGAAGCCAAAAGCCTCGTCCTTAGAAACCAGAAAATAAACCCATGAATACCTGGAGAAATCATCCACAACCACCAGAACATACCATTTCCCACCAGATGACTGAACTCTAGAAGGACCAAGCGTGTCTAAGTGAAGAAGGCATCTGGTCCATCTGTCATTACCAAGGTAAGAGGTGGGTGGGAAGCAGACACCATCTTACCATGTCTACAGGGCGAGCACACAAGATCTCTAACAGCCTTCAGCCTAGGCAAACCTCTAATCAAGTCCTTGCAACTGACTCTAGACAAATGATCGAACCCTATATGCCCAAGTCTACGATGCCACAAAACAAGATCATGAGAATCGAGGCTACAAGACATCTAGGATGGAAGTCAAGAAATCTGAAGTTAGCACAAAAGATCTTCTCAAATATGGAGATCTTAAAAACAAGCTCACCCGAGGAATCTAGAACTCTACACTCACCACTTTTGAACCTCACTTCTAGACCCTCATCAAGTAGCTGAGAAACAGATAGAATATTATACCTCAGCTTACTTACCAAAGCGACGTCTTTAAGCATGAACTTGTTGTTGACGCATACAGTGCCCTTTGCAGTCACGGTCCCGGTAGAAGCATCCCTAAAAGTAATCAATTCGTTGTCGGATGCACGTGTGAGGGAGGAGAACCATCTAGAATCTCCGGTCATATGTCGAGAACACCCGGAGTCAACAAGCCATATGTCCTCCTTCCTCGCACGACGGACCTCATCAGGATCACTAAAAGGATCCTCGTCGTTGGAGGAGTCGCTGTCGTGGTTGTTCTTGGCCATGAAACACATGCCCGTGAACTCATGAGCCTTCTTCTTGCCACGGGAGTCACTCTCTTCGTCCTCCGTTTCCGAGTCCACATCGCTCATGTTCACATTTTCTAGAGCGGCAAGAACCTGGCTGACAAACTTGCGATAGTTTGTCTTCTTGGGTTTTGCATCCCTCTCTTGGGGATGTCTTCGTGTCTCCTTCTCCTCCTTGCCCTTTAGCTTGGGGCACCTGGAACGAATGTGGTTTGGCTCACCACAGTCGAAGCATGTGATATGTCCACTTCTCCTCCTATTTCTCACCTTGTTATGCGCCTCGTGAATTTGGTGGATAGGAGGCTAAGTCATCCTCGTGCGGTTTCTCAAGTTGCTCATCGCTCAAAGAATGCAAAGCAGATAATGAAAAACCAGATGAGCTACAATCCAAAGAATCAGAAGAACAACCCTTGGATTTGTCGACCACTAATGCCATCGACTCTGTCTTGGGGAGACGCGAGATAAAATCAATCTCATGCGTCTTCAACCTCGAGTATAGCTTATCCATGGTAAGCTCACTCATGTGATGTTGTCATTGATGGAAGTGATCTTCATTCCCGGACCTTCACATCAAGAGCACCCAAAAGTGGCGTGCATTTTCGACTCGAAAAGACCGAGTCAATAAAGCGCGGAGATCATGAAGAATCTTAAAAATCTTCCCAGCTCATCCAAAGACTCACGGGCCTTTGCTCGATCTTATAGTATACTTTCTTGGTGGTTACGTCTCACTTCCTTGATCGCGATGGACCCTTCGTGATAGTCACAAAGAGTCGCCAGATCTCATGAGCAGAACCGCAAGTGAGCAACACGCTCAAACTCGGATCGACTAAGGCCTTGGATCAAGAAATTACGAGCCTTCTTTGTTGGCCTCCACATCTAGAGTGATCATATCGTCATCGGCTGGCACGACATAAGGGTTCTTTACCTTAAGTCAAATAGCGTGCCCTTGAGCCTCGATATAGGCCTTCATTCGGGCCTTCCAATATGCAAAATCAACTCCATCAAAAATATGTGGCTTGGATGAGTACTTGTCAGTCGCCATGGCTCCAAAGACCGGTTAAGATCTATGAGAAGAGCTAACCGGCTCTGATACCACTTGTAGGACCGTAAAGGCGACTAGGGGTGAATAGCGCTTTCTCGAATTTCTCACCTTAATCAAATTCAACACGAACTTTACTCCTTTAGCTATGAAAGCTAAGAAGATCGATGCGCACGAGAGGAAGCCTTGTCTTTCAATTCGATAACCCCTTAACCACACGACACAAATGTGGAGAAATGATTTCAGAGGATCGGTCTCGAGCATCTTGGCGGTCGCCATTTGGAGACTATGATCGGACCGACAGCGGTTGTGGCGGTCGGATGGCTACTAATCGCGATCGGATTGTTGAAATCGATTCGACACGCCACTCTACCGGGCGATCGAAGGCGGGCGGATCGACCGCCAGATAAAAATCGGTCCAAACCGATTTAGTCGAGAATCAAACTCAAGCCCAAAATCAAAACGAAATTTGGTCCAACTTTTGATTTAACCAATAAAATTTGACCAAATTTGGAGCACACCTCCCTAAGGATATTAGAGACCTATTTCTAGCAACGATCCTCCAGATCCACTTCGTAGAATCGATCTCTCAAGGTTTTAACAAAGAAGTGCACAAACCCTAGAAATATGAAAATCTTGATTCAAGACTTGCTTGTGGGGGTTGATGGTCTAGATGATTCTAGGAGTATTCCCACACATCAAAGCAAGATAAAATCGGTCAAGAAACCAAGCATAAACACTTGAATCAAGGAAGCACCAAATTCATCAAAAGAGTGAAGAACACAAAGGAGACAATTGATCTCTCAAGCAAGTATCATAAGATTGATTGATCTCACAAGATGCTTACAAAGCCACTCCCTCCAGGAGGACAAGAGCTCACACAAGGAGCACACACAACCTTCCTCTCCTCTCCTCTCTTCTCCAAACCCTAACCCTAGAAAAAGACTTGGAGAGATAAAGTGAATGCTTAGAGTGCTTAAGGGGGTTTTTCCTCTCCCCCTGTCTATTTATAGGAGAGGCCTAGGGTTTCCACTAATGGGCTCCCATGAAGGCCCACACACACATGGGACCCACTCACACAACTGTTGAAGCAATCGTCTACTTCACCACGTGTAGGTTGATCAGCGGCTCTCATCACGTCGCCAAGTCTCTCCTGTCCGAATCCCATCGGAACCTCCTAGAGACTTGCACCGACTTCCGCACGCTTTGATCCAACCGGTACAGCGAACTACCGTTCGATCCATCTTGCCCATTCTGCTCCATGCTTGAGTCACACGACCTCACCCGGCATCCATGATCGTTCTAGATCTCAGCTCTCCAAGCGTAGTCCCGATCCACCTTACACGTGGCGTCGTTGACACGCAAGCCCACCGCATGACAATAGACAAACAAATCGTCTCCGGGAACAAGTTCTTCACAACTTGACCCACGTTAGTTCCACAATGCAATATGCAACAATAAAGCATTGACATCCATACAATAAACACAATCAAAACACATCAATGCCAAAATGGCTAACCTTCAAGTGATCGGCGGTCTGACCGCCCCACACGGCCGGTCCGACCGATTTCAGGCCGGTCGGACCGATTCCATAACGGCGGTCGGACCGCCCGAAAAGACTTAGCCAAAATTCCAACTCGAAAATCGGAAACCTTCTAGAATTTTCAAATGAATAGAACTTTTAACTGGGAGCTCCAAAAATTATGTGACCACATCCAAGAGACTCCCCTCACTTGCCTACACAACCTATTTTTGTCCTAGCCCCAAATTCCATCAACACCATTTGGCGGTCGGACCGGCAAGCATTGCCGGTCAGACCATTCCACTGGCCGGTCGGACCGGCGACGGCCGACCGCCATCGACCGACAAAGACTGGAGCAAACCCGAAAACGCAAGATTTTGCAAACCAACAAAGCCATTGCCAATTGACTCAGCATCCTAAGATCGTGCACATATCCTCACGATATCCACACCGTTGGATCGGCTTTCAACGCTATAGAGTTTTTTAGCCTTTCCCTTAAAATAGTCAGATGCACCACAAGTTTTTTCGTGAGAGTGCGGTACTAAGCACTTGCTGGCTATGAGAGCGAGGTACTAGAGACAATTGGGTTCGGTGATGCTAACATTAAAAATATTTAGTTCTATAGATTAGCATATATAGGCTGGTGTTAGTTTCCTGTGTGTTTTTTTCGGTCTGCCAATTGAGCTTGCGTGTAAGCATCAACCCTTCAGTATGTGTTGTACATATTTGCCTCTTTCCGTGGTTCTAATTATATATTGACTGTGTTTTTACTACCAAATAGACTTTACCTAAATGATTTTTGCCTGATCACTGTGCTATCATAATTTTCATGACTGTAGGATCAAGGATAACCGACTAGAGGGGTTGAATAGGAGGTTTTAAAAAATTATAGACCAAATTATACAATTAAGCAAGATGAACTAAACAATACTATCTATCACAAGATATATGCTACAAAATTAATTACAATAAGTAAAAGACAGGAAATAACCGCAATAGAGACAGTGAGGTTTTTTCTATAGTATCGAAGATTTGTCGATCTTCACTAGTCCACGTTGAGGAAGCTTGACTCAATCAAGCCGGCTCCACAAATTAAGCATTCTCGTGAAATCACTTGGTTGTTCTTCCTCCTGTCCGCAGTTGGTGAACACCGAACCTATCACAAATGGCGCCGGACCTCTTCACAATCTTCTTGAAGAGATCACCACGCAAACCTCCGCCAAGCCATCTAGGTGTCGACAAACACCAAGAGAATAGACCTTAACCTTCGCTTGACGGCAACCAAGAGCTAATGGATCAACTAGAATGAAATGCTCTAGGTTTTGCTCACAACCTCACAATTTAATGCAAAGAGAGTAAATGAGGAGTGAAGAGAGTGCTCTAAACTCAAGTGTATTGAATGAATGCTCAGCACACAATCCTTGAGCTGGTGGGGGTGTATTTATACCCCCACAACTAAAAGTAGCCGTTGGAGTAAAATTCAGAAATTTTTAGGACAATCGGTAGTTCCTCCGTGTATCGGCCGGAACTACCGCACCTCCATCGAGTGCACAGCAACGGCTATTACAGGGGTATTAAATGCTCTGACATAGCCATTGAATTTTTTGTGCGAAACTACCGCCAACTAATTCGGGGAACTCACCGCCAACTAATTCGCGGAACTTCCGATCGGAAGTTCCGCAAATTTATTACAGTACTACCGCTCTTCATTGAAGCTCAAGAAAATACCATTTTTGAAAAAAAAACGTTCCGCGCAACATTAGAACTTCCACGGTGCGGTAGTTCCGCTCATTTCATGGCGGTACTACTGCTCCTCCAGAAAATCGAAGATGTCCACAAAATGGTACTCTCTGGAAAAATCATTCCGCGCAAAACATCAGAACTTCCGCGATGCGGTAGTTCCGCTCATTTCATGGTGGTACTACCGCTCTTCCAAGAAATCAAAGATGTCCAGAAAAGGGTACTCTCTGGAAAAATCATGCGCAAAACATCAGAACTTCCCCGGTGCGGTAGTTCCGCTCATTTCATGGTGGTACTACCGCTCTTCTAGAAAATCGAAGATGTCCAGAAAATGGTACTCTTTGGAAAAATCATTCCGCACAATATTTCCGGAAGTTCCGCCCAGCGGTAGTTCCGTATCCACAATGCCGAAACTACCGATTGTGTACTCAAAAAATTGATTTGAGTTTAAAACCAGAGCAAGGGTGAATGCATGATCCTAATTTGATCCAAAGGCATAATGATGTGCTTTCAAGCTACTAGTTAAGATCTCCCTTAATAGTACGACATCTATCCTAAAATCCAGTCTTCCAACATGCTCCTAAGACCGGTAAAATTCAAAAGGGGTCCTAGACTATTTTATACCTTGCCCTTGAAACAAACTCCATCTTCTTGATATCCTTTGACATGCAACTCCTTATTTTGACTTTGTCATTTAGGACTAAACCTTGTAATCACTGAACAAACATATTAGTCCCATATTCACATATTGTCATTAATTATCAAAACATATTTTTAGGGGTCTAGATGCTTTCAATGACATGTTTCTAGATTGTGATCATGTTACCGCGCTTATTAGCTAGGTGAGTTTTATGTGACTTACACCATGTTGACTATCGACATTATTGACCAGGTATCATTCTAACTAAATGAGTTAACTGAGATATAATAATGTATATAATTGTGGCCCATTACAGTTATCCTATTTGTCATATGTGTACGAAGTAGCTAATGATGGATCTGTGCTCAGCCCAATACATGTGATCTGCATACAGATCTGCACCAGCGTCCGAACAGTCTACATTGAATCCCCTACTAAGAAAAATACTTCGTCCACAAAATTAAAACAAGAATGAAAATGTTTCTCTCCCTAGAAAAGCAGCAGTTCAGGTATGGTGATTACTCTATTCTACATGTTATATAACTTCCATTTAATATTACACTAACCATTCCATCTTACACCTATCTACTGCTTTTCGCCACAAGTGCCTCCAATAACAGATACTACAACAGATTCCTAACCAGCGGACCTTCATTTCTTGCTGTACATATGTCCTCACTGTTAGTTGTCTTCGGTTGTTACTATGAACTTTCTTTTGGCACTCACATTCATGCCCTCAAAATTTAAGTAAATATTTCCAGTCTCACATGTGTTCCTCAGTTCTACTGCCCTAACAATATATGCACTTTGCTGCTTTACTCTTAGCAATTTTTCTTCGAAACCCGACATATGTAGAACAAATATGCTACCTACTATGGAAATCACACCCTTTTGTTATACATATTGTGAAGTACTTCAAAGGCTTCTCTATTTTTATAACATAGTTTGTGTCTATACGCCGCTTCTGATTCTACTCCACTGGCATAGTGTAGGATCAGGGATGACTGACTAGAGGGGGTGAATAGGAGGTTTCTACAAGACTTGTGCTCTAATTAACAATTTTATCAAGTATGGTCTAATTAAAAATTTCTAGCACAAGTCAAGAGGTAAAATCTAAGTTTTCACTAAGTCACCCCAAAGCTATGGCAATACTAAATACAATTTTAGCTAAGAAAAACTTCACAAATAAGAAGATAGAAATGCAAATGCATAAATATTAAAGACAAGAGGGAAAACCGCTATGAAGACAATCGATGTTGTCCCTTGGTATCAAAGACTTGTTAGTCTTCGCTAGTCCATGTTGAGGTAATCTCAAACGAATTGGACCGGCTCTACGAAATGAGCCTAATGAACCTCAATTCCACTAGGGTTGTTCTTCCTGCACTCTGGATATGGCGAGCACAGAAGCACTCACAAACAGTGTCGGTCCTCTTCACAATATTTTTTAAGAGATCACCACACAATCTTCCTCTAAGCCATCTAGGTGCTGGCAAACACCAAGAGTAATAAACTACAACTGTTGCTTGAAGGTTATTAAGTGCCAAAGAGATCAGCAAATGATGCACATGCACTTCAATGCTCTCAACATGAATAGTAGAGAGTGCACCAGTGGCTCTAATGTATTCAATGAGGTCAGAAATACTGTGCTTGGTGCTGGTGAGGAGGTATTTATAGCACCAACCACAAAAACAACCGTTTGGAGAGATTCCCTAAAATTCAACGATCATACGGGGTTCATTAAATGTTTCTGAACTAGCCGTTACGGTTTGGTGTGGTACTACTGCACTCTCATGGTCCGGTACTACCGTTCGATGGTAGTACCGTTCGACTCAATTGGTACTACCGATTTCCAGGGGGAGAAAAAACTCTCGAAAACATGCTCTCTGGAAATAACATACAGTAAACTGGAAATCGATCCTATCGCACCGCGGTAATAACTCACCTATACTTGCGGATATACTGGTTTTACTAACAATTGTTTTTCAGATGCAGTTCAAGATGCATGCATATCTTAGTTGATCAAGATGGCACAAAATAACTCATCAAGTTACTAGCCATGATCCCTCTTTATAGTGCGGTATCTAGCCTATAAATCCGGTCTTTCCTCAAATCACTGAGACCGATAAAAACTATAAAAGGGTCCTTGGGCTACATAATACCTTTGTCTTAAGCCATGTCGATCTTTCATCGTTTTTGCATGCCATTTCCATGTTGTCATGTAAAATTCGGGACTAAACCTTTAAACCATCTTAGCACACATATTAGTCTCATAACACATTGTTGTCATTAATTACCAAAAATATTTTTAGGAGCCTAGATGCTTTCAATCTCTCCCTTTCTGGTAATTGATGACAACCTAGGCAATGTGAATGGAGTAAAGGATTTGAAAAATTCCTCAACTAGTATTTTCTTGTTTTGACTTTTGGTTTGTAATTAATTCTTGAGATGGGCTCAAAGGAGATGAAGAATTAGTTGCAATTTTTAATCAACAAAAAAACAAAACCCCCCTAAACATGTGCATATGAGTTCATGAGGTGATTTTCATACACATGTGTGTATTTTGGAAATTTTGGCGGAATTTCCTTTATTTATTGAATTTGTGGAAGCATGTTAAGTAAAAAATAATTTAGCCATATGACAAACGAGCTACTTCGCACAAATCAGATAATTGTAGCAAGGATAACCAAGAAGCATTAACATGACAACTAAGTAACACTAACATGACTATTATAAGTTAAGATTGTCATAATGCATAAAACCAAAGAATGAGTCCAAGCATATCCAAAGTCCACACAAATAGCTAATAGTAGTAGATAGATAATAGAGGTAATAAGATCACTTCATCTTCTTCTCCTTCTCCCCTTTTGATCTTTTCTTCTTATTTCCCCCCTTTAGCATCAAGTACCAAAAAGAGTCACTCCTGAGGAGAAGGATCACGACGATGATGACGGTGGTAGCGAAGTGGAGAAGGACACGCTGCGGAAGAAGAAGCATGCTCGAGCGCACCCACACGCTGAGCTAAGGAGGCCAACTAATAGATCATCTCATGTTGTGCGTCACGGATCTCTATGACGACGGAATAAATCTGAGACAAGAAGATAGGATCAGCAATCGGAGCATCCTCTTGTTCCTGAGCGTGTTCTTCCTCCCCTTGAACACGAGAGAGGGCTGCAGAGGGAACAGGAGCACCTTCCCTTGGCTTATATGGCTTGTGAACTGCCGTTCGTGCCCCTCGACAGTGAGTCTTTCTCATGATAAGAGCCATTATGTAGGGAGCAAATTATATGCGTTTGACTATCATTTTTGGAAGAAGCTATCTCCCTGGTGATTAGATCAACCACATTAAATTTTCTTCCACTCATGATGCTATCTATGATATTCCAAGCGTGCCCTCAGATAGCATCAAAGTTCATGCTCTTTGGGGAAAAAGTATGATTAATGATACGGTTGATGATACTTGGCAAAGGTAGGAGTCCCGCAATCTTTCCAGGTGTGTATCTAATATTTTCATCATAGAATTGACACCATGCTAGGGTTCTAAGTGATGTCCGAGAATAGACATTTTCAAACCGTCCTGAGTGAGTCCTTAGAGCTAGCTCAAACTTAAGCTTGGTGGTTTCGACCATTTCATATCCATGTCATAAACTCAAAAGTCCAGTGGTACATATACAGTGGCGTAGAATTGTCTCATCATATCCTCATTATAGTCACATCGAAGCGCAACTATGTCATGCAAGCCCACAACAAAGAATAGACTCTATGCACCGGGGAAGCGATCAAGTGAGTTAAGATGTGCCCAGTCCATATACTTGTGATTAATGAACTGCCGGTGATGATCATATAGTTGGTTTAAGACATCTTGTTGGAACTTTGTATGGAACCGAGGATCCGAAGAAGTCCTTGGTTTGGCAAACTGATTTAGGTGACGAAGTATGGCATACTCATCACTTGTAATCAGCCTCAGATTGATGTGTTGTTCTTCAGCCTGATTGATGTGTTGTTCTTCAGCCTCAGCCATATCTTCATCCTCATCCTCATGTTCTTCACTTTCTTCATAGTCTTTTTCTTCACTTGATGCAGACTCTTCTTCTTTTTGTTGTCTTGAGGATTGACCCCTAGCCTGAGCCCTCATGGCGTGCAAAAGGAGTTGGTTTCAGAATCACTGTCATCCCTTTGAGTTGTAGGTGCTCTCACTGAAGCCGACTTCCAGGAGTCCAACTTGCGGCGAGAAGGTCCAGCTCGAGTTGCTGGAGGGTCATAGCGGTCGACAAGTTCACTTTCAGAGGTGGCATTCTTGTGAATGGAGGTTTTGGTACTCGACATTCTTGCTATAAGAATGAACAAGATTTAGACCAACATGAAGTTTTGAACTAATTTGCATAACTTAGTTAAAATTCCTCAGCACTCGTGGGAATTTTAGGGCTCTTTTCAAATCTCGATTTCAACTGATGTTTTGCATAGATTAATCCTTGAAACAGACATAATAGGTCACCAAACACTAGTTTCTACCAATTTGCTCAAAAGATTTCAACTTATTTATGCACATTATGCTCAAACCCTAGAAATTGAGGTAGATGCCAAAAATTAGAGAGGAGATGATTCCAAGGGCATTTACCTAGAGGGGTGGGTGAGAAATGATCTCAAACACCAATGCTCAGTCAACGATACAAGAAATCTCCACAAACTTGAAAGATTTAGAGAGGAGCTTTTGTGGGGGGAATGAGTGAAAGCGAGAGAAGGAGGGGCTTTGGTGGTTTTAGGAGGAGAAGACCCGGTTGGGGTTCAAGGAGAGGAGAGAGAGGGATAAGGAGTCAGTTACTGCCAATTTTGGGACCATCTGTCAGGGAGCGGTATTATCGTACTTAAAGGTAGGTCGTACCGCTGGGCAGCAGTACCGCATGGGAGGAGCGGTCGTGCCGTTTTTCTAAGGAAGTTATGAATTTCAATGAAAATGCAAATGATCCTTAAGTAAAATACTCAAATAACCTTCTTCAGGATAATTTTGCATGACAACAACCAAATAACATAGTTTTTAACAATACAAAGATTTTTGAGAAATAATTTTAAATTAAATTTTCTCAAGAACTCCAAATAAGAGCAGATGGCATGACATATGATTTCAAGCAATATTGGAATAATCTATGACATTTAATTCACTTCTCAACTTGCAAAAGCGGCTTTCATCAAAAGGTTTGGTGAAGATATCGGCTAATTGGTCCTCGGTCCGTATGTGGCTAATGACTATATCTCCTTTGCTCACATGATCTCTCAAGAAATGGTGGTGTATATCTATATACTTGGTTCTTGAGTGTTGGATTGAGTTATTTGCTATGTCACGATACTATCATTATCACACAAAAGAGACATGTTATCAAAATTAATTCTGTAATCCATCAATGTTCGTCTCATCTAAAGCAATTGTGTACAACAACTACCCGCGGAAACATATCCGGCTTCGGCGGTGGATAGGGCTATGAAATTTTATTTCTTGGATGACCATGAAACTAATGATCTTCCTATAGGTTGACAGCTACCTAAGGTGCTTTTTCTATCCACTTTACAACCCGCATAATCGAATCCAAATATCCAATTAAGGTCCTGTTTGGTATAGCTCCTACTCCTAACTTCTCGTTCGGATCTCGTGGAGATGTGCCAAACACCCAGATTCTCAAAAACTAAATTCTGCTTCTCACGAGGAGCTGTCTCAAAAATGAACTAGCAACGAGGAGCAGCCTTCTCGCGGATTCTCGTGGGGAGCTACCTTTGACAAGGAAAAATACCCCTTGAAGTTGGATGAAATTACCCGCAAATACCACTGAATTACTCCTCTGAAGAATCTAGACCCGCTATTATGAGTTAATGGAGTATTTTGGTGATTAATGACAAATCTATATGTGAGACTAATACTTTTATTGACATACCTATTGTGTAGTCTTATTTGGATAAAAAAATAAAATCATAGAGGTATGCACTCAACATCATATTATTATATTTTAGTGCATTCATCGGATCCAAAATATAGGTTGAACTCCATTAAAAGTCTAACTTGAATATGTGCATATATTTTTATTACACATTTGTGTATGCACACATTTAGGGGTAGTTCACTCTATGTTTTGTGGTTTCATTAGTATTGATCCATATTTCTTTATCCACATATATTGGGGATCTCTACTTTGAACATATTCTTTGAGTATATAAAACTTGTGTAGTTCATATATACTCATATCGTTTTATATTCAATTATTTGCAATTGTGTTTATGTGACTAATGTGTGTGTTAAGTTATTTTAAAGGCTTAGTCCCGGATTATGGAAGACAACATGGAAATGACAATGCAAAGATAATAGAGAGATCATGGCTAGTGGCTTGAAGTTTATTTGTGCCATTTTTGTTATGCATTGCATTTGTTTTGCTTCTGGAAAAGTCTTCATTGAAAGTCGGTAGTACCGACGTTGTCTTGACGGTGCTACTGCACAGCAGTATGACTGGGAAAGTGGTGCGATAATACCGCAACTCGGTCGGAACGAAGATTAGTTGGCGGTACGTGTTTTCCAGAGTTACACCTTTTTTGGAGCTTGAGTGCTCCCATGGAAAGCGGTAGTACCGGAGTTCTTTTTGCGGAACTACCACATCGCGGTACGACCGCATATTCAGCGTAACTACCGCACACCATAAGTTCCAAATTTTAGTTGGTGGTACGTTATCTCCAGAGAGGGCCAATTTTGGACCTCTAAGGGAAGTGGTAGTATCGCCTATGTGAACGAAACTACCGGAGAGCGGAATTACCCCATGATCAAGGGCGGTAGTACCACACCTTTCTACAACAGCTTGTTAAGAAGCATTTATTGTAGATATATCTTGGTAATTGATGTTAATCATTATAGGACTAACCTTTTCCATGAATTGAATGAATATGTTATGTTCCAAGGTGATGAAGACTTTGGATGGCATCATGAGTTGATCGTCATCAAGTCAAGGTTCAAGAAGGGGATGCATCATGTGTTGATGCATATCAAGATCTCCAAAAGGAGATAATCATGAGTTGATCATCAAGTCAAGAGAAGAACCATCAAGTCAAGAGAATACCCATCATGTGTTGATAGAGGTCAAGTAAAGGATGCATCATGGGGTTGATGCATGTCAAGACGATGACCTGGACTTGAAGTGGAGATGTGTGTTATCAAGCTTCAAGAAGATGCTCAAGGCAAAGGTATGACTAGCTAGAGCTAAGGATGTGTTTCTAGTCTTTTACCAGTCTTGGCGTTTGTTTTGAAGACCGGATTGCTAGTATAGATTTGTCGTACTATTAAGAGGGGTCTTGTTTAATAGCATGAGTCTCATCATGTGTTAATAGCTCAATCTTGCTTGCTCTAGCTCTCCGTGGCATGATGCTATTATTTGCAAATACCTGAGGCTTATGCATTTAATCCTTATAATACGTTACTATACTTTGCAAATGTGTATTGCAAATGGTTGAAATCCATGCACCTACTCATGTATTTTTCCTTGGCATGGTCTGAGATTGCTTGTTGCTATTTCTTTGGACTTAGACCATTGTAGAGGCTCTTTGGAGTTGTGCTTTTTGATTTGATAAAATATGTTTGAGATCAATCAAATAGGTGTGTTGTGTAGCCCTTTGAATAAGCTTTCCAAAGATTCCAAGATCACTCAATTCGACATCGGAGTCAAAAGTTACGACCTTTTTACCGAGTGTCGTCTGTGCTGAGAGGTACTACTACAGAACGGTAGTACCGGCCTTTATACTGCGGTACTACCGCACTAAAGTCTTTAACGGCTAGTTTTTGAGTCGTTAATGCACCCGTGCGACCGATAAACAGTAGAAAAATGGTAGTGCCGGAGTTTGTACGGCGGTACTACCACAAATCCTGATTTTTGGAGATTTCTGCTCCCAACAGCTAGTTTTTGTGTGTGGGCTATAAATACCCACCTTGGTCGGTTGAGAGGTAATCTTTCTTATCTCATTTGACTCACTTGAGCTAGTGTGAGGTTCTCCTCTCAATTGTGTATGTGTTGCACCTTGTGAGCAAAGAGAGAGGTCTCTAGTTGCATGTGTTGCACGTGGTGAGAGGCAAGCAAGGGGCTTGGCTTATTACTCTTGGTGTTTGCCGACACCTAGACAACATGGAGGTGTCGTGGACCGGTAATCTTCTCAAGAGGCTTGTGAGAAGGCTCGGCGTGTTGTGAAGGTTGGAGCTCACCTACTCGAAGTGGGAAAGAGCTATCACTAGTGGAATTGAGATGTTTGGCTTAATTCGTGAAGTCGGTCCAATTAGTTTGGGCTTACCTCAACGTGGATTAGGGGAGACCGGCAAGTCTCCGAACACCACGGTAAAACATCATTGTATTCATTGTGGTTTATTTCTCTTGTGTTTTACTTTGTGCAATTTACATTCTTAGAAATAAATTACTTAAAGTCTTTGTATGTTTGCTATCATTATCAATAGTATTATATTGTTGGTGCACTTAGTCAAGACTAGTTAATTTACATTTTAATTGAGTAAAATCGAATTAATTTACAATTCGCATAAAACTCAATTTTAGCCAAAATATTTTAAAAACTGTCTATTCACCCCCCTCTAGTCGGCCTCCTCGATCTTACACCCTCTCTCATCCCATCGCATGCCCCCGGCCCTGATTGTACCCCTTCGGTTCCCCTCGTGTCTGAAGGACCGAAATGGCAACAGAGGGGGGGGGGGTGAATGGTGCATTAAAAATTAAGAACTCCCCTTTACTGTATTTAAACAAATCTACAAAGCCCTCTGGAAATCTCAAGTTTGAGTGAAGCAAAATCAGAGAACGAAAACAAGCTTCGGGCTGTTCTGTCAGAAATCGGAAGCTCCGATTCTACCTAGCGGTAGTTCCAAGATCGCCAGAGTTCCGGTTGATCGCGGAAGTTTCACAATGATAGTTCATACCGATCAAGAACAATGCGCTCGGGTTTTCCCAAAATCAAATACTAAATCTTGAATGCTCTTCTCGGGTCAAGTTTCACGGACATCATCCTAAACAACATCTTGACCTCATGGAGAAGAATCGCAAACAAAGATTCATTAATCAAGGCAAAATCGGATTTCTTGAAGAAGGGGCAAGAAAGACCAAAAACCACAATAGACAAGATTCTCAGATTCTTAGCTCATAAAACTTTGAGGATATATTAGCAATAGCAGTACGACTCTAGATACCAAGTTTCATTTCATCTTATAAGACGAATCAAAAGTTTCATCAAAACCCTAGCTATTCAAGAGAAGAACAGAGAGAAGAAAGGAGGCATAAACAAGTAATCAAAACCTCATAGTTTCATTGATAGAAATCAAACGATTACAGAGGGAAACACAGAGGAATGATTACACAAGATTTCAGTTCATCCTCTCCAACTCAACAAACTCTCAAAAAGCATAACAACCTCTCCAAAGGCTCTTTAGCTAAAGCTAACCCTAATTTTCTCTCTCAAAAGATCTAGCCCTAACACCAGGGGTTCACCTCTATTTATAGCCCTTGGCTAACGGGTCTCCAACCCATTAAGCCCGCTACACCCGAACGGAACCGCCTCCACTTGTGCCGCTTTGCGAAAAGACCGTTTCGCCCCTTGCGCACCTTCTGGAAGCCTTCCGTACACCTTGCTATCCTTGACTCGCAACCACCTCAAGATTCACGCCGTCGAACATCCCGACCGTTCTGACCTCAACGCCGCCTGCGCCTAGTCCGATCACCTCGTGTCTCATCACGACTTCGTCTCGATGTCCTGCAGTCAACACAGACAAAAACACATCACATAGCATTGCACAATATCATAGCATCAATATTTGTACAAGACTCAAACTCATACAAACTCAAAATCACAAACTTTCCTTCTCTGCACAGTTCTGGGCACAATCGAAAGTTCCGCACTTTACCTTGCGGAAGTTCCGATTTCCGGAACGTCCGCACTTGTCAGGATTATCGGAAGTTCCGCGCTTACCATTGCGGAAGTTCCGATTATCGGAACGTCCGCACTCCCAGATTTTCAATTCCGATTTTCGTCACAGAGGAATACTCACGTTAGTATTATCGGACAAACCGCGTCCCCAGGTGCGAAAGTTCCGATTACTTCAACGAACACAATTCCCAGATTAATCGGAAGTTCCTCTTTCCAACGCCGGTAGTTCCGATTATCGGAACTTCCGCTACATACACAGCGGTAGTTCCGATTATCCTGTTTCAGCACAGAAACCGTACAAATAGAGAGACTCAACTCTCAACCTATTCAACAAGCTGTCAAATACTCATCACTCACAATGGAGGACCTCTCACATGGTCTCTCAATCTCCCCCTTGATGAGTATATTGACAATCTCCGAAAAAGCATAAGATGTGTTTGAGTTTAAAATCAATCAAGGTCTAAACAAGTAGTATAGAAGCTCAAGACCATGTTGACAGAAGAGAAGAAAGACTTGAGATGAGATGAAAGAGCAAATTTCGCAAAACTCAAGGCTTTTCTCCAGAAGGCTTTTTCTCTCCAAAATTCTCCCCCTTTGGCAATAAAATCATCAAGATGTATTAAAGAAAGGAAATGACTATATGATATTCATTTTAAGCATTAGGAGCCATGTAGATTATCCAAAATGACTATTAGAGTATTACACCAAGCCATAACACAGAAGAATGCTATCAAGATCATGACAATTGATGTAGAGAATAGCTAAGACAGAAAATCCATAATCTCATTAATGATCCAATTCTTTAGCAAGTCAAATAAACCAAGATTGCACTAGCTAAAGGTATCCAAGGATGATACAAGCCATGTCAAATAATCTAAGTTGAACCAAGAAAACTCATATTGAACAGTTTAGAGTGCTATCAGTTGAAGAAGGACTCATTTTATCCAGTACTTGGTCTTTTTAATGATAAGCATTTTTAGCACAAGTTTCTTTTTCTGGAAACATAATTATGACTTTATCTTAGTGAAGCAAGTCCTGGACTAGGTGCCATCCACAACTGCCTCCTAAGCTTCAACCAATTTTTCAAATCTTAACCATGTGCTAGATCCCAAGCCTTATGCGACCACTCCAAGCAACAGACTTAAGGAGGTGATCTTAGGTCATCCAAGGCTCCCCCTGAGTTCATGCCTAGTGCAATGGCAAGCCGTCTCATGAGAAAGATTTGGTGAGATCAGTTTTTTCGCACAAAAGAGATCATTTTTGCTTTTGAAGTTTTTAGACCAATGATTAAAGATAAGTCAAGTTTCTTAACAAGCTGACATAGCTTACTCTGAAACTCAATAAAGATTCAAGACTCAACTCAGCCTACTTGACATGGCGAGAATCATAAAAGGATAACTTCAGCAGACTAGTCTCAAGAGCTATCATGACAAGATTTTAATTCAAGTTTAGCATATTTTAATCACCTTAGCAAGGCAAAGACTAAACTACACATAAAAAGTCATGATAAATCAAGCAGTTTAGCATAAATCATGGCAAGATGTAAAACAGTGAAAACCGATCATAAGGGATAATAAACAAGGCTCCATATGATTATAATGCAATGCAGGATGAAATGCACGAAAATCCAGATCCCCTTCAGAATGAAATGCATCTTTTAATCCAGGTTGAGTTATGACAAAATTAAGAATTGGAATAACCAAGATGAACTCCCCCTGAACCAAAGGAACAAAAACGAGAATCTGATAAGAGAAACAGAAAAGGCAGTCCTTAGAGCATAGAAAAGATATAGAGAATACTATCGCTCAGACAGGTTCTTATCTACCCCATATGATACTAGGACTATCAGGTGATCAACTCACACACTAAGGAGCAAACATTGTCCCTGTCTACCCAAGGGTGGCCCGACCCTTGCTAGAACCTATAAGAAGTGAGTAAGCTCTACTTAGAGAGAGAAGAGACGACTAATAAGCAAACATCCTAGAAGCACAAGATAAGAATTAGCAGTCAAAGCAACTTGGCAAGAGAACCACTCTAACCTATGCTGGAAGGACTTCGACCCAAATCACTCAAAAGAAATGAAACCAGAAAGGAGTAAGCATAATTAAAATATAATACAGTAGTAAAACAAAACTCCCTCACAACAAATCGTAAGGACAAACCACCCCAAGCTCTCCCGCAGAGTCAAAACCGAGAGGCATCCGGAGGCTTGGTGAAGATATCACCAACCGATGCTCACTCTCCACAAACTGGAGCACAATGTCACCCTTCTCTACATGGTCTCAAAGAAAGTGATATCGATATCAATATGCTTGGTCCGAGAATGTTGCATGGATTCTTGGCAATGCAAATTGCGGGCGTGTTATCACAAAAGAGTGGAACACTGATCGATTGCTAACCCAAAGTCTCGCAGGTCGAGACCATCAAAGCACTTGGCTACAAAGAATCGGTCGCGACAACGCACTCGGCCTCTGCAGCGGATTGCGCAACACCGGATCGCTTCCTTGACGACCGGAGACAAGAGAAGTGCCAATGAATTGGCAAGTGCGGAAGTGCTCTTCCTATCTATCCTACAACCAATGAAATCAGACGGAGAAGGCTCTAAGAGATAGACAAGAAGAGGAAGAGTACGGATACCATAGTCAATAGTAGCTCGAAGGTGCGAAGATCGCTTCATCACCGACGGTGAGATACGTGAGGAGAAGCTCAAACCGAGCACAAAGACACTGAGAGAAGTATATGTCCGGTCTCGAGGTCGTGAGGTACAAGAGAGAGCCAATCATGCTCTGAACTCCTTTTGGTCAACAGTTCGCCGTCTTCATCTCGGATCCAGAGCGGTGTAGATGCCATCGGAGTTGATCTTGGCTTTCCATCATTCATGTCGAAGCGCTTCAGGAGGTCTCGAGTGTACTTGCCTTGGTGAAGAAAAGTACCTTCCCGAGTCTGTTTGATTTGGAAGCCAAGGAAGAAGCTCAACTCGCCCATCATGCTCATCTCAAATTCCGAGCTCATAACATCGAAAAACTGGGAAACGAGAGTATGTGAGGAGCCGCCAAAGATGATGTCGTTCACATAGATCTGGACGAGCAAAAGATCAGTGCCAAGACGGCGGATGAACAAGGTCTTGTCTATTTTACCCATTTCAAAACCATGACTCAGCAGATAGGACTTAAGCCTTTCATTCCAAGCTCTGGGAGCCTACTTGAGTCCATACAAAGCTTTGGAAAGCCTGTAGACATGGTTAGGGTATTTGGGGTTCTCGAAACCTGGAGGCTGTCTGACATAGACTTCTTCCTCAATAAGGCCATTGAGGAAAGCACTCTTGACATCCATCTGGTAAAGCTTGAAACCCTTAGAAGCTGCAAAGGCAAGCAGGATTCTAATGGCTTCAAGTCTAGCTACAGGGGCAAAGGTCTCTTCGAAATCTAGACCCTCAACTTGGGAGTACCCCTGAGCTACCAGCCTAGCCTTGTTTCGAATGACTAACCCATCTTCACTTTGCTTGTTCTTGAACACCCATTTGGTCCCAATGATATTGTGATCTCGAGGGGGCTCAACAAGGGACCAGACCTTGTTTCTTTCAAAGTTTTCCAACTCCTCATGCATGGCGTTTATCCAAGACTCGTCAGATAGAGCATGACAAACGTCTTTGGGCTCAAATGAGGCGACGAAAGCAGAATGGAGACAAAAGAGAGACAAACCAGCTTTGGAACGTGTGACACGCTCAAAGAGGTCTCCAATGATCTGCTCTGAAGGATGGTCCTTTTGAATGTGTCTAGGAGGTCCAGGGTGAGATGAAGAAGTGGCCTCTATCTCATGAGCAGATGAGATAGGAACAGAGCCACTAGCTTCAGAAGAAGCGAAGGTAGGCCGATCTCCTCGAGGTGCAAGTGGAAGAAGGCACCTCAAGAGGAGGAGGAAGAAGCTGGATCGTAGACAACCCTCATCTCCATCTTCCTCATCGCCCACAAAGATGGACTCAGCATCGCTCTAGAGAACACGAGATATCGGGCCTAGTCCCTGACCCTCATCGAAGGTCACCTCACTGAGTTTCTACCATTTTACTAGACTCAGCCTGCACTCTATAGGCACGAGAAGAAGTCGAGTAACCCGGAAAGATCCCATCACAAGATCGTGACTCGAACTTATCTAGGTTCCCGCACTTTTAATAAAACACTTGCAACCAAACACACGAAAATGCGAGACTGGTTTTCGCCCATATCTCAACTCATAAGAAGTGCGATGCAAGAGTGCCCAAGAAAGACTCATAGAAACATGACAAGCAAGAGCAATGGCCTCATTTCAAAACTTCCTAGGTGTAGAGTACTCATCAAGCATCTCTCGCCATCTCGACTAAGGTACGGTTCTTCCTCTCCACAACGCCATTCATTGGGGGACGATGGAGACGAGGCGGTGCTCTACACTGCCTCACCACGAAACTCTCAAAGTAGGAATTCTTGAACTCGGTGCCATTATCACTACGAATTGCTCGTAATGCACCCGGGAGCTCAACGAAAGCCTACTAAAAGACTACGAAAAGAGTAAACGCCTCATCCTTCGAGGCTAAGAAAAACACCCAAGAGTACCTCGAGATGTCATCGACCACAACAAGAACATACCACTTCCTCCCGCCGATCAAGACTCGATTTGGACCAATCAGTATCCATATGAAGCGGTTGTCCCGGTGCATCACCATTGTCATCGTGGATCGAGAGTGAGAAGCGGCAACCATCTTGCCCGCTTGGCATGGAGAGCAAACTAAATCCTTGACCATCTTGAGTTTTGGCAAACCACGAATGAGATCGTGGCCGCTAACTCGTGTCAAATGATCAAAGCCTATATGACCTAGTCTCCTATGCCGAAGGTCAAATCACGGAATTCGAAGCAATTAAACAGGAGAGGATCACGGAAGACTCGGAAAAATCAAGACGAAAGATCCTCCCATATCGAGAAATCCCACAAACTAGGCTACCCAAGAATCAAGAATTTTGCAATTGTTTTTCTTAAAGCTCACCAGAACCGTCATCGGTGAAGTCGAGAGGCGAAAGCGATTATACTGCAGCCTTACTTACTAAGGCAACATCTTTCAAAATAAAAGAATCATTAATGCTCACGGTACCTTTAGCGATGACGCCCAAATGAAGCATCTCCGAAGGTGATCGTCTCATCACCTCGAGCACGGGCTAGGGAAGAAAACCAACGAGAGTCTCCGGTCATATGACGAGAACACCCGGAGTCTACAATCCATACCTTTCCCTTCCCAGCCCGACGAACCTGAGTCAAACAGCAGTAAAGTCTCGATTAGGGTGAATCAACGGTGATTTTGGCACCCAATCCGAGTAACACGTCGAGCAGATAAAGTAGTCAAACAAGACCGACCTCTATCTACCCTACGCTCTCGTCACTCAACAAGTCGGAAGGTGCGTGTGCGGACTGGTCATATTTGAATCCGACCGCTATGGAAGAGCGAGTCGAGTTCGCAACATGTCGATCACGCCGTGAGTAGCCATCTCGAAAGGAAACCGAGATCTACCCTCAAAGCGGCGAGTCACGAACAAAGGGAGCATGAGGACGAAAATCGAAAACTCGGAAAAACCAAGTCCTCGATGTCGCCTAAATCATCACCAGAGCAAACCTAGACCTCATGTTAGTCTTAGGTGCACTCATGGTCCGGGTCGACCTCGAATGCGCCTAAAGGACTCAACATGATCTCTACGCGATCTTGGCGCTACCAAGCAATGATCAACCAAATGTCCATCCATCCGGCGGAAGGTGCAATGATACTTCGCCTATACGAGGGCAAGCTGCAGTGGAATCACCTTCTTTATCAGAGATCCTTTGAACAAAACCGATTTAAAATTTACTTTCTCGATCCCAGGCTTAGTTTTGATCACACCGTGCTATTGTTACGAGCACGGCGGTGGATGCTTCCTCATATCCTCATGGTAATCATAACCTAAACCCTGATTAAATCTGCAAATCTTAGATTAGTCTAGAATGAGATTGAGCTTCTTCTTGCCTCCTACAAACCTCTCGAGAGTGTTCATAAGATACCGACACTCCCGAAAGAGAGAGGTGCAAGAAGAGCGAGGGGAAGGAAGGAGCAGAAGGTAAGGGAGTAAGAAGAACCAACCAGCAGAGGAAAGATTGGCTTGTGCATGCACACCGACTTTGGGGGACAGTCCTCACTGCTAGCAGTTGGTTCACGTTGCTAGGCGTCTCTACCAAACCCTTAGACTTCTTCCCAAAGACACACAATACAAGCGGATGATTGTGTCTCTAGAAGGTCCTTAGTTAGCTTCACACATTTTTCATCCAAAGCAACCAAATCACATTTTAGTTTATTACACCGATTGCATGGTAAGCTAACAAGGTCCTTAGAAGCATCTTGAGCTTTGTTATTGTGATCAATCATTTCTTGAAACTGCTTGAATCTGATTCTAGTTCGTAGATTAACTTAAGACAGTTTAAACAAGAAACAATGGGCTCAAGTAAAGCGACTTGAATTCAACAATTTTGTGATCCGCCTGCTTTAGGTTCATCTCGAGATTATTACAATTTTCACAAGTCTCGGGCAGATCGAGCAACATGGTATATAGACCTCTAAACGAGTTGTCCTTAACCTCACGGGAGGTGCAAGCGATAGCCTCAACAAGTAGTAGATGAAGGAGGTGCTACCTGTACTTATCTCTAGTTCAAAGAAGAAGGCTAATGTTCTCCACTTTAATCATGTCTAATTCGAGGACACACTATCATGCAAGGTCCTTAGTTTTTCATGTCATCAAGCAAAGCACAAGATGTGTCACAATCATCACGGAGGGTGCGGATGTAAGTAAGGTAAGCTCCGTGATAGTCTAGCTACTTCCTTCTCCAACTCAAGACACTTAGCCCTAGACTTAGCATGAAATCTACCTAGCTTAAGAAAAGCATCATTGTCGGGTCGTAAGTGGGACTAACCTCATCAGTCGGATACGCTCATTGTCGCTTAGTTCGCCCGAGGGTCATGAAGCACATGCTTAGGAGAAGTTGCCGTCGTCCTTGGGATCTTGATCGTCCTTTCCATCATCGTCACTCCACCCTCCACCTCGCCGGTGTCGAGTTAAATCGAGGCGGTGAGGACGCGATGGAACAACTTCTTTGCCTTCCCAAAGTTGCGGAACTTCTTCTTGCCTTGGTCAGGTGCTGAGGGCTTCGTGTTGCGGTTCTTGTCGATGTAGTCGTTCTTGCCCGAACCGCCGTAGTCACCTTTGCCCTTCCCGCCTTGGGGCGCTTGCTCGGATGTGGTTGGGGCCACCACACTCGAAGCAAATCACAGGACCTCCTCTTTTTCCATCCCTCCTCCTCTTGTAAGCATGGGAAAACTTCCGAGCTAGGAGGGCTAACTGTTCATCCTCAAGCTGCTCTAACTGATCATCAGTTATGTCACAGAGAACAGCAAGGGAGAACCCGCGTATTGACTCAGAAGAAGATCCAGAGGTGGGATCAGTGACTAAAGCCATCGACTGTGACTTCGACCTTGAGAGACAATGTCAATCTCGTGAGTCTTGAGACGCTTGATAAAGCGCATCAAGAGTCGTGGTCGAGAGGTCCGTGCTATCCTTGATGGTAGTCACTTTCATCTCCTAAACACGAAGATCGAGTGCAGAAAGCATCTGTCGAGCGTTATCCGAGTTGGGGTATGTAAGACCGACCGCTCGGAGGTTGCTCAAAATCTTATGAAAACGCGAAAAGCACTCGTCAAGAGATTCACCAGCAAGCATCTCAAATTTGTCAGATTATCGCTTGAATCGGTCTTGTCGAGCAGTCTTAATCGGTGGTGCCCTCATGGTATGCATCGAGGGTCACCCATATGTCGTAAGCGTAAGACAAATGAGAAATGCGATCGAACTCATACGCTCAAACCTCGAATGATAATGTTCCTTGCCTTAGCATTGGCCTCAACATCGGGCATGTTTCCCACATTGATGTTTTCATCAGAACGCAGCGAATCTAACCTTCACCTTTCTCCGATGGCATAACCACGAGTGCGGATGTATGTTTCCATTCGGCTCTTCCGGAAGGGTAATCCGGCCATCAAAGACTGGAGGCTTGGTGGAATACTTGTCCGTTGCCATGGCTCAACAGACCAGGTTAAGATCTATCTGGAAGAGCTAACCGGCTCGATACCAATTGAAGGACCGAAATGGCAACAGAGGGGGGGGGTGAATGGTGCCTTAAAAATTAAGAACTCCCCTTTACTGTATTTAAATAAACCTACAAAGCCCTCTGGAAATCTCAAGTTTGAGTGAAACAAAATCAGAGAACGAAAACAAGCTTCGGACTGTTCTGTCAGAAATCGGAAGCTTCGATTCTACCTAGCGGTAGTTCCGCACTGCGGTAGTTCGGGTTCGATCGCGGAAGTTCCGCCAATGTAATTCAGCTGTGGACAATCGGAAGTTCGATTGTCGACCAAGAACAACGATCGCTCGGGTTTTCCCAAAAATCCAAATACTAAATCTTGAATGCTCTTCTCAGGTCAAGTTTCACAGGACATCATCCTAAACAACATCTTGACCTCATGGAGAAGAATCGCAAACAAAGATTCATTAATCAAGGCAAAATCGGATTTCTTGAAGAAGGGGTAAGAAAGACCAAAAACCACAATAGACAAGATTCTCAGATTCTTAGCTCATGAAACTTTGAGGATATATTAGCAATAGCAGTACCACTCTATATATCAAGTTTCATTTCATCTTATAAGACGAATCAAAAGTTTCATCAAAACCCTAGCTATTCAAGAGAAGAACAGAGAGAAGAAAGGAGGCATAAACAAGTAATCAAAACCTCATAGTTTCATTGATAGAAATCAAACGATTACAGAGGGAAACACAGAGGAATGATTACACAAGATTTCAGTTCATCCTCTCCAACTCAACAAACTCTCAAAAAGCATAACAACTCTCCAAAGGCTCTTTAGCTAAAGCTAACCCTAATTTCTCTCTCAAAAGATCTAGCCCTAACACGTGGGTTCACCTCTATTTATAGCCCTTGGCTAATGTGTCTCAACCCATTAAGCCCGCTACACCGAACGGAACCGCCTCCACTTGTGCCGCTTTGCGAAAAGACCGTTCGCCTCTTGCGCACCTTCCGAAGCCTTCCAGTACACCTTGCATCCTTGACTCGCAACCACCTCAAGATTCACGCCGTCTTGACACATCCCGACCGTTCGACCTCAACGCGCTGCGCCTAGTCCGATCACCTCGTGTCTCATCACGACTTCGTCTCGATGTCCTGCATCAACACGACATAAAACACATCACATAGCATTGCACAATATCATAGCATCAATATTTCTACAAGACTCAAACTCATACAAACTCAAAATCACAAACTTTCCTTCTCTGCACAGTTCTGGGCACAATCGAAAGTTCCGCACTTTACCTTGCGGAAGTTCCGATTTCCGGAACGTCCGCACTTGTCAGGATTATCGGAAGTTCCGCGCTTACCATTGCGGAAGTTCCGATTATCGGAACGTCCGCACTCCCAGATTTTCAATTCCGATTTTCGTCACAGAGGAATACTCATATCAGTATTATCGGATAAACCGCGTCCCCAGGTGCGGAAGTTCCGATTACTTCAACGAACACAATTCCCAGATTAATCGGAAGTTCCTCTTTCCAACGCCGGTAGTTCCGATTATCGGAACTTCCGCTACATACACAGCGGTAGTTCCGATTATCCTGTTTCAGCACAGAAATAGTACAAACAGAGAGACTCAACTCTCAACCTATTCAACAAGCTGTCAAATACTCATCACTCACAATGGAGGACCTCTCACATGGTCTCTCAGTGTCCTTAATTCTTCTCGCTCCCGCGACGGGCGATCTCATGTCAACCCCTATGCACGCCTCGGAGTGCGCTGACCTCCTCCCTGCCTCCCTCTCCCTCTACGCCAGTCTCGTTGTCGCCACCATCCATAGATCAACTCCTACCCCATCCGTAACCTCAATCGCGAACAATCGACGACTTCCCCTCCATCTATGCTTCCCAGATGCAATCCCCGCCGCCGCAGAGCACCTCGTCGTCGGCCCGGCCGGAGCCCATCACCGTTGTCGGCCCTAGATCTAGCTACCACCGGCGACCTCTTCTGCGGATGTCAAGGTTAGAGCTCGCCGCCTCCCTCCCTCTTGGCCTCCATCCTCCCTCTTTGCCTCAAGTCCCCTTTGTATTAGTTTTTTCTGGTTTGGATTGTGTAGTTTCGCAGATCTAAGTAAATAATGGTGCTGGTAGATGGAACATGTATAGGATTTGTTAATTTGCTTCATTCGGTTGTGATATTCATGCCCTCATATGCTGATGAAATATGTTCATCGGAGTTCGACAACTACCGTAGGCACCCACCTGACCTTTGATGAGACTCTCTTGCAACTTGGATCTTTGACATCTAAAGGTGTTGAGAATACTATGGTGCTTAAGAATTGTACATGGATAAATCATGAAAAAAGATGTAAAAATGTTGTAACAAAGGCCCAACAATATTTTTCAAGCATGAATCTCCAAACCATCACTGCTGAGCAATTTAAATCAGATTTGTGAATTATCTTTGATTTTACTTGCAGATTGAGTATGATTTTGAGTACTACAAGCTGGAAATGGCGACTGATGTGCAACTACTTATATTCTCTATGAGGGGAATCAAACATTCTGCCTTATGACTTGATAGTGCCTTTCTGTCCATCCTCTGTTCCTTCAGTAAATGCAAGTTCTGATGAACTCGAGAGTTGGAGATGGTACTTGGCCACAGTTAGGTCTCTTCCTCAGTCAACTGAATCTGGGTCTGACTAGGTAATTATCCCTCCACTTTTTATCTAGCAATACACTTATCTGTTGTTTATGAACAATCCTTAAATTTTCATTATTTTTAACATGATGCGGACTTGTCAGCATGGAGAATGCAACAAATGCATATTCAAAACTTTCACATTATGACATTTTGCATGACACAGTTTACACCGGTAATGAGTTGCATAATGTGTACATCTTAATTGTAGATGATTCAAGATGAAATGGTCAGTGCCATGCGCGATGATAGGAGCTTGGGTTGTTCTGAACTTAGCAGGTATTTGTTCATGATGTCAAGCATGGGCATCTAACATCCTATAGTTACTTTTACACATAAGCTTATGAACATTTTATTCAACTAACTTTGTTTATGTTGGTCTGCAGATGGCTAGCAATGACACAGATAGTGGCTTCAACCTTTGGTGAGAGTCTTTCCATGGAACACTGGCAGATGGTGAATGAGCTTGAGAGGCTTAGAAAGGAGAGGTTGCAAGGAGAAGAGATCTCATACAAAAGAAAGTCAAGTTCTTTTAGGTACTCAAATTTATTTTGATCCTTGGAAGTTAGTAATCAAGACTTTGGGCACCAAAATATCATTCTTTTTTGCGTCTAAAATTAAAGTGTCAACAAATTTAGCTACAACCTTGCCATTCGTAGATTTTTCAAGGCCTGTAGCATAAATCATAAATGCCATAGGATTTAGTTTTAGCAATGGAACATGAATTTTGTAAATGTCCTGCATTTTGACATTTAGAGCAATATTTTTTCATTCTCTTTTACAAACCTTGTGGGCTTGTAAAAGGGTTTCTTACATTTCTTAGGAATAAACCCAAGTTCTTCTTTATTGAATGAGCATCTTTGCTCACTCAAAAGTTTGCCAAGGGTAGATTTTCCCTTAAAACATCTTTCCAAGCTTTTGCTTAGCTTGGTGACTTGCTCTTTTAGTTCATTGTTTTCAACAACGAGCAAAGGATCCTAAGACTTAGCCATACAACAATTAGAGCCAATTTTAGAGCAACATGGCATAGCCAACAAATCATCATTTGAAGTACATGTATTAGTCCTAGAAATGTTATTAGAAGCAATTTCTACACTAAGCATCTCATTTAAGATATCACAAGTAATTCCTAAATTTGAGTGAGATTTGCTAAGACCCTTTAGAAGGAGTGAGTCATGAGCTTCCTTTAGCTCTTATATGAATCTTTTAGAGAGAGATATTATCTCTTCAAAACCTTAAATTTTGACTTCTCTTTTCCAAAGAATTCATTTAATTCTTCAAGCATATCCACCAATTCATCATATGTAGGCTCACTATCGTCAATAAATTTTACCTTGTCTCCTTTTGCCATAAGACATGTAGGAGAAGAAAAGAGTGATGTAGCCTCTTTTATTGCGATGTCGACAAGTCCGCTTTTCTTAGAGGTTTTGTCATCGCCAGAATTGGAGTCTGAGTACTCCTCATCGGAGTTACACCTTCTTGGATAACTTGGCCTTACAATCCTTTTTTTGTGGGCAATGAGAGACAATATGACTCTTCTCATTGCACTCAAAGCAACAGATATTGCTATAGCGCTTATTTTTGTTGGAGGAGTGCCCCTTTTGCTCTTATCAAAATCACACTCCGGTTTGAGCGTCTCCTCATGAATTTCTTCATTCTCCTCATAAGGATAGCGAACTCCTCTTGAAGCCATCTTCTTCATCTTCCAACTCATCGTTTGATACTGTTTTGGCTTTGAAAGCAGTAATTTTATTTTGGAGGAGGATTGCTCCACAAGCTCCTCTTTGTCTGTTTTGTACAACTTATTGGTTATAAGATTGCCTAAGAGACCGGTTGGTGTCATCCTTGACAACTCGAGTGAGTTGAGGAATATAGTCACCAACGTCTCATACTTCTCCAGTAGAGCCCTAAGCATTTTGCGCGCAACATCAACTTCGGTTAGATTAGTGCCTAGGCCCTTGTGCTCATTTACAATATTTTTAAGTCTAGAATACATCTTTGTAATGTTTTCACGAGGCAACATTGTAAATGTCTCATATTTGATCCGAAGCCTATACAATTTGGACTCTTTGACATTGATGTGCCCTCATGGATTTCCGAGAGCGTGGTCCGTATATCATGAGTGGTTTCTAAGTTGCCCACTCGATTGAACTCATATGCGTTCAAAGCATCAAAAATAGTGTTTATCGCTTGAGCATTGAGGTGAGAGTTTCGCTCCTCAAGATCCATGGGTTGTGAAGGATCAAGTGGCATAACGACACCCTCACTTACAATCCTCCATATGCTTGGGCTCATGGTCTTTAAATAAATAGACATCTTAATTTTTCAATAAGCATAATTTGATCCATCAAGTAAAGATGCATTGCCTATGGATATACCCTCACTAGCCATTATTTCTTTCTTAGATGGTTAAGCCTAAATTAAAGAGAGACATTGCTCTGATACCACTTGTTTAATTACAACTAGCAATGATTAATTAAACCGTGTAATTAATTAACTAGCAATACGAGGAAAGTCCCTACCATGGCGCGGACAAGGATTAATTAACACATAAAGCGGGCGAGGATTAATTAATTAAACCCGTGTAATTAATTACATAGTGGGGTTAATTACACGACTAAATAATTACATGGTGGGGTTAATTAATTACGACTAAATAATTACACAGTGGGGGTTATTTAATTAACTCATGTAATTAATTGGTTGTAATTAATTAGTTGTAATTAATTAGTCAAAATTAATTTAGTCTTAATTAATTAGTCATAATCAATTTAGTCATAATTAATTAGTCATAATCAATTTAGTCATGATTAATTAGTCAGAATTAATCGTAGTTCGTTAGTCGTAATTAATTGATCTTAATTATTTAGTCATAATCAATTTAATCGTAATTAATTAACAGTATAATGGAAATCCTCCCCCAGGAGTGCTAACGAGAGAAGTCCCCTCTCCAAGAGAGGGGACGAGGACACATGTCGGAAGTCCCATCTCTAGGAGAGGGGACGAAGGGATTCGAGCACTCGTGGCACGGATGAGGACACATGTCAGTGTCATTTAAGAAAGAAAAAAACTATTTTTCTTTGGGACGATGCTGGTTGGAGCCACCACGAGGACCAAAACCAATTAATTGTCGCCACGTGGGCGGGAGCACCCAGCATGGGATCATCGATTCTGAAAATACCCTAAAATTAAGCAATAAAACCCTCGCCCATCCAATAAAATAAGGGCATGCAAGCCGCGTCCGTCAACAGCTATACTTAATATTTGTCGAAAGACCGTTATAGGAACAACCATCAAAGAAACATGACACAGATAGTTTGGTGTGTTGTGTCTCTATGCTCAAGTGCAACGGAATCTAGCTATTTACTGTAACTTCTATCGATTTAAGATTGCCGTTACATTTCTAAAGCAATGCTTTCGAGTAGTTATTCCTCTGTTAACATAACGCGATTTTTAAAGAGAAAATCCATGATATGTCTATATGATTTACAATATTACATTTATTTTGAGATTAATATCTGAACTCGAAGCCAACATATCAGTCAGATACTAGTGATATATAATGAATATTTGAAGTTATTCAACAATGTATAACAAATTGCCACATTTTTAAAACTCACCAAAATGCCAAACTAAGCTTGAGCAGGGAGGAAGCAGAAGAAACTTATATAGGAAACTTGGAATTGACGTCACCTGAGCGGTGAGCCGTCTGATCGTGATCTGTTGGCTGATCTGGCCCCATAAATGGCTTCAGAAAGAAGCGTTACGTTCTAAGAACCACGAAACAATTCTTTCCCGGCCACCTCCCTTTCGTGTTCCCTTCGTTTCTTTGACTTCGAAGCTCTCCTCCTCCTCCACCAGCTACGCCGACGCCTCCGGTTGTCACCAGTCACCACCGAGGCACTGACCAACCGCACGCGGCGCTCCCTTACCGGATCCTCCACCAACCATCCACCCGAACCTGAGAACCCGCGCGGAGCCCGCATGCGCGCGTATTAAAGCGGCCACCTCCCCTACGCTCACCGCACGGCACACGCGTCCAGGAATCGGAATTAGATCCATCCAACGCAATCGGCAATCTCCCTAGCCTCGCTCCCAGATCTCGCCCTCCGGTAAGGTACGAATCCCGTGATCCTTCTTCCAAGTTCCAAATGCTGCTGTCTTCGGCTGCTGTTGTTCAGTCCCGGATCTGTTGATTTTTCCTGCGGTTTTTAGGTGTTTAGGATCCCATTTTATTGCACAAAGTTGTGAGTATTTGTTTTTCTGTGGAAACTGAGTTGTGGATTGAATTTTCAGCCATGGGAACGGCCGTGGATGCTCCAGCAGTTGTGGCTGAGAAGGAGGTATGTATGCTCTTGGTGTTACCCTGCATTGTTGCTTAAAGTTTCTGGCTTCCTCCCTAGATTCATTGAGAACGTGCAGCTTCTTTCCTTTCAGCATCAAAGGATATATGATTAGATTTGTCAATCCTTTGGTTCATAACACAGGGCTCTATGAGTTTCGATACCGCCAAGGGCTGGTGCCCTGAATCCTACTTTTTTTTTCTCTAAATTCCAAAACTGACTACTTACGCTAGAATAGATAGGTGTTTTGTTGTCATGTATGATTCATTGAACTGTCCTCCTTATTAGTACCAATATAATTCTGACTCCTTCAATTACAACTTACAACTCCTCTTTTTTGTCATTAAGTATATGTTCTCTCGTATAATTTGCGCCATTCATAATCTATGATTCATCTTATGGTTGAAACTGTGCCCTTCATGCAGGAGGTCACTGACAACATGCTGGGTAACAAGAAAGTTACAGTTGTATTTGTTCTAGGTAATTGCTTATCTTCAATTATACGTTTGATCATTGGGGGACTGAGCGTAGCTCAGTTGGCGTGAGCGACCGTAGTGCCATCAGCCCACCTGCATTCGATGTGCGTGTGTGCTCACCAATAAACGGTTTCATTAGTTGAAATTGGGGTCTCCCCTTCATAAAAAAAAAGTTTGATCATTGTACATCTCATCTCATAGAAGAAGGGGAAAAACTTATAGGCAGCTTTGAAAAATACAGTGAATTCATATGTTTGTTTATTTTAAACACATGTAATTAAAATAAGTAATTTTTTTCTGTTAACTGACCAAGAATTTACACACAGGTGGTCCTGGAAGTGGGAAAGGCACACAGTGTGCCAACATTGTTGAACACTTCGGATTCACCCATCTTAGCGCTGGAGACCTTTTGCGTGCAGAGATCAAATCTGGCTCTGAGAATGGGTATCTTATTTTCATTCCATCAAAAACCAATTGTTTCCTTTTGTTTTCCTTTTACTTTGGGACAAGATTGGTCCAAAAATTAGATTGGTCATCTCCACTTCTTTATTTAACGTTTACCTGTTCCTATATGTTTATGGCTACAGTTCATGTTTGACAGAACTATGATTGAGAACATGATAAAGGAGGGGAAGATTGTTCCATCAGAAGTAACTATAAAGCTCTTGCAGGAAGCCATGATAAAAAGTGGAAATGATAAATTTCTGATCGACGGATTTCCAAGGAACGAAGAGAATCGTAATGCATTCGAGAACGTTGTATGCACATCTACTCTTTGTATTTCAAAATTTTAGATCACTTCTCGCTTTGGTAGTGAACTGTCATCATGACTCTTTGCTAGCGAACTTTCCCCACTCACACACACACACAACATCCCAATGCACTAATACCATTAATTGTTTCAGACAAAAATATCTCCTGCATTTGTGTTGTTCTTCGATTGTTCTGAGGAAGAGATGGAAAAACGTCTTTTGGGGCGCAATCAGGTTTCCTTCATCACTTATGTGCATTTTTTGTAGCATAAATAACCTTGTCAGATCACCTGTTTCTTGTTTCCAACATTTATTATTCTTTTGTAGGGAAGAGTTGATGATAACATTGAGACTATCAGGAAAAGATTCAAAGTTTTTGTTGAATCCAGTTTGCCTGTCATTGAGTACTATAACGTGAAGGCCAAGGTTAAAAAGGTACCACTGCACTCTGAATGATGCAAAAACAACCAAAAAACAATGGATGACGATGTTGTATCAGATGCTAGAAATACAAAGAGGAAAAGGATATGCATGACAACATAAATATGGATGGTTATAACTTATAAGGTCAATATAGAGAATAATAAAATTTTAAGGAATTGTCTACTGGGATACTATTGTTTTCCACAATTATTATGAGTTACTGACTATGATTTTACCTGTGCACTTCATCAATACTACCCTATTTTTGGAACGTGTTCACTTTGGCATATTGACAAACTTGTCATCTGATCAGATTGATGCTGCAAAACCAATTCCTGAGGTGTTTGAAGATGTCAAAGCCATTTTCGCCCCATATGTTCCAAAGGTTAGTTACTTAGTTGTTGGTTTCACTTGTTCTCACTTTTGTTTTGCACATATAGCACTTCTTGTAACTCCTATATGCCTAAACACTATGTTTGCATTGCTATAACATATTTCCATGTTCTGGATGTACATCTAACAATTAAAACTGTTTGGAATAACAACTTGTATTTCCAGGAGGCCAAAGAGCCAATATATATAGACAAAGTACAGGAGGTAAATATGCAAATAACTCCTCATAACAATGGGGAATAACACATTATACATATATCTCTAACACCCCCTCAAACTCATGGTGGATCAACAACACTGAGTTTGGAGAGATAGAAGCCGTGTTGTGCTCGAGTCTAGGCCTTCGTAAAGAAATCCGCTATCTGAAGCTCGAAAGGCACATACTGAAGAGCAATCACCTGATCATGCACACAAGACCTTATGAAGGAAGCATCAGCACTAATATGCTTGGTGAGCTCATGCTTCACAGGGTCACGGCAATACTGATAGCACCTGTACTGTCTGACAAGAGAGGAGTCGGTGTAGTGACAGAAACACCAAAGTCCTCAAGTAACCACCGTAGCCAAGTAATCTCTGCTGTCAAGAAAACCATAGCTCGCAACTCAGCCTCTACACTCGAACGAGATACTGCAGTCTGTTTCTTCGTCTTCTAGGCAATGAGAGAACCACAAAGAAAAACACAGTAAGTAGAGATAGACCGGCGATCAGAGGGATCGTTGGCCCAAGTAGCATCCGAATAAGCCTGAAGCTGTAACGAGCTGGAGTGCGGAAAAAAGAGACGGTGAGAGATAGTCACACGAATGTATCACAGAACTCGAAGAAGGTGGTTGTAGTGGACCTGAGTGGGAGCAGAGACGAACTGACTCAGAATGTGGACTGGATAAGTGATATCCGGACGAGTAACATCAAGGTAGACAAGACTCCCAACAAAATGACGATAGCGAGTCGGATCAGAAAGAGGCTCGCCATCAGAGGGCCGGAGATGAACATTGAGCCCCATGGGAGTCTCAACAGTACACTGATCAGTGAGAGAGGCGCGATCAAGAAGATCCTGAATATACTTCTCTTGGGACATAAATAAACCATCTGGAGTGGAAGTAACCTCAATCCCAAGGAAGTAACGAAGAGGACCAAGATCAGACATAAGGCTGCTTTCGCTCAGACGAGCCTTAACAAAGGCAATGTACTCGGAATCATCTCGGTGATGATCATATCATCAACATCTGAGAAGAAGAAGAGTCCAGACCACGAGGCGAAGTGTGGACAAAGAGCGCAGGATCATGATCACTAGCCGAGAAGCCGTGATAGTGACCACAGAGGAGAAGCGCTCAAACCAAGTACGAGGGTTTGTTTAAGGCCATAGAGAGCGGCGAAGGCGGCGGACCATGCCCTCGAGAGCAGAATACCCGGTGGCGGAGGCATGTAGACCTCCTCACGCAACTTCGCTATTAAGAAAGGCATTCTTGACATCAAGCCGAGAAAGCAGACCGGTCTTGCGAGCAGGCGCCACCGAAAGAAGAGCGCGAGCGGTGGTCATGTGGGACACAGGAGCAAAAGTCTCGTCGTAGTCACGACCATGCTCCTGCTGGAAGCCACGAGCAACAAGACGCGCCTTATAGCGCTCAAGAGAGCCATCAGAGCGAGTCTTAATCTTATAGACCCATTTACACGTGAAGGGACGAGAGTGAGATGAAAAAGGAACAAGATCCCAAGTACCAGTACGCTCGATGGTAGCAATCTCCTCGGCCATGGCATGCTGCCACTCAGGGTGAGTAACAGCATCCTAGTAGGAGACAGGCTCATGGGTAGATGCACCAGCAAAACCAAAACGGGTAGGAGGTCGAATCGACTGACGATCGCGGAGAGCGTAGCGAGGAGATGATGACCCATTAGGGGAAGATGGAGCATCAGGAGAAGATGAAACATCAGGGGAAGATGACTCATCTTAAAGATCCTCAATACGAGGTCGACGAGTGTAGAAGAGAGTGGGAGGAGCCTGAGGAGCCGCAGGAGACGAAGTAGGTGGCGACAACGGCGGAGAGGCATTAGGAGGTATATGTGGAGACTCAGTGGGACAGGTGGACGAGGGCAAGACAGAGATGAGTGTATCTGGAAATGTTAAAAAAGACAAGGACTCCACAGAGGAAACCGAAGGAGAGGCAGGACGTGGGAAGAAGGGACGAGACTCGTCAAAAATCACATCCCGAGAAATCCGCATCCGTTGACCAACAAGGTCCCAGCATCGATAGCCCTTGTGCTCGGCACTGTATCCCAGAAAAAGACACTCAATAGACTGAGCAATCAATTTGGTGTGTTCTCGAGGTGCGAGGAGAACGTAGCAAACGCAGCCAAACAGACGAAGGGCAGAGTAGTCTGGAAGAAGACCACAGAGACGCTCAACGAGGATCTCTTTGAAGAAGCGAAGAGGACTGAATGTTGACGAGATAGGTGGCAGTGGAAACAGCCTCAGCCCAAAAGTGAGGTGGAATAGAGGCGGCAATCATCAGTGTACGAGCCGTCTCAAGGAGGTAACGATGGTTGCGCTCAGCGACACCATTTTGAGCATGAGCACCAGGACAAGAGAACTGAGCAAGAGTGCTCTGCTCAGCAAGGAAGCTGCGCAGGTAACGAGAGAGATACTCGTCAGCAGAGTCAGCACGAAAGACACGAATAGGAGTGGAGAACTGTGTGCGAACCATAGTGGCAAATTGTTTATAGATAGACAAGGCCTCACTACTAAAAGACGTAAAATATATCCAAGTATGGCGAGAGAAATCATCTATAAATATGATATAATATCGATGACCCCCTTTCGAAATGAAGGGAGCCCGACCCCAAACATCTGAATGAACAAGATCAAAAGAACGCTGAGACATTGACTCACTATGAGAATAGAGAAGCTGAATCTGTTTCCCTAACTTACAGCCCTGACAATCTAAAGACACGTCTCCTGAGACAGACCCCACAAGTCCACGACGAACTAAAGACGACAGACGAGATCCACACAGATGACCAAGACGGTGATACCACTGCTGGAAAGAGCTGGTAGACGGGGTGGCAGAAGCGGAGAGACTGGCAGCGACGGTGGCAGCGGAAGGAAGGTGAAGCTAGTCAAGCTCTCAGAGACACTGTGGGTCAAGGCGCCGAGGGCCAGAACCAACCAGAGCCCCTGTGTGGCGGTCCTGAATACAACAAGAGTCAGAGTCAAGAATCACCCGACAACCAAGGCCAGTAATCTGCCCAGCAGAAAGAAGCTGCATGGTTAGGCGAGGAACATGGGCAACAGAAGGAACATGAAAAGATGAGTTACTAAGAGGTCCTCGACTAGAGACAGAAAGAGGGGTACCATCAACAATAAGAACACTGACAGAAGAATTAAGAGGTGTAATAAAAGACAGAGTGGAAGAATCAGAAGTCATGTGAAAAGATGCTCTGGAATCAAGAGTCCACGGGGAGGTACCTGACCGTGTAGGAGGTGGTTTCGTATTGCAGAAGAGTCGATGAGCGAACCTGCAGAACACATCGAGGAAGAAGCGAAGCGGCAAGCGGCGTCGAAGTCCGCTATCTCACCGCTCGATGAGAGAAATTCTTTGAAGGAGTCAATGCGACGTCGATGTAGAAGCACGGGGCGGTGCTAGTAGAAGAGCGGCGTGAAAGATCGTTGCTTCTTATAGCACTGGGACTCAATGTGGCCGACCTTATCGCGATGAGGGAGCGGCGAGGGCGACCACCGCCGATGATGGGCGCCACCACCACTGTGGTGGCGCTGGAGGTAAGCGATGTCTTAAGCGTGGAAGCGATCGGTGTAGCGATGGGCGGCGGTGAGCACGGAGGAGTGGCATCGGACCAACACCGCTCGGCGAGTCTCCTCTGCGTATCTCGGTAAGAGCCTCGGAAGAGTGACACGAGGTGGTGTGCAAGAAGGCTGGGCGCGCCTGCGCTCGAACTTCGGGGCGGCGAGTAAAGAAATCGTGAAGCGGCTGAAACTCGGTCGGCCGCAGACGACCAAGCGGCACAAGCAGAGCAACGACCCGGCAATGCGAAGAGAGTCCAACTAACGCCAGACAGCAGAACTCTGAGCGTAAAAAGCGTCAACAGTAGCATCACCCTGCTGAAGAGAGTGCTCCTGGCGGACCACGGACAAGTAGAGGGCATCACCAGAGGGCTCGTAGCGCTGACGAAGGTGAGTCTACATTTGGAAAGCCAAAGGAGTCCCACAACCTTATAAGAGAACTAAGGTTGAACACTAGCGATGAAGACAGTAGCCGCCCGAGTGTCGTCGTCGTACCACTGAGTGTAGGCGGTCAGTCAATCCGTGTAGGAATCCAAGCCTCTTGGTAGGCAGAGGCAGCCGCATCATCAGCAAGGCGAGCGGCCTCAGTAGCATCCCTGTCGGCTGTCGGGAGTGCGACAAGCGTAGACTCCATCGGAGGAGTAGGGCAAGGCGGGCAAGTGACATCTCCAGAGAGGACACCCCAGAGACGAAGACCACGCATGTGGATGCGCATGCGAGATACGAAGTCGGTGTAATTAACACCATCGAAAATCACCGCAAGGCGGTCGGGGAGAAGCGGTGCCCATTGGTAGGCGGCCCGGGCGGCGCGACGACAAAACAACGAAGTCTAACGAGCAGCGCGGGACGGCGCGGCGGTTAGAACGACGTTTTTTTTGCTCAAAACTCATGCGGTTAAAAGGGGCCGGGTTGACGCCTTCGGCCCACAGAGAACGCGATCGCACCCCCTACGTCGGCGTCGGCGGCGGCGCAGGAACCGGCGGCGGCGGAAGACCCGGCGACGAAGAAGGCGCGAGCGGCGAAGTCGGGCAACGGTGGCCTCGGAGGCGAGCAGGCGGCGGCCCTCGCAGCGAGCAGCGGCGGCGATCTTGCGGCGGCGGCAGCGGCCACCTTGTATGATGGCGGCGGCGTCCGGGAGGCGGCAGTGGTAGGCGTGGCGGCGTTGCGATCTTCTCCACCGAGACAGTGGCGGCGTTACTGCGGAGGAGAAAGCGTGGCGGAGAAAGCCGACAGCGATGGCTAGGGTATGGAGGGAAGCCGGCGGCGGTGGCTAGGGTAGGGGAGGACGAGTTGCGCGTCCGGAGGAAATAACCCTAATGGGCTCTGATACCATGTTAGGAATAGCAACTTGTATTTCCAAGAGGCCAAAGGGCCAATATATATAGACAAAGTACAGGAGGTAAATATGCAAATAACCCCTCGTAACAATGGAGAATAACACACTATATATATATCTCTAACAAAAACATCTATTTATTTGCATATGAGTATACGAATATAACATGCATATATGTTATGGGACTCTTGTCTTTTTGCATATCACATTATGTTTTTATCTATCAGGCTGCTTAAAGCAGGACCATAAAGGTGATAAATGGTGCAATTTCATAAAGGTAAACCCCCCGGTTTGAATACATTTCCTTTTCCCTAAGTGGGACATCTCCATTTTCCTTGGACGAATTGCGCAATAAGATCCACTTATGTACTACTTGAGACTTTTGCTGTGAGGCCGATTCAAAAAGGAACTTTGACATACTTGAATGGATATATTAGACATCAATATTTGACTAGGGAATGTGTCAAATGAAATGCGAACCACTTCTATGCATACAGGAGAAGAATTACTAACCGTGAGTCGGTGACCATTATATGAATTGCTTGCCCTAGATCGATGTTAAAACCACAGATGTTTTTCAAAAGAGCTCCTGGATTAGTTTTACGGTGAGACCCCTCCTGTAAAAGCCATAGTTCTTCTGTTAGCTTCACCAATGAATTGCCTCTTCTACTATGCCATTTCTGAACCCCCATTCAGAGGAAACTTCAGTAATATCGGGCGCTGCAGAACTTTAGCTGAGTTTGACTTGGCATGGGTTGCCTTGCAGTCTTTCAGAACCAAAGTAAAAGGAATTATCTTAATTTCAGATGAAACAAAATGCCATCCTGCTCTGTATAGATATGTTAGAACGATACCCTGTGCATATTTATAACCTTAATCAAATGTCTTTCTTTTTTTTCTAACGGGAAGTAATCAAATGACTTTCTGCACCTGGTAGTTGCAGTAACATTTTTTTTTCATTTTATTAGGTTTACTTCTTGGACAATGTCTTCCTAATATGCATATGGTTGATTCTGATTAATCTATATTGTGAATTTCAGAATTTGTGATTGATCTAAATAAATTAATTCTGTTATTGCTGCCATGATTACTCTTGTAATCTTCATTGTCTTTTGCAGGCTTTGCTCAAGTGTGACTACATATCTGTGATTTTGAACCCCTAATATAGAAGAAAAGTTTTGGCTCATATGAGCTACCTGCATATCAGTAGGCAAATCGTTACCAGCAATAAGTAGATCCAATTCCCGCTGTTCCTGCTAGAGTAACATTTTACCATTGTTGGTGTATCCTTTGTAATGTTGTACTTGTACCGTTGTATAATTTACAGCATGAACGATGAAACCTTGTGACCTCTGATCGGTCATCTGGTGGTACTAAAGAAAGTAAATCTGCTGTCACATTCTTTATAAGCGATTTATTATTCTTGTAGCCCATCGAAGATACATGATGCCCCTTGATTTTTGTTTGGTCGCTTTCTAGCATAATGTTCTCTTGATCGCAAATAATTGTTCTTTATAAGCCATTACAGACACTGTTTGTTTGGTTGAATAATAATCTGAAGATCTGATACAATTGTTAGAAATACTGTGATATGGATCTTTGTTCTCTTGATCGTGTCCACCTCGTCAGTCTCATGAGTATGACAGTGCCACTGTACGAGAGCCAAGACTATTTCTGCTCAGTATATGTTATTCTAACCATTTTTTTTTTCTCCTTTTCTTTCTGTGGTCAATGTTATTCTGATCTTGGAACATCTTTTTCACCTCAGAAACAGTGTGGACCAATTGTTAGCTGATAGGAATACCACATAGTAGCAAGAAACATGAGTCACAACACATCTAAAGGAAAATGACACTTGCCATTTTGTGAGGATGCTCGATTCACCTTCCCGTTCTTTAGGACTTCAGGCCAGGTTCAATGAACATAGTCCCCTGCTGTGAGACAAAGCAGCACTGTACCATCATGTGGCCTACCTCTTGGGGCCCTCTATAACGATATCTCATTAGGCAGGCATGTCGAATGAATGGAACCAGCAAGTCCCATGGCCCTCACTTCACAAGAACATCCATTTTTTCCCTCCGTAACTGCAGGACAGGGTCTTGCTTTGTTAGTCGGTTAGCCTTGGAGCATTTTGATCTGACCTGTGACTGTGAGGCAGACATGCAGTGATAGCCTGATTGGGAGGAGAACAATAACAAATACTAAAAGGCAAAGGCAAAGGCAAACGCTTGGATAATCTTCTAAGAGTTTCTTGTTCCTAACAAGAACAATTTCACGTCCTGGCACGTACTAAGCCGTTAAGCATCCCTATGGTTCATTGCTTTTTAGCCTTTATTTGGGCCCTAGAGTGGATCATACCATATCATAGCTAAGCTTTAATATGTTGGTCGGCATGTGGCATTGCAAGATGGTAAGCAAGCAATCCATGTGGGCTGTCATACTCATGCCATACCACTGAGCCAGGCCAGTGCTAGTACCGTATTATCGGTAGCAACTGGCCGGTACTAGCACACCAACCATTCTGCCGTCGTAGAGCCTTTGCAAAGGGCACGCACGCCTGCCACGGCCGTATCGCGGAGAAAGTGGGAAAACCCCACAGCTTGTAAGCACGGTGAATAGTGGGCGGACAATGCGCCTGCTTGGTTTCCTGGCTTACGACTACAACAGGTCATTTCTGCAGAGTTGGCTGTTGGGTCCCAGTTTGCATCGAGTACACTGTGCACATGCTGTTGGGGGAAATGAGATTTGGATGCGCCAACACCACGATGTGCCGCTTTGGCTGTGCTCTGCAAGTCCATGCCATCATCAGCATGAAGAGACTGTTCTACATTTCCAGCCAAGGGCCCATCTAGCTTCTGGTTCAATGATCTAAACTCTAATGCATGTTGGAGTTATTTGAATTTTTGGTGAACTATTTGGAGTTTTGTCGTATTTTGAATTTCGAAAATCAATTATTAAAATGCAAATTGGTTCAAGCCAAGAAACTTGAAATTAAATTAAAGTGATATTTGAATTCGAATCACCAAATCAAAAAACTGGATTAAAATTTGAATGTAAAAGCAAAGGAAATAGAAAGGAAATTAAAAACCCCAAAACTCAGTTTGGGCCGAATTCCATCCAGCCCATCCCGCCTTCTTCGTTCTTTTCCCTTTTTCTCCAGGGTTAGCCCAGCTTTGCCCGGCCCAATCGGCATCCCTCCTCACTCCCAGCCTCTGCATCGCTACGGCCATGTGCCAGCCTCGCCGCACCTACTACCTGTAGTTGCTTCGTCAGCGCCGTCCTCACGATAGCACCGCCAACGCGACACTGCCCCACACCTCGATCGAGCTCGCACGAGACCCACTCTCTCCCCCATCTCTTCGCTCATTCACATCCACGCTGAGCCCTAGCGCAGCGTCACCGCGGACACTGCCAACCGCTAGTAACTCGTCGCCATCTTGCACCTCACCCCTCCATACTTAAGCCGTCGCGAGCCTCGCAGCAAGCCCGCCTCCCTCTCCGCACTTCCTTCCTCCTCCTCCTCCTCCTCCTCGTGCTCCAGAAGCAAGAAGAGAGCTCGTGTGAGCTCCTCCGCTCCATACTTACCTTTTGAGCACGCCTTTTCCTCCTCTAGCTCATGCTCACCTTGGTCCCCTCCCCCCCCCACAGAGTGCGTAGATAACATCATCGTCTTTCTCTCTGATGACCGAGCCATCCGCATCGCCCCATTCTCACTGAGTTGTGTTGCCTCCTCTGGTGAGCTTCGACATTGGCACCCATGTCCCTTAGCTCCGCCTCGGTCTCCTCAGTCTCATGCTAGCTCCTCCTCGGTCTCCTCTGTCTCATGCTCACCTTCTTCGTCATTCTCTCCTGCAGGAGCGCCCGAGACATCGCCGTCTTATTCCTCTACGCTAGTAACCTCGCAATCGCGTCGCTGACCTCCTTCACCACCGGATCCACCGTCACAGCCTCAAACCCATAAGTACTCATGTCATCCGTGTTCTGGGACTAGGCGAAGCTAGTAGGTTAGTCGATTTGGGCCATAGAGTAGCGCTTGTCCACCTCACCGTGGTACTTCGTCCCCAGCGCTGGTCGCCGCTGACAACTGTGCTCGGAGCTCCCTGCACCGAGTCGGTGGTGCCATAAGAACCCCCTCGGGGTGTAGATGCCTGTGCGCGCGCCAACTTATCAGATCGCCGCCGCCATGTGTAGCCGCGCTGTTGCTGTAGGCCATTGTAGGATCAAGGATAACCGACTAGAGGGGGGTGAATAGGAGGTTTTTAAAGTTTTTAACAAATTAACAATTTATCCAATTCAATTAATGACTTAGTCTAAACAAGTTATGCTCCTAGCTAGGCAATTTAATCACAATAAGCAAGCTAGAAATATAAGTGCGGAATTGTAAAGACAAGAAATAACCACAAGACACAATGATGTTTTTCCGTGGTATCGAAGATTTGCTTGGTCTTCACTAGTCCACGTTGAGGAAGCTTGACCACCCAAGCCGGCTCCACGAATTAAGCCTTCCTCGATCACTTGGGTTGTTCTTCCTCCGCTCCGGAGATGGTGAACACCAACCACTCACAATCTTGCTCGGGTCTTCTCACAAGCTTCACTTGAGAAGATCACCGTGCTTCACCGCCAAGCCGTCTAGGAGTGCGGCAACACCCCAAGAGAATAGATCAACGATCCTCGCTGACTTTACTCAAGTGCCAATGAATCAACTAAAGATGAATGCACTTGATCTCCTCTCAATGAATGCAAGAGTAAATTGGGAGTAGAATTGAATGCACAATGCTCACAAGGGTTGAGATATCTTCAATGCAACGTGTAACATCTCCCTGTGCGATTGGGGAGGTATTTATAGCCTCCACCAAACAATTCTAGCCGTTGGGAAGAAGTTTCGAAAGTTCAAGACATATCGGAACAACCGCGTGTTAGCATCGGTACAACCGCGCTATGCTCAATGCACGCGAACGGCTATGTTACACGCATTAAATGCACCGATATAGCCGTTGGATTTAGTTGCGGTTCATCCGAGCAAACACCGGATCGTCCGATTTGTGGTTTCTAAACCGTAGATTTTGCATCGTTCCGAATTTTACAACCGCCAAATACATTTTCGAACATCCGATTGCGGTTCATCCGATTATCGTGCGATGTACCGATTCTCAAAAGAGGTTTTCAAAGGAGATTACACTCGATCGTTATTTTGCAACCGCCAGTAATATCATCGGAACAACCGGATGCGGTCGATCGTGCCGTTCAAGCCATCGGTACAACCGCATTTCACGAAATCGATCACCACGAGATCATGACACGTGGAAGGCCACGATGGACTCATCGTCTAGTGGTCCGTCAAGACACAAGATCTCGAGCCGTTTGATTTTAATCCAACGATCCACATGCGTTGCCACTTGGACGGTCCGAACGGCCCACTTAATCCTAGCCGTTAGATTGAGATCGGACGATCGGCGATTTTCAATTTAAAGGCTAACGGTTGAACCGCTCACATGCCGAACAACCGCTTCGCAGACAACCATTTGCTAAGCCTTGGTTCATCCGATTCGTAATTAATTAAATCAATTCATTCTAACTTAAATTCAAGTCCAATTTTAAATGCATGCATGATCCTAAGTTGATCCATATGGCACAAGAATAAGCTATCAAGCTACTAGTCGTGATCCCCCTTAATAGTACGGCATTTATCCTATAATCCGGTCTACCAACCAATTCTCCTTAGACCGGTAAAATAGAAAAGGATCCTAGACTATTTGTACCTTGACTTTAAGCCTTGTTGATCTTCACATTTTCCTTTAGCATGCATCCTTGCTTCATCATGTTCATCAAATGGAATTAACCTTGCACATTCTTAGTAAACTTGTTAATCCCATATTCACATATTATCATTAATTACCAAAACCATTTTTAGGGGCCTAGATGCTTTCAGCCATCACTACCCTCGCTGCCGACGTCCTTGGGGTGCCGAGGACGCAAGAACTCCAAATTTGACTATTATTTGTTTCTAAATTCAAACCATACCTAACAGTAGATTTTTTTGAAATTTTGGAGTTTATTTCATTTTTAAATGCATTTTGAATTGATTTGGATTTATTCAAATTTGGTTGATTTTCGCATAAATACATCCCGAATCTTGGAAGAGCAGTAGGTTGAGGATGACCAAGTCCAACAAGACTATGAGCAAGGTGAGTCAACACTTTCATCATTTTGCACCTACATTTTGAATGCAAATTATATTATCTTAAATTACAAAATTGCATGCTATGCTTTTATTACAATTATGTTAATATTATCTTGTAGTTAATGCCTTAATGTTAAGTGAGCTATTAAATTTACTTCCTTGATTTTGAACACTACCCTTTGTTGGCCTAGGAATAATTGCAAACTTAATTAGTTATTAAGTCTATATCTAAGTGTTGTGCTTAGCCTTACTTAGATACATTGTGTGGATATCATGTGGATATGCTCAGATCTTAGGATGATGTGACAATTGGCAATGGCGTTAACGATTTGTCGTTTCACGTGTTTTCGGCAAAGTTTCAGGACTGTCAGGTCTCAGGCGGTCTGACCGGCCAGGGTGGTGGTTTGACCGGTCCAAGATCGATCCGACCGGCCATAGCGGTAGTCAGACCGGCCAACTTCAGAAGTGAGGAATTGAGCTGGGCCAAAAATAGAGGGTGTAGGCAAGAGAGGAGATTCTATTGCACTTGGTTCCATAATTTTTAGAGTCTCCAGTCAAAAGTTCTATTTGGTTTGAAAATTTCAATAGGTTTGGTTTTCGGGAGGAAATTGGCTAAGTCTTTCTTGGCGGTCGACCGGCCAATAGGTGGCGATCGGCCGGCCAGGGGGCGATCGAGACCGCCCGGGGGGCGGTCGACCGGTTTTCACTTGGATCGTCGCCCGTCATGGCGGCGATATTCGGTTGTTAGGTCAAAGTTATGAGTTTCATAGCATATATTTTGCATGATGCATGTTTTGACTAACATGGGTTAAGTTGTGAAGAACTTGTTCCCAAATTTGGTTTACTTGTCTATTGTTGTGGAGGTTGCTTGGTGGTCAACGACGGTCAACGGCGAGGATGATCGAGACTAGGCTTGGAGAGCTGAGGTCCAGAACGATCGACGATGTTGGGTTAGGTCGATGAACTCAAGCGTGGTGCAAGATGGACAAGGGTGACCTATTAGCTAATCCGAGGCGTAAGATGGCGTAAGGTGTAGCTAGTTAGGTCAAGAGGAGATAAAGACGGCGTATTAAAATGCATGCGTATGTGTCCCGTTTGTTTTGGGCCTTAACGGGAGCCCAATTGAGTCAAACTTTTAGAAGGTCTAAGTCTCCACTATAAATAGGGGAGGGAGGTGGCTGCACCTCTGCTTCGTCTCTTTTGCTATTTTTGCAAACCCTAATTTTCTTAGAGGGAGATTTTGTGGGGGCTAAGGTTCTTAATAGTTTGATGTGATTTTCGTGTTGTTGGATTGAACATTATCCTCCATTGATGGAGAGGCTATAAGCCCATATCATATCAAATCAATCAAATGAAAGTTTGATCAATGTTTTGTCTCATTGTGTTCTTTCTCTATATTTGATGATTTTGAGTCTTTCTTTGATCCGCTAGTTTTTGATTGAATTATTCACGTGATATAGCTTGCTGTGACATGTGGAAACATACCTAGGATCATCTTGATCATTAATCACCCACGAGCAAGATTTTGGATCAAGTTTTCGTTTTGATCCGGTTTTGAACCCTTCTTCAATCTAACGGAAAATGATCGCTATTCTTCCAAGAATTATCACAATCTTTGATTGGAATAGGTTCCTGATTTCATAGAGAAGGTGTGTTCCAAGTTTCATCAAGTTTGGAGTTGTAGATCAAAAGTTTCATCTATTTGCAACTTCGTCATCGGGGCTTTACGTTACATTCTTGAGCCGTGATCGACCGGTCGTGGTCACCTGGTCGGACGGTAGGGAATCGGTCTAACCGCCATTGATCCAGTGGTCCGACCGCCCTGCACTGAGATTGGTTTTATCTTTGTGTTGATCTTTGGTTGTTTTGCTTCGGGGGTTAGGTTGGATTCAATACTAGTCTTCCGCTGTACTGGTATATTGATCTTCATATCTTCCATAGCTACTGGAGTGAAATTTGTGTTGAATCTATTATTTGTGAAAAAGTGAGCATGCTCCTATTCACCCCTCTAGTCGCCTTTTCGGTCCAACACATTGATATGTGGACATTAATTTATCTTGACATCATTTCAGTAATCAAAGTTTGAATTGGACAACCATTAGGTGGAGATGGCCGGTATGTTGAACTTAGAAAAGATGTGCGAAGCAAAACTGAAAAACCGTTTTAGACTTGGGCGGATGGTAAGTGGGGCGGGGGGAGGATAAGAGCACGAGGATTGATAATGTGGTAGCTCGCCCAAGTCAATTAAGGACCAAATCTTTGTGATGACCTCTCAAACACTGATAGTGCAATCACAAGTCTATAATGGTGTTGACCTAGCTAATTGATTTACTTTGCCTCGGTGTTACTTCCACCATATGGTGGAATGTGTGTGTGGGGGGGGAGCCACTTGCCCACAAGGCTCAAGAGGGGGCCTCCGGCAAGGTTGTATCCTCCAGCGGTTGAAACCTTAGTGGGTAGAGCCGCGTAAAGGCCTTGTGATGCTTTTCTTAGTCGTACATCTACAGTAATGTGTTGATATTACAAGATGGATGTATCTTGTGGGTAAAATTATACAACCTCTATAGAGTGAAAACTGTCCAGAGAGTCATACCCACGGTCATGGGTTATGCACGAGAACTTGCTTTTTCTTGGTTGTAGCTAATGGAAAGTGCAGGTAGTAGTATGAGGCTTGATTTGTCTTGGTTGTAGCTAGTGAAAGGTGTGGGTAGTAGCTCGATGAAAAAGGTTGAAGGTAATTGAATCCACTCTATGGTATTGAGTGGTTGGAGCCACTTTATAATATTTGGGGGTTGAAGCCTTCGCTAGTATTATACAACATTACTCAATTTTATTAAAACTGGTTTAGTTGAAATGCTAGGTCTCATACCTTCTATTTAATATAATTCAAATGTGGCTTTCTGCAAATAAAAGAACCTCAAATCTTCCCTTGCCCAGGCTTATCTATTATAACAACATTATGTGTGTTGCCTCACGGAATACTGTTATGCACTCACACTCACTCATATAAAATAAACTCAAAGCCTTCTGATCACGACCCATACGTCTACTTCGTCATTTCTAGACCAGATAGGGAAGACGATGACGGGATGTAGGCCGGGACCCCCAGACGTTTGCCAATGGGCATTACTGATGAATCCACATCTTGTTATCTTTTTCGCATCTACCTCTACTTTCTATGTGAACTATGTGCTAAGTATTTGATTTGTTCGGCTCGTATTGTAAAACAAATGACTGTATGGTCTATTTGTGTGATGTAATATTAAGTATGGTATAGTTATGTGTGATGTATGTATATGATCTAACATTATATCTGTATGCATTACCTACTGATCTAGAGAATAGTGTGGTAAGCTGGATACTAGATCTTCAACGCCTTATCCCTTCCTCTCTCCCACAGATAGGTGGGCCCACTTCTTTTCCTTTTCTTTTTTTTTTTTCTCTAATTGAGAAATTATTAAAATACCCTAAAATTCCAACATTGTAGACGGTAATTCCGGATCCAAACATCTCCCTTCATCGTGCGTGCCCAACCTAGATGCAGCAGAGGTTGATCCAGCGAAATTAAAAATCACTAGGGTCACTATACGCTAAAAACAATTTTTCCCCTATTAACAGGTGTCATACCATGGATCAACCCAAGGTCACTAGTGTCACAGGACTCATCGATTACACCGCAGATCCGCCCATGCCGGATAGATCACTCCAGCTCCAGAATAGTTCTCAGAAGAAAGAAGAAAAAATGGTGCTAAGGAGTAATCCTATTCGCACGCTGTGTATACACATTAGGGAGGAGGATTGCCGAATGACGATGCTGAAATCTCTGCATCACACATAAGTTCTATAAACTAACCTGGGTTCGGATGGGATCAGAATCGTGTTTGCAAATTGCAATAGCTGCGACTCTTATGTTGACTCATGCACTAGTTAGTCTTTGCAATGGGTTTGACTGAAAAACGTGTTCCTACTGATTACTGAGAAAAGTCCAGTACAGAAGGGAAAAATAGAGAGGAGAAAAATTCAGCGTTTGGCAGCCGGCCATGCATTTACGTCGACGTCTAGCCCGTTCCGTGGTCGGCGGCGGAGCAGTGGCGGAGCCGTAATATTTGTCGATTTCACATGCATTATCAAGTTCAATATTTTTAATGTAAGAAATTATTTTGTCCAATACTTAATAACGCTAGATCGGTGTTACCTACGAACTTGGTTGAAGAAGTAATATGGTAGGAAGAAATAGTTCTAGCAAAATCTTATTTGGTGGAAATAAGAAGCTAAAGCAACTAGAATCATTAGATAAAAATGGAACGAATCTGCAAAGCAATAGTAAAAAAATTAACATGTGTTTGCAACTTGTGAGATCAAGATTTCTGATCATACTATCTGCATGTAACATATTGTGATATGTACTAGTACTACAACAGATGGAAGAGGAATATATATAGGCTTATTAAAACTTACAAGTGGTCCAATTTCTTACTCGTACATGGGATGAGATTTACAAAGTCAGTCTCTCTCTATTATCGAAAAAGGATAGTGGGGTCTAATCTGAATAAATGTAGAGACACAATATAGTACATGCTTATACTTGGAGGAGTTCAAATACATACCATATTTTTTGCATAGAAAATCAGGGATGGTAAAGAAAGTTTTGGTGGGATGGGGGAGCCCTGGCTCCCCTACCCTGAGAGCACTCAAAACAATTTACGGAATCTATCGAATCGACGGCCGTTAGCGCTCCACATCTACCGATTGGGCCATTCACTGCATATCCTGTGATCCCCTCCCCCAATTTTATGAGCACTTCTCTCGACAAAGTACAATTGGATCTATTTGCATTCAAGTCGTTAACATTTTATATATTTGTTCTTGTTCTTAAAAATAATAAATTATTATTTAATATTCTTGGTAGGTCGATTTGCCCCGCTGTGGAACCAAAACAGCCACATCCAAAGCCAAAATATGAGAGTCGAGGAGTAGGCACCGCTCAGCCACCACCAAGGATCTCGGAAGCCAAGATGGTGCAAGCTGCTCGAAGTGGGAAACGGAGATGATAGTTCCAACTAGGAAGAGAGCTAAAGCTAAGGAGCAGGGGCAGAACTAGAATGAATTTGATCGGGCTCACTACTTCACTATGCATATAGTAATATATGAATTTTTCAAGCAATATTGTACTAAGTCGCCACGTGAGATGACTTCAGGGTGCACAATTTTTAGACTAAAGGGTGCATATGTGGTATATATAAGTTGATATCCACTAAATTATTTTTTGAACCTAGTGTCTTGTGACACCCGGTAAGCCAATTTGGTTCTACCCCTGCCAAGAGGTGGAGAGAAGGCTAATTTTGCAAGACAAGAAGTAAGGGAAGTGAAAGTTGACGACACAAATTATGGTGATGGTGCATCAGGCGAGAGATCGGAGGTTGCGGCACACAAGGTGAATTGGGAGTAGGGATGGCAATCGGGCGCGGCGGGTACGGGTAGTGCTCGCCCATACCCGTACCCGCGACCCCGAATTCCCCCCACGGGTATACCCGCGAAGGACGACGGGCGAAAAACCTCGCCCATACCCGTCGCACGCGGGTACCCATCGCCCGCGGGTATACCCGTTTACCCGCGAATAATGCATCGCCGCCCGTGGGTACCCATCGCCCGCGTACATGCTCGTTACCCACGAGCAATGCATACACCAAGTTCATCATAATTCACACATCAATGGTGCATCACACATTCAACAACTAATAAAGTTCATCACAATTCACATATCATGTTCGACAAGACAACTAATCAAGTTTAACAAATACAAATACAAATTGATATAGTTTCTTACACATGTGGGTAGATTACGGGTAATCGGGCGAAGCGGGTACGGGTGGAGCTTACCCATGCCCATACCCGTTTACCCGATGGGTAAGGAATTGTGCCCGTTTTCATACCCGTGGGCAAAGAAAGACGCCCATACCCGCCTCTATTAGGGTATTCGTCCGCGGGTACGTGGGTAATCGGACACAATTGCCATCCCTAATTGGGAGAGAATGCGAGAAGGATAGACGTAGGATAGAGGCAGGGCTAAGTTTGGTTTCTAAAAAAGAGTTTTGAGATGGTAAGAGGACTGACATGAAAAAGGGTTTAGTTACCCTTTTGCCCTTTAAAACTAAAAAAAATCATGTGAGGGCTGAAACTAGATGAAAAGAAATTTGCTAAAGGAGACCTCACCTTAAATCCCGTGTCAGTCGTTAGATTTCCCTCTCAAACCAATCCAACGGTTGATGGGCCCTCCCCCGTCGCATTCCCAAAAGCAGGGAGATGCCAAGTTAATACGGAAGGGAAGCCGCTTGCTTTCAGTTTTTCACCTCCCCCATTTCCTTGGATTTGGATTGCTTGCACGCCCGAATCCAAGGAAACACCAGCCGGGGAAGGCACGGAACCCTAGGCCTCCTCCTTCCCCTCCGCTGCACGCGTTCCCTCCCCCTTCCGTGCTCGCGCGGCGCCTCCTGTCCGATCTGCCGCCGCGCGATTTGGAGCGGCCAGGTCTGGCTCCTCGAGCTGTTCTCCCCCCTTTTATGCGTGGTTTTCGTTGTGGATCGGTGGAATCGCGAATGCGGGCGGTTTGTGGAATTGTGGGTGGTTGGGAATTTGGTTGGTGTTTCGAGGTGAGATTGGATGGCATTAGGACCGGCGGCTTGTGATGGATTGGTGCTGTATGTGAATCCGATGGAAATCGTTAGATCATGGTATGTTTGGTGTTGATTCGGGGGGTTTTGGGCGTTGGGCTTGTGAATTTCTGTAAAAAGGTGGAATTCTAAGTGCTTAATCGCGGTGAGGTGAAATTTTCATCTAGTTAGAGCCGTTATGTATGTAGCTGCTCTCTGTTTTCCGTATTTTCGTTGGCAATAGTGAGACCATGTGTGTGTGTGTTTTTGTGTGTTAATGCATGAGTTTGGGGGGGCGTTGTTCTTTTGTGAACGGGCGTAAAAAGGGGACTTCCGGAGCTCCAATTTCTGTTTTGAGATTATTATTTGTCGCATTACCATGTGAGCTATTATGAATGTCTTAAGGAGTAAAAATCACTCATTGATGTGTGGTGAAAGAGTTATTTCTTGAAGTGTAGTGTAACATTAGAACATATAATAAAGTAATTTCGCAAGAGAGTGTGATGGCTGAGATGGGGATTAACTCGTACACATTCAGGTCCACTCGCTAATGCTGGTGTAAAACTGTTGTCTGAGCACGCGTTGAATTCACTTATTGACATCAGTGCATTTTGATTCAGTTCATTTGTTCCAATTGACAGATTTGACTGAGTTTTCCTGCTGAATAAACTCCCCGACTTGGTTCGAAGTCTTCTGGAGTTGCCATATTTTCCAAGTGATTTCACTATGAAACCTGATTGGTCGATTTTCTCTAAGCTTGATCATAACGGAGGGCACCTGCATAAGTTCTCAGTAGACTCTCCAATATCTCATGATATCGGATTAGGATTTATATCACAAGTTGGAACATTAGTCGAGAGTTCCTTTCAGCATCCGAAGCATATATGTTCTACAGGAAGTGGAGCATTTCAGGAAGCATTCAGCTGCTTCAACAAGTTTGCTGGAGCCTCCGCCTTCTATATCTGGCTTTCTAGGGCTTCAAATCCCAATATTTTCCATAGGTTGTCTGCTATTGCAGGATCGAGTTCAAGAGCCTGTCGGTCACAAATAAAGCTAGTAACCTCTTGCATGCAGCATTTGGCTGGATTGCAGTTTGGTTCTCAAGTAAGAGAAGAGCATGCTATCCAAATGCTTTTGGCGAGACTTTCAAATGCAACGTTTGGACGACTGTGGAATGAGGTGGAGGAGCGCCATGCCTGTAACATTCTTACGCTAGCTGCTGCTACTGTAATACCACCATTTGAAAACATGTAAGGTCTTTTTATTATATAATGGTTTTAGATTGTCAGTGCTTCCTTTTTCCATTTGGTTTGATCCTATAGTTTTGGTTTTCATTCAAATTGTTCTTTGTTAACTGTTCATTTCATGCATGGATAAGATCGCCGAAGATGCTTGCGGAGTCAATGACATTGGGAAAAAATGGTGGCCATATCAGAGAACATGTAGATCAGCCTTATTTGGAGGAAAGCCGTCCAGGTTGTGCTTGTGTTGCTATGCCAAGAATAATCTTGCCAGAAGATGCGACGGAACCAAAAACTGGGATCAAGTTCCCTACTCTTCTTGAGGATAATACCAATCCAACTGCAGAGGTCCTTTTTCCAACTGTCTTTTGTTGATAATTATTTGCCGTACTAATTTTGTTCTTATGACAGAAGAAGTGTTTTCCATCAGGGTTTATAAGCCTTCACTATTGCCATTGCCTGTGACATTCTGGTGGTTGATATGGCACTAGCATCTGTAAAATCCTAAGCTAGTACCTAATACCTATATGATAAACTATGTATATGTTAGCAGTTGTACTGTTGATAATCAACTCGACACTTCTGTTTGCATCTTGTTGTTTTAATATAGTATCACCGTGTTTTATACCAAATCTGTAATGTTGCTTAGGCCTTGACCACTCCATTTGATAAGTTCAACTAACAGTTAAATTTTCAGGTGCTTGTCGGGATGGGTTTCAGAAGCATGCGAATAATGAGGGTAAAAAATCTGAATCTTTATGCATTTGGATTATGTGAGTAAAACTAAATTCTCATGTTTGCTGCTATTAGCTATGAACTGTTAGCAGGCTGGGTACTGCTTAAGGGATGTTCCTTTAGGTTGCTGATGTTGTATTCTCATAGATATAGAACCAGATTCTATTTGCAAGAAGCTGGGTCCGAAGTATGCTTCTGTTCCGGATGCCGAGCTGAAGGATCACCCAGATTTCTATGAAGATCTTCTGAGGTGTGCATGCTCTCTTGATCATTTACATGTGTTCACAAAAATCCTTCTATGAAGATCTTTCTCGAATTGTGTCACTTACTTAGCCTCTATACATGTACCAATTGTGTAAACTCTTGTGCTCGTTGGGTAATCTGGCAGAACTGTAGAGGCCATAAAAAAGTTAGGTGGCACTATGTATAGAGGGTTTCTGGAACTACTCCAAACCTGCAATCATTTGATATCCACATTCCATTTGCCTCTCAATTAAATAAAATTTGCATTATACTTGTCCTGTTGTCCAGGGAAAATATTCATATGACAGTCAGGCTGGTAGTTAGCTACAATGGCCTTAGCATTGGCACAGTGCGAGAGTAAGTATTCTTATTTTCTTGAGCTAACAGTAACACATTCTTATCTTTATCTGTGGTTCGAAAGATATGATCTATGCTAGATTGAAGTTAATTATTTGTATTTACATACTTTTCAGTGCATTTGAGAAGTCTCTTTGCTTCCGATTGCAAAAGGTACTTGTTAATTCAGCAACTAGTTTAATATTCTTCACTAACTGCTAAATATATATGCTTAACAGAGCTTTTGTGTTTACTTTCTCAAACCAGATGAATCCTAATACTGATTATAGTTGCTTGAAGACATTTGGTTCTTATTTCAGTGAAGACATCCGTATACCTGCAGTAAGTTTCTATGTTACATCTGGTCTCTACAAAATGGCACTTTTGGGTGTAAGATATTAAAGTTGATATAACTGCAGGGTACAAAGATTGACTTCCGTCAAACATCTGATGGCCAGCTAATAACTGAAAGTTAGTACCACATGACTGATTCTTTCTGTATGCTTTGAATTCTTTTCCACCACAACATATCTTGACAAAGAACATATGTCTGCAGTTGATGGCAAACAAATTGGTGCTGTACAGAGCAAAGATCTTTGCAGTAAGTGTATACTCGCTAAAGTCGAGGCATTGTGTGTTATGCATTCACTTCATTTTCCAGAAAAATTTCTTACAGAATTATAGGTCATTGAAAGCTATTAAGTTTTAGAGTTATTCTGAGCAATTGCTGTTTATTAAACCCGGACTTTATGAACAGATGCTTTCTTCGATATGTATATTGGTGACCAACCTGTTTCAGTGGAGACCAAACAAGACATTGCACAGAATGTGGCTGGACTCATTAGAAGATGCTAGGGAAAAGGAGAATTAAATGGCAGACAGGTCGGAATTATTTCATTCTTCTATACAGGGGGGAGGAGTATATACAAACAGGAAACTTGGAGAAGATTAATTGTATGTATAGTGATAGATCTGTAACTTGTAAACTAAACAGGCAAAGTTTGCAACACGCAGAGATTAAGCATCTTTCTCCTGAGCAAATGCCTCCATGCTTTTCATATGGATTGGGTTTTTGCTATTTCCTGGCCATGTATCATGTATAATGATTCAGTTAGAAGTTGTAAAAGAGAATGCGTCTTACCCACATCTATAAAATGAGGGATCCCAGCTTTCTTTATTTAATGGCCATACTATTTTTTAACTGATCTGCCCAGTTTCATTTAGCAAAGATGAATATAAATGATTTATTCCTCATGAGATCAATAACGAATAGGGTTCTTGCTTGTACATCTGCTTTGATGAGAACAGTAAATTAGCTTGTAGGGAACTTTTTTTACCTGTGCTGCACACTGGGTTTTCTTATATGATCAACTTGGAGTCAAGGGGTGGCACGTCACTCTTTGCAGGTTTTTGTACAGTAGTGATGCTAAATGTACACTGGTAATGAAACAAAATTTGGGGTCCTTTTTTTCTCCTTTAGTCAACTTCTTTGTGTACTTCTGTCCATAAAAATGCTGATGGTGAACCAGCATTTCAGACGGTTTACATTTTGCAGGTCTGTCTACATATCAATTTGACATTTATGCTATTTGGCAGACCAGTCAAAGTGGCTGGAATATTACAGAGATGTGCTTCAATGCTCCAAAAAGGAAAAGTACAAATTTGTTCAATTATCTTCAATGTGCAACCACCCTGCACTCTACTATTAGCAAAGTAACAGTGTTGCTTCAAGATCTGTGCAATTAGTTTCTAGGTGCAAATGCAACTGTCCACTACTCCAGTACTAACCGCTGCTTCAATATTTGTGCAATTTAGGAGCGTATAAAAGCAGTGCTCAATATTAAAGCTTTTTCCAAACTATTTAGAGCAGCATCCTGTTTTGAGTCCTTTCACTCGTGTCAAACTAAACTTTCTAGTTTCTACTGCTAAAGAGAGACCATGAGTTTGTTACCGTTGATTAATATTGATGAATAGGATGTGTAGCAAAAAAATTAAGTTTACCTCCATGTATGACCACTGGTTGTCATCGTGCCCTTTATATGTCCGCTTAGATGTTTAATTAGATGAAAGGTGATAGCATTGTACCCTTCGTAATTAGATTAAAAACAAGGCAAACATACAATGGAAAAAGTACATTATATTCATCTGTTTTTCCTTTTTCATAATCTCGCGACTTTCGAAATGAGCACAAAAAAAATTCACAAGAGATCGGGAGATGACACGATTTTGTTGGCAATTATATTACATTGAGTGAATATCGTGAAATTTCACATATTTTAGCATAACTATGAGAAAACTACATATATTTTGGCCACCGACAAGTTGGTCTCACATGTAAATTACACACATGTGGGTCCCACCTATCAGATTTTGTTGCATTTAGCGACAGCTGATGCATGTAGGGTTTATTGAAACGTTATGCCGGTACATGTGGTTTGGTTTCGGTGAAATGCGTACTAAACTATGTGATTTTCTTACAGTTATGACAAAATATGTTTAGTTTTGCAAAATTTACTCTGTCTCGTTAATTAGCTGTACATTTCATTAAACAATTCATAGCAAGCAAAAACAATTTTTTTTAAAACAATTATTTTTATTCTGAATTACAGTAATAATACTCTGTCACTCCACCGTTGGGCGACCTGGCTCTAGTCGCTCAACTATTGGGCGACTGATCCAAGTCGCCCAACAGTAAGGCGATACGTGGAGTAGTTGCCCAACGGTGGAGCGGCTGTCCCTTCAGCTACTAGTCGTTGAACCGTTGAGCGACTGATTAGCCCCTAGTCGCTCAACCATTGGGCGACTAGGAGAAAAGCAGCCTCATAACCATCATCAAGAAGTCGAGAAACGAAAGGAGATTATACCTAAGCTTGTCCACAAGAGCAACATCCTTTAGAATGAATTTGTTGTTCACCCTAATTGATCCTGCCTTCAATTCGCCTTGTGTATCATCTCCAAAGGTGATGAAGTCATCACCGTTGCTCGTGTGAAAGAGGTGAACCATTTTGAGTTCTGGTCATGTGGCGTGAACATCCGAGTCAACGAACCACGTGTTCTTCCCTTTCCGCGATAATCCTCGAAAATCAAGGAACAAAAGAACGATGTGTCTCAACATCGGGGTTAGATAAACATGATTTAGGAATCCAAGATCGAGACACACGTCTACAAGGAGTATACAAACCGTAAGTACTATCCTTGATTTCATCTAACATTCGGTTATGAGCAATGTTTAAATTAAATGAGACTTGAATCGTCCATGGGCTGGCTCGACTTGGCAAGCATAATGGTCGATCAAGCACCAAAACGGTCGAGCCGGTGACCACTCAATGGCGGACCACAATCGATAAACATTAGAATTAGGATATTTAGGAACATAATGATTTGCATGAGAGAAAAATCCTAATCCGTGTTTATTCTTTTCAATGTTACCATGTCTCATAGAAGCTCTAGGTTGCATGAATGAAATTCTATCAAAATTTTTCCTATCATTTTTCAACCTACGCCAATGTAATTCAATCAAATGCCCACCTTTCTTGCAATAAGTGCAATGGTACTTGGTACCACTAGAAGAAGCACCATTTGAATTAATACAATGTTGAGCAAAACCCGCAGATTTAAAAGATGTTTTTGCAGTTGGGTTTTGAATTCAATTAAACCTTTTCCAAGACTTGAATGACTTTTGGGTTTGAATTGTCTTGAAAAGAATTGAATCCTAAACCTTGCTTCTTATAAGGAGTTTTAGACTTGTCAAGAATCATGTTTAATTGTTTCTTACCTTTAGAAAATTTCTCTAATGTATCATGAAGGTAAGCATTTTCTTTTCTCAAGTTAACACAAGCATCACAAGTTTTATCCATAGATTTCTCCTTATACAAAGCAATTTCAAGCTTAAGAGCGGAACAAGAAGCACAAGTAGTATTTTCAATATTGTCCTTAAGCTTAGCATATTTGACTCTACTTCTAAGATATCTTTGATTTCACGTTCTTTTTCTAAACATGAAGTGCAAGGGCTAGAATCAAACACATCAAAAGCAATCAATTTACTAGATTCTAAACATTTTTCACAAGGAGCACTTTTAATTTCATTTAGTTCAAATCTAGCATTCTCAAGTTGTTGAACAGAAATGTTATGAGCAGATTGTAACTTGGTAATTTCTGAATGCATAGCATGACAAGATAAACATTCATCAGGTTCAAGAGTCTTAGCAGTTTTAAGCTCTACTTTCAGTTTGCTAATCTTTGACTCTAATTTCTTATTTTTTGTCATAACAAATTCTAGTGCTTCATCTTGACTAAGCAATTGCTCAACTATAGAATCATATTTAGCAGAAAGCTCATCATAAGAAAAAGATACCTCATTATCATCAATGTCATCCGTGTCACCATGAAGCACATGCGGTGAAGTCTTTGGCCTTCCTTTCTTTTGCCTTGAGGGATCTCCTCCTCCTTATCCTCCTCACTCCCGGTATCCACATCGCTCAAGGATTGATCCTCAAAAGCGGCAAGGACCGGTGAGCGGCCTTCACAAGCTTATTAGCCTCATACCTTGATTTGTTGAAAGGAGGCTTCTTCCAAGTCGCTTTCCTTCCTTATGATTGCTCTTACCTTTCACCTTGGGGCAATTTGCCCGGATATGATTGAGCTCACCACATTCATAGCATGTCACCGACCACCTCTCTTTTGTTTCTCACATTATTGTAGGCCCGTGAATTTTTTAGCTAGAAGAGCTAACTCGCTTTTGTGGATACTTTCAAGCTCCTCTTCATGAATAGCAGATAAACAAGCAAATGAAAATCCGTAAGAAGATTCGTAAGAGTCATCAAAAGACTTTTGAGAGGATCGCTACCAAAGCTAAATTATCTTTCTTGGGATGATCAACTCTTTTAATTTCATGAGTCTTGAGTTTACTATAAAGCAATTCTAAAGTAAGACTTGAAAGATCAACATTTTCTTCTATAGCAAGAGCCTTCATCTCCCACTCCTTGGTGTTGATTGCAACAAGAGATGGGTAGCATTTTCAGATTCGAATATTCAATATCAACAAATTTTCATTTGATTAATTACTTTATTAAAGCGATGAAAATGTCATCGATGCTCTCCAGACGATCTCGAATTTATTGTATTCACGCTTGTAAACAGCTTGACGACCTTTTTGATTTGGGACGAACCTCATGATATGTTTCGAGAGTGTTCCAAATTTCATGCGCATTGAAAGATTACAAATTCGATCATATTCTTGTCTACCAAGTGCACCATATAAAAGATTCTTAGCCTTATTGTTGTTAGCCAAAAGAATTGTAGAAGCGTGTAGCAATTTCAGAATAACCAATGGGCTCTAACAACATCCCAAATAGCTTGTCCTCGCTCTCAAGAAAGACGCGCATACGATTCTTCCAATAGGCATAGTCGTGCCCATCGAAGATATGCGTTTAGTAGAAAACTTATCCATCCGTTGGAGTTAAGATCAAGATTGAACTAACCTGCTCGATACCACTTGTTGGACCGTAAAAGCGACTAGAGGGGTGAATAGGAGCACGCTCACTTTTTCACAATTTATGAACTCAATACAATTTAACTCCAAAGAGCTATTAGAAAGCTATGAAGATCAATATACTAGTCAATGGAAGACTAGTATTGAATCCAATTAAACCCTAAGCAATATAACAAAATCAACTAAGATTACCAAGACTCACAAAGACCGGTCCGACTGTTATACTCAACCGGTCGCTCGGCGGTCCGACCGGCGTTAGGCGGTCGGACCGCCAAAATTCGACCGGTGATGATGGGCGGTCGACCGCGACTCGAACCGATCCGAGGAGAGGAGAGGGAGGAAAGAGAGGAGGAGAAGTCACGCATCGACAGAGAGAGGAGGAGAAGTCCACGCATCGACGACGGTGAGTCCCTGCTCTTCCTTGTAGATCTACTTTTGAAACCATAGTAGGTTAGCAACTGAAATAATTAGATGTGTAGTTGTGTTGTGTACGTCGCATATTGTTAATAGTTGTAAATAGTGTAGTCATAGAATTAACGTCAATTTAGTTGTTAATAGTTGTAATACGGCTATGACTGAGTACATACCGTGTGCACATACGTCATTTCGTGTACATATTTGCAAAAACCACGTGGCTATGGCTGAGACATCGTAGTCGCCCATCCCGCGATCCACAGCCATCCTTACACCCACTCCCACTTACGTCACATTTACGAAAACCCCCTATACCCTAACCTCTTAACCCCATACCCTAACCCTAACCCTTAACCCTAACCCCTAAACCCTCAAACCGTAAATCCTAAAACCCTCAAACCAAAATGTGTCTATAGCTATATACGTTGAGGATTATGCGGTTTATGCAAGAATGCAACTAAATTTTCACAATTTTTGTACATACACTATAAATAATTAAACCATTAATTGTGTCATAATTGCTAATTTGAGGATTATGCGGTTTATGCAAGAATGCAACTAAATTTTCACAATTTTTGTACATACACTATAAATAATTAAACCATTAATTGTGTCATAATTGCTAATTTGAAATTGATTTGCAGGTATGGCTCATGACCTTGGTGGTTCCGACTGGCCTTTCGGCCTGCTGGACCGGCTCGTTGATGCGCAGCACCGCGCCAGCCGTCGTGTCCCGCATCCTGAGGGCGGGTACGAGGCAACTGAGTTGGGGGTGGTCCGTATGCGGACACCCCGACGGGCTTGGAGAGTAGACCCACGTTGGAGAGACATGTTTGTTTATAAACTGCGGTACTTTCTTTTTATCATATGTACATGGTATATACTTACTTCTTCGTGCTTTGCAAGCTGAGCGGTGCTGGCCTTCTACCTCTCGTGCGAATGGTGGAGGCCACCGACAAGGACGACACTCCGGTCGAGGATGACGGGAGGTCGAGCCGGCCAGCAGCGATCACGACGGTTCTGTTCGCTCGACCGGCGGCGACTACGGTGGATCGGTGGCGACCGGAGATGCACACCTTTCGCCTCCCATTCGGGGAGATGCCCCCACTTTGCAGGACGTCGCGGTGCTGCTCGGCCTGCCTATCGCGGGAGCTGCTGTCTCCACGCCGGACGCGCCTACCAACTGGCACGACAACCTGCTGGGCAGGTTCGAGGGGGTTCTTCCAGTTGAGGCCGCGGCAGCGTACTACATCTTCGCGGCGCGGCAGAGGCATGGCCCGCCCCTACGGTGGCTTTCGCAGTTCCGGGTACATATGCGACCCATTTTCCCTGTTTAGCGATGCACTATCCTTGCCATATGACGGCCTTACTATTGAGGCGTTTGTGCACAGGTCGAGTAGATGGACCCAGAGGCCAGCGAGGACCAGGTGTCACGGCACCTCGAGGCGTACTTGTTGTGGATGTTCGGATGGGTACTGTTTACCAGTAGCCATGGTGACTCTGCTGACGCCCGCCTCGTAGGGTACGCGAGGGTCATCACCGACGGGGAGGAGGTGCAGCTCTGCTGGGGATCAACCGCACTTGCTATGATGTACCACGACATGTGCGATACGTGCTGCAGGACGAGGCCGACCTCTATCCTCACAGGCTACTCCCTCCTACTGTAGATGTGTTCATTCGAGCGCTTCCCCCTCGGACAACCCATGCTAGTCGACAGTAGTCCGTACCGCGCAGACATGTACCATGGGGGCGCGTGGACTGGCCGACCGCAGGGTCCCTTTGGTGCCTTAGACGGGTACATACTCTCATGTATCTTTACTTTAGTCATTTTACAGGCCATCCTTTGTAACCACTATTCTGGCTCGCAGACACAGATTGCGCACGTGCAGGTCACGTGTGTATGAGCACTTCGTCGAGCAGCTTGACCGCCTCACCTCTGACGATGTGTTCGTCAAGGACTACGTGGTGCACAGGGTGATGCACCAGTTCGCCCTCCGCCAGGTTGTTCTAGTCCCCGTCGGGTGTCGGCTTCCCGACTTGGTCCACACGTGAGTTACACACAACACATGTTCCTATATTTTTTTAATTTTGTTACGATGGCTTCTAATTGTAGTAGAACATTTCGCAGGCAGAGTAGGAGGGGTGGAAGCGGGACGGGCTGGGCGGCGAAGATGGAGCTATGGCTGGCGGAGTGGGCGGACACCCTCAAGGACTACGTTCCGGAGGGCACCCCGTACGACCCCAGTGCGTACGATGAGTGCCTACACTGGTACACTCTGCAGACACGCACCAGGTTGGTGCAGGTTGTCAACCCTTGCCCCGCTCACGTACCAGCACGGAACGACGCATACCCTGTACACTTCGCGTGGAACGTGCACTTCACGGTACGTACTCTCGTGTATTTTCAAATGTCTGAGTACGATTACCACAATTACAAGTTTGACACTTTCATGTATTCCATGTAGACGGACATCACCGCGGGAATTACGAGAGACTCCTAGTAGATCCCGTATAGGATCGCCCACGATGCGGAGGTGACGCGCGATGAGCTGGTGCAGATGGATCGTCGGGTCTACAGTGCGGCGAGGCATGCTGTGACCCTGATGCTGTGCATGATGGTCCCGGAGGTGGCCATGTCGATGCGTACACTAAGGATGCCACGTCCTGCAGCCTAGCTAGGAGGCTCCAGAGGAGCACGTGCAATGCCCTGCCAGCGCTTGACCAGGCTGGGCACGTGGCTACCCACCCCCACCGCCACCGGGCCAGGCCGGAGGGTCAGGGTTGAAACATGGGTACCCACCGCCGTCATTTCCAGACTCCTACCCGATAGTGTAAGGGAAGTATACGTTCTTCCCCGACCTGTTCAGGCAGGGTAGGTACGACAGGTACGACACTTGGATGTGCACCATGGCCCATGCTGAGGGTTTGCTTCATGCAAATATATTGCATGAATAAACAAAATTTGTCCTGCATGTTTCGCGCCCCAGCCAGGAGTTGAGCTCTCCTCGCACCAGGAGCCCCCACAGGACGTGGACGTCTTCTTCACGAAAGACCCAGGGGAGGTCAGGGGAGCACCTCATCTTGCACCCGTTGAGGTTCTTTCCGCGTGGCAACTCAGTGGTGCCCCAGTGGCCACACAGGCACCAGTGGAGTCGACCCCACAGGCCTTGGGAGCACGGGTTAGCAGGGCTCCCCCCCCCCCCCCCCCCCCCCCCCCCCCCCCCCCCCCCCCCCCCCCCCCCCCCCCCCCCCCCCCCCCCCCCCCCCCCCCGGGGGGGGGGGGGGGGGGGGGGGGGGGGGGGGGGGGGGGGGGGGGGGGGGGGGGGGGGGGGGGGGGGGGGGGGGGGGGGGGGGGGGGGGGGGGGGGGGGGGGGGGGGGGGGGGGGGGGGGGGGGGGGGGGGGGGGGGGGGGGGGGGGGGGGGGGGGGGGGGGGGGGGGGGGGGGGGGGGGGGGGGGGGGGGGGGGGGGGGGGGGGGGGGGGGGGGGGGGGGGGGGGGGGGGGGGGGGGGGGGGGGGGGGGGGGGGGGGGGGGGGGGGGGGGGGGGGGGGGGGGGGGGGGGGGGGGGGGGGGGGGGGGGGGGGGGGGGGGGGGGGGGGGGGGGGGGGGGGGGGGGGGGGGGGGGGGGGGGGGGGGGGGGGGGGGGGGGGGGGGGGGGGGGGGGGGGGGGGGGGGGGGGGGGGGGGGGGGGGGTCCATAACTCAAGACGAGGCATCTGTCAAGATGGACAAGGATATGAAAACAACTTTAAAGCAATGGGAGAGAAAGAATTTCAAACAATAGTTGAGTCAAGAGAGACATGAGATGAGTTAAGGAGTTCAATTAATCTTGCAAGTTAATTTTGCTTTAGAAAATAGTTTGGACTCACTAAGAACGGCCAATCTAACTAGGGTCAAGACCTACAGTCAGTATGGCTCGATACCACCTCTGTCGGGACCCAAATATGCAATCTGGACCCTCTGTGTATTCTGCACTAGTCCAGGATCACGCTAGTGCACACAGTGTCAACATTGATGAAATATCACATCCATACAACGAATATAAGAATAAACGAGTACATTTAAATAACAAATAACTGTTGGGACCTTATGGTCGAGTTTTACATTTATTAAGCCATGCAAGGCTGACAATAAAGAAATAAACTGCAGAGGAAACGAAATAAACTCCGGTGGCTCCCATCAATTTACCACAGGCAACCGACTGGGATCAAGACCCTAACGTTCAACCTTCGTAGAACTCTTCTTCAAAAGCAGGCGACGACTCCTCCACTTCTGTTGATTTGTTTAGCAAGAGTGAGTACACACCGTACTCGCAAGTCATACCACAGAATGCATTTATACATGATGGCTTATTCCAAAGAAATGGCTTCTGTGGTTATTTTGCAGAAATGCAACATTTGCAATTGAATACAAATAATAGATTGAAAGCATAATTCAAAACAAATAGACAATAATAAGTTAACAATTGATTTCACAAAGGACACACAGTCTAATCAAGTTCTTTCACACAGCTGAACAAGTTATCTCACACAGCTGACCCTTCCCAATTGTTTTATGAAAATCTACCCCTCGTGTGAAATTCCCGAGCATGTCCATAACCGAGGACGCGGCTATTCGAATAGATTGGTTTAAACACTCTGCAGAGGTTGTACACTTTACCCACACGATGAAACCAACCGGATCAGAGTTGATCACAACAAAACCTTTCAGAGACTTCATCTCAAACAATGACACTCCTGGTGTGCTTTCTGCCGTCAATTTGTACACCTGACCCTTGGAGCGACACACACCATTGGACGGGGATGCGTGAATCGTCCGCGATGTGACATATCACACCTCCACCCATCACATAGCTTAAATACAACCTGAGTTGTCAATGTCAAGACTCCATAACTTACTAAGTCGGGCCCGCCCATACTAGGCATGTGGTCGCATGAAGAAGGCCCAGTTCAATGGCGCACAAAGTTAAGTCCTTAATTGACTAAGGCAAGACTTCGATTTTAACCCAAATCACAAAGTTTAATAAGCACAGCTCCACCATTCACACAGAATCCACCACTTGCCTCGGTCTAAATCTTTTCCCACTCGTTGATTAAGTGCAACACATGCCATCAACGAGTAATAGCACACAAAGACACACAGATTCATCACAGTTCCATAATCACTTAGTCAAGTTTATAATTGCAACTCTCACATGAAATGATGACTCGTGGCATGGCTAAGCGATCTAATCGTATCTAACCAACCCACGTTGGTGCTACGATAATACCAACTAATAATTAACCAACCTAGGGTGACAAAAGATCATGGTATACAATAGACAAGGTGGCATAACAAATTGGATTAATAACTATCCCAAAAGCATTTAAATAAATACTTGAAATAGAATGCAATACATTGAAACAAAGTATTTTGGCGGGTTCAAAATGATCAAAGGTATAACTTGCCTTGGAATAGATCTAGATATTGGTCTTGGTCTTGAGGTGCTCCTTCTTCTGCAAAATTCCCCGAAGTATCGACGTCTACTCGCAAACGAGACAAAAGAAACAAAACAAATAAATAACAGAGGCAAAACAAACTCCAAAATTAAATAAAATTCACCATTAAATAGATCTTAATTTTATATGAATTTACAAATTTGAATGGGCTCAATTGGACTTGGATGCAAAAGATATGGGCTTTGGAAGATTGGAAAATCAATTAAACCCTAAATTGGATTTTCTCGAATTTCCCGAATTAATTTTATAAAGGAAAATCGAATTATTGCGCAATGCTTGCGTCACCGAGGAAAAGAAATAATTTTAAACCGGCCCGACAGTGGGCCCCACTGTCGACCTCTTGGCTCACGGTGGACCAAATCCACGAGCCAGAAGTGCGAGGATCGGTGGATCGCGCCGCGTGGCTGGCGACGAGGGCTTCCACGCGGCAACGTAACTAGGTGGCTCGATCGGCGCCTGGCCGCTTCCACGCGGCATGGAGAGAGCGGCAGAGGGAAGAAGGAATGAGGGCTTGGCCGGGCGGGCGACGGCGGCGAAGTGTCGGCGCGAAGCACAAAATGAGATGATGAGGATGGTGCGAAGCTGCTGGTGGGTGGCGAAGGTGCTTGGGCGGCAAGGTTTACCGACAGTGGAGCAGAGATGACGGCGGTGGCGGCGGTGTTTTGTCGGACGAGTCGACAACGGAGGAGGAGGCACCGGCGAGGGTTGGCGAGGGCAGCACCAGGTAGCTGAGGTTATTGCGATCCCAAGGGCGTCGGTTGCGCGGCCGAGGAAGCTCTGGACTCGGAGGATTTCGCCGGCGACGAGGTTGCGGCCGAGGTTGGTCCTTGCGGCAATGCGGCGCAAGCTGCTGGGCGGCAGGGGCGGCGGCTTAGGGCGGTGGAGGGAGATGGGGCGGAGCTTTGGGTACGAGGCTCGGCCTTAAATAGCCGGGGCGAGGCGAATCCGCAGAAGAAACGGCGGCGGCGCGGGAGATCCGGGAGTCGGGCGCGGGGAGAGTCCCTGAGGGAGACGATGCGGACGTGGCATCGGCGGGGTCCACCGGTCAGCGGAAGGAGGCGAGGCGAGGCGCGGGCGAGCGTGCTGCGTGGTGCGATGGCGATCCAACGGCGCGGAGCGAGCAAGAGCGTGCGGCGTCCGATCGGGACACGCGGCGTCCATCCGAGCGGGGAAGGCGGCGACGCGCGGGAGTGGGCCGAGGCGACGGAATAGTGGTGGGCTTTTGCCCATCACTGTTCCGAGGGATTTTAATTAGATTTTTCTTTTAAATAAATCCAAAAAATACAAATAGCAATTAGAAAATAGCAAATGACTTTGGAAAAATTCCAGAAAATTCTATAAAATATATCCAAGCATATAGAACCTAAATAAAATAGTTCTGACAATTGTTGATGTTGGGATTAAGCTCATTAAATCAATTTGTCCTTGAAGTCCATATTAAGCTTTTTAAATTAATATTCAATAAATCCAAATGGTGAATTTTCTTGCTACCATTATTTAAAAGATTTTTAAAACTCTGAAATTTGGGATGTTACAACTGAGAGGCTCCCGAGTAGACCGACGCTCGCCGTAGGGTGTTTAGTCAACAGCCTTACACTCACCATCCACCTCCGGAGCTCGATCTAAAGAGGCTGCCTCGCAGTATTCCCAATGATTCTGGGTCGAGCCGCGCCCCCCTTCTATGCCCGCTAAACACCCTCCGGAAGGGCCCCCGACGGGGGTGGCGCCACCCCTTTACTGGTGTCGGGACGCCTGCAAATGCGTTCAATCAACCGATTAGTGGACCATTGGGCAGCGCTATTGGTGCTGCCCGAACTTCTGCGTGGACTACCCCAACCTCAGATTTGACACGCCGAGCCACAGACAGCTGGTAATGAAATCATATTTCAGTGCACACCACTATTTTGCTTCTCGTTACGCCGTAACCACATCTCTCTTCCCACCGTAGTCTCTGCCGCGCCTATGCGACTTCAACTAGCAGATCAACGACAAGATCCACCCGTACGACATGTGCATGCTGCTGACATAGAAGAGCTTGCCAGGGAGGACTACGAGGGTCGTGAAAGGTGCCTCGAAGAGCTACAGGCTGAGATGGAGGAGAAGAAGAGGCTGGAGAGGCTGCACGAGGAGTAGGAGCGCGAGCATGCCAGACAACGTGAGGCCGAGAGAGCGTGGAAGAGGGTCATCGCGGCGAAAGCTAAGGCGCAAGGTGAGGAGTATAACACCGAGCTGGGTCGCAAGGGAAAATGGCCACGTTCACGCAGTAGTTCGACCCTCTTCGTCCATATGTCCCATGTATTTCTAATTCTCTAAAGGCATACGTGTATCGTCCTTAGTTCGTTAGTCTGCGTACCATGTAACTCTCTTGTCGAATCAACTGTCGTGTTGTTATCGTTGCGCTATTTCTTCAAAGTTCTCCATCATGTATGAATTCCCTAGCACATCGCAAGAATCACTTACCTTTCTATTTACGACTCACTGCTACCTCAATCGTCCTCACAAAATTCTTCAAAAATTTACCGCACTACAACAACATACGACGATCACAAAATATTATTACGAGTCTAACAGGTTTTGTATCATTGAGAATCTACGAAAATAACAAACGGACTAACCAACCTTGTCACCACCCTTTTATTTCCAAAAAAAATTAACAACCTACAAACAAGATTTGCTAAATGTATTACCTACAAAAAATTGTCATTTAATCCATCGAATTATTAAAATAATCATGTTATCATTTAAAATTGCCCATCGGTTGACTGACACATGGAGTAGTCGTCCAACCGTTAAGCGACTATCCCAAGTCGCTTAACCACCGGCGACGACTCCACGTGTCACTTGACCGTTGGGAGGCTTAGATCAATCGCCCAATGGTTGAGCGACAAGATCTAAGTCGCCCAACGGTGGAGCGACATAGTATTATTTCTGTAAAATAAAAAGGGAGGTATATTACTTTAATTCAGAATAAAAAATGATTATTAAAAAAATCAAGCAAAAACTGGGAATGAAAAGTTCTAGTATTGCATTAACGCTATAATCAAGATATATACACTACATCAAGAATAATAATCACCTAACTAAAACATGCAATGCATGCATACATCATCAACCTCATCATGCAATTCGACGACAGGAATTGGCCGTATTGGCACTGTGTGCGACCGTATTTGCAAAAACGTCACTCGTCGCGTTGTATTTGCAGAAATGACGCCTCCACCGCATGTTCACCGCGCGGTCGTCACCAACGAGCTGACACGTTAGCGCTGCCGCATGGCCACCGTACGGTGGAGGCGCTCCTGCGCAGCAGTCATGCAGACCCTCTCTCCTCCAGATGTTTGTAGGAATTTTTAAATATAGAAAATGAGTTCAAAAAATTATTAAATTTCCGTGGAGCCTCCCGATATAGTGTACTCACTTGTGCAAAAATTTTCATAATTTTATTCGGTCTGATTTTTTATCGCAATTTCATTTAAGTATATAGGTGTAGTATTTTCTAAATATAGAAAATGAGCTCCAAAAATTATGAATTTTGTTTTGAGCGCTCCTTATATAGTGGACTTGATTGTGTAATATTTCTACAAATTTATATGTGTTTTGAAATTGTCTTGAAAAATTAAGGATTTAGGTATAGAAAATTTGGATTTTAGGTTTCGAAAATTAGGGTTTAATGAATTCACACACAAAGTACTCCTAACAGAATAGGCTTAATCATATCTAACAGAATTAGAGTTTCATGCCAAACATTTCCCTTAGTTGGTTCATGGACAAACTTAGCTAGCATGTGTTACAATACAGTATTGTTCGAACTCTATAGGCGCAGGGTTTTGGGTGGGGGTTTTGGATAGGGGTTTTGAATTATTTAGGGTAATGCATAATTTTCGATCAAAATTATCTATCACACTAGTTTGAATCCCCTTTCATCCTGAGTGCTACAAACCCGCACGTGTATCATGTAATACTTGTAACCGAACCGCACGCATGTAATACTTGTAACCATTCTGAAATGTCGTCAATTTTATCAATGGAAAAGAACTACATTGCAACTCCATTGGAAATGTTAATATACAATATGGCACAACAGTACACACACAACATACAAAACATGCATATAAATATATCAAAACATAATCACATAACACAAGATACAATATGGCTCACTCGTCTAAGCCACTACTCTCTACTCGCTGCGTCTACGTCCGCATGCACCTGTATGTTTTGCGTCGAGCATGTCACGTGGAATACGTCAGTCGGTCCGGATAGTGTGTGTCAGATCGAAGGGGGGTACGGAGACTGTTGAGTATGTTGAGTGGGCGGAGGTGCACCAGTAGGCTGAGTCGGAGGAAGCTGAGTCTGGTAATTATCCATGTCGTCTTGCTGAGATATGTCAAGCTGGGGGCCACATGCAATGAATTCATGAACCACGGACTATATAAATCCATTCCCTATTTGTTCGCCCCAAGGTACGATGTCTGCACCTTCGGTCGTGCGGATCAGCTTTGGCCTTGGACGTCCGGTGTGCCAACGAACCCAGAGGAGCTCTGGCCTTGAACATGCGGTGTGCCAGCAAACCCGGAGGAGCTCTGCCCTACGTAGCTGCAAACCATGGCTGTCATTGTCCAAACCCTGGCATCGTGTACTACTCCCTGGCAGGAGCTAGGAAGCCCGTATCATCATCATTAGTGGACGTGAACTGGCCGTCACCCCCACGGTCAACTGAAGGCTGTAAAACGGAACGATGTTAGCCAAAATAAACACTATGGGCGTAAACTGAGAATCTTGTACCTCCCAGATGTGGAGTGTAGATGACCGAGGGGGAGTGCTAGTCTGTGTACAGAACACAGACAATAGATGTGATGCATCCCGATGGACCTGCGGCGGGAGAACGACGTGATGCTAGCGTAACATAAGACATAACCAAAAAACAGAACGTGGATTTGTACATAACTTACGTCCCTGCCGATATGGCCCGCGGATGACCGACGAGTAGCGCTACGACGTCGGCCAAACTCGCTAGGTCGTGAACACGGTCCCCCACTTGGTGCCCGATGCGCGGGACATCGTCTGTTGAACGATCGCAGCTCAAGTTCTTTATTATGTTCTTCAACTACGCAAAAATGTACTTGAAAGTTTTCGGCAGCCCCAGTGTTGTGTCTGGGCCACGGATGGCTGTCTCCGATGCGCTTGTGACGCACTGCACCCGCTCCAACTGAAGTGACATACATAATAGATTCAGTAATAAAGAGTACAAATATCATCAATGAAACGACAAGAGGTCGTAAGTGTCTTACGGTGTCGTCACGCCGCAAAGCGATGTGACGATCAAACAGTGGCGAAGACTCTTGTGGTGCGTCACCTGCTCCGGGCGCTCTGATGGAGGAAGGGTGAGTCTGTCGTGCGACCATGGCACATACCACTCTAGGTACTCACCGTATGTCCGAACATCGTAAGGACGCTGCTCCTGCAAGGCCTCCATGTGCGCCGTCTCAATCCATGTTGTAGTCCACTCGTGCTGGACTATTTGCTAATCCTCAGTCCCCCGGCCCAACCTCGATTACCTGTATTTCCGGAAGGATTGATGTTAGAAAAGAAGACATAAGAAGTGTAAAGATTACTCGGATAAAGTTTGACTCACAAGTGTACGGCTCGCTGCAGGACCCTGTCGTTCGGAGGCGGCACGTCCTGGTACAAAGCAAACTATTGCATTACACGCTGCGGCGCATAAAGCTCCACCATATGTGCGAACACCAAATGGCAGGTCATTGCCCATAACCTAGCCCGTGTGGCGCTACTGTCTACACGAAATCTGGAGTCCATGGAGCCCACATGATGTCGTTGTCGTGCAACTACTCGAACTCGTTGTGGAACAACGAGTATCGCCTCGCCGGACTGTCCATGGCCCAGCGTAGATGGGCAGCAGTCTACCGTGAGCCCATAGTGAGCCCGTCTATCGAGTCGTCCAACTCGGCGTATGGGTGCACCGCTCTCTTGAAGGCCGACCGCCCAATAGGGAAGTGCTCCCAACTCCACAGTTGCAGGAGCACGTAGCAAATGGTCAGGTTGGGGGTAGCACCGGTGTCGTACCGTGAAGCGTCACACAACCCCTGATATGTGGCGCAAAGGACAACTAATTCCAAGCTATACTGTGGCATCAGCCCAGCCTCCGCGTCAACCAAAGACTCGGTAACACGGACGAAGCTGGGGTAGCATCAATCGCCTTGTGTGGTAGGAAACATGATCCAACCAAAGAGCTGAAGAATGTAAGCAACAAGGTGCGTCTTAACGACCTCGTTAGGTGCATCCTGCGACCATTGACTGAAATACCTCAGCCAAGTCCGGGGGACGCCACGTGCATGCTCCGGGACAGCTAGGCCAAACCGATGCTCCAGCCTGGCCTTTCAGTCCACCGATGAACGACCTTGGAATAAGTGCCTCACCTCGGATCGGGAGACCAATCAAGAATGAGACGTCCTGCAAAGTGACTGTCATCTCACCCCACCGAAAATGGAAGGTGTGCGTCTTGAGCCTCCGCCTGTCGACAAATGCCGACAGCAGGCTGGCATCTAGGGTGAACCGCCGTCCGACAGAGAGCAACCTCGCAAGGAGCAACAAGCTCGTGTCCTGGAGGATTGGGACGTAGTGAGCGTCCAGCTCCCAGTAATCCCTCCCAGACCGAAGCACCAAGAGCGGAGGGCCATCTGCATCATCGGTGATCCACAACTTGCACCGATGGTTCTTATCGTAGAAGTGTTCCAGAAGCATCGGTAGAGACATTCCTTGCAACAGATGGAATAGACGAAATATTAGTGAGAATATTGATAATGACGATAAAATACTGCAAATTAAAAATTACGACCAAATGAACACTACAAATTAATGTCTAATTTACCAATAGAAAATTAAATACGACTATTTAAATATGACTAAATTAGTTATGACTAAATTAGCTATGACTAAATTAGCTATGACTAAATTCATTAGGGCTAAAATTAATTTCTGCTGCGAAATAATCTATAAGACACTTGATCTTACCTTTATTTTTTTCTATTGTTTTGTTGTTCGGTCCAACCAAGTATTCGGAGCTTGTATTTAGGTAAGCATAGAAACAACTTAAGACTCGCACAATATCCCTGCTTAAGGAATGTTACTTTTGAATTATACGATTCAAGCAGTCAATTTGTACTACATGATTTGTGCTTCAAGCGTTGTCGACGATCAAATCACCGATCTTATGAATATAAAAAAACAGAGAAAAATGGAGCGTATCTCCTGGAATGGAATGGGGTCACTCTTTATTGCTATGAACTGGCTATTACAAGGAATGTCTGTCTTCAGACAAAAGGCTAATCCTAGTTACACTGGAATGCAATGCTTGCTATGGGAATCGACTGCTAATCTTCTCAATTGCCTTCAATCTGCCCTCCTCTCCATTTTCCGCGGTCCTCCTTAAGTAGTTAATGAAGCGGTGGCAGTTATCCTCTAGAGAGACGCCTGTTAGGAAGTGAGGCGTCTGGTCGGAGAGAGGTGTCAGTTGACAGGATATCAACTGATGTGCGGTTATATGTCAGTGAGACATTCAACCGTAGTCCAGTGTCTTAGAGTTATGTAACGGCGTGTGGTATGGAATATACAACACTAGTTCCATTCATCACACGGTAAGGATATATCTAGATTCTGATCCAGATCATACCAGTTCGTAGCCTTGCGAGCAGTTAACTGGTCAGGGACTAGGTACGTGACCTTGTCCGACCAAGGTATTTATTGTGTAACCTCTGGAATCCTTACGACCAGTGAGGTCGTTAGCCTTACGACCACGAAGTCGTATGGTCTTCTCTTATGTATTAAAATAATACATCGAGGTTTTAATCCTCGTCAAACGTAGTTGGGACCTCCTTCTGAATTTTGACCAACCAAGCTTACTTTTGTTACTACAGCATGATAGTTATTCTGTTGCTCCTAGTTGTTGTTGTGATATATTAGAACTACAAGCTTGCCCAACAGATTACTGAAACTGCTATGACTAATTAATTGGCACTAAGTAAGGATGGCTAGTTAATTAAGACTTAGTTTGAACTAATTGTTTATAACTAATTATTTCAGTAAAACTAATTAATTACGACTAATTATATGGTAATTAATTAACATTTACTTATTTTAATTGGCACTAAGGAATTAGAACTAATTAATTATGTAACATTAATTTAACTAAGAAAATTCAAAAACGACTTAAATAAGTACGTTTTGAAAATAACAACTAATTAAGTACAAAGATAATACTACGACTGGTTTACTAACAACGCAGTTAATAAAGAATTTAGAGACAATGACAAAATTATCTGCTAATATGGTTGCAAATGACAACGGTTAATAACGCTAAAACGTCGCCGAATATAAAATCGACAGAGTACCGAGACCGAGAGAGAGCGAGTGAGCGAGACGACGAAACTTAATCGTTCTCGCTCACTATTTATAGCACCTGCGTGGCGGGCGTTTCTCTCTCGCATGCATGAATGCATGCACATGCAAGAGACAACAATTAGACTGAGGACCGATGGAGGTGACGGAAGGTGATGCCATGTTTTTCGGTGGAAAAGGAGCCGTCCACAAGTGAGCCTGGTCTGAAGGACCGAAGGGGGGGGGCTGGCTTGTCCGAACGACAGATGGCACAAGGTGTGATTTTTTTTGTTTCTTCGGAGAACCAGACCGCCGGTTCTGGCTGCCGTGTGACACAACGGGGAAGCACCGCACGATTGCCGTGCGGGATCAGGCCTCCACCGTACAGTGGTCGTGTGCCAAAGGGCAGCACCGCACGGTGACCATGCGGTTTTGACCCCACTGCATGGTGGTCGTGCGGTGAAGATGTTATTTCTGTTAATTCCACACGACAGGTACCATTTCTGTTAATACGATGTCCAATAGTGCCAATACGGCCAAAACCTCGTTCGATGAACCTAGTTTTTGCCATGTGTGAGAAACAAAAAAGCCCCTCCCTACCACATATTACCTATGGACCTGGATTCTCTGTAGTAAATAAAGATGACACTGTGTGAATAGTGTGAACAGTACTCCACTATAGTACCACAGCATTAGTGAGAAAACACTGCTGATTTTTTTTTTACTGTAGCAAAACATCGTAACGATTGCTTTTGTAGCGTTTCTACGTTGAGACTGCTAATGAAGAAGATACCTCTCCAATACGCATACCTGCATTCCCTGATGACCTGAAACCGAAAACATTCTGAGCCAAACACTCCACAACCTCCCTGCTGTCCCCTAAATATATACAAGCGCATCCTTTCCTTTCCCTCCTCGGCCACCTTGTCCGTATTTCCATATCCCCCTGGGCCTCGCCTCGCGCTCCTCGCCCCCTGGCATTGGCTGGCGTCTCCCCCTCACGCCATGAAGCACTCCACGAGCGGCATGCGCGTCCATGTCGCCCTGGCCCTCGCGGCGCTGGTCCTCTCAGGCTACGTCCTGCCGGCGCTGGCCGGCGGCGCCGCCTCGTTCAACTACAAGGATGCCCTGACCAAGTCGATCATGTTCCTCGAGGCGCAGCGCTCCGGGAAGCTGCCGCCCAACAACCGCATCAAGTGGCGGGGCGACTCCGGCCTCGACGACGGCAAGCTCGCCAATGTATGTCGCCATGCGTCTCTCTCTCTCTCTCTCTCTACTGCATTAATGTCTTGGATTCATCGTATCTTCCATGTGCATGCATGTAGTGATATATGCAATACGTGTTCATAGATAGATAGATAGGCCTATACTCGAAATAAAAGGATCACGATTCATTCATGTATGGAATGTGCTCGATTGTTGCTTGAAATTTGTTTGGATCGAACAATGGGAAATCCGTCTGAACGACTCTTTTTTTTTAAAAAAAAAAAGACAATCCGTCTGAACGCTGTGAATATATGTAGGCAACATAAGATCGAATATAATGAACTAATTAATGTGAGGCGGTAATTGCCCTTCGTAGCATGATTAATTCTGTCACGTACAACGCGTGCTTTAGGGAATGACTGTATATATCATCACTGAAACAAGAATGAAATTAAGGATGGCCGACCAATTTGATTTATCACCTTTTTTTCCCGTTGTGATTACGGTCAAAGTGTTCGTATACCGTGCACAATGAAAGGCACAAAATTACAGGAGAAAAAAAATCATATGTATATCTATGCGCGTGCATGTCGACACGTTAAGCATGGATTTTAATCAAGTGATTAACACGAATCATAAGCCTCTAATTAAAACAAGAGAGGAGATATACATATACGTGACACGTACGTTTGTCTGGTCGATCAGGTGGATCTCACCGGTGGATACTACGATGCCGGCGATAACGTCAAGTACGGCCTGCCCCTGGCCTTCACGGTGACCACCCTCGCGTGGACGGCGCTGGCGTTCAAGCCCGAGCTGCAGTCGGCGGGCGAGCTGGAGAACGTGTACGCCGCGATCAGGTGGGGCACCGATTACTTCCTCAAGGCTGCCGCGAGAAAGAACCGCTTGTGGGTTCAGGTGAGACCTCCGTTTAATGATTCTAGAAAGAAATCTTGTCATTTTCAGGGTAGGCAATCGATCGGCCGGCCGGCATACAAGAAAACCTTAATTTATTCCGCCTGAAATCGTTCGTTCTGTTCATTTTCAGGTTGGCGACCCCAATTTGGACCACCAGTGCTGGGTGCGGCCGGAGAACATGAAGACACCGCGGACGCTGTACGAGATCAACGAGAAGACGCCCGGGACGGAGATCGCCGCCGAGACTGCCGCCGCCATGGCTGCCTCCTCGATGGTCTTCCGGAACATCGACAAGACATACTCTCATCGTCTCCTAAACAAGGCCAAGCTGGTAACATAGTACTATAGTATCATGATTGCATGCATGCATTCATGCACGCTTAGCTGACCTTCCAAGTGTGCACGTTGCATCTGCATGATCGAAACAACACTTTTTTCTTGCATTTCACAGCTGTTCCAGTTCGGCAAGAACCACAAGGGAAGCTACGACGGCGAGTGCCCCTTCTACTGCTCCTACTCTGGCTACAATGTACGTATAATTTTGATCTGACGATGCATGTCATACCGAGGTCAATTCTGTTCGTGCATGCCGGAACTGGACTGACAAGTCCGTACGTACGCAGGACGAGCTCTTGTGGGCAGCGACATGGCTGTACCTGGCGACGAAGCGGCAGGTGTACGCCGACTTCATCAGCCACGAGGCCATCTCCTCGAGTGTGGCGGAGTTCAGTTGGGACCTCAAGTTCCCCGGCGCGCAGGTGCTCCTGGCGGAGCTGAACATGACTGCCAACGGCGGGCTGCAGAGCTTCAAGACGCAGGCGGACAACTTCGTGTGCGCCGTGCTGCCGGACACGGCGTTCCACCAGGTGTTCATCACCCCGGGCGGAATGATCCACCTCCGCGACGGCGCCAACACGCAGTACGTGACCAGCACGGCCTTCCTCTTCATCGTCTACAGCGACCTGCTGCTCCGCACCAATCAGGCCGTCATGTGCGGCAGCACGCGCGTGGCGCCCGCGCGGCTCAGGGAGTTCGCCAAGCAGCAGATGGACTACCTGCTCGGCGCCAACCCGCGGGGCCGCTCCTACGTGGTCGGCTTCGGCGTGAACCCGCCCACGCAGCCGCACCACCGCGGCGCGTCCACGCCCGTGCTCCCGCCGGGCTTCGAGGTCAACTGCGGCATGAGCTTCAACGACTGGTTCGCGCCCGACCGGCCCAACCCCAACGAGCTCACCGGCGCCATCATGGGCGGACCCGACAGGGCCGACAACTTCGTCGACAAGCGCAACGCCTCCTCCTGCACCGAGCCCTGCACCTACATCAACTCCCTCTCCATCGGCCCGCTCGCCGCGCTTGCCGTCCGCGGCGCGCACCTCGTCGCCACCCACTAATTTCGAACGCGCGTGCACGGGGGCTCGATTCACCATCCTCGACATAGTACAAACTGTATATGTCTATACAAGATTTGACTATTTTCTTTGTCCAAAATAGTTAAATTTCAGTCCATTTACAACTTCATGATACGTAAATTGCAATAGTTTATTTATGTAATTTTTGTTCTTGTCACTGTAATTACTCTCAAATGTTTTAACTTATATTTCCATCACATGATTCAAAATGATACTTCGAGTGATTGAGTAAAAACAAAGACACAGGAAATAAAATTTTATATCATCAAAATACAGTGAATCCGTTTTGTTCTGAATAAAAAAATTATAATAAATTCAAACTCAATTCATTTTGTTCTGAATAAAAAAAATTATAATAAATTCAGACTCAATTTATCAGATGAAAAAATATCAATCTCAAAATATATCAAACCAATAAAAATTTAACTATTTCAACCTAACAAAACAGTTAAACGTTATTGAGCAAAACCGTACAAACTGCCCGTTAATTTCGAGCGTTTGTTATCTTCGGTGTGCGTCTCTCTCTCTCTCTCTGTGTGGGTACGTGAAGATTGATTAATTGTACTCTATAACTTTCGATAATCTATGTGTATGTGCATCGGGGGGAAAAGTGGTTTTACCGATCGGGAACACATGGGATTTGCCGAATAGAAAATAGATGGATAGATAGGGTGACTTATTTTAATTACTTTTTGACGCCGAATTCATGATATTTTTGCAGGAGCAACTAGTGTTTAAACGCATGATGAGAAGTTTTCCATCGTACGCTCTCGACTTCTCTCGTGCAACATGTCCGACACACATACAACAAAAGAATTAAATATATGCAACAAAGTACTTAGATCTCGAAAAATAGAGAGAGTCCATGTTCTTATCAAAATTCACTTAAAAATTAAAAGATCTCGTAAGCATATATAGATATACTTGAAAAACTAACATAGTAGTTTGGAAAAACATTAATCGATGATGCTATAACATTTACAATATTTTGAAAACACATATACAACATTTTTTTATTGGGGGTGGGGGACTTGCAATAAACTATGAGAACTCCTGCAACAATTCATCTCACGTGGGCAAACAACATTACAAACAATAAAGAGCAACATCGCAACAATATTTCTTGCAACAATAAATTTGAGTAGAGATAACACAACAAAACAAAACACTTTCGGCACCAATCGAGGAAATATGCTATAACATTCGAAAATACCTACTGCAACAAACTCAAGTCACGGCCAGCACGCTGACCGCGATGGAGGTGGCCGAGTGCAGAGGAGATGGCCTGGGCCTGGTGTTGTAGCGGCCAGGGCGCCGGAAGGCCAAGGCGCGGAGCCAACGGGTACGGCCGGGGCACAGCAAAGGTAGGGCTACAGAGGAGGCTAGGCGCGGAGGCAAGGCAGTCAGCGACGGAGTCGAGGAGTTTGCCAAAGAAGTTCAGCTCGTTAGGAGATGGATTTGAGAAGGAGCGTGAGCAGGAGGCGGAAGTCCAAACGAGGAGGAAACAAGTGGTTGTGGTCTATAGGCATGTGGTGGCAAGGCGTCGGATTTTATTTACCCATTACTATCAAATTCCTATTTTCGCGTGATGTGTATGCATGCACACATGATCGAGTATAATAATATAGCGAGTGGAAAGGTTCTCACAAGTTGTTGGGGTAGGTCTCGGTTGGCTATTATGTTGGGTTTCTAGCGGATGCTTTCTTGTTGAACCGGAATCATGTGGAGCGGTAGGCCACGTACGAGTACGAGTTTTTCCAAATGATGTGACGATCACGTACACGTACGGGTTGCTGGGGGAGTATCAAATTTTTGGTCGTGCGCTATTCTCGTACTTATTTGCGGAAATATTTACAAAAATATCACTCGTCCGTACGATGATCGTGTGTTTTTCCCTCTGCCGCACAGTGACCGTGTGATTTTCCCTCTGCCGCACAGTGACTGTACGGTTTTTGCTCTACCGCACGGTCGTAGTGTCATTTACCCTCTGCCGCACGGTGACCGTGCAGTTTTCCCTTCGCAGTCCGGTTTACCCTCTACCTTACTGTTATGCTATTTTGTTTGATATATTTGCATGTATATTTTGTTGTGCTATATTTGTGTGTACATTTTGTTATGCTATATTTGTATCATATTTGGAATTTTACGTGTGTACTGCTGCGTTATATCCACATGAAAACAGAGAACACAGAGTGTCGATATTTTTAACGGAGTTGCAATGTAACTTTTCATAGATAAAATTAACGATATTTCATAATGGACATTGTGATTTGTGATGTACATGCCGCGCATGGTTCGATTACAAGCATTACATGATACACGCGCGGGTTTATTGCAATCGGGACGAAGGAGGATGCAAACTAGTATCCGCGGTACCATAGCCACTGCCCCTTGTCTCGGGGCTGCCCATGATAGCAATAAGTGTAAAAGTTGTTCAACTCCTGCGATTTCATTATGCAAATGGATCATACAATAACAAACGTAACAATGATGTAAATTGTATATAACTCACGACTTTGATATGGAGTGCTCCCGGGCGACCGGATACGCTACGACGGCGGTCGGTCTCAGTCGCAGGAGCCTTCCCCTTTCCCTTGATCTCGGGACTCCCCACGTCGGTGTCGTTTGTCGAAGTCGTCCATGTCCTGCGATTTCATGATGTAAGTGCGTCATACAGTGAAAAATGTAACCATGATGTAAATTCTACATAACTCACGTCGTCAATATGGAGTGCGACCAGGTGACCGGATACGCTATGGCGGCTAGGCTTAGTCGCAGGAGCTTTCCCCTTCTCCTTGTCTCAGGATTCCTCACGTCAATGCGGTGTGTCGAAGTCCCCCATGTTCTGTGATACGGGCTGGACGATTGCATGTTGTTAGAAGAATGAAATGGCAAATGCAAAATCATGCGTGAATTGTACGTAACTCACCACTTCGATATGGAGTGCTCTCAGGCGACATGAGAAGCTACGACGATCGCCGGTCTCAGTAGCAGGAGCCTTCCCCTTGTCCATCGGGCGAGTCTTAGGATCCTATGGTGCCTCCTCAAAAGGGTCCGGTACGTAAGGTTTCCACCGCACGAATGTCTCAGCCCTTCGAGTAGTTCAGCATGTACTTCTGCTGGATGAACGCCCTCTCGTACATCTCCAGGTCGTCAATTCACTGGAAGAAGTGGCAGCGCATCTTGGGCTGCCATTACACGCGAACGAAGTTAAAAATTTATGAAAATTGATGTAGGGAGTGGAAAATCGATGTGTGCGAAAGAAACGCTTACGAGATGGTGCCTGCACGTGTAGTATGCTTGATCAGAGGTGTTTGGGTGTGTGGACTGAATGTCGTGGGCTCTTCACAGACACAAACACTGCAGGACCGGAAGCGCTGGGGGTACCGGAGCATCCTTCATGGAAAACTCTGGGTATCGTACAAGCTTGGCCTTCTTCGCAAGCCACTTGCGCTTTTACAACATCCTCACGTAGAAGTTTGCCAATGAATCCGACATATTGTAGTCCTACCAAATGTTTCGCTGTAGAGAACAAACAAGGCATACAACACATTAAATTACAACACTGAATGACGACTATACGAGCTCAATCTGTTGGGGCAATCCTTCATTGAGTGCCCAGGGGTCTCTGCATATCCTGCACTTGATCGTGCAGCTAAGACTGGTATGTTGGCTAGCATCCATTTCATTCCGGAAGTGCTGCGTCTGCTGTCGTCCCTTCCCTGTAGTCTTCAATGCTTTGTTCAGGCCCCATTGCACCCTGTCTACCCAAAGATCCTTGTAGTTTATGTCCAAGTCGTACGAGTGAAACTCTGCACTCCATGTCAGAAAATGTGCTGCATGTCGTGGTTCTCGGAGATGTACAACATAGACAGCTGCCTCATTTGCACAGACGGCTTGTACACATGCAAGCATGGCTTGTGCAGGAGCTTCAGCTTATTGCAGGTGCATGTCGCCACATCACTCAGGGTACATGCCTGTTTCCTTTCTCTCGCATGACTGTTGATATATTTTTGTCGAAGCCTGATCTCGTACTTCCTCCTGAGGCCATCGATCACCCAGATATCGTTCATTCGGGTCTTTTGCATCTTCTGGTTCATGTACCTCTGCATGTTCTCGGACCACTGCTTGCCTTCTTTCATCTGTCGCTTAGCCGCGGTAGCTCTATTGACGACGTAACCAACCATGCGAGTCCATATCCCCTCAACGATCGCGGTGATAGGCAGGCACCGCACACCTTTGAGGATGCGGTTGTATACCTCGGACATGTTGGTTGTCATAATCTCGTACTACACACCGTTTGTGTCATAGAGTAGGGACCATTTCGCCAACTCGGGAGTGTGGAGATTAATCCACTGCGTGAAACTTATGATGCTCTTGGATTGCCCGCTCGCGGCCTACTATCCCTCCTGTGCGTCCGGAGGGGACTCCCCTGTATTCCCTGTAGTTCGATGTTTGAGGTCTGTCCAGATGGCCTCAAACTTTCGTATATGGTTCTGTAGGCACAACATCTTGAACATCTTCATAAGTTTATGACTACAGAACCGCTTGAAGAAGTTCGATGTAAGATGTCTCATGCAACACTGGGTTTCCACATTGTTCCACTGGTGAGGTGGTTCCGTCCCATTCTTTATGATGTTAAGAGTCGACAATAACCCAGCATTGCGGTCCGTGATAAGACATACGTTGAGCCGGTCTCCCACAATCACCCGCTTCACATTGGCTAGGAACCACAACCAACTAGATGTACTCTCGTTCAACCACAACCAACTGGATGTACTCTCGTTCTCCATAATAGCGAAAGCAACCGAGAGAAGCTGGTCATTAGCATCAACCGCAACCGCGGTGAGAATAGTACACTTGTACCTCCCCTTGAGGAAAGTGCCGTCCATCGTGAGCATAGCATGACAGAACCTGAAGCCCTCTATGACTTGGGCAAAGGCCCAGGACACGCGGTCCAGTATGATACAGTTGGGGCCTCAGCCAGCATCTTCACTTTCAAGCTTGTTTATGTACATGCCGAGGTTTGCTTCGGCAATCTGGTGAAGCATTCTCGGCACAAGGTTGTACGCCCATTGATATGTCCCGTACATGGACCTGATAACCTTCAGCTTCGCTTGTTGAACCGTGCTGTAACTGACACGATAACCAACAAGATTGGCGACTTTCGACATAAGCATTTTGGGGGAGATGGAGATGTCCGCCGCAACCAGGTGGCTGATAAGGCTTGCTACACATGCGGGGTAACATTCCGATGCTGACGCAGCGGCTCGCTAAGCACTTCACCGCGTAATATCCTGGGTTAAACCAGTACACACGGTTGATAGAGAAGGCATATCGTGCTATAGCTTGTTGCACGATAATCTTGCTAGAGAAGTTTTGCTCAACTGAGAGGGTGTCGGCATCAAACCCTCACTCGGACCTTTCTGCTTGCGGCAGTACGAGTGAGCGCACCATGATATCATCAAGTCTGGATGCTACATAAGGCACATCCGATGACACAATTCTGTCGGTTGGACCAACAGCCTCGTGTGTGTCCTCCTCGCTACCATCCGAGCCCGATTCGGTGTTCTCATTGGACTACTACTCAAGCAGTTGGGCCGAGCGATACTCGTTGTGATCAATACGGGCCGACCACCACGGTTTCATCCCCTCATTTTGCATAAAGTTATGTGCAAGTCTTCCATCCAAAGCAACACATTCCGTGCTGTCATTTTCAGGCTTCGCCTATGGTTGCCCGCTGGCAGAGGCCCCAGCATCATGAAGGTTTTTCGACGCCATGGGTACAAAATTCACGTACACCATCGGCCTCCCGTAAATGGCCGAGTTTGTCTGGGAGGCAATCTGCATGTACTGGCTCCATACTATGCTTCTATTCACCTTGACCAGCTCCCACACAATGTTCGTGCAGGTGATCCCCTCGATCGCAACTTTCTTCGTCATTGCCTCTGTGACGAACTCCCTCCGGATGCAACTTCAAAGCTCGTGAATATTCATCGCATCGAGCCCCCACGGACCACCATGTACTGGATCTCGATAGGTCCAACCCGTCTGGTCCAGCCCGTACGAGACCATCGCCATAAAATAGTACAAAGTCTTGCATATTCGAAATTACCTAATTACAAGTAATCTAATCGTCACTAATTACCCACAACACAAATTGCATGCAAGTGATCTATTACATACGTGTAATTAAATACAAATAATTAAATAATTACCAAGAATTTGATTACTCCCCCGAAAAATTAATTGCGAGTAGTTCATTACTAATGTACTGTACTTGCCACTATTAAACCACAACTCAAAGTAACACGATATGTTAATTACCACAGCTTCATTACCACTAAATTAATTACGACTAACTAATTTGCACTAAATTAGTTATGCCAAATTAATTTCCAGTAAACTAATTACGACTGATTAATTACCGCTAAATAAATTACGAGTAGTTAATTACCACTAATTTAATATGTCGGGATGACTATGGTAATGACAAGAGAGACGACAAAGAATTACCTGCCCTTCCGGGGAAGCAATCAAAACTGCTACAATCGTAACGACTGCTCCGAACTTTAATCTCTAAAAAACTAAATTATGTTACATTAAGTTCTCAGTGACGAACGCGAGAATGAAAACACAATTGATATGAGCGATCAATGACTATGAGAGCTCGGTATTTATAGATGCGCGAAGGGGAGCGGTTGCATTCTTCTTGGAATTCGGATGTGTTGTCGACGACAAAGACTTCGAGCAAGGGGACGAGAGCGACGGGCGGCGGATGTTGAGCGGCGTTGCGGGCAAGGGGGACATCAGCAACGGATGACACATGTGCGGAGGAGGGTCCACCGCATGGCCATCGTGGGGGAGCCTGCTCCACAACATTGTTTCCCTCTTCCACCGCATGGTCATAGTGCAACGGATGGTGCATGTCGTGTTGGCAATGCGTCCGCGCGATGGTCGTGCCGTACAGACTCTATTTCTGCAAATCCGGCGCGATGAGAGCTATTTTCGCAAATACGATTGCAAACAGTGTCAATACGGTAAAAAATTCAAGAGTATCTACGTGTGTCGCATACTTGTATTTTGATGTTATATTCTTTTTTCGAGAGCACCTAAGAAATAGTGAGTTTTTGATGCAAATGTCATTGTTGTGAGCATTTTTGACGCAATTAGTGTTTGTCGCGACAAAATAATAGAAATAGCATATCGTCCGCACAGCTACCAATCGAACACACGGTGTAAACGACACATATCCTTGTCCGCACATGGCCAACCGAGCACCCTCGTCCAGCCCACTTCCACAGGTCACACCAGCCTCGGCTGCACGGCCCAAAAAGAGGACTCGCGTGGTTCAGGCCTACCTACATCAGTTGCCACATGTCTTCCTTCGCGATGCTAGAGGCTACCATGACAGATGTGATGGTATTACGGGTGAAGGCGGAGGTGGCGAGATCAGCGTCGTCGAGTGGTGGAGAAGGAGATGGTAGCTGGCAACGAAGGCACGGATCGAGGGTCGACATATCTGGAGGTTCTTAGCGCAAAGGTCATCAGCAGCATAGGCAGGCATGCTGGGCTTCCGGCGTCAAGGTCGACGGCGCCTCCAAGCTAACAGGTGGACCTTTCTAGGTCTTTTTTTTTTTGCTGGAATTGGTTCCAATGTAGGAATCAGTTCTGGTAAAATATTTCCTTCCAACCTACATCCTTGGTACATAGATTCTTGTCTAGCATTCATAAAAATTACTCAACATCTTTTTTTAACATCGGAGATGATAGACAGATAGATAACATGTACTCGGTGTAATTACTCTCACTTTTTATATACCACTTAAACGAATTTGATATACTCATTTATCACTTAGAGTATACTCGTATACTAATTCTAAGATCCTCCAACATGAACCATACGGAAAATGTGTAAGGGAATCCATAGTTTTTAGCGTATTTTGTAAATATCGCACATAAAAAGGAGCATATCTAAAAACATTGTACATACCACTCCTGAAAAGTGTAAATACCACCTAAATGATCTTATATACTCATATACTACAGATACATAACCCAATTGTGCAAAATACTCTATACATTATGAGATACGATATAGAGAGTAACGACTCCCGGGAGTAGAGTAGGAAAAAAGGCTTCCTATTTGAATTTGTGAGCGAAAATTGTCTGGAGATTTATGAAAATTGGGGCCAATTTTTCAATATGAATTTTTTTATGTATGCGCATTTGCAAGTTTTTGGGAAAAATCGTCATTCTTTTGCTGGATAGATACCACGCAAACCCAACCTCTCACTTCATTAAAAAAACACTCATTGGTCACGCCTAGAGTGGCTACGGGTCATGCCGGTCGGCCACTTCGAGGCACGGGTCATGGCCCTTTGCATACTCAGCACGATCCACTGACTTGGTGGTCTAGACACGCCACGCCTAGACCGCCACCCCAGCACAACAAACCGACACGGCATGACTCGTTTACACACACACACACACACACACACACACACACACACACACACACACACACACATATATATATATATATATATATATATATATATATATATATATATATATATATATATAGGACACCTGCTGTACTCTCGGGAGTACATACTCCGCTTTGAATATACCACTTAAATAAATATATTATACTTCTTTATCATTTTCAAGATACTTAAATACAATTATAAGATACTCCAATGCGATTTGATTGAAAAATTTTCATTGGAGTCCTTTATTTTGCTATATACCTTTTTCATACATAAAAGAAGTATATACACAAATTTAGCTATAAAAGGTGGACTTTAATGATTTTTTCATAGAACTCACTTTGGAGTATCCTATAATCATCATTGGAGTATACTCAAATAGATAAAGAGGTATTATCATACGATTTAAGTGGTATATGAGAGATGGGAGTACATACTCCTGTGAGTACCAAACCATTTTCCTATATATATATATATATATATATATATATATATATAGGAAGTCTTTTTCCTACTCCAGGGAGTAGTTACTTCCTATTCCGTATCTCACAACGTAGTAGAGTATCTTTAACCGGTAGAGAGTATGTATATGTGTAGTATATAGTATATATATATATATATATATATATATATATATATATATATATATATATATATATATATATATATATATATATATAATTTCTTAATATTTATATGATTTTATTTCCAAAATTTAATACTTATATGGTTTTATTTTATATAGTTCATTTTATAAGTTTATATAAATTTATTTTGGGTTTTCAAATATTATATACATATTCTATGTTTCTTACATTTTTTTCTGATTTTCGAATTTTTTGATTTTTTTATTTTTTTCTAATTTTTTCGAACATATCGGGTTAAGTGGGTCTGTCCGGGCAACCTCCCTGACACGTAAGCCGGTATGACTCAACCCGTTTAGTCCTAAACTGCCGTACCGACACGGCCCGTGCCGGGCCGGCCGCCCGTTTGGTCAGCTCAGCTGCGCCCTGTACTCATCACTCATCACTACTCTTTCGGTGAGCGTGCGCGTGTGAAGCGCAGCGAAAGCGAAAGAAACAAGAGGCGGCTTCCTTTGCATGTGAGGCGAGAGGAGGACGGGCCATGTCGATCGCACTGGAGAGCGGGCCCGGGCTAGGCGGCGGGCCTCGGTTCGGCCGCGTCACCCGCTGCGCCTACGCGGCCTCGTCGCCGGCGTCGGTGGGGCGGGACAGCGACAGCCCGGCGGCGGCGGCGCTGTGGGAGTGGGACGGCGAGGAGGTGGAGGGCGGCGACGGCGAGGTGCAGAGCTCGTACAAGGGACCGTTGGACACCATGGACGCGCTCCAGGAGGCCCTGCCCTTCAGGTGAGCACCCTCAATTCGCCACAAAGCACGGATCTTGATCAGTCCTAGGGCTCTCTTGGCGGCTCCTTTGGGCGATTTGGGGTAATGTGGGTGGAAACGGCTGTTCTTGATCCCGGTGCAAGTGTTTCTCTGCGGAATTTTTGGAGGTTTCTTGGGTCGTTTGTGCTAACGCAGCGGAAAAGATTGGTTCTTGATCGGTTTTAGCCAGGGAATGTGCGTTAGATTCTTGGTTCTCTGTGGAAGTTCGTGTCTTCCTGGGTGATCTTGAAGTAAATTGAGTGGAGTAGTTCGGTTCTTGATCCTCGGATCGTTGCTTCTCTTAGGAAATCTGGGAATTTCTTGGTCGGTCTGGAGTGAACGTATGGAAAAATTGAGGTAATTTAGGTTCAAGGTGATTCTTTGTGGTGCCTTACACCCGATGCGGTTGGGGAGATTAGGCTCTAATACTGTAGGTAGTGTTCATTACGCAAACGGCACCGCACAATGTGGGTTCTTTGGTCCGTGAACTTTTTGATTCTGACAGGTATTAATGCCTTTTACGGAACTAATCTGTGAAGATGGGTTTCCATCGATTTGTAAAGGTGGAACAGTTTGAGTCTGAAAGAATTCAGTGAAGACACTGGATGTTTTTGTGAAATGTTTTGGTGCTACTTGCTTAGGAATATGATATTGGATATTTTGTGTATATTTTGGTGATAATTGCTTAGGAGTCGATTATGTTTTGTGTATGTTCTGTCTTGTCCTTTCAGATGCTCTGTGATGCCCATAACTCTGAATGCTAAATTTATAAGCATGAAATGTTTTGATCAGGTCTTTTTTCTAAGGGGGTTTTATATGCCTCAATAAGAACAATTTGCAGTTATTAGTGTTTTATTTCATTTGTAGAGGAATCTGGCACTTGATTTCATCTGACAAGTCCGTAGTGTCTTCCTTTTAATCTTAGAAGGGTGCAATAATTTGTGTTTGTCCACAGAAAGATTGAATCTCCACAGTTCATACAGTTCCTTATGTTTTTATTGCTATAGCATATATCAGGGCAGTATTATGGAATGTGAAATTGGTTTTATTAAGTGTCGGTGTAGTTGCCTGGTTATTGTGGCCAGCCTAGTGTTGGGTTCAAGCCCACTAGTAGTTCGATGGAAAACTGTTGCAATTGTGTTTACGTATTGATGCCTGAAATAATATGCTACATGACATGATGCTCATATTAATGATGAATGAAATTTGTTCTGCTAGTCAGTAATGCAACACCTGCTATACACTGCAAATCCATGCAACTTTGACAGAAGTAGTGTACCATCCATTTTGCAGGTTACTCATAGTATAGTGCAATAAAATAGATTGAAAGTTCAATATGACATTGATCGTTTGTGTTGCCAGGACCTTACTAACTGATGTTTACAAGGGGTAGACATAGCTCTGATTGGTGGATGCGTATACTTTTTGGCAGGACTATTTTGTTATTTTACTAAACTATCTGAGTCGTGAATTGTTTGTTAGTTTTTGTATGGAATCACCTGAATAAAATCATCTATTTTATTGAACTGTTTAATATACTTGTATTGCTAAGTCTATGAGGAAGTAAGGTGCGTTATTTCTGAGCATGTAAAACTATAGTTCAGTTTTAGGAGTTTAATTTGAATTCTCTACAGTACTTCGATTTTAGCACAACTGCTTAGTAACTTAATCCTACTTGTTGGCTCTTGCCACTCATGGCGGCACAGAATGGTGCATTACTGCCATTTGATGGAAGAAGAGATTGGGTCATTTGAACTTGAACACAATTCGATGCAGATAGCACGTGATTAACACAGGAACAGGATAAAAAAGACATCACGATCTTCTTTCACATGCTTTTGTTCGCTAGCTTATAGTAGATGCAAATTATTTGTTGATTTGCATTATTAAAATATTCAGTGACTTGTCTTCATTGTTGATCTGGCAACTTAATTTTGTCTGTTTGTTCCCTGTGAGCAGGCTGGGGACTGTTCATGTCTGTCAAGCTTTGCTTGTACTTATCAGCAAATGTCTTAGTCGAGAAATTATGCCTTAAAATTATACAGATCTTCAAGTTTGTTGAGCTATTTTATTCTCACCTACGGCAGGAAAGGGTTATCCAAATTCTACAATGGCAAGTCTGGATCTTTTGCAAAGCTTTCAGATGCTGTGATCCCATCTCCTCCACCCGCAAAAGGCCTTCCAAAGCCAGAAACCCCATCCCCTAGGAAGCGCAAAGGTCTTCTTCTATTCAGTTTCAAGTGGGGCAAACCGCAGAATAAAGAGGTGTTCCCTGAAGATGATGTTGTCGAGAGCCCCACAAATTGCAGGAGGATGACATTGTCGTCGGTTGCCACAAGCAGCTCAGGGAGCAACAGTGGCAGTGATGATGAACATTACCGTTCTCAGAAGCTGCCTCCCCGTCGCCCACACAGAAGGCCCAGCAATGCCATGGGTGTCTGTGCTTCTCCACCTGCACCTCGTCCACCTCAGATGTTGTCAGCTCACATGAGATCACACTCAATGCGTGATCTGCAGGATGTGACAGAGTCGACTGCCGTGGTTTCTCCCAGGGACAAGCGCAGGAAGAATTAGCAAAACCTGGATGTTGACGCTTGTCAGTCCAACCACTGGTGTCCATATTAGACCGCGGAATCCAGTGGCAAATGCCCGCATGTTAGGCCCGATGCTTGTGAGGTCCAATGGATCCGTGTTCATAGAGCTGGGAATTCTCCTTGCACTTGATGTGGTGAGATACATACATATGAACTGGAGAAACTGATGTCAAACTTGAGTAATCAGTAGGCTTCATGCATTGACTACCGATTGACTTGTAAATGCTGTATTCTTCTTTTGTCGACTAATTCAATCATGTTGCCCGCACTGTTCCCTTTATATGCCTACATCTGCTATTCTGCTCGTCTTGTTGAAGTATATCTGTATGCCTGTATGTATAGAATTGTCGGCATTCTTTTGTTCCTAGTCTCCGCTTTGAACAACATGTCCGGGCAGGCTGGAACTGTATGTGCTGCAACATCCCTTTGTGATTATGATGCAAGTTTTAGTGCAGTATGCACGCAGATTTCTGTGCCTTCTTTGCATGGTTTATCTTCAATTTTTATAATTTTGTACAAACTCATGCATTTTAGGTGGATGCGGTGGCACATGATTGCTGCTCCAATTCTACGGCTCAAACTCAACTGAAGAGATAGTACAGTTAACAAATGTGACATCTTTATTCCTACATCAAAAGCTGACAAATATATAAGTAACCATGAAATCTTGATCCGTTGGATATGTAGAGTGCTAAAAAATCTACATTTTTTTTAAAAAAAAAGGCGTCGTTGCAGCTTACAAGGTAGTGCTCCCCGCGAAGCAACGAGCCAACCACAATGAAACAGAGAGACGATAAACTAGCACCCGAGCCTAACCGTTCGGCGACTTTGCAATAAATGCAACAGTTAAACAACGGGGTTTTCTCGTACAATAATCAGCACGAGCCCATGCGCAACCTCATGTGCTAAGCTTTCAGGTAAAGCTCCCGTTCTCGCGCATGATTTCGGTCAGCACCTGCAGCGCGTGCGCAGCTGAGTTGTGCACTGTTCTGATCGCCTATTTATCCGCGCTCCCGTCCCCCGACGAGTCCACCGTGCCTTTCACCCTACTCTTTCAGTGCACATCCATCTCTTACAGACTACAGTGCACCGATGGTCAGACCACTGGCGGTTCTATGCCTCCTACTCGCAGTAGTCGCTGCTGGGGCGGCGACGGGTGAGCTCGAAACCGAGGCCCCATCCTCCTACATTGTGCATGTCGCGCCCGCGCACGCGCACGCGCCGCTGTCGTCGCGCCCCCGCCTGCTTACCCGAGCTTACACCTCCTTCCTGCGTGATCACCTCCCCACGCACATCTTCCAGCCGGCGCTGAGGGTGCTCTACTCCTACGCGCACGCTGCGACGGGCTTCGCGGCGCGCCTGACGGAGCGCCAGGCCGCGCACCTCGGGTCCCAGCCTTCCGTCCTCGCCGTCGTCCCCGACGTGACGCAGCAGCTGCACACCACCCTGACGCCCTCCTTCCTCCGTCTCTCGGCGTCGTCAGGGCTGATCCCGGCGTCGAAGGGCGCCACGGACGTCGTGAATCGTGAGAGGCGTCATTGACACCGGCGTGTATCCCAAACACCGAGCGTCCTTCGCTGCCAACCCGTCACTGAGGCCACCGCCTCGCACGTTCCGTGGGCGCTGCGTCTCGACTCCGTCGTTCAACGCCTCTGCATACTGCAGCAACAAGCTCGTCGGCGCCAAGTTCTTCCACCGAGGGAGTTAGGGTACGAGGCGGCACATGGTCGTCCGATTAATGAGACGGAGGAGTAAAAGTCACCGCTCGACACCATCGGCCACGGCACGCACACCGCGTCCACCGCCGCTGGCTCTGCCGTGCCGGCTTCCTTCTACAAGTACGGCAGAGGCAAAGCCATCGGCGTGGCCCCCGGCGCGCGCGTTGCGTCCTACAAGGCGTGCTGGAAAAGTGGATGCAAGGGCTCTGACATCCTCGCGGCGTTTGACGAGGCCATCGCCGACGGGGTCGACGTCATCTCCGTGCTGGAAAAGTGGATGCAACTGTGTGTGTGTGTGTGTGTGTGTTTGGGGAAGAAAACGCAACAATAAATTGTCTCGTTTCAGCACTCTTCCAGGGAGGAAGCTCGACTAGCTGCCGGCCTGTAGCCCCACGTGGAAAAGAAAAGCTCACTGGTCCCACCTCAAGTCGTTCAAGCTCACAGCATCTTTGTCCTCCTTACCATGGACCAAGAGAATGCATACCGACCATCTCCTCCTGTCCCCTTGCCGTCGGCTTCTATCCTCCCCGCATCCCTGCTGTCTAATCCATCCTTCTCCGCCCACGGCGTTGCTGGCTCTGGTTGTGGCGTAAAATTCATCGCCGCGCCACGTCGCCACCGCCGAACAGGGGCGAGGAAGAAGCTATTCCCCTCCCATGGTGCCCCCGGATGCGCGTCTTCCTCGGAATGGCAACAGCAGCTCGACGTGGTCATCCATGAAGAAGCTCATTTGTAGTTCATTCAACCGAGCGAGGCGAGGAGGCGATGAAAACCGAGGAGCGAAAGAAGGAAGATTTGAGTTGATTTCGTTCGGAGCGTGGTTGGCAAGTAGAAAAGTTGTAGATCGCCTCGTGAGCTTCAAGAAGAGGTAAGTTTTGTACAGTGTAACTAATATTTTATGTATGTCATTAGTTTATAATTAAGCAAACCATGTTTGGTTAATGTTATTTTAGGTCAATCTTTGATACGCTATGTATTTGTAGCAAATCTAACATATGTTAGGCATGATGTATTGTAGTGTATGTAATATTATACTATGTTTTTGAGAACATACGTATTGTAATGTAGTTTCATGTTGTGTAAAATATGAACTTGTAGATTTGTAGGCGGTGAGAAAGTACATATTTTTAGAGCATTTGTAGGTGATAACAATAGTAACAGGATTAGAAACATACAATTAGTATGCGGTTAGGGAAGAAGTGGATATAGTGCGGTTGGTGGTAAAATAAATTGAAAATAAAGTGCGGTAGCGGGTGTTTGATGGTACGATTATTGCATGTTTGAAACTAACATGGTTGATTATGCACTTAACATGTAATGGGAATTTGGCATGAATCGAAACAAGCTTAATCTGAGAACAATAGTGAAAATAAAATAATGTTGTAATGTAATTTTCATATGAATTAGAAATGGAAATAAAAATGAAGTGAATATGTAATTTGATGTATGTTAGAATTTAGAAGTAAAATAGTTAGAAGTAAATTGTAGATTTATAAATACCGTCATATTAATGTTACAATGGGGTAGTGGGGTGTGATGATACGATTGTTGCATGTTGTGTAATGAGATGGTTGATTGTGCACTTATGCTAGATCGAGCTCGATCTGCTTGGATTCGGCGTCATCTTTATCGCCTCCGGCCTCGACTGCTCTCTGTTCCTGGGACCGCGACTGGTCGAGCCACCACACCTTCGCTCACTTCGCTGCTCCTCCGGCCACGTCGCCGCCTCTCCACGAGTCTCGCTGCGCCTGCTCCTCCGGCCTTGACTTCAGCCTGGACGCTCGCAAGGTGGCCATCTCCAGCCGAGGACACGTAGCATACGACGGAAAAACGTCGTACGTTCAAATCGTAGCTGGAGGTTCCCGCGCCACGGCACGCATGAGCGAACGGTGCCGCGCGCGTTGGGTCTTCTCTTTGGAAACGAAGAACACAAAACCCTAAACACAAAAGAACACTTTGAAGAATTCTGCACTTCTGTTATTCCCAGGGCGGATCTACTGTAGCCAAATAGGGTGGATAGGACACCGGACTAAAAATATTTTTCTTTAGATATAGTCATGTATATATAGTATAGACATCCCTAGCTTAACATAAAAGGACACCTTAAACCACAGCCCAACGTGGCTAGCCACAGCCAGGCGCCAGTTGAGCAGCAGTGCACAGTGCAACCCAACTGACTTGCTAGTGCGGCCCAACAGAGTGTGGCCCATCCCGGCAGTGGCAGCATGGCATGATAGCAATTGGCAAGCCAACCCATTGTGGGAGCATGTGGCAGCATGGCATGATGGAAGCCAGCCCATTGCTGGGGCAGTTGGGCAGTCGTGCAGAGGGGGTCTGAGATCTTGTTACCTCATCCTTTCCTTCGCCCGCCACACCATGCCAGTACACCACGATCTCATAATCAGACGCCTCGCTATGCGCCTGAGCTGCTAGCTGACTCGACGAGCCGTCTTGATGAGGACATCACTGACACACATACACTTCCAGCGACACACACACCTCTAGTTGAGTCTACTAAAATTCAAGAGTCGGCTAGTATGCAAGGTCCAATAACACGAGCGCGTGCACGCCGCCTTGGACAACAGGTGAATTCGTTCCTTGGGCAAATTAATTATTTAATTACGGAACAAATGATATTACCTAATAAATATTGTTTACTTGTTACTACATGTGAAGGAATTTTCGGAGAATGTAGGACCGGAAAGGCGACTAGGGGGGGGGTGAATAGGCGCTTTCAAAACTTTCTCGCCTAAATCAAAACCAACACGAACTTTACTCCTTTAGCTATGAAAGCTAAGAAGTTCAGTGTGCACTATGAAGCCTTGTGTTGACTTTGATAAACCCTCAAGCACACAACACAAAAGGAGAAAAGAACTCAATGTTCTTCTTTGGACCGCGGCGATCGGCCGGCTACCACGGCGGTCGGACCGGCGGTGATCAATGATCCGACCGACAACTAACGGTGGTCGGACCGGTGGGATACGGTTCGACCCGCCAAACCGTGATCACGAATACCGAGCGGTCGAACCGCCGTTGAAAGGCGATCGGACCGGTAGAGTCGATCTTGAAAATCTCCACCCAAATCCAAAGCGAAATTTGATCCAACTTTTGATTCAACCAATAAAACTTGACCAAATTTCTAGCACACCTTCCTAATGGTATTGGAGACCTATTTCTAGCGACGATCCGTCGGATCCACTTCAGCGAATCGATCTCTCGAGATTTTACCAAAGAAGTGCACAAACCCTAGAAATGAGAAAAACTTGATTCAAGTCTTGCTTGTGGGGGTTTGATGAACTAGATGACTCTAGGAGTAATCCCACACATCAAAGCAAGATAGAGTAGGCCAAGAGACCAAGCATGAACCGTTGAATCAAGGAAGCACCAAAACATCCAAAAGAGAGAAGAACACAAAGGGAGCAATTGATCTTTCAATTAAGCATCACAAGATTGTTCATCCACAATAGATGCTTACAAAGCCTCTCCACCAAGGAGGGCAAGAGCTCAACAAGGAGCACACTCCAACCCTAGTTCTCCTCTCCTCTCCTCCAAACCCTAGAAAAAGAAGAAGGGGGCTAAAATGAATGCTTGCTTATGTTTTCCACCTCTCCCCTTCCTATTTATACTAGAAAGCTAGGGTTTCCCTTTTTGGGTCTCTTACACATGGGACCCACATACAAATAACTCTTGAAGCAATCGCCTGCTTCACCACGTGTAGGTTGATCAGCGGTTCTCATCGACGCCAAACCTCTCTTGTCCGAATCCCATCGGAACCTCCCAGAGACTCGCATCGATATCCGCACCGCCTGATCCAACCAGCTGTACCGAACCACCCGTTCGATCCACCTTGTCCATTCTGCACCATGCTTGAGTCACACGACCTCACCGGTATCCACGATCGTTACGGACCTCGGCTCTCCAAGCGTAGTCGATCCACTCACCGTTGCGTCGTTGACACGCAAGCCACCGCGCGACAATAGACAAACAAACCGTTTCCGGAACAAGTTCTTCACAACTTGACCCACGTCGATTCCATAATGCGATATACATCAATAAAGCATTGAAGTTCATAGAATAACACACTCAGAACAAACTCAATGCAACACTTGGCTCACTTCCAAGTATTGCCGTCTCGATCGCCCAGGGGCGGTCAGACCGATTCATGCCGATCGGACCGCTCCCAGCGGCGGTCGGACGGTCAAATGACAGCCAAAATTCAAGCGAAATTCCGAAACCTTCGGAAATTTCAATCGAATAGAACTTTTGATGGGAGCTCCAAAATGATGGGACCACATCCGGAGACTCCTCACTTGGCTACACAACCTATTTTGGCCCAGCTCAAAAGCGCAAATTTGTTTTAGCGGTCGGACCGGCCACCATGGCGGTCGGATCGCTTCTTCGGGCGATCGACCGCCCGGACAACTGTCGTCAGACCGCCGATGCTTTGACGACCTTGGAGCAAACCCGAAAACACGAGATTTTGCAAACCAATAACGCCATTGCCAATTGACTCATCATCCTGAGATCGTGCACATATCCTCACGATATCCACAGAGAATTTGTTGATCAAGATTCGGCCAAGGAAATGATGAACATTGGCATATGCATGCAAGGAGAGAAACTCAGTCAACAAACAATATTTTTCGCGTGAGGAATAAAAGGAGTTCCACCAATCGAGGAGAGAGAAAAAGGAAATATGCATGCATGCATGGGTGCTACGGGGAATTATCCATATTCCATTACCTTTCCTATTTTGTGGCTCCAACCAAAGGAAGCCCACCTGCAAGCATGGAAAGAATATGGCGTCCAGAACCTTTCCTAATTTTCTGCATGCATGGAAACAAGATGGACCCCGACTAGATCAAGGAATTAACTTTTATGCCTATATATTATAGCATGCACGCTCGGGAAGGCAGACTTGATTTTTTTGGTTTGCATGTTGCTATTAGCCACTGTAAAACAATTGGGTCTCATCGATATTTCATCTTCGAGTGAAATTCTTCCACTGTTGCTCTTGCGTCTTCTCTTGGATTTGCTGGAGCCGTTCTTCGTGAACAGGCCAATTGTGTTTGACACGGTTGGTAACCAATCGAGGAGTGGTGTAGCGATTGCGAGGTTGCTGGTCACGATCGGATCGTGGTTAGCCTCCCCTTCGTCAACGTCGCAACTCTAGTTATCGGATTTCTCCTACGACGGAAGATCGGGCCAACTCGCATGCACGCATCTTAAATCGGCGTGTGCATATCGGTGGTATCGAGCCTCGTTGCGGTAGGAATTCATCTATCCCTAGTTTTGTTTGATTAATTTTTGTTACCTAAAGTCCAGAAAATCAGCCCTACAAAATATTCAATTCCTAGCCCGTTGTTGCTTTCAATCTGTTAGTTTCAGTTTGCTTAATTGAATTTTCGTCCGTACAAGTCGAGTCTAGTTGCTGATCATTACCTTTGTTAAGCCAAAATCCAAAAAAAAAAAAAAAAAAAGAGTTCTTGATACACCACCTAAAAGCAGCAATTGCCCGTTTCCTGCCAGAAATTTTCTCTGCGCAGCCGACACCAAAAAAATTCATATCTTTCGATCCAGAGATCCAAATCCATCCGAACCACTTTTGTTAGCTTCCTAACTCAAAATCCCACCGTCCTGCAAAATTTGGTAGTGATTGGATCGGTAGTTTAAAATCTGCATGTGTCGCAATTGCCCGTTTCCTGCCAGAATTTTTCTCTGCGCAGCCGACACCAAAAAAATTCATATCTTTCGATCCGCAGATCCAAATCCACCCGAACCACTTTTGTTACCTTCCTAACTCAAAATTCCACCTTCGTGCAAAATTTGGTAGTGATTGGATCAGTATTTTGAAATCTGCACGTGTTGCAACATACGTAGCTGCGGCTGTCTTTTCAGGATCGAAGCCCACTTGTGATTTTCATATTCGGCTGAGTTGCAATCTGGTATTGGCGCAAAAAGGCAAAAGTGAAGAAAAAAGAAAGAAAAAGATTGAGGTTAAAAAAAAAGAGAAAAAAAGGGCCATTAAAAAAAAGCCAAAAAAAAAAATTTGTAGACCAATTACCGGTTTGCTGTCCAGTTGGGTGTTGATCTGAAATTCAGCTAGCTATTTTGATCCTTCATGTTCTAGAATTGCATATATTGTTCACATTGTTTGCGTACACTCATATACCCTTGACCATAGCCTATATCATCCTTGTTTGATCAGCAATATAGGCTAAGGACTAGTTACGAACTATTATTCAATTTATGCAATTTCTGAAATTACTGATTGCTTACTCCTTTGCTACAAATTTTACCCCTGCCTAGAACTCCACAGATTTGCCATTGATCACGTGTTCTGGTACCTTGCAATCGCTTTACTGACTTCCGTTTGAAAGTTACCACGAACCAGCAGCACATGAGCAATCTTTGAGAAGGGTAAGAGCTTCTGTTGGTAAGATTTGTGAAAGTTGCGAGTAGTCCACATAAATATTTAGTTTGTTAGGAATTCTTTTTGTTTTCTTTCTAACCATGGCAGGGATAAGAAGTTCCCGTGATGGATCTCGTGATGGTTCGTTTCATGGTGTGGATGAAGGCGATGGTGTGGACAAACCCCAAGCGGTGCCACTATCGCCTCGGTCTCAAGCTTTGATGGATGCATTTGCCGGTACTTTTGAGCGGATGCTTTCCGATCAAGTACTTGTTCGGCTGGACAGTATGGAGAATCGTATTGGAGGAATTGAAGTACGACTTGAGCAAGTTGAACATACTCCCCCAAGACAACACCCACCACCTCGAGGCCCTCGAGATCGAGTTGGAGCAAATCACAATCTGCGCTGCGCCTTCTCCAACCACGGCGAATTTGAATGCGCATTTGACATCTTTGCCCATGAGGAGGTGAATGGCAACTATATGGTGACAATGGAGAAGACCTTGATTTTGACCATGATCGGCGTCTTGTGTATAATCGTCGAGAATGGGCGGTAATGGGGACATCGCCTCATCGTCATGAGGAGAGAAGAGATAATGGCTTGGGTAAGATTAAATTTGCCGTTCCTTCCTTTGATGGTAAATATAATCCTGAAGCATATCTTGATTGGGAACTGTTAGTAGAGCAAAAGTTCAGTTGTCATGACTTTCCTGAAAATAGAAGAGTATGTGCTGCTACTAGTGAGTTTACAAATTATGCTTCTATTTGGTGGAGTCAATTTAAAAGAAGGGATGATGCACCTCGCACTTGGGATGAGTTGAAAAGGGTAATGAGATCCGATTTGTTCCATCTTATTTTGAGCGTGATGTGATTAATAAGTTACAAAGATTGAATCAAGGTAGTAAATGCATGAGGAATACTATCAAGAACTACAAATTGGCATGATCCGTGCTAATATAGAGGAGCAAGACAATGCGAAGATGGCCAGGTTTCTTGGTGGGCTGAATAAGGAGATTCAGAATATACTTGATTTTTATCATTACAATTCTTTGAATGAGCTGTTCCATTTTGCTTGTAAGGCTGAAAAACAGGTGCATGATCAGAGGCAAAGCTACTGGCAGACGAACCGCAACTATTCCAGCTCCTCCACACCGGAAGCCTTCCGATTACAGATCAAGAAGCCCGTGTCGATTCGGGCGTAGCACAGCGTCACCCAGCCAGGAGCAATCAGCAAGGCGTCCCGATTCTTCAGCACATAGGCCTACTGATTCGAAGAAGACCACTGCTGTACCAGCCACAAGTTCATCATCCATAGCTTCTACGGGAAGAACCAGGGAGATAGAATGCTTCAAATGCAAGGGGAAGGGGCATTACATGCGTGATTGCCCAAATCAACGAGCTCTCATCATTCGGGAAGATGGAGAGTACACATCGGCAAGCGACGTAGACGAAGAAGAATCTGACCATGAGGAGCAACTGAACATTTTAGGGTCTGATTCAGAGGAGATCACCTATGATAGAAACCATGCAAACCTCGTCATTTTTCGTGTTCTTAGCTCACAGATGGAAAGGGCAGAGAGAGGACAGCGTCACAATTTATTCCAATCAAAGTTTGTGGTCAAAGAGCACTCATGCAAGGTGATCATTGATGGCGGAAGTTGTAACAACATTGCAAGTTCAGAGATGGTTGAGAAGCTTGGCTTGACTACACGTGCTCACCCACAGCCATACTACATCCAGTGGCTCAACTCATGCGGGAAACTGAAGGTAACTGCTATGGTGAGAGTGCCTTTTGCTGTTGGTAACTATTCTGACTTTGTGGATTGTGATGTGGTGCCAATGCAAGCATGTGCATTACTTCTTGGGAGGCCATGGCAGTATGACAAAGACACGGTTCACTATGGGCGTTCCAACAAGTACTCGTTTATGCACAAGGAGAAGAAGGTTTCATTAGTTCCAATGTCACCAGAAGAAATTCTCAAGGATGATTTAGATAGGGCTGAGCGTGAGAGAAAAGAGAGAGAGATGAGCGACATCCACAACACCAGGAATGAGAGCCACCGGCCCAAATTGAGAGAAAAGAAAGGAAAGAGTGAAAAGAAAGGAGAGATACAACTTAAGGGACAAATTCTTCTAGCCACAAAGAGAGAGATCCGGGAGTTAGAGACCCATCCTCAAGAGTGCTTTGCGCTTGTGTGCAAAGATACTCTCTTTACTACTGATGCTTTACCTTCTACTTTGCCCGTTTCGGTTGTTTCTTTGCTGCAGGAGTTCGCAGATGTGTTGCCAGACGAGATACCGGCGGGGTTGCCACCATTGCGAGGGATAGAGCATCAAATTGACTTGATTCCAGGGGCATCTTTGCCTAACCGTCCTCCGTACCGCACCAATCCCGAGGAGACAAAAGAAATTCAACGCCAAGTGCAAGAGCTTCTTGATAAAGGGTACGTGCGTGAAAGTTTAAGTCCATGTGCTGTTCCTATTTTATTAGTGCCTAAGAAAGATGGATCATGGAGAATGTGTGTCGATTGTAGAGCTATTAACAACATTACTGTTAAATATCGTCATCCTATTCCTAGGTTAGATGATATGCTTGATGAATTGAGTGGCTCTACTATTTTTTCAAAAGTTGACTTGCGAAGTGGTTACCACCAAATTAGAATGAAACTAGGTGATGAATGGAAAACTGCATTTAAGACTAAGTTTGGCTTGTATGAGTGGTTGGTTATGCCTTTTGGTCTTACTAATGCACCTAGTACTTTTATGCGTTTAATGAACGAAGTGTTGAGAGCATTTATTGGGAAATTTGTTGTGGTATACTTTGATGATATATTGATATACAGCAATTCGTTGGAAGGGCATTTAGACCATTTGCGCCAAGTTTTTACTGCTTTAAGAGAGGTACGCTTGTTTGGTAACCTCGAGAAGTGCACCTTTGCACGAATCGAGTTGTGTTTCTTGGTTTTGTTGTATTGCGAGGAATTGAAGTGGATGAGCAGAAGGTAGAAGCTATCTGAGCATGGCCTACACCTACAACAGTCACACAAGTGCGGAGTTTTCATGGACTCGCTGGTTTCTACCGCCGATTCGTGAAGGATTTCAGCACACTCGCTGCCCCACTCAATGAGTTGACAAAGAAGAATGTGCCATTCAAGTGGGGAAAGCACAAGAGGATGCCTTCAACATTTGAAAGATAGGTTAACTAAAGCACCCTTCTACAACTTCCTGATTTTGATAAGGCTTTTGAGATAGAATGTGATGCTAGTGGTATTGGGATTGGAGGTGTTCTCATGCAAGATAGAAAGCCCATTGCTTATTTTAGTGAAAAGCTTAGTGGTCCAACTTTAAACTACTCAACATATGACAAAGAATTATATGCCTTGGTTAGAGTATTAGAAACGTGGCAACATTATCTCTGGCCAAAAGAATTTGTCATTCATTCGGATCATGAATCACTAAAGCATATTCGTAGCCAAAGTAAGTTGAACCGTAGACATGCTAAGTGGATAGAATTTATTGAGACTTTTCCGTACGTGGTGAAACATAAGAAAGGTAAAGAGAATATAGTGGCTGACGCATTGTCTAGACGATACACGCTATTGTCCCAACTTAATTGTAAAATTCTCGGTTTGGAAAGTTTAAAAGAACTATATGCTACTGATTTAGATTTTCAGGACATCTATGCTAATTGCAAAGAAGGGAGATGTTGGGATAAATATGTGCTTAATGATGGCTATTTGTTTAGAGCTAACAAGCTTTGTGTTCCCGCGAGTTCTGTTCGTCTTTTGTTGTTACAGGAGGCGCATGGAGGAGGTTTGATGGGACATTTCGGTATTCACAAGACCGAGGACGTACTAGCCACACACTTCTATTGGCCAAAGATGAGGCGCGATGTTGAGCGCTACGTGGGGAGATGCACTACTTGTCAAACAGCTAAGTCTCGCTTAAACCCACATGGTTTATATACCCCTCTTCCTATTCCGAAGGTACCTTGGGAGGATATTTCTATGGATTTTGTGCTTGGATTACCAAGAACTAAGAGGGGAAGGGACAGTATATTCGTTGTCGTTGATAGGTTTTCTAAAATGGCTCATTTTATACCTTGTCATAAGAGCGATGATGCTACCCATGTTGCTGATTTGTTTTTCAGGGAGATTGTTCGCCTACATGGAGTACCAAAGACAATTGTTTCCGATCGTGATGCAAAATTTTTGAGTCACTTTTGGAAAACATTGTGGGGAAAGCTTGGGACAAAGCTGTTGTTCTCAACTACATGTCACCCCCAAACTGACGGACAGACCGAGGTTGTCAATCGCACACTAGGTACAATGTTGAGGACCATACTAAAGAAGAACTTGAAGCTATGGGAGGAGTGCTTGCCACACATCGAGTTTGCTTACAACCGGGTTGTTCATTCCACAACCAAGTTCTGTCCATTCGAGATCGTCTATGGATTCAAGCCTACCGCCCCAATTGATTTGCTCCCTCTACCACCTTTGGAAAGAGGTAATCTTGATGCTGAAATGCGAGCGAAATGATTCATAATATACATAAGGAAACTAAGTCAAACATTGAGAAGATGCAAGCCCAATACAAGAAGCACGCCGATAAGGGCAAGAAGGAGATGATATTTGAAGAAGGTGACTTAGTTTGGTTACATCTGCGCAAGGAACGTTTTCCAGAGCTGCGCAAGTCCAAACTATTGCCACGAGGTGACGGACCATTTAAAGTGCTTACAAAGATCAACAACAATGCCTATAAGTTGGGTGCCGAGGAATATGGAGTAAGTAATACATTCAACGTTCTTTGATTTATCTCCATATTTGGGAGGCGAAGATGAGCAGTCGAGTCGACTCCTTCTCGAGAAGGGAGTATGATGAGGACATCACTGACACACATACACTTCCAGCGACACACACACCTCTAGTTGAGTCTACTAAAATTCAAGAGTCGGCTAGTATGCAAGGTCCAATAACACGAGCGCGTGCACGCCGCCTTGGACAACAGGTGAATTCGTTCCTTGGGCAAATTAATTATTTAATTACGGAACAAATGATATTACCTAATAAATATTGTTTACTTGTTACTACATGTGAAGGAATTTTCGGAGAATTTGTTGATCAAGATTCGGCCAAGGAAATGATGAACATTGGCATATGCATGCAAGGAGAAAACTTCGGTCAACAAACAATATTTTTGCGTGAGGAATAAAAGGAGTTCCACCAATCGAGGAGAGAGAAAAAGGAAATATGCATGCATGCATGGGTGCTACGGGGAATTATCCATATTCCATTACCTTTCCTATTTTGTGGCTCCAACCAAAGGAAGCCCACCTGCAAGCATGGAAAGAATATGGCGTCCAGAACCTTTCCTAATTTTCTGCATGCATGGAAACAAGATGGACCCCGACTAGATCAAGGAATTAACTTTTATGCCTATATATTATAGCATGCACGCTCGGGAAGGCAGACTTGATTTTTTTGGTTTGCATGTTGCTATTAGCCACTGTAAAACAATTGGGTCTCATCGATATTTCATCTTCGAGTGAAATTCTTCCACTGTTGCTCTTGCGTCTTCTCTTGGATTTGCTGGAGCCGTTCTTCGTGAACAGGCCAATTGTGTTTGACACGGTTGGTAACCAATCGAGGAGTGGTGTAGCGATTGCGAGGTTGCTGGTCACGATCGGATCGTGGTTAGCCTCCCCTTCGTCAACGTCGCAACTCTAGTTATCGGATTTCTCCTACGACGGAAGATCGGGCCAACTCGCATGCACGCATCTTAAATCGAGGCGTGTGCATATCACGTCTCATCAGGCGTCAACCCATGACGCCCGTCAACTCCCACCTGGTCACACCGACTTGACGACTCCGTCAACACCGGCCTCAACGACAGTCCTCATGGTCGGCGCCTCGGCTTTCATCTAAGTGTAAGGTACTTTGAAATTTTGATTTCTCCTGATAATTCCAATTTATCTCAAGCCCAATCATTAATTTTGTGTTTTGGGATTCAATTTGTTGATCATTCATTTTTTTGTTTCCAAATTGTAGGTTAGGGCTTTCAATTGTGATAGTATTTGGAATACCCTAGTGACAAATTGGAGGCAAAATTGCAACTTGCGAGCAATCCATGTGACCAATTGAATATTTGAGAACAATGTCAAGTAAGCCTTGCAATTTGAAATTGTTGACGAACTTAATGATGTATATATCATATGCATCTAATATTTAGTAGTACAAATATCTAATGAAATGTTCCATAATTGGCAAATGGCAGGCAAATTCATGGAAAAGTTTCTTAAAAGGAAAGCACCACCATGGGAGGATAATAATGCCCCATCCTATGAACAGAATGATATCAGTAATGCAGAGAATTCACCCCTAGAAGGGATCAATTGGGAAGAGGATATCCAATTCGATCAAGGCAAAAGAAAAAGAATAGAGGAGTACATTCCTAATCAAAAGGATGTGGTAAGAAGAAAGTACTTGGATAGTGGGCCTTACCAACCTCGGACTTTTGATTTTCCATATACATCGACTGGCGATAAAAATAGAAGGCTTAATTCTGAATGGTTTGATGAGTTTGGGAGTTGGCTTGAGTATAGTGAGTCCAAAGATAAAACATATTGTTTTTGTTGTTTCTTGTTTAGAGGTCGCAACAAGAAGGAAGCTGGGTATGATGCATTTGTGTCAACTGGTTGGTCTAGTTGGAACAAAAAAATAAACTAAAGGAGCATGTAGGAGATGTCAATAGTGTCCACAACCAAACAAAGAAAGATTGTGATGCTTTGTTGACACAAGAACAACACATTTATATTACCTTGAATAACCAAAGTAATGCTGCTAAGACTGCTTATTATACTCTACTAAAAGCCTCAATTGATGTTGCTAAAGTATTATTGAAGCAATGATTGCCTTTCCGAGGTCATGATGAGTTTGAGGAGTCCTCCAATAAAGGATAATTTAAAGGACTTCATGCTTATATAGCAGAACAGAATCCATCTGTAGGCAAGGTTATGGGCAACAATGCTCCTGGTAATAATCTGATGGTGTCTTCAAACATTCAAAAGGACAGAGTATATTGTTTAGCAAAGGAAATATTCCACTCTATTCTTGAAGAAATTAGACATGGTGTGTTTTGCTTGCTAGTTGATGAGTCCAAGATGTGGCTTGCAAAGAACAAGTGGCGGTGGTCTTGAGATATGTTGATAAATATGGAATTGTTAGAGAGATTTGTTGGCCTTGTTAATGTGAAAGAGACAACTTCTTCATACATCAAATCATCTATTGATTCTTTATTTGCAGAATATAAGCTAAGCTTGAAATAAGTTAGTGCCCAAGGATATGATGGTGCGAGCGATATGCGAGGTGAGTTCAATGGCTTGCAATCATTGATTATGATAAAAAAATAGCTCAACATATTATGTTCATTGTTTTGCTCACCAACTTCAGTTAGTTGTTGTGGCTGTTGTACGAAAGCATAAAGGCATTGGTAATTTTTTTTGATATGATTTCTATGCTGTTGAATGTGGTAGATGGATCTTCCAAGAGAAAGGACGCGATTAGAGATATCAACCGAGAATGAGTGCATGATGCCTTAGTCTGTAGGCTACTTAAAACCGGGATAGGGTTAAATCAAGAGTTGTGTCTTCAAAGACCCAGAGACACTCGTTGGAGTTCTCACTACAAGACTCTTAAGAGTTTGGTTGATTTGTTTCCAACAGTTGCCAAAGTGCTAGAATATATGGAAAAAGAAGGCGGGGATGGCAAAAATAGAAGGCAAGCATGGAGTCTTCTAGTTTATTTCAGTCATTTGATTTTGTGTTTTATTTTGTAGCTTATGTTGACTATCGTAATAATCACAAACACCTTGTCATTAACTCTACAACGTAAGGATCAAGACATTGTGGGTGCCATTAAATGTGTAAAATCAACCGAAAGCTATTTCGATGAGCTTAGGATGCATGAATGGGAATCTATTCTAGGTGAAGTGTATGTCTTCTATGAAAAGTTTGACATTTCCAAATTGGAAATGGGAGAAGCATATGTGAATCGAAAAAGCCACACCAAAAAAACAAGAATTTCCAACAAGCATTATTATGAAGTGGATTGTTTTAATGATGTTCTTGATTGGCTACTTCAAGAGCTCCATAGTCGCTTCAATGAGAAAATCTCTGAATTGCTCATTTGCTCGGCTGCTTTGAGTCCAAGAGAATCATTTCTCGATTTCAATTTAGAGCATTTGATTGGTCTTGCTAAACTTTATCCCAGTGATTTTGATGATGGAGAATTGAGGGACCTTAGCCATCATCTTCGCCTCTACATTGCCAATGTGCAAGTGGATGATAAATTCTCTAACATATAGACTATTAGTGAGTTTTCTCAAAAAATGAAGACAAGAAAACATATTTATTATCCTTTGGTTCATCGACTTTTGAAGCTAGCACTAGTTTTACTTGTGAAAACATATTTGCGCAATATGTTGAGAGATGTTTTTCAGCTATGAAAGTTGTGAAAACATATTTGCGCAATCGCATTAGCGATGACTTATCGTGTGATAGCCTTATTTGCTATGGAGAAACACAAAATAGGGAGAATTACCAACGATGTTGTAATTTGTCGCTTCCAAAACTTGAGAGCATCGAAACAAAGTATAAAATGTAATGTATTTATCTTTATTCGATCATTACATGATTCTATTACATAAAATTTTACTAAATATTTTTCTCTTTTTTGTAGGTCATCAAGGTCGGATGTTGTGTTTTGCCGATGCATGCCATCTTTTGTCCATGAGTTGGACCTTTATCCATCATTTATCTATTTTGCTGCAATTAACCAATAGTCCAATACTACTTGTAGGACTCTTCATTTTGGTAAGCACTTTTGTCGCTATTTTATCTAGTCATGTTGAATTGTTGAACACATTACTATTAAGTACAACATTGCTTGATAATTAAATATATGTGATATGTATTGGGAGCGGGAACCCCTAGTTATTTTAGTTCTAGATCTACCACTGGTTACGTTGTTTTTTCTTCTTCTTTTAACTTCCAACTCTATAAATAGATGAGCTAACAACACCAATCACGTTCTAACTAATCCCACGAAGAACTCCAATACATGCACGTTCACACAACCATGATCCACTTCCTAAGCAACTAGCCCTAAAGAACCGGTCCAACACAGTGCTCACAGCGTGCGTGCAGTAACACATACGTACTTATCTAAAACACATACAACAAGATTAATATTTAACAAACTCGCCCACGGAGCTCGACGGCGACACGAGGCGAGTGCAGTAAAACATCATATCATGCACGTCCACGTCCTGCCCACACGTGAGCGGCACCGCCGCGTTGCTCCGGCAGGCGCGGCCGGACTGGAGACCCGTGTTGGGTTTAATCTTGCTGTGTAATATTTATTTGTGTGAGCATAGTATCATGCTTGTACGGCACTGTCTGTGGGTATGTGTTAGTAGTAGTGGAGTTAGAAATTAGATGATGTGGTACACACTTTACATTCATAATTCTATAGTTTATACAATGATTTTATAACATCATAAATCGAACACATATATTCTAAATTTATCAAAAGCACAATGCAAATAATTCGAATAAGGTCTTACATGAATAAACAATTACAAAATATACAACTATGCAAAAAAATAATTATAATACTATTTTACACTTTTTCATGCCTTGAAAACGTTTCATTACATTGTCTTCATTAACCTACTCGCACGCCACGCTGTCACCCTCCGCGTCGTGTCGTCACCCTCCGCGTCGTGTCACCGGCTACCTGCTCCCGGGAGCCCGCGCTGTGCCGCCTGCTTCCATGCCTCCCTGGTCGTTGCCTCGCTAGTCCTCGGCTCCTCGCGTTGGTGAAATGGGGAGGAGAGGACTGATGAGATATTAAGGTTTGGGAGGAGATGATTGGAGTGGGTATGTGCCTCTGTGGACTATCTTTGTGGTGTATTCGGTGTTTGTGGCACTGGAAACATAGCCCACTACCCACTGAATACTGATTCACTGATAACTGAAGTTTGAACTCTGAAGAGTCAAAAGCGACTGAGTGTGAGTGAAGAACTGATTACCGATGTCTGATGAATTAATTAGTGAATGAATCACCTACTATTTTTTTTCAATTTTTGGGGGTACCGGTGCATACCCGGCACCCCACCTGGTTCCGCCCCTGTGTGTTAGTCTTCTAGTTTGAGTGTGTTAACATACAGAGGAGAGCTCGAGTCCTGTGGTAGATGTGGAGAAAGAAGCGGGCGCAGTTAGTCGAGTCCTGCGGATGTGTGCGCTTTGGAGTTCTGCATGGGCGGGTTAGTGCATTAGGTCAAGGAGGCAGGGATGGCGGTGCGCTACCCAATGCTCACGCGGACGAACTACATCGAATGAGCTCTCTTGATAAGAGTCAACCTACAAGCTCAGGGAGTTTGGGAGGCCATCGAGCCCGGTGATGCAGGGTATCGGCTCGACAGGATGGCGTTGTCGGCCATCCTCCAAGCGGTGCCACCGGAGATGTTGGCGACACTGGCGGCAAAGGACTCCGCCAAGCTAGCGTGGGAGACCGTGCGCATGATGCGCATGGGTGTCGAGCGCGTGCGTGAGGAAAAGGCACAAACTCTACGCAAGGAGTTCGAGACGATCCGCATGAGTGATGGTGAGTCCATGGACGATTTCGCTATGCGACTGACGGGTCTCGTCAATAACATTCGTACTCCTGGGGACACGCTAGTAGAGGAGAAAGTAGTGAAAAAATTCCTCCGTGTTATTCCCTCCAAGTACACGCATGTGGCTATCTCAATAGAGCAACTGATCGATCTGAAGACGTTGTTCGTCGAGGAGCTCACCGAACGACTAAAGTCAGTGGAAGAGTGGTACGAGCTTGATGACAACGGCGGTGAAGGTGGTCGTCTCCTTCTCGTGGAGGAGTGGCTAGCGCATGAAGAACCGCAACGACACTGGCAAGAAGAAGAGCATCTTTAACAAGACGAAGATGCGCTGCTACAACTGCCAAGAATACGGGCACTACTCCAAGAAGGAGGAGGCGCATTTCGTTATGGCGGATGCCAATGACGAACCAGCGCAACTTTGAAACTTGGCGAGAAGGTACTAAAAAATAATGGCAATAAAATTAAGGGGATGATTGTTGAGTTTAATCTTGTTGTGTAACGTTTATTTGTGTGAGCGAGTTAATTGCATGGTGTGAGTTAATTGCCGCAGTGTGGCCGCATGCATTGTGTTAGTGGGATCTCTTATCTACGGGAATGGGAGCCATTTAGTCCGTGTGTGTGTGTGGCTTATTTAAGCCCATGCAATCAGTTTGTTAAGTTGAGTTGAGCAGAAGAAAAACAAGAGAAAAAAGGAGAACCAGCTGAGTTCGGTCTCCTCGTCAAATCTTCTTCCCAGGAAAAAGAGTACGTGGTTCCAGGGTGCATTCCTAGCTAACACCCCGCTGCGATCAAGTCTGCCCTGATGACCACCGCGTACAGTGTGGACAACGCCGGCGACGTCATCAAGGACATGTCCACCGGCAAGGCGTCTACAGTACCGTTCGTGCGTGGGGCCGGCCATGTGGACCCCAACCGCGCCGTCGACCCAGTTTACACCGCTGAGCAGGTCGCCGTCTTCACGAGAGACGGCTCGGTTAGCGACTGTTCGACGCGCACTGGCTCCGTGGGAGACCACAACTACCCTGCCTTCTCGGCGGCATTCAACTCCGGCAAGGACGAGATCACACAGCGCCGCGTCGCGCGCAACGTCAGGAGGAACGTCAAGGCCACGTACACGGTGAGGGTCACCAGCCCGGCCGGTGTGCATATGCATGTCACTGTGAAGCCACGGAAGCTTCGATTCAACGCGACTCAGCAGACGTAGGAGCACGATATCACCTTCGCGCCGCGGGGAGTGTGGTGGTGTCACGGAGAAGTACACGTTCGGGTCGATCGTGTGGAGGGATGATGGCGAGCGCACGGTGACGAGCCCCGTCGCCATCACCTGGCCGGCGAGCCATGTGGCGGCGATTTGACGCGTGTTGCATACTTGCGTGCGCTGCGCCTGTCTCGTTGGTTGTAAATTTCAATTTGCGTGGTGAAATTAGGGACTGAAACGCTAAATAAATTGTCTCGTTTCAGCACTCTCCCAGGAACAAGTTGTATGTCATATAACTTTGTTGACTGCTTCTTGGCTGGCTCTACGCATGATCTTGCGATACACCATGCATCAAGTTGGCCATATACCGTCCCCCGCGACAAATTTGGGGGGTTCGGCTCTATTTTAATTAGGGCAACTATTACACAGTTGATTGTTTTTTAAAAATCACAATAGCTTTTTAATGGTTGAGATTGTTTCAAGATTCATGCAAAACCCAACATAACCCACCCAACTCTCACCCCTCAGCCCCCACACCCCACTCCGCCGCCCGCTGCCTCCGGCGCCGTCGAGTCCCGCTAACGAGCACCTCCGCTATCATCGTCCTTCTACGTCCCACCTCTCTAGTCCTCGTTGTCGTCACCGGATCCGTCGCCACCTCTCCCGCCGCCTCTTAACCACTCCGGTCTCGTTGCCCCCCGCTGACCTCCGTCGTCCACCGTCCGTGTCCAATGACGCCAATGACGCACCGCCGCTACCGCCACCAACTGCCGGTCTACAGCCACTCTGGCCTCCCTTTAAGCCCTGGAGACACCGGTGAACCCAAATTCTAAACGGGTGAACCCTAACTCGCCGCCACCGCCGGCCGGAGAAGAAGAAGATGATCTCGAGCATGAATCTCCACACGCGATCCAATGATGGTAAAATGGACCGAAACTTATGCAGTTTTTATACCGCTGCGCATTAGCAATTCCGTTTTAATTTTGGGCCGTAGAGTTTTGCCAATGCACAGTAGAACCAACCCGGCCCACTATGATTCCCAATGCTCTGTACTCCAGCTTGGCACACGCGCTGACGCGGAGGATTCGGTTGATTGGGTTTGAACCGCGCGCCGTCCAAGCTCACCACAAGGCCATAGGTAATTGGGACTGTGCGCTGCGTGGGCGCGCTTATGACGGGCCAACCATCATCCTCCCCGAATTGCACGGCGCAACCCGCGGATGATCGGCTATAACCTACAGACTGGTGGCGGCACGGTCGTCAATAGGGGGTTGAACCGTAGAACGTTCAAGGAACCATGCGCATGCAAATTGTTGAAAACCTACGGTGCTAGGATGCCCGAGGTGCACGACCACCCATTATACTACCATTGCTAATTAACTTTCCGAGGTTATGAGCTTAATTTCTCAGGCATATGGATCGACAGACTGGACAGTATATTTTTTTTCCCAGATTTTGCAAGCATCTATCTATTATCTTATTACACCAGAGTCAAAAGAAGTCATCGCGCCGCGTTCCCTATCAATGGCTAGAAATTCTAATATTAATCGGTGAGAAAAGATAAAGATTACACAGTCGGTCGCAACTAATCCAGATTATAACGGTCTAAATTAAAAAGAAAGAGACCATGACAAATAAAATGAAAATGATAGATTAAAAAAATGGTACATGTCAAATACAATAAAACTGAAATTTAGAATAAAAATAAAATAAAATTAGCAATTTGATTTCTATATGAATTCCTACGTAAAATAATCTATACCAGGCACTATAAAATTGAAATTCGAATAAAAATAAAATAAAATAAGCAATATGATTTTCACACGAATTTTAAAGTAAAATCCCCAAAATAATTATAATTTGGAGTAAAATAAAAAGAATTTGAAATTAGATTTGTATACGAAATCCAACCAAAAATAACTAAAATTCAAAATAAAAATAAAAATATCAATTTGATTTTGATATGAATTTCAATAATATAATTCAGAATAAAAACTAAATGATAATTGGTAATTAGATTTGTATATGAAATACAACCAAAAAATAATTGACTTTTTGAATAAAAATAAAATAAAATTAGCAATTTGATTTCAATATGAATTGAAAGTAAAAATCCCTAAATAAATGTAATCGTAATAAAAATTAAAGAAAAATTAGCAATTTGATTCATATACGAATTCCAAGAAAAAAGAATTGAAATTTGGAATAAAAATAAAATAAAATTTGCAATTTGATTTCCATACGTATTCCAAAATAAAATCAACGAATAGATTAAATAAATTTAGCAATTTGAATTGTATACGAGCTCCAATAAAAATAATTGAAATATTGAATAAAAATAAAAGCTATAATGAGGATAGCACAAATGGTGTCCAAGGAGACACAAAAAAACAACCACATTCGCTCTTAAGGTTACGTGTTTCTATTGTTGTTTCCTCTCAAAGTCACGTGCTTCTATTGTTGCTTCCTATGGAATAAAAATAACAAAATTTTGATTAAAAATACACATTATAACGAGGATAGCACGGATGTTGTCGAAGGAGACCATGAAATAGTGCAATTGTATCTATATGTCCTGCAAGAAGACATTGATCCACGGAGAAGCGAAGAGTCGAGGCAGCGACAGGGATGAGGACAATATCGTGATGCTCGCCAGAGCTATTGAAGAGAAATTCCAGTGTTGAAGGAGCGAAGGGTCGCGATGACAAATGGTGAGCATCGGCGTTGTTAAAGAAGTTAGTGGCCAAAAAATCTCGATGATGGGAAGCTCTGGCGAATAGGAGATGAAGTTTTGCATTGAAGACGATATATAGAAGATATGGAGCCATCGGGTGCTAGGAGCGTGCCATCACTGGTGAGGGGCACGTTGTCATCGACGATGACGAAAAGATTCTTTATATCGTTAAACAACAAATAAAGTAGACATGTCGATATTAGTGAAGATGGAAAGTCGTCATGGTTAGTGTGGAAGTCACAACGTTGAGTTGTCCAACGTCGAAGAAGAGGAGCGACTGACACAAGGGGAGAGAACGCCGAGCATGTATAACATCATGCATACATAAGAATAGAAGCGCGGACGTATAGAGGTAGAGGGGGGGCAAAAAACTTAGAGTAGAGATGACGTAGTTGTAGTGAATATGACCGGGGTCACCTGTAGGGATGGCAATTGTACCCGATTACCCGCGTGCCTGCGGGCGAATACCCTAATGGAGGCAGGTATGGGCATCTTTCTTTGCCCACGGGCATGAAAACGAGCACAATTTCTTGCCCATCGGGTAAACAGGCATGGGCATGGGTAAGCTCCACCCATACCCACTTCGCCTGATTACCCGTAACCTACCCGCATGTATAGAGAACTATGTCAATTTGTATTTTTATTTTATTTGTTGAACTTGATTAGTTGTCTTGTCGAACATGATATGTGAATTGTGATGGACTTTATTAATTGTTGAATGTGTGATGCACCATTGATGTGTGAATTATGATGAACTTGATGTATTCATTGCTCGCGGGTAACGAGTATGTCCGCGGGCGATGGGTACCCACAAGTGGCGATGCATTATTCACGGGTAAACGGGCATGCCCGCAAGCTACTGGCATGGGCGAGGTTTTTCGCCCATTGTTCTTCGCGGGTATGCTCGTGGAGGGAATTCAGGGACACGGGTATGGGTATGGGCGAGCACTACCCGTACCCGTCGCGCCCGATTGCCATCCCTAGTCACCGGAGAGAGCGTGATACGTGTCCCCAGCTGGGATCAGCGACGGTTGCATGTGTATACGCGTTGAAGTCGCAATGGTTAGCATTAAACAATAATTGGGGAGAAATGGAAGATAACTATGTGGTAAAGTATTGCATTGAAAGGGGTAGCAGCTGAGAGCCTGAGAGAGATCGATCAAAATTTAGACTTACTATTGGAGATCAAAGCAAAAAAAATAAATGACGGCGACAAAAGATAGAAGCCACATGGTTTGGTGGGGTAACCGGTACGTGTGGGAAGATAAGTTCAAGGTAGGTCGTCCATGGTATATCGGTGTATGCATGAGCAATGTACTCTAATACATTGTATTATGTAAACTAATAAGATAATTTGCCGCACACATAATCAACACATTGCTTGAGATTAAATTGATATACATGTGCATGCATACAATTTAGAAAAAAAAAATGACTAATAGAGTAAGAATATAGGTATACAACTACATGATCTATTTATGATGAAGATTAGTTAGTTTCTAAGAACAACAGTTTATTATGCTCAATGATTTAAAGCACATAGTTTAATTACACTCCTCATATTGTAATTTCTTTCAAGTTTTTATTGTCGTTTTCAATATTTATGATATCTTAAAAATATAAATAACCTACAAAATACATAAATATATTACCAAACATCTATACAAACAAATCAAGCCTCGCAAACACACGCTGCTATTTGGCTGAAACAAGCACTATTACTGGCGAACAACCATAGAATCGCTCCTCCCCAAACAACACGTGAAAAAAAAAATCCTTCGTCAGTACATGTTTGTTTGTGGGTCAGAGAGCAAAAGTCAATGCTGTCCACGTTCAGAAAGTACTCCATCTCATGTAAGCGACCTACAACGCCAGCAACGAAGGAAATTAACCTAGACCCTAGACATGAACTAGTTGCCATCATATCGTCTTATTGTTATCTTGCAAAAATCAGAACAGACAAGACAACCACCCAACCAAAATGATCACATTGAATGATTGAATTATACACTACATAAATAATTCGTAATTCACTCAAGGGAATCAGAAGGAGCTGAGTAATAAGCAAAGATCGATGCTCGATCGATCAGTGGTGACAGTGTTTGAGAAGAACGATATGATTTTTTTAAAAAAAACTTTGGAGTGGCAATCACAATAATACAACATCCTTTTCAATAAGGGCCTTTATCATTGTATTTGAGAAGCTGCAATCTGCATCAATTCCTGCAACGATAGCTCTCGGTTTTGCCGATTGTAAATAAGAACAAATACATGACTGATTGATTACCGATGCAATCATAGCTCTCGCTTTCATGGGCCTCGATATAGGATTAGAACGAATACACATGTACATCTGCAATTCGCGCTCGTTTTTTTTTTTCTTTCAAAACTGAAGCAGGAACTCTGTCGTTTTCATCAGAGCAAGAGGCGGTCAATTTACAGGGGTACCTTGTCCTAGCAAGGTGGGGAGTTTAAACTAAGGACTGTTTCAGAGCTGAAAAAACACAACACAAGGCGGAAACAAGACGTAGGACCATAAAACTACGTGATTGCTATTCTCCGAAGAGCTGCTACTTCTTTGATTCGGGCCTCGACCTCGACGACTGAAGATGATTTGTGATAGAAAATTCGTCGGTTCATCTCTTTCCAAATATTCCAGGCCGTGTACATCTACAATCCGCAAGCTTCCCTCTTTTCCTTAGTGGTCTAATCAGCAGTCACCTGGTTCCACCATTCCAATAGGCTGATGCTTGTGTGGGTCTGAATTGGGTAGATTGTCGGCCTAATGGCTCACTGCGCTATTCTCGTCCAGATCTCCTTTGCGAAGACGCAGTGAATACTGAGGTGTTCAGCAGTTTCCTGTACCTGCGGGCATAGCAGACAAGTAGTGGTGTTTGGCCAGCCACGCGCCTGCAGCTTATCCGCTGTTAAGAACTTCAGATCCTTTTTTGCAGGAGCAGCCACATGAAGAATTTTACTTCGCTGTCGCGCTCGTTTTCATTGGCTTTATTATTATAGAGCTATTATAGGATCGGAGTAGATCTATGAGCCTTTGCAACTTTACCTCTCGTTTTCATAGGTTTAATTCAGAACCAGAATGGACGTGCGGGTCCGTCCATTCACTCTCATTTTCGTAGGTTCTACTAAGGATTAGAGCAAACACACGACTATGCTCTCCTTTTTCCCCCATTTATAGCTCTCATTTTCTTGAGACATGGCTATGATGAAGTGCCCCGATCACAGCGCGCGGTCCACATATACTCCAAGGCGTGAATTGGTGGGGTCTGGTGCGAGTTTATTAATTTGAAGCATGTGTTATTTACACCACATCACATCAAATCATATCAGTGAGTAATTGAATTCAGCGACAGCTATGATGTAAAATGAAATAGAGCAAACGAGTTGAAGGAGATGCATGATTTTTTCTGAAAAGAGGAGATATGCATGATTTTTCTGAAAAGAGGACATACATGATAAATATCTAACATTAGGCTCCTAAAATAAATCTAACGTTGGAACAGTACTGTAATACCAGGCCATTTGTGTGCACCCCCAGCACCTTGTATATGTGTGGTTTATACAGCCCTGTTGATTATTTTATCAAACTTTTTAAATTTTGTCTGAAATTTGTTGAAACTTGGGTTCTAAAATCTGAAACTTGTTGAAACTTAGTCTTGAATTTTTTTAAGAATCTTTTGAAAACTTCTATAAATCTGAAACGCATTGAAACCTAGTCAAAACTCCAAACTCGAAATTTGGAACTTTTAAGTATATTCATGAAACAGTATTAAACTGTTGTACCGTTAGAAATGCATTCTAATGGTATAGCGTGGACTAACAGCTCCCAATTTAATATTTTAGACAAGCGGTTGGCAAATCTCTAATTGATTATTGTACTGTTGGAGCTTGAAGCACGCTCCGCAAACAGTTGAATTTGTAAGCAAAGAAAGTAACACTATCTTTGATTGTTGAAATCAGAGTACATGAGCTACACATATATAGATTACAGCGATCATGTGAACGCGTACAGCTATCATGTGAACACGTACAACTATCATGTGAACGCGTACAGCTATCATGTAGGAAGCCGATGCATTATTCTGTCTAACACGGCCCAGCAGTCGAAACGTCGCCAAGGCGGACATTCAGACTGGACATAAATTCGGTGAAGACGAAAGTCTCGCGGACGACGGTCCGGCGATGATGATCGGTGTGATGATGACGGTAGACGGGGCACTCAGAAGGCCGTGAAGGGAGAGGGTCGTGTCGACGAGCGCGCCGCGTCACGGCACGACGTCATCGGAAGAGAGGAAGCGCTGGAGAGGTCGAAGTCGAGACGGTGAAGTCCGGAGCCGAGGAATGTCGACAGGTCGGCAGAGCGACGCAAACCGATCTATGATCGGAAAAGAAGAAGAGAAAACCCGATTTGAAGATGACCGGGAAAACTCTAATTGGTAGCCGATCGGATGATCGGTGATATGACTTAAACTATGGGTTACGCAGCCCCGGGAGAGATCGTGGAGATGAGATCATCTCCCAGGGGCGGCGCGGTGAAAGCTGTGGAGGCGGCGGCTCAGAAGCGGCACCGCTCTGATACCATGTAAAGGAGGAAAGTAAGGAGCGAGGAAAATAACGCTATCTTTGATTAATAAAATCAGAGTACATGAGTTACACATATATAGATTACAACGATCGTGTGAACACGTACAGCTATCATATAAACGCATATAGCTATCATGTAGAAAGTCGAGCCACCATCCTGTCTAACAGAATTCATGGGCCGTCGGACCACATTTCAACTAAACACATACGCCGCACCTGGGCACCTGGCAATCTGTAGTCCTTGCTGCCTGTATGTATATATATATAGCACCTGATCCTCTCCCAGCACATCATCTCGCTAAACCTCCCACCACACCAATGGGCAAACAACTTGTAGTACTCCTCACATGCTTCTTACTCGCTGTGGCCACGGCGACGTTCATAGACCTCGAACAAGATGCCGTGTCTACCTACGTAGTGCACGTAGCTCCAGCCCATGCGCCACGTTCCTCTCATCGTGCAGCTCGTCTCACCCGCGCCTACACCTCCTTCGTCCATGAACTTCTCTCTGCACACATCAGCCACCCTGCCCCGCGTATCCTTTACTCCTACGTGCACGCCGTAACGGGCTTCGCGGTGCGCCTAACGGCACGCCAAGCCGCGCACCTAGAAGCCCAGCCTTCCATCGTCGCCGTCGTCCGTGACACGGTCTATGAGCTCCACACCACTCTGTCCTCCTCCTTCCTCCATCTCTCACCGTCTTCCGGGCTACAAGCAGCGTCGAACAGCGCGACTGATGCGGTCATCGGTCTGCTAGACACGGGTATTAAGTCTTATTACGATCAGGTCAATTACGACCACCTTATAGTCCACAAAGTCTACAGATATGTGGATCCAATCAACTAAAGACACTTACACGTTGTGTTTAATACGCACAATAGTTAATATACGTTGTTATTCTCCGGAATTACTGCACGTATTATGCTTCTGTCTCTGATGTAACTATAAGACGACGTAGGGTGTGGTCTTTCTGACAATAAGTACCATCAACGCGTGTATTTCATCAAAAGTTGAGGTGCCTCTTGACGTGGAGTGTGATTGTTATTCTCTCAGGAGAATACTCGAATCTGTTTAAATTTCTGTGTGTAGTTCCGTGTAGATCTAATTCAAGAAAAATTCTCAACGCACATCAGTAAGACTGATACTAAACTATCTACAGGCATTTACCCGAAGGACCGTGCATCCTTCGCCGCTGATCAGTCGTTGCCGCCGCCACCCCCCACCTTCCGCGGTAGCTGCATCTCAACTCCTGACTTCAATGCCAGCGCGTACTGTAACAACAAGCTCGTCGGTGCAAAGATGTTCTACAAAGGGTATGAGACTGCGATTGGGCACCCGATGAACGAGACAGAGGAGTCCAAGTCACCACTCGACTTTAACGGCCATGGGACGCACACTGCCTCCACCGCCGCCGGCTCTGCGGTACCAAATGCCAACCTCTTCGGCTTTGCCAGTGGCACAGCCAAGGGCACGGCCCCGGGCGCACGCATTGCTGTCTATAAAGTGTGCTGGAAACTTGGATGTGCCAGCTCCGACATCGTTGCTGGCATGGATGAGGCGATCGCCGATGGTGTCGACATCATGTCCCTCTCTCTCGGTTCGCCCAAAAAGAACCTTCGTAGCGATTATGTGGCCATTGGTGGGTTCAGTGCCGTCCGTAAGGGCATTGTTGTCTCTGCCTCCTCCAGTAACAATGGTCCTACTGAGTCAACTATCGCCAACTCTGCACCATGGGTGTTGACGGTCGGTGCGTCAAGCATGAACCGTCGGTTCCCGGCGGTTGTTGTCCTCGGCGACGGCCGGACCTTCATTGGCACCTCACTCTATCCCGGTGACCCGAATGGTTCACTGAAATCACTGGTCTATGGAGGTGATGCTGGCTCTGCTGTGTGTGAAATTGGGAAACTTAACGCCGGGAAAATGGCTGGCAAGATTGTCTTGTGCGAGGCCGGAGGGGTTTCCGATGCAGAGAAAGGAGTTGCCGTCTATGAAGCCGGTGGCTTTGGTGTCATCGTTTCAAGTCGTAAAGAATTTGGTGAGTTTGCCAAGAGCACCGCACACCTCATCCCTACCACAGTTGTCCCTTATGCTGACGCCATGGAGATATTACGTTACATATTCACGAAACCATACCCGATCGCCAAGATCCTCTTCTTCGGCACAGTAATGGGCATGCCGCCATCCGCCCCTAGGGTTGCATCCTTCTCAGGCCGCGGTCCAAACACCCCCGAACCAGAGATCCTCAAGCCCGACTTGGTTGCCCCCGGCGTCGACATCCTCGCCGCATGGACCGGTGTCACCTCGCCATCGGCAATTGACGTCGACACGAGGCGCGTCAAGTTCAACATCTTGTCCGGTACATCCATGGCATGCCCGCACGTGAGCGGCATCGCCGCTCTGCTCAAGAAGGCGCGGCCCGGCTGGAGCCCGGCGGCGATCAAGTCAGCCCTGATGACGACGGCCTACAATGTGGACAGCTCCGGTGACGCCATCAAGGACATGGCCACTGGCAGTGCGGCTGGGCCTTTCGAGCTCGGTGCTGGCCATGTCGATCCCAACCGCGCCCTTGACCCAGGCCTAGTGTACGACGCCGGCACGAAGGACTACCTTTCTTTCCTGTGCGCGCTCGGTTACTCTCAGGAAATAATCGACGGTCTCTTCATGAGAGACGGTTCGGTGAACAACTGCTCGGCGCTTCCGAGCAGCACCGCGGGGGACCTCAACCTCCCATCCTTCTCGGTGGTGTTCAAGGCGTACGGGGACAAGGTCACCCTGCGCCGCACCGTGCGCAACGTTGGGAGTAAGGTTGATGTCGTCTACACCGTTGGTGGCGTCCCTCCGCCTGGCACGCGGCTCAGGATCAGGCCATCGAAGCTTGTGTTCGACGCGGAGCACCAGACACGGGAGTACACCATCACTTTCTTGTCAGTGTCTTACGGCAACTTCACCAAGTACACGCACGGGTCCATCTTTTGGAGCGACGGTGTGCACAAGGTGAGGAGCCCCATTGCCATCACCTGGCCGTCTCAGAGCGCCGTGTCGGCCATGTGAGGCTATGGGCTTCCGGTCCCTCTCAGTCTTGAGTATCCATCCACGATGTCCATCTAGTTTAAACTCATCCACGGTGCAAACATGTTATGGAGTGGAGATCGGAACAAGTATTGTGGTGTGATGATGTACTAGTACTGTTGTATCAGGCATGCATAAATAAATAAATAAATAAAAGACTCTGGTTTTGTATGGCTGGTTTCCTATATAAAAGATCTATGAAGTAAACTTATGACTGTCTATTTATCACTCAACTAAATTTCAGTTTTAGGAACCATTCGAATTTTTTTGAACTGTTGGACATGCTTCATATCTCTCCGCACTCCCCTCACTTCCCTGACACAACCGATTGCGCCCAACCCTATGTCGCACTGGTGTCGTGTATCCTCAATCCCACATGGCACTTATACCATTGTGGCTAGTGGCGGACCTAAAATTTTAGGATGAGTGTTCAAAGTTATAAAAATATTATATAGTGTTTTTCCTAGGAAATCGAATAATTCACACATTTGTATTTCACCGGTGGTCGGTGGAAGTCGAATAATTCACATAAACGAGAAGATACTTCTCTGATGTTGTGATTGTCAATATATTCTTGAATTGTTAGGGCCCTCTCTTTGTGCATGTAATTGCAAATGTCCTGTATTTTTTTTTTTTTTTGCAAATAACATCATAACACTTTCCAGAAATCACAAGTCTTAATGGATAGAGCCCTGGGAATTCCACAGTTCATCAGGTTAATTCATCTAGCCTGATTAGAGAATGTTGGTATGCTACTCGGCACTTGGATTATGAAAGGTGACAACGAAAGAAAAAACTAGAGATAGACTTCAAAAGTAGATTAATGAACTGTATTAGTTATCAATAAATTCAGTGAGCTAGCATCTTTTGAGTTTTAATATCGATTGAAAGCTACCAAATACTCTTGTAAAATAGTTAATAGAAATGCATTGTAGTTTTGAAGCATACCATAGCTGCGGCGAATTGCTTTGCATGTTCGCCATTCAGTGGCTACTACTATCGACGTGCATACTGCACAACTGCCTTCTTGCGGCTCTTCGTCGCCGATCCGGCCACCCCTCTGCGCGCTCCCTCCCCCTCTCCTCGGCCACCGCCACAACGTTCGTTGCCCTGTCCCGCTCGCGCCCTCAAATCGACAGACTTCTTCCCCATTTTTTAAAACTCTAAGATCTACAATTCGCATAAATACAAGATTGAAGATTCACCAACCACAATTTGGTGGCTCGAACGCTCGGTCGCCCATGCCCGAATGCCTCGGTCCTGTCCTCAGAGGACCACAGAAGCGCGCGACGCACCTCGCCCGGTCCCGGTCGCCCCGTCGGCCGCTGCGCTCAGAGGTCGGTGGCTTGGAGCTCCAAGCTCGGTCGCTCGGACCTCGGAGCAGGCGAGCAAGCCATCGTCGCCCTGCCGTCGTGCAGCACCGAGACTCTCCTTCGGTCTTTGGTCCTCCCCTTCTCCCTGCCAACCCGCTGCAGCCGCGCTCACCCGCTCGCCGCTCCGCTGGGCGTGGCGCTGCGGCCTGCCAGGCTGCCACCGCCGTCCGCTGCCACAATCCGCTAGGTGTCAAGGGCCAGTGCCCAGTGGAGCCGCAGCCCGCAACTCGCAAGGATGAAGGATGGACTGCAATGTGCCTGTGTGTTTCTGAGAGAGAGAAGGGGGGAGAGAGATTGTGAGATCGAGAGAGACTAGGGTTTGCCAAAATGGGCATGGGAGTTGGATGTTGGGATATTGTCATATTGATTGGGCAAGGGCAACTGCTGAGCCACTGTGGGCGACTGGGCTGTGCCGCTGTGGCCTTGTGGGGCAACTGGGATGCCCGACGCCGGGAAGGCCGGAAGGAAGCCAGTTGCCCGGCGCACCTTTTCATCATTTCATAGGCTGCGAGACGCGAGTGCGAGTGTGCTGCTGGTGCCAACAGAACGCGGTTTCGAGGACGTTATACGGTGATTGAGCCCAATTCTAGTATATAACCATATTATACCTCATATATACTGATTTTTTCCTTTAAAAATTGGGTATTCAGCTGAAAACCCATAAACCTAGGTGGGTCCATCCCTGGCTGTGACGACATCAATAGACCTTGAACAAGATATTGTGGCACTGTTTGTTTAGACTTAGGTTTTTTTTTGGCTTAATCGGCTTATAAATCCCTCAGTTTTGGTGTTTGGTAATATGGCTTTTTATAGGATGTTGGCTTATTGAGTTGTGTGTGAAGGATAAAAAATCTAAATTACCCTTGAGGGTTTGAAGGATATTTTTATGGATGAATCTAAACTTATTTTTGCGCGGGATTTGTAAATATGACGATACGTGAAAGTTGTAAATATGAAATAAAAAAGATTTTACTCGTTCGTGGACATTGCGTAATGAAAGAAATTATTATAGAAAGACATATATTAACCAACCAATCGAAATAATATTCGATCATATCATATTGACAGTGCATTTGGTATCTAGGAAACATACAATTCCATGATCCAGGTGGAACTTAAAGTGTTGGCTTGGGCATCTGGTTTATTCTCGATGATTACAAAGTGTTGGCTTGGGCCTTGTTGAGGATGACACCCTCGTACTTGACCTGGAACCTCTATTTATTATTTAGAATATAGAAAACCATACGTCTTCATGGTCGTAACCCCTAAAGCTAACGACCTCACTGGTCGTAAGTATTCTGGAGGTTACATAATACATAACCTGATCGGACAAGGTTTCTAACCTAGCCTCCGACTAGTCAAAATGCTCATAAAGCTTTGAACTGGTATCTGGATGTGAGTCCAAGTATATGCTCTACCGTGTGACGAATGGAACATGTGCTGTATATTCCATACCACGCGACGCTACGCAACTCTAAGACACTGGAATACGGTTAAATGGCTCACTGACATATAACCGCACAACAGTTGATACATTGTCAACTGACGTCTCTCTCCGACCAAACGCGCCACTTCTCAACAGGCGTCTCTCCCAGGGACAACTGACAACGCTTCATCGACTACATAACGAGGACCGTGGAAGGAGAAGGCAGGGACCGAAGGATACATCGATTGGAATCACTATCAGAAGATAACCAGTCGATTAGATTATAAAGTCATAGCAAGCATTGTGATCCAGTGTTAAGAGAGTTAGTCTTTGGTTCAGATTGTAGAGATGTTCTCTAATAGCCAGTTCATCTCAATAAAGAGCAGCCACATTCCTTGCCAGGAGATACGTGCCAATTTCCTCTATCTTTTTATATTTGTAAGTTCGGTGATTTGATCATCGACAATGGCTTTTCTAAGCGGCTTCGGTCATCTTGTAGGCTTCATTTGAAATGAATGAATGGTATGCTTTTCGATTTGGTGTTTGGTATATGCGGCTTTTAGGTAGTAATTTGCGACTTCAAGATATGAAATGTCGAAATGCTCATGAGACGATGATGGCTATTTGATGTCGTTTAACTAAATTAACAACATTAAGCGGCATTTAACGACATTTAAGAACATTTAACGATATTTAACAATAAAACTTGTAAAGCGTGTGAAAATAATCGGACTAGAACATGGTCCCTTATACATAGTTTAAATTGGCAAGTACTACATACAAAATCGCATATATCTTCCATCTATCCTATCGTCATGCTACCAAAGCTATTGCAATAGCGTCACGAGGCCGTTCATATCAACATCATCCATAACAATTTGTATCATCATGTATTTGAGGTTAGTGGACATGTCCCGTCTACATAATCATCATTCCATGCGCACGAGCAAAATCATTATCAATCAAAGCACTATCTCGAATAAAATTATGCATATGTATTGTGAGTTTGAGCTTCTGTGAAAGCGAAAAAAAAGCCAACCGTTTACATTCCTCTTTCACGACCTCTTCATAGTTCATTGGTTCTTCAGAAGTCAACAAGCACAAATCGGCATAGTCCGGCTCCACTTCACTTGTGGCATCATAGATCTCCTGGAGAGATCGGAAACGATGTGCCCCTTCTGAATGACGAGGACATAGCGAAGCCTTCAATGTTTATTGTTGGTGACGAGCTTGATGCTGATGTTCCTGTCTCTTCCACATCGTGACCAGTACTCACACCACCACCCGGGCTGCTTGACGCTGGACTAGGTAGTCCGGCGAGCGGAACACTTTCAGTGCCTCCAGCTGGTGCATCACTTGTATTATCAGTATCATGGAACACGGTAAACACATCACCATGTCCTAATGAGACAGGAACTTGTCCAGGGCTCACCTCCCACTCCCATTGCTTCTCCTCATCAAAGATCGCGTCGCGACTGTGTGCAGCTTCTTCTTCTTGGGATCATACACACGGTAGACCTTGTAGCCCGGTTCATATCCAAAGAATACCATAGGAATACTCCGGTAAGCTAATTTCTTGAGGTGGGGCTTAGTTGTTCTTACATATGCCAAATAACCAAAAGTCCAAAGATGTGTTACCTTCGGCTTCTTCTTAAACCAGGCTTCATACGGGGTCATCCCATCTAAACTCCCCAGAATGCTCTAGGCATGTTCTTGCTGTTCAATAAGCTTCTAGCCATGGCTGTTACTGTTTGGTTGCTACGCTCACAACTCTATTCTGTTGTTGTGAGTACTACGCCGTGAGATACCGCTGCAGTGTCAGCTCGTTGCAGTAGCGTGTGAACTCATTTGACGTGAATTCACCGCCAGGTCTGTCCTCAGGACCTTCGGTATCGAGCCGTCGAAGCTGGTGTTCGACGCGGAGCACCAGACGAAGGAGTACACCATGACCGTCTTGTCGGTGTCCTCCGGCAACTTCACGAATTACACGTACGGATCGATCGTTTGGAGCGATGGCGTGCACGAGGTGAGGAGCCCCATCGCCGTCACCTGGCCGTCTCAGAGCGCTGCCGTGTCAGCGATGTGAGCTGTGCGCTCCCTTCTTGATCAGTATATATGATCTAGCTGTTGTCCATCTAGTTTCAGCTCCTTCATTGTGCAAACATGTTGTGGAACTAAGACAGGATAAATAAGAAGTCTGGTGTGGTGTACTGCTGCATCGTACATGCATGCACTGATAAACAAGAGTCTGTTGTTCTTTGTGAATGATTTCCTAGCCTACCTATCTTTTTTGTCGAATCAGATTATGTTAGTATATGCTGCTGCATGATACAGTTCTAGCTTTCATAAGATCTTTGTGGGCTGCTTATGTTCCTACTTGCTACTGCATAATGCCCATCCCAACTGCTCAACCTTTTTAACTGTCCATCTTTTTGTCTCAATAGAGTATTTCAGTGCCCTTGATCAATTGAAGCAGCCAACTTTTTTTTTGAGCGGATAGAAGCAGCCTGCTACGTTATAATTTCTTGTTTGGGCCAGGCATGTATGGCAACGCAGTAGACTGGACATAATTAAAACTGAGCTGACCTGAACGTATACAGGTTAGGCCGACAGGGCTTGGATCAGCCATGCAAGTTTGGGTGGCAGCCCATATTGAAATTGTCAAGCTGGGCCGAATAAAATCAATCAAATTCTAGCTGTTGAGCTCTTTTGAGGTTAGCTTAATTGAACTTTACATACAAATCGAGCCATTCTCGATTCTCCTATGAACACTGAGAGCTAAACACTCACAAATACAATTGCTTGTACATATAAGTACAGGAGAATGTCATACACAATAAATAACTCGCGAAAAGAACAAAGCAATCACCAATGTTAGCTTGCCCAGGTATAGGTGGCATGTGTAGCCTCACCCAATTAACAAGGTTGTAAGATGATCAAGCATTACAAACAAGTTCATAAATAGCCATCTTCCAATCGCCATCTGCTATAAATGTGTCTGCTCGATCTCTTGCAAACATAAAAAACAACAAGCTAAACAAAATGAATGCATGGTCCACGCCTACAAGGAACAACGATAGTGGCAGCCGAATCAACATATAAAGAAAATATATTCAGGATAAATTATCAACTTGATTAATTATTCCGTACTTCAATCGAGCGAATTACAAAAGGTGCAGAGCAAACAGAAAACGATACAATCAGGCACGCGATCCTCGCCTTGATCAGATAAACCATGGCAGCTTCAGGCTCAACGCCAATGGTAGCTGGACCAAGGAAGGACGCGTCGATATCTCGAGTTCAAAGGCCCTATACAAACTGCTCCCATGGCCACATAACCAGAGATACACACCGTCTGACATTACCATCAATCTACATGGATGCTGCTTCTCCGCTCGACGGCCATGTCACGGCGATGGGGCTCGTGACGTCGTGCAGGCCGTCGCTCCAGGTGATCGACCCAAACGTGTACTTCTCATCGACGATCACCGGGTTGCCCGACACCGCGAGCGTGATCTCGTATGCCAGGCTCTGGTGCTTGTCGAACACGAGCTTGCTCGGGTTCACCGTGACATCCACACCGGATGGGCTGTCGATCTTGGCTTCGTAGACGGCACTAGCATCGCTGCCAACGTTGCGCACCACCCTGTGGTAGGTGACTGAGTCTTGGTAGGAAGAGAAGACGACTGCGAACGCCGGGTAATTGAGGTCGCCGGTGCGGGCGAATTTCGTCGAACAGTTGGCAGCCGAGCCATCTCTTGTGAAGATGGAGATCAAGGAGGGAGAGTAGCCCAGTGTGCAGAGGAAGGCAATGTAGTCGTCGGTGCCAGCGTCGTACACTAGACCCGGGTCGAGTGCGCGGTTGGGGTCGACATGGCCGGCGCCACGGACGAACGGTGTCGAATCGAAGCCGGTAGATAGGTCCTTGATGATTTCCTCAGAATTGTCCACATTGTACGCCGTGGTCATGAACGCCGACTTAATCGCCGCAGGGCTCCAGTCCGGGTGCGCCTGGTGGAGCAGCGCAGCGAGGCCGCTCACGTGTGGGCACGACATGGACGTCCCGGAGATAATGTTGAACTCGACGCGCCTCGGGTCGATGTCGAGGTCAGTGGGGGGAGCATCACCAGTCCAGGCCGCGAGTATGTTGACACCGGGGGCAATGACGTCAGGCTTGAGGATCTCGGGCGAACGGTAGTTGGGGCCTCGGCTCGAGAACGCCGCAACGCGCGGCGCAGATGGCGACTTCCCGATGACTGTACCGCGGAAAACGATGGTCGCGGTCGGCGACAGATCGTTCTGGACGTAGTACTTGATCTTGTCGCCGAACGTCTGCCCCACCATTGTCGCCGGGACGAGGTGGGAGTCAGCGATGAGCTCCTCGCCGCTCTCCTCGGTGTTGGCAAGAATCATGCCGGCTCCGCCGGCCAGCTTCACCGCCCCGCCTTTCTCGACACGAGCGTTGCCTCCACGTTCACAAAGGACGATCTTGCCAGCCACCTTTTCCGGGTCGAGCTGGCCCAGTCTGCATAGCCGGGAGCCACAGTCCCCAGCGTACACCACCGGCAGCTGTGTCGAGTTCAGGGGGTCCCCGGCGTAGAGAGACACGCCACCGTAGACCCGACCGTCGCCGAGAACCACATCGGCGGGGAACTCTCGGTCGATGGTGGACGCGCCGACGGTTAGTATCCACGGCGCGATGTTGACGGCGGTGTACTCGCCGGGGCCTGAGTTGCCGGCGGAGCAGGACACGACGATGCCCATGCTCACGGCGCGGAAGGCGCCGATGGCGATGGAGTCGCGGAAGAAGCTGGGGGCGTAGCCGTTGGCGCCGACGGAGAGGGAGATGACGTCGACGCCGTCGGCGACGGCTTCGTCCATGGCGGCGAGGATGTCGGAGTCGAAACAGCCGGACTTCCAGCAGATCTTGTACGCCGCGATGAGCGCTCCAGGGGCCATGCCCACCGCCTGGCCGCGCGCGTAGTCGAAGAACCCAGCGCCGGTAACCGGCGACCCTGCGGCCGTGGAGGCGGTGTGGGTCCCGTGGCCCTCGGTGTCCAGCGGCGACTTGGACTCCTTCGTCTCATCGATGGCGTGGCCGAGAGCAGCCTCGTATCCCTTGTAAAAGAACTTGGCCCCGATGAGCTTGTTGTTACAGTAGGCGGAGGCGTTGAAGGATCCGGTGGAGACGCACCCGCCGGAGAAGGACGTGTGCGACGGGCCGAGCCCGGTGGTGGGCGCGAAGGAGCCGCGGCCGATGGGATAGAGCCCGGTGTCGAGCACGCCCACGACGACGGAGGAAGCGGCGCCGGATGCGATGGGAAGGAGCCCGGTGGCCTGGTTCAGGTGGAGGAACTCCGGGGTGTGGGTGGTGTGGAGGTGCCGCGCCTGGTCGGGGTGGACGACCAGCACGCCGGGCTGCGCCGCGACGTGCGCCGCCTGCTCGGGAGTGAGGCGCGCCGCGATACCCGTGGCGGCGTGCGCGTAGGAGTAGATCAGGCGCGGCCGCGGCGAGCGCAAGTGGCGCGGGAGGAGGAGGCGGCCTAGGAGCGCGTTGCCGCCGCCAACGCCGCCACGCGTGGCGGACAGCGCCGGGTGCCCGGGCGCCAGGTGGATGATGTACGTGGACTGCGCGCTCGCCTCGTCCGCCGCTGCGGCGGAGACGACAACGAGGAGGACGGCGACGACGGCGAGACGCAGGAGGAGTGGCTGCTTCCTCGCCATGGCACCCGATGGGAGGGGGAGGAGCGCACCAGAAGCAGATTGGTCAATGTTGAGGATGGGATTGGGAACAATAAAAAGTGGTGGGCCCATGGGTGGTGGACTGGTGGTGATCCAAGACTGACGATGGCGCCGTGGGCTCGTGGGTGTCTTTTGGCTGTTGGATTTCTTGGAAAAATTCGCGGCTGCAGATTGGACGATGGGCGTCTGTCTTCTCTCGATCTTTATCGTGTTTCGGTATGGCATACGCAGCAGCAGCAGCCAGACGCGACGTTGTTGGCTCGTTGCTCTCTTGCTCCAGCTTATTGGTGATATGGAGATTCGCATATATAGTAGTGGTACTTAGCAAGTGGAGTGTATACTAGTAGAGTTTCGTGCGCGTTTTGAGTATGTACGTACCTGATTGCCCCGTCTTTGCAAGCAATCGATCGAGGTACATATATAACCCCAAGCAATTGCAAAAGGTTTAATTATTATGGCTACAGTGATGTCTTTTTGCAATTACAAATAAGACACATATATACCTGTGCGAATGCTTCTCTTTAACATACGTTTATATAAACGGAAGCCGATGATAACTCTATAACCTTATAAAATTCATATTGAAGTGCAATCGTGCGTGCACAAGGATCGACATCCGAATTCGAAGGTTCCATTTAACAATGGATTTTTGTTCTTGTGGGGTGTGGTACTGCACGTACTTTGGTGCTAGCACTACTCAGCACTTGACCGTCGTGTGCTATCAATAGTCCCAGACGTAGTTTGGGAGAAAAGCCGGACGTCTTTTGCCCAGAGCCGCGATGTTTGCCGAGAGCCGCGATGTTTGCCGAGAGCAATTAAATTATTTTTTCTTTCATATGCTCCAAACTTTTGCCGGAAAACCTAACTCTCTCCAATTAAATTATTTTTTCTTTCATATGCTCCAAACTTTTTTTCTCTATACACATACTACAGGTTGTAATCGATATTAAAATTTTGTGTATTTTTGTAATTATTTGCTATATATATTTAATTAATTGCATTTCAAGGAGTTTTTTAATCGATTAAAATTTGAACAGCGATTGATTTAAACACGGGAAAAAATTAAGTAGAAAATGATATTCATGCTATTTATGCATTATTGAAAATGTTTCGCGCAAGTGGTTGCGTATGATTCTTACAATCTGAGACATCTCCGAATAAGTTTCATAAAGTGAGAAGGATCCATTAGGATTTTCAAACAATGTCACGGTCGAATTAGTTTTGGAGTTCCAAACTTTTGTATAGCCATTAGAGAGCATAAGTTGTAACACGGCAAAATTTCGTATTTTTAGAGCCGTTTGCTATTTATTAATTGTTTTGGATATTACATGCGAGAGCTTGAGGATTGCTCTCGCAAAGGATCTTGCCGAGCAAGCGGTCCCGCTCTCGTGCAGATTTCTTTTTTTTTACCTAGATGGATCAATGGTTGCCGAGAGGCGGCTCTCGGCGAATAAATTTCGAGATTTGCGCTCGGCAAATTTTTTTTTAGAAATATCATTTTTGTTCAGTCAAATGTTTATTTTTTTAGAAATATCATTTTTGTTCAGTTTGTTAGGCGAATAAAAATATTTAAAAACTTTTCTTTCGAGAGTAGCTCTCGGCAAATAATAATTTTATTATTTTTAATTTTTTTGTGCGATTAGCTAGCTAAAAATGCGAACGAAATTTGAAAAAACTTTGCCGAGAGCGGATCTGGGGCTCTCGGCAAGGGAATGTTCTTGAGAGCCTCCCGGATCGGGCTCTCGGCAAAGTGGTTTCCACTTAACCGCTTCGAGCCTCCCGGATCTCTCTCACTCTCTCACTCTTAGCCGCCTGCGTTCCCCTTTCCCTCGCTCATAGCCGCCGTCCCCCTTCCCTCCCTCATAGCCGCGCCGTCCCCCTTCCCTCCCTCATAGCCGCCGTCCCCCTTCCTCGCTCGCGGCCGCCTCCCCTTCCCTCCTCGCAGCCCACCGCCACCGCCTCCCCTTACCCTCCCTTGCGGCCGCCGCCGCCCCTTCCCCTACCTCGCGCCCGCCGCCGCCTCCCTTCCCCTCCCTCGCCGCAGCCTCCCTTCCCCATCCGCAACGCCGATTGTTCTAAGTCTCTGGAGGTATGAACACTGTCACTTGATTGTTCTAAGTGATCTGTATGCATGATTGTTGCACTTATTATTTTGTATAAAATCCCTCCATTCCAAGCCGTTCGAAATGAGAATAACCTTGACTGTTACATTTTTGAGTTAGATGCAGTACATGGCACTAATTAAGTGCCATCCTTTCTGTACTATTTAGAATCAGTGAATTTTATGTGCAAATTCAATTATTGCTTTAACGTGTGACATGTACATTGTTTGATATTTTAAGTATTATACACTGTACACTGGTGCAGCTTGGGTCCAAAATTAATCATTAACCGGAGCTAGAACATCTATAATTCTAGAGGGGGCTAGCTAGCTAGACCTGATTAATAAGAATCTCACTTAATTCCCTAGGTATAAAATGGAACATGACAATGCATGCCGAGAACTTGTATCTAAGATGGGTTTCTCACTAATGATTGCGAATTATACCGCCTCGCTTTTAATTATGAGATCGAAGGCATAAACAAAGGTTAATTAGTTAACAAGAGACATCGCATGCACACCGGCCTGTGCTATTGATCGCCACACGGTGTCAGTGTCTACATACATTGTTGGCTTCTTTATGATTGCGTTGCTTGCTTATAAGGCAAAGCGCTGGATTGAAATTAAGCAAACTCGCTCATGCATGAAGTTTTAATTTTTTTTTCCTTGGTTATAATTGAGATTAATAATGCCTGGCATTACGTACGTAGCAAAAAAGGTTATAAACCGGCTGCATGTGCTTGTATATATACTAAGCATGATTAAAGGCAGCCAGTAAGTATATGCATATATACATACAAGATTAATATGCAACAGCTAGGGTACGTTGGTTAATTAAATTGCCGAATATTTTCAAAGAGGTATGTGTACATATACACGTGTGTATGTACTAACTCTTTAGTACGCGTAAGCAGTAGGAACTATTTGTGAATGGTGATGAGATGAGGAGACACTGTGGTAGATTTTCTCCTCCTACAACAACAGTAAAGTAGTGTGATTTAGGATCGCTTTATGCATTTGCGTAACTATTCCTTTACGTAATTCACAGCATGTGCATTTAAATCAGTGTATACAGATTCTCTTTGTGAATAGTTTCCGCATTGCATTCGCCATTAACACTTAAGTGATTTTATTACTCTTTACGCTACTGCCACCAACGTTTGTTACATCCCTTTATTATTAGAGCTTTCTATTTTTATGTTATGACTATCGCGTCAGCCATATAGAAATCTCTACACAAAGCTTTGCCTAAACTTTCAATTATATATTGTGCCTTTATACCCTACCAAAAATGTTGAAACATCGAGCTATAGCATAAGCAGCTGCAACTCTCAGTCACTGAGTCGCAGTCGCAGCAGAGGGAGAAGAATAGCGTGTGGACATGGCTTTGTCCAGCTACCACAACTGTGTTAGTTGCTTGCTATATGATGAACAGTTTGGTACTATGAAATGGAGCTAATTTTCTACAGTTTTGTTTGCCTGTGTTCTTGGAATTTAGTAGCTTATTGTTCAGGTTTGGCATTGCCTCTTTCAGAATTAGTGGTATAGGTCACAGGCTGTCAGGATACACGAATTAATCAATTGGACATCTGATAATGTATTTTCAATAGGTTCTCACTTCCTCAGTGACTTAATGAGATTACGAGAAGAGATGAACTTAATCTAAAACATGTGCGTCATGACATGCCTGTTAGGTTCTTTAGACAGACGTCGTCTTCTCAGTACGTGGCAAGTCTTGGCGTCACGATGGGTCGTCCAGCGCCACTAGAGCTGTTCGCTCCTCCACCGCCTGACCCATACCCGCCTTACTCATACGTGAGTTCAACTTCTCTAACAAAAGCTCTTTACTGTGCATGTCGGCCATCGTGCCGTTGATATGTGATGGGAGGCCTTCGTGCCGTTGATATATATGTGTGCCGCCATCGTGCGTTGATATGTGGTGGCGGCCATCGTGCGTTGGTTTTCTTGCGGGTTTGGAAACCCCACCGTGCGGGGAGAGTCTTCTTAGAAATTTTGATGTGTCTAGGCTTAGATTACAATTTTATACCTAGTTACGCAAATTTTGACTTGTCTACGCTTAGATTACAATTATATGCCTTAGTATTACTATAATTACTAATTTTTCTTCTCCTTTGTGCGAGAATCAATGGCGGGTTCGAATGATGTGCTGGCGAGCATTGTCGGGAGGGTCGGGTACCACCGCATCGTGACCGCATCGTCGGCCGCATCGGCCGCCGTCGGGAGGATCGGGTATCCACACCTTCCGCCGCAGCAGCAATGCCGTCGGGAGGGTCGGGGGGGTGGGAGTCTTGGGGGTGAGTCTGTTGTTCTTCATCATGTATTAGCACTTTGTGACATGAACTTGTGTGAGATGAACTTAGCACTTTGAGATGGACATGTGTTGTTGGATTTGAGATGTTTAGATGGATGATATATTTGTGATATATGTGATGTGGATGATATATTTGTGATATATGTGATGTGGATGACATATTTGTGATATATGTGATGTGGATGATGTGTTATATTTGTGAAATATGTGTTGTTGAAGCTGAAAATATAAACAAAAATAAAAAAAATGCTCTCTGGACTCTTTGCCGAGAGCTTAGCTCTCGGCACATCGTCCTCTTTGCCGAGAGCTTTGTTCTCGGCTCTCGGCCAATATGCCTCTTTGCCGAGAGCCTAGCTCTCGGCAAATAGGCAGTTTTGCCGAGAGCTTAGTCTCAACTCTCGGCAAAACTGCCTCTTGCTCTCGGCAAAGAGGCAGATTTGCCGAGAGTTGAGACCAAGCTCTCGGCAAAGAGTCAGATTTGCCGACGGTCGCTCTCGGCAAAGAATTTCGTTGCCGACGGTCGCTCTCGGCAAAGAAGTTCTTTGCCGACGGTCGCTCTCGGCAAACAAGCTGTCACACCGTTAACGATCGTTTGGCCGTTACCAGGGCAACCCAGTTTGCCGAGAGCTATAGTTTGCCGAGCTCGTTGTCATTACTCTCGGTAAATATTTTGCCGAGAGGGGCTCTCGGTAAAGAATCCTTTACCGGTAGATGTTTTGCCGACGGCTATTTGCCGAGAGCTGCTCTCGGCAAATAGGTTGCCGAGAGTCAACTCGTCTTTGCCGAGAGCTTTGGGCTCTCGGCAAAGGCCGGGAGTCCGGTAGTGTCGAGCTCAGATAATAGCTCACAGTACCGAATTGGTACGCTTTGGGTTTGGGGGCGCGCACGCAACTGCAGTCTGCTCTCTCTCTCTCGATCGAGGCGCTATTGGCTCCAAGCAAAATGCGCGCGCCACATACTTCGCCATCTGAGTGGGATGTCATTTGCGCGATCGATTGATGGTTTAGAGTGTGCAGATCTATCCAAGAGAAATAACTAAAGCGTGACTTTGAAGTAGCAGTACCTGGCAATGGCGAATGCTCGATGAACGTGGACAGGATCATGGACCAAGGAGGCCGTGAGTTACGTGCGTGGACGCTTGACCAATTCCAGCCGCTGGATCAAAAACGGATGCATGAAATCAATGTGGATACTGCAGCAGCAACAGTATTCACTGTGGCATCGACACCCTTTGATACTGCTGCTCGGCCACTCTTCTCAAGCTCTCGTTCTCGCCACCGCTGACTAAATCTACAATATTCCTCAGATTATTCTAAATCCAAATCAAATTCACTCAGAAGAAATAGTCGGAACCGTTTCCACGTTGGAGAAATACAATATAGCTTAGAAGAAATGGTCGGAACCGTTTCCAAGTAGGAGAAATATAATATGGATGTGGAGAAGTTGACTACTCTGATTGTAGCAGAGAAGATCAAACGACCTCAGACGGGCTTGAACATTTGGAGGGGGAACCCTCGCCATACTCTGTGCTCGCCGTGGCGCAATCCTGACCCTGGTCGGATTGATTCTTGCCCTTTGAAGGGTCTGGTTCCTCATCTGGGCATAATGCTATGGGGGTGGGGAGGGGGAGATCTCTCATCAACACTGTCTGCGTTATGGTCTTCTGGGTCTAATGAAAGATCCCTGGGAACGGTGTTGTCATCAAACAAAATGATGCTCTGCTCGTACTCGTAGCATGCATCCATATTTAGTTATGCGTAGTCTGCCAAATCGAACTAATTCCCTCATTCCACTCTCTTGCTATGAAAGCATCAGAGTTGAAAGATGAAGATAATTTATCGAAAAGGAAAAACCGAAAGATGCCCACGGACGGCGCCAACTGCTGATGGTTTAGGTGTCGATCTTATAAATGAATAATGTGGACTTTCCTTGAGTTAGACCACACGGAAAAAGACACATGGATTTTATACAGGTTTAGCCCTTCTTCTGATAGAATAATAATACTACTCATGTGTTACTGTATTGACTATACTTTACAACAGGGAATAAAACACTAGAAATATCGCTTAATGACTTTTGTCTGTTAATCGTGCCTCTATTGTTGTTGTTCTTTTGCTTGATCTGCCCTCTGCCCACTGGCTTTACTCCTTATATAGCGCGTGAAAGGGTAGCAATTGTCCCATATCAAGAGCCGTCTCACCGTTTGATGAAATTGACACATTCTGTGACGGTTATTGTGAGAAACTAAACCCCCCCCCATGTCGCCTTGCAGTTATATCAGAGACAGAGTCTTAATACATGCATTTATCCATGAGAATAACAACACATATTAACTACATTGTGTATTAATCACAACGCATAAATGTCTCTAGTCGATTGGGGCCACATGTTTGTAGGCTTTGTTGACTATATAGTGATTGTAGTTGACACGATCGTAGTAAAGTTTACGACCATAATGTGGTCGTAGTAAGGCTTACGATCATGAGGTGGTCGTGAGAAATCTTACAACCACTAGGTGGTGGTGGGAAATCTTACAAGCACTAGGTGGTCGTTGAAGCACTTACGACCATATAGGGTGGTCGCAAAATGATTTACAACCACTCAACTAAGTTTCTCCCTTATTAGAGATAAGGGGTATCCTTATGAATAACATGAATATGTTATTATTTATAATAACAATTACATATAAATAATTTAATTAATTAGGATTATTAGATCCTCGTCAGCATCCATGTCAAGTTCTGCATAGTTTGCCAAATTAAACCTATTCTCCTCATTCCACTTTTACTGCCATAAAAGCATTAGAGTTAAAAAATGAAGATAATTTATCGAAATAGAAAGGAGAAATCAGAAGATCCCTACAGACGACGCTGGTTGTCGATGGTTTGGTATCGATCTTTCGAATGAATGTTGGGGACTCTACTTAAGTTAAACCACACAGAAAAGACACGAAGATGTTATACAGGTTCGGGCCTTCTCTTGAGAGAATAATAACTGTACTCCTCTGTTGCTATATTGACTATGCTTTACTACAGGGAATAAATTACTAGAACTAGGGCTTAATAACTTACGTCTACTGACTTGTCTTCGTTTGTCGTTGTACCTTGTCCAGTGGCTTTACTCCTTATATAGCGCGTGAAGGAGTAGCAGTTGTCCCGTATCAAGAGCTGTCTCATTGTTTGATGAAATGCACACGTTCAATGACGGTTATTGTTAGAGACTAACCTCCCACGCCGCCTTGTAGTTATGTCAGAGGCAGATGTTTAATACGTGCAGTTATCCCCAAGCATAACATCACATATTAACTATTGTGTGCATTAAACACAGTGCATAAGTGTCCCTAGTCGATTGAGTCTATATGTCTGTAGTCTTTGTTGACCATAGGTTAGTCGTAGTTGACCTTGTCATAGTAAAACTTACAACCGTGAAGTGATTGTAGTAAGGGTTACGATCACGAGGTGGTCGTAGAAAATCTTACGACCATTTAGGTAGTCGTAGAAGTACTTACGACCATATAGGGTGGTCGTAAAATGATTTATGACTACTTGACTAAGCGTCTCTCAATGATAAAGGGCATCTTTACGAATAACATGACGACATTGCTATCTATAATAACAATTGCATATGAACAATTTAATTGTTCGAGGATTGCTAGATCCTCGTCAAATGTATAGTATTATCTGCCTTTACAACATGACGACAGAGAATCTGCTTCCACTTTTGTGTAGTATGTGGGATGCAGATTCTTTGCCATAGCATGTAGCTATGATAGAGTTGCACAGAACATGAGCATTAGGATCATCCGGACCGTCTGATCGGTCTAGATCAAGAGGGTACAGCACAGTGGCACAACGACAAACAGTAAATTAATACAAATATTCTCCAAGTAGAGTAAAAATAAGTACTATTTTTGTAGTACTCTGTACAGTATTACCACACAGTGCTTAAGCAATAGGCGGAGTAGAAGAAAGTCGATCTAATCTCACCGACACCGCGACCGCGAGGAAAAAGGCGATATGACTCGAAAGAAAGGGGCAAACCTCTGACGAAGCTGTACGTAACAGACAACGGGCCGGCCCTGCGTGCGATTGGACAACGCCACGGCTACGGCCGGCGCACGCGTGGGCTCGTGGGTTGGCTCGGCTCGGATCGTGAGTTCGTGGCCCGTGAGCTGTAGCTGTTGAGGTTTCTAGCTCTGGACCGTGACTTGATTTGGGGATCTGGATCAGCATCACAATATCGCTGGAAATCCCCCAATCTCGTGATACCAATTCCCGTGATTTTTGTTCCGTAAACTATCGTACACCACTGAATTTTTAAGAAGAATAAAGAAGTAGCGTATCTCAGCCACATCAACCTGCAGGCCATGTGTTCCTCCTCATGTGTACATAGTTAGACTTGACTCCCTAGAGTCTAGAGACGGGTGATCGATCGATCGATCGATTTTATAACCAGCAAGTACGATCCTGGCAACACCCCAGTTGGTGTACCTTGCAGGCTGAAGTTAAGTCATGACTCATGACACAGGAGTACAAACAATTGGCGGAATCTCATCTCCCCTCTAGCTTGATAAGCTTTAACTCTCTGTATGCCGACGTAGCTATGCAGCTACATGGGTGGGGAGATAAGATATAAAAAAAGAGTTATATTTAACAAACTAGCGGCAAATGGGCATGCCAGAGTTTTGTATACGGTCACCATTTTGTTGTGTGCGATAACGAATGGCTGGTGAAATATCACATGACTGTTCACGGATCCATCAGAATTCTGACACTGTCACCATCAAGCGGTTGGGAGTGGCTGGGATTGAACCAAAATTAATTGATGAACATGCATTTTCGTGCATGGAATTTTGTTAGTCCACAGCCGGTCCCAATCCGTCAACATACACTTGAACCGTTAAATTCCTCTTCCCTGTTCCACACGTAACACCACTAACTGGAAAGGTCGATGCATGCAAACCAAATTCTTTATGCTTAACTGAGCTTCTTAGTTCGTTACATCCACAACAAATCTCAAAATTACCTAGCACTGTAACTTGCTTAACTGCTTAAGCAAGGCTTCTAGTATGATCCACGCATGCGTGCGCAGGCCATGCACTGCGTAGCATGTGTAGCACGTCACCTCCAATGGCCTCACAAAAGAGCTATCGGCGTCCCACTTTCCCGTACCACCTCTCACTTATAAAACAAGTTGCTGCAATGTGCTTAGCATTAGAGATCTGTGCTCAGTTTAATACGGATTATCTATTTTTTTATTCAATAATTTAGGTTAGTTACAATTTTCTAGTTATATGAGTAGTAGAATTCTAAAGATGTAGAATTCTAATTAACTATGTTGGGATCACATGATACAATAGTAATATTTTCAACTCTAGTTAGAAAAGTTCATAATATACTCATGAAAAATTATAAAAACAAAGAACTATTTATTATACCCTTAACACACTAATGATCAGATTTAATTTATATTATTATCGTATACTATCGGTAGAATGTACTATAAAATTTCCCTAACATTATATTAGTACATTCTCAGTAGTATGATGCTAGAGTCCCAATGATTTAAAGCTTGATACTATAGTGCCCCATTTGTTGTATTGGTCATTCACAAATTGATACTATATAGCCCACAAATTTGGTAACAAGCTCACCAATGCTTGATACCAAAATCTTGGTTTCCTAAAAATGTTTGTACTTGTATGAGTACCAAAACTTCTTCTCTCTCTTCCTTCTCTCTTCCACCTCACCAAAATTAAAGTACATGTTATGGGCCAAGTATTAAGCAAATTTGATAGTTTGGTACTAAAGGAGACATTGTGGTTAGATGTAATTTTAGAAACAACCATCTCAATGATTTGATCCTAAAACTTGATGCTATAGGACCCCACAACGATTTAATTATTACATATATCTCTCACAAATTAATACTACGTGGTTCCACAAATTTGGTATGAAGCTCCTCGGTGCATAAAGACTTCATACTAAAATCTTGGTTCCCTAAAAAAAAACTCGATACTTGCATGAGTATCAAGTTTCTTCATTGTCTTTCCTCTCTCTCCCACCTCACTAAAAATGTGATAAGTCATAGGCTAATTATCAAGCAAAATGCTAGTTGGGACTTGGGAGTGACCTTATAAGCTAGTACTTACATCTACACAAATCACGGGCTCAACACACATCTCATATTCCCATCGGCAAGCAAAGACACAGCAGCTCCGGCCTTGGCCTCCTCAGGGCAAGCGAAGGAAAATATTTGCGGAGCTCGATGGGAGATCTGCACCACACGGCCGGCTACGTTGCGCGGCGACCCGTGCTGTTCCGGGTGCGGCGGCGGCCGGCCAGGGCGGAGGGGGAGCCGCCGGTGCCGGTGGGCGGGCGGAAGAAGAAGATGGCGGTGGCGAGGCTCGGCGGCGCCGGTGGGAGGAGGAGGTTCTTCGGGGCGATCCGGCGGCTGCGGATGCGGTGGCTGGCGGCGGTGTACCGGCGCGCGCTGCGGCGGCTGCGCGCGTACTACGCCAAGGCGCTTCAGGACCTCTTCGAGGGCGCGGCGGTCGTCAGCACGCTGCGCGCGCAGGCCGGCGCTGACTGCTCCTTCGGCACCGCGTTCGCGCCGGTGGTCACCGTCGGGTTCTGACGGCGCCCGGGTGCATCCGTGCTTACGCAGCGTGCATGGAGCCGCGCGCGCTTACGTGGAGCAGGAGGGTCGATCGTGTGTATAGACGTGTTTAACTGTGAGGAATTGAAGCGCTCTCTTCCTTTGCATTCACCTGCATTTCTTTTGGTGTATGCATGCTTCTTCCACCTCCATGATCTGTACCGTGTACGTACGTTGTGTTCTTAATTAGCTAGCTTGTTAGTTCTTGTCCTGCACTGTACTGTACTAGTACTACTACTTACTTTCTGGAACTGAAATTACAGAAAATAAAAACTCCTCAGTACCCATGTAGCCAACAATGGAGAAAATAAACTCTTGCTGCGCTCCAGAGCAGGCCTTCCGAGTTTTTGCCCCCGGACTCCTCCAAGTAGAGTTGAGACAACCGGGCCATTTCTTGCATCGATTAGCATCTTCGTTTTTTGTCGAGATGCCGTGTCTCACGTCGCAACTACTGAGAGGTGAGAGCGAAGCGTTGGTTGGCTCTACACCTCTCCGTGCAAACAATTGTCTTGTATAACTACGACTAGCACTTCATTTTGCTGGCCAATAGCAATATGTTTTAGTTTGAGTGGAAATTGAGTAGCACTTTTGTTTCCAACTGTTGCAACTTTGTATTGGTAGGAGAAAAATGCAACTGATCATTTCGACCATTGCAGATAGGCCTGAGGGCTAAAGAAGAAGAAGACGACAGTTCATTCTAACGTGATTTTCTCGTGTACATTAGCACAAGTTGCGTGGCTCATCAGATGATATGACACAGATTCTACCAATCAGTCGGCGCTTGGTAGTCCAACCGCGTCTCACGAACTGCGTGGTTTTGTTGATTATGTTTGGATTTGATTTATTCTGAAGTGAGGTTAGGATTTGATCTCACGAGTCATGACATCCCCAAATAATATACCAACGTCCTACTGATCGAAGGAGGAAAAAGGAAAGGCGAGACACCCGGTTTATAGATAGGCAAAACTGGACATATACCACTCAAAAATATGACGTTCAGAATCTTGCTAAGTAACAATGGTGGCTTTAACATCATCCACTTGTTGACCATTCTTAAAATTGTTATTCATTTTCTCCTTTTTTTACCCACCAACACTCAGATATGTTGTGTCTATCTTTCTAGGGTATGGACAAGGTGTCATTTTTGCATTTGACATGAACAGAGAGCTACTTTTGCTATTGAGGATGTCAATAGTGACATTTTAGATAAAAACTCACCATATACTGGTGGTTTCATTGGACCAGATGAGTTTTGGGCCGAATAAAGCAAGGTACCAATGAATGTTTTGCCATTGCCGCGAACAACGTGTGCTGAGAACTGACGGTTCATGGTTGATGCGCTGCCGTCAACACCCATGGCACGAATGTTATTAGCGGTGTACGCGCTAGAACCATCGTTACTCGTTCCAAGCGGAGGCAGAGACAACTATGCCATTACAGATGCCATTAAAGTTCACCGATATACTACATACTGGTTCGTCACAAAGGTTTTGACTGGGCCCACGTGGGTCAAGAGAAAGGGTTATGATTTCAGCTTTATCGGCAATCGCTTCGTCAATTCCTACAAGGATTTTAGTGCCATAACATTCATTTTCCCAACATACTCCACCTCGTAGGCAGCAATGTGAGCTCGCAGGGCCATGCCCTTGGCAAAGCCGAAGAGGTTGGCATTTGGGACCGTATAATCGGCGGCACTTGAAGTGGTGTGCATGCCAAGGCCATCGGTGTCGAGTCGAGTGGTGACTTGACCCTTTTGTGTGCATGTTACGAGGATATGCTCCTAATCTTAGGATAATGATACAATTGATAATGGTGACGAGGGTTTATCGAAACACTTATTTTTGCTAAATTTTCAAACTGTTGTCAGGCTCAGGCGGTCGGACCGGCTAGGCAGGCGGTTTGACCAAACAAACCTGGTAGTCAGACCGGCCCATGAGCAGGTCAAAGGGCCAACAGTTAGACTGGCCACGAGCGGCCCAAAGTTCAACTTTCGAGTTTGGTGTCGGGCCAAAAAATAGAGGGTATAGGCAAGTGAAAGGATTCTTCAGCACTTGCTATCATAATTTTTTTGAGGTTCGAGCTAAAAGTTCTATTTGTTTTAAATTAGAGAGGATGTAGATTTTCCAAGGGAACATTTGGCTAAGTCCCCTTGCCGACGATCAGACCAGGCAAGCTGGAGGTCGGACCGGCCATGGGCGGTCAGACTGCCATGAGGATGATCAGGACTAGACTAGGGGGGCTGAGGTCCAAAACGATCGATGATGCCGGGTGAAGTCATTGGACTCAAGCATAGCGCAAGATGGCAATGGATGACTAAACTGGAAGTTCGGTGTGACGGATTGCATCAAGCGGTGTGGGGTTCGGTGCAAGTGCCATGGTGGTTTCTGTGGAAAACATATGAGAGAGACTTGCTAATATGAAGAGAATCGTTGATTAACCTACACATGGTGAAGCATATGATTGCTTCATGATGTTTGGACTTGGTCTTTATGGAAGGATCGAAACATCGCAAGTAGAGACGGTTTAGGTCAAGTGAAAATGAAGATCATGAAGAGACGGATTCAGAAAGACCGGTTCGTCATCCGCTTTGAGAAGCACGCATGAGTGTAGACCCGTTTGTGTGTGGGCTTAATGAGTGCCCATTATGGTCTTCTCTCTAGATTTAGCCTCCACTATAAATGAGAGATGTCCATATGTGGAGTCTTCAAGTCCTTCAAAGAGAAAAAAACTAATTTATGATTTAAGAATTTTGGAGTAGTTGATACTAGAGTTTGTGAGGGATGGATTGATTGGGTGTTCAAGTGTTGAGCTTTTGTCCTCCATAATGGAGTGATTGTAAACCAACATCATTCTCAAATCAATCCAAGCAAGGTTTCCTCAAGATGAATCTCTTATTATTCTTACTCACTCTTTGATGATTTTTGGGATTTTGACATTCCTTTGTTTTTTTATGGTTTCTTGTTGTGATCTTGTTTGCTGGGACATGTGAGAATATATCTAGGATCATCTTGATCCTTATCTACCAACGAGCAAGCTTTTGGATCAAAGCTTGAATCTCCTCGGTTCTTGTGCCATTTTGCCCTCATATAAGAAATTGGTGGAGCCTTGGCTTCGATGCTCCCGATTGTCGATTGGAATAAGTTTATGATCTTCTTGATGAACTATGATTAAAATTTGAGAAAATTTGAATCATCAGATCAAAAGTTGAGTCAATTTATGATTTTAAAATTGTGTAGATATAAATGTTCATTCCTGTAAGAAGTCAGACTGCCCACCTCCATTGGTTTGACCGACAGTGTGACATTATTATATGATTTTGGTGTTTTTATCTTGGCATCTCGAAGTTTGCATCGGATTCAACGCAAAAAAATATTGTGCTTGTATCTTTGATCTTCATAGCTTTCATTGCTACTAGAGTGATAATGAAGCTGAATAATGTCAAAGCGAAAAAAGGTAGTGGTTCTATTCACCTTCTGTTTGCGCTGACGAGCTTGTTGTTACAACAGGCGGTGACATTAAACGCACGAGTCAAGCAGACACAACGTCCGCGGAAGGTGCGTGGTGGCGGAGGCAATGACGGGTCAGCTGCGAAGGACGCACGGTCCTTTGGAAAAATGTCGGTGTCTGTAACTGTGATCACCACCCCCTGCCGCTGTTTGACTCCGTTACGAGCCCAAAAGGCCACGAGACATTGAGGAAGGAGGGAGATAGAGTGTAGTAAGCTCGCAGCGCTTGTCTCACCCCTCGCTGGTCAGGACCGAAAGCATGACCCGATCGGAAACTGCAAGGCAAAAGCATGGCCATCAATAGCGCATACATAGGCCAAGGCCGAGCCATCTTACATTCTGGGACAGGCCGTTCCTACTTGTGGATGTTGTATACCTGTTCCATTTGGGGCGGATAACGTGCGAGACGTCGGCAAAAGCGTCTGAAGGCCCAGCCCATGGCACCACGACCGAGCCCGAGTGCATCGCTTCCAACCGCTTAGCCAATTTTTTTAATTAATAATATTTTTAACAAATAAAACACGAAACTAAATAGCCTTACAAAACTACATCTATGTCGCCAGTTTATCCGATGACAGAGACCCTGCTTGCTCCTTGTCGCCAGCTCAACTAGCGACAGGAAGTGAACAATATTCCTGTCGCGAGTTCATCTGATGACAGGACTATGTTTGCTCCTTGTCGCCGGTCTAACTCTCTGTCACCAGCTCAACTGGCAACATGAAGTGAACAATATTCTTGTCGCCAATTGAACCGGTGACAGAAAACCGCGTGATCTTGTCACTAGATGAACTGGCATCATGAATCCATATATGAAAACCCAAAAAAAATCAGTTCAAATGTCATTTTAATTCCAAAAAATAGAAGAGAGAAGGAAAGGGAGAGGAGAAAGGTAGCGAAGCCCTGTGAGTTCTTAACGGAGGAGAGAGACTGAACATCTGATCCGGTCGGCCATCTTGCAGGTACAAGTTTTTGCAACTTTGTACATTATGTCAAAACCTTGTCGGTTAGCAAAAAAAACATCGACATAGAATTCAACAAATTAGATAATTTTAGTCAAATTATGTAGTACATCATTTGAGCTGTGTATAGTCTAGTTCATCGTGCACATATTATGAATGTTCCAGCACTCGAACGATTTAGGATAAATCTGCAGAAATAGGAATACACCTATTACAAATATGTAAAAATTATAGAGTAGCTAAGTAGGGTAGGTAGAGCGTAATCAAAATAATCACAGCTTTATTTAGCTTTCTATTTATGCAAGGTAATTATATTGTTAATGCCGAAAGTTAATTTTATACTAGGAAAATAGCATGACACATAGGAAGGTACTAAAGAAAATTCGGAGTTGCTACATAGGCTACGTATATCTGAACGATAAAATTATAAAGTTTGTTTATTGCTTTTATATGCACTAAATTAATATTTTAAAATTATGTTGAAATTGGAAGACCATATTACGATTCTGTAAAAATGCTGAGTAGCTTTGTACGGTAGGTAGACCTAAATCGAAATAGTCCCACCTTAAATTTGGTTTACATTTGTGTGCGGTACTTATTTTGTTAATGCCGAAAATTATTTTGAAAGTAGAAAAATAGCAACATTCCTATAAAAAAATATGTAAAAGCTACAGAGTGGGTTAGTGGGGTTTATGTAGCTTAACCAAAATAATTCCAACTTAAATTTGTTTTCTATTTATGGTTGGTATTTATTTTGTTAACACTGCTTCTTATTACCTTATGTACATGTTTCATAATCATTACAATAATGCACTGAATTCTAAGGTATGGCGGATCCAAGACACGCTGCGTAGTGGTCGTACAAGTTGCTTGATCCGTAATTGACGCGCATCACCATAGCCGCCTCAATACCATCCTCCCCCAGGAGGGCGAGGCAACGATTGAGTTTGGTGCGTTGCGGCTGCGCACACCGGTAAGGGAATGGAGGGTGGACCCACGCTGGGTTCCAAGGTACGTGCTGTTGCGATCTTCGTGTACTCATTTGCAGCTTGACTACTTTTGGTGGACTAACGTTTGTTCTTAACCTTGCTCGATGCAGATCGCAGGCGGCAGGTCTCCTTCCACTGGCGAGGATGGTTGAGGCGACGTGGGAGGACGACCAGGACCGCACAACATAACATAACCATACATGCGGCCATGCGACGTAGGAGGATGACTAGGACCTCTCGCCGACTAACCTTTCCCTTAAGCCTATCAATGTCTGCGGTCCAGATTAGTTGCTCCCAGGTCGTATGGCTAGTTAAAATGTCCAACCACAACATAACCAAACATCTCTCCACTCCAAGTTTACATCACCTCCTCCTTATTGAAATAGTTAGAGAGGTACTATCCAAAATGCTACGCCAACGTCAAACATATAGCCATGACATGGGAGCATGGCCTATGCAGAAAAAGGGGCTTGTTGCAAGAGCATAAGCAACTAGCGCAACATAACGTGCACTCGTGGGTGATCCTCTCGTGGTAGATCTCGCGGCGTCCTTTATCCCTACACATTATCTCGAAGTGAAGCTTCCTTGTGCCCATCTTGAATACCCAGTGTATCTCACCCTTCTTGCTCTTCTCTACCATGTACTTTGTGATCATGGCGGAGCAGAGTACTCTGTCATTTGCCATAGCGAGCGATGCGTTGTTGCTTCTATCAACAAAGTAGTTTGTGGTACCACGAAAAATTACCTCCACAATACCATCCAAAGGGAAGTACCTTGTGCCGCGAATGATCCAATTGTACACCTTGACTAGATTGGTTGTCATAACACCATATCGTGCACCACCCCTGTCATGTAGTAACGACAACTTCTCCTTAGGCTCGTGCTCAATCCAGTGTGAGAAGAATTTCACCTGCGCCCCAGTCTTTCTCATCACACTAGGACCATCTGTGGGTAGCTTTGGCAATACTTCGGGGGTCTGGTCAGCGCTTAGGGCGGCCCTTTTCGCTGACTCCCTTCTGTGCGTCTCGGTCCGCTCATCCAGAATCTTTCAAAGTACTTCAAACTTTCACTGCTGGTTCTGGTTACACAGCCACTTGATTAGGTTCATCAAGTCCTTGTTACATAACTGCTTGTAGAAGTTTGCACCTAAGTGCCTCATGCACCACTGACTCTGCAGATTCGCCCACAGAAGTCGTTCGTTCTCTCCTTGTTGTAGCTGAGTTATTGCACTCAGTAGGCTCTTATACACCACTGACTCTGCAGATTCGCCCACAGAAGTCGTTCATTCTCTCCTTGTTGTAGCTGAGTTATTGCACTCAGTAGGCTCTTATGCCGATCATGTATGATGCATACGTTGGGACGACCCTGTACAACAGAAATTCTCACATTCCTCAGGAACCACAACCAGCTGTCTGTATTTTCGCTTTCCACGAAAGCAAATGCCACGGGAAGAACTTGATTGTTCCCGTCGGTCGTTATTGTAGTTAGTATCTGGCCCTTGTACTTTTCGGCCAGGAATGTGCCATCTATGTACAAGATTGGACAGCAGTGCCAGAATGCATTGATGCATGTACCAAAGGCAAAGAATGCTCGCTACAATACCCTCTTATTGTCCCACTTCGGATATATGGAATCTTGAATGTTGACATGATTCCTGGGATTCCTGTCTTATATGACTTAGAGTAGCACGGGGAGGTTGTGGTAGGAATTCTCGAACAAGCCGAACCTTGATTCCAACGCCTTATGTTTTTCCTCCAAGCCTTTGCATAATTGACTGTGTACTGGAACCTTGCCTCAACCGCCCGAATGATGGATTGTGGCTCATAATCTAGATTATCCACGATCTCATCGTACATGAGGTTGGCGATGAAGCATAATGACAGGTTCCTGTGGGGTTGCTCTGACTCAACGACGACACATGTGTGTGGGATAACTATAGAGCATTTTCAGTAGGTATCCCACTTAGGCTGGAATGCGTGCACTCGCCAAGGGCATCCCTCTATGTTGCACTTCACATTGTAGCACCTTGGGTTAGACTTGATGACTGTGAATGTACGCCGCACAGACAAGGTCTAGAATTTGATTGTCTCCTGCACAGTCTCCTTGCATTTGTACATAGCTCCTTGCCTGATTTCGCTCTGGTCGTATTCCCACGGCACACGAGAACCTTCGTTGACGATGAGGTTTGTCGAACTGGTATGTGTTCCACTCAGATGGAACAGCCTGCTGGTCCACATCATCCTCGTCGTCGGATCCTTCATCTTCTGACAATGTCATATAGTCCCGATCTTCAAGATCCATCCTTTGCACTAGGGCTTCAAGTTCCCCACCCTCGTCAGCAACACCACTAGCTTGCCTGATTGAAGAAGCTCCTTCTACAAGGTCTTCATCAACAGGACCAGCTACCCCCGAACCTTCGGCTATTGTGTGTGCCGCGCTGTGGCTCGAGTTTCGACTTCTTCTTTGGCATCACCACCCCATTCTTGTTTAGCCGCGGATGCAGGAGTGAGCTTGGCATATGCCAGGTCCAGAAGGACCAAATTTCACCCTCCTCGCCATGCGTACATATGACTGCTATGACTTTGTACCCTTGAGCTACACCAACTCTCAATATATGTGTTGTGCTGCTCGAGGGGCAAAGCAACTCAATCTCATATCATACACATCATGATCCACTTGGAATGAGTGAAATAACCACCGCATCACAGCGCCCCATGTACGCCCCTCTACTCTTGGCAGGGACACGGTCGCCGATTGAAAATAACACAAATCAATCCCCTCAGAACTCTCAAGAATAATCCCATGACCGTAGTAAATTTTGAAATTGGTGACGTTTGACATATTTGATGCATTACACCGTAAAGAAGATTTTCATGGTTAACCACATATCTCAAACTAGACTACCCACCGAAAAATATTATGTACAATATATTGAACTACGTAACCGTATATCTAAAACTATACAATCCATTCGGTAAAAAAAATTACCTGATAGGTGGGCGATCGGACGGGCAACGTTTGATAGCTTCCCTCCTCCCCTTTACTCCTCTCACTTCCCTCTTTTTTTCTTTTCTTTTTTGAATAAAAGTGACTTTACCCGAATTGTAGGGTTTCAACGCTCTTTTGTAGGGAAGAGTGCATTCCTGTCGCCAGCTAGCGACATGAACATTGTTCACTTCTTGTAGCTAGTTCAACTGACGACATGGAGTTGAACTGACGATAAGGAGTAACCAGGGTCCCTATCACCAGTTGAACTAACGATAGGATCCTGTCGCCAGATAAACTAACGACAGAGACCTAATTTGTAATTTTTTATGGCAACTATTTAGTTTTATAATTTTTTAAAAGTACTATTATTTTAAAAACAAATTCCCGCTTAGCCTGCCTGGTGCCTGCGCCCCTCCACCACCTCGGCCAGGTCAGCGCCACTCCGCCGCTGCAGCTCCTCGCCGCGCCACCGATTCACCGCTCTAACGAACCAGCTCCGTTCCAGTGCCGCCTCACCCTCGTGGCTCGGCCGTTGGGAGGCGACCGCCTCGCCTCGCCTCCCCATCGGGCTCAAGGTTCACAACCTAGCTCCTCTTCCAATCCTTCTTCTAAGGATATTGGCACTCGATAGTCACAACTTTTTTTCTTCTAGACATCACCTTGATCGTCTAACTTGTTGGCTTCTGCTTAACTTATATTACTTCTGCTACTGTATATGCAAATTGCTAAATTCAGGCAGCCAGGCTATCTTTGTTTGCTGTCGGAGCCATTTGCCATTGCTAGGCTATGACCTCTAGAATGAAGTAGTTGGCGCTTGCAGCCATTAGTTAGATAGATGGTGCTAATATTCAGGTTTCCTTTATGAATTTGAGATTGTGATAATTTCATTCTGTGATACCGAAATTTGCTGGAATTCATGAATAGAAGTGCTAAGATCAACTCTCAGTGTAGCATATTTTAGGCTATGTATGAAATTACGAATTTTGTTGATATGTCTTGTGTAGAAGAGCCTTTAAATTGATTTCTTTGTTGATCATTAATTTGAGCGAACAAGGACCTTTGCAATGGAACATGGATGTTTGCGTATGAAGCCTATTTATCCTACTATGTTTGAATAGCAATGTAGTAACATGATTTTTTTTCCTTTTTTATTCCGGAATACAGTAATATACCTTATTTTTTATTTTACATAAATAATCTTTTATCACTTCACCGTTGGACGACTTGGATTTATCGCTCAACGGTTGAGCGACTTAGCTCCTGTCGCTCATAAACCCAACGGTAGGAACGATGCACGAGGAAGGTAGGAGCTCATAAGCCTTTAGTCGTCCAACGGTTGGCGACAAGTGTACTAATTGCTTGACCATTGAGAGACTATTACACTTATCGCTAAGCCGTTGGACGATTGATCTAAATCGTCTGACGGTGAAACGATAAAGGATTATTTATGTAAAATAAAAAATAGAGGTATATTACTGTATTTTGGAATAAAAAAGAATTATCTAAAAAAATGGTAGTAACATCCTTAGCAAACAATCAAACCATGTCATATGTTGAATACCATAAAAATGGTTTGTTTACACCTCTTTAGAACGAACGTTTCCTCTGTTATTTCATTCATTTCAGAGTTGATTTTTCAGCTCCTGTTTCAGCTATTCGTCTTTCCGAAGTCCTATCATTGATCTTCGGTTTCTTTTAACTTTTTAACATAGTGAAGCAAACCTGGCAGTAGCTGCCGGCTACTACTGAATCAGTACTTTCTGGCTGCTTCTGGAAGTGTAGCTACTACAATATTTGATAACCTTTGCCGTAGTTTCTCTTAGTGGGCTGAGGTTAGAGCTGTAGCCGAAAAGTCATCACTGCACTTCGTTGATAGAACATTTGTACCTAGCAATGTTACTCTTTACACCGACGACGATAAATAATCTTACCTGGAGTAGATGAAGTTATACACACTAAACTGCGAAAATGGGCAGATATTATGGTGATTTCCTCTTGTCAAATACCCTTGCCGAGGTAAGTCCCTCTTGATTTATTCCAATAAAATTTGATTCTGAATTCCATGGGAATTTGCAGAGAGCAGGAAGAAAGTTCCATTTCGTACAGAATGTGACATCACGTTATTTCTTCAGATTGCAGGGGGGGCTATGTGACAACTTCTTGACATGGGATTACCTTCATGTGGAACAACCCTCTTGGGAAGCGCCATCTTGACACAATCAACAAACTTGGTATATCATTGACGCCTTCCATTACTAAAAGATTGGCTTGTGGAAAACTATGGAAATGTTGCAATGGCTGAACCCTCGGAGATATATACTACTGTCAGACTCGCCTGCAAGATTCGATCACTGAATGGATGGAGTTGATTCCTGAATGCCATCACACATGGTGATAGAAACACTAGTGTGCGATTACTTTTGCCCTTTGTCCTGAACATTCATGTTACATCATGTAGGTGCAGAGCTAGACTGCATTCCTTAGCTGGGCCTACTGTATTCTGTTTTTTTAAGCAATTTCTCCGTAGTCTTTAGGTCCTAGGCCCAGAGGTGAAACCCAGGTTATCCTGGTGTGGATCCACCACTGATATCGTGCATAGAATACCTCGTTTAGAAGATCATGCATAAAATACAGAGAAAGGTTGTAAATTGCAATTCCAAACACAGTGGATGATCTTGTTTTCAGAAGTGGCATTGTTTGCTCGGTTTCCTTACATTTCTCTGCTGAGTTTTTCTGCCTGTACAGAGGAAGAGCGTTTCAGAAATCAGAACGGGAACAGAAAAGGTCTCCGTTCCGTTGTAGTGCCTGCAGCTGCCTATGGCTGGCCCACGGGCCGCCCACCCACCCACCGACCCATTCTCCTTTCCCAAACGTGGGCGCAGCGCACAACGTTACATATAAAAACGCCTTCCCGGAAAACACTGCCGTGCCCATTCCCAGATATAGAAAAGCCACGCTGCCGCAAAAGCCAAGCAACAAAGGCGCGCGCGAGAAGACGACGCGGAGAGGAGGAGGAGAGGAAGAGGAGGAGCCCCTCGCGCCCTTGTCCTTGCCCTTCCCCTTCTCTCTCCCCCTCCCTACCTACTCCATTCGTCCGATCGATCGATCGATCGCTCGTCCCCGCCCGCCGCGGAACACGAACCAGGCTGCCAGGTACGAGCAAATCCGAGGCGATCGCCTCTGTTTTTTTACGGAGATTTTTGAGGCGCGCGTGTATGATTCCGCCGTGCGTTGGTTGTTTCGCTCCCCGCTGATTAGGCGACGTTTTTGCCGCGAGGAATTGAAGGGCTGTTGACTCGTCCAAATTTGTGACATTTTGATCGCCCTTGCTGCTTTGTTGTTTGTTTGTTTTTGGTCGCTGATCGGAACATACCGTTGCGTGGAATGGGGGAAAATCGCGGTGATATACTTGAAGATTTGGTGGGAATCACGGTTTGGTGTCGTTGATTAGGTTGCGCTTTATGGTGATGCTTGTGATTGACGCGAGGGGTTTGGCTAACGCGACGTTCCTCTCTTTCAGAACCGGGTTAATCTGGAGCTAGCTAGCAATGGTGTATCAGGCATGTTGTGCGGACGAGTACTGGTGAAGCCTGGGAGATCCTGATGACGATGGGTGTGGTGTCGAGGGAGGTGTTGCCGGTGTGCGAGAGCCTTTGTTTCCTTTGCCCCTCCTTGCGAACGAGGTCTCGGCATCCGGTGAAGCGGTACAAGAAGTTGCTCTCCGAAATCTTCCCTCGGTCGCAGGTGAAATCTACTGTAAATGCTCAATGCTTTGTTTAGCTGTAGCCTATAATTCAGCATCAGAGAATGTTACATAGTCATAGATCACTCATTTCAGCCTCAGCCGTTTGTTTCATTTGGTTCCTTCTGTATCATACTCGAAATAGCAGTTGATTACTCTAGCACTTCTCGTTGCATTGTAATTTGAGACTGAAACAATTTAAAAATTGTTGTTCCTTTTCAGGATGAAGAACCCAATGACCGAAAGATAGGCAAATTGTGTGAATATATTTCAAGGAATCCATTGCGTGTTCCAAAGGTGTATTTCTCTTTTAGACCTCTTATATATACTCCCTCCATCCCGCAGTATAAGTTCAAGCCTACCATACGCCCAGACCAATGAAACACTAAATCTGAGAAAAAAAAAATAATGTCATTGGATCATACATACCCCTATTAAAGAGCACACTGCAACTACTCAACCAATTTTTCTGCTTTAAAGCAGGGGTATAGAGTGAAAATATTGCAATAATTACAATTTGATTTCCTCAATGGACTTATATTGTTGGATGTCTCTTCCCACGAGGAGGGACTTATATTGCGGGACAGAGGGAGTATATTGTCCTAGTGTAACATAATTTCTCTAATGTAGTTGTAAACTGAGTTCTTATCAAATCATGTTTGGACCACTGTGTCATATTCTATCTGAATTCCTTATTTGTTATGGTGATGTGTAATGCCACCATGTTTCTAGCCAGAATGTTGTGCTGCAGTTACAGTCTTTCATTTATGCCCTTTGCTGGTTATTGAACCATTGTTGCGAGCGTCTTGTCCAGATGTCCCTTTTGGGTTCCCTGCAAAATTGCTTTCTCTTGGCTTCAAACTTCTATTTCTGGGTGCTGGTAGCTGCCTATGTTAGTCATCAGAGTAATCTGCAGTGTATGGCAATTTTTTCTGTTCATAACTATATGGGTTTTTTTATGGATTGTCCTTTTTAAAAAATAATAATAATCTTATAGCATGCTGTTTTTCTTAACCAAAATAAGAGGTTAATTGTCATACAAAACATGTGAATTTCAGCATTTGTTTTTTAAACAGATCTAAGTCTATATCTGCTAGTATATGTTCAATGGAAGCAAGATATCTGCTAGTCTAAATTTCTAGAGAACAACATTTTATAGAACAACTAGTGATGTAGTATTGACAAATAATGTAATTTATTATAAAAAGTTTGGAGTTATGTTTTCCCCTATTCATGGATTTGATCCTTTCCTCGTCGAAAATGATGCTTCTGTACTTTTACAGATTACGGTTTATTTAGAGCAAAAGTGCTACAAGGAATTGAGAGCTGAGCACTTTGGCTCAGTGAAAGTTGTCATGACAATTTACCGAAAGGTGATATGTTCTTGTCAGGAGCAACTGTAAGTTGTTTTTGCTTATAAACATAGTTGCATTTGCTCCCTTGAATATGTCATTGAAGGTTCTAGATGCAGAGTGTTGGAATTTTGCAACTATATTTCTGACAATTCATTATATTGTCACTACTTTACAATTATTTTCTCTTCATTGATAGTTGTATTTGCTATGAATTTTTAGTTGCTGGTGTGGCAAGTACCTGAGTGGAGCTGTAGGTCCATTGTCCTTCCTGGCTTCCTGACCAACAGGATAGTTGGTGTTAAATTGTAATTTGATCACTTTACAAATCACAATACAATAACTGCATGTGTTTACAAGTATATATAAGAAACTATTCCCGTCATTATGTACTAAGCCTTTGCTCTAAAGGGATATGCTAATATGTTGTGATCTTTAGATCATAGGGGTAAACACCGTCGGGAAGATAGCCGGGCGGCATCGGCTTACTTGGAGAGAGAGATGATTAGAGGCTGGGAGGAGATGAAGGGGACTGGGACTTAGATTATTTCATTGTTCTTGTTTGATTCCTAAGAGATACAATGGATCTCCTTATATAGAGGTGGTAGGTCCTAAAAGATAGAAACAAACCCAAAGGATAGCAACTAACCAAAAGGAAATAACAAACATGGAAGCTAACCATCCTAATCCCTAATTTAGTGGTGGCTACCATATACGCTACCGTAAATGTGCATGTGCTGTTCACTCCACAACACTTCACGTGCAACCCCCTAATAGGTCGTGGCTCTCTTGGGCTCATGCCCATGACACTTCACCCCTCCTGAATGAGTAGCTCATCCTCGAGCTGCAGGGCGGCGGCCATGGCTGCAACCCGAGGTGTCCCCTATACCTGTTCATGGGTGGCCCGGCCTAGTCCGGGCCGGGCTCGGGACTTGATTTCCGACCTGAAAGCCAAAAAGCCCGCTAAATTTAATAAAAATAAAAATAAACTATTTCTTTATTCTCAAAATGAATTAAATATGAGTGTACTTTTTCCTTTATTGGTTGTTGTTGCACCAAGGACCTTTTTTTTGAACGATAAGCGGGAGCTCTGCCAATTTCATTAAAGAGAGGATAAAACAAGTTCAAGAATTAACAAGAGGGAGGAAAAACACAACTAGAAGGAACACTGCCACTCAAAGTAAACCAAAAACTCGCGAATGGAGCCGCAGGGGTATGACTAGACAGAGAAAACTAATCAAGGAAAGCTTGCTCCCAGAGTTGGATGTCCTCTCTTATCTTGAAGGCGAGTTGCTGCGAGTTCATTTGCACATTTTGAAATATCCTCCTATTTCTCTCCTTCCAAATGTTCCAAGCTATGTAGATGACTATTCCATTGAAATTTTGAGGTGGTACTCAATATGTTGGCTATCTTGTTTTGTGAAGTTGCACCAAGGACCTATTCTGTATTAATGAAAACAACAGGTTATATTGCTTAGGTATAGAATAGCTACTTTTATAGTTTATACTTACACACTGTCTAGATTAGTGTCACGCCTGTATTAATATTTTCTCCAATTATATATTTAGTGTAAATTATAGTGATTTTTTTTTTGTGAAGTTGTCTATTTGAGGTGGACTTTGCTCTCTGACAATATTCGAAGTTGTACTTGGCACAAATCTTTAGTTGTTCTATTAATGCGAATAATTGCTATAATAAGTGAAGCCACTGTTTTGCAGGCCACTTTTTGCTAATAGCTTGCTAACCATCGTAGAGACCCTACTGGACCAAAATAGACAGGATGACTTGCGGACAATAGCGTGTCAAACACTTTTTGACTTTGTAAACAACCAGGTATTTAAACATTCGGGTAGGCACCGGTTTACAAGAAGAAATAGTTTTGAGTTTTGCCTATATCATCCAATAACACTCTTTTCCGACAATTTTGGCTTGTGTGTTACAACCTTCTCATTACAGGTTGACAGCACTTACATGTTCAATTTAGAGAGCCAAATTCCTAAACTATGTCATCTGGCCCAAGAGATGGGTGAGAAGGAGAAGATATCTATTCTTCATGCAGCTGGGCTCCAAGCCCTTTCATCTATGGTACTTTCTATTGTTATAACTTGTGGCGCTGTAGCTGTTTGGCTCATGAATAGCTTGTCCTGCATGTTGCTTTTGTGGATGCTGCCATCCAAATAGTATGGTTAGACGATACCATCCTGGATCTCTTCAAAATGCTCTCTCTTTCATGCATCATACCATTCAAGATCATTCATTTGATCCCCTCAACCAAACAACGGACCTTTCACTGTCCCATCTAGGGATGGACATCCGAACAACAAAATAGGACCATATTCCCACTAAAATTCCTGCAAAACCCAAGATTTTTTCTTTTATTTTCTGATCCGCTACATTTTTGTTTCTTGCTGTTTGTCCAAAATTTTCATGTCTAATGTCTGTTTGTGTGATTTGCAGGTTTGGTTTATGGGTGAGCACTCCCATATCTCTGCAGAACTTGACAATGTAAGGGTGGTATTTCCCTTTTCCATTAAGCTCACTTTAGTAAAAATAATAATCAAGAGGCTATTAGTCCAACACAAACTTTAACTTCTGATTAACTTTTAGTGATCAATCCATAATGCCTTCCAATTTTTCCATGTTATAAGTTCTATATAGGAATAAACGAACAAGAACCTTATGAGTTGTGGCCTAGCTTGTTCTCATGCTCAACCATTATTATTTGATTACACAGGTTGTCTCTGCAGTTCTGGAAAACTATGAGAGCCCATATGCAAACTCTGAGAATAGTGATGCTACCATTGAGGATAGACGAATTCGGTGGGTGAGTGAAGTTCTCAAAGCTGAAGGTCATGAACCTCCCGATGTTACCATTTTGGCAAGGGTTCCTTCATGGAAAGATATTAGAGCTGCCCACGGTGAATTAAATTTGACAATGTAAAGAAGTATAGGCATGGAGTGTTTTAGAATTTTATGTTGTACTAAGTTTATCTAATATCTTATCTCTTTTTAATTCATTTTTCCTATACAGAGAAGAATCAGAAAGTCCAAATTTTTGGTCAGGGATTTGTTTGCACAACCTTGCCAGAATATCCAGAGAAGCAACAACAGTCCGGCGAGTTCTGGAAGCTATATTTCGTTATTTTGGTAATAACAATCTGTGGTCACCTTCTAAAGGACTTGCACTGTGTGTCCTTCTGGATATGCAAATTGTGATGGAGAAATCTGGTATTCATTATTTCCTCTTACTTTATTTTTTAGATGGGATTCTCTTATTTTACTTGTATACATTTTACTTCTATGTGATATTAGCATGCTTATCTTCAATTATTGCTAATGTTGATAGAGGATTACATTATTGTCTGGCAGGACAGAACGCACATATATTGTTGTCCATGTTAGTCAAGCATCTTGAACATAAGAATGTATTGAAACAACCAGATATGATTCTAGACATCATTGAAGTCACAGCACGCCTTGCTGAGCATTCTAAAGCTCAATCTTCTACTGCAATAATGGCTGCGATAAGTGATATGGTCAGGCATTTGGGTAAAAGCATGCAATCCTTGGTCTGTGATGCTGGTCCTGGAGATGACATGGTGAAATGGAATAACAGATATGGGAAAGCTGTAGATGAATGTCTTGTTCAGTTGTCTAGAAAGGTCAATTTTCTTTGAAGACGTTTTAGCAGTGCATTGTTTTTTTTATCTTTTAGCTATATAGCTGCAAGCTACAAACCATTTGCAGCCCATGCCCATCCATGTAGATGGTCCTTCAATTATTTTCTATGTTCTTCAGGTTGGTGATGCTGGACCTATCCTCGACACATTAGCTGTAGTACTGGAGAACATTTCAAGTGCAACACCTGTTGCACGGTCAACTATTTCTGCAGCATACCGTACAGCTCAAATAATTGCATCATTACCAAACTTGTCATATCAGAGTAAAGTAAGTTGATTAACAATATTTGTCTTTCCGTCCTCTTCCATCTATACACGATATTTAACAAGACATACTACACATTGTAGGCATTTCCTGAGGCATTGTTTCATCAATTGCTTCTAGCAATGGTCTATCCAGATTGTGAGACACATTTGGGGGCACATCGGATGTTTTCTGTTGTTCTTGTTCCCTCTTCTGTCTCTCCGTGCTCATTTTCAGGCACTTCACAAACAAGCAAGATTGATCTTCAAAGGACATTATCCAGGACTGCATCAGTTTTTTCATCTTCTGCTGCTTTGTTTGGGAAATTAAAAAGAGACGTGTTTTCATTTCGTGAAAGTCCACGCCTGAATAACATAAATCTAATGCCCATCAGTGAAGATGCAGATCAGATCTGCAGGAATGATCCAAAGTTGTTCAAGTCACAGACTATTCAACGGATGGCTAGTACAAAAGATGCTTCTTTACCGTCTTCAACAGAAATAAGTACTTCGAGTGGACCTACTCAGGAAAAAGTATATGTTAGATTCTGCTTTCTTGTGGATAACGGACTCATTTAGTAACTGTGCCTATTTCTTAGTAGAACAAGAAGTTTTATTCATTTACATGCAGGATCCAGTCACCCTCATGCTGAGTGGTCGTCAGGCAAACCTTCTGCTTTCCTCCTTGTGGACTCAGGCACTGTCACCTGACAATGTTCCACGAAACTATGAAGCAATTTCTCATACTTACAGCTTGATGCTACTGTTTTCTGGAGCCAAGGTGAGAGGACACATTACTCTGGTTTATATCCGTTTTTTTATTATTTCTTGCTTTGTTAGCATAAAATAAGGACAAAGTGTTGTTGATATTACTATGTAGAGATATTAGTAGGTATTTGGGATGCCATGTAGTATTCACTCAACACCATTTGTTGATATTACTATTTAGAGATATTAGTAGGTATTAGGGGTGCCATGTAGTATTCACTCAGCACCATTTACAAAGATCGACTAGATGAGCAAGCAGCCTAACACAGGAAACTGTTAGCATAAAGACAATAAACTATAGGATGCTATGGTATCCTGTTGGGTTTATCACATTGCCAATTAAACCATAATTCATAGGATCTTCTCTGGAATGGATCAAAGTCTACACCAGATTATTCACTATTCAGCACTTGCACTGTTAAGATAACCAACCTTTTTTTTTGCTGATGCTAGTCTTTAATTTATATGTAACTTTTTACCTTTATATAGATCCAGAGCTGCAAGATTTCATTTGACATTTAATTCCATCACCCTCTGTGGTTTGACCTAATTACTCTAATGCAGAACTCATGCCTAGAAGTTTTGGTTGGCAGTTTTCAGCTTGCTTTTTCATTAAGAAGTATTTCATTGCAAGCAGGTACTTTTAAAAAATTTATTTCCATTACAGTATTGTTATTCCACCGAATTGTACTTCATAATTTACCTGTAATTTACAAGCAGGTAGCCTAGAAATTCCTGTAATTTACCTGTGAGCACTGTAGCCCACATATTCTTGGATCTGCTGGAGTGGATCAAAGTATTAGGACAGATGGGGTTCATGAGTCATGCATATTAGTAAATAGTAACTAATGTTTAATAGGATTTGATCATCACGGCATTCTTATTAGTAAATAGTAACTAATGTTTAATAGGATTTGATCATCACGGCATTATATCATATCTCTACTGTCACATCACAGAGAACCACCTGGATCTCTGAAGGAAAAGTCATGAGTATGGTGGACTCTGAAGCACGGACACTCCTATAAACTGCCGTATCCGTGTCCGACACGGATACGTGTCGGACACGTCGCGGACACGTATCGGCTACTTTAAAATTGAATTTTAATCACAAAAATCCCGACACGTGTCGGACATGGCATGACTGTGTGTCCGACACGGCCCGGGACACAGCCCACGCCACAGCACCTAACGCCCTAACCGGCTAACCCTCATCCCAAATCCCACACCCCAGCCAAAGCGCACTGCCTCCCTCCCTCTCCCTCGTCCTCCATCGCGACCATCTACCTCGACGCGCCGCCGGCTCGCATCAAGCTCCCTCCTCCCTCGCGCCGCCGGATAGAGCTCCCTCCTCCCTCACACCACCAGATCGAGCGCCCTCCTCCGGTCCTCCCTCGCTGCGTTGCCTGCTCGACGCACCGCTGGATCGAGCTCCCTCCTCCCTCGCGCCGCCGGATCAAGCGCCCTCCTTCGGTCCTCCCTCGCTGCGCCGCTGGCCCCAGATCCTCCTCCCTCGCGCTGCGGCTCCAGCTCCTCTAGGGCTCCCTCTCGCCGCTGGCTCGCTGCGCCTCGTCGGACCTCCCTCGCACCTCCAACCTCTCCTGCCGTCCTGCGTAAGTCCCCTCTTATCTTCTTCACTTGTCTTCTTGATGGCTGTTTGCCCTGTCTGGACGTCTTGTTGATGCTAATGAGTGATGGCCATTGCCAGAGCCGAGAAGCATGAAGAAACACAAAAAATGATACATATGTGTAATTTATTCTTATTATTTAAATATATATAACCGTGTCGCCGTATCGTTATTTTGGGAAAAATGGCGAATTCCTGTGTCGGTGTCATGTCGTGTCGACGTATCCGTGTCCGTGCATCATAGATGGTGGAAAGAAACAGAAGTGAAGAAAATTGAGGTAGAAAAGGAACATAGCCTGCATGGATGCAGAGCTTTAACACTAGGTTGGGCCGTTGGGGTGACTATTCAACAGGGCATAGAAGTGTGCATGGATTCACAGTTTTTTTACCCAAACAACTACACCAATTTTCTTTTCCAAAAAAGTCATGTCATGCTTTGGCCCAAGGTGGTGTGCTTGGCTGAGTATCATGGTCAGGTCGTCATCCACACGAATTCTTATCAACGGCCAACCTGGGTGCCTGGTTTAGCATGGTCGCGGCCTTCTTCAAGGGGATCAATTATCCCCACTGTTGTTCATCATTGCAATGGACGTCCTCAACAATCTGATCCTCGCTGCTGAAAATGCTACTTTGCTTCAACCAATCGGAGGGCGTCAGGGCCTACCGCATCGTCTTTCCTTATATGAAGATGATGTGGCGGTATGCCTATCACTAGTTAGTGCATATTTGCTAGCCATCATAGAAATCCTCCAGCTCTTCGGTGAGGCCACAGGCATGCGCACCAATCTGGCCAAAAGCTCCTTCTCGCCGTTTTGGTGCAATGACCAAGACCTTGAACTCATCACCAATATGTTGCACTGCAACATCGCCACCTTTCCTTGTAAATACCTTAGCTTGCCCTTCTCCTTCAGGAAGCCATTCTGGGCAGATTTCCGCCCCCTCTTGGACAAGGTCGCTAACCGTCTCCAAACTTGGCAGGCCTGTTGGCTTTCACAAGGGGGCCTGCTTGTTCTGGTGAAGTCGGTGTTGTCTGCTATTCCTATCTATAGTTTCATGGCCCTCGACCCCCCTCTTACAGTAACCAAAGAAATCGACAAAAGGCGTTGAACGTTTCTTTGGAAAGGAGCGCAAAACATGGCGGGCAGAAACTACTTAGTTGCATGGTCTTCGTTGTGCAGACCTATCCATCTTGGGGGGCTCAGCTTGCACAACCTGGTTGTGCTAGGACGGGCTCTGTGCATCCGTTGGCAATGGCTACAACGAACGTGGTTGTCAAGACCTTGGGGGGAGACTGCACAACTAGGCAAACCGAGCAAAGGAAAGCATGTTCCAAGCATCTATTACTGTTAGGATTGGGAGCGGAGATAATTCCTTGTTCTGGGAGGATCGCTGGTTGGACGGATACTCCATTCCTAGCTTGGCACCTTCCATTGCTAAGTTGGTCAAACCACCAATCCGAAAGAAAATAACGGTGGCTCAAGCCCTTACCAATAGTACTTGGATCTCGGACGTATCGGGTCAGCCGGATGTTCAAACTATATCTGAATTCCTTCGGCTTTGGGATACGCTGCAGCCAATCCAACTATCATAGGGAGAGGTCAATTCGATCTTTTGGCGCTGGGAAATCTCAGGTTGCTAACTCTTCCAAGTTGGCTTATAGGGCTTTCTTCACAGGATCACTTAGGTTCCCGTGTGCTGAAGGAATTTGGAAAGCTTGGGCGCCACTCAAGTGCAAAATCTTCATGTGGTTAGCAATCCTTCGACGATGCTGGACTGCTGATCGCCTCCAGCATTGGGACTGCAAAACCAAGGAGTTTGTGTTTTCTACGGGCATCCCCAGGAGACCATCGACCACCTTCTAGTCGGATGTGCGGTGACTGCACAAGTTTGGGCGCGTTACTTAGCTCGGGTCGGTTTTCTTTGTGCCGTTCCGGTCGGCCAACCTACCTTAGAAGACCATTGGATTTCCACTCGAAGCTCATCACCAAAGCAAAGGAGAAAGGAAATCGATTCATGCATCATACTCGTCTCCTGGATGATCTAGAAGGAGCACAATCAGAGGGTTTTCAATAACGACGCCGCAACTATCGATCAGCTTCTACAACATATTCTTGACGAGCACCGTCATTGGCGCATGGCGGGTGCGACCGAGTTGGAGGCATCCTTACAGCCAGAGTAGCCCTCTTCTCCCTGTTTCCCTCTTTCTGTCCGTTGCCGGACGCGCGACACTATTCACCATTTGTTTTCGGTATTTGTCCCTTTCTTCCCCTCCCTCCCTCCTTCCCTCTTTCTTTTCTCTCGTTTTACTGCAGGGGTTTTCAGTTTCGTTGTGTCTTATGTACTTTCTGGCGTTTCATTTATTTTGGCTTAATAGAATGATGTGCAAAGCTTTTTCGCAGGGAAAAAAATTCCCGATATCGGACCGAATCCCGGCAGGGGGTCGGGAACGGTAACCTACCGGTTACCGGTTTTCCCGGGAAAAACCCGGTTGAATTTGCTTAAAAATCAACTGAAATTTGAAATTTGAAATTTGAACTTGCAAAACCTGCAAAAACTGGTCGAGATTTTGGATCTCGGACTCCGGCCGGTAACCGGTAACCGGCCGTTACCGGTCGGGAATTTTTTCCATGCTTTTGCGCGTCCTTGAAAAAAAAGTCACGTTGATCTAGAGTCTAGATATCATATAGGGATTAATAACTGCTTGTTCCTCCTGAAAGGCTTGTGGGCTGCATGCTAGAAATGAATTATCACTTGAGATATTTCTGAGTCTTTTACTAACCAGTCATTCTCTCCTGAATATTTATACACATTCTGAATTTCTGATTGATTGTTACAAATGTGTGCTTATCCTTAAATTTCTTTCAGCCAGTGGGTGATGAATGGGCCTTAGAACCTATTACTCTCTAAAAGGCTAATGCAACCACCATCAGGGATCGAAAAACGGATCCGGACGGAATCCCAGCCGGTTACCGGAAAAACTGGAAAAATATCAATCAAATTTTAAAATTCAAATTTTGAATTGAAGTTTTCCCGGAACCGGTAACTGGTCCAGTTACCGGCCGGGAACCGGAAAAACCAGTTGAAACACCGGAAAAAACCAGAAAATAGAGAAAATTTGTAATTAGCAATTTGAAATTTGGAATAATGCAATTTTAAAGGTCCTAAATATACTAAAAACTAATGTTTCAATATATAATCTAGCATAACAATGCCTAAACCAACTGAGGAAGGACATTATAGAGTCAACTATTCAAATTTGAATTTAAATTTACATATCCCGGCTGGCTTTTTTTACCGGAACTGGCCGGTAACCAGCGGTTTTTTTACCTATGACCACCATACAGACTTGGCATCAGTTAGGACTTTCTGCAGTAGTGCAACTTAATATCCAGATAAATTGCTAAAACACAGTTTGAGGACAGTGCATTTACTTTGAAAACTGGAAAATATCTCTTTTCTGTTAGACTGCACCTAAATTGCCACATCATTACACTATGATGCATAAGGAAATGGTGCTTCAGGTTCAGGATGTTTCTAACATGTTAGCTTGAGCGCCAATGACGATAGAAACTGCTCCCAGATTATGTAATACGAGAAGCTTTCTGGGGGCTGGGGAACTAACTGCTTGTTAAATCGGCCACTACTTCTATGACTCCTACTATCAATTTACAATGCCATTCTATATGCAGAAGTTGTGTGTTTCTGCTAAATGTTTTCTGCAATGAACACTCTTCCTTCAGGAATTATATATATCGTAATGGATTTCTATCAACGTGTTTTGCAGGTTTTCTGCCACCATCACGCCGGCGTTCTCTTTTCACCTTGGCAACTTCCATGCTTGTGTTCTTTTCAAAAGCTTTTAATGTTTCATCTCTCATTCCGATTGTGAAAGAATTGTTGACTGAAAATACAGTAAGTGAAACCACACTTGTTTCATTATGATTTGTGTGGTGAATACATGTTTACCATCTAGAAAGTCCACCAAGAGAACAAATGTTTTTTTACGGCACAAAGAGAACAAATGTTGACTAACACAGTCAAACCAGCTGAAGATATTTGCATTCTCATTTCCCCAACTACAGTATGGAACAATTTCTTAATGGAAGTTTCTTTACTAGAATAATGTAAGTTATTGAATGAACTGTTAGTACCTTTTGTCCTTAAAAATATGATGCATGGTGCGAAGGTACATTTTCTTCAGCCAGATACCTCTGCTACCAAGCAATAGCACCTGGTTTTAGTATCCGTTCTGGTGTACTACCAATGTTTTGGGACCAGTACCAGATCAATTCTAACCGGTACAATACCATCTCAAAATCTACTACTTTATAGATCTATCTATTTTAAATTGATCTCTAAACATAGAACGCACTGGTCAACAGTGAATTGAGATTTTTGGTGGGATCATTGATGCCAGAAATACATATTTCACCTATTCTTTTGACGTGCCTTATGTTTCATAGATGTCATATGTTATGTTAATATGCAGTTTGTGTTGCTATTTGATAGCCAATATGTTTACCAGGTTGATCCATTTCTTCGTTTAGTTGAAGACTGCAGATTGCAGGCTGCTGAACCTTGCTTGAGAGTTTACGGTTCAAAAGAAGATGACGATCTTGCTCTGAAATCTCTCTCTAACATCAACACGAATGATCAGTCAAAACAAACATCAGTTTCTCTTATCCTTGATAGCTTGGAAGATCTATCTGAGGTAAATCATAAGGATAGTATGATATACTTGTGTTTTGACATTTTTTTTGTTGCCGTGACTGCTAATTTGGCTATATGCTGGTGGTTTTTTTCTGCAGTCAGAATTGTCGATTATAAGAAAACAGTTGCTTGAGGAGTTCTCAGCAGACGATTTTTGTCCTCTGGGTTCTCATTTTACTGAGTCGCCCTCAAAGTCTCCTGCATATAGTGTGAAGCTGCACCAAAAATCTTTGGAGGTGATCAGCTTTGTTTGGTACTAGAAGAAATATCAAACGCCTGTCAACTTTTCATTTGTGTTTTCTTATGTTACTGTGGCAATTATTATGCAGGTTATTCCTGTGGGCTTTATTTTCGAGGATGATACCCTTGTTGAACCATCTGATAACTTAGTAGAACCTCAATTGCGGCACCCGTTGGATAACAGCCTTCTTGATGCCAATCAGCTTCTCGAATCAGTATGTACTGATCTCCAAGTTACTTCTTTTACTCTGCTTAATTGCATTGCAAAAACTAAATAGCTTTCATGAAATATGGAGGTGTTATGACTTATGATTAAAACGGCCATTCACTAATTATACATAGTAGTATAGTACCACTTGTTAGTACAGAATCTTACACAATGGTAAAACTAATAAATAGCCTTCTAAGATGCAGTAATACATGCTAAAAAGAGATTATATATCTTCTGCAGGTTTTGGAGGCATCTCGGCATATTGGAAGATTGTCTGTGTCAACAAACCACGATTTGCCTTTCGAGGAGGTAGCTAACCAATGTGAAGCTCTTTTGATGGGAAAGCAGCAAAAATTATCTGTCTGCATGAGTTTGCACCAACAGGTTAGTGACCTCCAGAAAGATCACGAGCAACTTGAGCTGTCTACAGTTAAACAGCTCGAAATGACATAGGTTACTGTTTTTGGAATGGACAGTTGGACAATAAGTCAAACCAGCATTTTGCCGTCTCAGGAAGTGCTGAAAGCACTTTTCCTTTATATATGATACTAAAAAAATGTTTTACATTTGTTATATATGCTTGATCCTTGCTATTTCAATCAATCTGATAGGTGATTCTAATCAATGTAAACAAGGAAAATGATTAAGACTTTTAATTTTCTTTACTCGTACCTTTTTAACTTTATTTGCCTTCTCTCGTTGTTTTGATCACGGCTAAATATTTGCCTTTTCTTTGGTCATCCCCATCTAGTTTACACTCACAAGATTCTTGGGGCTTGCAGGTTGGTGAATCATTCACGGAGAAGCTTGAGTCGTCTCAGCCGGTCTCTCCAACAGCTGGGCTCCTATACACAAATGATGACCAATGCCACTCCAATTTCTGTAAGCTGCCAGTCCTGAATCCCTATGATAAGTTCCTAACAGCTGCTGGCTGCTGAGATGACTGCTGTGGAGAAAGTACACATATTGGCTCAATATCTATGACTAACAGAGAAAATACAACAATACCTCGAAATTTTCGTTTTCGGTATATGGTGGCTCTAGCTCCATGCATATTTGTTACGGAGAGCTGAGAATTAATTGTATTGATATGCAAGATGCCAAGATAAGATAATTTTGTCCTCACAAAAACTAACAGAGCCTTGCCAACACCAGTTGATTGTTTGCTCCTTACTCCCAAGATCATGGGAGATGTAATTCTGCCCCCAAGAATCAGTTAGTCGGTTTGTGCAATCTGTTAGATTTATCATGTGATTCTGTCATTAACCAGCTATTTCGCAACTGTAATTATGCAAGTTGGGCTTCACTGTATCGCTCACATGGTGATATATACTTGGCAAGAAAATTCATTTGCTCGGTCTTTTTTGTTTGAGCCGAATCCAGTGATCTGCCATCTGTGCAGGCTCATCAGTGCCCGTAGTTATATGAGAACGGAGTGGTTTCATTCAAACAAATTTGAGGAGCTGCTTACTTATAGTAATTGTAAACACCTAGTTTCCTCAGATGTCTCGCATCTTCAAGTTCCTCTTTCAGTGAATGAAGGGCTGCTCTAACATTCTCTTGTTCCTTATTTTTTCGAGACATTTTGTCTTTAGTGACTTGCCTGACCAGAGAATCGATTTCGTAGTGATATCTCTGCCTCTCTTGCATAAGCTCTTGAACACGTGCCTGGGCATGTTGCAACTCCAATTTAAATCCCTTCACCGCTGACACATCAGCCGCATGTTGTTCTTCCAAGCTCCAAATTCGATTTAGAACTTTCAATAGCTCTGTTGACGTTTTAAGATTGCAACCTACCTCCCTAGATCTAGCCTTAAAATCCAATGATCGAGTTGGACTGACAAGGTTTATGGTAGCAGCCTGCTAAAAGAATGGACAAACAAACACATTTAGAGAAGTATGCTTTCTTCAAACATTGATTTCCTCCGGCAGCCTCCCGGGTGACTCAAGAACAAGTGCCGAGGTCACAGGGGACAGAGACTCACACAGGGGGAGGCGGTGTCGTACTGGAGGAGGCAGCGTCGGACGAGGTAGAGCCGGCATCGTGGTCATCGGGAGGCGGCGACAGGCCAGGGGAGGGGGTGTTGTTATCTGAGGGGAGGCGACAGCGTCTTCTTCTGAGGGGAGGAGGCGGCAACAGGCAAGGGAGAGGCGGCGTTAGGGTAGGAGAGAGGCAGCGGTGACATTTGGGTAGGGAAGCGCTGGCGTTGGGGGAGGGGAGCGGCGGCATTAGGGGAGGGGAGGGGAGGGGAGGCGACGGCGTCGGGGGAGGGAGGGAGGCGGCGGCTGCGGGAACCGAAGGGAAAGGTGAAAAAACGGGTGGAGAGGAGGAAGGAAGAGAGAGAAAAATAAAAGAATTTGCACTTATATGCAATGGTATTTTATGAGTAATTTCAACGAATTTCAGTGACAAAGGGTTATTTCATTCTGCAAAGTCAAAAAACACTTCTTCCATGACTTATGACTTTTAGTGTTAAAATAACTAATGCTTTTTATAAGCTGTATGAAAAAAACCACCTCTTTGCTTAGGGTTAGGTTTTTTGCTTATAAACCAAAGAAAAATACTAAACAAACAGGGCCTAAGAGCAGTTCATATATAATACATTCTCATGAAAAATAACTAATAGCACACATAAAGGGAGACAGTGAGTTCAAATCCCAACTCCCTCAATTTGTATTGTGTGTGCCAACTGCAAAGTATGGTTTTTTTGTTGGTGTGTACGTGTGCGACACAAATCTAGCATATATTTTCAACAAAAACAGATGCTACCCACCTAGGGATGGCAATGAGCCCTATTCCCCGTTTCCCGACGGGGAGTTCACCCATTAGAAGCCAGAGTTGGGGTTATTTCTTCCCCCACAAAGATGCTAATATGCAAATATGATTCCCCATTGAGTGAAGTGTGGGGAGGGGGGCATTTCCCTAGTCACCATCCTCGCTACCCACATAGGCCCCGATAATCCAATAACATATGGGCCACTTAGGCACTAACCACTACCACTACCAGCCTACACCCTGCCAATTCCCCTCCCGAGTCTCGTCCCACTTGTGTGACTCCCGTCTCACTCTCACGTGACTCCGTGAGGCCATGACTCCCGTAAAGTGCTGCCCTAGCCCCATTCCCATTTCCCCTTCATTGCAGGTAGCCGCCGCCCCCAACCAAATCCCCTTTTCCCCCACGTCGCTCCCGCTAGCTGAAGGATCTAGACCCGCCATTATGCGTTAATGGAGTGTTTTGGTGATTAATGACAAATCTATTTATGAGACTAACATTTCCGTTATTATATTTAGTGCATAGTCTCATTTGGATATAAAGGTGAAAACTCAACGAGGTATGAAATCGACATCTCAATCTTATATATTGTTGCATTCCTCGGATCCAAAATATAGGTTAAATTCAACCATAAGTAAAACTTGAATATGTGCATATGTGTCTATTACACATCTGTGTATGCACACATTTAGGGGGAGTTTAGTCTATATTTTGTGGTTTCATAAGTATTGATCCATATTCCATTCTCCTCATATATTAAGGATCATTACTTTGAAACAAATCCTTTGAGTATATAAAACTTGTGTAGTTCATATATACTCATATTGCTTTATATTCAATTATTTGCAATTGTGTTGTGGGACTAATGTGTGTGCTAAGATGTGTTCAAGGCTTAGTCCCGAGTCGAATGAAGACATGAAAAGGAAATGCAAAGATGGTAAAAGATCAACTTAGGATCATGCATTCTCTTTTGGTTTGGTTTCAAAAGCAAAATTCTTTTCTCGAACATAATCGGAAGTTAGGCATGTGTATGCGGAACTTCATTTGTCTTGTTGTTCAAAAAGCTGCGCTTGATTTTTCCAGAGAGCATCCATTTTGGGACTTAGCCGATTTCTCAAGCGGAAGTTCCGCAATGATACGACGGAAGTTCCGATTAATCGGTTGTTCAAATATGCGCGGTTTGATTTTTCCGAGAGTACCCTTTTAGGGACTTAGCCATTTTCGCAAGTGCGGTAGTTCGCAATGAAATGAGCGGAACTTCCGATAATCGAACTACCGCATGATAGTTGGCGGTAGTACCGCACCTTCTACAATAGTTTGTTCGAAGCATTTGTTGCATGTATATCTTGATAATTATTGTTAATCATTGTGGGACTAACATTTTCATGAGTTGGATGAATAGGCTATGTTCTAGGGTGACGAAGACTTTGGATGACATCATGAGTTGATCATCATCAAGTCAAGGTTCAAGAAGAGGATGTATCATGTGTTGATGCATAACAAGATATCGAAGAAGGAGATGATCATGAGTTGATCGTCAAGACAAGAGAAGATCCATCATGTGTTGATGGAGGTCAAGTAAAGGATGCATCATGGGTTGATGCATGTCAAGACAATGACCGGACTTGAAATGAAGATGTGCGTCATCAAGCTTCAAGAAGATGCTCACGGCAAAGGTATGACTAGCTAGGGCTAAGGATGTGTTCCTAGTCTTTTACCGGTCTTGGTGTTTGGTTGGAAGACCGGATTGCTAGTATAGGTTGCCGTACTATTAAGAGGGGTCTTGTCTAGTAGCTTGAGTCTTATCATGTGTTGATAGCTCAATCTTGCTTGCTCTAGCTCTACATGGCATGATGCTATTATTTGCGAATGTGTTTTACAAATAGTTGAGGCTTATGCAGTTAATCCTTGTAGCATGTGACTATACTTTTGCGAATGTGTTTTGCAAATGGTTGAAGTCCATGTACCTACACCTTGTGGCATGATCTAAGTTTGCAAATGTGTTTTGCAAATTATTGGGATTCATGCATATTCCTTGGCATGGTCTAAGATTGCTTATTGCTATTTATTTGGACTTAGATCATGATAGTGGCTCTTTGAGTTGTGCTTTTTGATTTGATCAAATGTGTTTGAGATCAATCAAATAGATGGGTTGTGTAGCCCTCTGAATAAGCTTTCCATAGAGTCCGAGATCACTCAATTCCGACATCGGAGTCAAAAGTTATGACATTTTTACCGAGTATAAATCGTGCTGAAATTGGGCTGCGGAAGTTCCGATTTTTGTCTTGCGGAACTTCGATATTATCGGAAGTTCCGATATTTGTATCTGGAACTTCCGCACCAAAAGTTTTAACGGCTAGTTTTTGAGCCGTTATGCACCGTCTGCCCATGAACAGTGAAAGCGGAAGTTCCGCACTTTGTCTGCGGAAGTTCCGATTTCCTGATTTTTCGCAACTTTGCCTCCAACGGCTAGTTTTTGTGTGTGGGCTATATATAGCCACCTTGGCCGGTTGGGAGAGGTTGCTGGTGCCCATATTCATTCTATTGAGCTAAGAGCAAGCCTCTCATCTCTTTTGTGCATGTGTTGCACTTAGTGAGTGTTGAGAGCAAACCCTAAGTGCATGTGTTGCCTTAGGTAGTGGATTGAGTATCCACTTGAGCGTTGACACTTGATTAGTTCAAGTGATCGTTGAGACTTGTTTCTCTTGGTGTTTGCCGACACCTAGGCGGCGTGGAGGCGTCGTGCGGTGATCTTCTCAAGAAGCTTGTGAGAAGGCCCGTTGTTGTGAGTGGTTTGGTGCTCGCCATCTCCGGAGCGGAGGAAGAGCAACCCTAGTGGAGCGAGGTGTTGGTTCGATTTGGAACCGGTCCAAGTGTTTGGACTTACCTCGGAGGTGTGTGCTCATTTGAGGAGCCGGTCCAACGTGGTTGGGCTTACCTCAACGTGGATTAGGGGAGACCGGCAAGTCTCCGAACACCACGGTAAAACATAATCGTGTCATCTTGTTTTTACTTTGAGCAATTTACATTCTTGCTTTAATTGCTTATATATCATTGTATGTTTGCTCTCTTGTATTGTCGGTGCACTTAGTTGAGCCTAGTTGATTTAGGTTTTAATTGTGCAAAACCAATTTGCTATTAGCTTCCGCATTCATATATTGGTTTAGCCCGATAGATTTTTAAAACCGCCTATTCACCCCCCTCTAGTCGGCCACCTCGATCTTACAAGTGGTATCAGAGCTTGGTCTCTCATTTATTAGACTTAACCGTCTAGAGAGTAAAGGATGGCAACTAGAGATTTAGTGCACCTAGGTAAAGCACCTATCTTTGATGGCACAAATTATGCTTATTGGAAAATCCGCATGATTTGTTATTTTAAGGCCATGGGCCTAAATATATGGCGGATTGTAGATGCAGGCTTTTCTCCTCCAAAGGATCCTCTTGCTCCAACAATTGAGGAAGAGAAATGCTCGCATCTCGATGCTCAAGCTACTAACGTTTTATTTAGTGCTTTGAGTATAGATATTTTTGATGCCATATGCAATCTCAAGAGCGCTCATGAGATGTGGATCCAAATTCAAGATAAATATGAATTGTCCACTTCCACAAGTGAAGATTGCACATATGAACGTTCGTCAGGAGAAGAATGCTCAATCTCAAACTCCGACGATTACGAGGACTCCTCCACTCCATCCTCATCAACTCAATGTTTTATGGCTAAAGGTAATAATGAGGTAAATGATAACGATGAGCCTTCATATGATGAGTTGATGGATATGCTAGAAGAGCTAAATGAATATTTAGGAAAGGAGAAATTAAAATTCAAAGTTTTGAAGAAAGAGTATGTCTCTCTTCAAAATAATTATGATGTTTTAAAAGATGAACATGAAGCTCTCCTCTGAATAATCAAAATAGCTCTAAGGTGGATATAGGCATTGAATGTAATTTATTAGATGATTTGCCATGTATAGCTTCTATCTCATGCATTTCATCTAAGGTTAGTGTATCCACCTCATGTGAGGATTTGATTGATATGCCTTGTTGCTCAAAAGTAGATGCTCCTATTTCCTCCATATCTTGCAATACTAACATTGTAGAGGAAAACAATGAGCTCAAGGCCCAAGTCAAAAATTTGAAGAATGACTTGGAAAGAAGCCTAAAAGGGAAGGCCACTCTTGATGAAATATTGAGCAAGCAAAAACGCTTGCAAGATAAGAGTGGAATCGGCTTCACTCCTAAGAAAAAGGAGAATAGCAAGACAAGGCACAATGCAAGACACACGAAGAATGTCAAGTGCCATGGATGCAATGGAAAGGGCCATTTCGCCTCGGTGTGCCCTAACAAGGTGAATGACAAGCAATTGTCATCAAAGAAGAGGCGAACCAGCAAGGAGCAAGTAAAGAAGGTAAAAGATGAATACAAACTTCGAACTTGCTACAATTCTTAGGAAAAGGGACATATGAGTAAGGATTGTCCCAAAGGTATCACTCTTAAGGCCATTATCTATAATGATCATTATTTACTTAGGAAGGATATTAATGGTAATGTGTTTTCTAGGAATGTTAGTTCTCCTAAAACTATTGTGAGGGCCATTTGGGTGCCCAAATCTATCGTGACTAACATTCGTGGACCCAACCAAGTTTTGGGTACCAAAGTGCTTAAATGATAAATAGGTACTTGGAAAGGCATTGGATGTTTGGCTCATATGAAGAGGGGAACGGATCACCATATGCGAAATCGGAGCCAAGCCTAAGGATAATCATGTCGTATCATAAGCCAATGCCATTTCGGTAACAAGTACTTACATTGGAGTATCTAGCCCCTTATGCCTTGTGTAGGTTGCATTTCATGAAAATTATTTTAAAAGGGGTGTTCTTGCTCTATGTTCATAATGTTCATTATTAATCTCTTGAGCAAGATGGTTGTGACACATTAAGGGGGAGTGCTAAATCATAGCCATGTATATCACATCCCTAAATGTGCCCAAATAAATTAAGTGCTAGTATTGCTTTTCAAAAATAAGCCTTTTAGCCAAAAGTCAAAAATTTGATAACTATTAGTAATTCTTTGAAAAATTAATTGCAAAATGTATACAAATGCTTTTGAAAGGTTTACCAAAGTTTTGGCTTTAGAAAAACCTATTTTAAGTAAAAATGCATTTCTAGCCAAAATCCTACATTATAATATCTTGTTTTTGACATAAACTAGATTTTTGTGTAAAATCTATTCTAAAAGGAATTTGAAAATCTTGCCAAAAGGAAAATCCTAGAGTTGGTTATTCTAAACATTTTGGTATTCAAAGGATTTTCAAAAGACCAACCTAGAAAAGATATTTGATTTTGAAACTCGTCCAAAATACTACTATGACCTAAGTGGTCACTTTCTAGCACTTAAGTGAGTTTTTCCATATGAACCAAAATTCTTCATATGAATATGTTCATAATGATATTTATGACTCATACATGCAATTGGATGCTTTAAAATTCATCATTTGCTCAAGTTGGATCTTTTGATGAAAGTTCATGGAAATATGTTTCTTTTCCGAAAACCAAAAGCTTAATTTATAAAAACTATTTAAAACTTTATTTTTATGGGCTATATAAGTTGGAAATACTCCAAAGATGTTTATTTGATTGATTGTGCAAAGATTTGGAGTAAAATACAACAATTCCTTCTTTTCTTCAAATCCCAAGATCAATCCTTGAAGTGTCGGGATAATCTAACTACTGGCACTCGTGTTCTGAACTTCGATGTCCTAACTTCCGCACATTAGTTGGCGGAACTTCCGATTGTTCTGACAAGTCAGTCATTTCATTCCATTTCAATTCTAAATCTTTTGTGGCTGCTTTCTTTGGTCAAGTTGATCCTTGATATCATTGCTAGCTATCCACTACTACTTTTCCTTGATTTCAAATGTAATTGCATCTCTCAAGTGGAATTCTTTCAAAAGTGATAGCTTATTTTGATCATCTTGATCTCGGCATGCGATTTATCTTTTCAAGTAATATCATCTTATTCGTTAAAGTGGTATCCTCTATTCATCCTTGCCGATCAAAATCTTCTTTTATCTAAAGCTCTCTCCGTTTTGTGGTATCTTTTACAAGTTGTATAAAATCGGATGGGCATATGCTAAAACGATGACAAAGGAGAAGATGACAAGGAAATAAGAAAATCATTTGTATGACAAATGAGAAGAAAGGAATGCCAAGAGGAACCCTTTGTGTAAGGGGGAGTTTTTCTTTGTGAAAAATTCTTAAAAGATTATGGTGTTACAAAATTTATGTAATTTGAGAAAACTATTTTACTTGCCTAAAATGATTTATTGGATCTTGTGAATGAATGTATTTCATTCTCATTTGCTTCATTTGGTATTCTTGGAGTGACATTATAAATCATATGCAAGATTAGCTTTTCAAAATCAAGCGTTCCATTCGAAAGTCCAAATATTTTTTCAAGTGGCTTTTTGCTCAAAACGGTCAATCTTGTGAAAAACTACACAAAAGTATCTAAAAATGTATTTCAAATGTTTTCAAATGCTTTTGAAGTAAAAATTCCTACTTTGGAAACAAAATAGAAAATTTGGCCTCAAAAGGATCTTATATGATCTTGATTTTGAATTAAATGACATATTTCTCTAAATCAAAATCTATTGAGTTTTTGGAAGAGTTTTTAATACCAAACTTATAAGGTTGGTCATTTTAAATATTTCTCAAGTTCAACGTTTTTACAAAAGACCAACCGTTGAAAAGCTATACTTATTTGAAATTCACCGAAAAACTCGCTTGACCCAAAATGACCTATTCTTGCATATAGTGAGTTTTGCTATTTGAGCCGGATTTCTTTGTGTATCTTGGCTTGAAATAGTATTTCTAACTCATACAAAGCTAACAAAGTGAAAAACTCCATGAAATCCAAATTAGCTTGTTTTTTGGATCTTAAAGGCAAAATTGCTCTCTTTATATACCTTCAATGCGCATTTTGCCATATCTTTTGAAAGAAAAGTCCTTTTTCAAAAATTCTTGTTGGAAAACACTCTAAATAGTCCAAAGTTAAAATCTGGAACTTTTCAAAGAATTTGGACTTCATTTGTAAAAGTATTGACTTTTCTTCTCTTTAAACTAAAATCTTACCTTCAAAGCTTAAATTGGCATATCTTTTGATTGGAGACTCCTTTTTCGAAAATTCTTCTTGGATAAGTTTCTCAGGAGTCTAAAGTTTATTTCTACCAAATTTGAAGGTATTTAGACTTGAATTGAAAAAGTTTTGACTTTTTCTCTCTTTGCTCAAAAGCTGAAATTTCAGATTTGTGCATGGTTTTGAGCAGATTTGTGAATTTTGTATCTTTAAATGGGTTCACAATTAGAGGAAGCTATAATAATGAAATTTGATCCTCTATAGTGGTTCTATGTTGCAAAAATTTGTCAAATTTATTGGAACCATTGTACCCATTTTCTCAGCTGTCTTTTGAGGCTCAAATGAATTGTCAAAAATCTGAAAATCCTGAATTTTTCAGTTTTATGAAACTTTGTGATTTTCATATCTTTAAATTGGTTGACATTTGGTTAAGCCTCCCAAAATGAAAATTGTGTGTATATGCCAGCACTAGCTCCGTGATTAATTTCATATTTTTCTGGGCTTGCTTCCACATATTTTCAGTATTGACCATCTTTGATCTTCTCGTTTTGGAATTTGAAAATGTTCTTGAGAAGACTTCAAAGAAGGAGATTATTTGAATGTATTTCAAATATCATTTCAAGTCGTATCATTTCAAGTGGTTCTCAATATTCGATTTAAAAGGGAAAATACTATGATCAATAGGTTTATAACCTATCTTTGGTTCTCTCTCATATCTTGAGAACAAAATCTCCTTTGGTCATATAAGTTCAATTCATACTTTTGTGACCAACCTCGATATTTGCAAGTGGTATCGATTTGCAAACCTCCTTTGTGTCCTTTTTAGTGATTAATGCCAAAAGGGGGAGAATATTTGTATCAATATTCTTCCATTTGGATGTTTGAGTTGTTTAAAATGCTAAAAAGGGAGAGAATTGCCAAAAGGGGAAAGTGCATTATTTGTTTAATCTCATATCATTATTCTAATGCATCTTTAAATTTCACCTTATGACGTGAATAGACATAGCTCATTAGCTTAAATTCTCTCTTATGTCTATTTATATCCAAATGTTGTTATTGATAATGGATTTGTCATCAATCACCAAAAAGGGGGAGATTGAAGGATCTAGACCCGCCATTATGCGTTAATGGAGTGTTTTGGTGATTAATGACAAATCTATTTATGAGACTAACATTTCCGTTATTATATTTAGTGCATAGTCTCATTTGGATATAAAGGTGAAAACTCAACGAGGTATGAAATCGACATCTCAATCTTATATATTGTTGCATTCCTCGGATCCAAAATATAGGTTAAATTCAACCATAAGTAAAACTTGAATATGTGCATATGTGTCTATTACACATCCGTATGCACACATTTAGGGAGTTTAGTCTATATTTTGTGGTTTCATAAGTATTGATCCATATTCCATTCTCCTCATATATTAAGGATCATTACTTTGAAACAAATCCTTTGAGTATATAAAACTTGTGTAGTTCATATATACTCATATTGCTTTATATTCAATTATTTGCAATTGTGTTGTGGGACTAATGTGTGTGCTAAGATGTGTTCAAGGCTTAGTCCCGAGTCCGAATGAAGACATGAAAAGGAAATGCAAAGATGGTAAAAGATCAACTTAGGATCATGCATTCTCTTTTGGTTTGGTTTCAAAAGCAAAATTCTTTTCTCAGAACATAATCGGAAGTTCGGCATGTGTATCGGAACTTCCATTGTCTGTTGTTCAAAAAGTGCGGCTTGATTTTTCCAGAGAGCATCCATTTTCGGACTTAGCCGATTTCTCAAGCGGAAGTTCCGCAATGATACGAGCGGAAGTTCCGATTAATCGGCTGTTCAAATATGCGCGGTTTGATTTTTCCGAGAGTACCCTTTTAGGGACTTAGCCATTTTCGCAAGTGCGGTAGTTCGCAATGAAATGAGCGGAACTTCCGATAATCGGAACTACCGCATGATAGTTAGCGGTAGTACCGCACCTTCTACAATAGTTTGTTCGAAGCATTTGTTGCATGTATATCTTGATAATTATTGTTAATCATTGTGGGACTAACATTTTCATGAGTTGGATGAATAGGCTATGTTCTAGGGTGACGAAGACTTTGGATGACATCATGAGTTGATCATCATCAAGTCAAGGTTCAAGAAGAGGATGTATCATGTGTTGATGCATAACAAGATATCGAAGAAGGAGATGATCATGAGTTGATCGTCAAGACAAGAGAAGATCCATCATGTGTTGATGGAGGTCAAGTAAAGGATGCATCATGGGTTGATGCATGTCAAGACAATGACCGGACTTGAAATGAAGATGTGCGCCATCAAGCTTCAAGAAGATGCTCACTAAGAAAGGTATGACTAGCTAGGGCTAAGGATGTGTTCCTAGTCTTTTACCGGTCTTGGTGTTTGGTTGGAAGACCGGATTGCTAGTATAGGTTGTCGTACTATTAAGAGGGGTCTTGTCTAGTAGCTTGAGTCTTATCATGTGTTGATAGCTCAATCTTGCTTGCTCTAGCTCTACATGGCATGATGCTATTATTTGCGAATGTGTTTTGCAAATAGTTGAGGCTTATGATTAATCCTTGTAGCATGTGACTATACTTTTGCGAATGTGTTTTGCAAATGGTTGAAGTCCATGTACCTACACCTTGTGGCATGATCTAAGTTTGCAAATGTGTTTTGCAAATTATTGGGATTCATGCATATTCCTTGGCATGGTCTAAGATTGCTTATTGCTATTTATTTGGACTTAGATCATGATAGTGGCTCTTTGAGTTGTGCTTTTGATTTGATCAAATGTGTTTGAGATCAATCAAATAGATGGGTTGTGTAGCCCTCTGAATAAGCTTTCCATAGAGTCCGAGATCACTCAATTCGACATCGAGTCAAAAGTTATGACATTTTTACCGAGTATAAATCGTGCTGAAATTGGGCTGCGGAAGTTCCGATTTTTGATCTTTGGAACTTCCGATATTATCGGAAGTTCCGATATTTGTATCGGAACTTCCGCACCAAAAGTTTTAACGGCTAGTTTTTGAGCCGTTATGCACCAGACGCCCATGAACAGAGAAACGGAAGTTCCGCACTTTGTACCGCGGAAGTTCCGATTTCCCGATTTTCTCGCAACTTTGCCTCCAACGGCTAGTTTTTGTGTGTGGGCTATATATAGCCACCTTGGCGGTTGGGAGAGGTTGTTTGGTGCCCATATTCATTCTATTGAGCTAAGAGCAAGCCTCTCATCTCTTTTGTGCATGTGTTGCACTTAGTGAGTGTTGAGAGCAAACCCTAAGTGCATGTGTTGCCTTAGGTAGTGGATTGAGTATCCACTTGAGCGTTGACACTTGATTAGTTCAAGTGATCGTTGAGACTTGTTTCTCTTGGTGTTTGCCGACACCTAGACGGCGTGGAGGCGTCGTGCCCGGTGATCTTCTCAAGAAGCTTGTGAGAAGGCCGGCGTTGTTGTGAGTGGTTTGGTGCTCGCCATCTCGGAGCGGAGGAAGAGCAACCCTAGTGGAGCGAGGTGTTGGTTCGATTTGGAACCGGTCCAAGTGTTTGGACTTACCTCGGAGGTGTGTGCTCATTTGAGGAGCCGGTCCAACGTGGTTGGGCTTACCTCAACGTGGATTAGGGGAGACCGGCAAGTCTCCGAACACCACGGTAAAACATAATCGTGTCATCTTGTTTTTACTTTGAGCAATTTACATTCTTGCTTTAATTGCTTATATATCATTGTATGTTTGCTCTCTTGTATTGTCGGTGCACTTAGTTGAGCCTAGTTGATTTAGGTTTTAATTGTGCAAAACCAATTTGCTATTAGCTTCCGCATTCATATATTGGTTTAGCCCGATAGATTTTTAAAACCGCGTATTCACCCCCCTCTAGTCGGCCACCTCGATCTTACACTAGCCGCTGCTCCTCTGGTCCTCCCTTGCTCACTCCCGCAGTCCCACAGCTCCTGCTACTCCTCCGGGCTCCGGTTCTCACTTGCTCCCAGATCCCCAACCTTCGACGCAGTCTTCCTCCGGTCCTCCCCAACTGCCGAGAGTCGACGCCGACACCGACCTCCTCCAGTCCTCCTCCCTAACAGTCGGCGCTGGCCTCCTCCTCCATGACACGACGCGATCTCTTCCTCCTCCGGTTAGGTACTTCTGTTGGTATATGAGCTTAGGTCCTTTTTCTGGTATATGAGCTTAGATATAGCAGCATCATCAATTCCCCATTTCCCCTTCGTTGCCCGTCGCCGCCCCCAACCAAATCCCCTATTCCCCTACATTGCTCCCGCTGGCCGTTGCTCCTCCAGTCCTCCCTTGCTCGCTCCTGCAATCCCGCAGCTCCCGCTCAACTGCCCAACTGCCGAGAGTCTTCCTCCCCAACTACCGAGAGTCGACTCCGACGCCGACCTCCTCCAGTCCTCCTCCCCAACAGTCAGTGTCGGCCTCCTCCTCCACGACGCGACGCGATCTCTTCCTCCTCCAGTTAGGTACTTTCTCTAGTATATGAGCTTGTTTGTGGTATATGAGGTTGTGGTATATGAGGGTCTGTTAGATTCATATCTAGATTCTACTTCTATTGGTACTTGTGTATATGAGGTTCTGTACTTCTGTTAGATTCATATCCAGATTCTACTTCTGTTGGTACTTGTGTATATGAGCTTGTGGTATGCGAGGTTCTGTTAGATTCATATCCAGATTTGTGTATATGAGCTTCACTAATGCTTAATCTCTTAACATATCTAGATTTATAATGTCGATCCCTCGTACTGAAACTAGTAGCCAATACTTAGCTCTAGCACTACCATCCTCAAGAGCCACTCCCTCTTCACAGCGATAATCTGTTCCCGAGTCTATTAATTTGATGGATGAATACCGAGTAGCTAATGAAGAAGATAATACAGAATCATTAATCCCACTATGATAATACAAAATCATCAATCCCACTATCTGCAATTGAAGCTCCAGATGTTATGTCAATATTTAATGCACGTGTTGCTAAGAAAAGGCCAGAATCTCTTAGGCGTAAATCCGAGTTAGATCGTTACTTGGAGGATGGCTATGTTCCAAATACAATATAAAATTTTGATGTATTGGATTGGTGGAAGGTTGCTGGGACACGCTATCCTACTTTGAGGATAGTAGCAAGGGAAATCTTTGCTATTCCAGTAAGCACAGTTGCTTCAGAGTCTGCTTTTAGCACAAGTGGGAGAATTCTTAGCGAGCATCACAGCCGCCTCACTTCTGACATGTTGGAGGCACTAATGTGCCCACAAGATTGGTTTTGAAACAAATATAAAGGTATGTATATAGTAGATTTCATACTTATATTGTCAGTTGTCAACAAAAGAAAATAATGATTACATTTTGCATCTTACAGATGATGAAAAGGGAGCACCTTGTAGCTTCTGGACTTGCCTTCAAGACATTCAAGAAGGGCTGCAGGTGGAGTTAGGGATGGCAATTGTGCCCGATTACCCGCGTGCCCGCGGACGAATACCCTAATAGAGGCGGGTATGAGCGACTTTCTTTGCCCACGGGCATGAAAACGGGTACAATTCCTTACCCATCGGGTAAACAGGTGTGATCATGGGTAAGCTCCACCCGTAACCACTTCGCCCGATTACCCGTAACCTACCCGCATGTGTAAGGAACTATGTCAGTTTGTATTTTTATTTTATTTGTTGAACTTGATTAGTTGTCTTGTCGAACATGATATGTGAATTATGATGAACTTTATTAGCTGTTGAATGTGTGATGCACCATTGATGTGTTAATTATGATTAACTTGATGTATGCATTGCTCACGGGTAACGAGCATGCTCGCGGGTGATGGGTACCCACGGGTGGCGATGCATTATTCGTGGATAAACGGGCATGCTCGCGGGCGACGGGCATGGGCGAGGTTTTTCGCCCATCGTCCTTCGCGGGTATGCCCGTGGGGGGAATTCAGGGTCGCGGCATGGGTATGAGCGAGCACTACCCGTACCCGCCACGCCCGATTGCCATCTCTAGGTGGAGTACTTAGAAAATAAATAACAATTTCAAGTAATGTGCTTACATTTCAAATGCTTAACTATTTTTTGTCTTGTGTTATGTGTAGGAGATGACACTGTGAGTTGTTCCTTCTACAATAGTCAAGTGCTCAAGTTGTTTTATTCTTAATCTATTCGCTCATATGAACTTTTTTTTGTAATGATTTGTGGTGCTATGGGAGGCTAAAGTATTGTCTATTTGTGAATGTGAGTCTCAGTTTGTTGTGTGGCAGTGTGGGTATGTCTATTTGCTCATATGAAGTTATGAACTGACTGTGTATCAGACCATCAGTGTATGTCTCATTGTCTCTGTTTGGGTCTTTTAGGATGCTTGGGAAATGGCAGTGTATGTGTATCCATGAATCCATGATTCAGTTGTAAATTTATTGTGAGGCTTGGGAGTTGGTATGGCAATGCCTTGTTATCTTCTTATTAGCTTGGGAGTTGGTATGGTAGTGTTTGGGAGGTTTGAGAAATGACAGTGTATATGTATGTATATCAGGACATTATTTATATTTCATATGGCAGTGCACCAGTGCCTCTTGTCTTTTTATTAGTAGAGGAAATCTCTCTTTGCTGTGGCAGAATTTAAAAGGAACGCGGGGAACGGGAGAGAATAGCACCTGAGAATGGGGACGAGGGACGAGAATTTTTCCTTATCTCGGGGATAGAGATGTTACACTACTCCCATGTGGGGTCTGGTAACCCGATAAGAGCGAAAAATGAGGGGGAATAGCACCTGAAAACGGAGACGAGAAGCAGGAATTTTTCCTTATATCGGAGATAGGGATGTTACCCTACTCTCCACCGGGGAATTACCTATTGCCATCCCTGGACCCACCTGTAACCAGGTACCTCTAAAGAAAAACGAAGAAGGCAGCTGATATACACTACACAGTCTGCACTCTGCTTTCAGGCCAGATAAGTTTTTCTCTTTTAGGGAAAGTTGAGGCTAGATACGCTGGTAGGCTATGGCCAGAAGGCCGCGGATGGACACCGATCATGGCCCTGGCCCGCCACGCGGGCGCCCGCGGCAGGTACATTCCCGCGCCCGGCCCGCGCACTTCTCCCTCGCTCAGGTCAACACCTCACGTACCAACACTAACTCCCCCCCCCCCCCCCCAATCCTATCCCATCCTCCTCCTCATCTCACAAGTCACAGCACTACCAACACCTTCCCCTCCCTCTCCTCTCCTCGCCATAAAAAGCGAAGCTCCCCGTCCCCGCCTCCCCTCCCTTCCCGAATCCACCTCACTGCCCGTTCCCGCGCCAACCGGCCGCCCCTCGGCGAGAGGGCCGCTCCCCGTCGGAGGCTCGCCATCCTATGGGCCGGCCACCTCCGGCAGCACTCCAGCTCATCGACCGCCGGAAAGGTGCGAGATTATACTCCTATTTTTCCCGTTCAAAAAAAAAAACTCCTATTTAGATCTGACGCGGTTAGTCGGGTTTTGCGTGGATCTGGGTCCCGGTGTCCGATTCGGTTGGTTTCGGTGGGTGGTTGCTCCTTCCTGAGTGAAAGGTCTCCTTTGTTTTTGCTTCCTTTTTGGAGGGGTGGCCACGAGTAACTGTGCACTTGCCTTAAAAAGGACCTCTCCTTTTTTGTTCTTAGCTGTTTGCAATTTTGCATACAATTGTCTACTAGGGGGGTAAAAGGGTCAAATTTTATGGTGTTGAGAGTGCATACTTGGTTGCTTTATGCATTTCTTGTTACTGAAATGGTGGTAAACCAAGCCAAATTAGAGAGGAATTGAGCTTCTCGTGGGATGGAGGAGATCAGTAGGATGATACAAGCTTAACAAGCTTTAGTCTCCTTGCTGGTGAATTCTTTTTTTCTTTTCTTTTCTTGGGTGTAACGAAGGGAACTAGCGTCTAGAAAATGAAGAAATGGTGTGCCGTTTTTGTGCATATACTGAGAAAGGAATCAGTTACTTTACGAGCTGCGTGGATGGGGTAAAGAAACAGCCAATTCTGGGTCTTCCCGGAATACGGGAATTTTGCTAAAACAGGCAACAAAGATGTGCTATAGTTGTAGTGGTAGCTCTGTTTAGCGTTACTCTTAGAAAAGGAAGTGTTCTAACAATAGTTCTGACTGCTTGTAGCTTTGCGATTTGAGGACCTTGTCTTCCTTGTTTTGTTATCTATTTGTGCGATTCATCCTATATTTGTTGTGTATTCTGATTCAAATGTCCGCCATAGCCCCACATGACTGCATAGTGCATACTCTTAGTTTGCTGTTGGGTTGTTTTTATTCTGTTAAAATTTAATATTCCAATAATAGAAAAGGCTGCTGCCGCATTGTTCCTGTATTTACGTATCACTGCTGAAACTTTTTTCAGGGCTTGGATAAATTCTCGTTGGGAGTTTCTTCTCTTGTAATTGTAACATTACACACAGACTTTGTAGTAAAATGAGTTCAAATAAACTTTTAGTCACCACCCTAAATCCAAATGCAGCAGAATTCGTGCCTTCAACTTTTAGGTCAACTTGTGGAAGTAGCACAGTTGCAGATGTCAGCAAGTCAGATTTTACAGGGTCCGCTGGGAAAACAATCCTAGATAGGTCGGAGTCGTCAAAATCTAATAACTCAGATGATGAAGCGCACCAGTTTTGGCGTAGACAGCTTCCAGATGACCTTATCCCAGACTTCAGTGATATGGAGAAAGTTGAACAGGAACCTGAACCATTGTCACTTTCTGGGTTGTCATTAAATGCACCGCCTTTTTTAGGGGTGGCAGCCACCAACCTGTCGAGAGAACATCGCGGATTAGTGTCTAAAGCTGTTAAGAATCTGGAGCTAGGTCATAGTAATTTGTATTATGATGAAAATTTACAGGCGATACTTCCATCTTTGGGTTCAAACTGCTGGGAGCAAAATCATGCGGATGACCTACATTTCACTAATGGAAATCTGGACCTCCATTATGATGATGGAAATAATGCAGGTTACTTTGACAATTCTGCCAGTGAGTATGCTACTGCAACAGAAGCTATTGTTGACCCCCTTGAGTATCTAGCATCTCACTTTCCTGGTTTTTCTGCGGAGAGCCTTGCTGAGCTGTACTATGCTAATGGTTGTGACTTCAACCTTACTATTGAAATCCTCGCCCAACTAGAGGTAATCTCCTAACATCTAGTCCTTGTGCTTAAATCTTAACAAAAGGAAAAGACAAACTGTGATATCTTTGTCTTCTTAATAGCCAGTTGTGATACTCATCATTCAAAAATATTGTGGAATGCTTCAAATTTAAGCTGTTTTGCTGGAAGTCAACAGCTTGGAGATTGTAATCTAGTGATTTGTTACTTTGCTTTGCCTGGAGTTAACATCTTGTAGATTGTTATTAAGTTTTTTTTAAAATTTACTTTTTAACACTTCGACCAAACACTAACCTAATATTTGGTCTGTCTGGCGAAGCATTTAGAATGTTCACTGTCCGCATTTGGTGCCAAGTTGCCGATGCTGTAGTACTAGCTATACACAAGTCGCATTATGCCTTTTTTAACACTGTAAGCTTGGTGAGTGATGCCAGCCATCTTAAGGCCTTCTTATTTTGACACCAGCACCTCTTCTACCTCTTTGATTCACTGCTGTCTAGGTTCCGGTGTTGGTTGATATGTTGTATTTGTAAATTGCAAAGGTCATGGAAGATATGCATGGCAACCATCCTAACATAAATGATGACTGAGGTTAGGTGCTAACTTACTTTTTAGCTTATTTTTGCCCTCTTGACAATGACATATCACTCTGTTTTAGTACAACTTTGGCTTGTCGGCCTCTGGAGTAATTTAGAGTATACACCAAGGCATCGCTTTTGTATTTATCTGTAGTTTCCTGCCAGTTTCACCCCTAAAAGTCACTTCTGTGTTTAACTGCACATAAATTTCCGACCATTATTCTTGTTAGTACCTATTGTTTTCTGGAAGTTTTGGTGCATTAATATGCAGTAGTTGCTTGCAAAACTGAATTGTTTTTTTTTGTTGTTACAGATGCAAGTTGATACTAGCTCCCATCAGAATCTGAATCTGACCCAAAACACACCAAACTTTAGCACAGGGGACTTCCCCACACTGCCTACAGCAGAAGACCCAAATAGTTTATTTAAAGGCAACATAGATGCCCGTGGAATAGCAAATGGATGCAACTCTTCAATCATATCTAGTGGAAGTGGAGATTTTGTTTCTGCTGTTCGAAGACTTGCATCACAGGATGCTGGCCACTGGAAGTCTGAGAAGAAAAGTTCCGAGTATGGTAACGGTGCTTCAAGCACTGTTGCACAGAAGCAGTATAGCTCTAATACTAAATCATCTTTCGGAAACAAGTTCCACACTGCTGGTAATACCCGAGCAGCACCTGTTTGGTTAGAGACTGGTGATGCCGTGGGTAATATTCTTATCCAGGCATTTTGAGTTTTCCATTATCCCAACCCTGCTCCAATTAAGGACTGATATTCTGCATATATGCTGCTGCCCAGCAAACATGTACTCAGAATCAAGGGGAGAAGCTTCTGAGTTTGCCCGCATCCGTAATACATGTTTTGAACAAGTAATCATTCTTAAATCTTAATTTTCCTTGCAGATGCACACCTTTATTTACTTGTTATCAGGTTGTTTATATGATGATAGACCCTTCCATTGGATCACTGCCCTTTTATTTGATGGAATGTTTATTGAAATGTATTATGGGCAGGCTAGGCAAGCTTATTTAATTGGAAACAAAGCGCTTGCGAAGGAACTGAGCATGAAGGGACAGTTGTACAACATGCAAATGAAGTCAGCTCATGAGAAAGCTAGAGAAGCTATTTATCGGCAAAGGTGGATTGACTCCCTAATCACCAACTCATATGACTTTAACCTTACTGAAAGGAAAGAAGTAAAAGAACTTTTTTTCAGTCTGCGAAGTTATTGAATCACTAATAAATATTAGAACCAGAAATTTCCGTTTTATTCAACTTGTTTTTTCTTGCAAAACATGTATCTTTTCCATATAGTGCCCCCAATGTGCTAAAGGCGCATTTAGTTTTTTAGCTTCCATTGTGTTGTTGCAGGAACCCTGTGTCTTCCGAGCATGGTCAGGACCGTCTGATTGACTTGCATGGCCTTCATGTAAGCGAAGCGATCCATATTCTGAAGGTTGAGCTTGCTGCTATGAGGGGCGCTGCTAGGGCCGCAGGACAGAGGGCACAAGTCATGATCTGTGTTGGAACAGGCCACCACACCAAGGGCTCTCGCACCACAAGGTTGCCGATCGGCGTTGAGCAGTTCCTTTTAGACGAAGGCCTCCATTACACGCAGCCTCAACCTGGCTTGCTCCGTGTCGTGTTGTACTGACATCCTCTAGGTAAACAACCTTGGAGAAGAAATGGAGGTAAGAAAACCCAGAAAAATGAAGAAGAAAAGTTGGGAGAAAATACTGTTGGAGCACTGTAATTTCTTGCAGTTGTACATTAAAAGAGTCCAGGAAAATAGCCTGACGACAGAATACGGTGTAAAATTATATATATATATAGTCAATTCACATCTCATTCCCTTCTACATTGCCCTGCCTTGAAGGCTACTTGAGGTAAGTGCCTACTTTATCAGCATACTTGCCTTTCATGTGAGCGACTGATGGAAACTGCTGTCGTTGGCTGAAGTCCGAACGGTGAAAACAGCGATTGGTACTTGTTAGACTTAGTTGTTAGTACTTGAGGCAAATCATTGGAAACGCTGCATGCTAGCATCACTCTCTGGACATGGAGCCGTAACTGGTACAGCAGAGCAGATCGCCGCGTTTCCTTTTTATCATGTGATAGTCATCATGAATCACCTATTCACCTCCATCCGTAACGCGACATTTCTTGGGGGTCAAAATGATTCTGAAATCTCATCGCAGCATTTCTTATACGGTTATGGCAAGTCACCATGGACCGTCTCCCTGCACGAAACGCTGTGAACACGACGAAATCTAAGCAAAATAGAGCGTTTTCCCGTGTCAGGCGGACCGGCGTTATCTAATCTACATTTTTAGACCGTGGGCTTTCAGGACCGAGTCGGTGTTTATCTGTGTACGCATAGCAGTCAGTATTGGGTTCCTTTTTTTTACTTAGTCGATATCGAATCGAATCGCATGTGGGTCGTATATGGACCACCGGCGTGGGCGGGCCTTTAGTCATGATGTCTGCGAATTGATGTGAAGAAGGCACGTGAAGGACTTGAACATGCCCAAGAGAGACCTTTTCACGGACGAAGTGTATATCGATCTCAATGTGTTTGGTGCGCCGATGTTGGACTGGATTGGTTGACAGGTAGACAGCACTGACATTGTCACAGTACACAACGGTCGCGGAAGCAAGCGAGACATGCAACTCCTGAAGCAATTGGCGTAGCAAAGACTCGGCTCTTCGCATGGCGACGGCTCGATGCCGGCCTGCTATTGGAGCGAGAGGCGTGGTCGACGCTTGAGGACCAGGACACGAGATTGTCGCCGAGGTAGACGCAATAGCCCGAGGTGGAGCGTCGAGAATCGGGGCAGCCTGCCCAATCTGCATCGGAGTAGGCTGTGAGGGAATTCACCGGAGAGGTCCCGATGTGCAGGCCAACGTCGAGTGTTCCTTTCACATATCGCAAAATGCGTTTGATCAACGCAAGATGAGGTTCCCGCGGATCATGCATGAAGAGACAAGCTTGCTGAACTGCATATGCCAGATCAGGACGAGTAAGAGTCAAATACTGGAGTGCTCCAGCGAGGCTGCGGTAGGCAGATGGATCTGCAACAGGGGGACCCTCGTAGGCCGAGAGCTTGGCATGGGTGTCCACTGGTGTCGAGGTGGAGTGACACTCGACCATCCGGCCGTGTATTGAAGTAACTCCATAGCATACTGACGTTGTGAGAGGAACAGGCCGGTAGCAGAGCGCTTGACAGAGATGCCGAGGAAGAGGTGAAGATCACCAAGGTCTGTCATCGCGAACTCCGAGTGAAGCATGTCGATGAGGCGCCGGAGCAAGTCGCTCGAAGAGGCAGTGAGCACGATGTCGTCGACGTAGAGCAGCAAGTAAGCCAGGTGGGCGCCGTCTCGGAGAACGAAGAGAGACGTGTCGGATGTCTGCGGCGAAGCCAAGTTGCGAATGTGCGTGGCGAATCGCCGGTACCATGCTCGGGAGCTGCTTCAAACCATAGAGATTTACGTAAAAGACACACATGGTCGAGTGGCGGTGGTCGACGGCCGGAGGGTCTTGGCGATGAGAGCGGTCTCATTAAGAGTGCCATGCAAGAAGGCGTTCTTGACGTCAAGCTGATGTATGGGCCAGGAGCGAGACGTAGCGATGGAGAGAACAGTCCGGATGGTAGCCGGTTTGACCACCGGGCTGAACGTCTCATCGTAGTCGATGCCTTCTTCTTTGTGAGTACCCACGAACGACCAATGAGCTTTGTAGCGCGTAAGCTGCGCGTCGAGTGGTACTTGTGCTTGAAGATCCACTTGCCGGTGACGACGTTGGCGCCCGATGGACGCGATACGAGGCGCCAAGTGTCGTTGTCGAGCAGGGCCTTATACTCCTCGGCCATCGCGGCGCGCCAATTTGGATCGGCGAGGGCGCTGCGATAGTTTTGGTATGGCGGAAACCGAGGAGTGGGCGGCGGAGAGTGTCGAGCGATCGGCCGGTTTCACAATCACCGCGAGAGCTCGCGTGACCATCGGATGAAGCCGGCGGAGGGCCTCGGCACGAGCCCACGTGCGGTTGCACGGGTTTGGTGGGGCAGAGGTACCGGCTGCAGCGGCGTGGCTGCGGGATGCAGAGGTCAGAGCCGCGCGTGGCCGTCTGGAGTAGACCAGGGAGTGGAGCGGGCGGTGTGTAGCCGGGGCAGGCATGCTACTAGGTAGCGCAACCTGGGCCGGCGCGGGCACGCCGTGCTCAACGTCGCCGAACGACGGAGCCGACGAGGAGGGCGATTGCTCGACACCGGGGGGTGGAGCTGGCGCACCAGAACTGCGAAGTGCGGTCTGGCGATGCTAAACGCCGGCATGGCAGGGTCATCGAGAAAATCTAGGTCATGACGGGGTGAAACAGAATGAGGTTGGTTACTGCAGGCGAACGGAAAGGTGCGCTCATCAAAGATAACGTGGCGGGAGATGATGACACGTTTCGTGGCGAGGTTGAGACAACGATATCCTTTGTGAGAGGAAGGATAGCCGAGAAAAACACAGGCCGCGGAGCGTGGAGCGAGTTTGTTTGGAGCAGTGGCGGACATGTTGGGATAGCAAAGACAGCCGAAGACGCGAAGGTGGCTATATTGGGGCGGGGAGCGATGGAGCAGCTTGTAGGGGATGGAATTATGGATGGACGAGGACGGGCGTCGGTTCAAGAGATAGGTGGCTGTGGCAAGTGCCTCGGCCCAATACTTGGGCGGCATGTGCGCATGGAGCAGGAGTGTGCGGACTGCATTGTTGAGAGTGCAGATGGCTCGCTCGGCCTTGCCATTTTGCGGCGAGGTGTACGGACAAGAGAGGCGCAGGATGATGCCGTGGGAAGTGAAAAAGGTGGTGGAAGTGTTGTTTACGAACTCGGCACCGTTGTCCGCCTGAATGGATTTTAAAGGGGTGCCAAACTGTGTATTAGCAAAGGTGGCAAAATCAACAATGTGTTGGTGAACGGCTGACTTCTTTTTGAGGGGAAAAGTCCAACAAAAATGAGAGAAATCATCGAGAATCACCAAATAATAAAGATTGCCGGATATGCTAGCGACCGGTGATGTCCACACATCACAATGAACAAGCTCAAAAGGAGCAGAGGAACGCGAGGTGGAACTAGTAAAGGGTAGACGCACATGTTTGCCGAGTTGACATGAGTGGCATAAGGAGCGATCTACTTTATTGCAAGAAATGAGCGAGGTTTTATTAAGAGTATCAAGGACGACATGGCCGGGGTGACCGAGACGTTGGTGCCAAAGCGAAGACGAGGTGGCGAGGTGGGCGCTGGCAGCAGTGGGGGTGGCGGCTGGTAGAGTGTAGAGATCGCCCGCACTATTGCAGCGAAGGGTGACTCATTGGGTCGAGGGTCCTGATGGAAAAAACCGAACGCGTCAAATTCTATAGAACAGTTATTATCACGAGTAAACTGTCGAACAGAAAGAAGGTTACGAATTAGAGAGGGAACGACTAGGACATCATTAAGCATGAATTTAGAAGATGGTGTGTGGATGGACGAGTGACCACGGAGGTGACGAGGATGTGAGAGCCGTTACCAGCGGTGAAGATCGAATGAGAGGGGTTGGGGGAGAGAATTATACCATTGTTCGATGCCATGTGGGAGGTGGCGCCGCTGTCCATCACCCAAGTGCGTTTCCTTGGACGGCCAGCTGGTTCATGGCGGTGATGAGACCCTGCTGATCCCAAGTCGGGGCAGGTGGAGGAGACACTTGCGATGGCGCGAAGACGGTGTGAGCCTGCGGGGAAGGGCCGAGGATGCCCGAACCTGGAGCCGGTGAACGCCAAATGGCTGCGCCGGGGGCGGCCGCCCAAGGATTGTAGCAAATCCATGGGCGGCGGGTCATGGGTCGCCACAGTGGAGCGCGCGACGATGTGTCTGAGCCGCCGTTCGACTTGTTTGGCCGGTTCTTGCCGCCGTTTGAAATCACGGCCACCGGCGGTTTGCAAAAGCGATGGCGTGCTTGGGGCTGACGCACGGCACCCGCCCGGTCCGCAAGGAGAAGAGGACGCAGTCGTGATGAGGGCGGTGTCAGAGGCGACCTTGACTTCATTGGCCAGCCGCAGTTCCTTGAGAGCGAGCATGGAGCGTGCCTTGGAGAAGGAAGGGAACGGGGTGGCATTGGCGATGTCGTCAGCAGTGTTGGAGAAGCGGGGATTGAGGCCGCGAAGCATGTTGAGGACGAGCTGCGAGTCGGAGACGGCGTGGCCGACGTCGCGCAGGGAATCGGCCAGCGTTTTCAGGCGCTGGGTGTATTCCGAGACGGAGAGATCCCCTTGAACCAGTGAATGAAATTGGTTGCTGAGGAAGATGGCACGAGATTCCTTGTTGTCGCAAAACAAGGTCTCGATGGCGACCCAGAGGTGACGAGCCGTCTGATCGGGCTCCATGGTGACGTCGAGAATGTCGTCGGCGATAGAGCCGTAGAGCCAGCTCAAGACAGAGTAGTCCGCTTGGATCCAGAGGGGGTCGGCGGGAGTTGCCGGAGCCGAGCCGTCGATGTGGGAGAGGAGTCCGAACTTGCCACACATGGTCTTGAAGAAGGAGGACCACTTGTGGTAGTTAACGTAAGCACGTAACCGGGGACGCCACGAGCCGAACGCAGACGCGCCTGGGTTGGTTGGTTGATATGAATCCCGAAAACGCCACGAGCCGAACGCGCGCGCTGGGTTGGTTGGTCCGCGGGCTCGCTTAGATCGACGGCCTCGCCGACGGAGCAGGAGAGGATTTGGTTGGATAGGGACCGGTGGCTCGCCCTATATATATTTTTATTCTAGGTTGTTATATTTTTAAATGAAATAACAAAATTAGTCTACCGTGAATGAAATGACAAAAATATCACATTTATTGTGTAAAATCTATGCAGAAAGCCACGTGCTGTACCGCAGAAATCCACACGCCGCAATCACAGACCGCGGTAGGCGACGTGCCGCCAATGGCGGAGCCAGGATTTGAGAGAGTCTCGGACCCAAAATGAGACCCGGCCATAGGCCATCGCCAGTGCCGACTCTGGCCGGCGGGGTGTCGGAGAAATGGTCGCCATTGAGCCGACTGCCGCCGGCTTGATGGGGAGCCGGCCGGAGGGAGAATGGGGGACGAGCTAAAGCACGGAGCGAAGCCGAACCACGGTGCAGATTAGGCGGAAGGCGCTGGGCGGGGAGCCGATGCCGGGAGAATGGGGGGCCGCGGCCGGTGCAGATCCGGCGAGAGGCGCGCGCCTGCGGCAGCGGGAGCTGGGGCCGGGAGCGGGCAGCGGGGAGCGGGAGAACGGGGGGGGGGGGAGAAATGGGGGGGGGGAAGCTCGGGAGGCGCCGGGGCGGGGAACCGGTCACGGGGAGCGGGAGGCGGGCGGGGAGAAATGGGATGGGGCTAGGGGACGGGGTCACGGGGGAATGGGGGGTTGTAGGATCAAGGATAACCGACTAGAGGGGGGTGAATAGGAGGTTTCTAAAAATTCTAGATCAAATTAAACAATTTAGCAAGATAAACTAAGCAAAGCTATCTATCATAAGATATATGCTACAAAATTAATTACAATAAGTGAAGACAAGAAATAACCGCAATGGGACAAAGAAGTTTTTCCCGTGGTATCGAAGATTTGTCGATCTTCACTAGTCCACGTTGAGGAAGCTTGACTCAATCAAGCCGGCTCCACAAATTAAGCCTTCCCTCGTAATCACTTGGTTGTTCTTCATCATCTCCGGAGTTGATGAACACCGACCAATCACAACCGGCATATGGCCTCTTCACAAACTTCTTGAAGAGATCACTGCGCAACCTCCGCCAAGCCGTCTAGATGCCGACAAACACCAAGAGAATAGACCTTGACCTTTGCTTGACGGCAACCAAGAGCCAAAGGATCAACTAGAATGCAATGCTCTCAGTTTTGCTCACAACCTCACAAATTTGTGCAAAGAGAGTAAATGAGGAGTGGGGGGAGTGCTCAAAGCTCAAATGTATTGAATGAATGCTCAGCCACTTAACCTTGAGCTGGTGGAGGTGCATTTATACCCCCACAACCAAATATGACCGTTACACAAAGAATCCAGAAAAATTCAGGGAAATCGAAACTTCCGCATGTAATGTGCGGAACTTTCACCCTTGCATCGAGTGTACTGTAACGGTCATTAGTGGCATTAAATGCTCTGATTATAGCCGTTGAATTTATGTGCGGAACTTCCGCCAACTAAAGTTCGGTTCGTCCGATAATCGGAAGATCCGCTCATATCATGGCGGAACTACCACACTTGCGAAAATGGCTAAGTCCCTAAAAAAGGTACTCTCTGAAAAAAAACGATCCGCAAGAATTTCAGAGCAACCGATAATCGGAACTTCCGCTCGTATCATGGCGGAACTTCCGCACTTCGAGAAATCGGCTAAGTCCCTAAAAAGGGTACTCTCTGGAAAAAACGATCCGCGAATTTTTCGGAAGATCCGCCTAGCGAAAGTTCCGCAGTTATAACGCTGGAACTTCCGATTGCGTACTAAAAAAATAATTTTGATTTTAAAACCAGACCAAGAGAGCATGCACGATCCTAAGTTGATCCAAAGACATAATGAAGTGCTTTCAAGCTACTAGACAAGCTCTCCCTTAATAGTATGATATTTATCCTAAAATTCGGTCTTCCTCCATACTCCAAAGACCGGTAAAATTCAAAAGGGGTTCTAGTCTATTTGTACCTTGCCCTTGAGACAAACTCCATCTTCTTGACATTCTTTGATATGCAGCTCCTTGATTTGACTTTGTCATCTAGAACTATGCCTTGTAACCACTTCAACAAACATATTAGTCCCATATTCACATAATGTCATTAATTACCAAAACACATTTTTAGTGGCCTAGATGCTTTCAGGGGTGGGGTTGTCGGCGGGCTGGGGGACTGGGGGAATGGCAGGCGGGGAGTCGGGGCGGGGCCGGCCTAGAAGGCTAGGCCCTCTTTACTGTATATGACTTTTTTTGGTATACATCTTAAAATTTTTTATTAATATTTTCTCTGGGCCTCGGGCCGGTGGCCGTTGCCCAACCGGCCCGAGGCCCATATCCGCCCCTGCGTGCCGCACTCCCATGTAGCGGCACTCGTGGTCCTAGCTTGCGGTAGGTACATGCGTGGGCCATCCTACCGCACTGGCATGCGTATTTGCAGCTGACTGGAACCGCGACAGGCGACTTGCCAGTGACATGTGTCTTTCTGTGGTATCAGTCAACGACACTCCCAGCCAGTGGCACGTGTCTTCCGTGGTATCGATCAGCGACACGTGACTTTCTGAAGTTATCACCAAAAGATGAACCATATTGACACATTTAACTTAAAATACTACTCTCTCTAATCTTTTATTTTTTTACTTGGAGCTTTAAAATACATGAAGTCAACTTTTAAAACTTCGATCAGAGATATACAGAAAAAATATATATCCAGAGTCATCACATGAGTAGTTTATACTAGTAAATTTATTGTCAAAGAGTATTTTATATTATTATAATTTAAATAAAATTTAAATATATAATTAAAAAAATGATAGTCAAAATAGTGTGTCATACATAAATCGTATCACGTCTAAAGTGACGAGTATAATGAGAACAGATCGAAGCATTGTGCTGTGCCGAGTGCACCAAACAATCCTGCCTGGTCGCCTGACCGACCCGGAAAAAACACCTTAGCCTCGAAGCAACATGGAAGTCCGGCTGCGTCCCAGGTTGGGTTGGGATTCTGGGTCACCTCAGCCCAAACCCACCGCAAAGCATTGCAGCAAGTCAAGCCGTTGAGCGGCAGGCAGCACAACTGCTTCCCGGAAAAGGAAAAAGAAAAGCGCCTCCCTCCCTCCGAAATCCCTCCCCGATTCGTCGCAAGACCCGACACAAAATTGGGCGGCCTTCCCCTCTCCCCTCCGCCCACAATTCGCACACGGAGCCGCCGCCTCCTATATCCCCCCACTACCCTCCCAGAACCCTAGGGAATTCGAGCGCAGCACGATCCGATCGAGCCCGCACGACCGAGTCGCGGCGGATTGATTCAGGTAATCTCCGTGGTTGAACTACTTTTTTGTTGCGTTTAATTCAGAACCAGCCTGAGATTCTTTTCGGCGCTGATCTTTTTTTTGGCGCAATCCGCAGATGACTTCCTCTTTAGTTGTGTTGGTAGTCCCGGTTGTTATAGTATCAGTTTTTGTGAATTATTACACTGTTCAATCGGTTGCTGCTGTTTATAGGGCTGGGGAAAAAAACTAGGGTTTTTCTGTTGGCAGTCGCTAATTACCTCCGTGCCCAATCCATGGCGTCGCTGGAATAAAAACTTGATTTTTCTCTGTGTGGTACCAGGTTTGACTTTTTGCTGCCCCAAGATCGCATCTCTAGTGGAAGAATCGACGTTTAAATACCGCTGTTTAATACCTTGGTTAGCACTCCACTGGAGTGGAGGCTGCTACTGCCTACTGGCCTGTAAGCGGCCAAGCCACCGAGCAGGCTAGCGGTGTGAGGTTTCTACGCGGGTGCTATGGCGACGGCAACAATGGCAACTGCTGCTGGTGCCGCTGCACTGCTGTACTATACGCTGAACCGCCGGCCGCAGACGGAGAAGCTGAATCAAGAAGGGGAGTGTGGCAGTGACAGGGATGTGGCGGCGAGGGGGGCTCTGGATTCCCCCAGCAGGAACCGGGTATCACGGAGGGATGTGCGTGCCCCCGCCACGTGGCTGGAGACGATCTCGACTCTGTCGGAGACGCTGCGGTTCACATACTCAGAGACCCTCGGGAAGTGGCCCATCGGGGACCTTGCTTTTGGGATCAGCTTCCTCCTCAAGAGGCAGGTTGGTGACTGATAATTTGTTGCGAATGTGTTCCATTTTTGTTTCTTACTCTGATACTTAAAAGTTGGAACCAATTGGGAGTGCTTTACATCGTAAACATTGTGGTGGTTATAGTGTGATGCAGGATGCGGTCATGTTAGGTGTGATGGACATAATGAGAGTTCCTCCTTTTTCAAAAAAAGAATCTTCAGAGTTCCTTCTATCTTGTTAAATTTATTTTTGGGTTTACATGAAGGAAGTGAAACAATCTTGAAAACATAGGCATTGCACTCTATAATGTCTCTCGTCTCTTTTTATCACTTCATTTTTGATCAAAATTCATCTTCATCTTTGCATATAGATTGATCTGATTATCTGAACAGCTTGCAGATATATTCATTTACATATAGTTTGATCTGTATTTAATTGCTTAGAATATCTGATCTAAGTAGGGGGGAAAGGCTGCTCCATGGAATTTTCCCAGTTTTATCATTTTTCAGAACAGCAATTTATGATAAAAAAAAATGCATGAATTATCTTTATTCTTTCTAGTACAGACAAAAATTACGCATGGTATTGTTAAAAGAAACCATTTATGTACCTGTATCATTTCACTCTTTAAAACTTTACCCCATTCTTCCTACAGATTACTATCCACAATCTATCTATCCTAAAAGTGGGCAAGTTCTACACTTCTACTACCAGATAAACCAAAATCGTAGGACACACACTTTGACTGTTAATGGCTTGAACAAAGTTCCTGATGCAACTAGTTGTGACATGTGTTCCAGGGGAACTTACCTGTAGCAAGCATATATGCTGGAGATGATAGTGAGGAGCTCAAAGGAGCTCCAGTAATTGCTGACTTGAAGTATCTTTTGAATTTGTTGACTCTGTGTTGGCATTTCTCCAAAAAGCCATTCCCGTTGTTTTTGGAGGTGACTGGCTACTCTGCGGAGGTTGTTCTTATGCAAGAACCTAAAGCAGGAGTGAGTGAAATTTACCTATCATTTTGTTATGGGTAACCAATTCTTTTGCTAATTTTATATTCCTGTAATTATGCACAAGAAAAAGTGTCTACTTTTCATTGATTCAGTTTTTTTCTTGGGATCCCTGCAGATTTTGAAGCCAGCTTTCACAATTTTACTTGATAGAGACAGACAATGTATACTACTATTAATTAGAGGAACCCACAGTATTAGAGATACCCTAACAGCTGCAACTGGTGCTGTGGTTCCGTTCCACCATACAATTGTACAGGAAGGTGGTGTTAGCGATTTAGTTTTAGGGTATGCACATTTTGGGATGGTTGCAGCAGCTAGATGGATTGCAAAGCTTGCAGCTCCTTGTCTCACACAAGCATTACAGATGTATCCAGATTATAAAATAAAGGTACTGCACACTTTACAGTATTTTTGTTTTATATCTCTTTTTCCCCTGTATTCTGTGCTAGTAGTGAACATCACTGCAGCTCAACCATTTTAATACATTAGTGGTTCATGATTCATCACTGATTCTGTGGTTCATTGTTATATAATGGCACCTAAAGCATTTTAATTGATGGTGTTCATGGCAAATCTTTACAGATTGTTGGACATTCACTTGGGGGTGGTACAGCAGCTCTCTTGACATATGTCCTGAGGGAGCAGCAAGAGTTTTCCTCCACTACTTGTGTGGCATTTGCTCCAGGTTTGCATATTATGATGTTTTTCTTTCTGAAGATTAACTTGTTGCGCATGGAACTTCAAAGATGCTGCTGTGCGTCCTTTTTCATTTCATTGGCTGCCTATTTGGTCAAAAATCACCAGCACATCTAATACAGTCCATGCTGAAGGATAATGAATTTGTGGTCTTTTCAATAAGTTCCATTTTTAACCTTTCAATGTTGGGGCCTGGAGTAAATGAGCATCTAAATGTTTCGAGGCAACAAAATAGCCCATGAACTTTTTTGAGTACCCATGGTACCATTTGTTGACTTTCTAGACGGAAGTATGGTATTGACAAGCAATTCATTGATCTTAAGATTAGAACTTCCATAATATCCTAAACATGGTGCTTTCAGACTAGAATCTTGGATAAACTTATACCTTATTTGACAGAGAATTGAGCCCTTCTCCGTTCTCCCCAGCTTTCCTAGGAAGCTTAACTTATGATGCTCTTAAAACAAGCTAGACCTTTCCAATTTAATAGATGCCTGATGACTTGGGTATTAAGAACATCATCTACTTTTCTCCTAAGTCTTAACAAAAAGTTGAGGGGCCCACTTCTCCGATCCTAAAAGTTACATGATTGATATTTCACTTGTCCTTAGAATACATGTGTGACTTAGTTCTTGTGTGATGCTCTATTTTGCAGCTGCTTGTATGACATGGGAGCTGGCCGAGTCGGGAGTGCATTTTATCACTACAGTCATCAATGGAGCTGATTTGGTGCCAACATTTTCAGCTGCTTCAGTAGATGATCTTCGTTCAGAGGTTTGTTTTTTACTTTCTAACCTTGTTAGTAATGCCGTAGCTGTTGATTTGATACGACATCAACCTATTTGTATCAACAAGATCTTTATAATTAATAGTGATTATTTCTATAGAAACAAGAACACATGAAGGCAAGAAAGTCTAGTTGTTCTTTGTTATAAATTATGTTATTTTTAAATCAAGATTCCTGTATAACAGGTGACTGCATCTGCCTGGCTTAATGATCTCCGTCACCAAATCGAGCAAACTAGAATCCTGAGCACTTTTTATCGATCTGCGTCTGCCTTGGGATCGCGACTTCCTTCTATAGCGAATGCTAAAGCGAGAGTAGCTGGTGCTGGTGCCATTCTAAGACCTGTATCTACTGGGACACAGGTTACCTTTGTAGCTTCATCTGTTATTACTTATTAGAGCCCTTTCACACAGCTTCGTTTGTCATTGAGATAAATTCATCTGTGTTATCCTGATTAACCATGTTGGTAATATATTCCTATGGTCAGGTTGTAATGAGGAGAGCTTGCAGTGTAGCACAGGCAGCATGGACCAGACCAGCACTACAACTATCCTCGTGGACGTGTATTGGGCCAAGGCGGCGAAATACAGCTTCATCTACCTCAACTGTCACATCAGAAGAAATAAGAACTTCTACAAGTGGTGGCTCTGAATCCACTTCACTGTTGACTGAGACCACTGTGGAAACCACACAGATAATTACATCTGAAACCATGCAGTGTGCTGCATCAGAAGAGGTTCAGAGATCCATTGTGGCGCCTGATGCTGTTGCCATGGTGGATGACGTCATCGATGACCATGTGGATGAGGACAGGATGACTGATGTAGAGCTGTGGCAGCAACTTGAAAATGAGTTGTACCGAAGAAGGGTGAGAGAAGAAAATGAAATAGTGGAAGAGATGACTGAAAGTACTATTACTGAGGAGGTAGGGGGCAGAGATGAAGATGTGCTCAGTGAGACCAAGGAGGTGCATAGATTTTACCCTCCAGGAAAAATCATGCACATACTAACTTCCAGCAGAGAAGAAACAGTAAATGCAGAGGAGTCGAGCATTCATCAGGACGATATGAGTGCGGAGTCGGAGACCAGTATAGGGATTTTTTTGACGCCACGATCTTTGTATGGCAAGCTGAGGCTTTCTAAAATGATGATCAATGATCATTACATGCCTATATATAGAAGAAACATCGAGCAGTTGATTGCTGAGCTTGAGAAGGATTCATCTGCCCCTGTGGGTGATTTGCCTTGACGATACAGCTTGCTAGTCCAGCCCAGATACTCACATGTAGTTCCATCTGTTGTAAAAACTGATGACATCGGATATTAGTTCCGTAAGTGTATCTAGAATTATTTGAATTATATGGCAATGTTTATCACAACTCTCTCAGGTCCCATACTCCCATTGATTGTGCACTATCGCTATGCTAAAAGATTCTATGATTCACAAGAGAAGCATTTCCATTGTGCAAAATTATTTTTTCTTTTTCCTTTTGAGAGGAGCAGAAATGATTCACTCAAATGCAAAATTGCAATATTTGATTACAGTGTCACCAAGGGAAAAAAAAAATCTGGTCGCATTCCTACTGCAAAATTCATTCAGGGGGGAATTGTATGTGCAAGAGAAGTCAACGCTCATGATTTCATCTTCTTGGATGTTTCCGTCGTTCCTTGCTTGTCTATCAGAAGACTAGCCTTTCTGCGGATACCGGAAGGCTGGCTCTCCACTTTCGAAGAACTCCCTGCGCGATCCCTTCCTTTCTGGCTTATGAACTCTCTGAATGACGGCACCTTGGGAAGCTCCATATTTTCAGTTGAAGCCGCCGTCTTTGTGAACTCATCAGAATGCTCCCCTTTTACAAACTCATCGGCGTGCTCCATCTGGGGCTTGTCCTTGGCTTCGTTGTCAGTAGCTTCTCCAGGCTTTTTACCGAAGGCGTCAGGAGTCGCTGGAGGCGACTCTGGGACGATGCAAGGGGAGCTGGCCGCGCCATGATCTGTAGCTTCGTCAATAAGAGCGTGGAGGCGATCATGTATCTGGTTGGAACTCGAAGACGACAGCCACCGAACTGTGGCAGCTATCTGCGAGCTGTAGAACGTCTTGCCCACTTTCTGATACTTCTTGAAGCACTCTATTTCAAGGTGTGCGGCAGAAGGCTCTGCGTCAAACCTGAAAGCAGCACAACGACACAAATCACAAAAAACGATGTGTAAAACTGGAGGTTATATTTAATATGTGACCATATAGTGGAGGGATAAATTTGAAAATGCCCAATAACGCAACTCTATTTCCAACAGCGCCAAACTGGAAGCGGACTTACGGTAGATTCCCAAGTCGCAGCTTTGCTTGTCCAAGGGCATCCAACAATCTTTTCCTGCTTGCATCTCTCAGCGTCTGAGAAATGCTCTTCTTATCAACAAGGTTGCCACCCTGTTATATCACCAGTTGAAGTTTACGACTAGTTATATAGTATGTAAGCTTGAGCACGGGGCAAACTTTTACAAATAGAAAATGATTTTATCATATTCACAAATAGTTTTTAACTCATCCTTACCACCTGCTGCTTAGTCTGACCTTTGGTTTGATAATAAGCATTTTCAGCACGCTCCAAGGCTTTAAATTTTGCATCTAACCCTGCTTTTGATGGAAGCTTTGAAACAGCAATATTGCTCACCGCCTCCTTCCCATCTTCCATTAACACCTGCGGATATTAGTGTACTCCAGTCTATGCAAATAACAATTTGAGCAATATTATAAATACAAAGAGGAAAAGAGAGCGATGTTCTACCATCAGAATCTGATATATCTTCAGCTGACATGCTTGCATCATCTTCACGATTCCAAAATTCTGCGTCCATGTGTTCCGGATTAACTGATGAGCTGTCGAACAAATGAGAAGTTTTAGTACACCAAATAAATGCCAGTATAAAAGATAACCGTCGAACCCAGATTTTTTAATCCGAATCCTATGCAAATACATTGTGCTATTCCCTGGATCAGTAGATAACACTTACAGATACATCACTGAATCATTTCATACACGGTTTAAAACCATACCATTCATTAATTTAACACATCAGAGTTTACATAGGCCGCATCGGGTCAAGTTTTACAATAAACACCGAACAAACCAAAAGATTACATTATAAAAGTAGCGGAAGCGACAACGGAAGCAAAAAGGGTGAGGGCACATCTCTCCACAGGCAAGCGACTAGGGAAACCTGTGTACATCCAATATTACCTGAAAACTCAGATAATATAGGAGGCACATAAGTACCAGCGTAGTCAGCTAGACTAGGGCGAGACTAGAACAACTAAGAACTAAACTACGCTTCAAGAACTCCTGGATCTTCACACATCTGGTTCATCGTAGTAGTCGTAATCTCCAATATTTCCTGCTTCTGAGGGTTTGAGGAAAGAGCGAGAATGAGCACAACCACCGTGCTCGCGAACCAACACACAGTATGCAATAGTATACATGCAAGGCTTAACAAGGATGGTTCAGGTTCTTTTATTTGCTAAAGCAACATTTTCAATTATCATAAATACAAATTCCTATGACTTAGCATTTTAAACAAATTGCATTTTTATTAAAGAGAATAAGTGCAATATTAAATAACAACGAGGTTACCTCCACCTCATGCTTAATTTTGATAACGGCTACATCCACCGATTATCAATACTGGGTAAGGCTACCCAGGAAAAATCCAAAACAAGGGCTAGATGAGCCTACCATATTTTCAATCCACCCACAAAGGTTTTTGAAATAGAACTAATTTAGGTTAAGTTCTCATGTCCGCCTTTGACCGTAGGCGCGACTGTTTAAACAGTTTAGACTCTGCAGAGGTTGTACACTGTACCCACAAAAGATAATCATACTCGTTGCCCCACATGATTCCTTAGTCATGTAGTTGAGCGATCGTCACAGTAACGTTTCAAATTACATCGCCCCTTCCGTCATCTCACCCCTATGGGTTACCCCCATAAGTTGTGCGGGATGTTTATCACAACGACCAACGCAGCTGGCCCCGGCCACAACGACTAGCGCAGCTGGCAACTTCACCCTCCCTTAGTGTCCCTCTCAAGCATACATACATCATGCCGCTTGCACGCTTCCAAACACCAGCTGTGGGATGACTTTCAGGGTTCAATAAATTTTACTAAGCCAAGTTGCACTTTGCAGACTTGTGGTTGTACTTGTTTTACACAAGAGGTCATGGCAAGATTAAGTCCTTAATTCATCTGGACGGTTCATACCACATACCAACCATTCTCGTGTTACATTCGCACCCACCACTCTTTCCATCCACCCAGATATGGTACTAGCAAGTTGTTTAGGGTTTTGGGGAGGAAAACCAATTAACGCAACACGCCAGTCATCTACATCCAATGACTGCCCAAAACTATTTTCACGATTAAAAGATGGTGATTGAGACATTTATTGTCCTGGTACTTAAGCAAGACTAGCATGTCGCTTAAGTACAACTTATACTAGTATTTACCACATAATTACTAGGGTGATATAGAATTAGGGATTTAATTTATCAAAAGATGGGTAATAATTAAATAAATCATCAAATGAGTGTTTAACCACCTTAAGCTTTAACCCACATTTGATTACAGAAGTAAAACATGCAGCTTTAATATTTTAAATAAACATGGTTTGCATAAAAATGTAGGCTCAAAATGATCAAAGTATTGACGCGCCTTTGTTAAAGACAGTGGGGTCTTGTTATTCTTGAGCTTGATCGAAGTTGAGGTCTCCTGCGTCTTCGAACCCTAATCGGACGAAAGTATCAGAAAAAGGCACAACAGCAGAAAGAGCAAATAAATACCAAGCTTATAATAAAGGAACTCCAAAATGAACAAGACCAGTGCCATTAGTAAGATCTTGATTTTAGAAAATTTTAGAAACATGTTTCATAATTTTTGGAGTTATAAAGAAAAAGATATGAAATTTTGAAGCTTTTCAATGACATTTTAATTGAAAACAAAATCAGAAAAGTCGATTTTTCCCGTGCTGACACGTGGCGTGCATCCGGGCTTGGTTCACAGCACAGTGCTCGTGGACCGGGTCCATGCGCACGGTCCACGGGCACTGTTGTCGTGCCCACCTGTCAGCCGACGCGGCGCGAGGGTTAAAACGGTGACGTGCTCTCCGCGCCACCTCGGAGAAGAAAAAGGGGGAGGGAGAAGCGGAGGGAGAGGAGGAGCTCGGGCGCGGCTCGGGTGATTCGGGCGCGAGGGCGGCGGCGGCGAGCGGCAGCACAGGGGAGGAAAGGGCGAGTGCCCGGGCGATGGCCGGAGGTGGGGGAAAGCCGGAGGCAGGGCCAGGGCAACTCAGGAGCGGGCGAATCGGCGAGCGATAGCGACGGAGGTGGAGGAGGAGGAAGGGGCGCTGGGGTGGGGAAGAAGAGGGGTGCCTCCTCGGCTCCCGGGGGCACCTCGAGGAGTGGCGGCGGTGGTGAAGCTGAAGCGACCGGAGAGGAGGAGGCGTCGACGAGCTTGGGCTCGGCAACGATTTGGCAAAGAGGAAGGTCGAGGTGGGGAGGAGAAGGAGCAAGGCGGGGAAGGCAAGGGGAGGTGCCGGCTTTTATAGTCGCTAGGGGGGAGGAAGATTGGCGAGGATGGCGATGAAGCGACTGGGCGGGGGAGGAGGCGTGCTGCAGCCGATGGTGGCAGGGGGGTCGGCAGAGGGGGAAGGCCCATGATTGGCGAGGAGAGGCGGTGAGGGGACGGGGCGGGGAGGAGCTAGGTTGGCGCGCATGGGAGTGGCAGAGGGAGCGGCGCCCAAACCGAGGTAAGAGCGAAGAACTTTGAAGATTTGAATCATTGCAAAATTTTGATTTTGAAATTGCATGCACAATTTGAGTTTGAAAACTGAGGATGTTACAATAGCTCCACTTATAACCATCACGATATCCCAAAGTTCAACTTCAAACAGTGGATTCCCTGTCAGTCCTATCTTTATGGTTCAGAGCTGAGAAAAAAAATAATGATATGATTACCGATGCATTTATCAAATTAATAACTATATCCACAGATGTTAACAATCATACAAGTAAAGAGGCAGTTCTATTAGTGTCACGTCCAAGACAATGTATGTGCAAAAATCAAATACATCCCAGCAAAATTTGTTGGCTAATAAGTTCTAAGGCTAACGTGTCAGTACACTGTCAATTAGGTGAAGATTACTTGCTGCAACCCAACAGACTGTTTTCTAATTCTCAAACCCAAGGGTACTCTTGACAAGCTATGCAGCTCATATATCAAATGTTCTCGGTTTTCTACCAAATTCCCTCCTTTTCCAGTTCTTTTTTCATTTTAGTCATACACACTCACCTATTTACAATCTACGTGTTGTGGTGATGAATTGCTAACAAGGGTGACTCCTGTAAGAGCAAATATAACACTGCAATTTTGTCGGACCCCAGATTTCTGCATCTGGATCCTCTGTGAAATCACTGTGCTATTCCCTGGATCAGTAGCTAGCACTCCACAGGTACATTGCTGAATCAAACCATACATGGCGCAAACTTATTTCATTCATTAATTTACACATCAGAGTTTACATAGACCGCTTTGGGTCAATTTTTACAATAAGGCCAGACAGGCCAAAAGAATACATTACAAAAGATAGCGGAAGCAACAACTAAGCAAAGGGTGAGGGCACATCTTACCGCAGTAAGGATCGGGAACCTGTGTACGCTCGATATTATCCGAAAACTTGCACAATATAGAAGGTACACAAGAACCGATTGAGTCACTAGATGGGTGAGACTAGAGCAGCTAAGGACTAAACTACGCTTCAACGTTTCCCGGGTCTTCGGACTTCTGGATCCTTGATGCAGTTGCCAGCTCCAGGGTTCCTGTTTCTGAGGGTTTGGGGAAAGAGCGAGGATGAGCACAACTACCGTGCTCGCGAGCCAACACACACAGATGCAATAATATACATGCAAGGTGTAACAAGGATGGCTCGGGTTCTTTTATTTGCGTAAAGCAGCATTTGTAAATACAGATATTTAGAAAATCCTATCACTTAGCATTTGGACCAAATTGCATTTTTAAAGAGATTAATTGTGCAATAATTGATAACAGCAGAGGTTCCCTCCATCGAAAACTCTGTCTCATGCTTCTTTTCAATGGTGGTCATACCCACCTAATACCAACGCTGGGTAAGAATACCCAGGAAAAATCCAATCAAGGGCTAGGTGAGCCCCGCACATTTTTCGACCCACCCACAAAAGTTTTTGAAATAGAACTATATCTTGTAAGTTCTTTTGCCCGCTCTTGACCGTGGGCACGGCTGTCCGAACAGTTTTTATTCTCTGCAGAGATTGTACATCTTTACCCACAAGAGATAATCAGCTTGATATGTACACACGCTTTCAGACATGTGAATCAAGGGAGATTATCACAAGGCCTTTACAAGGCATCCTCATTGCTCATTGCACCCGCTAAGGTTTCATCCGAGAGTGGTTACGCCTCCTCTGCGTCAACCATGCCCCCAAACCCCTCTTGCGCCATTACGGCGGCTTGCGCCAGCGTCACGACCCGTGTCCACGACGGCTTAAGCCAGCGACACGACTCGTGGGTCACTCCAGTGGTCCAACTCACAATGGTGGATACAAATTAGTCAGCCAGGTCGACACCATTATAGACTTGTGGTTGTACTGTTTTACAATAGGAGGTCATCACAGGATTAGGTCCTTAAGATCATCTGGGCGGTCCTTACCACATACCATCCACAAAAATATCCTGGGCTACATTAGCACCCAACCATTTACCCGCCAGCTTACCATCCGCCCAGATGGGTATTAGCAAATTTTAGAGTTTTGGAGAGGTATAAAACAAATTATCCAACCATTTCAGTCATTCTCCCCAATGACTGCCCAAAACAATTGATGATGATTAAAGGATGATGATTTGGGGTAGTAATACTCCGGTACTTAAACAAGTCTAGCATGGCATTTAAGTACGACCTATAACTAGTATGTTACCAGATATTTACTAGGGTGACAAGGATACTGGGAGTTCAATTTTCAAGGAAATGAAATAATAATTTATTAATCAACAAGTAGGCATTTAACTACCTTAGAGAATTTGACATACACTTGCATAAAAATTAAAGCATGCAATTTGATACTTTAACAGAATATAATTTGCATAAAATGTGGGATCAATATGATCAAAGTGTTAACTCGCCTGGGCTATTTTACCGTGGCCTTGATCTTACTCAAAGCCTGATTAGACAGAGGTTCGAAGTCTTGATCGGCGTCTTTGCTTGAATCTTGGATCTGCTGGAGTCGTCGATTCTTCTGGATTTCGATTTCTAATTACGCAATAACGATTGAAAAACCAAATAAATCCAAAGAATGCAAGAGACCAAATAAAACACAAGAGCCTCAGAAAGATTGCGGAGTACGGCTTGAGAGAATGGTTTGAGCGACACTGGAATATTTGACAGAGTCAAACGTTCAGTAGGGCGAAAGGCGGAATGACAGAGAACTTCTGCCCGGAGGGAGGATTCAAAGGAGGGTAAGGTCGAATGAGCTTTTGCCGGAATGCTCTACTGCGGATTCGGAAGACTGCAAGACTATCAATCGACAGGCGACAAAGCAACTCGACTACCGGTTCTATACCAATTTAGAATACTCGATCAACACCAAATCAAATGGCAATTCAATCCAAATCTCAGCTACCAGATAATACTCATCTATCAAAAGCTAGCTACTCAACTTACTACTACTATTGCTAAAGCAAGACACAGATCCAACTACCAACTATACAATTGCCATACTACTAATTATTGCAAAACCACAAATCCTTTCCAAACAATACAAATGGATAAAGCAATCAAATCAATACTTCCAGCTTTCACCAAATATCATTATTTCCACAATCATTGTCCTACTGACGAACACTATCCAATAGCTAACAATTAATTAACAAATCCAATAGACAATACTGCACCGAAGATTAAAACTATCCTTAATAATCAAGATCACAATTAATAATTCAATTTACTGCCAAAACACTTATACTGAGGATCAGTAATCACAGACAATTAAGCAATAATCAACTTACTGCCAACAACACATTCTACTAATCCATTGCAACATTTCTTAATCGTTGGATCGATTGCAACCTTATCGCTACCGCTACGAACAGGGGAAACAACTACGAATCAAACGCTGACAATTGAGACAGATGAATAACAATTAATCGCAACTTCTACGACACAACAAATCAACTGACAGATAACCAACAGGGCATTTATTAGCAATATCAAAACAGAAGCTCTTCATTGCTAGATCAATACAATGCCTACTGCTAAACAACACTCAACGCGACAATTACCAATGATCCCTGACAAAACTCTGGACTGGATTATTTACAGACAATAATCACAAGTTCACTGTCATCCGAAGATCAAGGAACTGATAAGCATTAGACATCAATCAATACTGCCAACAATTTTGATGTGGGATTCAATAATCAATACAAGGATTCAATTATCAACTTATACAACACAGATGGTCTTTCATTTACCAAAGCACAACACACTCATTACTGCCAACAGGATCATGAGCTGATGAGCAAAACAACACGGACAAACAATTGGCAAACCAATCACTACCATCGAGAATGATAATCAAAATACTGTCAGTCCCTTATGCTGATGAGCATACATCACAAGCATTAATTCAACTTCATTCTTTGACTGTCCTGGATGGCAAACTCTGAAGCATCTAGGAAGCAAATTACAGTGCAAACAATCACATGCCATGCTGCCGAGGGAGGCTCGCCACAGTGAGAGCAATCGGCGAGGAGGTGAGGGGAGAGGGGCTCTGGGGGACGGCCTGACCGAGGGTGGCAGGAGGGCTCAGGTGACGATTGCCGACGGCGGGCAATGACAGGAGGGCACGGGGATGCTAAGGGAGGTGGCGCTGGGCGGTGGCGATGAAAGGGAGTCAAGGCGCACCGGGTGGTTTGGGCTTGGCTTGGGTTGATGGCGATGGCAACCGAAGAGGGAGAAGAACTAGGGGGGAGCGCAGGAGGAACAGGGGAGGAGGGGAGGCTCACCGAGGGTTGGTGGAGGCGGTGAAGCACCAGAGAAGGTAGGAGTCGAGGGTGGCGCGGGGAGGAGAACTTGGCGACGGTGGCCCCGAGGAGGTAGGGCGCTGCAGCTGGCTGCTGGGGGAGGCTCGGGGCCTTTATAGCCGGGAGGAGGGGAGTCGGAGGCGGCATGGGCGACCATGGCGCTGATGGGACGCGGGGATGGGCGACGGCGTGGCGATGGCGTGGGCGACGGACTGAGCCGCCGACACCGGAGGCATGGGCGGCGACGGTCGGGCCCATGGAGGCGACGCGAGGTGACGCGAGGCGGGGCGGCGCAGGCATGGCGCCGAGGAGCGGTGGAGGGACCCGAGGTGGGGCGACGCCGCAGATGGAGCGATTGGAGCGGCGCCGCAGGCGGGCCGAGTTGGTGGAGGCGACGCCGCGGAGTGGGCGGCCGAGCCGAGAGGAGAAGGGGTCGGGAGGCGGCGACCGAGCGAGGAGTCTGCGGAGATGAAGGCCAGCCAGAGAGAGAGCGAGAGGGAGCAGGCGACGAGAGCGAGGCACGCGCGCTCGGGAGAAGATAAGGGAGACGGCGGCGACGCGCCGAGAGGATTCGGGAAAGAGAGACGAGAGAGAAGGAGATAAGGGAGCAGCCGTGGAGACGCGGGCCGGGCCGAAAGCGGAAGAACGCAGGCTGGTGGGCGAAGTGAGAAAAGGAGGCGGGCCAGGCGAACGGGCGGAGGAGGAATAGTACGGCCGAAGGAAAATGATAAATGGGTTATGAAAATGGGTCGGCCAAAAGCAACAAAGGGAGGCAAAATTTTGAGAGGGTCTAAATTTCGAAAAGATGAATTAAATTTGAATTTGGAATTTGAGACTTCGAGGATGGGTTTGAAACACAAACCCGAGCTTAAAGGGAGCTCGAAAATTTTGGAAATTTAAGCGGCAAACGAAAATCAACGAAAATCGAAATTGAATAAATCGGCGATATTGCTATCTGAAAAACGGGGTGTTACAAATTTTTATGGGGGTGTATTTGTGAATCCTAAATATTAGGACATGGATGGATACACCCATAAGGCCGTAATATAATTGTAGCATGTTAATGGTGAGAAAATTAATGATGATGTTTGTGCATTCAGTAAAAGGAAACAAAAAGACGGAATCATACAGTACACACTTTAACATTTGTAAATTCTCCAAAAGCATAAAATATGTACAAAGCATTCATATTTCATGAGCGAAATTTGTAGTGGAAAACACAACCAAGCCTGGCTGCATAGTGGCCACCGCAAACCTTTTGAAGACCGGAGAGATCTTGTTATAGCGACAGTTGGGCACACGATGAAGTTCCTCCAAATGTGAGGACACTAGATTTGGTTGCTTGCAAGCATCGCGTGAGCGTTGGCATAATGTTGGTTGTACCTACTCCAGTTTAAAGATTAACATGCAATAACACAAAGCAGAAAACACTAACATGTTCGGATTAATGTGAAAAAGTCATACCTTCTCTCCGAAGCTCTCAATGATCTTTTTTTCGCCGACAGCTAGAACTTTCACACTAGTCAACTATCTGCATCAAAAGGCGCAAATACAATAGCATGAAATCTACTGAATGGTCTAGTAGACCGATACAATGTTTGGTAGCAAGAACCTGACTAAAGTAGGCTAGGGCCTTCTCTGAAAGCTCAGTTGAAGAGGAAGACGACTGTGGTTTTTTACTGTTGGTATTTCTCAAAATAAATTCCTGTTGGACCACAGAAGCCTCAGTTTTCATGTTCAAAATGGCAAAATGTACCATTTGACACAACTAATTACCATTCTCCTCCGATCGTCTAATCCATAATACGAAAACACTCCTGGAAGGCTGTTGGTCACGACCAGCTCGTCCTGACTCCTGGTAGAAGGCTTCCATTGACTTAGGCAAGTTGAAATGACATAAACATCTTGTCTATCAATACCCTGAAAAAGGATTAATAGCGCCAATATATTAGCAAAGCAATTATGCACAAAGAGGAACAAAACATAATAATGCAACAAGAGTACTATGTACCATTCTGTGGGAGCAGGAGCAGCATCCGCATGCCAATTCAGACGAAGCCCCATATTGAAAAAGGTAATATACAGGAAAACAGAGTAAGAACCTAGTTTTAAAAATTAAGTACAATAATGGCACAGGAAAAAAATAAACTATATTCTACAGGTTGGAAAGTAAGTAGGCAAATGTAGTCAGATGATTGCATCTGCGATCTGAAACTTGTGGACATGGAATCAGCATGTCATATCACAGAAATGATGTTTACAAAGATACAAAGAGAAGCTATACCCAAATGCTACAGTTGCAACAACAACTTGAGTTCTTGACGAAAGCCGGTCATCAAGAACAGCGCTTCGCACTTTGCTATTTAGGCCAGCGTGGTAAGCTGATACGAAGCAGACAGAAAAAACATAAAAAATCAGCACAACAATCCCAGTAGGGCTTGGAGTTATGAGTTTTGTCTTTAGATTAACATACCAGCAGAAGAGATACCCTGTTGTGACAAATGCATAGTTAGATCATCACAAGCAGCACGTTCAAGACAATATATAATTTGTTAGAGATATAGTTAGAGATATGTTTGCTATTTAGGCCAGCGTGGTAAGCTGATACGAAGCAGACAGAAAAAACATAAAAAAATCAGCACAACAATCCTAGTAGGGCTTGGAGTTATGAGTTTTGTCTTTAGATTAACATACCAGCAGAAGAGATACCCTGTTGTGACAAATGCATAGTTAGATCATCACAAGCAGCACGTTCAAGACAATATATAATTTGTTAGAGATATAGTTAGAGATATAATTTGATTTGGTTTCCTTATCTGTAACATGTATTCTGTATATATACTGGCCAATTGGCCCCTGATAATACAAGTCGTATATTCCAATATGGTATCAGAGCATTAGGGTTACCTCCTCGTGCAACTCCGCTGCCGCTCCGTCGGCCTTCGGCTTCCTCGCCTTGCGCAATCACCACCTCGTTGGTGCCGCCTCGTCCACCAGGAGCAGGGGAAGGGGAAGCCGTCTCTGCCTCGACTTGAGTCGGCCACCACCGCCGCCTCCAGGAGATCGTGTCCTCAGTCCACGAGAGCTCCAAGAAGGAGGGCACCGTGCCGACCGGTCTTCTCTTCCTCGCCGACCGCCTCGGCCGGCACTCGCCGCCGTGTCCTAGCGCGTGCCCCACCGCACCACCGCCACGACGCCTCGCCGACCGCCGCTCGTCTCAGATCCCGCCGCCTTGCTCGTCTTCAGATTCGCCGCCGCCGGTCTCCGCTCGGGTTGCTCGCCGCCCCCGTCGCCGCTCGTGTTCGGCAATCGGCCGCCGCCGCCGACGACGACCGCCACCGCCGCCGCCCGGCTACCACACCGCCGCCGGGTCACCCGGTCATCGCCGCTGTGGAAACCCCGACTAGGGTTTCCGTTAGGCGATGGGCCGATTAAATCGGCCCACTCGGTTCCTTTTAAAGGAGCAAAAAAAAAGAGAAAAAAAAACGTTGATCTAATCGCCGCGCCGTCCAGCGCCGCCTATTAGACTACGTTACCTTGGTCGCCGCGCCATCCAGCGCCGCCTACCAATGGGTACTGTCTCCCTCCTCGTTGCGGTGATCTTCGACGGTGTTAACTACACCGACTTCGTGTCTCACATGCGCATCCATATGTGTGGTCTTCGTCTTTGGGGCGTCCTCTCTGGCGATATCACCTGCCCGCCATGCCCTACTCCTCGACGGAGCCTACGCTCGTTGCGCTTCCCGACAAATGACAAGGTCGCTATTGAGTCCGCCGCCTTGCCGATGAGAAGGCCGCCTCGCCTACCAAGAGGCTCGACTCCTACATGGATCGCTGACTACCTACACTCGGTGGTGTGGACGACGATGCTCGAGCCGCCGCCGTCTTCATCGCCGATGTTCACCTCGATTTTCTTCTGAGATTGTGGGATTTTCATCGGCTGTCCAGATGTGGACTCATCTTCGACAAAGCTCACGAACCCTCCGAGATGCCTCTACTTGTCGGTGAGTTCGTCAGAGCACTCTCTTGGCAGGTGATGCTACCGTTGACGCCTTCTACGCTCGAGTTCGCACCGCGCCAATCGGACTCTCTTCGCACCGCCGGGCCGTCGCCTCGCTCTTTGCCGCTGTCGTCTGCGGCCGACTGGAGTTTCAGCTGTGTCTCACGAGTTCCTTACTCGCCTTCGCCCCGAAGTTCGAGCAGAGGCGTGCCTGGACTACTAGCACGCCACCTCGTGTCACTCTTCCGAGGCCCTTACCGAGATACGTGCGAGGAGACTCGTCCGAGTGGTGCCGGCTCGATGCCACTCCCCTCCGTGCTCGCCGCCCGTACACCTGCTACACCGACTACTTCACGCTTCAGTACGCTGCCTCCTCCAGCCGCTCCCACAGGTGGTGGTGGCCGCCCTCCATCTGGCGGTGGTCGCCCTCATTTGCTCCCATTGCGATAAGATAGGCCACATTGAGTCTCAGTGCTACAAGAAATAGTAAATTTGATATATCAGAATAAATATCATCAAGAAGATCCTTGTAACGAACTGCAAAATTAGTTCATAATTCACGTTAAGACTTAAGAGAATAGAACGTAGGGGCAGAAAACCGGCTAAATAGGTTTAGCAGTAAATGAATAGCAAGAGCCATATGTTCTGGGCGACACATAAACGGAAGAATATTGAATAGTATTGATTCCTGAAGCAGCGGCAGTCACAATTTCTAGAAAAGAACAATATAAAGACCTATAGAAAGTTAGAAAGTAGAAACTAAAGAACAGTGAAGATACCTAGAAAAACAATTGTCCCAGTCTAATGGAAAAGGAACAGTTCACTCAAGCCAAGCAATTCAAGCAACGTTGACAAGCTCTTGCACTGCCAGGCAAATAAATGATCAACAAAGTCGAAAAATTGCCTTCATAGAATATATTAGGCCGATTAAAGGATGCTCTAAGAATTACTGGATTTTGCAAGCACAATGATGATATTACATCTTTCTGCACTCTGGTGTAAAAAAAGAATGAAACATGAACAAATGAGACCAGGCTAAATATCAAGAGCAAAAGAACTCATACATTAGATATTGAAATTGAACTGAGGGTAGCAGGTAGTGAGCATTAAGGAGGTAATGCCTTACTTCGGAACAGCAGTTGCAGTCAAAGCCAATACAGGGATATATGGGAACTGCTTCCTCAATGATGAAAGTTTGCGGTAACCAGGTCTGCATTTCATTGAAACAGTAGAGCAGATTAACTATTTCGTAACAACAAGGGATGACTAGGAACACTTATGCACTGTGTTTAATACACATAGTAGTTGATATGTGTTATTATTCTCGGGGATAATTGCACGTATTAAGCATCTATTTCTGAGATAATTGCAAGACGACGTCAGAGAATTAGTTTACGATAATAACCATCACTGAACGTGCGTATTTCATCAAACAGTGAGATACATCTTGATACAGGACAATTGTCACCCCTTCTCACACTATATAAGAAGTAAAGCCGGTGGACAGAGGACATGAACAACGACAACAAACACAAGACAAGATCAGCATACAAAAGTCATTAAGTCTTAGTTCTAATGATTTCTTCCCTATTGTAAAGCATAGTCAATACATCAACGCAGTAGTAGAATTATTATTCTCTCAGGAGAAGAACAGAACCTGTATAAAATTCCCGCATGTTTTTATGTGTAGTTTAACTCAAGGGGAATACCCAGCATTCATTCGTAAGATCGATACTAAACCATCGACACTGCCCCTGACCGGTCTGACCGCCAGCACATTGACTTAGCCAAATTTCCTCCATAGAATTCCAAAACCTCTCCATAAATTTAAAACGAATAGATTTTTTTAGTTTAAAACTCCAAAAATTATAAAATCAAATGAAGAAGAATCGTCTCTCTTGCTTACACATTTTAGTTTTGGTTCAATCCAAAATTCCACCGAAAACAAGTGTTATAATAAACCCACGCTACTGTTGCCGATTATATTATCATGGTATGATAACGAGTATATCTCTCTGTGATATCCACCCCAAGTTGCCGCGGGGACTGGCGGGCTGAGGCACCTCGCGTGCCGCGGCATGCTCGGCGCGTGGAAGTTACCCTGCCGTTCGCGGGGGACCTCGTGCGCGCGGCGGTCGCGCGCGATGCATTGCCGCCCGGCTGCAAGTCGGGGGTTTTTTGTGACCGCGCGCGCGAGCTGGTCTAACAAGTGCTGCCGCGCGGCGCCAACTCACACAATTATGGGACGGACAGAAGTACGGGACAGTACTAGCTACCGTCCCGGCCACATCATACGATGCCTGTGGGTGAGCTGTGGCATCATATCATACACCGCCGAATCGCCGATGCGATTAAAGGAAAACAAACGTTCTCCTCTAATTAACCGCCTAAGTACGTCATATCTAGTATTTCTGTATGCTGCTTTGAGAAACGTAGACTAGCTACCAAGTAATGCGCGTATGATGTGTATCTACAGATCGCTCTCGTTTTCTAGAAACCTGAAGCCCAACCATCTAAAGGCCAATTAATGTTGCTGATATTCTAAAGTAGAGAACCGCTCAACGACCAACCCAACATACACACATATCTGACAATGTCATGTGTATGTTCATAGTTCTCCATCGGCACATATACATTGATGCGCTAGCTGTCGACCCACGCCAAACCAAGATCGATCGCGCATCAGGTAGGTGCGTCAGATAATCCAAAGTACAGGCATCACTGCGATCCACTGACATTGATAAGCTTTATTCGCCTAACGAAAGGCACGTCTCACCAAATGCTACACCGAAGAGTAACTGCTACGTCAAACCCAACTCCAAGAAATTGTGTCATGACCACCAGCTAACACCTAACAACTGCCTCTGATACACACACTGGAAAATAATACGAGCAGTCTAGCTAACAGCTGATACTCGAACAGAAGGGAGAGGAGCTGAACAAGAGGCCTTTTGCATGTCTTGTCTTACCAGAACGAGATGACTGAATATTATCCTCTGGCATTGGCAAGCCAGAGAGAGAGAGAGAGTGTGTGGGAGAGAAGCACAATTAAAAGGACTTGTTACCCGATTTCCTCTTTGATGGTTACTATTTTGCATTTGCTCGTAACGCGCTGGAAAATATATATACATCCGGAAAACAAAATGAACTAGATGCTCATCAATTATTACCACACAAGCCACTAACTGCGATTACACAATCAACGAGCATATTTAGAACATGGAAATTTCAAATACCATATAACTAAGGAGTTCCAAACCGGCCACGTGTCAATCTCCATCGATGACGGTAATAAATCGTCCACCGTCTGATTTAAACCCAACGGTCTGTAGGAAGCCACGTGTCATTATGGCAGCACAGTAATTCTCGCCTTCTTCTTCCGCTCCACAGCCCCCATGACCGGGATTCGGGAACACGCACCGCAAAGGCCACATCTCCTCGCTTCCACTTCACTCAAACGGCTCTTTCCTCGTATAAACACCAACACCAACCTCCCATGGCGGAAATCCTCGAGCCCCCGGCCCTTTCCCCCTCAACTTCTCCCACCCCCTTGGAATCCGATATCACCGCGTCTTGCCCTACCGACTGACCCAAGCCGCGCGGCGCGCTGTGCCCTAGATCGGGAGATCTCGGAGGCATCGCCTCCGGCCTCGGGGAGGGAAACCTTACCTCCGAGTACCGCCCAATGGTGGAGACATCAAGCGGGAGGCTCCACCTCCAAGGCCAGCGGCGGAGCGTGGCCGCCTTCCTCGCGGCCAACAAGACGCTGCTCGCCGCCGTGTGGGTCGTTGGATTTACCCTGGTGTTCCTGTGGCAGAGCACCTCAATATCTGTCGGGGGTGGCACCGGTGGCGGCGTCGGCTTCCTCAAGCTCCGCTCGGCGCTGCCGCCGGCTCGCCCAGCTCCGCAGCTACGCCCGAAGGCGTACAACCTGACGGACTTTGGCGGCGTTGGGGACGGGCGGGCGGTGAACACTGAGGCCTTCGAGCGCGCCGTTGAGGCCATTGCCGCGCTCGCGGACCACGGTGGAGGGCAGCTCAATGTGCCGCCCGGCCGGTGGCTCACGGCACCGTTCAACCTGACCAGCCACATGACGCTGTTTCTTGCCGAGGGCGCAGAAATCCTTGGCATTAAGGTGAGAAAGCTCGCATTTTTGTGGGTGTATCTGTAGAACTGGAGTAATGCGGTTGATCTTGAGTGCATTTCGTAAGTTCAATAGTTAATTCTTTCACGTGGTGAGGCTCTTGGGTGGTTAACATATATATAGTTTAATAAAAGTGACTTGGCTAGTTGGCTTGATGATAAAGGGATTAATGATGAAAGCGGAACAATTACTGTAGTGTGATGTGTTCCGGAGACTGGAGTGACAGCAATTTTGTTGAGGTTTTGGAAAAGGCCGGACAATTGCACAATCTAGTTGTCTGTTAAATCTAACTTAGGTCTTAGGTAATGTTTGTTCAACTTAGATCGATGAAACATTGCTGTTTATGTCCAAAGAAAAAACGTTTCCATAATAGCATGGACTATTTGGGGCATCTCTGCTGCTTAAAGATCTTGAGTAGTTTGTGTTGGATGGTCAGAATGTGCATTCAGAGTTGGGTGGACTGTGGTATGATTTGCAGCATTGCACTTTTAACAGAACTATGTTCTCTGTGTCTCCAACTCTAAGACGCATGCGTGTATTTCAGATTTGGAGGTGTATCTAATAGGATTTCTGATGTTTTCTGGACAGGATGAGAAGTATTGGCCGCTGATGCCAACATTGCCATCTTATGGGTATGGGAGGGAGAGAAAAGGGCCTCGCTTTGGAAGTCTCATTCATGGACAGAATTTGAAAGATGTAGTCATTACAGGTTTGCTAATTCTCTTAATAAACTATCAATTATTCATATCAAGCTATGTAATGTACAGCACCTTGTCATAGAATTGTGGATTAAATAACATTTGTGAGAGAAGTGCATAATGTGCATATTGAGCAATCTAATGATGGCAAGTCTGTAGCAGCATGTGTTAGTAACATAGTAACATAAAACAACTACTTGACCCGTTTTGAACCCCCCAATGTCTGAATGTACTTGATTTCAGTATGCAACTATGCATATTTGGACATCCTATGCATTTGTTAAGATAAATCCTTTTATTTACAGCTTGAACTGTCATATTCTCTAGTGATATTTTACCGGGTAAATAGGTGAGTTCATTGAAATGGCAACACCTGCACTTTGGTGATTTCAGATGCATTTGGTTCTCAATCTTATTGTCATGTGGGGCCTGACTTACAGCAGGCGCAAGAAGGAGATGGCGCAGTCAGCAGGGAGTCCTGCCTAGGGCCTGCGCAAGGAAGGATTAGATATGCCTTCCTAATTCTAGTTTTCTTATTTCAGGACTTTCTTTAAAATAGAGTTAGTTTCTAATTGCTCTCTTTAAGAGATAGACTTAGTTTCAATTACTCTCCTTAAGAGATAGAATTAGTATCCACTTGTTAGGCCTAAATCTCTATTTAAGAGACCCCAATGTTTCGGTATGGTTTTTGAAGAAAATTGGAAAACCCAATCTCTCTCTCTCTCTATGCCTGCGTGCCATGCCCTTGCCGTGCGGCTGCCGTGACAACGGCGCCATCGCCGCGCCGTTGGCGTCCAGGCCCGCATCCAACAACTCATCACGATTACCCTATTTGTTCCCTCCCCGTGACAACTTGGTATCAGAGACATTCGCTACTTCGCCAACCATGTCGGAAGGGGATAGTTCGGACATGGTTAACAAGAAGCTTGACGCCATGTTGCAGCAGATGGAGCTCAACCGACTCAAGCTCTACGGCAAGATCGACATGCTGACCGGCTCCATCCGCGACATCGACAACCAACAACGCGCCCATCATCTCGCCATCACACGCCTGGAGTAAGGCCATCGGCAGCTGACCCCCGACTTCGATCGTGACTCCATCATCGACGTCGGTCTGTGGGCGACAGAGGGCCTGCTCCCTAGTCCTCGCTGAGCTGCACATGGACTCCGGGCACCCGTGGGAGGGGTGCACACGTCGGCGCCCCTGGTGCATCGTCCAATGGGGGGAGGGCACGCCGCCTGTCGTGGCGGTGTCCCTTGCTTCCACAAGCTGAACTTTCCGACGTTTGACGGTCACGAAGATCCATTGTCTTGGCTCAATAGTTGTGAGCAATTTTTTCGGGGACAGTACACCACGAAGGAAGACAAGGTTTGGCTAGCAACCTTTCACATGACTGGTTTGGCCTAGCTTCGGTACCCATCGCTTGGAGCGCGACATGGGCATGCCTTCATGGTGCCACTTTGTCGAGCTGATCAACACTCTTCGGGCCACCTTTGTGTAGCAATCCGTTGGGCGAGCTTATTTCACTGCACAAGGGTACGGTTCGGGAGTTCTCTGACCAGATTGCTTGCGTGTACCGGCACCAACTTGATGGATGATCTTCTCGAGGAATTCGGCAACCTCCTTGCCGAACCGCATGGACTGTTGCCCGTCAGGGACTGCTATCATCGCATCCATCTAAAGCGCAGCACTGATGCCATTGCCGTCTGGCCGTACTGCTACGCACAATTGCAGAAGGACAAACTTGAAACACAATGTGCCGAGATGCTTCAGCAAGGAACTATTCGCCACGACACGTCGACCTTTTCTTCTCCGATGTTACTGGTCAAAAAGGCGGATGGTTCTTGGCACTTTTCTGCCGACTACCGTGCTCTCAATGACCGCACAATCAAGGATAAATTTCCGATTCCAGTTGTGGAGGAATTACTGGATGAACTCCGTGGTGCCAAATTTTTTACTAAGCTTGACTTGCGCTCTGGCTGCCATCAAGTCCTGATGCACCCAGCCGATGTGTAGAAGATGGCGTTCCGCACTCACCAAGGGCTTTTTTAGTTCCTCATTATGTCGTTCGACCTCACCAACACGCCTACCACGTTTTAGGCCCTGATGAATTCCGTCCTCCATACATTCGTTCGATGATTTGTATTGGTCTTCTTCGATGACATCCTTATCTACAGTCCATCCATCGGTCTGAGCACCTCCGTCATGTTCGTGCAGTCCTCCATACGCTCCAGTATCATCGCTTCTTTTTGAAACGCTCCAAGTGTTTTTTGGGGGAGGAGACTGTCGCCTACTTGGGCCATGTCGTATCCGCAACCGGCGTCGTCGTTGACCAAGCGAAAAATAAGTAAAGTCACTTCCTGGCCGGTTCCAAAGTCCGTATGAGCGGTTCGTGGATTCCTCGGCCTCGCCGGGTATTACCACAAATTTATCTGGTATTTTGGTTCCCTCACAACGCCTCTCACTCAATTGCTCAAACACGAAGCTTTTCACTGGACCGACACAGCCCAAGCCGCTTTTGAGCAACTCCAGATGGCTCTCACTCACGCTCCAGTATTGCAGTTGCCAGATTTCTCTGTGGAATTTATCGTCGAGTGTGATGCGTTAGGCCATGGCTTTGGTATGGTCCTTCACCAAGGCACGAGCACCATTGCATTCTTTAGCCGGCCGATTGCCCCCCCTGTCATGTTGCCAAGCCTACGAACACGAGTTTATCGGTCTCGTTCAGGCAGTTCGCCATTGGAGACCCTCCTTATGGGGCCGCGAGTTTTTGGTACGCACTAGAGGTCATAGGTTTGTGGCAGGAAATGGAGGAGGTAGCCATCATGGTCGGCACACAGCGAGGATCGTGGGCACTCATCGATGGCTTGGTCACGTTCAACCGGCGGGTCTACGTTCCCTCTACAACCACCCTTTTGCCTCGCCTTCTTCAGGCCGCCCATGGCAGTTGGCCATGAAGGAGTACAGAAGACGCTCCACCGTTTACGTGCTGATTTTCATGTACCTAATGCTTACTCGGTGGTGCAGGATTTTGTTCGCGCGTGTGATACGTGTCAGCAGAATAAGGGTGAGCAGTTACACCCGGTCGGCCTTCTTCAACCCTTGGACGTACCATCCACGATATGGGCTAACATCGCTATGGATTTCATTGAGGGACTGCCTCGTGTACAAGGCAAAACAGTCATCCTCACGGTAGTGGCTCGTTTCTCGAAGTATGCTCACTTCATTCCGTTGGCTCATCCCTACACGACACACTCGGTCGCCCGTGTGTTTTTAGTGAGATTGCTCGGCTACATGGGGTGCCTACTTCCATTGTCAATGGTCGTGATTCGGTATTCACTTGCACTTTTTGGACTGATCTGTTTCGTTTGATTGGTGTTAAGCTCCGTCTTAGTACCGCTTTTCATCCTCAATCGGATGATCAGTCTGAAGTGGTTAACAAGATCATTGTCATGTACCTTCGTTGCATCACCGGCGATCTCCCCAAACAGTGGCTTCGATGGTTGCCTTGGGTAGAATACTGCTACAACACCTCCTTCCAAACATCACTTCATACTTCTCCGTTCAAAGTGGTTTATGGCAGGGAACCACCGTCATTGTGCGCCTATGAGACGGGTAGCATGCATCTTGCTGCCGTGGAGCAGCTAGTACGTGACCGTGATGAATTCTTGCTGGAGGTCCATGACCGATTAATCCAAGCACAACAACTTTACAAATGTCAGTATGACAAAGGACATCGTGACCTGGAGTTGGCTGAAGGTCAATGGGTTTGGCTCCATCTTCATCATCGTCAAGCGACATCATTGTCTTTGTCTCTACCTAATCGCGGAAAGTTGGGATCTTGCTATTTTGGACCATACAAAGTGCTTCAACGTGTTGGCTTGGTAGCTTATCGTTTGGAGTTGCCGCCCCATGCTAAGATTCATGACGTCCTTCCACGTTAGCCTGTTGAAGCCATTTGTCCAGCATTTCGATTTTGCTGCACAGACGGGTGTGTCCATTGCCAGCTAGAGTCCTCAAGTCACGTCTGGCTCGCGGTCAGCTACAACTTCTAGTTCAGTGGGAAGGCGCTTTAGCAGCCAATGCTTCTTGGGAAGATTCTATCTCCTCTTTTCCAGATCGAGAAGGGGAGAGATGTCACGTGAGGCCTGACTCATGGTGAGCACAAGAAGGAGATGGTGCAGGCAGCGGGGAGTCCTGCCTAGGGCCGACGCAAGGATGGATCAAATATGCCTTCCTAATTCTAGTTTTCTTATTTCATGATTTTCTTTAAAATAGAGTTAGTTTCCAATTGCTCTCTTTAAGAGATAGAGTTAGTTTCAATTACTCTCCTTAAGAGATAGAATCAGTATCCACTTGTTAGGCCTAAATCTCTATTTAAGAGACCCCAATGTTTCGGTATAGTTTGTGAAGAAAATTGGAAAACCCAATCCCTCTCTCCCTCTGCCCGTGCGCCCTGTCCTTGCCGTGCGGCTGTCGTGACCACGGCGCCACCGCCGCGCCATTGGGATCCAGGGCCGCATCCAGTGACTCATCACAATTACCCTATTCATTATCTCCCTGTCTGTGACACTTATACTAATAGAACAAGTAGGCTAAGGCTATTTCTGTATCATTACCTTATTGGATGATAGTTATTTAACTTTCACAAGTTTTTTTCTTTTCCCTCTGCTAAATAGGACACAATGGTAGTATAAATGGCCAGGGTGAAGTTTGGTGGTTGAAGCATCGCAGAAGAATGCTCAATAACACAAGACCTCCTCTTGTGCAGCTGATGTGGTCCAAGGACATTATTGTTGCAAATATAACATTGTGGAATTCACCTTTTTGGCACTTCCATCCATATGATTGCACAAACGTAACTGTTTCTAATGTTACAATCTTAGCTCCTGTTTCTGGTGCTCCAAACACGGATGGCATAGACCCAGGTATTCTTCCTGCACCTGTCTGTAATGACTTTCGGTACACGGGCATTACATCAAGCACCAGCATATTGCAGCATTGTTTCTCCCTTAATGGTGCATACCATCTTGATTCTTATATTAATGACAAACCATGCTGATAACAGACCATAAGTACATTTTTGTTGCTGACATGTAGTTATACGCAGATTCTTGTCAGGATGTGCTCATTGAGAATTGCTACATATCTGTTGGTGATGATGCAATAGCCGTAAAGAGCGGGTGGGATCAATATGGGATTGCATATGGTCGCCCATCTTCTAACATTTTAATACGCAATGTGACAGCCCGTTCTTTGGTGAGGTACGAATTGAGATATCCTTGTCTACATTGCTTCATGTACAATATTTATTTGCAGTAATCTTCCTTTCAAGTTCAGTGCTCAAGATAAAAGCAGTACGAGCAAAAGGTTTTAGACCAGGATGAGCTTTTACCTTCTTTTGCATAGAGTGTGGAGTATTATAGGTGAGGTTTACACCACTTGTCTTGTCTGTGTGCAGTGCTGGAATTTCAATTGGCAGTGAGATGTCTGGTGGAGTTGCAAATGTTACGGTGGAGAATGTCCGCATCTGGGAGTCAAGGCGAGGCTTGAGAATAAAGACTGCCGCAGGAAGAGGGGGCTACATCCGCAATATCTCCTACCACAACATAACCTTTGACAATGTCCGTGCTGGGATTGTGATAAAGGTTGACTACAATGAGCATGCTGATGATGGGTATGATCGGAACGCCTTCCCAGACATCACAGGCATATCGTTCAAAGAAATACATGGGTGGGGTGTCCGGGTGCCTGTCCGTGCTCATGGCAGCAACACCATTCCCATCAAGGATATCAGCTTTCAGGGCATGTCAGTAGGCATCAGCTACAAGAAGAAGCATATTTTCCAATGCTCCTACATCGAGGGGCGTGTTATTGGGTCAGTGTTTCCAAAACCTTGTGAGAACTTGGACATCTACGATGAGCAAGGGCGGCTTGTTAAGCGTGCGGCGATGCTGAACAGCACGGAAGTTGATTATGATATATGAGACATATATATAATAGCACTGATAGGTGGAGAAAATCGGGTATTCTCATATATATTTTTTGCTCTTTCTAATCTTCCACATTTTTGTTTTAGAACTGTAAATACTGAGGAGATTCTCCTCTTCATAGGTTTCCTTACATTGGCTTATTTGTATCTCACCAATGATCTGGTCATCAGCACTCCCAATGCAGACATAGTTTTGCAATTCCTATTGCTTGCCATGTCACATAGAAACAACACAAGACACAAAGACATCAAAGCCATGAACAATAAGAGGTCCATCTTGAAGCAGAATTGGACAGAGATCGATCATAAGGAAGTACTGATCTCTCTGTTCTGAGAGCAGAGAAGTAATCTCGCTCTCTCGCCCAACGGCCCATGTGATTCACTTAGGGTGCGTTTGGTTGGTGGGATGATATTGAATGAGATATGATAGTACAGGTAGGATGTGATCGTCTTGGATGAGATGATACAAATATGATGTTTGGTTGGTGGGATATGATGATACATGATTTTGTTTGGTTGGTGGAATAGGATGATCCTGGATGGTTCAAGATGGTGTTTAGTTGGTGGGATGAGATGGTATGTATGATATTTTTTACACTAAAATATGCCAAGAGTGGTCTTATTTTGTTGATTAAATGATAAGGAACACAACGGTTCAATCGGATCGCAAATTGGATACTCGGTTTAGGAAATATGATCATTTGAAGCTCGTAAATTAAGTCGCCCGTCACCAAGCGCCTTGGAATTCGAGTGAACAGTGTGGTTCGAGTTTTTTTCGGATGATACAACATAAACATATAATATTCTTTTTTCTTGAATCATCTCATCCCGAATGGTTTGGTTCTATTCAACCAATCAAACACCTGAACGAGTTCATTTCCCGTACCGGATGGTTCAGGACCACTCCATCCAACGAACCAAACACACTCTTATTCTCCATTATTGTTCCCAGTTCGCTATGATCTCCACAAGTACACGTCTTTATCGATTCACAAAAGAGGGGCATCCAGAGCGGTTTATGTGGCTCCGAGATTCAGAGGCCCAGTTTGTTTCGGCTTCGGCTTCCTGTTTTCGTCTGAAAAAGTCGGAAGCTGAACCAAACGATAGGCTTTTCGAAGCGGTTTTCTCGGAAGCCACTTTCCACGTACACGTTAGAAAGCCAAAAGTCAAAAGCCGCCACGGGTCAGCTTTCGCGGCTTCCCACCACCCCCTTTCGCATTTGCCCTTCGACTTCATGGATTATTACCACGAATGCCATTGCATAAAAACCCCTCCCCCGACCCGTCCGCCCACTCGCTCGGCTCCCTCTTCCCCCCTCCTCCCCCTCCCCTCCCCCTCTTCCCTCATGTGCCCCCGTGCCCCTCCTCCTCCTCCTCGCCGGCCCCCACCTCCTGCTGCGCCGGCGTCGCCCCTCCTCCTCCCCGGCTCCCTCCTCCCCCGACGCCCTCCTCCCCAGCACCCCTCCTCTTCCTAGATCCAGATCTAGATCTGGATCAACCCCGGCGCACTCCTCCTCCCCCGAGTGGCGCCGCCTCCGCCCCTTCTCCTCCTCTTTCTCGGCGCCTTCCTCCCTGGTGGCTTCCTCCCCGGCCACTTCTTCTCCTCCTCGCGCCTCCTCCCCGACTCCATCCTCCCCCAATGTGGCGCCTCCTTCCCCGACTCCGTCCTTCTCCTCCTCCCCCGAGTGGCGCCGCCCGCTCCCCTTCTCCTCCTCCTCCCCGGCGCCTTCCTCCCCTGTGACCTCCTCCCCGGCCACCATCTCCTTGGCGCCCTCCTCCTCGGTGGCCTCCACCCCGACCAAATTTGGTGCCACCGTTGGCGTGGTGCTCATCACCGCAGCAACTCCGGCCGTGAGATGGCTTGGCATTATGATGGTTGTACAATCTCCCTTTGCACGCCTGTTTGTGTGTTGTCCATTGTGAAGTCCTGTTGTTATAGAGAATTTATCCTTGTTATAAAATTTTCATATACCTAGTGTTGATTGAGCATCCTAAATTGGCAAGATTAGAGATGCATGGTATGAACTCATGGATGGATGCTGAGTATGGTATGAACTCTAGCTAGACTTGTGTTATGTTATTGCCAATTATGATCATGGTATTGAAAATGATGAATTGCTTGGATGACCTGATACTTGATGAATCATATATGAATTGCATATTGTCCATTGACAGTATGAATCAGTATTGTCCATTGCACTGAATATTGTAATTTACATGTTTGCTGCAATTTACAATTGCAATGAATTTAGTCTAACATGATGAGGACCTTAATATCATCCATAGAATTGATCTCCAAGAGGCATAATTGAGTTTTAGTTTCACTTAAGATTTGCATGAACATTAGAGGAGAAACTAATGTTATAGTGATTCCTTGATGAGCTTACTTGTAGTGTGCATATCACAATTAATAAGAGATCATTCACTGCATGATTGGTGCATACTTGATTGATATTAGATCAGTAGTTTGTCAGTATGCATGTGGGTATTGTTGTACTTTTAATGGTGCATAGTTACATGGACCTTGATGCCCTGATCATAAATTTGAATTCTTTTGTATCAAATTGAGATATATGAATGTGATGAGCACTAGTGCTCAACTGCTGATCATCTTAATGTAGCATTCCTTTCGATATCAGTTTGCTGCTTGGCTTACTTTCAGTATTTAGTTTGATATTGTTTAGTAGATGTACCATTTTTTGTGAACTTCACTAGTTAGTATGCACTCATGTAAATAATAATAAATTCATCCTAGTAGTTTGCCAACATGCTGATGTGAGTTTGCAAGTTCTTGTTTGCTGTATTATGGAATTTGGCTATATTAATATTTCCATTTTTGGAGATACGTGTGAGGGTGGGGTGCCTAACACTTCCGATGTCGGTCCCAAGCCCGGAAAAAGTGGAGGGGCATGAATTGTTTGTAATAACTGTTTGTAATAATTATTTGTTGTAATAAATATTTATTGTAATAATTATCGTTAAATAGGCTAATCCTTGATTCACATGGTGGAGAAATTCGTGCAACATGCTTAAATTGATACAAATTGTTCATAATTGCAAATCACTGATTGTTATTGCTGCTACTCATGTATGCCATGGAATTGCTGACTGACTGAGCATTATCAAAATTTAAATTCTGCTCGTATGGATTTATTTTTAATAATAATTTATTGTAATATTTATTCATTGTAATAATTATTTATTTAATAATTATTTGTTGTAATAATTGTTTACTGTAATACTTGTTCTTAAATACGTTAATTGTGGTTTATTACGTTGTTTACTGTATATTATCGTTAATCGCGGTCAATATCGGTAGTTATCATCAATTGCGGTAGTTCTCGCCAATTGTGTTAGTCGTCGTTAATAGTTGTCAATTGTCGTTAAATGTTGTCAAATATTGTTAAATATTATCAATTGTCATTAAATATTGCTAAATATCGTTAAATATTGTTAAATGTCGTTAAATGTTGTTAAATATCGTTAAATATTGTTAATACGACATCAAACAAGTCATCACTGTGTTCAGTGGTATTTCAGACATTTCACATCTCGAAAGCTGCAGCCAGCCTACCTAAAAGCCAGACAGTCAAACAACAAATCAGAAAAGCCCAGTCATTCAGCCCGCAGCCAGAAGGCCCTACAGTACAGCCAGAAGCCGCTTTTTAGAAAAGCACAGCCGAAACAAACAGGACCAGATATAGTTGGGAATTTGCTACTCACTACTATGAAATAGGCTATAAAACACGCTTCATCACAGACGATTCCTTCGTCTGTGATAACATAATCACAGACGGTTCCAAACCGTCTATGATATGAATCTATCACAGACGGTTCGTAATAAGAACTGTCTGTGATATGCTGACATTATAAATTACCTTGTCCCGACAGACCCCCTGCCCATTCCCATTTGAGCCGCCACCCCTGCTTCCTCCTCCCCCATTACGCCACCTCTACTGCCTCCTCCCCCACCGCGCCACCTTAGAGAGGAGAAGAAAGGGAAGGAAGGAGGCACGGAGGACAAGGAAAGGAGGAAGCTAAAGAGATGAGGAAGGAGAGGAGGATCTCGCAGGATATTAATTTGGGATTTTTGTTGTGAGCTCCGAGGTAACGATCTGCAACCCTTTATATTTACTCTAGGTTAATCACTAATAAATTTTAGTATGTTTGGTTAATAGTAAGAGTACTTGTGGTTTATTAATATAATTTAATACTAATTTGTTACGTGCGTAGTGTAGATGGACCGAAATTGGATGTACGTTGAGAACGTGTGAGTGGAGAGTACATTAATGGCGTGTTTACTTTTAGAAGAGCCGCCTAGCAGGATATGTTGAAGAAGGAGATAAAATTTATGTATTGTTCATGCATTGATTGCGGTAATATGAAAATATTTAACTCGGCGCAAATCGAAGCTCACTTGATTCGAAGGGGTTTCAAAAAAGGATATACATGTTGGACCAGTCACGGTGAAGAGCAGCTTATACAGGAAGTTAATAATGACGACATCGCCGAGTAAGTCAACGATATGCCGGATGTGGACTGTGCTTTTGATGAGGATAGATCGTATGATGATAATCTGGATCAGATGCTACGCGGTGCAGAAGGGAACTACGGTGAGAGAGAGCTTTGTAAATTCGAGAGCTTAATGGAGGACTCGGGGAAACCTTTGTTCCCTGGCTACAAACCGGAATACACAAGGTTGTCAATCGTGCTTGAACTGCTGAAATTGAAGGCAAGCAATGGTTGATCCGACAAGAGTTTCACGGCGTTGTTAGATCTCCTAGCGGACATCCTTCCTATGGATGGCAATTGTGCCCGATTACCCGCGTGCTCGCGAGCGAATACCCTAATGGAGGCGGGTATGGGTATCTTTCTTTGTCCACGGACATGAAAATATGCACAATTCCTTGCCCATCGGATAAACGGGCGTGGGCATGGGTAAGCTCCACCCGTACCCGCTTCGCCTGATTACCCGTAACCTACCTGCATGTGTAAGAAACTATATCAGTTTGTATTTTTATTTTATTTGTTGAACTTGATTAGTTGTCTTGTTGAACATGATATGTGAATTGTGATGAACTTTATTAGTTTTTGAATGTGTGATGCACCATTGATGTGTGAATTATGATAAACTTGATATATGTATTGCTCGCGGGTAACTAGCATGTCCGCAGGTGATGGGTACCCACGGGCGGCAATGCATTATTCACGGGTAAATGGGCATGCCCGCGGGCGACGGGTACCCGCGAGCGACGGGCATGGGCGAGGTTTTTTGCCCGTCGTCCTTCACGAGTATGCCCGTGGGGGAATTCGGAGTCGCAGACATGGGTATGGGCGAGCACTACCTGTACCAGCCGCGCCGATTGCCATCCCTAATCCTTCCAGAGGGAAACGTGTTGCCCAGCACCACCTACCAAGCCAACAAGGTTCTTTGTCCATTGGGAATGGAAGTAGAAAGAATACATGCATGTCCGAACGATTATATCCTCTACCGTAAAGAGTATGCAGACATGCATGTATGTTCCGTGTGCAAAGCATCCCGATACAAACATAAGAATACTGCTAAAGTGAAGCAAGGACCTCCTGCTAAGATGTTGTGGTATCTGCCTGTGATCCTACGTTTGAAGTGTTTATTTGCGAACCGAAAGGAGGCAAGATTGATGCGTTGGCACTTAGTGGAGCGTAAGAAAGATGGAAAGCTAAGACACCCTGGGGATTCTGCCCAGTGGAGAAATTTCGATTGGAGCTTCGAAGAGTTCGGTGCGGAACCGAGTAACATAAGGTTAGGGTTGAGTACAGATGGAATTAATCCTTTCGGTATCATGAGCAGCCGACATAGCACCTGGCCCGTGAATCTATGTATGTACAACCTTACTCCTTGGCTGTGTATGAAGAGGAAATACATGTTGATGTCACTACTTATCCAAGGGCCGAATCAACCTGGGAATGATATTGATGTGTACCTACACCATTGCTGGAAGATCTTGTGACACTGTGGAATGAAGGGGTACAAGTATGGGAAATGAGAGAATTTCACTTTACGCGCCATGTTATTCTGCACCATCAATGATTTTCCTGCCTTTAATAACCTATCGGGGTTCAGTACAAAAGGAGCCAAAGTATATCCGCACTGCTTAGATGGTGCCGAAAGTGTATGGCTGAATAACTCGCGTAAAACTGTGTATATACGTCACCGTAGGTTCCTTCATAGGATTCACCCATATCGCAAGATGAAGAAACAATTCGATGGAAATAAGGAGGACGGTTCAGCTCTAAGGGATTTTAGAGGGAAAGAGGTCTATGATATGGTTAAGGGACGTAAATTAAGGACCCGTCAGAAAAACATCTGGAAGAAGCGGATAATTTTTTAGAACTTGTCTTATTAGGAGCACTTAGAAGTTCATCACTGCATCGATGTCTTGCACATGGAGAAGAATGTATGTGATAGTTTGATTGATCTCTTACTGAACATTAGTGGTAAAACAAAGGATGGTGTTAACGCACGGCGTGACTTGGTTGATATGAACATAAGGACCAAGTTAACACCAAAAGAAACCGATAAAGGACAAACGTATCTTCCCCCAGCTTTCTACACTTTGTCCAAGGCTGAGAGAAATGAATTGTGCCAAAGCTTGCATGGTGTGAAAGTTTCGTCCGGTTACTCCGCCAATATTAAGAAACTTGTTTCCATAGAAGATTTAAAATTAATTGGTATAAAGTCTCATAATTGTCATGTGCTGATGACACAAATGCTTCTTGTTGCAATTAGGAGTATCTTACCGAACAAGGTCCGAGTGGCAATCTTAAGCCCTCAATTCTATGTCATCCATTAGTTAAAGCATTACACATCTCTGAATGTTTGTACGAATGGGCATGCATTTCATCTCTGAATATTTGCATGAATGGGCAAGCATTTGTGTATATTTAATGCTTGGAAGAAACCTGCTTACGAGCTAATCAATTTTTTATGTATTAATCAAATTTACAATTTTTGTGCTAAGGTTATACCTATTTGCTTCGTATATAGCAGGAAGTTGAACACTTGTAGCTGAAATGTTTGAACTTGGATGGAGCTTCTTGCTGCTTGAGAGATTATAGAGATTTGAGATTGGTAAGATGTAGTTTATTCTAGTTTGAGATTTGATATTTGATTCATGTATGCTATTAGTACATATGTGTATGTGGGTATGAATATAGGACACGAGGTTGGATGCCAATGCAACAAAACTCCCCAGGTTCACTATTTTCAACTCTCCAATGCATCATGTTGTTATTACAGAACTGTCTAGTTTGTAGTTTTACACTAACTTCTTTAGTCCTTAGCTGGTGCTAGGTTCTAGGTTCTAGTACTTGCAGAATACGAGAATGCTAGTGACTTGTCAGATGTAAATATTTCGGTTTTGCCAATGATGACACTTCCTGTTATCTTGTTGCCCATGACACTGTCCTTCTTGTGAAAGCTCCTAATGACTTTATGGTCTTCTCGGCACATTCGAATTCCGTTTGCATGGCCTCGCAAGAGCTTTGCAAGAAGGCCAGTGACATGATTAACATCACTTTGCAACTATATTTGGCGATATTTGAGGTCTGCCATTATGCTCTCTTGTGTTTTATGAGCTACAAATTATTGTTGTTGTATGCGTATATAATTTTGTACCGTGAGAGGGAATTATTCATGTATTAAATCATAGCAGTACAAAACTACATATGGTTTGAAGTGGCTAATATACGAAACAATGTTCTCCATACTAGTTCAAATATGTTTGCAATTTGAAGCATTTTTATCCCTCCGCAGTTTTATTCACAAGAATCCTTTGTGATCTTTTGGCAATAGATTTTTATGACCCCTTAATTGTTACATGTTTATCCAGTCAAACCAAAAAATAGTATCGCGGTTCAAGCTTGAATAGTTCATATCTCTAAGATGGATTTGTTCTCATTTTCATTCTTTCTGGAACACAAAGCTTTGGTTACATCATACATAAAGGCGTGCTTTAGTAAGACAAGTAGCAATATGCAAATATTTTGTAAGTATTGAATCTGGTAGAATTGTTAAAGCATCTTACTAAAATGAACACCATCAAGTCCTGCATTCTGACATCAAGCGTTCTTTTGTTCTGCCAGCTATCTTGAATTATAGGCGAGTAATGGTTTATAATTTGCATGTCACGATTGGAGGTTGGTTTTACCGTGTTTGCCTTCCATGAGGTGTTGTTAAATTGATTATATGATGCATGGATGTATATGATTAAGATATCAATGATGTATCTGGCAAGTTGATTGCTCTAAAGGTAATTTTTGCTGCAAAAAAAAATTAAGTTGCTGCATGGATGTATATGATTAAGGTAATTTAGTCTGTAATTAAGTTTGATCTAGATGTAGTGGTACTGTGAACCTTGAAGTCAAGATTAGGAGATGGTGAATACCGAGTAGTCAGTTAGCAGTTGAGCACATGGGCCGGAAATGATCTGAATATCTGATGCTATCATCACCCTGGGTGAATTAAGACCTTACGAACTCGGACGGAGCTCGATCTCCCGGTCAGCGGGAGAGGAGTACATGTATACTGCTACTACTACTGCTTGTGTTATTGCATACACATACATACGGCCAGTGGGGTGACGCTAGCTATTCACCGCCACTCCGACTTCGATTCCGATTTTGACCGGGTTGCCGCTGCGCGCGTCGCTCGAGCCGTGGCTGTCTCGCCGATCACTCGGTCCGGAAGCGACGGAATTTTCCATCGCTGCATGCAAAACACTTGTACTAGTGCCACAATAGCCCAGGCTTGCGGAAGTTGTTGGGAAATTATGAGTTTAGTTTAGCAGTCGGTCATTAGGTGGATGTTCTATTTAAAATTCTAGTAAGGTGTGTAGTTTATAAATAGGAGGTGTTAGTCATTATAAAAAGTTGATCACGAGAAGAGAAATAAAGAGAAGAAAGAAGTTCCCTATATCTCGTGTTTGATCTACTATTTATTTTTGTATTATTATGTGCGATTCTACGCTTATCTACGAGGTGAACGATCGGAATAGACTCGTCAACGACGGTTGTTCAACACGCTATCAGCACGATCGACTCCGGCATACCTCTAGGCCCACTCTACTCGGATCGAAAGGTAACCATCGTAGTACGATGCCCGTAGATTGAATCACTTTTCTAGATCGCTTCCAATTCAGCAAATTTGACTTTCTAAATTATTTTTTACAGTGCAAATCTGCTCTAATCTACCGCGAGCCTACTTGAAGTAGCCGGCACAATGTCGTTCGACGGATTGTAGGAAGGAGCAGATGTTGATTGTACTGTGGATTGTAGATTGCAAATTTTCTCTAATCTCCGCGAGCCGATTTGTAGTCGCCGGCATAATACTGATTGGATGATTGGTTGAAAAGAATGATTTTTATTGCACTGTCCATTGATGCACAATGGAAAAAAAATATCGCCAGCCACTACACAATCGTGTCACGCCCCTTGTTGGCCTTGCATGGCCGCGCGCGACGGCCACGCCGCCGCGCTCAAGCCCGCAAGACGGCCGCCATCGCTACGCTCAAGTCGACGCCGCCGCGCCGCGCCACCGCTAACCCCGCCTAATCGCCCTCCACGCGCAAGAGCTAGCTCGCAGCCGCCGTCTTCTGCGCGATCCGCGTCTGGCTGCGCCGCCGAAGCCATGGCCGAGTCACACGCCGTCAGAAGCAAGAAAAAAATGGCCAAAACAAAGGGAAAAAAATAGCGTCGGCCCTTGTACGGGCGAGCGGCGCTAGCCCAACAACGGCCAACTCGCGTCGCACTTGCGTGGCCACTCGCGCTCGGCTCTCGCCGGCCCTCCCAGCAGCGCGCCGCTCCAACCACCACAGCGCCGCCGCCGACCTCGTATGGGTGGGGACGCCGCCACCCGCAAGGGCCCGCGCCACCGCCCTCGCATGTCGCCACACCGCCCGCAAGGGCTCGCGCCGTTGGCCTCGCATGTCGCCACGCCGCCCCTCGCGCCGCCCTTCGGCCACCTGTCGCGCCCGTAGCGCCACCAACTCACACGATGACACCCCGCGCCGCCGCCTTGTGAATGGGGTAAGGGGAACCCTAACCCCCATATCCCCCTTTTATATGGGCCGAAGTAGGCTGAATGAGCCTGGCCCAATAGAATTCTGGGGAAAAGAAAATAAAATATGAAAATTTTGCACAAGGGCCCTCAGAATTCTAAAAATTACAAGGAATTTTTCGCGGATAATAAAATTTTGCGAAAAACCCTCAGAAATTGGAAAATGCGGGGAAAAGTTTATAAGATTTGAAATTTAGCGGTTTAGCCCTTGAAAATTACAGAATTTACCAAAAAAATCATATTTCAGTAGAAAATGGCATCGAAAATTCAAATTTTGAATCATTTTGAGCATTTGAAGAATGTTTAACTTTGTTATTATTATTTCTATGCAATTTATATATTATATTTACTATTTTTATTATCTATGATTGTTTATATTACTTTTAACCATAGAAAATAGTAGTAAATCATGAAAAAATACATGATCACAAACCGAGAGTTCAAAGAGCACTATAAGAATTTTACAACTATTTTATGCAAATTACCAACAGTAATCTTATGGACTCTTTGAATGAATATGAAGATGGCTGGCATCACGAACCAGGAGTTAGAAGAGCTGACCCAACATGGCCAGAATTTGTACCAATCTTCAACTATGTGATAAGGTAATCACGGGTGAACAAAAGTTTTAGAAAACTCTTTCTACCTTTCACCGAATGAAGTGCAACCCGCGCGTAACTATCATCAAGACAGCTAAAAGGAGTATGTCGAATTGATTGACATCATGCAAGTTGCGGAAGCTCAAGATGATTTCTAAGAAAGAATTGTATCTCATAGCCGCCTAGTAGCAATGTCGGCCACAAAACTAATGCTAGCAACTACAAGGTGAGGAAGCCTCTCACAAAGGAGATGTGCAAGAAGGATAAGGTCGTGAGTCGCATGTCATTGATACTTTCCAGTCTAAGAAGAAGAGCAAAAAAGCAGCATGAGACACACCTCGCTATTGCAGGCACGGAAGATCCACAACCATTAGTTGCACTCATGGATGTGGATAGCCCAGTAGCAGCCCCCATCACCCCTCTGTTGGACATCGCAGCGGACGTGGCCGTAGTTGCCCAAAAGGAGAAGACTGCCACGTAGATTCAGGCATAAGTTACTACATACTTCGCTGATTTAATCTAGTGCACGCATTGCACTTAGATCTTTTTTATCATCACTTGCAGTTAGTGGTTGTGATAGAACTTTGAATTATTTTACTATTTGAATAATGGTTGTAAGCTCTAGGAGAGCAAAGCATTAAATTCTTACGATGATTCCCGAAGACTTAATTTTTCTCGTATTTATAATAGTAAGTTATGTTCTGATTTTGAAGTATTTTATTTATATGTGGATTGTTTCATACCTCATATTAATAAATGCTTTATATTAGAATGCGTGTGTCGCCCTATGGAGTAAGTGTGCTTAGCGGATAGCGGCACAATGAATACCATCTTGAGAGAGATAATTTTTTTCAGTCAATCAGCAAGAATGCTGGTAATCTTACGACAATCGCAAGCAGCGATACTTGTATAATAAGTTCAGGAGGGGTCACAATTTTACTCTCGATGGGCACAACTTTGGTCATTAAATAAGTCTTGTTGTACGGTTGTACCCAAAATCAACTAGAACTCTCAATAATATTCAAGCTAACAGTTTTCACGTAGAGACTGAAGAAGAGTACGGTAAGGAATACCTGCTTTTTACAAAGCGTGCAGAAAGTCAAAAAGGAATTAGAACGACTTCCTTCATATGAAACTGTGCTATACTATACTAATATTAAGGCACCTGCAGCCTATACTGCCCTGAAAATTGTATTTAGAAACTCTGAACTTTTCTGTCTCTGAGATGATAGATTAGGCCACCCAGGTCTTAGAATGATGAGAAATATAATTAACATTTCACAGGGATAAAACATTGATGTAAAGAATTTTCTGAATTAGGAAGATTTTGTGTGCCCCGTATACGCTACCGGAAATTAATTACTAGACTTTATGCTATGAAAGTGAAGGATGAAGTCTCTGCATTCCTTGAACACATACAGGGAGACATTTGCAGTCCTATAAAACCCCTGTCATGGCCATTTAGATATTTTATGTTGCTCATCGATGCTTTCTCGAAATGGTTGCACGTATGTTTATTGTTTATGAGAAACCACGCTTTTGCAAAGCTAATCTCGTAGATAATTAAAATTAAGAATAATTTCCCTAATCATCATATGAAGTCCATCAGAATGGACAACGTTGGAGAATTTACTTTAAAGGCATTTGATGATTATTGCATGGCAATGTGAATTAAAGTTGAGCATTATGTACCGAATGTCCACACCTAGAATGGAATAGCAGAGGCAATAATTAAAAGGATTAAAATTATTCCCCAACCGTTTTTGCATAATTGTAATTTACCAACTACATGTTAGGGACATACGGTCCTGCACGCAGCAACTCTCATTAATTTTAGAACATCGGTATATAACATCCATTCATCTATGCATCGAGCACAAGTGTCAACACCGAAAATTTCTTATGTTCGAAGATTTTGTTGCGAGATTTATGTACCTATACCACCACCGCAACGAACTGCAATGAGCCCTCTTTGAAAGTTCGGGATATACGTTGGTTGTGAGACAACATCCATAATCAGGTATTTGGACCCCCACGACTGAGATTTGCATGCAGTCCGCTTCGCTGATAGTATATTTGATGATGATTGTTTCCCGTCATTAGGGGGAAAATCAATCCCTTGTTGAAAAATGTCAGCAAATAACGCGGCAAACCACGGGAATCCATGAACATGACTCGTGTACTAGTGAAGCAAATAGGGAAGTCCAGAAGATAATTGATTTGCAAGTATTAGCGAATCAAATCCTTAACCACTTTAGTTATTTGAAGAGCGTGACCAAGTCGCACGTGCATGCACGCAATGCACCGGAGAGGGTTGAAATACCAAAGAAAACTGAAGATACCTATAATCCCATCTAGAGGCCTCAGAATAAAAGGACGAGAACTCCGGTCCCTCGAATCCTAAGTAGCCGGGGACACCTGGTGAAAATGGATAAGAAGGGTTTGACACCGCCGATCACTGAAGTTCCCTAGAACAAGAAGGGGAGCCAGTTGAGAACTGACATCAGTATGGAACCTTCAGAAAAAGGCATACCGGATTTGAACATTCCAACGGAGGGAGACATCAGAAGGGATGTGTGTTCACATATCGGAGCTGAAAAACTAAAGGGACTTGCCCCTGTAATTAGAAGCAGCAGTGAGCAAGTAGAAACATTTGACGAATCGCCCTATGAAGAAATAGTTATAAAATATGTGACCACGGGAGAATCTATGAATAGGACAACAGACAATGTCGATATTTATTTTGTAAAAAAATTACCACAATCATTGATCTTAATCCAGAGGCTGCATCGCTCACTGAATGTAAGAAAAGACCAGATTGGGGAGATTGAAAGAAGACAATAAAACTGAATTATTATCTCTGAATAAAATAGAGGTGTTTGGGCCTGTAAGCCGTACACCTCCCCATGTGCACCCCATAGGGCAAAAGTGGGTATTTGTTCGAAAGATAAATGAAAATAATGAAGTTGTAAGCAAGGCTCGCTGCACATGGTTTCACTCAACATCCAGGAGTTGATTACGAAGAAACATGTTCTCTGGTCATGGACGGAACTACCTTTAGATATTTAATCTCAATGACAGTAAACTTGAATTTAGAAATGCAATTGGTGGATATGGTGACTGCATATCTTTATGAAAAATTGGATTCGAATATTTACATGAAGGCACCTGAATGTATCCATGTCCCGAACCAAGACAGAGCAAATAGAAATATGTACAGTGTGAAACTCAGAAAGTCACTGTACAAACTTAAGCAATCAGACAAGATGTAGTATAATCGCTTGAGTGACTTTGTATGCAAGAAAGGCTATACAAATAGTGAGAATTATCATTGTGTATTTATACGATGATCCCATGATGGATTTTGTATAATCTCAGTGTATGTAGATGATCTGAATATCAACAGAACCTTGGAAGATATTAAGAAAGTAAGCTCTTATTTGGAGTCGAAGTTCGAAATAAAAGATTTACATAAAACCAAATATTACCTAGGCATGCAACTGGAATCAGACAAGGTTTGGAGTACTTGACCTGCATCGCAGAAGAGTCAGTATTTCTGGTCGGAAGTTCATCGACCAGTTCTAAAGATCTTCGATCGCAAACATAAGTCATTTTTTGATCTCCCCGAACCATGATGACACCTTTTGGTCCTGACATCTTCAAACTCTGATAACCGTAATGCGTGGCTATCAGGAACTTTGCTATAGCCAGACGACCAAGAATCCCGTTATATGCGGTCTCAAAATCGACCACATCAAACGAAATCTTTTCCGTTCGGAAGTTATCACGACTTCCGAACGTAACCGGTAAGGAGACCTGTCCTATCGGTTTGGCGGTAGAGCCAGGGACTATACCATGGAAGGCATATTTTACTGGCTTTACCTTTGACTTAGGAACCTGCATTTCTTCTAAAGCTCCCGAGAATAATATATTTAAGGAACTACCTCCATCTATCAAGACTCTATTGACCTTACAATTATTAATGGTAGGCTCAACTATAATAGGGAACCTACCCGGTCGAGTCGATGAAACGGAGCAGTCTTCTTTGCCGAAGGAGATTACGGTGTCCGACCACCTCGAAGGCTTGATACTGATCGGAGATTCTGCTAGGTTGACCTCCCGCCCCACGGCTTTCAGATGACGTCGAGAGTCGTACGATGAAGATCCTCCAAAGATCATGTTGACTGTGTGCTGAGGTTCTTGGTATTCCATCTCCTCCTCGCCATCTTTATCCTTTTAGGAGCTGGCCTCCCCCAACTCTTGTATTGAAGGAAGCGGGTCTTTACCTGCATAGTAATCTTCTAATTTCTTTTGCCAGACATGGTAGGTACGCAGATCGTGTCCAGCCTGTTGGTGAAGCGGGCACCACTTCTTACCCTTTTTATATCCATCGGTCGGAATATTTGCTTTACCTCGATCGGTATAGTCCCTCTTACCTTTGGTAGGCTTTTCCGGGACCGCTAAGACCTCCTTACCATCCGTCTTGCGATGCTTCTTCTTCTTGAGAACTTTCTTATTCTTCTTCACAGGCTCTTCTAAACCAGATTGAGGAGTTTTATCTTTTCGATCTATAGCTTCGCTCCATTCGACTGCCTCACTAGCAGCTGCATATTTATCCGCCATATCGAATAGCCCGGCGGTTGTTCGTGGGGGATTCATAGCTATATCCTCTGTGAACCTCCGGTTCCTTAATCCTGCCTTAAATGCCTGAATTACAGAAGATTATGCAATCTCGGGTATTGAATTACGAACCTGGCTGAACCTCTTGATGTACTGTCGGAGAGTTTCTTTTGGGTTCTGCCGGATCCGATGTAGATCATCTTCCTTCCCTGGGCGGTCGTACGTACCCTGAAAATTCACAATTAAGATATCGCAGAGTTGTTCCCAAGTGTAGATTGATCCGACCGGCTGGTTAAGTAACCATGACCGGGCAGATCCTTCTAACACCGTAGGTAGGTAATTGGCCATAACGTTTTTATTACCACTAGCCGCTCTGACGGCGGTGGTATAGATCTGGAGAAATTCTAACGGGTTCTGAGACCCATTGAACTTTTCCATGTTGGCCGGTCGAAAACGGTTAGGCCAACGCACAGCCTGGAGCCCTGCTGAGAAAGCTCGGCAGCCTGTGACTGATTCATGGCGCCTTCTTTGGAAAGGAGCCGGATTGCGGTCGGTTGGGGACCGGTTCCTTAGATTAGAGAACTGAGGTTCCGACGTCCCGACCTGATCATGAGCGTTATGATGCTCTCGATCACCTGCCTGGTTCAAACGATGTCGAAGATCGTTCAGACCAAGCGAATGACCCTCTCGACGAGAGGAAGGTGTACTTATTCGGAACAATCCCCTTCCCTCATGAACCATTGGTTGGAAACGTCGAGGAGGTTGCGGTATTGATAGATTCCCAACATAAGCATATTGCCCTCTGCCAAGGGAAGAACGCTGGGACGAAGTCATTGTTTGACTTTTGCGGTGTCCTCCGTTCTCGGTATTCTTTCGTACGTTGTACGGTTTGTTGGAGAATCTCCGACACTTGTCCTACCAATTGGACAAAACCTGGAGCTCCTGCTAAAGCAGGATCAGTATTATTTAAAATATCACGAATGCGCTGCAGATTCTGTACCGTTACGGATGGTCTCGGAGGATTCATCGAAGTTGTTGGTGTTCGCAGGTCCGAACCTTCTCTTAACCTCGTGCCTGGCCGCACTTGACCTGTGATCCTCGGTGGGGCTGAACCAGGCGAATTAACTGATGGACGTCCATCAGCTCTGTTGCCTCTGGTAGCTGGTGCTTGATTGCCCGCGCCATTTCCATCAACACATGGTGGTGAGGTAGCGGGTGCAGGACCGTACAGGGCATTGCGATAAGTATTTCCGATCGCATTGACTTCGTGTTTCCAGCATCGGTCCTCCGAATAGTTTCCACTGTACTCAGTGGAGAGCTTCGTAGTACTTCTACCAGACACTTCCACGACGGAGACCGGTCGGAGATGAGAACCTCTTGAGACCTCCGTGGCGGACTCAGCCTGATACGGCGAACTGCCGATCGTTTGCTGAGTTTTATCATCCCCACTCGGCCCATGGCCGGTGAGGGTTTCATCGACACCGTTACCAGATGTCGGTTGGCTCTCGAATTTGTAAGTCGTGAGTGAATACCTATCAACCATGATGGTGTCGAGAGTGTATTGACTCTTGGATTGTAGGGCTGAAAATTCATCACCTTTTTTGCCGGCCGGAAAGACCGGGCTTGAAGAGGTTTTGGACACCAATCGATCGGAATGTTCGTCCTCTGAAGCTCCACTTGCTGCAGTGGTGCGTCCTCATCCATCTGCTCGACTTCGGCGTTGTCCGCGACTTGCGAACCAGCTGAGGAGGAAGAGGACAACGTCCAATCACCCTGCATGGCCTGGATGCAGGCGTCCATATCGAGGTTGGAGTAGTCGTCCAGATCGAACCAATTCTCCTCGTCCCAAGTTCCTGCCATGATCTCATGAACAGAAGAATGGGCGAGGATTTGATGAGCAAAGAATTCCTTTAGAAGATTTGCGCCTTCTTCCCCACGGACGGCGCTAGCTGTCGACGATCAAATCGCCGATCTTATGAATATATAAATGAAATAAGGAAAATGGCGTGTATCTTCTAGAAAGTAGTGAGACTGCTCTTTATTGCTTTGAACTGGCTATTACAAAGGGTGTATAAAACTTAGACTAAAGACTAATTTAGGAATACAAGGCTTTTGAGGGTGTCTCCCAAATGATCTTCACTGTTCTGGCCTCTCCATCTTCAGTCTGCATTCCTCCTTATATAGTTGATGAAGGGCTGGCAGTTGTCTCTAGAGGAGACGCCTGTTCGGGAAGCAACGCGTCTGGTCGAAGAGAGATGTCTGTTGGTAATGTATCAACTGTCGTGCGGTTATATGTCCATGAGTCATATAACCGTACTTCAGTATCGTAACATCGCGTGGTATGGAATATATAGCACATGTTCCATTCGTAACACGGTAAAGCATATGTCTGGTCGTAGATCCAGACATCAGTTCAAAGCCTTGTGAGCATTTGACTGGTCGGAGACTAGGTTTGGAACCATGTCCGACCAGATTGAGTACTATGTAACCTCTAGAATTCTTACGACCAGTGAGGTCGTTAGCCTTAGGGTTTACGACCATGAAGACGTATGGTCTCTATATACTAAATAATAAATAAATGTTTTAATCCTCGTCAATATGTGGATATCATGGGGATATACTTCAGATCTTAGGATGATGTGATAATTGACAATGGCGTTAATGGTTTATCGTTTCACATGTTTTCGGCAAAGAAACAGTGCTGTCAGGCTTCAGACGGTCTGACCGGCCTAAGATCGGTCCGACAGGCCATAGCGGCGGTCGGACCGGCAATGTCAGAAAGTGGTATTTTGAGCTGGGCCAAAAATAAAGGTAGCGAGCAATAGAGGGGATTCTATTGCACTTAGTCTCATAATTTTTAGAGTCTCCAGTCAAAAGTTCTATTGGATTGAAAATTTCAGTAGGTTTCGGTTTTCCAGAGAGGAAATTCGGCTAAGTCTTTACTGGCGGTCTGACCGGCCCTGGGGGCGGTCTGACTGGTTTTTACTTGGATCGTCGGCCGTCGTGGCGGCGATATTCGGTTGTTAGGTCAAAGTCATGAGTTTCAGGGCATATATGTTGCATGATGCATATTTTGACTAACATGGGACAAGTTGTGAAGAACTTGTTCCCAAATTCGGTTTACTTGTCTGTTGTTGTTCAGGTTGCTTGGTGGTCAACGGCGAGGATGATTGGGACTAGGCGAGGATGATTGGGACTAGGCGAGAGCTGAGGTGCAGAACGATCGACGATGTCGTGTGAGGTCAATGAACTCAAGCGTGGTGCAAGATGGACAAGGGTGACCTATTAGCTAATCCGAGGCGCAAGATGGCGCAAGGTGTAGCTAGTTAGGTCAAAAGGTGTTAAAGACGATGCATTCAAATACGTGCGTAAGTATCCCGTTTGTTTTGGGCCTTAACGGGAGTCCAATTGAGTCAAACTTCTAGAAGGTCTAAGCCTCCACTATAAATAGAGGAGGGAGGTGGCTGCACCTCCTCTTCGTCTTTTTGCTATTTTTGTAAACCCTAATTTTCTTAGGGAGAGCTTTTATGGAGGCTAGGGTTCTTGATAGTTTGATGTAATTTTCGTGCTCTTGGATTGAGCATTGTCCTCCATTGATGGAGAGGTTGTAAGCCCATATCATATCAAATCAATCAAAGGAAAGTTTGATCATGTTTTGTCTGATTGTGTTCTTTCTCTATATTTGATGATTTTGAGTCTTTCTTTGATTCGCGAGTTTTTGATTGAATTCTTCATGTGATCTAGCTTGCTGTGATGTATGGGAACCTATCTAGGATCATCTTGATCATCAATCACCCACGAGTAAGATTTTGGATCAAGTTTTCGTTTTGACCGGTTTTGAACCCTTCTTCAATCAAACGGAAAAGATCACTATTCTTCCAAGAATTATCCCAATCTTTGATTGGAATAGGTCCCTGATATCATAGAGAAGGTGTGTTCCAAGTTTCATCAAGTTTGGAGTTGTAGATCAAAAGTTTCATCTATTTGCAATTTTGTCATCGGGTTGGTTCTGTTCTGTTCTTCAGGCTAGAGGTCAGACCGCCCAAGGCCAGAGGTCAAACCGCCAGTGCATTGATTGGCTTTAATCTTTGTTGATTTTGTCGTATTGCTTAGGGGTTTATATTGGATTCAATATTAGTCTTCCGCTGTACTGATATACTGGTCTTCATAGCTTCCATAGCTATTAGAGTGAAATTTGTGTTGAATCCATTATTTGTGAAAAAGTGAGCGTGCTCCTATTCACCCCCCTCTAGCTGTCTTTTCGGTCCAACAAGATGGATGAAATTAAAGTACTGCATATTAAGTCATGTGAAAATTTTGCAGAGTTATTCACTAAGTCACTTCCAGCATCTAGCTTTGAAAGATGAACACTTGAAATTGGAATGATGAGACTTATAGAATTGCAGAATTCAGGGGGAGAATCTTCACGAACTCATTATTGAAACTTGACCATGAAGATCGAGTACCCAAAGAGTAAATTATGGAGATTAAATGAAACTGGGTGCATTATACTCTTTTTCCCTTGACGAGTTTTCCAAAAGTTTCTCAGCTAAGATTTTTAATGAGGCAATTTGTGAAACGCAGCAGAACGTGTGTCATGTATTTTTTTCAAATTTTTTCACTGAGTTTTTATGGAGTTTTGACGAGACATGAACATGCGAGGATAGGTGCTCAAGGAGAAGTGCTGGAAAACCATATGCTTGGCCTAGCAGCCGACCCATGTATGACCGACTCATCCAAAACTCTAGCCTGGTCTTTTAACCTATAAATAGGGGTACTAGTAATTTTAAAATGCTGATCGCTTGAAGAGTAATAAAGAGAAGTAAGAAGTCTTCTACATCTCTGTGATTAATTTACTATTTTGTTATTATGTTCTTGCATTATTTGATATAATTCTATGTTTATCTACGAGATGATTGTTCGAATTGAATTCGCCCGCGATAGTTCGTCGACAACTCAAATTTAAATAGGTTCACCGCGTGTGCCCACTATTGCACCCGAAAGATGTCTCGCGTTAGTTATCCACCGTCAGGAGAAGAGCCGTCGCCGTTGCATGCGGCGAAAAATTCCCGTCGGCAGCATCGTTGACACTGGCAACTGGCAACGAGCGTCGTGGCGGGCGGATCGTCACGATGGGTGGTGACCGACGCCGTGATGGGCTGCACGGCAATCGGCGGCCGACCTCACGATTTAGTCACGTCGAGCTGTGTCGGATTGTTGCGGATCTAAGAGTTTGGGGATCTCAAAGTCGAGCGGTGTCGGATGGTTACGGATCTAAGAGATTGGGGATTGTTGAGATCGACCCCGCTGCCCTTTTTGACACGCCGCGTTGAGCCGCCGCCGCCGCCGCCGCCGCCGCCGCTCTACTCCGTTGGGTGGCCGCCATCGCTAGTTGCTAGCTCCCTCCTGCGTGCCGACGTTAGTGGATTTGGGGATGGCTCCCAAGGAGCCGAGCTCGGATGGGAGCCATAATCACAGTTTAGTTTTCACATGCTCATGTTTCCAGCGAAACAACATAGTCCCAGACATGCCTGACAGGTAGAAATCATCAAAATCTACGGTTCTTGGCAGGGACACAAGATGATTGTAGTTCTTACCATTACTCGTATTTTTGTCACCCCAAAGGCTCTACAATGTTAGATAAATAAATTGGTTGAACAAAGTACTCCTCGAATGTTTGTACCCTCCGTCATTTGCCTTAAAAGGGGATTCTCTTCGTGTAATTCAAGTTGCCTTGAAACGTTTATGCCCTACAAACTGTAAATTTATGACCAGGAACTACAAATTCAACAATCGCCAAGGCAATATTACCACAAAATGATGATCGCCAAAACAACATGGTAACGCTAGCTGGCACTGCCCGCACCTGGTGAAATCCAACTCAGGAGAGGACAGCCATCAGATCCGGCACTCTCAACACAATGTAATTCTTTCCATCAGCACCCTTGAACTCGCTGCCAGCGTACTTGGAATACAGAACGGTGCTGCCTGCAGAGACCGACAATGGGCTCCTCTTGCCTTCCTCATCCAGGGGGCCTGGGCCAACAGCCACGACCTGTCTCCAATCAAGAATATATCATTTACTAGCATAACTTTGATTTGGGCTAGATGCGATCGCATAGGTGTAACATGAAGCTCAAACGGTGCAGTTCAGAACCATAGGACATATCATAGACCCAAAAAATGTCCAGGAGAACTAACAAATTGAGTCACTGACCGTTCCAATGGATGGTTTCTCCTTAGTAGTTTCGGTAAGCAAAAGACCACCAGGTGTTTTATCTTCAGCTTCAGCAACCTATCATACAAGAAAAAGGAAGCAAAGCAGGAAATAATTATTATAAGTTTATAACCAAAAGGAAAGGTGCTATAAGTAAGTTATAACCTCAACTTGTAATCAGATGTCCAGAAAAAATGTGGTATAATAGATGTCTACCTTGATAAGAACACGGTCATTAAGAGGCTTCATGTCTTTCACGTCATCGGTCTCTAGAATACCTATGATGTCATCCTCTTTTAGGATAAGATGGTTGGAATCATTCAACTCCACCTCTGTTCCAGCATACTTTGAATATACAACTTGAGCTCCAACCTACATAAGTAACAAATGTACATGTTACTATATATTCTTTTCTTGCCAACCATAGGTACGAGCTTGCTTGTATTGAAAACTATCACAGCAGAACACATAAAAGAACCAAACTAGATACAGAACCGGCATAAAGTATGTGAAATCTTGGGTTAAAACAGGTAACACAAATACTCTTCAGCATGCTTCCGACTGGATTAGTTATAATTCCAATGCTAAAGCAGCTAGGCTCATTCTGTTAGTTTTAGGTCTGATTTTCTTACTCATAAAACTGGAACAGATTGACTGCACACAACTTGCTAATAATGATTTGGTCATTTTCTGTAACAGTTCATTGACAAAGGCCGGCTTACCAATCACAAGGAAATCTTAGGTGGAGACAAGTTCTCCAGAGTAATGGAAGAAACAATGTTTCCAGTCCATAAATGGCCAATATAATAGCTATACCTGCTCTCCCATGAGGTAGTCTATATATCTAAAGCCCACCAGTTCTGCTAGAAAGTACTTACAGGTAATCTTACACTCTTCTTGCAAAGAACAATATACCTGAATGCTGACTTCCACTTTGTTATCCCCAACGATTCTTCCCTCTCCAATGGCAACTACCTCACCCCCCTGAGGTTTAGACTGAGCAGTCGAAGGAAGCAAAATTCCACCAGTTGTCGTCTGCTCAGAAGACTTAATCTTTACAAGCACTCTGTCGGACAAGGGCTTGAGAGTTGTATACTGCAATGGAATGACAAGACATTATTTCCCACCTGCAAAGCATGAAAACATACTTTCTGGAAAACAAATGAGGCAAGGCAATTCTTGCCAAGTATGTGAACAAGCCACAATATACTCCCCAACCAACAATATGTTAGACACTAAACATGAGAACTAGAAGTGGAAACACAATAAAAATGTTAATCAGAGATTGAACGATATTTGCTTTTGCTCCCGATTTAACATCTTGGTAAAATCAACCCTTGCAATTCAGTTCATGACACAATTCATCGCAACACTGACCATTAAATCCAGAGGAACTCACCTACATGTAAACATTACGCAGCATGCGTAAGCAGCACACGACACCCTTCACATGGAGACCTTCAAATTCCCTAATCACCATGAGCTAACTATCGCGGCAATAAGTGCACATTTCGAACCACTACATTCCGTCACCATTATCAGATCCATGGAAACGTAATCAGCCTATCCCAGCAACCTCAACATCGATTCCATCGCTCTTCCTAGTGAACATAACAGCGACACTAAGGCACATTGCAAGGAAACACACCTTGGGGGCGACGACGGTGGCGGCCCGGACGAAGAGACCGCGGAACAGCCGCCGCGCCGTGCGGACCCCGACGACCGGCGGCGGGGGGAGGCGGAGCGCATCGAAGGAGGCTGGCCCCTTCCTGGCGAAGTCGGCCGCGCCAACTCCGGCACCGGAGAGCTGCACCGACGCCATTCCCGGAGGATTTGCTTTCCGCCGATTAACGCCGCAAAATCCGAATAGTACAAGGAGATAATAAACCCTAGAGCAGAGAGGAGCGAGCAGTGGATGCGAAGGGAGAGGCGATGGCGCAGGGCGAGCGAGCGCTTTATCCCCAGACGCCGCGCTTCTCGTGCGCCGTGGGGTGGGGCATTTTTGGCATTTCAGCCTGAGGTGGCATTGATTTTGCTGGCCCACGTAAATTTGGGGCCAAGGGATCCAACTTTGTAATGAAGCCCAGATTTATTCGGCCCAGTCGTACCGCACTGCATCCTGTTACTGTTCGGCTCCGCGTGACTCAATGCCCGAGCCGTAGAGGAGCGGCGATCGCCACCGCGGAGGGAAGCCATGGTCGCCGCCTCCCCTTCCTGCGCCACCGTCGCAGCATGGACCGTGGCTGCGGTGCTGCTGCAGGTTGCCGGCCTCTCCCTCTTCCTCTACGGCTTCTTCCCCGTCAAGCCCACGCTCCCCGGCTTCAGGTTCGCGTCTCTACCTCTGCTCTGCTCTGCTCTGGTTTCTCTGTGACTGTGAATGGTATTTGCTTCAGTTGGCTTATCTCTGGTGATCCACAGTGGCGTGGAGAGCTACCGGACGCCGCCGTGTGGTCCCGTCGGTGGCGGGGAGGAACCGGCGCTTCCTCCCGATCAGCTCAGATCTCTGTATAGGGTAAGGCATTGCCTCTGTTTCAATTCCTCGCTCTAGATCCATTTCGTGCCGCTGCTGTTGCGTATTGCGTTATGACTGGGACATCGAAGATTTGAATGTTGAGCTTGTTGATGACTGTACTGTGTACATTGTTTTTTAGAGAAAAACTACTGAGAGCACAGATCACAGTATTTATTACGATATTCACGCTTGTGTTTTTGTGCGTGATTTACACCAGGAGCTCTCTGAGGTCCCTCCTGTGTACGATCGCTTGGTTTTGATGGTATGTCCTAAATTGACATGCCTGTTCTTCTGGCAGCATAATTTAAAACATTTCGATGACTATTTATCTGAACTTTTAATGTTTGGCCTTTTGAGTTTATGAATGTCAATATAGGTAATAGATGGGCTACCTGCTGAATTTGTACTGGGGAGAGGTGGAAAGCCTCCAAGCAAAGAAATGATGGAGTCCATGCCGTACACTCAATCTCTGTTAGCTGGTTGCAAAGCAGTGGGTTATCATGCAAAGGCTGCACCTCCAACCGTCACAATGCCCCGACTAAAAGTAGGACTGTTTTCACCTAGAGATACCTATTTGTGCCTATGTTTGGCAATCCTAATTGTGTTATGCTTTCAGGCAATGGTATCCGGGGCAATTGGAGGTTTTCTAGATGTAGCATTTAACTTCAATGCTCAAGCCTTCTCGGATGATAACCTCCTTGGTTAGAACAATAGAACCTCTCCCCACCTCCCTATTCCTCTCTCTTACTAGTCATCATCTTTGTATGCCAAATTACCAATAAAATGTGTTGGCCAAATTTGTTGAGGGTTACCCCCTCTATGTTCTGCATCATCCATTGATTTCTATCTCACCAGAAATTGTTTATTATTTATATTTATCATATGTGCACAACTTTGCAGATCAGCTTCATACGATTGGTTATAAATTAGTGATGTTGGGAGATGAGACATGGATCAAATTGTTCCCAACGCTCTTCTATAGACAAGATGGCGTGAGCAGTTTTTATGTAAGTCTTGTCTCATGCATCACATGCTTTTCTTACAGTGGAATCTGATTGAAGGATAAGAACGCACTTTGCAGATTTAAACACTCATAAAATGAGCTTTCGCTATCATCTGAAGCCCGTTACATTCCAACAAAGAATCAGTGCTTCCCTGTGTTATTCTCAATAAATATGGGGGTGGGGTGTGGGGGATTACTGAAATCACTAGCTGATAGACCAAACTTAGACATTTAAAGTTTTTAGGTACCTGGCATCTCCTTGCCATCTTTTAGGCATACTTTACTATACTATATTTCAAAACCACATAATTATCCTGGTGATCGTATACCAATCCTTTAGGGAATATTGGCAAATTTGGGCTGTGCTTACAGATATTTGCATATGAGGCACTTAAGCAGTTAAAATTATAAGTTAGTGCTTAATTTGTCTAATAACAGTGTTTTCTTTGCTCTTCGCAGCCTAGTCTTATGAATAAAATTTTATTTAATGATTTGTAACTACATGGCAGGTGAAAGATACGGTTGAGGTTGATTTCAATGTTTCTCGTCGTCTGGAATTTGAGTTTGCTGCGAAAGACTGGAATGCATTGGTACATTTTTACTCTTGCCTTGGTGCATGTTCACTTATTTTATTACTTGTGGACTAATAATGCTATCTAATTCTTTGGATTACAACCATGTAGTCCAGGTGTCCAACTAATGTTTGTTATGAATTATGATCAATGTCTAACTCTCTTTACATGATCTTCCCTTTTTTATGCTGTTTGATAAGGTTATCCTGCAATGTCTTTTGTTGAATACTGAGCAATTCCTTTTCTTTTGATAATTTCAGATTCTTCACTATTTAGGCTTAGATCATGTTGGCCATATAGGCGGCCGTCGGAGGTAATAACATTTTTAATGCTTTCCGGGGTTTGAGCGTTGTCTAGTTTCAGTTGAAATTTTAACATGACAGTGTTGCCTTTTGGGGTTTGAGTGATGTCTAGTTTGAGTTGAAATTTAAAATGACAGTGTTTTGATGACCCAAAAGCTGAAGGAGATGGATCATGTGATTAGAAGGGTGCATACTGCAGTTACGAGCCTTCAGGATAATCCTGACAGAACACTTTTGGTTTGTGAACCTTTCTGGTTTCTGCAAAAAAAACAAAACAAAACAAAAAAAAAAAAAAAAAAAACTGTTTCTAGTAGTATACATTAGTTCTGATAGGCATTTTGCTTTCCCCCTACATTTCAGGTTGTGGTCAGTGATCATGGCATGACTGAAGGTGGTAATCATGGAGGATCTTCTTACGAAGAAACTGACTCCCTTGCCCTTTTTATAGGACACAGTGTTGAGAACTCATATTGTTCACCTTATGACCAGAAAGAAGCACTTCAAGTATGACTCTATACTTTATTATTATTATTATATAGTTTATGTAAATTGCAGAACTTCTCTCAGCCTTGTTTTTCTTTTTTGTCTCTGGATATTTGTGGAGCTCTACTTCAGTTTTGAGTGTTCTTTTGAGTTTTGATATAGAAATCAATGTTACAGTATGTGAATATTTTCATATATATCAGTCGGTTTTCCGTCCTCGTCATTCAAGCTGAAAAAATTGTTGCAAATGTCCTAAGAATAGTGTTCCAAGAGACCAGCACACAACTCTGACCTGTTACCTTCTTTGTCAGGTGGACCTTGCCCCAACTCTAGCTCTCCTCTTCGGCATACCAATCCCGAAGAACAATATAGGTGTCTTGCTTCCAGAAATATTTAATTGTTTGACAGGTGATTCTATGTTTACCTTCCATTTTAAGTGCATTGTGCTTCGTCATGAAGCAGATGAATAGATGTTTTGTGGTTGTAGGCTTCATATTAATTTCAATAGGTTATAGCTTTTTGTTTGATGTATAATCTTATGTCACCTGTTGCCTTTTGTGGATTGCTATATTCTCATTTAGATCAAAATATTAGATTGTTTACAAATTACATGATTCTCAGTTTTCAGCTCTGAGATGATGAGTTCATCTTGTTTTCAGATGACCAAAAATTGCGAACCTTAGAGCTGAACACGTGGCAAATCTCAAGGTTGCTGCAAGCACAATTACCTGCTTTCTGCTCTGAAGATTGCATTAACTCAAAGGATGGTTTAGGAATTGATATGCTTCCTGAATCTATTGAGAAAAAGTTGTGCCATTTGCTTTCTAAAGCTTTTGCTTCACATCAATCCTGGCGTCTCCATCGAGATTCTAATTTCAGGTGAGCTTCTGCTGCTAATATCCTTAAACAGTTGTGAATATCATCACCCATCACCTTTTCTTAAAAGAACTTGCTGTTCCAGGTCCATTGAAGGTGGGTACTTCGAGACTACTGTGGACGCCTACTATGGATTCTTAAGATATGCGAGTGAGTGGTTGTCTCACAGAGCGACCGATGTAATTTTACTATCTTTGCAGTTCTGTACCGCAGTGTGAAGTAGCTTTCTGTTAGATTTGCCTTTCTTCTAAATGACTTATTTCATTTTACTGTTTATACTTGCAGAAACCACTCCATTTACTCGTCTCTGCAATCTCATTGATGATTATTTCATGCCTTTTTCTCGTGGGCATTGTCTCTTGCCTATTTAAGGGAAAGTCTGCAAGTCAAGATGAACACTATTCTGATTGGGATTTGGATAAGCATTTGCACCTTGACGAGGTTTTCATTCTTATGGGGATTTTTCTCTATGTCATCAGTCTTGGTTCAAGCTCTTTTGTGGAAGAAGAGCAGTATACATGGCACTTTCTCACTTCCACTCTGTATTTAATATTTCTCATCAAGACAGTTCAATCAATGCTGAAAGAATCAAATTCAACAGTAGTACATAGAGCAGAAGCAAAGATCTTTCACAGAAATAACTACTCTTATTTTACCAGCTATAAACTAACCCCAGGCAAGCGAGATGGCTGCAAGTTATTTACTGTCCTTACTGTTCTTGTTGCTGGGAGAATTATAAGAGCTTGGCATCAAGGTGGGGTTAACTGGGTTCACTTTCCCGATATTTCAAAGATATTGGCCCAAGCTGACTCTTCTATTGTAAAGTCTCTTCAAATTATCTCTGTTCTTGCAGTTGTGGTATTTTGTTCAGTTTCACTGATGTTACTGAGAACAAGGAAAATACATGTTATAGGAGTATGGTTGGGCCACCTTTCTTGTGGACTTTTGGTTGTGCTGCATATCTGGGAAAGTCAGATCAATACTTCAGTACCAATCAACCATAGCACAACATCAATAGCCCAGATATTTTATGTCATCGCAAGTATTTCAGTAACTTTCACTATTCTTGCGTCACCTTGGATATTTCCAATACATTCTACGGAAGCAGAACCAACATCCTCCTCTGGCTCCAATCCGGAAACAGCTATACATTTGCATGGCATCAATCAATCTTTGTTCCTGACTGGAATAACATACACAATGTTCTGGTGCCTTCTGCAATTGCTTCTGCAACAATCCATAAATGCTATTCCTCTTTTGCTCATTTTCTTGCAAATAATCTCGAGTATAATTCATTTTTCTCTGGATAAATCATTGCATAAGCAATGGGTACAGGTTGGTTTCTTGAAACATTCTTTACAATCTTTGCTCGACCAACATGTTATTTTTGTTTCCCAAATTCATGGCACCATGGGAAATGGTTATTTTTATTGGCTAACCATTGGTGATAAACCATGTAGGTTGTTGCAATGCAATTCTTGGGAATGGTCGGTCATTTTGGTCTTGGGAATACAAATACCCTCGCCAGCATTGACGTTGCTGGAGCTTTCATTGTAAGTTTAACATAAGACTTTCTAAAGTGACCCTTCTCCCCATTTCCTTATGATTTGACTAATGAATTTTAATAGGGCATTTCAAGTTACTCCACAGTTCTTTCTGGGATACTGATGTTCATTATTACATATGGATCACCTCTGTTGTTATACCTTGGAATGGTGGTTTATATATCGGTGAAAGATAGTGATGATATATCTACTCAGCAATTAAAATGGAGCTGCATTCTAGACAAAATGATCACACTGGCATGTTTGCTTCCTTTGCTCATTAATTCTGTTGCCTTGACTTCATACACCATTGTTTTGCTGCTCATGAGGAACCACCTGTTTGTTTGGAGTGTATTTTCACCAAAGTAAGTATTCAATAAATGCTTTACAAATAAATGTTTAGTCACTTCTCCATTTTGGTGATCACATAGATCCCTTCAAGATTTATGATTTTCTATTTTGATGCTCGCCTTCTGCATGCGGGCTTTCGTTGCCTTCTGCATGCGGGCTCTCGTTTGTTTCTATTTTAGAAATCAGAACAAGTGACTGCAGCTATACTAGAGCACTAGAGCTTATGTCCATACAAAACTGCAAGCACACCCCTCAAACTGCTGAATAGCATGTGAAACGAAAGAAAAGAATGGAATGGTGTTTTTAAGTATCGAATTCCAGTCTTCTTTAAAAATAGAAACAGTTAGTTGTGACGAGAATGATTTCACTGGTTGCAATGGTTATCAATTTATCATGGATAGACTTTTACTGAGTTCAATGCAGGGATAAAAAAAACCGGTCGGTAACAATAAAAAAACCGGCCGGTAATCGTTTACGGTCGGAACCGGTAAAAAAAATACCGGCCGAAATTTTTAAAATTTGAATTTGAATTTTTGACTCCATAATGTCCTTCCCTAGTTGGTTTATGCATTCTTATACTAGATTATGTATTGAAACATTAGTTTTTAGTATATTTAGCACAATTAAAACATAAAGGAGGACTTTTTATTTATAACTTGAAACACTTTCTCATTAATTGGATTGCATGCAACCATAAGAGAATTGGATTGCATCATTATTTGCTTAGGATTGGATTGATTATTTAATCCTATACTTTCAAATCATTTAGTGACGCGATATGATTAATAAGAGATACGAAAAAGTATTTGCTAATAGTTTGTTCAGCGACACAGGTTTCATATGTATGATTACTAGTATCAATATACTGGCATTTGTTTGGCTAGGACTGGCCAACCAAGTCCAACTTTCATATTTCTGCTAAAAATACTAGCTCCTAAGGGTAGCTCATGTAACTAGAAAGCTATCCTTTTAGGAGGTGGAGTCATGAAAGAAGCAAGAAAACAATTAATATACGGTTTTTGGAAAATATAAGATAGTTAAGAATTCAAATGGACCTAATATTTTTAACTAAAGTAAATTGCATTGGAGCTCCCTAAACTTGTGCAGTTGTCTCACTCAACACTCTGAACTTGCATTGTACTTTGCCGCCCCCCTAAAGTTGATCATGTTTGCACCATTGATCAATCAAACATTTAGGTAATTTCACAACCATTGTACCAATGCAATTTACTCTTTCAATTGTGTCTCATTAATATTTGCATTATTCCAAATTTAAATTTGCTAATTACCATTTTCACCATTTCCCGGTTATTCCCGGTTTTTCAGCCGGTTTTTCCAGTTACCGGCCGGTAAAAGTCCGGAGAAAATCCAGATTCAAATTTTGAAATTCGAATTCGGGCCGTTTTTTTAATTTACCGGTAACCGGCCGGTTACCGGTACCGGCCGTCGGCCGGGATCTTCCCCGGTACCGAGATTTCAATCCCTAGTTCAATGCATCAATCTTTTGTGCATGCCACATCTGGTTCTTTTTGTTTGTTGACCAATTACATTTGCAAATGGCAACAGGTACCTTTATGTCTGTGCAGCAACAGTGTGCACATACGCTGGAGTGTTCATTATAGCCATGACCGCAGTTTACACTTGCAGTGTTTTTTCATTCAGGGTGAGAAACTACAGGGACAGATCCATATGATTAGATTAACGATTAGGTATTCTGGTTTAGTAGTTATTTGTTAGAAAGATGGATTTTTGAGACACATCTTGCATTGTTCTGTGCGGTTTTTTTCATTTTGTAGTCCAGTTTTAGGCCATACATTCCCTGAAAGGGTGTAAACACATTTTCCGTTGTTTCTCTTACTTTTGGCAGTAGATTTTGTTCTGAGATCTGTACTGTATGCATTATGCACATACAGTACGGTCAAGAATATGGTGTAACTTCAGACTGTTTAATTTTGGGGAGTTATGTTATCTACTTCATAAACTTCAATATCTAGACTCACTGTTTTGTGTTCACGAAGGACCATGCGTTATTTGCGGTCATCTCTAGTTTCCAATGCCTTGGGTGTACGCTGGTACGCTCCAGGTTGGGTCAATGGGATCCTTCCGCCGCGGGAGGCGACACGGTCCAACTGGCGTGGCCGGGAAGCTCCTGACGGCGCGGCGCGACTGAGACCTGCACACCGCATCACGTCTCCGCAGCGAGCCCCGGTTACCACGCGGCCGCCTCCCACCAAGCCGTGGCGGCGGTTGTCACGGCAAGAGAAAGCCGACGGCAAGCCCCGGCGAACACAAGCGGCCTTCCACTCCAACCCCAGGCCCGCTGTTACGTTCCCGACTTGCCGGACACAAATAGCACTGGAATATAGGTAGATTCGTACAGATTACATGGTAACCTGGGAGGATACAGGGAGGATTTGAGAAGATTTGAGGGTGGGAGGAAGAACAGAAAGGGACGGGGAACGGAGAGAGATCAGAGGGAGCAGGGCGATGCCTGTTCAATTCTGTTCCATCCCCTTTGTATGCTGCCAGTTGTTGTTGTTTAGCACTTGGGCCCTGCCTATCTCACTTCCCAACTCGTCACTGGCCCATTTAGCCCAGCAGAACACCAAGCCCACTGGCCCATCCTCAGCCCTGATGCTTGCAGTGACGAGCATGGCTGTGACATTCTCCTCCTTGAAATTCGGTTTGCCCTCAAGGCGATGCTCTTGGGCTAGAGTTGGGAGTTGGGTCATGCTTTTTGGATCACGTCGAGACCCGACTGGGCTGGCACGGCACGGACGGTGGGTCAGGCTGGGCCTGGAAAGTCAACCCGTCGGGCGGCACGACACGGCCCGGCAAACTGTGTCGTGCTCGGGTCGGTTCGGCACGGTGAGCATGGCGGGCACGGACGGCACGCCTCCCTCTCCTCGGCCTCGGGCTCGCCACCTCGAGGCGATGCTCTTGAGCTAGAATTGGGAGTCGGGTTGTGCTTTTCGGGCCAGTCCGAGACCCGGCCCTGGTTGGCACGCAAGACGACGGTGAGTCGGATCGAGCTCGAGAGTCGACCATCGGACGGCACGACACGGCCCGAAGAATTGTGTCGTGCGGGTTGGTCTTCAAGACGATGAGCATGGCGGCACGACCAAGACACCTCCCGCCTCCTCGACTCCCGCTTCGCGATCTTGGGCTCGCCACATTGGCCCTCGCCTCCCGCCACCTCCTCCGCCTCAGCCTCGCGCGCCGCTCGGCCCCCCGCGCCTCCTCCACCTCCCGTCTCGGCCTCCGCGCCTCCTCCACCTCCCGCCTTGCCTCACGCGACGCTCGGCCTCCCGCCATGGTCGTCGTGCCCTGCCACGCTCACCCCGCGCCGCCATGGCTGGGTGGTGGTGGGGATTTGGGGGGCGTTCACGATTAGAGGAAAAGAGAGAGGAGACTCGGGAGAGGATTAGAGAGAGAAAAGAGAGGGGAAAGTAAGAGATAGATAGGGGAAATAAGGAAGAGAATAGAGAGGAGTGGCCGGTACATGTAAAAGTAAAACATACAGTATAAAGTACATGCATGGTTGTTCACTTGTTTGGCTTCACTAAAATCGAGTGGTCGATGGGAGAGGAGGTGGTGCTGGGGACTGGAGAGGACAAATCACAATGGTCATTAGCAACATTCGGGAACAACCGAGTAACGGTCTTTTTCCTGGTGGCTATAAAATCAACTCATCTTCTCATTTCTTCACCATCCATCCACTCTCCTCATTTCTTTACCATCCATCCACTCTCCTCATTTCTTCAATATCCATCTACTCTCTCCATTTATTCATCATCCATCCATCCATTATGCTACTAGGGAGTCGGAGCACCAAGGAGCTCCCGAGCGGTATGCTATCGAGGAGTCGTAGCACGAAAAGGGCAGTAGGGTGACTTAGTATAAGCTCCCACCGCCGCTCTCCTAGTCCTCCTCCGGCTCCGACTCCCGTTGATGCTCGTCAACTCTCACCAAGCATTGGAGACTATGGTATAGATGATCGTCATATGGATGGTATGGAGGGCTACGAGGAGTACCAGGGCGGTCCGGAGCAAATGGGGACACCAGAGTTCTCTCCCCGTCCACGGACGGCAACATTGGTGGGTCTGCACGAAGGGCGAATTGCTGGAAGCACGTGACCTGGAGCCAGGAAATTCAAGACAGCTAAATGGTAGAGATTGCAACTTATAATTATTGCAAAGCTAAATTTAACTGCTCATACAGCTGTAGGGACAGGACACTTGAACCAACACTACAAAGCATGCTTACGCAAGATGGGGGCGCAGAGCTGAGAGGGAGGAGTACAAACGCAGCTAAATTTCAAGGCCGATGGATCTATAAATACTTGGTATACAACCCATTTTCTGCCCGTGAGAAAATTGCTAGATATATTATTTCAGAAGATCAACCAATTAGGATGGGTGAAAGTCGCACGTTCGAAAGAATGATCCAACGCAACTTTTGCCCACAGTACCAACATGTTAGTAAGAGAACCACTACATCTGATATTTTACGGATGTGTCATAAGGAACTAACAGAGCTAAAAAGAACTATTCCTACAAGTTCAATTCTCTTTTGCTATAACTTCAGACATTTGGACATCATCACACCAGAAAAGTGCATACCTTAGTGTTGTAGCCCATTATTTAGACGACAATTACAGGATAAACAAAAGAGTCATTGGATTTAAGGTAATTAACGAATCACATACGGGAGAGACTATTGCCGAGCGTATACTACACGTACTTGATGATTTTAGGATAGATAATAAGATTGTTTCTATAACTCTTGATAATGCATAAGCGAACAAGACTGCTATGAACATCCTCACCCTAAGATTGCATGCGTATATTGGTGGTTATGTTCTCCACCAGAGATGCATATGTCATATCTTGAACCTTGTTGTTCAAGACGGTATACAAGCAATTGACGGATATTTAAACAGTATCTGTGATGTCATTCTCTGCCTCACAAATTCGTCACAAGTGGTAGCTAGGTTCAGGAGTACTGTATAGCTAATGGGAAGGAGCTAAGAAAATTCGGTCTTGACATGAAGGTGAGGTGGAACTCGACATACATCATGTTAAAGAAGTTAAAAGGTACGAACATGTCATATTCGTTTTTATCAATGCAAACTCTCAAAACAATGAATTGATAGTTACTAATTCAGATTGACAGATTGCTAGTCATTTTTAGAGTTTTTAAGACCTTTTTTATAAAGCAACAAAGGTTCTATCTGGTGTTTATTACCCTACCTCTTGCTTAGTTATAGAATTTATTTGGTTAATTGCATACTAGAATGCCAAATCTAGAGAGAATCCCCTTTTAGGTCATGTTGTTGCACTAATGGAGGAAAAAAATTATTAAATATTTTGATTTTATTTCACACGTGTCTTGTTTTGCTATCATTTTGATCCTACAAAAAAGTTGGCAGGTTTGCAGATAGATATGGAGGGAATAGGTGAATGCTTCTGTCTTGATTACTCGGAAGCTTTCGCACATGTCAAAGATGAGTTTTTTTTATATTTTCCGCATGTGTCATGACAAATTTGGCAGCAACACGGGATCGAAGACCTCACAGCAGACGCAACAAGGAAAAACAAGCTTGACATCCCACTTGTGGAAGAAGCTAAAGGACAAGTCCAATTCTTCATCCTCTCAGTCTCAGGTGGCTCCCAAGTGGAATCTGTTTTAGAGTTAAACCACTACCTGGACCATGATTTTGTAAACATCAATCCTGATCTTGCTAGCGGAGGCAAGATAGACTTGCTCGAGTGGTTAGTATATACGCATGTTGTTACTGTACTCTTTTCCTTACTCGGGGAACCCCACTCTTTGGTGTAAGATTTTTAACAAGACAGTAACATTGTATCGGTAAAATATCAAGAAAATTCTACATTTTCCCTAAATATTTATGTGTCCATGTTTTTTACGCAAGTAATTCAATTTTAACTATGTTTTTAACGAGTGAGACACGAAAGAAATGAAGACGACGTCACCATCGTCGCCGCCACCTCCGCCGTCTATAGTTACTTAGAGCTTAGTTTGGACTGGCATAGCACGGCCTCGGTAAGCGGATTTTGGACCATACCTGAGCCTAACCGAAGATGAGGCGGGCTAGCACAGCACAGCACGGCGGAGTGGCCGAGCCGGGATGGCACGACACGACGCGGACCAAAGCACGGTAGACGTGCCTGGCGGCACATCACAGCACCAATGCCCACCACTATCTTGAGCTATTGAGAGTCCACAACGCCGCCAGGATCGCATGGCACCTGCAATGCCCGCTAAGCCAAATGTCAATAGGCCTTCACCAGCATCATGGTATCCACCAATATATGCGCTCCATGTGTTGCCTTTCTCGGAACTAATGATAAGAATCCAAGACCCGTAGCACCCCCAAAGCCTCTGCACAAGGAGATGAAGCACTGTCGTAATTTGGTCATCAGTGTATCAAAATACTGCACCACTCTGAATGTCCATGATGTAAATCCCCTTGAATAGCTCTCATTTTCTGGTGATTCCACTCTGCACTTCTCAAAACATGCAACCAAGGGATCATCATATGGGCAAGACACACCATTGTGATTTGTACTGACCTGCTAAATTGTATGCTTGTATGCTCCTTGTCGATAAAACATTCCCAGTCATGTGGCGACAAGAAGGAAGCCAAGTGTTTAAGCACACCACCAGGATCCCATGCAACCCTCAAGTCAATTCTCAACTACTAGCTTCTGCATGCCAGCTGAATTCCAATGCACAACAACCAAGCTAACCAGCAGTTGTTTAAGCACACCGTTGCTATAGCTCTTCTCATGTATTCCCTTGGTAAGATGCCAGTGCAGGGGTGATGGCCACGGTGGTAGAAACAGTACTGCACTTTTGCTACAATTTTCAGGCCAAACCTCCATCTCAACTTGCATGCCTTTCACACAGATTGCTTGATCAGGCGGTGGCCAGGGTGGTAGCAGCCTCATTCCATTGTGGCTGCTCATGGAGAATGGACCAGATTGCTGAATTCTCACCAGTGTTGCTCCTCCTTTCCTCTCGAACCTGTGGTGGCCACGGTTGGAGCAACACCATAGCCCAAGTGAGTGCAGGTGAGGATGTCCTCACCACTTGATCCTCCAGCTAGCCCAAACACCATTACTAACATACAACTTTCCTGCACAATTTCATTAGGCGGCGGCCAAGGTCGTAGCTCGAGATCAAATATCCTTTTTGCTATGATCGCCATCTGTTCAGACATCCCCATTTCAACAAGCATACATGTGGTGGAAGTTACTTGATCAGGTGAAGGCCATGGTTGGTGCATCACCACCACACCTCCTCTACTCGGCATCATGAGCACTGATGTGGTTGTGGTGCTTGGTCCAGCTGATGGTGGCGGTGACAAGGCCATGCCACCGACGAGTGTGGACGGTGGAGTAGGAGTGACGATGTGGTTGAGCTTGTTGTAAAATGGGTGGTTTTAGCAAATATTCAAAATCAATTCCAGCATAAATTACAATTATTAAATTATATTTTCAGCAGCATATAAATGACAAAATGACATAAAAACATGTAATTTCCCCATGTCAATTAAACAAGGTAATATGCTCAAAAGATAGGTTTCAAAAACATATCAAATCAGCATAATACTCATATTTTAATTGTTTGTTTATTGCTCTCAGATGTTGGGCTGCTCAAGATAAAATCTTGGTCTCCTCACTACTTAGGTCAATATAATATCACAAATTAAATATAACAATTCTCTAAAATAAATTAGGCATTGAGCTCAAATGAAATCTTGCTAGTCTTATTAGTCACTTAATGCAAATCATCAAATCTGAATCCACTGGACTGAAGATAATTGATTCTAGCACTTAAGTAATCAATTGACAACAATGTAAAGTAGTAGCCAAGAACGAACACAATGAACAGAATTGATAAAAGATCACAGAGAACAGAGAAGCATGTTGAAAGATCTAGACCCGCCATTATGAGTTAATGGATTGTTTTGGTGATTAATGATAAATCCAAATATGAGACTAACTCTTTTATCAAGTATTATCTTTATGTAGTCTCATTTGGATATAAAGGTGAAACATAACGAGGTATGCAAATCGACATCTCAATTTTATATAATGTTGCATTTCTCGGATCCAAAATATAGGATTGAACTCAACCATAAGTCAAACTTGAATATGTGCATATGATCCTATTACACATTTGTGTATGCACACATTTAGGGGGAGTTTTATCCTATACTTTGTGGTTTCATTAGTATTGATCCATATTCCATTTTCCACATATACTAAGGATCTTTACGTTGAAACAAAACCTTTGAGTATACAAAACTTGTGTAGTTTGTATACACTCATGTTATGAGTATATAGAACTTGTGTAGTTCTTGTATACTCATGTTAGAGTATATATAACTTGTGTAGTTTATATATGCTCATTTGTTCTCTCATTTATCATCATTAAATTTATGAGAATTTAAGTGGTTATCATCAATTACCAAAGAGGAAAGATTGAGGTATCTTGTCCCACCATTATGAGTTAATGGTATGGTGTGGTAATTAATGATGATCACATTGTGGAACTAACATTTTCCATGAGTTGGATATCAAAGGTTATGTTCCGGGATGATGAAGACTTGGGATGATCATGAGTTGATCATCAAGTCAAGAGCTTAGTGTAAATGATGCATCATGAGTTGATGCTTATCAAGAAGAGATGATCATGAGTTGATCATCAAGACAAGAGAAGACCCATCATGTGTTGATGGAGGTCAAGTGAAGGATTGCATCATGTGTTGATGCATGTGAAGACTCGGGATGGAGAAATCATCATGTGTTGATGATGTTCAAGACAAGATCCGAAGTGAAGAAATCATCATGAGTTGATGATTGTCAAAGTCAGGACCCGGACTTGAAGTGTTGATGTGCGTCATCAATCTTCAAGAAGATGCAAGGCAAAGGTATGACTAGCTAGGGCTAAGGATGTGTTCCTAGTCTTTACCGGTCTCGGTGTTTGGTTGATAGACCGGATTGCTAGTATAGGTTTGCCGTACTATTAAGAGGGATCTTGACTAGTAGTTTGAGTTAGTCATGTGTTGATAGCTCATTATATTTGCTCTAGCTCATCTATGCATGGAGCTATTATTTGCGAATGTGTTTTGCAAATAGCCGATGCTCATGCATTCAACCCTTGTAGCATGTGACTTAAGTTTGCAAATGCGTTTTGCAAATGGTGTAAGTCCATGTACCTTTTTCCTTGTGGTATGATTCCAAAAGTTGGCAAATGTGTTTTGCAACTTGTTGGGAATCTTGCTTGTGACTCTTGTTGGCATGGCTTGTCAATTAGCAAATGTGTTTTGCAATTGAAATTGTTGAAAAGGCCATTTCTGATTTCTGTCAGGAAAATCGGAAGTTCCGGCGGCTTAACGGCGGAAGTTCCGCACCCCGGACTGTCCGATTTTCCGCGGCTTGTTTTTTCCAGAGAGCGGCCGGTTTAGGGACTTAGCCGATTTTCCAAGTGCGGAAGTTCCGGAGTGTAACTAGCGGAACTTCCGATTAATCGGTTGCTCCGAAATCCGGCGTTGGTTTTTTCGAGAAGCACCATTTGGGGACTTAGCAAAATTCAATGTGCGGTAGTTCCGCTATGTGTTGAGCGGAACTTCCGAAGAATCGGAACTTCCGATATTTAGTTGGCGGTAGTTCCGCACTAAAAATCAAACGGCTAGTTTCTCGTCTGACATAGCCGTTGCGGTGCCTTTTCTCTCTCCTGCGGTAGTTCCGGCCTTTGCACGGCGGAACTTCCGATTTCCCCGATTTTTCAGGGTTTGTCTCCCAACGGCTAGTTTTTGTGTGTGGGCTATATATAGCCACCTTGGCGGTTGGGAGAGGTTCTTGAAATTGCTTTGGTACTATTGTGAACTCTTTGTGAGCCTCTTGAGCTAAGAGCAAGCCTCTCCTCTCTTATGTGCATGTGTTGCACTTGGTGAGCTTGGAGAGTAAACCCTAAGTGCATGTGTTGCCTTAGGTAGTGGATTGTGTATCCACGTGGCGTTGACACTTGATTAGTTCAAGTGAAAGTTCGGATTTGTTACTCTTGGTGTTTGCCGACACCTAGACGGCGTGGAGGCGTCGTGACTCGGTGACCTTCTCAAGAAGCTTGTGAGAAGACCCGTGTGAGTGGTTTGGTGCTCGCCATCTCCGGAGTGGAGGAAGAGCAACCATAGTTGAGCGAGGTGTTGGTTCGATTTGGAACCGGTCCAAGTGTTGGACTTACCTCTGAGGTGTGTGCTCATTTGAGGAGCCGGTCCAACGCTGGTTGGGCTTACCTCAACGTGGATTAGGGAGACCGCAAGTCTCCGAACACCACGGTGAAACATAATCGTGTCATCTTGTGTTTACTTGTGCTTTACTTTGAGCAATTTACATTCTTGCTTTAATTGCTTATATATCTTGTATGATTGCTCACTTTGTATTGTGTTCATATTGTCGGTGCACTTAGTTGAGCCTAGTTGATTTAGGTTTTAATTGTGCAAAACCAATTCGCTATTAGCTTCCGTATTTATATATTGGTTTAGCCCGATAGATTTTTAAAACCGCCTATTCACCCCCCCTCTAGTCGGCCACCTCGATCTTACACATGTATGACACAATAAACAGACAGCAAGCAATATACAAGCTCAAGACCAATTTATATCCAATTGTTGTATTCAATTCTCACAGTAACCCCCAAATCCTCATTGAGCATTAACCGATCCCACAAACATTACTAAGCAATATCTCCCGGTGCTAGTTTCAATCAAATCAATCACAATTTGAGACTTCCACTAGCACAACACATATGCAAAGTAATGCAAAAATTGAAAAACAGTGATACTATGCGGATAGCACTCAAAGCTACCGAGAAGTAAACCGGGCAAGGCACACGAATGTGTTGACTCATAAAACCAATTGCCCCGCTGTGCCGCGGTGTGATGATTTGGTCGTCGGAGATACAATGTTGTTCTTCACAATTTGGGATACACCAAATGTGAAGTTGAGGTACCGGGAGTTATGCCGCACAAAAATCACCAATAAGATGCTCGGGCCAAAAGCACGAAGGAGCACAAACCGAATGACTTCTTCCTCTCAAAGTCAAGACAAGTCAACCAAAACCAAGCTCCAAATGCTCAAGCACCAAATTCCCGAACATAAGACCCACAGAGGAGAGGGCGCAAGAGGGGGAATCGGTCAGATGCGCATAGGGCAAGGTCCGGAGATCACCACCGACAGCGTCGAGTCAACCACGACGACGCAGGAGCTCCAAGGCCCCCAAAACGAAGACCAAATCGGGAAGAAGAAGAAGAACCAAGATTGGGGAAAATGCTCATTGCTTTTCTTTTGGGGGTATAGAAAAGGGAGAAGGGATGAGGAGGAGCACCATGCAGTGGCGCACAGGCCGCCAGCTCCGCTCCCCTCACGGAAACGCCACCACTCCTGGGTGCTGGCCTAAGCCACACACGCGAAGGCCATATTTATCTCATCCTATTCTCCTACCGATAGGCGGGACCCACCTTCTCATCTTGGTTATTTTATTATTGCACAATTTCACCGACAACTTTTTGAAGTTTTAGCAAATTTCAACCGCTTATAAATTAATTGTTGCACAGGGTAATCCTGAAATTGGACCTTTATTGCTCTGCATGTTGTAGACCGGTGTAAGTCAGCATTTCATGCAAGACTAATGTATCACTTTCCTGATGCTTCCCTGGCTCCTCCTTGAAGGTTTCTCCAAGGTCCTGAAACGGACCCTAAAACAGTAAGGAAAATAAGAGATGCCATAGATAACCAAACGAACAGTTGATAAATTGTACAAAGAGTGGTATGTCACTCGGCTAGTTGTTGTTGTTTAGCAGTTGGGTCCTTCCCATCTCACTTCGGAACTCGTCACTGGCCCATTTAGCCCACTAGAACAAGAAGCCCGCTAGCCTATCCACGGCCCTGATGCTTGCAGCGACGTGCACGCTGCTGTGCCCACCGTGCCGGGCAAGCTGCCAACCTTGTGTGCCGTTGGTGGCTGGGTGGTGGTGGCAGTCTCGAAATCCCAGGGCGATGTAGCCAGGGGTAGCCGCCGCGCGAGGCAGCGATGAGCCGTACACGTGTCCTCGGTTCCTCGCCGTTATGCGCATTCCACGCATCTCACAAGGTGAGAACGTAGAATGGTAGAATTATTACCACGAGTGTTTCATGCGCTGATAATGACACCATAAGTTCGCATAGTAACAGTTTCATACTTCTGAAATGGAAAGGAGCAACACACGTGAGCAACACGTCACTCAAACGAATCGATATATTTACAATTGGATGATGGATACACCCATGTTCAGTTGCACAGCTGATATACGATAAACGGGCTTATATATACAAAGGGGATATTAAACCGGGGAGATCGGATACAAATGATGTAGGCAAACACACAGGAAGCTGCATTCAACCATTAGACCACGCGTCAGATACGACGGGTCAGCACCACCACATGTTCGTCACCTGTCACTGGTGTGGTTTGAGCTGACACCTTCCGACACACGATCTAACTGTTAAAAGCAACCTATGAAGCTGCGGGTGAAGGCCTGGTGGTGGAGGATTTCGATAGAATTACATCATAAACAAGTGTAACACAAAGTTTGGCGACAATGCTTCCCTGATATTGGTGATAAAGGGAGGTCATATCATGGCCGTAGTTACGCAATGTGTACAGGATCACAACGACAAGCCATGGACCATTCACAGAAACTTTGATATTACACGGCAGGATGTCCAAAAGGCTGTAGTTGCTGCTTTTAGAATCGCTGGGTTCTGGTAGATACTGCGAGAGCGGAACAAAATCAGTTAGAGCTACAGGAACAGCAAACAGCCGCAAGCTCATCGGGAACTTATCGCTAAGGATGCCACTGCGTCGAATTTCATGTCAATGCTTGCAAAATGATTTTGTGCAAGAAATATCTGTGATTTAAATACTGTTAGAGAAAATGGCATGCTGAACAAGTGTATTCAATCAATCCCTATCATCAACTGACGCATCTCATTCTCACCTAACTCATCAGACCCTAAAGGCACCATTTGGGCATGATGTGATCATGTCCAGTTGCCATGAGACCAGGGGTCCAGGATTAGTTTATGCTTGTTGCACACAGACCATCTAGTTTGGGTGAGCTTCTTTACTAACTTTTCAATTTTCAGAGGGAAGAAAATTCTTCCAGCTAATGTTTCTAGCACAGATTCTTTGCACATAACTCCAAGGAGCCTTTAGAAGCTTGTAAGGCTTCCCCAACAAATCCACCAAGTCGGAAGGAATTGAGTTAATGTAGCTTAAGATGGAGTTTGAAGACATTATTGCCCATAGTTTCACTGAGAAGCCAATCGAGTTCTGTCGAAGGGCTTATGTGGCATGTGTGCTACAAGCTAACTTGTGATGTTTCTACAGAAACCCAAACTTGGCCACCGGCCAGAGGAATTCCACGTTCCTTGGCTTGATCTAAGAAAATTACTTACTGGGAGAATTGTATAGGAATTGTGTTCATGGTTATTGATTAGTAAGGAAAACTTACCCAATAGCTGTCGCACTCCATGATGCTATATTATAAATAACTTTTGTTCCATCCCATGCCTTCTGAAGCTTGCTTTTCCTCTTTTTAGCTGAAAATGTCTTGCTAAGGGCTGACAAAAAAAATGAGTAACATAAGTTTTCTAATTAACCTAACTCATCAGAATTAATACATGAAAATAAAAGGTAACCTTGTTGAAGTTGATTGGGCGTCAAGTCCTGCATAACATGAAATTTTTTGCCATCAAAAGCAAGAAGATTCCAAATCAATGAGTGATAATGAAATCCTCCTCCATGATGATAACCTAGCAATCAAGACATAACAGAATAGAGACAGACCTTCCCATATTGATATAAATAGCACGACGGACAAATTACGTCAAACCTATCATGAAGAGTAGACACTATGTTGAACTATTGGTAATCCATCTTCTAACATTAATAAAAATGAACAGGACCCCATAAAAAGTCAGGGTTGTAAGTAACAATATTTATATATCCTGAACCTCAGTAGCCACTGTAAAGTAAGCATGATTCTTTAGTCAGAATCCAGAATTCTTTGTCAGAGTGAGACTAAATATGAGGAAGGACGGCATGAGGTCCAGGTAAACAGAAAATAAATAAGGGAGAAGATCACAAATTCAGGCGTGAAATGAAACTTGCATACCTTAGTTTCTTTGAGCGACAACAAGTATGCAGCCATGAAGGATGCAATCCCATCAACTATGTCCTCTTGCTTAACGAGAACATATCCATCCTCTGAATCGTCACTAATGTTCATACTTTTATCATCCCATATATCTGCCGCACTTATGATATCCCATGATATAGTTTCATCTACTGTTACATGAATAATTGCGGAACTGTTAAGCTGTCAGTTTCAATTGGAAGAAGTGAAATAAAAGGAAATTTGTAGCATGCTGCGGAAAGATCAGTGTGTGCATTCATTTTAAAGACATAATTCTGGTTAAACTTTTAAGTCCAGCAAAGGGCAATAATGGTTCACTCAGCAAACGCGCACCTGCACCATGCTGATACATTGACTTCTGGATGCTATCAAGCTTTTCGAGAAATTCAGGTGATTCAACCCTCGATTTAAGAAGATCACACAGCTGCAAAGTAAAGGAAGAGAAAAAATTTAGGACAGTTTCAGAACAGAAGAAAGAAGTACAAATGAAAGCTCTCTTTTCTCTTTCCCACTCTCCCTAGTCCCTGCTTTCATGTCACCAACCAACAAGTGCCAGAGAACAGTTTAGCCCACAGTTGTCATTGAGAAAACAAAATCGGAAAGGGTAAACTTGGCACCAGGAACACAAACATCTACATCCATGGCTCATAACAGATATTTCCCCATATATAGAAGTAACTAAAAATGAATAACCTAAACTATGAAACTACAGTCATTTCTCAACTACTCCAAAATCCAGGACATAACGTGACTCATCATATTTGCTCACTCCTAGTTCAGTTCTCCCTTATGAGTTTTTTTAAAAAAAACACTTGATTGGACAATACGCAACCTCATCAAATTTGCTGAACTCCCTAATTCTGTTTTCACTTAGTACAACACATTTGATTGGAGAATATGCAGACTCATACATTTTTTAGTAACTCCCTAGTTCGGGTCTGACTTATGGCCCATTTGATTGGACAATACGCAACCTCATCAAATTTGCTGAACACCCTAGTTCAGTTTTCACTTAGTATAACACATTTGGTTGGAGAATATGCAGACTACATTTTTTTATTAACTCCCTAGTTCGGGTCTGACTTATGGGTCATTTGATTGGACAATACGCATCCCACCTCTCAGCTTCCACATCCTGCTGTGACCTCAAGTCCCAATTGCCGTAACAGCCCTCACCTACCCAGCAACACATTCAATTGGTAGCTGCCGCACCTTCCCACAGATCATCTATAACTCAGAATGCGACAATACCCGGCAAACCGTTGTAATTGGACTCACTGGCAGACTCGCCACATGACACCACAGAAACAGTACAGCAACAAGGGGTAGTCAAAATGTGGCACTACCATTCAAAATAGGGCAATTTCGTGTGAATTTGACCTAATTCCAGGACGCTACCATCTATCCAACTAAATCACTAACATTTCGAGGATCCAAATTTCACAAAACGCCTAATTGTCGCAAATTACCAATCGATTAAGCCATCCATAATAGAACCCGAGTACTCAATCCCCTACGAATCCCCGGACCACAAAATCAAGAGGCGCCCCGCGAGATCTCCCCCTCACCTCGTCCGTCTCGTAGTCTGCATCAGACGGCGGCGGTGGCTGCGCCCCCTCCTCATCGCAGCCGTCGTCGGCAGCCAGGCCGCCCCCGTCCTGCCCCTCCTCCTCCGGATCCGCCGCCTCGGCAGCCTCCTCCGGCACGGCGATGCCGAGATCGTCCTCGCGCATCAGCTCCAGCGCGCGCTGGCACTGCTCCAGCACCGACTCCAGCGTCTTCCGCCGCAGCTTCAGCTCCGCGGCCTCCGGCAACGTCCGCCCCGTCACCCCCGCCCCCGCCCCCGCCCCCGCCGGCGATGACGTGGACGAGGAGGAGGCGGCGGCGGCGGGCTCCATCGAAACCCTAGGCGTACGGCGACCGGGGCGGGCCGCGATTGGGTGGTGGCTTGGCTTGTCGTCTCGCTTGGTCTAACTCGACGGGGAGGGAGACGTGCGTCGCTGAATGAGTCGGAGTGATGTGCTGTTGTGTCGGGTGTTCATTCCCGTTTCGCTTCGGGATAAGGGCAGGGTGGTAGTGTAGTATGGAAGGTACGCTACGGTGGTATGGTATCACGCGCACGCCGCGCTAATGTTTGCTTGCAAGGTAACGTGTGTGGTTATGACAGGTGGGGACATTTATCTGGAGGTCCAGATGTCAGTGTTACTGTGGGGTTTTCGGTTAGAGCTGCCGGAGTTCGTTGTAAGCGAAGCGCGCGGTGAGAAGTCACGGCTCAGCTCTAAATTTTTCTGATTCAACGCCACTCACAGGAGAAGAGAAGTTGAAGTACTCTGACGAGATGTTTATTTATAAAATTAACTCTAGATTTAAGGATGATAATGATAATTTGTAAAAAGATTGAACTACCTTTATTTCATAATTTGTAATCCTATTTTTTTGTATTGCTTAACTTATAATAATTTAATAAGTTGATTGTAGTCATATTTTATTTTTATTTTAATATTTTTTATCATATTGTGTCATCTTTTTCGCACACATTCGAATTTTTTACTCACAGAAAATAAAACAAAATATACATAAACATATGAAGTTTACAGCAAAGGTTTGGCCACTTCATGGAGAGAGAAGAATTGCAAACACTTCAGCGTTACACGTCTGCATGCGTAAGATGGTACAGAAAACCACTAGGAAATTAAGCTACAGACATCTGCATTCTGCAGGCAGCAAGAAGATAGTCGGTGTGTTCTACAAGGCCGGCGAGTACGCCAACAAGAACCCGAACAGGGCCCTCTCGGCAACGCAACTGGCTGGAATCGAAGGGCCATCACTACACTGTCACGGACGACAAGGAGGGACTAAACAGCGGTCAGTAGCCAAGATAGCCATTTTCTCATGTTTCTCTAAGGAATTCAACTTTTTTAAAGAAGGCTCTGACCTCTAAGCAATTTATGAAAATATTATCCTATACACTAGATAGAAATCTCGAAAAGCTAAACATGGTGAACATGGTTGGTAGTACCTGTGTTCTTGTATAGAACTTTGCTGGTTACTGAATAGATATATGAAGTGCGTACTGTTTGTGTTACTGCATAGTGTACAATGCATATGCAGAGTTTTCAATACCGGTTTTAATTTTTCACCGGGGGCCACCGATAGACCCAATTGTACCGTTTATAGGAGAATTTCGGCCGAAATTTTCAAATCAAAATTTGAAAATTTTAAGTTAAAATGAAGAAGATACAAAAGAATACAGTTTTGAGGGCTTCTACACATGACCTGCAATCTCAAAGGCTAGGGACGGCACACACACATGTGCTTAGATATGGTTACACATTTCTCTTATATTCGACAAAATTCAAGCAAATCCGATTTTTTGGCCGGTTTGGACTTTTACCAGGGTACCCGATAGAACTGATATTTTTGAAAGTCGGTCGGTTTTTGGCCAGTTTTTTGAACCCTGTGCATATGACTGCTTTTCCTTCGCTAATGAGTGAAGAGCGATTTTTCATCTGTTCCATGAGAAAAAGGGGAAGATGGTTCTTCATTTGGTTGATCAGCGATGTTTTGATGAAATGATTGACAGACCATATATGGTTCCTCTAGTTTAGCCCAATTTCCCAAGCTAATTGGAAGTTACACTCAATTCATTTAAAGATCTTGCACGTTGGCTTGCTGCAGGATTTATTCAAATGCTTATATATTCCAATTTTACATGTATGCTTCAACCGTAATGATTATTTTGTTCCTCAGTTCTTGCTTTGATGAAAATAAAGATTGTATGCAACTTCTTAGATGGTTGTATATCCCTGATTGTTGTCATCGGACTCTGGCTGTGTGCACTAAAGGTTTGCTGTTCCTGTTCCCAGAACTGGAGAAGCACATCGAAGATATGCACGTCCTGATAACCACACCGTTCCACCCAGCCTATGTTTCTGCAGAGAGGATCACGAAGGCAAAGAACCTTTGAGCTGCTTCTCACTGCTGGGATTGGCTCTGATCATATGCTGCTGGCTTAACTGTGGCAGAGGTTACTGGAAGTAACACCATCCCTGATACAGATCAGCATGTGAGTTTTTTTAATAGTAACATGATTCCATCATCGCATGTGAGTTTTGATATAATGCCTAGCTAGTTGTCATACTTACATTACATAATTTTTTTTTCAGAATTGTTCAATTATGAAGAGAAGTGGAGACATTGCGTCTCTTTTTCAAAAACACGCAGCAAAGAAGGCAGCAGCTGCGGCTTCAAACATTGCCCCACCTCCGGTTGAAGAGCAGAATCAAGAGCAAGATAGAGTGGTGGTTGAAGATCCTGTGCCCTCGCCCCTGTCACCGCCACCGCCCGCATCAAAGCCGCCGGTTTATGACATCAATCGCCTTCCACATGATCCAGGTGAAAGGCAACCCATTATAAGTTATCATGTTAATGATCAAGATGCAATCCGAAGAGCATATATTATTAAAGGTCCATGCAAACCTTATACACATGATTTTCCATCAAGATATATTGGAGACAAACCTCGTCGATTCAATTTAGCATGGATGTATAATCATGAGTGGCTTGAATATAGTATAAAGAAGGATTCTGCATTTTGCTTTATATGCTACTTGTTCAAGAAAGGTATTGGGTCAAATACATTTATTGTTGATGGATGGAATAATTGGAATATAGGAAACAAAGCACTTCTCAAACATAGTGGTTCTGTGGCACACAATGCAGCTCAGGAGAGATACATTGGTTTTATGAATCCCAAGGTAGCAATTGATTATCACATTGAGAAGTGGGTGATGAGGATCTTCGTCGTTACAAGAAAAGGTTGACATATTCACTTAGATGTATCAAGTTTCTTTTGCATCAAGGATTGGCATTCCGTGGACATGATGAAAGTGAAGAGTCTAGCAACAGAGGCAACTTCATTGAATTGTTGAAGTTTCTTGCAGGAAATAGTGATGAAGTGAACAAGTATGTCTTGAACAATGCTCCAGGTAATTGCACTTTAACTAGCCCAAAGATACAAAAGCAAATTATTCATTGTTGTGCCATAGACTAACCTCGCGCGTGAACTTTATCATATGATCATGCAAGAATCACCTTCTGCGTATTATATTCATTGCTTTGCACATCAACTCCAACTAGTTCTTGTTGCCGTTGCAAGGGAAATCTTGATTGTAAGACTTTTTTGATCAAGTATCTATCTTATTGAACATTGTTGGGGTTTCTTGCAAGCGTCATGGTATGCTTCGAAATGCTAGGCTTGAGAATGTCAAGAAAGCACTAGAGTGTGGTGAGCTTGAATCAGGAGTGGATTAAATCAAGAGATGGGTTTGCCTAGGCACAGTGAGACTCGGTGGGGCTCTCATTACAAAACTATATTGTGACGCCCCGTGTCATTACCCCTAGGGTAATCACACTTAGGCATACGGATTACTATTAAATGCCTTGTAGAACACCGCTCCAACGAATAGCAAGCCATTTTATCGGGGTTGCAGTGAACAATAAAATAGAAATGTACATCTTTATTACGTAGTAGCCACATAAGACTAGGGTCCTTACTAAAGCTATTACACGATACAAAGGGAGCTTCTCGCTCTGAGTGCACTGCTCAACTACCGCCCTCCTACTGCGTCCCACGAGTCAAAGATGGCTTCCATCTCGCTTAAGTCCTCGCTTGTTGGTGCCTTCTCCTCCTGTTCTTTGCATTGGTACCTGCAAATCCTTCATCCCACTCGGGATAGCTCCCACGGACTAGGATCTAACAAAGGAGAATACTAACAAGGTTGAGTACAAAAGTACTCAAAGAAGCATTAATAGCAAAATGTGCCTTTGCATGATTGATCTCTCGGTCTTTATCACAAATTCTAAAATCATCTCATTCGAAAATAAATCGTTAAAACATTAAGTGGCAATTTTAATTCTGAAAATACTACTAGTCACTCGGAAAGAAGAAAGACCCCAGTGGTTCCGAGACTCCAATCCAAGAGACCGCATGAATTCATGATTTGTATAGCATCTGTGAGCTTGTACCACTTTACCCATAGCTATTCGAGCTCTCTGTGAATTGGGTCCATCGCATTTCCTTTGATGCGACTTCGAGTTCGTAAATCTGGGCGTTTTCAGTTACGTGATTAAGTCTCCACCCATTGTTTTCCGTCGGTGTCTGGGCTCGCCGATCCTCCACCGAAGTTCCAACAATGTTGGTTGGGCGGCTATCCTCCGAGCCCAACACTCCACCTTGGACCGGCTATCCTCCGTGTCCAACATTCCGTTAATGGAGAACGTAATTACGTAAGCGGTAGCATTTTACGCCGCCAGAAGCGGAAATGGTTGGCGATTTTACTGACATCGACCGAGTAAGAGTTTTGTTAGTCCTTATATTATAGTTGTAGGTAAAGGGTCCCATCTCATCATCATCATCATCATCATCATCTCTTTTCTCTGCCCAGGCCCCCTTTACCCACATAGTAATTCTCAATTTCATCTCATTCTCATCTTTCTTGTCTTTCTCATCATCTCAATCCAATTTGCATTTGAGAAATAGTTTTGATGCAGTACAGATATGATAGAGCAATATACGGTTTACATTTAAATTAGCTATATTGATGTTCAAGAGGATCGCTTGCCTTTAGAGTTTTTGGAAAGGTCGACGATGACGAATCTCTTATCAGCTTCTCCTGTCGGCTGGAGCTCGTCCTCTGAAGCAGAGCGGTAATACAAATAATACGTAGAGAAATACTTAGTGATTTTGGTGACATTTAAATAATAGACTGCTAATGCGACTTCTACTGGTTAGCCAATTTTTAATTTACAAATATTTTTCCCGAAACCCGAATCAGTTAGCGGATTACTCCAAAAATCCTATTTAATTATTCTATTAATCCTAATTTATTTCAAAACCTAATTAATCTACAAAAATTCTAATTCTCCTAACTAATCATCCAAAACTCTAATTAACCTAATTACTTAAATACCTAAAAATCTAAACCCTAACCCTAATTACCTATTTACCTAATTACCCCTAACCCTAACCCTAATCTAATTCCCCGGCATTTTGTTTCCCAGCGTCTCTTCCCTTTTTTTCCCTCTCTCTCGCTCGGTCTCACTGGCGCCGCTTCTTCGGCGCTTCTCTTTTGCTTACGGCCGCGCTGCTCCCCATGCGGCTCCTCTCTGTGTGGCGTCTCGGCTTTCTCTCGCTGGAAGAATGCTTTTCGAAGCTCTCCCGCGCCTCCGGTCGTCCTCGGTTCTCTGGCCCGCTCCCGCTCCGCTCTCTACCCTGGCCATCGGTTTGGTTCTCACTCCTCCCTTCCGCTCTCTCTCTACGCCCGACCTGAGCCATTTGCTTCTTGTTCGGCCGGCCCGGCCTCACGCCCGCCGGCTCTGGACTCGAGCCCGCGCCTCTCGCGCCTTGACCTACTCATGGTGCCTGGGCTGATTCAATACCGTGGTTTTGCTTAATTGATTTTGCTATGGTTGATTCTTTAGTTGATTTGGTTGATGATAAAGCTAATGCTAAATGGATGCATGCTCAAATTCTTTGGATTGGGTGCAGTGGTGTGGTTGGGGAAAATGGTGGTTTGGTGGTCTTGAGGTTGATGGGGGTGGTTCGACCATGGTAGTAAGGCTCATCCCCTCTCTATTCTCGATCCCTGCTCTGTGATGAAAATGGAGTCTTTGCTTTGTGATCTTGTGGAGGCTTGATGGTGTAGATGCATCTTTGTGCAAAATGGCGGTGCATACTAGTGGGATTTGGGTTCACTGTTCTTGGAAACCGGGCTAGGAGGGATGGAAGCCCGGCTTCTTTGGTGCTCTCTGGCTCTGGTGTCTGCTGGTGGCTTCCTCCTTGCTCCACGGTGCTTGGCTCCTGTCTTGGTCTCTTGCTCCTGGGTTCTTGCTCCTTCATTGGAGGTCTTGCCTTCTTCGAGAAGAACGGGAGGAGGGAAGGGTCTTGGGGGCCTTGTGTGCTTTACATCTTGGCTTGGTGGCTTTGCTTCTTCGCCGCTGATGACTCCCGCCTCTCTGGCATTCTTCTTCTTCTTGCCCTTCTACCTGGAGTTGGTGAGGGAGCAGAGGTGTGAGATGATTCTTGGTCGCTTGAACTCCCGATCTTACCTTGCTCTAGGCGGGGTGGCTTCAGTTGGAGGCTTTGCTTTGTTTTGTGAATCTGGAATGAGAATGGCTTAGGGAAGGGAATGTATGTGGGTCAGCTCTTTGGGAGATGCATTTGTCTTTGGTGGTGCTAGTTTGGGAGGTGCACTTCTTTGTTGGCTTCGGAAGGGGAATGCATATCTTGGTTTCTTTGTTTTGTTGGGAGATGCACTTCTTTGGGAGGAATGAACTTCTTTGGTCGCCTGTGCTTGATATTTTGAGGGTGGCTTGCTCTATGAGAGAGGCTTGGGAAATGGTTCTTTGCACCGGTGAAGCTTGGTGAGGTGTGGTTCTAGGGGTATGCTTGTGGGTTTTGCCTTTGTGGCTTGCAATTGCAAATAGTGGGTGTTTGGGTTTTGTTAATGCTTGGGATGATGAGACCCACGAGTGACAGATGTCTAAGGATCTTGGGTGGTGCGGATATCTTGGCGATCAAGGGGCCGATCGACTCGGTTGGTGCAGGGATCTTGATTGCCAAGGGACCGACTACTCGTGGTACTCGGATACTTTCTTGCACTTCGGAAATCTGCGGCCACCTTCTATGCTCTAACCTTTATATACTCGCTCTTTGGAATACTCTTGACTATGATTACTAATCGATTCTTTGGTTTTCTTGCGGCGAGGAAAAATGGATCACGAGGTGGCTCTACTGCAAAGCGCTCAAAGGCAAGGCGACGAGGAGGACTTGCTACTCTGACGACAAGAAGGAAAGAACTAGGGTTTTAGTTATTTATTGTCAAAGACATTGTAAATGCTTGTAAAACAACTGTTGTAAAATCTTTTTGATGCAATGAAATGGAATTGTTTTATGTTAAGAAATATGTAAATGGTGCGGGTCGTCACATATATGTAGCATCATCACTATGTATTCCTCAATCCATGATGTGCTCATTGATCTTGGTGATGATATTTCACATAAAGATGATTGGACAAAGATACATTTTGTGCTTGGAGCATTTGAAACCTTTGAGTTCGTTTTCTTTGTGCACTTAATGTATGTTATTCTTGGATACACAAATGAGTTATCCGAGTGTTTGCAGAGAAGGGATCAAGATATTCTTAATGCAATCTCACTTGTTAATGTGGCAAAGAGTAGAATGCAACAGCTGAGGTCTGATGGTTGGGATAATTTTCTTGAGAGGTCACTTCTTTTGCATTACACATGATGTTGAAGTTCTGCTATGGATGGGGCTTATGTGCCTTATGGAAAATCAGCAAGGTATGCCCGTGCGAAACCAAACAAATGATGACCATTTGGAAGAGAAGTATACATTGGTGTCATTGATCAAATTAGTCAAGAGCTTGATAATCGGTTTGATGAGATCAATATGGAGCTACTCTCTTGTATGTCAGCCTTTAGTCCTTCCCACTCCTTTGCTTCTTTTGATGCACGGAAGGTACATAGATTTGCTGAATTTTATCCTAAGGATTTCTCCAACAATGATTTGCTAAAACTTGAATTGCAACTTGATAATTATATTGATGACATGCAACGAGATGATCGCTTCCAAGGTCTAGACAACATTGTTGATCTGTCAGTTAAGCTTGTTGAAACACAGAGGCATAAAGTGTATGATATGGTTTACTTGCTTCTCAAATTGATATTGCTTTTCTGGGGTGGCAATGCTAGTGTTGAAAGGGTTTTTTCGCATTGGTTATAGTGAAAACAAAGTCAAGGAATAAGCTAGGTGATAGTGTTTTGGATGATTGTCTAGTCACATTCATTTAGCGGGATATTTTCTTCCAAGTTGATGAAGATGATATAATTAAGACATTCATGTCATTCAGAAAGCGGCGGATAAACAAGTAATATTGTAAGTCTTTTCTATGGCTATATTTCGAATTATTTGTATTTCATTTGAACAATTTATATCAAGATTTGTCGTCGTTTCTAGCTTAATTTTTGAATTTAAAGCTTATCATGTTCTTTAATGTATTTGGTTTTATCGAATTAGAATATAGTTTTACCGAATGGTATAAGAAATTTTTTTTAGCATACCCTGTGGTAAAATCCTAGGTCCGCCACTGCTGAGCAGACTAACCTCGCGCGTGAACTTAGTACATTATCAGAAACCTTCTTTATAACAGAGTAGGATTCAATATGGGAGGATTCCTATCTTTACATTAGAGTAGGATTCAACATTGCAGGATTTCCATCTTTACAACAGAGTAGGATTCAACACTGGAGGGCATCCTCAGGGAACATTCATACAAGTGAATTTTGGCATTCAACCATTCGAGTTGCTACAAAGCAATATCATCTCTGTGGAAGAAGATGACAAGGACGAAGGAAATATTCCCCTTTGATCAGTACACCTGAACCACACAATAATCCCCCAATTAGGACGTGAGTACTAAAAACAACAAATAGCAAGGACCTTGATATAATGCTTAAGAGATCGAGATCAATGTATACATCAGTTGAAATATATGACAGACAAAAAAATATCCAAGAATACAAAGGCAACATTCATAGAAGAATACAACGACATACAAGAATAATTAAGAGTTAATTCCTTATTTGCCGCTGGAAGTTGGCAGCATCCCTAAAATGCCATCGCGAAATTGTTCTTCCTTTCATTGCCATCGGATCTCAAATTCTATCTCGTTTTTACCACTCATGTTAATCTCCTTAGATCCAGACGCTGTTAACTGCTAAAAAATAGTCAAAATACCCATCTTACCTTTCTTCTTCATACCCACTCCTCTTCTTCGTCGTGCCCTAGCCCTTCCCTGCCGACGCCAACTACCAGACCTCCTGCCCACGCCGCTCCACATCCATCCACCGCCACCGTCCCTCACCCATCTCCCCACCTCTCGCCAACCTGCCAGCCACGCCGCCGCATCAAAAGTCCATCACTGCCACCCCAAGAGCCCCGCCAAGAATAGCAAGAAACCCGGTTCCTCATCGTCGCCTGGGGTGTGGGCAGTCCAAGATCGACCAAGAGGAGGCGGTGTGACGGTGCCGAAACCAGAAGCGTCTGATGTCCGACGCCACTGCTTACTCTGCCTACATCGTCCTCCTCAAGAGCACCGGCGGCACGCTCTCCAACTTCACCCATGGGGAGGTGCCCAACCCCATCGCCAGTTGATGTTGAATTGCTGATTTGGATAAGAGTAGACAGTACAAATGTGCTCTCTGATTCGCCATATGATCTTTTCAACTTTCTGTAACATTGAGGCACGATGGACAGTAATATTGTTGATGCAAATCCTTTCAAGTGCTTAATCAAATTGTCTAAGAGCTGCCAGAAGAGCATCCACTGTCAAAGACAAAGCCATTGCATGAAATTCTTGGACACATGGTTCCTCAGGTTAGCTTACATGCTTCAGTTTGCCTCTCTTGATGTTCAACTAATATGTACCATTGCAAGATAAGGAAATGGGACTGTAACTGCTGATATTCAAAGCAATGTTTAGTGAGCTTCTTGGATGGTCCTAACTGTGGTTATCAGTTTCAGTGTAGAATTTAGAAAGCTTACTATCGTTAACAAACATTTAGAAGATGGGAGAGCTAGAAGGGTAAATATGTCTTTTGCACACAATTTGACAATTAACACATGGTTGATCGACGGGAGTGGTAAAAACTGGATAGAATTTGAGATCCGATAGTAATGAAAGGAGAGACAATTTCACGATGGCATTTTAAGGATACGGCCAACTTCCAGTGGCAAATAAGGAATTAACCCAATAATTAATGTGGATAGTATAATCCTTTCCCTAGAATTAAGTAGTCTACCAAAAGAAGTTGATTGAAATAAGAGTTCCCTGAGTTCAGCTGGCACAAATTCTTAAGCACATGATATGATTCTACAGTTTATTTTATCAGGCTAGTTCTGGAAATCGGAATGGAAATATCTTGTATAACAGTATAAGAAACCAGCGGTGTAGTAGAAGACAATGGCCATAAAGAATCCAAACCTGAACATAAATCAGCATTGGAAATAATTTGATATATGCTTCCAAATCCCAATATTTAGAAAAGTGGTACCTATATAACAAACTAAAAGTCTTCTAGCCAGACAAGCAGGCACACATAAGATAAGTCATTGAGGAAGTCTGACATGCATGACTGGCCTACACACAACCCAATTCTAATTACTCCCCCAACAGCAGAACATAAGGCATCATAATCGTATAGCCTAAAGGCAAGGGGATCCCCACAAAAAAAACAATGTACTATTTACCAGCAATTCAGCTTCCTCCATGCCAGACTGGATCTCGGACAGCTTCTGCTTCTGCTTCCTCTTCTCTGCGGAGATATCACCGTGTTAGACGAAACCAACCAACAAAAAAAAAGGGAGAAATTCCCCGATGCGATCGCAAAGCCATGTTAGATTAGCCAGAGGCAGTCAGCTGGGTACCTCCATCGAGGGTGGAGTCGACAGTGCACTTGCGGGAGAGGGAGGCGGAGACCTCGCCGTACTGCCACTCGTAGCCCTCGAACACCTCGCTCATGGCTTCTCCCCTCGATCTCCTCTACCGACGCGCCCACAAATCCGCCTCCAAAACCTGCATGCTAATCACTCCTCGACACTCAAATCGAGCAGACAATCGAGGCGAATTCGACCATGATTCCATCTGGGTGACTTGGCAAGGGGAATTTTGGTGGAAGCTTCGGTTTTGGTCGGGTCAGGATTGGGGGACTTGGGGAGGGAGATCCGAGGCCGCGTGTGTCGGGGAGGGAGAAGTCGCCCTCGTCGCTGCCGGGGAGGGGATCGCCGCCCTCATCGCCGCCGCCTCTCGTCTCCTCTCCTCTCGAGGGTTTCTCTAGGACGGGGTGTGGGGCTGGGGACGATCGCGTGCGAACAGGTGGGCGGTCTGGGGACTGGGTTGCACAGGGTGTACTTCAGTGGTATACTGTAAGTAATTACTCTTAACTTTCGGGATATTTCGTTTTATTGGTCTACAGTGTTTTATTTGAAGTAAGATTTCACCTGCTCATAAAAATTGTAATAGAACCTTCTCCACTTCTAGTTTGCTCCAACTCTAAAAGTTTTATAGAGTTAGCCCGTTTAACGCAACTTCATATACTTTAACTAATAAACTGATAGTATAAATCATACCAAACAGGCATAATCCAAGTGAATCCATCTAGGCTGGGAGGAACTTGTCATTTGCAGCCTAATAATTTACTGTAATTAATTGGCTATTATCCGTAAGCCTCAATCATTAGGTCGGTCATTTTTCCGTTTACTCCATGAAAGGTTCAGATTACCTGCACACGTAAATCTGAATTTTGCTGATACAAAATCACATTGTTGGTATACTTCTGCTTATAGTTGTTGCATCTTCAGATGGCCCAGACAGTTACGCTGTGAATCCTTCTGCATTGTTTACACTAAGCAATTAAGCATCAAGTTTCTAGTGTAGTACTGAATTGTTTACACTAATTCCTTCTTCATGGTCGTGACAGTACGACGATTCTGAAAGAAGATGAGAAATGGCAAAGAACTCCCCCGAGGGCCGAGAGGTATGCACATTACTATAAACGATGGGCACCCAATCAGTCAATAAGTGATGTTCCACTCATTTAGCAGCATTGATATTCCTTTAGTGTCAGGTCTCGAGTGGGTAAAAGGTGGCATGTCCACGGCTATTTGGGGCTTTCCCTAGTAAGTGCATCTGAATTGGAAAATCTGCACCATTATTGAGGTTAACAGCCAGTAGCAAGCCAGAATTAGAGATAACGGGGACTAAATAAATCACACTGCAATAAATATTTGATAAGAGAGGCCAAACAATAGTGATGCAATCAAATTTTATTGAAATCTAAAGAGCTAAAATGCCAACTTCGATATCACGAAGAGGGCCATGCCCCCACCAGCACCCTCTCCCTCTGCCATAAATTGCACCTAGCAACCTGACCTAAAGCCGCAACTAGAGGTGAGCATTGGGCCGTGCCATGCCGGCATGGTCGAGCCCACCGTCTTGCCGCGTCGTCGTCGTGCGGCTTCGGCCCGAATATCCACCGTGTCGTCTGCGTGTCGGCCGTATCGCCTCTAGTCGGACCGAGCACGACGCCCAAAACCCGCCGTCTTCGGGATCGTGTCGTCTTGCCCAAGTGCGACCTAAGTAACTATAGGCGCTGAGAAGGCGATACTTGCCGCCGCCGCAGTCGGAAGACAAAGACACATGTGGTTGGTCGGGTGGCGAAGGGATGATTGGTTGATTGGGCGGTGTGGGAGTGATTGGACCAGGTGAGGAGGATTGGGCTAGAACGGAAAGGTTGGGCCTATTTCGTGCGTGTCGGCCAAGCACGGCCCAACCGATCGTCTTGCGTGCCGTGCCGCCTAGCAGACGCATTCTCGAGCCCGACCGACCGTTGTTCGTCTGCGTCTTGGCGGCCGATGCTTAGACCGTGTCGTCTTGCGTCGCGTCTTAGACCGTCGCCGTCCGGCCGTGCTTGGTGACCCAAAAAGCAGCCCAAGTCCCGCAACACGGCATGCTGTGCCCGCACTTCTCCAATATTTATTCGCCTTCCTCCTCGTCCACCTCCTCCTCCTCCTCCTCCAACGACGCTTTTCGAGCATGCGAAGGGATTTGTGTTGGACGAGAAGAACAACTTCTGCAAATTGGTGGGCATTGCAGGGTGCATCATCATTTGGGCCATCTGCGTGGTGATGCAGGGGAAGCGCGGGAGGAGTGAGGCAAGGATAAGGAGGACGGGCATCGGAGAGTGCAACTGCATTTTGACCATCAGGAGGAGGGCAAGGAGGCTGCCTATATGGCGCGGCAGGCCGGCAGCCGGCAGGGGGGGGGAACGGAGGAGGAAGGCAAAGAAATAATCGGAGAAGTGTGTGCACTGCATGTGCTGCGGCTTTAGGCTACTAGGTGCGATTTAGGCTACCAGTGAAAGAGGGAGGGGGTTTTGGTTGGGCCATACCGCGTCGTGATCTCAAAGTTTACATTTAGATTTGAACAAAATTTGATAGTATTGGTACTATCTGTCCTCTCTTATTAAATATTGTTATATTGTATGACTTATTTTGTCCCCGTTATCTCTAGTTATTAGCTCCGCTACGGACTCTTGTTCATACAGAATGGATAATGCGGGAGTATTTAGTATACTTGTTAATAATATTCATCATGCCGATTCGGTTCTTAGAATAGTATATTCCGGTGCCGGTCTATACCAAAGTACTGTTCTAGGATTTAATATAATAATATATATTTTTAAGTATATATATGTTTAATTGTATATACACTAAATGTCACTTGTAATATTACTTCAAATACATAGTAGTGGGATCAAATATAACATATACTTTAATGAGTTTAATAAACAGTATTTTAATTTCACTAGTATGACTGGTATTATCCGGTATCGAAGCCGGTATGACTGGTATCGAGCCGGTATGGTCGGTATTGATTAGTATCGAGCTGGTATGGCCGGCATTGACAAGTATCGAGGTTGGTATGGAATGCAGTGCTGCTCTATACCGTTTAAGGTGGCGAAATGGTACATATCGGCGGTACCGGAACGGTATTGATAAATTTGGTTCTCAGACCAAACACTGTCAATGCATTCTAATAAATTAAGCATTTTAATGTAATCTAAAGTGCAAAATTAGTCGTGCAATACTTATGGTCTCAATTGTACAAACCACTCAACATCAGGCACATGCACTACCTGATGACCCATTTTTTTTCCAGCTATGGGACCACTTGCAATAGTGGGTATAAGCAGCGCTGGTACCGCTAGAATTAATTTCTAGTAGGGTGTGATTAGTTGCTTGCGCAACCCCAAACCAGGCTGGCCCAATGCAAGATTCCCCTCAGTGTGTCAAATGTTTGGGCATCATTTGTTTTGTTGTCTGTATCTTGTGTTGGGACATCAAACATATAAACCTCCCAAGTGAAGTGCCGTAAACTGTAATGTGTTAGGATTTTGGACTTAGCTAGTTTTTCATTCATCGTACAAGGAGGCAATCTCACCGCCTCTTTGCGTGGGTTACGTACAACCCGGCCTAACCAAACTTACACCAAGCAACCAAACAACCCAATGTTGCATCAATCTAGCTTTGTTGGGCTCAGCTTGGTTGCATTTTGGAGCCAGAATACAGGCATTCGGGTAACCAATCACACCCATAGCTACCGCTAGCTAAGCAGCCACGGGAAAAGTTGCCTATAAACAGTAGTATAACACAAGGACAATTACTTTGCAAAAGTATCCCGTGCAAATGCATCAGGAAAAAAATCATATTTCCTCTACACATTGCAGTGCTTGGCAGCAGTCTCTTACAACTACTATATCTTGATGCTGATTTAGTATGAGCTATCAAGCTTCCACACTACCCAAAAGGGAGGGGGGGGGGAGCTGGTGACCAAACAAACAGTAACTATCTGCTTAGAGGATTAGCTCGGTAACTAATAAACAACGAACTAATTAGAGTAGTGCTTCGAAATTTACAATGATTTGTTGGGATAACATGCGGCTATGCAAGCACGCCACTAATCCAATACTCCACTAGCATTTAAGCAAGATGGGCTTGACTTGACAGCAGATTTCTTCGCCGTTTTGTCACACAATCCCACCTTTTCGACGGATTGAAATGAGAGCCACTTACAGCAAGTGACACAAGCAACTCCACCTTCATTCAGCAACAGTATATGACAGCTAGGGTTTGTAAGAGCATAGGAGCTAAAGCTGGATAGCACACGCCATACTGGGTCGATCAGAGCAAAATTCCATATTTGCAGATAATACACATTTAGACCAGATATTGAACAGACCGGCTTTTGAGGAAAAAAACTTCCACCAAGGTTGATTCTCAGTCAGCAAAATCTACACTCATATTATTCTACCAATGATGTAACGTCTGTGAAGCCGCAATCCCACTATAATCAGACCGGGCGGTCATTACATTTGTTATGTAAGGGGAAATAAATCCAGGTACAAATGTATATACAAGATTGGGGGCGAGAGGCAAGACTAATTTGACCAGACATGCACCAGACCTTTGCTGTTTCCAGTGTAGATTTCGTTGCGGTCCTCATCATAGAAGAGAGCGGTGATGTCCTCAAGGGCATCAGCAACAGTGCTCCGAATAGTGGATCTGCTGCTGTCACCTCTCTTTCGAGGAGCAATAGTGAGAGTAGGGTCGAGGGGGGTGATCTTGGCAACGCACTTTCCCGTAAAGATGTTGCTCATGTTAATTGATCCAACCGGAGAAGCTGAGGAGGGAATACAACCAACTTATTCCTATGGATACAGCAAATATTATCAAGCAACAACAATGCAGAGTGAAATTTATAAATACCTTTTCTGCCCTCGTCGTCAACATCATCTGTGACCCCCCTTGAAACTTTGCAATATGAGATAATCAAGTCTTGGTCGGCAGTGATGTATATATTATTAGTGTTGCAGTTAGGATGCCACAACTCATGGTCATCAAATGACGTAACTAGCTCTCCACGGAAATTCCAAGCTGCAACTGTCCTATTGCAGAATGTCAGGAATAGATTATTTTCGTAGAGGAAGATGAACGCTGAAGGGGTCATGAATTCGGTTTTGTTGACCTCAATCAGATCGGAATTTCTAACCTGGCCAGAGACCCAAGTTAGCTCAAAAATAAAGTACAAATTGTAGCTACCACAAGCAGAAAGAGTGGATTGGAAAAAATAATATCAACATACATCAATAATCTGTAGGTTTTCCTTGTCTTGTTTCACAAGAAGCTTTTCATTAAACTGCTCGATGAAGTCAACCTTTCTGTTTCGATGCAGCAACTGAGTGAAGGTTTTCAGCGGCGTTCCATCCTCTATTGACAATATTGTTAGTGGAACATGATTACTTGCCTTCTGGTATATCACGAGCATGATTCCAGGACTGGTGAGAGAGAATCCGTCATTTTAAGAACATGATATGAACTATTTAGGTCAGATGAATTTTATCAGTAATCAGTGACAACCAAACCTTATTTTGATCTCCTGGATGTTCTTATCGCATATAGAATACAGAAAGTTGTAGTTCTTCAGATCAAAAACTTTGTAAGTACTGCAAAGAAGGAACAATTAAACAATGCACATATGACCGCTGCCAAACTGCAATGCAGAAATGTCACTTACCTATCCTGGGCCGAAAAAGTCAATACTTTGCCATTAACATCATCGAACTCAACAAATCCAGGATATTTTAGTGATTCGGTTTCGAATAAAGGGAATCCATCATCCAGTTGGCCTCTTCTGATATATCTAACAAGCAATTGCAATGAGAGAAAAGATAAATTAGTCGAAACAAATATAGAGAATAGAGATAGGATAAGAAATACTGCTGCTTTAAAATTAGCAACCAAACTGACCACATCTAAAGACAGTGACAAGCAGGCAATAAATGATACAAGCATCTCGTGTTATGAACTTGTGACAACCCCACTGATGACAATTTTTCAATAAACATAGAAAAGAGCAAAAAAAATCATATAGAAATAAGTAGTAGACACCAGGGAGATCAACAATTTAGCATTAAATTTCCAGAACACATAGAGTAGTCCAAGAAGAAATGGATAAGGTATCTTACTCTATTGGAGTTGTTCTGCACTTCAGCGAACTGAAACGATCTGATTCATAAACTGAAACGGTGATAAGGGATTCATTGTTTTTATTATAAAACAAGCTCCTAATCACTTCATCAGGACTTATATTCAAGTAGCATATGTGTTTGTTTGTTGCTGCCAACATGATAAGAAGGTTGTCAGGAACATATACATAACAAAAGCAAAACCAATTAGAGTAAAAGAATGACACTTACTCCGATTAAATGCACCGCATAGTCCAGAGTGGGAAAGTGCAAATATGACATCTTTTGCTGCAACAATCTCAATAATTTTTGTTCTGGTCCACAAATATGGCAACTGGACAAGAAAATGGAATTCATCGTCGTAGGTGTCATATTCTTCCTACACAACCAAATTAAACACATGAATTACTGAACAATAATTTAAGGGTTTGCTTCAGTGCTCCACTTCTGTTAAAAAGTTTACAAATCTTAAAGTCATTAACTGAGGGCACATCTGTACATAAAATAGTTAATCAAATTCTGACTTGGTATAAAAACAGATAAGATTCTAAAAAATGTCGGATCAGTCCTGTTCATTAAGCAATTTTCATGGGTTTGTTGCACCCCATAATTGGTGGACGCTTCCGCATACCTCATTGGCGTCTGCGTCAATGTCTTCTCTGTTCTCTCCAATCTCCATGCACTTTCCAGAATAAAGAACATATTCACACACACAAGACAGCAAAACAGATAAAAGACTCGAATTAAATGAAAGGGTCATTCTCTGGCTTCATGTCCAGGCCGTATACAATGTCCATCGTGTGAATGTATTCTAACCACCACCTCCGCTGAGGCGCCGACTAAAACCTGCCACTGTAAATAGCTGAGCCATCGTCATCTGGAAACCAATATGGTATACTACCATCAAATTTATCAAACAAACAAGTTGGCCTGGTAAAAAACTCGCCTAATAACATCCAGTTTGGGACGTGACCCATTTAGAGGCTTAGAGCCTATTATGTTGGGTGGCCCACTGTTTTGTTAGGGCCAAGGCACTAAGTGTTATCTTCAGATAAAAGATTGGCTATAATACCCTTTTATCTGGTTTAATAGTTTTAATCTCCAAGCCGAATTTGCTTTAATATTCTTAGTTTTTGCCTAAGCGGAATACTGAAGCAAAACAAATAATTTAATCATACTTGATACCAAGGATCAAAATCTCGGTTCCGGCCGATTTCTCGGCCGACGGCCGGTACCGGTAACCGGCCGGTTACCGGAATTTTTTTTAAAAAAAGGTACAAATTTGAATTTCAAAATTTGAATTTGGTTTTTTACCGGACCGGTAACCGGAAAAACCGGCAAAAACCGGAAAACCGGAATTCAAAAAAAAAGTCCTCTTTTATGTTTCAATAGTGCTAAATATACTAAAAACTAATGTTTCAATACATAATCTAGCATAACAATGCCTAAACCAACTAGGGAAGGACATTATGGAGTCAAAAATTCAAATTTGCATTTAAAAGATCCCGGCCGGTATTTGTTTCCCGGAGCCGACCGGTAAACCGGTTATCGGCCGGTATTTCAATCCATGCTTGATACACAACAATAGCCACTAAAATTCCTTTTAAGTTGTATACAAAATGCTTGTTTCATTAGTATATAACATTGATTTTGTACACATCTGCTTCCCACTTGAATACTACAAGTTTTGAATGACAAATAATCAAATATACGAACATCCAGAACCAAACAGATACCAAATTGAAGATAATTTTCTTTTCAATTTCCTTTATCCCTATTAGCACACAGCATTAACTTAAGGTTGAAGTAGCGGCAGAAAATGTTTACAGGTCTGCATATTGCTTGGTTTCTTCTCCGTGACTCTCTAACTAAGTCAACCACATCATATCATATCAGGGCCAAGCAAAATAAGAAAAAGTCTATATTACACCCTGAATTTTAATGGTGTGTCTACTTAACCCCATAAACTATAAAACCAGATATTCTAACCCCTGAACTTTTAATACCGGTGCAAATAACCCTCTAGCCTGGTTTTGAGAGTGGTTGCAATCATGGATACAAATCTCGGTATCGGTTGAAAAACCACCCGCCGACCGGTTACCGGAAAAACACCGTTTGAATTTACAAAACTGAAATTTGAATAGAAGATTTTTCAAAACCGGTTACCGGAACGGTTACCGCTCAAAACCGGAACTAAAACTGAAAAAAACAGAGAAAACCGGTTATGGGTAATTAGCAATAGGAATAATGCAAATACTAATTAGAAAGTGTTTAATGAAATAACAATCCTCCAAGTGTTTAATGAAGTAGCAATTGGCATCTCGACGACCATAAGTCCAAATAGACCTTGAGCTAGCATAGGATTCATAGAAAGAAGAGTCTTGTGACCGAGAATGATCTTATTTGAGACCTTTAGCCCTGTTGTAGGTCTTATGGATTGTTCTTGAAGCACGACAACCATTGTCTTCATCCTGGGTACCATGCGTGAAATTTTTCTCATAGGTGAATTCCAATGATCGATATGTGTTTTGTTGGATCATGAGCTGTCCCACCATCATAACCATCATCGGATGACGGAGAGCTACTATCACCAGACTCTTGGTACTGCACATTATCAGATGGCGGACTTTCTGTTTTTTCATCGCTTCCCACAATATCCTGTTGCAAAAGCAAGAGGGGGAGCATCCAATGTGCAAAAGCAAGAGGGGGGAGAGCATCCAATGCTGCAAAACGACATGCAACGCAATAGATTTCTTGTTACCTATTTTTCCTCCCCTCCTCTCCTTCCCCTGCAACTGCAACCAGACATCCAAGTCGTAACACGAGGGGAGCATCCAATGTGCTTTCCACATCTAAAAAACTGTCCAGGACTTGCTCATACAATAATTCAAGCATATTTAGCTCATACAATATGTAATCTAACACAAAAAAAGATCTAAACCAACCTAGAAAATGTATTATGCGAGTCATAAATTCAAATTTAAATTTGAAAATTTTCGATAGGTTTTTTCTCTAGGTCTCAATGAGGATTTCGATTCTGGTCGATTCTGGCACTATGTAACCGCGGTTTTATCCTTGGTTGCAATCGTGGACCATGAAGTGTTGTTGCTTTGCCACATAGAACTTGACGTGATTTTTTTTTCAAGCATAGTCAGCAATGGTCTTTATTTTCCTATGACGTAGAACTCTTTCATGTTTATGTTACTCTCTTTTTGGCTGATAAATGGTATTGGGATCACAGGAGAGTAGAAGCTTCCTTAGATTTGGGTAATGGAAAATTGGAAGAAAAGTTAACTTCTTTGATCCGAGAATCAAATCTCGGAGCTTAAACCTCATGTGGCGGATGACGTGGCTAGCAGAGAAGGGCTACACAGTGCCGGAGTTGCAGCAGGCTGCACAGGGGAGTCGTAATAGGCAGCACACCACGAGTGGGGTGCATGCGATGGGGGCTGCAGCGGACAACACGACTCTGGGGTCTACGTGGAGGCACGACGGTGCTGGCTCTGCAGGTGGCAGTCACGGCGGTCGGCGAGCCCGCGCCCAACACATAGGGCCGCATGGAGAAAAGTGAGGAGAGAGATGAAGAGGGAGAAGAAGAGATAATAGTTCTTTTTCATTTTTTTCCTATGTTGAGTCAGTCACCATTGTTAAGAGCGTTGTACATTCTCTCTCTCTCTCTCTTGGCCCATGAGGCCTATGTAACAATGTCTATATATGCTCTCAATTAATGAATAAACTGCACAGTTATGAATAGCAAAAATCCCTAACCCTAGTTTCCATTGTTGCTGCCGTCGTTGAGCTTCTCTAGCCATGGGCCGACGGGCCCTGAGCGGCGGATCCGGATGCGCCACCGCTTCCTCTGAGCAACGTTTCGCAACACCCGAGCACGATCTGGAGTCACCGCCACGTCGCAGCTCGGATCCTCTGCTTTCGTGCCTCCCGGAGCCTCCCAGTGGCGACAGATTTGCGATGCTCGCGCACGACCAGACCCCCGTTGACTAGATCCGGTGCATCCTCTGCTTCTCGCTACCTCCCGGATCCATTGCTCCGGCAACACTGCTCTGGCGACGCCCTCTTAGACTGCAACGTTGCCGCCTGGAGCACCTCCACGTCACCGACTGCTCGGCGACACCCTCCTCGACTGCAGCATTGTAGCCCAGAGCACCTGGAGCACCCTCTACTCCGACCAGGGAAAAAAATCCCGACCAATAGCCGCCGGTTACCGGCCGGGGTCCGGAATCCAAAATCTCAGCCGGTTTTCTCGTTTTTTGCAAGTTCAAATTTTGAAATTCAAAATTCAACTGGTTTTTAATCAAATGCAAACGATTTTTATCTGGGATTTTTCGGCCGGTTACCGTTCCCAACCGGCCGGCGAGAAATGCCTCAGGACCGGTAATTAGATCCCTGACTCCGACGCCGGCCCTCATCTGCTCCAGCAAGCGAAGCCACCTCTGCATCAACACTCAACACCTCGGTGACGCCTCCTGTTGCTCAGCGACAACCTCCTTGCCACCGCCTCTCGCTGCTGCAGTGTTGTGCTCAGTACTTCTCTTTTGCTTTGTTGCTTGCTCTTGTGGATTGCTCTGCCATTCTATTGATTGTGCTGCTCAGTACTACTATTGATTGCTTTGCTACTGTTATTGTGTTGTTGTTGTGTGGTTGTGGTTGTGGTTGTGGATGGCCAAGTCTGACTCGATGTTTGGGAGTAGTTCATCTCTCGTGTTCACGGACATCAAGCTCGATGGGTTGAACTACCGAGCATGGGCTTTCTCGGTCAAGACTACTCTTAGGGGTTATGGTTTGGCCTCTCATTTGACCGACGATCCTCCTGATCCGAAGAATGTTGATACTAAGGCAGTAAAAGCTTGGCAGGAAGAGGACGATCATGTCATGACTGGCCTTGTTATGAGTGTTGATGTTTTTCTGAGGATGAGTCTTGAGTATCATACTTCAACCAAGCAGATATGGACATACTTTGAGAAGAGATATATTCAATCCAGTGATGCTCTTCACTTCACATTGCTCAAGAATCTTCATAGCATTCAACAGCAGCAGGATCTGTCAGTGGAGCACTACAGTGCTTTCACTCTTATCACTGGCCCTCTAGAGTCTGACACCAAAAGCTGCTACTGCTTGTCAGTCTTGTTATTTCCAGCCCTTTGAATTTACAATGACATTGACGCCTCCAATCATTGGAAGCGCTGCTATGATAAACATGCTATGAAGAATCTACATCCCACACCCCAACAAACATGTGCCTAAAGGAGAAATAGCCTTATTTAAAATAAGAAAGCCCATGTACAAACTGAGCTTGTCAATGCGTGCACTCCATACTGAAATCGTGTGTGCAGAACTAGGGATAGGACATTAAGAATCATTAGCGGTACATATTCCTACAACGGAATTCCCAGATCTAGCCACATCCACATCTTGTTATGAGCGTCCTCATTTCATCAAAATAGCACTATATAACAATTACACTCACATCTCCACACATAACCAATTGATAACAAGGATCAAGTCGAACGTGACACCGCCTAAAGTGGCAATCCCTAACCACAGCGACTGTTCTCGGTTCAGCAGACAAAAAAGTAATTTCCAGAGCGCCACTAGACTCCCTAAGAGAACCTGGAAGGGAGTGCACGGAGGACAGACCTGGAGCTGGAAGTTGCGGAATATCTCGGGGCAGAAGAAGGCGAAGGAGGAGGGAGCAGCGGGCCGCGGCGGGCGACGGTGACCGCCGCCGATCTCGCGGCGCGCCACCTTGTGGACGGAGTCGGCTGGGTCGCGGCGCGGCGGCTTGCGGCAGGCGGAGCGCAGGCCGGCGGATAGCCACGCGCGGCGCCGCGCGGCGGTAATGCGGAGGCGCACGCGCAGCCCGGGCTTATGGTGGTGGTGCTCCATGGCCTGGTCTCCGCCGGCGAGGGAGCTGGCGGTGGCTGGGGACTGAGGAGGTAGGGACTATTTGGAGTTAGGGTTTTGGGGAGGCGCTATGGGAGGGGAGGGGAGGGGAGAGTGGCGAAGAACGGAGGTGGCACGGGAAGATGGGAGTGCGGAGGGGAACAAAAAACCGACAGTGGTTAGTGCCTACAGCTGGCCCTACAATTACATGACTCGTTTGGATTCGTTTGGATCATCCAACTATATGTGCTAAGTGCTAACACCTCGGTAAAATCTTGCAAGCACGAGTTTTTTTTTACAGAATGCAAACACACGATTAGAGCCATCCGTTTCAATTTAAAGAAGTGTTATGCTAGGCAAAATTGGGTGCATGTTTTTTCCCCGAGGATCCATGCTACTTCAAATTGTTGTGATTTAAATAGCTAGCGGAATTTCTAACACAATTGTGTAGATAGCTATTGTAACATATTGTATTTCTTATATTACCAAAATAATTAGCGTAGGTCTTCTCTGTTTCTCTCGATTAAGAATTTCTTATTTATATGCGCGCTCCCAAGAAGAGGGCATCTTCCTTATCCTTGTTGCTTCCTCAAGCTACATCGAGGAAGTCAACTCTTGAGATGCGGGAAGTTCAAGTCTACAAGGAGCGTTTTCGTGAAATTTCCCGCTTTTCTATGGATAACCCTATCGTAGAGCTAAAACGACGTGAATGTGAGCCACTCCATTAAAAATAAATTATTGCAAAATAAGTTCTCATCTCGCTACGTCTTTTCATCCTTTTCCTTATGGACATCTCGAGTCTTTGGCTAAATTGGCATGTTTTTTATTTATAATAGAAAAAGTAGCCCCTCTGTCACGAAATCGCAAAAATAACACTGCGGCAGGTTAGGAAGGTCATGTATCGTACTCTCCATCCATAGAAGCCAGGTACCGCGCTCCCAGTTTGTGGACCGGAACTGCGGAAGGAACATAATGCGGACTGGAACCACAGAAAACGGCTTCGTCAATAGTGCTGAATAGCGCTAAATAGTAAAATAATATCTTCGATCTCTGTTGCTACAATGCCCCGCCCAACGCATGATGCGGCGTGGAAACACGACATGTCTGCTTGCAATGCTCCCGCCTTCCTTCCGTGGTACCAGACCGCATCGGCCACACTTGTCGCGATCCGAGAGCGTGACTGTCGCGATCCAGTGGTGTTGTAGGTGACTTACCTAGCCTGTGGCGGCGTTATTTTTGCAATTGCATGCGAGTGAGACTACTTTTGCTATTACAAATAAAAAAATATGCCCAAATCAGCCAAAAACTCTGAACATCCCAATCATACAATTAAATAGGTATGGATGGGAGTTGCTCAATCAAAATTCTTGTTGCAAAAATGAGTTTTCAATTGATCACCTTTGCATTCTTCCTTTGTATTTCCCTTTTTATTGTTGTCCTTATTAAATGTGTGGTTAAAATGGCATCAACACACGATGTTCCATGAGAAATATTAATACATGCTTTAGAATGAAAGAGAGTGATGCGTTGTTAAATCCTCGCTTCCTTGTTGATCTGGAAAGAGATGAACAATCGGGTCTTCGATAAGGTATCATCGCCGCTAGGGCTGCTCCTTCAGAGGATCTTTGACAAGCTTAGTCTCTGGCGTTCAACGGGACCTCCGTGTCTTCAGTAGCTACTAATGCCGGAGTAAACTCGAGTTCGGTGCAATTCTAGGTCGTCTAGTGGGTGTGTCTTCCCCATACATCATGGCTTCCGTGTTCATGTTTTTCCTAGCCTCGCTTTTATGTTCTTCATGTTTTTGTTTCGCGTTCGGTTTGTGCCAGTTCGTTGTATGATTGATTGCCTTTTAATCTCTACTTAATAAAATGATGTGCAAGTCTTTTGCGTGTTCTCGATTAAGAGCATATTACCCCAAAAAAAACTAATAATTTTAGCATACTTTTTTGCAAGGGAAAATAGTGTATCTATCTATTATCTTATTAAAGCAATAAAAAAGAAGCCAACACATTCGCTCTCAGAATCTAGAAAATTCCAATGTTAATTAGTAAAAGAAAAGAAAAATATCTACACCATCTATAATGGTGGGTTTAGATTATAATAGTCTAGATTAAAAGAAAGAATCCAGATCAAGTACAATCCAAGATATGTAAAAATTGGAATAAAAAAAAATAAAATAAAATTAGCAACTTGATTTCTATATGAATTCCAACATAAAATCCCTAAATAAGTGTAATTTGGAGTAAAAATTAAAGAAAAAATAGAAATTGGATTTGTATACGAATTCTAGCAAAAAAAATAACTGAAATTTGGAATAAAAATAAATGAAAATTTGAAATTTGATTCTCTTGGACCGAAAAGGCGACTATAGGGGGGTGAATAGGAGCACGCTCACTTTTTCATAAATAATAGATTCAACACAAATTTTACTCTATTAGCTATGAAAGCTATGAAGATCAATATATCAGTACAGCGGAAGACTAATATTGAATCCAATAAAACCCCCTAAGCAATAGTATAAAAGATCAAATACAAGATAACTAATCTCGATTACCTTTCACGGTCGACCATTGGCTCAAAGGCGGTCAAACCGATTTCTGTCGGTCGGCCAGGTGATCTTGGTCGTCGACCGCGGCCTCGAGCAGATCAAACAGTCCGATGATGAAGTTGCAAATAGATGAAACTTTTGATCTACAACTCTAAACTTGATGAAACTTGAAACACACCTTCTCTATGATATCAGAAAGCTATTCCAATCGAAGATTGTGATAATTATTAGAAGAATAAAGATCATTTTCCGTTTGATCAAAGAAGGGTTCAAAACCGGGTCAAAACGAAAACTTGATCCAAAGTCTTACTCGTGAGTGATTGATGATCAAGATGATCCTAGATAGGTTCCTACACATCACAACAAGCTAGATCACATGAAGAATTCAATCAAAAACTTGCGGATCAAAAAAAGACTCAAAATCATCAAATATAGAGAAAGAATGCAATGAGACAAAACATTGATCAAACTTTCCTTTGATTGATTGATATGATATGGTCTTACAGCCTCTCCATCAATGGAGGACAATACTTAATTCAAGAGCACAAAAATCACATCAAACTATCAAGAACCTTAGCCTCCACAAAAGCTCTCTCTAAGAAAATTAGGGTTTATAAAAATAGCAAAAGAGACGAAGCGGAGGTGCAGCCACCTCCCCCCCTATTTATAGTGGACGCTTAGACCTTCTAGAAGTTTGACTCAATTGGGCTCCCATTAAGGTCCAAAACAAACAGGACACATACGCATACATTTTAATGCGTCGTCTTTAACACCCCTTGACCTAACTAGCTACACCTTGCGCCATCTTGCGCCTCGGATTACCCAATAGGCCATCCTTGTCCATCTTGCACCACGCTTGAGTATATTGACCTCACATGACATCGTCGATCGTTCTGGACCTCAGCTCTCCAAGCCTAGTCCCGATCATCCTTGCTGTTGACCGTCGTTGACCACCAAGCAACCTGCACAACAATAGACAAGTAAACCGAATTTGAGAACAAGTTCTTCACAACTTGACCCATGTTAGTCAAAACATGCATCATACAACATATATGCCATGAAACTCATGACTTTGACCTAACAACCGAATATCATCGCCACGACGGGCGATAAACCAAGTGAAAACTAGGGCGGTCATTGCCCGACACTGGCTCGGCCGCAGGCACCTATAGGCCAGTCGAGGCCTTGGTGGGACTTAGCCATTTTCTCTCTCGAAGTCAGAAACCTATTGGAATTTTCAAACCAATAGAACTTTTGACTGGATACTCCAAAAATTATGGGACCAAGTGCAATCGAATCGCCTCTCTTGCCTACACCCTCTATTTTTGGCCCAGCTCAATCCACCATTTTCTAACATTGCCGGTCCGACCGCCGCTAGGGCCGGTCAGACCGATCTTGGAACGATCGATTGCATACTGGCCGGTCGGACAGTGAGATTGACGATCCTTAAACTTTGCCGAAAACACACGAAACGATAAACCATTAACACCATTGCCAATTGTCATATCATCTTAAGATCTGAAGCATATCCCCATGATATCCACATATTCCCATACAAACTCCATAATAAAATACTGAAATAATAAAATTCAAGATAAATAAAATAAGCAATTTGGATTTGTGTACAAACAATAATAAAAAATAATTTAAATTTGAAAAAATAGCAATGTGATTTCATACGAATTCCTAAGTAAAATCCCTAAACAAATAAAATTTAGAATAAAAAACTAAACAAAAATAGCAATTGGATTTGCATACGAATTCCAACAAAAAATTAACTAAATTTTGAAATAAAAAAATTAGCAATTGGATTTGTACACGAACTCCTCTAAAAATAAAATAAAATAAGCAATTTGATTTCAGTGTAAATTCCAAAGTAAAATACCTAAATAATTTTATTTTGGGATAAAAATACAAAATGGATTTGTATATTAATTCCAACAAAAAAATGATAATTGGAATTAAATTTTTTGCAATTTGATCCTCATACGAATTAGAGAGTAAGATCCATAAATAACTAAAATTCAGAATAAATTAAATAAAATTAGCAATTTGATTTGTATACGAACTCCAATAAAAAATAACTAAAATTTTGAACAAAAATATTAATAACGAGGATAGAGTGAATAGTATAAGAGGAGACCGCGAAAGAGTGAAATGGCATCGATCTATCCTGCAAGAAGACATTAACTCATGGGGAAGCGAGGAGCTGAGGCAACGACGACATAGATGAGGATAGTATTGTGCTGCTCACCTTAGTCATTCGATGAAGACAATATCGTGCTACTCATCGAGAGTCGTCGAGAGAAAATCCATAGTTGAAGGAGCCAAGGGTGGCGAAGATGAGAGTGGTGAGCGTCAGCATTGTTAAAGAAGCAAGTGACCAAAGAAGCTCGACAATGAGGAAGCCCTGAAAGAGATGAGATAGAGCTTTGCATTGAAGACTATCTATGGAAGATATGAGACCATCGGGTAGCTAGGAGCGTGCTATCCCTAGTGAGGAAGCCACAGTTTTGAGTTACCTAACGTCAAAGGAGGAGTGACCGACACAAAAAAAAAAGAGGACATCGAGGGTGTAAAACATCATGCATGTGTATATAAATATATGCATATGTACGAATATAAGTGCTGGCGTACAAAACCAAAGGAGAAAAGAGCTTGGAGTAGAGATGTCGCAGCTGTAGGGAATAGACTCAGGACCTCTAAAGAGAGCATGACGGGTGTCCCGGGCAGGGACCAGAGGCGGTTGCATGTGTATGCGTGTTTGATGTCATAGCGCTCAACATTAAGCAATAATTATGTGGTAGAGTATTGCATTAGAAGGGGTAACAACTGAGAGAGCTCGATAAAGAATTGGGCTTATTGTTCGAGGTTGAAGTAGAAAAGTTGAGGTGGCAAGAAGAGATAGAAGACACACATTTTGGAGGGAAGATAAGTTCAAAGTAGGTTGCTCATGGTACATCGGTGTATGTGTGAGCAAGTTACTCTAAGACCATGTAAAGTAATAGGATAATCTATTGCACACATAATCAATGTATTGCTTAGATTAAATAGAGATATATGTGCATGCATATATTTTGAAAAGGAGTAACTAATGGAGGAAGAACAGGGGCATGTAGCTACATGAATCTATACATAATAGGGAGTGGTTACATTTCTAAGAACCCCAACAATTTATTATGTTTAATTATTTTCTTTCATCAAAGCTCATACTTCAATTATGTTCCTCGTATTGTATTTTTCTTTAAGTTTCTATTATCATTTCCAATGTTTATGATATCTTAAAAATCTAAATAGCCTACTAAATAAGTAAATATATTCTCAAGCATTTAAGTTATATTATTTGATACTACAAACTTGGAAGAAAATCTTGAAACGCATTCCAACCTGGCTAGCTTGTACTTAAGAAAATGTTGGCATCAAAGCATAGTAATTTGGTTTTAGACCACGAAGCTCACAAATTTTGTAAGAAACATTTAGTTTCATGAGAACCTAGACCTAACTAGTTTTAGTTGTCTAGCATGTATATATATTCTCAAGTCTACGTGTAGACAAAAACTATTTGACTAGGCCACCATACGAGATACCACATCATATTTGTGTAAGTAACTTTGCTGATATGCCAAAGGAAAAATTAATATTTAAAAAACAAGAGGAAAAGTAATCTTGATGTTCTACTACTAAGCTAGAAGTATAAGACAACCGTTTGAGGATGTAGAGGGTGATTTACACTGTATAGAAGATTTGCTTTATCAATTTTTGCTTCAAATTGCGCTTTGTCGTAACGATAACATATCCGATATCGTGAATCTCCAAGTGGAATGATGCAAAGCTCTTCATGTATATATAAACCATCGAATTCTATCGCGTTCATTAAACATTGTGGCATACATCACATTGAACTTCTCTACACCTGCTAACTCGTAGCACAAGTACCTGTGTGTGGCTCCTTTGTCTAATCTATAAAAGATTTGTCATATGTTTTGTGGCTTTAGTACAGGTTTCTAATCCAACCTATTTGTAGTTTTGTACTACCCTAAACATGTTCTGATGCACATTCATCCTTGAATCGATTTGGCCAGAACGAGTCTTGCTCCGAGCAATGCACATGTAGGTGATGGAGAGAAATCCAAGAGGCCGAAATGTAGCCTAGAAATGGAGTTCGACACCTGTTAAAAGTGTTCAGATAGTATTTTTTTTGGAGATAACTTGTAATTGGTTTAGATGTTCAGTTTGATATCTGTATCTGAACTGTAATCGTAATTGGGTTGTTGTCGATTACAACTGTAGCCCGTCTGGCAATATCTTTGCTTACATAGCACGCCGTCTTGATTGGATGCACAACTATTATCCTTTTCAATCCATTAGTATTGAGTGTTTTTACATGGTATCAGAGCCCTCAAACTCCAACTAGATGACAGGTTCAATCATAGCTTCCACCGGCCCAACTAGCTCCTCAAGCGTCATCGCCAGCATCCTCCCTACACCTTCCTTTTCACACCTAGTCAACGTAAAGTTCTCAAAAGACCACTATCTTCTATGGAAAGCACAGCTGATGCCAAATCTCTGTGGACAATAGCTGTTGGGCTACGTCGACGGCTCTGTTCTTGATCCTTCACTGATGGTCACCTAGATCAAAGAAGGTCAAGAAGACCAGGTGCCAAATCCGGTATACTTGATGTGGATCCAACAGGATCAGATCATCCTGAGCACATTGCTCTCCTCACTGGCGCCGAAAGTACTCTCGCGGGTTCTCTTCCTCACCACGTCCAAGGCAGTGTGGGCGACTCTGGAACGCATGTTCGCCTCATGCTCCTGTGCGAGAATCATGCAGATTCGAAGACAACTTGAGAACTCTCACAAGAAAGAAGAGGGACCGATGACCGACTCCTTCAACACGGTCAAGCATCTAACTAACACAGTGACATCCATTTGCGTACATCTTCATGATGAGGAAGTTGTCACATATATCCTGACCGGTCTTGTGCTCTTGTCACCTCTATCACTACTCGTTCAGATGCTATCTCCCTTAATGATCTCTATGCGTATCTTATAAGTTATGAGATGCGTCATCCACACAACAATATTGTTTATCAGGGGATTGATTCCTCGGTGAACCTTGCATCACACAACAAGAGAAATCACTATGGGAGCTGTGGTCGTGGTGGCGGTAGTGGCCGAGGTGGACAGCAGTATGGCAATCAAGGCGAGGGCACACCTTAACAACGATTCAACGCCAATGAAGGGAGACCGCAATAGCGCTCCAATGGAGACCAGTGTGTCAACTCTGTGGAAAAGTTGGGCATCTTGTGTTCAAGCGTTACCATAAATTTGATCGCGTGTTTCAAGCTCATGAACCTTGTGTTGCAGTTGCAGTGTCCTCATACAACGTTGACACCAATTAGTATGCGAATTTAGGAGCCACCAATCACATAACTGGCGATCTCGACAAGCTCAGCGTTAAGGAGAAGTACTCGAGCAAGGATCATGTCCATACTACGAGTGGATCAGGTATGATTTTTCGTCATGTTGGTCATACTCTATTTCAAACTCCTTCTGCTCCATTACATCTACATAATGTTCTCCATGTCCCTCAAGCCAACAAAAGTCTTCTCTCAATTCACAAACTAGTCACTGACAACAATGTCTTTCTTGTATTTCACCCTGAATTATTTGTTGTAAAGGATCGGGATACAAAGAAGCATCTTCTTACGGGCAAGTGCACCGGAGGCCTTTATACCTTTCCTTCCAGCAACTCAGCCAAGCGTATCTACGCCAGTGTCAATATCACACCCGAGAAGTGACACTCACGTCTTGGGCATCCAGCTTTTCCTACCGTTCAACATGGCATTCAGTCTAACAATCTCCCTTGTCTAGCTAGTACAAATAAAACATATGTGATGTTTGTCAGCAAGCCAAGAGCCATCAACTTATTTTTTTCTTCCTCAAATAATGTATATGTAGCTCCCTTAGATCACATCTTCACTGATGTTTGGGGTCCTGCCCGAACTTCAGTAGGAGGCTACAAGTACTATGTTAGTTTTATTAATTATTTTAGTAAATTCACCTAGCTCTATCTCCTCAAACACAAATAAGATGTATACAAAACTTTCCTTCAATTTCAATCTCATGTTGAGAGATTATTAAACAAGAAAATCATTTGTGTTCAAAGTGACTGGGGTGGAAAGTATCAAAACCTAAACTCCTTTTTTTAAGGGGGTTGGCCTCTGCCATCATGTCTCATGTCCTCTCACACACCGACAAAATGGCACCACTAAAGCAAGCATAGACATGTTGTAGAAACCAGGCTTGGCTTACTTGCCAGCTCATATGTCCTTCTTCGTTTGTGGGATGAATCCTTCCAAATCACTTGCTTCCTAATCAATCGTCTTCCTAGTAGAACCATTGAAAACTATACTCCCATTGAATGATTGTTAGGATCCAAACCTGATTACCATATGCTTCGAGTCTTTTGTTGTGCCTGCTGGCCACACCTGCGCCCTGACAACAACAGAAAACTCCAATTTCGATCTCAACGATGCATCTTTCTTGGCTATAGTGCTATGCACAAAGGCTACAAATGCTTGGATTGAAGCACAGACCGCATTTACATTTCCATAGACATATTGTTTTATGAGAGTGTATTTCCTTTTGCCTCCAGCGGTGATACACCTAGTTCCTCTAGTCCTCTCATTGTTGATTATATCCCCCTACATGCTGTCATGCCATCTCCTAACCAACAGATGAATAATCATACTTCTCGCTCTTTTGTGCACACTAATCATTTTGATGTGGATCCTCTACAACAAGGGAGGTGAACTGGTACTAGTATTGTAGACAATCCAGCTTGTGTCGACAGTTTACAAGAACCTGTCTTTCCAGCAAGCGATTCTGCCATGACAGACTATTCAATCGAAAACTCTGCCACGACAGACAACGCTGCTTCCACGACAGTTGATGTTGTTGTCGATATTACTGATGTCACCGCTATTACTAATGCCACAGCTGCAACTCCAAGGCACTCCATGCACATAAGACTACAATACAAGACAACACCATCACAGCCAAATAATACAAGGATGGAACTGTGAGATATGATCCAAATCGAAGAGTTTTTCTGGTCACTGCTAGTGAAGACAGAGAACCTACTAATCATCTCAAAGCAATGCAAGATTCCAAATGGAGAAGCGCCATGGATGATGCATTCGGTGCTCTCATTCAGAATAAAAGTTGGAGGCTTGTGTCACCACCTCAGCATATTGATGTAATTGATTCCAAGTGGGTCTTCAAGATCAAACGAAGGCAGATAGGAGCATTGATCGATATAAAGCTCGCTTAGTTGCTAAGGGTTTCAAACAACACTACAGACTTGATTACGAAGATACTTTCAGTCCTATAGTGAAACAGGCAACAATACAACTTGTCCTCTCAATAGCAGTCTCAAGTGGATGGTCACTCCGACAGCTTGGCATTCAAAATGTGTTTTTCATGGATACTTGGAAGAAGAAGTTTATATGAAGCAACCTCTTAACTTTGTGAACAAATAGTTTCCACATTATATCTACCAGCATGACAAAGCAATCTATGGACTCAAACAAACTCCACGTGTCTGGTATGCTCGGTTGAGTTCTAAGCTTCAGGAGATAGGCTTCATTCCTTCCTAAACAGATACTTCATTATTTATATTTAATCAAATTGAAATGACGATCTACATGCTTATATATGTTGATGACATCATTGTTGCAAGTTTATCAGAAAAATCCACACTGAAACAGCTGCAGGAAGACTTTGCAGTCAAGGACCTTGTCAGTTTACACTATTTCCTTGGCATTGAAGTCATTAACTGTTTGCTTTTGAGGAATAATTGTTGTGTGTCTCCGTAGGATCTCACACCCTTTATTTATAGCCTCGAAGTAGAGTCCGTCTCTAATACAATAGTAGAATCCAACCCTAATACAACGTGATATCTAGTTCTAACATGAACTCTCCAATACTCCCCCTCAAGATGGGCCGAAGATATCAATCATACCCAACTTGTTACATATCGTATTACCATCACTAGGACCTAACCCTTTAGTAAAACAATCAGCCAACTGTTCACCAGACTTGACATACTCCAATTCCAATATTCTGCCATCGAGTTTTTCCTTGATAAAAAACCTATCAATCTCAATGTGCTTGGTACGATCATGCTGAACTGGATTGTTAGCAATATTGATTGCAGATTTATTGTCGCAATGCAATACCAAAGGATTATTCCTCCATATTCGAAGCTCGGACAATAAACCCTTCATCCATATCATTTCGCTCAAACTCAACGCCATTGCTCTGTACTCCGCCTCTGCAGTAAATCGAGCCACAACCTCCTGCTTTTTGCTTCTCCATGACACAAGGTTACCTCCCACAAAGATGCAATATCCAGAGATAGACCTTCTGTCATCCACACTACTCGCCCAATCAGCATCGCAATACCCTTCTACATTCAGATGTTGATTCTTTCTGAACCAAAGGCCTTTTCCAGGGCTATTCTTCAAATATCGCAGGATTCGATAGACAACATCCATATATCCTGTTCTGGGATCATGCATATATCGACTAACCGCACTCAAAGCATATGAAATATCAGGTCTTGTATGACACAAATAGATGAGACGCCCAACAAGTCTCTGATAAACTTCCTTGTCAACTGGATCTCCTGTCTCAGCACATAGCTTGTGATTCCTATCAATAGGTGAAGCAGTAGGGCGGCACCCAAGCATACCTATTTCTGCTAGCAGATCAAGAACATACTTTCTCTGGGAGAGAACTATACCATTCGAAGAACGGGCAATCTCAATCCCAAGAAAGTATCGAAGAGGTCCAAGATCTTTCACCTCAAATACTTCTCCCAATTTTTCCTTCAAGGACTTGATTTCCTCGGCATCATCTCCAGTAATCACAATATCATCAACATAGACTGCTAATATAGTGATATGCGATCCTTTGTGCCTATAAAACACAATATGATCTCCATTGCACTGAGAATAGCCCATACTACAGACTGCACGCCTGAATCTATCAAACCACGCCCTTGGAGACTGCTTCAAACCGTATAAAGACTTCTTGAGTTTACATACCTTCCTCTCAGTCTGCCTATTTTCAAAGCCTGGAGGAATCTCCATGTATACCTCTTCTTGTAAATCACCATGTAGAAAAGCATTATTCACATCCAACTGATGTAGAGGCCATCCGAAGTTAGTCACACAGGAGATCAACATTCTTACCGTACTCATTTTCGCCACTGGTGCAAAGGTCTCATCATAGTCTATCCCATATGTTTGACTATAACCTTTTGCAACAAACCGTGCTTTGTATCTATCATGCCTTCAGGAGTTTGCTTAATTGTAAATACTCATTTGCATCCTACTGCCCTTTTTCCTACTGGAAGTGGAACAAGATCCCATGTCTTGTTCTTCTGAAGTGCACTAAGTTCCTCCTTCATGGCATCCTTCCACTTTGGATCCTGTTTAGCAGTTCGCCAATCCTTCGGAACATGCACAGTATGAAGAGATGCAATGAATGCTTTGTATGCAGGTGAAATATGGGAATATGAGATGAAATTTGTAATATCATGCTCAAAGCCATACCGGACTGGAGGCTTTCCTGCATTAGCTCTAGTTTTCCTACGTTGTGCAAGTGGTAACTCTGGATGGGAGTGATTAGAATCAATATTACCACTTACCCCAAGGGGAGGCAAGGAACTTGATGGAGAGAGACACGTGGAGGGATTTGGGACTGGATCAACCAAGGCAAGGTCGGGTCATTTGGTGTGGCAATGCCACTATTGAAAGCTCCACCGTTGTTGACTCAGGTGCTGACTGCTTGTCTCTCGGCTTCTCCCTGTTTTCCAAAGCATCTTCGCTGATAAACCTTCAAGTCTTTTTGGGCTATCACATCTCTCGCATATTATGTTTGATTTGGGTACGGAATTGTCCCCACAATGACTTCTTCTCGTTGACTATCACTCTCCTTGTTCTCCCCCTCTCGGCTTTCATCCTCAATGATAGGAGAGAACTCCAAAAACTGATCAAGATTACCTCCATTCGTGTAGTAAGGTTCTAACTCTCGGAATGTCACATCCATACTCATAAATAATTTTTGTTCAACTGGGTTCCAGCATCTATAGCCCTTCTGACTTGATGAATAGCCTATGAAGATACATTTCAATGCCTGTGGATCTAGCTTGCCAACCGCTGGTCGGTGGTCTCGTACAAAACACACACAACCAAACACCTTGGGAGGCACCTTGAACTCCCGCTGACCCAAAAGAAGTTCCGCTGGAGACTTCATCCCAAGTATTCGAGACGACATTCGATTGATGAGATATACTGTCGTCATTACTGCCTCGCTCCATAATCCCTTTGGCACATTCATCTGAAACATAAGTGAACGTGCTACCTCCAACAAATATCGATTCTTCCTTTCAGCCACTCCATTATGAGATGTAGTTCCTGGACAAGTAGTCTGATGAAGTACCCCTTCTTCTGAGAGATACGCTGCAAACTCATTATTAACATGCTCAGTTCCATTATCTGATCGAAGAATCCGAACTTTTGCATCAAACTGAGTGGCGGCCATCCTATGGAAGTCCTGAAAACATCGAAGAACCTCGCTCTTGTGTTTCATCATATAAATCCAAGTCATACGAGTATAACAATCAATGAATGTGACAAACCACTTAAAACCACTCACATAAGTAACAGAGCACGGACCCCAAACATCTGAATGTATTAATATAAAAGGTTCATAACTCCGAAGACCAATGCTACTATATGTAGACCGTGTATGCTTTCCAAACTCACAAGCATCACACACAAGTTTACTCTTATCTACCCTTTTGAATAAATCAGGGTATAACTGACTTAAATTCTCAAATGATAGATGTCCCAAGCGACGATGATGTAATAAGACTCCTCCCTCGATTCCTCCTATAGCCACAGCCAATGCCGCATCAACCCGATCAATATACCACAACCCATTACGGCTTATTCCAGTCCCAATCCTCTTTCCAGTTCTATTCTCCTTTAACAAACACGAATCATCATCAAATGTGACAGTGCATTTGAATTGGTCAATGATAGAACTGACTGAAAGAAGGTTGGTGGAAAGGAGGGAACATGCAAAACAATGGACAGAGAAATGGATGGTGTACACTGTATAGATCCAACACCTTGAATAAGCTGGGAGGTTCCATCTGCTATTTGGACAGTTTCAGAATGAGTATATGGGGTGTAAGATGCGAAAGCACTGCGTGAACCCGTGACATGCTTGGATGCCCCTGAATCTATGATCCAATCAATATGAGAGTGTTTATATGTGGATGCGAGTGCATGTGTCTGAGTACCTTTGCCCACGTGGGCGTAGTTTGCAAAGTTACCAAAGGAGGTGGAATCATGAGGAGTCTCCAATGCCTTTCCCTGCTGCCACTTTTTCCACTGCATAGCTTGCTCGCCTGTCAGAGTAACAGACGTGTTCTCCTTTGTCTGGGCCACATTAGCTCTGGAACCAACTCGGCCCCTTCCTCGACCTCCACGACCACCACGATCTCTACCTCACCTCCACGACCACCACGACCTCCATATTGTGGAGAGGGACAAGCACAGATCAGATGTCCTCTCATCCCACAGTTATCTTCTCAAATAACCAGAGCAATGCCAATCAATATCATGATATGTCGCGTGTATCTCCCACGATCACGGCAACTCTTCACGCAGCAATATTCCGTCGAATCTTGATGTTTTCTTTTACCCAATCATACATAACTGTAAACCTTTTTTTTCCAACCAGTAGAACCCCAGCCGAATTTTTTCCTTCTTTTCGGCCGATTTTTTCTCGACCGATTTCCTTCGGTAGAAGCCTTGAAGTCGAGCACTTTCGCCGATTCCTTCGGTAGAAGCGGCCGAAGCTCCCGAGCACTTCTTCCCGAGCGCTCCTTCGGTTTCTTCTCCCTGAGCCACACGCTTCCTTCCCGAGTGCCTCGGCCTCTCCTCCTCTCTCAAAGCGACAGCGGCGGCGGCGATGGCCCGTCGACCCGGCGGCGCAGCAGCGTGGCCGCGCGACTGGCGCGACGGCGGCGGACCCCACGCGACCCGAGCGGCGGACTCGGTCGCCGGATCCGGTGCAGGAGCTAGAGGATCCGAGCGGGGACGGCGGTGGTCCGATCCAGATCGGATTTGGACGGTGACTTTGGAGCTGCGGACCGAGCGGCAGCTGGAGCGGCGGCGGCGGCGGAGCCGAGGTGAGTCGATTAGGGTTAGAGTTGGGTGGATGGGGATGGCTCTGATACCATGTTTGCTTTTGGGGAATAATTGTTGTGTGTCTCCGTAGGATCTCACACCCTTTATTTATTGCCTCGAAGTAGAGTCCGTCTATAATACAATAGTAGAGTCCAACCCTAATACAACGTGATATCTAGTTCTAACATGAACTCTCCAACATTAACAATGATGGTCATATCATACTCACGCAACACAAGTACGCTGTAGATTTACTTCATCGTGCAAACATGGAGAAGTGTAAGATAGTCACAACATCGATGGTAGCCATAGAGAAGCTCTCGAAAAATGAAGGAGTACCACTATCAACAAGAAATGCATCGAATTACATAAGCATAGTAGGCGCGTTGTAGTATTTGACACTCACTAGACCAGACATTTAATTCTCGGTTAACAGAGTTTGTGAATTTCAATCTGCACCAACTGCTACATATTGGAGTGCAGTAAGGCGTATATTGAGGTACTTGAAGTTGTCTGCATCAACATGTCAGATACCAACTTGCTCAATGCCTTCTCTGATGCCGATTGGGCATGGTGTGTAGATGATCGACTATCTACCAGTGGATATGTTGTGTTCTTTGGCCAAAACTTGATTTCATGGAGTTCAAGAAAGCAAAACACCGTTTCACGCTCAAGCACAGAAGCTGAATACAAGGCTCTAGCAAATGGTACAACCGAACTGGTGTGGGTTCAATCTGTGCTCAAAGAACTCGGAATCTTTCAAGCTAGGCCACCCAGCTTATGGTGTGATAATCTTGGAGCGACATACTTGTCTACAAATCCAATCTTCCATACCGAAGGAAGCATATTGAGATAGATTTTCACTTTGTTCGAGAGAGAGAGTAGCTCATAAGATGTTGGATATTCGGTTCATTTCATCCCAAGATCAGATTGCAGCCATCTTCACCAGGCCGTTAGCCAATCAACTGTTTACTTTGTTAAAACACATTCTCGATCTTAGTTAACTAAGTCTAGATTGAGGGAGGCTGTTAAAATTGTTCAGTTAGTATATTGGAGATAAGTTGTAATTGGTTTAGATGTTCAGTTTGATATATGTATCTGAACTATAATCGTAATCGGGTTGTTGCCGATTACAACTGTAGCCCATTTGGCAATATCTTTGCCGAGTATATAATACAGAGCACGCCGTCCTGACTGGATGCACAACTATTCTCCTTCTCAATCCATTAGCATCGAGTGTTTTTTTACAACACCAAGGTACAGCCATTCGTATGTACAGCATCAGGTTATCTGAATTCTGAAGAATGGCTGCCCTAGTAAAGTCTCCTGCCATTCAGTGCCCTGCTTCCAATTATGCCACTCCATTCCCGTGATAAGACCAGCAAATTAAAAACGATGCTGCAGCCGCGCACAAGCTAAATATCAGTACAGAGAGTAGAGAGCACCCAACCTCTGGGGAGAGCGCCGGGAATGAACTCATCAGGGAGACATTCAGACAGAGACAGGCCCGGCGAAGAAACGCAGCAGTGCATAAATGCCGCATAACCGCAACCCTGCCTGCATCGGGTGCTCCTGCTCGATCGAGGGATATAAATGAGAATCACAGAGCAGAGAGCAGACGCAATGCTCCGACGTTTTTGTTCCCCACTGCGATTTTCATTCTCTTGGACAGAGCGCACCGGCGCGAGCAAAATAAACGGATCTTTGTCTCATTGTCTGGGACGATGCGTCGATGGCAGCAGCAGGTATAGTACTCGCCTATGTTTCGCACGATACCATGTCCGCGTTACTCCCGTGGAGCAGCGAGTTATAGTCGATGCGTGATGTTACGTGTCCATGTGACCCCTCGTCGTATATCCACAGTTTGTAACGCCGAGTTGTCGACTAATGCCGGAGCCAGCTTATAAAATAGCACATGGTGATTGATGTTGCCATGTACTACAAGTTCATGTGACCTCCTTCATAAAACACGCAGCTTTAACTGGTACTTGATTCCAGCTCTGAATATTAGCGGTCTTATTTTTGGTGTCTCTGTCAACGAACGGTGCATGCCTAGATCGAGTAAGTTGGTGCCGAATACGCCCTCGGTAGAACCGTAGAAGGCGTCACGCATGACAGCCACAAAGAAAACCAGGCTATTGCACGTCGCCACCGTTGGACCTCGATCGCCCGCACCAGCGCCGGCCCAACCGTCCCCACCACCGCGGCACCTGCGGCCTGACCCCAAATATCCCACCCCGCGCGACACCTGCCCAACCCCCCGAAACAAACCCACCCGCCGCCGCTTCGCGCCGCGCGTGCGTGCGCCCACGACGCCACCACGACGCGCCCCCTTCCCCTCCCAAGTCAAAAACCGGACGTCAAAATCCCCCGTCCGTCACGTCCCATTTCCTCGCGACCGAGCCGACGCGATGGACTTGACAACCAAACCGCGCGCGCGTCGGTGAGGCGACCATGTTGCGCGATGGCGCGGACGGCGTGGACCTGTGGGCGATGGCCGCCGAGCTGGAGCGGCAGTTCGCCTGGTACAAGCAGCGGCTCGCCGAGAGGAGCAGCGACGCGCCCGCCGTTGTTGGCGCCGACGATGATGCTCACGGTGGTGGTGGCGGTGGAAACAACGGTCACGGCGAGGAGGCGGAGGAGGGAGGTGACGGCGACGTGAGGGGGCGGATGTACGAGGCGTACATGAAGAGGAGGGACGAGAGGCTGCGGGAAGGGTGGCGCACTCGCATGGAGCGCAAGGAGGCCGAGGTCAAGGCGCTCTGGGCGCAGCTCGAGCGCGCCGGGGAGAGGGCGCCCGGTGGTGGTGGCAGCCCGACGACGGACAACGGCACGGCCGGAGAGGTATAGGTCTTTTCCTTCCTTAGACCTTGTCAAGCAGGTCGTTTTTTTTTAACGTTTCGCGTTTGGTTTTAGACGGAGAGACCGAAACAGTTGGATGCCTTCATGAATTCATTTACCTTTATCCCAAAAAACTCTCACACTCGATAAATATCCACGTTGACGTTTTTTTTAACGAAAATGCGTGCAACTTGTTTTCTGTTCATCCTTGAGAATTGAGATGATCGAGATGTGGCTACGAAGGGTAGTTAGTTTGGTTGAGCACACATGTTGCCTAGTGCAGGCACCCTTCTTCTACATTTCTCTCCTGTCAAACTTTGTTTTGCAGCATGCATCTTTCAGAAGTGAAAAGTTCGTGTGCGACAGTCCAAAGGGAAATAAGTTATGGATCATGAGGGGGGAAACAATCAAATGGAAATAGTGAAATCTCGACCAAAAACTTCACCTCACGCACAAGGGAGAGGTGCAAGCAAGTTTTAAGAATTCCTTGCGGAACCAGGTAGGCAGCAGCATCTAGATTTCGTGTGTGTCAATAAAGCATATCACGCTTTGAGCCTGAAGTCTCTCCTCATATTCTACTGCATGCCCTCCCCTTGTGAAGGTGTTTTCATACATTAATCCCTTCTGTTTACTCGACGGCTTCCCTCCTTGCCAGTTGAGATCATTCCATGCATGTTACTTTTTCTTCTTCTTTTGACAATAACTCTAGTGAGTAGAACTATTAACCTACAAGTGGCATTTAAATCACGTTGTACACGGTGTTAAGGGAATTGCTATATAGCTTTCGATAATTTTTTGAAGTCAAAATTGTCACTTTTTTGTTCGTTAGATGTGCTATAAGATTCGTGTTGTTGATGTGATGTAAGAAAAAAAAAATCATAATAGTCGAATTTTCATTCGTTCAATATGCTTTGAGATTTACACTTTTTCCCATCTAATGAATTGGGTCCAAATTTGATATGATTTCTTTTCCAGAACATAACGGGTTCACCTCATTATTGTATTTTATTGGTACATAATTTTATTTTTTTTGTCTTTATTTTTGTTCAACCTCTCAATGTACATGTGAACAACATAACGGATTCACTCCATTATCGTATTTTGTTAGTATATAATTTTATTTTATTTTGTCTTTGTTTTTGCTCAATCTTCCAAAGTATATGTGAGATTTTGAATCATGTGATGAAAATATGAGTTATTAAGATTTTTCAAGAATAATTACAGTGATTAAGAATCAAAATTACATAAACAATTTATTGTAATTTATGTATAATAGAGTTGTAAATAAAGTTTTAGAATAAGATAGTTTTTTTTACAAAGAAAACAGTCAAATTATACGGTGTTAATGTGCGTGGTAAGTGTAAATGTGCGTCTATACGTACGAATGTCCTGCGTGTACAGCTATGTCAACTCATCGTCCATGAAAATAGGCTGGAAAAGAGAATGTGTGGAAGTCAAAAGAGATTACCGTTCAAATAAACTCTCCTGTATCGGCTACCGAAAGTTGAAGATCAGGAAGAAACATTTCGTGCTTGCATGTCATGTAAACACGCTCGCACGTCGGTCAACCCTTTGTCCATGAACTATCCTCCGGGTTAATTCCAACAAATTACAGCTTGGCCTTTTGAAAATCTTCTCAGATTCCAATGAAACTAGGCTTTGGTCATGTGATTCTTTATTTCTTTCTTTTTCTCTCTTTTTTGAGATCGTATGACACTTTGTTTCAGTGCATGTATGCAAGGTTGCATCTCTGCTCGATCATGATATAAAATTTTGGACATATTTAGCCCCGTTTGATCGTCGAAATTCTAAAAGTAACCCTTGTAGTGTCAAAATTCTAAAAATAGTCCCCTCACCGCGCTTGTTACCGTGTGGGACGGCTGCAGCTGAGGTGCTGCTGTCCCCGGCAGCATATGCTACCAAAAAAACTGAAAAAATGTAAAAAAAAAATTGTAAAAAAATCAAGAATAATAAAATGGGTTATCATGGATTGCAATTGTAATTTAGACATCAATTGAAGTGCACCAGTAGAATTAACCAGAATAAAATGGTTTATTTAAGTTGTAATGTAGAATAACATCTCAAGAAAAAGTTAGCGCAGATTATGATGTTTCGTGTACTCTCAGTTAAAAAAATAGCATAAGTAACACATGTTAAGAGAAATATCCTAAAATGATCAACATATAACACTCGGCTATACCTACGAATGTCCTGCGTGTACAGCTATGTCAACTCATCGTCCATGAAAATAGGCTGGAAAAGAGAATGTGTGGAAGTCAAAAGAGATTACCGTTCAAATGAACTCTCCCGTGATGCAAGGTTGCATCTCTGCTCGACAGATCATGATACACATAGTACAGGTTTAGCTGGGAGAGCTCTTAACTGGAGCTTTGTGTCATGTGCAGCAGAAAGCTGAGGACGATGGCGAGAAGAGAAGAAGCTCCGACGTTGCTCCGAGCAGGATTTCCGGCAAGAAGCACGCGCGCACCAGGAGCTTCTCGTCGTACACCACGAAGAGCAGCCGCCCCGACATCGGGAGGCGGCGAGCGCTGTCGCAAGAACCGCCGCCATCGGAGCCGCCCGCCAGCGCTGGTGACGCCAGCAGGAAGGACAGCCACCTAGCGCGATCCATCGGCGTCGGAATGACCACGCCAAAACGTAAGGCGTTATCAGGGAACAAGAGCTCGGCGAAAGAACACGGTTTCGCCAAGACGGGGCCGAAGCCGCCGCGCTCCCTGCCCCGACGGTCTAGCTCCGGCGGCCTGGAGAATATCAAAGAGCCGGTTCTGCCCAATATCTTTGTGGATGCACCGGTGCAGAGCTGTTCAAGCGAGGAGGCTGATGAAACTCAAAAGGCTTCTCCCCCGAGGCTGTTCGTTCGGAGTGGCGATGGCACCGGCACAGCGAACGCGCGAGCCGCCTCGCCGGATTCAGATTGTAGCGAGGTAGTCCACAGTATAGCAGTCGGTGAAGCTGAAGCGAAGAACGTCGACGTCGAGAAACGCAACGCCGAGGATATTACGGTGTGTCCTCAGAAGCTAGCGAATGGAGAGATCACCAGCGACTCGGAAACCGAGCCGAGCTATGTCTACATCAAGAAGGACGTCATCGAGGTGGAAGCCATGAGGCGTTCTGAAACTTTGGCTGCTTCAGATGCTAAACTAGATTTTAGTGGCAAGAAGAACGAGGACGATGCCGGAGAGACCACGACGCCATCAGATGCCGTTGCCGCCGAAAGCGCGACGATGAACGCGGAAGCAGCACCGGCAAGAGAAAGCTCCGACGAGCCTTCTTTCTCCGGCATGTCAGGGGGCTCCCCTTCCAACATCCCGCCTTCTTGCAGCTCTCGGGCTCAGTCCATCGAGAGGCTCCTCGAAGCGGACGCCGCGCTGATACGGAAGAAACGCGTGGAGGGCGCTCTTCTGGGCGCCCTGATGACGCCGAGCAGCGCGGAGTGCAGGGTCTCCGGCGCGGCGCGATCACCGAAAGAGACGGTAAGAGGGTTCAAGAGGTTCCTGAGCTTCGGGAAGAACAGAGGCAGGGAAGTTACTGTCATCGACTGCACGTCGCCGTCGGTGCCCTCGCTGGTCGACGACGACAGCGCGAGCGGAGGGTGGCAGTCCACTGATTCGATCAAGCCCAGGATGGGCTCCTCGGATGCTGCCTCTGATGATATGTATCACGGTTACGCTGTCTCTCCGCGTGGTAATTTTCATCTCATGTTCTTCTCGGTATTCCTAGAAAGTGTTGCTTTTTACATAACAAACTCGCAATCTGTACTGACCAAATTAGGATATTTGCAACGTGTTTTTTTCTTTCTAACTACTGACACGTTTGAAATTTTCTGCAGCTAGTTCTTTGCAAAGCCTTGTGGCTGCTTCTCCTGAAAAGTCTGAACTGAATGAGATAGTACCACAGGAGAAATCACCAAAAGGTAAGTAGATCTAATATCTTAACATGCATTTTGTTTCTTTCTCATCACCATTCTATTAATGTTGTCTGATTTTGCTGTTGCAGCTCATCGATCGTTCTTCTCATTTCGATCATTACACTGTGGCAGGAGCTGATTTGAAGCGTTGTGGATATAGTTCTTGTAAATTTTAGAAATAAGAATCTGGAAATTAGGTTGCTGCCTGAAATCTTCCGAACCTTGTGCTTCAGTTGTTGATTCTAAGAGCATGTGAAATATGCTATCCGGTTACTATTCGTTGACGAAGTGTAGTCTTTGTAGACCCATCATGAAGAACAAAGATGGAGAAAGTTCTTAACCTTGACGGTTTGCTCTGATGTTCTTATCCTATAGTCTGTGATCTGTCACAATCAGAACTATATGTTTGCTTGCAGTACCATGGTAGTGAAAACTACCTGTCTACAGTACATCGTTCTGGTTAGTTACCCTGGGAAAGGGGAAATGTGTTTCACAACCTTCTGTGATGAACACTTTTAACTTGGTGAAATTTGTTTGTAGATCATGTTATACCAAGAGTAGAGATGCTTTTCCATACTCTATTTAGAATCTGTAATTCTGTATAAGCTACTGTCAAAGTAATCAATCGCAATTGACATGGACAAGGATGCATGTATGTGATACTACTAAATACTAATGTAAAAACTATGCCAGGAACAGCTCATTTACACACAGTTTTCTTATGCTACGGGCTTGGAGCAGCTAGTTTATCATCATTAATTGTACTATATTGAATAGGACACTCTGAAGCAAGGATCAAAATCTCGGTTCCGACAGATTTTCCGGCCGACGGTCGGTACCGGTAACCGGCCGGTTACCGGAAAATTCAAAAAAAAAAACCGGTACAAATTTGAATTTCAAAATTTGAATTTGGTTTTTTACCGGACCGGTTACCAAAACCGCAAAAAAACCAGGAAAAACCAGAATTTAAAAAAAATCCTCTTTTATGTTTTAATAGTGCTAAATATACTTAAAAACTAATGTTTCAATACATAATCTAGCATAACAATGCCTAAACCAATTAGGGAATGACACTATGGAGTCAAAAATTCAAATTTGTATTTAAAATATCCCGGCCGGTATTCGTTTCCCGGAGCCGACCGGTAAACCGTTTAGCGGCCGGTATTTCAATCCATGCTCTGAAGTACCAAAACACAGAGAATTTGTTTTCTTCTGTTTGTACATATATAGAAGCATCCCCTGATTCCTGCCATATAGGTCTATCCGTGCTATGTGTAATAGGAAATATTAGTGCTTTGCCCTAAACAATCTCGAGATTACTATTGCATGATTCTAACCAAAGAGCTACCTTTCACTTGGAACAGTATGTGGGGCTAAGAAGAACATACCTGAGTTTTCCATAGGACCAATTGAACACTCTGTCAGTTTGCTTCCCTCACCTGCAACTACAATTTGCTCTCTGAAGAAGTCTTGTCTATGCTTACTGAAGATTATTAACTGGATTTCAGTATCTCGTGCCTTACCCTTCATGCACCTAAGTTCTAGACCTTACTTTGCTCATAGTGTTACCCATCTTGTCCTTATGCTTAATTAGTTGCTTGTCTGAGCGAGCCATGCATTGGACTGGAAAGTTTGGAAGCTAGAATGTGTTAGAGATATATCAGAGATAGGAATTATTTTGTATTCCTTATCTGTCTTTTGTACTGTTTTATCTGTATATGGTATACACACCTTGTACACGCTATATATATTGACATTGAGTCTCTTCAATATACACACAATATTCATAACATGGTATCAGAGTCTAGGTTAGGGTTTACCATGGTAGCCGCCACCTCCTAGCCTCTACCCGTTCTCCGCTGCCGCTGCCCCCGGGAGGACCGATCTTTGCTCACGGGGGCGGCCTCTCGTTGCCTCTGCACCTTCGGCGGCTGTTGCACCTCATTTGCCGTCGTCGGTCCCGATCTGATCTGGATCGGGTCCTCCCTCCACGTGAGCCGCCTCGTCTTCTTCATCGCCGTCTGTCGGCGGTGCCACAACGCCCTACACAGCCAGCCGACCGAACTCCCATGTCGTGGTTCGTCTTCCTGGGGTACATCGTCAACTTCCAGGACGGCGCCATCTGCTGCCCGCGTCCGTGGCCGCCGCCGCCGCTAGGCCGCCGCGCACACGCCCGCCCTGGATCTATTCGATTCACACCCTGCTCGACTAGGCTGCCACTCTGGCGCGGTCTCTGATGTCGCCCGCTGCCCCCGACGCTCTGCTGCCCCTGATGTCACCCTGCTGCACCCGACATCGCCAACGCCCTCTAGCTTAGCCGTCTTCCGCTGCTGCCCCCGGGATGGTGCTCTATACTCCCGAGGGTGGCCACGTCACCGACCGTCGCGCGCGCCAACACGCTCGCCGCCGCCACCTTACGACCGCCTCCTCGCACGGATCTGGCGCCATCACCCTCTCTGGCCGCCTCCTCCAGTCAGATTTGGCCGGATCTGGCTCCCTCCCGACGCACGACGCCATCACATTACCTCCCGGCCGCTGCACCACACCCGTGGCCGCCGCCGCCTCCCGGTCGCTGCACCGCTCCCGTGGCCACCGCCGTCGCCAAGCCGCCTAGCACGCGCCTACCCCGGATCTGGCCGTCTCCACTGTCGACAAGCCCGGATCCAGCTTCCCCACCGCCAGATTCTGCGCCCTCTTCCCTGCATGAAGAATCTAGACCCGCCATTATGAGTTAATGTAGTGTTTTGGTGATTAATGACAAATCTAATTGTGAGACTAACATTTCTATTGCTATATCTAGTGTGTAGTCTCATTTGGAAATAAAGGTAAAATTCAACGATGTATGCATTCAACTTATACTCTTATATAATGTTGCATTCCTCGGATCCAAAATATAGTTTGAACTCCACCATAAATTAAACTTGAATATGTGCATATGTTTCTATTTACACATATGTGTATGCACACATTTAGGGAGAGCTCATTCTACATTTTGTGGTTTCATTAGTATTGATCCATATTCCGTTTTCCACATATATTTGGGATCTCTACTTTGAAACATATCCGCTTGAGTATACAAAACTTGTGAGTCTTTGTATACTTATGTTTTGAGTATATAGAACTTGTATAGTTCGTGTATACTCATGTTTCGAATATATAAAACTTATGTAGTTTTTGTATATTCATGTTGTGAGTATATAGAACTTATGTAGTTCTTGTATACTCATGTTTTGAGTATGTAGAACTTGTGTAGTTCTCGCATGCTCATGGTGTGAGTATATATATGACTTGTATATTTTATATATACTCATATCGTGTTACTTTTATTAATTCAATTTATGTGTGATTGAAATGGTTATCATCAATTACCAAAGAGGGAAATATTGAAGTATCTTGTCCCACTATTATGTGTTAATGGTATGATGTGGTAATTAATGATAATCATATTGTGAAACTAACTTTTTTCATGAGTTGGATGTATAGGTTATGTTCCAGGATGATGAAGACTTGTGATGATCATGAGTTGATCATCAAGTCAAGTTTCAAGTGAAAGATGTATCATGTGTTGATGCATATGAAGACTTGAAGAAAAGGATGCATCATGTGTTGATGCACATCAAGACAAAAGAAGACCCATCATGTGTTGATGGAGGTCTAATGAAGAATGCATCATGTGTTGATGCATGTTAAGACTCGGGATGAAGAAATCATCATGTGTTGATGATGTTCAAGATAAGATCCCGAAGTAAAGAAATCATCATGTGTTGATGATTGTTAAAGTCAAGAACCCGGACTTGAAGTGTTGATGTGCGTCATCAAGCTTCAAGAAGATGCAAGGTAAATGTATGGCTAGCTAGGGCTAAGGATGTGTTCCTAGTCTTTTACCGGTCTTAGAGTTTGGTTGGTAGATCGGATTGCTAGTATATGATTGCCGTACTATTAAAAGGGGTCTTAACTAGTAGCATGAGTTAGTCATGTTGTGGATATCATGGGGATATGCTCCAGATCTTAGGATGATGTGACAATTAGCAATGGCGTTAACGGTTTGTTGTTTCACGTGTTTTCGGCAAAGTTTCAGGACTATCAGGTCTCAGCCGGTCTGACCGGCCAGGGCGGCTATCAGACCGGTCCAAGATCGGTCTGACCGGCCCTAGCGGCGGTCGGACCGGCAATGTCAGAAAATGGTAGATTGAGCTGGGCCAAAAATAGAGGGTGTAGGCAAGAGAGGAGATTCTATTGCACTTGGTCCTATAATTTTTGGAGTCTCCAGTCAAAAGTTCTATTGGTTTAAAATTTTCAGTAAGTTTCGGTTTTCCAGAGAGAGAAAATGGCTAAGTCCCAGTTGGCGGTCTGACCGACCCATAGGTGGCGATCGGACCGCCAGTAAGCGATCGAGGATCGCCCTAAGGCGGTCGGCCGGTTTTAACAGTGCATGCGCCCGTCGTGGCGGCGATATTCGGTTATTAGGTCAAAGTCATGAGTTTCAGGGAATATATGTTGCATGATGCATGTTTTGACTAATATGGGTCAAGTTGTGAAGAACTTATTTCCAAATTCGGTTTACTTGTCTATTGTTGTGCATGTTGCTTGGTGGTCAATGATGGTCAACAGTGAGGATCAAACTTTGATCAAACTTTGATGGAGTGGCTGTAAGCCCTGATCATATCAATCAATCAAAGGAAAGTTTGATCAATGTTTTATCTTATTGCGTTGTTAGTCAACAATAGACTAACAATATATATGAGAACACAAGCAACCTGCACAACAATAGACAAGTGAACCAAATTTAGGAATAAATTCTTCACAACTTGACCCATGTTAGTCAAAACATGCATCATGCAACATATATGCCCTGAAACTCATGACTTTGACCTAACAACTGAACAACGCCGCCACGACGGGCGACGATCAAAGTGAAAATCGATCGATCCGCCCATCTCGGGCGATCGACCGCCACCTATGGGCGATCAGACCTTGGTGGGACTTAGCCATTTTTCCTCTCTGGAAAACCGAAACATACTGGAATTTTCAAACCAATAGAACTTTTGACTGGAGACTCCAAAAATTATGAGATCAAGTGCAATAGAATCCTCTCTCTTGCCTGCACACTCTATTTTTGGCTCAACTCAAAATAACACTTTTTAAGTTCACCGGTCCGGCCGCCACCTATGGCCGATCGGACCGATTTGGGACCGGTCTGACCGCCATGCTACTACGGTCGGATCCAGGTTCTTGCTGACGATTCTCAAACTTATCGAAAACACATGAAATGACAAACCGTAAACGCCATTGCCAATTGTCACATCATCCTAAGATCTGGAATATATCCCCATGATATCCACACAAAGTCACCAAAAACTTAATTCACAATGAGTTGGGCGTTCAGACCTCTCAGCCTAGCGGCCTGACCTCTCCATGGGGCGGTCTGTTCTCTCCAAGGGGCGGTCTAACCTCCAGCCTAATGAATAGTAAAATCAGCCCGAACTCGTCACAAATTAGTCTAACTTTTGATCCACAGCTCCAAACTTCACGAAACTTGAAATATACATTCTCTAGTATGTCAAGAATCTATTCTAATCAAGGATCGTGAGGATTATTGCCAAAGTTCTGACCTTTTTCCATTTGAGTGAAGGTTGCTTCAAAACCGAGTCAAAACCAAAATATGATCGAAACACTTGCTCGTGGGTGATAGATGATCAAGATGATTCTAGATGCATTCCCACATATCACAACAAGTAAGATCCAGGCCAGAAACCAAAGAAAAACGAAAGGTCCAAAGAAAGCCCCAAAATAACAAAAGAGAGTGTAAGAACAAGAAGATACCCATCTTGAGGAATCTTGCTTGGATTGATTCGAGATTGATGTTGGCTTATAGCCACTCCATCCTGGAGGACAAAGGCTCAACACTTGAGCACATAATCAATACAACTCTCTAGAACTCTAACCTCTTCCTAAACACAAACTAGGGTTTCTTCAATACAAGGGTTGGGGAGTGTACAACGAGCACTCTTTCCTATTTATAGTGGAGGCTAGCTTCTAGAAGGATATCCCTAATGGACACCCGTTAAGCCTACACACAAACGGGTTTTACTCACGCACGTATTTCAAAGCGTTGTCTTCATCTTTTCTTGACCTAAACCACTTCTCCTTGCGCCGCCTTGTGCCGCGGTTTAGCCAAAAGCCATCGATGAGGTATTTTGGTGAATTTACCAAAATACCTCTTCTTGATCCTTCTCTAAAGACCAAATCCAATCTTCATTAAGCAATCACATGCTTCGCCACATGTAGGTTGATCAATAGCTCTCTTCATGTCGGCAAGTCTCTCCCATCCGGCTCCCATCGGAACCACCCTGGCACTTGCACCGACCCTCACGCCGCTTGATGCAACCCGTCGTACCGAACTTCCCGTTCAGTCACCCTTGTCCATTTTGCGACATGCTTGAGTCCATTGATTTCACCCGACATCCTCAATCATTCTGAACCTCAGCTCTCCAAGCCTAGTCTCGATCATCCTCGTCATTGATCGTCATTGACCTCCAAACTTTATGCACAATAATAGACAAAAAAATCGATTCCGGGAATAAGTTCTTTACAACTTGACATACGTTAGTCAAAACATGCATCATGCAACACATATGCAATGAAACGCATGAACTTGATCTAACTTACAATCGTTGTCGCCAAGATGGCCGACGAACAAGTCAAAACTGGTCAGACCTCTACCCATGGCTGGTCTGACCACCCCCTGGTCGGTCTGACCGCCCAGCAAAAGTACTTAGCCAAATTTCATACTTGAAAATCTGAAACCTCTCTGGAAATTTCAAACGAATAGAACTTTTGACTCGAAGCTCCAGAAATTATGAGACCAAGTGTAGGAGAATCCCATCTCTTGCCTACACTCTTTATTTTTGGCCCAGCTCCAAACTCAAAACCACTTTTATGACCGGTCAGACCGCCGAGTCTCTTGGCCAAAACCCTAGCGGTCTGACTGCCAGAGGTGGCCGGTCTGACCGCCGCCCTGGCTGGTCAGACCGCCTACTGCCTGGCAGAACTTAAACTTCGTCGAAAATAAGTGTTTCGACAAACTTTTAACGCCATTGCCAATTGTATCATCGTCCTAAGATCGTGAGCATATCCCCGTGATATCCACAAAAAGAACAACTTTCTTTATGCAAAACTCCATAGGTGGTCAAGGATATATGAAAAAGGAATAACTTGGCAGGAGAAAGGTCGACGATGTCAATTTGTCAATTACAGGTAAACCATTTCGAATGTGTCTGAACCTTCCTTTGGACATAGCATACAGTTTATGACTACACCAAACATAGCATACAGTTTATGACTACACCAAACTCGCTATTCGATTTGTTCCAAAGATTTTCATGCAAGTTTCTACGAGTTCCCATGACTTTCCAGTGACAATCTCTCAAGTCAATTGGAATTCGAGCACCATCTACGACCTTGTTGCTGACTAACTTTTGAGCTACTACCGGCTACATTCATGCCTAATCAAGAAAAAGAAGAAGAAAAACAGTGCCTTACCAATGAATCCGGCCATACATCGATCGACCATCCCTCGCATTGCGCAGCGAGCTGCACACCGAACCGGTTGATGGGGCGAGAAGCCATGCTGGAGAAGGAGCGCACGTGCTGCAAGCGCGCAAGCCGATCGAGCACGTGCCCTGCTTCTCCAGCACGGTTTGCTCGCCCCTCCTCATACACCTCGTCAATCTCGATCCATGTCCTCCGCCATTTTTGCAGCTCTTGGAGCTGAAGAGAGAATGGAGATGAGCAAGCAAGAGCAGAAATGCATGGTGAGCTAAGCTAGCTACTAGCAGGGTGGCGTATATATAGGCGGCAAAAGTGGTACATGTGGCAGGAGGACATGGTTATCTAAACAGGACCTAACTTTTGGTGAAAAGGATCCCGGAACTGCCTCGAATTAAAGGAGCCTTTTTGATGGACCAAGTGGCAGACCACCAAAACCCGGATTCTCCATCCATCCATATACATCTCCCTAAACCAATGTTGTTAACTCGAAGGAAGAAAACTTAGCGAGTTTAATTGAACAAAAGAGCTGTTAGTCGCTGTCTCAACTCAGTTCTTTAAACCACATACATGAAGCTTTCACCCTGAGAAATCGAACTTTTGACTGAAGCTTTTACTTGGAGATAGATGATGGCAGCAGCAATGCTAGTTTAACCGACCGTCGGCCCGGCCCTCGGACGGCGACCGCAAGCCAGGCCTCCTCTCGAACGCAAACGTTCTTGAGGCAGCCACTGGGGATTTCTTAATGGCGACCACATGTTTAACCTAATCTTGGCGACTAAATTAGTAGAACAAACTTAGCTGTACCTCTTATCTTGTTAATTACAGGATGCCGGCCAGAGGGGCGGCACAGGCGCATTCACGCATGCCTGCATATGGTTGTGCTAACTTGTAACAATTGAACAACTCAACTCAAATGCTGCCGAAAGATGACGACGAGTTGCAGACAAAAGTTCAGAGCCTGAAGAACAGTGGTTATTGTCAGCTAAACAAATGCATGCGCGACACTGATGTCACAGTATTACTGCGTTAGCCCAGTTTGCGCGCATCCCATGGGAGTTTAGGAGGATGAGATGCCTTAATGGTGTAACAATTGGCACATATGTGGTTGTGCTAACATCTAACCATGCGAGTGCCGTCAGATGCAGACAGCGCGGTCGCGGACAAAGTTCAGAACGGGCGGAACGCGCTTGACATAAGCAAGGGCGACGGGTAATGCTAAACAAATGCACGCGCGGTTGTTGTCGAGGATGGATGCTCATCATGCACTCCGTCAGTTGGATGTCATGCGCGCGGTTGGCTTACACAATATCAGTATGTTTCAGAGTTTGGTAGGTTCGGACAGGGGCCAATGCATGCCTCAGTGGCTGTTGTCCTAAATTTTGGCGCAGATAGCATAGCTACCCTGCTAATGGAATGTTGGGTTTCGGCAGCGAAGAGACGATAAGGGATGGTTGTTCCTTTCATAGCTGTAGCTAGCCTACTTGACCTAAACGTCAAGCTCAAAGAGACATACATACGTTGTAGAAGGTCCAATTTGATTTGAGGTTTTCTCTTCCAAGGAACTGGTTTGGCTACTGTCCCCAACAACCAAAGCGTCCCTTCAGTAAATTAACTGTTGTGTTTTCTACCGAAAAATCATTTTTTTTACTGCAAAACAATGACATGCAAACATTTATCTACAAAGAACTGAAGAAGCACTTATATTCACATCTATATCATTAGTGTGTATTACACAACAAATCTCCAATCTGGTAACGCTGTTCTACTTAGGTTGATAGGCCTTGTCTTTCAGTTAACCTACTGTACCAAGATTCATTCATCAACTAGCTGGTTGGCTCACACATTTGAGTGGCTAGCCTTAACATTTTTAGATTTTTTTTTTCCAAATAAAAGGGTTGTCACTGCCAGAATTAGGAAATTTCCCGAGCGTCGTAAACACTCGGGAACGCCATAAAAACACTCGGGACAGTAATTTTGGCTTCACATAAAAAGATAGTCCACAAAAGAACCATCTAGAATCTATATACATGTAATTTTGAATATGGCTTACAAATAACAACTTCTATTATGTAAAGTATCACCTAAATACAATCATGTGAAAGAAGGTCATACGAACGGAACTTCGTGCAATTTTTTCTAGATGCTCAAAAGCCAACACGTATCTTTTGAATGGCAATTAGACAAAAAAATGTTTCTGACCTGACCTTAAGTTCAGACTCTCAGGTACTTGCGCAAGAACCAAACACAGACGTGCATTTTTTTTTCCTTGTTGATCTACTTCTTAATATTTATTTTGAGTAGCATATTCTATCTTCAAAATTTTAGTGTTGATATAAGCCTTGCAGTATGAGTGCCCTCATCCAGCCACCTTGCATTGTCGGAGCCAGACTTCAGCACAGAACTTAGAAGCAAATGGATCACGCCCTTTATGGCCAAGTTCTAGCTCCGGCTATTGTGTTGTATAAGCTAGTTTCAAACGAAGCTGGAGCTCAGAAAATAAAGGACTTTAGTTAGACCTACCTTGGCTTATTATGTAAAATATAATAATTAGGACCCTTATGCACTTATCCTCCAAAAGCAACAGTTTTACCCCTGTAAATAGCAAGTACCAACCTACCAGGTCAAGTGGGTAGCCAACATTTTGTTCCATTGCTACAACTGCAACTAATTGTTTCCCGGTCAAACGCTTTTTCTTGAACGCTTTTTATTCCACAATCAAATCGATAAAGAGACTAAGGCACGAATTCTTTTCCTTTTTTTAGACTTATCTCCATTTTCAACTCGAGTTGGTTTTATACCATCATATATATCCCTTGTAAATCGTACGGGAAGAGTCGACGACTCATGAAAATCTTTGCATTTTGCAAACACTTTTTCTGACATAGTGAAGATCGCCGTCATGCGTCCGTGGTTTTTTTTTCCAAAAGGATTTTCCACGTAAAAATCGGTGTCTCCCTGTTCTTGATCTACTTTGTTATTTACCTGTCGATTACTAACAAGTGGTATCAGAGCCACGTTCGTTGCCCGTTTCAATCTAGAGTTTGTTCGACAGGGCGTCATTGAAGTATGATCTTCTGCTGCTGGATCGGGACACGCAATTCTCTCTGTGGCAAATCAAGATGCAGGCGTTATTGACGCAATCCAATCCGGATGAGGCGCTGGATGGCTTCGGGAAGAAGGCAATCAATACTTTGTCCGATAAAGAGAAGAGAAAGGACCGTAAGGCACTGTCCCAACTTCAACTTCACCTGCATAATAATATTATGTAAGAGATGCTGAAAATCACATCGACCGGTGCTCTATGGCTGAAGCTGAAATATATATGCACGACAAAGGATCTTACCAGCAAGATGCATTTTAAGCAAAAATTGTTCTTACACAAGTTGCAAGAGGGAGGTAATGTGTTGAATTATCTTTCAGAATTTGAAGAGATCGTCTCTGACCTAGAGTCAATGGGGGTAAAATATGATGAGGAAGATTTGGTTTAATTCTTTTGTGTTCTCTGCCTAGTTCACACTAAAATTTCAGAGATACCATATTGTATAGTCATGATTCACTGACCCTCAACGAGGTTTATGAAGCCTTGCATGCCAAGGAAAAGATAAAACAGATGATGTCTTCTGAAGGCTCAGGTTCACAAGCAGAAGGCTTGTTTGTTTGTGGCAGGCAAAAGGAGAAGAACTCAAACAATGGATCTCGAGGCAAAAGTTCGAAGGGCTACAAGGACCGATAGAAATCCAAAGGCAAGTACAAATCGTGCAAATATTACAAGAAAAGTAGGCACGATATATCTTAATGCTACAAGTTGTAGAACATAGAAAAGAGGAATGCCACATACAAACTGAAAGGTAAAACAAAAGATGAAGGTACTGCAAATATAACTCGTGATAGTAGTTCTGATGGTGAGATGCTTGTTGTTTCTGTTTTTTCTGGATATGTTGAAACTAATGATGAATGGATTCTTGATACTACCTCCACTTTTTATATGTGCCCGAATAGAGATTGGTTTACCTCTTATAAGCCAGTCAATAGTGTTGTTTCTATATTGATAGGTGATGATTCAACATGTAAGGTAGTAGGCATTGACTCTATTCGGATCAAGATGTTTGATGACACCATCAGAGCCTTATCGAATGTTCGATACATTCCGAACATGAAGATAAATCTTATTTTACTGAGTGCTCTTGACGATAAAGGTTACAAGTATTCAGGTGGAGGTGGAGTCCTCAAGGTCACCAAAGGTTCTCTTGTTGTAATGAAAGGTGACAAAAAAGCTTTCAATGACCTATATTATCTCCGAGGTATGACAGTTATAGGTAATGCTACTGTTGTTTCAAAAAGTTTATCAGAATCTGATGCTACTAATCTTTGGTATATACGTCATGGGCATATGAGTGAACTTGGCTTGCGGAATTAAGTAAGAGAGGACTTTTGGAAAGATATAGCATCGGCGACCTGAAATTTTATGAGCATTGCATCTTTGGCAAGCACAAGAGGGTGAAGTTCAATACTTCGTTTCATACTACAAAAGGTATTTTGGATTATATACATTCTGATTTATGGGGACTATCTCGCAAGCCATCGCTAGGAGGTGCTCGTTATATATTAACAATTATTGATGATTACTCTAGAAGAGTGTGACCTTATTTATTAAAGCATAAATCAGAAGCAATTTCAGCATTTAAAGAGTGGAAGACTGTGGTTGAAAAACAAATTGAAAATAAGGTAAAGAAACTTCACACTGATAATGGGATGGAATTATGTTATAATGAATTTGAATCATATTGCAAGACTGAAGGTACTGTTAGACACTACACCGTTTCCCATACTCTTCAACAAAACGGTGTAGTTGAGCGTATGAATATGACCATCATTTCTAAGGCCCATTGCATTTTTCAAATGCAGGTTTGTATAGGCATTTTTGGGCTGAAGTCGTTTCCACTGCTTGCTATCTTATTAATTAGTCACCCTCTATTACAATTGAAAATAAGAATCCAATTGAGATATGGTCTGGTTCCCCAGGAAATTATTCAGAATGTATAATTTTTTGTTGTACTGCTTATGGTCATGTTGATAATTGAAAAATAAAGGTTGAAATTATTAAGTGCATCTTTCTTGGTTATAAATATGGTTTTAAAGGATATAAGTTGTAGAATCCTGAAACAAAATAAGGTTGTGATTAGCAGAAACATTATCTTTAATGAATCTGCTATGCTTCATGATAAACTATCTACTAATGTTCCTATTGAGAGTGAGCAGAATTCAAGTGTTCAAGTGGAGCACTCTGTTGGTTCAGGTGACACATTAGGTAAAGAAGATTTTGGTATTCATGATACACCTATTGTTGAGGATCCTCCAATTGTTAAGCAGCCACCACGATGGTCTATTGCAGTTGACAGGCCTAGGAGGGAGATTAATCCACCCAAGAAGTTGATTAAAGAAGCTAGTATTGTTACTTATGCTTTGAGTGTGGCAGAAGAAATTGAAGGTAATACATGACCTTCATCATACTCTGAGGCTATTAACTCCGCTGATTGCAATAAGTGGATAACCGCTATGCATGATGAGATGGAGCCACTAAAGAATGGCACTTGGGAATCAGTAAAGATGCCAAAAGAGAAAAAGTACATATGTTGCAAGTAGGTTTTCAAGAGAAAAGAAAGTATTTCTCCAAATGATGAGTTAAGGTATAAAGCAAGGTTAGTTGTCAAATATTATAGCTAAATTCCAGGTATTGACTTTAATGAGGTATTTTCCCTGTTGTTAAACATAGCTCAATTCACACTTTGCTCAGTATAATTGTTATGTATGATTATGAACTTCGGCAGTTAGATGTTAAAACTGTATTTTTACATGGAGAGTTAGAAGAAGATATATATATAGAGAGAGCAACCTGAAGGTTTCATTGTTCCTTGTGGATATCGTGAGGATATGTGCATGATCTTAGGATGATGAGTCAATTGGCAATGGCATTGTTGGTTTACAAAATCTCGCATTTTCGATTTTGCTTCAGTCTGTCAGACCACAGGTGGTCTGGCCGGTGACATGGGCGGTGAGACCGCCCGTGGGGAGGTCCGACCGGCAGTGATGGCCGGTCCGACCGGTCTTGCCTCAAAGTGGTTTTTGGAGCTGAGCCAAAAATAGGTTGTGTAGGCAAGTGAGGGGAGTCTCCTGGATGTGGTCATATAATTTTTGGAGCTCCCAGTCAAAATTTCTATTCATTTGAAAATTCCAGAAGGTTTCGGATTTTCAAGATGAAAATTTGGCTAAGTCATTTCGGGCGGTCCGACCGCCGTTATGGAATCGGTCCGACCGGCCTGAAATCAGTCGGACCGGCTGCGTGGGGCGGTCAGACCGCCGATCACTTATAGGTTAGCCTTGTTGGCATTGTTGTGATTTGAATGTGGTTATTGTATGAACTTCAATGCTTTATTGTTGCATATTGCATTGTTGAACTGACGTGGGTCAAGTTGTGAAGAACTTGTTCCCGGAGACGATTTGTTTGTCTATTGCTGTGCAGGTGGCTTGCAGGTAAACGACGTCAATGGTGAGGTGGATCGGGACTACGCTTGGAGAGCTGAGGTCCAGAACGATCATGGATGCTGGGTGAGGTCGTGTGACTCAAGCATAGTGCAGAATGGGCAAGATGGATCGAACGGGTAGTTCGGTACAACTGGTTGGATCAGGCGGTGCGGAAGTCGGTGCAAGTCCCTGGGAGGTTCCGATGGGATTTGGACGGGAGGAACTTGTCGACGTGATGAGAGCCGCTGATCAACCTACACGTGGTGAAGCAGGCGATTGCTTCAATAGATTTGTGTGAGTGGGTTCCATGTGTGTGTGGGTCCCATGTGTAAAACCCTAGCTCTCCTATAAATAGAAAGGGGGGAGAGGAAAAACCCCCCAAGCACTGGAAGCATTCATTTGGACCCCTCTACCTTTTTCTAGGGTTTGGAGAGGAGAGGAGAGGAGAAGCTAGGGTTGGAGAGATTGTGCGTGCTCTTTGGTTTGAGCTCTTGTCCTCCTTGAGGGAGTGGCTTTGTAAGCATCTTGTGGGATCAATCAATCTTGTGATGCTTGCTTAAGAGATCAATTGTCTCCTTTGTGTTCTTCTCTCTTTTTGATGAGTTTGGTGCTTCCTTGATTCAAGTGTTTATGCTTGGCCTCTTGACCTATTTTATCTTGCTATGATGTGTGGGAATACTCCTAGAATCATCTAGATCATCAACCCCCCACAAGCAAGTCTTGAATCAAGATTTTCATATTTCTAGGGTTTGTGCACTTCTTTGGTAAAATCTTCAGAGATCGATTCTGTGAAGTGGATCTGGAGGATCGTCGCTAGAAATAGGTCTCTAATATCCTTAGGGAGATGTGCTCCAAATTTGGTCAAGTTTCATTGGTTGAATCAAAAGTTGGACCAAATTTCGTTTTGGTTTTGGGCATTGTGTTTCGGTTCTGGACTAAATCGGTCGGACCGGTTTATATATGGCGGTCAGACAGCCAGCATTCGGACCGCCCGTGAACGGCTGGTCGAACCGATTTAAATCGGTCGGACCGCCCTTTGGCAGCCGATCAGACCGCCAGTGTCCACACCAGCCCAGTGAGATCAATTCTCCACATTTGTGTCTTGTGGTTAAGGGGGTTATCGAATTCAGCACAAGGCTTTCTCTGTGCGTGTACTGATCTTCTTAGCTTTCATAGCTAAAGGAGAAAAGTTTGTGTTGAATTTGATTAAGGCGAAAAAGTCGAGAAAGCGTCTATTCACCCCCCCTAGTCGCCTTTACGGTCCTACATTCCTGGAAAAGAGAACCTTGTTTGTAAGTTAAAGAAGTCTCTTTATGGATTAAAACAATCTCCTAGGCAGTGGTATAAGAGATTTGACACCTTCATACTTTCTCAAGGTTTTAAGAGATCTGATTATGATAGTTGTGTTTATTTAAAAATTGTCAATGATTCAGCTATATATTTGTTCCTATATGTTGATGACATGTTGATCGCAGCAAAAAATAAAATAGAGATAGCAAAGTTAAAGGTGCAATTGAGTGGTGAATTTGAGATAAAGGATTTAGGTGCAATAAAGAAAATTCTTGGTATGAAAATATCCAGAGACAGACCCTCTGAAAAATTATACCTAAGTCAGAAAGGGTATATTGATAAGATCCTTCGTCGCTTTAATATACATGAGGCTAAACCAGTGAGTACTCCATTAGCTGCATATTTCAGATTATTTTCAGCTTTATACCCACAGTCAGATGATGATGTTGAGTACATGTCTGGAGTTCCATATTCTAGTGCAGTTGGTTCTCTTATGTATGCCATGGCATGTTCTCGTCCTGATTTATTACATGCACTAAGTGTTGTTAGTAGATTCGTGGTTAATCCTGGGAAAGAGCATTGGAAAGCAGTTAAGTGGATTTTCAGATACTTACATGGTATATCTAATGCTTGTTTACAGTTTGAAAAATCTAGAGATGGACTTATTGGTTATGTGGATTCTGATTATGCTGGTGATTTGGACAAGAGAAGATCACTTACAGGTTATGTATTCACCATTGAAGGTTGTGCTGTGAGTTAGAAAGCATGTTGCGGGCCACTATGGCTTTATCTATCACCGAAGAAGAGTATATGGCTATTTATGAAGCATGCAAAGAAGCTACATGGTTGAGAGGCCTATACACTGAGCTTTGTGGAGATACTTCTTGCATTACTATATTTTGCAATAGTCAAAGTGCTATATGCCTTACAAAGGATCAGATGTTTCATGAAAAAACAAAACACATTAATGTTAGATATCATTATATTCGAGATGCCATTGCTTAAGGTAATGTTAAGGTATGCAACATAAGTACTTATGATAAATGCTGCTGATATGATGGTAAAACCAGTTCCAGTTACTAAGTTTGAGCTTTACTGAAGCTTGGTTAGTGTTAAAGTTTAGTCCAAGAGACTTTCGACGCACGGTGGTTATTTATTTGTTGGAGAAGTTTTTTAAATGCTATAAAGAGGGAATTCGTCTTAAGGTAGATATTGTTGATATGTTATCGGAATTCTAAAGAGGCCAAGGTCTGAAGACGCTGATTCTTTTATGTTTTCGGATTTGTTTGTCTTTGACTCGAGTCAGTTTTATACCACTATATATACCCCTTTAAGCCACACGGGAAGAGTTGACGACTCATGAAAATCCCCGCGTTTTGTAAATACTTTTTCTGATATAGTAAAGATCGTCGTCTTACGGTCGTGATTTTTTCCCGAAAGGGTTTTCCACGTAAAAATCGGTGCCTCCCTGTTCTTGATCTACTTTGTTATTTTCCTGTCGATTTCTAACACACCATGTGGACCAACCGACCAGATGTAGTGATCACAACCAACGATTCAAAAATCGCCGATTTTCGGTTTACCGGTGGGGGCCGGCAAATCTACAAACCGGTTCCAAAATTGGCAGTTTGGATAAAATTTGGCCAAATTTTTTTAGTTTGCTTGAATTTTTCTCAAATTTGATTTTTTTTAATTTAAAATCCCAAAAAATCAAAATATTTCAGCCAAAATTGGTCGAAGTTTTCCGATTTTCAGCCTTACCGGTCTTGCTGGCCACCGGTAAAAAATTTGTTTGGGTAAAAAAAAAACCCTGATGATAGCTCCTCATCGACACATTTTTTTGTCAGCTGTGGATCAACCGACAATTGCAGCAATACCTCTGTTGCCCCTAGGGCGAAGAAATTTGTCCTATAATCAAGCGCCCATCATTCAAAATTATAGTAATATATTATATACATCTAAAATCGACTTTTGTGAATCGATATGGCACATTGAGATGGGTGAATCGAAACTTGATCTAACATAAAATATAAGAAAGCAAATCAGAAGAGCATATACCATATTTTTTCGTACTTTGGAACACACTTCCTATTGTCCAACTAACAGATTGCATTGTTTTTCCTGCTTTTGTCGCACCCCCGACCTGGTAGCAGGTTTCTTTACAACTTCGGAGTTCATATCGGCTACATTACATGTACGCCTGAAATCAATCCCGATCAGTCTATAGAGTAAGAACGCGCTAGCTCTAGATGATAAGCTCACCGCTCAGAACAATAAAAAAACTAACATCTTTATCGATGATCTAGAACCGATCTTACATATGATTATTTGATTCGGATGATCTACTAAGATTGACCACACAGAGAGATAATATAAGGATTTTATACAGGTTCGAACCTTCTGTTGCGAGAATAACAACCCTACTCTTGTGTGTATTGTATTGAATATGAGTGTACAAGTAACAATCAAGAGAAAAACTGAAGTATAAGTTCTCTACTCCTGATCGCGCTCCCCTCCCTCCGTCGTTTGTTGATTCCACCCTTTATATAGTGGTTGAAGAGGGCGGCGGTTTCTCCAGTTCAAAAGGCTTCAACGCTTCAGCTGATAAAGCGGTTACTGGAGATTATGGCTGGAGTAGTAACGTCTCCACGTCGCTAGGCGGTTATCATCAAGACAGAGAGAATAATCATGCAGTTATTCCAAGGAATAACAACGTAATTAACTACCTCATATCTTTAAACATGGTGTAGAAGACTCCCTGATCAACCAAGTCTACACGTGTGTATGCTCTATTGACTAGAGACTGGTCGTAGAACAACTCACGACCAGATGGTGGTTGTAGAACAACTCACGATCAGGTGGTGGTTGTAGTAAACTTTACGACTAGGGAATGATCGTAGAGAAACTTACAACCAGATGATGGTCATAAAAAAAAACTTACGACTTTTTCTCTTATAGATAAATGGTATATTAAAAAATAAAAAAATTATTATCTATAATAAAAACTATAAATAAATAAGGTCATTAGATCCTCGGCACTCTTGGATCCTTTTAATTTTCCTCGCAGGGATTACGACATGCCCGGCGAATGCTCTAGGCTCTTCTTTGTTTGCACACCTTTTTTTTTTCCCCTTGCGAGCTCTACCTCCTCACGCATGATGGGTCGCTTTTTATGCCTTGGTTTCACCGTGTGTCCAGCTCTGAGACGCTACTGCATTAGTCTTCAATCCGATTTGCCATGAAGTCCAAACAAAAAAATATCCGATTGCCATCGACTCGAACTCGGGCAGATTTCTCGTATGCGTGCATGGGACAGCATCGTGGCCGCCTGAGACTCGCTTGCGATCTGTTGGTTGCGATGCGTGTAGAGATGGGTATTGGGCTGTGTTGAGATCGTGCTATGCCGGCTCAAGTTCAATCTTAAGTAATTATAGACGTCTGAGAAGATGACAACCGCCGCTTCCACCGTCTAAAAAGATAAAGACACCCGTGGGATAGACCGGGTGGTAGAAGGGGATGATTGGTTAGGTTAAGCCGGTGTAGGGGAGTGATTGGGCCAGGCTGAGAGAGAGATTGAGCAAGAACGGGAAAGTTGAGCCTATTTCGTGCCGTGTCGGTCCAAGCACGGCCCAACTGATCGTGCGGTGCCGCCCAACGGGCCGCATTCTCAGGCCCAGCCCGCTATTCGTGCAGTGCCGGTCCGACCCACCACATGCCGTGCGGCCATATTTAGACCGCGCCGTGCCGATCGAATTTCAGACTGACTAAAAGAAACACAGCCCAAGTCCCAGCTCTGCATGTATGCATGCATGCATGTCGTGGTCCTCTTAGGTTCTTTCATCGAGTCCGTATGCTTCACGTACTTAATTAGCATTTACTGTTTATCCCTCTCTTTTTTTTTCACTTGTGTGCCGCCGTCTGGCAGTATGTCTCCAAGTCAATGTATTTTACGTGCAATCCTGGACTTCGTTGCTAGCTTTCTTGGTCTTCAAGCATTGTATACATCTCCTTTCTTTAACGTATGCATCTCCTCCTGCACCGTGGCTCCACTTCTTTCCATGTCTGTGTGATCGAATCCATTGCCAAAAATGCCACGTCTCAATACACGAAAATAGAGTTGCATTTGTTCTCGAACTCTACGTATATCCGAATCTGATTAATCTCTACCATTATAGTATCGGAATTGCTACCAAACTTACGACAGTTTTTTGATTTTAAAAAATTGTAATTTTCTGTTCGTTAGATGTGCTATAAGATTCGTGTTGAATACCATGAATATCCTACATTGACCGTGATATTATTTAATTCTGTTGAACAGGAAATTACCTCAAGTTTTACAAAGATCTGCATTGAGAGGCCTATCACGATATTCAAATGATTTGATGCAGAACGACTCATCTGGGCCACTTGACCATCCTGCTGATTTGTATGATTTTCATATAAATTACTTACTGTCTAATTTATTTATACCATTTCTACCTATTTAGCTTCTGTCTCGTTGTTTGTCATATTGTCACCAAAGTTTTGTGTATTCATTTTCTAGAGAGTGTTAAGGTATGCAACATAAGTACTTATGATAAATGTCGCGATATGATGGTAAAACCGGCCCAGCTACTAAGTTTGAGCTTCTATGAAGCTTGGTTAGTGTTAAAGTTTAGTCCAAGAGACTTTCGCACTGCGGTGGTTATTTATTTGTTGGAGAAGTTTTTAAATGCTATAAAGAGGGAATTCGTCTTAAGGTAGATATTGTTGATATGTTATCGAATTCTAAAGAGGCCAAGGTGCGAAGACCGATTCTTTTATGTTTTCGGATTTGTTTGTCTTTGACTCGAGTCGTACTTTATACCACTATATATACCCTTTAAGCCACACGGGAAGAGTTGACGACTCATGAAAATCCCGCGTTTTGTAAATACTTTTTACGATATAGTAAAGATCGTCGCCTTACGGCCGTGATTTTTTCCGAAAGGGTTTTCCACGTAAAATCGGTGCCTCCTCTTCTTGATCTACTTTGTTATTTTCCGTCGATTTCTAACACACCATGTGGACCAACCGACCAGATGTAGTGATCACAACCAACGATTCAAAAATCGCCGATTTTCGGTTTACGGTGGGGAAGGCAAATCTACAAACCGGTTCCAAAATTGGCGCTTGGATAAAATTTGGCCAAATTTTTTAGTTTGCTTGAATTTTTCTCAAATTTGATTTTTTTTAATTTAAAATCCCAAAAAATCAAAATATTTCAGCCAAAATTGGTCGAAGTTTTCCGATTTTCAGCCTTACCGGTCTTGCTGGCCACCGGTAAAAAATTTGTTTGGGTAAAAAAAAAACCCTGATGATAGCTCCTCATCGACACATTTTTTTGTCAGCTGTGGATCAACCGACAATTGCAGCAATACCTCTGTTGCCCCTAGGGCGAAGAAATTTGTCCTATAATCAAGCGCCCATCATTCAAAATTATAGTAATATATTATATACATCTAAAATCGACTTTTGTGAATCGATATGGCACATTGAGATGGGTGAATCGAAACTTGATCTAACATAAAATATAAGAAAGCAAATCAGAAGAGCATATACCATATTTTTTCGTACTTTGGAACACACTTCCTATTGTCCAACTAACAGATTGCATTGTTTTTCCTGCTTTTGTCGCACCCCCGACCTGGTAGCAGGTTTCTTTACAACTTCGGAGTTCATATCGGCTACATTACATGTACGCCTGAAATCAATCCGATCAGTCTATAGAGTAAGAACGCGCTAGCTCTAGATGATAAGCTCACCGCTCAGAACAATAAAAAAACTAACATCTTTATCGATGATCTAGAACCGATCTTACATATGATTATTTGATTCGGATGATCTACTAAGATTGACCACACAGAGAGATAATATAAGGATTTTATACAGGTTCGAACCTTCTGTTGCGAGAATAACAACCCTACTCTTGTGTGTATTGTATTGAATATGAGTGTACAAGTAACAATCAAGAGAAAAACTGAAGTATAAGTTCTCTACTCCTGATCGCCTCCTCCCTCCGCTGCTTGTTGATTCCACCCTTTATATAGTGGTTGAAGAGGGCGGCGGTTTCTCCAGTTCAAAAGGCTTCAACGCTTCAGCTGATAAAGCAGTTACTGGAGATTATGGCTGGAGTAGTAACGTCTCCACGTCGCTAGGCGGTTATCATCAAGACAGAGAGAATAATCATGCAGTTATTCCAAGGAATAACAACGTAATTAACTACCTCATATCTTTAAACATGGTGTAGAAGACTCCCTGATCAACCAAGTCTACATGTGTGTATGCTCTATTGACTAGAGACTGGTCGTAGAACAACTCACGACCAGATGGTGGTTGTAGAACAACTCACGATCAGGTGGTGGTTGTAGTAAACTTTACGACTAGGGAATGATCGTAGAGAAATTTACAACCAGATGATGGTCATAAAAAAAACTTACGACTTTTTCTCTTATAGATAAATGGTATATTAAAAAATAAAAATATTATTATCTATAATAAAAACTATAAATAAATAAGGTCATTAGATCCTCGGCACTCTTGGATCCTTTTAATTTTCCTCGCAGGGATTACGACATGCCCGGCGAATGCTCTAGGCTCTTCTTTGTTTGCACACCTTTTTTTTTCCCCTTGCGAGCTCTACCTCCTCACGCATGATGGGTCGCTTTTTATGCCTTGGTTTCACCGTGTGTCCAGCTCTGAGACGCTACTGCATTAGTCTTCAATCCGATTTGCCATGAAGTCCAAACAAAAAAATATCCGATTGCCATCGACTCGAACTCGGGCAGATTTCTCGTATGCGTGCATGGGACAGCATCGTGGCCGCCTGAGACTCGCTTGCGATCTGTTGGTTGCGCTGCGTGTAGAGATGGGTATTGGGCTGTGTTGAGATCGTGCTATGCCGGCTCAAGTTCAATCCTAAGTAATTATAGACGTCTGAGAAGATGACAACCGCCGCTTCCACCGCCTAAAGATAAAGACACCCGTGGATAGACCGGGTGGTAGGGGATGATGATTAGGTTAAGCGGTTAGTGAGGAGTGATTGGGCCAGGCTGAGAGAGAGATTGAGCAAGAACGGGAAAGTTGAGCCTATTTCGTGCCGTGTCGGTCCAAGCACGGCCCAACTGATCGCGGCGGCGCCTAACGGGTCGCATTCTCGTGCCCAAACCGCTATTCGCGATGCCGGTCCGACCCACCACGCCGTGCCGATATTTGACCGCTGCCGTGCCGATCGATTTCAGATCGACTAAAAGAAACACAGCCCAAGTCCCAGCTCTGCATGTATGCATGCATGCATGTCGTGGTCCTCTTAGGTTCTTTCATCGAGTCCGTATGCTTCACGTACTTAATTAGCATTTACTGTTTATCCCTCTCTTTTTTTTTCACTTGTGTGCCGCCGTCTGGCAGTATGTCTCAAGTCAATGTATTTTACGTGCAATCCTGGACTTCGTTGCTAGCTTTCTTGGTCTTCAAGCATTGTATACATCTCCTTTCTTTAACGTATGCATCTCCTCCTGCACCGTGGCTCCACTTCTTTCCATGTCTGTGTGATCGAATCCATTGCCAAAAATGCCACGTCTCAATACACGAAAATAGAGTTGCATTTGTTCTCGAACTCTACGTATATCCGAATCTGCTTAATCTCTACCATTATAGTATCGGAATTGCTACCAAACTTACGACAGTTTTTTGATTTTAAAAAATTGTAATTTTCTGTTCGTTAGATGTGCTATAAGATTCGTGTTGAATACCATGAATATCCTACATTGACCGTGATATTATTTAATTCTGTTGAACAGGAAATTACCTCAAGTTTTACAGTGCTGTACGAGAGGCCTATCCTGATATTCAAATGATTTCGGTCTGTAACGACTCATCTGGGCCACTTGACCATCCTGCTGATTTGTATGATTTTCATATAAATTACTTACTGTCTAATTTATTTATACCATTTCTACCTATTTAGCTTCTGTCTCGTTGTTTGTCATATTGTCACCAAAGTTTTGTGTATTCATTTTCTAGAGAGAATTTTGATAATAATGGGTTCACCACGTTGTCATATTTTATTGATATATAATTTTATTTTTTATCTTTGTTTTTGCTCAACGCCTCAAAGTATATGTGAAGAACGTAACGAGTTCACCACATTGTCATATTTTGTTAGTATATAATTTCTATTTTGTCTTTGTTTTTGGTCAACCTCTCAAAGTACATGTGAGATTTTGAATCATGTGATGGAAATATGAGTTATTAAGACTTTCAAGAATAGTTACAGTGACCAAGAACCAAAATTACATAAATATTTTATTGTAATTTATGTATAATGGAGTTGTAAATAAACTTTCAAAATTTGACAATTTTATACAAAGAAAACTGCCACCAGGGGAGCGGGAAGACAAAGGAGCGTCCGACAGAAGCCATCAGGGATGACTTGACCTTATCTGGAGCCGGGAGTCTCTTTTTTTGGCCAGCTCCACGTAGATCAGAGAGCCAGAGTGAAGTCGATGCAAAAAGCTATAGGAGCCGACGCATAAGTTGCTGGTCTGGTTCCACCCGAATCGAAAAACAGAGAAGAGACCTCTTTATAAATTTTTTCGTGTGGTTCGCATTGGATTATCTTATAATTAGTATATGAGTATACCCAAAGTGATAAAGGAGTATGTCAAGTTTTTTTAGGTGGTATATCAAATGTGGGAGTAACTACACCCGGGAGTAGAAAGTATTAATCCTATATATATATATATATATATATATATATATATATATATATATATATATATATAGGACGCCCGTTTCGTACTCACGGGAGTACATACTCCCGCTTCGAATATACCATTTAAATAAATATATTATACTTCTTTATCATTTTCAGTATACTTAAATATTAATTATAAGATACTCCAATGCGACTTGATTGAAAATTTTTCATTGGGGTCCTTTATTTTTTGCTATATACCCTTTTTCATATATGAAAGAAGTATATACACAAATTTAGCTATAAAAGATGGACTTTAATGATTTTTTTCATAGAACTCACTTTGGGGTATCTTATAATCATTATTGGAGTATACTCAAATAGATAAAGAGGTATTATCATACGATTTAAGTGGTATACGAGAGATGGGAGTACATACTCCCAGGAGTACCAAACCATTTTCCTATATATATATATATAGTACTCCCGGGAGTACGTACTCCCGCTTCTCATATACTACTTAAACCGTATGATGATACCTCTTTATCTATTTGATCATACCTAATAATGATTATAAGATACTAAAAGTGAGTTCTATGAAAAAAATCATTAAGTCCACCTTTATAGCTAAATTTTGTATATACTTCTTATATATGAAAAGGTATATAGCAAAAATAAAGGACTCGATGAAATTTTTCAATCAAGTCGCATTGAGTATCTTATAATTGGTATTTAAGTATACTGAAAATGATAAAGAAGTATAATATATTTATTTAAGTGGTATATTCGAAGTGGAGTATGTACTCCGAGTCTGAGTAAACCGTGTCACGCCGTTTTAGTACTCAGGAGTACATACTCGCTTCAATATACCACTTAAATAAATATATTATACTTCTTTATCATTTTTAGTATACTTAAATATTAATTATAAGATACTCCAATGCGACTTGATTGAAAATTTTTCATTGGGGTCCTTTATTTTTTTGCTATATACCCTTTTTCATATATGAAAGAAGTATATACACAAATTTAGCTATAAAAGATGGACTTTAATGATTTTTTTCATAGAACTCACTTTGGGGTATCTTATAATCATTATTGGAGTATACTCAAATAGATAAAGAGGTATTATCATACGATTTAAGTGGTATATGAGAGATGGGAGTACATACTCCCAGGAGTACCAAACCATTTTCCTAGAAAAACATTAAATAATACACACACACAAACACACACACACACACACACACACAAACACACACACACACACACACACACACACACATATATATATATATAGGAAAATGGTTTGGTACTCCTGGGAGTATGTACTCCCGCCTCTTATATACCACTTAAATTGTATGATAATACCTCTTTATCTATTTGCGTATACTCCAATGATGATTATAAGATACTCCAAAGTGAGTTCTATGAAAAAAATCATTAAAGTCCACCTTTTATAGCTAAATTTGTGTATATACTTCCTTTATGTATGAAAAAAGGTATATAGCAAAAATAAAGGACTCCAATGAAAATTTTTCAATCAAATCGCATTGGAGTATCTTATAATTGATATTTAAGTATACTGAAAATGATAAAGAAGTATAATATATTTATTTAAGTGGTATATTCGAAGCGGGAGTATGTACTCCTCAGAGTATGAAAGCATGGAAAATGGTTTGGTACTCACTGGAGTATGTATCGCCTCTCATATACCATTTAAATCGTATGATAATACCTCTTTATCTATTTTAGTATACTCCAATGATGACTATAAGATACTCCAAAGTGAGTTCTATGAAAAAAATCATTAAAGTCCACCTTTTATAGCTAAATTTGTGTATATACTTCTTTTATGTATGAAAAAAGGTATATAGCAAAAATAAAGGACTCCAATGAAAATTTTTCAATCAAATCGCATTGGAGTATCTTATAATTGGTATTTAAGTATACTAAAAATGATAAAGAAGTATAATATATTTATTTAAGTGGTATATTCGAGCGGAGTATGTACTCCTAGAGTACGAAGCAAAGACGTCTTGTTTTCAGATCTCGAGCACTCTCGCTTTGAATATACTACTTAAATAAATATATTATACTTCTTTATCATTTTTAGTATACTTAAATACCAATTATAAGATACTCCAAGTGCAATTTGATTGAAAATTTTTCATTGGAGTCCTTTATTTTGTCATATACCTTTTTCATATATAAACAAAAGTATACACACAAATTTTCTATAAAAGTGGACTTTCATGAATTTTTTTCATAAAACTCACTTTGGAGTATCTTATAATCATCATTGGAGTATACGCAAATAGATAAAGAGGTATTATCATACGATTTAAGTGGTATATGAGAGGCGGGAGTACATACTCCCAAGAGTACCAAACCATTTTCCTATATATATATATATATATATATATATATATATATATATATATATATATATGTGTGTGTGTGTGTGTGTGTGTGTGTGTGTGTGTGTGTATTATTTAAATTTAATGTTTTTCTACGTGTTTTTCAAACAGAAAGTGTAAAATAGAAATATGTACATCAAAGATGATCCTCAGCTCCTAGCCTCTTCAGTTCTTCATAAATCATAAGATCATAACTTCATATTAATACCAGAAATTCAAAATTCTTGTAACATGTTAATAGAAAAAACTTGATTAGTAAATGTAAGTAACAATATAACATGTAGACTTAATTCTTACAACGAAAGTAATTAAGCAACAACTATCAAATAATTGACAAATGATAACAATCAACAAAAATTAGCCATCTCCTAAGTCCTAATTATGTTCAAGCAAAAGTGCAAAACTAGTTACCATGAGTCCATAACAATTGACAGCAAAAGTGCACATGGAGCTGTACATACGAATGCATGGATGTAAGTTAGAAAGCAGTGTAGTCAAGTAAAAAGAACACATTAGGCTATTATAACTGTGCTGCACAAACATGAGTACCCTTGCAAAGTTGGAGAACATGAACAATAGTTCAAAAAGACTAGCCCCATGAATCTCTCTATATTTTTCTGAAATAAAGCAACTTGATTGTACTAATCTAGGTTTATTGTAGAACAACAAAGCAAATCATTATCCATTGCCAGTAAGCAATATATGCATCACCGGCATTAAGCAAAAAAAAACATGTTTGCCTCTAGTAAGACAGTACAACATACTGGTCATTGAAATACTAGTTGCTAGCAGAACTCAGTTACTAACTACAAAAGTAAAGAGTGAAATTTGAAGACCAGAAGTAAGAAAGTATGAAAGATAAGGCTCAACTAGGATACTTCCAATAAAACCACTTCTCAATCAGATTGTGAGTTTGCCAGAACTTCATGTTTTACTTACCAGTACAAGCAGCGGTGTCGAGGTCGGGGAGCAGCAGGGTGCCATCGGGGTCGGCAAGTAGCAGTAGGGCAGCGTCGGGAGCAGCAGCAGGAAGCCAAGCGCCGTCGGGGTAGGCGAGCAGCAACAGCAGGGCGGCGTTGGGGAGTAGCAACAGGGAGCCAAGTGGCATCGGGGTCGGCAAGCAGCAGCAGCAGCAGGGAGCCAGGCGGCTTCGGGGTCGACGAGTAACAGCAGCAGGGCGGCCTCGGGGAGCAGCAGAGGAGCCAGCGGCTTGGGTCGGCAATGCAGCAAGCAGCAGGCGGCCTCGGGAGAAAAAGCAGGAGCCAAAGCGGCGTCGGGTCGGCGAGAGCAAGCAACGAGGCGGCGGCGGGAGGCGCAGAGGAGCCAGCGTCGGGGTTGTTGCGGGAGTGTGGGAAGTGAACGAGACGGGGATGGGGAGAGCTAGGGTTAGGTTAGATTATTTCAGGAACAGAATTGGGCTGGCTACCGTGTCGGGCCGAGTGGAATGGGGCCTAAACGTGTTCGATACGTGGTCTAAATGAGAATGATATGTGTCCGAATTTATTTATATTTATTTTCGCGGTGTAGGTTTCGGACACACCTGGAATACGTGTTGGAGTCATGTCCGTGTCCGACACGAACACGCTGCCTTCCAGGCGTGTCGGTGCATCAGAGGCCACCTCTATGACCTCAGGAGCTACAAGGTATTGTGGCGCAATAATGCCCTCATTCAGTTGCTGAAAGAGTATTGTCAAGTTTTTTAAGCTCTGAAAATTATAATTTGTTGATAGTTATGAGCTTCAACCAAATGAATTTGTTTAATCTATTTTGAATCCACACTATGCCCATTTTCTCTTTGTTCAAGTTCAATTGTCCGGTCCATGTTACACACAGATGTTTTCTGATTTTTGAAGTGATGAGGATGACTCGAATGGACCCTTTTCTGCCCAGCATACTGTTGCTTCTCGTACTGGATCAAAAGCTTCAACACGTACGGTATGTGTCATGACAATGCCACACTGAAAGCTGGATTAGCAGCTGAAATAATGGTAATTTCTTGTTCACTGTTATTCATGTCTAGGTCGAACCGCAAGCGCCAAGCAGATAAGAGCTTACTGGAAAAGTTCATTGACCGGTCAACTGGCGAGCCCCTAGATTTACTTGACGAGAAAACTGTGCGCGAAGAACGGGAAAAGACGTGAAAAGAAGCCTGTCTCTGACTCTGATGACGACGAGGCTGATGAAAAGAGCTCCGTCAGAAGCCAGTCCGTTAAGAGGAGGAAGATGTCCAGCTCTGGCTGGGCGTAGTACACTGGGCACGAGTACACTAGCAAGAAGGACGCTGGTGATCTCAAGAAGAAAGACAAGATGGATCCGTATGCTTAGTGGCCGTTAGATCGTAAGCTGCTCAACCGCAGGTCGGACCGCAAGGCGTCTGCACGCAAGGGCATGGCCAGTGTTACGAAGGGAAGAGTGCTTCCAGTGCGCTTGCAGCTAAGAAAACTCAAGAACGGAAGCAGAAAAGGAACAAATAAGAGAGACGAGACAAAGTGAGGAAGCTTAATTTGGTATATAGGAGCTGACCAGTCGTGTCGGGCCTGTTGTGCCGTTTGCCCGTTTCGTTTTCTGCCGAAGGGAATTTTGACCCCATCCATTTACGCAAAAATGTGTCGTTATGTATCAGATTCAGATCGTGTTGAAATGTGCTATACAAGTAATATATTGGAATTTGCCCTCTACTGGTGGTCTGACTCTCCTTGTCCTATGCTAAGGTACGTAAATGCGCTTTGCGTAGACCGCTGGCTCGCTGCCGGTGCTGTGACTGTGTTGACAGCGCGCGAGGTGCAAGGTATGTAGATTCTCTGCCGCGGGGTGCTCGACGACGTGATGGCCGAGTCGCTTGTGAACGCCGCGGCTGGTGCAGGCGATGCCGGCGGTGCTGGCGTAGTGGCGTCCATCCACCCAAGACCGTCGGCGCGCTGAGGAACCACGAGTCGGAGCGGGCCGGTTGATGGGACAGGTGTCAGCAGATGGTTGTCTAGCAAACGTACGTCTCTCGGATGGACATGGCGGACGCCAGCCGTGGTTACGCCCCGACTCTCCCGCCGCGCTGCTTTGCGGCCCGACGCTCCTCGCTGGCCGGCCTCGGCACCGGTGCGCGGCGCCGCCAACCTGACAATCTCTCTCTCTCTCTCACACACGTGCGTGTGTGGAGCTCAGCTCTCCTACGTGGTAGTGGGAGCTCGGATGGCCGATACATACGACCATGGATTGAAATACCGGTCGGTAACCGTCGGTTACCGGTCGGTAACCGGTTTACCGGTCGGCTCTGGGAAACGAATACCGGTCGGGATATTTTAAATGTAAATTTGAATTTTTGACTTTATAGTGTCCTTTCTTAGTTGGTTTAGGTATTGTTATGCTAGATTATGTATTGAAATATTAGTTTTTAGTATATTTAGCACTATTAAAACATAAAAGAGGACTTTTTTTTGAATTCCGGTTTTTTGCCGGTTTTTTCGGTAACCAGTCCGGTAAAAAACCAAATTCAAATTTTGAAATTCAAATTTGTACTAATTTTTTTTGAATTTTCCGGTAAGCGATACCGGCCGTCGGCCGAGAAATCTACCCGAACCACGATTTTGATCCTTGCATGCGAGGACCCCGTTCCCACCAGTTACCACTACACTGCTCCATCTCTTAGAAGCCGCCGTGCAATGTAATCTTCCGCCGCATCGTGCTGCTTCTTTTATATGATTCCTTCCCCGACCGCAAAAAAGAAAAAAAGAGAGAGAGAGAGAGAGAGAGTGGAGGAGACAAGGCAAGGAAGCATTGTATAGAGGAGATGAGCAGTGGCATCGAAGCAAAAATTTGGATCTGTACAGCGTGAGGATTCAGCACTAGTAGTGCCGTATTTATACTCTAGCCCGTTTCTCTCTTTTTCTGAAGGAAATTTTTATACCCGTTTAATGTACGCAAAATTAATGTTTTTTATATAAAAAAATCTTGACACCGTCTGTATTCAGATTGGGTTGAAACGGGCTAAAATATTGAAATCTGCCCTCTACTGGTGGTTTGATCCTCCTTGCACTATGCTAAGCTAAACGTGCATGTGTACTCGCCGCTGATGTTGACATCATGGGATGTGCCCTTCAGCCCGACCGGGAAATCATTTCATGCAAAGGAGATAAATGTCTTAAGGGAAAGCTTAAATAAATGCACCGCGTGGGCTGTTTACAGCTCTCGTTACAAGTTCTACAAGATCAGTCGTGTTAGCTCTACGCTATTAATGTCCAAGCATGGACATGCAACGATTCGAAGCACACGAGCGCCAAATAGCAATAGAACAATGCACGAAGGCGACGACGGTCCGTACCACGACTCGGCTCGATATCGAATTGGTGGCTTCGGCTGCCCGGCAGGCCGTACGTACCGCGCTTGCTATAAAATCCGGGAGCTAGCTGGCCGGCGCGTCGCGTCGCGTTGGTTCGACAGTTGGGGCCGAGGCAATAACTTCAGGCTTCCGCAGCAATCGCAGCCATGCGACTCGATTCGAGGCCATGGTGGACGTACGGTCGCGCGCGGCGCGGGTCGATCGGCACGTCCGATATGGCACACCGCGGCGAGCGTCCATCGATCCATCCGCGAGCAACGGCAACCAACCTTGGCCGCGCGCGGGCGGGTGTGCCGCGTGATCGCGCGCGCGTTAGCAGACGCGCGCGGGCATGTATGAGCTGGTGATTGGCTGGCAAACGTCTCTTGGGCAGTGGCGGATCCAGCGGGGCTTGATTGGGCTCCAGCCACCCCTACAGCCGGCGGCCAGTTCCTCTCTCCACCCAAGGCACCAGCCGCAGCACCGGCGACGGTGAGGCGGGCGTGTGTGGCAGAGAAGGGAGGCAGGACACAGTGTCGCAGTGAGCAGGAGGGCCGAGGGCGCGCAGGTGCAGGCTGGGCCGCCAGCCGCAGCGGGGACAATGGCAATGAGGTAAGGACTAGGTGTGATTTGTACAAGTGCTTCCTTGTTGCATTGTGAATTGATGTGATTTTTGTCTCTCTGTTTAATGTTGTTTTGTTGTGATTCAATATTAAGTATGCTGGATTGCTTTCTGTGTTAGCTATCTTAAAATCTTAAGTATCACATTCTTAAGTTGTTTGATGAAATGCATATAAACATAATATCTATAACATATATGTAAGGCTACTTGAACGAAGAAAAAAAATCATAACGTCAGCTCAAGAGAGGAGGCGTACGTGCGGAATATAAAGCCGTGCAACATTGCAAGGGCCTTGCCACCGGTTGCTTGCCGACCTTTGCGTTTGGTGCAACGCAATCCATAGGATTCTAGCTCAATCAACTTGCCTAGGTTTAGTATTAGTGCTTTGTCCACCACTGACTGTGCCCCATGAGCCCCCTATATTTTCGTCTTGAGTCCACTACTGCTCTCGGATGTATATGTCGGACGTCGGCCGTGGCTACGTCCAAAGTATTCTTCTTCTGACTTCTGAGTTGTGTCTTCTCCCGCCGTGCTACTCACGCTGGGTCGACGCACCTCGCTGGCTGAGCTCGGCGGCGCCGCCAACCTGACAATCTCCTCTCCTCTCTCTCTCTCTCTCTCTCTCTCTCTCTCTCTCTCACGAGCGCGTGTGGAGCTCAGCTCTCCTACGCGGTGATGGAAGCTCGATCGGGTGGCCGATATACATACGAGTGAGTATACGACGATTCCATTCCCACCAGGTACAAGTGCTCCATCTCGTAGCCGCCGCCGCCGTCCATGGTAAGCTTCCGCCGCATCGATCGTGCTGCTTCTTTTAGAGCATGACTCGTCGACCGCAGGAAAAGAACAAATAAGAGTCAGGTGACAAAGCAAGGAAGGATTTTTATACCGGTTTAATGTACGCATCTTTTTTAAAAAAATATTGACACCGGTGGTATTTATGAGATTGAAATTGGATTGAAATCAAGGGCGGATCTACATTAGACTAGCAGGTGTCACGGGCTCTATTTTTTCACTGGTTCTACACATATAAACAATGATGTGACCTAAAGCCCAATAACTCCGGCGCGAGTGGACAGACATTGCGGCTGCACGCCCGTGGCGTGCACGTGGCCAAGTGGCATGTGAAATGGTTGTAATTCTTATTGCACTATGGTTGTGATTATGTTTGACATCATGGCGTGTGTTTTTAAAATTCAGATTGGATTGAAATGGTATTTATCAGATTCAGATTGGATTGAAATGGTTGTAATTCTTATTGCACCATGCTAAGCTAAATGTGCATGTGTAGATCGCTGGCTCGCTGCTGATGTTGTGATTATGTTTGACATCATGGCATGTGTTTGTTCGAAAGTTGTAGCCGAGGCAACACCATTTGAATTATTTCAGGCTTCCGCAATCACAGCCATACCACTCGATTCGAGGCCATGGTTCGCGCGAAGCGGGTCATCACGACTGGTATGGCACAGCGCACTACTCCACCCAACCTTGGCAGCATCGCACGGCCGACCCGCTCGCGGGCGGATGTTCCGTCAGATAGCGCCGCGCCGCCCGACGCTCTGGTGCACAGGCATTCGACCACTTCGCATGTGAACGCGTCTGTGAAATATCAACCGAGTTTTGTCATGTAAGGCTCGAAGGCAAAAATGTGCAGAAAACTACTACTTAAACGTTGGGCAGTTCTAAGGAAACGTTAGTATATTACAGGGAGTAGACTCCAGATGATGATAGGAAAATGCAAATCCTTATGACTGTTTTACTATATTACAAGGGCTACAGCAAGACATTCGGACTTCTGTTCCGCAGCCTCCTGTCTGCAGATCGGTATGACCCTAGTTTCTGAGTTCTCCCTGTCCTGTCCAAGTTATATTTCAAATAATCAAATTTCATCCAAACCTTACCAACAATCAACTTATTTTTCTCAATTCAATCAATCATGATTAGATGCACTGTGATGCACCAGTAATTATGTTTCACAAATAAAAGGCTAATATGGGATTTGCTGACTAATGATGTCATCTCTGAAGGACCAACAAATTGAATGAGTTGAACCACAGATAAGTATATGGGAACAAGGTTTTATAGCGGCCTTCTTTCCTCCTGTATACAAGGATTCTCAAGTACATGTCATCAGGAAACCCTACATATGGTTTTCAATAACAATTTTAATTGAAACGCCATTAGAGATTTTCTTCTTTAAAATAGCCATAGGCAACATTGCTTTGTAATTAGTAGTTGCTTTTAACATTTTGCGTTAGCTTTTCTTTCCAGCCAAAAAAGTATATATTCAAAGTGTGGTTCAACCGGCATAGAAAATGTATGTCTGCAAAAACAATACCTACCTTAAAGAGTTAGGCAATGACGCTGTGTTCTAAAGATAGGCTTCTTGGTCCCATCCAAGAAGGCTAAAACTTGAGTCAGGAGGTATCCGAAGAAAACAATATTGCATTGCATAAAGCAATGGGATATCTTGGTTACTGGAAAGTCCTTACCCAGAAAATTTTCACCGAACATTTTGGGATGCAGAAGGGAGAGTTGGCTTTTTCTCTACTAGCTCATAATGGAGAACAAAGTTATCCTGCAGCAAAACACACGCTCAGCTATAATTTGCAATAGTGCATAACAGAATCTAGATATTATTCTGATATAAATCTACATGACCGAACCTTACGGACAGTCTCCCAGTTGTTTGGATCAAAGCAACCATAAGACCCTCGTTCATAAATAGGAGTTTTGACAAGAGGCTCCACATTTGGAATTCTTGTGAACCATAACCGCAATTCTCTATGGTAAAACCATCCTCGGTTATATCTGAGGAAAATACAATCATATACATTTGCGTTATATGGTTTATCTAAGTAGTATATATCAAAAAAGAAAACTGGTTTATGTTCCGTTTGGTTGTGCTGTGCTGCACTAGGTTGTGGGTAAGGTAGTTATAGAAGATATTTGCCATATTTAGTAAGATAATATTGTTGTATTTCTATGAAAATGTAGGTAATACATGGCCAATATCCAAAAATGACTAGCTTAAAAGGAAATTTGTTGGACACACAGATTGAAACTTCATTAATCGAAAGAAGAAATAAGGAAAATTAACTTGAAAACATTTGTGAAGCTCAGGTAGCCAGATGGGTTATGAACAAGTTTCAATGCTGCTGGGTTACAGTATTCATCCAAGAAAAATAAATAAACCCGCAATATTACATAAGAAATTGGTAGATCAATAACATTCAATGGGTCCGGTCAAGTATCTGACAGGTCATAAGTGATTACGAGTGACCAGCAGAAAATGGCACCAGTGACCTCAGGGAAAAAATTCCCGGTCGGTTACCGGCCGGGGTCCGGGATCCAAAATCCCGACCTGTTTTCTCGGGTTTTGCAAGTTCAAATTTTAATTTTTGAAATTCGGCTGGTTTTTAATGAAATTCAAACTATTTTTATCCGGGATTTTTCCGGTTTGAACGGTAACCGGCCGGTAACCGTTCCCGGCCAGCCAGCAGGAAATGGTCCGGTACCGGTTATGTGATCCCTAAGTGACCTAGTGGCAGCTGGTTTGTTAGCAATATTTAAAACCTTGATCAGGACATAGAAGTGTATTGAACTTTGCCACAAATGTTATTGCAATAAGATCGCATTTCTTGATAAAATATTCAGAAACATGAACAAGCAATGAGGATGCAAATCCAGATAACTCTAGCACCAACATATGTAAATGAGAAAGCAGGTGAAACCATGTACTCACAGTTCGTTGGCAGCACATAGCTGAGCTTCATCCTTCGGCATGCTGCAAACCAAAGACAAAAGATAAGCACCTTAAAATTGCAGCAACTAATGGACGAGACAATTTAAGTAGTACAAGTACCTATAGAAGATGTAAAACAGCGTCAATGTCTGAAACTTCTGAAAATGAATAGGCTGTACCAAGAGATAATTTGTTACAAAAAATATATAATAATATGAACCTGCTCCTTCAAGAGAAAAGATTTTGGACCTTTCTAAGAAAATGTGGTTTAAAAGATCTCATTAGTCAGAAATAGCCTACAGTTATTGGCAGCTTACCTGTAGTGCTGGAGGTTGCTCAGTAAAATAGCAAGCTGGAATATGAAAATCAGGGTCTCCTTTTGCTGGCTCATTTGACCATGGAGAGCCAAATGTCTTGTATAGATTGTCTGGTGAGTTCAAATTTAGACCCAATGTTGTCAAATCTATTCCTAAAGCAAGAGATGCTAAGTCAGCATCATTCATCCTTATAACTCCCAGCAATCCTAACAAGCCATACGGGTCAGGTGGTGTTTGGCCCCCCTGAATGGACTTAATTTGATCCCTATATGACTGTGCAGCTGAAGACATCTGCTGCAACCTGAAAGGACTTTGAGTCTGCGGCTGCTGGTATTGCTGGAAAAGTTGCTCATATGATCCCAAACTAGAAGTTTGACTTGGAGAATTTAGTGGTCTTAGTCCAATATTTTGGGGTCCGGCATTCTGAACCTAATGAAACATAATTGATATTACCACTCCTTGTATTAAAGGGTCAATATAAACAGCAAATTTGAACCATGCATCTGAATGATACATGCAATGTGAAAATGGAAACAGATCTGAACCATGACAATGCAGTAGATGTTGATTGTTAGATGGTCAAGGAATTCCCAGTATTACTTACTGAATTAGCACCTTGCTGGTGTTGCTGACGATTTGGTGGGTAGCTACTTCCTAAATTAAAGCCAACTGACCTTGCCATCTGTGTAGGTGTGCATATTATGTCAAAAAAAATTTGCTCAGGGAAGCAAGGATTTAAAAATTAGAAACATGAACCCACAGGATATTGTTGTGCTTGCATTACAGGTACATTGTCGTGAAGTTGTTCCTTGTGATGCAACTCCATAGCATAATCTGAAGTGCTACCTGAAATCTCATAAGGTTAGTATTTTGCACAACTTGGCGAAATGGAGTAAAAAAAGGAATGCATTAAGGTAGTGCAATGTTCAGCAAAATATGTACTTCGGGAAAGAAATTTAAGACATCAAGAAAACAATACCACAGCCCTATTTGATTTCCTGCGAGTTTATTAGGCATTAATGCTTAAGCATGTCCCACGTGGAAGCGGGTAAGAAATTACAACCATGCAAAACACGCGACACAATTAAAGGGGATAACATGAAAATTGACCTTATAAATTAAATTACTTTTGGTAGGAAGAGATTCAGCAGCACAATTTGGTTAAAGTGTACTATTATGACTTGAAAAAAACAGAAGGTAGTTATAATTGGGCGTAAAGTAAGACCTAATTGCAATGATTTGCATTCATCCACATAGCTATCTTGATGCACCAACATGCACAAGAAAACAAAAAGGCTGTGCCACTTCATAAAACCTTAGGACTCAAGGTATGTGTGTGCGGCCAAATTGCAGCTATGGCAGCAATTTAGTAGTTACAGGGCTAGGTCACGAAATCACATTTTCCTTTTAGTTAATGTACTGCCATAGCGCCATGTCATGTAGAATGGTATTATATACTTGCGTCTAAAAATGATTTCTAGCCATACTAAGCATGAGAATATCTCATCATGCCCTTGCCCTGACTTTTAGCTGATGTCTTATATGAAAAGTAGCAATGTCGTATATAAGACATAAGCAAGGGTTAGGCTACACTGTATAACCACGACATGACAAGAGGATACCATAAATTCTCTTTATGAGTTGTGACAGGAAAGAAGATTGTCTATCTTCATCTAAAGTAAGTAAACAACTTAAAGAGTTGCATACTCCATTTGGTGTTATAGTCAGTGACCTAATCGTATGTCTCGATATATGCTATCATCTCTTGCCCGCAATTATGGGCATTTGTCATGGCAATCCGAACAGCAGGACAATCTCTTACCCGCAAATGCAGGCACTTGTTATGGCAATCCAAACAGACGGTTAATCTCTTGCCCGCAATTACGGGGCACTTGTGGCAATCCGAACAGGACAATAGGCTAGCAGCTCGAACACGTAGGCAAGTTGGAAAGAAGATTGTCTTTATCTAAAGTAAGCAAACAACCTAAAGAGTTACATGCTCCAATTGGTGTAATAATCAGTGCCCTAACATATGTCTCATATAACATGTGCTATCATTTCTTGCCCGCAATTACGGGTAATTGTTATGGCAATCCAAACAGTGGGGCAATAGGATTGCTAACACCTCTCCACACATAGGAAAGTTGCACTTGAACCCTTTTATCTCAATGACATTTGGCCAGTGTTCACAAAGGCGCTAGGCGCTACTCGAACGATAGACCTACGCCTAGCACCTAATCACAGATTAGGTGGGCTTAGGCGGGATAAATCAGCTACGCGGGCAAGGCGGAAGGTTGTCACCTAGCGCCGACTAGGCAGGCGAGGCAGAAGGGTGTCGCCTAGAATGGTTTAATGATGATTCACGACAATTCCAATTGATCCATCATACTATTATGGTGCATGGTACCATCCTAGATCTAGCATTAAATTAGCCAAATGTGGCAGGAGAATTAAGGGTGTGCTTGGATGGGTGAACAATGTGGTACCTGGATCGGGTAGTTCGGGATATGCCCTCATTCAAGCGTTTGGTTGGATGAATTGAACGAATCCATCCGAGACAAGCTGATTCAAGTTGAGGGAATATTCCACAGAGATCCTAAATCAACACATTCGACAAAATCGGCCAAACCACATGGTACAAGGACGGGCTCGTTCACTGGCGTCGCGTGCACTCACCTCCATCTCGCCAAATAGGCAACGCTTTCCTCCCGTTGCCCCTTCTCGCCACCGCCTTGATGTCGCTGCCTCACCTCTTGACACACGTGACCAGATGAGGCGTTCACGTCACCTTCGAGGCCAGGTGGGGTGTAGCCGGGGCGGCTAGTGAATCGGCCAACGGGGACGAAGGAAAGAAGAAGGTGCGGGGTGAGGCGCGGCGGTGGCCGGGGGAAGGCGATGGTGAGGAGCGGCGGTGGCCGGAGGAAGCGGGGCGAGGTGTGGTGGTGGCCATAGGAAGACGATGGCGAAGTGCAATGGTGGGTGAAGGAAAGGCCGGAGGAAGTTGAGGGCAACGTGTGGGCACAGCCGGAAGGAAAGAAGAAGGCAAAGAAATGGATAGCAGCAAGAGCGGCCAGGAAGAAGAGAAGGAAGAAAGAGAAAAGGGAAAAATTAAAGGAAATCAAAAGGAAATGGAAAAAGGAAAAAAAATGTTTAGTGGTAATCACACCACCACCAACAGAGGAGGTTACTAGAACCAAACTCATCCTTCTAACCAAACACTAACTTGAGCCATCATGTACTATTCCATACAATCAACCAAGCATATGGAATGGTAATAACTATTCATTGACTCGAGAAAAAAGACAGCCTTCCACAAAAGACAATGTAAAACCAATGGACTTTGTAACCAATAGAAGATTTTATAACAGGGTGATATTGTTGGGAACAAAGCTATTCAAATACTAAAGTTCAATAATTACAGAGTAGCGAGGGCCGGATGAAACAATGTATTGCAATAGGCATGCAGCTGATATTGGAAGGTCAACGTCATATAGTAACAGAATTAAATAAATCATGCACCAATACACCAAAACTATAACGAGAACACTCTCACTGAATCAACAGACAGGTTCTAGAAATAGTTGAGCTGTAACCACCTTTGTATCCTGGCAAAGCTGGGAAATCTTCATTTTGAATGCTGAATTCCTGGTTTTGTTGAACAATGGAATTAACACCAGCTCCTTGCTTTCGTAGTGACCCTGTAATTTACAGAAATTGGCAAAGCATCCTTCAAAAACAAATGAGAAAAATTTACAGGATTCGAGCACTTTTACCATATTGTCCTTGCGGACCACCAGCAGAACTAGGTCGACCAGTCAATTGGGGAAAATCATTTATGTCAAATGGAGCGTTGTCACTGGCATCATGTAGCATCCCCATAGAACCTAGAGAATTATTTCCTGCTTGTATTTGATTCTGAGATAATGAACCTCCGGATGTTTGATATGAACTTCCAAGGATATTTATCAATTGAGGTGTTCCTGGTTTCAAAGAAATAAAAACCAACAGGCTGAATGACAAGTCTCACATACATGCACTTCAATAAAAGAAAATACAAAGCATATTCTTGTTAACCATTCAAATCTCAGGAAGCCATGTTATCACAAGTTCACAACCGTACAAAATACAAATTGTCACCCATTACTTTCATGAATTTAAATTGGTAATATCACAAAACAAAAACAACTTTAAGAAATAGGGACGATGATAATTACAACTAAAGAAAAAAAAAGGCAATATTCTGATACCCAACATATGCCTTCCGAAAGGAAGAATATCAATATAACAGAAACTTAGCTGTTTGATACTCGAACAATATTCTACCTAGCTTAGACACTTAAACTCAAAATAGAAGTAAAAAAAATGTACTTACTAGCCTGTTGGCATTTTCATTTCTAAATGTTCACTTCTATTCTATCGAATAAAACCACTTATTCATGCAGATAGGTTTCGGCTGGTGCTTCATCAGGCTTTACTTTCTTTATAGTCTGTGTAACCCAACTTTGGCATCTGGGCTTCCCAAGTTGTTCTGGGATTAAATGATAAATTAGTCATGTAAAAAACTTGTTTTAGGTAGGAAGACTCATTGTTGCACTTACATAAACTAGTTTGCAGTTTGCTCTCTAGCAGCATATTGTTCCTATTTTATAAAGCTAAAACATCAAGAGCTACTTACTGATTAAAAAACTCCAAAGAAATCTATATCATATGGGGACTATGGTGCTAACCACTTAATTGATATGCCCAACTTTTATGCAAAGACAAGAAAAGGTTAAGGGGTGAGGATGCAGCTCAAAGCTAACAATACAGTAAAGCAGACACTCAACAAAGTATTAGCATAGCAATGGTTAAACATGTTTTAAAAAATTAGTTGAAGCTACAAATAACCAGAAAAGATAAGCAAGTAAGCAACCATGAAGGCATGACAGCAAGAAGCTTATTTAAATCTATGGAGTAATATATTCCACCTGTGTGGTATGTTTAAATTACCTTGCTGAAGAAGGCCAGTCATCATCCTGTTGGATCCTTGCACATTTAAACTTCCACTCCCGGCATTGACACCCAAATTCAAGCGTGATGCAATACTCGGCACAGACAAGCCACCAGAGCTTATATTTCTTCCAATATTACTTCCGCCCATAATATTTCCTACAGAATTTGTGATCCGTGGACCCAAATTTCCTAAAGCTGGAGATACTGACATCCCAGGAACAGAATTCCGACTGCCACTGGTGCCCAAGTTCGAGGATAAGCCTTGAATGGTACCACCAATATTCATGCTACTACTAAATGCTGGACCTCCGCCAACATTCATTCCTCTACCACTGACACCTGAATGTGCATGAGGAATCTGCAAAGAAACAATAAAACCAAAATAGTAGCAAAGTAGCAATCATCATGCTCCACATGAACGCGCACAACAAGAGGTACGCTATAATTTCAACTAGCAAAAATTTTCCTTAAGACTGCATGAGCCATTAACATGCATGTTCATGCTTTCCACAATCTAAGACAAAGAATATTGCAATCTGCATAAAGGTGAGAATTAGAACCTGAGACATGGCAACCGGGAGGTTGTTTGAAGCAAATCTCCCAGAAATGCTCCCTCCAGGTTGTTGAACCCCAGAGGATGGAAGGCCACTCATTGCAGCATTCCTTTGCGCAAGTGATCCAGGCATATTTGGAATATTGAAATTTCCATGAATGTTGTGCAAACCTTGAAAAATGTAAAAAAAACAAGGTTTATTCAATGGACGTTGTGCTGTATTAATGGACTAACCAAGCTAATATATTATATGCTCACCGGAATGATGGAAACCTGGAACTGAGCCGGATTGACCAGAAAAGGATGTTGTAAATGGTCTTCCTGTTGAGTCTGGAAGATTTGATCCCGAACTGTTAAGGTTTGACTGCAAAGGCAAAAAGGTATCAATTTATCAAGACAGAATACAACAGGCTATATGGGCAGTCATACCATTCTCAAGAGCAAAACAATGTTGAGTTAAACAGCAACTGTAACAAAATACAGTACCCAGTCAAACTAAAATGTAATAAACAAATAAAATAGGAATATATAGTGAAAGCAAGATAGTCCAGTTTCAAGGATAAGCCTGTACGTTCAGCAAGCCTGACATGATGACAGCAAAAGAGCAAGTCGGGACTCAAGAACAAATGAAGATTGTCCACCAAAAAGGCATGACACAGTGATCCCCTCCAATCAGATTCTGAAATAGAAATAGGATGCATGTATAAGTAGTCCGTACAACAAAGGACAGGTACTAAAAAAGGCCTCTTATAACAAGTTTAAACAGTACTTAACAAATACATCAATGAAAGAAGCCACAAATTTCAAATTTGACCCTTGATCACTTGTTAGCTTTACCTGTCATTCGCTTGGAAGCTCAGGAAAGGATAAATGTTGGGAAGAAACTAGATTGCTAAAACACTATATTACTCACAAGGTTGATAAACCACCCATCGTAGAGATGCCCTTTTTTAGTAACCAAGAAGCAGAAAACACAGAATATTTGAACTTGGTGTAAGATTAATTAGGCCATCCTTCCAACATAAACCAACGAGTTAGTCGGCACAGCATAAACATGTGCAGATTTCAGCAGTAAAACAGGAAATGTAGCCTTCCTGGGAGCCACACATGACACAACCATCTCTAAGAGTCTGCCTGGTAAGGCTTGGACTCAAAACTAAAAGACTTCCACAGGGTTAATGTCCAGCAAAGTGGCCGTTGAATTGCAATCCGAAGTCAAAACTGGCACAACTACTATTGAATTCAGAATCCAAAATGTAATATTCCACTTTACCATCAACTGATTTTTGTAACAACTCGAAACAGTGTACCAAAAAAAAATCAAATCTCACTATTAGAACCATAAACCACAGGGCTTAAACCAGTGGATTCCAGAACCTGATAAGCAAAAAAATGACGCCAATACACTACTCTTAAATGTAAACTCCAAAACTACAGAACCCCGATTGTCCATCTAATACCACCCTCTCAAGCTAAATCTTCCCTGCGCATACAAGCTTACCGATCTTAAGTCTTAACACTCGAACCTCAACTCGTCCACATCGAGGTGAGAAACAAAAAAAATTCCCGAACGTCTAGGGATACCGCAGCAGCGGATTGACAGCTGATCTAATCTACGGACGCACGCGCGCACGGGAGTCCGATGGGCGCGGAATCTCAGAGACCGGTCGGGAATTAGGGCAAATCGGGGGTTAGGGCTTGCTTACCCCAGGGACCCCGCGCCTGCGGCACGGGAGGTGGGGGGAGGTTGGGTTGGAGCGGGGCGGGGCGGCCGAGGGGGAGGTTGCACGAGGTGTTTCTGGGGGAGGAGGAGATGGGCGCGAGGAGGAGGAGATGGGCGTGCGGCGACGTCAGCGACGGTGGGGGAGAGGGGGAAAGCGAAAGGGACAAGGGCGAGAGGCGTCAGCCCGAACGGGAGGGGTGGGGGAAGATGAGGAGGAGACGTGGGCTCTGGCCCGTGAGATGGGTATGGGCCGAGTCGGGAAATGGGGCTGTTTTTTGGTGGACATGGGACAAAATAGGCCGTACCTGGATAGGGATCGCATCTGATCTGTGCGCACTCCTCTCTTATAATGTTCCCTCTGATCGCGTGACAAATTGATAATTGACAGAACTTCAAAAAAAAAAATGACAATTGACAAGGTTCTATTGCAGATCTACGTTTGTTAGTATCTCTATTCGAGCTTACCAGAATCCGCGCGTGACTTGGCGCGCGGAGACAAGCGTACCAAACACTACATGATAATCATAGAAGCTACGCCTATAAATTTTATTTATCAGTACCATCCAAAGATACTACGATAATCACATATTGTGTTTAATAATCCTAGCATCACTTAAAAGGGATGTGTTAATCAATATTGTTTTGAACATCAAACTGAAAGTGATGTTAGACCATTTTTGTATCTTCAAACCTCACCGGTTGGTGTACTCACGAACAGAAACGAAAGGTGCAACATTCTTATTATTTGGTAGAACATATCTAACTTGCCCACACGGAGATTTCTTAGTTCTATTTAAGTCACTTCAGCATAATCCTCTTCATTTTGTGTTGTTATATCTTCTGATAAATAATCACAAGAGCCTACCCCATCCTCGCAGGAATTACCATAAGAACCATCATTTTCGATGGATTTCTGAAGTTGCGGCGTACTTTCTGGAAGCTGATGTGTGCGGAGAAACCTATACACTCAGAAGCTTTCAAAATGTAATACCAATAGGGCATCATGCAAGATAACATAAAAACTTTCGTGTCTCTCATCATTTGCGCTTGGAAAAATATTCAATGATGGTTTACTACTATAGAAGAGGTTCTGGACGCATACTCCTTGGCTTCTTCTAAGCTATGGTAGAAACGTGCTTGCTTGCATTTAAGATGCGAGGAAGAAAGAAGACCAATTCAAAAAGGGCACCGTCTGCTTCAAGCTAATCCTGAGGTAAAAACACAACTTGTAGGGTACATTTTCAGAAGGAAAAAGGGTAAATATTATATTAGAATTATTTTTACAGAACCAAACATTGCAAAAATCATGAGTACCAAAGAATTGAACAAATATCGATCTGGCTTCAACGCTCGGTTAGTATGAACTTTTGACTCATCAACCACAACATCTGGCCACATCACATGACCTATTGAAGCAAATCAGGCCCATTAGATAAAGACAAAACGTCTGGCCACATTACATCTACCACAACATCTGGCCACATTACATGACCTATTGAAGCAAATCATATCTACGTTTGTTAGTATCTCTATTCGAATATCTGGCCGCATTACAGAAAAACTATACAACATTTCAGCATTATTATTATTTGGTAGAACATATCTAACTTGCTCACACAGAGATTTCTTAGTTCTATTTAAGTCATTTCAGCATAATCCTCTCCATTTTGTGTTGTTATATCTTATGATAAATTATCACAAGAGCCTACCCCATCCTCGTGGGAATTACCATAAGAACCATCATTTTCAATGGATTTTTGAAGTTGCGGCATACTTTCTGGAAGCTGATGCGTGTGGAGAAACCTATACAATCAGAAGCTTTCAAAATGTCATACCAATAGGGCATCATGCAAGATAACAGAAAAACTTTTACGTCTCTCATCATTTGTGCTTAGAAAAATACTCAATGATGGTTTCGTACTACAGAAGTGGCTCTGGACACATACTCCTTAGCTTCTTCTAAGCTATGGTAGAAACATGCTTGCCTGCATTTAAGATGCGAGGAAGAAAGAAGACCATTCAAAAAGGGCATCGTCTGCTTCTAGCTAATCCTGAGGTAAAAACACAACTTGTAGGGTACATTTTTAGATGGAAAAAGAGTAAATATCCTATTATAATTATTTTTACAGAACCAAACCTTGCAAAAATCATGAGTACCAAAGAATTGAACAAATATCAATCTGGCTTCAACGCCCGGTTAGTAGGAACATTTGGCCACATTGCATGACATATTGAAGAAAATCAGGCTCATTAGATAAGACAAAATTATTTCAGGTAACTGAGAAAAGTGAGCAGCCCACTTACAAATGGAAGAATTTCGGATGAATGCAAAAAAATGGCAAATCAATCAATCACTGAATGCAAGCGTTTCAGTATTCCACATTAAGAAAATTTCATGCTCCTTTGTTTTGTTTAGGAAGCGACATGAAAATAGGAAATAAATAGGTATTCCACATAAACAAAAACTTAAAAGGCTATCTAAAGTACAAGTGACCAAGAAACAAAATAATGTGTCGTGTTGTGTGCCTACAGCACATGCATGTGTGCACATGTATGTACACTTAAAGATGATACCTTAAAAACGTGGAAGGCGCATATTCTGATATTTTTGCTTGAATCCTACAAAAGCTGCAGGTTAGTAGCGACATGGGTTGACAAAGATAGGATGCCTATACACATAAGGAAATTTGACTATTTGTGAAGAAAAGGAGGACTTCGAAACAAATGCAATGATTTATTTACTTGATGGTTTTACAGAAATTGAATCAATGCATTTTTCATAAATGTGGCATCTCAAATGTACTTTAACATCTAAAAAATGAAGACAACCACAGGTACTCTTCAGATAAGATCATAAGAGATAGAGTTTTGCATTCAAAAGTGTATAAAAATCTCAAACAAAATAAAGTCAGTAATTATGATGTTGGACCTTTACTTTCAGCAAGCTGGTAAGGCTGCAACTAATGATGTCACTCATCTTAGCAAGAAATGGAACTATTACTATCAGCTGCTACCTAACTCTGGTAACAACAAAAAAAACTATGCAGATGTCCATTTTATATAGGTTGGAAAATGGTTTAGCTGGCAACAAATGCTGAGGCCAATTAATGGAAGCATGGTTTAACAAACAGGTATCACCACCAAAAATGTGGCACATGTATTGGTGCATAATGGCCTCTGCAATGGAAATTTAGGGGGGAAATGCCTTATATGAGCACTCACAAAATGCAATGTCAACCTTTTTTTGTTCAAATTCTTGGCAAAAAAACTATTTTAAATGGAACCAAATGCATATTCTAGTTTCTCAATTTGCATAACATCCATAAGATAAATCACACAAGGGAGTTTTAGATATGAAATAAGAAGAAACAGAGTATTGTGATAGTGTTGGGAATAGTCACACATTGGTTGTGGAAAGGAAAAAAAAAACAACTTAGAGAAGACCCAATACCATTTATATATAAGGTTGTTGCTATAGGGCTTGCATGCGGCAGCCCATGGGTTTAGTTGTGTTCAGTCTGTTTGGACCTGTGGCCCGGGAAGTAAACCCGGTTGGACCCACGCATGTGGTCAGGGTCCGATCTAACAATTGGTATAAGAGCTCATGCGTCTAACATCTCCTTGGACTTCATGGTTGTGGAAGTACACAACCGATGCGTGAGGAAGAGAATGTTGGGAATAGTCTCACATTGGTTATGGAAGAAAAAAAACATAACTTATAAGTGTAAAGGAGACCTCACCCATTGGACTATTCTTTTGGGGGAGAAGACCTAATATCACTTATAAGGCTGTTGCTATAGGGCTTGCATGCGGCAGCCCGTAGGCTTAGTTGTGGGCAGCCCGTTTGGACCTGTGGCCCGAGAAGTAACCTTGTTGAACCTAAGTATGCGGCCAGGGTACAATTTGACAGATAGCTGAAATAAGCATGTCTTCTGCCAAGTAATTTTTGAATGAACAGTAGTATGAAGTTTATAACTAATACATTCAGTAGACCAATCATAAATATTTAGAAAATGAACTTCCACAATAAATCGCTTCATTATTTGAGAGTATGCAGTCTCCAATAGAAATTCTAAGAGGGACTGACATAACAGACAACACTATAAATTTATGTTTCAAGTGAATGAGATGATTAAATAGATAAGCTGAAAACAGTCTAACCTTCACCAACTGTCTTCTTGTTACATAATTAGTTGATGCTAAGAGCTTTTTATAGAGTTCAAAGAACCGGACAAGATTTCATAATCAGTTACACAAAGGACGAATGGAATATCTCCAGTATGTAGGTAATCTGGTTCAAGTTTCCCCACAATTGCAAAATAGTTTTGTATAGGCATTAGGCAAGTGACAATATACATACAATTTTTTTGTAGTGTTACATTAGCAAGGCGGAGTCAAAAAGGTAAATACATGTTGCAAGAAAAGTATAAAATATAGAAGACCCGAAAAAACTCATTGTTGTCTTATTTTATTGACATGAACACGAAGTGTATTTTAGACAAAGATGGTGACCTCCTCATAGTGGGAGCTCAAAAACTCATTCATGTTTGGTAAACAGATCCTGCAACCATCTTGTCAAGAACAACCATCAATCTTGATTTTTCAATCTCCGATAGAAAATCAATTTACATAAAGATAAAATCTACAAATATAGATTTACCTTGAAGGTGTTCAGCGCATTAGAAGCAATATCAAAGTTTGGCAGGTCAACATACTAAAAAAACTGCTCAAAGATACTGGACTCCAATATGTATCTGAAAGAGAGCTACAAAATCAAATGCATGTAAAATTAATTATCTACCTAAGTTAATTGACCATTAAGTTATGTTTTCACTTCAGGAAAACACTGTGCTATTATGGATAGCTACCTCACCAGATATTAACAAAATCATCCATAGATGAGGGGCTGCTGTAAGGTAAGTGTGTGGGTACAAAGCTACTCTGTAGGCTAAGTGGATAGTAGCATAATAACAGTGGACAATGACATGTCTTGTACATAATGCATTGGAAATAGAGATAGTATGAATTGTTTCCTCTATTTTGTTAAGAAGAAAAGGGCAACAATGTTTTTTTTTTTACTTCCGGGTGTAAATATAGGGGGAAATCCATGTTGTTTTTCCATAGTAAACGTCATTAAACACAAGTAATTTTTATTTCACCATTATCATATATAAGTATAACCAAAGAGTTCCCAGCAAGGGAAAATCCAAACACATGAAGCACCTCTTCATTTATTTTTCATTTTGGGGGCATATACGTAGTTCTCTATTTATTAGGGTAGGAGCATATTCACCTAAAAAGGTAGCTGGAGAAAATATCATAATAATTGCAAACAAAAGGATGTCCCAATTGAATGAAAATTTTGAATCCTTACTTAGCTAATGTTGGATACTTTATGCATTCTCTCAACATGTTCCCACAATTCAGTGCAGATTGTTTTGTTTCTACATAGGTAACCTATAGATATGTGAAATCTGAGGAGAAAGAACCGAGGTCAACCAAATGTGGCTCGTAAAGCATGATGATGAGAAGCACGGATGATTTACCTCCGAATTGGTGTCGCTGCCATGATAGTCCACCCAAAGCAACATCGTACTCATCCATTTCCTCTTGTCACCGTCCTCCGCCCGAGCCTCCACATCCCCGTCTTCCCACCTCTTCTCCGCCTCCTCCTTCATCACCTCAACCACTACACCAAACCACACAACCACTAACTGCGTCAAAAAACCACAATCAACCCTAAAAAAATCAAATGAAAACAAATAAGCAACAAATAACCAAGAGGCCTCACCGTCGGCGAGGAGGCGCACGTAGAGCGATAGCTTGCGCATGAACACCTTGATCTAGCGGCGCTCCTCCTCGAGGCTCCTGAGGCAGGCGTCCACCGCCGGCATCTCCTTCGCTGCTGCCGCCCTCCGGCAAGCGCTCCGTGCAGCGAAGAGCTTTAGTTTTAGACCCAAGTCCAGGCCCATCCCGATCTCCCCCACGTCCAACCCCATGAACACAAACAACACCACACCACCAAGAAACACTCACGCCACACCTCCCTCCCAGGTCCCAAATATTTGCAAGGAAGCAGTAGACGGAAGGCAAGAAGAAACTCGAGGAGGATAGGGTAGCAAAAAACAAGAGAAACGTGAGGACAAAGACCCGGGGAAACCCAAATCCGCACAGATCCACGAAGAGAGACCCCCTCCCCACACAAAGGGGTAATTTAGGGGGGAGCAAAAAAACAACAAATTCCAGTATGCTAATTTGTAATCAAATATTCCTCACCAAACAGGCACCAAACCCTACATAAGAAGGCTATGGGAGGATCAATCTGTACACAATAAAAGGGAAACCTCTAAAAAACATAGAATGTCTACTAAGTCAGCTCTCTTAAGAAAAAATTGAATTAGGTTAGGAAAGGCAGGGTACCCAGCGTTTCCTATGCATAGTTGGTTGTGGTTATTACTTATTAGTATCCTTATGTAAAGAGGGCCATCAAAACTACAATAGGCTGCATGCAAGGGACACGAGCAGGAAGGCAAGCAATTCAACGACAAATTAGTTAACCTAAGCACTAACATTTCTCGGTCGTACTTTGTTTTGCATGGGCCGCAGATATATTTATAATTTTAGATACATCCAAACAAGCTAAATCTATTCAAGTACTTAGCCTTACGTAGACTGCGTGAAAACAAATATCAAAATAACACTCCCCAGCATTAAATGTTCCGAGTTCGAGCATAGCAAATTGAAACAACCTAAGAGAAAGTAAAAGGGATCATGTTGATAAAAGCATGTCAACACATGGAAGTTAATTTTTGTTGCACACAGAGAACAAACCCGTGCATTACATTAATATGGTCTCTTTTATTTACACGTTTGTATGCCTTCAAAATAACCAAGTAGAAGCAGTTTCTGACAATCTTTTTCACTGGCAAATGCACCATACAAATGAGCTTGTTTATACAACCAACAACCACACTGCTAAAGGCCAATCACTCGCATGACAGGAAAATATCAGAAAGCATCAATAAGCTAATCAGCCTTAATCTACAGTTGTTGGGACAAGATGCATTCTTTAATATTGGCAACTCAAATGAATTTTAGCACATCAATTGATCACACCTAGGGCTAGGAGAAGCCGGGGATGGCAGGAGGCGGACCTGGGCAAGTGGAAAGTGGCAGAAAGAGGGCTCCCTCAGGGTGGCCACGTAGAGTTGGTGTTCAGGGGAAATGAATTTTCGGACATACGATATATGGTGTAGTTATTGAAGGCTTCGAGTGTAGTTTACAGGAAACCCCTTCTGTTAAAAAAACATGCGCTGGCAGCAATTCATCTAGCCCATAAAGTCTAGCAAGTAGCAATGCCATAGGACCTAACAGTTTGAATGCTGCTAAACAGAAAATTTGGACATGGAAATGCTATAGGACCTAACAAGTAGCCCCTAACAACCAAAACAATAACATTATCTTCTTCGATCCCAAACTGCTTCCTTATAGTTATCTTTTAGCTGCCCAGATATCAACCGGAGAACAAGAAATCAGCAAAAAGTTCCCAATATCAAGGGTTGAGTATAACAACTAAAATCAGATAGTTAAAAGTCAGAAAAGTTCTGTTTCACCTGCCATCTATAAGAAAGCAACGGATGTTGATGTCTCTGCAAATTAAACTACCAAAACCAAAGCCAATTTAACTCTATATTACATCAACCGCCAATTGCGAGAAACAATATATCTACAATAATTATCTAAATTAAGTCCATGTAGTCCAGAAAATAGGGGTGATCATCTAAAAAATCAGCATATCTTCCATGTCTTTTACTTTGGCATCCTGCAAAACAAAAATACACCGCATTACAACTTTTGTAAGGAATAACATGAAATTTCTCAGTACAATATTAAGATGAAATATACCTTGGATTACCAGCATTCAAACTGTTAGGGGAAAGAGAATTATGGACATATAAGAACAACAAAAACTCATAAAACTTTTCGTGAAGTAAAATATATTTATTGAGAGAAACCAATCCTACAACAGTCATCCGGAAGACCAAACAATCTAGGAGCTACTATATGCTGAGATATATGTATGACTCAATGGCCAAACACCATACAAATCCCTAGACTAAAAGTTGAACTAAGTCTAGAACAGTCCCCGGGCAAACCTACAACCATCTAACAAGTAATAATTCAAAAGGCTGAGACCTCCAAGCAAAACGGAGTAAAATTGCCCCTTTTCTGCGGATTCAACATCTTGGACTAAAAAGCAACCATATGAATCACCATCCAAGCTCACAAAAGGTACAAATCACCATATCGAACAACCTAACAACCGAAATTGCTTCTCTAAAATCTCTGGGAATAGAACCCCCAAACAGCCGATGGCCGCAACAAAGAAAGCAGGGAAACCCGAGTAAGGGACGACATCGAACAGGCGAGTGAGAAAAAGAGGGAAAACAAATCCAGCGCAATCTAGCAGGAAGAAGAGAAAGAAACAAAAAATCCGAACAAATCCATCGACTACGAACCCTCTCCCACAAAAAAGAAACAATAAACGAAACCCACAAAAAAGAAACAATAAACGAAACCAACCCCAAACAAGGATGAACCATCCCCCGAAAGAAGCATGATTGAGGAGCAGAAATGGTGAGAACAGGAGAAGGTGGGGGAGGGTGAAGGGCGGCTACCGAAACGAAGCCCAAGCGCAGGTGACGGGAGCGAAGAGGAGCAGAAAGTGGCGACAGAAGTGCGGAAGACGAGACCCGAGGGAAATCAAACTGGCAGCGAAAAAGGAGAGGAGGTGGAAGGGACGGCCACAATGGGTATGGGGCGGCTCGGTGAGGCGGAGGGGGCGGCTCGGCGAGGCGACCCACCGCCGGTCGCTAGTGGTCGAAGCGGGGGAGAGGGAGGACGAAGCAGCGGTAACGACAATAGGCTCCACTTTCGAGGCGGAGGTAGCGTGTCGGAACACAATGCCCAGATCCACTCGGATTGTTGCATCCGACGACCCAAGAAGGAGCACACGTGGAGAGCAGGAAGGAGCGCGATCAGACGGCGCGCGGTGGGGGGAGCAACACGATCGGTCGGACAAGAAAAAGTACACATGGCCACCCAAGGCTGAGCTCTCTTTCAGCCTCCTTTTATATAGAAGGATTTGCGCACGACTTTGATTCCCCAGGATAGCAGCTATTGTTGAATCATGTATTTTTCATATTGGTACACTGATAGAGTGACAGTAGACATTTTTAAGGCAAAGTGACAGTATATTGAAACTCAAAATGGAACATGAAAACAGAAGGCAAACAATATGTACAGTGAATATTGGAAAGGCGAAAAAATGCAAAACATGGAGACGCGGGGAATGAACCAATTGCCTCTCGCATGCGAAGCGGGCTCTCTAACATACGAGGGTTTTTTCCTCTTCTTTTCTTTTCTTTTTTTTTTGCTAATATAACACCATTAACGTGCTCAATAACAAATTTACCTCTCTCTTTAAATCAAACCCAAAAAATTGCACGAAATCCGCCTGTGGATGACACGTCGTCTTGTTCACGCGTCGGGTGCTTGAAGCCCCTCGTCCATGCGCCCCTGGTCTGGACTCACTGCGTCTATGCGCCAAGGGCACGACCACCCCACACCCCACGTCGCACACTACACGTTCCTCATTTCATGTGAAAAAATATTTTAATGATTTCATGTTATAATACAGACCATAATTTCATGTGACAATACATTATTGGTAGATATGATAATCTTTTTTTGGTACATGTGATAATACATAGAAAGTCAGGTATACAAGGAAATCGTGTGATTCCATGTGCCATATTTCATGCATTATAATACATTTTTCATGACGGCATTATAATATACACAATTCCGCCTACCGGACCACCATCGCCTTCACTCTAGGGTGTGTCCTCGTCGCTACCATCCGAGCCTGAGTCGACGTCCTCGTCGGAATCTGAATTGGTCGACTGGTCCAACAGAAACTTGTGGCTGTCAATGCACATTTTGTATTTCTCCAAAAAATTTGTCCCACCCCCCTCATTTTGCATAAAATTTTGTATTTCTCCAAAAAGCACATTTTGTGATGTCATCTTCATGCACCACCTACGGTTCCCCGCTTCCTAAGACGCCAGCATCATCAAGGTATGTTGGCACCCTGTGCATAAAATTTACATACACCATCGAGTTTCCGTTTATCGTTGCATCAGGCTTGGCAGTAATATGTATTTACTGGCCCCATACAATACCACTATTCACCTTGAGTAGCTCTCATACGTCCTGTCCTCCCCTGTTTGTGTAGTGATCGCCTAGATGGTAAGCTTCTTTGTCGCTGTCGCTGTCTCTGTGTCGAACTCCATCCAAATGCAGCTTCTCAGTAAGTACGACTAAATTAATTACGACTAATTAACTATGATTAATTTAATTACAATTAATTAATTATGCCTAATAAAATTAGAACTAATTAAGTATGATTGGTTGATTAATCACGATTAAATTAATTGTGATTAATTAATTACCACTAATTAGGGCTAAATTAATTATGACTTATTAATTATCACTACTTAGGACTAATTAATTACGACTAACTAATTATGACTCACTAAATATGACTAATTAATTATGTCTGTTTAATTATAACTATTTTAAATATGGTTAAATAATTACGACTAATTAACTATAAGTAATTAATTGCAACTAATTAATTTAACACTAATTACATAGTTAATAAACATAAAGCATACAACAAAAATTACCTCCTCTAGAAGATCTTCGCTTGATGTTGAACTTTCTCTACTAATACAACCTCTAAATACTCCTCTAAACACACTCAAATTTTGGCCGATCACGCTACCTCTCGCTCGCTTGATCCTCTCTGTCTCTCTACACCGAGCGCTCAATTTTGGGGTGGAGAATAAGAGCAATGTACCGTGTGTTTATAGCCGCGCAAAGGAACGAGTTCAGCCGACAGCATAAGATGGAATCCGACATGTCCGAAATCATATAATTTCATTCGTAAAATTTAATCTCACATGAAATAACGTGCACGTGGTATGCAGGGACTTGCCCCTGGTGCACGGACACGACGAGTCTGGGTTAGGGGCGAACGAACAAGGGACTCTGGACACCCAGACGTGTCATCCACCGGTAATTCTGCGTTGCCATTTTTTTAACTTTTGAGTCGGAGACGAAGCTAAATTTGATTTTAAAGGCGTCAAAGAGTTCTATGTTAGAGAGAGAGAGAGAGAGAGAGAGAGAGAGACTCCCCAGCTACGTCCCCGTCGATGCCTTCAATTATATGGTAATCGATTCTTGTTCGTTTTCTCATCTCTTACAGCCGAGGAATCTTCATCGTAGCAGCAATGGACATAGTGTACAATGTACATACTACGAGCTTTGCGAAAGCACAAGCTACATGTTAATAAACACAGAATCAATTGGAAAATCCAACGTCTAGGAACAACAGAGACACGAATTTGAGAAAAAGAATGCAGTAGCATCGACGAGTTTTACATGCTAGGTATCTTACAGGGCTACAGCCTATGATGCGGCAATCGTCGCCTCGTGCCAGCATCCGGCAAGAGCAACGCGGCGCTCTGCTTGCTGGCTGCACTATTGACCCTTGACATAACCAGGACATCAAGGACCAATGAATTACAACAAAGGTTAAGCTGCTCTATGCTGGTGCGAATTCGAGATCTCGTCTTCAGAAGAAGCAACGTGCTCCGACGACAGCTTCTGCTTCCGGCCGTTCCTTCTCCTGTTGGTGCTCCCGCCTCGCGTCTTCGGGGCTTGTTTAGTGTCGCTCTTCTGCAGAAATACAAGATAAAGCCATCACTAGGAATCGAAGCGCGCCTAAGTTGAAGAATTTTGCAACCACAAATTTTCTGGTCCCCCATGGTTACTAGACAACCAGGAAATCCAAGATCAACTGTGACATGTCGTTGCATTGTTGTACACCACAGCAAGTTCAGCACCAGCCAATTCAACCGGCAACGCTACTTCGAAGATTCTTAAAGATAATAGCAAATGTAGAATATATCAGAAAACAGATGCTGCCTTATCATAAAGCATCCAACTGGTTGGCAATTTAAGGTAGGACTAGGAGCGTTGAGAAACAAAGCATGTTGCGAGCAGGTCAGTACCAGCACGAGACAACGTAACAATCCAAGAAAGGAGGATTCTGTAAATGCAGAAAATGACATGCAGGCTCCATCTATCTGTTGAGACGCTAAACAGGCGATAATCTTGTTGAAACCTTGCAATCTCCCTAAATGGCATAGAACATGAGACATGTCGCAACATGCCGATACAAAAAAATCAATTTGCAAGCAATCAATATACAACAGGAAAGTAGCACAGTAGACAGTACTGTCATATGGACCACACCAACAACAATGTACCAGTCAGGGAAATTGGAAAGGCCCTATCCAGAAACCTCATAGCTGATAAGCAAACCATCATGTGAAGAATACATCCAGTGTTTGAGCTAGATTTTGTAGTCACTTGGTGGAGTCCCTTCAATGTAAAGGTTTCAGCGGAGTCCTTCACTTTTTTGGGGGACTATTTCGTGATTATGACTACTAAAGGCCCTAAATGGCTTAGGTGCAAACATCTAGTGGAACCCTGCAGACCTCTCTACCAACATCCAATGTAAGTGAATTAACAAAGACCAAAATGTTACTTCCTAGAACTGTAGAACCTTGGAAGAATGAGCAGTCATGCTGAACAATGGAAAAAAGTGTATTCCCCCGTCGCCTCCGTCGTTCGCCCCCCATTGTGGGCCCCGCCAGATTCAGATCCACAACGACGCCGCGGACCCGATCGCCACGGTCTCCATCTACGCTCTCTCGTCGACTCACCGATCGACCGCAGCAATCACAAGCTGGCCGCGTCGCCGCCCGCTAAACGCCGCGCGCCCCGGGCCTCCTAACCGATTCACCATCCGCGCGGAGGATCATAAGCTCGCAGCCATGCGCTATCGCCGGTCAGCCGACGCCTTGCGCCCCTGGATCTCCTAATCGACTCACCATCCACCGCAATGGTCACAGCGCGCCGGCGGCGTGGCCCATCGCCGCGCTACCATCGTCACCGCTCTCGACACAGCGGAGGTATCGCGCCGTCGCGACGAATCCTCCCGCCGCGACGGTCGGTACGCCGACTCCCTGCGGACACTGCACCACTCCTCCGTGCATCGTGCCGTGGTTGTCGCAAAGACAACTCCTCGCCAGCTTTGCCGCAAAGCATCCCTATGTTCCTCTCCACGAGAGCGAGAGATGCCGTGCATTGCATTGCCGCCATCTCCCCGCGGCTCTTCCTCACCAACATCTTCCTCATGAACAATCAAGAGATATTTGATGCAATAATTTGTGATCCCAGTATGGAGTCCGGCCGTGGCCGTAAGTCCGTGGACTAAGCTCACGAAGGTACTTGTCCAGTCTTTACATTCAGAGCGAGAAGAGGGCAACCACATCCCGCCAACCGCGCCATACAAGTTGATTTCGGTGGATTGGTATTGATGCTTGGTTGTGCTGCTCGCTACAATCGTTGTTGGCCTGGTACTTGTAGCTGCTGGAGGAGAGATGTCATCGCTTGTTGCTGCTAAGTTTGCATGGGCTTCGGATCCTTGGTCACAGAGCTTCGTCATGTCCGATCAAACCGAAGCTGCTCCGATCTGGTTTATAAGGTGCTCCGGCTTCCCAGCTTTCCACGGCTCGGCCCGGCCCGCCGCAATAGCTTCTTGACTCCACTTCTTGCGGCTTCTTCCGTTGTTAAGAGCTGTCATTTCTGCTAGTTATCCTTAGTTTTTTTTTCCTGCTTTGCGTCGTTGTTTCTATTGCGTCCATCCAAGTCCGTAATACTCAATTTTTGAGTTCGTCTTCGCCATGCGAGTCCACAAATTTATTGTCAGCCATAGAGCATAGAAATTGCCTTATGCATGACAGCAGCCGCTGCTCCCACTGCTATTTTTCGAGCAGCTGCAGATCCGCCGCTCCAAGCGTTCAAGGCGCCAACGCTTCTTCGCAGCTGCGCCTCATTGCGCTTCTTGTGCATTGCGCGCTCTTCTTCTCAGACTGGGCCTCTGTTGCGCTTCTTGTGCATTGCGTTGCGCTTCTTTTGCTTTGTGCATTCGTTGCACTCCTTGTGCATCGCGTCGCCTGCCGTCTTGGCTACGATCTGCGCCGCCATGCTTCCACCAATTCCTATTCGACTTGATTTGACTCTCTCTATATTTGTTGGTTTCATCATTTCCCTAACGTAGGAAGCAAGCACAGTGTAAACCACAGAATCTATTCCGGTGTACAAGTTTGGGTATCTGATGCAAACTTATTAAGCAAAATCCACACTACCTAAGCACATCTCGAAAGGAAGAAATAAAAAGGAAAACTCCCTAAGCGAGCGCTAGATGCTGGGTCCCGCTAATCTTTACATAACCAGCCTATTCCTGTCAAGAGAAAACATTGTTTTCAAGCCAACCTACGAGTATCTTGGATTCTTTGGTGAGGAAAGCACACATCCCACCAAACAGCATAATTGCTTCTTGCACAAACAAAATAATAACAAAGAAATGGAACAAGTAATAACATCTTTGTAAATCCTATCTTCTATTGATGATTTCCCTACACCTTAGATGCATGGGCCATTGCCAACAATAAACAGCATCTACCTAATCATACCACAGTAAGTAAGTAATCATGGCCCCTAACCAGCTGCATTATCACCAACCGACAAGTAAATGGAAACTGGCATGGGTGTACTTACCCCAAAACAAAACCCGGACTGGCTCTGACCCGCACCCACTTGACCTGCAGTTGGAGGCTTCCCTGAGTCCATTGCCGATGAACCACGCTTATTAATGCCGTTACATGATGGTGCTTCTGCCTCTGTAGCTAGTGGAGGCGGCGGAGATGGTGACGACCAAGGAGAGGTCAAGGACGTTCGAGTCTGGCTTTGGGCCCAGGCATGGTGGCCCTTGGCAGGTCCATTGCAAAATCCCGAGTCAAGATCAGCCTGAAACATGTCCACGAACAGCTGTTGCAGCTCCTCAAAGCTCTCTTGCCTCTGCAAATCCAATGGTCCATAGTTATTGTATTGCTGTTGTCATATTTATCTTGAATGCATCAGGTCCATGAAAAAGAGGTCAGTTTCCAGCAAGGTTCTAGAAAAAATTTCAGCTTTTAGTACCCACTGAAAACCATGGAGGATATGGAACTTTGATAACAATTCCTTTTTTAAGCCTGTGAACATATGAACATAGAACAAACAATATCCAGTAAAAACTATACAAAGATTTTTGAAGCTATAGAAGTTCTTTCAGATAAACAACAGCAAAGCTTTGATGACCTAACATTCATAATTGGACATTTTTGTTTTGTTTATCCATGAGTTTTCTTATGAACAAGGAAATAATTACATGAATATCATACCTTAATAGTTATGACGGGAAGTGTCATGTGTGACGTTAAAAAGTATGACTTCACAACTTTGCAAAAAGAAAATTGCACATACCCACAAAGTGCGAATAAATTTTGTGCATCCCAGAATAGTACAGAATTCCCAACAACTGTAGCTAAAGCCTTATTATGAACCAACATATCATGTAGAGTTTTAAAATCACAAACCCAGAATGAGGTACCTACTGTGTGCTCAACTGCTTGAATAGACAGATTGATTAGGAGAGCACAGATCAGTTCTTGCATTGCCAAAGCTTCAGTCCAAAAGTAGTAAGTTCATGTTTCGTCCGTTTTAGGGTATTTTTGCAAACATTGGAGCAGATATAGTGGTGCTTAGCAAAATATGGTGATATAATCAGGATCAAAATAACAGAGATAGTGACAACAAATGCTAGCTGTAGTTTCGTGCGAAAAAGGACATATCGTGCATATGACAACAAACCGGGCCTGCAAGAACAATTTTTGCAGCCAATCACCATTCATTGCAGCTACATTTGTGGTCCTGATGTACCCACCTCTCTGCTACAGCCTACAAGAAGGATCTGGTAATAGGACTGTGGTGCAATCGGTTCTTACCGTTGGCGGCGACTGGCTCATCATCTGGGCCATCTCACCGATGAAGTCCCCCATCCCCTGCAGCTGGAACAATAACAGAAAAATATCACTCCCACTATAAGCTAGTGTTTGAAACTATTATGAATATTGTGTATGTATTGCAATAGCCTAATGGGCAATATATAGAGTACAAGACTAAACCCTAAGACAATAGGGAAATACCACAAATACCCCCCCCCCCAAATGCAAGGTGTATGCAATAGCATTACATTTGAAAAGGGTTGACACTACAATAGGAAAAATCCGAAGTCAGAGTCTTGATAATGTCGTTGTTGTGTGCAACACTTGGAAAATAAATCGAGTATCAAAAGATCTCTCATCCGGGGTTGTGTGATAGCCTATAAAACACAAGGTGCAGGGGCCGAGAAAGTAGAGGCAAACGGGATCAAAGTCGACCGCGGCAACACGACGAAGAAGAAGATGAAACCAACAAAAATAAAGCTGTCAAATCAAACCGAAGAGGAATAGATAGAAGTATGGCAGCGCAGATCAAAGCCCAAGACGGCGGCAACACAGTGCACAAGAAGCGAAGCATGGCGGCGCAGATCGAAGCCCAAGACGGCGGCAACGCAGTGCACAAGAAGCGAAACATGGCGGCGCAGATCGAAGCCCAAGACGGCAGCAACGTAGTGCACAAGAAGCACGACAGAGGCGCGGTGCGAAAGAAGTGCGACAGCCTTAGAAGCTCAAGGTGACAAGCTAAGAGAGAAGCGGCGGCGTCATAACGACTTCTACGATCTGTAGCGGCTCGAAGAGAAGAGCGGTGACTCCTGCCATACAAATGAGAATTCATATGCTTCTATGATTGACAATAAATTTGTAGACTCGCATGACTTAGACGAACTCAAAGATAGAGTGGTACGGACTTAGATGGGCGCAACGGAACAGACGGCGCCAAGAAAGAAAAGGGGCGGGAGCTCAGGGTAGAGGAGCTCCATCCAGGGGCAATGGACGAGAAGAGGCCGGTGACGACAACCTTGGAGGCTTGAAGGTCGAGCTAGAGTCGAGAACTATGGCTGGCAGCAGATCCCGGCCAAGTTCAAGCGAAGGCGCTAGATTTGGTTGGGACACGACCATCGATGGCATCGGGCGACTCGGGCGATGATCTGGGAGGAAGGCCCAGAGGCGGCGCCAGCGGCGGGAGAGGACGCTGGTCCGAGCGGCGGCAACGGTGCCGAGCTGCCAAGCTGGAGAAACGTGTGGACAAGAATGTCGTCGGGTAGTGCGCTAAGGCGGTCCTTGTCGCCGTCGCTGGCGGTGGAGGAGAGCCTCACGCGCTTGGCGGCGACCTCCCCATCGCTTGTTGGAGCAGCAACGAGGAGGGCTCCAATGGCTTGGATCCAAGGCCAGTGGCGGCGGATCCATCTAGATCCGACCGGATATGGCCGAGAAGAGCACTGGCGACGCTAGATCCGTTGGGGGAGCCCAAGGACGACATCGATGATGAAGAGGAACACTAGGGTAACTACAACTAGAAGGAGGCCACCCCCGGGAGTGGAGATTACTCCTCCCGGGGGCAGCGGTAGCGGAGGACAAGCGTTGGCTAGGAGGCGGTGGTGGCAGCAAACCCTAATCCTAACCTTTGCTCTGATATCATATCATGAATATTGTGTATGTATTGCAATAGCCTAATGTGCAATATATGGAGTACAAGGGACACAAGACTAAACCCTAGGAAAAAAAGGAAATACCACAAATACCCTTAACAGAAACAACATCAACAGAAAGCACAACTAGTATTAGGATTCTTACGCTGTCGTCATCTTCGTCATCGTCATATACCCCCACATCGTAGAGGAACCGCTTGTTGGCGTCGGAGAGGACTGCACAAGAACAATTGGGCAGGAGCGCGAGGGCTCCATGCAATAAGTTCACCAACTAGCTAGATCATTCTGTTTGGTCATGTTCAGTTCATTAGTTGTAGGTTAGTCGTTGTAAGTTGTAACAAGTGATGTGGGGTGGATTGCGAATATAGAACAGGGAGGGAGGGGTGGAGCGAGATAAGGAAGAATAAGACCGGAATAGGCGCCCTGGATCTCCTGGAACTTCTCCTTGACTTCCTCCATGTGCTTCGCGGTGCTGGAGGATGAGCATCTGTCCGGATGCCATCTCTGCAACAAGTTACAGAGCAAGTATACGAAATGTTAAATGTTTTCACGGAGTGGAGTAGCATCAGAACTGGAGCAGGGCAAAGCTTGGGATGCTTTGCAGTGTAATGAACAATCTTTGACAAGTACGGAAATGACAGAAACAAAAGAACTACACGACTAATGGACTAAAAACCGACGGGTTTAGACCATCAAATCAATGGTTAACACCAGATCACGAATATTATACGTTTCTTGCAGAAAGTACATGGAAGGAGCATAAGCACAAGCAACTAAGGACGAATTGGGAAAGGCGAAATATGAACTTTGGCGCCAACCTTTACCTCCAAACTCGAAGTTGCCTAGAAAAAAACATTTTTTTTTTCTCTGTCCTATGTACAATAACAGCAACATGACTAATCCATAACCATACCCCAGTTTCAAGACAAAAACAGGGCATCATATAGATAAGATTACAAGAACAAGAAACATTTACACCGGAGGAGGAATCCAATTACTCACCATGGCGAGCTTCCGGTACGCGACCTTGAGTTCGGCGTCTGAGCACTCCTTCTTGAGCCCGAGGACCGCGTAGAGGTCGCTGCCGCCCTCGCCGGCCGCCGCCGTGGCCGGGTCCCGGCACTTGTCGCCCCCGGTGGCCATGTAGCCGTCGCCGGAGAAGCCCGTCCCGCACGCGCGTACAGGCGGCGAGGAGGCTCGCGCGGAGATGCGCCTGGGGAGGCGGGGGCGGAGGACCGGAGGAGAGAGAGAAGGAAGCAAGCAAGCAGATGGCGCCTCTTCTTCTTTCCCTCTCTCAGGTCGCTCGTCTCCACGCCCCCCAGGAAGCCTCCAGAAACACGGCCATGATGCCCACTTGCCCTTTTAAATATTCGTGCCCGGGTATTTCTGGTTTTCCCCTTATTTTTGCGTGTTGTGTTGGACGTTGCAGGTTAGCAGTTAGCTAAAGCTAGCCTGCTTCGAGACAGTACTGTGCAGATCAGGATGTGCTGGTAATTGGAGCGCCTGGGATGACCAATGGCTAATTGTACATTAGCATTTTAGCGTCCCCTTGATTGGTGAATTGCATCTATTGACAAGCTTTGCGTCCACTGCAGAACCGCTTTGCTCTTTTCAATAATTGAAACAATGAAACTGTCAAGTTTGATCAGCAACTTTCCATCGGACGAAAGAGATGTTAATCAGGTGATTGGACCATTGGGCGGTAGTGGTGAAGCTAGTGGTAACCTGCTCGTGCTTGTCCTTTTTCAGGCTAGTGTTTCGGTAACTTAGTACTTACTAACTGCCACTATGCGAAGGCTCTTTTAGAGAGGCATAGCTAGCGCAGGATTCTCTGAAGAAAAGCTTATGCTGATCCATAACATCCGTACGGCTTCTGGTTCTACTACTACGCAAATCGCGCTGTTTGTTTGCATAGCGTGGATCTATAGATTTCCAGGCGCGATGATCGCTAATCCAACGTTTCTTAGGGGTAAATGAGTTATGGTCACGAGACGCTTGAACAAATCAGGTCCACACTTTTCGTGGGAAGGAGCATCCAGGAACCGCCGCCGCCGCCGCCGCCGCCCGCCGCCCGCCGCAGAGAGCCAGAGAGCTAGTTACGAGCGGCCGGACGTGCCCACGCGCCGAGGCAGCGGTATGGGCCGTCCGATGCAGATGAGGCGGGACGGACGGCGGAGGTGGACCGGGACGGACGGAGATATTTTTGGAGGCGAGCCTCGAGAAGGTTCCCGGTGCGTTTGGCGGCCGCGCCCTTTTCCCTGACCAAGTCGTCGCCTCGTGCGCGCGCGCCCGCGCTGGCGCTGTGGGCCCCACGAGCCCTCACCTGCGAGAGAGATGGTTAGGCCACGGATGTCGTGCGAAACTACGAGCCTGCCACCCCGCTGGTGCGCCTGGCTCACGGTGGACGTTGTGGACGTGGCACGCGTTCCACCCGATATGGGCCGGGTCTGGACTCTGGAGCTTTTACGCTGCAGCGAGGGGAGTAGCCATGTGGCCCACAAAGTTGGGTACGCGGCGGCTCATGTGGACCGGGTGTGCAGCGAGGAGGGGTCTGCTTTCTTTGTCCGGCTAAAGCAACGACGGTGACGAAGCGAGCAGGAGACGTGACGGGACGCTTCCTTTTTAGAATCACCTAGAACCTTAGTTCATCTACTGATGTTGCCGCGTCACGTCGACGTGGGTGTGGCTTGCTAATGATCCTATCGGATGATTTTCCATAATCCACCACAAAATTAGTACGAGTAACTATTGATGTCGGACCAGAGATTTTCTAGCTTAGCTTGATAAGCCCATGCATTTGGAATCAATACAAAAAAAACTAGCTTTTCGGGGTGAAGTGGCCTTGATGGACCGGAAAATCCTCGATGAGTTAGGAGAAACTCGGACGAAAAAAAATCGTAACCGTTGTTGGTCACACGCTCACACTGATAATGTGCACCTGGTTCAAAGTTGGGCTTTATTCGGCAGGCCAGACTCGACCTCGGCCCGGTTCAATCGAAAGTAATGGCCGATGGTTGGTCAATTAAACTCCAAGCACCCAGTCCTGGCTGATTCCGTCTGGGCGCGCGATTCCAGAAACGAAAATGTCGAATTCTGCGTGGGGGGCAATTGGGCTCAGTATCGGGTCGTCTCGGCGATCTCGGACTAGGTTCTTCCATGTGTCTCTCGATGCTTCTGGACGCGACAGCACAGCACCCCTCTGCGGCATCTCGAACCTTCGATCCCTCACCCTTTATACCCTCCTCCCCATCTTCCTCGCTGCAGCACAAGCCCAAATCAAGCGAGAGAGCTCTCAAGGTTGAGCCGCACGCACCCACGCACCGCGAGGAAGGAAACCATGACGGAGCTGTTCGACACGGCCGTGACCAGCCTCCTCCACCTGCCGGAGGTGCTCGACCGCCTCGCCGCCGCGGACGGAGACCGACGCTCGGCCGGCAACCACGCCGCGCACGGGCACGGGCACGGGCACGGGCAGGCCCGCGCCCATGGCATCGGCACCGGCTTCGGCGCGCCTGTGGACATCGTGGAGACCCCCGGCGAGTACGCCTTCCTGCTCGACGTCCCCGGCCTCTCCAAGTCCGACATCCAGGCACGCTCTGCCATTTCCCCATTTCTTGGAATTTACTCGATTCACGGAGGAAGTATGTAGCGCAATTCTCTAACATTGAGTGTGTTTCTTCGTGGGTGAATAGGTGGCTCTGGAGGACGACCGGGTTCTTGTGATGAAGAGCACCAACGACGCCGGGAAGCGGAAGCGGGAGGAGGAGGAAGGCGAGTGCAGGTACATCCGGCTTGAGCGTCGCGCGGCGCCGAGGTCGTTCGCGCGCAAGTTCCGCCTGCCGGAGGACGCCGACACGGGCGGCATCGCTGCGCGCTGCGAGAACGGCGTGCTCACGGTCACCGTCAAGAAGCAGCCGCCGCCGGAGAAGAAGACCAAGTCCGTCCAGGTCACCATCGCTTGAGCGTTGAGCCATGGGGTGCGATTCTGCGGAGTAATCAATAGTGGCAGTGTAGCTGTAGACACGGGGAGTAGCTGGTCGACCACTCGAGTGGACGAGCGTGATCGGAGTCGAAGGTCATGCTCTATTTGTGTCTAGAGTAGAAGTTTCGACTTCTTGTCCTCCTTTGTAAATGTTGCTGTGCAATGGAACTATGGAAGTAAGGATTACTATCTTGTTTAGATTGTCAAAGTTGAGCAAAAATGTTGGTAATTTGCCGTCTTGTTCGTAAGAACATGTTCCAGATGGATGCTTACATGTAGATGATCTAGAAACTACAGTTTTAGCGGACATTACAACGTATCTTTAGCAAAATTTACATGATCAAATTAACATATACTAAAAAGAATAATACGCTCAACACATACACAAATGAAATCAACGTAAAACTCATTTAAAAGATTAATGATTGTTTTTAGATGGCTAGTTTGCTCTCAGATGGCTACTTGAGTAAGACGTAATCTTAGTCATAACAGCACTTACACCAATATTCTTCATCAATTGAATATGATAACTCTAGATTAGACAGTTCAAAAATTTAATGTTTTACTAATATAACAAGCATTCTCTTAATCCCACAGATTAAACTCTTAGTCAATAAAAGTTCTTGAAATTAACGCGGCACAAAGACACTATTCTAGTATATTGAATTTTCGACTAACAGATAATTGAACATATGACGTAGCACAGGAAACAAAAATGCTTGCAGTTCATACAAACTGAAAAATAGCAGCAGCAATATCACAATACACAACAGATGATCAAGTTCTGTCTAGTCACAGCCGAAAACACCAATAAACAAAATGACAGAGTATGGCGCATACTGACATAAACAAAATAACAATAGTAAGCAATTCTAAATAAGCTTAAGTCTGATCCTTGTTAAGCACTCAATTTCATAATATGGCAGTAATCATCATTGAGCTATTGAGATCCACCAATAGATACACTTGCAATATCTCCCAGCACAAAAATCAAACCGAATTAAGACTTTGATAAGTGTAGCTCATATATGCAAAGTGAATACAAAATGTGTAACAGAGATACTCACAAAACAAGTGACAAATAAAGTCACTGAGAAGAACCAGCCAAGGCACGTCGATAAGACGACGTCTCAGAAAACCAAGCGCCTCGATGTTCCGTGCAATATAGACGAATTTGACAGAGATACAATGCTGATTATTTGCACTTCAAGACACCGAAGAACGAAGTTGAGATACAGGTGAATGCCACACAAGATCACAAGAATGCACTGGCCGAGTGCACCCCACCACAGGGCACCAAAGACCGAAGGTTCTGAAGCTCTTGTCCTCCTCAAAACTCATTCTAGAGCCGATCAATACACCAACAGACCCCGCAAGTTTCAGAATCATCTCGACAAAAAAAAAACCCACAGAGGATTAGGCAAAAGGGAAATCGACGAGACGATGCCAAAGGAAATCAAGAGCTGGCTACCAATAAAAGTAGGGTCAGTTAAGGTGATGCACAGACTCTAAATTCCTCCCAAAATCGAAGCCCAAATTGATCAAGAAGCAGAAGATTCAGCAAATAAAAACTCCCTTGTTCTTCGGTCAGATGAGAAAGAAGAAGAAAAACTCCACCCGAAAAAGAAGAGCTGACCAACGAAGAGGAGAACGAGTCGGGTTGCCGCCGCTAACGGCCACCGCGCTTCTCGCCCGCAAGAGAGCCAAGTCCAGCCCCAAATCCTCTACCCTGCTCGGATGAAGAAAAGGTCAATGACCTTATCACTCCCCTATCCCAATGACCTGTGGGCCCCTCTTCTTCTTTTCCATTTTTCCCCAATTGTGAAATTCCCAAAAAGCCATAAAAAATACAACAGATCACTCGAACATTTATGAAGCAATTTCTCATAGCGCAAAGCGTGTGCTCCAAAAAAAATTCAGGCCTAAGCAGTAGTGTGTATGATCGGCTACGGCAAGGGGTAGTTCACACCTTCAACAATTTTCTCCTACGTTAAACCCCTTAGTATTTAAGATCTTTTCGTTCCAACAACTACGAGCACCCGTGAGAATGAAGATTGACCTCGTGAGCATCCAGAAAGCAACAACTACGAGCAACCATGAGGACAAAGATTGAACTCGCTAGCACCCAGAAAGCAACCCTAAAAACAAACAACACACCGCCAAGTCTCTAACCGGTTTGATCGTTTGCCACCGACCGACCGGTCTGACCGGTAAGCCTATCGATTTGACCCCTTTCCTACGAACAAACTGAAAACAACATAATTTTCAATATAAGATTTGACCTAACTTTTGATATACTCATTCAAATCAGACCAAATTTAGAACACATTTATTCTAGGATGTTTTGAACATATTCCACTCAATAATTGTTGTTAATGTTTCCACATTTATTCACCATATGGAAGAGTATTGAGAAACCAGACAAAATAGAGAAAACTTGATTTACCCATGCTCGTGAGATCTAGGCAACCAAGACAATTCTAGATGGCTTCCTACAAGCCCTAGCAAGCTATATCTCAGTACAAATCATACTAAAACAAGATGGAACATGTCGGTGTATTAGAACCGATCTTACGTAAAGATTATTTGATTTGGGGGGTCTCCTAGAGATGAAATCACGCAGAGTGGTTGACACGGGATGTTTTAGACATGTTCAGGCCTTCTCCGGGGAGAATAACAACCCTACTCCTGTGTGTGTATGGTATTTACTGTATTCTCGATGATCAAGCAAGAAACTAGGACTATTACAGAGAACAGTACTTGTGTTTCTCCTTGACTCGCTCTGTTTCGCCTCTCCCCTTCACCCTCTGATTGATGTCTTTATATAGTCGTGAAGGAGTAGCCGTTTTGTCCTACGGAAGAGGTGCCTAATTAAGCCAGTAATGGGCGCATGATGGCAGTAATTACCGGCGCATTGGCTTTTTCACGCCGTCTGGCAGTTATCTTTCAGAGGTAATGGGATATTTAAGCACTATTACTACGCGGAATAATAGTGCGTGTGGACCGTTCGGATTCCTTAATCAATTGGACCCACTCGCTTGTAGGTTTGATTATAAAGTGGTCGTGGTTTATTTGGTCGTAGTAGGACTTACGACTGAGTATAAGTCGTAGTAGAGCTTACGACTGGGCAATAGTCGTAGAAGGACTTACGACTGGGTAATGGTCGTAGAAAGACTTACGACCAGGTAGTGGTCGTAGAAAGACTTACGACCATAACATAGTCGTAGTAAGACTTACGACTATGGGGGTGATTGTAGAAGATCTTACAATCACTTGGTAGGTCTCCCCCTTATAAATATAAGGGGTACTTTTGGGGACTATGTGACATCATATTTACCCATAATAAGAATTATAGATAACAGATAAAATGAGGATTATTAGATCCTCTTAGTGGAGTGACTGTAAGCCTTCCTCTCCAAGTGGTAATAGAATATCAAACTTGATTCTCCATGTATTATTTGTGTTCTTATTTGATTCTCTTGCCTTCTTAATATGTTCTTGATGATTCTTGGTTCTGACGAGGATCTAATAATCCTCATTTTATCTGTGAGGATTATTAGATCCTCGTCAGAACCAAGAATCATCAAGAACATATTAAGAAGGCAAGAGAATCAAATAAGAACACAAATAATACATGGAGAATCAAGTTTGATCTTCTATTACCACTTGGAGAGGAAGGCTTACAGTCACTCCACTAAGAGGACACAACCCTAAGAGCAACACTTAGCTCTCTCAATCAAACCCTAATTTATCTCTTAGAGGCTCAAGTGCAAAACCTAATTCTCTCTCTAATGCCCCTTTATATAGTGGAGGCTCGTAATAAATCCTAACCTAGATACAAAGTGGATCACATCCACTGCACATACCCATAGGAACTTGTTAACCCATTACATAACCAGGGTTTTCACTCACGTGCGCTTTTCAAAGCGTCGCTCTTCACCCTTGGCTCCTAATAGCCCGAAATCATCATGTCTTGTCCTCCATGAAGTCTCCTTGACCTAATACACTTAGGGCACTGCCGCGGTTTTGCAAACTGCTCGTTTTTCTTGTTTTGGGCAGATGACCACATTGTCCCTTAACTGACCTTTCTCGATTCCTTCTCATCGAAGCATCGCTCGTGTTTTGTCATCCTCCATGTGGCCCTAACGACTCTCTGTCAAGCCTCCCACTCATTCAGATCCCACCGAACCATCGTCGCTTGCAAATAGGCTCAAGTCAATTGGCACACCACATGTCCCGCTCGACCTTGACCACTTATGCCTTCCACAGCCCTTGTCCATCTTGCGTCTTGTCCGAGTCCAACTGTGTCACCCGCCCTTCGTAACTGCTCTATACCTTGGTTCTCCTAACCATGTTTCGGACTTCCTTGCAACTCCAGACACTCTTGCACGACAATAGACCAAGCAAACTATTTTCGAGCACAAGTCCATTCCAACCTAACCCACATTAATCACAAACACAACATGCAACACATATGCACCATCACAATAACGCATTGACAAAATCCACACAAAAATGGCCCTAGCCAGTTAGACCACCAGCCATGGACGATCTAACCGCCCCTGGTTTGACTGCCAAGCAATGGCTAGTCAGATCGCACTCATTCCATTGCCAAATCCTGGCCGACACCTTCTGTGGAAATTTCAAACTCTATTTACTTTTGTCTCGCAACTCTATTTTCTATGAAACCTAGTGCAAACACACCTCCTAACACTCTTACATAAGTGATTTAAATAATTCCTCCTAATTCCACAAAAAGTCAACCGTCGGTCTGACCGCCATCCATGGTCGGTCAGACTACCACTACGGCTGGTATGACCATCTCCAACGTACGAGAGACACGAGAAGAGGCAAACATAAAGAAAATTGCGAGTTTTCTAAAAAAGACATCAAACTCACCAAAAACCACAAAGAGAACTAGAATTTGTTAAATTGGCTCAAAATGCGATGTAAGTGCATGACAATACCCCCTCCCCTCACTTCAACAAGCATGATTTCACTAGATATATCGTTTTGGCCTAAGTCTTGCTATTTATGGTATTTTTACATTTTTTTTATATTTTTTAGTTTTCCATTTTCACACAAACATGCACCATGCTCCACTTCTTCCCAACTATTGTCAAAAGTTTCACCAAACACACCATTTGACAATCACTCTCCCCTTTGCCAATTTAGTCATCAAGGGATCACGCCTCCCTTAGACTATGCATGCTAAGCACAAGAAAGAACATGTATGCATGAAAAGTGATGCAAACCTACCAATCTTTGAGAATTATCCACAGTGAGATGTGGGCTGGCTAGAAATGTCACAAAGCCATATATACCATGAATTACAAGCGACCAATGTCATATCCAAGCATCTATACCAAGCTAAACAATATAGCGAATGAAAATAATGTGTAATTGAAAATTTTGTGATGTGCTTTACTTATGGCAAGTTCAACTCTAGAAATTCTAGTGGGAGACAAACCATGACAAGTATCTCAAAATAAGATCATGAAGCTACAATTGATCGTTTTTGTGAGCTCAAACTTCTACAATGAACCAATCTTGCTAAACACTTATAATTAACCAAGATATGACATTTCACAATTTAATAGCACATGTTGAAGTTTCTTAGAGGTCAATCTTAGTACAACATGTCCTGGACTAGGAGCCATCCACAACTACCCCTAAGCTTCAACCAATCGACAAATCTTTGCAGTTCCGCACCACTTCTTCCTCCTTCCAACAGCTCGCACATTCGCCTTCGTACCTGCTAGATTTTGCAACCATCTTTGGATATCCGCTCATAACTACAGATGACATCTGAGTACCTACCGCTGACGACACGATTTCCTTCTCATGATTCGGATTTTTTCAAAGCTCTTATTGTTGCTCTTCGCTGATGATTACCCATCAATTGGTATTCTCTATTGCTCCATATACTTTTTATGATTACTTGCCCTTTGCAAATAATGGGCATGTCTCCACCTTGAAGTGGTACCTCACAACCTTTGAGTTCAAGCGATCTCATATATATTATATTTTTCTTTAAGATAAGAAAATATCGAACTCCCGTCAATGTGCGATATGCTCCATTATACATCTTCAATGTAACCATCATCTCAGTAATTGCATACTCCTTCCAATCCGCTAAGTGCTCAATTCCATGTGCCGGGCGTAGAGATCATTTGTCAAACATCTCCGACACATAACATATATGGAAGCAACAACCTGAATCTAATATCTATCTATGAGAAATACATAATTGATAGATAACTAGTACATCTAAATCATCTTTCGCTAGCGCCATTGAGTACGCTCCCCTCATTTGCTTCAAACTTGGATCATCCTTTATCATATGACCTTCCTCATCACATAGGTAGCATACACGTGTGCTCTTGCTCTTGCCCTTCTTCCTGTGACTTTTGCTTTTGCCTACAACATCTATGGCAGTCAATGCATGATCACCCTAGGATGAAGAATCCGATAGTATATTCAAGGGCTCCACCTCAAATAGACATGCCACTGTCTCATTGAAGTTGAGAGTGTTTTTCCCGATAAGAATATTCATCATCAATTTCTCCCATGATAGTTGTAGAGATGACACCAGTATGACGACATTGTTGTTCTCCTCAATTTTTTCATCCACACTAATCAGTTGTGTGATAAGCTTGTTGAAGACATTGAGATGATCAAAGAACTGTGTGCTTTCTTTCATGTGCAACATATAAAGTTGCCGCTTTAACACCCATCATTTTGTCAACAACTTTGCTAGATACAATTCTTCTAAGTCACTCTATAATTTTGGCGAATTTTCATTACTCACTGAGTACTTCACCTCATCGGAGAGACACAGACGAATTGTACAAACAACCTTTCGCTCCATGATCTTCCAGTCTTCATCAGATATCCGTTTCGATTTGTCCACTTCAAGAGCATCAATTAACCATTGCTGGATAGAGACATCCTTCACCACATATTATCACACACTGAAATTTTATCTACCGGCAAATTTCTCCACTTGATTCTACGTCGTAGACATCGATCTTGATTTTGTACCACTTGATGCTTTGTCGACCTTCTTGCAAATAAGATTAATTTGATCTTGGCTCTGATACCACTTAACATATTATGATGCCCCTTCTTATGTGCACGGCCCCAAATTAGATCAGAGTTTGTGAGAAACGACAGGAGCGTGCACGATATCAATAACGGAGTAATGGATCCCGTATAGAGAATCTAATAACAACGACGGGAGAGAAAGATTTGGCGAACCTGACCACAAATTTGTTAAGCACAATCTCAAAAGAGTATAAGAGATTGTCGCCTCTCACAACTCTCTCAAACCTACTAGTACCATCAGATCCCTGCCCTATACAAAAATATGGTGCTAAAGAATAATCTAGTCTCTAATCCTCTCGAGCACCTCTTGGTTTGGATGAGTTAGTTTATGGCTCGTGTTAATGGAATTAATCTTGTTTTTTGGTAATTTCAGACAGTTTCTGAATTAGTTTTTTCTATTTTTATTGAGTCCGAGTAGCATATGAGTTGAAACCGAGTTGATTTCTAAGTCGAAGTCTGCAGCCTTTATAAGGCCAAGCAAAGTCATGTAATCGATTAAGTTGAGAAGAAATAGAAAAAACCAAAAAAGACGAGCAACATTTTGGTGCTCCCAGAAATCAAGATTCTTGGTTTTGTTTTTGTTTTGTTTCGACGTCTCTCTCTCTCTAGCGGAAAAGAAGACAGGCGGGGTGCTACTTTTCTAGGAGCTACATCACGTGAGTGCAGAGGCATTGCTTTGCTTCGTGCAAGTCAAGGAAGGGCAAGAACGGGTCCCATAGGAGACATTATTTCATGTTAAGACAACCGAAGACGTGATGTATTGAGTTTGCCTTCCGCATATAGGAACCAGGAATGGTGCTATCACATCGAGTGTCACGTCGAGGGCCATCGGGTCCCAGCATTGCAAGAACCGAGTGAGAGGAAAGCCGAACGTTTCTCTGTTTCTGGACGAAGCAGTAACCAGCGGGTCCCATGAACAAAGCCAAGTGTTCTCTGGAACCAGCAGTAAACCGAGCAAAGGGTAAAGGAAATTCCAACATTTGGAATCAGAGCATGTTGATCTTGTTGGTGCCTAAAGATCATGGAAGAGAAGGCGAAGACCCGGGATGGGCCGATCTCCCTCCTATATCCTCTCCTGATGACCGATAATTACCCCGTGTGGGCAATGAAGATGAAGGTGAACATGCGTGCCCAGGGAGTTCGAGGTGCAGTTTATCCAAAGATGAAGGACGATGAAGTGGATGAGAAGGTGGATCAAACGACTTTCGCCATCATATACCAAGTGGTGCCAGACTCGATGATGCATCAGCTCATCGGGAAAGAGACAACACGTGAAGCATAGGAGATGCTTCAAAAGATGCACGAGGGAGTTGACCGCGTGAAGAAGGTGCGGCTCCAGAATTTGCGCAACTTGTTCGAGAATCTCCAGATGGAGAAACTGATGGACCACGGAGGTCCTGATTTGGCCCAATCTTTCGATGAGAAGATGAATTTGGTAGAAGTCGCTTAACTCTCATAATCTTGGCTACGAACTTGCAAGGCTCGAAACTATGAAATCGCTGAACTGCTCGACAAGTTGTTATCAACCGTGCACGAATACCCGAGGACCTTATCACGAAGATCAACTCCTGCATGCATGAATACCCGGAGGACCTGATCACGAAGATCAACTCCTGCATACACTGAAGAAGCACGCAAGAGCAAGGTAAAAATGCAATCTGATGTATTGCAAATATGAATAAAATTGGTATTGATAAGTGGGGTTTCGAAGACGATGTCGTTGTTGTTCTCGCCGAACAAGACGACAAGGTATAAAGTAGCAAAGTTAAACTTCAATAAAAAAAACCGCGAAGACTAGAGGGGGCGGCCATCTCAAATAGAGGGGAAGGGAGGGGCGGTGGTACTGTTCATATGTGAGCAGTGCCATATGATGGAGGAGACGATAGGCATCGAGGACGTTGGACGATTGACTATGACCACTACATCGACCCGCTCTATATTAGATCAGGCTGCTCAACTCTTCTTCTTCTGCACTGCGCGTCTGTTGGTAACGATCTATAATCTCTTGCTTGCATGATATCCTGGTTTACGTGGAAGATTTTTGAATTACTAGCTAGTGTATCCTACCCGTATCCCTTCATACATCACATGGCAAAGATGATGATCAATCAAAAGGAGACAGTGACATGGGGAACCACCTCGTGTGCTTGGTGCTGGTTCCCACGGCAGGTCCCGCATGCATGCAAGCCCTCCAACGGAAGCAGCACATGCACCAATTAATGCAACCCCAGATGGCAGAGGAAAGTTTAGGAGAATCGAGTTTGGCAGCAACAACAAGTTCACAGGCGTGTCCCATCGGCAAGTCAGCACCGTGGGAGGCACAGGTGGCGGGTCAGAAGACGCACAGGAAAACGGCGCAGCGGGCGGCTGGTCAGGATGTCCATACGACACGCATGCAAGCACTGCCTCGGGTGGATCCCATCCGTAAGCACCAGACCCGGTGAGCATGCAGCCTAGGGACCAGAAGCCTGGAATTGATGGCGCTAGCTTCAAGTCCTTAAGGCAGTGGGAGAAAGATGCCATTGCAAGGATTAAAAACAATCCAACCAAGATGGTCCAGATGAAGAAATCAGTGGATGCTGAGAAAAAAGAAAAATGAAGAAAGGAAAGAAAGAGACTTCATTCTTCCCCAGAACATAACAGGGGGATAGAAGGTCAAGGCATGAGAAGAAAGACCACAGACAAGATTCATTAGAACCAGAAGATGACAAACCAGGGAGAAAACACCAGGAGATGTCAAAGCATGATGAGCATTCACGGCGGATCAAGTTCTTGGAAATGAGAGAGAAGATTGACGTGATCAAAGTGAAGAAACAAGATTAAAGGGGTGATTGATGGATTTTTTTGTAAACTTTAGTTAGTTTCTGAATTAGTTTTTGCTATTTTTTTATTGAGCCTGAGTAGCATACAAGTTGAAACTGAGTTGGTTTCTAAGTCGAAGTCTGCAGCCTTTATAAGGCTAAGCAAAGTCATGTAATCGATTGAGTTGAGAAGAAATAGAAAAAACCAAAAAGAGGAGCAGCATTTTGGTGCTCCCAGAAATATGCAGCCTTTAAAAGGCCAGACAAAGTCATGTAATCGATTGAGTTGAGAAGAAATAGAAAAAACTAAAAAGAGGAGCAACGCTTTGGTGCTCCCAGAAATCAAGTTTCTCGGTTTTGTTTTCGCTTTGTTTCGACTTTCGACGTCTCTCTCTCCATCGGAAAAGAAGACAGGCGGGGTGCTACTTTTCCAGGAGCTACATCACGTGAGTGTAGAGGCATTGCTTTGCTTCGTGCAAGTAAAGGAAGGGAATGCGAGCGGGTTCCATAGGAGGCACTATTTCATGTTACGACAACCGAAGACATGCTGCATCGAGTTTGCCTTCCACGTATAGAAACTAGGAGTGGTGCTGTCACATCGAGCGCCACGTCGAGAGCCCGCGTATCCCAGCGTCGCAAGAACCGAGCGGGAGGAAAGCCGAACGTTTCTTTGTTTTTGGACGAAGCAGTAACCAGCGGATCCCACGACCGAAGCTGAGCGTTCTCTGGAACTAGCAGTAAACCGAGCAAAGGTTAAAGGAAATTCCAACATGTGTTCTCTATGACCACCCCTCATGAATTTGTATAGTGATCCTTGTTCTCCTTCAAAAGTAAGTAGGGATACAATAGAAATCCTTTTAGAACACATCTCCAAATTCTATTAGGTTAGAATATAAGTCACTTGTACTCAAAAGTTACGATAGAGTGAGGTGCCAACAATGGATTCAGATTCTGTGCAGAGAATACTAGGCGGATAGTGTTTTGAGTCTATATGAACAGTAGTACTCTTGAGTAGAAATAAAGTTAGACACGGTAGCAACAGTAAAATACTATAGCAAATTTACCGTATGATTTAGTACTGTAACGCTCGATGCGGACCTTTGTTTTGGATGTTCGGTCCAGACAATACCATGTCACTGTGCTCCAGCAATGGTTTTGGCACGACCATCCGTGCCAAGTGGTGGCTTGGAATCTTTCGTCTCATCAATCGGATGACCAAATGCAGCCAGTACCCTGCGTAGAAAAACTTTGCGCCGACGAACGAGGAGATAGAGTGGTGCTTGTCGTGGACGACGGCGAGGATGGAGGGCTGGGTCTCCAGGTGCTCGGCCTGGCGCCCCGCGAAGCCCGTCATGGCATGGGAGCAGGAGTAGAGGAGGCTAGGGGCCGGCTGGCTGATGTGTGCAGTGAGGAGTTCACTGAGGAAGAAGGTGTATGCGCATGTGAGGCGGGCCGCATGGAGCGAGGTGCGTGGGTGTGTGCGTTGAGTGGGTGATGAAGCCAGTAGGGAGTCTTCGGGTGCCGTAATAGATACTCGAAGCAAATCAAGGTTAGTCTTAGTAATTAATTAGAAAGGCTCACTGAAGATTGACCACTAACACACCATGTTTTTTCTTTATCTCTTTGCATTTGGCTGTTAATGGATTTGTTATGTGCCTATTTAGTATTTACTCCGAGGTCGTTCGTGCGCAAGTTCCGCCTGCCGGCGGACGCCGACACGGGCCGCATCGCCGCGCTGTGCGGGAACGGATGAAGATGCCTGAACATGAATTGAAGATAATACGATCGACTAATACAAGCGACCAATATACGAATACAGGTAGAGTTTTAGTCTCTTTTTAAAAAAAAAGAAACAGGCAGCCCTCCTATTATATTAATAAAGAAGATATCACAAAATACAAGAGGTCCAAAGGATTAGTACATGGCTTAGGGTTTAATTACATGAGAATTATTTGCCCCAAGCGCTTTGCCCCAGTTAGGGTCTAAGCTCTTTCTGCCTATCTTATCTTTGCAAACAGATCAAGAGGAGTGGTATACATGTGATTGAGAATTCTAGCTTTGTGTTCCTTCCAGATCTCTCAAGTGGTTAGGATGACCACCGTGATCGTTACCCTCCTTGGAAGCTGCCCTAGATTACAAGTTTTCGTCTATCAGTTCCCGATGTGTGACTAGAGGCGCAGTGGGATGCTTGAGCGGTGCACAACCTAGAAATTCAGCTGTCGAATTCCAAACTCGTCGAGTGTATCTGCACTCCAAAAAAGATATGTAAGGCCGCTTTCGGTGATTGTCTACGAAGTAGGCAGGTGCCCTGATTCGACCAACCCTACACTTGCAATCTATAAGAGATCCACATGAATTTTGGGGATGACGATGTTTTCAAATTAGTTTTTTTGTACTCAGTCCTCATTGAGCCGAGCAATTGCAGTGCTGACGAGGATTAAAACATCGATGTATTATTTTGATATATAAGAGAAGATCATATGTCTTCATGTTCGTAACCCCTAAGGCTAACGACCTCACTGGTTGTAAGGATTTCAGAGGTTACATAATAAATACCCTGGTCGGACAAGGTCCCATACCTAGTCCCCGACCAGTTGACTACTCGTAAGGCTATGAATTGGTATCATCTGGATCAGAATCTAGATATATCTTTACCGTGTGATGAATGGAACACGTGCTGTATATTCCATACCACGCGACGTTACGTAAATTCTAAGACACTGGACTACGGTTGAATGTCTCATAGACATATAACTGCACAGCAGTTGATACCCTATCAACTGACACATCTCTCAGACCAGACGCGTCACTTCCTAACAGGCGTCTCTCTAAAGGATAATTGTTACCGCTTCATCAACTACTTAAGGAGGATCACGGAGAAGAGGAGGGGATGAGAACACAAAGGGCAAATTGAAGGCAATTGAGAAGATTAGCAGTCAATTCCCATAGCAAGCATTGCATTCCAGTGTAACTAGGATTAGCATTTTGTTGGAAGACAAACATTCTTTGTAATAGCCAGTTCATAGCAATAAAGAGTAATCCAATTCCATTCCAGGAGATACGCTCTATTTTCCTCTATTTCTATATATTCACAAGATCGGCGATTTGATCGTCGACAAGTGCATAAGCGGATTTCGCTATATAATTGCCCTCTAGGGTTAGCTTCCAAGTGATCTCATTTGTGGCTATTAGGCCGAAGGTGATTTGGTTTAACCTTCCCAGAGGTCTAGGAATTGGTGGACAAGCCGATCTGTTATTTCCCCTGATATGTTGATATCCTGTACTCAACGGCTATCATAAAGTGTGCACTTACTATTCTGATTTTCCTTATGGATAGTTGGAAAATCTCTGGAGCAATATCCTTGGGGGTTGTACCATCTAGCTACGGTGAGGTCCAGAACTTGTTTTTTCCCATCACCTACTATCATTGAAGTGGTCGCTGCAAAGAGGCGCATGTCATCATTGTCGCACGGTATTTCCATGTCTACACAAGGTTTTTTATAGCATTCCATTCTTGCCATAGCCACCGAAGCCTAAGGGCTCTTGCGAATTTTGTGAGATTGAGGATGCCAAGTCCGCAAGCTTTGTAAAGGAATACGGGTGGGCTACACTAGCTGGTAATTCAAAAATTCTACTATGTAAACCAGGTAACCATGCAAGCAAGAGATCATTGATTGTTACCATTAGACGTGCAGTGCAGCAAAAAAAGAGTTGGGGTAGCATAGTCCAAAGTCGGGCGCGTTGATGTAGTGGTCATAGTCGATTGATGAGGCAATGGATCCCGATATTTTGATAGGAAGATAACTTCGATTTGGAGGAGAATGACTTTGACGATGCATGCTTCTAACCGAACGCGACCAAACACCAAGCAATCGCTAAACCATACTGCGAGTCGTTATCGACCGTGCCAAGAACGCGGTTGACCTGACCACGAAAGTCTTTTCCTGCATGCAATTGAAGAACATGCAGGAACAAAATAATAAGCAATCTGAAATTACAAATAGGATTGAAATATTTGGTAAAGTTGGGATTCTGTGACGGTATTATGGTTGGTCTATTCGACATAAACCAATACACGAAATTACAATAAAGCTAACTTTTAACTAAACAAAATCCGAGAAAACTAGAGAGGTGTGGTCTCTTTAAATAGGGGAGGGAAAGCAACACATAACTAAGAAATAAGGGGTGATACTGTTCATATGAACAGTGTGAATAGTATAGGCCAAGAGAGGGGGCGTATTCCCCTTGAGCCTAAGCATTATAAGACCTAATTTGACCAAAACAGGTGACACAACACCTTTTTTGTGATTACGATGTGCATAGAAGGAATTTAGAGGTGAGGCCGAATCCGTTGGAAAGATGACGTTTATGGTAGAACGTTGTACGCCGGTGTGCTAGGACTAACGCGCACAGTAGGGCATTCGAGAAGATGGCAGCTAGGGTTTTAGTGGAACAACTCTTACGTCCCAATAACCTGATGCATCCCCTTATAAAGAGCCCAATACAGATCCTGTCTGAACTGGTTTGTTCCAACCTGTTAAGTGTGTGACCTTGTATGTTCATGCCTAATCGGTTGTGACTCAGAAACTCCTTTTCGACCATAATTAGTCATTAGCGGTTCCTAGCAGGACAACGATTCCCGAATACGCATAACTATTATATCGGATGAACCTTATGCAATATGATATGTGACGAGGATTAAAATATTGATGCATTACTTTAATACACAATTAAAAGACCATATGTCTTCGTGGTCGTAATCCCTAAGGTTAACGACCCCTGTGGTCGTAAGGATTCTAGAGGTTACTTATAGGTACCCTGGTCGGACGAGATCATGTACACGATCCTCGACTAGATGACTGTTTGTAGAATCCTTGAACTGGTATTTGGATCTAATGCCAAGTATACTATTACCGTGTGACGGATGGAACACATGTTATATTTGCTCCATACTATACGACGGTTCATAGTCCTAAGACACTGATAAACAACTACCATACGGTTGAGTATCTCACAGACGCTAACCAACGACCAGTTACTGTTTCACTAACAGCAATTGTCCCTCCAACCAAATGCGTCACTTCTAACAAGCGTCTTCTCCAGCAGTAATTGTCGCATCTTCGTTGGTTATTTAAAGACAGGGCACGGAGGAACAAATGTATCGGATTGAAGCATCGCAATCACCATTAGATCCATGTTTCAACTCTAATTCAATAGCATGGTAAGCATTACACTCAATGTAATTAGGATTAGTCCACCGCCCTGTCGAAGGCACCCCCTGTAAAGAATCATGTTCATAGCAATAAGGAGCAATCACATTCTCTCTCAAAAACTCTTTGCTATTTTTCTCTGTTTTATTTTGTAAGATCGACGACTTGATCGTCGACAATATGCGACCAGGTCGTTATGACTGACGACCAGTTTGTATCTATATACGACCGGTTAGTGACCATGTACGACAAGCTCACAACTAGTCTGTGTCTCCATATGACCAGGTCGTATCTGGTCGGACTAAACGACTTGCTTCCTTATTTTTCTTTTGCCTCACAATATCTGGTTGAACTCCAGGTGAGATATATGTCATCTATGGATTGTTCAACACTTTCTCGATCTAGTGACGGATAACTTCTGCAGTCAACTCTTCGGCCACTAGTGGCACAACCATGCACTTTCGTTATCCGACCACACCGAGGGGCCAGAGATATCTCTCCTGTTATGTTAGCAGGGGCAAATCCCATATCCGAACAGTCATATCCCTCTGCATATTTCATAGCATACACGTAAGCTACCTTTATAACTACCCAGTTACGGAGTAGCATTTGGTAAATCCTAAGTGTACTATTACACATGTAGAAAATCATAACGATCTCAGGTCTAAGGATTATACATCATCTTTGCTTGAGACCAAATGATAACACACAAAAACCATAACAATATCAATAGTGTTTCAAGGTGGATCAATCCAACACCATGTTCTCTAATATGTGTTCACATTATTAATGTTCAGTATCCTCTAAGATTCCACATAATCTACCGCTCTCATCCCCTCCCCAGTTTGTCTTCTTGAGCTGCTCCCCAACTTGAATTAACTCTCCCAGTTTCAGGCTTCATTCTTGTACAATAGTATTTTCTCTTTTTATTCCGAATTGGTTGAAAAATACCTAGCAGGATCCAAAAAGGCATGCATCGCATGACGACGATACCAACCTCTGAAACAGAATTCAGACAAGAAGCGTCACTTAAATACAAAACAGATGTGCACAACTTTGTGACCACCAACAGCGACACCGATCGAAAACAACTTTGTGACCACCAACAGCGACACCGATCGAAAAAGGGCTCGCGCACTTTATATCTCTCGTTTCTTCTAATCCTAGATTCCTATGTTCTTTCCTGCGTGCAGATATACAGGCCGCATAATCTGCAGTGGCCATAAGGTGCCAACTCCTCCGATCGGCCGGGCCAGAAGCGAACAAACTGTCGTGAAATTAACGGTTTTAGTAAATATTCAGTTATAATTCTAGCTGTAATAATTATAATTAAAACATAATTTCAGCACATTTTAATGACAATATTGGCATATAAACATGTAATTTCTTTATGTCAATTAATCAGGATAATATGCTCAAAAGATAGAACTCGAAAACATACAAAATCAGCATAATACTCAGATTTAAATGTTTGTTTATTTGTTCTCAGATGTTGAGTTCCACAAGATAAAATCTTGGTCCCGACTACACTTGTGTTAAAATTTTAATCACAAATTTAATATGACAATCAATAGAGGTAAATTAGTTATTGAGCTAAAACTGAAACCTTACTTGTCTAAACATTCACTTCATGCAAATCATCAATTCATGTAAATTAGGGTTTCCCTGATATATATATTTCATGTAAGCCGCCGTTTGGGATATGAAATTAGAGTTGTAAACAGCGACACCGATCGAAAACAACTTTGTGACCACCAACAGCGACACCGATCGAAAAAGGGCTCGCGCACTTTATATCTCTCGTTGCTTCTAATCCTAGATTCCTATGTTCTTTCCTCGTGCGATATATACAGCCGCATAATCTGCGGTGGCCATAAGGTGCCAACTCCTCCGATCGGTAGGGCGGCGAACAAAGCGTCGTGAAATTAACGGTTTTAGTAAATATTCAGTTATAATTCTAGCTGTAATAATTATAATTAAAACATAATTTCAGCACATTTTAATGACAATATTGGCATATAAACATGTAATTTCTTTATGTCAATTAATCAGGATAATATGCTCAAAAGATAGAACTCGAAAACATACAAAATCGAGATAATACTCAGATTTAAATGTTTGTTTATTTGTTCTCGATGTTGAGTTCCACAAGATAAAATCTTGGTCCCGACTACACTTGTGTTAAAATTTTAATCACAAATTTAATATGACAATCAATAGAGGTAAATTAGTTATTGAGCTAAAACTGAAACCTTACTTGTCTAAACATTCACTTCATGCAAATCATCAATTCATGTAAATTAGGGTTTCCACGATATATATATTTCATGTAAGCGTAGTTTGGGATATGAAATTAGAGTTATGCAATGACACCGATCGAAAACAACTTTGTGACCACTCAACAATGACACACCGATCGAAAAAGGGCTCGCGACTTTATATCTCGTTGCTTCTAATCCTAGATTCCTATGTTCTTTCTGCGTGCGAGATATACTGAGCCGCATAATCTGCGGTGGCCATAAGGTGCCAACTCCTCCGATCAGTAGGGCGAGCGAACAAACCGTCGTGAAATTAACGGTTTTAGTAAATATTCAGTTATAATTCTAGCTGTAATAATTATAATTAAAACATAATTTCAGCACATTTTAATGACAATATTGGCATATAAACATGTAATTTCTTTATGTCAATTAATCAGGATAATATGCTCAAAAGATAGAACTCGAAAACATACAAAATCAGCATAATACTCAGATTTAAATGTTTGTTTATTTGTTCTCAGATGTTGAGTTCCACAAGATAAAATCTTGGTCCCGACTACACTTGTGTTAAAATTTTAATCACAAATTTAATATGACAATCAATAGACGAATTAGGGTTTCCCTGATATATATATTTCATGTAAGCCGCCGTTTGGGATATGAAATTAGAGTTGTAAATCCCCGTTGTAACCTCACACCCGATATAGTGAAGATTGTTGCTGGCTGGCGCCGTGGTTTTTTCCCTCTCGCATTGGGAGGGTTTTCCACGTTAAATCTCGTGTCTCTCTGCAATTGATCGTGTTTTACTTCGTCGTTCCTCCGCCGTCACGTGTAACAAATTCAAAGTCTACTGCTAACAGACAATTGTAACAATTGATAGGAGGGTATTACAGTGACCAAATAGCAATACAGTGAACTGAAGATAGTAACTAAATGAATCACATGTACAGAACAAGCATGAATTGCATGACTCAATGATAAAAACAGTAAGTAATCTTTTAGCTCAAGACCAGATTATACTCAATTATCGTATTCAACCTCAATTTGACATCAATACATCATCGAGCGTTAATCCGAGCCACAACATTACTAAACCAAGTCTCCCTACTAGTCAGAATAACAGAATCAACTAGCACAACACACTTTGGTAAAGTAATGTGCAAAATATACTCACGATGCAGATGACACTCAAAGTCACCAAGAAGTAAACCGGGCAAGGCACACCGAATGACACTGACTCAGAAAACCAATCGTCCTTTTGTGCCGCGAAGAAAGGACAAGATTGTTAGATATACAATGCCAATTTACAATCTGGGACACTAAATTGCAAAGTCGAGGTACAGGGAATGTCGCACAATAACCAACCGAAGTGCATTGGCCAAAAGCACCCGAGAACACCAAGCACCAAAGCCAAGTTATTGTCTCCCAAATCGATCCTGAGCCGATCGGATCCAATCCTCGAAGGCACACCCACAAATTTCCTCATTGCTATCTCAACAGAGAGATGGCACAAAGAACCGAACAGGGAGTGCTCAAGGAGGAAAGGCCGGACCTCACTACCGTCAACGCCGAGACGAGCACGGCGATGCAGCAGCCAAAAGACCCAAAACCGAAGCACGATCGGAGAAGAAGAAGAAACACACAAGGGAAACTCACTGATTTTGGCTCTTTGAAAAGAGGAGATGGAGTTAGCCTTAATAGGAGGGGCGAGACACCCGACGCAGCTGCAGCCAACGGCGGGCTCTGAAGCGCACGGGCTGCTAGTGCCTCCTGTGTCGTCGCCGCTCGCCTGGGAGATCCCCACGCCGCATGAGTCAGAGAGGAAGCCGCTCGTCCACATGTGCAAGACCCGATAGGGCTTATCTCTTTCTCTTCTCCACACCTTCTTTCTTTTCTTTTTTTTTTTATCAAAATAAAAAACTACCAAATAGTCCTTGAAATATCCATCGCAAACGACCATATATCACCAGCGGCTTGTAAGTCAAGGTGGCCACTGGCCGGTTACTTGGCTCAGTTCCTCCTCGGCGTCGCCATTAGGGAACCAATAATTCTGCATGCTTACGGATGTGGCTCGTGTCCCCGTCGTTGATAACGATCCGACGCGCACTGTGCGTAATTGTGACATGCCAGAAACCCTCGTCCAGAAGAGACCGCGCTGTTTTCTCTCGTTCCTGGCTGCCTTGCGTTCGGGAAACCTTTGAAATCCGTCCAAAACGCGTCACCCTCGCTGCGTCAGTGGTCAAGCTAGCTAGAGTCACTTTTTCAGCGCTGCAGTAGAAAATGCTTGGAACAGGAGCCAAGTACTTCTCCGGCACATCGTAGGGACACGTGTATCACTCCATTAGGTTGGTGTAGATCATGACAGTGTGGGGAGCTTCAAACAAGGTTGAGATTAATCCAGATATCTTTAATACACAAGGTTATTGTTTTCCTCGCAACAATTGAACAAAGTTTTTCCCTAATGTACGCACCACGTCGCTGTTGTATGACCATTTCTTGGGTTGTTCTTGATTTCTTTAATTGAATGGTGCGCAAAATTTCCGTGTGTTCCAAAAAAATGAACAAAAAAGTTGCACTGGTAGAGGATATATTTTCTTGCAGGTTGTAGCAAGTGACTACTTCACTGGGGATGGTTTAGAACACATGAGCTTTACAAACAAAAAATACAGCGATTCCACGAGAAAAAGTAAACCGATATTTTTTTCCGCGATTGGACCTGAAACTGCACCTCAGATGCCAGGTTCACTACTTGTAATCTACTGTTCCTGGAGATTCGCAGGAAACTTCTCCATACGTGCAAGGACGGCCAGGTCCCCATCAATCTCTGGAGCCTTCTCCTCCAACCCAACGCCTCGTCTCGTGCTCACACCATCGCCAGTGGCAAAGCATTGTGCATGTATGCTCTTACTATAGCGTGTAGCTAGCTTAATCCGCTATTAAAGTACCACGGATCGGTGCCTGTGAGGTCAGTGTCAGCGATTAGATCCACTCGTGTGTGTTGCATGCCGGACGTGGTCGGCTACCCACCGGCGTGCGAGAACGAGAGCGCGCTAACTAGCTCAACAGCGACGCTGGCTGTCGATGTCGGGCGACCGGAGAATCCAGAAGGGATTTTTCTTTGCTTCTCTCGAGTCTAGGAAAAGTGAAGTGTTTGGTGCTTAATTAGTTTGCAAGAGTAGGATTGGCCACATGACTAAGGGTATGTACGACAGCTTGGCTCTTAAGGTTGTCTTTAAAGGCTCTAATTTATTTACAAACAATCTTAGAGACAACAACTCTAACAATTCATCTATAAAATCATTCATTTTCAACACAACTTCTCTCCTTACTCACTCCCTCGCTATTTACGATAGTTTACGTGCACAACTTGTCTCTTATATAAGAGATGACACATTCTCTCTGTCTTCGCATTCTCTCTCTTTCAACTAGGATTTTAAGTAACATGGCAGATAAAGGATAAATGAGGTCGTCACTATTGGAGATGCCTTAATGCATGATGGATTGGAGTGTACGTAATCACGAGAAAAAAAAAGGTTTAATCAAAAAGTTCCTTGGAAGCCTGAAGTGTGTTTGTTGCACTCTTGTCTCCGTAAATGTAGGCTGCCGTGGGTTCTGTACGGTCAAACTTTTAAAACTTTCATTATTGATCTATGTTAAAGTGTCTAGATTGACTACATGAAAATAATGCCATTATATTTATCTTGCAAAATACTTTCACAATATATATATTTTTTGTTATTTTTCTGGTATATTACGACAATAAATTATAGACAAAATCTTGCATTGGAGACCGTAAAAAGAAGGGGGAAAAACGTCGTATATTTGTGGACATAGTGAGTACGTGTTAATGCCTGGCCCGGTCTACACTTAATTTGGAGGCTATATGAGCTACATAGCCAGTGTTGTGTACTTGTGTTTCTTTTCTCCGTCTCCTTTTGATCGATGGCATGAATTTCTCATATTTATTAGGTACGCCCTGTCAATTCGGGTCCTCCGCCTAACGGCCTAAGTAACGAAGATGGTCTCCAGTTAATCCTTTGCCTTCTAGTCAAACGGCACTTGAAAACAACTTATCGATGATGTGTTTTTTTGTGGAGCAGTTAATAATGGGATGGCTGCATTGGTGAATCCGACGGCTGAGATCGACTGGCATGGTAAGCACATGAGCAGAGATACGGATGGCAATGGACCCTATTCCCCGTTCCCTGGGGAATTCACCTATTAAGAGTTGGGGTTAGCGCTATTTCTTCTTCCACGGGGTGCTAATATAAAAATTATATTCTTCATCAGGGGAAGCGGGGCCAAGGTCATTCCCCTACTTTCTATCCCCGCTACTCGTATGGCCCCCAATAAACCTTATGACATGCGGGCCACTACCGCACAGTCCATTACACCTCTACACTAAGTCGGCCCACAGCCCACTAATCGCCCCGTTTCTAACCCTAGCATCTCATTCTTGGTTCCCATATCCCCCTCGGCCTTCCTCATCCCAGTCACCGCCCCCAATCCCCAATCCCGCATCCGGCATCCAGCATCCGTATCCCCCTTCGTTTGGCTGCTTCGGTAGTTCCTCCCTTAGTCTTGCATTGTCGGACCCCCGGGTGTCACACAACCCCGAGACCCTCTGTGCATACCAAGTTAGTCCCATGATCAGTAGCTAGCTCGCACAGTTGCAACCATGATGTTATCATAACCATTCACAACGAACTAATGAAGCAGACAAAGTAATATTAGTTAACAGCAAAAGACCTTATGGTCAAGTTCTAACAAAAGTCGCCTCACAGGGCTTAGCAACAACAGAGTATCTGGCAGCGGAAATCTCAAAATACGTGGAGCCCAATCGACATGCCCACAGGCAATCGAGTGGAGGACGTGACCTAGTTCGCGAAGTCTTCAAAGTAGCCTTCTTCGTAGAACTCAATATTTCCTGATTCTTCTGCTGGGACTGATCAACAAAGGGCATAAAGCCGTGAGTACATAAAGTACTCAGCAAGTCGTAGAGAAATGTATGCACATATTATTCATGTCAGGCTTAAGCAAGGATGACTTTATGGTTAATTTGCAGAAAGCAAGTTTAACAGTAACTACATTAATTAGATTGCAAAGCAGGATTTTAAAAGATTAATACATAGATAACCAAGTTCTTTTGAATCAAATAGTGAACATCCCGTTCACTTCCCAACCATTCGAACCAAACTTTTCTACCGAACCAAACCACATTTTTGAAAATGCTACCCCTTGCGCGAAATCACCAGGCATGTCCGTAACCGGGGACACGGCTATTCGAATATATTTTTAACACTCTGCAGAGGTTGTGCGGCTTTACCCACAAGAGATAAATCACTTGTAATGTCCGTCGACACACTTAGGGTGTGCGACTAAGTGATCATCACAAGGCCTTTACAAAGTTCCATTTTGCCTCGGTTCTGCTCGCTAAGGTTTCGCTATCACAGCCCCCTCTTGCGCCAATAATCAACCCTAACAGAACCGACTCAAAACTTCCCTAATTAGTTGGCCAGGTCCGTCCCATACCGGACTTATGGTTGCACGAGGTGGCCCAGATCAATGACTTGCAAAGTTAAGTCCTTAGTTGGCTGCTCAGACAAGTCTACCACAACCCAATGTGCATCACACACCCACCTTAACTCCCTACCTCAAGCCCGAGCATAAATCATTTTTGTTCATTCCCGACCAAATGGCAATCCCTGCCATGGCACAACATCTTTTAATAAAAGTGGCCTCACACCACTGTTCCATAGTTCCATTAGTCAAATTTCATTAATCATTGAACATGTGATCGAAAGTCTCGCGGGTAACTAAAGCAAGACTAAGCAATACTACGCTCCCAAGTTGGTATACAATTATGTCCAACTAGTATTAACCATCCTATGGTGTCCAAGGGTATATGTCATTCAAGGAGACATTTCATTTTCAATTTATCAAGGAGGCATAATGGCAATTTGGTAATTATCTACTCCCAAAACTATTTTTAATAAAACTAGCCATGCATGATAATTTAATACAATATACATTTGTAAAATGGGTTCAACATGGTCAAAGGCCTACGACTTGCCTTCGTTGACGAGGAGCGGGTCTTCGGTCGTCAGGTCGAAGAACTCTTCCGAAATACCGGAATCTACACGTACGAGAATAGCAACAATAAATAAAACAGCACCAAATGAACTCCAAAAATTTCAAAACCAGAACCAAATGAAAGAGGCTGAATTTATATGAATTTAGAAATTTGGATCACCCAAATCGGAGTTCGGATGTGAAAGTTATGGCCAAAAGAAGTTGGAAAATCACATGAAATGATAGATTAGGGTTTTCGGATTTTCCGAATTTATTTTTCTATTGAAAAATCCGGAGAAATGCGTCAGCGCACACGCACGCGCTACGCGGTTGCCACGTCGGCCGAAGGCGCTGACGCTGGGCCGACCGGCGACGCAGCGCGGGGCCACGTCGGCTTCGGGCCGGGACAGAGAGAGAGAGAGCGAGGGCGGCCGGAATGAGAGATAGCGGCGGCGGGAACGACAGCGACGGCGCCGAAGCCGGAAAACAAGGAGGAGGAGGAGGAGGCGGCGTGGCAAAGCGGCCGAGAGGAGAAGAGAGAGAGAAAAGAGGAGAAGACGGCGGCTTTATAGACGAGCAGCCACGGCGGCGGATGGCGGCAGGCGGAGGCAGGGAGGGCGAGAGCAGGCGGCAAGCGCGGAGGAGGCGAGAGGCGGGCGGCGGCGGGCTCGAGGCGGCGGATTCGCGGCGGTGAACTTCGCACGCGCGACAGAGAGAGAGAGCGGCGCTTGGCGGAGGCACGACGAAGCGCCGTCCGATTCGTCGGACGGTGGGAGCGAGGGAGGCGCGGCGACGGAGCGTCGTCCGATTCGTCGGATAAGCGAGAAGAGAGAGGCGCGGCGAGGCGATGGTGTCGGATCGCGTCGGACGGCCAGCAAAAAAGGCGACATACGGCGAGGATTCGCCGCGACGACGATCGGACGATGCATGAGGTCGAGGCGGAGGCGGCGGGCGTGAGCGGAGGCGGGCCGCGGGAGTGGGCCGGAGGCGGAAATAGTGATGGGCCGGAGGGATTCGGCCCAAGAACAGTAAAAAGGATTTAAAATAGTTTTTGATTTTCAGAAATTCAAACAAATCAAAAAGCAATTTAGAAAATAGCAAATAGACTCCAAAAATTCTAGAAAAATTCACAGAAATTCCTTGAATTATTATGGACTTAATAAAAATACTTTAAACTTTAATTTTTCTTTTTCTTTTACAAATAAATTAATTTTTCATTTCGGGAAAAAGGAAAAACCCTTTTTAAAATCCAATAAATCCAAGAAAATACCTAAAATAATAATTTTGATTTTAAATTCTAGAAAACTCAATTAAACCAACTTTAATTTATTTGAAGTTTGATTAATTCACATTAACTGCAAATGGATTCTGAAATTTCCAATTAAGCTTTTGGCAAATAGAAGCAAATGGTTTTCTTTTAAAAAATTTCAAAAACTCTGAAAAAGCGGGACGCTACAAACCTACCCCTCTTAAAGGGAATCTCGACCCCGAGATTCAGGCTGACTAGAGAATAGGTGGGGAAACTCAGCCTTCAAGTCATCTTCTCGTTCCCAAGTGGCTTCTTCTTCGGTGTGGTTGCTCCACTGGACCTTGCAGAAACGGATGGTCTTGCTTCTTGTCACTCGCTCTGCTATTTCCAAGATCTTGATGGGATGCTCCTTGTAGGTGAGGTCTTCCTGCAGGGCAATTACTTCCATTGGCATCTGCTCTTCGGGCACACGCAAACACTTCTTCAACTGTGACACGTGGAAGACATTATGCACATCGGCACCGAGGCGGAGCTCCAACCGGTAGCGATTTCTCCTCTTCGGGCTAGAACTGGGAAAGGTCCGATGTACCTTGGTGCAAGCTTTCCGCTTACTCTGAAACGACGCATCCCTTTGAGAGGCGACACCTTCAGGTACACATGATCACCAGGTGCAAAAGCTAGATCTCGACGACGGTTATCAGCATAACTCTTACTCGCTCGGTCTTTGTTCTCACCTTTCTCGATTGATCGAACTTGCTCTTGGCTTTTTCCAAAATATCTGGCCCAAACACTTGTCTTTCGCCTACTTCATCCCAATACAAGGGTGTTCGCATTCTTCTTAGTAAGAGCTTCAAATGGAGACATCTGGAGGCTTGACTGTAATTGTTGTTATAGAAAAACTCGCATAAGGTAGCATTTGATCCCAATCTGTGCGATTTGCTAAGGCACAAGCCCTTAACATATCTTCTAGGATTTGATTCACTCTTTACGTCTGCCCATCCGTCTGGGATGATAAGTATCTTGAAATTTAGGTTAGTACCGAACATTGTGCAACTTCGCGAATCTTGAGGTGGCTGGGATTCTCGATCGACACGATCTTCTTGGCAGACTCCATCTTTGGCACACTATCTTTGCCATGTACAATTACGCGATCTATCACGAGTAAGTAGTCTTGGTCGGGAGAAAGTGAGCAACTTTGGTTAGACGATCCACAATTACCCAGATAGAATCATATCCGACCTTGTCCTTGGCAAACCAGTGATAAAATCCATGCCAATTTCTTCCCACTTCCATTCGGGCACTCTCAAGGGTTGCAGGAGTCCAGAGGTCTTTGATGCTCGGCTTTAACTCGCCGACAGACATCACACCGAGCTACATACTCGGCAATCTCACGCTTCATGCTAGGCCACCAATACATTTCCTTGAGGTCTTGGTACATTTTTGTGCTCGTGGTGAATGGAGTACAAAGTTTCATGGGCTTCCTTGAGTATCGACTTCTTAAGCTCTTTCTAACTGGAACACAGTTAAACTTGTCAAACCAAATGGTGCCTTGTTCATCTTACGAAAATCTCGTGGCTTTACCCTTCTTCATGTTGCTCTTAATTTCCTTAATATTGGCATCTTCAATTTGGGCTTCCTTGATCCGATTCGCAAAGTGGGTTGAACTTCTAGGGCGCTAGGTAACCTTCCTCAACCAACTCTAACTTGAGCTTCGAATTCTTCATGAAGGGTTGGTGATTTTCCTTGATCGTCGTGGTATTGCGAAGAGACTTTTCTACTCAAGGCATACGCCACAACATTAGCTTTGCTCGGGTGGTAATGGATTCCAATATCATAATCCTTGATTAACTCTAACCATCTTCTTTGCCTCATATTAAGATCGGCTTGAGTGAAAATGTACTTCAAGTTCTTATGGTCCAGTATAGACTTCACAAAGCGATTACCAATAAGGTAATGACGCCATATCTTTAGAGCATGCACTACTACAGCTAACTCCAAGTCATGAGTGGGGTAATTCACTTCATGAGGCCTCAATTGACGGAAGCATAAGCTACTACCTTCCTTTCTTGCATCGAGACACGACCAAGTCCTTGCCGGATGCATCACGAAAATCTCAAAATCCTTAGGACATCCGCAAAATCAACACCGAGTGTGTGGTCAAACGCTTCTTCAACTCTTGAAACTTTGCTCACAATCATTGTCCAAGCAAATTTCTTTTCTTTCTTCAACAAATTGAGTGAGGGTCTTGCTATCTTGGAGAATCCTTCTATAAATCGGCGATAGTATCCCGCCATTCCAAGAAAACTTCGACTGAGGCACCGACTTGGGTGACTCCTAATTAACACATCCGTAACCTTGCTAGGGTTAACAGATACTCCTTCTGCAGACATGACATGTCCCAGGAAGGTAACTTCTTTCATCCAAAACTCACACTTGCTGAATTTAGCATAGAGTTGATGATCTCTAAGCTTATTCAGGACCAAACGGAGGTGCTCTTCATGCTTTTCTTCACTCTTGGAATACACCAAAATATCGTCAATGAAGACAATGACGAACTTATCCAAATACTCCATGAATACTTTATTCATCAAATTCATAAAGTAGCAAGGGCATTGGTCAATCCAAATTACATGACTGTGAACTCATACAGTCCATACCGGGTTGAGAAAGCTGTCTTGGGAATATCTTCTGAACGAATCTTCAACTGGTGGTATCCTGACCTCAAGTCTATCTTGGAGAACACTCCGGCTCCTTTAAACTGATCAAATAAATCATCGATCCAGGCGAGGGTACTTATTCTTGATGGTGACCTCATTGAGGGCTCGGTAATCCACACACATCCGTTGGGTGCCATCCTTCTTTGCAACAAAGATCACCGGGCTCCCAAGGTGAAGAACTTGGTCGGACAAAACCTTTCTCTTGCATTTCTTCAATTTGCTTCTTGACTCAACCAAATCATGTGACAGCAATCTGTAGGGTCTCTTGAAAATAGGTGCGTTCTGGAACAAGATTGATGACAAACTCCAAGTCTCGATGCGGTGGCATTCGGGTAGGTCATCAGGAAAGACATCTGAAAACTCTCTGACTACTGGCACTTCCTCCAAAGATACAACACTGGCACTGCAGACTAAAGCTCTAGCTAGCTTCTCTGGGGAGGCTTCAAACTTTACTTTGGTTCCATCCGGACTGACCAAAGTGATGCTTCTACCACCACAATCCAAGAGGGCTTGGTGATTGGCAAGCCAATCCATTCCCAAAATCACATCAAGAGACTTGGTGTCTATGATGATGAGATTAGCAAGGAATTCTACCCCTTCTATGGTCACTTTAACCTTAGGGCAACCTTGGTTCGTACTCAATTCCGAACCGGGAGACTGAACCAACAAAACACTTTTAAGAGGCAAAACTTCCAATTGGTGCCTTTCAGCAAAACTCCGAGAAACAAACGAGTGCGAAGCTCCAGAATCAAACAAAGCATGGCGGGTCTTTGAATTGACAAGGAACTTACCCAAAGACGACGTCCGGTCATCTCGGGCTTCCTCCTGATGGTGTGGTTCACACGACCTCTTCCAAAAGGCCGAGGAGTCTTGGTAGTGCGGTTGGAGTCCGAGGAGCTCCTCGTGCGACTCTGGAGTGGGGTCTGGTCGGAGTGGCTCCTATGTTGAAACGAGCAGAGAAGGGCCTTGCCTCTGCAGGCGCTATTGGCGAAGTGCCCGGTGATGGCACTTAAAGCGAGTGATCCGTGGCGGGGTTGACATTCCTTGGGCTGCTGGTTCTTTGGGCTGTTGAAGCTGCGGTCACTTTGGAATCTTTGGGCGAGGTCTTCGCTCTGGGGCTCAATGTGACAGTGGAGCAACACGGCGGAGGCGGCATATTCATTCGACTCTGGGAGTGAGACCGATGGGCAGCATGTTGCATCATCTTTCTCTTGCGGGATTCTTCAAGCTCACGGCGGGATTCCTCGATGAGCATGGCCTTGTTCACAGTCTTTGCCGAAATCTGCATAATCATTCCCAATGACTTGCACCTTCAAACGGGGTTGAGTCCTCTCTTGAAGCGCTTGGCGGGCATCATGCGTGGCAACGTCCTCTTGGGCATAACGGGATAGCCGAGTGAATCTGTTAAGATATTCACTCAGCGACATGTTGCCTTCTTTGCGACTCACGGAACTCATTCTTTTCATTTCCACCTTTCCATCGGGGATATGGGAGTGGCGAAAGCTCCCAAAACTTCGGCCCAAGTGATACTCTCGGGGTTTCCATGGCGGCACAATAGTTCTCCCACCATTACGCGGTACCTTCAAGGCGGTGAGTGGCATCTGTAACCTTCTCGCGATAATCACAATGGGTGATAGCGAGCTTCTTTCCATGGGCGTAACCGGTCATCGCGTCCAATGGCTCGGAGGAGTTAGAAAGTGGGCGGATGGGTCCTTAGAAACTCTGCGAGCCTAGACGGAGGAAACAGGGGTGGAGCGGCGGGGTGTGGCGTTGCTTGGTTGTTACGATTCATCATTGCGGCGAGTGCGGCGATGCAGTTCTGGCGATTCATCATCCGAGTCATGTTACGCATCATAGAGCTCATCGGTGCGTCTGGCCGCCATGAACCGACTCAAACCGGATCTGACCTTGGCGGCTGGGAAGGCAGGCGTGGCACTTGAGTCTCATCCGGCTTGCGGAGTTGTGGGTGCGAACCATCTGCGACAAAGCTTCACTGGTTTAATAGACGAGAAGAAGAAAGCAATTTAGATGAGAGGGAAAGCACGGGGATGAGCGAGAAACAAGGGAGATAGATGGATCAACCTAATGCGGACAAAGTTGGTTTTACCCAACGAACGGATAGCCGGAAAGCTATCAAGAAGCAAACAAGAAAGAGACACTTAAGCACAAAAGCACTATTACGCAGACTAAACGAATCTAAAACTAGGGAGGCAGCTACCAATCTAATCTTTACGGAGGGTCGACTTGAAACAGCAGCAGATCTTGAGCCTCCAAAGCTTCCATTGCTTGATCTTGAAGGGCTCGATCCTAGGGATAATCCAGAGATGAGGGAGTCAAATTTAAATTTGAAAACCAAGTTCCAGAAAAGATAAGATGAAAGAACTCAAGAATGATATAAGAGGGTAAGAAGATAAGAAAATAATAGAACGAGGCGAGAAAGAACAGAATAAGATGAGAGAAGAATTTCTAGTCAAGTTAATTGCTTGGTTTGATTTAGAAAATATATTTTGAATTTTTGACTAAGACGACCAATCTAGCTGTGGTTACGTCCTACAGTCGATATGGCTCTGATACCATCTCTTGTCGGACCCCCGGGTGTCACACAACCCCGAGACCCTCTGTGCATACCAAGCTAGTCCCATGATCAGTAGCTAGCTCGCACAGTTGCAACCATGATGTTATCATAACCATTCACAACGAACTAATGAAGCAGACAAAGTAATATTAGTTAACAGCAAAAGACCTTATGGTCAAGTTCTTACAAAAGTCGCCTCACAGGGCTTAGCAACAACAGAGTATCTGGCAGCGGAAATCTCAAAATACGTGGAGCCCAATCGACATGCCCACAGGCAATCGAGTGGAGGACGTGACCTAGTTCGCGAAGTCTTCAAAGTAGCCTTCTTCGTAGAACTCAATATTTCCTGATTCTTCTGCTGGGACTGATCAACAAAGGACATAAAGCCGTGAGTACATAAAGTACTCAGCAAGTCGTAGAGAAATGTATGCACATAGTATTCATGTCAGGCTTAAGCAAGGATGGCTTTATGGTTAATTTGCAGAAAGCAAGTTTAACAGTAACTACATTAATTAGATTGCAAAGCAGGATTTTAAAAGATTAATACATAGATAACCAAGTTCTTTTGAATCAAATAGTGAATATCCCGTTCACTTCCCAACCATTCCAACCAAACCTTTCTACCGAACCAAACCACATTTTTGAAAATGCTACCCCTTGCGCGAAATCACGGGCATGTCCGAAGCGGGACACGGCTATTGAATAGATTTTAACACTCTGCAGAGGTTGTACAGCTTTACCCACAAGAGATAAATCACTTGCAATGTCCGTCTGACACACTTCCGAGGGTGTGCGACTAAGTGATCATCATAAGGCCTTTACAAAGTTCCATTTTGCCTCGGTTCTGCTCGCTAAGGTTTCGCTATCACAGCCCCCTCTTGCGCCAATAATCAACCCTAATGAACCGACTCAAAACTTCCCTAATTAGTTGGCCAGGTCCGTCCCATACCGGACTTATGGTTGCACGAGGTGGCCCAGATCAATGACTTGCAAAGTTAAGTCCTTAGTTGGCTGCTCAGACAAGTCTACCACAACCCAATGTGCATCACACACCCACCTTAACTCCCTACCTCAAGCCCGAGCATAAATCATTTTTGTTCATTCCCGACCAAATGGCAATCCCTGCCATGGCACAACATCTTTTAATAAAAGTGGCCTCACACCACTGTTCCATAGTTCCATTAGTCAAATTTCATTAATCATTGAACATGTGATCGAAAGTCTCGCGGGTAACTAAAGCAAGACTAAGCAATACTACGCTCCCAAGTTGGTATACAATTATGTCCAACTAGTATTAACCATCCTATGGTGTCCAAGGGTATATATCATTCAAGGAGACATTTCATTTTCAATTTATCAAGGAGGCATAATGGCAATTTGGTAATTATCTACTCCCAAAACCATTTTTAATAAAACTAGCCATGCATGATAATTTAATACAATATACATTTGTAAAATGGGTTCAACATGGTCAAAGGCCTACGACTTGCCTTCGTTGACGAGGAGCGGGTCTTCGGTCGTCAGGTCGAAGAACTCTTCCGAAATGCCGGAATCTACACGTACGAGAATAGCAACAATAAATAAAACAGCACCAAATGAACTCCAAAAATTTCAAAACCAGAACCAAATGAAAGAGGCTGAATTTATATGAATTTAGAAATTTGGATCACCCAAATCGGAGTTCGGATGTGAAAGTTATGGCCAAAAGAAGTTGGAAAATCACATGAAATGATAGATTAGGGTTTTCAGATTTTCCGAATTTATTTTTCTATTGAAAAATCCGGAGAAATGCGTCGCAAGACACGCACGCTGCTTCTGCTGCGTTGCCACGTCGGCGCCGACTTGGCGCCGACCAAGATCGACGCTGGCGGCCACGTCGGCTCGGGCCCGGGCGAGAGAGAGAGAGAGAGAGAGAGAGAGACGGAGGGCTGGGTGGAGTGAGGAGATGACGGCGGCGCTGGGAACGACGGCAGCGGCGCCGGGAAGACGGCGATCGCGCGGAGGAGGAGGGGGGCGGTGAAGCGGGCGAGAGGGAGAAGGAGAGAGAGAGGAAAGAGGAGAAGACGGCGGCTTTTATAGGACGACGGCCACGGGCCGGGCAAGCGGCGCAGGAGGCGGGACGGACGGGACGAGGCGGCAGCGCGCGGCGCGAGGCGGACGAGACGGGCGAAGCGGCAGCGGGCTCGAGGCGGCGGGATTCGCGGCGGCGAACTCCTGCACGCGCGCAGAGGAGAGAGAAGCGGCTGGCGGCGAGACGACGACGGGCGCCGTCCGATTCGTCGGACGGTGGGAAGCGCGAGGCGCGGCGGCGGAGCGTCGTCCGATTGTCGGACGGCGGAGAAGTGAGAGAGCGCGATCGAGGCGATGGCGTCGGATCGCGATCGGACGGCCAGCAGCAAAAGCGGCGTGGCGGCGAGGCCGTAGCGATGACGATCGAGCGGTGAAGCGAGGTCGGCGGAGGCGGACCGGCGGAGCGGAGGCGGGCCGCGGGAGTGGGTCGGAGGCGGAAATAGTGATGGGCCGGAGGGATTCGGCCCAAGAACAGTAAAAAGGATTTAAAATAGTTTTTGATTTTCAGAAATTCAAACAAATCAAAAAGCAATTTAGAAAATAGCAAATAGACTCCAAAAATTCTAGAAAAATTCACAGAAATTCCTTGAATTATTATGGACTTAATAAAAATACTTTCAACTTTAATTTTTCTTTTTCTTTTACAAATAAATTAATTTTTCATTTCGGGAAAAAGGAAAAACCCTTTTTAAAATCCAATAAATCCAAGAAAATACCTAAAATAATAATTTTGATTTTAAATTTCAGAAAACTCAATTAAACCAACTTTAATTTATTTGAAGTTTGATTAATTCACATTAACTGCAAATGAATTCTGAAATTTCCAATTAAGCTTTTGGCAAATAGAAGCAAATGGTTTTCTTTTAAAATTTTTCAAAAACTCTGAAAAAGCGGGATGCTACATGCATCCAGCAGCTCCGCATCCACCAACAGCCGGCGTCACCGCCGCTCCCAATTCCTCATCCCACATCCAGCATCCGCATCCCCCTTCGTTTGGCAGTTCCTCCCTCAGTCCCGCGTCCACCAATAGCAGATTGCTCCACCAACCACAGCTTCGTCCGGTCCTCCGGTTCTCCCCAACATCCGACGCCGACTGCTCTACCAACAGTTGACGTGGAGACACCGGCTTCGTCCGGTCCTCCACAACATTCGACACCAGCTGCTCCACCAACAGCCGATGCGACGACACCAGTCCTCCAGTCCTCCCTAACATCCAACGCCGGCCTCCTCCCCAATAGCCAAGAGCCGACGCCAACCTCCTCTAGTCCTCCTCCTCCCCAACAGCCGGTGCTGGCCTCCTCCTCCCCAACAGCCGACGACGGCCTCCTCCTCCTCTAGTTATAGATTGTGGCTCATTTTACTCATGGATGCTTGCTTGATTTTAAATTACTTCATTCTGGATATATCTCCATTTTCAAATGCTTGATGTCTCTATTTGCTTGCTTGCTTGATGATGAATTGATGATCCAACGTTCGGGTTTGGATCCTGTGAGGCCCCGATCGATAACCCGATGGGTGCGGGAACGGGGAGAATAGTATCCAAAGATGGAGACGGAGACGGGGAGTAGAGATTTTTCCTTCTCTCAAGGACAGAGCTATTCCACCACTCCCGCCGGGAAATGGCCCGTTGCCATCCTAGATACCAGTAAATCAATTCGATCTGATGGTGATCCTTAATTGTCTGACGACGATGCATTGATGCAGCCATGGCACACATGGATTGCTTCTGCCCCAGGCACCTTCCTGCAACGAAAGCAAGGGTGCCCTTTTGCAGCTGCCTCTCTGTAGGCCATGCATCGAAGCTTTTATCATCATCTCCTTTTCTCATTTATCGCACAAGCTAGGCCTGTCCCCGTTGTATTACTTGTACGTGTCACCTGTGAATGTGCTGTGCGTTATCATCTCTCAAAATGGCCATAAATCCTCTCATGTCACGAGTTGTGCCGATGCCTCTGACCACTACTACACACATGTAGTTATACTTGTATGCATTTAGATCATCCTATCAGATTAAGAGGAAAATTGTACTTAAATTATTCTCGGCGTTATCACTTCGAATCAGGAAGGATTTGACAGGAGCGATAGCTCTATGTCCATGGACTAGCAGAAATATCGCTTTTGTGTGTCATGAAGTTCAACAACGCGGCCGCTCATGTGTTCCTAGCAGGGGATGTTTTGGATCAGTCTCCTAATATTTTTTGTTTCTTCTTTTACTAATTCAAATGGAGATTGGAAAAAATAGATTAAAAGGCGTCCATGATATAATCAAATGGATCGAAGAGCTGCGTCGGTAGAGGATTTTATTTGTGGTTCTGAAGCATCCAGATGAAAATATTTAGTCTACCATTCAGGCATTCCCTGGTTTAGATTTGCATTATATATTTATATATATATATATATATATATATGACGCCTGTTTCGTACTCCCAGGAGTACATACTCCCACTTTGAATATACCACTTAAACGAATATATTATACTTCTTTATCATTTTTAATATACTTAAATAACAGTTATAAGATACTCCAGTGCAATTTAATTGAAATTTTTTCATTAGAGTCCTTTATTTTTGCTATATACATTTTTCATATATAAACAAAGTATACACATAAATTTTCTATAAAAAGTGGACTTTCATGAATTTTTTTTTTCATAGAACTCACTTTGGAGTATCTTATAATCATCATTGGAGTATACTCAAATAGATAAAGAGGTATTACCATACGATTTAAGTGGTATATGAAAGATGAGATACATACTCTGTGAGTACCAAACAATTTTCATATATATATATATATATATAGGGCCTTTGTTGTACTCGAGAGTACATACTCCGTTTTGAATATACCACTTAAATAAATATATTATACTTCTTTATCATTTTCAAGTATACTTAAATACCAATTATAAGATACTCCAATGCGATTTGATTGAAAAATTTTCATTGGAGTCCTTTATTTTTGCTATATACCTTTTTTCATACATAAAAGAAGTATATACACAAATTTAGCTATAAAAGGTGGACTTTAATGATTTTTTTTCATAGAACTCACTTTGGAGTATCTTATAATCATCATTGGAGTATACTTAAATAGATAAAGAGGTATTATCATACGATTTAAGTGGTATATGAGAGGCGGGAGTACATACTCCCAGGAGTACCAAACCATTTTCCTATATATATATATATATATATATATATATATATAGTGTGAAGTCTTTTTCCTACTCCCGAGAGGAGTACTCCCTATTTCGTATCTCACAACGTAGAGAGTATCTTGCGCAATCGAGAGTATGTATGTGTAGTATACGAGTATATAAGACTACCTAGGTGGTATTCACACCTTTTCAGATGTGGTATGTACAATTTTTTAGACATACTCATTTTTAGTAGGAATATAGAGGTATTTACCAAATATGCTAAAAACTATGGACTCTGTTATAAATTTTTCATGTGGTTCGAATTGAAATATCTTATCACTAGTATATGAATATACCCAAAGTGATAAAGGAGTATGTCATATTCTTTTAAGTAGTATAACAAAGATGAAAGTAACTACACCCGTGTGTATATATATATATATATATATATATATATATATATAGACACACTCCCAAGTGTAGTTACTTCCATAAGCACAACTGTTGGAATACTCATCAGACAATTCTACGATGCATATAAATTAATATCTGCCGCTGCGCTTATCTATGGGCATCGCACCTGTGGCTGTGATACCCAAGTTGACTTTCTTTAACTATATCGATCATATTTCACAGGAAAAATATGAGAAAAATATCATTAAAATACTCAAGCTCTTCTGCGGGGGGACTCAATATTTGTTTCATTTTCCCAGCAAGGTTAAGATTACCTTGCTCTTTTCCTTACAAGGTTGTTGAGAAATTACATGCTAGTTAGGACTATGCAGGCAGTGTCCTGTGAGGTGGTGACGAACAGACGATGATACGACGTTGACAGATCTAGAGCAATTCTCACGTGCATATAAGTATATATGCTTGTGTGTTTGGTGAGCAGTCTGAAGCTGGCAGGGAAACTTTTTCCCATTTTCTGGCTTTTTAACGGGATTTTGTACCAAAATAGTAAAAAAAGCTCTTCACTCCGAACAAATCGATACCACTATCGCGTTTAAAATGCACGATAGACCACGTGATGACCTCCCGTGCAAGCACGACTGGACAGGCTGGCTGCTGCGAGATGGGGCGCAACAAGTTTCATACCGTGTATTTTAAGTGCAAAGAAGTGTTATTTTTGTCAATTTATTGCTATTTTCACTATTTCGATTTGAAATCGCGCTGAATAAGCCGAAAACTCACGAATGCACATCGATCACGTCACATCGCGGCGTCCGCGGCACTGTGCGTGTCCGGCCGGCGTATCTGGAGTTTTTCATCTTTCTCGCTTCTGTTTATTTGGCATGTGAATCATAAATTGGTGTATTCTATCACTTCCTCTCGCTTTCGCGTACAAGACGCAATCACAGCACCCTGCCCTCCTCGTCGATCTTCAACCCCATCGCTCACCGTCGAAACCGACCGGCTGTTAGTTAATGTAATGTAATCGTAACTAACCGATTCACAACTGAAGGTGTTGACTTGGAGCAACAAATAATGTGAATTGCCACTTGGGTTACAGAAAGGTTGCGAAGACATCTCTGACTCTTTGTGCTTATACGATTCATATGCATTATTCATGCTTCGCATGGAGAATTCTGGCATTTTTTCCCTTTCAGATGACAAGGATCACATGACCATCTCCAAATTATTATTTGCTCTTTATGTTTGTGCCAGGGATTATTTGCCTATATATACATGGATGTGAAATATGTGCATGTAGTAGTATGTATGATAGGGTGTATAAATATAGCATGTTGGCTTTTAAAAAGAAGTATAAATAGCATGCAGGAATTAATGGAGATATCAGGCGGTGTACATAAAGCTAATGTAACTTGTCTACGCATGTACATCTACTTATCGTATGTTGTCTACATACAATGGGCTAACGGACATAGGCTACTTGGTTAGGGGTGAAAACAGGCGAATAATCCACATGGGGTACTAATTTTTAGTCCCAATACTTATTCGATATATATATATATATATATATATATATATATATATATATATATATATAATCTCATGGAATATGAGTTAGGATATGAAAAGAGCAATATTCGATCTATATTTTATAGGACATCGATAAATCAACAAAATGGATATCCGATAAACATCAATATCCTTTAATATTCTCTATTGTTTTCTAGTCATCGACTAATATATAGTACAAATTTACATTTGATTATGTTTATGTTGTTAAGTAGGATAAATAATTCTCTAATAATTAGTATAATTTGATACTTTCGTTGATGAAGTTATGTCTTTTCTTTATGTGGACACTATCCGTCAAGTTATCTATGATCGATTTAAATCCGATCCGCATCCATCCGTGCTCGTATCACGAAAAATATATATTCTCATATGTATCCTACTTTAAATATAGTGTAAAAATATGAATTAGAATACAAGAAAATGAATATATACCGTATTCGACCCGCTTTCAGCCCTATACTTGGTTAGAGAAGCTAAAGATGATATTCTATATTAGCATATTTCGTCCTGCAAAAGATAATGACATGCCAATAATCCCGCTATTGCAGCTTGACCATTTCCATATAATCAACGCCGTTCCTGGAGCTGGCGATTCATGCTGTGCAAAAGATAATTCTGGGGACAGATAGCAAGCAGCTTGTGGATCTTTTCAATGAAGGTGCACGGACTTGTTCTGATGTTACACCGATTATTGAGGAAATTAGTAATAATTTGTTTTTCGGCAGTGTAATACTGCCGCTCACTTATGTGCAAAATAAGTCTATAGTAATTCTAGTTGATGTATGTGATTTGAGATACCCAGCTTTATAAACGATGTCTTGATGCGGGATTGTAATATTGCTCAATCCAAATATAAAAGCTCCCTTTGTCTCAAAAAGAAAAAAATCGACGCGGCTCATCCAAGTATCCATATTTGACATTGATTTTGCATGCACATGAACGAACAGATCGATGCCAAAAAGATTACTATTAACCTTAGATGCACAATGGCACACCTGTGTCGTGTAGCCGTGTAGGGTGGCCCCACAGAAGGCTCCAAAGTTTTAGGGCGCAGGGCGACAGCGTGTGGCGTGCAGGGCACCCCCATCGACGGCCCAATCATTGGAGCGCGGCCGGCACGCAAACCCCGAGGCGTCCAACCGGATCGCGCCACGCCTCTCAGTCAACCGCTCGCTCGCCCGCGCTCAAGTTGACTTGGCCGTTCGCGCACGACAGGATGCATTGCTGCGATTCTGGAACAAATGGTTCGAGGAATTTGTTGTCACGTTGAATGTAGTGGAATGCAAACATGAATTTGATTTGGGTCTGTAAGGGTATGTTTGGTTCGTTGAATAGAGTGGTACTTAACCATTTGGTACGGAAAATAAGCTCGTTTAGATGTTTGGTTGGTTGAATAAAACCAAACCATTCGGGATGAGATGGTTCAAAAAAATAAATATTCAATGTTTATGTTGTATCATCCCGTTCGCGAAAAAATCCCGAACCACACCGTTCACTCGAATTCCAAGACACTGGGTGACGTGGCGCTTGATTTACGAGCTTTAAATGATTATATATGTCCTAAACCGAGTATCCGATTTATGATCCGATTGAACCGTTGTATTCCTTGTCATTTAATTAATAAAATAAGACCACTTTTGGTATATTTTAGTGTAAAAAATATCATACGGACCATCCTATTCCACCAACCAAACATTATCTTGAACCATCCAGGATTATTCTATTCCACCAACCAAACAAAATCATGTATCATCATATTCCACTAACCAAACACCGTACTTGTATCATCTCATCCAGACGATCACATCCTACATGTACCATCCTATCCCATTCAACCCCATCCCACCAACCAACGCACCCTAAATGAATGCCTTCTTTAGAACTAACTAATAGCATTGCATTTTAGAGTGTCTTGCGCTAACTTTAGCAGGAAGTATTAATCCGGTTCTAAGTAATAATTGGCGCTTCACCAAATTATCTTTTGAGTGTTTAAATGAAGCTCTCTTGGAGTTTGGCCAATGTGAATGTTACGCAAAAGGTGTATATAAATTTGCAATTTCTACTATATATAAATTCTCCTTAGCCAGTGCCGCATTTTTTGATTTTTTTTTGTTAATAGGAAAAAAATGAAAAACCAATTGAAATATATAGGAAAGCCTGAACATAATGTTGAAACCTAGGAATGGCGTGAGCTCTGCTAGCGTCCATGTAGGACGCAAGCAACGATTGCGCCCAGGTTCGCTCCTTCAGCGGTAGCAACTCTCATGTCCCAAAATTGCTCGTTACGCCTTGTAAACGCTTCCCTCCTGAGCTACAAAAGCATGCGCTACTGCATGCTCATGTGCACGTCGTCCATCCGTGCAAACAAATTTGTAGTACATGCATCGTCATGACATGAATGTATCTCCTTCGGATCTAGATTCTCTGTTGTAACGCATGACAGTGATTGATGAGTGCATGATCAGTCGGTGGTATTACTGTAGGATCGTGGGAAGACTACGATAGCAAAAAAAAATTATACCGCGCAACCAAGGAACCTTCGCTAGTAATAGATCACGAGATTACCACTAGACGCTCTGACTTGTAGCGAAAGTAGAGTCGATGTAGCAAGTTGATGCAATATTGGTCGTACTTGTCGCGCGCCTTCTCCTCCGACTCCGATGATCGTCACGAGTTACGGATCATCCTAGTGCTGATGCTTCACAACAACATCTGCAAGGTATCCACACGTACAGGGCAGGGACACAACATGCTAGAGTGCTAGTGCCGGTGGCGTGGTTGAGGAAGACGTGATTATTAGGGTTTCGGGGATTCTTCAAAAGAATTATTGCACCCCTTGCCACCGCCCCTCTATTTATAGGCATCCATAATGAGTCTCGAACTTGAGGCTCATTAGGAACTCGTGATCTACAAAAATTCGAATCACCATCCAAATCAAATCATTGCTCTTTAAGTGTGTGACCCTATAGATTCATATGTAATCGGTTGTGACTTGAAAACTCTTTTCCGATCACAAGTCGTCAGCGGTACCTAGCAGCATATAACGATTCCTGAACACACATAAAATATATCAGATGAACTTTAATGCAATATGATCTAAGATCAGGTCCTTATCACTTACGACCAGCTCGCACTTAGTCACGACCAGTCCATACTTAGTTACGACCAGTTGGTGATTACGTTCGATCAGTCTACGACCAGCTTCGACTAATCTACAACCAGCTTGTATTTTCATACGACTAGTTGTGAGACCATGTTCGACTAGTCTACGACCAGTCTATATCTCTATACGACCATCTCGTATCTGGTTGAACCGAACGACCTGCTTGTGCATTCTCCCTTTGCCTCACGATATCTGGTTGAACTACTGGATCCATTTCCTATCTCCTTCCCTTTTGCTCTCCCATCGAGACTCCCTCTCCAAGGCTCAAGCAACAATCCCGGAGATTTTTCCCCACCTCATAGACTCCATCAGCTTTACGATGAAAACAAGTGCCAATTCTGTCTTACAGATGATAAGCTCCTTCTACCACCCGCCGCGCATGGATGCCCTATAAGAAGTGCCCTCTCAGCTCGAAGATTCGACGGCGCCAGTAACTAGCTGTGGTGCCCAACACATCATGCCGCCACCTACCCCAAAACACTGCCTCGCCACTATTCGCCTGCTTCCACACCGCCAACCTCCCTAATAGCTTGCGAACTTCTGCCGTGTATTCAGTGGCTTACCCTCTCTCACTCGTCCCCTCCCCTCGGATATCTGAGGTTAGGTCCCAATGCTCTCAGAAATCCTAACCCCAGTTAAACCGGTCCCTAACCCTACCAAAGACAAAGACGTTGATGAAGCTACAATACACATCCCGAGGTTGGTCCAAAGGTTAGAAATTTGGATGAATTTTGGGAAGAAATCATGCATTTATTTTCTATCAAACCATCTTTCTAATGTACAACTAAAAAAATAGCGAAACCATGCAATGAAATCTCAAACACAGTACGACAAAAGAGATTTGTTCAAAAAAAGTGACCACAGGAAATAGTGGCCAATTATTCAACATTGTTTTGGCAAAAGAGCATTGCATGAATTTGCATTAAGGAGGCACAAGACAAACATATGGGACGCTACCATTGCTGGCGTTCCACAAGGACACAACCTTTGCTTTTCCTACGTCCCTCCGAGATTTTGAATTGCAGCTAGGATTTTCCTATATATTTAAATTGATTTCTCATTTTCCCCACTTATAAAAAATTCGGCTACATTTTGCATATTTTTCATTATACTATGCAGGCTGTAATTCCACCTTACGTGGTACTAAAAAAATTTGGTCATAATATAAAAGGAAGAAATCCATATGACCCCCTAAGTATTGTTATGCGGTCGCTCAACCCACTGACATGAAAACACATGCTATTTGACCATCTCACGTTGCAAAACCAGGTTACTTAACCCCCTAAGATGGTTTCAGAGGGGGTTTTGCCACCATGGCAAATGACGTAGCAATGACTCAACAAATCAAAGTTATAAAATTTTCAAAATTTTATTACACTATGGGCCCATGTGTAATGCCTAGTGGCCCTGCTCGAGCCATCGTCGTCCTTGTCACGCGACTTCGGTGCATCGTCTTCGACGAGCCCTTCGCGGTCCTACGACCCAAGTCCCCTATCAACATCGTGCTCCTCCTGGGCGCGCTATCGGTGGCGGCGGCAGTGCGCTCGAGGGTGGCCATGGCTGCGCGGCGCGGGGCACTCACTCTAGGGCCAAGTGCATACACATGCTGACATCGTGGTGGAGACGTGCGCCCTGCCGTGTGCCGCAGAGGTGGTGGTTGCATGGAGTGACAGGGACGGTGGCGAGGCCACTGCGCGGGCATACACCGACGTCGACCGCCTTTCCTTCTCCAAGTCTGGCATCAAGTCTGTCAAGTCTGGTCTCTTCACCCATTGGGTATTTTTGTGAGCCCTTTTACCAACATGTTTCTCTCTACCAACATGTTCCTCTCAACATTATATACATTTCTATTCAAATAAATTTTTATTTCCTCAACTAGTTGCTGTCGCCCATGTCATCTTCTTCATCTCCGATCAAACCTCGATCGCCGCTTAGCTTCCTGGCCGCGCCCCCCACCGGTTGTCGCCCACGCTGCCGGTGCTCCGTCGGGGTGTGGATATCATGGGGATATACTCATGATCTTAGGATGATGTTACAATTGGCAATGGCGTTGAAGGTTTGTCGAATCACGCATTTTAGGCAAAAGTTCAGGTGCTGACCGGCCTATGTGGCGGTCAGACCGGCCACCACTGGCGGTCAGACCGGCCAGGCCTTGGGCTAGAGGCTGGTGGTTAGACCGGCCATGGGTGGTGGTCTGACCGTCCATTAAGTGTCTTTGAATTTGGAGCTGGGCAAAAAATAGAGGGTGTAGGCAAGAAAGAGGATTCTCTTACATTTGGTCTCATAATTTTTGAAGCTTCGAGTCAAAAGTTCTATTCGTTTGAAATTTCAAGAGAGGTCTCGGATTTTTAGGGAGAAAATTTGGCTAAGTCCCCTGTTGGGCGGTCAGACCAGCCAGGTGGCGATCAAACCAGCCATGGGTGGCGGTCTGATCGGTTTTGATTTGTTCGTCGGCCATCTTGGCGCGATGATTGTAGTTTAAGTCAAGTTCATGGGTTTCAGTGCATATGTGTCGCATGATGCACGTTTTGACTAACGTGGGCAAAGTTGGGAAGAACTTGTTCCCAGAATCGATTTCTTGGTCTATTGTTTTGCAGGTGACTTGGAGGTCAACAACGAGGATGATCGGGACTAGTCTTAGAGAGCTAAGGTTCAGAACGATCGAGGATGCTGGGTGAAGTCGATGGACTCAAGCATGGCGCAAAATGGACAAGAATGACCGAACGGAAAATTCAGAGCGACGGGTTGCATCAAGCGGTGCGGGGGTCGGTGCAAGTGCCATGGTGGTTTCGTTGGGAGCCGGATGGGAGAGACTTACGGACATAAAGAGAGCTGTTGATCAACCTACACGTGGCGAAGCATGAAATTGCTTCATGAAGTTTGGACTTGGCCTGAAGAAGAATCGAGAAGGGGTATTTTGGTAGCTTCACCAAAATACCACCTTGATGGCTTTTGACTAAACCGCGGCGCAAGACGGCACAAGGAGAAGTGATTTAGGTCAAGAGAAGATGAAGACGACACTTTAAAATACATGCGTGAATTAAATCCGTTTTGTGTGTGGGCTTAACGGGTGCCCATTAGGAATATCCTTTTAGAATCTAGCCTGCACTATAAATAGGGGAATGTGCTGGTTGTGCACCTTCTAACCCTTGTAGTTGAAGAAACCCTAGTTTGTGTTTAGGGAGAGGGGTGGAGAGGTTAGGGTTCTAGATAGTTGGATTGATTGTGTGCTCAAGTGGTGAGTATTCGTCCTCCATGATGGAGTGGCTGTAAACCAGCATCTATCTCAAATCAATCAAAGCAATATTCTTCAAGATGATCATCTTCTTGTTCTTACTATCTATTTTGTAATTTTGGAGCTTTCTTTGATCATTCGGTTTTCCTTTGGTTTCTGACCTGGATCTTGCTTGTTGTGATATGTGGGAATACATCTAGGATCATCTTTAACCTACGAGCAAGTTTTTGGATCATATTTTGGTTTTGACTCGGTTTTGGAGCAACCTTCACTCAAACGGAAAATGTTGAAAATTTGGTAAAGATCTCTGCGATCCTTGATTGGAATAGGTTCCTAACATTCTAGAGAAGGTGTGTTACTAGTTTCGTGAAGTTTGGAGTTGTGGATCAAAAGTTAGATCTATTTGTGATTTCATTTTCGGGCTGATTTTACTGTTCATCGTGCTGGAGGTCAGACCGCCCCCTTGGAGAGGTCAGACCACCTATTGAGAGGTCAGACCGCCCATGTTGGGAGGTCAGACAGCCCAACTCATTGTGAATTGAGTTTTTGGTGTTTTTGATTGTTTTGCTTCGAGGTTTCGACTGGATTCAATACAAGTCTTTCGCTATGCTTGTACTTTGATTTTCATAGCTCTCGTAGTTATTGGAGTGAAAAACGTGTTGAATTTGATCAAGATGAAAAAAGATTGTGCTCCTATTCACCCCCCTCTAGTCGCCGTTAGATTGTGCTCCTATTCACCCCCCTCTAATCGCCGTTTCAATCCAACACGGGACAAGCTCCATGGCTGAACGGCTGTGCACACATGTTCCCCTCCCTCTCATTTCCTTATGGGCTCATCCTTTTTATTATTTCTTTTTTTTAACTCAATTCAAATTCCCAAGTCAATAACTTGTGGGCCCAGTCGTCATGCTCTCAATTTTTTTGCCAAAGTCAATGACACCTCGGTGGCCACGTCAACTGCGATGGGGCAAAACCGCATCCGAAACCACCTGAGGGGGTTTGCAATATGAGGGGGTCAAATAGTCGTTTTTAGGTCAGTAGATCCAATTACTGAACAACAATACTTAAGGAGGTTACATAGACTTTTTTTTATGAAATAAACTAAAGATCTAATAAAAAAATATTACCAAAGTTTAGTAACACATCCATAATAAAAGCCAATGGATGGCAAATTTAGTCAAAATTACCAAAATTTAATAGCCCAAATTTCTAACAAATTTAGGCATCGATGGGCTTAAAAGGCCCTAGTTACCGTCACAACAGGTATTTAAACGGAGAACAAAATTTCCCGTAACAACCTGTATTTGCAGCAGCAGCAGCAGCACCTCCTCCTCCCCCTCCTCCAGCTCACAGATTTCCTATCGCGAAATTCTCCTCGTCTCCTCTTACTCCTCCCAACGCATCCCCAAATCTCTCTGTTTTAGAAGCTTCCCGGCTCGCGATTCGAGCTCCGAATCCTTGGCCGCGAGGCGAGGCCGCGGTTTGGGGGGTTCGGGCTTCGCGGGACATGCTCTGATTCGCCGGGGCTCGGCGGGGAATGCTCTACCTCAAGCTGACGGCGGGGATTTAGGTTTCCGGTGAGCGGCGGCGGGGTGTTGATCCCGTGGCGGACGGCGGCGGCGGCGGGGTCTGAGGTGGCCCAAGCGGGTGATCCGGCTAGGCCGTCCATGGCGGTGGCGGCGGAGCAGGAGGCCGAGGCGATCTGCCTGCAAAGCTTCGAGCTCTATGAGGGCGAGTCAGTAAGGCCTCCCGCGTCCGGCTCCCAATGCGCTGGTTCACGTCGTGCTTTGCTGTTTCTGCTGTTGTTGCGTGGTTAGGGAATGATTCGGGCCTCCGGGTTGTTTGATTCGGGAGTGGCGAGGGCTTTCCGCGGTTACTGGAGGCCTTCGAGTTGTTTGGTTAGGGAATTCTAGTTGTTTGGGTTGTTCGGGAATTGACATTTCTTATCGATTCGGGCCGATTTTTTTGGAGGTCAGTTCGCGTTGTAACTTTGTTGCCAAACTACTATTTGCGTATCTGCGGCGGTTGTGATTAGATTGTAAGCTTCTTCGTTTGCGGCTAATTCGACTCGCCAGTACCCATGTGTGGTCTGGGTGCATGATTCTGGAAATGGTTTTTGAAGAATATTTGTAATATTTGTGAGGTGAATTGGGACTTGGGGAAGTAGCTAATTGGATCCTTCTACGTTTTGAAGGGCTTGTGATTTTTTTTTTTTTTTGGTTTTGGGGGTTTACTTGGGAACAAAAGGTCGGAGCCTGTTGTTTCGAGATGCTTTTCTAATTCTTATGTTTGCGGGTTTGATGTTGAGATGGTTTGGAGGTTGCATCTTCAAACTTTGCTGACCTAGGAGGTAAATACATGAATCAGTATATTGTTTCTTTGTTTTCGTCCCAGAAAGGTTGGGGGCTTTGCTGTTTCTCCAGGTGTTTGTGGTGGAACGATGTGATCTGGAGGTAAACTGTGGGGGGATTTGCATGTTTTGGGTGCTGGATTTTTTTGGGTTATGAATGGATTTCCCGTGGAGTTCTGAATTATTACGCAAACATAGTTCCAAACTTTCATGCCCAGCAAGAAAAATGAAGCTAAAAAATATCAAAATTTCCCCTGATTGCTCTTGTTAGTCTGCCTGATGCTTGATTTCTCAATGTTGTGATAATCTGATTGGTAGCGCCTCTGGTAGATTGTCAGTGTTCGAAATTTGTGACAAAGTTTATTAGTATTGACTTGCAATCATGTCCTATCTAATGGCCTCTTCTTTGGGTCTAGTGAAACGTCTCTCAGCACCTCTTTTCTAGTATTTCACCAGTATATACAAGCACTTTGTTGGCCACTGTGTTTGCAGCTCAGTGCTGAAATAGTTAATACATTGAAGGAATTGATTAATTTCTTGGTTCAATAACTGATGCTTCCCATCACAATTGGGCTAAGTATGCTTTCCTTTGCCTTGCAGAGGTTTTACATTCTTGGAACTAACACTAAAAAAACACTCTGGAGATTACTCAAGATTGACAGATCGGAGCCATCAGAGCTTAACATAGACGAGTGTTCTACCGTGTATACGCAAAGTGGATATCTTGAACTGTTAGAAGGTCTGGGTGAATACCACAGGTCAACTGGCGGGGTTAAATTTGTTACGAAATTTTATGGCATAATTGGTTAGTGGTCCTCCCTTTTTGTTTGCAAACCAGGAACAAATTAACTTGTATGGCTGTGCGTTTAATAATGAATTTTTCCCAGGTTTCATTAAGTTCCTTGAGCCATTTTACATGCTAATTATTACCGAACAGAGAAAAATTGGGGAAATATTTGATCATCCAGTGTACCAGGTGACTAAGACTTCAATGGTCGAGTTAGCAAATTCTAAGAAACGCTCCAGTTTTCTAAATTCGAAGGATGAGAACAGGTATTGCATCCTGTTTAGTATCATTGCTCTATTTTTTTTCTTCATTACCTTGAAACTATTGGATTGATGGAGGATAAATTATAATTGGTGAAAATACATTAATGAACAGAATTAAGTTTTTTTGCTTTCCTCTTCTGAACTTGGTTTTATTCAACTTACCTGTTGAAAATCTTAAGCTATTTTCCAGTAGTATATTAGTATTCTTAAAAAACTTTATAAGCTCCCATTGACGTGTTATCATAAAGTCTTTTTATAAAGGTATCATGTGCCCTTAAATGTACAGCTACATAAAGGATCCATGTCATCAACTAGTTCCAAAGTTAGCTGCTTTTTTTCTTTGGTAATTTATCCAGGCGAACAACCAACAAAGCGTATTATTAATTTTCTTATCATGATCCAAATAATATAGTGTGAACAATATTTTCCCAAATTTCCATTTCCTAACACATAACTATTGCATTTCTTAATAACAAGCTGACTCCTTTTGTAATTCTGCAGATACAAGAAGATCTTGAATACACTTGATCTTAGGAAGGACTTCTTTTTCAGTTATTCATACCATATCATGAGAAGTCTTCAGAAGAACTTGAGTGATCCGCAGGAAGGGTGGACCTTATATGAGTCAACATTTGTGTGGAACGAGTTTCTTACACGACAGATACGCAATTGTCTCAGAAGTACTTTGTGGACCGTTGCATTAGTGTATGGTTTTTTTAAGCAGGTATGTGCCAAAGAAATTAGTTTCATTTAAATTGCTATTATATCCAAAGACAGATAGTTGTCGAAGATAGATTACTTAAAATGCTTTTATTTCACTATAGGAGGTATTAAAAAAATCAGCTGTGACTGGACTTAAAAAAACCTCCCAGTATTCCAATATTTGTCAGGAGTCTGCTTGATAGGTGCTTGTTAAAGTCAAGCAATCATTCCAAACCTCCCACTTTATTTCTTCATTTATTGTCCTCTTCAGCAGAATTACATTGCTAAAATGCTTCTTCATTTTGTCTCTATAATCCTATCTTGATCCAGCCTTTTCTTCACGTCGATATATAATTACCTAACACTATCCAGTCGCGAAGTACTGGTCTTAGATTTTGCCTCTGAACGTTTAAATTTTTTTGATGCCATGTTATTAGGATAAGTTTGCAATATCCGGGAAGGACATTATGTTCACACTCATTGCTAGACGCTCGAGGCATTATGCTGGAACCAGGTTTGCTCATGTGAAACTTCTTGTTAAACAATTGTTTTCCTTACTAGTTTGGCATGATGTTTGTGTTGAAGTAGTTTAATGAATGCTGAACAGATATTTAAAGAGGGGGGTGAATGAGAAGGGCAGAGTAGCCAATGATGTTGAGACTGAGCAAATTGTCTATGAAGCTGTGCCTAAGCCTAGAGAAGTAAGCTCTGTTGTGCAGAACAGGGGTTCAATACCGCTATTTTGGTCACAGGAGGCATCAAAGTTGAATATTAAACCTGATATTATATGTAAGCTCCTAAACCTGTTTCTGATGCATGCAATATCATTCAACAACTTATCAAATAAAAATTTTGCATTTTGTCAGTGCATGAGAAGGACAATAATTATGAAGCTACCAGGCTTCATTTTGAAAATCTTAGGGGAAGATACGGAAACCCTATCATTATCTTAAACTTGATTAAGGTGAGTTTTACCCTCTTATTCTGGAGTAGCAGCATCTTGTGGATATATCTTCACATGAATGATAATTTGGTCTGCCCTGTTTTTTTTCTTCTGTTGTTTACATGGAAGGCACACGAGAGGCGAGAGTCTATACTTCGTCATGAATTTGTTAGGGCAATAAGGGTCATAAACAATAGCTTATCAGAGGAGAATCATCTGAGGTTCTTACATTTTGATCTTCATGAAAACTCTCATGGGTATTGATTGTTATATTTCTCATTTTTCGTCTCCCATCAGTTAGTATCCTGTAGTGTGCATTATTGAAGTAGTTTTGTTTCAGCAAACCTACAAATGTGCTTGATGTTCTTTTGAAAGTGGCATTTCGGGCTCTGGGGTTGACAGAGTTCTTCTATTGTCAAGTTGCACCACCTCCAGGGTCTGAGACTGCTCCTCATTGGCCTGCCATATTGTAAGTTTTTTCTTCTTCCAATACTAGTTTGTTTGCTATATAGTTTGATTTCTATTGCGTTCTTTTATCTCAAGAATGGTTTACTGCTCCTCTTTATGCATTTAATCTAATTTTTTGTTTGTTCTTTGTAGGAGTGGTCTTGATCCATATTTATGTGATGAAAACATCAACAGTGACAACACAGACTGTACAGATATTGTTGGTGACATTTCCCAAGAAGATATATCTGGCAGTTCTGATTCCTCTGGCAATGGAACCACAGAAGATAAAGCTCAGACCAGTGAATTGCCCCCACTAAAACCACCAAAATTCCAAACAGGTGTCTTACGGACAAACTGTATAGACTGCTTGGATCGTACAAATGTTGCTCAGTATGCCTACGGATTAGCTGCTCTTGGCCATCAGCTGCATACGCTTGGTTATGTAGAATCCCCAGAACTTGGCTTAGATGCTCCCTTGGCTCATCATTTGATGCACTTTTATGAGATGATGGGTGACACGCTTGCTGTGCAATATAGCGGTTCGGCTGCTCATAACAAGGTATTTAACTAGAACCCCACTTTTTCTCTGAAAATAACCTAGCGTTTCTACCGATGAGATAAGCTGTTGGTGCTTCCATTTAGTGACTATGGATTGAATTAGGAACAAATGTTCGATTGAGTTATTTCATTTAAGAGAAAATGACTAATGATAGGAGGACCTGTGCAAATTCAACATTAGGGGATTTTGTAATGGCAAAATTGGGATTACAGCATTTGGTTTCAACTTTCAAGTTTTAGCAACTCATTCTTTCAATAGCATTTGGGCATATGAAGAAGCTTCTTTTTTTCTTCTTTTACCAGGAACTGTTTTAGGCACAAACAAGAGCGGACCATTCATGAGTCTTACTGTTTTGATATCATTATTTCTAGCGACAAACCTGCTTAGCTTATGTAACTATTTAAGGAAAGAAAAGGAATGAGCTGCACTATGGCCCTGTCTCGTTAATGGACATTGGTGGGTTGCATCATATAGTGACTTCCAAGATACCATGGAATGCTAGAAACAGTACCACATAATAGCAACTCCTGGGGGAAGTGTAAAACTGAGAACTGTAACAAAAAATTAAAAGTCGAATGAACATCATATGTTTGTCCTACGGTTTCTAAATGCATCGCTGGCATCTGAACCTTATTGAAGTCTAATCATGGTACTTAACATAACCCTATATGCAACAGGGGCAAAACTCACAACACTAAAAATGCAATCTTTTGATTATTTTAATCTCCATAATAATCTATCAGTTCAATGACCAAGGTAAAGCAAAGTAAAAGTCTCATTTAATATGGATCTTCATTCTGTTCTACTAGCAAAACTATCAATTTTTGAGTGGAAAATATATTTTTACTGCTGCTTGGCAACCCGTATTTTGTTCTCTATATTTTTGTTTCATGTTTAGCTGTTTGCGTTCAGCACTACTCTAATTTTTCTGTGATGTGGTCTTTTCTGAAGATATTCTCTGCAAAGAGAGGTCACTTGAAGCTTTTTATTCGGTCACAAGAGTTCTTCAGGACACTACAACGGCACTACAGCAACACCTGTATAGATGCTAACAAACAGGGAGCCATAAACTTGTATGTTTTACTGAGTATCCATGTTCACTACGCAAGAACCATTTGTTTCGCTGAAGTATCGAGATATGTTGTGGGCTTTAACAGTGGTACCATGACTTCGTTTTATTTATCACTTGTGTTTCCCTTCTTGTATTTCAGATTTTTGGGATACTTCCAACCACTGCAGGGAAAACCTGCACTCTGGGAGCTAGAATCATCTTCCGCTGAGCATAACAGTGAACTTTTTGATGAGCACACAAGGTAAACTTAAGAATATTTATAACCATGTAATACAGCAACCACTAAATCTTCTGGACCCCAAAATATGCTCTGAAATATGAGTCACCTATTTACTGCCTTAGCTACCTGACACTATCACAATATTGTTAAAACTGGAGAATTGAGGCTAGAGCTATTGCTATTTACAGTTGTGCATCTTATTGATTAATGCAAGAGTATATATAGAGATGAGTACAATGGCCTCATGGGCTAGAGAGAGAGAGAGAGAGAGAGTAATACAACTAACAATCTTATCACCCCTCTTCAAACTCAAGGTGGATTAGGAGGATCTGATGCACTGAGTTTGAGTAGATGAAGTCGATGGTGTTCTCGAGTTTGAGCCTTAGTGAAGAAATCTGCAACTTGAAGCTCAGAGGGAATATACTTGAGGCGATGGTTGACTGCTGACAATAAGATCGTGTGAATAATGCATCAACACCAATGTGCTTGGTCAACTCATGCTTGACTGGATCACTAGCAATCTACATAGCACTTGTATTGTCACAAAAGAGAGGTGTAGGATTGTCACAATGGACACCTAGATCAATCAAGAACCATCGAAGCCAAATGATCTCTAAGGTGGTAGCGGCAAGAGCTCGAAGCTCAACCTCTGCACCGGAGCGTGACACCGCAGTATGCTTCTTGGACTTCCTGGCAATGAGTGACGTACCAAGACAGATACAGTAGCCGGTGATAGATCGGCGATCAGCAGGTTTACTCGCCCAAGTGGAGTCAGAGTAAGCGTAGAGCTGAAGCTGACTCGAACTGGCATGAAACAAACGTCTAGATGCAGCCCCCCTCAAGTATCTCAGCACACGAAGAACATGACCATAGTTGGTGATGTGGGAGCACTGACAAACTGGCTGAGTATATGAACAACATTAGCAATGTCTGGCCTGGTGACAGTGAGATAGACAAGACTCCCAACGAGCTGACGATAATGGGTAGGATCTGCCAGGGGTACACCATCTGTAGGTCGAAGCTGCAAGTGAAGCTCCATGGGTATGGCAGCAGTACGAGTATCAGTCATCCCAGAGCGAGCTAGCAGATCCTGAACGTAGCGATGCTGAGAGAGATACTAGCCATCATCATCAGAATGAACCTCAATCCCTAGAAAATAGCTCAATGGCCCCAAATTGGACATCATAAATTGTTCACTCAATTTCTTCTTGACAAAAGCCACGTAGTCCATGTCATCTCCGGTAATCAGCATGTCATCTATATACAGCAGAAGCAAAGTACGACCCCGCTGAGAAGTGTGAATAAACAAGGTAGGGTCATGCTCACTCGGAGTGAAACCAGCAGCTCGAATCATAGAACTGAAACGATCGAACCAAGCACGAGGAGCTTGCTTGAAATCGTATAGCCTGTAGGAGCCTCAACACCAAGGGGTGGTTGCATATAGACCTTATGTACATCACCATGAAGAAAAGCATTCTTGACATCCATCTGAGATATAGTCCATGTGCATACCGCTGCAACTGCAATAAGAGTACGGACTGTGGTCATATGAGCAACTGGAGCAAGAGTTTCATCATAATCTCGACCATAAGCTTGTTGAAAACCCCTTGCAATAAGACGAGCCTTGTATCGCTCTATTGACCCATTTGACTTGTTCTTTACTTTGTACACCCACTTGTAAGTGATAGGAACAGCTCCAGATGGTAGCGGAACAAGATCCCAAGTGCATGTAGACTCTAATGCTGCGAGCTCCTCTGCCATAGCCAACTGCCTTTCGGGTACACTGGCAGCCTCCTGATAAGTACTCGGCTCAGCTACTGCACCCGCACGAGTAAAATCCCATCTCTCTGGTGCATGAATAGAAGAACGATCACGTAGGGTATATCGAAATGTAGTAGAACTATCGTCAGGGTCGGTGATCCTGGCCGGAGGGTCAAGTGGAGAAGAGGACGACTGAGGATCAGAAGGAACTCTCTGTTGACGACTATAGTGAAAGGGAAAAGTGGAAGTGTCAGAAACTAGTGGAGTTGATGAAGAAGGCACACTAGAAGGTGGAACGGTGGAGAAGGTGTATCTGGAGAAAGCAAGTTTGGTGAAGGAATGGAAGGTAGACACAAAAAAGAAGTGGAATCTATGGAAGAGGAAGCGGGATGTGTAGAAGAATGGTAAAAGAAAGGTCGACCCTCATCAAAAGTCACATCACAAGAGATGTGAATGCGACATGCTGAGGGATCATAGCAATGATAGCCCTTATCCTCAGGACTATAACCCAGAAAAATACACTCAACTGACTGAGGACTCAGCTTTGTGCGCTCACGAGGTGCTAGAAGGACATAACAAACACAACCAAAAACACGAAGATGAGCATAGTGAGCAGGTGCTCTGTACATGACCTCACTAGGACAATTGCCCTGAAGCTTGGAAGATGGCTGGCGGTTGATAAGATAGACTGCCGTTGAGACTGCTTCCCCCCATAAGTAGGAGGGAACAAAGGAGGAAATGAGGAGTACGGACAGTCTTAATGATGTGATGGTGCTTGCACTCAACAACACCATCCGAGCATGAGCACCAGGACACGAGAGCTGAGAAAGAGTACCCTCGGAAGAAAGGAACTGACGAAAGATACTCTCCCCCAGAGTCAGAACGAAAAACACGGATGGTAGAAGAGAATTGAGTATGAACCATCTATGCAAAGATTGATATATAGAAATCAACTGCGATCGGTGTTTCATGTAGTAGATCCAAGTGTATCGAGTATGGTCATCAATGAAGGTGACGTAGTAACTGTGACCACCATTCGAAGCAAAAGGAGAGAGACCCCAAACATCCCAATGACCAAATCAAAGGGCCAATTAGGGCGAGAAATGCTGGAAGAATATGAGAGTTGTACTTGCCAAGTCTACAACTCTTGCACTGAAAATTCGTGTCAACAGAAACAGGACCAAGAACATCTTGATGAATCAGGATAGAGATGTGTGAGCCACACAAGTGCCCCAAGCGGTGATGCCATTTAGGAAAAGATTGGCAAATAGAAGTAGATACAGAAGGACAAGGGGTAGATGAACCAACAACAGAGGGTGAAGGAATAGGGACAGGTGCAGTACCAGAAATTAAGGATAAAGGAAGACCTAGACGATCAAGAACATAGAGCCCTGCGGAACCTCACTGACGATGATATGTACCAATGACAACTCTTGTTCGACGATTTTGCACAAGCAGGAGCTATCGTTGAACCCAACAAACGGTTCATATCTGCAAGCTTCCCGACAGAGATGAGATTCATGGAGAGTGTGGGGACAGGTGAGACATCTGAAACTGCAAAGTGGGAGGTGGAAAGAGTCCCTTGATGAGTGACCGTGCATGGTGTTCCATCAGTTGTCTGAATCTTGATACCTTGTTCGGCATTACGACATGATATGAGCTGAGTTACATCAGATGTCACATGGAAAGAAGCACCTAAATCCAATATCCATGGGAGTGAAGCACCCGACACAGGACATGAGGGTACAGTCAAGCCGGTGGATGCACTGAAAGATGCCTGCAGTCAACACAACTGGGCTTGAAGATTTCTTATGTGAGTCTGAATATGACCAAACTGAGTTGCACAAGACTCCACAACATTAGCAGGAATAGAACAAGTAATAGCATCATCATCTCAAATAGGTCCAGGACCAAAAATGCCATCAAGAGCCATGATATGATCTAGTACACGAACATCCGGCAACAACTTCAGCAGTAGCAATAGCAACTCAGCAACAAGCTGTTAGTAGCAGTACAGGCTTACAACTTAGATAGAGTAATCAAAAACAGCAGAGTATATATGTTCCTGGAAGCAGTACTGAGCAGAGCACCAAGCAACAATTTATAGTAGCAGTTATACCAAGCAACAACACCAAGCACCAAGTAATAGCAATAGCAAAACTCAAGCAGAGGAGATACCGGTCATCAGATCAGAGGAGAGGTGGCCATCGCCGAAAACAGAGAAGGCGCTGAAGAAGTCCACGCCTGGAGCAGAGGAGTCGGCACGCATATCCGGTCGTGAGGACAACGGCAGGGTCGAGGAGGCGATACCAGCGGCGCGGATCCAGGTGATGGAGGCCAAGGCGGCGCCGATCCAGACCGAGGCGGCGTGAATCCAGGCCAAGGTAGTGTGATCCAGACCGAGGCGGCGTGAATCCAGGCCAAGACGGTGTAGATCCAGGCAAGGCGGCACTGATCTAGGTGATGAAGGCGACGATGTAAGCCAAGGCGGCACAAATCCAAGCGAGGCGGCTCTGGGCACGAGGAACTTCTCTACTTCGTCGCTCAATGCAAGCGACGAAGGGAAAGATGCCACCGAGTAGGCGACGAAGGAACTCCTCTGCTCCGTCTCTCGGTGCAGCTGATGGGAAGAATGATACCACTGAGCAGTGGCTCAGGGCCCGCCGGCCCACGGCGGAGGAAGCGCGAGCACAACGACGGCGGCTAAGGGAATAGAGGTAGAGTTGGAGAAGACTCTGATACCATAGTAAAATTGGAGAATTGAGGCTAGGGTTTTTGCTATTCATAACTGTGCATCTTATTGATTAATGGAATAGTATATATAGAGATGAGTACAATGGCCTTATGGGCTACATGAGTGAGAGAGAGAATAATACAACCAACACTCGTAACAAATATCATGTAAGAAATAATGTATAATGCATCGCATGTATGCAATCCAAGGAAATGTTGTATAATGATTCTCCCCTTCACATCTGAAGTCACTGACAGCAGAATTTTCCGTGTTCCTTTTTCATCTTAAAATAAAAAATTGGTTATATCTTCAAAATGGTTGTTATACTTATATCACTTATATGTCATTGAAAAAACTGAGGATGTGTGAATAATTTGTGATTCCCGTTACGGTGTTGGCCTGATGATGATATGCTATCACAGAACATACAAGGGCATTTTAGTCTTTTGTTACAAACTACCTTGGCCATTAAGAATCATGATACAGGAGTGATGGTATTTTGTTGAATAATGCAGTAGCAAAAACACAGTGATGATTTGCGGATTATGCTATTTTGCATTAGTGCAGATATTTTTTAAGTAAAAAGATTTATGAAATGTGTTCAAATCTGTAGCAGTGTGTTTACTTGTGTTAAACACACTAATGAGCACCATGGGGACCTTTTAGCCCATTTACTTAGTGTAACTTAATTCGAATAGAACCAAAGTTTTAGTCTTAATGAAACATGCATTTTGTAAATCAGCAACAGCCGTCTATTCATTGACTATTTATTTTGATGCCACAGTACAATGAAAAGAGTGAAATCAGATGGCAGTATTTTTCCTGAAAGCAACACATCCATAGCTGGCTGTAGTGGTTGCCATAATGAACAGTTGAATGCAGAACTACCTGATGCTAACAATGGGTTACAATTTCCAAAATTGGAAGCTGTTTCGGTGCATGAAAATGAAATTTCATCAACCTGTGAAAGCGAGGTGTCAAATTTAAGGTATGTTTCTGTCCATTTAAGCTTTGTAACTTCACTTTTCTTCTTTGTTGGTAGCAGAATAATTTACTCCAAGATAAGATGATGAGAATGTGGTGTTTCAAATAATGGATATTTACCTTTTATAGCTGACAGCTTCTCTAAAATCTGTTGAAGGTATACTCCCATCATGTCTCATATACATCATATCCCAAGCACCGAACTTGATTATTCCAATGATTCTGGTGATTCAAACTTCCTGGATCTTGAATGCCTTTCAACTTCAGGCAACTCAAGCGATGAAAGGTAATGTTTTATTTGTGCTGCTTTATTTTCATAATTGTTTCCGATGTATGCTAACCATCGTAGCTTTCAACTGACAAATTTCCTCATAAAAGCAGTAAATTTATGTTGTACATACCCCTTTGTCTCAGTCGGTGTCCTATTAATGGTTTCCTCTTCTTTCTTTTTTTGCGAGTTATTAATGTTTTACCTTGCTGTACTTAGTTCCATATGTATTTTTTTCTCTCACATAACTATCTTCGTGGTATTAAACACAAATTTGTACTATCTTTTGTGGTACCATTTGATAATATGATATATATTGAGAAGTAAATTGGAAATATTCAATGTTTTTTTCTTCATCCAATCAACTTGTGTGTTCTAGCTAGACCTGTTCATGGGCGGTCCGGCCCGATCCTGGCCTGATTTTTCCAGCCTCTTTGGCCCGAAGGCTCGGCCGAAGCCTGGAAAAGCCCGACAATAGGAGTAAAAGTAATTGATTTTTTTATTCTCAAAATGAATCAAATATTAATATTTATTCCAACAAAATAAAATATTATTATTTTATGGGAAAACACCGTTTTTGGGCCAGGCTCGGGCCTGCCCATTGAAAGCCGGGCTTTTCTAGGCCCGGCCCGGGGTTTGAACAGGTCCAGTTCCAGCCACATTGATACTGCCTTGAAGACATCAACAGAAACATTATTCTTTTCTCACTGTCTTGGTAAACTGTGCTTGAGCAGGTCAATTGCAATTAGCACACCAGATGCGAACCTTTCAACCGAGAATGTCATTAATGACATAAATTGTGAGATCATGGTGAGCATACAATTTCTACAGTCACATTTCTATAAAGCGCTCTTGTTTTTTTTTTTGGCTATGATGTGTTAGGATTTATTCGAAATTATTCTGGAAACTAACAACGTGTGGATTTATTATGGTGTGGTAGACAACTGATCACGTAATGCAAGTCATGTACTCATAAATATCATTGCACCAACAAATTAAACCAACTGCATAATTCAAAACTTTTCAGGAAAACCAAGTTGCTGAGATCCAGGCTCAGAAGTTACCTGAGCATTTTGTGCGGTGGGTTAATCATGGAGACACTTTTGGGTATTGAGATTACTCTGATGCTGTGCATGTATATAACTCTGCTAGTTGGAAGAACCAACTTTTCTTCTCCAAGTAGTCAGGATTCGAGTAGGAGATTAGAATGTGAGAAGAGATGGATGGCACAGCACTTCAGGCAGTCGCTTTGTGATATACATCGTCCAGAGTCCTTTAGGGGAGTATACCATTCTGTTTATTTTTTCTGTTTCTACTAGGGGTCGAGTAGATAGGTATTTTTCTTACTTTTCGAAAAGAAAATAGAGATAGGTATCATTATTCATGCTAACGTTTCATTTTCATGTGTAAATATATATGCATGAGTTTTTTTTTTTTTTTTTTTGAGGTGGACAACAAGCCACCATTTCCCCTCAACTTCGTTTCATACTTCGCCTCGTGAAACAGAGTGCAAAAGATTCTCCTTTGCGGCCTCGTACGCCCATGCCGGAACATATATCTGAAATGTTGTACTTGTCAAAGGCTTACTTGTGTCATCAGCTTCGTTATAGCTTCATTGGAGCTACAGCATGTTGAGACTAAGCTAATGCATACTTTGAATATTCTACCCGGCTTACCTATTCGATATACCTTATTCTATTACGGATCTTCCACGATCTTTTTTTCTTTCATTCTTGCTCGAGCCGGATGGTGATTTTTCTCTCTTCCATTCTTTCTCGAGCCGGAAAAATTCTCGTGCCCAGTTCCTTTGGGGGTTGGTTCCTAAAGAATTCAACTATCCTAATAAGTAATATCAAAGAAACCTGATTTAAATGATCCTATATTAAGAGCAGTGAAACATAATTATTACAGGGATCCGCATGGCCTAATGATCTTATATATATCTTTTCAGTAGTAATTATAGGTGACTCTGGAACCATCCATATGGTTGTTGCATTGCATCACATCAAACTGAATCAAACCCGTTCCCTTAAGGGCTTGTTTATATATAGAGAGTTTAGAACCATTTCGGAAGTGATTTTAGTTTAAATTTCGATTCAATTTGAAGGGATTGTGTTTACGGTGTATTTGTGTATCCAAAAAAGCACTAAAAGAGAAGCAAGAGTGTTCCAAAGTTACAATGCAACGATGGAAACTTGCAATGCCTACGAAACCCGGGATTCGGGAAGCATCTGGTACTTCGCATAGCCTTCCTGTTGTAGTGTTGTGACTAACCACCTACAGCTATCTGTGGCGGCGTGGCGCACTGATGAGCAACTGAGCATATCAACTTTTTTTTAGGCAGCTCTCTAGATCGCGGCCTTCATCAAGTGGGGATGCACGACGAGTCGACGACGAATTCATCACCAGCGTCTCCCTTCATGCCTAGATTCAATGTAGTCAAACAATGTGACAGCGGTGGATGCAAGCAGCAAGTCTTAAATTGCAATCCTTCATTGTGTGCACAACTGAATTAATTGATAGTTTAGAGCATTTCTGTTTCAGGTTTTCTAAAACAACAGCAAGACGAGAGTGGTCAGGACTCAGGAGGTCCTGTGTGTGCATAGCTATTAACGGTAAATGTATTAAGGGGTTTATCTAAGTAAATTAATAAATCTCTTTTAACAATGCAGTAAATAAGCTATCGGTGAATATTGTTCGTAAATCGACACTTTCAATCAAAAGTTATGGCTAAAATAAGAAAAAAATATTTATGTACTAACAATGAATCGATTTTTTTACTACTTGGTTGTCTACGTGTTTGTACTAGTTGGCTAAGAATGCAATAAAGTCATGTAGAGGTTACGTAAATCTCTTTTAGTAAACACACAGAGAGATTTTTATTTGCTAGACTTATACTATTCTGTTAATCTCGTTGTCAGCAAGATACAAGTGAAAACTGTTTGTGATCTCTGAGATTTTTACCTGCGAGACTTGTACCATTCACACAGGAGATGGCCACCGTTCTGCAAACTCCTGTTACTATACAGGTAAGGTAAAGCAATTTTTGTTTCACGAATTTTCTGGAGATCTCCGTGATTATCATGCAGACTGTCTTTCATTTTGGCAACATACCAGATGTGTCAATCTTTGGTGCCTGTTTGTCGCCCTTGCCACTGGCTGCGTGATCATCCAGTCAGGGTCTCTGAAACGATGCATTCTCCTCCCGTTTTTCTTGATGTGGAAAGTGACATGATGGAGTATGCTTCTTCTGAAGTCTGATAACCAGAAAAGGTGAATTTTTTAACACATGCTGTGGCCTTGCTTCTTGAGCTGTTTTGCAAGAAACGGACAAATTCCAAACAATACCTCCAAGCTCGTGAGATTTCAATGACTGTTTCTTACTACCTCACTGTGCTAGATGTCTTCGGTCTGAGCCAAATAGCCTTGCATCCAACTCTATTCGGTCAGTGTCACTACAATCCCTACGAGTTGCGGTCTCATGTCATGCTCGGTCCTTGATTTGATGTAGAGATTGACAGTGCACATCATCTTCTTGATTTGGATATCCCACTCATGGACTTTTCTCTCACGCATCTCTCTCTCTCTCTCTCTAAGTTCTCATGGTAATCACATGGCGTTCACCTAAAGAAAGGAAACTAACACTAGTAGCGAAATGTGTTTTTCAAGGGATTCACACAGGAGATAGCGACCGTTCTGCAAGTTCCTGACTCGCCAATGCCAATGCGTAGAACGGAGCACGAAAACTCTACCAGAAACGTGTAAACATTTGGATTCGGTAATAGTTGTGAGTTGGTGACCGCCTTGGTCCTTGGGCTAGGTTTGAAACTCTGAATGCAGACACAGCTTGTGCAGTTCACGTTCCTTCGGCTGCGCCAACCTCTGGGTTGCTCCTTACCTCACCAAACCCGTTCTCATGCTTTTTTTTTCTTCTGTATGCTAACTGCCTAACTTTGAGTGCGACAGGTTAATCGACTTCCGTTGGATCGGGATCTGATAGCTCCGATCGCCTACGTGTCGCTGTTGGGTTAGTGCATGATCAGTTCGTAATAATATATTTCTGTTTTTCTTGTTTTGGGGTTTCGGTTAGTCCTAAACTGGAGATTGTTATTTATTAGCATGTGCTTTTTTTTAATAAAAAAAAACTGTTGCGCATTATATTAATAAAGCAGAAGAAAGCACAAAAATATACAGTCATCGATCCCAACGAGGGAAACACCAGAGACGGAGAAGGAACCACTCTGAACAACTGGTTAAGCAACCTAACATACAAGCTAGTGCAAACACCAACTAGCCACGATGGACGCCGAACGACTCTTACCACACACCACAGCCAAAGGAAAGAACAACGCCCCACCACCTAAAACGCTAAAGTTTCTGATAGTCAAGTTAGCGATGCATAGGTTAACCATCGCACAGTGCTTGCGAGAGAAGAGTAGAAGCAAAAGCCTCGAGAAGCAAAGCTCTGCCATGGCTAAAGAACCACAGCAAGCACTACACCCTAACAAGACGACCATCAAGCCTTCATAATGTAGTGGGTGCGAGAAATAGCCCCTCCGCTCGACAACGATGGTGGACGGCGTGCAAAAGAGAGGGCAGCTCCGGCCCCTCTACTCTTCCCACGGGGATGTCGACGACCCTGCCTCTAGATCCGAATCAGCTGTTAAACATGGGGCATCTACAACGGTTGGCCTGTACCTCAGAACAACAACCCAACAATTAAATGTCATAACCCTTTGGGCCTCTTCAAACGATCGGCCTTCGACAACAGCAGGGTAGGACCTTCTCCAATAGTCAGCATGGACAACACACGACGACCAATCCGGAGAGAAAAAGGATGACGGGAAGGCTTCGGCTCCCTTGGCAAGATAGGCTCTTTTATCTGTAGGGGGAGAGGACGGTAACATCTGCACGGGGTCAGTGGCAGCTAGAGGGCCGACTACATATCGAGAGCACCTCGTGGTGGGATTGTTGTCTCGACGCTTAACAGGTTTATCGATGTCGTTGCAGTCTTGAAAACGTTGTGGCCGAAGCAACAGCTGAAAGGGAGCCATCGAACTGGTGCTCCTCTCCACTTTGTCAGATCTGGTGGCACCGAGCTGGCTTGTGTCTAGATCCAGCCGACTTCCCGGTTGACACACCGCTAGATCGACATTGAGCTTGCCGACTTTGTCAACTCACTCGAAGCACCCCTCCTTTGGCTCCTCCCAATGGATGCACGCGTCGCCATGGCAACATGAGGCCTCGGGCTAGGACCAGTAGCGGTGTCCTCATGGGTGACAACAACGCCCTACTAACCAGGACGGGGGCACGAAGGCCGGGGCTAGTGGAGATTGTGTCTCGTTGTTGTATGAGGACCTCACAGGCGGTAGAAGCCACGTCCGCTGACTAGGACGGAGGCACATAGAGCTGGGGCCGGTGGCGACTCATTGCCATCGAGGCACCGGATCTGGGCCCCAACAACGCCCGCGGGACGGGAGGCTGCAGATCCGGAGAGGGAGGTGTGGATATCATGGGGATATACTCACGATCTTAGAATGATGAGACAATTGGAATTTGCTTTGAAGATTTGTCGAAATTCCTATTTTCAGCAAGTGTCAGGATAATCGGTAGTACCGGCGTGCAAGGTGTGGTACTACCGCAAATGTCAGGAAAATTGGTAGTTCCGTTTTCTACTTTGTGATACTTCCGCATGGCGGTATTACCGGTTGATGGCGGTACGTTTTTTCTAGAGAAGGAATTTTGTGATTTTTTTGGTTTCTTTCGAGAATCGGTACGACCGCAATATTGAGAGCGGTACTATCGTAAGTCAAGTAGTTCCGGTTTCTACTTGGCGGTAGTTTCGATTGTGGTTCAAATTCGTCCAAATTGGAATTTTGAAATTGGGTTAGGTCAAGTTCATGGGTTCAGTGCATATGTGTTGCATAATGCATGTTTTGACTAACGTGGGTCAAGTTGTGAAGAACTTATTCCCGGAATCAATTTCTTTGTCTATTGCTGTGCAGGTTACTTGGAGCTCAACGACGGTCAACGACGACGATGATCGAGACTAAGTTTGGAGAGCTGTGGTTCAGAACGATCGAGAATGCCGGGTAAGGTCAATGGACTCAAGTGTGGCGCAGAATGGACAAGGATGACCGAATGGGGAGTTCGGTGCAACTGGTTGGATCAAGCGGCACGGGGGTCGGTGCAAGTGCCATGGAGGTTTCGGTGGGAGCCGGACGGGAGAGACTTGCCAACATGTTGAGAGCCGTTGATCAATCTACACATGGCGAAGCAGGCGTTTGCTTCACCAAGATTGGACTCGGTCTGTGGAGAAGGATCAAGAAGGGGTATTTTGATAATTTCACCAAATACCGCCTCCGTAACTTGCGTGAGCAGTTCCTTGCATCTCAGCCTCTGGTCTATCATCGCCGTGGACGTGGACTGCGCCCACCCTCCTTCTCTCAGCAGGGAGATCAGCATCCTTCTTCATCTCAGGATTCTCCTGCTGATCAATAGATTTTGTTTTATTTAGGTCATTAGACCTTGTAATGAAGACATATTGTAATATCTTTTTATGCATGGTTGTATGACTCATGATGAACTTGACTGTGTTATTTTGTTATCTTTGTGAGAAAATTGATCATTCATGTTATGATGTGTCTTTGTATGACGTGTTGAATGAAATATGAGCTTACTTGGATTCTCATGATTTTTGTTATTGATTGTTGTTATCAATTGTCATGCTCCCTGGGTTTCTTTTTTCAAAGAAAATTCTGTCAATTTTTTTTATAAAACCACAAGCATGGATTTCAATGATCATCTCAATATGCTTTGTGAAAATTGTTTATTGGCTAAATTTCCGATTGGTCATAAGTATCGACTCCATATTCTTTGTGACCAAGCTCCTCAAGTTGAAAAATCCTCTTTTTGATATTTCTTTATCTTTGAATGATTTATGTCAAAATGAGAGAGTATTTAAAAGTTTAAAAATAAAATAATTTCAATTACCAAGTTCTTTGCTTTGCAAAATCTCTTTCTTGGCTTTATATTTGTTTTGAACTTTTTGGTGTTTAATGCCAAAAGGGGGAGAATTTTTATGTTATCAATGTATGTCCCCACATTTGGATTTGTGTTTTATGCCAAAATGGAGAGAATATTTATGCTATCAATATCCCCTTACTTGGATGATTAATATATTCTCATTTGTTATTTAATTTATACCAAAGGGGGGGGGTTCTTTTATGGGAGAATGCAATGTTTTACAAGTATATTTTTCTTATATGCATATTGATTGATGCTTTAAATTTCACCTCATGACATGCATAGACATAGTTCATTTGCTTAAATTCTTATGGTATGTCTATTTATATCCAAATATCCTTATTAATAAATGATTTATCATCAATTAGCAAAAAAGGGGAGATTGAAGGATCTAGACCCGCCATTATGAGTTAATAGAGTGTGTAACACCCTGACCCAAAATCGGCTCAATGCCCAGCCCACCGTGGGGCGGATCCGCCCACACATAGCACCTCACTTACACTTTTCGTCCCCGCTTCGTGTAAAAGGGTTAACCCGGAGGTGCTACGTTTGGATCCAATATGCATTATATACTACTACAACTCACTTGAGACAAGCAATGTGAGACTAATCCCACCACGCAACTCCTCATGGGCCACACGGGCCACACTACGAGAAGGCCGGGGTATTACATTCACCCCCCCTTAAGGGCTGACGCCCTCGGCAGCATACTGCATACGCGGCAAATGCCCAGAACCACCCCTCGGTACACGTCCGTGCGTCAAGGTCTGCAGCACATATGCCATGCCATGTGTCCACTCCGGGCCCACATGTGCCATGCGCCATATGCCCGCGCCCCTGTCCCGCACGCGCCCGTGCAGCGAAGGTTGATGCTTTGATACCAACTGTAACACCCTGACCCAAAATCGGCTCAATACCCAGCCCACTGTGAGGCGGACCCGCCCACACATAGCACCTCACTTACACTTTTCGTCCTCGCTTCGTGTAAAAGGGTTAACCCGGAGGTGCTACGTTTGGATCCAACAGGCATTATATACTACTACAACTCACTTGAGACAAGCAATGTGTGACTAATCCCACCACGCAACTCCTCATGGGCCACATGGGCCACACTACGAGCAGGCCGGGGTATTACAGAACTAACTCTCTTGTTTAGTATTATGATGTGTAGTCTCATTTGGATATAAAGGTGAAATTCAACGAGGTATGCATTTGACTTATACTCGTATATATTGTTGCATTCCTCGGATCCAAAATATAGGATGAATTCAACTATAAGTCTAACTTGAATATGTGCATATGATCTATTTACACATTTGTGTATGCACACATTTAGGGGAAGTTTATTCCATATTTTGTGGTTTCATTAGTATTGATCCATATTCTGTTTTTCACATATATTTGGGATCTTTACTTTGAAACATATACGTTTGAGTATATATAACTTGTGTAGTTTTTGTATACTCATGTTTTGAGTATATAGAACTTGTGTAGTTCTTACATACTCATGTCGTGAGTATATGTAACTTGTGTAGTTCATATATACTCACGTTGTGTTACAATAATCTACATTCAATTTATGTGTAATTGAAGTGGTTATCATTAATTACCAATAAGGGAAAGATTGAAGTATCTTGTCCTGCCATTATGTGATAATGGTTTATTGTGGTAACTAATGGTAATCACATTGTGGAACAAACATTTTTCATGAGTTGGATGAATAGGTTATGTTCCAGGATGATGAAGACTTGGGATGATCATGAGTTGATCATCAAATCAAGAGCTTGGTGTAAAGGATGTATCATGAGTTTAATACTTATCAAGAAGAGATGATCATGCGTTGATCGTCAAGACAAGAGAAGATCTATCATGCGTTGATGGAGGTCAAGCAAAGGATCATCATGTGTTGATGATTATCAAGTTAATGACCCGGACTTGAAGTGATGATGTGCGTCATCAAGCTTCAAGAAGATGCAAGGCAAAGGTATGACTAGTTAGGGCTATGTGTATGTTCCCATTCGAGGAGTAGCTGGGCAGGGTGTACACGCTTACAATGTTCAAAGAGTACAAGGATACCTATTTCCCCTGTACAGCCTTCCGCATAAGGGTCAACACCACCCGAGATGACATATTCCTCGTGTCACACAGGAAACAATCTACGATGTTCGTGTGGTCGCAACACGATTTCAATGTGGTGGCCGAAGAGGAAACTGGTAGATACATCTGTGGAAACAGTGGGATCACATGTGTACCTTTGTAGTCTCTCGGCTAATAGTTATTGTCCGATCCCTTATACTTCTATTGTCCAATACATATATTCATTTTACTATCATTGATTGTGTATCTTACTGTTAATACATATTCGGTTTACCGCCGTAGGGCTATTCTACGCGCACCTAGTGTCGGCGTTCACCCACTTGCAGGTCGAGAGTATCCTCAGCCGCTACGTGCTCTGTAGGTACACAAAGAATGCAAGGGTATATGTGTCGTACGACAGACACGACCTCAAGCAGGTCGGACCCAATGGGACGACTGAGATGTATCGTCACATCACCTTACTGACAGAGGCTATGGGCGTGGTGAGGTCAGGGTGCACATCGAGTCTTGCGTACGACAGAGCCATGGAGGCCCTAAAGGCGCTTCGGATGCAGCTTGATACCATACCCAACAACATTAGCGGCGGTGGACGAGACCACTGAGCCCGATGAAGCGGATGATGATACGATCAATCCATTTGTGCCTCCTCTATCACAGCCCAAGGGTCACAAACGAGCCGTTGACGAACCAAAACAAAGTTATGCCCCTGGTGGGAAGAAGATGACGAGGGCGTGCAGCATATGCGACCAGAAAGCTAGTGACAACAGTACTACCTGTCCAACGCTACCCAAAAACTCCTTATCCATAGGGCGAGGGGGCAGGAGTGGCAATGGCAGGTGCAGGGAGAGAGGGAGGAGGGGGCGAGGGAGATTAAGGTCTAGTACACGCTGCCAATTGATTCATGAGGACGACACTGACAACAGTCTCACCACAGGGCCGGATGACAGCGATACTTAATGAATAGCCACGTTTTTACTTATATTCAGAAAATCGTTTACTGCATTGTCGTATGTGTGATATTGTGTTACATCTGCTAAATGGAAAACATAGTGAGCTATTCGGCTTGCGTTGTATGTTTTACTGTATTTCTGAACTCTCTTACTGTAAAAATAATGTTATATTACTGCTTGTTTTTTACTGTGTTAATCGTAGTCTATTATTGATGTAGGACCGTAAAGGCGACTAGGGGGGGTGAATAGGCGCTTTCTCAACTTTCTCGTTTAAATCAAATTCAACACGAACTTTACTCCATTAGCTATAAAAGCTAAGAAGATCAGTAAGCGCACAGTGGAAGCCTTGTGCTGAATTCGATAACCCCGCTCAACCACACGACACACAAGTGGAGACTTAATCTCAAAGGGCTGATCTGGGCACAGGCGGTCGGACCGGCTAGCAAGGGCGATCGACCAAGCGATCAACAATGATCGGACCGGCAACTAGCGGCGGTCGGACCGGTGGATATCGGTTCGACCCGCACGAAGACTAGCGGTTCGAAGGCGGGCGGTCGGACCGCTGTTATAAAACCGGTCAGACCGGTACAATCCAGTACTGAAAAACAAGCCTAAATCCAAAACGAAATTTGATCCAACTTTTGATTCAACCAATGAAACTTGACCAAATTTCGAGCACACCTCCCTAATGATATTGGAGACCTATTTCTAGCGGCGATCCTTGGATCCACTTGCAGAATCGATCTCTCAAGGATTTAACAAAGAAGTGCACAAACCCTAGAAATATGAAAAACTTTGATTCAAGACTTGCTTGTGGGGGTTGATGGTCTAGATGATTCGAGGAGTATTCCCACACATCAAAGCAAGACACAATGGGTCAAAAGACCAAGCTAAAACACTTGAATCAAGGAAGCACCAAATTCATCCAAAAGAGAGAAGAACACAAAAGGGAGACAAATGATCTCTCAAGCAAGCATCACAAGATTGATTGATCTCACAAGATGCTTACAAAGCCACTCCCTCAAGGAGGACAAGAGCTAACCAAGGAGCAACCACAATCTCTCCCTCTCTTCCTCTCCAAACCCTAACCCTAACCCTAGAAAAGGCTAAGGAGAAACCAAATGAAAGCTTCCAGGGGGTTTTACATCTCCCCCCTTCTATTTATAGGAGAGGCCTAGGGTTTCACTTTTGGGACCCACTCACACATGGGACCCACACACAACATCTGTTCAAGCAATCGCCTGCTTCACCACGTGTAGGTTGATCAGCGGTTCTCATCACGTCGCCAAGCCTCTCTTGTCCGAATCCCATCGGAACCTCCCAGAGACTCGCACTGATTTCCGCACCGCCTGATCCAACCAGCGGTATCATCAACCACCGTTCGATCCATCTTGCCCATTCTGCACCATGCTTGAGTCACACGACCTCAACCGGCATCCATGATCGTTCTGGACCTCAGCTCTCCAAGCGTAGTCCCGATCCACCTCACCGTTGACGTCGTAGACCTACAAACCACCTGCACAGCAATAGACAAATAAACCGTTTCCGGGAACAAGTTCTTCACAACTTGACCCACGTTAGTTCCACAATGCAATATGCAACAATAAAGCATTGAACTCCATACATAAAACACAATCAAATCACCTCAATGCCAACTTGGCTAACCTCCAAGTCATCGGCGGTCTGACCGCCCCACAAGGCCGGTCCGACCGATTTGGGCGGTCGGACCGATCCCAAAACAGCGATCGGACCATTCGAAAAGACTTAGCCAAAATTCCACTTGAAAATCCAAACCTTCGGAATTTTCAACTCAATAGAACTTTGTGGGAGCTCCAAAAATGATGTGACCACATCCAGGAGACTCCCCTCACTTGCCTACACAACATATTTTTGGATTAGCCCCAAAATCCGATTTTAGGTCGGCCGGTCCGACCGGCACCTGGCCGGTCCGACCTCTCCACGGCGGTCCGATCACCACACAACCGGCCGATCACTTTGTGGTCCGACAGATCAAGCAAACCCGAAAATGCGAGATTTTGCAAACCAACAAAGCCATTGCCAATTGACTCATCATCCTGAGATCATGCACATATCCTCACGATATCCACAATTGACTTTAGCGTATCGGTTACTGCTATTTTTTGGTCAGAGAACATAATGCAATGATCAGTTGTGCCGTCTTCGTTATACTAATACGTGGTAGCAACTTTACTATATGATGACAAATAACATTACTTATGTTTTATTGTAATTACTGTATGCGTAAGAAGACTTTACTTTTAAAACCATATACATTGTCGCTCTGTTTCGCGATGCGTCTCTTCGTCTACCCCCCTGCGTACGACTTATAAATATGTATCATTGGCTTGCGAATAGTCGAATACACACAAAGTCCACATGAAAATTCAAAAAAAATGCATACACAAAAAAGGAACAAAAAATGATTTTAAACTCTTCTTTCGCTCCCTTACAAACAATGTGTTGGACCGAAAAGGCGACAAGAGGGGGGGGGGGTGAACAGGAGCACGCTCACTTTTTCACAAATTACGAATTCAACACAATTTCACTCCAATAGCTATGAGGAAGCTATGAAGATCAATATACCAGTACAGCGGAAGACTAGTATTGAATTCAATTGAACCCCCAAAGTAAAGCAATAAAATCAACTAAGATTAAAACAGCACAATGTACTGGCGGTCTGACCTCTGGACTGGACCGGTCGGACCGATTGCCGGGCGGTCGGACCGATGTTATACCGGCGGTCGGACCGCTGCCAAATCGGTCGGACCGATGATGATGCTGTGATCGACCGTGAGACTCGAACAGATCTCAAACAATAAAAACGGCCGATGACGAAGTTGCAATTAGGTCTAACTTTTGATTCTCAACTCCAAACTTCACGAAACTTTGCACACACCTTCTCTATGCTATTGAGGACCTATTCCAATCGAATATTATGATAATTCTTGGATACATCCTGAACAGTTGTCAATTGAGTAACAGAGGGTCTAAAACCGGGCAAGAACGAAAACTTGATCCTAATGCTTGTTCGTGAGTGATTGATGATCAAGATAATCCTAGATAGGTTCACACGTATCACAGCAAGCTAATTCACGTGAAAGAATCAATCAAAAACTCGTGGATCAAAGAAAGCCCTAAAATCACGAAATTGAAAGTAAGAACGAAAAGAGACTTATCTCAAGAAAACCTTGCATAGATTAAATTCGTGATTGATGCTGGATTACACCCACTGCATCAAGGAACAGTGGTCAATCCAAGATCACGAAAATCACCTCAAACCATCAAGAGCCCTAGCCTCCACCTCAACTCCCACTAAGCCAATTAGGGTTTTGAAACATAAAAGAGGCGAGAGCGACGGTGCAGCCACCACCTCCTCCTATTTATAGTGGAGGCCTAGAACTCCTAGGGTTTGACTCTATTGGGCTCTCGTTAAGGCCCACTAACAAACGGGTCACACACGTACGCTTCGCAAAGCGCCGTCTTTAACCTTTTGACCTAAACAGCTTCACCTAGCGCCATCTTGCGCCTCAGATTTGCTAATAGGTCACCCTTTTCCATCTTGCGTCACGCTTGAGTCATTGACCTCACCCGGCATCGTCGATCGTTCTGGACCTCAACTCTCCAAGTCTAGTCCCGATCATCCTCGTTGTTGACCGTCGTTGACCACCAAGCAACCTGCACAACCATAGACAAGCAAACACAAATTCGGGAAGAAGTTCTTCACAACTTGACCCATGTTAGTCAAAACATGCATCATGCAATACATATGCCATGAAACCAATGAACTTGACCTAACAAAACTACATCACCACGAAGTTGGTCGATGCATAAGTGGAAATCGGTCCGACCGCTCACTATGAGCCGGTCGGACTACCCTCTGGCCGGTCGGACCGCTCCCTGTGAGCCGGTCGGACCGCCACAAGGGACTTAGCCGAATTTCAAGCCCTGAAATTCCGAAACCTTCTGAAAATTTAAAACGAATAGAACTTTTGCTTGGGAGCTCCAAAAATTATGAGACCAAGTGCATTGGGATCCCCTCACTTGCCTACACGCTCTATTTTTGGCCCAGCACATTCTGACCATGTTTGGTCAAGGCCGGTACGACCGCCGCACATGGCCGGTCCGACCGATTTGGGACCGGTCGGACCGCCATGCTATGGCCGGTCGGACCGTCCCTGTCCAGAAAGCCTGAACTTTGTCGAAATCCCTGTGACACGACAAACCATAAATGCCATTGCCAATTATCGCATCATCCTAAGATCTGGAGCATATCCCCATGATATCCACACAATGGTTATATCCTACATAGCACTCATATACGAGCAGTTATCTGGATGGAGCCTGGTCGAGGCTGCGTATCATGATTATGTATGCGACCTCCTCTGTGGTCCACCCCCATGTCTACAGGAGATGGTAGCTGCAATCATCCGCACGTTGTGTCTCCTCCTCAGTCGGACCAATATCCTTATGTCCGACGAACCGACCTCATCATAGAGATTGTGCTCTCGAGCTATGTGAATCATGTCAAAACATCCATTCAGAGGCTCGTTTCAAAGAACCACACTTGTTCTTGCAAAACTATCACAAAACCACACTTTTTAGAACTAGTTTCACAAAATCACTTATTCTTGCCCATCGTTTCAAAGAACCACACACACTTCCGTCACCTGCTACCGTTCTGACAAGATGGACCCTCATGTACACTCAATCACATAACCCGTTAAGGCGACGTGGCAGGTGCTGCTAAGTGGCCAACTGATGCAGCTCGTAAAAAAAAAAAAGAAAAGGAAGAAAGCTCGGTGTGGCCTTGTGACTTGTGTTGAGTAACCGTCGCTGGCGAGTCCAGTCCGAACGGGTACCTCGTATACAAACTCAGAATCGTAAGAATAATGCAAGAACATAATAACAGAATAATAGATTGAACACAGAGATATGAGAGGGCTTCAGACTTCACTTTATTGCTTCTCAATCATCGGGGTTACAATGAGAGGGGGAGACCCTCTATTTATAGAATACGGGATGAGGAGTTCAACTAGGCCAGGACTCTCCAGAGTCCTGGGCCTGGTTTCTTAACACTCCCCCTTGAACACTCATCCAACATGTTCATGTCTCGTCAAAACTCCATAAAAACCCAGTGGGAAAAATTTAGAGAAAGAGTACATGTCATGCGTTCTGCTGTGTTGCACGAATTGCCTCATTAAAAACCTTAGCCGAGAAACTTCAGAAAAACTCATCAAGGGAAAAAGAGTACAATCCACCCTGCTTCATTTCATCTCCATGATTTATTCTTTGGGTACTTGATCTTCGTGATCAAGATTCAATAATGAGTTCGTGAAGATTCTCCCCCTGAATTTTGCACTTGTCTAAGTCTTATCATTCCAATTCCACGTATGCATCTTTCAAAACTAGACGCTGGAAGTGACTTAGTGAATAAATCTGCAAGATTTTCACATGACTTAGTATGTAGTACCCTAATTTCGTCCATCTTTTGCATTTCGTGAGCATAGAAGAACTTGGGATTGATATGCTTTGTAAGGGGACTCTTCACATAACCCATCTGCACTTGGGCGACACAAGTTGCATTATCTTCATAGATAATGGTGGGGGTTTGCGCGGTATCCAATCCACATGACTGCTGGATGTGGTGAATCTTTCGCCGAAGCCAAACACATTCTTGTGAGGCCTCGTATAGTGCTATGATTTGCGATTGGTTTGTCAAAGTCGATACAAGACTTTGCTTAGACGATTTTCATGGAATTGCAGTTCCACCACATAGAAATACATAGTCTGTTTGCGACTTGGCTGTATGCGGGTTCGACAGGAACCCGACATCTGTATAGCCATTCTTATACAAGTCTTGGTTCTTTCTGTAGAACAGACCAAGTTCTTTGCTTCCTTAGAGGTAACGGAAGATGTCCATTATTTCCTATCAATGCCTTTGGTAGGTTCTGTACTATACCTTGCTAATAGGTTTACGGCAAATGCAATGCCTGATCTAGTACAGTTTGCTAAATACATGAGTGCTCCTCTCGCACTCAGTGCACGGGAATTCTGGTCCCAGGACTTCCTCCCCCTCTTCTTTAGGTCTGTACGGGTCCTTGTCTTGCTGCAAGGATCTCCCGACCATCGGCAGTTTCGGAGGATATGCCTTTTCAAAGCCGAACCTTTCCAACACTTTACGAGTGTAGGTTGGTCGATGTACTAGAATCTCTTCCGGTATGCTCAAGTCGCAAGCCTAAGCGATTTGGTTTGATCCAAATCTTTTATTTCGAACTCCGACTCCAGGTAAGAGCTTGCTTTCTTAATACCTTCTAGGGTTCAATGATATTCAGATCATCTTCATACACTGAGATTTATACAAAATCCATCCTGGGATCGTCGTATAAATACACAGGGATAATTCTCATTGTTCGTGTAGCCTTTCTGGCATAGAAAGTCGCTTCGAGCGATTATACCACATTCTTCCTGATTGCTTCGGTCCATACAGTGACTTTCTGAGTTGCACACTGTATAGATTTCTATTTGCTCTATCTTGGTTCGGGACAGGGATACATTCAGGTATCTTCATATAAATGTTCGAATCCAAATTTTCATAAAGGTATGCAGTTACCACATCCATCAATTTCACTTCTAACTTCATGTTCACTACTATTGAGATAAATATCTAAAGGTAATTCCGCCCATGACCGGGGAATAGGTTTCTTCATAACAATCTCCTGGACGTTGAGTGAAACCTTGTGCAACGAGCCTTGCTTCTTTCATTTCTCTTTCGAAAAAATACCCACTTATGCCCTACAGGGTGCACATGGGGAGGTATACGGCTTATAGGCCCAAACACGTCTCTTTTATTCAGAGAGAATAATTTAGTTTCTATTGCCTTCTTCCAATCCTCTCAATCTGATCTTTTCTTACATTCAGCGAGCGATGCTAACTCTGGATCAAGATTGATGATTGTGGTAAAAAATTTTGCAAAGTAAATGTCGACATTGGCTGTTGGCTTATTCATAGATTCTTCCGAGGTCATAAAGTTTATAACTATTTCTTCAAGGGGCGATATTTCTAATACTTCTACTTGCTTATCGCTACTTTCAATTGCGGGGCAAGTCCCTTTAGTTTTTCAGCTCCGATGTGTGCGCACACATCCATGCCGATGTCTCCCTTCATGGGGATGTTCAATTCTAGTATGCCTTTTCTGAAGGTTCCATACCGGTGCCAAGTCTCAACTGGCTCCCCTTCTGATTCTGGGGTACTTTGGTGATGGGCTGTGTCAAGTCCTTCTTATCCTTTTTCACAAGGCGTCCCCGGTTATTTCGGATTCGAGGGGCCGGAGTTCTCATCCTTTCAGAGGCATTAGGACGGGATTAGGGATACCTTCATCGGTATTTCAACCCTCTCCGGTGCATTGCGTACAGGCATATGCGACTTGGTCACGCTCTTCAAATCACTAAAGTAGTTAGGCAGTTGATTCGCTAATGCTTGCAAATCAATTATCTTCTGCACTGCAATTGTCTTCTAGACTTCAATTGTCTTCTAAACTTCTCTATTTGCTTCACTAGTGCGCGGGTCATATGCATGGATTTCAAATATCTTCTAGACTTCAATTATCTTCTGGACTTCTCTATTTCTCGACATTTTTCATCAAGGGTTGATTTCCTCTCCCTAATGACGAGAAATAATTCTCATCTAATATGCTATCAACGAAGCGGGCTGCATGCAAATCTCCAGTCATGGGGTCCACATACCTGATTATGGATGTTGTCTCATAACCAACGTATATCCCAGACTTTTGGAGAGTGCCCATTTCAGTTTGATGTGGTGGTGGTATAGGTACATAAATCTTACAACCAAACCTTCAAAGATGAGAAATTTTCAGTGTTGACCCTTGCGTTAGTTGCATAGGTGAATGTATGTTATATGTCGGTGGTCTAAAATTGATGAGAGTTGCTGCGTGCAGGACTGCGTGTCCCCAACATGTAGTTGGTAAATAACAATTCTGCTAGTCTATTCTGGGTGTGGACATGCGGTACGGGATGCTCAATTTTAATTCTCATTTTCACACAATAATCATCATATGCCCTTGAAGTAAATTCTACAGCGTTGTCCATTCTGGTGGACTTCACATGATGATCAGGAAAATTATTCTTAATGTTAATTATCTACGAGACTAGCTTTGCAGAAGCGGGGTTTCTCGTAGACAATAAACAATCGTGCGACCATTTCGAGGAAGCATCGATGAGCACCATAAAATACCTAAATGGTCATGACAGTGGCTGTTTAGGACCGCAAATATCTCCCTGGATACGGTCCAGGAATGCAGGGATTTCATCCTTTACTTTCAGAGTAGAGGGTCTAGTAATTAGTTTCCCGGTGGCACATGCAGGGCACACAAAATCTTCCTGATTCGGGAAGTTTTTTACATTGACATTATGTCCCTGTGAATTGTTAATTATATTTCTCATCATCCTAAGACCTAGGCGGCATGATCTATCATGCCAGAGATAGAAGAGGTTTATAGCTTCTAAATACAGTTTTCAGAGCAGTATAGGCTGCAGATGCCTTAATATTAGTGTAGTATAGCCCATTTTCAAATGAAGGAAGTCGTTCTAATACTATTTTTCTACTTTCTTCACACTTTGTAATGAACAGGTATTCCTTACCATGCTCTTCTTCAGTCTCTACGTGGAAACTGTTAGCGCGAATATTCTTGAGAGTTCTAATCGATTATGGGTACAACAAGGCTTCTTTAATGACCAAAGTTGTATCCCGTTGGAAGTATAATTGTGGCCCTTCCCGAGCCTATTATGCAAGTATCGCTGCCTGCGATTGTCATAAGGCTACAGGCATTCTTACTGATCGACTGAAAATTTTTTTGTCTCTCTCAAGGTGGTATTCATTGTGCCGCTACCTGCAAAGCACACTTCCTCCATAGGGCGCTACATGCATTCTAATATAATGTACTTTATTAATATGAAGCAGAAATCCAGCAACACAAAAAATAAAATACTTCAGATATCAGAACATAACTTGCTATCATAAATACAGGAATATAACTCTTGCAGGACTCATCACAAGAATTTAATGCTTTGCTCTTCTAGAGCCTACAACTATTATTCAAAGTTCCATCACAATCACAAAATGCAAGTGATTGTAAAAGGATCTAAGTGCAATGCGTGCACTAGATCGAATCAAGTATTGAAACTTACGCCTCAATGCGCTACATGTCGATCTTCTCCTCTTGGCGACTACGGCTATGGCCGCTGCTATGTCCAAAGGAGGGATGATGGGGGCTGCTACTAGGCTGTCCACATTCATAAGTGCAACTAATGGGTGTGGATCTTCCGTGCCTGCAATGGTGAGGTGTGCCTCATGCTATCGTTTGCCCTTTTTCTTAGACTGTAAAGCATCAATAACGTGCGACCCACGACCTTACCCTTCATGCCCTTCTCCTTCATGAGAGGCTTCATCACCTTGTAGCTGCTAGTATTGGCTTCATGGCCAATATTGCTACTAGGTGGCTGTGAGATGTAGTTCTTTCTTAGAACATCATCTTGAGCTTTCGCAATTTTTATGATGTCAATCACTGTGGCATACTACTTGTAGCCATTTTGATAATAATTGCGTGCGGATTGCACCGCATTCGGGTAAAGGTAGAGATGGTCTTTTCAATCTTCTGCTCATCCGTGATTACATTATCACATAATTGGAGATTGTATAAATTCTGACCATACTGGGTCAGTTCTTCGAACTCCTGGTTCGTGATGCTAGTCATTTTTCATATCCATGCAAAAAGTTCATAAGATTACTGCTGGTAATTTCCATAAAATGATTGCAAAATTCTTATAATGCTCTTCGAACTCCCAGTTCGTGATTCCGTATTTTTTTCATTCATTTTCATGATTTACTGCTATTTTTAGTGATTAAAAGCAATATTAATAATCACAAGTAATCAAAAACAGTAAATACAATAAATAAATTACATAGAAATATAACAAGGTAAAATATGATTCAAATGCAAAAATTGATTCAAAATTTGAATTCCCGAGGCCCTTTTCTGCTGGAATATGAATTTTCAGCGAATTCTGCAATTTCCAGGGGCTAAAACGTGAAAAATCCAGTTCTGAGAAATTTTCGTGTAATTTACAGAAAAACCGAGTCCCTTTTTGCAAAACGGCCTTTATACGGGCCGGCCGAGGCCGGCCTGTTCGGCGGCGGCGGCGGCTCCTTCTTGGGAGCCGCCGCGTTCCTCAGTGGTGGCGGCTCCCATGAAAGAAGAGCAGCCATGGCCGAGCTCTCTGCGCTTGGGCGCTCCCAAGTGCCGAGCTCGCGCTCGGCGGCGGCCGGGTTCCGAGATCTTGCAAAGCGGCCGGAGGTGGCGGGACCGGCGGTGCTCTGGGCGGCCGGGGCGCGGCGTCGTGCTTGGCGCGATCGCCCCGGCGGGGCAGCGTGGGGACAGCGCCTCCGGCGAGGCGCCGTCTTGGCGGCAGCAGGAGGCGCCATCTGGCGGCGCCGTTCCCCTCCACTTCCCGTTATTTTGTGGCAGCGACCGACGAGCTCATGCGGCACCGTGCGACAGCAGATTCAAGCCGGTCGGCGGCAGTTCTTCCTTCCCGACACCGGTAGCGCGAGGGCGGCGGCTTGATCGGTGTTGCTAGCGCGGAGGGCGATCGGCGGTCGGCGTGTCTTCGCTGCGTGTGGCGGACCATTGCGGGTTGGCTCCTCCTCCTCCACCTCTTGGGTGGTGCCGACCTTAGAGGCGGCGGTGCGCGGCCGGAGTGCGGCGCGTCTTTGGCGTGGGCGCGTCTCCTTCTAGCCGGGGTTGCCGTGGGCGGCGGCCGTCTGTTCAGTTCATCAATCGATCTTGTTTATGCGATATAATTTTCATTCATGCAATTACCGATCGGCGACTTCGAGTCGGCTCGTGGTGAATTGGCAATTTCAATCTACGGTACAATCGACATCTGATCTTTCATGCAATCTCCCGATCGACATTGTGTCGGCGACTTCAAGTCAGCTCGCGGTAGATTAGAATAGATTTGCACCGTAGAAAAACAATCTAGAAAGCAAATTTGCATAATTGAAAGCAATATAGAAAATACGATTCAATCTACGAGTGTCATCCTTCGACGGTTACCTTTCGATGCGAGGAGAGTCGATCGTGCTGATAACGTGTTGAGTAACCGTCGCTGGCGAGTCCAGTCCGAACGGGTACCTCGTATACAAACTCAGAATCGTAAGAACAATGCAAGAACATAATAACAGAATAATAGATTGAACACAGAGATATGAGAGGGCTTCAGACTTCACTTTATTGCTTCTCAATCATCGGGGTTACAATGAGAGGGGGAGACCCTCTATTTATAGACTACGGGATGAGGAGTTCAACTGGGTCAGGACTCTCCGGGGTCCTGGGCCCGTACTGGGCCAGGACTCTCCAGAGTCCTGGGCCCGGTTTCTTAACAACTTGATGGGTCGAGTTTAGTTACCGGAAGAGTCCTCTTGGGACATATCGAGCCACTTGCCCATGAAGAAGCGCCCTCCATGTCGTTTAATGGAGTTATGTGCTTGAGTCACGAGCGACATACTGAGCCACCCCGTCGTGAGGCGGAGCTAGTTGGGTGCGGGTATGCACCCAAGCACCCCAAAATTTGAAAAACTCATCGAGATCAGTTCTTGAAGACTGTAGTTCGGTCATCGTCATTCGATGTCAGTATTCCAGTGGGCTTTGTTTCTAGTTGCTTCTCATCATCTCATGAATTGAAAGCCCAGCCGCCAGGAGCCTAGGACAGCCCACGACCGAACTACAGCCAGTGTAACATCCCTATTTTCAGAGCTTCAAAAATCTTTTAAATATGGGTAGTAAGAAAATTCACCATTTGGATTTATTTGAATATTAATTTAAAAGCTTAATATGGACTTTAAGGACAAATTGATTTAATGTGCTTAATCCCAACATCAACAATTGTCAAAACTATTTTATTTAGATTCTATATGCTTGGATATATTTTATGTAAATTTTCGGAATTTTTCCAAAGTCATTTGCTATTTTCTAATTGCTATTTGCATTTTTGGATTTATTTAAAAGAAAAATCATATGAAAATCCTTGAACGATCTTGGGCGAAGCCCAACACTATTCCAATCCGGCCCAACTCCATGACCCATTCCGCCTTGAGCCCTTGGATCACCGCGCGTGTCCCCTTCGCGCGATCGCGACGCTCGTAGCTGCGCCATCTCGCTCGCTCCAGCACTTGATCCCGTCGATCGGTTGCCGATTCGCCTCGCGCGCCCTTCTTCTTTGTCATTGCCGGTGGGACCGCCGTCGTCTTCGTCTCGTTCCGATTTCCTCGCGCCCGACTCCGATTCTTCCGCGCCACCGCCGTCCTCGACACGGACTCTAGGGTTCGGGCCCTATTTAAAGCCGCCCGTGTCACGAGGATCGCCTCCTCCGCCGCCTTTTCCCCAAAGTCTCGACCCTAGCGAGCCGCGTTTCACCGAATCGAGCTCCAACCTCCGCCGCCGTGAGCTTCTTCGCCTGGTGCGTCGCCGTCGGTGAGCACCGCCGTCGCCACACCCACCTCGTGTTCGCCGCGTCAAGGCTACCCGTCGCGCACGCTCGTTGCCCTCGAAGCCGTCGCTCGTCGTCGCCGCCATCACCGCGCCGCGCCCGCTCTTCTTGTCGTCGCCGCCGTTCGGTCATCTCCGTGATAGCGACCGCGTCACCGATTCGCCAGTTGCGGCGATTCGGTCGCGCGCCTCCGCCACCGCCGAGCCGCCGTCATCCGCTGTATCCATGGTCGCCGGAGTGTCGCCGGCGTTTTGCCTCCGTGGCGCCCCGTGTGCGACCACATCCTCTGTCTTTGGCGTGTCGCCTACGTGGTCGCCGCATCGCCACGCCCCGGTTCACGCGCCAGCTCTTCCTCGGCTCGGAGGACCCACCCACCGTGGAGCGAGAGGTGACGATGGGTCCCACTGTCGAGACGGTATTTTAATATATTTCTTTTTCCGGAAATTCTCGGCTGACGCAAGCATTGCGCAATAATTCGATTTTCCTTTATAAAAATAATTCGGGAAATTCGAGAAAATCCAAATTAGGGTTTAATTGATTTTTCTAATCTTCCAAAGCCCATATCTTTTGCATCCGAAGTCCAATTGAGCCCATTCAAATTTGTAAATTCATATAAAATTAAGATCTATTTAATGGTGAATTTTATTTGATTTTTGGAGTTTATTTTGCCTCTGTTATTTATTTGTTTTGTTTCTTTTGTCTCGTTTGCGAGTAGACGTCGACACTTCAGGGAATTTTGCAGAAGAAGGAGCACCTCAAGACCAAGACCAATATCTAGATCTATTCCAAGGCACGTTATACCTTTGATCATTTTGAACCCAGTTTTCAAAATACTTTGTTTCAATGTATTGCATTCTATTTTCAAGTATTTATTTAAATGCTTTTGGGTGTAGTTATTAATCCAAATTGTTATGCCACCTTGTCTATTGTATGCCATGATCTTTTGTCACCCTAGGTTGATTAATTATTTAGTTGGTATTATTGTAGCACCAACGTGGGTTGGTTAGATACGATTAGACTGCTTAGCCATGCCACGAGTCATCATTTCATGTGAGAGTTGCAATTATAAATTTGACTAAGTGATTATGGAATTGTGTGATGAATCTGTGTGTCTTGTGTCTTTGTTACTCGTTGATGGCATGTGTTGCACTTAATCAACAGGTGGGAAAAGATTTAGACCGAGGCAAGTGGTGGATTCGTGTGAATGGGGACTGTGTGATATAAACTTTGTGATTTGGGTTAAAATGGAAGTCTTGCCTTGGTCAATTAAGGACTTAACTTTGTGCGCCATTGAACTGGCCTTCTGCACGACCACATGCCTAGTATGGGTGGGCCTGACTTAGTAAGTTATGGAGTCTTGACATTGACAACTCGAGTTGTATTTAAGCTATGTGATGAAATTTGGAGGTGTGATATGTCACATCGCGGACGGTTCATTGCATCCTGTCCAATGGTGTGTGTCGTTCCAAGGGTGTGTGTACAAATTGACGGCGATAAAGCACACCAGAGTGTCATTGTTTGAGATGAAGTCTCTGAAAGGTTTTGTTGTGATCAACTCTGATCCGGTTGATTTCATCGTGTGGGTAAAGTGTACAACCTCTGCAGAGTGTTTAAACCAATCTATTCGAATAGCCGCGTCCTCGGTTATGGACATGCTCTCGAATTTCACACGAGGGTAGATTTTCATAAAACAAGTGGGAAGGGTCATTGTGTGAGATAACTTGCAATTGTGTGAATAACTTGATTAGACTGTGTGTCCTTTATGAAATCAATTGTTAACTTATTATTGTCTATTTGTTTTGAATTATGCTTTCAATCTATTATTTGTATTCAATTGCAAATATTGCATTTCTGCAAAATAACCACAGAAGCCATTCCTTTGGAATAAGCCATCATCTATAAATTGCATTCTGTGGTATGACTTGCGAGTACGGTGTGTACTCACTCTTGCTAAACAAATCAACAGAAGTGGAGGAGTCGTCGCCTGCTTTTGAAGAGGAATTCTACGAAGGTTGAGCGTTAGGGTCTTGATCCCAGTCGGTTGCCTGTGGTAAATTGATGGGAGCCACCGGAGTTTATTTCGTTTCCGCTGCAGTTTATTTCTTTATTGTCAGCCTTGCATGGCTTAATAAATGTAACACTCGACCATAAGGTCCCAACAGTTATTTGTTATTTAAAGTACTCGTTTATTCTTATATTCGTTGTATGGATGTGATATTTCATCAATGTTGACACTGTGTGCACTAGCGTGATCCTGGACTAGTGCAGAATACACAGAGGGTCCAGATCCTCATATTTGGGTCCCGACAGCCAGGCCTCGGTATCTCGCCTCTCTGGCTCTCCAACTCTCCTTCGGTCCTCCCGACCTCCCCACTTGGCCACTCCCCAGTCCTCATTCCCCAACCCTAATCTCTACTCCCCAGTCCCCAATTCGGTAATTCCCCAATCGGCCAATCGCCCCCCAAGGCCTCAACGTGAGGAGCTGAGCCACCGAGGATGAGGAGACTAGGGATTCAGATTTCAGAAGCATCAAAGCAGCTAGCCCAGGCGCCAGTGCCGGCGGGTGGCGGTGTGAGCGCGACTTCGGGGCCAGGCGGATGGAGGGAGGCGGCATGGCGCCATGGCGCGCGCTGCTGGAGGAGCAGGCAGGGCATTGAGGCCGGGGCGATCTTTGGTGCTGGAGGTGGAGGCGGAGCACAGTGCAGTGGCTGAAGGCTTAGAGGCTGAGTCCTGGACACTTGGTCTGCTTGAGTCTTTGGTTTACAGAGAGTGATCATGTTTGAATCTTTGAGACTGAGTGTTTGTGATTTTCAATTTTTCATAATCAGCATAGGCATAGCTAAATCTGGAATCTAGATATGGTATTCTGGTGGCCTAATGAGTAATGACTAATGTAGTAATGTGTCCTTAAACTTGTAGTCTGTAGAGCCTATACAATGCCACAATGTTGTATTGTTGTGAAGTGTGATTGTGTGAACTTCAGAACTTGTGAAGCCCAAGACAGGGAGCAGTCGAGCTGTTAGCAGCCAGAAGGTGCGGTGCAGGTTCATACTTATGTAGTTCAGTAGTTATGTTTATATTTGTAACTCTCCATACTTTATGTAGTTATGTGAGCTTAATTGTAAATAGAAATTTAAATTTTTTGTTAAGACATGTCAATGTAGATTGTAGAGACATTGATGACATGCGAAGTGATGATAGGTTTAACAACCTCAACAATCTTGGTGACCTTTCTATTAAACTTGCTGAAATAAAAAAAAGATAAAGTTTACAAGTTGGTATACTTACTTCTCAAATTGGTATTGCTCCCATCGGTGGCGACGATGAGCGTTGAAAGAGTATTTTCCACTATGAGTCTTGTGAATAACAAGTTGAGAAATAGTATAGGCGATCACTTCTTAAATGATTGTTTAGTCACATTTATTGAGAGATAAATTTTCTTGAAGGTTTGTGAAGATGATGTAATGAAACGTTTTCAAGGCATGAAAATGCCTAAAGTAGTGTTATAATTTTCTTTGCATTGTTGCATATTTTGTAATTTTCTATTCATGTAAGACCTTATATAAACTATTTGCATTGTGATTTTAACAAACTTGGAACCTATGCGTTGAATTTATTATGTTATAAACTTATTGTAAAAAGTAAAGTGTGCACTCCCATCGTCTAATTTCTAACTCCGCCACTGCCTGTCAGAACGGTACCAGGTGACAAAAATTGGTTCTTTGAAACAATTAGCAAGAATAAGTGTAGTTATGTGAACTAATTCTAAAAAATGTGGTTTTGTGATAGTTTTACAAGAATAAATGTAGTTTTATGAAATTTACTACTTTACAAATAACTAGCTAAGCTCGAATTTAACAAATAAACTTATATACAGCAATAAGATATGGTGGTAAGTGGTAACTTATCACGGATCAACATAACAAGAAACTGCAATTCCCGGAGTTGCTAGAAAGAGTAATCAAGTACATAGAGTAAGACATGTTGGCCACAAATTCATAATGTTTACGGTAGCAACAACAGAAAAGTAGAACAAAAGAAAAGGAGGAGCTCTTCAGTCTCATGAATGGTTGTCATACAAAGACAGTCAAATAGGGAACAGGTCCAATTACCAAAGAGTTTCAGGATGCAACTTGTTGCATCTAAGCTAGACATAAGCATATGCTACCCCAATCTGCCAAGCAGGTGCTTCCCAATCTCCCATAGTCTTTATTCCTGAAACACACAGCCAAAATTCAGAGCAATGAATATCGAATGCTTCTTCAGAGAAAATTTCCAAATTGCCAATGCTTACCCTCTCTCCCTATGTACATACCCCAACTGCCAGGCTTCGAATTCCTCAATAGAAATCGCCAGATATGGGTATGTCATCAAAGCTCCACAGGTCCATGTTGCTGTCGACATCCTGAGATCCATCAAGGTTCAGAAGGCTATCAATCGACTCACCCACCCCACCATCCAGAAGAAACCTCATGTAAGGTTCTAAATCGGTCAGCCCATCAGTGAGATCAACAGTATTGTTCTCCATAACAGGAAGCACCACTGAGCTGTGGGTATTGCTTTTGACGAATGCAGATTCATCACCTTCAGCTATGGTGGAAATGGGAGCAATAGATGTAATATCTGGAGTCTTGGTATCATTCTCCCAGCTCAAATCTGAGCAGCCAGAGAAGTTGCTTCCCTGGTCAGAGTACAGGTTCATGATGGGATCACCAATAGAGGCAGCAGAGTTCATTACAGGAACAAATGGTGTGTTATCAGGCTGAACAAATGGATTGTTTGAGGTGAAGTCAGCAGATGGATAGACAAATGCATTTGTGCTGGCAAGGTTGTTGAGTGCTGGTTTGACAGTAGGTTTCTGTTCCACGCTTGACTTGGGTGCTTTAGCAACAGTGGGCCCAGCACGGCGCTTCTGAGCAACTGTTGGTGCCTCCGGGAAATTAACCTTGGCCTTCTTGCCACGAATCCGGCGTGCTTCAGCATCATAAGCTCTTGCAGCTTCTTCAGCACTGTTGAAAGTTCCAAGCCAGACACGAACACCCTTGCGAGGATCTCTGATTTCAGCAGCCCACTTACCCCAAGGGCGCTGGCGGATACCCCTGTATTGGTTCTTTCTCTTCCTTTTGGCTGACCTTGCTGCGGGCCCATCAAAACCAGCAGTAGTCATGGTGCTTAAGCCATCTGCAATGGAAAGGCAGTGTCAATGCTAAGAAAGGCCAACACAAACAAACTTGTCTTACTAGACTTGTTTCTTTTGACCATAAGCATGAATTTATATGAATAAGATCACAACTAAAATGAACACTCAACCATGAGTATAACCCCTCCAAATTTTGGATAAAGCACAGGCCAAATCACAACTTAATGGAAAAGTCCAGGGTTCTTAAGAACAACCCTTGTGCTATGTTCCACATCATCATTCTGCAATCATATCTAGAAGTTTCATTGCAGACGACACGACGTCCAATATATTTCTTTCTAAAAAAACGTAATATCTAAATTCAGGCTAATTCAACACCAACACAACAATCTTAGCTGTAAACACGGAACAAGAAATCTCAGTTACTACAACTTCAGCAAAGACCTGCAGATTCATGTGGTTTAGCTCTCACGGCTTACTAAGTAGTACCAATTTGAGCAATTTACTCAAGAGACACCAACCGCACGAGACTCAACTGCACCTATCAATAGTACTTGCAGGGAATACAATCTTGTGAGGAGCCTCCTGAAACATCAGGTGCATGTAATCCATTGTTGCGAGATCTATACTTCAAAATGTTATATCATCTAAGTTTCATAAAACACAAATTTCGAACAACAGCAATGTTCTCATGCAGAAACAAATGAAATGATTGTCTTAGTATAATCTAAGTAAAGCAAGAACAACAAAAACTATTAAAACTTTTTGCACAAAGTATAACGTATTGATTGAAAGTAACAAATACTACAACAGCCACCCGGAAGACCAAACAATCTAGGAGGTACTATGTGCTAAGATTTATGTATGACTCAATGGTCAAACACCATAATAATCCTTTAGACTAAGAGTTAACCAGTTTAGAAAAGTCCTCACGCAAATCTACAACAATCTAACAAGGGGGGACATTCCATCTAGCAAGTAACAATTCAAAAGGCCTTTTCTGCAGATTCAATCTCTAAGCAAAACGGAGAAAAATTGCCCCTTTTTCTGCGGATTCAACTCCTTGGACTAAAAAGTAATCGTACGAATCGCCATCCAAGATCAGAAAAGGTAGAAATCCCAGATCGAACAACCTAACAACCTAATCGCTTCTCTAGAATCTCTGGGAATTGAACCCCAAACAGCCTATGAAGCTCATCATTTCAGAATCCTAACACAACCGAGAAGAAAAGCCTTGGCCCTGTTTGGATGAGGGGTAATTCCTTGGTAGGTTTGGGGATTTAGTTCAAATTTGAACTAGATCCTAATACTTTCCAATGAAATACCGCTAATCCAAACGCCCCAAGCTTTATTCGAAATCAGACCATACCAGAACATCTAATCCGCCGCCAAATCCCCAAGTAGACAGGAATAGCACCCCCCAAATACAGCCTTTCAACACCAATCCCTAAAAATTTCTCTTCCTCCCCAATCCAGCGACCAAGCCGCCTCAAACCCGAATCCGCCTCCCAAACCCCCAAATTTATCAATCAGCCCCCACAAATTACGATCTCCTACAGCAATCGAGCACGAAAAGTACAAACAGGCGCAAAAAATAAGTCACTCCCAACGACGCCAATACCTCTGGAGAAGGCCCTCTTGACGGCTGGGGGCTTGATCTCGACGACGTCGTAGTCCTCCTCTCCGAACTCCAAATCTGAGTCCCCCTCGAACTCCTCGAGGTCGGCCTCGAAGTCCTCGTCATCCTCCTCCGGAAACCCCGCGAGGTACCTCCTCCCGCCGCCATCCCTCCTGGGCTTCTTCTTCTGGGGCCAAGGGGACCCCTCCGCAAGCCGGCGCGACCCCACCGGCTTCTTGAGGTTGGAGAGGATGGCACCGCCGCACATGGCTCGTCGTCGGGAGCTTCACCGCCGCGTCGCAATGGAACGAGCAGTAACTTGTGTGAGCGCGAAATGGTAAACACGTTTTTTTACTGACTAAATATAAGAGCGGGTGGGAGGGCTCGGGCCTATATATGGGGCGCTCGCGTGAGGGGGGTAGGCGCGTAGGTGTTAGGACGCGTGATGGGGCCAGTACGTCAGACAGTGGACGAGCGGTGGGGACAATGCGTCAGACAGTGGACGCGTGCAGCGGAAGGCACGGGGTAGAAGAAGCACGGCGAAGGTACAAATGATTGTTGATTGTGCCCTTTGGGAAATTTGCACGTTTACCCCTTGAGAAAGAAGTTTGTCGCGGATCGGCCCCCAGGTATTGGATGCATGCTCTTCCTGTGTATCTTCCAAACCATTGGTTGCTACTGAGGTGAGTTAGCCTGAATGTGCAGTAATTAGCATTGTCTCGTGGTTCTATTAAATATGAACAATCGTTGGAATTTCTTAATGAATGCAAGATCTTAGCCATTTATGAAAAGATTTAACCTGACTCTTTATAAGATGTACTACAAAGTATGGACTGAAAAAAAGAGAGGCTGTTTAGAGCCAGCTTTAATGTGCGTACACCACTTCTGTTTAGAACTTCTTTGGAGTAATATAAAATAGCAGCGACCGTGGAGGTCTGTTTAAAACTATTCAATCCGGTCGGCAAAAAAATTGTTTTGGACACCGGCATAATCTGTAAAATGCTTTTGATCTTTTATTTTTATTGCAGTATATTTATATAGAAGCCAATGTAGTAGAATCTGAGTCCTATATGAATCATTGTACAAACAGTGATTTGTGTGCATGTGAATAGTACTAAGCAGCAATACTAATATAGCAACAGTGAAATATTTATCGTATACATTTTGATGTAACAGAAAACATTGTACTATTAATCTGAACTTTTTTTTTTATCAAACACTAGAGATCACCTTCTAACGAGCAGCACTATAAATCCTCTGTATTCGCATCTTTAATGCAGATAATCCCTTCCCGGTGCTCGGTGGGGGGATAAAAAGCAGTAGCTGTGAGATTTGTCTATTAATGCATTTAGAAAACGTTCAATCGAGAATTAACGCTCGGAATTGCCCTTCGGGGTTAGAAATTGGATTACTCATTCTCTTAAGTCGGATTTCCCCGTCCTGCTGCATGCTCTACTAGACTACTACACGAACACGAGCCATCGAATTTCTTGTTGGTATTGTATAAGCATCGATTTGTCATTTTGCCGTACGGTACGGTCAATGCATACGACCTGCTCCTGTTGGAAGCAAGCCGTGATCATCAACGAATAGTACCTTAAGTTAAGCGGTACTTCCTCCGTTTCGTAATATATGTTCATAACCCACTATGTACATAGATGAAGAAAACACTCAATCTAAAATAATAATACTAAATAACCATATATACCTCTATTAAATTATATACTATAAGTTTATAACCATTTAACCTCTTACTAATTATTTAAGTAAGAATAGAGTGAAAAAAAGTTACAGTAAATTCACTAGATACAAGATATTAAAACAGATATTCCAAATATAGCACAACAGAGTCAGCAACATTCTACTATTGTTAAATGTTACTTCTCTCGCTGCGGCGGTCGCCACCACCCTGTAGCGCAATCTGGTCAGCCATCGTGTTGCCGCCGTTTTTATCCTATAGATTTCCGCACGTTTTCTTTCTTTCACCTCTCGAGTGAGTCTACGTCTACCGCTAGACCGTGCTGTTGTCAAGAGCATCTGGTGGCTGCTAAGAAAATGGCAAAAAGGTGACGTAGAGGCCACTAATCACCTTTTAATTCGTCCTATTTTTGCCACTGATGTCTTTAATTTTCTGGTGTTTCGCGCACTGGACAGGATGGAAACGGACATGCAGTACGATCCAAAATGAAGCGCTATAGTACCCAAATGTGCAGTAAAATGTTTGCTTGCTATAGTAAACACTCCTGTTTCTGTATTATTTGATGCGCTGCACAAGAGTTGTTCACACAGATTCAGAACACTCTGCGGTAACATTAACGAATCCGGATCTGTGTTTTTTCACTATAGATTTGCGACGCAACTTGGCAATCTTTCGTCTCATGAATTGGGTGCTTAGAATTAGAATACGCGGTGGCTTGAGGCCAATTTAACTAGCAAGTTATTTATCACCCCGTGCAGTATTCATCAGCAACTAGTCTAGAATCTCGACTTGTTGTTACTTATCCCTTTATTTTAATTGCAGTTAATTATTTGGAAATTGTTGTATAACTTTCGACAATTTTTGAAGTCAAAACTGTCACTTTTCTGTTTGTTAGATGTGCTATAATATTTATGTTGTTGATGTGCTATATGAAAAAAAAATCATAATAATTAATTTTTTATTCGTCCGATATGCTTTGAGATTTGCCCTTTTTCTCATACAATGAATTGGATTCGAATTTAGTATGATTTTTTAGGAACATAACGGGTTTCACCACATTGTCGTATTTTGTTGATATATATATTTTTAGTTGTTTTTGCTCAACCTCTCAAATTACAAATGAAGAACATAACGAGTTCACTACATTGTCGTATTTTTTTGGTATATAATTTTATTTCTTAATCTTTATTTTTGTTCAACCTCTCAAAGTACATGTAAAGAACATAACGGGTTCACTACATTACTGTATTTTGTTTGTATATAATTTTATTTTTTTATCTTTATGTTTTATTAGTCTCTCAAAATACATGTGAGATTTTGAATCATGGGATGGAAATATAAGTTATTAAGATTTTTAAGAATAATTACAGTGATCAAGAATAAAAATTATATAAATATTTTACTGTAATTTATGTGTAATAGAATTGTAAATAAACTTTCACAATACGATAATGCGATAATTTTTTAGAAAGAAAACAATCGAATTGTGTAGACAGACCCTAATTATTTTAATGTCTCACTCGCCAAATTGGTTTTGACCGGCCACGGCCAGTCAGTCGTGTGTTTCCTTGTCTTTTTACCAAACATGGCAGTCAGTCGTTGGTATTTATAATTATAAGGCATAACACGCTTAGATTCTTATCTTGTCCACCCGTCCAACGTGTAAATGTGCTTGCTTTTTCAACCATTGGTTTGCTTGCCCATGTCATATTATATATATATATATAGCTAGCTCCTATATATATAACAATTGGTTCAATTCCATTCCATATGATTCAACGAAAATTGCCAAATAAGTCCGGAGCATGCATGTGCTGTGCTTCATTTTCTTCTTGCATGCACCGAACTCTTCCCGAATGTCTATGTACAATGGTATTCCGTTCTAAAGCAACCGTCCAGGACATGGCACGTCTTTACTGATTCTTAATAAACACGAGTCATCAGTTTTTTTTGGGTCAAGTACGAGTAATAGTAAGCACCAAATAAAAATTAGAGCATGTGAGGTGGCTAGAGAGGTGTTGTGACGCCCGTGTTATTACTCTAAGGGTAATTACATTTAGGCACACGAAATACTATTCATCTGCCCGGTAGAACACCGCTCCGACAAATAGCAAGCCTTTTATCAGAGTTGTGCAGCAGAACAATAAGATAGAAAATGTACATTTTCATTACAACAGTAGCCACGTAAGCCAATGATCTTTAAAGATAGTAAATTACAACTGATAAATGGGACTAAGTCCCCTCGCTTGCTGGCCAAGCCCTTCTGGTCGTCTACTCGTCCCACGCATCGAACCAACTGCCCAACTCGCACTGGTTCTCGCAGTCAGCTCCCTCGCCTCCTGCGGCCTCTTCGATACCTGCATGTCCTTCGTCCCACTTGGGATAATTCCCACCGGACTAGGATCTACAAAGGAGAATACTAGCAAGGTTGAGTACAGAAGTACTCAGCAAATATTAATATCAACAGATGCACTGCATGACTTATCTTTGTCTGTTATCATATTTTCTATATCATCTCATTTTGAAAATAAATCATTAAAATATTAGGTGACAGATTTTAATATTGAAAACACTATTGATCACTCGGAGAGAAGAAAGACCCCTGGTGGTTCCCGTAGTCTCCAATCCAGGAGACAGGCATGAATTCATGATTTGTATAACACTGCGCGGCTTGTACCACTTTACCCATAGCTATTCTGAACTTTAAATGAACCAGGTCCCCAGCATTTCCTTTGATGCGGGTTCAAGTTCAGAATACAGAACGTTTTCCAGGTTACGTGATTAATTTCTCCTCCCATTACGTTCTGTCGGTGCCGAACTTGTCTTCACACCGAATTCTGGTAATGTTGGTTGAGGCAGCTTCTATCCTGCACTCAACACTCCACATTAGCGCTATAGCGCCTTGGATCCCCCACTTCCGGTCTCTCCTCACGGTTCTGGGTTCCTCCATTCTCCTTCACATACATTACTTACCCAATGTGGAGAGCAAAATCACATAACAAGGTAACATTTTCTGCCCGTCGGAACGGGAAAATGGTTGGCACTGAATTTACGGCCTCTGACCGAGTAAGAATTTTGTTGTTCCTTATATTATAACCATATGTAAAGGGGTCCCACCTCTTGCCTCGTCATCATCATATTTTTCCCTTGCCTTGGGCCCCCTTTACCACCATCATATTACTCATTTCTCATCTCAGATCCCTTATCTTTCTCATCATCTCATTATTCGATTTGAGTTTTGAAATATAATTTTCATGCAATACGTATAAGATACAGCAATATACGGTTTACATTTAAGATAACTATATTGATGTTCAAGAGGATAGCTTGCCTTCGTAGATGTAGTAAAGGTCGGCGTCGATGAGACCCTGATCAGCTACACCGGTCTGCTGGGGTTCGTCCTCTGTAGCAATGCGGCAATACAAATAATATATAGATAAATACTTAGTGATTTTATGTGATATTATGCGAATAAACTATTAATGCTACTCCTATTTGTTAGCCAATTTTACTTTACAAATATTTTTGAGTCCTGGCCCAGTTAGCACTTTCCCACTAAAGTTGCTCTACGGTTTGCTACGCCTACACCAATTAGTCGGGTGCACGATACTAAGACTGACGACTTACTCACAACAGGGTTGGCTTTAATTAATTGAATAAAAACAAGCTATGCCGATTTTCCTAATTTTTTCTATACTTAATTTCCTACACAAAACTACCATATCAACTCATTACTTAATTATCAATTTCCCTTTTTTTCCCTTAATCTCTATCCCCTAAACTACCCCTATACTAACCCTAAACCTAATCCCGGCCGACGCTCTCCCTCTCCCTTTCCCTCAGTCGCCCCGGCTCAGATCTCTCTCTCTCTCGGCTCTCTCGGCCCCTCCCGGCGCCACCTCCACCTGGCGCCTCCTCCGGCTCCCGCGTGCCCTCCGGCTCCTGCGCTGCCGCCGCTCCCGAGGCTCCCTCACTCCCGGCGCTCGAGATCCCGCTCGGCCGCAAAGCGCCGACGGCCGCCTCCAGCTCCTCTCGACGCCGCCTGCGCTCGGGCTCCCAGTCACCTCGGCTCTCTCTCCTCCCGGTCAGCTCCTCTCGACACAGCTGTGGCCCCAAGCGCCGCCGCTCTCGAGTCCTCCTCTCCTCAGCTCCCTCAGGTCCGATGCACGACACCCGGCCGTCTCGGCCTCCCGGCCGTCGGCCGCCCTGGGCTCCCCAGATCCAGCCCGCTGCTCGGCCTACCGCCCTCAGCTTGCTACCGGTTGGTTCCCCCTCTCCCCTAATGGCTTTCGATTAGTTGATTTTTGATTGATCTAGTTGAATCCATTATTAATGCTAGTTGATGATTCTGCATGCATGATCATGGTGATGGATTTGGGGTGAGGGAAGCTACTGGGGATGAATGACTCGGCTGCCAACCGAAAATGGAGGGGTGGCGGGTTCGGTTGCTACTGAGGTAAGTCCTCATCCTAATCTCCTTCTACTCCTCTCCCTACTGCTATGTGATGGGCTGAACTGAGAGCTATACTTTGATGCTACTGAGATCTGGTGATATGTGTGAATGCATGAATGAATGATGGTGAGGCTGTGGTGTGGTTGCTACTTGTGCAGTAGGTAGTTCATATTGGTGTGTGAATGGGGTTACCTTGTCACTGGGTTACCGGCTCGATTTGGGGAGGAACCCAAGTTTGGTTTTAGTCTGCCGCTTTCTTGATGTGGGCTCTGCCGTCGCTTCCCCCAAGGTTGTAGCCTCCAAAGCTTGCTCCTCTTTCTGGTGCCAACTTTGACACCCTTGGCTTGTGGTCTTGCCGTCCTCCTCCTTCGGCTGGATGGATGGATGGATGGATCTGGAGGTGGGGAATGGAGTTGTGTTTGGTTATGAGTTTGCTTGATCTTTTGGCAGTGTGGGTGTGACTTTGTGTTCTGGCTTTGTGTGGGGGAATGCATCCAGCTGGGGGATGTATTTGGCTTGCCTTTCCCTTGAGATCCACTAATGACCCACATGCCCTTGTGCTCATCCGAATGGCCTTGCAAGATATTTTTGGGCTGGGGGTATTTTGGTCCATTGACTGGCAATTCACTATGTGAGGGATTCTCTGCAGTCGAGGCAATCTGATATTCGTAGGTGTTGGATTCTGGAATGCCGAGTGGTGAAACCTACGGAAATAAGACAGCGCCGATTACTTGGGTTGGTCTAGGTATCGCGGGTATCCAGTGCCGACCAACCTAGGTTGATCGGGAAGCCGCGATGATTCCTACGGTACTCTGACAGCAATCCACTTTATTCTAACTCTATTCTATAGTTTTTGAACTGCTAATGGTCTTATGGTTGATTGGAGGACAATGGAGCTGGGAGTGGTGTTTCGGATTGGGTCGAGGAAGACGGTTTGCCTGGACGGCGATGAACGAACCATGCTTCAAGGGAGGCTTCGGCGACATGCAATGCAAATCTTTATTATTATCTTTTGTATTGCACTCAAAGTTGTAAAACATGATCTGTTCTGATGTAATTAATTCTTGTATTACTTGAGTTCAGAAATTTTTTACTTACTGCTAACCAGCTATTAATGTTAATTAGATTAGTCTGATTTTCCGGGTTCTCACAGGTGTTTAGTAAAGAAAAACTGATTTTTATTGCCATATATGACATATAAGGTGTTTATTTTGTACCATCGATGTTTGATTAGACACCGATACTTAAGAGGTGCTTATGTATATAACTATATATAATTAATAGGTAATACAATCATCTAAGCACTTAAAAAAGAGATGTTTGCATTGGGGGAATTGACTTTTACATAGATGCATGCTTAATGATTTGCTATATTATCTTTCTTTAAACACTCGTATATAAGCATCTCGCATTGTACATGACTTTAAGAGTTATAGCCTGTAACCGCAAAACATCTAGATGCTGGCTAGTTGTGCTGCAAAACATCTAGAAACTTGATCTAAAAAAACATCTAGAAACTTGATGTGATTTCTTTTTTTAGGTTTGTAGGAAAGGATCCTATTGTGTGTGTCCATATAACGCTCGTTTATACTACTGTGAGTATGTACTCTCACTTTTAATATATCACTTAAATGAGCATATTATACTTCTTTATCACCTTCAGTATACTTAAATACTAATTATAACATACTTCAATGCGGCTTGATTGAAATTTTTTCTTTTGAGTCCTTTATTTTTTGCTATATACCCTTTTTCATATATAAAAGAGGTATATATACAATGTTTGCCATAGAAATTAGACTTTCATAAAAAACTTCATTGAACCCACTTTACGGTATCTTATAATCATCATTGGAGGATGCTTATATTGATAAAGAGATGTCATAATACAATTTAAATGGTATATGAGAAGTGGGAGTGTGTGTGTGTGTGTGTGTATATATATATATATATATAGGATTAATACTTTCTACTCCCGGGTGTAGTTACTCCCACTTTGATATACCACCTAAAAAAACTTGACATACTCTTTTATCACTTTGGGTATATATATATATATATATATATAGTACTCCTAGGAGTACGTACTACCATTTCTTATATACTACTTAAATCATATTATGATACCTCTTTATCAATATAAGCATACTCCAATGATGACTATAAGATACACTAAAATGAGTTCAATGAAAATCTTTATGAAAGTCCACTTTTTATGGCAAACATTGTATATATATTTCTTTTATATATGAAAAGGGTATATAGCAAAAAATAAAGGGCTCAAAAGAAAAAAATTCAATCAAGTCGCATTAGAGTATGTTATAATTAGTATTTAAGTATACTGAAGATGATAAAGAAGTATAATATACTCGTTTAAGGGCACAACTAGTCAACATCTAGATGTTTTGTGGTTATAGGCTAGAACTCTTAAAGGCATGTACAATGCCGATGCTTCTCTACGAGTGCTTAAAGAAAGATAATATAGCCACATCATTAAGCATGCTTCTATGTAAAAGTCAATTCCCCCAATGCGAACATCTCTTTTTTAAGTGTTTAGATGATTGTATTACCTATTAATTATATATAGTTATATACATAAGCACCTCTTAAACACCGGTGTCTAATCAAACATCGATGTTACAAAATAAACACCTTATCTGTCATACTTGGTAAGAAAAATTAGTTTTTCTTTGCTAAACACCTCTCTGACCACCTCACATGCTCTAATTTTTATTTGGTGCTTACTATTACTCGTGCTTGACAAAAAAAAAAACTGATGACTCGTGTTTATTAAGAATCAGTAAAGACGTGCCATGTCCTGAACGGTTGCTTTAGAACGGAGTACCATTGTACATAGAAATTAGGGAAGAGTTCGGTGCATGCAAGAAGAAAATGAAGCACAGCACATGCATGCTCCGGACTTATTTGGCAATTTTCGTTGAATCAAATGGAATGGAATTGAAGCAATTGTTTTATATATATATATATATAGTATGACATGGGCAAGCAAACCAATGGTTGAAAAAGCAAGCACATTTACACGTTGGACGGGTAGACAAGATAAGAATCTAAGCGTGTTATGCCTTATAATTATAAATACCAACGACTGACTGCCCTGTTTGGTAAAAAGACAAGGAAACACACGACTGACTGGCCGTGGCCGGTCAAAACTAATTAGGCGAGAGTGAGATATTAAAATAGTTAGGGTCGGTCCACACAATTTGATTGTTTTTTTTTTCAAAAAAACTATCTGTGGATATCGTGAGGATATGTGCACGATCTCAGGATGATGAGTCAATTGGCAATGGCTTTGTTGGTTTGCAAAATCTCGCGTTTGGGTTTGCTTCATCTTTGTCACACAGGCCCGACCGGTGGTGGTGGTCGACCGCCTGTGGACTGATCGGATCGGCGGCGGTGGCGGTCGGACGGCCGACCTAAAGTTGGCTTTGGAGCTAAGCCAAAAATAGGTGGTGTAGGCGGTGAGGGAGTCTCCGGATGTGGTTTCATCATTTTGGAGCTCCCGGTCAAAAGTTCTATTGAGTTGAAAATTCCGAAGGTTTGGATTTTCAAAGTGGAATTTTAGCTAAGTCTTTTGACCGTCCGACTGCTAGGGAGTGGGTCCGACCGGCTGAAATTGGTCGGACCGACTTTGTGGGGCGGTCGACCGCGATGACTTGGAGGTTAGCCAAGTTCGCATTGATGCATGTTGATTGTGTTTAATGTTTAGTTATCAATGCTTTATTGATGTATATTGCATTGTGGAACTAACGTGGGTCAAGTTGTGAAGAACTTGTTCCGGAAGCGGTTTGTTTGTCTATTCTTTCGCGGCGGTGGCTTGCAGTCGCCGACGTCAGCGGTGAGTGGATCGGGACTACGCTTGAGAGCCGAGGTCCGAACGATCATGGATGCCGGGAGGTCGTGTGACTCAAGCATGGTGCGAATGGGCAAGATGGATCGAACGGTGGTTCGATGCAATTTGGTTGGATCAGGCGGTGCGGATATCGGTGCAAGTCTCTGGGAGGTTCCGATGGGATTCGGACAAGAGAGGCTTGGCGACGCGATGGAAACCGCTGATCAACCTACACGTGGTGAAGCAGGCGATTGCTTCAATAGTTATGTGTGTGTGGGTCCCATGTGTAAGTGACCCCAAAAGTGAAACCCTAGCTCTCTAGTATAAATAGAAAGGGGGGAGATGGAAAACTCTTAAGCATTCATTTTAGCCCCTTCTTCCTTTTTCTAGGGTTTGGAGGAGAGGAGAGGAGAGGAGAGGAGAGGAGAGGAGAACTAGGGTTTGGAGTGTGCTCCTTGTTGAGCTCTTGCCCTCCTTGTTGGAGAGGCTTTGTAAGCATCTAGTGTGATCAAACAATCTTGTGATGCTTAATTGAAAGATCATTTGCTCCCTTTGTGTTCTTCTCCCTTTTTGGATGAATTTGGTGCTTCCTTGATTCAAAGGTTTTTGCTTGGTCCCTTGGACTAATTTATCTTGCTTTGTTGTGTGGGGATACTCCTAGAGTCATCTAGATCATCAACCTCCATGAGCAAGTCTTGAATCAAGAGTTTCATATTTCTAGGGTTTGTGCACTTCTTGGTTAAATCCTCGAGAGATCGTTTCATGGAGTGGATCCAAGGATCGTCGCTAGAAATAGGTCTCTAATATCATTAGGGAGGTGTGCTCGAAATTTGGTCAAGTTTCATTGGTTGAATCAAAAGTTGGATCAAATTTCGTTTTAGATTTGGGGTTCTTTTTCAGTACTGGACTGAACCGGTCAGACCGGTGTTTGAACGGCGGTCCGACCGCCAGATATTCGAGCATCACTGCTCACGGGTCGAACCATTGCCCACCGTCCGACCTTGATTAGTTCTTTCGGTCCGATCATTGGTTGACCGTCGGTCCGACCGCTTGCGTGGTAGCCGGTCGACCGCTGTACCAGATTTGCCGTTGAGTTTAAGTCTCCACTTTTGTGTCGTGTGGTTGTCGGGGTTATCGAATTCAAAGACAAGGCTTCATTTGTGCTTATCGATCTTCTTAGCTTTCATAGCTAAAGGAGTAAAGTTCGTGTTGAATTTGATTTAGGCGAGAAAGTTGTGAAAGCGCCTATTCACCCCCCCTAGTCGCCTTTCCGGTCCTACACTATCTCATTCTGAAAGTTTATTTACAATTCTATTATACATAAATTACAGTAAAATAATTATATAATTTTTATTTTTGATCACTGTAATTATTTTTGAAAGTCTTAATAACTTATATTTTCATCCCATGATTCAAAATCTCACATGTACTTTGAGAGATTAATAAAAAATAATGACAAAAATGAAATTATATACAAACAAAATACGGTAATGTGGTGATTATGTTTTTCACATGTACTTTGAGAGGTTGAACAAAAATAAAGATAAAAAATAAAATTATATACCAATAAAATATGACAATGTAGTGAACCCGTTATGTTCTTCATATGTAATTTGAGAGGTTGAGCAAAGCCAAAGATATCAGACGAATAAAAAATTGATTATTATGATTTGTTTTCATATAGCACAACAATAACATAAATCTTATAGCATATCTCACGAACAGTAAAGTGACAATTTTAGCTTCAAAAAACTGTCGAAAGTTATATAACAATTCCCAAATAATTAACTACAATTAAAATAAATGGATAAGTAACAACAAGTCGAGATTCTAGACTAGTTGCTGATGAATACTGCACGGGGTGATAAATAAATTACTAGTTAAATTCACGTCAAGCCACCACGGATTCTAATTCTAAGCACCCAAATCATGAGACGAAAGATTGCCAGGTTGTGTCGTAAATCTACAATAAAAACACTCTGTTCTTGGACATCCTTAGGGGTGGAAAAAATCGAAACTCGCGAGCCAGCTCGGCTCGTTAAGGGCTCGGCTCGACTCAGCTCGAACTCGGTCCCTTAACAAGCCGAGTTGAGCTGGCAATTTAGCTCGTTGCTTGTTAACTCGTTTAGCTCGTTCACTCACCAGACGTCCAGAGTTTCAGGTCATCTCGGTTGACCACCAGGCAGCCTACTACCAGTTCCTAGCCCATCCATTGGCCACTGGGCTCAGCGCAACCCTAACTCCCTAAGTCCCTCATCCCTAATATTTGGAAGATCGGGGCTCGTGCGCTTAGCCTTCCAGTTCCTTCCCTGTTTCACCCGCCCGTCTGTTAGTGGCTTCAGAATGAATGGTAGCTTTGCGTGTAATACAGAGTGGCATATGTTAAATGGCTTCAGAATGAATCAAGCATTTTCACATACTATAAGCGGGTTAATTGCATAACAGAGATGATGCATGGTGATGGTAGCATGATCGTTGATTAACAGAGATGAACTACATGTATATTTATTGAAAACGAGCCTAACGAGTCGAGTTCAAGTTTTTTAACGAGCCGAACCGAGCCTGGTATTTTACTCGTTAGCTTAACGAGTCGAGCCATCTCGTTATCCACCCTTAGACATCCTGCCTAGACCAGGATTCGTTAATGTTGCCGCAAAGTGTAGTATTCTGAGTCTGTGTGAACAAGCCTCATGCACCGCATCAAATACTACACAAACGGACGTGTTTGCTATAGCAAGTAAATATTTTACTGCACCTTTTGGTACTATAGCGCTTCATTTTGGATCGTACTGCATGTCCGTTTCCATCCTGTACAGTGCGCGAAACACCAGAAAATTAAAGACATTAGTGGGAAAATAGGACGAATTAAAAGGTAATTAGTGGCCTCTACGTCACCTTTTGGCATTTTCTTAGCAGCCGAGATCGGCACCAGATGCTCCTGACAACAGCACGGTCTAGCGGTAGACGTAGACTCACTCGAGAGGAGAAAGAAAGAAAACGTGCGGAAATCGATAGGGAAAAAAATGGCGGCAACACGATGGCTAGCCAGATTGCCCTACAGGGTGGTAGCGGCAGCAGTAAGAGAAGTAACATTTAACACTCTGTTTTGCTATATTTGTGCATGATTTTCGAATATCTGTTTCAATATCCAGTGTCTAGTGAATTAACAGGTAGTATTGTAACCTTTTCACTCTATTCTTACTTAAATACTTAGTAAGAGGTTAAATGTTTGTAAACTTGTAGTACATCGTTTAATAGAGGTATATGTGGCTATTTCTTATTATTATTTTGGATTAAGTGTTTTCTTGATCTATATGCATTGTAAGGTTTTGAACATATATTATGAAACGGAGGAAGTACTGCTTAACTTAACGTACTATTCGTCGATTATCTAATAATACAGCACAAAAACAAAGAGAGAGAGAGAGAGAGAGAGAGAGAGAGAGAGAGAATTGCACCGACGAACTGCTTGGTGAATGTACGTCCTGAAGGATGCAGTTAGCTGTAGTACGCACGCACTCTGAAAGTTGCAACAAAGAAATCTCACGCGTCGCTGCAAGTTGCTAAAATAAAATACAAGCGCTAGGCTAGTAGAGCGTTCATAGGTTCTTGCACCGCGGCGGCCCTCTTGTCTGTCAAAACTGGAGGCCGCAGAGACGTCGACGGCGGCACCTCCGAGCCGGCTACCTTTCGTAGAAAGAACCAAGTTGAAGCTTTGATTGATCCCCTAAGAAATTGCATCAAGATGTGGAGGATTTTTTTTTGAGATGAAAGAGTTTCCAGTGTTAGAATTAATCTTGATGGTTCCTTAATTAGCACGTGAAGTTGAGACGTCAGGTTGATTACGAATATAAAGTTAAGTGTACGTGTGAGTACATGGTTGCATGCATAACAGACCATAAATGCAATTAGTTTTTGTATGATCCTTTACTGCTTTAAATAAGAGATAGAGGCTGAAAAGACGTGGGCAATTTTTGCACGTCGCATCCTGTGTGTGCTCCTTCTCTCCATTTTCGTTTTTGCATTTTGTGTGTTTATTCATCCGAGCAGAGCGTTCGCGTGCGAACATTGAGTGCATGTGAGGTTCCAATTCCAACATCCAAATGGGTGATTATACCTGTTTTGTGTGCACAAGATGTGGAGGGAACATTACATCATCTTTTCTGGGATGCTCATTTGTTCACCCTGCTGGAATTATATATATGTCTTAGTCGCAATTTGAACATGTCGGTTCATGAGTCACTTCACGATCTCAAATAAAATTTAACAAAGCCTTTTCATATGGAGATTATCATCCTCACTTCATGGTGCATATGGTTTGTCAGAAATCAGAGTGTTTCAGGGAATTGATATATATATATATATATATATATATATATATATATATATATATATAGGAAGCCTTTTTCCTACTCCCGGGAGTAGTTACTCCCTATTTCGTATCTCACAACGTAGGGAGTATTTTGCGCAACTGAGAGTATGTATATGTAGTATACGAGTATATAAGACCACCTAAGTGGTATACGAGTATATATATATATATATAGAGAGAGAGAGAGAGAGAGAGAGACGCGTGCGCGCAAGCGAGTGAAGTTTTAAGCTAAATTGCTAAGCCATTCTGAAGTTGAGGGAAGATATTTCTCTTTGCTCCATGGATAACCAAGGCACTTAGGCACACTCAAGCTTGAACAATTGTTTCCAGGCTTCAAACGTTGGATCAATTCCCTGAAACACTTTCTGATTTCTGACAAACCATATGCACCACGAAGTGAGGATGATAATCTCCATATGAAAAGGCTTTGTTAAATTTTCTTTGAGATCATGGAGTGACTCATGAACCGACATGTTCAAATTGCGACTAAGACATAAATATAATTCCAGCTGGGTGAACAAACGAGCATCCCAGAAAAGATGATGTAATGTTCCCTCCACATCTTGTGCGCACAAAACAGGTATAATCACCCATCTGGAAATTATTTCATCTCAAAAAAATTCATCCACATCTTGATGCAATTTCTTAGGGGATCAATCAGTCTCCAACTTGGTTCTTTCTACGAAAGGTAGCGGTAGGCAAGGTAGCCGGCTCGGAGGTGCCGCCGTCGACGTCTCTCCGGCCTCCATTTTTGACAGACAGAGGGCGGCCGCTTTGGCAGACGAGTGTCCAGGTCTGTGCCATCGTCGCCCAGACAAACCTCTATCAGCCCTCCCTCGCCCAAACGAGCCTCGACGCGACACGTGGCTCCCAACCCACCTCTGTCATTGCTCCCACGCATAGACCAGGCCTCGTCCGTTGCTACCGCGCACGGACAGTGCGCCTGTGTCTCAGTGGTCCGAAAAACACCTGTGCTCGGGGGCTTCGAGGCATGTGTTCCTCGTTTGGGGCTCAGTGGTCCAGACAGCGCCCCGTACGTGGCTCTGTTGCCGAGACAAGCGTTGTCCGTGGCTCCCTGGCCCAGACGCCTGTCGTTCGTCCATGTGGCCACATTCACGGGCGAATTGTCGGCGTCGAAAGCCCTGTCATTTCCTGTCCCATACGTCACATCGCTGCCTCCGCCCGCATGCATGGCTCATAATGTTGCCCGTCTGCGCGAAATGTGTTCGTGTGCCTATAAAAACCGGCACCGCGCTCACGCTCGCTCTCGCTCCACTGTGAAATTCGTTCTCATTCTCGCACTTATCGCTGAGAACAAATAAAACTGAACTACTATTTTGTTCGAAATACGGTGGGAAATAAATACTTTGTTCGACATCAAGGCAGGGTAAAATTTCTTCGTGTGGTTTAGTTGTAATTAGTTAGTGCTAATTGTCCCATAGTTGTAATGGGTAATTAAATTAGTGGTAAGTAGGTAGTCGTAATTAAATACTCGTAGTTAGTTAGTCATAATTAATTAGTGGACATGAATTATTAATTTATTAATTATTCATAATTTATATTTGTTAATTAAATTTCACGAAGTTCGTTAGTGCTAATTACAATAGTGCAAAATAAGTCATCGTATTTACGTGACCATAATTAATTTATTGGTAAGCGATGACTCATACATAATTGGTAACTAATTAATCGTAATTAATTCAGTAGGAATTACATAGATGTAATGAATGACTTGTTAGTAATTTATAGTGAAGTAAACAAATTATTGCTAAATAATTAATTATTTACATTAACATACTCACATTTAATTGTTTATTTGTATGCAATGTGTCGTAATTATTTATGTGTTGGATAATTAGTGCTAAAAATACGAGCAACTAATTAGTACCTTTTTAAGACCTATTTAATTAGTGTTAATTGAAGAAATAATCTCATATAAATAGTAGTATTTCTAATATTGCATACCCTGCTTAAGTAATTTTGAACATATAAGACTTGGTAGTATCTTATGGCGACGGTCTCGTACGGGTCGTCCTCAATGGGTTGGAACTGTCGAGATATCGGTACAAGGTAGTCCTAGCGGAGGGGCTCAATGGGATGAATATTCACGAGGTTAGGAGCTGCATCCGGAGGGAGTTCGAGTCGAAGTCAACGACGAAGATACTTGTTATCGAAGCGATCACCTGCATGCACGGGGGTGTGGGAACTAGTTAAGGTGAACGGAAGCATTGCATGGGCCAGTATTTGCATACTACTTCCAAGCCTAGGCGATGATATACGGGAGGTTGATGGTGTACATGGATTTCGTACGCAGGCCACCGGGAAATCTTGGTGACGCTGGTCCCTCGGAAGCGGCAACCGTAGGAGGAGCTTGAAGGCGATAGCACATAATGTGCTATTTTGGAGGAAGTCTACGACAGAAGAGTTGTACATAATTTTGTGCAAAACAAGGGGTAGGACTGTGGAGATCGGCCCGCATTGAGTGCCACGAGTATCTACCAGACTAGCCTCTCGGGTTGGAGCCCAACTAGAACGTTGACCCAGGCTCGAATGGTAGCGATGAGGACACAGCCCAGCGTGCTGGTCCTACTGGCAGAATTGTGTCTTCGGAGGTGATGTGCATGGAATCTAGACTTTATGATATTGTAGTGCGATCGCTCGTACTGCCGCAAGAAGAAGCGTCCCGGTGGGGGTTTGATGCTGACACCCTCTTAATTAGGCAGCACTTTCCTAACAAGGTGGCCGTGCAACAAACTATAGCACGGCATGCCTTGTCCATCAGCCATGTGTACTGGGTGCACCGGTCTAACCCGTGACATTACGCAGTGAGGTGCATAGTGGACGGCTATCCTGGCAAGGTCAGCGCTCACTGAGCAAAGTTCTTCGGCCTGGTCTTCACGGTCATGGCGATGATCGACTATACCTGCGAGCTTAGCGAGCCGCTATGAAAGCATCAGAACGTGACTTCCGCATATGTGGTAAGCCTCATTAGCCACCTAGTTGCGGAGGACATGTCCGTCTCCCCAAGGTGTTGCTGTCGGAAGTTGCCAATCTAGTTGGTTATCCAGTCAACTACAACAAAGTCTGATAGGCCAAGCAGAAGGTTATCGAGTCCATGTATGGGATATACGAAGAGCCATACAATCTTTTACCAATAATGCTTCACCAGATTGCCGAGGCAAAACCTGGTACATACATAAACAAGATTGAAAGTGAAGATGATGATAGAGACCCCAACTGTTTCATACTAGACCGGGTGTTCCGGGCTTTCATCCAGACCATCGAGGGCTTCAGGTTCTGTCGCCCTGTGCTCACGATGGATGACACTTTCCTCACGGTGAGGTACAAGAGCGCAATTCTCACCGCGGTGGCGGCCGACGCGAATGACCAGCTTCTCCCGGTTGTTTTTGCCATTGTAGAGAATGAGAACACATTCAATTGGCTGTAGTTCCTTGCGAATGTGAAGCGGACGGTTGTGGGAGATCAGCCCAACATATGCCTTATCACAGATCGTAAAGTTGGGTTGTTGTCGGCTCTGAACTGAAGGATCGCGAGAAGGCTATGATAGTATAAAAAATTACCGCACAACCAAGGAACCGTAATAGATCACGAGATTACCACTAGACGCACCGACTCGTAGCGTAACTAGAGTCGATGTAGCAAGTTGATGCAGTCGTACTCGACGCGTGCCTTCTTCTCCGAGTCTTGTGATTGTCACGAGTTGCGGATCGTCTTAGTGCTGATGCTTGGCAACTTCTTCTCCGAGTCTTGTGATCGTCACGAGTTGCGGATCGTCCTAGTGCTGATGCTTCGCAACTTCTTCTTCGAGTCTTGTGATCGTCACGAGTTGTGGATTGTCCTTGTGCTGATGCTTAGCAACAACACCTCCAAGGTATCCACACGTACGGGGTAAGGATACCATGTGCTGGAGTGCTAGCGCCGGCAGTGTGGTATGAGAAAAACGTGGCTGTTAGGGTTTCGGGATTCCTCAAAAGATCATCCTCACCCCATGCCACCACCCCTCTATATATAGGCATCCATGATGGGTCTCGTACTTCAGGCCCATTAGGAACTTGTGGCCTACAAGAATTCGGATCACCATCCCAATCAAATCCCAACCCTTTAAGTGTGCGACCCTATAGGTTTGTGTGTAATCGGTTGTGACTCGAAAACTCTTTTCCGACCACTAGTCGTTAGTGGTACCTAGTAGCACATAACGATTCCCAAACACACATAGAATATATCGGACGAACCTTAATGCAATATGATCTACGACCAGGTCCATATCACTAACGATCAGCTCGTATCTCTATACGATAAATCCATATTTGGTCTCGACCAATTCGTAACTACTTACGACTAGGTTTCGACCACTTAGTGACCATGTTCGACCAGCCTACGACCAGCTCGTACTTTCTTACGACTAGTCCGTATCTGATCGAGGTGAAAGACCTTCGTGTGTATTCTCCCATTGCCTCACAATGTACGGTTGAACTCCAGGTGAGATATTGTATCATCCATGGACTGGTCAATACTTTCTCGATCAAGTGTCGAATAACTTCATGTGGTCGACACTTCGACCACTAGTGGCATGTCCATGCACTTTATTTATCCGACCACAACGAGGGGCCCAGATACATCTCTCCTGTTATGTTAGGAGGGACAAATCTCATATCCAACCAGTCACATCCCTCCATATATTTCATAGCATACCCGAAAGCTACCTTTATAACTACCCAGTTACGAGTAACGTTTGGCAACCCCTAAGAGTGCTACTACATATGTAGAAAATCATGATGATCTTAGGTATACATAGTATACATCATCATTGCTTGAGACCAACTAATGATACATAGAATCATAACAATCTCAACAGTGTTTTAAGGTGGGTCTTTTCCAACACCATGTTCTCTAGCATGTGTCTATATTATTGATTTGATATCTCCATATCCATGACCTGTGAAACATAGTCATCAACCAATACATACGTTAGTCTATTCATATGTGTTCTCATATGTTTCCGACCAAGGAACTTTTGAGAATAATCATCGCAAAAATATAGAGTTTCACAATCAAGTTGCATACTTGATAATAAATATTATTGATATTATTCTAGAAACAAGATAACATATTATCCAATGTTATGAACATAATGAAATATAATCATCTTTATGATTGTCTCTAGGGCATATTTCCAACATGAACACCATGAAGAATGGGACGGAACCACCTCACCAGTGGAATGATGTGGAAACCCAGTGGTGCATGAGGCATCTTGCATCGAATTTCTTCATGCGGTTCCGTAGTCAGGAACTTATGAAGACGTTCAAGGCGTTGTACCTACAGAACTAGAGGCAAAAGTTTGAGTCCATCTAGACAAATCTCGAACATCGGACCACGAGGCATACAAGGGAGTCCCATCCGGAGGCACTGGAGGGGCCGCAAGCTGGGAGCGGCCAATCTAGGAGCACACTTAGGGATATGTGGCCGGACAGGGTGCAACGGGGGCCGAACAAGGCCTTGAAGTCAACCAGAAAGGGACAACAGCAAATACGACGATTCCGGAATGACTTGGATGACAGCCAGCATGGGGGCCTGAGCCACACAATGAAGTGTAGGATATGCAAGACTCTAGGGCACTCCATGAAGGATTGCCGCAACAGATCAAGCTCATCTAGCCATCATTCAGTGTCGTAATTTATTGAATTCTCCGCCTGTACGGGGACCGTCATGTCATGTAAATCGATAGTCTACTTTTTTGTGTATATCTTCATGTCATTCTTTCTTAACGTGTATGTATCTCGATATTATATTTGTTCTGTACTGACTCGCCCTTGTTTTGTGCACAACAGTGAAACATTAGGTCAGCGTATAATATGTCAGACTCGTCGGTGAACTTTTATACGAAGATATTGCAGAAGTGCAAGTGGCTTGCGAAGAGGACTAAACCCTACCCATATTATTCAATGAAGGATGAGCCAGTACCATCAGAGTTTCCATGCCCGCAATGCGTGTGCAAACTGCCGTCAAAGATCATTCAATCGACACACCCGGCCACTGCCGCTAGGGCGTACTACACGTGCGGTCATCACCTCATAAGCGAATCTTGCACACACGTAGATTTTGCACTCCCTACATTGAATTCCACAAATTTTTAACTTCATCCGCGTGTAATAGCAGCCTGAGATGCGCTACAACTTCTTCCAATGTATCGACGGCCCGGGATGTACGACATGACGTTCATTGAGTAGAAGTATATGTTGAGCTAAGTGATGCGAGACGAGACCTTCCAGCGATGGGAACCTTACATACTGACCCTATTGAGAAGGCACCGAGGGAGCCTAGGACAGTCGGGTGGTGGAGGAGGACCCTGAACAGGATACTGAGTATGACAGGGCACAACGCACGGCGGACAAGGGGAAGGCTCCTGCTACTGAGGCCGGCGTCCAATGTAGCTTCTCTCATCGCCCACGTGCACTCCGTAAGAAAGAGGTGAGTTTTGTACAATTAGCATAGTGATTATGTAATTGTCCTTTCGTTCTTCTGACATCATACAATTGTCCAGCCCGTATCGCAGAACATGGAGGACTTCGACGCACATCAGCGACATGGGCAGTCTCGATATAAGGGATGACTTCTGCTACTGAGATCGGCCGCCATCGTAGAGTTTTTGGTCGCCCGAGTGCACTACCCATCGAGGACATGAGTTATGTACAATTTGCATGTTGCCTATGTACTTGGTCGTATGTTCTACTTACACTGTGGAATTACAGGACGTGGGTGACTTCGACACTCGCCGCCACCGTAGGCAGGCCCGAGATAAGGGGAAGGGCTATCGCGACGTCAATACTAGTTTCCATCCTCCTTTTTCCCGATGGATAAAAAGTCGCTTGTATCTTAGGTGTTTTCTGGTTTGTTCAGTCGCGTGTGCTGTAGTTTATAATGCATGTAAGGAAACCACGTGTGTCATGTAATTCGCAAATGACACCGACAATACGCACATAACTTACAAAAGATGCATACAAATATAGAACAACAAAATCGCATAACATCTATGCATTGCAATTACACACGAGATACGATATGACTCACTCGTCTAAACCACTCTCTGCTCGTTGTGTCTGCGTGTGCATCCTGATTTTGTGTTGAGCATGTGTTGTGGGATACGTCAGTCGGTCCGGAGAGCGCGTATCGGTTCGTAGGGGGTACAGAGACCGTTGAGTGGGCGGAGGTGCACCAGCAAGCTGACACTAGCCTAACTGAGTCTGTCCAACATTGACGTCATCTAGTTGAGTCATGACGAACCGGTTACCACCTGCAATCATGTCATGAATGAAGGACTCCATAAATTCACTCCTGAATTGTCTGCCCCAAGGTACGCTATCTGCAAGTCCGGTCGTGTGGAGGAGCTCTGGCCTTGACCATGCGAAGTGCCAGTGACCCCGGAGGAGCTCTACTCTTCGTATGGTACTCCATACTGGCCAACGTACGATAGTGGGTGGGTGCCCTGGGTGCCACGGTCCAAACCCTGGCGCCGTGTACTGCTCCCTGGTAGTACCTAGGATGAGTGTCTCCTCATCGGTTGACGGATAACCGTCACCCGCACCGCCTCACGCTCAACTGAAGGCTGCAAGATGGAATGATGATAGGCCAAATAAAAATCCAGGGCAAAAACTAAACATGTTGTACCTCTCGGATGTGCAGTGCGGATAACTAAGGAGGAGTGCCAATCTGAGTACGAGGTACAGATGGCAGAAGAGATGTATCCCGATGAACGTGCGGCCGCAGAACGACATGATGTTGACACAATATAAGGCATAATAAAAACATGACATAAATTTGTACATAACTTATCGCCCCATCGATCTGCAACGGATGATCGACTGGGATCACTAGGACGCCCGCCAGTCCGACTGGGCTATCATGACCTAGCAGGTGAGCACGGTCTGCCCACTCGGTGTGCGCTGTGTAGGACGTTGTCTCTCAAACGAGCACAACTCATGTTCTTGATTACATTCTTCGATTCCGAGAAGATGTACTTCAAAGTGCTGAGAAGGCCTAGTACGGTGTGCTCTGGGCTGCGAACGGCGACCTCCGATGCACTTGCGATCCGCTGCAGCTGGTCGAACTGAAATGAGAGACAACACATGTTCAGTAGCAAAAAGTACAACTATCATGTATGGAACAGACAAAGATTGTCAGTGTTTTACCGTGTCGTCACATCGCGAGGCGCTGTGATGACCAAAGGAGTGACGGAACCTCTCCTGGTGTGTCACTAGCTCTGGACGCTCGTGGAGGACGGGTGAGTCTAGTGTGCAACTGTCGGACGTACTACTCCATGTACTTGCGGTATGTCCGTACGTCGTACAGTCTCTGCTCCTGTACGACCTCGACGTGTGTCACCTTTGTCCAAGATTAAATACACTCATGTTGGACTGCTTACAAGTCCTCGGCATATCGACTCACCCTCGATTGCCTGCATTTGAGAAAGACTCGTGTCAGAATAGGGAATGCGGGTATGAAATGTAAACACTATTCGGATGGAGTTGGACTCACAAGTGGGCAGCTCGCTGTAGGATCGGGAGAGGGTACAAGCTGGTACAAATGAAACCGTCGCCTTATGTGTTGCGTCGCGTAAGGCTCCACCATATGGGTGAACACCAGATGGTAGGTCGTCGCCCATAATCCAGCATCCTACGTGCATGCACAGGCAGTCCATGCAGCGTGACCGTTTTGAAGAAATCTGGGCTCCATGGAGATTATGTCATTGTCATGAAACAACTCGAACTCGTTGTGGAACAACGAGTAGCACCTCGTTGGTCTGTCCTTGGCCGAGCATAACTGAATGTGTGTCCATCGGTAGCCCATAGTGGGCCCGTCGATCGGGTCGTGGAACTCGTGTAGGGGTGCACTGTTCTCCCGAAGGAGGGGCATCCAACAAGGGAGTGCTCCCAACTCGACAGTTGTAGGAGAACGTAGCAGATGGTAATGGCCAATTTCACACTGGTGGCGCGCCGCGAAGCATCACACAACCCCTTATATGTGGCGCAGAGGACGGCTAATCCCCAACTGTACTAAGGCATCGCCACAGTCTCTGTGTCAGCCAAAGACTCGACGATGCTGACGAAGCTCGGATACACCCAATCGTCCCTGTGTGGTGGGAAATAGAGCCCAATTGAAGAGATGAAGAAGGTAGGCGACGAGGTGTGTCCTAACAACCTCGTCAGGTGCTTCTGGCGGGCAATGATTAAAATTCCTTATCCAGGTCCGAGGGACACCACGGGTGCTGTCTGGTATATGTATGCCAAACCTATGCCCCAACCGGGCCTCCTAGTCCGCCGACGGACGGCCAGAAACAAGTGGCTCACCCCTGATCGGGATACCGATCAAGAATGAGACATCCTGGAGAGTGACCGTATCTCTCCCTACCAAAAGTGGAAGGTATGGGTGTCGGGCCTCCACCTATCGACAAGTGCCGACATCACACTGTCGTGCAGGGTGAAGTAGCGACCGATTGAGAGCAACCTTGCAAAGGGCAACACACCCATGTCCTGGAGGATTGGGACGTCGCGAGCATCGAGCTCCTAGTAATGCTTGTCGATCCAAAGAATGAGGGGGGTGGAGGGCCATCTTTGTCCTTGGAGATCCACAGCTTGCACCGGTGATGCTCATCATAGAAGGGTTATAGTAGCTCTGGTAGAGGTATGGCTTGGAAAAGACCAAATACACAGATTATTAGTGAATAAATTAATAACGACGACGAATTACTAGAAAATTAAAATTACGACTAAATACAAACAACAAATTAATATGCACTATGTAACTACGACCAGATTTTTTGTGACTAAATACAAACAATAAATACATAATTAAGCGCGATATAATAATTAGGACTAATTAAGTGCGACTACTTTAGTTGTGACTAAATTAATCCAAGTCGTTCAATACCACTACATTAATTAGGACTAATTAAGTACCACAGGTGAATTACAAATAAATAATTATGACTTAATAATGATAACCATATTATTCAAGACTAAATTTATAACGATGGATTATGTACTACTAAATTAATTATAACTGATTAACTACGACTAAATTAATTAGGACTAATTAATAAAGACGTGATTAACTATGACTAATTAATTCCAAGTAATTAATTACGACTAGCAAACTAAAACTTAAAAATTATGACTAATTAATTAGTACCTAATTAACTATGCCATGTATAATTACGTAGGATTAATTTAACTACAACTAATTGAGTACAACCTAATTAATTTTAATTATTTAATTAACACAAATTTAATGATGAAAAAACAAACACGACTAAATTCATTAGGCCTAAATAAGCACAACTGATTAACTAACTACATAGTTAGTAAAGAAAATACGCACGCACAAAAAATTACCGACTAAAATTGCCGCTAAAGACGGCTCTAAACAATCATTAATCGTCTTTGAAATGGAAAGCAACAGAGCAAGCGAGCAAGAATGAGGGAGGAATAGATTTTGCGAAGCAACTGGCCGGCACATCTGAATTTATAGCCGCAGAGTGATAGGAGGAATTTGATTCCCTCCCGCGCGCGATTTGCATGCATGCAAACACACCCAAGACAATGATGGACGAGCGATGAGAATAAAGCGCGGTGGTGGACAATGATGAGACTAAAGGGTTGGAGGTGGGTGGCTTTCGGTGCGTCCGTGGTAGGGAGCAACGAACAAGGCGCCACGCGGCGTGCCCAGGCGCATTCGACCGATTGAGCAACAGACATGGCCACCATGCGGCGCGTGCAGCCTCGTCCGACCGAGGGAACAACGGACACGTGCCTCGAAGCTCCCCCCACACAGGCGCTGTCCGGGCCACTGAGCCACGGGCGCACTGTCCGTGAGCGGGAGCAAGAAACGAGGCTGGGTCCATGCGCGGGAGCAACAACAGAGGCGGGTTGGGAGCCACATGTCGCGTCGAGGCTCGTTCGGGCGAGGGTGGGCCGATAGAGGCTTGTGCGGGCGATGGTGGCACCAACTTGGACACACGTCCGCCACCCAGCGAGTCCGTTGTACCAAATTCGGCAATACAACACGAACGGGGTCATTTCTGCTAAAGACAGGTGAAACAATGACAAATAGGCTAAAAACTCAGTATAAAGTATCATAAGATATCTTATAATTCCGTAAGTTACGAGGATATCCGAATCCGGCCGAATTGTGTTGATATTCGGTTCGTATTCGTATTTGTTACAACATTCGATTCGTATTCGACAATATTTGAATTCGTATTCATTTAGAAAATACGAATACAAATATAAGAAGACTACTATTCGATTCGCCTTTACAGTGTATATTAGTTGCAGTAGTGCCGCCTTATTTGGCATACAACATATGGGGCCGGTCTCATTGGGGTTGGAAGTTGGTAGTGCTTAGTGCTAACAGTGGTACATCATGAAACAAAAGCATGCGCGTTTGGAGAGAAAAAAAGGTCACCTTTTCGACGGTGGCTTGAGATTTGGCAAGAACATAACACTAGTCTTTTTCCCTGTACTGCCTGCATAGGCTGCATCATAGGGCAGAAGAATATTTGGCTTAAGCCGCCGCTCTAACTCTTTTTTTTTGACAAAAAATATATTTTGCAGTATAATTAAGTACGTACGGGACAGAGTAGATTCCTGTAACTCGAGGACTTAATTAGCTGTACACGACCTCTGAAAAGTCAAGTACGGAATTACATAACTTCGAATGCAAACCCGGTCGACGAGCTGCAGTTGGAATCCCGTTCTGATTATGATACACTGACGCACGGAAAGAGCCCAAACACACTGACCAATTAACAAAACAAAAACGCATTCTGAATTTCTGATTAATTCGCATGTACGTTGATGCTCGATAGATTGGTACAAACCACTGAATCTGTTAGCGAGTAGAGTATTGCAATAGCAGTGACCGTACTGATCACTCGATCCGGACGAGTCCGACACGGGATGGACCGTGGCCCGCGTGGCTTCATGGAATCTAGGAATGCACGACGTGCCATGCCGGTATCATCGGCGGGCGGGTCATCGCGGCGCGGCGCCGTACGTGTAAGCATCGCGTGGGCGGCGCCGATAAAAAATTGCCAGGGTGAAGTAGCGACCGATTGAGAGCAACCTTGCAAAGGGCAACACACCCATGTCCCGGAGGATTGGGACGTAGCGAGCATCGAGCTCCTAGTAATGCTTGTCGATCCAAAGAATGAGGGGGTGGAGGGCCATCTTCGTCCTTGGAGATCCACAACTTGCACCGGTGATGCTCGTCATAGAAGGGTTATAGTAGCTCTGGTAGAGGCATGGCTTGGAAAAGACCAAATACACAGATTATTAGTGAATAAATTAATAACGACGACGAATTACTAGAAAATTAAAATTATGACTAAATACAAACAACAAATTAACATGCACTATGTAACTACGACCAGATTTTTTGTGACTAAATACAAACAATAAATACTTAATTAAGCGCGATATAATAATTAGGACTAATTAAGTGCGACTAATTTAGTTGTGACTAAATTAATCCAAGTCGTTCAATACCACTACATTAATTAGGACTAATTAAGTACCACAAGTGAATTACAAATAAATAATTATGACTTTAATGATAACCATATTATTCAAGACTAAATTTATTACGATGGATTATATACTACTAAATTAATTATAACTGATTAACTACTACTAAATTAATTATGACTAATTAATAAAGACGTGATTAACTATGACTAATTAATTCCAAGTAATTAATTACGGCTAACAAACTAAAACTTAGAAATTATGACTAATTAATTAGTACCTAATTAACTAATTAATTAGTACCTAATTAACTATGCCATGTATAATTACGTAGGATTAATTTAACTACAACTAATTGAGTACAACCTAATTAATTTTAATTATTTAATTAACACAAATTTAATGATGAAAAAACAAACACGACTAAATTCATTAGGCCTAAATAAGCACAACTGATTAACTAGCTACATAGTTAGTAAAGAAAATACGCACGCGCAAAAAATTACCGACTAAAATTGCCGCTAAAGACGACTCTAAACAATCATTAATCGTCTTGAAAAGGAAAGCAAAAGAGAAAGCGAGCAAGAATGAGGGAGGAATAGATTTTATGGCAACCGCCTAAGACACATCGAATTTATAGCCGCGAGCGATAGGGGAATTTGATTCCCTCCCGCGCGCGATTTGCATGCATGCAAACACACCCAAGACAATGATGGACGAGCGATGAGAGTAAAGCGCGGTGGTGGACAATGATGAGACTAAAGGGTTGGAGGTGGGTGGCTTTCGGCGTGTCCGTGGTAGGGAGCAACGAACAAGGCGTCACGTGGCGTGCCCAGGCGCATTCGGCCGAAGGAGCAACAGACATGGCCACCATGCGGCGCGTGCAGCCTCGTCCGACCGAGGGAACAACGGACACGTGCCTCGAAGCTCCCCCACACAGGCGCTGTCCGGGCCACTGAGCCACGGGCGCACTGTCTGTGCGCGGGAGCAACAAACGAGGCTGGGTCCATGCGCGGGAGCAACAACAGAGGCGGGTTGGGAGCCACGTGTCGCGTCGAGGCTCGTTCGGGCGAGGGTGGGCCGATAGAGGCTTGTGCGGGCGATGGAGGCACTAACTTGGACACATGTCCCGCACCCAGCGTGTCCGTTGTACCAAATTCGGCAATACGACACGACGGGTCATTTACGCTAAAACGGGAAACAATGACAAATAGGTCAAGATAAAGTATCATAAGATATTTTATAACATGATATTCCGCCAAATTGTGTTGATATTCATTTAGAAAATCGACGATTCGACAATATTCGAAATACAAATAACTACTATTCGATTCGCCTTTACAGTGTATATTAGTTGCAATAGTGCCGCCTTATTTGGCACACAACATATGGGGCCGGTCTCATTGGTGTTGGAAGTTGGAAGTGCTTAGTACTAACAGTGGTACATCATGAAACAAAAGCATGCGCGTTTGGAGAGAAAAAAAGGGTCACCTTTCTGACGGTGGCTTGAGATTTGGCAAGAACATAACACTAGTCTTTTTCCCTGTACTGCCTGCATAGGCTGCATTATAGGGCAGAAGAATATTTGGCTTAAGCCGCCGCTCTAACTCTTTTTTTTTCGACAAAAAATATATTTTGCAGTATAATTAAGTACGTACGGGACAGAGTAGATTCCTGTAACTCGAGGACTTAATTAGCTGTACACGACCTCTGAAAAGTCAAGTACGGAATTACATAACTTCGAATGCAAACCCGGTCGACGCGCTGCAGTTGGGATCCCGTTCTAATTATGATACACTGACGCACGGAAAGTGCCCAAACACACTGACCAATTAACAAAACAAAAACGCATTCTGAATTTCTGATTGATTCGCATGTACAAACCACTGAATCTGTTAGCGAGTAGAGTATTGCAATAGCAGCGACCGTACTGATCACTCGATCCGGACGAGTCCGACACGGGATGGACCGTGGCCCGCGTGGCTTCATGGAATCTAGGAATGCACGACGTGCGATGCCGGCATCATCGGCGGGCGGGTCATCGCGGCGCGGCGCGGTACGTGTAAGCATCGCGTGGGCGGCGCCGATAAAAAATTGCGCGCGCGCCATGTGGCTGATGGCGGATGTCTCGTTCGCTCGCGTGTGCACGCCTGCGCCGAGCTGAAGAACATGGCCGCCCGGGCGGCGGCTGCTGCTGCCTGCCGGTGAAAGTACTAGCCCGTTTGGCTTTGCCTTTGTCCAGTCCCGTGGCTGCTATAGCGGTCTAGCCCCCAGGGGATGAGAAAGCACTAGGACTGCCCGGTTCGCTAGCCTAGCTAGGTAGAATGGCCGAAATTCCAATGGTGGTCGTAGGATCGGCGCCAACATTTCCATTATTTATCCTCTCAAAACAGGAAATTTTCATAGTTTATTGCAAACTAAGGGTCTTGTTTGGTTTGTTACCATTGAACCAAACCAAATTTTAGTAGCATCAATGAAAATTAGTTATCGTTTAGTTTGCTACCAATATTTAGTAATACAAAAAAGTATCGCCAATGAAATCGGTTGTCACATGTAGCGAATCCGAGGGGGGAGGAAATCACTCATCAAACTTTTGGTAACACCAAATTTTGACTTGACCGCAATCCAAATAATATTCATTTTGCCAAATTTTAACTTTATTTAAGTTTTGGCTATATCAATTTTTTGTTTGCATGAACCAAACAGCCCCTGAATTTGGATGCGAGAGACTGGAAGAAATCGTAAGTCACTCCCGGAATCTGGCCCGGAAAACACAGGCCCACTCTGGGATTCGGCCGTCAGAGAGATGCCTTTCCTCAGGTCTACTCTAAGAAACTGGCTTTCATGGGCTTCAAGACCTATAAAAATATAAGGCCGAAGATATCGTCATACCTTTGAGCCCATCTTGTATTTAGCCTCAGGCTCACAACCTACACGGCTCAATGGATGGCAGGGTGAAATTAGACGGTGCCTCCCGAAGATTTTGGCGGGAGAACCCCGCCATTTTACACCCCCCTCCGAAATCCCCAAAACCCACACGAAAAAAAGGGGGGCAAGTGAAAAACCAGACCGGAACCCTAGTGGCGGCGATGGGGCGCGGCGGCGGGCGGTGGAAGGAGGAGGAGGAAGAGCTGAAGGCGGCGAAGCGGGGGCACCGGGAGGCGGTTTCGGAGGGGAACCATGAGGAGGAGGCGCGGTGGGCGAACGTCATCGGCGACATCCACAAGCGCCGCGGCGAGTACGTCGAGGCGCTCCGGTGGCTGCGGATCGACTACGAGGTCTCCGTCAAGTTCCTCCCCCAGCGCCACCTCCTCCCCTCCTGCCAGTCGCTCGGCGAAGTCTACCTCCGCCTCGGCCACTTCTCCGAGGCCCTCACCTACCAGGTCACCACCAGCACCACGCGACTCTTCTCAGTTCATGTCACTTGCATCTCATCAGAACCGATGCCTGAGCTGTTTAGCTGCAGGCGTTGGGTTAAGTTGTGGAATTTCGGTATTTAGTTTTAGAATGGGATTTTTTTAGGGAGAAATTATTTCTAGTATCAGTGTTCACTGTGGTTTGGACCATTTGGTAGTGTGTCTGCAATAATCAAATTTTGACTGGTCATATATTTGAACTATTTAGTGGAAAGCATTAGGCTAGGCTGTAGAAATCATTGTATCAGAGAGAGTTTTGCCCATCTCAACGCCCATCGTGGTTTGAGCCATTTGGTGGTGCATCTATACATCAAATTTTGATCTGGTCAAGTATTTGAAATGTTTAGTGACTAGCATCAGATTAATCTGTCTAGAATTTGGTATTATGTGTTAGGCTGGCAAAATTTGGGTGGAGTTTTGCTTGTTTCAATGTATACTGTGGTTTGGGCCATTTGTTGGACTATGTCAAAATTTATATTTTTATGGATTGATCGATCTCTCATCAGAGGTTGAGGCCTTGAGCGTATGCCTAGTGTTGTGCTGTTTAAAAATTTGCTGTTGTTTATTGGCGTGAGATTTCAAATTTCTAAATCTCAATTCTCACATTTAGTGACTGGTTAGTTGGTGATGTGCATGTAACGCCCTGGCCCAAGTTGGCCTATGTTTGGGCTGGTGGTGGTGGGTTTAGTTCCATATGGTTAGTCTAGTTGGCACTAAGTTGTAAACCTTTGGGGAACCATCCATTACAACCGGGTTAACCCTTTTAGGTGAACTGAGGGCGAAAGCCTAATTGTTGGTAGGCACTGAATGTACCAAGGCTTGTTACAGTACATCTACAGAAATCTGATCGTTTGGGTGATTTAGTCACTGCACTTGTGGTATTAAGTGTTAGAGATATATATGTGTTAGAGTAGGATTCTAGATATTAGTTGGTTTCCTTATCTGTAACCTATACTTGTGTATATATACTGGTCCATTGGCTCCTTGATAATACAAGTTGCTATTCCTAACATGGTATCAGAGCCCTAGGCTTACCTCTCCGGACGTGCAACTCGTCCTGCCCTAGCCGCCTCTGCCGGCTTCCCTCCCCGAGACCGGCCTCCCTCGCCGTTGGTATCTCGGGTCTCCTTGGGACTGCTGCTGCTCCCGCCGACGCGTCGAAGGCCGACGCCTCGCGACGGAGCCGCCGCCGAAGAAGACCGCCTCCGCGCTTTGCCATCGTGCGGCCTCCCTCGCTTGCGCGCCGCCGCCGGGTCTTCTCGGATCGCCATTGCCGCTCCGCTGCCGATCGGACTTGGAGCCGCCGCTCGACATCCCGCGACTCAACGCCGCCCGATCTCCCGCGAGCCGCAGCCGACACGGTCTCCTCGGCCGTGACTCAACGCCGCCCGACCTCCGCGAGGACCGCAGCCGACACGGTCTCCTCGGGGATCGCTGCCGCTCCGCCGCCGAACGGATTTGGTCCGCCGCTCGACGCCGCCACCTCAACGCCGCCTTGCCATCATGCCGCCTCCCTTCGCTTCGCCGCCGCCGCCAGTCTCTCGGATCGCCATTGCCGCTCCGCTGCCGATCGGACTTGAGCCGCCGCCCAACATCCGCGACTCAACGCCGCCTCGATCTCCCGCGAGCCGCAGCCGACACGGTCTCCTGCCGTGACTCAACGCCGCCCGACCTCCCGCGAGGGCCGCAGCCTCCGCCGCCGCCGCCACCGCCGCGAGGGCCGCCGCCGCCGCAGGGGAGGGGGAACCCTAGCCCCCCTGCCCGATTGGTCGGTTTGGGCCGTTTTGGGCCGTTTGGGCCGGTTAAAAAGGAGCCGGTAAAAAAAAAACGTTGGTCTAATCGCTGCGCCGTCCAGCGCTGCCTATTAGACTACGTTACCTTGGTCGCCGCGCAGTCCAGCGCCGCCTACCAATGGGCACCGTTTCCCTCCCTCGCTGCCCGGTGATCTTCGATGGTATCAATTACACTGACTTCGTGTCTCACATGCGCATCCACATGCGTGGTCTTCGTCTCTGGGGCGTCCTCTCTGGCGATGTCACCTGCCCGCCTTGCCCTACTCCTCCGATAGAGTCAACGTTTGTTGCGCTTCCTCCGACAGCTGACAAGGCTGATGTCGAGGCTGTTGGCCTTGCTTTTGAGAAGGCTGCCTCTGCCTACCAAGAGGCTCTGGATTCCTACATGGATTGATTGACCACCTACACTCAGTGGTGTGAATACGATGCTCGAGCTGCTGCTGTCTTCATCGCCAGTATCCAGCCTCAGTTTTCTTCTGAGGTTGTGGGACTCCCTTTGACTGTCCAGATGTGGACTCACCTTCGTCAGCGCTACGAACCCTCCGAGATGCTCTCACCGCGCTGGTTCGCCGGAGCACTCTCTTCGCAGGTGATGCTATCGTTGACACCTTCTACGCCAGAGTTCTCGCATTCGCGCCACCGACTCTCTTCGCGACCGCTTGGTTGTCGCCCTGCTCATGCCGCTGGCCAGACGCGCCGACTGGAGTTTCAACGTATCTACGAGTTCCTTACTCGCCTTCGTCCTGAGTTCGAGCAGAGGTGCGCCCAGCTTCTTGCACGCCACCCTCGTGCCACTCTTTTGGAGGCTCTTACCGAGATACGCGCAGAGGAGACTCGTCTGAGTGGTGTTGGTCTGATGCCACTCCCCTCCGTGCTCGCTGCTCGTCCACCTGCTACATCGACTGCTCCATGTTTCAGTACACTGCCTCCTCAAGCGGCTGCCACAGGTGGTGGTGGCCGCCCTCCATCTGGCGGTGGCCGTCCTCGCTGCCCCTACTCCGACAAGGTCGGCCACATTGAGTCCCAGTGCTATAAGAAGCAGCGGCATCTTTCACGCCGTTCTTCTCCTAGCACTGGCACCGGCATGGTTATTAAGGCGGTAAGGCGAGGCGACCCACCCCCCTTACACCTTTTAAGCGGTAAGGCGTGAAGCGAGGCGACGCCTTACTCTCGTCCTAAGGCGCTAAGGCAGTGAATAAAATGAGCATTTCAGCAGCACAAGTACCTTGTTGTTGCCAATTCTTGAGGTCATGTAGCACCCATCCCCCCTTTCCAATTGCTCTTCTCCCATGTAGTATTCACCCCCCTTGCAAGTTTCAACATATAGTTTGTTATAAATGTAATAGATACAAATTGTGTTCCAATTTATTGAGTAAATACGGATTGAGTGACATACCTTGTTGGCAATCTCTCCTCTCTTCAATTCTCCCAAACAACAAGCTACATGAATAATGAACAACAATGCAACATAAGTTCACAATAACAATTAAGTGAATCTGAGAATTAAATATGAGCAACATAACAAATTAACAAGCACAACATAAGTTTACATAAGTTTACACAAATAACATAGGTGATAAGTCCAAAAGCTTAGAGTAGTCTAATGACATAATAGTAGTTTACAACACGAAAGTAGCATAGTCCAACGCTCTCATCTCTCAAGATCCATCATCAAACTCATTGAGATTTTGGTAGCATCCACGTTTTCTCCACCATCTTGGCAAAGATTGGGAGTTTCGTCACAATCGCTCACATCCGCATCATCATGTGGATCTTCTTCCTCATCTTCTTCATTGCCCGAATCCGAGCCTTGCTCTTGCTCATCTAAGCCATCTTCTTCCACCGCCATAGTTGTAGATCTTGCACGCCTTTGGTAGGTCATAGTGTCACCATGACTATTCTCGTTAGCTTGCCTTGCAAGATTGCGACCTTGAAGCGAGCGTGATGCGCCAATGGCTTCATCAACATCATCCCATGTAAGGTCACACTCACGACCACCTTGAGGTGCTACAACCAATGAGTCAGTCCATTCATTGTCCCAATCAAAATCCTCAATGACCAAAGGGTCATAGTTTTTGCCCGCTTTCTCATGCCTCATTTGAAACCTTGTTTTCATCTTCCGGTTGTATGCAACAAAGACCAAATCATTCAATCTCTTGTGTAGTAACCGGTTCCTTTTCTTTGTATGCATCTACGAAAGCACAAATGGCAAACAAAGCAAATAAAATGAATAAATAACTTGCTGAAATTAGTAAGCACATATAAGGCATAAGCTACGAATTGAGTAGAAAAAAATAAACACAAAGAAGCTACAAATTGACTCACAAATTCAAAGGTACTCCAATTTCGCTCACAACCAGATGATGATGCACAAAGACTAACAACACGCTTAGCAAACCTTTGTAGGTCAATGGCTCGCCCACCATATGAACGCCACCAATCAACTAGCATGGAAAATACACACATATTAGCATATATTATTATATTAGGAATTCGGAAAGAAATAAAGTAATAAACATGCTGAAATTAACAACACTTACTAGGGCTTCTTGACTCTAAGTTTTGGATTGCCAATTTGTTTGAAAATACATCTCCTCGTTGGTCCTCATAATGCATGGCTTGTTCATCAATCTTGTTCCGAGTATTCTCATCTTGTACCATTCTTGCAAGCACATCATTAAAGCAACTCCTTAGCTCCCCAACATAGGTATCATCTCCACTCTTTTGGATGGCAAAGAATTTCCCTGGGTTCAAATAGAGTGCAGCCCCATACAATGGATGATCCATTTGTTTCACCCAACGTCGCTCAATAATGTTAATGATCTTTTTGAGCAAACGTTGCTTGTTTTGGGTAGAGAAGCTAAGTTTGATCTTCCCTTTTGCATGAGCCATTAATGTTGCAACCTCTGGCATTGCGGGCTTCTCATCACCATCAACCACCCTAAGCACGATAAGAAGTGGGGCTGAAGCTCTAAGGCAATCTTCAATTGAATTCGAACTCCTTAGAGAGCACAATATCTGTCACATACATGCCAGCCTCCGTCTTTGACAATTTGATCTTAGTCCATGATTCACTCACAAATAGACACTTCAAAGCATCCTTGTGCTTGTGCATGCTCTTCAAAGTAAGGAAGGCTGTGGCAAACCGAGTGGCAGCGGGTCTCACAACATCCATCCCACCTGCCTTCTCCCTCATTGCACTAAGAAGCCTACCATGCCTATAAATGAATGTGGTGACACGCCTAGCACGTGCAATAGGCTTCTTAAATTCCTTCAACTTCGCAATGTCTTCTAACATAAGGTCCAAACAATGTGCAGCGCAAGGACTCCAAAACAGTGTAGGAATCCTCTCCATTAGAAGCTTGCCTGCTGCCTTGTAGTTAGCACCATTATCAGTGACAACTTGAACAACCTTGTCTTTTCCAATGGCCTCAATTCTCTTCTCTAGCAAATTAGCTATCATAGTTGCATCATGTTGTTCACTTGATGCATCAACGGACTCAAGAAGTAAGTCCTCCGGCCGCTGACAAGGAAGTTGATCAAGTGGCGTCCCCTCCTATCGCACCATCCATCCGACATAAGTGTGCAACCATATTGCTTCCACGCCCGCCGTGCTCCTCCCTTAAAGTACTTGTCTCCTTGACACACTCAAGCAATGGCTCCTCACCATGGAAACTAGGAGGCTTATACCCGAACCGCATCGCACTGCGGCCTCACAAGCAATCTCAAAGCGCCTTGAGTTTGCGGCATTAAATGGTATGCCACACTCATAGAACCATAATGCCCATTGCTTATTCACATAATGCCTGCCTTCCTTGGTCCTTGTCTTTGGCCTCCATGGTGCTTTGAAAAGATCCGAACGCCTTTGATCTACGACATCTTGGTGTTCTCCAAGCATACCAAAGAATCGACTTGGTCTCCTTGTCTTTGCCTTTGCATTGACCTTGAATGAAAAGGTAGCATGCCTTCTTTTGGCTACCGTCCTCGAACTTGGCTTCACAGTGGAGTCTTGGTCTTGGGACCCAATGCCATGTGCTTCCACCTCCACATCTTGACCTCCCCTTCATCATCATCACCATCGCCTAGGAAAATTGGCCTACTTCTCTTGTTTTTTTCAAATAATCTCCCATCTCTTTCTGATTTACGTGGTAGTATTGGGACACATTACCACATCCGAATAACCACCCGCAAGATGCTCCTTCACCTTTTGATCCTCCTGCATTTGGGGTGTTACAAAGGATACACATCACCTTATCTCGATTGCAATTTCCTACTAATAGCCATATTTCCATCCCGATCATTAGACTTCGCCTCCGCTTTGGATCGGTCTTTGGATCATACCCGCCTCGGATGATGCAATACTTGCACTTGCGCTTGCACTTGCCATTTTTTGCTTCGCGAGACAAAGATAGAATCATAAACATTACAATTCACCAAAGAATCGCCAGCTCAACACATTGCAATTCATCACCTTCAAGATCAAGACAAGATGGCTTCACCGCTTCATCGGTCGCGTCGGTCGCTACGACTCAAGAAGATAAAGCGACCGGCCGCCGCCAGGCCGACATCGCCGAACCGAGCGACGACTTGATCGCTCGCATGGTCACGCTGACCGCCGAGGCGCTGACGCGCCCCCCTCCTCCTCTCCTCCGCCGACCTCCCCTCCCTCCCTCTCACGGCCGCCCTTAGGGAGGCGAGGCCGGCAGGAGAAGGGGAAAAAGGAGCCGGGAGGAGGGGAGCCCAGATTGGGAGGGGCGGGAGAAGGAGGAGGGAAGCCGGCGGAGAGAAGGGGGAGCCGGGGAGAAGGACGAGCCGGGGAGGGAGGGGGAACCTGGATCAACACCGCAGAGGAGTAGAGGACGGTGGCGCAAGCCGGCGCGCCACTTCGGGACGGAGGCCGTGACGGGGATGGATCAGGCGGCGCAGGCGCTAGGTCTTCGCCTCTTCGGTCCTTCAGCCTCTTCCCGTGAAGGTTTGTGCTTGCGCCCTCTTCCCGTGTCTCCCCTCTCTATATCTCCTCCACGGCTCCACCCGTTCTATGGCGGCCGCCTTGGGCTTCCGGACGCCTTCTGCCGCCATGGCGACGCCTTCTCTGTGAAGCGGACGCCTTAGGCAACCATGGCAAGGCGACGGCGAGGCGACCCACTTCCGACCGCCTTACCGCCTAAGCGTCGCTTAGGCGACGCCTTGATATCCATGGGCACCGATGCTTCTACATCGACGTCTGCATCGACTCCTTCAGCAGTTTCTCTCATTGAGCAGGAGATAGTCAGACTTCGACGCCTGCTTGCCGCTTCGTGTTCTCCTCGACAGTTCTGCGCAGTTCTCTCATCGACTCTTCTGCAATGAGAAACCACCTCCTACACAGTCAGGTACCTCCCCATGGATTCTTGATTTAGGAGCATCATTCCACATGACTTCTGATTCTTCCATTTATCTTTCATTACACCTCTTGATTCCCCTGTCAGTGTTCTCACTGCTGATGGTACCTCTCTTCCCGTCTTTGGTCGAGAACCTCTTAGCAACTCATCATTTCATGTTCCTTTTGTTGCTCATGTTCCTCGCCTAACTATGCAGCTTCTTTCTGCTGGACAGATTACTGACCTTGGTTGTCGGGTCATTCTTGACTCTGACTCTTGTTGTGTTCAGGACCGCTACACGGGGGCTCTGGTTGGTTCTGGCCCTCGGCTCCTTGACTCACAGCGTCTTTGGGAGCTTGACTGGCTTCACCTTCCTTCCGCTGCCACCGTCGCCACCAGTCTTTCCGCTTCCGCCACTTCGTCTACCAGCTCTTTCCAGCAGTGGCATCACCGTCTTGGTCATCTGTGTGGATCTCGTTTGTCATCTTTAGTCCGTCGTGGTCTTCTGGGGTCTGTCTCAGGAGACGTGTCTTTAGATTGTCGTACGTAAGTTAGGAAATAGATTCACTTCCCTATTCTCATAGTGAGTCCGTGTCTCAAAGAACCTTTTGATCTTATTCATTCAGATGTTTAGTCCCGCCCTTCCTTTCGAAAGGGGGCCATCGATATTATATCATTTTTATAGATGACTTCTCTCGCCACACTTGGATATATTTTATATCTTCTCGTAGTGAGGCCCTGTCTATCTATAAACAATTTGCTACTATGGTTCGCACACAGTTCTCCACTCCTATTCGTGTCTTTCGTGCTGACTCACCTGGCGAGTACCTCTCTTGTTAGTGCAGAGTTTTTTCTTGCCGTGGCACCTCGCCGATTCTCTTGTCCTGGTGCTCATGCTCAGAATGATGTCGCTGAGCGTAAGCATCGTCACCTCCTTGAGACGGCTCGTACCTTGATGATTACCGCCTCTATCCTACCTCACTTTTGGGCCGAGGCCGTTTCCACTGCCACCTATCTCGTCAACATTCAACCTCTTCGCTCTTCAGGTGAGATCCGGCTGAGCGCCTCGTGATCTTACCTGCACTACTCGCCTTTGTCTGCTTTGTCTGCGCTTGCTACGCTCTCCTTGCACTCGAGAACATACCAAACTAATCGATCACCGTTGAGTGTGTTTTATGGGATACAAGGTCGAGCACAAGGGCTATCGGCTTTGGGATCCTGCTGGTCGACGGATGCGGATTTCTCGGGATGTGACTTTTGACGAGTCTCGTCCGTTCTACCCACGCCCCGCCTCTCCTTCTGGTTTTCTCTGTGGAGTCCCTATCTTTTTTGACCTTCCAGATACACCTATCTCTGCCTTGCCTCGCCCACCCGCCCCACCGAGTCTCCACATATACCTCCCGAGGCCTCTCTCGCTGCTTCGCACTCGCGCCGTCGCTGTGGCTCCTCGTGCTCCTCCACTCTCTTTACACTCGCCGACCTCGATTGAGGTTCTTCCATATGAACCATCTCCCCGATGTTTCATCTTCTCTTGATACTCCATCTTCCCCGATGGGTCATCATCTCCTCGCTACGGTCTCCGCGATCGTCACCGATTCGCCTCCCGCCGCTTTGGTTTTTTGGTGCAACTACTCATGAGCTCGTCTCCTACCAGATGTTTGTTACTCACCCCGAGTGGCGACATGTCATGGCCGAGGAGATTGCCGCCTCGAGCGCATCGATACTTAGGATCTTGTTCCTTTTCCATCTCACTCGCCCCATCACGTAAGTGGGTCTATAAGATTAAGACTCGCTCGATGGCTCTCTTGAGTGCTATAAGGCGCGCCTTGTTACTCGTGGCTTCCAAAGAGAGCATGGTCGTGACTACGACGAGACTTTTGCCCTGTGGCCCACATGACCACCGTCCGCATTCTTCTTTCGGTGGCGCCATTCGCCATTGGTCTGCTTTCGCCTTGATGTCAAGAATGCCTTTCTTAATGGCGAGTTGCGTGAGGAGGTCTACATGCATCCGCCACCTGGGTATTCCGTTCCTGAGGGCATGGTCTGTCGTCTTTGTCGCTCTCTCTATGGCCTTAAACAAGCCCCTCGTGCTTGGTTTGAGCGCTTCTCCTATGTGGTCACTGCTGCTGGCTTTTCAGCTAGTGATCATGATCCTGCTCTTTTGTCCACACTTCGTCTCATGATCGGACTCTTCTTCTATATGTTGATGATATGATCATCACCGGAGATGATTATGTGTACATTGCCTTTGTCAAGTCTTGTCTGAGTGAGTAGTTCCTTATGTCGGATCTTGGTCCTCTCTGTTACTTCCTTGGGATTGAGGTTACTTCCACTCCAGATGGTTTCTTTATGTCCCAAGAGAAGTATATTCAAGATCTTCTTGATCGTGCTTCTTTCACTGATCAGCGTACTGTTGAGACTCCCATGGAGCTCAATGTTCATCTCCGGCCTTCTGATGGCGAGTCTCTTTCTGATCCGACTCGCTATCGTCATCTTGTTGGGAGTCTTGTCTACCTTGCTGTTACTCGTCTAGATATTACTTATCCAGTTCACATTCTGAGTCAGTTCGTCTCTGCTCCCACTCAGGTCCACTACAGCCACCTTATTCGAGTTCTGCGATACCTTCGCGGGACTATGTCTCGCCGTCTCTTCTTTCCACACTCTTCAGCTTATTCGGATGTTACTTGGGCCTGATCCATTTGATCGCGTCTATTCTTCGGATGCTACTTGGGCATTGCCTGGAAGACGAAGAAACAAACTGCAGTATCCCGTTTGAGTGCAGAGGCTGAGTTGCGAGCTATGGCTCTCTTGACCGCAGAGATTACTTGGCTACGATGGTTACTTGAGGATTTTGGTGTTTCTGTCACTACACCGACTCCTCTCTTGTCAGACAGTACAGGTGCTATCAGTATTGACCGTGATTCTATGAAGCATGAGCTCACCAAGCATATTGGTGTTGATGCTTTCTTCATGAGGTTTTGTGTGCATGATCAGGTGATTGCTCTTCAGTATGTGCCTTCAGAGCTTCAGATAGCGGATTTTTTCACGAAGGCCCAGACTCGAGCACAGCACGGCTTCTACCTTTCCAAACTCAGTGTTGTTGATCCACCATGAGTTTGAGGGGGGTGTTAGAGATATATATGTTAGAGATATATATGTGTTAGAGTAGGATTCTAGATATTATTTGGTTTCCTTATCTGTAACATGTACCTGTGTATATATACTGGCCCATTGGCCCCCTGATAATACAAGTTGCTATTCCTAACATTAAGTACTGACCTCTTGTTTCATTTCAGCTGTTGGTTATTTGGGTAACACACACAGTTAACTTGTTAATTCAAATCATCTGGTTTTCTGTTTCTACTACATGAACTCATGTTTCCTTTTCCTTGATGTTTGCATGCTTCACAGAAGAAGCACCTACAGCTTGCCAAGGAGTCTGATGACCTTGTTGAGCAGCAGCGAGCTTGCACCCAACTTGGGAGAACCTACTATGAAGTCCTTCTAAGATCTGAAAATGACCACAGTGCCATACGGAATGCCAAGAAGTATTTCAAATCTTCCATGAAACTGGCAATGGTTCTAAAGGAGAACTCCCCGTCTCAAAAGCCCCCCTTTCTAAAGGAGCTTATTGATGCATACAATAATATGGGCATGCTTGAACTGGAACTCGATAATTTTGAAGAAGCTGAGAACCTACTTATCCAGGGTCTTAAGATATGTGATGAAGAAGAGGTAAATCCATATGATGATGCTCGCAGTAGGCTCCATCATAATCTAGGGAATGTTTATACTGAATTACACAACTGGAATAGAGCCAAGGGTCATATTGAAAAGGACATAGAGATATGTAGAAAAATACGCCATCAACAAGGTGAGGCAAAGGGCTTTATAAATCTGGGCGAGTTGCATTCTCGGGTTCAAAAGTACGAAGATGCAAAACTCTGCTACAATAAAGCTCTTCAAATAGCAAAATGCTTGGAAGACGAGGATGCACTGATTGAGCAAATTCAGCAGAATATCGAAACTGTTACCAAAGCAGCCGAAGTACTTGAGGAGTTGAAGAAAGATGAGCAGAAGCTGAAAAAGCTTGTCAGAGATACTTCTAGTGCTCGTGGAACATCTAAAGAGAGAAAACTCCTCCTTGAGCAGCATGCATGGCTGGATAATCTTATAGAAAAGGCAAGGATGATATCTGCATGGCCAAAAGTAAGTGAAGTGAATGGTAACTGACTATGTGATCTTTAGCCACGTAATGTCAGCTGTAAGCCTGTAACAATGGATTCGTTTTCTGATCGTGAAATTATTTGTTACTTTTGGAATTTTATTTAGAAAAAAAGGATCTGGTTGCATTATTTCATTAGTTAATGCATAACTGAACATAATTTTTCTAAGGGCCTGTTTGGGTTGACTTGGTCCATGTTTTGTTCTGGGGGTTGGTCCCGTGGATGAGGAAATAGTGTCCTGTTGCCTGGCAGTCAGAAATGTCCATGTTTTGTTCAAAGCTTCTTGTTGGAATTAAAACTTCTGTCCTAGCTACTCGTGTTCTGTGCTTGCACTATTGAACTATTTAAGCTATGCTGATTTTTTTGGCTCTCAGTATAGGCACCTGTGTTGAACTACATTTAGATTGTTACCTGCTTTTGCATCGTACTACTAAGTACTAACACGAAGTCGTTCACTATTTATTAATTTTCAATTGTTGAACACAACACATTGTGGTAATTATGCAGGATTATTTGGTTAAGTCGGACAGGGCAGTACATAATTGTTTATAAACATTTCATTATTTTTCTATCTTCATCGTGGTGTTGTTTGTCCGGAAACAGAGATAGCCAAAATCCAAATTAAATATACCATATTAACTTAATCCAAAGGAGATTAGTGGAATATATCAAAGAAAGCAATATATATGAAAATAACTCGATTTAAATGAGCTATTAGCCGTGTTTAAATGTTGGATTGTTGGTAAAAGGGAAATGCTTTGGTGCATCGTGAGGTCAGAAGATGGTAATGAGAAGAATCAATATTGAATGATCAACTTAAACTTGAAGTACAGTATATGCAATGTTCTTTATTTTCCTATGCACCAGCAGTTTAAAATTGGTCATCTTTAATAAGCATGGGAGCCAGAAAACTATCATACATAGTTTTCATTGGTATATTAGGTTTTGAAAACTGAATAAATGATCAGTTTATGTACTTTTCAAGTTTCAGAACTGGAATTGAAAAACAAATCCGAAATAATCAAAGTGAAAAATAAAACAGGCCGAATGTGCATATGCACACCCCAATAACATTTATAAGGCATTATGGTGTGATGAAAATAAGCGCATGGCTCATTCTCATGTGAAATATTTGTTTTCCAGCACAAGGAATTTTCAAAAGGGAAAAAAAGGGTAGCGAATGAACTTCGTGACAAGGAAAAACAGAGTGACTCTCTTCTTTCCATAGGAGAATCGTACCAAAAGCTTAGAAACTTCAACAAAGCTCGTAAATGGTACATGAAAAGCTGGAACATTTATCGATCAATCGGAAACTTGGAGGTAAGTTTACATGCCCTTATTTATATTTTTAAATATGCTGAAAATGCCTGCTAGCTGGTAATAAGACCACCTTCCTGTTTGCACTCATTTACTTGGTGCTTCCAGTTTCAAATCTTGCTCACCTTGGATATGTGCAATTTCAGGGGCAAGCATTAGCAAAAGTGAACATTGGGAATGTTCTTGATTCTTGTGGTGACTGGGCTGGTGCATTGCAAGCTTTTGAAGAAGGCTACAGGCAATATCTCTACACCTTGCTGTCCAAAAGAAGTTTTGAAGTACTCACAATCTTGCATACTGTGATGTTTTAGAAATATGTCAGAATAAAGTAAATGGTCAGCAACAGCTCATAGGGACATGCCATTGGAGGTCATCCACCAACATGTTCTTTTGATGCATTTGAATATGAATATGAAAATGAATTAATGATATGTCTAAAAGTTTGCTTTTAAGAAATATGGAGTGCCAATATTTTAAGGCAGCTGTCTCTTCTATTTAGGTTGGACCAATCTTCTACCGTGTCCAACACATGTCAGATGTTTGACATTCTGACATACATCAAAGCTATGCAGAACACCCAACACTTTACATGATGGATCGTTTTGGGACTTAAGGAAATCATAGATTCATAGGTCTATTTTGATTTGAAAACCTAAAAAGTCACCATATATCAGTTTTAATATATTATTATTAACATAACTGACCACAACTATGAACTATTATAAATGAATAAAACATGTCCTTATTATTAGCATTACTGACTACAGCTATGAACTGTTATAATTTAATAAAACACGTCCTGAAGCATGTACTGTATTTATGCCGATGGAAATTGAAAAAGTGATACACACACACACACACACACACACACACACACATACATACATACATACATATATATATATATAGATGGGTTGTGCCATCTTTTTTCAAAGCTATATTGCCGTGTTTTGTGTCATAATATTGTGCTGTGTCTGTGTTTGTGATTTCTATTCCACCTTTAGATTCTGATACTCTCATTTCAATGATGTTCAGAATTGCCGTGGAAGGTGACCTGCCAAATGTGCAACTGTCTGCCCTTGAAAACATGCATTACAGTCACATGGTCAGATTTGATAATATTGAAGAAGCCAAGTGAGTTACTAAGCACAGATGCTGCACACAAGAAAGTTAACTTATGCAAACCTGTCATTAAAGTGTTTTTTTACTTCAGGAAACTGCAGCATGATATAAACAACCTGAAGCAAATATTGAATCAACATGAAGCAAGGGATACAGTTAGTGACTATTGCTCAGAAACTGAAACTGAAGGTGGTGATGTATCAGATAATATGCTTGATCCAGAGGACAATGATGAGCATGTTGCAAATAAATATTCCGAGGAACTTGATGATGATGTTATTCTTGCCTCGCTTGTTCATAAAAGTAGGAGCTCATCCAAGATCAAGGCATCCAAGAAAAATAATATTCCGAAGAAGGCTGATGGATTATGTGATATGGATGACGGCGCTAAAGAAGTTTTAAGTAAATCATGTAGTAATCACTCTGGTAGAAAGCGTGCCCGCGTGGTCCTATCAGATGATGAAGCTGAAGAGAGTCCTGAAATCGATCAATCTAAAAGGACACTAACTAGTCGAGCAGATAATCTGTCTACCCCAGGTACAGAGCTTATGAGCATTGTATACTTTTCAGTGGTTGTTGGAATGACTGGTATTTGTCTCCTAATTGTTTTGCTACACTTTTCTATTGCCAACAGAGCACATAGCAAATGCAGCAAACAACAACAGAAATCAGGTTATACAAAGCTTATAATCCCTTAAGATTTATGTCTTTTATTGGAATTTGAGATATATAATGTTTTCTCGTTGGTTCCATCAGATGCTGTTGAACTTAAAGAGCCAGTGATTGTTTTATCGTTTTTTTAAAGCATTGTATATTGATAACCAGTACTTATCTGCAGGATACTTTACACCCTATTGAAACCAGGGATGTATACAGTGTCTGCACACCCTGCCCTGCTGAGGAAAGTATATGTTCATTCAAATCAAGTAGTCCCATTGGTCATGGTAATGATGGCCCAGAGTTTGGAGCTTCTAGTGTAGGAAAGATGTCTGCATCCAAACCAGCAGCAAGTGTCTCCAAGGTTGGTACTCCTGCATCAAATGGTCAGCCCCATGGTCAAAATGCCGCCAGCCTTCAATCCACAGATGCTGATCATGTAAGTGTTAGAGATATATGTATAGTTGTGTTATTCCCCACTGTTATAAGGGGTTATTTGCATATTGTACTTGTCTATATATACTGGCTCATTTGCCACCTGAGAATACAAGTTGCTATTCCTAACATGGTATCAGAGCGTACCTAGGTTTTCGCATTGCTTGTCGCCCCGCCACCGCCGCTCTAACGGCATCGCCTCTTGTCGTCGCCCGACGACTCCCGATCGGATCCTCAGCTGTCGCGCCGCCTCCGGTCTCCAGACGCATCGTCTGCTCTGCCGGCTACTCCGACGTCTCTAGGGCGCGCCACCGCCTGCTTGACGACCTCCTTGACCTCGCACTGCGCCGCTCGGGACCCCGCCACCTCGGCTTCCTTGTGATCACCTTGGATCCGCGCCGACGCTGTCGCCGTGTCCGCCGCTCGGGAAGAAGCGCGAGGGAGGCGAGGGAAGCCCTGGGCTCGGTCGCCGCCTCATATTGAGTGGGAGGATCGGGCTGCCGTCGCCGCCGTTCGGCTGTCGTTGCCGTGCCGTCGACCGCTCGCCGACACTCGCCAACGCCTCAAGGTCGTTGCTCGAGTAATCCTGCCGTCGACTGCCACGCCGACTCGTCACCGACACCGCCGCCGCCGCCGCCGTCGCCAGCAGGGGGATTAGGGTTCCCCCTGCCCTTGCGTGTGCGCGTGGGCCGCTTCATCACGTGTGGGCCGGCTGTTTAAAACAGGCCGGTTGAGTACTGTGCCGAGCGAGAGCGGATTAAAAAAAACGTCGCTCTAACCGCCGCGCCCGGGCCGCCGTTAAACCGCCGCCTTGGTCGCCGTGGTGCCCGCCGCCACCAATGGGCACCGCTTTCTCCTCGCCGCCGGTGATCTTCGACGGTGTTAATTACACCGACTTCGTGTCTCACATGCGCATCCACATGCGTGGTCTTCATCTCTGCGGCGTCCTCTCTGGCGATGTCACCTGTTCGCCTTGCCCTACTCCTCCGACGGAGCCTACGTCTATTGCGCTATCCTCGACAGCCGACAAGGCTGCTGTTGAGGCTGCTGGCCTTGCTGATGAGAAGGCTGCCTCTGCGTACCAAGAGGATCTGGATTTCTACATGGATCGATTGACCGCCTACACTCAGTGGTGCGACGACGACGCCGGCCGCCGCTTTCTTCATCGCCTGTCCAATTTCGCCTCTCTTCGAGGTTGTGGGATTTTCTTCGGCTGTCCAGATGTGGACTCACCTTCGTCAGCGCTATTGTTAATTCTGTCTTCCTGTGCTCACAAAAAATCATTAGCCAATTGTGCTTTCGTAATACTCTCTCTCTCTCTCTTAAAAAATCCTTAGAATCCGTTATGCCTTACACAGCTGCTAACTTTAGATTATAGTTACCGGATTCGCTATAAAACCCCACGAACCGCGAACCGGATTCGTTGAACCCGATCCGGTTTAGGGTATGGGGTTCGTATTTGTAGTGGGAATTGGAAGAAAAAGCAGCGAACTACGAACCGAATCCCGTTCCGCGACTCGGACGAACTGCGTTTGTGGTAACTATGCTTTAGATGTCCATGAATGGAAAAATGCATTAAAAGGGATTCATATGTGATATGTCAAATCGAACATTTGCAATTCTGATACCAAACATCTAATTTCAGGAAGGCATTAATTTGTACTTCTCTTTTTGGTTGCATGGACCAGAGGTTCAAAGCAAATAGGACATAGGATTAAGCTACCGTGTGCAGCTCACTTACAAAAAAACAGTCATAGGGTGGGTATTTGACATGTAGTCCTACCCTCAAAAGATACTGCTGCTACCCTTGATGTTTATCACATCTCTACCATTATGGATGGCCCACATGTCAAAAACACTTGACAAGATTTTTTGGTAGTGAGCTTCATACCATATTCATATCTAAGCCTATCTATGATTAATGCTTTGTTCATCTAAACATCCCCCTTTTCTTAATATCATAGTTATCTTTTAAAGGATCTAGACATGGTTCTTAGTCTCATTAGTCACTACTTACAGCAGCTGCTCCAATTATGGACATTACTATATTAGATGATTCATATAGATGATCCTTAATGTGCAGCAGTTCTGGGCGTTCAGAATTGGTGAACATTTGGTTTACTTGGATGCAAATGCCTGCAAATGTGAGGGTGCTTTTAGCATTGAGTCTCTTAAAGTCGAAGTGGCATGCGTTTACTACCTTCAGATTCCTGATGAGAAGAGGTCCAAAGGTTTGCCCCTGTTTTCTTAATTTAAACAATTCACATGGTGTGTCCATTCAATAACTATGGATTACTTTCTATCATGGGAATTGGGATCAAACTTGTATTTTAATGATTTCGCTTTTGCCATTTTCGTTAGTAAAACAAAACAGTCAAACAAAACAGTCTTCTGTATTTTTCTCAGAGAGAGGTAGAGGGAGGGTTGTAAACTTAAGAAAACATTTTCATACTTTTACGAATTACGATCTTGTTCAGAGAATGTAGAATGTCCTTGTGTGGCTGTGTATTTTTCGTTCAGCTCTTATGTAGTTATGTTTACGAGATATAGTCCATTCTTATTTGACTTGATTTGAGTGCTGAACTGCTGATATTTCTCTGCATTGTATTTTTTCATCTAGTTGACAACATAGTTCAAACTGTTAGACTGTAGCATCTGTTCACCTTATCTGGAAAATACAGAGTTATTGTTTCCCTGGAAACAAAGTAACATTTTTTTTGTGTGATAAAAATGCATGTTCGCCATATCGTAGGACCAGTACCTAACTCCATGTATTAAGCATGTTAGCTATTTGTCCAAGAATCATGTATCTAATATGATGCAGCATGCATGAGACATGTTTTGTGCTGGTTCAGTTCCTGCATCCTTTACGCTTTCATATTGATAGGGAACATCTTCTTTTCCTTTTCTGTCTGAACTTACATTTATCTTACTTTGCTAGGTTTGTTGCCTATTATTGGGGAACTCAAGTTTTGTGGGATGGTACTGGATGGTGCAGGATCAAGAGGTCATATTGATCAACTTGCTTCCGAACAAAAGTGCATTGATGTTGTTATTAATGGTATGTGTGTATTGTACATTTGTACTCATCTGTTGAGCTGAGTACAATACAATATAATATTGTGGCTTTATATTCTTCATGCTACTATCCTACTACAGTGAGGAATGCTCACTGCTCAAATATCTTTTGCCGTATGCTAAATAACTAACACGGGTCTTTCTCTGAAGTTCAGAAAACTTCCTCTCATTTTAAATAAAGTTTCCAACACTTGTGTAGTCGTGTTGCACTGGCTCATACAAGTTCAGACTATCATAAAGTCATGCTGGTTTACGGTCAGGGGTGGAGCCAGGTATTGGACATAGGGGGGCCAAGTTAAAAACTTCAAATTTTGACAGCGAATGATACATACTAATCAGATTAATGTAAGTGATTTTGTAAGCATTTTTTGTTGGCAGCGTATCCGGTGAAAATGTGAATTGGTGAAAATTATGTGAAAAATCAAACCTAGAAGTTTTCAAACATTTTAAAGAAGTATGAGATGTAGGGGGGAGATTATGTTCTATATCTCTACAAAATTTCAAGATCAAACTCAAACGTATTTGCTACATACAAAAAAGATAAATGCAAATGTATTTTTTTTAGAATTATAGAAACTTATGTGTTTGGAATTGGTATTTTTCATGTGATATCGCTTCTTTGTGGTAGTGGAGTTGTGGGTATACAACTCTACCCAATAGTGTTCAAATCACGTTTCAGTAGGAATTTGTGAGATAGTGTCCACATAGCACAGCTCTTGCGCCGCCTAGGTTGAGCTCTTACCCCCGTCTTGCATCGCCTGCCACTCCTGCGGCGGTGGCCTCACAAACCCCCCTCCCTCCCACGCGCCGCCTGCCACTCCGGCGGTGGTGGCCAACAAAGCCTCTGGAGATCCCGCTCTCCCACCCATCTTTTCTCCTAATGGTCACTTCTTCCTTTGACCTAGATTTCCAGGCGGTGATTCTTGGGAAGTAGTCCAAGGAGTGTAGGATTATGTGCTTACACAACTTGCATGTACTAGGCAAGGCCCTTCGCATCTGTTGGCAATAGCTGCAACAGACATAGCCGTTAAGGCCATGGGGGAGACTGCATACCCAAGCCAGCCGATCGAAGGAAAGCATATTCCGAGCTTCTATCTTCGTACGGATTGGCAACGGTGAGAGCTCCTTGTTCTGGTCGGATTGTTGGATGGATGGGTGTAGCATCCCCAACTTAGTACCATCCCTATTAAAGACAGTTTCGCCCTTCATTCAGGAAAAAGAACTCTAGCCCAAGCCCTACTCAATGGCAAATGGATTTCGAACATTAGAGGCCAATTGGACGCTCACAACCTGTTATAGTACCTTCGACTTTGGGATTCGTTGCAACTAGTCCGTATAACGCAGGGACAGGAGGATTCGATTATTTGACGTTGGGAAGCCTCAGGATGCTACACTTACAAGGTCTTCTTCCTGGGCTTGTTGAGGTTTCCGTGTACTGAGGCTGTATGGAAAGCATGGCCGCCTTTGAAGTGCAAATTCTTCGTGTGGTTAGCAGTTCGTCGATGTTGTTGGACGACTGATCTGCTCCAGCGCCAGGGTTCCAAAACCTGGGCGGTTGTGTCTTCTGCGGCTCTTCCCAGGAGACTATCGATCACCTATTGGTCGGCTGTGCGGTCACTTCCCAAGTTTGGTCACGTTTTCTATCTTGTGTTGGTTTGCTTTGTGCCATTCCGGCCAGCCAACCCACCCTGGAAGAACACTGGATATCCGCTCGCAGTTCGTTACCAAGGCATAAGAGAAATGAGCTTGATTCGTGCATCATCATCGTCTCCTGGATAATCTGGAAGGAGCGGAATCACAGAGTTTTCAACGAGGCTGTGTCAATCGATCAACTACTTCAACGTATCCGCGACGAGTATAACCACTGGCGCATGACGGGCGCTCCTTGTCTGGAGGCGCCTCAGCAGCCGGAGTAGTTCACCTTCTAGTTGTTATTCATTCATCTAACCATCACCCTCATTCTCTTGGATTCAGTTGTTTTCAGTTCTATTGCTTTGTTTTCCACCTTTTTTTTTTCTTTTTCTCTAGGCTACTAAGGTGGTCTAGTATCACATTGGTACATTTGTAGCTCCTTGTTTGTACTTTATTTCTTCTTAATGGTATGACGTGCAAAGCTTTTGCACGTTCTTAAAAAAAAGTATTTTGTGAGGTTGCGGATTTATCCCCGACATTCGTCTGTCTAGGCGTGTGCTAAGGGGGGCGTTTGCGTGCGTGTGTGTCTTCCTTGTAATCGCAAAAAAATAGAATGTATGCACCCATAACATAACATCATTAACATTACGGAGAAACTAAAAATTACTGATATAGATAGATAAGCGAGTGCATGGGTTACATAATTGAATTGGTGCTTATACATAGTAAAAGATAGATTAACACCATGAAGAAGTATTAGTACATAATAAATCATTAGAGGGGACAATTTGATTAATTACTAAGGACTAATACTAGTAATCACACAACCATGGGGGGCAGGCCCTTGCCAGCCCCCTTCCCTCCCCTGTTTATGGTAATGGTTAAATTTTAATGTAGCAAAAAATGGCATCTACCAGTAGCTAAAGATTCAAAAACTAGATACAGAGAAAATATCAGACCGGCCTTGGAACCGGTTGCCGGTTTAAAATCGGCCAAATATCGTCAAACGAACATTTGAATTCTCCGTTGGTCACCGGCCGGTAACCGATCGAAATCGACCGGTTACCGTTTAGTTACCGGTGAATAAGGAAACAACTCCATTTGACACAATTTTTCTAATTAGCAATCAATACAACATTACAACATAGCAAAGTTCAACTACTTATATAGCTGATGAGCGTCGAGGATGAAGTTGGATGTCACTGATGTCATCGATAATGAGAACACCTTGGTACTGAAGTACCATCTGTTTGTATTGGTGCTAACTAATCATGGAATATTGCTCAACCCATTGGCAGTAATATGCTTGATAGTACACAATTTATGTACTCCGGCCTCAGCACTTACACTGCATTATAACCATGACCTTGATATGTAACACTTTAGCTCAAATACAATTTAATTCCATTACTTTAGCTCAAATACAATCATACAGTAACACTTTTTTGCTACAATTTTAAATTTAAAACTTTTTTGACTGGTATTTTTTTACCTGTCCTAACCGGTAACCGGCCGGTTTCCCCCCTGCCAGTAGTTCCCAAGTTTCTGGTTTTCCATTGCAGCAGCATCAAATCTGCTCCAAAACAAGCTTCTCATATCAACTCACTGTTTGAGGCTTTGATCCCCTCTGCTCGAAAACAAGTATTAGATTATTTTCCTCTATTTGTGTTTTTTCAATGCTGAAGGTGTACTTGTGTTTGTCTCGTGGTGCTATCAGCTGTTATCTCTGTATATCGACCAATGTCATTCAATATTTATAGGTGCTTGATTTCATGGACAAATTTTCTATTGCATACCAATGCATCATCTTGAAACATATAATCCATTTTTCCGATCAGTTAATATCTCATCTGATATAACATGTTTCTGATGAAGATTGGGTGCCAAAGCGGTTGATGAAATTGTATGTTGATTTCTGCACAAAGTTATCAGAAGCACCAAACAAAAAGCTACTGAAAAAGTTATATAATCTTGAAGTAAGTTTAATAGATATTTTTCACTCATATTTGAATGATAATGTCACAAAGCAGGTCTAATTAACTTTGCAAAGCCAAATGTGTTCCTGTCTTATGTTTTATGACAGGTCTCCGAAGATGAAGTCATTGTGTCCGATTGTGGACTGCATGACCTGTCAATTACACCTTTCCTTGATGCCCTAAGATCAGATAAAACAATAGCTGTGTTGGATCTTTCTCATAATATGCTAGGTATCCTTTTTCCGCTATCTCTAATTATTTCTAGTGTATCTTTAATTTTATGCATCAAGACTTTGGCAGCATTGTAGAAAGCCAGTTGCAGCTAAATGGTGACGCCTTTAGGTCCTTGTTACCTTGTTGTATCAATTCCCTTACTCTCTTAGAGTTATTAAGCATTTTTGTTTACCAATTGCAGGAAACCAAACAATTGAGAGGCTTCAACAGATATTTGCTTCGTCAAGCCAAACATACGGCGGCTTGACACTGGATTTACATTGTAATCGATTTGGGCCAACTGCTTTATTTCAGGTTTTTTTTTACTAATCCAGAAACCTGTTTATCGAAGTATCTTTTTTTTAACAATAGATGTGGAAATGGCATGTATACATACACTATCCACTGGAATTATGCCACGAGATATTCACTAGGATGGTTTACATATTAATGTTATGGAGCAAGATGTGAGGCGTTGTAGCAGGCGTGAACAACACCGTGAGTATTGTAGAATGTTGTGGTAGCTGTTGGGGTACGGGTCTAAGGACCGAGGATAGGGCACTCGCCCTTGAACGATTGGTCATGCCACCGCCAAGTCTTTGAGGCTTAGTTGAAGAGGAGGGACTAAGAACTTTGTTTATTAATTGCTTCTTTGATAATGGATACATACTATCCATTTTATATGGACAACCCGATTTGATGTCTAAGAAATAATTTATAAGAAAACCTATTAGTTCAATCTAATCTTTCCAATTATTAAAAATAACGTTCCTAATAGATAAAATCCTATCCTTAATAATAACCTGATAGATAATGAATTTCAAAATAACCTAACTAATCAATTATTCTTTATTCTATGAAACCAATCAGCATGTATAGAAAATAAGGGTGCTACAAGACCGGCGGGCACTGTGCGCGTGTCGCTACAGCAGCATGGTACTGCTCATGCGTCACTACAGTACCCACGTGCTGTTCACGCGCTGCTACAGGCAGCCAACCGTAGTTTCTAGCAGAAAACAATCCAGAATTAGTTAGTTTTAGTATCTTTTTTCTGCTATCATTATTATTGTTTTGAGAAATTAAGATAACTTGAAGGCCAAACTCCATACTCTTCTTAAACTCAACTGGTTATGGCCTTTTAGCAGGCAGCTGGTTGTTTTTGTTTTGTTTGGAACATTTACGTAAGCTGTGCATTGAAATTGGATATTGCTCTTATGCTCAAAGAAAGAAATGTGACATCACTAAGTCACTGGCACTTGCCCAATGTCCAAACTCAATAATTCAGAAATTTGGATGATTCCATACTCTGATGAAAGTGGCGGGTTTACCCCTTAGCCGTAGCAAACTATTTTATTGGTTACAACATATATTGGTAACTTTGCTTTGGACCCTGCATATCTGACTCATTTTCTACACTGCTAACACAAATGAAGAATTACCAAAATAAATTGCATATACTGCTTTCAGAGACAAAATTGTAAAGTCATTTTTGCCTCCTTATTTACTAATGAACAGATATGCGAGTGTACTGTTATGACTGATCGATTGGAAGTACTTAATCTGTCTGGGAATCGCCTCACAGATGCATGCAGTTCTTACCTTTTCACAATCCTGCAAAAGTGCAAAGGTATGTATTATGTAACTCTGAATACCTCAGTAAGAAGTGCATATACGTTTTTTGAGACTGTAGGAACTCTAGGCTTCTGGCATTAGTCTGCAACAGCTGATACTTTTATACTTTGCCAGTCTTCTTTTTCTTTGGCGGTGTCAGCCTTTACTTGCCTATTATAAAATGTGTTTCTGTTTTCATTTTGTGACAGCACTATATAGCTTGAGTGTTGAGCAGTGTTCTATCACATCCAGAACAGTTCAGAAGATGGCAGATGCACTAAATGAAGGGTCGGTCCTTTCACATCTCTCCTTAGGTACTTTTGTTGCATCTGCCTTGTATTAACTGAAACTATTAGCCGTGCTCATGTAGAAACATTCTTAAGTTACAAAATTCCATACTTTTGACAGGAAAGAACAATCCAATTTCTGGCAACACAATGCTTAACCTTCTCTCCAAACTTGGCTCTCTGAAAAGGTCAGCAGACATATTGTTCCATTACTGTTGATTGCTATGAGTTGTTGTGAAATAAGAGACCAGTCAGACATTTCATCACTGCAGGTTTTCAGAGCTAAGCCTGACTGATATAAAACTGAATAAGTTAATGGTTGATAAGCTGTGTCTACTTGCACAATCCTCGTGCTTATCAGGACTTCTGCTAGGTGGAACTTCCATTGGACTGGTGAGTTTGCTTTCCACGTATGGTTAGTATTTTGCAGCTTGTACAGTGTACACAAGCAACATGTCTTCTTATCTATGCTGCTCTTTCTGCAGGGAGGAACGATTAGGCTTACTGAGGCATTATCTTGTGCATCTCAAGAATTGCTGAGGTTGGATTTGTCTAATTGTGGGCTTACAACTCCCGAATTCTCACAAATATGTACAAATCTTTCTCGAATTAATATTCTTGACTTGAACCTGGGTGAAAATTCCATTAACCTGGAGGTTTGCTTCCTATTCTCTGCTACTTTGGTCTATGCAATTTGGTAGTCATGATCAGTTGAGTTACGCTGTACAATGCAGGGATGTGATGCTATTGGGACAATACTTGCGAACCCACAATGCAGTCTCAGATCTCTCACGCTTGACAGATGCAATCTTGGGCTTACTGGCATTTTTCGTGTTATTCAGGCTCTAGCAGGTGAGGAACAATTATATCGAAAGCAGCTTCTGCATCAAACTCATAATCTTCTGCTACTTCAGGAAATGACCAATTGGAGGAGCTGCGCATGGCTGAGAACACAAACTTGGCACTAGAGAGAGCACTGCAGTACGACGAAGACATGCAGGATGTATCTGCAAGTACCGAGCATAAACAATGTAACAGTGCTGAGGCAAATAACGACATAGCCCCGGGAGATGTTGATCTTGAGAAGATGCAGGTGGCGGATAGCGAAGATGAAGCGGTCGATGAGGACCACCGTGCAGTATCCAGTCCCGATAGGAGTTGTGCAAGCTCATGCCAGAGGAACTCTTATTCTGGCTGTCAGGTCATCCAAGAACTTGCAGAGGCCCTCGTTTCAGCAAAGCAACTGAAGGTGCTCGATCTTAGTAGGAATGGGTTGTCGGAAGAGGCTATACAGTCTCTGTATTCTGCTTGGTCATCTGGTCTGAGAGGTGACGGAATGGCTCGAAGACATGTAAGCAAGGAGGTGGTGCATTTTTCAGTGGACGGGATGAGGTGCTGCGGCCTGAAACCCTGCTGCAGAAGAGACTTACAAATGTAAACATGGATGACCTTCCAATGTCAGATTAGAGTTGCTCTTTTAAAATATTATTACTGACAGTAAATTCACTAGGGCCTGTCAGTGTAACTCCACAATTCTGTCCAAATAGAGTGTCGACAGGAAATTTATGCTTCACCAGCAGTGTAACTATGCCGAGTTGCGAGAGTGTGGATAAAAGTAATATGGTGAAGTACATGCTTGTTATTACTCTATTATTATTTACTTATGTATATAATCACACATGTAAGTACGTAATTGTGGAGATTAACAACTAACATCATTGTTGAGGAGTTTGGAGAGTGAACTTTAAATTTTGCAAATTGTTAGTTTGTTGTTGTGGTGTAGGCGGTCTCACCGGTCGAGATTGGACGGTCTAATTGACTATGAGCAGTGGAGGTGCTACTTTTTGAGGAAAGGACATTAAATATTTGTGAGAGTGTTTGGGATGTATTTGCACCAGATGTCATTGAAAATGGAGACTAGATGTGAAACTAGATAGAGTTTAACTGAAAAGTCTATAGATGAGTATTTTCTGGAATTGGGAAGTTGTATGATCGGCCGTTGGTTGACGGTTAGATTGGTGGTGGTCTAATCGGTCCCTTGTTACTAGGGGGTGCAGTCAGACTAGCTAAGGTGGTTAGACTAGCAATCGGTTGACGATCTGACCAGCCAAAGGGTTGGCAATCGACCATGGTGGTTCAGGCACAATGAGGTGTGCTAAATTTTGAGAATTAATCTAGGGTCATGGAAATGTTGCATATTGCATATTTTGACTAATGTTGGTCAAGCTGTGAAAAACTTGTGCCCGAAAATGGTTGCTTAGTCTAGAGACAGAGCTTGAGTAAAATCTCAAGGGGGTTTAAAGATCAAAGCAAATTACCAGTACCAGGACTTCAAATTGTAGGAAGAATTATATCAATCAACCAAGACATGACAGCATTAATAAGATTCAAAATCACACTGCTCACTACTGACTGCACGCCCTATGCGGTGTATAAACTTGGCTCTCCAGCCGTCGGTTGCGCATATGTCGTTGCCACTGGGCCCAGCCGCGGCAAGCTCGCAACGCACCAGCAACCAACATCTCGTCGCCTCGTCTGCTGCTTTCGTGCTTCGCCACCGTCTGTGGCCGCACGATTGAAGTCGTTGTCTCGTTAAGTGGTATCGTAACTAGTAGCAGACAGAAACAATGGGGCTTCTAGATGGGCCTGACCTAACTAAATTGGGTATGCTGTGGACTGTGTACATGATGTGATTTTTTTCTTCTGAATGCTAGGGGGCCATGGCCCAAGTTGGCCGAGCACATACTTCGTCCCTGGCTTGGTCTATTGTTGTGCAGGTGGTTTACAGTCAACTATGATTAATGGCGAGGAGGACCGGGATTTGGTGAGGAGAACGAAGGTCTAGAACGGTCATAGATACTGGGCGAGATGGTTGGACTCAAGCAAGATGCAAGATGAATAAGAAACATAGAAGACAAAGTTTGAGCAAAGATCTTTTGAGGTATAGTGATGCTTCCGGGAGCGAAGTTTTGAAAGTATGTATTGTTGACTCATCAATTTTGTCAATAGATGATTTTGTGTGTCGCGCGGTGCTACATGATGATTTGATTATTGGTGATGGTTGTAGAATTCCAGAGCTACGTCATAGTGAGGCGGACGGGGCCGAGACTAAGCTAGGGAAGCTAAGGTCCAGAATGATCAAGCTGCTGCCGGAAGATGACCGAGGCTACCAGGGTGGTTACATGCCAAGAAGACAAGGAACCAGAGCGAGAGCTTCCGGTGATGGACTTAATGGGCAACGACAAGGTGGACTGGGACTAAACTCAAAGAGGGGTCCAAAACGGTCAAGGAAGTCGGGTGTGGTCATGGTGCATGGTAAGACATGTGGTGCGCCAAGTGATTTGGGCCCGATGGTTCAGTGGGATTCGGACACCTGGGAGGCTTAACGGGAATTCATTGGGGCCACATGGTGATGGCAAAGCATGGGCGATGCTTTGATGTGAAGGAATCGAGAAGGCTAGTAGAGAGGTATTTTGGTAAAGTTCTCAATACCAGAAAAGTGGTGGTGTGCGAAACCACAGCAGTAGTCTAAGTGGATTAGTTCAAGTATACTTTACGGAGGGCAAGACATGATGGATTTGGACTAATGGAGCTAAAGATGAAGACATTGCTTTGAGAAGCGTGCATGAGTGAAAGACTCGTTTGTGTGTAGGTTTAACAGGTGCCCGTTAGGGTTTCTCTCTTAGTCATAGCCTCCACTATATAAGAGTTAGTGTTGTATTGCAATAACCAAGCCAAGGAACCCTAATGTGAAAATTTTGGGAAAGTAGAGAGAGGAGGAGGCTAGGGTTTGAGATATGAGAGCATTTGTGTGTGTGCTGCCATATTGGCTTTCTCCTCCTAAGGGGGTAGTTGTAAACATTCATCAAGTAGAAATCAAATCTACAAATTCGTCCCTCTCATATGCTCAAGTGTTGATTTCTTGATTTGGCTTGATTTTTGGTGTTTCTTTCTCCCCTCTTGATCTTGTTTTGTACCTAGGATGTGTAAATGATGGAGATATCTTTTGGAGACCATATCCTATCTATCTAGGCACTTTTTATAGCAAGTTCTTGAGTTTGTCTGATTTTGGTGGAAGAAATGGTGATTTAGGGGGTTTTGCTCTTGAGGGCTTTTGGATTGATTCTTGTTGTGATCGAGGGTGATAGGACATGTGGGAAACCATCCTTAGCCATCTTGGATTGATTCCTCTCACAAGATCCTCACTATCATCGTTTCGTATTTTGCCTGGTTTTGATGCGAACTTTACTCAAACGAAAAATGTCAAAAATTTGGCAATGATCTTCAAGATATTTGATTGGAATATGTTTCGGACATCTTAGAGAAGGTGTGTTTCAAGTTTCATGAACTTTGGAGTCGTGTATCAAAAGTTGGATCAATATGTGATTTTAAAATTGTGTTGAAATTGGGTTCTGTGTTGATTATACTGTTCATTCGATCAGATTGCACTATTCATTTTGGTCAAACCGCTACTGTTCATCCGGTCAAACAGCACTGTTCATTCCAATTTGACAACTACTGTTCATTTGATTGGACAACAAGCGGAATTTTGACGTGTCTTGATCCTCTTGTTGCCCCGTTCTTGCTGGAATTATTTGCTCTGAGCTTCATAGCTTCGTATAGCTATTAAAGTGAAAGAATCTTGAACTCCTAAGGGTAAAAGTTTTTGAAGAGCATGTTGTTTATGTGGTGTCTATTCAACACCTTTCTAGTCACCTCCTCGCTTGATAGTAATAATGCTAGTTATTTTTTAGAATCACTTAATGATGTTAATTGCAGAAATACTTAAAACGACATGATATTGGCCTAGTTGCCCACTGTTGGTAATCGAAATCTAATTGTTTTGTCAAGTGTGCCACATGACTAGATAAGGGTTTGTCGGTTCTCCGCATTGGAGAAAAGTATTAACAATCATGAGGATAATGTCTATGATGGGATGGGATGGGCCCACCACATTCCAACTAATGAAAACACAATGCTAAATGAATCGTAAAAGGACTCTGCTAAGTTTCAAACACCTGAATGCACCTTTTTTTTCCTTTTTTAAAATATCATACTATTGTGGGTAGGGGTGGAAAAAACTCATTAGTGGAGCTGGTTGGCTCGGTTGAAAATTATTCCAATTACACTCATTAACTGGTTAAACATTGAAATAAGTAAATTACAAATGAAGTTGAATTTAGCTCTAACTCGGCTCGTTAGTTCGGTTCTAAATATACTTCTAAACTATAAATAAAATAAAATTAAATTAAACTGTGTCAATTTTGAGAAAAGCGAGCACCTGACTCGATATCCACCCCTAATTGTGGGTCTAACTATTATGAATAGCGCTTGTATTCATCATAAGGCCAATGGACCAAAATATATACACGTACATGTATGACATATATGCAGATAACCCCTTATACAACAGGGAAAATACACATAATAATACATCTAACAGTCCCTCTTAAACTTATGGTGGATCAACCACACGAAGTTTGGAGAGATAGAAGCTATGCTGGGCTCTGGTCTATGCTTTTGTGAAAAGTCTGTCAACTGAAGTTCTTAAGGCACATACTGAAGAGCAACAACCTGATCCTGCACCCGTGTCCGCATGTAGGAAGCATCAATACAAATATGCTTTGTAAGCTCATACTTCACTGGATCTTTAGCAATGCTAATAGCACTTGTGCTGTCAAACAAAAGAGGAGTGGGTGTTGAAACAGAAATACCAAAATCTGCAAGTAACCACCGTAGCCCAGTAACCTCTGTAGTCAACAAAGCCATAGCTTGTAACTCAGCCTTAGCACTCGAATGAGAAACTGTTGTCTACTTCTTAGTCTTCCAAGCAATGAGAGAACCACCAATAAAAACACAATAAGCAAAGAGAGACCGACGATCAGAGTGATCACTAACCCAGGTAGCATCAGAATATGCCTAGAGCTGTAAAGAGCTGGAGCAAGGGAAAAACAGAGGACGAGTGATGGTTCCACGAAGATATCGTAGAACATAAAGAAGATGACTATAGTGGAGTTGAGTGAGAGCAGAAACAAACTAACTCAATATATATATATATATATATATATATATATATATATATATATATATATATATATATATATATGGTACGAAATGTCAGGACGAGTGACACCCAGATAAACAAGACTCCTAACAAGGTGACAATAGCGAGTAGGATCAGTAAGAGGCTCACCATCAGTGGGCCAAAGATGAACATTAAGATCCATGGGAGTCTCGGCGATGTGCTGATCAGTAAGAGAAGCACGATCAAGAAAATCCTGGATATACTTTTCTTGGGACAGATAGAAGCCCTCAGGCGTAGAAATAACCTCAACCCCAGATCAATATGAGAAACTGCTCATTAAGATACTCCTTGACAAAAGTGATGTACTGAGAATCATCTCCAATAATGATCATATCATCAACATATAAAAGGAGAAGCGTCTGACCACGAGGCGAAGTGTGAATAAAAAGAGCAGGATCATGAGCACTGGTAGAGAAACTGGCTCCATTGACAATAGAAAAGAAGCGATCAAACCCGGTACGAGGGACTTGTTTGAGGCCATAAAGAGATCGGCGAAGGCGACAAACCATACCCACAAGAGCAGAATACCCCGCCGGTGGCTGCATATAAACCTCCTCACACAGCTCACCATTGAGAAATGTATTCATGACATCAAGCTGAGAGATGGACCATGCCCGAACAGACACCAGAGCAAGAAGAGTGCGAACAGTGGTGATGTGAGTCACAGGAGCAAAAGTCTCATCATAATCATAACTATGCTCCTTCTAAAAACTACGTGCCACGAGATAAGCCTTGTAGCACTCAAGAGAACCATCAGAGCGGGTCTTAACCTTGTAGACCCACTTGCACGTGATAAGAGTAACACGCGCGGGAAGAGAGACAAGATCCCACGTGCCAGTATGCTCAAGGGCAGCATTTTCCTCTGCCATCATATGCTGCCACTCTCGATGAACAACAACATCACGATAAGAAGATTCCAACAACGATATCCCTAAAGCTATAGAAAAACGACTAGAATAAGTGCGCTCACAAGGTGCAAAAAGATCATAGCACACACACCCAAAGAGATAAAGACTAGAATAATCAGGAGTCTGACCACAGAGACGCTCAACAGGGATCCCACCCTAAAGAGCAGAAGAATGCTGAATATTAATAAGGAAGTGGTAGTAGAGAAAGCCTCAGTCCAGAAGTGTGGTGGGACACCAGAAGCAACCATAAGAGCACAGGTTGTCTCAAGAAGATGACGATACTTCCGTTCAGCCACACCGTTCTGGGCATGAGCACTAGGGCAAAAAAATTGAGAGAGAGTGCCCTGCTTAGCAAGAAAACCACGAAGGACTCCTGACAAGTATTCCCCAACAGAATCAGCAAGAAAAACATGAATAGGAGTCAAACTGAGTATGGATTATGGTGGCAAAAGCATTGTAGATGGATAGAACCTCATTATGAGATGATATAAATTATATCCATGTGTGTCGAGAAAAGTCATCAATAAAAATTATATAATATCGATGGCCTCCTTTTGAAATGAAAGGAGCCGGACCCCATACATCAGAATGAATAGGATCAAAAGGACGCTGTGACACTGACTCACTGGAAGGATAGAGAAGTTGAAACTGTTTACCGAGCTTACAACCCTGACAATTTAGAGAAGCTTCACCAGACACAGACCCTAAAAGACCACGACGAAGTAAAGAAGATAGGTGCGACCCGCAAAGATATCCCAAACGATGATGCCACTGAGCAAAAGTCGCAGTGGAGGATGCAGCAGAAGCGAAGGCGGTAGTGGAGGCGGAAAGACTAGCAGGGGCAGCAGAAGGAATATGAAGCCAGTCAAGCTCCCAGGGATGTCGTGAGTCACGGCAGCGAGGGCCAGTACAAACCAGAGTCCCCGTGCATCGATCCTGAATAGAACAAGAATCGGAATCGAGAATAACACGACAACCATGATTGGTAAGCTGACTGACAGATATGAGCTGTATAGTTAGTTTGGGAACATAAGAAACAACAGTAACATGAAAAGAGGAATTCGAAAGAGTGCCTCGTCCTGCGACAGAGAGAGAGAGAGGTATCATATGTTGTCTAAACAGTGATAGGATCACTAAATGACCAATGGAAGTGAGATTGTTGGAATAAGATGTTATATGAAAGGAAGCACCAGAGTCAAAAATCGAAGGTGATATATCTGAGGAAGAAGGAGTAGAAGGTGATCTCTCACTAGAAGACTATACAGCAGAACCAACAGAACCAGACAGTGCAAAAGCAACCATACGACGCAACAATGTGAGAAATCCTTGAGAATCAGAAGCACCAAAGCTCCTCTGATAGGAGGAACCGTCAGTGTCATTTGGAGGATGGCCACCACGACATAAGTCCTTCTTATTGCAGAACTACGCCACATGTCCATCCTTGTTGTAATAGGTGTAGTGTAGTCCCCTACCAACAGTAGCTATCACAGGTGAAGGCATAACTGGTGAAGGAGGAGTTGGAGACGTAGTGGGTGTAGAAACTGGAGGAGATGCCAGAATCGAAGGAAACGACGGTGACGACAACAAACCCACAACACAAAGGTGAATTTTCTCAGCATGAACACCTACAAGGGCCTCCAACAGAGTCACACGAGAGTGGCGCGTCAGCAACTGAGTACGAGTCTGCTCATACTCAGCCCGGAGACGGAAACTCCAGGTGAGACTGCTGACGCTGACAACACTATCAAGTGTGGCAAACATCCGGTTCCAAAGAGTCAATCTGACGCTATATCGTAGACAACTGAGCATAGAACTCGTCCACACTGGCATCTCCCTACTGCAGCGACTGCTTCTGACGTACAACAGAAAGATATAAGAAATCACCAGCGGTTGCACAGATACTCCCACATCAATTGTGCTGAGGCCAAGCTAACCATATCTCCAGTGAGATGCACTTCCATGCTAGCAAACAGAATAGCAGAGGCGTGAATATTCTCATCAATCCATGTCTTGTAGGCAGTATACTGAGTCTGAAAAGTCTCCATGATATCCTCAAAAGTATCAGATATCCCTTTACGAGTGTCGTCGAAAGCATCCTTCGGGAGTACGGGCTCAACAGGTGGAACATAGCGAGGCAGACAAGACAACTTGCCGGTGAGAAAATCCCAAAGACTCTGACCACGTATGTGGTGGTGCATGTGCTGAAACCAGTCTCGATAATTGAGACTATCGAAGATCACTAGGCAACAAGGCACAAAAACAGTGCATGAAGATGACGACATGTTTCTCTCTCTCTCTCTCTTCGGACGAGCCGGCTCACGCTTAACGCTTAAAATAGGCTTTCGGCTTGTCGGCTTGCTAGGAAACAGAGCCGCGCATGGGGGAACTAGGGTTCCCCCTGCAGCGGCGGTGGTTGCAACAGCAACGGGAGAAGCTAGTGTCTCGTGCGGAAGAGCGGCCGACCGAGCGATGAGCCGGTGGCGCTTGACCTCCAGGCGGCGGCGTCGTATCCAGAGTAGAGGATGACGACGGGAAGATGAGGCGTCGATGAAGGTGAGGCGGCGGCGAGCGTCGGGAGACGACCCCACGGTTGGCCACCTCACGGATCCGAATGTCAATGAAGGTGAGGCGACGTCGTCGTCTCCAGAGCAGAGGACGAACTCCAGGCGACGACAGGAAGATCCGAAGACAAGTGAAGCGACGAGCCGAGGAAGAACCAGCGGCGGTGATGGGCAAAACCAGGCGGCGACTGGAAAAAGAAGAACCAGCAGCGGTGGTGGCTCGACGAAAAAAAACCCTAGGTATACTCTGATACCATGTTATGAATAACGTTTGTATTCATCATGAGGCCAATGAGTCAAAATATATATGTGTACAGGTATAACATATATGCAGATGACCTCTTATACAATAGGAGAAATACACATATAATAATACATCTAACACTAACATTAATTCATAAAAAAATCTTTCACTAGCAAATGAGCCCTGCAAACAAATTGTAGTATGAGCTAGATAGGCCCTAACACTGCACATATTCTCCATTTTAAAGCATTGCTTGTGGATATAGCAGCAACGCATATAAAAAACGCCATATTGTTCAGCAGCAACCAATAAACCAACAGAAACCTCAAATAATAGACTAGGCACCAGGTCAAACTGCAATGGATTCAACCTTGAAAAGCTTGCTCCTATGTCAACTAGTTCATCAATCACCACCCTCTCCTTCCAAAACTAACAAGGCCTCTCATCAAGAACCAAATGGAGGTTACAAGCTCTTGCCAACACCCTTCTTCCGTTGCCATCCCAAGATTTGGCACAAGGAAGGCAGCCTTAAGGTTCAGCACTCCAGTGCACAGCTGCAACTGCAGTCCATACCTCTCCATACCTGCAACATCTATCAAGATTGTAAGTGCATACATCTCATTTACATGCTGCTACATGCCCCATGGTTTCAGATCAAGCTACATATGCATGAACTGGAGTAAATCCCTTGTGCCAAATTGTTGCAATTGTTCAGGTTTTTGAAGACCAGGTGAGAGGGGTTGTGTGCTACAGAGATGACAAGGGAGAGAAGATCTGTGAAGGGTACGACGAAGGGCCAAGGTTCGGGATGCGGTTGCCGGAGAAGGCCTGCTTTCCATGGTAGTAAGCCATAGTAGCATCTTACTTCATTTCTTGCAGAAAGGATTGAGACAGTAATGTCTGATCAGACTTCCTTTTGTGTTGTGAATTGTGATGCAGGCCTATGGGGATTCAGGTCACCGATTTCATCGAGCTGTCGACGCTTCGAGTTTTCGAGGACGTCGATGTTCTGCAGCCAAAGAATGATCAGAAGAGGCAGCTCGGAATGAGGAACTGACGAGTGATCATGCAAGAGTAGCTGTCTGGAATTCAGCCATGTAGGAATAACTACAAGAATAAACTCTACTCTCCGTTCTTCCTGTCACATCTGCAGTTTCATTACATTCATTGCCATTTCTTATAAACTAGTTAAGTGCCCGTTGCTACAAAACATCTCATATAATACTTTATCAATTAAAGTAGATATAATATATCTTAATTCGTTAAGACGCACGAAACAGAGTAGAAGAGAAGGAGCAGAGAGGAGGAAGTGACAACGGGGGAGGGGGCGCAGGCGCATGAGAATAGTGAGGGTGGAGGCGAGGGCGCAAAAGAGGAGTAAGCGCGGGTGGCGGCAATGTGATGCTGGAAGAGGACTAGGGAGTGCATGTTGGGTAACGCGGTAATGCTACGATAGCACAAATAAAATTTTCGCGCAACCAAAGAACCACCGCAAGTAATAGATCACGAGATTACCGCTAGATGTGCCGACTCGTAGCGGAAGTAGAGTCGTTGTAGCGAGTTGATGCAGTCGTAGTCGTACTCACGACGCGTCTCCTCCTTCGAGTGGTTGTGCTCGCCGCGCGTCTGCTCCTCCGAGTGGTCGTACCCACCACGCGACTTCTTCTCCGACTCCGGTGATCAACACAAGTCGCAGATCGTCCCAGTGTTGATGCTTCGCAACAACACCTCCGAGGTATCCACACGTACGGGGCAGGATCACCACGCGCTGGAGTGTTAGCACCGACAGCGTGGTTGAGAAGGCGTAGCTATTATAGTTTCGGGAGTTCTTCCAAAAATCATCCTCTGACACACCCCATGCCACCGCCCTCTTTATATAGGCATCCATGATGGGTCTCGACCTGGAAGCCTATTAAGAACTCGTGGCCTGTACGAATTCGGATCATCATCCAAAACAGATCCTTGCCCTTTAAGTGTGCGACCCCACAGGTTCATGTGCAATCGGTTATGACTCGAAAACTTTTTTCCGACCACTAGTCGTCAGCGGTACCTAGCAGCACATAACGATTCCCAAAGACACATAGAATAAATCGGATGAACCTTGATGTAATATGATCTATGATCAGGTCCTCATCACTTACGACCAGTTCGTATCTCTATACGACCAGGTTGTATTTGGTCACGGCCAGTTCGTAACTCCTTACGACTAGGTACTTACCATTCTGTGATTACGTTCGACCAATCTACGACCAGCTCGTATCTCCATACGACTAGTTCGTAACTGATCGAACTAAGCAACCTAATCATGCATTCTCCCTTTGTCTCACGATGTCTGGTTGAACTTCAGGTGAGATGATGTGTCATCCATGTACTGTTCAATACTTTCTCGATCGAGTGTCGGATAACATCATGTGGTCGATACTTCGACCACTAGTGGCATGGCCATGCACTTTCTTTATCCGTTCACCACGAGGGGCCCAGAGACATCTCTCCTGTTATGTTAGGAGGGGCAAATCCCATCTCGACCAGTCACATTCCTCCGCATGTTTCGTAGCATACCTGAAAGCTACCTTTATAACTACCAAGTTACGGAGTAGCGTTTGGCAACCCCTAAGAGTGCTATTACACATGTAGAAAACCATACTGATCTCAGGTCTAAGGATTATACATCATCATTACTTAAGACCAACTAATAACATAAATATTCATAACAATCTCAATAATGTCTCAATGATGAGTCTATCCAACACCATGTTCTCTAACATGTGCTCACATTATTGATTCGATATTTCTATATATATGACTGGTGAAACAAGGTCATCAATCAATACATGTGCTAGTCATAGGGTCACTGATGTTCCGACCAGTGACCTCCGACCAGAGATACATTTAGAATGATATCACATTAGTTAAAGAGTTCCACCAACAAGTCACATACTTATTGATCTATAACAAATGATTCATTCAAGGAACATGATAATATATTATCAAAAACATAAACATAATGAAATATCATCATCACTATGATTGCCTCTATGGTATATTTCCAACAGTGCATGATGCGAGAAGAAAATTTGCTAATAATATGGTCCACATGTCAGTAGAAAGAGACAAAGGTGAGAGTGTGGGGAGGACAGACGACCACCAACTACTTCTTTTGAGTAATAGAGATAAATGAATTGAAATGTTCATTTGGAGTATCAATCTGTACACCAGCACTAGAATTTCAGTGCTTGTGAAGGATTCAAATTGTATACCTGCACTGCACATGAGATGCACTGCAATTGAGTAATTGATTTCAACACATCTATGATTTCTTTTGTTTCGAAGAACACATCTAAGAATATGATAAGGGACATGTGTAACATCAAGTGGAATACTTGTATAAGACCAAAGTGGCGAAGCACCCTGTATACGTTGGATCATATATATTAGTACCTAGCTTGGCAGCAGAGTCCACTTTATTGTTACGACAAATTAAGGCCATCTTTACATTTAGTTTGGTCCCGTGTAACATGTACGTAACACAACACTACGTCTTCGTCATAGCCCCGAAGTGTAACTCACTCCAATGCGGCTCAGCCCTGAATCTCCTAAGATAAAATTTCCAATAGTAAACCTCGTGGCGTCCGCGGTGGACAATGACATTTGCACACCACTCCACTTCACTCGCACGCTTGTCACCGCACCGGACCCGGTGTTACCCCATAGTACAGCGTGTTCAACGCAAGTCGGCCCGACCACTCCAGCCACCCGGCTGACGCGATCAAACGGTCCAAATAGCTCTCCATCATGACCGTTCGTGAGTACTTCTGCCACGGACGGTCCAGATACACCGGCGTGCCGCCGAGATCCGATGTGCCGTGATCCGGCACTTGTGGATGGAGATGCTCGTGCTCTGGTTCAGGTCGGTCCGGCTTTGGGCCGTGACTGTGTTCTCCTGGCCCGGACCGGGCCTCCTGGGCCGGATATTGCAACTCTGGATGATTACCGCGGAGTTGCCCAAGATGAAGTCCACCGTGTCGGAGATGTCGTCCTCGGCGTAGAATTGCCGGTTGGAGTGCGTGTAGAGTGTGTCCTGGTACGCCTGGATGTCGCACCGATACATGACGGAGAGGTCGCCGCCGACGCGAAGCGCCACGGCCTGGCCCTTGCCCGGCCCGGCGCTGTAGACGATGGTCAGGCCCTTCGCTATGAAGCCCGAACCCATCACAGCTGTAACACAATCGCAAAAGCGTTAGTAAAGACACGGTTCTGCTTCTGCAAAATAGGTAACGGGAGTGTACTACCGAGCACAATGGTAAGTGAAACATCGCTATCGTTTGCATTTGACGGTTCCCATGGTACGCAACTACGCATAGTGCTTGCTACATTTAGATGAGATGGCAATAAAGGCTAGAAAAAGAGCATGAAAATCGAAGACTTTGCGTCATAAAAACGCTGCAGTACATATTGTACTTGTGCTACAGTACCGTTCGCCTCTTGAAAAACCCCCGCATTTGCATCTTTGGCTTGCTTGACCCTTTATGCTTGATGGTACAAGCAGTAGGCAATTGCGCCATTTTGGTGCATTAAGCTTTTCCGTAGCAGATGCATGGCAGAGTAATAACTCCATGACTCTTCTTCGAGGCTGTATCTCTTTACATGTGAAAAATTAAAGGTTGCAACCAAATTAGAGAGGGGAGGAAAAGAAGAGCAATATATGTCGCTTTTGTAGTAGTACTTAACGTTCGTACTTGTGATATTGCTTACGAGATAAACAATTAATCCTGGACAAATTGGAAGCTTCTATTGTAGTTGTAGATGACTATAACTAGTAGCATTTTTTGGGGGGAATTTTTACAATACCAACCTGTACTACTGTACTAGTAGTGAGTCGACCTCAAAAAAAAAGTACAGTAGAACTCCACTGGATACGCCCTTCAGCAAATTTTGTTGGGCCAGAAGACTAAAATCAACTGGGCTCTTATCGATCCGTTTGTACGGAGAAAGTGTGTGATAACACATGCGTGCATGAGCGTACGTACAAAATGTAAGCGAAGAAAATAACGCTATATTTAATTGTTAAAATTAGAGTATATGAGTTACACATATATAGATTATAGTTATTATGTGAACGTGTGATCCCTTGGAAGAGAAGGCGTTACGCATATAGGAAGCCGATGCACCATCCTGCCTAACACGCCCCCGCAGTTGGAACGTCACCGAGGGCGATGATAATCCGGCGTGATGACGACGATAGACGGGGCGCTCGGAAGGCCGTGGAGGGAGGGCCGTGTCGACGAATGCGCCGCATCACGCCATGACGTTATCAGAAGAGAGGAGGCGCCGAAGAGGTTGAAGTCCGGAGTCGAGGAACGTCAACAGATCGGCAGGGCGACGCAAACCGATCTATGATCAGAAAAAATAGAGAAAACCTGATTTGAAGATGATCGAGGAAAACTCTAATCGGTAGCCGATTGGATGATCGCTGATACGACTTAAACTATGGGTTACGCAGCCCCTGTGAGAGATCATAGAGATGAGATTATCTCTCAGGGACGGCGCGGCAGAAGCTGTGGAGGCGGCGACTCCGGAGCGGTACCGCTCTGATACCATGTAAGCGAGAAAAGTAACGCTATCTTTAATTGTTAAAATCAGAGTATATGAGTTACACACACACACATATATATATATATATATATATATATATATATATATATATATATATATAGCTATCATATGAATACGTGATCGTTCGGAAGAGAAAACGTCAAGACACCATCATGTCTAACACAAAAGATAGCCGGCCAATACGTACCCAATAGTGTTCAGTGGTCAGTGCGTAAGAACGTATGCTATGACCTACACGATCGTGTGTGTTTATACATACTTCGCGTATCTGTACGCATGTCTCCCACGTATGAGTGGTTTGCACGTATATCAAATACGTATGTACGTACCGACGGTGGCGGAGGCGTAGGTGGTGTAGCCGTCGGCGGCGCTCTTGGGACCGACGATGACGGTCTTCCCCTTGCCGTCGCCCATCAGCATCACGTTCTTCTGCTTGCCCGAGATGCTCACGCTCTCCTCGTACCGCCCGGCCGGCCTTCACGTAGATCACCTTCCTCCTCCTCCGCGACCGCCGGTCGCCTCGGAGCCCACCGGCGCCGTCACGGCCGCGATCCGTCCAGTGCCACCACAGCATCTGCCGTGACGCTGCCCCCGGGGGACTCCAGGAGAAGCCTGTCATGCCTGGACACCCACGACGGGTACGTGCGGCTTGGTAGCAACGGCGTGGGGGCGGTGGCGGATGGTAGGTTCCCGCCCCCGCCCTTGAGCTTGGCGTGCAGCGTCAGCGCCAGCGCCGTGCCGACGAACTGCACGAGCGCGCCAACCCGGGCGCGCACGGCCTCGCGCCCCGCGGAAGCCTCCACGGCGATGAGGCTGTCACCGCACGTGCCCTGGTTTGTCAGCGCGGCGCTGAGCCACGTTGTCACGCCGGCCGCGTCCGCGGAGCCAGCGAGTGCGTCGTTGAGCTGGTCGAGGCTGATGTCGAGCAGCTCGGCGCAGTCGTCCATGTTAGTTAATTTCATCTTACACTCTGTTTTAGTTTTCAGAGTCATTTGGTTCTGCGTGTAGTTTTTTCCATGTAGTCATTCTGTAAGTGTTTGTAAGAAAACTAGAAGACAATCTGGTTTTCTGATATTGGCTTGTGCGCACAATCAGCAGCACAGCATCGTGTATATATATACGAAACGTATACAAGGCAATACAAGAGATACAATCAATATCCGATCCGTTCCCTATAATCAGGAGAATCAGTTTGGATGTTACCAGAAATAGAGATATACAGTTAATGAAGAGATATACAGTTAAGGAGGAGATATTATCTTAACATCCCCCCTCAATCACAACTGACGAAGATTGAGATTGCGCTTGAATTCTTCCTGTTGCCGAACTGACAGGGGCTTTGTAAAACCATCAGCAATTTGGTCTTGTGAAGGGATGAACCGGATGTCAAGAAGTTTGCGGGCAACACGTTCTCGAACAAAATGAAAATCCACTTCAATATGCTTAGTCCTGGCATGAAACACCGGATTAGCAGAGAGATATGTAGCACCAAGATTATCACACCACAAACATGCAACTCGAGACTGAAAGACACCAAGTTCACCCAGTAGCGATTGTACCCAGACAATCTCTGCTGTAGCATTGGCAAGAGCTTTATATTCCGCCTCAGTGCTAGACCGGGAGACTGTGGCTTGCTTGCGTGCACTCCATGAGATCAAGTTGGAGCCAAGAAAAACAGCAAACCCACTTGTGGACTTTCGATCATCTGGACACCCTGCCCAATCGGCATCGGAGAAGGCACTCACCAAAGTGGAGGTAGACTTGCGAATAACCATGCCAGTCGATGCAGTGGAGTTAAGATACCGTAATATCCTTTTTTACCGCCGTCCAGTGCATGCTGGTAGGAGAGTGCAGAAATTGACACACCTTGTTGACAGAGTAGGCAATGTCAGGTCGTATGAGAACAAGATACTGAAGTGCTCCAACTGTACTTCGGTATTTGGTCGCCTCATCTGGCTTAACGGATCCCCAATAGTGACAGAAAGCTTGTCAGTATTGGACATAGGGGTAGTGGCACCTTTGCATGCAGTCATACCAACTCGACGAAGGAGATCTTTCACATACTTGGGTTGAGAAAGGACAATGCCATCATCTAGCTGTGTGACCTCAATCTCGAGAAAAAAATGGAGAGCGCCAAGATCCTTTAAGGCAAACTCACTTTGCAAATTCCGCAGAAGAGTCTGAACTGCCAGTGAAGAAGATCCGGTGATAATAATATCATCAACATAGATGAGAACATAAATCACAGTCGCACCACTGATGTAAATGAATAACGATGTGTCAGCCCGGGATGGCGTGAAACGAAGTTCTTGCAGCTTGGAACTTAACCGAGCATACCAAGCCCGCGGTGCCTGTTTTAGACCATATAGGGCCTTATGGAGCTTGCACACAAGATGTGGCTGCCGAGAGTCTATGTAGCCAGGAGGTTGTCGCATGAACACTTGTTCTTCCAGAACGCCATGCAAGAACGCATTCTGAACATCCAATTGTCGCAAGTCCCATCCACGCGATACTGCTATGGAAAGAACCAAACGAATAGTGGCAGGCTTGACAACAGGACTGAAAGTATCTTCATAATCAATACCATATCGTTGTTTGAACCCTTTCGCCACGAGACGAGCTTTGTACCTGTCAATGCTCCCATCTGCTTTGTGTTTGACCTTGTAAACCCACTTACAGTCTATAATGTTTTGACCACTAGTGGGATGAACAAGACTCCATGTGCCATTCTTCTGAAGTGTGGAAAATTCCTGGTCCATGGCATTCTTCCAATCCGGGTTGGCAAGCGCCACCGCAAGCGACGCCGGCTCAAGAGAGGCACTGTGAGCATAACGAACAGTGCCGTCATTGAATCTGCGAGGCACCCGAATGTTGTCCTGGAGACGCGTTGTCATGTGATGTGTGCGGCCAGGGACCTCACCACGATCAGACGACACAGGCAGAGCAGAAGACGCGCCTGCGGTCGATGCTCCAGAAGCAGACACAGGCAATGTCAGAGGGTTGCCAGCGCCTGGATTGTCCGAAGCGGCCACATCCGCTCCATGAGGCAGCCTCGCGCCATCAAGAGCAGATGTGGCAAGAGTGGAGTCCGTCCCAGAGGGAACCATATGTGCCGTATGAGACTCATCAAGTCCAGCGCAGTCTGTCACAGTGCCATGCAAAGGGATATCGCCAGGCAGGAGTGCGCCGGGTGCAGAAGGATCCTGCGGCTGGGTAGCAAAAATAGGCTGCACAACTAGAGAGGCATTAGTAGGTCCATTAGCGTCACATTCCTGATTAATACCCAGATTTCCAACTGATGAAGTAGGAAGGAATGGTGGAAGGAGGACTGTTTCGGACAAAATGCGAGGACCTGCCGTGGGTAGGGAGTTGGCAAACGGGAAAACTCCTTCATCAAAAACGACATCGCGAGAGATATAGACCCGACCAGACTGAGGATCGAGGCACTTGTAGCCTTTATGTTGAGTGCTATAGCCAAGAAAAGTGCATCGACGAGAACGAAACTGAAGTTTGCGTTCATTGTAAGCTCTAAGATGAGGCCAACATGCGCACCCGAAGACCTTCATGAAGGTATAGTCAGGTTTAACATGAAACAATTTTTCCAGTGGGGTGGAGTTTTGAATCACTGGACTTGGGAGCCGGTTAATAAGGTAACTCGCGGTGCTAAACGCTTCATCCCAAAATTTTAGAGGAACACCTGAGAAAGCTAGAAGGGCTAAGCGCTTCATCCCAAAATTTTAGAGGAACACCTGAGAAAGCTAGAAGGGCTAAGCCTGTCTCAACAAGGTGTCGATGCTTGCGTTCCGCAGCACCATTTTGTTGGTGTGTGTGGGGGCAAGAGACACGATGAGCAATGCCAACTTGATTAAAAAGGAATGTAATTTTTGATATTCGCCCCAATCAGTTTGCATGCATATAATCTTCCTACCAAGTTGTCTTTCAACAAGAGCTTGGAATTGAACAAATATACGAAGAACATCAGCCTTACTTTTGAGCGGAAAGACCCAATTGAACTTGCGATGAAATCATCAATAAAACTCACATAGTATTTAAATCCACCAGCAGAAGTGATGGCAGGACCCCATACATCAGAGTAGACAAGTTCTAGTGGAGACAATGAAATTTCATGCGACGAACAGTAAGGTAACTGATGACTTTTGGCCTGTTGACAAGCATCACAGACCGACACATTATGTGAACTAGTGGAACATGGAAGATTATTAAGGCTAAGCACACGACGAACAACGGAGGGTGACGGATGACCGAGGCGATTGTGCCATCTGTCTTTGGTGGTTGTGGCGGCTGAGTAGGCATGCTTGGAGAACACAGATGGTGAACTCGGTATTAGGGGATAGAGGCCACCCCTACATTCCCCGCGAAGAACCGTTCTCCTCGTTTCCCGATCCTTAACAAGAAAATAGTCAGGATGGTACTCAAGAAAAACATTGTTATCAGAGGTTAGACGATGTACAGAGACAAGATTTTTCTTGGCATGTAGAACATGAAGAATGTTTTTCAAGGATAAATCAAGAACCGGGGTATTAATCGAAGAATGACCAACGTGACTAATGAACATACCTGCACCATTAGCGGTGTGCACCTGATCGCGACCATGATACTTGTCACGAACCGTCAACTTGTCGAGCTCGCCAGTGATATGATCAGTTGCACCCGTGTCGGTGTACCAGTTGGTGTCGACATTATAGGAGGTAGTGTTGGTGTAATTCGCCACACGATCATCCTTCGCCTGATATGAATGATTGAAGCGGTGATAGCACTTTAGTGCACTGTGCCCAATCTTACCACATACCTGGCACGTAGGTCGTGATCCACCACCACCCTTCTTGTACTGACCTGAGCCATTACCGCGGCCCTTCTGTTGCGGACCACGATCCTTGCCGCGACCTCCGTTTTGGCAGCCGCTATTGCCACCACTTCCATGGCCATTGCCAGAACCACCACCATGGCTGCTGCCTTGATATCCTCGCGAGGCAATGTTAGCCACCGAACCAATCTGGAGTGCTTGTCGCTGCTGCTCCAGACGGGTTTCAAAGGTGAGAAAGTGGGCATAGAACTCAGATAGATCTAACGAACCAGCCTGAGTTGTGACAGATGAAACCAACGGGTTGTATTCAGCATCAAGGCCTGACATGATGTAGCTAATTAGATCATCATTGTCCAGCGGATGGCCGGTGGATGCCATCTGATCTGCTAGAGTCTTCATACGGTTGAAATACTCAGCCGCACTGAGTTCATGCTTACGGGTGTTGGACAACTGCATCCGAATCTACATGATTCGAGCCTTGGACTGCGACGCAAACATGCGTGTGAGTGCAGCCCAGACTTCCGCCGCCGTCGTCAGGCCGATGACCTGCGCCAGCACTTCCGGCTCGAGCGACACCAGAAGAGCACTCAGGACTTGCTGATCCTTGAGGAGCCAGACCTTGTATTCTGGGTTGGAGATAACCTTCTCCACGTGCTTATCACCGATAGTCTCAGTGATCATCACGGTCAGGGGCGGCGCAACTTCGGTTCCCTCCACGAATCCTAGGAGTTGATGTCCTCGGAGGATAGGCATCAGTTGTGCCTTCCATAGGAGGTAGTTGCCGCCTGCAAGCTTCACGTTGACGAAGTTGGTGAAGCCGAGCGAAGGCATTGCCGCACCGGCCGAGGAGGCTCCGGACGTCATGGTTGGACTCGTCGGACTTGGATGTTCTTGGAAGAGCCAAGGCTCTGATACCATGTAAGAAAACTAGAAGACAATCTGGTTTTCTGATATTGGCTTGTGCGCACAATCAGCAGCACAGCATCGTGTATATATATACGAAACGTATACAAGGCAATACAAGAGATACAATCAATATCCGATCCGTTCCCTATAATCAGGAGAATCAGTTTGGATGTTACCAGAAATAGAGATATACAGTTAATGAAGAGATATACAGTTAAGGAGGAGATATTATCTTAACAGTGTTCTGCTTATTCTCAGCAGACACGTTTGCTGTTTTTGTTTTTGTTTTCCGTTGACCGATTTGATCGGGACATGGAGTGGTGCTGAGAGTGGTTTCTCTGTTGTTCGCTCTTTGAACTTTCCCTGAAATCTACTGTAGCAAATACGAAAAAAGCTTCAGAGCTCTGAAGACCACTTCAGGGACATCTGTAGTTCAGTAGCCTGTTTGCATCAGTCCATGCATGCGAGGCGCGCCACGGCGCACGGACGACGCCGAGAGGTTGCGCGCCAGCTCTCGCGCAGACGCGGTCCTGGTCATCGCGAACTGCTCGGACGCCGCGAACGGGTCCTTGGCCGACCGCGCCGCAGCCGACGAGAGCGCCGTCTCGCATGCGCTCGGGTACGGCGTCGTCGACAAGCAGATGGCCGTGACATTCATGCCCTTTGCCGCCGAGGTGGCAATACTCGTGACGACTTCCACATTGCCCTTCGATGTCGTTTCTCCTTGCTTTCTGGCGGCAACAGCTACCAGTGTCGCGAGAGTTAGCACCATGGCAATGGCGCAAGACCATGCAACAACTGGTCCTTTCTTGATCTAGCTATGTGCAGGTCTCAGTAGTTGGGCATTGGATTGATAGCTGCATGGGTACAGGCGTACAGCTTACAAGCACATAAGCAATTAAGGCCTTTTATAGAGTGACATTTTGCGTGTCGGCTTTGTTGCTGATTTCTACCTATTAGCTTACAGGTAAACCCATGAACTATGCATTACGATGCCACAATGCAATGAGCACTGATCAACTTTACCTAAGAATCTACGATGGCTGTGCAAAGAATGCTGTCGATCTGCATTAATGTACGTTGCCTCTTTCCTACACAATGCGAACATTTGTCGAGATCAACATCTCCGACCATTACCTGTATAACATCCGCAGTAATGTGAACATTTGTCGAGATCAGCTACCGCTGCAGGTCAGACAGAAAATACCCAGAAGAAAGAATCAGTGCAGACGTACTGCAGAAGAAATGCTGAGCATAGCAAGCTCTTCATGGCTCTTATCTACCTTTGTTTCTGATCTGAAATAAAGATTGCCATGAACTAAAGTGCATTCAGGCCAGTCTAAGATGCCACAATGCGATGAGCACTGATCGATCCTAGCCTTACCTAAGAATCTATGATGCTTGTGCAAAGAATGCTTTCTGAGTTGCTGCTGCTTTTCCTACGCAATGCTTTGAATAGGCAGATGCTCGGAGCTAGGCAATGTAGCTATCCACTGGGTGATTTAATTTGCATGAGCCTAAAAGTATACCGCGTGATAGGGATCGTCGGTGACGCCATCCAGCTTGTCCTTGACGGAGCCGGTTGTGCCTTGAAAGCCATCGATACACACGCACGCGGCACGCCTCGTGATCGATCGGCGGCCAGTGCTGCAGTCCAGTGGGCGCCTGAGCAGTGGCGTAGCCAGGATTTGTAGCTACGGTGGTCCATTGTCTAAATTTTTTTAACCGCTATAAATTTAACTTATCAGTACACAAGTATATGAATTACAAAACACAATTAAGGAAAAAAGGACATATAGAGTTCATAAAATAGACGAGTATGGCTTTCTTAACGTATAATTGATCGAAATATTACATACCTATAATAGTTGAAGAAGAATATGTCACTACTTCTTCTTCTTGTCAGGCCTTCGCCTTCTAATAGCCATGAAAGTGTTGATGATCTCTTCTTCACTCAATTGTAAGAAGATATCCCGCTCAATAAAAGTCACTAGATAATCATCGAGAAGGCTATCACCCATCTTATTTCTCAACTTATTCTTGATAAAGGTCATTGCAGAAAATATTCTTTCAACACTTGCAGTAGCCACCGGAAGAAGCAATACCAATTTGATAAGTAAATAGACCCAATGATAAACTTTATCCCTCTTTGTTTCAACAAGTTTTACTGAGAGATCAACAAGATTGTTTAGGCCTTTGAACATTTCATCTTTCCTCATGTCATCAATAAAAGTTTCAAGTTGCAAATCGAGTCTTAGCAAGTCGAGCTTGAAAAATCATTAGGTAAAATTTAGCAAGTCTATGTACCTTGTTTGCATCAAAAGAAGCGAAGGAATCATGGATTCAAAGCAGCCATACAAGTAAGCAACTCCATATTTACCTCATCAAACCGACTGTCAAGCTCTTGACTAATTTTATCAATGACTCCAATATATACTTCTCTTCTGAAGTGATCATCATTTGTTTGGTCCTGAGCAAAACGTCTTTGATCTTCCATATGGCACATAATTATGTTCCATTGCAGAACTTGAATGCCATATTTGTTGCAAAATATTGTTACCCTTTGAAGAAATGAAACCCACCCTTCAGACCTCATTTGTCGTGATTTTACTCTTTGCCAAACGGACAAGTGACATTGCATTAAGGATATCTTGGTCTTTTCTTTGCAAACACTCAGACAATTCATTTGTATGTCCAAGAATGTCAAGCATCAAATGAGCACTGAAAATAAAATCAAATGACTCAAACACTCCAACCATAGTATGTATTTTTGGCCATTCACCCTTTGTGAAGTATCTTGTCCAAGAGCTATGAGTACATCGCGAATTGTGGGATACATAGCAATCATGTTGACCACAGTTTTATAATGAGAGCCCCACCGAGTGTCACCAGGTCTAGGCAGCCCCATCTCTTGATTTAACCCACTTCCAGATTCTAGTATACCACACTCAAGTGCTTTCATGACATTGGCATATTGGTGATGTCGAAGCATGCCATGACGCTTACAAGAACTACCAACAATATTTAGCAAGAGGGATACTCGATCAAAAGCCACACACAATCATCATTATCTTTGGCAACAAAGAACAAGAACCAATTGGAGTTGATGTGCAAAGCAAATGAACATAATAAGCGGATGGTGATTCCTTCATAATCAAGGTTTTCAGCCCTTTAATCTCTCCTTTCATGTTACTAGCCCCATCGTAGCCTTGACCACGGATTTGAGTTATAGTCAAACCATGACTAACTAGTAATGATTGAATTGCTTCATTAAGTGATGATGAAGTAGTATCATCTACATGAACAATTCCAAGAAACCGCTCACACGGCCTTCCTGATTTATCAACATAACGCAAGCAAAGGGCTAGTTGTTCCTTATGAGAGACATCACTAGACTCATCAGCTAAAATTGTATAGTGATCTTCACCAATTTCCTTAATGATTTGATCTCTAGTCTCCATTGCACAGCATTGAATAATTTCTTTTTGTATGTCTGGGCTAGTCAAAGTGCAATTACCTGGAGCATTCTTCAATACGAACTTGTCCACCTCTTCATTATTTGCTGCAAGCCACTTCAAAAGCTCAATGAAGTTTCCTCTGTTGCTAGACTCTTCACTTTCATCATGCCCACGGAATGCTAACCCTTCTCGCAAAAGAAACCTCAAACATCTAAGTGAATAAGTCAACCTGATCTTGTAGAGACGCCGCTCCTCATTATCCACCTTCACAATTTTATCATCGATTGCTCTATGGGGAGTAATAAATAAGTTATATCTTTCTTGAGCTGCGTTGTGAGCACTTGTTACACCACCCACATGTAAATCAAGTGCATCATTTCTATTCCAATTTCTCCAACCACCTTCAACAAATGCAGATTTCTTACTTTTCCCCCTTCCAAACAAGTAGCACACAAAGCAAAATGCTGCTTCCTTCTTGACACTATATTCAATCCAAGGAAATTTATAAAACCATATGGGATTGAATTGTCGATCCCTATTTCCAATTTTTCTACTTTCAAAATCATGTGCATAAGGTTGGAATGGACCTTTAATAATATATGATCGTCGAACTGCATCTTGATCATTGACCGGATAATTTGCAATGGGTTGTCTTTCCCCCGGATCAAGTGGAAGCCGACTGATATCATAAATTGGTTCTTTCTGGGCAACCGGAGGTGGACTTGGAGGCATTGGAGTTGGAGTTACATTTTCTTCAACCACTCTATCTTGATCTGGTCTATCTTGTTGTTCTTCAATTTGATATAGTCCATCTTGTTCTTCAATTCGCTCTTCTGGAACAGCAGCAGCCACGAAAGGATATTGAGAAGAAGCCTTCTTCTTTGACTCGTATTTTTGGAAAAGAGAGGCAATATCACTACTCCTCTTCATTTTTTAACAAATCTGCAAGAGAAGTAAACAACCCCAAAATTAATGATATAATGTTTCAATTAATCATTCCACTAGTACAATAGAATCTTAAATTAGTTAAGATGAAATAAAAACTAATTTATTTCTGCGTACCGTACTACCGTGGCTTTGTGCTTTTGCAAGTTGCGAGTTGCTGTGAGCCCGTGAAGTTAACTGAATAGCTGTCGGGCATGTACTCCAATTTAGGGCTTAATCAATTGAGATATAGATAGAAAAAGAAATAGGACAGAATCTGGATAATAAAGAATCAAGGAATGTTTCTTTCCACCTTCAAAACTAATACGAATGTTTATTTTTTTTTCATCTGGCAGCCCAAGCAAAGTGGGGCTTAAGGACCTAATAGTGTCTTGAGTAGTTACGGTTACAATCTCATCTATTTGTGAAATATCTAGTATTTCTGGGACAAAACCTAGCCTTGTTCTTAGGATGTTATGGAAGCTTGGCTCACCACCTACAACTTACAATACATAGAAAGATCTTGCTAATTTTCAAGCTAAGAAATGAAGTAAGAATACTAATGACTGTTAATCTATTATCACACATGTTATCAACATCATTCATTCAAATCGTTTCACATTGCAGAGTGTAATGTAAACATCAATATAGTGGTCAAATGTCTAACCTGAAATTACTGCACTTTCAGCTGGTTCAACGAGGATTAGTTTTTTGGATGGATTCTTCATTTTACCTGCCTGTGCCTGTGACGGTGCCTCCTGACCTAGAGGCAGCTACAAATATATCCACTTTGCCTGGTTTATCTTTCCATATCTCAGGTCCTAAGGATAAATTTTAGCTCAATACATTACTGAGGTTCATTCGTTAGTAGAGTAGAGACATCTATATATCTACAAATAACTGGTGAGATTAAAGGCATCTCCTTGGCAGCATATTCACTTGCAAGTGTCATGCGAAACAGCAGGCAAAGAATCCATTGCATATTCACATAATCCCTTTCTTTTTAAGAAGACAACGAACTGCAAAGTAGTACAGAATCTGGATAATAAAGAATCAAGGAATGTTTAAGATTCTATACAATCTTAATGCTGTGGATAATACAAGAGGATATCAACTTAGTGGCGACATCTATACATGTCGTGATGCGTTGCTAACCTGCTAGTCTGCTACTCTTCGATGTCCGTGGCCGGCTACACTTGTTATTAGACCGCAGAGACCGTCGAGGCGTCGACTCGTCGAGTCGAGCGTGGGAGAAGAGACGTCGCTTTGACTGCCTTTGCAGCGGAGCATCACAAACACAGGCTAAAACTCAGGTTAAAATATGAATCACTAATGGACTTTGGGCCAAAACTCAGGGTGGTCCGCGGCCCACAGGGACCACCCTGTAGCTCCGCCCCTGCGCCTGAGCCACGTCCGGTGGTCGTTCACGGTGTGAATGCCGGTGAGGCAGGCCAGGAGTCGGTGAGGTGGCCGGCAGAGTCCACGAGTAGCTCCTTGCAGTCGCGCACAGCTAGCCGTACGTCGTTGGGAGAGGACGAAGAGCTACTGTTGTATCTGTGACCGCGTTGCTGCCGCTGGTGTCTGACACGGGGACGGATAAAATAATTCTCAAATAATTAAATTATTTATATGTAATATTTATTATAGATGATAATATCTTTTATACCACTTTCAAGGTACCCCTCATTATCAACAATGAGAGAGATTATAAACACATACTAACCGTAAACTATTCTACGATAACCCTATATTGCCGTAAGTCATTCTACTACCCCTTCAAGGTCGTAAGTTTTTCTACGTCTATATATTGATCGTAAGTCATAGTACGATCACCTCATGGTCGTAAACTTTACTACGATCAGATCACTCTATGGTCGATAAGAACTACATATATGTGGGCCCAATCGACAAGAAACGCTTGTACGCTGTGTTTAATATACACAGTAGTTAAAGTGGTTGGAAATCATCATCTCTTTTGAGAAATATGACTATTTGATCCCTTCTACTCGACCTGGTCGTTTTTCGATCGTGTTCGAGTCCACCATCAACAACCGTTAAGTCAATCATGTGTTAGTTGATGGTAAAAGTTCATTAAACATACTCTTTACGTGTGCTCTGGACGAAATGCAAGTTCTCAGAACAATGATCAAACCAGTATGATACTCATTTCATGGAATCGTACCGAGATCTCTGTCCAATTTTATTAGTCAAGTTTCCCTTCTTGTTACGTTTGGGTCACCAAACAATTCTAGGACAGAGAAAATATCTTTTGATGTGGTCGATTTTGACACGGCATACAATATCATCTTGGTCGACCAACTCTGCCACGATTCTTAATGGATGTTCATTATGGTTATCAATGTATTAAGATGTCAGGTTCCAAAGGAGTAATCACAGTCCACTGTGATAAAAAGATGGTGCAGTCCCTCACGATGGTAGGCCAAATACCAACTCGAGAAGCAAGCAAAGCGCAACCTTTGAGCAAGCAGTCGAAGCCTAAAGTTGTACCAAAGCCGAACGACAAAGTTAAAGAAACTCCACTTAATATAGAGGTGCCTTCGAAGAACGTTCGCATCAGAGTCGTTCTCGATCCCTCATAGGAAAACGCCCTCGTCATCTTCCTCCGAGCAAAACGCAGATGTCTTTGCGTGGCAAGCATCCGACATGCCCGAAGTCCCTAGTAGGGTGATTGAGCACAGGTTAGCTTTACGGCTTGACAAGAAGCCTGTAAAACTAAAATTATAGAGATTTGCACCTGAACGATGAGATGCTATTAGATCAGAATTGGACAAGCAACTTAAGGCAGGTTTCATAAAAGAGGTCGACCACCCAGAGTGGTTGACTAACCCTGTAATGGTTAAAAAATCTAATGGTAAATGACGTATGTGTGTAGACTTTACTGATCTAAATAAAGCTTGTCCGAAGGATGATTTCCCCTTTCTCGTATCAATCAGTTATTTGATTCTGCTGCTGGTACCCATGCCCGCAACCCTGATTTCCTCCTATGGGCGTGTCCACGAAAGATGACGGGTGAAGAACCTTGCCCATACCCACCTCCCGCCAGTATGCCCGTGGTCCCTCCACATGGTCTGTGAGTCACCAATGGAATTTTCACCATCTTCTCACCTTGTCGACCACTCTCTTACAAATCTTGAAAGCAGCCTAGATTTTTATATTAATCATTTTTATATGCGTTCTATATAGTTGTAGTATGTCATCTGAAACTGATTTACTTTGGATTACAGCTGTGAGGAAACAAATTTATCCCCTCAAAAATGCACGAAGCAACAAACTGGTCTTATATCTTATTTTAGCCACTGCTAATGCATACCTATTAGAAAGCAGCGACATCATTAATTAATACCAGGGGCACATACTTGCCATAATTGATCTGAACCCAAAACTATGAGGCGAAATTCCTTAAAAGCACAGATCCGCATCGGAAAGCAGGAAAATACCCGTCCGTTCTGAATTAGAGAAACTAGGACATACTTACTGCAAGCTTCCGCAACAATTACGTTCAATGACGACATTGGGGCAGTAAGCAGGGATCGAAATCCCGTTTCCGGCGCAGTTATCGGCCGTCAACCTGTACCGGTAACCGGCCGTCGACCGAAAAATTCAAAAACCAACCGGTCAAAATTTGAATTTGAAATTTTGAACTCCTTTTTACTGGGATCGGTAACCGGGAAAACTGGCCGAAAAATCCAAAAAATATTTAAAAAAATGGTAATGAGCAAATTGAAATTTGGAATAATACAAATATTATTGAGAAAGTGTTTCAAGTTGTACATAAAAATCATCATTGGTAGCTTCACTCTCTAGAGCAGTTGTCTTGTCCAAGTGTTCTAAAGCATGTAAAATAAAAATATATAAGTAATGATAATGAATGATAACTTGACTAGCATACTAAAAACAATAATGAGTAATAATTCATACCAATACATTGTCGAGAAACGCGAAGGTTGTGAAATGTAGTCATTGTTATCATAGAGTACAAGTCCTTCAAATTGAGATAGATGAGCTTTGTATTAATCCCAAGTATGTGTTTCGTGGGCATATTGTAGCCAATGATTATAAATTTATTAGTAATATTTGGGTTTGACCCACTGATAAACCATTCTAGCATTGGTATTGAAGGATAAAAGACCGTAATGGGAACTAGAATCAGAAGAGATGTCTGAAAAATGAGAATCATCACCAGAAGGTAATAGATTGGCATCTCGACGTCCATAAGTCCGAGTAGATCTTGAGCTAGCATGGGATTCAAAAGAAGAAGAGTCATGTGGCTGAGATTGATCTTTTTGACAACCCTTAGCCCTCGTGTAGGTCTTATAAATTATTCTTGAAGCATGACAACCATGGTCTTTATCCTGGGTAGCATGTGTGAAGTTTTGCTCGCAGGTGAATTCCAATGGTTTGTCTTGTCCTGCATCATGAACTGTCCCACCATCAGCACCATCATCGGATGACGGAGAGCTACTATCACCAAACTCTTGGTACTGGACTTCATCAGATGGCGAACTTTCTGTTTCTTCATCGCTTCCCACAATATCCTCCTCAATGACCTTTTTCTTCTTCTTATCAAGCACTTGTTCCCTTGTTTGTGTAAGTGAGTCAAAGTCCGCAGTCAATTTTTCAATTGGTTGGCTACAATATTTTCTTTTCCCAATATGACTCTTGCCAATTTTTTTGTCCATTGCACCAACAGTTCATCATCTAGTGCTTTGTCTAATTCATGTTGAGGGATGGCATCAACTACAACTGTAGATGGCATCGGGGACTCAATTTCCTCATCTAGTAGGGGCTCCGATTGTATTATGGAGCTATCAAGCTACTCATGGATTGGGTTCTCTCTGTCGTACATAGTGGCATTTATTAGATAGCCAAAAGGATCTACATCCCTATCTTCATTTCTAGTCTCATGCTCTTGTAATCGTAGCCTTAGATTGTAGTGAACATATACGAGTTTATATAGTTTCTTGTACCCAAGACGATTCCTCAATTGTGTATGTACCAATGCAAATGTGCTCCAATTACGTTCACATCCACTGGACGAAACATACTGTGAGACAATCCACTTGTTTCCTTGTTTGTGTAAGTGAGTCAAAGTCCGCAGCCAGTTTTTCTATTGGTTAGCTACAATATTTTCTTTTCCCAATATGATTCTTGCCAAAAAAAATTTTGTCCATTGCACCAACGGTTCATCATCTAGTGCTTTCTCCAATTCATGTTGAGAGATGGCATCAACTACAACTATAGATGGCATCGGGGGCTCAATTTCCTCATCTAGTAGGGGCTCCGATTGTATTATGGAGCTATCAAGCTACTCATGGATTGAGTTCTCTCTGTCGTACATAGTGGCATTTATTAGATAGCCAAAAGGATCTACATCCCTATCTTCATTTCTAGTCTCATGCTCTTGTAATCGTAGCCTTAGATTGTAGTGGACATATACGAGTTTATATAGTTTCTTGTACCCAAGACGATTTCTCAATTGTGTATGTACCAATGCAAATGTGCTCCAATTACGTTCACATCCACCGGATGAAACACATTGTGAGACAATCCGCAAGTTATATTTTGTTAGTGTTGGTGTCTGCGCTCCAAACGTCATCCACCATGTAGCTACAAGTAATATGAAATTTATGTTAAACTCATAGTGACGGATCATTTTCTATGTATATATAAGTTCATAACAACATACCTGCAGAATGACGATTATCACTAATGTAAGCTTTATTTGAAGCAAATAAACCTCGTCGATTACGATATAATTCTAGCTCGCCTAGAGCCTGCACTGCCTCATCGGGTGTATCGGCTATTCTTTGAATTGCCATTGTCAGGGAAACGACGAGGGCTAGATTCTTCCCCAAACTATACAAGTTGTGGCTCTGCGGGTTCAACAACGATGCTGTGCAAATAAACACACTTAGAATGCAAGAAAAAAAATACAATAAATATATGATATTTGTTTGGATTTCGATCCCTGCCAGTAACAGCCTAAAATATATATCCCAGTAAGCGTCAAATCCGCAAACATCTAATGAAAAACTAGCATAGGTGAAGGCCTAACATTGCGAAGAAGCTCCAATGCTTTAGGGATATTCTTCAGCCTGATATATATCATCCCCTGCGAGAGAAGGCAAATTAGTAAGAAAATCGCACATACTCAAAAACCATAAACCATAGAGCACAATTAATCCAGACCCATAATAGCAGTACAGGAACCCGCCTCCCTGCCGTTGGCAGTGACGCCCGCCTCCTGCCCTTGCACCAGCCGATGTGGTCGTCGGTCGCCCTAAACTGAATCGGCGGTGGCGGGAGGGGGCGATGGAGATAGCGGGGAAGAAGGGAGAACCTCGGTGGCATCGTTGTTGGGGAGGAAGGGAGGAGAGCACGGCAACGACGATGCGGGGCTCGCCCACCTCCTTTTCACAGCCGGCGCCGCCATCAGCAACCACCGTAGCACATGTTGGCTTCATCCCCTTCCCCTCCATAATCGAGCGCCGCACCCCTCCCGATGGGACGGATGGCTCGAGCGGGCAAAGGAGGAAGCGGAGTAGACGGGCACGAGGGCGGCTCACCGACGAAGCCAACGAAGTGGGGGGATCATGAGGGGGAAGGAAAGGGCTACGTGGGGCTCCAGGGGGTGAGTCATTGTCGGTGGAGTGGGCACCCCAGGTTGATCTGGACCGCTCGTGTGCTCAATTTTCGATCAGATGGCTGTGCACCCGATTGCTCGATGGTAATGCGTGGCTTCTGAGCTCTCTCTCCCGCCCATATGTTTTGATTGCACTCTGCGCTGAGGTAGATATGCAGTGTGCACTTCGATTGGAATTCATCAGGACAGTAGAAACACTACATATCTAGGGTGTTCAGATTAGCACTGCAATTCTGAAGCGTGCCGTTTGAGGTAGGAGAGCAAAGATGAACTGTTTAACTCCGTCCATGCATAGAGGTTGAAACTGGTCAGTGAGATAGCGACAGTAATTCAATTGCCCCTACGGTCTTGCATGCCAGCACCCTAGATATGTACTCGTAATTCTGTGTAGTAGCCTGTGTACCGCAAGATCTTTAATACTGGGTGCAACAGGAGCAAGTACATCAACACCGCAGAGCAGTTTACATCAGTAACAGCACCACCCCAGATTAGATTAGCTTTGAACGGACGCCGGTCTCTGTTATCCAGGCCCCCACCGTGCAGCAACTCATCCACGGTGTACTTCCTGGCCAGCTAAAATCAAGTGGCTGCATGACTTCCTCCATGCATCCAATGCCCGCGCGCGTTGGCTATGGCAAGATGGCTATGCAAGACAAAGTAAGCTGTACACGCTACACGGCGTGCTAATTCATTGGGCAAAAGTTACGGTGAGCATTTGAGTTACAAACAGTAAATAGTGTACATGTTACAAAAAATATGAATTCTAACGTGTGTGATACGCTATTACGCTGCCCTAGAGTAACGTAAATCAGCCACTGCAACCATCAACGATTTTTTTTCCAGTGGAACAAGATTTTCATCACTAGCACACTATATCCGTTTTACTTCAGTAACTCTTTGATCTTCGGCTTAAATGATCTACAAATATCCAGCTTCGTCTCTCAAGGGGCATGATCAAAGGCTGTATCTGAGTACCTCTGGTTTCTTTGTAAATGCCTTCGAGAGATGTTGCTTAAACCAGCACTCTGACTACCTCGGCTGGTGGCAAGAGTGTTCCATCTAACGCCAAAGCCTTTTCAGCTAGTATGTGCGGATGCCTGCACAGCTAACGAATTTAAATTTCAAATGCAGATAAGCAATGGTGCTATTGATTGAAAGCGATACTATAACCTTGGAGTCTTGAACAAAACAAATCAACCAACTTGAAGTAACTTCAACAATTAATAAATTACTTTGGTTTATGCTTACAAAATACAAAATATTTGACTATTTTGTACAGAACAGAACAAAGAACTGCTTCTTATCACAGGCAAGTTCAGTTGTAAAGTCCTACTGTGTCTTGAAGATAGCCCCTCAAATGTGTTGACACTGGACATTTCTTAATAGGGAAAAATTGCTTAGTAACATTGCAATGATATATAAAGTGGAAAATAACAGCCAATGTGATGATGACAGGTGGGCCATGAGACTACATGTCAATGACACATCGAAGTTATTTTTCAATTCTTGGTATCTGTGTAGTGTTACCGAGCAAATTGCACCTTCTTAATAACCGTGTAGTTTCATCCCTCTCTCCGCCCTTTCTTAATACTAACTGTGTAGGAAAAACTGCTTACTATTACGTATACATTTCTGACTACAACCCAATACCCTTTTGTTGTCTACTTCCCTGCGTGCCATAGTGCCCCCTCTAATAGCTTAGTGGAGCAGCAAGAAAAAGCTTAAAATTTATTGTGTCTGTTTACACTGAACAAAATATACAAGATCGGATAGCTGTTCCACATCACTAATTGGGCATGGATGGTATCAGTTATCAGCAAATATATATATTTTTCTGCGCCTTTTTTAATTACCAGGGCTAGAATAGATACTCTTAGACATGTAAAAACTAGCAACTTAGAACTCACTTGCTTATATGATACTGTCGGAAACACATCACGAAAGACCTTTGGTATTATCTTCCACCAAATCTGCAAAATGGCCTTTTAATTTTTTTTTTGTCAATACTCACAAACTGCTAGAATGCTACAGCACTATTCAAGGAAAGCAACAGGAAGAAATTACACTCACTAGAGCATGACTGTCCGCCTATATAGCACCTCATCGTCGCTGACCTCATTATCATCATCCGACAGTAACTGGCTGCCAGGCATCTGAAGCTTCCCACCCATTGTAAACAAAGGTCCTGGTGCATCCCCTTCAATAAAATCCCCTCGCATCCTTTCCTCAAACCTCTGATCACTGCAGTTCAGGAACCAATCCAATCTACATCTAATTCCCTTACTAGCAACTCTCATGTACCTAGGCTTGATCCTTGACTCCAAGCTGTATGTAAAATACTCTGGGTACTCCAACAGTTCACTTATTGGCCGCTTCATCTCGCTCTTGAAGAAGTAAAAACTGTTCTTCATGAGCTCATTCCGCAGCAAAAGAATCTGCGGGCACCGAACCACCATCCGCGCAACATCCTCATCGATAATCCCCCGTCCACGGAGAAACTCCACGGGCTTCAGTATCACATTCTGATGCAAGCTCACAAGCTGTGGCAACTTCTCAACAGCACGGGCAAACCCATCAGGGTCGATTTTGAGCTTTAAGTTGAAGAAGTACTGCTGTGCCGCTAGCTTCGCTTTCAGAGGCAACCCAAGAATAGGTGGGTATTGTGCCATCACAAGTGGCAGTGCCTCCTTCCGAATGCCGAAGCTGAGCAATGCCTCGCAATTTGGTTTGACCGTCTCCTCAAGATCATAGCCGAGAATGTACGGCCGCTTCTCAATAATCCTCGCGAGGATCCGCATGGGCAGCCCAAGAGAAGTGATGTACTCGCAGAACGGCTTGATGGTGGTGCCGACACGCATGCCGAGGAAGAAAGGGAACTGTGTTACCATGGGACCGATGTCACGTGGCGCGACGCCGACTATGCCGACAAGGTAGGCGACGGAGGTGCTGATAGTGCCGTCGGGCTTGAGGCCGAGGATGTCGGGGAATCGCTCGAGGACGCGGGGGAGGTCCTGGCGGTCGACGTCGAGGCCGCGGAGGGACTTTACGATGGGGGAGAGGTCGACGGCAACGGAGGCGTGGAGGCATGCGGGGAAGGCGCGGACGAAGGCGGCGAGGCGGGCGCGCGTGACCCCGAGCTTCTCGAGGTAGGAAAGGACAGGGATGACGTTTTTGCGGAGGGAGCAGGCGAGGAGGAGCGGGTACGCGGAGAGGTCGTCGGTGGAGAGGCCGAGGCGGAGGAGGAAGTCGAGGCGCTCCTGGAGCACGTCGAGGGAGGAGGGGAGCTCGACGGCCTCGAGCTCGCCCGCCGGGTCGGAGACGCCAGCGGAGCGGAGGAAGTCGAGCGCGAGCACGCGGGATACGAGGCGCTCCTTGCGCCCCTGGATCACGCCCCACGTCACCGACGGCATCTCGTACTCCGGCGGCGCGGCCGACCTCGAGGAAAGCGGCGCGGCGAGGAGGCGGAGCGGGATGGGCCCATCGGCCGCGGCCGGGCCGACGCTCCGGAGGACGCGGGCGAGGGGGAGCATCGCTGCGGCGCGGCGGGAGCGGCGGAGGAGAGGCGACGGCGCCGGCGAGGCAGAGAGGCTGGAAAGTGGTGCGGGGGATTTTGTTGGGGTTTGTGGTTGGTTTCGGCGTCTGGTGTTTTTGGGCCGCGCCGCAACGCGGGTCTGATTCTTTTGTCCTGGGCTTGGCACGGCTTGCATCGATGGGCAGTAGAGTGCTACGGGTGAAGAGCATTCGTGTGATGTGAGTATGTGACGGTAACTAACATCTGTAAGAACCTGTGTGCTCAATTCACGCTGTCTGTTGGATACCCGCTGACACGATGATCCGAGACTTAGGATCAAAACGTCATGTAAATTTTTTACCAAAATACGAATTTGACTCAAAAACAGCTGGCAAGCCTGACCCAAACCCGTGGCTGGCTCCCTGCTCCAGTACTCTAATGCATGCATGGTTCGGCATCTCGTACTCTCGCCTCGTGTTTGGACTTGCTGATGCTCCCTGCCACATGTTCACTGCTTATCGTGTGTCTCGTGGGATCAGCCACTGCCCACATTGTTATATTATATAGGTTCTCTCGTTCCCAGTGATCTCAAGTACAAAACCGCGCCATAAAAAACACGAGGCGAGTTCACTATGTGATGTTATGTTGGGGTGTTTTGAACGGGCTTCGTCTTCGTCTTTTAGGTCGAACCTACAGGGCCGCTTGGTTCTCTCGTAGTGGGACTTGCGTGGACTGTCGGCCATTTGGGCCGACTAGGTGTAAACCCGCCTAAAAAAGGATGCCAGTGATAACGATGAGAGGGGACGCTGCCGGTGAATAATTTCACATGATTTTAGCGAGAAAATAAGAAAAAATGGCCTTGCAAAAAAAATGTCTCACAAGGTGGCCATGAATTGAAACGGTACGTAGACGGTAGATTAGCATTCCCTCCATTCAGAAATATACGATGTTTTAGAAAGCGTGCAGTCAAACTTCCTCACATTTGACTACTAATATATAATTGTCGGTGTATTAGAACCGATCTTACGTAAAGATTGTTTGATTCGGGGGGTCTCCTAGAGATGAGATCACGCAGAGTGGATTGACACGGGATGTTTAGACAGGTTCAGGCCTTCTCCGGAGAGAATAATAACCCTAATCCTGTGTGTATGGTATTCTTGATGATCAAGTAAAAGACTAAGACTATTACAGAGAATAGCACTTGTGTTCCTACTTGACCAGCTCTTGTTCGCTGTCTCTCCCCTCTTATCCCTCTGATTGATGCCCTTATATAGTCGTGAAGAAGTAGCCGTTTTGCCCTGCGGGAGATGCGCCTAATTAATCCAAGAACGCGCATGATGGCGAGAATTACCGCGCCTCGGCTTCTTCACGCCGTCTGGCAATTATCTTCCAGAGATAATGGGGTAATTACACACCATTAATAAGCGGAATAATAGTGCGTGCAGACCGTTCGGATTCCTTAATCAATTGGACCCACTCGCCCGTAGGTTTGATTATAAGGTGGTCGTAGTTTACCTGGTCGTAGAAGAACTTACGACCTGTAGCAATCGAAAAGGACTTACGACCAGGTAACAGTCGTAGAAGGACTTACGACTATGTAGTGGTCGTAGAAGGACTTACGACCATGATATAGTCGTAGCAAGACTTACGACTGTGGGGGTGATTGTAGAAGAACTTACAACCACTTATTGGGCTTCTCCCTTATAGATAAGGGGTACCTCTGGGACTATGTGACATCATATTTACCCATAATTAGAATTATAGATAAAAGATAAAATGAGGATTATTAGATCCTCGCCATCTAGCCCCCACTTCAAGTGAAAATAACTTACTTGGTAAAGGTTTCAGAATGGACTTACGACCATGAAAATGTCGAGAATGATAGTCGAAGGAAAAACTCTTCGACATTTGAGTCCGCTTGACCGTAAATTTACTTGGTCGGGAAGGTTGCTTACGACTATCAAAAGTCATAAAAACCCCTACGACCACCGGTGGTCGTAGTAGGGAATCGGAGAAAAACTCTTCCGATTGATACTTCCTTCGACTAGAAAGACTTGGTCAAGAATGTAATTTTGCTTGGAGGTGACAATACGCACCTATTTTTCTCGAACGGACCATCCGGGAATTGCAACCGCTCTCATAGACTTGTCCGATGAAGCGGTTCCCTCAAGCGGTACAACCATCTATCATAGACCTATAGCCGAGACGGTTTCCGAAGCGACGGAGATCGTGGTTATAAAAACTTACCAGGAGGTAGACTTGGATTTTTACTTTTCCCCAAATCACTCCGCTGTTCTTCGAGCTCTTGCTTTCTCCATCCTCGACTAGGTTTCATCTTCTCGCCGCTAACCCAATTAAAAACTTCTTGCTTCTGAGCGAAATGGCCAGGAGAGTTTCTGAATGGGAGGAATCGGAGATGGATGCGGCTAAGATCAAGATCTTGGTCGATGCCGGGAAGATTCCAGAGAAGGCTCTGGTGAAGTGGATTCCGGCTATCGGGCAAAGATCGCCATCGGGGAAAATGGGCAAATCCGCCTTCCAAGCGTATTGTGAGTGCGCCTTCGATTGCTCGCCCACCCTTTTCTGAGAGTACTCGAACACTTTGGGGTGGAACCGTGAACTTAGGTCCCAATTCCATTACCATGTTGAGCGTGTTCGTATATCACGGCGAGGCGCACTGGGATTCCGGCGGATCTCGAGTCGTTTCAATATTATTATGGGATGGCTCGACAAACCGAATCGCCGAAGTCATGCGCTCAAGCTCCATGACTCAAGTCGAAGGAGTACATTCAGAGTTTCACCGGTCTTCGTGGTCGGGCCGAGGAAGAGGTGGTTCTACCGAAGGTCACTCAAGACACCTTTCTTTCGCGCGGAAGGTCGCTGAAAAGAAATCTTCATGGGACTCAACCTCGAAGATATCAGTAGGATTAGCCCTTATATTCAAGCTATTAAGGACTTGAAGGAAGAAGGGTCGACCGGATGGCATGTGGTGAAGGATTTCATCACACGCCTAATTAGTCCTCTCAAGAAACGAGCATCTCCTATGTGGAGGTACTCGGGAGAGGAGACCCCACCGAGACTACGAGGAGGGTAAGCAATTGTCGACTTAGCTCTCCGCTTGGTCTTTCTCAACCTTGTCTAATATTTTTATCTGCTTATACAGATCTTCACAGCCGAGGTTGACTCAGTCGACTCATCCGTGAGAAATATCCGCCACCCGAGGGGTTCCTCAAGTCATTGCGGCTTTGTCCGCAGATGAAAGGATAGAGCGCCTAAAGGTAATCAAAAATCGATTTTTTCTTTAGGACTTTATAGTCGAGAAGATACTTACGACTAATGGTGATCGAGAATATCTTACGATCAAGAAAAAGTCGAGAAAAACTTACGACTTGGTACTAGTCGAGAAAAACTTACGACTAATTAGTGATTCTTCTTTTTCGCTTTGATTTACGTAAAGTAGGCATGGAAAATCGCCAGACGACGAAGAAGTCGCTCGATGATTATTGGCGCCGGGTTGTCGAAGACAAAGGCTCGGGCCTCCTCAAGAGACGCCGACTTGTAAAATCTGCTGATAAGGGGGAGCAAGCTCGAGCTCGGTCTTTCGACCGCACCTCTAAAAAACCGCGGCCGTGTAGTTGTATCTGGCCGAGGCCGCACTGGCCGGCCGAGGAGGTTGAAGCGGTGAACCTCTTAAGCGCAAACCTCGCAAGGCTAAGGTACCCTTCTATTATGACACTAATCTTTCGCATCGGTGCCACTCCTAGTTTTATTAAGCAACCGAAAGGAGAACGGAAAGATTTTATGTCTTTATGAAGGACGATGTCGTGATCAAGACAACTCGCAATCGAGGGCGTTGTCGCTTCGAATGGTCGAGACCGATCTCGCCCATCCGAGGATCAGAAACCGAGCCCCGATCCTCGTTTCAAACTCTACGACTGCACGTGGTCGTAGCCGGGCCAATTATTGAACCTCGACGACGTGGTCGTGGAGAAGAAAAGGTCCTCCGTGGGAGGATTGCTCCAAAATTCCCTGGTTAAGACCAGTGCGAGGTATGTGAAATGTACTAAAGTGTAAGAACGACATTTACCTTTTTCTTTTCACAACCCGATTTGCTTTTGTTTATTTCACCGACTCTTCAAATTTCTCGAATGCTTCACGAGAAGTCCATTGCTATCCCTTCATTCACCGGAGAGGTATCAATGGAGGTGGTCAAGCATCACCCTTGGCCTGTGGCCGATGAAGTCGAGACTCCTGAGTGACTTCCACATCTGCCGAGGTCGAATTCACGACCCTTGAAGTAGCGGCCGTTATCGTTGAGGTGGCCGCCACGACCATCGAGGTTGTAGAAACAACAGAGGCGGTGTGGAAGCCTCGTCAAGGTGGTGACCACTGTGCACCGCCTGGGAAGGAAATCGAGGAGGCGTTCCTTCCCTACCCAAAGAGAAATCACGAACCCGAAGGAGAAAATTTCAACTTCGTGGTGACTTCTTTGGGCTCGCCTCCGTCGAGGGTCTTCACATATCTCGTGACCGAGTCCCCATCCCAAAGATATTCCCAATACGGAGAATACTTTTGATAACGAGCGCCTTGAGAAGGTGTGGTGGGACAAGGTCGCGAGGATAGATAAGCCGCAAAACCCTGATCTTGTATATTCAATGTTTGCTAGGACGACTATGAATGTAAGTATCTTCAAAATACTTATATATGTGGCTTTCCTTCTCTTCTCACTATCCTCTTTTTGCGTAAAGCTCGAGCAAATTGTGTTGTCGGTGAGTATCATCGACAACTTTTAGAGCTAAGACAGAGAAAGAACTACTCTGCAGAGGCGGAGAGGTGGTAAGTCACTTATCATTCATAGTTGTTTTTGACTTAAATACTGTAAAATGTTTTACGAGAATAGTCATGGAAGAAACTCATGACAAAGTACTAGTCGTAAAAAGCTTACGACTACTTACAACCGTGTAGTGGTCGAGAAAGACTTACAACCATATCGTAGTCGAGAAAAACTTACGACTAGGTCGGTAGTTGTAGAAGTACTTACAACCATTTGGTCGATGTTTATCTTCGCCTCTGCTCTTTGTAGGTTAAACAAGGATACGAAGACCTTAATGACTCACCGACTATGAAAAAGAAGAGTCGAGGAGGCTAAGGAACAATGTCGATCCTCTCTGATAGACTTCGAGAGACTGCCTCGCATCTAAAAGATTGCAGAAAAAATAAACAAAGAAGTTCGAACTTAAGATCGCTTTTGATCTTTAACCTTTACCCGACTCTCCTTTCTTCTCCGGATAAAGAAAAGAGATGCGGAAGCTCGCATCAAGTTCAAGAAAAGCTTTGGTTATTCAGAGTTTTCCGCATTACCGCGAATAAGGATCAAGAACTCGAGGGTTTTAGAACTCGATTAATGTAAGTAAATCTTTACGTTATCCTTTTAGTACTTTCCTTTTCTAATGCCAATTTCTTGTTCGTAAATTGTCGCCCAATTGAGAAGCCTCGAGGTCAAATCCAAGCAAAGACCTTAATCGCAATGAGTCCGTCCGCATTGCTAAGATGAATCTGGAGGACATCGAGCGTGGGAGCAAAAGCATGTCAAACCGTTGCTTCCCATCGAGAAGAGGTCAAGAAATTGGATTCTCAATTAGTAGGTAAGAAAAGCTTTTACCTATAATTATCTTTGTGTTATCTTCCTCTAGAAGTATATTTTTGTTTGACCGATATTATTCTTTTCGTAACAAGTGGTCGAAACAAGAAGCTCACGAGGCTTCGACTTGTACCCAACAGGAGATGGAGTCGATGAAGACTAGTCTTCAAGGCAACATCACTCTCCTGAACAATGTGCTTAGTGAGCTACATTCTGAGGGAAAAACTCCTCGAGAAGATACCATAGCTGCTCACACAAGTACCATTGGGGAACAAGTCGAAAATTGCAAGAAATGGTGACCACTCAAGACTAATCTGTCAATCAATAAGGGAAGCGGTCGAAGCTGCAGTAAGTTACGCTTTGGCGAAACTTAAAGCTCAAGACCCCCGCCTTAATGTTAAACCAATCGAAGCCGACTTCGACTGTCCTGAATCAGAGGCAAGTCGTCTGATTGAGGAAATGCAGTCGGTTGGTAAAAAGGTATGAGGAAATGCGGCTAGGCTCTCCCCTTCGAGTAATCTTGTAACTACCTTGTAAGGCAGACAATTTTTGTTGATGAGTAATATATGATCCGCCTCATTTCCTGAAAATCATCTTGTCGAGTAGTTAGTAACTCAAAAGATAATAAACGAATGAAAGACTAAGAATTGAAGTCAAATTAATAACTTTATCCTAGCCCCCGACTATTTGCTTAGATTGTTTAGACAATCTAAATAAATAGTGTTTAAAATGGGGTTTCTGAAAACAAAGAGAGGTTTATTTAACTTATAGCTTTTGTTACGGTTGTCAAGCACTGGTCGAAAAGAGTAGAAACGACTTGACACTAGGAAGTTCCTTCTAGTGGGCAGGACCACGTGCAGAGAGGAAAGACTTCGACTAGGTGATGTTCCCATCTCCAACTAGTTTAATCAAACCAAGAACAGCAACTTGAGTTAAACAAACGTCTTAGAGTACTTTAGTCATTCGTTTGTCCTTTTTCGGTGGACTTCGATAAGTTTTTTCCAGTAGCAAAAGTAGGAGACTGAGCGACACTAGGAAGTTTCCTTCTAGTGGGCAGGACCACATGCAGAGAGGAAAGACTTCGACTAGGTGTGTCTCTTCCTTCGACCAGTTAAAACAAATCGAGTACACCAAAGATGGTCGAACAAATGTAAGAAAGTGCACTCTACTTAGAATATTTTTTGAATTTACTGAAAAAATAGACTAAGATTGAGAGAGTTGGCTTTGAGAACATTACGACTAGATAAAACCCGAGCTCTTTGTATTGGCAGAAAAAATGAGTAACGAGTCGATGCTAGGAAATTCCTTCTAGTGGGCAGAACCACATGCAGAGAGGAGAAGTTTCACCGATGACGTTTCTCGCTTTTGCCGGTGTAAAGAAAATCGGGTGTTTTCATATCATAGTCGAAAGATTAAAAAGCACTACTCAAAAATAAGGCAAAAGAGGTAGAAAGAACTCGACTTTTATTGCTCGAGAAACGGTCACACATAGAATTTGCGAATCGGTCGATGTTCCAAGAGTTTGAGAGAACTCGCCCATCTTCCATTGCTAGTCGTCACGACTCGCCGAAGTTATTTCGACCATCGTAAGGACCTTCCCATTTAGGGAAAGTTTATTCGATTAGACTTGGATTGGCGAGCCTCAATACCAAGTCACCTACAAAGAAGGTCGCGAGGTTGACCTACGATTATAGTATCTGCGCAGGCTTGTTGGTAGACCGCCGAACGGATTAAGGCTAGGTTTCTCCTCTCTTCGAGTAGGTTAATGTCATCCGCCAAGTTGTTCTTGGTCCGAGTTGTTGAAGGTTTCAACTCGTGTCGACCGCATTTTAGCTCCGAGGAAGCATGGCTTCGCCCAAAACTAGAAAAATGGTGTTTCTCCCGTTGCTCGATTCGTGGTCGCATTTAACCGCCCATAATATGGAGGGTAATTTTGTACCCAAGCCCCGAGCGCTAACAAGTCGGGTCAAGACTCGAGTTTTAATTCTCGCATTATTTGGCCGCTTGCACGCTCGACCGCTCCATTGCTTTGGGGATGTGCAATGAAGCATAGCATAGCTTGGTACCAACTCGCCGCAAAATTCTCAAATTTTGCACTTGCGAATTGTTTACCATTGTGCGTAATTATCCGACTTAACTCCAAATCGACTAATTACGCTTCTCATCATGAACCTTTTCTTCGCCTGCTGTTATCCGATTCTGTGTTCACTTCGATCCATTTTGTGAACGTGTCAATAGCCAAAAAGGAATTCAAACCTCCGGAGCTTTGGGAAACGGTCCTAGGATATCAAGCCCTGTGTCATAAAAGGCCAAGAAAGAGGTATTGTTTGTAATGCTTGAGCCTGGTTGGTGTATCGTCACCATGGAATTGGCATCGACACACTTTTTAACCACCTCCATAGCATAGTACATGTATCAGAGGCCAAGTAAAAACCTTGTCGAAAGGCTTTACCAACCAATGTTCTCAGAGGAAGCATGCGTCCCACAGATGCCACTTGTGTATATCGTGAAGGAGTGTTATTCCTTCGTTTTGGAATGCATCGCATGAGTATTCCTTGGGTTCCTCGCTTATAGAGGACTCCTTCAACCAAAGTATACATTTTGGCTTTTCGGGATAATCGACCGCCTCAAGATCATCTTCGCACGGAACCCTTGTAAAGATACTCGTAGATGGGAGTCATCCGTATCCTCGTAATCTAATGAGGCCATCTCAAGAGGAGGTGTTTCGGTTCTTCGACTGAGACGGTTTTGGAGTTGCTCCAAGAAAACTCCTTTGGTATCGTGGATCGGGAAGAAGCCATCCGAGCAAGTTGGTCTCATGAGAAATTATCCTTCGAGGGATAAATTGTACCTCAAACCTAAAAATGTTTTTCTAGCTTACGATTCGATAAGTACCGAGCCATTGTTGAGTTAGAGCACCGTACTCTTTCCGATTTGATTCACGACTAGTTGAGAGTCTCCTCTCACGAGTAGTCGCAATTGAGAGTGCTTTCGCACTCGTATGCCGCCTAGCAAACCTTCGTACTCGCCACATTGTTAGTGGCCCGAAAGTTTAATTGTATGGCATACTTTAAGGTTTCTCCGGAGGAGATACCAGACCACCCGACTTCGAGCCACTTAAAGTAAGTGACCCGTCAGTACATCATCCACGGTCGTGGGAATCAGATCGGGATCCCGAATGAGTTCAGATTTGTCCATTCGGCGACAAAGTCCGCCAAGATCCGGGATTTTATGGCCGTCGACACGAATGGAGGTCGAACTCCCAAGTTCGATCGACCATTTTGCCATGCGCCCCATTGCTTCCTTATTATGGAGGATTGCTCCCAAAGGAAACTCGGACAGACACAGACTATTTTGTGCGCTCAAAATAATGCCGCAGATTTCTCAAGACATGAGGAGGGCATATAGAAGTTTTGGACTCGAGGGTAACGCCCTTAGGCCCGTAAAACTTCGCTAACGTAGTAAACCGGTCGTTGTGCGTTTTCACGCTCTACGACTAGTATCGCGCTTCTTCGCACGTGGCGTGGCGACTAGGTAAATTAAGAGCGCCTCTTCCGCTTTGGAGAAACCGTAGCAGAGCACTCGAAAGATACCTCTTGACATCCTCAAAGGCGCTTTGCCTCGCTCGACCACTCAAAACCTTCATGTCTCCCGAGAAGTTTAAAGAAAGGTAGTCCTTTTCTCCTAGTCGTGCGATGAAACGACTTAAAGCCGCCATGCACCCAAAGTGAGTTTTGGACTTCCTTTTTGTGTTTGGAGGACGATCCGAGGATGGCTTTTATTTTTTCAGATTTGCTTCGATTCCTCGTTTAGATACTAGGAATCCAAGCAATTTTCCAAGAAATTCCAAACACACACTTCTCGGATTGAGTTTTAAGCGGTGCTTTCGAGGTTGTCGAATGTTTCTTGTAGGTCGCTGATATGATTAAGTCTCTTAATGCTTTTACAACTAGATCATCAACATAGGCTTCCAAATTCGGCCTAATTGAGATGAAAAGTTGATTGCATTAGGCGTTGAAAAGAAGCACCGCATTCTTTAGACCAAATGGCATTTTGACATAGCAAAAGGTACCAAATGGAGTAATGAATGCGGTCTTTTCTTCATCGCTTAAACACATATTGATCCGTGGTATCCGAATATGCATCTAAAAACTTAATATCTCACAACCGCAGCTTGAATCAACCGGTGATCGATCACGAGGTAAAGGGAAATCATCTTTTGGACAAGCTTTATTAAGATCAGTAAAGTCCACGCACATACGCCATTTGCCGTTTGACTTTTTGACCATTACAGGGTTAGCCAACCACTCTGGGTGGTTGACTTCTCTTATAAAGCCTGCTTTAAGTAGCTTATCCAACTCGATTTAATAGCATCTCGCCGATCAGGCAAATCTCGTAATTTTGTTTTACAGTACTTTATCGGCCGTAAAGCTAGCCTGTGCTCGATCACCTCCCTCGGGACTCCGGGCATGTCGGATGCTTGCCACGCAAAGACATCTGCGTTAGCTCGGAGGAAGGTAATGAGGGCGTCTTCCTATTTGGGGTCGGAAGTCTCCCCGATGCGAACAGTCTTCGAGGGTTCTTCAAGGCCCGAGGAACCTCTTTGACTTGGTCGTTCGGCTTTGGTGCAGCTTTAGGCTTCGACTTGCTAGTCGAAGGCTGACTTTCATCTCGAGTTGGTATTTGACCACCCATCTCGAGGGATCGACGGTCGCAGCTATACGCCATCTTTTGTCACACTGAATGGTGATCACTCCTTTGGGACCTGGCATCTTAAGACATTGATACCCGTAATGAGTAGCCATTAAGAATTTTGCCAAAGTTGGTCGTCCGAGTATGGCGTTATATGCCGTATCGAAATCGACCACATCAAAGGAGACTTTCTCTGTCCTGAAATTACTTGGTGAGCCAAATGTTAAAGGAAGAGAAACTTGGCCAATAGGTTTGGTCAAGACCCGCATGCACGATTCCATGAAAGGAGTATCGCATCGCCTTACCTTTGTCCCGGTACTTGCATCTCGCCCGGGGCATTAGTAAATAATATGTTCAAAGAATCGCCACCATCAACCAACACTGATTGACCCGACAGCTTGTTGATGGTGGGTTCAACCACAATCGGATATCGACTGATCGACTCAGAGTGATTGGGCGGTCATCCTTCTCAAAAGAGATGGTAACTTCCGACCACTTCGGTAATTTATTGACGAGAGGAGTATGTATAGAATTTACCTCTCGTCCGACAGCTTTAAGTTGTCGTTTGGAGTCGTATGCCGATGATCCTCCGTAGATGTGCTCAACGGTATGTTGCGGATCTTGAACGGCATCTCCTCATCATCCGACGACTTTTGGCCACTCGTATGTCCTACCCGCCGAGAGTAGGGAGTGGTGCTTTGCCATTGTAGTAGTCCTCGAGCTTTCTTTGGAAAACTTCAGCTATTGAGGTCATGTCCTTCCTTTTATGAAAAGGACACCACCTTGGTTTGTCGCTCCTACGATCGTGGCGCTTACCTTTGCCTTGATCAGGGTACGACTTGGTGGTTTGGGGCTCTCCATCTTTCACGACCAGAACCTCCTTGGAACCACTGGTTTGTGATTTTTGACTTTTTATTTTCTTCTTGGACTTTTTGCTTTTTATCCTTACCAACTTCACCGCTCTCGAGGAGTATATGTTTCTCGATCGATAGTGTTGTTCCACTCGACCGCCTCGAAAGCTTGCATATCGATCGCCATCTCAAGAGTTCGAACAATGTTGTTGGGAGGATTCAGCAATGTCCTCCGTTATCCTTCTACTACGGACTCCTTGCTTAAAAGCCCCGATCACAGAGGAATCGAAATTTCCGAATTGAGTTACGAACCCGACTAAAGCGCTTGATGAATTGACGCAAAGTCTCGTTGTTGTTTCGCTTTATCCGTGCAAGTCGCCTTCTTTCCAGGCGGTTGTATGTGCCTTGGAAATTCGCCGTAGAAGATCACAGAGGTGTTGCCAAGAGTAGATCGACTCGAGTGGTTGGTTTAATAACCACGATCGAGCGGATCCTTCGAGCACGATCGGAAGGTAATTCGCCATTACATGCTCTCCTCCTCCCGCCGCTCGGACACTGTTAGATAGATCTCAAGAAATTCGATGGGATTTTGAGATCCATCAAATTTCTCCATGTTCATCGGTCGAAAATGAGGTGGCGTGAATCGCTTTCGAGGTCGCGAAAATGCCCAGATCCCAGAATCACTTCTTAGCGCCTTCTTTGTAGGAAAGAAGGGTTAATGTCACCAGTGATCGATACGACGATACCGTGAACAGTGAACTGCTCGTAGTAGGTCTTAGTTCTACGAGGGAATACTCCTCGTACTCCACCCGCTAGAATTTCTTTGTCGAAGTGGTGAATGATCACCTCCGAGGGGCTTCTTGATCTTCACCGATCGAAAAGTATTTTCTCGAATAGGGATCGATTCGACTTATGGCCGTGTCGATTCCTACGAGAGAAATATTCGATTGATAGTAGCCGAGGAAGTCGATTGCTACGACTACCGAATGTTGTCGATGAGGTACCTCCGCCTTGTCATCACAGTTCAAGTCTTTGCGTAATCTCTTCAAAGAAAGAGATCGTACCGCGCTCGAGCAAGCTCTTGACTTGGATTCTCGAGCAAGTCGCTGATGTCCCGGAGTTCTTGTACCTCCTCCGATCGATGTTGAATGCGCCAGCAGTTCTTCTCGATCGCAACTTTCTTTCTTCCGACGACATCAAAATCCTCCTCATCGTGCCTTTGAGGCCTTCTTAATGGAGTGCGAGAATGTCGAGGATTTCTCGCTCATCAGTGTTGGTTCTCTCGCCAACGGTGATGCCCTTGCCATTACCACGAGGGGCGCAGATGTGTGATCTTCGGGAGTGTTCTTATCTCGGCCTCCATGAGGTCGACCACGATTTGGGGAAGGACGAAGACCTCCCGCTGATGATTCTCACTTGCGCCGAGGCCTCCCGCTTGAGGAGTGCTCGAGGACACCATCTCGCGACTTGGAGTAATCCTCCGTAGGGGAACTCGGGTTATAATCATCTCCATTCGCAAATGAGATCTGCGGGAGACGGCCGAATTTGCAGAAAGCATGCTTGATCCCACCTCTCCGGAGTTACCCCGAGAGAGAGGATCACTAGATTTGGTGGAGTCCTAGAATGGTGGCTCCTGAACTTGACTTACCAAGCCTGACCGCCTTAAGGGGACTTGAACACTTGGAGAAAGAACTCGTCGTGTTGTGAGTCCTCCCGAGCGGTCCCTGGTCGGATTGACCCTTGTCCTTTGAGGAATTGGCCCTCTGTTGGACGTATTGTTGTGGGGATAAGGATCCTCCTCAACTCCATTAATGGGATGGTTTCTGGAGAATAATCTCCGAGGCAACATCACCATCACGGATGCATCACTCGGCCGTAGTCGAACCGGCATCCATGTCGACGTCACAGACCGCCAAGTCAAACCAGTTCTCCTCGCTCCATTCTCCCGCCATGATTGCATGAGATTGGAAAAAGAGAGTATGTTGACAAGAGATTAGGAAGATCCCCACTGACGGCGCCAACCGCTTGTATTAGAACCGATCTTACGTAAAGATTGTTTGATTCGGGGTCTCCTAGAGATGAGATCACGCAGAGTGGATTGACACGGATGTTTAGACAGTTCAGCCTTCTCCGAGAGAATAATAACCCTAATCTGTGTGTATGGTATTCTTGATGATCAAGTAAAAGACTAAGACTATTACAGAGAATAGCACTTGTGTTCCTACTTGACCAGCTCTTGTTCATCTCTCCTCTTATCCCTCCGATTGATGCCCTTATATAGTCGTGAAGAAGTAGCCGCTTTGCCTCAAGTGAGATGCGCCTAATTAATCCAAAGATGCTTGGCGCATGATGGCAGAATTACCGCGCCTCGCTTCTTCACGCCGTCCGCAATTATCTTCCGAGATAATGGGGTAATTACACACCATTAATAAGCGGAATAATAGTGCGTGCAGCACCGCTCGATTCCTTAATCAATTGGACCCACTCGCCGTAGGTTTGATTATAAGGTGGTCGTAGTTTACCCGGTCGTAGAAGAACTTACGACCCGTAGCGATCGTAAAAGGACTTACGACTGTGTAAGCGTCGAGAAGGACTTACGACTATGTAGTGGTCGTAGAAGGACTTACGACCATGATATAGTCGTAGCAAGACTTACGATTTGTGGGGTGATTGTAGAAGAACTTACAACTACTTATTGGGCTTCCCTTATAGATAAGAATACTGGGACTATGTGACATCATATTTACCCATAATTAGAATTATAGATAAAAGATAAAATGAGGATTATTAGATCCTCGTCAATAATAAAAAAACTATTTTAGATTGGTCATTTGAAAAATATTGTATCATTGTATTACTCATGTATTTTTTTGTAATATAATAATTTTATAAATATATTTATATAAAAATTAGTTTTCAAAGTTGTAAGTTGAAAATAATATTAATATCCAAAACGCTATATATTTTCTAACAAAAGGGATAACTTTTCAGGTGGGTGGATCCGCCGATGTAATGGTGCTTGGTGATTCGTGAAGGACATGTGATACATTGCATGTGCGGCTCGCTATCTCGGTGGTGTTCTCTGCCGCACGTCCGCTGTTTATGCCGTCGTGTGTCTTGTGCGATCGGTCACTGCCCAGTGCCCACATTAGTTTCTCTCTCATTTGACATTTCTGTCAAGAGTAAAACCACAAGCATTTTCTCTTACGTTGTCTGTTTGATTTGCAATTTTTTAGCTGGCTATGTACTGCCGAGAAATTGTTGTCACGAGTTCCGTGTCTCACACACTCAAAACTCTCCCAAAGCCACTTTTTTTAGTGTGTGCGTGTACGTAGCTAAAGAGCAAAGCAGCAATTCAGCAAGCACACTATAACTGCGACCTCAGATCGCGTGTGATTTGCTCTGATATGCTAGCTGGAGCGGTCCAATCCAAGCAAGCAACCTTTTTCTCTTGACGACGATAAGCCTTTGTTAATTTCTTGCCAATTCGTAACGCAATAAACTTCTTGAAATTTATATGCAATATGGATATCGCGAAACGGGGCTTGATGAGGCCTATTTAATAGCAGCCAAATAATACTAGTGATCCTACCGTGCAGCTGCGATGTTATCGTATTTGTATTAGGCTATTTTTTATCTACCTCGTCGGTGCAAACGTTTGATTCTTGAAGCATGAAAACGAACGCGAAAAACTCACCATTTTTCGGGTGACCTGCGCAACTATCCATGAAAAGATCATCGAAGCCCGCCCGTCTTTTCCATGCAATCTCCCTGTTCATTTTCTCCTTTTGTTTCTGGGTGAGGATGAGGCCACGCATGAAAGTCTTGATGACGTCGCTGAGTTGTACTCGTTATCTATCATTGCTCTCAGCCAAGTCCGGAAGGAAAAAAAAAGCCAAGTCCCAGAGGCAGCAATACATAAGACAGATATTTACGCTGTGCTTGCTGGAAACCTGGATTCACACGCAAGTGAGCTTACCATATTTAGTTATACGCACCCACCAATTCTTGTAAAAGATTAAGCCGATGACTCTCGTCGCCGTCGCCGTCGCCGTCGCCGCCATAAGCCCACCAAATCTTTTTAGCGTGTCCAAATCGTGCTGTTCTTCGCAACCTATTAGCTCTCGATAACTACTACTCCCATCCCCTGCCTCCTCACTCACCGGAACCGCACGTACGCGCGCCCCATTCCATTCCGCGTCGCCGACGTCGCTGTTCCGCCGCAATCCGAGGTACGCCAAGGTTTTCCTCCGGTGATTCCTCACCAATCTAATCTAGCCAAGTTTGTGTAGTTTTTTTCGGAGTTTCTGGTCGCTTTGCCTCGCGATTCGAACGCGGACTCGTGGCTTGAGATTTGCACCGAGGTTTAATTTCCGTGGGTAGGAGGAGAGGGGACGAGTACGCGACGCCTTGGGAGTCAGGCTCGGGCTCGGGCGTCGGGGTTCCCAGCTCGAATCGCGGGGTTCCGATCAGTGCGGCTCGCTGACGCTGGGGTGGTGCCGATCAGTCGGCCGGGAGCGGTGGGTTCGGGACCGACGGCGCCGTGCATCCATGTGCATTTGCTCGCGGGATGGATAGCACCTGCGAGTCAGTCTAGTTACGGAACGCGGTAAACAAACGCCTGAACAAGTGCGAGGCTCATCCTGTCATTCAGCGGCAGCCTGTGACGAGGTCACGAACTGTACAGTCGTATGCGTGTACAGTATGGGCGTGGGTGCGACGGTGCGTGGCTAGGTGGCTGGCCACATGCGTGGCATGGGACTCTGGAGGGTTGGGGGTGCTGGGGATGAAGACTATGGCCCGCCTGAAAATGATATGCATATGCTGTTGTTCAAGCCGTGCAGCCAATTCGATTAAAAATCAGTGGTTTTGTTCACTCCTTCAACCATGCATGTTGGAAAGTAGCGGTATTTTTTTGGGTTGGAACCTTGATCTGGACTCTTGTTGCTTGATGGGCCATCAGACAGGACCATGGTTGGTTGTACTTAGTGTGACCACGTATGGCCACCCCACTCAGAACAGAATCCATGCATGTTTGGTTCCAATTTTGTTGTTAGATTATTAAATTGTTTTATCATTTGTGAAGGTAATTCCTGGCAAATTAGCAAGCAAATAGTGTGTTCGACAAGGAGTTTTCTTTTGTAAAAATGAAACAGTTTTCGAGTGATAGAGTGCTCCAAAGAGTGCTCCAAGTTACTTATCATGGTCTTTTTCTTTAAACTAAAAAGCCGAACAATTCTTTTTCATGTGAACATGGGTACTGAACAAATGTTTGAAAAATAAACATCCCGTGCAACAGCACAGTCTTAGCCACTACTGTGACGCTCCGTGTTATTACCCTAAGGGTAATCACATTTAGGCATACAGATTACTATTCGTCTGTCTGGTAGAACACCGCTCCGACGAATAGCAAGCATTTATCAGAGTTACGTAGCAGAACAATAAGATAACAATTGTACATTTTTTTATTACAACAGTAGCCACGCAAGGCTAAGGTCTTTACAAGTAGTAGATTACAACTGATAAATGGGACTAAGTTCCCTCGCTTGCCGGCCAAGCTCTTCTGGTCGTCTACTCGTCTCATGCGTCGAACAAGTTGCCCATCTCGCCATGGTCCTCGTAGTCAGTGCCCTCGCCTCCTCTTCGATACCTGCATGTGCTTAGTCCCACTTGGGATAATTCCCGGTCGGACTAGGATCTACAAAGGAGAATACTAACAAAGTTGAGTACAAAAGTACTCAGCAAGTATTAATAGCAAAAGATGCAATTAATGTATGACTTATCTCTGTTTATTATCACATTTTCTATACCATCTCTTTTCTAAAAAAATAGCTCAGTAAAACATTAGGTGGCAGATTTTAATTCTGAAAAGACTACTTGTTACTCGAATAGAGGATAGACCCCTAACGATTCCTGTAGACTCCAATCCAGGAGACTGTCATGAATTCATGATTTGTATAGCACTGCGCAGGCTTTGCACCACTTTACCCATAGCTATTCTGAACTCTAAATGAGCCAAATCCCCAGCATTTCCTTTGATGCGGGTTCAAGTTCAGAATACAAAATGTTTTCTAGGTTACATGATTAAGTCTCCACCCATTATTTTCCGTCGATGCTGATTTAGCCACGGTGCTGATCTCGTCATACACCGAGTTCCAATAATGTTGGTTGGGGCGATCCTCTGTCGTACCCAACACTCCACCTTGGGGCGGCTCACTTCCATGCCCAAACACTTCAATGTGTCCCATTGTGGAGAACATAATTATGTAACAAGGTAGCATTTCCCGCCCGTCGAAACGGAAAAATGGTTGGCACTGAATTTATGACCTCTGACCGAGTAAGATTTTTGTTGGTCCTTATATTCTAACCATATGTAAAGGAGTCCCACCTCTTACCTCATCATCATCATCGTGTTTCCCCTGCCAGGGCCCCCTTTACCAGCCATATAATTCTTATATCTTACCTTTTTCTCATCTCCTTCATCTTTATATCATTCATGTTCATCTCAATCAATTGATTGGAATTTTGAGAAATAATTTTTGATGCAATACATATAATACAACGGTTTACATTTAATATAACTATATTTATGTTCAAGAGGATAGCTTGCCTTTAGAGCTGCAGGAAAGTCGGCGTCGACGAATTTCTGATCAGTTACTCTTGTCGGTGCTGGTTCGTCCTCTGTAGCAATGCAGCAATACAAATAATATATAAATAAATACTTAGTTGATTTCACGTGATAGTAGGTGTATAAGATGTTAATGCAACTTCCTATGTTAGCCAATTTTAATTTAATAAAAAAAATCAGATTCCGGTCCAGTTAGCACTCTCCCACTAAAATCGTTCTACAGTCTGACGGCTCTAGACTCTATGATACGAAAACCCACGTCTGAACGTACTAAAATAAATACTACTCGCACACTCTACCCACTTTGTCTCCCCTCTCATTCTTATCCTCTCCCCTCTCTCTCCTCTCCAGCTCTCTCTCAGGCGCTCCCCGCTGCTGCCTCCGGCTCCTCTGCGCAACCAGTCGCTCCGCTGCGCCCTCGGTTCCCACTCGCCTGAGGCCCAGCCCGGTTCTCTGCGCCGTCCCCTTTTCTCCCGGCGCGGTCGGATGGCCCAGCCGCCATGCGCTTGCGCCTCTGCTCGACCTCGCCCGGCGCTCTGCTTCCGCCTCTGCTTCTCCTCCTGCCGGCCTCTGGCCTCCGACGTTGGACCTAGCCTGCCGCCTCGCTCCCTCTATCTCTCCTCCCTCTGCGTGGCCTGGCGGCTAGCGCCGCATCGGCTCTCCCTCCGGCGCTCCCTCTCTACCTGGGTACCTCCTCCTCTGGGCCTCGGCTCGACCTCTCCCTGCGCTGCCTCCGGCTCACCGGCCCGCTGGCCTTAGGCCGCCGCCCATCTGCGCCCTCGGCTCGGGTCTTTCCTCAGTGGATCCGGTCCCCTACCCCGGTTTAAGGTTTTATGTTGATTTATTATTTCTTTTCATGAGTTGGATGCTTGCGGTTTATGCATGGAAGATGAACTGGGTGGAGGATGCATTGGAGTGGGCTCTTGTGGTTAGCTACGACTGGGTGCTGCAGGTAGAACCACTACATACCTCTATCCTGATCCCTCCCCTTGCTCTGTGATGGATGTTGATAGCTGATCTGCTACTGAAGGATGCTCAAGGTGCAATAGTAGTTCCTCCTAGGGGACGAACAATGTGCAAGTGTATGGATGAATGGCAAAATGGTTATGGGATAAATGGTAGTTTACCTGAGGGTTGGAGTTGGGTCAGTTTTGGGGGTTGTGGCTGATGTGGTGGCCGGTGGCGGTCGAGATGGTGATGCAGGCAGTCGGGGTGGATGTCCTCCTGCTGCTAGTCTCGGTGTGGCCTTCGGTGGTCGCCCGCGGTTCAAAGGCCGCCGCCGGCTTCGCCCTTGCTCTCCGGCTTCTCCCTGACTCCCTTCCTCCTCTTGCTTCCCTTCTTCCTTCTATGTGCTTCCGTTGAATGAGCAAGTGTGGTGTTGTGGCTTGTGTTCTGGTGAGGCTTTGAATGGGGGGATGCACTCGGCTGGGGGTTGTATTTGGCAGCCTCGCGGTTGTGATCCCTATTGACCCTTATGCCCTTGTGCTAATCTGAATGGTTCTCAAGATATTTTTGGGCTATGGGTATTTTGGTCAATTGGCTAGCAATTAACTATGCGAGGGATTCTTTGCAGTCGAGGCGGATCAGTATACGCAGGTGTTGGATTCTAAAACGCCGAGTGATGAAACCTACGGAAATTAGACGGCGTCGATTAACTTAGGTTAGTATAGGTATCGTGGGTACCCAGGTGCCAACTAGTCTGGGTTAGCCTAGGTGACTTGAAAAATCAAGATACCGGTTAACCTAGGTTGGTGTGGATAGTCTCGATACTCAGGGTGCCGACTAATCTATGTCGATCTGGGAGCCGCGATGATTCCTATGGTACTCTGACGGCAATTCATTTTATTCTAACTCTATTCTATTGCTTTTGAACTGCTAATGGTCTTGTGGTTGGTTGGCGGACGATGAAGCTGGGAGTGGTGTTTCGGATTGGGTCGAGGAAGACGGTTTGACTGGACGGCGATGGACGGACGAGATTTCAAGGAAGGCTCCGGCGACATGCAATGCAAGTTTTTATTTTAATCTTTTTGTAAAGTACTCAAAGTTGTAAAACATGATCTGCTCTGATGTAATTAATTCTTGTGTTGTGTTTAGAAATTTTTATTTACTGCTAATTAGCGATTAACATTATTTTAGATTAGTCTGATTTTTCGGGTTCTCACAACTACGCTGTCACGTGATCTTTATTGGGAATCCTATTTATATGACACTAAAGGAGGTGACGATGCTTGCGCTCAGCGACACCATTCTGAGCATGAGCACCAGGACAAGAGAACTGAGCGAGAGTGCCCTGCTCAGTAAGGAAGCTGCGCAGGTAACGAGAGAGGTACTCGCCAGCAGAGTCAGCACGAAAGACACGAATAGGAGTGAACTGTGTGCGAACTATAGTGGCAAATTATTTATAGATAGACAAGGCCTCACTCCGAGAAGACATAAAATATATCCAAGTGTGGCGAGAGAAATCATCTATAAATATGATATAATATCGATGATCCCCTTTTGAAATGAAGGGAGCCGGACCCCAAACATCTGAATGAACAAGATCAAAAGGACGTTGAGACACTGACTCACTATGAGAATAGGGAAGCTGCATCTGTTTCCCTAACTTACAGCCCTAACAACCTAAAGACACGTCTCCTGAGACAGACCCCAGAAGACCACGACGAACTAAAGACGATAGACGAGATCCACACAGATGACCAAGACGGTGATGCCACTGCTGGAAAGAGCTAGTAGATAGAGTGATAGAAGCGGAGAGATTGACGGCGACGGTGGCAGCGGAAGGAAGGTGAAGCCAGTCAAGCTCCCAGAGACGCTGTGAGTCAAGGCGTCGAGGTCCAGAACCAAGCAGAGCCCCGTGTGACTGTCCTGGACACAACAAGAGTCAGAGTTAAGGATGACCCAACAACCAAGGTCAGTAATCTGCCAAGCAGAAAGAAGTTGACCCAACAACCAAGGTCAGTAATCTGCCCAGCAGAAAGAAGTTGCATGGTTAGGTGAGGAACATGAGCAACAGAAGGAACATGAAAAGATGAGTTGCTAAGAGGTCCTCGACCAGAGATAGAAAGAGAGGTACCATCAACAGTAAAAACACTGGTAGGAGAATCAAGAGGTGTAACGAAAGACAGAGTGGAAGAATCAGAAGTCATGTGAAAAGATGCTCTGGAATCAAGAATCCACGAGGAGGTACCTGACTTTGTAGGAGATGGTTTCTCATTGTCCAAGAGTCGAGCGTAACTCAGAGAACATCGAGAGAGAACACGAGGCGGCAAAGGCCGAAGTCTGGCTATCTCCAACTCGGTGAGAGAAACTGCTGAAGGGGTCGATGCAGATGTCGATGTAGAAGCACCAGTGCCAGTGTAGTAGAAGAACAACGTGAAAGATGCCGCTGCTTCTTATAGCACTGGGACTCAATGTGGCCGACCTTGTCGCAGTAGGAGCAGCGAGGATGGCCACCGCTAGATGAGGCGCCACCACCACCGTGGCGGCCCGCTAGAGAGGCGATGGCAGTCAAGCGTGGAAGCGGTCGATGTAGCGAGTAGATGAGCGGCGAGCACAGAGGGGAGTGGCCTCAGACCAACACCACTCAGACGAGTCTCCTCTGCACATATCTCGGTAAGAGCCTCCAGAAGAGTGACACGAGGGTGGCGTGCAAGAAGCTGGGCACGCCTCTGCTCGAACTCAGGACGAAGGCGAGTAGGGAACTCATAGACACGCTGAAACTTCGTGTCAAGACGCATACCTAGACAAAGACGTAAGCAGAGCGGCGACCAACGGTCGCGAGAGAGTCCACCGACGCTAGACAACAGAACTCTGAGCGTAGAAAGCGTCAACAGTAGCATCACCCTGCTGAAAAGAGTGCTCCTGGCGGACCACGGACAGGTAGAGGGCATCATCAGAGGGCTCGTAGCGCTGACGAAGGTGAGTCCACATCTGGAAAGCCGTAGGGAGTCCCATAACCTCAGAAGAGAACTGAGGCTGGACACTTGCGATGAAAATAGCAGCAGCCCGAGTGTCGTCGTCGTACCACTGAGTGTAGGCGGTTAGTCGATCCTTATAGGAATCCAGAGCCTCTTGGTAGGCAGAGGCAGCCTTATCATCGCAAGGCGGCGGCCTTGTTGGTCGTTCTGGGCGGCGCGAACAGCGACTCCGTCGGAGGAGTAGGCAAGGCGCAGTGACATCGCAGAAGGACGCCTGTAGATTAAGACCACGCATGTGGATGCACATGTGAGACACGAAGTCGGTGTAATTAACAACATCGAAGATCACCGGGCGGCGAGGGAGGGAAACGGTGCCCATTGGTAGGCGGCGCTGGACGGCACGGCGACCAAGGTAACGTAGTCAAACAGGCGGCGCTGGACGGTGCGGCGGTTAGACCGACGTTTTTTTCCTTAAACTTCACGGGCCGGCCGAACCGCCGACTCCTTTTAATGGGCAGGAGACGCCTACCGAAGACCCGCGACGCGCGAAGTTCCCTCTTGCCGCCGCCGGTGGCGGCGGAGCAAGAGTTAGCGGCGGCGACGGCGGCGCCGCTTGGCGGCGGCGAGCGGCGGCGGCGTTGGCGACAAGTCGGCGGACGACGAGGCGTCGCCGACGGCAGCCGAGCTCGGCGGCAGATGGAGCGGCGATCGAGCCCGGTCGGCTGGCGGCGCGAGCGGAGGACGCCGAGGCGGCGGCGGCTCGATCCAACTCGATGGGCGGCTTGGCGGCGCAGAAGTGGAGGACGTCGAGGCGGCGGCGGCCCGATCCAACCCGATGCGGCGAACTCGTGGCGGCAAAGACAAAGACGCGATCTGAGGCGGTCTTTGTTGGCGCGGGAGAGAAGGCCGATGGATACGGGCGGGGAAGGGAGGCGGCGACACAAAGAAGCCAATGGCGGCTAGGTCAGGGGAGGAGGACGAGTTGCGCGTCAGGGAGAGGTAACCCGAATGGGCCCTGATACCATGTTAGGAATAACAATTTGTATTCTCAGTAGGTCAAATGGGCAGTATATATAGACAAATACATGAGGTGAATATGTAAATAACCCCTCATAACAACGGGGAATAACACAAATGTACATATATCTCTAACAACTATAATCATTTGTTGAAAATTTGTGATAACATGATTGTCATGCATTCATTTCATTTTCAGGAGTTGTAGGTAACAGATTCTTGATCGTGGCACCTTAATTGGACTCATCCTCTATGGAATCTGCGATAACTGAAGTGTGTCACTCGATCCTTTCGGTTGTTACACTGTGCATTTTGTGATAATTGATTATTTGAACATTGAAGGTATGTTGACTCCATTTTCATTCACAGTGCAATGACACCTTGCTGGGAAATGGAGTTATTGGTATTCTTGCGGAGACTGTTAATATGTGGGAGAGGAGGGCACCATTAACTCCATCCCATTGTGCTCGTCTTCTGCTCGGAGGAGGCAAGAGCAGAACTGGAGTAAATCGGATTATCGTGCAGCCAAGCACAAAGAGGATCCACCATGATGCTCAGTATGAGGATGCTGGCTGCGAGATTTCGGAAGACCTGTCAGAGTGTGGTCTTATTATAGGCATCAAACAACCAAAGGTTATATTACTCATGAAGCTAGACATTCTAATCGACTGTGTTCTGTAGTCTGTACCAGCATTATTGTTTCGAAACGTTTTGAGATGTGTTTTCATGTGCAGTTGGAGATGATTCTTCCAGATAGAGCTTATGCATTCTTTTCACACACCCACAAGGCCCAGAAAGAAAACATGCCACTATTAGATAAGGTAGATACCATATGTTTGTATCTTCATTTTTTCGGTTAATGTGCACAAACATTTCTAAGGAGGTATTAAATTGCGAATTCTTGTTCTCAGATCCTTGAAGAAAGAGTGTCCTTGTTTGATTATGAGCTAATTGTTGGAGATGATGGGAAAAGGTTGCTAGCATTTGGGAAATTTGCTGGTAGAGCTGGGCTGATAGACTTCTTACACGGTCTCGGACAGAGTAAGAACACTGGCTGTCATTTCTAGTTCTTGTATTGACCTGATATTATTATTCCTGTGATGCTCGAATTTGCTATCTGAACTCACTCTATCTTAGGAATTAGTTTTTCATCATGAAAGGTATTTTGCTCCTCAAAAGTAATTGTTTATGCAGAAGTGGATTGATGGCTCATATTACAACTTTTAATTATAAAAGCCTGTCTTTGGTATTGTTCATGATTCAAGCAGCTCAAGTTTTCCCCTTAAAATTTTAGGATATTTGAGCCTTGGATACTCGACGCCATTTCTCTCTCTGGGGCAATCTCATATGTATCCTTCACTCGCTGCGGCCAAGGCTGCAGTCATCGCCGTTGGTGAAGAGATAGCAACATTCGGACTTCCATCTGGAATTTTTCCAATAATATTTGTGTTCACTGGAGCTGGAAATGGTAATTCTACTATTAATGTCCAATAATATTTTTATTCATTGGAGCTGGATTTCCATCTGGAATGTTTTCAATACTATTTGCATATACATTAACAAACCAAACAGTCAGGTTTTATTGTCTTAGGTACGTGGTTAGATTGTAACACTTTTACTCCTCACATATATAACTTTATGTTTGACAGTTTCTCAGGGCGCACAAGAGATATTCAAGCTATTGCCCCATACCTTCGTTGATGCCGAGAAACTTCCAGAGCTTTCTGCGGTATTACTCCTTTTCTGTCAGAAGTTTCAAATTTAACTTTTTAAGTAAACAACTGCTTTTGTGAGTTTCTCTTTGTCCTGACTGAAATGAATGAAATTTCTGTTACCCCCTTTCTATATACTGAATGATATGTGTAACTTATCGATGTTAACAAATTTGGTTCTTAACTGAGTGGTGATTGGTTTAGGTATTTGATTTAATCTGTAAGCATAGCTTCTTAAGATACCTCACTTTGCTCTATTTCCCAAATTATACAGGCCAGGAGTCTGTCTCGACATTCTGAGTCAACTAGGAGAGTGTTCAACTATATGGATGTGTTGTGACTTCTAGAGACATGGTCTCTCCCAAGGATCCCACCAGACATTTCGACAAAGTAATGCACGTCTCTTAAATTTAACAAACATAAGTTGATTTAGTTTCTAACAAGAAATGGTCAGGTATAACAACATTACCATAGATCATTAATCAATACAAACATCCCATATTTTATCATATCCTTTGGCAATCCCCTTTTCTCACTATACTGTTTTGTCTTAATGTCATCAATTCGTTACTGATTTGCTACACAGCTGTCCAAATGTTATGCGTAGCTATTTTCATTACATTGACCATGTCCTTATGTTCTTAATCCAATTCACTGATGCACTAGTGGTCTTATTGCTTCTCTTAATTACGTTATGTTCAAGTTTTATCCACACACATACTCATTTGTTTGATTATACATATCTCATTATCATTTCCTCACTTTCCAATGGCATAACTGTAAGAAATCTTCAATTGACATCATTTTCAGGCTGAATATTATGCTCATCCAGAACACTACCGCCCTGTTTTTCATGAAAGGATTGCTCCATATGCATCTGCCATTGGTATGGCCCTTAGCTGATTGCTTTAATTTTATATTGTTATGTTCTGTTCTTCACAAGAACAGGAACTAATAACTAAAATAGGTTTTCTCTAACTCTAGTGTGTGAGACCAACTGTAATGGATATTTTCTGTATTGTTGCACAATCTCTAAAACAACTCTCAAACATAGGATTTTATTCATCTATATGAGTTTAGTTTTGTAAAAAAAAAAGAACAGTATTGGATAGCCAGTCTATAACTCTTGTTTTGTATAGCACAGAACAGCGCTAGTATAAAACTAAAATTGATACTGACGTTGATAAAGTTGCTAATCTAAGGACGCAGTGGTTGCAGCCTTTGTAGGGTGTATAGTTTAGACTTTACAGTGAATCATGGTGGGAGTTAATAAAAATCTGTTATTTGTTGCAAGAATTTGTAAGATTAGATTAGTCATTTAGCCATTATATTCTAATATGTATCTGCGGGTTTCTACAGTAAACTGTATGTACTGGGAGAGGAGGTTTCCACGATTATTAAGCATTGATCAGTTTCAACAACTGATGAAGAACAGTTGCCCTTTGGTTGGTATTTCTGATATAACCTGTGACGTTGGAGGTTCCATAGAATTTGTGATCAAGAGTACATCAATAGAGAGGCCTTTCTTCCGGTAATGCATTCCTGATAATTCTTTTGGATATTCATCATGGATGCATAAATTGCTTATGATCTTACTTTCATTGCCTAGTAATTGTAGCTCAATAGAACTGTATCTGGTAAACACTACAGTACCTTATAGATACTTGGTGGCTACCTCTTCATAATTAGTAGTTCTTGCTTCAGTAATCACTAGTTATCTTTTGATGGATTACTGGATATGCAACTATAGGTACAACCCTTCTACTAATTCATACCATGATGATATGGAAGGCGATGGTGTGATCTGCTCAGCTGTTGACATTCTTCCTACAGAGTTTTCTAGAGAGGTGAGAGATTTCTAATAAAAACAATAAAGCTATTTTTGTTGAAGCGTCAATTTGTTGTTGAGATGACTCTTATTCCCCTGTACTTCAACCCTGTAGGCCTCCCAGCATTTTGGAAACATATTATCTAAATTTGTTGCTAGCTTGGCCTCAGCTAAGGGACTGTTGGAGCTTCCTTCCCACTTGAGAAGAGCCTGCATTTCACATGCTGGCAGACTCACTTCTCTGTATGGATATATTCCTCGGATGAGGAAGACTATGATGTAAGCTTCAAATTTTTCCCATCTTTGCCATCGTACTGCTGTTGGATAGTGTTGTTTTTGGGGTTTAATTGTTGTGTGTAGATCCACAGGACCCCCACACCCTTTATTTATAGTCTCCGGATACAATTAGACTCCAATACAACTTCTATATTTGACCCCCACATTGCTTCCTGTACCACTACCTCTGCCACTTCCACTTCCCTTTCCACTCCCACTTCCCGTACCACTTCCACTACCACCACCAGTGTGTTGTTATTGTTCATTTGTTAGCTTTTGAGAAATTTGGCACTGGGCTATTATTCATGCTTCTGCTATTCTATCAGTAATTTTACAACCATTGTTTTCATCTCTCTCTCTCTCTCTCTCTGCATTAGTTTTTTTTTGGAAAAATACTATTGTTGTTGCTATCTGCTAGCATGTGTTGTGTTAAAAAAATTATATTACCATAGTTGTCTAGTTATGATCTGCTGTGGTAATGGGTTAGTTCCGTGACGGCCCATGACTGTGTAGGGGCACTCTGTCCCTTGAACTGGCCATGCCACCGCTAAGGCTCTAAGGCTTAGTTGAAGAGGAAGGAGAGAGACTAAGAACTTTGTTTATTCATTACTTGATTGATAATAGATACATACTATCTCTTTTATAGGGATGGCCCGACTTGACGCCTAAAAATAATCTATAAGGAAACCTGTCGGTGTATTAGAACCGATCTTACGTAAAGATTGTTTGATTCGGGGGGTCTCCTAGAGATAAGATCACGCAGAGTGGATTGACATTGGATGTTGTAGACAGTTCAGCCTTCTCCGAGAGAAGAATAACCCTAATCCTGTGTGTATGGTATTCTTGATGATCAAGTAAAAGACTAAGACTATTACAGAGAATAGCGCTTGTGTTCCTACTTGACTGGCTCTTGTTTCTTTTCTTCTCTCCCTTATCTCTCTGATCGATGCCCTTATATAGTCGTGAAGAAGTAGCCGCTGTGTCGCGTGAGATGCGCCGATTAATCCAAGAATCGCGCATGATGGCAGAATTACCGCGCCTCGCTTCTTCACGCCGTCCGCAATTATCTTCCGTGAGATAATGGGGTATTACGCACCATTAATAAGCGGAATAATAGTGCGCAGTGCACTGCTCGATTCCTTAATCAATTGGACCCACTCACCGTAGGTTTGATTATAAGGTGGTCAGAGTTTACCGGGTCGAGAAGAACTTACGACGTGTAGCAATAGAGAAGGACTTACGACTAGGTAGTAGTCGAGAAGGACTTACGACTATGTAGTGGTCGAGAAGGACTTACGACCATGATATATCGTAGCAAGACTTACAACCACTTATTGACTTCTCCTTTAGATAAGGGGTACTCGGGACTATGTGACATCATATTTACCCATAATAAGAATTATAGATAAAAGATAAAATGAGGATTATTAGATCCTCGCCATCTAGCCCCCACCTTCAAGTGAAAGTAACTTACTTGATAAAGGTTTTCAGAATGGACTTACGACCATGAGAATGTCAGAGAATGATAGTCAAGGAAAACTCTTCGACATTTGAGTGTTGCTTTGACCAGAATTTGCTTTATCAGAAGGTTGCTTACGACTATTAAAAGTCATAAAAACCCCTATGACCGCTCTGATGGTCGTGGTAGGGAATCGGAGAAAAGCTCTTCCGATTGATACTTCTTCGACTAGAAAGACTTGGTCAAGAATGTAATTTTGCTTGGAGGTGACAATACGCACTCTACTTTTTCTCGAACTGACCATCTCGAGAATTGCAACCGCCTCTCATAGACTTGTCCGATGAAGCGGTTCCCTGCTGTACATAACCATCTATCATAGACCTATAGTCGGACGGCTTCCAAGCTTACGGAGATCGCGTGGTTATATAAAACTTACCAGAGGTAGACTTGGATTTTTACTTTTCCCAAATCACTCCGCCGCTTCGAGCTCTTGCTTTCTCCGCCTTCGACTAGGTTTCATCTTCTCTCGCCGCTAACCCAATCAAAAACTTCTTGCTTTCGAGCGAAAATGGCCAAGAGAGTTTCGAATGGGAGGAATCGGAGATGGATGCGCTAAGATCAAGATCTTGGTCGATGCCGGAAGATTCCAGAGAAGGCTCGTGAAGTGGATTCCGCCATCGGGCAAAGATCGCCATCTGGGAAAATGGGCAAACCTCGCCTTCCAAGCGTGACAGAGCGCGCCTTCGATTGCTCGCCCACCCTTTCTTAAAGAGTACTCGAACACTTTGGGGTGGAACCGTGAACTTAGGTCCCAATTCCATTACCATGTTGAGTGTGTTCGTATTCCATGCGAGGCGGACTCGGGATTCCATGGATCTCGAGCCGCTCCAATATTATTATGGGATGGCTCGACAAACCGAATCGCTAGTCTGGTTCAAGCTCCACGACTCAAGTCAAGGAGTACATTCAGAGTTTCACCCGGCCTTCGTGGCCGAGCCGGAGGAAGAGGTGGTTCTACCGAAGGTCACCTCCAAGACACCTTTCTTTCGTGGGAAGGTCATGAAAAGAAATCTTCATGGATTCAACCTCAAGATATCAACCTGATTAGCCTTATATTCAAGCCATTAAGGACTTGAAGGAAGAAGGGTTGACTGATGGCATGTGGTGAAAGATTTCATCACACGCCTAATTAGTCCTCCAAGAAACGAGCATCTCCTATGTGGAGGTACTGGGAGAGGAGACCCCACCGTGAGACTACGAGGAGGGTAAGCAATTGTCGACTTAACTCTCCGCTTGGTCTTTCTCAACTTTGTCTAATATTTTTATCTGCTTATTATTGCATCTTCACAGCCGAGGTTGACTCCGCAGTCGACTATCTCGTGAGAAGTCCCCGCCACCGAGGGGCTGCTCAAGTCATTGCGGTTTGTCCGCAGATGAAAGGATAGAGCGCCTAAAGGTAATCGTAAACTGATTCTCTCTTTAGGACTTTATAGTCGAGAAGATACTTACGACTAATGGTGATCGAGAATATCTTATAATCAAGAAAAAGTCGAGAGAAAACTTTACGACTTGGTACTAGTCGAGAAAAAACTTACGACTAATTAGTGATTCTTCTTTTCGCTTTGCTTTACGTAAAGTAGGCATGGAAAATCGCCAGACGCACAAGAAGTCGCTCGATGACTATTGGCGCGGGTTGTCGAAGACAAAGACTTGGCCTCCCTCAAGAGACGCCGACTTGTAAAATCGGCCGACAAGGGGGAGTGTTCGAGTTCTCGTCTTTCGACCAAACTCCTACAGAACACCGCGGCACCGTAGTTGTATCCGAGCCGAGGCCGCACCTCGCCGGCCGAAGAGGTTGAAGCAGCTTGAACCTCTCAAGCGCAAAACTCGCAAGGCTAAGGTACCCTTCTATTATGACACTAATCTTTCGCAGCTTGGTGCCACTCCTAGTTTTATTAAGAAACTTGAAAGGGAGAACTCGAAGGATTTTGTGTCTTTATGAAGGACGATGTCGTGATCAAAGACAACCCGCAATCGAGGGCGTTGTCGCTTCGGAATGGTCGAGACCGATCTCGCCCATCCAAAGATCAGAAACCGAGCTCGTTCCTCGTTTCAAACTCTACGACTGCACGTGGTCGTAGCCGAGCCAATTGTTGAACCTCACCGCACGTGGTCGTGGAGAAGAAGAGGTCCTCCGCTGGGAGGATTGCTCCAAAATTCCCGGTTAAGACCAGTGCAGCAGAGGTATGTGAAATGTATCAAGTGTAAGAACGACATTTACCTTTTTCTTTTCACAACTCGATTTGCTTTTCTTTATTTTAGTCCGACTCTTCAAATTTCCGAATGCTTCACGAGAAGTCCATTGCTATCCTTCACTATCGGAGAGGTAGCAACTGAGGTGGTCAAGCATCACCCTTGGCCCTGTGGCCGATGAAGTCGAGACTCCCTGAGTGTCTCCACATCTGCCAAGTCGTGAATTCACGACTTTGAGGTAGCGGTCGCATCGTTGAGGTGGCCGCCACGACCATCAAGTCGAGAAACAACAGAGGCACTGTGGAAGCCTCCGTCAAGGTGGTGACCACCCATGCACCGCCTGGGAAGGAAATCGAGGAGGCGCTCTTCCCTACCCAAAGAGAAATCACGTAACCGTAATGAGAAAATTTCAACTTCGTGGTGACTTTTGGCCCGCCTCCGTCAGAGGGTCTCACACAGATCGTGACCGAGTCCCCATCCCAAAGATATTCCCAATACGGAGAATACTTTTGACAACGAGCCTCGAGAAGTGTAAGGGACAAAGTCGCGAGGATAGATAAGTCAAAGACCCTGACCTTGTATATTCGATTTTGCTAGAACGACTATGAATGTAAGTATCTTCGTCATACTTATATATGTGGCTTCCTTCCTTCAACGCTTTCTTTGCGTAAAGCTCGAGCAAATTGTCGTTGCTCTGTGAGTATCATCGACAACTTTTAGAGCTAAGACAAGAGAAAGAATTACTCAAGGCAGAGGCGCAGAGGTGGTAAGTCACTTATCATTCATAGTTGTTTTTGACTTAAATACTGTGAAATGTTTCACGAGAATAGTCATGGAAGAAACTCATGATTTAATTAGTCGTCGAAAAGCTTACGACTACTTTCAACTAGGTAGTGGTCATAGAAAGACTTACAACCATATCTTAGTCGCAGAAAACTTACGACTAGGTTGGTGGTTGTAGAAGTACTCACAACCATTCACCGATGTTTATCTCGCCTCGCTTTTTTGTAGGTTAAACAAGGATACGAAGACCTTAATGACTCACTCGACTATGGAAAAGAGGAGTCGAGGAGGCTAAGGAATGAAGTATTAGTTCTCTTGATAGACTTCGAGAGACCTGCTCGTGATCTAAGAAATTGCAGGAAAATAAACAGAAGTGCCGAACTTAAGATCGCTGCTGAGTTTTAACTTTACTTAACTCTCATTTCTTCTTTAGATAAAGAAAATGAGATGCTAAAGCTCAGATCAAGTTCAAGAAAATCTTGGTTATTCAGAGTTTTCCAGATTACAAGAATAAGGATCAAGAACTCAGGGTTTTAGAACTCAAGCAATGTAAGTAACTCTTACCGCTGTCCTTTGAGTATTTTCCTTTTCTAATGCCAATTTCTTGTTCGTAAATTGTCGCCCAATTGAGAAGCCTTGAGGTCAAATCCAAGCAAAGACCTTAATTTGCAATGAGTCCGTCCGCATTGCTAAGATGAATGCAGAGGACATCAAAGCATGGGGCAAAAGCATGTCAAACTATTGCTTCCCATCGAGAAGAGGTCAAGAAATTGGATTCTCAATTAGTAGGTAAGAAAAGCTTTTACCTATAATTATCTTTGTGTTATCTTCCTCTAGAAGTATATTTTGTTTGACCGATATTATTCTTTTCGTAACAAGTGGTCGAAAACAAGAAGCTTCATGAGGCTTCGATTTGTACCCAACAGAGATGGAGTCGATGAAGACTAGTCTTCAAGGCAACATCACTCTCCCGAACAATGTGCTTAGTGAGCTACATTCTGAGGGAAAACTCTCGAGAAGATACCATAGTCGCCACACAAGTACCATTGGGGAACAAGCTGAAAATTGCAAGAAATGGTGACCACTCAAGACTAACTGTCAATCAATAAGGGAAGCAATGAAGTCGCAGTAAGTTACGCTTTGGCGAAACTTAAAGCTCAAGACCCCGCTTTAATGTTAAACCAATCGAAGCCGACTTCGATCGTCTCCGAATCAGGCAAGTCGTCTGATTGAGGAAATGCAATCATTGGTAAAAGGTGGCGAGGAAATGCAATAGGCTCTCCTTCGTGTAATCTTGTAACTACCTTGTAAGGCGCATAATTTTTGTTAATGAGTAATATATGATCCGCTCATTTCTCAAAATCATCTTGTCGAGTAGTTAGTAACTCAAAAGATAATAAACGAACGAAAGACTAAGAATTGAAGTCAAATTAATAACTTTATCCTAGCCCCGACTATTTGCTTAGATTGTTTAGACAATCTAAATAAATAGTGTTTAAAAATGGGGTTTCAAAAACAAAGAGAGGTTTATTTAACTTATAGCTTTTGTTACGTGCTTGGCAATCGGTCTCAAAGAGTAGAAACGACTTGACACTAGGAAGTTCCTTCTAGTGGGGTGACCACGTGCAGAGGAAAGACTTCGACTAGGTGATGTTCCCATCTCTCCGACTAGTTTAATCAAACCAAGAACAAAGAACTTGAGTTAAACAAACGCCTTAGAGTACTTTAGTCATTCGCTCGCCCTTTTGGTGGACTTCGATAAGTCTTTTCCAAAGAGCAAAAGTAGGAGACTGAGCGACACTAGGAAGTTTCCTTCTAGTGGGCGTGACCACATGCAGAGAGGAAAGACTTCGACTAGGTGTGTCTCTTCCTTCACTCAGCTTAAAACAAATCGAGTACACCAAATGTGGTCTAACAAATGTAAGAAAGTGCACTCTACTTAGAATATTTTTTGAATTTATCGAAAAATAGACTAAGATTGAGAGAGTTGGCTTTGATAACATTACGACTAGATAAAACCCGAGCTCTTTGTATTGCGCAAAAGTGAGTAACGAGTCGATGCTAGGAAATTCCTTCTGAGGGCGTAACCACATGCAGAGAGGAGAAGTTTCACCAGATGACGCCGCTTCGCCGCCAAAGGTAAAGAAAAACTGGTGTTTTCATATCATAGTCGAAAGATTAAAAAGCACTACTAAAAATTAAGGCAAAAAGAGGTAGAAAGAACTCGACTTTTATTGCCGAGAAACTCGTCACACATAGAATTTATGAATCGGTCGATGTTCCAAGAGTTTGAGAGAACTCCGCCCATCTTCCATTGCTAGTCGACTAATTCTCGCCGAGTTACTTCGACCATCGTAAGGACCTTCCCATTTAGGGAAAGTTTATTCCGATTAGACTTGGATTGGCGAGCCTCAATACTAAGTCACCATGCAAGGCCGCGAGGTTGACCTTACGATTATAGTATCCGCCAGGCTTGTTGGTAGACCGCCGAACGGATTAAGGCTAGGTTTCTCCTCTTCGAGTAGGTTAATGTCATCCGCCAAGTTGTTCCCGGTCCGTTGTTGAAGGTTTCAACTCGTGTCGACCGCAATTTTAGCTCCGAGGAAGCATGGCTTCGCCCAAAACTAGAAAAATGGTGTTTCTCCCGTTGCTCGACGGTGGTCGCATTTAACCGCCCATAATATGGAAGGTAATTCTGTACCCAAGCCCCGAGCGCTAACAAGTCGGGTCAAGACTCGAGTTTTAATTCTCGCATTATTTGGCCGCTTGCACGCTCGACCGCCCCATTGCTTTGGGGATGTGCAATGTATAATAGCATAGCTTGGTACTAACTCGCCGCAAAATTCCCAAATTTTGCACTTATAATTGTTTATTATTGTCTCGTAATTATCCGACTTAACTCCAAATCGACTAATTACGCTTCTCATCATGAACCTTTTGTCGCCTGCTGTTATCCTGAGCATGTGTTCACTTCGATCCATTTTGTGAACGTGTCAATAGCCACAAAAGGAATTCAAACCTCCCGAGCTTTGGGAAACGGTCCTAGGATATCAAGCCCCCTGTCGCAAAAAGGCCAAGAAAGAGGTATTGTTTGTAATGCTTGAGCCGGTTGGTGTATCTGTCTACCATGGAATTGGCACTGACACACTTTTTAACCACCTCCATAGCATCGCATTGTCAGAGGCCAAGAAAAACCTTGTCGAAAGGCTTTACCAACCAATGTTCAGAGGAGGCATGCGTCCCACAGATGCCATCTGTATATCGTGAAGGAGTGTTATTCCTTCGCTTTGCTGAATGCATCGCATGAGTATTCCTTGGGTTCCTCGCTTATAGAGGACTCCTTCAACCAAAGTATACATTTTGGCTTTTCTGATAATCGATCCGCTCAAGATCATCTTCTGCACGGAACCCTGTAAAGATATACTCGAGATGGGAGTCATCCAGTATCCTCGTAATCTAATGAGGCCATCTCAAGAGGAGGTGTTTCGGTTCTTCGACTGCAGACGCTTTTGGAGTTGCTCCAAGAAAACTCCTTTGGTATCGTGGATCGGAAGAAGCCATCCGAGCAAGTTGGTCTCATGAGGAAATTATCCTTTCGAGGGATAAATTGTACCTCAAACCTAAAAATGTTTTTCTAGCTTACGCATTGATAAGTACCGAGCCATTGTTGAGTTAGAGCATCGTACTTCTTCCGATTTGATTCACGACTAGTTGAGAGTCCTCTCACGAGTAGTCGATTTAATCGAGAGTGCTTGCGCTCGTATGCCGCCTAGCAAACCTTCGCAGACTGCACATTGTTAGTAGCCCGAAAGTTTAATTGTATGGCATACTTTAAGGTTTCTCCTAGAGGAGATACCAGACCACCCTCACTTCGAGCCACTTAAAGTAAGTGACCCGTCAGTACATCATCCACCGGTCGGGAATCAGATCGGGATCCTCGAATGTTCAGATTTGTCCATTCGCCACAAAGTCCGCCAAGATTCCGATTTTATGGTCGCTCGACACGAATGGAGGTCGAACTCCCAAGTTCGATCGACCATTTTGCCATGCGCCCCGCCGCTTCCTTATTATGGAGGATTGCTCCAAAGGAAACTCAGACAAGACAATTATTTTGTGCGTCAAAATAATGCCGCAGCTTCTCAAGACATGAGGAGGGAGGGCAGAAGTTTTTGACCCGAGGGTAACGCCCTTAGGCCCGTAAAACTTCGCCGACGAGTAAACCGGTCGTTGTACGCCACGCTCTACGACTAGCATCGCGCTTGTCGCCTCGTGGCGCGGCAGCCTAGGTAAATTAAGAGCGCCTCTTCCGCTTTGGAGAAACCGCATCAGAGCACTCGAAAGATACCTCTCGACATCCTCAAAGGCAACGCTATTCTGCTCGACCACTCAAAACCTTCATGTCTCCCCGAGAAGTTTAAAGAAAGGTAGTCCTTTTCTCCTAGTCAGGCGATGAAACGACTTAAAGCCGCCATGCACCCAAAGTGAGTTTTTGACTTCCTTTTGTGTTTGGAGGACGATCCGAGGATGGCTTTTATTTTTCAGATTTGCTTCATTCCTCGCTCGCATACTAGGAATCCAAGCAATTTTCTCAAGAAATTCCAAACACACACTTCTTCGATTGAGTTTTAAGCGCGGCTTCGAGGTTGTCGAATGTTTCTTGTAGGCCTGATATGATTAAGTCTCTTAATGCTTTTTACGACTAGATCATCAACATAGGCTTCCAAATTCCTACCTAATTGAGATGAAAAGTCGATTGCATTAAGCTATTCTTAGACCAAATGGCATTTTGACATAGCAAAAGGTACCAAATGGAGTAATGAATGCGGTCTTTTCTTCATCGCTTAAACACATATTGATCCGTGGTATCCGTAATATGCATCTAAAAACTTAATATCTCACAACCCGCAGCTTGAATCAACCAAATTGATCGACACGAGGTAAAGGGAAATCATCTTTTGACAAGCTTTATTAAGATCAAGAAAGTCCACGCACATACGCCATTTGCCGCTTGACTTTTTGACCATTACAGGTTAGCCAACCACTGGGTGGTTGACTTCTCTTATAAAGCCCGCTTAAGTAGCTTATCCAACTCGATTAATAGCATCTCGCCGATCAGGCAAATCTCCGTAATTTTGTTTTACAGTACTTTATCAGCCGTAGCTAGCCTCGTGCTCGATCACCTCCCGGGACTCCGCATGTCTGATGCTTGCCACGCAAAGACATCCGCGCTAGCTCGAGGAAGGTAATGAGGGCGCCTTCCTATTGGGGCCTAAGTCTCCCGATGCTAATACTCGAGGGTTCTTCCAGGCCCGAGGAACCTCTTTGACTTGGTCGCTCGCTTTGGTGTAGCTTTTTAGGCTTCACTTTGCAGTCGAAGGTCGACTTTCATCTCGAGTTGGTATTTGACCAACCATCTCGAGGATCGACGGCCGCAGCTTATACGCCATCTTTTGTCACATCAATGGTGATCACCTTTGGGACCTCGCATCTTAAGACATTGATACCCGTAATGAGTAGCCATTAAGAATTTTGCCAAAGTTGGTCGTCCGAGTATGGCGTTATATGCCGATCAAATCGACTACATCAAAGGAGACTTTCTCTGTCTCCAAATTACTTGGTGAGCCAAATGTTAAAGGAAGAGAAACTTGGCCAATAGGTTTGGTCAAGACCCTGTGATAATTCCATGAAAGGAGTATCGATCGCCTTACCTTTGTCCCGGTACTTGCATCTCGCCCAGGCATTAGTAAATAATATGTTCAAAGAATCGCCACCATACACTGATTGACCCGACAGCTTGTTGATGGTGGGTTCGACCACAATCGGATATCGACTGATCGACTGTGAGTGATCTGACAATATCCTTCTCAAAAGAGATGGTAACTTCCACCACTTCTGAATTTATTGACGAGAGGAGTATGTAGAGAATTTACCTCTCGTCCTGCAGCTTTTGTTGTCGCTGGAGTCGTGATGTCGATGATCCTCCGTAGATGTGCTACGGTATGTTATGGATCTTGGAACGGCATCTCCTCATCATCCGACGACTTTTGGCCACTCGTATGTCCTACCCGCCGAGTAGTAGGAGTGCTTTGTCATTGTAGTAGTCCTCAGCTTTTTGAAAACTCCCTAGCTAAGTGAGGTCATGTCCTTCCTTTTATGAAAAGGACACCACTTTGGTTTGTCGCTCTACGATCGCGCTGCTTACCTTTGCCTTGATCAGTGGTACGACTTGGTGGTTGGGGTCTCCATCTTTCACTACTAGAACCTCCTTGGAACCACTGGGCTGTGGTTTTTGATTTTTATTTTCTTCTTGGACTTTTTGCTTTTTTATCCTTACCAACTTCACCTCGCTCTCGAGGAGTATATGTTTCGATCGATAGTGTTGTTCCACTGACCGCCTCGTAAGCAGCAGATATCGATCGCCATCTCAAGAGTTCTGCACATGTGTTGGGAGGATTCAGAGCAATGTCCTCCTCGTTATTCTTCTAATATGACTCCTTGCTTAAAAGCCCCGATCACAGAGGAATCGTGAATTTCCTGAATTGAGTTACTTAACCCGACTAAAGCGCTTGATGAATTGACGCAAAGTCTCGCTGTTGTTCTCGCTTTATCCGGCAAGTCGCCTTCTTTCCGTGGCGGTTGTATGTGCCTTTGAAATTATCAGTAGAAGATCACGAGGTGTTGCTAAGAGTAGATCGACTGAGTGGTTGGTTTAATAACCACGATCGAGCGGATCCTTCGAGCACACTAAGGTAATTCGCCATTACATGCTCTCCTCCCGCCGCTTGACGACTGCTAGATAGATCAAGAAATTCGATGGGATTTTGAGATCCATCAAATTTCTCCATGTTCATCGGTCGAAAATGAGGTGGCCAAATGAATCGCCAAGGTCAAAGCGAAATGCCCCAGATCCCAGAATCACTTCTTGACGCCTTCTTTGTAGAAAGAAGGGTTAATGTCACCAGTGATCGTGATACGACGATACCCTGTGAACAGTCGACTGCTCGTAGTAGGCCTCTGCTTCTACGAGGAGAATACTCCTCGATTCCACTGCTAGAATTTCTTGTCGTCGGTGAATGATCACCTCTTCGAGGGGCTTTGATCTTCACCGATCGAAAGGTATTTCTATTCAATAGGGAATCGATTCGACTTATGGTCGTGGTCGATTCCTACGAGAAATATTCGATTGATCGGTAATGAGGAAGTCGATTACTACGACTCACCGAGTGTTGTCGATGAGGTACTCCACCTTGTCATCACAAATCAAGTCTTTGCGTAATCTCTTCAAAGAAAGAGATCGCACTCGCGCTCGAGCAAGCTCTTGATCGATTCTCGAGCAAGTCGCTGATGTTCGGAGTTCTTGTACCTCCTCCGATCGATGTTGAATGCGCCGTGCAAGTTCTTCCGATCGCAATTTTCTTTCTTCCGACGACATCAAAATCCTCCTCATCGTCTTTGAGGCCTTCTTAGTGGAGTGCGAGAATGTCGAGGATTTCTCGCTCATCGTGAGTGTTGGTCCTCTCGCCACCGGTGGCCCTTGCCATTACCACGAGGGGCGCAGGTGTGATCTTCGGGAGTGTCCTTATCTCGGCTCCATGAGGTCGACTCGATTTGGGGGAAGGACGAAGACCTCCCGCTGATGATTCTCACTTGCGCCGAGGCCTCCCGCTTGAGGAGTGCTCGAGGGACACCATCTCGCGACTTGGAGTAATCCTCCGTAGGGGAACTCCGTTATAATCGGCTCGCTCGCAAATGAGATCTCATGGGAGACGGCCGAATTTGGTGAAAAGCATGCTTGATCCCACCTCTCCGGAGTTACCCCGAGAGAGAATCACTAGATGCCGTGGAGTCTCCGAATGGTGGCTCCTGTAACTTGACTTACCAAGCCTGACCGCCTTAAGGGACTTGAACACTTGGAGAAAAACTCGTCGCGCTGTGAGTCCTCCTGGGCGGTCCCGGCCTGATTGACCCTTGTCCTTGAGGGAAATGGCTCCTCCTGTTGACGATTGTTGTGGGGGATAAGGATCCTCCTCAACTCTATTAATGGGATGGTTTCTCGAGAATAACTCCAAGGCAACATCACCATCACGGATGCATCACTTGGCTCATAGTCGAAACCGCATCCATGTCGACGTCTCAGAACCGCCAAGTCAAACCAGCTTCCTCGCTCCATTCTCCCGCCATGATTGCATGAGATTGGAAAAAGAGAGTATGTTGACAAGAGATTACCTAAGATCCCTACTGACGGCGCCAACCGCTTGCGGTATTAGAACCGATCTTACGAAAGATTGTTTGATTCGGGGTCTCCTAGAGATAAGATCACGCAGAGTGGATTGACACGGATGTTTAGATACAGTTCAGCCTTCTCCGAGAGAATAATAACCCTAATCCCGTGTATGGTATTCTTGATGATCAAGTAAAAGACTAAGACTATTACAGAGAATAGCTTGTGTTCCTACTTGACTGCGTCTGTTTCTTTTCTTCTCTCCCTATCTCTCCGATCGATGCCCTTATATAGTCGTGAAGAAGTAGCCGCTTTGCTTCAAGGGAGATGCTCTGATTAATCCAAGAATCCGGCGCATGATGGCAAGAATTACCGCGCCGGCTTCTTCACGCCGCTCGCAATTATCTTCCGAGATAACGGGTAATTACGCACCATTAATAAGCGGAATAATAGCGCTGCGCACTGCTCGATTCCTTAATCAATTGGACCCACTCACCAGAGGTTTGATTATAAGGTGAAACGAGTTTACCCTGGTCGAGAAGAACTTACGCATCGTGCAGCAAATGCCAGAAGGACTTACGACTTATGTAGTGTCGTGAAGGACTTACTTAACCATGATATAGTCGTGAGCAAGACTTACAACCACTTATTGACTTCTCCTTTTAGATAAGGGGTACTCCTGGGACTATGTGACATCATATTTACCCATAATAAGAATTATAGATAAAAGATAAAAATGAGGATTATTAGATCCTCGTCAAAACCTATCTCTAGCAATCCAATCTAATAATAACTTGCCTAACTAATAGATAATACCAAACACCTAATAGATAGATTCTTAAATAATAAATATTTCCTAATAAGCACGGTAGCGCCGTTCCACGTGAATAATATACGTGCTACACTATCGTGTCGTACTTTGTCGTGGCGCTACAGTGCTCCCCGAGATCGTGACCATAACATTACACCTCTCACGGCGAATCAGCTCGTCCTTGAGCTGTTAGGTTGCGGCCATGGATGAAGACATTTGCATCCCCATGTTGACAGGAGTATCTGGTATCGCCGTCGGTTCGCTTGAGAGCACATCAGTGACACTCAGACATATGACGCCCAAGGAAGAAGCGCCTTAGCATTGTTAGATATGTATATAGCCGAGGGTGTTCTTTGCATGTTGTCAACCCTATACATGTTATATATTAGCCCTTTGGCATTGGAATAGACAACAAACCTCATTCCAACATGGTATCAGAGCGAGGTTAGGGTTTGCCGGCCGCTGATGCCACTCTCCCAAGCCCTTCTTTCCTTCTCCCGTTGAGGGCGTCTGCTCAGCTCCACCGCCAAAATCCTGTGCACCCAACGCCCAAATCCCGCCGCATTGTGAGATCCCGCCGCGAGATCCGGCTCCCACAGATCTGCATCGGCCTTTGCCGACCAGAATCGAGCTCCTGCTCGCGCGCGGCTCCTGAGCTCCTCTGCTCTTTTACGTGCGCCGCTCGAGCTCCAACTGTCGGATCCGCCGCTCCACCGCAAGATTCCCTTCGCCCTCCACCGGATCCAGCTCCCCACTGCCTGCTCTCGCCATCCCGTTGAGCTCACGCCGGCCGCGCCAAAGACCACCGCTGCCACTCCTCTCGCCGAGCACGAGATCCGGCTTACTCCATTGCTACGCCTACCACGCACCGCCGCCAGCCATCTACGTAACGCCGCCCGCCACCGACCATCTCCGGTAAGGCCGCCTTCCAGACGCCGCCACTCCACTGCCACTGGTAGTCTGGTGGCGATTCGGCCCGATCTGCTCCAGATAGCTACCGCCGGTGGCTCTTTCGCCATCCCGCCCCCCTGGTTCGTTTCGATGGGACGAACTTCCGGGAGTGGGTCGTTCACCTGAGGATTCACCACAATAGCCAGCATCTCTAGGGTCATCTTGCCGGCAAGCATCCGCCTCGCCCTGCACCGCCAGTTCTGCCCGCTCTTCCTGCTGATACGGATCGGGCGACTCAGGAGGCCGCCAATGTTGCACTGGAGGAGGCCCTAGAGTTCTACCAGTCTGAGTTGCACGCCTACGAGCGATTACAGGATGCCGAGGCTTGTGCTACCGCCATCATGGTAGGTAGCATGCTCGTGGTCATCTCCATGGATGTGACGGGGCTGCCGACGATCCAGCTTATGTGGGAGCGCCTCCAAGCTCACAACTAGCTGACGAGTGATGCTATGTACCTCTCAATCGTGCACCAGGCTCATTCTCTTCAGCAGCTCAATGCCACTGTGAATGACTTCTACCAGCAGATGTCTGAGATGTGGCGTCAGCTTGACTCTCTGGGGTCGGATGTTTACTGGACCTGTCCCTCCTGTGTGGGGTTCCACGCTCACCAGGCGACTCACCGTCTCTAGGACTTCCTGATGCGTCTCCGGCCTAAGTTCGAGACTATGCGTGCTCAGCTCCTGACTCGCCACCTGCGCCCGAACTTGGTGGAGGCTTAGATGCAGGCTGTCTTGTGCCTTGGCCTTCTCCTTCATTGGTTTCTTGAAAGATCGCCATGGTACCTCCCCATCTCCCGACCCGCGCTGGTTGTTGTCTCTGTTGCGGGTCTCCACTACACCTACTGCCAGCGTGATGACCACAGGTATCAGGACTGCTACAACGGAGGGACCAGGTCGTCGGGGTGGACATCCCCCGAAGGGCTCTAGAGGTTCCTCCCACTCGAGAGCTGGCGCCTCTCGCCAGAGCTCTCCAGTGATGCCACGCAACAACTCCTCTCACTACTCCAGCGCCTCGGTGCCGGCTCGTCCTCAGAATCCTCAGGTTCTGCTCGTCTGGCTCATGCTTCTCAGTAGTCTTCCTCGCCTCCGCCTCCTCCCTCGTCAGGTATCTTGTCTCCGTGGATCTTGGACTCTGGTGCTTCCTTTCGCATGACACTAGATTCTACCCACCTCACTTCTGTGTGTTCCACAGTTTTTCCTTCCATTGTTCAGATTGCAGATGGTACCTCTCTTCCTGTTACGGGCCGAGGCACCCTTTCACTTCTTTTTATGTTCCTGCAGTCTCTCATGTTCCTCAGCTTACTATAGAGCTTATGTCGGCTGGTCAGATCATTGATCACGACTGTCGTGTTGTTCTCGAGTCTAACTCTTTTTGTGTTCAGGACCGTTGTATGGGGACTTAGCTTAGCACTGGCCAACGGCACCGTGATTCACAGCGTCTTTGGGAGCTTGACTGGCTTCATATTCCTTCCACTGTCTCCACTAGCCAGTCAGCCACTACCACTTCCTATGGTATTGCCGCGTCCTCCACTACCTCCTTCGTTCAGTGGCACCATTGTATTGGTCATCTCTGTGGCTCGCGTCTATCGTCATTAGTAGGTCGTGGTGTTCTTAGGTCTGTTTCTGGAACACCTCTTTACATTGTATAGGTTGCAAGCTTGGCAAGCAACTGCAGCTCTCCTATCCCTCTAGTGATTCTATTTCTACTCGTTCGTTTGATATTGTTCACTATGATGTTTGGGGTTTGTCTCCCTTCGTTTCGAAAGGAGGTCATCGATACTATGTGATCTTTATTGATGATTATTCTCATCATACTTGGATCTACTTCATGTCCTCTCGCAGTCAGGTTCTCTCTATTTATCACATGTTCGCCACCATGGTTCACACTCAGTTTGATTTGGTCATTCGTGTGTTTCGTGTCGACTCTGCTAGTGAGTATCTATCTGCTACTTTGCGTTAATTTCTCGCTGAGCAGGGTCGGTATGTCCCAGCGACTGCAAGGGATAATGATGCGTCGATGGCGAATTCGATCGCGCGACTCTGCGCCCAGGAGCCGTGGCGAATAGCTTTTGTCGACAAGCACGAGATGAGGAACAAAGAATCTGGATTTGGGGAAATAGACTTTACTTGATTGCTTCCAATACAATGAGTAAGGCTCCCCTTTTTATAGCACTAGATCAACTCCTGTGGAGTCCGAATAAAAGTCGTATCCTATCTGTTAAAGAAACCAATAACTAGAGATAGTCTAGGAAACTTGAATACATATTCTTTAATTGAAGATAACTTGTTAATTGATTATGTTTTATGTAGCTAACGACTGAACCTTGCTCCTTGCGTTGCGACATTGATATGGAATACCCCACATAACATCTCTCCCTACCTTGACAAACAGCTCGTCCTCGAGCTGAAAAGAAGGATAAGACAGCTTGAAATCCTCCACTAGTTCCCATGAAGTATCAGCAGGAAGCATACCAACCCATTGAACAATAACATGCCAAACATCTTAACGAAGACTGGCCTTTAAGATCTTTGTGGGAGTCGGAATTGTACGACCACTATCCGTAGGAGGTAGCACTGGTATTTCTGTTGGTGGCGTCCATGAGAACTTGAGAAGACCTACACGGAACACATTGTGAAGCCACAATCCTTCCGGCGGTTGGAGCCGGTGATATGGCCCATAATACCTCGGTCCCAACTTGTATGTTCTTCTACCTGGCAGTGAAGCTGCTTGACGATGAAGCAATCGTAACCATACCCATTCACCTACTTCATATGTAATCTCCCGATAATGTTTATCATAGTATTGCTTGGCATAGTTCTGGGCTTGCAGGAGATTATCACGCACCTCTTGAAGAAAGACATCACGGTTCTGAAGTTGAACTTACATCACGCTACTTTTGCGTCCCTTCATCCATATATTCGCAAAGCTCGGAGGTGAACGCCCATATACAATCTTGAAGAGAGTGTCGCGTAGAGCCGTATGATATGATGTATTGTAACAATACTCGGCCCATGGAAGCCATTCTACCCAAGCTCGTGGTCGGTCCCCTGTGAGACAACGAAGATACATTGCAATGACTTTACTTACTACCTCCGTCTGGCCATCGGACTGTGGGTGAAACACCAAACTCATATGAAGAGTACTAGTTAATCTGAATAAATCCTTCCAAAAAGCACTAGTAAAAACCGGCTCACGATCGCTCACAATAGAATGTGGAATGCCATGTAGTCGTACAATTTCTTGAAAGAATACACGGGCAACTGTGGTAGCTGTATATGGATGTCCTATTGGAATGAAGTGAGTGTATTTAGAAAAACGATCGATGACTGACAGAATTACTGATTTCCCATGTACGCAAGGCAACCCTTCAATGAAATCCATTGAAATATCTGCCCATATTGTCGTTGGTACTACTAGTGGTTGTAAGAGACCCGCAGGGTGTAGATGTTTAGTCTTATTCCGTTGGTAGGTTACACATGCTCTAACGAAATTCTGGACTTCCTTCTTGCATGCGGAACATAAAAATCCGACCAAAATGGATGAAGTGTTTTCTGGAACCCTTCGTGTCCTGCGTGAGCTGCTGATAAAATCACTTGTAGGGACGGTGATACCGCTGAAACATATACCTTTCCTCCATGCATAATGAGGCCATCTATAAAGGACCAAGGCACTCCCAATTCACCAGACCGAATCTGAGAGCAAAGAGTTTGGAGCTCAGGTGAGAGAACCACCTCCTGCTGAAGTTCCCCAAAGAGAGAAAAAGATGGTCCAGAGAGAGCAAAACTGACTATCGTGTCTCCTTCTCGACGGGAAAGGGCATCCGCCACAGTATTCAAACGTCCAGGACAGTATTCCACCATAAAACTATACCCAAATAACTTGCTCACCCATTGGTGTTGTGGGATGGTAGAGAGACAATGATCCAACAAAAACTTCAAGCTGTAATGGTCCGTACGTACGATGAAAGAGCGACCCCAATGGTACGGTCGCCAGTGTCGTATTGCATGCACCAAACCGATGAGTTCCCATTCATGTGCAACAAGTTTTGTATGACGTGCAGCTACTGGTTTACTGAAGAAAGCCACCGGTCCCATACCTTGGTGCAAGACGGCGCTGAAACCGATACCCGAGGCATCACACTCAACGATAAAATCCCAAGAGAAGTCTGGTAAATGAAGAACCGGAGCCATGGAGAGAGCTTTTTTAAGTGTTGTAAACGTGTGATCGGTAGCCTCGGACCACTGAAAAGTTTCCTTTTTGAGTAATTTGGTGAGGGGGTTGCTATCGTGCCAAAATCTCGTATAAATTTGCGGTAGTAGCCCGCGAGACCAAGGAACCCACGTAGCCCATGTGTTGTCAGTGGTTGTGGCCATGTTTGGACCGCACGCACCTTATCTTCATCCATGGCCAACCCCTTCGCCGAGATGACATGGCCAAGGTATGTTACGGATGTTGTACCAAAATTGGATTTGGATCACTTCAGGTATAAGCAATGGACACGTATGACTTGAAGAACCGCCCGTAGGTGTTGTAAATGTTCAGACCATGACGAACTGTAGATCAAAATATCATCAAAAAAGACGAGCACAAAACGGCGAAGATAAGGTCGCAAAACCTCGTTCATTAATGCTTGGAATGTGGATGGTGCATTGGTTAGGCCGAACGGCATCACCAAAAACTCGAAGTGACCATGGTGGGTTCTGAACGCGGTCTTCTCCACATCGAGGTCATCGTCGGTGCACTACCTGGCACTGGTTGTCGCGGTGCAACCGGTATGGGTACAGACGGACGTTGGCCTCCTGGAGACCGTGAAATCGTCCGGCTGCTACTTGCCATTGTCGGCGTGGGCACTGACTGATTGCGGCGCTCATAGGCCCATGCTAAGCTGATGGCTACCTGGAGGTCTGGTGGGTTTTGGAGCTTGACATCTACGCGCAATTGCTATGGAAGACCTGCCGTGAAAAGTTGCATCTAGTGGAGTGGGTGTAATGCCTCTGTTCTACATAACAACTCCAAATATTGATCAATATAGTCTTGAACTATGCCGGGGAATGGAAGTTGGGCCAAGGCTCCGAGTGGATTTCTTCGGAGAGGTGGTCCAAACTGTAGGTTGCACAACTCCTTAAGGCGGTGCCATGTCGGTTGACCATAATCCCGTTCCAGCTGGAAGTACCAATATTGGGTGATCCCCGTGAGATGATAAGAAGCTAGCCAGACTTTGTCTGCTTCATCCGTCCTTTGCCCCAGAAAAAATTGTTCACACCTGTTTATCCATACTAGAGGATCATCCTTGCCATCATATACGGAAAACTCCAGCTTATCATAGCGTGGAACCCCGGCGGACGTGTTCCCTATGGGTGGCAGATAGCCGCTGTTCGGCTGTTGCATCTGATAGGGCACTTGAATTGGCTGATATGGAAGTGTGGAGGTTGCAGTTGCAGCTATGCCATATGGAAACGGTATGGGTTGGTGTGTTGCGGATGATGCGAAGATGGGCCCTTGCAGCAATCCTGATGATGGGTGCCCCAGGTGTGTCGAAGGAACTAGCGGTTGCGATCCTGGTGGCGTTTTCAGGAGACCGGGCAGCTCCGCTGCAGGTTGTTTTTCAACAGCCGTGAGGCGGGTGACCACATCACCCATTTGCTGATTCATGCCGTTGAGTCGAACTGTGAGCATCTGGAGAGTTTTAACGAGTTGCGTCATGGTTGTCTCTTCCGCTTCTTCTGATGTTGACATCGGATCTCCCGGAGTTGGCTCTGATATCAGATTGGTATGTCCCAGCAACCACAAGGGATAACGATGCATCGCTGGCGAATTCGATCGCGCGGCTCTGCGTCTAGGAGCTGTGGCAAATAGCTTTTGTCGACAAGCACGAGATGAGGAACAATGAATCTGGATTTGGGGAAATGGACTTTACTTGATTGCTTCCAATACAATGAGTAAGGCTCCTCTTTTTATAGCACTAGATCAACCCCTGTGGAGTCCGAATACAACTCGTATCATATCTGCTAAAGAAACCGATAACCAGAGATAGTCTAGGAAACTTGAATACATATTCTTTAACTGAAGATAACCTGTTAATTGATTCTATTTTTGTAGCTGACGACTGAACCTTCCTCCTTGTGTTGCGACGTTGGTATGGAATACCCCACATAATAAGGGTACTCTTCCCTAGTACCTTTGTCCTAGTGCTTACTCAGAACGGTGTCTCTGAGCGTAAACATCGTCACTTGCTTGAGACCACTCGCACCCGCATGCTTGCCTCTTTTGTCCCCTCATACTGGCCGAGTTGTGTTTCATCTCTTGCATTTCTCATCAACATGCAGCCTTCCACTACTCTTGAGTTACTCGCTCTCGAGCGCCTCGTGGTTGAGCCCAGTCTGATCACCTTCGCGATTTGGTTGGTCTGTTTGTCCTTCCACCTTGTGAGCGCACCAAGTTGACTGCTCAGTCAGTTGAGTGTATTTTCCTTGGCTACAATCTTGAGCATATGAGTTATCGTTGCTACGACCCTGTTGCTCGCCGGATGAGGATATCTCGGGATGGTACTTTCGACGAGTCCCGACCTTACAACCCTCGTTCCCCCACAATCAGGTTAGATTCTCTTGTTGAGTCGTTCTCCTTTCTGACTTTTTCTGATTCTCCGCCTTCCACTACTGTTTCGATTCCTCCAACTTCTTCGCCTCCCTCTCCTCCGGCTGCACCTGTTCCACCTCCATCAGAGTTTCCTTCCCGCTCTTTTGTTGAGATTCCACATTTTCCTCTGCACTACTCTCGTCGTCCTCGGCCTACTCCTTCAGTTGAGCCTCCATCTTTGCTGGGCCCTGTTCCCAGCTCTTCTTCTCCGTCCTTGCTGGGTCCCGCTTCGCCTTCTCTTCCCAAATACAATCTTTGTGATCATCACCACTGAGTCGCTTTGGCGCTATTGATTTCGATGTTTGCTCTTACGAGCCTATGACCTCTTGTGGAGTGCTGCCGCTGCTGAGTGGCGGCTTCGCGATGTCTGAGGAGATTTACGCTTTGAGGCGTCACGGCACTTAGGATCTTGCGCCTCTACTTGCACGTGTCACTCCCATCACGTGCAAGTGGGTGTACAAGATCAAGACCCGCTCGGATGGTTCCCTTGAGCGCTACAAGGCTCGTCTTGTGTGTTGGGTTTAATCTTGTTGTCTAATGTTTTATTTGTGTTTGCATGGTACTATGCATACAAGGCATTGTGGGTGCGTGTGTTAGCATGCATGAGGTATTGGCTATCTGTTAGTGGCCATGCAATGTGTTAGTGGCCATGCATGGATCGCGTGCATGCGATGCTGTATGGTGGCATGTATTGACTTAGTAGGATCTACGTCCGATGAGATTAGTTGGCTTGCCAAGTCATGCATCGTAAAGCTTGGATCGAGAAGACATGCATGCGATAGTGGTGCACGCCTAGGAGGTGTGGCGTGGCGACCAGCGTCACAGGTGTGAAGTTTATATAATGTCTTGTAATGTGCTTGTATCGGTTGAGAAAAACGAAGCGAAGAAGATTGGCTATCTTTATTGCGACCAGAAATATTGAGTTCTTACTCCATTTCTTCTCGCGTGTGTATTGTTTTTGCTTGTTTATTTTAAGGCTAACAATTGGTATCGAGCTTGTGTTTGTGTACATCTTCATCCATGTCGTCTTGAGTTCGCGAAAGCGTCACCGCGATAAGGCGTTGAGAAGGCCGTGAGGGGCGTCTGAAGAAGCGTCGGCCTGTGACGATATCTCCTCCGTATCCCATGCTCACGAGGAGCAACTACACGACCACGCGGGCCTTCTCATAAGCTTCTTGAGAAGGTCACCGTTCAGTGCGCCTCACGCCGTCCGGTGTCGGCAAACACGTGGAGTGAAGAGACTGAACTGGCACTCTAACTAATCAAATGGCAAAACTGCAAGTGGATTCACAATGCGGTACCTTAGGCAAGGCATGTCAGGGTCTGCTCTCCTAGTTCAGGAAATGCAACACATGCGGAGGCACAAAAAGATGAGAGGCTTGCTCTTAGCTCAAGGAATGAATATGGCACAATCAACAACTTCCTCCGATCGTCGAGGCGCGTATTTGTAGCCCAAAACCTCACCTAGAGTTTGAATAGAATCTGCTGCGAAATCGTATGGCAGTACTACCGACGGTCGATGGCCGATACTCGCACATAAACGACAAGCACGATATGACAGAATCGGACGAAACTAGCCGTTGAAAAGTGAAATTTGGTACTACCGAGCGTTGATCGTGCGGTAGTTTCGCACTCGTAGTTCCGTTTACGATGCGCGATCTACCGCTTGCACTCAAGTCCAACACATGGCACCTTAAAACGTCTGCTCCAACTTAGGATTGACAGAAGCTGCAGTGACATCCCCACACTGCAGTACTATGCACTTCTAGATGAGCAAAGAATTCTCAAGGAGGTGTCTCTCTGGAAAAAAGCGTCTTGATTTTCGGACCAACCGGTGTCACGGTAGTTCCACTCTCAACATGCCGGTACTACCACACAGCGGTAGTTCCGCAGTTATAACGCTGGAACTACCGACTATCTGAGAAAAATAGCAGCTTTCTACAGACTTCAATTGCAAAACATATTTGCCAATTGATGAGTCATACCAACAAAGATCGCATACAAGATTCCTAACAAGTTGCAAAACACATTTGCCAACTTTAGAATCATACCACAAGGAATAAAATACATGGACTCAAACCATTTGCAAAACACATTTACAAACTCAAGTCACATGCTACAAGAAATCAAGCATGAGCATCAACTATTTGCAAAACACATTCGCAAATAATAACATCATGCCACAAGGCTAAGGTGCATGGACTTCAACCCATTTGCAAAACACATTTGCAAATTATAGTCCCATGCTACAAGGATTAAATGCATGTGCCTCGGCTATTTGCAAAACACATTATGAAATAATAGCACCAAGCATAGAAGAGCTAGAGGAAGCATAATCAGGCGACACATGACTAACGCATGCGAGGCGTCAAGACCCACTGAATAGTACGACAACCTATACTAGCAATCAGCCTTCCAACCAAACACCAAGACCGGTAAAAGATCGAAAACACATCCTTAGCCCTAGCTAGTCATACATTTGCCTTGCATCTTCTTGAAGCTTGATGATTTTACATCATCACTTTAAGTCACGGTGGGAGGTGACTTGATAGAAGCGTGAACACATGATCTTGCTTCCTCAACATCATCGAGGGTTTCTTATCTTGAACATCGTCAACACATGATGCATTTCTTCATCAGGATGTCTTATACTTGATGCATCAACAAGGCAAAAGTTAAGGTGTTAATTTGTTGCGTTCATGGTACTTTGCGGTACCTTGTGGAGGGTGATTTTCAGCAGGAGTATAGTCGTGACTACGATGAGACATTCGCTCATGTTGCTCACATGAGCACTGTTCGCACTCTCCTTGTTGTGACCTTTGTTCGACAATGGCTCATCTCTCAGTTCGATGTTAAGAATGCACTTCTCAATGGCGAGTTGTGTGAGGTTGTAAGATCGAGGAGGCCGACTAGAGGGGGGTGAATAGGCGGTTTTAAAAATCACTTTGGCTAAAACCAATTTATAATACGGAAGCTAATAACACTTTGGTTTTGCACAATTAAAACCTAAATCAACTAGGCTTGACTAAGTGCACCAACAATATGTATACAATTGAATGAGAGCAATCATACAAAGATATATATAAGCAATTAAAGCAAGTAATGTAAATTGCTCAAAGTAAAGCACAAGAACAAACCACAATAGACACAATGATGTTTTATCGTGGTGTTCAGAGACTTGCCGGTCTCCCCTAATCCACGTTGAGGTAAGCCAAACGAATTGGACTAGCTCCACAAATTAAGCCGACACCTCCGAGGTAAGTCCAACCACTTGGACCGGTTCGAACACGAACCAACACCTCGCTCCACTCGGGTTGTTCTTCCTCCACTTCGGAGATGGTGAGCACCAAACCACTCAACCACGCCGGGCCTTCTCATAAGCTTCTTGAGAAGATCACCGGTCACGACGCCTCCACGCCGTCCAGGTGTCGGCAAACACCAAGAGTAACAAGACTCAACTTTCACTCTAACTAATCAAGTGTCAAAACTCAAGTGGATACACAATCCACTACCTAAGGCAACACATGTACTTAGGGTTTGCTCTCCAAGTTCACTAAATGCAACACATGCAAATGCACATAAAAGATGAGAGGCTTGCTCTTAGCTCAAGGAATGAATATGGCACAAGCAACAACTTCCTCCAACCAGCCAAGGTGGGTATTTATAGCCCACACACAAAAACTAGCCGTTGGAATAGAATCTGCTGAGAAATCAGCACGAGCGGTACTACCGCCGTTCTATGGCCGGTACTACCGCACATAAACGACAAGCACAGTAACGGCTATATCAGACGAGAAACTAGCCGTTGAAAAGTGAAATTTGGTACTACCGACGTTGATCTTGCGGTAGTTTCGCACTCCGGTAGTTCCGTTTCTGATGGGCAGTACTACCGCTTCCACTCAAGTCCAACACATGGCACCTTCTGGAAAAAACGTACTGCTCCAACTTCCGGAAATACCGAGTTGCGGTAGTTCTGCTCCCAACACACCGGTACTACCGCACTTCTAGATGAGCAAAGAATTCTCAAGGAGGTGTCTCTCTGGAAAAAACGTACTGCCAGATTTTCGGACCAACCGGTATGCGGTAGTTCCACTCTCAACATGCCGGTACTACCACACAGCGGTAGTTCCGCAGTTATAACGCTGGAACTACCGACTATCCTGAGAAAAATAGCACTGGCTTTCACAACAGCTTCAATTGCAAAACATATTTGCCAATTGATGAGTCATACCAACAAAGATCGCATACAAGATTCCTAACAAGTTGCAAAACACATTTGCCAACTTTAGAATCATACCACAAGGAATAAAATACATGGACTCAAACCATTTGCAAAACACATTTACAAACTCAAGTCACATGCTACAAGAAATCAAGCATGAGCATCAACTATTTGCAAAACACATTCGCAAATAATAACATCATGCCACAAGGCTAAGGTGCATGGACTTCAACCATTTGCAAAACACATTTGCAAATTATAGTCCCATGCTACAAGGATTAAATGCATGTGCCTCGGCTATTTGCAAAACACATTCGCAAATAATAGCACCATGCATAGATGAGCTAGAGCAAGCATAATGAGCTATCAACACATGACTAACTCATGCTACTAGTCAAGACCCCTCTTAATAGTACGACAACCTATACTAGCAATCCGGCCTTCCAACCAAACACCAAGACCGGTGAAAGATCAGAAACACATCCTTAGCCCTAGCTAGTCATACATTTGCCTTGCATCTTCTTGAAGCTTGATGACACACATCATCACTTTAAGTCCGGTTCCTTGACTTGATAATCATCAACACATGATGATCTTCTTCACTTCGGGATCTTGTCTTGAACATCATCAACACATGATGATTTCTTCATCCCGAGTCTTAACATGCATCAACACATGATGCATTCTTTCACTTGACCTCCATCAACACATGATGGGTCTTCTCTTGACTTGATGTGCATCAACACATGATGCATACTTTACTCCAAGTCTTGATATACATCAACGCATGATGCATCCTTCATTAGACCTCCATCAACACATGATGGGTCTTCTCTTGACTTGATGATCAACTCATGATCATCTCCTCTTCTTGAACATCATCGACACACGATGATTTCCTTTTCTTCAAGCTCTTCATACGCATCAACACATGATGCATCCTTTACTTGAATCTTGACTTGATGATCAATTCATGATCATCCCAAGTCTTCATCACCCTGGAACATAACCTATTCATCCAACTCATGGAAAATGTTAGTTCCACAATATGATTATCATTAATTACCACATCATACCATTAACTCATAATTGTGGGACAAGATATTTCAATCTTCCCTCTTTGGTAATTGATGATAACCACTTCAATTGCAAATAAATTGAATGTAGATAATTGAAAGTAACACAACTTGAGTATATATGAACTACACAAGTTATATATACTCCAACATGAGTATACAATAGCAACATAAGTTCTATATACTCACAACATGAGTATACAAGAACTACACAAGTTTTGTATACTCAAAAGGATATGTTTCAAAGTAAAAATCCCAAATATATGTGGAAAACGGAATATGGATCAATACTAATGAAACCACAGAATATAGAGTGAACTCCCCTTAAATGTGTGCATACACAAATGTGTAAATAGAAACATATGCACATATTCAAGTTAAACTTATGGTCGAGTTCATCATATATTTTGGATCCGAGGAATGCAACAATGTATAAAAAATATGATGTTGAATGCATACCTCGTTGAATTTCACCTTTATATCCAAATGAGACTACACACTAGATATAACAATAAAATGTTAGTCTCACAAATAGATTTGTCATTGATCACCAAAACACTCCATTAACTCATAATGGCGGGTCTAGATCCTTCAAAGGTCTGCATGAAGTCGCCCCCTGGGTATTCTGTCCCTAATGGTATGGTTTGTCTCCTTCGTCGCTCTCTATGGGCTCAAACAAGCCCCTCGTGCTTGGTTTGCCCACTCCTCTATTGTCACTGCTGCCAGCTTCTCCGTCAGTGATCACGACCCTGCCCTCTTTGTACACATCTCTTCTTGGGGTCGGACGCACCTCCTTCTCTATGTGGATGATATGATCATTACTGGAGATAACTCTTAGTACATTACCTTTGTGAAGAAGCATCTCAGTGAGCAATTCTTGATGTCTGATTTGAGTCATCTTCATTACTTCCTTGGGATTGAGATCACTTCTACGCCTGAGGGTTACTATCTCTCTCAGGAGCATTACATTCAAGATATCCTTACTCGAGCTTGTCTCACTGATCAGCGTATGGTGGATACTACTATGGAGCTTAGTGTTCACCTTCGACCTACTGATGGTGTGCCTCTTGAGGATCCCACTCGCTACCGCCATCTTGTCGGGAGCCTTGTCTACCTTGGGATCACTCGTCCTGATATCTCTCACCTAGTTCACATCCTGAGTTAATTCGTCTCTGCTCTCACCCAGCTCCACTACAGTCACCTTCTTCGTGTTCTGCGATATCTTCACAGGACCATCACTCGTCGCCTTTTCTTTCCTCGCTCTAGTTCTTTGCAGCTTCAGGCGTACTCTGATGCGACCTGGGCTAGCAATTATTCTGATCGTTGGTCTCTTTCTGCCTATTGTGTTTTCCTTGGTTCCTCCTTCATTGCCTAGAAGACCAAAAAGCATACTGTCGTTTCCCGTTTGAGCGCTGAGGCTGAGTTGAGAGCCATAGCGTCGTTGCCAGCTAGGGCTGGAAACAAGCCGAGCCGAGCCGGCTCGAGCCAAGCTTCGCCCAGGCTCGGTCTGAGGCTCGGCTCGGCTCGTTTGGAAAACGAGCTCGAGAGTCGGCTCGGCTCGGCTCGAAAAAGCTCGTTCGAGCCAGGGTTTCCTAAGCCCAAAAACAAAGGTAGAATAAAATGATTATATGAGTCATTTATCATCAATTCAAAATCCAATCATCTTGATTATATGGGGTTGCGCTCGGCTCGTTTGGCTCGCGAGCCGGCTCGAGCTCGGCTCGAATCTTCACCGAAGCTGAAGCGGCTCGGCTCGGCTCGAAAAAAACGAGCTCGAGCCGAGCCGGCTCAGCTCGCAACAAGCTCGAGCCGGCTCGCGAGCCGCGAGCTTTTTTGCCACCCCTATTGCCAGCTGAGATCATATGGCTTCGGTGGCTACTTGAGGATTTTGTGTTTCCACTTCTGTACTGGCTCCTCTCTTATCAGATAGTACTGGTGCGATCAGCATTGCTCGAGATCCTGTGAAGCATGAGCTCACCAAGTACATTGGAGTGCATGTTTCGTACATGCGATCGCAGGTACAAGACCAAGTTATTGATCTTCAATATGTGCTTTCGGAGCTTCAGTTAGCAGATTTCTTCTCCAAGGCATAGACTAGAGTTCAGCATAGCTTCTACCTCTCCAAACTCAGTGTTGTTGGTCCACCATGAGTTTGAGGGGGGTGTTAGATACGTATATAGTCTAGGGTGTTCTTTGCATGTTAGCAACCCTGTACATGTTATATATTGACCCTTTGGCCCATTGGAATAGACAACAAGCCTCATTCCAACAAGCATGTCGTGGCGTTGAGGAAGACATCGATGGCATGGGCAACTGACATGGGGCAGCAGTTACACCCGTACTGCCATGGAGCGTGACGATGGCGGGAAGGACATGACGGCAGCGTTGGCCCCTCAGTCGCTGCGCTCTACATTGCCTATGGCACAACATCGGCCGGTCGTGTGAAAAAGATCGCCGTTGGACAGCAGCATCCTTACTCTAGTGGAGCCGCACCGGGGGTGCAACCAAGGGCAGCGATGCCCACTGGGTGGTGTTGGTGGCGCCGTTGAGGAAGGTGATAGCGATGCCACCATTGCAATGGTGCGACGCCTCCTCCTGCTCCATCAACTTGACCATCAATGCCCTAATTTCTTGGAGGATGGCTATCATGTTGTCAGTTGAGGCCATCATCTTTTCGTTGCCATCCTTCAACATGGTGAAGGGATATAATTCGGCACCGGAAGCCAGTGTGGGTGGCTTTGATACCAAATGTTGTGACGTGGGTTGGTTAGGTATGGGTCCGAGGACCGAGGGTAGGGCGCTCGCCCTTGAACGGTTGGTCATGCCACCATCAAGGCTTTGAGTCTTAATTGAAGAGGAAGGAGATAGACTAAGAATTTTGTTTATTCATTGCTTAATTGATAATGTATACATGTTATCCCTTTTATAGGGACGACCCGGCTTGACTTCTAAGAAATAATCTATAAACAACCTATCTCTAGCAATCCAATCTAATAATAATTTATCTAATTAATAGATAATACCAAACACCTAATAGATAGATTCTTAAATAATAAATATTTCCTAATAAGCAAGGTAGTATTGTCGTGTGTGAACAGTACATGTTGTACAGTACCACATCGTGCTGCTGCAGTGCTCCCTCCGGATCGTAGGCCATAACATGACTGATATATATTTACCAGCTTCAAGCATGTTTTACTGGTCCATAATGTTCTTCTGAAAATTTATGTTTTGTTCTTATGCAGAGATTTGTCGGCAACTCCAAATCCATTGCCTGATAAGAAGTACAACACCCTGGTTAGCAATATTATTTTCTAGTATTATAGTGCATTTATGAGCTACATCTGAGTATGTGACTATTATTGGATGTATATACAATTTGAAATTTACATATGCTGTATATTGAAAAACAATTACTCAATTGTTTTCTCTAAAAAACTGTTGATTAATGAAACAGGTATCTCTCAGTGGACACCTCTTTGATAAGTTCCTTATAAATGAAGCTTTGGACATTATTGAAACAGCTGGAGGTTCTTTTCACTTGGTTAGATGTGACGTTGGACAAAGCATTGACGATATGTCCTATTCAGAGCTTGAAGTAAGAAATCAAATTTCTTATTGATGCACAAATTATTTAGTATGAAAATCTATAGGGGATGGCTATGGTACATACAACTTTTAGTTTTAAAGTTTTTAAACTTTTCCTTCTACTATATTTTTTCCCACTCTCCAGCACTCACAATTGTAGGATGATTAGTGAATTATAGAAAAGACTATATAAAGTGCATACACAGTTGCCACAGTCATTCTCGAATCAAGGGGAACATTACATTTTGTCTCTAGTTTAGTTATTATTCTTTTTCTAGCAAACAGCACAACAGAGATGTTTCATCTTGTTGGTTGTCAAATAAGTGGATTTTTTTATTCTCCCAAAAGCATTCACTCCTTTTTATCTTTAGGGAAGTTGTGGATTGTGATAGCCATGGACCCATGGTAAACCGGTAGTGATGCATGGTAAATCTTGATATGCATTTTTTTGATCCATCACTGAACATAAGAAAGTAAACAATACAAAAATGAAAGGTATCCAAGATAAGCAGATGAAAGAAGTTGGAACCATCTCCTGGCCAACCCCCACCCATCCTTATCACCTTTTCAAAAGGCAGAGGTAGCCCTTTAGATCAACCCATACGACCATTTCAAAAGAGGAGACAAAGATAGCCTTCAGATATTCTTCATGCAATCATTGGCTAGGTTCAATAGTTCAATCTCCATTTCCCTTCCTGAGCCTACCGCAGTCTGCCCGGCTTCTACTCCGAGTCTACGACTAACTGGCAACCTGGACCGCCATGAATCAATTTGTGCTTCCCTTTACTTTTTCCTATATTTTTGAACTGTGTTCCTTTCAACAATTTTGGACATAACTGTTTCTGGAGCTGAATGTTGGAACTATAATTTACTGCACAACAAACTAAAAAAAATATAGAATGCCACAGCTCCTGATATTTAAGGAAGATAGAAAACTAAGGCGCTCTATTTCTGCAAGAACTTTATTTCTTTTGACAATTATACCATTGATTCTTAAGCTTCTTTCTTCATATGTTTGGATTACTGTTTTCTGTTTAATGTTCTGTCATTTGAATATGGCAGCTATTTTATCAGCATGGAATTTGATTCTTCTTTTAAACATCAGGAACTCTTCCTAAAAAATTATATATATATATATATATATATATATATATATATATATTAATACTTTCTACTCCCGGGTGTAGTTACTCCCACCTTTTATATACCACCTAAAACAACTTGACATACTCATTTATCACTTTGGGTATACTCATATACTAATTATAAGATACTCCAATGCAAATTATATGAAAAATTTGTAAGAGAGTTCGTAGTTTTTAGCATATTTTATAACTACCTTCATATTAGCTAAAAGGAGTATGTCAAAAAAATTATACATACCACCTCTGAAAAGGTGTAAATACCACCTAGGTGGTCTTATATACTCGTATACTACACATACATACTCTCGGTTGCGCAAAATACTGCCTACGTTGTGAGATACGGAATAGGGAGTAACTACTCCCGGGAGTAGGAAAAAGGCTTATAAATCTGGACCTCACAGCTCTGTTACATCATATAAAACATGCTGTAAATTTAAAACTAAACTACCTGAAGTAACATATCTGACTCGCTGTAATGAATGTTGGATCATACAGGATACAGACTGATTTTACCTTAGCATCCCTGGATATTTTTTTTGGTGCATCTTCACCAATTCATGCCACTTCTATGTGTATTTGTCAGTGAGACACTGAGACCCATGTTTCATAGTTTAGCATAATAAACATAGTACTGTCATTATTATATTCCTTGGAATACATTTAGGCAAACATTTCAATACAACCTTTATTTGATTTGTTTCTGAAACATATGTTACATGCCTATTTACAGGTTGGAGCAGATGATACTGCTATATTAGATAAAATTATTGATTCCTTGACTTCTCTAGCTAATGCACATCGTGGAGATCCTAATGCCAGGAGAGAAACTGAATTATCTCTGAAGATAGGAAAAGTCAACGAATGTGGGATTGATGACAGTATGGATAAAGTAGGGCCAAAGGTTTTAATTCTTGGGGCTGGAAGAGTTTGTCGACCAGCTGCTGAATTCATAGCATCTTATCCAAACATCTATAGTAACGGTGCTAATGACTATAACACTGACCAAGTTCATGTTATTGTGGCATCTCTGTATCAAAAAGATGCAGAAGAGGTAATTCTCTCAGTACAGTTCATTCCTTAACTCTTATGCATTTTTTTCTGTATTTTTTAGTTGATTCAAAAACTTTAATTTGGAAAATTTTCATAACTTCCTATTTACATATTTTGTGGACATCAACGAGCTTTGTCAAATTCAGTATACAATCATTTTGGCCAAGCTGCATGTGATATTTGTATAATGCAACTATTACTTTTCTCATCTTTTTGTTCTCTACATACAGACAATTGATGGAATAAAACATGCAACAGCAGCTCAGATCAATGTTTCAGATATTGGAAGTCTTTCCGATCTTGTTTTGCAGGTATTTTAGCTCTGATATTTAATTCCTCTATTGAACAAGTGCCATTTTTCATCTTAGTATCTTACAATGAGCGTTAGAGGCCAGACTTATGTGACAAACAATAGTACCCCAACTGTTGTCACTTTTACCTTATGTTTTCTTTTCTACGGTGAGCTTTTCACTTGCAGTTATGATAATGACGCATTTGCAGTTTAGGATATTGATTTCCACTTTCTTTCTTCTCAATATATTTTAATGTTTACCCCTGAACTTGTTAATTGTTGCACTAATTTGCCAGCTGATTAAGAATTTAATGATGTGAGCTCCTCTTGCAGGTTGAAGTTGTAGTTAGCTTGCTGCCTACTAGTTTTCATGCTACCATTGCAAGAGTATGCATAGAGGTAGGCTTAAACCACTATTCATGCCATATTGAAATTGCGGGATTTCTTCAGCTGATTTGAGTTACATTCCTGTATGACAGCTCAAGAAGCACTTGGTCACAGCAAGCTATGTTGATGACTCCATGTCAAAGTTGGACCAAGCTGCAGAAGGAGCAGGTGTAACTATTCTTTGTGAAATGGGCCTAGATCCTGGCATAGGTACTTCCTCAATATAATGGTCAACCATGTACATTTAGATTAAAATACTTTGTTCCCATATGGTGCATATGTTAATTGTTTCGAAAGCGACTTATATATACCAGGGGGCAATGGCCCAACATATGTAGGAGTACAAAAGGAAAACCTATACAAGGCAATGCGTAAAAGGGAAACTAACAATATGGAAATACACTCTGCTGCACCTGTGATCGCATATAAGAAGTATCAACATCAATATGCTTAGTAAGCTCATGCTTTACTGGATCTCTAGCAATGCTGGTCACACCTGTACTGTCCGACACCAAAGTCAGCTAACAACTACCGTAGCCAAGTAACCTCAGTTGTCACAGATATCATAGCTCGTAGCTCAACTAGTGATGCAGAGTCAGCGGAAGATAAGGAATGATTGGCATGAGGCCGACGAGAGTAGTGAAAAGGAAAAGGAGAAAGCTCATAAGAACACACCGGAGGTGAAAGTTCCTGCGACTGAGCAAGAACCACTGGAGGCAAAGGAAAAGAGGACGACGATGATCTCTTAGGGAAGGTAAAAAAAAGAGATAGTTTGTGTGGGAAGTGGTACTGGAAGTGGAGGCATCATGATAATATGGCCAAGCCTCATCAAAGGTAGCATCACGAGAGATGTGCATCCGACGAGCACAAGGGTCATAGCAACGATAACCTTTATGCTCAACATTGTATCCAAGGAAAACACATTTAGCTGACTGAGCTGTCAACTTTGTGCGCTCACGAGGCGGAAGAACATAACAACTGCAACTAAAGGCATGAAGGTGAGTGTACTGTCGAGGCCTATAATATAGATGCTCAACTAGAGTGGAACCATGAAGAGTAGTAAACGGTTGTAGGTTGATGAGATAGGTGGCAGTAGACACAGCCTCGGCCAAAAAATGAGGTGGAACAGAATAGACAAGCATAAGAGCACGAGCCGTCTCGAGCAAATGATGGTGCTTACGCTCAGAAACACCCTTCTAAGTATGAACACCAAGATAAGAATACTGAGAAAGTGTGCCCTGCTCAGAAAGAAAATGACGAAAGGCAAAAAACGTGTATCACCAGTAGTGTCACACCGAAATGCACAAATGGAAGTATCAAAGTGAGTACAAACCATGGTGGAAAACGATTGGTAAATCGGGAAGAAATGGCTACAAGAGGTCATACGATAGAGCCAAGTATAGAGTGAATAATCATCAATAAATATTACAAAATACTTATGATCGTTTTTTTAGGTAAAAGGAGCCGGACACCAAAACATCGAAATGAATTAAATCTAAAGGACGAAGAGAGGTGGACTCGCTAGAACCATGCGATAGTTGTAGTTGTTTGCGAAGCTTACAACCCAAACATGACAAAGAAGTATGCCTAAGAACACGACCAAGGACACCTTGACCCACTAAAGATGACATACACGATTCTAAAAGATAACCTAAATGATGATGCCTTTGCAAAACTAGTAGAAGCCACAGTGGCAACAGTAGAAGTAGTCGACTGGCCGATGGAAGTAGTGGGAGTCAGTCGAGGGCATAAAGGCGCTGGGAGTCACTGCGACGGTGGCTAGTACCAACCTGGTCCCAGTTTTACGATCCTGGATAAAACAACGATCTAAAAAATGACACGGTTGTTAGCCTCACCGACTGGATGAACAAGAAAAAAAGACTAGACACAAATCACCAGCGAGACACAGAAAAAAAAATTGGTGCAATTAAACAGCCCGTCACTTTTCTCTTCCTTTCCATTACTTTTATTCTCACACAAGAGGAGTAACTGGAAACACTAATGTGCACTAATACTGTTGTGATGACCCAGACGTGCGGCACTAATGCAAACAATGCTACTAATGAAAAATTAACTAGCGCTATGCAAAATGAATGCCATAGCTAACTGGCGTACGTTTCTATCTCTATGCCCTTTCACATTTTTCAGTAACTGCTCTCCCATGACTACCGTAATCATGCGCGACATTACTACTCAGAGGATTAATAAACAAATGAGGTTACTTAGCTACGGCAATCATGCTGCGAGCCATGGCAAACACCGTTTGGTTCCGGCGCTCGACGACACCGTTCTACTGCGGAGCGTATGGCTCGACGACACCGTTCTGCTGCGGAGCGTATGGCGCCGTGAGATGCCGCTGGACGCCGCGATCAGCACAGTACTCACCGAATTCAACCGTCGTGAATTCACCGCCGCGGTCAGTGCGGAGGGCGCGCAGCTTACGCCCGGTTTCCACCTCAACGCCAGTCTGGAAACGCTTGATCGCCACTGACGCCTCGTCCTTCGTCGTGAGCAAGACTAGCCACATGTAGCGGCTGAAGTCGTCGATAAGGAGCAGAAAATATTTCTTCCCGCCTGGTATGGCCGGCGTGATGGGGCCGCACAGATCGCCGTGCACAGATCGAGGATGTGCTTCGCGCGGTACTTTGCCTGCTCTGGGAACGGGGTGCGCCGCTGCTTACCGACGAGGCAGCTGTCGTAAATCTGATCGACATGATCGATCTGCACCATGCCACGTTGCGCCAACTTCCGCAGTGTCTGGAAGTTTAGGTGCCCGTACCTGGCATGCCATCGCCACGCGTCGTCACCACACCGCGCAAACAAGCAGACCGGTTGTGCAATGTTGAGGGTGAGCACATAGAGCCGGTTGCGAGTGCGGTTTACCCGCGCAAGTATGCGACGCTCCTAGTCGCGGATCGTGAATACGCCATCTTGGATGAGCATTTGGTAACCGTTCTCGTTGAGCTGTCCAAGGCTCACTATGTTGCTGCGCAGTCATGGGATGTAGTACACCCCTGTCAGCGCACGGTGCTCCCTATTCCGGCAAGTGAACAGGACGGTACCACACCGCGTATATACACCACCAAGCCGTCGCCGAACTTGACGGAGCCAGTGACACCTCGTCCATCTCCACGAAGTTTGCCTGGCACCCGGACATGTGATTGTTGGCGCCGGTGTCCAGGTACCAAGCGTCGTCATGGACGTCCTCGCGCCCAAGATGCACCTGCGCGTGCACCTCGTTGAGCACTACGTTAGTGCCCGCGCCCACGGAAGCTTCGGTGAGCGCGCACACCTGTGCCATGAGAAGCGCAGGTTCATCGCCGTCGGCTTGCATTAGGTGGCCCTGCTCCGTACGCTTCGGCTTGCAGCAGTCCCTGGAGTAATGCTCGTACTTGTCGCAGTTGTAGCACTGAATCTGCGACATGTCATGGCATGCACCGGACGAGCCGATGTCCTTGCCATCGTGTCCGCCTTTGCCGCGCCCACAGCCACGCGGCTTGTCGCGGTAACAGTTGTCACCACCTCTGTTGTTTCCCTTGTCACCGCCGGAGGAGCCGCCGCCTTGCTCCCTCTTCTTAGCATGTGCGAGCCACTCCTCTTCAGTGAGGAGCGGACGTCCACCGGAGTCGCCCGAGTCGTTGCGCGCGTAACGCTACTCCACTGATCGAAGCCGGCCGGTGAGCTCTTCGATCGACAACGTGCTTACGTCAAGCAGTGTCTCGATCGAGATTGCCACCTGTGTATACCTAGGTGGCACAACACGAAGAAATTTCTTGACTACCTTTTCATCTTCCAACGTGTCGCCTAGGATCCGGAGATTGTTGACGAGTCCCGTGATCCTCATGGAGAAGTCGTCCACCGACTCACCATCCTTGAATTCGATATCCTCTAATTCATTGTGAAGCTTCTGCGCATTTGCCTCACAGCGCGCTCGACGCTCATCCGCATCGTCTTCACAGCGTCCCACGCTTGCTTGGTTGTATCCTTCACCGCCAGTGTGGACAGCATATCCGACGGCACCGCACGGAGGATAGCGACAGCGCCAGTCTGTCGTCGCGGTAGTCGGCGTTGCCAGGTTCGATCGCCTCCCACAGACCTTGTGCCTGCAGATTCACCCTCATCACGAGGGTCTAGTCGGTGTAATTCGTCCGCGTTAGCATCGGGAGACCACCGATCTCGTCGCCTCCCTTACCACCCGCTGCACCACACGCTCTTAGCCGCCGTTGCTGCCGGATCCAATCTCGCGATCGCCGCCGAGATTGATCGTGCGAGTACTGCTGCTGTCGCCTTGCACCGGAGACGACCTGGTATGAGAACGTGAACCATCGTGCGCTATCGCCAAGGATCAAAACTACTCGCTTTGACACCAAATGTTAGCCTCACCGACTGGATGAACAAGAAAAAAAACTAGACACAAATCACCAGCGAGACACAGATTTTTTTTTTTGTGCAACTAAACAGCCCGTCACTTTTCTCTTCCTTTCCATTACTTTTATTCTCACACAAGAGGAGTAACTGAAAACACTAATGTGCACTAATACTGATGTGATGACCCGGACGTGCGGCACTAATGCAAACAATGCTACTAATGGAAAATTAACTAGCGCCATGCAAAATGAATGCCATAGCTAACTGGCGTACGTTTCTATCTCTATGCCCTTTCACATTTTTCAGTAACTGCTCTCCCATGACTACCGTAATCTTGCACGACATTACTACTCAGAGGATTAATAAACAACGGTAACCACGATCGACAAGATGGCCAACAGAAATGAGTTGCATGGCTAGCATAGGCGCATGAGAGACCTCAGGAATATAAAATTGAGAAGTAGAAAGAGTGCCTAGGGAGGAAACAGGCATAGGAGAGCCATCTGTAGTTTGAACCACGGCGGGTAAAATGGGAGGAATAGAGGAAGTAATGGAAGTAGGATCTGGTGTCCTATGGAAAGAAGCACTAGAACCTGACTGGGAAAACGAGGAAGCAAGACTGCCAGAATCTGCTGATGCTGAAGGAGTCAAAAGGCGCTGAAGGAGTGGCTGAAGAAGCGTCAAAAGCTGCTGAGTAGTGTCACCTTGACCCGGAGAAGCATTGGAAGATCATGTAGCACCATGCGGTGAGCTGCTGATAGAACTCATCCACAGAAGACTCATGTTGCTGAAGGGATTGCATATGGTGCACTAGGGATAAGTAAAGGGCATCACTACTCGAAAGATAGTGTGCTCGAAGATACTCCCACATCTCCCTGGTTGTCTTCAACTCAATGATATCTCCCTGGTTGTCTTCAACTCAATGATATCCATGGAGATGGAGAGGCTCACACTCCCAACCCGGATGGCAGTAGCACGGGTCTCATCCACACGCCAACGCTCGAAGGCACCGAAGGCTGCCTCTTAGGCCTCCTCGTACACAGCAGCAGCAGCCCGAGCAGTCGCATCAACATCAGGAGCAAGCAGCGGTGGTGACACCGGAGCAACAGGGATTGGAGGACACGGATGCTCTTTGGTCGGGTGCTCCCAGAGCCGCTGGCTGCTGAGACAGATGCGGAGATGACCAGTCCACTCCCTGTAATTTGCGCTGTCAAGCTTGATAGGAAGGAGGGAGGTAGACACTGAGGAAGATGGCAACGCCATGATGCAGCAGTGCAGTGACGGCAGCTGTCAAGTGACGACAGGGACAGTCGTGGAAGGGGATGGCGGTGTCCTGACGGCGGATCGAAGAAGATCAAGCTCGTGGCGACCGATTGAAACCGGCAACGGCATGGAAGGAGGTAACGGAGTTGGAACGGCGGATCGAAGAAGACTGAGGGCACGGCGACCAGTTGAAACCGGCGGCGGCCTGATGAGGAGCGGCGACAACATCCTTGAAGGAGGCGGCAGCGACGGCGGCCAGAAAATATGGTGGCGATGGCGACAGCCTGGGAGTTGGGTTGCGACAGCGGCGTCTGAGAGATAGAAAGGAGGCGACTACAATTAGAACAGAGGGGTGGAGGAGGTGGTAGCGGCACGAAAAAAAAGGTTAGGTTGTGAGAACCACGGCTCTGATACTATATTACGAAAGCAACTTATATAAATCAGGGATAATTTTCTAACGTATATAGTACATGGGAGTTTAAAAGGAAAATCTGTAGAAGGCAGTGTCTATATAAGGCAATATGCAAAAGGGAAACTAACAATATGGAAATACAGGATATTTTCCCTAACATTAATGACATTATTAGGGAATAAGACATGACTAAAATATGATGTTGCAAGTATTATGTAATGGAGAAAAATGTTCTTTCACCATAGAGCAGAATTGCCTGTCAAAACTAGTTGTAAATATATTTCCCGTACACAGATCACATGATGTCAATGAAAATGATTGATGAAGCACATGCTCGAAAGGGGAAAATAAAGGCATTTACATCTTTCTGTGGTGGACTTCCATCTCCAGCTGCTGCAAACAATCCACTGGCTTATAAGTTCAGGTAAATGTCTTTATCCTTCTATATAATTCTACTTTCTCTAGTAGTACGACGAGGTCTCTACATGTGGAGTTTGTTAGTACAATATTGCATGCAACAAAATTTACAAGAAATACTAACGGTATCTTCTTTTTCAGTTGGAATCCAGCAGGCGCCATCCGAACAGGGAGAAATCCTGCTGTCTACAAATTTCTTGGAGAGATCGTCCAGGTAGACGGTAAGCTATTTCCATGTCTTATCAGTTGGCCACAAAAGACGAGCGCACATTTGATAGCCTATCTTACTGATGAAATCATACTGTACCAAGGAACAACCTTATACTTAACCCATGTATTAACTTTCGATCCACTTTATTAAAAAAACACTTTTCCACACTGGAGATATGAAACGGTTGGCGTCCCTTTTCACGTCATGGAGTCTAACAAGCTGTTGAAACAGCTGAAACAATGGTTTATTTTTCATGTACTGTAGTGATATAAAATTGCATATAAAAATGAAGAGGGGTCTATTGTTTGGGAATAAAGAATCGATTTTCAGCTGACATGTGCAGAAAATACTGTATGCAAACAGTACCAAGGATACTGTAGCAACAGCCACGTAGAGGATTACGCTGGATGTTTATTATCTATTTCCTTGAATAGTGTGATTGGTTTTCTAGAATGAGTACTAGCTGTTTGGTAGCCTATCTATTAGTTAGGAAGGTTATTATTGTTAGAGATATATGTATAGTTGTGTTATTCCACATTGTTATGAGTGGTTATTTGCATATTCACCTCCTGTACCCATTGGCCCCCTGAGATAACAAGTTGCTATTCCTAACATGGTATCAGAGCCAATTAGGTTTACCTTCCCGGACGTGCAACTCGTCCCCTGCCCTAACCGCCGACACCGGCCTCCCCCTCCTTGCCCTAGCCGCCGCTAGTGGCCTCCCCCACCCCTGCCCTAGCCACCGTTGTCGGCTTCCTCTGCCTCTGCCTCAGCCGCCGCCGAGCGCGAGCGTCCGCTGCTACCGAGCTTCATCTGCTACTACCTCAGCCGCCGCCGAGCGCGAGCGGGCCGCCGCCGCTCGGGAAGAAGCATGACGACGACGCAGATCCGACTGAGATCCGGAGAAGCGCGAGGGAGGCGTTGACCGTCGCCGGATCTACCGTGTCGATCCGCCGCCGACGTTTGGGATCTCCGCCGGTCTCTGCTCCTCCTGCGCCGACTCCCTCCGCAGCCGCGTCAATCCGCCGCCGCCGCTTAGCGCGAAGCCGGCCGCCGCCGGAAGAAGCGCGAGGAGGCGGGCTTGGCAACTTCGGCCGCTCCCGCGTCGCCGATCCGCCGCCGTTGCGTCGCCGCCATTGCCGGCGCCAAAGGGAACCCTAGTCCCCCATCGCGCAATGAGTGGGCTAAGGAGCCGGCCCACCGGCCTTTTTATCTGAAGTGGAGCAAAAAAATGTTGTTCTAACCGCCGCGCCGTCCAGCGCCGCCTATTAGACTTTGTTGTCTTGGTCGCCGCACCGTCCAACGCCACCTACCAATGGGCACCGTTTCCCTCCCTCACTGCACGGTGATCTTCGATGGTGTTAATTACACCAACTTCGTGTCTCACATGCGTGGTCTTCGTCTCTGGGGCGTCCTCTCTAGCGATGTCATCTGCCCGCCTTGCCCTATTCCTCCGACGGAGCCTACGTTTGTTGCGCTGCCCTCGACAGCCGACAAGGCTGCTGGCCTTGCTGATGAGAAGGCTGCCTCTGCCAACCAAGAGGCTCTGAATTCCTACATGGATCGACTGACCACCTACACTCAGTGGTGCGACGACGACGCTCGGGCTGCTGATGTCTTCATCGCCAGTGTCCAGCCTCAGTTCTCTTCTGAGGTTGTGGGACTCCCTTCGGCTGTCCAGATGTGGACTCACCTTCGTCAGCGCTACGAACCCTCTGGAGATGCCCTCTACTTGTCCGTGGTTCGCCAGGAGCACTCTCTTTAGCAGGGTGATGCTACTGTTGACGCCTTCTATGCTCAGAGTTCTGCTGTCTCACGTCAGCTGGACTCTCTTCGCACCGCTTGGCCGCCGCTCCTGCTTGTCTTTATCTGGTTATGCGTGTTGACTGGAGTTTCAACGTGTCACGAAGTTCCTTACTCGCCGTCCGAAGTTCGCGAGCAGACGCCTCGGCTTCTTGCACGCCACCCTCGTGTCACTCTTCTGAAGGCTCTTACCAAGATACGTGCAGAGGAGATTCACCTGAGTGGTGCTGGTCTGATGCCACTCCCCTCCGTGCTCGCCGCTCGTCCACCTGCTACACCGACTGCTCCACGCTTCAAGATGCGCCTCCTCCGTGGCCGCCGCGGTGGTGGTGGCCGCCCTCCATCTGGCGGTGGCCGTCCTCGCTGCCCCTACTCCGACAAGGTCGGCCACATTGAGTCTCAGTGCTATAAGAAGCAGCGGCATCTTTCACGCCGTTCTTCTCCTAGCACTGGCACCGGTGCTTCTACATCGACGTCTGCATCGACTCCTTCAGCAGTTTCTCTCATTGAGCAGGAGATAGCCAGACTTCGACGCCTGCTTGCCGCTTCAAGTTCTCCCTCGACAGGTTCTGCTACTGACTCTTCTAGCAATGAGAAACCACCTCCTACACAGTTAGGTACCTCCTCATGGATTCTTGATTCCGGAGCATCATTTCACATGACTTCTGATTCTTCCACTGTCTTTTTATTACACATCTTGATTCCCCTGTCAGTGTTCTTACTGCTGATGGTACCTCTCTTTCTGTCTCTGGTCGAGGACCTCTTAGCAACTCATCCTTTCATGTTCCTTCTGTTGCTCATGTTCCTCGCCTAACCATGCAGCTTCTTTCTGCTGGGCAGATTATTGACCTTGGTTGTCGGGTCATTCTTGACTCTGACTCTTGTTGTGTTCAGGACCGCCACACGGCGGCTCTGGTTGGTTCTAGCCCTCGGCGCCTTGACTCACAGCGTCTCTGTGAACTTGACTGGCTTCACCTTCCTTCCGCGGTCATCGTTGCCGCCAGTCTCTCCGCTTCTGCCACTCCGTCTACCAGCTCTTTCCAGCAGTGGTATCATCATCTTGGTCATCTCTGTGGATCTCGTTTGTCATTTTTAGTTCGTCGTGGTTTTCTGGGGTCTGTCTCAGGAGACGTGTCTTTAGATTGTCAGGGCTGTAAGTTAGGAAAACAGATTCAGCTTCCCTATTCTCATAGTGAGTCAGTGTCTCAGTGACTATTTGATCTTATTCATTCAGATGTTTGGGGTCCGCTCCTTTCCTTTCGAAAGAGGGTCATCGATATTATATCATTTTTATATATGACTTCTCTCGCCACACTCGGATATATTTTATGTCTTCTCGTAGTGATGCCTTGTCTATCTATAAACAATTTGCTACTATGGTTCGCACACAGTTTTCCACTTCTATTCGTGTCTTTCGTGCTGACTCTGCTGGCGAGTACCTCTCTCATTACCTGCACAGCTTCCTCGCCTAGCAGGGCACCCTCGTTCAGTTCTCTTGTCCTGGTGCTCTTGCTCAGAATGGTGTCGCTGAGCGCAAGCATCGTCACCTCCTTAAGACGGCTCGTACCCTGATGATCGCCGCCTCTATTCCACCTCACTTTTGGGCCGAGGCCGTTTCCACTGCCACTTATCTCGTCAACATTCAGCCCTCTTCTGCTCTTCAGGGTGAGATTCTTGTTGAGCATCTCTGCGGTCTTCCTCCAAACTACTCTGCCCTTCGTCTGTTTGGCTGCGTTTGCTATGTTCTCCTCGCACCTTGAGAACGCACCAAACTGACTGCTCAGTCTGTTGAGTGTGTTTTTCTGGAATACAGTGCCGAGCACAAGGGCTATCGGTGCTGGGACCTTGTTGGTCGACGGATGCGGATTTCTCGAGATGTGACTTTCGACGAGTCTCGTCCCTTCTACCCACGTCCTGCCTCCCCTTCAGTTTCCTCTGTGGAGTCCCTGTCTTTTTTGACTTTTTCAGATACACCCATCTCTGTCTTGCCCTCGTCCACCCGTCTCACTGATTCTCCACATATACCTCCTGAAGTCTCTCCGCCGTTGTCGCCGCCTGCTTCGTCTCCTGCGGCTCCTCAGGCTCGTCCCACTCTCTTCTACACTCGTCGACCTCATATTGAGGTTCTTCCAGATGAGCCATCTTCCCCTAATGTTTCATCTTCTCCTGATGCTTCATCTTCCCTTGATGGGTCATCATCTCCTCGCTACAGTCTTCGTGATCGTTAGTCGATTCGGCCTCCTGCCCGTTTTGGTTTTGCTGGTGCAGCTACCCATGGGCTTGTCTCCTACCGGGATGCTATTACTCACTCTGAGTGGCAGCATGCCATGGCCGAGGAGATTGCTGTTCTCGAGCGTACTAGTACTTGGGATCTTGTTCCTTTTCCATCTCACTCTCGTCCCATCATGTGTAAGTGGGTCTATAAGATTAAGACTCGCTCTGATGGCTCTCTTTGAGCGCTATAAGGCGCGTCTTGTTGCTCGTGGCTTCCAACAGGAGCATGGTCGTGACTACGACGAGACTTTTGCTCCTGTGGCCCACATGACCACTGTCTGCACTCTTCTTTCGGTGGCGTCTGTTCGTCATTGGTCCGTTTCTCAGCTTAATGTCAAGAATGCCTTTCGTAATGGCGAGTTGCGTGAGGATGTCTACATGCATCCGCCACCTGGGTATTCATTCTCGAGGGCATGGTGCATCGTCTTCGTCGCTCTCTCTATGGCCTTAAACAAGCCCCTCGTGCTTGGTTTGAGTGCTTCTCCTCTGTGGTCACTGCTGCTGGCTTCTCAGCTAGTGATTATGATCCTGCTTTTTTTGTCCACACTTCGTCTCGTGGTCGGACTCTTCTTCTTCTATATGTTGATGATATGGTCATCACCGGAGATGATTCTGAGTACATTGCCTTTGTCAAGGCTCGTCTGAGTAAGCAGTTCCTTATGTCGGATCTTGGTCCTCTTCGTTACTTCCTTGGGATTGAGGTTACTTCTACTCCAGATGGTTTCTTTATGTCCCAAGAGAAGTATATTCAGGATCTTCTTGATCGCGTCTCTCTCACTGATCAGCATACTGTTGAGACTCCCATGGAGCTCAACGTTCATCTCCGGCCATCTGATGGTGAGCCTCTTTCTGATCCGACTCGCTATCGTCATCTTGTTGAGAGTCTTGTCAACCTTGTTGTTACTCGTCCGGATATCACTTATCCAGTCCACATTCTGAGTCAGTTCGTCTCTGCTCCCACTCAAGTCCACTACAGCCACCTTCTTCGAGTTCTGCGATACCTTCGTGGGACTATCTCTCGCCGTCTCTTCTTTCCACACTCCACTCGTTCTGACTTCAGCTTATTCGGATGTTACTTGGGCGTGATCCATCCGATCGCGGTCTATCTCTCGCTTCATCGTGTTTTTCTTGGTGATTATCTCATTGCCTGGAAGACGAAGGAACAGACTGCAGTATCACGTTCGAGTGTAGAGGCTGAGTTACGAGCTATGACTCTTTTGATAGCAGAGATTACCTGGCTACGGTGGTTACTTGAGGATTTTGGTGTTTCTGTCACTACACCAACTCCTCTCTTGTCAGACAGTACAGGTGCTATCAGTATTACCCGTGACCCTGTGAAGCATGAGCTCACCAAGCATATTGGTGTTGATGCTTCCTTCATGAGGTCTTGTGTGCATGATCAGGTAATTGCTTTTCAGTATGTGTCTTCCGAGCTTCAGATAGCGGATTTCTTCACGAAGGCCCAGACTCGAGCACAACACGGCTTCTACCTCTCCAAACTCAGTGTTGTTGATCCACCATGAGTTTGAGGGGGGTGTTAGAGATATATGTATAGTTGTGTTATTCCCCATTGTTATGCATATTCACCTCCTATACTTATCTATATATACTGGCTCATTGGCCCCCTGAAAATACAAGTTGCTATTCCTAACAATTATTAGATTGATCTCTATCCATATTGGTTAGGAGAGTCTCTATACGAGGACTATTGTTATCTTTCAAAATGTAGCAATATGAATTAATCAGTCTCCTCCCAAGGTTCTTCTCCCTAGTCCATGGTCTCCCTTTTCTCCGAAAGCCCTCTCCTTTAGTCGTGCTGTCCCGACCCATACCGAGTCGTGCCGTTCTGGCCCTCCTCCGTATGGTGGTTACCCCAATGAACTAAGATTCATTACATTTATTTTTTAGAAGTTAATGGGATTTACTTACCACTTTGACAGGTGATAAATTATATGATTCAGCAAAGAGGCTCAGACTACCGGAGCTTCCAGCTTTTGCTCTGGAACACTTGCCAAATCGGAATTCCTTGATGTACGGAGACCTGTATGGGATCTCCAAAGAAGCCTCTACTGTATATAGGGCTACTCTTCGTTATGAAGGCAAGTGGTGATATACTTTTTTTTCATTGAATCATCCCTTTTGCAGTGAGTATCATTTCCAATGCACAATTTTGTTGCACCTGCACAGGATTTAGTGAGATCATGGCTATCCTGGTGAAAATCGGGTTTTTTGATGCTGCAAGTCATCCTCTTCTGCAAGAATATAATCGCCCAACATATAGGGTTTTTCTCAATGAACTCATTAATGTTAACAATATATGCACAACTACCACAAACGTAAATGCTGAAGTCTCTGGAGGACATGTTGATGAATTGATTTCCAGACTCATGATCCTTGGGCATTGCAAAGAAAAGGAAATAGCTGTCCAGACAATCAATACCATCAAGTTAGTTTCTGTGACGCCCCGTGTCATTACCCCTAGGGTAATCACACTTAGGCATACGGATTACTATTCGTCTGCCCGGTAGAACACCGCTCCAACGAATAGCAAGCCATTTTATCGAGGGTTGCGCGCGAACAATAAAATAGAAAGCTGTACATCTTTATTACGAGAGTAGCCACATAAGACTAGGGTTCTTACTAAAGCTATTACACAGATACAAAGGAGCTTCTCGCCTCGAGTCTCGCTCTGAACTACCGCCTCCTACTCGTCCCACGAGTCAAAGATGGCTTCCATCTCGCTCAGTCCTCTTGTTGGTGCCTTCTCCTCCCGCATTTGATCGGTACTGCAAGTCCTTTGTCCCACTCGGGATAGCTCCGTAGGACTAGGATCTAACAAAGGAGAATACTAACAAGGTTGAGTACAAAAGTACTCAGCAAGCATTAATAGCAAACAATGCCTTGCATGGTGATCTACGGTCTTTATCACAAATTCTAAAATCATCTCATTCTGAAAATAAACATTAAAACATTAAGTTGCAATGTTAATTCTGAAAATACTACTAGTCACTCGGAAAGAAGAAAGACCCCTAGCGGTTCCCGTAGACTCCAATCCAAGAGACTGGCATGAATTCATGATTTGTATAGCACTGCGCAGGCTTGCGCCACTTTACCCATAGCTATTCTGAACTCTTTATGAGCTAGGTCCATCGCATTTCCTTTGATGCGACTTCAAGTTCAGAATACAGACGTTTTCCAGGTTACGTGATTAAGTCTCCACCCATTGTTTTCCGTCGGTGTCCTGAGCGCACCCAGTCCTCCACCGAGTTCCAACAATGTTGGTTGGGGCGGCTATCCTCCGAGCCCAACACTCCACCTTGGACCGGCTATCCTCCGTGTCCAACATTCCCGTTGTGGAGAACGTAATTACGTAAACGGGTAGCATTTTCTGCCCGCCGAAACGGGGAAATGGTTGGCACTGATTTTACGGCATCTGACCGAGTAAGAGTTTTGTTAGTCCTTATATTATAGCTGTAGGTAAAGGGTCCCATCTCATCATCATCATCATCATCATCATCATCATCATCTCTTTTCTCTGCCAAGGCCCCCTTTACCCACATAGTAATTCTCATCTCATTCTCATCTTTCTTATCTTTCTCATCATCTCAATTCAATTTGATTTTGAGAAATAGTTTTGATGCAGTACATATATGATAGAGCAATATACGGTTTACATTTAACATAACTATATTTATGTTCAAAGGATCGCTTGCCTTCGTAGTAATAGTAGGTGTCGGTGTCGATGAGTCCGGGGTCAGCTACGCCTGTCTGTTGGAGCTCGTCTTCTGAAGCAACGCGGTAATAAAATAGAATACCGAGAAATATTTAGTGATTTTTTTGTGATATTCAAGTAATTAATTGCTAATGCGATTTCTACTGGTTAGTCACTTTTAATTTACAAATATTTTTCCCGAAACTTGACTCTGTTAGCAGATCTCTCTAAAATCAGATTTTAACTACCCTATTAACCTTAATTTATTTCAAACCTAATTAATCTACAAAAATTCTAATTAACCTAATTAATCACTTAAAACCCTAATTAATCTAATTATCACATTACCTAAAAACCTAACCCTAAATACCAAATTACCTAACTACCCCTCCCCTCTAACCTAATCCAACCCCTACCGTCCTCTCTCCCGTCTTTTCCCTTTCCCGTCTCTCCTCTCTCGTTCTCACCCGACTCTCCCTCTCCCTCGGCTCCTCCAGCGCTCGCTGGCTCTCTCAGACGGCCACGCTGCTCCCCCGCTTGGCGTCTCTCTCTGGTTGGCGTCTCGGCTTTCTCGGCGGCCAGAGGATAGCGCCGGCCGCTTACTCGCCTCGTCCGCTGCTTTTGCGGCTGGTCGCGCCTCGCGTGAGCTCCCTGCGGACACAGGGTGCCGCCGTCTCCACTCGCACCGATCCGCCGCGCTTGGCTTTCTCCCGTGGCTTCACCGGTTTGATTCACTCCCTTCTCTCCCGCTCTCTCTCGCTGCTTTCTCTAGATCGCCGGCCCGGCCCACGGCCGCCGGCCGCTCTGGCTCAAACCGCCACCGCCCATTGCGCCTTGCCCCGGCTCGCCACGACCGGCTCTGGTCTCCCACCCGGTTGCCTCTCCGGTGCCCTAAGCTTGTTATTACCCTAATGAATCTGCCTAAATGATTTTGTTAGGGTTACTTCCTTTAGCCGATTTGGGTGATGCAAATGCTTATATTAATTTGATGCATGCTCCTATTGATGGATCGGGTGAATCGCCATGGTGAGGGTTCTTGGGGTTTGGTAGTCTTTGGGTTTCTTGATGGTGGCTCGGTGTCTTTGGGGTTGATAGGGTGGTTTGGCCATGGTCGTAATACTCATCTCCTCTCTCTACTCCCGATCTCCCGCTCCGTGATGAAACCGAGTGATGCTTTGTGATCTTGTGGAGGCTTGATGGTGTAGATGCATCTTTGTGCAAAATAGCGAAGGCACGCCAATGGGACTTAGGTTCACTGCTTCTTTGAAACCGGGCTAGGAGGGGATGGAAGCGCCCGCTTCTTGGTGCTCTCTCGCTCTGGGTCTGTCTGGGGCTTCTCCTTGCTCCCGGTGCTTGGCTCCTGTCTTTGGTCTTCCTCCCGCTCCCGGTGCTTGGTCTCTTGCTCCGGTTCTTGCTCTTGCTCCTTCAGGCGAATCGGGAGGAGGGTGCACCGGGATGGTTTCTTGAGATCTGGCTTGAGTGGGGATGGATTCAGGAAACTGAATCTGGGTGGCTTTCTTTGGTTCTTGGTTGCACTGGTGCAGTCTTTGGATGCACCGCTTGGGGAAATGTATGTGGCAGCTTCTTTGGCGAGAGGTTTTGGCTGTGGGATTGCACTGGTGAGCTTATCTTCTTGTGTGATTGTTTTTACCAGCTTCTGTTCATTTCTACTTTTACTCGTTCTTATCCTCCATCTGTAATTGTGGGCTTTAAACAGAGAATAGGTGGCTTTGTGGTCAGTTCCGCCACTAGTCTTTTGTGCTTTCTGTGGGGTTTTTGGCCAAATGCTTTGAGCTGAGGGAACTTGGAATTCGTAGGTGTTGGATTTTTGAGAACGCCGAATGATGAAACCTACGGTAATAAGACGGCGCCGATCGCTTAGGTTGGGTTTAGGTATCGCGGGTATCCAGGTGCCAGCTGACTTGGGTTTAGCCTCGGTGACTCGAGAATCAAGTTGCCGGCTAATCCAGGTCAGTTTGGGTAGCCTCGATATACACGGTGCCAACTAACCTAAATTGATCTGGGAACCGCAGTGATTCCTACTGTATTCTGACGGCAACTATTCTATTTTAACTCCATGCTATGGTTTTCTATTTGTACACGGTCTTATGTTTGGTTGACTGAAAATGGAGCTGGTAGTGGTACTTCGGACTGAGTCGAGAAAGACAGTTCGATTGGACGGCGATGGATGATCAAAACTCCAAGGAAGGCTTCAGAGATATGCAATGCAAGATTTTTGTTTATTCATTTTGTAATGAACTCAACGTTGTAATTATGATTCGATCTATTGTAAAATATTCTTTTGATTATACGATGCAAAATTCTGTACGCTGATTTGCTGTAACAATACCCTTGTAATAATTATGAAATTGGATTATACTGATGTTATGAAAATCTGAGCTTGCGATTGAACTGAATTCTTAAAGAAGTGATTACTACGATTGATTCCAAAACCAGCCTTTAATTAAGATTACGAGATTCTAATTTTGTCGGGTTCTCACAGTTTCTTATTCCTGTGTTTTCTGACATTGCAATCAAATTTTCTCTCTTTTAAGAGTGATGTAGTGCCATGTAAATCATGTCATCTAATATATATCTAATGATCATCCTATGCAAGAAATAATTTAGGAATATGTTAGAAACAAGCAACATTAATGTTGAAATTCTGTGTTAGAACTGACAAAACACATCACTGATCTTACACTGGCTAGATTCTTGGGACTGCACGAGGAGACGGAGATTCCTAAGGATTGTTCAAGTGCATTCGATGTGATTTGCCAACGAATGGAACAGAGAATGGCCTACGGCCACAGTGAGCAGGTGGGGCATGTTACATCCTGTCTTCGTTACATTTCATGTATAGATATTAAAATTATTTGTAGTACAGAATGTTTCACAAAAAGTACATTCTCTTTTTTTCAATAGCACTATATTAGATTGGGATTTAACCTCTGTTTTTTTGTCAGAAAAAAAAAATCACAAAAGGTAACATAGAAGAGGCAAAGATCTCAAGACTAATAATTTCATCCTTCATTGTTGCCTTAATCAAAGATGAACTCGAAAAACAAATTCAATCATTAGCCTTCCTTGGATCATCATCAGTGACACACTAAACGCGTACTTTTGCTCATGTAATTCAGGATATGGTACTGCTACACCATGAAGTAGAGGTGGAATACTCGGACGGCCGACCTACTGAAAAGCACCAAGCAACACTACTGGAGTTCGGCAAGGTTGAAAATGGCAGGTCCACCACTGCCATGGCCCTCACCGTCGGTGTACCAGCAGCAATAGGAGCTCTGGTATTGCAGTTCAACCACACTAGACTTGCACCTGAACGTGAGCAAAACATGTATTAATTTATTCTCGTGTCGTGTTGCAGCTCTTGCTCCAGAACAAGGTCCAAAGGAAAGGGGTGATCAGGCCTCTGGAACCTGAAATCTACATTCCAGGTGAGTGCATGCAAAAGCAGACATCATATGTTGGTTCTTACGCCTGTGGAATCTACTCGCAAATATACAATGCTGACTCGTGTGTTTGCGCGATTGTGAAGCGTTGGAGATACTGGAATCGTCGGGCATCAAGCTGATGGAGAGAGTGGAAACTTGAGAGTTCCGAGTTACTCTGCATGGATATAGCAGCATGGCCTCCCTGTATACATACATGCCGTCGTTAGAGAAAGAGGCAAGAAAAGAACAGTTCCCAATGAATAATGATTCGTCTTTCGTTGAACTTGTAAGTAATGCAGCATCTATACATTATCAATAAAATACCGGAGCAGATGATTCGTTTCCGAACTTAGACAGACCGTCGCCATTTAGGGCTGGCTATCGAGCCAGACTGAGTTATTATCGTGTTTCTTCTGAAATAGACTTTACTTTGATTTAGTATCTTATTTATAGTTTAAAAGCAATTTTGTTATCGAGCTAACGAGCCGAGCCTAATCGAGCTAACGAGCCGAGCTTAATGCTACAAGGATTTAACCAAAACGAACAAACCAATCGAACAGATTCAGAAACCATCAGCAGCTTTGATGTTGATGTATACTGCCACTGAAGTCTGAAAAAATAAGCATGCGTTACGCACGCCCAGAAGCTTCTACCGCAAATGGTAGCACATTGTCGTCATAACACATTAACACGAGTGAGGAACCCTGGTTTAATCTTAAAATTTGTAGTACATGATGATGTGATCGCCACAAAAATCCAGAATTCTAAAAAAACAATCTTTGCAGAGAATTTTGCGGGCCATGGCACAGGATCCCCTAAACAACAATCCACTGCTTAGTTATACACCATGTATTTTGGGGTCGCGCTAAACTTCTGGTAGCCCTTGATAACCTTGTTCACTGCATCGAGGAAGTCCTTCTCCGTCACCGTTTTCCTGCGGGCACGAATGGCATACATGCCAGCTTCTGTGCACACACTCCTTATATCGGCTCCTGGAACAACAAACACAAGTATGTTAAAACCAGATGATCTAGTGAAGAGGCTTTCCAGGGGATGCCTAGAACAGTCAAGTCGAGAAGAAACCATCCAGAAAATGTTGCGAGCCAATGCACTCACCAGTGGAGTTGGGGCAGAGGCGCGCCAGCAGCTCGAATCGGATATCCCTCTCACAGTTCATGGTGCGTGTGTGGATCTTGAAAATTTGGGTACGGCCCTCCAGGTCAGGTAGGCCAAACTCTACCTTCCTGTCCAGACGACCAGGACGCAGGAGCGCAGGATCCAAAGTATCAGGCCTGGCAAAACAAAACGAACATGGTCATCTTCTCAGCTCTATTAATGTGGCCAAGAGCCGAGATAACTTAGCTGCACTTAGTTCCTTAAGGCATGCAAATGTTTCAATAATGCATTCTAATGCAGATCTTTGAAGTTTCAGAATCATAAGCTTCTTCAGATAAATAGCTTAACGGTAAGATGTTCAGAATATAAGGTGAGCACCCTGCCATATTAGATCATATGAGAAGGCAGGAGAATGAAAAGATGAAGTACCTATTAGTGGCCATGAGAACCTTGATATTCCCTCTGGCGTCAAACCCATCGAGCTGGTTGACTATTTCCAACATGGTGCGCTGAACCTCATTATCGCCCCCAACCCCATCATCAAACCGAGCACCGCCAATAGCATCAACTTCATCAAAGAAGACAATGCATGCTTTCTTAGAGCGGGCCATCTACAATAATAGAATTTTTTCAGAAAGATTGTTGATGAAACAGAGCATTCAAGTGCAAAAACACTGGATGAATCCTTGTGGGCTATCTGCAATGTTTAACATACCTGAAATAACTCCCGTACCATCCGAGCACCTTCACCAACATACTTCTGAACTAATTCACTTCCAATCACACGGATAAAACAAGCATCTGTGCGATTGGCTACAGCTCTAGCAAGAAGTGTTTTGCCAGTACCAGGTGGACCATAGCAAAGGACCCCTTTTGGAGGGTCAATACCGAGCTTGACAAACTTTTCTGGGTGAAGCATAGGAAGCTCAACAACCTGTGAGAAATCGTTAAGCAAAGAGTAAATGAAACAAGTCCAAAACTAACTAGAACGTAGAATGTGCAGGTTCGCAAATTAAGTACAGATTCTGAATCCCAAGGAAAAGTTTGACAGACCTCACGCATCTTTTCAATCTGCTCTTTGCATCCACCAACATCGTTATATGTCACATCAGGTTTTTCCTCAACAGTCATCATGGTAACACTTGGGTCAATTTTGGGTGGCAAAGGAATTTGAATCTGGTACTTGTTTCGGTCAACACTGCATTAAGATTTAGGCATGAGGTCACAAGTTTCACACGGTGAGCACAAAGGTTCAATTGATTTAAGAATGATAGTGTACAAGCACAGAGAAATAGTCTAGGTAGCATCAATGAAGCTTTAACCCAAAAATGCATGCATAAGATCAGTTTTTATTTAGTCAACTTTGCTATCTCTAAAGATTCCGAAGACCAGTAAGTTCCATCTTCTAGCATTCTATGAGCAACAGAACCTAAGCCAAGCAGCTGACAAGAAACTACTTTCAGATTCAACATGTTCTTAACTAATAGTTATTTCCTATTCAATGAATGTTATTCAGAGAACACTAGAGAACAAATGAAGGGTTAAGTACATCTGCCAAGTTTTGTAGGAATTACATGTACACTGGATTCAAGAAAGCAATGTTTACCTATCTATGTCGAGCATATAAAGTTCATGTCATTATTTGGGTATGGCAATCACCACAAGCATGATCTTTGCTTTTTTCTAGCCATGTATTAAATCGCATTAAGAACCACTGTTCAATTTAAAAGTTCTTCTCTGCTTGCATGATGACATATAACATGCCCTACATGTATATAGCTTGTTTTAAGTCAAACACATAAACGCATCAGGTATGAACAACAGGCAAGAATTGCTCAAGTAGAACTGAACGAAAGATGTATGATACACTAAAGGCCAAAATACAGGATAGTAACCTACCCGACTCTCATCCCTTCCTCAATATCAGTTGGGGATACTTTATCGCCCAAGCCAACCACAAACTGCGTGATCCAACATAAAGCATGAGAAAGGGATTGGTGTGAAACTTTTAGGAGACATATGATTGAAACAAAATAACATAAGCACGGCATACCTTCGCAATTTGTTTTACATTGATCACATATTTAGCATCGTCAGTATTAGGGCTTATAATCTTAGTACACCTTGCAACCTTCAGAGGAAGGAAGAAAACTTATTAGTACAATGTCACATATATAGAACTAACAGAAAAAACATAGCACCTAACTATTATGCATTCCAGGCCCAAAACTATAAAAACTAGGAAGAAGAAAACATTAGGTTAACTAATATACTTGTAAGGGCTGTTCCTCTTGCATCATTTGTTTATCAGACACAAGATCCCACTGGCTAGGTGGGGCCAGTCCAGTATCAGACTCCTTTATCCCTGGGAATTAGTAGAAGAGCATATGGATCAGGTAAGGTAATTCAAAAGTTTTATCCTTCTAACATCAAAATAACCAAATAAACTGCACGACAATACGAAAGGTAACAGCAAGTTTATGAACGAGATGAGGTCGTGGACATTGCACGCTGTATAGCCTATATAGAGCACCAATCCTATACCGTGCCATCCACTAAACAAACAATGATTAACGACATTTTTCCTTTGTTGAGGACAAACAATGACCTAAAATGGTTAAGGTGTAATGATGTACTATACACAACATATTCAATAAATAAAAGTCTCGATATGCTATCATCTGAAAGTAGTAAACTACTAAATGAAACAAGTGTTCGCAAATTGAGCTACATCTCTACCAAGAGAATTAGATTATTAAATCCTTACGCACCACAGAGGTCATTGATTTTCTTGGCCATTTCCTTTATTTCCTTCTCTGCCTTCTTAATGCTGGTGGAGTAAGGCCCAAGACCCTGTGAACAGCAGCCAACCAACCAGAATCAGCAAACGCTAGCAGAAACCACGCAGCGAAATTTAACAAGCACTTCATCTCTCGCCTAAAAACAAAACTTCTTCCTCAAAAAAGAGGCAAACGAGAGCACAAAACAACATTTCGTTTTCCACATCACAGACCCAAACCATCCCGCGCAGAACCGAAAACCATCAGCTGCTCTCCCCCCGAGAAAATCACAAAAAAATGTAACTGCAACCTATAGCGCAAAAGACACGACTTTTTCCCCCCAAAATCTCAAGAGGAGTCAAAACCCTAGACCAATCTCGAGCACGACCCCAACCCAGCCCGAGCCCACCCTGCGACCAGATCGCCAAAAAACACCCTAGAGTCAAGAGATCGGGGAGATCTAAACAGGGTCGCGGCACGCACGTAAGTCTTGAGGAGCGCGATGTCGTCCTCGTCGAGCGGGCGAGGATTCTTCTCGTTCATGATGTCGTCCTCCGGCTCCGGCGCCATGGCTTCCCCCACTTGCGCTGTGTCTTCTCCGGCGGCGAGGCGGGCGAGGAGAGGAGAGGTGGTGGCTCAGGTGGGTGCGGGTGCTTGGATGCTTTGGCTCTGTGTGTTTCCTTCTACTTTTATTATATCGCGAGCATTTTTTCTCTCTTTTTTCTTTCCTCCTCTGCAAGGGATGCTTCTCCACCGTCATGTTCGAGTCCATGTCCTGCCTGCGTCACTGTAGACAAGGGCGAAGCCAGAAATCGGATACTGGGCCAAGTTCAAAGGTTAAGGTCATGTTTGTATATCTCTATATTCTCATTTTTTAGATTTTACTTTTGATTCTTTGAGAATCTGAAGTTGTCTGTTAAAATCGTTTGACCGGTAGGTTGGCTCCAAAAATCATACGAGGGAGGATTAGAGGTAAATAGATCATGTCACCCCTGGATATAATATTTCAATTGTATTTGTGTAACCCAGTGGCATTTGCGGGTAAAAACCTTCAACTTCAATGGTATTTTCGTTTCTGAAGGTCGGATTCTCACGAGAATCTGCTGGAAGGCTGCTTCTCGTTGCTAGTTCATTTTCGAGACTGCTCATCGCGAGAAGCAGAATCTAGTAATTTTGAGAATCAGGATGTTTGGTACGACTTCACGAGAATCGATTAAGAAGCTGAGAGTGAAAGTTGTACCAAACAGGGCCTAAAGTTTGCATAGTGAATGATATGTGCTACTGAATTAATGTGAGTAAATTTATAGGTATTTTTGTGGATGGTGTATATGATAAAAATACAAATTGATCAAACCTAAAAGTTTTCAAACATTCTAAAAAAATTATGAGATATAGAGGTAGATTATAACTCTATATATATCTCTGCACAATTTCAAGATCAAACTCATCATATTTGCTATGCACCTTTAACGTAATATCATATCATTAATGTTACGAAGAATGTAAAACTAAATTACTATAAATGAATGTGTTGATTACACAATTGAATTGGTGCCTTGTCGGATCCAGAGTTAGCCAATCCAAAATTCTCTGTGAATCCACTGCATTATTTCATGGATCAGTAGATAGTACTCGTAAATACACCACTAAATCATTTCACACAGGACGAAAACCATACTATACATTAATTACAAAAACATTAGAGTTCATATCAACCGCATCGAGTCAGATTTACAATAAAGCCGAATAGGCCAAATGAATATATTACATAAAAGCAGAAGCAAAAAGGGAAAGTACATCTTGCCACAGGCAAACGATTGAGGTAGCCTGTGTGCGACCGATATTACCCAAAGATTTAGATAATATTGGTGTGTGCAAGCACCGAATTAGCCAGCTAGACTAGGGTGAGACCTAAACTACTAGAGCCTAATCTAATTTCCATTGTCTTCGTTGCCATCAGCTCCTGGAACATTGTAATACGCGTAGTGTCCTTGGTCCACAAATTCTGAGGGATTTGGGGAGTGAAAGTGAGCACAAGCAATAGTGCTCCGCGAGCTAACACACATAATGCAATAGTTATACATGCAAGGTTTAACAAGAATGACTCTAGTTCTTTTATTTGCTAAATGCAATATTTTTTATTACAATAGTTAGATATACCTATGACTTAGCATTTTAAATAAACCATAATTTATTAAAGAGAGTAAATGGTGTGCAATATTTATAACGGTGCAGATTCCATCCGCCTGTTACATGGTTCCATCCATCATATGCTTAATTTTGATTACTAGGGTTACATCCACCCAGGAAAATCCAAAATCGGGGTAACATCCACCCAACGAGTTTTCATCCCATCCACAAAGGTTTATAAAATAGAAAATATCTCGAGCAAGTTCCCATGCCTGCCCTTGACCATGGACACAGCTGTTCGAATAATTTATATTTTACAGAGACTATACACTTTACCCACAAGAAATAATCAGCTTGTTATGTTTCACATGCTTTCTTATACATGTGAATCAAGGAGATCATCACAAAGCCTTTACAGTGATCCTTCAGTGTAATTTACACCTGCTAAGGTTTTATCTGAAGGTGGTTACGTCTACCACACACATACCCCCTCTTGCGCCACATAGCGGCTTACACCAGCGACATGATCCCTATCTACGATGGCTTACAACCAGTGACACGACTTGTGGGTCACTCCAATGGTGCAACTCGCACTGGTGGATACAAATTATTTAACCAAGTCGACACCATTATAAACTTGTGGTTGCATTGTTTAACATTGGGAGCTCATCACATTATTAAGTCCTTAAAGTTATCTGGGTGGTGCATACCACATACCACCATTTTGTGCTACATCCGCACCAATCATCATATCATCCACCCAAACGTAGTAATAGCAAGTTGTTAGGGTTTTGAGAAGCATTAAACTAGGCTATCTCAAATATACCAGTTATTTCCCTCCAACGACTACCCAAAACAGGTTTCTTGATTAAAAAGATGATGATTAAGGCAATTAATACCCTTATACTTAAGCAAGATTAGCATGACACTTAAGTACGACCTATAGTTAGTAAGTTACAATTAAATTATCTAGGGTGACAAGAAACATGTGATTCATATGTCAAGGGATGGTATAATAATACTAAAGTATCAAGTCGACATGTATCTACCTTGAAATTTGCCATAAATTTGCATAAAGAATTAAGCATGCAATTTGATAATTTAAATGAATATAAATTTACACAAGTGTGGGTTCAATATGATCAAATGTTGACTCTCCTGGCTCACACGAAGGTGGGTCTTGGAATTCTTGAGATTACTCGAACCGGGCTCTTCCGTGTCCTCGTGCTTTACTTGGACAATCGCATCGGAAAGCGAACAATCCAATGATACAAAACAAAATCAAATGAACTCCAATTTGAATAAAACCACTGCCAACAAATATCTCTTGAATTTAGAAAATTTTAGAAACAAATTTCATTAAATTTGGAGCTAAAACGAGTGAGAACAGACTCTCCAAAGTTTAAATTAGGATTAAATCCAAAAATAACCAGAGGAGAGAGAATTTATATATCTAACAGGTGGGGTCCACTGAATGAAAAATTAATTTTTGAATTAATTTTATATTGAAAAGGTCACTGAGACTGACAACTGGGTCCCATGGGCTTTTAATTAATTTTGATTTAATTCAAAAAAAGAAATTCGGTTGAGGGGCTGACAGATGGGACCTAGTTACTGTGCACACAGTAAGTGGGCCCACTTGTCAGTGATTTTTACTGGCTTAACTGAGGTTAAAAGAGTTTTTAAAAGCCGACGGGGCCCACACGTCAGTCTAACATCGCGATAACTAAACCAGCCCTTAATTACTACTCTTGTCTCAATGACCTAGATACAGCCTTAATGACCTGCTACAGTTCTTGTCGTTTCCGATTGGGATAGAGGAGCTCCAGGGCGCTCCTTGCCGCGCTCAACGTCGGCAAGAGAGACCATGGTGGCAGCTGATAAAGCAAAAAATGGAACCCCCTCTACAGGGCGATCCTAGGGGTACCGGCGGTGAGGTTCAAGATCGTAGCGGCGGTGCTACGACGAAGAGCGACGGTGACGCTCGGTGCTATGGCGGCAACCATACACCGGCGATGCACTCGATAAATTCTCGTGTGCAGGAGCATCTAGGGGCGATGAGAGGCTCACCCGAAGTGACAGCAGTGCTGGGGGAAGTTCGAGGCAGCACGGCGGTGGAAGGCTGAGGCGACGATGAGGGGGTCGTCGCGGAGAGCTTGCTGGAGAGGAAGAGGAAGCTTGGTGCTGCTTGGGTCGTCTTCGAGGTGTCCACGCGAAACTCATGGCGCAGGCAATCGGACCGAAACATCGCAATGCTCCAACGACGCTGACGGAGGCAATTTGAATGGAGGGGAAGAAGAAGGGCTCGGGTGGCTCTCGGGGGGTGATGGAGGTGACAAGGGCGCGATTGAGGGCAAGGCGGAGGCGACTGAGGCCTTTATAGTCATGGGGGAAAGAGGGAGCCATTGGGGCACCTTGATGGCCGCACGAGGTCTCGAGGAAAGAGCTAGGTGCGACGCTAGGGGATGGGGCGGCGAAGCCGGCGGACACACGAGGGAGGAGTTAAGGTGAGGTGGCGAGCTCCAATGGCCGGCCGCGGGAAACACAGGCACGCGGGTGCGTCGCGCATGGGAATGGCGGAGACGGGTACGGGTCAGGACACACACGACGCGGAGTGGAGGGAAGCCAGGGGGGTCCAGGCGCGGTGCAGACACATGTGGCGCAAGGGCGGCGGTAGGTGGGCGGACACGAGGCGGGAGCGCGCACTGGGCGCGAGCTGCGTGGCGTGGTGCGTTCCAGGTTGGGCCATGGTCATTGGGCCGAGGGGAGGCAGAGATGGGCCGGGCTGAGCCCAAGGAGGGTTTGAGAGAATTTGAAAAGTTGAATTTTGAGAGGATTTGAGATGCACACTTTGAATTCAAATTTCAAAATTTTGAACCATCCCAAAAATGGGATGTTACATGTGTGTACGTAGTAAAAGATGGATTAGCATGATAGAGAAGAAGAATAACAACATGCTTCACTAAGAGCATTAGAGATAGATCATAGACAATCTGATTACTCAGGACTAATACTACCGGTCACAAAACCATAGGGGGCCAACCCCCTTCCCTGCGCCCCTGGGCCCTGACTGTACAAGTGGACTCTCATCTTCGAGCTGGCCCAGGATTGAACTAGATTTCTGCCCTGGAGTTCATCGGATTTACGAGTCAATTGACCATCATGGTATTAAATTCAAATTAAATCCGATGCATCCAAGTTCCAACCTGAGCTGGTTTCTGAAATACTGCCTTTTTGGATGGAAATAGAAAAGAAGGTGTAGATGTAGACATGTTCTTGGCATAACATTACCACTGTCAATAACGTGAACATATACAAATACAAATAAATAAGAATAAGAATCGAAGTAGAAAAACATGAGAAATTTCTATTATGTTACAAAATTACAGACTAGATCGCTCTTCACAAAATTGCTGCCTAGAGGAATTAGGACAAGATCCCAGGACAAAACAATCTTGGGGTCAAGCTAAGCTAATCCTCGGTCGCGTAATATTGCGGAGCAAGCTCAGTCAGCCACAAGGGATCAATCCTCGTCAGGTTCTTCACGAAGTTCTGGCTGGTCCGGACCAGCTCGTTGAAGATGATGCAGTCCGGCTTCGTCCGTAACAGCACTGACGAAGGATGGCTCTGCACATTCTGACCGGTCGCAAGAACCCTGATGATCCATGGATGGTTCTTAGACGACAGGAAGAACACAATATCTTCGTAATTACATAACATTGCGCAAGAAATGAAATCTTGGATAAGGGCATGTTGATTATTGAACATGACTTGGTTACCTGTATGAGCCATCAGGTTGCCGCATTGCAGCAGCGTTCGAGAAGAAGTCACCCATCAGGCATCGACGAAATTGAGACATGTCATCTCCACATGACGACGGATTAAGGCCCATTTGCTGGGCATGACCTTGAATCTGACTGTAACAATAGAAATTTCTATATTAGCTCAGTCAACACTTCAGAATTTTACAAAACCAAACTTCGCTTGCTTATTTTTGTTAGTTAGCGGAGCTTTGGACAACAATAATCCTCTCACCGCCGCATTCAATCATATTTGGTTTGTAAAGAGCTTACTTGTCTACTAGTAACATATTGAGACAGTGCAACAAACCTGTGAACATCACGAGCATGCCTTAGAGACTGATAATTGATGAAGTTCTCCCTGCACCATCTGTTCAAAGCCTTTTCCATTGTTTTTTCTTTAGCATTTGCATTTTTGCTCTTTTCCAGAGAGGCTCGATATACATTCACCAAGGTTATGTGGTCTTCCTCAGAGCTTTCAAAACTCTTCGTAGCTGCTCTTGCCTAAACAGAAAACAAGGTAAAATGGGCCATCAATAAATTCGCAATTGGTGGCAGTTCAGATATTTACTCCTGGCCCAAATGAGGAAGAGCCCCAACATATACAACTTGAAACATAGTTTTACTCGCGAACATTGTCCCCGGGCAGCAAATCATAAGTTTGAACATAAGAATATTGAAATATTGAAATATCTGATATTCACATATTACAAGACACAAAATTCAGGAAATTTTCTTTCAGTGCCTCTCCTAACTTTTCACGTGGAGAGAAGAAAGTTGATTCCACTGACAGTATACAGACCACAATCAACATTTCTTCCAACCACTTGAGCTCACTGGACATTATTAATGCCTCGGAGTACATTGGATCCAAGGGCAACCTAGCCATCTGATGCCCAACTGGGTCAGACAGCTTATAATCATCTGTCAGGGCTCCTACCAAGAACAACTGCTCCAAAGATTTGATGATAGCCGTCCTGCAGTGGATTTGACATTAATTGGCCAATTCTGAATTGCCCCCGTCCCTTCAGTACAAATATCTAGGGTGACTTGCCATTTTTCTCATATTAATACTACTGAAACAAGCCACTACAGGCTTATAAGCAGTGATGGTGTTTGCTACTTCGGAGCATCCTAGCATATCTAGAATTTTATTAGGCTTAAAGCAAATGTAACTAAAATTAAATAAATAAAAAATTGAGGTGTACGGTAAATCCAGAGCACTATATTTAACTTGTAAACAAGACTAAAGCATTGACCACATAGCCCTGCAGCTAAAAAATGAGCACTTACCTTGATGGTTTCTCTATGAAATCAAAACCTATGATATCATCAATTCCAAAAGCGATGACGGCAGCGGACGCTCCGGCGACGACAGCGGCAGCCCGAGCAACGACAGCAACGGATGTGGTAGCGGAAAGAGCTAGGTTAGTACCCCAGCTCTCATACCATGTTATAAATATTATATGTATATTCATGAGATCTAATAGGCAATATATATATGGAGTATAAGGGGATATTACTGTTAGGAATAGCAACTTTGTATTATCAGGGGGCCAATGGGACAATATATATACACAAATACATGTTACAGATAAGGAAACCAAATAATATCTAGAGTCCTACTCTAACACATATATATCTCTAACACCCCCCTCAAACTCATGGTGGATCAACAACACTGAGTTTGAAAAGGTAGAAGCCGTGCTGTGCTCGAGTCTGGGCCTTCGTGAAGAAATCCGCTATCTGAAACTCTGAAGGTACATACTGAAGAGCAATCACCTGATCATGCACACAAGACCTCATGAAGGAAGCATCAACACCAATATGCTTGGTGAGCTCATGCTTCACAGGATCACAGGCAATACTGATAGCACATGTACTATCTGACAAGAGAGGAGTCAGTGTAGTGGCAGAAACACTAAAATCCTCAAGTAACCACCGTAGCCAAGTAATCTCTGCAGTCAAGAGAGCCATAGCCCGCAACTCAGCCTCTGCACTCGAACGGGACAACGTAGTCTGTTTCTTCGTCTTCCAGGCAATGAGAGAACCACCAAGAAAAACACAGTAAGCAGAGATAGACCGCGATCGAGAGATCGGCGCCCAAGTAGGATCCGAATAAGCTGAAGTCAGAAAGAGTGGAGCGTGGAAAGAAGAGACAGCGAGAGATAGTCCCACGAAGGTATCGCAGAACTCAAAGAAGGTGGCTATAGTGGACCTGAGTGGGAGTGGAAACGAACTGACTCAGAACATGAACTGGATAAGTGATATCCGGACGAGTAACAACAAGGTAGACAAGACTCCCAACAAGATGACGATAGCGAGTCGGATCAGAAAGAGGCTCGCCATCAGAAGACCGGAGATGAACGTTGAGCTCCATGGGAGTCTTAACAGTACGCTGATCAGTGAGAGAAGCGCGATCAAGAAGATCCTGAATATACTTCTCTTGGGACATAAAGAAACCATCTGGAGTGGAAGTAACCTCAATCCCAAGGAAGTAACGAAGAGGACCAAGATCCGACATAAGGAACTGCTCACTCAGACGAGCCTTGACAAAGGCAATGTACTCAGAATCATCTCCGGTGATGATCATATCATCAACATATAGAAGAAGAAGAGTCCGACCACGAGACGAAGTGTGGACAAAAAGAGCAGGATCATGATCACTAGCTGAGAAGCCAGCAGTAGTGACCACAGAGGAGAAACGCTCAAACCAAGCACGAGGAGCTTGTTTAAGGCCATAGAGAGCGGCGAAGATGATAGACTATACCTCGAGAAGAATACCCAGGTGGCGGATGCATGTAGACCTCCTCACGCAACTCGCCATTAAGAAATGCATTCTTCACATCAAGCTGAGAAACGGACCAATGGCGAACAGACGCCACCGAAAGAAGAGTGCGGACAGTGGTCATGTGGGCCACAGGAGCAAAAGTCTCGTCCTAGTCACGACCATGCTCCTGCTGGAAGCCACGAGCAACAAGACGCTCTTTATAGCGCTCAAGAGAGCCATCAGAGCGAGTCTTAATCTTATAGACCCACTTACACGTGATGAGACGAGAGTGAGATGGAAAAGGAACAAGATCCCAAGTACCAGTACGCTCGAGAGCAGCAATCTCCTCGGCCATAGCATGCTGCCACTCAGGATGAGTAACAACATCCCGGTAGGAGACGGGCTCATGGGTAGCTGCACCAGCAAGACCAAAACGGGCAGGAGGCCGAATCGACCGACGATCGCGGAGACCGTAGCGAGGAGATGATGGCCCATCAGAGGAAGATGGAGCATCAGGAGAAGATGAAACATCAGGGGAAGATGGTTCATCTGGAAGAGCCTCAATACGAGGTCGACGAGTGTAAAAGAGAGTGGGAGGAGCCTGAGGAGCCACAGGCGACGAAGTAGGAGGCAACAACGGCGGAGAGGCCTCAAGAGATATGTGGAGACTCAGTGGGACGGATGGACGAGGGCAAGACAGAGATGGGTGTATCTGGAAAGGTCAAAAAAGACAGGGACTCCACATAGGAAACCGAAGGAAAGGCAAGACGTGGGTAGAAGGGACGAGACTCGTCAAAAGTCACATCCTGATAAATCCGCATCCGTCGACCAATAGGATCCCAGCACCGATAGCCCTTGTGCTCGGCACTGTATCCCATAAAAACACACTCAACAGACTGAACGGTCAGTTTGGTGTGTTCTCAAGGTGCAAGGAGAACGTAGCAAACGCAGCCAAACAAACGAAGGGTAGAGTAGTCTGGAGAAAGATCACAGAGACGCTTAACCGGGATCTCACCCTGAAGAGCAGAAGAGGGCTGGATGTTGACGAGATAGGTGGCAGTGGAAACAGCATCAGCCCAAAAGTGAGGTGGAATAGAGGCGGCAATCATCAGTGTACGAGCCGTCTCAAGGAGGTGACGATGCTTGCGCTCAGCGACACCATTCTGAGCATGAGCACCGGACAAGAGAATCGGCGAGAGTGCCTTGCTCAAGAAGGAAGCCGCGTGAGTAATGAGAGAGGTACTCGCCCAGAGTCGAGCCACGAAAGACTCGAATAGGAGTAGAGAACTGTGTGCGAACCATAGTGGCAAATTGTTTATAGATATACAAAGCCTCACTACGGGAAGACATAAAGTATATCCAAGTGTGACGAGAGAAGTCATCTATAAAAATGATATAATATCGATGGCCCTTTCGAAAGGAAGGAGCGGACCCCAAACATCTGAATGAATAAGATCAAATGGTCTTTGAGACACAGACTCACTATGAGAATAGGAAAGTGAATCTGTTTCCTAACTTACAACCCTGACAATCTAAAGATCGTCTCCGAGACAGACCCGAAGACCACGACGGACTAAAGACGACAGACGAGATCCACACAGATGACCAAGACGGTGGTGCCACCGTTGGAAAGAGCTGGTAGACGAAGTGGCGGGGGCGGAGAGACTGGTGGCGACGGTGGCGGCGGGAGGAAGGTGAAGCGATCAAGCTCCCGGAGATCTTGTGAGTCAAAGCGCGAGGGCGAGAACCAACCGAGCCCCGTGTGGCGGTCTGAACACAACAAGAGTCGAGTCAAGAATGACCCGACAACCAAGGTCGATGTCTGTCCCAGAAAGAAGTCGCATGGTTTGGCGAGGAACATGAGCAATGAAGTAACATGAAAAGATGAGTTGCTAAGAGGTCCTCGACTGAGACAGAAGAGAGGTACCATCGCAGTAAGCACAGCAGGGGAATCAAGAGGTGTAACAAAAGACGAGTGGAAGAATCGGAAGTCATGTGAAAAGATGCTCGGAATCAAGGATCCACGGGAGGTACTGGCGTGTAGGAGGTGGTTTCTCGATGCAGAAGAGTCGATCGCGAGAACCGCAGAAACATCGAGAAGAACACAGGCGGCAAGCGGCGTCGAAGTCCGGTTATCTCGCCTTTCGGAGAGAAACGCGAAGTAGTCGATGCACGACGTCGATGTAGAAATACCGGTGCGGTGCTAGGAGAAGAACGGCGTGAAAGATGCGCGCTTCTTGTAGCTGGGACTCAATAATGGCCGACCTTGTCGCGAGAGGGAGCAGCGAGGACGGCCACCGCCAGATGGAGGCGGCGACCACCACTGTGGCGATGTTGGAGGAGGCAGTGTATTGAAGCGTGAAGCAGTCGGTGTAGCAGGTGGACGGGTGGCGAGCACGGAGGGGAGTGGCATCAGACCAGCACCACTCCGACGAGTCTCCTCTGCGCGTATCTCGGTAAGGACCTCGTAAGAGTGACACGAGGTGGCGTGCAAGAAGCCTGGGCATGCCTCGCTCGAACTCAACGGCGAGTAAGGAACTCGTAAACACACTGAAACTCAGATCAAGACGCATACCAGCAACACGAGCAGGAGCGGCGGCCAAGAAGTCGCGAAGAGAGTCGATTGGCGCGGATAGCGAACTCGAGCATAGAAGGCGTCAACGATGGCGTCACCTGCTGAAGAGAGTGCTTCGCGAACCAGCGGCGGTAGAGGTATCTCGGAGGGTTCGTAGCGCCGACGAAGGTGAGTCCACATCCGACGGAGAAAATCCTACAACCTCATAAGAGAGGCGAGGTGGATATCGGCGATGAAGACAACGAAGACCGAGCGGCGTCGTCGTCGCACCGAGTGTAGACGATCAAGCGATCCATGTAGAAATCGAGTCTCTTGGTAGGCGAGGCGCCTTCTCATCAGCCAAGGCAGCGGCCTTGTTGTCCTACCGTCGAGGATAGCGCAGACGTAAACTCCGTCGGCGGAGTAGGGCACGGCAGCGGTGACATCGCTAGAGAGGCGCCAGAGAGGCGAAGACCACGCATGTGGATGCGCATGTGAGACACGAAGTCGGTGTAATTAACACCGTCGAAGATCACCGGCGAGGAGAGAAAGCGGTGCCCATTGGCGGCGCCGGACGGCGGCGACCAAGGTAACGTAGTCTAATAAGCGGCCGACGGCGCGCGATCGAACCAACGTTTTTTCTGGCTCCTTTTCTTTTAACCTACCGAACGGCGGCTCCTTTAACCGCCCAAACGGCCCAACCAAAGCAACCACAAGGGCTAGGGTTCCCCTCCACATGGCGGCGGGCGCTGGACGGCCGCCGCGGCGACGCCCTCGCGATGGTGGCGGCGGTGGATCGAGGGTCAGTGGCAACCGAGCCGTCGGGCGTCAGGCGGCGGCCCTCGCGGAGGTCGGGCGGCGTTGAGGTGGCGGCGTCGGCGCGGGACCGAATCAATCGGCGGAGACGTCGGCGACGGAGCGGCGTGGCAATCCGAGGAGACCGTGGCGGTGAAGTCCTCGCGGAGATCGGGCGACGTTGAGGTCGCGGCCGAGGAGACCGTGTCAGGCTGCGGCCCTCACGGAGGTCAAGGCGGCGGCCCGAAGTTCGACGGCGACGGAGCGATAGCGGCGATCCGAGAGACCCGAGAAGCGGCGCAAGCGAGAGGAGGCCGACACGATGGCAACGCGCGGGAGGCCGTCTTTCGCGGCGGCTCCGATTGGCGGGCGTCAAGACTCGAGACGTCGGCGACGGAGTAGCGGAGGAGGCGGCGGTGGAGGAGGAGGGAGGCCGCCGGCGGCGGCTAGTTGCGTGTGCGGAAGAGAAGAGGTAACCCTAACCTCGCTCTGATACCATGTTAGGAATAACAACTTTGTATTATCAGGGGGCCAATGGGCCAATATATATACACAAATACAGGTTACAGATAAGGAAACCAAATAATATCTAGAGTCCTACTCTAACACATATATATCTCTAACAATTACAAGGGAATATGTCATATACAGATTAGGAATACAAAAGACATATAAGAAAATAGAAAAGAATTACTATTCCAACAGAAGGCACCAAAGGAAGAAATTGCAACTAAGGGCAAACTATGTTTACCTGAAAGATAGTAACTAGGGTAGCATCCAGATAATCAGATTCAGGCTGGTACGTATATAATATGTCGACACAGTATTGCCGCCCTTGAATATGTAAAGCTTTAGCACCACTAAAGTGTTCAGAAAAATACTTAGCATCCAAACTAGCAGACATGATTATCAATTTTAGAGAACACGTTTTATGCCCTGGCATACCCTCATAGTAAAACCTTGCTCTTGTCCATCCTTTTCTGATGAAGTTCTTCCATTCTCTTTGGCAGAAATAATTCGAGAATGTTGCACCTTTTTCAACAAACCCAGCAATACATCGGTATGGACTGTTCTTTCATGGGCCTCATCTACAATGATAATGCTATATTTAGACAGAACTGGGTCAAGAGGAGCCTCCTGCAAAATCCAAAGCAATGGTTTCACTACAGAAGGCACCTTCATGCATTAGAAAAAGAAGAGAACGATTGTTATGTGGGGACTTACGTATACACGGCGCAGATCAAAGGAGAAGACTTCTGGACGTGATTCGGCAGATGGAACCGTTACGGCAAACAGGACAGCTGAATAAGAAGATGATTCGGAAGTTGCGTCCTAGAGATAAGTTAGTGTTTATAGTAACAAGTCTTTAACTGAGTTAGAGTCGGATACAAGATGTATAATTAGGAAAGTATGATCGAGTTCTGTAATTCCACCTCTATTTAAAGAAGATGGGTACCGTATTGAGAGGGGGAGAAAATATCTTTAGCCTCAACCCTGTTCTCTGTATTTCTCATCTGATTTCGGCGCCCGTCTCTTGCGTCTTCCTCTGTTCTTCGAACCATCGCCAATACGGGAACACCCAGTCCTGTCCAGGGCACTGGAGTTCGACCGACAACGGCTCACAACTACAACTTGCAATCCCGCAACCGAGCTCTTGACAATAATGTAGATAAATTCACATCTGACATTGCCAGATATGATTGGCAAGCGATATATGTTATGATAGGGCTGCCTGTAAGAAGCAAGTATTAAAAGAAGAGAACAATGTACATAAATTCACGTCTGACATTGCCAGGTATGATTGCCACAAGACATATACGTTATGGCTGCCTGTAAGAAGCAAGTACAAACTAATAGTGAACAGAAAGATGAGCTAAAAATTAGTATCAAGATCATGCTTATAGAAAGAAAATATAACACCAAGTACAAAGTTATTTGTTCAGATTTTTTTCCAGCCAAAAGATTTGCAACCATCAAGCTGAAAACAAGCTCGGAATGATTCACTCCGAGAACAAAAGTTGAACACATGAATTATAAGTTCCATTGTCACCATTTTGGTAATATCAACATTACCTTAAAAGCAGGCCATCTGTCATGTGCTTAATCCTTGTTGCATTGGAAGTGACATCATCAAATCTGATCAGTATCCAACCTTTCCCCCAAGTCATCATTGCATTCCTCAGCCACGTGTGGCTACAGTAATAGCTGCAACTCTTCAAGGTTGAGTGGTGCCAATGATTTTTCCATCCCGACAAAACTCGGCATCATACAAAAATTGTGGCAACTCTGCAAAGCACATGTAAAAATATATATATACTCCCATAAAAAATTAATCTGATGAAAGAAATCAACGAAACCAGAATAGCAAAAGGGGAAATCGTGATATGTTCAGATCGTCAAGAATAGGTTCATGTCAGATTAACAATTTAGTATCATTTAACTAGGAACTCAATTTGCACTGCAATGTTACACCAAAAATCATTTCAGTTCCTTTTAGTTGCTACAAAAGCATGCTGAGGTTCCCTTGCGTGTACCAAGCAACCATTTCATTGGGAATTAGAAGCATCTTATCTCCACAAAGTAAGCAGCCAAAACTCTCCCTCTCGTGATCATGGTTGGTATCTCAGTACACAGTGAGCTACAACAACATTATAAACACTTTTTTTGTCGCTTTTATTTACTGCTAACCATTTAATCCAATTGTTCTCAATTACATATGAGGATGCCACCAATAATTCAACTGACTTATGAGTTATGACCACAACAATTCATCAGGCCACTGACCAGTCTTCTCATTAATAAGAAGTATCACAATACAGTAGGCTTTCAATAGTCATGCGATCCAAATAGAAAACCTATGAACAAAAACTCCTTAGCGCAAAACTCACGAGTCGTTTTGCCACTCCCGGTCTCCCCGACGACGATCAAAGTGTCGTTCTTCCTCACCTCCGCAACAAGCCGCTTCTCCACTGCACCACCAACATTCCAACAAAAACAAATTAACTTACTAAGATTGGCCGAAAAAGCTTCAAAATGCATAAAACACCAGTGGCTAGTGAGCAGACCTGCGGCGATGGGAAGCGATTTACCCTGTTGCATGATCAACTGCATCCTCCTGCTCAAACCAACAAAACCATAAACTCAAATCTACCTCGGAACTAAGAAGCACGCATACAGACTGAACAAAACAGAGGTGACAAGGGTACCAAGATGATAAGAGTTGGTACCGAGCGTTCGGCCGCTGCTTCTGCGGCGAAGCGCCGGTCGAGAAGAACGGCATCTCGGCCGTCCCAGATTGGGACCCAGCGCTCCTTGGGCGTCAAGTTCGACAAGCTCGAACAGTAACGTCGCCGCGGCGGCCTGGGAAGTCTGCATCGCCGGAATCCGCGCTGCGGCGGCGCGGAGTGCGGCGGACTATACAAAGGGTTTTGCCGTTCTGGAGAGGGAGGGGGAGGTATTTGGGTGGACATGACACATCAGCCGTTGCTTACTAAGAAGTTGCACATTACGAGCACTTTAAAAAACAGTAACTTGGAGTGGTAAATATATATTTTTCACTTTTACAATGGCATTGAAGGAATTAATTAGCTCGTAACCACGAGCAACATTCTTTTAAGGCCTGTTTGGAACACAAGAATTTTATAGGATTTTTACATAAATAATTTATTTCTACAGGAATTGGCAAAAACATGTTGTGTTACAAACGGGACTTAAATATCGATTTATCCACTCTCCTCCCCTGCAGTATAGAGTCTAGCTATACAATTCAGCCAAAATTCTACAAACTTCATTATGGTTATCATTCGCATGCATAAAATTAATTGCTCAATACAAACTGAGTGTATACAAAAGGGGGAAAATCTCCAAATGATAAGAAATACAAAATAAATAAATAAAGCGTTTCATGTATAGAACCCCCCAAAATAACCAGCAACGCGTACGTATGACTCGTTGATCCCTAGTAGATCTTGTAGAACTTGGAGGGCTCGAGCCCCGCGGTGAAGTTGAAGTACTTGAGAGACTCCGCCCACCGGGGGTTGTCCTTGAGCCGGTGCACGGCGATGGTGTCCGGCACGAACTCGTGCGAGCACTTGTCCACCGGCACCGGGAGCGGGTAGTCGTACATGGCCGGCTTGGCGTTGAACCGGTTCTTCCCCTTGCCCCCCATCCGCAGCCACTGCCCGGTCATCATATCCTCCGGCCCGACCGTGCGGTTGCGCGGCACGTCGGACGTCGCCACCCACTCGACGAGGTCCCACGACAGCACGTAGCCCATGCCGGACATGTAGTCCCTGAACGGGTCCATGCTGTCGCACGGGATGGTGGCGCCGTAGTACATGTCCTCCCGCGGCATCGCGCGCAGCGATTCCACCAGCCGCGGCAGCCGGATGAAGATGTCATCATCGGCCTTCATCACGTAGTCGTACGGGTCGTCGCCGTAGAGCTCAGCCACCGTGGAGAAGAAGGTGTAGGTCTTGCCCCCGTTGAGGTTCTCCTCGCAGCCGTCGAGGATGATAACGTCGTCGTGGCGGAGGATCTCGAGAGACACGAGCACGCGCTGGTCGTCCTTGTACAGCCGGCAGAAGACGAACCGGACGTCGACGTGCGCGGTGAGGCTGGCGTTCGCGAGCTGGAGGCCGTACACCATGCGGAGGAGATGCCGGCGCTCGTAGAGGTCGGCGCGGGTGAGCACGCCAATGAGGAGGCGGAAGTCGGGCTTCCGGGACACGGCCGGCTCGCCGTCGAGGGGCGCCGCTGTGTTCGTCCCCGGAGGCGGGCTGCACGAGCTCATGAGCGCCTGCAGCTCGAACTCCTTGGGGTAGACATAGAGGTAGATGAACGCCAGGAGCAGTAGAGGCAGCAGGACCAGCGCTTTGCCGGAGGTTGACAGCTTGGGAAAGGCGTGCCTCTTCATGGCTGCTTGGAGATTCAGCTGATCGCCATGCTTAGCGTTGTTCATGGACTTGAGAAAACTGCTCGGCGGCGGCGGCGGCGGCGGCATCTCAAGCTGCTTCGATGTATCGATCGCCACTTGATTGCGCTCCGATCCTTGGTTAAAGTTTGTGATAGTTTGTGTGGCGTGAAGCATGCATGCAAGTGGGTGGTGATTGATATGATGCTAAGGCGTAGACGTGTCGCCGGTGCTTTCGCCGGCTCGCGATGCTTCATGTGATTGTGAGAGATGTGGTGGGGACTGGGAGCTTGGGGTGTACGGTAATGGCGACACTTTGCGTAAAAGTAGGCGAGGGCGAGGCGGAGTCCGTGGAAACGGGGCGCGACATGCGAGGTCGGATCTTGGGGGAACGTAACCTGCTGGAGTCAACGTTTACAGCAAAGCATGCATGCATAGAGTTGGCTAAAATACATCTCTGTAGTCCCAAAAAATGCATGTCTATGTGCTTGAAATTGTGATTCGCTTTCGATACATTTGGATGATCACACATTCACACTAGTCTCACTATTAAGTAATTCAGTACATTATCTGTCAAAAAAAGTTGTAATTCAGTACGCTTAATTACCACAGGCTACATGTAGAGTTGGCTTCATCCATTTGTTGCTTGAGCCAGGGGTGAGCTGGCTCTATTTGTCAACATTCAAACTGATGGTTTCAACGAATCAATGTCACCTTGCGTGACAAACAAACCAACGCGAGTCCTATATTTGCGAACTTCACAAGCTAGTATATATCTTTGCTAATAATAACGGCAACACAGTATGATAGTATTTGTAAGGCACACATCACACGCACAGCCATTGCACTTACGCAACGTCAATTGGCCAGCAGCTAGCTGACTATATATACGACTAGAGCCTATTGTGTGCTCAGAGTTCAGGTGTGCGTTCAGCCATGCAAGCCCTCATGCATTTCTGATGAGCTCAATGACGAGACAGAAACCATGCACGGGCGAACTTAAGGCACGTCAATCGACGACCCTGAATCCCTGATACATGACCGGATCAGTTTGTCAGGCAGTATCATATAGGAATACGTGGGAATGTGGCAGTAACAAGTTTTGTTCGTTTTGATATCAAACAAAAACATCGAGGCATTTTTTTTGGTCCGTCTATACAACATTCGGTTGTTTTCTCAACACAAAACAGTTAAATTTTAGTTCATTTACAACTTCATTATACATAAATTATAAGAATTTATGTATGTAATTTTTGTTCTTGATCACTGTAATTATTGTCGAAAGTCTTAATAACTCATATTTTCATCACATGATTCAAAATCTAACATATACTTTGAGATATTTAGCAAAAACAAAGGCAAAAAATAAAATTACGTAGCAACAAAATACGGCAATGTGGTGAACCCGTTATGGCTCGAAAAAATCATAATAAATTTAGACTCAATTCATCATACGAGAAGAAGTGCAAATCTCAAGGCATATCAGACATATAAAAATTCGACTATTTCGATAAAAGAAAACAGTCGAATATTATTTAGCAAATCTCTTTTTTTATCAAGTTATTAAGCATGTATATGCAATTTTGCATGCAAGAAGCCAAGAACGAACACTTCAGGGCCTCATTCCCTAACCTGCATGGTATACAGCAGCTTGGAGGGCTTGAGCCCCCGGGTGACGTTAAAGAAGTTGAGCGTGCGAGCCCACTTGAGGCGGTCCTTGAGCTTGTGCACGGCGACGGTGTCCGTCGCGAGCGCGTGCCGCGAGCAGGTCACCTCCTTGCCCGTCCCCTCGTCCCAGTAGTCGTACATCCGCGGCGCCGCGCCGTACTTGTTCTTCCCCTTGCCGCCCCACCGCAGCCACCGCCCCAGAACCCGGTCCTCCGGCCCGTTCGTGTCGTTCCGCAGCTCATCCGTCGCCGCGATCCACGCCGCCACGTCCCACGACACGATGTACCCCATCCCGGACATCCACTTGTCCATGTCGTGCCGGTGGCACGGCGTCAGGAACCCGTAGTACATGTCGCGCCGCGCCTTGTCCCGGAGCGTGTCCGCGAGCGACCCCAGGCGGTAGTACGTGTCGTCGTCGGTCTTGCCGACGTAGTCGTACGGCGCGTCAGCGAGCAGCCGCGGGGCGGTGGAGAAGTACGTGTGGGTCTTGCCGTTGTCCATGTTTTCGGTGCAGTTGAGCACGATGATGTCGCCGTGGGCGATGATCTCGAGCGCCACCAGCGCCGCGTCCTCCTCCTTGGTGAGGTTGCACACCACGAAGCGGACGTCGATGACGGCGCGGGCAGGTGGCGGCTGGAGTGCGTACGCGAGGCGAAGGAGCGCGCGCCGCTCATACATGTCCGCCCCGGTGAGCACGCCAAGGAGGAGCCGGAAGTCCGGCTTCGCCGAGTAGGCATTGGCGGCGAGCTGGGTCGTTGCCGTCGGCACGCCGCCGCATGAGCCGGCGAGCGCCGACTGGAGCGAGAAGTCGTTTGGGATGAGGACGAAGCAGATGAGGGCCAGGAGGGAGAAGGAGAAGAGAACGAGATGGACAGTGGAGAAAGGGAGCACCTGCGGAAACGGAGAAGGCTTCTTCATGGCTTGCCTAGGCAAATAGCATGCACTAGCTAATTAGTTGGTGCTAAGCTCATGTCATGGCTAAACGATCGAACTGTAAAACTGGCTTAAGTAGGAGAGGTACGAGGAGGTGTTCGAGGACTTCAAGATTGGCAATGCTTTGTGGACGTGCAACCTAGCTAATCTATCAATCTATGCCTGGCTGTATACCAATCTCTCAACCCATAGGTTTTCTATACCAACATGTCAACTGTTTTGGTCGCATGCATGCGTGCTTGGATCCTACTTCTGGGGAGTATTGGAGGTCCATTCATCGCGTTGCTTGGAAGCGAGGAGTAACCGAGGAAACATCATATATATATATATATATATATATAAGCGGGCCGTGGAAATTAGCGCCATTCATTTCCGAGCTCACCTTGTACTACTCTCCCGTTCAGAGATATATGACTTTTTAGAATGCAACAGTCAAACTTCATTAACTTTGATCACTAACATATAAAACGCTATTTGTATTGGTTATGTGAAAACGATGTTATTAAATTAGTCCTAAAAGGTATTTTTATAATATAATTATTTTATAAATATATTTATATAAAAAGTAATAATCAAAGTTGCATGTTAAAAAAATTCAATGGTCATATATTCTTGGTTACCTTAATTTGGCACACATCGAGTCGGCTCACTCGTTTTAGGGGTTTATTAGGCCCAGTTGCTACTAAAACTGGGAATGTATCTAGTGCTAATGAGTAATTCAGTGCTAATGTGATAATATCAATCTTGACCGTTGGATCTGAATCTTTACCGTTGGAGGTGGGAGCATGCATGGTATTTAATAAAGATGCATTAATGAAGGTGCATTGAAGGTGGAAGCATGCAAAGTGATTAAATGGTTTAGAGGTGGGAGCCCGCATTAATCTTGGTTGTTCAATTCAGATCCAACGATCAAGATTGGTATTAACATCTTAGCACTGAATTACTCGTTAGCACTAAATACGTTCCCACTAGAACTAGGCCGTATATACCACTCTAAGAAATTAGAACAAGGAGGCCCTCACCTGCCATTCCACACTCTACTACCTACAAACACTCGGAGAGGACTACGTTACCATGTCTCCAAAAACGATGTAAATGGTTATGAAAAAATCTCAAAAAAATGATAACATTGGTTAAAAAAATCAATTCTTCGATAAATGCCACAATACATATAAATGAACAGCTTGTGCTTCAGCTTACAAGGATAAAGATTGATTATCAACTAGTATTCGATCATATTAAAGGCTTTGTTGCTAGTTTAAATTAAAGGCGCCACTTCAAATAGTACTAGGAACCTGACTGTACTTTAATTTGATTCATCATTATTACACAAAGATAACTGTGACTGGAGTAATCAACACAGGAAAAGGCAGAAAATTAGGATGATTACATTCTATGTAGTCATGCTACACCACCATATAAAATGGGAATGTCTATACATCATTTGATTGTTTTTTCCTTAAAAATCAGTCAATTTTGGACCGTTGGATCTCAATCCAGCGGTCCATCTCCCTCCCCTCTTGCTATGTAACTGACTCCCACATCGGATGGAGTCGACTCGATCAATGCCGCTTGCCGCTGCCCCTAACTGACCCCCCACCCCGCCGTCTCCCGCCTCCTCGCCGACGCCACACCCGGTGCTGGCATGCCCCATCACTGTCGCCTCCCGTGTGGCCATCAACGCCGTGGGCGGTGCCGGCGGCTCCCGCCTCCTCTACCACCATGAATACCCCCCACTGACGTCGCCGACCATCTTCCACATTTTCGTCGGTGCCCCCAACCACTTCCCATCGCCCCAACCTAACTCGCCATCGTTGCTGCTTCGTTACCCTGCTGCCACCGCCACCCACCGTCGTGCCTCCACCACCCCCCCCTCTAAATTTGGTCCCTAATGAACCCTTAAACCCTAACCCGGTGGCGGCGGGAAACGATGACGCCGGAGAGTAAGAGGACTAGCTCGTCGGAGCACAAATCTCCAAGCCAATTAGAAATTTGACTGATTTTGCAAAATTTTCCATTCGACTAATGTATAGTAAATGTGATATAAAATTTCAAAATTTAATACAATCTACAACAAAGATATAAAGAACTAATGAATTAAATCTATCGCAGAGATGCAAATCAGAGGCAAAATAAGAAAGGAAATCATATGTCCGTAGGCTTTATCGACTATAGGGTGGTCATAGTTGACCTGGTCGTAATAAAGCTTACGACCATGAAGTGGTCGTAGTAAAGCTTACGATCATGAGGTGGTCGTAGGAAGTCTTACGATCATAATATAGTCGTAGAAGATGTTGCGACCATGAAGTGATCGCAGCAAAGTTTACGATCAGCAGGTGGTCGTAGAAAGTCTTACGACCGTAATATAGTCATAGAAGATCTTACAACCATATAGGGTTAAGCCTTTTCTCTCATTAATGATAAGGGGTATCCTTATATTGCTATCTATAATAACAATTATAGATAAATAATTTAACTAATTGAGGATTATTAGATCCTCGTCATCTAGCCCCCCAACTTCAAGTGAAAGTAGCTTACTTGAAAAAGGGGTCATAGGATAGTGGTCGAATGCAAGGTCTTTTTGACTGGTATTTTGTTTGACAAAAATTGACTTAGTAAAAATATAATTTTACTTGAGTTGAAAAGGTAGAACTGCTTTTTCGAATGGTCATATTAAAGGATATCAACTGACTCTCGTAGATCTGTCTGTTGGGAGCGGTTTTGAAGGGGTGGTAACTGTTGAGCTCCAACATTCTTTAACTCGGACCCACGATTATAAATATTCATCGGGAATAACTTAGAATTTTTACTTTCTTCATTTGCTCCAACGGCTCCCGAGCTCTTGTTCTCTCCACCGCCAACCAAGTTTGAAATCTTTCCATAAATTTCTTCAAATCCAAATCAAACTCACTCAGAAGAAATGGCAAGGAACATTTCCATGTGGGAGAGATCTGAGATGGATGTAGAGAAGCTGACTGCTCTAGTTGTTGCAAAGAATGTCCCGAGGTGCGCCTTGTTGAAGTGGTCTGAAGCTGATGGTCAATATTGGCCCTCGGATGAGAAGGACACCATTATAATATTCCAAGCATAATGCAAATGTGGTCTTCGACCGCCCGCCAACTCATGCTCGCGTATTTTGGGGTGAAATTGGTGAATTTTGTTTCCAACTCCATCACAACATTGAGCGTGTTCGTATACTTGTGTGAGACCTATTTGGGAATTCTTCTAGATTTGGGCATTTTCAAGTATTACTACGGAATGAGCAAGCACAGCGGAATTGCGGGCAGCTACGGATTCAAACTCCACGACGGGAAGTCGAAGGTGTATATTCTGATGTTCACCCCGTCGTCATCGCCGGGGTGGAACAAGAGGTGGTTTTACTGGACTGTGACCAAGGACGGTAGTCTTTTCTTCATAGAAGACCGCATAAAAGAGTTCTACTTGGGATTCGGCTCCAGGCGACCTCAACCGGATTAACCCTTACATCCAAGTCATCAAAGACTTGAGGGAAGAGGGGCTGATCGGATGACGCGTGGTGAGAAATTTCATCATGCACCGCATTAGTCTCTTGAAGAAACGAACACATCCTATGTGGAAGTACTCGGGGGTTAATGACTTGACCAGAGATTATAAAGGAGGTAAATATATAATCAATTTAGCGCTTTTTGTAATCTTGAGCATAGATATTGATTATATCCATGTATTCGTAGATTTGTCTCAAAGAGAATTGACACTCGAGTCAAACTCATTTGTGAGAAAGTTCTTACGACCACGAAAGGAGCTCCTCGAATTTTGGGGGTCATAACCGAGGAGGAGAGAAAGGAACGCCCAAAAGTAATCAATAGTTGACTTCTTCTTTAGGGCTTAGCAGTCGTAAAGTTTGATTATTTCATTCTAACTTTTGAAAAAAGTTGGCGTAACAGACCTTCAAGACGATCCAGAGATTGACTTGGGGTCTGCCAAAGATGAGTCATAGGAAGACAGAGTTCCTTTGACTAAAAGGTGTCGCCTTGTGAAGGTCGTCGATAGGAAGAAGAAGGATGAAAGCTCGAGTTCCACCCTTCCTTTGACCACTCCCATTAGACAATTCTTTGCAGTTGTGATAGTTGCGGAGAAAGGGAATGTGGTATAAGAGCTTAAACATAAAGCCGCTAAGGCCAAGGTACCCTTCTACTATGACGATAAAACATATTCAATTTTTCGTTTCTCATGCTTTTGCCAAGAAAATAGAAAAATGAGCACTAGAAAAGTTTCATGTCTTTTGTGAAGACTACTGCCGCTCCAGCAGAGCCTATGGTTGAGGCGAGTGCTACCCACAGGTGGTCGAAATCAATTATGACCACCAAGGGGAGCAAGCAGCTCAAGAAGCCCCAGCTCTGTCTCAGGACCTACGACCAGACGTGGTCGGGGAGGTCTCAAAACCTCCTCAAGACATACGACCAACTGTGGTCAAAGAGGTCCTAACTCCTCAAACTTGTGAGATTTGAAGCCTTCCAAAGGCCGAAGGTGTTACGACAACTGGGGTAGTCGAAGAGGAAGAGAAAAAGGAAGACAAAGTCTTCCTTGGGGAATGTATCTTCTGAATTCAAGATTGTATCCAAGAAGTTAAGGTATGTAAAATTAAAAGATTAGTAAGTATACTTACCTTTTAATTTCACATTTTAACATGTCTACTTCTTTTCTTTTGTTTTAGTCCTGCTTCAACAGCCCCCAGGGATGCTTCTATCGATAAGCCCAACGTTGTCTTGTCTACAACCGTGGGAGTATTAGTTTCTCCTGCACTCGTAGAAGCGGGAGTGGTCGAGGCTTCGACCACTATTCCTGAAGTGGCTATGGCGGAGGTTGCTATCGCTGAACCAACTGCGCCCACACAAGTGGTCGTAGGAGAGGCGAAGACAGTGGAAGACTAGGCTACTTTGGTGATTGAGTCGACTATGGAGGATATCAACAATCACACTAGGGACTTAGTCCTACGATTGGTCGGGGTAGTCTATCAAGCAGGAACAGAGAGCTCCGACCACCGTGCCGAGAAGGAGGCCGCGGAGGAGGTTCCTACAGGTCCTTAGGGTGGAGTCGTTTCTTCTGTCAACAACGAAGAAGAAGAAGAAGATGACTCTTTCGACCTCTTCCCTGAGTTCTTTGGACCATTGGGTCCTCTTCGTTTAGGTACCATGACCGAATCCCATACCCTAAGGATATTCCTAACAGATGACATATCTTTGACGACGAGCGTCTTCAAAAAATATGGTGGAACAAAGTTGACATATTCCATTAACTAGAGGTTTCCAAGTCGGCGTATGCCCATTTTGCTCGATACTGAACATTTATATATTTGGGTTTTTTACAATTCTGCATTTCCTCATTGTGTATTTCTCTTTTCAGAGAGCTCTCGAACAAGTTACTACTGTTGGTGAATACAACAGACAGCTGATATTGCTGAGGAAGCAAAAGAATGAACTATACGAGCAGGCGGAGAGATGGTAAGCTAGTGTTACAAGTAGTCTTTTTCGACCACTAGTTTAGTACCCATGTCTACTTTAACCTTTGTATGTTTAAAAGTGACGGAAAGACCTTAGCTGATCCTCTCGACTATGTAAAAGCCGATCCACAAAGGTTAAAGAATGGAAAATGAGACATATTGAAGAACCTTCAGGATGCTAATTATGGAGCTTGCGAGCTACATAATGAAATAAACAGTAAGTATCTCACTTGACATTGTCTATTTCGATAACTTTATTTTCTTTCTCTGACTCCTCTTTTAGAAAAAGAGGTCGATATGGATAAGCTTCGAACTGAGATCGAAACGAAGATCTTTGTGATCCACGAGCTTACTCGTATCTTGAAAGAAAAATATAACAGAATAAAAGCATGGGAGGAGCAGTGCACAATGGATGCTGCCTCTCATGATGATGAAGTCAAGAAGCTTGATTCACGTTTGGCATCTAAAGTATACTTACCTACGACCAGTTTTATTTACTAGTCTTTAAGAGGTGTTTTTCTAACTAGTCGTACTCTATTTTCAGAGCAAGCAGCCGAAATAAAACGATCTTAGGAAGCTTCAACCTGCAATCAGGTGGAAATGAAGGCTACAAATATCAATCTTTAAGACAACATTTCTCTCCTAAACAATGTGCTCGGTGGATTTGGTGTGAGGTCATTCTTCTTGAAGACATCGTGGTCGTACATACGAGCACCGTTGGACAGGAGGTTCGAACACTACAGGAGTTGATAACTAACATGAAGATCAATCAAGCTGATTCGATAAGACAAGTGGTCGAAGGCACGATAAGTTTTTCTCTTGCAAAACTTAAGGCTCATGACCGGAGTCTTAGCCTTCAACCAGCTGACTTCGATTGCACTGAAGCAGAGGTAGCACAACACATCGAAGAAGTGCAGCCAATTGGCAAGAAGGTCAGAGGAAATACAAATTGGGTCTCCTCCATCATAGTAGTTTGTAATAGGATTTCCTTTACCAAAACAATTTCTTGTTTATGTATATAAAGCTTCATTTTCCGTAATTTGTCTTTTCGAGTAGTTATTAACTCATAAGACAAAATAAAAAATGAGAATTGAAATTTAAGACGAAGAATTCAAGTTATAATTATAACTTTATCCTAGCCCTAACTATTTTCTTAGTTTAATTAGATACACTAATTATAACTTTGTTGTTGATCTCGATTTTCTTATACTGGTAGCAAGAGTTAGGAACATATCGACGCTAGGAGGTTCCTTCTAGTGGGTAAGACCACGTGCAGAGAGGAAAGAGTTCGACTAGGTGATGTTACTTTCTCCTACCAGGTTAATCAAATCTAGTGTGTCAAAAGTAGTCGAACAAACTATAAAAGCCCAACTCACTTAGAATTTTCTTTGTAAAATGAAGTAAACAAACTAAGTAAATGGTAAAAAAGAGTTTGCTTAAAATTATTTCGAGCACATTTTGTTGAACCTATTTTCCATGTATTTGTGGCTAAAGTTAGGAATAGATCAACGTAAGAAGTTCCTTCTAGTGGGCAAGACCACAAGCGGAGAGGAAAGACTTCTACTGTGTGATATTACCTTTCTTCGGCCAGTGTAAGGAAAACCAAGTGTTTTAAAAGGTGATCAAAAATTATCAAAGCGTTGCTCAATGGATATTTTAATATAATGAAGATCGAAGAAAACATAAACTTTATTGAGAATGCAGGAGATTACACATAGAACATTCGCAACCGGTCGATGTTCCATGAATTAGAAAGAACTCTACTATCTTCCACTACTAGTCATACCGAGCCTGGTCATGTCACTTCAACCACTGTGTAAGGATCTTCCAGTTTAGGAGAAAGTTTGTTCCGATTAGACTGGAATTGAATCTTTTTCAATACCAAGTTACCTACAGGAGGACTGCGAGGTTGGACCTTACAATCGTAGTATTTGCGTAGGGCTTGTTGATAGATTGCCAAACGGATTAAGGCTTTGTTCCACTTTTCTTCTAGTTGATCGATGTCATTGCGAGGTTGGCCAGAATCGTTATAGGTTTCAACCCTTATCGACCGAATCTTTACTTCAGGTGAAAACATAGCTTCAGTGTCAAAAAACTAAGAAAAATAGTGTTTCGCTTGTAGCCCGACTAGCAGCCATGCGAATTGCTCATAACACTGAGGGTAATTATTTTACCCAAGCCCCCGAGTGTTTTATAAGCTGGCCGAAAACTCAAGTTTTGATTCACTGTATAATTCGGTCATTTTCTCTTTCGACTGCCCTTGCTTTTTGGATGTGTGATAGAGGCATAACATAGCTTAGTACCCAATTCTTCGTAAAATTCTTAGAATTTTTCGCTTGAAAATTGTGTACCATTATCTATTATTATCTAACGGCATACCAAATCGAGTGATCATATTTTTCATCATAAATATCTTGGTTGCTTTCATTGTTATCACAGTCACATATTCGGCTTCAATCCATTTTGTGAACATATCAATAGCCATAAAAAAGACCTCAAAACCCCCTGGTTCTTTTGGAAACGGTCCTACGATATCGAGACCCCAGGTCGCAAAAGGCCAAGAAAGATGTATGGTTTGTAATACTTGAGCTGGTTGGTGCATTTGCTTGCGATGAAACTAACATTATACACACTTCTTAACGATCTCTTTAGCATCACGGAAGGTTGTTGACCAATAGAAAACTTGTTGAAAGATTTTTTTGACCAGCGTTCAGTCGGAAGTATGAGTCCCACAGATGTCTCCATGTATTTTTTTTAAGGAGATCTAATTCTTTTTTCTGCGATATGCATCGCATGAGAACCCCATGAGTACCTCGCTTGTAGAGGGCTCCTTCAACCAAAGTATGCATTTTGGCCTTATAGGATAAACGATAAGCCTCAAGATCGTCATTGGGTACAGTACCCTTCTAAAGATACTCGTAGATTGGTTTCATCTAGGTATCTTTGTATTTTAGGGAGTCTGTCTCAATAGGAGATGTCTTTGGTGTTTTGACTAGGGACGTCTTCTGGAGCTGCTCCAAGAAGACTTCTTGTGGTACTTGTGATCGAGAAGAAGCTATTCGAGCTAGCTGGTCATTGAGGAAATTATCCTTTCGATAGATATATTGTACCTCAAAATTGAAAAAAAAATAATTTTCAAGCTTCCTAACTTCTGATAAGTACTGAGGTATGGTCGGATTAGAGCATTGGCACTCTTTTCCAACCTGAGTCACGACCTGTTGAGAGTTTCCTATCACCGGTAATCATCGAATCTCGAACGCTTTCGTTGCTTGTATACGAGCTAATAAACCTTCATATTATGTCATATTGTTAGTACTAGGAAAGTTTAATTGATAGTATATCTTAAGATTTTTCTTGTTGAAGATAACAAGACACCCCAGCCCACGAGCCACTTAGCGTAAGTGACCCATCGAAGTACATTGTCCACTAGTCACGGGATTAGTACTGGGTAAGAAACAGTTAAACATGATTCTGGACAAGTCTAAAACTCCTTACAAGAAGCAAGGGTTAGGATGCAACTCAGCCCAAGACAATTCCGAGCCAAATGTCATTCAAGTCTTGGAAAATGGCTTAGTTGAATTCAAAACCCAACCTGCAAAAATAAATTTTAAATCTGTGGGTTTTGCCCAACCATCTGTTAAGTCAAAGAGTGCTTCTCCCAGTGGTACCAAGTATCATTGCACCTATTGCAAGAAGGATGAGTATTTGGTTGAGTTCTGTTGGTGTAGGTTAAAAAATAATAGAAAAAAGTTTACTAGAAATTCATCTCATCAACCTAGAGCCGTCATGAGATATGGTCATTTTGAAAATAATAAACCTAGTTTAGGATTTGTTTCACATGCTCGTCATTATCATGTTCCTAGACAGGATGCTTCCCATGTCCGTGTGATCATTGCTAATGATAGAACTTCAAATAGAATCAAGGATAGCACTTCTGCTTTGCATACTACTCGCAGACATGTCTCAGTACTGAGTTCCCAAATCATGTTTAACTAACCCCAGTATTGAGACACATCGTTTTTCTATGCCTTGATTTTCAGGATCGCCGCGGAAGGGGGAAGAACACGTGATTCGTCAACTCTGGGTGTTCACGCCACATGGTCGGGGATTCAAAATGGTTCACCTCCTTCACGCGGGCGACGGGTGATGATTTCATTACCTTTGGAGATGATACACAAGGGCGGATTAAAGGAACGGGATCGATCAAGCTGAATGACAAGTTCATCCTGAAGGACGTCGCTCTTGTGGATAAGCCAAGGTACAATCTGCTTTCTGTCTTACAACTTCTTGATGATGGCTGTGAGATTAGATTTAAGAAAAATTCTTGTCGTGTGCTTGATTCTGTTGGTGAGCTCGTTTTTGGGATTTATAGAGTTGGTAGAATCTTTGGAGCTGATTTCTCTAAATCTCTTGCTGGAACTCTAAAATGTTTGCTTGCATCTTCTTCGAATTTCTGGCTTTGGCACCGACTGTTGGGACACATTGGTTTTGATCATCTGACGCGAGTTAGCAACCTTGATCTCATGAGAGGTTTGTCCAAACTCAAAGCTATCAAAGATGATGTATGTGTGCCCTATAGGCATGGCAAGCAAGTTGCTGCCTAACACCCATCGGTGACTATGATCATGACTGACGGACCGGGACAATTGCTTCATATGGATACTGTTGGTCCTGCTAGAGTTCGGTCAGTCGGTGGTAAATGGTACATTCTTGTCATAGTTGATGATTTTTCAATATATACTTGGGTGTTCTTTCTTGCTTCGAAGGATGAAGCTTTTGGTCATTATCATAACCTTGTTCTTCGTTTGGCTTCTGAACTTCCTGTTGCCTTGAGAGCGATCCACGGTGACAATGGCACAGAGTTCAAGAATACCTCGTTCGCCTCTTTCTGTGATGAGCGTGGTGTTGAGTATCAGTTCTCTTCTCCACATGTACCCCAACAAAATGGCGTGGTGGAAAGGAAGAACGAGACCTTAATCGAGATGGCTAGGACGATGCAAGATTAGTGTAGTACACCGAGCAGGTTTTGGGCCGAAGCTATTGCTACAACTTTCCATATTGTAAATCGTGTCTTTTTAAGACCTTCTTTAAGCAAGACTCCATATGAGCCTCGCTTTGGAAGAAAACCCTCTGTTTCTCATTTTCGAGTTTTTGGAGCCAAGTGTTTGATTCTAAAGACAGGAAACCTAAATAAATTTGAATCAAGAACTTCTGATGGTTTATTTTTGGGTTATCCTGCACATTCGAGGGGTTTTCGTATTTTTAATTTTGAAACTAACATTGTTCAGGAGACATGCAATGTAACTTTTGATGATACTAGCCCTGGAGCTAGATCTGATGTTTCAGGTGATTCACAGATGACACAGAGCATATTTGTAGAGGAAGATGAGGATAAAGCTGATACTTGTCTTCCACCTGCTGCTGTTGAGGCTCTCTTTCCAGCACAAGAACCTGCTGCGACTACTTCACATTTAATTGAGGCTCCTGCTGCATCTTTATCATCAGCAGTACCTGCGGAGGTCGAAGAAACACTATCACCCCCGGGAACTCCACTTCACATTCAGAAGAGTCATCCTCTGGATCAGATGATCGGTCAGCTTCATGAGCGAGTCAGTATCATGATCCGAGTCTCTACTCTCATTCTGCTTTTGTTGCCTCTTTTGAACCCCGCGATATATCTCATGCATTGTCTGATTCGAGTTGAGTTAATGCCATGCATGAGGAGTTAGAAAATTTTGAGAGGAACAAGGTCTGGAACCTAGTAGAACCTCCTAGTGGTTATAATGTGATAGGAACCCGTTGGGTGTTCAAAAATAAACAAACTGGGGATGGTTCTGTGGTTAGAAACAAGGCCAGATTGGTAACTCAGGGTTTTAGCCAAGTTGAGGGGTTAGATTTTGATGAAAAATTTGCTCCTGTTGCTAGATTAGAAGCCATTCGCATTCTGCTTGGTTTTGCTGCATCTAAGGGTTTTAGGTTGCATCGGATGGATGCCAAGAGTGTTTTTCTGAATAGTTACATAGAGGAGGAAGTGTATGTTAGGTAACCCCCGGGCTTTGAGAATCAAAAATATCCACATCATGTTTTCAAGCTATCCAAAGCCTTGTATGGTCTTAAACAAGCCCCCACAGCCTGATATGATAGACTTAAGACCTTCTTACTTAAGAATAATTTTGATATGTGTGAGGTGGATAAGACTCTTTTCATCCTTAGGCGTGGCAATGACTTCAAGTTTGTTCAGATTTATGTAGATGGTATTATTTTTTGTGGTTCTTCTCATGCTCTTATTTCCAGTTTTTCTGAGACCATGTCCATGGAATTTAAGATGAGTATGATGAGCGAGCTCAATTAGTTTTTGGGGCTTTAAATCAAGCAATGTAAGGAAGGGATCTTCATCCATCAGGCGAAGTACACCAAACATCTGCTCAAGCGCTTCGAGATGGGTGACCGCAAGTCGATCGTCACTCCCATGGCGACTTCGACTGTTTTGGATCCAGATGAGGAAGGAGAAGTCGTGGATCAACGCGAGTACCGCAGTATGATTGGCTCCCTTCTGTACCTGATGGCCTCAAGACTGGACATCTACTTCACGGTCTGCCTCTGGGCTAGGTTTCAGGCGTTTCCGAGGACTTCACCCCGCCAAGCCGTCAAGCGCATCTTCAGGTACCTTCATCTACCCACCAGTATGGCATTTGGTATTCCTGCCCTTCTTGTTTGTCCATTCGGGGGTTTTCTGATTCTGATTTTGCGGGCTGTCGGTTAGATAGGAAGAGTACCTCAGGCACTTGTCACTTCTTAGACACTTCTCTTGTCTCTTGATCTTCTAGGAAGCAGTCTTCTGTTGCACAATCCACTGCAGAAGTTGAGAATGTAGCTGCTGCTAGTTGTTGTAGTCAGATTTTGTTAATGGGCTCCACTCTTAAGGACTATGGGTTATCTTTTCCTAGTGTTCCTCTTCTCTGTGATAACACTTGTGCCATTAATATTGCTAAGAACCCAGTGCAACACTCTAGAACCAAGCACATAAATATTCTCTTTCACTTCCTTAGAGACCATGTAGAGAAGGGAGATATTATGATACATTTGTGGAGTCCGAGTCTCAGTTAGTTGATATCCTCATCAAGCCTTTTGACCCAACTAGGTTCGCCACCTTGAGAAGTCAGTTAGGAGTAATTTACTCCTTTGGGTTGGTTTGAGGGGGAGTTTGTTCTTTTCTGAACTTTCCTTGTTCATCTGAACTTTCATTGTTCATCTGATCTTTCCTTGATCTTTTCTGAACTTGTCGATCTTTTTGATCTTTTTAGGCTTTTAGGTTTTTCTCGCATCCCATTGTATTATATTGCATTCATAAGAAAATATCAAAAAGATGCATTATAATATAAGCCTTACTGTTTATCTTTTAAAATTGATGAAGCTTTACTTATTACCCCCTTGAGCTTTAGTATATTAATTTTTGCTCAATATCATGTCTAGTTCTTTAACTTGCTAGAATTATCATGCTTTCACATGTGTAGCTAAGTTTTTGCTAAATGAGCTAGAACTTTAAGACAACTTGAACTAAAAATTATAATTTGTGAATCTTTTAGCTAAGTTGCACAATTAGTGATCCTCTTGTGACATTGGCCCTATCAAAATTGCATTGTTAGATCTTGAATCTAGGATTGAACATATCTTGAGACATCTCTTGTGCTTTTTGTTCCCTTGCGAATCTAAAACAGCTCTTATGCAAAATAAAAAATCAACTTTCAAAATATGTGCCAAACTATTCTCATGAGACTGCTTGTCAAAGACCTGAACTTGGAGATAGTTTGATGATCCAGACAATCTCATGGGGATTGCTTGTCAAAATTGACATGAACCTCAAGATTTGTCGCCTTGGTTGAAGCTTAGGAAGATATTGTGGATGGCTCCTAGTCCAGGATTTTCTTCTCTAAGATAGACTGTTAAATTGCCTTGGTTGAAGCTTAGAAAGAGTTTGTGGGTGGCTCCTAGTCTAGAATCTTCTTCACTAAGATAGACTTTTAATCAACATCAATATGCATTGCAAATGAAAAACTGTTGTAAAAATGGGTGACTGAAGCTCTTTGAGGAAAATGATTCAATTCCAGACTTTCTGTCTCTAGGATGGTCATTGTTAGCTTCTTGATCTCACATTGACATTCTGACATGGCCATTATCACTTTAGGATATCTGTTGATGAGGTTGCTAGTTTTAAAGCTTTTATTTAATTGTTACAATTCATCGCCTTTTCTTTGAGCCTTCTAGCTTAGCTTTGATATATATGTCTTAACATGATCTTGCTAGAGCTTTCAGGCTTGATATGCATTGTGTAATTATAGAAATGCTAGCTTGTTCTTTTGGGTAATCTTCAAAGCTTCTTGTATTAAAATATACAAAATTCAAAAAAATGAAGTCACTCCATTGCATTTCATGCATGCTATTTATTATGCTTCTTCCTCATTTCTGCATTTATTATCTATGGATGAGAGGAATGCGTGATTCATTGATGACTCCATTGTCAAAGGGGGAGAAGTAGCAAATATGTTGAAAGGGGGAGCTATTTGGAGATTTTGGAAAAAAAATAAAATTTTCTGAAAAAATGATGATCTAAGTGAGGGGAGCTTGTAATTTGCATTCTTATCATCTTATTGCCATTTCTGAACTTGAATCTCAATTCTTGGAACCTCACAATGATCAAAGGTCAATTTGAATAATTGTTCTTTCATTTGGACTTTAAGTGAGATTTTTTACTCTTCTTTGAAAATTTAAGCTTTCTTGCTTTCTTTTGACTTATCTCGCTTGCCTATACTAACTTGAAGTCAACTTGGTTATTTCCATTGCTTTCTCTTGCTCTTGGACCAAGTTGTGCATTTGTGCGAAAACGTTAAGTAGTTTACTTTTCAAATTTTAAAACTTACATTTTTGGAAAATTACCAATGTGTGCATCAAGAGAGAAATTGTGGATATCATGGGGATATGCTCATGATCTTATGATGATGTTACAATTGGCAATGGCTTTAAAGGTTTATCGAATCACGCGTTTTTGGCAAAATCTTAGTGTTGTTAGGCCATAGGCGGTCTGACCGGCCAGGGCGGTGGTCGGACCGGTCAGATATAAAAAGTGGATTTTGGAGCTGGGCCAAAAGTAAAGGGTGTAGGCAAGAGAAGGGATTCTAATGCACTTGGTCTCATAATTTTTGGAGTATCCAGTCAAAAGTTCTATTCGTTTGAAATTTTCAGAGAGGCTTCGGTTTTCAGGGGCTGAAAGTTGGCTAAATCCCTGCTGGGCGGTCAGACCGGCCAGAGGGTGGTCAGACCGGCCATTGAATGGTGGTCTGACCGGTTTTCACTTGTATCATCGGCCCTTGTAGTGACGATGTTTGTTTGTTGAGTCAAGTTCATGAGTTTCAGTGCATATATGTTGCATGATGCATGTTTTGACTAACGTGGGTCAAGTTGTGAAGAACTTGTTCCCGGAATTGATTTCTTGGTTTATTGTTGTGCAGGTTACTTGGAGATCAACGACGGTCAACGGCAAGGATGATCGGGACTAGGCTTGAGAGCTGATGTTCAGAACGATCAATGGTGCCGGGTGAAGTCATTGGATTCGAGCGTGGCGCAAAATGGACAAGGACGACCGAATGAGAAGTTCGGTGCGACGGGTTGCATCAAGCGGCGCGGGGTCGGTGCAAGTGCCATGGTGGTTTCGGTGGGAGCCGGATGGGAGAGACTTGCCGACATGATGAGAGCCGTTGATCAACCTACACGTGGCGAAGCATAGAACTGCTTCATGAAGATTGGACTCGGTCTTTGGAGAAGGATCAAGAAGGGGTATTTTAGTAATATCTCTAAAATACCACTTTGATTGCTTTTGGCTAAACCGCGGCGCAAGACGACGCAAGGAGAAACAGTTTAGGTCAAGAGAAGATGAAGACGGCGCTTTAAAATGCGTGTGTGAGTTAAATTTATTTGTGTGTGGGCTTAACGGGTGCCCAATAGGAACTCTTCTAGATGGTTAGCCTCCACTATAAATATGGAAGTGTACTGTGCACCTCCTTAACCATTTCGCTTATTTTGAAACTCTAGTTTTGTTTTGGAGATTAGCGAGGGAGAGGTTAGGATTCTTGAAGAGGAGATTGGTTGTGTGCTCGTGTATTGAGTTTTGTCCTCCATGTTGGAGTGGCTGTAAACCAGCAACAATCACAAATCAATCTATGCAAGTTTTCTTGAGATGAGTCTCGTTGTGTTATTGCTTTCTATTTTGTGATTTTGGGGCCGTCTTTGATTCTCAAGTTTTCCTTCGGTTTCTGCCCCTAATCTTGCTTGCTGTGACATGTGGGATATCATCTAGGATCATCTCTAACCCACGAGCAATGTTTTTGATCCAGTTTTCGTTTTGACTCGGTTTTGAACCATGCTTCACTCAAATGAAAAAATGTCAGAATTTTCCCAAGGATCTTCACGATCTTTGATTGGAATAGGTTCCTGATATCCTAGAGAAGGTGTGTTCCAAGTTTCATCGAGTTTGGAGTTGTAGATCAAAAGTTACACCTATTTGCAACTTCGTTTTTTGAGCTGTTTTCACTGTTCATCGGGCTGTAGGTCAGACCGCCAATCTGAGAGGTCAGACCGCCCTATGTAAAAGTCGACCCGCCAATCTAAGAGGTTAGACCGCCCATCTTATGGCAGATTGAGTTTTTGTGATGTTGGTTGTTTTGCTTCGGGGTTTTGATTGGATTCAATACAAGTCTTCCACTATACTTGTTTATTGATCTTCATAGCTCTCATAGCTATTGGAGTGAAAATCGTGTTGAATTCGATCTTGGTTGAAAAAGAGGTCGTGCTCCATTTACCCCCCCTCTAGTCGTCATTTCGGTCCAACAAAACCATTACAACATTTAGACTAAGACTAATAGTTTTTTTATTATCTTCATGTGTTTTGACCTATGATATGACTGTGTTGTGTGTGGAGCCGTGGGGCCATGCGGCCTGCTGGTAGCTTTGGGCGATGGGCTAGTGTGTCTGCGCGTGGCGGTGTGGGGCCGTGGCCGTGGGGCGTCTTGGTCTTTGGTGCCGCTTTGGCGGCGTGTTACTGGTGCTAAGCACTAGCGCGTGCGATGTGCCGCGTGGACATCTGGGCCGCTGACGCATGGGTTGGAAAAGGCCCGGATGCACAGTTTTTTTGGGTTGTTGTTGTTGTTGTTTTGTTTGGGGTGGATGAGTTGATCTACACTATTTTTTTGTCTGGTGTCCTCTGACACCGGGTGGGTCTATTGGGCTCTGCACCTAGTGACCGGACTATTTTGATTTTTAAGATATCCTAAGTACTAGAAACGATAATAGAAGTTTGAAAGAAATTACAACCGGAGTAGCGTAATTGAAGTATGCATTTTGATGGAAGAAAATAATTGAGTATAATAAGTTGTTGGGGTTTTTATAAACTAACCACTCTTCATCATGCATAGATCATGTAGTTACATATCTGTTCTTACTCTATTAGTTTTTTTCTCTAAATTGTATGTATGCACATGTACTTCAAGCATTATGTTGATTATGTGTATGAAAAATTATCTTATTAGTTACATGGTATAATATAGAGTACATTGCTTACGCATACACCGATGCACAATGGGCCACCTACCTTGAATTTATCTTCTCTTACACGTCAACTACCCCACCAAACTGTGTGACTTCTATCTCTTCTCGCCGTCATTTTTTTGTTTCAACCTCTAACAGTAAGTCCAAATCTTCATGATCTCTCTCAGCTGCTACGGTACTCCTTTCAATGCAATAATTTACCATGTAGTTATTTTCTACTTCTCCCCAATTATTGCTTAATGCTAACCATTACGACATCAATGCGCATACACGTACAACCGTCGCCGATTCCAGCCGGGGACACGTGTCGGGCTCTCTCTGGTGACCCGAGCATATTCTCTGCGGTTGCTTTTCTCTCCATCTCTACTCCAAGCTTTTTGCTCCTGTCTCTGTACACTCGCGCTTCTATTCGTACGGATGCATGCATGTACATACACATGCATGATGTTATACATGCTCGACGTCATCTTCTCTCGTGTCAGCCGCTCCCCTTCCTCGACGTTGACCAACTCAACATTGTGGCTCCCTCACTAACCGTGGTGACCTCGCGTCTTCACTAATATCGGGGTGTCTACTTTAGTCATTTTCTAATGGTGTGGATAATCTTTTTGCCATCGCCGGCGACAATGTGCCCCTCACCAGTGATGTCACACTCCTGGCTACGCGATGGCACCATATCGTCCATAGCTCGTCTTCAATGCAAATTAAGCTTCATCTCCTCTCTGTCATAGCTTTCCTATTATCGAGTTTCTTTGGTCAATGACTTCGTCAACAACGCAAACGCTCACCACTTATCACCGCAACCCTTGGCTCCTTCAACACTAAACTTTCTCTTCAACGGATCCGGCGAACATTACAATATTGTCCTCATCTCCATCTTTCGCCGCCTCAACTCTTTGTTTCCCTGTTGATCAATGTCTTCTTGCAGGACATATCGATGTCATTGCACTCTTTTGTTGTCTCCTCTGACAATATTTGTATTATCGTCATTATCACTTGTATTTTTAATCAAAATTTTAGTATTTTTTATTTTTATCCCATAGAAAGCAACAACAGAAATAGACCTTGAGAGCGAACGTAGTTGCTTCTTTTGTGTCTCCTTAGACACCATTTGTGCAATCCACATTACAACTTTTATTTTTATTCAACATTTTATTTATTTTTAGTGGAATTCGTATACAAATCAAATTGCTAAATTTATTTAATTTATTTGGAATTTTAGTTATATGGGAATTTTATTTTGGAATACGTATGGAAATCATCTTGGAAATTTTAATTTATTTTTTATTCCAAATTCATGTTCTTTTTCCTTGGAATTCGTATACAAATCCAATTTTTATTTTTTTTTCTTCAAATTTTATTTTAAATTATAGTTATTTAGGAATTTTTACTGTGGAATTCGTATTGAAATCCAATTGCTAATTTTATTTTATTTTTTATTCAAAATCTCAATTATTTTTCGTTTGTATTTCGTATACAAATCTAGTTTCCAATTATTATTGAATTTTTATTCCAAATTATAATGATTGGAATTCATATCTAAATCAAATTGCTAATTATATATATTTTTATTCTGAATTTCAATTTTTTTGTTGAATTTCTTATACAGATCTAATTTCCACTTTTTATTTTTTATTCCCAATTATAATTATTTAGGAGTTTTACTTACAAATTCGTATGGATATCAAGTTTCTAATTTTATTTTATGTTTATTCCAAATTTTAGTTTTATCGTACTTGACATTAATTCTTTTACTTTAGAATTTTATGGAAATCAAATTGATGATTTAAATTTAATTTTATTCCAAATTTTAATTTTATTTTACATAGCATGAACTTTTTTTTAAATCTAGCCCGTTATAACCTAAACCTACCACGATTGATGGGGTATATTTTTCTCTTTTTCTATCAATTAATATGAAAATTTCTACCTCTTAAGAGCAAATGTAATTACTTTTTGTACTATGCTTTTATAAGATAATAGGTCTCGGGTTGTTTACGCTCGTATGAATACATGAAGCTCCACGATCGATCGCTCGTTGTTGGAGTTTACGGCCCACCTAGCTTACAGTTAGAAGGTCTAATCTAGGTGTTGGGCTATCAACGCAATTCAATTTTCAAGCTACCAGGGCCTATAAATATACAGCCCCACCCATCTGCTTGACGGGCTTTCAACATACGAGGCCAGCATGCAAACCCTCTAAGCATAACGTAAACCATCGCCTTAATCCGGGTTCAGCCACCATTGGCTCTGCAGTTGTTTATTCTCGGCGGCAGAGAATGAAGCATCAGCTTCTTAATTTTGCTTGTACGTCTTGATGTTGCTTGTACGTGGATTAACTCCACCCCTGCACCGTTTCCTGCTGAATGTATATATTCAGCTAGACTGTACCTCTTCCACGGAGGATGAATAGATAGCCTTTCGCTTGATTAAGAAGACGAAGAAGAAGAAGAAGAGAAGAAATTAAGTTGGGCCGGAGGAGGTATATAAATGTATGAGAATTGGCGCGCGAATAGTGCATTAGATCATGTGTGTCTCGTCGAGGGAGGATCGATATGCATGGTAGCTTTGAAGACGGTGCTCATGGCGTGAGACGTGAAGTAGCTGAAGCTTGCAAGAAGACGATGCCATAGTTGTCGGCGAAGGAGATGTCCGAATGGAAACTTCACTCTGGGTTTGTACTGTAATATACGGGGAATGTATTATGGGTTTGCCTTGAGATTGTGGAAGTCCATGTGTAGTGTGAGGATACGAGGTCGGTGGATGTAATCAAAGAGGATACTTTGCCATGAGCCCTAAGGATCAGAATGCGAACAAGCCACGGAGCCACACGTGACGGTAAACTGCACAGTAACACGGTTTTAGCCACAGAGCGTCACGTGACCGGTAAACCATGCACCGCACGATTTAGCCACGGGGCAACACATGATGACTAAACCGCACGATCACGATGCCACGTGTTGTCTCGTGGTTAAACCGCAAAACTGTTTACCACCACGTGTCGCCCTATGACTAAACCGAATGGTAACTGTGCAGACGAGAGTACCATTTTTGTAATTAAAACAGTAAGATACTATTTTTACTAATTATACTTTAAATAGTGCCATTTCGGCCTAAGATTCCTAAGGATGACGAGTGATTAATGTCAACGAGCTGTGATCTTCCTAACTCCCAAGCCATGGCCTTCACCCAGCGCATGCATTTATTGTGAGCTTTTCCATGAACCCTCGGTAGTCGCTACACGACATTGGTATAAGATCGAGAACTAAATAAAACAAGGATTTTTTTAAAAAATATTATTAATTTAAAAGATAATTATATAAAAAATAGTCGATGTTTTTTTTTACCAAAATATGTGTCTGTCGCAATTTGGAATGACGAAATTTTCCTGTCGACTGTCGCCATTATAATTGACGACAGTATCCTTGTCGTCAATTGGAACAGTGCGGAGATGTTCTTGTCGCCAATTGAACTGACGACATGACAATTTCGCTAATTCAACTCGCGACAGGAATAATGTCATCAATTGAACTGACATGACCTTATATTTTTTTTATGTCTAGAGAATTCAGTCTAAAGATTTAGTGTATACAACAAAAAATTTGGTAATACCTTTAAGTGTCTGTGTAGTTCGGAACCTGAAACTGGAGAAGATAACGCAATGTGAAGTAGAGAATGCGAGATCGGCAGTGCAATTTGCAACACGAGTTCGGCGGCGCAATAACATAAATAAGCCCCTTCGGAATGAAATAAAAAAAATATATTTAGGTTTAGAGTTGTTACGCGTGTTGTTGTCCTGATTGTATTATTTGTGAAACCGATTACTTCGGAAAAATATTATGTAATATTTAATAGTCAAAATATTTGAAAAAAGATATTTAAGTTCGAAAGACTTCATAATTTAATAGCGAAATACATGCGGATTTGGTTACGTACATTAGAAACGCCAACATGCATAAATCAACAAACCGAAATACACCTACAATATATGTTCTCCTTTTTGGAATGCGAAAAAGGGTAGATTGGAACGAAATCGATCAGTCCTAGCGGCCCATCGGTCCTTTCCCCTTGTCTCTGGACTGCACGCGATGATGGCCAGTCACGAAGTCAGTCATGTTATGCGAGACGGGCTGAACGATTGAATAATGTTAGGATAACACAACGTAGGGCCAAATTAATAATCAGGATACAAACTGAATATAACTTACATCTTCGATCCGGACTACGCCCGGGCGACGGGGAGCGCTAGGATGGTCGTCGGTCTCACTAGTAGGAGTCTTCCCCTTGTGCCCCGCGTGCTCGGCCCGGTAGCACTGATCTTCCTGTTCTGGGGTCCTCCACCACCACCCTGCTCTCCTGGGATCCTTTGGTGCCTTTACAGTAGTTCCGGGTACGTAAGGTTTCCAATGTTTGATGGTCACGGCTCGCATCGCATAGTTCAATATGTACTTCTGCTTGATGAACATCCTATTGTACTTGTCCGGGCTGTTGATCCATTGGAACAAGTTGCACCGCATATCCGGCTACCATTATGCGTGGATGTAGTTAGAGATTTGTGGAATGAGATGTAAGATGTGGAAAATATATGTGTGTGCAAGATTCGCTTACGAGAACGTTCCCACATAAGTAGTACGCCCGGGCAACTGTTACCGGGTGTATGGACTGGATGATATAAACCGGTTCTTCGCACACACATTGAGAGCGTCGGAACTCCGACGGTACTGGTGCATCCTTCATAGAACAATTCGAGTAGGGTCTATCCCTCTCGGCAAACCACTAACGCTTCTGCAGCATCTTTGTGTAGAAGTTCGCTGACGAGTCCGACATCTCCTTCCTCTTAGTTGGCAGAACCAAGATTTGGTGGTGTTCGGTGTGGTGGTGTAGTGTTCTCCAACTCTCTTCTCCTCCAGCTCTCTTCTCCCTCCTTTTATAATGGCTCTTTTCGGTCTAAAAGGTGGTGTAGCGGAGTTTGGTATTTTCGGTGTGCAATTGTAGCGTTGTAGTGTATTATCATCTCGGACTGTAAATGTGGCAGTTTGTGGCGTGTCGTGGTGCATTCTTTTCGGTCTAAAAAGGTGGTGTGGTAGAGTGTGGAATTTTTGGTTTGAAAAGGTAGTGTCGCATTGTGTTGTCAACTCGGTCTGCAAAAGTGCAGTGTGTGGCGTGATAGGGTACAATCTTTTCGGTTTGAAAAAGGGGTGTGGCGGAGTGTAGTCTTTTTGGTGTGGAAAGGTAGCATCGAAGTGTGTTGTCATCTCGGTCTGCAAAAGTGGCAGTGTGTGGCGTGACCGGCTGCGGTCTTTTTAGTCTGAAAATGGTGTGGTGGAGTGTGGTCTTTTCGGTGTAGAAAAGTAGCATCGAAGTGTGTTGTCATCTCGGACTACAAAAGTGGTAGTGTGTGGCGTGACCCGGTGCGGTCTTTAATGTTTCAAAGGGGGGTGTCATGATGCTGACTCCCTCAGGTGGTTACCCGTAAACACAAGAACATATAGTATCGAAATACGATACTAGCATAATGTAAGTTGCACATAAATTTATATTTACATGACATGACTAATATTACAAGAACAAATATCTACTCGCGGGACCTCTTGCGGCGTACCCTACGTGTGGCTCTTGGCCTCTTCCGGGGCAGCTATGGGCGCTGGTACGAGTAGGTCAAAGGATCAAGCAGCTGAGGCACCCTACCGGCGAGAGTAGCCTGAGAGGGGGTCGCAAGAGGGTGTTACATCAGCTGGTTTGCTCTGGGCGCATCGTGTAGCTACGCAGCCCCCATGGAGGCCAGGCTGCTCTCGTCGTGCGAAGGCCCATAACCACCCTAGTCGGAATCGAAGTCCCCGGAGCGTGACTACTCGTGCGACACCATCTCCTCGTCCCAAAGGGGTCTACGAGCTATGAAACAATACATTATGCATGTAAACATGGCGAAAATGATGAAATAGTATGTTATGCATACAAACAAGATAAACATACCACGTCGCACGAAGGTAGCGTACCGCTCCGCCTACTCCTGCTGCGTGTACGGGTAGAACTCGGGACCTGTTAGAGAAAATTGTCGTTAGTAACTAGTCGACTTCGAAATAAACAACCACACGTGATTGTTTCATGCTGACCTGCGAACTATGCTGGGGTACTCCCAGTACGATACCACGAGGACCCACCGGCTACGTCCGGGTCAGGAGCCGTGGGGCATGACTCACCCCTCTTCCCGTCCACGCACGGGTGGGCCCACCTCCTCCCTCGACCTACGGTAAGACGCCAGCTAGATGCCTCGGCTCATCTTCTCGATAAATTGGTCCATGCTCTGCTTAATCTCCTACATCATCATGCTGAAGCGCTCCTCGAGCATCATACGACGCACGGAGGTCACCAACTCATGCATCTTCCAATGTAGATCGACATGTACAGGTAATTAACAAGTTAGAAACCGAAAACTTGCAAAGAAAATATGATGTATGAATCGTTCAATACGTACCAGCGATGGAATGTGGATTCTGGCTGGGTGGGGTACGTGTCAAATGCCATAGCCTTGTGTCGTGTTGGGTCGTCCATGACCCTGATGCAACAGAACCTCGTCCGACTAGAGTACAACTCGATATACTCCTCATACATCCCGAGGTCATATGGAGCATCCTCCTGGACGATGTCCTCCAAGGCACGGAGCTAGCCCTGAACCCAAGGGAACATTCTGCCCGTCCAGGGAGTCAAAAGCAGATACTCCCTTCCTAGTGTACCTGTGGAAGGCAAAACAATTATTTCGTGGGTACGTAAGGTTGTAAGAAGACGGATACACATCAGTAAGTTGCACAAAGCAATTGAAGTGGAAGAACAAAAGTTACAAAAACTTACATAGAACTAGTAGATCCACTTCAACGACAGCCCATGGGTGTTGCTAAACTCCTTGTAGCAGCTGTTGGGCGGCAGCACCCCCTGGAACCTTGTGAGGAACTCCATGCGCCGCCAGGGTGAAGGCCGGGTAGGACAACTCGGTCAGGAAGGTCACGTCCTGAAGCGTTGGCGCCATCTAGAGCTGGCCAAATGGGCAGCCCAGCCCGGAACGGTATGAACATGAGCCAGCCCAGCCCATCTAGGCACGACTCATCCTGGCCTGACTATTAGATGGGTCGTGTCGTGCTGGTCCACGAGCCGGGGAGGTGGCCCAGGCACGGCCCGTCGGTCGTTCGTGCCATGTTGGGCCAGCACAAAGCACATTTGGCCCGGCGGGCCAAGGCTGGACCATTTAGCCCGTTAAGCCCAAAAAAATAGAAATAAAAATCCAAAAAAATATAGAAAAAGTGTAAAATTCAGAAATAGATATGGAAATTGATAAAATGATACAATCATATTAAAAATATAATAAATAGATTTATTAATGTTCAACTGGCTACCTCGTTAAAACTTTTGGCCAGTAAAAACTCAAAATGAGAAAACCTTGACAAAGTAAAAAGAGTACATCTTATAGCTCTACATACATCATTGTTCTACGTGTCATTGTCTAAGTACATATTTTCGAACACCCCCGATAACTCTGAATTTTCCACAGAATCTTGTGTTTGTGAATCAGCTTGTTCTCAATTCTTCACAGTTAGAAGTATCTTCACCATCTCACTTGTGAGACTTGTTCTTCTCTCTTGCAATATTCTTCCTGAAAGACTGAAAGAAGACTCCTTATGGGTGCAAATATGAATAGCACGGGATATATTAACCTATGGGCTTGTCACCATTATAAAATTTCAAAGCCTTTTGAGTTGAAATCCACCGTATCATTGTCCAGAAAGGTAGATGGTTCCCCACTCCTTATGGGTCTTGGCTGAGCAGACGGCGGTATAGAAGAAGAAGACTAGGACCTGGAGGAAGAGCAACTGAAGATCTTGCCGTACATATTTATCTTGCTACTTGAGACGGAGGCTACTAGAGGTCGTTGAGAGCAGACTCCCCGGAACTTATTTTCATACATTTGGTAAACGTTGTATAACCGAGAACGGACTTCTACAAAATAGTTAGTATAGTATAGCCCTATAGCATCACTAAGAAGATCAAGTACACTATCAAATGCATCAATTTTACCTCTAGGATCTAAAAGAAATGCAAATGCATATAGGTAAGGGATTTCTCTCCAATATTTAAGGTATTTAGTTTTCATAAAAATGAAAATATCGCGTAAAACTAAGTCATTTTCATACATTTTCAATTGAGTAGTAATCTATAAAATACTATGCACAATGATAGGAGATATTGGACAGTACATAGCGGAAAAAAGCAACAGTGACCTCGTAAATTTTTTCTAAAAACTAAAGTATCTTCTCAGTAACGAACCAATGTTGTTCAGTCAATAGCATACTACCGTTAGTGCTCAGATAGTGCGTTTGACTAAAAACAGAAAAGGTGCTCTTGTATGGTAAAAGACTCTTAAGCATCAGGTAAGTAGAGTTCCACCTTACCGGTATGTCTAAACCGAACTTTCTTGGACGTACACTCATCGCCTTCTAGAAGTTCTTATATTGTGTTATTCTTACGTTAGAATTATTCAACAAAGAAATCGCATCGCAAAAAGCTTTAATATATGGACTCAACCTCTTAAAACCAGATTTGAATATAGGGTTGATAATATGACAAGCGCATTGTTGATGTAGCAAGAAGAAATTAGCGTATGTACTCAACAGTAGAGTAAGAATATTCATGGGCCTAGAGCTCGAAGCAGCATTGTTTAAAGTAATTGTGAATATTTTGTCTGTATGACCAAAGTCTTCCACGACTTTGATAATACAATTTGCAATATTCTCACCCGTGTGTGCTACATCAATTAATTTTAAACATATAATCATTTTCTCTATTACCTAGTTGTCAATAACATAATGAGCAACAACACTAAGATAATCATCCCTAGCCTGACCACTCCATATATCCGAGGTCAAGGCCATAAAAAATATGCACGTACTAAATAGTTCCTTTATTTTATTACGGCGTTCATTGTAATATTTTATTATATCCCTAGCTATTGTTTGTCTAGAAACGGAAGAAAATCTAGGTTTATGCGCTGTCCTAATGTAAGTTTGGAAAGCAGGAGACTCACCAAACCCTAATGGTAAATCCTCATAAGCAATTAAACGACAGAGAGATTACAGGCTACCGCAGGATCGTAGTCTCAGCTACGTACCATACCGTCGAGGCTGTACTTCAGTTGCGTCTGCCTCATCACCAATCCTTGCATGGCTCGATATCTTGTAGCATGTCTAAGCAAGTGCCCCGTTCCACCTGTAGAATTTGCAGACAATTCATTGCAATAAATTTTACAAATAGCAAATGGTACCTTATTTTCCTGTTCGTCTTGCTTGGTTGTCTTGTCGAAATGTTCCCACACTCTCGATGTAGACGACCTCGACCTCTTTGAACCGATTGGCATGGAGCCCGACGCTATCGTGGAGCATGATGATGGAACTCCACCTTGCCCTTTCCGTTGGCCAAAGGCAGCCACAACCACCTCTATGGATGCAATTACCTCCGGTAAAAGTATGTAATCACCAAGACCAAAGATGTCGTAAGGAATGTCCATAACGAAAACTGTAAAATCGAAACTAACACTATTATTACTTTCATCTTAGCATAACAAGCACTAAAAATAAAGTATACAAAAAAATAATATTATACCTCTTTTGCTGACTTGCTGCCAAAAATTGATTTTTTTTAAAAAAAATTGACACAAATTTTTTTGAATTTTGCCAAATTACCTCAACAAAAATTTGAATTTGCACAATATATTTTCAAAGAGAGAATGAGGAATGGAGGGGTGCTGAATGAGGGGGGTATGGTAGCTATTTATAGAAAAAAAAATCTGATTTTTAAAAATTATTTTGCTATTTTAAAAAGGCCAAACGGTCAAAAAAACGCCCAACAGTTTGAATTTAGTAGGGTCGCGTCGTGCCAGACATGGCCCAAGAGCCCGCCTGCCCCCTGCTTGCGCCCTCCTCGCGGCTTCGCCTCCCTGCATAGCCACATCCCTCCGCGCCGACCCGTGTCGCCGCCTCCCTTCGCGTCGCCTCCTCCGTTCCACGCCACCGCGCTACACCGCCTCCTCGTCTGATCCACTCTTGGTGCTGACGTCGCGTGCTTGCGCCTCCTCCTCTCTCAGTGCTAGCGCCGTACCGTTCCTCTCCTCCTCCTTCTCCCTTCACATAGGTGCGGTGGCGCTGCCCAGCCCGATCCTCTCGGCTGCGACTCCCTCCCTCGGTGGTGGGCCAGAAGGGTCATGTCGGGCTCACTGGGCTCGTACCATGCTTGGCACAGCCCGACACTATTCGTGCTATATCGGACCTACCCACCCTGCCAGGGTGGCAGCCCAAGCACGACACGGGCCAACATGTCGGGCCGACACGACCCATGAACAGTTCGGGTCGTGCCGTGCTTGGGCCAGGCCAACAGTGCCAAGCCGTGGGCTAGCTCGGCCAACACAACCCATCTGGCCAGCTCTAGTGTCATCTCCCCGCACGGGAGGTGAAGCGTGTCGTCTTCGACCTCTACCAGTCAACTAGTGCCGTCAGGATGCACCGGTCGTACGGAAAGTGCCTCAATGTACGACCACCGCTCGCGCGATTCTGGTAATCTTCCCACGTCGCCACCATCATCCTCGCTAGTGGAAGGAGGCTTGTCACCCTCAACCTGCGTTGAAAGGATTAAGAACAAATGTAAGTCTACCCAAAGTAGTCAGGCTGTAATTGGGTACACGAAGGTCATAACTACACATACCTCAGAATCCAACGTGGGTCCACCCTCCATATCCTCATGGGCGTGCGCAGCCGCAACGCGCCAAGCTCAATCACCACCTCGCCTCCTAGGAGATGGTACTGAGGCAGGTACGATGATACGTGTTAATGGCCAGGTCAAACAACTCATACGACCACTGCGCAACGTCTCTTGGGTCCACCATAGCAGAAAATTCAGTGCATACATTGTAAATATTACGAAACATATACAAAAAGTAATAAGAAGTGACATATCTAATTAATTCAATTATTGCACGATTAGCGACAAATAGGAAATTGATATGCACACAACTGTATCAACATATAAATTTTTAGGGGTATCTTGTCGTGTACAAATGGAACATAAAATTAAGTTCACAATGCTTTAATTAATGTCTACATTCCGTATTTAGCTACTCTTGAATTTTCAAAGAATTTTGATAGGTACCTTGCTATTTTCTTTATTTGCAAATTATTTAGCGCGCACGAATGAAAACCAAAATTAAGTTGGGATACATACCCTATTTAGCCACTATGTAATTTTATAGATTTTTAATAGGTATCTTGCTACTTTCTTTATTTAAAAAAGTGTATTTGGTATTTACAAAATATTTACCGTGTACAAATAAAAATCAAAATTAAATTGACAATATTTTAATTTACCTCTACATACCCTAAGCACATACTCTGGATTTGTTAGAGGATTCCTAGAGGTCTCTTGCTATTTTCATAGTTTAAAAAGTATTTTTGGCATTAACATAATATTTGCCATGCACAAATGTAAACCAAAATTAAGTTGAGATTATTTTGATTAAGCTCTATATACCCTATTTAGCTACTTTGCAATTTTTATATATTTTTAATAGGTATCTTGCTATTTTTATTGTTTAAAAAGTGTCTCTAGTATTTATGAATATTTACCATATACAAATCAAAATAAAAATTAAGTTCATAAATATTTTAATTCAGCTCTACATACCCTATGTACCTACTCAACATTTCTTATAGATTTTTTAGAGGTGCCTTGCTATTTTTCCCAGTTTAAAAAATATTTTCGGCATGAACATAATATTTACCACGCACAAATGGAAACCAAAATTAAGGGTTGATTATTTTGATTAAGCTCTACATACCCTATTTAGCTACTCTATAATTTTACATATTTTTAATAGGTATCTTATTATTTTTATAAGCATCTTCGTATTTTCTTGCTTTAAAAAGTATTTTGCATTAACAAAATATTTACCGTGTTAAAATGAAAATGTACAAATTTTTCTTAGTATTTTTGCGGATTTATTCTAAATCATTCTAGTACTGTAACATAAATATATCTATACAAAGAACTAAACTATACACAGCTAAAATGATGAAGTACATCAAACAATAATACAACTAAAATTATTTAATCTCTTGAATTCTATGTCGCTATTTTTATTTACTAACCTAGAAGGCTTCAAATTTATGTATAAAATTGCAAGAATATTTACCTACAAAATAGCGCGACAGATCTGCGCTCTATCGCTCTCTCCTATGCTAGAAACCGGTAAGGCTTCACTACGACACTTCTCGCCTCTCCTCCTCTCTCTCTTTTCTATTTTTTTGGAATTAAAATGACTTTTCCACTGAATTTTGGAGGTATATCTTGCCAGTTTTTGTCGCTAGTTGAAATAGCGATAGGCAGTTAGAACGACGACTGGCAGTAAATTGGTGTCTATCGCCATTTGAAATAGCGACATGCACCTATTTTGTAAAAAAATCAACTTATTTTCTGTAATCATCTTTTAAATTAATATTATTAAAAATATCATAAAATAAGCTTTCGATTGACCTTACTGTTGGAGTTTATGGGCTTGGCCGACATACAATTCTAATAAATTTAGCAAAATATCAAAGACTCACTCATGCATGGTGGAGTTTAGGTGGGAGGAGACCAATATATAAGGTGGAGATGATCTTACCTAGTTGAAGCAAGTAAAAGAAAAACACACGTGTGCTCGCTCGCTCTCCTCGCCACCGCCTACACGCGCATGAATGGTCCGGCGATTTCGTGTCTGGTTGGTTGTATAGCCGTTGCTTCTTTTTGCACATCAAAACCATGCAAACCATGCATACAAATTTGAATATAAAAGTTTGAATTACACTATTTCAATAGGGCTTTTATGACGCGTATTAATTGTATTTAAAACAGAGTAATGACATTAGTTTCTTTTGACTAGCTACTAGTCCTATATGAGGTAGAGAAGTCTCCTCTTAGACTTAAGAACAGAGAGAGATTAGTACCATTTTGTTGTCTTGTTCCTCTTTGCTATGCAACCTCTCCATCCCTTCTTCAACGTGTACCGATATGGGGAAAGCAGTGTCTCGAAGCTAGCATCTCTCGTGATCATGCATGGGTTGAGGAAAATCATGTTTTTGGGAAGTGTTCGTGCGACTGCTCATGGCTTCCTCCTTCTCCATCATCATTTGCGTGTCGTCTTCTTCACATCGGACTCTACCGCGACCTTCGTCGGAGCGATTCTTTGTAAGTCGCAGGATATCATTTAATATGGCTTGGTCTTCTTACTAGATATTTGTCATATGATGATGTTGATGTCTACTTCTATTAGTAGCGTTCTTGTTCTAGATTTTTCTTGTTAGTGCATATATATAAGATAGATAAATTCAAGTTGATGATCATGTTACTGTTCATAGTCCCAAATATGCATAGTATATATGTTGTTGTTGATTCAATTATTATTTTAGGAATTATAATAATCACAAAAGTACGCATATACCTAACACTTACATGGATAGGTTTATCAGATGAAAAACTAGGAGTACTTGATTTCTCTCTCTCTCTCTCTCTCTCTCTCTCTATATATATATATATATATATATATATGATTCCATCAAATTAAGTCTGCATTGATGCATGCTATTACATGCGAGGGAATATCGATAATGTATTATTATGTATAAAAGTTTTCAAAAAAAATAAAAAAATCAGGAGATGTAGGGTATGATATATTCTATAGTCATGTAAAATTTCAAGATCAAACTTGATATACCCGTAAGAGGGGTAGCACATGATATCTTCTCGTTGTCACACGTAGTAGAGTGGGTTGGAAGTGCATGCCCAGTGGTAGTACATAATGTTGATCCCCACAAAGCTTCATGGATGATTTTCCAAACAGATATTTTCCCAAAATATCCTTTTAGCAATAATGATGTAAGAAGTAACACATTTCTTGATTAAAAGCAAAAAATACATAATGACTGAAAATCATATGTTGCTAGTCTATTTAAAGGCCCACACTTAATAATATTAAATTTAGTATTAAAATTTATGAAGATAGTGTGGTCTATCTACCACTTAATAATATTGAATTCAAGTTTTAATACAATCTACACTAAGAGAGAGAAATAAATATATAGCAAAACTGCAAACCAAAGAAAATAGCTAGAGAAAATATAGTACAAAAATAAAAGTTGCAAACTATTCACATTTCAACAAAGGAGATTACTAAGGAGTACTCGAATACTTCCTCACCTTAGGGTACTCGAATTTTAATTCGTTCGAATTTTCCTTACGATTCCTGCTCCATGTGGCTCCGACGACCTGCGGTGAGACTCTGGTGATGCTCCGACAAGGTTAGGGTTAGAATTTACAGGAGCCCCAGGTATAGAGGGAGGTTGGGGGTGATACAATTTAATCTTTTTGTTTAGTTTCCTTTTGTTGATTGCCGTGTCCGAGTATGCATGATTGTCGAGTCCTAGTTGTATTATGAGTACTAGTCCTATTCCATTTGTGTGTCAGAGTTTTGGTACTATATAAGCAAGGGCATTGTACTCTAATATGTGTGAGTTAAACGTGAGAAGAAAAGAAAGCTAAGGTGATAGTTGTGTCGCACCAGAATTTTTCTTTGTTCATATTCGTGAGTTCTTTGAGTTATTAGTTCGATTATGTTTCTAGCCAACATGGGGAGGCGGCGAACTAGCGAGGCGGCAGGGGATCAGAGGAGGGTGGTGGAGGTTAGCGGGCTACGAGACGAGAGCGGTTAGGTAGGGGTGGTGGCGGATCCGATAGCGGTAACCGTCGGAGATGACGAAGAAGGGCGGCGCGGGGGCCTCTTGCTGGGGAGGAAGAAGAAGGGGGCACGATGGCAGCTCGCCAAAGAGGAGGAAGAAGGGCGAAGGGAGTGAGGTAGGAACAACGGTGGATCGCCGGCGCTGTGGATAGTGACATCACGACGACAACTAGGGTTGGGGTGTAGGGAAGGAGAATATATATGGTGTAGAGGAGAAATGATCTAGATCCAATGGCTCAAAATTCGAGTACACAAAAAATGCATAGCCCTAGAAGCCTAAACACCTCCTTTCACAAATACGGAAATGAAGGGATACGGGTGGGCTATGTTTGTTGGCAATTAAAAAATTATACTACATAAACCATGATGTCATACAAACAAGAGATCACATATCGTTACCATCAGACGCGCGGTGCAGCAAAAGAAGAGTTAGAGCAGCCTGGTCCAACGAAGAGCGCGTCAATATAACGGTCGTAGTCGATCGTCCAACGTAGTCGATCGTCTCCTCCAGCAACCAATCGAGTTCCTCGCCAAGGTCGTGGATCATCCTCAAGCGCAACAACAACCACAACAGCACCTCCACGATATCCACATGTCCGAAAAGAAACGTCGTACGCCGGTGTGCTAGCACCAAGTCGCACGGGAAGACTCTCTCAAGAAGATGATAGCTAGGGTTTGGAGCAACTCACGTCAATTTGTATCACCTCGTATATCCCAATAGCCTCAAGTATCTCCTAATATAGTGCCTATGACGGATCCTATCCGAACGCATTTGTTCCAACCCTTTAAGTGTGTAACCCGTTAGGTTCATGCGTAATCGGTTGTGACTCAGAAACTCCTTTCCGATCACGAGTCGTTAGCAGCTCCTAGCAGGGCATAACGATTCTCGAATACACACGAATTATATCAGACGAACCTTAATGCAATATGATCTACGACCAAGTCCTTATCACTAACGACCAGCTCGTATCTCTATACGACCAGATTATATTTAGCATTGACCAGTTCGTAACTCCTTACAACCATGTTTCAACCACTTAGTGATCATGTTCGACCAGTCTACGACCAGCTCGTATCTCCATACAACTAGTCCTGTATCTGATCAAACCAAACAACCAATTCGTGTATTCTCTCTTTGCCTCACGATATCTGGTTGAACTTCAGGTGAGATATTATATCATCTATGGACTATTCAATACTTTCTCGATCAAGTGTCGGATAACTTCATGTGGTCGAGGTCTCCACCAGTGGTATGTCCATGCACTTTATTTATCCGACCATATCGAGGTGCCCAGAGATATCTCTCCTGTTATGTTAGGAGGGACAAATATCATATCCGACCAATCATATTCCTCTGCATATTTCACAGCATACCTGAAAACTACCTTTATAACTACCCAGTTACGAGTAGCGTTTAACAACCTCTAAGTGTACTATTACACATGTAGAAAATTATGCTGATCTCGGGACTAAGGATTATACATCATCATTGCTTGAGACCAACTGGTGACATATAAAATCATAACAATCTCAGTAGTGTCTCAAGGTGGGTCAATCCAACACCATGTTCTCTAACATGTGTTCACATTGTTGATTCCATATCCCTATATCCATGACCGGTGAAACATGGTCATCAATCAATACATGTGTTGGTCGATAGAGACACTAGTTTTTCGACCAGTGATATTTGACTAGGGATACATTTAGAACGACATCACCATAAGTTAAAAGAGTTTCACCAACAAGTCACATACTCATTAATCTTTATAACTGATGATTCATGCAAGGAACAAAATAACACTTATTCAATAACTCATAAATATAGATGTGATACAATTATCTTTATAATTATCTCTTGGAGTCTAGGGCATATCACCAACAGAAAATATCCCTTCTGCTCCTCAAAATCCTTTTGAATCCGTGATTTCGATACAATGCGTAAACCTGACTTGGACACTCGGATGCGCTATGGCCCCATTAATTGTTCACACACATAAACCTTAATCTTGGTCATGCAAGGACGTGCGTCTCTTTGACGTACGACTAGACCATCGTTAGCGCACGACCCACCCAGGTTAAATTGTTAGTCCACTACTCTACGCAAGCTAGCATGCATGGAATCGGTGTCTGACTGTCTGATAAGATGCACGCATGTACGTAACCTTCAAAGAATCATAGGTCTACATGGTACATCTTTGAAGGCTTGAGCCCCTGGGTGGCGTTGAAGAACCTCAGCGTGCGCGCCCACTTGAGACGGTCCTTGAGCTTGTGCACGGCGACGGTGTCCTCCATGAGCTCGTGCCGGAAGCAGATCACACCGTCCGCCATCTGATTGTCCAGGTAGTCGTACATCCGCGGCTCCTCTCCGTACACGTTCTTCCCCTTGCCGCCCGACCGCAGCCACCGCCCGAACACCATGTCCTCCGGCCCGTCGTGGTCCTTCCTGAGCTCCTCCGTCGCGGCGATCCACTCCACCACGTCCCACGACACGATGTACCCCATGCCGGACATGTACTGCCACGCGGGGTTGCTGTGGCACGGCGTCAGGTACCCGTGGTACATGTCGCGCCGCGCCTTGGTGCGCAGCGTGTCGGCGAGCGACGTCAGGCGGTAGTACGTGTCGTCGTCGGTCTTTCCGACGTAGTCGTAGGGCTCGTCGGCGAACAGACGCGGGATGGTGGAGAAGTACTCGTAGGTCTTGCCGTCGTTCATGTTCTCGGTGCAGTTGAGCACGAGAATGTCGTCGTGGGTGATGATCTCGAGCGCCACCAGCACCGCGTCCTCCTCCTTGTCGAGGTTGCAGACGACGAAGCGGACGTCGATGACCGCGCGGGAGGGCCGCGGCTGGAGCGCGTACGCGAGGCGGAGGTGGTTCCGACGCTCGTAGAAGTCGGCCCGGGTGAGCACGCCGAGGAACATGCGGAAGTCGACGTCCGGTTTCGCCGTGTAGGCATCGGCGAGCTGGCCCGACGTCGATGTCGACGTCAGTGTGCTGTTGCACGGGGCGAGCGCCGACTGGAGCCTGAAGTCGTTGGGGAAGACGACGAAGTAGATGAGCGCGAGGAGGAGGAAGGGGATGAGGAAGAGAGGGATGTTAGGGTATGGGACTTTGGCAAAGGGAGAAGAAGGCTTCGTCATGGCTAGCTTAATTAGCTACTCAGGGCTAATTACCAGGTGCTAAGAATAAGATGAAGCTAAGCAACTGCAAAACTGGCTTAAGTAGGCCGTGGTTAGAATGTGAAGTAGCACATGATTTGAGTAAACAAATAACATAGGTTTTGTACGTATTGTCAGGGATCAATCTCGTTGTATAGTCCCGTGTGTGTACTAAAAATGTAAACAACTTCAATTTGCAGATAACTCCAAGTTCCGCGTGCATATCGAAGTCGTGTTGTTTAAGTAACACACATTAAATCCATAGCCAGTCTTCTTTACACCAACAAAATTAAACCTATATTTGGTCAACTGTTTAGGCTGCATTAATTCTTCTTCTGGGGAGCTGGGCACCTCGACGATCGCGTAGATCGGAAGTGAGTAGTATCCGAGTGGGACTTTGTATTTTAGTTTCTGTTTTTCAGTACCGAGTCAGCTAGTGGGTTAATAAGTTATGGGGCGTGCGCTGCATGATTCAGTTAGTGCGTGCGTGTAAATCGGATCAAGCTTCCATTGCGGATCTGAAGATAGTTTAGTTATTAAGTCAGTTTCTTCTTCAGTTGGGAGTAGAGACAGAGAGTCTTTCTTGTGCTGTTCTTCGTCCGAAAAGTTCAGTAGAACTGCAATCAATTCAGAGTCTTTCGTGTGTGCTCTGTTGAGTGTTCACTATTCAGTCTATCCACTCCTCCCGTGTGTAGACAATTGTGTGTGTGATTATTTGGTCTTAGTGCATGCAGCATCGATAAGTACTCGATCCGATCAGTTGTTGAACTGACCAGTACCAATGCCACACCGAGGAAGAAGGAACCAACGATCAGTTGTTGAACTGACCAGTACCAATGCCGATCTTAACCTCGTTTCTAAATGGTTCGCTTCAGTGTTCATCTCTACTACTTAAAAAAAAAGAACTAGTGGTGGTCCGTCCACTCTCATACGATGTGAACCGTTAGATCTATCTTTTTTTTTTGAGATATGAACCGTTGGATCTCGTTCTTTCTCGATTCCTCCCGTGCGTACAGTTAGCCACCCATAAACTCCTTTCTACTCCCCCACACCCAAACTGTCCACGCTAGTGCGCAAGAATACTAAAGATTCCATCGATCTTTCCAAGAACGAGTTGCCGGCGGATCATAGGCTGAACATATTTTTTAATCTGAAATGGTCTCGTTGTATAGGCCGAGTTTTTTTTCCACATCCCAATTACTCTCCAAATCAGGACCTTTCTTGGCCCATCCAAGCGTTTAAAATCGAGTGGGCCTTCAAAACAAAATGGGCCCATTGCAATAATGGGCTTAAGCCCTAGTCCGCCTCAACCACCCGACCCCCTCAAACACATCGCGGCCGTCCACATATCAACACTCGCAGATCGGCATCGTCCGGTTACGCATCGGAGGGATACATACGCGCAGCTTGCGCCGCCCAGTAGGGTTTCTGCTCCTCCGTGGTCTCGCCGGTTTTGCTGCTCCTCCGAATTAACTCCACCTCCGAGAGAGCTCGCAGAAGCGACGGCGAGATGGTGAAGGGACGCACTGGACAGCGCGTGAGGCTCTACGTCCGCGGCACCATCCTCGGATACAAGAGGTGAGCTGGGCTGAGCTCCCCCGGCCACCCGCCGCTCGATCGGCAGCTCGATTTGTTCCTTCTTTTGCGCCATTTGAACCTTGGATTTGGGCGCGCAGGTCCAAGTCCAACCAGTACGAGAACACGTCGCTGGTGCAGATCGAGGGGGTCAACACCAAGGAAGAGGTGGCGTGGTACTGCGGGAAGAGGATGGCGTACGTCTACAAGGCCAAGACGAAGAGCAGCGGCACACACTACCGCTGCATCTGGGGCAAGGTCACCCGCCCCCACGGCAACTCCGGCGTCGTCCGCGCCAAGTTCAAGTCCAACCTGCCGCCGGAATCCATGGTGCGTTGGGCCAACCTCCTGTATCCGTTCGATGCGATGCTTCTTGTTCTTGGTCTCTTTTGTGTTGTATGTTAATGCTATTGTGATGCTTGCTTTGTTCCAGGGGCGCAAGGTCAGGGTCTTCATGTACCCGAGCAGCATCTTAAGGTTAGTATCGATTGTCTTCAATTCATTCTTAATTTGCTGTCATGGGTTCTAGGGTAGCCAGCCTCAGTCATGGTGGCTGTTGTTGAATGGATAATTTGTTAGTAACCAAAGACTTGGCAATTTGTTAGCGATGGTTTTATTAGTGTTGAATACTTGATTTCTGTAGTGGACACTTCGAGCCTATGTTGCATGCATTACCATTCTTCTTTACAAAGGTGAAATGGATAAATGGTTCTAATTAGCAGTAGAGCCATTACATATGTATAAGCTTGACTGCCTGAGTTTGTTAGCATACGCTACGAGTATCTTTGCAGTTTGCACCATGTAAATCCTACGCCCATGAGCCCATTAGATAGGCATGCAGCAGTGTACAAATATTTCTATATCTTATATCCGTATTATATACATTGTAGGTTGCTGAACCCTGACCAACTTTGGATTAGCCACTGCCACTTGGCATGTTCACATCAATTGGGGGGTAATTTTTCTCAAGCTAGGAGGGGAAACCACACGGAATTAATTTTTTAAACCACAGTAGTTACATTGTGTGTGCTACCACAGAGCAACTACCCAAACATGACAAAAAAACGGAGGCACAGAAATAACTTTCACTGTCCTATTCAGTGATCCCCTGGGCGGGCACCTTGGCCCCCTAGGCACTGGGTGTGCGCTACCCGCCGTGACTTGGGCACAGGTGATCCTCTGGGCGCTCAGTCCGCCTAGACAGTCAGCGTCCCGGGGGGGGGGGGGGGGGGACAGAGCAGACATATACAAGCCACAAGGTAAGAGAACCCTACCTGATTTGGCATTTTGCTCCCCTCTTGCACTGGTCCGCGTCGTGCGCCGCCACCTCCTCTCCGGTCCCAGTCGCGCGCCATCGCCTCCTTTCCGGGCCCCCTCGTGCTGCTCCTCCAACCGGTTCCCTGCTGTGCGCTCCCGCTCCTCCTCCCCAGCTCCCGTCACCGTCGTGCCTCCAACCACGTCGCCCCCTAGGTCAGCCGCCTCGTCCAGTCGTCCCTCTGGCCCTCGCCTCACTCTGCGATCGCGGCCTGCACAGCCCCCCACACACACACACACCAAGGTCCTCAGCCTCCTCCCTCTGGCCCTCGCCTTCCTCTGCTGAGTCTGCTCTGGCTCTCTGGAGTGCCATTCAGCTATTTGCTAGTAAGTGCTAAGTGGAGTTGTGGAGGGTGGGACTGAGGGAGTAGCAAATAGCTGGAGTCCAGACTGAGGGAGTGCTATTTGTAATTTGCTAGTTGCTGAGGGAGTTGAAAGTTACACCAAAAGCATACATACATACATGTAACATCTTTTCTTACATGATTACACATATACAAACATACATGTAACATCCCTTCTTACATAATTACACATATACATACATACATGTAATATATACATAAGCTTGGACTGATGCTTGCTATTATGTGTTCATCCCGCTTGCTTGGCTTGCAATTATGTTCGGCCGCCTAGGCCCCGCTTAGGCGCCCTAGGCGCTAGGCGGCCACCCACCGCCCGCCTAGCGCCTAGGTGAACACTGGTCCTATTATTTTGACAGCTGTGCGTGTTGCCATTGTGGCCGCCTAGCGCCTAGGTGAACACTGGTCCTATTATTTTGACAGCTGTGCGTGTTGCCGTTGAACTGAGCTCGCTAACCAATCTAGCTTTGTAAATGCACCTGAGGCATAGAAATAACTTTCACTGTCCTATATTTTGACAGCTGTGTGTGTTGCCGTTGAACTGAGCTCGCTAACCAATCTACCTTTGTAAATGCACCTGTTGTATGCACTATGTTGCTTTCATCTTCTTATATTATTGAAATCTACCTGTCTGCTGTGTTGGAGAATCAGCATGCTTTGTAAGCATCTATGTGCATGCTGTGGGAAAAAACCCTCGCTGACAACTAAAATGGACTACCTCAAATGAACCACAAGGTCCACAACCCACTTCTGCTAGTTGGTTGCATTGAAACGGATTAGCTCAATTTGAAGGGCATGGTAGTAATCATATTTTGCTTTTAACAAGAACATAGAATTGTTTCAAAGTAATTTTATGGTATGCTGCGGTTTTTATATTTTGATATGGTTGTAGATACTGAATTGACATTAACTTGTGGCCTAATTGCCTTGTATTATGCTCCATACAATTTTGCTCACGGATACTGTCATCTTCACATATCCTAGGCATCTTTTCCCACACTATCTTTATTAACTGTACTCATATATTTACTCACTTTATTTTAGTATTAGCTTAGAGCCCCAGTCTTGGAGAATGTTTATGGTGTACCTAGGAGTTCTTCCCATAATATTGGATATTTGCGCATAAATTGTGCTCAGAAATGCTTCAGTAATCCCCAGATTGCATCCTTGTGTTTGATCCAGTGATAATGTCTCATCCAATGCAGATAATTTCGAAGTGTCAAGGATGGTGCTTGTCTGCTAGATTTTATTTTGAGCTCAGAAAGTCTTGTAAGGGGTGGATTCAGGTCAAGTGTTAGCAAGTTGAACTGTTTCTTGGAGAACCGTAAGTTTTCCGTAGTTTTGAAGTTGTGGACCACTTAAATCATGTTATATGGAGTTGGAGTGAGGACTTGAAAGCGTAATTTGCCATATTTCTGTGCGTTGTCTGTTATCAGCTCATCATCCTGTTCTTGCATCTCATCGATTTCGAGCTACTGCCTTGTGATCTGTGTCAGATATGATTTTCCTGTTCTGTTCTTGAATATGTCTATGGACTATGCTGCTTGGTGGCAGAGCAAGCACGGCTGTGTTTAGTTTGTGTATTTTGTGTGATTGCTGCGTTAGAAGAAGCCCAGTAGGCTCTTTTGTTCGATGACTTGTGTCGAAAGCTAATCCAGATTGGAGACAGGTGATGATCCGTGCGCGTTCAGTATCAAGCCGAAGTGCCAAACGTTTGCCGGTGAGCCGTGCGGTGCGCGCATGCTGCCGCGGTCGCGCGTCAATGTGAGACAGGCAAGCTGATTATGGGCGTCGTTACGCGTTAAGGCCATGGGAGGACCGAACGGGGCCCGGAGCGGAGGGAGAGGCTTCGGGCGGAGGCCGGACGTGGAGAGGAGGGCGCTGAGCGGAGGCCGGAGTGGGATGTGGGAGTTCTAATATAAATAAGCTTAACGGATTGCTTGTGAGCTAATTCGAACTCAGTTAGTTAAGATAACAAGCAGAAATGTTGGCGTGGCTTGTTTATAGCCTGACTTCGAGCTGAGCTCGTGAGTTTTGAACTTCTTTTCCACCCATAGTAGGTCGTCCAACTGCTGGTACTTTAGGTGGTGAAACTGATATGGCGGGATCTGAAACTTACTTCAGGGCTGATATCCTCAAAGCGTGCCTTGGACGAGAACTGGTTTCACGGTATTGTAATTTTTCGTGGTTGCCCCAGGCATGATCGTATTGTGTTAGAAATGTACTTAGTTGTACTGCTAATCGTGCGAAGAGTTGTATTTTTTTTGGTACCGAAGAGTAGTCGCTAATCGTGCGAGGTACTAATGCTGTTATGTAATACCAGGACATGTTATTGTGGGCAAAGAGTCTCGAGGTGTTCTGCGTCTTTGTTCTGTGCCGTTTGAGCGGGCTAATTTAGTTCGGAAGTATTTAGTGCGAAAGCATTTTTGGTACTAACATGATGGTTTAATTAATTTTTTTGGGGTTAAATCCAGTAATTCGTGACATCGAGCTGATATGGCATGGGGTAGATCTTGAGCGGTGCCATTGGGTGGTTCATACATCATATATAGCCATCCGAGAGAACAGACAAAAAGCACATTAGATTAATCGCCACTGCACTAAATAGTTTCATTGCAGTACATGTGAGAGTCACTGACGACCAGCTTGTGGACGTAGAGGTCACGCGGCGCAAAGCCGCCCTCGCCGGTGTCGGAGCAGAGCACGGTGCCGGAGGTTTGGACCCCGTAGGCGCAGGTACCCCCGGCGGCGAGGGAGGACGTTGGGGCAGGCCCCATCAGCGGACGGATGAGAAGTTGGTCTCCACTAGAGACGAGGGAACGAAAATACCCCTTGATCTGCGTGGGGAACCTGGTGCCACCGCGCCACCATCGTATCCGGCCCAGGCCACTGCAGCACCGTCTTGCATGCACGCGGGCCACTACCGCAGCGCCTCGTGCATGTGAGCGGAGGGCGTGGCAGCACCATATGGCCAATGCGTTTGGGGTGCTGCCGCCTCCTGTTGGTTGCCGTGAAAGCAGAGAAGGGAAGAGGAAGAGACGAAGCTTGCTGCTTCTGTTGAGGCCGCGAGGAGAGGATGGACACGTGGTCATTGGAGGAGGGGTAAAAATGATATTTCGCATGTGGGTCGGGTTAAATCGAAAATATAAATAAAATATTCGAAAAATAACAAATATAATATATAGTAAATAATCTATTACATAGAAAAAAGTGTGACATTTTCATAATTATCCCAACAAAAAACTGCTGCATCTCCCGCATCGCCTACCAGTCTCCTCGATCCCTTCCCAGATCGCCCCGCCCCGCATCGAGCCCAACCACCACCGGCGAGGGGCGCCTGGCGCCGACACCCCGCCGCCGCGATGTACATGGCGTACGGGTGGCCGCAGTCGATCCCGCTGGACCCGGGCGACTCCGACCGCGTGGTCCTTCTCCGCGTCCTCGGCCGCCTCCTCCTCGCCGTTTGCCCCGCCTCCCTCCACCTCTGGTCCGCCTCCCACCACAAGGTCCGCCTCGCCCGCCTCGCCCGCTCCCCCGATTCCCTCGACGCACACGGACACAACGCCCACGCCGTCTGGAGCCCCGACGCCAAGACCGTCGCCGTCCTGGTCAGTCCACTGCCCCCCCTCCCCGCTTGCTCCGGTTCGCTCTGTATGCAAAGCAACTCACCGGGTGTGTGCTACGTGCAGACCTCTTCCTTCTACCTTCACATATACAAGGTGCAGCTCTCGGGGAAGCCACTGATCGTTGGAGGCAAGCAGCTCCCTGGGCTTTGCCTCGCCAGTATATCCCTAATAATCATCGAGAAGGTTCCTCTCGCCAATGACGTTTCTATAACGTATGGTTCGCTGCTCCTTACCCAAAAAATGAGATGCAAAATTCCTGTAGGGGAGCTAACTTGTACGAGTGATATCATCCTGCAGGAGCAATTTTGTATGCGATAGCAAAAGCATGCTCCTTGGACTGTCCAATGGGCACTTGCAGGTGGTGTCCTGGAATGCTGAGGTACATGGAAATCCATACTACTTTTGTTTCTTGTAAGTTATCGAGTAGATGTGAAATAGCTATGTCCTTTTTGCTTCCTACTTGCTGTGTTAAGCTTGTTCCATGTATTGTTGTTGCTTGCCAGTTCTCGGACAGCTTCAAGCTTGGTTGTTCCGCATGTTCGTCCAACAAAACTACTGCTGTTGTAGATGCTTTGGTGTTTGATCCACCTAGTTTGCGAGAAAATTCTAATGCAAGGCCTGCTCCCTGCTGCACAGGGAATTCTGCTATCATCCATGTTGAGTTGTCGGTGAAGCTAAGATTGCTGGTTGCCTTGTACTCAGACTGTCAGATTGCACTCTGTACTGTCGGTAAGAAGGGATTAAAGCAAACCAGCAGCATCAGAGTAGACAGATGGTTGAACACTGATGATGTGATGTGTACTTCTGTGGCTTCTGATCAGCAGATTCTTGCTGTTGGCTGCAGTAGAGGTGTTGTTGAATTGTATGACCTGGCTGAAAATGCACGGCATATACGCACGATTTCTTTGTATGATTGGGGGTAAGTCTCACATCACTTTTTGTTTATTACAAGCTGTTAGAGATTGTAGTACCTGTGGCATTGATAGTTCTGACTGCCTAATTTTTTGGCTGTTGACTGCAAATTTGTGCTGATTTAGGACACTCTGCTTGCAGAGTAATTAATTGTTAGTATAAATAAGAAGACATTTTTTGTTACTTTACCGGATGTCTACATCTCCAAGTGATGTAAATTAAATGCAACTTTGGAATGCCTGGTTGTTCGGCTTAAGCACTTAACATCAATATTGTTGCCTTGTGGTTAGGCTTGTTCGTTTCATTTTTCCCAGAATGATCAACGATTTAATATTTAGTCTGTGGTTCATGACTAATGTGTAACTATGTCAATTTACCCAGCAATGTTTTTTCAGTTATTCTATTGAAGCGGAGATATAACTGTTCTTTTTCCTTGGGTAAAAATTGTAGGTATTCAGTGGAAGATACCGGTCCTGTTACTTGTATATCTTGGACGCCTGACAATCGTGCTTTTGCAGTTGGATGGAAATTTAGGGGACTTACTGTTTGGTCTGTATCTGGATGTCGGTTGATGTGCACAATTCGTCAAACCGGATCAAATTCTGCCTCATCTCCAATGGTTAAACCTAACGCTCTAAAATTTGAGCCTCTAATGGGTGGGACATCACACATTCAGTGGGATGATTATGGATATAAATTATTTGCAGTTGAAGAAAGCTTGTCAGAAAGGTTTCTTGCTTTCTCATTTGCCAAATGTTGCCTAAACAGAGGGCTTTCAGGCACAACATATACTCGCCAGATTCTTTATGGTGAAGATCGAATACTATCGGTGCAGCCCGATGATACTGATGAACTTAAGATATTGCATCTTAATGTTCCAGTTAAGTCTTCATTTTCATATACTTTTGATTTATTTCTGAGGCAAAAGTACCGCAATATATGTTGTTTCATGACTCATTCTATTATTATTTTTTGGGAAGCAGGTGTCCTATATTTCACAGAACTGGCCAGTCCTGCATGTAGTTGCAAGCAATGATGGTATGTACTTGGCAGTTGCTGGCTCTCATGGGCTAGTGCTGTATGATTTGTGCAATAAAAGGTGGCGTGTTTTGGGGATGTTACTCAGGAGCAAAAGATTCAATGCAAAGGCTTGTTGTGGCTGGGCAAAATAGTCATTGTATGCAACTATGTTGAATCATCAAACATGTTAGTCTCACTTTCTTACCTTCTCTTTTGCTATTCGGTAATTGTCTTCAAGGTTGATCTTTTCTGGTTAAGTACATGACAGCAGCTCTCTATTTACCATTGTATGTGAGCTGAGAGTTTCATGCATTGAACCACATGGTGCTTGAACTCACAAAAATACTGGCTGAACTGCATAGTTTGCTAATATGTCAAAAGTGTCTTTATTAATATTTCCTATTGTTAGTGCTTTGGTACCTATTTAAATACCATATTTTTCTTGTGAGTATGAGTTGCTATTCAACATTTAGCTATATGACATGTTTGTTGCGTTTATCTTAGGTATGAGCTGCTCTTTTTCCCAAGATATCACCTTGATCATAGCTCCTTACTTTACCGGAAACCACTGCTTGGTAGACCAATTGTCATGGATGTCTTCCAGGACTATATACTTGTTACCTACAGTCCATTTGATGTGCATATCTTCCATGTGATGATCTCAGGAGAATTATCACCTGCTAGTAGTCCAGTTTTACAGGTGATGTGAAAATTTTCATCCTCAGTGCAGAATGTGTTGTCAACATCTAACTGATAATTGATATTTCTCTATGAACAGCTTTCAACAGTTCGAGAACTTTCAATCATGAGTCCTAAGAGCCCACCTGTTTCAATGCGCTTCATTCCTGAACCAACCGATGAAGGGATGCTGAAACGGGATACTAAAGGATCTTCTGACTTCTTGTCACAGCAACCTTCAAGGTATTTTTTAACCCAAATATCACTGAATCCTATTCTCCTTGATTTTTATTTTGTTTGCTATGTATCAGATGTCTGATCTTGCGGATGAATGGGGAACTTTCTGTGCTGGACATGGACGATGGACATGAACAATCACTTACAAATTCAGTTGAACTCTTATGGGTCACTAGTTCCCAAATGGAACAGAAGGGTAATCTTATCAAAGAGGTTTCTTGGCTTGACTATGGTCATCAAGGGATGCAGGTTAGTTATAATGTTATTCTTTGATATATTTTTACTCCATTATGCACACCTCTCTTAGGGCATAGATCTTTTTTTTCCTTTCAAATTTCACTTGCTATCCTTTTATACAGAAACTGTTTTGTTGCAGGTATGGTACCCATCACATGGTGCAAATCCTTTTAAGCAAGAAGATTTCTTGCAGGTATAGATTTCATATCATGCGATAATTTTGATATCTGTTTTGAGTTTTGCCACCTACCTTGTGTGAATTATTTGATTTTTGTGGGCAAATCTATTTGTTGAAGTCATGATATTTCCATATGATGTTCCTTTTTTGAATTGAAACCTTTATGGTAATAATATTAGAAGTTAATTGGACATATCTCATTTGATTCTGTAGTTGGATCCAGAGCTTGAATTTGACCGTGAGGTGTATCCTCTTGGTCTTCTTCCAAATGTCGGTGTAGTTGTTGGTGTTTCTCAGAGAATGTCCTTCTCAACCGCAGAGTTCCCATGCTTTGAGCCCTCTCCTCAAGCGCAAACAATATTGCATTGTTTACTACGACATCTCCTTCAGGTAAAAATTAAAATAATAATGCTTCTTTAGTATATATTTTCTTTTTTCATTCTAGATGACATTTCTGTATATAAAAGCAATCTTCAGAAACTCCTGCATTAATCTGAGAAGAATGAAAAATATATATGACATTTCCAAATTAGTCAAGAGAAAAATTTGAGACTCCTAGCAGTACACCTAAAATTTAGCTCTTACCTTGACATTAGTGATGGTAGTATGGTACACAGCCAAGTAAAAACATGAGACTTACTTACCTCAAAGATGAAAATGAAAAGGACCAAATTTGACCAAGACAGCGTAAGCATTGATACAGGCTATGGTACACAGCCAAGTAAAAACATGAGACTTACTTACCTCAAAGATGAAAATGAAAAGGACCAAATTTGACCAAGACAGCGTAAGCATTGATGGCATCCAAAGTGGCCTGCCAACATTTATTCTTACGTTGTCATCTAACCTTTTTTTTTCCAGACCATTGGTTTAAACTTGGATAAGTGTCTCTTTGTTGTTTTTCTGACTGAATGTATGAAGTCAACCTATGACTTACGCCCATTGATTCATCATTTTCTCTGGTCGTTCCACTTTTCTGCAACTCTTTTTATAATTTGGTAGAACTTATTGCTGAATCCACAACAGTATAGGGATAACAGGGAGTTGGTCATACTTGTTCTTTTCTTTGGTTTAGTTAGTCTGTCTGAGTAAGCCTTTGTTAAGATCTACAAGTTACTAACCATTGTGCTTGTTAGATGGAGAGGAGTGCACAAGCGAATGGCTCGTTGTATTGAACACAACCCAAAGGACAATATATAGAGTACATGGGACACGCACAAGACTAAACCCTAGAACAATAGAGAAATACCACAAATACCCCCTCTCCAAATGCAAGGCATATGCAATAACATGGCATTCGAAAAGGATCGACACCAAATAGGGAAAATCCAAAGTTTGAGTCTTGCTAATGTCGTCGTAGCACGCAACTCTTGGAAAATATGTCAAGTATCAAATGATCTCCCATCTAGGGTCGTGCGGCAGCCCATAAAGCACAAAGTGCAGGGGTTGAGATGTTAAGAGTGTTATATATTCTCTCCTTCTCTTAGCTCATGTGGCCCATGTAGCAAATGATGTCCATGTAATATTCTCTATATATACTCTCCATTAATGAATAAGATGCATAGTTGTGAATAGCAAAATCACTCTCCCCCTATTCTAACATGGATTAGCCCTTGATTCCACCACCCGCCGTCGTCTTCTGCTAGCTAGGCCTTTTCGCCGGCGGCTGGGCCGAGCCGCTTGCCCGATGCTGCCTTCACTCGCCCAGATCCAGCGATGGCTACATGATCTTTCGCTCATCCTTCGCTCACGACTCTGAGCACAAGATACGGCGGGATCCTTCGCTCGACCAACGGGCCGCCTCCTTCGCTCGATCGACTTTTTCCTTCGTTCGATCGACGGGCCGCCTGAGAGGAGATGGTGGTAGCGTCTTCAAAAGGGGAACGCCGGCGACTGGTGATGGCCTTGTTGCCTGGAGGTGTGGAGATGGAGGCCATCTCTGGCTGGTGAGGATGTCGGCTTGAACGGAGTGCAGCCATATCCCGGTTGGGTGGATTAGCTTGAGCGGTCGGCAGTGGGGTCGAGCTTGAGGAGACGATGATGAGGCCACCGGCGACCTGACGAGTAGATCCGGCGAGGGCCGAGCTCGGCGGCGCCCCAGAACCCAGATTTGATGGAGGAGCTCGGGGACGACGTTGACGATGAAGAGGCTCGTCGAGGAAGACGATCTCGAGTCGGATTCGGCGGAGACGACTTGGCGACGACGGTGTAGACCAGATCCGAGAGGATCTAAGCCGGGGAAAGCCCATCAACGGCAGATCCGACCGAAGACAATTTGGCCACACTGGAATCGAGCAGATCAGCCCCAACATTGGTGGAAACGAGCTCCACGGTGATGAAGACCAACTCGGCGGCGACGATGAGGATCGGATCCGACGGGATCTGAAGGCGGCAGTGACGAGCTTCGCAAGATCCGACAGATCAAGCTCGGAGACGGCGCTAGGAGCTCGAGGATGACCGGCGGAGCCTAGATCGGGCGGGATCTGGTCCGATGAGCTCCGGAGGCGACAAGATCGACTTGATCCGGTGCTGATGGGGATGGCTTACTTGCTGCTGCTGCTTGACACTAAGCTACAACTAGGAGGTGGCCGCCCCCTGGAGTGGAGATTGCTCCTCCCAGGGGCAGCGGCAGTGGAAGAATGTGGGTGTCTACTAGGCTTTCACAACCCACTTTGATACCATGTTAGATGGAGAGGAATGCACAAATGTATTGTTTGTTGTATTGAACACAACCCACAGGGCATTAAGTACATGGGGCACACACAAGACTAAACCCTAGAACAATAGAGAAATACTACAAATACCCTTAACAGTGCTGTCCTTTGGAACATTTGGAAAAATCAGTGCATTTGGTAGAATGTGGGTTACATTTCTTATTGAATTGTTGTTATATTGTAATATTCGTCATCGTTGAGTTGCGTAGTAGGACTATTTTTTGTTGCAGGTTTAACATAATTATCGAAAGAAGATGCTTTCACACGGAGTAAACTGGGTTCTATGTCTTGGAAAAATGGATTTTACCATGAAAGTTATGTTTACAGGAATGCTTTGATTGGTTGCATCATTTTTTGTATTTTGGACTGTTTTGTAGAGCTATACATGGTATGCCAAGGTCATATGACATAAATCATTTTATTGTGCCTCTAAATTTGCTCCTCCATTCTGTTTAATTTTTTAAAACCAGAGAGACAAAGATGAAGAAGCTTTACGTTTGGCAAACTTGTCGGCAGAGAAACCTCACTTTTCTCACTGTTTAGAGTGGCTTCTGTTTACGGTATTTGATGCCGATATATCAAGGTATTTTGATTCTGACTCTGCACTGCCCTTGTACAGTTGTACTATATATATGTAACATGGAGCTAAAAGAAAGATGGACACATGCTGTAGTTGCTTGCCTATTATTTATAAGCCGCTTTCAACTGGATGTCATCCATCACTCTAATGTTCCTATACAATGCTGTACTGATAATTGTAACATGTTTGCATCGTTTGTTGACTAAGTTGCTAACTTTCATTCCATTGTGCTCTTTGCTGAAATATTATTTTGCCACCTTTTTCTGATTGGCCACTTTGCTAATTGCAGGCCAAGTGCTTCAAAAAATCAGCTTTCACAAAAATATGAATCTGCAAAGAAGTCTCTTCTAGAAAAGACATGTGACCTACTTCGAAATTTTCCTGAATATATGGATGTTGTAGTCAGTGTTGCTAGGAAAACTGATGGACGGCACTGGCCGGATCTTTTCTCTGCAGCTGGACGATCCACAGAGTAAGTGTGCAGCCTTCTTGTTTGAAAGATGCATATCCTTATAATTTTAAACACTACATGTATGTGCTCGTAAAATTTCGTAGTTGCGCTACTCTTGCTCTTAGCAATTATCAAATATCAGCTAGAGTTTGCATGTACTTATGTTTGGCACACCTTCGTATGTCATAGTTGGTGTCCATCCACAACAATCTCAATGATTCATGTGTTGATTCTGTTGACTATCATCAAAGCTATCATGGACCACTCTGGTGGCAAAATGATTATAATTGTATAGGCACTGCTGAGGGATTTTAGTGAACTGGCTGGTTTCTTATGTTTGAGAGGACAACGGTAGTCAGTTTCAATCATCGTATTGATTCTTTATTGATGGATATAAATGTTTCTAGAAAATATAAGATTACCAGTACCTGCATTTGGTATCTTGGAAGTGGACAGCAAGATGTTTACCAACCAACGGTGTTTAAATTTGTTGAAGATTTGAAATACAATATAATTATGTTCTTAATATGACTGATCTTTCATGCTAGGATGTTTGAGGAATGTTTCCAACGGAGATGGTATAGGACTGCTGCTTGCTACATACTGGTATGGTAAACCCTTCTAGGTGTTAAATGCTATCCGATGCATGATAGTATTGCTCGTATTTTTAATATTGCTCATTTGAACTCTAGTTTCTATTGCTTGCATCAATGGATCTATCCATTTATTAAGTTTGTTCTAGTTATCCACTAACAGAAGATTATTATCACCACCACCATCATTATCATTAATTTCTGCAAGAATTTGTGCTGAAAATGTTGTGCAATTGCAGGTCATTGCTAAGCTGGAAGGCCCTGCTGTCAGTCAGTACTGTGCACTCCGTTTACTTCAAGTAATTCTTCTACCTTCACCATAAAGGTGGTTTTGGTCTGTGTGCTAGTTTTCTCGCATGTTAAAACTCTCACTTTGAGTGTCTGTTACTTTCCAGGCTACACTTGATGAATCTCTGTATGAGCTTGCTGGGGAGTTGGTATGCTTTTTACGCTATATCTTGTCTATTTCCTATATTAATATTATAATATACTACAGATGAATAAGGGAATGCCTTAATGCTCTTAGGTCCGCTTCTTGCTAAGATCTGGCAGAGACTTCGAAAATGGCACTACAGACTCTGAAAAACTCTCTCCAAGGTTTCTGAGCTATTTTATATTGCATTCACCATATAAGCGACAATCTTCCGATTTGAAAAGGTACATTTGTAGTTAACTTAGAAGACTATGGTTGCTATTAGAAATTTCTCATGTGTTATTCTTTCTTGGCCAGTAACTCAATGAAAGAACTCAACCCACATATTGCCTCTGTTATGAACATTCTGGAGAGCCATGCTAGCTATTTGATGTCTGGCAAGGAACTTTCTAAGCTCGTTGCTTTTGTCAAAGGGACTCAATTTGATCTTGTGGTGAGATTGTCACCATTCATCATTATTATCAGTCTTACTGATCCAAAGCCACATGCTATTAATATATGTCCTAACTTCATGCAGGAATATCTTCAGCGAGAAAGGCTAGGGTCTGCTCGACTGGAGAATTTTGCATCTGCACTTGAACTGATTGGACAAAAGGTTATCATTTAATAAATCATGAAGCATTAATTGCTCAATATTTACTTTGTGCTCAATTTATTTGCAAATTATGAAGCCTTTTGTCTTGCTTACCATTATAGGCATGACACCTTGGTATTTATAGAAATTTTGCTTCATAAAAACATTTGGGCCTGCATTGTATATATTACCTGTATGCATGTACATATTTAAATTTTCAATACTTTGTAATCTTGAAAGATGAAACTTTCCAGCTTAATTATGTTTAAAATAAAGCAGGTGTTAACCAAGATCGCATACTAAATGGTGTTCCCAGCAGGCTATCAATGTTCTTTGTCTTCAATTATTTTTGTAATTGAGTTTGCCACAGTTTTCTCACGCTAGTTTCTACTTTAACAAAGCTTGATAATGTGCTGAATGAAGTGCACATAATAAAAGAATATGGTATGTTTCAAAATAATAATAATAATAATAAAGAATACAAACTTTAGCAAATTGTAGCCGCTGTAAATGTCTGTTTAATAGAAAGGGAGATGATTACTCGAACAAATCACTTAACAATATTGAAAAAGATAAAAACAACCAATGAGCCAGGATAATCTCATGTAGATCATCTGCCTTACATGGTTCAAGGAGCAGATGACAGGATGCCTTGAACAATGTTGTAACTCTGCTGCACTTGATGCCCCCTTGGTTGATTTGCAAGTCACAGATCAATTGATTTCGGTTTCCATCTGCTTTTCTTGATTCCATTTTCTCATTTACATATTAATTAATATTCTGATGGCAGCTTCAAATGGATACACTTCAGAGCCGACTTGATGCTGAGTTCCTTCTCGCTCATATGTGTTCTGTAAAGTTTAAGGAATGGATCGTGGTGCTAGCAACTTTATTGAGACGTGCAGAGGTAATACTTGTATAGTTCTATGTTTTCACATGTTTAACAATTCTTGTACACAAGTTAAATTTTCTTAATATGCTGTACTTTGCTGATCTTGTGGCTGGCATTTGCATCTGTGCTTGAGTTAAAAGAGGTTTCTTGGCTTTTTATCATGAATCGAACATTGGATAGGTAACAAGAAATATTTGGTTCTCCACCACCGCCCACAGTAGGATTTACTTGTCCCACAGCTTGTGCTCCACTGGACGGCAGCAGATAGTCCAAGAGTAGCAGCAGTGACAGGTCAGGGAGGTGGGGACGGGTCGAGGTGGGATGCAACGGCCAGGGTGCTGCCTGCTGTAGGTAAGATAGGGGTGACAAGGTGGTGGAGGCGCTGTGGCAGCAGAGGAGGCGGGCAGTGCTGGTGCCTAGGGTGGTTCCAGCAGTTTTATTGATCCAACATATGCAATATGCGTGTATGACGCGGTGGTGGAGGGCTGTGGCAGCAGAGGAGGCAGGCAGTGCTGGTGCCTAGGGTGGTGCCAGCAGTTTTATTGATCGCTATCTGCGTATGACACAAACGAGGACACCAAGAACTCTTTGTAGTTTTCAGAGTTTACTTTTCTAGGTAAACTAGTTGTAATTTATTCTGCAGATAGGTCCCTAACATACTAAAAGATGCGCAAAATTTTTAAAATGAAAAGGTTCAATCGATGTACTTGAAGTTGTTTGTGGTATAATGACCTTTTTCATATCCATTTTAAGCTAATGATAAGCAGAAGTAATCACCTGACAAAAACCTAATGTTGAAATGATTGTTGTGTAATCATTTTTTGTTGAGATCAGATATGCGAATCTAGTTGGTGCACTGTTATCAGTAAAAAATAGCAATTGCCATCTTGCTTTATTTGATGTTTTGAGGTGCTACGGTTTAGAGGTGAATTCTTATACGCCAATTGTTTGGTTCAGCAAAAGTACTCATCCTTGCTTCTGTCATACTTTCTTATACCCTCAGGTTTTGGTGGATCTCTTTCGACATGATTTGCGATTGTGGAAAGCATATAGCATTACTCTACAGGTTAGCAAGCATAAAAGGTGTTTGTTTTGTTGGGTTTATGAACTTTCTAAGCGTCTCTGACATGCTTACAAACAACTTTCAGTCACATGATGTATTCAGAGAGTACCTTGATCTTCTTAATGCCTTGGAGGAGCAGCTTTCATCTGTTTCCGATCTTACATTGCAAAATTGACCATTGTCGTGAATGCTGAAGGACAGTGATTTTGGATGGACAACAGTTTAGCCTGGTGTTAATTCAACACATACAGTTAGATGGAGAGAAGTGTGGGAATCTAATGTAAATAGCAATATTTGGGGGTTTTCCTTAGAGCAACATCTTTTAGAGGTTTTGACAGCTTTTTGTGCAGTGAATCAGCTATTCACCATATTGTTGTATCATTAGTTTGACGCGGCAGAGTGGAGTGTGCATTTCCCCCCTTTCTTTAAGTATGCGCTTGGCCCTGACGTTGTAAAGTATATACCGATTACGAGCATCCAGTTGCTTTTTTGTTCCTTTGTATCATGTGCGTAATCTTACCTGTAGCTCTCTCTTGCCCGATATGTTTATATACTTCTGAGGAATTTTTATTGACCTTGTCACTTGAATCTACTTAGTTTCTTGTCTCAGTATCAAATGTGTTCTTATTCCTCTAAAAAACATTCTTATTTCCTTCGTATTTCATGATTACCCCTCAATACTGATCTCCCTATCCTCGGCCAAGTAGTGGAACAGCTTAGCCTGCAGGAGGAACTCGTACACCGGTGGGTTTTCTTTCCTCGTCCCTATGACAGGTTAGTACTACTTGGTACCCTGGAGAAAAAAAATTCTATTATACAGAAAAAAAAGTATATTAATAGGAAATGTATTTTTGTATAAAAGTAACTTCATAGACAACTCTGTATTTTATGACGGCATCATGTTCACTTCTAGCGTCTTTGGTAAAGGCTCCTACAAATATATAAATTTACAAAATGCACCTAACGGTATCAAAATTACATCACGTTATAAGGTATATGTAGTTGTTTGTCGTCGTTGGTCACTGTCCTAGCAGCATATGTAGTGGACCCGTCCGTTGATGTGGCATGTCAGTGTGAGCCGAAGCATCCTGCCCTTGCCCTGTACAGGCAACTAAGCATGCTTTTGAATAGTCATCAACATGGACAACATCAATCTAGGACGGTTTATACCTGAAAGGGTGAATTTGGAGTGTGCACGACCCCCTGAAGAGCTGGTCGAACCTGTTTCTTTATAAGTAGTTTAGTGGTTTTCTTTGTCACGAGTGATCTCCCGTTAGCCTCTGCAATTTGCTTGCAATTGGACTTTCGCCACTTGCCACCTTCATGCAGTGAGCTCGTGAGTCGTGAAAGCCATGATGCCATTTTGGGTTCTTTTCCTGATACTAGTAATTGATAATGCCCAGACAATTTGATGGCAAAAGCGAACGGCAGCTGTGAAGAACAGGCCTGTGCATTCACATCACTTGGGGAGAGGCGATCTGTAAAGTGGTAGCTCCACCAAAGACGGGACTAGCCAATCATGTGCCGGATTTTTAAAATAATAATAATAATAATATATTTTAATAGAATTACATAAAATAAATGATCGTTTAATAAAATTATAAAAATGAACTTCTATTGCTCCTCGTGAAACTGTCGCCATCTCATTTGTCGAAATTCATTCGCCGAATGAATTAGCGATAGAGTATTATTTTGTTGATAGTCTTGTTGTTGATTCATTTGGTCGATAGGTTCCGGTCACCAAATCATTTGTCGACATAATCCCTATCGCCAAATGAATTAGCGACAGAAGTCTATTTTTATAATGTTATTAAACGAGTATTTATTTCTATATATATATATATATATATATATATAAATCCTCGTGCTTCTAACACTTGTGAGCCCATCTGACCGTCGATTTGAGCTCCTTTCTTCTCAGCCACCCGCTCCGTCGTTCATCGAGCAGAGCTGTTACTATCCTCCTGCTGGCCTCATGCGCTCGCCGGAGCCCTCAAACCTTGGAAGAATCCGATCGAGTGGCGCCTAACGCGAGCCCAAACTTGACGACCAGAAGAGATGTGTAACAGAAGATTGCAACGCCAACGCGAAATTGAAGCCAAAACACAAAGAAGCTGCTCGATCATGTGACGCGGCCCGTAATATTCGACAACGAGACGCCGAGGTGACCGATCGACTACGAGGGATGCCAGAATTGGGAAGGACTCCCAGCTCGCGTGCACGTGCTTGGTTGGCCTCGCTGGCCTCTTGCTCGAACGTTCGTGCGCGCGCCAGGGAGGTGAGCAACACGTACCTGGCTTGGCGTTTCCGAGGATCTGAGGCTGGAGGTTGCAACAGAAAAAAATATATATTCCTCGCCTTTTGCAATCCTGCGTGATTCGTGTGCCGTTGGCGCCCTTGCCGATACGTGAAGGCGAGAGTCTTCGGTGGCTTGGGGCCACATGCGCACGCTGCCACTGAACGCACAACGGGAACCACGGCCACAGGTTCGTTGGTGCCTGAAAGAGGTGGACTGGTAGCAGATAGGCCGCCGAAACGGCCGTTGGGAATTCGCTCGGGACCCAAGCCAACAAGGCAGCGCCGAGCCGCGACAACGATTTATGCATTTATGCATGATGCATGGCCCTTGATACTTTTTGAAGCGTCATGCGGTAACCTTGGTGTACGTGCCATGAGCTGATTCACCGTAGTGCAGTACTGAACTTTTTTTTTGATTTTTTAAATAATATTTTAAAGTTAACATGTGACGACCTTTATTTTCAATTATGACCGTTTTAGTCACGACTCGTGGTGTGGTCAAATCATGTTGTGACGATGTCTACCTCGACGTAGCCAAACTGCCACGCAAACCCCCGCGCGCACATCGTGCCAGCGTGGAGAGCATGTGTGGTCGTTGTCACACCTGTAAGCATAGTGTGACAATCATGCCTTGTCACACCAACGCTCGCGGCGTGACAATGGTGGCTATTTTTTGAAGGGGTTCTCGGGTGAAGAAATCTTATGATTGTTATAAAAGATACGTGAACCATTTGGGTAGAAAAATTAAAAATTTTATACTGAAGTTCACTATTTTATGTGCACATGTAAATTGTATTTAGCATTTGATTTTGCATGGACATCTGGTAAAAAAAATAAACCTGATTTGATATAGCAAGAATTAAACGGTGCTAACTGAATGCACAATCATAGACAGTAGATCTTTTTTCAAACCTGCGATGTTATTGCAATGATTGGTGGTGCTCGTCATCACTTAGGGGTCGAAGACCATTTAGTGCCTATTTTTTTTTCTAGAACACACATTTTTTACCTTTATTTTTATATTGTACCCTGTCTTGCTATGCCAATAATTAAATGCAAGAAGAGAACGAGATTTAAAATCAGCTCTAAGACGTAGTTGCGAATTGAAATAGACTTTACAATACAGTTGCAAATCACATGGCGTGTAGGGTTTGGTTACGTGTATAAGGAACAACATTATGCACGAGTCAACAAACCGAAATACACATACGATACATGTGCGTCTTTTGAAATGGAAATAAAGTCGATTGGAAAAAATGTCATTAGTTTTGGTGGCCCAACGCTCCCTTCCCCTGGTCTCCTTGCTGCCCACGGTAGTGGCGGTCAGTCTCGAAGTCAGCCAAGTCCTGCGAGACAGGCTGAACACTTGAATGATGTTAGGATAATACAATGTCGGACCAAATTAATAATTATGATGCATATTGAACATAACTTACCTCTTCGATCCGGAGTGAGCCTGGACGACGGGGAGCGCTAGTACGGCTGACGGTCTCACTTGCAGGAGCATACCCTTGTCCGCCGCACGTTTGGCCCCATCGTACTCATTTTCTGTTATGTGGTCCTTCACCACCACCCTGTTTTCTTGGGCTCATCCGATACCTTTTTAGCTGGGTTGGGTACGTAAGGTATCCAACATTTGAAGGTCTCGGCTTGCATCGCATAGTTCAACATGTACTTCTGCTGGATGAACGCCCTATTGTACATGTCCGGTCCGTCGATCCATTGGACAAACTTGTATTGCATCTTCGGCTGCCATTATACGCAGGTGTAGTCATGGATTTGTGGAATGGAACATAAGATGCAAAAATCTTTATATGTGCAAGATATGTTTACGAAATGGTGGTCGACGTGTAGTACGTCCGAGTGGCCGTGGCTGGGTGTGTGGATTTGGATGAGCTTAGTCGGTAATTCGCACACACATTGTGGGTGTGAGAACTCGATGGTACCGACGCGTCCTTCATAGAATTATCCGGGTAGGGTGTATCCTCTTGGTAAGCCACTTGCGCTTCCGCAATATGTTCGCGTAGAAGTTCGCCGATGAGTCCGACATCTCCTTTCTCTCAGTTGTGTGAGCCAAGCTTTGGTGAAGTGTTAGGTGTGGCTGCATAGTGTTCTCCCCGGTTCTCTTCCACCTCTTTATATAAGTGAATAGGGTGTAATGCTCATGGTGGTGGGAGAACACACAAGAAACCAATGTGAAAAAATGGAGTGTATTCAATTCTTAAAAAGTAGTATCGCAGTGTGTTGCTACTTTAGTATGAAAAGGTTGCGTGGGACTGTGTAGTTATTTATGTTTAACCAATTTGCGTCCAAGTGTGTTTGTCTTTTCGGTTTAAAAAGCTAGCGAGGCAGAATGTTGGCATGTCCCTCTGAAAAGTTGGAGCGACAGAGTGTGGTCTTTTCGGTCCGAAAAGTTGGCAAGGTAGAGTGTTATCATGTCAATATGAAAAGCTGGTGGCGGAGTGTAGTTATTTCCATGTGAGTAGTTGATGTGGCAGAGTGTGGTCTTGTCAGTCTAAAAAGTTGGTGATGGAGTATTTTGGTCTTTTCAGGGGGTGGGTCCTATCACGCCATGGGCACTAGCGTGGTCTAACCGTGTCGTCATGCTAGTGCTTCGGCAATTCCAGAGGCATTGCAAGCCTGGTCCCCGCTTCTGGTGCTAAGTCATGTTACACCATGGATCTTGGCGTGACAATACTACTCTATTACGCCATGGTCACTAGCGTGGTCTAACCGTGCCGCCACGCTAGTGCTTTGGAAATTCCAGAGGTGTTGCAATTCCAATCTCCGCTTCTGATGCTAAGTCCTATCATGGTATGGATCCTGGCGTGACAGTACCACTCTGCTACGCCATGGTTACTGGTGTGGCCTAACCGTGCAGCCATACCAGTGCTTGGGCAAATCTAGAGGCGTTGCAAGCCCGGTCCCCGCTTCTGGTAAGTCCTGTCACGCCATGGATCATGGCATGATAAAACCATGGTCACTGGCGTGATAGTACCGCTGTCAACAGACAACATCAACAATAGATCATCTACTCAGTCATTCATATATGCATATATTTATTCATTCAATCAGTCATCCATTCAATAATTTCATCCAACAAGAAAGAGAACCTAGTAGCATATTTTCATTCATTCAGTCAGTCATCCATTCAATCATTTCATTCAACAAGAAAGAGAACCTAGAAGCATATATACATATATTTATTCATTCAATCATCTATTCAATCATTTCATTCAACAAGAAAGAGAACCTAGAAGCATATATGCATATATTCATTCATTCATTCAATCATTTCATTCTACTCTGTCATTCATGTATGCATATATCCATTCATTACATCACTAGCGCTTTCGAAGCAGACCCGTTCCCGGTGTGAACCTAGAAGCTGGATGTTCGTCGCGTATGCCCTCGACGATGTTGATTGAACTAATATCCGTGCGATCACGACATTTACGACGAGGAGGTGTGTCCTGAGTCGGCTGCGTCAGGTTAGGTGCATCAACAAGGTATGACAAGACCATGTCGTCGGGCAACCTAGCATCCACGTCGTTGTCGTCTTGTGCGGCCAAAGTGGATGTCGTTGCCTATGAGGATGTAGCACGCGAGGAGCCACTCTGAGCCAAGGCAGGTTGAACAACATCTCCGCCATGGTGCTGTTCATTTTAGTCGCCATTCGCCGGCATCGACGACGAACCATCTACAAGGGAAAAATAGAGTAAGAATCGCTACACCGACATACAATTTTTCTCAAAGCTTACAAAGTTATACGAGATCCATAGGATAATGTTGATGTTGTCAGTTTATTACCTCTACTTTCAAATGTTCCTTAATTATGTATCACTCTTCCCATTTAAGAAGATACAGACTAGCAAATATAAGTCATGTTATTCAAGTCATGCTACACACAAAAAGGAAATAGTTTTTTTGACCCGATGGGATAATGCTGACAACTACAATACCACATCCTTATCAAACTATGGTCAGTAAGATTTCTAAGCTGTTTGCAACAATGACATCATGTGACAACTGTGCAAGCAATTTTGATCATCAGACCGATTGTAGGTAGTGATTCTTTGTTCCATTGATTTTTCCCCTCATGCCATTTCATTCTATTTAGGGATAATCATCATCAATCTTACTCGTTATTTTCCTAGTTATTACTCATTACCAACTAAGACATTAGATACACTGTACACACATGAATACTAGTTATATTTTTATTTTTCATTTCTAGTAGCATATGCAATTTCCGTAAGGTACTAAAGGCGTGGGATACCTCAACGAAGTTTCTCATGCGATTGTAGCTCCCCTCCGACCCTCCGGTTGCATGAGCACCTCACCAGCCTCGTTGCTTATGTGTGTCAATTGCCTTCCCTGTGAACAAGTAAATAATGTAAATTAGTTCGCCAACCGTGGCATGGGAAATTAGTAGGGGGGCTAAAATTTACTCACATAGTAGCCATTGATGGGGGACCTCTCCGGTTGCATGCCCGTTCGTGTGAACTCGTCGTACTCGTCTACAATATCCTCGTCAGATGAGAGACCCTCCCTGAGTACTCTTGCAGCCACACCCTTATCAAACTATGGTGCCTCACTGGGTATTCTTGCAGCTAAACCTTCATATCTTCCATGCTTGCAAACAACATGTCTTTGCGTATTGGGTCATTCTATGGGTCCGCAATGCCATCCCTGTTCTTCAACCCATTTGCATAGACCTCATTACCAACCATTTTGACATCCTCGAATGCATGCACCGACGGGATATCACCCATTACACTTTGAAGAACCCGACCTTCCCCAGAGGAGAAAAGCAGAGCGGCGCTTCATTTTTGGTCGAGCTCCAACCTTCGTCGAACTCAACGTCATGCCCTGTTCCATCTCAGAACACCTTCCCATAAAGCTCATTGTTCATTACAACGCTATTGAAATCAGTCACAGGGTCACTAACATGGTGTAGCAAAGAAACATGCATGTATGGAAAATCCACAAACGGAGGGGCATCATTGTTAAGACTGACCCCAATGACCTCTTGGGATGATTGCTCCTCTATAGGGGGCCTTGCGAAAGCTCTATAGTGGATTCAAGTTACTCCATGGTGGTGTTCACCACATTCGCATTCTTTCGTACATCCTTACCAATGATTGTCCTCTCTACCACAACCTCCAACGACCGGACCTGAGATACGAGCACAACCTCCTTGTACGTGTCCCAATCATCATCGCGTGAGATTGACATCAACAAGGCATGCACCCTTGAACCCAGCCCAACATCATATCGCCCTCTATTTCGACAACGACCCTGGGCTCATCCTATCCAAAGGTCGACTTAATCATCGTCGGAAGAGTTTAAAAGTCTAGTGATTCTCAAAACACAAGCACACTCACTTCCATGCCAACAAAGTCAACAACACTCCTCGTTTGGCTAACCGCCCATCAGTAAAACACGTACAACTCTATCCATCTACACCCAACAATGCAAACAAAATATTGCAAAGTCAATACTAAAGTAAGAATCCAACTAAGACAAATTTTCTTTTGTTCCTTTGCAGAAAATAAGTGCGGTATTACTTGGACTCATTGAAGTTGGAATCGCCAAAAACAGACATAATCAACAAAAACCAGACAAAAAGGCTTAGAGGGATAGATCTTTTAGATACATATGCATGCATGTTATGCTCCTCACCTCACATTCAAAAAAATGCATACATAACTAGAGACTCACACCATGCCTCTTTATTGAGCAAACTCTAAAATTTATATCTTCGCAGCGTTCATTACACAAAAGTATGGCATGCCACAGGGTTAGTCAACCAAGCAATTCAGGAAAAAAATCAGAATTAAATTAACAAATTTAGAGAGAAACAAACCAAAAAAATTAAAAGGTCATTTCCCATTACTGCCCCTCCTACTCTGGGAAAATTGAACCTGAACATTCGTACCACCATTGACGTCTCTGAAAATTATGAAAGAACCTTTAAAAATTTAGTTGTTGAAAATTTGACTAATATGCTATAGGAAAGACCAATGTACATGCAAATAAGGTACATACTTTTAGATACATATGCATGCATGTTATGCTCCTCACCTCACATTCAAAAATGCATACATAACTAGAGACCCACACCATGCCTCTTTATTGAGCAAACTCTAAATTTACATCTTTGCAACTTTGATTACACAAAAGTTTGGCATGTCACAGGGTTAGTCAACCAAGAAATTCAGAATAAAATTATTTAGTCAACCAAGCAATTCAGGAAAAAAAATTAAATTGACAAATTCAGAGAGAAAGAAACAAAAATTTAAGAAGGACATTTCCCATTACCACTCCCTCCTACTCTGGGAAAACTGAACCTAAACATTCCTACCACCATCGATGTGTCTGAAAATTATGAAAGAACCTTACAAAAATAGTTGCTGAAAATCTGACTACTATGCTATAGAAAAGACCAATGTACATGTAAATAGGGTGCAATTTTTTGATTAGTTCCAAAGCTTGAATATGCTTGCAGACAGAGGAGTTTACCAATTAGGGTCTAAATCTGCTTCATGAATATATCAAACAATGGCACCTTCAATTTATTCCTTACAAACCCTAAAAAAATGTTTGAAATTGATATACTCAAATAAACTTATGAAAACATGCTAAAAATTATACATTTTTCGTACTAACTTCGAAAACCAAACTATGACTCTGATTCCTCTCACCTTAGCTGTAGGCACATGTGTTTTGACATTTTCATATCCTCGCTAGGAAAGTTTTTTTAAAAAAATCTCACTAGTGCTTTCTTCTACTATTTACTAAAAAAACTTTTTCGGACAAACACCATTGTGATTCCCAAATTCCAACCCTATATATTTTGTTAAAGATGTTTCTGCAATTAATTTGTTGTAGATTGATTTGTGTCTTCACACAAGAAACTTGATGACATGCCAAAAAAAATTCTACAACTGTACCTAGATATGCCAAAAACAATTTAGATTTTGGTTCCAAATCGAACATAAGCTAAAGCGTGCACATGTTCTAGACCTAATTTTCTTTGTAATTAAGCAGGGTAGTATCACTTTCCATTATGCTATAGAAATGAACAAAAACACTCATTTTGTACTGGTAATTTTTTTATAGATACAATCAAAAGTTTTTTGGTTTTATTGAAACTAGATAAATTTGAAGTGGTTCACCTTAAAGGTTGCCCATTAAATCCATTTACATGCCTAACTTTACCGAAATAAAAAATCAATATAGTCGTAACAAACAAATTGCTCTCAAACATCCAATTCGGCTAAAATCCTAAATTCACAGGTCTAACCGATTTAATCCAAAAAAAATGGAGGGAATGGGTGAGATTACCGGGGGGGAGGGGGATGATCTCCACAGGTTTACGAACTCTGAATCGGCTCCAAATCGATGGATTTGGGGAGGTTGGGGGCTGGGAGGAGACGCAGGAGGAAGATGGGGAATTAGGGAAAAATGAAGAACTAGGTGAGCACCATCACCTAAGTCAACTCTATAACGCCACGCGCGTTGGCGTGACATGCTAGGCCCGTAACGCCAGGAGTGCTAGAGTGACAACGACCACATATGTCCGCTACGCTAGCATGGCGTGCACACGGGGGGTTTGCGTGACAGGTTTGGCTACGCCTAGGAGAGTGACGTGATAGCATGGTTTGGCTGTGTTATGGCTTGACCAAAAGGGGTCAGAATTGAAAATAAAGTTAGCAGATATTAACTTTAAAATATTATTAAAAAAGAGATTAAATTAAAAAATTCCACGATACTGCACTACGACGATAAGAAAAGTAAATCAAATGATAGGAGGTGGTCGTGTGCATGCGCAAAAAAAAAAAAAAAACCTAGAGATGGTTTTTTTTTTGCCCAAGTTAGAGATGTTTTCTTTAAGAAACCAATAATGGACAGAGGAGAACGAGGGGTGTTCTTGTAGTCCCGTTCTCTAAAAAAAGCACATGCTCTGAAATTCTAAAATAGTTTTCTTTAATGATAGTGCAAATACTCTCGAAAGAACTGCGTTTTTAAAGAAGCGTATAAGTGCTTTGTTAGCTTACACAAACAAAATGGCTCAGCACCGTGCTCCCTTATTTATGTGATATTCGATCAAAAGGGGTCGGACCTTTGGTCTTTTGCGCACATTTTTCTTGTGTTTTTACGGCATGGAGACTATAAATGGCTATGGACAAGCTGGCTAGTACGAATTAAAATTATCTATCTTAACTGAAAAAAGAACAATTCACTCATGCATAAATTGCATATAGATGCAAGCTCCACTAAAACTTGTTAATCTCATACTACACTTTTTGCTAGCAATGTTTTTATTGAAAGATAATCTTCCGTCGGCTGGTGGCGCGGAGCGTACGACAGAATGGCACGAGGCTAAGCCGCATTTTCTTTTTATCAAGATCATTATTTTTGATTAGATTTGGTCTCTGTCTGGATTGATGTCAATTTTTTTATAAGATTTTGTTCATATTAATTCTTCAATTTATTTTTGATGCCAAATTTTACCGAAATCTGAAGCGGCCGATTTGACCGCTCCGATTTTTTGTAACACTAAATTTTAACTTAGTTTTCATGTGCAATTTTGGTCCTTAAACCAAACAAGCCTATATTCCTCGGCCAATGTTTAATTTCCAAACTCTTATCACTCCATTTGAGCGACACGCATGGGTTTGATTCTTCCTCTGGAGCATATTACCGATGTTCGTTTGCATTATTGTGAAAACTTTGGTGTGATATGTACCTATTTTTCATATAGAATATATCGAGCATATGCATTGTTGAGCGCCAGCCTACAGAAACTTGAGGTTGCGTTTTTAGATGCTACAGGTCTCAAAAGTTCTCTTATGCATTTTCTAGGATGTGAATATTAAAAAGGATATCCGGTTTTGTTGCTGCTACCGTTGTTACCTAACTATGGCACTTCAGAGAAAAGTGAAAAAATATACTATGTTTATATATATATATATATATATATATATATATATATATATATATATATATATATGTGTGTGTGTGTGTGTGTGTGTGTGTGTGTGTGTGTGGGGTGGGGGGGTATCAGAGGCTAGGTTAACCATAGAAAAGCTAAAATATTTAAACTTAGAAGTTTCTTATGGGAAAATAATTTATACAAAAGATAAAATAAATATCAAGTGCAGAATAAACCCGTCAGAAGAACATATTTGGCATTCGTCGCATAGCCAACTAAATTTGCTTGTAGACTTAATATACAACTTTTATATAACTTGGGGTAAAAGACAGGACGAATTAGAGTTTAAGTTAGACAACTTGCATAAAGAACACAATCAGTTAGCTGAGCAATATATTCTTACAAATAACAATATAAACTCAGTCCTACAAATACTAAGAGAAAGCAAGGAACAACAAAATAAAGGTGTTCAAAACAGTGATTATATCAAAGAAGAAGTCTCTTTAATATATAAGAAGCTAGATTAAATTTAAGCTCTGCTAAAACAGAAGCTATAAAACCTCTTCCTTAAAGTTTGAAAGATCTATATCAAGAAGTCATTAGAATTAGGAAATTACTAGAGGAAGTTAAAACTCTAGTTCTCTCTTAAAATTGTATGTCAGAATATAACTTAACATTACAAGAAACAGAAAAGTATCTTGAGCGTCCCATAGGCTTTTCAAACTACGAATCACCCAAAGAAGATTCTAAAGTAATAATAAGACAAAATAATACCATCCTTCAATTGCTAGTCCAGATCTTGAATAAGATCAGTACTAAAGAAAGAAGTAAGGAGATAGTGCTATCCTCATCAGGAATAGTTAATACATCCACTAAATCAGTAAACTCAGAAAAATAGATATATTTAACAGCCTCGGAAGACAAGATAAAACACTCTGCTTAGTTGACAGAGATGTTAAGCATTTAACCATATTAGATAAAATAAAGGGTAAAAGTGAAGATATAGAAAATCTGCAAGAAGTTGTAGATCTAGATAATGATCTAGAAAGATACCAAAAAGATACCTTAAGAAAAATAAAACCTCAGCAGCTTTATAATATGGGTATGTTTGAAAGTAAAACTGGTTTATACAGAATATCCAGAGAAGTATAATTAAGTGTTTTAGCTCATCCAGTTGAATTAAGAATTGTCAGTAAACAAATTGAACGAGGGTTAAAATATTCAGGTTATAAGTATATACATCACGGTATATATATAATCGGAATTAAAGGTATGACAAGAAAGAAATTAGGAACGAAAGTTTTAGTAACCCTATTGGATAAAAGATGGAATACAATAAATAAAGCGGCATCAGGTTTCATAGAAGAAGATATGAATGAAAATAGTTTAATAACTTATATAGCTCCAGATCTAATGATGCCTATAAAAGAATTTATAGAAAAGATGAGTTTCGGATTCTAGACTAAAGGTTATGAAGATTTTAAGGGAACAAATTTACTGGTTAGCATAGAATTCATAGGAAGATTAACTAATAAAAGTGGATCCAAATATAAGGTGAATGTGAACGATGTAATTGAAAGTATGCAATCTAAGGGAATAAAATTCATGAGTCCTTTAAAGATTAGTTATGAAGAAAGGGCATGAGAAAAATGGAATATAATTGAGTTAATAGAGAATAAGATTTTAAAACAACCTGAAGATTATATAAGTTATGAAAATAATAAATGAGAGACTAGTATTAGATTTGTACAATATAAAGCAAGAACTTTAGATGACTTAGACTCAGTTATATCTGAACAATATATCGAAGATAATAGAAGACATAGCGTCTCTGAATTAATGGAAAAATTAGATTTAGACAATGAAATATACCATTGTGAAATAAAACTAAAATTTATAGAGGAAGAAAAAAGAAGGAAAAAACACCAGAAGAAGAAAACACAAAGGAAAGAAAGCCTTAGTAGCCACTTCATTCCTAGAAGTGTATGCCTCTTAACTAGAAGCTCCACTTCCTGGAAGATAAGGATACTTTCTATTTCATGAAAGTGACTCATACCAACCCCAAAGTACTTGCTTAGACCCTAAATCATATGTAATTAGCCATTAAGCCTAAACTTTCTCTAAGTGTGTTTAAGAGAAAGGAACCACTGTAAAATATCCAAGCCACGGGTGTAATATTATTTACTTAAGGTAAACTATTGCTTTTGTTATAGTCGGGTTTCCCGAAAGAGAAAACCACATGTAAGCTTTATTTGCGGAAATGAAGTAGTTTTTCTTATTTCTTTGGATTTTCTTTGGCATATTCATATGAGGAAAGATTTTATGCTAGGGACCCTATAGGAGAAACCTCAGGCGGTAGTTCTGTAAATTCACCATCAAGAGTTAGGGTGGTGTGAACAATAGGCCATAGAGAAGTGTTCCCTTCGAGTGGAACTGCCTGGGGCGACGATAATTTTTTTCCTTATATGGTTGTGTCTTAGAACGTCTAGGGAAAAGATTAGTTACTTTTGAAGCAAATTTAGCAATAAATATAGTGAGTTTCGAGTAGGATAAAACAACTACTGCTGCATAAACCGACCGTAATATTGGTTTCGCCAACCTGCAAAAGATCCTGAATTAAGTTATATACTATTCACGTAGTAATTAAGGTATTTAATTAACTTTATCCTATGCTCTGTTGCTCTTGTTACCGCATTTTCTCTTTTCTCTATTAATATAACATGCAGCCATTCTGCCCGGTTTCATTAAAAAGAAAAAAAAAAAGCTCAATCATGCGACGCGACCCGTAATATTCGACAACGAGACGCCGAGGTGCCCGATCGGCTACGACGGATGCCAGAATCGGTAGGAAATGGCCTCCGCCGTTCGGGCGACGCTCCCGCCCGCGTGCACGTGCCGGCACATGCTTGGCCTCGCCGGCTCTTGCTCGAACGTTCGTGCGCGCGCGCCACGGAGGTGAGGCGAGGCGAGGCGAGGCGAGCAACACCAACGCCTGCTGGCTTTGGCGTATCCGAGGATCTGACGCTGGAGGCTGCATGTGCCGGTCCGGTCGCTGCAGCAGCGGCAATCCCTCCCCGTTCGCAACCCCGCGCATTTCGCGTGCCGCTCCGCTGGCGCCTCGCGGATACGTGAAGGCAAAAGAGTCTTCGGTGGCTTCGGGCCACACGCACACGCCGCTGAGCGCTGACGAATGCACAAGCAAGCGGGAACCACAGCCACAGGTTGGTTGGTGCCTACGTGCCAGCGAAACGGCCGTTGGGAATTTGCTCGGGTAACCTTTGTCGCGCCGTGCGAAGAGCCCAGCCAACAAGGTAGCGAGCGCCTAGTGGCGACAACGATTTTTGCATGGCCTTGACCTCCATATTTTTGTTGATGCGTCATGCCGGTAACCTCGGTGTACGTGCCGTAAGCTGCTCTACCGTATGTACTCACTGCATAACGAGGAAAATGCACCAAATGATTCGAGTGTACGTAGTCGTGTGCATGTGCAAAATTGCAAAAATACTACAGTTTGGTACATGGTTTTTTTTAGCGTCTATGTTTGAGTGACTAAAATTTCTTTGTCTATCGGCATCTTTTTAGCCGTAGGATTTAGATTCGATAGATACCATAAATTCTGTATTGAGATAAAAAAATCTAAACTAGACAAATCAAGAGTTAGGGTGGTGTGAACAATAGGCCATAGAGAAGTGTTCCCTTCTGTGTGGAACTGCCTGGGGCGACGATAATTTTTTTTTCCTTATATGGTTGTGTCTTAGAACGTCTAGGGAAAAGATTAGTTACTTTTGAAGCAAATTTAGCAATAAATATAGTGAGTTCGAGTAGGATAAAACAAACTATCTTTGCATAAACCGTAGTAATATTGGTTTCGCCAACCTGCAAAAGATCCTGAATTAAGTTATATACTATTCACGAATACTATTCATAATCAGAATATTATTCAAAAATATTGTGAACGAATATCAAGGACGAATATTTCGGATGAATACTATTCATAATACTATTCATTGAATAGTAACAGAGAATATTACTAAATATATATCACACAAATATTAAGGATAATATTTGTGATATACATATACTCTTGAATATATATATTGTGAATACTAATATCATCCGAATATCAAAGTCAGTCTTGGTGACTTATATACTTGAATATATATATTTCAAATACCATATATTCTCGAATATTTGATCTCTTATATTACTCAATATCATTCTGAATCTTTATATTCAGCATTTCTTAATATTCAGCCTTCTATATTTTTAATTTTATATTCAGTCTTATATATGAGAAAACCCACAGGGCAAATGCGACTACAAGAAGGGGCGTCGAAATGACCAAATGAAAGTCGCATTGAAGTACACTACCGGCCGTCCAGGTAACGAATTGCCCAATTAGACCGGAGGAGGGTTTCCCTTTTATAAAACGACCGCGTGCGTGCGTGCGTGTGCGTGCGTGTGCGTGTGCGTGGCGAGATAAATCCCGAACAGAACAGAACACCGGCTCGCCCGTGCCGCCGCCGCGTGCCCACCGAATCGAACCGACCCGGCGCGGATCGGCGCCTCCGAGCCACCCACCCGCACGAACGCCGCGCGCACGGCCCACCACCCTCCACACCCCACCCGACGCCGACGAGTCCGCACCTGAAAAAGCCCCAGCGCGCGCCCGTGCCGATTTCCCAATGGCGGCGGCTATGGCCTGGCCTTGGCGTGAGTGACATGATCCCTAGTCGGCCCTGTGGTGTGGCCGAATATCCGCGCGCCCCGAATCCCCCAACACGCCAGCACCCACCTTCCTTCCCCACCGCAAATCCGGACCGGCTCCTCCCCTCTCCCCCGCGCTGCCTTTCCCGCGGTTCCCACCTCTAAGCCCAAGCGCACCGCCGGAAGAGAGGAGAGAGAGATAGGCTCGGCGGCTGCGATTGGGTGCTCTCTTGCTTAGCCCCGGATCGCACGTTAGGTATGCAGCATCCCCTCTCACACATACATACACACACGCACTAACGCACTCACACAATTTGCTGGTTTTGTTTTTTTCTGAATTATTTTTCTGTTTATTTTTGGGAGTTCGTTCTTATCCTTTTCCCTTTATTTCGGGAGGGAAAATGATTTTTTCCCCTGTGGGGTAACAGTTTGAGATTTTTCGGAAGGGCCGAGAGATTCATGGGGAAATTGGCTGTGGATTTTTTCTGCTAAGGGAAATTACGGGAGCTCTGTCTCGCTTCATTCGTAATGATGCTTCTTTTTGCTTGTGGTTTCAGCATGTCTCAAGTTTTTCCATTTTGAGATTTGAGATTTGAATTTGGGATTTGGGGGGCAAAGACGCAGGCTTTGCATTGTTCGAGGTTCACTTTGTGTTGATCAAAGGTGCGATCTTTCGCTCTTTAACAACTGGGGACCTTTGCATTCTTCGAATTGTTTCCGGTTCTTTTTTTGCCAAAAAAAAGTTGGAAAGTTTGCCTCTTCTGTGGCGGTAGGCTGATCTGAGGTACTTTTGGATAAAGAGGTGAAATCTGTTGGATTTGTGCGATCTTTTGTTGGAATTTCATGTATTTTCTTTATTTGTCCGATGGAAGATGCCAATTTTGTTGTGCCTATCTCGAACGTTTTCGTAAGTTCTTGGTATTGTTCTTTCAACAGGAAGGGGCTAATCAGCGCAACGGGCAGGAATTGCCTGATTTGAATCGTGTGATGTACTTAGCTGCAGTGCCGATCCAGATCACGACAACTTGATCCAACAGTCTGGGCACACATGGTGCTCCCTGCTGCCGCCGCCGCTGCCGCCAGCACTGAGGCTGGTGGGGCACCGCGCATGGCCAAGTTCCTCTGCAGCTTTGGAGGCAGTATCCTGCCCCGCCCGCTTGACGGACGTCTCCGTTATGCCGGCGGCGAGACCAGGATTGTCATGTTGCCACACGATATATCCTATACTGACCTAGCAGCGAGGATGCGAGAGCTCTATGAGGATGCCGATATTATCAAGTACCAGCAACCTGATGAGGATCTAGATGCGCTGGTCTCGGTTGTTAACGATGATGATGTGGTGAACATGATGGAGGAGTATGACAAGCTCATTGCCGCCAGAGAGGGGTTCACTCGGCTGAGGATCTTCTTATTTTCGCAGCACTTGGATGATGAGGCTGCATCAGCGTCTGTGCATTACAATGGGGATGAACGGGAGACCGAGAGGAGGTATGTAGATGCACTTAATAGCCTTGGCGACGTTAGGTCACCTTCCTCTCCTGTGTCAGTGGAGCAGCTTTTTGGCATTGGAGGCAATGAATCAGGAATCCTTGATATTGCTGGCTTGCGGCATTTGAATGTTCCTCGTCCATCACATAGTCAGAGGTATGGGGAGATGGATTCTCCTTGGAGCCCTGCATATATCTCTCCAGGCCAGTATGGAGTGCATGATCCTAGGGATTTTCCCATTTCACCATCATCTGCAACTGCAAGGTTTCAAGTCGGAGCAGAGGATTTTGATGAGAGGATTCCTGATGACTTCGTGAGGAATTCACCAAAATATCGGCATTATGAGGCTCATTCACCGCCACATGTGGATAATTTGGTCTGGCTTCCACCTGGTGCTGTAATTCAGCAAAATGCAGGCTTCCCAGGTAATTTGGGCCACCCTGGCAATTTCTTGGATGGAAACAGTGTATGCGATCACTGCCGTTCACCATTCCAGAAGGGTCAAGGTTCAGTGAATGGTCCTCGCTATATGGATTCTCGTTGGAGGCCAGTCCAACAACATTTTGATCAATCGAGCATGACAAATGGGTATTCTGCTCACCCTGCTAATTCATGTCCAGATTGTTGCCGCCCTGGTGAACATTATGTGGTAGGCCAAGATGTTAGACTGGAAAATGGTGTTTACGTCAAAGAGCAAACTGGTGGTCACCCTCCCATGTTTTACAATGAATCACATTCTCACGATAGAGCTTGGCATGTGCATCCCAACCAAATCCATCAGCGATATGAGGATCCAAGGTTGCATCTGCCTTCTAATGGTAGAGTGATGGAGCCATACATTGATAGCAACTCAGCTAATTCTGCATTCACACCAGGCAAAGTATATGAAATGCATTCAGCATCTCTTAGTCGCTCTAGCCATGAAAGTCCCCACTATTATCATGGCAGCAGTGAGCATATCAATGATACATATCATAACCAACAAGTTGGAGGTGGTGGCTCATATGTCCAGACATCAGGTTTTGAAGAATCCACAGGTCAGCATTACAGCCATTCTTCAACATATGGTGCAGATCCCTTTTACCAAATGCAGCAAAATTTGCTACCAATTCAATCTTTGAGGAGGAGAGAAAACAGTCCTGTTCGTACAGGCTCACTATATGAATCACCACACCTGCCTATCCCAAATGGGAGCATTAACTCCAACTTTGTCAGAAATACAGGTGATGTTAGTCCAAGGATTCCAGGTGTTCCTGTATATGATCGAATGCCAAACCCATGTCCTTCACCCAATAGCAACATACCATATAGAGTTGTTGGACATGATATTCCTGCTGTTGTAGAAAACCCTTGTGCTCTTGGTCCTAGGCCAAATCCAAATACTAAGTGCGTTCAGCCTTTCTTTGCCCCAGAATCAGTCCCACATCAACCAGGAGCTCCACTGATGGAGATTCATCCTGAAAGAGCATGCGCTGAACCCATGCTATCATCGCACGTTGATGGCAAAGTAGCTGTTTCTGCATTACCCCTCACTGGTCAATTGTCCAGGTTGGACATAAACACAACGAAGAAATTTGAAGGTCCAGAGGCTGAAAAGCTTACTCGAAATGTGGATGAAACAAATCCTTCACATGCTGCGAATGACCCAAGTACCTTACCCTGCCATGTTGGAGTTGTACATGAAGTTGATCTCAAACAGGGAAATCCTACAGAACATGAAACAAGCACGACTAAGGTGCATGAAGCTGGGGCTACAGCACCGCAGGAATGTGGGGGTATTTCAGAGGATAGATTGAATTTCCTTCCAGAGCTGGTTACCACTGTTAAAAAGGCTGCATTGGAAGATGCTGAGGAGACAGGAAAGGCTCAACCAGATGCTGGTCCTGCTGTTTCACCTGTTTGTGATGATGACAACGATGGAAAGAAGTTGGATGAGGTAACTGCTGGTGTATACTTGAACGCTACACAAATGACTAAGCTACCTAATGCTCTCCACTCAAATCCTTTTGATCTGCAGAGTGCTGATGCGGATCGGGACTCTGATGTGCATGGAAGCTGTAACCAGCAGAAAAGTTCGAAGATCGAAGCTACAACTGCTGAAGCTGAAGCTTTGTCTAAAGGATTACAGGTCTTTTTGCTGATCGCTTGATTTGTAATACTGTTTGAATTTTACCTTATGTCCCACTTATACCGTGTATGGACTATGCAGACTATAAAAAATGATGATTTGGAGGAAATCAGAGAGCTGGGTTCAGGTACTTATGGGGCCGTCTATCATGGTAAATGGAGGGGATGTGATGTTGCTATCAAAAGAATAAAAGCTAGTTGCTTTTCTGGAAGACCATCCGAGAGAGAGCGCTTGGTATGTTTGATTTTCTTGTTAGTTCCTCACTTCCTCCTACTTCAGGATTGGTAGCGTAGCAAAATTTCTCTTTTCCTCTTTCAAGGTTAAAACTTCTACTTTGTCTAATACCGAAGTGACTATATAATGCTTCATATTATCTGCTGTGGATAGTTGTTCTAGATAATGGTTTTGTCTCGTGCAATCACCTTGTCCATTCCTTCCTCACAACATCTTCTGAACAATATTCTGAATAATCCAGCATGAAAAAGGGAGAAGTAATTTTTTTCCAATATGAATGTAATGATACATGTATTGCAAAAAGGAAGTTATCTGGTTTTAATCGGCTCATATTTTCTGTGGAAAATGTCTCAAGTTCAGATTTATCTGATCTTGCAGATTGCGGATTTCTGGAAAGAAGCTCTGATCCTGAGCTCACTTCATCATCCAAATGCGGTTTCATTTTATGGTGTAGTTCGTGATGGTCCTGATGGAAGCTTAGCAACTGTTGCTGAGTTTATGGTCAATGGATCTCTCAAACAGTTCTTGAGGAAAAAAGACAGGTATTACTTGTTTAATAAAAGAACAGTTTGATTTCTCATTTATCCAATATCCAAATTCTAATATATAGAAACTGCGCAGGACAATTGATCGTCGTAAAAGAGTTATATTAGCCATGGATGCTGCATTTGGCATGGAATATTTGCACGGGAAGAATATAGTCCATTTCGATCTCAAGTGTGAAAACCTACTTGTGAACATGAGGGATCCACAACGGCCGATCTGCAAGGTGTGATCCCTACCCCCTCCTCTTCCTTGCTTCTCTTTTTTTTTTGAACATTTTTTTCTTCAAATCTCGCCGCCAATGGTTGGTGTTCTCTGACTATTTTCATCCCGTCTCAATACCTTCTGATCAGATTGGTGACCTTGGACTATCAAAGGTGAAGCAGCATACTTTGGTATCTGGTGGTGTTAGAGGAACTTTACCATGGATGGCGCCAGAGCTTCTGAGTGGGAAAAGCAATATGGTGTCAGAGAAGGTAAGAATGCTTGGTCTAATAAGCACCTTTTATGCATCATTAGTTGTTCACAGTGTAAAGAATGCTTGATATTTTGTGTTCCGAAAAAAATCAATTTACTGTATTTTGTAGATTGATGTCTACTCGTTTGGTATTGTGATGTGGGAGCTGCTTACTGGGGAAGAGCCGTATTCTGATATGCGTGCTGCTACAATTATTGGTAATGTCCAAAAGTTTATAGAGTAAGCTATGTCGATTACAATGTTTGATTTCTGATGATACCTTCTTCCATGTTTAAACCTTTCTTTTTGGTACATATATCAGTGTGAATAACTTGTATACTTCGGGGCTGTGAAAAAAATATTCAGTGGAGGTTTTCTTCCTTTTAGAATTGCTTTCTATGTTTGGATGCAATTTTGAAAGGTTTCTGAATTCTGAGCTAATGGAAAATGGGACAGATGTAAATCCCCAGATGTGTAATGTGTTGAAGTAATAATTGCCATACATATTAATTGTTAAACAATGCACTTAAAAAAGTCAGATGTAGGCAACTGGTTTCATTTGCATACATTTTGATAGGATTACTACATCTCCTTTGAATACTGAAATTGGAAGAGTCAATGAAAGAAAATAATAACTGTGCGCTTGCCCTACTTGTGCTGTGTTATATTCAGTACAGATTATTGCAAAGAGGGGGTTTCTGTTGTGCTTACGAATATTTAATCATACACCTGTAATAGGTTATTGATGCCTGTGGTTAATACATCACTGAAGTGATTTAATTATCATGACATTTTCTAGGGGGCATCGTCAACAATTCCCTACGTCCTCAGATCCCTTCATGGTGTGATCCTGAATGGAAATCATTGATGGAAAGTTGTTGGGCGGGTGATCCAGCTGACAGACCATCCTTCACTGAAATATCTCAAAGGTTGAGGAAAATGGCTGCCGCAATGAATGTGAAGTAAAGGTTCACAAGCCATGCGAAGAGCCATGTAAAGGTTCCCACGTCCAGTTTCCTGGTTAGAGGAAGGCAAACTCAGAACCAGTTTCCACGGAGTAAATATGTTACAAGTGTCTTTGCAGCATGTCAGTTTATCCTAGTTCAAATGATAATTTATGAAGTACTTACTATACATGGCAGAAAATTTTCATCGCGGAAGTTCCAAAGAATGTTTGATGTGAGTCGGTGGTTTGTTGCTCTTGCCCCTTTGGTAAAATTTAGAAGGAAAAAAATAGCCGAAGTGACGTTTACATTTCCTGTTGCAGGAATTTTTTTATCCTGGAGTCATCAGCTGTCACTTGCCTTCCGTGGGAAACAGTATGTTATGTAGTGTATCCATCCTCCGCATGGGAACTGTTGGATTGTAATGTAAATAAATTTTGGCTCGCTTCACCCGGCCGGCACATGTTAGATGTGTGCAGTACTTGGCACTGTTCAAAGTTGGACACAGTTATCTTTTTTTTAATACAAAATTGTGTCCTAAGAAAAGAGGGAACGAACTCGAATAGAGATGTCCTGATTCAGATTGTACATAGTTTAAGAATAAGATTTCTATGTCAGCTTCAACATAGCATTTCCTGTATATATCACCACTACCTCTAATCCTGAGTCCTGAGTTCCTGACAATTATTCTCCCCTGCCAATAGGTTTGAACTGTCCTTGTTTCACCTTCCAGTTAAGAGTTCACAGCCTAGTGCGTTGTGATGTGCTCTCCACTATTCCTTTTCCCAGTTACTGACAATGGAATGGTCAATGTGTACAGGTGTATAAAAAGATGCTCCATTTGCTGGAAGTTTTGTTATATTTTTCTGGCACATCATGGCAGGCTGGCAGCAATACTGTGAACTCGAGCACTCGACATGTCCATTACAAACTAGTCTTCTAGTGTCGTTCTGGAAGCAAGTTAATCGCCACATTTGCATTGCCCTGAATGGATTGATAAAGGGGCGTTTCTTGAGGCTTGAGAGTTGAGACAGCCCCACTTCTTTCTCTTGTGCTATTAAGCTATAATTCAAAGTTAATGGAGGATGTTGTTTAGGTGGCTCTGCTCCATGAATGGATGGGTTGTGTGCCTGTCTTCAGAACATTCTGAGATTCTCATTTCCTGTCTTTCACTATACCTGCCTGCCTTTTCTTCTCTTATCTTCTCTGTATAGCGCAGTGAGTACAGTTTAACATCTAAAGATAGTTTACTCATCTTGATTCTACAACTGCTACCACACCAAGATTACGGAGTAACCTACTAGGAGGTATCCAACCTGCTTTGATCTGCATTATTGTTCAGTGTTATTTATATCTCACTTCTCAATTAGCTAGTATATTTTGACCTTGCAGTCACACATTGACATTAATTTAGGGAACACTGTTCCTTACAATCTTATCACTTATCTGCATGTGAGCTATTTCAGGACAAGCATGGTTCGTATGGAACTTCTTTAGGGTAGGTCTGCTTGATATGCTTTTCTCCTGTTTGTTCGTCACTGATTAGCCTATGCCTTCGAAAGGGAAAAGCCCAATTGCTCACCAAACCGCAGAGTTAGCTACTACTAAGAATTATTTTAGCACCAAGCTGCGCCCGAAGTCAAACACATAAACAATTGATCGACGATGGCCGCCATTTGTCTTTGCTTTTCGTTCTCTTCTGCGTGTTGTGTTGCACTGCTGAATCAATGGAGAATGAATATATGGAAGAAAGAATGGTTTGTTTCTTGGGAGCTATATGAGGTTTGTGCGCGTTGGTGACAAGTCAAAAGCGCCCCGGGACAGAGGAGGGTTTGTGTGTGTGGCGCATCATTGATGGATGGATAGTAGGTGTGACACGGTTTGGCATCTTCTTCAGACACTCCAGCTAGCAAGCTAGGGTTTACGCTGGAGTATAATTGACTCACCATGCATTTGATTGATTGCAGTTGATACTAATTATTTGGTTTATTTGTGCTCATCCATTAATTGTGACGTTTTGCATGGGCTTGACAGGTATAAAGCACAGTGATCTCATGCCTGCAGAATAATAGTGTGAAGAATGAATGAATTGCCTGCTTAGCTAGGTAAGTTGTGCTACATATACCCAACTAACAGAAATGACAGTTCCAAAGCAGGCTCCAATACCAGAAATGCCTGCTTACCTTCACAATATGAAAATCTGATTTCGTGTCATGATTTCGTGAACCATGACTCATGACTCCAGGGTTTTAGATCCCAGAACCAGACTAGTTCCAGGAGGTTGGCTAGCTCTAGTTACTAGCCAGTTTCTGGCAAAATATGGGACAAAATCTCTCTCTCTCTCTCTCTCCCCGGCGTCGATATATGTCGTTTGTACGTTGGCTAGAATAGGTTAACAGGAATTTTATACCAGCTCCAAGATTTCCGGTTCCTGGCGGTAACTCACAACTGGGATTTGAGATGCTAATCCTGAGTTCGAGACTGCTTGCCTGTTCATAATTCCGATTCACAAAACCAGGAATTGAATATTGAGGCATGTGTTGGCTCTGGCCCTTGGTTGTATCCGAAAGGACAGAATTTGACATAGTTGCAAGCTAAAGACCCAGCCTTTTGCTTCTCCTGGGCTAATTAATCCCCTGTCCTGGCAATACAGCGAGGGGAATCTTCAAGTGAGATTTCTCCGGCATGGTTTCATCACGACATATGCAAACTAATCTCCTTTTTCTAGCTAGGTTGGCAGCCATGGCTAGCAGCTGCCTGTCTCTGCCATTCGCATCACAAGGCAAAGCAACTTTAAATTAGCCAAGACAATTGCAATTCCACGCTGATGCAGAATCAAATTCGCAATCTAACGTCAGCAGACCTGGTCAATGGGCGGCCCGGACAGGCACGGGCACGGTTCATTCCGGCATGCCTGTTAGATGTGCCGTGTCGTGTTGGCCCACATGCCGGGGTGATGGCACAGACACGGTTCATTGGCCGTTCATGCCGGGCAGACCGACACGAGCCCGTTTAGCCTATCGGGTTAAGTGTGGTCCATTTAGCCTGTTTGACCCGATAGAATAAAAAAAAACCAAAAAAATTAGAAAAAAAGTGTAGAATTCAGAAATAGATATAAAAATTGAGAAAAATTAGACAATCATATTGAAAATGTAATAAAGAGCATTATTATTGCCCAACTGGCTGCCTCGTTAAAACCTTTGTCAAGTAAAAACTCAAAATGAGAAAACTTTGACAAAGAAAAAAATACAATCTATAGCTCTACATACATAATACATCATTGTTCTACGTGTTGGTGTTACTGTCATTGTCTAAGTACATATTTTTGAATGCCTCCGACAACTCTGGATTTTTCACAGAGTGTTGTGTTCATGAATCAGCTTGTTCATCTCTCTTCACAGTTAGAAGGATCTCCGCCATCTCACTTGTGAGACTTGTTCTTCTCTCCTCTAATATTCTTCCAGAAATACTGAAAGCAGACTCAGAGGAAACCATAGATACATGAACAGTTAACACATTATGTGCAGGTATGGATAACACGAGATATGTTAACTTATGGGCCTGCCACAATTGCAAGATGCTAAAGCCTTCAGAGTTGAAATCCACCGTATCGTTGACCAGATAGGTGGATAGTTCCCCACTCCTTGTGGGTGTTGACCTTAGTAGGTGACGGTGTAAAAGAAGAAGAAGACTGTACTTGGACCTGGGGGAAGAGCCACCAAGATCGTGCCCCACATATTTATTTTCCTCTTGAGGCGAGGGCTACTGGAGGTCGTTGCGAGCGGACATACCGGAACTTATTTTCATACTTTTGGTGAACCTTGTATAACCGAGAAGGAACTTCTGCAAAATAGCCAGTATAGTCTAGCCTATAGCATCACTAAAAGCTACCAAATGCATCAATTTTACCCCTAGGATCTAAAAGAAATGCAAATGGATATATGTGGGGGATTTCTCTCCAATACTTAAGGTATTTAGATTCATAGAAACAATAACATCGTATAAAACTAAGTTATTTTCATACATTTTCAATTGAATAGCAATCTGTGAAATACTATGCACAATGATAAGAAATGTTGGATAGTAGACAGCGGACAAAGCAACAGTTACCTCATAATTTTTTTATAGAAACTGTAGTACTTCTCAGCAACGAACCAATGTTTCTCAGTTAATAATATACTACCGTCAGTACTATGATAGTGCATTTGAATAAAAACAGAAAAATGCTCTTGTATGCACTACTACACAAAGGCTCATCACAGACGGTTATAAACCGTCATCACAGATAGTTTTATGAACCATCTGGATTTATGTGTGTGTGATAACAGACGGTTATCACAGAGGTTTTCAAACCGTCTGTGAAAAAAGGTATCACAGACGATTTTTATTCAGAACCGTCTGTGATAGTCTATTTTCACATACGGTTCTGAACAAGAACCGCATGTGATAGTCTATTTTCACATACAGTTCTGAACAAGAACCGTCTGTGATAGTAATTATCATATACGGATCTTGTTCAGAACCGTCTGTGATAGTTTTTTCTGTTGCAAAATTTTTTGGATTTTGAGCCAAACCAATTAATTGCTAGTCATACAAAGAATGATTGGCTAGTTCTTTGTGCATCGAATTGTGCATGTGGCTAGAGGCCTCCATATAGTAACAAGACTATCATATTTAGCACCGAAGAGAAGAACATACAATCTCTCTTAAAATTGCCCAAGCAAGAAGAACAAAGGAACAAGAACCAACAAGAGATTAGTTTCGCATACCGTGAGTGGCATCGGTACGAAACGGAACCAAAGACAAGCCCGTGTCCTCCTCCTTCTCCGCCACCACCACCTTGTCTACGGCCACCGCCGCAGTAGCGGACTTTGGTGCTGCCCTCGTGGACTTCCTCCTGCGCGCCCTCCTGGCAGCATCCTCCTCCATCTCGATCCTCTTCTCCAACATTCAATATATAAGGACAGCACCAGAACATTTTGCTTCTTGCGTACGCGTTCAAATTTTTTTTGTACTCCCACGCTACGAATCACAGACGGTTTCATACAAAACCGTATGTGATGACATATCACAGGCAGTTCATAACATGAACCGTCTGTGATAATCATATCATCACAGACGGTTCTTAATACAAACCGTCTGTGATAAATATCTCATCACAGGCGGGTTTTAATATTAACCATCTATGATAATAAGAACTGTCTGTGACGTTGCACTATCATAGAATACAGATATCACAGATGGTTCTTAACAATAACCGTTTTTGATTTCTGCGATTATCACATACAGTTCTATTTACAAACCGTTTGTGATAATTCCATATCACAAACGGTTCTTAAGGAACTGTCTGTGATAACTACAACACAAACGGTTCTTAAGGAACCGTCTGTGATGAGGCGTTTAGTATAACTTGTTTTGTAGTAGTGATGGTAAATGACTCTTAAGCATGAGGTAAGTAGAGTTTCATCTTACCTCCATCTCCAAACCGAACTTTCTTGGACGTATACCCATCGTCCTGCAGAAGTTCTTATATTGTGTTATTTTTACATTATAATTATTCAAGAAAGACATCGCATCGCGAAAAGCTCCAATATACGGACTCAACATCTTCAAACCGTATTTGACTATAAGGTTGATAATATGACAAGCGCATCGTTGATGTAGCATGAAGGAATCGACGTATGTAGTCAACACTGAGTAAGAATGTCCACGGCCCCTAGAGTTTGAAGCGACGTAGTCTAAAGTAATTACGAATATTTTGTCTGTAAGACCAAGTCTTCCACGACTTTGATAATACAGTCTGTAATATTTTCACCCGTGTGTGCTACATCAATTAATTTCAAAGCTACAATCCTTTTCTCCATTGCCTAGTCATCATTAACATAATGTGCACCAAAAATGTGCACATACTAAATAGTTCCTTTTATTTTATTACAGTGTTCATTGTAGTATTTTATTAGATCCCTAGTTGTTGTCTGTTTAGTAACGGAAGAAAATCTAGGATTATGTGCAATCCTAATGTAACTTTAGAAAGAAGGAGACTCGCCAAAGCCTAACAGTAAATTCACAGAAGCAATTAAACGATAGAGAGATTGGTGGGCTACCTGAGGATCGTAGTCCCAGCTATGTATTGTACAGTCGGGGTTGTATTGCAGTTGCGTCTGCCTCATCACCAATCCTTGCTTGGCTTGACATCTTGTAGCATGTCTAAGCAAGTGCCCTGTTTCACCTATAAACTTTGCATATAATCCATTGCAATAAATTTTACAAATAGCATATGGTACCTCATTTCTCGCTGTGTCTTGCTTGGTTGTCCGGTCGAATTTCTCTCACACTCCCGATGTAGACGGTCCCGACCTCTTTGCTCCGGTTGGCAAGGGGCCTGATGCTGTCGTGGAGTCTGATGGCGGAACTCCGCCTTGCCCTTCTGGTGAAACCGCCGGTTGGTTTGAGACAGCTGTACCTGCCTCCATGGATGCAATTTCCTTATGTGAAAGTCCGTAATCACCAAGAGCAAAGCTGTCATAAGGACTGTCTATAATGAAAACTGCAAAATCGAAACTAACACTATTACTACTTTCATCTTAGCACAACAAGCATTAACAATAAAAGTATACAAAAAATAGTATTGTACCTCTTTCACTGACTTGCTGCCGAACATTGAATTTTCCAAATTTTGGCATAATTTTTTTAAAGCTTGCCAAATTAGCTTAACAAGAATTTGAATTTGTGCAACAAAATTTCAAAGAGAGAATGGAGAATGAAGGGGGTGCTGAATGAGGGGGGTATGGTGGCTATTTATAGAAATTTTTTGAGATTTTTTAATTTTTTACTACTTTTTATGACCAAAACGGTAAAAAAGACCACAAAAGGGGCAAAAATGCCCCAACGGTCGGATTCTTCTCGGACCGGGCCGTGCTAGGAACGATCCACAAGCTCGCCCCACTTGCACCGCCGCCTGCCTGAAAGCATCTAGGCCCCTAAAAATGGTTTTGGTAATTAATGATAATATGTGAATATGGGATTAACAAGTTTACTAAGAATGTGCAAGGTTAATTCCATTTGATGAACATGATGAAGCAAGGATGCATGCTAAAGGAAAATGTGAAGATCAACAAGGCTTAAAGTCAAGGTACAAATAGTCTAGGATCCTTTTCTATTTTACCGGTCTAAGGAGAATTGGTTGGTAGACCGGATTATAGGATAAATGCCGTACTATTAAGGGGGATCACGACTAGTAGCTTGATAGCTTATTCTTGTGCCATATGGATCAACTTAGGATCATGCATGCATTTAAAATTGGACTTGAATTTAAGTTAGAATGAATTCAGTGCTTTAATTCTGGAATCGGATGAACCGAAGGCTTAGCAATGGTTGTGCAGAAGCGCGGTTGTTCGATGATATTTCGCGATTGCAAAATAACGATCTGAGTGTAATCGCCTTTGAAAACCGCTTTTGAGAATCGGCTGTACCGCGCGTATAATCGGATGAACCGCATCCCGGTTGTTCCGATGATATTACAGCGGTTGCAAAATAACAGTACGAGTGTAATCTCCTTTGAAAACCTCGTTTGAGAATCGGCTGTACCGCACGTATAATCGGATGAACCGCAATACGGATGTTCCGAAATGTATTTAGCGGTTGTAAAATTCCAGAACAAATGCAAAATCTCTGGTCTAGAAAACCTGAAATCGGACGATCCGGGTGTTTGCCTGCGGATGAACCGCAACTAAATCCAACGGCTATATCAGTGCATTTAATGCGTGTAACATAGCCGTTACTGTGCATTGAGCGTAGCGCGGTTGTACCGATGCTAACACGCCGGTTGTTCCGATATGTGCTGAAATTTCGGGAACTTCTTCCCAACGGCTAGAATTGTTTGGTGGAGGCTATAAATACCTCCCCAACTGCACAAGGGACATGTTACACAGTGCATTGAAGATATCTCAACCCTTGTGAGCATTGTGCATTCAATTCTACTCCCAATTTACTCTTGCATTCATTGAGAGGGAGATCAAGTGCATTCATCTTTAGTTGATTCATTGGCACTTGAGTAAAGTCAAGCGAGGATCGTTGATCTATTCTCTTGGGGTGTTGCCGCACTCCTAGACGGCTTGGCGGTGAAGCACGGTGATCTTCTCAAGTGAAGCTTGTGAGAAGACCCGAGCAAGATTGTGAGTGGTTGGTGTTCACCATCTCCGGAGCGGAGGAAGAACAACCCAAGTGATCGAGGGAAGGCTTAATTCGTGGAGCCGGCTTGAGTGGTCAAGCTTCCTCAACGTGGACTAGTGAAGACCGGCAAGTCTTCGATACCACGGGAAAAACATCATTGTGTCTTGTGGTTATTTCTTGTCTTTACAATTCCGCACTTATATTTCTAGCTTGCTTATTGAAATTAAATTGCCTAGCTAGGAGCATAACTTGTTTAGACTAAGTCATTGAATTGGATAAATTGTTAATTTGTTAAAAACTTTAAAAACCTCCTATTCACCCCCCTCTAGTCGGTTATCCTTGATCCTACAAGTGGTATCAGAGCTTGGTCTCTCCGTTGTTGGACTTAACCGTCTAGGAGAGCAAGGATGGCTAGTGAGGGAATGGCTTTAGGAAGGGCTCCACTCTTTGATGGCACAAATTATGCTTATTGGAAAATTAGAATGTCAATCTTTTTAAAGGCCATGAGTCCAAGCATTTGGAAAATCGTAAATGATGGTTACACTATGCCTCTTAATCCACTTGAACCCACGGATCAAGACACGCGTAACTCTCATTTAGATGCCCAAGCTATGAATGCTCTTTTTGGCGCTTTGAACGCGGATGAGTTCAATAGAGTGAGCAATTTGGAAACCGCTCATGCTATTTGGACAACTCTCTCGGAAATCCATGAGGGTACATCCACGGTCAAAGAAGCCAAATTGCATAGGCTTCGGATTAAATATGAGACATTCATAATGTTGCCTCATGAAAACATCAATGAGATGTATTCAAGACTCAACAACATTGTGAATGAGCTCAAAGGCCTTGGGACTAACCTTTCCGATGTTGATATTGTGCGCAAGATGCTTAGGGCTCTTCCTGACAAATATGAAACTTTGGTGACGCTCTTCATCAACTCTCCCGAATTGCCAAGGATGACACCAACGGGCCTTTTGGGCAATCTCATCACAAATGAGTTGTTCAAGAAGGACAAAGAAGAGCTCGTGGAGACATCCTCCTCAAAGAAGAAAATTACCGCTTTCAAGGCCAAAGCGGAATCAAGTGATGATGAGGATGAAGGAGAAGATTCCGATGAGGAGTATGCACTCCTTGTAAGAAAAATGAAGAAGTTCATGAAGAGACGCCCCAATAGAAGCTACAACTTTGACAAATACAAGAAGGGACAATATTCAAGTGACAAGAAGAGTTATAGCAACATTCGATGCTATAATTGTGATGAAAAGGGCACATCTCATCTCGTTGCCCGCAAAGAAGGATGACAAGGACAAGTCATTCAAGAAGAAAGAATATAATGGCAAGAAGAAGCTTTTCAAGAAGCTTCACAAGGATGGCAAGAATGAAGCTCACATTGGAGAGTGGGATTCAAATGATGAATCAAGCGACTCGACTCAGATGAGGATGAGTCTTCCAAGAAGAAGGGACTAGTTGGCATTGCTATCAAAGAAACTCCTTCATTATTCTCCACTCCTACATGCCTCATGGCAAAAGGAGATAAGGTAAAATCCATTGATAGTGATGAACCAACTTATGAAGAATTATTGGATATGCTTGATGAATTAAATGAATTTAATGGAAAAGAGAAATCAAAATTTAAAGTCTTGAAGAAAGAATATCTCTCTCTAAAAGACTCTTTTGAGGAGCTAAAGAAAGCTCATGATTCTCTCATCTTAAAGAATATTGAAAAATCTCATTCACACATTGGAATTACTTGTGATTTAATGAATGAGATGTCTAAAGTAGATATTGCTTTAAATGAAAAATCCATGTCTAGCATTTCTACTTCATGTGATGATTTACTTGCCATGCCATGTTGCTCTAGTGATGATTCAATTGCTAGTTTAGCAAATACTTGTGATCCTTTACTTATTGTTGAGAACCATGAATTAAAAGAACAAGTCAATAAACTAAGCAAAAGTTTGGAAAGATGCTTTAAGGGTAAGGCCACCTTAGACAAGCTTTTGAGTGAGCAAAGGTGCTCATTCAACAAGGAAGGTCTCGGGTATGTGCCTAAGAAAGGTAAGAAGCCGGCAAATAAACCCACAAGGTATGTGAGGGAAAATGGTAAGTATTGCTACAAGTGCCGGGAAATAGGACATGTGCAACAAAATTGTCCTAAAGGTAAAATTGCATCTTTTGGTATATATGATTCATGCTATATGCTTAGAAAGACTAAGGATGGTAAAATACTTGCTCATTTTATTGGCACTTCAATTTTAGGCGCTAAAAAGAATGCTATTTGGGTGCCTAAAACCTTGGTCACTAACCTCCAAGGACCCAAACAAATTTGGGTACCTAAAAGAACTTGATTCTTGTTTTGTAGGTGAACTACAAGACCGGTGGAAAACATTGGGTGCTTGATAGTGGTTGCACTCAACACATGACCGGTGATAGAAAAATGTTCACCACATTCGAGAATGGGAAAGGAATGGACAAAATCACATTTGGTGACAATAGCAAAGGAAAGGTAATTGGATTGGGTAAAATTGCTATCTCAAATGACCTTTCCATTTCAAATGTATCTCTAGTAGAATCTCTAAACTTTAACTTGTTATCCGTAGCTCAAATATGTGATCTAGGACTAATTTGTTCTTTCTCTAAAGAAGGTGTTACAATTTCAAATGAAAATGATAACTCTTTAATTTTTAAAGGATTTAGATTTGGAAACCTTTATTTGGTAGATTTCACTTCAAATGATTCTTGCTTAAAAACTTGTTTGATGGCAAAAACCTCCTTGGGTTGGCTTTGGCATAGAAGGCTAGCTCATGTAGGAATGATTCAACTCAAAAAGCTTTTCAAACATGATTTAGTTGTTGGCTTGAAAGATGTGAAGTTTGAGAAAAACCGACTTTGTAGTGCATGTCAAGCCGGTAAACAAGTCGCTAATTCTCACCCTTCCAAAAGTATCATGTCAACTTCTAGACCATTGGAACTCTTACATATGGATTTGTTTGGGCCAACAACCTATAAGAGTATCGGGGGAAATAGCTATTGTTTGGTTATTGTGGATGATTACTCTAGATATACATGGGTATTCTTCCTAGATGATAAAAGTGAAACCTCCGGAATTTTCAAAAACTTTACAAAAAGGGCCCAAAATGAATTTGATTTCAAAATAAAGAAAATCCGTAGTGATAATGGTTCCGAGTTCAAAAATACTAAAGTTGAAGACTTTTGTGATGAACTTGGAATAAAGCACGAACTTTCCACAACCTACACCCCGGAACAAAATGGAGTTGTAGAAAGGAAAAATCGTACATTAATTGAAATGGCTAGGACAATGCTTGATGAATATAATACTTCAGATAGTTTTTGGGCGGAAGCAATTAACACCGCTTGTCATGCCATAAATCGTCTTTATTTACATCGTCTTTTGAAAAAGACTTCCTATGAGCTTCTTGTAGGAAGAAAACCGAACATCTCCTATTTTCGTGTCTTTGGTTGTAAATGCTATATTTTAAAGAAGGGTGTTCGGTTATCAAAATTTGAAAGTAGATGTGATGTTGGTTTCTTGCTAGGTTATTCATCAAATAGTAAAGCTTATCGTGTCTTCAACAAAAACTCCGGTTTAGTTGAAGAAAAACATGATGTTCAATTTGATGAAACTAACGGCTCTCAAGAAGAGCATGAGAATTTGGATGATGTAGGCAATGAAGCTTTGAGAAGGGCAATGGAGCATATGCAAATTGGTGACATAAAGCCCGAAGATGATTCATCATCCTCCACACAAGTTGAACCACCAACATCTTCTACAAACCAAGTTCAATTTGACAATAAGGAAGATGATCAACCATCTAACTTACCACCAAGAATCCACAATGCAATTGCTAAGGATCATCCAATAGACCAAATATTGGGTGATGTAAGTAAGGGTGTTCAAACTCGATCTCGTGTTGCTTCTTTTTGTGAATATTACTCTTTTGTCTCTTGTATTGAGCCAAAGCATGTAGAAGAAGCACTTGAAGATCCGGATTGGGTGAATGCTATGCATGAGGAACTCAACAACTTCACCCGGAATGAAGTTTGGACATTGGTGGATCGACCCAAGGAATACAACGTCATTGGTACAAAATGGGTCTTTAGGAACAAGCAAGATGAAAATGGTTTGGTTGTTCGAAACAAAGCAAGATTGGTAGCTCAAGGGTATTCACAAGTTGAAGGTTTGGATTTTGGTGAAACTTTTGCTCCCGTAGCTAGATTAGAATCAATTCGGATATTACTTGCTTTTGCATCATGCTTTGATATTAAATTATTTCAAATGGATGTTAAAAGTGCTTTCTTAAATGGTAAAATTTCCGAACTTGTATTTGTTGAACAACCTCCCGGTTTTGAAGATCCTAAAAATCCAAATAATGTCTATAAACTCTCTAAAGCGCTCTATGGCCTTAAACAAGCTCCTAGAGCATGGTATGAACGACTTAGAGATTTTCTAGTCTCAAAAGGATTCAAAATTGGGAAGATTGATTCAACCTTATTTACTAAAGTTATAGATGATGATTTCTTTGTATGTCAAATTTATGTTGATGATATTATTTTTGGGTCTACTAATCAAGATTTTTGCAAAGAGTTTGGTGATATGATGTCTAGGGAATTTGAAATGTCGATGATTGGAGAATTAAGCTACTTCCTTGGATTCCAAATCAAGCAACTCAAAGATGGGACCTTCGTGAGCCAAACCAAGTATGCAAAAGAATTGATCAAGAAGTTTGGTATGGAGGATGCAAAACCCATCAAGACTCCCATGGCAACAAATGGTCATCTTGACTTAAATGAGGGAGGTAAATCGGTAGATTTAAAGCTTTATAGATCTATGATTGGTAGTTTGCTTTATCTTACCGCATCTAGGCCCGATATCATGTTTAGTGTTTGTATGTGTGCTCGCTTTCAAGCAAATCCAAAAGAATGTCATTTAATGGCTGTTAAAAGAATTCTAAGATATTTAAAGCATTCCTCTAGCATTGGCCTTTGGTTCCCAAAAGGTGCTAAATTTGACTTAATTGGATATTCGGACTCCGATTATGCGGGATGCAAAGTGGATAGAAAAAGCACCTCGGGTAGTTGTCAATTTTTAGGAAGATCTTTAGTATCATGGTCATCCAAGAAACAAAATTCAGTAGCCTATCCACCGCCGGCCGAATATGTTTCGCGGGAAGTTGTTGTGCTCAATTGCTATGGATGAGGCAAACATTGATGGATTATGGAATTAAAGCGATAAAATGCCTCTTTTGTGTGACAATGATATGTGAAAATTGCTAATAATCCTGTTCAACACTCAAGAACCAAGCATATAGATATTCGCCACCATTTCTTGAGAGATCATGTGATCAAGGGAGACATTGAAATTAGCCACATAAGAACCGAAGACCAATTAGCGGATATTTTCACCAAGCCATTAGATGAAGGCCGCTTTTGCAAATTGAGGAATGAATTAAATGTCATAGATTATTCAAACATTGTTTAAATTTTTGTTATTACAGTGCTTTTTATTTGGTGTTATTTGAATATTTTGTAAAAGAATTTCTCAAATCTCATATTAAATTCACTATAATTATAAAAACTATGTTCATATATAATCTTCAGTATATTATATGCATAATGATCCCTAAATGATGTTTTATTGAGTGTAAATCTAAGGATCATTTGCAATTATTCAAAATCCCAAAGAAATCCAGAGCTTTATCAAAATCCCAGGACAATCGGTACATCCGGAGTTATGCGACCAGACGTCATGATCGCGGATCATCCGGCGTTATAATAGCGGAACGTCCGTTTTCCTTTTGACCTTATCACTCCAGCGGCTCGTCCGTTTTTCTTTTTCTTCTCAGTCCGCTCGGGTTCCTCTCTCTCCAGCCGAGCGCCTCTCAAAACTCTCTCTCAAATCGAGTGATTCTCTCGGTGGATCTCCAAGTCCTCGCTGATCCTTGCATTTCCAGTGCTCTCCTTCCTCAAATCTCAAGGTAAAACATCTCTTGATTCGAGTTTTACCGCATTTGGAGCACTCGGGGCAATTTTTAGGGTTTTTGATAATGCGATTGATATCTAGAAATCCAATTGGGCAAAAGTGCTTCACTGGTGTCCTATGACCCTTGCGCATCCAGTTCTAGCACTCACTCTCTTAGATTCCATCAAAATCTCAGAAATTCTTCAACCCTAGTTTTCGGTCAGGACAATCGGACGTTCCGGTTCTTGAGGGCGGAACGACCGCAGTTCGGACGTTCCGGCCACATAACGGCGGATGATCCGATTATCCTGACAGAACCAGAAATTGTCATTTCTTTCAATTCAATTCAATTCAAATCTTCCTTGACATCTCATAATCACTCCAATCTAGTATAGATGCCTAGAATGCGAGGAACATCCAAGAAGTCTCAGGGATCGTCAAGACAAGGGTCTTCGGCACCTCAACCTCCACTGCAAATTGGAAGAGTTCAACCCGACATTCTTGTTCGTCAAACTCGGAACATTCGACGAAGACCTGCGCAGGAAAAGGAAAGGGAAAGAGACCACTCTAAAGCGAATCGAAAATAGCTCAGGAAGTAGATCAATTGAGGAAACTGAATCCGAAGAAGAAGAAGAAGAAGAAGAGGAAGTTCCTCCAAGGACAGCAGAAGATGATGATTTGATTGATCCTCCGGGGACTCCTACTGACCTACATCTTCTGTCAGCAGATGACTATGCCATCAAGCGCCATGTCAATCAATATCTTCTGAAGAATGACACATTAAATCCAAAATTCCACACAATCTTTCAAGAGCAAGTGTATGAGCAAATATATAGTAGGCACAAGAAATTTGCCGATCATAAATGGATTAATTGGTCAAATATTAATACCTTGGACAAATACAGTGGAGTCTATCAGCTTTTCTACAATGTGGGTCTTCATGATCTTGTGGGCATAAAACAGAATTATGATGACAAGATCATTCGACAGTTTTATGCCACACTGCATATGTCCCATGACTTGAAGACTTTTAGATGGCTGACTGGTGTCAGAAATGTGGAAAGCACCAAAGAGGAATTTGCGAGTATTGAGAATTCATCCCACTCTTGGGACAAAATCTTTGAGAGTTCACCCTACTTGTTCTGCTTGGGCGGGCATTATGACTCTTGACCAAATGCAAGTTAGGGACAATTCATTGGATTGAAGCAGTGAGCATGATTAACGGGATAATTAATCATACTTTCTACCCTAAGAGTGGGAATTTCGATGCGAGACGGGGCATGTTTGGAACATGATAGATCATATTGTGGAGGGAGTTAAATTTGATGTAGTGGATGTTATTCTTCAAGGCATAGCCTCCTCCAAGAATGACAGAGTTAAAAGGATTTATTATGCTCCTTACATCATGACATTGATTGTTAGAAAGATCGAGTACCGTGGTGGTTTGGGATCTACTCACAAGCCATATAAACCACGAGATGCCATTCCTCCTCAACAAGTCTCTGAGGATGCTCCTCACGAGGTTGATGCTCCTCCCTCTGCCGCTATGCTCGATGCAAGTGCTCTAGCGCAAGTACTTCAAAATCGTGATCTATTATCAAGACTTTGCAGAAATGAAGGTGAACAAGTTGCCTTTCAGATGAGACTCGTCATAGGCTTACTTGGGATGGCGGCTATCCAAAATGACTTCTTTGATGAGACTCATAACAGATTATCAGCTTTGTCTGAGGGCCTAAATGACTTAGAACATTTTCTCAAGACCCCTCAGCGTTATGTTCGCCGACCTCCTCAGTCGCCCAAGGGTCCTTCTTCTAGGACAGCTGCACCTACCTCAGCTCCCTCAGCTGCACCTACTGAGTTTCAGGCTCCAGCTCCTCCAACTCCTACTACCCTCTCGGATCTCAGATCCCGCGCCTCTGTGTCGCCTTCTCGGATCTGCACGATTCAGCTCACTTCTTTGCTTCTCCTACTCCTGCTCCAGCTCAGGACCCAGTTTCTTCCTCTCAGGACCCCCTTGTTTGATGCTTTTTGGTACTTTGATGCCAAAGGGGGAGAAATTGTGAAGATATGAAGACTTAGTTTTAGGGGGAGCTATGGGCTTATGTGATTTATATGTGTTTTGTAAAACTGGTTGATTGTTGATCTAGTTTGTGCTGTAATAGTTGGTAACTTTTGTTGAACTTGTGGAATGTGGTTATGTCTTATTATCTTTTATGCAATGCAATCTGAATTATTTGACATATCTTATCTTGTATTGCTTCCTCAAGTTCATAAATGCAAAAGAAACTCCGCCTAAAATTTTCAATTCTTTACATATGCTTGCAAATTATTTACTATCCATATGCATTTGTTTAGGGGGAGTCTTCTCTTAATTGGATTTGACAAGAAAAATAATTCTCAAAATTTACTTATGCTCATTGCAAAGATTATTTTACTGTCAAAAGACTTCAAAAGAATATACACTCTTAGTATATTCAAAACAACTTTTCTCACATATTAAGTGTGTTGTCATCAATTACCAAAAAGGGAGATTGAAAGCATCTAGGCCCCTAAAATGGTTTTGGTAATTAATGATAATATGTGAATATGGGATTAACAAGTTTACTAAGAATGTGCAAGGTTAATTCCATTTGATGAACATGATGAAGCAAGGATGCATGCTAAAGGAAAATGTGAAGATCAACAAGGCTTAAAGTCAAGGTACAAATAGTCTAGGATCCTTTTCTATTTTACTGGTCTAAGGAGAATTGGTTGGTAGACCGGATTATAGGATAAATGCCGTACTATTAAGGGGGATCACGACTAGTAGCTTGATAGCTTATTCTTGTGCCATATGGATCAACTTAGGATCATGCATGCATTTAAAATTGGACTTGAATTTAAGTTAGAATGAATTGATGCTTTAATTCGAATCGGATGAACAGAAGGCTTAGCAATGGTTGTGCAAAGCGCGGTTGTTCCGATGATATTTCGCGGTTGCAAAATAACGATCGAGTGTAATCGCCTTTGAAAACCGCTTTTGAGAATCGGTACGTACGCAGCGTATAATCGGATGAACCGCATCCGGTTGTTCCTATGATATTACAATGGTTGCAAAATAACGATCTGAGTGTAATCTCCTTTGAAAACCTCGTTTGAGAATCGGCTGTACCGCACGTATAATCGGATGAACCGCAATACGGATGTTCCGAAATGTATTTAGCGGTTGTAAAATTCCAGAACAAATGCAAAATCTCTGGTCTAGAAAACCTGAAATCGGACGATCCGGGTGTTTGCTGCGGATGAACCGCAACTAAATCCAACGGCTATATCGGTGCATTTAATCGTGTAACATAGCCGTTCTTGTGCATTGAGCGTAGCGCGTTGTACCGATGCTAACACGCCGGTTGTTCCGATATCTTTGAAATTTCGGAACTTCTTCCCAACGGCTAGAATTGTTTGGTGGAGGCTATAAATACCTCCCCAATCGCACAAGGGACATGTTACACAGTGCATTGAAGATATCTCAACCCTTGTGAGCATTGTGCATTCAATTCTACTCCCAATTTACTCTTGCATTCATTGAGAGGGAGATCAAGTGCATTCATCTTTAGTTGATTCATTGGCACTTGAGTAAAGTCAAGCGAGGATCGTTGATCTATTCTCTTGGGGTGTTGCCGCACTCCTAGACGGCTTGGCGGTGAAGCACGGTGATCTTCTCAAGTGAAGCTTGTGAGAAGACCCGAGCAAGATTGTGAGTGGTTGGTGTTCACCATCTCCGGAGCGGAGGAAGAACAACCCAAGTGATCGAGGAAGGCTTAATTCGTGGAGCCGGCTTGAGTGGTCAAGCTTCCTCAACGTGGACTAGTGAAGACCAAGCAAGTCTTCGATACCACGGAAAAACATCATTGTGTCTTGTGGTTATTTCTTGTCTTTACAATTCGCACTTATATTTCTAGCTTGCTTATTGAAATTAAATTGCCTAGCTAGGAGCATAACTTGTTTAGACTAAGTCATTGAATTGGATAAATTGTTAATTTGTTAAAACTTTAAAACCTCCTATTCACCCCCTCTAGTCGGTTATCCTTGATCCTACACGCTGGCTTGCCCATTGCCCCCTTCTTTCTTCTCCACAATGCCCCGCCGCCTGGGTACGCGTGCGGACTAGGCGATGACGCACGCCCCTCGCCTCCCTACCTTCCTCCGGCCTCGCGTCGCCTCCTCCGCCTTGCCACCGGCGAGCCGCCTCCTCCTCACCTCATGGCCCGCACTCCACCACTCGCGCTCCGACTGCCGCCTCCTCCTCACCGCCAAGGCGCGCTTGTCGCATGGCCGCGACCGCTTCTCGCCTCCTCACTCCGCGTGGTCGCGCGCGCGACCGACGACGACGCACTTCTCGGCGCTTTCGTCCTCACCGCTGAGCCGCCTCCTCGCCGCATGGCCCGCATTGCCTCCTCGCCTCGGCGTGGCGCGCCGCGACCGCGACGACGCGACGCCTCGGCGCTTTCTCGTCCTCACTGCCGAGCCGCCTCCTCGCCGCATGGCCCGCACCGCCGGCCGTTCTTCCTCTCCTCCTCCTCCCGGACCTCCCGCACCGCCCTTCTTCCTCCGCGTCGACGCCGCCCCGCGTGCCCTCAGCTCTGGCCGCTGGTGGTGTCTCTCCCTCGGGCTAGATGGGCCGTGCCAGGCTCACCGTGCTCGTGTCGTACTGTGCCAGCCCATCGTGCCGGGGTGACAGCCCCGGCCGTTATGTCGTGCCACCAATCCATAAATAGTATAGGCCGTGCCTACAGTGTTGTGCCTCGAGCCGATCCTGCAGGCACGGTCCATGTGACCAGCTCTACACGTGAGGCAGCTTGCAACATGCCCAATAGGTGTACACAGCTGACACGAAACCGGCATGGAGACACTGTTTTAGCAGTAGAATTGATGGAGAGTTGGAGATGCATGGTGAGGTAACAGTGCTTTCTACCAGTCAAACAGATCTGCTTCAAGCTGAAGCAATGAATAAGATATATGGGACACTCGATCACTAACTAACTCTTGCTTTCCCGTGTTAAAATATATATTGCCGGTTAAACGGATCACTGTATGCAGACAGTGAAATGGCAGGGAGCAGGGCATTTCTGCAGGTTGCCCTGCCAGTGTGCCATCATTTGCCAATGATACGAACGAATGGGAGGAAATCCTAACGACAGATAGGTGCCCCATTATTTGCCGGGGGAAAAGACTAGCACTTTCTCCTAAGCGGCTCGTGGACGTGGATATGTGGCAGCCACAAATTACTAGATCGGTTCTGGAAATCTCCGTTCGTCGTTCGGTGCAAGCGGCACGGAACAAAAGTTGGCTCTGTGAGCCGTCCGATCAGAAATCAACGTTGTTACTGTCTTCTTCTTCTTCTTCTTCTTCTTTTAGATGCTCATAGTAGCATGTAGAAGCTGTGGGTGCCTGGCTCACTCACACACGACAGAGGCATCACACGAGGAGACGCGTTGTGGCGAAGGCTGCAACCCCATCACGTGTATGCTCGGGACCACGTCCACACACCTCTCGCGCGAAGGCCCCAAAGCCGAGAGAGGGTGATGACAACCCAGACGATGAGGAGCGGCCAGATCCGGGTGGCTTGGGAGGAAAGGGCGTGGGGTGGGAAAGTGTGGGGAGAGATAGAGTGGTAGCCTGGTTGGGAGAAAAAAAATAAATAGACGCTGACAGGTGGACCTTGTGGTGTTTTATGATATGCTTTTTGCTTCTAGGGTTCTCAATGTAAAATACTGAATGAAAATGCAATCAGAGGGTTGAAAGCTGATGTTTTTTTTTTTTGCTTTTAGCGTTTCCAATGTAAAATATTGATTGAAAAATACAATCAAAGGGTTGAAACAAAAAAAAATTCTAGGGCTGCAACGCAAATAATATCATTTGAGTCCAGTGAAGCCACCATGCATTGGTGTGAATGGTAACTTGGATGGTGTCCCAAGTGAGTTGTGACTAAGCAGATGATAAAACCACCATTTGTGGCTACCATGCATTGTACATGCCCTTATTATACACATGTATGCCTTATGTACTTTGCTTTGGGGTACAACCTCTTAGGTCAAGTACTATACATGCACTCAAATGCTAGACTCCAATGAGGCTCATCAAAGATATCCAGTTATTCCCACTGCCTTTTCCCCTTTTCCAACCTTTTCCGTTGTGCTCATCTCTTTTCTCTTTGCCAAGATTTAAGACGGTTCTTCGTGTTGCTGATGACAGGCAAGGGCCATGGCCCATGGGAATATGACCTTGCAGGAAGTGACAAGCAGGAAAGTACCAAATGACTCTTCCATCCTTTCTCCTTGCTAGCTTATGAAGGGTGCATATTTTAAGCCATCTTGATTTGGGTTGATAAAGTCTATCTTGTGGACTTGATCAGGATTAACTTTTGTGAAAAGGTGGCAGCTCAATTGCATCGATCTATCTACTTTACCATTGCTGGCTTCCGGAGTCACTGACATTGGGGCCAATGAGTTCCACTCCGGTGACGTGTGCCCTACTGTCGGCGGCTTAACACTTTTGTTAGGATCGGTTAATTATTAAATTTTACGTCGATGACCCGGTAGATTAATTAAGGTCAATGTTTGAGAGTTCAATTTCGCGCCAATGTGATCAGTATTAGTTTAGTACTAATAATCTGCAATGTAAAGTGCTTACCTTTTGCTATTAATTCCCAACAGCTTCCTGCTTGGAGCTTCCTCCATGTACATACATTAGGAGGCAGACCTCGGCCACTTGTCTAAACAGTAGTAAGTGAGAGCTAACTAGTTCAAACTTCAAAGACAGGCAGATGGGAAGACTACTCAATCAGCTAGCTAGCTTGCCATAGTAAATTAGTATTAATCTTCCTGCATGTTGTTCCTAAATTCCCTTCATCTGGATGCATGGTGGTTAGTGATTTGTATCACTGTCCATTGATCACATTAGTTTGTTAGAGAGTTGTTGGGTATGTATCACTGTAAATCGATCTGGATAGTTACCTGCAGCTAACCCTTTAAAATGAAATATTGTTAATTGTTTCTTTTCCATTTTGTTTCTTCTAGGGTAGAAGAGCAGGCCGGTATACCTAGCAAGCAGTAGTACTCATCACGCATAGGGAAACATATAGCATTTAATAGCTGAACAAATTTTCCAAGTTAGTTAGGTGGTACAAGAAGAAAACAAGCAGCTAGCAGCATGGATGACTAGGAGAATAAGGTCACAACAAAGAATATATACATGCATGAACTCTCAATCTGTAGCTGGAAAACTATAATAGATGTTGACAGCATGCATGCATGCCAGTACTAAATATGATGATGGATATGCATGACATCCACATATATGGGTATACCCGGATTCGCATCCTCTATCATTGCATTGGCAATGGCGGAGGAATATAGTGCTGTGACATTGCGACGATCTGAGCCGTCCGATTTAAGAAGAATGACTCTGGAACCGGCGACAACCCTTTGCGTGAGAGAACAATCACAGTAAGTACACAAAAGACATGAGAATTTATTTACGAGGTTCGGCAAAGCCTACATCCCCGAGAGCCGAATTGCAGCGGCTACGTCCGTATGGAGAGTTTTTTTTTCTCTCTGATTAGGGTTACAAGAGATCGACGGTATATATTTATACCCCGATTACATGTTCGACTCGAACTCATAGTCCGTACCGCGGGGGGCGCCTTTCAGCCCATAATATTCTGTAACTCTACGCAACTGCATCTTCATGATACTGTAGGACCTCAGGATGCGCGTCCGTAGACACCATGTAATGGCCGAGTCGTTGATTGTATGTAAGTTTCTTTCTTACACTAGCATGTTTGCCACTTTCATCGTGTGCCTCTCTTTATTTTGAGCCTTAACTTCGATTCATCGCTATATGTATGAAAAGAAAAACTAAAGGTGCACATGCACGACGTACAGATAGGCTCCGTGTGCCTCTGTTTTCTTACAAACAACGCACAGTGACGCGATCGATCGAGAAGATTTCCATGACCAGATCGACAGCTTTCCTGTAGATTTTTTAGTCGGATTATGCATCGATCATTCCTACATATATAGTAACTGAACCTTTATATATAATGCCGCTTCTCTGCAACTACAACACGTACACTGAAATTCAAGTTTTAAGTGTACATATATAGGTATAGTTCCATAGATAGATAGATAGCAGATGATGATGTTCATTGCATCGTATACGTGTAGTTTGCTAGGTTTACTGTAGTTAAAAACATCTAGTGAACTTTAGCCCGGCCGGCTACTTGGACCATGAATCAATTATTAATCTAGCTAGTTAACAATTATGTTATGGTCAATGCGCTGTTTGTTTGAAACTGTAACTATTGAAGCAACGCGTTTTGAATCTGGATGCCCTAAAAGTCGTGGTTCATGGGCAGGCCTAGTGGCAGTCCATGCGACATCTGTGCATGCAGCGCTCATAATAAGAAAAGAAAGAATTAAGGCGTGCTTTTCTACGCTAATCCCTGCAAGATCATGCGTGTTAGGTCTGAAGGCTCGTATGATCCCGGCGTAACATCGGAATTAAAGGTTTGAGACTCAGAGAGGGAGGCTGCATTACGCATGCATGCAGTGAAAAAGGGGTGCTAAACTAGTCTGGGGAAAGGTAGGCAACAAGGGAAAGGAATGCATTGACAAGAGTTTTGTCACAAGCCAAACGCCTAGGAGTTTGGATCCGTTGTGCAGGGCAACTACTTGCGTGCACTTTTGTTTATCTCGATCTCTCGGCGGTGGCATCGGCTACCACCGACTGTGGATTGTATTTTTGTTGGTGATTTTGGTAAGTTTAAAATGTATTCACAACTAAGTTCGTCTGATTTAATTATATAGTTAGATCTTTTTTTCTTTCTATTATACTAAAAAATAGTATATCATGAATAAACGTGTTAGTTAGTCTAGTGGCGAATCCAGAACGAAAATAATCAGGATTCTCACTTCCCATGCATATTACACATATTTAATTTTTTGGTTTGAGACGTCCTCTTATCTTAGACTAATTAAGGGTGTCCATACTATACATACTTGACTATATCTAAAAGAAAATAATTTTTTGATCTTATATCTTATGCACCCGGGGTAGATTACTGGAGATCCGCCTCTGAGTTAGCCCACTGATACCCACCCACCTTGAGCTCTACCGTGCTCGTGTGGGCACTAGAAAGAATAATCGGCAAATAAGATCATCCTGGCGAGTGCATGGTAGGGACTGCGGTTTAATCCCCAGCAGCAGCACAATAATGTGGTGTCCCTGTGACAACAACCGTCACATCACAAGGCACTCCCGTATTTCTCTCCTGGTGTCCGGTACTCCGGTGCCCTCCTGGCTATAAAGCTCGGCAAAACCTTCCTGGTCTCTTCCGAAGTCACACCCGGACCCTGCAGGCCACTCCCAACCCACAGCACACATCACCATCCCATCACCGGTGTGCTCGATCGCCGGTATACACGCAAGAAATAAGAGGAGACGGAGCTTCTCGCGCGATCGGCCATGGGGAGGGCGCCGTGCTGCGACAAGGCCAGCGTGAAGAAAGGGCCGTGGTCGCCGGAGGAGGACGCCAAGCTCAAGGCCTACATCGAGGAGAACGGCACCGTCGGCAACTGGATCGCGCTGCCGGAGAAGATCGGTACGTACTTACTAGTTACTACTACCTTGGTGTTCTTTGGCCTTTCCCTTGCATGCCTTGCAGTGCATGGTGGTTAATTACTTCTGTCTTGATTTGGTGCAAGTCAATGATGTATGGTTTTCGTGTTTAGTCAGATTAAAAACAACACAATTTTACAATACATCTTGCCTATTGATTCTAACTTTCTAAGCATATATGCTCCGTTCCCCCGGATCCAAGTGATGAGGTGTCATCTCATCTCATCTGTATGGATTTGGATTGATTGCCAATATTCCAACCTGTAGTTTTTAATTACAACAAATAAAAATAAAAATTAAACTTTTGATGAAATGAAGCTATGATTTTTCCATTCACATATTGGTCTATTTGTTTGTCGTAGAGTGAAAGATCTAGCCAGAGGGGATCAGCTTGATAAAGGAGCAAGTTTCCTTTTTAGTTAAGAAATATGGAAACATGATAATTACATGAAACCAAAACAAGTGAGTAGGCTTTAACTAATGCATAGCAAGATATGTAACAAATAAGTATAGTGTTTATCTTCTCGGGCCTGTCAATTTCTTCCTATATGCTTTAGTACTAGATCTATAGGTCTTCATTAGTCTTCTGTGGTTTTGTCTGTGTGTACTACTAGTGTGTGCTAGCTATAATTGTATGTCAATCATGAGCTAATGGTTGTATTTATGTCAAATCATTTTTCTTGTTTCCTTTGTTTCCCGAATGAAGTAATTGTTTAATTTCACTGAAGGTAATATGCATGATTTATTGCAGGGATGAAGAGATGCGGGAAAAGTTGCAGGCTGAGATGGCTGAACTATTTGAGGCCGAACATTAAGCATGGTGACTTCACTGAAGAAGAGGAGCACATCATTTGCAGCCTCTACATTAGCATTGGGAGCAGGTAGTATATATTGGCATACCTTAATTCCTATTTTTTTTCCCTTGATCAAACTCACATCGCCTAAACATGCATGGCATGAGCTACCAACTTCCTCCTAATTAGCAACTCATAATACAGGTGGTCGATCATCGCGGCACAGCTGCCGGGGAGAACGGACAACGACATCAAGAACTACTGGAACACCAAGCTGAAGAAGAAGCTCCTCGGCAAGCGCACGCCGTCTCGCCGTTCGCACGCAAACCAAGAACCCTATCTAGCCAGTACAGCAGGTGGTAACATCTGCGGCAGCATCAACAACGGCAACAACAACACCACAGCGACGCAAACCCTAAGCTCGTCGGCTCTCGAGCGGATCCAGCTCCACATGCGCCTGCAAGGTCTCTACAGCGCGTTCGGCTGCACCAACAAAGCCGCGCCGCAGTGGCCGAAGCTCGAGACGCTGCTGGCGAACAAGGTGCTCCCGACGATGCAGCCGACGGACGCCGTCGCCAATACTGACAGCGTGCAACAGCCTCAGAATTTGGTCGATCAGAAGTCCCTCAACGCCGCGGCGGCGGTCGAAGCCGAGCAGTTCAATTCTGCGGTCGGTGCCAACTACATGCCGGGAAGTTTGGATCAGCGATCCAAGCTAGGGCTTTGCTCTCCAGCTGCCGAGGCTGAAGTTGCCAATGTAGAGATGACTTCGGGTTCAATGGTGGATGGGTTCAGCGCCGGCGGCTACGGTTTTCACGACGAGTTATATGATTTCCTCTACAACAAGTGTGGATCGTTGGGCGGAGCGCAAGGCGGAATTCCTCCGTTGCCGGAGCTGAAGTGTCCGGACGGCGGTGCCGTCGTCGGCGCCGATGAGAAGTTCTCGACGTGGACCGCGTCTTGCGATTATGGTCTGGCTGGCCAGCAGCTCCAAGGAAACTCCATTAATATGCAGGATTACGTTTTAGGGTATGATCAATAATAGGGTTTTGCTGTTGTGTGCTAGCTATATACTACATCCAATGATCCAATTCATAGTTTGTAATAAGCATGTACGGTTGGTTTCGGTTTATTTCGAACTTGCTTGTTAATATATGTGTATGTGAATTAATACCACTGGTTTATTTGCCATATTTTTTAACGAGCAGCCGGTTACTATCTCTTGTGTGAGAAAACGACAAAGCAGATAACAAAGATGATCAAGAACACGGGACACAGGTTTGATATGGAAAACCCTTATAGAAAAAAAAAAATCAAAGATATGAGGAGAGTTAAAGAGCAGGAGTCATCAACTCAATCTCGTGAGGCTACAAGGGTAAATATAAGAGGATACAAAATGACAAGTTGAAAAAGGAAACAAATCCGAAAAGATAGCCACATAATCAACATCTTGTGTGACACCACGACACGTAATAAGTTTTCTCCATGATCTCTCTCTTGAACCTTCTCACCACGCATCTCCTCGAGGACGGAGGACCTCAACTACTCTATGATCAATTATGAAATTATCCACTGGTGGATTGATATATGCTGGTATTTTGCATGCCATTTTACAGAGATGATGATGTTATTATTGTAGTTACGTAGTAATTGATAACTTTATATCGTGTGCATGTGCGGTTGTGTCTTGTTAATCTTTAGGGTAATGCTACTGGGCATACATCCTATGCCATCAAAAGCATCGAACGTTTCTCCCATTAGTTAGCCACTAGGCCAGCCCTTCTACTACTCCACTACTACATCCCTGTACTCTGATCCACATGTATACGTTACTCTCCTAACACACACACACACTACTCTGCATTCTTTTCCCAGCTTACTGCTCTCTACATCGTCCAAGTTGCCACTGCCCAATCCGCCATCAATGACGATGGATCTCAACGCCGGCCACCACTATGCTACTCCCTGATCTTCCCTAATGTCATTCCTCCCATTTATTCCTCTCGATTCGGCCCTACTTATGTTCCTAAGGTTCCAGCCCTAGGTTGGGCTTCGCCAGAATTCCTCACCGCCGGCGAGTTCCCTTGCGCATCCTCCACCTCTCCGACCTCCCTGCTCACAGATCCAGCCTCCCCCAATTCTCTCCCTGTTATAGGGTTTCAGAGCTTGTCGTGTCCTCGTCGTGCTACCTTTGGTGCTGGAGGGGGAGGGGGAGGGGGACTGGATTTGATGAATGCACCTGCGGGGAGAGTGACGGGAGGTGCACGATGATGGATTTGTCGCAATGTTGCAGACGTTGAGTAAGTTTGTTGCAAAGAGTTTGTTCATTTGTTGCAAAAGTGGGCTCAAAATGTTACATGATCATTTTTTATTTGTTGTGGTGTTGTTGTATCAAATGTTACGGTAAGATGCTCTCTGCATGATGCTGCTACTGCTATTGACTGGTCGGGACTTGGATTAATTATTGCTTACATTTGAGGCGTCATGCTAGCGTTGTTGTGCTTACTTAATTCCAAGAGGAGTCAACAGTAGCTACCTCGTGTTCGCGCCAATGGCTAACTTATAATTGCTGGGCTAGATGATTTCGAAACCCGGCCGGGGTCAACTTGCATGCGCTTGTTTAGAGTTGGGCGGCGACCGGATTATTCGTGTGAGATGCGAACACGAACGGGTGGTCGATGCATTGGACAGATTAGAGCAGAGCAGCGCGCGGAGGCCCGCCAGAGAGGCTAGCTGTTTGTCGGGCGCGAGCTCGATCGGTGTGATTTCCGGCTATTAGCAGGAGATCTATAGGTTGTTTCTGGCGCTCGCGCGTGCGCGGTGGTTTGTCTTAGTTGGCCGATTTGATAAAAAAGGATTAGTCGAGATCGGTAAAGCCTCAGTTTATCCAATGGTTGATAGATTGCTAAGGTTAGTAGTAACTTTTTCTACGTCAACTGCCATCAATGAGTGAGCATTTTCAGTTATAAAACTCATCGAGGTCCAGCTTATGACTTCCTTGGAGACTCTATGGTGGTCTATACCGAGGAAAAAATTACACCGAAATTCAGTTATAATAAAATGATTAATACATACGATCTTCTGGGTAGTCGTAGGGCCAAATTTAAGTATAAAAAACATGGTACTATATTTGGTAGTCACAACAGTTATGTTAGAGTATACAAATATTGTTACGAATTTTTATTCCGACTCCGCCACTATCGATGCATGCGACATTAGATTAGAGCAGAGCAGCGCGCGGAGGCCAGCTGTTTGTTGGGCGCGAGCCGGCGCGCGGCGACGGTTTTGCTGCGTTGGGGTGGGAGGGAGAAGACAGTAGATGCGTGGATCGCACCGGCGCAAGCACGTCGGCCTCGATATGCTCCTTTTCTCGATATGCTAGGCCCAGTGACCAACGATATGCTAGGCCCAGTTTGGTCACTGGGCCTGTTGCGGAAATTCAATGGCGGCGTCCCAGCAATGCCTCTTATGCTAACGTCTTCTTTTTTTTTTGCGCACGGCATTGGTTGATCTTCCTGCTGTTGGAAAAGGCTAAATCCCTTTCTGTTCTCCTTTTATTTGGTATCCTCCTACACTTTCTTCTGCTTTTACTGATACGTCGTTCGTGGTAATCTCCGGTGGTCGACAAACTAATGCTGCTTTTATATCCCAAATGCTGAATATCGAATCATGTAACCATATCTAGCTGGCTGGCTAGCTCGGCAAGTTCCTCTCAAATAAAAAAAGCTAGCTTGCCAAGTAAAGTGCATCACAATAAACACGGAAGCAAGCTAGCGTGGACTTTATCTTCCTAGCTTAATTTTATGGCAACCATTATCGAACATGAACGCCACTCCTTCGCTTGCATACCTGCCCAGACAAAATAAAAATAAAAATAAAAACTCCCGTACGCAAAGCTCGTATAAATAAGATACGTACACAAGAAAACATCACAGGAATGTGCGTAGGTCAACTATACCTGAACTGAACTGATCAGCACAAAGCCAAAAGCTAGCAATGCTTTCTCGCCGCCTCCCGTTCGCGCCGGTCACGGCCGTCCTCCTCGTCCTCCTTCTGGCCGCCGACGCAGGCGACGCCGCGCGGGGGGGCAAGAGCTTCGCGTCGAGCTTCCTGGACCCGCACAACGCCGCGCGGCGCAACGTCGGGGTGCGGCCGCTGGTGTGGGACGAGAAGCTCGCGGCGTACGCGCGGCGGTACGCGGCGGAGCGGAGCGGCGACTGCGCCCTCGTCCACTCGCACGGTCCCCACGGGGAGAACCTTTTCCGGGGCAGCGGCGTGGGCTGGAAGCCCGCGGACGTCGTGGCCGCCTGGGTCCGGGAGAGGGGGCAGTACGACCGCGGGTCCAACGCCTGCCGCGGCGGCGCGTGCGGGCACTACACGCAGATCGTGTGGCGGGGCACCACGGCGGTGGGCTGCGCGCTGGTGCCCTGCGCGCGGGGACGCGGCACGCTCGGCGTCTGCAGCTACAACCCGCCCGGCAACTACGTCGGCATGAGGCCGTACTAGAACAGGAAGGAAGCGATACGTACATAAAGACGTATAGTATACGTGCACTTGTGTGTGCGGTATTTTTCGATGTGAGGGCGATCGAGACTGATGTGTAATTTGTGTTCATTTGTTTACGGAGATCTATCTCGTGCGTGGATCACCTAATTTGTACTGTTTCATTCTTTTGCTTAATTTCTGAAATCGTGGGGGAAAAAACAAGCGCCCGATTTTAATTTTCGCGCAAACCAGGCTCATATGGCCTGCAAGCTGGGTAAATTATTAGGTTTTAATTTTTTTTAGACTGAAAAATTGGTAGGTTTAATTACATGAAGTAGTATAGACAGATCTCTTTTTGGTAATGCTATACATCCTACGTCCGAACGTTTTCGCATCGGATGAGCAATTCACCACCTAATAGCCACCAACGACTCGCAATCTCCCTGGACGCAAGGTCATCGAGTGCCACACACACTCAATTCGAACTCACGTACGTCCAGTCATCATAGTCTTCATGCTCCACCTCCGCCGCTCAGCGAGCTTCGCGGACGCCATAGGTGTGGCCTCTCCATGAGCTTCGCTTCCCTCCTTCCCTGCAGCCATGGTGCTCAAGGTCCGTATGCCTCCCTCCCTCCCTTCCCTCCCCACTCCCAAGTCTGTTGCTCGCTTCCCCACTCCCAAGTCTGTTGCTCGCTTCGAGCCCGTGACAGTTCTGAAGTTCTTTTTTTCTGATCCAATCACAAGCAACGATGATGTACGTGGACTATCGGATCTTTACGTGGCTTTCAACATTTATTATGGTTATTGTCTGTTTCAACTCAATGTGGAATTGTTTATATTATTGATATATGTGATAGGGAATAACTTGATACAGAATTTAAATCAAGAAATTAATACTCGAGGTGCTTGGGACGGCTTTGTTGGAATATGGTAGACATATTTTTGGCCGAGTACGAAGGTGAACGGAATACGCGGAAGATAATGCATAATCTGAAATAAGATTTTGGTGAGGTATCTCTTATTAAAGTGATTAATCTTGTTAATCGTTTTCTCTCTAGCAAGATGTATGATAGCACTTCAATTAATGAGCATCTCAATAAACTCTGTATTTTAGCAGAGAAATTGAAAAAAATGATGGCTATCCTTTTTATGAAAAAGTGCAGGTCATGGTTGTTCTAAACTATTTGCCAAATTCATGGGAATAATTTAAAATATCTTTCTATCATTCTGAAAGGATACTCAATATGCGCACTCTGATACATCATTTGCTTATGGAAGAAGATAGTAAACTCTCTCAGAGAAAAGAAAGAAATATTCACAATTTTGAGTTACACCTTGGAGAGGAAAAATGTATGAATAAAATGAATTTGCAAAAGAGGAAGCCTAATGGTGATTTGAGAGAGAAGTTTAACAAGAAACACGATCATGATGATCATGAAAATTATAACTCGGTTCAGAGGATTGATAAGTACAAGAATTTCAAGTGTCACAACTGTGGTCAGTATGGACATTTCAGAGCTGGTTGCAGGAAAAAGAAGATGCGGAATGGGCAAAGGAATCAAAACAAGCAACCAATTGAGCGTAAAGGCGATTCATCGCCTAACGGTATGTCTAATTTTTTGTATGCACTGAATCTTTATTTACTTCTACTTTTCCAAATAGTTTGGTTATTGATTCCATCTCATATTACTAAAGATGGTAGAGCTTTTACTTCTATGCGAACTGATGTACTTGGAATTGGAAATTATATCTTGGAACTCCCCAATAGAGAAAATTATTATTACATGACACTTTATATTCACCTAGCATGAGAAAATTAGTGCATACTGGAACTCGTTATGAAGGTCTTTATTTTCTTGATGAGCTATCAAATGATGACAATATTAATTGTTTGGTTGGTGAAAATAACTTCTTAAAGATGAATACTAATGATAGGAGCACATGCTCAGAATCTTATTTATGACATTTACGACTTGGTCACATATCTAAAAATAAAATTAAGAGGCTTATTAATTCTGGAATTCTACACTTTAAGTGAGAGGATTTTGGTATTTGTGAGGCATGTATAATGGGTAAATGACATATGCGCCTTTTCCAAAGGCAGAAAGATCAAATGAGCCTCTTGCCATTATTCATTCTGGTATTTCTCACGTTCATTGATGATTATTCAAGATTTGGTTATGTGTATCTTCTTAAACATATTTATTGAGATCAAGTCTACTGGAATTTAATATGCATACATGTGATTAATCTAGATACAACATAGGGTGAAATAGTTGGATTTGTTTTGTAGGATCGGCTCTGCAGGTTGTTGACCCACACGATCAGATTGAAATTGATCTCGTAAATAATCTGATCATGGCGCATGACTCACACATGTGTGCTAGGTACTAATATATTTTAGACTCATTAAATTGGCATGTTCGATCGTGACTGGTGACATAGTTCAGGAGTCTCACAGTGTACCAGAAACAGATAGTTCAATTTATAACACTGGAAGTGGAGTCTATAAATAGGTCCCTACCCTCTAACCTCATGATACAATTGAGAGCGGCACTACGGAAAAGAGCAGAGGAATAGAGGGTAGACGGGAAAACCTCCACAAAATCAATCTAGGGTTTGGTAAAACCCAACATGGACGACTCAGAGTGGATGCAGAACGACGACTACCCGTTGTCCTGGTTTCAGGCGCAGGCCGACACAATCAACCTCATATGCGGTGCCAAGACGCAAGTTGGTGATTGGTTCCCCACCACCCGCCACCTCCAATAACATCAGGTGATCCGAAACTCACTCTCTGCCTAGCTTCTTGACCCGGTGCGACCACCATGGTGTAGAGGTCCTTTTATTTTGTTGCTTAATTTGTTGCAACCGTTGGCTTGAAATGTTGCATGGAGTATTTTTATTATTGCGATGTTGTTGCATTAAATGTTGTGGTAAGATGTATTTTTTGTTGCAATGATGTTTTCGATTTGTTGCACAAGATACCATTCACCGTTTAACTGTTGTGCGTATTTGCAGTAGTTTTTCTCCATTGTCGTAGAAAGTGATTTGGTTTGTTGCAATACATCTTTCTGAAATTTTATAGGAAAATAATTTTGTTGCAACTATTGTCGCCGATTGTTGCACACATTAAATCAAAATATTTCATAAGTAAGTTTTAAATGTTGTAAATTTCTTTGATGTTGCAACAATTATTTTTGGATATTTCCACTGTTGCATTGTTGTAACAACAAAATTTGTTTGTTTTGGGGTATTTGAACTAGTTTTTAAAAGCACAACCATATTCTATACCGATGGTTTCATGCATTATTTTTTTTGTGAGAATTTGATATTTTTCTTAATTTTTTTTCTTTTAGCATTGTATTTATCATTTAAGTATTTTGTTACACATATGAATTTTTTTTTACAAACGTTGCATCCAAATATTACGTTGGAACGTATGATGAGAAATCCCAACACTAGTTGCGCCCATCTCTTTCTCCCTGATCTGCAACTCTGCAAGGCATATGAACACAGTATCACGCAGTGAAGTACGCACTATACGTACCTGCAACTGCATTGTTCGGTAGGAATTGGGCCGTAGTGTCGCGCATGAAAACAGCACTGTGACTGACTACTCACCGTGAAGCAATGCGATATATCAGCCGGGTTTTTTTTCGGCTGGAGATGGCAGTCGACGAGACAGAGAGACGTGACAAGCGGCGACATGTTTAGCCTGGCATGCATGACATGCCCGTCTCAATTCTCAATTTGCCATTGTCAGCTACTAAATAATCTTTCAGCCCAACACGACACCGACCAACCATACCTACGTGCAGCGACCGTTCGTTGCAATCAGTACTGCTGTTATGATCCATTCCCTCTAAGCAAATCGCGTAATTGATCCAACTACTCTTGTCTCCGGACTTCTAGGTCCTAACTTGTTATCGCTGTCAAACTCTTGCCGGTTACAGGCAGGCTTGCTCATAATTGTCACCTTCTTTTTCTCCTTTCCCTTTGATTTCCTCTGTCCTCTTGTCCCTATGGCAGGATTTAGAGTTTATTCAGAGGTTACTGCTTTATTACAAAGAACTCATAAGCTGCTTAACAGAATAACAGGCAGAGTCAAATTTAATTAGCACGAGACATCCCAATGGTAGCTTGAAATTGCTCCAACTTGGAAGATGATATATTTGGCCTTTGTTTCTTCTGGTGTTCTGAGGGGCTTTAGTTTAGGGACTGTGACACAACCAGCTCGCATTTGTCAATGGATCCTTGCAGCTTCAGGGAATAGTTTACACTGAAATCAGACAAGATAATAACGTGATAATGCGTACAATTAGCTACTTCTTTTCATACAGAACTGAACGACTAGAATTCTCGACACCCAACACGTACTTACCTGTCTTCTGCTAACCCTGCAATTATCTTCCATACGTTGTTTTATTCTATCCTAAGGCAATACTGGTACCCAGGGGGATGCCAAAAGTCTTCATCAACTCCATTTGTTTCGGCGCATTTTGGGCGGCGTTCTTGACAGGCAGTGATTGGCACGTTCACCAGTAGGTACGTACCAAACACAAACCTTCCGACCATATCACTACATTGTTCATGGAGTATACTTCTGGCTATTCGTTTTTTCATGACCTGAATAATACTAGCATCTGTTCAGCCATAAAATAAACGAGGTTGCAATGCAAATATAACCTTGTGAATTGTGACTACTTAAATACTCAGACTGAGCACTTGTCACAGCTTCTGCTGGGGACTAACCCACACTGAGCACAACTCTGAAAAAGTGCAAGCGTCAGGGGAAAAAAAGGCCAAGTATACTTAGTTACAGACTAAGCACGAATGATTGCAATTGTGCTTCAAAGTTTTGTTTTGCTGTCAGATCAATGGAACTGTGTACAGTAACTCTTTCCAGGCAACAAAAGCTGCTTGATGGACGCTAGCTTCGGAGTTTAGAGGGACTGGCATAACAGATGAGCGGTCTATCAATCGCTGTTTTGGCAGTCATTCTGAGTAGCACAGAACGCCTTTCGGCGAACAAAAAAGCTATGGTATCAGTATTACACAGGTCCTGAGCCAAGTCAGCGGCTCATCGTGATTCATTCTGCAGCGCAGATGAAGCTAGCACTTCATTTTTTTGGGAGCAATTTCAGTGTTTCCGCCTCTTTCTATCTGAACAACTTCCCCAAACGAATGACATTATGAGTCTGATGTACAGACATTCGATCTTACCGTTTACCAATGCTAACTGGGGGTTAAATAAGCTATAGTTTCTGCGAGCTACAGGAGTATTTTCGGATAAATCACCCTGGGATCATTACTTTTAAGAGATAGTCTATTTGTAAAGTGACTGAATTTTTTTAGAGCATAAGTCATAGTTTTTATTTATTGAATTAACATTCAATCATATAACACATCAATCTCTTCATAAATTTAATTATCATAAAAATTAACTTAAACTTTAAAAAATTCAGATGACTTAGAAATAGCAAATCCTTATCTTTTAATCTCTATTTTGTACGGTCTAGTTAACCAAACTGAAATGAATTATCAGCAAAGAGGACAGCATAATTAGTTGGAAAAGGCAGACCAGTACACGTTGTAACGTTAGATCAGTACTACACAATATACATTCTGATCACCTGCCTAGAACTAACTAATTAATATCAATACTCTCAAGATCTACATCGCCAAAACAAAACAGTTCCTCCTCGGCGATAATTCACCTGCTAATTTAATTCCACTGGAGGCACATTTAGGTAGACCTTCCAGAGCCTTGGTGTGGCGCAGTCATTATCGAACATGGCTCATATCCCCAACAATTAAGGCAACAACATCTAAAAAATGCTTTCCTACTTTCCCTCCATTCCCTTCCTAGCTAGCTTCCCTCCATATATGTGAAGAACCCGGCCGTAAGATAGTGGTAGCAGTACTATCCACAGCTCAGCATTGCCTCCCATGGCCTCCTCCTCCACTTGTCCCAGAGCCCACTTCGCCATTGCCCTCCTCCTTGGCATCGCGCTCCTCTTCCCCGGCAATGCCGTCGTCGTGGACGCCTACCCCGGCGGCGGCGGCGGTGGCGACTACAGGTCGCAGTTCGTGGTGCAGCAGAACGCGGCGCGCGCGGCGATGGGCCTGCCGCTGCTGAGGTGGGACGAGCGGGTGGCGGCGTACGCGCGGTCGTACGCCGAGTCCCGGCGCGGCGACTGCGCGCTGGTGCACTCGTCGGGGCCGTACGGGGAGAACCTCTTCTGGGGCAGCGGCACCGGGTGGACGCCCGCGCAGGCCGTGGGCGCGTGGCTCGCCGAGCAGTCCCGGTACAACTACTGGAGCAACAGCTGCTACGGCGGCATGTGCGGCCACTACACGCAGATCATCTGGCGCGCCACCCGTGGGGTGGGCTGCGCCATGGTCACCTGCTACAACGGCAGGGGAACCTTCATCACCTGCAACTACGACCCGCCCGGCAACTACGTCGGCATGCGGCCCTACTGACCGCCGGCCAGCCGGTGATCGATCACTTATTGCTGCCGTTGTTGCCACTCGTTCTCTTCACAGCTAGATTGCCGGCTTGCACAGTAGTGCAGCCTACTACTACTACCTTGCTGTTCCATTCATTGTTACTCACCATGAAGATGAATTGATGGTGATGTTACAAGTGTACAAGATAATTTTTACTACTGCTACTGCATTTGTTTCTTCTTTTTCCTGCCAAAATATACGTGTTGAGGTTATTGGTAGGACCCGCGAAACTGAAATGATTTGTGAGCTAATTGACTGTTCTGTCCAATAAAAAGAGACCTTTTTCTACCGCTTCCTGGACATTTCAGTTGCACTGTCAAACATTTTTGCACTTGCAAAGGTGGAGTGTTGGAGTATATTTGACAACTGGGCATTGCGATTGCTTTGCAAGAATGACAGCATTTGCAATAAGAATAAGATATAAAGACCACTTTTTTGGTGTCTTTTAGGTGATGCGATTCCTCGCTGCAGCCTCTGATTGGTGGTTGGTTCGTTGGGCGAGTACCGCTAACGAGTGAGTTGTTAAATGTGTATACTAAGGCATCATGCATGTGCCTGGATGGAGAAGACGCTCAGCCTGGGCCTCCTCTGCTCTCTCTCTCTCTGAGAATGTGTCAATCATGGGCAGTTGGAATCCGATGCGCTGCGACCCAACTCTCTTTAAAATCTCCTCTAACTCCGCGGTGTCGTCTAGTTGCGAACCTCGCGCATTGATCGCCACATGCCCATACGGTAGTATCGCGTACGTCTGAGTTGAAATCGCAAGTACTTGCAGAGTATAGCCCGTGCATTTGGACAGAGCTACTATATACGCGACAGCTGCAGGTCTGCAACTGCAGCAGGCGTACAATTATACTCCGATACTCCGGATCGACTGTGGGATCTAGCAGCATAACGGCCTCACGAGCGTATGCATGTTAGGTTTGCTCGAATTTGTTTCTTCTGGTCAAAGCTGAAGGAATCCTAGAGGGGGGGACGGTCAATTGAAGCTTATACGGAGTATCATACGGGTCAAAGCTGAAGGAATCCCAGAGGAGGGGACGGTCAATTGCATTCGCGAGAGCCTATTGCAGTTGCAGGCTTACAACGGTATACAATGTCATGTGGCAAATGTCAACAAAAGAACAGTGCTGGTTAAAAGTCTTGCCGATTTGACAATAGGCAGAGGAACATCAGAACATGCATGTGCTCTGTCTTGCAAATTGCAGGGCCGTTCGTTCCTCCCAAGGCACTGTTGGAACATGTGCCATTGAATGAATCATCATCTACTACCAATGTACCAATACACGATAATCCTTTGGGAGTGATAAATCAAACTGGGAACGTAATTTTGATCGATCTCAGACTTGTTCTGTGTCAATATATCTTGGCAAGTGACAGCGGAACTTGTAATTTGAGTATTATAGTCTTGAGTAGTTGTATGTTTTTATGCCATTCTGCATTTTTCCCATCTGCCAAATTAAGAAATAGTAGTATGCGTACCTAAGATGACCCTACCATTGTCAAACCTTTTTCTGACGCTGAAGAATACTTTGAGCTGTTTGTCCATGCTCCATGTAAAATGCCAAGCGAAACGCAACATGACATCTTCCAATGTTGCCCTGGGCTATGCATGATCTCGTTATGATATTAACAAGTTCCCCTCTTTTCAGGTATTTTCCTACTGCACAGCTGACATGGCACGTCCATATATATCTTCATGACCAGGTCAGGTTCCATTTAAATACTTGGGCCACACGACATCCAGACATAGTTAATTACTACTCCATTAAGTACTCCGCCGTAGTCCAATCTAGCTAGTTCAATTGTGCAAATGATTCTCACATTAAACATGGTGAAGTGCTGCTATGGAACAATATACATCATGGGTTTGATCTCCTTCCATGTGAGAAACTAGCTAGTAGCAACTGCATGCCTAGATAGTTTAGTGTCATGTCGCTGCATCTCATATTGATGCAGTTAATTAACGACAACGAATTTTAACTGCCTCCATGCGTTAACACCACGAATAAACAAGAAGCCTCTGTGGAAACCTCACAGAGTCACATGCGTGCCGAGCTAGCAGTTAAGCTTCTTCTTCGCTGTGCCGAATTGCCGATGGATAGCTAGTGTCGTCTGCGGTTATTGGTAAGCGATCTGTTCCGATGAAGGATATGCTGATTAATTGAGCGCATACAAGCTACAAACCGACGAGGCAGCTGTCTCCATGCATCGCTCGAGATTCGAAAGCGGCTGAAACGTTCGCGTGCAAGACACGTATGCACGCCGAGTATCTGCCTGGAAAAAGTACCGAGTAAACCTGCACGGAATGGCACGATGAACCTAGTCACGACACAGTTATGCACCTAGTCACAGTGTATTCCGCGACACAGTTCTGCGGTACTGAGTACTGACCAGTGACCACCCTGGTAATTGTGCGTAGTGGGCACGGGTAGTGCTAGTCTATATCTATACTCGTGAGCTTGATTTCTCCCAAGGCATATCCGCCAAGAGTGATGGGCGACAGACGAAGAACCTTACTTGTGTCCATTGCCCGTCGGTACCCGCCGTCTACGGACATGCATGTGTGCCCGCCACCACTCCATCCAGGAGCTGTGACGATCGATGGTCGAGGAGTTGGAGGCGAGGAGGGTGGTGGCGGGGCGGTGAGCGGAGACCACGGGAGGGATGCGAGGAGCGACGTAGGGGAATTGACCATGTGATGGTGGGGCGAGCAGCACTTGGGTGGTGACCTGGAGGAGGAGGCGAGGAGTTGGAGGACCCAGCTAGAGGCGGGCAAGCGGTCGAAGTGGGGCAAGTGAGCTCACCTATTTCCATGCCCGTGAACAAAAAAAAGATGCTTATACCCGTCTCCATTTAGGTATTTATCTATGGACACGTGAGTAATCGAATACAATTGTGAAGACCAACCTCGACACAGTACAAATTTCCAGCCACCACCTAAAAAGGGCTACGTATAAAGCTCTAGGCTTTGGCCTTATAAATGTAGTGCTAGTAAATCTCAGGATCTACTAAAAAAAATCAACACAAGACGATATGTTAATTTCGTCCTAATTGAGCCATGATTCTTTCCGGTTTCTAACAAAATCAAATCCAAGCATATTATGTCGCCTTGTGACCTACAACCTGCATGGGCACAAACAAAGCAAACACGATAAAAAACACGTGACCTGTTGTCGACGTAAGACGGCAAAGGAACGCAAAATATCAAGGCAGTGCTACTCACGGGTGCCAAAGACAAAAAGACGAACGAATCACCCGTTAGCTAGCGCCGCGTATACTTGCTGCTCCCTCAACTCTAACTCTGCTACACACACTAGACACTACAGTACTACACGGTGTGCTTGAGAAGAACCATGAAGCCTCTCGCAGCTCTCCTCATTTTCCACCCTTCTCGTCCATTTGTTGATAGTCACGACACCACCACTCCACTCCTCCCCGGAGACGGCATTCGCCGACCACCAGGAGGGGTACGAGTACAACGCCACGGTGTACATGTCTCCGCGGCGCTGTGGGCGGGCAGCGCGTTTGGGCTGAGTGTTAAGTTGCATGCACTAACCAATTCACCCAAAAGTTTAAACTGATAAGGAAAGGCGTACAATTCACTTATACTTCAACACTCTCCTTCACGTGTAGACTCCTTTAGACCTAAGATGTGGAATAGAAGTTGATTGTAATTATTATTTTTAATTGCACCAACCAGGTCTTGAACTCAAGACCTCTTGGCTCTGATACCATGTTAAGTTGCATGTACTAACCAATTCACCCAAAAGCTTAAACTGATGAGGAAAGGCGTACAATTCACTTATACTTCAACACTGAGCACGTGGATGCAGTGGTAGACTCAAGATTAAATTTGAGGTATAGAGGAGTTGTTGGCGTGAAACAAAAAGTATTACCCAAAAGCAAAAGAATTCATACACAAACTGTACTGCAATCACACTAATTCTATCACAATCAAGTCCTTCTGGAGTTCTGCCTAGTTCATTGATCATCACTCATGAGTCATGATAAATGTTGATAATATAAGACCAAATTTGGAGTTATGCCTTGCCAGTAAGGCCTGGTGTCTGTTTTGGGGTTCTGTTTAGCGAAATAGGTACAAATCATGAAAGGCTAAGAGGATCATAGGCTCACAGCTAGGATGAGAAATGAACTTCATCATGAAATTAGTGTGATTGCATTATCAACATTTATCACAAGTACTATCACAAGTTCACAACTCGAAGGTACCTGTGTGTAGAGTTCCTTGGTATTCTCGATGACACTGAGAGTTCCGCTTCAGGTCCACCTCCACGAACTGCAGCACATCCGCCACCCCAAGCCCCCCAACTCTCTCTTGATGCCTCGACGCATCCACCGATTGGAATTAGAGGGCTTACAACCTTCGACCCATCACGGCATCAAGGCTCAAGACCCTAAGGCCCAACCGTCGGCGTCGCTTTGCCGCGCCCGCCCGTTCTCTTAAACGCACCGCACCGCCGCCCTCTCGCTCGAAGGCCCCATCGCCCTTGTTTTCTCGCTCGAAGGCGTCGCCACGCCCTCAAGGTCGCTGAGGGCCGAGGCGCCGACGCCTCCTTATGGCTCCTGCACGCAGCGCGCCCATGCCGCTAGGGTTACGACGCACGCGAGCAGGGCAGCAGGCTGTGCCGTTGTGGGTGTCGGGTGAAAACGGGATTGGGGCAAGCCGCAAGCCAAGGATTGGACCTTAGCACCCTCCCTTGGCCCCTCCATGGGCCTTAGCAGGTTGCGACATTGCGGCCCACCATCTTGAAGATTGCCCAGGAATCAGGATGGTCTCCTTCGGAACGAGTGGGGCGGCTGCTGTGTCCAGCGTCTTCTCAGGCAACGGCCGGTGGGCACTCAGGGAAGGGTGTTTCCCGGTCGATGGTAGCTCTGGCAGATGCTAGAGCTTGCCAGAATAGTGGGTCAATGTGAGAACCTAGAAGATCAGACTAATTTAAATTAGCGTTAATCGCTATTTGGTGATAAATAAAAACTTTCTTAACACAAGTAACACAAGAATAAATTACATCAGAGCATATCATGTTTTACAACTTTGAGTACATTACAAAGAGATTAAAATAAAAACTTGCATTGCATGCCGCCGGAGCCTTCCTTAAAATCTTGTCAGTCCATCGCCGTCCAGTCAAACCATCTTCCTTGACCCAATCTGAAACACCACTCCCAGCTCCATTGTCCGCCAATCAACCACAAGACCATTAGCAATTCAAAAGCAATAGAATAGAGTTAGAATGAATTGAGTTGCCGTCAGAGTACCATAGGAATCATCACGGCTTCCAGATCGACCTAGATCAGTCGGCACCCTGAGTATCGAGACTACCCACACCAACCTGGGTTAACCGGCATCTTGGTTCTCAAGTCACCTAGGCTAACCCAGACTAGTAGGCACCTGGATACCCACGATACCTAGACTAACCCAAGTAATCGGCGTTGTCTTATTTTCATAGGTTTCATCACTCGGCATTCTAGAATACAACACCTACGTATACCGATTCGCCTCGACTGCAGAGAATCCCTTGCATAGTGATTTGCTAGCCAATGGACCAAAATGCCCTCAGCCCAAAAATGTCTAGTGGGAGCCTTAGGATGAGCACAAGGGCATAGTGGTCATTAACCAACAACCGGGGAGGCAGCCAAATACATCCCCCAGCCGAGTGCATCCCCCATTCAAGTCAAGCACCATTGAGGACACCACTGAAGGAAACCAAGAGCAAGACAACCAAAGCAGCCAAAGAATATCATGAACAGGGCAATCTGGATAGAATCATGGTAAATAGGAATAGGGCCATGGTAAGAAGGGGAAAACACAGTTAAGGGATAAGCTAGCCACACAATGCATCGGATAAGGGCAGTCAAATGCATTCCCTAGTCAGATGCATCCCCCAGCCAACCCAAGCCGAATACATCCCCCCAGAGTTCATCTCCCCCCACATAAACCTTGGCATTCGCAGCACAGGCAGAAGATAAGAATAGCCGAAGCTTTCCCTCAAAGCCACATTCAAAGCCAGCACTATCCCTTCTCTTCCCAGTCGAAGGTAAGTCTCACAAGAACACCAAGCCCAACTTCACAGCCAAAAGGCAGCGGGAGAACCACCGTAAAGCATCAAAGCAAGCCCAGCATTTTCACCATCACAGCTTGCAAGCCAACCACAGCAGGGGAGAAAAGGAGAGCACCAGCACGAGACCGGCGCTGCCATCCTCTTCCCCCAACTCCTCATCCCAACAAGAGGTAACCTCAGTTACACCTCAGTATGCACTGCTAGTATACACATCATTCACACTTATCACCCTATCTCAGTAGCATCAATAGGTAGCTCTCAGTTCAGTGTCATTACAGAGCTTAAGCTGAACCCGCAATCAGTAGCATCATCCAGGCATCACAGAGACAGGGGAGGGATCGGGGAGTAGAGAGGAAGGGGGGTGTTACCTCAGTGTAAACCACGGCCGAACCACCACCATCACCCACCATGCATCAACCCAATCCACCTCCACCAGTAGCAAGCCCACATCTAACCAGCTCTTGCATCATTCATTAAGCAACATCAGTAAAAATCACCAATCAAATCATGAGGATTAAGTGGGGAGGGGGAACCAAATCCAGTAGCAGCCAGATTGCCGAGCCGGATCCGGAGGAGCAGAGGCGGCTGGCGGCCAGGAGGCCGAGCCGGCAGGGCCGGAGCGCGCCAGATCGGGGCGAGCGGAAGGGAGGTAGAGCCGGGCTTCGGCCACGCCGTAAGGAGGAGGCGGCGCAGAGAACCAGGAGGAGGGAGTCGGAGGCGACCAGAGGCGGCAGTTGGCCCCGGGGTGCGCCGGAGCCGAGAGGAGCCGAAGGCGTGGGCCGACTGGATGGCAGCGGTGTGTGCGGGGGAGAGAGCGAGAGATAGAGAGAGAGAGAGGATAAGGGGAGAGGATAAGGGGAGAGGAGGAGAGAGAGTCGGCAGGAGGGGGAAAAGTTGGGTCGGCTGGTTAGATAGGGTAGAGAGAGAGAGAGGAGGGGTAGAAAAGAATATTTTTGTATAGAAAAATATTTTGTAAAATTAAAATGGGTAGAGAGTGCGAGTAGTATTGTATTTTGGTACGTTAAGATGTGAGTTTTCGTATCATAGAGTCTAGAATTGTTAGACCGTGGAACGATTTTAGTGGGAAAGTGCTAACTAGGTCGGGATCCGAAGATTGTTATTAAATTAAAATTTGCTAACAAATAGGAGTTGCATTAACAACTCATTTGTCTACTATCACACAAAATCCACTAAGTATTTATTTATTATTCATACTGTCGTATTGCTTCAGAGGACGAACCCCAGCAGACCGGTGTAGCTGATCAGTAACTCGTCGACGCCGACCTTTTCTACATCTACGAAGGCAAGCTTTCCTCTTTATCATAAATATATCTATATTAAATGTAAACCGTATTTTACTGTATCTTATATGTATTGCATGAAAACTATATTCAAAAACTCAAATCGGATAAATGAAAGGATGAGAAAAGATAAGAAAGTAGAGATGATGAAAGAGATGATGAATGAGTTAATATTATGGTTGGTAAAGGGGACCCAGGGCAGGGGAAAAAGATAAAGAAACAAAGATGATGATGAGGCAAGAGGTGGGACCCCTTTACATAGGGTTAGTATATAAGGACCAACAAAACTCTCACCCGGATTAGATGCCGTATTTAAATGCCAACAATTTTCCCGTTTCGACGAGCAGAAAATACTACCTTGTTACGTGATTACTCTCTCCACAACTGGTTAGTCATGTTGCATGGGTTGAGTTAGGGAAGAAACCAGGACCGATATAAAAAGTCCGGAAGTGGGGGATCCAAGGCATGGTGGAGTGTTGTGTTAGCGTCCCAACCAACATTACCAGAACTCGGTGGTGGCAAAGTCAGCACCAACGAAAAGTAATGGGTGGAGACTTAATCACGTAACCTGGAAAACATTATGTATTCTGAACTTGAACCCGCATCAAAGGGAAATGCTGGGGACCTGGCTCATTTTGAGTTCAGAATAGCTATGGGTAAAGTGGTACAAGCCTGCGCAGTGCTACACAAATCATGAATTCATGCCAGTATCCTAGATTGGAGTCTACGGGAACCGCCAGGGGTCTATCCCCTATTCGAGTGACAAGTAGTCTTTTCAGTATTAAAATATGCCACCTCTTTAACAAGTTATTATTTTCAGAAAAGAGATGAGCTAGAAAATATAATGACAACAGAGATGAGTCATCTAGTGCATTTTTGCTATTAATGCTTGCTGAGTACTTTCGTACTCAACCTTGCTAGTATTATCCTTTATAGATCCTAGTCCGACCGGGAACTATCTCGCGTGGGACGATGGACATGCAATTACGGAAGAGACAACATGTGGCAAGGGCGTGGGCTATGATGACCAGGGCGAGATGAGCTCTCTTTTCGACGCGTGGGACGAGTAGACGACCAGAGAAGCAGGAAGGGCAAGCGATGGGACCCAGTCCCATTTCGAAGTTGTAAATTACTAGTTGTAAATACCATAGCCATGCGTGGCTACTGTTATGATAAAGATGTACAGTTTCTATCTTATTGTTTTGCTACGCAACTCTGATAAAAGCTTACTATTCGTTGGAGCAGTGTTCTACTGAGTAAACGAATAGTAATCCGTAAGCCTAAGTGTGATTACCCCTGGGATAATGACACGGGGCGTCGCAGTCCACCCCTGCGTGGGTGGACTCTGTGGAGTTGCTGTACTGCCACAACCTGGTGTGGCTGGCGCGGTGAGAGCTGTCGCTGGAAGCGAACGCGTAGTGGTGGGCGGCACAGTGGTGCGCAGATTGCACGCTGCGGCACTCGTTCCCGGAGGGGCAGATTGCACTCGGCGGGAGAACATCGTCTGGGGTGGTGTGGGCGGTGCGTAGTGCCCCGAGGACACCGTTAAGGACTGGGCGGCCGAGGGCGTGGACTACTCGTACGTGGCCAACGTGTGTGCGTCGGGCCGCGAGTGCGGGCACTACACGCAGATCATGTGGCGCGGCACGACGTCGGTCGGGTGTGCGCGTGTCGTGTGCGACGGCAGGGCCATCTTCATGACATGCAACTAGTTCCCACCGGGCAACGTCGTCGGGGAGAGGCCGTACTAATCATGAGCGCTAGGAAGCGCGCGTACGAGCACGACACGACAGTATAGTAGAATTGTCCTGGAAATGCACCCTATTTAATAAAAGTTTCAGGAATCAGGTGCGCAAGCTGCATGCCAGAGCTGAGCTGGTGAATGTATATATTTGGTGGTGGACTGGTGGCTCTCTATACTTCTATCAAGTATCACAAATGTAGTTTGAGTAAATTATGTCTTGTAAGTTGTCACTACATCTTGTGAACTTGTCGGACCCGGATTTTCTAATCCCGAATCCTCTGCGAATAATCGTGGTGGCGACTTCACCCTTCCTTTGGTGTCCCATTCAATTTGGATCGAATCCACTACTTGCACTATCTTGCTCGACCACCGATGAGATGACTTCCAAGATTTGTTACATTTACTAAGCCAAGTTGCAATTTGCGACTTGCGGTTGTACTTGTTTTACGGAGGTCATGACAAGATTAAGTCCTTAAGGTTATCCAGGCGGTTCATTCCAAAGTTAACCACGTTCCTCGGGCTACATTAGCACCCATCAACATCCCATTCCTCGTACCATCCGCCCAGACAGTAACAGCAAGTTAATAGGGTTTTGGGAAGGAAAACCAATTAACACAACACACCAGTCATCTACATCCAATGACGCCCAAAACTATTTTTTCATGTTTAAAGGATGATGATCGGGATGAGTTATTGTCCGTGATTTAACAAGACTAGCATGTCGCTTAAGTACAACCTATACTAGTATTACCATATAATTACTAGGGTGACAAGGAATACTGGATTCAATTATCAAAGGATGACTTAATAAGTAATTAATCAACAAATGGGTATTTAACTACCTTAAGCTTTAACATATCATTGTTTACAAAATTAAAGCATGCAACTTTGCTATTTTAAATAAACATAGTTTGCATAAAATGTAGGTTCGGAATGATCAAAGTATTGACTACTTTGGGTCGATTATCGCGCCTTGATCTTACTCGGGGCCTTCTCTCGCCGAGGTTTTGAATTCGGTCTTCGTCTTTATCCAAATCTTGATCCGCTGAGTCGCTTCTTCCGGACTTCGATTCCTAATTACGCGATACAAGCAAGAACAACAAATAAATCCAAAGAACTTCCAGAAGACCAAACATGAACAAAGCACTTTTAATAAGTTTTGCGATGAACGAGCGGAAGAGACAAGATTTAGCGAGGAGGGAATGATTGACAAAGTCAAATGATCAGCCGAGTACACGAGACAAAGGCGGTGATACTCTGCCGAGGGAAAACAAAGTCGAATGAACTATCGCAGGGATACTTCACTTTGGATACCGCTGAACGGGCAAGATTAGGATACCGGATAACTTAACAAGACCGTAAATCATTTTATTAAAGACGACTTTTGAACAGGGATAAAAAGGGAATAAATAATATTTGGACCGACGAATACTGGATAGGATTACAAGATTAATATATAGGTTTTCAAGGTAAGCCGTCGAGATTATCAAGTTAATCCCGAATAGCCTTCCAAAATATTTTGAGAAAATGCCAATTTATTTTAAAGCATTTTACACAACGCCGGAAATTTGAATAAACATGTTTTAACTAAAATAGACACGATTGCAGAGACGATTACGAAGGTCATTTGCATAACCTCGATTTCCCGAGATTGTGCAAATTTCGCTCTTAATCGATAGCTCTCAACTAAAATCGAAATGGATAATTCGACTAGTACTTATCCATCGACGAGTTAACCACTAACAACGGTTAATCGATCAACGCAAGTCGTAGCACAAACAATAGAGAATAAATGTTTTGGAAACGTTTTCGCCAAAATGGAAAACTACTAATCGCTCGAGGATTACAAAACAATACATACAAAATCGCCATCCAAACACAAACGCTATACAACAACTTCCAATACACAACTCTAATACACAAAACATTTATCGCTTCACGACTAACCTGCACAGCCTAACAAAATACTCACAATAGAAATCCAAATCACAATACACAAATCTATCTTTCCAAAGACTAAACTATCACTTCACAACTACCCTGCACAACATTCACCACAATAAACGAAATGACGACATACAAATCTCCATACACAAAATATGCGCAATACAAAAGCAATACACACATTTTTCAAATGCCAACTTCGCGACGATTCACTGCATACACAATTTCTATCATACATACACAAATATCATACATACATTCCAATGCAAAATATAACAACAAAAGCTGCTGCTGAGGAGGGTCACTGCCAGGGACAGAGAGAGAGAGACAGAGGCAGAGAGAGAGACAGAGAGCAGGGGAGGCCGGGTGTGGCCGGGCCGGTTCGACCGGGGCGGGGAGGCGGTCGGACCGGGGGGGAGAAGAGAAGGGAAGCAGGGGCGGCGTCGGTGGTCGATGCCTGGCAATGAAAGTGGAGGTGGCTGAGGGGAGCCAATGGGAGGCGGAGATGGAGGGCGGCTGGCGGCGTCGGGCAGCCACCGGAGGCAGAAAAGGGAGGAGGGAAGAGGCAGCGGGGCGCCGAGGACGGCACCGAGGGGGAGAAGAACCGGGAGGGGAAGAGACGGCGGGAGGGCGACGCGGGAGGCGCACGGCACGAGCAAGGCGGCTTCAGCGTCGAGGGGGCTCACCGGAGGGGGCGGCGGGCGGTTGAGCGCTTCGAGGCGGCCGGCAAGAAGAAGCCGAGGCGAAGAAGAGAGGAGGAGCTCTGGGGCGACGACGGAGAGAGACGGGCGAGCCAAGGGCGGTCGAGGCGCCGCCAGGCCTGAAGCCCAAGCGCCGGCGACGGAGTCGTGAACTTAAGTTGCTAATAGTTGGAAATGGGCGGAGAAAACCGCCCAAGAAGAGAAAGAAAGAAAAAGAAAGGGTTTGGAATTTGGTTGTCACATATAAGTCGATTTTGAAAAAAATAGTGCGATTACGAACGCTAATAGTTAATCCTAAGGTTTGAAATGCGATTTCGTTTTCCTAAGGTTTGAAATCAGTCGTCAGTGTATTGAAAAAGGGAGCTACTAGCACTCAAACGTACACGCTCCCAGCTCCTGTGCAACATGTCAGACAACACATAAAAACATTCAATATATGCAACAAAAGTACTTGATCTCGAAAACTGGGTAGAGGGTCCAGTTTCTTGTCAAATTTCACTTAAAAGGTATAGATCTCGTTCGCATACATAGATATACTGAAAAATTAGCACAGAAGTTTGAAAAAATATTAATCCACTGGGCAAACAATTCTTCTCATGTGGGCAAACAACACAAAGAATAGAAGGCAACATTGTAACAATACCTCTTGCAGTAACAAATTTGAGTAGAGATAAAGTAACAAAACAAAACGCTTTTGGTAACAATCGAGGAAATGTGATACAATAAATTTCTAGTCATGCAAACAAAACCCACTGGAGAAGATGGAGGCAACAACGATAGAAAGGGGTGAGTCCGCAGAAGGAGTAGGAGGCGATCAACTGGACACCTCATTGCTGGCGGGCCCAGATCTGATGGGAGCAAGGCTTGCCCACACCACAATCTAATGGGGGAGGGAGAGAGGGAGGGAGGAATGCGACGCTGATGGCGAGCGCCCCTAGTGTCGAGTCACCAAAGGACGAAGGAATCATGGTAGTGGAGGATAGGAAGAAGAAATATGGGAAGGAGGAGTTGTGTTGGGAGGAGGTGAGTAGACACGTGTGCAGTGAGGCGCTTGATTTTAGTCACGAGAGAAGGAAGCTTAGAGGGAGGTGTGGAACGTGGAGAAGAAACGTGAGAAGATAAGACCGAATGTCTGAACGAGTGGTGGAGAATGCATATATGGTGGAAGAGTGCAGGGTAGCTGGACTGCTCGAGCGAGGCGTCTTATTCCCCCCCTGTGTTGAGCTAACGCAGAGGCTAGTTAACGATGCTCGAGCGCTTAATCAACCGATTACACTGATTAATAGGACGTTTAGCGTTTAATCGCCCGATAAATATGAGCGTTCAGCTGAAATATGGCGGCCCATTTAGCCTATTTAGACTAAGAGACGTCCTTAGTATCAGTGCCTAATTGGCATCCCCGCAGGTGCGATAACCAGTTTAACATTCTCCATCCAAAATCCCAACAAGCCCCCCGTCTCTTTGTCTTCTTGATCTCCCTGGCTACATATTTGGACATGTCAACTGAACATCCGAAGGTGAGTAGGTCTCATCGTAATCGATGCTGGGTCTCTATGTGAACCCTTGTGCTACAAGCTTTATATCTCACCACTTGGTTATTCTCATTTCTCTTCCGGATGAAAACCCATTTGGATCCTACAGGGAACACTTTAAGAGGTAATCGGGCAATAGGACTGAATACTTTTGTTTTATTTAGCGAGTGCAATTCTACCTCAATTGCTTCTTTCCATTTGGCCCAATCTGAGCGCTTCTAGCACCCTGCCATGGACTTTGGTTCTGGATCCAGTTCAAGAGTTTTAGTAATTTTAGAGGCAAAGTATATGTCGACAATTGTAGTCTTTCTCTTATATGACTCTCCTTAGTCCACATAATTTATGAAAATATATTCATTTATTTCTTCCAGCTCCTCGTGATTTCTCACAATGGTGGAGTCTGGGTGTTATGATCTCCCAGCGTGAGATTATGCGCACAAAATTTCGTTGGGGGTAACCATCCCCAGAATGGACCACTTTCGGGATTTTCTCAATATCAGGTTGATGTTCTTCAACTGTCTTATGGAGTGATTTGTCTTATTTGGTCCTTTGTTTCTGCAGAAATCTCTGCGAAATTAAGTCTCGTGCGCCCGAAGGTCTCCCCCTCTTCTTTGCATGAGGGGTATGCATGGGTTCAATATCTTTCTGGGGTACTTCCACTCTCTTCGGTGCATTTACTGTAGGTATTTGTGATTTTATCACTCTCTTAAGATTAGTGAAGGCATCTAGCAGACTATTAGCTATTTGTTGCAAATCAAGATTAGTGAAGGCATCTGGCAGACTATTAGCTATTTGTTGCAAATCAATTATTCTCTGAACTTCCAGTTCTGAATTGGTGCGTGGATCTAAGAACTGAATGCCAGTGACATTCCAATCTATATCTCAACATTATTTATACTTACCTCGCCTAAATGCTGGGAAATTATCCTCGTTAAAAATACAATCAACGTACCAAGCCGTGTGCAGAATCCCTGTTATCGGCTCTAGGTATTTAATAATTGACAGAGATTCAAAACCTACATAGGTCCCCAACTTCCGGTGAGGGCCCATGGTTGTACGCTGCGGTGGTGAAATCAGCACATATACAGCACAACCAAATTTTCGCAGATGGAAAATACTTGATTCTTTTCCACGCACTAATTACAAGGGAGAAATTGGATGATATGCAGTTGGTATGAGTTAGATTAATGCAGCAGTGTGTAGCACTACGTGGCCCCAGAAACTAGTGGCCAACCTTCAATTTTGTAAGAGTGGCTTAGCAATAAATTTTATTCTTTTAATTAATAACTATGTGTGGCTATTTTGAGTGTGGACATGTGGTACATAATTCTCTATTTTAATGCCCAGAGCCAAACAATAATCATTGGATGCTTTTGAGGTAAACTCGCAAGCGTTGTCAATCTGAATGGACTTAATCTGTTCATTTGGGAAATTGGCTCTTAATCTGATTATTTGGGCAATTAATTTTGCAAAAGCATGGTTCTGTGTATACAACAGGCAAACATGAGACCAAATAGTAGAAGCATCTAACAAGACTATAAAATATCTAAAAGGGCCTGATAGGGGTTGGATAGGTCCACAAATATCACCCTGAATTCTTTCCAGGAAACTAGGTGATTCATATCTTAATTTCTGATAAGATGGTCTAGTAATTAATTTTTCTTTGGCATAAACAAGGCACATGAAATCTTCAGGTTTAGGAAAGTCTCTAGTTTTTATTTTATGGCCTACAGAATTATTAATAACCTTTTGCATCATGCCCAATCCAGGATGACCCAGACGATCATGCCAGATCTTAAAAAATTCTAGGTGTTTAACAATTGTTTCTATCGCAACATAAACTTCAGGTTTTATATAAGTGTAGTACAATCCCGGTGAGAAAGAGGGGAGTTTTCTATTACATGCTTCTGGCATCCATTCGATGAATTTTTTTTATTAGTTAATCCTTTTTAAAATTTTATTTTAAAGTTAACCCCCCATGAACTTTATTTCTGCTAATTAATGAGGTCTATGGATAATTTTCAGGATCATCAATATGATAGAAAAACAATTCAGAAAATGAAGCTAGGGAAATAAAACCCATGGGATGAAACTTCTGGTGTGCGCTAAGTCTAAGGTTTCACAAAATTATGGAAGCTTATATGCCTAAAAACCATGTTTTAGGATTATTTAAGGTTATTGCATAAAAATAAATTATATTAAAGCAAATAACCATAAATCAAGGGTCTAAAATACACAATAACCATGAGATATATTAACATGTCACAAAAAACAGATTCCCGATGGGTTATTCTGCAAGAATATATAAAATTACGAAATCCACCATAAATATCCCAAATTACATGGGGTTTTCTGCAAAATTTCCTTATCAGCGAAAAATTCATCGTAATTTTTAGAACTTAGAGGGCTTATCTGCAAATTATCAAGATTTTCCTTTTTTCCAAATTTTTAATAAAATTTCCCTTGGATCGACCTGTTTCCTTTCCAGCCTAGAAAGGCCCATGTCGGTAGCATTGTTAGTGCGCTAGGGTTTCCCCTAGCGCCACATCGAGTGGCGACGACGGCGGCGTTGCCGACGGCGCATCGCCGGTGGGGCGTATGGCGGCGGGCCTGCAACGCGTGCGGCGTGAAGGCAAGGACAGGCCTAAGGCACGTAGCGGTGGCATAGCTGCGCGCGACGAGCGCGACTAGCGGCAGTGGCAGGCCGGTGCAGGCACGGAGGTGAGTGCCAGAGCGGCGAGCGGCGACACATGGTTGCACGCAGCGGGGTTGGCCCGGTAGGCACCGACGGCCGGCTTCGGGCCGGGCGAAACTTTTTTTTTCTTCTGTTTTTGGTCATGAATAGTAATCCAGGACTAACAGATCTAATCCAGCGGGACTAATCTACTAATTAGAACTCTCATTAATCACAATGCTAATTAGCATATTAATAGATCTAAACTCATACATGCAAATTAATCTCCCATATTAATCACAGCAAAAACAACAGATTGAAAGATGAAATTCCGGCGACATATCGATTTGACCATGTAGAGCGATTCGTACTGATAACGTGTTGAAGAACGCAGTGATCGCATGAATTTAACAACCAATCAACACACAAGTAGATAAACAATCACAAAGAGAGGAATGATGTAGACACAGTATGAGAACCTCTTTATTGGTAGATTCATCTCTTTCTGAATACAATAAAGTCATATTTAAAGACTAAAATCCACCGAGTGCAATTTAGGTATTTTGTCCTTCAATCCCCTGAATCATGGTTTCTCAAAAGCAATAAATCCCCCATCTCAGGCCCTGTTTGTTTAGGCTTTTTGTGTGGCTTAAAAGCCAAAAAGTCTAAGCCTAAACAAATGGGTGGTATTTTTATACAGCTTATAAAAAGCTTAAGCTATTTTAGGCCTAAAAGTCATAAGCCAGGGAGGGGGTGTTTTTTGGGCTTTTGAACGAAATATCTCTTTGCCACTGAACTTCATTAAAATTACCCTCAAAATGCCATTCGTATATAAACGTGAACGTCTGTTTTTTTTCTCAGAATCCCGATCGCTCCCACCCTCCTCTCCCCTCCCGATCGCTCCCACCCCTTCCCTCCCCTCCCGGTCGCTCCCACCGCCGCCCGCCCTTCCTCCCCTCCCTATCGCCAACCTCGCCCCCACCCCCCCCCCCGCGCCGCCCGCCCTTCTCCCCTCCCCATCCCCAACCTTCGCTTCCCCCCGCCGCACCCCCCCCGCGAGGCCGGCCATGGCGGCCGACCCGGTCCTTGGACGAAGGAGGCGACCATCGAGGAGGAGGGGCTCCTCATGGAGGACGACGATGCCGCGGCCGGCGGGAAGCTCCCAAAGAAGTGGCAGTACGCGCTTGGTTTTGTCGCCGCCTTCTTCGCGCTTGATTTTTGCCTGATGTTGCAACGATCCAAGAACTAGATTGATTTCTAGCTGCTTGATCCACAACTTCGTGATCCAGGCGGGGACGAACGTGTCGCTGGTGCCGATGGAGATGTCGACGCTCAACGCCATAGTGAAGCTCACGTTCCGCAACACAGGGAGCTTCTTCGGCGTGCACGTCAACGCGCAGCCAGTCATGCTCTACTACTACCAGCTCCTGATGGCCTCTGGCTATGTAAGCTAATAGAATAAGCATCGGTAAAACCTCAAACTTTGAGTACAATTGCGATGCAATTTTTGATGATATTGGAAAGAGTTAATGCTAAATTTAAGAACTTATCTGGAAAATTTCTGGTTAATGAAGATGCTAGGAGCACTTAAAAACTTTGCGATGAATCACCTCAATTAGTAATCTTATGAGCGCACATTGCAATCGTAAATTCTCAATTTTTCCTTTCCTAATTGTACATATTTGAAGAGGCCATTCAAAAAATTAAAATGCATCAAATATGTAAAATTGCCAGGTTCTGTCAATTTAGGATGAATATGAACTAGACTGGATCAACAAAATTCAGAGCTTTCTCGCATATTCAACATTCTTTTAACATTAATGTTTGGAAGTGATAATCTGATTTGAAACTACATAGCTTGTATCCAACCCTAATCAGAAAGGTTCACTCATACTATGTACTGGTTTTGTGTGGGTTTTACTTGCTGTCTTTTAATACTAAAATGGTCTAAACTACAGGAAACCACTACATGCATTTCTTTCTTACCTTTTTTTTAGACGCATTTTGAAGTGGATCAACCTGGGAGTTGATGCACATCACATTTCTCTCTATCTTGGGATAGGATGTTCCACAATTTTTTTCAAACACTATTACTTCCCATATTTTTTATGGACATGCTATCGTCTTTGTTTCAGCCCTCCTTGATGACTGATGAGTCTACTCAAGATTATGATGAAGAATGATGTGGAGCAATCTTGTAGGGTTAGTAAAGACACGGTGAGATTCTTCTGGAACATGAACTGAAAGTTCCTGTCAGTCAGATTCATATTTGGCTACTGAATAGGAGTAAGAAGATGTATGTGTATTCTTAAGTCTCATACTCTCATCCCTTGCCAGCTGAGGGATATGAATTGTATGTTACCGCTAAGCTAAGTTGGTCCAGCAAGATGTTTTGTTTGGCTTTACTGTTTATATGCTAGTTTAAGAAAATTGCTACCATGAGCTTGACGGTATAGCGATGGCATAGCCTGGGCTATTATTTCTCATTTTGGTAATGCTGCCATTGGTCGCCAGGACAGGCTGAAGGATAGGAAAAATGCAATTATTGATATTACTCTTTCCGTGCCCGAATGGCACTGTAATCTGGTGGTACCTTATTGTGGCCGACGTATATTAGACTTAACTCCTGACACTCCTCGGACTTGTATGGTTACGAAGGGATTAGACCTGATTTCTTCAGATTAAGAGAGAAATTGTACTAAAATCTTTGCCATTCTAAAGGAATTGACCAAATCCGTCCAGACAAGCCCCGACAAGAAGTTTGCTTGGCTCGCAAAGGTTCAGAGAAGATTGATGCTCAGTTTTACCGCTAAGTACACCCATGGAAGTGAAAGCACAAATCAGATATCCATCCGTCATGGACCATAGGTTGTACCCGCTTGTGTGAGCTCAAATCTGAAGAAAAGCTCAAGGTTAATTCAGACTTTTTATCCTTCACACATAACTCAATAAGTCAACATCTTATAAAAAACTAGATTACCAAACACCAAACCTTAGCTTAAAAGCTGAGAGGTTTATAAACCGATTAAACCAAAAAACTGGATTTAAGCAATAAGTCAAAAAGCCTAAACCTAAACAAACAGACCTCAGTCTTCATGATATCTGTGGCTGCATATTTGGATATGTGGACTGAACATCCGAAGCTTTCCTCTTGAACAAGAACCACGTACAGCATGCATCGGCTATTTCCTAATTTACAGGTGTGGATCTAACCTATTAGTCGATGCTTTCTTTGATGTTCTGATTGCAAAATACTTAGCGCAAAAACTGTTTAGGGAAAGAAGAGAGAGGCTTTATTTTCCCCAAAGGCCAAAATTTAGCACGGATTGGAACTTTACCCATTACCTTATAACTTCGAGCCGTGATCTCGGTAGTGATAAATTTTCATATCCATGGTAGATGAATTATTTTTAAAAAGTAATTTTAAATATTAATAAATATATTATTAAGATAAGAACGCATAGTTCCGTATAACACACCACCACTGCACGTCACCAGAGAGGACGAGGGGAGCCGAAAAAACAGAGAAATGCTACTGTCTTGGGCCGTTGCCGTACGTTTTAAAGGCCCAACATTGCTTACAACACTCCTGTAGGCATGCGTGTGTGGCATCGTTGTGTTCCTCTCTCTTTTCTTTTTTTTTTTCCCTTTCAAAGAAGCAATGAAATAAATTATCTAGTGTTAACTCGATATATTGAATCAGCTCATAGAATGAAAAATCAACGACGAACTAATATGAGTAGCTGTTGAGATAGCAGGGAGACAGATTTGATTCTCATGCCATGTACAAAATGCACGAGGCCATGCATAACCTCGTCACTCTCGTAGCATCGCCATCGTCTAATCCAACTCCCTACACTACTGACGAATTATGGCACCAAATTATAAAAAATGCAAAACACCGCAAGACGACGTAACCAGAAACGTTATGTGGCGCCACGTACGGCTTGATCGATGGATCAGAATGGCTTCTGCCCCATGACGTTGCCCTGCGGCTCGTAGTGGCAGGCCATGAGCGTCTCCCCGGAGGCGCAGTCGACGCTCGCGCACCCGACCTGCGTGCTCTCCCGCCACACCATCTGCTTGTAGTACCCGCACTCCTTCCCCGCCGCGCACGAGTTGGACCCGTAGTCGTAGTGCTGCGCCTCCTCCCCCCACGCCGCCACCGCGTCGCTCGGCTGCCAGCTCGCGCCGCCGTAGCCCCGGAACACGTTCACGCCCGTGGCCGACGCGGCCGCGCAGTCGCCCTTGTACTGCTCCGCCCACTGCGCCGCCTGGTCCGCCAGGTCGTTGCTCCACGTGAGCGGCCGGAGGCCGTAGATCGCGCGGAGGTGGCTCTGCGGTACCACGAACTGCTGCGCGGCGCAGATCTGGAGCAGGCGCCGAGGCGCCGCCGCCGAGCTGGTGGAGTACGCGAGGAGGAGGACGGTGATGACCTGGACGAGGCAACAAGAGAGCCTCCTTGAAGTGTTGTACTCCATGGCCAAGACCAGTGTCGTCGTTCCAAGCTAGCTACTACGTAGCTTGCTACACTAGTCAAGTGCAAGAACTGATGCTACTGGCTATTTCGAAGCTTTGGGCTGCCATTGACAGTTATATATATGCCAGCTGAAGGTAAGTTGACAATTAATTAACAATTTATCTGCAATTAGTAACAGCTACGACTTACATACAGTAGCAGATCTACTGATCGCGCCATTGCAGCGATGCAGAATCATTTCATGTGATCGGGCACGTACATTGAGGGTGGCATGCAGCTCGCGCGCCAGGCAGGAAGCCCCGTTTCTTGTTTGACCTTTAATTTCATACTGACTTAGCTGGGCAGTGTACGTACATTCTAAACTTGTTTACTTTCCATTGGTCGGTTTGACGCCTTTGGGAAATCTATCGAAAGATGGAGAGTCAGGTCAAAGGATCGATGCCTGAGCCTGCACCCTCAAGTAAACGCTTGGAAATTAAAGGGCCCTGGGTTCAAGTTGCTCACTGTCAGTGTAATTTAATGGGGTTTTTTTTTTTTGCAGGAGTTTGTGTGAAGAGAAGCACTGACGTGGGCACACATGCTTTTTCATGTTGGTGTGCGTGCCTGGCCACATCTAAGATCGAGGGATTGAGTAGGCGGTGCATGCGTCGAAGGTTCGTTTGCTGCAGTTCTCGTGCCACTTGTTGATCCAAGATTAAACAAACTCGCAAAGTACACTTTGGTTTCTGAATTAGAACTGTCTAAAAAGGGAAGAAATCAACTCTGAATTGGGCTGGATTCATAGAATTGCCTTGTGCATTACTAAGCCAAGCAAGGCCGAAGTGCTGCATTACAAACCCACCCTGGGATCGATCCCACGGGTCTCATCTTTTACGTGGTTTTAGAACTATTTAGGTGCTTTAGTACATTCATATGGATGCGTTTAGTGATTAAAGTGTGCACGGCACTCGTAGGATCTAACTTCCGCTCTAGACTACGCGTGCGTGCGTGCGGTGGGTAATGTTTGCGTGGTGTGCCTGCACGTAAAACATTAGATTGCGAAAGCCAACAACCATGTGCTTCAGTAAATCTGGCCCGTTCAATAGGAGGCCCACAAATACACCCTGCGATCTCCACCGTTGATTGCTCTAAAAAGTAGAGGTTGTTCTCTCCGCTCTTCGAGAACCGTCGATGTGGGCCCAGATCCCCTTCAACCAACAGGGAACGCCCGCCTTTTCCAGACTGCCCTTCCCCACCTCGCCGTCCACCTCCTCCCCTTCCCCACCTCGCCGCCGCCGACCCCGCCGCCTGGTCCCCCGTATGGGCCAGTTGCCAATTGCGCCCTGGGGGCGCAGCCACAACCGCAACCTCAGTAGCTCGCGGTGGCGCCGCCGGCGCTGCGGCTCGATCTATGGTTCCTGCTCGGGCGCAAGCCGAGGTCGGGGAGCGAAAGGCTGGAGCCGGCGAACTGGATGCGGTGCTTCCTGTCGCCGCCACTGCCGCCTCCAACCGCGGAGGCGGAGGCAGAGGCCACGGCTGAGGAGGAGGAGGTCGGCAGCGAGGTGGCCGATCACCTCGTCGTCATGGTCAACGGGCTCTACGGGAGGTCGGTGAGCGATATCCTTTTTGTTTCTGATTTATTGCTGATTAGTAGTTTGATATAAGCTGATTTGTGGCTTCGATCAGTTCGGCGGATTGGAAGTTTGCGGCCGAGCAGTTCGTGAAGAGGCTGCCGGGGAAAGTCTATGTGCATCGTGAGTTTATTCTAGTTATTGCTCTTTTTATTTGTTTTCTGTGGATGTATTTTAGCAGTGTTGTATGTCATGGAATTGCGTTGGGTCCAAAGCTAGAAAACGGTGTGATGCATTACGCACAACTCGCATGTATGAATTGAAATGTGGAGATAGAAGGTTGGGGAAATTTTAAAACCACATACTAGTCAGAGCAATTCCCAAAGACATAACCACATGAGATTTTGCAGAACTTGCCTCCCAGTAAGATAACAGATGTGCTGAATGCTTGATTGTAGTTTTGAAAATATTAAAGTAATATCACACTGACATGACACAACTGATTGCCAGGCGCTGCAAATACAGCTACAATTATCCCTTGTCGATTTATACTACATAGTTCATACTTACATAATTTGCCCTTTCCAGTGTGAGCTATATGATTACATTGACCTGACTACTTCATGATGCACCGCTACTTTCTGGTGCACCAGGTAGAACTTTTATACATGTGCCTAACTAAATTTGTCGAAGCAGGTAGTCAGTGCAATCATTCAAAGTTAACATATGATGGAGTTGATTTAATGGGAGAAAGGCTGGCTGAAGAGGTATCGCTCACTGTTGATTGTGTCAATCCTTTCTTCCTGTGCCTCTAGATAGTTCTAAATTTCATGTTCATTGCTAAAATAAGCATGCTGTGTTTAATAGGAGATACAAAATCGTTTTAAATGATACATGGACCTGATATTTATTATGCAGGTTCGTCAAGTTGTCCACAGGAGAAGAAATTTGCGGAAAATCTCTTTTGTTGCTCATTCACTTGGTGGATTGGTTTCAAGATATGCAATTGGAAAACTCTATGAACCCTCAATAAGCGAAGAATCATGTCTTGATATGGATAAGCAGTCTGATGAACAGAAAATATATGAAGGCAGTAAAATAGCTGGTTTAGAACCAATGAATTTCATAGCGTCTGCTACACCACACTTGGGCTCAAGGTGGAATAAACAAGTAAGCTTTAGGGCTAGTTGTATGCAACACTGGGTACTGATACCAATTTGTCAGTGCAAGGCAAATAGATGCCCACTAGTCCACTACTAAACTTAGCATGCCTTCCCTCTTACACTTAGGTAGCCATTAGTCTTTGCTTCTGTTATTTCTATATTAATTTCTGATATGCCTACTAGTCCAAGACTCTTGCATATGTTGTCATCTCATTGTTAGCCTTTGTCTTTCAACTCAAATCCCCTAAGCCTCCACAACCGACTAACCAACTAATCAATTTTTCTATCTGTTATCTCCTACTCCCTCTCTTGCTATTGGAAATAGACAATAGTTCAGGAACACTACTGCACGCTGAATCTCATTCTTGCTCCAATGGAACTGGAATACTTTAACTATTGAAAAGGATCCACTTGAATAATCATGGCAAGGGGCATCTTATCCCAGAAATTGTTGTTTTCATGGACAAAGTAGCCTTATTTTCTAAATAAAGCCATCATTGCCCGCTTATCATTCCTGCACAATCTGTTGCCTTTTTTCTCTCTAAACAAAGTTTGCTTCCCAGACACTGACTGATGCTAGACAGATCTTATATTTTCTTCCTTACAAACAGTTGCATGCCCTCTGAGATTAATGTTCCATTGTGTCTGCGCCTGAACTAAAAGAATGTCAATGAAGATAGAAAATTGTATTCCCTGCTGACATTTATGTTCTCCACAGCTGCCATTTCTTCTTGGTATTCCGCTTTTTGAGCGAACTGCTGCAGAAACCGCACATTTTATAGTTGGAAGAACGGGTAAACATCTGTTCCTTACGGACAGAGATGATGGGAAGCCTCCACTTCTCCTAGGAATGGTTGAAGATTGTGATGGTGGGAAATTCATGTATCAACCCAGGACTCGCGTAAAGTGAAATTGATACCTTCAAACATATTTTTGCTGCAACTGCACATGCTTATTATCTTGTTTCTTCTGCAGATCCGCATTGCGCTCTTTTAAGCGCCGTGTTGCCTATGCAAATATAACATATGATCGTATCCAACAGATGTCACACACTCAAACTTTATATAGTTTGTATATTGTGTTAAATTGTGATTGATTGTTCAAGAATCAACCGTGGTTGCATGTGCCCTTAATATATCGAAAAAGATATAGTTGGTTGGAGAACATCATCTATTCGGCGTCAGCATGAGTTACCCAAAGTAAATTAGAATTTCACTTCTTCGATCTGTTAAGAAGCATGAACAATCTTTCTGTATGTTTTACCCTGACACTTTAATTATCGGGCCTGTCTATTCATTTTAGCTTCGGTTAACAGCCAGTGATGAAAAGTATCCACATGTTATTCATGTTGATACTGGTAATTCGGAGGACCATCAGCAAGAGGACTCTGCTGAAGCTTCGCTTGCCGATAGCCTGGAAGGTAATAACCAGTGCGGTACATAGTGTAAACTTGGTTTTGTTCTTTTGATAAAGTCGGGATAGTGTTGCCTGTGAAAGTTGCATGAAGGCTTTAGAGAAGCTGCACACCGAAAAGTTGTTGAGTACTAACGGAATCCAAAACTCACCTATCAATAGTAAATTCATAACATTAGCGAATCTGAAGTTACTGATCAGAGTATGATGTGCACTGTATATACTATCCTTTTAAACTAGAGATTTTGTAGTCGTAGGTTTTCTACTATGTTACGAGATATTATTATTGCAGAGATGATGATCCGTGGCCTTACACAAGTGACCTGGGAGCGTGTGGATGTATGCTTTCATAAGAGCTGGCTAAGATACAATGCCCATAATAATATCCAGGTAAGATTTGACTATTGTAGCTGTTTGCAGATACTAATTATTCTACAATTGCGCTCCCATCCATACTTTTTAACCCACAGTGAATTCATATAGGCTGACAAGTGACATCCCCTCAATTGGGAGATGCATTTGTGTGGTGTGGCAGCAAAATTGTTGTGTCAGGACCTGATCAGTAGCTGTGAAATGTTGCTTCAAGATACTTTTTTGTTCAATAGGAATGGACAAAACTTGCATTTGCTGCTAGATAAAATATATGTGCATGATTTACCAAATTATACCTTTACAAATAGGATTACAGTGTAAGAATTTTAAGCATTCGATCCTTGACTGCCCCGGGATGCAGGTTAGGATCCATCCAATCAATTCGGACGGAGAAGATGTCATCTACCATATGATAGACAATTTTCTAGTCTAAACTGGCTTAACTTGCTGGTTCTTGCCAATGAATTCAGTTGGAGAGGTAATCATTTTTTATACGGCAGGTAACTCCAATCTAGTTTGTTGATTGACGTTCTAGCAGGCCAACATATACGACGGTATATGTTAGATCACACGTACCGTCAGGTGATCAGAGCATTTGACCTTTTGCTTACATTGCTTATATTGTAAAGATAATTGATAATACTGTAAATCTTTATTTTTAAAAGGGGAAACTGTAATACTATAAATCTTAGCTTAATAATGTAAATTTTGTGAAGATGCGTTTTAGAAGCTTGATTTCCTCTCGTTGTACAATATTGGAATTTAGAAGCTGCAACATGCAAAAGTTGCCTTTTGCTCTCCAAAAATAGAAAGAACACATTTGATGCCAGTTTTCCTGTATTTTAAATTACTGCACCAGAGCCATGGAAGGTGTCCTGATTAAAGTTAAGAAAGTGTTTTGTTGAAATGGCACGTTTTTTATTTACAACAGTAAAACAAATCACCCCGCATCCGAAACGGTAAAAATAACATCCTTACCTATTTTGCCATGGAAGTCACTTACCCTCTGCCAGATCGCGGCAGGTGGCTGGCCGCACTCTCAATCCGTGGTAGGAAAGTACACTGCCCTCCTGCCGCACTCTCAACATGCCATCCTGCCACAGACTGGGAGTGCGGTAGATCCCTGCCGCGGTCTGGGAGCGGGACACGTGGTTTTTGCAGCAAAATAGCACGATAGGAGTGCTATTTTTACCATTTCAGATGTGAAATGCTAATTTTGTTATTTCGTTTCAAAATGAAGCTAAACGAGCCAAAAACCAAGTTATGTTATTCGAGGTGATAGTAACATCCGATAGTAACATCCATGCGTGAGTTCATCAGCAGATTAATCCTCACTCTAAACTGAACACAAAAGATTTGGTGCCTTTTGAAGTCCTGTGCTGGAGATAAGTTCTGATCATCAGCATGTTACGGTTCTTTGTCAAAGATATCTTTAATTCTATACAACTGCAAAGCCGGAGGTGCCCTTGGCAATTGATTTGAGATTCACATTAACAATGATCTAATAATCCTCAAATAACTAAATTGTTTATGTGTGATTGTTATTATAGATAGCCTCACGATAATCTTAAGTATATTTCTTATCATGCATAAGGGAAAAGTTTAGGATAATTATTTGTAAACCATCCTACGACCACATTGTATGGTCGTAAGATTGCTCAAAGTCACGGTTCGACTGCTCAAACTAGAAGGGCTCAAGCACAAGTGGGAATGATATGTAGGAGGTCTCTGTCCTCCCTTCAGATCCTAATCTCTCTCCGAGAGGCAAGACTGAGGATGCTTCCCATCGCTCACTCACTCCGGGCTCTCATGGTGATGGCGAGGATGCCTCCGACGATGAACATGATCACCACCTTCATGAGCGTGGGAGAAATCCTAGAAATGATCGCTCTCCACTAAGGCAAACTCGGATGTGGATGATCCTGAGACCATTCGAATGAGAAGAATTGCATCCTAGAGAACTTTACCTGGGCGCATTCAATATCGGTCAGAAGAAGCTCAAGATCTTCAACGTATAAATGAACTGGTCGAGAACCCGACTAAAGAACTTGGACGAGCGCTAGGCTACGACCTCTTCGCTGAAGAGATCGCACGAAGGCTTCGGGATACAATGGTCTGCCTTGAGCAAACTCACCGACATCATTTTGGAAGTCATATCGGAACAACTCCGTCGAACACCAGTCGTCCGAATAACTCCCCTCATGGAGAACGTCACGACAACAGGTCCGGTCTCTCCCCTAACCACCACTCTAGTTGGAGAAGAGTTCTTCGAACATCTGGTGATTGATAAGCTCCTAGGGGAAGTGATCGTTCACCACTTCTACTTAGGAATCTGCAACAACAGATGGAATACGAGGAGTATTACCCTCGTAGGACTGAGACCTATCACATGTCAGGTCTACCTGCCACTGGGTATCGTCGTGTACGATCACCTGGTGATATCAACCCTTCTTTCCCGCAAAGAAGGCATCATGATATTATTTCCGGATGTGAGGCGTTCTCGCCTGACCTTCGAGCAGTTTGCTGGCCGTCGCGGTTTCGATCTGTGACCATGGAAAAGTTTGATGGGTCACAAAATCCCATTGAATTTCTTCAAATCTATACGATTGTTGTTCGAGCAGGAGGAGAGCATGTCTTGGCGAGTTACCTTCCTATTGTGTTCGAAGGATCTGCTTAGTCGTGGTTGTTAAATCAATCATAGAAGTTGATCTATTCGTGGTAATATATCCGTGATTTACTACTGGCCAATTTCCAGGGTACCTACAACTAGGGGTGAAAACGGATCGGATACGGACGGATAATGACTCTGCCATATTTGTTTTTATTTTTTTCCCGGATCCGGATACGAATACGGATACTCCGGATACGAATACTGATACGAATAATATCGAATATGAATACGGAGTGAATACGAATTGAAACGAATACGGTCGCGGATATTTTTCAGAACACGAAAACCCCTTAAATTGTATGCTAGAAATTAACGAAAACATATAACTAGTTTATTTGATGCAAACATTCATGAATTGTTCATATTTTCAGCAACCACACATAATATTGGCACTAGCAAGTTGCATTAACTAGTTCATCATAAACATAACACTTAGTTTACCATATTTAGCTTATAAGTCATAACTCACAAAGTCACAAGTCATCACACATTCACACTTAGTTCATCACATACATAAAACTTAGTTCACACTAACATTGATAAGGCTAGATGGTTAATCTATACACAAATGACTGTAACATCCCAAAGTATGTTACCAAAAATAAAATTAATAAAGTTATTATTTTATTGGATTTTTGATATTTAAAAGAGTTTTCTTGGTTAAAAAGAAAATAATAATAAAATAAAGTCAATTATTTAATTTCCTAGTTTTCAATGTCAAAAAAATTATTGAGATTTCTGGGATTTTATTGTATTTAAAGTGAAAATAAAAAAATAATTCCTTGAATTTTCTGGATTTCAAAAAGGTTGTTCATATTTTTCAGAAATTAAAAATAATTTATATGCAAAAATAAAAATCAACTTTAACTTGGAATTAATTTTATTAAGTTCAAAATAATTTAAGGAATTTTTGTGATTTTTTCTAGAATTTTGAACTCTATTTTCTATTTTCTAAAAGGCTATTTGATTTGTTGCATTTGCTGAAATTCAGAAATCAATTAAAATATCATTTTCTCTTTTGGGCTGAAATCCTCTTATATTGGGCCGAAATCCGGATATCCGGACTTTGTCTTATCCGGATAATCCGTATCCGTCGGATAGCATGCATGTCGTATTCGTTTCTGACAAAAAAATCTGAATCTGTTTCCGATCCGAAAATTATCCGAGAAAAATATGATCCGAGACAATCTGAATCTGTTTCCATCCAGATCGGTCGGAAACTATCCGATCCGTTTTCATCCCTACCTACAACCGTCCCGGAAAGTAGGATGGCCAGCACAGGATGAAACAAAATGCTCATGAGACCTTGCGCCAGTTCATCGGGCGTTTTAGTTAGGTTCGTAATTCCATACCTGAGGTTTCTGATTCTTTTTATCATATCATTTAAGCAGGGAGTCCGCAGTAGAAGGATCACAAAAAACGTTGCTTTAAATCCTCCGACTACTATTGTCGAGCTTTTTGAGATGGCCGACCAATATGCTATTGCTGCAGAAGCGGTTGAGTGGAACAGGACCACTGATCGAGATGATAAAGATCCTTGAAAAGTAGGCAAAAGTAGTACGAAGGATAAAATGCCAAGAAATCCAAGACCAAGACCAAGGACCAAAACCTCAAGGCAATAGATCCAAGGAAGTCTTAGCCGTAAGTGATAAGGAGCCTCGAGGCCCCAAGCCTTACTCTGATCGGGGCAAGGGCAAACGCCTCAAACAGAAGAATGACAAGCCTAGATGGTGTCCTTTCTATAAAAAGGAAGGATATGACCTTCGCAACTGCCGAGTTTTTCAATAAAAACTCGATGACTACTACACCAGCAAAGGATCTCTTCCTACACTCAAGGAGGTAGGGCAAACAAATGGTCGAAAGCAGTCAGACGATGATGATGAGATGTCATTCGTAGATCCAAAGCACACCCTTGATCATATCTACAGAGGATCTTTGGCATACGAGTCAAAACGACAGTTCAAGGTGGTCGAGCGTGAGGTAAACTCCATTGACCCTCCTCTTGTCAATAAATTACCAAAGTGGTCGAAAGTCGCCATCTCTTTCGAGAAAGGTGGTTGTCTGATCTCTTCTACTCGACCAGGTCGATTTCTGTTGGACTGAAAAGGCGACTAGAGGGGGTGAATAGGAGCACGCTCAGTTTTTCACAAATATACCAATTGTCACATCATCATAAGATCTGGAGCATATCCCCATGATATCCACAATTTTCGATCGTGGTCAAGCCCACCATCAATAACTATGGACTAAATCATGTATTAGTTGATTGTCGGAGTTCGTTAAACATATTGTTTGCGAGTACCCTCGATGAGATACAAGTGCCCAGGCCCAAGGTAAAGCATATACGATACTCATTTCATGGGATCGTACCAGGGTCTTCGGCCAAACCCATTGGCTAAGTTTCTCTTCCTGTAACGTTTGGTTCTCCAAACAACATCAGAATAGGAAAAAATCTCTTTTGATGTGGTCGATTTCGTCACGGCGTACAACGGTATACTCGGACGACCAACTTTGGCACGATTCCTAATGGCTGCTCATTATGGTTATCAATGTTTTAAGATGTCAGGTCCCAAATGAGTAATCACTGTCCGCTGTGATAAAAAGATGGTGCTTACATGCAACTGAAAATCCCTCGAGATGGTTTTCCAGATACCAACTCGAGAAGCAAGCAAGGGCCAGCCTTCGACCAAGCTGTCAAAGCCTAAAGCTGCACCAAAGCCGAACGATCATGTTAAAGAAGTTACACTGAACCCAGATGAGCCTTCAAAGACTGTTCGCATTGGGGTTACTTCCGACCCTAAATAGGAAGAAACTCTCGTCACCTTCCTCCGAGCTAACGCAGATGTCTTCACATGGCAAGCATCCAACATGCCCGGAGTCTCCAGCGAGGTGATTGAGCACAACCTAGCTCTACAGCTTGACAAGAAACCCGTAAAACAAAAATTACGGAGATTTGCACCCGATCGACGAGATGGTATCATATCAAAATTGGACAAGCTACTTAAAGCAGGCTTTATAAAAGAAGTCAACCACCCAGAGTGGTTGGCTAACCCTGTAATGGTTTGAAAGTCTAACAGTAAGTGGCATATGTGTGTAGACTTTACTGATCTCAATAAAGATTGTCCAACAAATGATTTTCCTCTTCTTCATATTAATCAATTGGTTTATTCTATTGCTGATTGTGAAATATTGAGTTTCCTAGATGCATATTCTGGTTATCATCAGATTAATATGTGTTTAGATGATGAAGAAAAGATCGTATTTATTACACCATTAAGAATATTTTGCTATGTCAAAATATCATTTGGTTTAAATAATGCTGGCGCTTATTTTCAACGCTTGATACAAACGACCCTCTCTGTTCAACTATGCCAAAACTTGGAAGCCTATGCGGACGATCTAGTCGTAAAAAGCATCAAACGCCTTAATCATATTTTTGATTTGCAGGAAACGTTCGACAACATCAAAAAACACCATTTGAAACTCAATCCCGCGAAGTGTGTGTTTGGAGTCTCTTCAGAAAAATTGCTTAGATTCCTTGTTTCTGCACGAGGAATCGAAGCAAATCCGGAAAAGATAAAGACCGTTGAACAAATGCGCCTTCTGACCACAAAGAAAGAAGTATAGAAACTCATAGGATGCATGGCACTTAAGTCGTTTCATCGCACAGTTGCAACAATGATGTTATCATATCCATACAACAACGAAACTAATGAAGCAGATAAAGTAATATTAAATAGCAACAAAAGAACATTATGGTCAAGTTCTTACAAAAGTTGCCACTCGAAACTAATGAAGCGGGCTTAACAACAACAGTTCTTACAAAAGTTGCCACTCGGGCAATGAAATCCAAAACAACGTGGATGTCAATCGACATGCCCATATGCAATCGAGTGGAGGATGCGACCTAGTTCGCAAAGTCTTCGAAGTAGCCTTCCTCATAGAACTTAACGTTCCCTGGTTTTTCTGCTGGTACTGATCAACAAAGGGTGTATAGCCGTGAATACATAAAGTACTTAGCAAGTCGTAGGGAAATGTAAGCACATAGTATTCATGAAAGGTTTGAATAAGGATGGCTTTATGGTTAATTTGCAGAAAGCGGGTTTTGACAGTAAATACAATAAGTAGATGGCAAAGTAATGTTTAAAATATTAATATATGGATAATCAAGTTTCTTTGAAACAAGAGTGGACTTCCCGTTCACTCCCCAACCATTCCAACCAAACCATTCCATCGAACCATTCCCACATTTTTTAAAATCCTACCCTTTGTGTGAAAGAATTCAGGCATGTCCATAACCAGGGACACGGCTATTCGAATAGATTTTTGACACTCTGCAAAGGTTGTATAGCTTTACCCACAAGACACGACTTCTCTAGTTTATTTGGCATCCGTCGATACCACCGCTCACTACCTTAGGTAAGCAATCTAGAGCACGTGATAAGGCTTTTACAAAGTTTCATTTTGCCTCGGTTCTGCTCGCTAAGGTTTCGCCTTCCCAGCCCCCTCTTGCGCCTTTTCCATCCAAAACAAAACTGACTCAAAACTTTCCTGATTAATTGGCCAGGTCCACCCCGTAATGGACTTGTGGTTGCACAGAGTGACCCAGATCAATGGCGTACAAAGTTAAGTCCTTAGTTGGCTGCTCAGGCGAGACTACCACATCCCAATGTGCTTCACGCACCCACCTTCACCACCGCCCACAAGTCCGAGCGTAAATCATTTTTTGGTTCAACCTGACCAAATGGCAATCCCTGCCATGGTACAACATCTTTTAACAAAAGTGGCTTCACACCACAGTTCCATATTTCTATTAGCCAAGTTCATTAATTCTTTGAGCATGTGACTGCAAATCCCACAGTAGCTAAAGCAAAGCTAAGCAATATTACGCGCCCATGTTGGTACTACAAATGTCGAACTAGTAATTAACTGTAACACCCTGTCTATTCGGAAGACAAGATGTCACCTAACAAGACAACCTTCTATTCAATTCATAAGTTTAACATCGCAATCAATGCTAAAGAAACGATTAACCAAGATAACAATCTATAGTTTAATAACAGTTCATCTATAAATTTAAACAAGAATTAACCAAAACGATAATAATGAACCTCCAAGTGACATTTATTACAGTCCATTACATTATAAATAAAACTGGAGAAACGTAAATAGAATTTTAATGAATGAATGTTTTATTCATGTGCATGGAACGTGCTGGACTACACCCTCCCGCTAGCAACAGTTTCACTGGATTTCACCTAAAATAAATAAAAGCAAGAGTGAGTCGAAACTCAGCAAGCACAACATATACATTCACAAAGAATACTGAATCGGAACAATTTTCCAAGTACATCATTTACTTCATGAATTTAAGAAAACATAGTATGAATGAATGAATGCATTGAAGGAGAATGGACTTTCCACATGTTTATACCGGTATAACTAGTGACACACCCGTCGGTGTTCACTTAAGCCCGCTCTTAACCAAGAGCGGGGATCCAAGTCCGTATGAAGAACGTTTCATACGGAATGTCCAAAACTGCCTACATTGGAATGGTAGGTCTTACATGCCCATATTGGAATTAATGGGACTTAAACAAGTTTCACTCCCGTGACAAAGAATCTGAATTATGTATGCATGGAATGAAAAGCATAACTTGGCATTCAACTCAATGTATCATCGAATAAGGTATTGAACTCTACCACATCAAACTCAAATCACAGGAATATTCATAATTTATCAAGTTATCATGAAATCAACGAATTCACACAAATTGAACATTGCACTTGCCTTCCGTGTTGTGACGTGTTGGGAAACAACGAAGGTGTCCTTCCACCCACCGTCTCACCGCCTACACAAGCATTGCCACGTATTACGGATAATCGAATATGGCACAACTACAATTGTTCTACGATGCTCTCTAATCAACCCACCCATCCCAAGGGTTCAATTTGACATCTACACCAAAAGTCCAGATTATCGTTCTACGGGCAGTTGCACAAGAAAATTCGCCATTAATTATCTGTAACTCTAAACGACCTGAAACCAGTGCTCACTGATTCTTAATTGATCAGGCTACAAAATATTAGTTGGCGGAATCCCCTGATTCGGCCAAAACAGAGGGCTAATTAACTGCTAAACCCAACCCATCTACGTCTGTCCAGAAAACAGATCAGCAGTAAAGAAAATGGTGTAACTTTTAGCCTACTGATCCAAATGGAATGATCTTTATCAACTTGGAAATATAATTTCGAGATATACAATAACTTAGTTGGGTGAAGATTCTGATTCGGCCTCTAATTTGAACAAAAACGAGGACAAACCCATCGACCTCAGATTTCAGACAGATTGGACAGTTCGTATTCAAAAATCATATCTCCCAAACTATCGATCGGATTTTCCTGATCTTCGTGCCAAAAGAAAGCTAACGAAACCAGAACAAATCTCTAGAAGGGCAAAACCCCAAATTCGGCCTCTAAAGTACCGTAACATGCCACGCAACATTCTGATCCAATCTGTAATTTCTGGAACTCCAATCCAACGCGAATCAATTGATCTCTACCGCAACAAAAATCGATCAAACAAATAACCGGGGTGCTCGTTACCCTTGAAGACCCGTAGCACGACGAAGAACCACTCCCGCTGGTCTCCTTCTTCTTCCTTGGCGGCCACACCACAGCCGAGCACCGGCGAGGAAGCGGCCCGGAAGACAGATCGGAGGAGGAGCGCCGGGATCTTGAGAGCAATCTTGGGAGCACCAATGGCGGCGTCCGGGGAGGAGGCGGCGCCAACTGTGGAGGAGGCGCTGCAATGGAGGTGGAGAGGGAGGGTGGCGGCAAGGTGGGAGGAGGAAGAGAGGCCGGCGGCTAGGGTTGGGGAGGGCACCTCCCTTTTAAGTGGCGGCTCTTCCCTCTTGGGCCGGCCTGGTCGCAGCCCGCGCCAAAGTTGGCGAATTTTACAAATCTCCCCTCCGGAGACTAATTTTTCTGATTTAAACCTCGTCTTTCACTCCTTCGACCTTCTTTTCTTACTAATTGTGATTCGGGATATTACATTAACCATCCTAAGGTGTCCATGGATTTATGTCATTCAAGGGGATATTTCATTCTCAATTTATCAAGGAGGCATAATGGCATTTTGACAATTATCTACTCCCAAAACCATTTTTGTAAAACTAGTTGTGCATGCTAATTTAAAACAATACACTTTTGCAAAATGGGTACAACATGGTCAAAGACCTACGACTTGCCTTCGTTGAAGAGTGGTGGAGCTTCAGTTGCCGGGTCGAAGAAATCTTCTGAAACGCCGGGATCTACACGTGCGAAAAGAGCAAAATAAATAAAACAACACCAAATGAAATCCAATAATTTACAAAACCAGAACCAAATGAAATATATTGATTTTATATGGATATAGAAATTTGGATCACCCAAAACGGAGTTCGAATGAAGAAGTTATGACCTGCAGAAGTTTAAAATCACATACAATGATAGAAATTGGATTTTTCTGGATTTTTCGGAATTGTTTTTAGAAGGAAAATCGAAAAAACCATCAACTGCCATGTGGCGCTACGTGGACTGCCATGCAGGCACGTGCGGTAGTTCTGGCGGGAACGAGCGGTAGTTCCAGCGTGGGAACACGCGGTAGTTCCGGCGTGCAACTCGCGGTAGTACCGGGTAGCACGGTAGTACCGGGAAGGAGGAGGGCAGAAGTACCGAGAGAGGTGGAGCGCGGTAGTTCTGGCGGAGGGAGCGTGGTAGTTCCAGCGAAGAAAAATGGTAGTACCGACGTAGAATGAGCGGTAGTACCAACGAAGAACAAAAAACACAAGAAGCTTCGGTTGGGAGAGGAGGAAGAAGAGAGGGCGGGAGGAGAGCTGGAGGTGCTTCGGCCGAGGGAGAAAAGGAGGAGAGGAACGTGTAAGATCGAGGAGGCCGGCTAGAGGGGGGTGAATAGGCGGTTTTAAAAATATGACTCAGAATCGCCGAAGTTTTTCAATAAAAACTCGAGGACTACTATACCAAACAAAGGATCTCTTCCTACACTCAAGGAGGTAGGGCAAACAAATGGTCGAAAGCAGCCGGACGATGATGAGGAGATGTCGTTCGAAGATCCAAAGCACACCCTTGATCATATCTACAGAGGATCTTTGGCATACGAGTCAAAACGATAGTTCAAGGTGGTCGAGCGTGAGGTAAACTCCATTGACCCTCCTCTTGTCAATAAATTACCAAAGTGGTTGAAAGTCGCCATCTCTTTCGAGAAGGGTGGTTGTCTGATCCCTTCTACTCGACCAGGTCGATTTCTGTTGGACCGAAAAGGCGACTAGAGGGGGGGTGAATAGGAGCACACTCAGTTTTTCACAAATATACCAATTGTCACATCATCCTAAGATCTGGAGCATATCCCCACGATATCCACAATTTCAGATCGTGGTCAAGCCCACCATCAATAACTATGGACTAAATCATGTATTAGTTGATTGTCGGAGTTCGTTAAACATATTGTTTGCGAGTACCCTCGATGAGATACAAGTGCCCAGGACCAAGGTAAAGCATATACGATACTCATTTCATGGGATCGAACCAGGGTTTTCGGCCAAACCCATTGGCCAAGTTTCTCTTCCTGTAACGTTTGGTTCTCCAAACAACTTCAGAATTGGAAAAAATCTCTTTTGATGTGGTCGATTTCGTCACGGCGTACAACGGTATACTCAGACGACTAGCTTTGGCACGATTCCTAATGGTAGCTCATTATGGTTATCAATGTTTTAAGATGTCAGGTCCCAAAGGAGTAATCACTGTCCGCTGTGATAAAAAGATGGTGCTTACATGAAACTGAAAATCCCTCGAGATGGTTTTCCAGATACCAACTCGAGAAGCAAGCAAGGGCCAGCCTTCGACCAAGCCGTCAAAGCCTAAAGCTGCACCAAAGCCGAACGATCATGTTAAAGAAGTTACACTGAACCCAGATGAGACTTCAAAGACGGTTCGCATTGGGGTTACTTCCGACCCTAAATAGGAAGACACTCTCGTCACCTTCCTTCGAGCTAACGCAGATGTCTTCGCATGGCAAGCATCCAACATGCCCGGAGTCTCCAGTGAGGTGATTGAGCACAACCTAGCTCTACAGCTTGACAAGAAACCCGTAAAACAAAAATTACAGAGATTTGCACCCAATCGACGAGATGGTATCATATCAAAATTGGACAAGCTACTTAAAGTAGGGTTTATAAAAGAAGTCGACCACCCAGAGTGGTTGGCTAACCCTGTAATGGTTTGAAAGTCTAACAGTAAGTGGCATATGTGTGTAGACTTTACTGATCTCAATAAAGATTGTCCAACAAATGATTTTCCTCTTCTTCATATTAATCAAATGGTTTATTCTATTGCTGATTGTGAAATATTGAGTTTCCTAGATGCATATTCTGGTTATCATCAGATTAATATGTGTTTAGATGATGAAGAAAAGACCGTATTTATTACACCATTAAGAATATTTTGCTATGTCAAAATATCATTTGGTTTAAAAAAATGTTGGCGCTTATTTTCAACGCTTGATACAAACGACCCTCTCTGTTCAACTATGCCAAAACTTGGAAGCCTATGTGGACGATCTAGTCGTAAAAAGCATCAAACACCTTAATCATATTTCTGATTTGCAGGAAACGTTCGACAACATCAAAAAACACCATTTGAAACTCAATCCCGCGAAGTGTGTGTTTGGAGTCTCTTCAGAAAAATTGCTTAGATTCCTTGTTTCTGCACGAGGAATAGAAGCAAATCCGGAAAAGATAAAGACCGTTGAACAAATGCGCCTTCTGACCATAAATAAAGAAGTCTAGAAACTCATAGGATGCATGGCACTTAAGTCGTTTCATCGCACGACTGGGAGAAAAAGGATGTCCTTTCTTCAAACTTCTGAGAAAACACGAGGGTTTCGAATGGTAAGAGGAGTCAAACACTGCCTTCGAGGATGTCAAGAGGTATCTTATAAGTGTTCATGTTCTGCTTTCTCCGAAACCAGAAGAGACGCTCTTAATATATCTAGCTGCCACGCCACAGGCAGTGAACACAATGCTAGTTGCCAAACGTGGAAACGTTCAACGGCCAGTTTACTACGTAAATAAAGTTTTACATGGGCCTAAGAAGCGATACCCCCAGGTCCAAAAAGTCTTATATACCCTCTTCATGTGTCTGGACCCCGGGGTCCTACAACCCCGAGACCCTCTGTGCATTCCGAGCTAGTCCCCTAATTAGTAGCTAGCTCGCACAGTTGCAACAATGATGTTATCATATCCATACAACAACGAAACTAATGAAGCAGACAAAGTAATATTAAATAGCAACAAAAGAACATTATGGTCAAGTTCTTACAAAAGTTGCCACTCAGGGCTTAACAACAACAGAGTACTGGCAGCGAAAATCCAAAACAACGTGGAGGTCAATCGACATGCCCACATTCAATCGAGTGGAGGATGCGACCTAGTTCGCAAAATCTTCGAAGTAGCCTTCCTCGTAGAACTTAATGTTCCCTGGTTTTTCTGCTGGTACTGACCAACAAAGGGCGTATAGCCGTGAGTACATAAAGTACTCAGCAAGTCGTAGGGAAATGTAAGCACGTAGTATTCATGAAAGGTTTGAACAAGGATGGCTTTATGGTTAATTTGCAGAAAGCGGGTTTTGACAGTAAATACAATAAGTAGATGGCAAAGTAGTGTTTAAAATATTAATATATGGATAATCAAGTTTCTTTGAAACAAGAGTGGACTTCCCGTTCACTCCCCAACCATTCCAACCAAACCATTCCATCGAACCATTCCCATATTTTTTAAAATTCTACCCTTTGTGTGAAAGAATTCGGGCATGTCCATAACCAAGGACACGGCTATTCGAATATATTTTTGACACTCTGCAGAGGTTGTACAACTTTACCCACAAGACACGACTTTACCCACAACATCTTTTAACAAAAGTGGCTTCATGCCACAGTTCCATATTTCTATTAGTCAAGTTCATTCATTCTTTGAGCATGTGACCGCAAATCCCACAGTAGCTAAAGCAAAGCTAAGCAATATTACGCGCCCATGTTGGTAATACAAATGTCGAACTAGTAATTAACCATCCTAAGGTATCCATGGATTTATGTCATTCAAGGGGATATTTCATTCTCAATTTATCAAGGAGGCATAATGGCAATTTGGCAATTATCTACTCCCAAAACCATTTTTGTAAAACTAGTTGTGCATGCTAATTTAAAACAATATACTTTTGCAAAATGGGTACAAAATAGTCAAAGACCTACGACTTGCCTTCGTTGAAGAGTGGTGGAGCTTCGGTTGCCGGGTCGAAGAAATCTTCTGAAACGCTGGGATCTACACGTGCGAAAAGAGCAAAATAAATAAAACAGCACCAAATGAAATCCAATAATTTATAAAACCAGAACCAAATGAAAGATATTGATTTTATATGAATATAGAAATTTGGATCACCCAAAACGGAGTTCGAATGAAGAAGTAATGACCTGCAGAAGTTTGAAATCACATACAATGATAGAAATCGGATTTTTCTGGATTTTTTAGAATTGTTTTTAGAAGGAAAATCGAAAAAACTGTCAACTGCCACGTGGCGCTACGTGGACTGCCATGCAGGCACGTGCGGTAGTTCTGTCGGGAACTCGCGGTAGTTCCGGCGGGGGAACACGCGATAGTTCAGCGTGCAACTCACGGTAGTACCGGGTAGCACGGTAGTACCGGGAAGGAGGAGGGAGGAAGTACCGAGAGAGGTGGAGCGCGGTAGTTCTGGCGGAGGGAGCGTGGTAGTTCCAGCGAAGAAAAATGGTAGTACCGACGTAGAATGAGCGGTAGTACCAACGAAGAACAAAAAACACAAGAAGCTTCGGTTGGGAGAGGAGGAAGAAGAGAGGGCGGGAGGAGTGCTGGAGGTGCTTCGGCTGAGGGAGAAAAGGAGGAGAGGAGCGTGTAAGATCGAGGAGACCGACTAGAGGGGGGTGAATATGCGGTTTTAAAATTCTCTTGGCTAAAACCAATTTCTAATGCGGAAGCTAATAACAATTTAGTTTTGCACAATTAAAATCTAAATCAACTAGGCTTGACTAAGTGCACCAACAATATAATACAATAGAAAGTTAGCAATCATGCAAAGATATATGAGCAATTTAATACAAGGAATGTAAATTGCACAAAGTAAACCAAACCACAATAGACACAATGATGTTTTACCGTGGTGTTCGGAGACTTGCCGGTCTCCCCTAGTCCACGTTGAGGTAAGCCCAAATGAATTGGACCGGCAACACTAATTAAGCCAAACACCTCAATTCCACTAGTGGTAGCTCTTTCCCGCTCCGGGTATGTGAGCTCCAACCTTCACAACACGCCGGGTCTTCTCACAAGCTTCTTGAGAAGATCACCAGTCCACGACGTCTCTACGCCGTCTAGGTGTCGGCAAACACCAAGAGTAATAAGCCAAGCCCATTGCTTGACTCTCACCACGTGCAACGAATGCACAAGCTCAAGTGGATACAAAATCTACCTCTAGATGCAACACATGCAATTAGAGACCTCTCTCCTTGCTCACAAGGTGCAACACATGCACAATTGGGTGGAGAAGCTCACACTAGCTCAAGTGAGTGAAATGAGATGCCAAAGATTGTCTCTCAATCGGCCAAGGTGGGTATTTATAGCCCACACACAAAAACTAGACGTTGGGAGCTGAAATTCCAAAAAATCAGGATTTGCGGTAGTTCCGCCGTACAAACTCCGAAACTACCGTTTTCTACTGTTCATGGGCCGTACGGGTGCATAACGGCTCAAAAACTAGCCGTTAAAATTTTTGGTGCGGTAGTTCCGTAGTACAAATGGCGGAACTACCGTTCTGAGGTAGTTCCTCTGTTCTCGGGCGGTAGTTCCGCAGCCCAATTTCAGCATAGACGACACTCGGTAAACAGGTCGTAACTTTTAACTCCGATGTCGGAATTGAGTGATCTTATACTCTATGGAAAACTTATTCAGAGGGCTACACAACCCTTCTATTCTATTGATCTCAAATATATTTGATCAAATTAAAAAGCACAACTCAAAAGAGCCACTATCATGGTCTAAGTCCAAAGAAATAGCGATAAGCAATCTTAGACCATACCAATGGAAAATGCATGAATCCCAACAATTTGCAAAACACATTTGCAAACTTAGATCATGCCACAAGGTGTAGGTACATGGACTTCAACTATTTGCAAAACACATTCGCAAAAGTATAGTCATATGCTACAAGGATTAAATGCATGAGGCTCAACTATTTGCAAAACACACTCGCAAACAATAGCATCATGCCATGTAGAGCTAGAGCAAGCAAGATTGAGCTATCAACACATGATGAGACTCAAGCTACTAGACAAGACCCCTCTTAATAGTACGGTAACCTATACTAGCAATCCGGTCTTTCGACCAAACACCAAGACCGGTAAAAGACTAGGAACACATCCTTAGCCCTAGCTAATCATACATTTGCTATGACCATCTTCTTGAAGCTTGATGACGCACATCTTCACTTCAAGTTCGGGTCATCGTCTTGACATGCATCAACCCATGATGCATCCTTTTCTTGAACCTTGACTTGATGACGATCAACTCATGATGTCATCCAAAGTCTTCATCACCCTGGAACATAACCTCTCTGGATAAAACGTTCCGCGCAAAAATTCAAACTTCCGCGGTGTGGTAGTTCCGCTCCCATCATGGCGGTACTTCCGCACTTCTGAAAAATTGACTAAGTCCATAAAAGGGTATTCTCTGGAAAAAACGTACGCTAAAAATTCGCACTACCAAAGATCTTGTAGTTCTAGATTAACATGCCTGAACTCATCGATGTTGTTCGGAAAACAGATTTTGAATGCATGACTCCTTTGTCTTGAGCCATGTTGATCTTTTATCATCTTTGCATTTCCTTTTCATATCATCATTCAGATTCCGGGACTAAGCCTTGAACACATCTAAGCACACACATTAGTCCCATAACACAATTGCAAATAATTGAATATAAAGCAATATGAGTATATATGAACTACACAAGTTTTATATACTCAAAGGATTTGTTTCAAAGTAAATATCCTTAATATATGTGGAGAATGGAATATGGATCAATACTTATGAATCATATGCACATATTCAAGTTATAGTTATGATGGAGTTCAACCTATATTTTGGATACAAGGAATGCAATAATATATAATATTAAGATGTCGATTGCATACCTCGTTGAATTTCACCTTTATATCCAAATGAGACTAGACAAGAGAGTTAGTCTCATATATAGATTTATCATTAATCACCAAAACATTCCATTAACTCATAATGGCGGGTCTAGATCCTTCATGGGGAGAGCTCGAGGTGGCCGGGAGGAGCTCTAGGGGCGGCGATTGGTCGGAGGCACTCCGGAGGAGGAGAATGGCGACGGCGGTGCCGAAAGGGAGAGCTCGGCAGTTGGCGGCAGAGGGAGAGGAGTGGAGGGGAGCTGCGGGAGGGAGAAGGAGGGAGGAGCAAATGGAGCTCGGGCTTTGCTCAAATAGAGGGAGGAGGGAGAGGGAGAGCACGGGAGGGAGGCGGAGGCGCGGGCCACGGGGCTCGAGGGGGAGGCGCGGCAGGGAGTAGGGAGCGGCTGGGGGTGCAGCAGGGAGTAGGGGCAGCATGGGGCGGTGTGGTAGGGAGTAGGGGCGGTGTGGTAGGGAGTAGGGGCGACGTGGTAGCTCACGGGAGGGAGACACGGTAGTTCCGGCGGAGAGGGGCGAAAGTACCGGGAGAGGGGGCGGGAGAGAGAAAACGGCACGTGAGCGGGCACGCACGGGAGCGGAGTGGGCCGGAGGGAGGGCGCAAAGAATTGGTCAGATTTAATTGGCTGTCAACAAGTCAGTAGGGATTTTAAGATTTTTATTTTTAAAAAATACAACAAATCAAAATGCTTTTTAGAAGATATAAAATAAAGTCCAAAAATTCCAAAAAAAACACATAAATTCCTTGAATTATTCTGGACTTAATAAAAATAGTTTTAACTTTAATAAATTATTGTTTTTAAATTTCGAATAAAAGGAAAAATAATTTTTAAAATAAAAAAACACTTCAAATAATAATTTTGACTTTAAACACTAGAAAATCAATTAAACAAGCTTTAATTTAATTGAAGTTTGATTAATTCATATTAAACCGCTTTTGATTCTGAAATTCCCAATTAAGCTTTTAGAAAATAAAAGCAAATGGTTCTCTTTTTAAAATTTTGAAAAACATTGAAAACTCTGAAAAAGCAGGATGCTACATCATGTCTTTGAGAAAATAGAGGTATTATTTTCAGGCGCAAAAGATAATTATGTCGTCTGAGTTTCCCTTAGGAGAGCTCCTCCAGAATAGGGACGCATGACAAATTAGTCAGTTGAACTTGGGGAGTTCGACCTCTATTTCGTGTCCCGAACAAACATTAAATCCCAAATCTTGGCAGACTTTGTCGTCGAATGGATAAATCCTGAACCTGTTCAGGATCCTCGGTACGAATCCCACGATCAGTGGACAATGTACTTTGATGGGTCACTTACACTAAGTGGCTTGGGCTGGAGTGGTTCTGGAATTTCCTACAAGAGAGACCTTAAAGTACGTTATTCAATTAAACTTTACTTACAACGTGGCAGAATACGAAGGTTTGTTGGCTGGCATACAAGCAGCGAAAGCGCTTGGGATTCGACAACTACTCGTGAGAGGAAACTATCAACTAGTCATGAATCATGTCGGAAAAGAGTACCAGTGCTCTAATCCGACCATGTCTCGGTACTTATCGAAACTTAGGAAGATTGAAAAGCATTTTTTCAGTTTTGAGGTACAATATGTCCATCGAAAGGATAATTTCCTTGTTGACCAGTTAGCTCGAATAGCTTCTTCCCGATCACAAGTGCCAAAAGGAATATTCTTGGAACAGCTCCAGAAGCCATCTCTGGTCGAAACACCAAAGACATCTCCTATTGAGATAGCCTCTCTAGAATACGAGGATATATGGATGAATCCTATCTACGAATATCTTCACCAATACCCAATGACGATCTTGAAGTGACCATTTATCCCGCAAGACCAAAATGTATATTTTGGTCGAAAGGGTCCTCTATAAACCAGGTACTCAAAAGGGTTCTCATATGATGCATATCACAGAGAGAAGGACTAAATCTGCTTCATGAAATACATGGAGACATCTGTGGAACTCATGCTTCTTACAGAACTGCTGGTCGGAAAAGCCTTTCGGCGAGGTTTTTACTGGCCAACAGCCCTCCATGATGCTAAAGAGTTTTTAAAAAGTGTGTTCAATATCAGTTTCATAGAAGAAAATACACCAACCGGCTCAAGCATTGCAAACCATACTTCTCTCTTGGCCTTTTGCAACCTCGGGTCTTGATATCCTAGGACCATTCCCAAAAGCACCAGGAGACTTCAAGCTCCTTTTTGTGGCTATCAATACGTTCACAAAATGGATTGAAGTCGAACCTGTGACTAGGATAACAACAGAAGCAGCTAAGAAGTTTATGATGAAAAGTGTGATTACTCGATTTGGTATCCCAAGTCGAATAATTTCAGATAATAGTACACAATTTTTTAGCGCAAAATTCCAAGAATTTTGCGCAAAGTTAGGTGAATAATCTAGACACGCTATTATGAGTTAATGGAGTATTTTGGTGATTAATGACAAATCTATTTGTGAGACTAACACTTCAATTATTATATGCATTGTTTAGGCTCAGTTGAATAAAAGGGTGAAATTCAATGAGGTGTGCATTCGACATCATATTTGTATATCTTGTTGCATTCCTCGGATCTAAAATATAGATTGAACTCTACCAAAAGTCTAACTTGAATATGTGCATATGTTCTTATTACACATTTGTGTATACACATATTTAGGGGGAGTTCACTCTATGTTTTGTAGTTTCATTAGTATTGATCCATATTTCTTTATCCACATATATTAAGGATCTTTACTTTAAAACATATCCTTGAGTATATAAAACTTGTGTAATTCATATATACTCATATTTATCTACATTCAATTATTTGCAATTGAAGTTGTTATCATCAGTTACCAAATAGGGAAAGATTGAAGTATCTTATCCCACCATGATGAGTTAATGGTATGTTGTGGTAATTAATTATAATTATATTGTAGAACTAACATTTTACATGAGTTGGATGAATATGTTATGTTCTATGAAGATGGAGACATTGTATGACATCTTGAGTTGATCGTCATCAAGTCAAGACTCGGGATGAAGGAAATCATCATGTGTTAATGATGTTCAAGTCAAGATCTCGAAGTGTAGAAGATCATCATGTATTGATGATATTAAAGTCAAGAGCTTGAAGAAAAGAAAATCATCATATGTCGATGATGTTCAAGAAGAGGAAATGATCATGAGTTGATCATCAAGTCAAGAGGTCACGCAAGGCAAAGTGAAAAAATGCATCATGGGTTGATGCATATTTAAGTCAAGAACTTGAAGTAAAGGAGATCGTCATGTGTTGATGATTAACAAAGTCAACAACCCGGACTTGAAGTGAAAATGTGCGTCATCAAGCTTCAAGAGGTCATGCAAGGCAAAGTGAAATAATGCATCATGGGTTGATGCATATTCAAGTCAAGAACTTGAAGTAAAGGAAATCATCATGTGTTGTTATCAAAGTCAACAACCCGGACCTGAAGTGAAAATATGCGTCATCGAGCTTCAAGAGGTCATGCAAGGCAAAGATATGACTAGCTAGGGCTAAGGATGTGTTCCTAGTCTTTTACCAGTTTTGGTGTTTGGTTGGAGACCAGATTGCTAGTATAGATTGTCGTACTATTAAGAATGGTCTTAACTAGTAGCTTGACTTAGTCATGTGTTGATAGCTCATTGTGCTTGCTCTAGCTCATCTATGCATGGTGCTATTGTTTGCAAATGTGTTTTACAAATAGTTGAAGCTCATGTATCATAATCATTGTAGCATGTGACTTTAGTTTGCGAATGTGTTTTGCAAATGATTTAAGTCCATCTACCTTATTTCTTGTGGTGTTGATTCTAAAAGTTGGCAAATATGTTTTGCAACTTGTTGAGAATCTTGCCTTTAACTCTTGTGTTCATCACTCATCAATTGGCAAATGTGTTTTGCAAATTGAGTTTATTTTGAAAGCCAACTAAGTTTTTCTCAGGATAATCAGCAGTACCGACGTTCTGTGGGCGGTACTACCGCTCAACGGTATGACCGGTAGTAGTTGCGGTACTACCGCAACCTGGTCGGACCAAAGATGAGTTGGCGGTACGTGTTTTCCAGAGAGATATTTTTGGAGCTTATTTGCTCTCTTAGGAGTGCGGTAGTACCGGAGTTCATTGAGCGGAACTACCGCAGCCCGGTAAGACCGAAAAGTGAACGGTGGTACGTTATTTCCAGAGAGGGCCGGTTTTGGACCTCTATGGGAAGAGATAGTACCGCTCTTATGTTTCGGTATGACCAGAGAACGGAACTACTGCATGATCAATGGCGGTAGTACCGCGCCGCATTCTCAATGACTATTTCAGAGGCGAATTATAGACGTTACTATGTTGTCAGTGGGAGTGCGGTAGTACCTGTTGATGAATGGCGGTACTACCGTCGTGTTGATTTTTTCAGCATCTTCTCCCCAACGGCTAGTTTTTTGTGTGGGCCATAAATACCCACCTTGGTCTGTTGTGGGGTAGTTGTTGAGCCTTTATACATTCTATTGAGCAAAGAGCAAGCCCTCTCCTCTCTTATGTGCATGTGTTGCACTTAGTGGGCTTATAGAGTAAACCCTAAGTGCATGTGTTGAATTAGGTAGTGGATTGTGTATCCACTTGAGTTTAGACACTTGATTTGTTCAAGTGAGCATCTTCAACTTGTTACTTTTGGTGTTTGCCGACACCTAGACGGTTTGGAGGAGTTGCGTCGGTGATCTTCTCAAAGAAGATTGTGAGAAGGCCCAAGCGGTTTCTAAGTAGTTTGGTGCTCGCCATCTCCGGAGTGGAGGAAGAGCAACCCCGAGTGGATTAAGGTGTTGGTTCGTGTTGGAGTCGGTCCAAGTGATTGGACTTTCCTCGGAGGTGTTGGCTTAATTTGTGGAGCCACCAATTAGTTTGAGCTTACCTCAACGAGGATTAGGAGAGACCGACAAGTCTCTGAACACCACAGTAAAACATCATCGTGTCATTGTGGTTTGTTCTTCTTGTGCTTTACTATATTGCAATTTACATTCATAGAATTAAATTGCTCACTTGTATTTGTATGATTGCAATTATTGTCAATAGTTTTATGTTGTTAGTGCACTTAGTCGAAACTAGTTTATTTAGGTTTTAATTGTGCAAAACCGATTTGATTTAGAATTCCGCATAAAACTCAGTTTTAGCCAAAAGATTTTAAAACCGTCTATTCTCCCCTCTCTAGTTGGCCTCCTCGATCTTACATTGGGTACCAAATTGTGTTATGTCTCTGTCACCCACTCACAAAGCAATGAGGCAGTCGAAAGAGCGAATGGCCAAATTATGCAGGAATTAAAACCCGAGTCTTCGACCAGCTTATAAAGCGCTCGGGGGCTTGGGTAAAAGAATTACCCTTAGTATTATGAGCAATTCACATGACTTTTAGTTGGGCTATAAGTGAAAAACCATTTTTTCTAGTTTTTGGGGCTAAAGTCATGCTTCCACCATAACTAAAGATTCGGTCGATAAGTGTCGAAAATCACTACTTTTGCCAGGAACTTCAAGCAGATGACATCAACCTACTCAAAGAGAAGATGAATTAAGCCTTAATCTGTTCGGCAGTCTACCAATAAGCCCTGTTGTAAGATCGAGGTGGCCGACTAGAGGGGGGTGAATAGGCGGTTTTAAAAACTTTATCGGGCTAAACCAATATATAAATGCGGAAGCTAATAGCGAATTGGTTTTGCACAATTAAAACCTAAATCAACTAGGCTCAACTAAGTGCACCGACAATATGAACACAATACAATATGAGCAATCATACAAGACATATAAGCAATTAAAGCAAGAATGTAAATTGCTCAAAGTAAAGCACAAGTAAACACACGATGACACGATTATGTTTTACCGTGGTGTTCGAGACTTGCCGTCTCCCTAATCCACGCTGAGGTAAGCCCAACCCGCGTTGGACCGGCTCCTCAAATGAGCACACACCTCCGAGGTAAGTTCAACACTTGGACCGGTTCCAAACCGAACCAACACTCGCTCAACTATGGTTGCTCTTCCTCCACTCCGAGATGGCGAGCACCAAACCACTCACAACCGTCGGGCCTTCTCACAAGCTTCTTGAGAAGGTCACGAGCACGACGCCCCAGCGTCGCCTAGGTGTCGGCAAACACCAAGAGTAACAAATCCGAACTTTCACTTGAACTAATCAAGTGTCAACGCTCACGTGGATACACAATCCACTACCTAAGGCAACACATGCACTTAGGGTTTACTCTCTAATCTCACCAAGTGCAACACATGCACAAAAGAGAATAGAGACTTGCTCTTAGCTCAAAGAAAGAGTGTATCACTTAACAATAGCACCAGCAACCTCTCCCAACCGGCCAAGGTGTCTATATATAGCCCACACACAAAAACTAGCCGTTGGGGAGAAGATTCCATCAAAAGCGAGCCAGGGCGGTCGACCGCCAACCAATGGCGGTCGGACCGCCCCATGCGCCAACGGCTAGAAAAATAGCCGTTGGGCCTTCGGCCGGTCTGACCGCCATACACTTACCGGTCGGACCACCGGTATATCGGTCCGACTGCCCGTGATGGCCGGTCCGACCGCCCATCGCGAATTCGGCTAAGTCCCAAAAAGGGAGCTCTCTGGAAAAAACGATCCGCTCGATCTCCGGAACTTCCTTACCACGGAAGTTCCGATTTTTACAACCGCGAACTTCCGCACAAAGAAATCGGATTAAGTCAAACCGATCCGACCACCAGTAGCACACCGGTCGGACCGATTTGCCACCGGTCCGACCGGTGACTACTCGCCATCCGACCGGCAGACCACAGAGCCAAAGCCAATTGCACCACTTCAAATGGCAAAACACATTCGCTCATTTGAATGCAATTTTCGACAAGGTTTCAAAGATGATATTCTCAGTAGGTTACAAAACACATTTGCTAACCCTTAGAATACTCATCACAAGGAATAAGGTACATGAACTTACACCATTTGCAAAACGCATTTGCAAACTTAAGTCACATGCTACAAGGGTTATGCATGAGCCTCGATTATTTGCAAAACACATTCGCAAATAAATAGCATCATGCCTAGATGAGCTAGAGCAAATATAATGAGCTATCAACACATGACTAACTCAAACTACTAGTTAAGACCCCTCTTAATAGTATGGCAACCTATATTAGCAATCCGGTCTTCCAACCAAACACCAAGACCGGTAAAAGACTAGGAACACATCCTTAGCCCTAGCTAGTCATACCTTTGCCTTGCATCTTCTTGAAGCTTGATGACGCACATCAACACTTCAAGTCCGGGTCTTTAACTTTGACAATCATCAACACATGATGATTTCTTCACTTGGGATCTTGTCTTGAACATCATCAACACATGATGATTTCTCCATCCCGAAGTCTTCACATGCATCAACTCATGATGCATTCCTTCACTTGACCTCCATCAACACATGATGATTGGTCTTCTCTTGTCTTGATGATCAACTCATGATGCATCGTTTACACTAAGCTCTTGACTTGATGATCAACTCATGATCATCCCAAGTCTTCATCATCCCGAACATAACCTATATATCCAACTCATGGAAAATGTTAGTTTCACAATGTGATCATCATCAATTACCACGCCATACCATTAACTCATAATGGTGGGACAAGATACCTCAATCTTTCCCTCTTTGGTAATTGATGATAACCACTAAAATTCTCATAAATTTAATGATGATAAATGAGAGAACAAATGAGTATATATAAACTACACAAGTTATATATACTCTAACATGAGTATACAAGAACTACACAAGTTCTATATACTCATAACATGAGTATTTACGAACTACACAAGTTTTGTATACTCAAAGGTTTTGTTTCAACGTAAAGATCCCAATATATGTGGAAAATGGAATATGGATCAATACTAATGAAACCACAAAGTATAGGATAAAACTCCCCCTAAATGTGTGCATACACAAATGTGTAATACGATCATATGCACATATTCAAATTTGACTTATGGTTGAGTTCAATCCGATATTTTGGATCCGAGAAATGCAACAATATATAAGATTGAAATGTCGATTGCATACCTCGTTGTGTTTCACCTTTATATCCAAATGAGACTACAAAAAGATAATACTTGATAAAAGAGTTAGTCTCATATTTGGATTTGTCATTAATCACCAAAACAATCCATTAACTCATAATGGCGGGTCTAGATCTTTCAATCTCCCCCTTTTTGGTGATTGATGACAAATTCATTATCAATAACAACATTTGGATATTCATAGACATAAGATAAGAATTTAAACTAATGAACTATATCTATGCATCATATGAGGTGAAACATAAAGCATTAAACAAAATGCATATGAAAACATTTTCCCCCTTACACAGCTAATGCATTCCTTTTCCCTCTTTTGGCATGTCTAAACAAATCAAACATCCAAATGAACATCCAAATGAAGAATATTGATAAAAACATTCTCCCCCTTTTGGCATAAATCACCCAAAAACACAAGATAAAGCTTAGCCAAAAGGAGTATTTGCAAAACGATACCACTTGCAAAAAAAAATGAGGTTGGTCACAAAAAGTATGAATTGAACTTATATGACCAAGGTGGAATTTTGTTCTCAAGATGTGAGAGGAGAAACAAAGATAGGTTACAAACCTATTGATCATAACATTCTCCCATTTTAAATCAAAACATTTAGAACCACTTGAAATGATAGTTGAAACATATTCAACTAACCTCCCTTTTTTTTGAAAAGAAATATAGATAATCTCTCATTTTAACAATTTTCACAAACTATGTTGAGAGAACATAAAGAACAATGCTTGAGAGAGATTTTTTATAAAAAATTTGACAGAATTTCTCTTGTAAGGAAGGACATCCACGACAGGAGACAAGAAGATATAATCAACCATAAATATATTCATTCATAATCACATCTCATCCACATCTCATGCAACCATAAATCAAGACATAACAAAAAAACACGTTCTCACACAGAGTAGCAAAAGATAGCGTAGCCAAAATGAGAGTCATACAACCAAGTAGTCATAAAAGATATTACAATTTTTGTGCATACAAGGTCTAATGACCTAAATAGAACAAATGACTACTGCTCAGCAGGAGGATCCTGAGAGGATGAAGGCTGATCTCCTCGCCAAAAGAAGGAGGGAAGGTGAGGTCCACGTCCAGATCGTTGATAATAAAGAGGCGCGCTTCGCTGCTGGAAGGCGATGAAATCGCCGCAGATCCGCATCCGAGCGCAGAGTGCATCAAACCCGGATGTGGTAGCACCTCAAACTCATCCAATCGAGAAAATGCAGTTTACTGAAAAGCCTCCCGAGATGAGCGAATCGATCCACACTCACCAAGATTAAGCATCGCTGCTAGGATGAGGTCTTGAGCCCGGGATCCCGAGAGGAGGAGCCCCGTCCCCGATCATCGAGGAGGTGGAGGAGGAGCCACTGGAGCAGGAGGAGCACTGGAGCAGGAGGAGGAGGAGCGTCCACGGTCTCAGTATTCTTTATGCTCTATGTCACAGGAGTATTGAATTCAATTATGCTCTTGATAAGCCTCATTATGTAGGGAGCATAATAAATACTCTTAGTCTTGTCTCCCTTGGAGGTGTCAATCTCTCTCAAAATAAGATCTATGACATCAAGCGAGTGCCCTCCATTATGTATCAATCGCATTCCATGCCCTCCCATGGATTTCATCATTGTTCCCACTCCTAGGGAAGAATGATGATCTCATGATCTGTTAATAATACTAGGGAGGGAAGGAGTCCTGTCACCTTACCGCAAGAATGAGGATTATTTCGATCATAGAACTCATCTATTTGAGCAAGGTTTAGGGTTCCTGCAAATGGATCCTTACACCCTTGACTCCTTCAAACCTAAGGCATCCATGAACTGCTTTCTTGTAGCCTTTAATTTTCTATGCCCGAATATCCAAACTAGCTTGTCGTAATCCGAGACACGAAAGCTGTTGCATAAAAGCGTCGATGACCTTTGAATGAAAGTCGCATTCAGAGAAACCAAGGTATCCAAACCTACATATTTGAAAAGTCAGAAAGTCCATTGTAGGTTGGATTCGTGCTGTAGTTCCATTTGACAAATCTATGATTAGCAAATTTTTTCTTCGCATAGATGAGCTTGAATACATCTTGCTGAAACTTGGTGTGGAACATACCCATTGTTGCAGATTCTGAGAACTGATATTGATCAACATGTCTCAATATTGTATATTCTTCACTTCTTAACCTTGAGACATCAAGACCAAAGAATTGAGACTCATCTCGAGCGTCCTCATTATCATCTTCATCCTCCTCAACATCATTTCCAGCGTTCTCATCAAAGTCATTGTCGCTGCCGTTGTTATCCGAACTTGATTCCTCTACTTCTTCCATAGAAGCGTCCTCAATGTCGTCCTCAACTGGAGCTTTCCTCCGATGAAGAAGGAGAAGGAGAAGGAGGGGTCCACCGAACGATCGCCACGCGCTTGTTCGGCATAGCTCCGGAAGACAATCAAAGGATCAATCAAGGAATAAAGGATAATAAACTTATGAATATACAATGGTGCCATCACGCTCTCTGGACACAGGCGGTCTGACTGCTGTCCACGGCCGGTCGGACTGCCACGAGGCCGGTCCGACCGCCATTGTGGTGCCGGATCGGATCGCCATCGAGGCCGGTCCGATCGCCATGTGGCACCGGTCGGACCACGGTTACTGAACGATGAGATGAACTTTGTGATTTTCACAAGTTTTCATCATTCAAGCAATGGCATCAAGTGCATTCATTTGTCTATTCAAAAACTACTTGCAGGACAAAGCTTTGCCACAAAATCTAGTGAACAAGATAGGATTTTTGACAAACCCTAGAATTTGGGGCAAATCACAAAATGAGAGTAATGCAAGTAGATCGAGGATGCTTACTGGCTCTAATGAAGAGGAGTAACACAGGGGATGCCTCCTTGAAGAGAAAGGAGAGCCAAAAATCCGAAAGTTTGCAAGTTCTTCCCTCACCTAGGGTTCCAAAATGTGGGAGAGATAGCCCATCAATCCACAAAGTAATTGGAGGGAATGGAAGAGGAGATGAGGGAGAGCAAGTAGATACCTTGAATCCCCAAATGGACGGCCGGAGGAGGAGATCCGAAGGGGAGGAGGTGCTGCCGGCCTGAGAGAGGAGAGAAAAAAAAGTGGTTCGGTTTGGGGAGAAGGGTGGAGAGAGAGAGGAGCTCTCGGGTGAAGGGTTTTTATGCCCTTCACGCAAAACCGGTCGGAGCGCCAGGCCAACGCCGGTCGGACCGGTGGGATTTCGGTCGGATCAGATATAGAGGCTTGGCCGATCGAAGTCATCTCAAATCGACACACGTTTCAGAGGAGAGAGAAAAGAGAGAATTGTTGTATTTTACTCCAAATTTTTGCACAATCAATCAAATAAACATCTTTGGAGTATTTCCAACTTATATAGCCCATAAAAATAAAATTTAAAATAGTTTTTATAAATTAAGCTTTTGGTTTTCGGAAAAGAAACATATTTCCATGAACTTTCATCAAAAGATCCAAATTGAGCAAATGATGAATTTTAAAGCATCCAATTGCATGTATGAGTCATAAATACCATTATGAACATATTCATATGAAGAATTTTGGTTCATATGGAAAAACTCACTTAAGTGCTAGAAAGTGACCACTTAGGTCATAGTAGTATTTTGACGAGTTTGAAAATCAAATATCTTTTCTAGGTTGGTCTTTTGAAAATCCTTTGAATACCAAAAATATTTAGAATAACCAACTCTAGGATTTTCCTTTTGGCAAGATCTTCGAATTCCTTTTAGAATAGATTTTACACAAAAATCTAGTTTATGTCAAAAACAAGATACTATAATGTAGGATTTTGGCTAGAAACTCATTTTCACTTAAAATAGGTTTTTCTAAAGCCAAAACCTTTGGTAAATCTTTGAAAAGCATTTGTATACCTTTTGCAACTAGTTTTTCAAAGAAATACTGATAATTATGAAATTTTTGACTTTTGGCTAAAAGGCTTATTTTTGAAAAACAATACTAGCACTTAATTTATTTGGGCACACTTAGGGATGTGAAATACATGACTATGATTTAGCACTCCCCCTTAATGTGCCACATCCATCTTGCTCAAGATATTAAATAATGAACATTATGAACATAGAGCAAGAGTACCCCTCTTAAAATGATTTTCATGAAATGCAACCTACACAAGGTATAAAGGGGCTAGATACTTCAATGTAAATAATTGTTACCGAGATGGCATTGGTTCTTGATGTGAAACGATTATCCTCAAACTTGGCTCCAATTTGATATATAATGACATCCATCTTTATATGAATAAGCCAAGTCTCCAATGCCTCTCCAAGTACCTATTAAGCATTTAAGCGCATTTTGGTACCCAAAACTAGGTTGGGTCCACGAATGTTAGTCACAATGGATTTGGGCACCCAAATGGCCCTAGCATTAGTTTTATGTGAACTAACTATTCTAGTAAACACATTGCCATTAATATCCTTCCTAAGCAAATATTGATCATTATAAATAATGGGCTTAGGAGTGATACCTTTGGGACAATCCTTACTCATATGTCTCTTTTCCCGGCAATTGTAGCAAGTTCGAAGTTTGTATTCGTCTTTTACCTTCTTTACTTGCTCCTTGCCGGTTCGCCTCTTCTTTGATGACAATTTCTTGTCATTCACTTTGTTTGGGCACACGGAGGCGAAGTGGTCCTTTCCATTGCATCCATGGCACTTGACATTCTTCGTGTGTCTTGCATTGTGCCTAGTCTTGCTTGTCTCCTTCTTCTTAGGAGTGAAGCAAATTCCACTCTTATCTTGCAAGCGTCTTTGCTTGCTCAATATATCATCAAGAGTGGCCTTCCCTTTTAGGCCTCTTTCCAAGTCATTCTTCAATTTGTTGACTTGGACCTTGAGCTCTTTGTTTTCCTCTACAATGTTAGTATTGCAAGATGTCGAGGAAATAGGAGCATCTACTTTTGAGCAACAAGGCATATCAATTAAATCCTCACATGAGGTGGATACACTAACCTTAGATGAAATGCATGAGGTAGAAGCTATACATGGCAAATCATCTAATAAATTACATTCAATGCCTATATCCACCTTAGAGCTATTTAGATTATTTAGGAGGAGAGCTTCATGTTCATCCTTTAAAACATCATAATCATTTTGAAGTGAGACATACTCTTTCTTCAAAACTTTGAATTTTAATTTCTCCTTTCCTAAATATTCATTTAGCTCTTCTAGCATATCCATCAACTCATCATATGAAGGCTCATCGTTATCATTTACCTCATTATTACCTTTGGCCATAAAACATTGAGTTGATGAAGATGGAGTTGAGGAGTCCTCATTTTCGTTGTCGGAGCTTGAAGTTGAGCATTCTTCTTCCGACATCCATTCTTGTGTGCAATCATCACTAGTGGAAGTGGACAATTCATATTGATCTTGAATATATGTCCACATCTCATGAGCGTTCTTGAGATTGCATATGGCATCAAAAATGTCTACACTCAAAGCACTAAATAAGGCGTTAGTAGCTTGAGCGTCGAGATGTAAGCATTTCTCTTCCTCAATGGTTGGAGCAATATAATCCAATGGAGGAGAAAAGCCTACATCTACAATCCGTCATATTTTTGGACTCATGGCCCTAAAATAACAAGACATGCGGATTTTCCATTGAGCATAATTTGTGCCATCAAATATAGGTGTTTCACCTAGGTGCACTAAATCTCTAGTTGCCATCCTTTACTCTATAGACGGTTAAGTCTAATAAATGAGAGACCAAGCTCTGATACCACTTGTAAGATAGAGGTGGCCGACTAGAGGGGGGTGAATAGGCGGTTTTAAAAACTTTATCGGGCTAAACCAATATATAAATGCGGAAGCTAATAGCGAATTGGTTTTGCACAATTAAAACCTAAATCAACTAGGCTCAACTAAGTGCACCGACAATATGAACACAATACAATATGAGCAATCATACAAGACATATAAGCAATTAAAGCAAGAATGTAAATTGCTCAAAGTAAAGCACAAGTAAACACACGATGACACGATTATGTTTTACCGTGGTGTTGGAGACTTGCCGGTCTCCCTAATCCACGTTGAGGTAAGCCCAACCCGCGCTGGACCGGCTCCTCAAATGAGCACACACCTCAGAGGTAAGTTCAACACTTGGACCGGTTCCAAACCGAACCAACACCTCGCTCAACTATGGTTGCTCTTCCTCCACTCCGAGATGGCGAGCACCAAACCACTCACAACCGTCGGGCCTTCTCACAAGCTTCTTGAGAAGGTCACCGAGCACGACGCCCCGCGCCCGTCTAGGTGTCGGCAAACACCAAGAGTAACAAATCCGAACTTTCACTTGAACTAATCAAGTGTCAACGCCACGTGGATACAAAATCCACTACCTAAGGCAACACATGCACTTAGGGTTTACTCTCTAATCTCACCAAGTGCAACACATGCACAAAAGAGAATAGAGACTTGCTCTTAGCTCAAAGAAAGAGTGTATCACTTAACAATAGCACCGAGAACCTCTCCCAACCGCCAAGGTGTCTATATATAGCCCACACACAAAAACTAGCCGTTGGGGAGAAGATTCCATCAAAAGCAGCCTGGGCGGTCGACCGCCAACCAATGGCGGTCGGACGCTTCCATGCGCCAACGGCTAGAAAATAGCCGTTGGGCCTTGGCCGATCGACCGCCATACACTTACCGGTCGGACCACCCAGATATCGGTCCGACGCCGTGATGGCGGTCCGACCGCCCATCGCGAATTCGGCTAAGTCCCAAAAAGGGAGCTCTCTGAAAAAAACGATCCGCTCGATCTCCGGAACTTCCTTACCACGAAAGTTCCGATTTTTACAACTGCGGAACTTCCGCACAAAGAAATCGGATTAAGTCAAACCGGTCGATCACCAGTAGCACACCGGTCGGACCGATTTGCCACCGGTCCGGCCGGTGACCACATCCCGGTCCGACCGTGCAGACCACAGAGCCAAAGCCAATTGCACCACTTCAAATGGCAAAACACATTCGCTCATTTGAATGCAATTTTCGACAAGGTTTCAAAGATGATATTCTCAGTGGGTTACAAAACACATTTGCTAACCCTTAGAATACTCATCACAAGGAATAAGGTACATGAACTTACACCATTTGCAAAACGCATTTGCAAACTTAAGTCACATGCTACAAGGGTTATGCATGAGCCTCGATTATTTGCAAAACACATTCGCAAATAAATAGCATCATGCCTAGATGAGCTAGAGCAAATATAATGAGCTATCAACACATGACTAACTCAAACTACTAGTTAAGACCCCTCTTAATAGTACGGCAACCTATATTAGCAATCCGGTCTTCCAACCAAACACCAAGACCGGTAAAAGACTAGGAACACATCCTTAGCCCTAGCTAGTCATACCTTTGCCTTGCATCTTCTTGAAGCTTGATGACGCACATCAACACTTCAAGTCCGGGTCTTTAACTTTGACAATCATCAACACATGATGATTTCTTCACTTCGGGATCTTGTCTTGAACATCATCAACACATGATGATTTCTCCATCCCGAGTCTTCACATGCATCAACTCATGATGCATTCCTTCACTTGACCTCCATCAACACATGATGATTGGTCTTCTCTTGTCTTGATGATCAACTCATGATGCATCGTTTACACCAAGCTCTTGACTTGATGATCAACTCATGATCATCCCAAGTCTTCATCATCCTGGAACATAACCTATATATCCAACTCATGGAAAATGTTAGTTTCACAATGTGATCATCATCAATTACCACGCCATGCCATTAACTCATAATGGTGGGACAAGATACCTCAATCTTTCCCTCTTTGGTAATTGATGATAACCACTAAAATTCTCATAAATTTAATGATGATAAATGAGAGAACAAATGAGTATATATAAACTACACAAGTTATATATACTCTAACATGAGTATACAAGAACTACACAAGTTCTATATACTCATAACATGAGTATTTACGAACTACACAAGTTTTGTATACTCAAAGGTTTTGTTTCAACGTAAAGATCCCAATATATGTGGAAAATGGAATATGGATCAATACTAATGAAACCACAAAGTATAGGATAAAACTCCCCTAAATGTGTGCATACACAAATGTGTATCTGATCATATGCACATATTCAAGTTTGACTTATGGTTGAGTTCAATCCTATATTTTGGATCCGAGAAATGCAACAATATATAAGATTGAAATGTCGATTGCATACCTCGTTGTGTTTCACCTTTATATCCAAATGAGACTACAAAAAGATAATACTTGATAAAAGAGTTAGTCTCATATTTGGATTTGTCATTAATCACCAAAACAATCCATTAACTCATAATGGCGGGTCTAGATCTTTCACCTGTGCAAATACTACGATCGTAAGGTCCAGCCTCGCAGTCTTTCTATAGGTGATTTGGTATTGACAAAGATTCAATCACAGTTTAATCGGAATAAACTTTCCCCCAAGTGGAAAGGTCCTTACACAGTAGTCAAAGTTACGGGACCAGACTCGGTACGACTTGCAATAGAAGATAGTTGAATCCTTTCTAACTCTTGGAATATCGACCAATTACCCAAATTCTACGTGTAATCTCTTACTTTCTCTATAAAGTTTATATTTTTCTTCAATCTTTATTGTCTTACATTGATGATATTTTAATATTTGGTTTTCTTTACATTGGTCGAAGGAAGGTACTTCACCTAGTCGAAGTCTTTCTTCTCTGAACGTGGTCTTGCCCACTAGAAGGAACATCTTAGTGTCGACTTGTTTCTAACTTTTTGCCAACACAAAGACACAAGGTTCAACAAAATATGGTCGAAATAATTTCAAGCAAGCTCTTTTTTACTTAGTTTTTTTCATTTTGTTTTCATAGAATTCTCTAAATGGGGTAAACTTTTATAATTTGTTCAACTACTTTTGGTAAACTCAATTCGTTTAACCTGGTCGGAGAAAGACACACCACCTTGTCAAAGTTTTTCATCTCTGCACATGGTCTTGTCCACTAGAAGGAATTTCCTAGTGTCACGCTGTTTCTAACTCTTGCTATCAGTACAACACAATTGAGTTCGCTAAAAAAGGTCGAAAGAATTTTTAAAGCACACTCTTGTAGTTTGTCAAACTAATGTTGATGACCTTGATTTGATTAACTTGGTCGGAGAAAGCAACTCACCTAGTCGAAGTATTTCCTTTCTACCTATGGTCCTATCCACTAGAAGGAACTTCCTAGTATTAATCTGTTACTAACTCTTATAACCAGACATGACAATCGCGATCGACAACAAAAGTCAAACAAACCCCTTTTAAGAAAACTTTTTTTAACTATTTACTTAGTTTATATAATTAAACTAAGCAAAGTGTCAGGGGCTGGGATAAAGTTATAAATATGACTTCAATTCTTAGTCTTAAAGGTTCAATTTTCTTTTCTATTTCTTGTCTTATAAGTTACTAATTACTCGATGATGCTATTTGCAGGAAAATACAGGTTTATATTCATAGACAAAAGATTGTCTTTACAATAATATTCCCTATTACAAACTACTCTGATGAAGGAGATCTGATTTGCATCTCCTCTGTAACCTTCTTGCCGACCGGCTGCACTTCTTCAATCAGTCGTGCTGCCTCTACTTCAGAGCAGTCGAAATCGGTTTCGATTGGTTGAAGGCTAAGATTACAGTCATGTGCTTTAAGCTTTGTCGAAGCATGGCTTGCTGCACTTTCAACCGTCTCTTATCCAGTCAGCTTGATTGGTCTTCAGAGTTATTATCAACTCCTCTAGATTTTCGAATTGTTGTCCAATGGTACTCGTGTGGCTGACCACGTTGTCTTCAAGAGGAGTAACCTCTTTAGCACCAGGTCCACCGAGCACATCGTTAAGGAGCGGAATGTTGTCTTGAAGGTTAATCTTCGTTGCCTTCATTTCATCCTGACCTCGAGTCAAAGCTTCTTGGAGTCGCTTTATTTCGACTGCTTGCTATGAAAATAGAGTACGACCAATCAGAAAAATACTTCCTAAAGACTAGTAAATAAAATTGATCGTAGTTAAAGGAATTCTTACATACTAGATGAGAATCAAGCTTTTTGACCTCGTTATCGTGGGAGCCTGCATCCTTTGTGTACTGCTCCTCAATGCCTTTATTATCTTCTCTTTTTCTTTGTGGATACGGGTGAGCTCGTTGACCACCAAGGTCTTTGATTCGACCTCGGTTTTGAGTTTACCTATATCGACCTCTTTTTCTAAAAAGAAAAAGTTAGAGAAATAAAAGAAAGTTATTAAGACGAACAATTTTAAGTATAAAACTTACTGTTTATTTCATTCTGCAACTCGTAAGCTGCAAAATTTGCCTCCTGAAGGTTCTTCAACATGTCTTCTTTTTCATCCCTTGGCTTCTCCGCCTCAGCTTTTACATAGTTGAGTGTAGAAATTAAGGTCTTTTCATCATCTCCAGACCCCTAGGAGGTTATAGGAGATATGGGTATTGACTGGGTGGTTGAAACAAAATAAAGATTGCTCATGTCAAATACTTACGATCTCACTGTCAGTTTGCAGAGCTCAGCTTGCTGCTTCTTCAGCAAAACATGTTGCTTATGGTATTCACCAAGGAAGTTTTCGTTTTCTTCTTCTCTTCGGCCATCCCAATTTTCGTGATTCCTTCAACCTTTGGAAGGCTTTCGGTGCCACGAGAGAGCTAAGGCTTCTTCAACCATGTCTAGTCGAAAGTCTTGTAGGGGGGTTGGGATCTCCACAACCACGTCGGGTCGTAGATCTTGATCAAGAGCTATAGCTCCCAAAGCTTCATGCCCCTCTTGATGATCGGAACTTATTTTGACCACTTGAGGGACAACACTTGCCTCGACCATAGGCTCTGCTGTCGCAGAAGTATTCTTCACAAAAGACAAAGCTTTTCTAGTTCTCATTTTCTAATTGCATGACAAAGCCACGAGAAGCGAAAACTGAAAATGTCTTGTTGTCATAGTAGAATAATACCTTGGCCTTAGGGGCTTTGTGCTTAAGCACTTCGACCACTCCTCTTTTCTCTATAGCGACCACGTCTGCAAAGAATTTACTAAAGGGACTGGTCAGAGGAGGAGCGGAGCTTGAGCTTCGTCCTTCTTGTAGACGGCCTTCACAAAGCGACACCTTTTGGCTGGAGGAACTTTGTCTTCCTCTTGCCCCGCTTTCGAAAGCCCTCAATTTGACCTCTTGGTCGTCTTGACGTTCTGCCATGCTAACTTTATGCGAAAGTTAGAAAATGAACATTATTCAATGGTTGAATTCTATGACCACATAACCCTAAAGATGAAATCAATTTTTAATTACCTTAGGCGTTCTTTCCTTTCCACTGCGGACACGACCGTCAGGATTCGAGGAACCCGTAGTGTGGGTATTGGAGATTTTTCACAAACGGGTTTGACTCCAGAGCGTCAATCTCTTTTGGTGAGAGATCTGGAATTGTAAAGAAAATAATCAACAATCAATCTCGAAATTAACCAGAAAGAGCTAATTTGAATATTTCTTTACCTTCTTCGAAATCCCTGGTTGGGTCGGTAGTCCCCGAGTACATCCACATGGGGTGTGCTCGATTCTTCAAAGGACTTATGCGACGTGTGATGAAGTCTCTCACCACGTGTCATCCGGTAAGCCCATTTTCCTTCAAGTCTTTGTTGGCTTGAATGTAAGGGGTGATCTGATCAAGGTTGCTTGGGGACAAGTGATGAGTCACGGCGGCCCGATCTTCCGATAGGTTCGATTTGGTTCGTCGTGAGGACGTTGACGCTTTGAGGCTTCCGACCAACAGATCTTCACCTCGCAATTCGCTACACCCGCACGCCTGTCGTTATCGACCACGCTTGCACGCGATCGACCTTACCACGAAGGTTATTGTTCCTGCAAGCAATCGAAGCAACTCACAAGAACAAGGTAGATGCAATCTGAATTGTATTGCGGATATGGATGAAGTTTACAAGTGGGGTTCCTCAAACCGATAATCGGCGAAACTGCAATTGGCAGAAATAATCTAAGAAAAACCCGCCTCTAAACTATGGCGGCTACTGTATATATATAGGGGGGGGCGTGAGGAGGTCGGCCTAGGGTTGTGCGGTAGTGGGATGAGGCGTACACAACACGGACTCGATCTCGCCACGTTTACAAAGTCTTATTAGTTTCCAAAGCGGTGACGCAAAGACCTTGATCTAGTCGTGGGATCGGTCTCGATGAGTCACGGCCGTGTCCAACGAGTCATCGTGTTTCGCCTCGGTCGTAGAGTGCTCTCAACGAGTCATCTGGTCGTAGGTCTTCTAGAAGTGGTCGTAAACCTTCTTGAACTGGTCGTAGGTCTTCTTGAAGTGGTCGTAAACCTAGATTTCTGAGTACAAGTAAATCATCTCCATTAGGCAGCATCATAGAGTTCTCAAATAATACACTCAGCCCTAGAAACGACTTTACCTGATAGATTAAGTCACGTGCTCTAGCTCTTGTCATAGGGCCTTGTAGTCCAACACCCAAATCTGGAGGGTCTTGTGTAGTACGTGTATCCGAAGGAGGGATGTCCTCATCATACTCCCCCTCTTGAATTGGAGTCGTCCTCGACTCAAGCTCATCTTCTTCTCCCACGTATGGTTTCAAATCTGAAATGTTAAATGTGGGGCTAACCCCAAAATCTGCAGGTAATTCTAACTGATATGCATTATCATTTATCTTCTTAATTATCTTAAACGGTCCTGCAGCTCTAGGTATCAACTTTGATTTTCTTAATTCCGGAAATCTATCCTTTCTCAAATGAACCCAAACTAAATCACTGGTTCAATTTTGACAACTTTCCTACCTTTATTTCCAGCAACCCTATACTTTTCAGTCATACGCTCTATATTCTCTTTAGTGGTCTCATGCAACTTGAGAATAAATGCTGCACGCTTCTTAGCATCTAGATTTATTTTTTCAGAGGTTGGTAAAGGTAGTAAATCAATAGGAGCACGGGGATTAAAACCATACACTACCTGAAACGGACTTACCTTGGTGGTGGAGTGTACTGACCTATTATAAGCAAACTCAATATGCGGTAAACACTCTTCCCACATTTTCAAGTTCTTCTTTAAAACAGCCCGCAACATGGTGGATAACGTGCGGTTGACAACCTCCGTTTGTCCATCAGTTTGGGGATGACACGTAGTAGAAAACAGTAGCTTTGTCCCCAATTTATTCCAAAGCGATCTCCAAAAGTGGCTCAAAAACTTCGCATCGCGATCCGAGACAATAGTATTGGGCACTCCATGTAAGCGAATGATTTCCCTGAAAAATAAATCAGCTATGTTTGTAGCATCATTGCTCTTGTGACAAGATATAAAATGTGCCATTTTAGAAAATCGATCCACTACGACAAATATACTATCTCTCCCCCTCTTTGTCCTAGGTAATCCTAAAACAAAATCCATAGAAATATCCTCCCAAGGGGCACTAGGAATAGGAAGAGGCATATAAAGTCCATGTGGATTGAGACGGGACTTAGCTTTGTTGCATGTAGTGCAGCGAGCCACGTAGCGCTCGACATCACGCCTCATCTTTGGCCAAAAGAAGTGGGTGGTCAGCACATCTTCTGTCTTTTTTGCTCCAAAATGCGCCATCAAACCTCCTCCATGCGCCTCCTGTAACAATAAAAGACGAACAGAGCTAGCTGGAATGCATAGCTTATTAGCACGATAGATCAAACCATCATTCAGCACATAGTTATTCCATATCTTCCCTTCTTTACAATGTTCAAGCACTTCCTTAAAGTCCAAATCAGTGACATATAAACTCTTAATGGCCTCTAAACCAAAAATCTTATGGTCAAGTTGAGATAACATGGTATAACGTCTAGAGAGCGCATCAGCAATCACATTGTCCTTACCTTTCTTATGCTTTATGACATATGGAAACGACTCAATAAATTCTACCCAATTAGCATGTCGTTTATTCAGTTTAGCTTGACTTCTAATATGTTTTAGCGATTCATGATCAGAATGTATAACAAATTCTTTGGGCCATAAATAATGTTGCCAAGTTTGAAGCACACGAACTAAAGCATACAATTCTTTGTCATAGGTGGAATAATTCAAACTAGGCCCATTTAGTTTCTCGCTAAAATATGCAACCGGTTTACCTTCTTGAATCAATACACCACCTATTCCAATCCGCTAGCGTCACATTCAATCTCAAAAGTCTTACCAAAATCGGGGAGTTGGAGTAGGGTGCTTGGGTGAGCTTCTTTTTCAACAAGTTGAATGCCTTCTCTTGCGCAGATCCCCATTCGAAAGGCACTCCTTTCTTTGTCAATTCATTCAATGGTGCGGCAATGGTGCTGAAATCCCGCACAAAACGCCGATAGAATCCAGCAAGGCCGTGGAAGCTCCGCTTTGTGACACGGTGGTGGCGTCGGCCGACTTTGGATGGCTACAATCTTTGTTTCATCCACCTCAATTCCTGTGGGGTCACAACATATCCAAGAAAGCGCAACTCGATCGGTGCAAAGGTGCACTTTTCGAGGTTACCAAACAAGCGTGCATCTCTCAAAGCATTAAAAAGCGATGCGTATATGATTCAAATGTAGCTCATGTGACTTGCTATAAATCAAGATATCATCAAAGTAAACCACCACAAATTTTCCAATGAAAGAGCGTAAAACCTCGTTCATCAATCGCATAAAAGTACTAGGTGCATTAGTTAGACCGAAGGCATCACTAACCACTCATATAATCCGAACTTAGTTTTAAAAGCAGTTTTCCATTCATCTCCTAATTTCATTCTAATCTGGTGGTAACCACTCCGCAAGTCAATCTTTGTGAAAACAATAGAACCACTCAATTCATCTAGCATGTCGTCTAGCCTTGGGATAGGATGACGATACCTTATAGTAATGTTATTAATGGCTCTACAATCAACACACATACGCCAACTACCGTCTTTCTTAGGAACCAAAAGAAGCTGGAGCAAGACAAGGACTAAGGCTTTCTCTTATCCACGGTCCAAAAGATCTTGGACTTGTCATTTGAATTTCCTTAGTCTCCTCCGGATTGGTCCTATATGCGACGGTTTGGCAAAGTCGCTCTGGGATCAAATCAATTTGATGCTCAATTCCTCGAATAGGTGGTAACCCGGGGTACCTCACCGAATACATCCACATACTCCGCAAAGGTTAGCAACAGGAGGAGGCAAAGAGCTAGCTATATCCTCAAGCGAGTATAAGGCATTTTTGCATATCAAAGCAAAGCATGGCAACTCATTATCACAAATTTCAGCAAGTTCAGATTTAGTGGCAATCATAACACATCCCCTCAATTTAATCCCCTCAGACTTAGGACTAGTCGCCACTTTCTCCCTTTTAGGTGGGAAAACACGTTTTGCTACTTGCTGATTTTCAGAATCATGCTTATCGGTGTTTCTTTCATTTTTAGCGCGCTCTTCTTCATCTTTCAAAATCTCAGCTGGTGTCAAAGGCAATAATTTAATCTTCTTACTCTTGTGTAAGAACGAGTATGTATTAGCTCTACCATGGTGCAAAATATCATTATCATAGATCCAAGGCCTACCGAGCAATAAAAGAGCATGCTTGCATTGGTACTATATCAAAATCAGAACTATCTTTGTAATTACCAGCTGAAAATTGCACGTTCACAACTTTGTTTACCTTTAACTTACCACACGAATTGAACCATTGGATGTAGTAGGGACGTGGGTGCGGTTGTGTGGTCAAGCCAAGCTTCTCGACCATCTCGGAGCTTGCAAGGTTGTTCTGACTCCCTCCATCAATGATAACTCTGCAGCTCGTCCTTCACGAAATCTGGTGCGAAACAAGTTGTGCCGTTGATTTTGCTCCGCTCTCTCCACTTGTGCGCTCGGCAAAGACTGCGCAACAAGGCTCACATGATACTCGGTGTCAACAGCAGCTACTTGTTCCTCTACATTATCAGCATCACTGTCTATCTCATCTCCTCCACCTGCAATGTTAGCTGCAAGTACGTATTCATCCTCAATATCACTAGTACTTACATATCCACCGTCTGTAGTGGCAAGGTATGCTCGCTGACTTGGGCAGTCCTTCATGACGTGTCCCATTCCCTTGCAAGCGGTGGCAAATAATCCGGTGGTACGACCGGTGGAAGCAACCGAGGAAGAACTCTTGGTGGAGCTTGTATACTAGTAGTTTTGCTTACCTCGGTGCATGTGATGTGGTCGGAGGTCCTGCTGAACGCACCCTACTCGAGTAGGGGGCAGCAGACCGTGTAGCTGAAAGTGGGGGTGTTTTGGCTTGCCCCGGCACTGGTCGTGGTGTAGACATGCTCCCAAAATTGTTCCTTGGCCTCTGTTGTCGTCCCTGCAATTCTTTTTCTGCCAAACATGCAAGTTGGAACAATCTAGGGACACTATCGTATTCTTTGTAATCCACTATATCCCGAATTTCACGTCTTAATCCTCCATACAAGCGTGCTATTGCGGCTTCTTCATCCTCAATAATATCACAACGCAACATGCTAATTTGTAGCTCCTGATAATATTCTTCTACGGATCTATTACCTTGATTTAAGCGCTGTAATTTGTTACGCAAATCACGTTTAAAGGAAGGTGGGACAAATCTATTACGCATAGCAACCTTTAAACCATCCCACGTAGTAGGCGCTAATCCTTCGGTGCATACCCTATTCCACCAAATGATGGCAAAGTTTTTAAATTCACTTGTGGCTTGCCTAACTCTATGCATTTCGGGAACTAAGTGAGCATTCAATTTCTGTTCTACCGTCATCTCCCAATCTAGATATATTTCAGCATCATAAGCACCCGCAAAAGATGGTATAGAGAACTTAACTTTTGCATATGGATCATCATTAACACGTGCATTATGTTCTTTGAACATTATTACCTCTCATACCTTGACGGTTGAAGTTCGGTCGGTTCCGTTGTCGTGCATCAAAGGCGTCGTGGTCGTGCACCTCATTATCATTATCAAACTCATGGTCATGGGCTGCACCATGAGGTTCCACACGACCAACGTTTGGCGGTCGGTTCACTATTCTTTCTAGGCGTGTAGTGAGCGCCGCAATACTATCGTGGATTGATTGTTGTAATGTGATCGTGGTAGCTTGAAGCTTCCTGTCGATGTCCTCATTAATGATGAGTGCGTTGTTCATCCAAGAGCGTAATGAGTTCTTCCCTCAAAACACACTCTTGCGCATCCAATCCTTCACCTGACATGGTTAGTAGTAGACAAAAGATAACACAAAAGTATTATTCCTATCACTACTAGGTGGTCGTAGGATGGAATCACACACTCACAAGCGTCTTACCAAGCTCTTATGAGTTTCTTACCAAATTGCAGCAGGTGGTCTGATCGGAGAAGGTGGGATGTATGACCACGGCGGAGGCGAATGCGAGGATCCAATCTGAGGGTCGAAAGTATGTGGAGCTTGGACGAGCAATGTTTAGTAGCAAGGAATAGCAATAATGAAATCAGATTTAGCAAAGTGAATAAAAGTCCACAAGATCACGATTCTTTGGCCCAAACGCTGTTCCTAGAACTAGCTCAAGCAAGCGGTGATAGGGTAGATACAAACACAATCGGATCCAAAATCACACAAAGAACTCCTTCTTCTTTTCTTTTTTTTTTTTTTTTTTTTTGCACTCTTTGCTTTCTTTCTTTTTTTTTTTTGCAAAACCCAACCTAGGTTTCTTTTTTTTTTTTTTTTTTTTTTTGCGAATGTGACCTTGACTCAAAACTCTTCAAAACCCTTTTCGGGTCTATGGATATATATAGGTCACAAACTTTTTAGGAGAGCAGGGTAAAAGGTAATTAAAAGATACTCTCTCTCTCTCTTCTCTCTCGAACTTTGGCTATGGAAAAATCCGACCATCGATTGTTTTCGACCGGTGGTGGGGTGTCAGATAGCAACAAGATAATAATTAGGGTTGTCGGACACGAGTAGTTGGTCGAATCCGACCAGCGTTCGTTCAGGCCAGTGGAGAAGCCGAATCCGAGTAGGTGGTCGTATGGGGGTAGTGTTGTGGTCGTATGGGGGGTCTAGATGATCGAAGCAAAGAAAGACTCGACGCTAGAAACTAGATTACGACGACTAGACCAAACAACAAAGACACCGACAATGGACTCGAATTCAACAACGCAAACGAAAACAAAATTGCGAAGGCACAAAGTGGTTTGGACAGCGGAATAATTACGATCTAAAAAATTTTTGTAGGGCAATTTTACGGACTCTAGGTGATGGAACAAAACTCACAAAGGGATAAGCGATATTACCTAACGGGCAACCTTAGCTCGATACCACTTGATGAGTCACGCGCCCGATCTTCCGATAGGTTCGATTTGGTTCGTCGTGAGGGCGTTGGCGCTTTGAGGCTTCCGACCAACAGATCTTCACCTCGCATTCGCTACACCCGACGCTGTCGTTATCGACCACGCTTGCACGCGATCGACCTTACCACGAAGGTTATTGTTCCTGCAAGCAATCGAAGCAACTCACAAGAACAAGGTAGATGCAATCTGAATTGTATTGCGGATATGGATGAAGTTTACAAGTGGGGTTCCTCAAACCGATAATCGTAAAGCGCAATTGGCGAAATAATCTAAGAAAACCCGCCTCTAAACTATGGCGCTCATGTATATATATAGGGGCGTGAGGAGGTCGGCCTAGGGTTGTGTAGTGGGATGAGGCGTACACAACACGGACTCGATCTCGTCACGTTTACAAAGTCTTATTAGTTTCCAAAACGGTGACGCAGCACCTTGATCTAGTCGTAGGACTGGTCCTGATGAGTCACGGGCCGTGTCCAACGAGTACTGTGCTCGCCTCTCTGGTCGTAGAGTGCTCTCAACGAGTCATCTGGTCGTAGGTCTTCTAGAAGTGGTCGTAAACCTTCTTGAACTGGTCGTAGGTCTTCTTGAAGTGGTCGTAAACCTAGATTTCTGAGTACAAGTAAATCATCTCCATTAGGCAGCATCATAGAGTTCTCAAATAATACACTCAGCCCTAGAAACGACTTTACCTGATAGATTAAGTCACGTGCTCTAGCTCTTGTCATAGGGCCTTGTAGTCCAACACCCAAATCTGGAGGGTCTTGTGTAGTACGTGTATCCGAAGGAGGGATGTCCTCATCAACAAGTCCCAAGAGGCACTTTTCTTTGCAGGCTTCCCCGTAAAGAAGATGTTGTCTTCCTTGGATATTTCCCAGTAAAATCACATCTTCTTCCATCTCGATCATGGTGTTCGGGTGAACATCTGAATGTACTCCCTCGACTTCCTGTCGTAAAGCTTCAAACCGTAGCTACCTGTGATTCCGCTGTGCTTGCTCATTCCATAGTAATACTAGAAGAGCTCCAAATCTGAGAGAATTCTCAGATAGGCTTCACAAAGGTAGACGAACACACTTAACATTGTGATGGAATTGGAAACAAGATTCAACAATTCCACCCCAAAGTGTTGAAGTACGGGCATGAAGAAATGGTGAACGGACAATCGAAAGCCACATTCACAGTACGATTGGAATACTAGAATGATATCCTCTTCACCCGAGAGCCAATGTTGTCCTTCAACATTGGTCCACTTCACATAGGCCCGCTTCAGGATCTTCTCAGCCGCGACCAGAGCCTTCATCTTCTCCGTATCTATCACCGAATTCTCCCACTTATAAATGGTTTGACCATCTTTTTCGAGTGAGTTTGATTTGGATTTGGAAAATTTTGAGAAGGGATTACGATTTGGTTGGTAATGGAGAGAACAAGAACTCGAAGGGTAGTCGAAGCAAATAGGGAAAGTAAAAATCTCGGGTCATGCCCACGGTAGATTTTTATAGCTGCATACTTGAGTTAGAGATTGTGGGAACTCAACAGTTTCCACCTCTTCGGGATCCATTCCAACGGACAAGTCTGTGAGAGTCGATTGAGATTCTTTAATCTGTTTGTTAGGAAAAGTGATTGTCTTTACAACTCAAGTGAAATTACCTTCTTGATCAAGTCTATTTCTGATCAAATGAAATATCAGTCGGAAAGACTTTGCTTCCGACTACTACTCTATGACCTCCTTTCTAGGTAAGTTATTCTCGCTTGAAGTTGGGAGGCTAGATGACGACGATCTAATAATCCTCAATTAACTAAATTGTTTATCTGTAATTGTTATTATAGATAGCAATATCCTCATGATAGTCTTAACTATACCCCTTATCATGCATAAGGGAAAATTTTAGTATGACTAGTTGTAAACCATCATACAACCACCCTGTATGGGCGTAAGTTGTTCTATGACCACCTGGTGATCGTAAGCCTTTCTACAACCACCTCATGGTCGTAAGTCTTTCTACCACTAGGTCAATTACGACTATCATACAGTCAACAAAGTCTACAGACATGTGGACTCAATTGACTAGGAAATCTTGTATAATATGTTTAAGATACAGAGCAGTTAGCATATGCTGTTATTCTCCAGAATAACTGCATGCACTATGCTTCTGTCACTGATGATAACTCTTAGGCGACGTGGGGTGTTGTTTCCCTGACGGTAACCTCCATCAATGTGTGCATTTCGTCAAACGTTAAGACGCCTCTTGGTCTGGAGTAACTGCCGCTCCATCATGCGCTATATAAAGGCTGAACGTCAGTGAATAGAGGGGGATCGGAGATGACAACAAGAAGACATTAAGCATTAGTCTCATTGATCTTCTTGCCGATTGTAAAGAGTATAGTCAATACATTAATACAGGAGTAGGGTGGATATTCTCTCGGAAGAAGATCTGAACTTGTCTAAATCCCTATGTTTTTTCTGCGTGGATCTATTTCTAGAAAACCTCTAAATATTTATCCGTAAGATCGATACTAGATCATCGACACACGTCATCTTATCTGTTAACATCAATAAGCCACACTCTTCTATTTTGTAGGCAAAACGAAGGAAGGGGGGAAGAATTGGTGGTTATCCGTTACTCAGCTGTAAAAAGAAAAGGATAACATTCTGACAGTCGTTCTAAGAACCACCACATGCATTCAACAACGACGTGTTCAATAATAGTCAATACAGGTCAGAGAACAGGAGTAAAAGTCTAAAAGAGATCCCCCAAGCTCCTGTCATGAACAATAGCTCTCCAATCTTTCAGAGCATGAACGATCGATGGTAGAATTCTAGGATCATAGCATAGAAGAACTAGAGGCCATTTTAATCTTACCGATTCGAACAGTATACGGAAGCATCAGAGGAGAAGGACGCAATAGAGGCTGATTGATTGATTAGCTCTAGGAAGAATGGGCAAGTACAGCGACGGGAAGGACGGCGGCGAGGCCGGCGGCAGCTACCCGCTGGTGGCGGTGTGCATAGACAAGGACAAGAACAGCCAGAACGCTCTCAAGTACGCCACCGAGACGCAAGTCCACAAGGGCCAGACCGTCGTCCTCGTACATGTCAATACCAAGGGCACCTCAGGCAAGCATCCATTCCTGATTCTTCCATTGTTTCTTACCAGCTTCTCTTCTTTTTTTCCTTTTTTTTTTTTGACGGCGTGTGCTTCAGTTTACAATGGCACGGTGTTGCGGGAGGGGTGGAGGACGCGGCCGGGTACAGGCAGCCGACGGACCCGCAGACGAAGGACCTGTTCCTCCCGTTCCGCTGCTTCTGCACGCGCAAAGACGTACGCGCGCATCCATCTCATCCGTCTCGATCGCCATTCGGATGCAAATGTAATGTTGCACGTACTTGATTTAAAGGATCTTAATTGACACGCATATCCATTGCAAGGACGTGGTGCTGGACGACCACGACGTGTCCAAGTCTATCGTCGAGTTCGCCGCGCACGCCGCCATCGCGAAGCTCGTCGTCGGCGCAACCGCGAGGAGCGGCTTCGTCAGGTAACCGACACCGGTTAATTCGTGCCCTAAGCAATGCGGCGAATTGAAGGCGTTCTAATCACGCTTGGTTGATCTCTGGTTCGTGAAGGTTCAAGGCAGACATCCCCAGCAGCATCTCCAAGACGGCGCCGGACTTCAGCACGGTGTACGTCATCTCGAAAGGCGGCAAGGTGTCGTCGGTGCGCCAGGCCATCCGCCAGGCGCCGGCTGTCTCGCCCCTCCGGACGATGATCCAGGGGCCCAAGCCCGAGCACGTGCCCACACAGAAATGGACGACGCCTCCTCCAACACAGAAACTGGCAGGTGATGCTGCTGGGACACCAAGACTGCAAGACAATTTAATCATGTAAGATTGTAGTTGTACCACGTGGCAGCTAGCGAAGAATTGAAGAAACAAGAAGTTGTTGATCATATCTCGCTGCATATGGAGCAGGTCGCCGTTCGCTAGGGGGCTGAACGCGTCGGCGAGGAAGGCGTTCCCGGACTTCTCGCTGCCCGAGTCGTCGGACATATCGTTCATCGGCGCCGGCCGCCGGAGCGTGGAACGGTACCCGTTCCCGCCGCGGTTGTTGAGCGGATCGGACGGCCACGACCACCACAGCTTCGACGCGGAGCGCACGCCGGTCAAGTGGGGTGACTCCTTCGGCAACGAGAGCGCGTCCCACTTCCACTCCCAGACCAGCACCGGTTCCTGGTCCTCCCTTCCCATGGTACGTACAAATGCACGTGCAAATTGTACCGAAAAGAGAATGAATTTGACATGCATGAGATGAGGCTTTGCAATGGTGTAAATGTGTAATGCAGGAAGACATGGAAGCAGAGATGAGGCGGTTGCGGCTGGAGCTGAAGCAGACCATGGACATGTACAGCACAGCATGCAAGGAGGCGCTCAGTGCAAAACAGAAGGTGATTAACCAAGAAAGCGTCGCGCTATCTTTGACATTTTGATGAGAATTATATTAGTTGATGTGATAGTTCGATATATGGATGCATGCAGGCCATGGAGCTGCATCGTTGGAAGATGGAGGAGGAGGAGCGCACACAGGACTCGCGGCTGACGGAGGAATCGGCCATGGTGCTCATCGAGCAGGAGAAGGCCAAGGCGAGGGCGGCCATCGAGGCGACAGAGGCGTCGCAAAGGCTGGCGGAGCTGGAGGCGCAGAAGCGGATCAGCGCGGAGATGAAGGCGCTCAAGGAGGCCGAGGAGCGGCTCAAGTCCATGGGCGCCGGCGGCTCCTCGCACGGGGCAGTCAGGTACCGCAAGTACACCATCGAGGAGATCGAGCTCGCCACCGATCACTTCGCCGAGGCCCGCAAAATCGGCGAGGGCGGCTACGGCCCGGTCTACAAGGGCCACCTCGACCACACGCCGGTGGCCATCAACAGGGGCGTAGCCAGCCCATCAACAGGTCTCGGGCCGGCCCAGCCGTGGCCCATATTTTAATTTCTGTTTTTATTGATCCACCCAATGGGAATTTGAGATTGGGCCTCGGGCCATTGCCCCGGAGGCCTGAGGCCCATCTCCGCCACTGGCCATCAAGGTCCTCCGCCCCGACGCCGCACAGAGGAGGTCGCAGTTCCAGCAGGAGGTGGAGGTGCTCAGCTGCATCCGCCACCCCAACATGGTGCTCCTCCTCGGCGCCTGCCCCGAGTACGGCTGCCTTGTGTACGAGTACATGGCCAACGGCAGCCTCGACGACTGCCTCTTCCGGCGCGGCGGCGGGCCCGTCATCCCCTGGCAGCACCGGTTCCGCATCGCAGAGGAGATCGCCACCGGCCTGCTGTTCCTGCACCAGACCAAGCCCGAGCCGCTGGTGCACCGCGACCTCAAGCCGGGCAACATCCTCCTCGACCGCAACTACGTGAGCAAGATCAGCGACGTCGGGCTGGCGCGCCTCGTGCCGCCGTCGGTCGCCGACACCGTCACGCAGTGCCACATGACGTCGGCCGCCGGCACCTTCTGCTACATCGACCCGGAGTACCAGCAGACGGGCATGCTCGGCGTCAAGTCCGACATCTACTCCTCGGCGTCATGCTGCTGCAGATCGTCACGGCGCGGCCGCCCATGGGGCTCACGCACCACGTCGCGCGCGGCCTCGAGCACGGCACGCTGGCCGACCTGCTCGACCCGGCCGTCCACGACTGGCCGGTCGAGGAGGCGCGGTGCCTCGCGGAGATGTCCCTCCGTTGCTGCTATCTCCGGCGCAAGGACCGGCCGGACCTCGCCAACGCCGTGCTCCCGGTGCTCAACCGGCTGCGCGCTCTCGCCGAGGACAACATGCAGTTCTGCAACACCATGAGCGGCGGCCTGAGCAGCATGCACGGCTCGCCATTCCACTGCAACTCCTCCTTGCAGTTGCAGCAGACACGACCCGTAAGATCCATCATTTCTTCTTGCAAAATGCAACTATGAAGTATGAATTATTCCGTTCGTCTCGGCATTAACACTTATTCAAACTTTTGCTGATTAATCCGCAGGATGCGACGAGTGATCCACTAGTAGGGAGGTCGCCGTACAGCGCGAACGCGAGCCAGTCCGCCATGCCTGCAAGAAGGCCCAACTATAACTAAGTTGCTCTGAACTTGTGACCGCTACGGGTGTTCCTATTCGCCTAAGAGCAGTGCAAAGATTTTTGCACACAAAACTGTTCACGCCTAATACTTGGTTTAATCTTTCTCCTGAATTTAGTAGCTAGCTACTGTTGTTAACGCAGAACCAGATAGCCATGTCATGTGTGCATGCATGCGCCTGTAGTCATCTCTTGATTCAGTTAATTGTAAACGACCTGACATCTTTCAAGACAAGTGAGATGCTGGCGGTTTCTTCCAGAAGTTTGGGAGGGGAAAAAAAAGCAGAGAAAGATCGATTCAGATATACATCTTGTACTACCACCACGTGAGTTTAGTCGACCAGAGCTACATTAGCAAGCCTAGCTTTTTTCTCGTGTTCAAATCATGTACTAGTAGTACCGCTCTTTCTCCTGTCATAACGTGCACCAGGCTGCGTATATCCCTGGACTGAATGATGCACGAGGCTGATTAAGAGAGGACATAGTAACGACTATCATTGCGATCGAGCCGTACTTAATTTTCCAATTGATGAAGACACGCTGAAATGAAAGAAGTTCATTTCAGTTTCACACGGTCCAAGTTACAGTACTGAACGGGCGTCTGTCTGATCGTGAGAGGCAATTCGCATTTAGGCGCTTCTATCTGCCTGACATACACCGAAAAGGTCGGCCGGGTTAAAGGCACACGTTTTGCACGTACGCGACTACTTATCCTGAAATCGTCTCTTCTTTGGTTTTCAGAACAAAAGCTGGTGTTCTCCTCCTCCTCCTCCTCTTCTTGCCGTTGTCACTCGTGATTTCGTCTACTACATGGCTGCATGTGTTGTGTAGTACACACAGAAGAGAATCGCCTGTCTGAACAAAACTGAATTGAGAAGCACAAGTTCGGCGCGACTGGCCTGTACCCTGATCTCCCGACAGAAAAGGAAATGACGCGGCTAATTCAAGAGGATTAGTCGCAGCGTCATGATAACGATAACGCGCGCGCCTACTTGATTTAAGCCAATTACGAGTAAGTAAACGCACGCATCAACGTTCGCCTCGCGCGCGGCAGGTGCAACGTACCTGAGGTCGGCAAAAGCCAAACGAGTCTTCGCACAAGTAGAGGTGCGACCCCAGCAATACGCTTGATGTAAAGTACTATGTATATTGCTAGTTACCGCATAATACCTACATGACTACTTTGCAGTTAAGACTTCGTGACGCCCGTGTAATGGAGGCATATCAAATATATAAAAAAAGAACTCGTCAAACGCACTGTACCCTTCGTACGTAACAGCCACAATAATCAAACTGATCCTGGTGCATAATTTCTACAGTAGAAAAGCGTGGAACAATTCACACTAGGACAGTTGAGAGACCCACGGCACCATGCTTAGGCATCAAATCAGAGTGGCTTGTGCACCAAACATCAACTAAAACCAGGATCGGATCCTCTGCCGTCGCAACTAGCAATGCACAGTAATTTCTCTGTTTGTCTGCATGGATAATCCTCAGCCGTCAACATCCACTGTGTTTTTTTGTACCGTGATTTGGAACAGTAAAATGCTGCCGTGCTGATCCAGATCACTGTTTGTTCTCTGGCAGATCAGTGTTGTTACGGTGATTCTCTACGGGATCCGGATCCCTAAGACCTTCCTTGTGCAAGCTTTACCTAGCACTCTAGACGAGATCCCAAAACCTTTGTTTACAGTTCACAAAAAGAAAGCCTTTGTTTACTGGAAAAGTGCATGGCCATCCTATACCAACCCCACAACTGGAACCCTGGCCTAGCTAGCTGGCCCTACTGCAGCGTCAGAAGAGACTCACAATTCCAAACAATAACAGGCTACAACACCAGCTACGCGCTCATTCCCCCACACCCGGCTTTGGATGCTAGGGGTACTGTTTTCCATTTATTATATAATATATTGTGTCAGGCACCTTTCGTTTCGTTTCGTTTCATTTCAGTTCAGTTAGGAAGAATCCAACCTCCGAGTTATCGGCTTATTTGTCAATTTTTTTATAGATAACGGCAAAAGTAGTATTCTCTCGTGTACAATTGCAAAATTAGCCTCGCGGGTTAAAAGCCCTTCTGATCATGGCAAAAATAGAACAGCGCTTTGGGAGGGAGGTCACGTACTGTGCTTGAGGTGCGCTATAGGTTTCTATTGCGCTCCCAGTCTGCGAAGAAACCTGACACACACCGCGACATCGCTGACATGTCTCCTCCCGCGCTCCCACCTTCTTTCCGCGGTACCAGACCACAGTAGATGCGAGCCTCCGTCCTATCGTAGTCTGAGAACGTTGTAGGTGACTTACCTAGCTTCTCGCGGTGCTATATTTTGCAATTGTGCGCGAGCATAAGTTAATTTTGCTATTACGAATAAAAAAATATTCCAAATCAACCAACAACTCTTCCTCCTCGCTCGCATTTTTCTCTTGTTCCTCTTCCCTCTCATATCAGCGTTCACCAAGGATCTTGTGTGCCTAGGGCTTCTAGTTATTCCTCTGCTCTCATTTCACGCTTGCTTGTGCCGTGTGCAACCATGTCTATCTAGTTGTCTTTGAATGTTGAGTGGTGTTAGATTTGGACTGATGAGTGTCAAGGTTGCATGGTTCAGTCTCATATTTCCTAGCTAAGTGGTGGGAGAGAAATTTACAGTGTAGAGTCCATGCCAACCCTTGAAACATGTGACATATGGCATGAGGTGATATGAGAATGACTATAACTAATGTCACATACACGCGCACACACACTTATTCGCGTATTCTCATGTGACTTGTGACTTGCGATCGTGAACATGTCGTGGTGGGGTCACACCGTAAACCGGGTCCACCTTTATTCTGCTAACCTGGTCGAAGTACACGGGTCGTAGTTGTAGATCAGTGTGGTCATAATACAGTGATCGAAGCCATAGACTAGTGTTGTCGGAATACACTAGTCGAATCCGTAGAACATGGTGTTGATAAATACTACTTAATTACTATTAATTTGCTTTTAATAAGTATTTATCGGTGGTTTAAAATGGGTTTTATTAGACAATTACTAGAGAGTAATTGTCCCATCCTTAAAAGGATATGGAGATGTCCAAACTGAAATAATAATAATAAAGAGTTCCTCTCATTTCTTCTTTTTCTTCTCTTTGCAACTGTGCTGGTGTGTTGTGCTGCTAAACCGAGTTGTCCCTTCTCCTCGACGCGCACCGGGAAGGAGGGCGAGCGTGTATCTCATAACCATTGTCGCAGAGTTCGCCTACACGAGGCGATAATAAGGTTCTTAGCAACGCTTTTGTGCGACCGCTCGCTGTAATGCATCGAGATTGTACTGCTTCCTGTTCTTCATCAAGCCCGACTGTAAACTGTTTGTGCGACCAAACGATAATGATATTCTTGCATATATTTGTAAGTGCAATACGTTGTGTGCTGCTAGTATTACTTCATGCATCTCGTGATGTATGTCTCATAATAAAAAAATTTAGTATTAAAATATTACGCATAATTCAACTAAGTGGGCCTTGCATCTCGTTTATTAGTACTCGTAAATCAACATCTCCCTCCATGCCATGGTGTCATCGCTACTACTTATTTTTGGCATAATTGCGTTATCAACTCTGCGTTAGTATATTGCTGATGTGGTGCTAAGTTGAATATAAATGCTACTCTGGATGTACGATGTACCACCTTTCATGGATAACTTGTGGACAAAATGTTGACTTCTCGCGTCGACTTATAAATCCGGCAAAAATGCCTCAGTGCGAAACATGCTGCAATTAGTACGATGGATTGACGATATGATCATCCTGCCGTAACTGTGATGCAAGCAAGGTGATTTGTTTAGTTACTCGCCTTGTTTAATCAGGAGTACTTATCCTACCAAACCGCATCAAGCAATAAATTGCAGGCAAAATGTTAATCCTACTAATAACGGCTGCTGCGTGCACAGTGCAGTTCCATCACAAGTCAGCTGATGCACAATTGCGCGCACACACACACATGAGAAGTGTGTCTCCATTTATTGCAGGAGTGCACCATTTTTATTCTCCTCGACAAAGGAAGGTGGCCCCACCTGGCAGGTACAGGACGGCCGGTGTACAAACAGGCCTCCATTCCCACATGCCCTCCATTAATGGAGGTATGCTTTGCCGCCTGCTCTCCTCATCTCTTTTCTATGTACTACCGACCCTTCGGCAGGGAATTTTTTTAAATGCCATCGGTGCTAGGTGACGCTTGGTCTGTATACACGCCAGGTGATGCTGGGTCTGTATACACGCAGTAACGATACGTTGCAAGTGTCGTGTGATACAATAACGTGTTATATAGTATCGGTGTCAGGTGCTATATAGCACTTGCTACGCATGAATCCATGCCTCGGTGCTATGTAGCATGCAAATATATCCATTTCCAAGAAATAGTCCCTCCTAAACAGAGGACCATTCGATTTCCTCAGTGTCCCCTGCTCTTTGATCTGCTGCTGCTGCTGCTCTGCTCTCGTATGCTTCTGCCCTTTACTACGTGAAAAATCAGGATGTCACACTAAGCAACACCCAGAAATGACCGAAATCTATGCATGCAAAGTAGAGCCCCCACAGGGACAAAAGAAACAAGAAACTGAGAAGGGAAAAAGGGAAAAGAAAGCACAGGGCGACAGAAGCAGGATACTGCTAGGAAATTATGTGTTGTGTTTTTGTTGCCTCTACCATGAGAGGACATCCATCCATTTTCGCAGGAGAATAAAGAGAGCAATTCCCCAAAACCACCAGAGAAAGAGGAAAGAAAAAATAAACTTTATTTGTTTCCCATTTCAAGATTTGCTCCATCCATCCATGATCCATCCGATCCACCCCACAATTACAGAATCCAAGAAGCCAGCAGGCAGGCAGGCCTCTCATGCCATCATCATTATAATCATCATCATCATCATCTTCTCCACAAGGAGCAGATCACCACCACCACAACTTACTCCAATGTCCAATGATGTTACAAATTAAAAGAAATTGCTTTCTTAACAACCCATATTATATGATCATCATTTGAAAGAACATAAACATGAAGAGGGAAAAAAGAAGTGCATGAAGGGAAAAAGAGAACTTAATTCCAGGAGCAACAGCAACAACAGAGATGTGATAAATTGTGGTGGTGGCTTGAATACCCAAAATGGCTAGGGACAACACCCCTAGATCCCACGTCGCATTGCCAACCACCGTCCATCCATGTCCGAGCAACGCCGGAATCCGTAGAATTATGGCGAGTCATCATGACGGCGGGGCGACGAGGGGCTGTGGCTGCAGCTGCTGCTGCGGCCCGGCGACGAACCGGTGTTGTAGCAGCTGCGTCGCCGCCGGCCGCCTCGCCGGGTTCTTCTGGAGGCAGCAGCTGATGAAGCTCTTGAACTCCGGCGAGGCTGTGGGTGGCGGAGCCGGCGGGTCGGAGTAGCAAATCGCGCACATCAGAGCGGCCCAGTCGCCCTGCTTGCCGAGATTCTCCCCGAGGGGGAACCTGCCCAGGTAGAACTCGAGAATGCTCAGGCCGAAGCTCCAGATGTCGCCGGCGTACCCGTCGTAGGCGCCGTCGTTGAGGTCGGTGTTGATGCGCTCGGGGCTCATGTATGCGATGGTGCCCACGGAGGAGTTGCAGGGGTCCATGGTCTGGTTCAGGATGCGGCCGACGCCGAAGTCGGCGATCTTGACGCGGCGGCCGGAGTCGATGAGGAGGTTGGACGGCTTGATGTCGCGGTGGACGATGTGGCGTCGGTGGAGGTAGGCGATGCCGGAGAGCACCTGGCGCGCTACGTCGGCGAGGAAGGCCTCGGAGGCGATGCGGCGACCCTCGAGGGAGCCCCGTCCATGTACTCGAGCAGGATCTGGAGCTCGCCGGCCTGCTCGTACATGCCGTGGCAGCGCACGACGGCCGGGTGCTCGGCGGTGCGCAGAATGGCGATCTCGCGCGTGATCTGCCGCCGCACGGCGTCGTCGTGGTTGCCGTAGAGCACCTTGAGCGCGTAGGGCCGGCCCGTGGGGCGGTGCCGCACCATCCAGACCGTCCCGCCCGCGCCGCTCCCGATGCGGCGGACGCGCTCCAGCTCCGACAGCGGCGGCGGGGCGGGCGGCGCGGAGCCGGCCGAGGTGGGCGGGGTGGGCGCGCCGAGCGACGACCCGGACGAGGACGTGGTCGACGGCGCGGAGGACGGCGGGAGCGGCAGCGGCAGCGGCACGGCGAGGGACGTGAGGTCGCGCTGCGGAAGCGGCAGCGTGAGATCCGGGCGGCGCCGCGACCGCACCGGCAAGCCCGGCTGCTGCCCCGCCCTCGGGTTCGGCGGCCCGCTCGGTCGCATCTCGCGCGCTCTCGCGGTGGCGCAACGGAAGGGAAGCGGAGCGGAGAGGCGGGTGCCTCGCGTGGATGGGTGGGTGGGTTCCGCCTGTGCGCGTGCGCGGCGGCAGGATTGGTTTGCGTCGGTGTTGGTTTTGTTGGGCTCGCGGGGTGGGGAAGAAGAGGTCGGGGCAGGGAAGACGGATTTGAGGCAGACGAGTGTTTTTTTTTTATAGAGACAGCCGAGAGAGGGGGGGTTTTTTGGGTAAGAAATGAATTCTCTCTCTGTTTTTCTTTTTCCGCCGTGTCGCAAATGCACTTTATTTTTGGGTTTGCCGTGTCTGCTTCTAGTATCATTTCCGCCCTTCGTTTTATTAGTTTTTCGTTACATTATTTGTGGTGTGAAGTGTAACCCCACAGTGACAGTGGAATGGCAACGGGGAAGAATGCAGGAAGAGCTATAAAATTAAAAACTACAGCCATGTTAAGGTCCAGTTTAGGATACTGGGAATTCTCTCTCGTCCTACGGAAATTGAATTATTTCATGTGAACTCATATATTACAAACAAGTACTAACTTTAGGCTTTGTTTTGAACGCAAGTATTTTATCGTATTCATGCAGGCGATCAATTGTTTCATGTGTTAAAATTCCTACTTCTCAAATAAGCCCTTAGTAGTGAGCAGGGTTCCAATTCCCAATGGTTCTAGGAGCTATGTGGGAATTTTCTCATATTCATGCAAGAATCAATTGTTTCCTTTTAAATTCCTACGTTTCAAACAAACCCTTAGCAGTGAGGAGGGTTCCCAATCCCAATGTAACTAGGAGCTACTTTCTAAGTGAGAGAATGCCATTTTGAACTATGTTTTAAACTCTAGTTGCTATTATTTTGTTGATGGAAGCTGAGATTTCTTGAAACTTCGGAAGAAAATGAGACATAAAATAGTAAATTTCACTTTAGACCGTGTAAAAGTACTATTGTTTTATTTTTGCATCATCTTTAGCAAATCTTATCACTTTACACCATCTCTTCTTACCTTTGATTCTAATTTGCACCAGGGGAATGCCTTGTCAGCGTGAGGGAAATAGGGGAGGTGTGCGGGGATCTTGTCGGTACCGAGGTATGGCCGGCGAGGCGACGATGACCCGAAAAATGGAGAGAGCGTGCTAAATAGAGTGCTCGACTCGACTCATATGCACAAGTCTGGAGTAGAGCGGTGTCATTTCTGTTTTATCAACCTTTACGACGCGCAGCGACCGGATAAAGGAGGAAAAGGGGCTATGGCGCAAGAAAGGAAGAACCCCCCTCTCTCCATCCCATGCCTAGCCGCCACCTCCCGTGCCATTGTTCACTATCGGCAATAACTAAAGAAGACGGTTAAATCCTTACTCTTGGTGCAAAATGCAAGACATGGTAAAAAGAGATAGTGCAAAGTAGAAAGGTTTACTAAGAGTGATGCAAAGTAAAACCATGATAAAATTACATAATCCAGAGCAAAATTTACTCAACATAAAATGTGACCAGGATTGGACCAATAACAACCAGCTACTGACTTCCGATAAGTTCCGTGTAACTTCCCCGAACAGGTTTTGAAACCACCGTAGTGAGGACCGCTTCCTCCTATCTCCTAATATAAGTCATCCTAGAATCTCTGTTGGTTAATTCTTTTTTTGTATATAACTATGAAAAATATATAGAAAATAGTATATATGTTTCTCATGGTAAATTGGTATTACTAGATTTATCAGTTGTCGAAGTGGTTACTTGGAGGCCTAATATTGTGTCCAAAACGACTAATTTTGGAATTGGATGGAGTAATTCATGGGTCACCTTCAAAAGGTGGCAGTGATTCGAGCATGTTGGGAATTGCATCGTCAATTTGGTTAAACCTGGTTAAGGAGAAGCAAAAACAAGGTACATTTCATTGCTCAGATTCCAAATTAGACACACTACCATTGTTCAGAGGGGAAAAAAATGTATTGGATACTGCAAAATCTAAAAGAGAGAGTGACTCATGGGCAGAATAACTCGTCGAGTATGTAGGGAAGTACATGCATTTACACACTTTCGGACCATTTCCCACTTAATCACTGTGCTCCTAACTTGTCCGCAATATCCAAAAAGCATTTGTTTTTCCAGCGCAGAATAATCACTTTCCACTGTTCTATAACCCCTAGTGAGAAGCAAACTCTCGCAGCCAAAAAAAAGGGTGAGAAGCAAACAGAACTGCTATGTACACCATCGATCCTACTTTTTCCAAAATTGAAAATGACAAAATTAAGTTTCCCTTTTCAAACAGGTCCTTTTTTCCTGAAAGGATTGAAATGAAACGCGCACCGTACCATTGAAAGTTTGAAACCCATTCAACTTCCCAACCTGAACGCACGATACATGGTGGATTTCTTTAAAAAAAACATGTAAATTGGCATGTAAGTGTAACCACCAATGCCATTTCATACGCATGCCATGCATCATGCGGGAACCGGACGACTGCAGATCTACCAGTATAAGAGTTTTTTTTTTTGCTAAAATGGCACGCACGGTTGATGCCTTGACATCAAATGTAAAAATGGCACCGTGGAACCTCCGTCGTCCGACACGTCGCTGAGTCTGTGCCCCAGCGGGCTAGACCCCTCCTCCGCACGCCACCTGGCCAAGTCCGCCCCTCGGGCCCGGCGCTGCCTCCTCCATGCGCCTGGCGCATGGACAAGGCTCGTTCGTGCACCCGAGGCCTGGACTCCGCGCCGCACGGCCGTCCACGCCCCTCCCCCCTCCCCCGACCCCAGTGTTTTATGATTTCATGTGAATTCTGGCAAAATACGTGCGTTCCACACATCTCCAGATTGAACCAAGCAGAAATCGTTGCCATGGTGACGAGCGAGAAGCTTGCAAGATGCCCCTGCCACTTGGCACGCCTAATTAACTACGACAAATTTAATTACGAATAAACTTATTAAGACTAATTAATTATAATTAATTTAATTACGACTAATTAACTACGACTGAATTAATTAAGACCAGATTAATTACGACAAATTAACTATGACTAATTTAATTACTACTAATTAATTACTACTAAACTAATATAGGCTAGCTAAATTATGACTGATTTAATTATGATTAATTTAATTATAACTAATTAATTATGACTAATTAACTACATCTAAATTAATTACGACAAATTAACTATGGAGAAAAAAATGTTAAACGATATAGCGTTTTTCCTATTATCAACGGGATAGGTGGACACCGTCTGATCTAACTCCTGAGCTTGACCGCGTCTAACACACGCGGCCATAACTCGCGAAGCTTCCTGTGACAAGAAGCTTCTCTCTTTAGAAACTAAAGATTCCCAACCCATCCCAGAAAAATGAAAAAAATCAGTAGCACTGGTGGCTAGTGGCTACTAGATCGCCATTGACAAGTTCCCTGATAGCCATCTCCCTCCTCTCATGGCTCTGGTTGAGCTTTGCCATGGCAGATCTAATGCTAACAAGTTCTTATGTCTACTTCAAGCCTGCAATGTGCATGGAGGAAACCACGTTAGCGGCGGAGGCCGCGTCTGCAGGTAGGGCGATCCTCAAGCGACACGCGGTGAGCGACGATAGGTTGATCCTCTATGACTTGTGTGGCCGTAAGCATGTTGGAGGACACAGTCTAGCGCGATGGGCAGTGCCGGCGAGCGGGCTCGGCTGGAGCGAGGCCAGTGGAAGCGACTATCGGAGGCGCGCACAACAATGTGTGGGGAGGTGAGTGACAACAGCAGCCTGGCGAGTACAGAGCCATGACCCAACTCGGTGGTAGGCGGGAAGACTAACTATCGTGACATCCCAGTGAGCGCAAAGCCGACCGTAGGTGAGCACGTTGGGATTTTTTTAACTCTTGTTTGATTTTTTATGAAACTTCTTGAAACATGTTGGAGCTCATTGAAACTTTTTTGTGTGAAACTTCTTGAAACATGTCGGAACTTGCTGAACTTCTTGAAATTTCTTTGTCTGAAACTTGTTTAAACTTGAGTTCCAAAATCTAAAACTTGTTGAACTCTTTTATTTGAAATTTAAGTTCCAAAATCTGAAACTTCTTGAAACATATTGAATCTTGCAGAAACTTCTTAAAACATGGTCTTGAAATTTACTTGGAATCTTCTGAAAACTTATAGAAATACACAAAACTCACTGAAACCTGAAAGTTTTAAAATATTTTCACGTGACTTCTTGAAACTTCATGAAATTTGTTAACACTTCTTGAAACTCTTGTGTCTGAAACCTGTTGAAACTTGAGTTCCAAAATCTGAAACTTGTTGAAACTTGTGCTTGAAACTTTCTTATAATCTTCTGAAAACTTTTAGAAATACGCGAAACTCACTAATGCCTGGAACTTTTTAAATATCTTCGCGAGACTTCTTGAAACTTCATAAAACTTTTTACATATAACCAAGTTGCGGACATGGGAAAGAACAAAACATAGAAACTTACCTAAATATGAAAATTGTTGAAATTTTGGCTTGAAACTTTCTTTGAATTTTATGAAAACTTCCAAAAATATGAAACACATTGAAACCTTACAGAAACTTGAAACTTGAAATAAGGAACTTTCAAGCAACTAAAACTTCACGAAATTGCATGAAACTATTATAGAGTTGGAAATGCATTCCAACGGTTGCATTTCTAACGATATAGCAAGGGCTAGCAGCTCCTTAACGATGACTAATTTACTTACGACTAATTAACTATGACAAATTTAATTATGACTAAACTAATTAAGACTGAATTAAATACAACTAATTAACTACGACTAATTAATTATGACAAATTTCATATGACAACTTAATTATGATAAATTTATTATGATAACTAAATTAATTAGGACTAAATAATTATGATTAATTAACTACGACTAATTTACTATGACTAGTGAATTTGGGCCAAGTAATTACGATTAACTTAATTTAACAGTAATTACACAGTTAATAAACATAATGCGTAGAACAAGGACAAGATGCCATGGGGGCACGGACAAGGTGAGTCCGGCCCGAGGGGCATGAGCAAGGCGACACATGGCGACTACGGCTCCAGGCGCACGAACAAGGTGAGTATGGCCCGAGGAGCACGAATAAGGCGACGTGTCGCGTCCTAACGGATCCGTGGTGTTTTTTTTTTTTTGCATTTGACCTGCATAGAGGGCTAAAATTGCTAATTCGTGCGTCAACAGTGCTAAATGCGCCAAAAACTCCATAAGCTATTGGTGATCTTTATTTTTTTTCTTCAATTTAGAAATAATGTTATGGATATACCACTTAAACGAATATATTATACTTTATCAATTTTTAGTATACTTAAATACCATTTATTAGATACGCCAAGGCGACTTGATTGAAAAAATTTCATTATAACCCTTTATTTTTGCTATATACCCTTTTCATATATAAAATAACTATATACACAAATTTTGCTGTAAAAAGTTGGCGGTACAACACATGCGTGCGCGTTGCAATCGGCGGTAAAAGTATTGTATCATCCAAACAGGCAGTAAACCGCGCGCCGATCGAGCCGCCCTTATGGAGCGCTGAACATGCCATTTTGGCCCACTAACCCACCACCCCCCACGTGTGACGTCATGCGTCTAGTGGACGTTATTACGAGGTTGAAAGTAATTATAATAATAATTTTACAACTGCAATGTTCATCACATTTATATTTTTTTTTACAATTGTTTTGTATGTGCATGGCTGGATTTGCCATTAACTACAAGTGGAGACTAGTAAATTTTTTTGTAACAACAGTAAAGTTATGTGGAGGTTACACTAAATCTAATTTAACGATGCAGTAAAAAAATTAGTAAACACACAACGAGGTTTTATTCGTAAAACTTATATCATTCTGTTACCATCGTTGTCACCAACCTACCGGTGAAAACCGTTCGTGAATCGGAGCTTCCAATCAAATGTTATTGCAAAAATAAGAAAATAAACATTCATATACAAAACAAGAAACCAATTATTTGCTAGTTGGTTGTTTACTTATTTGTACTAGTTGGCTAAGATGACAGTAAAGTCATGTGAATGTTTTAGTAAAAAAATAATAGTAATGCGTAGAGAGATTTTTATTTATGAGACTTGTATCATTCTGTTACCCTCGCCGTCACCAAGCTACCGACGAAAACCGTTCGTGAATCGGAGCTTCCAATCAAGAGTTATGGCGAAAACAAGAAAAGAAACATTCATGTACAAAACAAGGAATTGATTGTTTGCTAGTTGGTTGTGTACTTGTCTGTACTAGTTGGCTAAGATGAGAGTAAAGTCTTATGGAGGTTGTAGTAAATCTCTTTTAGCAAGATAATAAATATTTTTTAGTAAACGCATAGAGAGGTTTTTATTTGAGAGACTTATATCATGATGTCACCCTCGTCATCACCAAACTACTGGTGAAAATCGTTCGTGAATTGGAGCTTCCAATCAAAAGCTATTGCAAAAATTAGAAAAAAACACATTTATGTACAAAACAAGGAGTCGATTGTTTGCTAGTTGGTTGTCTGCTAGTTTGTAAAACACATGTGTGCGCTTGTTGCAATCGGTGTTAAAAAGTCTTAGTATCCTCCAATCTGGCGTTGGACATTTACCGCAACCTCCACATGAATTTATTGCGTTGCACCTGCACCCACGCCTCCCGCTCGAGATCGACAGTAAAACACATGTGTGCGGATTACGATCGGCGGTAAAAGTCTTGGTGTCGCCAAATATGATAGTAAAATCCTATACCAAAGCGAATATCGGTGAAATCGACAGTAAGACGAAGATCACACGTCACCTAAATCGACAGTAAAGGAATGTTACTACCGGAATCGACAGTAAAACCAAAAAATCACTAGAATGTCGCGGGTCGGACTGTAGTTGACAGTAAAGATACTCCTGGTGGCACTGGAACGGTTATAACAAAATTACCGGTAGACCCACGTGTACCTAGCTAATTTTACTGTGGAAGAAAGCCTCGACGTCAATTCCATTCAACTTGGGAGCGACACCAGCCAAGACCTCTACACCTAGAACGTGCCAAGGGACAACTCAGATTCCAAGTCAAGCCACCAGGACTCCACTTCCTTCTGTAATAGGCCAAGTGACACAAGTCGCCGCAAGGCAAGCCCAATCAGCTCAGCACGTTGTTCTTGTTAAGTTCTTAGCCAGTGCAGCCATGGTTGCAGTTTTGTCTCGCTCAATGGAGAAAGTCGAATGGAAGAGTGAGCAAAGTCCGAGTCCCGAACCTATTCTCTAGTCAGCCCGAATCTTGGGTCGAGATTCCGTTTAAATGGGCTAGGTTTGTAGCATTCCAATTTTCAGAGTTTTTTTTGAAAATTTTCAAAAATAAAAATAACCATTTGATTTTATTGCTAACGATTAACTAGGAATTTTTAAAAATAAAAATAATTTAATATGAATTAATAGAAATTCAATTAATTCAAATTTGGTTCAACTGGATTTTCTAGTATTTAAAGTCAAAAATATTATTTTAAGCTTTTTCTTGAATTTTTTGGATTTTAAAAAGGGTTTTTCTTTTTCCCCAAAAATTCAAAGATAATTTATTTGTAAAATAAAAAGAAAACTTAAAGTTGTAAATAATTTTATTAAGTTCCAAATGACTCAAGGAATTTGTGTGTATTTTTCTTGAATTTTTGGACTTTATTTACTAATTTCTAAAAGCCTTTTGAATTTGTTGTATTTTCTTTAAATAAAGAGGTATGAAATCTCCTTTCTCTCTCCGGGCCGATTCCCCCCCCCGACCCAGCCTTCCTCTCCCAAGTTCTTCCCCTCCTTCGGTGCATCTACCGCCCCTGTAGTCCCCTCACCGCTTTCTTTCCACCACATGCAAGACGCGCCATGACTCTGTGCGCTGCGCCACTCCATTCTCCCTTCCTCCCTTCTCCCCCAGCTTCCCCCATCCCTGGCTATAGGAGCCCCGGTGCATCTCCCTAGCTCCCCTCCCCCACCATTCCTCCCTCTTCAACCTTCTTCCACATGCAGGAAGGCAGAAGAGAGCCGAAGCTCCCGTCGACCGCTGTGCCTCACTGCTATCAGACCACCCCAGCCCCCAAGAGCTCTTCGCCACCTCGGCTTCCCACAAGCCATCCCCAACTCCCCTCTTTCTCCACAGCCGTCGTGTGCCTCCGCCCACAAACCGCCCCTCCGATAAGTCTTTTATCGCTTCCACCGACCTCCCCTCTTCTTCCGCGACCAAGCAGCTCCGCAGAGTTTGTATCGATTTTTGAATTTCTTCGAGTACTCCTCTTTGAGTACTATTTTTTTAGTACAACTCTTCGAGTACTGTTCTTCGAGTACTGCTCTTCGCGTACTGTTATTTGGGCACTATTCAGCTTTCGACTACTTGGTCGAAAGGAGCTTTTCACTACCTGGTCGAAAGGAGCTTTCGACTACGTGGTCGAATGAGGTTCGACTACAGCCGCTACCACCCCTTCTTCTCTACCTCGGCTGCCATCGCCCATGGACCCATGCGTATAGACGTGTTCCATGCACTGTGTGGTACACCGATCCTCTCTCTTTCTTTTTCCCTGATTTATTTCAAAACCAGAACTTCAAAAATCCCGTTCTCCTCCGCTATAACTCAGAATTTAGTGAATTTTGTTTCTAAATTTGTCTAAATTCAAGATCTTGCTAATGAAGTGGTCTTGTTTAATTTGGAGTTCATTTGCTATTTTCTTGCATATTTATTTGTTCTATTTGCTTGTCTGGCACGTTCGTCCGAGTAGAGTTCGGAGAAGCAGGAGATCTCCAGTCTAATCAAGCATAAGACTTTCAAGACTCTCTCATCTCCAACCCAGGCTAGTCTCCTTTGACCATTTTGCACCTATGATTTTTAAATATGGTTTGCTGTTTTTAAAAGTTTATGCATTGCTATTTATCATAAAATGATGAGTTCAAATTGTAGGCTGTTAGTTAAAGCTAAAATTGTTGATGTCTTCCTTTGATAATTGTTACTTCATACCCTTGCAACCATAGCATAGTAACCGCGGAATATTGATTACAACATTGTGGATTGGTTTAACTTGGTAGACCAGCTTTTCGGTTTTGATCAACCCCCTGGGAGGAAAGCCCATTATTAACCTTTATACTTTACTTGGAAAATGTATGACATAAGGTAATGTCAGTATTTGAAAAATAAACTAAACTTGTGAAAACTTGTTTTAGACTTGGGCGGATGGTAAGACATGCAGGTGTAGCTAAAGCACGAGAAATTGTATTATGGTAAGTTCCACCCAAGTCATATTAAGAACCGACGCTTGTGACTATCCAAACTGAGTACTACCGTACAATCACATGTCTGATTATGGGAAGGACCTGACCAACTAATTTACTGAGTCCAAGCATTAAGCTCGCAGGCTGTAGTTGTTAGGTGTTCCTCTTTGGGTCGTGCAGACGATGGTAAAAGACATCCATGTCTATCGGGCTTGCTCTGAGGATGGTAACAAACATCCATGCCCGGGCAGGTTATCCCCCACAATGGTGAGCTCCAGATTGATGGTAAATGACGTCCATGACTTGGGGGTTAAGCTCATCGGACGAGCTAATGCAAGGGTAAATATTGTAAAGGCCTTGTGGTAATCTCCCCTTGATTCACATGTCTAAGGAAACGTGTGTACATATCAAGATGATTATCTCGTGTGGGTCAAGTTGTACAATCTCTGCATAGTATAAAACTATTCAAATAACCGTGCTCATAGTCAAAGGTGGGCAAGTTGCGTTTTCACATGGTAGATTTTGGTTTTGATTTCAAAAGAGTAAATATTGGAAACCGGGAGCAGTGGGGACTCTCGGGTAGTTTTCTAGTAGCTAGAGCCAGTTGGGCAGCTAGAGCCTTGATATTAGTGGTTGGTAGCTAGAACCTCCACTAGAGATATAGTTAATTTATTTATTGAAACTACTTTTGTCAAATGTGCTTTTATGAAAATGTTTAAATGTAAAATATTGTTTTATGTAAAAGAACCATATCAGCCTCAATTGTTAAAGCTATGCATATGTATTTTTCCAAGACTCACGAAATACTATATGTACTCACGTGCTACCATCAAATTAAATCTCAGAAACCTTCAAACTTGCCGAGAATGAGTACTTCGAAGACCACGCAAACTAGGGTGCGCTCCTCGACTTGATTTCCTATGAGCATATGGATGGACCATCACTGGGGTTATCTCCTTCTGCTGCGGTTTATTTGAGTTGTTTAGCCTGAAAGGGCAGTAATTGTAAGTTTCAACCTTAAGGTCATTACTCTGTTGTTCTATAATATGCATTAGTTTGACGTTGCAAGATAAGTGTTGATATTCAATGATATAACTGTATGCACTAGCTACTGATCTAGGGACTAGTGCAGATATACACAGAGGGGCCCAGATTTAGAAATTTTGGGTCCGAAAATGTCCCTGACTGTATGTATGGTGCCACAGATCTGCATGAAGTTCGATAATGAGGGTGATGCTTACCAGTTCTACTGTTGGCGCGCGCAACATGCTGATTTTGGCGTCTTAAATAGAAGGAGTAGTAAAACGATCAAAGAGTTATGCTGCACTCTACAGGGTAAACACGACTTCTACATGCTGGAGAAGGAGCGTGAACGTAGCAGGACCTCCAAGAGGATTGGGTGTAGGGCATTCGTGAAGCAGCATAAGAGCCCAAACATGGCTCTGTATGCATAAAGCGGGTTGTGTTGGAGCACAACCGTCCACTAGCTAGGATGCTGTCCTTGGTCGCATTCATGCAGTCGCACAAGAACTTTGTCAGAGATGCATGGGGGGACGCGGTTGGGGAGCAGCATAACATACCATTTCGACGGTTTTTACTTTGTCCCGTCATTGTTTTTGCTTGTGTGATCATGATGAATTACTGTCCTTTTCTTATTCACATTTTTATTGCTGTGACCATTTCGACTTACTGTTTTTCCCATATTCTCATTTTTTTACTTCCATGTTGTGTGTGTTTACTGTCAGTTACCATCCATTGTACTGACTAACCCCATCAAGGCTGCGAATACGCGCGCCGACCACGCCTATAATATGAACAACCTGATGGTTTTCTTCAAGGAGTGTCATTTGTAGAATGACAAGTTCTACCACAACATACAGGTGGATGATGACGGCGTTGTGAAAAACGTCTTTTAGAGCCACGCGAGCTACAGTGCAGAATACGCTGACTTCGGAGACGTCGTCACATTCGACATAACCTACAAAACGAACCGGTACGAGATGCCTTTAACTATGTTTGTTGGCTCCAACCACCATTTGCATAACACCATGTTTGGGGTCACGCTGCTTCGTGATGACAAGGCAACATACTTTGAGTGACTGTTCAGAACGCTCCAAACTTGCATGGATGGCAAAGACCCCATCTGCATACTAACCGGTGATTCTCATACTGTTTAAACGTAATTACTACATATGGCGATCAGGATCACTGGCTATCGCATGTGTGCTTTTCTGTGTTCTCTGTATCTGATCCAGAATGTATTGTCAATGTTGGTAAAAAAATATTACGTCTCTACCTAAGTTTTACTACATAATGTGTTTTATTATACTGCAGATCAGCACCTAGCCATGCGGCTACCATCCTGCACGTCTGCCCCCACAGGCACTAGCTGTGCAGGTGGCACGTCCTGAAGAAGTGCAAGCAGAACCTAAACAAAGTATACGCGAAGCACAACGGGCTGAAGGAGCGTTTGGTTTCTGTCATAAACCATTCACATACTCCTAGAGAGTTCGAGAATACGTGGGAGAATCTGGTGAGAGAGTATCACCTTTAGTAGAGCCAGGTCATTACTAGCCGCTATGACCTTCACGAAAGATGGATCTCCGAATACTTCAAGGACGTGTATTGCGGTAGGACGACATCCACGCAGAAAAGGGAGAGTATGAACAAGATGATAAAGCAGAACTTCGTGGATAACATGACTTCGCTCCACTAATTAGCATGGAAGATGCATCGTGTACTGCAGAAGACGAAGCACTCCGATGCTCAAGAAACATATTGTTCCACGATATGCAGATAAAAAGGTTTAATGTGACTTACATACACATTTATTTCAATTTCTTCTATGATTTACTGTTAGTTGTCTTATTTTTACCGTGTCTCTCACCCCTCTTTCTTTTTTACTGTGATCCATGTATGTCATTACTTCTTGTCCTTTATGTACCTCCTCGTGACATATACCATATCGCACACTATCCAAGCCAACCGGTGAGAGCCACTCTATTCCTGTTCGAGGAGCAGCTGAGCAGGGTGTACATGCCTGCGGAGTTCAAATAGTACAAGGAGGCCTACTTCTCCAGTACAGCCTTCCGCATAAGGGAGGACACAACCCGAGATGGCATATTGCTTGTGTCTCACGAGAAACAGTCTACAACGTTCGCGTGGTCGCAACACGAATTCAAGATGGTGGTCGAAGATGAAACAGGTACATACAACTAGGGGTGAAAATGGATCGAATAGTTTCCGACCGATCCGGACGGAAACAAATTTGGATTATCTCGAATTGGATTTTTCTCGGATAATTTTCGGCTCAAGAACGAATTCGAATTTTTTTTGTCGGAAAAAGAAACAAATACGATAGGCATGCTATCCGGCGGATACGGATACGAATACGGGTTATCTGGATAAGATGAAATCCAAATATCCAGATTTATGCCAAAAAGAGGATTTCGGCCCAAAAGAGAAAATGGGATTTTAATTAATTTCTGAATTTCAGAAAATGCAACAAATCAAATAGCTTTTTTAGAAAATAACAAATAGAGTTTAAAAAAATTCTTAAAAAATCACAAAAAAATCTTGAATTATTCTGAACTTAATAAAATTAATTCCAACTTAAAGTTAGTTTTTATTTTTTCACATAAGTTATTTCAAATTTCTTAAAAATAGGAAAAACTTTTTTAAAATCCTGAAAATTCAAGAAATTAATTAAAACTTCCTTTTTACTTTAAATCAAATAAAACCTAGAAAAACTCATTAAATTTTATTTTTGATATTAAAAACTAGGAAATAAATAGTTAACTTTATTTTATTATTTTTATTTTTAACCAAGAAAACTCTTTTAAATATTAGAAAATCTAATAAAATAATAACTTTATTAATTTTATTTTTGGTAACATACTTTGGGATGTTACATTCATTTGCGTATAGATTAACCATCCAACATAATCAATGTTAGTGTGAACTAAGTTTTATGTATGCGATGAATTAAGTGTGAATGCGTGATGACTTGTGACTTTGTGAGTTATGACTTATGAGCTAAATATGGTAAACTAGGTGTTATATTTGTGATGAACTAGTTAATGCAGCTTGCTAGTGCCAATATTATGTGGTTACTGAAAATATGAACAATTTATGAATGTTTGCATCAAATAAACTAGTTATATATTTTCGTTAATTTATGACATACAATTTAAGGGGTTTCCATGTTCCGAAAAAATAGCAGTGACCGTATTCGTCTCGATTCATATTAACTATGTATTCGTATTCAATATTATTCGTATTCGGGGTATTCATATTCGTATCTAGATCCAGAAAAAATATGAAAACAAATATGGCAGAGCCATTATCCGTCCGTATCTGATCTGCTTTGACCCCTACATATAGCTGTGAATGGAAACACTGGGAGCACACGGGTTCTTTTATTGTCTTTCAGCTAGTAGATATTGTTCAATTTATAATACTTTTACTGTCCAATGCATATATTCAACTTACTGTTGCCGATGCATATTTACTGTTAACCCGTCTTCGGCTTACCGCCCGTAGGGCTGTTCTACATGCACCTGGTGCGAGCGTTCACCCACTTGCAAGTCAATAGTATCCCCAGCCGCTACGTGCTCGGTAGGTACACTAGGAATGCTAAGGTGGATGTGACGTACGACAGACACGACCTAATGCAGGTCGGACCCGATGGAACGACTGAGATGTATCGGCACACAACCTTACTGACAGACACTATGTGCGTAGTGAGGTCACGGTGCAGATTGAGTCTTGCTATGATAGAGCCATAGAGGTCCTCATGGAGCTTCGCATGCAACTTCATACTGTACCCAACGACATTGGCCCGGTGGCTGAGGAGACCGCTGAGCTCGATGAAGCAGACGACGATACGATCAACCCATTAGCGCCTCCTCTGTCATAGACCAAATGTCGCAAATGAGTCGATGACAAACAGGAGTAAAGTTTTGCACCAGTGGGGAAGAAGATGATGAGGGCGTGCAACATATGTGTCCTGAAAGCCAGTCACAACAATGCTACCTACCGATCCCTACCCCAAAACAGAGGGCGAGGGGGCAGGATTGGCGGTGGTAGTGGTAGGGGGAGGGAGTAGGGTCGAGGAAGGTCCGGTATGCACCACCAACGGATTCATGGGGATGAAACAGAAGATGACAATGCTGACGATTGTCTTCCTGCAGAGTCAGATGACAGCGATACGTGTTGAATAACCATGTTCTTTACTTACATTTTAGTAAACCGTTTACTACATTGTCGTATGTGAGTTACTATGGTGTATCTGCTAACTGGAAAACAAACTCACTATTCGGCTTGCCTTGCATGTTTTACTGTATATTCAAACTCTCTTATTGCAAATATCACGTGGTATTACTGTTAGTTTTTTGTTGTGTTGACCATAATCTATTACTGCCTTTTGTCTATTGGTTACTATTTTTTTTGCTAAAAGAACGCAACGATCAATTGGCGTCTTTGTTCTACTGACATGTGGTAGTTGTTTTATTGTACGACACCAATAACATTAGTGACGTTTATTTTTAATATTGAATTACTGCATGCGTAAAAAAAGACTTTACTTTTAAACTGTACACACTGCCACTCCATCTCCCCGATGCGTCTCTTTGTCTCTCCTAGACGACTTATAAATATAACGTATCATCAACTTGTGAAGCATTGCATATGCGAGATGCCCCCAAAAAAGGCTTTCCCCGTAGTAAAATCCAAAAAAAGCACAAGAAAAAAAGAACAAAGATGATTACAAGCTCTTCTTCTGCTCCACTACAAACTATAGTTCTAAGCTACCTAGTACTCATACGATCTTCTGTCCGACAGAGCCTGATCGAGGCTGCGGACCATGATTATGTCTGCGACCTTCTCCATGCTCCGCCACCGTGTCTACTGGAGAGGGTGGCTGCAATCATCGGCACTCTGTGTCTTTTGCTAAGCTGGACCATTGTACTTGTGTCCGACGTCCGGCGAATCAACCTCGTCTTGGAGATCATTCTCACGAACTACGTGGATTGATTCAAATCAACCATCTAGATGATCGAAGACTACATCGGCCACAAGACGAAAAGATCGACGACGCCGAGACCGTGGAAGAGGCGAAAGTCCTCATCTAGATAATCGTCGACATGCTTCCTTCCCTCAATTGGAGCCAAGCTCGGCTTGCCGCCGCGAAGGAGCAGGTGGAGGCATATCTTCACGTATTCCCTGATCCAGACCCCGACGAACTCCATGAGCGGGCTTACGAACGGCTGAGGGTTGCGATAGGGTCCTGCCTTGGCCACTAGAGCCTCCTTTCTTTTCTCTTTCTTCCCTTCTTTTGTTATTACCAGGCAATGTAAACAAGAAGAAAATGGCACCATCCATGCTATTTTGGCCGAGTAATATTTAATAATTTTTATATCATATTTTTTTTACTGTTATGTACATATAACATTCCTGCAATGTTTTCTTTTGGTTTACTGCCGGAACACAAAAAGAAGGATACGATAAAAATAAAACGCGACAAAAATACATATTTACTACTTTATAATGATTGTTTACCTCTTCTTGCATGTGCTTTTACTATCACACTACCTTTCGCACTACTGCCCGATGAACATTTACCACAAAAATATTATGTGATAACTCTTTACTTTAAAATGCGAGAGCAATTACCGAGCTTCGATTTTGTTCCTAATTAATGCATATGTGTCATGTTTTACTACATTGTGACCTACATTTTACCGTATTACCTTCGCACTCTTTTATTTTGTATATTCGCGTGTGAATAGCTGAAAACACTGTACCAAATCAAACCAAGCCCTCTTTTTTTTTCAAAAACAAATCGTACAATGCTGCTCGAGCTACCCAATGCGTCTCTTCGTCTTCCCCACTATGACTTATGAGGATGTTCTCGGCAGTAAAATATATTATAACTTTACTGTCTTACTATTTTATTTTTACTATCAAATACATACTTGCTCGAATAAATTCGTATGTTGCATGAAAGGTAGTAAAAACTAATAACAACTTTACTGTCTTACCTGTTATGTTTTACTATCAAACAAACTAGCATAAAAAAGCATATGCCATATCTCGTGTTATTTATCGTCAAAATTGAATCCCGTACGCGGTGCAGTGTTTATGAACCACCGACTATAGTTGGTGGGCCACCGTATGCTAGTTGCACGCTCACACATTGCATCTAATTTACACCGCGGTAGAATAACTATTCTACGGTCAGCCAGTAGTATAATATATGTGCCGCTTTCATAAGCATTGTGAACGAATTGGATCGGCGAGTGCAAAGGTTATCTAATTAACAAATAGAACCTTTTAGTTAAGGTACCGATCGTTTCTGGTCAGGCGTGCCGCAGGAGGAAGGCACCCGTCGCCGTTGCCATTTCCCCCGAGCACTCGCGACTCACAGGTCGCTGACAAGTCTGACCCTCTGAGTCGTGGACCCACATGTCAGCCGGAGCAAGCAGTTTGTAATTTTTTGAAGCCTCTGCATGCATGGCAGCGAATGTACGGCGGGGGGTTACGCAGTCGAGGGAGGCGACTTGGAATTTTCGATGCTCGGATTTCAGTGCGATGGCTAGATTGGAGCATGTAAACAAACGCCTAAAAAATTACGCCCGCCAACGCCTGCCTGCCTGCCTGCCATACATTGCATCGAGATTCACAGCGCAATTAATATCGTCTCATGCGGCACGTGGATTTCGGCCTCCGCGCGCGCTGCCTCGGGATTCACATCCCCTTAATTACTGGATTAGGGAATTATACTGCTACCAATACCGTATACAAGTACAAAGAGGCCAACACGGCAGTACCTACCTGGCTATGATGCGTATGCTACACAAATCCGCAAAACTTGAGCAAAATTCATAATGGAACGGAAAAGATGCAAAGAAAAGAAAGAACGAAGGTTTTTAAAAAAGTGAGTTGTGTATGGGGACTGAACAAATTATGGTACAAGTCGAGCAGTACTGCCTTTTGTAATGGGATTCTCGGGGGTGGAGAAAGAGGCTGTGAGATGGACGGATGACGGGACGTGGCAATGGGTGGCACGCCAGCTAGGCGACGGCACAACAAGTCAACAACGCCAGTGCTGGTGTACTAACACTAGTACTCCTACCATACTTCCCCCCCTGACAATCGCACATGCTTTGTAGCACTCATTGCTTAGGACACACATTACACATGCTACTGTTCCATCTCAAGGTTAATTTGAGTGCCACTAGTGCATGGAGCAGAGCAAGTGAGACTAATGAAGATGTGTGTCCATGATTCATGTGTGTTCACTGCTCCTTTTCCCCAAACGTTTGAATTGTCCAAAGAAAGTGGGGATGATTTTATTTATTTATTTTATAAAAAAAAGTGATGGGAGACTGTTTGGTGACCCGAATCAAATGGTTAATTGAGGTCCTGCCCTGCTGCCTTGTTGGCGAGAAGAGATCAAAATGTTGACCCATCCATGACTTTGATCAGGTCAGAATCCTATCCTTGTTCGTACTAACATGTAATAGATCAGGATACCCCCTACTAACGAGTCAATCCCTGGAGGAGATGGGAGTCTAGACGACCTGATCAATTTCTCTGACATGAGCAAACGATAAATAGAAAGCCAATATCGATCCGTTGAACATTCCAAGGAATTGGGCAAGAACAGGGGTTGTTATCTCGGGGATCCAGTACCTCGGGCTTCCGACAGAGAACGAAGACTTGGATTTCACAGCTAACGACAAGTCTCCTCGTAATTCGAACTGACCCTGTCAACCACGGAACATGGTCATAACGCTAATTAAATTGACGACAGTTCTCTATCACCTGTATTGCTCTTAGTTGAAAGGAGGTACATGCCACTGAGGAAGTCTATGTCGTGTCAATTCAATTAGCGACAGATGTTTAGTTTTGTAATTTTATTTTTCTCTAATTTATTTTTTGTTTTTTTTAATATATCCTTTTTTTAAAAAAAATCATCATATTTCATGTAGTGCAGGCGGGCAGGCAGGCAGGTTTACATGGCCCACTTAACAGATAGACACGCATAACTTTTATAGATCGAGTCCGTATTTTTTCCCAAGAGAAAACCTGTCCTCGTGACATAATATGACTACTGGGAAAATGGCCTCAGGCTATCGGTGGTCGCCACACCAATGTCAACGCTCCCTGGAAGCGAACCTCAGACGCGAGCCTAGATAACGTAAGCCAGCGTGTCGCCCGGACCTGCCACGTCAGGCTCTCCCGTGGAATCAACACTAGCTATCTTGCTCGCCACGTGGTAGATGTACAGCCCGGATGGACCCGACTCGGTCCGGTCCATGTATGGGGTCCCTGTCGAGCTGCGGGTGCGCAGCTGCTTCGCCGGTGCTTCGACGAACCACCACTCCGGTCGGTCGATCGAGTTGGCCGGGAGGACGGGGCAGGAACCGAAGCAGCTTGTTAGACGCGATCGGGCGCAGGGTGTGTTTGGCTAGTTACACTAGGTGATACATGTATGAGTTGTTTTTTTAAAAAAATTATGTATTTAGTTGCTTGATGGAACAATCACGTCCTAGATGATGAAATACAAATTTATAAAATATTCCTTCTAGATGTTAAATCAACTTATTCACTCAAAATAATGGAGACACATGGTACAAAGCTATCTCATCCCATTCAAAAACATCTCACCAACCAAACTAAGCCAGCTAACTAACTTGTCCTATGTGAAACACCGCACACTAATCCTACGTGGAACGCCGCGTACTAACTATTTAAAGTGTGTACAATAGTACGATGTTAACTGTTTGTAAATCTCTCGAGTAGTAACTATTGTAACACAAGAAATAAGATATATTATATATGAAAAAACTATCTATAAAAATATAAAAAAATAATTTATTATAAGAGTTACATGCCACTACCCCGTTTAACTCGACGCGAGCGTTTCAACGCTGACGAGGGCGCGGGCATCGCTGTCATGCCCATGCCATCATTGCCATGCATATGCACTCGAAGTCGTACAAGTAGTAAAAGCTGGTGTAACTACTACCTAGCCACCGTTGATTACGTATGAAATCTAACCCTGGTAATAAGAAGCGGGGGGCGAATTGAAAGTTTGAAGCGCTCCATGGATTTGACGGGATGGGCCCATGCAGTGTGGTGTTTGTGCTCACTCTAATGTGGGCCCCGTTCTGCGACATGGTACAACGTCAGCAATTTTTTTTGGGCTTTTCTCGCCCTCGTGAAATTTCAAGGAAAAAGGCCACGGACGTTGAGATTTCGGTAATAGTTACATTGACAATCGTACGTATACAATATAAACAAGATAAACATAAGTGTACAGAGAACTCAAGATCTTTATTTATCTGGATATCTGTTGTACATGAGGATCTTCATGTTTATAATCATAGGTAGAGGTGGGCATTGGGTCGGACCGTGCCAGCCCAACACAGGTCTATTGTGCTTCGGGCCGTGTCGTGCTATGCCAGCTTGGCCCGGTCACCCCGCCGTGCCATATCGACTCACCTTGTCTCCGGTCAGGCCCAGGCACGCCTCAAAGCTCGTGTTGGGGTCGTGCCGTGCCAGCCCAAGCACAGCCCTAAATAACTATTGACGGCGGTGACCGCCATCTTCATTCCTCTTGTACCCGTCTCATTAAAAACTAGTTAAAATTGAATTAATTGGTAAAAACATGGGCACGTAAATATTTTGAAAAAAATTGAATTTTTCTTGATATTTTACAGATACAATGTTACTGCATCGTTAAAAATCGTACGCTCCAGAGAGTGGTTCCCCGAGTAAGGAAAAGAGTACAGTAACAACATGCGTACATACTAACTACTCATTAATGCCGAGATCGTTCATGCGTTCGAGGTCATCGTACGCCTGCACGATCTCAAGATCCTCATGTTGATGTTGTTGCCGCTCTTTAGCCAATTCTCAGTCCTTAGCGTATGTGATTGCCTCCACCATCTTAGGCGTGAGTGATGATCTTCTTTCTTCAATTATTCTCCCTGCCATGTTGAACGTTGCTTCTGAAGAGACAGTGGATACCAGCACCAGCAGAACAACCCGTGCGAAATGTGACAACACAGGAAATATCCGCTTGTTGGTCTTCCACCACTCGAGCAAGTCTATCTTTCCACCGGAAAGATCAGAATCGATGTTTGCAAAATCATGCTCCAGGTAGTGGTTTAGATCTGAGACAGAATTCCACAAGGGGGTTGCCTGAGACTGAGAGGACGGAGAACTGGACTTACCCTTTAGTTTCTTCCACAAGTGGGATGTCAAGCTTTTCCTTTCTTGTTGCGTCTGCTGTGAGGCCTCCGATCTCACGTTGTTGCCGAATTTGTCATGATACATGCGGAAAACACGAAAAAGCTCCTTTTGACATGTGCGAAAGCTTCCGAGTAATCAAGACCGAGGCATTCACATATTCCCTCCATACCGATCTGCAAATCTGGCAACTTTTTCGTAGGATCGAAAATGATAGCAAAGCAAAACACGTGTATAATAGAACCGAAATATTTAATAAATTTTCCTTCCATTAGTGCGACAGCATGACCTAAAAGAGGATCCTTCCTAGATTTGGCAATCTTATCTGCAATTAACCAAATAAATTCTATAACTAAGGGAGAGGTAGTGTAATAAACATCAGATAACATCTTTGTTGCTTTATAAAAATATTTTAAAAACTCTAGAAAATGACAAGCAATATGCCGATATGAATTAGTAACTACCAATTCATTGTCTTGAGAGTTAGCATTGATAAAAACGGATATGACACGTTCATACCCTTGTAACTTCTTTAACATGATATAGGTCGAGTTCCACCTCACCTTCATATCAAGACCGAATTTTCTTGGCTCCTTCCCATTGTCCGCGCAGTACTCCGCGAACCTAGCTGCCACTTGTGGGGAATTTGTGAGGTAGTGAATGACGTCGCGGAAACTGTTCAAAAATCCGTCAATCGCTTGCATACCATTTTGAACAACAAGGTTCAAGATATGGCATACACATATATGGTGGAGAACATAACCAATAAATATACATCTGCAATCTTGGGGTGAGGATGTTCATAGCAGTAGTGTTCGCTGATGCGTTATCAAGAGTTATAGGAGCAATCTTATTATCTATCTTAAAATCATCAAGTACCTCTAGTATACGTTCGACAACGGCCTCTCCCGTGTGTGATTCGTTAATTACCTTAAACCCTTTGACTCTCTTGTTTAACTTGTAATTGTCGTATAAATAATAGGTTACAACACTAAGGTATGCACTTCTCTGGTGTGATGATGTCCAGATGTCCGAAGTTATAGCAAAAGAGAACTGAACTTGTAGGAATAGTTCTTTCAGCTTTGCTAGTTCCTTATGATATATCTGTGAAATATTAGCTGTAATGGTTCTCCTACTAACATGTTGGTACTGTGGGCAAAAGCCACGTTGGATCATTCTTTCGAATGCGCGACTTTCACCCATCCTAATCGGTTGATCTTCCACAACAATATATCTAGCAATTTTCTCACGGGCAGAAAGCGAGTTGTATACCCAAGTACTTACAGAGCCATCGGCCTCGAAGCTTAGCTGCGTTTGTACTCCTCCCCCTCGGCTCTATGCCCCGATCTTGCATCAGCATGCTTTATAGTGCCGGTTCAAGTGCCCTGTCCCTACAGCTGTACGAGCAGATAATTTAGCTTGGTAATAATTACAAGTTGCGATATCTACCGTTTGGTCGTCTTGGATTTCCTAGCTCCAGGTCATGTGCTTCCAGCAATTCGTCATTCGTCCAGACCCGCCAATGTTGCCGTCCGTGGACGCGGGATAGAACTCTGGAGGCCCAATTGGCTCTGGACCACTCGTACTCCTCGTAGCCCTCCGTACCGTCCATATGACGGTCATCCATGCCGTAGTCTCCCATGCTTGTTGAGAACTAGCGAGCATCAACGGGAGTCAGAGCAGGAGGACTAGGAGAGCGGCGCGAGAGCTTACTCTAAGTCGCCCTACTGTCCTTTTTGTGCTCTGACTCCTCGGTAGCATACTGCTCGGGAGCTCCTTGGTGCTCCGACTCCTTGGTAGCATAATGGATAGATCGACGGTGAATAAATGGGGGAGAGTAGATGGATGTTGAAGAAATGAGGAGAGTAGATGGATGATGAATAATTGAAAGTTGATTTTTGTATGCTGAAGAAATGAGATCATTGAGTTGATTTTTGTATGTGGCACGGCGAATGCTTCGTGATTTTATAGGCACGGTGAGTTGCCGAACGTTGAGTTTCCGAACGTTGCCTGTCCTGTCTTCCTTCCTAATCCCCATTGTCTCTCGCGATTGAAACTGTACTTGCCCGTTTGAAAGCAAAACCGATTTGAAAGAAAGCGAGATTCCCGCCATGATTCCTCTCGCCCTCTCTCTCCCCCATCGCCTCCCTGTTTTCTCTCTCCCTCTGTTGGACCGAAAAGGTGACTAGAGGGGGGCGGTGAATAGGAGCAAGCTCACTTTTTCATAAATAATTGATTCAATAATACTTTACTGCAGTAGCTATGGAAGCTATAAAGATCAATGTATCAGTACAATAGAAGACTAATATTGAAACCAATTTAACCCCTTAAGCAATACGATGAAAAACAACACAAGCTAAAGCACAACAGTGCACTAACGGTCGGACCGCTGGGACAATGGCGGTCTGACCGGTGGCATTGGGCAGTCTTGTGAGGACCCCGGTTTATTAAGCTTGCAATGCTTAGTCACCAATTGACCATAGCATCACAAACAAAATAACCCGTGTCTTCGAGATATGTATACTTCTCAGAAATACACTATACACACCCCTTTACAAAATTCATGCATCAATTCCATTAAAGACATATAACCAAAGCAACACTTAATAAATCAAAAGACATATATAGTAGAGTTATTACAAAAGGGAGGTCGACCGGCCAAAAGTCATACAATTATCTAATTAGACAGCGGAAGCGAAATGCCATAAGATGGCGATAAACAAAAGAGCCAATCAGTGTGCCTTTACCCACAAGTCAACCAACCGGACCGCCAAGCTAGTCGTCAAACCCGCAGCACATCTCACAAAAGTGAGGCCTTTGGAGCTCACCTTCCTCCTATGCAACAAATAGTTAAGCAAAGCAAATGAGTACAGAAATTGCACTCCGCAAGACTTACGTTTAGAGTAACGGACCTATATATAGCTACATGCAAGCTTATTTAAGTGGAGGTTGTATGTTTCATTTTCAGCACAAAGTATTCTTTATTTGCAATAATGTAGTACATTTAAAAGCAAGTTTACAATCTATTTTTATTGTTTAAACAACAGTAAATGACAACATAATAACAATAAATAGATGACAACAACATCCTGGAAATGACTAACCCAATAGTCACCACAACAACAGCATGAATTACCCATTCATACCACCCATGTCAATTTTTTATTAAAGGTTGTAGTCTAATTCTTGGAAGACCTCCCCAAGCGTGTCCATAACCTAGAACGAGGCTATTCGAAAAGTTTTAACCCTGTAGGGGTGTACCAATGTACCCACATGTCAGACCACTTTTTGGCAAGCTACGAAGCACACTTCCTTAGGTATGCCGGCATGATCAAACTGCTTGCCTTGCTGAAGTTGCTCGTTAAGTTACTGAGGATCACTCTCGTTAGCGATGCGCGCGTCGTAACCTAACGAAAGAAGTCGAAAGTAAATAAGAACGAATAATACCGAAAAGATCAAAAAATTTAAAGTCATCCAAAAATCATGAAAAATTAACAGAAGATAGAGCAAGATTTTAGGTGAATTTAGCAACAAGAAACAATTGATTTGGATGCTCTATGCAAAAGCTATGACAGTTTGAAAGTCAGCTTTCCAGAACATCTAATAAATTGCTAGCTGCTACTATTCACCCGAATTTAAAAGTTTTGGTGAAAATTTTCAGAGAGGTGGTACACATAAAAATTTTATGGTAGATAGAGCATCATATGAGATGATCAACGAAAAATGATTCACCTCATTCGGAGCTAAGATGAATTTTATATGATTTTTCAAAGGCATGAAAGTAGTACACAAGTTACATGCAAAATAAGATTTTTAGAAACAGTATCATGCTCACAACCTATTTTACAATAAACTAAACTAATAGAGGATTCTAACAAAATTGAGTTTACTCAATTTGGAGTTACAGGGAAATACTTATGCATTTTTGAAGTTAAAATAATTTTTATAGCAATAAAAGTATTAAACTTAAAGCAATTTTTACAAACAGGGTTTTTCTAGAATAGTAACAAGGTTCAAACCATTTTTATATTAGAGTTGATCTAAAATGCAAAATAACAAAAATAGTTTCACTATTTTTGGAGTTGAAATGAATTTGTTATGCATTTGTTAAATATATATGAGTGATCACTTAGGCAATGATTAAAATAAATCATCAATTTGTTAATTACATTTAAACATGCATGACTAATAAAATGACATACTTTATATGATTATGCACATGCATAAGTATTATCGGACGCAGTAACACAATTTAACTAAAGATTTTACTTCGCACGTGCTAGGCGTCTGACTACCATCGGACATCGCCTTTCGGTGCTCGTCCACCGTAATCATCGACGATAAGCCGCCGCGCCATGCTCGGCTTCTCGGTCAGATCCACATCCGTCGCCCTCCTCTTGCTTGGGCTACCCTCGCCTAGGCGGCCCCAGGCTCGGCCACGTCCTCGACCAGGCACTGCGCCGCCCGGCAAGCCACCTTGACCCCGGGCTATGCCACCATCTTCACGCCACCTCGGCATTGCCCGGGCTCGGCCACTACCGTGCCGACCGGCCGTCGTGCCGCCCGAGCGCCACAAACCGCCGCTCGCCCGCTGCCTTGCCTCCTTACCTCGACACCATTGTCTTCGTGCCGCTGCAGCGCCTCGCCTTTGCACCGGGCTGCCGCTGCCGGCTCGACCCTTGGACCACTCCGGGCTGCTGCTGCTCGCTCCCGGGCCGCTGCCTCCTGCCAGCTCACCGAGCTGCTGCACCGCTGCAGCTTGGAGCTGCTGCCGCCACTTGCTGCTGTGCATGGAGCTGCACGGCCGTGGGCTGCTGCTGCAGAGCTGCCTACTGCGCTGCTGGCCGCTTTCTTCACTGCCGAACGCTACTGCTCCAGGCTGCCACATGAAGCCGGCCAAAGCTGCTGCTTGCCGACTGGACTGCTGCCTCCAGCCGAGCTGAGCTACACTGCCGAACTGCCCAATGCCGAAATGCACTGCTCGCCGGCCAAGCTAGTGCCAAGCCGAATGAAACACCGCCGATGCTGCTACTAGTTGTTAGCAATGCCACAGTGCATAATTTCATCTCCCTGCTTGCATGATGCTCAAATGACCATGGATGCAAAATGTAATTGGATGAATGGGTTGCTTGTGTGATGAGGAACACCATGGTATAACATGCATTTGAGGATTCAAGGTTCTTGGTGGTGTTTGAGAGGAGAGAAGGTGGATGAGTGAGTCCATGAGTTCTTGCCTGACTAGAAACCAGAAATGGGTGTTCTGTTCAAGAGGAGAGAGAGAGGGCTATGTGACTTTGCCTCTTGGTGAGAGAGAAAACGAAAAAGAGAGAGAGAGAGAGAGAGAGAGAGAGAGAGAGATGAATATTGGAGTGGAGGTGACAAGAGAGGAAGGTGCCAGTGGGTTGTTTGGTCGTAGACAAAGAAATGGCAGGGAGTGTGGTGTTCGGCTAAAATGAAATCTGAATGAATAGTAATTTCAGAATTTGCAAAATGGCTGAGTTGTTCGGTGATTTTTTCGACATAGTTTCTTAGCTTCAAAAATCACAAAATTTTTAAGGAGGTTCCCGACATAATGTATATGCTTAGATAAAAATTTCAGGTATTTATCCAGGATGTGGTGCTATGTAAAAATCTTTAAATATCTGTTTGGCTGGAAGATGAATAGCAGTATAGTTTTTCCTCTTTCTTTCTTTTAAGTCGTCTAAACGATATTGCATGCGAGAACTAAAAGTAGGAATGGATTGCCCTCGCGATGACGATCGCAACGGTATAACATGCGTTGCTGAATTCTTGATTTTTGTTGGTGATTGCGAGGAGAGAAGTTGGAAAATAAAGAATGGACATGCAGCTATTTCATCTGCTGCTTATTTTCTCGTTTCTGAGAATTCGCTCAAACGGCCTTGCATGTGAAAACAAATTATAGAATCGGGTTGGTCGTGCGATGCTGATCGCAGTGGTATGACATGCATGGTTTGATTTTGAGTTTTTGGATGAGATTTGAAGGAGAGAAGCGAAAGTAGTTAATAGAGACGGCAGATAGAAAAGATGACTGGAAAAGACGGAACACACAGGCATTTCGCCTGCGGTCGATCGATCCGAAAAAGAAAAATGATGATACTAATACATGCATAATGATATGATTTTTGTGATGCACGCGAATCAAGAAATGAAAATAATTAATTTTAATTACAGCCTTTCAGACCTTTGATTTAATATTGGATATTATTTCTTGATGTGCGACAATTTCAAAACATGCTTTAATAAATTCCTCAATATGTATTTAGAATAATTATGCAGAGTTTAGATTGATAATTATAGATTTTCAATTCTATTTATTTTATTTATCTATTAAGTTTGCATTTTAAATTCAATTTCTAGATTGAACAAGCAAAATAAATAGGGAACCAAAAACCACCAAAAGTTCTAGAAAAATCCAAACAAGCATATCAGAGAAAATAAAATCCAACTAAAATATTCCCACAAATTAAATCCTTTTAGTTTTTCTCTGACTTCAAATGAAACTTTTGAATGGGAGACGATGTATTAGATTACTAGTTTTTAAATTCAATCTTCACATAACATAGAATTATCAACATATGGGTTACATAAAAAGTTTTTAAAAAGTTCAAAATTTCACAAATGCATATTATATGCTTAACTAATCCAACTTAGGGATTTGGGCTGTTACAAGTCTGACCGCTGGCCTCCAGAACAGATCAAACATCCCGATGACGAAGTTGCAAATAGATAAAACTTTTGATCTACAACTCCAAACTTGATGAAACTTGGAACACACCTTCTCTATGATATCAGGAACCTATTCCAATCGAAGATTATGATAATTCTTGAAAGAATAGCGATCCTTTTCGGTTTGATCAAAGAAGGGTTCAAAACCAGGTCCAAACGAAAACTTGATCCAAAATCTTACTCGTGGGTGATTGATGATCAAGATGATCCTATATAGGTTCCCACATGTCACAACAAGCTATATCACGTAGAGAATTCAATCAAAAACTCGCGGATCAAAAAAAGACTAAAAATCATCAAATATAGACAAAACATGATCAAACTTCCCTTTGATTGATTGATATGATATGTGATTACAGCCTCTCCATCAATGAAGGACAATGCTTAATTCAAGAGCACGAAAATCACATCAAACTATCAAGAACCCCAGCCTCCACAAAAGCTCTTCCTAAGAGAATTAGGGTTTACAAAAATAACAAAAGAGACGGAGAGGAGGTGCAGCCACCTCCCTCTCCTATTTATAGTGGAGGCTTAGACCTTCTAGAAGTTTGATTCTATTGGGCGTCTGTTAAGGCCCAAAATAAACGGGACACATACACACGCATTTTAATACGCTGTCTTTAACACCCCTTGACCTAACTAGCTACACATTGCGCCATCTTGCGCTTTGGATCAGCCAATAGGTCACCCTTGTCCATCTTGCACCACGCTTGAGTACATTGACCTCACCCGGCATCATCGATCGTTCTGGACCTCAGCTCTCCAAGCCTAGTCCCGATCATCCTCGCCGTTGACCACCAAGCAGCCTGCACAACAATAGACAAGTAAACCGAATTTGGGAACAAGACAAGTTCTTCACAACTCGACCCATGTTAGTCAAAACATGCATCATGCAACATATTGTAACATCCCAAATTGGGTTTGTGTTTCAAATGTAATAAAAAAATGAGGATAAATTAAAACTTTTGTTGCCTCCTGTGTTGTTACAGTGTTTGAAACCTCTTTCCTTTAATTGGTGGAAATTAAAACTCAAAATTTCCCCAATTAAATTCAAGTGATAAATCTCCTCAATGAAAATCGTGCCCAACCCTCAAAATAATTTTCATTGACCTAGAGAGATGTTTAACACCTCGAATTATTTCATAATCTTCGAAATTATTTGATAATTTTGAGGCAAGTCAAACATTAGTCAAACTTCTAAAATAGCCTTCGGAATTTTTAGAGAAAATGCGGTGCATGAAAATCTCTGAAAAATCTATGTAAGGTTAATCATCTAGTAAACAACCTCCAGCTTAAAATTTCAAAATTATTGGAGCTTGTTTGCTATCTTAATTAATTACCCTAAGTCGGCTCAAAGAAATAACTCAAAATCATCTTTTACTATTCCTTGGACTCAAGTCACACTCGGGTTCAAGCGATCGGTTCGACGGATCAACTAAATGCACCGACTCACCACCTCGGCGCTACTGATCCGTAGCCGCTTGATCTAAATCCGGCGGACGCGCGCGGTGAACGTTCGACCGAACGAACTCACTTTGCGCGTTAGTCGCTTGATCTTCGATCAACGGCCGCGATGGAAGGGATGTTCGGACCATCCGAAGGTGCACGATCACCAACGCCGGATCTTGATCGAGCGGTCGACAGCGATGGAACGCTCGACCCGAACCGAATAGCCGAACGTTTGGAGCGCAGAGTCGCATCGATTGGAATCCTATGCGATCGAAGCGGCCGTCCTCTTTTCGCCTTCCTCTCGCCACCGGCGTCGGCCAAGTCAATGAGAGAACGCACAAGATAAAGAACCACAAGTGCATTGTCACCTCCATCGCTCGCCAACGCCTTTGAGCATTAAATGCTAGTGCCGCCGACCGCTGAGTCGTCTTCACTCTGCACTCGCCCCATCCCTTTGGCCGGTTTGGATGACAAGCTTTTGACCGAAAATTGCATTGCTTCCTCCTTTGTTCTCTCGGCCTATATAAGCTGCTTCATTGCTTCCTTAGCATTCTTTGAACACCTTTGAGCTTCAGCATCACTTCTAGTGCACTGAGTGAGCTCCTTGGTGATATATTGCTCTCGGCCGCCATTGTTGAAGCTTCAAGTTCTTTGGTGAAAGTGGTGTTCTTGGCCCTCTCATCCGAACTCGTTGCTTCCTCGGTTGCTTAGCCTCTCAAGAGTATTAACCCTCTGTCGGTTTTGCTTTTGGCAAACAGAGAGCGAACAATTCTGCTTTCCCTTTCAGCCGCAAAGGGTGATCTTCTTCTTTAGCTCTGGTAAGTGCACCATTTTCAAATTCCTTGCTCCCTCCGCTTACTCTCATCTCTGTGCGCATTAGCCCTCAATCAATTTCACATTTGGCCGCAGGAATCTTATCAATTTGGTTTTTCCCCTCTTTCGCCAAAATTGGTTATTGTCATCTCCACTCCTGAAGTCCATATCTGCCCAATTCCTTGCTTCATGGGTACTCCATGCTATTGCGATCATCGTAGTAGCTTTAGATTTCGCTATTTTTGCTTGAGTCGCCAAGATCGTCGGCTTTGTCTCGTTCTTTTGTCGATCTTCGTTTGTCGCATCGAAAAATGAGAGCTTTGATTATCGCTGAGTTTGAGCCGTAGGATTTTAGATCAATCGCCGGATTCTTGTGGGCGTGATCGGACGCGCGGCGCTTAGGTCATCGCGCGTGGCCGTCCGATTTTTGATCAACGGTCCAGACCGATGAACGCTCGACCGTCCGAACGGTTTAATCCGCGTGGACCGTTGGATCCAAGATCAACGGTTCACGACGAGTGAACGCTCGACCACCGGACATCCTGGCATCCGTTCGCTCATTGTTCATCCAATGGCCGATGTTTAGGGTTCGCGCGTGAGTTACGCGGCTCGTGTTTGGGCCGTTTGTTTTGGATCTCCGCCCGCATTGTCCACGCCGCTTATCCGAGTTGTATTTCTCGGGTAGAGTTTATTTATCAACCAAAAATAGTTTTATCTTCCAAAATTCATAAGTATTTTTCTGCACCTTCAAAATGATAAAACCAAGGCCATTATTTTTCATTCTTAGTAAACTTATTTCCAAGATAGGTTGCTCATTTGTCTCAAGAGCGTAAAAGTTTTATTTTGAAAGTAAACATTAAAGCGATTATCTTTGCAATAGAAAATAGTGAATCTTAGAAAACTCATAAATAATTATTGCAAGCTCCAAATGAGATGAATCCAGTGGGGCTGTTCATCTTATATGATGCTTGTTTTATCATAAAAATTTCAGTAGCTGTATCATTCTAGAAAATTTCACTAAAATCATTGCTTAGGTGAATAGTGCTGTTTTTCCTTTTCTGGCCGACTGAAAAAGTTTTGGCCATAACTTTTGCATTAAGAATCCAAATCAATTGGGTCTTGTTGCTTTAGTTCATAAAAATTATGTTCTTTCTACTGTAAAAATTGGAGGTCTTTTTCTTTGAGTTTTGCTGTTGCATCTTTTGATGTTTCCGCCTTATTGGTTCTTGTTGGTTCTTTCGATAGGTTGCGATAATATTGATAATATCGAGAGTGATCCTCTCAAGACAAAACAATGAGCTTCAAAGAAGGCAAGATATTTGATCATAAATGTCCCATTACTTTCAAAGTCTAGTATCTTGTTTACAAACTTTATGTATGCATTGCTTTTGTGTCCAATTATTTTTGCCCTGTTTAGAGGTAGCTATTCCTAATGCATTGTTGCCATTAAAATGTTATCCCCGCCACAACCATAAGTTATTATCATCATTTGGTGAATTAGAGCCCGTGATTTAATTATGCTCTTTTACTATCTTTGCGATGTCATGCTTAGAAATGCTTAGCTACCAAGAGAATTGGGCGGTTATCGACTTAGTCGATGACCTTGATCACACAAATCATTTTGTTTATTTTGGTTCGGCACCTTATGCTTTTGTTTTGCAAAACCGAAAATGAAACAAAATGATTTGACTTGGGCACAATGGCATGTTGGTGTGATTGTTGGGTGTGACAAGGAAAGGTGCCTGTGTCCCTAAGGACCGAGTTACTTGTGTCACTAAGCCAGCGCTTTGCGCACTAACCACATGAGGGTTATATGGGACCCTCTTGACCTAGTACTTTGGAGTGTGTTATCTCCAGTCGCAGGAGGAGCGTTGTGTGTGTTGTGTGAAAAGGAATTGTGTTCTTGTGTTGGGTGTGCGGTGGTGGAGTTTCCGGATGGACTCTCCACCTCGAGGCGCCGCAGCTTGTCCGAGGCTTTACCCGTGAGGGGTAGTTGTCCGAGGTCGGGCCACGACCCGACACAACGTATGGGTTTCTATCCATACAGGCGACTCGGGTTAATACATAATATTGGAAAAGTCTCAGAGGACTTAGCCGCTTCAAGATACCAAAGGTAGTGTGCTTAATCATGTGGCAAAAAGGCGGTCCGACATGTGGGTAAGTTGGTACACCTGCGCAGGATAAAACTATTCGAATAGCCTCGCCCTAGGTTATGGACATGCTTGGTAAGGTCGCAAGAACTAGACTACAACCTTTTAAATTAAAATTTGATATGGTTGGCATGAATGGGAATTCATGTTATTGTTGTGGTGACTAATGGTTTAGTCACTTCTAGGATTGTTGTCTTTATTTACTCGATATTAATCTTGTTCTTTCTAAGTTAATTGAACATTAAAAACAGATTTGTTAAATTGCTTTCAATCTATTACAATATTGCAAATAAAACTTGCTTTATGCTTACAAATTTGAGTCTTATCCCGCTCCACTTAAATAAGCTTGCATATAGTTATTGTATAGATCTGTTATCATTCTTATATATCTTAAGTAGTACATTCAAAGTACTCACCCACTTTTGTCGGGTCAGCTTTTGTTTGCAGAGGAAGAAGGTGAGCCCCAAGGGCTTCACTTACGTAAGATGTGTCATGGTTCGACGGCTAGTCATACCTGGGTCGGTTGCCTTGTGGGTAAAAGGCACACCGCTGGGCTCTTTGTTTATCGCCATCTTATGGCACTTTTGCTTCACTGCTCGTAATATTTACATGCTGGCGGTTGGCCTCTTTGTTGTATTTACTCTTGAATATTATTATGTATGTCTTTATTTTGTTCTCGGCTTTTGGTTCTATGTGATTGAATGGAATTGATGCATGAACTTTTGTGAGAGGGTGTATATCGCACTGGGAAGTATACATTCCTCGGCGCCACGAGTTATTATGCTTATGATGATAGGGTCAAGTGGTGACTAATCATTATAAGTTTAATAATCCCGGGCGTCACACATATATGCCCCAAACTCATGACTTTGACCTAACAATCAATATCGCCGCCACGACAAAGCGACGAACCAAGTGAAAAATCGCTTTAGCTTGGCGGTCGACCGCCACCTATGGGCGGTCAGACCGCCAGCTGGGACTTAGCCATTTTCTCTCTCTGGAAAACCGAAACCTACTGGAATTTTCAAACCAATAGAACTTTTGACTGGAGACTCTAAAAATTATGGGACCAAGTGCAATATAATCTTCTCTCTTGCCTACACCCTCTATTTTTGGCCCAGCTCAATCCACCACTTTCTGACATTGCTGGTCTGACCGCCGCTAGGGCCGGTTAGACCAATCTTAGACCGTCGACCACGCCCTCCCCGTGGCCTCCTCGCCTCCCCGTCACCCCATCGCCTCTCCCGCCTCGACCGCCTTCGCCACCGCCCTTGCTGCGCCGCGACTTCTCTCCCCGATGGCTCGGCCCCACGGTGTTGCGCCCGGCTTCATGTAGGCGGAGCGGCGGGAGGTGAGGAGGCGCGGCGGGAGGCAGCGAGGAGTCGCATCGGGAGGCGAGGAGGCGCGACAAAGCGGCGAGACGGCGGAGGCGCGAGGATGCGTGGACGCGTGCCGGCCGTGGGAGGCTCCCGTCCCGAGGCGCCGCGCCGCGCCGCCAGTGCTCGTGCGGTCACGGCTCTCCAGCTCCCTCCGTGCCCGACGCCGTGCGGCCAGCTCCTCGCGATGCCGCTGGCCGTCTTGGTCCAGCCGCGACGCGCGACGGAGGCGAGGATGCGCGGCAAGCGGCGAGGCGGCCGGAGGCGCGAGGCGATTGGAGGTGCGACCGCGACGAGGTGGTGGGAGGCTGCCCAGTAGTGCCGGCCGAGCACGCAGACGATTTGTCGTCGTCGTGTCGTGCCACGTGTCGGGCCGGCTTGCTAGGCCCGCCCGCCGCCGCGTGTCGGGCCGGCCGTCGCGGCCGGCCGAGCCGGGCTAGTCCGAAAAAGCACGACTGCACTCAAACTTAGTTATAGGGTGAAACCTCTCTAAGGGCGGTTTTGTCTTTTGCCCATTGTTAGGTTTCATAATAGTTCACCTTAGACAATATACAACGATATGCAAATGTATCATCAAAAACTCGTTTCAAAAATCCATTAAAAAGGAATGGAGAAAATAGTACATTACATTCGTAAGTTGCATTGCACTTGTTGCCTCACTAAAAACCTTCATATGAAAAACTTCAAAAAAAAACTCACCAAGGAAAAGAGTACAACTTTTAATCTTCAAGATTTTAGATAAATCCTCCGAATTTGATAAGGGTTTTGAGCTAGTGATTCATTCCCCCTAAACTCTGCAGCTCTTTAAACTCTCTCATTCCAATGTCATGAATGCATCTTTGAAAACAGGATGTAGGCAGAGACTTACTAATATTAATCAATAGGATTTTCACAATACATTGTTTGCATAAAATTTACCTTACTATTCTTCTGAATTTCACGAGGATAGAAAATTTAGGAGTAATGTATTTCATGATGTTGCTCTTGACATAACCCGTTTGCATTTGTGTAATACCAGTAGCATTATCTTGAAAGATAATTAAGGGGTATTACCGATATTAATGTCACAATACTTCTGGATGTAGTTAATCACACGTCTGAGCCAAACACATTCAAGTAATGCTTCATATAGTGTTATAATATATGAGTGGTTGGTAGAAGTAACTACCAAGGTCTGCTTAAATGACCGCCAAGAGATGGTTGCACCAGCACAAAATAATACAAATCCATTAAGGGATTTTGCATAGACAGTTAGTATATGTTCATGATTTAGTAATGATCATTAGAATCTATGTGTGATCTTCATGATTTTTGCATTGTCGGCCAACTAGATTTAAATTGTTGAGTGGTAAAACCTTCAATGTGAATTTAAATAGTAATCATCGTATCACCACCTTCTAGGCTTAACTAAGATTTTCAAAATCTCAAGTATGATGATCAGTGTTTAGCATATGCCCCCCTGAGGACAACTTCTATTTAAGTCTTGTTGCTCTAATGCCTTTTATATATTTTTAGAAACTGAATATAGGCATGTATATTGTGATCAAATCAACTGAATTACCACAATGAAAAGTCTTACATACAAATATCCTATTATTCATCTGGAGATTTTAGGATAAGCACTATTCGGGAGTAACATGCTTACTTATCAAATACCACTATTCAATTACGCACACAAGTAGATTATTGTGGCACCCCGTGTCATTACCCCAAAGGGTAATCACACTTAAGCATACAAATTACTATTTGTCTACGCTGTAGGACACCGCTTTGATGAATAGTAAGCTTTACCACAGTCAACGCAGCAGAACAATAAGGTAGAAACCGTATTTTTACTCCAGTTGGTCACGCAAGGCTATGGTTCTTTATTATAAGTAGTAATTTACAACGGCAAAATGGGAATGCGTCCCCTCGCTTGCTTGCCCTGCTTCTCCTGTCGTCTATTTGACCCACGCGCTGAATAGAGTGTCCACCTCACCCTGCTCCTCGTAGACAGCGCCCTCGCCTCCTGCGACTTTCTCGGTACCTGCATGTCCTTCATCCCACTCGGGATAGTTCCTGGCCAGACTAGGATCTAACAAAAGAGAATAATAGCAAGATTGGTACTAGTGTACTCAGCAAGCATTAATAGCAAAAATACACTGTATGACTCATCTCTGTTCATTATCACATTTTCTAATTCATCTCTTTTCTGAAAATAAACAACCCGTCAAACTTTAGGTGAAAATAAACTCATCTCTATCCTCAGCGATCACAAGGCTGGTCGGATAATCAATAGGCTCACACGTCTCCGTAGCCTCGTTGATCTTAAGTCCGACCAACTACACATAAAGAGGATTAAAACTGATCGAAAATAACCGAAAAGATGAAAAGAAGTTAATACACTTACCCTAAGTCTTTCAGTCCTCTCCTCGGCACTAGCAAGTGCTAGGATTAAGGGAAAGCTAGCCTTGTCATCAGGTTCGCCAGCACAGATCATCTTGATCCTATTTCTGACGTCCTCAGAAGACAAGACTACAAATGCAAATGAAAGATCTTAGTTTTGCGAAAATAATCAACTCGCAAAATAAACTGGTCAGGATTTTCTGAAAAATTACCTGGATCAGAATCCTTGGTAGCATCATCGCCACCAATGAACCAGAGCATCGAACGTGCCCTGGTCTTTAAAGGACTAATCCTCCTAATGGAAAAGTCCCTTACAACGTGCTAGGAGGTTAAACCCCTGACACTCAAGAGATGGATAACCTCAACCCATCTCCCAACATTTTCCTCCTTCGAGGAGGAACGCCAACGCGAGTTCTCGACCGCCTTCTTACCGCTGTAATACAGGCCGTCTTCTCGCGTAACCTTCATGTAGAACCAGCTTTTCTTCCATGACGACCAAGAAGACTTCGAGTACATACGAATGTACTCGTCAGCCTTGCCGTCATGAAGCCTTAGGGTACATTCCCCAGGCGTGTTGGTCGTTTTCTTTATGTTCGCCATCCGGTAGTAATACTTGAAGAGTTCCATCGTCGGTGGAATCCCCAAGTATGCTTCGCAGAGGTAGACGAAGATGCTTAGGTTTGCAACGGCGTTGGGAGCGAGGTTGATCAATTCGACCTCATAGAATTCCAGCACTTGAGAAAGAAAAGGATGTGCTGGAAGCTTGAGCCCGCACTCAACATACGCGAGGAACACCGGGATTTCTCCTCCTCGCCTGGCAGGCGGTTTCCAAAAGCCGATCTCCAAGAGATCAAACTCCTGTCGGGTAGCAACCCAACCCTCTCCAAACTCTCCAATTTTCTCTCGCTCAGATCGGAGATCGACCAGTTTGCGATGAGGTCCGACATGATGCTTTCCTTTTTTGGGTGAAGAACTCAAGGAAGATTTTCTTGGAGATAGACGCGTAAAGGTTTAAAGCACTCAACCGGGGTCGTTTTATAGGCATTTCACTGTAACCGACTCTACGAGAAGTCCAACTGCAAATACCTTTTCGCCGCGATGTAAAGGCTTTTTCCTTTTCCAAAGCGGTTTCTCAACTTTAAAAATGAATACAGACCGCCTCGAGTCCCACGGCATTTAATGAGAGATCTGTTCGATATGATTGCATCGAAGAACGTGTCCGCACGACCAACATTCATTTAAAAGTTCGGGGGCTAGCTATTGAGGATTAAAATATTCATATATTATCTTAATATATGATAAAGACCATACGTCTTCGTGGTCGTAACTTCTAAGACCACCGACCTAACTGGTCGTACGTATTACGGAAGTTATATAATAAATACCCTGGTTGGACAAAGTTCCAAACCTAGTCCACGACCAGGTAAGTGCTCATAAAGCTATGAACATGCATCTCGGTCGAGTCTCCGACCACGCCACTCACTATGTGATGAATGAACCACGTGTTTCATATTCCGCATAACACAATACTATCACGGTTGATGATTTAACGTCTGCTAAATCATTAACCGCATAGCGGTTGACATTTTCACCGACTGCCTTTGCAGTTGGTAGAACCGTCAAACTGCCACCTCTTTCCGACCAGACGCCCCAACAGTGTCTCTTCGTGAGATAACTGCCACTGCTTCATCAAGTACTTAAGGAGGACCATAGAAGGCCGGAGAAAGAGAGACACGGGGTACAGAACAACATCACAAGCAGAAGACATCAAGCAAGATATAGCAAAGTGTTGTGTTTTTAGATACTCTCAGTGTTTGTAATCGTGGGTTCATAGCAATAAAGAGCAAGTCAGATCCACTCCCAGGAGTCACGCATATTTTTCCTCTTTTCATTTATATATTCATAAGATCGGGCGATTTGATCGCCGACACCGGGCGCTTAAGTGGGGAAGATAGTGCAAAACTTCTGAAGAGGTTCTTCGCTCAACTCATCCGTTTTTTTTTCATATTCGTAATTGCAAGTATGACAGGAACAGGGGATGAGGAGAACTGGTTCGACTTGGATGACTACTCCAACCTTGACATGGAAGCCTGCATCCAGGCCATGCAACATGGGGAATCTTCGTCCTCCTCCGATGATTCGCAAGTCGACGACAAAGGAACTTGAGCGGATGGATGAAGATACGCCGTTGCGCCAAGAGGCGCTCGAGGACGTGTCGTTCACCGCCGAACGTCCGAATGTTTCTCCAAGCCCGGTTTCCCTGACCGGCGAAAAAGGTGACAATACCTCAGCCCCACAATCCGAGGGTCAATATACCCTTGACACAATCATGACTGACAGATATTCACCAACGGCCTCGAAATTCCAGACCAACCGACACTGTAACAAAGGTCGATGAGACCTCACCGTAATGGGCCGAGCGGGATGATAAAACGCGATTCGACGCAGAACTCGTCGAATCAGCCGAGCCTGTGTTCTCATCTCCGACCGGTCTCCGCCGTGGAAGTCTCTCGTAGAAGCACCGAGAAGTTCTCCACTAGTCACAAGGGAAGCTCCTCGGAGGATCGCTGTCGAAGCATGAGGTCAACGCGATCGGAATATCGATCGTGATGCCACTCACGCCCCGCACACCCCGCCGCCACCACCGCTAATGGAGATGGCGCGGCAATCAAGCACCACCTACCGAGGCAACGGAGTCGATGGACGCCCTCGGTTATACGCTGGTGCAAATTTCACCAAGGATGACAGTTCGACGGAGTTAGGCCAAAGGTCCAGAGGAACTTCGTGTCTCCGAACACCAACATCTTCGATGAATCCTCCGAGACCTTCTAGAACGGTTCGTAACTTGTGTCGTATTCAAGATATTCTTAATAATATCGACCCGCTCGCCAAGCTCGGGCTTTACCCAATTGGTGGAGCAGTATCGAAATTCTTCAACGAATCGGCAAACGCACGAAGCGTACATGGGGCAAAGGATGTCACAAAGTCTAACGGTGACTTCATCTCGGCGCTCCTCCTCAGAGAGGGCAAAGATGGTCACCCACCGGCACCTAGACCTCCTCGGCGATTTCGACCAAGAGGTCATGAAGGAAGAAGGTTGTTTCAAACAACCACCTCTTCCCTAGCCTAGAGAGCACCGGCTTGGCCTGTATGATCTCCGCCATCACCGAACCATGCTAATGGTCAAAGGCGCCATGATAATGTCCGCGACCGGATCGGACGACGAGCCTCGCTGCTCAAATCAAGAAACCGATCTCCCATCGATCATAATCCAAGCACCTTTTCCAAGAAGGCGCTATGAATCGCCATGTGTTGTCGAGCCTTTTCTCGCAGGCTCCAAGTCGCACGCTGGCCTAATAGGTTCCGACTTGCCAACATGGATAAATTCGATGGATCCCAAAATCCATTAGAGTTTCTCCGATATATACCACCGCCATCGAGTCAGCGGTGGTGATGAAAACGTGATGGCTAATTATTTGCCCACTGCTCGAAGGATCTCGCCTTGCCTTGGTTGTTTAACCAACCGGCCGGATCTATTTATACTTGGGAACACTCGCGATCATCGATTGTGAATTTCTAGGTACGACGATCGCCTCGAAAGGAGGATGATCTCCATCGAACTCGGCAGAACCAAAGGAAACTCTCCACAAGACATCAAAAGGTTTAGCCAGTTCAAATTTATTCCGAGATTGCGTAGTCTTCGTGATTCGCATTCAAGGCAGGTCTAAGGAATCGGCGGTTTACGGAGGACATCGCTATGAATCCTCCACGAACAACCGCCGAACTTTTTAACATGGCTGATAAATACGCGGCCGCTAGTGAGGCGGTTGAATGGAATGAAGCCATTGATCGAAAAGATAAAATCCCTCAACCTAGCCTTGAGAAGTCAGAAAAGAATCCAAAGAAGGTTTCCAAGAAAAAGAGGCACCGCAAAACGGGCACCAAAGAAGTCCTAGCGGTTCCAGACAAACCGTTCAAGGGTAAGAAGGACTATACCGGTCGGGGCAAAGCCAAAGTTCCGACCGATGGCCATAATAAAGGTAAGAAGTGGTGTCCACTTCACCAACAGCGAGTGGCATGACTTATGACCGTCGTGTTTGGCAAAAGAAGCTGGAGGATTACTATGCAGGTAAAGGCCTGCTTCCCGCAATCCAGGAGTTGGGGGAAACAAGTTCCAAAAAGGACAAGGATGGCGACGAAGAGATGGAGTACCAGGAGCCTCAACGCACGGTCAATATGATCTTTGGAGGTTCTTCTTCATACGACTCGCGCCGCCATCCGAAAGCCATGGAGCGAGAGGTCAACTTATCTAACCTTCGATCATCACCAAACCATCAAGATGGTCTGATACCGTAATCTCTTTCAAAGAAAGAAGATCGCTCGCCTCTTCAACTCGACCGTAGGTTCCTATTATCGTAGAGCCTACTATTAATAATTGCAAAGTTAATCGAGTTTTAATAGACGGTGGTAGTTCTTTAAATATATTATTTTCGGGAGCTTTAGAAGATATACAGGTTCCTAGATCAAATGTAAAACCGGTGAAATACGCCTTTCATGGCATAGTTCCTGGCTCTACCGCCAAACCGATAGGACAAGTATCCTTAAGTTTGAAAATGCCAGGACCAAAAGGTGTGATCATGGTTCGTGGAGATCGCAAAATGGCATACGATGTGATCGGGTCTTTAGAACTCGGTCGATGAGCTATCGACCGTAAATTTCGACTCATCATATGTGCAGTCAAGCACCTGCACTCCAAGATAACACCCAAACCGTCCGACCGCACTCAAAGAGGTTCCACTCGACGGCGCTCCTTCAAGAAACGCCATGACAGCAATGATGGTGGATCCTTTCCAAAGGTACTCGACGGAGCAGACTCGATCCTAAATAGGAAGAGTCGCCGCCTCCTTCCTCCGAGCAAACAAGGATGTATTCGCATGGCAAGCGTCCGACATGCCCGAGTCCCTGTGGAGGTGATCGAGCACAGGCTAGCGCCCACCGACAAAAATCCGGTCAAGCGTAAGCTCGGACGCCAGACCGACCGAAGGACGCAATCCAAATCCAAATTGACAAGCTCTTAAAGGCTAGATTCATTCATGAAGTACATCACCCTCAGTGGCTCGCTAATCCTGTAATGGTTAGGAAGAGTAATGGGAAATAGATGATGTGTATAGACTTCACAGATCTTAATAAAGCTTGTCCGAAGGATGATTTTCCTTCCTCGCATTGATCAACTTATAGACTCTACCTCCGGTGCGAGTTATTAAGTTTTTTAGATGCCTACTCAGGGTACCACCAGATTAGTATGAGTAAAGAAGATGAAGAGAAAACTTCCTTCATCACTCCATTTGGCACTTACTGTTATGTAAATATGCCATTTGGTCTCAAAACGGCTGGTGCAACATTTCAAAGATTAATGCGTAAAACCTTCACCACAAATAGGTCGAAATTTGAAGCCTACGTTGATGACTTGGTAGTGAAAAGTGTCAACTCTAAGCACCATATGCTTGACCTTAAAAGACTTTCAATAACTTGAGAAGCCATAACCTCAATTGAATCCGGAGAAGTGTGTGTTCGGGGTTTCCGCTGGAAAATTGCTTGGTTTCCTAGTTTCGGCTAGAGATATCGAAGCAAACACGGCGAAGATATCGACCATCCATCAGATACGCCCCGACCACGAAGAAGGAAGTCCGTGGTTAACCAGGGTGTATGGCGCACTAAGTCGTTTACAGCCGTGTTAGGGAAAAGGACTACCTTTCTTCAAACTCATTCTAAACATGGAAGTTTCGAGGACGCATGGTTTAATGATGCCTTTGAAAACTCAAAGAGTACCTTACGAGTGCCCCGGTCTTAGTCTCTCCAAGACCATGAGAAACACTGTTGATTTACGTGGCTGCAACGCCACAAGTCGTCGTCGCGGTAATCGGGTCGTAGAACGTGAAAACGCCCAATGACGCTTTATTACGTAGTTTAAGTCTTACATGGGCCAAAGGAAAGATACCCACAGTACAAAAGTTGCTTTATAGTCTCCTTATGGCTTCAAGGAAACTAAGGCATTACTTTCAGCCCACAAGGTGGTCGTGCTTCATCGGATATCCCTTAGGTCAAGTCCTTGGAAATAGGGAATCGTCAGACAAATAGCAAAATGGGCGGTGGAACTAGGGACGCTCGACCTCCATTTCATTTCACGAACACCATAAAGTCTCAGGCAATAGCAGAATTCATTGCCGAGTGGACAAACCCGGAATCTAAGCAAGGACCTGAGTACGAACACCACGACGAGTGGACAATGTACATTGACGGTTCCTTAATGCTTAAAGGATCGGGGGCTGGAGTCGTCTTCATATCCCCTACCGCGAACACATCAAGTATGCCGTCGCTTTAACTTTCCGCTACAAACAATGTGGCGAGTACGAAGGTTTATTGGCGGGACTTCGAGCGGCTGCTCGCTCGGATTCGCAAATTGTTAGTGAAAGGCGATTCTCAACTAGTAGCGAATCAAGTAGGGAAAGAGTACCAATGCTCGAGTACCAAGATGTCTTCCTATCCGCGAAGTACGGAAATTCAAAAAGCACTTCTTCGATTTCCAGATCCAACATATTCCTAGAAAGGAGAACTTTCTAGCAGATCAGTTGGCACGGATGGCCTCTAATAGGTCAACCGTCCCGCCGGGAGTTTTTCTCGAGCAACTCGATTAACCCTCGGTGGTCGAGCATTTCGAGAACATCGATAGTTTACATCAGGTCAATACTATTGACTCTGATAACTTAGATGCTCCACAGATCGGTGACGATCAAGGTAGAGATCGGATGACATCGATCTACAATTATCTTCAAGATGACCTAATTCCTCAAGATGATGTAGAGGCCGATCGATAGCACGAAGGCCAAATCATACGCCTAATCGAACGTACCTTGTATAAACGAGGATCTCATGGAGTGTTGATGAGATGCATATCTCAATCGGCTGCATTAAATTGCTAACCGAAATTCATGAAGGAGTCTGTGGAGCACATCATTCCTCTGTAACCTTGGTGGTAAAGCCTTCGTGCAAGGATACTATCGCCAACCGCCTTCATGATGCAAAAGAGCTCGTGACGGCGCGATAATGTCGATTTATAGCCGATAAGTACATCGGTAGGCACAAGCTTTGCAAACAATCCTCTTTCTTGGCCTTTTGCAACTTGGGTACTAGACATTCGGGACCATTCCCAAGAGCACCCGGGCTTCAATTCTGTCGTCATGATTGACACGCTTACAAAATGGATTGAAGCCGAGCCGTTGTAAAAGTTACAAGCCAAGCCGCTAAGAGGTTCATAACAAAAACGTGATTACACGATTTGGTGTACCCAATCGTATTATCACGGCCATGGTACCATTTTCAGCGGCAATTTCGTGAATTCGCGAAGAACTAGGTACCAAGATCCATTTCGCTTCAGTGGCTCATCCACAAAGCAATTGAGCAGTCGAGCGTGCTAATGGTATCATAATATAGGGGATAAAACGCCGAGTATTCGACCAGTTAATAAAACGGTCAGGGGCTTGGGTTCAAGAACTTCCTTCTGTTTTATGGGCTGTCCGGACCACGACCAGTCGTGCGACCGGAGAAACACCTTTCTTTTTAGTTTATGGGGCCGAAGCTATGCTTCCTCCAGAATTAAAAATTGGCTCTGCTCGCACTGATTGTTTTAACTTAAGCAATCAGGAAGAACATCGGCTCGACGACATCAATTTCCTTGAAGAACGACGGAACCAAGCTTTGATACGTTCGGCAATCTACCAACAAGCCATGCGAAGGTACTACAATCGTAAGGTGCAACCTCGCAACCTAGTCAGAGGTGATCATTTTCGTAAAAATTCGAGCCAAGCGGCGCAATAAACTTTCCCTAAATGGGAAGGTCCTTACACTGTGGACGAAGTTACCCGACTGTGCTCAAGACGATTAGCCATGTCGACTACAGGTTTTGTCAAATTCATGGAACATTGACCAATTGCGTAAGTTCTTTGTTTAATTTCTTTATTTCATTTCATTTCATTTCGTTTAATTCCTTTAAACTTGATAATTAAATTTGGAGTAGCGAGTGATGTTATTTATATGACGTTGCCTCATCCTGGTCAACTGCGGTTCGTATGCTCGGATTATAAAGTGTATAGTTTATGTTTCAAAATTCGTTTCTACTCTTGTTTGGCTCTTTGGTCGGGACACGGAAAACCTCCTAGTCGAAGTCTCTCCTTTTCGTGACGTGGTTCCGCCCACTGGAAGGAGCTTCCTAGCGACGGTCTTTTTTCTACGATCCTCGCTGCCAGTCGGACTAAGAGCATGAGCACGTCTTGCGAAATATATTTTATACCTTTATTTCCTGGCTAAGTTCATTCCGACCAGTATTGAGCATCGCATAGAAGTAAAACCTCTCGTCTGCTTTTAACATATGTTTTTCATATTTTTCCCTCTTATCAAGGAGAATTCTTTATTTTTCCGACCATATGTTGTCTTAGTAAAGTACTTCGATCATTAAAAACAGATTTATAACTAGCCGAAACCTACACGGTTCCGACCATAAAGGTTTCCTAGTATTACCACGATCAGTTTTTTATCGATCAGTACATACTTACAAGTAATGGTTGAGATTTGAGTTTAAATTCTTGGTCTCAAGCAGTACTATTATATAGTAAAGATCTTCTACTATATAACAGTCGGGGGATAGGTAAGACATAAATTCACAAGTCGACCGGATGAATAAAAGATTTTTTTCCATTTTGATAAGAGAAAGGTAAGTCTATTACATTGTATGCTTGTTTTCTCCTGCCTACATTTTTTAAACTGCTAGATAATGTCTAAATTAACTACTGCTAGATGGAGATCCGACTTCCATCTCTTCTGCGACCTTCTCGCCTAGAGGTTTCATCTCTGCGAGGATCTGATTTGCCTCTGCGGGTAAGCAATTGAAATCCTCTTCGATGGCTTGAAGGTTAGTTGATGGGTCGGAAGCTTTCAGCTTTGCCAAAGCAAAACTGACTCCACAGGCAATAGACTCCTTAACGGAATGGGCATAATTCTCCCTAGTAGTCTTCAGCAAGACCTTGAGCTCTTCCAGTAAAGAGCCTAGGTAGTTGACCTTCTCCATTGGGTCGCTCAAGGAAGGCAAGCTTGATCCCGCGCCCATATCAAAAAGCATTTTGTTTAGCGTGGTGATCTTCTCGTCCAGACTAAGCACGAGAGCTGCCCCCTTGTCTTGCTCAAATTCCAGAGCTTTCTTCACTCTGGTCAATGCTTGTTTTTGTTCTAAATAGACAAAGCAAGTATTAAGTAAAAGATTGGAAGACATCTTGAGTCATGACTACGACCGATTACCTTCCTCTCTCTTCTGGAATCATCCGAAGTTTTTATTCTTTGGTCGTCAAGACTTCGATCGACCGGTTCTTAGCCTGAAGTTCTTCTTCAAGCTTTATTCTTCTGGCCTTTTCAGCCAAAGCATCTTCTTTTATTTTCTCTAAATCTATCAAAAGAATTTTTGATAAGGGAGAATAAATAAAAGGAAAGTCTTAATGAGGAAAAAAGAAGAGGAACTCTTACTCTATCTCAGAGTGTTTTTCTTCTAATATCCTAACTCTCTCGGTTAGTCCTCCGACCGTAGCGAGGTTTTCGATCATATGCTGCATAAGTAGCATTTCTTCCATAAACCTTATTGAAAACTTCAAGAAAGGTTATGGAGAAGATTGAAGACACTTACCCGAATTACGACATCGTTGTAATCGGTACAAATTTTATCGGGCTTCGCCTGCGTTAGGCGATCCGATATTCTCCCCCAATAATCATCAAGTTCCTTACTCGCGGCAAATCGAGTTGAGAAAGGAAACTTGTTAGTTTTGGAGGGATAACCTTCAGGTACTGGAACCTGTAGAAGATCTGAAGTGGTCTCTACCTCCGTTGCCGGCATAGTGACTACTACGGGATCTAGCTCAGTTTCCAGAGCCGAAGTTGGCTCGGGGGCTCCTCCAACCACGTTATCCTCAAGATGTCCTACCTGAGGAAGACAATGGTCAGGACCACTTCCGATCGCCTGACCTGTTGAAAGCGATTGGTCGGAAGTGACCAGGGATTCAGCAGATCTGCACAAGAGAAACAGAAAGTTCAATTCTACTTGGAATATACGAGGTATGTTTTTCATATAAAAATTGTACATACCTGGTTGTTTTCTTAGTCTTTGATCTTATAGTGCGCTGGTTTAAAATCTGTTGCGCCTGTTTTTCTCTTCTTTCCAATTGTTCCCACCGGCCCGAACCGTAGGTTCAATTGTATTCTCTACACTCCCGATCAGGAGATCAGAAGCAATGTTCTCGACCATCTGGTCGAGAGCAAGGTCCCTGATTCCTGGATCAGAAAGTGTGGTCTCACTGGTCTCAGGGACAGCTGCCTCATGGACAACTATACGAGACTCAGTGATTGCCGCCTGGATTAACAAATAAAGTTAATCGGTGAAGAATATACTTCATCTTGCGAAGTTATTTCTTTGATTGCTTACCTCAGCGTGACCGCGCCTCGGCGATCACAAGGTCGGGTCGGATAATCAATAGGCTCACACGTCTCCGTAGCCTCGTTGATCTTAAGTCCGACCAACTACACATAAAGAGGATTAAAACTGATCGAAAATAACCGGAAAGGTGAAAAGAAGTTAATACACTTACCCTAAGTCTTTCAGTCCTCTCCTCGGCACTAGCAAGTGCTAGGATTAAGGGAAAGCTAGCCTTGTCATCAGGTTCGCCAGCACAGATCATCTTGATCCTATTTCTGACGTCCTCAGAAGACAAGACTACAAATGCAAATGAAAGATCTTAGTTTTGCGAAAATAATCAACTCGCAAAATAAACTGGTCAGGATTTTCTGAAAAATTACCTGGATCAGAATCCTTGGTAGCATCATCGCCACCAATGAACCAGAGCATCGAACGTGCCCTGGTATTTAAAGGACTAATCCTCCTAATGGAAAAGTCCCTTACAACGTGCCAGGAGGTTAAACCCCTGACACTCAAGAGATGGATAGCCTCAACCCATCTCCCAACATTTTCCTCCTTCTTCGAGGAGGAACGCCAACGCGAGTTCTCGACCGCCTTCTTACCGCTGTAATACAGGCCGTCTTCTCGCGTAACTTTCATGTAGAACCAGCTTTTCTTCCATGACGACCAAGAAGACTTCGAGTACATGCGAATGTACTCGTCAGCCTTGCCGTCATGAAGCCTTAGGGTACATTCCCCAGGCGTGCTGGTCGTTTTCTTCGTGTTCGCCATCCGGTAGTAATACTTGAAGATTTCCATCGTCGGTGGAATCCCCAAGTATGCTTTGCAGAGATAGACGGAGATGCTTAGGTTTGCAATGGCGTTGGGAGCGAGGTTGATCAATTCGACCTCATAGAATTCCAGCACTTGAGAAAGAAAAGGATGTGCTGGAAGCTTGAGCCCGCACTCAACATACGCGAGGAACACCGGGATTTCTCCCTCCTCGCCGCTTGGGCAGTGCTCTCCAAAAGCCGATCTCCAAGAGATCAAACTCCTGTCGGGTAGCAACCCAACCCTCTCCAAACTCTCCAATTTTCTCTCGCTCAGATCGGAGATCGACCAGTTTGCGATGAGGTTCGACATGATGCTTTCCTTTTTTGGGTGAAGAACTCAAGGAAGATTTTCTTGGAGATAGACGCGTAAAGGTTTAAAGCACTCAGCCGAGGTCGTTTTATAGGCATTTCACTATAACCGACTCTACGAGAAGTCCAACGGGCAAATACCTTTTCGCCTGGCGGACAGAAAGGCTTTTTCCTTTTTCCAAAGCAGTTTCTCAACTTTAAAAATGAATACAGACCGCCTCGAGTCCCACGGCATTTAATGAGAGATCTGTTCGATATGATTGCATCGAAGAACGTGTCCGCACGACCAACATTCATTTAAAAGTTCGGGGGCTAGCTGTTGAGGATTAAAATATTCATATATTATCTTAATATATGATAAAGACCATACGTCTTTGTGGTCGTAACTTCTAAGACCACCGACCTAACTGGTCGTAGGTATTACGGAAGTTATATAATAAATACCCTGGTCGAACAAAGTTCCAAACCTAGTCCACGACCAGGTAAGTGCTCATAAAGCTATGAACAGGCATCTGGGTCGAGTCTCCGACCACGCAACTCACTATGTGATGAATGAACCACGTGTTTCATATTCCGCATAATACAATACTATCACGGTTGATGATTTAACGTCTCCTAAATCATTAACCGCATAGCGGTTGACATTTTCACCGACTGCCTTTGCATTTGGTAGAACCGTCAAACTGCCACCTCTTTCCGACCAGACGCGTCGCTCCCCAACAGGTGTCTCTTCGTGAGATAACTGTCACTGCTTCATCAAGTACTTAAGGAGGACCATAGAAGGCCGGAGAAAGAGAGACACGGGGTACAGAACAACAGCACAAGCAGAAGACATCAAGCAAGACATAGCAAAGTGTTGTGTTTTTAGATACTCTCAGTGTTTGTAATCGTGGGTTCATAGCAATAAAGAGCAAGTCAGATCCACTCCCAGGAGTCACGCACATTTTTCCTCTTTTCATTTATATATTCATAAGATCGGCGATTTGATCGTCGACATAGGCGCACATAAATTAATTTATTTTCTTTTGTTAGATGATTTTAATTTAATAAAATTTTTGGATCGTCCGTTAAGTTAGCACTCCCCAACTGCAGTGGTTCTACGGTCTACTAGCTCTAGAATTGAAGTTGCCGAAATGCGCATTTTATCGTACAAACATAACATATTACTCGTACTAGTATTTCACCAAGTTTGTTAAGTTTTATTCGCGTAGATATGCCTAAGTGCATACCCGTTCAATTATTTTTCTAAATAGTCTTGAGGTTGTTTATTTTAATTAATCTATCATGACTAAATTATTTCTAACACACCAAATTATTTGCCTAATTCGGTGAGTGCTATTGGTGATTATTTTAGTTATATATGGGTCAGAATAATATTTCAAAATTTTCTGATTTTATTTTTCTACCGATCTGGCTACTATTATTTATCTATATGGAGTTTATAAAGCCATTTTTCTAGTGATTTATCCAAAACTCGCTGGTAACACATTAAATTATTTATCTAACTCAGTGGTGATTGTATTTGATTTATTTTATCTATTTTCCCTGCTTTTATTTTTTTATCGGTCGGTCTACTACTAAATATTCTAACGTGGTTTAAAAATCTATACTTTTGGCAATTCTTCCGAAACTCACAGGTATACTCGTGTTCTCTATTTTTATTTTTATTTTTATTTCCCTTTTATTTTATTTTATTTTCTTCCCAGTCGATCTACTGAAATTTGTTCGTACGCGGCTCATACATTTATTTGATTTAATATTTACACCGTACATACAAAAATTAATAATAGTGTTCATTTTATTACCAAACTTACTTCTACTAATCTTCCCTGAATTAGAATTTTTATCCCTTCCTAACTTTCCTCTCCTTTTCTTATTTTATTTTCCCCTTTACCCTTTTTCTCTCTTTTTCCCTTATTTCTTCTCTCTCATCCCTCTCTCCTCACTGTCGAATGCATCCTGGTGCCTTCTTCTTTCTTGGTTCTCTTTCCCCCATTCCTATTTCGCCTCTCTCTCCACTCCCCATTCTTTCTCCATGGGCTTCTCTCCAATGGAGATTGTTCCTGCCCACGCTGGCCCCATGGTTCCTCCAGCCTAGTGAAGGATCTAGACCCGCTATTATGAGTTAATAGAGTATTTTGGTGATTAGTGATAAATCTATTTGTGAGACTAATATTTTATTACTATATCTAGTGTATAGTCTCATTTGGATATAAAGGTGAAATTCAACGAGGTATGCATTCAACTTTATACTCTTATATATTGTTGCATTCATCGGATCCAAAATATAGGTTGAACCCCACCATAAGTTGAACTTGAATATGTGCATATGTTTCTATTTACAAATTTGTGTATGCACACATTTAGGGGGAGTTCACTCTATATTTTGTGGTTTCATTAGTATTGATCTATATTCCATTTTTTACATATATTTGGGATCTGTACTTTGAAAATATCCTTTTGAGTATATAGAACTTGTGTAGTTCTTCTATACTCATGTTGTGAGTATATAGAACTTGTGTAGTTCATACATACTCATGTTCGAGCATATAGAACTTGTGTAGTTCATATATACTTATGTTGTGTTACATTAAATTATCTAAATTCAATTTATGTACAATTGAAGTGGTTATCATCAATTACCAAAAAGGGAAAGATTGAAGTATCTTGTTCCACCATTATGAGTTAATGGTATAGTGTGGTAATTAATGATAATCATATTATGGAACTAACATTTTACATGAGTTGGATGAATAGGTTATGATCATGAGTTGACTTGGGATGTATAGTGTGGTGATGAAGACTTGGGATGATCATGAGTTGATCATCAAGTCAAGATTCAAGTGAAGAAGATGCATCATGTGTTCATGCATATGAAGAACATGAAGAAATGAGAATCATCGTGTGTCGATGATGTTCAAAGAGAAGACCCATCAGATGTTGATGAAGGTCTAATGAAGGATGCATCATGCGTTGATGCATATCAAGACTTGGAGTAAAAGATGCATCAAGTGTTAATGCACATCAAGTCAAGAGAAGGTCCATCATGTGTTGATGGGGGTCAAGTGAAAGAATGCATCATGTGTTGATGCATGTCAAGACTCAGGATGAAGAAATCATCATGTGTTGATGATGTTCAAAGCAAGTTCCCGAAGTGAAGAAGATCATCATGTGTTGACGATTATCAAGTCAATGACCCGAATTTGAAGTGATGATGTGTGTCATCAAGCTTCAAGAAGATGCAAGGCAAAGGTATGACTAGCTAGGGCTAAGGATGTGTTCCTAGTCTTTTACCGGTCTTGGTGTTTGGTTGGAAGACCGGATTGCTAGTACAGATTGTCGTACTATTAAGAGGGGTCTTGACTAGTAGCATGAGTTAGTCATGTGGTGACAGCTCATTATGCTTGCTTTAGCTCATCCATGCATGGAGCTATTATTTACAAATGTGTTTTACAAATAGTCGAGGCTCACGCATTTAATCCTTGTAGCATGGGACTATAATTTGCAAATGTGTTTTGCAAATAGTTGAAGTCCATGCACCTTAGCCTTGTGGCATGATGATATTATTTGCGAATGTGTTTTGCAAATAGTTGATGCTCATACTTGATTTCTTGTAGCATGTGACTTAAGTTTGCAAATATGTTTTTGCAAATGATTTGAGTCCATGTATCTTATTCATTGTGGTATGATTCTAAAAGTTGGCAAATGTGTTTTGCAACTTGTTAGGAAACTTACATGTGATCCTTGTTAGCATGGCTTATCAATTGGCAAATGTGTTTTGCAATTGGAGTTGTTGTGAAAGCCATTGCTATTTCTGTCGTGAAGATCGGAAGTTCCGGCGTTATAACTGCGGAACTACCGCAGGCCGGTTGGTCCGAAAATCCAGCGGCACATTTTTTCCAGAGAGGCACTTTTTGAGAATTCTTTGCTCTCTTGGAAGTGTGGTAGTACCGGAGTGTTGGGCGCGAAACTACCGCAGATCGGTACTTCCGAAAGTTGGCGCGGTACGTTTTTTCCAGAAGGTAGTACCGCCCATCAGAAACAAAACTACCGGTGTGCAGAACAACAGCGAGTTGAACGGCGATAGTACCGCGATTCACTTTTCAACGGCTAGTTTCTCGTCTGATACAACCATTACTGCGCTTGTGGTGTAGGTGCGGTAGTACCGCACTTTGAACAGCGGTAGTTCCGCATGTGCTGATTTTTCAGCAAATTTTCCTCCAACGGCTAGTTTTTGTGTGTGGGCTATATATACCCACCTTGGTCGGTTGGGAAGCTATTGTTGGAGTTCTTTGGCACCTCTATTGAGTCCCTTGAGCAAAGAGCAAGCCTCTCATCTCTTTTGTGCATGTGTTGCACTTAGTGAGTTTGGAGAGCAAATCCTAAGTGCATCTGTTGCCTTAGGTAGTGGATCGTGTATCCAATTGAGCTTTGACACTTGATTAGTTTAAGTGAAAGTCGAGTCTTGTTACTCTTGGTGTTTGCCGACACCTAGACGGCGTAGAGGCGTCGTGACCGGTGATCTTCTCAAGAAGCTTGTGAGAAGGCCGGCGTGGTTGTGAGTGGTTTGGTGCTCACCATCTCCGGAGTGGAGGAAGAGCAACCCGAGTGAAGCGAGGTGTTGGTTCGTGTAGGAACCGATCCAAGTGGTTGGACTTACCTCGGAGGTGTTGGCTTAATTCGTGGAGCCGGTCCAATTCGTTTGGGCTTACCTCAACGTGGACTAGGGGAGACCGACAAGTCTCCGAATACCACGGTAAAATATAATTGTGTCATGTTGGTTTGTTCTTGTGCTTTACTTTGAGCCATTTATATTACGTGCTTTAATTGCTTATATATCTTTGTATGATTGCTCTCATTGAATTGTATTCATATTGTTGGTGCACTTAGTGTAGCCTAGTTGTTTTATATTTTTTTATTGTGAAAAACCAATTGTTATTAGCTTCCGCATTATAAATTGGTTTTACCCAAAGAGATTTTTAAAACCGCCTATTCACCCCCACTCTAGTCGGCCTCCTCGATCTTACACCTGGCCCCTCCCCTCTGGCCACCGGCGGCCGACGTCGCCACCTCCGGCTCCGCTGGCATCACCTGCTGCTTGTTGGCCTGCCACAGCCACCTGTTCCCACCGTCGGCTCCTCTCCCCTAGCACCGCCGCGATGCCGTTGGGCTCGACCCTGCGCATGCACCTCTGCCCATCCCGGTGCCGCCCCTCCTCTCGGCACACTCTCCCTGCGCCGCCCCTGGTTCGGCTTGGTCCTGGTTTGGGATCGCCCCCCTAGCCCGGCAGTGCCTCCCCTTGACTCCACCCCTATTATTCCTTCTCGACATTTCAGTTTTTATGTTGAGCACGATTCATTTTTGGATCTGTGTTGATGCTAGCTTATGCATGTAGAAGGGATGGAGGTGGGTTGAGGCATGGTGAGGGTGCTAGCTTATGCATGCAGAAGGGATGGAGGTGGGTCCTCTCTATCCCTTTCCCTTCCCCTTGTTCTGTGATGGCACGGATGAGATGGTGCTATGGTGGTGGGTTCAGTGAAGGCTCTGTGATGGATACTAAGGGCTATTGATATTGTGGGCTATTTTGGCATGAGCACCCTCTGTATTTTTGTTCATACTGAGTGGGTTCATTTTTGGGACAAAAATGACAGTGGGGTGATGGGGCTACCTTGTCGGGTTCGGTTTGGGAATGGGATGGTAGCGCCGGTAGTGCTGGTCGTCATTGTAGTGGTGCTGACCATGCGTTGGTGCTCTCCTTGCTCCCTTCGTGCTTTTGGTACTTGTTGTTGTCTTGGAGTCGGTCCTGGTGTTCGGTGATGGTTCAAAGCCATTGCCGATGTCGTTCACGCCCCGTTGGCTTCCCCTTCTCCTTGAGCTCCTCTCTTTCGGTTGTTATTTGGTGGTGGTGACAATGGTGGTGCTTGGCGGTTTTTTCTTATGCTTGGGATGTGGAGGGCAATGGGCTTGGTGGAGCTTGCCTAGATTGGGCTCTTGCTTTGTGCTTGCCTTGGCTTGTGGATGGCTTTGTTTGTTTTTGTTTTGGTAGTGAGGTTTTCTTGGTTGTTTACTTGCCTTCGGCTAAGGAGAAGTGGAATGGTGAGTGAGCTTTGGTTGTGCTTGAGAAAAAGGGGAATGCTTGGGGAGGTTTGACTGGGGAGAAGGTTTAAATGGGGATGCATTCAGTTGGTCCTATCCTCTTGGACTGTACAAGATATTTTTGCCCTGGCTCTATCCATATCGCTCTCACAATGCACTGTGGGGTTATGGACCATTGGTCCAAAGGTGTGTTCTAGAACTATTTTTGAATTTTTTACGACGAAGGTAAGTGGGGAAAAGTGGGTGTCGGATTTATAGAATTGTCAGGAGAGGAACCTTGGTGATCCTCTCGAAATCCGACGGCAATCTATTCTTTACTCCTAATTTGTATTTAGCTTTTGGTATACTATTTATCTCTTTGTTTTTGATTGTTTGGTGGGTGATGGGAATGTGGATCGAGGAATGGTCCAATGGGCTGGCGATATATCGATAGGATTGCAAGGAGGGTTTCAGCGACATTCCATGCAATATTTCAGATTGTAAGTTAATTAAGTGTTGTAAATCATTAGTGTAGTTAATGTCGAGTTTTAATAGTTTACTTTTGCTTGTAACGAATTCTTGTATGTTGATCTGACGCAATTAATTAGTGTAATTAAAGTTTGAGATTGTGTTAATGCTTACGTTTGCTTGTAATAGACTTTTGTAAAAGATTCTGAGATTATATTGATGATTTATTCTTGCGGCCATATTTAAAATGTAAATTCTATTGATGAAATCTTCGTAGTATTATCTTGCATGATGTGACTTGGCGATGTGTTCGATAATACTCTGAGCTTAATGTTTTCTTCTTGATTAGAAAATTTTAATTTACTGCTAATTACCGATTAGCATTGTTTAAATTAGTTTTAATTTTTGGGTTCTCACAATTATCCTTGCAGAAGATATGGGGCAATACTAGTTGCAAAGTTGTATGCCTTCCAGATACGATTTATCGAAACTTTTTAGGGTCTTAATATTTTGTAACTATCTCTGGGTGGTCCAATGGCCTGTTCTACAGAACTATAAAGTATGGTTGTACCACTCTAGATAAAACTATAATCAGTCTTGTCGGTGTTTTAGAATCGAACTTACGTAATGATTATTTGATTCGGGGGTCTCCAAGGCTCAATTAACGCAGAGAGAATGACACATGAATTTTTATACCGGTTCAGGCCTTCTCTGGAGAGAATAACAACCCTACTCCTGTATGGCTATATTGAGTATCCTGGTTAAAGATCAAGAGAAATACTGAAATGCAATGTCTTGTGCTCCTGATTGTGTCTTTTTTCCTTTCCCCTCCGTCGTCTGGTGATTCCTCCTTTTATAGCATGCTTGAAGTGGGCTACAATTTCTCTATCCCAAAGGGCGTATCAATGCTTCAGATGATGACGCAGTTACCGGAGATTAGTGTTAGAGAAGTAACATTCGCACGTCGGCAGACAGTTATCACCGGAACAGAGAGTTTAATCGTGCAGTTATTCCAGAGAATAATAACGTATACTGACTGTTTAGATACCCTAATTAATTGGGCCTACTTGTCGATAAACTCGATTGATTATAGGGTGGTCGTAACTGACCTGGTCGCAGAAAGACTTACGACCATGAGGTGATCGTAGAAGAACTTACGATCATGAGCTGGTCGTAGAAGAACTTACGACTATGGGTGGTCATAGTTGACATTGTCATAGAAGGACTTACGACCATGAGTTGATCGTAGAAGAACTTACGATCATGAGGTAGTCGTAGAAGATCTTACGATTCCAGCTGCTCCCTTACGAACATTAAGGGGCATACTCAAGAACCATATAATGACATCATTATCCATAATAAGGATTACTGATAAATAATTAAATGAGGATTTCTTGATCCTCATCAAGTCTTAGTTTTGGCGTTTATGAGATTAATTGCCAATATCACCAATGTATGTTGTACCTTTATGGCACTAGAGGAAACTACCATTCCACTAACTTCTGGTGGAAGATGCACTTTATAAGTGGCGCACTTCTAGTCTTTAAATTCCCTATTACATTCCTTTGGGTCTTGATGGGTCCTTGTCCAATCTAGGGATGATATGACCATTGGTGTGATTAAGACATTGACTGGTAAGATAATTTTCCTTCGGGAAGACGCTCTTTCTACAGGTAAAAGGCTATTGAGCATGAGTTTTATATATATTGTGATTTTGTTTCCTATCTTACTAGGAAATTTGAGTCATTCGAGGATCTAATCAATGATTTTCAAAACCCATTGGTTGCATATTTTCTTTATTTGTTCATGCCATTTGCCAGAATTATTATGCAACGAAACATTATATTATTCATAATAGGAGAATAACGGTCTCTCTGGGAACCTTTGAATTATTGCTTCAACATTTCATTATATTCATAACGACCCATCAAGTCTGAACTACCTGGTTCCAAGACTTTTATTTAGCAATTATGATTCAACCTCATATACTTTCATTATGTGACCCGATATGAACGCTTCAAGCGCTCGGCCATGTCTTTGGTTCCGAATCCGTGTTCTCATGACAGAAACTTTAGCAATTGTAGAGGCAAGGTGGTTGTCGAAAATTCTTCTCCCATATCCTTTAAATTGAGGGTATCTCAGTGTTAACCATATCTTTGTCATTTCTCAAACAAAAGATTCTTACTCGTTCCACATTCCCAGTATTGTAATATGTGCATATCAAGTTGCTAGGGCTTTTATCTTCATGATGAACCTCTTCATGAGGTATTCACCTACAAGGTAAGTTCTCTTCAAGAGAGTTAAAAGAGTGATTAATAATTATTTTGACTAGTGTCATTAGATCTTAGACTCGCAGGTGTCCCCACAGATTTTGGATCAAGTACCAATAAGTAAAATTCGTATTTGTGGATATATTATTCAACCTAGGGTATTCCACTCTTAGCGACGTATTTACTACAAGTAAATATTGTGGTAACTCCTCCATAATTTGAAATTATCTGGTGCGGGCTTCTCGCATACAGGAGTATAAACTAAACCTTAAGTTTAGCTTAACTAGTGCGTATATCTTAGTACTAAAGATTTTTTTTTCTTCTAGAAAATACGATCGCATTCGAACTTTTGGGCATTTTTCTCTCCCTAATGCTGAGATTCGATCTTTATTAAATGCGTACTAAAAAATTCTCCGATCATTATCAGATGATTGATTTAATTTTAGATCATACCCGATCTCCAACAACTAGTAGGGGGCCAAGGTTATGCTACAGTGGTGAGAACATGTGAAAAAGATATTATTCCTCCAACACACACTTATTTCAACAAGGGGTTTGATAATTATATACAGTGAGCCAGATTTTTATCAGTTCATTGGCAAGAAAACTACATGATCCTAACATTCCGTAGGATATTCTAACTTCTGGTTGGTTATTAATCTGCGATGAAGGTCCTATGCGGGGGTCCAGGAGTTGGCAGACTTATTCTATAGACTAGCTTCTTTATTATTTGCCAAAGTTGTTATCCAATTATAATATTTTAAATAATTTGGATAGTTAAACTTCAATTTATAATTACACAATATATTTTGTTATGGTCATAAGCAGTATATTTTAACTGCATAAAACTACAGGATGATCTTCAGGAACATAATATAATGTTGGAACATAAAATATTTGACCATAGTTAATCTGCACGAAAACATATATTTTCTTCTCGACTCTAAATCTAGTTGAATCATCCAAATAGTATAATTGTTCAGCGAGAATATTTATTATTCAACATGAACACCATATTTAATTAAGAGTGATAAATTATATGCCTAATTTTATTTTGTAATGCCAGAATTATCACAACCAAATTTAGATCATTTAGGATTGATAAAATCCAATAGGTCGTTATATTTTATTTCGGGAGTTATATTTGCTTCAAGCAAATGATATGGTTTCTGGTGGTGATGCAATTGTAGACCGTATTTATGCATGTTCCATTTTCGATGAGTATGGCACGCTTCTGTAATACTCCGGAAATGGTTCGGTACAAGAAAGAGGTCGGAGAGAGTAAAAGAAATGGTTTTCATCGGAAAATTCCAAACTTCGGGGGGGGGGGTTTACGTTATTGCCAGGCAACCTGGGCCGCGATCCGTGACCTGTGGCCCAAAGTGGGCCGGCCGGCCCATGTAGGGAGCCGCCCAAGGGGGGCACCACTTCCCCAAAACCCTAGTGCCTCCACCCCTCCCCCTTGAGCCGCCTCTCCTCCCCTTGAGCCGCCCCATCTCCTCCTCCCCTCCTCCTAGGCGCCGCCCCTCCATTGGTGGCTGCCATTGAGATCCCGAGCTGCACACCCGGTCTTCCACACGCTCATCTTGGTTCTTCCTCACGGGCGCTTCCATTCCAATCGGGTTCGTGGAGTTGGGGCTGGCCAAAGAAGGAGAGGGGAAGTCTTCGGGAAGTTGATCCTCATCGTTCTTCGGGTCTACAAGGGTAACGAGAGACCCCATCGCTGTTTGATTGCATTAGAGTTGTCGATTCAATGTTTTTGGTAGTATCGCGTAATCTCTGTTAGTAGATCGGTTCTGTACAGAATGTTGCAACTCGATTTTGGGTGCCTTAGAGGCAGAATTGGAGGTTTTCGCCTTCTAGAGTTTTGTTCCTTATTTCATTAGCTTTCTTTTGGAACCTGGATCACGAATTTTCACCCAGTAGATTAAAAGTTATGACTGTTTTACTACGTGCTGGTCTGTCTGTCAGAACTGCTGGGTATAGTCGGTTGCACCTAGGTTTTGATCTAGTTAGAGTCAGAATCAGGTCGGCCACCCAACTAGGTTTTTGAAGATAAGTTCACCATGTTTCCAGGCGGATAAAAATCACTTTATTTGGATCAGTGGTTTAAAAGTTAGAGCATTTTCTTTAGGGCTGTTCTGAATTCTGGGCAGACTGCAGTTGTAGTTTTTCATTGGATGGTTAGACCTCTGTATTGGCCGAATTAGAGTTTATCATCAACTAGAGTTTTGTAGCCAGTTAAGTTAAGAAAATTTGAGCACTGGTTTCAGGTCTTTTGGACTTACGGTTTTTTATTGGTGAATTTTCTAGTAAAACTGCCAGATTAGGGATAATTGAAATGGTTGGGTAAATTGATCAAATTGAACTTTTATTTGGTTAGTTTGGTTAGAGATTGAGGGAGGACACGTGTAGTATTTCCATACTCGCTTGTCCTCATTTCCATTATTTTATATTGTAGGCGGTGAAGCGGTGAGTGGAGGGGTATCTCAATTACCTCCCAACCCGTTGCAGCGCGGCAGGCAAGTAATTTGTATTCAATGATTGATGTCATGTATGTTGTGTGAATGAATGCTTACATTTGTTCGTATTTGTAGATGAATGCCATGTGTTCTTTTCATTTATGAGTATTATTCAATATTGACATGGGATCATCATGACATGCATACATTATTTTGGTAAGACCCATCAATTCCAGTATGGGCACTTGAAATCCCATCAATTCCAAGATGGGTACGTGAGTCCACCATTCCAATGTGGGCCACGTTGGACAGTCGTATGAAACGTTCTTCATACGATTACTTTAAGTGAACACCGACGGGTGATTCACTCGCTATACCGGTATATGCTGCAATATGTCCATTTCCTTCAATGCACCATTCCACTTCATCCATTCATAAATTCATTTCCAGTAGTTGTTCAAATTATGTTTGTGATATATTGCTCATTGTATGTTTGATTGTTACATACTGATTTGCTTGTCGAGTCTTTGGCTCATTCTTGCTTTATTGTCTTATTTAGGTAAATGACAAGGAAGAATGATCTTGTGGAGGGTAGTTCATCACGTTGCACTCACTATCATATATCAAACAATTTGAGGACTTTTATTGTCGTTAGTTATGATTTGTGTTGCATTGTAATAAGCCATCATGGCCTTGTTTATCATATCTTTCTGAATTGTTTACTTCCATTTCGTTGATTAAGACTTGAGGATGAATACTTGTTTCCATATATTCTTAATACTTGCTTCACCTTATCATGCGATTTGATGTTATTCATTTGAAGAGTAGTGATTGTAGGTGACATCTTGACTTCCTTATAGTCGTGGTGTTACGATTGGTATCGAGGCGGGCTTGGTCCGTGGTAATAATATTAAAATGACACCTTGTGCACAATAGGAAGGGTTGGGTACACCATTGTTTTTTCGCAATTGCTTGGTTATGTCCCAATTATTTTGTTTATCGATTCGTTGAGCTAAGTATTTGATTTTCGCTCGTTGTGTTGTTGTTCTTAGATGGCAAGAGGTAGAGGCCGTGGTCGTGGTCGCCCACCGACCCGTAAGGTGGTCGAGGCCGCGGACCGCAGCCTACATCGTCTTCGTCTCAAGGGTTGGTGGTCTTTGTATCGAGGAGATTGCCTCATTGCGCCTCCGGTTGCCGAGCCACCGCCGCAACCGCCGATCTCATTCGCACCTATTAAGGAGAATCAACAACTCCGCCAACAATTGCAGCGGCCATTCTGCGCTGCTTTGCACCGTGGCGGAACTCGTTCTTCTTCTTTGTTCCACCCGAGGCTAGGATGAGCCTCCGTGAGTGGATGTCGCCGTCTCGACACTTTTGACGGAGCAGTACACCGTTCAGTGCGGATGGTTGAGGTACATGGAGCGCCGCTTGAGCTTTAGAGTCGGCATCCGCGCATAAAGCGCGATTTGTGGCCTTTCACCAAGGGCCAGCCGACATCCAGTGGGAAGGGGTCCTGTCTTCCAGACTCAGTACAGGTCTTGTTAGTTGGGAGGTTTTTGTGGAGAGGTTCAGACACGCTTTATCCCGACTCCTTCATCGAGAAGATGGAGCAATCACTCGACCTATGTGCAAGGAAAAATGTCAGATTCGAGTATGAGGCCGGATTTAACAACTGTGCGCTTTGTCCCACCGTGGCAAGTGATGATAAAGAGAAGGCTAAGAGGTTCGTGGGGCCTCAATCAGAGTATCGCAGATTCGGGAGCAACAGTCTACGTGACTTTAGCTCGGTGGTTCAAAGAAGCTAGAGGGATGGAGTTGGAAAGAGCTCCTTCGTCGCAAGGGCATGTTGCTAGTGGTTCTGTTGCTTATCGTGGATCCTGGCGGTGGCGTGGCGGAGTTTGGTGGAGGTGGTGGGTCTTTTCACGACCACCGCTAAGAGGTTTCACAAGAACCAACCCTCCCGTCCGGTTCAAGAAGGGCGATCTTCTTCTTGGCGCCACGTTCTTCATCTTCGCCCTACGATTGCGCCCTGCTCTGTCGGGGCATGAAGTGTTTTCGTGTGGTGGCGGGCATCGAGCTTCGAATGTTCCTTCAAGGAACATGTCAAGCGATGTGGTCGGGAGGGCCACAAGTCCTCGATGTGCAAGCAAAATCCGGCTAGTATCATCAAATGGGAGACCGTCCCAGCAGCCTTCTTCCTCCGGCTTCCACAGAGGTTGGGCCAGACTGACAAATAGTTCTCGCACCACAGCACTCCAAAGATGGGGTCCACTGCAGCTTTTACTCCGGCGCCTCTGCAGGTTCTATTGGAATCCCGCACCATCCGCCCCTCCGTCGCTTGTTCCTCCAATGGTTGTTTCCAGCCTTTCCGACGCAGAGCGTTGGTGCGTCTTCTGCCGGTGCATCACGGGTTTACGCCATGCCCACCCCGAGACCTTGGGACGCCCCGATGTGGTGACAGTACTTTACTTGTTGATTCGCATGATGCCTTTGTTTGTTTGATTCGGAGGCTACTTACTCGCTCGTGTCTTTGGAGTTTGTTAGAAAAGTGGGTTTGAGTTTTGACTTATTTCGAGTCGGTGGTAGTCGGCTCCCAGAGGACTTATTTCTAGCTCTACCGTCTGTCCCGGTTGTTCTATACCGATAGATGATGAGGCTTTCATCGCGAATCTTATGGTTATTCAATTGGCACCATTCGATGTTATTCGGTATGGGTGGTTATTCCAATACCGTGCCAAGATTTGTTGTTTCGGAAGACGGTGACCTTGCTAGCTCCTTAGGTGAAGAAGCGGTATTCGAGGCAGCGCACCGTCGATTCAAGATTTGTCTTCGCTAATCTATTCCTAGCCGTCGTGCATCGACCATCGGATTACTTTGCTCCTCAATGAAAAGACCGATTCTTTGCGTATTGAGGAGATTCCAGTTGTGAAGGAGTTTTCGATGTCTTTCCTATAGAACTTCCGGAATGCCTCCGTGAGAAAAGTGGAGTTCGGATTGATCTTGTTCCGAACTCGCCGTTGTCCAAGTCTCCTTACCGCTTGGCTCGGCCATTTCAGAAGAATTGAAGAAACAATTGGACGACTGCTGTCCAAAAGTATGATTCAGTAGTAGCGTTCGCCTTGGGGAGCGCTGTTCTTTTATTAAGAAGAAAGATGGCGGTGGCGATGTGCATAGATTATCAAGCGCTTAATCAGCGATTGTGAAGAACAAATATCCTTTGCCTCGCATTGATGATCTTTTCGACCGGTTGAAAGGAGCTAGAATATTTTCTAAGATTGATCTTGATCGGGTTATAATCGATTCGAGTTCGTGAGCGTGATATTGAGAAAACGGCTTTCTACGAGGTATGGTCATTATGAGTATAAAGTTATGTCGTTTGGACTAACGAATGCTCCTGCAGCTTTCATGGAAGCCATGAATAAGATGTCGCATCAATACCTTGATGATTTCGTTGTGGTATTCATAGATGATATCTTGATTTATTCCAAGACAGAGGAGGATCACACCCACCATTTGCGGTTGGTACTTGAAACTTTAAGAGAGAATCAATTCTATGCCAAGTCAAGAAATGTGAGTTCGGATTTACGAAGTTGGATTTTTGGGTCACGTTATTAATCGAAGGGTATTTGATTGATCCTAGTAAGATTTCGACGGTGGTTGAGTGGAAGAGACCAACCAATGTTAAAGAAGTAAGGAGTTTTCAGGTTTAGTGGCTATTACGCGGTTTGTGGAGGGTTTTTCAACCATTGCTAAACCGATGTCCCGATTGACACGAAAGGTGTTAGATTCGAGTGGTCGATGCTTGTGAGCGCAGCTTTTGCTCTTTGAAAGATAGATTAGTGATCGCTCCAATTCTTACTCTTCCCGAGCACGGGAAGAGATTCACTATCTATTCAGATCGCCCATAGTTGGACTTGGTTGTGTACTCATGCAGATGGTAAAGTGATTGCCTATGCATCGAGACACCAAGAAGCATGAATGTAATTATCCCACCCATAATCTAGAGCTTGCTGCAGTGATTCATGCTTTGAAGATCTCGCGTCATTATTTGTATGGCGAATCTTGTGATGTGTTCACCGACCACAAGAGCACGAAATACATCTTTACCTGTAGGATTTGAACTTGAGACAGAGGAGATGGCTAGAGTTGATCAAGGACTATGATCTTACTATTCAAGACCATCCCGGCAAGGCTAATGTGGTAGCCGATGCCTTGAGTCGCAAGGCGACACCTCCTATCCTCGATTGTCTTATTGCGACTTTGAGCGTATGGATATTTCTTTTCGCTTATGTACCGCATGCATCGAGACTCGATTGATTTTAGAGTCAGCCCTTCCGGATCGGGTGCGAGTAGCACAACAGCAAGATCCGATGTTCCAACGAGTGAGGAAGCGTTATACCGAGGGCAAGCGAGGTCACCGGTGTGGACAAATTTGATTCTTTGCGATTTAAAGGGCGCTTTGTGTGCCACAGAGTCTCGAGTTAAATTGGAGATTTTGAAAGAGGCCCATCGTACTTTTATACCGTACATCCCGGGAGACCAAGATGTACAAAGATTTAAAGAAAAGTTTCTGGTGGAAACGGATGAAAATTGATATCGCACAGTATGTGGCTTCATGTGGGGTGTGCCAGCGGGTCAAGGCTGAGCACAAGCGACCAGCAGGACTGTTGCAACCCTTGGAGGTACCAGTTTGGCCATGGGACGATATATCTATGGATTTTGTGGTTGGTTTACCTCGCACGCAATGAGGAAAGGATGCTATTTGGGTAATTGTGGACCGGTTCAGTAAGTCTGCACATTTCATTCCTATTCGTACAACCAATTCGGCAAGCGATTTGGCTCCTCTTTATGTACGAGAAATTGTGTGTTTGCACGGAGTGCCAAAGACCATTGTTTCTGACCGAGACGCCAAGTTCGTTTCCAAATTCTGGGAAAGTTTGCAGAGTGCATTGGGCACATAACTCCGCCTTAGCACACCTTTCATCCCGAGACAGATGGGCGACCGAGCGCACCATTCTGACTTTAGAAGACATGCTCGGTGTTGTGTTTTATCCTGGAAAGGTAATTGGGAAGAGCATTTAGCCTTGGCGAGTTTGCTTATAACAACGATTATCATTCCAAGATTCGAGCTGCCCCATACGAGGTTCTCTATGGGCGTAAGTGCAGTCCCGTTGTCAGCCGGGATGAGGTTGAGAGCGGGCGATCTTGGGCCCCGTGGGTTCAAGCAGAGATGGCTAGAGTGGCGTGGTTAGGCGAATTTGTTGGTCGCCCAAAGCCGATGTAAGAGCTACGCTGATGTCGAAGACGAGATTTGGAATTCGAGGTGGGAAATGAAGTTCTGTTGAGAGTATCGCCATCTAAAGGCGTAGTGCGTTTTGGCACCAAAGGGAAACTTAGTCCAAGGTATGTTGGACCCTTCCCAATCGTGGCACGAATTGGGAAGCTAGCTTACCGTTTGGACCTTCCTGATTCTATGAGTGGGGTTCACAACGTGTTCCATGTTTCGATGCTGAGAAAGTTTCTGAGAGACCCAGATCTTGTCATTCCTTTGGAGCCTTTGATTGTCAGGCAAGACCTTACCTTCGAGTCCCGGCCAGTGAAGATATTGGAAGAATCAGAACGGGTTCTGAGGAATAAGACCCTGAAGTATGTCAAAGTTCTTTGGTCGCATCAGTCTGAGAGAGAGGCCACTTGGGAGTTGGAGTCCCGCATGAGAGAGCAATACCCGACCTATTCGTTTAAGGTAAATTGTTTAAGTTGTAATTTCCGGTATTTATTTCTTTCTGTTGGATCGTTGATTAGATTCGAGGTCGAATCCTGTTAAGGGGGGTAGACTGTAATACTCCGGAAATGGTTCGGTACAAGAAAGAGGTCGGAGAGAGTAAAAGAAATGGTTTTCATCGGAAAATTCCAAACTTGGGGGTTTACGTTATTGTTAGCAACTTGGGCCGCATCCACGACCTGTGGCCCAAGAGTGGGGCCGCCCATGTAGGGGCGGCCAAAGGGGGCACCACTTCCCCCAAAACCCTAGTGCCTCCACCCCTCCCCCTTGAGTCACCTCTCCTCCCCCTTGAGCCGCCCCATCTCCTCCTCCCCTCCTCCTAGGCGCGCCTCCCCTCCATTGGTGGCTGCCATTGGAGATCCCGAGCTGCACACCCGGTCTTCCACGCGCTCATCTTGGTTCTTCCTCCGCGGCGCTTGCATTCCAATCGGGTTCGTGGAGTTGGGGCTGGCCAAAGAAGGAGAGGGAAGTCTTCGGAAGTTGATCCTCGTCGTTCTTCGGTCTACAAGGGTAACGAGACCCCATCGCTGTTTGATTGCATTAGAGTTGTCGATTCAATGTTTTTGGTAGTATCGCGTAATCTCTGTTAGTAGATCGGTTCTGTACAGAATGTTGCAACTCGGTTTTGGGTGCCTTAGAGGCAGAATTGGAGGTTTTCGCCTTCTAGAGTTTTGTTCCTTATTTCATTAGCTTTCTTTTGGCACCTGGATCACGAATTTTCACCCAGTAGATTAAAAGTTATGACTATTTTACTACGTGCTGGTCTGTCTGTCAGAACTGCTGGGTATAGTCAGTTGCACCTAGGTTTTGATCTAGTTAGAGTCAGAATCAGGTCGGCCACCCAAATAGGTTTTTGAAGATAATTTCACCATGTTTCCATGCTGATAAAAATCACTTTATTTGGATCAGTGGTTTAAAAGTTAGAGCATTTTCTTTAGGGCTGTTCTGAATTCTGGGCAGACTGCAGTTGTAGTTTTTCATTGGATGGTTAGACCTCTGTATTGGCCGAATTAGAGTTTACCATCAACTAGAGTTTTGTAGCCAGTTAAGTTAAGAAAATTTGAGCACTTGTTTCAGGTCTTTTAGACTTACGGTTTTTTATTGGTGAATTTTCTAGTAAAACTGCCAGATTAGGGATAATTGAAATGGTTGGGTAAATTGATCAAATTGAACTTTTATTTGGTTAGTTTGGTTAGAGATTGAGGGAGGACACGTGTAGCATTTCCATACTCGCTTGTCCTCATTTCCATTATTTTATATTGTAGGCGGTGAAGCGGTGAGTGGAGGGTATCTCAATTACCTCCCAACCCGCTGTGTATGCGCAGTAAGTAATTTGTATTCAATGATTGATGTCATGTATGTTGTGTGAATGAATGCTTACATTTGTTCGTATTTGTAGATGAATGCCATGTGTTCTTTTCATTTATGAGTACTATTCAATATTGACATGGGATCATCATGACATGCATACATTATTTTGGTAAGACCCATCAATTCCAAAGATGGGCACTTGAAATCCCATCAATTCCAAGATGGGTACGTGAGTCCACCATTCCAATGTGGGCCACGTTGGACGATCGTGATGAAACGTTCTTCATACGATTACTTTAAGTGAACACCGACGGGTGATTCACTCGCTATACCGTATATGCCGCAATATGTCCATTTCCTTCAATGCACCATTCCACTTCATCCATTCATAAATTCGCTTCGATAGTTGTTCAAATTATGTTTGTGATATATTGCTCATTGTATGTTTGATTGTTACATACTGATTGCTTGTTGAGTCTTTGGCTCATTCTTGCTTTATTGTCTTATTTAGGTAAATGACAAGGAAGAATGATCTTGTGGAGGGTAGTTCATCACGTTGCACTCACTATCATATATCAAACAATTTGAGGACTTTTATTGTCGTTAGTTATGATTTGTGTTGCATTGTAATAAGCCATCATGGCCTTGTTTACCATATCTTTCTGAATTGTTTACTTCCATTTCGTTGATTAAGACTTGAGGATGAATACTTGTTTCCATATATTCTTAATACTTGCTTCACCTTATCATGCGATTTGATGTTATTCATTTGAAGAGTAGTGATTGTAGGTGACATCTTGACTTCCTTATAGTCAGGGTGTTACAGCTTCGATGCATAGCCAACATGTCATATGTGCGATTGCGTTATGCGACCATCGGTTTGTCGTGTGCATTCCCGCATGCTAGCGGTTAACATATTGTTGAAGGCACAAATCAATTACCCTTCATGGGCAGCAATGATTGTGGTTGGCAACAACATGGGTATCGACAATGTCATTTTCCATATCAACTGCATAAGGATAATAATAATAGTGCAATTTATTTTAATTATCTCCTAAAATAAACTAGATGAATTTATTGCTTCAGGCTAATGTGCTTCTGGCTTTGACTTAGGATATGTCACCGTGCCTATAGTGACTCTTGTTTTAAATATTTTTCTATGCCTCTTAGGTTCCAATATCCCACACAAGCCCAATATCCTCCCCCTTTTCACGCTAACTATAAAAATTCCGAGTGATAGCATGCGCACAAGGCATTTGCTTGAAATCAACTTGGAGTTTTAGCAAAGATTTGTAATCATACTTCAACAGAAGTATAATTTTGTTGGTGCGAAACCAATATATACTTTGTAACATTCTGCTTACAAAGTTCTTCAATTAAGAAATCAGTGTGGTGGAGGATAGTGTTATATAGACTACATGTATTAGGGCTAAAGTTATTTTGTACTTATTTGAGGAATATGGTGTTTTCTAGCCAAAGTGATCCATCAGAGGTCAACATATGACTACGTTTGGCCCGATGCCACTGGCAAAAATAGTTTCTCTTTGGGCATCTATGCATCCGTACACTCCAAGCTAGTGAATTGATGCTTATTAGATATCAAGAGCACATGCACAACATTTTGTTAGCAAAGCATAACATATTTTCAACTTTTAGGCATGCTGTTTATAAATTTTATTCCTTGAAAGATTAATTATTTTACTATAGGTAAATTATGCTATTGGCAATATGTTCTATTAAGCGGATTCAATCAACTAATCAACATAAGATAAGGATTTAATACAACAACTTATACCATTATTTTATTTATGGCATCCGGGAAATAACAATCTAATGCATAATGTTTCAGCCCAGAGTAAAAGATAAGAGATACTCATCATGAGCAGGACCAAGCTTTTTAGGAGTTGAATCTATACTACTAATGAAACTCGCGCAGGAAAGCGACATCTATACAGAGTTAATGGATAACTAGGAGATTTCTATAGGTCTCCATAGAACATACCATAGGCTTATCGTTGTCTTTGATTGCACATACCTATCAATCAAACCAGCAATTAGTAACTTTTGATTACATAGCCTTAGTCGAGAGATAACATGGTGCGGGGTAGAGTTACACTCATTTACGGACTTCTAGTCCTAGGATTCCATGTGGGGGATTGTAGTATTGTCATAACTTTTCCACCGTTGTTGCATCTTGTGGTGGAAAGGGTTCCTTTGCTGCCCCACGCTGGTCTCCTGCAATGTGGGCTACATCTTGCATCACGAAGGATGCTTATTCCGCTCCATGGTCTACCTTCAAGGGTTGCGTCTTGCTACCTCCTAGGGCTGCAGCCATGGCTGCCACCACAGCTCGAGGATGAGCTGTCGCGAAAGGAGGCGAGTGGTTGTCATGAGCCGGGCTATTGCTCACGTGTGAACAGTACACATGGTACTGTAGCGCCACACATTATTTATGTCGGGCCCCACGGGTGCATTAGTAGTTAGGAAATAGATATAGAATAGTTAGTTTCCTTACTAGTTTGATTTACTTCTTTAAAGATGTATTTCATCTAATATAGGTAAGTTCCCTTAGAAATGAAGATTATTTCTTAGAGGTCAAGTCGGGTCGTTCCTATAAAAGGGATAGCTTGTATCCATTATCAATTAAGGAAGAAGAACAAATAAACAATAGTTCATCCCCGTCTATGTCTATCTTTCTCCTCTAAAGTCCCCCTTTATTCAAGCTATTGCCGCTCGGCCGTCCTTCCGGTGGTATTTACCCTGCTATGAACTAAGATTCATGACACCACTTGTCCCATATGACTATATAAGCTTGTGATCATATCATCATCAACTTAATTATATCAACCAGAACACACATCCAAAAAAAACACCTGAGTACAAATTTGACAAACGTGGCCCAATTAACTGATATATATATATATATATATATATATTCGGCCTCAGGAAAAACATAGCACATACGGAATTACAATGTCATCTTTATTCTGAATTAAATCATGCCGGTCCAACGAAAGGACGGCAGATGTTCACGGGAACACAACCTAGTTTAAGTCGACTTACTAACGTTGTTTGGAAACCCTGTAATAACATACTGAGCAAAACCAACGGCAGCTAGCCCAAAATCCAAACCAATGACTACTAAACCATATGGTAATATATTAGCAGAAAAAAATATATTAGTAAACCAGTAAGATTAAACGGTGCTTCTGTGGGGGTATTTCATCATCAAGTATATTTTATCAATGTTAGCTCATGTTACGGTGCTACTCGGTCCAGCTAATGGACAAAATGGGTGGGGGTGATCCGTTACTTGCTTTTCTAGTGTTGATAATATCTATCAATTATACTGGTTAGTAGCAGGGCAATGGGTTGCTTTCGGCACATGTATATTATGCATATCTGTCGATGTCAATGAACTCCCCCTCTCGCTGATTTCATTACTTGTTTTTGTGTGATTAGATACACAATTTTTAAGGCCCCATCACAGTTGAAAATTGTATAATATCCGCTGAAAATGTCCCCATGCACCCTCAAAAGCTCGCTTTCGCTGCCCCGAAAGAAAAAGGGAATATTGCTTTATCTCCTCCTTTTCTTTGCAACTTCACATTTGACATAGTAATGCAGATGTAACTGTCTTGATCATAATTCTAGTGGAATTGAAAAGGGGTTTCGTGCCGACGAGGATGGGTGATGAAGGCCGGGAGGCTGTCAAGTCATCACTGGCGCGTCACCTCGAGAACACACTACTAGCCAGCGGTAGTAGTAACAAACTTTTTCGTTTCTAGCACACAAACAGTTGCAGCGCATCTTAGCCCTTGGCTAGGTTATCTCACGTCCATTCCAGCATGAAGCAACACGGCACCTTGCAACACCAAGAAAGTTTTTTTTTTTTTTTTTTTGTTTTTTTTTTGTTTTTGTTGTTGTTGTTGAGAGAAACACCAAGAAAGTTGGAGCAAGGACGGCTGAAAATACACTAGGTCTAGATTAGTAGCAGTAGATTCTCAAAGAATCAAGGCAAAGGCGGCTTCTTCGATCACACTCAGCGCCATTCCGCAATTATCCAAACGTGCGCGGCTCAAAAGCACCCAAACAACCGGAAGAAGAAGAAGAAGAAGAAAAAAAATCAAAAAGGAAGAAGTTAACGTCGTCACGAAGAGGAGCCGTGGTTCCAACCCGCGGCGACCTCGCCGAAAGGCACAAATACGCGCACGCCTCGGGTGATAACGCGGCCGCCCCTGCGCCAACCGCGCGCACCTCCCACGCCCGATCGATCGCTTTCGAACGGCGCGTCCGGGCGGGCGCGCGAGCGAGCGAGCGAGAGGTAAAGACGCGCGGGCGCCGGTGCGTGGTGCCCATCGCCAGGCGTCTCTCGGGTGGGTGCGCGTCGCGAGCGAGCAATACATCATATACACGCGCGCACCCCCCCACCCGTCGCGCTCGTCTCTTTTCGGCTCATGGCAAAACGACAACGACGACGGCGTCATACGGGAGGGAGGCGATGACGATGACGATGACTGCGCGCACTCGGCCGGACTGTACGCGCGCGCGACGCTTCCTGCAGCTCTCTCGATCGATCCCTGCGCGCTGTACTACGTGAGAACGAAACGAAACCAACGAAACCAAACGCCTTTGCGGCTTAAATGCTAATTCAGATCGGTGGCGCCGGCCACCTTACCTGCGATCCACGGCTTCTACTGTGAAGTTGCGATCGCGAGGTCGATGGGCGGCTATTATTGGCGCCATTTCGCAGGCAGTGCTGAAGTGGGGATCGATCGATCGACCGACCGATGAGACGCATCATGCATGCACTGCCGTGTGTGTACGGAGAAGAACAGCTTTGTTTGTTGTTTCGTCACACTTGCGGAGTGCGGAAAGGTACAGGATTGATGGGAGGAATTGGGACTGACGTCTGACGGGGCATCGTCGGCAAGGTTCAGTGAATGAAACTGCATGCTGATAGAGAAAAAAAGAATCGGAGGTGCGCTAGCGATACCAGACTCGCCAACACTATCACGTGGGAATAATCGACATGTACTCTGTTTCTTTTCTTCTTCTTTTTTTTTAAAAGGACATGTATGTACTCTTGCCTTTCCCAACTCTCGTTTGATACGCCTGCACAGAGTTTGCGAAACAACAAATCTGATGCATTTGCACGAGGAGTTCGAAACAACGAAAGGAACACCAGGAGAGTCCAGTGAACTTCACGCTGAAGTTGCAAGAGAACTTGCAATAAGCACAAGTGAAATTCTATGGGTTAGGGTATGCTATGCTAAATTCCTGATGACGTCCTAACTGACACTGTTGCATATGCAAGCAGGACAGCTTTACTCCTGGCCGATGTGACAGGCTACGCGCGGGGTTCCTATTTTCTCAAGACATGGTTTCCCATTGGAAAAAAGAAAGTTTACCAACTGGCCTTGTATGATTGCATAAGTGACCAAAAAGTTACCGAACCCTCGGAGGTCCAACACGAGTAGAGAACAAATCCAACCGGACCGCGTCAGCCACACAGCATCTGTCCCAAACATGTCGCCTGAATCTAACCTGTTGGTGTCCTGCCTTTTAGGCACAAGTTGTTTGCCAAAACAGCAAGAAATGGACCCGGCAAAAGAGAGAGAGAGAGTGTGCAACGCCCCCCAAATGACTGGAGACTAGGTAAACAATTTAATAATGAAAACGGCAAAAGCAGGTTCACTCAATAGACATCACCTGTCAGATTTCTTCGGCTGCTGCAATCTGCCAGGCCAAACATCACCCACTGATAGCTGACAAGCGTTTCTGCAGATGCTACACTGAATTACTACTTGTTACTGTTGTCAATGCTGGCCCAAAAGGCTATCCACTTATCCTGTAGGAAACACGCGGAAACCATGATGAAACTGCTGCGAAAATGCGTGAAAGACAGCAGCAAGGAATACATGGTATTGTCCAGGATGAGCATTAGCTGCAGGAGGTGAAAGTGTTAAAGCTTGAACCCATGTATATACATCACGTACGCAGTGGTACTGAACAGAGACCTGAGGGCCTGGGATCCTGGAACCAGGTCGGTGTAGCCGTGTGGGGTTCAAGTGAGCCAAATGAACTACCCGGAGAAGCCTGCGGCCGAAGAGCTCGTGCTCGTCGGCGTGCAGTTGCAGGAGAGCACGGCTGGGTGGACAGCTGGGACGTGGAATTCGTTGGATCGCGGAGCAAGATACGCTGCGGTGCGGCCTTCGGGGGGTGGCTGGGCCGCGAGAGGAAAATATATTTTCTAAGCCGTATTTGGGCCGGCGCGGCCCAGCTGTAGCCCGAAAGCGGGGCCTGTCACGCTCTTCTGGTGGTTGGGAGGCGCACCCCGAGTGGTTTGGGTTTTGGAAGCTTGCTTCCGTCAGTCGCAGTCTCGGCCTAGCTTGGCCCATCAGTCGTTCTCGCTTTGTGGGACCTCCAAGGCATCCCCCAATATTCCCCAATCCTGAGATGGTAAGACCCTCGCCTACCCGTCACCAAGCCCCTCCGCTCTCGTCCTGTCGTCCACCACACCACAGGGAGTCAGGGAGGCCACTCCTCGCCGCCGCGCGCAGGGACCTGGCACAGCGGCGCTTTGGGCGCGCCGTCCTGTCACCGTCCACCACCCGCCACCGAGCGCAGCGCGCCGCGCGAGCTACCTTGCTGTGCATCTATCTGGTGGTGACTACTGACTAGCTAGGTTAGGGTTGGCGCTCCTCCCCCTTCGTCTCATGCGCGCAGCCCCCTCGTCTTCGTCGTCGTCCTCCTTTCTTGCGCGCTCCCCGTGCCCTTCCCCTCCCCGCCGCAAGCTTCAGTTAGGTGTACCCCCTCCGCAGCTACTCTCACGCCGGCGTCGTTCCGTCCGCCAGAGTCGTACCTAGGGGAATCTCGGCTGCCGGGCCGTCGATCTACCCTCTGCAGTGCTACTTGAAGGCCGTGGTAACCATCTCCGCCCTAAATCCTATCTCCTGTGCTATTTGTTTGTGCGGATCGGAAGATTTGCGTGTCAAATTAGAGGTTGTTTTCGTGTTGCTAAGCATTCGATTGGCCGGATCTGTGATTGTACTTAGATTTTAGTATTTTGCTGTTAATGTAGTATGATTCATGTTTGGGGTAATTTCCTCTAATGTTTTTGCGCGCTATCATGTGGCAGTGGGGACTTGATAGTAGGGCGAAATGGTTTTTGTGGTTGTCCTTATTAATGGAGTCTTCATGCTTAGGCAGCTTTATGGGTTATGGGTTTCATGCATACTGTTTATGTATTACTGTTCAGGTTAAGTGTTAATGATGCCTATTTTAATCACGCTCCCGTGACTTGCGTGCTTGCTGATTATCATGATTCCATAGTTTACACTGGTTTTCTTCTATATTTATTCATGCTTCTATGGATGTGTTTGCTGGTTAGTTTTTTTTAAAAAAACTTATAGAACATCATGTCATGTTGACAAAGCTTCGAGTTCCTCTATGTATTTTACTCCTACCTAGGGTATGTCACATCTCTTGGTGATATTTGTCAATGGTTGCATTTATATATGAGATCATAGATGACTTATCTCCCATTAGATATATATCTCTAGCACCATGGATTGATATCACATAAAACTGGAACTTAACCACAGCGTTGTAAGCACTTGCATTCTGAAACGTGGCAAGATTGCCATTACTATTTAGCACTTACAAAAAAAAAAGTAATAAAAAAGAATAACCTTGTTATATAACGTTGAACTGATGGAACTGAAAGTATAGATGTTCAGCACTGCTTAAAAAAATGACAGGGTACACCCAAATCAACAAGAAGCCACCAACATAACGGTACATCGTGTGTGTACTGTGTTGTCCATCAATCTTGCATGAATTGGGTTAAAACTACCAATTGGACCTCTAATTGTTCGGATTGGATTGAGCTTTCCCTTAGATTTGCCTGTCGAAGCCATGTATATAAATTGTCAAAAATATCTCAAGGAAAAACATGATACTGTGGTATCAACAAGCATGGTTATTAAGGCGGTAAGGCGAGGCGACCCCCCCAACACCTTTTAAGCGCTAGGGTGTGAGGTGAGCCGACGCCTTACACATCCTAAGGCGGCAGTGAAGAGCGGCCGCAGAAGATCCCGACAAAGCAGCAGCAGCTTTGATTCTCTGGCTGCAGAAGATCCCGCCCTGCCCCGGGCAGCTCGATGCCCGCTACCCCGCCTGGCCGCCTCCTTTCCGCCCTACCCGGTAGAGCACCACGCCACTGCCGCGCCGCTTAGCTTCGGCCTCGCCTGCCTCCCTCCACGCCCCTTAGCCCGTGCCGCCTCCTTAGGTCCTCCCTCAGCGGTAGCGTCGGCCCTCTTTCTCTCCGGCTCTCCCTCTTCCTCCGCGACCTCCCCGTGCCGCCTCCCCCTTAGTGCCGGGGGGAGGCGCTGAGGAGCTGCTCGACGGCAACGGGGATCCGGGAGGAGGAGGAGCCACACGACGAGGAACCGCGGGGAGGAGGTGGCAGATCCGGAGCAACCGAGCGAGCTACAGGTGGAGGAAGACACCCATGGGTGGCGGAGTACCCCGACGGCGCAGATCCAGAGACAAGACGGCGGTGGCACCGAGTGGTGAAGACAAGGCCGCACTTCAAGTGCCCGATCCAGCGCGGTTCCTGGCGGAGGAGGATCCACAGCCAGTGCAGATCGTGCGAGGAGGCACCTTGTCGACGAACTCCAAGATCCAGGTGAGCTCCTGGCTCCTCTCCTCTCCTTCTACCTCCCTCTACACCGAAGGATCCGAGCAGAGGACGCGAGGCGGGGCAACGCCTTGACACCTCGGGACCGCCTTACCGCTTAGGCGATGCTTTAAGCGTCGCCTAAGCTATGCCTTAATAAGCATGTCAACAAGTGATCTGATATGGGTTAGACTTTGGATGCTGCTTGCAACGTTGCAGGGAAATCTCTGTCAATGCTAAGGGAAGAAGGTCGCGTTTAGAATAGTATGGTTTGTCTAGGATTGGATAGGCAAGAAAAGAGACAAGATTTTGCGATTGGGAGGTGATATGATGGAGTACCTAAGCCTACAAACGGGGCCATACTTAAGTACCATGGGAAAATTCACAGTCCAACTCAGTGCATAGTCCATACAACTGATTATACTCCAAAAGACCAAAACATAACATGTCTCAAAAGACTAACCATGTTGTGCTATGACCCAACCCAGCCATCCTTCATATCTCAATATTATGTCCATTTCCTGATGGATTGGACCTTATTGCTATCCCATTTTACCAGTGTGGTGGTAATCCAATAGGGGTCCACTGTCGGCTGCAATCTGCTACTGCTTTCCCAACTCAATACTATCACCTTCATTTCAGAGTTTGCTTTTGTTGCATATCAACCTTGTTCTTGATGATTTAAGTTTCAACACTACCCAGCTCAACTGACAACTTGTATTTCGTTATTCTTGTGAACTTGTGGTAAGCTATCCACACAGCTTCATGATGATGGCTACACTGACAAATGTTCTGTCGTTCTGTCCAGTCAAGAATCATTATATACATGATTTGTTGAATCATGCAAAGTTTGTCATTTTTTTTTACTGTTGTTGTCTTTCATCATGATGGCAATGATGAGTAAGTAGGAGTTGCCATTTGAACTGCATGATGTTGAATACTTGAATTCTTAGAAAAAAGATAACACAATCAGTGGCAAGTTCTAAAAACATGGTGTCGTCGAATTGGGTTGGATAGTGGCAGTTTGAATGTGGATCGTGGGCTGTGGTCTACATCCTACCCTGGGGTCATTCATCCTCACTTTGCGTTCCCATCCTCTATGGAAAGCAGCATCCTGTTCCTTGCCTCTGTCGGATCCCTTGCTAGTATTGTGCTTTGATGTTTTTCCTAAAATACCTGATTGAAAGACATGGCTCTGTCCTATCTAAATGAGTAGGGATCCTATGGAGGTGGTTTTTACCTGATACATGCTAGATGAATGGGACAGTGTACATGTGATGAATCATGCTATTGTTGATATATCGTTGCTTTGAATGTTGACCCTTTAGATCTGATTTTTCTTCAACAGATGTATTGTACTCATAGACTGAGTTACTTTTGTGTCATTATGTGAGATACTGCACTTGTGCATTATGTCATAACTTGGAGCCTTGTGTCTAATACTAGACTTGTTTGTTAGCTCCGCACTTGTGCGATACAGTACTCTTTTGCTTAGCTAATGTTTAGTTCAGCTTGTTTTTGTTTTTTTAAAGTTTAGTTGCTATACCTGATACAGTTTGTAGTATATTAGCTGGGACTTTCTGTTACTTGAGCTTTCTTCATTTCTATATTTAACTTTCTTCATTTCTAAGCTTTCTTCATTTCTAGACTAAAGAAATAGTTAAACATCATATTTTAGCTTTTAAGCCTTCTAAACTAAACACATAGATTATAAGCTTTCTTCATTTCTATATTTACCCTTGCATGAAATAGTTAAACATTTGATTGGCATACTGGTAGATGTACTAAACACATAGATTATAAGCTTTCTTCATTTCTATATTTACCCTTGCATGAAATAGTTAAACATTTGATTGGCATACTGGTAGATGTACTAAACACATAGATTATAAGCTTTCTTCATTTCTATATTTACCCTTGCATGAAATAGTTAAACATTTGATTGGCATACTGGTAGATGTACGCAGATCCAAAATCTTATTGTTAAGTCAAAAGAGAGGAAGTTTACTTATCACTTAGTAATGTTTTTAGAGTTGTTTGGTTTTGAACCTAATTTACTGTTATCTTTTAAGGTGAACCTATTTCCTTAAGTGCAGTTATTTCTGATACATCAGATATTAATGTTAGTAGCTGTTTGGTTTCAATATGTATCGAAAATAGTGCCATTTTTCCTTGTAAGCAAATGGTGATAAATTAATGCCTTTTTCCTGTGACCTTTGCAGAACAACTATCTTGACAATCTAAACCTAAAGATCAGTTTGAAGTTTGGGATTCTTTGTTGAAGCATACAGGAAAAAAAACTGTGTTAGAACATTCAGTATATAGCAAGGAAGACGTGGAGCTTGGAAATGTGCAGCTTGCTTCTTTCCTTTGTTACTTCTGAATACTGACTACCTTAGCTTCTTATATTCCTCAAAACTGAAAGTCGTGCTGATATGCACGCTTTGGGGATGGAACAAACAACTGGTGTAAGTGGTCATGAACACATAATCGATATTCCAAGGGATACCGGTCCTTCTGCTTCGGTGTCACGTAGTGTTGATAGTGAGAACCATGGAGAGTTGAATCCTGTGGATAGGCCTTCAACAAGAGCTCTAGCACCTGCCTTCCAGGCACCATCAGCAATAGGTGTTGTACCTCATGCAGGGAACACTTCAGGCACTAGGAGAAGTGATAACTATGGTCGGCGACATAGAAGCCCTTTGAACTCTGGACTATGGATTTCAATTGAAGTTATTGTCAACGTGAGCCAAATTGTTGCTGCCATTGTTGTGCTATCTTTGTCAAGAAAGGAGCATCCACAGGCTCCATTATTTGAGTGGGTCATAGGTTATACAGTTGGTTGTTTTGGCACGTTACCCCATCTTTATTGGCGCTATATACACCGTAATATTGTGAATGGCGAGCATGAGCCAGCACACTCACTTCAAGGGTCCTCTCAGAACAACTCAACTGAGCCCACTCCTTATGTGGCGAGTGCATCAGAACGGCGTAGGAATGCTGCACGAAATGTGGTGCTTGCTAACCCGAGGTACACAGTTTGCGTCTTTTGCATAAAAATTCCTCTGTATGGCTGTTACTTGTATATGAAATGGTTAGTGTTTTCTGCTTGCTAGCAAGTTTTGTTGAATTGTATGGTTGGGATTGGCTGGCTCCGTTGTTTTGTTATTAGACTAGGAAAATATTAGATGTTGTTATCAGCTAAGTTAGGATATATTTGTGCCGGTATATGTCTGCCCTCCATGCATCTATTTATGATGAATACCATGAACTCTGTAGTTTGTTGTTCTCTTATGGATGTCACAGGATAGCTATTTATTAAAGATGAATGCACCTGGTCATTTGCAGGATTAATGCACTGTTTGACCACTTCAAGATGGCGTTGGATTGTTTCTTTGCTGTGTGGTTTGTCGTAGGAAATGTGTGGATATTCGGTGGGCGTTCTTCTGCTGTTGATGCTCCAAACTTGTACCGGTAAGTACAAATATTGCTTCTATGGTTGAGATGCTGCCTTCCTTTATACTGTTGCTGACTTTGTTTCCTACCAGGTTAAGTATTGTGTTCCTTACCTTCAGTTGTATTGGGTATGCCATGCCTTTCATCCTTTGCGCAATGATATGCTGTTGCCTCCCCTGCATTATATCTGTTATGGGTTTTAGAGAAGATACAAATAATACAAGAGGGGCCACATCAGAATCCATCAACGCTTTGCCGACATATAAATTCAAAACCAAGAAACGCCGCCATGGTTCAGGAAATGAAGCTGAAGGCCAAGATGGAGGGATAGTGGCTGCAGGGACTGACAAGGAGCGGTCACTTTCTGCTGAAGATGCTGTATGTTGCTCTATTTCCTTTTAGTTTCTGCATTTGCTTTTGGCAGCAAAACAAAAGTTTCATGTTGTGGCCTCGTGGGTACTTATTATTTGTTATACCGTGTGATATTGCAGGTTTGCTGCATCTGTCTTGCAAAGTATGCACACAATGATGAGCTCCGTGAACTTCCCTGCACGCATTGTTTCCACAAGGAATGCGTTGATAAATGGCTCAAGATAAATGCTCTTTGTCCGTTGTGCAAATCTGAGATAGCAAGCTCATCTGGCACATCTGATACTCGTCACTCCGACCAGACATCTATTCCAGTGCAGGAGATTGAAATGCATTAGATTGGCCTGTTTTCTGAGCTAATACGTAAGAACACAGCTTCTTGTGGCTCCCGTCTGCATGTATAAAGTTGAAGCTTTTGATATATGCATTGTAATGATGTCCAGGGTTCTTTTTTTACTGTTATCTTGGAGGAGTTACAGCCCTACTCGCTGTCGACACTAAATGCAACCGCAATATATATTCAGTGGGTTTCCACCAGAGTGAACGCACCTTGTGTTTCTGTGGGGTTCCACTAAAATTTCTAGTGGGAAAGAGTTGGGTCCGGCCCAGGTATGCATATGATCCGTTCATTGTACGACTCAAATTAGCTTTGATATATTATCACGCTTTGCATGAATGGAGATGATTGAATTTGGAGGGTAATGATATTAGAACTGATAGACACCCTCAATAACTGGTAAGCATTTACGTGACTCTTCATAGATTCTGCACTGTTTTTATCTCTACTGACTAAACTTATGCTTTTTTGAGAGAATAAACATGCGCCCTTCGATGTGGATTTTCTTTTGGTAGAGTTGTGGTATGTAAAGCAGAGAGCGTTCCGTACTTCAGTCTAGTATTCTGCATATGCTTTACCAATAATATTTTTTTGGACTTGTAGGTCCCGGTCAATTGTGAGACGGTAAAATTATGTATCACTCCACGCTGACATCTTAATTTGAGAAGACATATTCGGGGCTTGTTTGGGAGACACGGTTCCGGCCGGGATCTTGGCCCAATCCCGGGGTGGAACGAGGCCCGTGGGAGTATCCCCCGCCCATCCTAAGGTGGCATTTGTAAGAACCGTGGCCTGTGAAAATCCCGACCAAATCCCCTTGTACCTAGGGTTGGAAAAATAACTCGATGCTCGCAAGCTGAGCCCTCTCTCCAGCTCGCAAAAAAAAGGGAGCTCGAGTGCAAGACTCGTTTGGCTCGGCCTAGGCGCCGAAGCCCAGCCGCGAACCCCCTATCCCTAACCCTACAGCCTACACTGCGCTGCTACCTTAGACATCCTCCCCCCCTCCCCAATTCCCCGGCCCCCCATCCCCTTTCTCCCGCCTCTTCCACCGCGCCGCTGTCTGTCCAGGCCCCCGCCCACTAGTCTATCCCACCCATCCTCTCCTCCATCTGCCTTGCCGTCCAGTCCTTACCCTGCCCTCTCCTTTGTATTAGCGCCGCCGCCCTGTAGGAGGGTGTGGAGGTAAGAGTTCTCCTTCCCTCCGAACGTCGACGCGGCGGAGGTTCTTGATCTTTTCGCCGACGTCGAGACGGAGAGGAAGGCGAAGGCGCTGACTTTGCTTTTCAAATTTGTTTCATTATGTTGTACTGGTAATTTTGTATTGATTTCTGGATTTTGACTAAGTACTAATGTTGCTCAAATCTTCTCTTTTTTTTGGCCTATGAGTTCTGCTCATTCTTGATAAAGTTAACGGGGAAGTGATGATATCAAATCCATACCACATTTCTGCATTCATTATGATGACCAATTTACATCATGCATTACTACCATCTGATCTCCCATTGTTATGCTCATTTAAGTTCTTATTTAGTAGAAAAACTTTTGATAAAAATAGACAGAAGGTATGCAATGTTGAACTGATTTTGCTGATGTGCAATCTGTGATGCAAATAATCCCATTTGCTGAATCATTGTGATTATTACAATCAAAATCACCATCTTTCGGCTGAGATTTAACAAACAGTAGCACAAACAGTACAATGTTTATGGCTTGTTAATTGCCTGCTCGAGCTTGATCACAAGCCGAGCCAAGCCTCCCTTATGATTTGTTTTCGAAACGAACTGAGCTTACTGTTCACCCGAGTCAAAACGAGCATCACTCGGCTCATTTCCGCCCCTACTCTTACCTAGCCCAACCCACAGGGGAGGAAATAAACGTCTAGTGAGGCTGGGAAAAAAAGTATTTGTCGGGAGTCACGATTGCGCACAGTGGAGCTCGCCTCCACGATGTATCTCTCTCGTTGCACCGCTGCCTCGATCGATTCAGCACTGCAGCCGCTGCCTCGATCGTTTTGGCAATTTGTGTCGCCACTGCTGCAAGCACCCACACAAAGCAAAGGGCGACATCGGTGCCACGAACCTAGCCTTAGTGCTCGCGCACTGCCGCCGCTTCTAGTTCAGATTTTGGTCAGGACGCTGCTCTCTTTCTCTGATTTAGTTGCATTCTGAATTGATTATTGTGTTCGAATTGAAGAATTGTAAGAGAAATTGTGTTGACGATCAAATCGTCGATCTTACAAAATAAAATAGAGGAAAATAACATAGAGTTCTTACGAGATGATAGAACTACTCTTTATTACTATGAACTGGATCTTTTACATGGGGTGCCCTTGACAAGACAATGGATTAATCCTAATTATACGAAGCGTGGTGATTGCTATGCTAATACTTCAGATGAAATCAAATTGTCTATTGATCTTCCGAATTGGATTCCGCTTCTCTTTCGATCTCCCTTCTACCGTTCGCGTTCTTCCTTAAGTAGTTGATGGAGTGACAACAGCTAATCCTGGAAGAGGCGCATGTTGGAAGTGTCGTGACTGGTCAGAGTGAGGCAACGGTCGACAAAGTATCAACCGTTAGGCGGCTGATGTATGTGAGACACTAAACCACATGATAGTTTATTGCTAGCGTCTTAGGACTATGAAGCGTCGCATGATATGGAGCCAATATGATATGTGCTCCATTCATCACACGGTAAAGAGTATGCTTGGAGCAAAATCCATATGCCAGTTCATTGCTTGTACAAGCAGTTATCTGATCGGGTACTAAGTACATGCTCTTGTCCAACCAGGGTACCTGTAAGTAACCTTTAGAATCCTTACGACTACAAAGGTCGTTAGCTTTAAGGGTTACGACTCTTACGACCATAGAGGTCGTAGGCTTAGGGTTTACGACCACAAAGACATATGGTCTTTTAATTATGTATTAAAGTAATACATGGAGATTTTAATCCTCGTCAGCTAGCCCTCAAACTTTAAATGAATTAGGTGTGTGAATATATTTTTCCTGATGAAGTCGTATCGGGTAGACCATCATTTAATGCCGTGACTTCTAGGTGGTCTGTATTCATTTTAAAGTTGAGAAACTACTTTGGAACTGAAGAGTTTTTTTTTCTGTCCGTTGGACTTTTGGGTAATTCCCTAAGTGTAGTTATAACACTGTGGCTATAAAATCCCTTCGACGCAGGGTTTTAGGGTTTTTACGCATCCTGCTTTCCCTTTTCATCTTCTGAGAGAAGGATCGTTTCCAACCTCCTTTTGCCTACAACCTTCTACGACCTACTTTCATTCTTTCATCCAATACCCAACCACGTCGGACTTGATCACCAACTAGTCGATTTCTGTTCTGGGCGAGAGAAAGCTTGAAGCCTTGGAGAAGATTGTGATGCTTCCATACAGGAATCTGATTTCTTGGAGATCAGTGACCGGAGAGCATTCTCCGAGGTGTAGAGATGGGGAAATCCATGTTTTCCTTATATATATCGAATGCGGATTAAGGTTCCCGATTCACTCATTCCTCCCCCACGATCTTGGAGCACTATGGAGTCGAATTGGTGAACCTTGCCCCCAATACTATTGCCAATTTTAGTGTCTTCGTCTATCTCTGTGAAGCGTACTTAGGTATTTCCGTAGATCTGAAGCTCTTTAAGTACTTCTACAAGATGGCGAAATCGGGGGAGACGATGGGGGCACCTGGAGACTCCACGAAGGAAAAACTGATGAGTACATCTGTATGTACTCAAAGTCCTCGTGGTCGTCATGGAAGAACATCTGGTTCTATATGACGATCACTTAAAAAGATAACATTTACTATATTGGTAAAAGGGCGATCGAGAATCTAGAATGGCGCTCCTCCGTGAAGAAAGAGGAAAAGGTAGGGAGATGGGTTAAAGTTATCAAACATCTTAGTAACATGGGTTTAACCTCCTAGCACGTAGTAAGTGATTTCTCTATGCTCCGGATTAGCCTATGAAGGCCCGAGCACATTCGATACTATGGTATATTGGTCGTGACGACGCGACCAAAGATTCCCAGGAGGTAAGTCCTAAAAGATTCCGACCGGTTTGTTTATCTTGGCTAATCACTTTTGTAACCCTGAAGTCTCTCGTTCATTCTTACAACCCTTTCTCGTAATGAGATTAGAAACTAGATCAAAATGATTTGCGCCTGGGAGCCTGATGAAAAGGATGATTCTCCCGGATTTTTAGCGGTTGTTTTTGCAAAAGAGAGAGACGAGAGGCTTAAGGTAAAGATATCAATCATCTTTCACCATTTATGTGTTTTCTGATCGGTTTACCGTAAATCCTCTTTGATGTGTAGTTGGTCGGATTGAGGATCAATAAGGCCACCAAGAGTTCTGAGCCAATTGACATTCCGACTACTCCTATGACCACCCGAGATGGTGGTCTCATAGAGGTAGGTAACCGAACAGAAATGTATATTCTAGATGAAGAATTTTCATCACCTAACTAACTTTGGTTGTTAATTAGGTGGTTGTCGTGGTCTCCACAGTGGTCACTTTCGACCAGTCAGTTGCTACTGAAGCAACCGTTCGAACCCGACGAGACCACACCATTCGATCCTATGGTCAGGGATCTTATTCTCGACCAGCTGGTCGAGAATATTTCTTCCGACCTCTAGCCGGTGGATGTGAGGGGTCTAACCAACCCTACCGATTTGAGATCGGTGAAGTCGGTTGAAAAGAAAAGGAAAGCGAGCGCGTTGGACTTTGTTTCAGCGCGCTTCAAGATAAAGACCAAGAAAACAACAAGGTATGTATACATGGAAAGGAAACCTATGTAAATACTTACATAGATCCTCTGGTGTTCCGGCTATTTCCGACCAGAGCATCCCTCAAGAGAAGGCTCCTGAGGAGATAGAGGTCGAGCGAGCCCCGTGCAGGTGACAAAGCCAATGCCTGTTCAGGAACCCGTGGAGGCTCCAACTCCACCTATGGAGGTGGTGGTGTCTGAGGAATCCCAGCAGGTTCCAACCTCTGCTGGGAAGTCTCTCTTCCTTTCGTTTCTCTTGTCACCTTCGAGTTTTCGATAATAAGGAACTCGATGAGGTTTGGAGAAGGATATCGGATCGTCACTCAAAGATGAGTCCTAATTCCATTTCTGTCGAATATAATAACATGGCAATGAAGGTAAGCTTCCACTACCACTTTTAATAGCTTTTCCCTTTAAACTCTATCAAAAACTCGAAGGAGTGTACTATTTTGTAGCATTTGATAGAAAACTTCATTGTGATTGGAGGACTAACACAGCGAATAAAAGTCTTGGAACCAGCGCCTCTGTCTTGTTTGCTCACGAAGCAGTGCTTGGTCTTTTGGCTCCTGATGTCTTCCTTCTTTCCACGTGAAAGCAAAACAATAGCTCAACGCTCAGCTTTTCTTCTTGTCTTTTCTTCACGTGAAGTAACTCAGCAGCACCTCCTGCCTTCATGTTACTTCCTGCTGATGCTAATAGCAGAACACTCCGCTTCTGGAGAGAACGAACGAAGACAACGAAAGTGATGTTTCGTTACGAAAACAATCGATCAAAAACACTGGTTTGTTTAGGGAGCAGAGCTCCTCTTTTTTGTATTTTTTATTGCTTCTCAACTCAATTCTTGCTACTGGACTCTGTCTTTACATGACGCTAGTACACGTTCTTTAATACACTCACGCCGGACTCCAACTCCAAAAATTGAAATCCTAAACGGAAACTATTTCCTAAACAAAGATCATCTAACAGCGCCCACGCCCTGCAGCGCGAGCGCGTCGGCAAGCGCCAGTGGAATTCCTGTTGCGTGGCGCGAGTCCTCATTATACTACATCTGGTATGAGTAGTAAAATTCTGAAGATAGTACTATTGTAATTTGACTATTTGATTCATCCACAAATAGTTCTTGCCAAAGCATGTACAGGTAGGTGGGTAGCCGAAGGTAAAAGAGTAATATTTTTAATCCTAGTTAGAAAAGTCTATAATACCTGCACTAAAAAATATAGATACAAAAAATATATATTATACTCTTAACAAATCAATGATAAAATTTAATTTATACTACTACCATATGCTACTAGTAGAATGTACTGTGAAATTTCTCATCCCCGTGGAGTCCCTGAAATGCAGCTCAACCCTGGTATATGAATTGGGGTGCACGGCGTAGTAACCATCCACCGCCATCCGAATGCCGGCCCGCCGCCTGATTCCGGTCGTCGACGCCATGTTTAGTATGACTCCGACGCGGACCTACGCCGGCGTATCCTGCACTGCGGCAGCTACCTGACTAGCCTGGTAGCCAACTAGCGCAGCCAAAGGCTCGAGGAAGAAGAAGAAGAAGAAGAAGAAGAAGAAGAGTAGAACGTGACAAAAGGTCTCTCCATCTCTAGCCTCATCGCACACGGGAAATCAAGCCACTCTCATCCCTCACGCGAAAGAACTAGCGCCACATGAAAGAACTCATATATTGTGGGCAAGAACAGGCTGCGAATCCAATGAATAGCGATTTGATTTGCACCGTCTTGTTGCGACGACGTCGTTTGCCTCTGTTTTTGCATCTTGTGCTGGCGTGTTGTGACATTGTATTGTTTCATCTACTCTATTAGTGATTCTTATTTCGTTCAGCTTCGGTCGAGGTACTAATTTATGAGACTGCGTTAATCGTGTAAGTTTGCCTTTTGTACCGGAGATACAACGGAGATGTTGGTTGTCCGTAGCAAGCCCTGAAGAGGTTGGTTCTTTATAGCAAACCAATGTGTGCAGAGTTTTACTATGTAATACATTGCTTTTTGATTTATTTTTTTTTGGATGGTGGCTATACTAGTGTTCCAGGATATTTAGTTCTCTCAGAAGAGTACAATGTGAAGTACGGACATCAAATGGTTACCTTTCCTATGTGAAGGCATTATAGTAATTATCTGATGAGTGATGATAATCTTACTCCAGGCTTTAATTTTGGAGCTCTTCTTCGATACACTAAACTTAATATGACTTAATCTAATATGACTTATCTATTCTTTTTTATCCAACGATTTAGATTTGCTATGATTTAGTTATACCGCACCTCATAGTAGAGAGGTAGGATTGTAACTGCATATGCGGAGATGGTATAAGAGTAATATCTTCAACTCTAGTTGAAAAAATTCATAATACCCTCATAAAAATTATAAATACATACAAAGTCTACTATACACTTAATAAATCAATGATAAAGTTTAATTTAGGTCCAGTTTGGTACAGCTTTCACTCCCAGCTTCTCAATCGATTCTCGTGGAGCCGTACCAAATACCCTGATTATCAAAACCACTAGATTCTGCTTCTCGCGGTGAGCTGTCTCGAAAATGAACTAGCAACGAGAACCAGCCTCCCAGCAGATTCTCGTGAGATTCCAACCTTCAAAAATGAAAATATCCTTTGAAGTTGAAGGTTTTTATTCACAAATACCACTGAGTTACACAAATACAATTGAAGTATTACACCCAGAGGTAATATAGTATATTTGGCTCTAATCCTCTCTCATATGGTTTTTGGAGCCAACCTACTAGCCAAACAGTTTCAACAGACAACTACAGATTCTCAGAGAAATGGATTCTCAAATAATCAGTAGTAAAAATTAAAAAAAAAAATAAAACTGTACCAAACAGAGAGTAAAATGTATCTAAAATTTCTATAATTTTTGCGCTACATGTTGCCTCGATCCTGGATAATTCCAACCACTACTAATCGAATAAACAAACAGGATGTCATGTCATGTGGAGCTTGGGAGTTGGGAATTGGGCAGAGCACAAGGCCCACTCTGTAATAAGCCCGTTTCATGTGGACCTACGTTTTGAAGAAAGAATGAATTGCTTGTCGAAAGTTAGGGATGGCCTAGTTAAACGCAAATTGGGCTCAGCCTAAGACCACTAGGCGGGCCACATGACAAGCCTCCCGGCGCACGGGTGAACCGATTTCTATATCTTCGTGAGAAATTTGCGTGCCTTGGTCGGTTGCTCTCGCTCGCCTAGTTGCATGCTCTGCTCTGCGCTGCTACGCTACGCGCTGAGACGCCGAGGGAGATCCGATTGCGGATTGGGATTTTGCCCGGCCGAAGTGAACGCGGATTGCAAAGCTTGGCTCTCACGCCACACCCCGCTCGCTGCCAATAAGTGAATGGCCTAGCTCCCCCGATCGACTTGCACTTCTTCTTTGATCTCGATCCGCAACCTCTCCCGTACGCGCGCCCCGCAGGCTCCGCTCTCTCTTCCTTGATTCGTCCGGCCGGTCAGTGGACGCCCGGGGAGATGTTGATCGTGCGCCTGAAGCTGCCGCGCGCGTGGACGCCCGAGGAGGATGCGCGCCTGGAGCGCCTCGCCAAGGAGAACCGCTTCCGCCACTGGCACCGCGTGGCGCAGCAGATGCCGGGCCGCTCCCACAAGCTCTGCCGCGACAGGTGGCGCGACCACCTGGCGCGCGACGTCTACCACCGCGCCTTCACCGCCCGCGACGACGCCGACCTCGCCCGCCTCCACCAGCGCCTCGGCGGCCGCTGGAAGGACATCAGCCGGGCCGTCTACGGCCGCACCTCGCGCGTCATGAAGCGCCGATGGAGGGTGCTCCGCAAGAACGCCAAGAACTGCACCGAGAAGGCCTACTACCCGCCGGCGTTGCCTGCTGATGGTGACTTGGATGTGGAGGCGGAGCCGTCTTCCCCGCCGTTGCAGCACCCGCATGCCGACCTTCTTGCCGCAAGCTTGAGTTCTTCTTGCAGCCTTGGCTGGAACGCGATGGATCCCAGGGCCGGCAGTCTCGCGTTAGGGTTCGCGTGCATGGCCGTCTGAGGCGGAGGAGATTCATGGATGCATGTAGCCGCACCCCGTGATCAGCCCTCCAAGAAGCTTGCATGCCTAGCTAGATTCTTTCTATGTTTCATTATTTTTTGTTCTGATGATCATGTAGAGCAACATTAATTCCTTCTAGTTTGGTTGATTATACGGTTTCATAATTGATTTTATATTCTTTGTAACCCTAACGCATTTTTCATCAGCCGATCTAGCAAGATAATGGATGGCTAGTTTTGATTCACCCATGTGTGGAATTGGCGTATGTATTCTCCGCTGCATGACTGCAAAGAGTGACTAATTAATTAATTAGCGCCTGTATGTGCCGATTTGTGTTAGCATACACAGTGCCATGCACACGTCCAGGTGCAGGCTTCCCCTCCAACAAATCAAGGCCTTCACAAGATTAGCGTCTGTCATATTTACTTTGGATATTTTTGGCATCTCAGCGTTAATTGCTTCAGTAAAAGCTCAGCATTAATTGCTTCTGTAATCACAGCTTAAGGCATCTCTGATAGTCCACTTCAGCTGTCTCTAAGAGATATCACATTGGATTTTTGTTGAGGTGGAGGGGAGAGAAAGAGGAGAGATAGAAAGGTCGTCGTGTTACGGAGCGACAGGAGCGTACGGGAAACCAGACGCTAGCGTCGAACGTTTTGGCTGTTGGAGAGCGCTCGTCGTTTCCTCACGCGTTCTTCGTTCTTCTCGCCGGATCCAGCGCACCCGCTGCTTTTCCTTCCCCGCGCAAAGTTCTTTCGTCTGCGCTCGCGAATAAAATTTATTGCCCACACAAAGCTTTTTTCTTGCTCCACTCCATCTTCCCAGCGCCAACCCCCCCCCCCCTCTGTATCTCCAATTCGTTTTTCCTCTATCCACATCCCCAGTTCCTCTTTCTATATCGCCCAGTGTCAATTCGCAGATGGTTCACCGGTCTAGAGTTGTGTGTTAGGTTTCTTTTGATCTTTTGGATCTGATCTTTTGGATCTAGGGTTTTCTTGTGTCGGGCCCGAGAGAAACCGAGAGTGAGAGAGAGAGTTACCGTCCGATGTAGATGAAGTAGGATTGGCCATGGAGGTTCGTCGGTGAGGGTCTGCGCTAGGCAGCGACGGTCGGTGGAGAGGTGCGGGGCTTCTCGGCAGCGGCGTGTCCCGGCGGTGACGAGGACGGCCGTAGTCGATCGGGTCGGTGGAGTCGGTGAGCGATCCGTCGCCGCAGCCCCCTCTTGATCGGATTAGGGTTTTTGTGGGTTAGGGTTTGTGGTCGCACACGGTGAACCTCGTGAGTGCAGTGCACTGCCCCACCCTTCCTTTATATGGCGGCATGCATGGGCCCACCAGCCATCTTGGGTTGGGCGGTGCGCCCCCGATCGTGCGCAGATCATGGGGATTGGGCATTTGGCGTTGGGCCAAATGCCCGAGATCAACTCTAACATTCTCCCCCTTGATCTCAATCATGCTTTATCTTTAATTACTTTTGACTTTACTCATTCCATCACAAATTGGTGCATAGAACGTGTCTCATCGTCACGGTCAATTGCCGATAGATTCAACAGCTACAATACACCTCATTGTTCTGAAATAGTTACTTTAAACTTTTGGGCCATAGTTCAGAATCATAGGCTTTCCCTTAAACCCATGCCGCTATATGTTCTCTGAACACGTTGGGTGGTAAGCCTTTAGTAAGCGGATCCGCTAACATCTTTGCAGGTACTTATATGCTCAAGACTTATAATTTGATCCCGAACTTTATCTTTCACAACATAGTACTTTATGTCAATGTATTTGGCGGCACCACTTGACTTATTGTTGTGGGCATACATTATCGGGTTCATTATCGCGATACAACTTAAGTGGTCTATTGATGTCGCCAACCACTTTTAAACCGGTAGGAACTTCTTTAGCCGCTTCATTCGCCTCGTAGCCTCATAACATGCTACAAACTCGGCATACATTGTGGACGATGTAGTGACGGTTTGCTTTGAGCTTTTCCACGATATAGCTCCTCCAATGAGAGTGAATACATATCCGGATGTCGACTTTCTATCATCTCCGCAAAATCGAATCAGATACCCCACTATATGGAGTAAATCGATCTTACGTATGTCATCATGAGGCCTTTTGTTCCTTGCAAATAACGCAAGACTTTCTTTATCAATTTCCAATGTTCTATTCGAGATTGCTCGAATCGCCAAGTAACCCAGTAACAAAAGCTAAGTCGTATGTACACACTTGAGCATCTTGTAAGCTTCCGATACCAAGCATATGGAACCGCTTTCATTTGATCGATCTCATCTCGTTCCTGGGCATTGAAAATCCCCATATCCGTCGCCTTGACTATAGGTGCGGTGAAGGACTACATTTATGCATCCCAAATTTCTTTAAGACTTTCTATATATGTCTTTGTGATAGTCCCAATATCCCTTTGTTTCTATCCCGGTGAATTTCGATCCCTAGAACGAACGAAGCTTCACCAAGATCTTTCATATCAAAGTTTGAGGACAAAAATCTCTTCGTCTCAAGAGTGCATCGACATCACTACTAGCCAAGAGGATATCATCCACATACAGTGATTAGGAAGATAAATTTCCCATCTTTAAACTTTGTATAGACACAGTTGTCTTCTACATTCTCTTTAAACCCAAATTTTCTTATTGTACTGTCAAACTTCAAGTACCACTGTCTTGAAGCTTGCTTTAACCCATAAATTGATTTCTTTAGGGCATCCCATTCTTTCATTTTCTTCCATGACAAAACCTTTTGGTTGTGCCATGTAAACATTTTCCTCCAAATCCCCATTAAGAAATGCCGCCTTTACATCCATCGATGTAACTCTAAATCATAATGTGCTACTAATGCCATTATGATTCTGAAGGAATCTTTACATGAGACTGGAGAAAAAATCTCATTGTAATCAATCCATTCTCTTTGAGTAAAACCTTTGCTACAAGTCGCTTTGTATCTTTCTACATTCCCTTGGGAGTCGAGTTTTGTTTTGTAGACCCATTTACGACCTCTTGCTTTGGCTCCTTTAGGAATAATTTCCAAGTCCTGCACTTTATTAGCCTTCATGGACCTCATTTCCTCTTCCATGGCTTCAAGCCATTTTGAGGAATTTTCGCTTCATGGCTTCTTCAAATGAGGTGGGATCATCCTCCATTTGAAATTCCTCTGTATGATAAATCTGATAATCATCAGAAATAGCTGATCTTCTTACTCTTTGAGACCTCCTCGGGGTCTCCTCATTTGGAACATTTTCTGTTTGAGGCTGCTGTTGCTCCCCCTCATTTGTGGCAATGGGTTCTATAGGATCCTGAAGAACAGGTTCCTCATTCTCATTCATTGTTGCCACAGAGGAACAATAACAAAGCCGGCACCACAAGATTCTGCACCGCGGGCAAATGATGTGAGGTAGTGAGAAGAGTGGCTCTTGAATCATTGGAGTGGGCACATATACCCGCTTCTCTTCAAGATCAAACTCTCGAGCTACCATGCTCCCCTTCATCATTTCATCCTCTAAGAAGACAGCGTGTCTCGTTTCTACAAACTTTGTATATCTGTCTGGACAGTAGAAACGAAAACCTTTTGACTTTTCAGGGTAGCCAATGAAATGTCAACTTACTGTTTTGGGATCTAGCTTCCCAAGGTTTGGGTTAAATACTTTAGCCTCAGCAGGACTCCCCCACACACGTAGGTGGTTTAGTGAGGGAACTCTTCCTGTCCACAACTCGTACGGTGTTTTAGGCACCGACTTACTAGGCACTCTATTGAGAATATGAATGGCGGTTTTAACGCTCCATCCATAAACTCAATGGGAGTGTGGAGTAGCTCATCATGCTTCGCACCATATCCATCAGGGTACGGTTGCGTCTTTCAGCTACTCCATTTTGCTGAGGTTCGCCCGGTGTAGAATACTGGGCTACTATGCCATTTTCCTGTAAGAACCTCGCAAAAGGTCCAGGAACTTGTCCATATGGGGTATGTCGACCGTAGTACTCCCCCCCACGATCAGATCGAACTATCTTAATCTTTAAATCGTGTTGGTTTTCAACTTCAGCCTTAAATATCTTGAATTTATCCAAGGCTTCATTTCTTTCTTTGATTGGATAAATATATCCATAACGGGAGTAGTCATCTGTGAATGTTATGAACGAGTCATAACCATCCACACTTTTCACAGGAAAAGGACCACAAATGTCTGTGTGAACAATTTGTAGAACTCCTGTGCTTCTTTTTGCGCCTTTCTTAATTTTCTTTACATATTTTCCTTTAATGCATTCTCTGCATTGTTCTAAGTCAGAGAACTCTAATAGAGGAAGAATTTCATTCTTAACTAGTCTTTCTATTCTCCCCCTCGAAATATGGCCCAAACGACAGTGCCATAATTTCGACGATTCATTATGAGTTCTCTTTCGTTTTCTGTTTACATTCGTAGACGAGGATTCAATCACTTTCTCGCACGCGACGTTCTCATTATCGCATACGACATTCACATCATCACACAATGATAACAAATAAAGCTCATTTTGTAATATGGCAAGACCAACACATTCTTTATTAAATAATATTTCGCACTTGCCATTTCCAAAATTACAATCATAACCATCTTTGTCCAAATTGGAAACGCTAATCAAATTCCTCTGTAAAGAGGGAACAAAAAGAACATCTCTAAGTAAAAGATTGGAGCCATTAGCTAACTCTAATGAAAGATCGCCAACGGCTTCAACTTCTGCTTGGACTCCATTTGCGACTTTAATGCATCTTTCGTTTCTTTGCGTAGTCCTCGTCGAACGGAATCCCTGTAAGGAATTAGCAACATGAACAGTTGCTCCTGAGTCAATCCACCAAGTGGATTTCGAATATTGTACATACAAGCATTCATTTATAAATGTAATAATATTCTCACCTTTCTTTGCCATGATCATCTTTAAGTAATCAGGATGCAGTTCTTCTTGTAGTGTCTGTCTTCTTGCAGATGAAGACAACGATCTTTGTCTACTGACAAATTTATTCATTGAGGTTGATGGATGATGCTTTTCCCTTGTTTCTTGAGAAGGAGGTCTTGTGAAAGTTCTTTTTCTTGTTATCCTTCACATAGTTGATAGATCCACCATGTGAGGATTTAAATCTTTCCTCCTCTTGAACACACATAGCTATGCATTTTCTAAGTCCCATTTATCAAGTCGCATATTGTAATTGACAACAAAAGTGTCAAACTGTTTCGCAATGAAGCAAAAATCAAGTGAATAAGGAACTCATCCTTGAGTGCCAAATCCATTGGTTTAAGCTTGGATGCCAAGTTGCTCATCCTATATATGTGTTCTCTTATCCCACCACCGAATACCTCTACGTCACAAGTCGCTTAATCACCGTGTGTTGCATATGTCTTTGAAGAGCCGATGAACTGACTCTTTATTTTATCAAGGTATTCGTGGCGGTGAACGAGTGCGATTGAGCCCACAATTGTGGGCTCAATCGATTCTTTATCACGACCATACATTTCTTGTTGGCTGTGGTCCATTTCTTATGCTCTAGGTCATAAGACATCTGTAAGGGAGCATGATCTCTCTGTCTTTTCTGCCAAGCAGTATCATCCTCAGTTTGACCCCTCACTGGTGCCGTAGGCTCAGTGGGTCGTGCTGTAGTGAGGACCCAGTCCACCTCAGCTAAGATAAACGCTAAGTCTATCTTTTTCTTCCACTCTCCATAATTATCTCCTTTGAGAGTGGGTATTTCTCTGATACAACTCATCAAGTTGTATCCTCCTGAAAATGTAGATCAAATAAAGTGAGAACGTAACATTAAAATTATATGCCTTATTTCCAACGTTGGTCAAAAATACGACATACAATTAAAACATTTTTATCTATACATTAAAACTATATCACCGTTGGGCAGAAATAGAAACAATGTATAAAAAAATATCAATTAAAATTATAATACTGTTATTATCAACTTTGGTCAGAAAATAACAATATCATAATTCACAATAAATTCTTAAAAATTAAATTCTCTCGTTGGTTCGAATTTAATTAAAAGAATTATCTATATTGAACTTTTGCAGCGGAAACTGTAATTATTCTAAAATAATCAATTATTCAGAAGCATTATACTGTACACAATTAATCTCTAAATAATAATAACACGTTGGTGCAAAATTTACAGAGATTTTAATTCAATTTTCTATTGAAATTCATTCAAAATTGCTTCTGAAAACAATTAAATTCAATTTTCTGTGTTACTGTTCATAACCGGCCGGAAAAACTGTGCAAAACCGGTTTTTACTGTTCAAACCGGCCAAAAACTGTTTAAACCGGCCATTTGGCCCGTTACTGTGCTCGGCCCATTACTGTTTCTTGGCCCACGGCCTGCTAGGGTTTCACGATAAGCCACCGGTAGTGATTCTCATCCGACAATTGGATTCCAACAGAGCCGCTGGCTCAGCGACCCGATCCGCCTCGATGCAATCACAACCGTTGATTCAAATCGAACGGCGGAGCGGCTTTTTCGCCCGAACAAAACCCGCGCGCGGCGACAGCCCCGAAACCCTAACTCATTTCTCTCTTCTCTCGCTCGCCTCGCTCCCGAGCGGAAAAAGCGGCGGCACGGAGGCGGAAGCGAGGCGGCGAACAAGGCGCCGCATGGGCCCTCGGCCGGCGTCGCGCTCCTCGAGAGGAGCGCGCGCCGTCAGCGGCTTCCGTCGGCGCCCTTGCACACGCCGAACGCTCGGGAGGAACCGCGCTCCAACGAACGGCGACCTTACGGCTCGACCGGTCTCACCGCACGCCAGCGCGACGACGGCGAGCCCATGGCTCGCCCGATCCTCCCTCACGACCGGGTAAGTCCCGGTTTTTCCAGATCTAGAGTTAGGGTTTGGAGTTCCCCTTTTCTTTTTCTGTTTCTTTTCTTTTGCCATCCGGATCTGAGCCAAGACGGCTCTGATACCATTGTTAGGTTTCTTTTGATCTTTTGGATCTGATCTTTTGGATCTAGGGTTTTCTTGTGTCGGGCCCGAGAGAAACCGAGAGTGAGAGAGAGAGTTACCGTCCGATGTAGATGAAGTAGGATTGGCCATGGAGGTTCGTCGGTGAGGGTCTGCGCTAGGCAGCGACGGTCGGTGGAGAGGTGCGGGGCTTCTCGGCAGCGGCGTGTCCCGGCGGTGACGAGGACGGCCGTAGTCGATCGGGTCGGTGGAGTCGGCGGTGAGCAGTCCCGTCGCTTCAGCGCCCCCCTCTTGATCGGATTAGGGTTTTTGTGGGTTAGGGTTTGTGGCTGCACACGGTGAACCTCGTGACGAGTGCAGCCGGCCCCCACCCTTCCTTTATATGGCGCTGACGACAGGGGCCCACCAGCCATCTTGGGCTGGGCGGTGCGCCCCCGATCAGGGCGCAGATCATGTGGGGATTGGGCATTTGGCCGTTGGGCCAAATGCCCGAGATCAACTCTAACATTGTGGTGCCACCGCCGCAGGAGAGTTTGACGACAACTGCCGCCGCCTCGTCCGTGGATTCCGCCACTGCCTCCGCCCGTATTGGTTGGTGGGGACCGCTCGGCGCCGGCCATGGTACCCCGTCGGGCTCTTCCTCCCCTGGTCCAGAGGGAGGGACCTTCTGAGCTCTGGTATGAATTAACCCAGCTGTACTTTATCTGGTTCATGGTTCTTGGTACGAATTTCTTTAGTACATTTGTAGAGAATGGTTATCAGAGAATGGGGATTAGTATTAGATCTGTAATTTCTGAATTTTGCATTTGCAGTTTTTGAATTTTGCATTTGCAGTTTTACAAGACCAGAGAATGGTTCTTTAGCATTTGCAGTTTTTGACACTGCAAAAGAACGGTCAGCACAACATCCCGCTGTTGTTACTGCATTCATGCGCCCCAAACTCTGAATTCACACTGCGATATTTTTTTACTAGAGTCCTTTGTCATGTTATAGTAATTGAATAAGCTGAAGGCACTTTACAGTGCAACAGCTTAAACTAACATGTTGCCTAAAGCTTCAGTCTAAACATGAAAATGTTTATTCATTGAATTTAGAGTCAGGTAAGAAAAATGAAGGAGCTGGAATACTGATGCATACAATGTAGCCTGTAGTTCTGGATTTTTTCAGTAGTAGTAGCAGCGGCTAGCAGTTCTGAATTTTTTTCAAGAGTAGTGGCAGCAGCTAGTAGTATGAAACTTTAGCATCCTGTTACTATAAGATTCTTGCAGTATGAAACTTTAGCATTTGCAGTTTTTTATACTGCAAAAGAACATTCAGTAATTGACAAATAAATGATGAATTTTTTCCTTGGGCAAACAAAAGAACATTTGCAGTAGTAGCAGCAGCTAGCAGTTCTGAATTTTTATCTAGAGTAGTAGCAGCGGATCCAGCTATAATTTTTTTTCATGTTACCAGTTACCATTTACCATGATGCTAGTTTTTAAAAACTGTTCTGATTTTATGTTCTGATTTTGTTTAGTCCATCTGGTTGAGGTGTGACTGTAACAGTTTGCATGTTTGTAATTTGTTTGCAGCGGAATGGATCCATATCCTCCTGGTGGTTTCTTAAGTTACTTCCAAAATTCATCAAATTTCCCTCTTCCCAGGAAATTCCTCATCAGTCTCCTATGCCACCAGTCATGCCCAGCCCTTCATTGATGTTGCTGTTAGAGATATATATGTTAGAGATATATATGTGTTAGAGTAGGACTCTAGATATTATTTGGTTTCCTTATCTGTAACATCCTTTTGTGTATATATATACTGACCCATTGGCCTCATATTATATACAAGCGTTATTCATAACATGGTATCAGAGCGTACCTAGGGTTAGCTTCGCTTGTCACCCCGCCGCCGCCGCTCAGACGGCATCACCTCCTGTCGTCATCTTCGACAACTCTCGATCGAATCTCCGGTCTCCAGACACGGGTCTCGCCTGCGCCATCGCCGTCTACCTCAAGATCTGCCGGGAGAAGTAGTCGGCTGCGCTGCGGTCAGTGCGCCGCCGGGAGAAGCAGCCAGCAGGGAAAACCTGCGGGATTCGCCGCCAGGAGAAGAAGCCGCACGCGGTGCGCCGCCGGAGGCCACCATCGCTGACCTCCTTCGATCGGCGACGACCTCCCCAGATCTACATCCGGCAAGTAGGCCACGGAGGCCACCATCGCCGACCTCCCGGATCTACACCATCCGCCGCCGCCGCCGGCGCCTCGTCGCCCGCCGCCGCCGCCGCCGTCGCCGCCGAGCCGCCGCCGCCCATCACGGACTTCGGCCGCAAGCCCGAAGCCGCCGCTCCATCACGGACTTCGCCGCGCGCCGTCGCCTCCGGCCCGCCGCTCGGCCGTTGCCCGTCGCTCCATCCGGCCGCCGCCAAGATCGACTTCGCCGCCGCCCGGCGGTATCGCTGGGGGAACCCTAGTCGTTCCCCCAGCCCCTTTTCTAAACAGGCCGGGTCGAAGAGTTAAAAAAAACAGGCCGGGCCGAAAAAAAAACGTTGGTCTGATCGCCGCACCGTCCAGCGCCGCCTATTAGACTACGTTATGTTGGTCGCCGCGCCGTCCAGCGCTGCCTACCAATGGGCGCCGTTTCTCTCCCTCGCTGCCCGGTAATCTTCGACGGTGTTAATTACACCGACTTCGTGTCTCACTTGTGTGGTCTTCGTCTCTGGGGCGTCCTTTCTGGCGATGTCACCTGCCCGCCTTGCCCCACTCCTCCGACGGAGACTACGCCTGCTACGCTATCCTCGAAAACCGACAAGGCTGTTGTTGAGGCTGCTGGCCTTGCCGATAAGAAGGCTGCCTCTGCCTACCAAGAGGCTCTGGATTTCTACATGGATCGATTATTTGCTTACACTCAGTGGTGCGATGACGACGCTCGGGCTGCTGCTGTCCTCATCGCCAGTATCAAGCCCTAGTTCTCTTCTGAGGTTGTGGGATTTTCTTCAGCTGTCCAGATATGGACTCACCTTCGTCAGCGCTACGAACCCTCTGGAGATGCCCTCTACCTGTCAGTGGTTCGCCAGAAGCACTCTCTTCAGCAGGGTGATGCTACTGTGGATGCCTTCTACACTCAGAGTTCTGGCCATGCGTGTCATTGGACTCTCTTCGCGACCGCTTGGTCGCCGCCCATGTTCGTCTTTGCTGGTCACATGCGTCGACTGGAGTTTCAAAGATGTCTACGAGTTCCTTACTCGTCTTCGTCCTGAGTTCGAACAGAGGCGTGCCCAGCTTCTTGCACGCCACCCTCGTGTCACTCTTCTAGAGGCCCTTACCGAGATACGTGCAGAGGAGACTCGTCTGAGTGGTGCTGGTCTGATGTCACTCCCCTCCGTGCTCGCCGCCCGTCCACCTTCTACACCGACTGCTTCACGCTTCAGTACACTGCCTCCTCCAGCGGCTGCCATAGGTGGTGGTGGCCGCCCTCCATCTGGCAGTGGCCGTCCTCGCTGCTCCTACTGCGACAAGGTTGGCCACATTGAGTCCCAGTGCTACAAAAGCAGCGGTATCTTTCACGCCGTTCTTCTCCTAGCACTGGTACCGGTACTTCTACATCGACGTCTACCTCGACTACTTCCGCAGTTTCTCTCACTGAGCAGGAGATAGCCAGACTTCGACGCCTGCTTGCCGCTTGCCTTCTCCTCGGCGAGTTCTGCGAGGTTACGCTACTGACTCTTCGGGCACTGAGAAACCACCCTCTACACAGTCAGGTACCTCTCCATGGATTCTTGATTCTGGAGCATCTTTTCACATGACCTCTGATGCTTCCACTCTGTCCTTCATTACACCTCTTGATTCTCCTGTTAGTGTTCTCACTGCTGATGGTACCTCTCTTTCTGTCTCTGGTCGAGGACCTCTTAGCAACTCATCCTTTCATGTTCCTTCTGTTGCTCATGTTCCTCGCCTTACCATGCGACTTCTTCTCTTGGGCGACATCGATCTTGGTTGTCGGGTCATTCTCGACTCTGACTCTTGTTGTGTTCAGGACCGCCACACGGGAGCTCTGGTTGGTTCTGGCCCTCGGCGCCTTGACTCACAGCGTCTCTGGGAGCTTGACTGGCTTCACCTTCCTTCCGCTGCCACCGTCGCCGCCAGTCTCTCCGCCTCTGCCACTCCGCTCATCGGCTCTTCCAAAGAAGTGGCATCACCGTCTTGGCCATCTGTGTGGCTCTCGTCTGTCGTCTTTAGTTCGTCGTGGTCTTCTGGGGTCTGTCTCAGGAGACGTGTCTTTATATTGTCAGGGCTGTAAGTTAGGCAAACAGCTTTGACTTCCTTATCCTCATAGTGAGTCAGTATCTCAGCGTCCATTTGATCTTGTTCATTCAGATGTTTGGGGTCCGCTCCCTTCGTTTCGAAAGGGGTCATCGATACTATATCATATTTATAGATGATTTCTCTCGCCACACTTGGATATATTTCATGTCTTCTCGTAGTGAGGCCTTGTCTATCTATAAACAATTTGCCACTATAGTTCGCACACAGTTCTCCACTCCTATTCGTGTCTTTCGTGGTCGACTCTGTTGCGTAGTACATCTCTCATCACCTGCGCAGCTTCCTTGCTGAGCAGGGCACTCTCGCTAAGTTCTCTTGTCCTGGTGCTCATGCTCAGAATGGTGTTGCTGAGCGCAAGCATCGTCACCTTCTTGAGTCGGCTCGTGCACTGATGATTGTCGCCTCTATTCCACCTCACTTTTGGGCCGAGGCTGTTTCCACTGCCACCTATCTCGTCAACATCCAGCCTTCTTCTGCTCTTCAGGCGCAATCCCTTTTGAGCGTCTCTGTGGTCTCTTTCCTGACTACTCTGCCATTCGTCTGTTTGGCTGCGTTTGCTACGTTCTCCTCGCCCCTCGAGAACGCACCAAACTGACTGCTCAGTCTGTTGAGTGTGTTTTTCTGGGATACAGTGCCGAGCACAAGGGCTATAGGTGCTGGCATCCTGTTGGTCGACGGATGCGGATTTCTCGGGATGTGACTTTCGACGAGTCTCGTCCCTTCTACCCACGTCCTGTCTCTCCTTCGGCTTCCTCTATGGAGTCTCTGTCCTTTTTGACCTTTCCAGATACACCTATCTCTGTCTTGCCCTCGTCCACCCGTCCCACTGAGTCTCCACATATTTCTCATGTGGCCCCTCCGCCATTGTCGCCTCTCGCGCTCCTCGAGCTCCCCCACTACACTCGTCTACACTTGCCGACCTCATATAGAGGATCTTCCAGATGAGCCCTCTTCTCCTGATGTTTCATCTTCTTCTGATGCTTCATCTTCCCCTGATGGGTCGTCTTCTGCTCGCTACGCTCTTCGTGATCGCTAGTCGATTCGGCCCCCTGCCCGTTTCGCCTTTGCTGGCGCAGCTACTCGTGAGCGTGCCTCCTACCGGGATGCTGTTACTCATCCTGAGTGGCAGCATGCCATGACCGAGGAGATTACTGCTCTCGAGCGTACTGGTACTTGGGATCTTGTTCCTTTTCCATCTCACTCTCGTCCCATCACATGTAAGTGGGTTTATAAGATTAAGACTCGCTCTGATGGCTCTCTTGAGCGCTATAAGGCGCGTCTTGTTGCTCGTGGCTTCCAGCAGGAGCATGGTTGTGACTACGACGAGACCTTTGCTCTTGTGGCCCACATGACCACTGTCCGCACTCTTCTTTCGGTGGCGTCTGTTCGCCATTGGTCTGTTTCTCAGCTTGATGTCAAGAATGCCTTTCTTAATGGCGAGTTGCGTGAGGAGGTCTACATGCATACGCCACCTGGGTATTATGTTCCTGTCGGTATGGTCTGTCGCCTTCGTCGCTCTCTCTATGGCCTTAAGCAAGACCCTCGTGCGTTGTTTGAGCGTTTCTCCTCTGTGGTCACTGCTACTGGTTTTTCAGCGAGTGATTATGATCCTGCGCTCTTTGTCCACACTTCGTCTCGTGGTCGGACTCTTCTTCTTCTGTATATTGATGATATGATCATTACCGGAGATGACTCTGAGTACATTGCCTTTGTCAAGGCTCATCTTAGTGAGCAGTTCCTTATGTCGGATCTTGGTCCTCTTCGTTACTTCCTTGGGATTGAGGTTACTTCCACTCCAGATGGTTTCTTTATGTCCCAAGAGAGGTATATTTAGGATCTTCTTGATCGCACCTCCCTCACTGATCAGCGTACTGTTGAGACTCCCATGGAGCTCAATGTTCACCTCCGACCCTCTGATGGCGAGCCTCTTTCTGATCCGACTCGCTATCGTCATCTTGTTGGTAGTCTTGTCTACCTTGCTGTTACTCGTCCGGATATCACTTATTCAGTTCACATTCTAAGTCAGTTTGTTTCTGCTCCTACTCAGGTCCACTACAGCCACCTTCTTCGAGTTCTGCGATATCTTCGTGGGACTATCTCTCGCCGTCTCTTCTTTCCACGCTCCAGCTCGTTACAGCTTCAGGCTTATTCAGATGCTACTTGGGCCAGCGATCCCTCTGATCGCCGGTCTATCTCTGCTTACTGTGTTTTTCTTGGTGGTTCGCTTATTGCACGGAAGGCGAAGAAGCAGACTCTGATGTCCGTTCGAGTGCAGAGGTGAGTTGCGAGCTATGGCTCTCTTGATGGCAGAGATTACTTGGCTACGGTGGTTACTTGAGGATTTTGGTGTTTCACATTACACAGAGCTCCTCTCTTGTCGACAAGACAGTGCTATCAGCATTGCCCGTGACCCTGTGAAGCATGAGCTCACCAAGCATATTGGTGTTGATGCTTCCTTCATGAGGTCGTGTGTGCATGATCAGGTGATTACTCTTCAGTATGTGCCTTCCGAGCTTCAGATAGCGGATTTCTTCACGAAGGCACAGACTCGAGCACAGCACGGCTTCTACCTCTCCAAACTCAGTGTTGTTGATCCACCATGAGTTTGAGGGGGGTGTTAGAGATATATATGTGTTAGAGTAGGACTCTAGATATTATTTGGTTTCCTTATCTGTAACATCCTTTTGTGTATATATATACTGGCCCATTGACCTCATATTATATACAAGCGTTATTCATAACAGTTGCCAGTGACAACGATATGGATTGTAGGACTGGGAAGCGGTTGTCGTGGACACAAGAGGAGGACTTGAGATTGATAAGTTGATTATTCATTTGGGCATCTACATACTTAACACTTGTAGTTCAACATGTTTATATGGGTACTAATATATTTTTACGCAATGTTGTTCAGTGCATGGTCGAACAACTAAAACGACCCAATCAACGGGAACTGCAAGAAAAATTACCAGTACCGGGGAGAGGTTACTGCTGTGTACAACAGCACTACCCCCAAAAAAATAGAAGAGAAGTGAAGCAAACCAAGAACCATTGGCACCGAGTGAACAAAAAGGTCGGTTGGTTTTGCGCCTCTTGGCTTAAGGCTAACCATATATCTGCCAGTGGATAGTCAAATGATCAATTGATGGACAAGGCATTGAAAATGTGCAAGGAAGACTACAAGGAAGGGCAATTCATGTTCATGTACTGCTGTAAGGCTGTCAGAGACCAGCCAAAGTGGCATGCATACATTGAGAAGCTTGACAATTCGAATAAAAGAAAGCTTTCAGAGTTTGGGGAGGCGTGGGAGGACTTGACATCTGCTGAAGATACCAAAGATATTCCATGTCCACAAGGGACCAAGACTGCTAAGGCTGAACGCAAAAGTAAAGGCAAAGGGAAGGCGATGGCTGCAACAGAGGTTATCGATGATATGGAAGAAAAGCTTGACAAGTTCTTGATTGCTCAGTCCGAAGCTAGCAAGGGTCGCAGCGATATGGTTGAGGTGCAGCAACGTATGTCCGCCGAGAAGCTTGAAACGACAAAGGAGAAGAAGGAGGCCAAAATGCTAGATTTATACAAGGGGCTCCTTATGCATAACACAAGCGGTATGTCCGATGACATGAAAGTTGAGCATATGAAGGCATTGAGGGCTACAAGGGGGAAGTTGTTTGGCCCATATGATTGAGGTATGACTGTAACAGTAGCTTGTTGATTTCTGATTTTTCATGGATTTATTTGCAACAAACATATTTGTTTGCTCACCATGCCTCTTTTTTTGTCAAATATAATAGAAATTCAGAACCACATATAAACACACAAGTGCATGTTCTCGGCTTAGAAAGGGCGGGTCATGTGTTCCAGCCTTGATAAATGCACTTGTTTGCATCTTTTTTCATTTTAACATCAGAACAACACCTTTTCAAAATTAGGTACAGCCAATACAGGGGCATAAGTGAATCTCATGTTTACCCACCAGTCCTTGTAACCTAATAGTTTTCATTCCGTTGACTCGATCATTGAACAATCATCACAGTCTTCCTGCAGCTGTAGGACTTCTAATAATTCTTCCAGCACATGTAATGAGATGGTCTTCGGGCGCTTATGACCTGGAGCAAACATAGTCCTTGTTCCTTCGTCGTTGCTCTCAGGCTATCATACTTATCTGTCCATTTAGGTTTTGCTTCAGTCCTGGTTTCGGTAGGTACTGCTCCTAGGATGCCTTTCTCTGCACTAGATGGGCACTACTGTTATCTTTCTTTTTTCCAATACTTAATTTTTTTTAAAATTTTTGAGATTGTAACCACTCTTTTCACAAGTTTCCGTGGGAGACCGGATCCAAAGCCCTTGTATGACGATGCTGCACACCTCAGGGTCCAAGGAGAAGCTACGGGTGAGCCAGTATATCACATCTGCGATTCGTGCATTCTCGTCGTCCGTGTAACATCCATTTTCTGGAATTTAAGAAAAATAATTTAATTTCAAAAACTCCCCCCAAAAAATTCAATCTTCAATTTAAAAACCAAAGATTTGAAATTTCAACTTACCTGGGCTTTGGCCCGTTTGGCCCGGTCTTCCCTGGCCCGACCCGTGCTACGCCTCGGCCCGCTCCTCCCCGTCCGCGCCGCCTCGCTCTGGATCTCCGCCCCCGGACCAGGCGCTGCTCGCGACAGAAGGTGACGCCAGCGCTGCCCTCATCTCCGCGCCTTGAGGCTTTCAGCGATAACATCTATGGACCAACAGTTGGGTGACTGCATTAATGTTGCCGAACGGTTGGCCGACCGTATTAATGTTGCTTGGCTGTTGGGCGACAGTCGTCCAACGGTTCGGCGACAGAGGTATAATTTTGTTAAAAAAAATTCGGGTATAATTTTGTAATTTTGAATAAAAATAGATTATTTTTAAAAAAATTAACTACTACACATGCCCAGTAGCGTTGTCGGCCTGTATACGAGAAGCACGCTGTTCCTTTGCGGCTCTGCAGAAACAAGCAAGCATATCCAGTTTGAGGAGAATAATCTATGCATGGTACGAATACGCAATCTGAAACAGGCAAGCATATTCAGTCTGATAGGAATCATCCATACGTGCTGGAGCAGCATAGACACATGGTGGAACACATTGCAGAGCAGAGAGCGAACAAGGCATGGAACATTAGGTTCACTCGCAAATTGGGCTTAGCCCAAGATCACTAGGCCGGCCACATGACAAGCCTCCCGGCGCACGGGTGAACGATTTCTATATCTTCGTGAGAAATTTGCGTGCCTTGGTCGGTTGCTCTCGCTCGCCTAGTTGCCTGCTCTGCTCTGCGCTGCTACGCTACGCGCTGAGACGCCGAGGGAGATCCGATTGCGGATTGGGATTTTGCCCGGCCGAAGTGAACGCGGATTGCAAAGCTTGGCTCTCACGCCACACCCCGCTCGCTGCCAATAAGTGAATGGCCTAGCTCCCCCGATCGACTTCCACTTCTTCTTTGATCTCGATCCGCAACCTCTCCCGTACGCGCGCCCCGCAGGCTCCGCTCTCTCTTCCTTGATTCGTCCGGCCGGTCAGTGGACGCCCGGGGAGATGTTGATCGTGCGCCTGAAGCTGCCGCGCGCGTGGACGCCCGAGGAGGATGCGCGCCTGGAGCGCCTCGCCAAGGAGAACCGCTTCCGCCACTGGCACCGCGTGGCGCAGCAGATGCCGGGCCGCTCCCACAAGCTCTGCCGCGACAGGTGGCGCGACCACCTGGCGCGCGACGTCTACCACCGCGCCTTCACCGCCCGCGACGACGCCGACCTCGCCCGCCTCCACCAGCGCCTCGGCGGCCGCTGGAAGGACATCAGCCGGGCCGTCTACGGCCGCACCTCGCGCGTCATGAAGCGCCGATGGAGGGTGCTCCGCAAGAACGCCAAGAACTGCACCGAGAAGGCCTACTACCCGCCGGCGTTGCCTGCTGATGGTGACATGGATGTGGAGGCGGAGCCGTCTTCCCCGCCGTTGCAGCACCCGCATGCCGACCTTCTTGCCGCAAGCTTGAGTTCTTCTTGCAGCCTTGGCTGCAACGAGATGAATCCCAGGGCCGGCAGTCTCGCGTTAGGGTTCGCGTGCATGGCTGTCTGAGGCGGAGGAGATTCATGGATGCATGTAGCCGCTCCCCGTGATCAGCCCTCCAAGAAGCTTGCATGCCTAGCTAGATTCTTTCTATGTTTCATTATTTTTTGTTCTGATGATCATGTAGAGCAACATTAATTCCTTCTAGTTTGGTTGATTATATGGTTTCATAATTGATTTTATATTCTTTGTAATCCTAACGCATTTTTCATCAGCCGATCTAGCAAGATAATGGATGGCTAGTTTTGATTAACCTATCTGTGGAATTTGGCGTATGTATTCTCCGCTGCATGACTGCAAAGAGTGACTAATTAATTAATTAGCGCCTGTATGTGGCGATTTGTTTTCCAATTAATATTGCAGCTTTTTCGAGGGAATTTTGCAAAGTTACGCACACTACCGTTATGCGTGTCTCGATCCGTCAATTGATTGATTTCATGCATGATTGGGAGTTGTTTGGAAAATAGGAGAAATGAAGGGATCTTAGAGGGTCTTAGATGTACGGTGCGTACTTGGAGTGGTACGTGCCACGGACACGCGTAAGACTCACCATTCCTCAATCGGAGTGCCCGAGGCGGGTGACATCGGAGACGCAGCAGGAGAACCTCCGCCGTGCGTACTATCGTCATAGCACTTCACGGCGTGACGACACCATAAGACACTTACAATCTCTGGTCATTTCATTGACGACATTCGTACTCTTCGTTAATGAACCTGTTAAGTATGCCACTATAGTTGTAGCGGGCGCAGTGTGTCCATAGCACATCATAGGCCGCCACAGCGCGTCCAGACACAAAACCGGTGGGATATAAAAAAATTTTGAAGCACATCTCGACGGAGATGAGGAAGATAATAAAGAACTTGAGCTGTGGTCGTTCAACGGATGACGTCCTGCGCATTGAGAACCAAGTGGGGGCGTGCTTACCCGATAGGTCACCATGACCCAGCGTGTCCGGCCGACGTCGTAGCGTTCCCTGTCGGTCATCCGTGGGCCAGATCGGCGGGGAGGTATGTTATGTACAAAACTACATTGCATTTTTTTGGCTATGCCTTACGTTGCACTAGCATCATATCATTCTCTCACCTCAGTCCGTCGAGTGAATCACTTCTATCGTTCGTGTTCGGTACATAGGCTAGCGCTCCCCGTTGGTCATCTGCATTGCACATCCAGGATGTATGAGATTCTCAATTCACGTTTCGAGTGTTTATCTGTACTAACATCGTTCCGTCTTGCAACCTTCAATTGACTATAGGGGTGACGATCAGTTCACGTCGGCTGATGAGGAGGGGATGGGCCTCCCAGCTCCTACCAAAGAGCAGTACACACCTTCATGGTTTGGACCATGGCAGGCAGGGTTTGGACTATGGCAGACAGGGTTTTGAGCGTACGCATGGTAGAGCTCTGCTGGGTTCGCTGTCTCGCTGCACGTCCAAGGCGAGAGCTCATCCGTGCAACTGGAGTTGCAGACATCGTACCCTGGGAGTGAATTTTTCAAGTTCGTCGCTCATGACCTCTTTGGAGGTGTTCCCCAGGTCAGCATGCCTCATCAGGACATGTATGGTTTTCAGACTCTACTGGGCCAGACTCAGCCTACTGGTCTACCTCTGCCCACTCAACGGTCTCTGTACCCCCTCCGAACCGACACGCAACCTCCAGACCGGTTTACGTATCCCACGGGATATGCTCGGCGCTAGACAAGGCCCCGTATGTGAACGTAGCCATAGCAGGCAGAGAATAGCGGCTTAGGCGAGTGAGCCATATTGTGTCCCGTGTTATGCGATTATGTTTTAGAATATTTTTATTCATAATTTGTTTTGCTATATTTGTATGTGTATCTTACACTACAACACGGATTGGGATTGGAGGGCGTTTAATTTAGCCAGGCGTTCAGCCTAAATGCCACCAAATAACAAATTCGCGGCATTTATATTAGTTTGGGGCACTTAATATAATGGTATTTATAGGTGCCGACTTATAGAGTACAATGGCACATATAAGCATCGGTAAATCCCTAATCAACAAGGGCATATATTAATGCCGGTCTAGATCACAAACTGGCGCTTATAAATGTCGGCTAAATAAAGCAAGAAGGGCATATAGCATTCGCCGAAGTCGGAGAAAACACAGCGTTTATAAACGCCACGATTTCAAGCGTCGTCTAAGCTAAAATTTTAAGCGGGACTAAGCAGATTATGGCGGGAGGACGTCAAACCTTCTAAAAATCGAAGCCAACACGCCGTCGCCTCCTCTCATCTTTCTCTCCCCATCGCCTCTTCTCATTCTTTCTCCCCATGCGCCTCCTCCTCCCTTTCTCATCCTCCCGGCCGCGCGGCCGCCTCCCTCCCCATCGCCGCCCTTCCTCCCGCTCCGCCCCTTCCTCCCGCCTCCCTTCCTCCCGGCCGCCACCCTCCCAGCGCCGCCCTTCCTCCCGCTCCGCCCCCTTCCTCCCGCGCCTCCGTCCTCCCGGCCGCCACCCTCCCCCAGCCCGCCCTTCCACCCCGCTCCGCCCCTTCCTCCCGCCGCCCCTTCACCCTCCCAGTGCCGCCCCTTCCTCCCCGCCGCCCCTTCCTCCCCGCCTCCCCTCCTCCTTGGCCGCCACCCTCCCAGCGCCGCCTCCTCCCAGTTCCCAGACCGCCCCTCCTTCGTCCCGGCTCGTTGTCACGCTGGCAGACGCAGCGGCGAGGTGACCTCAGAGGCGACACTGCAGGTAAATTTCCTCCGCGGCAGCGCCTCCCTCCCAGCGCCGCCCTTCCTCCCGCTCCGCCCCTTCCTCCCGCGCCTCCGTCCTCCCGGCCGCCACCCTCCCAGGGCCGCCCTTCCTCCCGCTCCGCCCCTTCCTCCCGCTCCACCCCTTCCTCCCGGTCGCCACCTCCCAGGGCCGCCCTTCCTCCCCCCTCGCCCCCTTCCTCCCGCGCCTCCCGTCCTCCCGGCCGCCACCCTCCCCCCCTCCCCTCCTCCTTGGCCGCCATCCTCCCAGCCGCCCCTCCTCCCAATTTCCAGCCCTTGCCCCTCATTCGTCCCGGCTCGTTGTCACGCCGGCTCAGACGCAGGCGAGGTGACCTCAGAGTCTGATGACACCGCAAGGTAAAATTTCCTCTCTCTTTTTGTGTGTGTCAATGTTTGAGCTTGATTGACCGGAGGATTTGTAAATTGTACTAATTGCAGCGAAACCTCGACCAAGCGGTAATAATTGGAGGCGAGATTAGCGGTTTTAGAAGTGTCATCTCTTTGCCTGTGTTGGAGCAGCGCCAATGGCCAATGGGACACCACCAGCACATTATATTTGTTTGCTGGAAGCAAGTTGTATTTTGTAGACCAAGTGGTGATTTGGCGGTGATGCCTCGGGATTATGTTACTTGACGGTGATTCTTTACTCATTACATGAGTACATGACAATAGTGAATTCGGGTATTTCGTTAGGAAAAGGGAACAAATTAGGCATTGATAATCACCGAACTTATCATCGGAGAAATTATCCAATAGTTAACTTTGATGTTATTATTATGCGATTGAGTACGATCGATTTTGTGATAACTCACGACCATATCAAAGTGAGCCAATATAGATATGCACTTTGTGCAAATATAGATCTGCACCTTTGTGTTAATCGTGTACAAATGCTATGTTTATATGATTGCTCGAATAAATTGTATTTCCGTGCCTCATAGATTGGTTATTTGTTTGGCGTAAGGAAAAATACATTTTGAGGGTATTTTTAATGGATGTGACTATATATGTCTTCATAGTACACACTCTACCATATCTTGAGAATATTTGATCCACGATTATAGAGGAAAACTAAGAAATCATATATGTGACAACATATTTAGACATTGTTTTTTTAGTTTCCATGACTAGTTTAAAAGATGTGATTTATATTATTACATGATTGTGAGTTTGGTCTTTATGATTAAGGTTGGCTCATTTACGATTGCATGATTTTCTTTTGTTAAGAAAATCCGGTTTGAACCAGGGATTGCAAAATATCTAACTAACATAACCATTATCACAAAATGTTCCTCCGGTTCAGGAAGCCCTATGTTACCCACTGATCCTATTCGAAATTTCAACACCTTCCAAATAGCCATTTGATATGATTGAAATCAAAATATAATATTAACTATTTTTCAAATGGGCAGCTGAGATTCAAAAGCATGTGATGAGACAAGCTACATGTTACTACATGTTCTAGTTAATGCATTGTTGGTTTGTACAGGCATATCATATCTTCTTAGTTGTACTCCATAGATAAAAGCATGTGATGAGACAAGCTACATGTTACTACATGTTCTAGTTAATGCATTGTTGGTTTGTACAGGCATATCATATCTTCTTAGTTGTACTCCATAGATAAAACTATAAATAAAAATGTTATACTTACTGCCAATTTTGAGAAGCTCCTCCAATGATCCGGGCAGATTGATGAGCTTTCTATCCCATATTGCAGAATTTGTTGCATTATGAGGAGAAATGTGGATTGTCACTCTTTTTAATTATTGATTTTGTGCAAACACAATTAATCCGTATTACTGCAGATTGATGAGCTTTCTATCCCATATCTGGTGAGTATTTTAGCTCTAGGTTGACTAAACTTTGGTGAAACTTGTATTTGGAGGTGATTTGTTGATGAAATTTTGGATCTATTGTGTGTTTTGGTGGCCTCGATGGGGATATTGAATATGTTTCTTTTTTCTGTAGCTAGGAAAGGTTGGTTTATTTTTGGACTTCATTCAAGCTAATGCTCCTTGATTTTGTGGTTTAGATGTAGAGCTTGGCATAAGGAGCAAACTGAGGAGGAGGCCAAGTAAGGACGAGGAGCAGAAATTACGACGCCTTTTCGACCTCACCTGCCACTTTGGCCTCGGTGTCTTTGGTGAGGAGGACCGCTAAATCTTCAAATCTTTCCTTTTTACATGAATCTTCTAGTTAGTTTTTTGGCCTGTTACTGCTCTAGCCTGGGTGTCTTGGATTTAGACAAAACCAGAAAGTCTGTCCTAGCCCCAGTTCATTAATCTTAAGCCAGGTAATTACTTGTGTATGCAAAGATCAATAAACAATTCTTTTGTAAGTCTGTCCTAGCCCCAGTTGCAAAATCTGAAAACTACAGTTACAGATTGAAACTCCATTTTGATAATTAGTATTAACTAAAGATTAATGAATTGTAAACCTGTAGTTTTAATTGTGTAACTACAATTTAAACACACACATCATCTTGTTCACAATCTCATAAAACAGCAAACTTCAGATTTTGCAATCTGTCCAGAGTAGCCGGCTGTGCCATGTTCCCTTTTCGGTTACTATCAGTGCACAACAATTTCATTAGTTCCTCTCACTTAGTGCTAGCAATTGGTGAGTTAACCTCCTAAATTAATTGAGAATACTCTAACTAAAGAATAGCACTTTTCTTGTGAAGGTTTAGTTTAGCAAAACTCAATTTGCAAGCTGTCTTGTTTCAGTTTTCAGAACCTGCAACCTGCAGTTTCATGTCAACCGTGATCTGTTGATTAGTGTTCCTGAATGTTAAGTGATAGATTAGACTTTGAGTTCTACTTAATTGGCTGTAGCTTAGTCAAGAATATCAATTTCTCATGGTCTAAAATAGCAGCAAGATTTCTTTTGTTAATCTGCGGTTTTGCTTTTCCCAAATCTGAAAATTGCGATTCAGTTAAAGCGAATTGGAAAAGCTGCAGTCAGATTAACCAAATCTGTTCATTAGTGTTAACTAGTGTTTAGTGAAGAGTTAGACTTTAAAGTATACTCATTTAAGCGTAATTCAATCCAAGAACATCAATTTTCATAGCATAATATAGCGACAAGTTTACTTGTGTGAATCTGCTTGCTCTCGGTTTTACAAATCGAGAGCTGCAATTTCAGTTCAAACTAAAAATTTACCATTAGTGTTAATTGATGGTAAGTGAGGAGCTAGACTTTAAATATTACTCATGTAGCTGGAACTTAATCAAAAATACTCATTTGTTTATAGTATAACAACTCGGTGAGCTATTCTTTTGAAATATGTCCAATTTCTGCTTTGATGAAACACAAGTGTAGCTAAATTTAAATTCCAATTGCTTTCTTCTTTATCCTTTTTGGTCTTGCCGATGACATGCAACAAGTTGTAGCTTTAGCAAAGTATTTTGCTTATAGTTGACATAAATCGTGATTCATTTTAACTTGTCTGTTTTGCTTTTAGCAATCGAAACTATAATGCGATGACACGGTGCATGCTAGTTTCTAAAAATTTAATTGTGATCTGTCAATAGTTAGTTACTTGGTTGCACAAGGGCAAACAATAACATTTGGAGTGGAGTAATTGCGGTAGCTTGGTAGTATTTTGTAGCAAATGCATCATTTTATGTCCATTCTTTGTGCTCATTTGTCTACTTCAACATCAACTTGATTGCCACCATGGTTCATAATGTGTTGCATGTTCATGCTCACCACTTCGCTTGATTATTAGTAGTAAAATAGTGCTATTTTACGGACATGATTTGTTTTTGGTGCATGTGAGCTAATGCCATTGTTACTTTTGTTGTTTTGATGTAGTGATTGGCACAAGGAGTAAAGCGAGGAGGCTTTAGTGAAGGTGGTGCATCGAGTTACAATTGTCCCATTGTTAGTGTTATCTGGTGAGTTAAGATTTGATATGCTTTACACATATTAGCTAAGTATCATAATATTTTTATGATGTATGCAGTAATATCTATTTACTAGCGGCACAAAAATGGACAAGAAATGGATGCATTTACCTAGGCACACGATCAGTACCAAAATGGCATCAAGAAATTTATGGAGTTTGCATTTTCCAAGTCGAGAAGAGCCGACACAATCCGTTGCCCCCGCAATGATTGTGCAAATTTGTATTAGTTAGATAAGAGTACGATGTATGATCATCGATTTGCAATGGCTTTTGGTAGGATATAGTGAATGGATGTTTCATGGTGAGGATTGGTTTTCTCGGCCTTTTGATAGCTCAAATCCACAAGTGCAAGCGATATGGATGATGAAATAGATGCCATGCTTAGGGAAGGACTTGGATTTTTGATGATAGTACTACGGATGTAAATTGTAGCGATGGCGAGGCGAGCAAGATGTAGATGTGAAACATACTACTGAGTTGACCAATGAAGCTAGCAAGCAGTTGTACCCGAGTTGTGAGAGGTTCTCAAAGCTACAATTCATTGTTAGACTTGAACATAAAAATTTATGGGAGTAACTAATGCTGTTTTGATGAACTTCTTGCACTTCTAAAGGAAGCACTTCCTAAAGGTGAAAGTTTGCCCAAAAGCTATCATGAGGCTAGAAAATTTATCAAAGATGTAGGTGTTGGATATGTCAATATTGATGCTTGCATAAATGATTGCATATTATATAGGAAAGAGTATACCAATGCTTCTTCATGCCCAACTTGTGGCACTTCTAGGTGGAAATCTGAAAAAGTTGGTCTAGATGGAAAGCATGTGCATAGAGTTCCTATGAAAGTTGTTCGCCATTTTCCACTTAAAAGAAGGCTACAAAGAATATTTATGTCTCCAAAGACAGCATCTGATGCTAGATGGCATAGCGAATGTCGTATGAAGGATGGCTTCCTGAGGCATCCAGCAGATTCTACTGCATGGAGGGACTTTGACTTTAGACATCCAGAGTTTGGTTCTGAATGTCGCAATATTAGGCTTGCTTTGGCAACAGATGGTTTCAATCCATTTGGAACTTGTAGTGTGTCCCATAGCACATGGCCTGTAATTTTGATTCCATACAATTTTCCACCATGGATATGCATGAAGCCATCAAATTTCATTCTCTCTTTACTAATCTCTGGCCCAAAATCCCCTGGAAATAATATGGATGTTTATCTCCAGCTAGTAATTGAAGAACTTCATTACTTGTTTTGTAAAGGTGTAAGGACATTTGATGCATCTTGTTCAGAATGGTTCACTCTACGTGCTGCAGTATTATGGACCATTAGTGATTACCCAGGTAATGCATACTTTGTAACACCCTGACCCAAATTCGGCTCAATGCCCAGCCCACCGTGGGGCGGACCCGCCACACATAGCACCTCACTTACACTTTCGTCCTCGCTTCGTGTAAAAGGGTTAACCCGGAGGTGCTACGTTTGGATCCAACAGGCATTATATACCACTACAACTCACTTGAGACAAGCAATATGGGACTAATCCCACCACACAACTCCTCATGGGCCACATGGGCCACGCTACAAGCAGGCCGGGGTATTACATTCACCCCCCCTTAAGGGCTGACGCCCTCGGCAGCATACCGCATACGCGGCAAATGCCCAGAACCACCCCTCGGTACACGTCCGTGCGTCCCAAAGGCGGCACATATGCCATGCCATGTGTCCACTCCGGGCCCACATGCGCCATCGCCATATGCCGCGCCCCTGTCCCCTGCCGCGCCGTGCGTGAGGTTGATGCTCTGATACCATCTGTAACACCCTGACCCAAATTCGGCTCAATGCCCAGCCCACCGTGGGGCGGACCCGCCACACATAGCACCTCACTTACACTTTCGTCCTCGCCGTGTAAAAGGGTTAACCGGAGGTGCTACGTTTGGATCAACAGGCATTATATACCACTACAACTCACTTGAGACAAGCAATATGGGACTAATCCCACCACACAACTCCTCATGGGCCACATGGGCCACGCTACAAGCGGTAGGGGTATTACATACTTATCGGAAGGAAAACTAATAGAGAGGTATGTGAAGGACCGAAATGGCAACAGAGAGGGGGTGAATGGTGCTTTAAAAATAATAACACCCCTTTCTGTAATTAAATACAACCTACAAAGACCTCTGGATATCTCAAGAAGAGTGAAGCAAAATCGAGAGAACAAGAACGAAGTTTCAGATTGCGGAGAAATCGGACGTTCGATTTTACGTGATAGTTTCGCACTCCGGAAGTTCCGGGATTGGTCGGAAGTTCCGCTGCGGTAGTTTCGCCATGTACAATCGGAAGTTCGATTGTCTGGAGGAAGAAACGATGCGCTTCGGGTTTTCCCAAAATCCAAAATGTGAAATCTTGAGTTCTCTTCTCGGTCAAGGTTCACGGGACATCATCCTAAACACCATCTTGACCTTATGGAGAAGAATCGCAAACAAAGATCCAATAATCAAGCTAAATATGGATTTCTTGAGGAAGGGAAAGAAAGACCAAAACCAAAATAAACACGATTCTCGATTCTTAGTTCATGAGACTTTGGGAATCCATTAGCAATAGCAAAGCGACTCTAGATATCAAGTTTCATGCTATTCCATAAGGCGAATCAAAAGATACATCAAAACCTTAAATATTCAACATGAGCGTGAAAGAGAATAGAGAAAGGCATAGGCAAGTAATCAAAACCTCGAGATTCATTAATAGAAATCAAAAGATTACAAGGAACCACGGAGGAATGATTACAAGATTTTGATTCATTCTCTCTCAACAAACTCTCAAAGCAAAACAAACCTTTTTGCTAAGGCTAACCCTAAGTTTCTTTCTCCCCAAAAAAAACTAACCCTAGTACCAGGGGTTCACCTCTATTTATAGCCTTTGCTTAATGGGCCTCCAACCCATTAAGCCCACTACACCGAACGGAGCCACCTCCACTTGTGCGCTTTGAAAATACCGTTCGCCCCTTGCGCACCTTCTGGAAGCCTCCGTCTTCCTTCTTGTGCACGACTCGCAACCGCTTCAAGATTCACGCCGTCTTCGACACATCCCGACCGTTCTGACCTCAACGCCTCCTGCGCCTAGTCCGGTCCACGTGTCTCGCCACGACTCCATCTCGATGCCCTGCAGTCATCACAACCAAAAACACATCACATAGCATTGCACAATATCATAGCATCAACAATTGTATAAGACTCAAACTCATACAAAATCAAAATCACAAGTTTTCCTTCTCTGCACGGTTCTGGACACAATCGGAAGTTCCGCACTTACCACAGCGGAAGTTCCGATTTCCGGAACATCCGCACTTGTCAGGATTATCGGAAGTTCCGGGCTTACCATTGCGGAACTTCCGATCTTCGGAACATCCGATTTCCCAGAAATTCAATTCCGATTTTCGACTCTCTGTCGGACAAAGCGGTACTTCGCGACACCAGTGCGGAAGTTCCGCACTAGCTCAACAGAACTCAAAACCAGTTAAGCGGAAGGTCCGATTTTCAACACCGGTAGTTCGATTTATCGGAACTTCCGCTCCATACACTGCGGTAGTTCGATTTCCCTGATTCAGCACAGAAACAGTCCAAACCGAAAACCTCAACTCTCAATCTAATCAACACACTTGTCAAATACTCATCACTCAGAGTGGAGGACCTCTCACATGGTCTCTCAATCTCCCCCTTGATGAGTATATTGACAATTACCGAAAAAGCATAAGATGAGTTTGAGATTACAGTCAACCAAGGTCTAAACAAGAGTAATTAAGCACAAGACCAAGTTGACACAAAGAAAAAGACTTGAGATGAGATGAAAGAGCAATTTTCGCACAAAACTCAAGACTTTTCTTCAGAAGGCTTTTTCTCACAATCATTCTCCCCCTTTGGCAATAAAATCATCAATATGTAGAAAAGGGAGGAAAAGACTATATGATGTTCATTTTAAGCATTAGGAGCCATGTAGATTATCCAAAATGACTATTAGAGTATTACACCAAGCCATAACACAGAAGGATGCTATCAAGATCATGACAATCGATGTATAGAAAAGCTAAGACAGAAAGTTCCATAATCTGATTAATGATCCAAATCTTTTAGCAGGTCAAATAAGTCAAGATTGAAATCTAGCTAAAGATATCCAGAGATGATGCAAGCCATGTCAAATAATCTAAGTTGAACCAAGAAGACTCATACTGAACATTTTAGAGTGCTATCAGTTGAAGAAGGACTCATTTTATCCAGAACTCAGTCTCTTTGAAGATAAGCAATTTTAGCACACATTTTTAAGACTTTTATGGTTTTATCTCGATAAAGCAAGCTCTGGACTAGGTGCCATCCACAAGCGCCTCTGAGTTTCAACCATTTTTTTGGCCATGTGCTAGATCCCAAGCCTTATCGACCACTCCAAGCAACGAGACTTAAGGAGGTGATCTTAGGTCATCCAAGGCTCCCCCGAGTTCATGCCTAGTGCAATGGCAAGCCGTCTCATGAGAAAGATTTGGTGAGATCGGTTTTTCGCACAAAGAGATCATTCTTGCTTTTGAAGTTTTAGACCGGTGATTAGAGATAAGTCATGTTTCTTAACAAGCGACCATAGCTTACTCAAAAGTTCAAAAGAGATTCGGGACTCAACTCGACCTACTTGACATGGCGAAAATCATAAAAGGATAGTTTTAACGGACTAGTCTCAAGAGCTATCATGACAAGATTTTAATTCAAGTTTAGCATTTTTAAATACCTTAGCATGGCAAAGACTAAACTACACATAAAAAGTCATGATAAATCTAGCGGTTTAGCATAAATTATGGCAAGATGTAAAAAGTGAAAGCAGATCATAAAGGATAATAAACAAGGCTCCATTTGATTATTATGCAATGCTTGATGAAATACACAAAAATCCAGATTCCCTTGAATGAGATGCATCTTTTAATTGAGTTGAGATATGACACAATTAAGAATAAGGAATAATCAAGAATAACTCCCCCGAACCAAAGGAACCAAAGCGAGAATCGATAAGTAAAGCAGAAAAGGCGATCCTTTAGAGCATAGAAAAGATATAGAGAAAACTATCGCTCGAATGATTCTTATCTACCCCATATGATTCTAGAACTATTAGTGATCTACACAAACACTAAGGAGCAAACACATCCTGTCTACCCAAAGGTGGCCCGACCCTGCTAGAACCTATAAGAAGTGAGTAAGCTCTACTTAGAGAGGAAGAGGCGACTAATAAGCGACATCCTAGAAGCACAAGACAAGAAGTGATCAAAGCAATGTGGCAAGAGAAACACTCTAACCTATCTTTGGAAGGACTTGACCGAAATATTAAAAGAAATGAAACGAGAAAGGAGTAAGCGTATAATATAATATAATATAATATAATATAATATAATCTGATAGTAGCTGCGCTCCCCCTCACAAAGTGATCCGTAAGGACAAACCACCCCAAGCTCTCCCGCAGAGTGGAAACCGAGAGTATCCGGAGGCTTAGTGAAAATATCGCCAAGCGGTGCTCACTCTCCTGGCGGAGCACAATGTCACCCTTCTCTACATGGTCTCTAAGAAAGTGATATCGATATCAATATGCTTGGTCGAGAATGTTGCTTTGGATTCTTGGCAATGCAAATTGCGGGCGTGTTATCACGAGAAGAGTGGAACGCGATCGATAGATAACCCGAAATCCTGCAGGTCGAGACCATCCAAAGCACTTGACTACGACAGAATTTGCGACAGCGTACTCGGCCTCTGCGGTGGGTGCGCAACACCGGATTGCTTCCTCGGCGACCGGAGGCGAGAGAAGTGCCAATGAATTGGCAAGTGCGGAAGTGCTCTTCCTATCTATCCTCTGACCAAACAAAGTCGCATCGGAGAAGGCTCTAAGAGATAGACAAGAAGAGGAAGAGTACGGATGCCATAGTCAATGGTAGCTCGAAGGTACGAAAGATGCGCTTCACCGCTTTGACGGTGAGATCTGCGAGGAGAAGCACGAAACCGAGCACAAAGACACACGAAAAGTGTATGTCCGGTCTCGAGGTGTGAGGTACAAAGAGAGCCAATCATACTCTGAAATCCTTTTGGTCAACAGGTTCGCCGTCTTCATACGGATCGAGGCGGTGTAGATGCCATTGGAGTTGATCTTGGCTTTCCATCATTCATGTCGAAGCGCTTGGGAGGTCTCGAGTGTATTTGCCTTGATGAAGAAAGGTACCCTCCGAGTCTGTTTGATTTGGAAGCCAAGGAAGAAGCTCAACTCGCCCATCATGCTCATTTCAAACTCTGAGCTCATGACATCAGAAAATTGGGAAACGAGAGCATGCGAGGAGCCGCCAAAGATAATGTCATCCACGTAGATCTGGACGAGCAGAAGATCAGTGCCAAGACGGCGAATGAACAAGGTTTTGTCAATTTTACCCATCTCAAAACCATGGCTCAGCAGATAGGACTTAAGCCTTTCATACCAAGCTCTGGGAGCCTGCTTGAGTCCATACAAAGCTTTGGCAAGCCTGTAGACATGGTTAGGGTATCTGGGGTTCTCGAAACCAGGAGGCTGTCTGACATAGACTTCTTCCTCAATAAGGCCATTGAGAAAGGCACTCTTAACATCCATCTGGTAAAGCTTGAAACCCTTAGAAGCTGCAAAGGCAAGCAAGATTCTAATGGCTTCAAGTCTAGCTACAGGGGCAAAGGTCTCTTCGAAATCTAGACCCTCAACTTGAGAGTACCCCTGAGCTACCAGCCTAGCCTTGTTTCGAATGACTAACCCATCTTCACTTTGCTTGTTCTTGAACACCCATTTGGTCCCAATGATATTGTGACCTTGAGGAGGCTCAACAAGAGACCATACCTTGTTTCTTTCAAAGTTTTCCAACTCCTCATGCATAGCGTTTGTCCAAGACTCGTCAGATAGAGCATGACAAACGTCTTTGGGCTCAAATGAGGCGACGAAGGCGAGAATGGAGCAGAAGAGAGACAAACCGACCTTAGAGCGTGTGACACGCTCAAAGAGGTCTCCAATGATCGCTCTGAAGGATGATCCTTTTGAATGTGTCTTGGAGGTCGGGGTGAGATGAAGAAGTGGCCTCTACCTCATTAGCGAGGCGAGATAGGGACAGAGCCACTAGCGGAAGAAGCGAAGGTAAGGGTGATCTCCTCGAGGTGCGGTGGAAGAAGGCACCTCAAGAGGAGGAGGAAGAAGCTGGATCGGTATACAACCGTCATCTCCGTCTTCCTCTTCGTCCACAAAGATGGACTCGCATCGCTCTAGAGAACACGAGATATCGGGCCTAGTCCCGGTGGCCTCATCGAAGGTTACCTCACTGAGTCTCTAACAACTTACTAGACTCATGATTCCGGACTCTATAGGCACGAGAAGAAGTCGAGTAACCCGAGAAAGATCCCATCACAAGATCGTGACTCGAACTTATCTAGGTTCCCGGACTTGAGAATAAAACACTTGCAACCAAACACACGAAAATGCGAGACGGGTTTTCGCCCATATCTCAACTCATAAGAAGTGCGATGCAAGAGTGCCCAAGAAAAACTCTGTTAGAAACATGACAAGCGTAGCAATTGCCTCACCCAGAACTTCCTAGGTGTAGAGTACTCATCAAGCATCGCCCTGGCCATCTCGACCAAGGTGCGGTTCTTCCTCTCCACAACTCCATTTTGTTGAGGGCGTATGGAGGCGAGGCGGTGCTCTACACTGTCTCACCACAAAAACTCTCAAAGTAGGAATTCTTGAACTCGGTGCCATTATCGGTCTGGTGCTCGTAATGCACAGGAGCTCAACAGAAAGCCTACTAAAAGACCACGAAAAGAGTAAGCGTCTCATCCTTGAGGTTAAGAAAAACACCCAAGAATACCTCGAGAGTCATCGACCACGACAAGCACGTACCACTTCCTCCCTCGATCGCACTCTATTTGGTCCTCATCGTGTCCATATGGGCGATTGACACAGTGCATCTGTCATATAGTCATCAGAATGGAGGATGTGAAGCGGCAACCATTTTGCCGTCTGCGGCAAGGAGCACAAACAAGATCCTTGACCATTTTGAGTTTGGCAAACCACGAATGAGATCGTGGCCGCTAACTCGGGCCAGATGATCAAATCCTATATGACCAAGTCTCCTATGCCAGAAAGTCAAATCACGGGATTCAGAAGCAATTAAACATCGAAGAGGATCACCAGAAGATCCAGAAAAATCAGCACGAAAGATCCTCCCATAACGAAATCCATAAACTAGACTACAGAAGAATCAAGAATTTTGCAATTGTTTTCTTAAAGCTCACCTCGAAACCATCATCGGTGGTGAGAGGCGAAAGCGATTATCTGCGACTTACTTACTAAGGCAACATCTTTTAAAATAAAAGAATCATTAATGCTCACAAGTACCTTTAGCGATGACGCGCCCAAATGAAGCATCTCCGAAGGTGATCGTCTCATCACCTGGAGCACGGGCTAGGGAAGAAAACCAACGAGACTCACCAGTCATATGACGTGAACAACCGGAGTCTACTATCCAGACCTTTCCCTTCCCAGCCCGGCGACCCTGAGTCAAGCAGAGTAAAGTCTCGATCTTGGGGTGAATCAGCGGTGATTTTGGCACCCAATCTTGAGTAACACGAGCAGATGAAGTAGTCAAGCAAGATCGACCTCTATCTACCCTCGCTCTCTGTCACTCAACAAGTCAACAGATCTCGACTGTTCTTTGGATCCATTGCTATGGAAGAGCGAGTCGAAGTGCGATAACATCTTGATCTCGCCATGAGTAGCTATCTCGAAAGGAAGCGAGATCTACCCTCGGGACGGCGGAGATTACGACCAAAGGGAGCATGAGGACGAAACTCGAAAACTCGGAAAAACCAAGTCCTCGATCTTGCCCAAAATCATCGATGGAACAAACCTAGACCTCGTGTTGGTCTTAGGTGCACTCAAGATCAGGGGTGACCACGAATGAGCCTAAGAGACTCAACACGGTCTCGACGCGCGATCTTGCGCGCTGAAGCAATGATAAACTAAATGTCCATCTTTACGAGAAGGTGCAATGATACTTCGCCTTACGAGAGGCAAGCTGCAGTGGAATCACCTTCTTTGTCGAAATCCTTTGAACAAAACCCGCCGACTTAAAATTGACTTTCTCGGCCCCGGCTTAGTTTTGATCACACCAGTGCTATGGTTTTGAGCACGACGGTGGATGCTTCCTCATATCCTCCACGGATATCATACCCTAGACCTTGATTAAATCTGCAAATTTTTGATTTGTCTAGAATGAGATTGAGCTTCTTCTTGCCTCCTACAAACCTCTCGAGAGTGTTCATAAGATACTGACACTCCCGAAAGAGAGAGGTGCAAGAAAAGCAGGGGGAAGAACAGACAGCAGAAGGTAAGGGAGCAGAAGAAGAACCAACAACAGAGGAAAGATTGGCTTGTGCACGCACAGCCGACTTTGGGGGGACAGTCCTACTGCTAGCAGATTGGTTCACGTTACTAGGCGTCTCTACCAAACCCTTAGATTTCTTCCCATCACACACAATACAAGCGGATGATTGTGTCTCTAGAAGGTCCTTAGTTAGCTTCACATATTTTTCATCCAAAGCAACCAAATCACATTTTAGTTTATTACAATGATTGCAAGGTGAGCTAACAAGGTCCTTAGAAGCATCTTGAGCCAATTTATTCTTGTGATCAATCATTTCTTGAAAGCTGTTTAGATCTGATTCTAGTTATTGATTAACTTAGGGCGGTTTAAACAAGAAACAATAGGCTCTAGTAGCGCAGACTTGAAATTGACAATTTTGTGATCTGCCTGTTTAGGTTCATCTTGAGATTATTACAATTTTCACAAGTTTCAGCGGATCAAGCAACATGGTATAAAGGCCTCTAAGCGAATTGTCCTTAACCTCACATGAGGTGCAAGCAATAGCCTCAACGGTAGTGGATGAAGGAGGTGCAACCCTACTCATCTCTAATTGACAAGAAGGCTAATGTTCTCTACCTTAATCATGTCAAGTTCGGAGGACACACTATCATGCAAGGTCCTTAGTTTTTCCATGTCATCAAGCAAAGCACAGCAAGTGTCACAATCATCACGGGAAGGAGCAGATGTAAGTGAGGTAAGCTCCCGTGATAGTCTAGCTACTTCCTTCTCCAACTCAGTACACTTAGCCCTAGACTTAGCATGAAATCTACCTAGCTTAAGAAAAGCATCATTAAGCTGGTCGTAAGTGGGACTAACCTCATCGAGTCGGAGTACGTACTCATTGTCAGCCGATGTCGATATCGTTGGCCATGAAGCACATGCCGGAGAAGTTGCCGTCGTCCTTGGGATCTTGATCGTCCTTTCCGTCATCGTCACTCCATCCCTCCACCTCGCTGGTGTCCAGCTCGTCGAGGGCGGTGAGGACGCGATGAAACAGCTTCTTGGCCTTCCCAAAGTTGCGGAACTTCTTCTTGCCTTGGTCAGGTGCTGAGGGCTTCAAGTTGCGGTTCTTGTCGATGTAGTCGTTCTTGCTCGAACCGCCATAGTCACCTTTGCCCTTCCCAAGCTTGGGACAGTTTGCTCGGATGTGGTTGGGGCCACCACACTCGAAACAAATCACAGGACCTCCTCTTTTACCATCCCTCCTCCTCTTGTAAGCATGGGAAAACTTCCGAGCTAGGAGGGCTAGTTGTTCATCCTCAAGTCGCTCTAGCGATCATCGGTTATGTCACGAGAGCGACTAGGGAGAACCCACGTGTCGACTCGGAAGAAGATCCGAGTAGGATCGGTGACTAAAGCCATCGATTGTGACTTCGACCTTGAGAGACAATGTCAATCTCGTGAGTCTTGAGGCGCGAGTAAAGCGCATCAAGAGTCGGTCGAGAGGTCCGTGCTATCTTTGATGGTAGTCACTTTCATCTCCCAAACACGAAGATCAAGTGCGAAAGCATCTGTCGGCGTTATCCGAGTCGGGGTATGTAAGACCGACCGCTCGGAGGTTGCTCAAAATCTTGTGAAAGCGAAAAGCACTCGTCAAGAGATTCACCGACAAGCATTTCAAATTTACTATATTCTCGCTTGAACCGGTCTTGTCGAACCGTCTTAATCGAGTGGTGCCCTCATGGTATGCATCGAGGTCACCCGGATGTCATAGCGTAAATCAAATGAGAAATACGATCAAACTCATACGCTCAAACCACGAATGATAATGTTCCTTGCCTTAGCATTTGCCTCAACATCGACCATATTTCCCACATTGATGTTCTCATCGGCGAGAAGCAACAAACGACTTTCACCTTTCTCCGGATGGCATACCCACGAGCACGGATATACGTTTCCATTCGGCTCTTCGGAAGGGTAATCCGGACCATCAAAGACCGGAGGCTTGGTGGAATACTTGTCCGTTGCCATGGCTCTGAAGACCGGTTAAGATCTATAAAGAAGAGCTAACCGGCTCTGATACCAATTGAAGGACCGAAATGGCAACAGAGGGGGGGGTGAATGGTGCTTTAAAAATAATAACACCCCTTTGCTGTAATTAAATACAACCTACAAAGACCTCTGGATATCTCAAGAAGAGTGAAGCAAAATCAGAGAACAAGAACAGAAGTTTCAGACTGTTCTGGAGAAATCGGACGTTCCGATTTTACCCGGCGGTAGTTCCGCACTCCGGAAGTTCCGGGATTCAGTGCGGAAGTTCCGCCTGCGGTAGTTCCGCCATGTACAATCGGAAGTTCCGATTGTCCTGGAGGAAAAACGATGCTTCGGGTTTTCCCAAAAATCCAAAATGTGAAATCTTGAGTTCTCTTCTCAGGTCAAGGTTCACAGGACATCATCCTAAACACCATCTTGACCTTATGGAGAAGAATCGCAAACAAAGATCCAATAATCAAGCTAAATATGGATTTCTTGAGGAAGGGGAAAGAAAGACCAAAAACCAAAATAAACACGATTCTCAGATTCTTAGTTCATGAGACTTTGGGAATCCATTAGCAATAGCAAAACGACTCTAGATATCAAGTTTCATGCTATTCCATAAGACGAATCAAAAGATACATCAAAACCTTAAATATTCAACATGAACGTGAAAGAGAATAGAGAAAGGCATAGGCAAGTAATCAAAACCTCAGAGATTCATTAATAGAAATCAAAAGATTACAAGGAACCACAGAGGAATGATTACAAGATTTTCAGTTCATTCTCTCTCAACAAACTCTCAAAGCAAAACAAACCTTTTTGCTAAGGCTAACCCTAAGTTTCTTTCTCCCAAAAAACTAACCCTAGTACCGGGGTTCACCTCTATTTATAGCCTTTGCTTAATGGGCCTCCAACCCATTAAGCCCACTACACCGAACGGAGCCACCTCCACTTGTGCGCTTTGCGAAAATACCGTTCGCCCCTTGCGCACCTTTCCGAAGCCTCCGTCTTCCTTCTTGTGCACGACTACGCAACCGCTTCAAGATTCACGCCGTCTTGACACATCCCGACCGTTCGACCTCAACGCCTCCTGCGCCTAGTCCGGTCCACGTGTCTCGCCACGACTCCATCTCGATGCCTGCGGTCATCACAACCAAAACACATCACATAGCATTGCACAATATCATAGCATCAACAATTGTATAAGACTCAAACTCATACAAAATCAAAATCACAAGTTTTCCTTCTCTGCACGGTTCTGGACACAATCGGAAGTTCCGCACTTACCACAGCGGAAGTTCCGATTTCCGGAACATCCGCACTTGTCAGGATTATCGGAAGTTCCGGGCTTACCATTGCGGAACTTCCGATCTTCGGAACATCCGATTTCCCAGAAATTCAATTCCGATTTTCGACTCTCCTGTCAGACAAAGCGGTACTTCCGCGACACCAGGTGCGGAAGTTCCGCACTTTAGCTCAACAGAACTCAAAACCAGTTAAGCGGAAGGTCCGATTTTCAACACGGTAGTTCCGATTTATCGGAACTTCCGCTCCATACACTGCGGTAGTTCCGATTTCCCTGATTCAGCACAGAAACAGTCCAAACCGAAAACCTCAACTCTCAATCTAATCAACACACTTGTCAAATACTCATCACTCAGAGTGGAGGACCTCTCACATGGTCTCTCAGTATGTTGTGCTACTTGCTACTCTGGAACTTGTTTCCTAAAATTAAAACATGGGCACAAGTCATGTTACATGGGGCACCGTAGGTTCCTACCTTTGAATCACAAGTTTAGGCACGAAGCAAAGGCATTTGATGGAACAAAAGAGTTGAGAGAAGCTCCTACTCCAATTTCTAGGTACGATGTGTCCGAGCAAACAAAAGATTTGCACATAGTCTTTGGAAAGCTAGAAGAAAAGAAACGTGCGAAGAAGTTTAGCGTGGGGATGAGGAGATAAAACCCAAGTGGAACAAGAGATCTTGTTTCTTTCAGCTACCTTATTGGGAGACCCTTCTAATACGGCATAATCTAGATGTGATGCATATTGAGAAAAATGTGTTTGACAACATTCTAAATACTCTTTTAAATGTTGACAAAAAGTCAAAGGATGGTCTAAATGCTCGTCTTGATCTCCAAGCGATGGGTATAAGGCGGACCTCCATCCAATAGCACAAGGAAATAAGACTTATTTACCACCAAAATCTTCACAATGAACATATCGGAGAAAAAATGTTTTGTCAAGTACTAAAAGATGTTAAGTTTCGGATGGCTATGCATCTAATTTACTCAACAAGGTTCTTGTTGATCAAAGGAAAGTAATTGGTCTTAAGAGTCATGACTGCCATGTTATAATGCAACACTTGCTCCCTCTAGCCATAAGAAGAATTTTGCCACAAAAGGTTTGCATGGCATTGATTCGCTTGAGCAACTTTTTCAAGCAAATATACTCCAAAGTTATTAGTGTGAGTGAGATGGAAAAGTTAGAATTTGATATTCTTTGAAACACTTTGTCTCCTTGAGAAGATTTTCCCACCTTCCTTCTTTGACATCATGGTTCATTTGTGCGTCCATCTTCCAACCGAAGCTAGGCTATTTGGACCGATACAATACCGAAATATGTATCCTATTGAAAGGTGTGTTGACTAAAACATATTAATGTATTTATAATTATATATCTCTTAATATACTAAATGTATGCTTTATTTTGTAGATACCTAAAGAAGTTAAAATCAATGGTTCGTACACGGAGTCACCCTGAAGGATCTATAGCTGAAGGCTATGTGCTCGATGAAAGTATTACCTTCTGCTCACGATACTTGCATGGTTGTCAGACCAGGTTCACTCGCAAAGATCGTAATGATGACAATAATGATAGTTGCACAACTAAACTACCATACCTTAAAAGAGTAGGTCGTCCTTTGGTGGGTTGTCACATTAGTAATTTGGACAACATATCTTGGGTTAGAGCTCACGGATATGTTTTATTCAACTATGAGCACATTGGGCCATATATGAAGTATGTTATCCTATTTTGAGTTAGTTTTTTATTATTTTGCTTTATTACTATGCTTAAAATGTTCCAAATACATGCAGAAAGCACCTTGATTATCTCTCATGAGAGAAACATCTTAGAAAGCAATATGTAAACGCATTCACCATGAAACTTTCCACACATGGTTGGTGAATATGTAAGTATATAATTTTAGTTTTGAGACAAATTTAAGTGGGTATTCTACCATATTTTGTTGTAATGAACTATTATCATGTTTATAGGTAGATCAATTGGCTACTGAAGATAATGAAGTCCTAGAAGAATTACAAGTCCTAGCCAAAAACCTTATAGAATGGTGACCAAATACAACAGCTTATGCTATAAATGGTTATAAGTTTCAAACAAGGAGTTACGGTGAGGAAAGAGCACCCAAAATTTTTGTGTAGTGTGGTTGCACAAACATCAAGCTTCTCTAGTGCTAAAGATCGAACCCAATAAGCGGAGAAGTTACATACTATGGTATCATCAAAGAAATTATTGAGCTTAATTACTCGATGGGGATCATCGTGTTGTTCAAATGTGATTGGGTTGATCTGATTCGAGGTAAAGGTATCAAAAGGACAAATTTGGAGTAACACTAGTGAATTTCACCACTTGCTAAATAGAGGTGACAACATTTCGATGAGCCATTTATTCTTGCGAGACAAGCTACACAAGTATACTATGTGCAAGATCCCATTGATAAGGAGTGGCATGCTGTGGTATTTTCAAACCCAAGAGATGTTTTGACTTGGACTCAAGAGATGGGGATGATGATATTGACTTAGACTTACATGTGAGCCCATAGAACATTTAATTGATGACCTACCTATTAATTTTGGTGATGATGATAATTGTGCTAGGACGGATATTAATGGGTATTGTTGATGAGCCATTGGACAACGCAATTAATTCAAAGCGGTAGAAATTCAATTGATAATATCTTTGTCCTTTTGTAATTTCGTACTTGTGATTACCATGTTTATAACATAATATTTTGTTGTTCATGTAGGAATGAAGATGTCGAGAATGAAAACGCACACTTGAAATTAAAGCACCTTATGAGATTGAGCGTGAAAATCGGATAAAAATAATAATGATTTTACAAGAAGCTGAATCTTGAACAATACAACTACGGTGCAAGTTCATCTCATCCTCAAAAGACATCCCCGCCTAACCACCCGGAAGAAAGGGAAGTTCTTTGTAGATCCCGATTATGTTGCGAGAAAATGAAGAAATGGAGACAACGACGACGATGATAATGACAATGTGGATGATGAGACCAATGAACAAGATGGAGTCCATTATGAACCCGTGGAACAGACTCAAGGTATGTTTCAGTTGTTGCTCTCTAGTGAAACTAAATATACCTTAACAAGTATAATTAGTTTATGTCCAACTTTAATTTGAAAAATTCAGTGCAACTGACTAAAGAAAGGAATGTGAGGGGTCCTACAAAGATGAAGTCAATATTTGCAACTCAGGGAAAGGTCAAGATTTATGTGAAGATTAATCGGTATGGCCAACCATGTGGGTTAAAAACATGCAACTTCACAAACTTCATTGCCAGCCTAGTCAAAGGAGGTGATCTATCCTTGATGCACAAAGATTGGAGGATGGTTAAAGATAAGAAGAAGATCTGGACTTTAGTTAATGTAAGTGCTCGTAATCCTTGGGACTATTTTTTGTATTCATATGTTGCTTGTGTCATGCCATTCATGTGTTTATGTTGGTTATATAACTTAAACTGCAGAAATATTTTTTGATTGATCCTATATGTGAAGATTGGGTGATGGCATCTGCTTCCAAGAAATGGCGTGACTTCAAGAACACATTAAAGAAAAAGTATTTTGATGAAAATCTAACCGTGGAGGAGAATGTTGCAATGGGTTGTAACAACAGGATTCCTGAGCCAGAATGGACATGGCTTGTGAAGCATTGGTCTAACGAAGAGACAAAGGTTTATATACTTTCATATTTGAAGGGAAAGATTTATATTTAAGTAAAAGTGTTGTGTACTATTAGGCTAACATGGGAAATGTATGTTTATACTTTAGACTAAAGCTCAAAGGAATAAAGGAATTCGCAAAACCAAGTCAATGCACTTCATACATGTGGATCAAGAAGCTATCTTTGTGGTATCGAGATCAATTGGTGGGCACCATTACTACAGAGTTTTTATTGTTTCTCTTGTCTTCAAAATTGTATGAATGATCTTTCCTATTGGTAATGAATCTCAATCGGGAACAAGAACTTTGTCGTGAACCTTCAGAATTGAGCTATATATTGTTACACACACTAAGGCAAATGGATGATCCATTAATGATGAGTGTCAACATAAAATAGTAAGTGTTAATACATGTCATATATGTTAGTTTAGATGTTCTCATGTGTGAGATTGTTGCGAGGATGAGATACGGGAAAGGATCGAGAACGATGATAGCCTTACATTAAAAAAAATTGAAGATGGTGACTTGTATGCTGACCTCTTTCCAAAGGAGCAAAAAGGAAGAATACGTGGGTTGGGTTTATTACCAGGTGGATGTAAATCTATTGCTCTAGCACGAGCTACTGACCGCAATGAGGCAAATGGAGGTGGAAAATGCAGACTCAAAGAGAGGATGGAGAATCTTTGAACGTAGATGTGAAAGATCGAAGAGAATTATAATGAACTAAAGAAAATGCTCTGGCCATGCAAGGAGCGGGATCGCAAGGTATAGGATCCGTTGGTGCTAATAATGGAGCGGATATGTTGGTCTTGATAAAGGTGCAAGACTTGTTGGTGCTGATAATGAAGTAGGAACTGCTGCTACTGATAGTGGAACACAATCTGCTGGTGCTGATAATAGAGCAAGAGTTGTTGGTGTTCACAAAGGAGTAGAATCTATTGGTATTGATAAGGAAATAGCATCCTCTATTGCTAATAAAAGAGGGCAATTTATTGGTGTTGATAAAAGAGTTGTTGCTGCTAATAGACATAAACAAGGAGCACTCATTCGTCAGAATGTGCAGGTGACGTATTTTCAGTGATTACAATTATTGCTTACCCTCTTTGTTGTATGGTTTTGGATTTATTTTTTTTGATGTATTAATGTTGGTGATCTCTTACAACTTTTAGAATAAGGTTATAGCAAATGGCGTGATTACCTTCATCATCTTCGACAATGGGTCGCATGTGAATGAGGTGACCACAACAAGGATGAGGAAGCTTGGACAAAAACAAAACGATGGGGTATAAAACTGTTGTAAATATTTACTTATATAAACTAAAATATGAGGATGGAGACTATCTTTTACAAATATATATTGGTGTTCATTTTGTAGGATGGTAAGGAAGTTGCTTTGCGTTCACTAACTGGCTCCAAGATTGTGGCATACGGAAGACTTAGATGCACCAACAAAAAAGCTAAAGGCTTGGATGGATTGCCCTTAGGAGAATACTATGAGGTCTTAGTTGATATTGTGCTTGATAGTAACGTCTTACTACCTCGAGTCCAAGGGCAGGCTACCAAGTTGGAGTCTTCTTGTTGGTCGTTGCATCAACAGCCATTCGAATGTATGGAATGCTAATGCAAAACCAATTATACTACATGTGTATAACTCTTGATTACATATGATCTTGTTTTTATTTGTAGGTTGTTCAAAGAGATGGATCGTATCTAAATATGTCCAAGCGTGCAACAGGTAATAATTATTTGAGATTGTACCTAATTTAGAGTGATTATAAATTTACAAAAATGTCACTTAGTTTTTCTACTCTTTTCTTTCCTTATCCAGATTTTCGCAAGTGATCAGATGATGGATGGAGTTAGTCTCTTTTGCTGGAGGAAGGATAGTAGTGGTGCAAGTCTAGATTATTTTGTGATAGATAATATGTGATGGATGGATGGATGTTGACTTTATTTTGTGGGCCTGGTGATGCCAAATTGATTTAGTAGTAAGCTTTTGCTACCTAGACTTTTTTATATTATGGAGGAAACATAAGTATCCATATGTATGAAATTAGTGTGACAGCATGTAATATCACTTGGGCATGTCTTATGGACTATCTACGAAGTGTGAATTTAACATGCTTGAGGTGTACATGTGTATACTTGTTTTACTTCCGCTATGTATTATTTTGATATTTGAGAAGAATGTCATGTATGTAGTGTTAGCATGAATGCGGGAATGAAAAATGGCGACAAAAGTTTTGTAGGTTGGTTTTGTATTCATTTGTCAAATAATTGATATGCCTCTTGTGGCGTTCGGCAAATCTTTGGGAAGATCAAACATGGCGTTTAGTTATGCGGGGAAGAATCAACCACGATGTTTCTTGTATGCGATGATTCCCAAATAGGGCATCCCTACATGCGAATTTGATCAAAGATGGCGTTTAATATATGCGGACTTGAGAAACCACGACGTTAATATATGCGAGTTTTACAACCATGGCATTTCCCATATGCCGATGATTCCCAAATAGGGCATCCCTATATGCGAATTTGATGAAAGATGGCGTTTAATATATCTTGATTGGAGAAACCACGACATTTAATATACGCCGAGTTGTACAACCATGGCATTTACATTATGCGATGATTCCCAAATAGATGGCGTATGTACTCGCTTGATTGGCTAAATCCGGAAATACTTTTCCCCGATGGCGTTTTTTTTGACGGTCAAAAAGCGCCCCAGAAAAGTTTTCAGGGGCATTTAGGCACATATGCTGGCATATATAAACGCCACCACAAACCGACCTTGTTGTAGTGTTAGTTGTTATGTGTGTACTTCTGCACCATATTGTATATCAACATCTCCAATGGAGTTGTAATACAGATTTTTTTTTCCATACATTCAAAGCCACATGAAATTATGAAACCTTAATTTCCGAAACCTAAAATCCAAATTTTCGCGACCTAAATCCTAAATTTCTGAAATAATTCCAGAACACATATGAAATTATCGAAACATTACACAATCAAGTCCAGTACTTCAGGAGCCTTAAAAAATTCATAATTTTTAGAGCTTATTTTCTACATTTACAAATTCGTACAAACAATACAAGTTTATGAAATTGTGGGAAAAATTATGTACGAATAAAATTATGGCAAATTTACACAAGTAAGTACGCTGTGTTAGGAGGTTCCACATAAATTTTTATAATTTTTTGAACTCGTTTGCTACATTTTAAAATTTCTACAAACATCGTCGAAGTTTAAACCCTAATTTGGGTTAAACCCTAATTGCAAACCTAGCGGACACGTGGTGGGGTGGGGACATCACCGCACGGCAACGTGTCTTGCAAGAACACCACCGCGGCGGATGTGCGGGGAGAGGCGGCGTGGCGGCCGGGGATTCTTTGCCATACGGTATGTGTATACATTTGAAAAAAGAAAATTCAAAAGGAGTCATTCATGTAAATACGCTTCCAAAATTTGCTAATATAATGTGGGAATTTTATACGTATCTTGCACCGGAGACGCTATGAAATTTCCTTTAAATGCGATCCCTTCACTTTTCTGTTTTCCTAACACCCCTAATCATGCATAGATCAATCAACCGACGGATAAATCGTAATTCTAGAAGTAGAAAATTATTTCCATGGAAATTACTATGCAAGTTCGAAGCTTTGGTGGCCATTCGACTCGATCACCACGCTTCCTTTGTCTTATTCATGGGATAAAATGACGGAGCGGTGAAAGCGGAATAAATTTAGACTTGATGTCATCGTAGTTTTAACCATATGAATTCAAGATAACTATATTACGAGAAGGAATACACTGAAACTACTACTACACATGCCCAATAGCTTTGGCGGCTGAGACAAAAGATTATTTTCATGACAATCTCTGTGGGGTTTCGTAGACAAAAGATTATTTTCATGACAATCTCTGTGGGGTTTCGTTCTCTTATATAGACAAGAATACATAAAAGAGGTTACAACAGATTGTATCCGAGCGATCCTATACAATCGGCTCCTTCTATCTATCGTAAAAGCAGATCCCTACAATTATGCTCGCCATAATGCTCATGCCTAATAGATCGCTAACTACTATGTTTTACATTCCCCTCAATCTTAACCGTAACAAGGTTCGGATTGTGTCGTAAACGATCAAGCATGTAGCGCGTAGTTGGTTTGGTGAATCCATCGGCTACGATCATTGGAAGATACAAAGCGCACATCGAGTGCACCCAATGCAACCTTCTCACGACAAAGTGGAAGTCCACCTCTATATGCTTTGTCCGTGCGTGGAAGGCGAGATTAGTGTTAGATAGGTAGCTCCAAGATTGTCACACCATAATTTGGAGGTCGCGGTGGCATACGCCTAATTCTTTCGGCAAAGGCTGTACCCACGTTGCTTAGTGGTACCATTCGCCAAGGCCTTATATTCGGCCTTTGCTAGGACGGGACAACGTGGGTTGTTTGCGAGAGCTCCGGAGATCAAGTTTGGGCCTAGAAATCGCAAAACCTCCTGTGAGACTGCGGTCATCCATACACCAGCCCAATCTGCGTCGATAAACACGCTCAAAAGTGGAGTGGGCGCCGATATCTTGAGTCCGGTAATCGTGTGCCCTTGATATATCTTAAGATACGCTTGACTGCCTCCCAATGCACATCAGTGGGTTTGGAAAGATATTGACACACCTTATTCACAGCAAAAGAAATGTCTGGCCTTGTTAACGTGAGATATTGCAGTCCTCCAACTATGCTTCGATAATTGAAAGCATCATCGTCACTAAGAGTTGTACCACTATCACGTGCAAGTTTGTCTGTAACAGACATGGGGGTTGAGACGCTCTTACAATTCTCCATGTGAGCTCGATGAAGAAGGTCAGAAGCATACTTGTGCTGCAACAAGGTGATTCCCCCGGGATTGTAGATGACCTCAATCCCCAGAAAATAGTGCAACCGGCCAAGATCTTTGATCGGAAAGGAAGAAGACAAAGCACGTAGCAGATGATCAACAGCCTTCTGGGAAGATCCAGCAATAACAATGTCGTCCACATACACAAGCATATAAATGGTGATGTCCTCATGATGGAACAGAAAAAGGGAGGTATCTGCCTTGGAGGACTGAAAACCAAGCTGAAGCAACCGGTCACTAAGCCGGGAGAACCAGGCACGAGGTGACTGTTTGAGACCATAAAGCGCCTTTTGAAGTTTGCACACATAAGAAGGATGTTGAGAGTCTTCAAAACACGGAGGTGCTGCATATATCGTCCTCATTCGAAAACCATGGAGAAAAGCATTACTCACATCTATTTGACAAAGATGCCATCCGCGGCTTGACCAAAGCCAGAACCAAACGTAAAGTGGCTGGCTTAACAACAGGGCTGAAAGTGTCTTGATAATCAACACCATCTTCTTGTGTGAATCCTAGCGACCAAGCGAGCCTTATGTTTATCAATGGAGCCATCGGGCGTTGTTTAAGCTTGAACACCCATTTACTCCCAACAATATTGACTCCAGGCGGACGAGGCACAAGAGTCCAGGTGCAATTCTTCTGGAGAGCTGCAAATTCATCCTCCATAGCTGAGCGCCAAGCTGGATCTGAGAGGGCGAAACGATGAGACGTAGGCGCGGCGAAGAAAACACGGCGGTTTCGATCATACCGGCTGTGCCATCTCAGAAGCGCAGGGAAGGTCTTTCCACCGCGGAGACGAGTGGTCATGTGGTGCACGGGTGGAGCATTAGCAGGTGCAGCATCAGGTACAGGCGTGACATCGACATCGCCCGCTGCATGATCATGCAGTGGATGGAGCACACCGGGAGACGCTGGAGCTGGCTCATGTGCATCCGGCGTATGACGGCGAGAACTTGGGCGAGAATCGCGGTCAGTGCGAGTGCGGTTGTGTCGCACCAAGTGGCTGCTGCAGTGGAGGACCTCCTGGGCCAGGAGTCAACATAGCAGGCCCGGGATTGCATGCACCAGGGACGTCGATCGGAGGACGCGGTGTAACTACAGCTGCATCAGGCGTGTTAGACAACAAAAGCGATAAGTCATAATTTCGCATATGATCATTCACAATCACCGGCTCAGACTGAGGAAAATGAACAACATCAGAGGAAGGTGTGGTCGATTGAGAAGGAGCGGAGAAAGGAAACAAGGATTCATCAAAAACAACATCACGCGAGATATACACCCGGCCGGTACTTCTGTCAAGGCACTTGTATCCCTTATGCATAGAACTGTACCCCAAAAAGACACACATTTTGGAGCGGAACTGCAACTTATGAGAGTTATATTTCCGAAGACTAGGCCAACAAGCACAACCAAAAGTGCGAAGAAAAGTATAATCTGGTGTAATATTGAGAAGGCGTGTAATAGGTGTAGAATTGTTGATGGTACTACTCGGCATACGATTAATCAAATAGCACGCCGTCAAGAAAGCTTCATCCCAAAATCTGAGAGGAAGAGAGGAATGAGCTAAGAGAGCAAGTCCAGTTTCAACAATGTGCCTGTGCTTTCTTTCGGCCACACCATTTTGCTGTGAGGTATGAGGACAGGAGACACGATGAGAAATACCACAACGCTGAAAATATTTATGAAGACGATGATACTCCCTCCCAATCAGTTGAGCAGAGACGGATTTTGGAATTCAAGAGACGCTCAACATGGTTTTGAAAAATGTAAAAGATTTGCTCAACATCCGATTTATGCTTAAGAAGATAAATCCAAGTATAGCGGCTATAATCATCCAAGAAACTCACATAATATTTGAAACCTCCAACGGAGGCTTGAGCAGGCCCCCACACGTCGGAGTGAATAAGCTCAAGCGGAGAGGTTGTGACACGAACAGAATTATTATAAGGGAGTTGATGACTCTTTGCACGTTGGCAGGCATCACAAACGGAAGACTCTTGTTCGAAGAAACAATCTAATTTATTGGATTTTAAGATAGATCTAGCAACGGTTGAAGTAGGATGACCAAGACGTTGATGCCATTGGGAGGACGACACCTTGACACCGGACGAAGCATGATGAGGAGTAGTGAATGTTGAGCGACTAAATGGCACTGGGTAGAGACCCCCTTTGCTTTTACCGAGTAGAAGTGTTTTCTTCGTGGCCTTGTCCTTAACAAAAAAGGCATCGGCATGGAATTCGATGAATACATCATTATCAGAAACAAGTTTATGTGCGGAAAGAAGGTGCTTATTGATGTGAGGAACATGAAGAATATTTTTAAGAGCAAGAGACCTATCTAAGCCGGGAATTATAGAATGACCAATATGTGAAATATGCAAACCTGCTCCGTTGGCCACTTGAACCTGATCCTTGCCGTGGTAGCGTTCTTGAATTGCCAGGCGATCAAGATCACTCGTCAGGTGATCCGTTGCACCGGTGTCGATGTACCAATTTGTGTCGACGTTGTAGCCTCCTCCAGTCATGGCGCTGTTGCCGCCACGATACTCCCCACAGTACTCCTCCGGCTGATATGCATGATTGAATCGGTTGCGGCAGTTCAACGCCACATGGCCATGGATGCCACATACCTGACAGCGAGGGCCATTGTTTCTGCCACGGCCACGCCCTCGACCGCGGCCACCACCACCGCGGTAGCTACCGCCGCCACGGTTGCCGGAGTTGTTGTGGTAGTTACTGTTGTTGCGACGTGGAGCGTTGGAGGAGTCCTGGCGTGTGACGTTGTTGGCGGACGAAGAAAATTCCGCCGTGCCACTCAACACGGTGGCTTGAACCTCATGCGAAAGCATGTAGGAATCTGACTCGGGAGGTCACCGGTCGCCGATTGCTTAGGGCGATGATGGCGGTGACAAGATCGCGTGACTGAACCAAGGCGGCGAGAATGTACCGATCACTTCATCATCGGACATGGGTGTCAATGTTTGCCATGGTGTCGACAAGCGCCGTCATCTTCGGTAGTACTCGGATGCGCTCATATCACGCTTCCTCGGCGTGGCGAGTTGGGTGCGAATCGGATGGCGTTTCCACGATCTTTGGCGGAGAACATGGTGTGGGCGTCCTCCATACTTCGGCGAGATGTCGCGATGCGCGTGGTGGGTAGCACGTCCTCGGTCATGGAGGACAAAGAGCGCCTAAGATGGCCCGATCTGGATGATCCAAGCGGAGCGGCGGGGTTGTCCACTTGCCGACAAGAGCTTTGTCCGCCGGTCACCGTGGCCGCGGCATAGGCGTGGTGCCGTCGAGATAACCAAACAAGCTGGATACCTCGGAGGATGGGGACGACTTGGGCCTTCAAAGCGAAAATTAGTGCGGGTGAGCCTACAAGTGATGGCGTTGGCAAAGAGGAAGATGTGGTCATGAAAGAGGCGCCGGAGAGAGACCAGGGCGCGGCGATGTGGGAGGTTTGATCAGAGGTGGTCATGACGAAGAGATTGGATCTGGCTCTGATACCAAGACAAAAAGATTATTTTCCGCAGCAATCTCCTGTGGGGTTTCGTTCTCTTATATAGACAAGAATACATAAAAGAGGTTACAACAGATTGTATCTGAACGATCCTATACAATCGGCTCCTTCTATCTATACGTAAAACATATCCCTACAATTATGCTACGCCATAATGCTCATGCCTAATAGTTCGCTAACTACTATGTTTTACAGCCTGTATACGAGAAGCACGCTGTTCCTTTGCGGCTCTGCAGAAACAAGCAAGCATATCCAGTTTGAGGAGAATAATCTATGCATGGTACGAATACGCAATCTGAAACAGGCAAGCATATTCAGTCTGATAGGAATCATCCATACGTGCTGGAGCAGCATAGACACATGGTGGAACACATTGCAGAGCAGAGAGCGAACAAGGCATGGAACATTAGGTTCACTCGCAAATTGGGCTTAGCCCAAGATCACTAGGCCGGCCACATGACAAGCCTCCCGGCGCACGGGTGAACGATTTCTATATCTTCGTGAGAAATTTGCGTGCCTTGGTCGGTTGCTCTCGCTCGCCTAGTTGCCTGCTCTGCTCTGCGCTGCTACGCTACGCGCTGAGACGCCGAGGGAGATCCGATTGCGGATTGGGATTTTGCCCGGCCGAAGTGAACGCGGATTGCAAAGCTTGGCTCTCACGCCACACCCCGCTCGCTGCCAATAAGTGAATGGCCTAGCTCCCCCGATCGACTTCCACTTCTTCTTTGATCTCGATCCGCAACCTCTCCCGTACGCGCGCCCCGCAGGCTCCGCTCTCTCTTCCTTGATTCGTCCGGCCGGTCAGTGGACGCCCGGGAGATGTTGATCGTGCGCCTGAAGCTGCCGCGCGCGTGGACGCCCGAGGAGGATGCGCGCCTGGAGCGCCTCGCCAGGAGAACCGCTTCCGCCACTGGCACCGCGTGGCGCAGCAGATGCCGGGACGCTCCCACAAGCTCTGCCGCGACAGGTGGCGCGACCACCTGGCGCGCGACGTCTACCACCGCGCCTTCACCGCCCGCGACGACGCCGACCTCGCCCGCCTCCACCAGCGCCTCGGCGGCCGCTGGAAGGACATCAGCCGGGCCGTCTACGGCCGCACCTCGCGCGTCATGAAGCGCCGATGGAGGGTGCTCCGCAAGAACGCCAAGAACTGCACCGAGAAGGCCTACTACCCGCCGGCGTTGCCTGCTGATGGTGACTTGGATGTGGAGGCGGAGCCGTCTTCCCCGCCGTTGCAGCACCCGCATGCCGACCTTCTTGCCGCAAGCTTGAGTTCTTGCAGCCTTGGCTGCAACGCGATGGATCCCAGGACCGGCAGCCTCGCGTTAGGGTTCGCGTGCATGGCCGTCTGAGGCGGAGGAGATTCATGGATGCATGTAGCCGCACCCCGTGATCAGCCCTCCAAGAAGCTTGCATGCCTAGCTAGATTCTTTCTATGTTTCATTATTTTTTGTTCTGATGATCATGTAGAGCAACATTAATTCCTTCTAGTTTGGTTGATTATACGGTTTCATAATTGATTTTATATTCTTTGTAACCCTAACGCATTTTTCATCAGCCGATCTAGCAAGATAATGGATGGCTAGTTTTGATTCACCCATGTGTGGAATTGGCGTATGTATTCTCCGCTGCATGACTGCAAAGAGTGACTAATTAATTAATTAGCGCCTGTATGTGCCGATTTGAGTTAGCATACACAGTGCCATGCACACGTCCAGGTGCAGGCTTCCCCTCCAACAAATCAAGGCCTTCACAAGATTAGCGTCTGTCATATTTACTTTGGATATTTTTGGCATCTCAGCGTTAATTGCTTCAGTAAAAGCTCAGCATTAATTGCTTCTGTAATCACAGCTTAAGGCATCTCTGATAGTCCACTTCAGCTGTCTCTAAGAGATAGAAAGGTCGTCGTGTTACGGAGCGACAGGAGCGTACGGGAAACCAGACGCTAGCGTCGAACGTTTTGGCTGTTGGAGAGCGCTCGTCGTTTCCTCACGCGTTCTTCGTTCTTCTCGCCGGATCCAGCGCACCCGCTGCTTTTCCTTCCCCGCGCAAAGTTCTTCGTCTGCGCTCGCGAATAAAATTTCTTGCCCACACAAAGCTTTTTTCTTGCTCCACTCCATCTTCCCAGCGCCAAAAAAAACCCCCCTCTGTATCTCCAATTCGTCTTTCCTCTATCCACATCCCCAGTTCCTCTTTCTATATCGCCCAGTGTCAATTCGCAGATGGTTCACCGGTCTAGAGTTGTGGTGCCACCGCCGCAGGAGAGTTTGACGACAACTGCCGCCGCCTCGTCCGTGGATTCCGCCACTGCCTCCGCCCGTATTGGTTGGTGGGGACCGCTCGGCGCCGGCCATGGTACCCCGTCGGGCTCTTCCTCCCCTGGTCCAGAGGGACGGACCTTCTGAGCTCTGGTATGAATTAACCCAGCTGTACTTTATCTGGTTCATGGTTCTTGGTACGAATTTCTTTAGTACATTTGTAGAGAATGGTTATCAGAGAATGGGGATTAGTATTAGATCTGTAATTTCTGAATTTTGCATTTGCAGTTTTTGAATTTTGCATTTGCAGTTTTACAAGACCAGAGAATGGTTCTTTAGCATTTGCAGTTTTTGACACTGCAAAAGAACGGTCAGCACAACATCCCGCTGTTGTTACTGCATTCATGCGCCCCAAACTCTGAATTCACACTGCGATATTTTTTTACTAGAGTCCTTTGTCATGTTATAGTAATTGAATAAGCTGAAGGCACTTTACAGTGCAACAGCTTAAACTAACATGTTGCCTAAAGCTTCAGTCTAAACATGAAAAATGTTTATTCATTGAATTTAGAGTCAGGTAAGAAAAATGAAGGAGCTGGAATACTGATGCATACAATGTAGCCTGTAGTTCTGGATTTTTTCAGTAGTAGTAGCAGCGGCTAGCAGTTCTGAATTTTTTTCAAGAGTAGTGGCAGCAGCTAGTAGTATGAAACTTTAGCATCCTGTTACTATAAGATTCTTGCAGTATGAAACTTTAGCATTTGCAGTTTTTTATACTGCAAAAGAACATTCAGTAATTGACAAATAAATGATGAATTTTTTCCTTGGGCAAACAAAAGAACATTTGCAGTAGTAGCAGCAGCTAGCAGTTCTGAATTTTTATCTAGAGTAGTAGCAGCGGATCCAGCTATAATTTTTTTCATGTTACCAGTTACCATTTACCATGATGCTAGTTTTTAAAAACTGTTCTGATTTTATGTTCTGATTTTGTTTAGTCCATCTGGTTGAGGTGTGACTGTAACAGTTTGCATGTTTGTAATTTGTTTGCAGCGGAATGGATCCATATCCTCCTGGTGGTTTCTTAAGTTACTTCCAAAATTCATCAAATTTCCCTCTTCCCCAGGAAATTCCTCATCAGTCTCCTATGCCACCAGTCGCGGCCCAGCCCTTCATTGATGTTGCTGTTAGAGATATATATGTTAGAGATATATATGTGTTAGAGTAGGACTCTAGATATTATTTGGTTTCCTTATCTGTAACATCCTTTTGTGTATATATATACTGACCCATTGGCCTCATATTATATACAAGCGTTATTCATAACATGGTATCAGAGCGTACCTAGGGTTAGCTTCGCTTGTCACCCCGCCGCCGCCGCTCAGACGGCATCACCTCCTGTCGTCATCTTCGACAACTCTCGATCGAATCTCCGGTCTCCAGACACGGGTCTCGCCTGCGCCATCGCCGTCTACCTCAAGATCTGCCGGGGAGTAGTAGTCTGGCGGCTGCGATCGATCTTGGCGCCACGGGAGAAGCGACGGCGAGGAAAACTGCGGGATTCGCCGCCAGAGAAGAAGCGCGACGCTGATGCGCCGCGGAGGCCACCATCGCTGACCTCCTTCGATCGGCGACGACCTCCCCAGATCTACATCCGAAGCAAGTGCGCCGCCGGGAGGCCACCATCGCTGACCTCCCCAGATCTACACCATCCGAAGCCGCCGCCGCCTTCGCCGCCTCGTCGCCTCCGAAGCCGCCACCGCCGCCGTCGCCTCGGCCGCCGCCGCTCCATCACGACTTCGGCCGCCCGAAGCCCGCCGCTCCATCACGGACTTCGGCGCCCGCCGTCGCCTCCGGCCCGCCGCTCGGCCGTTGCCGCCGTCGCTCCATCCGGCCGGCCCCGCCCGACATCGACTTCGCCGCCGCCCGGCCAGTATCATTGGGAACCCTAGTCGTTCTGACCCTTTTCTAAACAGTAGGGTTGAAGAGTTAAAAAAACAGGCCGGGCCGAAAAAAAAACGTTGGTCTGATCGCCGCACCGTCCAGCGCCGCCTATTAGACTACGTTACGTTGGTCGCCGCGCCGTCCAGCGCTGCCTACCAATGGGCGCCGTTTCTCTCCCTCGCTGCCCGGTAATCTTCGACGGTGTTAATTACACCGGCCGTGTCTCACTTGTGTGGTCTTCGTCTCGGGCGTCCTTTACGGCGATGTCACCGCCCGCCTTGCCCCACTCCTCCGACGGAGACTACGCCTGCTGCGCTATCCTCGAAAACCGACAAGGCTGTTGTTGAGGCTGCTCGCCTTGCCGATAAGAAGGCTGCCTCTGCCTACCAAGAGGCTCTGGATTTCTACATGGATCGATTATTTGCTTACACTCAGTGGTGCGATGAGCGGCCTTTCGGCCGCTTCTTGTCCTCATCGCCAGTATCAAGCCCTAGTTCTCTTCTGAGGTTGTGGGATTTTCTTCAGCTGTCCAGATATGGACTCACCTTCGTCAGCGCTACGAACCCTCTGGAGATGCCCTCTACCTGTCAGTGGTTCGCCAGAAGCACTCTCTTCAGCAGGGTGATGCTACTGTGGATGCCTTCTACACTCAGAGTTCTGGCATGCGGTGTCGGTGGACTCTCTTCGCGACTTCTTGGTATCGCCCATGTTCGTCTTTGCTGGTCATGCGTCTTGACTGAGTTTCAGCATGTCTACGAGTTCCTTACTCGTCTTCGTCCTGAGTTCGAACAGAGGCGTGCCCAGCTTCTTGCACGCCACCCTCGTGTCACTCTTCTAGAGGCCCTTACCGAGATACGTGCGGAAGAGACTCGTCGAGTGGTCTTTGATGCGATGTCACTCCCCTCCGTGCTCGCCGCCCGTCCACCTTCTACACCGACTGCTTCACGCTTCAGTACACTGCCTCCTCCAGCGGCTGCCATAGGTGGTGGTGGCCGCCCTCCATCTGGCAGTGGCCGTCCTCGCTGCTCCTACTGCGACAAGGTTGGCCACATTGAGTCCCAGTGCTACAAAAAGCAGCGGTATCTTTCACGCCGTTCTTCTCCTAGCACTGGTACCGGTACTTCTACATCGACGTCTACCTCGACTACTTCCGCAGTTTCTCTCACTGAGCAGGAGATAGCCAGACTTCGACGCCGCTGCCGCTTGAGTTCTCCTCGGCGAGGTTCTGCGAGGTTACGCTCATCGACTCTTCGGGCACTGAGAAACCACCCTCTACACAGTCAGGTACCTCTCCATGGATTCTTGATTCTGGAGCATCTTTTCACATGACCTCTGATGCTTCCACTCTGTCCTTCATTACACCTCTTGATTCTCCTATTAGTGTTCTCACTGCTGATGGTACCTCTCTTTCTGTCTCTGGTCGAGGACCTCTTAGCAACTCATCCTTTCATGTTCCTTCTGTTGCTCATGTTCCTCGCCTTACCATGCGACTTCTTCTCACGGGCGGACATCGATCTTGGTTGTCGGGTCATTCTCGACTCGACTCTTGTTGTGTTCGGGACCGCCACACGGAGCTCGGTTGGTTCGGCCCTCGGCGCCTTGACTCACAGCGTCTCTCGGGAGCTTGACCGGCTTCACCTTCCTTCCGCTGCCACCGTCGCCGCCAGTCTCTCCGCCTCTGCCACTCCGTCTACTGGCTCTTTCCAGCAGTGGCATCACCGTCTTGGCCATCTGTGTGGCTCTTGTCTGTCGTCTTTAGTTCGTCGTGGTCTTCTGGGGTCTGTCTCAGGAGACGTGTCTTTATATTGTCAAGGCTGTAAGTTAGGCAAACAGCTTCAGCTTCCTTATCCTCATAGTGAGTCAGTATCTCAGCGTCCATTTGATCTTGTTCATTCAGATGTTTGGGGTCCGGCTCCCTTCGTTTCGAAAGGGGGTCATCGATACTATATCATATTTATAGATGATTTCTCTCGCCACACTTGGATATATTTCATGTCTTCTCGTAGTGAGGCCTTGTCTATCTATAAACAATTTGCCACTATAGTTCGCACACAGTTCTCCACTCCTATTCGTGTCTTTCGTGCTGACTCTGCTGGCGAGTACATCTCTCATCACCTGCGTAGCTTCCTTGCTGAGCAGGGCACTCTCGCTAAGTTCTCTTGTCCTGGTGCTCATGCTCAGAATGGTGTTGCTGAGCGCAAGCATCGTCACCTTCTTGAGTCGGCTCGTGCACTGATGATTGTCGCCTCTATTCCACCTCACTTTTGGGCCGAGGCTGTTTCCACTGCCACCTATCTCGTCAACATCCAGCCTTCTTCTGCTCTTCAGGCGCAATCCCTTTTGAGCGTCTCTGTGGTCTCTTTCCTGACTACTCTGCCATTCGTCTGTTTGGCTGCGTTTGCTACGTTCTCCTCGCCCCTCGAGAACGCACCAAACTGACTGCTCAGTCTGTTGAGTGTGTTTTTCTGGGATACAGTGCCGAGCACAAGGGCTATAGGTGCTGGCATCCTGTTGGTCGACGGATGCGGATTTCTCGGGATGTGACTTTCGACGAGTCTCGTCCCTTCTACCCACGTCCTGTCTCTCCTTCGGCTTCCTCTATGGAGTCTCTGTCCTTTTTGACCTTTCCAGATACACCTATCTCTGTCTTGCCCTCGTCCACCCGTCCCACTGAGTCTCCACATATTTCTCCTGTGGCCCCTCCGCCATTGTCGCCTCCTGCGGCTCCTCAGGCTCCCCCCACTACACTCGTCTACACTTGCCGACCTCATATAGAGGATCTTCCAGATGAGCCCTCTTCTCCTGATGTTTCATCTTCTTCTGATGCTTCATCTTCCCCTGATGGGTCGTCTTCTGCTCGCTACGCTCTTCGTGATCGCCGATCGATTCGCCCCGCCTGCTTTCGCCTTTCTTTGGCGTGACTACTCGTGGCGTGCCTCCTCTACCGGGATCTTTGTTACTCATCCTGAGTGGCAGCATGCCATGGCCGAGGAGATTACTGCTCTCGAGCGTACTGGTACTTGGGATCTTGTTTCTTTTCCATCTCACTCTCGTCCCATCACATGTAAGTGGGTTTATAAGATTAAGACTCGCTCTGATGGCTCTCTTGGCGCTATAAAGCGCGTCTTGTTGCTCGTGGCTTCAGCGAGAGCATGATTGTGACTACTGACGAGACCTTTGCTCTTGTGGCCCACATGACCACTTGTCGCGCTCTTCTTTCAATGGCGTCACATTCGCCATTGGTAGTGCATTTCTCAGCTTGATGTCAAGAATGCCTTTCTTAATGGCGAGTTGCGTGAGGAGGTCTACATGCATCCGCCACCTGGGTATTATGTTCCTGAGGGTATGGTCTGTCGCCTTCGTCGCTCTCTCTATGGCCTTAAGCAAGCCCCTCGTGCGTGGTTTGAGCGTTTCTCCTCTGTGGTCATCTGCTCTTGGTTTTTCAAATGAGTGATTATGATCCTGCGCTCTTTGTCCACACGCCGTCTCGTGGTCGGACTCTTCTTCTTCTGTATATTGATGATATGATCATTACCGGAGATGACTCTGAGTACATTGCCTTTGTCAAGGCTCATCTTAGTGAGCAGTTCCTTATGTCGGATCTTGGTCCTCTTCGTTACTTCCTTGGGATTGAGGTTACTTCTACTCCAGATGGTTTCTTTATGTCCCAAGAGAGGTATATTTAGGATCTTCTTGATCGCACCTCCCTCACTGATCAGCGTACTGTTGAGACTCCCATGGAGCTCAATGTTCACCTCCGACCCTCTGATGGCGAGCCTCTTTCTGATCCGACTCGCTATCGTCATCTTGTTGGGAGTCTTGTCTACCTTGCTGTTACTCGTCCGGATATCACTTATTCAGTTCACATTCTAAGTCAGTTTGTTTCTGCTCCTACTCAGGTCCACTACAGCCACCTTCTTCGAGTTCTGCGATATCTTCGTGGGACTATCTCTCGCCGTCTCTTCTTTCCACGCTCCGGCTCGTTCTGACCGAGCTTATTCGGATGCTACTTGGGCGGTGATCCCTCGATCGCGGTCTATCTCGCTTCTTGTGTTTTTCTTGGTGGTTCGCTTATTGCACGGAAGGCGAAGAAGCAGACTACGATGTCCGTTCGAGTCAGAGGTGAGTTGCGAGCTATGGCTCTCTTGTGCAGAGATTACTTAGCTACGGTGGTTACTTGAGGATTTTGGTGTTTCACATTACACCAGGCTCCTCTCTTGTCGAACGATGACAGTGCTATCGGCATTGCAGTGACCACGTGAAGCATGAGCTCACCAAGCATATTGGTGTTGATGCTTCCTTCATGAGGTCGTGTGTGCATGATCGGTGATTACTCTTGATATGTGCCTTAGAGCTTGGATAGCGGATTTCTTCACGAAGGCCTGAGACTCGAGCACAAAGACGGCTTCTACCTCTCCAAACTCGGTGTTGTTGATCCACCATGAGTTTGAGGGGGGTGTTAGAGATATATATGTGTTAGAGTAGGACTCTAGATATTATTTGGTTTCCTTATCTGTAACATCCTTTTGTGTATATATATACTGGCCCATTGACCTCATATTATATACAAGCGTTATTCATAACAGATTGCGATGACAACGATATGGATTGTAGGATAGGAAGCGGTTGTCGTGGACACAAGAGGAGGACTTGAGATTGATAAGTTGATTATTCATTTGGGCATCTACATACTTAACACTTGTAGTTCAACATGTTTATATGGGTACTAATATATTTTTACGCAATGTTGTTCAGTGCATGGTCGAACAACTCAAACGACCCAATCAACGGGGCTGCAAGAAAAATTACGAGACGGGAGAGGTTCTGCTGTGTACAACAAAGACTACCCCAAAAAATAGAAGAGAAGTGAAGCAAACCAAGAACCATTGGCACCGAGTGAACAAAAGGTCGGTTGGTTTTGCGCCTCTTAACTTAAGGCTAACCATATATATGCCGGTGGATAGTCAAATGATCAATTGATGGACAAGGCATTGAAAATGTGCAAGGAAGACTACAAGGAAGGGCAATTCATGTTCATGTATCTTTGTAAAGGTTGTCAGAGACCACCAAAGTGACATGCATACATTGAGAAGCTTGACAATTCGAATAAAAGAAAGCTTTGAGTTTGGGAGGCGTGGGAGGACTTGACATCTGCTGAAGATACCAAAGATATTCCATGTCCACAAGGGACCAAGGCTGCTAATTTGAACGCAAAAGTAAAGGCAAAGGGAAGGCGATGGTGCAACAGAGGTTATCGATGATATGGAAGAAAAGCTTGACAAGTTCTTGATTGCTCAATCCGAAGCTAGCAAGGGTCGCAGCGATATGGTTGAGGTGCAGCAACGTATGTCCGCCGAGAAGCTTGAAACGACAAAGGAGAAGGAGGCCAAAATGCTAGATTTATACAAGGGGCTCCTTATGCATAACACAAGAGGTATGTCCGATGACATGAAAGTTGAGCATATGAAGGCATTGAGGGCTACAAGGGGAAGTTGTTTGGCCCATATGATTGAGGTATGGTAATGATAGCTTGTTGATTTCTGATTTTCATGGATTTATTTGCAACAAACATATTTGTTTGCTCACCATGCCTCTTTTTTTGTCAAATATAATAGAAATTCAGAACCACATATAAACACACAAGTGCATGTTCTCGGCTTAGAAAGGGCGGGTCATGTGTTCCAGCCTTGATAAATGCACTTGTTTGCATCTTTTTTCATTTTAACATCGAACAACACCTTTTCAAAATTAGGTACAGCCAATACAAAGGTAGTGAATCTCATGTTTACCCACCAGTCCTTGTAACCTAATAGTTTTCATTCCGTTGACTCGGTCATTGAACAATCATCACAGTCTTCCTGCGGTTGTAGGACTTCTAATAATTCTTCCAAAGCACATGTAATGAGATGGTCTTCGTGCGCTTATGACTGGAGCAAACATAGTCCTTGTTCCTTCGTCGTTGCTCTCGGGCTATCATACTTATCTGTCCATTTAGGTTTTGCTTCACTGGTTTGGTGAGTCTTGCTCCTAGGATGCCTTTCTGCACTAGATGGGCACTCTGTTATCTTTCTTTTTCCAATACTTAATTTTTTTAAAAAAAAATTGAGATTGTAACCACTCTTTTCACAAGTTTCCGTGGGAGACCGGATCCAAAGCCCTTGTATGACGATGCTGCACACCTCGGGGTCCAAGGAGAAGCTACGGGTGAGCCAGTATATCACATCTGCGATTCGTGCATTCTCGTCGTCCGTGTAACATCCATTTTCTGGAATTTAAGAAAAATAATTTAATTTCAAAAACTCCCCCCAAAAAATTCAATCTTCAATTTAAAAACCAAAGATTTGAAATTTCAACTTACCTAGGCTTTGGCCGTTTGGCCCGATCTTCCTGGCAGGCAGTGCTACGCCTCGGCCCGCTCAGCCCATCCGCGCCGCCTCGCTCGGATCTCCGCCCTCGGACCAGCGCTTTCGCGACAGAAGGTGACGCCTTGTGCGCCCTCATCTCGCGCCTTGAGGCTTTCAAATGATAACATCTATGGACCAACAGTTGGGTGACTGCATTAATGTTGCCGAACGGTTGGCCGACCGTATTAATGTTGCTTGGCTGTTGGGCGACGGTCGCCAACGGTTCGGCGACAGAGGTATAATTTTGTTAAAAAAAATTCGGGTATAATTTTGTAATTTTGAATAAAAATAGATTATTTTTAAAAAATTAACTACTACACATGCCCAAGAGCCTTGTCGGCTGTATACGAGAAGCACGCTGTTCCTTTGCGGCTTTGCGAAACAAGCAAGCATATCCAGTTTGAGGAGAATAATCTATGCATGGTACGAATACGCAATCAAACAGCAAGCATATTGATCGATAGGAATCATCCATACGTCTTTGGAGTAGCATAGACACATGGTGGAACACATTGCGAGAGCGAGAGCGAATGTTAAGAAACCGGCCCGGGGCTCGAGAGTTACGGCCCGAGAGCGGCCAGGACCCGAGAGTCTGACCAGTTGAACTCATCATCCCATAGTCTATAAATAGAGGGTCACCCCCCTCTCATTGTAACCCTGATTGTTCCGAAGGAATAAAGGAACTCGAAGTCCCGCATATCTCGTGTTCATTTTATTGTTGTGTTCTTGTGTTCTTCATCGTTCTTACGATTACGATCATTTATACGAGGTACCGTTCGGATTTGGACTCGCCAAATGACGGTTACTCAACACGTTATCAAGACGATCGACTCGCTTTCGCATCGAAAGGTAACCGTCGAAGAACGACACTCGTAGATTGAATCGTATTTTCTAGATTGCTTTCAATTCTGCAAATTTGCTTTCTAGATTGATTTTCTACGGTGCAAATCTGTTCTAATCTACCGCGAGCTGACTTGAAGTCGCCGACACAATGTCGATCGGTAGATTGCATGAAAGATCGGATGTCGATTGTACAGTAGATTGAAATTGCAAATTCACCGCGAGCCGACTCAAGTCGCCGTCGGAAAGAAAATTGCATCGTATGAGCAGCTTTTTCCTCCTCCTCTCGGATGAACGATAATTATTCATGAACATAAAAAAGCGGTCGCGACTGCGTCTGGCCGCTCACCACCCCGGCGGCTCGGCCGTTGCCCGCCCACAACCGCACCACCCCGCCGGCTCGAAGCCGCCGCACCCACCCGGCGCCAAGATACCTGGCCGGCTTGAAGCCGCAGACCGCGCCGGTCACCTCGAAGAAAGAAGGAGGGCACAGAGGCGTGCCACGCCGCCGCCACGGCCGCTTGAAGTCGCCGTCGGCGTCGCCGCCTCGCGTGTAAGCGGCACCGCCCCGCCCGCCGCCGCCTCCACCGCGGCCTCCGCCTGGCGCCGCCCCAACCGCTCGCTCAGCGTCGCGCCGCGCCGCTGCCGCCGCCATGCGCGCCTCCGGCCGGCCATCCGTGCCGAGCGAGCACGGCGGCTCCCAAGAAGGAGCCGCCGCCATCGAGAGCGCGGGCGGCTCCCACGAAGGGAGCCGCCGCCGCCGCCGAAGAAAGCGCGCGGCTCCGCGAAGAGCGCCGCCGCCGAAGAGCGCGGCGGCCCACGGCGGGAGCCGCCGCCGAAGAAGAAGCGCGGCTCTCGGGAGCCGCCGCCGCCGCCGAAGAGAAAGAGGGCCAAGGCCCTTCATGGCGCCGCGCGCCTCGAAAGAGCGCGGCTCCCATGAAGGAGGCGCCGCCGCCGAGAAGAGCGGCGGCTCCCATGAAGGAGCGCGCCGCCATTCGAAGGACTCGGGGTAGGGAAACCTACCCCGAGTCCTGCCGATTCTCTTATATCAAGCAAAAGCGAGTAAACCTTTTGGGTGGCCAGTATAAACCAGACGAAAAAAAAAAAAAGGAAAAAAGGGTCGTTTTGCAAAAGGCCCTCGAATTTTCATAAATTGCGAAAAATTTCTCGAACTGAATTTTTCACGTTTTAGCCCCTAGAAATTGCATTCCAGAAAATTCATATTCCAGTGAGAAAAGGGCCTCTGAATTCAAATTTTGAATCGGTTTTGCATTTGAAGCATTTTTACCTTGTTATTATTATTTCTATGCAATTTATTTATTGTATTTCTTGTTTTGATTATTTGTGATTATTTATATTGCTTTTAATCATCGAAAATAGCGATAAATCATGAAAATGCATGAAAAATACGGAATCACGAATGGAAGTTGAAGAGCATTATGAGAATTTTGCAACCATTTTATGTAAATTACCAGCAGTAACCCTATGAACTTTTGCATGAATATGAAAATGATCGCATCACGAACGGAAGTTGAAAGAGTTGACCCAGCATGGCCAGAATTTATACAATCTCCAATTATGTGATAATGTAATCACGGATGAGCAGAAGATTGAAAAGACCATCTCTACATTTACCCGAATGCGGTGCAATCCGCACGCAGTTATTGTCAAAATGGCTACAAGTAGTATGCCGCAGTGATTGACATCATGAAAATTGTGGAAGCTCAAGATGATGTTCTAAGGAAGAACTACATCTCACAGCCACCTAGTAGCAATATTGGCCATGAAGCCAATACTAGCAGCTACAAGGTGATGAAGCCTCTCACGAAGGAGAAGGGCAAAAAAGGTAAGGTCGTGAGTCGCACGTAATTGGTGTTTACTGATCTAAGAAAAGGGGCAAAGGATAGCATGAGGCACACCTCACCATTGCGAGCACGAAGATCCACACCCATTAGTTGCACTTATGGATGTGGGCGACCTAGTAGCGACCCCATCATGCCTCCTTTGGACATAGCGGCCCACGATCGTAATTGCCCAAGAGGAGAAGATTGCCATATAAGCGATTGAGGCGAAGTTTACGAATACTTGATTCGATCTAGTGCACGATTGCACTTGATCCTTTTCTGATCACTTGCATTTTGTGATTGTAATGAAACTTTGAATAATGGTTGTAGGCTCTAGAAGAGCAAAGCATTAAATTCTTACGATGAGTCCTGCAAGACTTATTTTTTCCGTATTTAGATAGCAAGTTATGTTCTAATATCTGAAGTATTTTATTTTATGTGTTGCTGGATTTCTGCTACATATTAATAAAGTACATTATATTAGATTGCATGTAGCGCCCTATGGAGGAAGTGTGCTTAGCAGGTAGCGGCACAATGAATACCACCTTGAGAGAGATGGAATTTTTCAATCGATCAGTAAGAATGCTCGTAGCCTTACGACAATCGCAGGCAGCGATACATGTATAATAGGCTCAGGAAGGGCCACAATTATACTCCCGACGGACACAACTTTGGTCATTAAAGAAGCCTTGTTGTGCCCATAATCGACTAGAACTCTCAAGGATATTCGCGCTAACGGTTTCCACGTAGAGACTGAAGAAGAGCATGGTAAGGAATAACTGCTCATTACAAAGCGTGACGAAAATAGTAGAATAATGGTATTAGAACGACTTTCTTCATTTGAAAATGGGCTATACTACACTAATATTAAGGCATCTGCAGCCTATACTGCCCTGAAAACTCTATTTAGAAGCTCTAAACCTCTTCTATCTCTAGCATGATAGATTATGCCACTTAGGTCTTAGGATGATGAGAAATATAATTAACAATTCACAGGGACATAGTGTCAATGTAAAGAACTTCCGAATCCAGGAAGATTTTGTGTGCCCTGCATGTACCATCGGGAAACTGATTACTAGACCCTCTACTCTGAAAGTAAAGGATGAAATCCCTGCATTCCTGGACCGTATCCAGGGAGACATTTGCGGTCCTAAACAGCCCCTCTAAGGGTCATTTAGGTATTTTATGGTGCTTATCGATGCTTCCTCGAAACGGTCGCACGTTTGTTTAATGTCTATGAGAAACCCCGCTTCCGCAAAGCTAATCTCGTAGATAATTAACATTAAGAATAATTTCCTTATCATCATGTGAAGTCCACGGAATGGACAATCTGGGAGAATTTACTTCAAGGGCATATGATGATTATTGTGTGAAAATGAGAATTAAAATTGAGCATCCCGTACCGCATGTCCACACCCAGAATGGACTAGCAAAATTGTTATTTACCAACTACATGTTAGGGACACGCAGTCCTGCATGCAGCAACTCTCATCAATTTTAGACCACCGGCATATAACATCCATTCACCTATGCAACTAGCGCAAGGGTCAACAGAAAATTTCTCATCTTTGAATGTTTGGTTGTAAGGTTTATGTACCTATACCACCACCACAGCAAACTGAAATGGGCACTCTCCAAAAGTCTGGGATATACGTTGGTTATGAGACAGCATCCATAATCAGGTATTTGGACCCCACGACTGGAGATTTGCATGCAGCCCGCTTCGCTGTTAGCATATTAAATGAGAATTATTTCGTCATTAGGGAGGAAATCAACCCTTGTGTAAAATGTCGAGAAATAGAGAAGTCGTAAGATAATTGAAGTCTAGAAGATAATTGAAATCCATGCATATGACCCGCACTAGTGAAGCAAATAGAAGTCGAGAAGATAATCAAAGTCTAGAAGACAATTGAAGTCTAGAAAATAATTGCAGTCGAGAAGATAATTGATTTGCAAGCATTAGCGAATCAACTGCCTAACCACTTTAGTGATTTGAAGAGCGTGACCAAGTCGCATATGCCTGCACGTAATGCACGGAGAGGGTTGAAATACCGATGAAGGTATCCCTAATCCCGTCCTAAGGCCTCGAAAGGGCGAGAACTCCGACCCCTCGAATCAAAAACCGGGGGGCCTGGTGAAAAGGATGAGAAGGACTTGACATAGCCGATCACCAAAGTACCCCAGAATCAGAAGGGGAGCCAGTTGAGACCTGGCACCGGTATGGAACCTTCAGAAAAGGCATACTAGAATTGAACATCCCCATGAAGGGAGACATCAGCATGGATGTGTGCGCACACATCGGATTTGAAAAACTAAAGGACTTGCCCGAATTGAAAGTAGCGGTAAGCAAATAGAAGCATTAGAAATATCGCCCCTTGAAGACATAGCTATAAACTTTATGATCTTGGGAGAATCTATGAATAAGCCAACAGCCAATGTTGCAAAGAAAATTGTCACAATCATCAATCTTGATCCAGAGCCTGCATCGCTCGTTGAATATAAGAAAAGGTCAGATTGAGAAGATTGGAAGAAGGCAATAGAAACTGAATCGTTCTCTTTGAATAAAAGAGAGGTGTTTGGGCCCGTAAGCCGCACACCTCCCCATGTGCACCCTGTAGGGCATAAGTGGGTATTTGTTCGAAAGAGAAATGAAAGAAGCAAGGCTCGTTGCACAAGGTTTCACTCAACGTCCGAGAGATTGTTATGAAGAAACCTATTCCCCGATCATGGGCGGAATTACCTTTAGATATTTATCTCAATGGCAGCAAACTTGGAAGTTAGAAGTGAAATTGATGGATGTGGTAACTGCATACTTTTATGAAAATTTGAATTCGGACATTTATATGAAGATACCTGAATGTATCTATGTCCCGAACCAAGATAGAGCAAATAGAAATCTATACAGTGTGCAACTCAGAAAGTCACTGTATGGACTGAAGCGATCAGGCAGAATGTGGTATAATCGCTCGAAGCGACTTTCTATGCAAGAAAGGCTACACGAACAATGAGAATTATCCCTGTGTATTTATACGACGATCCCAGGATGGATTTTGTATAAATCTCAGTGTATGAAGATGATCTGAATATCATTGGAACCTTAGAAGGTATTAAGAAATCAAGCTCTTACCTGGAGTCAGAGTTCGAAATAAAAGATTTGGATCAAACCAAATACTGCCTAGGCTTGCAGCTTGAGCATACCCCGGAAGAGATTCTAGTACATCAGCCAACCTACACTCAGAAAGTGTTGAAAAAGTTCGGCTTTGAAAAGGCATATCCTTCGAAAGTGCCGATGGTCGGGAGATCCTTGCAGCAAGACAAGGACCCGTACAGACCTAAAGAAGAGGGGAGGAAGTCCTGGGACCAGAATTCCCGTACCTGAGTGCAGTAGGAGCACTCATGTATTTAGCAAACTGTACTAGATCAGGCATTGCATTTGCCGTAAACCTATTAGCAAGGTGTAATACAGAACCTACCAAAGGCATTGGCAGGAAATAATGGACATCTTCCGTTACCTCCAAGAAAGCAAAGAACTTGGTCTATTCTGAAAGAACCAAGACTTGTGTATGAATGACTATCACGGATGTCGGGTTCTGTCGACCCGCATATCTGACCAAGTCGCAAACATACTATGTATTCCTATGTGGTGGGCGCAATTCCATGAAAATCGTCTAAGCAAAGTCTTGTATCGACTTTGACGAACCACTCGCAAATTGTAGCACTGTACGAGGCCTCACAGGAATGTGTTTGGCTTCGGCGGAAGATTCACCACATCCAGCAGTCATTTGGATTGAATACCGCGTAAACCCCCACAATTATCTATGAAGATAATGCAGCTTGTATTGCGAAAGTGCAAATGAGTTATGTGAAGAGTCCCCTCATAAAGTATATCAACCCCAAGTTATTCTATGCTCATGAATTGCAAAAGATGGACGAAATTAAAGTACTGCATACTAAGTCATGTGAGAATCTTGCGATTTATTCACTAAAATCACTTCGAGATCTAGCTTTGAAAGGTGCACACGTAGAATTGGAATGATAAGACTTAAAGAAGTGCAGAATTCAGGGGGAGAATCTTCACGAACTCATTATTGAATCTTGATCACGAAGATCGAGTACCCAAAGAATAAATCCCGGAGATAAAATGAAATTGGGTGGATTGTACTCTTTTTCCCTTACGAGTTTTCTGAAGTTTCGGCTAAGGTTTTGATGAGGCAATTAGTAACAACAATGAACGCATGACATGTACTCTTTCTCCAAATTTTTTCCTTTGGGTTTTTATGGAGTTTTGACGAGACATGAACATGTTGGATGAGTGTTCAAGGGAGTGTTAAGAACCGGCCCAGGACTCGAGAGTCTGGCCCGATCTGAGCCCAGACCCGGAGAGTCTGGCCCAAGATGGGCCCGAGACCCGGAGAGTCTGGCCCGGTTGAACTCCTCATCCCATAGTCTATAAATAGAGGTCACCCTCTCATTGTAACCCCGATTGTTCAGAAGGAATAAAGCGCACTCAAGTCCGCATATCTCGTGTTCATTCTATTGTTGTGTTCTTGTGTTCTTCATCGTTCTTACGATTACGATCATTGTATACGAGGTACCGTTCGATTTGGACTCGCCAATGACGGTTACTCAACACGAACAACGCAAATTGGGCTCACCTAAGACCACTAGGCGGGCCACATGACAAGCCTCCCGGCCGCGGGTGAACGATTTCTATATCTTCGTGAGAAATTTGCGTGCCTTGGTCGGTTGCTCTCGCTCGCCTAGTTGCATGCTCGCTCTGCTTTGCGCCACGCTACGTACCGAGACGCCGAGGAGATCTGAATGCGGATTGGGATTGAGCCCGGCGAAGTGAACGCGGATTGCAAAGCTTGGCTCTCACGCCACACCCTTTCGCTGCCAATAAGTGAATGGCCTAGCTCCCGATCGACTTCCACTTCTTCTTTGATCTCGATCCGCAACCTCTCCCGTCTGCGCGCCTCGCAGCCTCCGCTCTCTCTTCCTTGATTCGTCCGGCGGTCGGTGGGACGCCGGGAGATGTTGATCGTGCGCTGAAGCCGCGCGCGTGGACGCCCGAGGAGGATGCGCGCTGAGCGCTCGCCAAGGAGAACCGCTTCGCCATCGGCACCGCGTGGCGCAGCAGATGCCGGGACGCTCCCACAAGCTCTGCCGCGACAGGTGGCGCGACCACCTGGCGCGCGACGTCTACCACCGCGCCTTCACCGCCCGCGACGACGCCGACCTCGCCCGCCTCCACCAGCGTCTCGGCGGCCGCTGGAAGGACATCAGCCGGGCCGTCTACGGCCGCACCTCGCTCGTCATGAAGCGCCGATGGAGGGTGCTCCGCAAGAACGCCAAGAACTGCACCGAGAAGGCCTACTACCCGCCGGCGTTGCCTGCTGATGGTGACATGGATGTGGAGGCGGAGCCGTCTTCCCCGCCGTTGCAGCACCCGCATGCCGACCTTCTTGCCGCAAGCTTGAGTTCTTCTTGCAGCCTTGGCTGCAACGCGATGGATCCCAGGACCGGCAGCCTCGCGTTAGGGTTCGCGTGCATGGCTGTCTGAGGCGGAGGAGATTCATGGATGCATGTAGCCGCACCCCGTGATCAGCCCTCCAAGAAGCTTGCATGCCTAGCTAGATTCTTTCTATGTTTCATTATTTTTTGTTCTGATGATCATGTAGAGCAACATTAATTCCTTCTAGTTTGGTTGATTATACGGTTTCATGATTGATTTTATATTCTTTGTAATCCTAACGCATTTTTCATCAGCCGATCTAGCAAGATAATGGATGGCTAGTTTTGATTAACCTATGTGTGGAATTGGCGTATGTATTCTCCGCTGTATGACTGCAAAGAGTGACTAATTAATTAATTAGCGCCTGTATGTGGCGATTTGTTTTTCAATTAATATTGCAGTTTTTCTCGAGGGAATTTTGTAGAGTTACGCACACTACCATTATGCATGTCTCGATCCGTCGATTGATTGATTTCATGCATGATTAGGGGTTGTTTGGAAAACAGAAAAAGTGAAGGGATCTTAGAGGGTCTTAGATGTACGGTGCGTATTTGGAGTGGTACGTGCCACGGACACGCGCAAGACTCACCATTCCTCCATCGGAGTGCCCGAGGCGGGTGACATCGGAGACGCAGCAGGAGAACCTCCGCCGTGCGTACTATCGTCATAGCACTTCGCGGCGTGACGACACCATAAGACAAAGGGGGAGAAAGATTGTAGAAAAATGCTGTTTTGGAGTTTGTTTCATACATAAAAGAACACATATATAAAAAAAATGATGAACCTTTTGAAAATTTGTGATCATAGTGAGTTGAGTCTCTGGGTTTTATTGCCTGTTTCTGATTTTAATTGCAATTAAAGAAGACTCTCAATGATCAAAGGTCAAATAGAACATTTTGTATTTCATATGGACCTAAGTGAGATTTTTGGCTACTTTCTGGAATTTGAATCCTCTTGTGCTTTCATTGCCTTATCTCACTTGCTTATACTATTCTGAAGCCAGCTTGGTCGGTTCCTAGGCTTTTTCTTGCTCATGGACCAAGTTGTGTCTTTATGCGAAAACGACGAATTTTTACTTTTCATTTTGAAAAACCATATTTTCTGGAGAATTGCCAATGTGTCCATCAAGGGGGAGATTGTGGATATCGTGAGGATATGTGCACGATCTCAGGATGATGAGTCAATTGGCAATGGCTTTGTTGGTTTGCAATTTGTCACGTTTTCGGGTTTGCTCCAGGGCTGTCAGGTCACGGGCGGTCCGACCGGCCAGGTCTCCGGTCCGACCGGCCAGTGGGGTGGTCTGACCGGCAGTGCTTGCCGGTCCGACCGCAAAAATGAAAAGTGGTTTTTGGTGCTGAGCCAAAAATAGGTTGTGTAGGCAAGTGAGGGGAGTCTCCTGGATGTGGTCACATCATTTTTGGAGCTCCCAGTCAAAAGTTCTATTCAGTTGAAATTTCCAGAAGGTTTCGGATTTTCACGCTGAAAATTTGGCTAAGTCTTTTCGGGCGGTCCGACCGTCGTTGTGGGATCGGTCCGACCGGCCTGGAATCGGTCGGACTGGCCTTGTGGGGCGGTCAGACCGCCGATGACTTGGAGGTTAGCCAAGTTGGCATTGAGTTGATTTAAATGTGTTTATTGGATAGACTTCAATGCTTTATTGTTGCATATTGCATTGCGGAGCTGACGTGGGTCAAGTTGTGAAGAACTTGTTCCCAGAAACGGTTTGTTTGTCTATTGCTGTGCAGGTGGCTTGCAGGTCAACGACGTCAACGGTGAGGTGGATCGGGACTACGCTTGGAGAGCTGAGGTCCAGAACGATCATGGATACCGGGTGAGGTCGTGTGACTCAAGCATGGTGCAGAATGGGCAAGATGGATCGAACGGGTAGTTCGGTACAGCTGGTTGGATCAGGTGGTGCGGATATCGGTGCAAGTCTCGGGAGGTTCGATGGGATTGGACAAGAGAGGCTTGGCGGCGTGATGAGAACCACGATCAACCTACACGTGGTGAAGCAGGCGATTGCTTCAATAGTTATGTGTGTGTGGGTCCCATGTGTATTTGGGTCCCAAAAGTGAAACCCTAGGTCTCTAGTATAAATAGAAAGGGGGAGATGGAAAACCCTCTCAAGCATTCATTTGGCCCCTTCTTCCTTTTTCTAGGGTTTGGAGGAGAGGAGAACTAGGGTTTGGAGAGATTGTGAGTGTGCTCCTTGTGTGAGCTCTTGTCCTCCTTTGTGGAGAGGCTTTGTAAGCATCTAGTGTGATCAAACAATCTTGTGATGCTTAATTGAAAGATCAATTATCCCCTTTGTGTTCTTCTCTCTTTTGGATGATTTTGGTGCTTCCTTGATTCAAAGGTTTTCGCTTGGTCTCTTGGCCTATTTTATCTTGCTTTGATGTGTGGGAATACTCTTAGAGTCATCTAGATCATCAACCCCCACAAGCAAGTCTTGAATCAAGATTTTCATATTTCTAGGGTTTGTGCACTTCTTTTGTAAAACCTTGAGAGATCGATTCTGCGGAGTGGATCTGAAGGATCGTCGATAGAAATAGGTCTCTAATATCATTAGGGAAGTGTGCTCGAAATTTGGTCAAATTTCATTGGTTGAATCAAAAGTTGGATCAAATTTCGTTTTGGAGTTGGACTTGATTTTCAAGATCGATGGTGAACCGGTCGACCGGTTGTGCAAATGATTCGACCGCCCGCTTTTCGAACCGCTAATATCGCTGGTCGAATCGATATCCAACGGTCCGACCGCCGATTAGTAGCCGGTCCGGCCGTGATTGATCGTCGGTCCGAGCGCGCGTGGTAGCCGGTCGAGCCGTCCGCACCGATTCGTAACAGTGAGCTCTTTTCTCCATTTGTGTCGTGTGGTTGAGGGTTTATCAAATCCAACACAAGGCTTCCAATGTGCGCCATCGATCTTCTTAGCTTTCATAGCTAAAGGAGTAAAGTTCGTGTTGTATTTGATTTAGGCGAAAGTTGAGAAAGCGCCTATTCACCCCTAGTCGCCTTTACGGTCCCTGACTCTGGCTGGTTATTTGTCTCATTGCAGACGTCCAAGGCGAGCTCATCCGCATAGAATCGGAGTTGCGAGGCATCGTGCCGGGAGTGAATTTTTCAAGTTCGTCGCTCATGACCTCTTTGGAGGTGTCCCTCAGGTCAGCATGCCTCATCAGGACATGTATGGTTATCAGACTCTGCTGGGTCAGACTCAGCCTACTGGTCCACCTCTGCCCACTCAACGGTCTCCGTACCCCCTCCGAACCGACACGCAACCTCCAGACCGGTTTACGTATCCCACGGGATATGCTCGGCGCTAGACAAGGCCCCGTACGTGAACGTAGCCATAGCAGGCAGAGAATAGCGGCTTAGGCGAGTGAGCCATATTGTGTCCCGTGTTATGCGATTATGTTTTAGAATATTTTTTTCATAATTTGTTTTGCTATATTTGTATGCGTATCTTAGTTGTTATGTGTGTACTTCTACACCATATTGTATATCAACATCTCCAATGGAGTTGTAATACTGATTTTTTTCCATACATTCAAAGCCACATGAAATTATGAAACCTTAATTTCCGAAACCTAAAATCCAAATTTTTGGGACCTAAATCCTAAATTTCTGAAATAATTCCAGAACACATATGAAATTATCGAAACATTACACAATCATGTCCAGTACTTCAGGAGCCTTAAAAAATTCATAATTTTTAGAGCTTATTTTCTACATTTACAAATTCGTACAAACAATACAAGTTTATGAAATTGTGGGAAAAATATGTACGAATAAAATTATGGCAAATTTACACAAGTAAGTACGTTGTGTTAGGAGGTTCCACATAAATTTTTATAATTTTTTGAACTCGTTTGCTACATTTTAAAATTTCTACAAACATCGTCGAAGTTTAAACCCTAATTTGGGTTAAACCCTAATTGCAAACCTAGCGGACACGTGGTGGGGTGGGGACGTCACCGCACGGTAGCCGTGCGCAACACCACCGCACGGCAGATGTGCGGGGAGGGCGACGTGGCGGCCGGGGGATTGCTGCTGCACGGTATGTGTCTACATTTGCAAAAAAAAAAAAATTCGAAAGGAGTCATTCATGTAAATACGCTTCCAAAATTTGCTAATATAATGTGGGAATTTTATTCGTATCTTGCACCGGAGACGCTATGAAATTTCCTTTCGTACGATCCCTTCACTTTTCCTGTTTTCCTAACACCCCCTAATCATGCATAGATCAATCAACTGACGGATCGTCTGTAATTCTAGAAGTAGAAAATTATTTCCTTGGAAATTACTATGCAAGTTCAGAAGCTTTGGTGGCCATTCCTGACTCGATCACCACGCTTCCACTGTCTTATTCATGGGATAAAATGACAGAGCAGTGAAATGGAATAAATTTAGACTTCAGTGTCATCGTAGTTTTAACCATATGAATTCAAGATAACTATATTACGAGAAGGGAATACACTGGAAACTACTACTACACATGCCCAATAGCTTTGGCGGCCTGTATATGAGAAGCACGCTGTTCCTTTGCGGCTCTGCAGAAACAAGCAAGCATATCCAGTTTGAGGGAATAATCTATGCATGGTACGAATACGCAATCTGAAACAGGCAAGCATATTCAGTCTGGAGCAGCATAGAGACACATGGTGGAACACATTGCAGAGCAGAGAGTGAACAAGGCATGCAACATTAGGTTCACTCGCAAATTGGGCTTAGCCTAAGACCACTAGGCCGGCCACATGACAAGCCTCCCGGCGCACGGGTGAACCGATTTCTATATCTTCGTGAGAAATTTGCGTGCCTTGGTCGGTTGCTCTCGCTCGCCTAGTTGCATGCTCTGCTCTGCGCTGCGCCACGCTACGCGCTGAGACGCCGAGGGAGATCTGAATGCGGATTGGGATTGAGCCCGGCCGAAGTGAACGCGGATTGCAAAGCTTGGCTCTCACGCCACACCCCGCTCGCTGCCAATAAGTGAATGGCCTAGCTCCCCCGATCGACTTGCACTTCTTCTTTGATCTCGATCCGCAACCTCTCCCGTACGCGCGCCCCGCAGGCTCCGCTCTCTCTTCCTTGATTCGTCCGGCCGGTCAGTGGACGCCCGGGGAGATGTTGATCGTGCGCCTGAAGCTGCCGCGCGCGTGGACGCCCGAGGAGGATGCGCGCCTGGAGCGCCTCACCAAGGAGAACCGCTTCCGCCACTGGCACCGCGTGGCGCAGCAGATGCCGGGACGCTCCCACAAGCTCTGCCGCGACAGGTGGCGCGACCACCTGGCGCGCGACGTCTACCACCGCGCCTTCACCGCCCGCGACGACGCCGACCTCGCCCGCCTCCACCAGCGCCTCGGTGGCCGCTGGAAGGACATCAGCCGGGCCGTCTACGGCCGCACCTCGCGCGTCATGAAGCGCCGATGGAGGGTGCTCCGCAAGAACGCCAAGAACTGCACCGAGAAGGCCTACTACCCGCCGGCGTTGCCTGCTGATGGTGACTTAGATGTGGAGGCGGAGCCGTCTTCCCCGCCGTTGCAGCACCCGCATGCCGACCTTCTTGCCGCAAGCTTGAGTTCTTCTTGCAGCCTTGGCTGCAACGAGATGGATCCCAGGGCCGGCAGTCTCGCGTTAGGGTTCGCGTGCATGGCCGTCTGAGGCGGAGGAGATTCATGGATGCATGTAGCCGCACCCCGTGATCAGCCCTCCAAGAAGCTTGCATGCCTAGCTAGATTCTTTCCATGTTTCATTATTTTTTGTTCTGATGATCATGTAGAGCAACATTAATTCCTTCTAGTTTGGTCGATTATACGGTTTCATAATTGATTTTATATTCTTTGTAATCCTAACGCATTTTTCATCAGCCGATCTAGCAAGATAATGGATGGCTAGTTTTGATTAACCTATGTGTGGAATTGGCGTATGTATTCTCCGCTGCATGACTGTAAAGAGTGATTGATTAATTAGTGCCTGTATGTGGCGATTTGTTTTCCAATTAATATTGCAGTTTTTCTCAAGGGAATTTTGCAGAGTTACGCACACTACCATTATGCATGTCTCGATCCGTCGATTGTCTGATTTTATGCATGATTAGGGGTTGTTTGGAAAACAGAAAAAGTGAAGGGATCTTAGAGGGTCTCGTTCTAAATGAGAGAATCGAAGGAGAGAATCAAGCCTCGTTCAGAACGTGGGAATTTCATATGTATCTCGCCCCGGAGTCGCTATCCTTTAACGAGACCCTCCAAGAGGATCATGTTTTCCGAACACCCCCTAATCATGCGTAGATCATTCAATAGAAAATTATTTCCATGGAAATTACTATGCAAGTTCAGAAGCTTTGGTGGCCATTCCTGACTCGATCACCACGCTTCCACAGTCTTATTCATGGGATAAAATGACAGAGCAGTGAAATGGAATAAATTTCGACCTAAGTATCATCGTAGTTTTCACCAGGTGAATTCAAGATCACTGTATTACGAGAAGGGAATACACACTGGAAACTACTACTACACATGCCCAGTAGCTTTGGCGGTCGTCATTCCTGAATTCAAGATTCTTTGTATGTTTCTTATTTTTTGCTCTGATGCTCATGTAGAGCAACATTAACCCCTTGTAGTTTGGTTGATTATACGGTTTCATAATTGATTTTATATTCTTTGTAATCCTAACGCATTTTTCATCAGCCGATCTAGCAAGATAACGGATGGCTAGTCTTGATTAACCTATGTGTGGAATTGGCGTATGTATTCTCCGCTGTATAACTGTAAAGTGTGATTAAATAATTTGCGCCGGTATGTGGTGATTTGATTTCCAATTAATACTGCAGGCGCTTGAGGAGCCGAGGTGCCGTCAAGCCGTTCTGAGGTGCCGTCACGCCATCCTGACGCTGCCTCTACCTGACCGTTTAATGTGGTAAGGGAGGTCACCCAAACTGGCCCAAAGAAATTTTGGGCTAAAATTTCAACAGCAATTTCGGCCGCATATATAGGAGACTTTGTGGCAGCAACACCTAATTTGCGATTTTAAAAAAAATTACGTAAATAAATAGTCCACAAAAATATGCAAACTAAGCTAGTGTCATTTGAAGTGACGAAATTGTTCTGTCGCCATTCCAAACGGGGAATAGCGATAGTAGCCTAGAACAGTGCAAAGAGGTCTTTATCGCCAGTTGAAATATCGACATGGCCCTATCGCCACTCCAACTGGCGACAGAACTCGTCGCTATTTCAACTGGCGACAGGGACCTCTGCCTGTTTTTTTTTCTGACTATTTATTGTGTATTTACAACAACATATTTTATGAACAAATCATAATAATATTACAAAACATCCAGCGTAACATCATCACATTTTTTGTCGACAAACTACGATGATATTATGAAACATTCAGCGCAACGTCCTCACATATTTTGTTAGCAAATCACACTGATACTACAAAACATTCAGCAGAATATCATCACCTAGTTTTTCGACAAATCAAAATGATATTTACAAAGCATTGAGAGCCACATATTTTAACAAGATAAACTTTTCCCATAGTCGCTACCTAAACGTCGCCATGTCGACCGCTTCAAGTGGGGCGGTCGGATGAGGACCCCGGGACGATGTCCGGACTGCCATTGTCTCCTCCATCTTGTGGATTTCTCGTAGGGTATTCCCGAATGTGTACCAGATTCCCTACTAATAGAACACTTCTTCGTACGACACCCGACTTCTCCTTCGTCCGTATCGTTCCTGGTACGTCGTACCTGTCATCGGCCAACCTTTTCCTTTAGCTTATCAATGTCCGCGGCCCAGATAAGTTGCTCCCAGGTCGGAGTTGGCCAGACAGGTTGTGGTAGGAATTCTCGAACATATCGGACCTTGATTTCAATGCATTCTATTTTGCCCTCCATGCCTTAGCATAACTAATTGTGTACTGGAACCTTACCTCAATTGCCCGAATGATGGATTGTGGCTCAAAATCTAGATTATCCACGATCTCACCATACATGATGTTCGCAATAAAGCCTGATAACCGGTTCTTGTGGGACTACACTGACTCAGCGATGACACATGTGTGAGGGACCACTATAGAGTGTTTTTAGTAGGTGTTCCACTTAGGTTGTAATACGTGCACTCATCAAGGGAATCCCTCTATGTCGCACTTCACGTTGTAGCATCTTGGGTTAGACATGATGACTGTGAATGTACGCCGCACCGATAAGGCCCAAAATTTAACCTCCTCCTGTACAACCTCTTTGCATTTGTACATAGCTGTGAGAACCCGACAAAATTAGAATCTCTTAATCATCATTAAAGACATGTATTAGGATCAATCACAGTAATCACACCTTTAAACTTTCTATTAATAGCAAGCACAGTTGTCATCACAGTATTATCATAACCCAATTCTGGATTGGTTTACAATAGTATTGTTACAACAAATTAAAGTACAGAAATTACATCGTATGATCACAAGAATTTATTACATCAGATCAAATCATAATTACAACTTTGAGTTCATTACAAAACGATTAAACAAAGATTTTGCATTGCATATCTCTAAAGCCTTCCTTGATGTATTGTTCGTCCATCGCCGTCCAATCGAACTGCCTTCCTCGACTTAACCCGAAGTACCACTACCAGCTCCAGTTTCCGTCAACCAAACATAAGACCATTCCCAAATCGAAAACTATAGAATAGAGTTAGAATAAAGTAGTTTGCCGTCAGAGTACAGTAGGAATCATCGCGGTTCCCAGATCAACCTAGGATAGTTGGCACCGTGAGTATCGAGGCTACCAAACTGACCTGGTTTAACCGGCAGCTTGATTCTCAAGTCACCGAGGCTAAACCAAATCCGTTGGCACTGGTTACCCGCGATACCTAAATCCAACCTAAGCGATCAGCCGCCTTCTTACCGTAGGCTTCATCATTCGGCATTCTCAAATCCAACACCTCGTTTACCATTTGCCCTCACTCAAAGCATATGGCAAAAACCCCACTGAAAGCACAAAAGCATGGTGGCCAATAATCACCACGAGAAGCCATACACTTCTCATTTCAGACCACGAGGTAATCGACATAAGGATAAGATCATGGTAAATGTAAAAACGAACAGGAGCAGGGTGAAAACAATTTGCACAGCCAAGAGATAAGATCAGCCGAGGTGGCCTTCCCAGCCAAGTGCAATCCCCCTGGCCAAACCCTCGCCCAAAGACAAAGAGAACTACACACGGACATTGCACCAAAGACAAAGCAAGAGCAAGAACCCCGACCATTGCATCGGCAAAGATCGGTCACGACCAAGAGCCAACAAAGCCACCCGATTCATTTCCGAATCCATCCCCATTCCAAGCCAACATTCAAGACCCTTCCAGTGCATTTCCCTCCTCCCATTTCTTCCCAGCAGAAGGAGCAAGCACCAAAGGAACAAGAGGCCAGCACCAGGGAGCAGGAAGAAGACCACCACCAGGTAGCCAAGAAGCCAGGAGCAGAGGAGAGCACCAAGCAAGCAAGACTCGCCATCCCCTCCCAACCCGGACTTGATGAGGTAAAAACCAACACCCAGTAGTATGCACAGCACCTTATGCACATCATTCAAAGGTACCACCCAATCCCAGTACCATCATTAGGTAGCCATCCATTCTCATCACAGAGCAAGGGACCAGGGAGTAGAGAAGGGAATGGGTGTTACCAGCCACGGTTGAATCACCACCATCACCCCCAGCCATGGCCGATCCACCCAAGCTATCAACTTGAGCATGCATCAATTTAATATGAACATTAGCATCAACCAAATCGGCTAAAGAAAGCAACCCTAGCAAAATCGATGTTGAGAAAACAATCGGGTAGTAGACCGAGCCAGGCACCGAGTAGAGCCGGCGTGTGAGACTGTGGCCGAGCCGAGGGGGAGGCGCAGCCAGAGGCTGGCTGGGCCTGAGCCAGGCCGGCCCGGGAGGCCGGGCCGGCCGAGCAAGGCCTCTGGACCGAGAGAGAGAGAGAGAGAGGAGAGCTCGAGCCGTGGCGGCGCAGCCTCCGGCCGTAGCTGGGAAGCCGAGAGGCCAGCCATGAAGTGAGACGCCGTGTGGGGAGCATGCAGAGAGAGAGAAGGCGGCGGAGCGCTTGAGGAGCCGAGAGAGAGAGAGGGAGAAGAAGAGACGGGGAGAAGGGCCGAGAGAATGGAGGAGAGAGAGAGCCGTAGGGGTTAGATAGGATTAGGGTTAGGGGTAGATAGGTAATTTGATAATTAGGGTTAGGGTTTTTAGGTAATTTAGTAATTAGGTTAATTAGGGTTTTGGATGATTAGTTAGGATAATTAGGATTTTTGTAGGTTAATTAGGTTTTGGATTAAATTAGGGTTAATAGGGTAGTTAAAATCGATTTTAAAGAGATCGCTAACTCGAGTCTGTTACGGGAAAAATATTTATAAATTAAAAATTGGCTAACCAGTAGAAGTCGCATTAGCAGTTATGATCTGAATATCACCAAAAATCACTAAATATTTCTCGGTATTCTATTTGTATTACCGCGTTGCTTCAGAAGACGAACTCCAGCCGACAGGTGTAGCTGATCCAGGACTCATCAACACCGACCTCTACTACTACTACGAAGGCAAGCGATCCTCTTGAACATCAATATAGCTATTTTAAATGTAAACCGTATATTGCTCTATCATATATGTACTGCATCAAAACTATTTCTCAAAATCAAATTGGATTGAGATGATGAGAAAGATAAGAAAGATGAGAATGAGAATGAGATTGAGAATTACTATGTGGGTAAAGGGGGCCTTGATAGAGAAAAGAGATGATGATGATGATGATGATGATGATGATGAGATGGGACCCTTTACCTACAATTATAATATAAGGACTAACAAAACTCTTACTCGGTCAGATGCCGTAAATTCAGTGCCAACCATTTCCCGTTTGGTAGCGCGAAAATGCTACTGTTTACGTAATTACGTTCTCCTAACAGGAATGTTGGACACGGAGGATAGCCGGTCCAAGGTGGAGTGTTGGGCTCGGAGGATAGTCGCCCCAACCAACATTGTTGGAACTCGGTGGAGGACCAGGTGCGCTCAGACACCGACGGAAAACAATGGGTGGAGACTTAATCACGTAACACGGAAAACGTCAGATTTCGAACTTGAAGTCGCATCAAAGGAAATGCGATGGACCTAGCTCATAAAGAGTTCGAGGATAGCTATGGGTAAAGTGGCGCAAGCTCTTGTGATGCTATACAAATCATGAATTCATGCCGTCTCTTGGATTGGAGTCTACGGAACCGCTAGGGTCTTTCTTCTTCCGAGTGACTAGTAGTATTTTGTAATTAAAATTGCAACTTAATGTTTTAATGTTTATTTTCAGAATGAGATGATTTTAGAATTTGTGATAAAGACCAGAGATCAGTCATGCAGTGCATTGTTTGCTATTAATGCTTGCTGAGTACTTTTTGTACTCAACCTTGTTAGTATTCTCCTTTGTTAGATCCTAGTCCGGCCGGGAGCTATCCCGAGCGGGGCAAAGGACTTGCAGGTACCGATGCAGCAGCAGGAGGAGAAGGCACCAGCGGCGAGGACCTGCGCGAGATGGAAGCCATCTTTGACTCGTGGGACGAGTAGGAGGGCGGTAGTTCAGAGCAGACTCCAGAGCGGAGAAGCTCCCTTTTGTATCTGTGTAATAGCTTTAGTAAGAACCCTAGTCTTATGTGGCTACTACTGTAATAAAGATGTACAGTTTCTATTTTATTGTTCTGCTGCGCAACCCTGATAAAATGGCTTGCTATTCGTTGGAGCGGTGTTCTACCGGGCAGACGAATAGTAATCCGTATGCCTAAGTGTGATTACCCTAGGGGTAATGACACGGGGCGTCACAATAGCTCCTTGCCTGACCTCGCTCTAGTCGTACTCCCACAACACACGGAAGCCTTCATTAACGATGACGTTGTCGAACTGGTATGTGTTCCACTAGGATGGAATCGTCTTCTGTTCCACAACATCTTTGTCTTCGGATCCTTCATCTTCTAACAATGCCATGTTGTCCTGGTCTTCGAGATTCATCCTTTGGATTAGGGCTTCCAGCTCCTCGCCCTCGTCGGCAAGCCTACTAGCTTGTTTGACTGAAGGAGCTCCTTTCACACGGTCTTCATTGGCAGCATTAACAACTCCCGGACCTTCAGCCATTATGTGCACCGCGTTGTGGCTGGAGTCCCCGACTTCTTCTTCGGCATCATCGCCCCCTTCTTATTCAGCCACCGATGCAGGAGTAGGCTTGGCATATGCCAGAGCCAGAAGAATCAAATCCCACCGTTCCTCCTTCGCCCTACATACATATGATTGTGATGATCTTGTTCTCTTAAGTTGCACTAACTCCCAATATGTGCTCTGTGGTGTTCGGTTGGCAAGGCAACTTAATCTCAGATCATATATAGTATGGTTCAAATTGAATATGTGGAACAACCACCGCATCACATTGTCCCATGTACGCTGCTTTGGTCTTGTTAGGGTCACGGTCGCCGATTGGGAATAATGCAAATCAATCCCCTCGGGACCCTCAAGAATAGTCATTTGACCGTAGTAAATTTTGAAATTGGTGGCATCCGACATATTTGACGTGCTGCATTGTAAACAAGATTTCCACGATTAACCATATATCTAAAACTAAACTACCCACTTAAAAGGATTATGTACAATATACTACACTACATAGTCGTATCTCTAAAACTATGTAATTCATTTGGTAAAAGACCGAACGGGCAGCGCTTCGCTGGCTTCTCTCCTCCCCTCTACTCTTCTCTACTTCTCTCCCTTCCCTCCCCTTTCTCTTTTTTCTGAATAAAAGTGAGTTATGTCGGAATTTTGGAATGACGAAATGATGATTTTTCTAGATTTTAATATTAAAAATTTTAGGGACTTGTGGGATCTTTATCGCCATTTGAAATTATGATTGTTCTAAATTTTAATATTTAAATTTTTTAGCCAGATATCACTGTCGTCAGTTGGAGTGGCGATAAGATCATGTCGCCTTTTCAACTGGCGACATGGATCTCTCTGTACTGTTCTATGCTACTATCGCTTTTGGAATGACGACAAGACAATTTCGTTATTTCAAATCGCGACAATAGCCTAGTTTTGTATATAAAAAACAATAATTTATTTTTGTAAATTTCTTTTAAAATAATATAATTTCAAAAAAATCCCTAATTTGCGTGCACACAACCTTCTTCAGTCCTTTTCTGACGTCAGAAGAGCTAATTTTTCTCTTGTTCCAAACAAATGTATTAGCTCAAGTTGAGTTTTGTCTACGACACAGCATCGTCCATAATTCTCGAAGTACAAAATTATTTCCATGGAAATTACCATGCAAGTTCAGAAGCTGTGGTGGCCATTGTTGACTCGATCACCACGCTTCCGGTCTTATTCAGGGGATACAATGACTGAGCAGTGAAACAGAATAAATTTAGACTTCAGTCTGGTAGTTTTCACCAGATGAATTCAACATCGCTGTATTACGAGAAGGGAATACACTGGAAACTACTACTACACATGCTTCCAGTCTTATTCAGGGGATACAATGACTGAGCAGTGAAACAGAATAAATTTAGACTTCAGTCTGGTAGTTTTCATCAGATGAATTCAACATCGCTGTATTACGAGAAGGGAATACACTGGAAACTACTACTACACATGCCCAATAGCTTTGGCCGTCGTCATTCCTGAATTGATCAGTACAGTACAGTTCACCAGTCATACTCGTGGGAGAATAAAAGGGACTAGACAGCTGATGGAACGAACTAAATTCAGACTTCAGTAGCAGAGTTGTTTTCGGGAGGTGCAATTCAAGATCAGGCTATTTGTTACTTGTTAGAAGGAAATGCTATGGAAATTGCCGCATGCAGACTAAAGTAAACTTTGTCTTCTTTAGGTAGAGAATGTTGGGCTATGAAATGACATGCTTCGGTACTATTGCAAATAAATACTGTCATATTTTAAATTACATACAGATGAAATGCCATTTGTCTTAGGAAAATGTTTGCTTCAAAGTTCAAAGCCTCTTTTTTGTATTTAAAATGTCATAGAAGCACATTGCAGGGGCAACTTTTTTCCTTCTATCATTTTTCAATTTTCACGGCTTTCTATTGCGTACACACAAGTGATAAACTTTGTGTGATTCACTTCCATGGTCTATACTATAGTCGGAATTTAGGAAGATTGCTCTGAATTCGGCTCGCAAGTTTCAATAACTTGCATGCATAGGCAACTAACAATCATGAAAATATATTATCCTCTCGAACTTTGTATCTGTCAGACCCGTATTTTCTAATCCCGGATCCTCTGTGAACATTACTGTGCTACACCCTGGATCAGTAGGTAGCACTCACAGACTCATTGCTGAATCATATCATACAAGACGCGAATTAAGATATTTAATTAAACAAATATCAGAGTGACATAGACCACATCGAGTCAAGTTTTACATAAGGGCCACCAGGCCAAATGGATTACAATACTCAAAAGCAGCGAAAACAAAAGGGAGGATGGGACTCATCTCTCCACAGGCAAGCGACTGGGGTGACCGACGTACGACCGATATTATCCAAAGCATGGGTAATATGGGTTGTACGCAAGTACCAAAGAGTCCACGAGACTGGGGCGAGACCTACACTACAGAATCTACGCTACTCTTCAGGGTTCCCGTGGCCATCGTCCTCAGGCTCCTCGTAGTACGCGTAGTCTCCTTGCTCCGCATCATCTGGAGGGTTTGGGGGAGGAGCGAGAGTGAGCACAACTACCGTGCTCGCGAGCCAACACACAGTATGCAATAGTATACATGCAAGGCTTAACAAGGATGGCTCAGGTTCTTTTATTTGCTAAAGCATCATTTCAAATTATCATAATTACAAAGTCCTATGACATAACATTTTAAACAGATTGCATTTTCATTTAAAGAGATTTAAGTGCAATATTAAATAACAGCGAAGGTTACCTCCACCATATGCTTAATTTGGATAACGGTTACGTCCACCGATTATCAACACTGGGTAAGGCTACCCAGGAAAATCCAAAACAAGGGCTGGATGAGCCCAACACATTTCCATTCCACCCACAAAGATTTTTGAAATAGAACTAACTCAGGTTAAGTTCCCATGTCTGCCTTTGACCGAAGGCGCGGCTGTTTAAACAGTTTAGACTCTGCAGAGGTTGTACACTGTACCCACAAGAGATAATCATACTCGTTTCTCCACATGATTCCTTAGTCATGTAGTTGAGCGATCGTCACAGTAACGTTTCAAACTACCTTGCCCCTTCCGTCATCTCACCCCTATGGCCAATTCCATAAGTTGTGCGGGATGCTTACCACAACGACTAGCAAAGCTGGCCCCGGCCACAGTGACTAGCGCAGCTGATAACTTCACCTTTTTCGGTGTCCCATTCAAGCCAAAGATATCGTCCCCGCTTGCACACTTCTAACACCGGTTGTGGGATGACATTCGTGGTTCAATAGTTTTACTAGGCCAAGTTGCATTTACTGAGACTTGCGGTTGTACTTGTTTTACAGGAGGTCATGACAAGATTAAGTCCTTAATTCATCTGGACGGTTCATACCACATACCAACCATTCTCGTGCTACGTCCGCACCCACCATTCTTTCCATCCGTCCAGATGGGGTACTAGCAAGTTGTTTAGGGTTTTGGGAAGGAAAACCAATTAACGCAACACATCAGTCATCTACATCCAATGACTGCCCAAAACCATTTTCATGTTTAAAGGATGATGATCGGGACATTTATTGTCCCGGTACTTAAGCAAGACTAGCATGTCGCTTAAGTACAACCTATGCTAGTATTACCATATAATTACTAGGGTGACAAGGAATACTGGATTCAAATATCAAAGGATGGCTTAATAAGTAATTAATCAACAAATGAGTATTTAACTACCTTAAGCTTTAACATATCATTGTTTACAAAATTAAAGCATGCACTTTGCTATTTTAAATAAACATAGTTTGCATAAAATGTAGGTTCAGAATGATCAAAGCATTGACTCGCCCTGGGTAAAGGCAAAGGGGTCCTGGAAATCTTGAGCTTGGTCGAAGTGGAGGTCTCCGGCGTCGTCGAATCCTAATCGGTCGAAGGTACCGGAAAAGACACAACGGCAAAGAGAGCAAATAAATACCAACTCAATAAATAATGAACTCCAAAATGAACAAGACCAGTACCATTAGCAAGATCTCGATTTTAGAAAATTTTAGAAATTGGTTTCACAATTTTTGGAGTTATACAGAAAAAGATATGAATTTTGGAAGTTTTAACCGATTTTCCAATTAAATGTAAAATCGAAAATCCGGAAAACCAGAGTCGACACGTGTCGTGGCGTGCTCGATCCACGGCACTTGTGCTCGTGGATCGAGTCCACGCAAGACGGCAAGACGGCCACAATGCCTGCCCGCCCGTCACATGCAGACAGACGGCGGCCCCACTGCTGGCCTTGGCGCAGGGGGACGGGCCCACCCGTCAGCGCCATGGCGAAAACGCAGCGTTGCCATGGAGGCGCGACGCCAGCGTTTCGCCACATGGAGAATGAGAGGAGGGGAGGCGAGGAGCGGGGGCGCCTGGCGGCGAGGAGGCGGAGCGGAGGCGGGGCGCCGGGCCGAGGTCGGAGCGGAGGAGAGGGAGCAGCGGGACTCGGCGAGGCGGCGAAAGGGGGCGCCGAGGCGGAGCCGAAGAAGGAGCGGCGGGGCCGGGGTCGAAGACGAAGACGGCGGCGACAGCGGCTCGGCAACGACGGCAAGCGGAGGTGGAGGAGGGGAAAAGAGATGGAGGCCCGGGGATGCGGCTTAAATAGCCGAGGCGGAAGCGGGGTGAAGAAGAAAAGCCGGCGCGGGCGGAGGCGGGCGAGGAAGAAGAAGCGCGCGCGCGCTGAGGAGGAGGAGAAGCGGGCGGTCCGGCGGGCGCAGCGCGACGGACGGACGGGACGGAGGCCGAGGCGGCGGCAGCAGCGGCACGGCGCTGGGCGGCGATCGAGGCGGCGCCATGAGGCGGCGGGGACGGCGCGCGGAGGCGCCGGAGGAACTGGGCGGGCCGGGCCCGCGAGGTAAGGGGGGAATTTAGGGTTAGGGTTTGGGGATTTTGAAATCCGATTTTGATTTTTTTTTTAAATTTAAAACTCAACTTTGATTTTTGAATCCTTAATCAAAACAGGATGTTACAGTATCTTTTCTTACAACGAAATCTATTCATAGATTTTCCCTAATGTACGTGGCAATATATTTGACGCTGTAATGCGACTATATTTTTTCCCAGTAACATCAACGTCTATGACGTTGAGCTTATAGAACTACTAAAAAAAGATCTATAAATGAGTGACAAGTAATTCTGATAGGCAAATTAATTACTTTCTGAAGAAGCCAAGTGAATTAGATTTAATTGGAAATAATGGGACAAAGTTTGACATTCTTGTGTTAAATTGATGTTTGAAACTCAAGAAAATTTCAGGTTTCTTCCGCCCTTTATAAATGTAGGCAATTACCATGCTACTTTATTTATTTTTATTTACCACTAACCTAAAAATTAAACAAAGCAAGATAAAATTTCCGCATTACTCGTATACTTTGTCGTTGGCTTTTCAACTACTGTACTAGCCTAGCTATCAAGAGGTAGCCTACAAATCTAACGTTGTATTATTTATTCTGCTCTAGATCTCGTAGAGGATAGGTATACTTCAACTCTGTTTATCGGTTTCAATAAGTGAAATCGGGTATTCTATCGGAACAGGATTTCAAAAATTCAAATCATCTGTGAATACACCATGCTATTTCCTGGATCAATAGATAGCACTCACATAATACATCACTAAATCAATTCATACATAACGTAGATTAAACTAAATATTATATTACAAACATTAGAGTCACATAGACCGCATCGGGTCGAGTTTATAATATGACCGAATAGGTCAAATGCTTACATTACATAAATACGAAAACGATAGCAGAAACAAAAGAGGTAGAGCGCATCTCACCACAGGCAAGCGATTAGGGAAACCAGTGTGCGTCTGATATTAACCAAAGACTTGGATAATATTGGATGCACGCAAGCACCGCCTGGGCCAGCTAGACTAAGGCGAGACTTAGACTAAAAGAACTAAACTGCTCTTTATCATTTTCTTATCCGTCAACTTCTAGATCCTCGTAGTAGGCGTAGTGTCCATGATTTTCTGCTTCTGGGGGTTGAAGGGAAAGAGTGAGGATAAGCACAACTTCTGTGCTCGCGAGTCAACACACAAAATACAATAATATACATGCAAGGCTTAACAAAGATGGCTCGGATTATTTTATTTGTTAAAAGTAATATTTTCAATTATCACTATTTACAAATCCTATCACTTAGCATTTTAACCAAATTGTATTTTATTAAAGAGAATAATTGTACAATATTTATAACAGCAGAGGTTCCCGCCACCTTATGCTTATTTTTTATTGGGGCTATCCTCACTTGTTAACAACACTTAGTTCGATGACCCAGTAAAAATTCAATCTCAGGGCTAGGTGAGCCCGATACAATTTTAATCCCAGCCACAAGATTTTATATATAGAACTAACTTTAGTAAGTTCCCATGTCCACCTGTGACCGTGAGCACGGCTGTTTCAACAGTTTAGACTATACAGAGGTTGTACACTGTACCCACAAGAGACAATCGACTCATTGCTCCCACATGATTCCTTGGTCATGTAGTTGAGAGATTATCACAGGACCTTTACAATGCATCCCTCAGTATTTGTTATATCCACTAAAGTTTCACCTTAGAAGGGTTACATTCTCGCACATGTGTCAACCCTTACCCAGACCCCTATTGCGTCATGCGACTTACACCCACGCAGACCCGTGATTCGTACACCCTAACCCGTAACCATGGAGGCTTACGACGTTGCAGGTCATCTACCTGGTGCAATCCGTACTGATGTATACAAATTATTTAGCCAGGTTGTAATTTAAAGATTTGTGGTTGTACTTGTTTTACAATGAGAAGTCATCACTGGATTAAGTACTAAGGGTTATCTGGGTGGTTCATTTCACATACCAACCACATACCAACATTCATTGGGCTGCATTAGCACCCATCAACATATCATCCATCATACCATCCGCCCAGATGTTGTAATAGCAATTTAATAGAGTTTTGGGGAGCAAAATACATTATCTCAACACTCCAGTCATTTACCCACAACGACTACCCAAAACTACTTTCATGATTAAAAGATGATGATTAAAACCACTTAAGTAAGACCAGCATGACACTTAAGTACGATCTATAGGTAGTATAGTTACCACATAATTACTAGGGTGACAAGGATTAAGTGTTTCAATTATCATGGGATGACATAATATTACTTAAAGCATCAAGTGGGTATTTAACTACCTTAAAGCTTTAACATACATTTGCATAAAAGAATTTAGTATGCAATTTGTTATTTTAAAATAATATAATTTGTATAAAAAATAGGTTCAATATGACCAAAGTATTGACTCTCCTGGATTAATGGCAAGAGGGTATCGGTAGTCTTGTGCTTGATCAAATTGGAGATCTCCCGCTTCTCGAACTCTACTCGGACAAACGTGCTGAAAAAGAACAAACAGGAAAAGAGAATAAATAAATAGTAAATAATAGTAAATGAACTCCAAATGAAACAAGATCACTACCATTAGCAAGATCTTGAATTTAGACAAATTTAGAAATAAATTTCACTTAAATCGGAGTTATAACGGATGAGAACGGAACTTCCGAAGTTTGAGTTTGAATTAAATCATGAAAAGAAAGGAGAGAGAGAGAAAGTGTCTCTCTGACACACGGGTCCCACTGAACAGTGCTTGGTCCACATGCACTGTGCATGCGGTCCATGGCTCGCGGGTCCACTGGGGGGCTGCACTGTGCGTGGGGCCCTCTGTCAGCTGAAGAGGGGGATTAAACTGGGAATTAATGGGCAGTGATTACTATATTGTGGGTCCCACACGGCAGTGAGTCAAGGCAATCAATAAACTGGTCATTAAATAGAGTAATGATTGATTAGTCCTTAAGACAGATATTGGGGGTAAATGGGGCTACAGTGTTGTCCAACGCCTGGACAGCAGAGGAGCTCCACGGGCGTTGGCGACTCCGGCTCACTGCCAACGGAGGGAGGAAAGGTGGCGCCAGGTGAGGCCAAAAACGGGACATCACTGGGACAACTGCCATCAGAGCACCGACGGCGAGGCTGGCGGCGCAACAGTGCGGCTACAGCGGCACCACGGTTGTGACGGACTAGGGGTTCCGGTGACATATTGAGCCGAGGAAGGTGAGCACGAGGAGAAGCATGGGGCAGGGAACTCATCGGAACAAGAATGAGGACCGAGGAGGGACTGAGGGTGGATAACGGCGGCGAGGAAGGTGTTGGCCGGAGCAGGAGGAGAAGACCGAATGCGGGCGCGACAGAGGACCAAAACTCAATCAGTTTGGGGGATTTCCCCCTCGGCTTCGGGGGCACTCGGTGATGGGGTCGGCGCGGCGAGGAGCTCGTCGGAGCGTCAAGACGATGAAGGGGCTCGGCAAGCCGAAACTGGAGCTTTGGTTCTTTCTCGGGTGGAACTTACTAGGGAGGAGGAAGCGAGGTGGGGAGGCAAGGGCAGGCTCATGGCTCCTTTTATAGCCGGAGAGAGGGCAAGGGAGCCGTTGGAGCTAAGAGGAGGATGCACGATCCCAGGGCGCGACAGGGGGCAGGTGCGGTGGCACGGGCGTGCTCTGGCGCGGGTGATGTGGCGCGGACGTCAGAGCGGCAACTAGCGCGGGCGGGGACGAGACGGGACCGAGCCAGAGGAGGGGCACCGGAGTCAAGGGCAACAGGTGGTGGAAGGGATGGAGCGGCAGAGAGCCAGGGGCGGCATGCGCGGGGCAAGGCTTTGACCGAGCAGCATGGGCGTGCTCTGGCTAGCACGGCCAGAGAAAGAAAAGGGGTACGGGAGGAGAGATGGGCCAGCTGGGCCGAGAAAGGAAAAAGGGCAAGACCCAAGTGAGAGGGAAAGTGGGTTGAGCCCAAAGAGAGGGGATTTGAATTTGAAATGAGATTCAAATTCAAATCTGAAACCGAAATTTGAATTGAGGTAGAAGCTGAGAGTTTTGAAATTACAACTTAAATTGAAATAGGGTTTGAAACTCCAAACGGAGGTTACTATTCACCGGATGTTACATCTTCCCCTGTTTCAAAAAAAAAAAAAAAAGAAAAAGAAAAAAGAGGGTGGTTAACTTCACATTATAATGTTCTGATAGAACGAAATCTCCGGTAAGATCAGTATATTAATATAACTAGCTACCATCAAACTTGTCTGCTTTACAAAGCAAGTAAAATATTCACACCATTTTGTAGCAAAAGATTTTCTCCGCTCTTCCGACTTTATGCAAACAGACATCCTCTTCAGGCAAGAATGCAATCCAAGTGTGCCCGTGTTTGGTGCACCTCACCTCACCTCGCCTCGCCTCTTCTGTACTATACACACTACAAAGAAACACTAGAGTTTATCAGAAGCCTCTGTCACAGACCGAAATGTGCACAGTTTCAGAGCTGATCATCCCATTTAAAAAAATTCCGGGACACAAATTTTCTAACGCAAAATGGTTCTTCAAGCGTGTAGTGGGTAAGCTCAGATTGTATTCCATCAGTTGGTCGTTGTCAAAGTCTGGTTAAGGTCAATATTTAGGAGTAGGCGTACAGTTTTTACAGTATGCATCATTGATCATCCAGTGCAGGAAGTAACAAAGTCTTTTTTCTTTCTTTCTCGCGCACCAATACAGAAGCAGAGTCAACTGATCAACAGTTCAACAATACCCAGAGCAAGAGGGATTAAAAGAAGAATTCCACCATGGCTTTGATCGCCGAGTCTTCGCCGTCGCGACTCCGAGTCTTCAGTTCCACCGGTTCCTTCGTTAGTTGCCACGTACTTGCCATACCCCGCACCACAGAAAAGTCAAGTCAAGCGAAAATACTTTTCAAGAGCAACGTCGCAATGAGACACCGCAAATCAAATCGACATTTCTTGGTGGTGAGATCCTGAGGTCGCGCGCGTATAAAGCGCGTTGGATTGCGGCGCTAGAGCTCAAGGCGAGCACACGGCTTCCAAAGCTTCAGAGAAGAGAGTGGCTGTGGCACCCTGTGATGCAGTGATAGATGGGGAGGAACCTGATGCACTCTTCTTCCTCTTCTTTCTTCTTCTTCTCCTTCCCTCTCATTTTGGCCGCGCTAGTTGGGCACCAGGTAAACCTGGTGGCCACCGCGCAGAATGCGCCGGCGCCGGCACAGGTCCGCGTCGGCGTCATCCTGAACTTGACGTCGCCGGTTGGCCGGAGGCGGCGGACCGGCATTCAGATGGCGGTGGAGGACTACTACGCCGCGCGCCCCAATTCAGCTACGAGGGTGGAGCTCCATTTCAGGGACTCGGCGGGGGACGTTCTTGGCGCCGCTTCTGCCGGTAAGCTTGCCGCCCACCTATCCATTTCAGAACTCATGTGTTTCTAGTATATACTGCTCTAAGCTCGTTCGTTCCATACTCAATTTTGTGTAGATATTCATGGCGCCTAGTCTTGCCGGTTTGAATGGGTTAGCTCGCATTGATGCGCTAGAATCAATAGATGATATGCTGTGAAATAGTAGTTTAAGATAGTGAAATTAAGGGACCGAAAAAAAATCTGCAAGTACCTTTTTTTTTTTTTTTTCAATTCCTTTACGTGTGGGTTCGAGTCGTCTCTGATACGAGCCACTAGATTTTGTGGTGTCGTAGCTCTTCCAGTGCCTGATCGATCACATGGCTGCCTTTGTCATATCGCACCGTGCTTCTGTTCATAGTTTATTTTACTTCTAATCGTATTTAGATAGTTTCTCTTGAACATTTGAATTACTTTCTACTTTCCCCCATACTGACCCAACTGATGCAGTGGGTTTGTTTCTGAAAACGCCATGGACAAGAAAGACAGGGCAAATTTTTTTATTATCAAATCTCGGTAATAGGATCTCAATCCTGAACTAATCCGTCCCACACCAAACCGCGAGTCTACTGATCATAGACAAGTATAATATGCGTTAGGTTTTTTTGGTGCTGCAGCTCCATGCCTCCATGCATGTCGGGCTGCATGTCACCATCTTCCCTGACAAAAGTTGGACTAGTGACTACTGACTAGCATTGGTAGTTTCTTTACCAAGGCACGTGCCCGCGAGTTGGTCCAGCTCACGGTGTTCACATCGAGCTCGATTTGAGTCAAGCACGAAATCTTAGCTTAATTACAGAGGTTAGTTGGGCACGAAGATCGGTCAAATTTTAGACCCATTCATTCAGCCTATACATGCTACATGTCACCAAATTTTATAATTGTGGCACTTCAGTGTGAAAAATCAAAACTAATTGTACCCACATGCAGCGGCGGAACCAAGAGTGTGAAAAATCAAAACTAATTGTACCCACATGCAGCGGCGGAACCAAGAATTTGGGAGACCCAAGCCAAACTTATAGTGTAAAATATACACAGGCACAATGTGATTCAGTAGTCTAGAAAATTAAAATTCAAGACTTTAGGGTGAGTTAATGCTGACCTCGGTGCCCACTGCCTTGGTGTTGCCTTGGTAGTCGGTGGCTCGGTGTCTCGCCATCCTGCGCCGTAGCCTATGCGTCGTGCTTCAACACCCGCCCGCGCCGCACCTCAGAACCACCCACCCTCGCCCGCGTTGTAGCATGGTGACTGCACAGTGGAGCATAGAGGGGCTGGGCGGTGGAGCCTTGGAGGAATAGAGAATGGAATGGTTAGAGAATTAGTGTTAACTAGTGTTATGCATCCATGTATTTTCATTAGCTTGAGCTGCAACTGAGCCAACTTCCACTCGGCGTCTCAGCCCATGACCCACAGCCAACACGGCGCGGGGACTACGGTGTAGCGCCTGCGCGCTCATGGTGCCTTGGCCCGGGGCAACCATCCTTGTTTGCTCCGACGGTAGTTCCATCTCTGCCCGCATGCACTATCATGAACATTCATTGTGCTCGAAATAATTATGTTACATCGGGTTACAAAATACCATCAAGGATGCGAAGAGGATATCTGAACACGTACCCGATCCGAACGACTATCTGTTTCAACCTAAAGCCCGAACGGCCGTAAGTAGTTGTGAAATAAATATCCATCAGTGGCAACGAAATCTAGTAGTAGATATGGGCGTTTGCGTATAGGATTAGGGATAAGAAAATCGGTGTTCTTTGCGCGTTTGAAAGTTTGGCGATAGGACGATTTGGACACGATGACCTGAATATTCAAATGAGTGTGGAGAGGCGCCATTGGCTCCTGTATGCACAGACAGGCTTTACTTTAGCCGTCGAACGGTCGTAGCAGTTTTGAATGATTCTGAAAATGAGAGTCTAGTCGTTATTCGTCTTCTCTCCAATTTTGATCACTAATTTCTAATGTATGTAACACTTAATAAAATTATAATATTATAAAAATATTTTTAAGATAAATCTATACAAATAATTTTCATATATCCCATCTAAATATTTACAAAGATAAGGATAACCAAAATTTTGAAAACTTGACTGCACGTGTCATAAAGCAATATGTATCTACGACTGGAGGGAGCATTATTTATCAACAACTGCATCAGGACTCAGTAGTAGTCAATCAAGTGTAGTGTAGTGCATACTGTACGATGTAATTAAGATACGTACAAAGTTAAATCCTAATTGCAAAAACCAGGTTAAAGAGACGTACAAAGTTAAACCCTAACTGCAGTATGAAGAGAATCAGATGTTCGGTGTTCTTTACGAAAATCACTTATAAGGCCTGGGCCGCCTGGCCAATAAAATAGAAAGTAGAGATCAGCATTCTAGAGATCTCTCTTTTGAGTCTTGAATGACCACGAAGAGAATCAGATGTTCAGTGTTCTTTTCGAACACTTTTCTTCTGGTTCTGCCCTCCAATGTCTGTATGGAAGTTTTTCTCGTGCCAACGTGTTGTGCCATACAAAACAAGCATCGAACTGCGTCATATGAAACGAACTGATTTCACACTAACAAAAGTGTTTTTTTTAGCTGCTAACAAAAGTGGTTTTTTTACCCCCAAAAAATGGGCAAACCGGGAGTCTCAAGTCTAAAGACCTGTTGCATTTTTCAAGTCAACGTTGGTACTACAGTTTTTTTTGGGCTGCACCAACTTTCTTACGGCCTGAGATGTCAGCTCGAAAGTACCCGATTCTCTTTTCAGAGAATTCCTTGAATCCTCCGCAAACTCCTTGGATGCATAGATGTAGGGTGGCACGAAGAGCACTATTCATTTTGTCACGAAGAACTGTTCACATGCGGTGCGTTACTGCCAAGAATCTGGATCTTTTTTTTTTTTTGTCTGAGCGGAGCGTTGCTGTTGTTGCAGCGGTGGACCTGATCAAGAACGCGCAGGTGCAGGCCATCATCGGGCCCCAGACCTCGGCGGAGGCCGAGTTCGTGGCTCACATCGGCAGCCGCGCCCACGTCCCCGTCCTCTCCTACTCCGCCACCTCCCCCGCGCTGTCCCCGGCGCAGACGCCCTTCTTCGTGCGCACGGCGGCCAACGACTCCTTCCAGACAGCGCCCGTCGCGGCCATCCTCGACGCCTTCAGGTGGCGGGCGGCGGTCGTCGTGTACGAGGACTCGCCCTACGGGACCGGCATCCTCCCGGCGCTCGCCGACGCGCTGCAGGGCGTCGGCGCGAGGGTCATGGACCGCACGGCCGTGCCGAGCGACGCCACCGACGACCGCCTCGACGCGGTGCTCTACCGCTTCATGGCGATGCCGACGCGCGTGTTCGTCGTGCACATGCTGTATCCTCTCGCCGCGCGGTTCTTCCGGCGTGCCAAGAAGGCCCACATGATGTCCGCGGACTACGTCTGGGTCGCTACCGACGGCGTCGGCAGCTTCATGGACAGGTTCACACCTGAGGATGTCGACGCGATGCAGGGCCTTGTCAGCCTCCAGCCTTACGTGCAGGTGACAAACGACGTCAGCAACTTCTCGGCGCGGTTCAACGCGAGGTTCCGGCGGGAGAACCCGACCGCCGAGGACGTCCGTGACCCGACCGTGATGAGGCTCTGGGCGTACGACACGGCATGGGCAATCGCCGTGGCGGCCGAGGCGGCCGGTGTCCCCAGCCCGGCGTTCCAGACACCGCAAAGGAGCACGGCACTGACGGACTTGGACTGGCTCGGCGTGTCAGCCACCGGAACAACGCTTCTCAATGCGGTGCTCAACACGACGTTCAATGGGCTAGCCGGCAAGTTCAGGCTGGTCGACGGGCAGCTGCAGCTGCCGGCGTACGAGGTCGTGAACGTCGTCGGGAAAGGCACCAGGACGGTGGGGTTCTGGACGCCAGAGTCCGGAATCTCGCAGTATGCGAACGCCAACGACAGCGCCAAGGTGCTGAAACAAATCCTCTGGCCGGGCGAGCTATTGGACACTCCGAAAGGCTGGACCGTGTCACCAAACGGGCGGAAGCTTCGGGTCGCCGTGCCGGTGAAGCACGGATTCAAGCAGTTCATGGACGCCCCCGATAACTCAACAACCGGAGGGTCAAACATCACAGGCTACTGCATCGACGTGTTCAGGGCCGTCATGGAGAAACTTCCTCATCCGGTGAACTGCGGGTATGTGCCGTTCAATGGCAGCTCCGAGTCTTATGACCAACTTGTGAACTTGGTGCTGGAACAGGTCAGTACAGCAACGACAATATATAGAGCACACCAGACAGGTTTCAGAAATCAGAATTCAGACGAATTATATGTATACTCAGAATATCGATGTAATCATGTAACGATGGTTGCAGAAAGCCGACATCGTCGTGGGTGACGTGACGATCACAGCGAGCAGGATGGACGAGGTGGACTTCTCGATGCCGTTCACGGAGTCGGGGTGGTCGATGATCGTGGCGGTGCAGCAGGACACGAGCACGAGCATGTGGATCTTCCTGCAGCCGCTGACCGCCAGCCTCTGGCTCGCCAGCCTCGCCTTCTTCTGCTTCACCGGCTTCGTCGTGTGGGTCATCGAGCACCGGATCAACCCCGAGTTCCGCGGCACGCCGTGGCAGCAGTTCGGCCTCACCTTCTACTTCGCCTTCTCCACCCTCGTCTTCTCACACAGTAGGCATCTTCATTTTCTGGTTGACAAGTTACTTTTGTTAGATAATAGAAGAAAAAAAAAACTCTCCCGACCTCTCCATCAAGAATACACACAACCCAATTTATGACAAAGTTTCAAGTTCTAAAAGAGCCAAAAAGTTGAAAGGGTTCGAAACTTTACAACCAAAATACGACTTAACTTTAAATTCAATCATTACAAATCATGTGACTAAACCATCACCCGTGATTGTTGAAGATTTGCTTCGCCACATACTCCAACCCGGTGCTGCTGATCAACATGGACTCCTTCTGGGTCGGTTTCTGCATATTTGCTCGAGCCCTCATCTAGTGGCTACTCAATAAAATAACCTGCAGAGGATTAGTGATAGTTTTATATTTATATAAAAACCAATATTATCCCGACATAACCAAATAAACCAACATAAGTCACTAGCTCCTACAAGGAGTGGTGTCTTTAAATTATTTGGAATATCATCTAACCAATTCCCAAACATGTTGACTATATTCACAGGAGGAGATAAATTAAACGCACATTGAACAGCCACCATACAAGACGTGCAAATGGACATCCAATAAAAAGATGCTGAATTGTTTCCTCTGTAATACAGAAACAACACTTTTTGCTTCCCCTCTAATTTCTTTTGAGCGGATTATTTTTAGTTAATGCTATTCCTCTTTTAAGAAACCATAGGAATATTTTCACTTTTAATGGAATTTTAAGTAACAAAAAAAATGCCCGATGGGGGCTCGATAGTTTCCAATAAGTGTCGCATATAAAGACTGTACCGAAAATAGTTCAAACTTATTCAAATTCCATCTAAAAATATCTTTTTGACAACTAAATTGTAAATTGGCAATTATTAAAATTAATTCATTCTAAACCTGCAACTTAGACCCAATAATAGGTCTACGAAAAGAAATATTTAAAGGAGCCGATCTCATAATATTTGCTATTGTATCATCCTTTTTCCTCACCACATGATAAAGAATTGGATATTGTCTTTTCAGTGGAGAGTCTCCTAACCAAATATCTTTCCAGAACCTAGTTTGCTTTCCATTTTTAACCTGAAATGAACCAAAATGGGAAAAAGATCATTAACTTTCATTAGAACCGGCCAAAAGTGGGAAGTCCTACGCTTGTTAAACACCTGTGAAAGACTCTTCTCTCCCAAATATTTTCTTGTTAGTAAAGTTTGACATACCCCTTCTTCATTAAGCAACTCAAAAGTTATTTCCTAGTAAACTTTTATTTTTTATGCCTAAATTTTGAATGCCTAGACCGCCTTGCTCTTTGGGTGTACATACTAAACTCCATTTAGCAAGTCTGTATTTCTTTTTATGACTGTCACTTTGCCAATAAAATCTAGATCTATAAAAATATAGTCGTTTAAGAACCTCTATAGGAATCTCAAAAAAAGACAACATAAACAAAAGACAAGCTACTTAGCACCGAGTTAACAAGTACTAATCGTTCTCTAACAGATATGTTTTTCTCCTTCCAATTGCTAAGTTTCTTTTTTAACTCTATCTTCAACCCTTTTTTAATCATTATTCCTTAAATTTATATAATGAATTAGAATAACTAAGTACCTAGAAGGGAAGGCAAGTTACTAAACTTCATGAACGAACACGTACTTAAGAGTTTGATAATTTTTCAGAGGAGAAGCTGGAGAGCAACCTGTCGAGGTTCGTGGTGATCATATGGGTGTTCGTCGTTCTGATCCTGACGTCCAGCTACACGGCGAGCCTGACGTCGATGCTGACCGTCCAGAAGCTCCAGCCGGCGGTGACCGACATGAGGGAGCTCCAAAGACGCGGAGACTACATCGGGTACCAGGAGGGTACCTTCATCGAGCCCCTGCTCCAGAAAATGGGCTTCGACAAGGGCAAGATGAGGAGCTACAGCACGGCGGAGCAGTACGCCGATGCGCTGTCAAAAGGCTCAGCGAACGGCGGGGTTGCCGCCATATTCGACGAGCTCCCGTACCTGAAGCTCTTCTTGTCGCAGTACTGCGACAGCTACACCATGGTCGGCCCCGTCTACAAGACCGACGGCTTCGGATTTGTACGTCTCCTATTTACGGATGCTTAAAGAAGTTGCAATTCCGCCATGAACAGGGTTTGATTCTTGTTCTGTCTTGTGGTGGATGCGCAGGTGTTCCCGAGAGGTTCTCCGATGGTGGCGGACGTGTCGCGGGCGATCCTGACGCTGGCGGAAGGGGAGAAGATGGCGCGGATCGAGAAGGCGTGGTTCGGTGAGCCGGGCGCCTGCCAGAGCCAGATCAGCGCCGTCGGCTCGTCTAACCTCAGCTTCCAGAGTTTTGGCGGGCTGTTCCTCATCACCGGCGTGGTCTCCAGCCTCATGCTCCTCGTCTACCTCGCCACCTTCTTCTACCGCGAGCGCGACGAGATCCGGAGGGCGGAGGCCACGGGCTCCGGGAGCGCGTCGCTGCGGCGGCTGCGCGCGTGCCTGCATCACTACGACAGGAAGGACCTCAAGTCCTCCACCTTCAAGACGTGGATCGCCGAGAGCCCGCGGAACGGCGGCGGCGAGAACCGGATGCGGAGGGCCAGGGAGGAAGGAGAAGCCATCAGAGGGGCGAGTCCGTTCAGCGTCTCCGTCAGCTCGGAGATGAACGCCGGTTCTTCGCCGGAGGAAACGCTGGCGTTGGAGCTCAGGAACTCGTTCGAGCAGAGGATCGAGGAGGCAGCAACCTCCGTCGAAATGGCAAGGCCAACCGCCTCTGAAGTCTGAAGTCTGTGTTGAGAAACTGTCGACGGTGAGTCTAGTTCGAGAACAATACAAGAACATAAAAACATATGAGGGGATTTCAGAGTCTGCTTTATTGATTCTCAATAGACGTGTGTTACAATGAGGCGTCCTCATCTGTTTATAGACATCAGGGGATGAGGAGTCCAATTGGGCTAGGACTCTCCGAGAGTCCTGGGCCCGGTTTCTTAACACTCCCCTTTGGACACTTATCCGACATGTTCATGTCTCGTTAAAACTCCATAAAAATCCAGTGAAAAAAATTTAGAGAAAGAGTACATGATATGTCTTCCGCTGTGTTGCACGAATTGTCTCATTAAAAATCTTAGCTGAGAAACTTCAGGAAAACTCGTCAAAGGAAAAAGAGTACAATCCACCCAATTTCATTTAATCTATAGGATTTATTCTTTGGGTACTCGATCTTTGTGATCAAAATTCAATAATAAGTTCGTGAAGATTCCCCCCTGAATTCTGCACTTCTCTAGCTCTTATCATTTCAATTCCACGTATGCACCTTTCAAAGCTAGATGCTGGAAGTGACTTAGTGAATAAATATGCAAGATTCTCACATGATTTAGTATGAAGTACTTTAATTTCGTTCATCTTTTACAATTCATGAGCATAGAAGAACTTGGGGTTGATATGCTTAGTGAGAGGACTCTTCACATAACTCATTTGCACTTGTGCAACACAAGTTGCATTATCTTCATAGATAATTATGGGGGTTTGCGCGGTATTCAATCCGCATGACTGCTGGATGTGGTGAATCTTCCGCCGAAGCCAAGAACATTCTTGTGAGACCTCGTACAGTGCTATGATTTGCGAGTGGTTCGTCAAAGTCGATACAAGACTTTGCTTAGACGATTTTCATGGAATTGCAGTTCCACCACATAGGAATACATAGCCTGTTTGCGACTTGGCTGTATGCGGGTTCGACAGGAACTCGACATCTGCATAGCCATTCATAGACATGTCTTGGTTCTTTCTGTAGAACAGACCAAATTCTTTACTTCCTCGGAGGTAACGGAAGATGTCCATTATTTTCTGCTAATACCTTTGATAGGTTCTGTACTTTACCTTGCTAATAGGTTTATGGTAAATGCAATTGTAAGATCCACATCAACCATATTTGAGAAAAAAATGTAGGCAAGCATTACCATCATTACAAACATCAAGAGCAACAATGATTATTGAACTCCATCAGCATAGGTCATTCTCTGCAGATAACTATATATGATAATATGATGCACGTCAAGAGGCTAATAATAGACAACAGCAGCAGCAAGAATGAACAGCAGCAAGCCTTTTCTTTTAGGGTCATACAATTTTTAGACAGTAAAATCTTCCACAATATATCAATGGATAAAATCTATTTCACACCAACTTTTTCCCCCTAGTGTAACTTACTTTTGCCAATATATACAGCAATGTAAAATTATACAGTAAACTGATTTTAATAGCAAAACAACAAACAGCTGGAGGGTTATAGCACCCACCACCATCAGCTAGATAACCAAACCAATTTTATTTGTGCTTGACATCTGCATTTAGTCAGAATACAAGAATAATGCAAAATAAAAATGCTGGAGGGTATTGCACAGTAGAAAACAGCTAACTGAATCGTAACAATAGTTACAAAACAGAATTAGCAAGCAGAAAACTAGCGAGCTTGAAAGAAAATTAAACCTAACTAATTCATATATCCAAATGAAGCATTTTCCTTTTGTCACCAAACCTAAGACACAGCAAGCAAGCCCCAGTGCAACACACGAATTACAAACGATTGATCGGCTCATATTTCTCAGAGAAGAAAAAATAAGTACGTCTGAGATTAGCCCAAATATCTGAAACTAGTGCAAGACCTGCAATATCTGATAGGGAAATTAGGGTATTCAGGGATCACCTTGGGCGTGCAAGGAAGAGAGTCCATGCAGGTGAAGGGACACGTCGTCCACGTCCTCATGGGTGCTCTCATGGGAACCAGGCCACAGCGGATCCGCGAGTGGGTGCTCCTTGGAACGGACGCCACCATGATGGCACGAAATCTCCTAACGCCGCTCAAACACCGTGACTGCCTTGGAGAGCGTAGGGTTAAGACGGCCAGCTAGGGTTTTCGAGGTTGGCGGAGTTGGTTGTCTAGCTGCTCTCATGGGAACAAAAGGTACTGTTGCATGACAAACTGTAGAAGGTATTGCGAGACAGTCAGAAGCAGAAGGTAAAATACGAGGTACTTTATTACTTAGTCTAGCTTTTATGGAAGCTTTAATAAGTTATGGACTAGTTGTGGCACTAGCGCTTTTATTTGCGAACCCTTTTGTTTAATCCTAAAAAAGAAAATTAGTCCTTTAGATTAGATATTTTTTTTTTTTTAGTAAATTGGTATTTTCTTCTGCAATTCCAATTATATCAATACTTTACTCCTATTTATTACTCCTGGAATTACCTATTTATCGGGACAGACAATACCCCACCCCAGGAAGGGCTGATTTGAGGATGATCAATTTAGAGGATATGCTCGCCTTCTTCCTTCCCGTCCTTAGTTTTGGTGTTGCTTTTTTCCAATAAACGTTGGTTACATTTCTTTATGCTATTTGTACCAGTCACCGGTTTATGGATGAGTGCTATTGGCGTAGTCGGCCTGGCTCTGAACCTACGTGCCTATGACTTTGTTTCCAAGGAAATTCGTGCAGCGGAAGATCCTGAGGCGGGCGATGTCACCCGCTAGGAGGTCGACGACGAGGGAGGCGGAAGGGTTCCTCATCGCCGCCGTCCGAGGCCGGGAAACGGTGCTTGTGATGGTCGCGGAGGCTGCGGCAGAACAGGGTGCCGTACCAGCGGACGCCGCGCGGGAGGTGGAAGACGGAGCCGCCACCGTGGAAGCACGCGACCACGGGGCACAGGGAGCTCGCTGTTTGCCGCTGCGGTCGTCGTCGGTGGCGGTGACAGGGGCGAAGAGGCGCGCATGGCTGGCGGCTAGGGTTTTCAAGATAGTCACGGCGGAATCGGGGGCGAACGAAAACATGGGGCTTTCCAGGTAGGGCGCGCAGCGAGGGTGTGTAGGTTTTTGGGGAGGAGGAGGGGCCGGCGGTGGTGGCACGCGGTGGCTCCTCAGAAGGATCGAGAAGGCCCTAACCCTAGGAGACACCGCCGCCGCCGACCGGGAGGGAGGAGAGGGGGAGCGGCGGTACGGTGGTGCAGCTGCAAGCGAAGAGGACGACGACGACTCAAGCCAAATTAGATCTAGGGTGAGATGGGATCCGCGATCCAGTCCAAGGGTGGAAATTGCGCGTCACCAAGGCAAAGGGATCTAAAGCTATTTTTGGCCAGCCCGTCTGAAACTTTGGCGTGCGGGCTTTCACGATAGCGTGGTTCTGCCAGGGTTTCATCCATTCCTTTGATTAACTTGCAACCTTTGATTAACTTGCAGCCCAACATTCAGAGTCCATGCCTAGCAGCAACAAATGTCTTTGAATGGATAATACCCCCTCCTTCCTCTAAAAAAAAGAGAGAGAAAGAAACAGCAGCAAAAGCATTCCAAATGACGTGCACGAAGACAATTCCTAGAGGGAACGAACTTGGGTTAAACCGAAAGGGTGCTTGCTCTCTGGACAGTGCAATCGGCAATCTGACCAATTTTACAGCTTACATGGTGTTTTTTTCATAAGGTTATTTTTCGCCTTCACAAACAAAATTACGTTACAAATAAGTTAAATTTGTTTTCCCTCGAAAAAAACTAGGATGCAACATAACTTATATGATACAACAGTACATGGCGCAACATCATGCTCCGGCCATGACTCAACCATGGCAAACATGCATCCTCGCTGCAGCCGAGCCAGTTCTATTGAATATAATCCCTGCTGCTCCTGAACTGTACATAATCTAATGATCTAAGAATGCAACCCTGGTATGAAAATGGTAAGCGAATGATTGAGTGAGCTATCAAGAAAACGATGTGATTTGCAGAGTGGGAAATGGTGTCGGAAAACATTTAGAAAAATGGACTTTCCAGAAACTCACCTGATTAACATAGGAAAATCTCATTGATCCCCATTTATCATCAGAGAATGATAGGGAACTTTATTTATTTCCACAATGGTTGACTGGTCCTGAATGAGTGGCTGTTTCCATGGCTCTCCATCCATTTGAACATACACTCGATTCCACTGACCACCCCTCATTTCAAACTTGATAGCCGCAGCCTGATAGAAGGCAACGGTTTCGGAACAAAGTCCATTATAAGTTAGCGAAGAAAAACAGGCATAGGAAAACATTCAAGAACATCTAATTCAAGCAATTATAGTAGCTTTAAGTTCCACAAGCTTCTAAAACCTAATTAGTACACCATACAATTTTGTGGCTAACAATAGTTTGGTCTTGAGTGTGTCTCGTAGCCAATATAAATCACTGAAAAGCATGGGACCTTCTAGTTTGCTTGTCAACGGAAGATAAGTATCTGAGATGGGTATCCCAATAGATCAATCCTTTGCCAACATCGATACAAAAACAAAGTAACAAACAAATGTAAATACCTGAGCAATGTGCTTTGCTTTGATAAGCTCAGCCATAACGAATGAAGCATGCCAACCTTCTTTCAGACCAAATATTTCAAGCAAACCATCATCTGAATGAGCTTCAACAAAACCTCTCTGGGAATTGGAATAGAAAGACACGTCATTTGCATATAAGTAACAGAACCCTCTTGTGCAATCCCACCAAAAGCTGAATCTATCACATGTTCTAAAAAGATTCATGTCAATTTATCCCATTTTGCAACTTAAAAGGCTATTCAGATCATATGCAAAGCGAATGAGTAAACTCAACTGCTAACCTTTTCGAGATAGTCAGGTTTAAGATCACCCCATGGATGCCTTCCACTGCCGTAGTTGTATAAATTTAAGACCACTAGGGATCTAACACTGCAGTATACGGAAAAAAAATGTGAGCTCAGTTTCTGTGATATACAGCAAAAGGATTAGTACGACAGGTTTGAAGGAAACTCAACAATAATAATTATTTAAGTTCCAAACCTCTCTCAAATGAGAAAAATAATCGATGTCACATGCTCTTTAGCATCTGTTATGCGCTGGTATGATTCTAGGCTTCACAACAGTATAGTAATGCACATTGGAAATTGCATGCCACAGACAAACCAAACAATATGTACAAGATAAGCATCGCGTGATATTTTAGATTTTTTTCATTTTATTTCTCACATATTTTGGACATGGCCCAACATGGACATTCGATACATGTTTTTCTACGGTTCTACAAAGCAAGGGCAAAAAAAAAAGACGGCTGCTAAGACATCCAAATATGGGTAATTAATTAGTATCTTCTGACATACATCCATGTCTTAGTTGGAAAATGATGTGCAATACCCCGACCATTGTGTCATCATCTTTAAAAAACATAGCTGTGTTTATTCCAGCAAGGTTCTAAATTGATACGGAAAACCCCACATATATAGTTTGCATCTACTGAATTAATACCAATTTACATAATTTCAGCTGAAAAATTGTGAACATAGGAATGCAAGTATCAATCATACCAGATATTGCATATCAGCATACCATAGTATCAGTGTCACGTATCAGCATAGGTCATACATTGCCCAGTATCAAACACTAGTCCTAAACTACTACCAGCAATGGTTACTAGAAACAAAAATTGTGTGTATGGTATCATCATCTCATGGCTGTTTAAAACCCTTCTACAGTAACAGAAATCAATGACTTGCCTTGAAGACATTGTAATTTGCTCCCATTTGGAACAGTTGACCTTTTTAATGTAAAGCCGCAAAATGTTGTTAAGCCCCCTGCATCAACAAAGCATTCTGTCAGCCTTGGATAGATGATTGAAATAATAGCATGGTCGCACTTTAATTTATGAACCATCAAAATATGGAGATAAGAGGTAAAAGATATGATCCATTGCCATTGCATCGTACTTAGCACACCATGGGCATGAACCTTGAATCCAAATCCTCCAATGTTAACTAAGAATAGTATTGTGTAGTCTTTAGACCCATGATACTTCTTAGAAGTTCAGTGGGTCTAATACCGTAATTAACCTCAAACCATGGTGTCTGGAGTTTTATCAAAATAAAATAACTAATTGATACTTTAAAAGTTCAAAGCTATTTTAGAATCCATGGAAAGGCAGGTTATTTACCTTAGCTGAGGACTTGCTGTACAAGGTGTACAGAACCACCCCTGCGTGCAGCTATATCCAGCATAAATCAACTGCATAGGGCAAAGAAAATTAACATCGTTAGCAGGATAACCTAAAAGTCGCATAACAATGTGACATAGAATTCTGAGATACCAAATAACTATACTACATAAAATGAAATAGAAACTTTGAAGCCAATTTCTTTCTTTTTCAAAAGTTTCATACTGTAGAAGAACTTGCAGTATCACATCCAGCTATCATCTGCAGAATAATAGTATGCCCAGAACCTACTGTAAAATGGGGGTGAATAAGTTTTTTTGGTGACATCATGTGATCTATCAGTCTGCCATACTTATGCGCTACTGATAAAAGAGACGGCCGATAAAGTTATTGCTACCCAGCACATTGTATATATGCTGCCCACGTATCAAGATAACTCAGCAAATATGCAGGTTCAATCACACTTCACAATGACAGAACATGTAACGGAGAATTTTAAGCCAGTCAACGTTGCACCATTAAAGAACTTCTGTCAGCACCTTATTTGCAACTGGTCCTTGTGCAAGATATGGCTTTTCATTGCGTAGATGGTGGAAGCCATATGCAACTTGAGCATCCATCCCTATTCAAAATAAATGGAACACTTAGCATGACTCAGGGCTCTAAGGAATTGCAAGAAACCATAAAATTCACCCAAAAAATCACTGATCAAGTTTTGATTTTTTTATGAAAACTAAGCAAACAGTACATCTCTTGCGATCTCATATGTAATCCTACAACTTTATATCATCCGATGAATTTCGGAATAATTGTGTGTCCCTTGGGACCCTACACTCTTTATTTATAGTGCTAAGATTACAATCCGACTCATTTGGACTCTTAGACTCACACACGACTTGGACTCCTATTAAATTATAATACTAACTCTCCAACACTCCCCTTCAAGACAAGCATGAGATAACAAGCATGGCCATCATGTTACATATTGTAATAACATTATTAGAATTTACTAAAACCCACCATCTATCGACTCCATAGTCAATTCCATCACAAAAATCAAAAGTTGTTCACCATCAATACTACCAAGGATGTCACAAAATCCATCTCCATCATCTACCAGCTGCCCCGACCTTAACCTCCTCCTCTACCCACATGCCCCCAACCACCCCCGGCCTCCACCTCTGCCTACACGCCCCCCGTCTCGGCTTTCACTACCTCTCTCTACCATAGCCCATTACACTTGACTCCAGTCCCAATCCTCTTCCCAATCCCCATCTCCCTTCTGGCGATTCTTTGACTATGTGCTTTTCTCCTCTGTCATGGCTACATTGGCCATGGGGCCACCTCCGCTTCCTCTTCCTCCACCTTGATCTCCTTCAGCATATCTACTATTTCCACAACCACCTTTACTAGGGCGAGATGTCTCACGCTTGTAACACTCAGCCCTCTTTGCAAAGTTCGAGTTGCCGTATCTCGCATCACGGTAAATCCAATCACCCTCGCGGCCTCCAGTTCGTGAGAGAGGACACGCCCAACTCAGGTGTCCTGTTTGCTTACAGTTGTAACTGTTAGGAATCTATTGTGTGTATTGAAGAGAGGCCCAAAGGGCGATATATATAGGAGTACAAGAGATATATGCCATATATAAATAAGGCATATAAGAGTCCCTATTCTAACTTATCTCTAACCCCCCCTCAAATTCAAGGTGTATGCAATAGCATTGCATTTGGAAAGGGTTGATACTAAAATATGGAAAATCCAAAGTCCGAGTCTTGATAATGTCGTCGTAGTATGCAGCTCTTGGAAAAATATGTCGAGTATCAAAAGACATCCTCTCATCCGGTGTTATGCGACGGCTCATAAAGCACAAGGTGCAGGAGCGAAGTCGACCGCGGCAACAGGTCGAAGAAGATGATGAAACCGACATGAATAGAGAGTGCTGTCAAATCTAGTCGAATAGGAATAGGTGGAAGCATGGCGGCGCAGATTGTAGCCCAAGACGGCGGCGACGCAATGCACAAGAAGCGCGACGAATGCACAGTGCAAAAGAAGCGCAACGCAATGCACAAGAAGCGCAACAGAGACGCAGTGCAGAAGAAGAGCGGCGCAATGCACAAGAAGTACAACGAAGACGCAGTGTGGAAGAAGCGCGGCGGCCTTGAACGCTTAGAGCGGTGAATCTGCAGCGGCTCGAAGAAAATAGCAGCGGGAGCGGCGACTGCTGCCATGCATAAGGCAATTCCTATGCTCCTATGACTGACAATAAATTTTGTGGACTCGCATGGCTAAGCGAACTCAAAGATTGAGTGATACGGACTTGGATGGACGCAACGGAAGCAACGACACAAAGCAAGAAAAAACCTAAGGATAACTAGTAGCAATACTATCTCAATAGAGCCAGCATCAACTCCAAACCTCAGGAGACTCTGTACTAGCGGCTCAGAAAATTTCGGTGCAGCTATACTCTCCAGTTCTTTTGCCCCTAACCCGAACTCTGGACGCCGTTCGACCGAAGCGAACCGGCCGAACAATCCCGAGAACCACACGTGTGAAGATGGAGCCGATCCCGAGGACCAAGGTGGAGAACAACAAGTTCTGCTTGACCACCACCACATCAAAGAAACCAATCTACCTCCCGAGCTTTCTTCGGCATCACGTTTCCTCGGTGGTGTCGAACGTGCCGAGAAAACGCAGAGCCGACGAGCGCCAAACCTGGCGATGGACGAGGAGGGCACGTGGGCCGTACGGCATGGCCCAGCAGCACAGTGGATATCAAGACGGCGACGGCTCCAATGTACACACGCGCCCTAGTGCTCATCATCTGTTTCACTCCAAGGATGAAAGTCGATGTCCACACTGGCCCCCTTGTAAATCATGCCTCCTCCCCGGCTGGGAGCAGCCAAGGCCCCGCCGCGGCCGGCGGAGGTCGCAATGATCGGCGACGCTGTGGCGGCGCCACGCCAAAGCGGGAGTCACAAGAGTCGTCGCGCCGCACTAGAGCGGCGGCTCGGTCGAACAGGACGAGGATCCGGCGCAGGGATGCGGGATTTGGTGCGAGGACGCCAGATCCGGAGCTTGGACGTGGGATCCGGCGGCGCAGGATCTGGAGCAAGGACGCTGGATCTGGAGCGAGGACGCCGGATCCACCGCGGGGACGTGGGATCCGGTGGCGGGCTGCTCGGTGACGCGATCTAGGGGCTACACGAGCAAAGGCGTGGCCCGATCCAGGCCTGACGAGCACGGGAACAAATGCCTCTCCTTGTTCAAGGCGCAGAGGAACTGTTGCCACGATTGACGATAGCGTCGCCGGCGTCGAGGTACGGCGCGAGGGCGTGTGCCGCTAGGCAAGCCTCCGACTCCTCCCCGGGCAAGAACAACGGCGGCAAGGATGGCGCCGTCGAGGTGGTACTCGTCGCGAAGACGACCGCGGCGGCTCCGATGGGAGCCGGTCAAGAACGGAGAGTCGTCGGCCGCGGCGGCGAGGAGTCGCCGACGGAGGCGGTCGAAGACGAGTCGCGGAGGCGCAGATCCGACACCCGGCGTCGGGACGACGGATCCGAGATGACGTCGGCGAGAAGCCCGGATGTCGCTGCCGACGCCGACCGCCGAACAGAGGATGGCGACGTGGACGCAACAGCCCGTGACCATCGGCAATGGCCGCCGACCAAGAACGTCTTTGTTTCAAGCCAAAGGGTGTGGGGCGGCGCCGATGGCGATCGACGGGACCGTCGGGCGTAAGACGCCACGCGAACCGAATCGTCTTCTTGCTACATTTCAAAGATCAGTGCCGGATGAGACTGCGAGACTCTGGGCAAGGCGGAAGATGACTTGACGGTAGCTAGGGTTTCGTAACCCGCTCTGATACCATGTTAGGAATCTATTGTGTGTATTGAAGAGAGGCCCAAAGGGCGATATATATAGGAGTACAAGAGATATATGCCATATATAAATAAGGCATATAAGAGTCCCTATTCTAACTCCTATTCTAATTTATCTCTAACAGTAACACCCCCTGTCATCAGCTATGGCGTACGCTGACCTTATAGGGTTTCTACCACCGTGGGAAATCCGGCTTGTTACCATCGGTAACCTGATTTACGCTGGGACAAAGTAACGAAGAACCTTGGGAAATTTGAATTTTTGAATGCATAATGCACTTCCTAGGCTGGTTTAGGCCTATTTTGTGCTAGATTACGTATTGTATGAGCTAAATATGCTTGAATTATTGTTTGTCCGGTTTGCACTTCATATGAGCTAAATATGTTAAATTACGTATTATGTGAGCTAAATATGCTAGATTACGTATTTTACGAGCTAAATATGCTAGATTACGTATTTTATGAGTCAAATATGCTAGATTACATATTGTATGAGCTAAATATGCACTTCATTAAACACTTTCTAATTCAAAATTCGTCAATTCAAAATTCCAGTCAGTTTTTTGGTTTTTTTACCAGTTTTTCTGGTAACCGGTTTTCAAAATCGACAATTCAAATTCCACTTTTTGAAATTCGTCCGGTTTTTTCCGGGATTTCCAGTAACCGGCCAGTTACCGGCCGCCGACCGAAATTTCAACCGGTAGCGGTTTTTGGATCCTTGCTACCCACCATCACTCTCTGTCGAGTTTCCTCGACATCCATAGCTGAAATAGCCTCATTCATAGTTAGCAATGCCACCTAATGACATATTGAAGCCCTCCTGCTCTCAAACTCAGGGTTCAAACCTTTCAAGAAGTGAATGACCCTCCTACGTTGCAGCCATGCCCTACCAAACTCAATATCACCAGTACACGTCAACTGCTATGGATCATATTGATCCAAATCTGCCCACAACTGCTGCAACTCACTAGCATATTCTTGAACTTCCACCACCATCATCATATGGCCAGCCCTAGAGTACATGTTCCGCAACGTCTTCCACATCACCGTTGCACTTGGGATCGCCTCCACTATCCTAGCAATGGACGGGGACACCGAAATCAACAACCATGCCATCACCACAGAGTTGGTGGTATTCGACGCTATCCAATCAGTACTCCCCCTGTCTACAGGCTCGACGCAAGTCTCCTGCAAATAGTGCTCTATATCCTTCGTCTTTAAAATTAACTGAGCCCTCCTGGACAAACTCAAGTAATTCTTGCTGCCTTCTAGCTTCATATCATTTGGCATCAACTATGATGATCTTGTTTCAGCCCTATGACCTATCAAACCCATCACGATGAGGTCCTGCAATATACCTCTCATCTGACCTTTTGTAACCAAAGAGGATTCTTCACTTTTCCCATCTATGGTCACAATCAGGGATTGAAATCTCGGTACCGAGGAAGATCCCGACGATTCGCATAAATTAAAAAAACCACCAATTCGAATTTCAAAATTTGAATCGATTTTTCTGGACGACCTGCATCAATGCAGAACCTAAAAACCTACTAAAAACCAGAAAACCGGAAAACCAGAAAATGGTGAAAATGGTAATTAGCAAATTGAAATTTGGAATTACCTAAATGTTTGATTGATCAATGGTGCAAACATGATCAAGTTTAGGGGGGCGGCAAAGTACAATGCAAGTTCAGGGTGTTGAGTGAGACAACTGCACAAGTTTAGGGAGCTCCAATGTAATTTACTCTAGTTGAAAATATTAGGTCCATTTGAATTCTTAACTATTTTATATTTTCCAAAGGCCGTATATTAATTGTTTTCTTGCTTCTTTCATGACTCCACCTCCTAAAAGGATAGCTTTCTAGTTACATGAGCTACCCTTAGGAGCTAGTATTTTTAGCAGAAATATGAAAGTTGGACTTGGTAGGCCAATCATGGCCAAACAAATGCCATTACATTGATACTAGTAATCATACATATGAAACTTGTGTCGCTGAACAAACAATTAGCAAATACTTTTTCGTATCTCTTATTAATCATAACGCGTCACTAAATGATTTGAAAGTATAGGATTAAATAATCAATCCAATCCTGAGCAAATAATGATGCAATCCAATTCTCTCATGGTTGCATGCAATCCAATTCTCTCATGGTTGCATGCAATCCAATTAATGAGAAAGTGTTTCAAGTTGTACATAAAAGTCCTCCTTTATGTTTTAATGGTGCTAAATATACTAAAAACTAATGTTTCAATACATAATCTAGCATAAGAATGCCTAAACCAACTAGGGAAGGATATTATGGAGTCAAAAATTCAAATTCAAATTTTAAAAATTTCGTAGGTGTTTTTTACGGTTCGACCCAGAACCGATTATCGTACGCAGAATCTAGCTACTCACGGTTTTTTATCCATGGTCACAATACTCTTCTCCGTAGCTTTTTGCGCAGTTTCTTCCTCAGCCTTTCTCACAGCTTCAACCTCCTCAGGATTCATCTTCTACTTTCAACACCAGTTACACACCCTTCGCCAAATCGTCTTCCTCCAGCCTATTGCTACGCGTATTGACGATCATGGCAACCTCTTCACGCATCAACAGATCATGACTCTGCGATCACAAACACAATCACCAACACCTCTTGAACCATCCACGAAATCAGCAGCCACACCAAATCGAGACCCTACCACTGTGCCACGCAAGATCGATCCGCGGCAACAAAAAAAACAACCGAACTGCATCTCGCTCCTGAACTTCCTCCTCCCCCAATTCCTCTCTCCTAAACTTCCTCCTCCCCCAAAGCGAGATCCTCCTCCCCCAAAGCGAGGAGGCGGATCCTCCTCCCCCGATTGCGTCGGATCAGAGAGCAGCGGGATCCTCCCTCTTTCTCCTCACGGCACAACAGCCCTTCTTCCCCGCCACAGCAACCCCAAGTAGCGGCGACAACCCGCGCGGTGGCGGCGACACATGTGGCGGCTAAGCTCGTGCACCCGCCCGCAAGGCGCGGCGCCAACCCACGCGGCAAGCGGCGGCCATGAGGCGGCCACGCTTTGTTACCAAGACAAGCGAGCCCAAAAAAATTTTGTCGTGTCGACACGTGTCAGACTCCTTGCGACATGTATCGAACACCCCATGAAGAGTCCTTGTGAGGAGCAGAAGAGAAGAACTAGCTCGATGTCGGTATTTAGATAGATCTGTTGCAGAAGGAAGAGAGGAAAGAGATGCCGGTGCTCTGGCATGATTTAGTGAGCTGTTAGAGGAAGGAGAGTCAGGGGTGGAGTGGTAGTGCTTGGTCGAAGGTACATGTGAAGGAGAGTGAGGATGGTCTGATAATAAGGAAAAGAGGGAGAAAAAGGCTAGAGGAGTTGCGAGAGACCTCAACTGTAGTACTTCTTTATTCATTTTTACATCTAACAAGGCATTGGACAACTTTTGCTACCATTTTTAAAAGGGTGAGTGGTGTGGTGTGTAGCTAGTCTTTTTTGTGACTAGTTGATGTCAACAGTGTCTATGATCTTTTGTAGCAGTTATATAGTGTTGTGGTGGTGTACCTAAATTAAATATTCCATTGCATAAATCATTTTATTTTAATCTTTAAAGATAAACGAATCTATATTAGACGAATCCTCAAATCCTATTTTCTAGAGCTTGCCGAATCAGACACCCGAATCCGAGTTGGATTCCGACACCCGTGTTCGTGTCCAACATTGGGCTACGATAGAAGCAGTGAAGGGCGGCAGCGGTAGCCGGTAGGTGAGTCGGGGGATCGTGGGTTAGGGTTACAGATGGCGGTGGATTAGGGCTCTGATACCATGATGAATTTTGGAATAATTGTGTCCCTTACAGATGGTGGTGGATTAGGGCTCTGATGCCATGATGAATTTCAGAATAATTGTGTGTCCCTTAGAACCCACACACCCTTTATTTATAGTGCTAAGATTACAATCCGACTCGCACACGAATTGGACTCTTATTAAACTCTAATACTAACTCTCCAACATCGTCATAGAGACACACTGTATACTTTTAGTTTGTTTATTTCACATAGAACTTCAAGCTACTGAAAGATGCAACTTTTCTAATAATTGTTTACCACAACGAATATATTAATCTATGTCACTCTATGGAAAGCCTAAACACCTAGGAACTAGAGAGAAGGTAGATCCTACAAAGTACGGCGGAAGATGAAGCGACTGTGAGCTGAGGAAGATCAACGGCGGCGACGGGCAAAACCAGGAGGCGGCTAGAAAAAAAGAACCGGCGGTGGCTTAACGAAAAACCCTAGGTACGCTTTGATACCATGTTATGAATAGTGCTTGTATTCATGATGTGGACAATAGGCCTATCTATATATATATATATATATATGTATGACATATATACAGGTAACCCCTTATACAACAGGGAAAATGAACGTGTAATAATATACATCTAACAGTATTGCCCTGTTGGTCTGAATATCAAAGATCCCTCACTTAGGCAGGATAGTTGATAAGAGTTATTTCATGAGCTTATTGCCTCTACTGAATTGTAATAATCAAGTAAAGTTCATGAGAAATAACAGCATTAACAAAGGAAAGAAGCTCGATGAAGTATCAAGGAAATACCGATGCTAAGGTAGTTGTAGAATACTCCTTTATAGCAAGAAGCCTTTTCAGGTAACTCAGTGCCATTCCCATTCTCCTGCACCATATTAGACCCATTCTCCTGCACCATATTAGACCAGCCCTTAAACAAAGTCATATGTACTTGCATGTTCATCTGAGAACAGCCACAATATAGGCGGCATGTGATAATTTTTCAGTGGTAGGCAATGACAGAAGAAGACAAAATGCTGGAACAATCTATAAAACTATTCAAGGAATAGAAAACGAATTGTAACATGCATTCTGAATTACAGATAAGTAGGATTAGCTACCATACAAAAATTTAGCACAACTTACAAAGTTACTATGCAAACTTAGTGTTACCACCACTCTTTTGTTTTCCTAGGCAAGTAAATGGACATCATATACGCATCTTTTCATTTTTATAATCAACTTGAATAATTTTTTTTAACTGTGATGTTTAGCCTATCTCGGATCATGTCCACCTAGACAAAACACGGTGTCATGTATAATTCATCTTACTGTTATGAATATTGTTTGTATGTATTCAGAGGCCTAATGGGCAATATATATAGGGTGTACAAGAGGTATATATCATATACAAATAAGGCAATACAAAAGGTAGATTTGGAAATACAAAAGAGTTCCTATCTCTAACATATCTCTTAACACTTACAAGTAGCTTTCTCACGAACTTACAATCTCCACTACCTTTCAAATAAGCAAGTAGATTATTTTTCTGTTATTGTTTGCAATCTTAACAGGCATCTAAAACAACTTAACTAAAGCAAGGGGACTAATAATGAAAGATGATAGTGTCAGTGACTATATTCTTATGTTTGAACTTTGAAGTCTGTTTTCTATTTCAGAGCATAATATCCAGGTGCATTTGTAGTCAAAACCTGGCTGAATTCCAACCGATCTGCAGGTTCCACTTTCTTAAGTGCATATGGCAACTCTTTTATTTCTCCTTCTGGCATCATAACCACAGCTTGCCAACTGCATGAACAACACTAGAGATTCTCAGTGCAGAAACAGATGAAGCATGTGTACAATTATTAGAACTTAGAAGAACTAAAATATCTAGAGCAGATGCCAGAACTTGAAAGTGATACTACAAAATAGTTGTGCACAAATGACAAATAATATCTTGATACATTATTCACCCTATTTACAGAAAGTACCCATCTTGTGTACGATAAAAATATGGCATACAAGTGCTCAACTTATATGGATTAATAATTTGCCTCCCACTATCAGCAAATATATAGCAGATAGGTAGATCGGAAGTTTTACTCAGCAGAGAAAAACTCCGCAACATTAATTGCCAGTAATCAACAAAATGAAGTTGAATGTGTATAGGTGAATAAAGAGGGCAATAACAAATGTATAATGATCTCACCTGTCAAGACGGCAGATGGGAGAAGTGGCTGCCTTGCTGAGATAACGCTTTACAGCTGAACGCCAACCAAAGGGAAAAGAGCCACCCTGTGTGTGTGCTAATTAATTGTTTGAATTGAAAACAAAGAATTTAAATAGAACAATGGCATCATATATAGGCCCTTACCCATCCAAATGACCTAGCAAGGTCATTTCCTGTACCAAGTGGGATGATTCCAGTGGGAGGAACTGGTACCCTTTTCAGCTTATAAAGATCTGTGAGGCATCCAAGTACCCAACCAACTGTGCCATCACCCCCAGCAACCTGCCAGAAAGAACTAGTGCAAGGGTGTTATGCAAAGTAGTTGGAAGACGATAAGTAGCCAACATCAGAAAAAACAGCAAATAACAAGGAAATCATAAGGACACCCTAAGTACTAGAGAAAGCGGCAACCTTTCAAAAGCTACCAGATACCAAATTCTCATTTTTTAAAGCTTTTGAGAACAAATGACAGATCGAACATGTGCATTGCACAAAACTCTTAAAAGATTCTAACAAATGCAATGTCCTTATTAAAGCCCATTAAGCACGTACCATAATCCTCAATTTTTCACGAATCCCATTTGCACAATTATCGCCTTGGTCAGCCAATCTCTCCAAACAACTCAAACCATAGTGAACAAAATCATAAGGCTTCACAACAGAAAGATCGAAGACCTGAAAATATCGTGGCGTCAGTATGTACTATATAGTTCAGAGTTTTCCAGAATAAAATTTTCCAATAACATGTTGTGAGTGCACAAAATAATCACATAATAGATAGTTACGGAAAAGTTTCAAACAGTTAGCATGTCTTATCAACCACGATAGCATGTTATATAAGTTGTCCAAGCTCTTCAAGACTATCTAATTCCACAGAATTACTCCATATCCATTGTTCTTCATGGCCCTAGTTTTTGTCAGTTCTAACCCTCGTACACCACATAATTACATCAACAATCAATCCTGATAAGCCATCCTCAAGTTTCAAACACTGATGCATAATGAATTCGGATAGAATCCAGTAATTCCATGTTGAGCACAAGTCATCAACATGGAACAAAATCAGTATCATCAAATGGCTCTGTGTTTTGTTACAAGAAAATGTAAGCTAAAAATTACAGTCTCACCGCTGTCACCTCAGAAGCATGATGCTACACAACCTTTGTTCACCTCCTCATCTCTTCTAGATCAATATGAGAAAGTGAGACAATCTGCTGGAACCTTCGCAACAGCCAACGGTATTAGCATTTATTATGCATTTATCATCCAACCATAGTGTTAAGATATCCGCCTTCATTTCGACAGCCTGACCCCAACCCCAATCAGTTTATTCGTTTTCTTTGTGCATCTTCAATAGCGTCACGTCAGTTAGCCCTTCTATATTAACAAAATCCTAGATAGAAGAGAGAGAAGGACGTATCTTCCTCAAACAACTATCTCCACACACTAATTAAGACAAAGCAACCAGTGCATGTGAGAAAGGAGTGAAGTAGTGGGAATATTATAAGTTTGACATAAATGTTAGAGACAACTTACTAGAGATAGCTTATAAGAGCAAAATCCTAGGTGGAAGCGAGAGAAACATGAGAGAGAAGGGACGTCTCTTCCTCAAACAACTATCTCTACACACGAACCAAGATAAAGCAACTAGTGCATGTGAGAGAGGAGTGAATGAGTAAGAATATTATAAGTTTGACATGAATGTTAGAGACAACTTGCTAGAGACAGCTTATTGGAGGTGTTGTCTCTAAATCTGTCGGTGACGTAGAGTTAATATAGCAAAATTAGAGATGACACTTGTTAGAGAGTTTATGTTAGAACTAAATAACATATTGTATTAGAGTTGGACTCTACTGTTGTATTATAGTTGGACTCTATGTTGAGACTATAAATAAATGGTGTATAATCCCACAGTATACACACAACAATTAAAGCCCCAAAAAACATCATGGTATCAGAGTCGTTCCCCACCACCCAAACCTAACCCTAGTCTGGTACTCACCTCAGATCCAAGCCGCCTGGGCTACTGCCGCTTGCCGCTCGGGCCAGAGGTGGAGGAGGAGAATCGGAGGAGGAGGCGCTGGTAGGAGGGGGCGCGAAGTGATTGCTGGTCGGTGGCGACCGGGGAGGAGACGCTGGTAGGAGGGGGCGCTGGGAGGAGGGGCGTCCAGGGAGGTCGGTCCGGGAGGAAGTGATTCGCTAGTCGGCCGAGTGATTGGAAGAAGAAAGGCCGAGCGGTCGGTCCGTTTTGTTCGGCTGGAAGAAGATCGGCCGGAGCTCTGAGCGGTCGGTAGGTTTTGTTCAGCTGGAAGAAGATCGGCCTGAGCTCTGTTCAGTTAAAAAAAGGAGGTTACAGTTATGTTTGATTGGGTAAAAGAAAACATCGAGATTCGACGGAATATTGATGCATGAAGGGTTGTCGTGATCGTGGGAGCTACGCGTGGCATATCTTGATATTGATTGGCATTGCTTTGGTTGTTTGAGAAGATGACCCCTGAGGAAATTGAGGCTGGGAGGAAGACAGCTGTTGAGACTACTTCCCCGCTAGTAACTCAAGGTGACTTAAGAAGCATGTTACAGGATCTCTTCGCGACAGGTATGATAGGTCCGAGAGTTGGTACAGGATCATCCAACTTAAAGCTAGAGCTGATGCCAAATGATGTAAAACTGCAAGGAAATAAGAATTACCTGAGTTGGTCTAGAAGGGCTCATCTAATTCTGAGGACGAAGGGGGTGGAATACTACCTGCAGGAGACTTGTGTTGAGCCTGCAGACAAAGCAAGCATTGATTGGAGGATGTGGAACACTACCAATTCTGTGGTGGTAGCTTGGTTGCTAACTTCGATGTCTCCATCCATCGCTCGGATGGTGGAGATGATACAGAGTGCACCGGCGATGTGGAAGACGCTAAGCAACATGTACTCCGGGGCAGGAAATGTAATGATGATGGTGGAAGTCTAGGGCAAGGTGGAAGCCTTGAAACAGGAGGGGAAGACTGTCCAGGAGTATGCTAGTGAACTGCAGCAATTGTGGGCAGATTTAGATCATTATGATCCACTGCAGTTGACATGTGCTGGTAATATTGAAGTTGGTAGGGTGTGGCTGCAACGCAGACGAGTTACACACTTTCTAAAGGGACAGAATCCAAAGTTTAAGGGTAGAAGGGCTACCATATTTCACTTGGCAAACTTGCTTACAATGGAGGAGGCGATTTCGGCTATGGTGCAGAAGGAAATTCGACTACGAGTAATGGGGGACAACAACCCGGTCAGATCCGCATACGCTATACCTCATGATAGAGAGTGCTACAACTATGGGATGAGAGGACATCTGATCCGTGCTTGTCCTTCTCCACAATATGGAGGTGGAGGTCGTGGTGGTCGTGGAGGCCGAGGTGGAGATCGTGGTGGTTGTGGAGGTTGAGGGAGGGGTCGAGTTGGCCCCAGAGCTAATGTGGTCCTAAAAGAGGAAAACACGTATGTTACTCTGACAGGCGAGCAAGCTATGAAGTGGGAAAGTGGCAACAGGGAAAGGCATTGGAGACTTCTCATGATTCCACCTCCTTTGGTAACTTTGCAAACTACGCCTACGTAGGCGAAGGTACTCAGGCACATCCACTTGCATCCACATATAAGCACTCTCATATTGATTAGATTATAGATTCAGGAGCATCCAAGCATGTTACGGGTTCACTTAGTGCTTTCACATCTTACACCCCACCCCATATACTCATTCTGAAACTATCCAAACAGCTGGTGGAACCTCCCAGCTTATTGAGGGCGTAGGATTTGTAGAGTGCACACCATCCATTGGTGCATCCTCTGTTTTGCATGTTCCCTACTTTCCAATCAACCTTCTTTCAGTCAGTTCTATCATTGACCAATTCAAATGCACTGTCACATTTGATGAAGATTCGTGTTTGTTACAGGATAAAAGAACTGGGAAGAGGATTGGGACTGGAATAAGACGTAATGGGTTGTGGTACATTGATCAGGTTGATACGGCATTGGCTGCGGCTATAGAAGGAATCGAGGGAGAAATCTTATTACATTGTCGTCGCTTAGGACATCTACCATTTTAGAGTTTAAGTCAGTTATACCGTGATTTGTTCAAGGGGGTAGACAAGAGTAAACTTGTGTGTGATGCTTGTGAGTTTGGAAAGCATACACGGTCTACATATAGTAGCATTGGTCTTCGGAGTTATGAACCTTTTATATTAATACATTCGGATGTTTGGAGTCCATGCTCAGTTACTTCTGTGAGTAGTTTTAAGTGGTTCGTCACATTTATTGATTGCTATACTCGTATGACTTGGATTTATATGATGAAACACAAGAGCAAGGTCCTTCGATGTTTTCGGGACTTCCATAGGATGGTTGCCACTCAGTTTGATGCAAATGTTCGGATTCTTTGATCAGATAATGGAACTGAATATGTCAATAAGGAGTTTGCAGCATATCTCTCAGATGAGGGGATACTTCATTAGACTACTTGTCCAAGAACGCCACCTCAGAATGGAGTGGTTGAAAGGAAGAATCGACATTTGTTGGAGGTAGCACGTTCACTCATATTTCAGATGAATGTGCCAAAGGTATTGTGGAGCGAGGTAGTAATGACGGTAGTGTATCTCATCAATCACATCCCGTCTCGAATACTCGGGATGAGGTCTCCAGCCGAACTTCTTTTGGGTCAGCGGGAGTTCAAGGTACCTCCCAAGGTGTTTGGTTGTGTGTGTTTTGTACGAGATCACCGACCAGCAGTTGGCAAGCTGGATCCACAGGCATTGAAATGCATCTTTATAGGCTATTCATCAAGTCAGAAGGACTATAGATGTTGGAACTCAGTTGAACGAAAATTGTTCGTACGGATGTGACATTCCGGGAGTTTGAGCCATACTACATGAGTGGAAGTACTCTTGATTAGTGTTTGGAGTTATCTCCTATCACTGAGGGTGGTAGTCGAGAGCGGGAGAACAAGGAGAGTCAACAAGAAGAAGAAGTCATTGTGGGGACAATTCCGTCCCCAAACCTAACGGAATATGCAAGAGATCCAAAAGAATTGAAGGTGTATCAGAGAAGACGTTTTGGGAAACAGGGGGAGAAGCAGAGAGACAAGCAGTCAACATCCGAGCAGCCATCAACGACGGAGCTTTCTAAACTCTCTGAACAGCCAGCCCTGCCAGTTGATCCAGTCCCAAATCCCTCCTCAGGTCTTTCTCCATCAAGTTCCTTGCCTCCCCTTGTGGTGAGTGGTAAGGTTGATTCTAAACACTCCCATCTAGAGTTACCACTTGCACAACGTAGAGAAACTAGATCTAATACAGGAAAACCTCCAGTCCGGTATGGCTTTGAGAATGACATAGCAAATTTCATCTCATATTCTCATATCTCACCTGCATACAAAGCATTCATTGCATCTCTTCCGACCGTGCATCATGTTTATCAAGTCGTCGACTAGTCGACTGTCGACAAGTCGCCGGAGGTTGGCCGACTGGAGCCGCCGACTCGACTTGCGCCGGCAAGTCGGTCGACTGGTCGACTTGCCGGTCGACTAGTCGACCAGTCAGAGGCTAGTCGGGCGACTGGGATGTGGGTCCCGGATGTCAGGGCAGTGGCAAAGAGATAAGAGAGGGGAGTGAGGGCAACGGGCTCAGACGCTCGGTGCTCACCTTCAAGGCGCAGCTCCATCAGGTCTCCGCCGAGCCGCCGGCCAGCTCCCACCTCCACGCCGCCGCGCCACGCTCCCCACTCCAGATCGTCTCCGCCGAGCCGCCACCAGCCCCACCTCCGCACAGCATGGCCATGCAGCTCCCGCAGCCTCCAGCTCCATATCCGGTCTCCGAGCATTCATCCTCCTCCTCCGCGCCATCACGGCCGCAGCCTCCGCAACTCCCGCCGCCGGCGTCCAGTGCACTCCCTCCTGTCCTCTTCCTCTCCTCTGTTCACTGAGTAAAGGAGCTCGATGGCCGGCGGCGGCCACAGGCAAGCAGAAGGGAGGAGCAAGGGAGAGGAGAGAATGAGCCGACGGCCCGAGGAGAGGAGAGCGGATGACTCCCCGGCCGATTGGAGAGGAGAGAGGCGAGGCGATGGAGGCCGGAGGCGAGGGCGATGGAGGCGAGGGCGCAAGGCGATGGAGGCCGGAGTGGAAAAGCAATCGGCTTCGACCGATTGACCGAGCGACGGGGGGAAAAGGAATCGACCGAAGGCCGATGACCGAGCGACGCGGAAGAAAAAGAAAAGGGAATCGGCCGAGCGATTGGGGCCGAAAGCCGATTGTTCCATAATCTGTGATTTGTGTGATTTTGTGTGATTGTGAACTGTGATTTTAATTTTTATGAACTAAAGGTAGTTCTCTGTTTTGTGCATATGTAGGCGTCATGGCATGGCAATACGAAGGCTATGATCCAGCTAATGGTCCTAAGCGGAAGGCTAAATCCAAAGACCCAGCATGGCAATACGGGTTTTGGCCGAACTTGACAAAAAAAGATATCGTGCAATGCATACGCTGCGGCAAGCAAATGCATGCTGGAATACGAAGATTGAAGCAACACCTAGCGGGAGGCTATGGAAATGTGGAGAAATGTCCAAACACAACCACACCTATCATGAAAGAGATGTGTGAGTACTTGTTCAAGAATGCCAGAAATAAACCATTTGAGCTAGATGATGAAGGTGAAGGTGATGGTGGTGAACATGAAGGTGAAGGCGAAGGTGATGAAGTTCACGAAATCCAAGCACAAGTGGCATCATCTAGAGGGAGCACTAGAGGCTCCTCTGCTAAGACAGTCGCAAGCTCTGGGACTGCCACCAAAAGGAAGCAATCAGCGTTGGCGCTTTTGAAGCAAGCTGCATCGAAGGTAACTAAATCAGTTGCTTCTATGATTCGGAAGTCACCTGAAGTGGTTGTTGAGGAAAGACATAAGGGTAAAGGTCAAGCTACCATTGAGCAGACTATGAGGACCAAGGAAGAAAAGGAGAGGGTGGCTGAACATATTGCTGATTTCTTCTATGAATGTGGCATGCCATTCAATGCTGCCAACAAAAGAAGCTATGAGATTATGGTTGAGTCCATCGGACAGTATAGTCCTGGGCTTAGGCCGCCTACTTTCCATGACTTGATGCTACCCTTGCTTGAGAGAGGATTCCTACTCTATTTTGGACCCCTTGTGCAGCTCATTGCTTGGATCTCATGTTGGAGGACATTGGGAAGATAACAGAGTTCAAGAAGTGCATTGTACAATCCAAGTGTGTGACCACATTTATCTACAGACATAAGGGTTCTTGACAAGATGAGGGAGATGACAGGTGGGAGGGACCTTATGAGACCTACAGCTACTCGATTTGCTACAGCTTTCCTCACTTTGCAGAGCTTGTGGAGGCATAGGACATCTTTGAAAGGTCTCTTTGTTACTGATGATTGGAATAGAGCCAAATTGTCTAGCACAGAGATAGGCAAAAAGGTGTGTGAAACAGTTCTTGCTAATAGATTCTGGAATGCAATGGAAAATTGCATTAGAGCGTCTCAACCACTTATCGTTGTGCTGAGGATCGTCGACGGCGATGAGAAGCCGGCAATGCCAGAGGTTACCGCAGCCATGGATCTTGCGAAGAAGAAGATCAATGACTCTTTGGAGAACAAGCCATCACTACTCAGGAAGGTGATAGCAATCATAGATCGGAGGTGGGAAGACCAAATGGAGCAGAAGTTGTACGGGGCTGCGTTGTTCTTGAATCCAAATAGATTTTTTGAGATTAGAAGGACCGAAATTGGATATGCTTCTAGGCTTCGTACCATGTTTAATGATGTGCTTGAGAAGATGATCATTGAGGACGACAAGCAAGTCAAGATAAGCAACCAAGTCGATGATTATGAGAACATGCAAAGAGGCTTTTCAAGTCAATTGGCAATCAAGCAACAAAAGGATAAGTCTCCTAGTAAGTGTCACTACTTTAATTTAATTTTAAGCTTCTATTCTTTCCAAGACCTAACATTGCCTATGATTCTTGTCTTTCTAGTTCTTTGGTGGGGTGCATTTGGTGGTGTTGCTCTAGAGCTCCAAGCATTTGCAAGGCGTATAATTGGTCTTTGTTGTTCGGCCTCTGGTTGTGAGCGCAATTGGAGCACCTTTGAATTTGTAAGTATAAAGTATTCAATTATTCAAGTGTTCATTTTGGAGTCGTTAGTATGAGTGCATAACAATAGTTCAATACTTAAATTATTTTCTTTGTTATTTGTATATTCATACCAAGAAGAGAAACCGGTTAGAGCACAAAAGGTTGAATGATTTGGTCTACATTCAATACAACCGAAAGATTACTAATCGGTTTCAAAGGATGCAAGAGGAAGGGCGCAGTTTCAACCCCTTGATCCTAGATGATTTTCAATGGGACAATGAGTGGGTTGATATTGGTGCCGAAGAAGTTCATCATGGGAACGATGATCTTACATGGGCTCATGTTGATGATGCCATTGGTGCATCAAGTGCACTTCGAGGTCGCAATTTTCCTAGGAGAGCTCATGGTGAGATCATAGGTTACTCTCGTCGTGCTGCTCGTACAACATCGGTGGTTAATGATGAGTCGAAGCCCGACAATGAAGATGATGGTGATGATGATGAAAACTTTGTGCTTGATGATGATGACATTGATGATTTTGGCGAATCTCCACCTAGTCCTACTCATGAGAGTGGTGAACCGAGTGGAAACGCGGACCATTTCGATGATATTGAGTTGGATGACATTTGATTTGAGGCTTGTGTTAAGCCATGTTGATGGATTGTGATGAACTAATGATTATGCTTTACTTTTGCTATTTGAGACTTGAGACCTTGTTGTCGTATTACTTAACTATCGTGTAGAATGCTATTGTCGTTGAGAACTTGATGTTTTAGATGCTTAATTTCCAATTGCTCATTTATTTGTTGTTATGTTGTATGCTTTGTATTGTTCTCCTTAATTCATGGTACTATATTTCTCTCCCTTGAAGGTATTGCCATATTGTATGAATTCATACGTGTACATACATATCACTGTCATATGAACAGTACTTGTCGACTAGTCGGCGACTAGTCGGCAAGTCGGTCACTACAAGAGTAGTGTCGACTTGCCGACTTAATAACCTTGCCGTGCATGTTCCGAAGGATTGGTGAGCTGCTAAGCAGGACCCTAAGTGGAAGGACGCCATGAAGGAGGAACTTAGTGTATTTCAAAAGAATAAGACATGGGATCTTGTTCCACTTCCAGCAAGAAAAAGGGCGGTAGGATGCAAATGGGTGTTTACAATTAAGCAAACTCCTGAAGGCAAGATAGATAGATACAAGGCACGGTTGGTTGCAAAAAAGTTATAGTCAAACATATGGGATAAACTATGATGAGACCTTTGCACTGGTGGCAAAGATGAGTACGGTAAGAACATTGATCTCCTGTGCGACTAACTTCGGATGGCCTCTACATCAGTTAGATGTGAAGAATATTTTTCTACATGGTGATTTACAAGAGGAGGTATACATGGAGATTCCTCCAGGCTTTGAAAACAAACAGAATGAGAGGTAGGTGTGTAAACTTAAGAAGTCTTTATACGGTCTGAAGCAGTCACCAAGGGCGTGGTTTGATAGATTCAGACGTGCGGTCTGTAGTATGGGCTATTCTCGGTGCAATGGAGATCATACTGTGTTTTATAGGCATAGAGGGTCGCATATCACTATATTGGCAGTCTATGTTGATGATATTGTGATCACTGGAGATGATGTCGAGGAAATCCAGTCCTTGAAGAAAAAATTGGGAGAATCATTTGAGGTGAAAGATCTTGGACCTCTTCGATACTTTCTTGGGATTGAGATTGCCCGTTCTTCGAATGGTATAGTTCTCTCCCAGAAAAATTATATCCTTGATCTGCTGGCAGAAACAGATATGCTTGGGTGTCGCCCTACTGCTTCACCTATTGATAGGAATCACAAGCTATGTGCTGAGTCAGGAGATCCAGTTGACAAGGAAATTTATCAGAGACTTGTTGGGCGTCTCATCTATTTGTGATATACAAGACCTGATATTTCATATGCAGTGAGTGTGGTTAGTCGATATATGCATGATCCCAGAACAGGACATATGGATGTTGTCTATAGAATCATGCGGTATTTGAAGAATAGCCCTGAGAAAGGCCTTTGGTTCAGGAAGAAACAACATCTGAATGTAAAAGGGTATTACGATGCTGATTGGGCGAGTAGTGTGGATGACAGGAATTCTACCTCTGGATATTGCATCTTTGTGGGAGGTAAGCTGGTGTCATGGAGAAGCAAGAAGCAGGAGGTTGTGGCTCGGTCTACTGCAGAGGCAAAGTACAGAGCAATGACATTGAGTGTGAGTGAAATGATATTGATGAATGGATTATTGTCCGAGCTTCGAATATAGAGGAATAATCCTTTGGTATTGCATTGCGACAATAAATTTGCAATCAACATTGATAACAATCCAGTTTAGCATGATCGTACCAAGCACGCTGAGATTGATAGATTTTGTATGAAGGAAAAACTTGATGGCAGAATATTGGAGTTGGGGTATGTTAAGTCTGGTGAACAGTTGGCTGACTGTTTTACTAAAGGGTTAGGTCCTAGTGATGATGCTACAATATGTAACAAGATGGGTATGATCGATATCTTCGGTCCATCTTGGGGGGGTGTTGGAGAGTTTATGTTAGAACTAAATAACATATTGTATTAGAGTTGGACTCTACTGTTGTATTAGAGTCGAACTCTATTTTAAGACTATAAATAAAGCGTGTGTGATCCCACAGGATACACACAACAATTAAAATCCCAAAAAAAAAAAATATCAACACTGTTAGAGATGACATCAGTATCAAACTAAACCAACAGAATACTCATCGATCTAAGTGCGTGACGACCCTCATGATTCTACCTCTGCAATGTCCATGGAAACCTGGCAAAAAAAATAAGTATAATGCCGACAATCTATTTTTAGTACTAAGTAACAATTGTATTGATATGTGACTAGAAGTCTGAAAACACAGGGGTAAAATAGGATATATGGCACTGACACTTTGAAAAATACAGACAAGAAATTGGAAATTCGCCGCTCCAGGACTTGGCTCTTCGAATTTTTGCGGCACTTTTGCTCTCACTCCTCCCTCCTTCCTCCTGCTGCCGTCGCCACCGCTTCTCCGGCAAGCTCCAGCTGCGCCGCCGCCTCCTCACCGCGAGCCGCACCGTCTCCTTCGCCGCCACCGTGAGCCGCACCACCTCGTCTTCATCGCCGTGAGCCGGCCAGCTTGCTCGTCGTCGCCGGGGAAGAAGGACTTCTTCCGCAGCTGCGTGAGTCGACGAGGTTGTGCGGCTCACGGTTGCGGGCGCGGCTCGCGGCGAGGAGGAGGCGGCACAGCTGGAGCTCGCCGGAGAAGCGGTGGCGATTGCCGGCCGGGAGGGAGAAGGGAGGAGTGAGGGTAAAAGTGTCCAAAGAGCCATGGGTGGCAAAAATCCAATTTCATGTTTTGCAGTTACAATTTTGCCAAACAGGCTATAGAGAGTAGAGACACTGGTAACGTCACACAATCTTCAATCAGATCACAGGACGCAGAGCTTCTCCTTCTCTTTTTTATAGTACCATTGATTGTACCATGAAAGTTGAACAACGAAGTAAATTCCACTAATCCTAGCAAAAAAAAAAAGAAGAAGAAGTAAATTCCACTAAAACATGTCTATGAAGTCCAAATAGCTGCCAAATTCCATGAAACTCGAAAACAATTTGTTGCAAGTTGCAACACCAAACCAGAGCGACCGACACGAAAGCGAACTTGGGGGAAAAAGGCGTAAAAATTGAGAATCAGAGTTGCACGGGTGGGATGTCGTCACCTGCTCCTCGCTGATGAGCTCGTGTAGCCGCACCTTGAGCTCGGGCCCGTGGCGCCCGCCGCTCCGCGAGTTCACGAACACCACCACCGGCGTCATCACCGCCACCTCCTCCCCCTCGTCCTTCGCCGCCGCCGCCGCCGCGACGCCTGCAGCCTCGTCTTTCGCCGCGACGGCCGCCGCCACCGCCCGCCGCGCGTACAGCGGCATGACGACCTGCTTCCGCAGCTCGGCCTTGTCCACCTCCTTCCCCCACAGCCCGCACGCGCGCACCGACTCCCAGATCGACACCCTCGCCGCCGGCGCCGTAGATGGCGCCTTCTGCCCTCCGGCGGCCACCTCCTCCGCTCGCTCCATCACTACGCCTCTCACAGCTAAGCAGCTTCAAAATTTGCTTTTTTTGGTGAACCAGAGGAATTGGGGGGGAAGGAGCGGACTTGTATTAACGGGTACATATGTAGTAGAGAAATAAGGATTTGTTAAGGTGGAGTTTGGAATACTGGTACCAATGCTCTTTTCCGCTCTCCCAAGCGCGTCGTTGTCCTGTGCTGTTTTCGTCTTCTCGGGTACATCGCGCGTGGACCTCTTACGTCTTTCCTCGGATGGATCTACTTTAGGATTTCTTTTTTCCAGGTGTTGAAATAGTAAGGATGCGAATGTGGCTGTTTTTGCGGCATGTTTCGCTCGTAAAATTCAGCTATTCGAGACTAAGAAAATCGTTTATCGAAATTTCAGTAACACTTAGTCGTAATTTAAATAATATTTATTTTATCAAATTTTATCTTTACATAAGTTTTAATTATACCAAATTTTAACTTGGTTCATTGGGCTCATGAACTAAACATCCCCTTCATCTTGCGAATGAGTTGATGCCGCTCTAGCAGGGATCGTGGGATGTTAGGAGTTGGAGTATTAGGACCAAGTAATCTAGATTAGATACTAGCTATACGACCTGCTTTGTTTTTAAAAGGTTGTTATATGTCTTCACGTGTGGTAGTGTTTGGAAAATTTATCTTACACATTGAGAGTGCATCTTCAATAGGTCTACTATATATCTATTGTTTTTCAACTATGAATTGATGATCAATGCACAATTCATGTGCCAATGTCATTCGATTTTGGAGAATACACAACGAAAAGCGATGTGATGCCTTATTTTACGTATGCGTTTTGCTTTTCCCTTTTCAAATGCTTCACAGCTCTCAAATGCCCATCAAGGTCTTTTCCTCACCAATGACCACAAAAAAAGAAGAAGAAAAGCACTCATTGATTAGGCGGTGACCTGTTATTATCGACGGGTTACAGATAGAGAAGTGTCCTTATCAAATTAATCCTATCCTGAGATGGAAGTTAACAGTTGCGATCCATCCAAACGTACAAATAGGACATAGTCCTATTCAAAAGAAAGGCTAGCTTCCTCGCAGCAATTTTCCTTAAGAAATAACCGGATAATCGAGTCGCGGGGAAGCATGATAACAAGGTCAGATGGTACCAGATTCTTCCGTGGGGCATGGACAGAGGTAAACGTTTATAATTTGGTGCCAGATAGCCGAATTCTGGTCCAAATCCAATCTAAATCCAATTAAAATAGAGAAGGGTCCGATCCAAGCCTAGCCCAAATTATGTAGACCCAAACCTGATCCAAGCCCAAACACAAATTCAGGCCTGAGCCTGGTCCGAGCACAATCCCCACCACCACCTCCATCTATTCTTCATGACTCCCTACTCAAGCACAAGAGACTCAACGAAGACGGCGGTGCCGACGGCGGGGAGGTCGGCCTCTAATTACGGAGGCTTCGGGCGGTACCGACGCCCTGGAGATGCTCTACCTCTGGGCGACGAAGAGCCTGCTGCTGGGTTTCGAGCGGTGTTACGGAGAACCGGAATGGAGAGAGGAGGATGTCGTGCTTGAGTATGGCATCCACGGATACAGAGAACCAGGATGGAGAGAGGAGGAGGCCGTGTTGCCCGAGATGGGGAGGGGAGGAGGCGTGGGAGGGCGTTGGCTTTGCTGTTACGGAGAATCAACGTGAGTGGTGGCGGAGGAGAGCGGGATATCTTATCTTAACTACTAAAAAGAGTTTATCCCGGCGCAACGGGACCGTCGTCCCACCTCCTGCCATCTTCTGCGCAGCATAGTGGGACATCCTGATGCTCCTTTCTTCCTTCGACGTAAAAACGTCTCGCCTCACCACTCCCTTGTTTATAGTAATTGTCTCCCTCAATCAAGTGGAAAGAAAAACTAAAAGCATCACCCATCATCCCAGTCGATTGCCTCCCTATCATACTTCTAGGTAGGCGGCGCTTCAATGTTGTTAGAGGTGGAGCAGGTGAGATTCACAACAAACAGAAGAGGCAACCATTGTCTTTTTTTCCCTTGTAGACGCCGCGCCGCCATTGTCTCACTCTCCAGCATCGTCGTCATCTCGTGCATTCGCGTCACCCGTGATCTTGCACCAACGTAGAGTCACACACGTTGGCCTAAAGTATTTTTTAATAAATTATCATGTAAAGCAAAACGAAAATGTGCATATATAGTATTTCGTGTTTCGTTGTAACGCAAGGGCACATCACTCGGGAGCGACGAGATCGATTTGTTCAGACTCACTGCCTACTCCTTCTAATACAAATACAAGGGCCCATGGATTGGCCCAAGTCTGGCCTGGATCTAGCCCAAAGAGATATAAGCCCAAATAGGTCCAACCTATTTGAAATCTAGTTAGGCCTTGTCCCAAAAGCTTAGATATGTCGAAACCCATTAGCAACCTGTCAATAGTCTTGCCAAGGCTTGCCAAAATATGGTGTTTGGAAATGAAAGCAGTCCCTATGAATTAGCTAAGATTTGGCAACAAATTAAGGGCAATGATATGGGTTGGGCGTACGAGCGCATAGCATGCATCAGCCGCTCTTGTCCCCGTTGATTCCTCCCACAACCACTCCTTCATTATCATTTGGCTCATCCTCATTCCCCACCTGTTGCAATGCACTCCTCTCTCTTTCTCTCGATTTTGCTCCGATGAGCTCCATCTGGATCCTTCCCCCACCCTCTCGTACCTCATCCCCACTCACCACGCTCCCTCTTTCCTTTATTGTGCACGCATACCATCGCCCTCTGGCGAGCTCCTCCACCCACACGGGTAGCAACGGGGACATGGAGAGTCAAGGCCTCACAAGTTTGGGGTTAGATGGTAGGGGAGTTCCAAGACTACAACACTGATGCATCTTGAAGGGTCCCAACAGGCAAAAGCTAGCTCCACTCTCCCCACATGCCATACCTCCAATACACAAACAATAGCTGCCATCCCCACAGTCCACAGCCCTCCGACCATGCTTGTTGTTGCTGCAGCGGCACTGGCTATAGAGGCAGCAAATCTGCCACCCCCTCCCTCCCCTTTCTCTCCAAGTTCATTCCTTCTCCCTCCAGCTTGGCGAGGAGAGGGTGTCGCGGTGGCATGTTGGATGGCGACCAGAGGATCTGAGATGACAAACAACAAGTGGAGGAGCGGGAGCTGTAGACAGCGAGCGGCGCAACCAACATTGAGGCGGGATGGAGTGGGCCAGCGAAGAGGCACCATGCCAGTCTTTTCCCATCAAATCCGTGTTGGTGATATACCTAGATGCAATCATAGAGATGATTGTATCACGTCAATATTTATGAGTTATGAAATAAACGTTATCATGTTCCTTGAATTAATCATCATTGATAAAGATTAACATGTATGTGACTTTGAATTAATCATCATTGATAAAGATTAACATGTATGTGACTTGTTGGTGAGGCTCTTTAACTTATATGATGTCGTCCTAAATGTATCCCTAGTCGAATTTCACTGGTCGGAACACTAGTAACTCTATCGATCAACACATATATTTATTGATGGCCATGTTTCACTGGTCATAAAATATAGGGATATCGAATCAATAATGTGAACACATGTTAGAGAACATAGTGTTGGATTGACCCACCTTGAGACACTAATGAGATTATTATAATTTCATGTGTCATCAGTTGGTCTCAAGCAATGATGACGTATAATCCTTGGACCTAAGATCAACATAGTTTTCTAAATATGTAATAGTAGACTTTGGGGTTGTCAAACGCTACTCCATAATTGGGTAGTTATAAAGGTAGCTTTCAGGTATGTTGTAAAATATACAGAGAAATATGACTAATCGGATATGGGATTTGTACCTCCTAACATAACACAAGAGATGCCTCTGGACCCTCGATGTGATCGAACAAAGAAAGTGCATGGCTATGCCACTAGTGGTCGAAGAGTTCGACCACGTGAAGTTATCCGACACATGACCGAGAAAGTATTGGACGGTCCATGGATGATATAATATCTCGCCTGGAGTTCAACCAGATATCGTGAGGCAAAGGGAGAATACACGAGTAGGTCGCTCAATTCGAACAGATACGAACTAGTCGTATAGAGATACGAGCTGGTCGTAATCTGCTCGAACATGATCAGTAACTAGTCGTGACCTGGTCGTAAGGAGTTACGAACCAGTCATGACTAAATACGAACTGGTCGTATATAGATACGAGCTAGTCGTAAGTGATAAAAACCTACTCGTAGATCATATCGCATTAAGGTTCGTTCGATATAATTTATGTGTATTCGAGAATCGTTTATGTCCTACTAGGAACCGCTAACAACTCGTGATCGAAAAAGGATTTCGAGTCACAACCGATTACGCATGAATGTACCGGGTGACACACTTAATAGGTTGGAATAAATGAGTTCGGATATGATCCGTTATGGGCACTATATAAGGAGATGTATGAAGTTGTTGGGATACATGAAATACGTGACGTGAGTTGCTCCACCGAAACCCTAGCCGCCATCTTCTTTAGAGCCTTACCGTGCGAGTTGGTGTTAGCACACCGACGCACGGTGTTCCATCCCTAGACATGTGGATATCGTAGAGGCACTACTTCGGTTGTTATTGCGCTAAAGGATGATCCACGACTTCGCAAGGAATGCGATCGGCGCTGAGGACAGTGGTTGATCAACTACAGTGGACGATTGACTACTTCATCGACGTGCTATATGTTGAATTTGACAGCTCTAACTCTTATTTCGCTGCACTGCGCGTCTGGTGGTAATAATCTATGATCTTATGCTTGCATGTTATCCTGGTTTACGTGGTATATTTTTTGAATTATTAGCTAACGTGGCATACTCGTATCCCATCAATCTGAGCATTTTGGTGATCAGGTAGCCGTTCGACCTCCTCCTCCGACGAGCTTAGCTACTTGTTGTATGCCTCTCCCTCTACGGGTATGCTTTTGTTGCAACACGCTTTCCTCGTTGTTGCAGAAAGCTTTTTTGTTTGTTGCAATGTTTCTTAATCAAATCTCGTAGTAAGAGATATTTTGTTGAAGTGGAGTAATTGATCTATTGCATTGCGATATTTTCTTGTTGCACCAAGATTTTTTTTTTGCTGCAATTGGAGATGTGATTTGTTGCAGCACTTTGCTGCTATGGTTTGTTGTCACCGAATGTGGTTTTGTTACACACTTAGCAATCATTGTTGCGCTCGTGTAACATCCCAAAAATTTGGTTTGTTTTGAAGTTTAAAAAGAAATGTAACCATTTGAATTTTTCTACTAAAGTTAAAGCTTAATTAGAATTTTCAGAGAGAAAAAATAATTTAATATGAATAATTTCAACATCAACTATTGTCAAAATTATTTTATTTGGGTTCCTTGTGCTTGGATATAGTTTCTAGAATTTTCTAGAATTTTTCTGAGTTCATTTGATTTTTTTTCTATTTGCTATTTGTATTTTTAGTATTTTATAAAAAGCAAAACCCACTACTATTTCCGGTCCGCCCACACTGTAGCATAGTTTTCATGCCCATCCATCTGATCCCGCCCATTTCGGCCTTTTGCTCAACAGAGCCACCCGAGCCACTCGCTTCTTTATTCTTTGTCCGGTGGGCCAGCTGCTTTGCCACGTCCCCGTCGTCTTCATCCGGGACTCCTGGAGTCCATGTTCTAGCCGAGAAGCTCCTGTGTCGGCCTTCTTTGGCACTCCCCCATCCCGGTGCTATATAAAGCCTCCCCCCTGCGTCAATCTCTTCGCCCCAACTTTCTCCTCCGAAACCCTAAGGTGTTGTCCCGGGTTCGTTGTCGTTGCGTCAGATTTTGGTTAAACACAGAGCGTCGTCGAAGCTCCTTCACCGCCGGAATTCACCACCGTCAGTCCACCTCCGCCCGTGATTCCACCGCGGTTGGGTGTGCATTAACAAGAGCTACGCCGTGCTTCAATCATCTCCTCCCGAGGACCCCGGCGCCGCTATTTTTGTTTTCATCCGACAACCGGCCGACGCCTCCCTTTACCGATCTACATTTTCAGTGAGTATTTGGCCAAATCTCGCGTGTCACCAGGTGCTACGCCCTATTCTCGTCCGAAGCCCTCTCCTCTATTTGCTTCTCCTCCACTGAAGCGCCACCGCCACTTGTCTTCTCCATTTCCGACCACCGTCGCCTTGTCGGCAGTAAGGTCGAGCTCCAGTCGTCCCGAGCCCTTTGTGTGATCCTCAGGACATCGCCAACCCAGTGCTCCCTTCACTTTTCCTCGGGCTTCACTCCTTCACCGATGTCGTCGTAGTCGTGGAGCTTACCACCGCCAAAGTCGCCGCCGCCGATGAATCGCTGTCGCCGGACCAAGACACTGCCTCCCAGAGCTTCGCTGTCTCCTCGGTATTCCATTTTGCTACCCCGCCGGAGTTCCTCGCGCCGCCCGCTGCTTCCTCTGCTTCTCTGTGTTTGCTCTCTCGGCTGATGTGGCTGTCCACGTGTGTTGCCGTGTCAGCATCCTTGCCCTCGTGTCACCTACGTGGCGTTCCAGTCAGCACCGCGTGGCTCAGCCCACCAAAACTCAGATCCAAAAACCAGGTGAACTTAGTTCACGTGGGCCGAGCCACTTCCAAGTGGGACCCACATGTCAGGTGGATTTTCTTTTCCTTTCTTTTTATTGTTTGGCTGAAATTTGATGCTGATGTCAGCTGACGTCATTGATCAATCTTTTAGTAGAAAATAATCCCAGTAAATCCATAAATTCTGATTTTCAGTATTTTATATGATTTCAATCTTCCAAACCCCATATATTTTGCATCCGAACTCCGATTGAGCTCATCCAAATTTCTAAATTAATCAAAATTCGAGATCTATTTATCTAAGATTTTTATTTAATTTTTAGAGTTAGTTTTACCTTTGTTTTGTATTTATTTGATTTATTTTCTTTGTTTGCGAGTAGACGTTAACTCTTCGGGCAATTTTGAGCAAGGAGGAGTACACCAAGATCAAGACAAATACCAGGGTCTATTCCAAGGCAAGCCGTAGTCCTTTGATCATATTGAATCTATGATTTCAAAAGTATATTATTTCATACAAATGCATGCTATCTTTATATCATCTGTTTTGGGATTAGCTATCACCTGTTTTCATTATGCTTCCTTTGATTATTCGAATGCCATGAATCATTTGTCACCTTAGCATGGTTAATTTTAGTTGGACATATTTGTATCACCAACATGGGTATCGTATTGATACTTAGTTCAGCTTAGTTACGATGGGTTCATCATCACATGTGTTATAATGACTAATCTTGACTTAATGATATATGAAATTGTAGTGGTTAGCCACTGTTGTTAAAATTTGAGTACCATGATAGGGGATATCATTGGTTAAACAAAATGATTTTTGCTCAGGCGAGTGGATAGTGGATTGAGGGTGTGGTTAGCACGTTGTGGGTTGTGGTAAGATCGCTTGAGTAATATGTCAAGGACTTAATCTTGTGCGTCATTGAACTATATCTTAACTGTACAACCACATGTCATGTATGGGCGGGACCTGGATGATTAATTAGCAATGTCTTAATTTCGATTCTGTCTTAGAAGTGTGAGTTACGAGGACGTACTCACAATGGCGCAAGAGGGGGCCCTGTCTGGTCGGTTAGACATTCAATGTTGAAACCTTAGCGGGCAGAACTGGATTAAGAAGGAGCTTTGTAAATATTTTACCACATGCTCTAGACTGGTTACCTAAAGTAGTAAGCAGTGGTATCAACGGATGCCAAACAAACTAGAGAAGTCGTGTTATGTGAGTCAAGCTGTACAACCTCTGCAGAGTGTAAAACTATTCGAATAGCCATGTCCGCGGTTATGGAAGTACTCGGGTATTTCACACGAGAGATGGAATTTCTTATAAAATGTGTCAGAGTGTGAATGAGAGGTTCACTTGATGAATATAATGTTTGTTCGGTGAACGGGTAATTCACTTGGTGATTTGTGTCGATTAGTGAATGGGGAATTCACTTGTCATTGGTTTGGTTGGAAAGTGAATGAAAAGTTCACTGGTTGTTTCAAATAAATTATTTTACTTAGTTAAAATTCTTTTCAATTACCTACTTCAATCTATTTATTGTAAATGATGTTTTCTGCAAAAGAACCATACAGCTAACCTTTACAAGACTTGTATGAATACTATTTGCATACATTTTCCTACAGCCTGCTGAGTGCTTTATGTACTTACGGCTTATGCCTTTGTTGATCAGTTGAAGAAATGTCAAGCTGCACAAGAGTTCTTTCAGAAAGAAGACTATGAAGGTTTTGCGGATTAGGATGCATTCTTCACTTAATTACCTGTGGCATATTGATCGGCCTTTCCAAGTTTCCCGCTCCGCTGCAAGAGTTTATTTGTTTCTTTAGCCCTGCGTGGTAAGTTAAGTAAATGTTGACCATAAGGTCCAGATATTATTACTGTTTGTTATCTTTGAGATCTTTTTACTTAAATCAAATAAATGGATGGTATTTCATCACTGTTTCCTGTGTTAGCTAGCTACTGATTTGGGACTAGTTCAGAATACACAGAGGGTTCCTGAGATGCATTTTCGGGTCCCGACAGAGGTGGTATTAGAGCCATATCGACTGTAGAACGCAACCTTAGTTAGCATGGTCATTTTAGTCAAAGCTTCAAAACTTATTTTCTAAATCAAATCAACTTAATTTGACTTAACTTGTTGTTCTTTCTCATCTACTCTATTCTGTCCTCATCTCAGTCTGCTCTATTCTCACTATATTCTATTTCTCATCATCTTGTGCAGGCTAATGTCATGACTCATAGATTCAGTGACCACTAGAGTATTTTATATAACTGGCCCATTGTTTATACTTTATATGCAGGGCGTCATACAGGCAATACTCAGGTAAACACAAGCAAATGACTTACTTCCTTTTCTCTTTTATAATTGATTTCTATAGTTACACAGGTTTAGTGATCTGCATTTTCTGGTATAAATATTTTGTACCGCTGGTATGTGGGTTGTTTTATTGCTCATAGCCTGCTACTGCAACAGAACTGAATGAATGATGCTCATCTGTAACCTGTTACCAGTGATAATCTATGTTGCCATGGCTGTTCCTATACGGACTGCATGGGCTGGTGGAGATTTAACTCAACACTTTCTTTAATCATTATTTTGGTTGTCTCATTAAGATAGAAAAACATTGTGAGATCTTTTATTAGTCAAACATATAGTTGAGCATAAAGCACTTCACTAACCAAAGTTGTGTCCATCGTTTCTACCTCATGATGTATGTGGTTTTTAAGCACTTCAGTTCTCCTTATCATGATTTATAAAAGCATACACATGGATAAACATTAATGTATATTCTAGAGTTACTTCAACTCGAAAAGGCTTTTCCCCTTGCCCCTTGGTTGTCTTATATACGTGATTGTTAGAAATTTAGTTATCTCATGTTTTATTTACCTATATTGAAGATTGGGTAAATTTGTTCAGTGTCATCGCGATCGTTAGCGAGTTGTAAAATACCATCGCGAACGAGATCGACTGCAAAATACCATCACAAACACTATAAATTCTGGAAAATGCCCATTTGGACAGATGTCTGCTTGTTTAAGAACATAAGAAGTCAAAATCTTAATTGTTGTTAATTTATATTCTCGCTCTTTACCATGCGATTAATACTACGAAGTTTCTCAACTAACTATCTGAAACTGCCCATGCTCTGCGCTCACAATATTCACAACAATTTTGCAGCACAAAATCGGCACCATCCAAGGATATGTCTGTTACTAAACTTAAAAAAAGAAGAGTATGCAGGATGCAGGAAGCAACAACTACCTCTAGTTATGTCATCTATACCATCATCTATACACATCTATGTTTATTTTGTTATTCTCTTACAAAATTAACCAACTTATCTACAACAGATTTATCTCTAAACAGTTACTTCGTCAGAAAATAGTGCAATAGCATACCTACCGTTTTGCTTCACCTTTGAAATCCGTTTTTGTACCCTCTGCTACATCACTCACTTCTATTTCATTTATGCAATATACTCTTGGTAACACATGTTGTGCCCTATGTTCCTCGTGTAGTATTATACACTCCTTTATTTTGTACTCTACTACATCACCCACTCTTCTTACTTTTACATAATATACTCCTAAGAACGCATCAAGTGTTCTATGTTCGTCCTGTAATATTATGAAATTCCTATATATGCTACCAAACTGCGTAGAATCTGAGTTTGCTGGACTTGTTTAGTTCAATTTGTTCTCAGTTTCAGTATACTCCTTCTGCCTTTTATCTTTTATGAAGCTACGAATGAAACCTATCAAGTTTTAAAAAATGTTTATTGTTGCATATAGACCTTCCGTTGTCTGGTCATATTAAATATATCTTCATCTCAGCTCGCCATGCTTGTTTTATACAACAAATTCTCAATTTCAGTATGCTACTTCTGCATTTTATCTTTTAGAAAACTGCAAATAAAAAGTGTACAATTTTTTAAACTTTTTTTTTGGTTGCATATAAACCTGCTTTTGTCTCTTTTTATTTGCTCCATACATCGTACATCGTGCTATATATTTATAACTATCTTTACAATCTTGTGTAATACTAGACGTAACTTCTACAGCTTAAAAAAACAGAACTCAACGTTTCGTACACGCGCATTAACATGCGCGCCGGGCTCTAGTTCTAGTAAAACTTCGATGCCATACATGAACAGTCTATTGAGAACTTACCACGGTACAAAATAACCTTGATTTATGCTTCAACCAGTCTCGCTCAAAGTATGATTAAAAAAGATCCAATAAGCTTGATAACCATATCATTCGACTTCCATTTTATAAGCTCATTTGACCATCTACTTTCATTCTAAAAGCCTTTCCTCTTCTGGTATTCTGACGAGCCAAATCACAGTCGGTTGGATGGCGGAACGATGCATACGTTTATGCATATATTTATCTATTAGGGATGGCAATCGAGCGCGGTGGGTAAAGGTAATGCTCACTTATATCCATACTTGCGACGCCGAATCCCCTCCACGGGCATACCCGTGAAGGACGACGGGCAAAAAAACTCGCATATGCTCGTCGCCCGCGGGCATGCCCGTTTACCTGCGAATAATGTATCGCCGCCCGTAGGTACCCATCGCCCGCAGGCATGCTCGTTACCCACAAGCAATGCATACATCAAGTCCATCATAATTCACATATCAATGGTGCATCACACATTCAACAACTAATAAAGTTCATCATAATTCACATGTAATGTTCGACAAGACAATTAATCAAGTTCAACAAATAAAATAAAAATACAAACTAACATAGTTCTTTACACATACGGGTATATTACGGGTAATCAGGCGAAGCGAGTACGGGTGGAGTTTACCTATGTCCACATCTGTTTACCCGATGAGTAAGAAATTGTGATCGTTTTCATATCCGTAGGTAAAAAAAGATGTTTATACTTGTCTCTGTTAAGGTATTTATTTGCGGATAGGCGGATATAATTGCCATCCCTAGCATCCATGCAAAGCCAACGCTCTGCTCAGTGGTGTCGAGTGCACGCCTTTATTGACGCTCCTCCCCACCAACCACCTCCCACCACCACGTTAAATGCCATGTGAGCCCCGCTGCCCTCGGGCCCCACCCGTCATGTGAGCGCATGTGTATACCAGCGGTGGGGAGGGGGGCCTGTGTTGTTTGGCGAGATGGAGCGTGGCCGCGGACGACGACGACAGAAGAGGGCAACGGCACGTGCGAGCCGCGGTGGCGTGGGGTGGCGCTGCCGCCCTGCATGCCAGAGCGCCAGCCTGACAGATTGCGTCCGCGGCCAAGCGCATCATTGGGAGGTTTTCAAGTTCGTATTGATGACGGGGGAGAGGACGGCCGTGATGGTTGGGTTGGACGCGCGGAGGGGCGGAGCGCACGAAGCTCGGCGTGTGGTGTTGTCGTGTGGACCTGCGTACCTGACTTTGTCGTGGTCATCGAAGGCAGCGCCCTTTTTGTTATTGTTCTTGAACTGCATATGCACGGTGCTGTCCTTGAATGGTCCTGTCATTTACTCCCTCGGTCCGTAATATTTGTCCAAAGCCCTGTACGCACCTAACACGACATTAAATCTTTTTTAAAAAATTATTGGACTATACATACACTGTTAAATACTCAATCCGACCAACGGGCGACCTACCCGGCTACTACTTGTGTCAGTTCGGGATGGCGGTCCAAGTCGTGTTGTGTTGGGTCAGTCTGAATCCGTTTAGTCTGTTAGAATAAAAAAACTAAAAAAATTTAAAAAATATGTATAATTCAGAAGTACACATAAAAATTAAAAAATAAGACAATAATATTAAAAATATAATAAAGAGTTTTATTAATGCCCATCTGGCCGCCTCGTAAAAACCTTCGTCGAGTAAAAACTCAAAATAAGAAAACCTTGATAAAGAAAAAAGAGTACATGCTATAACTCTATGATTGTACATACATGATACATCATTGTTCTATGTGTCAGTGTTATTTTCTAAGTACAGATTTTCGAACACCTCCGATAACTCTGAATTTATCACAGAGTATTATATTCGTGAATTAGTTTGTTCCCAGTACTTCACATTTAGAAGGATCTCCATCATCTCACTTGTGAGACTTGTTCTTCTCTCCTCCAATATTCTTCTAGAAAGATTGAAAGCAGACTCGGAGGAAACCGTAGAGACAGGAACAGTTAACACATCACGTGCAAGTATGGATAGCACGAGATGTGTTAACTTATGGGCTTGCCACTCAAGTGCGAGCGGACTCCCCAGAACTTATTCTCATACATTTGGTAAACCTCGTATAACCGAGAACGAACTTCTGCAAAATAGTTAGTATAGTTTAGCCTCGTAGCATCACTAAGAAGATCAAGTACAATACTAAATGCATCAATTTTAGCCCTAGGATCTAAAAGAAATGTAAATGCATATAAGTAAGGGATTTCTCTCCAATATTTAAGGTATTTAGATTTCATGGAAACAATAGCATCGCATAAAACTAAGTTATTTTTATACATTTTCAATTGAGTAGCAAACTGTAAAATAGTATGCACAATAATAGGAGATTGTAATACCCCGGCCTGCTCGTAGCGTGGCCCATGTGGCCCATGAGGAGTTGTGTGGTGGGATTAGTCCCACATTGCTTGTCTCAAGTGAGTTGTACTAGTATATAATGCCTGTTGGATCCAAACGTAGCACCTCCGGGTTAACCCTTTTACACGAAGCGAGGACGAAAGTGTAAGTGAGGTGCTATGTGGCGTAGTCCGCCTCACGCTGGTCGGGCATTGAGCCGATTTTGGGTCGTGGTGTTACAAATGGTATCGAGCATCAACTCACAGACGGGCGCGTCTGGGGGATGGGCGGGCATATGGCGCATGGCGCATGTGGGCGGAGTGGACACATGGCATGGCATATGTGCCAAGACCGGACGACTGGACGTGTACCGAGGGGTGGTTCAGGCATTTGCAGCGTATGCGATATCTTTGCCGGCGAGGGCGCCTTAAGGGGTGAATGTAATACTCCTACTGCCAGGCGTGGCCCATGTGGCCCATGAGGAGTTGTGTGGTGGGATTAGTCCCACATTGCTTGTCTCAAGTGAGTTGTACTAATATACAATGCCTGTTGGATCCAAACGTAGCACCTCCGGGTTAACCCTTTTACACGAAGCGAGGACGAAAGTGTAAGTGATGTGCTATGTGTGGGCGGGTCCGCCCCACGGTGGGCTGGGCATTGAGCCGATTTTGGGTCAGGGTGTTACAGAGATGTTGGATAGTAGACAGCGGACAAACACAACAGTTGCCTCATAAATTTTTTCTAAAAACGACAGTATCTTCTCAGCAACGAACTAATGTTGCTCAGTTAATAGTATAATACCGTCAGTGCTAGGATAGTGCGTTTGAATAAAAACAGAAAAAATGATCTTGTATGGTAAAAGATTCTTAAGCATGAGGTAAGTAGAGTTCCATCTTACCTCCATGTTCAAACCGAACTTTCTTGGACGTACATCTAAAGCCCTGCAGAAGTTCTTATATTGTGTGATTCTTACGTTGGAATTATTCAAGAAAAAATCGCATCGCGAAAAGCTTTAACATACGGATTCAACCTCTTCAAACCACATTTGACTATAAGGTTGATAATATGACAAGAGCATCGTTGATGTAGCAAGAAGGAATCGGCATATGTAATAAACACTGGAGTAAGAATGTCCATGGCCCTAGAGTTTGAAGCGGTTTTATCTAAAGTAATTGTGAATATTTTGTCTGTAAGACCAAAGTCTTCTACGACTTTGATAATACAGTTCGCAATATTCTCCCCCATGTGTGCTACATCAATTAATTTCAAAGCTATAATTCTTTTCTGCATTACCAAATCATCATTTACATAATGCGCAACTACACTAAGGTAATCCTCCCTAACCCAACCACTCCATATGTCCGAGATCAGCGCCACCGATAATGTGCACGTACTAAATAATTCCTTTATTTTATTACAACGTTCATTATAATATTTTACTATATCTCTAGTTGTTATCTGTCTAGAAATGGAAGAAAATATATGATTATGCACAGTTATGATGTAATTTTGGAAAGAAGCTGACTCGCCAAGGCCTAACGATAAATCCCTAGGAGCAATTAAACGACAAAGAGATTGGTGGGCTACATGAGGATTATAGTCCCAGCTAGATACCGTATCGTCCGGGTTGTATTGCAACTGCGTCTGTCTCATCATCAATCCTTGCTTGGTTCAACATCTTGTAGCATATCTAAGCAAGTATTCCGTTCCACCTAGGGATGGCAATTGTGCCCAATTAACCGAGTGCCCGCGGGCGAATACCCTAATAGAGGCGGGTATTGGCGTCCTTCTTTGCCCACGGGCATGAAAACGGGCACAATTCCTTGCCCATCGGGTAAACGGGTATAGGCATGGGTAAGCTCCACCCGTACCCGCTTCGCCCGATTACTCGTAATATATCCAAATGTGTAAGGAACTATGTCAATTTGTATTTGTATTTTATTTGTTAAACTTGATTAGTTGTCTTGTCGAACATGATATGTGAATTGTGATAAACTTTATTAGTTGTTGAATGTGTGATGCACCATTGATGTGCGAATTATGATGAACTTGTTGTATGCATTGCTCGTGGGTAACAAGTATGTCCGCGGTCAATGGGTACCCACAGGCGGCGATGCATTATTCGCGGTATGGGCGGGTATGCCTGTGGGGGGAATTCGGGGTCGCGAGTATGGGTATGGGCGAGCACTACCCGTACCCGTCGCGCCCGATTGACATCCCTAGTCCACCTGTAGACTTTGCAGACAATTCATGGTGACAAATTTTACAAATAGCATATGGTATCTCATTTTCCGCTGCGTTTTGCTTGGTTGTCCTGTCGAAATTCTCCCACACTCTCGATGTAGACGATCTCAACCTCTTTGCTCCTGTTGCCGTGGAGCCTTGCTCCTCTGGTGAAACCTCCGGTTGGTTTGAGGCAGCCACAGCCGCCTCCATGTACGCAATTTCCTATGGTGAAAAGTCTGTAATCACCAAGAGCAAAGCTGCCGTAAGGACTGTCCATAACGAGAACTGCAAAATCGAAACCAACACTATTACTACTTTCGTATTAGCATAACAAGAATTAACAATAAAAGTATTACAAAAATGGTATTGTACCTCTTTCGCTGACTCGCTGCCGAAAATTAAAATTTTCAAATTTTGGCATAATTTTTTGAATTTTCCCAAATTAGCTCAACACAGATTTGAATTTGCACAACACAATTTCAAAGAGAGAATGGAGAATGAAGGGGTGCTGAATGAGAGGGGTACGATGCTATTTATAGAAAAAAAAAATTAGGATTTTTTGAATTTTTTTCTATTCTTAAAGACCCAAACAATCAAAAATGGTCAAAAAGGCTAAAAATCCTACGAGCCGGACCGGGCCATGCCGTGCCGTGCCTAGGTTAGGCCCACGGGCCCGCACGGCCCGGCTGCCCTCCCCTGCCCGGCCTACCCGCGCCCATGCCTTCTTCTTCCCCATTCTTGGTGTGCCTCATGGCTGCTGTTCGCATGTGACCACGCGTCCTCGTCTCTGTTGCCGGTCTCGTGCCCCGCGCCTCCTCGCCTCGCCGCTCGCCTCCTCGGATCCTCCCGTGAGCCGCCGCCATCTCGCCTGCCGTCGCGTGGCCGAAGTCGCCTCGGCCGAGCTCCTCGCCTCTCTCTGCTGTGCGATCCGCGCTCGCTCGGCCTCCTCTCGCGTCATTGGCGCCGGTCGTTCTTCCTCTGGTCTCATGCCGCCCGGCCCCACCTTCTTCCTCCACGCGGCTCTTGGCCGCCATGTAAATCTTAAATCGGCCTACCATGAAAATGCCGACCGTCTGTCGTGTCTATGTCGTGCCGTCTTGGCCCGATAGACCCGGCCATTTGACCAGCTCTAAATCCGACTAAAAAAACTAATTATTTTGGAAATCAAAGCACGGTCCAAAAATACAACTTTGGCCACCAATGGCTATTATAATATATTAATAAAACCCAACAAAATTATAGTAGTATGGAAGTACTTTTCAAGGTAAATTTACGCATATAATTTTCATGTATCTAATCTAATTATTTAAAAAAGATATCAACAGATAATGTTTCCAAAATTTGACCACACGCGTTCCGAAATAGCTTATTTTTTTAAAACGGAGGGAGTAATATACTATAATCATGTATCCACTTTTCAGCATTAAAGCATAGATACAAAATGAAAATATTACAGTAAATGTTATATTATGAGAGGACGTTTCCCCAGGAGCATAGACCGAGGGAATACCATGCTTCAAATGTTTCCGAACAAGTGTACTTTTACCATACTTTGTTTTGTTTTTGCGAGGAATCCATGTTACTGCTTTAACTTTAACCCTGAATCTGAATTCAGTTCTGATCAAGCAGCTAGCCACGGGCCCACGGCCACGAGAGTGACCACTTTTCAGTTTTCACAGCCCAATTATACCGGTCCACAGTATATAACCCATCTTCTGTGGATCTGATGTAACACTACTCTTCATTCTGCGCTAATGAAATGTAAGCACTTCTTTTCTCCATTAATAAAATGTAAGCACTCCCCTGGTCGTTTAAAAAACTGGGTTCAGAAGACGGCAGCTTCGAATTCTCAGCCTTTTCTTGTCATGACCAAAGGCCGTCCTCTGCACGTTCAGATTATTACATTATCTGACACCAAAATTGTAGATCTTAGAGTTTTGAAAAATGTACATAACAGTTCAGATTGTGGCTGACACCAAAATGAAGCATTAGATTGTCCTCATGAAATTTAATCTTGTATAAACATATTATACTTTGAAAACTTTCAAGTATCCATGTGGAGTTCCCGTTGGATAGGAAGATTCTAAGCAATAATGAGCTAATTGTAGCAGATAATGGAATATCTATACCATTTTCGGCCAAAGCAACTAAACTTTCAGCTCAGCTAAGAGCATGAGACTTATAGATAACTCTAGATTTAAGTTAGATTATCAGACTGTAGCAAAGGATGAAGACATACTTCAGCAATATGAATATAAATTCATCCCAGCGTGCATATATAATTTATCAATGATCTCAACTTCTCAAGTTACACAAAGTCATGTGACCGATCAAACCTGCAAACTATAAATTCATAGGTCGGCGAGTTAGGTTGCATACGTCAATAGTAGCGCATGTACATCCCCAATTCTCCATTCCTTAATTCCCCGGTCTCAAATCCCAAATTCTCAATTCAACATTTTTATTAATTATTTTGTAATTTCTCTAGATTCTTTGTGGTGTTATTTCTAGTATGGGAAAATTGTGCTTTATTTTTTTGCTAGCGTGAATATTTAATTTTTGGGAATTACTATATAACTTCCGACAGTTTTTTGAAGCCAAAACTGTCACTTTTTTGTTTGTTAGATGTGCTATAAGATTCATGTTGTCAATGTGTTGTAAGAAAAAAACATAATAGTCGAATTTTCATTCGTCCTATATGCTTTGAGATCTGCACCTTTTTCCATCTGATGAACTAGGCCTGAATTTATTATGATTTTTCTTCGAAACATATCAGGTTCACTACATTGTCGTATTTTGTTAGTATATAATTTATTTTTTTGGTGAAAGATCAGCATGGATCAAGACAAAAGGTATTATATAGCTTAAGGACCCTTTTGTGGTTTTTACCGATCTCGGTGTTTGGAGAAAAGATCGGATTTATAGGATAAATGTCATACTATAAAGAGTGATCATGGCTAGTAGCTTGATGAACTATTTTTGTGCCATTATGATCAACTAGGGTTCATGCATTGTCTTGATTTGAGCTTTTGGAAACATATTTTAAAAATCGGTATGACCGCTGTTGATAAGCGGTACTATCGCAAGTCGGTAATACCGATATCTATATGGCGGTACGTATTTTCCAGAAAGCGTGTTTTCGAGTGGTTTGCTACTCTCTGAAAAACGGAATGACCATATTTTAGTTGCGGTACTACCGCAGGTCAGTAGTATAAAAAAATACATGGCGGTACGTATATTACAAAGAACGTGTTTTGGGGAGTTTTGATCTCCCTTGGATCGGTATGACCGCAAATCCCTGAGTGGTACTACTGGAGTGCGGTATTACGAAAGTTTACTTGGCAGTATGAGTTTTTCCAGAGAAAGTGTTTTTGAGAATTCTTGAGCTCTGGAAAATGGTAGCTTCGTTCTAGCTGAGCAGTACGACCGCGATGCGATAGTACCGATTTTTAGTTGGCGGTAGTACCATAACTTTATGTGTAATGGCTAGTTCAGAGCGTTATATGATATTGTCCCGACCGCTGAGCCGAAGATCGGTAGTACTGGGTTTTCAATAACGGCTAGTTTTGTGGTTGGAGACTATAAATACACCCTCACCTGCACCAATGTAGAAATCTTTGGCCATATTGAATACTCTTGAGACTTTGGTGCTCTCTCTTCTACTCTTTTGCATTCAATTCACTCTTTGAGGTAATTGAGAGCTAGTGAAGTGCATAACATTCATTAGTTGATCTTTTGGAACTTGATAGTCTTCAAGCAAGCGATGTGATTTATTAATATTAGTGCTTGCTGGCACCTAGACGGCTTGGAGAAGCTGTGCGGTGATTACTTCGAGAAGCTTGTGAAGTGACCCGACAATGGTTGTGATTGGAGTGGTGCTCACCAACTCCGGAGCGGAGGAAGAGCGACTATAGTGATCGAGGGTGAGGATCAATTCGTCGAGCCGACATGATTTGTTCAAGCTTCCTCAACTTGGACTAGTGAAGACCGGCAAGTCTTCGATACCACGGAAAAAACTTTATTATCTACATTGTGGTTCAATTTCTTGTCTTTACTCTTCCGCATTTACAATTATAGTGTTTTACTTGTGTAGAATTGCCTAGCTAGAATTGTATCTAGTTTTGTCTAGTTCATAATTATGATAAAATTTATAATTAGTTGAAGTATTTTAAAAGCCTCATATTCACCCCCTCTAGTTGGTTATCCTTGATCCTACACGCCTCCTTCAAAGTAGTCGCATATCAGAGACAGATCTCACTATAAACAGATATGTCTGGAGTCGGGTGACCAGATATTTAATTACGCATATCACAGACCGTTCTTAAAAAGAATCGTTTGTGATATGTCTCCGTGATACGTATCACATATGGTTTTAAATAACCACCGTATATGATAATCGTGGGCCTCACAGACAGTTCTTGCTAAGAACCGTCTGTGACATTCGGAGACCTCACATATGGTCTCTGAATTATCACAGACGATATTTATTCAAAACCATGTGTAATACGTATCACAGACGGTTCTTAACATTATCCGTCTATGATATGTGCCATTAAATATCTAATAATCCCCTCGATCCAGATCTATCTATAGTGATAAATGTCTCTGATATATATGTGGATGCTTTGAAGGAGGCGGACGGCTCTGAAAAAAATACCGTAGATTTTCAAGTGTGCTTGTAGATCTATTTGCTCTTGGTGATCTAATGTTAGTATTCATTTGTCTCTAATGCGACTACTTTGAAGAAGACGGCGAGGACGCTTAAGAAAGCAACCAAGCCCACCACAAAGTATGATCTTTTTTGGTTATCGTCCACGTAGCATGAGGTGATGAGATGGTAGCTACGGCCTACTTAATCGAACCTAACACACTCTCCTGGTAGCCATACTTCATGAACTTGAAGGGACTGGTCATACCGTCATTGTATTTCGGCTTAGCATAATCTTACTTCATTAGCATTCTCTGACTAGTTGGTATGACCAGCCCCTGCGTGTTCAAGAAGCATAGCTGCCAGGAGAGTGTGTCAGGTTCGGTGAGGTTGGTCGTGGCTGCTGTCTCATCCTCCTCATGTTGCGTGGACGACCCCTAAAAAATCATGTTTCGTGGTGGACTTGGTTGCTTTCTTAGACGTACTCATCGTCTTCTTCAAAGTAGCTGAAAGATCTAGACCCGCCATTATGAGCTAATGGATTGTTTTGGTGATTAATGATAAATCCAAATATGAGACTAACTCTTTCATCTAGTAACATCTTGTGTAGTCTCATTTGGATATAAAGGTGAAATTCAATGAGGTATGCAATCAGCATCTTAATCTTATATATTGTTGCATTCCTCGGATCCAAAATATAGGATTGAACTCAACCATAATTTAAACTTGAATATGTGCATATAATCTTATTACACATTTGTGTATGCACACATCTAGGGGGAGTTTTATTCTATATTTTGTGGTTTCATTAGTATTGATCCATATTCCATTCTCCACATATATTTTAGATCTTTACTTTGAAACAAAACCTTTGAGTATACAAAATTTGTGTAGTTCGTATATACTCATGTTATGAGTATATAGAACTTGTGTAGTTCTTGTATACTTAAGTTAGAGTATATATATAGCTAACCTCAACGTGGATTAGGGGAGACCGGTAAGTCTCCGAACACCACGGTAAAACATAATCGTGTCATCTTGTTTTTACTTGTGCTTTACTTTGAGCAATTTACATTCTTGCTTTAATTGCTGATATATCTTGTATGATTGCTCATATTGTATTGTGTTCATATTGTCGGTGCACTTAGTTGAGCTTAGTTGATTTAGGTTTTAATTGTGCAAAACCAATTCGCTATTAGCTTCCGCATTTCTATATTGGTTTAGCCCGATAAGATTTTTAAAACCGCCTATTCACCCCCCTCTAGTCGGCCACCTCGATCTTACAGTAGCCACGTTTATCAGAGACAGTTCTTGTTAATAACCGTTTATGATGCGCATCACAGATGGTTCCAATTACAAATCGTCTGTGATAAATAAACATAACAGACGGTTCTTATTAATAACCGTCTGTGATAATTATATATCACAGACTATTGTAGTTTATAACCGTCTGTGATACATATTACATACGATTTATCTCACTAAACCGCCTGTGATAGTTCTATAGCCAAAAAATATTCGTACGCCAGCATAAGTAGGGCCAATCTTGAGCTTTCTCATCTTCTTCTAGTACTTGAGCTCAGCTCTTTCTCCTTCTGGTCTCACCTCACCTCATCTCCACTTGAGTGAGGGCCATATGTATAACGCGTCGAGCTCACCGACTAGGAGGCCGTAGTGCTAGCCACTGCTAGGCGGGTGGATTGCCCTAACTGTCGTGTGCAAGCAAATGTGTTCTACGCCAACATCGAGGGAAATACTGGTCGGGTGTTTTACAAATGTCTTTATTTCTTAGTAAGTAAACTTGAGTTTGATTTCTTGCGGTTTGGATGTTTCTCTAGTAGCTATGAAATATGTGTGTTGTTTTGGCGTTTGTAAGGTTTTGTAGGCTAGAGGATGTCAATATTTTCAGTGGGCAGACACCATGGACAGAGCAAGGAGTGCAGTAATACAGGGCTAAGGATGGATTCTAGGCTGGAGCAGGAATGGAAGTTGTGCTGGAGCAGAGGCTAAACATGCTGGAGTTGAAGATGGAGCGCATTCTGGACCATATCAAGTGGCTAGAGAAAATGGTGTGTGTGTATCATTGTTATAATTTATGACACATTTTGTGAAGTAGCTGATTTCTGTAGTTGTATGCAAAATAGACTTTATTCATATCATAGACGGTTCCAACTACAAATCGTTTATGATACAAAATTATCATAGATAATTTTTTTGTTAAGAACTGTCGTGAATCATCACAGACAGTTATATTTAAAACCTGGGAGGAGCAATCTCACTCCGGGGGCGGCCAAACTCATAACCAGATCCCCTCCTCGTAGAAGCAGCTTTACTCGATGACGCGCTCTTCGGCCCTATCACCCAGTTCTTCACCCGATTCTGTACCCATCTCTTCTTCGTCCCTATCACCGGTTCGCTCTCCGCGTCGTCGTTGCCTGATTTTTTTGCCTCAGCTCACTCCTTTTCCTGAGCTCGCCCCGCAGCTCGCTTCGGATCTGCATCGCCACTTTGGATCGGGTCGCCTCCAAGCCTTCTCCCATGGCTTCAGCTGCTGTCATGGTCCTCTATTCGACACACTTCTGCTCGGTGTGCCGCCATATCTAGCTCTTCCTCACCGGTCTTTGATCCGTTGCCGCTGCCGTCGTCTTCTGGATCAGACCACTGCAGATCTGGTCTTCCCCTGCTTGGGCCGCCGCCGCCGCTGTCTGGCTTTGCTGGATCCTCTTCACCGTTGCATCGCTCGTCCGCGATGCGCTCGACCGCCTCTAGTCGGCTCGCTATGCCTTCCCGTTTCAGTGGAGAGAAAAGCAAGAGTGGGAGAGGAAGCTCTACGCTGGAGCTTTCTGTGTGTGACACTCATCGTGTTTTTTGTGTGCGCGAAAGCAAAAAGTGAAAAGCGTGTCGGGTAGGAGATTTTGGTGGTGGGCAGCAGTGAGGATTTGGGCAGCCTGCACAGTTTTGTTGCTCAGCAAGCACTTGGATCTGTTCTAGGTTCTTGTGGATAATCACGCTAGTTGGGAAGCTTTGATGCAGGAGGATTTGGTGGATTTGCTAGTGTTTTCACTTCTGGGGCCGATTTGCTAGTTATGCTAGTGCTGCTAGTTGTCTTTTGTGTCGCTTTTTCTTCCGTTGCGTCAATCCAAGTTCGTATCATCCAATCTTTGAGTTCGTCTGAGCCATACGAGTTCATAAATTTATTGTCAGTCATAGAAGCATAGGAATTTCTTTGCAGCAGCCACCGCTCTTTTCTTTGGGCCATGTAGATCCGCCGCCCCAAGCTTTTAAGGCCGCCGCGTTTCTTCCGGACTGTGTCTTCATTGTATTTCTTGTGCATTGCGCCGTATTTCTTCCGCACTGTGCCTCCGTTGCACTTCTTGTGCATTGCATCGCGCTTCTTTTGCACTGTATTTTCGTTGCGCTTCTTGTGCACTGTGCTCCGCTGTCTTGGGCTATGATCTGTGCCGCCATACTTCTATTTATTCATATTCGGCTTGACTTGACAATTTTCTCTATATTTGTCGATTTCATCATCTTCTTCGTCGTGTTGCCGCGGTCGACTTTGCTCCCGCACCTTGTGCTTTATGGGCTGTCGCACGACCCCGGATGAGGGGAGATCTTTTATCGACATATTTTCTAAAAGCTGCATGCTACGATGACATTATTAAGACTCGGATTTGGGATTTTCCCAAGTTTAATGTCAACCATTTCCAAATACAATGCTATTGCATACGCCTTACATTTGAGAGGTGGGTATTAGAGATATATTAGAGATATGATCTGTCTTTTGTATTTCCTTATCGGGTATATTCCTTTGTACGCTGTTTGTATTGCTCATTGGATCTCTTCAATATATACACAATATTCATAACACATGCAGTTATTTCACACATGTAGAAATAAGAATTCTCCTTGTCTGCCAGAGGTCACGCAAATCATTTTCTTTTTCCTTTCCAACATTCTGTCTAGCTCGAAGGACATGCCTAAAAGCCCTGAAGGTATAGTCCATGTGAAGATCTTTCAAATTTGTAGTTATCTGTCCTATTTCTACTTGACAAAAATTGTGTCAAATAAGATATGGACCGGTATATATGCATGCTCCAACAAAAATAAAGCATTCCTGATTTAAGGAGCCAGCAAAGTCCATCTTTTAAACGACAATAGCAACAGGACCTAAAAAAAATGGATAGAAAATTTCAAGTTAGAGCAGGGGAGCAGAAAAACTAGTTGAGTTTTGTGAAACTCTTATTCTGTCTTGTAGATGTGTTTCTGTTAAAGAGTTGAGTAGGTGAGGTACACTATGTTTGAGGACATGAAGAATGTGGTGATCATGGGATTTACAATTGCAGTGCTAATATGTTGTTAGCAATGGTGTGAAAGAGACATAATTTGTATCAGGGGAACACGCATGGCACCATTCTATTTCCATTTGCCTGTGATGCAATGGTTTTGTTACCGGACAACGCGCACTAGCATTTTACAGCATTTTATGGCTTCTCAATCTCACTGAGAATCTTATATTTGTAGTATTACTCAAGTCAAGCTAATGCACCCTTCTTTTCTGATAAAACTGTAGCATGAATGTAGCTTGTTAACTTAGCTGGCATTTTGCCTTTCTTGTTGCCGATCGATGCCTTTATTTTCGTGATTCTGAATCCCCTAAACAAGATGCATGGTTTGTTTTAGTCTTGTGATCTTTACGCCTTTGCGCTCTTACTTGCTAACCATTCACTTAAACTGTAGGGAGCAAAGCTGAGGAACCAAGTGCTTCCGGTGACCATTGGGCCTTGCAGGAAAGGGAGGTGCTGCTCTCATGATCTGCAGATCCTGTTTGTAGAAGGGTGACCACCGGACATCAAAGTGCCCCTACAAGGACCTTGCACCACAGGTCGATGATAAATAATTACGCGGACAGGCCTCCTACCGCTGACGGCTCTGGAGCAGCAGGCGGTGCCTCTAAGTATGTTCCTCCGGTACCGAGGAGGGAAGGTGAGTCGTTCCGTGGATCAGAGATGAGGCGTAGGAATGACGAGAACTCTGTCCCGTGTGACCAACCTGTCGGAGGACACCGGTGAGGCCGACCTCCGCGAGCTGGTCGACACATTTGGCCCGGTTAGCCGTGTCTACGTTGCGGTGGATCACAGGACTGGATCGAGCAGGGGGTTTGGCTGTTAGCTTTAATCTTAACTTAATTGGTTTTTGTATATCGTATTATTGTTTATTTGTATATAGGTTTTTTTGTATGGTTAGTGGAGCGTTAGTGAATTAAGATAGTCAGTGAGGAGGTTACACGTGGTTAGCGGAGTATTTCTTATGTGTAGATATTTTATTGGTTTATTAATTATTTGCTTGTAATGTGAGGGTCATCTTAACTCTATAAATAAAAGAAGAAAATTTAATCAAAAGTGTTCGTACGTGTGCGTTTAAAGGAAACAGGTGGTGTGTGGAGTACGTGCGCTAGATGAAGAAGGCTAAGTGGCGGCGCGCGGCGACTAACACGCTGATGGTATCGCATTAATCGTACCCTAAAATCTGTATTCAAATCTTAGAGCGATTTCGATTCATTTTATCTTGAACTTCAATTCTACACATGCTCCAAAAAATAACACGAAACTATATAGAAACATACATGATTTGAACCATTCAGCACAGATGCAGCAGCTACCACGAAAGCAACCCACTTACCTCTCACTTGCTGCTAGCTAAAGCCTAAAGCGCATCTTATTTTTTAGAAAATGCTACTAAAGCATACACGTCGGAAAAGCCCAATAAGCCCGGGCCGTATGCTATAGCCCAACTCCACATCTCCACCATACCTCCTTGCCGATAAGCGGGCCGGGTTTTGCCTTTTGCCCCAGCTCTAGTCGGGTTAGGGCGGTGCGGGGTTGATTATCATAAAATCATTGATATTTAAAGTACAACTCGTAACAATGGTAACAAATGTCGTTGAAATAACAAGTACCAGTTAATATTGTATTAGAGTTTAATACATTTTAAAACGTAAGAATCATATTATTTACTAAACGTGACTAACATATTATCGTAAACCATTTTACGATGATTGAATAATCATTAATTAAATGAAGCTATTTATATATAATAATATGCTAAATAGCCCTCACAGATACACCTGATCGGTGATACTTGCCACGATCAAGGAGGGTTACATTCAGTTCAAGTTACGACTCTCCTATGGTCGGATGGTTTGTTACGACCTGGTCGAATCATGACCAATGTTATAAAAGTTGGCTGCAGGCGGCGACTACGTGCCAATCGGCTTCATCCCGCGGCGACTTTCACTGAGGCGCTGCGCTAGGCGGGTTGGGCGCTGCGACGACGACAGTCGGTCCAAGGCGGTCGTCGACGGATCTCGGTGGCGCTGAGCGAGGCGGGCGCCGAGGCGGTAGATAAGAGGAGAACAGCGCCCGACGCCCCGACCACGTTGCGGCGCGCTAGGGTTCGGCCTCCCCCGCCGCCGAGTCGAGCTCGTCCAAGTTCCAGCCATCTCGCGTCGCCGATTGGAGCTCACCGCCACCGAATCGAGCTCGCCCCGCCATCTCCGCCGACAAATAGAGCTCGCCGCCTCCAAAACGCAGGAGTCCCACCGTCGAATCGAGGTACACCGTACTCCTCTTCCCTCTGCTCCCTCACCGTCGACCTTCCCTCTCTACTCTCGCTCCTCTCTGGTCCCCCTCCCGCGTCGCCGCCCTCCCATGAGATGCTCCACTCCTGCTCCCCCTCCCGCGCTCCCCCGCCGTCGACCTCCCCTCTCTGCTCTCGCTCCTCTCTGCCTCTCTGGTCTCCATGACGGTGGTGGTGCTAGGGGAGACGGTGGAGGACGCAATGGCTGCACGGTGCACGCCATGCCGATGATATGATATTGGAGGCGGCGGCGAACGTATTGGTTGACTGGTTGTTCTCTTTGGCGATGATGATGCAACGGTGCTGGAGCCTGGAGGCGGTGACGAACGTATTAGTTGACTGGTTGTTCTCTTTGCCGATGATGATGCAACGGTGCTGGAGCCTGGAGGTGGCGGCGAATGTAATGGCATGGCTGTACTCTGTGCTACTTCGACGGCGGTGGTGGACGCTGCAGGATGGCCAAGCCGGCGAAGAGCTTCAACAATTGCTTTCTTCTGTGAAATCTGATGCACCGACAGACACTGCCTTGAGTAGAGTTTGGGCAGACATATAACAGATTAATCATTAATATGGATCCATTCTGGCATTTTCTTCCAGTCAAGGGATTGTATAATTGTAATTGGCTAGATTAATATGGATTGTATAATTGTAATTGGCTAGATTAATATGGATTGTATAATTGTAATTGTAATTGGCCAGATTAAATGATTAATATTTGATGGTTTTCTTCCCGTTAAGGAATATACTGAAGAATGAATACTGAAAAGTTTACAGTCAAGGAATATACTGAAGATTAATACTGAAGAATGAATACTGAATATACTTTCTAGTTTTCTGAAGAGTTTCCAACTTTGTATACTGAAGAATGAAGATGAACATAGTGATAGTAGTATAGATCATATAATGCATGGATGGATCAACTACCATGGTCCATGAATTTGTGCAGGTAACTTTGTTAAGTTTGTTTGTGTGCCTTTCAATGTTTTAAGTTTTTAGCAGATAGTTTGACCGTATGTAACTATGGTTCATGGAATTCTCGTAATCACTAATCAAGATATTGTTATGTACCATAGTGTTATGTTACATTGTTACTTATGTACCATAGAAAATTGACATGATTTATTGTTGATTTGTCATTTTGTTAAGGACTCAAGATGTCATCCGTTGCTTCCGGAGGTGCGACAAGTTCAAGCGTCCTTAAGAGGAATTCCGAAGATATAGGATGTGAATTTGGGTATTTAGTTGATCCAAACAACTTGGATAGAGTGAAGTGTCGCTTGTGTCAAAAGGTAATTCACGGAGGGGTGTATAGGCTCAAACAACATATTGGTCATATTTGCGGGAACGTTGCTAGATGTCCAAAGTCCACACAAGAAGAACAAACGAAATACAGGAAGTCTATAGAGGATGCACAAGCATTGAAGAAAGCAAAGAAAGCAAAAGAGCAAGAGCTTAGAAAAGAAGTGACAATTGAAAAAGAAGATGACCCTAATGAAGATGAAGTGCTTGAAGTTGTTGGAGGCTCGACACCTCGTACATTAGGGCCAATGGATAAGTTTGCTTGCTCTATTGATACTTCCATTGCTTTGACAACCCGGCAATAAAATATTAAAGATGCACTTTGGAAAGAAAGGAATCATAAGGTGAAACAATATGTTGTGAGATGGCTTTATTCTCATGGTATAATTTATTTGTAACTCTCATTCTCTCATGATTGCTATCATTTCGTTGAACTGTTGATTGTTAGCCTCATATTGTATTGTACGCTTTTATGTTTATTGTTTAGGTGTCCCTTTCAATGCCATCAACAATGACGAGTTCAAACAAATGTGTGAGGCTGTTGGTCGCTTTGGACCGGGGTTTGCAGGTCCTTCTCAATATGATTGTTGGGAGAAGTTGTTGAAGGAGGAAGTGGAAAGAACAAAGGGTTTGTTGAAGACACATAAGAAGAGAGAGCTTTGACCAGGTGCTCCATCATGACCGATGCTTGGACCGATCAAAAGAGGAGGAGCATCATGAATATGTGTGTGCATTGCAAATTGGGGACAAGCTTCATGCAATCAAAGGAGGCGTTGGATTATGCACACACAAGTGAGTACATCTTCGAGTACATAGATACTTGCATTGAACAACTAGGTCCAACAAATATTGTGCAAGTAGTCACGGACAATGCTTGACTTGCGGCGTTCGAACCACCTCATAATCGCCAGGTACCATTAGGTGCGCAAGAGTGTTAGGACTCATTTTAGGCGTTTGCTCGCACGCGCGGCGAGCTGCGGGGCGAGCCGTTCTCCTCGACATTTTTGCCGGAAACGGACGTTGGTTTGAACGCAGTCGTCATTTTGGACCGTCGATCCTTAGATCTCGCACGTTCACGTAGAAAATTTTGAATTGTGCGCGTCTTCGATCGTGGACCGTTGGATCTAAGATCAATGGTCCCGATGCGAGTCGCGAGAGCGTGGATCCAGATTCAGCGACGGCGACGATGTCGGATGCCGAGCCTCCAGAGCCAAAGTGTGGTGGACCGTTGGATCCTGATCAACGGTTAACGACAGAGGTTTCAGCGACGTAGCTTGCTGGCGTGTAGCTGCAGAGACAGCGGACCGTCGGATCCGAGATCGGCGCTCTCGTTCGCCACGTCGTTTAAATTCGATTTTCCGAAGGATTTATTTATCAAGCTGAAAAATGTGATAACTTGTAAAATGCATAACTAATTCATTTCAAATCCTTTTCGGTTGATTCAAATTTTGTTGGTTATGTTTTTAACTCATCTTTAAGTTAAAATGTTTCCAACCTCAGTATAGCTCAGAAAATTTTGCTAATGAATAGTAGCATTTTGATTTATAAAAGTGACTAAAATTGTTTTGGTCATATCTTTGGCATTAAGAATCCAAATCAATTGGTTCTTGTTGCTAAATTCTTTATAAATCATTATCTTGCTACTGTAAAATTTTTGGAATTTTTGGAGAATGTTTACTGTTGGGTCTTTGTATTTTATTCGTTCTTATCGGTTGCTTTTGCTTTTCGTTAGGATCGAAGAGCACATTCATAATATTGTTGATCCTCGAACACCTTGACCCACACAAGAGTGCAAGATATTTGATCATAAATGTCCCATTACTTTCCAAGTCTAATATCTTGTTTACAAATTATATGTATGCATTGCTTTTGTGTCCAATTATTTTTGCTCTGTTAGAGGTAGCTATTCCTAATGCATTGTTGCCATTAAAATGTTATCCCTACCACAACCATAAGTTATTATCATCATGGTGAATTAGAGCCGTGATTTAATTATGCTCTTTTCTGTTTTGCGATGTCATGCTTAGAAATGCTTAGCTACTCAGGTAGAATTGGCAGGTTATCGACTTAGTCGATGACCTTGATCACACAAATCATTTTGTTTATTTTGGTTCAGCACTTTATGCTTTAGTTTTGTAACAACCGAAAATGAAACAAAATGATTTGACTTAACACAATGGCATGTTGGTGTGATTGTTGGGTTTGACAAGGAAAGGTGCCAGTCCCTAAGGACCGAAAATGTTGCTTGCCATTGATCCAAGTACTTTTGCGTACTAACCACATGAGGGTTATATGGGACCCCTCTTGCGTAGTACTTTGGCTGTGTTATCTCAAGTCGCAGGAGGGGTTGTGTGTGTTGTGTGAAACATGATATGTGTTCTCTGGTTTTGTGTTGGGTGTGCGGTGGTGGAGATTGGGTAGGCTCTCCACCTCGAGGAGCATTGTAGTTGTCAAGGCTTTACTGCGACGGGTAGTTGACCGAGGCTTTACAATGACTCGAGCACAACGTATGGGTTTCTATCCATACAGGCGGCTCGTATTAATACACAATATTGGAAATGTCTCGTAGGACTTAGGTTGTAGCATACCTAAGGAAGTGTGCTTAATAGCTGGCAAAGGCGTCGCATGTGGGTAAGTTGGTACACCTGCGAGGATAAAACTATTGAATAGCCTCGTCCTAGGTTATGGACACGCTTGGTGATTTCCATAGATCTAGACTTCAACAACTATTTTTGTTTTTAAAATTAAAACTTGACATGGTTGGCATGAATGGGTAATTCATGCTATTGTTGTGGTGACTAATGGTTAGTCACTTCGGTATCTTTTATGTTGTTGCTACTTGATTACTCTGTTTGTATCAAATAAAATCAGATTTGTTAAATGGCTTTCAATCTATTACATTATTGCAAATAAAACTTGCTTTATGCTTAAAAGTTTGAGTCCTAACTGCTCACTTAAATAAGTTGCATGTAGTTATTGCATAGATCTTATCATTCTTATATATCTTGTGAGTACATTCAAAGTACTCACCCGATTTTCTTTGAATTGCTTTTGTTCGAGAGGAAGAAGGTGAGCCCCAAGGGCCTCACTTTTGTGAGTTGTCTTTGTGGATTCGACGACTAGCTTGGCGGTCGGTGGTTGCCTTGTGGGTTAAAGGCACACTGATTGGCTCTTTTGTTTTATAGCCATCTTATGGCACTTTTGCTTCATTGTTAAATTTCTTTATGTATTTGTCATTTGGCGGTCGGCCTCTCTTTTGTAATGACTATCCTTTATTTATGTTATCTTCGGATTGTTGTTTATGTTTGGTTCTATGTGAATGAATGGAATTGATGCATGAACTTTGTAAAAGAGTGTGTATCTTGCACTCTGGAAGTATACATGTCTCGAGTCTCGGATTACGATTTGTGATGCTAGGACCAAGTGGATGGTTAAGCATTACAAGCGGATAAACCGGGTCTCCAGGTTTGTATCGAGCCATCTTGCCGTAGTAACCCAAGTTGGTCGTCTTTAGGATATTTTGGAAAACTTTATTTTCAAAGTATCAAATGATTTATAAGCTTAAGTAAGTTCTCGGTTTTATTCCTTACCTATCTTAGCTTTCTCCTCTCATCTTACTCTAATTTGAGTTTGAAAGTTGTTTTCCTCTCATCTTCTTTTTAAAGATAGTGTTATCGATTAAATGGGTTTTGGGAACCAGAGTTTGGCAAATTGAAGTTCTTAGGGTTTTGAAGTTTACGGATGAAGGTTTGGCTAGAGGCTTGGATGCGGAATCTGAGCAAGCGCTTCAATTTCGAGACACAAGCTCAATGGTTTCGATAGGACCAGAGCTTGGCAAATTGAAGTGTGCGAGTTTTGAAGTTTCTAGAATGGAAGACTTGGTTGGAAGCTTGGATGAAATCGCTACTGACAACCTCAATTTCCGGACGACAAGCTCGATGGTTTCTAATGGGGTAGAAAATGAGGGATAATCAACTAAAACTTGTGGGGTTAAAAGGGTAAGATGTGATACTAGTTGGCTATGTATCTAACACTATTTTCGTTGATTGAACCTTGCTCTTTAGTGGTGATAGATCTTACCTTAATCTTCGATTTTTATCTTCTCAATCAATTACTCGTTCATTCAATACGGGTTAGTTGTGTTGGGAAGTTGAGCTTTAGTTTTATGATTCCTTGCTTTTTTGGGGTCTTTTATAAGCCTTTTTGAAGTTATGTACTTCTGGTTTTGGCTTTCGGTTAGGGTGATATTCCATTCCCTATCGCTAGCTTTTCGCTTTCTTTCGGTTTTAATCTTTGAGTCTAGTTTTAACAAAAGTTTCTTGTAGCAGGATGGCGGGCCTTTCGTAGCGGCCAAGGCGATCGTTGGTCGGGCGAGGATCTTCCTCCTCCTCCAGCCATGGCGAGGTCCTTCTTGGTCAGCGCAACCGTGCGAGAGGCGAGAGGTTCTTACGGGCGTCATCCGCGCAACACTTCCGCCCTTCCGGTGCTTGAGGATCCGGGCAAGGGGTGGACACCGGCGCGTGGGGACTTGCGGAGTTTCTTCGCACTCGCCTCGTTCTCGGTCGAGGACCGCTTGCCTTGAGCGATTGGCCGTCGGTTGGCGAAGCCGCCATAGCGATGCGGGGAGCACGAGAAGCGCTTGTTGCATCGCACCGGTGGAGGTGCGGCTTTGGCTTAGTGGGAGAGCTTTCTCGCCATGCGACGCGGTCCACCGTCACTTGGGAGGAGTTCCGTCTACCTTCGCCGCTCTCATATTCCTTCAGAAGCGATGAAGCAGAAGAAGGAATTCTTGTCGCTCGAGCAAGGCGTCGTTCGATCCACGGAGTATCTTTGAGTTCAACCATTTGGCTCGTTATGCTCGGGAGGAGGTGGCCTGATGAGGCCAAGCAAGAAAGTTCAAGGATGGTTTATGCGAGGCTGCGGGACAAGCTATCCATCGTCGACTTCGGTTTCCGGGCCTTGGTGGACAAGGCCATCGTTCTTGAACGCGGGAGAGCACTTGTGGATTCCATAGCGCAAGTGGGAGGCCCTAAGTCGGCGAACCGGCTCTTTCCGTTCTCGTGTTGGCGGTCTCGGGGTCCGTCCTCGCCTTGGCACCCGAGGCCGTCGGCTGCTCTTCGCCCTTCGCGGGCGTGCCCCAATCACGTGCACTGCGGAGTCGGCCGGAGGCCTCGCTGCAGCGCGGATGTCACTGCTATACGCAACAACAAGGGGCATTATGCGAACCAATGCCCCAAGAAGGCGAGGCGACCCCTCGTCCTAATGGAGGGCGGGCGAGGTGATTCTTCTCGGGACACGAAGATAGTCCCTACTACCCAAGGCGTGGGTAGTGGTCGAGTCAACCTCATCTCAGCGGAGGAGGCACAGGAGGCACCCGATGTCGTGCTGGGTACACTTTCCGTTAACTATCATTCTGCTACTATTTTGTTTGATTCAGGAGCATCTCATTCTTTTGTTTCTGAGTCTTTTGCTGCTATTAGTGGGCTCCTTTTTACTCCTTTGTTGGTCCCGTTGCTCATTCGCTCTCCGGGTTCGGAGTTGAGAGTCGAATCTGAGTGTAGGGATGTCCCAATTGAGATCGAGGGAGTGAGATTCTTCGCGAATCTTATCCTCCTCCATTCAGCAAGTTTAGATGTAATTCTTGGTATGGATTGGTTGTCTCAGCATAAGGGACAAATCGATTGCGCCAAGAAGTGCTCTCTATCTAGTCTTCCGTGAGCGGTTCGCTTTCGAAGTCGCTAGGCCGCATCTCTTGCGGCAGCGAAGCCGCTCTAGATATTAGTGAAGTCCCCACGTTCGTGACTTCATTGATGTCTTTCTGAAGATCTTCCGGGATGCCACGGTTCGAGATCTCGAGTTTGTCATTGAGTTGGTTCCGTGCGCCCGATTTCAAAGAGGCATTATCGGATGCCACCGAGCGAGTTGGTGGAATTGAAGAAGCAAGCTGAATGAGCTGCAAGAGAAAGGATTCATTCGCCTAGCTCATCTCCGTGGGGTTGTCCGACCATCTTCGTAAAGAAGAAGGACAATACTTGCGATGTGTGTTGATTACCGTCCGCAATGAAGTAACGTAAGAACAAGTATCCATTGCCCGCATTGATGATCTCTTTGATCAATTAGCTGGAGCTCGAGTATTCTCCAAGATTGATTTGAGAATGGGATATCATCAAGTTCGGATACGACCGAGGATATTCCAAAGAGCGGCTTTCTCTACTCGCTACGGCTTGTATGAGTATACCGTCATATCATTTGGCTTAACCAATGCTCCGCTTGTTCATGAACCTCATGAATTCGGTATTCATGGAGTATTTGGATAAGTTTGTTGTGGTCTTCATCGATGATATTCTTATCTATTCTAGAACGATGAGGAACATGATGAGCATCTGAGGCTCGTGTTAGGCAAGCTTCGCGGAGCACCACCATGCCAAGTTCGCAAGTGCGCATTCGTTGAAGGAAGTGGCCTTCTTGGGTCATGTTCTTTCGGCAGAGGCGAGCCTGACCCTAGTAAGATCAGCGATGTTCTTTCTGGTGGCACCTTACCGTGACCGGCGCGGAGTTTTCTGCTTAGCGGATATTATCGCCGCTTTATCGAGAACTTCCAAGATCGCGGCCGATGACGGAGTTGCTCAAGAAGGACAAGAAGTTCTTGTGGTCCGATGCTTGTGAGGAAAGCTTCCAAGTACTTAAGAAGCGTTTGACCACCGCCTCCCGCCTCGTTCTTCCAGATATTCGCCGAGCTTGATATCTTTGCGATGCTAAATCGAGGACTCCTTGCTGCGTCAGCATGCAAGAAGGCAAGGTAGTGGCCTATGCATCAAGGCAGTTGAGACCTCATGAACTCAACTACCCTACCCATGACTTGGAATTGGCTCATTGTGATTCATGCACTTAAGATTTGGCGACATTACCTAATCGGTGTCGTTGTGAAGTGTATTCGGATCCACAAAAGCCTAAAGTATTGTTCACCCAACGGATCTCAACCTCGTGCAAAGAGATGGTTGGAGTTGGTCAAAAGATTATGACATGGGTATTCGCTACCATCAAGGCGAGGCTAATGTCGTTCTTAGATGCGCGCCAACATGAGCGCATTGCAATGCCTTGATTGCTCTGGGGATGTCAACCCACCCTTCGGAGGAATTTCGCCTCTCAACTTAGGTTTGGTTGAGCGTGGTTCCCTCACGCCTTGGTTGTGCAACCAACCTTGGTAGATCGGATTAAGGTCGCCAAACAATCTGATCTGTCGGAATAGAGCCGCATCAGGAAAAAATGTCAAGAACGAATGACCAAGTGCTTCTCTCGAGGATGAGCATGGTGTTGTAAAGGTTCGAACGGCGTTGTGTTTCCAAAGGACATGGAATCTGCGAGATTTGATTCTCCATGAGGCCCATGATTCGCCTTTTTCTATCCATCCGGGGCCACAAAGATGTATCAAGATCTCCGTCCGAGATTTTGGTGGACCCGAATGAAGAGGGAGATTGCGAAATTCGTTCTGCGTCACGACGGACGTATCGTCGTGTTGGCGCCGAGCATCGCCGGCCCAAAGCAGCTTGCTTCAGCCTTTACCTATTCCGTAATGGAAGTAGGATTAAGTCGGGATAGACTTTATCACCGGCCCGCCCACGTCACAAAGGGAATGATGCTATACTGGTGGTTATTGATCGATTAACCAAAGTGGCACATTTTCTTCCATCAAGACTAAGTCGTGCCGATCGCCTACTGCGTGAGCTCTACGCTCCTGTGGATTGTAAAGCATGGTGTGCCCAAGACGATCATTTCGATCGTGGTTCACTATTTACCTCACGGTTTGGTGGTGATGCAAGAAGCTATGGGCACTTCGTCTTTCTTTGGTCAAAGATATCATCCTCAAACCGATGGCCGACCGAAGAGTCAACCAAGTGTTGGAAGACATACTCGCGTTACTGTGTTCTCTCCTATGGAAAGAATTGGGAGAAATGCTTGCCATTTGCCGAAGTTTTCCTAACAACAGCGACTTTCAGCCGCTCTCAGCATGGCACCTTTCGAGAGCCTTATGCGGAGAAAGTGTAACCTCGTTGAATTGGTGGGAGACGGGCGAAGACCTTTCTTGGCCCGACTCGATCGATGAGGCCGAGTCAAGTCCAACTTATTCGTGATCGTTGCGCCTGACTCAATCCGGAGCAAAAGAGCTGCGCGGATCGCCGCCGTGCGTGAATTGAGCTTTGAGCCCAATGATTTTGTTTATCTCAAAGTCTCTCCTTTGAAGGGTCATCAGTGATTTGCCGTCAAGGGCAAGTTAGCTCCTCGATATATCGGTCGCTTACCGTGTTATCGAGAAGAGAAAGGGCTCATGCCTATAAGTTGGAATTGCCAACCGTACTTGAAGGGGTACATAATGTTTTCCATGTGTCCCAACTAAAGAAGTGTCTCCTGTTCCAATCGAGGAAACTCCGTTGGAAACTCTTGATGTTCGTGAAGATTTGACCTACAAGGAGCACCCTGCTCGCATCCTTGAAGAGGTCGAACGAAGGACGAGGAATCGTGCCATCAAGTTCCTTAAAGTTCAAGGTCGAACCATTCGGGATGAGGCTACTTGGGAAGGGAAGATCGCTCGCGTACTATCCATCTTTCTTTACGAGGAGCCAAATCTGGACGAGATTTTTGTAAGGGGAGGTTTTGTAACATCCCAAAGTTGGTTTGTGTTTCAAATGTAATAAAAATGAGGAGAAATTAAAACTTTTTCTCTCGATCTTGATTTTTGTAATCGCCCATAATTTTGTAAAGGAATTATGTGGAATCAAAAATCAAATTGCCATTTGGACACCAACACAAATCTCCTTCATGAAAATTGTGCCCAACCTGAAAATAATTTTCATTGAACCTAGGAGGATGTTAACACCCTAATTATTTCATAATTTTCAGAAATTATTTGATAATTTTTGAGACAAGTCAAACCTTAGTCAAACTCCTAAAGTAGCCTTCTGAAATTTTTAGAGAAAATGCAGTGCATAAAAGTTCTGAAAATTTTATATAAGGTTCCCCTGCATCGCAACCTCGATTAAAATTTCATAATTTTTGGAGCTGGTTTGCTACCTTAAACAAATTCCTCAAAAATCAGCCTTTAATTCAAACCCTAGTTGGTTTGCCTGTTCCTCGGGTTCGAACCGGCTCGGGCTCGAGCCATGGACTCGTCGATCAACTAATCGCTGCCGGCGTGGTCGATCGGGTGTGCGGTCGTGAGCCGTTGGATCGACATCGAGCGGCCCTCGACCGGTTGAGCGATGGAATCGTTCTAATCCACCGATCCAACTCGGTAGTTGGATCAACATCGACGGTCTTCGACCGGTTGAGCAGCGGAACCGTTGTAATCCATTCGATCTAACTCGACCTTCGATTTCCATCCGACAATCGGCGAGTCGCTCTTCCTCCGTCAATGGCACAAGGCGAAAGGGGCAGTTTTATGGCAGTAGCAGAGGAAAAGGCGGCCCGCCCAATCCACGGCCGCTTTAAACGGCTATCTTCACACAGATAATGCCTCGGTTCTCCTCGACGCCCACTCTCCAACCGCTCCTGTCGCCTCGCGCTAAATGGCTGAGAAGATTCATGATTTTTGGAGCTATAATGAGGAAGTTATGGATTTTTGAAGTTTTTAACATAATTTTCATTTGAATGGATAATCAGAAAAGGCTGGAAATATCCCGTGCTGACACGTGTCGGGCTTTGCACAGGATTCTAGTCCATGGGGACTATAGCGTGAGCCGCAGAATAGTGCGGGCCCACCGTCACCTCGGGGGTTCTATAATTTGCTAAACCGGTGCTTAACTGCAGTGCCCACACGTCACCGAAAGGGCTCTTAGTGCTAATTAAGCCGGGGTTAGCCTTTAAATGGAACAGTGATTCCGTTAAACCACTTCTGCTGCTGGTTTCATCCAAACAACCAGGAGGGAGGGAGAAACTAATAGCGTGCGGCTCGCCGCCCATGGAGGAGGGCTACGCGCCGAGGGTTACCCAAATGGGTTCTCCTGGCGGCGGTCCCGATGGCGCAAGGGCGGAGTTTAGGCCGAGCGGCGGCGGTGAAACTCGGCCCGAGGTGCGAGGGACACCACAGGCGTTGCAATATGGAGAATGGGAAAGCACGGTGCAGGTGGAGGCCTCAGAGGCTTACTCGGCCGACAATGGCGGCTAGGGCTAGTCACTGAGGAGATCGACGGCGAGGAAAAGCTAAGTGAGGAGATGGGCTCGATCTGGCCGCGGTGGTCCAGAGGCGACGGGGTTGGAGGAAAGCTTGGTGGCGGTGGCGCCACGGTGGCCAGGGGTGGTGGCGCCGGAGATCACCGAGGAGGAGGTCGGCGGTGGAGGTGGCTCGGACAAGCGAGGAGCTTGGCCAGCCCGTTTTTTCTGAGGCTCTTACTCGGGAGCGGAGGGTGGAAGCGAGGGAGGTAGAAGGGGCTCCTCCGGGGTTTATAGGCGAAGGGGAGGAGAGAGCCGATGGGGGGCGTCTTGGCGCTGGAATCCCGAGATGACTTCGGCATGGGCATCTGGCGCGGGAGGAGAGCGAGTGGGAGACGGCATGGGTGACGAGCGACTCGGGGTTCCCGCCGATGCCGGCCGTGACGGAGCGAGGGTGAGCCGACGCGGTGGCGTCGCTTGGACGCCGAAGCGGAGAGGGCTCTGCATCGTTGTGTCATTGAGACCGGGCGGAGAGAAGGGGGCTGAGGCGTGGGATGGTGGCGCAGAGGCGGGTGGCGTTAGGGCGTCCAGGAGAGGAGATTGGAGCAGGAGCGTCGGAGTATGAAGGCGATAGAGGATTTGAGCCCGCGCGTGGGCGTGCAGACGGGAGAGAGAAGAGTCAGTGGGTGGGCGCTTGCGGAAGGAGAGGATCGGAGAGAGAGGATGAAGCTGGGCCGAGGCAGAGAAATATGGCGAAGCTGTGGGAAGGAAAGGCAAGAGCGGCTGGTCAGGAGCGGCAGGAAGAGGCGCAGAGAGAGGGAAGGAGGGAGGGAGAGTGTGGAGGTTGGGCCGATTCGGGAGGGGGAAGGAAAACAGCAGGCCAAGGTATGGGCCGGCCAGGAGAGGATAGAGGGAGGCCGGATAAGCCAAGCGGCGGGGAAGGTGATAGTGGTGAGCCCATGGAAGGAAAGAGGAGTTCAAAAGCGTAGATGCTCCAAAACTAAAAGAAGGCAATGAATTTGAATTTTAAATTTTGAAAACAGGAAGATTTGAAACACAAATCCGAGCTAAAAGAAGTTTGAAATTTTCCAAAAATACTGCAAATTGCAATTGCGAATCGAAAGTGAGGTTGAATAGTAAACACTATTCATTATTCGAAAACGGAGTGTTACATTGGTTTGGATTTTCTTAGAATCTGGATACAGTGGTGATCGTGTAATCGTATTATATATTTTTTAAAGCGTGATGGGTTGTTTGGGAATTTTGTTGTTTACATGTAAGCATTTCTAATTGGGCTGTGTAGGAGCAATAAATCGGTAGATATCGAAGGACAGAACTTAGATCATTAGATGGGTAGCGACAATGTTACAGAACCATTCCTTTTCTCATTGGAAGTGATTGGGTTTGTAAAGTTCTGATGGACTGGTATGGTTGGATAAGAGAACAAAGTCACTACGTTTATGTATCTAACTACAAAAATTTCAGTTAGATATCAAGAGAAACATGGACAGTGGGGGATCATAGATAATAGATAAGTTTAGCGGATAACTCGTATTCACCACAGAGACAAGTTTTGTGGACAACTCTGTTCTGAGTTACGTAGGTGATCGAGACAGGCTGTGTAGGCCATGTAGAATTTCTGATCATGAGATGTATTATTAACTATGGTGTACAAGAATTATGTTTTGGATATGTTGGTATCATGGGAGCATGCCCTCATTCTTATTGCCTGTGATGCAATGATTACGAATGCCCAAAATTAGCATTCTGCATTTGTTAATGATTTCACATTCTTGCTGGTCATCTTAAATTCTTAATATTGTCATTCAAGTCAAGCTAATGCGGGCTGTGGTTGAGTAGGTTAAAGATTTGTTTGTTCTAGTACATGGGTCCTGAATGCTGATTGCTGACCACTGGGGCATTTTAGCTGGCCTCTTTCATGACCCAGCGGAAATATAACGCAACAATTCTGCGCCATGCCCGCTATTTAAGCTGGCTTGGTTTCTATTTTCAGCCTTTTAGTTCCAAATTTCACAAATTCAATCATAGTTACTTTTGAATTTTGATTGATATTTGCCTTGGAAGGATCTTTCGGTTCAGTAGTATACATCTCTTATTGAAATAGGCTGTCAGTTTAGCCATTGCTAATGTTATGCTAAAGCTGTAACATGAAGCTTCAACTTAGCTGACAGTACATCTTTCTTGTTGATAATCTCTTCATTTTGCGGTTCCGAAGTCCCTAAAATAGTTGTCTTTGCTTTAGCCTGTAACCTTTATGACTTTGTGCTCTTATTTGCTGTCTGTTCACTTAATTGTAGGGAGCAAAGCTGAGGAACAAGTACTTCTGGTGATCCACTGGCAATGGCAAGTAAGGAGGTGCTGTTCTCATGGTTTTCAGAACCTGTGGGAAGAAGGGTGACCACCGCACCTCAGCTAGCACTCACAAGGTCCTGGCTGAGCCACAGACCGAAGCTTTTGTGGACAGGCCTCCACTGTTGATGGCCCTGGAGCACACCAGGTGGTGCTGTTAAGGTAACATATGTTCCTCCAAGCTTGAGGGCGGGAGGTGGTGATAGGCCTGGACAAGAGATGAGGCGTAGGAATGATGAGAACTCTGTCCGTGTGACCAATCTATCAGAGGACACCCGTGAGCCCGACCCCCTCGTGCTCTTCCGCACATTTGGCCCCGTTAGCCGTTGCGGTGGATCAGAAGACTGGATCAAGCAGGGGGTTTGGCTTTGTCAACTTCGTCCAAAGAGAGGATGCTGAGAAGGCTACTAGCAAGCTCAATGGGTATGGTTATGATAACCTTATCCTCCGTGTTGAGTGGGCAACACCAAGGCCTAATTAGTTTATGTTACTACCTACTGGCATTTCACATTCACCATAAGGGTTTGTTTGGATATAAAGGGATTAGAACCAATCATTTCGAATCGAAAGAGATTTTAATTTAAATTCTGAGTCAATCAGAAGGAATTGAGTTGAATTATAATGTATCCAAATAAACCTTACGTGTTTGATCAGTATGGCCTTTCGAAATAGTGCTTTCGCTATGCACATATCATGTGTCGTGAACTTGTGCTGTATTATTTTTGCTTGGACGAGAATGACTATACTCGCTGCTGTTTTGGTCTGGTAATCTTGCAAACGTGAATTTGTAAGGATGGGTTGAGAGTTTCATATTTGTAGAGCTTTCCCTTGATTTTGTTACCAGTGAATCCTGTGCAACTCTGCGAACTTGCATACTGCAAGCGAGTGTTTGTATGCTTTGTGATGCTCGTGGTCAGTATGCAGCCTTGATAGTTGACAATCCTGGTCAGGGGCCTAACGTTAGTTGTTTCTGTACAAGGGAACCTTAATCTTTCCAATTCACATGGCGGTAGTGGTAATCACAGCAACTCATATGATATAACATGCGTACAACAGTTATAAAATTACTCGACTGTGGCAGTATATGTCGAAAATCTACCGATCGGGTGTTTTCAGCTCGGAATTGTTCGGTTGTTCCGGAATATTTCAGCAGTATGTCATTGCCCCATATGAAATTAGAATAATAGAATTCATTGACCACATTCTGGAATTAGCAAATGAACTGTGAAGGACGGGCATAAAACACCTCAACAATTATCTCAACTGGGCCTAGCTACCAATCAAACACGGTTTTGGCAGCTTTGAAGTCTGCAGCTGGGAGATCCACTATGTGAACAGTGTCTGCGAGTGTGTAAACAGTATTTATCAGTACAGTATCAGCAGCGAAATATCTACCATGGTGAAAAACCATGTAGCAAAATACTGTACTTTTGATTTCGATCTTTGATTTTGATCGCACACTGAAGATCGCTCCTAATACCCATGCACCGTAAATGCTCCGCATTGAATATTAATACCTTCGTAGTGATACTATCAACCAATGTATTCTTAGGATTCCTCGAAATAGCATGCGATGGTAAAAAAAAAAAGAACCGATGAAATCAAAGGTCTCCGGTATGAATGTATGTGCTCACGTCTGTACTGCAAAACCTCCCGCGAGAATTGACATCCAAATTCCAAAACCAATTTCACTCGTCGAAATGTAAGCGTGGTGGATGCACATGAACCAGTTGCCATCAACCTTCTCAAAGACGTTGGTGGCTATCTGCTTCCCCAGCTGCTACTCCCTCTGGTTTTAACCAGCTCCAGGCAGGTAATGTAGCCAAGACCACCTCTTACATGGACCTCAACGTCCTGCAGATCAATCTGAAGAGGGAACTCATAATCCGCGTCGCACACCATCTCCCAGCTCCGCATGACCATCTCGTAGCCCGATATCCCGACCCACCGATGGATGAACAACGTACACATGGTCGCCTTCACCCAGAGTGAGTGCATCGCGACGAGATCGCCGTTCTTGAAAGCGCAGAACGAACGTTAGCTGCAAGAGGAGCAGACCTGCTGTCCTCCTGGAGGACACGGAGCTCGTCCTTAGCTTGCCAGCGCGGGCATAGTCTTCTTCCTGGATTGCCATCTCTAGATCAAGCTGCAGTGCTTCTTCGTCGGGGGTGACGCTCTCGGTGCTTGGACTTCCTTCTGCCTCCCCGCTTTTGACATGGGCAGTTCTGACTTTGTGCAGACGGGTGCTTGCCATTTGAAGTCCTGTGCTGTTAGAAAGACATTACAACACGCTAAGCACACTAACCATGGCAACATGTACCAAGTTTTCAAAGGGAAATAATCGATGTGATAGTAAGCAGATTTTACAAAGGAAAATTGGTTAAGTTGGTGTGACTGTGTAACTGCTAGATTTAACTTTTCCCAGTGAGGACAAAGCCACTAACTCAGGGGGTAAGCAGATTGCAAGTTAAGACTGATATAGAGTACCTGAACCTAACGAGAGTAAAATGAAGCAACCTAGTGGCAAATAATGTGAAAAATAAGATGTTATAAGAAATTGGTTAAAGCAGGAGTGACTGCATAAAGCCATAAATACTAGAATCAACTACTGCACTGAAGACTAAGCATACCTGAAACTAAACGAGAGTAAAATAAAGCAATTAAGTGTCAGATATTGCGAAAAGAGACTAGAGCATCGTGAGTTCGTGACTACAGTTTTCACTTCAATTCAGACTCTAATTCAGCCACTTTCTCAGAGTCAGATACCCGTGCCACCTAGTCTGCTACAAAAGACCAAACACAGCACATAATTATCACAATTCAGTGAAAAAATGCTAGCAGTTTTACCTATTTGCTTAATATTTTTACTTCATTTCAGGTGGAATAAAAAAAACTCGGCTTACTTAGCCTTAACTAAAGCTTAGTAAAACCTGTAAAGCCTTAACTAAATTCGGATGTTAAGCGTGTAATTCCGAGACCATGATTCATGAATCCAAAGATCCCACATTATCCAAAACGCCCAATACAGCGATGTTCAAAGCTACCAGAACCCAATTCTGCTAAATCAGTGCAATACTACGATACGAAAACTAGGAAATCAAGCTTAAACGAAGCTTAGAGAAGAGGTCTTACAAGCGGTTCGCTCCAACACGGGAGGAGCAGCCAGCTGCGGCTGAGCCAGTCGCGGGTACTGCCGACCGCCACCAACCCCTCGCCGGCGTGGCCGCCGCCGCCGCCATAGCAGTGGAAGGATTTGGTCCTGCCATGACGAGACGAGATTAGTGGACGGATAAGGTTTCTTGCTCCCACCTTTTCCTCTTCCCCTTCGTTTCTTTGGGCCTTAGTTGTGGCTCTTAGTTGGGCCATCCTTTCAGCCCAGAACCATGGCCCTGTGAATGAGTAGATCTGGACCCAAATACCCATCATTATCTCAAAATTACACTACCAGGCCCATCGGCACGTCACCGTTTCACCAGTCAGTAATTCAGTATTATTACCGGAAACCCAATTTTATTCACACAAATTTCATGTTTGCAGCGCAGAGCCATGCGAGGTCTAGGATCAAAAGCCTATAATTTTTTTTATATCAAAATACAAATTTAACCTAAGAATAGCACGTTTAACCGGGGAGGCTTGGATCGTGGGCTGATTCCGCATGTTTGCATCTATACACTTCCATCTGCATGAGAGCGACTTCTGAAGAAGCTGTTGGCCCCAGCTCGCTAAGCACTGAACAGTGAGCACTAGGCATTACTGTAGTCTGTGGTAGTAGCTGTCCATGCGTGTGGCATCTGCTTCTTGCAATCTTGCCACTGTCGCCGTAAGGCATGCACAATCTCTTCTACTAATCGTTGGTACGATTACTACCGTTCGGGGGCATGTTCGCGGCAGGGGAGTTTGTTTATCGATGGCACTGAAAGTGGGGAGGACGTGGGGGTAAATCAAGAAAGCTGCCGTCGTCGCCATGTCAGTGGCTCGGACTTTGATGCTGTGCTACTACTGGAATGGAGTGGAGCTGCAGCATTTTCAGCGTAGATAGCTTCTTTCTCTCCTATTCTGTTCTAACCAAGGCGGCAGCAGAGGTAGTATAATTTACCGCTTTATCTCTCTAGTGGTCACTGCCAGCAGCAAAGTACCCGCTTAACGTGCCGCTCTTTTGTCCTGTGGCCCTTACCCCTAACCATGAAGCAGTTTTCTTCTTGAGTCTCTTGCTAACCATCCGCTTTCCCTACTACTACATCGGGCTGCTAACCTCACTCACCTTGCAATGCATGCAATTTGTACAAGGGATAATATTGCAGCTTAGCCATAAATTACCACCATGTAATTATCTTCACCTAGAAAATCATGAAAATACATGTAATGTTTTTAATAACCTATATATATGCATCCTCGATCTTTACTGCACATTGGTCATTGGTATGCACCTTTCTTTTCTTTTTCTTTTTTTTTAAAAATCAAATGATAAATGACAAAAGTCAGCAGTAGATTGTAGGAGCATAATAACTTTACACACCTTTTTTTTTATATATATAGTACACACACCACAGGCACGTTGCGAGTGTATCTTTAGTCCATATTTAATCTAGAGTGGAGATCCAAACCTCACAGAACGTAAACACACGCTCTGACCACTGAATATACCCATATGTGAGTGTATCAATCCTACCCGAGATCCAATCCCAGAAAAAAAATTATTGACAAGACACGGGAGTTCGAAATTCGAACCCAGATCGACAGCTCGCTCAAATGGCTAAACTTGCCGAACTTACTGGTTACACTAGATGTGTACAAGCTAACTTGGCACATGGGGCAGCTGAAAGCTTTTGTTTATTAATACATTCCCTTTCAGAGGCCGTAGCAGAGTAGTTATAACGAAACTTACAGTGCGTTTGTCCTTTGGCCCTTATCCCTAAACATGCAACCATTTTGTCTCTGGCATCTACTAGTATCACTAACTAATTACAACTGCTCTCTTTACAGAGGGGAATTTAGCACAGCGACAAATCATCACCCATCTATTCCCTTCCATTTCGACACACACGATGTACTGCCACTGCACGATAGGATAGTGTGTTACATATTTGTGCATTTCTAGGGGACAACATTGGTCATTGGGTACATGATTAGTTAAATTAACCACAGAAGTATTAGTTTGGAGCCACCAAATAAAACTCCAAATTGCACCCAGCAACAGGAGTAAGTACTGCATTAACAAAAGCTACAGCAGTTACAAAGTAAAAAGGAACTCCATAGGCTCTAGCAATATTGTTAATTCCTAGGTGTACGTAAGGTAGTTCAATTGCACAAAATTGGAGGTATGTCTGTACGTGAGATTTGCCTTCCAAATTAGGGCATCTCTGTAAGAACCCGACTAAATTAAAATCTTGTAATCATAATTAAAGGCTAATAATAGGATCAATCACAGTAATCACTCTTTTAAAATTTCTTCCAAAAGCCTGCTCAATTGTCATTATAACATCAGTATGATCCAATTCCATAATTGTTACAAGAGTATTGTTACAACAAATCAAAGTACAGATTTTGCATCGCATAATCAAGAGAATATATTACAACAGATCGAATCATAATTACAACTTTGAGTCATTACAAAAACCAAGATCTTGCGATTTCATTTCTACTAAATCGCCATTCTTCGAGCAAAGATCGACTCATCGCCGTCGGTCGCATCGCTTTGCGTCGAGTCGACCCTCTTTACCACTACTAGCTCCATTTTCACCAACCAAGCATAAGACTATTCGCAAATAGAAAACCATAGCATAGAGTTAAAATAGAATAGTTTGCCGTCGAATACAAGAGGAATCATCATGGTTCCCGGATCGACTTAGGTTAGTTGGCACCTCGAGTATCGAGGCTACCCAAACCGACTCGATTAACGGCAACTTGATTTTCAAGTCACCGAGGCTAAACCAAGTCGTACCGGCACTGGATACCCGTGATACCTAAGCCCAACCTAAGCGATGGCGCCGCCTTATTACCGTGAGGTTTCATCATTCGGCATTCTCAAATCCAACACCTACGAATACCGATTGCCTCGGCTCAAATCATACGGCAAAAACCCCACGTAGTACAAAAGAATAGTGGCCACCAATTACCTGTGAAGCCACACTTCCCCTTTTCAAGCCCACAAAGCAGACCGATGATGGATAAGAACAGAGTAAAAGTAGAAATGAACAGAGGCTTTGGTAAAAACAATGCATGACCGAGGAGATAAGATCGGTAGAGTGGCCTCCCGACCAAGTACAATCCCCCTTGGCCAAAGCCCTCTGCCAAAGACAAAGGTAACCACCCCTCACATTGCACCCAACACAAAGCAAGAGCAGCAAACCCCAAATTATGTGCATCCAAAGACAAGATCGGTGCAACCAAGCACCGACAAAAGCCGACCTGATTGAGTGCCTCGAATCCATCCCCTACTCCAAGCGAGATCTCAAGAAACCATCCCAAGTTTTTCCCTCTCCCGCCTCGCCTGAAAGAAGGCGAACCCGAGAGCAAGAGGACGGCATTCAGAAGCGGGAAGAAGGCCACAACCAAGCACTGTGTAACCACAGAGCAAGAAGGAGCCACCACAGACAACAGAGCAGCGAGGGAGAGCACCAAGAAGCCAAGACTTCCATCCCCTCCCAACCGGCTTCAAAGAAAAGGTAAACCCAAATCCCACTAGTGTAACTCGCCATTTTGCAGCAGATGCATTTACACCATCAAACCTCCACAAAGATCACACAGCAATGAGAATCCATTTTCATCACAGAAAGGTGGGGATCGTGGAGTAGAGAAGATGAGGGTATCACCGACCACAAATGCAACCCCCATCCACCCCAAAGACAAGCCCGAGCCATCACCAAAGAAACCCAAACTACAACAAACCATTTTCCCCCAATCCATCACATGAGCATGCATCCAATAAAATTAAGCATTAGCATCAACCTCATATGCTAAAGTAACAACCCTAGCAATTTCAAGAAACCAAAAAAATCATCGGGTAGTAAACCTGCTGCGGGAAAGGCAGGAGAAGAGCCAGGTTGGGAGACCAGACGGGCTGGCGAGTCGAGGCAAGCGCGGCAAATGCGGTGGCGGGCGAGCTTGGCGGCCGGCCGACGGCAGCCGACGGGCTTCCGACCCAGAGAAAGCCATGAGAGAGAGAGCGGAGGAGGTGTGAATCAAACCGGTGGAGCCTGGCATCGGAGCCAAGGGAGGGATCATGAGGGACGGCCGAGGGAGAGAGTCTTCGCACATTTCCGCCACGGCCGAAACCGAGATCAACATGAGCCGAGGAGGCACAAGATGGGGAATCTGAGTGGGAAGGGCGGTGGAACCCTGGGAGGCACGCTGAGCCGGGAGTTGCAAAGTGGAGTGAGCGAGGGAGCAATGGCAGAGAAGCTAAGCGGAGCTGGGCGAGAAGAAGGCTGCCTGAGAAGAAGAGACGGGAAAGGCGAGAGAGTGGAGGAGAGAGAGAGAGGGGTTAGATAGGGTTGGGTAATTAGGTAAATTGGTAATTAGGTTAAAGGGTTTTTAAGTATTTTGCAATTAGGTTAATTAGATTTTTGTAGGTAATTAGGTTTGAAATAAATTAGGTTAAAAGGGTAATTAAAATCGGATTTAGAGAGATCGCTAACCGAGTCAAGTTTCGGAAAATATTTGTAAGCTAAAATTGACTAACCAAGAGAAATCGCAGAGGCTTGATTATTTGAATATCACCAAAATCACTAAATATTTCTGTATTCTATTGTATTACCGCGTTGCTCGTAGATCTAACTCCAAATTCATCGTAGTGACCGGACTCATCGATAATCGACACCTACTATTACTACGAAGGCAACGATCCCCTTGAACCGCAATTGAGTTATTTGAAATGTAAACCGTATATTGTCGAGAATATGTATTGCATCAAAAATTTATTTCCCAAAACTTAAATCAAGCTGATTGAGATGATTATGAAAGAGATGAGAAAGATGAAAAGAAATGTGATGAATTTTATTATATGGTCGGTAAAGGGGCCCAGGGGCAAGGGAAGAAAATGAGAAAAGATGATAATGATGAGGTAAGAGGTGGGACCCTTTACATATGGGTAAAATATAAGGACCAACAAAACTCATTTCACGATCGGATCGTAATCAAGTGCCAACCATTTTCCCGTTTGCTGATGAAAATGCTACCTTGTTACGTGATTATGCTTTCCACAATGGGTAAGTAATAGGCGTGAGTGTGATATGGAGGAACCCGTAACGGTAGGAGAAGTCGGAAGTGGGGATCCAAGGCGCTATAGCGCTAAGGTGGAGTGTTGAGTGCGGGATGAGTCGCCTCAACCAACATTACAGAACTCCTGTGATGACGAGGCTCACCGACGCGAAGTAATGGGTGGAGAAATTAATCACGTAACCTGGAAAACGTTCTGTATTCTGAGCCTGGACCCGCATCAAAGGTAATGCTGGGGGCCTGGTTCCTTTTAAGGTTCAGAATAGCTATGGGTAAAGTGGTACAAGCCTGCGCAGTGCTATACAAATCATGAATTCATGCCAGTCTCCTGGATTGGAGTCTACGGGAACCACCAGGGGTCTATCTTCTCTCGGAGTGACAAGTAGTGTTTTCAGTGATAAAATTTGCCACCATTGTTTTAATGAATTATTTTCGTAATGAATGAGATGAGATAGAATTTGTGATTCGCATGTAGATGAGTCATGAGATGCATCTTTTGCTATTAATGCTGCTTGAGTACATCTCAGACTCAACCTTGTTAGTATTCTCCTTTGTAGATCCTAGTCCGGTCTGGAAATATTCCGAGTGGGACGAGGAGAGTCTAGTCGAGTGAGACCACGGGAGACTTGGACCACCGCAATGAGGAGGCGATGGCGAGCGCGACGTATTTGGCGCTTGGGACGACTAGGGGACACCTTAGGCGTGGCGTGCAAGAGGAGGACTTGGTCTTATTTTTGGTATTTGTAATAAATATGTGTAATATAAAACCCTAGCTTTGTGTGGTTAATGCTGTAATTAAATATGAGCTTCCATCTTGTTGTTCTGCGTCATGATTTGATGATGGCTTACTATTACGTCGGACGGTGTTCTACCGATGCATTTAATAGTAATCAGGTGTTTCTAAGTGTGATTACCTAGGGTAATCACAGAAGCTCCTGAGTGAATATCGAGCAATAGGTTCAGCCACGCAAATAAAATAGAAACTGCCATGAGACATAAGTATACCTTCTTGCTTGCTATATGGAAGTAACTACTCTAGCAACCCGTGCTCTCCACATCAATTTCTATTCCCAATCTCTTTCAAAATTATTATGTTAAAAGCTTACCTTCTTCTTAAAGTGACACCTGCTAACGTAGAACCATTTCTTTTGCAGGGAGGTTTAGGTCCGATCCTTTGTCCGAGAATCGTGTGCCTCGTGCTAGGATCCATGCCATTATTTCTGTTAATGATCACCAAAGCTAGCCATTCAACATAGGATAGGTCATTCGAAAATGTTAGCGTGGGTGTATCAATATAAGATTTAGATCATAGCGCTCGACTAGAGGCATGGAATAGAATTCTAGCATGGACTCACTCTCCGATTTTGGATAAGTGTAGACCATACCCATAGAACACCTTCTCTATTCCTTCAGTATCACCAAATGAATCCGTTAGCCTTCCAAAAAAAAAAAGTAATTATACTTAAAGAGAGCATATATAGGTGGGCCGATTAGAAAAATGTGATCTCATCTCTATTTACGCATATTGGTTCCCCACGAGTGGTCCGTGGCACTGAAAGTAGTAGCTCATGCCTGTGAGGCGAATCTCAGGCGATTCTCGGGAATGAGCTCGAGCGGCCCCAAATATGTGATTTGGGTGGACTCGAGCCGGATCTCGGCGTTCTCGGCGCCAGGATCGCGGATAGAGGTAGGTTTGCACTCAGGGCAAAGCTCGAGCGATCCCAAACACTGTGGATTTAGGCGGTCTCGAGAACGGGATCTCGAGCGTGATCGAGCATGATAAACTCTGTAGTATAGGATTTGGATCTTTTGCATCTCTTTGTTTCTTGGTGTTATTTGCTTCATCGTATGGCATAACAACTCACCCTCGGGTTAGCCTCCCAAGATAAATATGATACCCTTCCTACCACAAATCACTCATTGAAGAAGTAAGAAATTGCACAACCAACGAGAAGAATCGTCAAATTAAAATGTTATGAGTACAACAATGACTCAACCCATTTCTTAACACCTCCCTATGAATGAAAGTGATTATAGAAGTCGAAATATGATGGCGGTGGACTTGCGACATTGAGAAGATCCTCACACGTAATCATTTTCATAGAGATGAAGCGGAACACCTAATAGAGATCATACATTCGAGGATTCATGGTCTTTATGGTAAAGAGCAGAAGGCGCTCCATGGTCTTTTGCAAAGGGTTTTGAAGCCTCAACACCTTCGACAATTTGTCAACAACCGCAATCCAGGATGATGATAAGCGGCTTTGGAGAAAATGATATCCTTGCAACCGCCAAATGTGCATGATACAAGTTCTCCACCAACCGAACTCGTAGAAGCTTATAAGGAAGCACTTCTCACCGTGAAGATACCACGAATAAAGGTCAAAGGAGAGATTCGTAGCTTGAGCCATGAAGTGGATGATGAGAGTTTACAGTCAAATCTTATTTTCAACAAGAGTCTCGATTCTCTCCTAGATAATGGCTAGAAGTGGTTATCCGAGATCATTCCAACTATTTTACACCACAAAGCAAAGCAATAAAGGAAGGACCTTACCTCCGACATCCTCCTCACACACCTTATACTGGCTCAATTTCCTCATGTCTACCTAGCAACCAGGATATTGTGGTACTTACAACATAACTGGATAGACACAATCTTCAACTCCCTTTTTCCTGTTGAGAGTAAGGCAATACCAGAGGACAAATTGGCATCAACCAGTGGCATTCTAGGAGTGCAACCATTGATCTCTTCCAAACAAGAATCTGCAAATATTGTTGGTACTACTACTCCCCCTTCTTTCCAAGAGAGACATTTGCTTCCTAAGAAATTTTACATTCGGCCTATGGGAGCACTATGGTAAAAACACCATAGAAAGTGGCTCAACTCGTGGACGTGTTCCAATTGTAGGCAGTACATCCAATGTACGGTTGTATCTATTCAACCCAAATCAAGTCAAGCGGTTAGCAAAATACTCCCATCTTTTGAGAAAACAAATTCCTTTCCCAAAGAAAGCCACTAAAGTCAAGATAAACATCAAGAAAGGAATGATTCTTCTTTTGTCTCCAACAATCAACGTAAAGTATTTAATCCTCTTTCCTAGCAAATGATCATGGACCGAGTAGCGGGAATTACAGTGATAACGCTCATTTGGAGATTTCCTATGCGTGTAAGGATGAAAGATCAAGGAAATGAGGAACAAGGATTGGGACTAGAGAGGGATCTATTACCATAGGATGAAGCAACAGAGGAAACAGGGAATAGATCTCATCGGGCCAACCCCGATCAATCCGTAACTCTTCGTTATACCAAGAGCCACCGGCAAATAATTGAAACACCCCAGACTCGGGAACCACATCCGCCATTACCTCGTGCCAAGGCTTAAGGACCACCACATACCATCCACCACCTACCCATGAACTCCGGTCCAAGCATGCCACAACAACCACCACCCGATATGGACCATCGGGCCAAGAATTTTCAATCCATCCTTTGAGAGACTCATATCCCAATAGCAGCTTGTTGACATAACCATAGATGTGCGAAGTGTAGCAGCACGCCACCGACTGAAGATAGCACGCATTGTTGAATATCTGATTGAGGGATTACAAAATTATTGGATATGGGATTGCTAGAAACACATTGTTTGGGGTGTTTCGTTTCGTCACTTTGCGGTCACCTCGGTTCTCTCAGCTTGCGGCGTTCGACCACCTCATTCTACGCCATTGGTACCATTAGTGCGCAAGAGTGTTAAGGACTCATTTTAGGCGTTTGCTCGCACCGCCGCGGCGAGCCGCCGGCGGCGACGTTCTCCTCCGACATTTTTGGGACCAGCAGGCGTTGGTTTGAACGTGCGTCATTTTGGACCGTCGATCCTTAGATCTACGGCCCACGTTCGCGTAGAAAATTTTGAATTCATCGCGCGTCTCGGTCTGTGGACCGTTGGATCTAAGATCAATGGTCCCGATCGAGTCGCGGGCGTTGGATCGAGATCCAGCGGCCGGACGACCGATGTCGGATCGCCAAGGCGCTCGAAGCCAAAGTGAGTCGTGGACCGTTGGATCTGATCCAACGGTTAACGACCAGGGTTTCGCGGCCGCGCGCGCGCGCGCGTTAGCGCTGGGACGCGGACCGTCGGATCCGAGATCGACGCTCCTCGTTCGGCCACGTCATTTCTAAATTCTGAATTTCCCGAGAGGATTTATTTATCAACTGAAAAATGTGATAACTTGTAAAATGCATAACTAATTCATTTCAAATCCTTTTCGGTTGATTCAAATTTTGTTGGTTATGTTTTTAACTCATCTTTAAGTTAAAAATGTTTCCAACCTCAGTATAGCTCCAGAAAATTTTGCTAATGAATAGTAGCATTTTGATTTATAAAAGGCGACTAAAATTGTTTTGGTCATATCTTTGGCATTAAGAATCCAAATCAATTGGTTCTTGTTGCTAAATTCTTTATAAATCATTATCTTGCTACTGTAAAATTTTTGGAATTTTTGGAGAATGTTTACTGTTGGGTCTTTGTATTTTATTCGTTCTTATCGGTTGCTTTTGCTTTCGTTAGGATCCGAAGAGCACATTCATAATATTGTTGATCCTCAGCAACACCTTGACCCACACAAGCGAGGCAAGATATTTGATCATAAATGTCCCATTATTTTCCAAGTCTAATATCTTGTTTACAAATTATATGTATGCATTGCTTTTGTGTCCAATTATTTTTGCTCTGTTTAGAGGTAGCTATTCCTAATGCATTGTTGCCATTAAAATGTTATCCCTACCACAACCATAAGTTATTATCATCATTTGGTGAATTAGAGCCCGGTGATTTAATTATGCTCTTTTCTTGTTTTTGCGATGTCATGCTTAGAAATGCTTAGCTCTCAGGTAGAATTGGGCGGTTATCGACTTAGTCGATGACCTTGATCACACAAATCATTTTGTTTATTTTGGTTCAGCACTTTATGCTTTAGTTTTGTAACAACCGAAAATGAAACAAAATGATTTGACTTAAACACAATGGCATGTTGGTGTGATTGTTGGGTTTGACAAGGAAAGGTGCCCAGTCCCTAAGGACCGAAAATGTTGCTTGCGCCATTGATCCAAGTACTTTTGCGTACTAACCACATGAGGTTATATGGGACCCTCTTGACGTAGTACTTTGGCGTGTGTTATCTCCGAGTCGCAGAGGGGGTTGTGTGTGTTGTGTGAAACATGATATGTGTTCTCTGGGTTTTTGTGTTGGGTGTGCGGTGGTGGAGATTAGGGTAGGCTCTCCACCTCGAGGAGCATTGTAGTTGTCAAGGCTTTACTGCGGCGGGTAGTTGACCGAGGCTTTACAATGACTCCGACACAACGTATGGGTTTCTATCCATACGGGCGGCTCGTAGTTAATACACAATATTGGAAATGTCTCGTAGGACTTAGCTGTGCCGGCATACCTAAGGAAGTGTGCTTAATAGCTTGGCAAAAGGCGTGCGGCATGTGGGTAAGTTGGTACACCTGCGAGGATAAAACTATTGAATAGCCTCGCCCTAGGTTATGGACACGCTTGGTGATTTCCATAAGATCTAGACTTCAACAACTATTTTTGTTTTTAAAAATTAAAACTTGACATGGTTGGCATGAATGGGTAATTCATGCTATTGTTGTGGTGACTAATGGTTAGTCACTTCCAGGACTGTTTTACTGTTGTTGCTACTTGATTACTACTGTTTGTATCAAATAAAATCAGATTTGTTAAATGGCTTTCAATCTATTACATTATTGCAAATAAAACTTGCTTTATGCTTAAAAGTTTGAGTCCTAACACGCTCCACTTAAATAAGTTTGCATGTAGTTATTGCATAGATCATTATCATTCTTATATATCTTGTGAGTACATTCAAAGTACTCACCCGCTTTTGGTTGCTTTTGTTCTGAGAGGAAGAAGGTGAGCCCAAGGGCCTCACTTTTGTGAGTTGTCTTTGTGGATTCGACGACTAGCCTGGCGGTCCGGTCGGTTGCCTTGTGGGTTAAAGGCACACTGATTGGCTCTTTTGTTTTATAGCCATCTTATGGCACTTTTGCTTCCGCTGTTAAATTTCTTTATGTATTTGTCATTTGGCCGGTCGGCCTCTCTTTTGTAATGACTATCCTTTATTTATGTTATCTTCTGGATTGTTGTTTATGTTTCGGTTCTATGTGAATGAATGGAATTGATGCATGAACTTTGTAAAGAGGTGTGTATACTGCACTCTGGGAAGTATACATGTCTCGAGTCTCGGATTACCTGATTTGTGATGCTAGGACCAAGTGGATGGTTAAGCATTACAAGCCGGATAAACCGGGGTCTCACAGCTGTACTCTGTGCTACTTCAACGGCGGTGGTGGACGCTGCAGGATGGCCAAGCCGGCGAAGAGCTTCAACAATTGCTTTCTTCTGTGAAATCTGATGCACCGACAGACACTGCCTTGAGTAGAGTTTGGGCAGACATATAACAGATTAATCATTAATATGGATCCATTCTGGCATTTTCTTCCAGTCAAGGGATTGTATAATTGTAATTGGCTAGATTAATATGGATTGTATAATTGTAATTGGCTAGATTAATATGGATTGTATAATTGTAATTGGCCAGATTAAATGATTAATATTTGATGGTTTTCTTTCCGTTAAGGAATATACTGAAGAATGAATACTGAAAAGTTTACAGTCAAGGAATATACTGAAGATTAATACTGAAGAATGAATACTGAATATACTTTCTAGTTTTTGAAGAGTTTCCAACTTTGTATACTGAAGAATGAAGATGAACATAGTGATAGTAGTATAGACTGTATAGTACAGATGGATGCAGCTACCATGGTCCATGAATTTGTGCAGGTAACTTTGTTAAGTTTGTTTGTGTGCCTTTCAATGTTTTAAGTTTTTAGCAGATAGTTTGACCGTATGTAACTATGGTTCATGGAATTCTGTAATCACTAATCAGTATATTGTTATGTACTATAGTGTTATGTTACATTGTTACTTATGTACCATAGAAAATTGACATGATTTATTGTTGATTTGTCATTTTGTTAAGGACTCAAGATGTCACCCGTTGCTTCCGGAGGTGCGACAAGTTCAAACATCCTTAAGAGGAATTCCGAAGATATAGGATGTGAATTTGGGTATTTAGTTGATCCAAACAACTTGGATAGAGTGAAGTGTCGCTTGTGTCAAAAGGTAATTCACGGAGGGGTGTATAGGCTCAAACAACATATTGATTATATTTGCGGGAACGTTGCTAGATGTCCAAAGTCCACACAAGAAGAACAAACGAAATGCAGGAAGTCTATAGAGGATGCACAAGCATTGAAGAAAGCAAAGAAAGCAAAAGAGCAAGAGCTTAGAAAAAAAGTGACAATTGAAAAAGAAGATGACCCTAATGAAGATGAAGTGCTTGAAGTTGTTGGAGGCTCGACACCTCGTACATTAGGGCCAATGGATAAGTTTGCTTGCTCTATTGATACTTCCATTGCTTTGACAACCCGGCAACAAAATATTAAAGATGCACTTTGGAAAGAAAGGAATCATAAGGTGAAACAATATGTTGTGAGATGGCTTTATTCTCATAGTATAATTTATTTGTAACTCTCATTCTCTCATGATTGCTATCATTTCGTTGAACTGTTGATTGTTAGCCTCATATTCTATTGTACGCTTTTATGTTTATTGTTTAGGTGTCCCTTTCAATGCCATCAACAATGACGAGTTCAAACAAATGTGTGAGGCTATTGGTCGCTTTGGACCGGGGTTTGTAGGTCCTTCTCAATATGATTGTCGGGAGAAGTTGTTGAAGGAGGAAGTGGAAAGAACAAAGGGTTTGTTGAAGACACATAAGAAGAGAGAGCTTTGACCAGGTGCTCCATCATGACCGATGCTTGGACCGATCAAAAGAGGAGGAGCATCATGAATATGTGTGTGCATTGCAAATTGGGGACAAGCTTCATGCAATCAAAGGAGGCGTTGGATTATGCACACACAAGTGAGTACATCTTCGAGTACATAGATACTTGCATTGAACAACTAGGTCCAACAAATATTGTGCAAGTAGTCACGGACAATGCTTCCAACAACATGGGATCAAAGACATTATTGAAGGACAAGAGACCAAATATCTTTTGGAGCTCATGTGCAACTCACACCATTAACTTGATGCTAGAAGCAATTGTCACGAATATACCAAAGTATAAGAAGACAATCGATCAAGCAAAGACATTCACTATATTTGTCTATGCACATCATAGGACATTGGCCTTGATGAGGAAACACACCAAGAGAAGAGATATAATAAGGCCGGGGGTGACTAGATTTGCATCGGCTTTTCTTACTTTGTAAAGTTTGATTGAGAAGAAGGACACACTAAAGTCGATGGTACTTAGTTCAGAATGGGAGGATAGTATTCACACTAAAACACAAAAAGGCAAGACGACAACTAATACACTAATGAGTAGGGCTTTTTGGAATGGTGTGTCTACTTGTTTGAAGGTATAGCAAAGCATCATATCCTTGTGAATATATGATGTCTATTATGTCATGCTTACCTATTATGTCATAACCTTGTATATTTTATTGATTGAAGGTTTTTGAACCATTGGTGAAAGTTCTTCGCATGGTAGATGGGGATGGTCCATCTTTGGTATTTGTTTATGGAGAAATACTACAAGCAAAGAAACAAATTAAGGAGGCCTTGAACAATTTGGAGAACAACTATAAATTGATCATGGATGCAATTGATGTAAAGATGGCAGGGAGGCTTGATTCTGCATTGCACTTGACGGCGTACCTTCTGAATCCACATTATAGTTACAACGATAAAACCATCTTGCAAGATACAAATCTCATGGATGCGTTATTTGAATGTGTTGAAACATTTTATCATGGTCATGATGAAATGCAAGCTCAAGTTCTTAATGAGGATTGGCACAAGTTTAAAGATCAAGAGGGGGTCTTTCGGAAACCTACCGCCAAACTTGGATATCAAAAAAACAATTTTAATCTCGGTAAACTTGTGCTCACAATCATGATTTCAACTCAATGCATGCTTATTTAACCATTTATCTTGTACTAATTTCCTTCTATTTTTCCTAATGGCTAGCAACATGGTGGTCTACTTTTGGATATCAAGTTCCTACTTTGCAAAGAATGGCCATAAGAATCCTCTCCTTGACCTCAAGTTCATCCGGATGTGAAAGAAATTGGAGCACTTTTGATATGGTAAGTCTCAACTCTCAACTATAAAGTATAAACTATCTCATTCTCAATATATCAACTATGTAACTACTACACTCCACTTTGCAATTCGTAGATACATTCAAAGAGAAGAAATAGGCTAGATGTGAAACGTCTCAACAATCTAGTCTATGTTCAATTCAATGCAAGATTGTTGAGCAAAAAAGAGAAAAGCAATGTGAAAAACATCGATGTCATTTTAGCTTCGGATGCTACACAAGCTCAAGGGTGGATAATTGATGGTTGTGATGATGATCAAGAGGTTGAGGCAGGTACGGGGCTTACATGGAATGTCATTGATGAAGCATCCGGGGCTAGTGAAGCCATGCAACCTCGTAGGAGCACAAGAGTGAGAGACCTCTATGAAGATGATTTCTCCTCTGATTTGAAGAGGATGTCAACGAGGGGGAGGACGACATTGAGTTTGAGTCCGACCAAGATGAAGTGGTGGTTACCAGGAATTATGAGGAGGAGGAGGACGAAGACACTAACTCATGATTGACAGATTGAGTCTTCTTCACAATTCATCATAAACTATATTAGTATTTTGCTTGCTATGTGGAGTTGGCACTGTCATGTTATGAACTTATGATATTTTGATTATTTTCTATGTCAAGTCTTTGAAATGTGCGGCTACATATGTTTCATACTTTCCTTCATTCATCAATCATTCACAGTTTCATACATTCTTTCTCGCACAACACAATAGCAAAATAACTCGTCATTGATTAAATATGCAGGTTTACATCATTATTTGATTACAATACATACATGTTTACATCAAGCACTTGGAGTTTTGAAAGGGAGATAATATACATAACTACATCAAATTGCATATATCTTGCTTCTTCAGGTAATTTTTCTTCCATCTTGCTCAATTTGATGCTGATGCTTGCTCAATTTATCAAATTATTCCTATTGTGGGCTAATCTGCATTGTAGCCAAGTCGACCGCCTGGGCACCGCCTATTCACCGCCTAGGCGCCGCCTAGTCCGCCTAGGCGCTAGGCCCCAAGCCACCGCCCGCCTAGAGCCTAGTGCTTTCTTGAACCTTTATCATGACCACCTATGGTTGATAAGTCTCACATATATGTGTGTTATATTTTATCGACTAGGGACCCTGTACATGTACGCTACGCTCAACTATATGTGGTAGTTAATACAACACGTGCACATACACGTCTTTGACATAACCGCACACACCTCTCTCCACCTTTAACAATAATTACCTGGTGAACGTGCAAGGAGAATGTCCCACTGAAACAACTAACATCTCATATGGATTCTAGCAACCGTCAAGGCATCTCCTGACGTACAACAACTGCCACCCCTTGAATGTTTTATAAGGAGCAATGCCGGTAGATATAGGGAGAATAGACAAACACACAGACAAAAGCTATTGATAACATTTCTTAGTTTCGATAGCTTGTTATCCTTTATAGCCTCATTCAATACAAGAACACAAGAGGATGGTTGCTATTTTCTTTGGAGAACACCTGAACCGTGTTTAAAAAAATTCATGTCTCTTCTTACATGATCTCGAGAGTCGTGTTCCACGCATTTACTCACAAACATCGATATTAATTCATTGACACCATTGATATTTAAACACCAACTTGTAATGGTGGTAACAAATATCTTTGGAACAACAAATACTAGTTAATATTAGCTCGTAGAATAATATAAATCCATACGAAAATAAATAACATTTATGTGATGGGGGAGGGTCGACCTCTAACCCGCATCAACCACACTAGTGCGGGGCGGGGCTGAGCAGAGCACCTTGAGTCAATGCGGGGCATGGTGGGAATGTAGAACTCTAAATTGACCCGACATCCAAGGCTTCGGGCTAAAGGTGGTCAGATAGGCCGTGTCACCCGGTTCGGCTCGAAGCATAGGAGTATTGGCCCGACCTAGGCATGAGACTGCTTGACTAGACATATCGTGCTTAGGTTGGCTCATCGCCCGCCTACCCAACACACGATGTCGTGTCATGCGACCCGATCCAATCCACGACATGCGGCCAAGCTAATCGTGTCCAACACTATAGCCGGACCAGTCCGACACGAACGGAGAGGCCGACATGCCGTGATAGGGTCGGCACCCCGGTCCATGGGTCGACACTTTTAGTTAGCCGATCCGTGTCTAATCAGGCCCATCTTGTGTCTTTCGGGAAATGGCCGCCTCTACGATCCGAGCCACCCATTCCCAAGCCGTAATCCGGCCAGACCGCTCCCCACGCCGCCGCTAGACCTGTTCATGGGCGACTCGGCCCGCCGACCCGACCCGAGCCCAACCATATCCGAGACGGTTTGGGACTGGGTTTTTTTGCCCGAAAACCCAATGAAAATAATTAAAATATGGAAATATATATTTTAATTCTAGAAATAAATTAAATATTTTTAAATTCTAAAAAAATATTAAAAGAATATACTTAAAATCGAAAAGTCAAATTTTAGGGTCAGTCTGGGCTCAAATCTGTCTGGACAAGTTTTTCAAGCTCGCCCGGTCCCGCCCGACGTTTGAACAGCTCTTGCCGCTGCTCCCCCAAAACCTAACGCGCGGAGCACCAACCGAGCGGTCGGCGGATGAGAGTCATGGCGGTGGCGGCGATGTGCCGTAGAAGATCCGGTGGGGAGAGCTCGAGGAGGACGACGGGGGCGACCTCGACTTCCTTCTCCCGCCGCGGGTGGTGATCGGGCCGGACGAGAACAGCCTCAAGAAGGTGGTGGAGTACCGCTTCGACGACGAGGGCAACAAAGTGAAGGTCACCACCACCACCCGCATCCGCAAGCTCGCGCGCGCGTCTCTCTAAGAGCGCCATCGAGCGCCGCGTGGCCCAAGTTCAGCAGCGGCTCACCATGGTCTCCATTGAGGGATCGTCTTCGAGCGCCCACGCGCTCCAGGTCATCGTTATTCTATATACCCTCACGTAGATGAGGGGGGATTGCATCGACGGTTGTTATTCCTATATGTTTGATCGGATCGAGGTTGGTTATCTATCTAGGTAGTAGTTGGTTGTCGGACCCGGATTTCGTAAACCCGAATCCTTTATGAAATACTGTGCTACACCCTGGATCAGTAGGTAGCACTCACATGAACATTACTGGTTCATCTCATACATGCGTGAAATAAGACTAACACATATATTACAGATAGTCAAGGTAACATAGACCACGTCGGGTCAGGTTTTTACAGAAGGGTCGTCAGGCCAAATATATTACATCACAAACTGAGGCTTAGAGCTAGAGAGGGGTTATATGAGGGTTTACTAGCCCTCTATAACAACACAAAGAAACTCATATTGAAACAAGATCGAACAAGTACAATACAAAGCCCATAACGGCTTCATTACTTTAAGGGGGTTAAGCATTACATGACTTCTGGAACACAACATATAGGCCATGCTAAGACATGACGCCAGGTACAAGCATATGTCTACAAAAGAAAAGAAACAAAGAGTGCTTGCAACCAAAAGACTGCCTAGCAAGCACTGCTAGCTAACCTATCCTAAGCCTGACTACTCCACCATCGGTCTTTGCCACAAGCAGTGCGATTGCAAACGGAGCAGTTGCCTGGTGAAGACGAGGGAGCGGAGCGGCTCTACCGAAAGAGCGGCGAGTAGAGCGGAGGCGGGCCGAGGCGGCGTCCTGGTGGACTCTCCGATGTCGATGCGGATCGGCGGACTAAGGTGTCACACACTCATGCACGCTATCTTCCTCGTTCGATTTGGGAGAGGTGGTGGCGTCCGTCATTGGGCGCGGTGGTGAAGGGACTGGAGGCTGGAGCGGAGCTAAAGCTAGGCGGGCGGCGGTGGCTGAGAGACATGATGAGTGGTAGTGAGACGCGCCAACTCTGCAAGAGCGGCGTCCCTCTCTCAAACGGCAGCGAAGTGGGCCTCGCCGGTCCCGACCAAGTTGTCGCGGAGGGTGTCGGAGTGGGCGTAACTTCCGGTGAGTAACATCCGGAGTGGGGGCGTAAGGTGGACCTCCACAACCGGTGAGTAACATCCGAGTTGGAAACCTACTCCTCCATGGCGGCTTGGTTCATCTGATAGTTGCCATCATCGCAAAGTGCTTGCAGACACGTCAAGTAAGTTTTTCTGGACCATACATCACAACATGTCTGAAGCAAAGGGGATGGGGCTCGTCTCTCCACAGTGACTACAAGGGGTGTCTTGTGTCGACCAATATTATCCAAGGGCTCGGGGATCCTCATAATAGGCGTAGTCTCCCTGGTCCAAATCTTCTGGAGGGTTTGGGAAGAGCGAGGGTGAGCACAACTACCGTGCTCGCGAGCCAACACAACAGATGCAATAATATACATGTGCAATTTAACAAGGATGGCTCGGGTTCTTTTATTTGCGTAAAGCAACATTTATAAGTACAAATATTAGGAAGTCCTATCACTTAGCATTTTTAACCAAATTTGCATTTTTAAAGAGATTAATTGTGCAATAATTAACAACAGCAGAGTTTCCCTCCGTCAGAAACTCTATCTCATGCTTCTTTTTGATGGTGGTCATACCCACCTATTACCAACACTGGGTAAGAATACCCATGGAAATCCAAATCAATGGCTAGGTGAGCCTCGCACATTTTTCAACCCACCCACAAAGGTTTTTGAAATAGAACTAACTCTTGTAAGCTCCTCATGCCCTTGTGTGACTGTAGGCACGGTACATTCAACGATTTTATTCTCTGCAGAGATTTTACATCTTTACCCACAAGAGATAATCGTCTTGATATATACACATGTTACCTTTGACATGTGAATCAAGGGGAGATTATCACAAGGCCTTTACAAGGTGTCCCTTGGTATTTGCTACACCCGCTAAGGTTTCACCTGAGTAGGGTCTCGGTTGCTAGGACCCGACAACCACTTATTCAGACCCGCTCTTGCGCCATACGACTTACGCCTAGGGTCCCGCAAGTCGCATACCCCAACCCGTAGCCTCGTGGGCTCACGGTGAAGGGGAGTCCCCCAATGGTGCAGCGCGTACCGGTCGGTGGTCACCAAGTAGTTAGCCAGGTCGACACCATTATAGACTTGTGGTTGTACTGTTTTACAATTGGAGGTCATCACAGGATTAAGTCCTTAAGATCATCTAGGTGGTTCTTACCACATACCATCCACAACATGTCCTGGGCTACATTAGTACCCAACCATTCACCCTCCAGCCATACCATTCACCCAGATGGATATTAGCAAGTTTTTAGGGTTTTGGAGAAGTATAAAGCAAATTATCCATCCAATTCAGTCATTCTCCCCAATGACTGCCCAAAACACAGGTTATGGTTTAAGGAATGATGATTTGGGGTAAGTAATACCCCGGTACTTAAACAAGTCTAGCATGGCGTTTAAGTACGACCTATAACTAGTAGGTTACCATATATTTGGTAGGGTGACAATTGTTTTTGGTAGTTCAATTATCAAGGACATGGTATTATTATTATTTAATAATCAAATAGGCATTTAACTACCTTAAGGTGTTTGACATACATTTGCATAGAAATTAAAGCATGCAATTTGATATTTTAAAACAACATAATTTGCATAAAATGTAGGATCAATATGATCAAAGTGTTGAATCGCCTTGGTTATAGGTAGGAAGGTCTAGGTCTTCTTGAGCTTGTCCGAGGTGGAGGTCTCCTGCGTCCTCGAACCCTAATCGGATGGTCGTACCGGAAAAGATACAATAGAAAAAGAGATTAAATAAATACAAATCATCAAGAAAATGAACTCAAAAAAAAAAAAGACTAGTGCCATTAGCAAGATCTTGATTTTAGAAAATTTTAGGGAAAAGATTCATGATTTTTGGAGCTATAATGAGGAAGTTATGGATTTTTGAAGTTTTTAACATAATTTTCATTTGAATGGATAATCAGAAAAGGCTGGAAATATGCCGTGCTGACACGTGTCGGGCTTTGCACAGGATGATGGTCCATGGAGACTGTAGCGTGGGACGAAGGCCATCACGCACAGTCTCAGTCCACGGGTGCACCAGTCCATAGAATAGTGCGGCGAACCCACCTGTCAGCCTCAGGGTTCTATAATTCGGTTAAACTGGGTGCTTAACCGTGCAGCTGGGCCCACACGACAGCGAGGAAAGGGGCACTTAGTGCTAATTAAGCTGCGGTTAGCCCTTAAGCGGAACAGTGATTCCGGTAAAACTTGCTCTGATGCTGGTTTCATCCGACAACGGACGAGAGGGAAAGCTAGGGCGCGCGGCTCGTCGCCGGAGGAGGGCGGCGCGCCGGGTTACCAAAATGGGTTCCCCTCGGTGGCGGTCCCGATGGCGGTGGCGGCGGCGGAGTTTGGCCGGAGCGGCGGCGGCGGGAGCTCGGCCGGAGGTGGCGAGGACGCCTGGGCATTGCAATCTGGACGGTGTAGGTGGAGGCCTTCGTGCTTACCTGGCCGATAATGGCGGCTAGGGCTAGTCGGCTGAGGGAGATCGACGGCAAGGGAGAAGCCGGCCGGAAGTGAGGGAGATGGGCTCGATCTGGGCTGCGGTGGTCTGGAGGCGACGGGGTTGGAGGGGAAGGCTTCTGGGTAGTGGTGGCGCACGGTGACAGGGGTGGTGGCGCCGGGAGATCACCGGAGGGGAGGTTGGCGGTGGAGGTGGCTCGGACAAGTGAGGAGCTTCGGCGCTCAGCCGATTTCTCTGAGGGCTCTTACCTGGGAGCGAAGGGGTGGAGCAGGGGGTAGAAGGGGGCTCCTCCGGGGTTTTATAGGCGAAGGGGAGGAGAGAGCCGATGGGAGGACGTGCGGCGGCGCTGAGTCCTGAGATGACTCGGCATGGGCATCTGAGCGCACGGAGGAGCAGGTGGGAGACGGCATGGGTGGCGACGACTCCGGGGTTCCTGCTGATGCCAGCCGGCGACGGGGAGCAAGAGCTGACGCGGGTGGCGTCGCTTGGACCAGGCGGAGAGGCGGCTCTGCATCGTGGCATCATTGAGACTGGGCGGAGAGAGGGCTCGGGGGCAGCGGCATGGGCGGGGGATGGTGGCGCGAGGCGGGTGGCGTTGGGGCGGTCGAGGAGAGGAGCGGAGCGGAGGAGTGGTGGCGACAGAGGGTGACGAGAGCCGGCGTGGGCGTGCACGGACGGGAGAGAGAAGAGCTGGTGGTGGGGGAGGCGCTTGGGGAAGGTGAGGGATCGGGAGAAAGAGGGCGAGCTGGGCCGAGGCCGAGAGAAAATGGCGGGCCGAAGCCAGGGGAAGGAAAGGGCGCAGCAGGTCGGGAGCAGCGGGGAAAGAGGGGGCAGAGAGAGAGGGAAGGAGGGAGGGAGAGAGTGGCAGTGCTGGGCCGATTCGGGAGGGGGAAGGAAAATAGCAGGCCAAGGTATGGGCCGGCCAGGAGAGGATAGAGGGGAGGCCGGGATGGGCCAAGGGCAGGGGAAAGGGTAGTGGGCTGAGCCCATGGAAGGGAAAAGAGGAGTTCAAAAACTGTAGATGCTCTAAAACGAAAAGAAGGCAATGAATTTGAATTTTAAATTTTGAAAACGCTGGAAGATTTGAAACACAAATCCGAGCTAAAAGAAGTTTGAAATTTTTCCAAAAATACTGCAAATTGCAATTGCGAATCGAAAACAGGGTTGAATAGTAAACACTATTCATTATTCGAAAACGGAGTGTTACATTGGTTTGGATTTTCTTAGAATCTGGATACAGTGGTGATCGTGTAATCGTATTATATATTTTTTAAAGCGTGATGGGTTGTTTGGGAATTTTGTTGTTTACATGTAAGCATTTCTAATTGGGCTGTGTAGGAGCAATAAATCGGTAGATATCGAAGGACAGAACTTAGATCATTAGATGGGTAGCGACAATGTTACAGAACCATTCCTTTTCTCATTGGAAGTGATTGGGTTTGTAAAGTTCTGATGGACTGGTATGGTTGGATAAGAGAACAAAGTCACTACGTTTATGCATCTAACTACAAAAATTTCAGTTAGATATCAAGAGAAACATGGACAGTGGGGGATCATAGATAATAGATAAGTTTAGCGGATAACTCGTATTCACCACAGAGACAAGTTTTGTGGACAACTCTGTTCTGAGTTACGTAGGTGATCGAGACAGGCTGTGTAGGCCATGTAGAATTTCTGATCATGAGATGTATTATTAACTATGGTGTACAAGAATTATGTTTTGGATATGTTGGTATCATGGGAGCATGCCCTCATTCTTATTGCCTGTGATGCAATGATTACGAATGCCCAAAATTAGCATTCTGCATTTTTAATGATTTCACATTCTTGCTGGTCATCTTAAATTCTTAATATTGTCATTCAAGTCAAGCTAATGCGGGCTGTGGTTGAGTAGGTTAAAGATTTGTTTGTTCTAGTACATGGGTCCTGAATGCTGATTGCTGACCACTGGGGCATTTTAGCTGGCCTCTCTTTCATAACCCACGGAAATATAACCCAACAATTTTGCTCCATACCAGTTTTATCTTGGCTTGTTCTCTATTTTCAGTATTTTGGTTCCAAACATTCACAAAATTCAATCATAGTTACTTTTGAATTTTGATTGATATTTGCCTCGCGGAAGGATCTTTCGGTTCAATAGTATACATCTCTTATTGAAATAGGCTGTCAGTTTAGCCATTGCTAATGTTATGCTAAAGCTGTAACATGAAGCTTCTTAACTTAGCTGACAGTACATCTTTCTTGTTGATAATCTCTTCATTTTTGCGGTTCCGAAGTCCCTAAAATAGTTGTCTTTGCTTTAGCCTGTAACCTTTATGACTTTGTGCTCTTATTTGCTGTCTGTTCACTTAATTGTAGGGAGCAAAGCTGAGGAACCAAGTACTTCTGGTGATCCACTGGCAATGGCAAGTAAGGGAGGTGCTGTTCTCATGGTTTTCAGAACCTGTGGGAAGAAGGGTGACCACTGGACCTCAAAGTGCCCCTACAAGGACCTTGCTCCACAGACCGAAGCTTTTGTGGACAGGCCTCCTACTGTTGATGGCCCTGGAGCACCACCAGGTGGTGCTGTTAAGGTAACATATGTTCCTCCAAGCTTGAGGGCGGGAGGTGGTGATAGGCCTGGACAAGAGATGAGGCGTAGGAATGATGAGAACTCTGTCCGTGTGACCAATCTATCAGAGGACACCCGTGAGCCCGACCCCCTCGTGCTCTTCCGCACATTTGGCCCCGTTAGCCGTTGCGGTGGATCAGAAGACTGGATCAAGCAGGGGGTTTGGCTTTGTCAACTTCGTCCAAAGAGAGGATGCTGAGAAGGCTATTAGCAAGCTCAATGGGTATGGTTATGATAACCTTATCCTCCGTGTTGAGTGGGCAACACCAAGGCCTAATTAGTTTATGTTACTACCTACTGGCATTTCACATTCACCATAAGGGTTTGTTTGGATAGGAAGGGAATAGAACCAATCATTTCGAATTGAAAGAGATTTTAGTTTAAATTCCGAATCAATCCGAAGGAATTGAGTTGGATCATAATGTATCCAAATAAACTCTATGTGTTTGATCAGTATGGCCTTTCGAAATAGTGCTTTCGCTATGCACATATCATGTGTCGTGAACTTGTGCTGTATTATTTTTGCTTGGACGAGAATGACTATACTCGCTGCTGTTTTGGTCTGGTAATCTTGCAAACGTGAATTTGTAAGGATGGGTTGAGAGTTTCATATTTGTAGAGCTTTCCCTTGATTTTGTTACCAGTGAATCCTGTGCAACTCTGCGAACTTGCATACTGCAAGCGAGTGTTTGGTATGCTTTCTGTGATGCTCGTGGTCAGTATGCAGCCTTGATAGTTGACAATCCTGGTCAGGGGCCTAACGTTAGTTGTTTCTGTACAAGCGGGAACCTTAATCTTTCCAATTCACATGGCGGTAGTGGTAATCACAGCAACTCATATGATATAACATGCGTACAACAGTTATAAAAATTACTCGACTGTGGCAGTATATGTCGAAAATCTACCGATCGGGTGTTTTCAGCTCGGAATTGTTCGGTTGTTCCGGAATATTTCAGCAGTATGTCATTGCCCCATATGAAATTAGAATAATAGAATTCATTGATCACATTCTGGAATTAGCAAGTGAACTGTAAAGGACGGGCATAAAACACCTCAACAATTATCTCAACTGGGCCTAGCTACCAATCAAACACGGTTTTGGCAGCTGGTACCTGTTGCTGGGAGATCCACTATGTGAATAGTGTTCTGCGAGTGTGTAAACAGTATTTTACTGTAGTACAGTATCAAAAGCGAAATATCTACCATGGTGAAAAACCATGTAGCAAAATACTGTACTTTTGATTTCGATCTTTCATTTTTGATCAGACAGTGAAGATCACTCCTAATACCCATGCACCGTAAATGCTCCGCATTGAATATTAATACCTTCGTAGTGATACTATCAACCAATGTATTCTTAGGATTCCTCGAAATAGCATGCGATGGTAAAAAAAAAAAGAACCGATAAAATCAAAGGTCTCCGGTATGAATGTATGTGCTCACGTCTGTACTGCAAAACCTCCCGCGAGAATTGACATCCAAATTCCAAAACCAATTTCACTCGTCGAAATGCGAAGCGTGGTGGATGCACATGAACCAGTTGCCATCAACCTTCTCAAAGACGTTGGTGGCTATCTGCTTCCCCCAGCTGCTACTCCCTCTGGTTTTAACCAGCTCCAGGCAGGTAATGTAGCCAAGACCACCTCTTACATGGACCTCAACGTCCTGCAGATCAATCTGAAGAGGGAACTCATAATCCGCGTCGCACACCATCTCCCAGCTCCGCATGACCATCTCGTAGCCCGATATCCGACCAGCCGATGGATGAACAACGTACACATGGTCGCCCTTCACCCAGAGTGAGTGCATCGCGACGAGATCGCCGTTCTTGAAGCGTTGTAGAACCGCGCGTTCGCTGCGAGGACGGCAGACCTGCTGTCCTCCTGGAGGACACGGAGCTCGTCCCTTAGCTTCGCGGCGCGGGCATAGTCTTCTTCCTGGATTGCCATCTCTAGATCGCGTTGCAGTGCTTCTTCGTCGGGGGTGACGCTCTCGGTGCTTGGACTTCCTTCTGCCTCCCCGCTTTTGACATGGGCAGTTCTGACTTTGTGCAGACGGGTGCTTGCCATTTGAAGTCCTGTGCTGTTAGAAAGACATTACAACACGCTAAGCACACTAACCGTGGCAATATGTACCAAGTTTTCAAAGGGAAATAATCGATGTGATAGTAAGCAGATTTTACAAAGGAAAATTGGTTAAGTTGGTGTGACTGTGTAACTGCTAGATTTAACTTTTCCCAGTGAGGACAAAGCCACTAACTCAGGGGGTAAGCAGATTGCAAGTTAAGACTGATATAGAGTACCTGAACCTAACGAGAGTAAAATGAAGCAACCTAGTGGCAAATAATGTGAAAAATAAGATGTTATAAGAAATTGGTTAAAGCAGGAGTGACTGCATAAAGCCATAAATACTAGAATCAACTACTGCACTGAAGACTAAGCATACCTGAAACTAAACGAGAGTAAAATAAAGCAATTTAGTGTCAGATATTGCGAAAAGAGACTAGAGCATCGTGAGTTCGTGACTACAGTTTTCACTTCAATTCAGACTCGAATTCAGCCACTTTCTCAGAGTCAGATACCCGTGCCACCTAGTCTGCTACAAAAGACCAAACACAGCACATAATTATCACAATTCAGTGAAAAAATGCTAGCAGTTTTACCTATTTGCTTAATATTTTTACTTCATTTCAGGTGGAATAAAAAAAACTCGGCTTACTTAGCCTTAACTAAAGCTTAGTAAAACCTGTAAAGCCTTAACTAAATTCGGATGTTAAGCGTGTAATTCCGAGACCATGATTCATGAATCCAAAGATCCCACATTATCCAAAACGCCCAATACAGCGATGTTCAAAGCTACCAGAACCCAATTCTGCTAAATCAGTGCAATACTACGATACGAAAACTAGGAAATCAAGCTTAAACGAAGCTTAGAGAAGAGGTCTTACAAGCGGTTCGCTCCAACACGGGAGGAGCAGCCAGCTGCGGCTGAGCCAGTCGCGGGTACTGCCGACCGCCACCAACCCCTCGCCGGCGTGGCCGCCGCCGCCGCCATAGCAGTGGAAGGATTTGGTCCTGCCATGACGAGACGAGATTAGTGGACGGATAAGGTTTCTTGCTCCCACCTTTTCCTCTTCCCCTTCGTTTCTTTGGGCTTAGTTGTGGCTCTTAGTTGGGCCATCCTTTCAGCCCAGAACCATGGCCCTGTGAATGAGTAGGACTGGACCCAAATACCCATCATTATCTCAAAATTACACTACCAGGCCCATCGGCACGTCACCGTTTCACCAGTCAGTAATTCAGTATTATTACCGGAAACCCAATTTTATTCACACAAATTTCATGTTTGCAGCGCAGAGCCATGCGAGGTCTAGGATCAAAAGCCTATAATTTTTTTTATATCAAAATACAAATTTAACCTAAGAATAGCACGTTTAACCGGGGAGGCTTGGATCGTGGGCTGATTCCGCATGTTTGCATCTATACACTTCCATCTGCATGAGAGCGACTTCTGAAGAAGCTGTTGGCCCCAGCTCGCTAAGCACTGAACAGTGAGCACTAGGCATTACTGTAGTCTGTGGTAGTAGCTGTCCATGCGTGTAGCATCTGCTTCTTGCAATCTTGCCACTGTCGCCGTAAGGCATGCACAATCTCTTCTACTAATCGTTGGTACGATTACTACTACCGTTCGGGGGCATGTTCGCGGCAGGGGAGTTTGTTTATCGATGGCACTGAAAGTGGGGAGGACGTGGGGTAAATCAAGAAAGCTGCCGTCGTCGCCATGTCAGTGGCTCGGACTTTGATGCTGTGCTACTACTGGAATGGAGTGGAGCTGCAGCATTTTCAGCGTAGATAGCTTCTTTCTCTCCTATTCTGTTCTAACCAAGGCGGCAGCAGAGGTAGTATAATTTACCGCTTTATCTCTCTAGTGGTCACTGCTGTTGGCAACAAAGGTAGTTACCTGCTTAACGTGCCGCTCTTTTGTCCTGTGGCCCTTACCCCTAACCATGAAGCAGTTTTGTCCTTGGCATCTAGCTAACCATCCACTTTTGGTACTACTACACCTGTCTGTGTACCTCACTCACCTTGCAATGCATGCACCTACTACCAAGGGATAATATTGCAGCTTAGTCATAAATTACCACCATGTAATTATCTTCGTCTAGAAAATCATGTAATGTTTTTAATAATCTATATATATGCATCCTCGATCTTTACTATACATTGGTCATTGGCATGCATCTTTCTTTTCTTTTTCTTTTTCTTTTAAAAATCAAACGATAAATGATAAAAGTCAGCAGTAGATTGTAGAAGCATAATAACTTTACAAACTTTTTTTTAATACACACACCACATGCACCACATGCACGTTGCGAGTGTATACTTAGTCCACATTTAATCTAGAGCAGAGATCTAAACCTCACATAGCGCATACATATATTTTGACCACTGAATAGACCCATATGTGAGTGTATCAATCCTACCCGAGATCCAATCTCAGAATTTTTTTTTTGACAAGACACGGGAGTTCGAAACTCGAACCCAGATCGAGAGCTCGCTCAATGGCTAAACTTGCCGAACTTACTGGCTGCACTAGATGCACATGGGGCAGCTGAAAGCTTTTGTTTATTAATACATCCCCTTTCAGAGGCCGTAGCAGAGTAGTTATAACGAAACTTACAGTGCGTTTGTCCTTTGGCCCTTATCCCTAAACATGCAACCATTTTGTCTCTGGCATCTACTAGTATCACTAACTAATTACAACTGCTCTCTTTACAGAGGGGAATTTAGCACAGCGACAAATCATCACCCATCTATTCCCTTCCATTTCGACACACACGATGTACTGCCACTGCACGATAGGATAGTGTGTTACATATTTGTGCATTTCTAGGGGACAACATTGGTCATTGGGTACATGATTAGTTAAATTAACCACAGAAGTATTAGTTTGGAGCCACCAAATAAAACTCCAAATTGCACCCAGCAACAGGAGTAAGTACTGCATTAACAAAAGCTACAGCAGTTACAAAGTAAAAAGGAACTCCATAGGCTCTAGCAATATTGTTAACTCCTAGGTGTACGTAAGGTAGTTCAATTGCACAAAATTGGAGGTATGTCTGTACGTGAGATTTGCCTTCCAAATTAGGGCATCTCCAGCAGTGATGTATCTAATTTTAAAGGCTAATAGGATCAATTTATAATCTTTTAAAATTTCTTCCAAAAGCCTGCTCAATTGTCATTATAACATCAGTATGATCCAATTCCATAATTGTTACAAGAGTATTGTTACAACAAATCAAAGTACAGATTTTGCATCGCATAATCAAGAGAATATATTACAACAGATCGAATCATAATTACAACTTTGAGTCATTACAAAAACCAAGATCTTGCATTTCATATCTCTGAAGCCTTCCTTGAAGTATTGATCATTCATCGCCGTCCAATCGAACTGCCTTCCTCGACTCGATCCGAAGTACCACTACCAGCTCCATTTTCAGTCAACCAAGCATAAGACTATTCGCAAATAGAAAACCATAGCATAGAGTTAAAATAGAATAGTTTGCCGTCAGAATACAGTAGGAATCACCGCGGTTCCCAGATCGACTTAGGTTAGTTGGCACCTCGAGTATCGAGGCTACCCAAACCGACCTGGATTAACCGGCAGCTTGATTTTCAAGTCACCGAGGCTAAACCAAGTCAGCTGGCACCTGGATACCCGTGATACCTAAGCCCAACCTAAGCGATCGGCGCCGTCTTATTACCGTAGGTTTCATCATTCGGCATTCTCAAATCCAACACCTACGAATACCAGATTGCCTCAGCTCAAATCATACGGCAAAAACCCCACAGAAAGCACAAAAGAATAGTGGCCAATAACCAGCCACAGGAAGCCACACTTCCCCCTTTTCAAGCCCACAGTGCACTGACAGATGGATAAGAACAGAGTAAAAGTAGAAATGAACAGGAAGCCTGGTAAAAACAATCTGCACAGCCAGGAGATAAGATCAGCCGAGTGGCCTCCCCAGCCAAGTACAATCCCCCTTGGCCAAAGCCCTCTGCTCAGCACAGCAGAACTACACCCCAGACATTGCACCCAACACAAAGCAAGAGCAGCAAACCCCCAGCCATTGCATCCAGCACAAGATCAGTGCAACCAAGCACCAGCAAAGCCCATTGATTGGTTCCCTGAATCCATCCCTACTCAAGCCGATCTCAAGAAACCATCCCAAGTGTTTTCCCTCTCCCGATTACGCCCGGAAGAAGGAGCAGAACCCAGAGCAAGGGCGGCAAAGGGAGAGCGGGAAGAAGGCCACAACCAAGCACCGGGTAACCACAGAGCAAGAAGGAGCCACGGCGAGCGACACCAGAGCAGAGGAGAGCACCAAGAAGCCAAGACTTCCATCCCCTCCCACCCAGTTTCCGGCAAAAAGGTAAACCCAAATCCCACTAGTGTGCCTTGCCATTTTGCACAAAGATGCATTTACACCATCAAACCTCCACAAACATCACACATGACAATCCATTTTCATCACAGAGCGGGGAGATCGGGAGTAGAGAAGATGAGGGTATCACCACCACAACTAAACCCCCATCCACCCCAAAGACAGTGAGAGCCATCACCAAGCTCACCACAACCAAACCACCATTTTTCCCCAATCCATCACATGAGCATGCATCCAATAAAATTAAGCATTAGCATCAACCTCATATGCTAAAGTAACAACCCTAGCAATTTCAGTAAACCAAAAAATCATCGGGTAGTAAACCGAGCTTAGGGCGCGCAGGAGAAGAGCCGGGTTGGGAGACGAGCCGGGCAGCCGCCGAGGCAAAGCGCAATGGCCGGTGGTGGTTTGAGCCCAGAGGCCGACGGCCGTGAGGCAGGCCGGCCGATCTAGAGAAAGCGAGAGAGAGAGAGCGGAGGAGGTGTGAATCAAACCGGTGGAGCCTTGGGCGGCCGGAGCAGTGAGGAGGATCGCGCGAAAGCGCCGAGGAGAGCTCGGCGCGGCGGCGCTGGCCTTGGCCGCCGGAAACCGAGATGCCCATGAGTGAGGAGGCGGCGCATGGGGAATCGGAGTGGGAGCGGGCGGTGGAACCTCGGGAGCCGTGCGAGGGGAGCCGGCGCCGGTGGAGCCATGAGGAGCAGCAAGCAATGAGAAGCAAGCGAGCGCGCGAGAAGAAGGCGCCCGGGAGAAGAAGAGACGGGGGAAAGGGGCGAGAGAGTGGAGGGAGAGAGAGAGAGGGCCGGGGGTTAGATAGGGTTAGGGGTAATTAGGTAAATTGGTAATTAGGGTTAGGGTTAGGGTTTTTAAGTATTTTGGTAATTAGGTTAATTAGGATTTTTGTAGGGTAATTAGGTTTGAAATAAATTAGGGTTAAAAGGGTAATTAAAATCGGATTTTAGAGAGATCTGCTAACTGAGTCAAGTTTCGGGAAAAATATTTGTAAGCTAAAAATTGACTAACCAGTAGAAATCGCAGTAGCAGTTGATTATTTGAATATCACCAAAAATCACTAAATATTTCTCGGTATTCTATTGTATTACCGCGTTGCTTCAGAAGACGAACTCCAGCCGACAGGCGTAGCTGACTCCGGACTCATCGACACCGACACCTACTATTACTACGAAGGCAAGCGATCCTCTTGAACATCAATATAGTTATTTGAAATGTAAACCGTATATTGCTGTAGAATATGTATTGCATCAAAAATTTATTTCCCAAAACTTAAATCAACTGATTGAGATGATTATGAAAGAGATGAGAAAGATGAAAAGAAATGTGATGAATTTTATTATATGGCTGGTAAAGGGGGCCCAGGGCAAGGGAAGAAAATGAGAAAAAGATGATAATGATGAGGTAAGAGGTGGGACCCTTTACATATGGGTAAAATATAAGGACCAACAAAACTCTTACTCGGTCAGATGCCGTAATCAAGTGCCAACCATTTTCCCGTTTCGGCGGGCAGAAAATGCTACCTTGTTACGTGATTATGCTTTCCACAATGGGTAAGTAATAGGCGTGAGTGTGATATGGAGGAACCCAGAACCGGTAGGAGAAGTCCGGAAGTGGGGGATCCAAGGCGCTATAGCGCTAAGGTGGAGTGTTGAGTGCAGGACAGGAGCTGCCTCAACCAACATTACCAGAACTCGGTGTGATGACGAGGTCGGCACCGACGGAAAGTAATGGGTGGAGAAATTAATCACGTAACCTGGAAAACGTTCTGTATTCTGAGCCTGGACCCGCATCAAAGGTAATGCTGGGGGCCTGGTTCCTTTTAAGGTTCAGAATAGCTATGGGTAAAGTGGTACAAGCCTGCGCAGTGCTATACAAATCATGAATTCATGCCAGTCTCCTGGATTGGAGTCTACGGGAACCACCAGGGGTCTATCTTCTCTCCGAGTGACAAGTAGTGTTTTCAGTATAAAATTTGCCACCATTGTTTTAATGAATTATTTTCAGAATGAATGAGATGAGATAGAATTTGTGATTCAGACAGAGATGAGTCATGAGATGCATCTTTTGCTATTAATGCTTGCTGAGTACATCTGTACTCAACCTTGTTAGTATTCTCCTTTGTAGATCCTAGTCCGGTCGGGAAATATTCCGAGTGGGACGAGGGAGGTGCAGGTGCAGGTGAGACCGCAGGAGACTTGGACCGGCAATGAGGAGCAGCGAGGCAGGCGACGCCTTATTTGGCGCTTGGGACGACTAGGGGACACCTTAGGCGTGGCAGGCAAGAGGAGGACTTGGTCTTATTTTGGTATTTGTAATAAATATGTGTAATATAAAACCCTAGCTTTGTGTGGTTAACTGTTGTAATTAAATAACAGTTTCCATCTTGTTGTTCTGCTGCGTACTTTGATAATGGCTTACTATTCGTGGGCGGTGTTCACCGAAAGCGCATTTAATAGTAATCTAATGCCTAAGTGTGATTACCCCTGGGGTAATCACACGGGGCGCCACAATCTCCAACAGTGATGTATCCAATTTTGCTATATCAATTCTATATCACCGAAAGACAGATTTAGAAACAATACCTTCAATAAGCTGTCTCTAACATTCATGCTAAACTTATAATATTCTCACTTCTTTACCCATCTCTCACATGCATTGATTGTTTTGTCTTGATTCGTGTGTAGAGAGATAGTTGTTTGAGGAAGATACAACTTCACTTCTCTCTCATGCTACTCTCCCTTCCACCTAAAATTTTGCTGACATAGAAGGGCTAACCGACGGCTGACATGTTACTGCAAAGTGGACATTCCATTCCAATGGCTTAACATGGTTATTCTCTCTCCTAAGAAAGTGAAAAACTCTATTTTCTAAAGCACACTAGTCACGATGTACTTTTCGGAGAGCATAGAAGCATTATTAAAAAGAAATCTAACATGGTTTGTATTCAACTACATTAATAAATGGATATATAGTATAGTGGAGAATTGTGGAGTAGCTCATCGGTGATTGCGCACAAAACTGGGTTTCAGGAGCTAAAAAAAACTAGGAAGATTAGTTAATTAACACACTAATTAACATGAAAATTTGGTGTACATCAGCTGGGTTAACTTGTTGCTGCTAGCTTGCCTCTGATGCTCGGATCAAATTAAAGATGCGAACACGCATGATATGGTAGTATCTTTTATTAAAAGATGTAGCTGCCTATCAACCTTTTTTTTTTCTAAAAAAAGAAAGAAAGATGTACCCTATCGTATAAACCAGGGACGTACGAATCTCTGGAGCCCCCAAGCCAATCGGAAGAAAATCCTATTAGATCTCACCACCTTTAGATCTTGGTAAGATCTCATTAATCTCATGACATGTGGTAGAATAAATCAGTTCTCTCTTTGTATATCCATATGTCATGACTAAAAATGTGTCCAAGCAAAGGTCTAAAGTTGGAGACGTATTTCCCAATAAGCAGGGTTAAAAGGGTAATTAGTTACGGCGCCCTTTTGTCCGCGCGCGGTAACTTTTTATTTTTTTCATCAACTCGCGCGTCATGCATTCATATGCATCTTTTGGTTAAAGGTGGCGGCAGTAGATGGATAAAGCAGCGGCAGCGTACCGGCCGCGCGTGCGCTGCGAGTGGCTGCGATCGCACGCCTTCTTTTCGGTCGTTGCCGGCCTCCGAGACGCATCGCGTACGCGAAACACGCCCCCCTTGTTGGTTGTTTTTACCAAGCTTCCCTCCTGCATACCAGCTGATGTGCTGCTACGATCAGATAGAGATACCTTGTACTACGTATGCATGGAGTACAGGTCCTGTGTATTCGGTAAATTATCCCAGATACTACTTACTACTATAGGCTAAGGCTTCATTTGGCACGGTGACTTTTCATCAGTACATGAAAACATTTATCTAGTCATATATACACATAACACGGGAGAATCTTCCTGGAACTGGCAAAGATTTCCATAAATAGCTACCAATTCCACGTCCTAGCACAACATCCGCGAACTGGCCCTAAACATCATTTATTGTACTATCCGACGTGGTTACCATATGCATGCATGCCATGAAGTGAGTAAGGTCATTGACTCACAGGAGTAACACATCATCTTCATCTGACATTGAGTAGTAATGTTACGGTGCTACAATATAGTAATATTGCATAACAACCATCAAATCGGGAAGGAAAGGATGTGATCGTGTTTTGCAAACGCAGTAAACACCGTAGCAAAAATACTGTAGTATCAGCACTATTCACAAATATTGTAGCATCAATGTAGCGGTTGATTTGAACTGTTCTTGTCGGATCGGGCGGTTCAGATTTGTCGAATGTTATGGTACTGTGCTCTTGTGCCATTGCCAATGCAAACGAATGATGGCATTCGTTAGTTATCGACATAGCTCATGGTTTTATTTTGCTGAAGAGCAATGCTGGATGCAACATGCACAGAGGCAGGGTTTTACTACTACATCTTCTATCATCTAGTTTATTGGTACTGATTAACTAGTTTCTCGACGGCATGCGATTGTCATATACTTTGCCACCTATAATTTCTTAGTTTATTTTCTGCACATTTAACCTGCTATCACAGGCCATGCTGACATCTGAATCCATGCACGATCACAATGAAATGAAACCAAAATATGATTCTCTAAATAACTAGTTTCTAGTTCCGCCTCTAACTTCTGATTGCTGAACATTTACCTGCACTAATGTACACCGACCGTGATCATACACGTCCTGGCCGGACTACGCCAATTTCCGTCGACGGCGACTGTCACCGACATCGGAAATATGTTGCCGTCCTTTCTCCGGCCGCTGCCTTCCACGGCGGACAAGCTCACCGTTGCACCATCGACATCGTTGCGCTTAAACTACGCTTCAACTGCCGTATGCTAGGGCACAGCACCTCGTCGGCCCACGCCTCCAACGATGTGTCGGGCGCTCCTGCCGTCCACGCTGCACCAGCGAGCCTGTCCAGCACGCCGTCGTTGACATGGACGGACCACACGCCGCCCGTGACATCTCCGAACTTTGCCGACACCACGTCGGAGACGCTCCGCTTGAGCGGCTCGAAGTCGAATGGTCTGAACACCACCGTTCCGTCGACGGCTTTGATGAGCTCGGACACACATGACGGCGCCGAGCACTTGTCGGCGGAGGCGGGCTGGCCGTACTCCCGCTCGTGCTCCACCGTTAGGTCGCTGGATGAGTTCCGTGATCCCTCGCCGCCGCTGTCGTCGTCATCGTCGTCGTTGATATGATAGTCACACATGGACAAATTCAGGTCAAGGGGAAGAGGCTCACGTGCCGTGTCTTTGCGTGGTTTCATGCGTAGGTCTCCGTCGAGCGGCTGCTCCGGCCTGCGCTTCAATGTCTTGTGCCGAACTCGGAGCTCCAGGTTCCATGGCGAGTCAGCAAGGGGCACCGCTTCTTGGGAGCTCCTCAAGTGAACCGGCGACGACGACCAACTCGACATGACGACAATGATGGCGCTTCCGAGGGCGACGTCGCGGCCGTGCGAGTCCATGAATCGGCCGGTCTCGATGGCGCGTATGATGGACCCGTGCACGACGTTGTCGACTTGGTCGAGGTCATCGAGCACGATGACGCGGAACGGGTTGGCACGTATGGCCTGGGCCACACGGTCCAGCGCCGTCCGGCCGCGGCATGACGTGATGGACTCCCCGCCGTCGTCGCCGGTTATCGGGCAGCCGAGACGCACGGTGACGGCGCCCGTGCCAAAGACGGACTTGGAGAGCGCCTCGGCCATCTTCCTCTTCCCGACCACATCAGGACCCGCGAATAGGACCCACGTGTCGGCCTTGGCCCCCATGCTTCGCCGCTTGCCTTCGCCGGACTTGGCCTTCACGATCGTGTTAGCGACAGCAACCGCAGCCTCGGGTTGCCATCTCACAGCCTCCGCGAGCCGTTTCACGAGCATCTTTTCGTCTGTGTCACACACCGGCCTCGTCGACGCCGGGCCAAGCACGAGGTCGGTGTCCACCGTGCCGCCAGCCACCGCGGATGGCCTTACTGGCAGCGCCTGCATGTTGCCAAGGGCACTAGCGCCGTTCCATTCGGAACAGGTAACGATCGATGGCCGGCCATGGGGGTGCAGCTGCGCGCACCGGTCGAGCCACCGACGTCGCAGCTCGTCAGCCTCGCGCGCCTTGTCCTGAAAAGCGACAAGGCTCCACACGTCAAGGCGTTGCCCACGGAATTGAAATTAACGAGATTTGTACTTGCGCACGACGTGGTTGGCGTGCAACAAGCAAACTGCTAACCAACCTGCGCGCGGTCGAACGGCCGTGCGCTGCTCGGCGTCCCGATCTGCAGCCACTGTGACATCGGCTGCTCGGCGGGATGGAGAACAACCTCTGATGACGCCATCTCGGCGCGCTCGCGCTCGTAGCCCTCCACGCAGGCATTGCACATGCTCGGCGCCCTTTGCATCGCACTGGTCATTGCCGATGACAACACCTCGACCGAGCTGCTTAGGATGCCTCTGTTAACTCCAACACTGTGACATCAAGAGAATAGGCACAATATTTCTGTGATATTCGTGACCAAAAGAGTGTGAGACCAAGAAACCAATGGAAGCAACAGAAACAAACCTCGGCGAGAGGCCCAGCGACGGCGGCGGTGGAGGTCTCGGCGCGATGGGCACGGCCTGGAGGTCCCACTCGCTCTCCAGCGCCGGGTGATACACTTGGCACTTGAGATATGTGGCACACGTCGCCGTGCCGATCACCCAGACGCGGTGCTCGTCTTCGCCGGACTGCTTCAGAATGCGCGCCATCTCGACCACCGCGGCTCGCGCTGTGTCGAGCACCACGTCCCTCCGCTTCTCCTGCTCGCCGAGAGCCGCGCATCTTTCCTCGACGAGCCATTGCAGGTTGCCTAGGTTGACCACGACGCCGGCGTTCTTCGATGCCGGCGCCAGTAACTCCGATCTTATCATCTCGCCGAGCTCCTTGATCTTGGCGACCAGCTCTGCCCTATCCAAATCGACCAAGTCGCCGAATTCCTTCGGGAAGGAGATGACTCGCGCATTGCCGAGGCGTTGCCTCTGTATCATCGCGACCACCTCTTGCACCACGGCGTCCACGTCCACGGTGTCGCCGACGAGCACCGGGTTACGCTTCTTTCCCCTCTTCAACACTTCCACCACTTTGGTCACCTCCTCTCCCCGATGGGACGCCTGCCGGTGCAGCACTCTGGTGTTGACGTACACGCCGGAGTCGGGGGCCGCGGGGTCGGAGAGGGACCGCAGCATGGCCGCCTTGACGGCCATGCTCGAGAAGGAGGCCTCGCGCATGACGCGGGCCACGGACGGGTCGTCGAGAATGGCGAGGACGAGGTGCGGCACGCCGACGCGGTGGTCGTCGGCCTCGACGCCGCCGCTACCGATGCGGCGGTGGTGCGCGTAGGCGCGCTTGAGCGCGGCGGTGAGCGCGTTGGAGAGCGGCGGAGGCGTGGGCGCCGCGTGGAGGGCTCCGTCGTGGTGGTGCTGGTGCTCCGTGGAGGTGGGAAGGCGATCGAGGGCGACGGCGAAGCAGAGGTCGAGCGCGCGGCACCGGAGAGGGTGCGGGGACGCGAGCCCGGCCACGCAGGCGTCCCGGAGTAGCGGCGCCGGCCCGGAGAGCAGCGCGGCCGCCGCGTGGAGCGGCGTGGTGTGCGAATGGCGCCGCCTTGACGCGTCGGCCGCGGCGCGGGACAGCACGGCCGCCGCGTCTGGGGTCAGCGGCGGCGCGGCCGACGGCAGCGAGGCGGCGGCTGGCGTCGCCGTGTAGGCTCTCATGCCTGTCTCTTTCGACGGCTGTGCAACGCCCGTATATTTGCGGTGGTTACAGCTAATGTCGCTCGCGGCTGAGGTGGTGTTATAGCCTTATAGGTTTGGTTGCAGCGGGAGGTGAGGTATCCGTCGGAGTCGATGTTGGTGTGGTTTGGAGAGGTGACTCGAGTGGAGTAACACTGTAACAGGCGGGTGAGGTGCGCGTGCAACTGAAGAGAGGCGGGGACGGGTAGGGATTATTTAACGTGCAAGCATGTGTATGTGCTTCTGGCAGGGTGGGACCGATAGAATAGACCAAGCAAGAGCACTGTTTGGATTTGGCCCTTCTGAATCTGCAAATTTGGATATTGTACTTTGAAGATTGTTCATTTAGGTCACTGTGGGTTCTGAATAGTTTCTTGAATTCCTGCGGTTTAGAATTCGGGTTTGCTATTTGTAAGTTGTTTTTTTGTTTTTTTGGTTAACTCTTAAGTCGATTTTTCGACCTTTATGTTGGCTTTGAGATGTGTGCGCTGCGCACGTCTAATTCTTGGTTATTCAATGTTTCAAAAATATGACTTCTACTTAGGACAGCAGAGTCACCTTAGACGAAATAGACATATCCCCTTGGAAGTAGCTCACCTGTGGTGCGATTTGGGCTTTTTTTCAACGTGAACCAGGACCGTACACGTCCGTGCGCGCGAGAGGGATAGGTCATTCACCCAACAAACATGCGTGGGCACATGCATGCAGTGGGTACTCCGTGATGCACGCGCATCATATATACCAGGTAGACGCTACACATAAGCAACCAAGTCCATTTTGTTTGCAAGGCATGGGGAGAACAGCATGAGGGCATCCGCTACTCGCACAAGGCGCAACGCAACAACGCACAAAAGAACTTTTATTATTATTAATGAATCTTTTTAATTTTATTTTAAATCTAACCATCCATAAATTTTATTTCAAAATTCAAACCCTTTTGATCACACCACAACAACGCACAAAAGAACTTTTATTATTATTAATTAATCTTTTTTAATTTTATTTTAAATCTAACCATCCGTAAAATTTATTTCAAAATTCAAACCCGTTTGGTCACGCCACCACCCGTGGTAACAAAATAACATTATCACGCCATATGATAAGTTCGCTTAAATAATATTTTTTTATCACACACTGATGTTGGCGTGACCAAATAATACTGTCACGTCACGGGTGGTGGCGTGATAAAAGTTTGCCCAGATACGGGCTGTCGTGACAGTATTGTTTTGTCACGCTACAGGTGGTGGCGTGACTAAATGGGCCATAATTACAAATAAAGTTAGCAGGGGGTTAACTTTAAAATAAAATTTAAAAATAGTTAACTAATAAAAAGACAACGTATTTAAGAAGGGATGATTCGAATTCGGGTTGGCTAACCCACTATCCGTGGTACTAACTAACTGACCCTGAGAGACTCCTTCCCACACATTGCTGAAAAAGACATGTCTTAACATATGATATATGTGCATTGCATTGCATTGCATGCAGTGTTGACATAACCCAAATGTCATATTTTTTTTTGAAGTTTTTGGAGTTCTTGGTTTGAATTTGAGTTTTTGCCAAATTTAGAAAGTTTCCTTGTATTTCTGCTTTCCGTTCCTGTCTTTACGCTTTGCTAACTCGAAAACGCCCCTGCAGAAGCCACCTTCTCCCTTGTTCTTCTTGCCCGCGCATGGTGTCACCACTCGCCGCCTGCGCACAGCCTTGCCCTCGTGTCGCCTACACTCGCGCCAACCGCCGCCTCCCTCCCCACCTCATCGGCCACCTCGCTCGCGCAATTAAGAACGACGTGGCAACGTCGCTCGGCCTCAGGCCTTCACCCACGCCACGCCCCGCACCGCACCGCCAGGTGCTCGATGCCTGCAACCGCCTTTGCCACCCCCATGCTAGTGAGAAGCCATCGTCCCCATAGTGCCGCCATGCTGCTAGCTCACCTCGCGCAGTGTCGATTCCGCCCAGCCATCCACCTCGCCACAATGTGCCATACCCGCATCATCTCGCGCACTGCCACCGCCCGCCTCTAACGGCTATAAAAGCCAAAACCGTAGCTCCATCCTCACCATTAACCTCCACTCAACCCCTCGGACACACCAATTCGTCCCCAACTCCGGTGGCCATCTCCAATCGTCGTCGCCCCATCTCCTTCCTCGATGAGCCCAACCTCGATCTGCCGCCATCTCCATGCCCTTCACCCCTAAACCCCGTCATGATCTTTGCCTCGACCTCCCGTAGCCAACCCCCACCACCACTCACCGCATCCCCGCCGCCAGTTCGCTGGTGCCCAGCCCCACCGCCGCGCCACCCACGGTCGACGGTGCTAGACCGTCTCGGTGCACTCCAAGATCCACCGAGACCACCCCCGAACTCCCCTTCACCCATTGATGCTTAATCCCCGACCAATTTGATCGGTGCATCGCCGCCAACCTCCTATGCCACGGCAGTGCGCCACCACCACCAACGACCCACCTCCACCCGCGCAAAGCCCCAAAATGGGTTACGCGAGTCGATGAGGACCTCTCGGCTTAGGAGCGAAGGAGCACCCTCCCGGCTCTTGGGCCACGCGACTCAAGCTGCTCCAAGCTGGGCCTTTAGGCCCGGCCTAGTTGGCCTTTAGGCCTGGCCGAGTACTGGGTCGAGCCCAGTATTGTTACCCATTGTGCATCCATTACTATGCATAGACCTACCCGAGGAGGCACATTACTGTTCAACCCATTAGCCCACAACCCAAACTCATTATTGTGCACACAACCTGACCTGTTAAGAATAGCACCAATCTATTACTATTCACCAAATTTGACACTATTTATCCAGACCCGTTTAGATAGATTTATATCCTTTCGACCGTTTTGAGCCTGTGAAACCCATTTTTAACTCTTTTGACCTAATCAAACACCTAATAAATCCCAACCACTCACACCACGTGTATTTTTATTTCTTTCCGAATTTATTTATTTCATTTTGTCCCCAGCGCACTCCTTGAAGAGCCCGAATGATTTATTTGTTATTTCTTTTGCGTTAGGCTCTGACTTCGAAGACTAGGCTCCGGAAAAGATCGTCCGAGACACAAGAGAAGCAGAGCTAGTTGAAGACTTTGAATAAGGAGGCAAATTGCATTCTTCGATCATTTTGAGCCTACATTTCATTTAATTATATTATTACTTTCTTTATCGTATTTATGCCAATTATTTCTTTATTGAAATAATATATTTGGAATGTCATGATGATTAGTTAAATCCTACCACCCACACCCGCACCCATCTATTCATTTGTAGGCCATATTCACCTTGTCAAGTTTAATAAATATAAAATAATAATAAATATTTGGTATTGTCACAGAATGTGTTTACAAATAAATGTTAATGAATATTAGCTGCTTGCCAATAGATTTTGGTGGAGAGTAGATGACTAAGACCAAGAAATTAGACAACCCAATAGACTTGACAAAAATGAGTCAAAGGTGAGACCAAGAAGGTGGACAACCACGAGTTAGTTGATTTTCCATCTCTTCACTGGAGACAGGTAAGGACTAGAACCTTGTGCCAAATAACAGACATATAACTCACTCAACCACATGTTTGGTGACGAGGATCTAACAATCCTCAATTAATTAAGTTGTTTATATGTAATTGTTATTATAAATAGCAATATCTTCATGTTATTCATAAATATAACCATTATCATTTATAAAGGAAAATCTTAACTGAGTGGTTGTAAACTATTCTACGACCACCTTATATGGTCGTCAGTACTCCCACGACTACCTAGTGGTCGTAAGATTTCCTACAACCACCTCATGGTCGTAAGCCTTACTACGATCAGGTCAACCACAACCACCCTATAGTCAACAAAGCCTACAAATATGCGGGCCTAATCAACTAGGGACTCTTATGCGTTGTGTTTGATACACACATTAGTTAATATACGCTGTTATTCTCTGAGATAACTGTACGTATTAAGCATCTGTATCTGACATAACTGCAAGGCGATGTGGGACGTGGTCTCTCTGACAATAACTTCCGTCAACATGCTCATTGCATCAAGCTTGGACACAACTGTCACCCCTTCATGTGCTATATAATGACTAAATTCAGTGGACAGCAGGGGAGGGCAATCAGAGACAACAGACATAAGTCATTAAGCCCTTATTCTAGTAATTTCTTCTCGGTTGTAAAATCATAGTCAATACAACAACACATGAGTAGGGTTATTATTCTCCCAGGAGAATGTCTGAATCTGTCTAAATCCCTGTGTCTTTTTCTGTGTGGATGTAACTCAAGGAAAGTTCCCAACATTCATTCGTAAGATCGATACTAGATCATTGACAGTTGGTATCGTCCGTGGGGACATTTTAGTTCTTCCCTTTCAATAATTTTTCTTTACTTTTTTCAACTCTGGTACTTTCATGGCAGGAGAGTGGAATGAGGAGAACTGGTTCGATTTAGCAGACTACGCCGAACTTGACGTGAATGACTGCTACGAGTACGAGTAGAGCATCATTTCGTCCGATGGAAATGTCGTTTCCAGGGATCTTTCACCAGACACAGGAGACCATGCCGCATACAAGGTTGATTATGGATCTTTCTTCCCACAACATTATGAGTTTGAGGTATCTTGTGAGTAAAGTTGAGCAACTATACATAGTGTAATCAATGGTATTCGAATATGCCGTGCTTCCGGTTAATGAAGCTATGTTTATGGGTGATTACAATACATAAGGCATAAACAGAGATTTAAAGATGTTGAATCTGTTTACAGATGTTGAAAACCCCTGATGTTATATTAGTATGGTTTAATTGTTTTAAAGATAAATTGTTTAAAATCAAATGATGCATCCACATACTCCAAGTATGGTGAAACCTTATCAATCTCTTGAAAACCCTCACAAGTAGTTAAATAGATTTCTATGTAACTTGTTGAGCACTGTTGTGCTCATACTTGCTAAACATCAACAGAAGAACTCCGGGAAGATACTGGTGATTATTATGAGCAAGATGAACCACTGTATGGTGATGATTACTAGTATTAGACCTCGATCACGCTCAAGTGTGCATGTGGTTTGGAAGATATTTTGTCTTGTAATATATTAACTTTGGGCTTGGATGCCTTTGTCTGTGTCAAAACTGGCTGATAAGCCTTATCCTTGTGTAATAAAGTTTCGTTCTTATTGTAATCGTAGGCTTGCTGTGATGCTATTTCTTGCTTTGTAACTGTACATCCTGGGCGGTTATGAAGAGTTTGACGGTCTCAGAAATAAAGTTGTCATAATTGCTAATCACATCGATCAATTGGCCGAACCCACTTGCCCATTTCTCATATCTTTCTTGGAAGAAGATGGCGACTTATTGTTATGGGACAATTGAGAAGTTGCCACCCAATAGAACGTTCTTCTAAGCTTTGCCATTTTATAGATTGCAATTCATAATTTGCCATTTCCTACAATTTTTAATCATTCTTTTGCCATTTTTTAGTTTTATCTCCCTTTTCATTTTTCAAGCATGTGAAAATACTGAAATGCCCCTGAGCGAAGTGTCAGGGCACGACTGGGTCAAATGTCTTCGTGTGACTCATTTCCTCTTACCACTCCTGCACTGCGTTGCATAGTCCACTCCAAGCCGCCTTCTCCACTCCATCCCGAAGCCCTAGCTCCACTCCCTCTCGTGTGCGCCGGTGGCCAAGGCGACTGGAGGACCTTGGACTCTGGCGGTGTTGTGCGATGGAGGAGCTTCCCTAGGTTACTTGATGGATGCGAGTTGACCCACTCCCGCACGCCAACATCCAACCATGACATGAATCCAAAGGACCTTCCCGTCGGGTTAGTTGCTTTTATGCTTTTTTGGTCGCTTTTGTTTGTGATTCGTGGAAGGAGAAAGTAGGAATGTAGTAGTTGGACTATGATTCAATTTTTCCCTTTCAAGTAGGATTGATTCGGAAAGAGCGTTTAGTATATTTGTGATAGTTGGCCTGTATGCCGCTAGGCATCTGGATGGTAGCATGACAAGATTTGAGCGTCAAAGCTTTGAATGGATTGTTGACTCCCGTGGCCTTGAAAAGTTCTCGCAACAATTGGGTGAGAGGATCATATGGGGTTGCTTTGTGTAGTTGTGGTGCGTACACAGGGGGACAGTGGAGAAGAGTTACTGATTCAGAATGCAATTCAGTTGTGTGATGCCTTTTTGACATGATGGAGAGTCCAATTTGTGTCGTTTTATGTTAAAATTGTCGACAAGACAGGGAGCGAATCTAGGCCAGTGCTAAATGAAAGCCAACATGATTCCACTCATTCTGTTATAACAATGTCACAGCCCAAATCTCCCAATGCTGCAAGCACCTCCAATGCAGTACCCGATAATGCAATACTCGATGCAACTGAAGCATATACAACAGATGTCCCAACCAACGCATCAGATGGCAGGGTGGATTGGTCAACCCTTCACATTCATGAATCAACAATGAAGATGACAAAGATGTGGCAATGGGAGATGATGTGATGTATCAACTGCTGGTACTACGAGGTGAGGATGGCATTGCTAACCAGAAGAGGCATACTGCATCTGACAATGCTGCCAACTCTGGTGTGCAACTATCAATCAATGAGCTACAAGAGGATGCTGTTGCGAATGAATTCCCAATGGATGACATTAATCCTAAGGAGAGGCACTGTTTGTATGATAAGTATAGACCAAGGACGGCAGCGGGACACACATTTCCTACCATGAAAGACTTTAGGATGGCTATTAGGCAATATGCAATAAATGAAGAATTTGATCTATGCACAGGAAAATAAGATCCAACAAGGTTCAGAGGTTCATGCAAAGGTGAAGAATGCCCATGGAGAATAGTACATGTTCGGATGCCAGATAAAAGAACTGTCAGGGTACTAACTTTAATCTTGCTAACTTAATATAATTTATTGCATACTTTATGTTACTAAATGTAGTATATTTGTCACGCTGGTCAACAAGATGGTAGATGATCACAATTGTGTATCAACAAGCAGAGTGAAAACTAGCATAACATCACAAGGTTGGGTTGCAGACAGGGCACTTGGACTCATGAGGAAGGAGCCAAATGTTGGTGACAAATAATTGCATGGTAGGCTGTAAGATGAATACAATGTGACTCTCACATATCCAACAGTCTAGGTAGGGAGACAGAGAGCTCTTGAGATTCTATATGGGAATTGGGATGATATCTTCCATCTGCTTTACAATTTCAAGGCAGAGGTAGAGCTAAGGTCTCCTAGTAGTGTTATGGAGATAGACACGAAGACTTTCAATGGGAAGGTCTACTTCCACATATTTTTCCTTGCTTTGAGCCCATGCATTGAAGGGTTTCAGGCTGGATGCAGACCATACATGAGCATTAGTTCTACAGATCTGAATGGTAGGTGGAATGGGCAGCTAGTTGGAGTGACTGCATTGGATAGACATTACTGGATGTTTCCAGTGTCATTTGGCTTCGTTATGTCTGAGACACTAGATAATTGGACTAGGTTCATAAAGCAGCCAAAGAGAGCAATTGGTGAGCCTCCTTTGCTGGAAATATGTAGTGATTCAAGTAAGGGACTGGAGAATACAGTGAAGGAGGTATTTCCATATTGTGAGCAAAGAGAATGCTTCAAGCACTTAATGCAAAATTTTGTAAAGAAGTTCTATAGTGATATTTTTGCCAACATGTATCCTGCAGCATGGGCATACAGACAAGAAGTGTTTGAGCACCACATGGATAAAATCTTGACAGCTTGCCCAGAAGTTGATGATTACCTACAGAAGCATCACAACCAACATTGGATGAGGTGCTACTTATGTAAAGTTATCAAGCGTGATTATGTGAACAACAACTTGGCAGAATCATTCAACAGTTGGATCAAAGATGTTAAGGACCTACCTGTTCATCAGCTAGCTGACAAGCTAAGAGAGATGGTCATGGAGTTGTTTTTTCAAGAGGAAGAGGATTGGAGAGAGGCTAGAAGGGACAATATTACCTTCTGTCATCAATCAGCTCAAAATGAGGACAAGGAGATTTGCCCATATGAAGGCCAAATCTAGTGCCAATTTCATTACAGAAGTGGCTGAGTTTCACAATGCAATGGACATGCCTAGGCATGTAGTCAAACTACAAACTTATGAATGCACCTGCCTTGAGTGGCAGCACAATGGGAAGCCATGCCAACATGCCTTAGTCTTCATTTATAGTTTCAGAGGTGCCAACATTGAGGGCTATGTGCATGACTACTACTCAGTAGAGAGATTCAGGGCTGCATATCACGGTGTCATAAAACCAATGACATACATTGGACAATGGCCAAAGATTTATCCAGGTTTCAAGTTGCTACCACCTATTGCAAAAAGATCTACTGACATACCTAGGAAAGCAAGAATTAGAAACTGCATTGAGAAGAATAAGAATCCTGCACCAAAGACGCAATGCAGGTGTGACAGATGTGGAGAGTTGGGCCATAGGACTGTTGGTTGCCCACTTAATGCACCAAACAAAAGGTACAAACACTTTCACAATTGTTTACTTCTTTTGCCAGCATTAACTTTCTTCGACATATAGACTTTTATAATTATTCACTTAAGGAAAAGAAAGTCCACCAAGGCAAAACCCGAAGCTCCAAAGAAGAAAAGGAAGAAAATAGTGGCTGCCACCATTGCCTAACTGGAAACACCCTCAAGAACAAGGATCAACCTACCTCCAGAACTATAGCATAGCCCAGGGGCTGTAACTAGAAGGTATGCAATTACTTATTATCAATTGTTGAAGGATAGGGACCATGTGTTTAGAGCATAGCCTAATGCAAATATTTTATAGGCAACTAGCCATGTGTTTAGGTCAAGGAAGTGCAGAAGGACCAAGTGTAGAAGGCTTTAGTGCAGAAGGACCAAGCATGAAGCTGACTCCAAAAAAAGAAGTGACATGTGCTCATCTGAATGAAGTTGTTGTAATGTGGGTCACTAATGTACTGTCAGATTTAATGTAATGTGGTGAACAAGTGTTATTTGGTGAACTAGTGTTCTTTGGTGACCTGATGTTATTTGGTGAACAAATATTATTTGTTTAATGTCAGATTGTCAGGTTGTTTCCTTGATTGTTTGTTTCCTTGATTGTTTGATTCCTTGATGGGAATTGTTTGATTGTCTGATTACATGTATGTCTGATTGACTGAATATTCACTGCAATTTATGATTGTTAGAATCGATTTCGATTGTGTGATTGTCTCATTGTTCACTAAAATTTATGATAATCATTCAGTGCCTCCAATGCATGCATACATGTATGCCTGATTGAACAATTCAATGCATATATACAACCATCCAGTGCCTCCAATGCATGCATACATGTATGCCTGATTGAACAATTGAGTGCATATATACAACCATTCAGTGCATATATACAATCATTCTTCTGCTGAAGTGAACAGTTCAATGCATATATACAACCATTCTTCTGTTGAAGTGAACAATTCAATCATAGATACATGTCAGAATCAATAAACAAGAATCAGAACCATTCATTCATTACATCGCAGAATCTGATATTCAACCATGTCCGAACCATTCATTCAGACCCAAAAGGGATAACCATACTACAACAAACTCACACCATTCGATTCTTACATCACAACTATGACATCTTCCCTCGACCATAAAACTACTTGAATAATAGTACCATCACAAGCATCACAACTAGGATCACATTCACTCCACACACAAACATCAGAACCCCCCTCCTAGGTTCTACCTACTCATCTTCATACTAGCAATGTAGTCCTTCAACTCTGTGATTTCCCCTTTTATGGATTTCACATCTTCCCTGAGTTTGTCAGTTAACTCAAAAAGGCCTAGAATTGCATCTTCGGGGAAGGAATTGTCTATGCTGATTACACTGGTCTCAACAAGGTGAGCTTGATATCGTTCGAGCCACATGAAGAAAGTGCATTTATCGGGCACCTGGCAAACATCAAGAAGGGATCCCAATCAAAGAGGGCTAAAACCGAATCAAGAAGGCACCAAGAAGGGATCCCAATCAACGAGGGCTAAAATCAAATCAAGAAGGGATCCCAATCAACAAGATGCAAGTGAAATTTACTTACATTAGGCTCATTCCTCGGACACTTGAAGAACCGCTTGCGTGGATTCACCTTAGTGTTCGAGACACGCTTAATGACCTGGTATTCCTCGCATACAGGCAGAGAATCAGGGGTAGACCTGTCGGTCCATGCTTCAACTCTATGCCCTTGCTTGCTTGCACCGAGGATGACCCCTGGGACATGGCTGTCGTCTTCCTCCGCGGTAGCACGCCACTGCCAAGGTCAAGCCGCCTCGGTCACCGTCACGAGCTAGGGCTCCAGTGTTTGGTGCGATTGGAGCTAGGGTTTGCGGGGCACTGGGGTGGGCGACCAAGCCCGACCCGTTAAGGAGCCACCAAACCAGCTCGTGCTCGGTCATGTGACCCAGGGGGCATTTCGGTAACTTCAAGTGGGCATAATTGGCCTGAAAAATGAAAAGGGGGATAAAAACTCAAAAATGGCAAAAGAATGATTGAAAATTGTTAAAAAATGGCAAATTACGAATTACAATCCACATAATGGAAAAGCTTAGAAGAACGTTCTATTGGGTGGCAAATTCTCAATTGTCCCTATTGTTATCGATCGATGGTGCTCACCGTTGTGGCTAGCAACAGGTTTGTATTTCAAGGGATATGACTGGACTCGGAGGAGATGCCCAATTTTGGACTAGATATGTACAGTTTGGAAATAAAATTTAGGGGATTAAGTAGCCATATATGGCTTGAACTTTATCCAGTAGCACGGGCGGGCCAGGACAAAAAAAAATGATTGTGACACCATGTATACAAGCAAATTAAGTTACGCAATTGAAAATCTAAATAACATCATGTGCTGATGTACTGGTTATGAGTCCATAGGATTCCAACGGTGGAAATTAATCTAATACTATCACAGACCAAAATTGAGTAGGGGCTAAGCCCCACTCATCAAGTGGGCTAAATGTTGGACACGGCTTGCAGTTGACAAGCCTGAGCCCAAGCCCAGACAATACATCGACAAAGCATGCTCGTGTTATATTAATTCGGCGTGCACAACCATGTACTATTTATCTTATAAGCTTCTCTTCAGAGAATGATCAGCCGTGTACGATGTGTTTTTTTTAAAAAATGTCTGCAAATGTTCAACATCCGTATTCTGCCTTGGATAAGGAACCGTATTCTATCTTGCATGGTACGGGACTACATACGTCAATTCGAGTGCGCCTACATTGAGTACGATTAATGTAGTTGGTCTCTGAATCATGCATGATTAAGGGATCTATTGAAGCATGAAGAACTCAAATGTTTCTTAAAAAAGTGCACGTCGTGCAGATTCCGAAGTTAATTGGGGCGCCCCCAATATTCTCGTAGTGACTGTCCGAATGGCATGCTGTGCTTATTGTCAGAAGGCAGCAACCTCTTGTATCTTGCACGGCGTGTGGTAATTTGGGGGAAAAAAATGCATCGATCTTTCATTAATGAAGTGAGCTTTCTTGTCATATAATCATCTAGGGTTTTGCATTTTTTTTCTCCCCCCTTTTCTGACAAACAAACTGGGCGTGCGTAATTATTGGAGAAAGGTGAAAAGTGAATCGATCGATCGAGCAAGCAAGCATGATTCTTGTAAGGATCAATAGTTTAAAGGAGGCCAGTAGCGTGGTTTATACACGCATAATTCACTAGGCTTTTCATGTCTTTTTAAGGAGTAACTTTTCTCTTCTTTTCTTCCCCTCCTCCTCACTCTTCAGTGGATGGCACTTCGGTGGTGAAATCATGCCACTCCATGCCATGAGATGCAAGCAAAGTTGTTTGCTTTCCCTTGAATTGGCTTCTCCCTCGCTCGTTAGTCGATGAAAGAAAGAAAGAAAGAAAGAAAGCAGGTAGCTGCTAGCATGTCACTTTTCGCTTGCTTAAGTTACCATGCATCTGCACAACTCAAAGGAAGGATATCATCATGAGGAATGATATGTGTGTCTGCCCCTGCCCGTGTATCAATCCTTAGCTTGAAGAAACAAAGTTGGTGCAAAGTAAAAGCGTAAATCGCATCATGGTCCACCCACCCACCTAAACCTAAAGTTGCACCTTTTAACCAGCATGATTAGCTCTATCAAGCCTTTAATCAGGCAGTGCAATTATTTTTAACCATGGATGGCATAAGTGAAACAGTCCAGCTCAGGCAGGCTCACCTCTTCAATTGAAAATGGTCACCAATAAAGTTGGCAAGCTTTATAATTGCCCATTGAGAGCCTCTCTCTCTCTTGATGCCCCCTTTCTGTAAGGCAGTAAGTAGTAAGGTGTGAACTGAACTGAACTGAACTGAACTGAAGGACACCTGCAGGGGAGGTCTTGACAAAGAGCATCATGCTTGAAGCCCCCTAGGCCCACAATATGGATGGTGAGTGCGTGTAGCAAAAAAGATGGCATAACCTTTTTGAGTGAAAAGAAGAAAAGGTCAGGGAGTTTGAGACACCAATGAAAGGAAGAGAAAGGATTAGTCACTTTTGAAGGCAGAAAGATTGCACTACTAAAAGTCATGGGGAGAAGGAGAAAAGAGCTCCTGTCTTTTAAGATGGGCTAAATGCGAAGTGGGATGCACTCTGCAAAGATGCCTCTCTTTGCATAAAGGAGCAGCCTTCTTTCTGTTTGCTAGGGAGGGTGTTTTTTTTTTTTTTGGCCACTTAGGATTCCTTAAAAACAAATGTGAGGTGACAAGGGAAAGTTGGAGCCCCATAAAAGGGGCAAACTCCGGCTTTGTATGAAAAGTTCCTCAAAGCATTTCTTGCAGTGCATTCACCTTTTATTTTTTATTAGTCAAGCTTAGCAAATTCCATACTTTCCACTGCAAACACAGTTGCTCATTCTTGCAGTACAAAATTTTTTAATGACTGTACTACCTATTTACTTTTTCATGTGTTCATAAAAGCATGAGTTGCCTTTTTTTTTTATATCATTCAAGTGCTTGCATGCATGGCATGATAACGAAAAGATTGTCCGAAAACGAAAAAAGGGGCCGCAAACTGGAGTGATATCCTCCTATGCAAAATGTCTACAAGGTTGCATCTTTCATGTCCCATTTCTGACAAATGAGAAACACATATATACACCATAAGTTGCAATTTTATATCATCGCAATTTTTTATTATATTTTTACAGATATTTGCTTATGCTTTTTAGATTTTTAAAAAGATGAACTTATGCTTTTAAGATAGTTGCTACTGTGTTTGCCCGGTCCCCATCAATGGCCTAGCGTAACAAGTGGCCCGCTCCTCTTCAACCGAAAGATGAAGAAGCAAGAATGCCCAGCCCAGTTCGGGCCCATTTGAACATGTCTAACTGATAACTCATCTAACGGATTAAAACCCAACCCAGGTTGAGTTTGTCAAAAACTCAATATGCATCTCGAATTTCGTCAAATCACACCCGTCAGTTCGAATTTCGTCCAATCGCACACCCGCAAATAAATTTTATATGGTTGCAAATTCCTACCTAGGACAATTGACCCTTCTTATGGCGCTTGCATGACATTCGATCATCTCTCCCTCTCTCCAACTCAGACCCAAAGAGTCAGTTCCTGCTCAACTCGACGACCAGTGGGCGACACAACTAGCGTCGTAGATGATGGTCACCACATGCTTATGCTTTGGGTCTCGAGTGTGTGAGATGACCCATCAAGTTGTGCTGTTATAAAGGGGTATACTGTAACACCCTCAGTCTAACCTTATGCCTGTAATAACACTAAACTACCCTAACAATTTAATTTATATCAACTCACAATAAAATTACAGCAAGCAATTCAATATCAAAACACATCCATGAGTCACAATAAAATATAAATTAACATTTGACAATCATAAATAATTAAACTCTAGAAGCATAATAAGATAATAATCCAAAATTTAGCACAAAACTAGTAGAACAAATTCTATGGAATGAATAAACAAGTCCTAATCAATCATCTTAGAATATTCAATATCTATCATGTCCTAACATGTATTCCATTATATCAAAGTAAATGTTTCTCATGTCAAATGAATCAAGTTTGAGAGTATGTGATTATTCCACATGCGCTAATCCCTCCCAAGCGAAACACCATCAACGGTCACATAAAAGCAGCAGTAGAGCAAGAGTAAGTCCACGACTCAGCAAATACATCAATAGATAATGAACAATGTTAAATCAATAGTAATCAATAACACCATTATCATCACTTGTTCTCTTATCTTTATTTTCATGCTCATACATGCAATCATCTTCTCTTTATTCTCACACACAATTCAATGCATCTCTACACTACATGTCCACATGTCCACATGCACTTCTTTCGCGTATACCGGTATAGCGTGAGTGAACACTCGTGACAATATTCACTCTCAAACCCGTCCTCATCAAGGATAGGGGACCTCCTCCACTCCCATGGAGTTGTGATCAACATGATCACCTTCTCATATGCAATGATGATTATGAATGCACAATTATTCATAGTTTCATCAATATCATTATCGACCATCATTCTCATGTCCAACAATACGAAATAATTAACGACCATTCACATTGCTTTCAATTAAAATAAAACATAAGCACAAACAATAATGGAAATGAGTGATAAAGAAATACAATGATCAACCATTGATCACTGTCTACCATACACTTGTCTCTTATCCTTATGATGCTAGAGAGCGAAACGACGATAATGCACACGAGACCACACTCCCTGGATAAAAAATCCAACACACATCTCAAAACCATATATTACAGCACCTACACTTTATTCTAACCGTCAACGCATGTTTACACCACACCAACCCTTTTAAACCCGAAACTACCGACACACTACCCGCTGTCACATTAGTAAAATGGTCATATCTTACTCATCTGAACTCCAAATTTGGCCATCCAAGATTTTCTGGAATCCTCACGAAACAACATATATTTTCCTAGTTATGACAAAAATCCGATTCTACCATTTTCTACCCCGGTTTTTAACCCAAAAGACAGTTCTATCATCTTATCTTGTATCTTTGGACGCATGGTAAATTTTTGTTTACTATATCGTCGCATTGCCGCGTTACCCAACAAAATCGTGGTAGAGCGTTTGGGCAAAAAAAATGTATTTTTTTTTATTTTTTTTAGAGGCCAGTGTTTGTTGATATTTTGTTTTAGAGCAAAATTTATTGATATTAATTTCTAAGAATGAAACTATAAATAAACAAGGAGCATGCAAAATATTATATTAGTGTGGTAATGCTAGTACAAATATCTATATTATGACATGAGCAATCTTGAGTTTGGTAATGATAAGTTATTTTTATTTCTGGAGTATGTCTAGCTGCTTTTAAGGAACATGCAAGTGTTGTAATTAGATATTGATTTACAAAAATTGTGAACATTTCTCATGTAATTGTAGTAAACTAGTCATGGTCATTGGCTGTTCTCCTGTAGTTTAGAACTATATCACCCATCATGTCAGTACCATTATGCTTTTCTGTGGTGTGATAAAAAGTGCATTGTCCCTTTTTCGGTTATAAGTAAGTGGTAAACCATGTAAGAATCATACAAACTTATATTATAGATGTTAAATATGTGTATTTTTATAATTCCGTAGAATCACCGATTCTACGATTCGATCCTACCGGAGGCAAATCGATTCAACTTAGGATCTCGACTATGACTACCTTGAGTACACATATTATTATAATGTACTCTCTTGTTCAAACATCAACTTGTTTTTTCCATTGCCAAGTCACGATATCTTCGATCAAAAAGGTATGGGTTACTATTGAGTTGTAACTCCAATGGGCCCATTCCCATGTCCATAGACGCAACGAAAATCGCCTTCCGTACTAGCCCCTTTGTGAAAGGGTCTGCTAGATTTTTCTCAGTGTAAATATAATTCACAGTAATCACTTCGTAGTTCCTCAGTTTTATGACATATTTAAGCCTACGTTTCACATGTCTAAAGGACTTCATATTTTCCTTAGTACTTATAACATTAATCAACACTCTTTGATTATCACAGTACGTTAGGATTATCGGTATTGGTTTCTCAACTAGTGGTAGGTCCAACAGAAGCTCTCTAAACTATTCAGCCTCAACAGCAGCTATGTCTAGTGCTACAAGTTCTGCTTCCATGGTTGACCTCGTCAATATGGTCTGTTTACACAACCTCCATGAAACTGCAACACATAAGGGTAAACACATACCCAATTGTAGCTTTGATCTAATTTGCATCAGAAATCCAGTTCGAGTCACTATATCCTTATGAGGTTGTGCCTCTCAAGTAGCACAACACTCTCTCAATTGCCTCCCAGTGATCATCTCCTGGATTAGAAGTAATCCGACTTAATTTGCTCACAGCAAATGATATGTCTGGTCTTGTGGCACCAGATAGATACATAAGAGCCCCAATAATTTATGAATATATCAATTGACCTTTGTCTAATCCCTTATTCTTTAGAAGCTTAATACTAACATCATAAGGAGTTGGGGAAATCTTGTAGTTCTCAAAACCGAACCAGCTCAAGATTTTCTCAGCATAATGGGACTGGTTCAAAGTGATCCCATTATCATTTCTGATCAATTTAATATTTAGAATAACATTTGCCACTCCTAGGTCTTTTATATCAAAGCATCTAGATAAGAAAGATTTAACCTCGTCAATAACAGCAATGTTTGTCCCATATATAAGTATGTCATCGACATACAAACTCAAAATCACTCCTTTACCCCCACCATAACGATAACACACACACTTATCTACCTCATTCACAGAAAAACCAACAGATGTTAAAGTTCTATCAAATTTCTTGTGCCATTGTTTAGGTGCTTGCTTTAGGCTATATAAGGATTTGATTAATTTGCATACTGAGAGACCATGTGAGAGGTGTCCCCATGCGAGTGATGAGTATTTGACACTTTTGTTGAAAAGTTTGTGATTTGGATTCTTGTCTTCTTCTTGTTTTGATTTTGTCTTGTGCGGAACTTCCCAGGAATCTGAAGTACCGATCATCGGAACTTCCAAAATTTTAATCGACCACTCTTTAGACGACACTCTTTAAGATGCTTACAAAAATCGTAACTCAAAATTTAATCATCCGATCAATATGATTAAATATTATATGGAAAGCTACCAAAATTCTCTACAATTATTTAGAGATGACACCATCAAATTACGCCCATACGATCCTCGAAAAATACAGTACAATAATACAACAGATTAACCGATCTACTATTCGATCCCTCTGACGAACACGTGCTACCTCTGTCTCTAATTTGGATTCTAATATCTAATTAAATTGACAAAACAGAGAGGGAATAACAGATCGTTACCCACACGACGAAAGCCTAGATCCCAACTTCTTCCTCATAATTATCCTCTGCCGAGGCACTTCTTTTCTCCTGGCCTTGCTTTTCCCTTGATCCGGCAGTACAAATAGCAGCAAACACACGAAGGCAGGAGAGCTCCATGCAATTAATGGATGGATGGATGCATGCATGCCTGCATGCACTACTAGCTATCAGCACACGTGCATGAAGCGGCTGGCAGCGGCAGATGGCGATGGCGCTCGGCGATGTTGGAAATGTGGACAACATTTTAATTTTAGATTTGATTACGAGATAAAGATCACAAATAACTAGAGATACATAACTCAATACTAACAGCAGACAACTCATTGTACTTCTAAATATATTCAACATAATGATTACAATAGAAAAAAATTGGTCGTACGATCAATTTACAGTCGGGCGTGATGATGAACAAGAAGCAATGCAGACTTGATGCAGTGGTCGAAGTAGTGCAGATCGTAGATGTCGCAGTGAAGTGAGTAGTCGTAGGAATCGAAGCAGTGGTTGAAACAGTGCAGAGAGCGGTCGCGCAGATGCGCTGCCCAGAAATCTTATTACCGCCCTGTGTAGGTGAACTCTGTGACAATGGTTCAGAGATATCTGCTCAGCCTCCTTCCCGGTGCATGCTGAGGAGAAGGGATGACTTGGTTCGAACAACACAACTCTTCAGCACCAAAGAGTGGAGAGGAAGAAAAAGAAAAAGGAAGTGTTTTCGATCAATCTTTAATCTAAACGTCTTCAGATATTTTTAAGGTCGAGATAATTACTTTCTATAACTGCATACTTGAACCACTGGTAACTGCTAATTCAAAACCAATTAATGGTCATTAAGCGGTGTTTATTGATCATGATTGTACATTGGTCTAAAGCTTCGACTATTGGTCCATAACTTCGACCAGTGTATTACGACCACACTAGTCTAAGGATTCGATCAGATTATTTCGATCATACTGGTCTAGGCCTTCGACCGCACTGGCCTATGGCTTCGACCAGATTATTTCGACCATACTAGTCTACACATTCGACCACAATGGCCTATGGCTTCGACTAGATTACTTCGACCATACTAGTCTATGCCCTCGACCACAATGGTATATGGCTTCGACCAGATTACTTTGACCATACTAGTCTATGCTTTCGACCATACTGGTCTAAGGCTTCGACCAACCTGGTCTAAGACTTCGACTACACTGTTCTAAGAATCTGCAGGCTTTGGAATTTTAGGAATGAATGGGCCTTTATACATGTGCCTAATTCCAACAATCCTCCACTAATTCCAGAGTAAGCAGCAAAAAGGAATGATAAATATTATTGAGCTGAAAAGTTGTTGATATACCAGTCTTTCAGTGTAAGTCCTGTACGGGTTAAACTTACACCTAGAATAACAATATTCATCTTGTGGATATCATGGAGATATGCTCCAGATCTTAGGATGATGTGACAACTGGCAATGACGTTAATGGTTTATCGTTTCACATGTTTTCGGCAAAGTTGGCATGCTGTCAGGCCAGAATCGGTCTGACCGGCCAGTGGCCGGGCCCGACCGATCCATGGCGATCCTAACCGCCTTGGTGGCGATCGGACCGTCGATTCTGAAAGTGAGAATTGAGCTGGGCCAAAAATAGAGGTGTAGGCAAGAGATGGGATTCTATTGCACTTGGTCCTATAATTTTTTGAGTCTCAAGTCAAAAGTTCTATTGGTTTGAAATTTTCAGTAGGTTTCGATTTTCAGATGCTGAAAATCGGCTAAGTCATTGCTGGTTTTCACTTTGTTCGTCGCCCGGTGTGGCGGCGATATTCGTGTGTTAGGTCAAAGTCATGAGTTTCAGGGCATATATTTTGCATGATGCATGTTTTGACTAACATGGATCAAGTTGTGAAGAACTTATTCCCAAATTCGGTTTACTTGTCTATTGTTGTGCAGGTTGCTTGGTGGTCAACGACGGTCAACGGCGAGGATGATCGGGACTAGGCTTGGAGAGCTGAGGTCCAGAACGATCGACGATGCCGGGTGAGGTCAATGTACTCAAGCGTGGTGCAAGATGGACAAGAGTGACCTATTAGCTAATCCGAGGCGCAAGATGGCGCAAGATGTAGCTAGTTAGGTCAAGAGATATTAAAGACGGCGTATTAAAATACGTGCGTAAGTATCCCGTTTATTTTGGGCCTTAACGGGAGCCCAATAGAGTCAAACTTCTAGAAGGTCTAAGCCTCCATTATAAATAGGGGAGGGAGGTGGCTGCACCTGGGCTTCGTCTCCTTTGCAATTTTTGTAAACCCTAATTTTCTTAGGGAGAGCTTTTGTGGAGGCTATGGTTCTTGATGTTTGATGTGATTTTCGTGCACTTGGATTGAGCATTGTCCTCCATTGTTGGAGTGGCTGTAAGCCCTGATCATATCAATCAATCAAAGGAAAGTTTGATCAATATTTTGTCTCATTGCTTCTATCTCTCTATTTGATGATTTTAGGTCTTTCTTTGATCGGTGAATTTTTGCTTGGTTTCTTCACGTGATTTAGCTTGCTGTGACGTGTGGGAATCTATCTAGGATCATCTTGATCATCAATCACCCACGAGCAAGAGCTTTGACCTAATTTTCGTTTTTGACCTGATTTTGAACCCTTCTTTGATCAAACGAAAAATGATCTTGATTCCTCCAAGAATTATCATAATCTTCGATTGGAATAGATCCCTGATATCATAGAGAAGGTGTGTTCCCAGTTTCATCAAGTTTGGATTAGTAGATCAAAAGTTTCATCTATTTGCATCTTCGTCATCGGGTTTTTCAATGTTCGAGGAGGGCGGTCGATCACCTGTGGCCACCGGTCGATCGCCGAAATCGCCCGACCGCCAAGTCCAATGGTCCGACCGGCAACATGATCGATGTGCTTTAATCTTTGTTATTTTTGTAGTTTTGCTTAGGGGTTTATATTGGATTCAATATTAGTCTTCTGCTGTACTGATATATTGATCTTCATAGCTTCTATTGCTACTGGAATAAAGTTTTATTGAATCCATTATTTATGAAAAAGTGAGCGTGCTCCTATTCACCCCCCTCTAGTCGCCTTTTCGGTCCAACACATCTTCTCACAACTGATGAATGGACTAAGCCTTGAATTCACAGTCTTTCGTTATTAGATTTCACTTGAAATCTCAACTGATACTAAGTTGTTAAAGAACCAAGTCTAAACAGAGCATTATTTGATCATGCTCCATTATCTGCTCATGAGATTTCTAGAGAATACCCTATTCTCGTGAACTGCGACCTGACAGTTACGCTCAAGTAGGTGTATTCATTTTAGGTATCTTATAGGCTAATAACTTTTTCCCTCATTAGACACTAGAATACATTAAGGCTTTTAGTCATCCTTCCATACAGTCGAGAGTACTTTGTCTATTAGGACACGAGTACACACAAGGTAGTTAGAACCGCGATCCTACTCTTAGAGTCTTACGATTCTACGAACCCATGACAGCCTGTCGATCCAAATTACATTGTGAATCAGAATCAGGTAGAATCATGGTAGAATCGCGATCCAAAGAGTAGAATCGTGTAGAATCACAGAGTAAAATCTGTTGGAAATATGCCCTAGAGGCAATCATAGAGATGATAATATTTCATTATGTTCATAATTTTGATAATATGCTATCATGTTCCTTGAATGAATCATTTGTTATAGATCAATAAGTATGTGACTTGTTGGTGGAACTCTTTAACTTATATGATGTCATTCTAAATGTATCCCTGGTCGGAGGTCACTGATCGGAACACTAGTGACTTTATGACTAGCACATGTATTGATTGATGACCTTGTTTCACCAGTCATGGTTATAGAGATATCGAATCAATAATGTGAGCACATGTGGTTGGATAGACCCATTATTGAGACACTATTGAGATTGTTATGAATCTTTGTGTCATTAGTTGGTCTCAAGTAATGATAATGTATAATCCTTAGACCTGAGATCAGCATGGTTCCCTACATGTGTAATAGCACCCTTAGGGGTTGCCAAACGCTACTCGTAACTGGGTAGTAATAAAGGTAGCTTTCGGGTATGCTATGAAACATGCGGAGGGATGTGACTGGTCGAGATGAGATTTGCCCCTCCTTGCATAACAGGAGAGATGTCTCTGGGCCCCTCGTGGTGATCGGATAAAGAAAGTGCATGGCCATGCCACTAGTGGTCGAAGTGTCGACCACATGAAGTCGACACTCGATCGAGAAAGTTTTGAACAGTCCATGGATGACACATCATCTCACCTGGAGTTCAACCAGACATCGTGAGGCAAAGGGAGAATGCATGAGTAGGTCGCTTAGTTTGATCGATTCACGGACTAGTCGTATGGAGATACGTCTTTGGTCGTAGGACCGGTCGATGAAATCACAGAATGGTAAGGACACAGTCGTAAGGAGTTCGAATCGGTCGGGACCAAATACGATCCGTCGTATGGAATCTGAACCGATTGTAAGTGATGAGGACCTGATCATATATCATATTACATCAAGGTTCGTCCGATATATTCTATGTGCATTTGGGAATCGTTATGCGCTGCTAGACACCGCTGCCGACTAATGGTCAGAAAAGACTTTCCGAGTCATAACCGATTACACATGGACCTGTGGGGTCGTATACTTAAAGGGCAAGGATCTGTATTTGGATAGTGATGCGAATTCGTATAGGACTCGAGTTCCTAATGGGCCTCAAGGCCGAGACCCATCTTGGATGACTATATAAAGAGGGGCGGTGGCATGGGTGCGTGGAGAGAGGATGATATTTGGAAGAACTCTCGAAACCCTAATAGCCACGCCTTCTCAACCACGCTGTCGGTGCTAGCACTCCAGCGCTTGGTGATCCTGCCCCGTACGTGTGGATACCTCGGAGGTGTTGTTGCGAAGCATCATCATTGGGACGATCCGCAACTCGTGATGTTCACCGGAGTCAGAGGAGAAGTCACGCGACGAGTACGACCACTCGGAGAAGCAGACGCGCGACAAGTACGACTACTCGAAGGAGGAGACGCGTCGTGAGTACGACTACGACTGCATCAACTCACTACAACGACTCTACTTCCGCTACGAGTCGTCGCGTCTAGCGGTAATATCGTGATCTATTATTTGCGGTGGTTCCTTGGTTGCGCGGTAAATTTTTGTTTGTGCTATCGTAGCATTGCCGCGTTACCCAACAGAATCGTGGTAGAGCGTTTGGGCAAAAAAATTTGTATTTTTTTTTGATTTTTTTAGAGACCAGTGTTTGCTGATATTTTATTTTAGAGCAAAATTTATTGATATTAATTTCTAAGAATGAAACTATAAATAAACAAGGAGCATGCAAAATATTATATTAGTGTGGTAATGCTAGTACAAATATCTATATTATGACATGAGCAATCTTGAGTTTGATAATGATAAGTTATTTTTATTTCTGGAGTATGTCTAGCTGCTTTTAAGGAACATGCAAGTGTTGTAATTAGATATTGACTTACAAAAATTATGAACATTTCTCATGTAATTGTAGTAAACTAGTCATGGTCATTGGCTGTTCTCCTGTAGTTCAGAACTATACCACCCATCATGTCAGTACCATTATGCTTTTCTATGGTGTGATAAAAGTGCATTGTCCCTTTTTCGGTTATAAGTAAGTGGTAAACCATGTAATAATCATACAAACTTATATTATAGATGTTAAATATGTGTATTTTTATAATTCTATAGAATCACCGATTCTACGATTCGATCCTACCGGAGGCAAATCGATTCAACTTAGGATCTCGACTCTGACTACCTTGAGTACACATATTATTATAATGTACTCTCTTGTTCAAACATCAACTTGTTTTTCCCATCGCCAAGTCACGGGATCTCCGATCAAAAAGGTATGGGTTACTATTGAGTTGTAACTCCAATGGGCCCATTCCCATGTCTATAGACGCAACAAAAATCGCCTTCCGTGCTAGCTCCTTTGTGAAAGGGTCTGCTAGATTTTTCTCAGTGCGAATATAATTCACAGTAATCACTTCGTAGTTCCTCAGTTTTCTGACATATTTAAGCCTACGTTTCACATGTATAAAGGACTTCATATTTTCCTTAGTACTTATAACATTAATCAACACTATTTGATTATCACAGTACGTTAGGATTATCGGTATTGGTTTCTCAACTACTGGTAGGTCCAACAGAAGCTCTCTAAACTATTCAGCCTCAACAGCAGCTATGTCTAGTGCTACAAGTTTTGCTTCCATGGTTGACCTCGTCAATATGGTCTGTTTACACGACCTCCATGAAACTGCAACACATAAGGGTAAACACATACCCAATTGTAGCTTTGATCTAATCTGCATCAGAAATCCAGTTCGAGTCACTATATCCTTATGAGGTTGAGCCTCTCAAGTAGCGCAACACTATCTCAATTACCTCCCAGTGATCATCTCTTGGATTAGAAGTAATCCGACTTAATTTGCTCACAGCAAATGATATGTCTGGTCTTGTGGCACCAGATAGATACATAAGAGCCCCAATAATTTATGAATATATCAATTGACCTTTGCCTAATCCCTTATTCTTTAGAAGCTTAACACTAGCATCATAAGGAGTTGGGGAAATCTTGTAGCTCTCAAAACCGAACCAGCTCAAGATTTTCTCAGCATAATGGGACTGGTTCAAAGTGATCCCATTCTCATTTCTGATCAATTTAATATTTAGAATAACATTTGCCACTCCTAGGTCTTTTATATCAAAGCATCTAGATAAGAAAGATTTAACCTCGCCAATAACAGCAGTGTTTGTCCCATATATAAGTATGTCATCGACATACAAACTCAAAATCACTCCTTTACCCCCACCATAACGAAAACACACACACGTATCTACCTCATTCACAGAAAAACCAACAAATGTTAAAGTTCTATCAAATTTCTTGTGCCATTGTTTAGGTGCTTGCTTTAGGCCATATAAGAATTTGATTAATTTGCATACCTTATTTTTCTGTCCAGAAATCACAAAACCATCTGATTGCTCCATATAGATTTCTTCCTGTAACTCTACATTAAGGAAAACTATCTTCACATCCATTTGATGAATGTATGGGATATGGAAATAAGCTAATACAATGAGACTCGAATGGTGGTCAATCTAGCAACAGAAAAGTAAGTATCAAAATAATCACCACATTCTTTCTGGGTATAACTCTTGGCCGCAAGTCTTGCCTTGTATTTATCAATAGTACCGTCAGGCCCCAGTTTCTTTTTAAAGATTCATTTGCATCCAACAGGTTTACATCCGATAGGACGTTAATTGATCTCCCATGTCCCGTTAGCCATGATAGAATCTATCTCGCTATGGACCGCCTCATTCCAATACTCAGCATTAGGTAATGCATAGTCCTCTGAAAGAGTGTTTGACACATTATCCATGAAATATACAATAAAATCTTCGCCAAAGGTTTTGTTAACCCTTTGCCGCTTGCTCCTGCGAGGAGTTTCTTCGACTAAATTGTTATCTTCCTCAAGATTATCAAAACTGGTGATATATCACTCATTGGTTCAGAAATGGTGGTGGGTTCAAAATTACTATTATTCATAGTCTCATTATCCTCAGATCGAGAAATACTGTCTGCAGTTCTCATAGGATAAATATCCTCAAAAAATAAAGCATATCTGAACTCCATTATTGTGTTAATAATAATCTCAGGAGTTTCTGATTTTACTACTAAAAATCTATAGGCCGTGCTGTTGTGAGCATATCTCAGTAAGACACAATCGACTATTTTAGGTCTAAACTTTCTCTTTTTCTGCAATGGTATATTAACTTTTGCCAAACACCCCTAGGTTCGCAGAAAGTTAACGTTGAATTTTCTCCCTTCCATTCCTCATACGGAGTAATATCACACCTTTTAGTGATTACTCTGTAGAACAAAAGTTGCTGTCAATATAGCTTCCCCCACCACATCTTAGGCATACCAACACTCTCCAACATAGCATTCACTAAGTCTGTTAGTGTCCGATTTTTCCTCTCAGCCACTCCATTTGATTGAGGTGAGTATGGTAGCGTAACTTCATAGACTATTCCATGTTCAACATAGAATTGGGAGAATTAATGAAAGATATACTCTCCTCTATGATCAGACCTCAGTCTTTTAATTTTCTTTTCTAGTTGGTTCTTAGCCTCAACCTTATAAATTTTAAAGTAATTTAAAGCTTCATCTTTTATTTTCAATAGATACACATAACAATATCGAGATGCATCATCAATAAGAGTTAGAAAATATCTTTTGCCTCCTTTGTTCAACAATCCATTCATCTCACATAAGTCAGAATGGACTAGGTCTAAAGGTGTCAAGTTCTTTTCCTCCTGTAACCCCTCAAAGGGTTTTTGAGATTGTTTTGCTTGCATACAAGTTTGGCACTTTGATCCTTTGATAATTTCACATTTTGGAATTAAATATAATATAGACATTCTAGCAATACTATCAAAACTAATATGACAAAAACGAGAATACCATATATTGGCCTGATAGTTACAACATTCAGACTGCGACAATACTCTAGAGTACTTATGCGGAACAAGCCTCCGCTCTCATAGCCTTTACCACCTTCGACCACACAGGTTTAAGGCTTCGACCACACTGGTCTAAGACCACTGGTGTAAGGCGTTGCATTGATCTGATTGTTTTGACTGGAAGTACTTGGTGCATCTTTTGCTCTTGCCTTTTCTTCCAGATCAAGGGCAGCAATGAGATCCTCAATAGATATCTCTTCCCTCTTATGCTTTAAGCCAGTGGCGAAATCCCACCATGAAGCGGGAAATTTGGCAACAATGCCCACATCATATTTCTCACTTGCAATCAGTATGAGGTCAACTTGAGGCTCTTCGGTCTCGCATATCTCGTCATCACTAGCAGTTTCTTCTTGTGAAGATCCCTCACTGTTCCCATCAGTCGCTTTTGTCTCTGAGTCGGTTGCTCCCCTTGGAGGTCTTCTTGCCGCTACCTTCCTTGTAGGTCTCTTTTAGCGAGAAGGTACAACCCTTGAATCTGGAGGATCATAAAACTCCTGGGGATCTCCATTGGGAGTGGTCCCTTTGTGAAGATAGGCTGTCTTCATCTTTGGCATGATTGATAAGATAAGAAGAGACGATTAGAATAAGTTTTTATGCAAAAGAGAATGATTAAATCAATTCTGCTCTCCAAGAATGGTACTACCGCCGTACCGCAAGTCGGTAGTACCGGCGTCCACGGGACGGTAGTACCGCAGTTCCAGACAGATTAGGGTTCTCCTTCAATTTTTATTTTAACTAGTGTTTGACAGGAATGGATCCATGGAATCGACATAATAAGTCATCAAACACTAATTACTACCAATTTTCAAGAGAAATTGACTTAACCATGCATATTTTGACTCAAACCCTAGAAAAAGATAGATCCCAGAAGTAGATGAGAAAGGAAACAATCAAGGGAAATACTTCAAGGATTAGAAGAGATTCAATCACAAGAGATGTTTCCATGGTGGCATATTTTCAGGGAGCATGTTTTTGAGTTGTTTGCCACTCTTTGATAATCGGAACGACCGTATTTCAATTGCGGTACTACTGCAGGTCAGTAGTAACGAAATATGCATGGCAGTACATATAATCTAGAGAGCCTGTTTTTGGGAGTTTTGACCTCCCTTGGATCGATATGACCGCAAATCCCTGAGCAGTACTACCGGAGCGCGGTAGTACCGAAGTATTCATGGTGCATGAGTTTCAAGCAATATTTGAATGATCTATGACATTTAACTCATTCCTCAAAGAGAAAAAGTGGCTTTCATCTAGTGGCTGGGTGAAGATATCGGCTAGTTGGTCTTTGGTCCGGATGTGGCTAATGATAATATCTCCCTTGCTCACATGATCTCTCAAGAAGTGGTGGCGTATATCTATATGCTTGGTTCTTGAGTGTTCAACCAAGTTATTGGCTATCTCACAGCACTATCATTATAACACAAAAGATGTATTTTATCAAATTTTATACCATAATCCATCAAAGTTTGCCTCATCTATAATAATTATGCACAACAACTATCCGCGGAAACATATTCGGCTTCGGCGGTGGAAAAGGCTACGGAGTTTTATTTCTTGGAAGACCATGAAACTAAAGACCATCATAACAATTGACAACTTCTGGAGGTGCTATTTCTACCCACTTTACAACCCGTATAATCGGAATTCGAATATTCAATTAAATCAAATTTAGCACATTTAAGATACCACAAGCCAATGCTAGAGGAAGGTTTAAATATCTCATAATTCTTTTTACGACCGTCAAATGGCATTCTTTTGGAGATGCTTGAAAACATGCACATATGCAAACACTAAACATGATATCGGGTCTAGATGTGGTAAGATAAAACAAACTACATATCATGGATCTATAAAGCTTTAAATCTACTGGTTTACCTCTCTCATTGAGATCAAGATGTCCATTTGTCGCCATGGGAGTCTTGATGGGTTTTGCATCCTCCATGCCAAACTTCTTGAATAAATCCTTCACATACTTCATTTGGCTTATGAATGTCTCATCTTTGAGTTGCTTGATTTGAAGTCCAAGAAAATAGCTTAGCTCTCCGATCATGGACATTTCAAACTCCCTAGACATCATATCACCAAACTCCTTGCAAAAGTATTGGTTAGTATACCCAAATATAATATCATCAACATAAATTTGACATACAAAGAAATCATCATTGATGATTTTGGTAAATAATGTTGTATCAATCTTCCCAACTTTGAATATTTTTTTAGAGTAGGAAATCTCGAAGGCGCTCATAGCGCGGTGTGAAAATCTTTCTTTTCTTTTTTTACACTTCACACCCCGAAGAGCGAGTTACTGTGCACCGGGGCTCGGAGCCATGTGCGGCATCTTTTTTATACACTTCACACCCCGGAGAGTGAGTTAGTGTGCACCGGAGCTCGAAATCATGCGCGGCGTCTTTTTTTATATACTTCACATTCTGAATAGTGAGTTAGTGTGCACCGGAGTTTGGAGCCATACGCGTGTCTTTTTTATCGCCTATGTTGCATTGTTTTGGATACCAGCTTCTATAGGACCAACTACTTTGACAGCTAGCACACTCTGGTATATATATTCATCTTTGCTATATCAACACTAAGGAGGCTATCGCACAAACCCAAGCCCGTTTTATTGCACGTCACATGTTTCTGTCGCACATTATGACAATAAAAAACTAGCTTGAATGTCACATTCAGCCCTAAGAATGCAACGCTAAGAGTAGATCGGGCACGCGTCCTATAGAATATTCGTGGGATACCAACCGACGGGCTCATACGTCCACAACGAACCGCTCTTCCAACCAGTTTATGAGCTCTGCGCCTGTCCTAATACTTGCATAATAGTTTTGAGTAGCAGAGGCAACATGCAGGGGCTCTAGAGCCCAGAGTCGATGTCGGAGGCGCAAGGTGGCGCAGGGGCCCGAGGCCGGAGGCGGAGCGCAGCCGGCGGAGGCGGCCTGAGGCCTGGGTCTTTGGCTAAGTGGCGAGGCGGCGCTGACGGAGGCTTTAGTTCGGGCTTGATACGGAGGGGGAACCCGAGGGCCCGAGGGGGGCTACGCCGCGCCGGAGCTGTTGGCGGCGAGGGGTCCCCGCACTGGTTTGAGGCGGCGCTGCGAAGGTGGAGACCCGAGGGGTCCCGAAGCCGGCGGAGTCGTCGCGGAGGCGAGGGGGCCCCGAGAGTGCCAAAGGCGCGCTGAGAGGCCGCCGGCGAGACGGCGGCGACGGAGCCGCGTGCGAGGATGGAGAGGGCCCCGAGGGCGAAGTCCATTTGGGTGAGGTGGTGAGGCACGCCGAGCGAGGGGGTGTCCGCGGGGCGCACCTGCCCTGCCGCATGCTGCGGCCATGTAGAGGGGTCTGCGAGGGGGGTTGGGGGTGCTTCGACCTGGGTGGGCTTCTGCCCTAGTGTGTGGGTGGCATTGCGAGCGTCTTCGGGTATTGAGTGAAGGTGGGCCAGAGATGATGTGGACTTGGGGCTCCGGCCCAGGTGCGAAGTGGGCTTTTGGGTAGAGGAAGGCTTCGGTCCAAGGTAGACTTTGGCTCATTTCTGTGTGTAGCCTCTTGTTCGGTCCCCACGGACGGCGCCAACTGTCGTACCAAAGCCTCAAGAGTATTCAATATACCCAAAGGTTCCTGCCTTGGTGCAGGTGGGGGTGTATTTATAGCACCCAACTACAAAACTAGCCGTTACGATCGTATTTCTAGAAAAATCAAGATTTGCGATAGTACCGCTGTTGAAACCCAGTACTACCGATCTTCAAATAAACGATCGAAATAGTAGCATTTAATGCTCTGAACTAGCCATTACACATAAAGTTACAGTAATACCGCCAACTAGAAATCGGTACGACCGCGATGTACTACCGCATCGCGGTCGTACCGCTCAGCTAGAATGGAGCTACCGTTTATCAGAGCTTAATAATTCTCAAAAACACCTTCTCTTCTCTAGAAAACTCGTACCGCCAAGTAAACTTCGGTACTACCGTGCTCTGGTAGTACCGCTCATGGCTTTGCGGTCATACCGATCCAAGGGAGGTTAAAACTCCAAAAATAGGCTCTCTGTAATATACGTACTGCCATGTATATTACTGCAATTGAAATGTTGTCATTCCGATTATCAGTGAGTGGCAAACAATTCGAAAACATGCTTTATAGAAAATATGTACCGCCATACAAATATCGGTACTACCGATTTGCGGTAGTACCGCTTATCAACAGCGGTCATACAAATTTTCACTATATTTTTCCAGAAGCTCAAATCAAGACAATGCATGAACCCTAGTTGATCATAATGACACAAAAATAGTTCCTGAAGCTACTAGCCATGATCCCTCTTTATAGTACGATATTTATCATATAAATTCGATCTTTTCTCCAAACACCGAGATCAGTAAAAATTGCAAAAGGGCCCTTAAGCTATATAATATCTTTTCTCTTGATCCATGTTGATCTTTAACCATATCCGTCTTGCCAATGACCTTATCATTCAAATAAACATTGGACTTTAACCTATATCACCATTTAGCACACATATTAGTCCTTTAACGTAATGTTACCATTAATTACCAAAACCCACTATGAAGGCCTAGATACTTTCAGCAGCAACCTGAGCGATTCCTCACGCGCGCGGCAAGACCAGCAACGCGCTGACCGAATGGGTCACGCAGACAAGGGCAATGCACAAGCTGCGTAGGAGATCGACGATATGGGCAGGTGGCGCTCTGGCACCGATGAATGAAAAGTTTGCTCTAGCGACAGGCCAAGAGGTAAAACGAAAGACCAAAACAGCTAGTTTTTTTTTCTGGATTTTGGATCCTCATCTCCCCCATGTTCCCTTTTACCCCGGCACGAACCAACTCCTCTTGCACGACCCGTTCTTTGAAAACAACTCATCTCTAAAATTCCAAAGTATCTCATTTTCACATATCTCGTTTGTCTAATTACGCACAGGTCCTCACGAGGGTTATTTTTCAGAATATTACATTCCACCCCCTTTAACAGAATTCTACTCACCGTTCTACTCGAAGAACCACCACAAACTGAAATTAAACAACACTTAGCACATACCAGACGTGAACAGCGCCAGACATTGCTCGTGCATGCAAAACTCCAACGCCTAAGTCGCTTCCCTCTCGGACTTATGGGGCCACATCACCTTGATGGGTATTGTCTTACACTTCAACACTTGTCTCGACCGATTCAGGTACGCTCAACGAACGAGACTCAAAGGTAAGGTCTTACTCGATGGCCAACTGCTCTGTCGAAATCTCAAGCTTCCGACCTCTCAGATACCCACTCAACACCAGAATGTACAAGACATTGCGTACCCCGCGCATAGACTCGAGATGGTCCTAGCAATACGTCAGCCTCCAAATCCCCGCAACAACTGGAAACGATCCAATATACCTTGGGCTATCCTTTCCTTTGGTACCAAACCACATAACCTGCACATAGCACACAGAACTCTTGTTCCATCTCTCAATCGATCACTTCACATTTGCAAGGAGCATCTCCTTTATCAAGGGACGCACAAACAACTCACCTTAAACCAACCCTCTTACAAAAAGAACCCAACTGAAAAATGAAGTATTCCCATCGCAACCATGCAATACCAACTCTTCTCCAAAAGAGTCAAATTCAAAATCGAAGATTCATCATAAAAACCTTTTTCACTTTCCTAGTAGGCACTTTGCAAATAAACATCACATAAACCAAAGGTGAAAATCCCTCGAACATCCAAAACAACTATTTTCTTCTTCTTCTTTTTTTTTTTACCAAAAAAGACTACATACCAACATAAAACAACTCAATTTGCAACTGGCATTTGCCATAAACAGAAAGCTCAAACAAGATTCAAGAGATTATTTCACTACTCGAGAAACCACCATTTTTCCTTAATCTTCAATTTATGAATAAACTTTCTTTTAAATCCTGGGATTCCAAAATCCCCGTATAACACAATAACTTATTTCTCTTAGATTTGCAACCTCAAAGCTATGTTCAAACCGAACACAACATCCACACCTTTGTAGATACACTAAATGAATTACTTTGAAAAATAATTCCGAATGCAACTCAATATAGAATTCACCTAGAATCTCCCCTACCTCAATTCTCTAATGTTAAACACCTTAAAATCTCTGGTACATACATTTACCACAACCAAAAGAATCCTATCAGAGATCACCACAACTCTCCGAACCCAACTTGTTCCATTTTTTTCACCCAACCATGGGCAACCAAGACGCTAACATAAAATGCAGAGCCCATATTCAACCTTCAAGACTCCTACAATAAACTTCTGATATACTTGATAGAAAATCCTCATATTCGATGACTAAAATTCTCACAATCCAAACAATATCCTCAATCATTAATATCAACAATCATCACTAATCAATTGACTACCTAAAACGATTAACTTCACTAATCCTAGGCCCTCACTAAACAACACCATTCAATTTCACCTACACAACCTTGCAAATTACACAATCACAATATCCTAACTATTTGATAATTCCAATATATTGTAACAACATGAACAAATGTTCTTAGATTACTATTCACTATAGGTTCTACTAGTTGCAACAATATAATCAGTTTTGCGCTTGACGAAACTATGGCCGAACAGTAGGTCAATGCCCTCCACACGTGCGCGGGCAGGCAACCGGGCGATTCCTCACGCGCGCGGTAGGAGTAGAAATGGGTCACACGGGTAGGGGCGATACACAGGCTGCGCTGGCAGTCAACAATGCAGGCAGGTGGTGCTCTGGCACCGGCGAACGAAAAGTCTGCTCTGGCAATGACTCACAAGTAAAACGAAAGACCAAAACAACTAGTTTTTTCTTCTAGATTTTGATCCTCGTCTCCCCACGTTCCCTTTTACCCCAGCACGAAACCAACTCCTCCCGCATAGCCCGTTCTTTGTAAACAACTCCTCTCTAAAATTCCAAAGCAACCCATTTCCCATTTTATCTAATTACACATTGATCCTCAAGAGAGTTATTTTTTAGAATATTACATACAAGGTGGAATGTGTTAGAGATATATTAGAGATATGTTAGAGATAGGATTTGTACCCTATATATATTGCCAATTGAGCATCTTCAATATACACACAATATTCATAACATGGTATCAGAGCGAGGTTAGGGTTAGGGTTTCTTACCGCCGCCGCCGCCGCATCATCTTCCGTTGTTGCTGCCCCCAGGAGGACCAATTTATACTCCGGGGGCGGCCTTCTCTCTCCTCGATAGTCGTCGCTGGCGTGTTTCGCACGGCCGCCATGGTGTACAGGTCGTACACGGGCTTCGACATGGTGGCCATGATGGCGGAGGAGACCAAGAACCCCGGCCATGACGTTCCGCTCGGCCTCATCTCGTCGGGGCTCATCTGCCGGAACTTGGGCCCCTCGATGGCCATGCCGTCGTCCGTCAGGATGCCGCACTCCCTCGCTATGGCCTTCACCGTATTGATGTTGTCAGGATACCGGCGGCATGGCAGGTATTCACGGCTTCCCGGACGCCCGGACGGAGCAGATCTTTTATGCCGAACACGGCGATGAGCGTGTACCCGTCGCTAGGGATATCGCTGCCACTGCTGACGTCCTGATACGCCAGGCAGAGCGTGCGCAGCGCCTCGCACGCGAACGCGTCGATGGCGCTTGCCACCTACATCGTCTTCTTCACCGAGTTGAACGGATCCACCTTGAGCTTCTCGGCGCCCACCAACTGCAGCAGTCAACTGATATAGCGTCAAGTGCTCCAAATATTCTCTCATTTTGTACAGCAATCTCCTTGCTTTCTTCTCTAGCAGCAATGCACCAATCTGGGTCCAACAATATGTGGAGGGCATCTCCACCTAATAAGAGGGATTTGAGATAAGTCAATTTTAAGATCGTTGGTTGGCTGCAATGACTCAAAGCCAGGAGGCAAGGAATCATCCCGAGCTTGGGCCAGCTGCATGCAGTAACCATCAGCCTTTTGCTTGGAGATTATCTTGCGGTCTTAATCCAGCTTGAGCTTCTCGATGCCCACCAACTGCGGCAGTCGAACGCCGATGGGGATTGGGAAGGCTACCTCGGCTCGGATTCTCTTGCACTCGGGTGCGGGAGGGGGAGATTTTTGGTACATGGAGCTTGAGAAAAGAAAGGGGACGCGTTGGTGTACTTGCTAGTTGTTGCCCCTCCGCTGGAACTGCCTGGTTAATTGGTTGGGCTTTGCTGGCATATAGTATTGGTGGATGACTGGATGATGCTGTTTGGTAGGGGTGGAGATTGAGATTGCTATTCTGCTGCTGTTAGTTCTAGTTACATGTTTTTTGTTTTTTTTTCTTTATATCGTTGCTTCCGTTACGTCTATTTAAGTTTCTAACTCTTTATATGAGAGTTTGTCTAAGTCATACGAGTCCACAAATTTATTGTCAGTCATACAAGTACAAGAATTTCTTTGACATGGCCACAGCCGCTGCTCTTCTCTCCGAGCAACTTTAGATCCGTTGTCCCAAGCTTTTAAGGTCACCACGTTTGCTGTGCACTGCGTCTCTATTGTGCTTCTTGTGTACTACGTATTTATTGTGCTTCTTATGTACCGCGTCTCTATTACGCGTCTTGTACACTGCGCCGCCGCCGTCTTGGGCTTCGATCTGCGCCACCATGTTTCTATCTATTACTATTCGGATTGATTTGATATTTCTCTCTATTTTTATTGGTTTCATCGTCTTCTTCGTCATGTTGCCGCAGTCGACTTTGCGCACGCACCTTGTGCTTTATGGGCTGTCGCACGACATCGGATGTGAGATCTTTTATCGACATATTTTTCAAGAGCTGCATACTACGACGACATTATCAAAACTCGAATTTTGAATTTATCATATTTTAGAGTCAACCCTTTCCAAATACAATGCTATTGCACACACTTTGCATTTGAGAAGGGTGTTAGAGATATATTAGAGATATGATTTGTATCCTATATATATTGCTCATTAGGCTTTTTCAATATACACACAATACTCATAACAGAATGCACCAACACAAGAGTCACATCAAACAATCAAATGGTCCTAGAGAGGGGTTTGCAACACATAAAACTTATGGGTGTGTAACCGCCGAGATATGCATGCGGGTTTTGACAAACTACCCAACCTGTGGGTGAGTTTTTTTGCAAAATTCCCAGAAACAAGAGCTCACTTCACCAATGGTCAACTGACAATTAAAACTTCAACTCAAAAAATAAAATACCAATTAAAACTTGAGTTCGCGTAACATGCTGGATGGATCTAACCACAACGAAAATATACAGAAGCACCTAAGAAGGTACAGGATTACATTATTACAAGTGCTGCAGTTTTAAATCGACTATACTGGGTCGAAGGATCTACAGGAAATTCGGTAATTCTAGCAAGAAAAGTTGATGATACACAGTGTTTGACCATTTTTGAGCGCCTCAAGTGGGGGTGAGTAATAATAATCTGCATGTATCCTCACCTGCTGAGAGCTGCCAAAGAGCTTGGCTTGGAACGCTCAGTAGTTTTCCACTATTCTAGCTAACGAGGAGTACGTTCCAAGGGTTGCACTGACGATGCCCAATATTACTATACCAACGCTTGCAATGACCTGAAATGGTAGAACGAGAAATAACAATATCAGCCGAGGGTGCAGAGAAAAATCCTGGGCGCTGATGTGCTGTGCAACTTCGGACAAGTATCAGTAGCCTAAACGTCAACAAAAATCTCCAGCTGGGATGAAGAAAACTAGGAAAGCTAATTTTGTGGCACAACTGCCATCTGACGGCTATATTTACCTGTGAGCGTGTTGCTTTATTCTGTGCGATCTTCAAGAAGCACAAGGCGGGCATTATGACTGCCTGTAATCATGCAAAAATGTGAGGAGTGTTAGAGATATATTAGAGATAAGGTACTAGAAATATGTTAGAGATAGAATCTAGCTCTAACATATCCTTATCTATACTTCTTGTACCCTATATATATTGCCTTTTGGGCCTCTTCAATAGACACATAATATATTCATAACATGGTATCAGAGCAAAGGTTCTAAACCCCAGCCTACAACCTAGCTTCCGCTATCCGCTGCCCCCGGGAGGTGCAATCTTCGCTCCCGGGGGCGGCCAGGTCCAAATCCTTCCGACGTCCTTCAACCAGCTGCTGTGGCTTCCGCCTCGCATTCCCCTTGCTTGATCCGTCGACTCGCTCGATTCAGACGATCCGAAGAGCACGCGATGGACAAGCATCTTCCTGGAGTTCCGGTGGTTCGCCTCGCCAGCCGTCTTCAGCTCGCCACCTTCTTCCCGCCATCGAGCCGCGGTGGCCGACGTGGCCCGGCAGGACCATCCCACCCCGGCCGATGGCGGGCGTGAGGGTCGCCATCGAGGCGCTTCCGTCGGCCCGGACAGCGGATCGTGGAGAAGGTGGCGAGGACATCGCCTCGGAGGCGGCCGTCACACAAGCCGCGCGCCCGAGCTCGTGGATGGGTATTGTCTTACACTTCAACACTTGTCTCGACCGATTAGTGCGCTCAACGAACGAGACTCAAAGGTAAGGTCTTACTCGATGGCCAACTGCTCTGTCGAAATCTCAAGCTTCCGACCTCTCAGATACCCACTCAACACCAGAATGTACAAGACATTGCGTACCCCGCGCATAGACTCGAGATGGTCCTAGCAATACGTCAGCCTCCAAATCCCCGCAACAACTGGAAACGATCCAATATACCTTGGGCTATCCTTTCCTTTGGTACCAAACCACATAACCTGCACATAGCACACAGAACTCTTGTTCCATCTCTCAATCGATCACTTCACATTTGCAAGGAGCATCTCCTTTATCAAGGGACGCACAAACAACTCACCTTAAACCAACCCTCTTACAAAAAGAACCCAACTGAAAAATGAAGTATTCCCATCGCAACCATGCAATACCAACTCTTCTCCAAAAGAGTCAAATTCAAAATCGAAGATTCATCATAAAAACCTTTTTCACTTTCCTAGTAGGCACTTTGCAAATAAACATCACATAAACTAAAGGTGAAAATCCCTCGAATATCCAAAACAACCATTTTCTTCTTCTTTTTTTACCGAAAAAGACTACATACCAACATAAAACAACTCAATTTGCAACTGGCATTTGCCATAAACAGAAAGCTCAAACAAGATTCAAGAGATTATTTCACTACTCGAGAAACCACCATTTTTCCTTAATCTTCAATTTATGAATAAACTTTCTTTTAAATCCTGGGATTCCAAAATCCCCGTATAACACAATAACTTATTTCTCTTAGATTTGCAACCTCAAAGCTATGTTCAAACCGAACACAACATCCACACCTTTGTAGATACACTAAATGAATTACTTTGAAAAATAATTCCGAATGCAACTCAATATAGAATTCACCTAGAATCTCCCCTACCTCAATTCTCTAATGTTAAACACCTTAAAATCTCTAGTACATACATTTACCACAACCAAAAGAATCCTATCAGAGATCACCACAACTCTTGGAACCCAACTTGTTCCATTTTTTTCACCCAACCATGGGCAACCAAGACACTAACATAAAATGCAGAGCCCATATTCAACCTTCAAGACTCCTACAATAAACTTCTGATATACTTGATAGAAAATCCTCATATTCGATGATGAAAATTCTCACAATCCAAACAATATCCTCAATCATTAATATCAACAATCATCACTAATCAATTGACTACCTAAAACGATTAACTTCACTAATCCTAGGCCCTCACTAAACAACACCATTCAATTTCACCTACACAATCTTGCAAATTACACAATCGCAATATCCTAACTATTTGATAATTCCAATATATTGTAACAACATGAACAAATGTTCTTAGATTACTATTCACTATAGGTTCTACTAGTTGCAACAATATAATCGGTTTTGCGCTTGCGAAACTATGGCCGAACAGAGGTCAATGCCCTCCACACGGCGGCGGCAGTAACCGGCGATTCCTCACGCGCGCGGTAGGAGTAGAAATGGGTCACACGGGTAGGGGCGATACAGTGCTGGCAATAACAATCTGAGGGTGGTGCTCGCACGCGACGAAAAGTCCTCGCAATGACTCACAAGTAAAACGAAAGACCAAAACAACTAGGTTTTTTCTTCTAGATTTTGGATCCTCGTCTCCCAGTCCCTTTTACCCCAGCACGAAACCAACTCCTCCCGATAGCCCGTTCTTTGTAAACAACTCCTCTCTAAAATTCCAAAGCAACCCATTTCCCATTTTATCTAATTACACATTGATCCTCAAGAGAGTTATTTTTTAGAATATTACATACAAGGTGGAATGTGTTAGAGATATATTAGAGATATGTTAGAGATAGGATTTGTACCCTATATATATTGCCAATTGGGCATCTTCAATATACACACAATATTCATAACATGGTATCAGAGCGAGGTTAGGGTTAGGGTTTTTTACCGCCGCCGCCGCCGCATCATCTTTCGTTGTTGCTGCCCCCGGGAGGACCAATTTATACTCCGGGGGTGGCCTTCTCTCTCCTCGACAGTCGTCGCTGGCGTGTTTCGCACGGCCGCCATGGTGTACAGGTCGTACACGGGCTTCGACATGGTGGCCATGATGGCGGAGGAGACCAAGAACCCCGGCCATGACGTTCCGCTCGGCCTCATCTCGTCGGGGCTCATCTGCCGGAACTTGGGCCCCTCGATGGCCATGCCGTCGTCCGTCAGGATGCCGCACTCCCTCGCTATGGCCTTCACCGTATTGATGTTGTCAGGATACCGGCGGCATGGCAGGTATTCACGGCTTCCCGGACGCCCGGACGGAGCAGATCTTTTATGCCGAACACGGCGATGAGCGTGTACCCGTCGCTAGGGATATCGCTGCCACTGCTGACGTCCTGATACGCCAGGCAGAGCGTGCGCAGCGCCTCGCACGCGAACGCGTCGATGGCGCTTGCCACCTACATCGTCTTCTTCACCGAGTTGAACGGATCCACCTTGAGCTTCGGCGCCCACCAACTGCAGCAGTCAACTGATATAGCGTCAAGTGCTCCAAATATTCTCTCATTTTGTACAGCAATCTCCTTGCTTTCTTCTCTAGCAGCAATGCACCAATCTGGGTCCAACAATATGTGGAGGGCATCTCCACCTAATAAGAGGGATTTGAGATAAGTCAATTTTAAGATCGTTGGTTGGCTGCAATGACTCAAAGCCAGGAGGCAAGGAATCATCCCGAGCTTGGGCCAGCTGCATGCAGTAACCATCAGCCTTTTGCTTGGAGATTATCTTGCGGTCTTAATCCAGCTTGAGCTTCTCGATGCCCACCAACTGCGGCAGTCGAACGCCGATGGGGATTGGGAAGGCTACCTCGGCTCGGATTCTCTTGCACTCGGGTGCGGGAGGGGGAGATTTTTGGTACATGGAGCTTGAGAAAAGAAAGGGGACGCGTTGGTGTACTTGCTAGTTGTTGCCCCTCCGCTGGAACTGCCTGGTTAATTGGTTGGGCTTTGCTGGCATATAGTATTGGTGGATGACTGGATGATGCTGTTTGGTAGGGGTGGAGATTGAGATTGCTATTCTGCTGCTGTTAGTTCTAGTTACATGTTTTTTGTTTTTTTTTCTTTATATCGTTGCTTCCGTTACGTCTATTTAAGTTTCTAACTCTTTATATGAGAGTTTGTCTAAGTCATCGATCACAAATTTATTGTCATCCATACAATACAAGAATTTCTTTGACATGGCCACGCGCTCTTCTCTCCGAGCAACTTTAGATCCGTTGTCCCAAGCTTTTAAGGTCACCAGTTTCTTGTCGCTCGCTCTATTGTGCTTCTTGTGTACTACGATTTATTGTGCTTCTTATGTACCGCCTCTATTACGCGTCTTGTACATCTGCGCTGCCGTCTTGGGCTTCGATCGCGCCACCATGTTTCTATCTATTACTATTCGGATTGATTTGATATTTCTCTCTATTTTTATTGGTTTCATCGTCTTCTTCGTCATGTTGCTGATGACTTTGCGCACGCACCTTGTGCTTTATGATTGTCGCACGACATCGGATGTGAGATCTTTATCGACATATTTTTCAAGAGTGCATACTACGCGACATTATCAAAACTCGAATTTTGAATTTATCATATTTTAGAGTCAACCCTTTCCAAATACAATGCTATTGCACACACTTTGCATTTGAGAAGGGTGTTAGAGATATATTAGAGATATGATTTGTATCCTATATATATTGCTCATTAGGCTTTTCAATATACACACAATACTCATAACAGAATGCACCAACACAAGAGTCACATCAAACAATCAAATGGTCCTAGAGAGGGTTTGCAACACATAAAACTTATGGGTGTGTAACCGCCGAGATATGCATGCGGGTTTTGACAAACTACCCAACCTGTGGGTGAGTTTTTTTGCAAAATTCCCAGAAACAAGAGCTCACTTCACCAATGGTCAACTGACAATTAAAACTTCAACTCAAAAATAAAATACCAATTAAAACTTGAGTTCGCGTAACATGCTGGATGGATCTAACCACAACGAAAATATACAGAAGCACCTAAGAAGGTACAGGATTACATTATTACAAGTGCTGCAGTTTTAAATCGACTATACTGGGTCGAAGGATCTACAGGAAATTCGGTAATTCTAGCAAGAAAAGTTGATGATACACAGTGTTTGACCATTTTTGAGCGCCTCAAGTGGGGGTGAGTAATAATAATCTGCATGTATCCTCACCTGCTGAGAGCTGCCAAAGAGCTTGGCTTGGAACGCTCAGTAGTTTTCCACTATTCTAGCTAACGAGGAGTACGTTCCAAGGGTTGCACTGACGATGCCCAATATTACTATACCAACGCTTGCAATGACCTGAAATGGTAGAACGAGAAATAACAATATCAGCCGAGGGTGCAGAGAAAAATCCTGGGCGCTGATGTGCTGTGCAACTTCGGACAAGTATCAGTAGCCTAAACGTCAACAAAAATCTCCAGCTGGGATGAAGAAAACTAGGAAAGCTAATTTTGTGGCACAACTGCCATCTGACGGCTATATTTACCTGTGAGCGTGTTGCTTTATTCTGTGCGATCTTCAAGAAGCACAAGGCGGGCATTATGACTGCCTGTAATCATGCAAAAATGTGAGGAGTGTTAGAGATATATTAGAGATAAGGTACTAGAAATATGTTAGAGATAGAATCTAGCTCTAACATATCCTTATCTATACTTCTTGTACCCTATATATATTGCCTTTTGGGCCTCTTCAATAGACACATAATATATTCATAACATGGTATCAGAGCAAAGGTTCTAAACCCCAGCCTACAACCTAGCTTCGCTATCCGCGCCCGGAGGTGCAATCTTCGCTCCGGGCGGCCAGTCCAAATCCTTCCGCGTCCTTCAACCAGTCTGTGGCTTCCGCCTGCATTCCCTTGCTTGATCCGTCGACTCGCTCGATTCAGACGATCCAAGAGCACGCGATGGACAAGCATCTTCCGAGTTCCGGTGGTTCGCCTCGCCCCGCTCTTGCTCGCCACCTTCTTCCCGCCATCGAGCGCGGTGGCCGACGTGGCCGGCAGACCATCCCACCCCGGCCGATGGCGGGCGTGAGGGTCGCATCGAGGCGCTTCCCGTCGGCCGGACAGCGGATCGTGGAGAAGGTGGCGAGGACATCGCCCTCGGAGGCGGCCGTCACACAAGCCGCGCGCCGAGCTCGTGGAGCGAGCCCTCACCGCGGACATCATCCGCTGCGGCAGACCTGTTCGGCCGTGGCGCCGTGGTCGCCGCGAGGAAGAGCTATGCGCCTACGTGTTCGAGACTGCACCGACTCGCGCTCGCCAAGGGCGGCGTGCAGTTCTCGTCTTCTTTGGACACCTTCGCGTGCCCAACAATACTCCGCCCTCCGCCTTGCAAGCGATACGGTGCCGCCGGTCCGGCTAAGCACGCTCGTCGTGAGGACCAATCCATGCATGGAGATGGAGTTGGGAGCACGTGCTCGCCAAGAAGCCTTGCTCGGCTTCGCCGCCTCCGCCCGGTGTCGCGGCGCCTCCATCGTCGCCGACGGGCTGCGCACTCGGCCGACCACATGCACACGCGGCATTGAAGTTGCGGAACAAGGCAACGAACGGCGCTCGTCTTCGTCGGATCTTCGCTCCCGCCGATCTCGGCGGTGGAATTGAAGACGAGCCGTCGCGACGTCGCACGCCGTCATCGCTTGCCTTCCTCTCGTGGCTTCCTGCCGGATCCATGTCGTCGTCCTCTTCTCCTCCCATCGCCTCTAGTCTCCGGCACTCACGATGTGAGGAGGAGGAGACGGAGGTGGGAGGAGGATGAAGTTGGGAGTCGGCGTCCCGAATTTTAGCTACTCCGGCTTCAACGACCGCTTCATCCGAGTTAACGGATCTAGAGTGCTCGGCTTCAACGGCCGACTTTGGATTTTCTACGGCTCGGTTTTGGTCCCTACTTTGATTTCTCCACTCGCTTCCGCACTTCTTTCGTTGTTAAAGCTATCTACCGCTAGTATTTACTGCTAGTTATCCTTAGGTTTTTCTGCTTTGTGTCGTTGCTTCTGTTGCGTCCATCCAAGTCCGTAGCACTCAATTTTTGAGTTTGTCTAAGCCATGCGAGTCCACAAATTAATTGTCAGTCATAGAAGCATAGGAATTGTCTTATGTATTGCAGCAGCCGCCGCTCCCGCTGCTATTTCTTCGAGCCGCTGCAGATCCGCCGCTCCAAACTTTCAAGGCCGCCGCGCTTCTTCCACATTGCGTCTTCGTTGTACTTCTTGTGCATTGCGTCGCTCTTCTTCTGCACTACGCCTCTCTTGCGCTTCTTGTGCATTGCGTTGTGCTTCTTTTGCAATGTACATTCGTTGCGCTTATTGTGCACTGCGCCGCCGCTGTTTTGGGCTACGATCTCCGCCGCCATGCTTCCACCTATTCCTATTCGACTTAATTTGACAGCTCTATCTATTCATGTTGGTTTCATCATCTTCTTCGACCTGTTGCGGCCGACTTCGCCTCTGCACCTTGTGCCTTATGAGCCGTCGCACGACACCGGATGGGAGGTCTTTTGATACTCGACATATTTTCCAAGAGCTGCATGCTACAACGACATTATCAAGACTTAGATTTTTGGATTTTTCATATTTTAGTGTCAACCCTTTCCAAATGCAATGCTATTGCATATGCCTTGCATTTGAGGGGGGTGTTAGAGATATATTAGAGATAAGGTACTAGAGATATGTTAGAGATAGAATCTATCTCTAATATATCCTTATCTATACCTCTTGTACCTTATATATATTGTCCTTTGAACCTCTTCAATAGACACACAATATATTCATAACAAGGAGTACGTTTGTTACTCTTATCATATGTGTTTCTTGTGCAACCGACGGATTTATCTGGATAATATTCTAGCAAAAGGATTACTGTTATTCTCACGAAACAGCCCACACGGATGAAGTGTTCACATCTTAGGAAATAATCTTTAGACACGTTTCTTTCCACAGTTTTTCTTATTGTGCAGCTTTAGTACCACAATATAGGCTATTAAATGAAGAAAAACTGCATACCACAAGTATACTAAGAAGAGATCCAATCAGAGCCATCATGAGACCTGAAATATGCAACACACAGCTCAGAAATACATGGTATACGCAGCTAAACAGCAAGATTACCGAGAAAATTCTTCTATGTTCCCTTAACAGATTACAAAGTAGACGAGGACTTAAGGAACTCAACTTCACAGAACTATAGTAACCACAAGTGTTCTAGAATTTTGCAGTTTTATTGCGGTACCAAGAAGCAGTCCTCATTAATAATGACTCATTAGTAACCAAAGTATATTACTACCTACAGAGGAACTGCAATGGCAACAATAGGGGCTGGAAACTCGGCTCTATTTTGGTTGGATATTTGGAATCTTAACATATACTATCTTAGATTTCCATCCCTGTACATATTTGCTGAGTTCAAGGAATGCTTAGTGGCGCAATTTCTGCAAAATCCAGATATAAGGCACCAATTCAACCTACCTTTATCTATGGAAGCTTTTGAGGAGTACAAGCAACCGATAGAGGATATCAAGAGATTATTTGCTATAAATAATCGCTCAGATGTTTGGACTTATATTTAGGGTATGGATTAATATTCATCGCAAAAGTTATATAAGAATTCCTTCAATGCTCATGATCCACCAGAGGCCTTCAAATGGATTTGGCGAAGCGTGTGATGAATATTTGCATGGCTGCTCCTTATGGATAGGCTTAATACCAAGGACATGCTACAACGAAGACATTATACTGTGCATGATGATCAATATTGTGTTCTTCCACAAGATAGAGAAGAGGAAACCATAAACCGCCTATTCTTTGATTGTAGTTTTAGCACCTCATGTTGGAACATAATTGGAATAAATTGGGATAGTACAGGTGACATCCAGCTAAAGGTGGAAAGATCAAGAGGGACTTTCAACTCAATGTTCTATATGGAATTTTTCATAATTGTGGCATGGCCGCATGGCACATTTGGAAGCAACGAAATGACCAAATCTTTGAGAGTATCGAGCCAAGTGTTACGTCTATTTAAGTTTCTAACTCTTTATATGAGAGTTTGTCTAAGTCATACGAGTCCACAAATTTATTGTCAGTCATACAAATACAAGAATTTCTTTGACATGGCCACAGCCGCTGCTCTTCTCTCCGAGCAACTTTAGATCCGTTGTCCCAAGCTTTTAAGGTCACCACGTTTGCTGTGCACTGCGTCTCTATTGTGCTTCTTGTGTACTACGTATTTATTGTGCTTCTTATGTACCGCGTCTCTATTACGCGTCTTGTACACTGCGCCGCCGCCGTCTTGGGCTTCGATCTGCGCCACCATGTTTCTATCTATTACTATTCGGATTGATTTGATATTTCTCTCTATTTTTATTGGTTTCATCGTCTTCTTCGTCATGTTGCCGCAGTCGACTTTGCGCACGCACCTTGTGCTTTATGGGCTGTCGCACGACATCGGATGTGAGATCTTTTATCGACATATTTTTCAAGAGCTGCATACTACGACGACATTATCAAAACTCGAATTTTGAATTTATCATATTTTAGAGTCAACCCTTTCCAAATACAATGCTATTGCACACACTTTGCATTTGAGAAGGGTGTTAGAGATATATTAGAGATATGATTTGTATCCTATATATATTGCTCATTAGGCTTTTTCAATATACACACAATACTCATAACAGAATGCACCAACACAAGAGTCACATCAAACAATCAAATGGTCCTAGAGAGGGGTTTGCAACACATAAAACTTATGGGTGTGTAACTGCCGAGATATGCATGCGGGTTTTGACAAACTACCCAACCTGTGGGTGAGTTTTTTTGCAAAATTCCCAGAAACAAGAGCTCACTTCACCAATGGTCAACTGACAATTAAAACTTCAACTCAAAAAATAAAATACCAATTAAAACTTGAGTTCGCGTAACATGCTGGATGGATCTAACCACAACGAAAATATACAGAAGCACCTAAGAAGGTACAGGATTACATTATTACAAGTGCTGCAGTTTTAAATCGACTATACTGGGTCGAAGGATCTACAGGAAATTCGGTAATTCTAGCAAGAAAAGTTGATGATACACAGTGTTTGACCATTTTTGAGCGCCTCAAGTGGGGGTGAGTAATAATAATCTGCATGTATCCTCACCTGCTGAGAGCTGCCAAAGAGCTTGGCTTGGAACGCTCAGTAGTTTTCCACTATTCTAGCTAACGAGGAGTACGTTCCAAGGGTTGCACTGACGATGCCCAATATTACTATACCAACGCTTGCAATGACCTGAAATGGTAGAACGAGAAATAACAATATCAGCCGAGGGTGCAGAGAAAAATCCTGGGCGCTGATGTGCTGTGCAACTTCGGACAAGTATCAGTAGCCTAAACGTCAACAAAAATCTCCAGCTGGGATGAAGAAAACTAGGAAAGCTAATTTTGTGGCACAACTGCCATCTGACGGCTATATTTACCTGTGAGCGTGTTGCTTTATTCTGTGCGATCTTCAAGAAGCACAAGGCGGGCATTATGACTGCCTGTAATCATGCAAAAATGTGAGGAGTGTTAGAGATATATTAGAGATAAGGTACTAGAAATATGTTAGAGATAGAATCTAGCTCTAACATATCCTTATCTATACTTCTTGTACCCTATATATATTGCCTTTTGGGCCTCTTCAATAGACACATAATATATTCATAACATGGTATCAGAGCAAAGGTTCTAAACCCCAGCCTACAACCTAGCTTCCGCTATCCGCTGGCCCCGGGAGGTGCAATCTTCGCTCCGGGCGGCCAGTCCAAATCCTTCCGACGCCCCTTCAACCATTCTTTGTGGCTTCCGCCTCGCATTCCCTTGCTTGATCCGTCGACTCGCTCGATTCAGACGATCCGAAGAGCACGCGATGGACAAGCATCTTCCTGGAGTTCCGGTGGTTCGCCTCGCCAGCCGTCTTCAGCTCGCCACCTTCTTCCCGCCATCGAGCCGCGGTGGCCGACGTGGGCCGGCAGACCATCCCCCCCCGCCCGATGGCGGACGTGAGGGTCGTCATCAGGAGGCGCTTCCCCGTCGGCCCGGACAGGCGGATCGTGGAGAAGGTGGCCGAGGACATCGCCCTCCGGAGGCAGCCGTCACACAAGCTGCGCCGCCCCGAGCTCGTGGAGCGTGCCCTCACCGCGGACATCATCTCCGCTCGTGCAAAGACCCGTTCGACCGTGGCGCCGTGGTCGCCGCGAGGAAGGAGCTATGCGCCTACGTGTTCGAGCTCGCACCGACTCGCGCCGCCAAGGGCGGCGTCGCGAGTTCTCGTCTTTGCCGACACCTTCGCGTGCCCAACAATACTCCGCCCTCCGCCTTGCAAGCAGATACGGTGCACTGCCGGTCCGGCTAAGCACGTCGTCGTGAGGACCAATCCATGCATGGAGATGGAGTTGGGGAGCACAGTGCCTGCCAAGAAGCCGCTGTCTGTGGCTTCTGCCTCGCCTCCCGCCCGGTGTCGCGGCTGCCTCCATCGTGCCGACGGGGCACTGCTGCACTCTGGCCGACCACATGCACACGTCGGCATTGAAGTTGCGGAACAAGGCAACGAACGGCGCCTCGTCTTCGTCGGATCTTCGCTCCCCGCCGATCTCGAGCGGTGGAATTGAAGACGAGCCGTCGCCGACGTCTGGCCAGCCCGCCGTCATCGTTGCCTTCCTCTCGGTGGCTTCCCTGCCCGGATCCATGTCGTCAGTCCTCTTCTACTCCTCCCATCTGCCTCTAGTCTCCCAGCACCTCACGATGTGAGGGGAGGAGGAGACGGGAGGTGGGGAGGAGGATGAAGTTGGGAGCTGGCGTCCCTGAATTTTTAAGCTACTCCGGCTTCAACGACCGGCTTCATCCGAGTTAACCAGATCTAGAGCTGCTCCGGCTTCAACGACCGACTTTGGATTTTCTACTGGCTCTGGTTTTGGTCCCTACTTTGATTTCTCCAGCTCCGGCTTCTCGCAGCTTCTTTCGTTGTTAAAGCTATCTACTGCTAGTATTTACTGCTAGTTATCCTTAGGTTTTTCTGCTTTGTGTCGTTGCTTCTGTTGCGTCCATCCAAGTCCGTAGCACTCAATTTTTGAGTTTGTCTAAGCCATGCGAGTCCACAAATTAATTGTCAGTCATAGAAGCATAGGAATTGTCTTATGTATTGCAGCAGCCGCCGCTCTCGCTGCTATTTCTTCGAGCCGCTGCAGATCCGCCGCTCCAAACTTTCAAGGCCGCCGCGCTTCTTCCACATTGCGTCTTCGTTGTACTTCTTGTGCATTGCGTCGCTCTTCTTCTGCACTACGCCTCTCTTGCGCTTCTTGTGCATTGCGTTGTGCTTCTTTTGCAATGTACATTCGTTGCGCTTATTGTGCACTGCGCCGCCGCTGTTTTGGGCTACGATCTGCGCCGCCATGCTTCCACCTATTCCTATTCGACTTAATTTGACAGCTCTATCTATTCATGTTGGTTTCATCATCTTCTTCGACCTGTTGCCGCGGTCGACTTCGCTCCTGCACCTTGTGCCTTATGAGCCGTCGCACGACACCGGATGGGAGGTCTTTTGATACTCGACATATTTTCCAAGAGCTGCATGCTACAACGACATTATCAAGACTTAGATTTTTGGATTTTTCATATTTTAGTGTCAACCCTTTCCAAATGCAATGCTATTGCATATGCCTTGCATTTGAGGGGGGTGTTAGAGATATATTAGAGATAAGGTACTAGAGATATGTTAGAGATAGAATCTATCTCTAATATATCCTTATCTATACCTCTTGTACCTTATATATATTGTCCTTTGAACCTCTTCAATAGACACACAATATATTCATAACAAGGAGTACGTTTGTTACTCTTATCATATGTGTTTCTTGTGCAACCGACGGATTTATCTGGATAATATTCTAGCAAAAGGATTACTGTTATTCTCACGAAACAGCCCACACGGATGAAGTGTTCACATCTTAGGAAATAATCTTTAGACACGTTTCTTTCCACAGTTTTTCTTATTGTGCAGCTTTAGTACCACAATATAGGCTATTAAATGAAGAAAAACTGCATACCACAAGTATACTAAGAAGAGATCCAATCAGAGCCATCATGAGACCTGAAATATGCAACACACAGCTCAGAAATACATGGTATACGCAGCTAAACAGCAAGATTACCGAGAAAATTCTTCTATGTTCCCTTAACAGATTACAAAGTAGACGAGGACTTAAGGAACTCAACTTCACAGAACTATAGTAACCACAAGTGTTCTAGAATTTTGCAGTTTTATTGCGGTACCAAGAAGCAGTCCTCATTAATAATGACTCATTAGTAACCAAAGTATATTACTACCTACAGAGGAACTGCAATGGCAACAATAGGGGCTGGAAACTCGGCTCTATTTTGGTTGGATATTTGGAATCTTAACATATACTATCTTAGATTTCCATCCCTGTACATATTTGCTGAGTTCAAGGAATGCTTAGTGGCGCAATTTCTGCAAAATCCAGATATAAGGCACCAATTCAACCTACCTTTATCTATGGAAGCTTTTGAGGAGTACAAGCAACCGATAGAGGATATCAAGAGATTATTTGCTATAAATAATCGCTCAGATGTTTGGACTTATATTTAGGGTATGGATTAATATTCATCGCAAAAGTTATATAAGAATTCCTTCAATGCTCATGATCCACCAGAGGCCTTCAAATGGATTTGGCGAAGCGTGTGATGAATATTTGCATGGCTGCTCCTTATGGATAGGCTTAATACCAAGGACATGCTACAACGAAGACATTATACTGTGCATGATGATCAATATTGTGTTCTTCCACAAGATAGAGAAGAGGAAACCATAAACCGCCTATTCTTTGATTGTAGTTTTAGCACCTCATGTTGGAACATAATTGGAATAAATTGGGATAGTACAGGTGACATCCAGCTAAAGGTGGAAAGATCAAGAGGGACTTTCAACTCAATGTTCTATATGGAATTTTTCATAATTGTGGCATGGCCGCATGGCACATTTGGAAGCAACGAAATGACCAAATCTTTGAGAGTATCGAGCCAAGTGTTTCAAATTGGAAGATCCTTTTCAAGAACGAGCTAACTCTGCATGTGCATCAAGTTAGAGAACAACATAGAAATTTAATCTTTGATTGGCTAGACTCATTAGGTTAATTGGTTCTCCCCTAAGGGGTTGTAACATATTTTGTACATAAACCTTTTTTCTTATATATTTATACCGTATGGGCCTCTCCTACTGTTCACTGTTAAAAAAAGTGCACATTTTCACTCTTAGCACTACAACAGTTTTTTTTTAAGCACACGCAAGAGAAAAATCTTGAAAATGCAATAAACTTAGAACCAGTTTCAACTACTAATCTTAGTACTGCATTACTCATAACGCGAGGCAAAATATTGCATGTAATAGGAGACCACAGTTCATGTGCTATTTGCCATTCCAAAGTTGTATGTTTCCAAAGCAAATGTATTACAGTAAGTCAGTAACATTGAATCCCTCTTAAGATGAATGACAGTGAAGACCACATTATGTAGATCGAAACAAAAGCTAGCATGGCATAAGAAAGTAGTCTATATATTAATAAGATTCAGCGTACAATTTTTTGAAAGAACGCATAACAAAAATATTTAGGACCGAAGAAGCAGAAAGAGATGCACATTCCAGAAAATTAGGTGCATGCATACCAAAGAATGGCAGAAGGAAGGCAATGCAAACAGTTGATGCAACAAGGCCAGTCCTCAGTATAATAGAGAAGACCGTTTCGTTCAAAAATCCTTCAGGACGCAACTCTTCTAAACTCCGAGCCATTGGGTTTAACAACAAGGCATATCTGCTTGTGATTAAGGATGAAGCAATTCCTATGAATAGTTAGGCACATTGAAAATCACAGTGCAATCCTAGAAGCCTGAACATTACAAAGTTTGATGATCAAATTTTAAAAGGATACTTGGTGAAAGGGTTGATCACCTGAAACATAAGAAAATTTAAATGATAAATATAAAACAATGTTGCAGTCTCAGAAACATAAATTAAGTCGATAGACAATTGTTACCGTGGTCCAGAGTGCAACTTTCGAGGCAAATGAATGTTTTGGAAGATTCAAAGTTATTTGTGATAGAGTCTTCTCTCCAAACATGAGATAGCCAATAATAGCAAACGAGCCATATATGGCTGTGCAAATTGCGAAACTGCACACCGCCATTATTCATAACATTGAGAAAAATTAATTATTAAACAACAAAGCAGCCTGTGTCAGAATGTAGTTCATACATACCATATAAACAGTGCCTTAGTGAATTTTGTCCGATCAGACATTGATTGGTAGATATTTGGAAACACTGAGTGCCCAGAGTAGCAAAAACCATAAATACCAATAGCGAAGGGCAGACCGCTCCAGTTTACTGCTTTCCCAGTCAAATGGAACCCTACACCGTCAGTAGTGCCGACTAAAACGACAGATAGGAAAACCAGAAGAGTTGCAATCACACCACCCGCTGCGCAAGTAATTAGATAAAACCTTGTTAATTCAGTTAGTTGTGCTAATATTACTAATGAAGGCCGTGAGAAAATAAATTATGTAAGCTAGCATTAGTGAGACCTGAAAGGTACGAGAGTACTCGAAGATCTCGCAACCATACTGTGGGCAAGACTAAAAGAGCAGTTAACACTCCAAAGAAATGTTTCCCGTCAGCATGAATCCCAAGCCAATTAAAATTAACACCAGGAAAGATTGATGTCATATTATCTCCTTCCAAAATAATGAATTCAACACAATATGACTGCATTCAATAAATAACATGTATAAGATAAATGTGAAAAACAGTTCAGCGTTTTGCTCGATAAACAAAAAAATAGGTGACAAACTTCCCTCAAAAAGAATTTGGTGATAAACTTAGCAAAATACGAGCCAGACAGAAATGATCTACTTACATATAGCTCACTATACAAAATAATCTGCACAAAGAAAAACATAAGGATCAGTTAGTGTTTCTTCACTACCAAAAGTTAGAAAAATAAATTTTGCATGAAAAGTAAGATTAAGGGGATCCAACATGGTGTGGATTTCATCATCCTTGAAGTACGAAAGATTGAAATTTATATCTTATATTTCTCAGATAGTCACAAATGTCTCTGCTGTTCATTTGAGATCCTTATGCAAATAATTTGGTTCTGTGTTTGCTAAAGAACGAATAATAATGACCTAGAAAACATATAAAACATTAATAAAGAGAGTATAGCATCAAATGCACAACTTTGCAACCATAAATAATTGTTTTTACAGATTGTGATGTATGACTTTGTTTGATGCTCATATAAGGATGTTCTTGAAATGTTGTCCAATCCATGACATGCTAAAGAAACCAGGACTTACAGAAACGAGCAAACGGCCAATTCTTCCAAAGGCAGCCTCCCCAATGTCTGGATAGGTTGAAATGCCATCTTTGCTCTCAAAACAATACTTCAGAAGAACTCCAGTATAACAACAAGCAATAGCAAAAATAGCTAGAACTGCAAGACCAGTCCATCCAGCTTCATGAATTGTAAACGGAGTGGAAAGAAGGCCCACACCAGCAAGCACGTTAACCCCTATCCACAAAAAAACGTAGAAAAATCAGACATGTTCGATCCTAGGGAAGTAATTGAGCAGGCTTATATATATTTCAATGATAGTACCATTGAAGACTGTTTGTGTTACACTGCATCCTTGACCAATGTAGACTTCTCCGGTATGTTGTAAATGAAAAGAGAGTTTATCGTCTGTAGATTTTCGCAGGCTCTTGGCAGATTCTTGCTTTCCATCTAGCTTATCCGAGAAAAAAGGCAACTTCAGGTCCGAACCCAGATCACTACGGCCACCATCAAAAATTGAGTATTTGCTCGTAGAAGGACCCAGGTAACCAAAGCTTGGAGATGCAGCAATTGTGTAGGTATCAGTTGTTTCCCTGCAAAATAAACAGCATGTCGTGATCACACCATTTGTACATAATTATCCAAGAATAACCTTCTGGTATAACTGCTGGCATTCTTGAGCACGACTAGGTGTACTAGATGCCAGCAAAAGGCGGCAATTGTATCAACACAGGTAGTGTTGACTTTGTTGTGTTTAGTATCAATATTCAATACTGGCATGCTTTTTACATAAAACAAAAACTTTCATTAAAGCTTTGGAAATAAAATATATTTGCTAGGTTAAACTAACATTATAATCTATAAATAAGCACATCGTTAGTATATTGATGCTAGGAGAAGCCAAAATTGTCTTTCCTACCCCATTTGTGTCATAGGACGATTTGGACGTAAGAATAGCACAAAACAGTGCATTATCGAGTCCATATCATGCCTTATCGTTGTCACATCAGTTTCAGTTCAACCGTGCCATCGAATTGCTATCCGAATGATCATACCACTCCCCAAGTGTTGGTGGATTCTAGGCCATTCCGAATTCCGATTAAACCTGAACAGCTCCCCAAATATCCCAACCAGACACATCAACGGTCAATCCACTGTCGGAACTAGCGCTCTGTCCAGTCCCAATCACGAAATTAATAACAACTCAACCAAATCAACTCAACATAGAATTTTTACTAACAGCAGTGAAAATCGGTAGAGCAATCCCACCAGGGCCACCACCGCCACCACCGCCACTAACCACTAACATAGTAAAGCAGGCAGATCAAACGATCGAGCAGATAATGCAAGTAACACCATGCACGTACCGGTAGCTCTGCGGCCACTGACGAGACTGGAACGAGCGAGGCGAGCCGACCCCCTCGTCCTGCTCCTCATCGCCGTCCTCATAGTCGTCGCCGCCGTCGAAGCTGCGGCGCGGGCTCTCCTCGATGTCGCCGTACTCCAGCGTCATCTCCTCGTCGTCGTCGTCCTCCTCCTTCCGGAGCCTCGCCGCCGCAGCCGCAGCCGCCGCCATCTCGCCTCTCGCAGCAGCACAACACAAGTGGAAATGCGGAATTGTGTGGCGGAAGCAAAGAGCGAGGTGGTGATGCTTCGAGAGAGATGGCGAAGGGGAAGGTATGAATGGCTGGGATTGGATTGGAGTGGAGTGGAGGGCGCGGAGGCGAAGGATTGGGATTTGGGAGGGAGGAATATGAAGGGGCGCGCGCGTCGCGACAAGGCGGCCAGATGCGCGGATTGATCGGAGGTTCGGAGTGGTGGGGTCGACGCAAGTTACTGAAACGGGGACCCACGGCGCGCAGCCGCACCGTCTGTAGGGACACTGACACGTGTGCCACGCGTCACCGAGGGAGTGGTGGGGTCGAGGCGGTTTGCTCCGTTTGCTCGCTCGATTCCATGTGTTGTGTCACCTGTCTGGCGGTAAAACTCGGCAAGTTCGCGAGTAGATGAGCTGGCGCCATGCGAAGTACACGTACGCCTGACCGGTGGGACCCCGATAATGACAAATGGAGTTACAGCCCACGCGTACTTCTTGCCAAGTGTATGGCTGGGCCAAGGCTGGAGTGAGATAGGCCTCAAAATAATCGGCTTGGTCAAGGTGCAGCTCGGCGACAAAAAGGATAGCCGTTTCAGCACATGCACGGCCGATAACAGCCTAAAAAACTCTAGTAGTGATGGGTGATACATTCTTCTCACCCCCTTCACTCTCTGCGTCAAAGCTCCGACCAATGAGCCTCTTCCACGCGATTTAGTTTTCTCTCACAAGCCTCCTCGCTAGCCCTCACGATCCCCTTCAACGACCGCCGCCCGTACGTGCTCTCCTACTCAGTGTCCCGTGCACTCATCCTCCATTGCCACCTCCCGCTATCCTTCCCTTTACAATCCCCCTCACTCCTGCGAGCCGCCGTCCTACCTCTTCCCACCCCCCTCACATCAGCGAGCCGCCGTCCACCGACCTTCCCCTTCCTACCCCCCTCACTCACGTGAGCTCCCACCGCTGCGTCTTTCTCCCCTTACTCGTGTTGCCCCGGTTTCCTCCGTTGTCGTCGTGCGCTAGACCTGTTCAAATGCTGAGCCGGACTAGGTCCAGGCCTAGAAAGCCCGACCTTGAATGGGCATGCCCAAGCCCGATCTGGCCCGAAAAAGTTTTTCCAATAAAATACTACTATTTTAATTCTTTTTGGGAATAAAATTTGATATTTAATTTATTTTGGGAATAAAAAGGGTTTTTTATTTTTAATGCCACTATCGACTGCGACGCCTGGCCGAGTCGCCCATGAACAGGTCTAGCGCGCACCAGCCCTCCTCCAAGCACCCACATGGGTGTTCGGCGGCCGAGGGCGCATGAGGGTCGCCGGCGGGCCTCTTCCCTCCGATTCGGTTTACTCTCTCACGCTTCCTTGACAACCCTCGAGATTCCCCTTCAACATCGCCGCTTGCGCGTTCTCTCTTACTCCGTGTCCTATGCGTGCATCCTCATTCACCACCACCTGCTATCCTTCCCCTTCCTACCCCCTCACACCCGCAAGTCGTCGTCTGTCGTCCACCGTCCTTCCCCTTCCTATCCCCCTCACACCGATAAGATGGCATGGCGACAAGATGGTGTGATGAGCCCCCCAGCGTTAATAAGTATGCAGTGCGACAACGAGAAGATGGCATGGTGATGGTGAGTATCTGCACACCGGGGGTCGCAATGTAGAGGAAGGCAACAACATAGATCCGATCTACTCCACGCCATGGTGAGTTTCATGGTGGCGTCGATGCGGTTGGAGGTGGTAGTGGTCCCGTCAGCAAGGCAAGAGAATGTTAGTAAAGAAGGCACATTCATTTTAATCAACCCCCCCCCCCTATTTCCTCGGCTTTATTTCGATGTTTTCGCATGAAAGGAATTAAGATTTTTGTTTCACTATGGTTTGACAAAAATAGTTGTGTTGGACCGAAAAGGCGACTAGAGGGGGGGTGAATAGGAGCACGCTCACTTTTTCCCAAATAATGAATTCAACATAATTTCACTCCAATAGCTATGATGAAGCTATGAAGATCAATATACCAGTACAGCGGAAGACTAGTATTGAATCCAAATAAAACCCCTAAGCAAAAACACAAAATCAACTAAGATTGCAAAGACTCACAGCACGGGCGGTCTGACCTCTGTACCCAACCGGTCGGACCGATTGCCGGGCGGTCTGACCGGCGTTGTGCTGGCGGTCGGACCGCTCCAAAATCGGTCTGACCGGTGATGACTGGCGGTCTGACCGGCCGACTCCAGAACCGATCTTGCATAGATTGATAACGAGATCGTTGCTGGATTACACCCACGCCATCATGGATCAGTGGTCAATCCAAGATCACGAAATTCTCCTCAAACCATGAAAAGCCCTAGCCTCCACCTCAACTCCCCTAAAGACAATTAGGGTTTTGAAACATAAAAGTTGAGAGGGAGAGGGGTGCAGCCACCACCTCCTCCTATTTATAGTGAAGGCCTAGAACTCCTAGGGTTTGACTCAATTGGGCTCCCGTTAAGGTCCACTAACAAACGGGTCACACACGCACGCTTCGCAAAGCGCCGTCTTTAACTTTTTGACCTAAACCGCTTCACCATGCATCATGGATTTGCCAATAGGTCACCCTTGTCCATCTTGCGTCACGCTTGAGTCGTTGACCTCACCCGCATCGTAGATCGCTCGACCTCAACTCTCCAAGTCTAGTCCCGATCCTCCTCGCCGTTGACCGTCGTTGACCACCAAGCAACCTGCACAACCACAGACAAGCAAACACGTATTCGGGAACAAGTTCTTCACAACTTGACCCATGTTAATCAAAACATGCATCATGCAAATCATATGCCATGAAACCAATGACTTTGACCTAACAAAACAACATCGTCACGAAGTTGGCGGACGTTCAAGTCAATACCGTCCGACCGCTCCAGTGGCGGTCGGACCGCCTGGCCGGTCGGATCGCTCCCGTGAGCGGTCGGACCGCCTTGGGACTTAGCCGAATTTCAAGCCCTCAAATTCAAACCTTCCGAAACTTTAAACCAATAGAACTTTTTATCGAGACTCCAAAATCATGAGACCAAGTGCATTGGGATCCCCTCACTTGCCTACAACACCTATTTTTGGCCCAGCTCGATTTGACCACTTTGGTCACCGCCGGTCCGACCGCCCCACATGGCCGGTCCAACCGATTTGGGACCGGTCGGACCGCCGTGCAAGGACCGGTCGGACCGCCCCTGTCCAGTAAGCCTGTAGCTTTGTCGAAAACACGTGAAACGACAAACCGTAAACGCCATTGCCAATTATCACATCATCCTAAGATCTGGAACATATCCCCATGAAATCCACAAGTTGTAATGGGTTTCTAAGCATTCAATATTGTCATGGGCCCGTGTTGCGAGCCTCTCGCTTCTCCCCGAATTGCTCTCGAGCTGCAACCTCGCCCACCCCAACCACTCCTCTCCCCTTCCACACTCATGCCCGCGACGCCCCAACAGTTCACCACTTCCTCTCCCCATCAGCAATTGTTGCTCGCCCTCGCCCCTACCTCATATGTGTTGCCCTCCTCGCATCAACGCCGCCCTTCAGCCCCTACACACATCCACCATTGGTTCAAGCCTTTCATGCCGCAGTCGCATCCCCGGCTTGATCTAGATATGTTGAAATGCTTTTATATTGTTAAATTCATTTTGCCTTCCAAGCACTATGTCAAAATTCACCCGACGCATTAAGTGATCTTTGCATAAATTTGAGAAAAGTTATCATCAAAGTTTTTTCTGTAAACCGATAAAGTTTTGGATGTTAACTATCTATGGCGTACTGTGCATGTAATGCAAAGAAAAGATTGATTAGTAAAAGTGGAGATGTTTTTTTTTCTCTTATTGATAGGGCTAGAACGAAGAACGATAAAAGTAGGTTGAGAAACAAATGTTGGGAGCAGCTTTGCATGTTTCTAACTTCCAATAGTATATAATTCAGTCTTAACGTAATTGAACTCAACATTAACATAATTTATCTCTTGTTGTATTGTTTATTTAGAATCGTTGCAGCACCCTCCTAGCAAAATAAAACGTCCGCATCCAGCAGAAAGAACAGGGTAGATGGTCGACTTGCCGTGCCTGGCGAAATGAAATGATATCTCTGCAGAATGATGCGGCGCGGAGCGCGGTCTGTGGCCGCGCGAGGAGACACCGATCCCAAACAAGGAGGCGGCAGCTGGCGAGGCTTGTTTCATGCGTGCGAGCCATGTATGCATGTTCCAGGCATCGCGCGAATTTTTTTAAGTTATCTCTTCGATCAGGATGATGTGGAGATGGAACAGTACAAGCGGACAGGCAAACATTTGGCATGCAAGCGCGCATCGCCGGATGTAGAACGTCTTGACTTCGTGGGACTCAGGGCTCTGGCGCCATGTGTTCCATAACATGCCGGCCTGCAGTAACGGCATCGTATTTGTCAAGATCAGATCGCCGCCGTCGATCTGTAGTTTGTGTCGTTGCTATTGTTACGAAAATTTTGTACGTGCGAAGGACTAAACCGCTACGAAGGACTTTCATTCTCGTGGGTTATAAATATCTACAAGAGATTGGATTGATAAATTTTTTTAAAAAAACTCTACCTCTATAATATGTGTCTCCCGTTGTACCCATATCTCCTATGCGATTGTTCTTCTAATTGATCTATGCCGATATCATGATGACTACCGTTATTTTAACACGTTATCAGTACGATGGTACGTTGTTCTATACGTTTGGCAAATAGATCAATCTGTTTTTCCTAATTCTGACAGCAGATTTCATATATATACGCTACATGTACATGCATGATGAATACAGACATCTAGTCCAATATGTCATCACCATTCGTGAGGAACCCATCACCAGCAGCAACCGCTCGTCATCCTCGCCATCTTCTACATGCAGCGATTGGCCTCGTGTTCATGGAGACCACAAATAGCCTGCATACACTAACGAATCGGTAAAATTGTGTATAGACATAAATAATTCGATTTATGGAGTTCATGCACACCTTTGTGGAACTGATGGCCACGACGACCTGCCACCTGCCGCACTGTGTCGTGTCGGCTCCAAACCGCGCGCCTGCCAGTGGCACTGGACCAAGCCTGATCATATGTTGATCTTTGATAGATCACTTTGGCTAGAAAACATCATATTCCTCAAATAAGTACAGAATAACTTCAGCCCTAAGACTTAGAGTATATATAACATTATTCACCGCCATACTGATTTCTTAATTGAAGAACTTTGTAAGCAGAATATTACAAAGTATATATTGGTTTCACGCCAACAAAAATTATATTCGTTGAAGTATGATAGCAAAGCTTTAACTTCGAGTAGATTTCAAGCAAAATGCATAACACACACGCTATCACTTGTGATTTTTATAATTGGCATGAAAAGTGGGAAGATATTAGGCTTGTGTGAGATATTGAAACCTGAGTGGCATAGAAAAATATTCAAAACAAGAGTCATGGTAGGTACACTGGCATATCCTAGGTCAAAGTCAGAAGAAAATTAGCTCGAAGCAATAAATTAATCTAGTTTATTTTGGGAGATGATTACATAATTATTATCCATCCAGTTGATATGGAAAATATCATTTATGCCATTGTCGATACCCATATTGTTGGCAACCACAATCATTGCCGCAAACGAAGGGCAATTGATTTGTGTCTTCGGCAATATGTTAACCACAAGCATGCAAGAATGCACACGACAAATCGATGGCCGTTTGACGCAGTCGCACATATGTCATGTTTGGCTATGCACCAAAGCGTGCCATACTCATTATAAATGACACATGCATAATTTGGTAAATATAGTCTGAAGGATCGGTTATGGCGACTAGAGGGGGTGAATAGACGCAAATTAAATTTCTCCACTCAATAACACCAAGAACACATCAAGAACAGAAAAATCAGAACAAGAATATTAAAAACTTGGCTGTTACAAAACCTCAAAAACTCAAGTTAAACTTCACCAAAATTAATGAAACTTGAACCATAGCAAGATGAGATCCTCAGGGTTATGATTCCAAAAGTAATTGCAAAATAAAGCCTAAGAGAGAGACCTTTCTTGTTTAAATTCCACGTTGCATCAAATAACAATTTCAACAAATCTGGAATTTCAGAAATTTGCCCGCTAAGAAACCTCAAGAACTCAAGATCTACTCAACCAAAATTGATGAAACTTGAACCATAGCAATATGAGGTCCTCTAGATTATGATTCCAAAATAAATTGCAAAATAAAGCCCGAGAGAGAGACCTATCTTGCTTCAAAATCACATTGCATCAAAATCTGGAATTTCATAAACTTGCCCGCTAAGAAATTTTAAGAACTCAAGATCTAGTCAACCAAAATTGATGAAACTTGAACCATGGCTAGGAAATGATCTTGGGACTATGATTCCAAAAGGAATTACAAATATATGCCAAAAGTATCAACCTTTCATGCAAATAGTCCAAGTTGCATCAAGAACATCAATTTCAGCTCAAGATCCATTAGTTTGGTCAACATAAGCCATCTGGAGCTACCACGCTGCTCCACCTTGATAGTCTTCGCTTCTCGTTGACTTGTCACGTCCCCACCTTGTGTCTCGAGCTCCAAACACCCTCAGAATGCCTCACCGACACTTGGACGCTGCCAAGTCACCCTGAGTCACCGCACAGACCCGCCTCGTGTCATCTTCATGAAGACTTTATCTCTATGACCGAACTTGATCCCCCAATGATCTCTTCGACCTCCAAAATCGTTCTGGATGCGAAGCACTTCAAGCTTGCTCTCGATCCCGCGTCGATGATCATTCAAGCAATCAAGTCAACCTCCAGTCAACAAAGACGAGAAATCGTTTTCTTGGCACAAGTACCGCGCACCTGACCATCATTAGTGAAAACAACATCATAACATCCCATGGAACCTTTTGAAACTCAAAACTTGACTTCGCGAACTTCAACAACTCTCAAACCTTCACTAACAAGTCCCAAACGATGTCAAATATTTATAAAAACATGGAAAGGGCCTCTGATGAGGACATCACTTCCATGCATACACCCAACACTCCTCATAATAGAGTTGAACCTATGCACTTGCAATGTCTAATCACCAGAGCTCGTGCACGTCAATTGAACTATCAGGTAACTTCGTTTCTAGGAGTATATTTTGTTTCTAATAAGAATATGTTGCTACCTAATGCATGTTATGTTCTTTTAATCAAGAACTTAGGAGTTGGTCATGAAGGAAAGAATGTGCAATCCAATTTGGCCTCTAGAGACAGTACCGACTTCAAACGTGCATAACTTTGGCATACGGAGCTCGTTAGAGGTCAAAGAGTACTTGATGGAAAGCTTATCTCACCCTCTTTCCAATGGATCTAGTCCCAACTCCAAATTTCTTCTGAGAGTACCAAAATCGCCAAAAAAAATTACAACACTGTTTTCGAGCCCGAGTCAAAAGGGTGCTACTCCACCTCCACGTGGGCCCATGGGCCTTGTAACCCTAGGGGCGTGCATCCACTTCCCTGGCCGCCACCCCTGGTCATCTCCCCATATAGGAGCCGCCGCCTCCCTTTGCTAAAACTCGGATTTCATTTTATGTTTAGTTGGCCTTTGTTGCAACTTGTATCTTCTACGTGTGTCGACTAGACCACCCGGTCAAGTTCTTTATTTGGAATCTCACCTTATCAGTACTTTCATCAATATTTGTAATACATTCAAATTGTGTTTCGCCTTGTTCTTGCGTGCTTCTTCGGTGTATGTAAGGATTGATCTTCGTCATCAGGTCATCCGGGTATTCGTGCACGGTTGATAACGACTTGTTGAGCAGTTCAATGATTGTGTGATTTCGGACCTTGCGAGTTCGTAGCCAGAATCGTGAGAGTTGAGCGACTTCTACCGAATTTACCTTCTCATCGAAAGATCGGGTCAGATCAGGACCTCCGCTGTTCATCAGCCCCACATGGCCTCTCATAGTCTGCAACTGCATCACCACCAGAAGCTATATCACTTACTTGAAGCAAATATAACTCCCAAAATAAAATATAATTACCTATTGGACTTTGTTGATCCTGGATAATCTAAATTTGGCCATGACGATTCTAGCATTACAAATTAAAATAAGGCATACAATTTATCACCCGTAATTAAATTTGGTGTTTCTGTTGAACAATAAATATTCCTGTCGAATAATTATACTATTTGGGTGATTCAACTAAGATTTTAAGTCCATAAGAAAATCAATTGTTTTTGTATATATTAACTATGATAAACTATTTTATGTTTCAACATTATATTTATGTTCCTGAAGAACATTATGTATTTTTATGTTCTTAGAACACACTGTTTATGACTATAAAAAAATATATTGTGTGATTATAAACTTGAAGTTTAATGATCCAAATTATTTAAAATAAGGTATGAGTAATTGGATCAAAATCTGGGCAAATAATAAAGAAACTAGTCCATAGAATAAGTCAAACGCTCCGCCACATCCAAAATTTTGGTTGGCTGCTCTTTGTAAGTGAGATCTTCTTTCAACTCAATTGAATCCAAGAGAGTTTGTTTTGTTTGCACACGAAGACACTTTTACAACTGGCGACATGAAAAATATCATGAACTGCTTGTAACGACCGAGATAGTTCAAGCTAGTAAGCAAACTCTCCTCAACGATTCACAATCTTGAAAGGGCCAACATACCTAGGGGCAAGCTTCCTTTTGGCATGGAATATTCTGACACCTTTAAGTTGAGTAACTCAAAGATAAAAAACTTCTGGTTCAAAGTTGAGATCACGACGATGATTATCAGCATAACTCTTCTGTCTAGACTAAACTATCTTTAGTCCTTCTCTGATCATTGCCACTTGGTCTTCTGCTTCCTGAATAATATCTGGTCCGAATATCAAACGTTCGGTTGTTTCTATCCAATTCAGAGGGGTTCTGCATGCACAACCATACAAAGCTTCAAATGATGATATTTACAGACTGGCTTGATAGTTATTGTTGTACGAGAAATCTGCATAAGGCAAACTTTTATCCCAACTAGTAGCATGAGTTAGAGCACAAGCTCTCAACACATCTTCTAATACTTGATCTACTCTTTCAGTCTGTCCATCTGTTTGAGGGTGATAAGCAGTACTAAAATTTTGATGAGTCCCAAAAGTTTTATATATTCCAATACTTGATTTACTCTTTCAGTCTGTCCATCTGTCTTAGGCACACCATGCAAACTGGTAATTCTTGACATATACAATTCTGCAAGACGATCTCTAGAGAAAGTGGTTTTGACTGGCAAGAAATGGCCAGCTTTCGTCAAACGATTAATTATTACCCAAATAGAATCGTAACCCGATTAAGTCCTGGGGTAGACCGGTGATAAAATACATTCTGATCTCTTCCCATTTCCACTGTGGAATCTTCAAGGGTTGTAACAAACCTGCTGATCTCAAATGTTCTACTTTTATTTTCTGACACACATCACATAGGGCAACAAACTCTACGACTTCCCGCTTTAGATTTGGCAACCAAAATTTATTCTTAACATCCATGTACATCCTAGTGCTTCCAGGGTGAATAGAATACTTCGAATCATGAGCCTCCTTTAAAATTAGCTGTCTCAAACTATCAACATCTGGCACACATATATGTCCACTAATCCAGAGCGTATCTTGACCATCCTTGGTGAAATCCTTGAATTTTTCTTCTCCTATTTTGAGCTTAATACCTTTAATCTCAGGATCATTTGGTTGGGCAGTATGAATCGATTTTTCCAAAGTAGACTATACTTCCAAACTAGTCACGAATCATTCGGCTACAACTTCTAACTTTAGCTTCTAAAATTCCTCATGAAGTTCTGGGTAATTCACTTTTAATTCCAAAGCATTACAATAACTATTACGACTTAAAGCATCTATAACTAAGATTATAATCCTTTATTAACTTCAACCATCTTCTCTGCCTCATATTCAGGTCAGACTGAATGAAAATGTACTTCAAACTCTTATGATCTATGTATATCTCACAACGATTACCAATGAGATAGTGATGCTAAATTTTCAAGGCATGCACAACGGTAGCTAATTCCAAATTATGAGTAGGGTAATTCTCCTCACAAGATCTCAATTGTCTCGATGCATAGGCAATAACTCTTCCTTCTTGCATCAGAATGCAACCTAATCCTTGACGCGACGTATTACAATAGATATCAAAATCCTTTCAAATATCTGGTTGTACTAGCACTGGGGTTGTTGTCAAATGTTTCTTCAACTCCTGAAAACTTTCCTCGCAAGTTAGAGTCCAAGCGAACTTTTTCTCATTCTTCAATAATTACGTAAGAGGCTCAGCAATCATAAAAATCCTTCAATAAAACGGCAGTAATATACTGTCATTCCTAAGAAACTGCAAATTTGAGTAATTGTGTTGGGCGGCTCCCAATGTAACACTACTTTAACCTTACTGGGGGTCAATTACTACTCCTTTAGTTGTCATCATATGACCCAGGAAATCAAATTATTGTTTCCAAAAATCACACTTACTGAACTTAGCATACAACTGATGTTCTCTAAGTTTGTTTAGTATTATTCTCAAGTGCTCGATATGTTCTTCTTCTGTCTTGGAATAGACCAGTATGTCATCAATGAACACTATCACAAACTTGTCCAAATATTCCATGAATACCTTGTTCATCATATTAATGAAATATACATGGACATTAGTCAGACTGAAAGACATGGCTAAGAACTCATAATGTCCGTACCGCGTAGAAAAAACAGTATTCGATATATCCTTCGGATAATTTTTTAGCTGATGATAACCTAATCGCAGATCAATCTTCGAGAACACTACGGCTCTCCTTTCGTCTAATCAAACAAATCATCAATTCGGGGAAGTGAATACTTATTCTTGATAGTAACCTCGTTAAGGGCACAACAATCGATACACATTCTCATGCTTCCATCATTCTTCCTGACAAACAAGACTGGCACTCCCCAAGGCGACGAACTAGGTCTCACGAAACCATTCTCAAGAAGTTCTCCAATCTATTTCTTCATTTTCACTAACTCATTGGCTGACATCTGATAGGGTCTCTTAAAAATTGATGTTGTTCCCAGCACTAAATCAATAACAAACTCGATGTCACGATCTGGTAGCATTCCTGATAAATATTCTGGAAAAATATTTGGATAGTCTCTGACAACATGTACATCCTCTAAAGAGACGATCTTTAGACTATTGATTACTAGATGTCCATCACGCATTATCGTAGCTAGAAACTCCACTTTATTTCCATCTGTACCTTCGATCGTTATGGCTCTTCGGCCACAATCTAACATAACTTTATGCTTTGACAACCAATCCATACCAAGTATGACGTCTAAAGTATGAGTGCCTAAGAAAATGAGGTTGGCTAGAAACTCAACTCCAGCAATGAGAAACTTAGCTCCTAAACATCCCACTTTAGAGCTTAACTCTGCTCCAGTCGACTAGACTAACAAGTTGTGCGTAAGACGCATAACTTTCAATTTATTCTTGTTCGCGAAAACTCGAGAAACAAATGAATGTGAAGCTCTAGAATCAAATAAAACTTATGCGGATACTGAGTAAACCAGAAACTTACCAAGTACAACGTCGGGTGCTTCCTAAGCTCCTTCCAAGGTGATGTGGTTGACATGGCCTCTAACCATTGATTGCGGTGTTCCTTCGGCTTGACTGGTAAGTTGAGGTACTCCTCGGTTGTTGCTTGGCACTGGTGTCTTGGATGGTGTAGCACCAAGGTTGAAAAGAAACTAGAGTCACTTCTCACTTTTTAGGACAATTGTTAGCGAAGTGTTTTGGCTCCCTGCAATTGTAGCAAACTCTAACTCTACTATGTCGGTTGCCTCCTGGATTGGGGTTGATTGAAGCATAATTACGAAAATTATGTGCAGTTGGATGATGTGCTGAAGCAGGTGCATGTGTTTAAACGAGTTCCGCGACAAAAAGCGAGTAAACTACTGAGGAATTGTGCTCGCTCTCTGCTGAGACTGATGACTTCCTTGCTGAGCCATTCTGCGCTTGTGGTTGTCATCCAACTCTTTGTGTTTGTCTTCAAAGATCAATGCCTTATTGACCAACTCTTTGAAGTCTGGGAAAGTATGAGCAATCAGACTTACTTGCAGTCCGATATTCAATCCCTTCAGGAAACAACTCTATCGAGCCTTGTCGGTAGCAACATCTTCTGCAGCATAGCATGCAAGCTGAGAGAACTTGTTGAGGTAATTAGACACTGTCATACCTCCTTGCTTAAGCGCACTGAACTCATCCTTTTTCAGGTCTATGATTCTCTTCGGCATATGGTACTGGCGAAAAGTTGTAGAAAACTCTTCCCAAGTAATGTTCTACGGTGTCTCATATGCATCATATAAATTCTTCCACCATTCAATGGCAATTCTTTCCATCTGATGGGTAGCATAAAGTACCTTCTCGTGATCATTGTGCTGAGTGATCAACAACTTTCTTTCAATCATGCGAAGCCAATCATCAGCTTCCACTGGTGAAACACTTCCTGAAAAAGTCAACGGGCGAGTCCTCATGAACTCTGCTAACTTAGATAGTCCATGGTGACCATGAGTAGCTGGTGCTACATTGTTGTTGTTGGTCTGGTTGTTGTTTATGTTCTGCATCTGATTCATCCTTGTATACATCATCTGAGTTTGGGCGGCCATGAATGCTCCAAAGTTGTGCATATATTTGGCAGTGCTTGAGGTGGAACTGCTCCTGCATGTGGATGTCCATTTCCTTCTGCTCCATTAGTTCCCGATCCACTGGCAGCGGTGTTGCGAGCATGAACCATCTTACGAAAGCTCAAATGATTAGATAAGGAAGCAAGGACAAGATAAGTTAAGAACTAAGCAGTGAGTAGGTTAAACCCAACAAATACAACACAAAGAACTCAACTGAAATAACTATATATTAATAAAGGTCTTAACATGGTTGCAACAAATTTCTAAGGGTTTTTGCAGCTCATACTGCACACAAGAAAACAAAAGCGAACATATCACACAAATCTACCATCTAAAGGATGACACCTCTAAACTTAAGCTGACGCGGTTCTCACACACCAAGCCTCAACTGGCTAAACCTAAACCTCGGCTAACTCAATCGCTGAGGTAACCTCCACAGCCATGACAGCGCTCTTCCCTGCTGTAGACTGGTAGACGTGTAGGCATCCTCGTGAACTGATCTTGATGTCCTAGAACTGGCGCAACAGGAATAGGTGGCTCGAGTGCAGGCACGATCGGCTTAGGCTCCTCAGGCTCCTCGGGCTCATCGGGCTCCCCATGCTCCTCGGGCTCATCCAGAACGTACAAAGCTTCCTCCAGCTGTGCAATCCTTTCCTTTGCCAGTTGCAATGTGTCATAGGCTCCCTGCAGCTCTGTGGCAGTAGTTTTCAAAGCTTCCTCTTGGGCGGTGACGAAGTGAGCAAGGTGAACCACAGTAGCAACTTCTTCTCCATCGGTGGACGAGTACCGGGCTGGAAGATCCATGGCGGCGGCGCAGGGATGAAGATGGAAAACTGAACCCTTCAACTCGTTAGCATAGATGTCGCACACTCGTAGGATGGCAGGATGTGAAGACTCTTAGATCCCTTCAGCGAAGATGATCCTCCGAACGGTGATGTTCATGGGACAACTGGCCCTAGTACCCCTTCGGGCGTAGATGGTCAACTGGCATAGCACTCCACGATTCCTACCATTCACCATCCAATTGGTGCCCTGGTAGAGTGGTCTCTTAAATCCTTCAAGTACTTGTAGAATTTTTCACAACTCAGCGGCGAGACCTCCGGTACACTCTCCGTAAATATGAAGTCGTGTCATCTATCAAAGACAGTCAAAAGGGTAAGAATCAATTTAAAAATAGTGGAGAAGATTTTTAGCAATAGATGAGTCGAGAGAGATAAGACAAGTTAAGCAATTTCTTAATCTTGCATGTTAATTTTTGCTTTAGAAAATAGTTTTGACACTAAGGACGCCCCATCTAACTAAGGTCAAGACCAATAGTCAGTATGGCTCTGATACCACCTGTGTCGAGACCACTAATATGCAAATTTGGATCCTCTATGTATACTGCACTAGTCCAGAATCACGCTAGTGCACACAGTGTCAGTATAGATAAATATCATTCCACACAAGACGAATATAAGGATGAACGACTAATTTGATTAAATAAATAGTAGTTTTGACCTTAAGGTCGAGTTTACCATTATTAAAACACGTGGGACTGGCACTAAATAAAGAAACGGCAGTGGAACGAAAACAACTCCAACAAAAACACATCGACTCGCCACAGGCAACCGACTGGGATCAAGACCTAACGATCATCATCCTCGTAAAGCAGGCGACGATTCCTCTACTTCAGCTGAATGATTGTAGCAAGTTGTACCATAGAATGCAATTATAGATTATGGCTTATTCCAAAGAAAATAGGTTCTGTGGCTATTTTGCAATAAAGCAATATTCGCAATTGAATACAAATAATAGATTGAAAGCGTAATTCAAAATAAATAAATAATAATAATTTTAACAAGTATTTTCACAAAGCTTCCATAACCTAATCAAATTCTTTCACACGGCTGCATAAGTTATCCCACACAGCTGTCCCTTCCAATTGTTTTTATGGAAATATACCCCTCATGTGAAATATCTGGGCATGTCCATGACTGCGGACGTGGCTATTCGAATAGATTGATTAACACTCTGTAGAGGTAGTACACTTTACCCATACGATATAACAAGTGTAGTTACCACTAATCATAACAAAATATTTCTGAACTTCATATCAATAATTGACACTCCCGTTATGCTTACAGCCGGTACCAACCCCCACACAAGTGGTTAGCCCATCGCACACCATTGGACCTAAAGACGGTGAACCGCATATAAATGTGAATAGCCAAATAGACAAAAACACACCTCCACCCTAGCACACAGCTTAAATTATCTGCCTGAGTAATCAATATCAAGACTCCATAGCCTACTAGGTTAGGCCTGTCCTATACTAGGCATGTGGTTGTACAGTTGTGGCTCAGTTCAATGGCGCACAAAGTTAAATCCTTAATTGACCAAGACGAGATTGCCAATTACTACCAACTATCACATTCATATTTTCCCGAGTGCACACAGATCCACCATATAACGATTCCATCCACTCGCCTCAATCTAAATCTTTTTCCACCTTGTTGGTTAAGTGCAACACATGCCATCAACAAGTAACATCATACTGCACATAGTTTTACACAAGTTCCATAAGCACTTAGTCAAGTTTATATTTGCAACTCAAATGATATAAATGACTCGTTGCATAGATAAGGAAACTATTCATTACTAACCAATTCACATTGATGCTATGATAATACCAACTAATAATTAATCAATCTAGGATGACAAAAGATCATGATCATACAATAGGGATAGTAGATATAATCAAATGATGTATAGATACAAGTATTTGAAGTAAAATACAATAATTTGAATCAAGGTAATTTTAGAAATTGGGTTCAACATGATCAAAGGTAATACTTGCCTTGAAACAAGTCTTGATACTAGTCTTGAGCTTGATCAACACATCCTTCCTCAAAAGCTCCCAAAGTATCAACGACTACTCTCAAACAAAAGTAAATAACCAAATAAATACAAAATAGAGATATAACAAACTCAATTAAATAAAAATCTCAGAAAAGCAGAGCTTGAATATAGATGAATTTACATGTTTGAATGGGCTCAATCAAAATTCGAATGAGGAAGAACAAGCTTTTGGAAGATCTAAACCTAAGAAAAAGATAAAGGAATTACTGTTTCTAATTTCTTGAATTTTATTTCTAAAGGAAATTCAAAAATATTGCATCAGCATGACATCATCGGCAAATTTTGGAATTAAAGAAAATTCAAAAAAATCAACACAGTGGATGACGGGTGGGACCTCTAGTCGATGGACCGAGTCCGCGAAGTTGACTCATGGGTCTACGACACTGTACATCTGATATGTGGGACCCACATGACAGTGGCTAGGCTCACGATTAACTAGATCCATCTTGGTTTAGGTTTAGGGTTTGAGTACTGGTTTGCCACACTGGCGCTGACGCGGCTGATGACTCGGCGACACATGGCGTTGACTGGGCTGCCACGCAAGAAGAAGGGTGAGGTGAGCGATGACATGGATGACGGCGAGTTGGTGGCACTCGGGTTCTGAGGGTCGCCAGCGATTGAGACCTCGGCGATGGACACGGAGGTGTAGAATAGGTAGCTGGTGCTCTGGCGATCCCGATGGTGAACTCACTGGTGCAAAGAGATGACAAAGTTGGCCGACGATGAGGTTGAAGCGAAGGCTAGGGTTCGGGCTCGACGGGATTTGAGTTCCGGTGACACTCCAACGAAGTGAAGGCGATGGCGACGTAGATCATGGCCTTACGAACTCAACGGAGGCGGCGGCGGCAAAGGTCGGGCAAAATGAGGATGGTTCTGTGATTAGAAACAAGGCTAGGTTGGTAGCTCAGGGTTTTAGCCAAGTTGAGGGGTTAGATTTTGATGAGACATTTGCTCCTGTTGCTAGACTAGAAGCTATTCGCATTCTACTTGCATTTGCTGCTTCTAAGGGCTTTAGATTATATCAGATGGATGTTAAGAGTGCCTTTCTGAATGGTTTTATAGAAGAGGAGGTTTATGTTAGGCAACCTCCAGGCTTTGAGAATCCCAAGAACCCACATCATGTCTTCAAGCTATCCAAAGCCTTGTATGGTCTTAAACAAGCCCCTAGAGCCTGGTATGATAGACTTAAGACCTTCTTGCTTAAGAATGATTTTGAGATGGGTAAGGTAGATAAGACCTTGTTCATTCTTAGGCGTGGCAATGATTTCTTGCTTGCTCAGATTTACGTTGATGATATTATCTTTGGTGGTTCTTCTCATGCTCTTGTTTCTAGCTTTTCTGAGACTATGTCCAGGGAATTTGAGATGAGCATGATGGGAGAGCTCAATTACTTTCTGGGGCTTCAAATCAAGCAATGTAAGGAAGGGATCTTCATCCATCAGACGAAGTATACTAAGGATCTGCTCAAACGCTTCGACATGGGTGACTGCAAGCCGATCGCCACTCCCATGGCGACTTCGACTGCTTTGGATCCAGATGAGGAAGGAGAAGCCGTGGATCAACGCGAGTACCGCAGCATGATCGGCTCCCTCCACCTGACGGCATCAAGACCGGACATCCACTTCACGATCGCCTCTGCGAGGTTTGAGCGTCTCCGAGAATTTCCCATCGCCAAGCAGTTAAGCGCATATTCAGGTATTTACACTCTACCCTCCAGTATGGCATTTGGTACTCCTGTTCTTCTTCTTTATCCATTCGGGGGTTTTCTGATTCTGATTTTGCGGGCTGTCGGCTTGATAGGAAGAGTACCTCGGGCACTTGTCACTTCCTAGGCACTTCTCTTGTTTCTTGGTCTTCTAGAAGCGGTCTTACATTGCACAATCTATCACTGAGGTCGAGTATGTAGCTCACGCTAGTTGTTTGTAGTCGATTTTGTGGATGGTATCCACTCTTAAGGACTACGGGTTAAATTTTGCTAGTGTTCCTCTTTTCTGTGATAACACTTCTGCTATTAACATTGCTAAGAACCCTGTGAAACACTCTAGGACCAAGCACATAGACATTCGCTATCACTTCCTTAGAGACCATGTCGAGAAGGGTGATATTGTGCTACACTTCGTGGAGTCCGAGGCTCAATCGGTGATATCCTCACCAAACCTTTAGACCCAACTAGGTTTGCCACCTTAAGAAGCGAGTTAGGGTAATTTATCCCTATGGGTTGGTTTGAGGGGAGTTCGATCTTTTTCGATCTTACCTTGTTCTTTTGATCTTTTATTGTTCTTTTTACGAACTTATTGATCTTTTGAACTTTTTAGGTTTTTAGGCTTTTATTGCATCTCATTGTATCATATTGCATTCATATGAAAAATACATCAAGTGGTATGAAAAATCCAAAAGATGCATTGTAATATAAGATCTTACCTTATCTTTTAAAATTGATGAAGCTTTGCCTATTACCCTTTGGAGCTTTAGTATTTCAATTCTTGCTCAATGCCATGTCTAGTTCCTTGACTTGCTAGAATTATCATGCTTTTACATGTGTAGCTAAGTCTTTGCTATATGAGCTAGAACTTTAAAACAACTCAAACTAAAAATTGCAATTTGTGGATGTTTTAGCGAGTTGCGCAATTAGTGCTCCTCTTGTGACATTGGCCCTGTCAGAATTGCTTTGTTAACTCTTTGATCTAAAATTGACCATTACTTGAGCTTTTGTGTTCTTGAGATTCTAAAAATGCTCTTGTGAAAAAAATCAAGATTGTCTTATGCTTAAAATGTGCCAAACTATTCTTACGAGGCGCTTGTCAAATGACATGAACTTGGAGATAGTTTGATGAACGACGATCTCATGGGGACTGCTTGTCAAAAATGACATGAACCTCAAGATTTGTCGCCCTGGTAGAAGCTTAGAAAGAGGTTGTGGATGGCTCCTAGTCCAGGATCTTCTTTACTAAGATATACCTTTAATCAACTTTTGGTCGAAGCTTAGGATGAGTTTGTGGATGGCTCCTAGTCCAGGATCTTGTCACTAAGTTAGATCATTAGTCAACCTCAATATTCAATGCAAATGAGAAAAATGTTGACAAATGGGCGTTTATAAAAGATTGAGCAAAATGATTCAATACGGGACTTGATTGACTCTTAATGTGGTCTTTGTTAGATTTTGATCTCACTTTGACATTTTGACATGGCCAATTTCACTTTAGGATCCTGTTGATGAACTTCTTTGAATTTGAAGCGTTGCTTAAATTGATCAAATCTATTGCTTTACTTTTGAGCCTTGGTGCTTAGCTTTGATATATATGTCTTACCATGATCTTGCTAGCATCGTCAGGCTTGATATGTTGTTTGTGCAATATTAGAAATGCTAGCTAGTTCTTTTGGGTAATCTCCAAAGCTTCTTGTAATCAAAAATTGAAAAATACAAAAATGAAGCCACTCCATTGCACTTCATGCTTACTTCTTCTTTTTGCTTCTTTCTTCATTCTGCAAATTGCTATCTCTGGATGAGAGGAAGGCGTGATTCCTTGATGACTCCATTGTCAAAGGGGGAGAAGATATTTCAATGTTGGGGAGAAGTTTATACAAAGGGGAGAAAGTTGGAGAACTTGAAATTTTCTGAAATCCGAGGATCATAGTGAGGGGGAGTTTTTGAATTGCATTCTTATTGTCTTATTGACTCTTCTGAACTTGAATTGCATTTATTACTCCTCACAATGATCAAAGGTCAATTGAACAATTGTTCTTTCATATGGACCTTAAGTGAGATTTTGACTTTTCCGGAAATTAAAGTTTTTATGCTTTCTTTTGCCTTATCTCACTTGCCTATTCTATTCTGATGCCAGCTTGGTCATTTCCATTGCTTTTTCTTGCTTATGGACCAAGTTGTGCCTTTGTACGAAAACGAAAGTATTTTACTTTTCAAACCTCCAAATTACACTTTCTGGATTATTGCCAATGTATTCATCAAGGGGAGATTGTGGATATCATGGGGATATGCTCGAGATCTTAGGATGATGTGACAATTGGCAATGGCGTTAACGGTTTGTCGTTTCACGGTTTTCGACAAAGTTTCAGATCTGTTCGGGCATACGGGCGAGGGGCGGTCCGACCGCCATAGCATGGCGGTCCGGCCGGTCCCAAATCGATCGGGCCGGCCATGTGCGTGGTCGACCGGCGTGACAAATGGTCGAATGGGTGGGCCAAAAATAGGTGTTGTAGACAAGTGAGGATCCTAATACACTTGGTCTCATAATTTTGGAGTTCCCAAGCAAAAGTTCTATTGGTTTAAATTTTCCGATGGGTTTGGATTTTGGGGTTGAAAATTGGCTAAGTCCCTGGCGGTCCGACCGGCCTTGTGGTGGCGATCGGGCCGTGCGTTAACGATCGACCGCCCCGGGGCTGGATCGACCGGTTCGATTTGTTCATCGGCCAACCGTGGCGATGATGTTTTGTTAGGTCAAAGTCATGGGTTTCAGTGCATATGTGTTGCATGATGCATGTTTTGACTAACGTGGGTCAAGTTGTGAAGAACTTGTTCCCGGATTCGATTTGCTTGTTTATTGTTGTGCAGGTTGCTTGGTGGTCAACGACGGTCAACGGCGAGGATGATCGGGACTAGGCTTGGAGAGCCGAGGTCGTAGCGATCGACGATGCGGGTGAGGTCAATGAACTCAAGTGTGGTGCGAATAGACAAGGATGACCGACAGGCGATTCGGTGCGACTGGTTGGATCAAGCGGCGCGGGGGTCGGTGCAAGTGCCATGGTGGTTCTGGTGGGAGCCGGATGGGAGAGACTTGCCGACATGTTGAGAGCCGTTGATCAACCTACACGTGGCGAAGCATGGGAAGTGCTTCGCGAAGATGGACTCGGTCTTCGGAGAAGGACCGAGAAGGGTATTTGGTAATCTTACCAAATATCACCTTGGTGACCTTTTGCCTACCCACGGCGCAAGGCAGCGCAAGAGAAGCGGTTTAGGTTAAGAGGTGTTGTAGACGGCGCTTTAAAATGCGTGCGTGTGTGACCCGTTTGTGTTGGGCCTTAACGGGAGCCCATTTGAGTTAATCTTCTAGAAGGTCTAAGTCTCCACTATAAATAGAGGAGGGAGGTGGCTGCACCCCCTTCAACCCTTTCATGCTTGAAACCCTAGTTTTGGCTTAAGTGCTTAGGAAGCTTTAGTGGAGATTAGGGTTCTAGAGAGAGAGAGATGTTTTGATCTTGTGTCCATGCGTATCCGTATGAGTGGTCAGAATCGATACATTATCAAATCAATCCAAAGAAGAGTTCTCTTCAAGATGAGTTCATTTGCCCTTCTTCTCTCTATTTGGTGATTTTGAGTCTTCCTTTGATTCGCATGTTTTTGATTGATTTCTTTGCATGATCTAGCTTCTTTGTGATATGTGGGAACACATCTAAGATCATCTTGATCATCAATCACCCACGAGCAAGTTTTTCGATATAGTTTTCGTTTTGACTCGGTTTCAAACCTTCCACCTCTCAAACTGAAAAAGGTCATAACTTTTCCATGGATCTTCATGATCTTCGATTGGAATAGGTTCCTGACATCCTAGAGAAGGTGTGTACCAAGTTTCATCAAGTTTGGAGTTGTAGATCAAAAGTTACATCTATTTGCAACCGTTTTTGGTGATTTCACTTTGTTCATCGTTCGGAGGTCGGACCGCCCTCTAGAGGTCGGACCGCCCATAGGACCGGTCGGACCGCCCTTGAATAGAGGTCAGACCGCTCCACACTTAGGAAATCAAGTTTCGATTGTTTTTGGTTGTTTTGCTTCGTGGTTTTGATTGGATTCAATCCTAGTCTTCCGCTGTACTGGTATATCGATCTTCATAGCTTCTATAGCTATTGGAGTGAAATTTGTGTTGAATCTAATCGAGGTTGAAAAAGTGAGCGTGCTCCTATTCACCCCCCCCTCTAGTCGCCTTTTCGGTCCAACAAGTGGTATCGAGCCTGTTAGTTCAATCTTGATCTTAACCGGTCCACCGAACTGGCGATGGATAAGTACTCCACCAAGCCGCATATCTTCGATGGGCACGACTATGCCTATTGGAAGAATCGCATGCGAGTCTTCCTTGAGAGCGAAGGACAAGCTATATGGGAGGTTGTTCGAGCCCCGCTCGTTCTTCCTGAAGTTGTTACGGCTTCAACAGCCCTCTTGGCTAACAACAATAAGGCAAAGAATCTCTTGTATGGTGGGCTTGGTAGACAGGAGTATGATCGAATTTGCAATCTTGAGACTGCGCACGAGATTTGGAACACCCTCGAAACCTACCATGAGGGTTCGTCCCAAATCAAGAAAGTACGCCAGACAGTCTATAAGCGTGAATATAACAAATTCGAGATGCGTCCTGGAGAGAGCATCGATGACATTTTCAGTCGCTTCAACAAAGTGATTAATCAGATGAAGGCTGTTGGAATTGAATATTCTCAGTCTGAAAATGCCACCCACCTCTTGGCTGCAATCAACACCAAGGAGTGGGAGATAAAGGCTACCGCCATTGAGGAGAACGTCAACCTCTCTGATCTGACTTTGGAGCTGCTCTATAGCAAGCTTAAGACTCATGAGATCAAGAGGATTGATTATCCCAAGAAGGAAAATATGGCCTTGGTAGCAGACCCGCTCAAGAGAGCTTCTGATGGGTCTTCTGAGTCTTCTTCTGGATTTTCGCTTGCTGGTTTATCTGCAATCCATGAAGAGGAGTTTGAGAGTCTTCCTGAGGCCGAGTTAGCCCTCATAGTCAGAAAAGCCACACGGGCCTATAACAATATGAGAAACAAAAAGAGAGGAGGTCCCGTGACTTGCTATGAGTGTGGTGAGCTTAATCACATCCGAGCAAACTGCCCCAAGTTGAAAGGAAAGAGCAACCACAAGGAAGGAAAGCCAGCTTTGAAGAAGCCTCAATGGAACAAATCAAGATTTGATGCTGCCAAGCTCACAAAGGCAGCTCACCGGGTTCTTGCCGCTTTTGGGGAACAATCCTTAAGCGATGTGGACTCCGGGAGCGAGGATGACAAGGAGGAGGAGATCCCTCAAGACAAGAAGAAGGGGAAGGCCAAGGACTTCACCGGCGTTTGCTTCATGGCCGACTCCGACGACGTCGACGACGATGAGGATTACCGCGGAAAGAGGAAGGACACGTGGTTCGTCGACCATTGTTCACGCCACATGACCGGAGACTCAAGATGGTTCACCTTCTTCACGCTGATCGACGGGTGATGAATTCATCACCTTTGGAGATGATAGACAAGGGCGGATTGAAGGAACGGGATCGATCAGGGTGAACGACAAGTTCATCCTCAAGGACGTCGCCCTTGTGGACAAGCTAAGGTTTAATTTGCTTTCTGTCTCTCAACTTCTTGATGATGGCTATGAGACTAGATTTAAGAAAAATGCTTGTCGGGTGCTTGATTCATTTGGTGAGCTTGTTTTGGGATTACTAGAGTTGCTAGGATCTTTGGAGTGATTTTTCGAATCTCTTCTTGGTTCTCTCAAGTGCTTAATTTCATCTTCTTCTTTCGAGTTTTGGCTTTGCACCGCTCGTTTGGGGCACATTGGTTTTGATCATCCGACGCGAGTTAGCAACCTTGAGCTCATGAGAGGTTTGCCCAAACTCAAAGCCGTCAAGGATGTCAGTATGTGCGCCACAGTAGGCATGGCAAGCAAGTTGCCGCCTCACACCCATCGCTGACTATGGTCATGACCGACGGACCGACGGTTGCTTCATATGGATACCGTTGGTCCCGCTAGAGTTCGATCGATTGGTGGAAAATGGTACATTCTTGTCATAGTCGATGATTTTTCTAGATATACTTGGGTGTTCTTTCTTGCTTGAAGGATGAAGCTTTTGATCATTATCATGATCTTGTTCTTCGCTTGGCTTCGAACTTCCGAGTGCCTTGAGAGCGATCCGCATGATGACAATGGCACGGAGTTCAAGAATGCATCGCTTGCTTCCTTTTGTCTTTGGCGTGGAATTGAGCATCGCTTCTCCTCCCACACGTCCCTCAACAAAATGGCGTTGTGGAAAGGAAGAACAGGACCCTAGTCGAGATGGCTAGGACGATGCTAGATGAGTATAGCACTGAGGAGGTTTTGGGTCAAGCTATTTCTCTTGCTTGCCATATTGCAAATCGTGTCTTTTAAGACCGTCTTTGGGCAAGACTCCTTATGAGCTTCGGTTTTGTAGAAAACCCTCTGTCTCGCATTTTCGAGTCTTTGGATCCAAGTGTTTTATTCTCAAGACAGGAAATCTAGATAAATTTGAGTCAAGAACTTTTGATGGTTTATTTTTGGGTTATCCTGCACATTCAAGGGGTTTTCGGGTTTTTAATGCTGAAACTAACCTGGTTCAGGAGACATGCAATGTCACTTTTGATGAGACTAGCCCTGGAGCTAGATCAGATATTTCAGGTGATACACAGGTGACAGAGAGTATATTCGTAGAAGAAGATGATGATGGACTCGATGATACTCTTCCACCTGCTGCTGTTGACATTCTTATCCCTGCACAAGAACCTGTCGTGACTACTTCGCCTTCAGTTGAGGCACCTGCTGCATCTTCATCATCAGCAGTACCTGCGGAGGTCGAAGAGGTACTTTCCTCTCCGGGTGCGCCACTTCACATTCAAAAGCAGCATCCGCCGGATCAGATGATAGGTAATATCCATGAACGAGTCACTCGCTCCAGGTATCATGATCCAAACCTCTATTCTCATTCTGCTTTTGTAGCTTCTTTTGAACCCCGCGATATATCACATGCTTTATCTGATTCGAGTTGGGTCAATGCCATGCATGAGGAGTTAGAGAATTTTGAGAGGAATAAGGTCTGGAACCTAGTAGAACCTCCTAGTGGTCATAATGTTATAGGAACCCGCTGGGTCTTCAAAAACAAACAAAATGAGGATGGTTCTGTGATTAGAAACAAGGCTAGGTTGGTAGCTCAGGGTTTTAGCCAAGTTGAGGGGTTAGATTTTGATGAGACATTTGCTCCTGTTGCTAAACTAGAAGCTATTCGCATTCTACTTGCATTTGCTGCTTCTAAGGGCTTTAGATTATATCAGATGGATGTTAAGAGTGCCTTTCTGAATGGTTTTATAGAAGAGGAGGTTTATGTTAGGCAACCTCCAGGCTTTGAGAATCCCAAGAACCCACATCATGTCTTCAAGCTATCCAAAGCCTTGTATGGTCTTAAACAAGCCCCTAGAGCCTGGTATGATAGACTTAAGACCTTCTTGCTTAAGAATGATTTTGAGATGGGTAAGGTAGATAAGACCTTGTTCATTCTTAGGCGTGGCAATAATTTCTTGCTTGCTCAGATTTACGTTGATGATATTATCTTTGGTGGTTCTTCTCATGCTCTTGTTTCTAGCTTTTCTGAGACTATGTCCAGGGAATTTGAGATGAGCATGATGGGAGAGCTCAATTACTTTCTGGGGCTTCAAATCAAGCAATGTAAGGAAGGGATCTTCATCCATCAGACGAAGTATACTAAGGATCTGCTCAAACGCTTCGACATGGGTGACTGCAAGCCGATCGCCACTCCCATGGCGACTTCGACTGCTTTGGATCCAGATGAGGAAGGAGAAGCCGTGGATCAACGCGAGTACCGCAGCATGATCGGCTCCCTCCTGTACCTGACGGCATCAAGACCGGACATCCACTTCACAGTCTGCCTCTGCGCGAGGTTTCAGGCGTCTCCGAGAATTTCCCATCGCCAAGCAGTTAAGCGCATATTCAGGTATTTACACTCTACCCTCCAGTATGGCATTTGGTACTCCTGTTCTTCTTCTTTATCCATTCGGGGGTTTTCTGATTCTGATTTTGCGGGCCGTCGGCTTGATAGGAAGAGTACCTCGGGCACTTGTCACTTCGTAGGCACTTCTCTTGTTTCTTGGTCTTCTAGGAAGCGGTCTTACATTGCACAATCCATCACGAGGTCGAGTATGTAGGCAGCCGCTAGTTGTCAGAGTCGATTTTGTGGATGGTATCCACTCTTAAGGACTCTGGGTTAAATTTTGCTAGTGTTCCTCTTTTACGTGATAACACTACGCTATTAACATTGCTAAGAACCCCGTGCAACACTCTAGGACCAAGCACATAGACATTCGCTATCACTTCCTTAGAGACCATGTCGAGAAGGGTGATATTGTGCTACACTTCGTGGAGTCAGAGGCTCAATGGTGATATCCTCACCAAACCTTTAGACCCAACTAGGTTTGCCACCTTAAGAAGCGAGTTAGGGGTAATTTATCCCTATGGGTTGGTTTGAGGAGAGTTCGATCTTTTCGATCTTACCTTGTTCTTTTGATCTTTTATTGTTCTTTCGACGAACTTATTGATCTTTTTGAACTTTTTAGGTTTTTAGGCTTTTTATTGCATCTCATTGTATCATATTGCATTCATATGAAAAATACATCAAGTGGTATGAAAAATCCAAAAAGATGCATTGTAATATAAGATCTTCTGCTTATCTTTTAAAATTGATGAAGCTTTGCCTATTACCCTTTGGAGCTTTAGTATTTCAATTCTTGCTCAATGCCATGTCTAGTTCCTTGACTTGCTAGAATTATCATGCTTTTACATGTGTAGCTAAGTCTTTGCTATATGAGCTAGAACTTTAAAACAACTCAAACTAAAAATTGCAATTTGTGGATGTTTTAGCGAGTTGCGCAATTAGTGCTCCTCTTGTGACATTGGCCCTGTCAGAATTGCTTTGTTAACTCTTTGATCTAAAATTGACTATTACTTGAGCTTTTGTGTTCTTGAGATTCTAAAAATGCTCTTGTGAAAAATAAAAAAAAAATCAAGATTGTCTTATGCTTAAAATGTGCCAAACTATTCTTACGAGACTGCTTGTCAAATGACATGAACTTGGAGATAGTTTGATGAACCAGACGATCTCATGGGGACTGCTTGTCAAAAATGACATGAACCTCAAGATTTGTCGCCCTGGTAGAAGCTTAGAAAGAGGTTGTGGATGGCTCCTAGTCCAGGATCTTCTTTACTAAGATATACCTTTAATCAACTTTTGGTCGAAGCTTAGGATGAGTTTGTGGATGGCTCCTAGTCCAGGATCTTGTCACTAAGTTAGATCATTAGTCAACCTCAATATTCAATGCAAATGAGAAAAATGTTGACAAATGGGCGTTTACAAAAGATTGAGCAAAATGATTCAATACGGGACTTGATTGACTCTTAATGTGGTCTTTGTTAGATTTTTGATCTCACTTTGACATTTTGACATGGCCAATTTCACTTTAGGATCCTGTTGATGAACTTTTTGAATTTGAAGCGTTGCTTAAATTGATCAAATCTATTGCTTTACTTTTGAGCCTTGGTGCTTAGCTTTGATATATATGTCTTACCATGATCTTGCTAGCATCATCAGCTTGATATGTTGTTTGTGCAATATTAGAAATGCTAGCTAGTTCTTTTGGGTAATCTCCAAAGCTTCTTGTAATCAAAATTGAAAAATACAAAAATGAAGCCACTCCATTGCACTTCATGCTTACTTCTTCTTTTGCTTCTTTCTTCATTCGCAAATTGCTATCTCTGGATGAGAGGAAGGCGTGATTCCTTGATGACTCCATTGTCAAAGGGGAGAAGATATTTCAATGTTGGGGAGAAGTTTATACAAAGGGAGAAAGTTGGAGAACTTGAAATTTTTCAAATCCGAGGATCATAGTGAGGGGAGTTTTGAATTGCATTCTTATTGTCTTATTGACTCTTCCGAACTTGAATTGCATTTATTACTCCTCACAATGATCAAAGGTCAATTGAACAATTGTTCTTTCATATGGACCTTAAGTGAGATTTTGACTTTTTCGAAATTAAAGTTTTTATGCTTTCTTTTGCCTTATCTCACTTGCCTATTCTATTCGATGCCCACTTGGTCATTTCCATTGCTTTTTCTTGCTTATGGACCAAGTTGTGCCTTTGTACAAAACGAAAGTATTTTACTTTTCAAACCTCCAAATTACACTTTCTGGATTATTGCCAATGTATTCATCAAGGGGGAGATTGTGGATATCATGGGGATATGCTCCAGATCTTAGGATGATGTGACAATTGGCAATGGCGTTAACGGTTTGTCGTTTCACGGGTTTTCGACAAAGTTTCGGATCTGTTCAGCATTTCGGGCGGCGGTCCGACCGCCATAGCATGGCGGTCCGACGGTCCCAAATCGGTCGGGCCGGCCATGTGCGTGGTCGGACCGGCCGTGACCAAAATGGTCGAATGGTGGGCCAAAAATAGGTGTTGTAGACAAGTGAGGGATCCTAATACACTTGGTCTCATAATTTTGGAGTTCCCAAGCAAAAGTTCTATTGGTTTAAAGTTTCCGATGAGGTTTCGGATTTTGGGGTTGAAAATTGGCTAAGTCTCTGGTGCGGTCCGACCGCCTTGTGGTGGCGGTGATCCGGCCGCGGTTGGTGGTCGACCGCCCCGAGGGGCTGGATCGACCGGCTTCGACTTGTTCATCGGCCAACCGTGGCGATGATGTTTTGTTAGGTCAAAGTCATGGGTTTGATGCATATGTGTTGCATGATGCATGTTTTGACTAACGTGGGTCAAGTTGTGAAGAACTTGTTCGGATTCGATTTGCTTGTTTATTGTTGTGCAAAGTTGCTTGGTGGTCAACGACGGTCAACGGCGAGGATGATCGGACTAGGCTTGGAGAGTGAGGTCCGAACGATCGACGATGCGGGTGAGGTCAATGAACTCAAGTGTGGTGCGAATAGACAAGGATGACCGAGCAGGCGATTCGGTGCGATCGGTTGGATGCTGCGCGGGTCGGTGCAAGTGCCATGGTGGTTCGGTGGGAGCCGGATGGGAGAGACTTGCCGACATGTTGAGAGCCGTTGATCAACCTACACGTGGCGAAGCATGGGAAGTGCTTCGCGAAGATGGACTCGGTCTTCGGAGAAGGACCGAGAAGGGGTATTTTGGTAATCTTACCAAATATCACCTTGGTGACCTTTTGCCTACCCACGGCGCAAGACGGCGCAAGAGAAGCGGTTTAGGTTAAGAGGTGTTGTAGACGGCGCTTTAAAATGCGTGCGTGTGTGACCCGCTTGTGTTGGGCCTTAACGGAGCCCATTTGAGTTAATCTTCTAGAAGGTCTAAGTCTCCACTATAAATAGAGGAGGGAGGTGGCTGCACCCCTTCAACCCTTTCATGCTTGAAACCCTAGTTTTGGCTTAAGTGCTTAGGAAAGGTTTAGTGGAGATTAGGGTTCTAGAGAGAGAGAGATGTTTTGATCTTGTGTCCATGCGTATCCGTATGAGTGGTCATGAATCGATACATTATCAAATCAATCCAAAGAAGAGTTCTCTTCAAGATGAGTTCATTTGCCCTTCTTCTCTCTATTTGGTGATTTTGAGTCTTCCTTTGATTCGCATGTTTTGATTGATTTCTTTGCATGATCTAGCTTGTCGTGACATGTGGGAACACATCTAAGATCATCTTGATCATCAATCACCCACGAGCAAGTTTTTCGATATAGTTTTCGTTTTGACTCGGTTTCAAACCTTCCACCTCTCAAACTGAAAAAGGTCATAACTTTTCCATGGATCTTCATGATCTTCGATTGGAATAGGTTCCTGACATCCTAGAGAAGGTGTGTACCAAGTTTCATCAAGTTTGGAGTTGTAGATCAAAAGTTACATCTATTTGCAACTTCGTTTTTCGGGCTGATTTCACTGTTCATAGTCTGGAGGTCGGACCGCCCCTCTACAGAGGTCGGACCGCCCATAGGACCGGTCGGACCGCCCTTGAATAGAGGTCAGACCGCTCCACACTTAGGAAATCAAGTTTCGATTGTTTTTGGTTGTTTTGCTTCGTGGTTTTGATTGGATTCAATCCTAGTCTTCCGCTGTACTGGTATATCGATCTTCATAGCTTCTACAGCTATTGGAGTGAAATTTGTGTTGAATCTAATCGAGGTTGAAAAAGTGAGCGTGCTCCTATTCACCCCCCCCCTCTAGTCGCCTTTTCAGTCCAACATATTTAGATTAATCACATTAAATTATTTTGACATTTGAAAATCCAAATCAAGCTTGAATAAATTCAAATAAAATTTGGTGAATTTTCCCGAGGAACTAAACTACTCTACAAGGATTTTGGAACTTAAAAAATTGTGATGTTACATAAGATACATGCACTAGTCAAGCTCAACTTAAAGTTTAGCTTAATATTCCTATACGCCAGAAGTAGAGAGCTTGCTAGATACTTTCCAATTATGTAGAAGTTATTGTAGTGTTTACTTGTAGTAAATACATCACTAATAGTGGAATACCGCAGGTTGAATCGAATATCCACCTTTGCGAAATTGACATATTAGTTCTTGATCTAAAATCTACGGGGACGCCTACGTGTCTAATATCTAAAGGTACTAGTCAAAATAATTATTAATCATTCCTTAACTCTCCTGAAGAGACTCAACTTCAAGGTGAAATACCTCATGAAGATGAAAGACCCAACTATTTGATGTGCACGTATTACAATGCTGGGAATGCAGAACGACCAAGAATCTTTTGTTTGGGAAATGACAAAAATCTGGTTAACACTGAGATACACTCAATTTGTAGGATATGAGAGAAAATTTATCGACAGTCACTTTGCCTCTACAATTGCTAAATTTTCTCTTATGAGAACACAGATCCAAAACCAAAGTCCATGACCGAGCGCTTGAAGCGTTCATATTGGGTCACATAATGAAAGCAAATGAGGCTGGACCATAATTGCTAAATAAAAATGTTGGAACCAGGTAGTTCAGACTTGATAGGTCATTATGATTTAATAAAGTGGTGAAAGCTATGGTTCAAAGGTCACCATAGAGACCTTTACTCTCCTATTATGAATGATATAATGTTCCATTGTATAATAATTCTGGCAAAAGGCATGAACAAATATACAATCAATGGGTTCTGAAAATCCTTGATAAGATCTTCGAAGGACTCAAAATCACTAGTAAGAAAGGAAACAAAATCGTAGTATATATAAAACTCATATCCCATAGTCTCTTACTTGTAGTAAGGCCATCTCCTGGAAGAGAGAGTATCTAATTGAAGGGAAATTATCTTACCAGTCAGTCTCTTAATCACACCAATGATTATATGATCCCTAGAAGTGGACAATGACCCATCAAGACCCAGAAGAATGAAATGAGGAACCTAAATACCAGAAGTGTGCCACACAAACACTTATAAAGTGCATGTTCCACCAGAAATTAGTGGAATGGTGATTTCCTCTGGTACCATAAAGGTATGGCATACATTGGTGATATTGGCAATTAATCCCCTAAACGCCAAAACTAAGACCGGTTATATTTTACTCTAGAGTGGTACAACTATACTTTATAGTTCTGCAGAACAGTCTATTAGTTGTAACTTTAACCACCTAGAGATAGTTACAAGATATTAAGACCTTAAAAGGTTTTGATAAATCATATCCGCAAGGCATACGACTTTGCAACTAGTATTACCCCATATCCTCTGCTAGGATAATCTATTTGTGTTGTATAATTAAATAGTGGTATTTGATAAGTTAAACATATTACTTCTGAATAGTGCTCATCCTAAAACCTCCAGATGAGTAATAAGATATTTGCGTGTAAGAACCCGCATTGTGATTATCCAGTAGATTTGATCACAGTATTCTTTCCTATATTCTTTTTGGAAAAATGTATGAAAGGAATTAGAGCAACAAGACTTCAACATAAATTTTCCTCAGGGAGAGCATTTGCTAAACACTATTTATCATATTTGGGATTTTGAAAATCTTAGTCAAGTCTAGAAGGTCTTGATACGATGATTACCGCTTAAATTCACCTTGAAGGTTTTTACCACTTAACAATTTAGATCCAGTTGGTCAACAATGCAAAGATCATGAAGATCACACATAGATCCTGATGATCATTACCAAATTCTGAAGATATGATGACTATCTGTCAAATCCCTATAGTGCAAAATCCTAGAATAGATTTATAATACTTTGTGGTGCTGCAGTCATTTCTTAGTGGTCATCTAAGCAGACATTGGTAGCTACTTCTAACAACCACTCAGATATTATAACACTATATGAAGCCTCACTTGAATGTGTTTTGGCTCAGACTTGTGATTAACCACATCCAGAAGTATTATGGTATCAATAACGTCAATACTCCCTCAATTATCTATGAATATAATAATGCTTGTATTACACTAATGCAAATAGATTATGTCAAGAGCAACATCACGAAGCACATTGCTCCTAAATTTTATATCCTCATGAAATCCATAAGAATAATGAGGTAAAGATCCTGCAAACAAAGTCTCGTGAAAATCCAGTTGATTTATTCACTAAGTTTTTGTCTGCATCCAGTTTCTAAAGATGCATTCATGGCATTGGAATGAAACAGATTAAAGAGTTGTAGAGTTCATAGGAGTAAATCCCTAAATCCTTATAAAATCCTAAGGATTTATCCAAAACTTGAAGTTTAGATCCCGAAGATTAAACGTTGTACTCTTTTTCTTAGTGAATTTTCCTAAAGTTTTCTCGCATGAAGGTTTTTAGTGAGGCAACAAGTGTAATACAACTTACTCTTATGTGATTGCTCTTGTGTGATTGATCTATTCGTGTCCCTTATGTGATTGCTTTTGTGTGATTGATCGATCTATGCCGATGTCACAACTATTACTATTATTTTAACGATTATACATATATATCATAGTTTTTGTGCATATTCGATGGCCTCGTGAACTGGATGGATTCAATGGATATGTGCTTAATTACTCTCATCACGAGGAATCACACCGGCGATCAAGGGCTTATCTAGGGATCGATGGGCTTATCTACTTGGTTGGATGGTAACACCGACCCAAAATGATGACAAAGACTATGTTTTGATCGAGACAAGCAATGTGGGACTAATCCCACCACAACTCCTCATGGGCATAGACTTGGTTGTTTGATATTGTACACGTCCGTGCGTCCAGGTCGAAGAGCTAGTTTGTGGTGTGTGATGCTCGATACCATCAACAACACGACCCAAAATCGGCTCAATGCCCATTGCACCGGCGGACCGCCACACATAGCACCTCACTTACACTTTCGTCCTCGCCGTAAAAGGGTAGAGGTGCTATGGGGTAGCGTGTTGTTGTATGTCGCGTCGTATGATCCGAACACTAGTGTTGTATATCAAATCTTGTCGTTTGATTTTATATTATGAGGTTCAGTCGTCTGATCTCAGTATATTTACTCTTGAAACGAAAGAAACCCTCTACAAGATCATGCACTCCGACACAACAAAAATCTTCTCCTAAAAATGGGAAAAAAATAACATAATCTCACTAAAATTTCATAGAAACCGCCAGTATAGAACCTAAATGTCATTTAAAACTAATTCGAATATATCAATCAAATAAATTTTGTTGTTACAACATTGCAACATTTGAAAAATAATAGTTGCAACATTCGAAAATAATTGTTACAACATCAAAAAAATTGCAGCATTTAAAACTAACTTATGAAATATTTTCATTTCATGTGTGCAACAATCGGCGATAATACTTGTAACAAAATCATTTTTCTACAAAATTTCAGGAAGACATATTGCAACAAACCAAATCACTTTTAGCAACAATTAAGAAAAGTTGTTGTAACAATTCGCAAGAATACATACAACAATTCAATAATAAAGAGGTTGCAACAAAATATTTACTTTTGTACAACAAATCAAAAATAACATTGCAACCAAACATTCCTCTCGCCGCAAAAAAAAAAAAAAAAAAATCACACCGACGCCACTGGAGCTCGTGCCGATCGACCACGGGCTCTACCTCCCGGAGCAGCTGTAGGACCCTGCACTTCGAATGGCTGCACTGGCCGCAGTCATCACTGCCGATTTCCGACGCCAAGCTGGATACATCGCGTCGCTGGACCTGTTTAAGGACACCGAGATGCTTTGCGCAGAGCTGCTGTCGCTGAAGGAGCCGGCCATCAGATCCTCACCCTCTGCACCATCTTCCTTCAGCGCGTAGCCGCAGCCGGGCTTTGCCTACGAAGCTCGCCGACATCGGCGACGAAGCTCGCCGAGGCTAACAGAGCTTTTGCGGATACCAGAGCTCGCGAAGGCATGGCCGCCCTCCAAATCCACACCGTAAGGTTCCGCATATGCATAGACGGTGCGCCCGTCACGTTAATGGCGGGTGCGTGGGGTGACAGATTGGAGGGGCACGAGACACTGTCTGTCACTCAGTCCGATGCGCGAGCAAAATATCCTACGCGCGAGCCATAGCATTGCTCAACAAGGTGCAGATACGTCCAGAGCGGAATCAAGATCCACGTCCGCCCAGATCGCGCGTCTGGGACGGTAAAGCTCGTAGTTCCGCACATGTCAATCCAGGCCTCCAGGGTAACCTTAAAATCGAACACATAATTTCCATAAAATGCAACAAGTACCATAGATGTTTGTATTTATCTACCATACATGAACGTTGTGTAGTCTTCAACAAAAAAAAAAAAACGCTGGGTATTTTGTGAAGTGCGGGATGGCCCGGAGCAGGGGCTGGTGCAGGGCGCGATGGAGCTTTATGAACACGGGCGTCCGGGCGCGAACAATTCTTTGGGTCTTGGTGTTGGCAGGGGGCGGTAAAATAGGCTGAATGCGTTCTGTTTTTTGCCCCCAAATGCTCAGTACTTCTCCGCTATTCTCGCGATCGAGGAGTACGTTCCAAGTGCAGCACAGATGATGCCCATTATTACTATGGCAACGCTTGCAATGACCTGGAATTGCATGGGAAGGAGAAAAAAACAACCATGTCAAGGGTGCATGAACGTACTCATAGTTCAAACTTCAACAAACATCTCCAATAAGGAACTAGAGATGAAGGAAAGGCAATTTTGTGACACATCACACAACTGCTATCTCACGGCTATATTTACCTGTGAGCGTGTTGCTTTATTCCTTGCGATCTTCAAGAAGCACAAAGCCGGCATTATGAGTGCCTGGAATGACACGTCCATTATTTTCAGAAAGAATACGTCCATTACTCATTCAAGTACTCTGTTTACCATCTGTATACTGTTGCTACTATTTAGATATGTAGAACAAGGTGTCAGGAGACAGCTCCATTTCTCCAGTATAATCTTTGATTTTATTCTATTCGTACAGTTGTTCTTATTGTACAGCTGGGAACATACAGGTAGTTAAATGAAGAAAAACGACGTACCACAAGTATGCTAAGAAGAGATCCAGTGAAAGCCATCACAAGACCTGAAACATCCAACACACAACTCAGAAACACAGGGTATACGTTGCTAAACACACAATTTTATACTTCTTTTTTCTTTCTTTTTTGATTTTTCTCTTATTTCTTTCTCTTGTAACTCTTGTTTGATTTCCATTGGAATATAATGGCCATAAGGTAGAGATTGCTCTACCTTCTTACGTAAAAAAAGCACACACACAATATTGAAGAAAATTATTCTTTTCTCCCTTAACAGCAAGACGGTATATTTCTCATTGTATAACTTTGAATTTACCTAAGCCTTAAGATGAATGATAGTGAAGACTGGAGTACGTTAAAGAAAATAAAAGCTAGTATGTCATCTGAAAGTTCAGCGTGCCAAAAACAATTCATGGCTGAAGAAGCAGAAATATATTTACACTTCAAGAAATTGGGTGTACACATACCAAAGAATGGCAGAAGAAAGGCAATGCATACAGTTGATGCAACAAGGCCAGTCCTCAGTATAATAGAGCAGATTGTTTCATTCAGAAATCCTGCAGGACGTAGCTCTTCTAAACTCCGAGCCAATGGGTTTAACATCAAGGCATATCTGTGTGTGATTGAGGATGAAGCAATCCCTTAGCATAGTTAGGCACATTAAAAATCAAAATATAATTATAGAAATTTGAAGATTCCAAAGTTTGATAATCAAAAGGATACTTGGTGAAAGGGATGATCACCTGAAACCAAAAGAAAGTTTAATGAGGGGTATTAGGGGAAAAAGGTTGCCGGAACTTGGGACTACAGAGTTAAAATCAGGCCAACGACAATTTACCGTGGTCCATACTGCAACTTTTGAGGCAAATGAATCTTTTGGAAGATTCAAAGTTATTTGTGATAGAGTCTTTTCTCCAAACATGAGATAGCCAATGATAGCAAAAGCGCCATATATTGTCGTGCAAGTTGCGAAACTGTGTAACACATTATTCATAACTTTGAGAAATTTCATTATTGAACAATAATGTATTTAACCCACATCAGGATGCAATTCATACCTACCAAATATACATTGCCTTTGTGAATTTCTTGCGATCAGACATTGATTGGTAGATATTTGGAAATACTGAGTGCCCAGCGTAGCAAAAACCATAAATTCCAATAGCAAAGGGTAGACCACCCCAGTTTATTGCTTTCCCAGTCAAATGAAACTCGACAACGTCAGTAGTACCAACTAAACCAACAGATAAGAAAACCAGAAGAGTTGCAATCACGCCACCCGCTGCAGAAATAATTAGTTCAGTTAGTCATGTTAATAATATTAATGAATAACGATGATCAGATGAAAAGTGAAGTAGGCTAAGAGCAGTAGTACCTGAAAGGTACGAGAGCACTCGAAGATCTCGCAACCATACACTTGGCAAAACTACAAGAGCAAATAACACTCCAAAGAAATGCCTCCCATCAGCATGTATCCCAAGCCAATTAAGATTGGTGCAAGGAAAAATTGATGTCAGATTGTCACCTTCCAGTATAATGAACTCCACACAGTAGGACTGTAGTCAATAAATAACATAGACGATACAATTGGGAAAAGTACTCCAACAGATTTGGTCAATAAAAAATAGTCTAGGGAGAATGAGCTACTTACATATAGTTCTGTATACAAAATAATCTGTACAGACAAAAACACAAGCATTAGTTAATGTTCCTTCAATAACAAAACTTTCTAACTATTGTACGCATGAAAATAAGACAAAGAGGACGGGGAATTATACAGAATATAGTTGGTTTTTAATTTGTATCCACAATCCTGAAGTTTCGTTGATTGAAGTTTATGCGATATACGCTCTAAACATGGCAGCATTGTTTCAGAATAACTAGAAACTAGAGCTTGAATTGGCAGGGCTGTTTCTGCCAGTTTGTGTACAGTTCAGATATGACAGAAATTCTGCAAGGATGGGATCATCAATCTCACAGCATGTCGACACAAAAAAAAAAAATGTGCACGCTACATGCATCCGCATTGTTCAATTGACATACTTGCGCTAACAGTTTTATTTCATTTACGAAACAGAACGAATAATAGTGATCTAAGAACTACATAAATCATTTATCAAGACATGTACAGTATAAAGGTGCACAGCCTTACAAACATCAGTATATTTTTTTCTTCAGATTATGACTTACGACCCCAGTTGGTGCCCAGATATTACTAAAAATCTAAAACATATCCTTGAAATGTCTTCCGATCCATGCCATGCTAAAGAAATGTGGACTTACAGAAATAAGAAGGCGACCAATTCTTCCAAAGGCAGCCTCTCCAATGTCCGGATAGCTTGAAACACCATCTTTGCTCTCAAAACAATATTTCAGAAGAACTCCAGTGTAACAGCAAACGATAGCGAAAAAAGCTAGAACCAAAAGGCCTGCCCATCCAGCCTCGTTAATCGTAAACGGAGTGGAAAGAAGGCCAACTCCTGCAAGCACATTAACCCCTGCCAACAACAAAGAAATTATCAAACCTGTCAAATCCTAAACAAGTATTGTGAATCCTTATATTTCAGTGATTTATAGTAGGGAGTTACCATTGAAGACTGTCTGTGTTACGCTGCATCCTTGGCTGATGGGGACTTCAGAATGAAGTTTTTGCAAGTTCTTGACGGATTCTCGCCTTCCTTCTAGCTTCTCCGACAAAAGAGGCAACTTCAGGTCAAAGCCCAGACCACTACATTGATCACTGTCGAGAATTGAGTTTTTGCTTGTAGAAGGACCCAGGTAACGGAAGCTTGGAGATGCGGCGATTGTGTAGGTGTCAGTTGTTTCCCTGCAAGATAAACGGCATCTCATGATTGCATCATATGGTCATTATTACAAGCCAAAAAGGGTAGTAATCTTTAATCTTTGAAGTGTAAGCAATGTAGTTATTATTCTTGAGACGGTCGAGCTTGTTCCAAAAAAAAAAAAGAGGCGATCGAGCAGAGAATGCAACCACGCACCGGTAGCTCTGCGGCCACTGGCGTGAGTTGAACGAGCCCACCTCCCCCTCCTCCTCGTCGCTATCGCGATCGCTGCCGAGTGGGCTATCCTCGATGTCGCGGTCCTCCGGCATCGAATCCTCCTCCCAGTGTCCCGCCGCCGCCATCTCGCCCTCACGCGCGCAGCACAAGCGGAATATGCTTGGAGAGAGATGGAGGCGATGAGGGAGATATCGATGACCGGGATTGGGTTGGGGGGGTAAATAGGGGATGCTCGCGCTTCGCGACAAGGCGGCCAGAGGCGCGAATTGCTTGGAAAGGGTGGCTTTATTGATAACATTGCGCGTATTACAGGTTTAACTAACGTACGGGTCCCAAAGAACGCAGGAGTGAATGAAATCAGGCAAAATCTAAATAGTACGCGCTCTCGTCTTAATCTTAACACGTGCTCACATCTTCTCCGGCAACAGCGATCGGGCAACTGGGGTTAGAGAGTTAGGGTTCACTGGGTTAGAGAGGGTTCATCCTGCCAACTGGGGTTAGAGAGTTAGGGTTCATTGGGTTAGAGAGGGTTCATCCTGCCCCAGTTGTAGAGGGAGGGGTGGGAGACCGCAACCCGACTGTGATGACGGTGCGGCGGTAGAGGATTTGGGTTGGGCGGGGCTGCGACCGCGGCGGGGATAGAGGTTGAGAGGCAGGGAGGCCAAAGATGGAGAAGACAATGCGCTCAGGTGATCACACGATTAGCCTATCGAGCTATCACTCATGGTGTAGTCGCGTCCATGCAATTAGACCACGTTTACGGCCTAGTTGTGATGGGCCTCAAAATTCCCAACCTGTTCCAAGGTTTGGCATCTTAACGGTTAAAGGGAGGGAGTTTTGAGGCGAGGGCATGGTGGCTATGTCGCCCCAAAAAATTTCCCCCGCCGGATCCCGCGGTCGCCTATTCCCAGTCGTATGATACTTTTTTGCTTTGTGTGCCCGTTTGCTTCTCCCGTCGCTGCATATTTATTACGCGTGGCCCACCTCCTCATCTGGTGCAACGTCGTAGGCGCCACCTCTTTGGCCCATCGGTGTAGTCGAATCTTCTTCTGACCATGTAGTCAAAATCAGTTCTGTAGTCAAACCTCCTTCCGACTAGGTAGTCGAAACCAGTCGTGTAGTCGAACCTCCTTCCGACCAGGTAGTCGAAACCTCCTTACGACCAGGTAGTCGAAACCAATCGTGTAGTCAAACCTCTTCCCAACCAGGTAGTCGAAACCTCCTTACGGTCAGGTAGTCGAAACCAGTCGTATGGTCGAACCTCCTTCCGATTAGGTAGTCGAAACCAGTTGTATAGTAGTCGAACCTCATTCCGACTAGGTAGTCAAAATCAGTCGTGTAGTCAAACCTCCTTCCGACCTGGTAGTCGAAACCTCCTTACGACCAGATAGTCGAAATCAGTCGTGTAGTCGAACCTATTCCCGACAAGGTAGTTGAAACCACCTTACGACCAAGTAGTCGAAACCAGGTAGTCGAAACCAATCGTGTGGTCAAACCTCCTTCCGATCAGGTAGTCGAAACCAGTTGTATGGTCGAACCTCCTTCTCATCAGGTAGTCGAAACCAGTCGTGTGGTCGAACCTCCTTCTGACTAGGTAGTTGAAATCAGTCGTGTAGTAATCAAACCTGCTTCCGACAAGGTAGTCGAAACCTTCTTACGACCGGATAGTCAAAATCAGTCGTGCAGTCAAACCTCTTCCTGACGAGGTAGTCGATACCTCCTTCCGACTAGGTAGTCGAAACCAGTTGTGTAGTCAAACCTCTTCTTGACCAGGTAGTCGAAACCTCCTCACAGACAGGTAGTCGAAATCAGTCGTGTGGTCGAACCTCCTTCCGACCAGGTAGTCGAAACCTGTCGTGTAGTAGTCAAACTCCTTCCGACCCGATAGTCAAAACCGACGAGGTAGTCGAAACCAGTCGTGTAGTCGAACCTCCTTCCGATCAGGTAGTCGAAACTTCCTTACGACCAGATATTCAAAACCAGTCGTGTAGTCGAACCTCTTCCCGACCAGGTAGTAGAAACCTCCTTACGACCAGATAGTCAAAACCAGTTGTGTAGTCGAACCTCTTCCCGACTAGGTAGTCAAAATCTCCTTACGACCAGGTAGTTAAAACCAATCGTGCAGTCAAACCTCCTTCCGACTAGGTAGTCGAAATTAGTCGTGTAGTAGTCGAACCTCCTTCCGACCATGTAGTCGAAACTGACCAGGTAGTCAAAACCCACTTACGACCAGATAGTCGAAACCAGTCGTGCAGTCAAACCTCTTCCCGACCAGGTAGTCGAAACCTCCGTACGACCAGGTAGTCGAAACCAGCCGTGTGGTTAAACCTCCTTCCGACCAGGTAGTCGAAACCAGCCATGTAGTCGAAGCTCATTCGGACCAGGTAGTCGAAATCAGTCATATAGTCGAACCTCCTTACGACTAGGTAGTTGAAAACTCCTTACGACCAGGTTGTCGAAACCAGTCGAACCTCTTCCCGACCAGGTAGTTGAAGCCTCCTTACAACCAGGTAGTCGAAACGAGACGTGTGGTCGAACCTCCTTCCGATCATGTAGTCGAAGCCAGTCGTGTAGTAGTCGAACCTCATTCCGAGCAGGTAGTTGAAACCAGTCGTGTAGTCAAACCTCTTTCCGACCAGGTAGTCGAAACCTCCTTACGACCAAATAGTCGAAACCAGTCTTGCAGTCGAACCTCTTCCGATCAGGTGGTCAAAACCTCCTTACAACTAGGTAGTCAAAACCACCAGGTAGTCGAAACTAGTGGTGTGGTCAAACCTCCTTCCGACCAGGTAGTCGAAACCGTTTGATCATACGCTGCTTTTGGACATCCTGTTTGCTTGCGAGTCCTCGCGAGACACGCACACATGGATCATTCGGGAGGCACCAGAGCTTCGAATGGAAGCCAGCAGGCTAGCAGCGGACGGTCGTCTCGCGTTGCGGATCCCAAACCCACACTGCCCCGTTGGACGCGGGTCTTTCTTTTCTGGCACTCCGTGTGGAGTGTTGGTGATGATGATTGTATCGCATCTATGTTTATGAGTTATTGAACAAGTATTTTTCTGTTCTTGAAAGTTATAAAGATTAACAAGTACGTGATTTGTTGGTGAAACTCTTTTAAGTTATATGATGTCGTTCTAAATGTATCCCTGGTCGGATGTCAATGGTCAGAACAACAGTGATCCTATCGACTAGCACATGTATTGATTGATGACCATATTTCGTCGGTCATGGATATAGGGATATCGAATTAATAATGTGAACACATGTTGGAGAACATAGTGTTGGATTGACTTACCTTGAGACACTACTGAGAATGTTATGATTTCATGTGTCATCAATTGATCTCAAGCAATGATGATGCATAATCCTTAGACCTGAGATCAACATGGTTTCTTACATGTGTAAGAGTAGACTTTGAGGTTGTCAGACGCTACTCTATAACTAGATAGTTATAAAGATAGCTTTCAGGTATGTTGTTAAACATACAGAGGAATGTGACTGGCTAGATATGAGATTTACCCCTAACATAACAGAAGAGATATCTCTGGATCCCTCGATGTGGTCGGATAAAGAAAGTACATGGTTATGCCACTGGTGGTCGAAGAGTTCGACCACATAATGTTATCCGACACTCGATCGAGAAAGTATTTAACAATCCATGGATGACACAATATCTCACCTGGACTTCAATCAGATATCTTGAGGCAAAATGAGAATATATGAGCTGGTCTTTCAGTTCGATCAGATACGGACTAGTCTATGGAGATACAAGCTGGTTGTAGGCTGGTCGAACATGATCACTAAGTGTTCAAAAATCTGGTCGTAAGAAGTTACGTACTGGTCGAGACCAAATATGAACTGTCGTATAAAGATACGAGCTGGTCGTTAGTGATAAGTACCTGGTCGTAGATCATATTGCATTAAGGTTCGTCCGATGTAATTTATGTGTATTTGAGAATCGTTATGTCCTGCGAGGTACCACTAACGACTCGTGGTCGAAAAATTTTCGAGTCACAACTAAACTACGCATGAACCTACAGGGTCACACACTTAACGGGTTGGAACAAACCAGTATGGATACGATTCGTTAAACGTGTTCGGATAGGATCCGTCACAGGCACTATATAAGGAGGTGCTTGAGGCTATGGGGAAAAGGGCATAACAGACAGCACATGAGTTGCTCCAAACCCTAGTTGTCATCTTCTTGAGAGAACCTTATCATGCGACTTGATACTAGCACATCGGCGTTCGGCGTTCTTGCCCTGGATGTGTGAATAACGTAGAGGTGCTACTGCGGTTGCTGTTGCGCTCGGGGACAATCCGCGACTTTGCAAGGAAAGCGATCGACTGCGAGGACAATCGACTGCAAGAAAGATAGACTACGAGGACAATCGACTTGCGAGGACGCTGGACGATCGACTACGACTACTGCATCAACGTACTAGACGTAGGACGATCGACTACGACACTTCATCGACGCGCTCTTCGTTGGACCAGGCTGCTCCAGCTCTTCTTCTGCTACAATGAGCGTGTGGTGGTAAAGATCTATGATCTCTTACTTGTATGACATCCTGGTTTATGTGGTAGATTTTTTGAATTGCCGGCTAACGTAGCCTACCCGTATCTCTTCAAACGCACATGCCACTAGTACCAATAAATTACAAACCGAACCATAACTCGTTCACTCAGTCTGTTAGGTGCGGTGCGTGGAAACTAGACCTGTTCAAACGCTGGGTTGGAACGGGCTTGAAAAGCTCTGTCTCAAATGATTCAAACGGGCAGGCCCGAGCAAAGTCCAGCCCAACCCAAAATTTAATTTTTCAATTTAAATATATTTTTAATCCTTTTTAAAGATAAAAATATTATTTAATTTATTTTAAAAAAAATAAAAATAGATTATCGTTGAGCTAGGGCAGGGTTGCCAATGAACACCTCTAGTGGAAACTACTTTAAAGACCTGCAATCAAACATAGGGAACCTGGCGCGCGGGCCGGTTAAATCGTCACATGCACAATCAATTATAACAGGCAAGAAATAATAGGTTTGATCATGCATGATGCATCGAATTAATGTCGGTGTCCAGCGAAAGGAATACACTGTAGACGACGATCGAGGTGCTATATATGCCTGATGAAATAAAATGATATATCTATACAGAGGTATGTGCGCCGAACACGCGGTCATGTGAGGAGCCACCGTGCAAGTGCAACGCCCCAACAAGAAAGCGGTAGCTGGCGAGGTTTTGTTAATTTCCCGTGTATAAGCCATGTATGCATGCTAATGGATGGGCTCGCCGCTCGCGCGCAAATGGTTTTTTTAGGGTTATCGCTTAATAATATGGTCACGATGACGGGGACGCGACGAATCAGTGCGATCAGACGAGCTAACTTTTGACAAAAGACAGGTACGTACGTGCAGCGTATCACCGACGAATAATATTCGGCCATTGAATAAGCTACTCTGCGTGTCGAGACGACGAGCGCGTCCAACTCTCGGAAACACGTCCACTTATATTGTAGCAATGTTACATGACTACAGTATCGTAATATTATGTAGCAGTTATCGGATCGAAAAGGAAACGGTAAGATCGTGTTTGCACCGCAGACAAAAATCCTGTAATAAAGTACTGTAGCATTGACACTATTTGCAAATACTGTAGCAATTGATATGACCCGTTCTTCCTAGATTCGACAGCACATATCTGCCGGATCCGAATGTCACGGCATTATACTTCTCTGCCATTGCCAATACAATGGCAGATGATGCCAATCCATCCAACTCACCATGTGTGGAGACATAGTTAATCAACTAACAAATATAGGTTCTATTAATACTATAATTTTTTTTCTTCTTCCCTTAGCCATAACTTTTGATTGACAGTTCTAATTCATGAATGGTTTTCAACGGTAGCTTAGTGATAATGAGAGTGACAGAATGATATAAGTCTCACCAATAAATGATAAATACATCTACGCTACAAGAGATTTACCATGATCTCCTTGTGTTTTTACTGCAACACTACAAGAGATATACCGCTTTCTGTTTGTGTTTTTACGTAACACTACAAGAGATTTACTACGATCTCCTTATGCATTTACTGCAAACTCGTTGTGCTTTTACTACAACATTACAAGATATTTACTGCAACATCATTGTGTCTCTTACTATAATCTCCTTGTGCTTTTACTGCAACACTAACAAAGATTTACTACAATCTCATTGTGTATTTTACTATAACCTCCTTGTGCTTTTACTACGTCATTACAAGATATTTACTATGGCCCTATTGTGTTTTTTTTTTTGCAGCACTACAAAAGATTTTGCTGCAACCACATTGTACCTTTTACCGCAGCACTACAATATATTTACTACCATAGTGAACCGTGGGTAAGTTTATTTCAAACTTTGAACGACAATATCTCATAAACTATTTATCATATTTACAGTTCGTTTGAAGTGTTTTGCTGAAAAAATATGCTTAATAAAAATAGATACACAGTGAATATATTTTAATGTTGTAAAAACAATTACTGCATAGAAAGTTTTAATTTACTGAACCTAAGTTAATTACTACGTCGTTTGAGCATGAAAAAAGTAGGGGAAGAGCGACATACAGGTGACGGAGTTAGAAGATAGTAATATTTATTTGACCAGCATTTAATCAATGTGAGATACGAGTTTAGGTGGTGGCCTCGTATGTCATGGACTTGTAGCAGCAGGAGAGGATATGGATTGAACATATGTTTACTCATGTCACCCACTGTGATTTTTTTTAAAAAAAAAATCTAGGGAGGCGGCTAGTTCGTATGCAGGCATGGACAAAAAAAAAAAAGGAGACTTGATTAAGCGTAAACTTCGTTTTAAACACCCCTTTAGCATAAACTATTACTTAGATAAGTAAGAACACCGACTCGCCGGTTGAGTAGCGTGTTGGAATGTCGATTGCAGTTCGTAGACGAAGCAAGAGAGCTGGATGGATATGTCTTGAGTGCGTGGAATGAGCATTGATATTCCACTCATAACCGCTTGCCAGTTACTCAACATAATCGATCTACGCACTCGCCTGTACACCCAAAACACAAAGAGATAGATATACCAATGGTTTGGATGAATAACGTATGTATGCTGAGAGTTTTGCGTCGGTGTAGGTATGTATGCGTAGAGGTGGGCATTGGGTCGTCGTCGTGCGCGTGCGGTTCGAGTCCATCCGGTCACGTCGTTCGGCCGTCCGATCACCCGCGTGACGCGTGCGCGGCCGCCCGCCTCTGGTCGAGCCCGAGCACGGCCCAAAGCCCGCCGTACTGGAATCGTGCCGTGCCGGTCCAAGCCCAACTCTAAGTAACTATAGACACATGCGAAGACGACAATCGCCGCCTCCACCGTCCAGAAAGACAAAGACACCCGTGGGCCAGGCCGGGTGGCAGAAGGGAATGATTGGTTGGGTTAGGCCGGTGTCGGGGAGTGATTGGGCTAGGCCGAGGGAGGGATTGGGCAAGAACGGAAAGGTTGGGCATATTTCGTGCCGTGCGGTCCAAGCACGACCCAATTGATCGTGTTGTGTCGTGCCGCCCAACGGATCGCATTCTCAGGCCCGGTCCGGTCCGCTATTCGTGTCGTGCTTAGACCGTGCCGACCGGGTTTCGGACTGGCCCAAAAAAGCACGGCTCAAGTTCCAGCTCTATGTATGCGCCTGTGCAAAGCTTTGTGAGTCTTCATAATGTTGGGTCTGCGCGGCGTGGCGATCCGATCCAGTACAAAAGAAGCAGCGGCCGAAGCGCCATTGCCTCCGCGGGCTCACCCTACTCACGTACCTGCGCCTGGTGCCGCCCATATCCGCCGAACCGAGTACCACGTTGCAGTTAGGGGGAGATTGGACTTTAGGAGTCCACAAACTTATTGGACTTAGTTTGGTATTGAACCTCACTCGATTGGATCTTATTGCACTCGGATGTTAATGGGATGGATCGTGGACCATCCAATGGACATTTTGTGCATTGAACCTCTAAATCAAGTTTTCATAAAAGTACGGTATTTAGAATTTGCAGCAAGCGTTCACACCATAGAGATGGTTGGGTGTGTAGAGGGGCAATTTTGTGCACCCATGCACACAAGTGGGTCCACGTGTTTTTATATAAAGTTTTTTTTTTTGTAAAATTTTGGTATTTGAAAATTTTAACCTATAAAAAGTTTTGTGAAATCAACTGAAATTTATTGAAGATGATTTGACGTGTAGAGGAACTGCTTTGTGAAAAGTGGTGGTCCTAGGCGCACCGGTGGCCCCACGTGCTTTTATAGGAAGTTATTTTTGTAAAAAGTTTGGTATTTGGAATTTCTAACTTGCCTTCACAACAAAAAAAGTTTTACGAATTGACTGAAAATTATTGGAGATGTTTTGACATGTACAGGAGCTAATTTGTGCAAATTAGTAGGTCCAAACACACAAGTGGCCCCACGGGCTTTTATAGGAAGCTTTTGAAAAAGTTCGGTATTTGGAATTTCCAACTTGTGTTCACACCATAAAAGTTTCGTGAAATCGACCGAAAATTATTGGAGATGTTTCGACATGTAGAGGAACTACTTTATGCAAATTAGCGGGCACAAGCGCATAGGTGGCCCCCACATTCTCACCTCAACATAACATTTTGTATAGATCCATTTGGATTTAGATATTCATGGACCATGTGTATTTGGATTTGGATGGACATAGATATCACCTTATTGTATTTGGACTTAAAGTTGTGGTTCGTTGTTCGGCCCGCCCAAACCTAGCCCACCGGTGCACCACCCTACCTCGCTCGGGGCCACCGTGGCGAACCGTTGCCATGCCTACGGAAGTAAATTTGATGGGGGTGGTTTCACGTGAGGCCACTCATCACCGTTGATCTTTTCGGATTATTTTTGAATGAATAGTAGATGAAGTGGAACCTCACATAAGATCCTCCTCCACTGAATTTTTTTTTCCCATGCCCACGCACACCGGGTCGCCGCGGCGCCCTGGGTCGGCGCTGTCGCCTTGCGCCGCCACGGCTTTGCAGCCTCCGCCGGCGAAGATTTTCGAGGGAATCTTCCCAAGCAGTGGCTTGAAGGAGCAGCTGCACGCAACCTCCCTATGCTCATGACGGCAGCCGCACATAGCCTCTTGACGACACGGTGGATTAATTTCTGTTCCCTGCATTTCCAAAGCTTTTTGTCGGGCTCGACCTCATTGCAATTGGCGAGCAGGTGCGTGTTCGCGTTCTTTGCTCAGATTTTCAATACTCAATACAGGTCTCGAACTTGGCGTAGCGTACTACAGCTCATTGCTACCTAGTTGGTAGTATGGTTACTAAGAAGAATTACCCCACAACATGTGCAAGAGAAGAGGGAAAAAAGAGAGAGAGGAGGCATATGCGCACGATCTTGATGTCAAAGTGGCCTTTTTGGCCACCAATACAAAGCAATGTGTGCTATAAGTTGAACAAAATAGCCATCCTCAAACTTTACAGACTCCAAAAAGACAAACAATGGCTTAAATGTCAGATTTTTTAAAAAGCTCTAGAAGTCAAATGTAACGGCGCGCCGTTCTGAGGTTTCAAGAATGTTACGAGCGCACATACATCTGAATGTACAATGTAACGACGACTAAACATCTAGGTAACTTGTCTTAAACCGTTAAGCCTCTCTTAGTCGGGTGTTTCACCATGTTTCGAGCTTCAAAGTTAATTACCTTTCTCACATCAGCAATTGGTACCGTCAACCCAAATTTGATGCACGGTACAAGTCCTCTTGCAGACTCTTTCATGCAGCAAACAAAGACTCACTAGCAGCAGAGCTAGAGCAGCAATGGCCGTTGTAGATAGAATACTACCTTACTCATAAGGTTCAGCTGAGAAATCTGGCTCATCCGGCTTCCTTATCTTAGTCAACTCTTTCATGTTCTGAGGCCCTTTCCTAGCCCCAGCCATAATTTTTAGAGCGAGATTCTGCTTAGGTGGAGAGCCATATTCATCATTCGAGTCATCTGATCTCATGGAAGAGAATGACTCCATCATACACAGGCCCTTTGCCATCTTCCTCCTCTTGTACCGCCGCCAAGCAGCTTGGATGAAGCACGATGCCCACGTTCTCCAGTGGTGTGAGTGGTAACGGAAAGTGTGTTGCAACTTCTTGCTGTGCAGCCGCCTAAATTGATTGGCAACAAACTTGAGATCCTCAGCCTGAAGTGCAAAGGCCTCCACTTCTACGAGTGCTTCCACTGTCCGAGTGGATGATGGCAAATTGACGGTAGGCTTGGGGACAAGAGCCCATCCAAGAAGTTCCTCGCCGCAGAAATCACCAGGTTTCAGGGTAATTGAATTGAAGAAGCCTGTGCGGCCACCATTAGTTGTGGAGCTTTCCAATTTGCCACGAATGATGAAGAGCATCTCAGCCACCGGATCACCCTCACGGACAATGTATGTGCCCTTTGTGCACAGTGATGATACAAGACGTTCACAGATGGCATCTAAAAGCTGATCATCCATCTGGGAGAAAAATGGAACCTGAAATATTGCAATAGAAAGAGAGATCAGCCCACAATTCAAGTATAAGGTGATCCATAGTGTAAATTAACAAATTTTCTCTGCTCTTATTATAGCCAGTACCACTAGCCCACCTAGGATCAAATAGCAACAGCTGTATCTGTTATATAATAAGCTAATCACCTCAAATTGCTGGTGTAACACTGCCAATACGATGCTCAGTTCTAATATAAATGAAGAACTCATGTAATTGCATTAATGATGATAGGCAAGTCTGAAATCTACAGCAAAGTTGTGGCATTATTAATCTTCCAAAAACCCAAAAGTTTCAAACATGTACTCGGTATGTATTTTTACAGAAGCATGTAAATGTATTTACCCGACAAACAAGACCCAAGCAAAGGTGGCGTTTAATGTCACGCCGAAGATCTGCAGGTAGAGCCTGCAATATGTACTCTTCATTGACACCTCGAGTTGCAAGCCACTTGTACTGGATAAATCGTCTAACTCTTTCCCGTAGTTCATGAGGAAGTTGACGATGCCTCATCCACTCCTCATTATCTCTTTGCTTTAATCTCCACTCCTCAACCCTCACAGTGATAGATTGCAGGTAGGTCTTGAAAATAATAGTAACATCGTAAGATAAAAAGTTCCCAAAAAAAATCAGATCACATCAATACATTATGATTGAAACGACAAAGCCATGCTCATGAATAATGAACTTCTACAATATAGAGAGCATAATTAAGTATGTAAAAAGTACCTGTACATTTCCAATCAAATGCGCAAACAAGACGAGACCCAGTACAGCCAAGAATATACAATACAGTGTCTCACCAATATAGGTACTCACATTAAGAGTCTGGCCATAGCAACTGTTTGAAAAATAAAAGAAAGATATGGCTTGTTAGAAAACCACAAATTAATCCTGAGAACTGGTAAAGTAATAATGATCACACTAAAAAACTAGGCTCAACTTCCAATTCAAATTGAAAGAGTAAGATCCTAACATTTTGTTTAACACACAATACTCTATGGTTCTCGTCAAAGCCCTCAACTCATATATCGGTATTAAAGAGCCACTGGTTTGTGCAAGGAAATTGCAACAAAAGTTCCCATTTTGTACTCTACTTCGATATCAAGATGCCAGCTAAAGAAATACCTTAGATTCTGCAAACCCCACCAAAGGGAATAGAAGTACTTTATCAAGAAACCTTGAGCAGGGGCTTGATTTGACAATGCAGGTAGGAACATGCCATAATCGAAAGTGATGTTGTTGCTATTACTAGCATCACAGTTATTGAAGACAGAAGTCGTACTTGCCCAATTTATATTTGGTGTCACATCACAATCTAGGTACCTAATATCACAACCAGTTTCATTCCAGCAATTCTTTTTCCAGCAGGCTGTTTGGCGATCAACAGATAGCAAATACCATAGTGCACCTAGTACCTGAAAGAAGAGGACCAGGGAGTACTGAGAAATTTGCTACATCATATGAAATTTGCAAGAGATATGAAAACTTGAGCAATAAATCTAACATGAAATTTGGTGAACTTCAAGATATTAAATGATGGAAGATTCCATAAAAAAAACAGACTAATACCGTACATGACTAGCTATCATGTAAAGCAGCAGGTTGTATGCAGCCCCTTGCCAAGCAGTCTTTGCAACAATTCCCGTAGCTTTGACAATTTCATAAGTTAAAGGGAATATGAGATATAATCTTGGAAAATACTGAGCAAGAACTATAAGCACCAGAATGTTATTGTTGTGCTCAGCAGTGGAATATTTAATAGCTGGTATCACAAACCAGACTATGATCTGCACATAAAGTAAAGATACATAAGTAAAAGGTATATTTTAAAGTGAGGGTTCCTCTGTTTTAAGGAAATACCATTATCGACAGCTGTACAGATAAAATTTAGCATGCTTCTAGGCCTGACAGAACAATACATTTGCCCTTGAAGAACATAAGAAACTGTTTTTACTATTACTAGTACTGAAATCAAAGCACTTACAAACCACTTAAACAATTCGCAGCGCATCATACGAAAAATTTAAAGCTTAGCAATCATCTCTTAAGCACCACAATATCTGCATATCTGCACTAGGATCTTGAAGGACTATTTTTTTTTTTTAAAGAAATTTGCCATGGTTGAACAGGCCATCTATTTAGAAAGCTTGAACCAATTTCAGATATAGTTTTTTACGCAGTGCCTTCTTTTCAGAGAATATTAAGGCTGGCTTAGAGATAGAATGGTTGAACAAGTGACCTATTGTAATTCTTCAGTGTGACATGTGCAGCACTAACACGGAACTATAACTTTTTTTTCTTCACGAGATGCTTTGATTGCATGTGCGGTAAACAAAATTAATTGAGTTCCTCCATCTTGCAACTTCACAATTAACTTCAGCAGTTCAGTAGCATATTTGCCTAAAATAAGGTCAAACATAGCGAATACTTACAATCATGGCAAACGACCTAACACCAAGGATCATTAACAAGAAGAACAACGAAGAGTACCAAGTTACCTGTGGCAAAGGCAATGCAGCCACCAAATCAACCGCAAAGTCAGATCTCAAATATTTCCATGCAATTTCTTTAGGATTTGTGACAAGATCTCCTCTTCCAAATACCCTCAAGGTCGAGTTTGGGTTAATATACGCAGTTCTGAACTTTATTATGATGTGAATGACATATAATAAATCAGCAATTGATCGGAAGAATGTAACGATGATGGCTAAATGTCTGTCTGTCCCAACACATGAATTGGGGGTGTTGTAGACAATTTTTGGCACATAGTAGTACAGGGGGTCTATAAATAGAGCAACGAAGCACAAAAAAAGGAAAATGCGGTTCCATGTCAAGATGAAGTCACTTGATGGATCGAAAACCTTGTTGTACCACAGTTCATCTCCCGCTACAAAAATCTTGTTCTTTCCTGAGCTCGCCACACCAAATTTGCTAGCAGCGAACCCCGCCTGTTTCTGGTGAATTGGTTTAGTTGGCTTTGCCCTCTCATCATAGAACCTGTGAATGACAACAGCACAAAAATTGATTGGACTCTAATATCATATATTCCCCAGCATTTCAACCGCTTAAAAGTTGTGATAAATGAAGTTGAACATCTCACTTGATGCTGATTTCATAACCTAGAAGCTCATCCCTAACTCAACCACAAGGATATGATTTTTATAACTTAGAACATATATTCTTCAATCTTTATCATTCCCATCACAAAATCAAATAAGTAGGAGTGTAGGACTATTGTAAACGCTACTATTTACCAGTCAGATCAACCAAAAAGGCAAAAAGGCAAAAAGATTAACCTCCATGCTATTGTGCAACAACTCAGAATGGAAGCCACTACACCTACATGCTCTAATACCAATCAAACTGATCATATTGACTTCTTACCACATATCCATGCTCTAATACAAGACTTTTAAATCAAACACAAAGTAACGTTATAACCAGCCAAATAACAGAGAGAAATAACCAAAGCAGACCGACACAACCCAGACCATAAGTCTCCTCCCCCACGAATAACCAGAAAGCTCACATCAAAGCCCAGTCCCTCCCGAGCCTAATGCTGGATCCCTGTGTTAGAGAACTGATTGTGTGTATAGAGGCCCAAAGGGCGGTATATATAGGAGTACAAGATAGAGATAAGGATATGTTAGAACAAATCAAGAAGCTAGCTCCTGCGGCTCACCTCACGGTCCTCTGCCTGTTGAGCGCCATCTCGTCCTCCACCTTCCCCAGCCCAAACATGGCACCAGCTACGCCGACCAAGAACTCCACAAATCACAACCAACGCATCATCCAAGAAACCACCCAAAGCAGCAGCCTCCGCAGCTTCACCACTCGAATCCGGCGGCAAGGCAGCCAAAGGCCGGTCTTTTCCGCATCAGCGCGAGGAGGGGACCAGGCTAGAGGGGCGCACACCTCGGAATCGCGCGGAATTCCAGAGGCGGCGAAGAGCTCGAGGAAGGAGGCGACTATGTGGACCTGTAGGAAGCGGAAACAGCCCGGGGATGCTCGGCTTGGACTTAATTGCTATATCAGTAGCCGCTAATAGATGGGTTTGGGTCAAAGCTCGGGTTCAGTCTAACGGTGTGTTTTGTTAGAGTGATGAAGTTAAATGGAATAGGAGGAATACCGAATGAAATGCTATAAGTAGTGTGTTTAGTTGGTTGGATATGATGATATAAAATTTTATTTGTTTGTTTGGATGAGATGATCCTAAATGGTTAAGATGTTGTTTAGTTTGAAGGGTGAAGTTGGGCCAACGGAGGAAACAGATAGCCCTACTACTGCTAACTAGATACTTTGACATGTGGGCACCTACTATCACTAGCTCATCATATTCACAGAGAGAACAAGGAAGAGAGGAAAGATAGGGCAGCTCAGGGCAGTGCTTTCCAGCAGCGAGGGAGGTGCCGAGAGGATGGGACGACCCAAAAAATGGGTCCCCGCGGGGAATAGAAGTTCAGATGTGATGGTGGCGTGGCGAAAGGCAGAACACAGCAGCGATGCAGCTACTCCTGGCGGCGCCGGCGCCGGAGGGAAGGAGGGGGAAAGATAGTGCGCGTGAGGGCGACAAGGAGGTGAGGTGATGTCGTCGATGCAGACGGTAGCGACGAGGGGTGGAATGAGTCGTGTTGACAATGAGAGCCCATGGTGTCTCGGTGAGTCCGTCGTGGCGGCGGCGCTACGAGGAGGGGGGTCGGAGCGGGTGGTGGGGGAAGGAAGGGGTGGCCTGGGGATGTTTGAATAAAGGGGAATCGAGAAGGGGCTCACCGGGTGACAAACTACGATGGAGGCGGCGGTTTCGGCCGCACGTGGGGGGAGAAGACCATGGCGCGAGCTCTCATGGACGATAGGTGAAATTGGTTGGAGGGTTTTACACGGCGTGCCCGGGAACATGAGGTGACGCGGGTGGTGGTGGATGAAGCTCATCAGGTTAGGGTCGATAGGAGAGGTGGCGCGGTGGCCGACGCGGGTGTTGCCGGAGGGGAGGAAGATGGGGTCGACAGAAGAGGGGGCGGCGCGTTGTGGGTCGACAGGAGACGCGGCAGCGGCAGCGTTGTGTGACTGGAGAGGGGGTGGTGCCCTTATGTGCAACTGGAGAGGGGCTGCGAGGGTGAGGCGGTGGTGAGTACGCAACGGATGCAGCGCGAGTAGATGAGGGCGTCCTGGATCACATAGTTCAACCAAATTCGTTGAACGAGTTGGTTCAATATATTTGTGGAATATTCTTTTAACCTGAATCACCTCGTCCCGGACCGCTTCATTCCGTTCCTCCTATCAAACACATAGATGATGCCATATTCCGAACAATTCGATATAACTACCACTTGATTCATCATCCAAACACTCACCGGTGGTGCACTTGTTACTGCAGTTAATGGTAAGCGAAATGGTGATTATTTTCCCCTCTTTTTCTTTGGTTCGGCGATCTGAAGAAAGCGGCCGGTGAGCGACTGAGTGGTCGTCGGGGAAGACAAGTTTATAAACAGGAGAGATGCTAGACAGCTAACGGGAAGGGTTTCACACTCACAAATATAAGGCTTATTATTATTGTTGTTGTTGTTGTTGAGACAACGCAGTAGTAGTAGTCTTCAAGTGACACACACATAATGCCATCCTCCTGGGCACGCAGGTATGCAGCATGTTGCCAGTAGGACTTGATTCATGCAGATGAAGGCCAAAGGTCAACGAAGAGAAGGAACGCAGGTTTCTGCTTCCTTCCCCGTTCCAGAATGCGCTCGACGTCATCAAGTGCTGCCCTGCCCTGCCCTGCCCTGCCCTTCATGCCATGGTGCGGCCGAAAAGGGCGTCGCTTTCTGCTTTGCCTTTCGAGAATCTGCTGCAAGTACTACGATTGCTTGTCCTAATCTTTATAATTTTGCCCCCTCTAAAAGCGAATGAATATGATTACCCGTTGAACCGAACAAAGCACGCAAATCGCAAAGCAAAAGCGGTAGTATTGTAGAACGCAAATCGCAAGACAGTGCATTTTAATGTCTCGCGACGGCCATCCTAGCACCGGCCGGCCTGCGGGAACGTGCCGTGCGCGAGCGGCAGCACCATATCGGCCATGCGCCGCACGCCGGCGACATATGAATGAGCGGACGGAGTGGTCACGACTCACGAGCAAATTTCTGCGGCCGCACGTCGCACGCGCGAGCGGTTGCAGCCACCGGTTGCGCGGGCCGTATGGGTGCTCGTATCGGTGAGGCAGGATCACTAACCATGCTCAAACGATGCAATTTGTATGTACACCAGGATGAAAGTGCGCGCTTCCCTGCGCTGGTGTTTACAGACACATAGCAGAGGGGACACTCCATATTTGTTTGTTTGGATTTAACTACGCAACAGAAAAATAAATTTATTATCCAGTATAGTAAATTGACCATATTTAATATTTGCTAGTTTGGACTTTGGGCACGAGTTTAATGAGCGAACCATTAAATAACATTATATTATATTTTACCTGTCAAGGTTAATATGGCCTACAATAGAATATGTGGGTTTGTATATGGGTGATATGGACTAACTACTCGTTATGACATTCTAAAGTATTGTTTTTTTAAGAAGTAATTGACAAAAATACTGTAAATGAAAGTAACAATAATAAATACTTGAAATTTGGGCTCAATATGATCAAAGAAAGCAAATTGCCTCCTCATTCTCAATCTTTGAGTGGATTTACTTCTCCTACGTTTTGATCAACTTCCTCTATAGTCTGATCAACAAAATCGGATTATAACGTTAAAGAAAATCAAATAAATAAGTTCAAGCTCAACAACAAGCGAGTTGAGAACAAAATGAAATAAAGAAATTATGAAAGAATTGCAAAAAGAGGTGGTGTGGGTGATTGGGCTTTATTGGGTGCTTAGTTAGGTTAAACCGAGTCGAAAATTGGTTTTACAGGTTTGAAACGGTCAAAATGGGTATATTATGACATTTTAGGTCTGCGATGAACATTAATGGATTTGGATAAATAGTAACGAGTTACATGAACAACATCGGGCCGAGTAGCCAGCCTGCCTCGGCGGCCAAGCAAGCCACGCGGCCCACCCCCGTCTCAAGCGAGGGAGCTCGTTCCATGGTAGCCAAGTAGGGAAAAAGGCGGCGGCGACAAGGGTTGGTGCTGACACCGGATGGTGTCGGGAGCAAGCTTGGAGTATGGGGGTTCCATTTTTTTTGCTCAGGCGTGGCTACGATTGGCTTGGGATGGGCTGACGGCGGCGGTGGCACATGGACAAAACAGAGCAAAGGCACGGCGTGCTTTCGGCGATGCTCCGACCAAATTGGCCTGCTTGGGAGTATTAGTGGGCCGAGGGGATCTCGGTAGAGCTTGAGGAGATCCAAGGCGAGCTGGTGACGGTGAACGTGGGCGGCGGATCCATGGCGCACGACGGTGCTGAGGTAAGGATGACAGAGTTAGGCTTGAAGCTATGGGATGGGTTAGCAGGCTTAAGACGAAGCTAACAGTGTGTTTGGTTGGGCGAGAACGTGAATGGAGGAGGGAAATCGAGGAAGGGGCATATCAGAGCCTCGTCGGGTGCGTCAACGGTTGGGGCGGCACTGCCGGAGTTGGAGAGGATGGAGAGGGTCGTGATTATGCAGTGAGGCTAAAGGAGATGATAGTGTCACAGGGGCCGGTTTTAAACCCGTGGGGAGACGGTGTAGGGATACGCGGCAATGCTACAATAGCACGAACAAAAATTTTCGCGCAACCAAGGAACCACCGCAAGTAATAGATCACGAGATTACCGCTAGACGCGCCGACTCGTAGCGGAAGTAGAGTCGTTGTAGCGAGTTGATGCAGTCGTAGTCGTACTCACGACGCGTCTCCTCCTTCGAGTAGTCGTACTCGATGCGCGTCTGCTTCTTCGAGTGGTCATACCCACCACACGACTTCTTCTCTGACTCCGGTGATCAACACAAGTCGCGGATCGTTATAGTGCTGATACTTCGCAACAACACCTCCGAGGTATCCACACGTATGGGGCAGGATCACCACGCACCAGAGTGCTAGCTCCGATAGCGAGGTTAAGAAGGCGTGGCCATTAGGGTTTCAGGAGTTCTTCCAAAGATCATCCTTCTTCACTTACCTCATGCCACCACCCCTCTTTATATAGGCATCCATGATGGGTCTCGTACCTGAGGCCCATTAGGAACTCGTGGCCTATACGAATTTGGATCATCATCCAAAACAGATCTTTGCCCTTTAAGTGTGCAACCCTACAGGTTCATGTGTAATCGGTTATGACTCGAAAACTCTTTTTCGATCACTAGTCGTTAGCGGTACCTAGCAGCACATAACGATTCCCAAAGACATATAGAATAAATCGGACGAACCTTGATGTAATATGATCTATGATCAGGTCCTCATCACTTATGACCAGTTCGTATCTCTATCGACCAGTCAGAATTGGTCACGACCGATTCGTAACTCCTTACGGCGAGTTCTTACCATTCGTGAATATGTTTGACGATCACGACAAAGACGTATCTCCATACGACTAGTCATGAATCGATCAAACTAAGCGACCTACTCATGCATTCTCCCTTTGCCTCACGATGTCTGGTTGAACTCCAGGTGAGATGATGTGTCATCCATGGACTGTTCAATACTTTCTCGATCGAGTGTCGGATAACATCATGTGGTCGACACTTCGATCACTAGTGGCATGGCCATGCACTTTCTTTATCCGATCACCACGAGGGCCCGAGACATATCTCTGTTATGTTAGGAGGGCAAATCCCATCTCGACCGATCACATTCCTCGCATGTTTCATAGCATACCCGAAAGCTACCTTTATAACTACCCGATTTGAGTAGCGTTTGGCAACCCCTAAAAGTGCTATTACACATGTAGGAAACCATGCTGATCTCAGGTCTAAGGATTATACATCATCATTACTTGAGACCAACTAATGACACAAAGATTCATAATAATCGCAATAGTGTCTCAATGATGGGTCTATCCAACACCATGTTCTCTAACATGTATTCACATTATTGATTCGATATCTCCATATCTATGACCGGTGAAACCAGGTCATCAATCAATACATCTGCTAGTCACATAGTCACCGTGTTCCACCGGTGACCTCCGACTGGGGATACATTTAGAATGACATCATATAAGTTAAAGAGTTCCACCAACAAGTCACGTACTTATTGATCTATAACAAATGATTCATTCAAGGAACATGATAACATATTATCAAAATCATGAACATAATGAAATATCATCATCTCTATGATTGCCTCTAGGGCATATTTCCAACAGACGGTGCACACAGACAGCCGGTGTAGGACTCGTTGACCACACTGTCGCTCAGTGAAGGAGACCACCAGAGCGATCTAAGCCGCACAACGCGGTCGAATGGCTGGCGATTGAGTCGAGCACGTGTCTACACGCGATTGGACAAAAATCGCAAATCGAGACGTGAGCGATCGCTGATTCTACGTGCTATAAAGAGAGTAATATATACATGGTTGTTTGGTTGACTACATCATTTGGCTAGGTTCTACAGAGAAGTTGTTTGGTTGTTACATGACCAAAGCCTATGGTAACCTTGCACTAGATATTGGTGATCTTACCACTACTTTGATTAGGGCTTTTTGTTCGGTATTTATGGTAAATACGGTTTGGTAATTATGGTATATTCGGTAAATACAATATGTTTAGTTTGGTAAATATGATATTTTTAAAAATATAGTTCGGTATCGGTAAATACCATATTTACCAAAGTTGACACGAATTGCCCTAATACAAGATTGCCTTATCAAGATGTAGGACGCCTCTCGGATGATATATGTGAAGTGCTTGATCCAACGCTGGCGGCGGTTCCACCTGTCATCCTTGCTATAGCATTGAGCAAACAAATTTGGTCTCCAAATTCTTCAAATTGACCTTTAATTGCAACAATACACGATGTGTTGTCTAGTCCTCAGGAGAAATGACCAAATTTTAACATACATTATTCGCGCTCTCTCGAACGTCCGTGGAGTGGAGCTGAGAGGCGTGTTGCCCCTGTTTCATGCCTGCATTTGCAAATACTGCGCTACTGCGGAAACATAATTTTGTGCTTGATTGCCGACAAGCTTGCATCTGCTTCCCATAGTATGGTTCTAGGCCTTGGTGAGCTCCCGCCGGCCCAATTTTTGTGTGCTACATGTTAGTATGACCGTCTCTAGTTGGGTTGTGGGGAGTTTTTAGCTAATATAACATTGTTTGCGCACGAAAAAGAAAATCTAGACCCCTCAAAGATCAAAGAAAAAATAGCACCGCGAACTCGCCGGTAGGCGATACGTGTCAAGTTCGTACCCCACGGAAGGGGACTTTCCAAGTAAGTGCCCCAACGGAGAGGACTTACCAAGTAAGTGCCCGAGGGGAGGGGACTTGGGACCCTCGTCGCACACCCCTGGCCCGGATGCCCTTGTTGTAATTATCTACTTGTAATTAGTTTATTCTTAATTAATTAGCTATAGTTAATTATTTGTAATTAATTATAAATAATTAATTAGTCATAATTTTCATAATTAATTAGTCTATAGTTAAATATTATTAATTAATTAGTAATTAATTAGTTGTAGTTAGTTAATAAATTACGACTAATTAATAAATCACATGTAACATAAATTAATTACAACTAAATTAGTAATACAGTGCATGATTTCATCCGCCCTGATTTCAGCGCGTAATTAATTTATGGTGCATGTGATAATACAACACATGATTTCATGTACAATAAATTTTTGGTACGTGTGATAATACATAGAAAGTCAAATATACAAGGAAATTACATGATTTCATGTGCCCTATTTGCAATGCGAGTTTTTGGCTTTTCTGAAATGTTAATTTATTAGTGCAAACTGTTAAGAATTACGTTATGTTGTAAAGTAAACACTGATTAGCCATCTTGACATGTCCAACCCATCATGTCCTCCTCGTACAAGACCATCGCCAAAAAACACAAGCAAGTCTTACATGTTCGACATTACCTAAAGCACAACAACCCAATTTACATGTTAAGAGCAATTCACCGTTGTTTACTATACACAATCAAAGAAACATGTCACACTATTTAGTCTATATTTTCCTAACTCCCCAAAATAACAACACTTTGGTAATCCTTATGTACAAATTTAACATAATCAGTGCATAATAAAAAACTACTAAATTTTGGAAAAACTTAAAACTACTAAATTTCTGGAAAAAACTTAGTAATCCTTATGACTAATTAATTACAACTAAATTAATTACAACTAATTAATTATGACCAATTAATTAAGAATATTTAACTATGACTTAATTACAAAAATTATAAATAAATAAATTACAACTAATTAACTATGACCAATTAATTATGAGTAAATAAATTACAAATAGATAATTACAACAGGGGGCATCTGGGCCAGGGGGTGCGGATGAGGGAAGTCGCATCCCCTGGGGAACGAACTTGACACATGTCGCCTGTTGGCCAGTCCGCGGTGACATTTTTTATTTTGATCTCCGAAGAGGTCTAGATTTGCTATTTTCGCGTGCAAACAATGCTTTATCAGCCAAAAACTCGGGTCATGGGGACTGGGGAGAGGGTGGGTCGGTGGAGTGCTACGAGGGGAGGGCTGAGTTGGTGGACAGGTGGAGCGTTAGTAGCACTGTAGCAACAGAGTTTTAGTTTTAAGCCGATTTTTACCCAAAAAATCGAATCCTAATAAAACCATATTTATGAAAACCAAACCGACTACTAAATACCGGTCAAACTGAGTTGACCATACCTTTTTTTTTGGTTCGGTATAGAAGTGGAAAGCCCTAACTTTGATACACCCCTATGGGGCACATTGACCTCTTTTGGAACCAAACAACAATATTTTTCCAAAGCAAACAATTGAAACTTGAATTTTTTAAAAGTATTAGGTGATATTTGTGATGTCATTACAACACACAAGGAAATATGATCAAACGAAATGTAGAATTAGTATTACTTGTGCCTTTTTCTACTATGAACACTAATTCCACAATGTTTAAGAAAAATAGTACGTCCGATTTGAGTATTTTGGTGACATAAGCTTGTAATTCTAGGTTCAAGGGCCACTTCACTGCCACGGGATTGCCACGCCACCCGCCCGCCCGCTAGCTACCCGTCGTCGCGCTAGGCCGCTAGGGCTATGTTTCAATGTTGTATGGCTTTGTGCGGTGTGTGTGTGCCTAATTGGGTAATTTGGGGTTAGAGAGCTGAGATAGGGGATAATAGGTTAAGTGGGCTTTGGTCGGTAGGCCCTGCAAGGCAAAAACCATATGATGCGGTCCAACTAAAGAAATTTTGGCCCAAATCTCATGGGTATCTTCTACCTCCAGACAGCTCCAGTTCGTATCGAAGCTTATGTCATGCAGCATGGAAGAAGGGTCTAGGTTGTACCTACTGTCCGACGAGAGGTAGTAGGGCGCTAGCCCATGATGACCCCTGGTGGGTCCGCCCTTGCCGGCGTTGGTGAGAGGGGACGAGAAGAGAGGACTAGAGAATATATAGGAATGGGTGAAGAGGAAGAAAGAATAAGGGAGGCATCCAGGTACCGGAGGTGTCGTAAGCACAACCAATGTCTCTATCACGTGAGCGCACGTGCTGCACCGGTTGAGTCTGGCTCCAAAGAAACACTCAATTTTTCCTAAAAAAAGAATAGGGAGGCATCCGGGCCCGGGAGGTGCCGTGAGCACAACCAACGTAATCACGTGAACGCACGTGCTGCACCAGTTGAGTTTGGCTCCAAAGAGACGCTCGATTTTTTCCTAAGAGCGGAGCAAGGCCCGAGCTCCCTTTTGCACCCAACGCAGACGGGCCCTCCTGTAAGATCGAGGAGGCCGACTAGAGGGGTGAATAGGCGGTTTTAAAAAAATTCCTTTTCCGCTAAAAGAATATATAATGTGGAAGCTAATAACAAATTGGTTTTGTACAATTAAAACCTAAATCAACTAGGCTCAACTAAGTGCACCAACAATACAAGTAAGCAATCACACAATGATATATGAACAATTAAAGCATGTATTGTAAATTGCTCAAAGTAAAGCACAAGATGACACGATTATGTTTTACCGTGTTGTTCGGAGACTTGCCGGTCTTCCCTAATCCACGTTAAGGTAAGCCCAACCACGTTGGACCGGCTTCACTAATTAAGCCAACACCTCCGAGGTAAGTCCAATACTTGGATCGGTTCCAAACCGAACCAACACCTCGCTCCACTAAGGTTGCTCTTCCTCCACTCTGGAGATGGCGAACACCAAACCACTCACAAATACACCAGGTCTTCTCACAAGCTTCTTGAGAAGATCACCGCACACGACGCCTCCACGCCGTCTAGGTGTCGGCAAACACCAAGAGTAACAAATCCAAACTTTCACCTGAACTAATCAAGTGTCAACGCTCACGTGGATACACAATCCACTACCTAAGACAACACATGCACTTAGGATTTGCTCTCAATTCTAACTAAGTGCAACACATGCACAAAATAGAATGAGAGGCTTGATCTTAGCTCAAGAATGAGTATAGCACTCAAAAATAGCACCAGCAACCTCACCCAACCGGCCAAGGTGGATATATATAGCCCACGCACAAAAACTAGCCGTTGGGAGAAGATTCCCACAAATCAGTATAGAGCCGGTCTGACCACTAACCAATGGCCGATCGGACCGCCCCATGCACCAACGGCTAGAAAACTAGCCGTTGGGCCTTCGGCCGGTCGGACCACCATGCAATGGCCGGTCGGACCGCTGCCAAATCGGTCAGACCACCGCAGCTGGCCGGTCTGACCGCCCGATGAAAATTTGGCTAAGTCCCAAAACGGATGCTCTCTGGAATAAAAGTTCCGCACCAACCCCGGAACTTCCTTGCATCGGAAGTTCCGTTTTCACAACGGCGGAACTTCCGGACAAAGAATCAGTACAGAGAGAAATCGGTCCGACCGCCAACATATGGCCGGTTCGACCGATTGGCCACCGGTCAGACCGGTCCACACGGGCGGTCTGACAGGCAGACCACAGAAGCAAAACACATTTGCTTCACTTCAAATAGCAAAACACATTCGCCCATTTGAGTACAACTCCAACAAGGTTAAAAGATGATATTCTCAGCTAGTTGCAAAACACATTTGCCAACATTTTAGAATACTCATCACAAGGAATAAGGTACATGGACTTACGCCATTTGCAAAACACATTTGCAAACTTAAGTCACATGCTACAAGGATTACGCATGAGCCTCGACTATTTGCAAAACACATTCGCAAATAAATAGCATCATGCCTAAATGAGCTAGAGCAACCATATTGAGCTATCAACACATGACTAACTCAAACTACTAGTTAAGACCCCTCTTAATAGTACGACAATCCTATACTAGCAATCTGGTCTTCTATCCAAACACCAAGACCGGTAAAAGACTAGGAACACATCCTTAGCCCTAGCTAGTCATACCTTTGCCTTGCATCTTTTTGAAGCACAATGACGCACATCAACACTTCAAGTCCGGGTCATTAACTCGATAATCATCAACGCATGATGATCCTTTGCTTGACCTCTATCAACACATGATGGGTCTTCTCTTGTCTTGACGATCAACTCATGATCATCTCTTCTTGATAAGCATCAACTCATGATACATCCTTTACACCAAGCTCTTGACTTGATGATCAACTCATGATCATCCCAAGTCTTCATCATCCTGGAACATAACCTATTCATCCAACTCATGAAAAATGTTAGTTCCACAATATGATTATCATTAATTACCACACCATACCATTAACTCATAATGGTGGGATAAGATACTCAATCTTTCCCTCTTTGGTAATTGATGATAACCATTTCAAACACAACTAAATTTGATTTGATAAAGGTAACATAACGTGAGTATATATGAACTACACAAGTTACATATACTCACGTATGTAAGAACTACACAAGCTCTATTTACTCAAAACATGAGTATACAAAAACTACACAAGTTCTATATACTCAAACATATATGTTTCAAAGTAAAGATCCCAAATATATGTGGAAGACGGAATATGGATCAATACTAATGATACCACAAAATATAGAATGAACTCTCCCTAAATGTGTGCATACACATATGTGTAAAGAGAATATATGCACATATTCAAGATATACTTATGGTGGAGTTCTTCCTATATTTTAGATCCGAGGAATGCAACAATATATAATATTAAGTCGAAAGCATACCTCGTTGAATTTCACCTTTATATCCAAATGAGACTACACATGATAATACTAAACAAGAGAGTTAGTCTCACAATTAGATTTATCATTAATCACCAAAACACTCCATTAACTCATAATGGCGGGTTTAGATCTTTCAATCTCCCCCTTTTTGGTGATTGATGACAAATCATTTATCAATCATAACATTTGGATATAAATAGACATACTATAAGAAATTAGGCTATTGAACTATGTCTATGCGTGTCATATGGTGAAATTTAAAGCATTAAACAGTATGCAAAAAGAATATACTTGAAAAAACAAATGCATTCTCCCATAAAAGAATTCTCCCCCTTTTGGTATAAATCAAATAACAAAGGAGAATATATAAATCATCCAAATAAGGAGAATGTATTGATCATTCAAATACAGGGATATTGATAGCATAAAAATTCTCCCCCTTTTTGGCATAAAACACCAATCCAAATGTGGGGATATGGCGAAACTCACTTAAGTGCTAGAAAGTGACCACTTAGGTCAAAATAGTATTTCGGACGAGTTTGAAAATCAAATATATTTTCTAGGTTGGTCTTTTGGAAATCTTTTGAATACCAAAAATGTTTAGAATAAACAACTCTAGGATTTTCTTTTTGGCAAGATTTTTAAATTCCTTTTAGAATAGATTTTACACAAAAAAAACTAGTTTATGTTAAAAACAAGATACCATAATGTAGGATTTTGGCTAGAAATGTATTTTTACTCAAAATAGGTTTTTCTTAAGCCAAAACCTTTGGTAAACCTTTGAGAAGCATTTATATACATTTTGCAACTAATTTTTCAAAGGATTACTGATAATTATGAAATTTTTGACTTTTGGCTAAAAGGCTCAATTTTGAAAAATAATACTAGCACTTAATTTATTTGGGCACACTTAGGGATGTGATGTACATGATAATGATTTAGCACTCCCCCTTAATGTGCCACTGATCTTGCTCAAGATTTAATAATGAAGATTGTGAATAAGAGCAAGAACACCCCTTTTTAATAAGATTTTCATGCAATGCAACCTACACAAGGCATAAAGGGGCTAGATACTTCAATGTAAGTACTTATTACCGAAATAACATTGGCTTATGATACGACATGATTATCCTTAGGCTTGGCTCCAATTTCGCATACGGTGATCCATCCACCTCTTCATGTGAGTCAAACATCCAATGTCTTTCCAAGTACCTATTCATTATTTAATCACTTTGGTACCCAATACTTGGTTGGGTCCACGAATGTTAGTCACAATAGATTTGGACACCCAAATGGCCCTTGGAATAGTTTTAGGTAAACTAACAATTCTAGCAAACACATTGTCATTTTTATCATTCCTAAGCAAATAATGATCATTATAAATAATGGGCTTAGGAGTGATACCGTTGGGACAATCCTTACTCATATGTCCCTTTTCCCGACAATTGTAGCAAGTTCGAAGTTTGTATTTATCTTTTACCTTCTTTACTTGCTCCTTGCCGGTTCGCCTCTTTCTTGATGGTCGTGGCTTGTCATCCACTTGATTAGGGCACACTGAGGTAAAGTGGCCCTTTCCATTGCATCCATGGCACTTAACATTTTTCGTGTGTCTTGCGTTGTGCCTTGTCTTGCTATTCTCCTTTTTGTTGGGAGTGTAGCCAATACCACTCTTATCTTGCAAGCGTCTTTGCTTGCTCAATATGTCGTCGAGAGTGGCCTTTCCTTTTAGGCCTCTTTCCAAGTAATTCTTCAATTTGTTGACTTGGGCCTTGAGCTCTTTGTTTTCCTCCACAAGGTTAGTATCGCAAGATATGGAAGAAATGGGAGTATCTAATTTAGAGCAACAAGTCATTTCAAGTAAATCCTCACATGATGTGGATATATCAACCTTAGATGAAATGCAAGAGTTAGCAACTACACATAGCATATCATCTAATAAATTACATGCAATGCCTATATCCACCTTAGAGCTATTTAGATTATTTAGAAGGAGAGTTTCATGTTCATCTTTTAAAACATCATAATCATTTTGAAGAGAGACATACTTCAAAACTTTGAATTTCAATTTTTCCTTTCCTAAATATTCATTGAGCTCTTCTAGCATATCCATCAACTCATCATACGAAGGCTCATCGTTATCATTTACCTCATTATTACCTTTAGCCATGAAGCATTGAGTTGATGTGGAGGGAGTTGTGGACTCGTCATTGTCGGAGCTAGAAGTTGAGCATTCTTCATCCGACATCCATTCTTGTGTGCAATCATCACTAGTAGATGTGGACATTTCATATTTATCTTGAAGGTGTGTCCACAAAGTATGAGCGCTCTCAAGATTGCACACTTCATCAAACATGTCTACACTCAAAGCACTAAATAAACCGTTAATTGCTTGAGCGTTGAGATGTAAGCATTTCTCTTCCTCAATTGTTGGAGCAAGTTGATCCAATAGAGGAGAAAAGCCAACATCTACAATTCGCCATATTTTTTTGACTCATGGCCCTAAAATAACATTACATGCGGATTTTCCAATGTGCATAATTTGTACCATCAAATTGAGGTGCTTCACCTACGTGCACTATTTCTCTAGTCGCCATCCTTTACTCTCTAGACGATTAAATCTAATCAATGAGAGACCAAGCTCTAATACCACTTGTAAGATCGATAAGGTCGACTAGAGGGGGGGTGAATAGACTGTTTTTTAAAAATTCCTTTTGCGCTAAACCAATATATAACGCGGAAGCTAATAACAAATTGGTTTTGCACAATTAAGACCTAAATCAACTAGGCTCAACTAAGTGCACCAATAATACAAGGAAGCAATCACACAATGATATATTAACAATTAAAGCATGTATTGTAAATTGCTCAAAGTAAAGCACAAGATAAAACAGGATGACACGATTATGTTTTACCGTGGTGTTCGGAGACTTACCGGTCTCCCCTAATCCACGTTGAGGTAAGCCCAACCACGTTGGACCGTTTTCACAACGGCGGAACTTCCGGACAAAGAATCAGTACAGAGAGAAATCGGTCCGACCGCCAACATATGGCCGGTTCGACCGATTGGCCACCGGTCAGACCGGTCCACACGGGCGGTCTGACAGGCAGACCACAGAAGCAAAACACATTTGCTTCACTTCAAATAGCAAAACACATTCGCCCATTTGAGTACAACTCCAACAAGGTTAAAAGATGATATTCTCAGCTAGTTGCAAAACACATTTGCCAACATTTTAGAATACTCATCACAAGGAATAAGGTACATGGACTTACGCCATTTGCAAAACACATTTGCAAACTTAAGTCACATGCTACAAGGATTACGCATGAGCCTCGACTATTTGCAAAACACATTCGCAAATAAATAGCATCATGCCTAAATGAGCTAGAGCAACCATATTGAGCTATCAACACATGACTAACTCAAACTACTAGTTAAGACCCCTCTTAATAGTACGACAATCCTATACTAGCAATCCGGTCTTCTATCCAAACACCAAGACCGGTAAAAGACTAGGAACACATCCTTAGCCCTAGCTAGTCATACCTTTGCCTTGCATCTTTTTGAAGCACAATGACGCACATCAACACTTCAAGTCCGGGTCATTAACTCGATAATCATCAACGCATGATGATCCTTTGCTTGACCTCTATCAACACATGATGGGTCTTCTCTTGTCTTGACGATCAACTCATGATCATCTCTTCTTGATAAGCATCAACTCATGATACATCCTTTACACCAAGCTCTTGACTTGATGATCAACTCATGATCATCCCAAGTCTTCATCATCCTGGAACATAACCTATTCATCCAACTCATGAAAAATGTTAGTTACACAATATGATTATCATTAATTAACACACCATACCATTAACTCATAATGGTGGGACAAGATACTCAATCTTTCCCTCTTTGGTAATTGATGATAACCATTTCAAACACAAATAAATTTGATTTGATAAAGGTAACATAACGTGAGTATATATGAACTACACAAGTTACATATACTCACGTATGTAAGAACTACACAAGCTCTATTTACTCAAAACATGAGTATACAAAAACTACACAAGTTCTATATACTCAAACGGATATGTTTCAAAGTAAAGATCCCAAATATATGTGGAAGACGGAATATGGATCAATACTAATGAAACCACAAAATATAGAATGAGCTCCCCCTAAATGTGTGCATACACATATGTGTAAAGAGAATATATGCACATATTCAAGATATACTTATGGTGGAGTTCTTCCTATATTTTGGATCCGAGGAATGCAACAATATATAAGATTAAGCCGAAAGCATACCTCGTTGAATTTCACCTTTATATCCAATTGAGACTACACATGATAATACTAAACAAGAGAGTTAGTCTCACAATTAGATTTGTCATTAATCACCAAAACACTCTATTAACTCATAATAGCGGGTCTAGATCTTTCACCTCTAGATACAGATTTGTCATTAATCACCAAAATAGTGCAGATAATTTCCGTCTGATCCGATGCCGTATTCGAAAAAATCCACTTGATGTACCTTTTTAGTCCCGATCCGCACCGACATTATCTGTATGCAGAAAATATCATGGAATATGGGTTAGATATGAGAAGAGCAATATCCGACCCCTATCTGTATTTTATAGGATATCTGAATGATATCCGATAAATCAACAAAATGGATATCCAATAAACATCAATTTCCTTTAATATCATCTATGGCTTTCTAGTCATTGACTAATATATAATATGAATCTACATTTGATTATGTTTATGTTGTTAAGTAGGATAAATAATTATCTAATAGGTAGTACAATTTGACACTTTCGTTGGTGAAGTTATATATTTCCTTTATATGTACACTGTCCGTCAAGTTATCTGTGGTCGATTTAAATCCGATCCACATCCTGAAAAATCTGTATCTAGGGTATCTGTATCTAACTCTGTATCCGAGGTAAAAATATGAGTTATAATATGAGAAGAACAATGTCCGTCTGTATCAGACCCGTTTTCACCCCTACTCCAGATGCATCCAGCAACCAAACATCTTCCCTCCAAAGATGCACCCAACAAGCTTGGCTCAACCATATGCAGGTAGGTGTGAAAAACAAGACAGATAATTCTGTCCGATCTGATGCCGTATCTGGAAAAAAAAACTCCGCCTGGGATAGCATTTTTTAGTCCCAATCCGCATCCAAAAATCTCATAGAATATGGGTTATGATACGGAAAGAGCAATGTCCGGTCCGTATCTGTATTTTATAGGATGTCCAATAAATCAACAACATAGATATCCCATAGGCATCAATATCTTTTAATATCATTTATGATTTTTTTAGTCATTGGCTAATATATAATATGAATTTATATTTGATTATGTTTATATTGTTAAGTATGTTAGAATATGCTCAACTTGAATCTAATCCGCATCCGTTCTATGTTTATATTTTTTAAAAAAATCTATATTTATAGTCGGACACTCTAAATTTAAAGTATAAATATACGTTAGAATACGAGAAGATGAATATCCTAGCATATCCGATCCATTTTCACCGCGTAACCACACGCCCATAATTTCCACACCTAGACCACGAATTTGTCAAGATAATCTCTGAGCATATAAAATAACATAAAATTTACACAATAAAGTCCTCTGTGTAGGGAGTCTGACAAAAAAATTTCATAATGTTTAGGACCTCGTTTCTATATTAGAAAATTCATACAAAAATTTGACTTCAAAGAATTATGCAGAGAAAAAAAAATTGAGAAAAATTCAAAAAAATTACACAACCAAGCACACTCTGCCAAGAGGCTCCATAAAAAGTTTCATAATTTTTTGAGCTCATTTATTATATTTAAAAATTTCTCGAACAAATATTACATTTTTTAATTTTTTTTAAAAAAGGTGGGAGACTCTGCCGTCCAAGACAAGCAAGGTGACTCTTCGCATCTCTGCCAGCCAAGCAGGTGGCCCGAGGGGGTTAAATTTGGAAATTTTTGCAGAAAGAAGTTAAATGGAGAATTTTCGTACGGTATAGGGCCAAAAGTATCCAAAATTCTGTAACCACACGCCCCCTACGCCTACGCCTACGTGCCGGGGAGAAGAGGGGCCCGTCGACTACGGGCGGATTCGTACAGTGGATGCTCCACGGGATGCGCGTGACAGGTGGCCGAGGGTACGACGAAACGAGCGAACACAACTTCCCCAGAGCGTACTTGCTTGGCGGCTACTCGCTTTGTTTATCTACTCCAAGCCCATTCAATTAACCCGTGTCTTGCTGACACTTCACAACGAGATTAAAATTACCCCGACAGATCAACTAATCCTCTGTCGTACGGCTTATTATACTCTGCGCACCCTTGTTTGCTTGGTTTAGGAATTAGGGTTCTCTTCTCTTCTCTTCTCTTTTGCGTGCTTATTCATTTGGCATCAGCGCTGACGTACGGCGACAAACAAAATATTATGAGTAAATGCACATCATCCCAAACGAGAACGAAAGAAAGAAAGTAGTGACAGCAATTATCAAATTTGGAAATAACATACCGCGCATCTTAGTATCTTATGTTCGCTAGTCTATCATCTCCATCTAGGAAGCGCTTCTTATCTTACTTTTTTTTCCCCTATAGCAGAATGTCCAAATGCGTCATTCCGCGCTTATTAGTTCAAACAGAAAATAAGCATTGGCAGTAGTTCTCATGTACATGGAAAGTCTGGGCTAGTAATTCACAACAATGACACAGTATAACCATCAGGGACTGGTCATGTTCTGAAGGCCGGCGATGTGAAGAATAACACAGCATAAACAGAAAGCAAGAACACACACCCATTTTGTCCGATGGCCAGAGGTATGAACACCACAGTATAAAGGGTTACCAAGACATTCCCGTTTTGTCTGATGGCCACATGTAAGGAGACTTCAATCACAACAATGCAGCGCAGGCAGAAGGCATGAAGAACAAAACCACCGAGATTAAAACCAAGGGGTGAAGTCAGAAAAAAAAAAAACTGTTTAAAATGGGCTATGCCTCTTGCTGAAGCCGGCGTCATCAAATTCCTCGGATGCTCAACTACAGACTGCAGGAAGGCCACATTGAACGAGATGTAGATTTAGTTTCACTCAAGTAGCGATATTATCAACATCCTGCTGACTTCGTGTTCTACTCTGATGCGCCGATACGATCTCAGGCGTGTACCAGTATCCGATACGTATCGGGTACGGGTATGTCCCGATACGTATCGGGAAGTATCACAAATTCTTTTCATTAAAAAAAGGAATACACCCCGATACACCCCAAAAAGAAGCCCAGCACAAGATAAAAAAAACTACTGTTCCTAACTCAAACCCATTGCAGAAGATACTAACTATGAAAGTTTTACTAGTGGTGTAGGCATCCTTGAGATTGCTAATCTCTCACTTGATGAACCAAAGTTGGAAATGGAATTATGTGAAGATGCAACAAGAGATGATGACATTGAAACTACTATGGATGAGTGTGATGAATAGAAGTGGTATTGATTATGTTTTGTTGCTTTATGAACATTGTTGAACTATGTTATAGGGTATGGACCCTTATGGTTTATGACTGGTTGACTGTTCTATATAGAAAATCAATGATCTAATTACTTTCACAAGTTGGACTTGTGAGTACACTCAAAACTTTTATCAATTTTATGAGAGGAAAGATGTTACTAATTTGCAACGAGGCAGCATCTTCAAAGAAGAATGTCAGCACAATGAGGCATCGTAGGCAGTGACTAATGGAAGATTCTCATTTGCTGTCAACTTTGCACGAAGCAGGTAAGGACGTGCGAAGAATGAAGAGCGAAGAATAAAACCATGAAGACTACAACTGAGAGCCGAGTTGGCTGAGTCGTTTAAGCAGAGTGGTGCCTTTTTAACACAGAGAAGAAAGGTAATAGGTAGTTGCATATTACATTCATCCCATAAGTTTTTTTAATGACAGAATCAGAGACAAGCACAACAATATAGATAAAGTTGTAAACCTTAACCGAAGTCAAGCAGTTGGGTCTTAAAGTGTTCCTGGTAGGCAGGCCAAAGAGTAAGCTGTCTCACAGAACATGCATCAAGCACGGACTTCAGGTCTAACTCCTGCCACGACGGTACCTGGCACCATCACTTCTGAAAAGCAGACATGTATGAGGAGATATAGTAGGTTTTATAAAGCCATACAACAAAGTAGAATTGTAAAATTTCCACTGAATTTGCATTACCCGTTGGCATGGCGAGAATCATCTCGGACACGGTTGTACTGTGGTGATCTACTATAGCCGCGCTCACGAGCTGGTGAAACACTGCGGTGTCTTGGAGAGCGATCACGAGGGCTGTAACTTCTGTTTACAGAGTAGTTAATTTCTAAGAGTCCTTTTTCATCTTATAGTACTAGGCATATAACAACCACAAACTAGAGAAACCTAACAGAACAAATGGAGTAATTCCAACTAAAAAATCGGACTCAAGATGGAAGGGATATTCAAGCAGAAGCCACCAGTTTTACCACAAAGAAACGAAAGACTTGGGGATGGACAATAAAGTTGATAGCAAATTAACGAGACTAAAATTTATTTACAACAGTAGCAGAATTTTGGTTACCTTCTACCAGGGATCGAAATCTCGGTACCGGATGAAATCCCGGCCGTGGGGCGGTAACGGTAACCGGCCGGTTACCGGAAATTTCGGAAAAAACCGGTGCGAATTCAAATTTTGAATTTTTGAATTCGAAATTTTACCGGCCGGTAACCGGACCGGTTACCGGCCGGTAACCGGTCAAACCGGAAAAAAACCGGAAAAACCGGAAATGGTGAAAATAGTAATTACGAAATTTAAATTTGGAACAATGCAAATATTAATGAGAAAATATTTCTCTCATAGTTGATACTAGTAATCATACATATGAAACCTGTGTCGCTGAACAAACTATTAGCAAATACTTTTTCGTATCTCTTATTAATCATATCGCGTCACTAAATGATTTGAAAGTATAGGATTAAAGAATCAATCCAATCCTGAGCAAATAATGATGCAATCCAATTCTCTCATAGTTGCATGCAATCCAATTAATGAGAAAGTGTTTCAAGTTGTACATAAAAAGTCCTCATTTATGTTTTAAGAGTGCTAAATATACTAAAAACTAATGTTTCAATACATAATCTAGCATAAGAATGCCTAAACCAACTAGGGAAGGGCATTATGGAGTCAAAAATTCAAATTCAAAATTTAAAAATTTCGGCCGGTTTTTTTTATACCGGTTCCGACCGGTAAACCGGTTACCGGCCGGTAACCCGGCCGGTTTTTTTATCCCTGCCTTCTACCATAGCTCGGACTCCTGCGGTATATGGGGCTGTGGCTGCGGCTCCTGCTGCGAAGCCTTCCACTGCCCAGACCTCCAGAACCAATACGTAAACGGCATTCACGAGCAAAGTGCCCAGCTTCACCACACTCATAGCACTTACTCTCAGACCCACCATGCCGATCACGACCACCACGACCACTTGAATTGCGAGACAGCTCAACTCTCCATCCATTCTTGCCTATTAAAAGAGAAAAGATACATTAGAATATAATCTACTAGTCACAAATAGCACCAAAATAATGAGTACAAAGTGTACATAGAAACTCCAAAGTGCACAACCTAAGAACTAGAGTTCACTGGCTAGGATGTAATCTAAAAAGAATGAAGTTTGAAAATTCCAAATAAGCTTTGTTGTGATGTGGATATATCTTCCTAGCCATTTAAAGCCTGTTTCATTAACACAAAAAAAAGAGTAAAAAGGATAGGGAGCTCTGCATGCACTGCTGATCAGAAATTTGTAAAAAAATCATCAAAATCAAATTAATAGATAACAAAAGAATGTGCTGACCAAGCTTCAAACAAGCTGGCACGAGAGGCATTGTTACATTACCATCTAGATCACGAATTGCATCCTCAGTATCCCTCTTGTCATCAAAATCAATGAATGCAAAACCAGGTGGTTTACGTGCAACTCACACACTGCATTGAAAAGAATAGTCAGCTAACCACATCAGGAGACAGACCTCCAAAGCTCAAACAAACATGATACAGCAAGCCAATGAGTATATTGACACAGGCACAACTGATCTCATCAGCCTAACATGAAAATAAATACTATTACGAATCTCCAGCTCAAAAGATAATAACCACATTTTAAAAAAGGAAATAGAGTTCAAACACACTGAAAAAAGCACGTATCAGTGGTCCAAAAAATAATTTTAAAAATCAGACTGCACAACAGACATAGGAGTTGCTAAGCATCATGCTTGTTACGGCGTCGCCTAGATGTCCTGGCGGTGCGAAGGGAACACCGCGGAGGCTCGCCTCACCTTGGCCATCTAGCCGTCACCGCCCCTCACTGCGCCGGCCGCCAGCCACCGGTGATTTGCCCTCCCTCCGATGCCAGGTACTCCCTCCTCCACTCCCTCTACTTCTTTGTTTCTTGAGTTCTTCCGAAGTCCTGAACTCCCGATTTGTCATCTCCTTGTTTTTCTTGAGTTTTTCTTCCTCTTACTTCCGATTTGTCTTCCTCTTGCCCTCGATTTGTCTTCATCTTCCTTCTAGTTCTTCTTCTTTGTTCCTCTCCCAATTTGCTCCCGATTTGCTCTTGCCTACTGCACATACTTCTTTCTTCTTTGCTCGCCGTATCTCGCCTTGAGGACGCCATGGCGCCTCTCAGGCACTGTGGTCGCCAAGTACGCCATGACAACCATGCTAAGCATGTTATGCTCTGATGTTCATTGAAGAACAAACATACCCATCCAACTCTAGAAGTAATAAAGCGCTTCATTGGGCAGGTGACATAGTTTAACAGTCAAGTTTACAAAAATGAAATACAGCAACATTAAAACAGTCCTTAACAGGTACATATACTTTATATGCATAGCGTGCATTTGGTATAAGGAACAAAGAACTTGAATCTATGAAGCCCAACATAAACTTCCAACAGACAGCTTAATAAGCATTTTTTTGAAAAATGCAATGCAGTAAATACCATGTCGAAACTGGAATATATGAGCATGACACAAGTTTACAACATAAGTCGGTTATGCACAGCTGGTATGCACTACTGTCCTCCCGGTATACAATAATTAAATTCATGTCTCACTAAAACATCCTAAGACCAATGCAAAACCAAACACATTTTCTTATAGAAAAAAAAACAGTTTAAACAGAAACTAACCTTTGCAGAACTCCATACACACGGAACTCATCTTCAAGTTCCCCAGCAGTCACTCGGGAATCCAAGTTGCCAACATACAAGCGGGCCATCGTGGACAAATAATCCCTGGGTTTAGTCAAGAGAGGAACCAATTATAATTAGGCTTACCACTTCCCTATAGGTATATGAAAACAAAAGCAAGAGGACCAAAAAGATTCAACACCTTCAGATCATCAACGATGACTTGTTACAAAATCACTCTAGAAACTTTCCCAAACCATTATTTACCAAGAGCACTCATTCTGGGTTCATTTCGTATCGAGACTATACTACCGGCTGGGTGTGAGCAATTAAAAGATGTCCCGCACAATATCAGACAATTACAAGCCACAATCTCCACGCTGGGGAGCCTGCCTATCATAGAAATCCGTACTTAAACGTCTTATCATGCTCAAGGAGTATGAATGGATACTTCGCTGCTACAGTTTACAGTGAAACGCCCAAAGTTTTCCACAGCACATTACCATAGTAGGAGTACCATCCAATTACCTATCCTTATGCGCAAAACTAGAGCCCTAAACCGAGGGGGGTAATTTCAGTCATACTCCGAAACAGTGGAACGAACATGCAACTAGTACGTGCTAACAACAGTAAAAAGCAATTAAGAACCCCTAAAACTCTCGTTTAACCGCGATACGGGCTTAGCAGGATCACTCGAACAGAACGTCAGAACGTGCTAGCCAATCGAACTAGTCTATGCGGAGTTTGGAAGCTGAGCAGAACCACCGCAACCAAACGGACCACGAAAATCAAACTAGCAAATCGCCAATACAGATCAAAAACCGAGAGGAGACGGCGATAACAACCAAGTGATACGATTCTAGGGTTCCGAGACTGGATGCGATCGAGAGCAGTGGAGGCTAGCATGAGATAAAATTACAGGGGTTGCGGGTTACCTCCACGGAGAGGAGAGGAGAGAGAGGAGATGGGTGTGGAGAGGAGACTCTGCACAGGCGAGTCGCGGCGGCGGCGGCGGGGTGAGTCTTTTGGGTGCGGCCTATGGGCCGCGCTGGTTTGAGGCGCGTATCCGCGTCGGCCTTGCGGTTGGAGTAGTTTAGTCTGCTTAGTACAGGGCTACAGCCCATTTTGCCCGTCCGCTTCTCGGCTCGGCGTGGCAGGCGCCCACGGCCTTCGTGTCAATCCTCCGAGCTGGACACGCGTTCAGCTCCGGGCCAGTACACGCCATGGAGCCCAAATAACGCTTCGCTCGGCCCAATCATGAGCCTTTCATTCCCTCCTCGGCGAAGCAACCGATCCTCCCCGTCCCCGGCGCGTGGAGCGCGTCGCGTCCGGCGCACGCACCGACCATCCCCCTCGGTCCCCCCACCCCCCGTACGATCGCAGCATACTTATACAGTTATACCCCCCTTTTCCCGCGGCTCCGACCTCACTTTCCCCTTCCATTCCGTCCTCCCCTCCCGCACCCCGCGTCGCAGCTCGCATCTCCCGCGCCGAATTCCCCTCGACCGCACTCGCCATGGGCGGCTCCCACAGCCGCGAGGACCTCGACCTCACCTCCTCTTCGGAAGACGAGGAGGACGACGCCCAATCCCCCACCTCCGGACCCCCCGCGAGCCAGCGCGACGACCTCCTCCGGACCGTCACCCCCGCGTCGCTCGAGTCCCTCGACGCCAAGCTCAAATCCCTCGATCTCAAGTACCAGCACCCCAACGCCGCCAAGCTCTACCTCCACGTCGGTGGCGCCTCGCCCTCCGCCCACTGGGTGCCCGCCGAGCGCCGAGCGACCTACGCCTTCGTCAACAGGGCCGACGCTGGTGATAGGTCCTCCTCATCGTCCTCGCCCAGGTGGGTCCTGGAGGTTGGCCCTGGGCCGCGGGTGTCGGCCCCAGTGGGGCCGGCGCTCCAGCTGAAGACGCTCCCCGCGCAGCGCCGGGCTGATTTCGCCGCGTCCGGCTCCGTCTGGGCGCTGCGGCTGCCCTCCGACGCCGCCTTCCGCCGGTTCCGGGAGGAGTACGACCGGTGCCTGTTCGAGAACACGTACGGGGTCGAGGCCACGGACGAGGGCCGGAGGGAGGTGTTCGGCACCGACTTTGCCGCGTGGGCGCGCCCCGGCCAGGCCGATGACGCCGTCTGGGCCGATGCCGAGGACAGCTTGAACCCTCCTGCCACCGCCCCGGCAAGGGACCTGCTTGAGGAGTTCGAGGAAGAGGCCGGGGACGGTGGCAGCATCCAGAGCCTCGCGCTTGGCGCGCTCGACAACAGCTTCTTGGTTGGTGGCTCTGGAATACAGGTGGTCAAGAACTTCAGCCACGGCGTGCACGGCAAGGGTGTGTCGGTGAGGATCTCGGGCGGCCGTGGTGGCAGTGGGAGCGCCTACTCGACGCCGAAGAAGTCTCTGCTGATGCGCGGCGAGACTAACATGCTGCTGATGAGCCCTGGAGAGGCCGGCACCCTCCATTCCAATGGCGTCCACCATGTTGATATCGAGACTGGGAAGGTTGTCGCTGAGTGGCAGTTTGAGAAGGATGGAACTGACATCACAATGCGAGACATTGCCAATGACAGTAAGGGCGCGCAGCTGGAACCCTCCGGGTCAACCTTCTTGGGGCTTGATGACAACCGGCTGTGCAGGTGGGATATGCGGGACTCCAGGGGGAGGGTGCAGACGATTGGTAGCTCCTCACCGGTGCTGCACTGGTCACAGGGCCACCAATTCTCACGGGGCACCAACTTTCAGTGCTTTGCAAGTACTGGGGATGGTTCAATTGTTGTTGGTTCTGTGGATGGCAAGATTAGACTCTATTCTAAGAGTTCGATGCGGATGGCAAAGACAGCGTTCCCAGGGCTTGGGTCACCAATTACACATGTGGATGTTACTTATGATGGGAAGTGGATTTTGGGCACGACTGACACATACTTGATCTTGATTTGCACCATCTTTAAGGACAAGGGTGGGAAAGAAAAGACTGGGTTCAGTGGGCGTATGGGAAATAGGATCGCTGCACCAAGGTTGCTGAAGCTCACTCCACTGGATTCAATTTTGGCTGGGACTGACAGCAAACTCCATGGTGGTCAGTTCTCATGGGTAAGCGTCAAATTCCTATTTGGGCACACAATAATGAGTGTTCCTATGGCTAGCCTAGTTAAGCATAACAGAATGCTATCTCAAATGTGTAAGATTAGCAAATCATCTAGAATTACCCAGTCCTGGTTAAAGGGCAAGATAACTTTAGTTTTGCTTGTAATAATTTAATGCAAGTGTTCAACATTCACAATGTCAATTAGTGACTTGCTATAGTTATAATGGAACATCATTCTCACAATAGGGAACTTTGTACCAATTAAATACCAGTTTATAGGCTCTATCATGTATGGTAGCTATGACACTAGATAGCATTTCCAGATGGTAATCTCATGACTTTTGGAATGCCCGATAACTTTGCTAATCTAGTTAAGCCTAACAAAATGCTGTTTGAAATGTGCAAGATTAGCAATTCATGTAGACTAATCTGCTCCTGGTTATAGGAAAAGTTCAGTGAAGGTACCACACTGCTAGTAAAATCAGTTAACGCAAGTGTTTAATATCTATAATGGCAGTTTGTTAATAACTTGCTGTAGCCCTAATGGAATCTGACTGCATTATTATCTCAATTGGCCAACTGGAAACTCTCTACCAATTAAATACCAGTTTACAGGAAAATATTACTCACACTATCTTCAATGTATGGTAACTATGATACTAGTTTCTTAGTTAGCATGTCCATCCCGAAGTGGCCATGTGATGACTATTAGGAAAACTGATAATTTTGTGATCCATCTCAATTTAGACTACATTACTTTTGGTACCACTACGACATCACGTAGCAGGAAGTATTAATAAATAATAGGGATAAAATAAATATAATAAACATGTTGTTTAGTTCTTCATTTAAATTCATTAGGTTTTAATATTTGCATAAACTTCATTACGGCCTTCAACAATGCTTTTTTTTAAGAACAATCTTGATGATTGCCTTCACCTCGGACATATCTCATTGCCTGCAATGGTAGCTTGAAGTTCCAATTCATAGCACAGCAACGGCCTAATGAGCTAATGAGTAGAACTAAGTTGTGAAATCCCCCCCCCTTTTTTATGGAACCAACTTGCGACCTTATCTTAAGAGTTGAATGCCAGTAACTATAAAACTTTGTGCCAATGGAAGTTTGCAAGTTTCCCCTCACATTTCATTATTCACAGATTATAATCCTTGTTTCCTTAACTGGAAATAAGGTATATAATAGCTTGGAAATGACAAAAAAATTGTGCACTGAATGTATTTCCTTTTTGACACTCGAAAGCAATCGTTTGTTTCACTCATGCTGCATTCCAAAAAGCTCTATCCTCCAGTTCTTGCTACTTTTATTTGTTTGCTTGTAAATGGCTCTTACAAGTTACAACTTCCTAATTCTTCAATTTTGATAAGAATATGTTCTGCTCTATTTGCCGTGATTTTCCCAGGTAACAGAGAATGGAAAGCAGGAAAAGCATCTTGTTGCAACAATCGGCAAATTCAGTGTCATATGGAACTTTCAGCTAGTCAAGGACGGCAACCATGAGTGCTACCGTGATCAGGAGGGCCTCAAGAGCTGCTACTGCTACAAGGTTGTCCTGAAGGATGAATCCATTGTTGACAGCCGCTTCATGCATGCGAACTTTGCAACAACTGACTCCCCTGATGCTCCTCTGGTGGTCGCCACCCCAATGAAAGTCAGCTCCTTCAGTATAGCAGACAGACACTAACTCCAACGGTCTTCTTTTCCTTTCTGTATGATAGTGTGAGAATTTACAGGTTTCTGTGCAGCTTGATAGCCTCCTTTTTGGTTGATTTATTACTTGTTTTTGGGTGTAGAGCTGTGTATTTGTATGTTGACAATGCTGTTCTTGGTACAGGTCTGATCTAGTCTCTTTCTGAAAGTTTGAACAAACTGTAACTTTCGTGTGTGTGTAACCATTTGTCCAGACACAGTATGCATGTTTGTCAAACACTATGTTTGAGCGAGTATAAGCAAGTAAATGTTGATTTGAATGTTATGTCCCCCCCCACCCATCTTGGTCCTTCGCTTCCGTTAAGGTGTGTACTCTTTCCGAAGATCATTCAATGGCAACGGTCGTTAGAGCCACCATTGAATGTTAATATGTTAATGCAATAACGATGTGTATCAACGTATTTTCGGTTGCTTTGTGGATTGTGCACTCTGAACTACATTTGAAGGCCAGCCCATCTCCAAGTGCTTCACTTCACCGTCGTCAAAGTTATGTTCTAACGGAATAGCCAACTGGGCCGGAGGTTATTGATAAAGTTGGGCAATGGAGGCCCATGGACACGATGGGTGCAATGACCCACAATCTTCATATATAACCCCGTCCAAAACAGTTTGGTAGTTAAAAGGGTTCACTCACTGATAAAGTCGATTGTCAAAGCCAGTACACTGTTGTTACCTGAATAGCAGGTCAATTTGTCGCTGAGATTTCCTTCCACATGCAGCAGCTTCTCCTCCTAATGTCGTCTCCTTTCCTGCAGGATATCCTACGACCAACCTCCACGCACTGACAATCCGTACGTAACTAAACAGCTGAACACATTTCTGTTGCCTTGCCTTGCATCACCATGATGAATCATGATGACGGAGACAATGCCATCACCATACCGGCACTTTGCCGTTCCATCCATCCTGCTACTACACTAAACTACACCGGTCTAGCCCTTCCCTGCCTTAATAATGCCGTGACATGATCGATAACAATCAACAAACCCTCCCTGCGCGCGCTCAACCAGCGCCTTCATTCTAGACTGACACAAATCACTAGTGCAGTCCAGGTGTTGATGTAGCTCGTCGCACCTAACATCTACACGTACGGACCAAACCATTCAGCATCTTTTTCAACAGAATAGTTAAAGCTAGTTCAAACAAAATAATAAAAATAGCACAACTACTATATTTTGTACCACAGAAGTCACGTATCTCGCTCCGAGACAACGGCAGGACGTCATGATAGCATGGCAGGTGGTCTGCACATATTCCTACCACGGTCTGGGTGCACGGCGGATCGTCTGCCACGATTTGAAAGTAGGGAATGTGGCTTTCGCGGCAAAAAAAAACACATGGTAGAGATGTCATTGTTATCATTTCGTTCGTGAGAGGGCTAGTGTTGACGATCGAGTCGTCGATCTTACGAAATAAAATATAATAAAATGACAAAGAGTTATTGAGAGATGATGAGACTGCTCTTTATTGCTATGAACTAGATTCTTTACAAGGGGTGTCTTTGGCAAGGCAGTGGACTAATACTAATTACATTCAGTAGTACTTGCTATGCTAATGCTCCAGATGAAATCCAATCGTCTGTTGATTTTTCGAATTGGTTTTGATCCCTCTTTCCGCCGTTTGTGCCCTTTCTTAAATAGTTGATGTAGTGGCGGAAGTTAATCCTGGTATAGGCGCATGTTGGGAGTGTCGCGACTGGTCGGAGCAAGACGACGGTTGATGAAGTATCAATCGTTTGACGGTTTAATGTCTGTGAGACACTAAACCGCATGGTAGTTTATCGCTAGTGTCTTTGGATCATGAAACATCGCGTGGTATAGAGCTAATAAGATAAGCGCTCTATTCATCACATAGTAAAGGATATGCTAGAGTCGAATCAGATGCTAGTTCATTACTTGTACGAGCAATTATCTGGTCGGGGACTAGGTATAAAATCTTATTCGAACATTGTACCTATAAGTAACATCTGGAATCCTAACGACTACAGAGGTCTTTAGCTTCAGAGGTTATGTTTTCGCACGACCACAGGGGTCGTTAGCCTTAGACTTCACGACTCTCACGACTACGGAGTAGTTAGTTTTAGTTTTACAACCACAAGGACAAATAATCTTTTATTTATTATTTTATATAGAAAAAAAAACCATAATCAAACTATGCATTCCTCGTGAGCTAATTTTGCTATTGCAACTCAAACCCCACTACCCACATCCAATGGATAAAGGTGATGATGCCCTCTTGTAGGTGTGCTGGCTCGGGGATTTCTTTTATTTGCACAGCGTGGCTGGCCTAGCCCCAAGCGCGAGACACGATTCATTGGTCCTTGCTCGTTAGATGCACTACAAGGACTCACATATATCTCAGTCGTATGGTACTAGCTAAGTACGCGACACTACAAGGTAGCGGCCAAGGAGAAGCGACACGGTAAGAGGCCGGGCACGAGTACGCATCGATCGGGGCGGGCAGCGGCAGGAGGACAGGGGTGAGTGACATCTCGACAATAATATCCAAACCAACGACTAGTACGCCACTAGCTAGCCACTAGTACCTGCTGTCAAAAGCCGTGTCGTATTTTTAAGGCTCGATCGAGTCTGGTCGATCCGGTCCTCTCTCCGTTAATCCTTTCGCAGAGCTTTCAAGTTTTGGAAGGATTTTTCTTTGCTTTTGGTCACGTACAAGCCAGGAAATGCCGTCGTAAGGTCGTGGTTACTGCGGTCCTTGATTTTCCTTATTAACATAGCAGTGTATATCCATAGTACTGATTTGGCTTACCTTGCCTTGTTCTTCTCTCTTTTCTTTTTTTTTTTGGTCGAAGGTTTGCACCCTGTTTCCATTTAAAGAAAACAACACTACAAGATTTAGAAGACAACGTAGACTATATACAGAACTCTAAACAGAAAAGCAGACAACGAAGACTAAGAGTAGTAATTAACAGTTTTGAGAGAAGCTCAGACGGGCCCTGGCCGTGCCTACGCTGACAATATATCGATCTGTTTTCGAAAGCGCGGTGTTCTACTACGCGCGTGTAGCGGCAGCTCGGTCGTTGCCATCTCCCGTACGGTGACATGCGACGAGAATAGAATAGAATAGAATAGAAGCAGATGAGCATGTCAGTAGTGGACCAAGGACATGCATGACGAGTTGAGGCGGCTCCATGTCCGGCTCTTGGGTGCATGCACGACGGGTTGTACTCCATCGTGTGCTATCATGGTCGTGTCCGATCGAACGGATAGAATCTTCCTGTAGATAGATTGAGATGGGAGCATGGCGTCCATCGCTCATTAGACCAGCCCACATGTACGTACGGTCCATGACTCATTCTCTGCTTCTTTTTCTTTCTTTTTTTGTCTCCGTCCTTATCTAGCGACTTTTTTTGTTGTCTAAATAGCGAAAATTCGTCTTGTATTTACACAAATAATTATTTTTATAAAAAATTTATAACCATGCTGATTATATGTTGGCGAGGTCCATGTGCTACTGCTGGTGACTGGCGAACGAATTGCTCCCCGCCATGGCGGCATCGGTTGGCAGCATACTTTTGGTTTATTAGTGGTTTTTTTAGGTTATCGGTTCACGCAATTAATAAAAATCTAAATTATTCCCACATTATACATTTAAAATATCTTACCGGTATTTTCGAATTTGAATTACATAAGATTTATTTATTTTTATTTCCGTGTTAATTATATTGTTTAATTTAGATATGATATGGCAAGACAAATTTGAATACCTGAACACATATTCTAGCTTCATGATTTCTAGAACGGACAATGTCGACGAATAAATCACCGAACTTATAAGTATATAAAAAGAGAGGAAAAAGTGACACGTATCTCCTGACAAGGAATGGAGCTGCTCTTTATTGATATGAACTGCTATTACAAAGTGTATCTGTAATCTAGACAAAAGACTAACTTTCCTAACACTGGAGCACAATGCTTGCTATGGCTTTGCAATCCAATCGACTGGCTATCTTCTGAGAGTGATTTCAATCGATGATTCTCTTCGGTCCCTGATGAGAACATGACCTCTATGGATACAACCATATTTGCTATGCTCATTGTTCCAATTAAAAGAGCTCGTACACTTTACTTAGATTATCATGTGAACTCGTTTTAGGAGTACTTTTATATTACATGAACTATATGATATTGTCTAATAAATATGTTGTTATTTTCAGGAATAAAATACATAGAGTGGTTGATTTGCAAGAGTTCGAGCTGGACCTATTTTGGAATCCAATTCGTCCTCCGGAGACAACACCGACTTCAAACATGTGTAACTTTCACATACGGAGTCTGTTGGAGGTCCATGAGCGCTTGATGGAAAGATTATCTCGTCATCTTTCCAACATATCCAGCCCCGCTCCAAATTCATTTTGTGCAGGTCGAAATCTCCAAAACAATATGGTATTGTGACAGCCCAACATGCCCGTAGTAAAAACACCACAACTTTTGCAAACGGAGTCCGATTCGGGTGTTCTTGGGCTTGTTGGAAAGCTTATTCTGAGTGCTTTCTAATGGATTTGGCCTCATCTCTAAATTAATTCTGTGGACTTTGAAATCATCAAAAGAAGATGCTACATTACCTATTTGGGTCAATTTAGGCCTTATAATCGTACCGGAATTGGACCATACGCTAGCGGGCCACCTTATGGAGCTCATAATGTTCACATGAACAGTACCACATCTATGAATAGTGCATAAATAGTCACACTCCTATTTTGTTAGCTATGTGCGGCTTCCTCTTCCCTATATAAGGAGGTCGCACCCCTCTAGTTTTCTTGAATTTCGTTGAGTTAATTAGGTTTAGCCCATGTGCAAACTTCTATTTTTTAGTTGTGTCGAACGACCACCTATTAAGACAGCCTTCGGAATCTCACCTTATCATATTTCAGAAATATTTGCAATACATCACATTGTGTTTTTTCGTGTTCCTGCGTGTTCTTCGATTGCATGCAGGAATAGACATTCGTGGTCAAGTTGATCGTGCTTCCAGCAGGTCAATAACATCTCGTAGTTGGTTCAACGATTGCTAAGGCGCAAGCGTCGTTGTACAGTTGTAGTCGTATCGCGAGAGTCGCCTCCACCAAAAATCGATATTTATCAATCTCATCGAAAGATCGGGCACCCCGTCTTCATCAAGTGGTATCAGAGCTTTCATTGATCGGTAAGATTCCTTTACCTATAGTCCATGAAAAAAAAATTATGGTTAGTTCATCCTTGTACGAGCCCCATTGTGCTTTGCAATTTTTCTTTTCGGTATTTTTGCCTGTTGAATTATTGGTTACATCGTCGTGTCTAGTTGTTGATTTCTAGTTTTAGTTTTTGTCTAATTTATCATTGTCTAGTTTGCATCTTGATCTTCGTGTTCCTTTGCGTGGCTTTATCATTGTGTCCAACTTCGTCCCAAAAAATCTCATGCCGCTTTCTGTCGCGGCAACCGAAACCTCCTGCCATCATTGCCGCGGCAAGCAAAAACCCCTGCCGCCACTGCCGCGGCAAACATAATCTCTGCAGCCGCAGCCACTCCCTACCGCGGCACCCACCACCTGCTGCAGTGTACTGCCACGGCAACCAAAACATCCTGCCATTGCTACCGTGGCAACCAAAACCTCCTATCATCGCACCCACGGCAAGCGCAACCTCTGCCAATCCATGTCGCAGCACCCAAAAAGAGACTACCGTCACCGCCTCTCGCTGCCGTGGCACACATCTTGCTGCCGCAGATGCTTCATGCCGCGGCAAACAAAACAGCCTGCCGTCGCTACCTCCTGCTGCCGCGGCACAAAACTTACCGCTGCAGCCGCTTCCCTGCTGCGGCACAAAAAACATCCCACCACAGCTGCCGCGGCACGCATCTGAAACTGCCGCTAACTCCTCCCCCGCCGCGGCAACCGCATCCACTGTCAATTGCTGTTGTGGCAGCCAAAACAGCTGCCTGGCAGCCACCAGTGCCCCAGCAGCCGCCGCTTGATCCTTCCTGTCGCGGCAGCCACATCTGTTGCCAATCTCGGCCGTCGTAGTAAAAACTCCTGCAGTTCTGCGATATTCCTTACTGTGGCAGCTCAAGTCCTCGTGCCGCCTTTGCTGCTCTGTGCCGTGGCAGCCACTGATCGTTGCCACAGCTGTCTCTTGCCGCCGCGGCAAACACGCGCCAAGCCACCGCTGTTACACCTGCCGCGGCAACCATTTTCTCTACCGCGGCAACCTTCTTCCTTGCCGCAGCAAATATTTTCTCTGCCGCGGCACGCTACAATCGGCCATCTTCGGCTCCGAATTTACGTCACAATTTTTCGGTTTCTGTTTTTTCCATTTCATTCAATCTTCCATTCGGAATTTGGGCTTTGCCTCAACTGCAAAGTTGTAGATCTCGTCAAAACCTTTCAAACGAGCATATATAAGCCATATAAAAAAATCTTGTTCATCTTTTGAGACTAGCTGTTGTTTACTTCTTAAACTAGTGGGATGTTTACCTTGCACATTATTCTGATTTTGTACTCTACTTCGTGTGAACAATCTTATGCCCCTACAAATAAGTTTGGGTAGTTGGCTAGCGTCTCTCCTAGCACTTGGTGTGAGAATTTACTTTGCTTACATCAAGTCATATTGATTTTTGTGTGTGCGTTCATACACCTCTTTTGGTAGGCTTTGATTAGCTAGCTCTTTCTAGACTAGGATCAGCAATATTGACTTGTACTTTGAACAAATTTTCAACTTGCATTTACTGAATTGATTGTTGCTAATCCTTGCTACCATATTTGAGCCATCCAAGCTACACATCTTCTACACCGTATAGGCTGACCTTCACCTGACAATCGTTCCATCCAATATTCGGAGATACATTGACACGCTGGTTGCCGATCACCCCTGTTGCTTGGTAAGAATTGGTAAGAATTCGATAGAAGGCTTGAGTGTGAGCGATTTTTGAACCACTACATCCTAGTAGTTGTTAGGGACATATGCTTCGTCTCTAGTAACCATGACAGGTTCAAGATCGCATAGTCGGATGTTTCGTGAGATCAACAACACCATTGACTCATCTCCTGTGCCTGAACGTGGTAAATTTAAGTATGTATTTCCATCATTTGCTGGTAATTTTGACCCTAATGCTTTTGTTGACTGGGAAATAGCATTAGACAAAGAATTTGAATATTATGATTGGTCAGATAGGCAAAAGAGTAGAGCTGCGACTAGCTCTTTTATTGATTATGCAATACTTTGGTGAAAGTATTTAAATAGACATAGAAAAGTGCCTCAAACTTGGAATGCATTAAAGAAACTTTTGAGAGATGAATACGTTCCTAAATATCATGCTGATTATTTACTAGCTAAATTACAATGTTTAAATCAAGGTAGTAGAACTGTAAGGGAATATTATCATGAATTGAAAACTCGTTTGTTGCGTTGTGGTTTAGAAGAACATGCTGAAGCTACAGAAAATAGATTCTTAAGTGGGCTTTTTAATCAAGAAATTCCGGACCTTCTTGTCCATAAATAATATAATTCTCTCTCTCATTTATTTATTCTTGCTTGTAAGGTTGAGAGTCAAATTAAGGAGAAATTGAGAATGCTTGATGTTAGAAAATATGAGAACAAACAGGTGTTTGTATCTTTTTCTGTGACTATTAACATGCAGAAAGTTGAGAACTATGCTGAAGAGGATAATGAGCTGATTGAACCATCGACTCTATTGGTTGAGAAGGAAGATGAGGAGATGGATGCACCTACATCATCTGAGGAGAGCCAAAAAGGTAAAGATCATGGTGCTATCATCACTCAAGGTGAGTATGCTTGTAAAGAATTACAATTGTCTATTGTTCATGCTATTTTAGAGAAAAAATTAGCGGAAAAAAATTCTGATATGCACATATTTCACGAAGAGAATTCAGACTGCATTGATTTTAGTGCACCATGTGATAAACTTGTTGATTTACCTGTTGACTTGAGTACACCATGTGATAACATAATTGAATTTCCTGCTGTTTTGAGAGATTCATATGATGAGTCAAGCACACATAATGATCATGTGGAATTGGTTAGACATAAAGAAGTTTTGACTAGAATTTCTCCTACTGATTCTTTATGTTACATTATGTTGGAGCTATCTATGAAATTGTCACATGCTATGGAGAAAGTTTCTGAAATCGCAAGTACAATCTCCTTGTCTAGTGCGTACACCCCTGGATATAATTTTAATTTGATTGGAGATTATGGTGTAGACAATCAATTTTTTGTATATCGAATATGCATAACTTGTGATCACATAGATGAATTGAAGCTTACTGTTTTGAATAACAATTCTTGTGTGCCGAATCTTGTTCACTATGAGAGAAAAATAAACTTTAGTGATCATCCGATGCCTATGTGTTCATCTCTTATTGCAACATCTAGTATTGACAATCTGCATCATGATGTTGAAGTATGGAAGAACTTTCAAATCTTTTCACCCTTACTTGATGAATTTGCTAATGCTCAATTGAGATATGATTATATGGATGAACTTTGTTTGATTCCAAAGGTTGTAGATTTGCTTATATGTGCTACCACTGCAAGTTTACAACTTCAGATATTTGAATTGAATAAAAGCTTCACTTACATTTGCAAAACTAGTTGTAATAATTGTTGTGTGAGAAATTTTATTTTGCTCATTAACATATATGATTATTCTTCAGCAAATAATATAATAAGCTTTTATGAATGCTATTGTTTTAAAACATTAATTGTGCAACAACGAAGAACAGTTAAAACAGATGACATATACATATACCATGTATACATCTTGGCTTCTTTGTTACCCTATTTTCAGCTTATGAAAAGCCAAGGACGGCTTTGTTTTCAAGAAGGGGAGGATGATGAGAACATAACCCCTATGGATACAACCATATTTGCTATGCTCGTTGTTCCAATTAAAAGAGCTCGTACACTTCACTTATATTATCAGGTGAGCTCGTTTTTAGGAGTACCTTTATATTACATGAACTATAAATGTGTTGTTATTTTCAGGAATAAAGACAGAGAGTGGTTGATTTGCAAGAGTTCGAGCTAGACCTATTTTGGAATCCAATTCGGCCTCCGGAGACAACACCGACTTCAAATATGTGTAACTTTCACATACGGAGTCTGTTGGAGGTCCACGAGCACTTAATGGAAAGATTATCTCGTGATCTTTCCAACGGAGCCAGCCCCACCTCCAAATTCATTTTGTGTAGGTCGGAATCTCCAAAACAATCTGGTATTGTGACAGCCCAACAGGCCTGTAGTAAAAACGACATAACTTTTGCAAACGGAGTCCGATTCGGGTGTTCATGGGCTTGTTGGAAAGCTTATTCCAAGATATTTCTAATGGATCTGGCCCCATCTCTAAATTCATTCCGTGGACTTCAAAATCATTAAAAGAATATGCTATATCACCTTTTTGGGCCAATTTAGGCCTTGTAATCGTACCGGAATTGAACCATGCACTAGCGGGCCACCTTATGGAGCCCATACTGTTCATCTGAACAGTACCACATCTGTGAATAGTGTATTAATAGTCTCACTTCCTATTTTGTTAGCTATGTGCGGCTTCACCTTCCCTATATAAGGAGGTCGCACCCTCTAATTTTCTCGGATTTCGCTGAGTTAAGGTTTAGCTCCTGTGCAAACTTCTGTTCTTCAGTTGTGTCGAACGACCACCTGTTAAGACAGCCTTCAGAATCTCGTCTTATCATATTTCATAAATATTTGCAATACATCAGACTGCGTTTGATCATGTTCTTGCGTGTTCTTCGATTGCATGCAGGAATAGACCTTCGTGGTCAAGTTGATCGTGCTTCCAGCAGGTCAATAATATCTCAAAGTTGGTTCAACGATTGCTAAGGCGCAAGCGTCGTCGTACGGTTTTAGTCGGATCGCGAAAGTCGCCTCCACCGATTGTCGTAAATGGCGTCTCGTGGTCACGTTCTCCAAAGATGGGCCGCTTGATCCTTCGCATGCAGCTCATACTTCTCGCCAATCTCGGCCGTGGTAGTAAAACCTCCTGCCGTTCTGCGATATTCCTTGTCGTGGCAGCTCAAGTCCTCGTGCCACCTTTGCTACTCCGTCGTGGCCCATCGATCGTGCATCGCTTCGTTCTCTTGCCGCGCAAGCAACCACGCGCTAAGCCACCGCTTACACCCGCGCAAAGAACCATTTTCTCTACCGCGGTAACCTTCTTCCTTACCGCGGCAAATATTTTCTCTACCGCGACACGCTACAATATCAGCCGTTGTTTTGACGTTTTGGAAAGGAGCAAGAATCAAAAGGGGAAACCCTAATTAGTTGGTTTTGGTTGTTCAAGAGGGAAAAAAATATACCAAAAAAAGACAGGAGAAAAAAAAAGAAGAGTGTCCACCTTTCCAAAAATTGAAAGGCATATCAAACTTTCGCCAAAACTAGTGAAAATTAGTGTAGTCTTTCTACATATAGTCACAAGCTTGCACAAATTTTTTTAGAAATTTTGGCCCACAGAATCAAACGATATAGCAGTTTCAAGTTTGAAACCGAGTCGGTTTCGAGTTCGAGTACGATTCCGTTTCCGAGACACCTTCAGTAAAACGGGCATAATTTTTGCATACGGTGTCCGATTTGGACGTTCTTGTACTCGTTGGAAAGATAACGACGAGCCGCATCTTTTTCATATAAGACTCTTGTCGCCCTCCAGGGACCCTAAAATCGGCCATCTTCGGCTCCGAATTTACGTCGTAATTTTTCGGTTTCTGTTTTTGCCATTTATTTCAATCTTCCCTTCGGAATTCGGGCTTCGCATCAACTGCAAAGTTTTAGATCTCGTCAAAAACTTTCAAACGAGCATATATAATCCATATAAAAAAAATCTTGTTCATCTTTTGAGACTAGCTGTTGTTTACTTCTTAAACTAGTGGGCTGTTTACCTTGCACGTTATTCTGATTTTGTATTCTACTTCGTGTGAACAATCTTGTGCCCCTACAAATAAGTTTGGGCAGTTGGCTAGCGTCTCTTCTAGCACTTGGTGTGAGAATTTACTTTGCTTACATCAAGTCACATTGATCTTTGTGTGTGCGTTTATACACCTCTTTTGGTAGGCTTTGATTAGCTAGCTCTTTCGAGGCTAGATCAGCAATATTGACTAGTACTTTGAGTAATTTTTCAACTTGCATTTACTGAATTGATTGTTGCTAATTCTTGCTACCATATTTGAGCCTTCCAAGCTACACATCTTCTACACCGTATAGGCTGACCTTCACCTGGCAATCGTTCCATCCAATATTCGGAGATACGTTGACACCGCTGGTTGTCGATCACCACTGTTGCTTGGTAAGAATTCATAAGAATTCGATAGAAGGCTTGAGTGTGAGCGATTTTTGAACCACTACATCCTAGTAGTTGCTAGGGACATATGCTTCGTTTCTACTAACCATGACAGGTTCAAGATCGCATAGTCGGATGTTTCGTGAGATCAACAACACCATTGACTCATCTCCTGTGCCAGAACGTGGTAAATTTAAGTATGCATTTCCATCCTTTACTGGTAATTTTGACCCTAATGTAACATCCCAAATCTGGAATTGAGTTTCAAGTGTAAGAAAATCAGGAGGAATTAAAACTTTTCTTGCATCTTGAAACCCCTGGTCATTTTTGTAATTCTTTTAAAAGAATTGTGGAAGATCAAATTCAAATCCTCATTCGACGCTAATCAAAAACCTCCTTGTCATAGACCTTGTGCCAAACCCTTGAAGATACTTCTCCCGAGTTCTAGGGAGGCTTGGCAACACCTCTGAATTATCTCATGACTTTTAGAAATTATTTGATGATTCTTGGGCGAGTCAAAGCTTGGTCAAACCCTAGCTTCCTCTTCCGAATTTCGGAGGAAAATTCAGACATTAGAATCTCTGGAAATTTCATATGAGGTTCCTCCGTCGCAAAACTCAGTTAAAATTTCATAATTTTTTGAGCTTGCTTGCTACCTTAAATAATTCCTCAAAATCGCTTATTCAAATCCAAACCCTAACTGGTTTGCTATTTCTGAGGTTCGAGTCGGACTCGGGCTCGAGCCATCAACTCGGTCCAACCCACTAACGTACCCACTCGGTCGTTCGCGGGGTCGGTGAGTCGTTGGATCGGCATCGCACGTCTTCGACCGACGACGATGGAGTCGTTTTAATTCACCCGATCTAACTTCGTCGTTGGATCGGCATCGAACGCTTCGACCGATCGACGCGGGTCGTTTCAATCCGCTCGATCCAGCGCCTGCTCGATTTCAATCCGACGACCAACGAGTCGTCTCCTTCCCTGTCGGCAGGCGCTCGCCATGGCGCGCGCGGGAAAAGCGATGGCGCGATCCACACTATGTCCACCGTTAACGGCTAGCTCGAGCGCATTAAATGCTGTCGCGCTCATCTCTCGAGGGCCATGACTCACCGCTCCCATCGCTCTCAAGTGCTCTCATGGCGTGTTGACCGACCGAAAAACCCGGCGTTGCTCGCCATTGCTCTATTTAAACCCCATTGCTTCACCCTTAGCTTCATTTAGCACTTCGCAACTCCAGCTAGCACTCACCCTCTTGCTTGAGCGCGCCTCGACTCTCTTCGACCGACATTGTCGAGTGTGGAGCTCGGTGGAGGCGGTGCGGGGGTTTTCTTCTTCAAGTCTTCGCCCTCTCGCTCCCCTTTACTCTTTGGAGCTTAACTCTCACGCGGTTTGGTCTCTCTCAGTGCCTGTGTCAGCTGTGGCCTAGCGAGAACCTTACCACCGCTGCTCGGATACTCGTCGCCGAGCACTCCGTGGGTCTCGGTCGTTCTTGCTCAAGTAAGTCCGTATTGCCTCAGTAGGAGCTCAGGCGTGTTTCGCTTTTCTTTTGGTATTGTTCGTTCGGAGTCCTCCCGAGCCATACCTTCTGCCGCACTCGTGGTCGTACCACCGTAGCTGACTATACTCAGGCCGATCTGGCACGGCCGAACCCTTCAACTTTTGGAACACTCATCCCGCCTTCGGCGCGCCTGTCGGTCGGAGATCGCCACCGAGCCACGGCAAAGCGTGCGGGGCGTTACCTAGTGGTCGGATTTCCGACGAGCTATACTAACTTAGTCGTAAGCTCTACTACGATGTATAAATGGTCGTAGGTCTTATTACGACTATGCGTGGGCATGAGTCCTTCTACGACTAGTACCTAGTCGTAAGTTTCATTACGACTTGTACCTAGTCGTGAAGTTCTTCTACGACCCTTAACGGTCGTAAGTTCTTCCACGACGAACTTAGTCAGTAAGACTTGCTACGACTACATAGTCGAGGTTTCTTTACGACCACTACCCGGTCGTAAGACCTTCTTTCGGCGTAGTTTTGGCATTAAGAATCCAAATCAATTGGTTCTTGTTGCTAAATTCTCTATAATCGTGTCTTGCTTGTAAGATTTTTAGAATTTTTGGAAAAAAGTTTGCTGTTGAGTCCTTACATTTTATTCGTTCTTATCGATTGCTTTTCGCTTCTCGTTAGGATCCAAAGAGCGCATTGACAACATAAGTGATCCCCACTACATCTTGACCCGCGCAAACGCAAGCAATTTGATCATGTTCATCCCATTATTTTTCAAGTCTACTATATTGCTTTCAACTCGTATGTAAGCATGCACTTGCCTTCATCTTTACAATCTCTTCCGGACGTGTTTACCTAAAACATTTTTGATATAAAGTATTTCATATGATCTTCCATTGGAGGATGTAGAGGTGTAACCAACCCTACAGTTTAGAATGGTAAAATTGGTTGAAAAGAAAAGAAAAACAAGCTACGGGCTTTAAGCGGTCTTTCTGATCAAGATAAAGAAGGCGGTAAGGTGTGTTTTAAATGAAATAATCATATAAATGCATACCTTTTATATCCTCGGTGAACTTTAAACTCCGAACTTCCTTTTCTTTGTGCATATCTGCTGGAGCTCCAGTCATTTCCGACTAGGTCATTCCAGCAGATCACGTGATTGAGGGCACCTCCTACCAAGGCTTTCCTCAGGCAAGAAACTCTGAGGAGGAAGTGGTTAGGGGAGCCCCCGAGTCTACTTCAGTACCGGAATCTAGCTTGGATCCTGTGGTGATTGTTACTCCATCAATGGAGGTAGGGATTCCTGCAGATCCACAATGCATCTCGGCATGCGCAAGCAACCTCTCTCAAACTAACAAGTTTCCTTTCTCTCCTCGATTTATCGAGGATAAGGAGCTTGATGAAGCTTGGAGGACAACATCAAATCGTCTTGCAAAGGCGAATCCTGATAAATTTATTGCCGATCACAATGACGTGGCAATTCAAGTAAGTGTCTTCAACCATTCTTATGTTTCTTTCTGAAGTTCAAATAGAAACTTGAAGAGGAAATGCTATCTATGTAGCATATGGTTGAAAACTTTGTCGTGTGATCTGAGGTTTGGCCGAAGATAAGAAAAATCCCGGAAGCGTAAAACACCGAATTAGAGAGTAAAGAACTTTCCTACTTAACTCTTTGTACTTTATGCCTTCGGTTTTCTCGTTTAATTATACTCACTTATCATACTTGACAGGTTTGGAGAAAATAAAAGAATAAGCTATGGCTGAAAAGGCCAAAAGACTGAGGCTTGAAGAAGAGATCTGACGAGGATCTAATAATCCTCATTTTTATCTTTTATCTATAATTCTTATTATGGGTAAATATGATGTCTGATACCTCAAGAGGTACCCCTTATCTAAAAAGGAGAAATCCAATGAGTGGTTGTAAGTCTTGCTACGACTATATCATGGTCGTAAGTCCTTCTACGACCACTACATAGTAAATAAGTCCTTCTACGACTACTACCTAGTCGTAAGTCCTTCTACGATCGCCACCCGGTCGTAAGTTCTTCTACGACTCGTAAACTACTTTCACCTTATAATCAAACCTACAAAGAGTGGGTCCAATTGATTAATGAATCAACGGTTCTCGCGACGCACTATTATTCCGCTTATTAATGGTGCGTAATCACCCCATTATCTCTCGAAGATAATTGCGGGCGGCGTGAAGAAGCCGAGGCGCCAGAATTATCGCCATCATGCCGTTCATCAATTAATCAGCGCATTTCGCAGGCGTAACGGCTACTTCTTCACGACTATATAAGGGCATCGATCGTAGAGATAAGAGAGAGAGAAAAACAAGAGCCACCAAGTAGGAACACACGCGCTATTCTACGTCAATAGTCTTAGTCTTTTACTTGATCATCAAGAATACCATACACACAGGATTAGGGTTATTATTCTCTCGGAGAAGGCCTGAACCACATCTAAACATCCCGTGTCAATCCACTCATGCGTGATCTTATCTCTAGGAGACCCCCCGAATCAAACAATCTTTACGTAAGATCGGTTCTAATACACCGACAAGATCCAAGCTAAGAACCGGCCGATCAAAGACTTGACGACTAGAAATAAAGAAATCTTGGAAAATCAAATAAGAAGGCCGAAGGTAATTAGTCGTAAACTTGACTTAATATCTCTTCTAGTCCTTCTTGCCTAATACTTGTTTTGCTTACATAGAATGAAATCAAGCATTAGCCAAAGGGAAGAAAGCTTTGGAATTTGAGCAAGACAAGGGGGCAGCAATCATGCTTAATCTCGACTTAAAGATCACTGCACTCAATAAAATGATCTTTGATATGGGATTAGGATCAAAGCTGCCCTCCTTGAGTGATCCAATGGAAAAGGTAAATTATCTTAGCCACATTTTGGGGCACCATAAGGGCTTGCTCAAGACTACAAGAGAGAATTACGCCCAATCCGTAAAAGAATCTATTGCCAGTGGAGTTAGTCTTGCTTTGGCAAAACTGAAGGCGTCCGACCCCTCTAGTAATCTTCAAGCTATTGAAGAAGATTTCAACTGCTTGCATGAGAAGGCTACCAAGTTTCTCTAGAAAGTTAAACCTCTTGGAGACAAGGTTGCAGAAGAAATAGAGGTCGGATCTCCATCAAGCAGTGATTTAATGGGCAATCTCTAGTAGTAAAAAACCTGCAAAAAAGAGTATACAAAAAAATATGCAAAACTTACCTCTCTCTTGTCAATGAAATCTTTTATTCATCCGATCGACTTATGGATATTATCTAGCCCCCGACTGTTTTATAGTAGAAGAAACTTACTATACAAGCAGTAGGCCATGAATATGAACTTAAGTCTCAACCATTGTTTGAAAGTTTGTACCGATTGTTGAAAAACTGATCGTGATAATACTAGGAAACTTTTTTTGGTCGAAACTAGTGCTAGGTTTCAACTAGTTGTAAATCTGTTTTTCGTAATCAAAGTACTTACTAAGACAATATATGGTCGGAAGAAAAAAAAAGATTTTCCTTGATAAGAGAAAAATTATATGAAAAAACATATATAATAAAAGATAAGCGGTTTTATTTCTATGTACTACTCAACGCTGGTCGGAATGAACCACTAAGAAATGAAGATATAATGTATATCTCACAATACATGTTCATACTCTAGTCCGACTGGCAACGAGGATCGTAATAAAAGCACCGTCGCTAGGAAGCTCCTTTTAGTGAGCGGAACCACGTGCGAAAAAGGAGAGACTTCGACTAAGAAGTTTAATATGTCCACACCAGTAGCCAAACAAGAGTAGAACAGAATCTTGAAAAAATAAAAATACGATCTTCATAATCTTGAGCATATGAACCGCGTCAACCAGATTTGGATACCATCATATAAATAACATCACTTAATTCTTTGAATTTAATGAACATTTATTAAATTTAAAGGAAAATGAAATGAAATTAAACGAAAAACTTACGCAATTGATCAATATTCCAGAAATTTGACAAAACTCTGCCGTCGAACATAGCTAATCGTACCGAGCCTGGTCAGGTGACTTCGACCACAGTGTAAGGACCTTCCCACTTGGGAGAAAGATTATTGCGATTTATTTGGCTTTGAATTTTTCTCAGAACGGATCACCTGACGTAGTAGCTCATGAGGTTGCACTCATACGGTTGTGGTACCTTCCATGGCTTGTTGATAGATTACCAAACGTATCAAGGCTTGATTTCGTGGTTCTTCAAGGAAATTGACGCTGCCGAGTAGCTGCTCCTCCTCGGTCGCTTACATTAAAACAATCAAGACGAGCAGAGCCAATATTTAATTCCGGAGGAAGCATGGCTTCGGCTCCACAAACTAAAAAGAATGGTGTTTAAGCCAACAGACGATGAGTCGTGGTTCAATAAACCCATAAGGCGGTAGGAAGTTCTTGAACCCAAGCTCCTGACCGCTTTATTAGCTGGTTGAATACTCGGTGTTTGACCCCTTGCATTATGATACCATTGGCACGCTCAACTGCTCCATTACTCTGTGGATGAGCAACGAAGGCGAAATAGACTTTTATTCCAAGCTCATCGCAGAATTCCTAGAAACTGTCACTGTAACATCCCAATTTTTAGAGTTTTGAAAATCTTTTAAATAGTGGTAGTGAGAAAATTCACCATTTGTATTTATTTGAATATTAATTTAAAAGCTTAATATGGACTTTAAGGACAAACCGATTTAATGTTCTTAATCCCAACATCAACAATTGCCAAAACTATTTTATTTATATTCTATATGCTTGGATATATTTTATAGAATTTTCTAGAATTTTTCCAAGATCATTTGCTATTTTCTAATTGCTATTTGCATTTTCTGGATTTATTAAAAAGAAAAATCTATTTAAATTCCTCGGAATAGTATTGGTAGTCAAGCCCAACACGATTCGGCCGTACGCCAAGGCCACTTACATCGCCTTACAGTCGCGTTCGCTCGTTTACTTGGCCAGCTGCGCCCTCGTTTGGATCGGACGACGCGCTCAACCCCGCTTCTCCGCTGGATGTTCGCCGATGGCTTCGCGTGATCACGCCTTTCGCTGCGCCTCGCCTCGCCGCCAGCCGCCAAAGGGACCGCCATGTCGCTGCCTCGCTGGAGTCTTCTTCGCTCACAGCGCGTAACCGCGCCATTCTTTGGAGCTTCGAGCTTCGTCTCGATAAAATCACAACTGCTCTGATTCTTCGCACCGACTCGCCAATTTGTAGCCGTATCCGCCCCGTGACTTCATCTCTAACTAAATCCAGAATCGAAGATCTCTCAATCTCCAGAAATCAAGGATTTCAAAATCCGGCCGCTCGGACCCATTTGGGATTTCACCTCGCGCTCTCTTGCCTATAAATACTCCTTAGGATCGCTTAGTCCGCCGCAGCCTGCAGCCACCCTTGCCTCCCCGATCTCTCTAAGCCAGCCGCATTTCAAGATTTAGGTTTTAGGCCGAGTTTTTCTCCGGTGATTGCTTGCGTTGTCGTTGTCGCCTTTGCTCCACCGATCGCACCACCGGATCAAGAAGTCCCAGGTTACCTCGGGCATTCTCCTCGCTGTCGGAGCATCGCCGGAACACCCTCCCGACAAAACCCGGCTCCGCCGCCGCGCTTCGGCGGCCGTGCCCGCGCTGCTGCTGGGCCACTCTATAAGGCACCTCGAGTGTGCAATAGCACAGGAACAATTTGGTACTCTCCATCGCCGCAAGTCGCCGCCATTCGCCGGGACCATCGGGTCCCGCCATTATCATGCCGGCCATATCGCCAGCTCTGCCTTGTCGAAGCGCTCTTCGGCCGCGTAGAACCGTGTGGCGCCAGTCGCGCCAAGATGAGCGTAGCGTGGGCTCGGCCCATCAGGCGGATCTTCCTCTTGTCGGCACACTCGGTCGCATCAGAATCCCAAGGACCGACACATGGGGCCCACATATCCGATTTCTTTAAATCTATTTCTTTTTCGAAGTTCTACCGTGTGCAAGCATTGCGCAATAATCCGATTTTCCTTTATAAAAATAATTCGGGAAATTCAATAAAATCCAAATTAGGGTTTTATTTGATTTTCCAAACTTTCAAAGCCCATATCTTTTGCATCCGAACTCCGATTGAGCTCATTCAAATTTGTAAATTCATATAAAATCAAGATATATTTAATGGTGAATTTTATTTGATTTTTGGAGTTTGTTTTACCTCTGTATTTATTTGTTTTTGATTTCTTTTGTCTCGTTTGCGAGTAGACGTTGATACTTCGGGAAATTTTGCTGAAGAAGGAGCACCTCCTTAAGATCAAGACCAGTACCTTGAGCTATTCCAAGGCAAGTTATACCTTTGATCATATTGAACCCAGTTTTTAAAATACTTTGTTTCAATGTATTGCATTCTATTTCAATTATTTATTTAAATGCTTTTGGGATAGTTATTAATCCAATTTGTTATATCCACATTGTGTATTGTATGTCATGATCTTTTGTCACCCTAGATTGGTTCATTATTAGTTTGTATTATCGTAGCACCAACGTGGGTTGGTTAGATACGATTAGACTGCTTAGCCATGCCACGAGTCATCATTTCATGTGATATCGCAATTATAAACTTCACTAAGTGATTATGGAACTGTGTGATGAAACTGTGTGTGCTGTGTGCTATTACTCGTTGATGGCATGTGTTGTATTTAATCAACGGGGTGGGAAAAGGTTTGACCGAGGCAAGTGGTGGATCCGTGTGAATGGTGGAACTATTGTGCTATAAACTTTGTGATTTGGGTTAAATCTGGAAGTTTTGCCTTGGTCAAGTAAGGACTTAACTTTGTGCGCCATTGAACTAGGCCTTACATGTCAATTACACATGCCTAGTATGGGTTGGGCCCGACTTAGTAAGTTATAGAGTCTTGACATTGACAACTCGAGTTGTATTTAAAGCTGTGTGATGGGTTTCGAGGTGTGATATATCACATCACGGGATGGTTCGCCGCATCCCCGCCCAACGGTGTGTGTCGTGCCCAGTGTGTGTGCAAATTGGACCCGCAAAGCACATCGGGAGTGTCATTGTTCGAGATGAAGTCTCCGGAAGGTTTTGTTATGGTCGCATTACTAGCTACCGATTGTATTGTGTGGGTAAAGTGTACAACCTCCGCAGAGTGTTTAAATCAATCTATTCGAATAGTCGCCTCCTCGGCTATGGACACGCTGAGAATTTCACACGAGGGGTAGATTTTCATAAAACAAATGGGAAGGGTCACCGTGGTGAGATAACTTGTGCAAATTGGTGAATAACTTGATTAGACTGTGTGTCCTTTGTGAAATCAATTGTTAACTTATTATTGTTTATTTGTTTTGAATTATATTTTCAATCTATTATTTGTATTCAATTGCAAATGTTGTATTTCTGCAAAATAACCACAGAAATCATTCCTTTGGAATAAGCCATCATGTATAAATGCATTCTGGTGGTATGACTTACGAGTACGGTGTGTACTCACTCTTGCTAAACCAAATCAACAGAAGTGGAGGAGTCGTCGCCTGTTTTTGAATAAGAGTTCTACGAAGGTTGATCGTTCGGGTTTTGATCCTAGTCAATTGCCTGTGGTAAATTGATGGGAGCCAACTGGAGTTTATTTAGCTTTATTTGCGATTTAATTTTTTATTGTCGACTTTGTATGGCTTAATAAATGTAAATCGGACCGTAAGGTCCAAACAGCTATTTGTTATTTAAAGTACTCGCTTATTCTTATATTCGCTGTATGGATGTGATATTTCATCGATGTTGACACTGCAGTGTACTAAGCGTGATCCCGACTAGTCACGATTACACAGAGGGTCCAGATTTGCATATTTGGATCCCGACAAGTACCATTGTTTGTGAATATACAACTAGGTACACCAAATCGCGTAATCACATTTTTTGTCAAGAATCTCTTAGCAACCTCAGTTGTAATTTTAACAACTCGCTCGGCTTCAATCCATTTTGTAAACGTGTCAATCATTACGAAAGGAATTCGAAGCCTCCGGGTGCTCTTGGGAATGGTCCCAGAATGTCTAGTCCCCAGGTTGCAAAAGGCTAGGAAAGAGGACTTGTTTGCAAAGCTTGTGCCAGCTGATGTACTTGTTAGCTATGACACTGACATTGTACGCACTTCGTTACGAGCTCTTTTGCATCATGAAGGGTAGTTGGCCAATAGTATCCTTATGCCAAGGCTTTACCGACCAATGTTACGTAGGAATGATGTGTCTCACTGCATTCTCCATGAATTTCTAAGTTAGCAACTTAATGCCATTCGAAGTAGATATGCATCTCATCAACACTCCATGAGATCTTCGCTTGTACAAGGTAACGCTCAATTAAAGTGTATGATTTGGCTTGTGCTTGCGATCGGCCTCTACATCATCTTACTCGAATTAGGTCATCTTCAAGATAATTGTAGATCTATGTCATCCAATCTCTACCTCAGTAGCCATCGATCCGTGGAGCATCTATGTTACCGTAATCAACGTGCACGACCGATGTTTATCATTGATGTTCTCGGAATGCTTTCGTTCACCGAGGGTGAATCGAGTTGCTCGAAAAAAATCGGCGCGGCTATTGACCTCGTGGAGGCCATCGCGTATAACTGGTCTCGCTAGAAAGTTTTTCTTTCTAGTAATGTTTTGTATCCGAAACCAGAAGAAATGCTTTTCGAGTTTCCGCATTTACTTGATAAAGACAAAGATCTTGGTACTCGAGCATTGATACTATTTCCTTCACTTGATTAGCTACCGCTTGAGAATCGCCTTTCACTAGCAATTTGTAAATCCCGTGCTAATGAAGTCAGTGAAGTCCACCCAAGAAACCTTCATATTCCGCCACATTGTTTGTAGTGGGAAAGTTTAAGCTCGATGGTGTATTTGTGTTCGCCAAGAGGAGATATCAAGACGACTCCGACTTCGATCCTTTAAGCATCAAAGAACCGAGTCAAAGTACATCGTCCACTCATCGTGGCACTTCGCACTCAGGTTCCCGCTAGATTCAGTGGTTTGTCCATTCGGTAATGAATTTCGCTATTGCACGAGACTTTATTACGCTCGTGAGATGAAATGGAGATCGAACGTCCCTAGTTCAACCGCCCATTTTGTTATTCTCCCCGATGATTCCACTCGCTTTCTAAGGATTTGACCAAGGGGATACCCGGTGGGTACGACCACTTTGTGGGCTTGAAAATAATACCTTAGTTTCGTTGAAGCCATAAGGAGACCATAGAGCAACTTTTGTACCTATAGGTATTTTTTTATTTGGTCTATGTAAGACTTCACTTACGAATACAATCGGTCGTTGATCGCCATCCCGCTCTCACTGCTTAGCATCACGACGAGCTTGCGTCGCTGTAGCCACATAAATCAGCAATGTTTCTTCTAGTCTAGGAGAGACTAAGACCGGGGCACTCGTAAGGTACTATTTGAGTTTTTCAAAGGCATCATTGGTCTCCTTTGTCCATTCGAAACTTTCGTTCTTCCGAAGAAGCTTAAAGAAATGTAACCCTTTTTTACCTAACCTGGCTATGAAACGGCTTAGCACTGCCATACAACCAGTTAGCTTTTGGGCTTCTTTCTTCATGGTCGGAGGGCGCATCTGGTTGATGGCCGATATCTTCGCAGGATTTTCTTCGATACCTCTAGCCGAAATTAGGAAAACGAGAAGTTTTCCAACGGAAACTCCGAACACATATTTCTCCGGATTCAACTTGAGGTTATACCTTCTCAAATTGCTAAAAGTCTCTTGTAAGTCGAGAATGTGATCGCCTGCGTTGATACTCTTTACAACTAAATCATCAACATAGCCTTCTAGATTCCGACCTATATGTGGGCTAAAGGTTTTCTGCATCAATCTTTGAAAAGTCGCACCAGCATTTTTGAGACCAAAAGGCATCTTAACATAACAGTAAGTGCCATATGGAGTGATGAAGGAAGTTTTCTCCTCATCTTCTTTACTCATGTTAATCTGGTGGTACCCTGAATATGCATTCAAAAAACTTAATAATTGACACCCAGAGGTGGAATCTACAAGTTGATCACTGCGGGGAAGAGGAAAGTTATCCTTCTGATGTTTCCTATTGGATATGTGAAGTCTATACACATTCGTCATTTTTCATTATTCTTCCTAACCATTACAGGGTTGGCGAGCCATTGAGGGTAATGGACTTCACTAATAAATCATGCCTTGAGGAGTTTTTCAACATCTGACTGGATTGCCTCTTTCCGATCAGGCGCAAAGCGTCTTAACTTCTGTTTGACTGGTTTCTTGTCAGGCCGGAGAGCTAGCATGTGCTCAATCACCTCCCTGGGGACTCCGGGCATGTTGAACGCCTACGAAGCGAATACGTCCTAGTTTGCTTGGAGGAAGGAGATGAGTGACTCTTCCTATTTTGGGTAGAGTCATTCTCCGACTAGCACCTTTGAGATAGACCCATCAAGATCTCCCAGGCGACGCCTTCTGAGGAACGCCTTTATTGAGAAATACTTCTCTTGTATGGTAGGACGGCTTGGATGTCTCCCTAGGTTTGGAGTGTTTGAGCTGCATTGCATGTGAGTCAGTGTTTCTGATCGGAACTTCACCGGCCAGTTCTAAAGACCTTCGATCGCATGCATAAGCCATTTTCTGATCTCCTCGAACCACGATGACACCTCCTGGTCCTGGCATCTTTAAACTTTGATAACTGTAATGCGTGGCTATCAGAAATTTTGCTAAAGTCGGACGACCAAAAATGTCGTTATATGTGGTTGCAAAATCAACCACGTCAAACGAAATTTTTTGCTCGAGAGTTGTTAGAGCTTCCAACGTGAACCGTAGAACACTTGTCCTATCGGTTTGGCGGTAGAACCGGGGACTATGCCACGGAAGGCATATTTTACCGGTTTCACCTTGGACCTAGGAATCTGCATTTCTTCCGATCTTCCCGAAAATAAAATATTCAAAGAGCTACTATCGTCTATCAAAACTCGATTAGTCTTGCAATTATTAATAGTAGATTCAACTATAATAGGAAACCTACCCGGTCGAGTTGACGAACAGGCGCTTTTCTTTGGCAAAGGAGATTAAGGTGTCTGACCACCTTGATGGTTTGATGGCGATCGAAGATTCCGCAAGGTTGACATCTCGCTCCATGGCTTCGTGATGACGTCGTGAGTGCGTATTTACGAAGATCCCTTAACATCCCAAAAATGGATTTGTGTTTCAAATGTAAGAAAAGGGAAGGGTGGTTGACCGAGGCTTTAGGATGACTCAGACACAACGTATGTGTTTCTATCCATACGCGCGGCTCGTGAATAATTCACAATATTGGAAACGTCTCAGAAGACTTAGCCGTCTTAAGATACCTCTAAGTGTGCTTAATAGCTTGGCAAAAGGCGATCCGCGTGTGGGTAAGTTGGTACACCCGCAGGATAAAACTATTCGAATAGCCTCGCCCTAGGTTATGGACACGCTTGGTTAGGTTTTGCAAGAGTTAGACTTCAACCTTTTAAACTAAAATTTGACGTGGGTGGTATGAATGGGTAATTCATGCTATTGTTGTGGTGACCATCGGTCGTGGTCACTTCGTGATTGTTGCCGTTCGCTATCTCTCGTTATATTGTTGTCTTTTGCGATTATTTGATCGTTAAAACCGATTTGAATAACATTGCCTTCAATCTATTACATTATTGCAAATGGAAAATTGCTTTATGCTAAAACCAAAACATACACCTCCACTTCTATGAGCTTGCATGTAGCATATGTATGGTGTTTGTTACACCATCGTAAGTCTTGTAGTACATTCAAAGTACTCACCGGCTTTGCTTACCGCTTTTGTTTTGGGGAAGAAGGTGAGCCCCAAGGGCCTCACTTTTGTGAGATGTGCTTGGGTTTGGCGACTAGCTTGGCGATCCCATCGGTTGCCTTGTGGGTTATAGGCACACTGGTCGGCTCTTTTGTTTATAGCCATCTTATGGCACTTTTACTTCCGCTGTTAAATTTCCTTATGTATATGTCTTTTGGCCGGTCGGCCTCTCTTTTGTAATAACTATCTTCTAGTTATGTTATCTTCTGGATTGTTGTTTTTGCTTTGGTTCTATTTGAATGAATGGAATTGATGCATAAACTTTGTAAAGAGGTGTGTATACTGCATTTCTGGGAAGTATACATGTCTCGAGTCTCGGATTATCTGCTTTGTGATGCTAGGACCGAATGGATGGTTAAGCATTACAAGCCGGATAAACCGGGGTCTCACACCTAATACTTATGTTGACTGGAAAATAGCATTAGACAAAGAATTTGAATATTATGATTGGTCAGATGGGCAAAAAATTAGAGCTGCGACTAGTGTTTTTATTGATTATGCAATACTTTGGTGGAAATATTTAAATAGACATAGAAAAGTGCCTCAAACTTGGAATGCATTAAAGAAACTTTTGAGAGATGAATTCGTTTCTAAATATCATGCTGATTATTTACTAGCTAAATTACAACGTTTAAATCAAGGTAGTAGAACTGTAAGGGAATACTATTATGAATTAAAAACTCGTTTGTTGCGTTGTGGTTTAGAGGAACATGCTGAAGTTACAGGAAATAGATTCTTAAGTATGCTTAATCAAGAAATTCAGGACCTTCTTGTTCATAAATAATATAATTCTCTCTCTCTCATTTATTTATTCTTGCTTGTAAGGTTGAGAGTCAGATTAATGAGAAATTGAGAATACTTGATGTTAGAAAATATGAGAACAAATATGTATTTGTATATTTTTCTGAAACTAACAACATGCAGAAAGTTGAGAACTATGCTGAAGAAGATAATGAGCTGATTGAACCATCGACTCCATTGGTTGAGAAGGAAGATGGGGAGATAGTTGCACCTACATCATCTGAGGAGAGCCAAAAAGGTAAAGATCATGGTGCTATCATCACTCAAGGTGAGTATGCTTGTAAAGAACTACAATTGTCTACTGTTCATGCTATTTTAGAGAAAAAATTAGTGACAAAAAATTCTGACATGCACATATTTCATGAAGAGAATTCAAACTGCATTGATTTTAGTGCACCATGTGATAAACTTATTGATTTACCTGTTGACTTGAGTACACCATGTGATAACATAATTGAATTTTCTGCTGTTTTGAGAGATTCATATGATGAGTCAATCACATATAATGATCATGTAGAATTGGTTAGACATAAAGAAGTTTTGACTAGAATTTCTCATACTGATTCTTTATGTTACACTATGTTGGAGCCACCTATGAAATTGTCACATACTATGGAGAAAGTTTCTGAAATCGCATGTACAGTCTCCTTGTCTAGTGCGTACACCCCTGGATATAAGTTTAATTTGATTGGAGATTATGGTGTAGACAATCAATTTCTTGTATATCGAATATGCATAACTTGTGATCACATAGATGAATTGAAGCTTACTGCTTTGAATAACAATTCTTGTGTGCCGAATCTTGTTCACTATGAGAGAAAAATAAACTTTAGTGATCATCTGATGCCTATGTGTTCATCTCTTATTGCAACATCTAGTATTGACAATCTGCATCATGATGTTGAAGTATGGAAGAACTTTCAAATCTTTTCACCCTTACTAAATGAATTTGCTAATGCTCAATTGAGATCTGATTATATGGATGAACTTTGTTTGATTCCAAAGGTTGTAGATTTGCTCATATGCACTACCACGGCAAGTTTACAACTTCAGATATTTGAATTGAATAAATGCTTCACTTACATTTGGAAAACTAGTTGCAATAATTGCTGTGTGAGAAATTTTGTTTTGCTCATTAACATATATGATTATTCTTGGGCTAATAATACAATAAGCTTTTATGAACGCTGTTGTTTTAAAACATTAATTGTGCAACAACGAAGAACCGTTAAAACAGATGACATATACATATACCATGCATACACCTTGGCTTCTTTGTTACCCTATTTTCAGCTTATCAAAAGCCAAAGACAGCTTTGTTTTCAAGAAGGGGAGGATGATGAGAACATGACCCCTACGGATACAACCATATTTGCTATGCTCGTTGTTCCAATTAAAAGAGCCCGTACACTTCACTTATATTATCAGGTGAGCTCGTTTTTAGGAGTAACTTTATATTACATAAACTATACGATATTGCCTAATAAATGTGTTGTTATTTTCAGGAATAAAAGACAGAGAGTGGTTGATTTGCAAGAGTTCGAGCTGGACCTATTTTGGAATCCAATTCGGCCTCCGAAGACAACACCGACTTCAAACATGTGTAACTTTCACATACGGAGTCTGTTGGAGGTCCACGAGCACTTGATGGAAAGATTATCTCGTCATATTTCCAACGGATCTAGCCCCACATCCAAATTCATTTTGTGCAGGTCGAAATATCCAAAACAATCTGGTATTGTGATAGCCCAACAGGCCCGTAGTAAAAACGACATAACTTTTGTAAACGGAGTCCGATTCGGGTGTTCTTGGGCTTGTTGGAAAGCTTATTCTGAGAGATTTCTAATGGATCTGGCCTCATCTCCAAATTCATTCCGTGGACTTCGAAATCATTAAAAGAATATGCTATATCACCTTTTTGGGCCAATTTAGGCATTGTAATCGTACCGGAATTGAACCATGCGCTAGCGGGCCACCTTATGGAGCCCATACTGTTCATGTGAACAGTACCACATCAATGAATAGTGTATTAATAGTCCCACCCCCTATTTTGTTAGCTATGTGCGACTTCCCCTTCCCTATATAAGGAGGTCGCAGCCCTCTAGTTTTCTCGGATTTCGTTGAGTTAAGGTTTAGCCCCTGTGCAAACTTCTGTTCTTCAGTTGTGTCGAACGACCACTTGTTAAGACAGCCTTCAAAATCTTGCCTTATCATATTTCATAAATATTTGTAATACATCAGATTGTGTTTTATCATGTTCTTGCGTGTTCTTCGATTGCATGCAGGAATAGACCTTCGTGGTCAAGTTGATCGTGCTTCCAGCAGGTCAATAATATCTCGGAGTTGGTTCAACGATTGCTAAGGCGCAAGCGTCGTCGTACGGTTTTAGTCGGATCGCGAAAGTCGCCTCCACCAGTGTTTGGCGTCTCGTGGTATGAAATATACAGACATGTTCCATTCATCACACGGTAAAGCATATGCATGGACTTAGATCCAGATACCAGTTCAAAACCTTGTGAGCATTTGACTGGTCGGAGACTAGGTTTGGAATCTTGTCCGACCATGTTGGGTATTATGTTACCTCTAGAATTCTTACAACCAGTGAGGTCGTTAGCCTTAGGGTTACGACCATGAAGACGTATAGTCTTCTATATCCTAAATAATAAATAGAGGTTTTAATACTCGTTAGCTAGCCCCTGAACTTTAAATAAATTGGTCGTATAGACGCTTTCTCCCCATGAAGTCGTATCGGGCAGACCCCTCATTAAATGTCATGGTACCCGAGGTGGCCTGTATTCTTTTTTAAAGTTGAAGAATTGCCTTGGAAGTTGAAAAACTTCTTTGTCCGCTGGTTAAAAAGGATTTTTATCCATTGGAATTTTTCCGGAAGCGGTTACAGTGTTGTGGCTATAAAAACCCCTTATCACTGAGTGTTAGGGTTTCTACGCCTTTCGCTTTCCTCTTCATCTTCCAAGAAACCATCTCCGATCACCTTTGAATTCTTCACCCGAAAGAAATCATCATGTCGGATCTCATCACTAACTGGTCGATTTTCGATCTGAGTGAGAAAAAATTAGAAAGTTTGGAGAAGACTGGGCTACTACCGGACAGAAGTTTGATCCCATAGAGATCAGCATTTGGGGAACATTCTCTAAGCGGTGAGGATGGAGAAATTTCGATATTCCTCGCATATATTGAATGCGGCTTCAGACTCCCAGTTGACTCCTTTCTTTCCCAACTTCTGGAGTAATATGGACTGGAACTGATTAATCTGGCCCCCAACGCCATAGCCAACCTCAGCATCTTTGTTTACCTTTATGAAGCGTACTTGGGAATTCCAGCAACTCTGGATCTCTTCAAGTACTACTACATATTAGCAAACGCGAAGAAGACGACCAGTACACCTGGAGAGTGTACCTTGCGTACTCCAAATCTTCATGGTCGTCATGGAAAAAGGGTTATTTTTATATTAAGATTACGCAGTGTGATGGCCTTTATTACAGCGGTAAAAAGGTTATCGAGAACCCGCGATGGCGTTCCTCCTCGAAGAAGGAGGGGAAAACTGCGAGATGGATTGATGCTATCCATCTCCTGAGTGTCAGGGGTTAAACCTCCTGGCACGTGGTAAGGGACTTCTCCATGCGGAGGATCAGTCCTTTGAAGGCCTGAGCTCATTCAATGCTCTGGTACATTGGTCGTGATGATGCGACCAGGGATTCAAGGGAAGGTAAATCTGAGTTAAATCCGACCAGTATATCTTTCTGGTCAATTGCTTTCATAACCCTAAGACCTCTCTTTTTTATTACAGCATTGTCTTCTCATGAGATCAGAAGTCAGATCAAGATGATCTACGCTGGAGAGCCTAACGAAAAGGCTAACTTTCCTCTGATCTTAGCAGTTTCTACCGCCGAAGAGAGGGCTGAGAGACTCCGGGTAGACATATTAATTATTTTTCATCTTTACAATCTCTTCCGATCGGTGTTTACCTAAAAAACCTTTTTGATATGTAGTCGGTTGGTCTGAGAATCGATGAGGCTACGGAAACATGTGAGCCAATTGATGAACCGACCAGTCTTACGATCACTAGTGATCGTGTAGAGGTAGGTAACCAAAGGAAGTATTTTTCGTTTAGATGAAAATATATGTTCATCGCCTGACTAACTTTGTTTATTAAATCAGGTGGTAGTCATTGAGTCTCATACAGTTGCTCAAGAATTGCCAATGGCCGTAGAGTCAACTATTTTGATGACCAACGAACCTACACCATCCGATCCGACGATCAGGGATTCTAATCTTGACCAATTGATCGAAAGTATTTCATATGATCTTCCATTGGAGGATGTAGAGGGTGTAACCAACCCTACCAGTTTAGAACTGGTAAAATTGGTTGAAAAGAAAAGAAAAACAAGCGCTGCGGACTTTAAGCCAGCGCGCTACAGAGTCAAGGTAAAGAAGACGATCGGGTGTGTTTTAAATGAAAATATGTGTTTTAAATGAAAATAATCATATAAATGCATACCTTTTATATCCTCGGTGAACTTTAAACTCTGAACTTCCTTTTCTTTGTGCAGATCTGCTGGAGCTCCTGTCGTTTTCGACCAGGTCATTCCAGCAGGTCAGGTGATTGAGGGCACCTCCGACCAAGGCTTTCCTCAGGCAAGAAACTCTGAGAAGGAAGTGGTTAGGGGAGCCCCCGAGTCTACTTCAGTATCGGAATCTGGCTTGGATCCTGTGGTGATTGTTACTCCATCAGTGGAGGTAGGGATTCCTGCAGATCCACAATAGACTCCGACATCTGCAAGCAACCTCTCTCAAACTAACAAGTTTCCTTTCTCTCCTCGATTTATCGAGGATAAGGAGCTTGATGAAGCTTGGAGGACAACATCAGATCGTCTTGCAAAGGTGAATCCTGGGAAATTTATTGCCGATTACAATGATGTGGCAATTCAAGTAAGTGTCTTCAACCATTCTTATGTTTCTTTCTGAAGTTCAAATAGAAACTTGAAGATGAAATGCTATCTATGCAGCATACGGTTGAAATCTTTGCTGTGATCGGAGGATTGACCGAGTGAATAAAAATTCTGGAGCAGAAACACTCCGAATTAGAGAGTAAAGAACTTTCCTAATTAACTCTTTGTATTTTATGCCTTCGGTTTTCTCGTTTAATTATTCTCCCTTATCATACTTGACAGGTTTGGAGAAAATAAAAGAAGAAGCTATGGCTGAAAAGGCCAGAAGACTGAGGCTTGAAGAAGAGATCCAAGCTAAGAACCGGTCGATCGAAGACTTGACGACCAGGAATAAAGAAATCTTAGAAAATCCAATAAGAAGGTCGAAGGTAATTAGTCGTAAACTTGACTTAATATCTCTTCTAGTCCTTCTTGCCTAATACTTGTTTTGCTTACATAGAACGAAATCTAGCATTAGCCAAAGGAAAGAAAGCTTTAGAATTTGAGCAAGACAAGGGGGCAACAACCATGCTTAATCTCGACTTAAAGATCACTGCACTCAATAAAATGATGTTTGATATGGGATTAGGATCAAAGCTGCCATCCTTGAGTGATCCAATGGAAAAGGTAAATTACCTTGGCCACCTTTTGGGGGACCTTAAGGGCTTGCTCAAGACTACAAGAGAGAATTACGCCCAATCCGTAAAAGAATCTATTGCCAGGGGAGTTAGTCTTGCTTTGGCAAAACTAAAGGCGTCCGACCCCTCTACTAATCTTCAAGCTATTGAAGAAGATTTCAACTGCTTGCCTGAGAAGGCGATCAAGTTTCTCTAGGAAGTTAAACCTTTTGGAGATAAGGTTGCAGAAGAAATGGAGGTCGGATCTCCATCAAGCAGTGATTTAATGGGCAATCTCTAGTAGTAAAAAACCTGCAAAAAAAGAGCATACAAAAAAATATGCAAAACATACATCTCTCTTGTCAATGAAATCTTTTGTTCATCCGGTCGACTTATGGATATTATCTAGCCCCCGACTGTTTTATAGTAGAAGAAACTTACTATACAAGCTGTAGGCCAAGAATATGAACTTAAGTCTCAACCATTGTTTGAAAGTTTGTACCGATTGTTGAAAAACTAATCATGATAATACTATGAAACCTTTTTTGGTCGGAACCAGTGCTAGGTTTCAACTAGTTGTAAATCTATTTTTCGTAATCAAAGTACTTACTAAGACAATATATGGTCGGAAGAAAAAAAAAGATTTTCCTTGATAAGAGAAAAATTATATGAAAAAACATATATAATAAAAGATAAGCGGTTTTATTTCTACGTAGTACTCAACGCTGGTCGGAATGAACTGCTAAGAAATGAAGATATAATGTATATCTCGCAATACATGCTCATGCTCTAGTCCGACTGGCAACGAGGATCGTAAGAAAAGGACCGTCGCTAGGAAGTTCCTTTTAGTGGGCGGAACCACGTGCGAAAAAGGAGAGACTTCGACTAGGAAGTTTAATATGTCCACACCAGTAGCTAAACAAGAGTAGAACAGAATCTTAAAAAAAATATGATCTTCTTAATCTTGAGCATATGAACCGCGTCGACCAGATTTGGATACCATCATATAAATAACATCACTTAATTCTTTGAATTTAATTAACATTTATTAAATTTAAAGGAAAATGAAATGAAATTAAACGAAAAACTTACGCAATCGATCAATATTCCAGAAATTGGACAAAACTCTGCCCTCGGACATAGCTAATCATACCGAGCCTGGTCGGGTGACTTCGACCACAGTGTAAGGACCTTCCCACTTGGGAGAAAGTTTATTGCGATTTACTTGGCTATGAATTTTTTTGAGAACCAGATCACCTACAGCTAGGCTGCGAGGTTGCACGTTACAGTTGTGGTACCTTCGCATGGCTTGTTGATAGATTACAGAACGTATCAAGGCTAGGTTTCATCGTTCTTCAAGGAAAATAACGTCGTCGAGCCGTCGTTCCTCCTGGTCGTTTACATTAAAACAATCAGTACGAGCAGAGCCAATCTTTAATTTCAGAGGAAGCATGGCTTCGGCTCCACAAACTAAAAAGAATGGTGTTTCGCCGGTAGCACGACTGGTCGTGGTTCGAACAGCCCATAAGACAGGAGGAAGTTCTTGAACCCAAGCTCCTAACCGCTTTATTAGCTGGTCGAATACTCGGTGTTTGACCCCTTGCATTATGATATCATTGGCACGCTCAACTGCTCCACTACTCTGTGGATGAGCAACGGAGGCGAAATGGACTTTTATTCCAAGCTCATCGCAGAATTCCTGGAAACTGTCACTCGAAAATTAAGTACCATTGTTTGTGATTATACAACTGGGTACACCAAATCGCGTAATCATATTTTTTGTCAAGAATCTCTTAGCAGCCTCAGTTGTAGTTTTAACAACTCGCTCGGCTTCAATCCATTTTGTAAACGTGTCAATCATGACGAAAAAGAATTCGAAACCCCCGGGTGCTTTTGGGAATGGTCCCAGAATTTCTAGTCCCCAGGTTGCAAAAGGCCAGGAAAGAGGAATTGTTTGCAAAGTTTGTGCCGGATGATGTACTTGTCGGCTATGAAACTAACATTGTACGCACTTCGTCACAAGCTCTTCTGCATCATGAAGGGTAGTTGGCCAATAGTATCCTTGCCTGAAGGCTTTACCGACCAATGTTCTGTAGGAATGATGTGCTCCACAGGTTCCTCCATGAATTTCGGTTAGCAACTTAATGCTATTCGAGCGAGATATGCATCTCATCAACACTCTATGAGATCTTTGTTTGTACAAGGTACGTTCAATTAGAGTGTATGATTTGGCTTTTCGTGCTATGCGATCGGCCTCTACATCATCTTCTCGAATTAGGTCATGCTGAAGATAATTATAGATCTATGTCATCCAATCTCTACCCTGGTCGTCACCGATCTGTGGAGCATCTATGTTACCAGAATCAATAGGCATGACCTGATGTTTATCATTGATGTTCTCGGAATGCTCGTTCACCGAGGGTGAATCGAGTTGCTCGAGAAAAAATCCGGGCGGGACGGTTGACCTCGTGGAGGCCATCCGTGCCAACTGGTCTACTAGAAAGTTTTCCTTTCTAGGAATGTGTTGGATCTGGAAACCGAAGAAATGCTTTTCGAGTTTCCGTACTTCCGCCAGATAAGACGGCGTTTTGGTACTCGAGCATTGATATTATTTTCCTACTAGATTCGCTACTAGTTGATAATCGTCTTTCACTAGCAATTTGCAAATCCCGAGCTTAATGAGTCGTCAAGTCCAAACCAAGAAACCTTCATATTTCGCCACATTGTTTGTAGCGGAAAGTTAAACCGGATGGCGATTTAATGTGTTCACAAGAGGAGATATCAAGATGACTCCAGCCCCCGATCCTTTAAGCATCAAAGAACCGTCAAAGTACATCGTCCACTCATCGTGGCACTCGTAGTCTGGTTTCTGCTTAGATTCAGGGTTTGTCCATTCGGTAATGAATTCTGCTATTGCTTGAGACTTTATTACTATTCGTGAGATGAAATGGAGATCGAACGTCCCTAGTTCAACCGCCCATTTTGTTATTCGTCCTGATGATTCCCTGTTTCCAAGGATTTGACCAAGGGGATACCCGGTGGGTACGACCACTTTGTGGGCTTGAAAGTAATGCCTTAGTTTCCTTGAAGCCATAAGGAGACCATAGAGTAATTTTTGTACCTGTGGGTATCTTTCTTTTGGTCTATGTAAGACTTCACTTACGTAATACACTGGTCGTTGGACGTTTTCATGTTCTACGACTAGTACACCGCTGACAGTTTGCAACGTTGTAGCCACATAAATCAGCAATGTTTCTTCCAGTCTAGGAGAGACTAAGACCTGGGCACTCGTAAGGTACTATTTGAGCTTTTCGAAGGCATCATTGGCCTCCTTTGTCCATTCGAAACTTCTGTTCTTCCGAATAAGCTTAAAGAAATGTAACCCTTTTTCACCTAACCTGGCTATGAAACGGCTTAGCGCTGCCATACAGCCAGTTAGCTTTTAGACTTCTTTCTTCATGGTCGGAGGGCGCATCTGTTTGATGGCCGATATCTTCGCAGGATTTTCTTCGATACCTCTAGCCGAAACTAGGAAACCGAGAAGTTTTTCAACGGTAACTCCGAACCCACATTTCTCCGGATTTAACTTGAGGTTATACCTTCTCAAATTGCTAAAAGTCTCTTGTAAGTCGAGAATATGATCGCTTGTGTTGATACTCTTTACAACTAAATCATCAACATAGGCTTCTAGATTCCTACCAATATGTGGACTAAAGGTTTTCTGCATCAATCTTTGAAAAGTCGCACTAGCATTTTTGAGACCAAAAGGCATCTTAACATAACAGTAAGTGCCATATGGAGTAATGAAGGAAGTTTTCTCTTCATCTTCTTTTCTCATGTTAATCTGGTGGTACCCTGAATATGCATTCAAAAAACTTAATAATTGACACCCGGAGGTGGAATCTACAAGTTGATCACTGCGGGGAAGAGGAAAGTTATCCTTCGGATAAGCCTTATTCAGATATGTGAAGTCTATACACATTCGTCATTTTCCACTATTCTTCCTAACCATTACAGGGTTGGCGAGCCATTGAGGGTAATGGACTTCATGAATAAATCATGCCTTGAGGAGTTTTTCAACATCTGACTGGATTGCCTCTTTTCGATCAGGCGCAAAGCACCTTAACTTCTGTTTGACTGGTTTCTTGTCAGGCCGGAGAGCTAGCCTGTGCTCAATCACCTCCCTGGGGACTCCGGGCATGTTGGACGCCTACCAAGCAAATACGTCCTGGTTTGCTCGGAGGAAGGAGATGGGTGACTCTTCCTATTTTGGGTTGAGTCATTCTCCGACTAGCACCTTTGAGATAGACCCATCAGTATCTCCCGACTTGACGCTTCCCAGAGGAATGCCTTTGTTGAGAAATACTTCTCTTGTCTGGTAGGACGGCTTGGATGTCTCCCCAGGTTTGGAGCGTTTGAGCTGCATTGCATTTGAGTCAGTGTTTCTGATCGGAAGTTCTTCGTCCAGTTCTAAAGACCTTCGATCGCATGCATAAGCTATTTTCTGATCTCCTCGAACCACGATGACACTTCCTGGTCCTGTCATCTTTAAACTTTGATAACTGTAATGCGTGGCTATCAGAAATTTTGCTAAAGCTGGACAACCAAAAATGTCGTTATATGCGGTTGCAAAATCAACCACGTCAAACGAAATTTTTTCTGTTCGGAAGTTGTCAGGGCTTCCGAACGTAACCGGTAAGGACACTTGTCCTATCGGTTTGGCGGTAGAACCGGGGACTATACCATGGAAGGCATATTTTACCGGTTTCACCTTGGACCTAGGAATCCGCATTTCTTCCGATGTTCCCGAAAATAAAATATTTAAAGAGCTACTATCGTCTATCAAAACTCGATTAATCTTGCAATTATTAATAGTAGATTCAACTATAATAGGAAACCTACCCCTCGAGTTGAGACTAACAGGCGCTCTTTGGCGAAGGAGATTACCGTGTCTGACCACCTTGATGGTTTGATGGCGATCGAAGACTCCGCAAGGTTGACCTCCCGCTCCATGGCCTTCAGATGACGCCGTGAGTCGTACAACGAAGATCCCCCAAAGATCATGCTGACCGTATGTTGAGGTTCTTGGTACTCCATCTCTTCGTCGCCATCCTTGTTTTTCTTGGAGCTTGCTTCCCCTAATTCCTGTATTGAGGGAAGAGGGCCTTTACCTGCATAGTAATTCTCCAACTTATTTTGCCAAGCACGACAGGTGCGTAAATCTTGCACTGCCTGTTGATGAAGTGGGCACCACTTCTTATTCTACTTGAACCCATCGGTTGGACTTTTGCCTTACCTCGACCGATATAGTCTTTCTTACCATTGGTAAACTTATCTCGGACAGCTAGGACTTCATTGCCGTCCGTTTTGCGGTGCTTCTTCTTCTTGAGAACTTTTTAAGCTTTTTTCTGGCTTCTCTGAGCCAGGTCGAGATATTTTATCTTTTTTATCTATAGCTTCACTTCATTCAACCACTTCACTAGCGGCTGCGTACCTATCAGCCATGTTAAAAAGCTCGGTGGTTGTTCATGGAGGGTTCATGTCAATATCCTCCGTAAATCGCCGATTCCTCAAATCTACCTTGAAAGCTTGAATTTCCCAAGACTCTACAACCTCTGGAATTGAGTTTCGAACCTTACTAAACCTCTTGATATACTGACGAAGGGTCTCTTTTGTGTTTTGTCGGATCCAATGGAGGTCATCCTTCTTTCCAAGGCGGTCGTGCGTACCTTGAAAATTTACGATCAAAAGTTCGCAGAGTTGTTCCCAAGTGTAGATTGATCCGACCGGCTGGTTGAGCAACCATGACCGGACAGATCCCTCCAGTACCGTAAGTAAGTAGTTGGTCATTACGTTTGAGCATTTGACTGATCGGAGACTAGGTTTGGAACCTTGTCCGACCAGGTTGGGTATTATGTAACCTCTAGAATTCTTACGACCAGTGAGGTCGTTAGCATTAGGGATTACGACCATGAAGACGTGTGGTCTTCTATATTCTAAATAATAAATACATGTTTTAATCCTCATCACATATGATTCCTCTTTATGTATTAAAGTAATATATAGAGGTTTTAATCCTCGTCAGGCGTGAAACTCTTGTCGGACCAACTATTGTTTGCTTTCAATTTCAGCAGTTCAAGCATGGATTATAACCTTGTATATTCCGGCTTGTAGCCTGTGAACAAAGGTTTTAGCGAGTCATGTATTAAGCCCTCGAATTTACCAAACTCTCTCTCGCTATATTCCTCTTCTGCATCGCGCAGCATCTGATCTAGATTGTTATCGTGCAGCATACTCTCATCGAAAGCACAGTCCGGTTATTAAGAACCGTCTGTGAAGTTTGGACTATCACAAACGGTTATTGTTTAATAATCGTATGTGACGTATACAATTTTTACAGACCGTTGTGATTAAAAATCGTATGTGATCTATGAATTATCATAGACGATTATATTTACAGACTATCTTTTGAAATCATCTGTGATAAAGCGTTCAAAATAGTCTGTTTTACACTAATAACAGTGGCAGGAAGTCACGCGTCACCGCGCAACTGGGAGCGCTCCATCGCCCGTCTGCCCGATCCGACAGCTCACTCCCGTGCGAAGCGAAGGAGCGCGCGGGAGGCCGGGACGGCGCGCGTCGAAGCGAGACTATCGTGGAGAAACACGGGGACGGGCGATTCCTAGGCTCTATAATAAGTTTACAGTGCGAGAAAGCCAAAGCAACAACCATCCACTATCCAACAGCGTGTTATCATCCAGCTCCAGCACTGTAGCTAGCCAAGTCCCATACCTCTTGTCTCCGCACATTGGATGCGACCAATCATTTGACCACCAGTGATGCTACACTACATCATGTTCTTTTTGGTGGTGGTGGTAGTAGTAGTTGCGTCTGGTCGGACGGCGCCCTCCCAAAGCGACAGGAGTGCGAGCTGCAGAGGAGACGACGGGATTGGCCATCTCGCCGAGTCACGGTGTGCCGTAGAGCCAGAAGAGTTTCAGAATTATCGCTAAACTTTGCGTTGCGGTGAGGTACTACAGGCTACAGCAATCGAGACCGAGACGCATGCGCTGCCCGTGCCCTGCCGTCCGCGCGATTTGCAGAAATCATCACGCGCGCGAGCGCGGGGAGTTGACCAACGCAGGCGCAGCGCCCGTGCCGGCGCCAAGGAGATTACCACTGCCACCCGGAATTTAACCGAGCCGGCCGTGTCGGCACGGAAACGTCGGAAAGTTTGGCACTGTGTGCATGGACCAGCTCCCGGGCCCCAGGAACCGAAAATTTCAAGGACACGCTTGGACCTACGATAGCATCGTACGCTTCGCATCCGATCTAAACGTGTCCTCTCTAAACAAGCGAAAACATCCGATCTCAACGTGTCCTCTCTCAACAGGCGAAAAAGGATTCAACGCAACATTATGCACCCCAAATACAAACAAAGTCCGCCTCAAAACTCATTTTCCTTCGTCCGATCTCGTTCGTCAGGTTTCGATGTGATATTTTTTTAGAAACATTTGTAAATAATTGTTACAACATTTAAAAATAACAGTGAAAACATCCGAAAATAATTGTTATAATATTTTTGAAACAGTAGGACTGCAACAAAAAAAACGATGTTACAAAATTGCAACATTTGAAAATAACAGTGGAAACATCCGAAAATAATTGTTGTAATATTTTTCGAACAATGATGCAACAATCAAATGGTGGAGGGCTGCAACATTGCAACATTTAAAATAAGAGTAGAAACATCTGAAAATAATTATTGTAATATTTTTAAAACAACGATGCAACAACCGAGAGAGAGATAGAAGTACCCATACCACACCTCTTCCCACGGTTGGGCCTGAGCACATGGAGGCGGCGGTGCTCGGAGCTCGGTCCTCTTCCTCTACTGTTGCTCGGAGCTCAGATACGTTCGGTTGACGGCTTGTACGCGAAGACAGCGACCTCCAGGGTACAGGCATGGTGGACTAGCTCCCCCATTTTGGGTCTAGGCGGATACGGGTCGAGCAGCGACACCGCCACCTCCCTCCGCCGGCCATGGTGGAAGCCGACGGAACCTCAGTCGGCTCTTGCTCGGTGTCGCTGCAATCTGGAAGTTGAGAGGTCGTCGCAGTGGTGGAGGAGAGAGATCTCATTGAGGATTTCGAGGAAGAAGAAGGAAATAGATTAGGGAGGAAGAGGAGAGAGCTCGATATGGACTTGGGAGGTTGGCCGTGGTGGCGCGGGGCCTGGGGCCGGACGCCGTGGCAGAAGGGCGTAGAGGTGGCTCTGGTAGGCGAAAAGATCCGTAAAGGAGAACTTTGCATGCGAAAAAAGAGTCATAGAGTTACAAGCAAGTGTGACAGAAAGATCGGAATGGATGATGGTGTTTAAGCCTAAGGGGATGCGGATGATAAGAGCCGTTAGAGTGAAGCGTCCGGAGGCATCTAACCCGAACGGTAGCGATCCCCAAATTTCAAGCATTTCGGCGCAGCAGCAAAGCGAGCGGCTGTGGGCATCAGCGGCAGCGCGTTCAGAGTCAAACTAGGCGTGCACCTGCCTGGCTTGGGCTCGACATGGCATGGGATGGAGTCCAAGGCAGGAATTTGAATACATCTCAGTATTGTACGCCGTGCGCTGTCGCCGCGCAGCAGCGCACACATGGCCGTGCATGCATGAATGAGACGGCCGGTCGAGTCCTCCCTCGTTTTCTCGGGCGAAATGATCGGTGTGCAGTGCGGTGCGGTGCTCGATCTTTTCGGCGAGCAGTCCAGTGGTTCTTAGACACCGCACCTTCTCTCACACTGGTAAAAGTACTCCTGATGAACCTGGAGCGCCATCACTTTTAAGCAAACTGCTCCGAGGGTCCACAAGAAGATCGAATCCACGTACCATCTCAAATCTAGTTTCTTGGGGAGGACAAAAGAAGGAAAGAGTTTGCTGAGTTGCCCGTCAACATCATATCATCCGCAGTACAACGTGGAGGTAATAATGGAACCCCAGAACCACACGATTTTGGTGGGTGTATCGTGTAGCATGAAGGTTGTTCAATGCACTCTACACACGCTAAGCTGCGGGTTGCCTTCGGACTTGCCTTCCAACTCTACGATCCTATCCGAACCACGGAGCGCGCGACAGCAAAGGCAGTCTAATGAGTCGACAGCACTCGATCATGCGGCGCATCAAACACACACGAAGAAATTGGCCCGGGAAACGTCGAACGCTCCGTCACTCCGTGCTGACTTTTTGCTGGTTTTCCCGTGCAGCGTGCAGCGCACGGCGTTGATCGTTGCGGCACGGTTTCCCGGCATGAACACACGACGCTCGCACGCGAGTGGCGACAGCGTCAAAACGTCGGAAATTACAGCACAAATACAAAACACTATATTGAACGCCTCGTCACAAAACAAAAATAGTTACCGTAAACAGTTCTTAACGATTTTTAATAAAACCGTCTATAATATATAGTGATGACTAGAGCTGTATGTGATGATTCACAGACGATTTTTATCACGAATTGTCTGTGCTTATAATCATACTACATATGCTTTTGTAGATAAAATCGTATATGATATTTTTGTTTTGTTATGCGGGGAAACATAAATTTGGATTTAACGGGCGGACTGCCGAAACTCGTTTTATATTAACTGAGTCTCCTCACACCTCCATCTCCTCTATCATCTCTCCTCTAACCGAGTGTTGCCACCGCGCCCTGACCTTGCACCCTGGTCTCCCCCCGAGCTCGTCGCCTGCAGCCTCCTCCACCTCGTTCGGTCTCCTTGTCGCCGGTCTCCCGACCTCATAGCTCATGGGCTTCCCTGACATCGTCGCCCCCGACCTCCTCCACTTTGTCGCACCAACCTTGTCGTCGCTGGCCTCCTCCAATCTCATCGCCCCCAACCTCCCTCGACATAGTCGCCTTTGGCCTCCACCTCAGATCGCGCACTGTCTAGTAAAACAATCATAAGATTGCAACGTTCTTTGGCTCATTGGAAAGCTAACAAAAAGTTACATCCAAAAATTCAAAAGTCAATATGTGATTCATTTAGATAAGGTCTCTACACAGCGCCGAAAGTTGAAAATCCGAAAAGTGAAAACCCCAAATAAAGTCGTTTAGAGCCTAAAAACGGCCTCCGAAGTTATGTTTTAGCACACGTTTTCGTCGTTCGTTTGCCGTCCAGCTTTGAGTTTTCTTTTATTCCAGATTGTGTAATCAACCATATGCAGATACTCAGATCTAACTATCCAGTAATTGATTGATTTGGTTTAAAATTTGATATTTTTGCAATAAAAAATATCATATATAGTTCTAAATAATATCCGTCTGTGAAAAAAAAATTATCATAGACGGTTCTAAAAAAGAATCATCTATTATAATCACATATAGTTCTTGTTCAGAACCATCTGTAATAGTTTTTTCACGTACAATTATTGTTTTAAATCGTATATGATAGTTTTTTTTTAATAAATAGTTCAAAAACTGTTTATAATAACTTTATATCGACTCGTAAAACCAGGTGGACAAAAAAACTATCTATAATAATAATTTTAAATCGCTATGACCTTTTGTCTAGCCGTATTGTGTGAAACACTACCGATTAAACGCACAGGTCAGGGTAGAAACCATCGAGAGGTCGAAATGTTCGTAAGTTGGGAGCGTCGATGTGACGGTCTCTGGTCAGGACGGCGACGTCGTGGAACTTAACCGCGTACTCTCCGACAATGTATGTGTGCCACCATTGACGAAAAGGCACGTACGGTTGGCTGGCCAGCGTGGCGGCCATGCGGTTCCCGGGAAGGACACACAGACCCAAGCAAATGCAGTATGCAACTCAGAAGTGATGTATGTGCATACGATCACTGCATGGAACCTTTAGGTTCTAGAATCCTCCTTTTTCTTTCCTATTCTTCGGAAACAAAAAACCTATAACCAAGAGGAGTTGGGTACGTAGGATATGATTTATTATTTTTTGTTGGACAGTTAGTAGAATAATTAACTTGTCTACTCGGTAATATAAATTCTACTGTCCACCTTTTACAAATAAATTGTTGGTAAAACTCAGACATAGTTTGTTCAAAACGCATCAACCAGAATCCTTGAGAATATATTATGGAACGCTTTCACTAGTTATGCAAAGAAAAACATATTAAATCAGTAGAACTACTTTTTTCTCTCGATAGTGTAGTGCACACTCACATGCACATGCCTAGTGGTAACCTTATCCGAAGATTAACTTGCTAGCTGCGTGGAGGACCATCTTGATCTATGTCAAGCTCTGCTTGTTTTAATTTGTAAACACTGACTTCACGCTCCGGACAAACCCGGGCCCACCTTGATATATTACTGTTCAGCAATAAAATTTTTCCTTCCCTACTCGCACCTAATTCGATCACCAAGACCAGAAGTAGTAGTATATTGAGTCGACAAAAGTCAGTAGTCCATACATGCTTTGATTATGTTGTCTTGTTCTAGGATTTGCCTTTTGCAGATTTGCATGCTTTACTTTCTGATCGTTATCAAGACTTGGAACGTTTCTACCTTTTTTTCACGATCGTTTCACGCTGCTTTATGGAGCGCTCCGGTTATACTTGGTACCTATTTTTTTTTGCGATTACAATGAAGACGTGCGAAAAATACACTACACTCGCCTCAGATTCTCAAACTCGCAAATTCTGCGTTATCATACATGCACATCACCACATTTCTTTGGCGTACATGTGTGAGTGTGTCACCCCTTAACGTGAGTGTGTCCTCTTAACACACGTATAAATAGAAGAAGATCAAAGATAAATTCGAAAATCTCGTAAAATTTTCACTGAAATGCACTTGTGCGTGCGTACGTAAAGGTGGGCAACATGATTTAAACCATAATAGATAGAGTTATACACTCACAACTCCACCACCACACTAAGAAATAGTTTCCAATTATACTAAGCAGTGGCGGATCTAGAAATAAAATAAGGAGGGTTCACACGACCCTAATCTACTCTTTTCTTAATAATCCATGAATGACAATGTTACAAGATATCTAGGACCCAATCTTACTGTACCATTCTTCCATCTTTCTTCTCCTTTTGCGGGGTCCCACGGTTGCAGGTCACCTGCTAGGCCTAAACAAATGGATAGGATGGAAGGCGTGACTACGGTCGTGATCCAAGTGCTAGGCCAGCCTATTGTCCCTTTCTTTTTTTGCCCCTTATGGCTGCTAAGTGCTAAGTGCTAAATGAGGTTCCATTCCCATGTGCAACGAGATCAGATCACCGTTCATACAGTTTCACTGGTCACCTTTCATCTCGTTTAGTGGTAGGTCAATTAAACTCTAGTTTCACCGGATGAATTCTGCTAAACGTAAAACACCATGGATAATAGTATAACACAACGTGCTTTTGCTCAACCAGACCACTCGTGTTAGTAGTTGTTCTATCTAGCCTAGGGTGGTGCTGAATACCGATCGAATTCGAATAAAGGACGAGCGAGGCATTACCCTTCTTCAAAAGCATAAAAGTGGGCGTCTTAACACGGTACAAGATTACCGTGATTTTAACTAAATTATACTGTTTTAAATTGAAATAGTAAAAATAATTCCTAAAATGACACTAAAGCGTGCCAAAAACACATTGGCTGTCGCGCATCCGGTGCGTGACAGGCTGAAAAACAGCAGAAGCAGTGATTATACAGTCTACTGTTTTGTGTACTGTGCACTCACTGTTACGTACCGCTGCTCGTTCCGGGACGCGGCAGGCAGATGCAGTGCCTGTGGCGCGACAGCAGTCTGCAGGGTGCGGAGAAGCAGTAGTCCGCTGCTGCATTAATCACCAAAATACTCCATTAACTCATAATGGCGGGTCTAGATCCTTCAAATGGAACACGTGTTGTATACTCTATACCACACGACGTTATATAATTCTAAGACACTGACTAATGCTTGAATGTCTCACCGACATTTAACCGCACAACGGTTGATACTTTAATCAACTGACACCTCCCTCCGACGAGACGCAACGCTTCGCACATGCGTCTTCTTGAGAAACAACTGCTGCCTCTTTCGGAAGCTATTTAAAGATAGAGCATGGAAGGAGGATAGGAGGGAAAAAAGTGAGACAGACAATAAGCTCTAGGAGGCAAAGAAGACAAGTGCATAGCCAACATCATACTCAGTGTAATTAGGATTAGTCATTTGCCTGATCGTAGGCATTCCTTGTAAACAACTAGTTCATAGTAATAAAGAGCAACTCTATTCTCTTCCAGGAGATACACATCATTTTCCTATATTTTTATGTATTTTTTATAAGATCGGCGATTTGATCGTTGATACTAATGAATTGTACTAATCTTGACTACAAGATGTTCGAGAGAAAAAGAAGCTCACATTGAAGCCTTATGAGCTGTTGCCTGGGCAAAATGTCTAGGACAGCAAGCAACAACTTTCTTCGTGTTAGAATCCCTCCCTAATCAAGACAACGATAAAGCGGCCTTGGACTTGAACTGATGATTCAGGAGCATTTGATTTAACTAATCTTCTACACGTAATGCAAGTGATGTTGTTATCACCTTTTTAGCTTTATATATGCTTCAAAAGAGTTAATTAATCTGCTTTGGGTATATATTCTAAAAACAATACTTTGGGTTATGTATATAAAGAATTATTTTGACAGTGTTAAATGGAACGAGTTCGGTCAAACGATCCTTTACTTTTTATGCAATTTGTTGCAAACCTGGGCTATTGCTATTTCAGTAATTTCATGATTTCTCTTGTGTGATAAATATCTTATCAGGTTCGATTATAACCATTAAAGGTTTGTTATTTGTTTCCCTAGTGTGGAGACGTAGCAAAGAGTGCAGTGTAAGACGAACATAGTGCCGGAGGCGTGACGCGACCACAATGGAGCTCAAGCAGGTGTCTTGACGAGTTGACAGCGTGGTGCATGCTAAATTTGTTGTTCCTTATGTTGAACATTCACAGAACCACTCTAAAATCATGGCAATAACTCAACAAGTCTTCGGATAACTCGGGAAGCTTTCAATCGTTGTTAAAAACAATATTTCAGAGGGAGATATCTCTAATATAATGTAGAACAAGCAGCAACAAACTCAACTTTTCTTCCACTCTTTCTGTCAGAGCTCGGTCAGTTGTCGTGTCGAAACTAAAGTTGTGTTGTAAGATATGTGAAGACACAACGCCAATTGCCACATATCTTAATAACAATGGCTAAAGTACTGTATTTTTATCTATAGCAAAATACAGCGACTAGTCAATAAAGAAAAACACGAACACTCAACTGGTCAATAAAGGATGAGTTTTTTTTTACTATATCTTCGCCTATTATCTCTCTCGTTAATGATTTGTTTGAGTATTTCCTGCTGCTAGCCTGCGATTATTCAACAACAGAAACTTAACTCACTATTGGGTTGTTTTTTTTTTTTTGGGTGATGCGACCGACCGACGTGCACAAGCGTGGCCAGACGAGAAGATCCCGCCGGGCCGGCACGTGCCGGGGTCGCCATCCCCGCGTCGGTCCCGGCGCAAAAGCTCACGTCAAGCCGCTAGTACGCCTGGGTTGGGTGGCAGTTGCATCCCTGCCATGCGTGGGCCCTCACCACAGCTGAACGAGCTCGACGCTTCGACGTGTTCACAGGTAACTCGTCCACGTTTGTTACTTTTTACCAACGTTAAATGCTGCAATATTACCATCTACCTGTACGCCTGTAGCTGGTCTACGTGTACACTACACGCGCACGCTTCCTGTTCCTGCCGGTTCTTTCTTCTTCCACGTCTGTGTCGGCAATAATAAGCGGTGGCTCGAGCTGCTGCCAATATGGTTAAAGATCATTTCGGGGGGCATGACGGGGTGGAGCTCCAGCAGTAATGGGTCACGCTGCGATGGGCCCATGCTCATTCCAGCCGTCCGTGTTGCTGCCCGTGATCGCAGTAAAATGCCCCGCGGCCGCCGTGAGCGACCCAAACCAAACTTTGGCACGGCGCGCGTCGAAATGCCATTCTTTTGAGATGGTTCGAAATGACTCGTCTCTCACGGGTCGTAGCCAGCTTGGGTTTGACCCCGCCTTGCGGCTTTATTTATTTGGGTTGCTACGTCGCCGATCCAGTTTCTTATAGAGGCCACGTACGCAATACTAGTGCTGCACCACGTGTCAGTGAAGGCATGAAACGAAAATCTCCTGTCCTCCTGATCCGCTGTGTTCCCGCACCTGCATTGCAAGAATAGTAGTGCTCCATATGATAAGACAGATCGGATAAGATAGCGTTTGGTTGGTGTTAGGCATCGGAAGATATTTATGTAAGTGAAATGCTACGTACCAGAAATGTGGTGGGCATACATACACGTCCAAGCAAGCACCTCATTCCAAAACCGGCGAGGATCGAGGAGGAGCTCGGCAAGGTCGGCAAGGCGCGAGAGGCCCCCACGCCCACCTCTCACGTGGCACGCCGCGCGACCAACAAAAACACCCCAGCTGCGCATTCGCCAACAAAAACACCCCAGCTGCGCGACGGGACCCACAGGAGGTAACCCTCGGGAAGCCGGCCACGTGAGCCTCCAGATTACGTGGTAGCTTTCGATTGGTTTGGGGCTTTAGCTGCGACCCAGCCTGGCCGCCACGCCACGGGCGAGAGGGAGAGAGCTTATCGGCTTATCCTGTCACGGGCGACCGGCACCTGCCCGTCGCCAGGCAGGTGGGCGGTGACCGGAGAAGGAGGGAACGACGTGCGGGAGAGCTGTACTAGCTTTACTTTCGGGGGGGTTACTTACAGCTGTGCAGTGGATGGCGATTGACCCCAGCCGCGCACGGAATTTACACATGTTCGCACGCCTTGTTTCTCGGGGTCAAGTAGATGGTGCGGGTTTAACGGGTCCGGCTTCATTTCATAATGCTTATCAAGGCCATGACGGGCTACGGGCCTCCGGCAACGCTGGTCTAACACCATTTCGTACGTAGATAATTCAAAATTTTGTTTTTTAAAGTGAAAAACTGGTCATAAATTGATGAAGAAAAAAATCCACCTTGGCGGCATGCGCTGCACGCACCGAATCGTGCGGACGCAGCGTATCCTCCGCAAACAACAGCAACGACGACGAGAGGAAACCCAGCCGTTAGGCGACCGCGACAATCGTCTATCCATCAAACTATCCCACATCGTGGGGCAGGACCGTCATTTCCAGCGCGCCTCCCCCCAACTCCTTTCCAATCCGGATAAGCCCATCCCTCCCCACCGCCTGCTCCCGGTCGCCCCGTCCCGTCCGCTTCCCCTTTCTTCCCTTCACATATGTGGATTTCATCTTCCTCTCGGTCCAAGACAAGCCAAACCGGGTGCGAATCCGCTGGATTTGTCTTGGGCTGACTCCACTATGTGGATTTCAGGACATCAAGGCCGTTGCTAATTTTCCACGGACCGGATCGAGCCACCTCAACGCATCTCCAGTAGCTGCACACCCTCCTCGTTAGCTCGACGGGTGACGATAGATTTTTTAAAAAAATTTTGGCTCAGTGCTGTCGCTTTAACCGTAAAAATAGCTCTGTTAGCATTAAAATTATAAATCTAACTCCCCACCAAGCACGAATGAATAAGAGATTGACGCGTTAAACTTCCCGCACTGGGGAGCGCAGAACTGCAGAGTTAGACGCGGAAGACGAGTAAGCACAAGAAATAGGGGCGCGGTGCAGAATGTCACGGGTCCAGCCCGGTTCTGCGCCATCGAAGCACGACAGCTCCTTCGACTGCTTTCTGCGGTACCGAAGCGCGTGCGAGGGTGGACAGCAATCGGGACTCTCCTATTTTCGTGCATAATTTTCCAAGCAATCTGACCAACTCCTAGTCTCGTTTCGAAAAACGTGGAGAAGTACAACTCCTCTTGGACTCATTCCTTTGGTAAGCATGGCATGCATAAGACTATCTTAATTTGACTCTCTTTCCTGCGCTCCGGTACCGCGGAAGGTAGCGGAGGAGCTGACGTGCTCCGGTGGCACACAACCAGGCTAGGCCTGTGATATTCCGCGCCGCGCCCCTGGTTTCTACGTCTGCCCGTCTTTCGCGCCTAGCCCCACCGTTCCGTGCTCCCCAGCGCGGGAAGTTCTACGCGTTAGTCTCCCGTTCTTCCGCGTTTGGCAGGGGATCAGATTTTAAATTCGATACTAATATGACTATTTTTGCAATTAAAATGACAGCACAAGCAAAAAAAAATACAAAAATTGCGACGGAGCACGGCTGAGATAATGAGGCGGCATAAGCGTGACGGCGAGGAAGATGGGGAGGGAAATGGTTTTCGTCGGAGAAACGGAACCGAGGGCAGCGTAGAGTCTGGGAGGAGGCCATCAAGCTCGCGGTGGAGCCGTGTGCGTGCCATCGACCACCGAGAGGTCGATCGTCTGTGAGGAGACGCAACTGGCGAGACAAACGGACGATGGGTTTACAAGAAGCCATATGTGGAGGCTTGAGTACCCTGAACGAAGGAATACGACGAGGGCGTCGCGCGAGCTGCACGGGCGATTCTAGCCTTCACATGTAGGATCCCCCGAATGGGGTATAGGCTTAGTTTTCTTATACACGCGAAGAAGAAAAACGAGGTATGCCCGAAAAATTAGCAACGGCCTTGATGTCTTGAAATCCACCTAGTGGAGTTCTAAGACAAATTCAGGGGATCCGCACCCAGCTAAACCCGATTCATTTCCGCTCCCCATATTTATACTTCCTTCCCCACTGGCCCACTCCAACCCCACCCGCTCTTATCTCCCAGAAGCTTCCACAAAAGTGATCTCCCAACTCCCGTCTCACCACCTCCCCCTCTAGCTCTTTCTCCTTCGCGGATTTCTCTTCATGTGCCATCCTCACCTCCTCACCCTATGCAACACGCACAGATAGGAAGCTGAAGTTGGCGATGCCTTCGCTCTCCTGCCACAACCTCCTTGACCTCGGTGCCGCGGCCGACGACGTGCCCCTGCCGCCGTCGCCCACTCCGCTCCGCCTCCCGCGCGTCATGTCCGTCGCCGGCGCCTTCCCGTCCTCGCCCACCTCCCCCTCCCCGCCCGCGCTGCCGCGCCGCGTGATCGTGTCCCACCGCCTCCCGCTCCGCGCCGCGCCCGACGCGGGCTCCCCGTTCGGGTTCTCCTTCACCGTCGACGCGGGCACCGTCGCCTACCAGCTCCGCTCCGGGCTGCCCGCCTCCGCGCCCGTCCTCCACATCGGCACCCTCCCACCGATCGCCACTGAAGCGGCCTCCGATGAGCTTTGCAGCTACTTGCTCGCCAACTTCTCCTGCCTGCCGGTGTACCTGCCCGGAGACCTCCACCGCCGGTTCTACCACGGCTTCTGCAAGCACTATCTGTGGCCGCTCCTCCACTACCTCCTCCCGCTCACGCCCTCGTCTCTCGGCGGCCTTCCGTTCGACCGCGCGCTCTACCATTCCTTCCTCTCTGCGAACAGGGCCTTTGCTGACCGCCTCACCGAGGTGCTCAGCCCCGACGACGACCTCGTCTGGATCCACGATTACCATCTCCTCGCCCTCCCCACCTTCCTCCGCAAGCGCTTCCCGCGCGCCAAGGTCGGCTTCTTCCTCCACTCGCCGTTCCCCTCCTCGGAGATCTTCCGCACCATTCCCGTCCGGGACGACCTCCTCCGCGCCCTCCTCAACGCCGACCTCGTCGGCTTCCACACCTTCGACTACGCGCGGCACTTCCTGTCCGCGTGCTCGCGGCTGCTCGGTCTGGATTACCAGTCCAAGCGCGGGTACATCGGCATCGAGTACTATGGCCGCACAGTGACGGTCAAGATACTGCCTGTGGGGATTGACATGGGCCAGCTGAGGTCGGTGGTGTCGGCGCCGGAGACGGGGTTGGTGGTGCGGCAGGTGGCCGAGGCATACAAGGGGCGGCGCCTGATGGTGGGCGTCGACGACGTCGATCTGTTCAAGGGGATTGGGCTCAAGTTTCTCGCGATGGAGCAGCTGCTCGTGGAGCACGCCGAGCTGCGCGGCCGCGCCGTGCTCGTGCAGATTGCCAACCCGGTGCGCAGCGAGGGGCGCGACGTGCAGGAGGTGCAGGACGAGGCCAGGGCGATCAGCGCCCGGGTCAATGCGCGGTTCGGCACGCCCGGGTACACCCCGGTCGTGTTGATCGACCGCCCGGTGTCGGTGCACGAGAAGGCTGCGTACTACGCGGCCGCCGAGTGCTGCGTGTTAAGCGCCGTGCGGGACGGACTCAACCGGATACCGTACATCTACACGGTGTGCCGGCAGGAGAGCACCGCCCTCGAGGACGCGCCCAAGCGGAGCGTCATCGTGCTGTCGGAGTTCGTCGGATGCTCCCCGTCGCTCAGTGGGGCGATCCGGGTCAACCCGTGGAGCGTGGAGTCCGTCGCGGAGGCCATGGACACCGCATTGAGGATGTCTGAGGGCGAGCAGCGGATGCGGCACGAGAAGCATTACAAATATGTGAGCACCCACGATGTCGCCTACTGGGCGCGGTCGTTCGACCAGGACCTGCAGCGAGCCTGCAAGGATCATTTCTCGCGGCGGCATTGGGCGATCGGGTTCGGGATGAGCTTCAAGGTGGTGGCGCTCGGCCCAAATTTCAGGCGGCTTTCCGTCGAGCACATTGTGCCGCCATACCGTCGGACGAACAATCGGCTAATTCTCTTGGATTATGATGGAACCGTAATGCCAGAGAGTTCAATCGATAAGGCGCCGAGCAATGAGGTCCTTTCTGTATTGAATCGTCTGTGTGAGGATCCAAAGAACAGGGTGTTCATTGTGAGCGGGCGAGGGAAGGATGAGCTGAGCAAGTGGTTTGCGCCATGTGAGAAGCTGGGGATTGCTGCGGAGCATGGTTACTTCACCAGGTAGAGATCTCTAGACACTAACCGTTCAATTGTGAAGATCTGCTAGTTGGTACGACGTTACTTTGCTTGGATTTTGGTCGTGCCTGTTTTAGATTTGGACAAAATCTTTAGAAAGGTTGTCAATTACGCAATGGTACGACAACCAGTACATTTAAGGAAACATTTCAAGCTACATAATGAGTCACCAACAGATCTAGATGCTTAACTAGGGAAGGCCTCTGACTAGCCTTAAATCAACACACATGCTTCCTGAACAAACCTAGGAGGCTTAATTTTGGGTGGTGACAGGATTGATTTGGACCATGATGCTAAACATAGATAAGGGGTTTAGCATACTATGCTAGTGCTCTTTTAGTTACAAGACCATTCAAATTTGTGGTTGCAAAATGTGATGTTCATTAACACTGGTGACTGCAGGTGGAACAGGGACACACCCTGGGAGACCTGCGGGTTGGCTGCGGACTTCGATTGGAAGAAGACTGCCGAGCCTGTGATGAGGCTTTACACAGAGGTAACAGATGGTTCGTCTATCGAACACAAGGAAAGCGCGCTAGTTTGGCATCACCATGAGGCAGATCCAGATTTCGGTTCATGCCAGGCGAAGGAACTGCTTGATCATCTTGAAAATGTGCTAGCGAACGAACCAGTCGTAGTGAAGAGGGGCCAGCATATCGTCGAAGTTAATCCTCAGGTAAGCCCGTGCAAAGCTTCTCACTTAGTTGTTCTACAGTATGTTTGATTAATTAAGCTCTGTAGACTTCTATGCAACATGTTGATCAACTAGATGTAGCTATCAAACTAAAGGTAACAGATAAGGATTGATCTAATCCAATCCAGTCTTCATCCACCACATGCTTGGGACAATCTATATCTTCTCAACAAGTAGGATATGAATCAGTATGGACCATGCCCCGTGTGCACTGGAAAATTCACGAAAAGAGCACCAGGTCTTTTTATATTGTCCCCACTGGAAAGCAACATGTCGCACCATTCAATTAGCATTTGTGTCATTTGCCGGCAACCACTTCGACATTTCAAGATTGGTAACATGCAAAAATATCTTTGTCATGCAAGGGCATTAGCATTTGTGTCATTTGCCGGCAACCACTTCGAAATTGTAACATGCGAAAATATCTGTCATGCAGGGCATAAGCAAAGGTGTGGTTGTGGAGAGCCTCCTGTCATCCATGGTGAGCAGAGGGAAGCCGCCTGATTTCGTCCTGTGCATCGGAGATGACCGGTCCGACGAGGACATGTTTGAGAGCATCGTGTGCCCGACAGGCAGCAACATTAAGCTCCCAGCAACCAGCGAGGTGTTTGCCTGCACGGTCGGCAAGAAGCCGAGCATGGCCAAGTATTACCTCGACGACACGGTGGACGTTATCAAGATGCTGCAGGGCCTGGCAAATGCGCCGTCGCAGCGGCCAAGGACGGTGCAGCTCCGAGTCTCCTTCGAAGGCTCACTTTGAGAGGATTTTGCCGCACAGTATAAAACCAAGGAGGGAGTAACTAATGATGAAGATTATTCAGTTCGTGTGGTTTAGGATTAGCTGCAGTTACAGGACGAACATTTTTCTTCTTTTATTTTTGTTACATTTCCAGCCGCCTCCTTCCATGCATGTATATGCCCGTATGATATATGTCAGAATGTTTCGGTCACCTTGTATATGTAGTTGACGATGACGACGAAATCAGAAAAAAAATGATTCTTTCAGCCATGTTGTCTGCACTCTCCACTGTTGCTTCATCCAGTGGTGGTCTCATTCAGTCACGCTTTTCACCTTTGCTGCATTATTACAGACCGATATGGATGCCCGCCGGATAGTGCCAGCGACCAGATCTTGTTCTACTTATCCAAATTCTCCGCTCCATTCGGCCGCCGGTGTTTGACGGCGACTCGCAGGAGTCGCCGGAGCGGCGACCCGATCCTCGAGCCGGCCGTTGGCTGTCGCTCGCCATGCCCTGCCCCGTTGCTGTGGAAAGGAAGGCGATTTTCAGACTCAGGTATGGCGATGGGAGCCTACTTATGGCCAACTTGCAGTTCGCATTACATGGACGTTTCTCTGTTGCGTCCGGCACGCCTTGGGGCAGACATTTCACAGTTCCTAGGAGTGAATTGAATAGGTAAAGTAAGGTAGGGTTTCCCTTCTTTTTGGTCGAGGGCTGGCTGCATGCCATGATTACAGTTCGAAATTTTTTTGTTACGAACGACGGCTGCGTTCTGTTAGTAGCCAGCAGCACACTTGATGTGGTACACGCGAGACAGGGATCGGTGTTGTTAAAGGACAGCTAAAGCAAGGACGGGTGATCCAATTAGCTAACTCGGTTATCTTCCCCCAAACAAAACACAGCCTTTAGGTTCGATGATTCAGATGTCTGGCTCAACAGCCACATTCTGTCGGTAACCGAACGTGTCTGCTCAGTACACTGTACACACGAGCAGTTGTTTCCTTCGTGTCCTCGGATAAGCAAATAGTAGTTGCAACTCGAGATCTGGTTAAGAGAAGAATGGCACGACCTAAGTATCATCAATTTGAGAAGTCATCAAAATCTCGATATGTCAAGCTTCTCTGAAGCTGCCCCAGCTCGAGCCTGGAGAGTTCCAACTTGGACTTGCCTTAAGATCAAAATGACAGTCTACATTGACCCGGCTGGGGAGGTATGCACGAATCCTCTCAAGAGTACTTTTGGCAGCCACCTCTACCCATGCAGAAACTGAAGTCAACAAAGGTAGCCCAGGATAAGATATGCATGCAGTGCTTGGCAATGAGCTTTCTTATTCTTTTCGCCACTCATACCCACCCAATCTTCCGTCGATTCCATGGACACTTGCCTTGTCATTGCCATACCGAATCTTCTACCTAGGATGCCATCACAGGTTTCGTCTCAGGTCATAGTAGCAATGTCTTAGCAGCATCGCATTGAGACGTTTCTTGGTCGCCAACCGAGCGAACGGACCAGAGCGTGCGCTTAGTCCATGTCGCCCCAAAGATCGGGGTGGCGTAGACTGACCGCATGGCCGGCCGGTCGCTAAGCAGGATGTGCCGTCTGCTCTCTCCTGACCAGGTTCAGAGAAATGGTAGGCCTCGCCGCTTCGATTTGATCAGATCGAGAGGCTGGCATGCACGGCATCTCGTGCTTCTACCACTACTAGTTACGTGGCGTTTCTTCCTGGACCGACTGGCCCGGTTTAGGTAAAAGGGTTAGTTCTACGTGTTCTTGATTGATTGGAGAGAGAATAATATCTCCAGGTTGCTTGTATGCATCCATGCTGCAAATGGAATTGGCATAGATTCTGAAACCATTTCTGTATGAACTGCACTCTTGCTAACTTACGTTTGTATATTTTTATCCTCAAAAGAGCATATTTGGAAGCACTCTGTTTTTTAAGTTTTGATGCTTTTCTAGAAGAGCTGGAGTGTTTTTTTCTTCTTCTCTGTAATAACTTGTGTGACCCTTCCATTTGCATGGCACGCTGAGTTAGTGGATGTCTTCACTTGCAAACTCTTGTGGACTCCGCATGGATAAAGCACTGGTGTTTCCAATTGTTCTGTGCAGTAACCGTGCGCACAAAAGCTCTGTCACGTTGCTATCCCCCAAAAGTTTTTTTTCTTCTCCTGTTTTTGTCTGTATTTTCGTGTTCTAAGACATCAAAAATTCTTTTATCTTGTGATCTTCATCTCGTTATCTCATGACTGGTGCCGTCACAAGTGTCGACTTCAGGATTAACCGAGAGGAGGACAGTGAAGCGTAAGCTCACCGGTGCGATCTAATATTAATTTTTGCTCAGTTTGCTACTACGCTAAGACAAAAGTTTCGATATGACAAGTTTGGTTTCCATCGTCACCAGCTTATGAATTTGCTACTTCATAAACTCCAACCTAATTGTGCTGCACCTGCATTACATGACATGCTAATATTTTGCTCGGTTTAACGCTACGCTGAGAGAGAAGTTTCGATATGACAACCTAGGTTTCCATCATCACCAGCTTATGAATTTGCTACTTCATAAACTCCAACCTAATTGTGCTGCACCTGCATTACATGACATGCTAATATTTTGCTCGGTTCAACGCTACGCTGAGAGAGAAGTTTCGATATGACAACCTAGGTTTCCATCATCACCAGCTTATGAATTTGCTACTTCATAAACTCCAACCTAATTGTGCTGCACCTGCATTACATGACATGCTAATATTTTGCTCGGTTCAACGCTACGCTGAGAGAGAAGTTTCGATATGACAACCTAGGTTTCCATCATCACCAGCTTATGAATTTGCTACTTCATAAACTCCAACCTAATTGTGCTGCACCTGCATTACATGACGTGCTTGTTAACGGATATAATCTGGTATATCTCAAACCTCTACGAACAAGGAGAGTTCTCATCTTGTACAACACGTTGCTGCTTCTGTGTCTAAACCGATCAGCATGTAATTGTAATCAACTCAAACTGTTCATCGTCCGACAAATATAAGCAGCGGCCAACACCCAGTTTTGGTGTGCGAGCTATTCAATCCTTCGTATCTCTGTATCATTATTTTACATAGTATCAGAGCCTCCCTCTTCTACTCCACCATGTCTGGTTCAAGCTAGGCATCTCTCACGGCGGTGTCTACGCCAGCGACAAGCTCTTCGGCAATGACGTCAATTTTAGCAGGATTGTTCCGGCACCTTCCTTCGGTCATGTAGTCAATGTGAAGCTTGGCCGTGGGAATTTTCTACTTTGTAAAGCACAGCTGCTTCCGTTCTTACGAGGGCAACAATTGCTCAACTATGTTGATGGTTCCTTGCATACTCCACCTCCGATGATCTCGAACAGTTGGTGATGAAGTGCGTGTAGTGCCGAATCCAACCTACCAGATTTGGGTTCAACAAGGTCAACTTGTGTTGAGTTCTCTTATGTCATCTCTATCGCTAGAAGTACTTGTGCAAGTCTTGTTCCTCTCAACTTCAGCCGAAGTATGGTCAACCCTCGATCGCATGTTGTTAGAAAAATGGGGACAAATAGACACACGAATTTTTACGTAGAAAACCCTTGCGAAAAGAACCACGGGTGCCAACCGGCGATGATCACTATATGTGGAGTGTTTACAAATCGCAGGGGATTACAATGATGCGTCAACTCTCCCCGTGCGGCTTACAATAGGTATATAAAGGGGTAAATGACTTAGAGTCCAAGTAGGAAACTTATCCGCTAATGTGGAAACTGATCCGGACTCATCCATATTAGACAATTCGGATCACAATATCAACAATCTCCACCTTGAGACGTATTTCCTCTTGTAGCATAATGAAGAATCATCAATCACTAAAATATCTCCACAATAAGATAAAAATCATCGTGCACATATAGCACTCTGACTATCATAAAATATAGTAGTGCAAGAATTATCTCCACAAAGCTCAATGTACAAACCTCTCAACCAAATAGCTTCTTTACAAGCTTCAGAAAATAGCCATATATTCTGCTTCAGTGGTAGATAAGGCTACAGTAGCTTGCAAACTTGCTTTCCAGCTAACAGCACAACCACCAATAGTGAAAACATAACATGTGAGAGACCTCCTCTTGTCTAAATTACCAGCATAATCAGAGTCAACATAACCAACAAGTTCATCTCTAGAATTTCCAAACTGCAAACGAGCATTATAAGTGCCACGCAATATCTAAAAATCCACTGAACTGCTTTCCAATGCTCTTTTCCAGGACTAGCCATGTATCTACTAACAACACTCAGTGCATGAGATAAATCAGGACGAGAACAAACCATGACATACATAAGAGAACCAACTGCACTGGAATATGGAACTCCAGACATGTACTCAATATCATAATCTGACTCAGAACATAAAGCTGAAGATAATCTGAAATGCGAAGCTAATGGAGTACTCACTGGTTTTGCATCATGTATATTAAAACGACGAAGAACCTTCTCAATATAACCTTGTTGACTAAGGTATAATTTGCCAGATTTCCTCTCTCTAACAATCTCTATGCCAAGAATTTTCTTTGCTGCACCTAAGTCTTTCATCTCAAATTCATTACTCAATTGTGCTTTCAGTTTTGCTATTTCCGACTTATCTTTTGCAGCAATCAACATATCATCAACATAGAGAAGCAAATAAGTAGCCGAACCATTAACAGTCTTTAAATAGACACGGCTATCATAATCAGACCGCTTAAAATCATGAGAGAGCATACAAGAGTTAAATCTCTTGTAGCATTGCCTAGAAGATTGCTTCAAACCATAAAGAGATTTCTTTAATCTACAAACAAGGTGTTCTTTTCCAGGAATAATAAAACCCTCAGGTTGGTCCATATAAATATCTTCCTCCAACTCCCCCATGTAGAAATCCAGTTTTAACGTCTAATTGTTCAATTTCATAATCATACATAGCAACAATACTAAGTAAAGTGCGAATAGAACTATGCTTCACAATTGGGGAAAAGACATCATTAAAGTCAATACCTGGAATCTGACTATAACCTTTAGCAACCAACCTTGATTTATACCTTGCTGGTTCAGTAGGAGAAATACCTTCCTTTCTTTTGAAAATCCACTTGCAATGAACAAGCTTTTTCTCCTTTGGCAATTTCATTAGTTCCCAAGTGTCATTCTTTTCAAGCGACTCCATCTTATCATGCATAGCAGTTATCCAATTATTACTATCAGTGGAATCAATAGCCTTAGAGTATGATGAAGGTTCTACATTACCTTCAATTTCTTCTGCTACACTCAAAGCATAAGCAACAATATTAGCTTCCTCAATCAACCTCTTGAGTGGATTAATCTCTCTGGTGGTTGCTCAACAATAGGAGGATTCTCAACAATAGGTCCATCATGAACAACAATATTTTTCTTATCTGATGTGTTATTTGAACCAACAAATTAATCCACCTGAACACTTCAATTCTGCTCATTCTTAACAGGAACATTAGTAGGCAATTTATCATGAAGTATAGCAGATTCAATAAAGACAACGTTTTTGCTAATCACAACCTTATGTGTTTCAGGATTCTATAATTTATATCATTTGACACCAGATTTATAACCAAGAAAGATGCACATAACAACTCTAGGCTCTAATTTTCTATTATCAACATGAGCATAAGTTGTAAAAAAAAAATCAATTCTGAATAATTTGCTGGAGAACCAGACCATACATCAATTGGAGTCTTCTTTTCAATTGCAATAGAGGGTGATCGATTAATAAGATAACAAGCAGTGGAAGCGGCTTTAGCCCAAAAACACTTATGCAAACCTGCATTAGACAACATGCAACGGGCCTTGGAGATGATGGTCCTGTTCATACGCTCAGCTACACCGTTTTGTTGAGGAGTATGGGGAACGGTGTAGTATCTGACAATGCCTTTAGTATTGCAATATGATTCAAATTTATTAGAACAGAATTCCATTCCATTATCAGTGCGAAGTTTCTTTACCTTCTTTTCAGTTTGCCTATCAATCATAGTCTTCCACGCTTTAAATGCTGAAAATGCTTCTAATTTGTGCTTCAAGAAATAAGGTCACACTCTTCTAGAGTAATCATCAATAATTGTTAACATATAGCTAGTACCTACTAGCGATGTCTTGGTAGATGGCATCCACAAATCAGAATGCACATAATCCAAAATACCTTCTGTATTATGAACTGAAGTATTGAATCACACCCTCTTGTGTTTGCCAAACATACAGTAACTACAAAATTTCAGCTTGCCAATGCTATGTCCCTCAAGAAGTCATCTCTTGCTCAATTCTGCCAAACCAATTTCACTCATATACCCAAGACGCATATGCCAAAAATTATTAGCATCAGAATCAGATAATGAACTTGAAATTACAGCAACACTACCTGGTATTGTAGTACCCCACAGATGGTACAGATTGATAGTTTTAATATCAGCTTTCATCACAATAAGAGAGCCTTTTGATACCTTTAAAACTCCACCTTCACCAGAATACTTGTACCCTTTGGCATCAAGAGTACTCAAAGAGATGAGATTTCTTTTCAAATCTGGAATGCGCCTCACATCTGTCAAAGTTCTCACAATGCCATCAAATATCCTGATCTGAATTGAACCAATTTCTGCAACCTTACAAAATGAGTTATCACTCATCAACACAGTATCACCTTCAACAGGTTCATAAGTAGCAAACTATTCCGTATTAGGACACATAAGAAAGGTACAAGCAAAATCAAGAATCCATTCATCATTGGTCATAGCACATCCAGCAAAGGCAACAAGAATTTCTCCATCAGTACTATCATCAGCAACAAGGGAGGCTTTACCTTCATCATCTGGTTTACCTTTTGGCTTACTCTCTTTTCTTTATCCTGTAGTTTCCAGCATTCAGAGATGTTGTGCCCACTTTTCTTGTAATATTTGCATGACTTGTACTTGCCTCTTGATTTTGACTCGTTCTTGTAGCCGTTCGAACTTTTGCCTCGAGATCCATTGTTTGAGTTATTCTCCTTTTGCCTGCCACGAATAAACAAGCCTTCTTCTTGCGAGCTTGTATTTTCAGAAGGTATCATCTGTTTCATCTTTTCCTTAGCATGCAAAGCTTCATAAACTTTATTAAGCATGAGAGTATCTCTACCATATAATATTGTATCTCTGAAACTTGAAAAAGAGCTAGGCACTGAATACAAAATAATAAGACCCAAATCCTCATCATCATATTTTACCTCCATCGACTCTAGGTCGTCAACAATCTCTTTAAACACTGAAAGATTATCAAGCACGGATCCTCCTTCTTACAATTTATGGGAGTACAATTTCTGCTTGAGATGCATCTTACTGGTGAGATTCTTTGTCATGCAAATTTGTTCCAGCTTCAGCCATAATGCAGCAGATGTTTTCTGCTTCAAAACCTCCTGCCAAATATCATTTGATAAATGAAGGTGAATCCGAGATAAGGCCTTACAGTCTTTGTGCTTATCATCTGCGGTCCATGCAATAGGTTGTTTCTCAAAACCTTCCAATGCATCTGTACCAACACAACCCCCATCTTGACTCGCCACAGCGAAAATCTTGTGTCTTGTCCTAAGAGTGAAAGATCATACTTCAAAGTCGCAATGAGGAATAAAACCTGAAATTTGCTGGTACTGATCTGTGTAAACCTAGCAAAAATCATGACCTCTTTGGTACACATTCTGTATACGCGAAACAAGAATCTTCAAAACTCCTGGTGCACTTATTGGGTGTCCGAAGCAAAAATTGCCAGAATTTTGGATCTCCAAGTGAACTGATCTGTTGGCTTGCTCGGGTGGAACGAAGCAAAGAAAAAACAAATCTCCAAAAAAGACTACTTCACGTGAAACATCAGAAGCTTTGTTTTTTTTATTCAATAAAGAAAGGCTTTCTTGGTACTAGTGTCAGCTGATTTCTTCTTCTCTACTTTCTTTGATTGTCTGGGCTGGTATTGGGCGTGCTGCTTTGACTTGGTTTCTTCTCGTGTAGACTTGCGCTGCTTGCGACGCACGCGCGTTTGGACTGAGCGACGCTGTCGATGACGCACCACGTGTGTTGCGGCGGATGACACACGCGATGCTGGCGCTGAAGGACCGAGGCGACAAAGCCGCGGTGAGCGAGGCAAGACGGCGGCGGCGACCGAAGCGATCTATTATTTTTTTTCGTGTCTTTCTCAGAACCCTAATATCCTGCGCTCTGATATCACTTGTTAGAAAAATAGGGACAAATAGAGACACAAATTTTTACGTGAAAAACCCTTGTGGGAAAAACCACGGGCGCCAACATGATCACTATATGTGGAGTGTTTACAAATCGTAGGGGACTGCAATGAGGTTTCAACTCTCCCCGTGCGGCTTACAAGAGGTATATAAAGGGGTAAAAGACTTAGAGTCCAAGTAGGAAACTTATCCGCTAATATGGAAACTGATTCGGACTCATCCATATTAGACAATTCGGATCACAATATCAACACATGTTCTCCTCCCAGTCCAGGGCAAGGATCATGCAGGTTCACATGTAACTCATGAACACACACAAGAAAGATATGTCCGGAGTGGAGTACTTCGCCAAGATGAAGACCCTCGCCGACACAATGGAATCTGTTGGACAACCACTGAAAGATGAAGAACTGATTTCATACATCCTTGCGGTTCTTGATGCTGAATACAACCCTCTGGCTACTTCGATCACCACCAGGACTGACATGATGAATCTCAATGATGTGTATGCACACTTTCTTACGTTTGAGACGCGTTTTGATTCTCAAAACTCCAGCATCAAGTTTTCAGGAGCTTCGGCCAATACCGCCTTCCGTGGTGATAGAGGTGGTCGTGGCCGAGGACGAGGGCGAGAATGTCATGACAATCGTGAATGTCAAGTCGAAGGCACAAGAAATAACAACTCCAATTCCAGTCGACTGACATGTCAAGTTCGCGAGAAACATGGCCATGTTGCACTTAAGTGTTATCACTGATTCGATCACTCTTATCAGGCTGATGACACACGCATTGCCGCCGCTGCAGCAACTTCCTACAATGTTGACACGGATTGGTATACCGATACAGGATCCACAGATGATATTACCAGTGAGCTTGATTGGCTAACTATGTGCCAGAAGTACACCGGCAATGATAAGTCCAAACAACCAATGGATCAGGTATGTTCATTAGTCATATTAGTCACTCAAAAATTAAAACTCCAACTAAGGATTTGCATCTAAAGAATGTCCTTCACGTTCCTAGAACTTCTAAGAATCTTCTTTCGGTTCATCATTTTGCCACTGACAATAATGTATTTTTTAATTCCACCCGAATTGTTTTCTTATCAAGGATCAATCAACGAAGAAAACTCTTTTCCAAGGCAAAAGTGAGGGTGGATTTATCCCCTTCATCTTGGCTCGACATCCACTAAGAGAGGATTGACAACTGTTAGAACTACTCAAGAACAGTGACATGGTCGTTTAGGGCATCCTTTCTTTTCAGTCGTTGAACAAATTATTAGGTCAAATCAATACCTTGTCTAGATATCTCCAATAAAGTGTCATTTTGTGATGCTTGTCAACAAGCAAAAAGTCATCAATTGCCCTATCCTAGTTATACTAGTGTTTCTTTATCTCCTTTAGAGCTTATCTTCTCTGATGCATCGGGGCTAGCCCCTATTTATGTTGAAGGTTACAAATATTATGTAAGTTTCATTGATGACTATAGTAAATTCACTTGGGTATATCTCTTGAAAAGCAAAGTTGATGTCCTGAAAATCTTTATAGCAAATTCACTTGGATGTATCTCTTGAAAAGCAAAGCTGATGTCCTGAAATTTTTGTTGCAAACCGATTGGAGGGGGTATAAAAACTCCAAAGCTTCTTTAATTAAATAGGTATAACCCACCACGTTTCTTGTCCTTATGCCCATCAACAAAATGGTGCCGCTGAAAGAAAGCATAGGTATGTGGTTGAGGTAGGATTATCCTTTTTGGGGCATGCTTTTATGCCAATAAAATTTTGGGATGCCGCTTTCCAAACAGCCACATTTCTTATCAATCATCTTCCTAGTAAAGTTATTGCTCTTTCTACTCAGTTAGAGCGTCTTCTTGTGACTAAACCAGACTACTCCTTTCTCAAAAATTTCGGATGTGCGTGTTGGCCAAATCTTCGGCCATAACAATCAACGAAAACTTCAATTTCGTTCCTCAGGGCGTGACTTTCTTGGGTATAGTCCCATTCATAAAGGATACAAGCGTTTATGTGTCTCCACTGGTCGTATTTATATTTCTAGGGATGTAATATTTGATGAAAGTGTGTTCCCTTTTTCACACCATTCTAACTCAAAATAGTCCTCTTCTTTGGAAGATCATCCTGTTCATTCATCTTTTCGTTGACTCCTCCATCCTTTTGTGCAAATCCAAATATAGGAGGTGACCAAATGATTAATGAACTACCTAATGATTTGTCTGGAGATCACATGCAGTCATAGGGTTCACATGGCGCAGCAACACATGATGCGGCAAGCTTGCTGGGTGCTGCCACAGCAGAAGGTGCCGCTTCTTCTATGCCGCACTTCGCGGCAGACCCGCCAGATGCCGCAACGACAAGATTTAATACTGGTGGCATTGAGGGGGCTGATTTGGTGCAATCCCGCTTGAAGTATTACATAGTGCAGCAGTAGCGGCGAACCGACCGAGGGCATGACTCCAAAATCAGATTCGTACACGTAAGGTACGCACAGTTGGAACCATACGGTATGCCTATGCCAGCACAGTGGAAAGAACATCGCTTGAGGAAGCATTTGCAAATCTAAATTGGAAACGTTCAATGGATGAAGAATATAATGCTTTAATCAAAAACAAAACTTGGCATCTTGTTCCTTCTCACAGTGGATAAAATTTGATAGATTGCAAGTGGGTTTACAAATGTCAAGCAAAAATCAGATGGGAGTATTGACAGATATAAAGCAAGATTGGTAGCAATGGGCTTCAAGCAAAGGTATGGAATTGATTATGAAGATACATGTAGCCCAGTTATGAAAGTTGTTACTATTTGCCTTGTTTTGTCAATAGCAGTATCTCGATGTTGGAGCTTGCGACAACTTGGTATTCAGAATGTGTTTTTACATAGCATTCTAGTAGAAGAGGTGTATATGAAACAACCATCAGGGTTTGAAAATAAAGAATGTCCAAGATACATATGCAAGCTTAACAAGGCGTTATATGGCTTGAATCAGACACCAAGAACTTGGTACTCCAGGTTAAGCTCTAAGTTACAAGAGCTAGGGTTTATATCATCCCGTGCAGACACATTATTATTCATATATAATCATGATGGCACAATGATTTATATGTTGATTTTTGTTGATGATATTATAGTAACAAGCTCTTCCAGCGAGGCTATTGCTAAACTGTTTCAAGATTTGCACTAAAATATCTTAGAGATTTACACCTCTTCCTGGGAATTAAGGTGAGAAAGGTGGCTGATGGTTTGGCACTGTCACAGTCTAAGTACATCTCAAATCTTCTTAATTGAGCATGTATGACAAAGTGTAAACTAGTCTCCACGCCCGTGGTAACAACTAAGAAGCTTTCATTGTCGGATGGTGAAGTGCTAGGGGTTTCGGATGCTTCAAGATATCAGAGCATTGTTGGTGCACTTCAATATCTAACATTAACTAGTCCAGTTATTGCTTTCTCGGTCAATATGGCGTGTCAATTCTTACACTCTCCAACGATAGCACCCTGGACTGCAGTTAAACAATTTTTGAGATACTTGAAGCCCTCTTCCTCAGTTTGTCTTAGTGTGCGCAAGTCTAGTTCAACTCTAGTAAGTGCTTTCTCATATGCAGATCGGGTAGGATGTCTTGATGATCGGAGATCTACAGGTGGATTCGCTGTCTTCTTTGGTTCAAATTTTATGTCATGGAGTGCTCAAAAACAACCAACGGTTTCTAGGTTTAGTACAGAAGCTTAGTACAAGGCGCTTGCAAATGCTACAGCCGAAATTGTGCGGGTTCAATATGTTCTTGGGGAGCTTGGTATATTACAAGCCCAAACAACATGTTTATGGTGTGACAATCTAGGTGCTACTTATTTGTTAGCCAATCCAGAATTCCATACACGAACAAAGCACATATAAGTTGATTTTCACTTTGTGAGAGAAAGAGTTGCACGCAAGGTCCTGTTGGTGATATGCCCTAGAGGTAATCATAGAGATGATTGTATCACGTCTATGTTTATGAGCTATAGAATAAATGCTATTCTGTTTCTTGAATGAATCATTAGTTATAAAGATTAACAAGTATGTGACTTGTTAGTGAAGCTCTTTAACTTATATAATGTCATTCTAAATGTATCCCTAGTCGAATTTCACTGGTTGGAACACTAGTGGCTCTATCGACCAGCACATGTATTAATTGATAACCATATTTCACCGGATATGGATATAGGGATATCAAATCAATAATATGAACACATGTTAGAGAACATGGTGTTGGATTGACCCACCTTAAGTCACTGTTGAGATTCTTATGATTTTATGTGTCATCAGTTGGTCTCAAGCAATGATGATGTATAATCCTTAGATCTGAGATCAATATGGTTTTCTACATGTTTGATAGTACACTTAGGGTTATCAAACGCTACTCTGTAACTGGGTAGCTATAAAAATAACTTTTGTGTATGCTATGAAACATGCAGATGAATGTGACTGGTCAGATATGATATTTATCCCTTCTAACATAACAGGAGAGATATTTCTGGGCCTCTCGATGTGGTCGGATAAAGAAAGTGCATGGCCATACCACTAACGGTCAAAGAGTCGACCACATAAAGTTATCTGTCACTTGATCGATAAAGCATTGAACAGTCCATGAATGACAAATTATCTCGCATGGAGTTCAACTAGATATCATGTGGCAAAGGAAGAATACATGAGTAGGTTGTTCAGTTCGAACAGATACAGACTAGTCGTATAGAGATGCGAGCTGGTCGTAGACTGGTCGAACATAATCATTAAGTGGTCGTAAACTGGTCGTAAGGAGTTACGAACTAGTAATGACTAAATACGAACTGGTAATATAGAGATACAAGCTGGTCATAAGTGATAAGGACTTGGTCGTAGATCATATTCCATTAAGGCTTTTTCGATATAATTTATGTGTATTCGAGAATCGTTATGTTCTGCTAGGAACCGCTAACGACTCGTGGTCGAAAAATGGTTTTCGAGTCACAATTGATTACACATGAACTTAACAGTTTACACACTTAACGGGTTGGAACAAATTTATTCGGATATGATCTGTCATGGGTCCTATATAAAAGGATGCATGAGACTATTGGGAGATATGACAGAGAACGTGGGTTGCTCCACCAGATTCCTAGCTGCCATCTTCTCGAGAGTCTTACTGTGCGAGTTGGTGCTAGCATACCGGCGTACGTTGTTCCATCCTTGGACGTGTGGATACCGTAGAGGTGCTACTGCGGTTGATGTTGCGTTAAAGGACGATCCACGACTTCTCTAGGGACGCGACTACTTGCTGGAGAAGATGATTGGCGACGAGGACGCTGGACAATCGGCTACAACCACTTCATCGACATGCTTTACGTTGGATCCGACTGCTCCAACTCTTCTTCCGCTGCACTGCACGTCTGATGGTAACGATCTATGATCTCTTGCTTACATGACATTCTGGTTTATGTGGTAGAATTTTTGAATTGCCAGCTAGTGTAGCCTACTCGTATCCTTTCAGGTCCCTGACATTCGGTTTATACCAACTTGGGATCGGATAGCAGATATTTTCATCAAGGCATTAGCAACTCGACCATTTGAAAACGTGAAGCATAATCTCTACATTGAAGACGATATTGATTGAGGGGGGTGTCAATGGATATAATCTGGTATATCTCAAACCTCTACTGAATCAGGAGATTTCTCATCTTGTACAATGTGTTGTTGTTTTCGTGTCTAAACCGATCGGCATGTAATTGTAATTGTCATAGGGGTGGCCCAACAGCCCCAACGACCTGGCGAAGCCCGCAGGGAAGACTCCGCGACCCACAAGCACGAAGGCTCCCTCTGCGGGGGGCATCAGATATCCCTTCGGGGATGCCTTGGAGATAATCCGGAGCTTCCCCGAAGGGTCTCCAAAGCCTCGCGAGGCCCGAAGCACTGGGTCTTCCAGGGCAACCTCGGAGAAGGCCCGAAGCCCCTCCGAATGGTCTCCCGAGCCCCGCGAGGCACGAAGCACTGGGTCCTCCGGGGCCACCTCAGAGAAGGCTCGGAGCCCCTCCGAAGGGTCTTCGGAGCCCCGCGAAGCCCAAAGCAATGGGTCCTCTGGGGTCACCTTGGGGAAGACCCAGAGCCCCTCCGAACGGTATTCGGGGTCCCGCGAGGCCTGAAGCAGCAAGTCCTCTGGGACCACACTAGGAGAAGTCGGAAGATGGAGCACTTTGGGAGCTGGTGAACCAGGTGAACCAGGTGCACCAACCGGATAGACCGGGCCCAGGGAGCCACACCGTGAGCCGAAGCCTACACGTAGACAAGGAAAAGTTCCTACAAACCCTGTGCGTACAGTACCTTTTTAGGGTTATGACGGTAATGTGAGTACCCTGTTTTAGGGAGCTATAAATAGGCATCCCCCTCTAAAGATCGGATCCAGTTTTTTGGAACAATCAATGCACACATTTTTCTGACAGCCGGTCCCTTCTCCTGATGACTCTTTGGTCCCTTCGAGTGTACCGAAAGTCTCTCTCTTTTACTGTCTAGTCTTCTTTTACGAGGACAATACTCAACTCGGACTATTCATCATCCAGCGAATATTGTTAGAGTTGATCTCGGGCATTTGGCCCAACGGCCAAATGCCCAATCCCCACATGATCTGCATACGATCGGCGCACCGCTTGACCAAGATGGTGGGTGGCCCTGTCGCCCGCCGCCATATAAAGGAAGGGTGGGGGCCGGCTGCACAGGTCACGAGGTTCACCGTGTGCAGCCACAAACCCTAACCTACAAAGCCCTAGATCCGATCTAAGAGGGCGGCGCTCAATGACGGAAGCACCACCACGGACACACCGCAGCGAGGAGCTCGCACCGGGACACCCCGCCACCGAGGAGCCCCCGACACCACGGCCGCCACGCCCGAGGGGCGGGATCGACACCGCCGACTCACTCGCACTCTCCACCGACCGTCGCCGCTCTAGCGCAGATCTTCACCGACGAATCGCCATGACCAATCCGACTTCATCTACATCGGACGGTAACTCTCTCTCTCTCTCGGTTTCTCTCGAACCCAAACACAAAATCCAAAAGAGCAAAAGAACAGAACCAACAATGGTATCGAGCCAAGACGGATCGGATCAGGATGGCAAAAGAAAAGAAAGGCAAAGTTTCAAAGAAAAACAATGAAGAAGAACCGAAACCCTAGCTCCGAACCGGAAACCCTAGATCTAAAGCGGTGTGCCTTACTGGCCGTGAGGACCATCAGGCGAGCCACGGGCTCGCCGGGCTCGCCGGCCGGCGCGCCTTATGCGAGACTCGAGCGGACGCGGGTAAAGGCGCGACACAAGCCGCTTCGGCGGCGCGCGCCTCGAGGGAGCGCGACGCCGAGAAGGCTGGCGGCGCGCTAGCTCTCTCTCCGTCATTGTCACTTCTGACTGCGTCGTCGCCTCGGTTTCTTCTCCGCGTAGCGCCGCTCGGGAGCGAGGTGAGAGAGAGGAGAGGAACGAATGAAGTTAGGGTTTCGGGGGCGGCAGCGACGCGCGGTTTTTGTTTAGCCGAAATCAGCGCTCAGCCGTCCGATGCAAATCAACGGCTGAGATCGAGCGCTGCGGGATGGATCGCCGAAACGCGCGGATGCGCTGGCTTTCAGCCGTCGGATGTGAATCCGACGGCTGAAAATGCGTCAAGTAAAACCCTAACGGCCGCTGTGGGCCGGACCGCACAGTAATGGGCCGGAACGGCGTTGAATGGGCCGAATTGGCCGAATGAACAGTATTTCGGCTGATTTGAACAGTAAAATCCAGAAAAAAAAATTTGATTTAGTTTATTTTCAGAAGTATTTTTTGAATGAATTTCAATAGAAAAATTGTATAAAATCTCTGTAAATTTTTGCACCAACGTGTTATTTTTCAGAGATTAAATGTGTATAGTTATAATGCTTCTGAGAATGAATTATTTTAGAATAATTACAGTTTCCGCTGCAAAAGTTAATGTTAAATAATTCTTTTAATTAAATTCGAACCAACGAGAGAATTTAATTTTTTAAGAATTTATTGTGAATTATGATATTGTTATTTTCTGACCAAAGTTGATAATAACAATATTATAATTTTAATTGATATTTTTTATACATTGTTTCTATTTCTGCCCAACGGTGATATAGTTTTAATGTATAGATAAAATTGTTTTAATTGTATGTCGTATTTTTGACCAACGTTGGAAATAAGACATATAATTTTAATGTCGTTCTCACTTTATTTGATCTACATTTTCAGGAGGATACAACTTGATGAGTTGTATCAGAGAAATACCCACTCTCAAAGGAGATAATTATGGAGAGTGGAAGAAAAAGATAGACTTAGCGTTTATCTTAGCCGAGGTGGACCGGGTCCTCACTCAAGACGACCCACCGAGCCTACGGCACGGTGAGGGTCAAAATGAGGATGATCTTGCTTGGCGAGAAAAGGCAGAGAGATCATGCTCCCTTACGGATGTCTTATGACCTAGAGCATAAGAAATGGACCACGACCAACAAGAAATGTATGGTCGTGATAAAGAAATCTGATTGAGCCCACAATTGTGGGCTCAATCATGACGTGTTTCTTGTCACGTATACCTTGATAAAATAAAGAGTCGGTTCTTGGCTCTTCAAAGACATATGCAACACGGTGATTAAGCGACTTGTGATGTAAAGGTATTCGGTGGTGGGATAAGAGAACACATATTGAGGATGAGCAACTTGGCATCCAAGCTTAAACCAATGGATTTGGCACTCAAGGATGAGTTCCTTATTCACTTGATTTTTGCTTCATTGCCAGAACAGTTTGACACTTTTGTTGTCAATTACAATATGCAGCCCGATAAATGGGACTTAGAAAAATGCATAGCTATGTGTGTTCAAGAGGAGGAAAGATTTAAATCCTCACATGGTGGATCTATCAACTATGTGAAGGATAACAAGAAAAAGAACTTCCACAAATACCTCCTTCTCAAAAAACAAGGGAAAAGCATCGTCCATCAACCTCAATGAGAATAAATTTCTTTGTAGACAAAGATCGGTGTCTTCATCTGCAAGAAGACAGGACACTACAAGAAGAACATCACGATTACTTAAAGATGATCATGGCAAAGAAAGGTGAGAACATTATTACATTCATAAATGAATGCTTGTATGTACAATATTCAAAATCCACTTGGTGGATTGACTCAGGAGCAACTGTTCATGTTGCTAATTCCTTACAGGGATTCCGTTCGACGAGGACTACGCAAAGAACCGAAAGATGCATTAAAGTCGCAAATGGAGTCCAGCGAAGTTGAAGCTGTTGGCGATCTTTCATTAGAGTTAGCTAATGGCTCCAATCTTTTACTTAGAGATGTTCTTTTTGTTCCCTCTTTACAGAGGAATTTGATTAGTGTTTCCAATTTGGACAAAGATGGTTATGATTGTAATTTTGGAAATGGCAAGTGCGAAATATTATTTAATAAAGAATGTGTTGGTCTTGCCATATTACAAAATGAGCTTTATTTGTTATCATTGTGTGATGATGTGAATGTCGTATGCGATAATGGGAGCGTCGCGTGTAGAAAGTGAATGAATCCTCGTCACGCATGTAAAGTAAAACGAAAGAGAACTCATAATGAATCGTCGAAATTATGGCACTGTCGGTTTAGGCCATATTTCGAGGGGAGAATAGAAAGACTAGTTAAGAATGAAATTCTTCCTCTATTAGAGTTCTCAGACTTAGAACAATGCAGAGAATGCATTAAAGGAAAATATGCAAAGAAAATTAAGAAAGGCGCAAAAAGAAGCACAGGAGTTCTACAAATTGTTCACATGACATTTGTGGTCCTTTTCTGTGAAAAGTGTGGATGGTTATGACTCGTTCATAACATTCACGATGACTACTCCGTTATGGATATATTTATCCAATCAAAGAAAGAAATGAAGCCTTGGATAAATTCAAGATATTTAAAGGTGAAATTGAAAACCAACACGATTTAAAGATTAAGATAGTTCGATCCGATCGTGGGGGAGTACTACGATCGACATACCCCATATGGACAAGTTCCCGGACCTTTGCGAGGTTCTTACGGAAAATGGCATAGTAGCCCAAGATTCTACAGGCGAACCTCAAGCAAAATGGAGTAGTGAAAGACGCAACTGCGTACTCGATGGATATGGTGCGAAGCATGATGAGCTACTCCACACTCCCATTGAGTTTATGGATGGGCGTTAAAAACCGCCATTCATATTCTCAATAGAGTGCCTAGTAAGTCGGTGCCCAAAACACCGTATGAGTTGTGGACGGGAAGAGTTCCTCACTAAACCACTTACGTGTGTGGGGAGTCTCACTTGAGGCTAAAGTATTTAACCCAAACCTTGGGAAGCTAGATCCCAAAGCGATGAAGTTGCCATTTCATTGGCTACCCGAAAAGTCAAAGGTTTTCGTTTCTACTGTCCAGACAGATATACAAAGTTTGTAGAAACGAGACACGCTGTCTTCTTAGAGGATGAAATGATGAGGGGGAGCATGGTAGCTCGAGAGTTTGATCTTGAAGAGAAGCGGGTATATGTGCCCACTCCGATGATTCAAGAGCCACTCTTCTCACTACTGCTGTCACGCACCGACAGTACAAGATCTTGTGGTGCAAGACTGTTATTGTTCCTCCCGTGGCAACATTGAATGAGAATGAGGAACTGTTCTTCAGATCCTATAGAACCCATTGCCACAAATGAGGGGGAGCAACAGCAGCCTCAAACAGAAGATGTACCAAATGTGGAGGCCCCAAGGAGGTCTCAAAGAGTAAGAAGATCAGCTATTTCTGATGATTATCAGATTTATCATACAGAGGAATTTCAAATGGAGGATGACCCACCTCATTTGAAGAAGCCATGAAGCGAAAATTCTTTAAAATGGCTTGAGGCCATGGAAGAGGAAATGAGGTCCATGAAGACTAATAAAGTGCAGGACTTGGAAATTGTTCCTAAAGGAGCCAAACAAGAGGGTCGTAAATGGGTCTACAAAACAAAACTCGACTCCCAAGGGAATGTAGAAAGATACAAAGCGCGACTTGTGGCAAAAGGATTTACGCAAAGAGAAGGGATTGATTACAATGAGACTTTTCTCCGGTCTCTGTAAAGATTCTTCGAATCATAATGGCATTAGTAGCACATTATGATTTAGAGTTACATCGGATGGATGTAAAGGCGGCATTTCTTAATGGGGATTTGAGGAAAATGTTTACATGGCACAACCGAAAGGTTTTGTCATGGAAGGAAATGAAAGAATGGGATGCCGCCTAAAGAAATCGATTTATGGGTTAAAGCAAGCTTCAAGACAGTGGTACTTGAAGTTTGTGAGACAATAAGAAAATTTGGGTTTAAAGAGAATGTAGAAGACAAGCGTGTCTATACAAAGTTTAAAGATGGGAAGTTTATCTTCCTAATCACGTATGTGGATGATATCCCTTCGGCTAGTAGTGATATCAATGCACATCTTGGAGACAAAGAAGTTTTATCTTCAAACTTTGATATGAAAGATCTTGGTGAAGCTTCATTCGTTCTAGGGATCGAAATTCAGGGATAGAAACAAAGGGATATTGGGACTATCACAAAAGACATACATAGAGAAAGTCTTAAAGAAATTTGGGATGCATAAATGTAGTCCTTCACCGCACCTATAGTCAAGGGCGACAGATATGGGGATTTTCAATGCCCCAGAACCGAGATGAGATCGATCAAATGAAAGCGGTTCCATATGCTTCAAATTGTCGGAAGCTTACAAGATGCTCAAGTGTACACGCATACGACTTAGCTTTTGTTACTGGGTTACTTGGCGATTCGAGCAATCTCGAATAGAACATTGAAATTGATAAAGAAAGTCTTGCGCTATTTGCAAGGAACAAAAGGCCTCATGATGACATACTGAAGATCGATTTACTCCATATAGTGGGATATCTGATTTCGATTTTATGGAGATGATAGAAAGTCGACATCCGGATATGTCTTCACTCTCGCTGGAGGAGCTATATCGTGGAAAAGCTCAAAGCAAACCGTCACTACATCATCCACAATGTATGCCGAGTTTGTAGCATGTTATGAGGCTACGGGGCAGGTGAACTGGCTAAAGAAGTTCATACCCGGTTTAAAAGTGGTTGACGACATCAATAGACCACTTAAGTTGTACTGCGATAATGAACCAAAGTGATAATGTATGCCCACAACAATAAGTCAAGTGGTCTTTGCCAAACACATTGACATAAAGTACTATGTTGTGAAAGATAAAGTTCGGGATCAAATTATAAGTCTTGAGCATATAAGTACCGCAAAGATGTTAGCGGATCCGCTTACTAAAGGCTTACCACCCAATGTGTTCAGAGAACATATAGCCGGCATGGGTTTAAAGGAAAGCCTATGATTCCTGGACTAAAAGATGGCCCAAAAGTTTAAAGTAACTATTTCAGAACAGGGAGGTGTATTGTAGCTGTTGAATCTATCGGCAATTGACCGTGACGATGAGACACGTTCTATGCACCAATTTGTGATGGAATGAGTAAAGTCAAAAGTAATTAAAGATAAAGCACAGATTGAGATCAAGGGGGAGAATGTTAGAGTTGATCTCGGGCATTTGGCCCAACGGCCAAATGCCCAATCCCACATGATCTCAAGGCATACGATCGGGCGCACCGCCCAGCCCAAGATGGCTGGTGGGCCCCTGTCGCCAGCGCCATATAAAGGAAGGGTGGGGGCCGGCTGCACAGGTCACGAGGTTCACCGTGTGCAGCCACAAACCCTAACCTACAAAGCCCTAGATCCGATCTAAGAGGGCGGCGCTCCAGCGACGGGAAGCACCACCGCCGGGACACACCGCAGCCGAGGAGCTCCGCACCCGGGACACCCCGCCACCGAGGAGCCCCGCACACCACAGCCGGCCACGCCCGAGGGACGGGATCGACTACCGCCGCCTCGACTACCGCACCTCTCCACCGACCGTCGCTGCCCTAGCGCAGATCTTCACCGACGAATCGCCATGACCAATCCGACTTCATCTACATCGGACGGTAACTCTCTCTCTCACTCTCGGTTTCTCTCGAACCCGAAACACAAAATCCAAAAGAGCAAAAGAACAGAACCAACAAATATAAGCCGCGGCTGACACCCAGTTTTGGTTTGCGAGCTCTTCAATCCTTCGTGTCTCTGTATCGTTATTTTACAATGCTAATATTTTGCTCGGTTTGCCGCTACGCTGAGAGAGAAGTTTCGATATGACAAACTAGGCTTCCATCACCACCAGCTTATGAATTTGTTTCTTCATAAACTCCAATCTAATTGTGCCGCCTCTGAACTATATATAATTAGTACATGACATGAACACTTTGGAGTTTCCTGACAACTGGAGGGCGTGCCACATGTGCGGCTGACCGACGACGACGGCAATGCTCGGTGTGTGCGAATAATTGGGCCAATCAAGGAAAGAATGCCCGTCCTTCTCGATCTGCTTCATCACTAGGATCACAAGCGCTTGGACAATGGACAGAAAGAGCTATACTTTTTTAACATGACATCGACCAAGAAATCCTTTCTGGAAAGAGGAAGAGGAGTCCATGATCCATCCAAGCAACACGACAGTTTGAGCAGATGCTCCCAGGGAGATTATCCGTGCGAATGTCCATCGGCAGCATTATTAATTGTTCGCTTCTTCTCGGGGCCAAATTTGTTACAATTGATTTATGTATACGAGGGTCGGTGTTCCGTAAGCATGTGCTGCGTATATAGCAGCCTTACGTCTCTCTTATCCAGGAATTGAAGACGATGTGCGCATCGCGTACAACGCGCGAGCAATTTTTGAGCTGATCAGAAGCCCCCTCGGGCCGGCAAGCCGGACGGCGACGGCGACGGCCACTGTTTTTTTCCGTTCGCACGTGCCGTGTGTCCTTGTGCATGGTGGCGGATCGGTTCGAACGCAAGGACGGCAGCTCGGCGACGCAGCCTTGTGCTCATCCTTGTGTGCAGTGCCTCTTGATTGATGATTCCACTTGGCCAAATTGATTATTCCCCTAAGCTGTGGTGTTGTTCTACGCTACTTCCAGAAAAACTTTACGGTTAATTTTATTGCGAGTATGTGATGGTAGTGTAAATTAAATTGGATTATTAATTTATTAAGGGTGCGATTTCGATTGCAACATCTCACTACAAAAAGAGCAACAAAAACGGTAAAAAAAATTATTGCCACAATAACAATACGATCCGAGCACTACATGAAACAAAATTCATCCTGTGCTATTCAAAAAAATCTGGAAAAACCTCATTCTCAATCATCTGTTACTGCAATACTAAAAAATACAGTACCCAACATCGATCTCAAAGTACCTGCTGCAGCAAAGAAAAAATGCGTTGAAAAATATTGCAACATCACCGTGAACAATATGCAATATTTTTTTTTTCTACTAATGCAACACTTTTTTCTACAGTGCGCAACATCTGAAAGAACAGTATACAACAATCTTTTCAACGGAACACAATAATTTTTTCAACGAGCCTCAACATCAACGTCAGAACCTCAAATCATCAAAACAAAGCAACTGAACGTTGACGCTCACCTGTGTGTGAGGAGGAGCCGTCGAGGAGGGAAGAGGAAGGGGAAGGGGACGGCCGACGGGGACCTCCTAGAGCTCGCTGCAGCAGTCGGCGGCCAGAGTCGAGCCGGCCGGCACATGGATGCGTGGGGAGGCACGCCTCCGAGTCGGGAAGGGCCAAGCCGGGGAGTAGCAGGACACAGGGTAAACATGATGCGGGTGGACGCGAGCTCAAGTCACGTGGTAGGGTCGGAGGCGCGGCCGAGTTAGCAGGGGACAGACGACGCCATAGGGAGGTGGCGCCATGGGAAATAGATGCGGCGCCGTGAGCCACAAGAGCACCCAGGAGATAGAAATGGAGGTTGTGGAAGAGGCAGCGCCATGAGCCATAAGAGCGCCCAGGAGATAGAAATGGGGTTGGGAAAAAGATGAAGAAAGAGCAAGATGGATGGTAAGGCTGGGAGCCTGGAAGACTATAGATCGAGGCGTTAAAAAAGAGACATTAGACGAGGAGTGAGTGGCTATAAATCGTCTGAAACGTTTTCATTGCTCCGTGCGTTTGTCCACTATCGTTTTACATTTATTAAGGATATAATAGATTTTTCTTTGTATTTATAATTTTTTTCGTAAAGGTATTATGGACCTTTCCCAACTAGAGTTGAAAATATATGTGATCATCATATCTTATATTTGTAATTAGAATTATACCATATCAAGATTCTATTACTCATACTTGCAGACATAGTATAACTAAATCCTAACTAATATGAACTACTAGACTAAAAGATTAAATACAAAATAATAGATAATTCTTGTTAAATTAAGTATTAAATTAAATGTACCAAAAAAAAAAGCTCTACTTCTATTGTCCTGGACGGGCAGTTGCTGGAGTACATTCGTTCACGTAACTCGCTTCTTTGGTGTGCGCGTGTGCCCTTTGTTGAGAGTTAAAAGGGAGAACTTCAGTGCACAGACGCTAAACGTGCAAAAGTAGACGTAGTGCTAATCTGTAAGGGGTTTTAAACTAAGTACATATCCCAAACCTTAGTTTTAGCATGGCGATGGTTAATTAGTTGATAATAACATCTTTTCAGAGTAACGGTGGAAACATTTTTACTACATATTTTTTTGGGGAAACAAACACATCTCAAAGGTAATCCAAAGGCTGAGAAAAACAAACAACTTACACAGAAAAAGAAATCCTAACTACGTTGCAACAGTGGAAACCGTGGCAAGAAAGATCTGGGCTTCAACCGAAAAAATCTGGGCCCAACCCGGCCTAAAAACTCGGTGGTGGTAACTGAAGGCCTCAAGCTCACCCGAACACAGGTGGTCAGTACCTGTACTTCTGCTACGAAAGTAAGGAAGGGGAATTGGGCCCCTTGAAAAGGCCCATACGAGCAGAAACGTTGCACATGCACCACGTGTTCCGTCACTCTCCTACCATGGAGGCATGGAGTCACCTCTTCAGTTTCAGTATGGAATTGTGGTCAACTTCAAGCATGAAGCTTCAGGTCATCAAGATGTACAAGTAGTAGGCAGTTGGGTGTCCTGAAGTTTGATCCTTTTGTGTCATGTAGCTTATGTTAATGAAATACATAGACTTTTACAGAAGAAACCCACAGATGTCAAAATGCATCCAGGATAGAAGAACATATTGTTATTCTGTGGCATTGTAAGATGCATCCTTCTATGTGTAAAATATATGGAATATCAGTGATAACCTTGTAATGGCAGGTTGCTAGTACTAGTACCCTCACAAAAGTCTACTGCTGTCAGTCAGAGACGACACGATTAGCCAGGCTAAAACCACGGCACCGACGGGCAAGAGGCACATGGACGAGTGAGCACACACACACGGACACGCACGGTCAAAGAAATGCTCCTCAGATTCCCTTGAGAAAACGCAACGTGTTTTTGTACGTGGTGGTGGTGATCCACCAAGGGAGTTATTTCTGCAGTTACTGACGGTGTATTTCTGCAGTTACTAACGGTGGTACTAGTTGTGCTACCAGGATCCACTAAGGCTCACCAGGGTGCACAGAACACTGAATGACCAGGTCCAAAATCGTTTTATAGATATATATCTCAGGTATGAACAGTACAGACACCCCTCAGCCCAAACGAAGGACACCGACCACAGCCCACGGCCAAACCAGCTTCCTGCACGTGGGCGCATGCACACATGGGACGTGGCCCATCCACTCAGCTAGCCGAGTGAGTCAGCGAGGCGTGCGCGCGGCCTAGCCGAGGAGACGTGCGCGCAAGAGCGACCCAGGAAGACGAGCCGAGAAGGCGTGCGCGCAACAGGTGTGCAGGAGGGCGCGCAGGATTGCAGGAGGCGAGGCGACGAAATTTCTAGCGGCGATTGGCGAAGCCACACACGCAGACCGGCAGTCGGCAGACGAGGCGAAGACGGAAGAGCTACCTTTCGATTTCTCATTTCTAGCGGGCCAGGCGGCAGGTGAGCAGCGTGGGATTCTCTTGTCAGTTGTCATCTACTCATATCTTGCCTCTTGGCTCTTGCTAGTTGCTTCTTGGACTGATTGTTCCAACAAGGCAATAAGTGGCGATGCTTCAGAGTTCAGGCATTCATGAAGCGAGTTTAGTTTGCTTGGAAGTTGGAATTAAAGTATTCTGTACTAGTACTATTTTGCAGACCGTATGTATATGAATTATGAATATATGATAGAAACAATCATGTGAGATGAGATGAGATGAGATGATTACTGATTAGTGCATCTCTTCCTCTTGCCTCTTGTGTTACTACTTACTACTTACTACTTACTACAACCAGGGGCGGATCCAGAATGAAAATAACCGGGTGTCCCATACATATCACATATATCTAATTATGAAGCAATGTTGTATTGAAATTAGAATAATAACGTGTTAAACAATTCTACATGACGTATAAAGAAATAACCATCAAAATACTTACCAAAATAAAAATTCCTACACTCATAGTAGTAGTTTTGGTTAACTGTAGCAAAGTGAATAAATGATGGATAAAGTTATCAACCATGGACAAAGATGGTCGGCATCGGTAAAAAAACAACATCTGACCTTGATAGCCTACAAAAAGTAGAATAAATCACTTAGTAAATTTTTTTAGTAAAAGAATCATGAATTTATCGAAACAAAGATAAGTACATTACATTTTATATTTTCTTTCTACGCTCCCTTAAGTTTTGGAAGCGATGAATTACATCATCATTGGCAACTTTTCCCATTTCGCATTTCTCCACATAGCAAATAAGGCTATCTCTCAAGAAGTCATCGCTAATGCGATTGCGCAAATATGTTTTCATAATTTTCATGGCTGAAAAGCATCTCTCAATTGTAGCAGTGGCAACATGCAATACTAGTGTTAGCTTTAAAAGTCGATAAACCAAAGGATAGCAAATATGTTTCCTTGTCTCAACCATTTTTTGATAAAGATCGCTAATAGTCTCTATGTTAGAGAATCTATCATCTGCACACACGTCGGCAATGTAGAGGCGAAGGTGGTGTTTAAGGTCCCTCAATTCCCCGTCATCAAAATCATTGGGATAAAGTTTAGCTAGATCCATCAAATGCTCCAAATTGAAATCACGAAATGATTCTCTTGGACTCAAAGCGGCCGAGCAAACAAGTAACCTAGAGTTTTTCTCATTGAAGCGACCATCGAGTTCTTGAAGTAACCAATCAAGAACGTCATTAAAACAATCTACATCATAATGATGGTCGCTTAAAAATGAGAAAAACTCTAGATTGTTTTAATGACATCATTAAAACAATCTACATCATAATGCCGACCATCTTTGTCCATAGTTGGGAACTTCATCCATCATTTATTCACTTTGTTACAGTTAAACAAAACTACTACTAGGAGTGTAGGACTTTTTGTTTTGGTAAGCATTTTGATGGTTATTTCTTTATACGTCATGTAGAATTATTTAACATGTTATTATTCTAATTTTAATACAACATTGCTTCATAATTAGATATGTGTGTTATGTATGAGACAACCAATTATTTTCATTCTGGATCCGCTCTTGAGTGCTACTAGCTCAGCTAATCGTACTGCCAGTGCCAGTGCCAGTGCCAGTGCAGCCCTTGGTGGCGACTCGAGGTAAGCGCTTTCCTGACCGGTGCCGATTCCAGTAATTACAGCGGCAAAAAAATGCAGCGTAAACGCTGGATTTGCGCCGGTTTCCGCGCGATTCAAATTGCAACATTTCCAAAGCGGTGCGTGCTCTGTGAATCTTAAAACCGCGGATCAGATGCAGTTTGGCCCCTTTGCCTAAAGTTAAGAATGCAGAAAGGGATGCTCGTGCACACACTCGGGAGAGAAAGGGACGCTACGCTAGTACTTCTTCTACTAACAAAGTGCATTAACTGTTGGAACAGCCTGTAACCGAACGGAGTCCACTCCGTTCTAGCAGTAATGGAACAACAGCTCACAAACCACCGTGACAAGAACACAAGATCTGGAGTGTAGGAGAGCAGCAGGACCAGTTTTCACATGCATCATGCCCACCTGAAAGTAAGTTACTTACTGAACTAGAGGTCAACTTGAGCTTACTACTAGCTAGTACCATGCCTGCTGTACTTACACTCAATTTTGTAGCTGTACCCTGTAAGCAACTAGTAAGAGCTGTAACATTTGATCCAGAAATTTCCATAATTTTGTCGATGGAATCCCTGTCAAATTCTTAACAACTTCACCCAGCATCTGCATCTCAGTGGGGTTAGAAAGATAACAGAAAAAGGAAAAGGAAAAAAGCAATCTTTGTTGAACCTTTACAGGTCAGAATTCAGATACCTTCCTAAACTTGACAGCATGCCATGCGTGTGTTTTTAACTTCTGAAAAGAGAAAGCGATCCTGCCAAAATTCCAGATGCTAGCCAAGGAGAAAACAAAAGAGCGCACTGTGGTGGCGCAGCAACGCTCACATGGCAATCACCGGAAACCAACAAGCCGACCGATCAAACGCGGGGATCAAACAAATTCCCTTTCCATGTGTACAGCAGTTCCTTTGTCCCGGTTGAGCATCACCATCATCATCCTATCAGACATGCAAACATCACCAGCTATTCTTGTGCTCTACTAGACTCCACTAGACTATTCGTGGATCAGATAAACAATCAGATTGTACAATACAGTTTCAAAGCAATTTGTAACTGGCAATTTATCGACCTAATCTGTATCATTTGATTCTGGTAAGGAGCGGCTTTGCTCAAACGAAACCGGGATCAAGTACTGACCAAAGAAATTCTTCATAGCTTATGGGTTTTACAAATTTCGTGCTGTTGCGATCACTACCAAGCTAGCCAACAAAACAGAAAAAACAGAACAAAAGAATCATTTTTTTCCTTTGCATTTGATCGAAATGCTGATCAAGAACAGCTCCCGACTCTGTTGGTTTGCCTGCCTCCGACGACCCAGAGCAGAGTCCCCCGCGCGAAGGACGGCCTCTCCTCGGCGAGAGACGACACGACGCTGTTGCCGCAGCTCCCCGCCTCCACGTCCCAGTCCTCCTCGCTCCCGCTCTTCTTGTTGCCTTCCTCGTCCTTGCTCACCGGCCACCGGAACGACACCGCGCGCCTCTCGGTCGCCGTGTCGGGGTTTTTCTTGGACGGCGGCACCAGCCAAATCTTGGATACGGAGAAGCTGTCTTTGGTAAGCTTCGCCACGGCCATGTCGGGATGCAGCTGCTTCGGTGCCTTCGTGGGGAATGGCGGCGACCGGAGCGAGGCCTCCCCGCGCTTGGAGGCGCCGAACTCGCACTCCGACATGGCGCCGCCGCGGCGCGACTTGGACCCCCCGGGATTCTTCTTGGGCGTCTTGACAGCCACGCGGAGCGACGCGTGCTCGTCCATGACGTACTCGTAGGACCCCATGGAGTGGCACCTTCTCTGCCCAAGACCTGCCTTGGCATCGCCATCACCATCGCCATTGCTACTGGTGCCCGCTCCATCCCCTGCATTGGGAATGGCATTCGCATTGGCGTTGCCTTCCACGCACATGAACTTTCCCAGCTTCACCTCGACCACCTCCTCTACTCTCTCGTGCCCCGCGGCGCCTGCGCCAACACCGCTTGGCTCACCGTCGGCGGCGGCGTCTCTGGCCCAACTGGCCGAGGCGCCCATGTCGCGTGAGCTCTCGGACTCGAGCACCATAACGACGGGGCTGCACGTCGGCGAGAGCTCGGCGAGGAGGCTCCTCCGGCAGAGCGGGCACGTGGAGTGGGACAGCAGCCAGGTGTCGATGCACTCCAGGTGGAACGCGTGGCTGCACTTGGGCAGCAACCGGAGCTGATCGTCCGGCGCGAACTCGCACAGGCAGACGGCGCAGTCGAACGGGTCCTTGCCCTCGCCGCCGCCGCCCACGACGTTGCAGTACAGGAAAACCGGGAGCGCGTCGATGAAGGCCTGGTCCACGCCGGCGTCGTGGAGGTGGAACAGCTGCTGCAGTTGCCCCTGGAACGCCGTCACGCTGTCCACGTCCTCCCGCGCCCTGTGCCGGCGGTGCAGCCGGATCAGGTGGCGCACGAACAGGTGCAGCAGCCCGCACACGAAGAAGACGATCGCCAATATCGCCACGATGAAGAGGATGCTCGGGCTTATCTTGGTCTCCACGCTGTCAAGCGCAGACGACGAAGACGCCGGAGGCTGCGGCGGCGACGGCGGAGGCAGCCACGAATAGTTGCTCATTCTTGTACCACGCAACACAGCACCAGACTACTACTCAGTTTGGATATCAAAGCTTTATGATCAATCCAAGTGGTGGAATTTTTTGTGCTAGGGGTAGGAGAAGGATCTTGGCATGGCCATTTTGGATTACTGTTCTTGATCTCTTGGGCTTAATTTTGTTTGGAGTTGGACAGGAGGAGGAGATGGCGATGCAACAAGAGTACTTGCAGTTGCAGGTTTAGGGGGAAGGGAAGCTTTGTGTGAGAAGCCGCATGCCAATAAATTGCAAAGATTTAGCTTGGGTTAGGTAGGCTTACATCAGCTGTCTATAGCATCTGTTATGTAGAATTTAAACTAATATAGATGAAAGAGAATAAAGAGAGAGAATATATTGTCTACAATCTAATAGCCTATTATATCACCAGAACCAAGTAAAGCATTAAAAGATTGTATATTGTCTACAATTTTGTAGCCGACTGTATCACCATAACGCATTGTTTGAACTGTCTTTAGTGCTGTCTACAGGTGATATAGAGAGTTGCTATAGACAATAGCTGTCTGTACTATTGTACATGCCCTTATCAAGCAAAGCACACGAGGACATGCACGTGTGGGTCATCATGGTCAGGTCATTGGGACGGCACCTGTCGGATTTTTTAAAATAATATTATTTTAAAAAATAAGTACAAAAATAAATAGTCACTCTAAAAATTATAAAACTAGGCCCCTGTCGCCAGGCTCCTGTCGCCAGTTCAACTGGCGAGAGGGACCCGGTTGACTTCCTGTCGTCGGTCCAACTCTCTGTCGCTAGTTCAACTGGCGACAAGAAGTGAACCCCGTATTCCTGTCGGCAGTTCAACTAGATAATAATATTATTATTTTATTAATTCGATGAAAATAATTGTGGGGAATAACTAACAATTTTTTGTAGGTAATACATTTAGCAAATCTTGTTTGTATGTTTTTTTTTTGGGAAAAAAGGGTGGTGACAAGGTTGGTTGACCCGTTTATGATTTTTTTTAGATTCTCAAGGTTACAAAATTTGTTAGACTCGCAACAACATTTTATGATTTGTCGTATGTTGTTGCAGTGCGATAAATTTCTGAAAAATTTTGTGAGAACGATTGGAGTAGCAATGATTCGTAAATAGGAAGGTAAGTGATATTACAATGAGCCAGGGAATTCATACACAGTGGAGAACTTTGGAAAAATGGCGTAACGATAACAACACATCTTGCCTTGTAGAGATAGGTAACAACAACAGATTGACACTGCAAATGAAGTTAAAGTTTGTAATTACGATACAATTATTTCCACACTGTGTACAATAAGCAAAGTACTAATTGAAGTACAAGTTATAACATGCTAGCATTTTTAATCTTAGTACCACTACACACACAACATTGGCAAACACATATTACAACTATCAGTGCTTTCCCGTGGCCGCGATCTGAACACCCCCCGTGTGGATTGCCTCTGAGTTGGGCGGCTGGATGAGTTCCCGCGGCGACGTCCAGAGTGCCGATGTCTCCTTCGTCCTGAGGATTTCTCGTGGGGCATTTTTTGAAGGTGTGCATAGACTCCCTATAAATGGAGTACTTCTTCGTATGACACTCGGCTTCTGCTTTGTCCATGTCGTTCCTGATGCGTCGTACCTGTCACCGACCAACCATTCCCTTTAGCCTATGAATGTCAACGGCCCAGATTAGTTGCTTCAGATCGGATGGCCAGTGAAATGACCAACCACGTCGTAACCATACATATCCACACTCCAGTTTTGCATCACCTCCTCCTTGTTGAAATAATCAGAGAGGTAATGCCCAGGATGTTGCGCCACCGTCGAACATGCGGCCATGACATGGGATCAGGGCCTATGAAAAAGAAGGGGTTTATTGCAAGTGCATACGTAACTAGCGCGGCGTAGCGTGCACTTATGGGTGATCCACTCGCGATTCGTCCTGCGGCGTCCTTTATCTCTGCACATTATCTCGAAGAGAAGCTCCCTTGTGCTCATCTTGAATGCCCAATGCATCTTACCCTTCTTGCTCTTCTCCTCCATGTACTTGGTAATCATGGCGGAGTAGAGTACCCTGTCATTTTCCATGACGAGCGATGCGTTGTTGCTTCTGTCAACGAAGTAGTTTGTGGTACCGCAGAGAATTGCCTCTATAATACCAACCAAAGGGAGGCACCTTTCGTCGCGAATGGCCCAAGTGTACACCTCGGCTAGATTAGTTGTCATAACACCATATCATGCACCACCCCTGTCATGTAGCCGCGATCACTTCTCCTGAGACTCGTGCTTAATCCAGTCCGAGAAGTATTTCACCTGTGCCACCATCCTCCTCATCACACTGGGACCATCTGTGGGTAGTTGTGGTAATGCTTCGGAGGTCTGATCAGCACTTGGGGCGGCCCTTCTCGCTGCCTCCCTTTTGCGTGTCTAGGTTCGCTCATTCAAAATCTTCCAGAGTGCTTCAAACTTTTGCTATTGGTCCTGGTTGCACAGCCGCTTGAACAAGTTCACCAAGTCCTTGTTGCGGAACTGCTTGTAGAAGTTTGCACCCAAGTGCCTCATGCACCACCTGCTCTGTAGATCCGCCCATGGAAGTGTTTTGTTCTCTCCTTGTTATAGTTGTGTTATTGCACTCATCAGGTCCGTATGCCGATCATGTATGAAGCATATGTATTATGTATGACGCATATGTTGGGACGGCCCTGCACAACGAAAATACTCACATTCTCCAGGAACCACAACCAGTTGTCTGTGTTCTCGCTTTTCAATGAAAGCGAATGCCATGGGAATAACATGATTGTTCCCGTCTGTCGCTATTGTAGTCAGTATATGACCCTTATACTTCCCAGTCAGGAATGTACCATCTACGTACAAGATTAGACGGCAGTGTTGGAATGCATTGATGCATGGACCAAAGGTAAAGAATGCTCGCAGTCGGACCCTCTTATTGGCCCACTTAGGATGCATGGAATCTTGAATACCGACATGAGTGCCGGGATTCCTGTCTTGTATGACTCGGAGTAGTCTGGGGAGGTTGTGGTAGGAATCCTCAAACGTTTCGAACCTTGATTTCAATGCCTCCTGTTTTGCCCTCCAAGCCTTGGTATAGATGATTATGTACTAGAACCTTACCTCAATCGCCCGAATGATGGATCGTGGCTCAAAATCTAGATTATCCATGATCTCACCGTACATGAGGTTGGCGATGAAGCATGATGACAGGTTCCGATGGGACTGTACTGACTCAGCGATGACACATGTGTTATAGACCACTATAGAACACTTCCAATAAGTGTACCACTCGCCAAGAGCATGCACTCGCCAAGAGCATGTCTCTATGCACTCACCAAGAGCATGTCTCTATGCCTTACTTCACGTCGTAGTATCTTAGGTTAGACTTGTCGACTATGAATGTGCGCCGCACCGATAAAGCCCATAATTTGACTGCCTTCTGCACGACCTCGTTGCATTTGTACATAGCTTCTTACCTGACCTTGCTCTGGTCGTACTTCTACGGCACACAGAAGCCTTTATTGATGACGAGGTTGTCAAACTAGTATGTGTTCCACTTGGATGGAACTGCTTGCTGGTCCACATCATCCTCGTCGTAGGATCATTCATCTTCTAACAATGCCATGTAGTCCCGGTCTTCGAGATCCATCCTTTGCACTACGGCTTCCACCTCCTCACCCTCGTCAGTAAGCCCACTAGCTTGCCTAACTGAAGGAGCTCCTTCCATAGGGTCTTCATTGATAGGACCAGCTACTCCCGGACCTTCGGCCATTGTGTGCGCTGCGCTGTGGCTGGAGTCCCCGACTTCTTCTTTGGCATCACCATCCCCTTCTTGTTTAGCCGCGGATGCAGGAGTGGGATTGTCATATGCCTGGTCCAGAAGGACCAAATCTCATCCTCACACCCTCGCCATGCCCACATATGACTACCATGACCTTGTTCCCTTCAGTTGTACTAACTCCAAATATGTGGGTTATGCTGCTTGGGGGGGACTCAATCTTAGATCATACACATCATGGTCCACTTGAAATATGTGAAACAACCATCGCATCATAGCGTCCCATGTACGCCCCTCTGCACTTGGAAGAGGCAAGGTCGATAATTGGAAATAACATAAATCGATCCCCTCGGGACCCTCCAGAATAGTCCGGGACCGCAGTAAATTTTAAAATTAGTGATGTCCGACATATTTGATGCACTGCACCATAAAGAACATTTCCACGATTAACCACATATCTAAAACTACACTACCCATCGAAAAGTATTATGTACAACATATTGTATTACGTATCCATATATATATAACTATATAATCCATTCGGTTAAAAAAATTATCTATCCTCCCCTCTATTCATCTCCCTTCCTTCCTTCTTCTTTTTAGGAATAAAAGTGAGCCATGTGCCGAATTTTAGGGTTCCAAGAGACTTTGTAGGGGAAATGGATTCCTGTCATCAGTTGAACTGGCGACAGGGAGTTGGACCGACGACATAGAGTCAACAGGGTCCCTGTCGATAGTTGAACTCGTGACAGGGACCTAGTTTTGTAATTTTTTTGGGATGACTATTTATTTTTGTAATTATATTTTAAAATAATATTATTTTAAAAAATCCACCTGTGGAGATAGAAAAATCGGTGATGTTTGCCGTTGCTTGTTGATTTGTTAAGATCCCCTTTCTTCTCTTTGTCGCTGGTTTTGTCGGTGTCTTATGCTCTTCCTTTTGGTTTCCTGATAAAGTCACTTGAGGATTATGAGTATTATAATCCGATTGACTTTTGTAGGATTAACAATGGTATCGTGAGTATTTTGCTCATTTGGCACCGTTGACGCGCTCAACAAAACATTTAGCCCCATGTTTGAATCAAAGCAAAAAAATATCACCGCGGAACCACCGGCGGGTGACATGTCGCCTCGTCCGCACGCTAGGTGCCTAAAGCCCTTCGTCCATGTGCCCCTGGCTTGGGCTCGTCGTGTCCGTGCGCCAGGGGCACGGACACCCTCGGCACACTACGCGTCTACCATTTCATGTGAAATTTATTTTTTTGAATGAAATTCTATGGCACAGACACGCCCTGAATCCCCTCTGCGCCGCACGCTGTGGGGGAATCGATTCCCTCCCGTCCCGTCGTCGGTCACATCGGCCCCACCAGATTCTCGTTGTCTTTTGCATGCACAAAAAACCCAACGCGTCACACGTGAGATGGAGTCTGATTCCCTCCCGTTACTTCGCGGTCGGTCGAACTCGTTCCTTCACGCTGCTATAAAACCCGATGCGTCGCTCTCGTTCCTCCACCCAAAACCATTCTGCTCTACGTAGAGAGACAGAGAGGACCGAGTAAGCGATATGTAGCGCAGATCGGGCGAAATTAATTTTGTTTTTGCTGCCAATTTGAGAGTGTTTATAGCAGAGTTTTGTGGTCGTATTAGTAGACAAAGTTTGATATAAAGTGAAGATATTCTAGATGAGGTAATTTTTCTCGTATGTGTTGTGTTTATTAGCTGGGTAATTATTGTTAAATTAATTAGTCATAATTAATTACTCATAATTCGTTGTAATTTAAATAGTCATAATTAATTACCTGTAATTAATTACTCATAGTTAGTTAGTTGTAATTAAAATAATCATAACTAATTAGTCATAATTAATTAGTTATAATTAATTAGACCGAATTAATTGTCCGTAAGTATTTAGTCATAAATAATTTAGTCGTGATTATTTAGTCCAAATTAATTTGTCGTAATTAATTGGTCGTAGTTAATTAGTAATTAGTCCTAATTAGTTTGTCAGAATTAATTAAGTGTAGTTAGTTAGTCATGGTAAATTAGCGTAATTAACTCACCAAAATTAATTATTTGTAGTTAGTTAGCCATAATTAATTAGTCATTGTTAATTAGTCGTAGTTTGTTAGTCATAATTAATTTTGTACTTTTTTTACTATACACTAGTTACCTCGAAGTTGTTATTTGGTTAGGTAATGTAGTGTTGTTATTTTGGGGAGGTAGGAAAATGTGGACTAAATAGTGCGACCTACTTATTTGATTGTGTACAGCAATGAACAGTGAATTGCTCATAACATATGCATTGGGTTATTGTGGTTTTAGGTAATGTCCAACATGCAACACTTACTTGTGTTTTATGGCTATGGTCTTGTATGAGGCGGACTGGATGGGTTGGACCTATCGAGATGCCAGTACAAGGCGGTCTAGGTGGAGAGACTGGATGTGATGAATATTCACGAGCTAAGGAGCTGCATCCGAAGGGAGTTCGACACGAAGGCAACGACGAAGAAGCTTGTCAACGAGGTGATCACCTGCACTAATATGGGAGGGTATGATGTTTGAGAGCTACTTAGGTGAATGGTAGCAATCCATGGGGCCAGTACATGCAGATTGTTGCCAAGCCCGAGGCGACGATATACGGGAAGCCGATGGTGTACGTGAATTGCGTGCACAGGGTGCCAGCAAACCTTGAAGTGGGGAACCGTAGGCGATGCGTGAAGACGGGAGAACAAAATGTGTTGTTTTGGAGGAAGACTATGAGAGAAGACTTGATCATAATTTAGTGTAAAATGAGGGGGCGAGACAATGGTGGTCGGCCTGTATTGTTTGTGATGAGTTTATGGCATACCAACTGGTAGAGTCGGAGTCCGACGAGGACACCGACCCAGGCACAGATGGTAGGGAGGAGGACGCACCCAGGGTGCAGGTGGTGGTTGTCTGATCGGCAGAATTGTATCATCGGAGGTGTCTTATGTGTCATCCAGACTAGATGCTGTCATGGTGCGGTCGCTCATACTGCCACAGGAAGACGGGCTGCAGTGTAGGTTTGAAGCCCACACCATGTTAGTTAGGCAACACTTCCCTATCAAGGTGGCCATGAGGTAAGCTATAACACGGTATGACCCGTCCATCAGTCATGTTGCACCAATCCAACCTAGGTCATTACGTAGTAAAGTGTGTAGTGGAAGACTGCCATGAAGAATGGGATGCAACCCTCTACCAATGGAACGACGTGGAAACCCGGTGGTGCATGAGACATCTTGCATCGAACTTCTTCGCGTGGTTCCACGGTCAGGAACTAATGAAGACTTTCAAGATGTTGTGCATGCAAAACCAGAGGTAGGAGTTTGAGCCATCTGGAGAGACCTCGAAGAGCTGACTACGAGGCATAAAAGGGAGTCCCCTCCGGATGTATAGGAGGGACAGCAGGGCACGAGAGGGGCATCCAGGGGCCCCATCAGTTCCTCTGAGTGGATTAATCTCCACACTCCTGAGTTGGAGAAATGTGTCGATGATTAGAACACATGGTTCCTAATTGAACTTACTCAGGAATGTAATGTGAGAACGCTATCAAATGAAGATCGTATTTTGCTATAAATGTATTGGGTGTTTGTATGAGAATACAAAGGATGTTACAATATGATCATAATGATCATTGAACTTATACGTGTTAGACTTATCAGATATATTACAGAGAATGTGGGCTACCCCCTTTATAGTATTTGAAGGGGTGGCAATTTATGTCACTAAAGGCGCCTCTAATCTTCACGCACGTTGGCTAGGAGAGTCTTGAACCGTCGCATCCATTAGCCAGTTGTTGCAAGTTCCAAAAGCCACCTTCCCGCTAGTCACGTGGGTAACTGTTGGTGTCTCCTAGCTAGTTAAGTGGTTGGTGATTATTCAAGGCTGTATAGCTGGTCGGACGATGTCCATAGCTAATCCTACATGACCTAAACTGGTTGTCGACCAGTTTGGCCATAATAAAAGGGAATTTAGACTTATAAAACTGGTTGTAAGTTCATAACTGTAATGTAGTGGGCCTACGTTTAAGTGGGTTTCCTTTGACAAGAACTACGACTTTGACAAAAAAAGGTTGACCTGGTCAAGAGTCCTCGTCAAAATGGTCACATCTGTATGCACCACCGGTGCGATGTATGATATTATGACAACCAACATGTCCAAGGTGTACAACAATGTGCTAAAAGGTGTACGGTGCCTCCCTATCACCACGATTGTTGAGAAGACCTAGACTCGCACGGTCGATTACTTTGTAAATAGAGCCACTACAGCGAGGCGGCAACTATAAGAAGGGAAGCAGTGGTCTGAGAACTTGTATAGGTATATAGATCAGAAGATGTAGAAAGCTCACATGCATGACATCCGGGTAATCGATGGCTTGAGTGGAAGTATGAGATCCAACTGAGGTAGAAATATGTCAATAGTCATGTCAGGGGGGAATGAAACATGCTTGCACCCTCGGTGAAGTGGCTACATGCACCTGAAACAAACTGAAGCTTCTGCACAAGCCATGCTCGTATGCGTACAAGGCGTGCGCGCAAGTCAGGCAGATATCTATGTCGTACATCTGAGTACTACAACATGCACCATATTTTTGGGACATGGAGTGCTAAGTGCCACTTGTATGGCGTGGACATGAGCTATAAGGATCTTTGGCCGGAGAGGGTGAAATGGGGCCCGAATAAAGACTTGAAGGCAACTGGGAAGGGACAACGGTAGACGCGGCGCTTTCGAAACGATATAGATGACAACCAGCGTGGGGACCAGAGTTGTGCGAGGAAGTGTCAGATATGCAAGACCCTTGGCCACTCCATGAAGGATACCCCCCAACAAACCAAGCTCATCCAAGACTCTAGGCGTCATTCTGTGTTGTTTTAGTTCCACTGTTTGCATGTTGAAATGCCATTATTTTATGTTAACGGGTGGTGTTGTAATATTTGTGTCTTTTGTACTTCATTTTATTTTAATGCTTTGTTTTCATATATTTTGGCATTCTATTTGTTTTGAACTGACTCGACATTGTTGCTGAGAAGGCTAAAACCTACCCGGATTATTCTATGAATGATGCGTGGTACCACCGGAGTTTCCACACCCGCAGTGTGTGCGAAGAACCAACTTGGATCATTCAGTCCATACATCCGGCGATCGCTGCCCGGGTGTACTACACGTGCGAGAATATCATCGTAAGCAAATCTTACACACACACATCGATTTTTTATATCTTACATTGCATTCCACATATCGCTAACTTCATCCGTGCATAATGGCAGCCGGAGTGGATCGATGATCTAGACATGTAAGATATGACGTTTATCGAGTAGAAGTACATATTCAACTACGTGAAGCGGCCTCAGGTCTTTCAACGTTGGAAACTGACCCGGGGTCTTCCAACACTGGAAACCTTACATACCCGACCCTATTGAAAAGACACCGATGGACAAGGGGAAGGCTCTTGCTAGTGAGAGCGACGGCCGTCCTAGCGCTCCCTATCGCCTGAGCGCACTTCGGATTGAAAAGGTAAGTGGTGTTCAATTTGCATCCTGATTATTGATTTAGCAGATCAGGGCTACCTTCGAGACTTGCTGTCGCAGATAAGGGGAAGGGATTGATGAGCCGCCAAGACTAATTAACTTGTTCCAATCCACACTTTTTTCGATTAAAAAAAGATGCACATGTATCCTAGGTGTTATTTTTGGTTTGTTGATTCGTGCATGCTATCTTTTCTAATGCACGTAAACAATCCCTGTGTGCTATATAACTTGCAACTACATTACGAAGTCTTTCAAATTTTATTCCCAAATATTTCATCTATTTTAAAATTCGTACTCTTTTTTTGAAAGGAATCGGTTCTGCAAAATAATACAATCGTGACAACGACGCGCGTGACAACGCTAAACCCAAATATTTTTGTCATTTCGCTCCGAAGGGGTTATTTTTGCTATTGCACCGCCAAACTTGTATTCCAAATAGGGCGCATGAAATCAAACGTTTTCCTTATATGCTTAACTTTCTATGTATTATCACATGTACCAAAATGTATTATCACATCTATAAAAAATGTATTGTCACATGAAATAATGCACCTATTATCACATTAAATAATCCAAACAACTTTTTTCACATGAAATCATGGAATTTCATTAAATAAAAAAATTTCACATAAAATGACGGATACAGCGTGGGGGCGTGCCCTCTGGCGTACGGGCACAACGGATCCAAGCTAGGGGTGCACAGACGAGGGGCTCTGGGCACTCGCCGCGTGGACGAGGCGACGTGTCGCACGTCGGCGGCTCCGTGGTGCTATTTTTAGCTTTGATTCGGAGAGAGAGCTAAATTTGCTATTGAGCACGTCAACAATGCTACATGAGCCAAAAACTCGGACCGTTCCTCGTGTACTTTTCTGCCTAGGGAGAACCTGACTTGTGATAGAGTACTTGTCTTGCACTTGGGTTGCATTGACTTTCAACTGCTGTTTCTTCTTCTACTACTACTACCACTACCACTACAATTGCAAGCTAGCAATTGCGTTAATTTTGAACCATATCGAGTCATGTGCATGGGTTTGATTACCAGATTTTTTACCGGAGGTCACCGGTAGGACCGATATAACCTAAAATAGGAAAATTTCAGCCAAATTAGTCTCGAATAATAATAATAATAATGTTAAAACGAAAAAGATACAAAAAAAATGTGTAGTCATGAGGCTCAAACACAAGACCTACTCTTTCTAAGCATATGAGCCTTGCCACCAGAGAACATGCGCTTATGTGTTTAGATATGGTTCTGAATATTTTATTTATATTTGACAAAAATCATGTGATTTTTTTTACTGGTTTGAAATTTAACTGGGGTGGCCGATGGAACCGATTTTCAATGAATTTCGGTGAATTTTGGTTGAAATTTTGAACCCTGGTAATATGATCGGTAGCCATTAGCACAGGGATTCTGCTGTCTCCGCAGCTACGCAATGCATGCCAAAACCTGCAAGAATGATTTGTAATATGTCGTATACTAGGATTACTACAATACGTTGGTGATCATTCATGTCCCAACATGATAATGTTTGAAACGGGTAACAAAAACGAGCTGCTTTGCGTATAAATGGGAGATGCAAGCTGCCGGATCTGATTCTGATCGGGCACCAGCACCATGCAGACAAATGCAGCAGGAGGAATTATTGGCATCATGATCGACATCAGTAATGGTGTCACTACTACTACAGGCATGCGAATTGTGATGGTCTTTTCTTCTCTCCGTTTGTTATTAAGGTCCCCAAGGCAGGCAGGGAGACCAGACAGACGGTGACAAGGCACTGGCCATTGAGTGAGGAGAAAAGAAAAGAAAAACGGTGGGAGCGGATCCCGAGGCAGCTTTCAAATCCAGATGCCGCTGCTTGTGATGGTGACGACGATTTGCTGGCCTCTGGGAAAGGAGTGGGAGGAGCATCTCAGTTTGCCAGTTTCCAGAAGGCTTTTGCCGCGTCAGGCCCCAAAAGCGCCATTCAATTCCTTGCCCGTGCAACAAGACAGAAACAGCGAGGCCGCATCGGCATGGCCATCTGCTGCTAGCCTGCTACTCCTCCATTTATGCATGCCCGAGCTCTGTCTCGTGATACTCCGCTTGACCACTACCGGGTCGCCAAGGATTGGCAGAGTCAGAGCACGGTCAATTTCAGAACTTACAGTCAAACGTAAAAAGTGCACAAAACTACAGTGACCTCACCTTCCAATGCTACGTATATTGTCATGGACGATGGACTATGCAAGTATGCAACAACAATACTGTTTTGGGAACAGGATACATTATTTTCTTTTACTTTGCTATATACGAGTCATACACAATAATAGATAAATAATTGATTCTTGTACAATAAATCAACCACACTTACACTTACAGATCAAACTAAGCTCAGGCACGATCAAGATTAGCTCAAACTGAGATCGAGTTCAAACTAAGCTCGAATATGATCAAGATTAGCATATATGAGTTTATCTTGATGGTGCTCGAGCTTAATTTGATTTGTAAACATGGTTAACGGCCCAAGCTCGGCGCAAGCCGTGCTGCCATGTGGACTGGAAGTGCCATAGTCAGACAGCATTAGCTAGCTGGCGTGGAGGGAGGAGCAGCAGTACTACAATGCTTCATGGTTGGTCCGTGCTAGACTGCTAGTGCTCAGGCCACTTAAAACTATGTCTAAGAACAATCAGGGGAGCTTCTCCATGCACGGATCGTGGGGGGTTTGACATTGGAAAAGCTCTCGTACTGTGCATTAGAACTTGTGCCGGCAAAAATGGGGTCGATGTGCCCAAAACCAAGGCGATCCATGATGACCATGATCCTTCCAAAGTCTTCTGTTCTCTCCTCGAGTTCATGGCCCCCATGGGGTCTTGGGAAATGGGACTAATTGTTGTTGTAAGAGGAGTAATAGGAGGGTTTAATGATCTCGGGATTCTCTACTACTTCAAACTGTAATTTTCATTGTTTTTTAACAACAAAACAGTGATCTGCTTCTACTGTATGTGGGGGGTATTAGACTAAGTACACGCAAAGTAACTCTGATATGCAAAATATGTTATATGAGAATTTAATACCGTTCTCGTCGTTACTGTGTATGAGTAGTTCCTTGTAATATTTTATTGTGAAATTCATGCATCCAAAAAAGTCCTTGTACATGCTTCTTAATTAATTTATGCTAAACTACACCCTCCTATTAAAGACGGCGATTTTGTGGAAATGCAGAGAAACGCTAGAACTCGGGGATAAGTAAGTAAAAAGGAATGTATTTATTACTAAGAATAGATTACAAGGATGCTCCTTGGTACTAGGCTTATGGCCCCCTCAACCGATATGGCTTATTTAATCACGTGCTTATAAAATTAAAATAAAGAAAAAAAAATCACTGTAGATATCTGAACTTACGAGGTTGTGCTACTTAACTCTTTGAACTTGTATTTTACTTTCTCAGCTCATTTAACTTGCGAGGTTGTGCCACTTAACTATCTAAACTTGTATTTTAGTTTCTCAGTCCCTTGAACTTGCGAGGTTGTGTCATTTAACTCCCTGAACTTGCGTTGAAGCAAAGTTCGTCGGATACAATACCAGCGACTTCGTCCCCTTTGAGTTCGGTGGACTCGTCGCTGCTCCGTTCCGACTGTGTTCATTGTCGCTATCGTCTCACGCCGAAAAAAATGGATTCTCCAGGCCTGAGAACGGACCGTGCTCGCGGCTTCATCGGAACTCCACCGTTGCAGCTTGCTGGCACCCTTGCCCTTGCCTACTCTGAGTCGGTCGTGAGTGAAAGAAGTATATTCCCAGAGTCAGAGCATAAGCTACCCACATTGCACAAAATCCATTTAGCCGTTTGCTAACAGAAAAGGCTGAGTTGACGAATCACCATGAGAGAGAGAAGTATTGTGCCCCTACTCTGGCACTAGGAATGTACTTCTCTCTCCCACGATCGACTCAAAAGAGGAAAGGGCGAGTGCGGTAACAAGCTGCAACGGTGGAGCTCCGGCGAAGCCGCGAGCACGATGCGTTCCCGAGCCCAAAGAATCTATTTTTGTCGGCGCGAGGCGACGGAGACAATGAACACGGTCGGAACGGAGCAGCGACGAGTCCACCAGACACAGAGCGGACGAAGTCACATGTATCGCATCCAACGATTTTCACTTCAACGCAAGTTCAGGGAGTTAAGTGACATAATCTCGCAAGTCCAGGAGTTGAGAAAGTAAAATACAAGTTTAGAGGGTTAAGTAACACAATCTTGCAAGTTCAGGGGACTGAGAATGTAAAATACAAATTTAGAGATCCAAATGACATAATCTCGCAAGCGTAGAGACATTACAGTGTAATTTTATCTAAAATAAAAAGAATATATTCATAATACGACGGATATGCTATACCCAATCGGTCGGGTTATAAAATAAATAAATATCAATGTTGGTCGATCGCTTGATGCTAAAGTGCCACACACTCGCAACCACCGTTAGCCGTGGCACAAATTTGATGTGTACTTGTGCTGGCTAGCTAATTAGCAGTACTACATCAAAAGGGTGGTTAGCGGCAGTGGAGCCCCTTCGATTAGTTGGTGTTTGGCACCTTCATAGGGGGGGACTAATGTGATTCGGTTGTTTAATAGCTGCCCTGCTAGCTGCTAATTAATCTTGTTCTCTTGTGCATAGCACAGGGACCGAGTGGCTTGCTACTTTGCATGCCATGCGAACAGTTCTAAGGAGTCGCAGCCAAAGCATGCAAGTCCAAGGGAATAGTATAAAGCCGGACCATTCCTTTAGATAGAGTTGGATAGTGTTTACAAGGAGAAGGGACGAGAGGAATTGCAGAGAAGTGTGCATGACTCGTGCCTTGTGCCTGCTGGCTGGCGATCAGGGCCAAGGGCTTGTGAACCTAGACTGACAAGTGAGAATCCAACAAAGCCCAAAGCAACACTGTTTTTCAACGGCCTGGCCCTATCTTGGTTTGGTATATTTCCTCATCTTCTTCATAGTTTGGTGCACTTAATTAGGTTGGTCTACTACCAAAAAATGTTGAAATTGCTTAAGAAAAACGAGTATACCCATCCATGTATGATGTGCCACCCCGTATCTAAAAGCTTGCATTCTTTTATAGCAAGTCAATTGTCATTGAACAATCAGCTTACTCAAAATAAAAAAGACAAGTTGCTACTTGGTAAAACGCATCGTTCAATGCCGCAGACATCCATCTTGCACTTTGTAAATAGGATTGTTAAGATATAGCGATTGGATTATTTTTCAAAGGAAGCAAAAATAAAAACAGGTGATTTCGTAAGGTAGACATTTCTCTATGAGACGTGAATTAGTTCCGAGAGACGGAGTGCATGGGTGCACCAGTGAGTTTCTGGTTTCGATCCCCACCAGCATAGGGATGAAAACACCCTAATTTAAGGGGAAAGAAAGAAACCAGTGAGAGACCTTTTTCCTATGGTCATTTTTGTCCCAAGTCATATTGGATCATGGTTCCAAACAAAGCCTAAGTTTTGTAAGTATAAATGGACCAAAACAAAAAAATATTCTGAAACTTACTTTGGTCTCCCAAGTCATATTTAGTTAAAATTTCAATTATATTTTATTTTTATTCCGTATGAAGCAACAATATAAATTCATAACTTTGAGAGCGAACATGGTGGTTTTTTTATGTCTCCTCTGACACCATCCGTGTTATCTTCGTTATAATTTTTATTCTTAACAACATTTTAGTTATTTTTATTAGAGTTCGTATACAAATCAAATTGTTAAATTTATTTAATTTATTATTAATTTTAGTTATTTAGGGATTTTACTTTGGAATTTGTATGGAAATCAATTTGCGGATTTTCTTTTAATTTTTATTCTCAATTTCAGTTCTTTTTCTTGGAATGTTCGGGAGTTAAGTGACATAATCTCGCAAGTCCGGGAGTTGAGAAAGTAAAATACAAGTTTAGAGGGTTAAGTAACACAATCTTGCAAGTTCAGGGGACTGAGAATGTAAAATACAAATTTAGAGATCCAAATGACATAATCTCGCAAGCGTAGAGACATTACAGTGTAATTTTATCTAAAATAAAAAGAATATATTCATAATACGACGGATATGCTATACCCAATCGGTCGGGTTATAAAATAAATAAATATCAATGTTGGTCGATCGCTTGATGCTAAAGTGCCACACACTCGCAACCACCGTTAGCCGTGGCACAAATTTGATGTGTACTTGTGCTGGCTAGCTAATTAGCAGTACTACATCAAAAGGGTGGTTAGCGGCAGTGGAGCCCCTTCGATTAGTTGGTGTTTGGCACCTTCATAGGGGGGGACTAATGTGATTCGGTTGTTTAATAGCTGCCCTGCTAGCTGCTAATTAATCTTGTTCTCTTGTGCATAGCACAGGGACCGAGTGGCTTGCTACTTTGCATGCCATGCGAACAGTTCTAAGGAGTCGCAGCCAAAGCATGCAAGTCCAAGGGAATAGTATAAAGCCGGACCATTCCTTTAGATAGAGTTGGATAGTGTTTACAAGGAGAAGGGACGAGAGGAATTGCAGAGAAGTGTGCATGACTCGTGCCTTGTGCCTGCTGGCTGGCGATCAGGGCCAAGGGGCTTGTGAACCTAGACTGACAAGTGAGAATCCAACAAAGCCCAAAGCAACACTGTTTTTCAACGGCCTGGCCCTATCTTGGTTTGGTATATTTCCTCATCTTCTTCATAGTTTGGTGCACTTAATTAGGTTGGTCTACTACCAAAAAATGTTGAAATTGCTTAAGAAAAACGAGTATACCCATGTATGATGTGCCGCCCCGTATCTAAAAGCTTGCATTCTTTTATAGCAAGTCAATTGTCATTGAACAATCAGCTTACTCAAAATAAAAAAGACAAGTTGCTACTTGGTAAAACGCATCGTTCAATGCCGCAGACATCCATCTTGCACTTTGTAAATAGGATTGTTAAGATATAGCGATTGGATTATTTTTCAAAGGAAGCAAAAATAAAAACAGGTGATTTCGTAAGGTAGACATTTCTCTATGAGACGTGAATTAGTTCCGAGAGACGGAGTGCATGGGTGCACCAGTGAGTTTCTGGTTTCGATCCCCACCAGCATAGGGATGAAAACACCCTAATTTAAGGGGAAAGAAAGAAACCAGTGAGAGACCTTTTTCCTATGGTCATTTTTGTCCCAAGTCATATTGGATCATGGTTCCAAACAAAGCCTAAGTTTTGTAAGTATAAATGGACCAAAACAAAAAAAATATTCTGAAACTTACTTTGGTCTCCCAAGTCATATTTAGTTAAAATTTCAATTATATTTTATTTTTATTCCGTATGAAGCAACAACGAACATGGTGGTTTTTTTATGTCTCCTCTGACACCATCCGTGTTATCTTCGTTATAATTTTTATTCTTAACAACATTTTAGTTATTTTTATTAGAGTTCGTATACAAATCAAATTGTTAAATTTATTTAATTTATTCTTAATTTTAGTTATTTAGGGATTTTACTTTGAATTTGTATGGAAATCAAATTGCGGATTTTCTTTTAATTTTTATTCTCAATTTCAATTCCTTTTTCTTGGAATTCGTATTTGAATCTAATTGCTACTTTTTCTTTAATTTTTATTCCGAATTACAGTTATTTATGAATTTTACTTTAGAATTCGTATTGAAATCAAAATGTTAATCTTATTTTATCTTTATTCTGAATTTTAGTTTTTTTGTTAGATTTCATATATAAATCTAATTTCTAATTATTGTTTATTTTAAATTCTGAATTATAATTATTTAGGGATTTTACTTAGGAATTCGTATGGAAATCAAATTGCTGGTTTTATTTTATTTTTATTCTGAATTTCACTTTTATTGCATTTGATATGGAATTCGTAGGGAAATTAAATTGCTGATTTTATTTTATTTTTATTCTGAATTTTAGTTTTATTATATTTCACATGGATTTTTTTTACTTAAAAATTTGTATGGACGTCAAATTACCGATTTTATTTTTATTCTGAATTTTAGTTTTATTGTATTTGATAGTAATTCTTTTACTTAGAAATTTGTATGAAAAAATAAACTGCTGATTTGATTTGATTTGATTTTTATTTTAAATTTCAGTTTTATTATGACATTACATTAACATTGACTCTTTCTTTTGATGGATTCGTGACGGTTGGCAGCGTTAATTTTTTCCCACCTATTAACACGAGAATTTATTGCCTTCAAGAGCAACACAGTATACTGCAGAGAGGTCTGTGCTCTGGAGATTTTGGGCACTACCTGCATCTCCACGTCGCCGTCTCCGTAAGATCAATTATTTTATTCTCTCCTTCCTTGCCCTTACTCAATTGCAAGCTTGCGTTCTTGCAAATCGCCTTGGCCTTGCCCCAAGATTCCCCCATCCATCCTCTTTGCTGGAATCGTGGGTGGGCTCTGAGGATTCGAGGCGGCGGCCGCTTGTGATTCCCCCTCCGGTCTCTTGTTTTCTTGCGAGGTTTGGGCCTGATTTAGAGGGAATTGTCGGCCTCGGTCCTGCTCTTCTCCTCTGGACCAACGATCCTGGGCACTTCCCGAGGTGGTTTCTTGCGATCTTTCCCCCAATACCCAATACTGCAGCGTTTGACTCTGATTTTCTTGGTTTATTGCGGAAAGCTTGCCTTTTTGCTTCGATTCTTTGGACGCGTCGTTGCAATTTGTCGGTATCATGCTAAAATTTGCAGTCAACTTGTTGCTTCTCTTGCTAAATTTTGTGTTCTTGCAGGAAATCTTTAACCTTTCTGGACCCTGGCTTAAGATCGTCCACATGCCTAAATTGGATGTTTGATCCTATCTCGTGATCATCCTGGAATGCGGTTTGTGGCAGCCTCATAGATTGAGAAATTTAGGGAGCATTTGATACGAGGCCTTCCCGTACGCTGAAGAAAGGGTGTTGTGCCGTGAAGCACTCATCTTGGGCATCCATGGGGTTCCTCAGCCTTGTGGGCAACTCCTTTGGGTGCTCGGCTTCCGGTGAGCGGCTCGTCTCAGCTGCCCGGGACGGCGACCTGCAGGAGGCGCGTGCGCTCCTCGAGTACAACCCTCGGCTGGCCCGGTACTCCACATTCGGCGGCCGCAACTCGCCGCTGCACTACGCCGCGGCACAGGGTCACCATGAGGTAATGTCATTTGTCTGCTAAAGTATCAGCGTTTCAATATATGAGCACAGGAGTTGCATTCACATTTGTTAGCTGCTTTCATGTTCAGATTGTTTCTCTCTTGCTTGAATCCGGTGTCGAGATCAACCTTAGGAATTACAGGGGCCAGGTAAGCTCAATTTCCGATACATTTGGTTGTGTTGGGTTATGCAAGCTAGATGACATAGGTCAGTTTGTTAAATCTAAGTGTGTACTTTTCTGGTTGTGTCTAGACTGCTTTGATGCAAGCCTGTCAATATGGCCATTGGGAGGTTGTTCAAACGCTGATGCTCTTCAATGCAAATGTGAGCATTTTGCTCTTTATTCGAGCACAAAATTTATTGTGATGGATTGGATATGTAGTTCTGAGATGGCAAAATGTCTTTTAGGTTCACAGGACAGATTATCTTAACGGTGGAACTGCTCTCCATTTTGCTGCACTGCATGGTCATGCCCGATGCCTTCGTCTTGTGCTTGCAGATTATGTGCCAAGCATACCGAACTTCTGGAACCTGACAAATCACACATCATCTGAAGAAGGTTCAGCTGCTGATTTTGGTGATGAGTACGTTGAGTCCCGTGCTTGTTTCTCATTAGTTATGGGTTACTTTAGCGAATCATGCAATGATACATCTGTTTTAGCAGTGGTTTGGTCAAGATGGTAAATCAGAAGGCAGATGGAGGCTTAACTCCACTTCACATGGCAGCGTTAAACGGGCATGTAGAGTGTGTACAATTGTTACTGGACTTGGGAGCATCTGTTTCTGAGGTCACCATTGAAGACGGGACGACTATTGACTTGATAGGTATTTTGCAACTGTTCTTATTTTACTGTTGCTTTTCAACTCAGTAGTAACTTTCCTTTATGTACTTGTTATTTCTCAATTTTGTTGTTGTTGATAGCACACTCCTGTTCTGGGTGCTTAACATGATCGGTATTGGAGTCGCGTATATAGTCGGCAAATTAACTTAAATGGTTCTTGTCTTAAATTGTTTCGATTATTGTCTTGCATATGTACTTTATTATACATATACTGATGGGGTGCCATGAGTGGGGAAAAAAAACCTTCACCCACTTGGAATGTGTTACCAATTTGTTCCTCTACTACTGTCTGCAGTTCTATGTCTTTTAGCTTTGTACCTTGATGTTGTTCTCATATATTTAGATATATTATATCATTTGGTGAACTCTAGGACTGTTATTTTGTTATCTAGTTTTTTGTACTGTTTATAAGTTCCTTTCCTTCCATCTGGCAGGAGCAGGTAGCACCCCACTTCATTATGCTGCTTGTGGTGGAAATGCTGTCTGTTGTGAAGTATGTTCTGCTAGTCTGAAGGCAATTTTGTTGTTTAAATGTCTGACTGATTTTCTCAACATCTGCTAATGAGAAATTGTTCAATGTAGCTTCTTATTGCTCGAGGAGCCAGCCTTGCTGCACAGAACGCTAGCGGGTATGATTCTAAAGTTTTGATACATAGCCAATTAATTGTCATTGTTGTTGTTACCATTATGATTTGGTTAAATTATAATGTTCATTTGTCTTATGCAGCTGGACCCCGTTAATGGTAGCTCGTTCGTGGCATAGAAATTCTCTTGAGGAAATTCTAAGTAAAGAACCAGAGGATCTAATACGCACTCTTCCTTCTCCATATCTGTGCCTCCCACTTATGAGTATCATGAGCATTGCCAGGTCAGTCTGCTGCTAAATTAGTTTTTACTCCCTTTTCTAGTTTTCTAGTCCATATGTGTAAAGTAGTACTAAAGAACTGAGCATGTTTCTTATAGGTTGTCATGTGGTGTTATTCATGTATGTAGTTATTGACTTGCTTAATTATTGGTTTCCTATGACATGATTAGACCAATTGTTGTCCCTGACCATGCAGTATGAATAAGTACAAACTCCAATATTGTAACAGGCTCTTATATTGAACTATTGTGCAGTGCTTATATTGGTAAGGTCTGATAGTTCCATGCCAATTTATTTTGTAGGGAGTGTGGGTGGAGGTACCTAAACCAGTCACCTGTATGTATTGACCCATGTGCTGTCTGCTTAGAAGGGAGTTGCTCTGTTGCTGCACAAGGTACGGTGTCAAATATACATTTTGTTTACTTGCTATTGTAGTTGAAGCTAACTGAACTTTTACTGGAAAAGTTTCTTCTTAAAAAAACGTTAAGGTAGTACTAGCACGAGGGTCATAAGAAGTTCATCAATTAGCTCACATTTTGTGTTCTGGTTCATATTCACTTAGTAACTCAACAACTACACAGAGTACAAAAGTAAGCAAGTTCTCTAGCTTTCTGTTAATAACTGGCAGCCTTATAGTTAACCAAACAACCCAATATCAGCAGATTGTTTACTAAACTTTTTCCACTATGTAGGATGCAAACATGAATTCTGCACAAGATGCGCTCTATACCTTTGCTCAACCAGCTATGCGTCAGCAAGCCCCGCAGGTGCCGTACCGTGCCCTCTCTGTCGACATCCGATCATATCTTTCGTCACGCTTCCTGGCACGAGCCCAATAAGAGAGCTCCCAAGAAACAGCCTTTCATTGTCATTTTGCACGACATGCCCAACCGTGAACTCCGATTCTACTGCCTCAATGGCCACCCATCTGTACCGGACTGAGTTCCAGTGTGCACGCATGCCACCTATGGGCTCATCTTCCTTCCGCTCCCTGAGTTGTCATAGGTTGCCGGCAATGAAGCTTAACCCATCGTTTTGCATGGGTTCCATGGATACAAATCCGTGCCTTATAAGATGCTCAAGATTCGGATCTAGCTTGCGTCGCTCAGCTTCCCAAGGAGAGGCTAGCAGGAGAGCATGGCCCCTAACATTTTATCCCATTGTTGCTACCGGTAGCTGACAGTATATCGTATTTCCTCATTTTTTTGTGCCCTTTTGGAGGGTTCTATTTTGCCTATTATTTGGTTGTTTTTGGTCTGATTTTCGCCGTTGTGTTATGAACTTTCCGGCCCCAATTCCCTGTTGATATCAGTAAGCAGCATGTAACTACTCCTATGTTGGTTTGTAAATAACCTTGTATTGTTGTATATTTTCGGGAAGCAATGAAATACAGAGCATTACTTTTTGAATGAATCACCCGAGCTACACTATTGTTTGAATCAATTGAATCAATACTGTGAGAGCTGTTCCTGTTAGTGGAGTGGCACTGTGGCAGGCACAATCGGATCATGGGTTGTGGTTGACTGGTTGGTACTCAGTTAAGTACAGCCTTGCATGTTCTCTGTTTGCACTTTTGGTGGTTCCAATAACTGTTCGTGTGCTAGTATTGGTTGATACCTAGTTTAGTTAGTACACTCGCATGTGTACATATAATATATAATAGGTGAGCAACAGGATTTACACTCTAGTGGATGGCGTTGTACACTCACGACTCGATCACCTCACTAAAAGGGTTCCTCGTTTATCGCTTGTTTTCCGTCATCAAGATACTCCTAAGCAGATCTTTTCCCTCGATAAAAGAAATAGTGATACTACATAACAGTTGTGCCAATGGCAAATGCACTGGCCGTAATCTTTTTAGATGTGGCGCCTAAGGTACTTTGCATGATGGAACTGGCTATAACTAAAACGAAAACTTTTTCTTCAGGAATTATTGGTGTTAGTACTACCACTAGCAGTTGCACCTTTGAAGAACAGAGCATGAGTACTACCGGCCGGCAAGGGAAAATAGCCTGACTGTTGCAAGTTATGGCGGAACTCTCGGCAGAGACTCGTCTTGACGCCTTCATCCGCCGCGTCATTATACGATCTTCGTAAGACATTACAAGCGTAATGCTCGCGGCCCATTCCCATGGATTGTTCGTTGTTCTACTCTACAGGAGCTAGCAGAGGCTGGAAGCTCGCATAACCATACAGAGCTCGACCGGAGACAGCAATTGACGTTGAGGAAATTTCAGAACCAGAATTGACGTCAAGAAATCACCAGTCGCCCATCACAAAGTCGCAATGCATGGTAGAAGATGATAATCCCTGGGAACCAGGATTCCCGCCAGATCATACGAACAAATAAACAAAATAAGGGGCAAACAAACTTGTCAAATTATTACAAGCATGAGAGTGCACAAGTAGTACTAGAACTGACCATTTTTACCCAAAATAATGCAAGCTTTTTCCTTCCGTTCGATCTATAGACCCAGCCGATTCGATCGACATGTAACTACTGATTACGCTGTGATAATCGAACCACGCATGCAAATTTTAGCCTCACGGCGAGTGACATCGCGGCTTCCATCGTTGCTCTGGCTAAACAGCTACGACGATATCACACTTTATCGCAACAATTTGCAGTGTTCATGTGCAGGTAGACAAACATCAATTAAACATGGGGAGCGAGCCGGTACTTTTTTGCTGTCGTTCTTAGCTCAATGCAGGGCTATTCAAGCAAGAGCCGAACTTTTTTTAAGACTCAAGAGCCGAACTGAACGGTGATCAACGAGTGAAATAAGAATGAAACTGACAAGAGAGGCTAATCTCACACATGACAATACAGACAACCGCGGCTCCTTTGAGCAATAGTATGGCACAAAAGGTTCATACAACATACTTTTCGGCGTACAATAACTTGATAGCTTCCTTGCACGTATGTACAAGTACATCGATCAGAGATGGATTAATCGTTTACATAACAAGCTCAGGAGGGATAGATGGAAGAACAGAAGAAAGGAAGGAAATATGTGGGAGAATGGCATATGAGGACATCAGACGAATGTGCTAATGAGAACGATGCAAAACCAACGGTAGAAGGCCTTGCAAGGTCAAGAAAACTGGAAACCAAAGAGATGGTGGAGGCGAACATCCCACACTAGAGTGGTACGAGGGTGAAAACACACTAACTAACTTAAGCTTGCACCCATCAAGCTAAAAGACTAAAAGTAAAAAAAACAACAAAAATAAAAGCTCAGTGAGGATAGCATCATCTACATGCTAAATACAAATCTTACGGTAGAGCCCATGAGCCATATTACTCTTATTGTCGCACCATCTAGTCCTAGCTGAAACCAATGAGATCAGCACAGCCAGCCACCACAAGCTAGAACCGAGTGTGGTACAGTGAGAAGGTGAATAAACAGGGATGTTATGGGGGCAGAAAGCATGTTGTGTCTAGTTTCTACAAACAAAACTCCAAGTTGCAGTTATGAGACATCAGATGAGATGGAGGGACCTCTTCATATAAGGTTGAAACGGAGACTGCCTGCAGCTGGGAGGACTAAATGGCCATGAGCTAACCAGCTGAAGGGGTGCAATGTGCCCTTTTGGAGGGTTCTATTTTGCCTATTATTTGGTTGTTTTTGGTCTGATTTTCGCCGTTGTGTTATGAACTTTCCGGCCCCAATTCCCTGTTGATATCAGTAAGCAGCATGTAACTACTCCTATGTTGGTTTGTAAATAACCTTGTATTGTTGTATATTTTCGGGAAGCAATGAAATACAGAGCATTACTTTTTGAATGAATCACCCGAGCTACACTATTGTTTGAATCAATTGAATCAATACTGTGAGAGCTGTTCCTGTTAGTGGAGTGGCACTGTGGCAGGCACAATCGGATCATGGGTTGTGGTTGACTGGTTGGTACTCAGTTAAGTACAGCCTTGCATGTTCTCTGTTTGCACTTTTGGTGGTTCCAATAACTGTTCGTGTGCTAGTATTGGTTGATACCTAGTTTAGTTAGTACACTCGCATGTGTATATATAATATATAATAGGTGAGCAACAGGATTTACACTCTAGTGGATGGCGTTGTACACTCACGACTCGATCACCTCACTAAAAGGGTTCCTCGTTTATCGCTTGTTTTCCGTCATCAAGATACTCCTAAGCAGATCTTTTCCCTCGATAAAAGAAATAGTGATACTACATAACAGTTGTGCCAATGGCAAATGCACTGGCCGTAATCTTTTTAGATGTGCCTAAGGTACTTTGCATGATGGAACTGGCTATAACTAAAACGAAAACTTTTTCTTCAGGAATTATTGGTGTTAGTACTACCACTAGCAGTTGCACCTTTGAAGAACAGAGCATGAGTACTGTGCATGGATACCGGCCGGCAAGGGAAAATAGCCTGACTGTTGCAAGTTATGGCGGAACTCTCGGCAGAGACTCGTCTTGACGCCTTCATCCGCCGCGTCATTATACGATCTTCGTAAGACATTACAAGCGTAATGCTCGCGGCCCATTCCCATGGATTGTTCGTTGTTCAACTCTACAGGAGCTAGCAGAGGCTGGAAGCTCGCATAACCATACAGAGCTCGACCGGAGACAGCAATTGACGTTGAGGAAATTTCAGAACCAGAATTGACGTCAAGAAATCACCAGTCGCCCATCACAAAGTCGCAATGCATGGTAGAAGATGATAATCCCTGGGAACCAGGATTCCCGCCAGATCATACGAACAAATAAACAAAATAAGGGGCAAACAAACTTGTCAAATTATTACAAGCATGAGAGTGCACAAGTAGTACTAGAACTGACCATTTTTACTCAAAATAATGCAAGCTTTTTCCTTCCGTTCGATCTATAGACCCAGCCGATTCGATCGACATGTAACTACTGATTACGCTGTGATAATCGAACCACGCATGCAAATTTTAGCCTCACGGCGAGTGACATCGCGGCTTCCATCGTTGCTCTGGCTAAACAGCTACGACGATATCACACTTTATTGCAACAATTTGCAGTGTTCATGTGCAGGTAGACAAACATCAATTAAACATGGGGAGCGAGCCGGTACTTTTTTGCTGTCGTTCTTAGCTCAATGCAGGGCTATTCAAGCAAGAGCCGAACTTTTTTTTAGACTCAAGAGCCGAACTGAACGGTGATCAACGAGTGAAATAAGAATGAAACTGACAAGAGAGGCTAATCTCACACATGACAATACAGACAACCGCGGCTCCTTTGAGCAATAGTATGGCACAAAAGGTTCATACAACATACTTTTCGGCGTACAATAACTTGATAGCTTCCTTGCACGTATGTACAAGTACATCGATCAGAGATGGATTAATCGTTTACATAACAAGCTCAGGAGGGATAGATGGAAGAACAGAAGAAAGGAAGGAAATATGTGGGAGAATGGCATATGAGGACATCAGACGAATGTGCTAATGAGAACGATGCAAAACCAACGGTAGAAGGCCTTGCAAGGTCAAGAAAACTGGAAACCAAAGAGATGGTGGAGGCGAACATCCCACACTAGAGTGGTACGAGGGTGAAAACACACTAACTAACTTAAGCTTGCACCCATCAAGCTAAAAGACTAAAAGTAAAAAAAAAACAACAAAAATAAAAAGCTCAGTGAGGATAGCATCATCTACATGCTAAATACAAATCTTACGGTAGAGCCCATGAGCCATATTACTCTTATTGTCGCACCATCTAGTCCTAGCTGAAACCAATGAGATCAGCACAGCCAGCCACCACAAGCTAGAACCGAGTGTGGTACAGTGAGAAGGTGAATAAACAGGGATGTTATGGGGGGCAGAAAGCATGTTGTGTCTAGTTTCTACAAACAAAAACTCCAAGTTGCAGTTATGAGACATCAGATGAGATGGAGGGGACCTCTTCATATAAGGTTGAAACGGGAGACTGCCTGCAGCTGGGAGGACTAAATGGCCATGAGCTAACCAGCTGAAGGGGTGCAAAGTAGCTTAAATGGTACCTCTTCTACTCTTGTGTTTACACTGCAACCTGCGAAGAAAAAAGAAGTGTCCACAGGCTCCCCTCGAATGAAAAATAGGTGCAGGAGAGACAATGCCTGGTGTGAGAGGAAATGGCGTTGGAGTTACTGTCCTGCAACGTGATGTTACAGCCATGCAGGAAAAGCTATTGGCCTCTGTTGATCTGTCTTACATGATGTTATATGAAACGTTACATTTGGATAGTACATATCAGGATTATACTGTGCTGCGTAATACTGAGGGTGAAACATGATCCATATAAACTAATCCTAACTCAATGATGAACACCTAACAAGAATCATTAGTGCGAAAGCGTTAAAACATACCCGATGCCGGTGATGCTATATACGGCTTAGGGTTGATTGGCGACGGTGAAGGAGACGGCACCGGAGCGTCGGCCTGAGTCGAAGAAGAGACTTGAGGGAGTCCGATGACGATGGCGGTTGTGGATGTGCCCTGGAGCGTCGGAGCGGCTGCGGTGGTTTAAGATCTTCGCACACCTCAACGCCCTTAGCAGATTGTATTGTGTATTGGTACTTTTGGTAGCCTAGGACGTTAACCTAAGCTTGCCGAGTCCAACTTCTTTTTATGTGGCGCTGGGTGAACGGGACCGTAACCAAATGTAGTTGGTTCCCCCGATCAGGGCGCGTACTAGGGTTGCCCTCCTGATATCTCGGTCTCGGCAGTTAGCCGAGATCAACCCAACATTCTCCCCTTTGATCGAAAGGCTACCAACATAAGCCCATCCTCAATAAAATAGCATACGAAGGTAATGTGTTGCATGGCCAATGAAGTGCCATACTACCCCAGTACCTATAGTGTACTATCTCATCTTCGAAATGGATATTCATTATACTTAATAAGAGTTGGTTTGTTTTAAGGTCCTTTTATCCAGAATCAGAGGCTTTCCAATAAACCCATGCCGGCAACATGACCACGAAAAATATTGGGTGGTAAGCCTTTAGTAAGCGGATCCGCAAGCATTGACTTAGTACTAATATGCTTGATACTAATGGTTTGATCCTGGATTATATCTTTCACAACATGATACTTAATGTCAATGTGTTTGACATCACCACTTGACTTGTTGTTACTCGCATAAAAGACTGCGGGTTCGTTATCGCAGTATAAGGTGAGTGGTTTAGAGATGGTGTCAACCACTCTAAGACTCGGAATAAAGTTCTTAAGCCATACAGCCTGCCTGGTAGCCTCATAACATGCCACAAACTCAGCTTGCATCGTTGAAGATGTCGTAAGGGTTTGTTTGGAGCTTTTCCACGAGATAGCTCTTCCAGCGAGTGTGAAGATATAACCTGACGTGGATTTCTTAGTATCAACACATCCATAAAATCAATCAATAACCAATAACTTCAAGGTTATCAGAATTCTTATATGTGAGTATGAGATGCTTAGTAGCTTGCATATAACGCAAGACTTTCTTAACGGCCTTCCAGTGGTCCAGTCTTGGATTTGACTGATATCTGCCAAGCATCTCGGTTACAAAAGCTAAATCAGGGCGTGTGCTTACTTGAGCATACATAATGCTTCCGACAACTGAAGCATAAGGAACCGACTTCATCTGATCAGTCTCATATTGGTTCCTTGGACATTGAAATGTCCCAAACTTATCGCCCTTAACAATAAGAGCAGGTGAGCCAGAGCACTTATGCATATTGTATCTCTTTAGTACTTTGTCAACGTATGCCTTTTGAGATAAACTTAATACTCCTTTGGACCTATCTCGGTGAATTTCAATGCCAAGAACGTAAGAGGCATCACCGAGATCCTTCATATCAAAATTGGATGAAAGAAATCTCTTGGTCTCAAACAGCATATCCTTATCGCTGCTAGCCAATAAGATATCATCCACATAAAGCACTAAGATGGTGAATTTACTCCCCTTGAACTTAACATATATGCAGTTATCAACTTCATTTTCCTTAAATCCAAAATTTCTTATAACTTTATCGAATTTGAGATACCACTGTCTTGATGCTTGTTTTAAGCCATAAATAGATTTCTTAAGTCGACATCCCATATGCTCCTTGCCCCCCACGACAAAACCTTCCGGTTGAGTCATGAAAATATTTTCTTGCAAATCGCCATTAAGGAATGCCGTCTTAACATCCATCTGATGTAGCTCTAAATCATAATGAGCTACAAGTGCCATAACGATTCTGAATGAATCCTTAGTTGAGACAGGAGAAAATGTGTCATTATAATCAATCCCCTCTCTTTGTGAGAAGCCTTTTGCTACAAGTCTTGCTTTGAACCTTTCGATATTTCCCTTAGAGTCATGCTTGGTTTTGTAGACCCATTTACAGCCTACTGTTTTGACTCCGTCAGGAATTTCTACTAAGTTTCATACATCATTAGTGCTCATAGACTTTAGTTCATCCTTCATGGCATCAAGCCACTTAGGAGAATGTTCACTCATCATGGCTTCCTTATAAAAGGTGGGATCATCTACCTTCCCTATATCATTAATATCCTCATTCATGTAAACAACATAATCATTTGAGATGGCAGATCTTCTCTCCCGCTGTGATCTTCTAATAGGTTCAGGAACTATTACAGGAGGCTGCTGAGGCGCAAGAGACTGCTGAGGCTCATCGTTAGGTATGACATTAGGAGTTTCTGAGACCTCAACAGTGGGTGCATCAACAGTACTTGGTACTAGAGGTGCAACTACCTGAAGCGCAGGAATAAAAGTCTCTGGGATAAGCGGTGAAGGAACGTAAACCCGCTTCTCTTCAAGATCTATTTTCCTAGGCTCCAGGTCCTCGTTATTTTCTAAGAACACAGCGTGTCTTGTTTCTACAAACTTAGTTGTCCTATCAGGACAATAAAAACGATACCCTTTAGATCTTTCAGGGTACCCAATAAAATAAAAACTTATTGTCTTAGGATCTAATTTTCCAATATGTGGATTAAATATCTTAGCTTCAGCACGACAACCCCACACTCTTAAATATTTTAAACTCGGTTTTCTCCCAGTCCATAGTTCATAAGGTGTCTTAGGTACTGATTTACTGGGAACTCGATTAAGGATATGTGCGACTGTCTTTAGTGCCTCCATCCACAAACCAGTTGATAAACTAGAATAGCTAAGTATGCTCCGTACCATATCCATAAGTGTACGGTTGCGTCTCTCAGCTACCCCATTCTGCCGAGGTTCACCTGGTGTAGAATATTGGGCAACAATGTCATTTTTCTGAAGAAACTTAGCGAAAGGACCAGGAATTTGGCTGTAAGGGGCATGTCTCCCATAATATTCTCCCCCACGGTCCGATCTTACCACTTTAATTATTAGGTTATGCTGATTTTCAACTTCAGCCTTAAATATCTTGAATTTATCAAGTGACTCAGATCGGTCCTTAATGGGAAAAATATAACCATAACGGGAGAAATCATCAGTGAATGTGATGAAAGAATCAAAACCATCCACTGATGTCACAGGAAAAGGACCACAAATATCTCTATGAATTAACTCTAATAGTCCTGTGCTGCGAGTTGCTCCCTTCTTTATTTTCTTTACATATTTTCCTTTAATGCAATCAATGCAGTGGTCTGAGTCAGAGAAATCTAATGGTTGAAGAATCTCTTCCTTAATGAGACGCTCCATTCTCCCATTCGAAATGTGGCCTAAACGACAGTGCCACAGTTTCAAATAAGTCTCATTATTCTTTTTACGCTTAGTATTACACACATTCAAAGATATAGGTGATTCATTAAGGGAAAGCATATAGAGCTTGTCTTGTCTAACAGCAAGACCAACATCATCTGAATTAAAAGTGATAACACATTTATTGTTACCAAAATTACATTTAAATCCATCATCGTCCAATAAAGAAACTGAAATTAAATTCCTCATAATGGAAGGAACAAAGACTACATTATTAAGACGAAGTGTGAAGCCGCTATCTAAAATTAATGAAACAGAACCAACTGATTCCACTTCGGCTTCTTTTCCATCCGCGACTCTAAGACTTCGCCCCCCCCTTTCTTAGTGTTCTCGCGGTATGGAATCCCTGTAAAGAGTTGGTAACGTGCACAGTTGCACCTGAGTCAATCCACCAAGATTTAAGGGGGAAATCAGCATAAAGAGTTTCATCAATGAACATTATAGAATCATTACTCTTCTTGGCGAGTCACTTTAGAAAACCAACACAATCCTTCTGGAAATACCCTGGCTCCTTGCAGAAGTGACATGCATTCCCATTAGGTGCTTTAGCAGGAGCAACATTGAGTTTAGGTGTATTTTGCACCTTAGGCCCTGATTTATCTGAATTAGGAGAGTAGTGCAGCCTTTTCTTGGATTTGAAGTCCCCTGAGAACTTCCTTTTGCTAGGACCGCCAACTTGATTCACAAAATCTTTCTTTTCGGTCCTTATCCTTTCTTCCTCCTGGACACACATGGCGATTAAATCGCTCATGCTCCATTTATCTTTCTGAGTATTATAGTTTATCTTAAAAGCAGTGTACTCAGAAGGAAGGGAAGTCATAATAAAGTGGACTAGAAAACCATCAGATATCTCCATGTCCATGCCCTTGAGTTTTCCAGCCATATCAGTCATCATTATGATATGCTCTTTTATGCTGCTGGACCCGTCATATTTAGTGGATAAAAGCCTCTGGATTAAAGTACTTGCATAAACCTTAGTGGAGCCTTTGAATTTCTCCTCAACTGAAGCTAGATACTCCTTAGCATTTTCAGAATCTGGGATTGCTCCCCTGATCCCAACTGAGATAGAGGTCTTCATGATCATTAATGACAGGCGGTTGGACCTCTCCCATTTTTCAGCATTAGTATCATAAGTTTTCTTCTTCTCATCATAATTATCCTCACCGATGGTGGGGGAAACGGGAGTGGGCACCCTCAATGCATAATCAAGGTCCAGAACTCCAAGGACAACTGAAATTCTTTCTTTTCAAGTGGGAAAGTTGCTTCCCGTAAGCTGTTCAATGTTGTCAATTGTAGTGGCAACATTCGAAGCATTCATTGCTGAACATTAAAATACATAGAAAAATTAGAAATATCATAAAAAGTATTGTATGCAATTAACCCTACGTTGGTCTGATTAATAACATGCAAAACTACAGTTCTAATTCATATCACCGTTGGGCAGAAAATGAAAAGAACTTCAACCATTAATATGGCGACATACGATTACAAACAACGTTGGTCAGTATGTAATCATGTGTATACATAATGCCAAAATAAATCATAAAAATCTCTAATTAAAATATCTCGTTGGTTCAATTTTAAGTAGAGACAATGACACACTGTTACTTGATCAATTATCATTAATTAAAAACAGTGCACAAAACTTAAACTAAAATTAGTTATAAAAAGAAAAACCACTGTGCATCGGAAGCATAGCTCTTGGGCTCGGCCTGCACTCGGCCCACGCCGCTTGGCCGGCGCTCGCCCGCACTCGGCCCAAAATTGCGCGCGTCGACCCATCAGCGTAGGAGTCCAAAACCCCAAAGCAACAACAGCCGTCAGATCTAATCGGACGGCTAAGATCTCCCACGCGTTTTACTTCCGCTACGATCGAAGCGACGTGATCCGTCGGATCTGATCGAACGGCCGAGAGTGAATTTCGCGTCGTATAAAAGCCGGCGAAACGGGGAAAAAAACCTAACTCTAGAATCATTCGCTCGCTCCCCTCCGAAGACTCCGCGCGAGCGAGCGAAAGTGGCGGCGTGAGGAGCGCGGGTGAGGAGCGGCCGTAGCGGCTCCTTCACCGAAGGTGCAGAGGAGAGCGAGCGAGCGAAGACGGCGGCGTGAGGCGATGCCCCCGCAGCTCTCCTCGCCGTGGCAGCAGGCGATCGAGGTCGCGCGCGCAGCCGTCGAGTGGAGTTTCGGTGGCGCCCGGTACCGGCGGAGGCTCCAGATCCAAAAAAATGTGAGTATTTGCCGCTCTTAGGGTTCTAATCTGAGTTGGGGATTGGGATTTGAGTTTCGGGATTTCGGATTTCTTTAGGGTTCCAAATCCCCTTCTTCTAAAATGCTAAGCCGAGCCCCAGACATTAGATCCGGGCGAGGGGAAGACTAATCGGGTTCAATATGAGTTAGGCTAGGCTCTGATACCAAATATTAGATAATACTGAGGGTAAAACATGATCCATATAAACTAATCCTAACTCAATGATGACACCTAACAAGAATCATTAGTGCGGAAGCGTTAAAACATACCCGATGCCGGTGATGCCATATACGGCTTAGGGTTGATTGGCGACGGTGAAGGAGACGGCACCGGAGCGTCGGCCTGAGTCGAAGAAGAGACTTGAGGGAGTCCGATGACGACGACAGTTGTGGATGTGCCCTGGAGCGTCGGAGCGGCGACGGTGGTTTAAGATCTTTGCACACCTCAACGCCCTTAGCAGATCGGATTGTGTATTGGTACTTTTGGTAGCCTAGGACGTTAACCTAAGCTTGCCGAGTCCAACTTCTTTTTATGTGGCGCTGGGTGAACGGGACCGTAACCAAATGTAGTTGGTTCCCCCGATCAGAGCGCGTACTAGGGTTGCCCCCCTGATATCTCGGTCTCGGCAGTTAACCGAGATCAATCCAACACTGTGTACTACTATAGTACTATGACAAGCTTCACATATAGTTGCCTTAATGCATGAGGAGATCTTACTGAATGGCATTCAGAGTTTCAACTGCTTCCAGGAAGCAGTTAGTCTTTAGGCCTTCTTTAGATATGAAGACATGTTCAATGTAGCTCAGATTTGTTGACATAATACATATACACAAGCAGTGCCAACATCATCATTTCTGCATCTCATCATCACAATGCTTCATGGGGACCCTGGCAGTATTGCCTTTTGATGTGTAGCTGCATACTTTTCAAAATCCTCTTATGAGGATGCATACACACCAGAGATAGAGCATCATATCGCATTTCTTGTCGACTACCACACGCAAGAGATATATGGCCGGCAGATTCACCTCTTTCTCGGTACGCCATATTAAAAACCGATTGATCGGCAGGAAGGAACGCAGCCTCTCTCAGTTGGCAGCCTGGCAGTTGGGAGAGTTCAGGAGGCTTTAATGGAAGTCTTGGTCTACCTGCAGCTTGTCTATATACGACGCAGCATATCCCTGAATTGCTTTTCTAGTCTTTTACACACTCAAATTCTAATTAGGAACCCTTTGCTGTAACTAATTGCTGTATTGCTCCACATATACTACATGTGAGATTCTTACTGTAGTAATGTAGTTTAACTGTAGTAGGCAGTGACTTTGCCAGTAATCCACACAAATTTTTATGCAGGTATATACGGTGGTATTGGCAGTGGCTCAGCTAGCTAGCTCATAAGTTTCAGGCATATATGAGAAAGTGATTGGTAGATGCAGGGTTCAGGAGGAGAGTTAATGGTGCCATTGCTGCTGCCTGTAATTATCTGGGAGCAATTTTCTGCATGCCTGTAATTATGGGCTAGCTATGCTATTGCATTGCTGCTTGGTGTCTTGGAAGAGAGGCCAGCCAGGGATAGAAGCAGAAATGCAGCAGCGGCAACAACACGCAAGCTGTTGGGAAGCATGCAGAAAGCAACTCTGTTCCACGAACAGCGCTGTTGCGCGTGCGTTAATTAGCAGCGCTGTTCCACGAACCCTCTCAGCATATGCATGCATGAAGGGAGGCTCGGATCGATGTGACAAGTGATCCAATCTCGTTCAGGTGAAAGGAGATGGATCGATGGCTACATGCAATCCTACAACTATGCGTGCATGTGTCTGTGCGTGCGTGAGCTCACTCGGCCCCCGCCCCTCGGGCGATTTGATTGATCCTGAGAAATCGTAGGGATATATGCAATTAGACCCGTTCATCTACCGGTGCGGGCCTGGAAAAAACTGACCCGGCAAGGGCAGACCCGAAGCCCAAAGATGATATTTTTTTACCGAACAAAATATTTATTATTTAATTCTTGTGGAATGAAATATCATTTTTACTATTTCGTCAGCCTTTATTGGGATTCGAACCGGCCCTATGTGCAAGTCTATATATCTATAATTAACATGAATGACAATCTGTCGACGATCAAATCGCCGATCTTATAAATGTATGAAGAAAAAGAGAAAAATAGCACGTATCTCCTGGAAAGTAATGAGACTGCTCTTTATTGCTATGAACTGGCTATTACAATAGGTGTATATAACCTAGACTAAAGACTAACTCGAGAATACAATGCTCTTCTGAGAGTGCTTCCCAATCTATCTTCACTGTTCCGGCCTCCTCCACTTCGGTTCGTAGTCCTCCTTATGTAGTTGATGAAGCGTTGGCAGTTGTCTATGGGAGAGACGCCTGTTGGAGAAGCAGCGCGTCTGGTCCGAGAGAGGCGTCAGTTGATAAGGTGTCAACTGCTATACAGTTATATGTCAGTGAGCCATTTGACCGTATTCCTGTGTCTTAGAGTTACGTATCGTCGCGTGGTATGGAATATACAGCACATGTTCCATTCTTCACACGGTAGATGATATATCTGGCGCTAGATCCAGATATCAGTTTAAGGCTTTGTGAGCTTTTGACTGATCGGAGATAAGGTTGGGAATCTTCTCCGACCAGGTTAGATATTGTGTAATCTCTGGAATCCTCACGACCAGTGAGGTCGTTAACCTTAGGGGTTACAACCACGAAGTCATATAGTCATTTATCTATTTAAATAATAAATAAAGGTTTTAATCCTCGTCACAATCTAAGAAGAGGAATGATGAAGGCTTGTATTGGTTGGGTGACTAATTTTATTGGGAGTGTTTATGCTTCAGGTGATTGGAATTTCTTTATCTATAAGTCATCTTTCTTAGCTGTAGGATTTTGATCCAATAAATACCATAAATTTCTGTGCTGAGACAAAAAAATTTAAACTAAACAAAAGTAAATGTAGGTGAACCCTACAAATACAGAAAAATTCTAAACTAGACAAAAGTAAATCTAGATGAACCCTACAAAATAGAACTAAAAGTTACAGTAGAGTTGTGCTAAAATTGCACATCACTTAGTACAACAATTTTAGACTTAGTATTGTGCAATTGTATGTGACTGATGGATAAAAAAATTTAGGTAACTAAAAATTAGCAAAACCAAATTTTATTATGTCTTATAACCATATGGGTCCGAATTTTGGAACCTCTTGATAGGTGGGCGTACGACTCTACCCACCTGGTTTCAAATCATATGCCAGCCTTTACGCATACGCAAGTGCGTCTCAGTTGGAACTTTGTGATGTTACAGATTTATAATGACCGTTGTATTTTTAGGTGTATGCTAAAGAGACGCACTCATATAGTGGTGCGTGTGCATCTACCTTGTAATCGCTAGAAAAAAAAGGTCTGAATACGAGATGAAGAACTCACCATATGCGTCCACGTCGTAATCGCAAAAAAAAAGGTCCGAATAGGAGACGAAGAACTCGCCACACTTACCATGATAACCCTAACTAGTGCCATCCACCACGTCCATGATTGGCTGTGCCACTGTCGCCTCGATCGCTGCACCACCCTCAGGTCTCATCGGGCCACCCGAAAATACACAGTGAGGGTTCGGTGAACCCCGAAGTTTTAACCCTAACTCAACAAACTAAAAACGATGGCGAAGATGGAGAGAAGCATAGACCAGAAACGTACGGCTGGAAATTCGACTAGAATCCGGTAAAATATCGACTCTTCGTCGTGCCGCACGCCGGTTGCAGTAATGCACAGCGTGGTGCTGGTGCGTTGAGATCCCTCGAGAGGGCGGCCGCGGAGAGGAAAGGCGCGCGCGGGGAGCGAACAGTTGGCCGCCTCGTTGGCGCATGTTGCGCGGATCGTGCCAGTCCATAGCATGCATGATCGATGCATATGCCACCCATCCCTTTCAAGCGAAAACGAGGTAAAGCGGAGCGAAGGGCTTCAATTCCGAGACAAAAAAAACACGCCACATGCACCAAGCAAGCAGAAGTTTCCGAGTGCTTGCGTTGCGTTGCAGTACATACATGCTGGCTAGCTAGCCACTGATCGTAGATTCAATTCAAGAATCATGCATGCATGTACAGTTGTTTGTACACTTGTACTACGCCAAAAAGCGATCGATCTATGTACCTTAATTTCCTTTATGGCGACCAGCTAGTTTGCCCACTTAGTAGAAAATCAGTACATTATGAATTATATGTGATCTCAACTTATAACATGGTTTAATTTGGTGTGGGCTTTTCTTTACGCAAGAGGAGAAAGCAATGGGGGAAAGGATAACTAAGTTAATGGCGTACCTTGGACAGTCACATGCGTGCCACCAAACCCACTCGTAATATGAGGGGTTATGCCGTGGGATGTCTAGCTAGTAGCCAATAGCTACCCCCGCTAATTAAGGGCTATGAGTGGCCTATGTGTTTACTGGTGCAGCTTATCACTATATTCGTAGAGCGAGCTTAATTAACTCTCCCCAGAAACATCGATCCCTGGTAAATATGAGGCCTATGCAAGCATGTTTGATATGTTGTACTCACACATCTGCACCAGGACGATTACATATAGTATGTGCTACACAAAGAGAGGTTGCAAGTCTAATACTCGAATGTGTTTTTACCAAGTATGCATGCGGTTGGATGCACTATCCTAACCGTTGAAACGCTCTAAGATTGCTCCAACTCGTCTATTTTGCACACAAAAAACTTGTCTTTCTCTTTCTTCTCCTCTCCTGCCCTCTCCTCTCCTACCAGTTGGGATCCGTCGCTCTGCCCCCCTCTCCCAACCGCGCCACCACCTCCACGCACCGTGCCGCCTCTGCCGCCCTCCTCCCCCCCCTCTCTCAGCTCTATCGGTCATCGAAGCGTCGTCGATCTCCCCATTGCCGCCCTCGTCTCCGTTGTCCACCGGTGAGATCAAATTCGTCGTCATCGAGGTCAAGGATGTCAGATCTGGGCGTCGTTGTCATCTCCGGCAGCGGGGAACTCGCATCACGGCGGAAGACGACATAGCGCAACACGGTAGCGGGCTGATGTAGGGAGGCGGTGGCGCGACTAGGGGAGCAGGTGAAGGAGAGAGATCAGGAGGGTTGTTCTGCAAAAATTGCGGTGGGAGGGAAGCACGCGGATCTCAAAACACAATGAACGGCCACGATAGGATGCACATCCGGGTGCATATACATGTGGTATTGATTTTTTTTTCCCTTATTCTTCCCAACTTCCTCAACTTTTCACATAAAAACTTGGTGTGTGCGCGTGAGTGTATACGTAGATATGAAGCAGACATCAATCCCGCATGCGTACTAGCCAACAACGATCAAATTCCCATGTACGTACACAGCATTCGTGTTATCAGGTTGCAATTGTACGTAAACGTAAGAGGCTGCTCATAACACGGGACCTCTCTAAGCTTTTTGGGGACGTCGCAAGTACTTGTTACACTGTGAGTACATTAATTCAGTGTGGCATGCCAATGTGGACGTGGGCCTTGACCTCCCATGTGCATGCATGTGCGATGTCTCCTCCTCCCTCGCCATTCAGGGCCACCCCCTCCTCTCTCCTCGCCCTCCCAGCCAATAAAAACCACAGGCTCCTCGCACTAAACACGTCTTGTGATGATCGTATTAACAACCCACCCTTTCCCTTTCTATCCAGCCCACACCAAATATCTCTTCCAATAACACCATCATTAGCCTCTAGTACATACATACATGCACAAGCTTATTAATCAGCGTGCCAATGCGCCTAGCCTATGCTGCTAAATGTCAAGTTCATGATAGCATTATTCTTGTTCCATTGCCGGCTATATATCTCAATTACCGGTGTCTGGCTAGCTAGCTCATGCCTTCACCTTGCCTAGGCATGCAAGGATCCAAGCAATTCAAGCAGGCGCTCCTCAAGAACCTGCTTCTAGGGCTCAGGAAGCGCGGCGTTGCGTCGAGGGAGATGAGCTTCCAGGAGAGGAAGAATGACATCAAGCACGCCGCGGACGCCGCCCTCGCCTCCGCCAGGGGCGGCGCGCCGTGCTGGAGCCGTACCCTGGCAGCGGAGCTCGCGCACGGGCGGACTCGAAGCACGCACCTTTCGGCCAAACCACCTTCGGAGCGCATGCCGTCGTCGAGTAAGATGATGTGCAAGAAGATCCTGAGGAGGAGCCTCCGGCCGAGGCCGAGGAAGGCCACGGCGGCGAAGGCGTACGGCTCGGCCGGCGTCCTCGCGAGGGCCATGGTGAGGAAGAGGACCAGGGTGTTGAAAGAGATCGTGCCGGGAGGGAAACCGCTGGACGAGTGCACGTTGCTGGGTGAAACCCTAGACTACGTCAGGTCTCTCAAAGCTCAGGTCGATGTAATGCAGCTTCTGGTGAGGGCTCTTCAAGCTCCAAAACCCTAGTAAGCTGCCCGTTCCTCTCCTCTTACCTCACCGCGCTTGCATGGCGCGCGCTTGAGTTTTGTCTACTTCTTGCATATGTGCAGCATGAATTAGGCCGTGGATGCTGCATGCGCTGACCTGTAATGTTGTTTCTTGCTGCAGTGCTGGAGAAGCAGTGAGGAGGAACTGAAATTAAGGTGACTCGTTCAGAGTTAATGGATAATTAATGCTTGTGAGACACGGAGGTTTCTCTCTCCCTTTCTACTCCACCTTTTTTGACTCGTGCTTTCTTCGTTAGCACTGAGATCATCATGACGGTATTAAGGATCATGTGCGTGTGTATTTTAAGTACAGTATTATGTATATATGGTTCCCTTTTTGTACAAGCAAGTCGTGCATCGGTGCATTTTAAGTTATGTAATAATTAATTTTGTACGTGCGAGGAAACAACTTTTGTGGTGTTTTTCACTGTTTGTAGTGCTATATATCGGGAATGCTCTCATTCATATTCTAGCGTTCGTTCCGTTATGATACGAAATATCCTAAAGTTCTTAAATTTACCAATTTTTAATTCTTTTCGTTTGTTCCGCTATGAGTTAGAACGTTGGTTCTTAAATTCGCTAATTTTTAACTCCTTTAGTTTTCATGTCATAGTACTGTTACAAGTTGGGCCGTAGAATTTTGGTCACATAATTAATGAAGGGTTCACTAAAATTGTTTGCTGGAGTATTAGCTTTAACGGAACATTTGTTTGGTTAGGGAACCAGTAAACATCCCCCGGTTGGTTTTTGAATTAAACCTCGCAATGGTACTACTACATATATTTGCCCCTATTATTGTCTGTTATCAAATATGGAATATAGTCATATATTATGATCGCACTTAGCTATAGATATATAGCAACCTTCAGAGAGTCCTATGGCTGGCCGGGTTGAATTTAATTTGACACGTCTACTCATGAACATTGCCTTGAAGCTACCTAGCATTTGACCACTTTGAATCTGATAGGCGCAAGACAAAATAACACGCGAAAGAATGGAAATTAGCAGCATATTTGAGTTGAAGAAGTTCAGTTAAAGTATACTGCAGTGTCAAACAGATTCATTTTTTTCTTACAATAGTTGAAAACCAGACCCCCTGCTGCCATCTAATCGATTCTCTGTAAATTATAAGCACTAGTTATTCAATGAAACTTATTCTCCTGTTCACTGCATGCTCTATTGCTCTTGCAAAAAATACTCTAAATCCCTAAACCTTATCCATTACATGGAATACTAGTAATGATCGGTGGCACAGTAGTTTGTTTTGAGCCTATATCCATTGGCCAATATCCTAGTACACTCAAGCCCGCAGTTGCAATGGTGTTTACTGTTCAGCTTACAAGCTCACACGCAACTGCCCCACGCCATTTTGGCTCAACATTAATAGGGCTAAATGATATCAACTCGATCGATGGGGATGGGTAGAGATGCTTGTCGGAAGATCTAGTGAAAGAGAACCGTGTGTAAGATCGATGGAGAGACGATGCATGTGAGAAGCATCTCGGAGAAATTAACGCAGTGTGTATCAGAGAACAGAAGTCGCGATACTCTAGAGGAAAATGCTCATTAAGATTGAAGAGGTCTAGGGGGAAAATGCTCATTAAGATTGAAGAGGTTGTCCATATATTCGTGTACATGCATGTGAGAATCGTCACATGTAGTATTACATATGCGCTGTGTGATCATGAAACGCTAATAAAATACAAAGTTCGCCGTTACATGTGTAAGGATTGTCACATGCATGGAGTTAACTTGCATTATTTGTGTTTAGCGATCAACAGAATATATATATATATATATATATATATATATATATATATATATATATATATATATATATATATATATATATATATATAGGAAAATGGTTTAGTACTCACAGGAGTATGTACTCTCGCTATATATATAGCGGGAGTACATACTCCTGTGAGTACTAAACCATTTTCCTATATATATATATATATATATATATATATATATATATATATATATATATATATATATATATAGACGCCTGTTGTATTCTTGGGAGTACATACTCTCGCTCGAATATACCACTTAAATAAATATATTATACTTCTTTATCATTTTCAAGATACTTAAATATCAATTATAAGATACTCCAATGCGATTTGATTGAAAAATTTTCATTGAGTCCTTTATTTTTGCTATATACCTTTTTCATACATAAAAGAAGTATATACACAAATTTAGCTATAAAAGGTGGACTTTAATGATTTTTTTCATAGAACTCACTTTGGAGTATCTTATAATCATCATTGGAGTATACTCAAATAGATAAAGAGGTATTATCATACGATTTAAGTGGTATATGAGAGGCGGGAGTACATACTCCCAGGAGTACCAAACTATTTTCCTATATATATATATATATATATATATATATATATATATATATATATAGTGCTAATAGGTAATTCGGTGCTAAAGTGTTAATATCAATCTTAACCGTTGGAGGTGGGAGCATGCATGGTGTTTAATGAAGACGCATTAATAAATATACATTGAAGGTGGGAGCATGCAAAGTGATTAAATGGTTTAGAGGTGGGAGCTCGTATTAATCTTGGTTGTTCAATTTAGATCCAATGGTCAAGATTGATATTATATATATATATATATATATATAGCTTTTTTCCTACTCCTGGGAGTAGTTACTCCCTATTCCATATCTCACAACGTAAAGAGTATCTTCCGCAACCGAGAGTATGTATGTGTAGTATACAAATATATAAGATCATCTAAGTGGTATTCACACCTTTTCAGGGGTGGTATGTACAATTTTTCAGATATACTCTTTTTTAGTGCGAATATGAATGTATTTACAAAATATGCTAAAAACTATGGACTCTCTTACAAAAAATTTTTGTGGTTCGCATTGGAGTATCTTATAATTAGTATATGAGTATACCCAAAGTGATAAAGGAGTATGTCAAGTTCTTTTAGGGGGTATATCAAAGGTGGAAGTAACTACACACGGGAGTAGAAAGTATTAACACACACACACACACACACACACACACACACACACACACACATATATATATATATATATATATATATATATATATATATATATATATATAGACACACACACACAAGTAGGGTGCTCAATGCTAACGGATCTTAAATAAAAATACCATAAAACGGATCTTAAATAAAAAATACCATAAATACTCAATTGTGTCAATATTTAACCTAGTTATGTTATAAATATGGCATGCACTTCTTTCACAGATATACGGTATAGCGTGAGTGAATGCTCATGCGACAACATTCACTCTCAAGCCCGTTCCTCCAAAAGGACCGGGGACCTCCTCCACTCCCGTGGAGTTGTGATCATCATGATCACCTTCTCAAATGCGATGATGCTTATGTATGCAAAATATGCAAAACTCCAACATAAACATCATATCCAACTTTTCATCATGCTTGTCAACAACGATATAAACATACCAATTATTTGTTTGCAATTAAACAGAATAAAAGCACAACAATAATGGTAATAGAAGATAAAGAAAAGCGTTGATCGATCATTGATCGTCTACCATGCACTTGCCTTTACTAGTTGCGACGCACGATTTGGCTAGCAGATGGCAACAAGCACGACGTCTCCCCTATATTAAATACACAAACTTCAATACAAGCTACAGCATCAAGAATAGCAATCAATATACATCGCTCCTACACGTCCCCAAATATACCACGTTACTCCGGTACCGAATAGTTACCCATTGCTGTCCTGTTACTAAAAAGAGCGTAACTTTTGACTCGAAAGTCCGATCACCACAAACCACCCCATTCTGGATTCTTCATAAAATTACCCACATTTTCTTAGATTACGAAGACTTCTAATTAAATCATCTAACCCTCCGTATTTAGCCCAGAAAGTCGGTCTGTCCGCTTCGGAACAGCAGCCTTACTAAATTCATAACTTTTGATTTACTCAACCAAAACTCGTGTTCTCAGATTCTACAGAACCATTGGACAATTATCTACAACTTTCGTGTAGATCAAAAACTCTAATTAGTGGATTTACTATTTTTAATCTACAGTCTACCAAAACAGCGCCGAAAGACGACAACCGTAAAAACAGCGGTCTTCCAAAATTCATAACTCAAATTCTACTTGTCCGATTGACATGATAAAACACGCTATAGAAATATATCGAAATTGTCTACGATTAACTAGTAGATGAGATTTCCAAAATTTGCCATTACGATACCCGAATAAATCGTACAACAAAACAGCGGCTAAACAGATCTATTAATCAGCTTCTCTAATAGAAAATTATAAAACCTCTCTAATTAAATTTACAAAATCGAGGGAAAATACTAGATCGTTACCCACTATTTGGCGTACTGTGCAAAGGAATTGCTGGCTTCGCTCGGCGACGGCGCGCGCAAAGACACGCAGCGATCGGCGAAGACAAAGAATCGGCACAATGAAAAGAAGAAGAATCGCCACGCGACGTCGGTTGGATCAAGAAGAAGATCGCATCGCAACTTGGCAGCGAGACTTGGTTTGGCAAAGAAGAAGGCAAGAAGAAGACAATGCGCAGGCAAAGATCAAAGAAGGAATATAAAGCAGATCAACCGGCAGAGACGCAGAATGGCATGCGGCAATAGATCAAGAAATGGCAGAGCACGCGCAGCAGACAAGAGAAAAGCAGCAGAAGAAAAAGGGCGCAAAGGCCGCTTCATCGCGCGGCGCAATAATTGATGGCGGCTTCCACGCGCATTACATGAATAGTATACCATTGGAATTTTAAAACATGTGAGGTTGCTCCCAATCTTTGGTTCTCAACGTACCTTTCCCTTTACCGCTCTAGCCCTATCAAAAGGAGGAAAAAATCTCCACTTTTACTACTCAATATCTTTTCATTACATGTACTATAAATAGTTAACATCCAGAAATTTATCAGTTTACATAAAAGATCTTTGATGATAATTTTGCTAAAATCTATGCAAAGATCACTTTATGAAATCAAAGACTAATACCACAGTGATACAAGCTATTTCTTTGATAAAATACCGCACTGGATTTCATTAATAGAAGAGGGAATTCACAAGATTTCAACCGTCTACAATTGAACAGAGCGAAAATTGATGAAATTGCCTATCCCAAAGGATGAGGAATTTACTCAAAATCAACACCGTTTATTATACCTTATTAGCACTTGCATTCATTGAGTCCCAGCATTTCTATTCATACTGCCCTCACATCAATTTCAACGATAGTGACACAGCCCACGTATAAACACCATTACAAAAATGAAAGGGCCATTTTCCACAGTTGAAACCTAACTAATGAAGTTGCAGATGCATCAATCGAGGCAAGAATATGAGACAAAAGATGGTTGCACCTTCGGAACTGATCAATCTCAGTGTGTGGCTTGTTAGTTGTACGGCTAAGAGATGAGCCTTTTAGATCAAAACGTCCATGGATAGAATAATCAGAGCAGAATAGATTCCCCACTATGACAAAACGAACCTGAGTAGTAATACAGCAGTAAACAGTCAGGGCACACATTTTGAATATTGGCAAAAATGTATATAACAAAGGTAGTGCTAAGGATGGATAAGAAATTTACAATCACATTCATCTATAACGCTAACTTGACACAATGTAGACCAAACAATTTGGTAATTAGAGTATTCTCAAATACGTGGACATGATTGTGGTAAGCTGGAAGCATCTGTAATGTAAACGTGTTTTTTGCATTCAGAATAAAACTTATGGCCTTATTTATGAAGCTTGGAAAGTTTAGAGACAGAAGGAACCACAAAGGACAAACCATTACTTCTGACTTCTTCATTGTCTTTATTAAGTACCGATCATCATTTTAGGTAAAAGAAGCTTCCACTCTTACCAGGAGATGAGAGCTCCCGGAGAGCCTCACTTCCGCAAAGGGATAACATATAGTCAGCAGCATCCACCTTGAATAGCTTGTGCAGTGTCCTGCGATTCAGTTCAGAACAAATAATACGTCGATCAACATGATGACACCAGAGCAAGGGTACAACATATATCTTTATCATGGGAGTGATGACCAACCGGAACACCTGTGGATAGTAATCCTTCCATCTGATGTCACGAGAATTGTGAGGAGGAGTATATTTTGAGCCTTTTAGAGGGAACTTTGTCCATACCTTTTTCTTTGGGTTGAAACGCGACGATTTTAGATCAAGCGTAATTGGACCTTGCTTGCTGACTGCATGCCTGTGTCAACACATCATTGGTAAGGCAGAGATGAATTTAACCGTGGAGAAAAAATGAAAGAAAAATGGCTAATATGCTTGCAAAGAGTTCAGTAACAATTTAAGCCATCAATGAAATGCCATGAGTTGGTGGAAAATTCACACAGAATGGTGAAGCATCTACCTTGTAATCAAAATCAGATTGGCCAACCCACAAAAAAATCGCTTTTTAACCATTACTTACTTCACCCAAAGGAAACTCTTTGATGATTCACATGTCAATATTTCCTATTTCAAACTTGTAAATCGGCAAAGGTGCTAAAGCTAATGCGAATTTCTTCGGCGTTACGCGTTATGTGGTGCCAAAGTAGTAACATGGTCAAATCCCACAATTGAGCAACCAAAATGTTCATAATTCACACCCGCCATTGAAGGCAAACGAAAGCACGCACCTGATACCGAGCTGCAAGTTGAGCATAAGCAAGTAGTTCTTGTGCCCCTTGGCGATGGTCTCCCCCTGCCGTTTCACCTCCCGCGGCGGCACCCACTTGGCGATGTACGGCGCCGCAGCCCCCTCCCCTCGTTGCCGTTGTCCGTCCTAACGCTCCTCAGCGCGCCCACCATGTTGTCCGCCAAGGCGGCTCGTCCACAATGTCGCACGTGTTGTCCCCGTCCGACTCCCAAATGCAAATCTTGTCATACTTCCGGTCGCCGCCGGAGCTATTGCTCGGCCTTGATGCCGAGCTCGCCTGCCCATTGGCCATCCTGTTCCCTGAATAATTCAGCGACTTCTGCAGCGACGCTGACTCGGTGCTGCCGCGCATGAAGCCCGGTAAGTCCCTCGCGAACACATCATGGGGATCACACGCCGTCGGGGACGCCGCCAGAGATGGGTAGTACACGCCCTTCTACTGGACAATGCCGGTGGGGCTGTCGCGATGTCCAACAGCCGACGTAAACACTGCCATCGGCCCGAGGAAGGTGCCCGACCGTGTAGACAGCCGCCCTCCCAACCAAATTTGGCGGCGGCCGGGGAGAGGAGGGCGGAGCGGTTTGCCGTTGGGTGGGAGATAGACCTCTAGTTGGGGGAATCGGGCCGGTTGGTGGTGACGGGGGAGCTTGTCGGCTGGCAAACCCATGGGGGGAGACTACCGGATGAGAAACCGACGACGAAGGGAGGCGGGCCGCACGAGAAGACAAGATGATAACCTTCGTGAGCCGTCGGTGCTGGGGGAGGCGACAAGAAGGAAGACGAGGACGGAACGGTGCCCCCACACAGTGAACATCGGGGTGGTGCATCGTGACGGAGAAGCAGGGGGGAAGAGGCAGGGGACGGGCCTTGTGGAGTCGACGGCGTCTGAAGGAGGTAGGGGTGGAGCGGAGCGGCACTGGCACCGAGAGGAGGGCGGGCGCCGGCCACGGTGGCTCTGGGAGTTGGCGACGACCGAGGAGAGGAGGGCGGAGTGGCTTGGCGTGGGGTGGGAGGGGTAAACTCATATATATATATATATATATATATATATATATATATATATATATATATATATATATATATATATATATATTATTTTCCCAGTAAGAAACTTCTAGTTTTAAATATTTTAGTTTTTCTATGGTTAATTTTTTGCGAACGGTGAGGGGGCCTCACCACGCTTCCGCAGCTCTGATACCAATACAGATACGGGTTTTTGCGCTTCTGAGGCGGTTTTGGATATACTATTCGTTATAAAATTTAAAGATACCAGAAAGGTAAAATATTTAAAGCAATCATATATATATATATATATATATATATATATATATATATATATATATATATATAATATTAAATATTAAAACTGAATATTAAGGACTGGATATTAAATATTGAATATTAAAGACGGAATATTAAAGACTGAATATAAAATTCGGAATATAAAAGACTGAATATTAAAGACTGGATATAAAATTCGAAATATAAAAGACTGAATATTAAAGACTTAATATAAAATGCAAGAAATAAAATTGCAGAATATAAATATTCAGAAATATAAGAGATATTAAAGATATATATATTCAAGTATAAAGTCACCAAGACTGACTTTGATATTCGGAATATATATATATTTAGAGTATATGTATATCACAAATATTGTCCTTGATATTTGTGTGATATAAATTCAGTAATATTTTTTGTTACTATTCAATGAATAGTGTTATGAATAGTATTCGTCCGAGATATTCGTCCAATATTCGTCCTTGATGCTTGTTCACAGTATTTATCCAATATTCGTCCTTGATATTCGTTCACAGTATTTTTTGAATAATATTTTGATTATGAATAGTATTGTGAATAGTATATGACTTAATTCAGGATCTTTTGCAGGTTGGCGAAACCAATATTCGGCCGGTTTGTGTAGCAGTAGTTGTTTTATCCTACTCGGTACTCACCATATTTATTGTTAAATTTGCTTCAAAAGTAACTAATCTTTTCCCTAGACGTTCTAAGACACAACCATATAAGAAAAAATTTTATCGTCTCCCCAGGCAGTTCCACCCGAAGGGAACACTTCTCTACGGCCTATTGTTCACACCACCCTAACTCTTGAGGGGGAATTTACAGAACTACCGCCTGAGGTTTCTCTTATAGGGTCCATAGCATAAAACCTTTCCTCATATGAATATGTCAAAGAAAATCTACGGGATAAAGAAAAACTACTTCATTTCCACAAATCTAACTTACATATGGTTTTCCCTTTCGGGAAACCCAACTAAAACAAAAATAGTAGTTTACCTTAAGTACGTAATATTACACCCATAGCTTGGATATTTTACAATACTTCCTTTCTCTCAAACACACTTAGAGAAAGTTTAGGCTTAGTGGCTAATTACATGTGGTTTAGGGTCTAAACAAGTGGTTTGGGGTTGTGTAACACCCTGGCTATTCGGAAGCCAAAATGTCACGCAAACCTATCAAACTACTAAGCATAGCATTAAAACTAGATTATCTAGATTCAATCAACATAAATTCCTAAGGAAAGACAATGAACGATCACTAGAATCAAGGTAAAGAATGGATAAACGGTCATAATACCACGAACAGTCAAACGATACTAACATAGGATTATTACAATCTGGAACTTATTTCAACAATTTGACTTGACTGAATGGCAAGAGTAATTGTTCTGATTGGATAAAAGTGAAGTGTAGTGTGCCGAACTACCCCACCAAATCATCTTGTCGTCTTCCTCAATTACCTAATTAAAACATACAAAGCAAGGGTGAGTCAAGACTCAGCAAGTACTAAACAAGAATAATCAAGCATGGAGTGGACAACACAATTCGGTTGAATTACGAACAATTATTGGAACACATACATGTACGTATGGAATGAATACATGAATGGATGAAATGTAAGAATGCATTGAAGGTATGGACTTATCGACTGCATATACCGGTATAGCGAGTGATACACCCGTCGGTGTTCACTTAAGCCCGTACTTCACAAAGCGGGGACCCAATCACCGTATGAAGAACGTTTCACACGGTGTCCAAGTTGCCACATTGGAATGATGGTCAACACTACCCACATTGGAATGGTGGGTTTTCAAATGCCCATGCCGAATTGATGGGTCTTTCAAATGCCCATCTTGGAATTGATGGGACTTACCAAAAGAATCCACTTCCGTGGTCATAATGAATTTTATGAATGAACATGATGATTTCGCATGGTATGAATGAATAACACACATTAGTGGAAAAGACACATGGCATTCAACAACATGTGTAAACAAGTATAAGTATGTATTCACACTCAACATAATGTACCAATAAGGCCACACTAGTCACTTGCAATATATCAACACCATGAACAAAGCACAAGAACATTCATGTAAACAACATATCATTATGCATTCCTTTGAATTCAACACCAGTTAACATACAGTACTTGCCTTTCGCGTTGTGACTCGTTAGTAGGCAACGGAGGTGTTCCCACACATGATGCCTCGCCGCCTACACAAGCATGTTCTCAAAATAAGAACAACGATATAACACTGCTACCGGTGTTCTACAATAACCCCTGACTATCCAATATACCGCATAGACCCAAAATGAAAATAAACTATTCAGCCAGATTTCAGCCCTTCTGAGCAGCGGTACGAGAAAATTCACCATTAATTATCTGTAACTCTAAAAGACCTGAAACCAGTGCTCACTGAATCTTAACAGATCAGGATACAAAACATTAGTTGGCGGAATCCCCTGATTCGGCCAAAACAGAGGGCTAATTATCAGCTAAACACAACCCATCTACGTCTGTCCAGAATACAGATCAGAGATAAAGAAAACGGCGTAACTTTCAACCTATTGATCCAATGAGAATGATTCTTATCATCTTGGAAAGATAATTTTAAGGGCTAAAATAACTTAGTTAGGTGAAGGTTCTGATTCGGCCCCTAATTTGAACAAAATCGAGGGACAAACCTACTGACCTCAGTTTTCAGACAGACCGGACAGTTCGTAATCAAAAATTCATATCTCCCAAACTACAGATCGGATTTTCCTGATCTCGGTGCCAAAAGAAAGCTAACGTTTCCAGAAATAAAACTCTAGAAGGGCAAAACCCCAGATGCGGCTTCTAAAGTAGTCTAAACAATAGATGAAAACACTAACATTTATCTGCCCAGAATTCAGAACAGTGGTTAAGAAAATATCATAACTTTCATTATACAGATCCAATGGAGATGATATTTATCAGCTTTGAAATATAATTTAAAGGACTACAATAACTTATTTGGGTGGAGGTTCTGGAAATGCCTCTAACTAAATCAAAACCTAGGATCAAGCCGACAGATCCTTCTCGTTAGACAGACAGAGCAGCACGCACTAAAAAAATCATATATCCTAAACCGTAAGGAGGAATCACGTGATCTCGGTGGCTATGGAAAGCTAAGAACAATACCTACAACTTTCTAAGAGATGGACAGGACAGAAAACGAACCCATCTTACCCAAAATCGACGCACAAGGCGGTGCACAGGAAGGGGGAAGGGGGGGCGGCGGCTCCAAAGGGGGAGGGGGAGAGAAATGTGGAGTTTAGGGTTTGGGGGGTGGGAACCCCCTTATGGCCGCCCACTACATGGGCCCCTCCTGGGCCGTGGCCCAGGCCCAGGTTGTCGAGAGTTTATGGAAAACTCCTTCTATTTTTTCAGGAATTTCTACTCCTTTAATTGTCTTTTCTTTCCCCGGCTTCCATTCAAATTACTCGATTCGATTCTTTACTCTTTTCGTTTTCGGAGTATTACAGGTTGGTAGGAGTCACTTTCATGAATAGAAAGCTTCCTTATCCTCCAGGGAAGTGGAATGGCTAAGGCTTGCTTCCTTTTGTTTCTTCCTTCTTGTGATCTCTACTCTTATGATCCCCTTGCTACTCTTGTGCTCTCCCCTCTCTACTCTTGTGATCCCCCCTTCTTCCTTTGTATGCACTTTCTTTTATAGTGCCAAAGGTTGGTTGGCCTTCTTCTCGATGATTCTTCAATTATGCATACGTGGTAGGATATGTATGCCATATAGTCTTCTTCTTGTAATCTTCTGAGTTATGATGCATTCTTGTAATCTTCTTTGGAGTAAAGATGCATACGTGTCTAAAGGTTAGGCCACGTTGCCATCTTCTGGTGTCTTCGGGTATGATGCTTCTTTTGACCAGGTAAATATTCTGCTTGCAAATAGTCTTCTATGATTATCCTTGCAATATTTTTCTTGTTGGAGATAACGATTGTTGTTGATCTGCTGCCGTCATTGGTGTAGATTTTTTTTATTCACTATCTTCATCTACGATCATCGGCGTAGAGATTGTTCCTTCGATGTCATCAGGCTGGACTAGCAAATACCAGTCCAGCATTCTTTTATAATCTTGTCTGATTAGGGTGTCTTCACCATAATCTGGTTTAATTAGGCGTCCAACACCTTTATATAAAAGCCCATTTTCTCCACCACACCATATTTTTATAACGCGATTCTGAAAGATCATTTGATATGTGGTGTCAAGAAGAATGCTTTCTCTAATCTCCATGGCTTCCTTGAACCATCGCCAATTGTCATGATTTGTGTTTTGAGAAAAAAGTATCATTTGGTCTTCTCATAAAACTCCAGTCATTCTTCTATCAAAGAAGTTAAAACAGCCTTTGAGAATATAGATATCGTGTGTAGCAGATCTTAATGGTAATGTGAATTTTGGAGGCATGGAGTAGAATATGATTTTGTATCTTCCCCTGTGGGACGATACTCTTTTGCAGGCTTCTTTAACAGCTATTCCAAGGTCCGATTGAAGGATTTGGTCTAGAGTGCCGTAAATGACATGGACTAGGCCATGGTCTATAAGACCTTGTAGGGAGATATTTTCTTGAGATCTTGTTTGTAATTTTTTTTTGGAAGTGTTTGAGATCTATTTCTGCTCGTAATATTATAAATGTGTGGTGTTGCTGGAAGAAATTGTTGCCGTCAATATGAAGAAGTGGAAGATTAAGAATATTGATTTTAATACTAGGATTATATCCTCTTCCTTCATATAATCTAAGGAAATATTCTTGAAGGTCTAAAAATACCCTCATTTGTCTTTCTTGATATTTTTTTCAAATAATTTTTAAGATATCTGGACCTAAGCAAGATAGGGTTTGATTTGTTTTGAAGCTTAGTCTTGATGTGAGTATTTCATGGGATGTTTTGCTGAAAGGCAGATATGTGGAGATTCTCTCTCTGATTTTGTGGCTATTAAATTCGGCTCTAAATTCTTTTAATATATCTTTCTTCATATCTTTTCTCCATTGTGGAGATATATTCTTAAATTTGTCATTTATCTTCAAGTCTATATATAATTTGTCTAGGGGTTTTATCCCTTTGACTGAATATGCATATCCTTTGGATATTCCTTCTTGTATATTTTCCAAGGTATAGACTCGATATTCTTTTATTTTTGTTTTTTCGTAATTTAGAATATATTCTTTAGCAATTTGGCTCCATATAGTAATTTATTCCTATAATATTTCTAGCTTGGGCCAAGGCTTCATCAATATTTTAATATTTTTTCCAAGATATTTCTGTTATCTTAGAATTTATATTTTGAGCCAGTAATTCTTCAATGGATATATAAATTCCTGGCATGTTTCCTTTGAATATTACATATAAAGGTATAATTTCAGTATATTCTGAAATTCTAGAATATTCTGAAGTTGGTGTTGTCTTTTTCATACCTGCAAAATAGAACTAACAGGTTAGTCAAAATCCTAATGATTCATTGATATTTGGATATCTTCTGTGTGTGTGTATATATATATATATATATATATATCTCTCTCTCTCTCTCTCTCTCTCTCTCTCTCTCAGAATGGTTGGTCTTGCATGCACTGATCGATTAGCACACCGTGTTACTAGCTTTTCTTTAGTTAGGTCAGCTGTGCTCACTGAATCTTAACAGATCAGGCTACAAAACATTAGTTGGCGGAATCCTGATTCGGCCAAAAGAGGGCTAATTATCTGCTAAACACAACCCATCTACGTCTGTCCAGAATATAGATCAGAGATAAAGAAAACGGCGTAACTTTCAACCTATTGATCCAATGAGAATGATTCTTATCAGCTTGGAAATATAATTTTAAGGGCTAAAATAACTTAGTTGGGTGAAGGTTCTGATTCGCCCCTAATTTGAACAAAACCGAGGGACAAACCTCATCGACCTCAGTTTTCAGACAGACCGGACAGTTCGTAATCAAAAATTTATATCTCCCAAACTACAGATCGGATTTTCCTGATCTCGGTGCCAAAAGAAAGATAACGTTCCCAGGAATAAAACTCTAGAAGGGCAAAACCCCAGATTCGGCCTCTACAGTAGTCTAAACAATAGATGAAAACACTAACATTTATCTGCCCGAATTGAACAGTGGTAAAGAAAATATCATAACTTTCATTATACAGATCCAATGGAGATGATATTTATCAGCTTTGAAATATAATTTAAAGGGCTACAATAACTTATTTGGGTGGAGGTTCTGAAAATGCCTCTAACTAAATCAAAACCTAGGATCAAGCCGACAGATCCTTCTCGTCAGACAGACAGAGCAGCACACACTAAAAAAATCATATCTCCTAAACCGTAGAGAGGAATCACGTGATCTCGGTGGATATGGAAAGCTAAGAACAATACCTACAACTTTCTAAGAGATGGACAGGACAGAAAACGAACGCATCTTACCCAAAATCGACGCACAAGGCGGTGCACAGGAAGGGGGAAGGGGGGGCGGCGGCTCCAAAGGGGGGAGGGGGAGAGAAATGTGGAGTTTAGGGTTTGTGGGGTGGGAACCCCCCCTTATGGCCGGCCACTACATGGGCCCCTCATGGGCCGTGGCCCAGGCCCAGGTTGTCGAGAGTTTATGGAAAACCCCTTCTATTTTTTCAGGAATTTCTACTCTTTTAATTGTCTTTTCTTTCCCCGGCTTCCATTCAAATTACTCGATTCGATTCTTTACTCTTTTCGTTTCCGGGGTATTACATTATACCCCCCTTAATAGGATTCGACCTCGAATCTACAGGCCAATCCACTCGAACAAAAACTACGCCTTGAAATTATCAAGGATAAACACGCATCGAAACGAAGCAGTCGATCTTCGCAGCATGCAGACTCTATCTCCCAAGTGGCCTCTCTCTGAATAGAGAAACCACAAAGCAAATATGTGAAGCGATGTCCGACCTAACAATCAACTTGAACTTTCTAGGTACACTCATCGAAGAGGATCAAGGTAAGACCTTACTCGATGGTCAACGTTTTAACTTAATCTCCAACTTTGAATAGTCCATCGCTACTCAAGACCAAAGACGCACCTTACGCTTGCGTGCTTGCGATGTACCGTGACGGTCAAAGCGATAAGCCGACTTCCTAATTTCTTCTCTCGGAAATGAAGAGAATCCAACGAAAAAATAGAGAGTTCTCATCGCAACCACGCAATGTTAACTCTTCACCAAAAGGTTAAATCCCAAATGTGACAATTCATCAAGAAAGCAATTCCACTTCCAATGAATCAATTTGCGAAAGAACACCACGGAAACTAAAAGAGAAATTTGCTTGAATACTCAAATCAAATATTTCTTTTACTCGATCGAACTGGAAAGATTCAACATGCCAACACGCCCCAACTCAAAGTGCGAAAACACTTATCAACAAAGATAAAACCCAAACGAGAAGCAAGGAAACGCATCATTTTCCAAGAAAACATCCTTTCTTCCGCTTCTCTTTCGAGGAGTAAAACTTCTCCAATATTGGAATTAATTCATCGCATACCTCAAGATATTAAACCTCTTAATTGAACATTATCAAATTATGCTCAAACTGAAATACATCATCCACACCATCTCGCAATGCTATCCAATTCGTTACTCTAAAAATTCAATGAAGGTTTCCATACCTCCGATAATCACCAACCTTTTAAATCTCGAATTGAAGTTCTAGAATTTCACTATACGTGTTAATCACCGTAACACTTTTCGACTTACTTAAGTCAAACATCTCGGTGAATCAATTTCCTCCAAGGGATACAGATCAAAACCATTTCACATTCTACTACTCCTCGCTAACTTGGTAGCAAAATATCATTGCTACGATTACTCATCCACCACCAAACAGTTGCCAAACTTTCACCTTGCAAACACTTCGAACACAAACGTGATCCTTTCTCAAAAGGAAGAGGCGAACAAAAACAAGTTCATTCATACAGAAGCGTTGCTCACCACGTGCCAAGAAACCAAAAGAAATATTCGCTAAAGGTGATCTTGGAAAACGAAAACTAAGTTCGCAGTTGAGGGCATATATCCCTCAAGAGAGAATAGCAAATAACATCCGATACGAAAGAAAGACATTGCGATTGAAACTCGACATCTCTTGAGCGGAAAGAGTAAGAGGTTTAGGAACGATTCAAATAATCACAAGTTACAAAACTTGACTCAAATTATCAAATACTCTACTGCACTCTTTCCTTTAACACAACAATTAGTTCTTGAACTAATAACACCTTGCCACATGAACAAAGTAAGTTCTTCAGTTCAACCCACGGAACTAATTAAGAACAAATAAAATTTTTTAACACGCCAAATTTGTTCGAAACAGTTCATCTACTCATGAAACATGTAATCCAAATGACCTCAGCCACAAAACAAACATTTTCCTTTACAGGACTTCACGAAAAGCAAACGGATTCTCAACGAAAGCAACGAAAATTTCTTTTGATAGCAACCTCACTTTGCGAACTCAAACCAAGGAGCCTTTAGGACTAAATCACACGAAACTCTTAAGAAGCAATAAGATATCTCCATACACCATTTTACTTAAAACAATCTCAGTTACCAGAATATTCACGAACTCCAATAGGTCACGGAAACTAAACTTGAAGTATTCTCATTTAGGCGGTATCACAGAGGTGATTATTTTTACTACAAGTTTCAACATCAATCTCACAACGTCAATTAGAAAACACCTCGAAAGACTCATGCGAAAATAATGAGTCGAATATTTCTCAAAAGAAGAGGCACATGAAAACGATTTTCACCAACTAGAAAATCATTTACCACTCGCCACAAACACCGGACCAAGGAGAAAACCAATTAAGCAATGAACTCATTGAACATAAGGGAGTCCACGTTGAAAGCACAAGCCTCAAAAGAAGAGAATGTCGACCTTAGCAGATAAGAACAACAAGCATTCAATATCAAAGTGCTCGATCATCAAGAACTATTATAACTTTACAACAAATTGTTTTACTGCGAGACTTCGCTTATCAAAATAAACTTGAACCCCAAAAGGTCATGAACACAAAACTTGAAATTGGATCATTTTAGAAACAACAAGAAAGGTGGTCAAACTTCTTTCTATAAGAATCAACCTTACTCTCACATTATCGATCGTGACAATAAACCTTCTAAAGGGAACATGACAAATCGGGTCATAAAAATTTTCAGATTCAAATGGAATTGTAATAACAACTTATTCTAGAAAAAGAATTCTGGGACGAAAACCACAAAGTTGAACAAACGTCACACCCAAAGACTACAAAACTCTAGAGAAGGGATTTGACACTTTTCTTTTCAAAGGAGGTTCTAAACTCCAACACTCCAAATATTCCAAAGAAATGAACATAGTCGAAATTTTCTTCAATGAACTTTGTGAAAGAAAATTTTCATTCTCCGAACTGTCAAACGGATAACCGAGCTACCCTTATCAACAAGAGAGATAGGGCTAACATAAAGAGGACGATCTTGTCAAGAATAACGTTCACAAACACCAATGAGAGCTCCGCAGCCAGAAAAGCAAGAAACTATTTTGAAAAAACAAATAGGGTCTAATAGAAACCCGTAGCCCACAATCTTTGTTTGGGTGCAACCCCCGACTTAAGCATAACCAAGCACTCCAAAAGGGTTTTAACGCTTTTCTTCAGAAAAGATATGCATCAAATTTCAACAAGCAGAGGGTTCCAAAAGGAATACATTGAGCCAATGCTTTCTCGTGTTAACGATCTTGCAACAAGAATTCTCATTAGGCAAACCATCAAACGAGTAAATGAGTCGCTCTTTTCCAATGAGAAAGAAAGAACAACTATGAAAATATCAATGTTGTCAATTTACAAAGATCATTCGTAGTAAAAACAATTCGACAATCGAAAAACAATAATATTTTCGGAGTACCATTAAAGGCCTATTTAAACTCGTCTACCAACATCATGAACCCAAGAGAAATTCCTCATTCGCCACCGGACAAGAATTTGTCAAATTCGAAAATCAAGGAAGAGAACGACGTACTAAAGCAGCCCAAGAGAAATATGCAAGATCAATACACACTTGATAAAGAACTTGCAAAAGAAGTCTTCCAATACCGAGATTCCAAACGAACGAATGAGGTAAATTTCCCCAACAGGGGTAAAACAAGTCTTTTGTGAAAAGAGGAATCTTGCATTTGAACTATGCTCACGTGGAGCAGAAATATCACAATAGTTGAAAGGGCAATATTTGTTTCAAAGAACAAATCAGAGAACTGCTGGAGTTTGCCTTCTTCATTAAAACCCCAATTTCAAAAGAATTCACGAACGCCAGAACCACAACCGAAAACCGATATCGGCTTCGAGAAAGGCAACAAGTTCATCAATGAGCTCATGCTCAATACGAGCTTATGGACAGAGGTAAGAAGTTCTCTAATATCATACTACAACAGGGTGTAGCTTCGCAAAACCTGGACATCAACCACGAACTCAACGATCAACGCCGCTAGCGAACGCATAACTAATGCAATCAATTATGAATATATATATTTATATCGGATCATCTCATGACGATCATAGAATAATTTCATAGATAGAGGTTATCACATCATATCATGGATTAACACATCATAGCACAACACAATTTAACAACGACTCAATACTCGAGTCACCACAATTGAAATGCGAAGCAACAGTTTACCCAACCCTCCTAATATGCACAGTGTGTCAATTTAATATGTTTGAATGAACCACGGACCTAAAACCCGCTCGATACCAATCGTAACACCCGCTATTCGGAAGCCAAAATGTCACGCAAACCTATCAAACTACTAAGCATAGCATTAAAACTAGATTATCCGATTCAATCAACATAAATTCCTAAGGAAAGACAATGAACGATCACTAGAATCATGGTAAAGAATGGATAAACGGTCATAATACCACGAATCAAACGATACTAACATAGGATTATTACAATGGAACTTATTTCAACAATTTGACTTGATGAATGGCAAGAGTAATTGTTCGATTGGATAAAAGTGAAGTGTAGTGTCGAACTACCCCACCAAATCATCTTGTCGTCTTCCTCAATTACCTAATTAAAACATACAAAGCAAGGGTGAGTCAAGACTCAGCAAGTACTAAACAAGAATAATCAAGCATGGAGTGGACAACACAATTCAGTTGAATTACGAACAATTATTGGAACACATACATGTACGTATGGAATGAATACATGAATGGATGAAATGTAAGAATGCATTGAAGGTATGGACTTATCGACTGCATATACCGGTATAGCGAGTGATACACCCGTCGGTGTTCACTTAAGCCCGTACTTCACAAAGTACGGGACCCAATCACCGTATGAAGAACGTTTCATACGGGTGTCCAAGTTTCCACATTGGAATGGTGGTCAACACTACCCACATTGGAATGGTGGGTTTTCAAATGCCCATACTGGAATTGATGGGTCTTTCAAATACCCATACTGGAATTGATGGGACTTACCAAAAGAATCCACTTCCGTGGTCATAATGAATTTTATGAATGAACATGATGATTTCTCATGGTATGAATGAATAACACACATTAGTGGAAAAGACACATGGCATTCAACAACATGTGTAAACAAGTATAAGTATGTATTCACACTCAACATAATGTACCAATAAGGCCACACTAGTCACTTGCAGTATATCAACACCATGAACAAAGCACAAGAACATTCATGTAAACAACATATCATTATGCATTCCTTTGAATTCAACACCAGTTAACATACGAGACTTGTCTTTGCTTGTGACTCGTTAGTAGGCAACGGAGGTGTTCCCACACATGATGTCTCGCCGCCTACACAAGCATGTTTCCAAAATAAGAACAACGATATAACATCGCTACGGTGTTCTACAATAACCCCGACTATCCAATATACCGCATAGACCCAAAATGAAAATAAACTATTGCAGATTTCACCCTTCCGAGCAGCGTGCGAGAAAATTCACCATTAATTATCTGTAACTCTAAAAGACCTAAACCTAGTGCTCACTGAATCTTAACAGATCAGGCTACAAAACATTAGTTGGCGGAATCCCGATTCGCCAAACAGAGGACTAATTATCAGCTAAACACAACCCATCTACGCCTCCGAATACGATCGAGATAAAGAAAACGGCGTAACTTTCAACCTATTGATCCAATGAGAATGATTCTTATCAGCTTGGAAATATAATTTTAAGGGCTAAAATAACTTAGTTGGGTGAAGGTTCTGATTCGGCCCTAATTTGAACAAAACCGAGGACAAACCATCGACCTCGTTCCAGATAGACCGGACAGTTCGTAATAAAAACTTCATATCTCCCAAAATACAGATCGGATTTTCCTGATCTTGGTGCCAAAAGAAAGCTAACGTTCCCAGGAATAAAACTCTAGAAGGGCAAAACCCCAGATTCGGCCTCTACAGTAGTCTAAACAATAGATGAATACACTAACATTTATCTGCCCAGAATTCAGAACAGTGGTAAAGAAAATATCATAACTTTCATTATACAGATCCAATGGAGATGATATTTATCAGCTTTGAAATATAATTTAAAGGGCTACAATAACTTATTGGGGTGGAGGTTCTGGAAATGCCTCTAACTAAATCAAAACCTAGGATCAAGCCGACAGATCCTTCTCGTCAGACAGACAGAGAAGCACGCACTAAAAAAATCATATCTCCTATACCGTAAGGCGGAATCACGTGATCTCGGTGGCTATGGAAAGCTAAGAACAATACCTACAACTTTCTAAGAGATGGACAGGACAGAAAACGAACGCATCTTACCCAAAATCGACGCACAAGGCGGTGCACAGGAAGGGGGAAGGGGCGGCGGCGGCTCCAAAGGGGAGGGAGAGAAATGTGGAGTTTAGGGTTTGGGGTGGGAACCCCCTTATGGCCGGCCACTACATGGGCCCCTCTGGCCGTGGCCCGAGCCCAGTTGTCGAGTTTATGGAAAACCCTTCTATTTTTTCAGGAATTTCTACTCCTTTAATTGTCTTTTCTTTCCCCGGCTTCCATTCAAATTACTCAATTCGATTCTTTACTCTTTTCGTTTCCGGGGTATTACAGGTTGGTAGGAGTCACTTTCATGAATAGAAAGCTTCCTTATCCTCCAGGGAAGTGGAATGGCTAAGGCTTGCTTCCTTTTGTTTCTTCCTTCTTGTGATCTCTACTCTTATGATCCCCTTGCTACTCTTGTGCTCTCCCCTCTCTACTCTTGTGATCCCCCCTTCTTCCTTTGTATGCACTTTCTTTTATAGTGCCAAAGGTTGGTTGGCCTTCTTCTCGATGATTCTTCAATTATGCATACGTGGTAGGATATGTATGTCATATAGTCTTCTTCTTGTAGTCTTCTGAGTTATGATGCATTCTTGTAATCTTCTTTGGAGTAAAGATGCATACGTGTCTAAAGGTTAGGCCACGTTGCCATCTTCTGGTGTCTTCGGGTATGATGCTTCTTTTGACTAGGTAAATATTCTGCTTGCAAATAGTCTTCTATGATTATCCTTGCAATATTTTTCTTGTTGGAGATAACGATTGTTGTTGATCTGCTGCCGTCATTGGTGTAGATTTTTTATTTATTTATTCACTATCTTCATCTACGATCATCGGCGCAGAGATTGTTCCTTCGATGTCATCAGGCTGGACTAGCAAATACCAGTCCAGCATTCTTTTATAATCTTGTCTGATTAGGGTGTCTTCACCATAATCTGGTTTAATTAGGCGTCCAACACCTTTATATAAAAGCCCATTTTCTCCACCACACCATATTTTTATAATGCGATTCTGAAAGATCATTTGATATGTGGTGTCAAGAAGAATGCTTTCTCTAATCTCCATGACTTCCTTGAACCATCGCCAATTGTCATGATTTGTGTTTTGAGAAAAGAGTATCATTTGGTCTTCTGATAAAACTCCAGTCAATCTTCTATCAAAGAAGTTAAAACAGCCTTTGAGAATATAGATATCGTGTGTAGCAGATCTTAATGGTAATGTGAATTTTGGAGGCATGGAGTAGAATATGATTTTGTATCTTCCCCTGTGGGACGATACTCTTTTGCAGGCTTCTTTAACAGCTATTCCAAGGTCCGATTGAAGGATTTGGTCTAGAGTGCCGTAAATGACATGGACTAGGCCATGGTCTATAAGACCTTGTAGGGAGATATTTTCTTGAGATCTTGTTTGTATTTTTTTTTGGAAGTGTTTGAGATCTATTTCTGCTCGTAATATTATAAATTTGTGGTGTTGCTGGAAGAAATTGTTGCCGTCAATATGAAGAAGTGGAAGATTAAGAATATTGATTTTAATACTAGGATTATATCCTCTTCCTTCATATAATCTAAGGAAATATTCTTGAAGGTCTAAAAATACCCTCATTTGTCTTTCTTGATATTTTTTCCAAATAATTTCTAAGATATCTGGACCTAAGCAAGATAGGGTTTGATTTGTTTTGAAGCTTAGTCTTGATGTGAGTATTTCATGGGATGTTTTGCTGAAAGGCAGATATGTGGAGATTCTCTCTCTGATTTTGTGGCTATTAAATTCGGCTCTAAATTTATTTTAATATATCTTTCTTCATATCTTTTCTCCATTGTGGAGATATATTCTTAAATTTGTCATTTATCTTCAAGTCTATATATAATTTGTCTAGGGGTTTTATCCCTTTGACTGAATATGCATATCCTTTGGATACTCCTTCTTGTATATTTTTCGAAGGTATAGACTCTGATATTCTTTTATTTTTTGTTTTTCTGTAATTTAGAATATATTCTTTAGCAGCTGGCTCCATATAGTAATTTATTCCTATAATATTTCTAGCTTGGGCCAAGGCTTCATCAATATTTGAATATTTTTTCCAAGATATTTCTGTTATCTTAGAATTTATATTTTGAGCCAGTAATTCTTCAGAGGATATATAAATTCCTGGCATGTTTCCTTTGAATAATACATATAAAGGTATAATTTCAGTATATTCTGAAATTCTAGAATATTCTGAAGTTGGTGTTGTCTTTTTCATACCTGCAAAATAGAACTAACAGGTTAGTCAAAATCCTAATGATTCATTGATATTTGGATATCTTCTGTATGTGTACTAATATCTTCTTTTATTTCAGGGTGTGCTCTAAGACTTTGAAGTTTGGACACACTTATTTGGCTGTGGATAGGTTTCACCACGCTTTCGCACTTCTGAGATATAGGGAATATATCTTGATAAGGAATGAATGTAATGCCATGCTCATGTATTATAGTTGAATGTAATGATTGTTGTAAAAATTTGAGACCGATTATCATATCATGATTTATTATTGATAAATCTCTTATTGTTATTTCATCCATTATATATCTTGTATTATTTATATATATTTCAATATTACAGGCTAATTGATTATGACTTCTTTGTATTCCTGACATATCTAAAGATATTTCTGCCATATCATCATCTATTGTCTGAACTATTTCAGGGCATTTTGCAAAGTATTTATTATGGATAATATTTCTTGTGCATCATGTATCTACTAATGCTAGTAATTTGTAAGTAATGTTTGATTTTAACTTTACTTTTACTGGAATTCTTATTCCTGATATATCTTTGAATGTTAATTTGACCATATTTTTATCAAAGCTTCTTATGATGTTTTCAAACTGGACTATATTGCTATCTTTTATTGTTTGCTCTTTGAACTCAGTATTTTCTATAATTTTTTCTTCTTGTACTTCTTTCAAGTTTACATAATTTTTTAATTCTTCTAGTTCTTCTTCTAGATTATTTATCCTATTTTCTAATATTCTAACTCTAGTAGATAATATTTTTTTCAATTGGTTCTACTTCTTTTTCTTTTTTCCAGCTTTGATTTTTTAGCTTTAAGCATTCAGAACATGCTTGCTTTAAGCACAAACACAAGTAGCTCTGTTTTCTTGGCTTGGATAATATTTACAAAAGGTACATTTTATATTATAATCTCCTTTTCCTATGATCCAATCATGCTCACAGCTTGATTGTTCCATCATTTCTATTTTTAATCCAGCCAATTCATCTATTAAATCTAATTCGTCACCACTAGACTCATATTCTTCTTTATTATCTTCAATCTCCTCTGTTTCTATTATTGAATATATTGACTCATCATCTTTTATATTTTCATCACAGACTAATATATTTTCATTTACACTGTCTACTATTAGGACTCTTTCTTGTTCTTGGGAATAAAGATGCATACGTGTCTAAAGGTTAGGCCACGTTGTCATCTTCTGGTGTCTTCGGGTATGATGCTCCTTTTGACCAGATAAATATTCTGCTTGCAAATAGTCTTCCATGATTATCCTTGCAATATTCTTCTTGTTGGAGATAATGATTGTTGCTCATTTGCTGTCGTCATTTTTGTAGGAATTTTTTTTTTCTCTGACATGTAGCATATGTCTGAACTGGAAAATTTTTGATATATGTACGAATTGGATATCTCTCTCTCTCTCTCTCTCTCTCTCTCTCTCTCTCAGAATGGTTGGTCTTGCATGCACTGATCGATTAGCACACCGTGTTACTAGCTTTTCTTTAGTTAGGTCAGCTGTTCGTGGTGGCATATCGAAATCATGTATTGACTGATCAACCCGTACGTGACTAATTAATTCTTACTAGTACGATGGACCAGGTCGACACGTGCACACGGCCACGTTTATGACGAATAGGAGAAATATCGAGCTAGTTTGATGCAAACTGCGAGCCATATATACGCATGACAGTGTACAGAAGCATTGCATCGGATCAGGAACTGATATTGTTAATAAAGAAGAAGAAGAAGAAGAAGAAGAAGAAAGAAAAGAGTCTGCAACTGATACAGGTCTATATACAAAACGCTTTGCGAATCACGATGCGAATTGACGAACTTAATTAGCAAACTGCTCGCGTGCATGGACTACACTGCAACGTTGCGTGCAGCGTCACACGCGGCCGTGTAAAATGGCCGTGTTACTTTCGTCGTTTTCAGTAACAGCACCAGTTCAGTGGGCAGCAGCTAGCTACTTGGATCGATGGAGTATATACATGCCGTTTGTCAGTGCATGCCGTCCAGGAACCACCGCCACTACGCTACATGCCTTCTCTTCACGGACCACACATGCTCTGATTTGTCAGCATGCATGGTACGTGCAGGATTTCCAATTGATCTCTGTAGCAGATGTACTATTTTTCTGGCTCAGAGTTAACCAGGATGAAAATTTAAATTTCCGTTGGAATTGTTAATGATGTCCATTATCCAGGCTAAGTAGTAGAACACACAGACGTTCATGCAGGTTGTAACTTGTAATCTGTCTCACGTACGTACCCCACTCCCCGGGGCAGAGGGATCTGTAGCATTTGGCGTACGGTGCACTCCTCAGATCATTCGCGTTTGGCTGCTATGCACCTTCATCTTGTCTTGTCAGCTCTAGGCAGAAAGCTGATCAACTACACCGTAATACTGCCAGTACTAGTACTATTTCTTATAGGATAGTTACAGCAAAGAGGGAATTTGTATGCAGTAGGGCACACTCACTTGCTGTACTCGATCGATGTAGCACGTGAATTAAGCAGCGCTTGGTCTGGTTCGCCGACGGGAATCGCCGGTCGCCCGGCGTCGTTTCCACCTTGATCTGCCAAACAAACGGACATGATCATTGGCCGACGAGCAATTAACTGCAGATACACACACTGTTTTCGCTTACAGGCTTCCTTCAGACAATAACAACATGACAAAGGAGCGGCTTGCAATGTATGACGATGAAAACATCTCTTGATACAAGGAAAGTCCGATGCATAGGCAGAGACGAAAACGAGGAGATCAAGACGAAGATGAAAAGGAACTTTCTGGGAGACGGAGTTGGGATGGTACGAAGAGGAGTTTGAGCAAAATCCATGGTTGAGTCGACTGCATTTAGGAGTCGTAACATTGGTTATATAAATCTTGTACCGGTTTTTGGGAAGAAGACACCCGATCAACCAAACACTTTTACCTTTACCTTTATTTTTACCATGTACCTTAGGAGTAATTTGTAGCTAGTAGAACCCTTCATATGTAATTCAATCTATGTTCATCTATTGAATCGATTTTGAGTTACTACCATCGGCTTCGTCGTGTTTGTCGCGCATGGAACACTTTTTCGGTGACATCATCCGTTGTTGACACTTTTCTGATGGTATCATCTGTCGGATTATAAGATTCAGGCTATAGCTTGTCGACGGGATTATCAACTGCATGCCATAATCCGATAGGATTATCAACTGTACCAGACCATAACTCGTCGTCGGGATTATCATCTGCTCCAGGGCATAACCCGCTGGTGTTACCAACTACTGAGGCCCACCAATTGCTGCCTTTACCCGCAAGTGATGTTTATGATGTACCACCCCACATCTTCAGCTGGTTAAGCCGCGATATGTGTTACCAACTACGGCGTGCGCGTGCGGTCGACGCAGCGATGGCCTCGGCGCGCACGAGGTTCTTGGGCGTGCACGCGGCGTGGGGTCATGGCGGCTGCACCTCGCGGGAGGATGACACGCTCACCGTCGCGGCGGCGGAGTAGATGCGCGAGCGGCGCAGCGTGAGGCCGGTGGTGCTGAGCTTGCGGCCACCGGCGCTACGAGGCGGCGTCGCGGCGTGGCGGCTTTAAGCGCCGTAGCGTTAGCGTCGATCGCGTGCGGCTAGTGGCGCGCAGCGCAGGCTTGAGGCGGCGGCGTGCTTGCGGCTACGTGCGGGTAGCGCGACAGCGCTCTGCGCATCTATCATGCGTCTGATTCTGGCTGCGTCGATGATTTGTTTCTCTATTTACTGTGTTCATCTGTGAATTGTGCAATCATCATCTACTCTTTTTATGTAATATACCGATCGGTTTGGCGGCGACTTCAAGTCGGCTCCTAGTAGATTATGGCGGATTTGTCATCTACAATCCACAGTGCAATTATCACCTACTCTTTCATGCAACCCACCGATCGGCTTGGCCGACGACTTCAAGTCGGGTCGCGGTAGATTAGAGCGGATTTGCACCGTAGGAAATAGTCTAAAAAAGCCAAATTTGCGGAATTGAAAGCGATCTAGAAAATGTGATTCGATCCACGAGTGTCGTGCTACGACGGTTCCCTTTCGATCCGAGTAGAGTAGGCCTAGAGGTAGACCGGAGTCGATCGTGCTGATAACGTGTTGAGGAACCGTCGCTGACGAGTCCAATATGAACGATCACTTTATAGACAAACTTAGAATCACATTAAACAATGCAAGAATAAATAGTAGATTGAACACATAGAGAGACAAAGGTATGTAAGGTATTTTTCTTCTTTATTCTTTAATTAAGCGATTATTATTTCTGATAACTAATATCTTCTATTTATAGTACAGAGACTCTGCTAGACTAGTACCTCACCCATTAACCAACTGCTGGTCAGTTTCCAACAAATAAAATACAACTGGCGCAGGTTGTAGACTAAGGCAAATTGTGCTTGACTCGGTTTTCCAGCCAAACGACCTAATTTGAGTGTCATCTTGGCCCGCTTAACACAAAACTCCATTAGGCCTGCTACGAAGCGTCAAGTCAAGACGGGCTTGACGTGAAAAGCCCAAGTCGCACGCGCATGCTGCTGTACCCGCGGCCGCCCGCGCGGCGCCGTCCCGCGATAATGTGCAATAAGCCCAAGATATACGCGCGTTTTGTGGTCCACGGTCCTCCTAGGCCCCGCGCGCACGCGGGCTGCGACTGCGAGCAAGCCAGATAATGATATGCGCACACTCCGACTCGATCGACATTAACACCGCACGTGTGTACGAGAGGCAGGCAGGTGCCGTCCCGGCCACAGCGACTACTGCTGTTCTTCCAAAAATCACGTACGATCCTTAATTTCCCGCACGGTTTTCGTCACCTTTCTATTCTCTCTATCCACGCGCGAGTCGATGCGAGCCCAAGAACGCAACCACTCCACTACGTGCCGGCCGGGCCATGTATAAATGGCGCTTTGCTGTGCACGTCGCCACCTGCCACGTGGATGGATGCCGTAGACATTTCTGCTGCCTCCAGAATTCTCAAGAGCTTTTGCGGTTTTGGTTGCAAGTGCAGATGCGGCTAGGCCGCTAGATAGCTCGACTGGTGGAATCATGCAACCGTTCAACGCACGTAAGATCGATGCTGCAACCTCTCACCATCACCCGCCCGGATATATTGCCATCTATTTTTTGAAATAAAACTTACTAGTGGCCCGTTCTCGAGTGCATGGACCAAGGTCAATATACCCTTAAGAGTACATAGATAGCCACCGTGGTCCGACTGCGACTTATTTCAATTGTACTTTACTTCACAATGACCTCTAAATATTTTAATATTTTATGATGAGGTCCGTGATGATCGACATTTTGTTACCGATAAAAAATCACACCGTTTTACTAATTAGAAGTTTGCTGAGTAGAATCGGCGTAAGAAAATTTTTACTCAGTAATTACTCGACTAATATAAATCATTACGCCCTAACAACACTAATATTCAACTAATATAAATCATAATGCTAAGTCAACTAATATTCTACTCAGGTGAAAATCGCGTAATTCTACTCATAGAATACTCAGTCTTATAAATCAGTCTTAATAAAAATTGACAACACTAACAACAATAAGTCTCCTAAGTCAACTAATTACGCCTAATCGTAATGCTAACTCACGAGTATTCTAATTACTTCCTAATCACACCGTTTTCTAATTTTGCTCCCACCTGCGTAATTATAACTACTCGGTTGCTATCATTAATCTTACTACATCATAATCACATTGCTAAAACTTACTACAACTACAAGGTGCATGTGAATGCCACATACCTTTGTACGCCGCTTCTCCTCCTCTTCGAGGACTATTTGCTTCTCCGCTCGCTCGCTACCGCTAATCTTCTTCCGCTCACGTCGGAGGCAACGCGTCGACATGCGAAGCGCCAGTTCGTGCGCTTTTACTTAGGTCGCGCGTGCCGCCTGACCGCGCTATGCGCGCGGTGCCACGGATCAGCTGCGGCGCGGCAGACGCTGATGTTTGCCAACTCTGCCGTCGTGGGCGGCAGGCGAGTTGGCAACAATCTTGGCCGAGGCCGGCGCGCCGCCTCGGCGTGGTGAGCCAGCCCTGCCGCCTCCACGGCAGGCGGGCAGCGTGTAAGCGCAACGCCCGCCCGGTCCCGCAGCGCCACGGCAGCCGCGACCGCTACGCGTGTCCGGACGGCGCGAGTCGCCGCCACGGCACTTGTGGCGCCACTCACTGCCGTCGCCGCGACGAGCCAGGTGCTCGCTGCCCGTCCGACGGCAGCGAGTGGGACGGCAGCAGTCGCCGCCACGCGCACTTGTGTGGGCGGCCACTGTGCCGCCGCGCCGACGACAAGAGTGGCTGCTGCCGCCCCGACGGCAATGGTCCAGAGTGCTATTTTTGAAAATTTTTGCAGAAAAAGACTAAATAGGGAATTTTCGTGCGTCATACGGTCAAAAGTGTCAAAATTCTTAACATCGCACGTGTGTACGAGAGGCAGGCAGGTGCCGTCCCGGCCACAGCGACTACTGCTGTTCTTCCAAAAATCACGTACGATCCTTAATTTCCCGCACGGTTTTCGTCACCTTTCTATTCTCTCTATCCACGCGCGAGTCGATGCGAGCCCAAGAACGCAACCACTCCACTACGTGCCGGCCGGGCCATGTATAAATGGCGCTTTGCTGTGCACGTCGCCACCTGCCACGTGGATGGATGCCGTAGACATTTCTGCTGCCTCCAGAATTCTCAAGAGCTTTTGCGGTTTTGGTTGCAAGTGCAGATGCGGCTAGGCCGCTAGATAGCTCGACTGGTGGAATCATGCAACCGTTCAGCGCACGTAAGATCGATGCTGCAACCTCTCACCATCACCCGCCCGGATATATACATGCTTGCGCCTGAAGCTAAAGGCAATTAAAGGTTCGAGAAGGCAGAGGTGGAAACAGGACAAGTTACTAAGAAAGTTACCCATGTCACGTCACTATCGATCGAGCTTTTGTCGCAACAGAGATTTGGGCGTGTGGAAAGTTGTTTTGTCGCTTAATGGCCGGCTTACTACTTAAGGTTCGCTAGATCAGTTGTCCTAAATTGGCCTCTCTTTTTTTTTTTGTTGCTGGTTTAGACTCCCAGAAAGCCAAGGGACCGTGGTTTGCTGCCGTTATAATTCGTGTACTCTCTCGGTATTCTAATGCTAATCGGAGAGAAGTGCGTTATGGTAGTCCAAAAAGGAGGTAGGCCAAAGCTCTCCAAAGCTATCCTGCCATTCGTTCAAAAAAAAAAAAAACGGGTAATCGCTAGCTGATCTCGTTCATGTTTGTCTTGCAGGCATTTGCTTCAGCATACGGCCGCTAACAACTTTCCAGCTATGGGCCTATGGCGCCGAGAGTTCGGAGGGGTTTGATCGAGGAGGCAATGAGAGTTAATATGCTTAAAGTTTTTCTAAAGACACACCCATAAACAGCTTATGTTTGTGCTAACTTGAAGCTTAAGCATAATTAAACCGAGCTCTCCACACGAGCACAGTCTATCATCGCGTTGGACCTGCCTTTGTACAGGAACTGTATGCGGTAGACCCTACATAATAAGAACAAATCAAACAGATACCAGTTTCCAACTAAAATTAACACATATAACACAATGCGTATCTTGATATGGATCAGCAGTCAATGAAATAGTCCAGAAAAATTGAAATTTTTTGAATCTTTTGGTTTATTTTGAATTCTTTCCATTTTCAAAATTTTTACCAAAACCCGCTTTCCTTTCTCAAAATCCGCCTTTCTTCTCCGGCGCCTCTTCTCGCGCCTTTCTTCCTTCTCCTTCTTCTCCTCACAAGACTCGCATCGCTCTTCAGCCACACACACGCCACCTCAGAACTCGCGCTTTCCTCCTCCCGCTTCCACCCGGCCCGCCCATGCCACCACCTCTATCTTCTAGTGCCTCGGCTTCTCCACGCCCACGCCGCCGCAATCGCCTCCCGCCCTATTGCTCCCACCGCCTCCCTGCTATAAAGCCACCCCGGCCGCTCTCCTCCTCACCTCCACCTCCAAACCCTCCCGCTCTTCATCCCTTCCAGAGCCGAATTGGAAGTTCTTCCGCTCCTCCTCCGCCGGCGAGTCTTCGAAATTCCCGCCTCCCTCCTCCTTCCTCCCACCTCCAAGAAAGCATCACCGCACCGCCAAACTTTTCCCCACCTCCTCCTCACTGAGCTCCCAAGACCGAGCTCCATTGCCGCCACCTCCACGATCACCATCGCCAGAGCGCTCTGCACCTCAGCCACCCTACCGCCACCCCTAGGATCCTCACCCCACCGATACTCCTCCGCCTCCCGAACGCCCAGACGCGCCACCTTCTTCCCTGCTCCGCCAGGCGCCCGCCGAGAAGCCCCATCTCCGCACTCCTCCGCTCGTCCAACTCCCTAAATGGGTTCACCACACGTGGTGCTCCCAGCGTTCTTCCCGCCGCCAAGCAATCACGCGCCATCGGCCGAAGAGCGAAGCAGCCTTTCTCGGGCGGCTCAAGCTCGAGAGCGGAGTGGTCGGGCCTTAAGGTCTGCCAAGCGCCGGTTTGGCCTAGAACGGTCGCAGCAGCACAAGAAATGTGACCGCCCTGTACTATTCACAACACAAGAATTTATTTACTATTCAACACCAAAAACTATTCATCTACCGAAAATCCACTTTTTTATCGCTCACCATCATGAACAATAATCTTAGTTATCGCTCACCACCATATTTTTCATCAATGAATAGTAAAATGTCACTATTTATCATCAAATACTATTCATTCGCAAAACCCTAATTCGACATTATATATCCATTTCGTCCGTTTCGAGCCTAGAAATCCATTTCTCCACTCCATTCAGTCCAATTAAACCCCAAATAAATTCTCATCCTCCCGCACCACCTTCTTTGTGTTTCTTTTTCGATTGTTTTTACTTGCATGTTGTTCCCAGCTCATTCCTTGTCGAGCCAGATTTTACTTGGTTGTTTTATTATTTTGCTTCTCGTTAGGTCATGATCTTAGTGATCGATCCAGTAAGACATCGACAAGACCGTAATCAACAGGACTTTGTGTAAGAAGGCAAGCCACATTCTTTGATCATTTCGAACCTACAATTCATATATTCAATATTATTTTTATTATTGTATTTGTGCCAATTACTTTACATATTGAAATAATACTTTTGAATGCTATGGTGTTTAGATAATTCCTATTACCTAGGGATGGCAATCGGTCTGACACCTGTACTGCGGTAAATACCCTAATAGAGCCGGGTATGGGCTATTTTTTTTGCCCACGGGCATAAAAATGGGGAAACTTTACCACGGTAAACGGCACGGTATGGGTAAGATCCACCGCATTCGCTTCCGCTCCCGACATACACGACAGCGGGTCAAGAATCATCTACTAGGGCTAACTTATCGATCGATGGGTAAAAGCATGCTCGTGGTCGATGGGTACCATGGCGATGGGTACCCACGGGCGGTGATGCATGTCAGGTAACGCATACCATGGGCGACGGCACCAGGGCGACGGTATGGGCGAGATTCTTCGCCTTGTCCTTCGTGGGTATGCCTGGGGAAATCGGTCATGCGTATGGGTATGGCGAGCACTACCGCACTCGCCAGCCTCGATTGCCATCCCTACTATTACCCCACATACAAACCCACCTAACACTTTGGGGCATATTCACCTTGACAAGGTTAAAATTTCTGTAAGTCATATTCACCTTGACAAGTCCACATAAAATATTATATATGCAAATAGTTTTGTCACCAAATTATGGTTATCAATCAAATAGAGTATTGACGTTCGCCAATGGTTTTGTGTGAAGTTGAGGGTTCATCTACAATCCACAGTGCAATTATCACCTACTCTTTCATGCAACCCACCGATCGGCTTGGCCGACGACTTCAAGTCGGGTCGCGGTAGATTAGAGCGGATTTGCACCGTAGGAAATAGTCTAAAAAGCCAAATTTGCGGAATTGAAAGCGATCTAGAAAATGTGATTCGATCCACGAGTGTCGTGCTACGACGGTTCCCTTTCGATCCGAGTAGAGTAGGCCTAGAGGTAGACCGGAGTCGATCGTGCTGATAACGTGTTGAGGAACCGTCGCTGACGAGTCCAATATGAACGATCACTTTATAGACAAACTTAGAATCACATTAAACAATGCAAGAATAAATAGTAGATTGAAGAGACAAAGGTATGTAAGGTATTTTTCTTCTTTATTCTTTAATTAAGCGATTATTATTTTACAATAACTAATATCTTCTATTTATAGTCTAGAGACTCTGCTAGACTAGTAGCTCACCCATTAACCAACTGCTGGTCAGTTTCCAACAAATAAAATACAACTGGCCCAGGTTGTAGACCAAGGCAATTGTGCTTGACTCAGTTTTCCAGCCAAACAGCCTAATTTGAGTGTCATCTTGGCCCGCTTAATACAAAACTCCATTAGGCCTGCTACGAAGCGTCAAGTCAAGACGGGCTCGACGTGAAAAGCCCAAGTCGCACGCGCATGCTGCTGTACCCGCGGCCGCCCGCGCGGCGCCGTCCCGCGATAATGTGCAATAAGCCCAAGATATACGCGCGTTTTGTGGTCCACGGTCCTCCTCGGCCTCGAGCGCTCTCTGGCTGCGACTGCGAGCAAGCCAGATAATGATATGCGCACACTCCGACTCGATCGACATTAACACCGCACGTGTGTACGAGAGGCAGGCAGGTGCCGTCCCGGCCACAGCGACTACTGCTGTTCTTCCAAAAATCACGTACGATCCTTAATTTCCCGCACGGTTTTCGTCACCTTTCTATTCTCTCTATCCACGCGCGAGTCGATGCGAGCCCAAGAACGCAACCACTCCACTACGTGCCGGCCGGGCCATGTATAAATGGCGCTTTGCTGTGCACGTCGCCACCTGCCACGTGGATGGATGCCGTAGACATTTCTGCTGCCTCCAGAATTCTCAAGAGCTTTTGCGGTTTTGGTTGCAAGTGCAGATGCGGCTAGGCCGCTAGATAGCTCGACTGGTGGAATCATGCAACCGTTCAACGCACGTAAGATCGATGCTGCAACCTCTCACCATCACCCGCCCGGATATATACATGCTTGCGCCTGAAGCTAAAGGCAATTAAAGGTTCGAGAAGGCAGAGGTGGAAACAGGACAAGTTACTAAGAAAGTTACCCATGTCACGTCACTATCGATCGAGCTTTTGTCGCAACAGAGATTTGGGCGTGTGGAAAGTTGTTTTGTCGCTTAATGGCCGGCTTACTACTTAAGGTTCGCTAGATCAGTTGTCCTAAATTGGCCTCTTTTTTTTTTTTTTTTCTGGTTTAGACTCCCAGAAAGCCAAGGGACCGTGGTTTGGTGCCGTTGTAATTCGTGTACTCTCTCGGTATTCTAATGCTAATCTACTGCCGATCAGTTTTCCCTTTCATTTGTCTACGAGTACTCCCTTAAAATACTCTCAAGCCTCAACTCTGAGCACCAGATGTTGGAACTGAAGTCATGCCATATCACCTCTTGGAATAGGCTAATAGCTTATTGCTAACATACCAACCCATGCATTATATACTCCCTCCCGTTCACAAAATAAGTTGTTTTTGGACATCGTCGCGGTCCCTAAAATGCAACTTTGGTTACTAATTATAATTGTAATATATTTATAAAATCCAATAAAATTATAATATTATGAATGTACTTTTTGAAATGAATATACAAATATAATTTTTACGTATCTAATCTAAACATTTTAAAAAATATCGATAGCCAATGTTTCCAAAGTTTGATGACACGCGTTCAAAAACATGTTTTTTGTGAATCGGAGAGAAGTGCGTTATGGTAGTCCAAAAAGGAGGTAGGCCAAAGCTCTCCAAAGCTATCCTGCCATTCGTTCAAAAAAAAGGGGGGGGCGGGGGGTAATCGCTAGCTGATCTCGTTGATGCAGTCTGGTAGATCTCATGTTTGTCTTGCAGGCATTTGCTTCAGCATACGGCCGCTAACAACTTTCCAGCTATGGGCCTATGGCGCCGAGAGTTCGGAGGGGTTTGATCGAGGAGGCAATGAGAGTTAATATGCTTAAAGTTTTTCTAAAGACACACCCATAAACAGCTTATGTTTGTGCTAACTTGAAGCTTAAGCATAATTAAACCGAGCTCTCCACACGAGCACAGTCTATCATCGCGTTGGACCTGCCTTTGTACAGGAACTGTATGCGGTAGACCCTACATAATAAGAACAAATCAAACAGATACCAGTTTCCAACTAAAATTAACACATATAACACAATGCGTATCTTGATATGGATCAGCAGTCAATGAAATAGTCCAGAAAAATTGAAATTTTTTGAATCTTTTGGTTTATTTTGAATTCTTTCCATTTTCGAAATTTTTTGCCGAAAACCCGCTTTCCCTTTCTGAAAATCCGCCTTCTCCTCTCGCTGGCGCCCTCTTCTCGCGGCGCCTTTCTTCCTTCTCCTTCTTCTCCCCTGCGTCAGCACCCGGGCATCAGCTCCTTCGGCGCCGCTGCCGTCACCGCCACCTCGTAACTCCAGCGCCTTCCTCCTCCGCCGCCGCCTCCACCTGGCCCGTCCATGCCACCACCTCTATCTTCTAGTGCCGCCCCGAAGCTTCTCCACTGCCCACGTCGCCGCAACTGCTCCCGCCGCCCTATTGCTCCCACCGCCTCTCCCCGGGCTATAAAAAGCCACCCCCGGCTCGCTCTCCTCCTCACCTCCACCTCCAAACCCCTCCCCGCCCTTCATCCCTTCCAGAGCCAGTGGTGTGAAGTTCTTCATTGTCTCCTCCTCTGGCGGCGAGTCTTGATAAATTCACGCCTCCCTCCTCCCTTCCTCCCGCCTCGGCAAAAGCATCACCGCACCGCCGCCAAACTTTCCCCACCTCCTCCCTCACCAGAGCTCGCCGGCACCGAGCTCCATTGCCGCCACCTCCACGGTCACCATCGCCAGAGCGCCTCGGTGCACCTCAGGCCACCCTACCGCCACCCCTAGGATCCCCTCACCCCACTGATACTCCTCCGCCCCTCGTCCTCGCCGGAACGCCGCCGTATCGCCGCCACCTTCTTCCCCTGCTCCGGCCGTGCGCCTCCGCCGTAGACGCCCCATCTCCGCACCCCCTCCGCTCGTCCAACTCCCAAAATGGGTTCACCACAATTCTGTGGTGCTCGGTCTCCCTTCCCCTTGCTTGCCGCAATCACCGTCGCCACCGGCTGAAGCCTTGAGCCTTCGGCCTGCGGCTCAAGCTGAGCGGAGTGGTCGGGCCTTAAGGCCGACCAAGCGGCCGGTTTGCCCGGCCAAAGCAGCATGACGCCTGATGCAAGAAATGCCGGTCTAGGTACTATTCACAACACAGTAATTCTATTTACTATTCAACACCCGAAAAAACTATTCATCTACCGAAAATCCACTTTTTTTTACTGTTCACCATCATGAACAATAATCTTAGTTACTGTTCACCACCATATTTTTCATCAATAAATAGTAAAATATCACTATTTATCATCAAATACTATTCATTCGCAAAACCCTAATTCGACATTATATATCCATTTCGTCCGTTTCGAGCCTAGAAATCCATTTCTCCACTCCATTCAATCCAATTAAACCCCAAATAAATTCTCACCCTCCTGCACCACCTTATTTGTGTTTCTTTTTCGATTGTTTTTACTTGCATGTTGTTCCCAGCTCATTCCTTGTCGAGCCAGATTTTACTTGGTTGTTTTATTATTTTGCTTCTCGTTAGGTCATGATCTTAGTGATCAGACTGCAGAAGACATCAGACAAGACCAGAATCAACATGACTTTGTGTAAGAAGGCAAGCCACATTCTTTGATCATTTCGAACCTACAATTCATATATTCAATATTACTTTTATTATTGTATTTGTGCCAATTACTTTACATATGGAAATAATACTTTTGAATGCTATGGTGTTTAGATAATTCCTATTACCCCACATACAAACCCACCTAACACTTTGGGGCCATATTCACCTTGACAAGGTTAAAATTTCTTGTAAGTCATATTCACCTTGACAAGTCCACATAAAATATTATATATGCAAATAGTTTTGTCACCAAATTATGGTCATCAATCAAAGAGAGTATTGACGGTTCGCCAATGGTTTTGGTGTGAAGTTGAGGGTTGTGTCCAGGAAGTTGGGCAACCCAATAGACTTGTATTGGAAAAGTGAGTCGCAGGTGAGGCCCGGAGGATAGACATCCACGTGGTGGTGTTGGTCTATCACTTCATTGTGGGACTAGTAAGGACAAGAACCTTGTACCAAAGTAACAGACACAGAAAATCGTTCAACCACAGGTGTGGTCATTACTCGCTGGCTTAGTACACCGCTCTTCCGATTGAATATCTACAACATCTAGAGTGGGACAGGAGTGAGCCTGCAGGGGCACTCCTTGGTCTTCATAACGGTATGGTCCCATCAGCCTCGGAGTGCGTATTCTACTGTTGGCCGGTGGTCTCCGAGGGTGTATGGAGTCTGAACCTACCGGGTAGAGGTTAGAAAGGTTGAGTAGTGAAAAAGCTTTGTTATCCCAGCTCAGTCGCACGCTAATGTGTTGCGTGTATATTGCATGAAAGTACGAGCTTGAGGTATCTTGTGGGTAAAGCTGAGCAACTCTGCAGAGTATATCAAATGGTATTCGAATACGCCGTGCTTCCGGTTAATGAAACTGTGTTCATAGGTGATTCCAATACATGAGGCATAAGTAGAGTTTTTGAGATGAGAATCTGGTTTGTGCATTTGTTGAGAAACCCCTGTTGTTATTATTTATTATTGTTTTACTGTTTTAAAGTTAAACTAATTTAAACTACAAACTGCATTCACAGATGCCTGTTAAGGTGAACCCTAACCATCCATTGAATTTTTTGTATATAATTATTTAGCTTTTTCATGTGACTTGTTGAGTACGGTAGTAGTACTCATTCTTGTAAATTTTACAAAAATTTGACGACATCAGATTTTAGGGTGGTTACCGTCAACCCCGACGTGGCTCCGGTCAACATTCCCCGCAGGCCCATCGGCCGATCGGAGCCCTCCGTCGCCGGGAACAACGGAGGCAACAGACCCCGTATGCGGTATGCGGCGGCCACCCGTCTCGGAGTTAGCAACCGGCCATTTTTGCCATCTAACTCACATTGTCACTTCCAAAGAAAGAATCATGCATGGGCCTAAACTTAGAAACAGCACAACAAAACCCGATCTAGCAGTATATTTTGCCTGTCACGGCATGCGTCACAGGCGCAGCAGAATGCACAAGTTGTCAAGTTGGCATCTATATCTGGGCACAGGCACATCCCTACTACAGATCATGCCAGGCTTTGACCATCCAAAACGGGAAGCCCGTGTCTCATATTTTCATCACGCTTTTTTTGTTTTTGTTTTGAAGAAACAGGCAGGAGAATTTCATCACGCTTGACGCTCGCTATGTTAAGCAGGTTGGTGACATTAATAAAGGCCTGCACCGGCAGCGGCAAGTCACTTGCCTCAATGTGGGGTTAGGTACGAGTCACATGGGTAGTGCAGGGCAAATACAATGGCAAGTGAGCTGCCACTTGAGACCAACCCAACAAGTGCTCCCTTGGTGGTAGGGTCGTTCATTCCGCTGCAGGCTGTGCAGTGTCGCACGCGATGGGTCAATGGACAGAGAGAGAGGCGCGGCGTCGGGGGCCAACAGTGAGATCGACGGTGATTCCTTCGGTTTTAGCTGTAGAGGCCCGACACGACAGGGCATCGTGGGCAAATTTCCCGGACGAGAATGGCACGGCAGGGGCATTTCAACTGTACCACCAAGGAAAACTAGCAACGTTACGTGAGCAACCTGAGCCTGCCGCTGTGCCCCTCTACGACGAACGTCTAACTGTCTTGGTCTGCCTCTTGCTGGGTAACGAAACAAGTAAAGAGATATGGCATGAAAAAGATACGTCCCCTGAATAGTGTGCTAAACTAGCTAGCATTATTAGCAAGGTGATTACGATTTATCCCTATGCGCAGCAGCTTCCGGTCTTATAAGACTTGCGATACACGGTACGAGAGTATGCAATATTAGAAACGAATTAGATGAATCTCGTAGAAAATCAAATAACAACGACAAGAAAAAAAGATTTGGCAAAGCTGATCGTTAATTTTTTTACCGTCTACCTTGCCCGCACCCTTCATCTGAGAGCTTCTTTGTTGTGTAGTTTGGTTAACCACACATTTTGTTCATACAGCCCTCCATATCATATGTTTGTACCACATCCGAGCTCCATCTGCTCGTCGGTACCGTGTGGTTGGTCCCACCACTTTTCCCCTTTTCCAGCAGCTTGCACCTTCGCTTTGTGCCTGCTAGATTTTACAACCATCTTTGCAGTTCCACATATAACTGCAGATGAGATCTGAGTGCATACCGTTGACGACATGGTTTCCTTCTCTTGGCCAGGATTCTTACCATACCTCTAATTGGTTGCTCTTCCCTTACGATCACCCATCAATCGGTATCCTCCATTGCTACATATACTTTTCATGGTCATTTGCTCTTTACAAGTAACTCGCATGAATCCACTCCGAAGTGATACCTCACAACCTTATAGTTCAACCGACCTCACAGATGTTAGATTCTTCTTTAAGCTGAGAACATACCGAACTCCTGTTACTATGTGATGTGCTCCATTATACATCTCTAATGTAAATTGTTCCCACCTCAATAATTGCATACTCCTTGCAATCTGCCAAGTGAACAATTCTATGCACTGGATGTGGAAATCCTTTGTCGAATATCTGCTTCACCGAACATACATGGAAGCAACAACCTGAAACTAATATCCATCCATGAGAAATATTTAGTTGACTGACAAATATGTCAAAATCATCATTTGCTACCGTCACTAGGCATGCACCCCTCGTTTGCTTCAAATTTGAACGTCCTTTATGACCTTCCTCATCACATAAATAGCATATATATGTACCCTTATTTTTGCTCTTCTTCTTCATGTGACTTTTACTTTTGCTAGCAACACCTATGATAGTCAATACTTGATCGCCCGAGGATGAAGATTCCGATGGCTTCTTCAAGGACTCCGCCTCCAATAGACACGCAACTGCCTCATTGAAGTTGAGAGTGCGTTTCCCAATGAGAATATTCATCATCAATTGCTCCCAAAATGGTGGTAGCGATAACATCAATATGACAATATTGTCGTTCTCCTCAATTTTCTCATCCACACTAGTCAACTGTGTGATAAACTTGTTGAATATATTGAGATTGTCAACGAACCGTGTGCACTCCTCTATGCACAACATGTATAAATTATCGCTTCAGCACCCACCGATTTATCAGCGGCTTTGTCATATACAATTATTCTAAGTCACTCCATAATTTTTTTGATGAGTTCTCCTTGATCACTGACGATGATCCAATAATAATCAATTAATTAAATCATTTATATGTAATATTCATCATAGATGATAATGTATTTTATACAACCTTCAAGGGCACCCCTCGGTATCAACAACAATAGAGATTATAAACAGCTATTGGTCATAAGTTATTCTACGATGACCATATATGGTCATAAGCCACCCTACTACCATTTTGTGGTTGTAAGTTCTTCTATGACCACGTATTCTACCGAATGAATGCAAGCCTTAGGGTTTCGTTGGACCCACATGTTAGCGTGGGTTGGCGGGTAAACGAGCGAGATGGGCACACATGGAGTTCACCTATGCCCATACTCGTTTACCCGATGGACAGAGAATTACCCTCATTTCCATATCTATAGTCAAAGAAATCACATCATACCATACTCTATTATAGCATTTGCCAACGAGACACACGAGTAATTGGGTATAATTGCTATCCCTACCCAGACCACGCGCTTGGACAGGTGTATTCCAAACTTCTCAAATTCCCCTCACGCGGCAGATTCACCGATAACAGTCAAATTCACATTCTCACGCGCAAAAAACAACCATGAGTCCATGACCCAATAAATAAGCCTAGAAATAAATAGCTCGAGATAATGGCCAGCCAGCCAGCATCCTTCCCCCAACATCCTGCCGCGACCGAGCCCAAAAATAGGCGCCCCGCACGCACCAAGGGCCCTTCCAGCCCCAGCCCACCCCTCCGCGGCCGGCATCAGCAGCCGCGGCGCCCATCCCTCCCTCGACCGCGTTCACGCGCTCCCGTCCCTTTCCCTATTTATATCCGGCTCCGCCCCCTACGCCCCCTTAGGCAGGCGCACATCTAGCCCCTGCCCCTGCCCTCTCTTTTTTTTCGAATCCTTTCCTTTCCGAATAAGATTCACAAAGAAATCGATCGATCCTCCCTAGGAAAGGAAAGGAAACGAATAATCGCTATCGCAAGAGCAATTCCATCCTAACCGGAGACGAAAGGCACCGCGATTTGGTTTGATCTCCGAAACGAACAATCCTACCAGGTTGCGTCGTCCGGGAGAGGTGAGGAGAGGAGAGGTGAGGTGAGGAGAGATTCTTTGGTATCTTGTCTGGGTTGGGTTGCAGCCGAGGGCACGGCAAGACGGCGGGCGCGGCGGCCAAGAAGATGCGGTTGCTGGAGGACGAGCTCTTCCCGTCCACGCCGGGAAAGGTCAAGATCGAGAGGGCGGGCGGCGCCATGAACCGCCAGCTCCACCGATGCTTCGCATCTACCAGCACCATGTTCCTCTGGGCGCTCTTCCTCGTCGCCATGACCGCCTCCTACCTCAGCTTCCAGTCCTTCGTCGACACCTCCTCTAAGTACATCGCGGCATCCTGGGGGGGCCTGCACTGGGAGCGCCAGATCCGCGCGTCCGCCGCGCCGAGGCGTCCTCCGGGGTCGGCAGCCGGGGCCGGGATGTCGGTGCTGGTGACGGGCGCGGCGGGGTTCGTCGGCACGCACTGCTCGCTCGCGCTGCGGAAGCGCGGGGACGGCGTCGTCGGCATCGACAACTTCAACTCGTACTACGACCCCTCGCTCAAGAAGGCGCGCAAAGCGCTGCTCGCCTCGCACGGGGTGTTCGTCGTCGAGGGAGACATCAACGACGGCCACCTCCTCGCCAAGCTCTTCGACGTCGTGCCCTTCACGCACGTGCTCCACCTCGCCGCGCAGGCCGGCGTGCGCTACGCCATGGAGAACCCGGCGTCCTACGTGCACTCCAACATCGCCGGCCTCGTCACCCTCCTCGAGGCCTGCAAGGACGCCGACCCCCAGCCGGCCATTGTCTGGGCATCATCCTCCTCCGTCTACGGCCTCAACGACAGGGTCCCCTTCTCGGAGCGCGACCGAACCGACCAGCCGGCATCCCTCTACGCCGCCACCAAGAAGGCCGGCGAGGAAATCACCCACACGTACAACCACATCTACGGCCTCTCCATCACCGGCCTCCGCTTCTTCACCGTGTACGGGCCCTGGGGACGGCCGGACATGGCCTACTTCTCCTTCACCCGCAACATCCTGCAGGGGAAGCCCATCACGGTGTACCGCGGCAAGGACCACGTCGACCTGGCCCGCGACTTCACCTACATCGACGACATCGTCAAGGGCTGCCTCGGCTCCCTCGACACGGCCGGCAAGAGCACCGGCACCGGCGGCAAGAAGCGCGGGCCGGCGCCCTACAGGATCTTCAACCTCGGCAATACCTCACCCGTCACGGTTCCCAACCTGGTGTCCATCCTCGAGAAGCACCTCCGCGTGAAGGCCAAGAAGAACGTGATCGAGATGCCCGGCAATGGTGACGTGCCATTCACCCACGCCAACATATCTCTCGCGAGGCAGCAGCTCGGGTACAAGCCAACGACCAACCTGGACGTCGGGCTGAAGAAGTTCGTCAAGTGGTACCTCTCCTACTACGGCTACACCAGGGGATCCAAGAACTTGTGACTAATCCATCCTAATTCTTATTCTGCTGATTCTTTCTTTCTTTTCCCTCTGTGGCCTGGCCGCGGCGGCTACCATTTCCGGATCAAACATTAACATTCTTATTTCGATTTTTTTTGGGGAAATATTTTAGGGTGTTCTTTGACGAGGAAAAAAAATACTGGGAAAATTCTTTTCTTGTGAGGAGAGGGAGGAAGAAGAAAGCATTGGATGACAGCTTTTCTTTTCTTTATTTTTTCTCATTATTCCTTTTCATTTACCCTCTCTTTGTTCTTCTGTAAAGTGGTTCTCCATAACTTTTTATTCTCCCATTTCCTCAAATTCTTCTGTGTAATCTCTCTATGCTGAGCTTAGGTGTTGGTGCTAACTAAATAACTAATGATGTTAATTACCTTAATTGCTGGTTTAGATTTCAAATCCGTTGGTTTGCTTCGTCGTCCGGTCCAATTACTCCCGGAGACGGGGGAGAAGAAATAGGAGGCGGGTCGCGGCACTCCTGTATATAGCGGCACTCTTGTTGCGGTTGGTTCAGTCTCGGCCACGATAAGATAGAAGACTAGAGGGAGGCGCCTCGAAGCGTGCGAGGTGGTCGCCAGCTGGCTCCCGCGTTGCCCGATCGCTGGCATACCTGGCCGAGTGGGCAGCCCGACATGACACAACTGAGCACGGGCTGGGCCGGCACATGTGGTTTGGTGGTGGTCTTAGTACGGTTCGAAGGGCAGTCGTGTCAATGTCAGTACGAGTCCTTTTGGTCTGTCCGACAAAGTGTACACTTAGCCTTAATATGTTTTAAAAAATGAAAAAATGTATAGAATTCATAAAACATATGAAAGTTGTGAAAAATAAGATAAATATATTAAAAATTTAATAAAAATTTATTAATATTGAAATGACTACCTCATTAGAACTTTTGTTAAGTAAAAATTCAACATGAGAAAATCATGGTAAAGAAAAAGGAGTACAACCTATAGTTTTATATGTATTTTTGTTCTAAGTGTTATTATTGATGTACAGATTTTTGAATACACCGATAACTCTGTATTTTTCACAGAGTGTTGCATTCACAAATCAGCTTGTTCTCAGTCTTTCACGGTGAGAAGTATCTTCATTATCTCACTCGTGAGACATGTTCTTCTCTCCTCTAATATTCTTCTAGAAAGACCGAAAACAGAGTCGGGGGAAATCATCGAGAGAAAAAGTTAACACACCATGTGCAATTATGAATAGTACGAGATATGTTAACTTATGGGCATATCACCATTGTAAAATTTTGAAGCCTTTTGAGTGGAAATCCATTGAATCGTTGTTTAGATAAGTTGATAGTTTTCTATTCCTTGGGATTGTTCTTGGTTGGCAGGCGACGCTGTAGAAGAAGATCTAGGTCTGGAGGAAGAGCCATCGAAGATTGTGCCCACATATGTCTTGCTACTTGAGGTGGAGGCTACTGGAGGTCATTGCAAGCGGATTCCCCAGAATTTATTTTCATACCTTTGATAAACATCATATAATCGAGAACGAACTTCTACAAAATAGTTAGAATAGTCTAGTCCTGTTGAGGATTAAAATATTCATATATTATCTTAATATATGATAAAGATCATACGTCTTCGTGGTCGTAACTTCTAAGACCACCGACCTAACTGGTCGTAGGTATTACAGAAGTTATATAATGAATACCCTGGTCGGACAAAGTTCCAAGCCTAGTCCACGACCAGGTAAGTGCTCGTAAAGCTATAAACAGGCGTTTAGGTCAAGTCTCCGACCACGCCACTCACTATGTGATGAATGAACCACGTGTTTCATATTCCACATAATACAACACTATTACGGCTAATGATTTAACGTCTCCTGAATCATTAACCGCATAACAGTTGACGTTTTCACCAACCGCCTTTACAGTTAGTGGAACCGCCAAACTGCCGTCTCTTCCCGACCAGGCGCGTCACTCCCCAACGGATGTCTCTTCATGGGATAACTGCCACCGCTTCATCAACTATTTAAGGAGGGTCATGGAAGGACGGACAGAGGACACGGGGTACAACATAGACAGCACAAGCAGAAGACATCAAGCAAGATATAGCAAAGTGTTGTGTTTTTAGATACTCCCAGTGTTTGTAATTGTGTGTTCATAGCAATAAAGAGCAAGTCAGATCCATTCCCAGGAGTCACGCACATTTTTCCTCTTTTCGTTTATATATTCATAAGATCGGCGATTTGATCGTCGACAAGTCCTGTAACACCACTAAGAAGATCAAAAACATTAGCAAATGCTTCAATTTTACCTCTAGGATCTAAAATAAATACAAGTGCATATAGAAAATAGATTTCTCTCCAATATTTAAGGTATTTAGTTTTCATAGCAAAAATAGCCTCATGTAAAACTAAGTCATTCTCATACATTTTTAATTAAGTAGTAATCTGTAAAATACTATGCACAGCAATAGGAGATGTTAGTAGTAGACAGCGGACAAAGCAAGAGTGACCTCATATTTTTTTTCTAAAAACTGTAGCATCTTCTTAGCAACGAACCAATATTGCTCAATCAATAGTATACAACCGTCAGTGCTCTAATAGTCTGTTTGAATAAAAACAAAAAAAATGCTCTTATATGGTAAAAGGCTCTTAAGCATCACATAAGTAGAGTTCCATTTTATCAGCATGTCCAAACCAAACTTTCTTAAACGTACACTCATTGCCATGTAGAAATTCTTATATGCTGCTATTCTGAAATTAGAATTATTTAAGGAAGATATCGCATTGCAAAAAGATTTAAGATACACATCTAACCTCTTCAAACCAGATTTGATTATAAGGTTAATAACATCATCGCTAATGCAGTAAGAAGGAGTCAGTGTATGTACTGAAGGCTAGAGTAAGAATGTCCATAGCCTTAGAGTTCGTAGCGACATTGTTTAGAGTAATTGAGAATATTTTATTTGTTAGACTAAAGTCTTCCACGACTTACATAATATAGTCTGCAATATTCTCAACTGTGTGTACTACATAAATTAATTTGGAATATATAATTCTTTTCTCCATTACCCAGTCAACATTAACATAATGAGCAACTACACTAAGATAATCCTCCATAGCGCGGCCACTCCATACGAAGGTCAGGGCCATTGACGAGGATTAAAACCTCTATTTATTATTTATTATATAGAGACCATACGTCTTCATGGTCGTAACTCCTAAGGCTAACGACCTCACTGGTCGTAAGAATTCCAGAGGTTACATGATACCCAGCCTGGTCGAACATGGTTCCAAACCTAGTCTTTGACCAGTCAAATGCTCATAAGGTTTCTGAACTGGTGTTTGGATCTAAGACCAGACACATACTTTACCGTGTGACGAATGGAACATGTGCTATATATTCCATACCACGCGACGCTACAACACTGGAGTACGGTTACATGACTCATTGACATATAACCGCACAACAGTTGATACATTGTCAACTGACGCCTCTCTCTGACCAGACGCGTTACTTCTTAACAGACGCCTCTCCAAGGGACAACTGTCAACGTTTAATCAACTACATAAGGAGGACCGTGGAAGGAGAAGAGGAGAGACCGAACAGAATCATCGACTGGAATCACTCTCAGAAGATAGTCAGTCGATTAGATTACAAAGCCGTAGCAAGCATTGTGCTCTAGTGTTAGGAGAGTTAGTCTTTGGTCTAGATTGCAGATACACTTTGTAATATCCAGTTCATATCAATAAAGAGCAGCCACATTCCTTACCACGAGATACGCGACACTTTTCCTCTTTCTTTTTATATACTCATAAGTTCGGTGATTTGATCGTCGACAGCTGGCACCGTCTGTGGCGAAGAATGCACAATTCTCCTGAAGAAGTTCTTCGCTCGTCAAATCCTCGCTCAACCCTCACGATCGTTCATGCGATTATGGCAGGGACTTGGGACGAGGAGAACTGATTCGACTTGGATGACTACTCCAATCTCGATATGGAAGCCTGCATTCAGGCCGTGTAAGAAGATTGGATGTCATCATCTCCTCATCCGTCGGTTCGCAGGTTGCTAGCAACCACGAGAACGAGCGGATGGATGGGGATGCACCACTGTGGCAAGTGGAGCTTCCCGAGGGACAGGGCTCTCCGACCCTTTCGGAACGTCCGAAAATCCCTCCAAGCCCGGTCCTTCCGACCGGCAAAAAAAGGTGATGAATCCTCAGCCTAGCAATTCGAGAAACCATACATTCTCGATACAATCATGGCTGTCAGGTACTCACCAACGGCTTTTGGAAATTCCAAGAGCCAACCGACATCTGGTAACTAGTGTCGATGAAACTCCCACCGGTTGTAGGCCGAGTGGGAACGATAAGGCTCAACATCCGATCAACAACCCGCAGGATCAGGTTGAGTTCACCACGAAGACCTCAGGAGGTGCTCATCTCCGACCGGTCTCCGTCGTGGAAGTCTCTAGTAGAAGCTCTGAGCAGCTCTCCACTAATTATAGTGGAAGTTCTCCGTAGGACAGTTGCTGGAAATACGAAGTCAATGCGATCGGAAATCATGATCGTGGTGCCGTGTACGGTCCTGCACACACTGCCTCACCACCATGTACTAATGGAAATGGCACGGGCAATCAGACACCAATTACCAGAGGCGTAGAACTGATGGACGTCCATCAGTTAATACGCTTGTCTCTGCCCCACCAGTGATGATGGATCGGAGGGGACCAGGAGCGAGGTCGAGAGAATGTTCAGGTCTACGAACGCCAACGACCTCGATGAATCCTCTCAGACCTTCATTGTGCTCCAATGTTAGGAGAGTTAGTCTTTGGTCTAGATTGCAGATACACTTTGTAATAGCCAGTTCATATCAATAAAGAGCAGTCCCATTCCTTACCAAGAGATACGTGCCACTTTTCCTCTTTCTTTTTATATACTCATAAGTTCGGTGATTTGATCGTCGACAGCCATCGAAAATGTGCACGTAGCAAATTTATCTATTAATTTATCACGGTGTTCGTTGTAGTATTTTATTAGATCTCTAGTTGTTGCCTGTCTAGAATGAAAGATAAAATAGGATTATGTGTAGTTCTAATATCATTTTAGAAAATATTAGACTCCCCAAAGACTAACGGTAAATCCTCAGAAGTAATTAAACGTCAGAGAGATTGACAGGCTAACTCATGATCGTAGTCCCAGCTACAAACCATACCATCGGAGTTGTACTACAGCCGCGTCTGCCTCATCAATAATCATTGATTGGTCTTACATCTTGTAGCATATCTTTGCAAATGTCCTGTCCCTCTTGTAGACTTTGCAGACAATTCGCGACGATAAATTTTGCAAACAACATATGATACATCTTAGCATAACAAATAATAAAAATAAAAATATACCCCAAAAAAAGTATTGTAACTCTTTTGATGGCTTGCCGATGGAATTTGAATTTCCCAAAATTTAGCATATTTTTTTTTGAATTTTGCCAACTTATTTCACAATAGAATTTGAAACAGAGATTCAGGAATGGATGTGTGTTAATGGGGGGGGGGTATGGTGCCTATTAATAGAAAAAATTTAGGGTTTTTTTGCTATTTTTAAAACCCTAAACGGTAAAAAAAATGATTGAAAATTTTAAAATTCCAAACGTTATGGGCCAAATTGGTCGTGTTGTGTCGGACATGGCTTACCGTGCCAAAATAGCCCAGAACAGCTATTTCTAACCCGGACCATGCTGTGTCGGTGCAGCCCACTTGGCTCGGCACCCCGCCTCCCCCTACCTTCTCCTCTTTGTCCCTGGCTCGCTCTGCTAGTCTCGTGCGCCACCTCACCTTCTGGCCCTTCTGAAAGATCTAGACCCGCCATTATGAGTTAATGGATTGTTTTGGTGATTAATGACAAATCCAAATATGAGACTAACTCTTTTATCTAGTAATATCTTGTGTAGTCTCATTTGGATATAAAGGTGAAATTCAATGAGGTATGCAATCGACATCTTAATCTTATATATTGTTGCATTCCTCGAATCCAAAATATAGGTTGAACTCAACCATAAGTTAAACTTGAATATGTGCATATGTTCTTATTACACATTTGTGTATGCACACATTTAGGGGGAGTTCACTCTATATTTTGTGGTTTCATAAGTATTGATCCATATTCCATTCTCCTCACATATTAAGGATCATTACTTTGAAACAAATCCCTTGAGTATATAAAACTTGTGTAGTTCATATATACTCATATTGCTTTATATTCAATTATTTGCAATTGTGTTGTGGGACTAATGTGTGTGCTAAGATGTGTTCAAGGCTTAGTCCCGAGTGCGAATGAAGACATGAAAAGGAAATGCAAAGATGGTAAAAGATCAACTTAGGATCATGCATTGTTCTTTTGGTTTGGTTTAAAAGAAAATCTTTTTCGAACACAATCGGAAGTTCCGCGATGATATGGCGGAAGTTCGATTAATCTGATTTCAGAAAAGCTGCGCTTGATTTTTCCGAGAGCATCCTTTTCGGGACTTAGCCGATTTCGAGTGCGGAAGTTCCGCAACGATCTGCGGAAGTTCGATTAATCGGTTGCTCGAAATTTGTGCGGTCGAATTTTTCCGAGAGCATCCGGATTTGGGACTTAGCCGATTTTCGAGTGCGGAAGTTCCGCAATGATAAAGCGGAAGTTCCGATTATCGGATGGTCCGAAAAATGCGCGTTCGATTTTTCCGAGAGTACCCTTTTAGGGACTTAGCCATTTTCGCAAGTCGCGGTAGTTCATAATGAAATGAGCGGAACTTCCGATGTCGGAACTACCGCATGATAGTTGGCGGTAGTACCGCACCTTTCTACAATAGCTTGTTTAGAAGCATTTGTTGCATGTATATCTTGATAATTATTGTTAATCATTGTGGGACTAACATTTTTCATGAGTTGGATGAATAGGCTATGTTCTAGGGTGACGAAGACTTTGGATGGCATCATGAGTTGATCGTCATCAAGTCAAGGTTCAAGAAGAGGATGTATCGTGTGTTGATGCATAACAAGATCTCGAAGAAGGAGATGATCATGAGTTGATCGTCAAGTCAAGAGAAGACCCATCATGTGTTGATGGAGGTCAAGTAAAGGATGCATCATGGGTTGATGCATGTCAAGGCGATGACCGGACTTGAAGTGAAGATGTCGTCATCAAGCTTCAAGAAGATGCTCATGGCAAAGGTATGACTAGCTAGGGCTAAGGATGTGTTCCTAGTCTTTTACGGTCTTGGTGTTTGGTTGGAAGACCGGATTGCTAGTATAGGTTGCCGTACTATTAAGAGGGGTCTTGTCTAGTAGCTTGAGTCTCATCATGTGTTGATAGCTCAATCTTGCTTGCTCTAGCTCTACATGGCATGATGCTATTATTTGCGAATGTGTTTTGCAAATAGTTTAGGCTTATCGATTAATCCTTGTAGCATGTGACTATACTTTTGCGAATGTGTTTTGCAAATGGTTGAAGTCCATGTACCTACACCTTGTGGCATGATCTAAGTTTGCAAATGTGTTTTGCAAATTGTTGGGATTCATGCATATTCCTTGGCATGGTCTAAGATTGCTTATTGCTATTTATTTGGACTTAGATCATGATAGTGGCTCTTTGGAGTTGTGCTTTTTGATTTGATCAAATGTGTTTGAGATCAATCAAATAGGTGGGTTGTGTAGCCCTCTGAATAAGCTTTCCATAGAGTCCGAGATCACTCAATTCCGACATCGGAGTCAAAAGTTATGACCTTTTACCGAGTGTAAATGCGTGCTGAAATTGGGCTGCGGAAGTTCCGATTTTTGTCTCGCGGAACTTCCGATTTATCGGAAGTTCGATGTTATCGGAAGTTCCGATTTTTGTCTTCATGGAACTTCCGCACCAAAAGTTTTAACGGCTAGTTTTGAGCCGTTATGCACCGTCTGGCCCATGAGCGATAGAAAGCGGAAGTTCCGCACAATACACTGCGGAAGTTCGATTTCCTGATTTTTCGCAACTTTGCCTCCAACGGCTAGTTTTTGTGTGTGGGCTATATATAGCCACCTTGGCGGTTGGGAGATGTTCTTGGTGCTATTGTGAACTATTTGTGATCCTCTTGAGCTAAGAGCAAGCCTCTCATCTCTTTTGTGCATGTGTTGCACTTAGTGAGTGTTGAGAGCAAACCCTAAGTGCATGTGTTGCTTTAGGTAGTGGATTGAGTATCCACTTGGCGTTGACACTTGATTAGTTCAAGTGATCGTTGAGACTTGTTTCTCTTGGTGTTTGCCGACACCTAGGCGGCGTGGAGGCGTCGTGCTCGGTGACCTTCTCAAGAAGCTTGTGAGAAGGCCCGACGGTTGTGAGTGGTTTGGTGCTCGCCATCTCGGAGTGGAGGAAGAGCAACCATAGTTGAGCGAGGTGTTGGTTCGGTTTGGAACCGGTCCAAGTGTTGGACTTACCTCGGAGGTGTGTGCTCATTTGAGGAGCCGGTCCAGCGGGTTGGGCTTACCTCAGCGTGGATTAGGGAGACCGGCAAGTCTCCGAACACCACGGTAAAACATAATCGTGTCATCTAGTTTTTACTTGTGCTTTACTTTGAGCAATTTACATTCTTGCTTTAATTGCTTACATATCTTGTATGATTGCTCATATTGTATTGTGTTCATATTGTCGGTGCACTTAGTTGAGCCTAGTTGATTTAGGTTTTAATTGTGCAAAACCATTTGGCTATTAGCTTCGCATTTATATATTGGTTTAGCGAAAGATTTTTAAAACCGCCTATTCACCCCCTCTAGTCGGCCACCTCGATCTTACAAGTGGTATCAGAGCTTGGTCTCTCATTTATTAGACTTAACCGTCTAGAGAGTAAAGGATGGCAACTAGAGATTTAGTGCACCTAGGTAAAGCACCTATCTTTGATGGCACAAATTATGCTTATTGGAAAATCCATGATTTGTTATTTTAAGGCCATGGGCCTAAATATATGGCGGATTGTAGATGCGGGCTTTTCTCCTCCAAAGGATCCTCTTGCTCCAACAATTGAGGAAGAGAAATGCTGCATCTCGATGCTCAAGCTACTAACGTTTTATTTAGTGCTTTGAGTATAGATATTTTTGATGCCATATGCAATCTCAAGAGCGCTCATGAGATGTGGATCCAAATTCAAGATAAATATGAATTGTCCACTTCCACAAGTGAAGATTGCACATATGAACGTTCGTCAGGAGAAGAATGCTCAATCTCAAACTCCGACGATTACGAGGACTCCTCCACTCCATCCTCATCAACTCAATGTTTTATGGCTAAAGGTAATAATGAGGTAAATGATAACGATGAGCCTTCATATGATGAGTTGATGGATATGCTAGAAGAGCTAAATGAATATTTAGGAAAGGAGAAGTTAAAATTCAAAGTTTTGAAGAAAGAGTATGTCTCTCTTCAAAATAATTATGATGTTTTAAAAGATGAACATGAAGCTCTCCTCCTGAATAATCAAAATAGCTCTAAGGTGGATATAGGCATTGAATGTAATTTATTAGATGATTTGCCATGTATAGCTTCTATCTCATGCATTTCATCTAAGGTTAGTGTATCCACCTCATGTGAGGATTTGATTGATATGCCTTGTTGCTCAAAAGTAGATGCTCCTATTTCCTCCATATCTTGCAATACTAACATTGTAGAGGAAAACAATGAGCTCAAGGCCCAAGTCAAAAATTTGAAGAATGACTTGGAAAGAAGCCTAAAAGGGAAGGCCACTCTTGATGAAATATTGAGCAAGCAAAAACGCTTGCAAGATAAGAGTGGAATCGGCTTCACTCCTAAGAAAAAGGAGAATAGCAAGACAAGGCACAATGCAAGACACGAAGAATGTCAAGTGCCATGGATGCAATGGAAAGGGCCATTTAAGCCTCGGTGTGCCCTAACAAGGTGAATGACAAGCAATTGTCATCAAAGAAGAAGCGAACCAAACAAGGAGCAAGTAAAGAAGGTAAAGATGAATACAAACTTGAACTTGCTACAATTCTTCGGAAAAGGGACATATGAGTAAGGATTGTCCCAAAGGTATCACTCCTAAGGCCATTATCTATAATGATCATTATTTACTTAGGAAGGATATTAATGGTAATGTGTTTGCTAGGAATGTTAGTTCTCCTAAAACTATTGTGAGGGCCATTTGGGTGCCCAAATCTATTGTGACTAACATTCGTGGACCCAACCAAGTTTTGGGTACCAAAGTGCTTAAATGATAAATAGGTACTTGGAAAGGCATTGGATGTTTGGCTCATATGAAGAGGGGGACGGATCACCATATGCGAAATCGGAGCCAAGCCTAAGGATAATCATGTCGTATCATAAGCCAATGCCATTTCGGTAACAAGTACTTACATTGGAGTATCTAGCCCCTTATGCCTTGTGTAGGTTGCATTTCATGAAAATTATTTTAAAAGGGGTGTTCTTGCTCTATGTTCATAATGTTCATTATTAATCTCTTGAGCAAGATGGTTGTGACACATTAAGGGGGAGTGCTAAATCATAGCCATGTATATCACATCCCTAAATGTGCCCAAATAAATTAAGTGCTAGTATTGCTTTTCAAGAATAAGCCTTTTAGCCAAAAGTCAAAAATTTGATAACTATTAGTAATTCTTTGAAAAATTAATTGCAAAATGTATACAAATGCTTTTGAAAGGTTTACCAAAGGTTTTGGCTTTAGAAAAACCTATTTTAAGTAAAAATGCATTTCTAGCCAAAATCCTACATTATAGTATCTTGTTTTTGACATAAACTAGATTTTTGTGTAAAATCTATTCTAAAAGGAATTTGAAAATCTTGCCAAAAGGAAAATCCTAAGTTGGTTATTCTAAACATTTTTGGTATTCAAAGGATTTTCAAAAGACCAACCTAGAAAAAGATATTTGATTTTCAAACTCGTCCAAAATACTACTTTGACCTAAGTGGTCACTTTCTAGCACTTAAGTGAGTTTTTCCATATGAACCAAAATTCTTCATATGAATATGTTCATAATGGTATTTATGACTCATACATGCAATTGGATGCTTTAAAATTCATCATTTGCTCAATTTGGATCTTTTGGTGAAAACTTCATGAAAATGAGGCTTCATTTGCAAAATCAAAGCTTAATTTATAAAATTATTTTCTTAGATAGACATTAATCTCTTTAATTCATAATGATCCTGAATGATATTCATTTGAGTGCAAAACTAGGGATCATTTGCAAATTTGTCAAATTCCAATATCAATCCTTGAAGTGTCAGGATAATCGGAACTACCGGCACTCCAGGTCCGGAACTTCCGATTTCCGGAACTTCCGCACATTAGTTGGCGGAACTTCCGATTGTTCTGACAAGTCAGCTATTTGATTCCATTCAAATTCTAAATCTTTTGTGGCTGCTTCCTTTGGTCAAGTTGATCCTTCATATCATTGCTAGCTATCCACTACTACTTTTTCTTGATTTCAAATGCAATTGCATCTCTCAAGTGGAATTCTTTCCAGAGTGATAGCTTATTTTGATCATCTTGATCTCGGCATGAGATTTATCTTTTCAAGTGATATCATCTTATTCGTTAAAGTGGTATCCTCTATTCATCCTTGCCGATCAAAATCTTCTTTTATCTAAAGCTCTCTCCGTTTTGTGGTATCTTTTACAAGTTGTATAAAATCGGATGGGCATATGCTAAAGCGATGACAAAGGAGAAGATGACAAGGAAATAAGAAAATCATTTGTATGTCAAATGAGAAGAAAGGAATGCCAAGAGGAACCCTTTGTGTAAGGGGGAGTTTTTCTTTGTGAAAAATTCTTAAAAGATTATGGTGTTACAAAATTTATGTAATTTGAGAAAACTATTTTACTTGCCTAAAATGATTTATTGGATCTTGTGAATGAATGTGTTTCATTCTCATTTGCTTCATTTGGTATTCTTGGAGTGACATTATAAATCATATGCAAGATTAGCTTTTCAAAATCAAGCCTTCCATTCGAAAGTCCAAATATTTTTTACAAGTGGCTTTTTGCTCAAAACGGTCAATCTTGTGAAAAACTATACAAAAGTATTTAAAAATGTATTTCAAATGTTTTCAAATGCTTTTGAAGTAAAAATTCCTCTTTTAGAAAACAAATAGCAAATTTGGCCTCAAAAGGATCTTATATGATCTTGATTTTGAATTAAATGACCTATTTCCTTAAATCAAAATCTATTGAGTTTTTGAAAAAGTTTACAATACCAAACTCATAGGGTTGGTCATTTCAAACATTTCTCAAGTTCAAAGTTTTTACAAAAGACCAACTGTTGAAAATCTATACTCATTTGAAATTCACCGAAAAACTCGATTTGACCCAAAATGACCTATTCTTGCATATAGTGAGTTTTGCTATTTGAGCCGGATTTCTTTGTGTATCTTGGCTTGAAATAGTATTTCTAACTCATACAAAGCTAACAAAGTGAAAAACTCTATGAAATCCAAATTGGTTTGCATTTTGGATCTTAAAAGCAAAATTGCTCTCTTTATATACCTTCAATGCGCATTTTGCCATATCTTTTGAAAGAGAAGTCCTTTTTCAAAAATTCTTGTTGGAAAACACTCTAAATAGTCCAAAGTTAAAATCTGGAACTTTTCAAAGAATTTGGACTTCATTTGTAAAACTATTGACTTTTCTTCTCTTTAAACTAAAATCTTACCTTCAAAGCTTAAATTGGCATATCTTTTGATTGGAGACTCCTTTTTCGAAAATTCTTCTTGGATAAGTTTCTCAGGAGTCTAAAGTTTATTTCTGCCAAATTTGAAGGTATTTCGACTTGAATTGAAAAAGTTTTGACTTTTTCTCTCTTTGCTCAAAAGCTGAAATTTCAGATTTGTGCATGGTTTTGAGCAGATTTGTGAATTTTGTATCTTTAAATGGGTTCATAATTAGAGGAAGCTATAATAATGAAATTTGATCCTCTATAGTGGTTCTATGTTGACAAAATTTCTCAAATTTATTGGAACCATTTACCCATTTTCTCAGCTGTCTTTTGAGGCTCAAATGAATTGTCAAAATCTGAAAATCCTGAATTTTTCAGTTTTATGAAACTTTGTGATTTTCATATCTTTAAATTGGTTGACATTTGGTTAAGCCTCCCAAAATGAAAATTGTGTGTATATGCCAGCACTAGCTCCATGATTAATTTCATATTTTTCTGAGCTTGCTTCCACATATTTTCAATATTGGCCATCTTTGATCTTCTCGTTTTGGAATTTGAAAATGTTCTTGAGAAGACTTCAAAGAAGGAGATTATTTGAATGAATTTCAAATATCATTTCAAGTCGAATCATTTCAAGTGGTTCTCAATATTCTGATTTAAAAGGGGAAAATGTTATGATCAATAGATTTATAACCTATCTTTGTTTCTCCTCTCATATCTTGAGAACAAAATCTCCTTTGGTCATATAAGTTCAATTCATACTTTTTGTGACCAACCTCGATATTTGCAAGTGGTATCGGTTTGCAAACCTCCCTTTGTGTCCTTTTTAGTGATTAATGCCAAAAGGGGGAGAATGTTTATATCAATACTCTTCCATTTGGATGTTTCATTTGTTTAAAATGCCAAAAGAGGGAGAATTGCCAAAAAGGGGGAGAATGCCTTAAATGTATAGTATATCATTCTCATATGCATAATGATTGACGTTTTAAAATTTCACCTTATAGCATGCATAGACATAGTTCATTAACTTAAATTCTCTGTTATGTCTATTTATATCCAAATGTTGTTATTGAAAAAGGATTTGTCATCAATCACCAAAAAGGGGGAGATTGAAAGATCTAGACCCGCCATTATGAGTTAATGGATTGTTTTGGTGATTAATGACAAATCCAAATATGAGACTAACTCTTTTATCTAGTAATATCTTGTGTAGTCTCATTTGGATATAAAGGTGAAATTCAATGAGGTATGCAATCGACATCTTAATCTTATATATTGTTGCATTCCTCGAATCCAAAATATAGGTTGAACTCAACCATAAGTTAAACTTGAATATGTGCATATGTTCTTATTACACATTTGTGTATGCACACATTTAGGGGGAGTTCACTCTATATTTTGTGGTTTCATAAGTATTGATCCATATTCCATTCTCCTCACATATTAAGGATCATTACTTTGAAACAAATCCCTTGAGTATATAAAACTTGTGTAGTTCATATATACTCATATTGCTTTATATTCAATTATTTGCAATTGTGTTGTGGGACTAATGTGTGTGCTAAGATGTGTTCAAGGCTTAGTCCCGGAGTCTGAATGAAGACATGAAAAGGAAATGCAAAGATGGTAAAAGATCAACTTAGGATCATGCATTGTTCTTTTGGTTTGGTTTAAAAAGAAAATCTTTTTCGAACACAATCGGAAGTTCGCAGTTGATATGAGCGGAAGTTCCGATTAATCTGATTTCAAAAAGCGCGCTTGATTTTTCAGAGAGCATCCTTTTGGGACTTAGCCGATTTTCGAGTGCGGAAGTTCCGCAACGATCGAGCGGAAGTTCGATTAATCGGTTGCTCCGAAATTTGTGCGGTCGAATTTTTCCAGAGAGCATCCGGATTTGGGACTTAGCCGATTTCTCGAGGTGCGGAAGTTCCGCAATGATAAGAGCGGAAGTTCCGATTATCGGATGGTCCGAAAAATGCGCGGTTCGATTTTTCGAGAGTACCCTTTTAGGGACTTAGCCATTTTCGCAAGTGCGGTAGTTCCATAATGAAATGAGCGGAACTTAGATAATCGGAACTACTGCATGATAGTTGGCGGTAGTACCGCACCTTTCTACAATAGCTTGTTTAGAAGCATTTGTTGCATGTATATCTTGATAATTATTGTTAATCATTGTGGGACTAACATTTTTCATGAGTTGGATGAATAGGCTATGTTCTAGGGTGACGAAGACTTTGGATGGCATCATGAGTTGATCGTCATCAAGTCAAGGTTCAAGAAGAGGATGTATCGTGTGTTGATGCATAACAAGATCTCGAAGAAGGAGATGATCATGAGTTGATCGTCAAGTCAGAGAAGACCCATCATGTGTTGATGGAGGTCAAGTAAAGGATGCATCATGGGTTGATGCATGTCAAGACGATGACCGGACTTGAAGTGAAGATGTGCGTCATCAAGCTTCAAGAAGATGCTCATGGCAAAGGTATGACTAGCTAGGGCTAAGGATGTGTTCCTAGTCTTTTACCGGTCTTGGTGTTTGGTTGGAAGACCGGATTGCTAGTATAGGTTGCCGTACTATTAAGAGGGGTCTTGTCTAGTAGCTTGAGTCTCATCATGTGTTGATAGCTCAATCTTGCTTGCTCTAGCTCTACATGGCATGATGCTATTATTTGCGAATGTGTTTTGCAAATAGTTTAGGCTTATCGATTAATCCTTGTAGCATGTGACTATACTTTTGCGAATGTGTTTTGCAAATGGTTGAAGTCCATGTACCTACACCTTGTGGCATGATCTAAGTTTGCAAATGTGTTTTGCAAATTGTTGGGATTCATGCATATTCCCTTGGCATGGTCTAAGATTGCTTATTGCTATTTATTTGGACTTAGATCATGATAGTGGCTCTTTGGAGTTGTGCTTTTTGATTTGATCAAATGTGTTTGAGATCAATCAAATAGGTGGGTTGTGTAGCCCTCTGAATAAGCTTTCCATAGAGTCCGAGATCACTCAATTCCGACATCGGAGTCAAAAGTTATGACCTTTTACCGAGTGTAAATCGTGCTGAAATTGGGCTGCGGAAGTTCCGATTTTTGTACTGCGGAACTTCCGATTTATCGGAAGTTCCGATGTTATCGGAAGTTCCGATTTTTGTACTGCGGAACTTCCGCACCAAAAGTTTTAACGGCTAGTTTTTGAGCCGTTATGCACCGTACGGCCCATGAACAGTAGAAAACGGAAGTTCCGCACAATACACTGCGGAAGTTCCGATTTCCCTGATTTTTCTGCAACTTTGCCTCCAACGGCTAGTTTTTGTGTGTGGGCTATATATAGCCACCTTGGCCGGTTGGGAGATGTTGCTGGTGCTATTGTGAACTATTTGTGATCCTCTTGAGCTAAGAGCAAGCCTCTCATCTCTTTTGTGCATGTGTTGCACTTAGTGAGTGTTGAGAGCAAACCCTAAGTGCATGTGTTGCTTTAGGTAGTGGATTGAGTATCCACTTGGCGTTGACACTTGATTAGTTCAAGTGATCGTTGAGACTTGTTTCTCTTGGTGTTTGCCGACACCTAGGCGGCGTGGGGCGTCGTGCTCGGTGACCTTCTCAAGAAGCTTGTGAGAAGGCCCGACGGTTGTGAGTGGTTTGGTGCTCGCCATCTCGGAGTGGAGGAAGAGCAACCATAGTTGAGCGAGTGTTGGTTCGGTTTGGAACCGGTCCAAGTGTTGGACTTACCTCGGAGGTGTGTGCTCATTTGAGGAGCCGGTCCAGCGGGTTGGGCTTACCTCAACGTGGATTAGGGAGACCGGCAAGTCTCCGAACACCACGGTAAAACATAATCGTGTCATCTAGTTTTTACTTGTGCTTTACTTTGAGCAATTTACATTCTTGCTTTAATTGCTTACATATCTTGTATGATTGCTCATATTGTATTGTGTTCATATTGTCGGTGCACTTAGTTGAGCCTAGTTGATTTAGGTTTTAATTGTGCAAAACCATTTGGCTATTAGCTTCCGCATTTATATATTGGTTTAGCGAAAGATTTTTAAACCGCCTATTCACCCCCCTCTAGTCGGCCACCTCGATCTTACACCTTCTACCCCCACGCTGGCCATCAGTGGCGCCCCACCCCGCCCTCCTCCTCCTCTCCTCCCCTTCCTCGTCATCGCGCCGCGCCGCCTCGCCCTCTCCCCCACCCGCCCCGAGCGTCGGTGCCGCCTTCTCCTCCCTCTGCGCTGGCGCCGCCCCACCCTCCTCCTCCTCTCCTCCCTCCCTCGTCGCCGCACCCGTGCGCCCGTGTCTCGAATGCCCCACACACGGGTCAGATGGGCCGTGCCTGGCATGGCCGACACTATTTGTGTCGTGCGGGCCGAGCCACCGTACTAGGGTTGCGGCCCAAACACGACACGAGCCTTCGCCGGGCCGATACAACCCAAAATAATGGGAGTCATGTCTGGACCGGACCAACAGTGACGTGCCTTGAGCCGGCACGACCCATCTGGCCATCACTAGTCGCTGGCACGGGCAGTGGGGCCACGGCTTTATTGCTTTCGTGGACCACATGGCTGTGACTCTCAGGCTGGAGGTGGGGCGGGAGTGTCGAGCGGTCGGTGGGGCCTTACCCACATGGACCACATGGGTGGGCTGGTCCACGCCATGGTGGTGCTCGACTCGGGCTGAGCTGGAGTCGGACTGCTTTTCTTTATTTCCTAGGAATAGGAATAGGAATGTGTTTTTGTTCTGAGATCAAGCATGAGCTAATTATTGAGTTTTTATTTTTTTAAAAAAATATAACATGAGCTATTTATAAAGTGTAAAATTCTATGACGGCATGAAGCAACTAAAATCAAAATATGGAACAAACAAAAATACAAAAATTAGTACATCGGCAATTTGAATGTTGCTCCTAAAAGATTGTTTTTACTAGCAGTAGTAGTGCTAGTGATGACCTGCATTGTGCCATAGGAGAGGAGAGAGAAGGTGAGGAAAAAACGAATAAAACGGCTCCTATTCCTGATGAGGTCGGGACTCTGCCGGGTAACGATTAGTCTGTGCTCGTCCGGGCTCGGAGCAAGTTGCGAGGCCCGTTACTGTGGAGTATTTTTAATCTTGTATTTATTATCAGCTTTTAACTATATTATGTTAATAAAATTTTATACAGAGGAGAGAGATAGGAGAGCACGTGTTATCTCTTTCTGAAGAGATTGTTGTGCACGTAAAACAAGATAATATATATTAATCTATTTTAGTTAACATGTAGATCCATTTTAAAAGAAAATTATAAAATATAAATATTAAAAAGTGGATTAGAGATTATATATTAGAGATATTATTTATAAAGATGATGTAGTATATGTTAGATATAAAATTATCTTTAACTATTAAAGATATAAAATTATCTTTAACTATTAAAGATATCACTAACAAAACTCTACCCGTACTCCAATTCGATGCACGAGTCCAGAACCAATTGGCCGGCGGCCTCTCCGATCTGTGTCACAGAGACCCTGGCAAGATGCGGGCCCGATCTGCATGCACCGTATCAGACGGAGTGATCAACATAAGTCAAATCAACATTTTGGTATAGTTAAAACTTAGTCAAAGTTAAAGGTCGGTTTTAAAAAAACGCAATGTGGATCGTAACTTAGTCAAAGTTAAAATTCAATTTTTGAATTGCTTTCTTTTCTTGGGTGCAGTGAGAGTCTAGTCTCGTGGTTTGATTCGTTGGCATGTCATGGTGGGGTGCCGCCTGGTTCTAAATGACATGGGGAATAAAAAATAACACGCCGAAAAGTGTACTGGCGTGGCAAACCTACTCATGTGGCATTACCCTGCAGTCCACGCATTGTTTTAAGCCTAAGTGCGTCTTGTTTTGTAGCATTTATTTCTTGATTGATTCTAGTTTCAGCCATAACCTGTGCTCGACGACATTGATGAACGAATATGCGATGACGCACGAGCTAGTTCGTTCCGAGCTAGCTAGATAGATATCCGACTTTGCGTGTGTGTTTGGGGGGGGGGTTTCAGTTGGCATGTTTTAGATTTCGGGGTCGCGGTATCCTGGTTCCTTCAGCTGCTAGCTTTTGCCTTTCCAGCTCGACCTCACGGCCATTAATGGATTGGGTATCTACCATCCCGTGCACTGCAAGCTCTGGCTGGCGACATCTCGGAAGCGTCCGATGGAGGCGCGTCAGCGTATGTTGTTGCGTGCGTCCTCCAGGTGAGCTGTCATCCATTCCAATCTCACATGGCTCCCGTCAGAGACAGCGAGTTCTTGATTATTTTTAATAATATTAATTTAAAAAATAATTAAAAATATTTTTTTTCTATAAAATAGGTCTCTGTCGTCATTTCAAATGGCAACATACCTGTATCGCCATTTCAAATGGCGACAGACCTCTATCGTTATTCCAATTGATGACAGGATCTCTGTCGCCAATTGAACTGGCGATGTGCGAATTTCGCCAGTTCAATTGGCGACATAGTCCTATATTTTTTATGTCTATAGAATTCGGCTTAAAAATTTAGTGTATTTCATGAAGTTTTTTGTAATACCTTGAAGTTTCGCGTAAATCGTAATCCGAAATCGGAGAAGATAATGAAATGTGAAGTAAAGAATGTAAGATCGGTGGCGCAATTTGGAACACGAGTTCGGCGGCGCAATAATAGAAATACCCCCTGAGCGAAATGATTTTTTTGGAGTTTATGGTTGCTACGTGCATTGTTGTCTCGATTGTATTATTCGTGGAACCGATTCCTTCGAAAAAAGATTACACAATATTTAATAGTCGAAATATCTGGGATAATAGATTTAAGTTTGGAAGACTTTATAATTTAATTGCAAAATGCATAGCACGCTGGGTTTGGTTATGTACATTAGAAACACCAATATGCACTAATCCACAAACTAAAATACACATACGATATATATACGCCTTTTTGAAATAAAAAAGTTGATTGTAACGAAATCGACCAGTCCTAGCGGCCCATTGGTTCCTTCCCTTATCTCTGAACTGCCTGCAGCGGTGGCCAGTCTCGAAGTCAGCCATGTTATGCGAGACGGATTAGACGATTGAATGATGTTAGGATAGCACAACATATGGCCAAATTAATAATCAAGATGCATAATGAACATAATTTACCTCTTTGATCCGGACTATGCCTGGGCGACGGGGAGCGCTAGGACGACCGCTGGTCTCACTAGCAGGAGCCTTCCCCTTATGCGCCGCACGCTCAGCCTGGTCGTACTCAGCTTCCTATTCGGGGGTCCCCCTCCACCATCCTGCTCTCCTGGGCTCCGCCGGTGCATTTCTAGAAGGGTCGGGTACGTAAGGTTTCTAGTGTTTGATGGTCTTGGCTCGCATTGCATAGTTTAACATGTACTTTTACTCGATGAACACCCTATCGTACATGTTCAGACCGCCTATCCATTGGAAAAAGTTGCATTGCATCTCTGGCTGCCATTATCCGCAGATGTAATTAAGGATTTGTGGAATAGAACATAAGATGTGAAAAATCTATATGTGCGCAAGATTCGCTTACTAGGACATTTTCGCGCGTGTAGTACACCCGGGCAGCCGTCGCCGGGTGTGTGGACAGGATGATCTTAGCTGGTTCTTCGCACACACATTGCAGGAGTGGAAACTCCAGTGATATCGGTGCATCCTTCAAAGAACAATCCGGGTAGAGTTTAGCACTCTCGGCGAGTCACTTGTGTTTCTGCAGCATCTTCGCGTAGAAGTTTACCGACGAGTCCGACATCTCTTACCTCTCAGTTGTGTGAACCAAACTTTGGTGAATTGTTGGATGTGGTGGTGTAGTGTTCTCCTCCAGCTCTCTTCCCCCCAGTTCTCTTCTCCCCCCTTTTATAATGGTCCATTTCGGCCTAAAAATGTGGCGTGGTGGAGTGTGGTATTTTCGGTCTGCAAAGGTAGTGTGATGGTGTGTTGTCTTCCCAGTCTGCAAAAGTGGCAGTTTGTGGCATGCTGTGGTGCGTTCTTTTCGATCTGAAAATGTGACATGGCAGACCGTGGCATTTTTAGTCTGAAAAGGTAGAGGCATAGTGTGTTGTCAACTCGCTTTGTAAAAGTGACATCGTGTGTCATGATAAAGTGAGATCTTTTGGTCTGAAAAGGTGTGTGAGAGAGTGTGGTCTTTTGGGTGTGGAAAGGCAGCATCCGTATGCAAAAATGGTCGTGTGTGGCATGACCCGGTGCGGTCCTTAAGGTCTGAAAATATAACAACCCAATTTTGGGCTTTTTTGAAAATTTTCAAAACAAAAATAAATATTTGATTTTTATTGAATTGTTAAAGCTTAATTTGAAATTTCATAAATTTAATACAATTTAATGTGAGTAAATCAAACTTGGACTAAATAAAAATTATTTTATTTTATTTTCTGATTTTTTCTTAGAATTCCTTTTTCCCATACCCTGTCGTTATCTCCTTGCATTATTTTTATTTCTGTTTGGATTTTTTGAATTTAAGAGTCTTTTTGAAGCTTTAAAATTTTAAAAGGACTCATTGGATTTATCTTCATCTGTTAAAATCTTAATATGAGATTCTTAAAAAATTGAAACTGTTTAATATGAATAAATCAGACCTCAATTAAAATAAAAAAATGGTTTATTGTATTGTCTAGACTTTCTTGGATTTTCTCCAAATTCTTTCACTATTTTCTTGGAGTTCAATTAAAATTATTTCTTTTTATGTTTTTCCCAAAAATTTCTTTTCCCGGTTGTAAATTTTAATTTAAATTATTTTTTAAAAGCAAGGGATTTCTTTAGGAGCTTTTGCATTTTATTGAATTAATTAAAGCGTAAATTGAATTTCCAGTGAAAACCATTTTAAATAAATAAAATAAACTTGAAAAAAAATCCAAAACTATTTTATTTGATCTTTTCAGGTTCCAAAGTATTTTATAACATTTTCTTGAAATTTCTAGATTTTCTTTGAATTTCTCATTTTTCTTTTCTCTCTCCTACTGTTATTCTTCCTATTGATCGCTTCTTTTTTTTTTCTTTGTCTTCCTCCCGAACCCTCATTGTCCATGCTCCTGAATCCCATTTTCCCCCATGCCGCCTCCACATCCCTCTTCCACGCCCATTCCCTAAGCCATCCCTCTACGACACCCATCCCTTGTCTTGCCATCCCACGTTGCCGCCAGCTCTGCCCTCTGCTGCCTGTCTTGTGCTAGCGCCGCTCCCAGCGTGCAGCCCGGCCTCCCATCCCTTGCTGCTCCCTCCTCCCCTATAAAAACCGGTGCAACAACTTCCTCCCCCCTCCCCACTTCCTCTCTTCCCTTCCCTTCCCCTCCTTCCATCTTCCTCCATTTCTTCTTCCCCAAACGAAGCTTCCAACCAGAGCTCTCGTGCAAATCACCAAACCACCTCCCCCTATTTTCTCCCTCCTCGGTCACCCAATTGCCGAGCCAAGCACATCATGGGGAGCCCCTTGGCTTCCTCGCCCACCTCCCGGAGTTTGCCCTTCTCCCTCGCTTTCTCCTCGTCGGAATCGAGCGTTTTCTCCCGCCAGCCGAACCTCTTTCTTTGTCGCGTTCCGCCGCCGTCGTTGATCTCCCGGTGACATTGTCACCACTGTTGGACTCGCCTCACGACGTTCTACGTCATGCTCCCTTCCTTTTCTCCAAAGCACCGCTGGTTCGCTGGAGCCCCGTGCATGGCCATCCACATATGCCGCCGCAACTCCCGCTCACGTTCATCATTGAACCGTGTGCCTCCTTTGCCTATAAAATGGAGCACCGCGTGCTCCCAACCCCACTCTCTAACCCCTCCCAGTTTGCCTGGATTTCGTCGGCGGTCGTGCGCTGCCGAAGCCCCTTCCCTGCTGGACGACGTCGCCATCGAAAGTCGTTTGTTCGAGTGTCGAACCCCAAATTTGTAATTTGAAATATACTGTGTCAATCTGTGTAATTACCTGGATCAGTAGATAATACACACAGACACATTCTTGGATCAATCAGATACATTGCATACACAACCAAAATATATTACATAACCGATTATGCAGCTCACTGTTTTACAAAAGGGGCACGAAGGCCACAATATCACAAAGGTAAGAGTACAGAGTAAGGGATAAGTGCGAAAGCAAAAGAAGTAGCATTGGATCCATTCAGTTCGCCTACAGGCAAGCGACTAGGGGTCTCGGCCTAGGCTTCACCATCTTCACCACCGTCTGGTCCAGTTGCCAAGTAGTAGTCGTATGAGTCTTGGTCGAGTGGCTCTGAAAGATTATATTGGACGAACTTGAGTACACAACCGTACTCGCGAGCCAACACACAATACAATTTATTATAGATGCAAGGTAAGTCAAGGGAATATTCAGAGTTCTTTTATTTGCATAAAGCCATATTTGAATTAGATCAAGTAGTAGAACATCCTAAGACTTATTATTTTTACTAACACAAGTTTTATAAATTGAGTTTTATTTGTAAGGTGCTAGTGGAGATCTCATCTCATATACCATTGAGTGGCTCCATCCACCCGATGCTTGGGCTAACCCGTATTTACCACTGGTCCCCGACCTGTCTTTCTCAAATCCCTTGGGTCCCACCCCAGCTTTTCATTCCACACCCACACAAATGGTTTTATAAAAATGAAAGCTAGTTCAAGCGAGTTCCTGACACCACTATTGATTATGAGCACGGCTATCTAGATAGTTTTCTTACTCTACAAAGTTTGTACACTTTACTCACAAGAGATATTCGACTTATAATGTCTCCGACACACTTTCGATGGCGTGCGACTAAGTTGATTATCACAATGCACAATGCCCTCCCCAATGCAATCTCACACTGCTAAGCATCACCCCTTGGGCCATGCCCCGGGGGTCTGCATTTGCGTTGTGTAGTTTTCCTATGTTTATTACCCATATACACGCTACACATCCACTATTGGCGAGGTTGCAAGGAGACGAATAAATTAGTTAGTCAGGTCGTACCCACTATAGACTTATGGTCGTACTGTATTTACACGAGATGTTATCACAAGAACTCAGTCTATTATTGACTTGGGTGGTACATCCATATACCCCACCGATGTGCATCACCAAAGACCGCCAATCTTTCCATCCGTCCAAGTCGAAATCGGTTTATTAGGTTTTGGGTTTTGACGAAGATCTAGAAATCCTCATTTAATTATTTATCTGTGGTCTTTATTATGGATAATGACACCATTATATGGTTCTTGAGTATACCCCTTAATGTTCATAAGGGAGAAGCTGGAGTCGTAAGATCTCTACGACTACCTCATAATCGTATGTTTTTCTACGATCACCTTATGGTCGTAAGTCATTCTACGACAAGGTTAGCTACAACCATCCTACAGTCGTAAGTTCTTCTACGACTAGCACATGATCTTAAGTTCTTCTACGATCACCTTATGGTCGTAAGTCTTTCTACGACCAGGTCAGTTACGACCACCCTTGTAACACTCTGACTATTCGGAAGCCAAGATACTACCTAAAGATACAACATACCATCAAATTGCGGAATAAGGTTCAATATGCCTCTAATTAGACAACAATACCATGGTAACGAGGTGAAAATAACCAATTCAACAATGGTGAATAATCAAGGAACTAATCATGGAACGACATGACATGAAGTCTAAACATTACTTATTACAGTTGATCTCTCATCAAAGATTAACATAGTTGAATCCATTAATGAAAATATAATGTAATGAATCGTGGGAGCGTCTTTGGTCTACTCCTCCCATTAACATTATCATCAACAAGGTTCACCTAAATAAACACAGAAAAACAAGGGTGAGTCGAAGCTCAGCAAGTACAATAAACAATTGAACATACCAGGTTATGAACAAGTCAGTCACATTACGGATTAAGAATTAATCTCTGAAAACTTGTGTATATGAATGGAATGAATGGATGCATTGAAAGGAATGGACTAACACATACTCACACCGGTATAGCGAGTGAGACACCCGTCGGTGTTCACTTAAGCCCGTACTTAACAAAGTCTAGGGACCAAATTACCATATGAAGAACATTTCATACGGGTGTCCGAAACTGCCCACATTGGAATGGTGGGTCTTACATGCCCATACTGGAGTTGATGGGTCTTTACAAATCCACTCCCGTGGAATGCATATGAACAACACATGAATTGAATGGATATATGCAATGAATTTTATCACTTTCTTCCTCATGGATTATCAAATAGGAACGGAATGTACATCATGGAATATGAACATGGATCATCAACTCATCGACACAACAACCAACAGCGAGCGTTCCACAGAAATCAATATATCTCAACACATTGGAATTGCTTGTAATGGAATATGAATATTGATTAACATCTTTGATTGAAAACATGGATTATAGAAATATTAGCATGAACACAAACATACATCATTAATCAATGTAAAGAATTTAAATGTACTTACCTTTTGCGTCGCGACGCGTTAGCAAGCAACAAAGGGGCATCGCAGCCTACACAAGTACATATTTGGAATAAGGATAACGTGGCACGACTTAGCTGCAGGATACCTACACTAACCCTCGGACTAACCAACACAATTAACGGAGTTAAACTCACATTATACTATTCAGTCACCTGCCCATCCTACTGGACAACAGTACAAGAAAAATCATAGTTAATTATCTGGGACTCGAAGCGACATGAAACCAGCGCCCAATGAAACTTAACAGATAAACCTTCAAAACACTAGGATACAATATTTACTAATTATGCCCGTACATAAGGCTAATCTGCAATTGAAAGTGCCCGACAGACATCTGACCAGACTAGAGAACATCAGCAAGGAAAAATGCCCTAACTTTCATTCTATAGATCCAATGGAGGTGATCTTTATCAACCTGGAATCATGGTGAAATTATCTTCAAAAAACCGTTTTGGGTGGTCGTCCTGGATCTGACTCTAACTAGATCAAAACCGATGAACAAACCGACAGTCCCCAATTCTTAGACAGACATAACAACACGCTGTTAAAATTCCATAACTTTTGATAGACAACTCTAAAAATTGTGTTCTTTATCAACTTGGAAAACTTACTGAATTATCTACAACATTCATTTTGGGTAGCCTTTCTTATTCGGTCTCGAAATAATTCATAATGGCCAGACAAGCAAACTGCCAAATCCCGTCAGCTCTCTTGAACAGTCGTACGAAAATAGCCATATCTCCTAAACCGTAACTCCAAATCAGATGATCTCGGTGTCTAAAGAAAGCTAAGATCAAGGGATACAACTTTATAAATGGGAAAGATCAGAAAACATACGGAACTTACCCAAATCTAACTAACAAATCTGGCGCGGGGAAGGGAAAGTGGCGCACGACAGGGAGGAGGGTGGCGGCTCCAAGTGGGGGAAAGGGGGAAGGGGGATGGGGGTTTAGGGTTTTTGGGGGAAGATCATCCCCCCTTTGGCCAACCCTCTTGGGCCACATGGGTCGTGGCCCAATGCCCAGGTTGTCGGGAATTCGTGGAAACCACCTTGAGATCTCTGAAAATTGTAATCCCTGTTTAACTCTTTCTCCCGAATACTCTCCTATTTGCCCGAATAAATTTTGGGGTATTACAACCCTATTATCGATCGAGCTTACAGACAAGTAGGCCCAATTGATTAGGGCATCTAAACAGTCAGTATATGCAATTATTCTTCAGAATAACTACACGATTAATATATCTGTACTGGTGATAACTGCCTGGTGACGTGGGAACATTACTTCTCCAACAGTAATCTCCGGTAACTGCACCATCATCTGAAGCATTAATACGCCCTTTGGGTTGGAGAAATTATCGCCTACTTCGAGCACGCGATAAAAGGAGGAATCACCAGACGAAGGAGAGAAGGGAAAAAGAGGGCACGATCAGGAGCAGAAGGCACTGCATTTCAGTCTTCCTCTTGATCTGTAACCAACATACTCAATATAGCCACACAGTAGTTGGGTTATTATTCTCTCTGGAGAAGGCCCGAACCTGTATAAATCTCCGTGTCATTCTCTCTGCGTGATTTGAGTCTTGAAGACCCCCCCTCCCCGAATCAGACAATTATTACATAAGTTTGATTCTTAAACACCGACATGTTTGTTTTAAAAATAACCTTTAGTACAACATACCAGCCAGGCTCCCAGCCTCGACTGCCCAAATCCAGTTTTCATGTTTTGAATGATTGGTGTCGGGCGCATGATAATGTATCTAAGTAAGGCTAAGCATAACACTTAGATATAGACTTATTAACTAGTATGTAAACCATTAACTCTAGGGTGATAAATGATAATGTCCAAGTTCAAGGATTGGAAATTTATACTCAATTATCATTAAGGCATTAACTATGAACTAGACCAATACAGTTGTATAAATCATAGCAATGCAATTTCATAGTTTAAAGCAATATAATTTGCAAAGACATATGAATTCAGCTTGCATTCAAAAATCCAAATGAACTCCAAATGGGTGTGTCTTCGATTTAGTTGAGCAAATTTAGTTAGTCTCCGATTCTCATTACCGCGTTCGGTGTTGGACATAGAATACGAGTAGGTATTATAAGTTGTTTCCAAGACAATGGCTAGTCCGTATAGTTCTCAGTTTCGAGTACTGTTCAGTGTTTCGACCACCTGGTCGGAGGGGGTTTTGACTACCTGGTCGAAAGAGGTTTTTGAGCACTATTCCTTATTTCGATTACTATTTACAGTTTCGACCACCTGGTCGGAATGGGTTTCAAATACTTGGTTGAAAGGGTTTTCGAGTACTATTCATAGTTTCGACCACTGGTCGGAATGGGTTTCGAATCCCTGGTCGAAAGTGTTTTTGAGTGCTATTCATTGGTTCAACACTACAACAGGACTAGGTTATAACAACACGTGTATATACTGCTATATCTATAAATAGGTGTTGCTAGGATGCATAGCAACACATGTGATAAGTGATATTATTGGTCATATTGTTGTAAGGTAGGTCTACTGTAACACAAATTAGGTGTTGTTATACAAAAGAAAAGGTGTTGTAAAGTTGCAACACAATTTTTTTATTTATGTTAGCAACATATAATTGATATATTACACCACAATTTAGTATACATGAAAAATACGGTCCATTTATGTGCTACGTATGTAGAAATTATAATTGCTACAAAAAAATTATTTGCTAATTAAGAATGTCATATTATAGAATGTATAACACAACTCAACATGATCAATGTTTAAAAAGTAGATTGCATTGCATTAAGGAAATAAATATAGGTATTGTTAACATCATTCCACATTACAAAAACAACTGATTTGCTTTCAACACAAGAGCGTTGAACAAAAGTAAAATTTGAATCCTAAAATATAAAATCTAACTACTACTTTCTTTTCTTCATGAAGTTCCTTGCTTCTTGATCTGTCGATCAAAGAGATAAACATCCAAATATAGTAATTCAATTGTTGATCTTTTCAACCTGCAGGTATAACAATAAATTGCAATAATGTAAATATGATGTAGAACAAGTGAATATGACATAAATTGAATCTAGCTAAAATTAACATACACAAATTGAAGGCTAGACAATCGTTTTTCCTTTGGTTTGGCAAATTATCTTGTAGTTCTCCCATGGCCTTACTAGGACCTCATGTTCTTCAACAGGATAATTAACATACACTTTTCAAAATTGGTTACCAAGCTTGAAACCACCAACTTGTGCATCTGGATAACTACTCAAGAAAGTAGCATATACCACAGGCTCTTTGTTTGGATATCTGTTGGCAGACTTGAGTAGTACGGTGGTACCAAACTGTATTGGAATTTAGTAGTCATTAAAAGAAATACTCAAATTAGATATATCATTGTTAAGAATGAACATTTCTATGATTCTTATGTACCTCTATTGCAAAAAACAGATCTTCTTTTGAGTCAATTTTTCTTGTCTCTTTTTCATAGTGTCTTGTAATTGCTTCTGCTTCTTATTTTGCTACAATTAGACTAAACAAGTGTTATGAGACTATAAAATTCATATTCCATATTTCCCAATCAACAAAAAAATTTAATATTCATAATATTGTTTGCATTGCCATATTTTTCCTACGCTAATCGATAGAGTTTCTTCTCAGTATATGAAACTAAAAGGAGCAGATAAGTTTAGCTACATCATGTAGTGTGAACAAGCTAGAAGAAATATGTTTTATGTGAAGGAAATGGAGTAATGTTTTATATGTAACATGATCTAATTACATCCAACTGAAAATAGAGTGGCAAATTCTGCATTATAGAGATTCAACATAAAATAAATACCTGTTCATGTGGAAAATCATGAGCAGAACATGATGATGATGCTTCTTGATGTGTTACTTCCTTGATATTTAAATCCTCATGTTGCTAGTTGCATCATAAGTCATGTAAATCAACTAATAATGGTATGATCTTATAACACAAGTAACAACACTATGCTAACCTTTTTAGTAGAAAATATATTATTTTTCTCTCGTGCGTGGTCTCTGTCCACATGACCTTTTTTATTCTAAAATTAAATGGGGACACATTAGTTATTTTGTAAGTATAGAATGTCGTAGTTACTGTAGAATATAGAAATGAAATAGCTGTAGTAATAAGAAATTTATCAGTAATGTATCTTGTTCAGTGAAAGAGTTGTTTAGGTTTGATACATTGCACTCAACTGTCTGCAAATTTAAATAGTGATAAAACAGAATACCAAAAGCCTAACACTTGATCAACATTTTGATAATGCCTATCTTTTAGAAAGTATCGGATGTGACTGAAAATTGTCGCAATAATTTGTTTGGGTATTCACCTACAATAAAGATACAGGAGTTTTCACCGACAATAAAGATACAGGAGTTGAGTTAAAATTCAATATGAATGATAAATTATTATTATTTTTACCTCTGCTGGTTCTATGTTCCCATGGCATGCCAACTTCTTTACCAAGTCTTGAATTGATTTATCTCTTTTTATGACATGTTCATCTAGCTTTCCCACTTTTCCCAAAACGTGTGTGTCTACTTCAGATGAGGATCCATCTATTGTAGTAATATTTACTTGCTTGAGATGATGTATCGTCCGGGCATAAACCAGATTAGGGATCGGAAGCAATCCCATTGTAAGATCGAGGTGGCCGACTAGAGGGGGGTGAATAGGCAGTTTTAAAAACTCTTTGGCGCTAAAACCAATTAACAATGCGAAAGCTAATAACAAATTAGTTTTGCACAATTAAAACCTAAATCAACTAGGCTTCACTAAGTGCACCAACAATATGAACACAATACAAGAGAGCAATTATGCAATGATATATAAGCAATTAAAGCATGTAATGTAAATTGCTCAAAGTAAAGCACAAGCAAAACAAGATGGACACAATTATGTTTTACCATGGTGTTCGGAGACTTACCGGTCGCCCCTAATCCACGTTGAGGTAAGCCCAACTACGTTGGACTGGCTCCACTAATTAAGTCAACACCTCCAAGGTAAGTCCAACCACTTGGACCGGTTCCAACATGAACCAACACCTCGCTCCACTATGGTTGCTCTTCCTCCACTCCGGAGATGGCGAGCACCAAACTACTCACAACCACGCCGGGCCTTCTCACAAGCTTCTTGAGAAGATCACCGCGCACGACGCCTCCACGCCGTCTAGGTGTCGGCAAACACCAAGAGTAACAAATCCTAACTTTCACTTGAACTAATCAAGTGTCAACGCTCAAGTGGATACACAATCCACTACCTAAGGCAGCACATGCACTTAGGATTTACTCTCCAAGCTCACCAAGTGCAACACATGCACACAAGAGAGAAAAGGCTTGCCCTTAGTTCAAGAGGCTCAAAGGATTGAGTATAACACTCACAAGAATACCAGCAACAATCCTCAACCGGCCAAGGTGGCTATTTATAACCCACACACAAAAATTAGCCGTTGGGAGGAAGATTCCCTCGAATCTGCACAGGGTCGGTCTGACCGCCAACTAATGGCCGGCCGGACCGCCCGTGCCTCCAACGGCTATAAAACTAGCCGTTGGGCCTTCGGCCAGTCGGACCGCCAACTAATGGCCGGTCTGACCGCCGATAAATCGGTTAGACCGCCAAGGCTGGCCGGTCCGACCGCTCGAGGCAAAATCGGCTAAGTCCCAAAACAGGAGCTCTCTGGAATAAACGTTCCGCACGAACCCCGGAACTTCCGCACACCGGTAGTTCTGTTTTCACAACGGCGGAACTTCCGGATAGAGAATCAACAGAAGAGAAAATCGGTCGGACTGCTAACAGATGGCCGGTCTGACCGATTTTCCACCGGTCGGATCTGTATGGACCGGTCCGGTCCATCTGGTGATCGACCGCGGATCACGTCAAGCAAAACACATTTGCTTTCGCTCAAATGGCAAAACACATTCGCCCATTTGAGTGCATATCTAACAGGGTTTCAAAGATGATATTCTCAACAGTGTTGCAAAACACATTTGCCAACCTTTAGAATACTCATCACAAGGAATAATGTACATGAACTTACATCATTTGCAAACTTAAGTCACATGCTACAAGAAATCAAACATGAGCATTAACTATTTGCAAAACACATTCGCAAATAACAGCATCATGCCACAAGGCTAAGGTGCATGGAGTTCAACCGTTTGCAAAATATATTTGCAAACTATAGTCCCATGCTACAAATATTAAATGCATAAGCATCAATTATTTACAAAATACATTTGCAAATAATAGCTCCATGCATAGATGAGCTAGAGCAAATACAATGAGCTATCAACACATGACTAACTCATGCTACTAGTCAAGACCCCTCTTAATAGTACGGCAATCCTATACTAGCAATCCGGTCTTCCAACTAAACACCAAGACCGGTAAAAGACTAGGAACGCATCCTTAGCCCTAGCTAGCCATACTTTTGCCTTGCATCTTCTTGAAGCTTGATGACGCACATCATCACTTCAAGTTCGGGTCATTAACTTGATAATCATCAACGCATGATGATCATTTGCATGACCTCCATCAACATATGATGGGTCTTCTCTTGTCTTGACGATCAACTCATGATCATCTTCTCTTCTTGATAAGCATCAACTCATGATGCATCCATTACACCAAACTCTTGACTTGATGATCAACTCATGATCATCCCAAGTCTTCATCATCCTGAAACATAACCTATATATCCAACTCATGGAAAATGTTAGTTCCGTAATATGATTATCATTAATTACCACCTCATACCATTAACACATAATGGTGGGACAAGATACCTCTATCTTTCCCTCTTTGGTAATTGATGATAACCATTTCAATCACACATAAATTGATTTAGATAAAAGTAACACGTTATGAGTATATATAAACTAGACAAGCCATATATATACTCACAACATGAGTATGCGATAACTACACAAGTTCTACATACCCAAAACTTGAGTATACGAGAACTACATAAGTTCTTTATACTCAAATCATGAATATACAAAACTACACAAGTTTTATATATTGGAAACATGAGTATACAAGAACTACACAAGTTCTATATATTCAAAACATATGCACACAAAAACTACACAAGTTTTGTATACTCAAAACATAAGTATACAAAGACTACACAAGTTTTGTATACTCATACGGATATATTTCAAAGTAAGGATCCCAGATATATGTGATAAAGGGAATATGGATCAATACAAATGAAATCACAAAATATAGAATGAGCTCCCCCTAAATGTGTGCATGCAAAAATGTGTAAATAGAAACATATGCACATATTCAAGATAAACTTATGGTGGAGTTCAACCTATATTTTGGATCCGAGGAATGCAACATTATATAAGAGTACAAGTTGAATGCATACCTCGTTGAATTTTACCTTTATATCCAAATGAGACTACACACTAGATATAGCAATGGAATTGTTAGTCTCACAAATAGATTTATCATTAATCACCAAAACACTCCATTAACTAATAATGGCGGGTCTAGATCTTTCAATCTCCCCCTTTTTGGTGATTGATGACAAATCCTTTATCAATAATAATATTTGGATATAAATAGACATAACATTAGAATTTAAGCAAATGAACTATGTCTATGCATGTCATGAGGTGAAATTTAAAGCATCAACCAATATGCATATAAGAAAAATATGCTTGTAAAAACAATGCATTCTCCTATAAAAGAATTCTCCCCCTTTTTGGTATAAATCAGATAACAAAGGAGAATATATAAGTCAACTAAATAAGGAGAATGTATTGATCATCCAAATAAGGGGATATTGATAGCATAAATATTCTTCCCCTTTTGGCATAAAACAAGAATCCAAATGTGGGGACATATTGATAACAAAGAAATTATCCCTCTTTTGGCAATAAACACCAAAAAAGATCAAAACAAATTTAAAGCTAAGAAATAAGTTTCGCAAAGCAATGCACTTGCCAATTGAAATTATTTTATTTAATCTTTGAAATATTCTCTTCTTTTGACACCACTTGAAATCATTTTCTTCTTTTTATACCACTAGTAAGATCGTCAAAAATAAGGTAAGGTCAAAAGAGAGATCTTTCAATTTGAGGAGCTTGGTCACAAAGAATATGAAATAGATACTTATGACCAATCGAGATTTTGTTCTCAAGAAAGTGAGGAGGCACAAGATAGGTCACAAACCTATTGTTCATAGCACACTCTCCCCTTTTAAACTTAAACGATTGAGAACCACTTGAAACAATATTTGAAACAAATTCAAATACTCTTTATTTTGAAATATCTCCAAAACTCCTTTTGAATGGCCGAGAAGAGTAAAACATCTTGAAATAAGGCCACTATGATATTTGTTTTAAAATATAATCAAAAGCATTTGAAAACAATTGAAGTACCACTTAAATTTTTTTGATTTTTTATAAACATTTGAACCTTTAAAACACGATACCACTTTGTAAAACAAACATTGATTTTTCACAAAAACTCTAGTATTTCAAACAAGATAACACTTGTAAAATCCTTTTGACTAGAAATTTTATTTTAAAAGAATACCACTTGTAAAAACAAACCCACTTGTAATTTTTTGCTTTTTCACAAAGAAAAACTTGTTCAAATAGATAATCTTGCATAAGATTGATAAAAACCATTTCAAGATTATGAAAAGAAGCAAATAGGAATGAAACATATTCATTCACAAGATCCATAAAATATTTTGGGAAAATAGGTAAAATAATTTTCCCAATATTAATACTTTACCCAAAATTTTTTTAAATAAAGAACCAAAAATATTAATAGGTTTTTCACATAGAAAAACTTCCCCATACACAAAGGTTCCTATTGAAAAATCTGCTTTCTCCTTTGACACACAAAGGTTCATCTTCCATCTTGTCATCTCCTTAAAATAGATCCATCCAATACTTATGATGACATTTGATACACCTTGCGATAGTAAATGATATCAAGCATAATTAATTCCATTTGTAGAAACTTGGTACCACTTATGAGGAAAACACTTGATACCAAGAATAGTTCATTCTAATGTAAATACTTGGTACCACTTGAAAGCATAACTAAGGTTTGCAAGGTGCTCGAACTTCTCTTCACAAAGATCTTCAAAGAAAGCATCTAAAGAGAAGAGAGGAAGAGAAAATTCACTCATATATAAAGTATACTTGAGCTTTTAGATAAGAGAGGATTTTGATCGGCATGGAAGAATTGTGGATACCATTTTAGCAAATAAGATGATATCACTTGAAAAGATAAATCTTATGCCAAGATCAAGATGATCAAAAGAAGCTACCACTTTTTGAAAAGAATAGCACTTGAAAGATGCAATTGCATTTACAATCAAGGAATAGCAGTAGTGGGTAGCTAGCAAGGTTAGCAAGGATCAAATTGACCACTGGAATCAGCCACAAAAGATTTAGAATTGAATGGAGGGAAGAAAATTCTTCGTGCTGGAGAAAACAGATTTCTCAGGCAAGGCTGGTCTGACCACTGCACAGATGGCGGTTGGACCGGTGAGGCTGGCGGTTGGACCGCCGGGGGTGGCCGGTCTGATCGGTTACCTCTGAAACTGACAGACAGTTTCAGCGAAGAGGGAGAGAAAAGAGTAATTTATTGTGTTTTACTCTAAATCTTTGCACAATCAATCAAATAAACATATTTGGAGTATTTCCAACTTATATAGATATTCTCTCGTGGGTCAAGTTGTACAACCTCTGCGGAGTGTTAAAAATCATTCGAATAACAGTGTCCCTGGTTATGAACAATGCCTGGTGATTTTATACAAGGAGTAGATTTTCAATAAAAAATTGGAATAGTTTGGTTGGGAAACGATCTGGTTGTTGGTTGATGGTTGGGAAGTGAACGAGTGTTCACTAGTTGTTTCAAAGAACTTTTTTAATTATGTAATTAATCTTTTAAATTATGTTCTTCAATCTATTTACTGTATTTATCATCAATATTACTTTCTACAAAATAGCCATAAAGCTATTATTGTTTAAACCTTGTATGAATACTATGTGTATACATTTACCTACGACTTGCTGAGTACTTTATGTACTCACGGTTATACGTCATTTATTGATCAATCAACGCAGACGAACCAGGGAACACAGAGTTCTATTATGAAGAATACCTTGAAGACCATGTGAACTAGGCCGTGTTTTCCACTCGATTACATGTGGGCATGTCGGATGACTACCACGATTTTATTTTATCCCGCTGCGAGTTACTCTGTTATCTTAAGTACAACGTAGCAAAATCTGTAAATCTTGACCATAAGGTCCTTTTGTTACGAAGTAATATTAATTTGTCTACTTCTTAGCAACCTTATTGTATGAATATGATTTTATCGATGTTGCAAACTATGTGGACTAGCTACAGATCATAGAACTAGTTCAGAATACACAGAGGGCTTGGATCTATTGGTTCGGGGTCCCGACAGAGATGGTATCAGAGCAATATCGACTGTAGGATGCAACTAAAGTTAGCATGGTCGCTTTATTCAAAAGTTTCAAAATTTTATTTTAAAAATCAAACCAACCAATTGATGAATAGATATTCTTCTCTCATCAAATTTTATTCTTTCTCGTCTTATTATATTCTTTTCTCATCTTATTCTATTATCTTCTCTTCTCATTCTTAGGTTCTTACATCTTACCTTTTATGAAACTTTGTTTTTAAATTTAAATTGACCTCCTTACCTCTGGAATATCTATAGGATCGAGCTCTTGGTGATCAAGCGACGGGTGCCCTGAAAGTTCAAGGTCCGTCGTTTGTTTCAAGTCGACCATCCATATAAGTTAGATTAGTAGTAGCCCTTCTCAGTTTTAGTATCGTTTAGTCTGCGTAATAGGATCTTTTTGCTTGAGTGTCGGATTTTATTGTCTCTTAATAGCTTTCGGGCTATTTGTTTTTTTTGGGTTAAATCGACTTTCCCCAGTTAGGATACTTCTGTCTTTCTCCCTTGTCTTTCTCGTCTGTTGTGCTTTTTCCTCTCACGTATCGTGCTTTATCCCTCTCAGCTATTAAACCGGGAAGCATTGTTGAAGATGGTTCAAACATGTAAGTCACTTGTAAGCTACTCTTGTTGGGAATAATTAGTGTCAATGGGTGAAAAGCTAGGTAATTTTGGAGAATCATTGCTAGACTGAATTTGGGAATGAGGAAATTCTAAGATTGGTGATGTTAAAAGAAGTCTTGTGAATAAAAGAAGTCTTACTACGACCACCCCCTGGTCGAAAGTCTTTTCTACAACCAAGTTCTAGTCGTAAGCCTTTCTACGACCCATCCCTCGTTATGAGTCTTTTTCTACGAGCACCCTGTGGTCGTAAGTTGCTCTACAACCAGGTTAGTTACAACTACCCCATAATCGATGGAGTCTACAAACATGTGAATAACTGCACATGTTAACTACCCCAGTTGGTTATGGAGTCTTATGCGCCGTGTTTTAACACACGGGGTAGTTAACATGCGTTGTTATTCTCTATGAATAACTGCACGATTTATACCCCTGTCTCTGACAATAACTACCTAGTAACGTGCGGGAGTTATTTCTCTGACAATAACCTCCACTAGTGGTTCCACATTTGGAACATTGGGACGTCTCTTGACTTGGAGGAACTGCCACCTCTCCATATGCTATATAAAGGGTGAAGTCAGTAGAGTAAACGGAAGGGAGATCGATCGAGAGATAGAGCAATATGAAGTACGAGACATCAAGCTTTAGTCTTACTCTTGATTATAACTAGTATATTCAATACACAATTACAGGAGTAGGCTTATCATTCTCTCCGGAGAATGCCCAAACCTGTATAAAATCCCTGTGTTATTTTTTTGTGTGGCCTTATCTCTAGGAAATTTCTTGAATCAAACAATCACCATAAGATCGATTCTAGATCATCGACACAAATAATATGCACAGACCATTCAATACGTACGACACGATGTAATGCATAGTTCGATTGGGTGGGGTACGTGTCAGACGTTGTGGCCTCATTGTAAGATCGAGAATGCCGACTAGAGGGGGGTGAATAGGCGGTTTTAAAATTCATTTGGCTAAAACAGAGCTTTATGCGGAAATGTAAATCAATGTGGTTTTGCTCATCTAAAACCTAAATCAACTAGTCAAGACTGAGTACACCAACAAGTTAAGACTAAATCAATGAATGAAATTCCAAGTAGACAAGCAAATTATTTACTTCTATAAATGTAAATTGCGAGAAGGTAAAGCTCAAGAAAGCAAACAATAAGAATACCTGAACTTTTTCGTATGGTGATCGAAAACTTGCCGGTTTTCCCTAGTCCACGTTGAGATAAGCCCAAACGAATCGGACTGGCTCCACAACTCAAGCCAACACCTCGAATTCACTCGAGCTTGCTCTTTCTCCACTCCGAAGATGACGAGAACCAAGCCACTCACAAACGTTTGTGTTTTCTCACAACCTTCTTTGAGAAAATCACCGGCAACTCCTCCAAGCCATCTTGGTATAGACAAACACTAAGAGTAACAAGTCAAAGATGCTCACTTGAACGAATGAAGTGTCTAAGCTCAATGGATACTAAATCCAAAAAGAAATAGTTTTCATGAAGTACTTGTTGACGCTGTCGTCGTGGGACCCTAGGAAGATCACCCACCCGAACAACCACAGTAGGTAGACCTCAAACTGTCTCCTCACCGTGTGCTCGGGTGCGTCCTCTACCATACGCTCCGGTTGCAAGAAGACAGATACATATCAGCAAGTTGCAGAAAATAATTGAAGCGGAAGGACAAGAGTTACAAAAACTTACGTAGAACAGGAAGATCCATTGCAGCGATGGCCCGTGTGTGTTGTTGAACTCCATGTAGTTGATGTTGGACAACAGCACCCCTTGGATCCTTGTGAGGAACTCTGTGTGCCATGTGGCTAGGACGTCGTGCACCGCCAGAGGGAAGCCCGCGTAGGGCAACCCGGTCAGGAAGATCACGTCCTAAGCGTCGACGCCATCTTACCGTACTGGAGGTGAAACGCGTGCGTCTCCAGCCTCCACCGGTCAACTAGTGTTGTAAGGAGGCACTGGTCGTACGGAAAATGCCTCAACTTACAACAACCGCCTGTGCGGTCCTGGTCATCCTCCCACGTCGCCTCCACCATCCTCGCTAGTGCAACTAGGCCTGCCGCTCTCAACCTGTGTCGAAACGATCAAGAATAAACGTGAGTCCACCCATAGTTGTCAGACTGTAATTGCGCATACGAAGGTCACAACTATACGTACCTCGGAACCCAATGTGGGTCCACCCACCATACCCTAATGGTCGTGCGTAGCCGCAACCCAAGCTCAATCATCGCCTCACCTTCTTGGGGGAGGATGGTACTGAGGCGGATACGGTGATACACGTTAATGACCGGGTCAAACAACTCGCATGATCACTACGCAGAGTATCCTGGGTCCACAATACTTGAAAATTTAGTGTATACATTCTAAATACTACAAAACATATACAAAAACTAATAAGAAGCGACATAATTCAATTGTTGCACGATTAGCGACACATAGCAACTGATATGCACACATCGGTATCAACATACAAATTTTGGTAAGTACCTTGCCGTGTACATATGAAAAGTAAAATTAAGTGCACAATGCTTTAATTAACGTCTACATTCCCAATTTAGCTACTATGGAATTTTTGTATAATTTTTATAGGTACTTTGCTATTTTTGTTGTTTGCAAATTATTTAGCGTGCACGAATGGAAACCAAAATTAAGTTCAAATACATACCCTATATAGCTACTTTGCAATTTTTACTAATTTTAATAGGTACCTAGCTACTTCACTTATTTAAAAAGTGTCTCCAGCACTTACAAAATATTTATCATGTACAAATACAAATAAAAATTAAGTTTATAATATTTTAATTAAGCTCTACACACTCTATGTACCTAGTCTGAATTTCTTAGAGAATATGTAGAGGTGTCTTGCTATTTTTCTAGTTTAAAAAGTATTTTCGCATTAACAAAATATTTAACGTGCACAAATAAAAACCAAAATCAAATTCGGATTATTTTGATTAAGCTCTACATACCTTATTTATCTACTCTACTACAGATTTTTAATAGGTACCTTGATATTTTTAGAGGTGTCTTTCTATTTTCATGTTTTAAAAGTATTTTCGGCACTAACACAAAAATTACCGTGTAAAAATGAAAACCTACACAACTAAAATGATGTACTACATCAAATAGCAATACAACTAAAATTATCTAATCCATTGAATTCTATATCGCTATTTTTATTTTCTAACCTACAAGGTTTCAAATTTAGGAACAAAATTGTAGGAATATTTACCTGCAGAATAAGCGACCAGATCTGCTGCTCTGTCTCTTTCTCCTCCGCTAGGAATCGGCAGGGCTTCGCAATGTCTCTTCTCCCCTCTCCTTCGCCCTCTTCTGTTTTTCTTCAGAATTAAAATAACTTTTTCACCCAATTTTGAGGGTTTATATAGCTAGTGCCTATCGCCAGTTTAACTGACGATTGCACACTCTTCGTTGCAAAATCGATATGCAGTTGAAGCGGCGATTGGCAGTAAATAGGTGCTTGTCGCCCTGTCGTTAGTTCAAACGGCGACAGGAGTCTGTCGCACCTATTTTTGTAAATTTTTTTGACTATTTGTAATTATCTTTTAAATTATTAATTTTTTTTAAAAAAAATTAACACAGGACTGCAGCTTGCCTGGGGTGGGAAACCAATGCATGCCACTGGCAACGAGACCGTCTGATCGACATGCGTCTGGGTTGACGCGTGCCATCATCTTTAGAAAGGATCCAATCTGCAAACCCATACTGTATTAATAGTGTTTTTCGAGAGAGAGCAAGAGAGGAGGAACAGTACTATACCGTAGCATTATAGCAAATCTCTTGAAACAGTAAAATATGTACAATATTATTTTACTGTAACAGAAAAACATTATAGTAAAAATACTAGAAGAGGAGAGACCGTATTCGAGTCCTCCTGCATAACATGGCCTTTGTGCATGAAGTATGTAATTTGCGATGGAACAATGGAATTATTTTGGCTGATTTGGGAAAATATGTTTCCTTTTTTTTAAGGGAAGATATTTTTTCTAACCCGTGCAGGAATAACATTTTCTTGACAGAGCAAATAGCAATTCGTTTCTTTAGTCAACTCAGCCATTTCTACCGTTTCAAATCGCAAGGTTTAATTCCATGCATGATACGACAAAGGCAAGAAGCTTCCGCAGAAAAAAGTGATGCCTGGGTGAATTGTACTCTGGATATGAGGCAATCTCCAAGGATTGTAATCATGCTTTAAGTTAATAAAGCTCTTGCGGTTTACCACAAAAAATAAATATTTCCTTTTGCTTTTGAAAGTCCATAGAATTAGTGACGTATGATATCTCCATGAGCTCCAATCTCATCTTAATTACATGCGAAATTCAAACATTGACGTTATACGTAGGATGGCATGTTCCAATTTCCATACCCAATTCTTAGTTCAAACTCAATCTCTCTCTGTGTCTCTGTGCGTGTGTGAGCTGTATTGTTTTTAGACAGCTAGCACAACTGCACAACAAATTCTTAAATTCAGGCATAGGGTCATCAGTCATCACGAGCGCCGAAATAGATCTGTTCCTGCCCGAGCCCGACTGAATTTTTCGGCTTTGTACTTTGATTTTCGGTCTGAAGCTCGGAAAAGACCAACAAATGATAATAAAATAATAATAATTTTTTTATACTCGAATTGAATCAAGTATTAATTCTTATTTCAAAAAAGAATTTAAATGAATATTATTTTATTAGAAAATCCAATTTTCAAATATGGGGTTCGAATAGGTTTGCACGTGAACCACCTCTTGGTGGGGTAGTGAAGTTGTAGCTTGTGAGTATATAACTCCATCCAACGTAGTTCAAATTTTGATGCTCATCTTTATACATGCACTAGTCTAATACTCGTGCTTTGCTACGGATTAAAAAAAAAATTATATCTCGTCAATCGTCATCGTGCTCAGCCTACAATGCAAGTGATCCGCCGGTAACCTGTTCTAGGAAAGATCGATGAAATCTTTGGATTTTTTACGCGCGCCAGCTTGGGCAGTTGGGGTGTTGGGGGATTGGAGAGGAGGCTATAGGTGGCCAACCGTATGCACCGAAGGAACCGAGAAAGAACGAGATCCAACGGCTCACATCTCATGAAGAAAAATAGATTTAACGGCTCACATCGCATGAGAGAGAACGGACCGTCATCAATTTTTTTTTTTAAATAATAGAGATAAGTTCATTTTCTATTATAAAAAATTGTGACAACTGAATTTATCCTTGTACTTCGTCTTTCGGACGTATTCTAGTAGTAGTAGGCGCACTCATGTAGTGCTAAGTGTGCCCGTGTCTTCGTTTTAATCTCGAGAGAAAAACATTAGTCGCGCAAAATCCCAAATCTCAAAGGCGTGCCGCACGCAGCACAATACGCCACGTCACCCCTGTGCCGCCCCCGCCAAGTGGCGCGCTCCCTCAGTACAAATGTCCGCCTCCCGCTTCGGCCACGAGCACAGCAACCCCAACCTCTCCATTTCCTCCTCTTCCTCCGCAACGCGCGACCCTTCACACGTCTCCCTCCTCTACTCCTCGCCTCACCCCTCCCACACCTCCATTTCCAAATCCCTCCAATTCTACCGCTCCGTCCCGTACGCTCTCGCGCAGTGGCGGTTCGATCGATCCTAGGGTTTGCTCGTCGTCGGCCAACCTCCGCGGCGCGGATTCCGCGAACCTAAGGCTTCGTCTCGATCGATCGGCGGTGGAAGCGTCGGCTCGCCGTTGGGTAGGAAGAGAGGTGGTTGATAGGCGAGCATGGCCGGGTTGGGCGAGAAGGCGGCGGGCGGGGGAGGAGGGGAGAGGCGCAAGTATCCGATCCGCGTGGAGGACTACGAGCTGTACGAGGAGGTCGGGCAGGGCGTCAGCGCCGTCGTGTACCGAGCGCTCTGCCGGCCGCTCGACGAGATCGTCGCCGTCAAGGTGCTCGACTTCGAGCGCACCAACAGCGACCTGGTAAGGGCGCCGTCGTTTCCTCACCTAAATCCGATTTTGTTTCGCCCCAATCGATAATCTCTGTTTCGTTCGTTGCATGACGCCGCGTACCGCGAAATTTGCGTACGTGATCTCGAATTAACAGGTTTGGTAGGCACAGTAGATGATCCGCGGACGCATGTCAAATTTTCGATGATGTCGTTGATGAGCCAGTTGGCCCAGTCCTACATGTAGATTGTGATTCTAACGTGCTTGGAAGAATGGTGTGTTTGGATTCGTATTTGTGGGATAATGCTGCTGCTTTATATCTCAAATTTCTACTGACTCCACGCATTGTAGTTGGATGATGGTGGTCAACTGTAAGGTTGCAAATAGGTCATATAGACGCAGTTATATAGGCTCTTTAGTTCTCTGTGTTTGGATTCATATATCATTGTCTGTCACAGTTTCATGGATCCTATTCAAGTTTCTGTCTCTGTTTCTAATTACCTACCGCCACTTTATTGTGTCTAAAATGACCAACACGTACGGGTGCTTGATGCAGAACAATATCATGCGTGAAGCTCAGACGATGATTCTTATAGATCATCCTAACGTTGTTAAGGCACATTGTTCATTTACACATAACCAAACGTTATGGGTGGTTATGCCATACATGGCCGGAGGGTCTTGCCTTCACATAATGAAATCAGTCTATCCAGATGGTTTTGACGAAGCTGTCATTGCAACGGTGCTTCGTGAAGTCCTGAAAGGTTTGGAGTATCTTCACCATCATGGGCATATACATCGTGATGTCAAGGTAACTGCACATTTACACCCTACTGTGTTTATATATATCTGAAGGGTCCGCTGCTCCCTTTTGCTATTTAGTTGTTTTCAGACAAGTTATATTGGTGTTGTTTTCTTTCTTTTGGCAATAGGCAGGAAATATCCTAGTCGATCCTCGGGGTGGAGTTAAGCTTGGAGATTTTGGGGTTTCTGCTTGCCTTTTTGATTCTGGCGACAGACAGCGGGCTAGGAATACTTTTGTGGGAACTCCTTGCTGGTATTCATTCTCATAATGTAGAAAATATGTTTTCCTTCCTGTTAAATAAGCTTTTCTTCACACATGTTCATCTGTGGACCCTTGTAATGTATTAGGATGGCACCAGAGGTTATGGAGCAGCTACATGGATATGATTTCAAGTAGGCTACTAACTTTATTGTGTCACTAGTTAAATATCCGGATACTTTTTTTTCACCATTGCTTGTTGATTGGAGCTGCTTCTGACAAATATATTACAGGGCAGACATATGGTCCTTTGGAATTACTGCACTTGAACTTGCTCATGGTCACGCTCCTTTCTCAAAGTACCCTCCCATGAAGGTATACTCAAACAGATACCATTACAATATCTTTGAAACAATCTCTTTTCTCTTGTGATGTGGTTTTCTAAGGCTATCATTCATGTACTTTGTCAGGTCTTGCTTATGACACTTCAAAATGCTCCCCCGGGTCTTGACTATGAGAGAGATAAGAAATTCTCAAGGGTAAATATATTTTGAAGGACCTCTCACCTCTGTATTCTTTATGTTGAGAACAACTTCTTATTTGTTAACAATGATTCTAATAACAGCACTTTAAGCAAATGATTGCTATGTGTTTGGTTAAAGACCAGTTAAAAAGGCCTTCGGCAAAAAAATTACTGAAGCAACCCTTTTTCAAGCAAGCTCGTTCCAATGATTTCATTGCTCGAAAGCTTTTGGAGGGATTGCCAGGCCTTGGTGCCAGATATCAAGCTTTGAAGGTACACTGGTTTAAGCGATGCATAACTACTTTTTGGCTAGCTAATATTCTTCACGAAGTTAAATCAGCAGCTTAACTATTAATGCAGGAAAAGGATGAAGATTTACTTGCTCAAAAGAAAATGCCTGATGGAAAGAAAGAAGAAATCTCGCAGGTGCTCATTCTAAATAACTGATAGATTATTCCTGAAAATGGCCCTGTCCTTGGAGTAGTAAATTGAGCACTCTTTTCTGTTGCGTCACCCCCTTTTGATATACCTTGCATAGATGGTAGCCGCGTTAAATAACTAAGCATTGTCAACAAGGAGGGCAGAAAAATCAAGTACTTCTTCCTTGTTGGTTTCTTTAACCAAGGATCAATGAAAGTTAGCATTGCATATGTTTTTTTTTATGTCTCGTAAAAAACATAAATAAACCAAACTAACTAAACCTATGGTTCCCAAAACATAATTATGCAAAGCATATAATAAGACCATGTTTCAGAATTTGTGTAGTTCAGAAAGACAAACAAGAAGGTTATAACTTGTACAAAAGAAGTAAGAGGAGTCACTCACATAGCTTCACGGACAATAGAGTTCAAGATCAAGACATGGCTACATGTCACACATACACAACACGATACTAGCTGACATCTCTAAAATTTATTGCAATATGCTCCTGATTCAAGTGTCACACGAGTCCTTGTTCTTGCCACTAGCTGATATACATTTGCTCCCGAATCAGATGTTTGTCAATGCTTAGATTATTATACATTTAAAATTCTAAAGCTTTTTAGTAGACATAGACATGGGCTTCCTTGCCCATTGTTGGCTTTCCATATTAACAAACGTCCTTTGCTTTTGTGGAAATGGTAATCCGCTACTATCTCAACATTGGTTAGAACTTAGAACTGTTTGACAGCACTATAAAAACTAACATATTCTTAGCATTTTTCTGAACTTAGGATTCTGTGGCATTTCTTTTTTTAACCTGTTGGTGCCCAGATGTGCCCAGATGATTAATTTATCGTAACCATTTTCTCATTATTCATTTAATCCCTGTTATTTCTTGTATTGCTAGGATGAATACAAAAGGGGTATCAGTAGCTGGAACTTTGATATGGATGACCTTAAGTCTCAAGCTTCACTGGTAGGCATCTAGCATTTATATATTTTTACTTTAGCCACTGATTCAACATCAAGTGTTTTAATTTAATTGTCATTTGTCAGGTTGCAGAGTGTGATGACAGTATATCATGTAAAAATTCAGATACATCATCTTTCTATGACTTGGACAACAACTTGCAGGAGCGAACACCAGAAGGACCTCATTTGTCAAGAGGGTTCTCAATGAAGTATGATATTGACACCGTAAGTTTTAGTTCCCGTGCAAAGTTTGGTGTTGTAACCTAGCATAAACTTTTACTTACTTCTAACACCAAGCAAAGTTAGTAGGAAAATGATGTGATGACCAATGATAAGTCAACTGTTTCATCTCCTGAGCGGTCCATTTGTTTATCAAGGTAATAGATTTGATCTGTTCCAATTTTTTTCAAATTTATATTGTTGCTCGTAAATGACAAATACTTATTTTCTGTCGGACTATTAGAGTGGTGACAATGCTAAATTATATATTCTCTCTGTTGAACACTTGTACTATCCACATCAGAAAATTGCTTTTCACTTCTTTCCACTGCCAGGAATGCATCTATGCGTGGGACTACAAATGGGGTGCTTGTAAATGGCCATGTCAGGAAACACAACTCCATGGAAAGCTGTGATTTGGACTTGCAAGAGAAAGACTCTGATGCTATCCCAACCAGCTCATCTCATGAAAGGAAGTTTTCTTTTAGTTCTTGCTCATCAGATGGATTTCTTCCATCCAAAGAGAGGTTTGTTCTACTTTACAGACTAAATTATGCATGCTAAATTTAAACAATCACCTTTTATAGTTTCATTAAGTAGTAGCATGACCAAAACTAGAGATATTGAATATGGTTTTCTTGCCAATGATTTGAATTTTGTTCTAGAATCAGTTTCGGTTGATCAATGGCTGCATTTCATAATTTCAATGGGCCAAAAATGCTGGTTTTATTGTAGGCCGAACATGCTGATTTTATTTTAGGCCAAACTTGATGAGCCAAAGAATTCTAGGCCCACTATGAATGTACAAGTTACGAAAGTGCTAACAGAAAGAACTTTCTTGTCACGTTATAAAAGTGCTGACACTGAAAAATGTTAAGATTCTGGATATGTATTTTTGGAGTCTGAAGATTTCGTTAAGATGACTGTTTGATGGTATTGCAGCTTGCAGTCACTGTCTATGAAGGCTCAACTAGATAACAGTGCCACCGATGTTGATGTAGTCTTGAAACAAGTTACTTTGATTGGGTTTCCAGTTTTATCCGTATTTTCTAGCAGTAGTGTCTGAGAATAATTTCCCTGTTTAAAATGATAGCTGCATGAGTGTACTTTCTTTTCCTATTTATTGCATAGTGTTCTGTAAACCTTAAATCATTTGTCTCGTAAATAAACAGCAAAAACCAAAAGTAGTCTATAGTCACATTCATGACAGTATGGGGCCTAATAATTACAGGTACATATTGTTCGATGGAGAGGGGGAGTGCAAATGTGAATGATTAGTTTGTATTTCAATAGTTCAAGAGCCAATATATAGTACAAAGACACACACAAGAGTAAACCATAGACTAGGAGTGAAATACCACAAATACTCTTAACACCTCCCTCAAATGCAAGGCTTATACAATAGCGTTGCATTTGAAAGGGTTGACACTAAAATAGAAAAAATCCAAATTCTGAATCTTGATAATGTCGCCGTAGCATGCAGCTCTTGGAAAATATATCGAGTATCAAAAGATCTTCCATTTGGGTTGTGAGACAACCCATAAAGCACAAGGTGTAAGGGTTGAGAAAATAGAGGCAAGCGGCAGCGGAGGACGAGCGGAGGCTAGGAGAGAAACTAGTGCTTTGATACCATGTTAGATGCAGAGGGGAGTGCAAATATGAATAGTTAGTTTGTATTACAATAGCCCAAATGGCAATATATAGTATAAAGACACACAAGAATAAACTCTAAATTAGGAGTAGAATAACATAAATACACCTGACACATATACTTACGAAAATGGGCATTACATGAAAATAGAACAAAAAAGTACATGGTTTTACCACAACATTAGAGTTTCTGTCCTATGAACCAATGCTCTTCCATTTTTTTGCCACCTATACACTTAGGGCTTGTTTTCTCTTCTAAATCAGGCCTTATAATGTTCTTCTAGAAGCTGTTGCCATAGTAGTGCTGGTGCATTTGTATGATTGTATCTCTGTGTTATTTTTTAACACAATGTGTAACTATATATCTAGTTCTTTCAGCTCTAAGCAGCAAATCCACATTCATAATCGTGACAAGTGTAATGGAGGGCCCTTGCAAGTTGCAGATGAACCATCTCCTGAAGCTGTTCCTAAGGCACCTAAATCATCAGGTAATGAAATGTATTTACCCCTGCAGCCTGTTTATTCTTTTTTGAAAACTCAGTTTGTTTATTTGTATTCCCCAATATAAAGAACTCAATTTCTTGTTGAATGTTTCAAAATATCAAACATAAGCTAATTTAGTGTGGGCTCATCAGAATAAGTTCCCACAGGCATGGAAAACTATCGGCGAAATTTCACTGGTAACCGGTGGTTACCGACGTTATCGGTGGGGCCCGATAAAAATTAATAACCGCAAAAAAATGGATTTATCTCGTTTTCATCCAAATTTAGTTAAATGTCTTCTTTACATCTGAAATATTCAAATTCCAATTCAAATTTTTCGTCCGAAATATTGCCGAAATATTTGATAACCGCTGGTTACCAGTTCTATCGGCGGGTTCGATAAAATTTCTGAAAGGATATAGTTTTCCCTGCCCACGGGTACGAAAACCTGGCCTCTGTTTATTGCTTTAACATGCTTCATTTTAATGCAGTATCAAATGTCGAGGACCATGATGATAGATCAAAACCTCCACTTATACAGCAAAGAGGCCGTTTTAAAGTTACACCTGGGCATGTTGAGTTAGATAAGGTAATTGACAACCATTAGTACTCAGTGCATATTTGGTCAACTTAGGGATGACATGATTTTTCATTTCAGGCTCACCCATCTGGACTACAAAAGTGTCACAGCATGCAGGTTATTAGTCTTTATCCTATACCATATTTCAAGGTTTGCGAACTGATGCAATCTGTTTTTGGGGACTAGAATCATGTGTATTTTGCACACTCGTAGAATGCATGAAGATGATTGTTTTCTGATTAACAACGTTAGTGATCCCTAGTTTGGTACTCCATCCGTTCTTTTTTACTTGACTTTCTAGAATCTGTGCTGTCAAACTTTCTAAATTTTGACTGCCAATATATTTAAAACTATCTAGATTGACTATATAAAAATTATATTATTAGATTTGTTGTTAAAAATGCTTTCATAATATTATACTTTTATTAGTATATCTTAATGTAATAAAAGTAATGACTAAAACCGCATCTCGAAGACCGTAAAAATTAAAAATGTCAAGTAAAAAAGAACGGAGGGAGTATATTAGGAAAATTTCACGCTGCAACCTATGCCATGCTGAAGCATACAATAAATGTTGGGATAAATTTGTTCAGTGTCATCGCAATCGTTCGCAAGCTGCAAAATACCATCGTAAACACAAAAACTCGAAAATGACATTGTTGTCACATTTTCTGTCCCAAAGATACGAAATGACTCTTCTGCCCTCACTCTTCTTTTTTTTTGGCTAAGGCCGGTCCCACATCTCATTCTACTCTTGCTTCTCCTCCATAAGCCGCTGCCCATGGTGAAGAACAGTGGTGGCGAGGCTTGGCTTGGGGGATAGGCAAAAACAAATAATTTAATTGTATTTCGAAAATAAAAACTAAAATTGTGTTGAGAATATTTTAATTAATCTCAAAATACCCTATTTAACTACTCTGAATTTTTTATAGAATTTTTAGAGCTATCTTGCTATTTTTCTAGTTTGAAAAATATTTTCAACTTTAAAAATTATTTACTGTGTAAAAATAAAAACCAAATTTAAGTTGAGAATATTTTAATTAATATCAAAATACCCTATTTAACTACTTTGAATTTTTTTAGAAGTTTTAGAGCTATCTTGCTATTTTTCTAGTTTAAAAAGTATTTTCAGCTTTTAAAAATTATTTACTGTGTAAAAATGAAAACCAAATTTAAGTTGAAAATATTTTTATAAGTGCAAAATGTCTGAGGGGTTTTCTATGAATTTGCCGAGAATTTTTTTAGCTTTGTTTGGTATTTTTGAGGATTTAATCTGTGTTTTCTCGAACTATTCGCTACAAGGGGTAATGTTGGTATTTCTGAAATTATCTCTCTAAGAAATGCTCTAATGGCTGTTTTGGACAGAAAACGTGACGGCGATGGCATTTTCAGAGATTTTCGTGTTTGCAATGGTATTTTCCAATCGACCTCGTCCGCGATGGTATTTTATAACTCGCGAACGATCGCGATGGTACTGAATAAATTTACCCTAAATGTTGTAACAATGTAATATATCGGTTGAATAATCAATGGATGATGAACAGTACAGATAGGCTATTTGGCATCTCTGCTTTAACTGGCTGATCGTCCAGAGGGACTTGACATTAAACCTGCCTCAAGGCTCCAGTTAAAGACCGCGTGATGTGAGCCCAACACCTCAGGTTTACTTGGTTTCTACTTGAGAAAACTAGCTCTTTAGTGTTCCTCTTCTATAATGATCGCTATTTTTTGTTGGATCAGCCTGTTCCATAGGTCTGGTGATGTTAATTTTACATTATAATGTCACCCTTTGCCGAGTACTGGACAAATGCAAGTATACCGCTTCATGGATATTAGCAAAGGAATTCATCTTCTAAGCAGAGAAAAAATGTTTTTTCCTTCTAAAGAAAGAGAGAAAGTCGTACCATGTACTTATATTTGTTTGTTGGGCTTTTATACAGCATAAGAAAAGACACTGAACAAAGAAAAATGGTTATTGTGCTCGTGAAATTCACTCTTGACCTTTTTTCACAATTCCATATTTCTTACTGAACATGTCATTTTATTGTTATGCAGGCAATTTCTCACCTTCCTACATTAAGTATACCATCTTCAGCTGAGGCTGCATCAAGCATTATCGGTGGCTCCTTGTACATGCAGCTATACAGTGTTTTGCAGACAAATATGCTTCAGAGGGTAAATCCCCCCCCCCCCAACATGCACTCACACAAAAAAAAGGCACTCCCACTCACCAAACAACCTAAAATGAAAGGCTTGTTGATGCTGTAGTCTTGTCCTCACTTGCAGGAACAAATACTTCATGCGATGAAGCAGTTAAGTGGCTGTGATTTCGCATCACCTGCTTGCATCCCTTCGTCAAGTCGCTCAACATCTCCATCATCTGCGTTATCAGTTGACAGATCCATGGTGAGTTAAGATTCTTATTAAACTATACAGGAACGTGTCCATTATGAATCTCAAAGTATATTCACTTGTAAATAGATAGTAAGCTATATCTGCAATGGGATGAGCTAAACTGGAAAGCATTGATGAATAGTTGATACCAAGTAGTTATGACCAAGCACAAAAACAAACTGCTTTGTAGGTTGTTCATATGGTATTTTCCATTATTTCGAGTGATGCCAAGACATATAAAATGCAGAAGGCAGGGATGTTTTTCAAAATACAACCAAACTCGGTTAAGAATCAGAATCAACAAATTCTGCAGATAGTCAAAATCACGGGTATCTACTGGGCACTGTAAGGATTCCACAAAAAGTCATAGGTCCCGATGGCACCACTCAATTATCACCCAAAACGTAGAAGAAACTTACTGAAACTAGTAAGCCACCAATATGGTGAAGTTTGAAGCGAACTCTTGCATATTTATTCAGTCACTCTTGTCTCTTTTCTGTATTATGATGATAAATGGTAAGAATAACCCACTATCTTTTCAGTTGGAAGCAGCGCATGAAAAGGAGAAGGAAATGCTCAATGAGATCTTGGAGCTGCAATGGCGGTAATTATCTTCTATCTGATCTTTCTAAACCAAAGACATGGAGAAATTAAATAGCTCAGTCCTGAGAGTTTGGAACGTTGCAGGTTATTGTGTTCACAGGATGAGGTACAGAGGCTCAAAGCAAAGGCAGCCCAGGTGCCAACATTTGCCTCCATACAAATTTTTTATGTACTATTCTAACAATCTTAAAACGAAAAATGGAGTGGGGTCGCGGAGACGTAACCAGAAATCCCTAATAACAAGATGTCTTTTTACTGTTGTAAATTTCAGCATGTTAATATAAAGGTGCTTCTTTTTGGCAGATCTGATGCACGAGTGCGATTGCCTGGAGATGTTGCTGCTTGAACTCAAGCTGCGTAGGGTTTGTCGTGATGGTGGTTTAAGCGGCTACTTTGGCATAGGCGAGCAGGAAGAATAACAATAAGGACAAGATATTTAGTAGTGGCAACAAAGCAGCAGTGCTTCAGTTATTATTCCTCTCTAAACGAAGGGTGTTCAATTCTTGTCAACGTTGGTTACCGAATTTGTAATGCTGCCTCAATCTATGGCATGGCGCTGATTTTTGTCGGAGCGCCATTATGCGAGTGAATAAAAAGTTGTCTATGCTCAGTGAATTCCTTGACACAAGTTCGTTTTCTTTGGATTTTTTTTTTTTGAACAATTTTCTTTGGTTTGCTGTCGTCGTTGTTTTCAAACTAGCTAGCTGCCTGGGAGAACTTTGGGAGCACCACAAATATGGGGAAATTTTGCCTAGTAGCATTGCAAAGACATATAAATTGGGAAATAACATCCAATCTGAGAATGGCAAGTGAGGCTTGGGCCACTTGTCAATGATGTATCCATATCATTTTCCTATCACACGATCTTTGTAGCGTTACTTAATATGTTAGTTCATTCCATTGTCAAGGAAACATCAGCAGTACAAGGAAAACCATTGCGCTGCAAGATGCAGAATTATACAGTCGTGTAAGAATAGTTCCAGGACAAGCGATGAAGCGATGTAATTCTGACTATTTTTTGGAGCGTTTAGACTCAGAACCAACTGTGTAAAGTCCGAGCAGCTAACAGCTATATGAAGCACATGAGAAAGAATGCGCGGCACGCCGGCACACATGGGGTATTTGCCTCAATGCAGGAGGTTTGGAAGAGTTTTGGGAATTTTCGACACCATGTACTGCCAAAGAGCTGCAATTCCAAAGATTAGATTAGCAACGACAATAAGGAAGGGTACAACCAAATCATCTAGGAATCTAGGATATATGCCTTGTCCTGTTCTCAAATATCGATTAAACCATGAATCGTAATGATCAGATACAGAAAAGAAAAACAACTGTTTGCAGGAGCAGAACTGCTTGAGATAATACAGCGCAGATTACAATTGTGACATGTAATGTAAGTATCTAGGAACAGATTGCATTTTCAAGTGTGAGGCAAGGCAGAAGCAGAACATTTCACCAGTAAAGTTCAGTGCATGCAGCGACGGACTAGGGTAGTCTGTTCTTTACCACCAGTCTACCAGACTTTTAAGTGATATTCTAACATAAAACCACAAATTTGAATATGAGAGAGAGCCCTAGGCACGAGCACAAACTCACTGTTAGACTCTTCGGTTCCTGTTAGACTTTTTGATTCCTAACTATTCAGTTCTTGGTCCACATTTAGTGTTAGACTCTTTGGTTCCTGGTCCACACTGTAACTTTTGATTTATATATATAACCTTTGGTTTATCAATACATATAGTGTGTAATTGCCTCAAATATTTCATTCTCTCATAGTATCAGAGCGGATTGTACCTGCGACTGCACCCTTCCGCTAATCCCGCCACGGCCGGCAAAGACGACACATTGCCGCCACATGCATGCGCGAGCAAGAAAGCCGCGCCGCGCGCGCCACAAGCGAGGAGGCCGCCAGACAGCATCGCCCTCTCCGAGGCCGCCGCCATTGCTTCCCACCATGCTCAGGCATACAACGTCCTCAACATCAAGGCCCTCATCCCTGTCGTCCTCGACCTCGCCTCTCCGAGTTACAACAAATGGCATGGGCTCTTCCTCGTTACCCTCGGTAAGTATACCCTCTCCGACCACGTGTTGTCCAACAACGCCCACCCCGACGTCGCAGATTGGGTCCGGTTGGATTATCTCGTTCTCTCGTGGCTCTACGACACCATCTCTGCCGAACTTCTCGAGATCGTGATGACTCCTACCTCCACGGCGCGGCTCGTATGGGTGGGCCTTGAGTAACAGCTCATCGGCAACCTAGAGACACGTGCCCGGTACTTGGACACAGAGTTTCGCAACTTCGTCCAAGGCGACCCCTCCATCTCCGACTACTGCCGCAAACTGAACTGCCTCAAGCTGAAGTGCATGGTCGACACCCTCGGCGACTTGGACGAACCGGTATGCGATCGCATCCTTGTTCTGTCCCTTCTGCATGGCTTAAACACGAAGTTTGCATACATGGCGGCCCTGCTGAAGCGGTAAAAAACATTCCCCTCGTTCATCGAGGCCCGCTCGATTTGCTGCCCGAAGAAATCACGATATCATCATGCCCCTCTGCACCCTCCACAGCCCTCATCGCCGCGACCCCTACCGGCAATAGGGTCCCTAGCGGTGGTGTCTCCGGGGGTGGTGACGGCGCGTCTGGCAACCGCTCCACTGGCGCACCCCAGGGCGCTCCCTCCGGTGGCACCGGCAATGGAGGGGCGGCTTCAGTCGCCGTCGTCGCCGTGGAAACGGCGGCAGAAACCACATGACCGACAGCGGAGGTGTGGGTGGTCACTCCGGGGGCAGCACCTCTGGTTGGCCGCCCTCCTTCTACAACCTCTGGACCGGCACCATCCAAGTGTGGCCCGGGCAACTCCATCCACGCCAAGCCCCTGGCCTCCTCGGTCTACGCTCCCACCCAGCCGTGCCCCGGTGTTGTGCCCCTGCCGCACACGCTGGCGGCCAGCCCAACTCCAGGCCGGCTATACGCTACCCACTGCCGTGGCCTCCTTGGGTTGATCCGGGTCCTACGCCTCTGGGTCTTGGTCTATGGGATCAGCAGTCATTGACAAACTCTTTCAACATCATGACTCTTACTTCCCCGGCGACCACCGACTGGTACATGGACTCTGGTGCAACCTCTCACATAACGTCGGACGCGGTAATCTCTCCCGTTCTCATCCCCCTCACTCCTTCCACCATCGTTGTCGGTGACGGGTCACTGCTACCCTCCACCTCCACTGGTTCCACTAGTCTTGGCTCTCTTCATCTTACTAATGTTCTTGTCACTCCGCACCTTATCAAGAATCTTGTTTCGTTCGTCAATTCACTATTGACAACAACTATTCCGTTGAGTTTGACTCTGTTGGTTTTTCTGTTAAAGATTTTCGTTCCAGAAACATGATCACCAGGGGCAATAGCACCGGACCTCTTTACCCCTTGCGTCTACTGGTGTCTACCTCCCCTTCTTGCGCACTCGTCGGCGGCGTCTCCGCCTTGCTTTGGCATCGTCATCTCGGGCACCTTGGCCCTGAGTCCCTGTCTTGCCTTGCTAGTGCGTCCGCCATTGCTTGTGATAATGGACCCGTCGATACTATTTGTCATGCATACCAACTTGGTCGCCATGTGCGTCTACCTTTTGCTACTTCACAGTCTCGTGCTCTCAAGAATTTTGATTTAATTCATTGTGATCTTTGGACCTCGCCTGTCGTCAGTGTGCCTGGTTACAAATACTAATTGGTTATTCTTGATGATTGCTCGTATTATCTTTGGATGTTTTCTTTGCACCTGAAATCTGATACTCTTGCCACTATCTCTCACTTTTTTCTTACATTGCTACTCAGTTCAGCGCTAAGATCAAGAGTATTCAGTGTGATAATGGTCGTGAGTTTGACAACTCCACCACTCGTATTTTTTGCCTTACCCATGGCGTTACACTCAGCATGTCATGTCCATACACCTTTCAGCAAAATGGCAAGTCCGAACGTATTATTCGTTCCACTAATAATATTATTCGATCTCTTATGTTTCAGGCCAGCCTCCCTTCCTCTTAGTGGGTTGATGCTCTCCACGCCGCTACCTACCTTCTCAATCGTCAACCCACCAAAACTCTCAATTTTTCACACTTTTTTACGCTCTTTGGAGTTTCCCCTTTCTATTCTCACCTTCATGTTATTGGCTACAAGTGTTGCCTGAACCTTTCTGCCATCGCTCCTCACAAGCTTTCTCCTCCCTCCACCATGTACATGTTTCTCGGCTACCTGTCCGAACACAAGGGATACCGATGCCTCGATCTCTCCTCAAATCGGATCATCATCTCCCGTCATGTTATGTTTGATGAGTACTCCTTTCCCTTTGTCGAGCTCGCCGCTCTGCCCTCTCCTACTTACCTCAATTTTTTGTTGGAGCTTGATCACACGCCAATGCCCATTGGGCCTTAGCATCTTGCAGGTACTGGTGCCCCTCCTAGTGTGGCGCGCTCGCCTGTGCTCTTACCAGCCGTGGCGCCCGACGGTGCTACCTCTCCTGCGTCGGTTATGCCCGACCCCAGTGCGCCCGCATCACCCGATGTCATGTGCATTCCCAGCTTACACATAACGCTGGCCGACAGCATTCCTCCCGGCCCAGGGAACTGTGATAGCACTCAGTGCTCTAGCCGTGGCTCCTCCTGTGGCAGTCGAAGCACACGATACTCCTGCTGGTATACCGATTGGCCCGCCAACTCCCAGCGGGGTCTTTCTCCGGCAGCTTCCCCCAGGTGTTGTGCCGCTCCAGCCGGTCGACAACTCTCATGCCATGGTGAATTGTGGCAAGCACAGTTTTCGGCAGCCGCTCACATGCATGAACCTTCATGCTGCCACTCTGTCTCCTGTTCCGACCACATACCGGGCTGCTCTCGCCGACCCTAATTGGTGCGACACCATGGAAGAATAATACGCTGCTCTACAGGCCAACAACACATGGGATCTTGTTCCACGGCCATCCAATGCCAATGTGGTTACTGGGAAGTGGATTTTTCAGCATAACCTCAATTCGGATGTCACTCTTGCCGCTATAAGGCTCGATGGGTTCTTCGTGGTGTCACACAGCGTCCTGGTGTTGATTTTGATGAAACTTTCAGTCCAGTCGTCAAGTCGGACACTATTCACACAGTTCTCTCTCTAGCCCTATCCCGGGATTGGCCTATCCACCAGTTGGATGTTAAGAATGTGTTTCTTCATGGCACACTCTCGGAGACTGTCTTCTGTTCGTAGCCAGCTGAATTTGCGGATTCATCTCGCCCAGATTACGTTTGCCGCCTTAACAAGTCTCTCTACGGTCTCAAACAGGCGCCCTGGGCCTGGTACAACTGTTTTGCGGCTTTCTTGCTGTCCCTCGGATTCCTAAAGGCAAAGTCTGACACTCCCTCTTTGTGTCTCATCGAGGCGGTGACACTGTCTACATGCTGCTCTACGTGGACAACATTGTGCTTACTGCTTCTTCGGACCATGCGCTCCGCTAGGTGGTTGCTTCCCTCCAACAAGATTTTCCTATGAAGGATCTCAACCCACTTCATCATTTTCTGGGTGTTTATGTCAGTCATCGTGATGGAAGCATGTTCCTCTCTCAGTGGCAGTATACTCTAGACATCCTGGACCGTACCAGCATGACCGCTTGCAAGCCTTGCAACACCCTGTCGACACTCACTCCGAGGTATCCTCTGCTGCTGGCACTTCTGTGGTTGATCCGACGTTTTACCGAAGTATTGCGGGTGCTTTGCAGTACCTTACTTTCACTCACCCAAATATTACCTACGTCGTACAACAAGTTTGCCTCTATATGCATGGTCCTCGTGAGCCACACTTGCCGCCATGAAGCACATTCTTCGGTATCTTCGCAGCACCATCGACCACAGTCTTCTTCTTCACCAAGCCACCTCTACAGATCTGATTGTCTACTCCGACGCCGACTGGGCGGGTTGTCCCGACACGTGCAAGTCGACTTCATACTACGCTGTGCTCCTGAGTGACAATCTCGTCTCCTGGTCCTCGAAGCAGCAATACACTGTCTCTCGTTGGAGTGCGGAGGTTAAGTATCGGGCTGTGACCAATGCTGTTGTTGAGGCGTGCTGGCTGCGCCAACTTCTTCAAGAGCTTCACAGCACTCCACGCCGAGCTACCCTCGTCTACTGCAACAATGTCAGCGCGGTCTATCTCTCAACAAATCCGATGCAACATCAACACACTAAACATGTTGAGATTGACATTCACTTCGTCCGGGAAAGAGTTGGTCTTAGCGATGCCCGCATTCTTCACGTTCCGACGACATCTCAATACACCAACATCTTCACCAAAGGGCTACCTACTTCTGTCTTCACCGAGGTCCGGTCTAGTTTGAACGTCTGTTCCGCCGATGCTCCAACTGCGGGGAGGGGGTGTTAGACTCATCGGTTCTTGTTAGACTCTTTGGTTCCTGACTCTTCGGTTCTTGGTTCACACTTAGTGTTAGACTCTTTGGTTCCTGGTCCACACTGTAACATTTGGTTTATATATGTAATTTTTGGCTTATCAATACATATAGTGTGTGTAATTACCCCAAATATTCCACTCTCACTCACCACTCGCTTGAATCTTCCAAATACATCTTCTTGGAGCACTGGATCATATACCGAAAACCTAGACACATGCTAGTTCAACAAATATCCATGTGTGTGTAACTAAAAACCTAATTAGCGTGGAGTCTTACAGATAACAGGAAAATGATTTGCATTTGCAATGCATAGGGAACACCACAAAGCATACCCAAGAGCATCACGATCGAGCAGCATTGAGTAGAATGGAAAGAGCAGCATCCATACAATAAAAACAGCGAGCATAATAACATGATCCGATAAATTACGTATAAGATAGCCTGGTTTAGATACGGAGAGTTGAGCAAGATTAAACATCCATGATAGTTAGCAGCCGATTCAGGAAATTAGATCACCGGTGTCACCGCATGCTAATCTTCGCAATTAGAATCACCTCCTCTGTGTGTGTCTATATACAGTAAAATGCACCTCGTCCGCCCCTGTAGGATAGTTAACTAGGTAGATGGATCGATCACGGCAGCGATCGGCGCGCGGAGGAGACCTTGATGGTACCATTGGCGTTGTGCTCGAGGTAGCCCCTGGCGTCGTACTCCTCCAGAGCATTCACCACAAGCAGCTTCAACTTCTTGTATCGTAGCCCTCATCGGCAGAGTGATTGATCTTCCTGGTCTCCTCAGCTTTGGAGTCCGAGCAGGGATTTTATTTTAAATAATGTTTTTTTAATATAGAAATAAATAATCGTAAAAAATTATAAAATTAAACCTATGTCGGAAGTTATCGTCGTTTCAATCAGCAAACAACAGTAGCCTTGTCACTGCTCTGTCGCCGATCGTCGCCCGTGACACCCTATAGTACTCTAAGCTTGGTGATCGTCACACACGACACTCGACGTAGCCCTTGGCGTCGTACTCCTTGAGAAGCTTCGCCGTGGCCTCCTTCTCCTTGTCGTACTCGACCATCCTTTAAGGGTATGTTTGGTTGGGTGAATCAGGGTGAATGGGATTGGATTGTACATGATGGATGGGTTGATCCTGGATGAGATGATACAAGTATGATGTTTGGTTGGTGGATAGGATAATACATAATTTTATTTGGTTGCTTGGATAGGATGGTCTTGAATGGTTCAAGATGGTGTTTAGTTTAAAATTTCAAAAAATATATATATAGATTTAATAAAATATTTTTAAATTTAATTGAAGTTTACTTTATTCATTTAAAATATTTGGATTCTATACAAAAAACAAAAACAACATCGAGAAAAATATAAAAATTCAAAATGCTAAAAAATGCATGAATTTTCTACGGTAGCTAGATGATGATTTTAGATGAATTTAGGTGAAAGAATTATCCCTTTGGAGTTAGCAAGTGAAAGTTGTTGTAGTTAGCAAAACGTTGAACCGCGTGGTTCAACTTTTTTTGTTGAATGGAATGGTAAAGAATAAAAGTGAAATATTTTCTCACATGAAACCATCTCATCCCGTACCGTTTAGTTCTATTCATCCAACCAAACACCGGAATGACCTCATATCCTGAACGGAATCATCCTGTTCAGCCCCATACTACAAGTCAAACACACCCTAATTGATCCCCTGATGCCCTGTAGTACTCAGAGCTTGGTGATCGTCGCCCGCGATACTCGACGTAGCCCTTGACGTCGTAGTCCTTGAGAAACTTCGCCGTGGCCTCCTTCTCCTTGTCGTACTCGACCATCCTTTAATTGATCCCCCTGATGCCCTCGGCGATGTGCTCCGGGAGCAAGGGCAAACGCAGGAGGCTCTCAGGGATGTCGACGAATTCTTTCTCCATGAACGATCTGCGCGACTGGATCTCCTCCGGGAACAACAGCCGGGTCTTCTTATTCGCTTCCTCATGCGCTGTCGGGCGGATGCTCTCCAGCTCCTCCGCCCTGTGGCGCTCATGGATCTCCAGCTTCCCCATCTCGTCTTGTATCACCTTTCACCGTCCTCGGCCGGCTCCATGTCCTCCTCCTTCCTGCGCGCGCACCTGGGCTGGAATGGATCCGCCCAAGTTTCCGTTCATATACAGCCCTAGGTTGGGAATCCAACGAACGTACGGCTCAGATACGGCCTCTGACGCATCCACCGCCGTCCGGTCGGGATGCTTGTTCCCGCCCGGATCCAATCCAAATACTAGCTTCAATTCCCTCTGGCCACCGTGAAGTAGTTTCCTGTCTTAAATAGCAATAAGGAAATATAATAATTAATAATAACAATAAGGAAAGGTTAATAGGAGACTGCAACAGAGCAGCAGTGCTAAAGTCATTATTCCTGTCTTAAAAAAAGTGTGTTAATTGTTATTAACGTTAGTCCCAAATTTGTTTTGCTGCGTTGCTGATCGGCATGGTGCGCTGATTTTTGTGGGAGCGCCATTTTGCGAGTGAAAAAAAAAAGCTGCCCGCGAATTCCTTACACAAGTTGGTTTTCTTTTGGTTTGACGTCGTCATTTCACTTCGTAGTTGAGGGGAAAACCCACTACATCAAATATCATCAGGGCATAAAAATTGTTGCTCGGCAAGATGCAGAACTTGGCTGTCTTTGTAAGAATGCAAGGGACAGGCGATGAAGCGATGTAATTTGGCAGATAATTGTCTATATAACTTACATCGGCCACAAGAGGCAATTCCCTCAAGTGACCGGCACCTATCCTATGTTTGTACAAGTGGCATTAGTCCAATCCACGGCTCAGTCAGGCCAAACTCCCTATGAACACACCCATCTTACGCATCATATGTACATCGCACGACCTAAGCTCTGTCGCAGGCAGCAAATTAACCTACAGGTCGGTCGATGTGGTGTTCATTCTGCCTGAAAGTGCTGTAACAAGTGTCACAGTAGGCTGAATTCCCGCTCCAAAACCCACGAAGATTCATTCGATTTGGTGGTGCTGATCGTGTACTCACGGAAGTATCCGTCGTGAGTTACGATATAAACTACAGTCCTGCAAAATTTTACAAGAGTAACAGTAAATACAGTGTAACTATTTTTTGCAGCGTTTAGACTCAGAAACAACTGTGGTTCGAAGTCTGGACAGTTACCGGATATATGCTGCATATGCGAAAGAATGTGGCAAGCATGCATATTTGCATTTCTTACCTCAAAGCAGGAAGTTTGGAAGAATTTTGGGGATTTTCGACGCTATGTACTGCTAAACAGCTGCAATTCCAAAGGATTGGATTAGCAACGACAATAAGGGTACAAAGAGTGGGAGAAAACAGAAGATCTTGACTGCACCTCTTGATTACTGCAGGGACAACATTGTGAATAACGTGATGATTAGCTGGATCCAAAGCATCAGTTATTTTTCCCGGAATTATTGAACTGAGCAATGCATTCGTTTGGTTCCTGAAAAGTGGAGTACATCAAACCAGGTTCATAGAAATGGTTCACAAATTATCAATAGCTGAGCAGGAAATGTAACCTTCCGTTTCTAGCAACATCAAGGAAAAACACGTGCAAAGAGCCTGATGAACTTGTGGCAACAAGAACATCAGGCAGATCAATACACGGCGGCGCAAATGAGAGTGAATAGATCGTTGATGGGTATGTTCCCCGCCGAAAACTATGTGACTGTTGAATTACAAACATAAAAAGAACTTAAGAGCTCATTGTCTAATTGGTTGCAAAGGAGAAAAGTCAAATAATTAATGTTCACTTCACCTTGGTTGCTTGTGCCACGAGATGTACTCTAACAATAGTACCCTTTTCAGAAGCCGTTGCCAGGTACATGCCATTGGAAGAAAATGACATTGTAGCTAATGGAGACTGATGAGCATCTATCTGTTGATTAATTACACACAAAAGCAGAACAGAAAGAAAAAGAAGACGCAGTTAACTTCAGATTGCTAGGGTCCTCTTTGGAGAACTTGGATGTGAACTTATAACTAGGATAATCTCGACCCTCCTAAGATATGCTTTTCCAAAAACATACGGTTCTAAAAGAATCAAAGTTGCCCCCATTTTGTACAGAGAAAGTAAAAGCTGCCATCTACTGGCTTTTGGTGTATGTGGTTTATGGCAGAAGATTAAGACTCCAAAGTTGACTGAGAGATGTAGGAAATCAAATCATGTCTTGAGAGTTATTCATATTATGATACAAATGTCTGAAAAAAAATAGTTCAAAAAGAATGGTTTGTGCCCTTTCACTGGGCATATCAATAAATATGTTTCATGCCACAACAGTTACATAATCATTGCCTTTTCTTCTATGATTTGAAAAGGCAGTAAGGGATCCTAAATAGTCAATAAACTGCAATAGGCTTTTAAAGTGATACATGCCAACAAAGATCCAGGACCTGGCAAACAGTAAATCCGTAAATGTAATTATGTCTACGCAGGGGCGTGAGAAAAATCACAAGATGGAGGGATCCAAACCTACTGGAGCCAATATAAGTATGACAAGGAAACAGCAAATTTAAATTTAAATTACCTGACATATTAATTCAGGTTCAGATGCTTTATACACTAAAGTGGATCCTTTGGATGTGCTTGCTGGGATAGCCAAATAACACCCTTCTGAATTAGGAGCAAATGCACAAAGACCTGATATTTAAATGTTAACAGTATTAGCAGCAAATAAGGCAAGCAAAAACATGAATGCTTAATGGTTTTTTCCCCAGCTTCTTTAACTTGATTGTCGGGAATATTTGTATGAGTTATAATTTAAAACATGAGGTAAAAGAACAGCGGTAGGATGCTTACCTTTTGTATTGGGCACTGTTTCAATTTCTTCCAATATAGTAATGCTATTTAGATCGTAAATAAAAGTCTTGTCCTGCAATACAACAACAAGCCTGCACATAATGTGACAACTATTTTATGAAAAACACTGAGAATAAAAGTATGCACAAGATCCCTTGTCCGGAACATGATTGGCACACATCAATTAATTTCAAAAACTTTATGTGATCACAGAAACTAATAAATAGAAGGAAGCATCTAATTTAGTGTCATGATCTCCGAGGGCATTGTTAATTATAATGAACCAGCACAAGTGCACTTCTCAGATCGCAACATGAAAAAAAAAGTATACAGAAGATACAGGTCTTGGATTTGCTCAGTTAAACTAGAGGTAAACATACAGGTCATGGAACCGCTAGTGCACATAACTAGTGCCTATGTAATGCAGTCTCTTTTAGAAACAAGATTGGTGGCGCACCTCCTTCTACTTAATTGGACAGCCAAAATTGAAGTCTTAAAGTTCAGATCTTTCTTTGTGGCACCTGTTTTGGTATTGAACAGGCAAAGGCGGCGAGGAGACAATGCCGGCTGCAAAAGGAAATTTGAACTGACAGTTAACCGGTGAATTCATCCATGTTAAATTCAACAAGTCAAGCACACGACAGGAACAAATCAAACCAAAAAAAACAAGGGAAAATGCCTGAGGTACCTGTTCACCGGTTCCAACTACAGCAATAAGGCTTGTGCCAAAATACATTTCGACAATGTTTAATCCTCCAAGATCTGCACATTCAGCAGAAGTGCATAAACACCTTAGCTTCTTATGACAGTATTACAGAACTCTCTCCACAGTACAATGACCAGCTAATGTGCTGACAGCAAGAGATTACAGTGTTATTTGGTTGTAGCCTATATAAATGCACAATGATTATAACCTGGCTGCCTCATGCAGGTACCATAAAGTAACCTTGTTCAGCTTAGCATCCTACTGGGAGTTCGCCGTTCTTACATTCTACAAGCAATCTGTAGTGTATTATATTCTGCCCTAACACGATGTGCCAAAATTACTTGTTCTACCATTGGATATTTGCACTAAACAATGAACAGCGCTAAGGAGGGAGAGGATGGGAAAGAAAAGAAGGGTCTTTGAAGAAGTCTTACTGTTCTCGTAGCAGAGCCTCCCAGTCAGGGCATCGAAAATCTTGAATCCATCCTTCGTCCCGACAGAAAACATGCTGAAATCATCCGATGCCCACAATTAGAGCTCTCGCTCGCCGAATCCGACCGAGAAAAAAAAAACTCCCAAATTCACCGCCGCCGCCCCCCGTAATCAATCACAAAAGGAGATTCCGCTGCTTCTCTCGCATACCTGTTGTCCTGATTGAAGGAGGCGCTGAGAATCTGGGACGGGGACGAGCTGCTCGCCATCGCCAAACGAAGAATCTGTCTCGTTTGTTCTCCGGATTCGATTCTAGGAGGCGGAAGTTTCGATTTTTTTTATTCGCAGCGGTTAAAGGTTAAAGGGAAGTTTTGTTGCGCTTGCCGTCCTCTCTTTTTGTAAGAAGGGAAAAATAGTAAGCGGGCAAACAAAGAATATATCTGGAACAAAAAAGGGAAACAATCTAGATGGAAGCGCGGAGCAACCAAACCTGACGCTTAATTGGATCGCACCCTAGCCGGAGGGTATCCCGACGAAATCGACGAACGGCGAGGGTTGCCTTTGACGCCTTGATGTTGCTCGCGGCTCACGGTGCTCACCGCCGCCGCCGATTTCCAGACGAGGCGGCCGACCTCACCCTAGGGCGCCCCAAATCAGCGCGCAGGCACGGAGGAAAAGACGAAACGGGAGCACGCAGCTTAGGAGCAGGACGGGGCGGGAGGGAGGAGGAAAGGAGGGCGGGTGGCGGCGCAGGGGCGGCGGATTGAGGGATAGGAAGAGGGCGGTGATGGCTAGATGGGCGTGCGATGGGATCTTGCGTGCATTGTTGATGTGTAGTAGATAGAAAGAGTTATTAGAAGCTTCTTTCAACAGAGAAACGAATTGTGAGTTGAATATGTCGTATAATCGTGTAGAGGTGGCCAGATGTTGAAACGAATTGTAAGTTGAGCACGTTGTATAACACAGAAGAGGTGGTTAAATAAGCTCATCAGTCGGGCTCGCATTAGGTACGGCACAGTTAATAGGCTAGGTCAACACGGTATAAACAGTGTTAGGGCTGACCCGATCGATCATTTTTAATACAGATACACATACACACATATATATAAGAAGTTTATTTGCTACTCCTAGGTGTAGTTACTCTCATTGTATTTATCGTTCATTTGTCTTGGGTACCAGATGCTTGATTGGATTATCGTTCTTCGTTCATTAAAACCTTTGCCATTTAGCCCATAAGACATGCAAAAATGGAAACAAACCTAGAAAATATATATAGTTTTTTAAAAAACCAAAATAGTTCTATATATACTTATAAAATGGACTATATAAAAAAAAAACTACACAAATAAAATATATATATATATATATATATGAAAAATATTATCTACTCTCAGGTGTAGTTACTTCCTCTCCATCCACCCTTTAATTCTCGATGAGATCCGTGCGTCTTTCCAAACCTAACGGGCTTGAAAAGGCTTTCTATATAGAAAAATACTATTTACTCTCAGGTGTAGTTACCCCCTCTCCATCCACCCTTTAATTCTCGATGAGATCCGTGCACCTTTCCAAACCTAACGGGCCTAAAAATTACAGGTAGGAGAGAGACACGATCCAATTCTTGTATGGCGTTTAATCATGCCGAGATATTTTCGGGATTTTGGTAATTGATGCTTTCCTTTTCGCCGCCCTCGTTCTAGGCAAGCGTCTTGCCATACAGTTCAAAGGAGTATGTATACGCAAGCATCTTTCCTTTTGGTAAAATTGATAGGTAGTATCTTCAAAGGAGTATGTATACACCTGCATAAAAGGTGTATGTATTCGTCCAAAAAAAAAGTATATGTAGCAAACACTAGGGGAAAAAGCAACTTTATGAATGGGATCAATGTAAGAATGGTAGTATCTGCACTTTAAAAATGGGAGTACATGTACAAGTATAGGTAGTAGTATGTATACGCAAGCGTCTTTCCTTTTGGTAAAATTGATAGGTAGTATCTTCAAAAGAGAATGTATACACTTTCAGAAAAGGCGTATGTATTCATCCTCTATAAAAAGGTATACGTAGCAAACACTAGGGGAAAAGCAACTTTATGAATGGGAGTGTACATGTAGAATGGTAGTATCTTCACTTTAAAAATGGGAGTACATGTACCAACTATCACCGGACAGGCAATACGTCAAAGAGCCGATCATTACGAGAGCAGGTGCCAACATCAATAACATGCTACATAGCCCCGTACAAGATTAATCAAGGTCGACCATTACGGAAGCGGTTGCCAAATTAGGTGCACATGGGGATTGCATATAAATGCTGATTATTTTTGCCGGGTATGTTATGAAGTATTTTACCGGGTTGCTAACAATTATTGTAGAGTGGTATCCCACCCAATAATCCAATCAAGTATGTAGTATCCGAGACAGATGAACGATAGATACAATGGGAGTAACTACACCTGGGAGTAGCAAATAGGAAAATCCCAAAAATATCTCGCCAGGATTAAACGCTATACAGGAATTGGATCGGGTCTCTCTACTACCCGTGATTTTCAGGCTCGTTAGGTTTGGAAAGACGCACGGATCTCATCGAGAATTAAAGGGTGGATGGGGAGGGAGTAACTACACCTGAGGGTAGATAGTATTTTTCATATACACACACACACACACTTTTATTATTGTATTTTTGTAGTTTTTTTAATTTTATATAGTCCATTTTATAAGTATATATAGAACTATTTTGGTTTTTAAAAAAACTATATATATATTCTAGGTTTGTTTCCATTTTTTTCATGTCTTATGGGCTAAATGGCAAAGGTTTTAATGAGGTAGTCATTTGAACATTAATAAAATTCTTTATTATATTTTCAATATGCTTGCCTCATTTTTTACTATTTTCATATGTATTTTGCGAATTCTTCATATTTTTCTGATTTGTTTGGATTTTTCTGATTTTTAAAATTTTCGAGCCTAACGGGTTAAGTGGGTCTACATTGGCCCATCAGGCTAAACGGGCTCGGACGGGCACATCATGGCCTCAAAGGCCATCGGGTTGTGCCTAGGCTGCCTCGCCGACACGTGGGCCGGCACAGCACGACCCGTTTAGTTCACGGTCCAGAATGGATCGTGCCTAAATGGGTCGTGCCGGGCCAGGCCATCCATTTGGCCACCACTATATAATCGAGTTCGCGTTGCGACGAACGAATCTCTCAACTCACGAATAATAAATAATATCCAAGAACACATGGATGTAGTCGAGTCTTATGTCTTTGTTGATCTCTCTGTCCGTAGGCTTGTGTATACAATGAAAAATGCATGCCTCCTTTATATAGGAGGAGGGGATCTCACTTCATTCATGATTAAGAAATATGATACTAAATTAACTAACGGACCTTGTGGGCCGACAACCCTTAATAAGCCTTTATTTAGGTAAACTGTTCACACATAATCGGGCCTCGAAAACAGACTGATATACAACACTCTCCTCAAACACTTTGCCAACATCATGCTCATGCCTAATTAATTATTTTTTCAAAAACCTAATGGGGGAAATGGTAAGAAGAAAAAAGTACATAGCTCGCGTTCTTGCATTTGCACATGCTACCCCATTAAAAACATTCGAATGAGAAAACCCATTGTCCATTGGGACAAACTCAAATAAGGGAAAAAGAGTACAACATATGTACATCCAACGATGAACATATATGAAGATCATATATCTCCTCTTGAAGACAACAACTCTTTGTGTCTTCAATACCATGGACAAGTTTATCAAAACTTGATCCAGACAAGGCTTTAGTAAACCAATTAGCAAGATACTCACTTGATTGTTTTTTTTTGTTACTATATTCTCATTTTTTCTGCTGCTTATATGGGTAGAAATGTTTAGGGAGTACACTCACTTGATTTTTTTTGTTACTATATTCTCATTTTCTGCTGCTTATATGGGTAGAAATGTTTAGGGAGTATATATTTTGTCATATGCGTCTTGACATAACTATTCTTCATTTGAGCGATGCAATCTGCATAATCCTCATGGAGGATTATAGGAGTTTTATCCACCTCTACACCACAAAACTCATGATATGGTTGTCGATGATCAAATCACCAAACTTACAAATATATAAAAGATAGAGAAAAATAGCATGTATCTCCTGACAAGGAATGAGGCTGCTCTTTATTGATATGAACTGACTATTACAAGAAGTGTCTGTAATATAGACCAAAGGATAATCCTCCTAACACTGGAGCATAATGCCTGTTATGACTTTACAATATAATCGACTTGGTTGTCTTCTGAGAGTGATTACCAATCATCCTATCTTCGTCTCTCCCCCTCCACCTTCCGCGGTCCTCCTTATGTAGTTGATGAAGCGTTGGCAGTTATCCCTTGGAGAGACGTCTGTTGAGAAGTGACGCGTCTGATCGGAGAGAGGCGTCAGTTGACAATGTATCAACTGTTGTGCGGTTATATGTCAATGAGTCATTTAACTGTATTCCAGTGTTTTAGAGTTATGTAGCGTCGCGTGGTATGGAATATACAACACATGTTCCATTCGTCACATGGTAGAGGGTATACCTGGACTCAGATCCAGATACCAGTTCAAAGCCTTGTGAGTATTTGACTGGTCGAAGACTAGGTTAGGGACCTTTTCCGACCAGGTTATGTATTATGTAACCTCTGGAATCCTTACGACCAGTGAGGTCTTTAGCCTTAGGGGTTACGACCATGAAGACGTATGGTTTCTGTCTATTAAATAATAAATAGATGTTTTAATCCTCGTCAATGGTGGACTAGTCTTCTAAGCCATAATGCATTCTCGAGTTGTCTCATATGGTGCAATGATCTCAGCATGATTAGTTGACGTAGCAACAATCGATTATTTTTACAAATCTCTAAGAGATAGTTGTAGAACCACTTAGAAAGACATATTTAGTCTATGACTTGGCATTGTGGGGATCGGAAAGATAACCAGCGTCTAAGTAACCCTTCAACCTTATATCTTGACCCATTTAAGGTACTTGTCTACTACCTGAGGATTCCCTGAATTATGTTCCAATGTCTCTTCGTAGACTCAGAACTATATCTTATCAAATAATTTACTACAAATGCAATATCAGGTCTGGTACAATTGACATTGTATAACAATACTCCAATAGCACTTAAATAAGGGTTTTTGGGCCCTAATGTATACTCATGCTCTCATCTAGGTCCATATGGATCTTTCTCCACTTCTAGTGACCCAACAATCATGCGTGTACCCAAGAGGATGTGATTTATTAAGATAAAATCTCTCCAACACTTTCTTGGTGTAGGTGGTCTAATGTATAAATATATCTCCAATCAAATTTTCAATCTGTAACCCGAGACAATATTTGGTTTCACCCAAATATTTCATCTCGAATTCCATCTTGAAGTATGAGCTCGCTTCGAGAATGTCTTCCATGTTTCCAATTATGTTCAAGTCATGAAAATATACATAGATGATGCAAAATTCATTCTTGGGTTTCTTTATGAACACACAAGAACATACTTCATTAATTATGTATCCCTTTTGTAAAAGGAATATACTTAGTCGGTTGTACTACATATGATTGGACTGCTTTAACCCGTATAGTGACTTTTGCAACTTAATACTATACATGTTGTGATATTTATTGCTCATAAATGGGACTTTTGGTGTGTTCGGTTGCTTGTACCAAGTGTTACATGTATGGGTTCAAGAAAATAGTCATCCGTGTGCTTAGTTGCATGAATGAATCATCTCATCCTAGATGGTGGGATACAAATTTGTGAAATATTTTCTCTAGATGTTGAACTATCTCATTCACCTAAAACAATGGAACCACATGGTACAAGACCATCCCATCTCATTCAACTTCATCCCATCAACCAAACACACCCTTAGTCCCTCTGGAATCTCCATCAAGATTTCAAAATCTAGTGACTCGTATGAATATGCAGTCACGGCATCCATAAGTTTCAAATTCAAACTCATTCCTATTGCCATGGCTATAAGGTATCGAAATGTTGTGTCATCCATTACAGGAGAGTAAGTTTCATCGAAATCGATGCCGGATCTATGTGTGAACCCTTGTGCTACTAATTTCACTTTGTATCTCACCACTTTATTATGTTCATTCCTCTTTCTTATTAACAACCACTTGTGTCCAATAGGAATAACATCATGAGTTGTCTTGACCACATGTCTTACGACTTTCTCTTATTAAACGAGTTTAGTTCATTCTCGATTGCTTCCTTCTACTTATCCCAATCTTGATGATTCTTGCATTTCGCAATCGTCTTTGGTTCCAGATCCGACTCGATATGAAATACAATCTTCGAGATGAAACAACTGCTATCGGCACTCATTTTTCTATAAAATACTTCTCATGTTTCCACATAGTTTTGTGGAAAACTCTTTGTCAAATTCAATTGGAACTTTATTAAATCTATCAACTCTCAACTATTTCCTAAAAATGCAGTCTGATTGTTCCATTGACCTAGTGTCGGCAGGTGCGCTTCCCTCTTCACTAGTCATCTGTCCATGTACTCCTGTATGGGGTGCCCCCCTCTACTCCTGTATGGGACACCACTCGTTGTGTCTTCACACGGGGTGTAACATCCTTCAGATATTTCTCATTCATGTCTGGTTTATGGAGTTTCTCCCTCTATTTAATGCATCATTTTGCGGTCGTCTTCGCTGCTTGAGATCCTTTGACCCAAGAGGTCTCCCCTTTTCTTACTAAAAGTTGTGGAGTCAGATGCAAAACCCAAAACCCGGGATGGTTCTACTCTTTCTGGTACATTTGCCATTGGTATATGCGACTATGTAACTCATTTGTGATCCGTGAATGAATCTGGCAGCTGATTTGCAAGATTTTACAAATCTATTATCCTTTGAATCTATTGTCCAGAGTCCTTAGAGCGTGGATCATTATTATGAAGGCTACTCTCATTCCATGATAGTTCTTGGCATTCCAACTTGGGGTCCTTTCCTCCCCTAATGTTGAAAATAGTTTTTCATTAAAAACAATGTTAGCGTATCTTGCTTTTAGCAAATCCCCTGTCATGGGCTCTAAATACTTTTTTATAGATGAAGATTAAAATCCCACGTAAATTCCTAATTTACAGTGGGGTCAGGGGCAAATCTAGCGGGGGGCTTCACCAGGCTTTAGCCTACCCTCCGGCGCTGGAAGCCCCCCCCCCATGACCCCAACCTCCGGCGAACTTGGCTTCCTAACTGCCATAACCAGATAAATAGAATAAGAAACAAGGTGGGAAACACAAGCATTTGTGGGCATTCCCGAAGTGGTGAAGCCCATAGCCCACAAGGCCCAACTCACATCCACCCCACGTCCCCAGTTCCCCACCTCTCCCCCACATCACGTTCCCTATTCCCTATTCCCTATTCCCAAATCCACTGAGTGATTGAGGAGAGGTTGTGATGAGGACATCCCTCCTTCGGATACACGCACGACACAAGACCCTCCAGATCTGGGTGCTGAACTACACGGTCCTATGACAAGAGCTAGAGCACGTCACTTAATCGATCATGTAAAGTCGTTTCTAGGGCTGAGTGTATTATTTGAGAACTCTATGATGCTACCTAATGGAGATGATTTACTTGTACTCAGGAATCTAGGACTACGACCAGTTCAAGAAGGTCTACGACCACTGCAAGAAGATCTACGACCACTACAAGAAGACCTACGACTAGTTGATTCGATTGGAGCAATCTACGACCAGAAAAGCGAGCACAGTACTCGTTGGACACAATCTACGACCAAAGATAGCATGGACTCCTCAAGACCACCCTAGGACCGGACCCACGACCGGATCTTCGACCGTAAATACGCAACACAAGGTGTTGCGTCACCGCTTTGAAACTAATAAGACTTTGTAAACATAGCGGGTCTGAGTCCGGTTGTGTACGCTTCATCCCACTACCGACAACCCTAGGTCGACCTCCTCACGTTCCCTATATATACTGAGAGCCGCCATAGTTTAGAGGCGGGTTTTTCTTAGATTATTCGCCAATTGCGGTTTGCGATTATCGATTTGAGGAACCCCACTTGTAAACTTCATCCATATCCGCAATACAATTGATTGCATCTACCTTGTTCTTGTGAGTTGCTTCGATTGCTGCGCAGAACAATAACCTTCGTGGTAAGGTCGATCGCGTGCAAGCGTGGTCGATAACGACAGCGCAAGGGTGTAGCGAATTGCGAGGTGACGATCCGCTGGTCGGAAGCCTCAAAGCGTCAACGCCCTCACGACGAACCAAATCGAACCTATCGGAAGATCGGTCGCCGTGACTCATCAAGTGGTATCAGAGCAAAGGTTGCCCGTTAGGTAATTTCGTTTATCCCCTTTTGTTAGTTGTGTTCCCTCACCTAGAGTCCAGAAAAACTGCCCTACAAAAAGTTTTAGATCGTAATTATTCCGCTGTCCAAACCACTTTGTGCCTTTCGCAATTTTATTTTCAGTTTTTGCATTGTTGAGTTCGAGTCCATCGTCGGTGTCTTTGTTCTTTGGTTTAGAGTAGCATTCTTGGTCTCTAGTTAAGATCGTGCACCGTCGTGCCACCATCCATCCTGGACGCACGACCTCCTTTTTCGAGCGACACCCATTCGACCACCCGCTCGGGATTTACCATCTGGTCGGAATCGAACATCTACTCGGATCCGACCACCTCTTCGAGCAACACCCATTCTACCATCCACTCAGGAACTACCACCTGGTCGAATTCGATCCCCTGGTCGGAATCCGTAGCCGCAACAGAACTAGCCCAAGTTCAGAGAGAGAGAGTATCTTTTAATTACCTATTTACCCTTGCTCTCCGGAAAAAGTTTGTGACCCAATCACCTCATCAGATCCAGAAAAGGTAACAGAAGAATTTGGGCTTGGGTCACGTTTGCAAAAAAAAGGAAGCAAAAAAAGTGCAAAAGAAAAGAAAAGAAAAGAAGCAAAAAGTGCAAAAGAAAAGAAAAGAAGCAAAAAAGTACAAAAGAAAAGAAGAAGAAGCAATTCGACCACCCCTAGTTGGTCTACGACCAGTTCCAGCCTTGCATCCTTTGGATTCCTTTGTATCGAGTCCTTGTTTCGATTAGTATTGTGCTAGGGCTAAGGGCACTTTTAGACCAAAGAATCGTGATTTAGCATGTGGGCTTTGGTTTAGCTTTGCTAATCTGATTTTATTATTGCTATTCCTTGCTACTAAACATTGCCTGTCCGAGCTCCACATACTTTCGACCCTCAGATTGGATCCTCGCATTCGCCTCCGCCGTGATCGTACATCCCACCTTCGCCGAATTGACCACCTGCTGCAATTTAGTAAGAAACTCATAAGAGCTTGGTAAGACGCTTGAGAGTGTGTGATTCCACCCTCCGACCACCTAATAGTGATAGGGATAATACCTTTGTGTTGTCTTTTGTCTCCTACTAACCATGTCAGGTGAAGGATTGGATGCGCAAGAGTGTGTTTTGAGGGAAGAGCTCATGACGCTATTGGATGAACAACGCACTACCGTTAATGAGGACATCGACAGTAAGCTTCAAGCTACCACGATCACATTACAACGCTCAATCAACGATAGTATTACAGAGCTCACTACACGCCTCGAAAGAATGGTGAACCGACCCCCAAACGTGGTCGTGTGGAACCTCATGGTGCAGCCCATGACCATGAGTTTGATAATGATAATGAGATGCACGACCACGACGCCTTTGATGCACGACAACGGAACCGACCGAACTTCAACCGTCAAGGTATGAGAGGTAATAATGTTCAAACAACATAATGCACGTGTTAATGATGATCCATATGCAAAAGTTAAGTTCTCTATACCATCTTTTGCGGGTGCTTATGATCTTTGAAATATATCTAGATTGGGAGATGACGGAGAATGTAAATTGAATGCTCACTTAGTTCCCGAAGTGCATAGAGTTAGGCAAGCCACAAGTGAATTTAAAAACTTTGCCATTATTTGGTGGAATAGGGTATGCAGAAGGATTAGCGCCTACTACGTGGGATGGTTTAAAGGTTGCTATGCGTAACTGATTTGTCCCACCTTCTTTTAAACGTGATTTGCGTAATAAATTGCAGCGCTTAAACCAAGGTAATAGATCCGTAGAAGAATATTATCAGGAGCTACAAATTAGCATGTTGCGTTGTGATATTATTGAGGATGAAGAGGCTGCAATGGCATATTTTATGGAGGATTAAGACGTGAAATTCGTGACATAGTGGATTACAAAGAATACGATAGCGCCCCTAGATTGTTCCAACTTGCATGTTTGGCGTAAAAGGAATTGCAGGGACGACAACAGAGGCCAAGGAACAACTTTGGAAGCATGTCTACACCACGACCAGTGCCGGGGCAAGCCAAAACAGCCCCACCTTCAGCTACACGGTCTGCTGCCCCCTCCACGAGTAGGGCGCTCAAAGACACCTCCGACCACATCACATGCACCCGAGGTAAGTAAAGTTACTAGTGTGCGTGCACCACCAAGAGTTCTTCGTCGGTTGCTTCCATCGGTCGTACCATCGGGATTGTGTGCCACCGTTGCAAGGGAATGGGGCACGTCATGAGGGACTGCCCCAGTCAGCGAGCATACCTTGCCACCAAAGACGGTGGTTATATAAGTACTAGTGATATTGAGGACGAATATGTACTTGCAGCTAACATTGCAGGTGGAGGAGATGAGATAGACAGTGATGCTGATGATGTAGAGGAACAAGTAAGCTGCTGTTGACACCGAGTATCATGTGAGCCTTGTCGCAAGAACGCGAGGCTTTGGCGCACAAGTGGAGAGAGCGGAGCAAAATCAACGGCACAACTTGTTTCAGACCAGATTTCTCGTGAAGGACAGAGCCTGCAGAGTCATCATTGATGGAGGGAGCTGCAACAACCTGTCTTCTTTGCTCCAAAATGCGCCATCAAACCTCCTCCATGTGCCTCCTGTAACAATAAAAGACGAATAGAGCTAGCTGGAACGCATAGCTTGTTAGCACGATAGACCAATCTAGAGGAGACTAAGGAAATTCAGCGACAAGTCCAAGATCTTTTGGACCGTGGGTACGTAAGAGAAAGCCTTAGCCCTTGTGCTGTTCCAGTTCTTTTGGTTCCTAAGAAAGACGGTAGTTGGCGTATGTGTGTTGATTGCAGAGCCATTAATAACATTACTATAAGGTATCGTCATCCTATCCCAAGGCTAGACGACATGCTAGATGAATTGAGTGGTTCTATTATTTTCACAAAGATTGACTTATGAGTGGTTACCACAGATTAGAATGAAATTAGGAGATGAATGGAAAACTGCTTTTAAAACTAAGTTCGGATTATATGAGTGGTTAGTGATGCTTTTCGGTCTAACTAATGCACCTAGTACTTTTATGCGTTTGATGAACGAGGTTTTACGTCCTTTCATTGGAAAATTTGTGGTGGTTTACTTCGATGATATCTTGATTTATAGCAAGTCACATGAGCAACACTTAAATCATATACGTGCTATTTTTAATGCTTTGAGAGACGCACGTTTGTTTGGTAACCTTGAGAAGTGCACCTTTTGCACCGATCGAGTTGCATTTCTTGGTTATGTTGTGACACCACAGGCATTGAGGTGGATGAGACAAAGATTGTAGCCATCCAAAGTCGGGCCGACGCCTACTCTTGTGTCACAAGTGCGAGCTTCCACGGCCTTTGTGGCTTCTATCGGCGCTTTGTCGGGATTTGACACCATTGCCGCACCATTGAATGAATTGACCAAGAAAGGAGTGCCTTTCCAATGGGGATCTGCACAAGAGAAGGCATTCAACTTGTTGAAAGAAAAGCTCACCCAAACACCCCTACTCTAACTCCCTGATTTTGGTAAGACTTTCGAAATTGAATGTGATGCGGTGGGATTGGATAGGTGGTGTATTGATTCAAGAAGGTAAACCGGTTGCATATTTCAAATAAAAACTAAATGGGCCTAGTTTGAATTATTCCACCTATGATAAGGAATTGTATGCTTTAGTTCGAGTGCTTCAAACTTAGCAAAGATTATCTATGGCCCAAAGAATTTGTTATACATTCGGATCATGAATCGCTAAAACATATTAGAAATCAAGCTAAACTGAATAAACGACATGCTAACTGGTTAGAATTTATTGAGTCCTTCCCATATGTTATAAAGCATAAGAAAGGTAAAGATAATGTGATTGCTGATGCGCTCTCTAGACGTTATACCATGTTATCTCAACTTGACCATAAGATTTTTGGTTTGGAGGCCATCAAGAGTTTATATGTCACTGATTTGGACTTTAAGGAAGTGCTTGAACATTGTAAAGGAGGGAATACATGGAATAACTATGTGCTGAATGATGGTTTGGTCTATCGTGCTAACAAGCTATGTGTTCCAGCTAGCTCTGTTCGTCTTTTATTGTTACAGGAGGCACATGGAGGAGGTTTGATGGCGCATTTTGGAGCAAAGAAGACAGAAGATGTGCTGGCCACCCACTTCTTTTGGCCAAAGATGAGGCGTGATGTCGAGCGCTACGTAGCTCGCTGCACTACATGCAACAAAGCTAAATCCCGTCTCCTTCCACATGGACTTTATATGCCTCTTCCTATTCCTAGCGCCCCTTGAGAGGATATTTCTATGTATTTTGTTTTAGGATTGCCTAGGACAAAGAGGGGGAGAGACAATATATTTGTAGTAGTGGATCGATTTTCTAAAATGGCACATTTTATATCTTGTCACAAAAGCGATGATGCTACAAACATAGCTGATTTATTTTTCAGGGAAATCATTCGCTTACATGGAGTGCCCAATACTATTGTCTCGGATCGTGATGCGAAGTTTTTGAGCCACTTTTGGAGATCACTTTGGAATAAATTGGGGACAAAGCTGCTGTTCTCTACTACATGTCATCCCCAAACTAATGGACAAACAGAGGTTGTCAACCGCACGTTATCCACCATGTTGCAGGCTGTTTAAAAGAAAAACTTGAAGATATGGGAAGAGTGTTTACCGCATGTTGAGTTTGCTTACAATAGGTCAGTACACTCCACCACCAAGGTAAGTCCTTTTCAGGTAGTGTATGGTTTTAACCCTCGTGCTCCTATTGATTTACTACCTTTACCGACCTCTGAAAAAATTAATCTAGATGCTAAGAAGCGTACTGCATTTATTCTCAAGTTGCATGAAACCACTAAAGAGAATATAGAGCATATGACCTGAAAGGTATAAGGTTCTTTGGAAGTAAAGGTAGGAAAGTTGTAAAATTTGAACCGGTGATTTAGTTTGGTTTCATTTGAGAAAGGATAGGTTTCGAATTAAGAAAATCAAAGTTGATGCCTAGAGTCAAGGACCGCTTAAGATAATTAAGAAGATAAATGATAATGCATATCAATTAGAATTACTGCAGATTTTGGGGTTAGCCCCACATTTAACATTTCGATTTGAAACCATCGTGGGAGAAGAAGATGAGCTTGAGTCGAGGACGACTCCAATTCAAGAGGGGAGTATGATGAGGACATCCTCCTTCGGATACACGCACGACACAAGACCCTCCGGATCTGGGTCTTTGAACTACACGGTCCTATGATAAGAGCTAGAGCACGCCACTTAATCGATCGTAAAGTCATTTCTAGGGTGAGTGTATTATTTGAGAACTCTATGATTTGCCTAATGGAGATGATTTACTTGTACTCGGGAATCTAGGACTACGACCGGTTCAAGAAGGTCTACGACCACCGCAATAAGATCTACGACCACTACAAGAAGACCTACGACTAGTTGATTCGATTGGAGCAATCTACGACCGTAAAAGCGAGCACAAGACTGCTGGACACAATCTACGACCAAAGATAGCATGGACTCCTCAAGACCACCCTAGGACCGATCCTACGACCGGATCTTCGACGTAAATACGCAACACAAGGTGTGCGTCACCGCTTTGAAACTAATAAGACTTTGTAAACGTAGCGGGGTGAGTCCGTGTTGTGTACGCTTCATCCCACTACCGCACAACCCTAGGTCGACCTCCTCACGCTCCCCTATATATATACGAGAGCCGCCATAGTTTAGAGGCGGGTTTTCTTAGATTATTCTCGCCAATTGCGGTTTCGCGATTATCGGTTTGAGGAACCCCACTTGTAAACTTCATCCATATCCGCAATACAATTCAGATTGCATCTACCTTGTTCTTGTGAGTTGCTTCGATTGCTTGCAGGAACAATAACCTTCGTGGTAAGGTCGATCGCGTGCAAGCGTGGTCGATAACGACAGGCGTGCGGGTGTAGCGAATTGCGAGGTGACGATCTGTTGGTCGGAAGCCTCAAAGCGTCAACGTCCTCACGACGAACCAAATCGAACCTATCGGAAGATCGGGCCGCCGTGACTCATCAGGTTGAGAGGATACGCACCCGAGGGCCGGCTGGTAGCCAGTGGTGCCAAGCAGGGGATGCGATGAGAAGCGGGGAGGGATCTAGGGCAAGGGAGCTACCGTGGCGCCACCGGTAGCCGGAGCCCAGAGGAGGTTGAGGAGTGCCACCGAGGACGGCGAGGAGGGAGCTGGGGGAGGAGAGCCACAGCAGCACCACCGGTAGCCGGAGGAGGCCCAGGCAGGGAGCTGAGTGTCGGGGTAGTCGCCGAGCCGAAGGAGGCGAGGAGAGGACAGATAGGCCGGATCTGGCCATCTAGGGCGTGGGAGGCGAGGAGGAGGAGGGATCTGCGGTGGAGGAGCTAGAGGCTAGGAGGGGGAGCCAGAGGGCTGGGGCGCTAGGCTGAGGCCCTATGAGGAGGAGGCGAGGAGGGCTGGGCTCTGTGAGGAGGAGGAGGCGAGGCAGTGAGGAGGAAGTCTGTAACCCTGTTGGTTGAGTTAAGGACTGACTAAGGAAGCCTTCATCAACTGAAGATTGAAGGAGAACCTCTACTGACTATTGGTCTACTGGTAATGTGGTACTGTACCAGTGGTACACAGTGTTAGAATATACTCAATTAGTCAATTAGCAATTTGTTATAAACTTACAATATAGTGTGCTAGTGTGGTATGTAGTGTTAGAATATACTCAACTAGTACATTAGCAATTTGCTATAATACAGTGTGGTAATGTGGTATGTACCCAATTAGCAATTTGTAGGTTTGCAATAATGGAGAAACGAACTTTGCGTAGTTATTTCACAAGCAATTCAAGTAGTGCTCCCACAACTAATGAGAGCACAACTCAACCAAATAATCCTCAACTAAGCACAATTCAAGTGGTACGGATAGTTTATTTTGAATGTTCATGATCATTTAAGTACAATTTGCTATTGTATCACTAATTTTGATGTATAGGTCGTTACCCACTGGAACTATATTTATATGTTTTGGAGATGCACTTTCCAATGACGAACTATAGGCCATTACATTTACTCATGTATGAATTTGATTGCAAAATAATACAATACTATATTTGTCTAAAATTAGCTTATTCATTTGAGCCTTTGAGCCCACCCTCTATTTGCATCCTGGCTTCGCCACTTGGTGGGGTCCCATTAACGTACGTTGAGAAGGTGAAAATGAGATAGGTGTGTAAACGACACAACTGGATTTACACATATGGGAAATACTTGGTTATTTCCCATGCACTAATTGGAACGGTGACAGCTTATGATATGCAGTGTTAGTGATATGCCCTAAGAAGCAATCATTAAGATAATTGTATCATGTCTATATTTATGAGATATAAAATAAATATTATTATGTTCCTTTGATGAATTGTAATTTATAAAGATTAGCAAGCATGTGATTTGTTTGTGAAGCTCTTTAATAGTTGAATGATGTCATTCTGAAAGGTTCCCTGGCCAGATGTCACTGATCGGACACTAGTGACTTATAGACCAGCGCGTGTATTGATTGATGGTCATGTTTCACCATCATAAATATATGGATATCGAATCAATGACGTGAGCACATGTGAGAGAACACGATGTTGGATTGACCCACCTTAAGACACCATTGAGATTGTTATGATTTTATGTGTCATCAGTTGGTCTCAAGCAATAATAATGTATAATCCTTATACCTGAGCTCAACACGGTTTTCTACATGTGTAACAGTACACTTAAGGATTACCAAACGCTACTCCATAACTGTGTTGTTCTAAAGGTAACTTTCGGGTATATTATGAAATATGCAGAGGGATATGACTCGTTGAATATAGGATTTGCCCCTCCTAGCATAACAAGAGAGATATTTGTAGGGCCCTCAATATGTACTCATTAGTCAAAATAAGTGTTACAACAATAAAACGACTTGTATAAGTAGTAAATATCAAATTTATAGATGTCCAGTTGTTTTCTACTAATTTTCTAGGCATAGAGCACTTATTACACTAACAAATTAATATAAATGCAATTTCTTGTATTTTAAATAAATCACAAAATACTTAAATAAAAGAACCATAAAACTTTCGAGGTTTAATTTACAAAGTTCCACCAAGTGGAAGCCCTCATATTTTATTCAAAAAGTTATTGGGTTTTTTTGTGCAAAATTTCGGTCTAAAAGGACCCAACTTTTAATAAACCATGGATGCCTAATTCCGAAAAAGTCAAAGGTTATTTTTTGCAAAAGCGCCAAGGTCGATCGGATCCCATCTCGATCGGGCCTCATGGGCCAAAACCAATGGCCCAATAGGGCCTTTGTGTTGCCCGCTTAGCCGGCCTACTAGGGTTTCCCCTAACCCTAGAGCGGCTCGGCCTGAGCTCACGCACGCGCACATGCAAAGGTGTGTGGCAGCGGTCTCGGCGCGCACGGTGATGACGACACAATTAAGCGGCTGCGCGTGAGCAGTGCAGCGACGACAGCACAGCTCGACGGCAACGGCAGTGTCTCGCGGTGGTTTACACACCCTATCGGTCGCGGACCAATGCGACAGCGACGTACATCAGGTGGCCCACCTCGTCCGCACGCACATGTGGAGGCGGTGCGGCGCGGAGGCTGCCTCGTCTCGGTGTTGCCGCGGAGGCTGCAGTATGGGTGTAGAGGCAGACGGAGGCGACCATGGTGTGGAGGTGTCGAGATCATCCCATCTCTCTTCTTGTCCGCCGGGTCGGCGCATGGTATGGTGGAGGCGGGCCACAACGCTAAAGCGTCAATTTGGTCGGCGACGTGCGACGTGGAGGCGGCTCATGACACACCTCGCCCGACGGCGAGGTCCTTGCACTATGGAGTCCGGTGATGAGCCCGATCCCCGTCGGTGGTGCGTCGCGGAGGTGATGCCTTTTCTCGATCCGGCATCAGTGCACCGCGGAGGCTGCGCCCAGTGCTAGGTTAACGGCGGCGGTGCGCACGCGAAGGCGTGTTGCCGTTGCCTAGACAATCTTGATGGAGTTCGGGGCGAGAGCGTGAAGTGGCACATCCGATCTGCTCGGTTAGCCGAGACGGTGCCCAGTCGATGGTAGTGCGGAGGTGTATGACCAATGCGGTCGGCGCGCACAGAGAGGCGTGAACCCAACTGGCAGAGGGATTGAAGGTGACGAACAGTAGAAGAGAAATTAATATACTAAAAAGAACATTACTGGTAGAATTGAAAACGTATATCAAAGCAACGTACCAAGAAGCCTGGGTTTAGAGTATTATTGTGCTGATAATGTGTTGTATAATCGAGGTCGTGTTGGCGATGAACGAATATCTCAACTTACATATAATAAACAATAGACAAGAACATAAGGATATAGTCTCATCCTTCCCTTTTTATTGATCTATTTGCTTGTATACTTGTGTGTACAATGAGATGCCCATGTCCCCCTTTGTACAGGAGGAGGGTGACGAAGATTAAAACCTCTATTTATTATTTATTATATAGAGATCATACGTCTTCATGATCGTAAACCCTAAGGCTAACGACCTCATTGGTCGTAAGAATTCCAGAGGTTACATAGTACCCAATCTGGTCGGACATGGTTCCAAACCTAGTCTCCGACCAGTCAAATGCTCACAAGGTTTTGAACTGGTGTCTGGATCGACAACCAGACATATACTTTACCGAGTGACGAATGGAACATGTGCTATATATTCCATACCACGCGACGCTACAATACTGGAGTACGGTTACATGACTCATTGACATATAATCGCTTTGTGATTGATACATTGTCAACTGAAGCCTCTCTCCGACCAGACGCGTTACTTCTTAACAGACGCATCTCCAAGGGACAACTGCCAACGTTTCATCAACTACATAAGGAGGACCGTGGAAGGATAAGAGGAGGGACCGAAGAGAATCATCGACTGGAATCACTCTCGGAAGATAGTCAGTCGATTAGATTGTAAAGCCGTAGCAAGCATTGTGCTCCAGTGTTAAGGGAGTTAGTCTTTGGTCTAGATTACAGATACACTTTGTAACAGCCAGTTCATATCAATAAAGAGCAGCCACATTCCTTACCAAGTGATACGTGTCACTTTTTCTCTTTCTTTTTATATACTCATAAGTTCGGTGATTTGATCGTCGACAGAAGGGGTCTCCATTTATGCGTGAGAAAACAATATAAGACTAAACTAACTAATCGTTCCTCGAAAATGGACGGATATATGACATAATCCCATTATTATTCGTTCTACATCAGGGAGAAACAATACAAAATCCTGATATTCTTACTATTGAATATGCACGGACTGTGTTTATTGGTTTTTCTGAGTGACAAGTAGGAGTGATCCAACTTGTCAATGTTGGGGAGGCATAAGTGGGAGCAGGGAAGGTGGACTCAACGAGACGTGTTCATACAAGACGGGGATGTTTGGTCTCATGTTGTTTTACATGAGACAGCCAGACAGGTTATATGGAGACGACGATTGGTTGCTTGTATGAGATATGGGTGTGGTGACCTTGGATTAGGGTGCGGCGACCTTGCCACTACAACTCACCCAAACTCCCAAAAGGCGAAAGCATTAGCACACACCGTGCGCTAGCTCCCCGTCCTGTAACCACCGCCCCGACCCTAGCGATTCCGGCGAGGGCAGCCACGAGAGAAATTAACCAGTAACACTTTTCTGAATTTTTTCAGTTGCCGCGCTCATCAAACATCGGTAACACTAGCACTAACAGATGTATGCATACATTCAACACACAGGCCACGCGGTTAATTTGACGGCATCTTGGACTTGTGATAAAACCCGGTCTGTTATTGTGGTGGTCGTGTAAAACGGTGGTGGGATTAGTCTCATATTGTGTGTTTAAAGTGAGTTATAGTCATATAATACTTGTTGAGTTCAAATGTAGCATATCTGGATTAACCTTTTTATACGAAGCGATGATAAAAGTATAAGTTACGTGTTATGCATATGTAAATCCGCTCCACGGTGGACTGAGCTTTAAGTATATTTTAGACTAGCATGTTACATGTATGATCTATGCATAGCCCTATTCCATGGTCATCAATTCCCTGCTGGTTGTATGTAACATTCCGTTTTCCAGACCATGAGTAGTAGCAGCAGTTTGTCTTTTGTTCCCAAAAGCTCAAATTCAAATTTTAGTTTAAAATTTCAAAACTTGGTTTCAATTTCGTTTTCGAATTCCCCCACCTCTTTTCCCAAAATCTCTTAGGCTTGGCCCGTGTGCACCTAGCCCATTTCCCCTCTTCCCCCCTTGACCCAGCCCAAACCCCTGCCAGCCATGTCGCTCTGCCACGCCCAGGACGCACTCCTACCGTGTCCCCGACATGCCGAGCGTGTGCCCATGCCGCGATCAGAGCGCGCTGCGCCATGCCGCTCGCGTCACCCCACCTGCTCGCCTGCCCATCCCGTCCCATCGCCGGGCAACTCCCAGCACACGTTGCTCGCCACCTGCCTCGGCCCTCCAAGTCGTCGTTGCACGTCCCGTGTCATTGTTGCGCAGAGCACGCCCATCACGCGTGTTCGCCGCTCCCGCCAGTCCTCGCCCATGCCGCGTGCCATCGGCCCTCCAACAGCTCCATCTCCCCACCTCGTGGCTATTTAAGCCCCTCCTCACCTTCGTCCGGTCTCCATTTGCCCTCCAGCTCCCTCCCTTACCCCCGAGGGCCACCCGAACCCATTCTCCCTCACCTCTGGCCGATTCTCCCCCTTTCGTCGCCGAGCAAGATTCTCGGTGCATCGGTCCAATTGCTTGAACCAGGAGCACCAGAGGACGCTCCAAGCATCCCCAGCCTTTTTCTCCCTCTTCGTCGAGCTCTTCGTGTTGACCTCTTCGACGCTGCTTCAGACTTCCGTCAATAAGCCACCTCGAGCTTCCCCTGTTCCTTGTCAAAATCGGTCTGACAATGTAGCATCCTTTCGATTTCTAGACGATAATAAGGATATGAATTTTTTTTTTTGAGCTGATGTATTTAATTTCAGCCCTTCTTTGTCGTCCTAGCTCGTAGCTATATTTTCCCTGACTGTGATGTGAAGAAAAACCAAATTAAGGAGAATGCAACATAAAGAGGAAGAACAGAGCGTCAGCAAGCCTCAAGCCAAATTCTAGAGAAATTTTACGCTACATTCTACTAATAGTATATAATAATAATATAAATTAATCATGAGGGTATTATGAACTTTTTTAACTAAAGTTAAAGATATTTCTTTTGTCATATGATCTTACATGTATAAATTACAATTATACTTTCTTAAAATTCTACTACTCGTACTTGTAGATATAGTATAACTAAATCTTGACTAATATGAATTGTTCGGTAAAAAAAAAAGACAGTTTCGTATTAATTAAGTGCAGTAAAGCAACTCAAATTCTGAGTGTATCGACGTCTACTGTAGTAATGACTGTGACGGCACGACCTCCGTCTGCTTCACCGTCCTCGATGTCGCCGTCGGGGAGTCACGAGCGCCTAGATCGTGACGAGGGCCACCGGTGGCACGAAGCACTCGAAGGATCTCCGGCCATGGACGACATGGCGCGAAGCCCAGGCGACAGATCTCCGGCCATGGACGGCATCATCGCCTCCCCGTCGCCCTCGCGGTCAGCTGCGAGCCAGCGACGAGGAAGAGGTGACGGCGCGGGGTAGAGTGCGGACGGTTAGGGGTAAGAGAGAGTGGAGATGAGTCATCGTACGTATCCCACTTTGCTGCGCGTCACGAGCCAGGCTCGCAAAAAAATGAGCATCATTTTTCGTTTTTTGCAGGCCTGGCTACATCCTCTTGTATGCATACGTGGCAACAGGCCCCATTCACTCGTCCGAGAAACTAAACGTGCTGAATGACATGGAGGATGAGGATGTGATGTTATAGGACCCAGATCCTCTGTATTTTGGCTTGTGATCTTCCGGGTGGTATTATGGTCTGCGGCACGAATCTTAAGGCCACTGCACCAGATAGGATTTGACCGGACCCCTACAGGTTTCTGGTTCTAGAAGCTCCGCCACGGATCTGGCGGGAACAGTCGATTTAAGACGCATTTTACTCCTAGGCGTTGTTCACTCTGATTGTTATATACTCTCGCTAACTGGCCCCTGGTGCGGAAGATCACGTTAGTGGCTACACATCACTGGCTCCTTTTCTACTTTTAGGGATTATTTGGATAGAGAAGACCTTATGATTTAGCTCAAACTTGAATTAAATTCCAAAAAATCGCCCAAACACCTCGTTAGAAAATGAAACAATAAACAAAGCGCCTGCACTTCCGTCAATAAGCCACCTCGAGCTTCCCTGTTCCTTGTCAAATTCGGGTCTGACAATGTAGCATCCTTTCGATTTCTAGACGATAATAAGGATATGAATTTTTTTTTTTGAGCTGATGTATTTAATTTCAGCCCTTCTTTGTCGTCCTAGCTCGTAGCTATATTTTCCCTGACTGTGATGTGAAGAAAAACCAAATTAAGGAGAATGCAACATAAAGAGGAAGAATAGAGCGTCAGCAAGCCTCAAGCCAAATTCTAGAGAAATTTTACGCTACATTCTACTAATAGTATATAATAATAATATAAATTAATCATGAGGGTATTATGAACTTTTTTAACTAAAGTTAAAGATATTTCTTTTGTCATATGATCTTACATGTATAAATTACAATTATACTTTCTTAAAATTCTACTACTCGTACTTGTAGATATAGTATAACTAAATCTTGACTAATATGAATTGTTCGGTAAAAAAAAAAAGACAGTTTCGTATTAATTAAGTGCAGTAAAGCAACTCAAATTCTGAGTGTATCGACGTCTACTGTAGTAATGACTGTGACGGCACGACCTCCGTCTGCTTCACCGTCCTCGATGTCGCCGTCGGGGAGTCACGAGCGCCTAGATCGTGACGAGGGCCACCGGTGGCACGAAGCACTCGAAGGATCTCCGGCCATGGACGACATGGCGCGAAGCCCAGGCGACAGATCTCCGGCCATGGACGGCGTCATCGCCTCCCCGTCGCCCTCGCGGTCAGCTGCGAGCCAGCGACGAGGAAGAGGTGACGGCGCGGGGTAGAGTGCGGACGGTTAGGGGTAAGAGAGAGTGGAGATGAGTCATCGTACGTATCCCACTTTGCTGCGCGTCACGAGCCAGGCTCGCAAAAAAATGAGCATCATTTTTCGTTTTTTGCAGGCCTGGCTACATCCTCTTGTATGCATACGTGGCAACAGGCCCCATTCACTCGTCCGAGAAACTAAACGTGCTGAATGACATGGAGGATGAGGAGGTGATGTTATAGGACCCAGATCCTCTGTATTTTGGCTTGTGATCTTCCGGGTGGTATTATGGTCTGCGGCACGAATCTTAAGGCCACTGCACCAGATAGGATTTGACCGGACCCCTACAGGTTTCTGGTTCTAGAAGCTCCGCCACGGATCTGGCGGGAACAGTCGATTTAAGACGCATTTTACTCCTAGGCGTTGTTCACTCTGATTGTTATATACTCTCGCTAACTGGCCCCTGGTGCGGAAGATCACGTTAGTGGCTACACATCACTGGCTCCTTTTCTACTTTTAGGGATTATTTGGATAGAGAAGACCTTATGATTTAGCTCAAACTTGAATTAAATTCCAAAAAATCGCCCAAACACCTCGTTAGAAAATGAAACAATAAACAAAGTTGCAGGTAGAGATCAAATGAGCCTGAAGGCCTAAAACCCAACCATGAGCGGATGATGGGATGCGCTGGAGAGTCGAGAAAAGAGACGATCGGCGGGCATCATGAGGAGGACAATCAGAGGGTGAATGATTGTAGTTCACAGTGGAGACTTTTCCTTCAAATCTACTGTCTTTTAAATTGTTAACCTACCAACACAATAAGAACAGAAAAAAAAGGCAACAAATATATATATAGAGTAGCAAATCTCAAACTCTAACATGTGGTGCAATAATTGTAGCTTCAGTAGTCTATTGGAAATTTAAACACGATCGGTCTTTTTCAATTAGATACCATGGTAATGAATAATGTATTTCTGCAGTGCGGTACCGTAGCGGATTAAAGAAAAAACAGATATTTTACTTTCGGCTTCTCTCTCACATGCAAAAAACAGAATGCATGTATTAATCACTTAAGAGTCTTGAATTAATCGCATGCAGTGGCACTAAACCTTGGATGATGCAAAGCACAAGGACTCAAAAGTGCAAGGAAAAAGTCACGTATGAAGCTATGTATTTTACCAAGCAGAGTATTTTTCAATCAATGCTCACAGCCAAATATCTAGTTAATTCTCCCTCATACGCATAGGCTAAAAAACAGCTGCTACACATCAATAATCAAAACTAACAAGTAACATCCATCACATCGATACTTCCCAGCAAGATTTTGATGCATCTGCTTGTATGCCCGCCGATCGAGATAGGCTAGTGGCCTCAGCCTCTTCTCGCGTGAACAAACGCCTCGGGCTTCGGCCGCCTCTTCTCGAGCCGTAAAAAAAAACAGACGCACGTCCCAGCCGCCCCTAGCGCCTTCTCTAGCCTGCTCGGCCGTGCCCTGCAAAAACGACTACCCCTGTCTTTAGGCCGCCCCTATCTTATACGGCTGCTGGTCCTACTCCGTAAACAACAAGGAGACCCTGTCCTTTACGTCACCACCAGAAAAGAACCAGCTGCACTTCTTTCCCAATCCGATCGCACATCTCTCCCTGGCCAAACAAAATCGGTACGACCCTTTTTTATCTCCCTGCCAAGGAACTCCCTATACAGCCCGTCTCAACTATATATCTCTCCATCCAACAAATCAAATCATGCACGCATCCTTTATCTCCTTACGCTCCAACTCGAGCTCGACCGCATCCTCCAGCATCCTCGACCCTCTGGACCATAACTTCGCATTAAGTCATCTCCTGGTCATCGCCGTAGACCACGATCGCCTCCGAGTTACCCTGCACATGAAAGACCAAAGCAATATATTTTCCCGGCACAAGTTCTTTCCAACTTGACCGATATAAGTCCACACACCACGACACGCCTCAAATAATATCTGTAAATAACATTGTCAATTATTCATCAACTAAAATATATTAGACTTAGCTACATGATCTAACAGAACCAAATCAAAGCAAGCAATAAGAAGCGAGATCGATGTCCAAATGACTCCAATTATAACCCTCACCTGGGAGAATGGTCAGCCTTTACTAACCCGTTCACCATCTGCTCTACCTTTCTTCTTGATTTTTCTCTATTCCAAGCGCCGACTTTGGCACCGCATGATTCTGGTTCTGGAAGTGAGAGTAGATATGAGCGAGTGGATATATATATAACCTAGTAAAGCGTCGATTTAGGGAAAGAAAAGGACGACATGACACGAGTGACTTTGGATTTCGGTTGCCCCTTGCTTTTGGTTGCCCCAGTAGCACGAATCATACATAGCCGGATGATAAGTTGATAGCTAGGAGTATGGTTTCTGGCCTGACTCTTGTGTTCATCTTCGTGTGAATTCAGCACGTAAGTCTCGTCAGTGGCATGTCCCCTGTGAAACTCGGAGTCTGTGAAATCCGAAAGCAAAGGGAAGGGCCGCATCGAGATTCGTGTAGGCCGGCGGGGCCTCCTCGAGATGCTCGCATAAAAAACTGTAGCTGCATCAATCTGTTACTCCTAGTACTGGAGTACTGAATGAAGCCTGAAGGAAATGCCGCGTGCTTTTGCTCTGCTCCTCTGCTCGAGTAGTCCTGAGCTCGGCGGCAAGCTAGCTAAGGGAATGCTTGATTAGCAGATTAATTATTACTCTATCATACCCTCCATCCTGCAATTTGTTTAATCTAATAATGAGTGATGAGTACACTACTTACCTTATGACAAGAACTCTTGTAGCACTTACTACTAGTGGTAGTAGTATTGTAAGTACAACCACTCTACTGATTTAGTACTTACTCCCAACCAGCCATGCTGATGAGCTGATCTCCTCGAGCCATGCATGTATACGTATAATAATACTCCTACTAGTACTAGGCAGTGGTCCAACCCCTGTTCGACGCATGCAATAATAATCAGCAGGGCATTGGTTTCCGTACAGTGCCCTGCGTCACTGAACCCATTGTCCATGTGTTCGCATCGTTGATAGACGACGGGTTAAATTGAAAGCCTCTGACACCAAGAGTTGGTATTTAATCTCTTGTCAAAAACGTTTTTAACTGACTAGGGAGGGTTGTAAGCTGGTCCAAGAACACAGTTGCAGTTGCAGTTGCAGTTGCAGTTGCTGGCGACGTACGTGAAATCAGTCAGAGATGTTAACACTTGCTTTGGTGTGCCATGTGAATCCGCTGGCTTTCTGATTCCGGTGTGGTCCGTGTGCGTGCCTCGCCATATGGTAAAATTTTACTGCTACCCCTTTTAACTGCAAGGTACTACTGCTCAACAACCTACAACGCAGTCTTACATTACTTGGTGAGGTGTGTTTGTGTTCGTTTCACTCGGCAGAAACAAAAAATCTACAGTTCTTGCATGAGGTAGTAGTGTCAATTAAATGCAATTTCATTTGCCAGGTCTTTCTATACAGTACCGTAAAATAGTACTATATTCAGAGCAATAGAAGGCAGGGGACACAGGATACTTCTCTTGTAATGCTGGTTCTGTTTGATCGGAAACAAGATGAAATGAGATACTAATCACATGCAAACGTACCATACCCATCGGCCCCCTATCAAACGGATGTGAAGTTAGTTGTATACACAACACATGGAGTTTCAAGTTTCAACCGATCGAAAGGCAAGAAGGTAGAGGTAGCGCACCAAATCTGCGTTTCTTCAGCCTGCAGCCAAACAACATGCACGCACGAGCACGGCGGTGTTCATAGACGACCAGCGCGGCGTGCAACGACAGCCATGTACCCGTAGGCCGGCCGTCGTCAATGGCCGCGCGTGATGGTGACCGGCCGGAGCACGCAGAAGCAGAAGCGCCATGAGTAAGGGAAAAGACGAGACCTGGCTAGCCACCTACAGGCTGTAGCCCATCGTCTCTGTCCGGTCCAGTCCGGCCAAGTTTTCTCCTAGGCCGTACCGGCCGGCCGGGGGCCAGCTCCCCTCACCCCAAGGCGCTCACTGTTCCCGAGCACCAGCCAGCTGCATGCGGCCTCAGTGCCTGCCTCTGAGCATGAGTGGGGGGTGCACGCTGCGTGCTTGGACTCAACAGTGCTCGTGCCCCAGCCCATAGCAGCAGCTACCACTACATGCAGTGCAGGCACTGTGCTGACTAGTCCCAACCCAGTCCAGCCATACAGCGCGTTTTTAGCTGATTTGGCTATTCCTAACAGCAAAAAAGTAGCCATCGCAAGCCGCGTGTAAAGCACTCTCGAACCGGAGTAGCGGCACAACGGGACGTACCGCGCTTGGGGAAGCGCACAAGTTGTTGCCTAGTTGGTCCAAACACAAGCAGCTTCGTATGTATGTATGTATGCATGTTCGTGTGTTCCGTGGACCGGGAGTGCTGTAAGTTTTCTGCCACGGTCCTAGAGCGTGGCACCTCTACTGCCGTGAAACCACACATACCCCTCGCGTTCGGTGGCTCCTGCTACGGTGCATCCGTCCTTCCGCGGTTCACGATAACTATAGATGGCACATGACACCTGTCTAACCTTCGGCGGTGGCACTCTCAGACCACGGCAGCCGGCAGGAGAGTAGCAGCGCGACAAGACAGGAAAGACCATGTACCGCGCTTGGGGCAGCCTCGCAAACATTTGTGTGTTCCGCGGACCGAAAGCACGGTAAGTTTTCTCCTGCGATCCTAGAGCACGACATCTCGGTTGCCGCGGCGCGACGCATACCTCCTGCGCCCGCTCGATGACTCCTGCGGCGGTGCCTCTATCCTGCCACGGTCCAGAAGCATTGCAGCTCACATGCAGTAATTTTGCCATTACGAATCAAAAAGCGGCCAGATACTCCTATTCAGCGGTGTACGTAGCTAGCTTGGCTAGCTATAGCACCACTCTCAAATGGGCAAGGAGACGCAGGGATGAGGTGAGCTTGCAGTCCTACGCCACTCCTTGCTCCATGTAAAGTGTACACGCACTGGCAGCTCATAGCATGCAGAGATAACGTATCGATCGAGCCGTCACACTCACACCGCCATATAGCCAGTCAGGTCTTCTTCTCCAAGCAATCTCACACACCGTTCTTTGAAAAGGGGGTCATTCGATCAGGGAGCTAGCTGCTTGGGAGTGGTAATGCAAGGAGCGGACAGCAATAATAGAGGTATGTTAATGGCATATATATGTCCCACACATGTGTATGTTTTTTTAGATGCATATATATGCACGGTTGCTATTAGTAAGTAGTACGTGATATGGCATCTAGCTGTTCGTGTTCATATATGTTTAGTGGTTTATTATTGGTTCTTTTAGTTTTACTGCGAGAATGCTGTTTTGTGGAGCATCTGCATTGCTTTTCCTTTAATCGTCATCAGAAGCACATGGTGATCTGTATGTAACTATGCACCTCATCATTCTGAAGATCACGGATGCTTTGCCTATGGGCTCTAACCCAGAGTTTTTAAAATCCTCTACACACGTGATCTTGCAAAAAGGAGAAAAACGAGGAGAAAGGGAGTTACATGTACTTAGGGGCGGTTTGGTTCGTAGCGCCAATGAATCAAGCAAAATTTCGCATAGGCAAAACCTGGACAATGCCAAAATTTAGAAGAAAAAAATGAATATTGTTTGGATTCCGTATGACATTGCATTTCGTTAGCCTCACAAATTTTTTTGTTGGCATTGCTAAACATTAGTAGTGAACCAAATAATATGCAATTTTTTTTGACAATAACAAAATTCAGTTCCGTTCAGACCGAGCAGCCTCTTGGTACTACAGTGATGGGCCCAATAGTGTCCCCCCAGTTTTTAGTCATCCGAGGTGAAATGACCGACCCGCCCCTGGCCCTCAGCCCCTGTACCATCACGGTACGCGCGGCCGGGGGCGGTTTTAATGCAGAGCATACCAGTAGCATGTCGCATTCGTATCCAATCCAACGCTACTTACTCCGTCCAAAAACCCAACTGGTTTCTCTCGGTGCCCAAATATCCACACGGCACGGATCGTTTTTCCGTTTGTTGGGTCTCGATCAGCACCGTCTGCTGCACACAAATCTCGGCTGGATCGATCGACACTGCATATATATTACGCGCACGGCGACAGCGCTGGAGTTCTTGAGCCCTGTGGTAGTAATAACTCTCTCTTTCAGCCTCTAGCTAGCTAAGCACTCGAACGCGTAAGCACCGGTGGGCTTTGCCACGACTGCGTGTGTTCCATTCCATTTGATATCGGGCGAGATTATACTATATTCATAATGTGACATGTGGCATAGTCAACCTAGAAATTCATGCGTGGGTTAACACAAAGTTAATAAAATCAAAGTTAGGCCCTCTTTGGTTCAGCTCTAAATTCTTATTTTTCAGATTCTACTCTAGATTTTCTGAGAATTCACTTTTCTGAGAATCTGGAGCTGGAACTGTCTGTTGAAACCGTTTGGCTGGTAGGTTGAATCCAAAAACTATATGAGGGGAGATTAGAGACAAATAGATCATGTCACCCCTGGGTGTAATACTTCAATTGTATTTGTGTAATTCAGTGGCATTTATGAATGATATCACATCGTGAAAAAGCTTTAATATACAGATCCAACATTTTTAAACCACATTTTACTATAAGATTAATAATATGACAGACACATCGTAGATGTATCAAGAAGGATTCAATGTATGTACTAAATAATAGAGTGAGAGTATCCATTATCCTAGAGTTTGCGGTGGAATTGTCTAAAGTTTTTGAGAAAAATATATTTGTAAGACCAGATCTTCCACGACTTTGATAATACAATCCATAATATTCTTACCCGCGTATGCTACATCAATTAGTTTGAACCATATAATTATTTTTCCTATTTTCCAGTTGTCGTTAACGTAATGAGCAACTACACTAAGATAATCATCCCTAGCCCGACCACTCCATATGTTTGAGGTCAAGGTCACTGAAAATATACATGTACTAAATAGTTCTTTTAATTTATCACGACAATTATTATAATATTTAACTAGATCTTTAGTTGTTGTCTGTCTATAAACAGTAGAAAATATAGGATTATGCGTAGTCCTAATGTATTTTTCAAACGATTTAGACACACCAAAATTTAAAAAGGTAGATCATCTGAAGCAATTAAATGACAGAGAGATTAACTGGCTACTTCAGGACTATAGTCCCAACTAAGTACTGTACCATCGGGATTGTACTACGGTTGCGTCTACCTTATGGTCAATCCTTCTCTCACTTTACATCTTGCAACATGTCTAATCAATTGTCTCGTTCCACCTAAAGACTTTGCAGATAATTCATGCTTGTAATTTCACAAACAATATATCTTACCTGAACTTCTTGTCGATTTGACTTGGTTGTCTTATCGAAATATTCCCATACTCTTGACGTACTCGTCCTGGATCTCTTTGGTCTGGTGTTTGCAGACGCAAAGGCACTGATAGAGCTTGATGATGATATTGCTTGCTCTCGCGATTGAGTTGGGTCCGCAACATTATCAAAGGATACAAGATCATCTGATGAAATTCTGAAATTATCAATAGCAAAACTATCATAGTTTTCCATCATGAAAACTGCTAATCGAAAATTACACTATTATTATTTCATCCTAGTATAACAAAAAAGAAGAATAAAAATATACAAAAATCAATATTGTACCTCTTTTAACTTTCATTATTTGGCACAAAATTTATTTTGCCAAATTATCACAAAAGGGATCTAAATTGATACAACATAATTCGGAGAAGAGATTAAAATTGGACGGTGGCTCAACGAGGGGGTATGCTACCTATTTATAGATTTTTTTGTATTTTTAAAGCTCTCTAACGACCTTTTTTTAAATTCCAACTGTTATCGTGTCTAAACGGGTCTAATTGTGTCATTGGGTTGTGCCTTACCGTGCCTTTATGGGCCTAAGGTCGCTAAATAGACTACTCGTTCCGGACCGTACCAAGCCCGGGTGCCGATCCAATCACAACACACCGTATCGGATCGTACAAGTCTAACCCATCTATGTGTCAGCCGTGCTGTGTCTAGATAGGGCCAACAGTGTCGTGCCATGGGCCAGCCCAACAGGCACGACGTATTTTTTCATTTCTACTTGTATGTATAGGACAAAAACACTATAAGATTGGCCATAGTATCTGATATGTCCGAGCTCTAACCTTACCACACTACAGGTTAGGCAAGTTTATTTGAGTTAGACGCACGTTTGGTTTGTAGACACACTTATGACTAGATTTATTTTTTGATAACAGATCCCACACGCTAGTGATTCAAAAAAGTGTGACAATATTCTCTTTTACTAGCCAAAGTGTGGTTTAATCTTGATGACCTGAGTTTGGAAAAAAAAAATATGGCAGACTTGTACAGCATTAGTAACTATCGATCATGCATAGGCACTGTTGAGTTTTTATATGAGTACTGTATAAATATATCTCCTTTCTTATGCTCTGGACTTCAACTGTGAGGAGAAGAGGAGAGGCAGGTAGGGGGTGAGTGAGGCCGCTGGTCCCAGGGATCTGGTGGTCGCGCCTGGTGTTGGGATGCGGTCGCCTGGGGCAGGCGGGCACATGGGCGCAGCAGCCTGCCCTTCCGCCTCCAACAACTCCTCCCTCCCTCCCTCCTCCGCCCTATACCCAAGTCTCCTACCCTTTTCACATACATCATGCATCGCAAGTTCACAAAGCAACATCTACTATTCCTACTGCTGGTAAGTACAGTAAGTAACACACACAATGGAGCAGTAGTAGTGACTCCCAACTAATTACTACCAGTATAAACACCAAACAGCATGCGCGGTTGATGTGCCACAAAGTCTACAACTAGATCCTCCTTCCCCATGATTTTACCATTACCATTAAACTAGCTCGAGAGCATACGAGTGAGTAGCGGTAGTATTTTACTACAGTACATTATTAACTGCGTGCATGCTACGTGTAGTGAGTACCTAGTAGGCTAGTAGTACTGTGAAGCCTGGCCGCCCAGCTAGCTACCGGTTACTTCTACCACTGCAGCAAGCAGTGCAGTTAGCTCCGTCCGGGGTGGGGCGCTGACAGTGGGGGCCCACCCACGTACGTGCCTCCTGCGAAGGGAAGGCCGGCCGGCCGGCTCGAGCTCGAGCTCCCCACCGTGGCTACGTAAAATCCGGCGGAGTATGCCTTTTGAGTTTTGATGCTGCGGTCATCCGCGCCCGGTTCTGCCCCTCGGTAAGCCGCGCGTGGTTCGTGCGGTCTAGGGGCAGTTGGGTCATTTCTGCCGCCTCGTGTTGCCACAGATCTAGGCACCCTATTTCAGGTCGGGGGAAAGCCAAGTACTAGCCAATTCGTGTGGATTGGAATTGGACACTTCAAAGAAAGCGTAGCTAGGCTAGAGTGAGAGAGAGAAATAAAGAGAGAGAAACAGCAGCACAGAGAGAGAGAGAGAGAGAGTAGTTGTAGCGTGAGAGGCTGGCCTTCCTCTCTCTACCTGTTGAGACATGAGGCTGGCCGGGTTGCAGTTTCAGGGGTAGGAGAGGAGAGGAAAAGTGGGCGAGGGGAAATTTGCTGCTGCTGCTGCTGCTGCTTTGATAGCTCGCCTCATCTTCGTTTCTTGCATGTGTATGATCTTTTGGTCTAAAGTGTGGTCTTGTACATGTCGTCCTTGTATCTACTACATACATTACATTGCATGACGATTTTTTTATTGTGCTTGTGACTGCTTCCCTGTTGTTCTGGCTTGTTCAAAGCTAGCCCTTCTGCTTTCTTGGTCTCTTACACTTGCCTTTTTTTCTTGCTGAGCTTACTGCAGGAGAGTAAAATGGGGAGGAGGAGCTGAGGAGGAGCAGGCGGCATCGGAGGCGGCGAGGCCAGCCAAAAGGAGATTTGGCCGCCCAGCTGAGGAGAGGAAGGGGATGAGGAGCTCACACGTCAAAGGACAGGGGAAAGCATAAAGGGGAGGAGGGGAGAGGAGCGCTACACAAGCCAAAGCAAGAGAAAGGAAGAAAGCGAGAAAAAGCTTCAGAAAGGAAGAAAGCGAGCAGGAGAGAGCTTCAGAGACAGAGCAAGGGATAAGAGTGAGTAAGATATATAACAACTACAAGAGCTGAGAGCATCTGGTGCTTCCACCACCACCTAGCATTGTCTGTCCCCTTCTCCCTCTCTTTTTCCTTCTCCATTTTGTGTCTAGTGTAGTGTGTGAGTGGAGGTCAAGACTCAAGAGGTGCGTGCCGTGCTCTTCAACCAGGCCATGGCATTGCAAGAACAGGAAGAGGAGGGTGGTGATGATGGTGAGGAAGAAGATGAGGATGAGGAGGGGATGATGATGATGATGAGGGTGTGGGGGAGCTGATTTCTCCTTGTCCTGAGGTGCGCTGTCCACCTGTGGAGTAGTAAGATATTGGCACAATAGGCTCAATCACTTCTTCTTTCTTTCTTTCTTTTGTTTTCCTTGTTTGCTGTGCCTGCTTTTTCTTCCTTCAATTCATTACATACTCTTTCTTGTGTAACTTCTTTTTGCTGTTGTTGGTGGTTTGTCTGATTTAGAATGGAAGGAAAAAGATTGGCAAAAAAGGAAAAAGGAACAAAAAAACGAGCCGGGTGAAAGAAAGTATGGAAATCTCCTAGCCTGTCCTGTCCTCTTGTTGTGTTGTGTTGTGTTGACAGTGTTGCTTGAGATCACCATGTGAGGTTCTGCTGCCCTTCTTGTTTCAACACACGCTGGTCTGGTGGATGAACCAGTGAATGAGAGTGAGCAGCATCCAGAGAGCATAAGCATATCATTGGTTGTGCTGGTTTGTGTGAAGCAAAGTCCAAGGAAAACGGAGATGCAGCCGTCCATGCTTTCGCCACCCCTCCATGCGCTTTTAGCCGTTTCCGTGTCTCTCCTCGCGCAGAGGCCGTGGGATCGGCGGACCTGTTGCTCGTTTAGCCTCCCGATTCCTCTCTTGCCTGCTCCCCCATCTCATTCATTTCGTCGCCTCGGTTTGATCAAAACCTGTGTCACTGTGTGTGTGTGTGTGTCTCTGCTCGAGCTAGACATGCATAGCTAAGCTAGAGGGTAGAGACTACAGCAGCTGCTGTTACTCGCTGCAGCTGGGAGTACCCACCTGATCCGTGGGGCCGGCCGTGTACGCGCGGGCCCCGCCGGTGCCGATGATGTCAATGATCATAAACGCCGTCTGAGTTAAGACCCATTGGTCGCGTGTCAGGTTTATAAACCTTTTTAGCGTGGGCCTAAACAGTGATTGTGAATGTGGACTGTACTGAAAATGAGCTCGGCGACAGCGACTCCTGCTGCTGCCCACTGCCATCTGCATGTGCACAAATCAACAAAACAGATGCGTGGAGCTCGAGCACTAACCCTGGTAGTGGCTAGCTACCAGGGGACGGATCCGCACAATCGAACGCGCGTGACTCTTTGTATTTTACGAGTAATCCTAATCGCTTGAGTGAGATTAGCGTACGGCGACATGGATGACCCAATTTCCTGAATCGTAGCTACCCTCCTAGGCAGCCAGCCCTTCATGCTTTACAATATTGCACTGTACGGATACGGTTGGTATTCCGTATACGTGTACGTATATGGTATAGGCAGGTCACCGAGAACGCATGGGTTTGTGTCTCCTGATTGGTGTTTTGCTGTCTGGTCTGGACTACGGCACTGCGCTGCGCTGCACTGTGGCGTTGCATTGGATTCTGCGGTGTTAGGCTAGCTTGGCCTGTATAAACAAACGGATACATGGAGAGTTCCAAGGGCAAGAGAGGCAAGGTTGGTCGTGTGATGCGGATAGGCTGCATGACCATGGTCTGCGTTGGGCCACTGGTGTCGTACACGCGCGCTTGGATTTGGGAGATTTTGGTGGTAAAGTAACGCGCACACCGGCGTGTTTAAAGTTAAAAAGCGATCATCTGCTGCTATCTGTGACTGACCCTGCGTGTGTGTGTGTGTGTGTGTGTGTGTGAGAGAGAGAGAGAGAGAGGCAGAATGAGAAGAGTACAAGCGGCTAGGCAGCTAGCTAGCATTGCGCCCGTGCTATCAGGAAGCGGCCGTTTTCCTGCTGGTACTTGTGTCTTTTAGGAGCGGAGGGCGATATAGGGCCATTTGAACGGATTACATTATTTAGAGGTGAAGTCGTGAGTGAGTGTGTGATCTGTACCCACGGAATTTGCCATCTCCTTGTGCAGCAGCTCTTCTTAACATGCAGATGCAGACGCAGGAAACGGTATGGTGAGTGATCAGGTTGTTGTTAAGTGTTAACCAGTGAAGCCTCATACAGTTGAGACACTGACGCATCTGATATTCAGTAGTAAGTAACAAGTCATTGGCCATTCCTGCTGTACTTGCGGCGTTCCAACATAATCACTGGAGCATCTGAATTCTGCATGAATCTCGCAGAAATTGCATTCCCAAATAGACGCCGTATAAACATTTTTCCTGGTTTCCATTGCAGCGCAGTACAAGAACACCCGCATGTGTTCAATCCAGTACTACGGTCTGAAAGGCTTGGGGGGATCATGCATGCATGGGCTGCTGGGTTATTTTACGTGCGAAATTAAAATCTGCCAGGCTGGCTGGGACAAACACTGTAGTACATCTCGTACCTAGCTCTGTGAAGGGTATTTTTGGTATTTTTCTATTGTACTACGGTTTAATTTTGTATTCCCTTTATTGCTCGTTGGACATCTTCAACATACACACAATATTCTTACCGCCGCCTCCTAGGCTCTACCCATTCTCCGCTGACGCTGCCCCTGAGAGGACCGATCTTTGCTCCTGGGGCCGGCCAGATTGCCGTCTTCATCGCAGACCGGCGCCTTGATCTCGTGCTCGTGCTCTTTTTTCGGCGGGCTTTTGGACCAGCAACAATCAACGAAGCCTCCACATCCTCGTCTTGGTAAAGAAAACGTCGCCCGTGGCGGTGTCCTCAAGGGCGCTGCGCCAGCTCCGGATCCCGGGGTGGCCTCCTCTCTGTGCCTCGCCGGGTACCATGTTCGGTTGTTCGGCGCCTCCACCCGAGCTGGTGGAATCCAGTCGCCCGACGCCACCTCGATCTGCAACGATCGCGTCTCCAGCCGCCCGTGCTCTCTTCCTGAGCCTTCGTCGCTCGTGCTTTATCGCTGAGTCGTCGCCGCCCGTTTTCTCTCACGCTGGGCCTCCCGAGCTTCTAAAGGCCACCGTGCCCCTAGATTGAGCTCTTCCTCGCCGGTCTTCGTCCTAACGCTGTGCTCGGCTACTCCACCCTCTCTCTGCGAACGATGGATCCGCCACCTTCTTCTTGGCTTTCCTATCCACCGGCCGCCGCCTCTACCTCTCTGCTCTCCTGCCGAGGAGAGATGGCTTTTTCGGCTCTTTTGGCTCCAATGTATGAGCTGCTGAGGAGAGATGGTTGTTGGGAATCGTTTGGCTATTGGGATGGTTGTGCTTGCGCTCATCTTATTGATGGCTATTGGGATTGTTGTGCTTGCGCGTCTTCTTATTGGTTCTTATTGGGATGGCTCAGTGTGTTTGCCATCTAGACTACATGATCTGTGCTGCTATGTGCTGCTGCTGTCGGTGGAGATTGAGTCGGTTGCTGCTAGTTAGATTTAGTCTTTTTGTCATTTCTTCCGTTGCGTCCATCCAAGTCCTACCACTTTATCTTTGAGTTCGTCTGAGCTATGCGAGTCTATAAATTTTTTGTCAGTCATAGGAACATAGGATTTTTTTTGCATGACAACTGCTGCTGCTCTTTTCTTCGAGCCGCTGCAGACTCGCCGCCCCAAGCTTTTAAGGTCGCCGCGCTTCTTCCGTACTGCATCTCCGTTGTGCTTCTTGTGAATTACGTCGCGCTTCTTCCGTACTGCGTCTCCGTTGCGCTTCTTGTGCATTGCGTCACGCTTCTTTTGTGTTGTGCCTTCGTTGCACTTTTTGTGCACTGCGCACCGTCGTTTTGGGTTACGATCTGCGCTACCATACTTTTTATTATTCATCTTCGGCTTGATTTGACAACTTTCTCTATTCATATCGTGTTGTCGCGGTCGATTTTGCTCTCGCTTTTCTCTACTTCGTCAGCCCCTGCACCTTGTGCTTTATGGGTTGTCGCATGACCCCGGATGAGAGAAGATCTTTTGATACTCGACATGTTTTCCTAGGGTTGTATGCTACGACGACATTATCAAGAATCGGACTTGATTTTTCCTTTTGTAGTATCAATCATTTTCAAATGCAATACTATTGTATACGTCTTGCATTTGAGGGGGTGTTAAGGGTATTTTTGGTATTTTCTATTATACTAGAATTTAATCTTATATACCATTTATACTTTTTATATATTATCAGTGTATCTCTTTAATATATACACAGAATTCATAATACCAGCAATTGTATCTCTTTAATATATAGACGGTATTCATAATACCAAGACTATTTGCTGCGCTGTCCGACCCATACTTAGTGATTTAATTTTTGCCCATACTACCAGATTTGATTTTTAGACCAGATTAGCGCTTTAACCACCGCCAGCACGCATATTTAAAGTGGACGGTGGCGGGTGGCCGGGCAGCGGCGTACGCCAGGCCACGCCCGCTTACGGCGCAGCTAGGCCGCCGGCCGGTACGAATTAAAAACTATTTCCCACCGCGCACCGCCGCTCCATCCCGGCCACATACTTACGTAGCGCAAGGCCGCGACTCTTCCTTCACGCCTATAAATACCGAACTCGCACTGGCCGGCGTTTCGCAGCCGAGAACTCGTAGAACGAACATAATTAATTTTATTGGGAGGCGCGCTTCGCCACTCTTCCTCCGGGTGATTTATTACTTCCTCCGCTAGTCAACGATCAAGATTAGTCGCGAGCAGTGAAGTGCGTGATATGCAAGACCCCGGCACTCAATGAAGGATTGTCCCAATGCACCTAGTTCGTCCTGGCCGCCACTCAGGTCGTAATTTAAAGTTTTTCATTTTGCTTGTTATGTACAACGCAAAATTATATAAGACCCGCTTATGGACTCTTCAGCAAACTTCTACAAGAGGATGTTGCGAGCGTTAAATCGCTGGCAGAAGAGGAAAATGTTTAAAATAATTCGGATTTTTCAATGAAAGATGCCCAAAGGCCACCACGCTTGCGGCCCCGAGGTGTGTGTGTGGTGAACCGGCAGAGCTACACGCCCGGGCATTACTACATTGGCCACCATGGTAAGCGCTTTTCGCGCAGATCGATTTTCCTCCCAATGTTTAATTCTTCAATTTTTAACTTCATCCCCAACGTAATGCCGCCGAGATGCGCCGCCACTTCTTCAAGTGGATTGACGGCCCCTGAGTGGCATTCATCCAAAAGAGTACATGCATACAAGGTGAAACCTTACGCATTGCATGAGGAGGCACCGAGGACCCCAGAAAGAACCCGAGCGAATCCATATCGACGACAAGGGAAAGGCTCATTGCTATGAAGAAATTACATCCTTCTTATGATTTTTCACTATGTGTACTTACATCATGACATGGACGACTTGACACACCACCGACGTGGACATTCCCGTAATAAGGTGGGCATGGCGCATGCCCACGCCGCTATGAAGCCTTCTTATGCCACCAATTAGTGTTAGTTTAGGGTTAGGATTAGTTTAGGGTTAGTTAGGATTTTTTAATTTTTTTCAAGAATTTTAAATTATAGCAAATGAGGTAAAAAAAAATGAAAAATTTTGTGTAGCATTCTGACAAAGTGTATTTGATTATGTAATTTGTTGTATTATTTTATTTGTTAAGAATCTTTTGATATAACTTTGCTTTCGTACAGATCAATTAATGTACTTCATATGCTCATTTTGCTAGGTCATATGGTCATTATGATATCTGTGACATGTGCTCATTTGCTGGAGATTGTAATGTGGCCCTTGCGTGCACTTCGCGCCAAGTGTTGATTGTAATGCTTCGGGGTTCATGCATGTGGTTTAACTTTGCAAAGTTTGGATGAAATGTTATCTCGTGATTCTCTTTGATGATTGCAGATGGATATAAAATGATTCCCTTTGATGATTGCAATGGCAATAATATTTAAGCATATATATTGGAGAGATGAAGCGACCATGTGCGATTTCATTTCGAGCTGATCATGCGTAGTTCGCTCGCAATGTATGTTTTGTTTCGTTCTTCCGCTAAGTTCATATCGATCCTACCGCTTAGATGAAAATTTTGTGTAGCATTCGACAAAGTGTATTTGATTATGTAATTTTTGTATTATTTTATTTGTTAAGAATCTTTTTATATAACTTTGCTTTCAGAATGACAGATCAATTAATGTACTTCATACAAAGGAGGTCTCGGGAGGCCACGAGAGGTCTCGAAGGTTTAATGGAGTGGAATCATTATACAAAAGTTTGTACGCTTATTGATTAATCTGAACAAGACACTCATACGAAATAGCGATAACAAGCATGTAGTACAATGAAAATCGCATAACACGTGATACTATCTGACTCACTCTCGAGTCACTACTCTCTCCTCGCTGCGTTTTGCGTCACGCGTCTGCGCCTTGTTTTGCGCCGAGCATGACCCGTGGAATACGCCCACCGCCCGAGAACGCGTGTCGGTTCGGAGGGGGTACGGAGACCGTTGAGGCGGAGGTGGACGAAGAGATCGAGTCCGAGCGAGTGTGGTAGGCGTACATGTCGCCGTGATGAGACGTGCCGACTGGGGACACTTCCGAGGAATTCATCCACGACGGAGGCTAGAAAACCACTGGGGTACGATTCTCGCAACTCGGTTGCGCGGATGAACTCGCTGGAGTATACCGTGGGGCACCGAACCCGGAGGACATCCGCTCTTGAACGGGGGCACGAAACCGGAGGAGCTCGCCTGCGCGCGACGCTAAAACCCCGGCCGCCATTGTCCTTGCCTCGGCGGCGTGTCTTGCTCCCCGGTAGGAGCTTGGAGGCCCGTATCGTCGTCATCGGCCGATGTGAATCGCCGTCACCCCTGTGGGTCAAGGTCGCAAGACGAAACGATGTTAGTACAAATGAACACTCACGGATGTAAACTAAGAACCTCGTACCTCCGGATGTGCGGTGCGTGATAACCGAGGGGGCGGCAGTCGTCCGGTCCGGACGACAAGTGATTCATCCCGACGGACCTACGGCGAGAGAACGGCATGATGTTAGCGAACGTAAGGCATAATTACAAAACTTAATGTAAATTTGTACATAGCGACTTACGTGCGCGGGCGACCGCCCGCAGATGACCGACGGGAACGCTACGACGCTGCCGGACTCGCTAGGTCGTGGTGACCTAAGCGGGTGAGCACGGCCCCCACTGCGCGTGCCCGCGCAAGACGCCGTCCCTCGAACGACCACTACTCAAGTTCTTTATTATCTTCTTCATCTCCGCCGAGATGTGCTTCAAAACTTTTTATATACCGTCGGGTTCTATCTCGGCCGAGTTGGGCCTCGTCCATTGCGCTCTGGGACGCGCACCGCCCGCCGAATCAGAGTGACATATGTAATGAGTTCATTAACAAAAATACGAATATCGTCAACAAAATCGCGAACCGAGGTTGTAAGTGTCGACGGTGTCGCCATGTCTTGAAGCGCCGTGACGGTCGTGACGCGGCGCGAGGCTCTCTTGGTGCGTCGAAATGTCACCTCCTCCGGGCGCTCGGAGGAGGAATGGTGAGTCTTGCGCGCGTTCGTGGCATGTACCACTCCATGTACGCAGCTGCACGACTCGATGGTCATATGGACGCGCTCATGCCATACATCCACGTGCATCCGTTAATCCATGTCGCAATCCATTGGTCTTTGGTGCATTTGCTATCCAAAATATGCCCACCCGACCTCGATTGCCGCATTTTGGAAAGATTAATGTTACAAAAGAAGACGTAAGGATCGCAAAAATTACTTGATAAAATTTGACTCACGTGTACTGGCTCGCCTGAGGGCCTGCCGTTCGAGGGGGCACGAGCCGGTATCGACTAAATCGTCGCATTACGCCACGCGGCGTAAGGCTCCACCATATGTGAGAACACCGGTGGCGTGTCGTCGTCCACAATAATCGATCCTCGACGCATTGCGAGAGCGGCCGTCTTGGCGAACCGCGAGCGAAAATCAGCATGCCATGGACACGGATGATGTCGCCTGCAATAACTCGAACTCGTTGTGATACGAGTAGCACTCGCCGGTCTTCGCTGGCCCAGCAGCAGACGACGGCGGCAAGCCCACCGTAAGCCCATGGTGGGCACGCCTATGTGGTCATGTGGGAGAGAGGCCACGGATGCGCCATTGTCTCAATGGTCGGCCGCCAACAGGAAGTGCTCCCAACTCCACACCGCAGGAGCATGTAGCACACACGGCCAAGTTGCTACGGCAGAGCCGCCGCCAAGCGCCACACAACCCCAGATAGTAGCGCAAGGACGGTGATCCCCACCAGATCTGCGGCATCGGCTCACTTCGCGGCCAACCAAAGACTCGGCGACGCGGATGAAGCGGGTTCAAAAATCGCCTTTGTGGTTGGAAACAGACCCAACCAAAGAGCCGAGAAGGTAAGCAACGAGATGCGCCCTAACGACGCCCTCAGTGCACCACCTGGGCATTCGCCGAATCGCCTCGGCCAAGCCCGAGGGACGCCACGGCACCCTCCGGCAGAGGTTGGCCAAACCACGCTCCACCGACCTTCCAATCCGCTCTCTGAGGGCCCGAACAAGCGGCACACCGGATCGGAGACTAGTCAAGAACGAGACATCTCAGTAGGGTGATCGCCATCTCACCCCACCAAAAATAGAAGGTGTGCGTCTCGAGCCTCCACCGGTCCACAAGTGCGGACAACAGTCGCCGTCTAGGGTGAACCCACGTTGGAAGGACACCATCCTCGCAAAGGGCAACAAGCCCGCCTCCGGAGGATCGGACGTAACGATCGTCTCATCGCCCACCGCCCCTCCCGCCCGGCGCCAGGGGCGGAGGGCCATCCACGCCGGCCGTGAGCCACGACTTGCACCGGTGGTCCTCATCGTAGAATTGTTCTAGTAGCTCTTAGAGAGACATGACTAGCAAAACATACATAGCGAACATTATCGACAATGTGGCTAATTAAACATAGAAGAATGTAGCTAAATTAAAATTACGATAAACCTACCGCGAACGATTTACGACGGTTAATAACGTTGAAATATAATCGAGAGCAAGCGAATGAAAAGAAAAGAATGGGCAGAGAGGAGCGAGCGAGTGATCGCGATATGAACTTAGCAGAAGAACGAGCGAGCGAGCGATCATGAAATGAAATCGCGCTGGTCGCTCTCTCCAATATATATGCATCGCAATCATCAAAGGGAATCATTTTATATCAATCGCAATCATCAAAGAGAGTCACGAGATAACATTTCATCCAAACTTTCGGTGCAAAGTTAAACCACATGCATGAACCGAAGCATTACAATCAACACTTGGCAGCAAGTGCCTGCAAGGGCCACATTACAATCTCCAGCAAATGAGCACATGTCACAGATATCATAATGACCATATGACCTAGCAAAATGAGCATATGAAGTACATTAATTGATCTGTACGAAAGCAAAGTTATATCAAAAGATTCTTAACAAATAAAATAATACAAAAATTACATAATCAAATACACTTTGTCAGAATGCTACACAAAAATTTTCATTTTTTTTGACCTCATTTGCTATAATTTAAAATTCCTGAAAAAAAATAAAAATCCTAACTAACCTTAAACTAATCCTAACCCTAAACTAACACTAATTGGCTGGCGCGCGGTGGCCATGCGCCAACATGGCTGGGGGCGGTAGCGGCGCCAGGCGCCGTGTGGGCCACGCCTAACGCCGCTACCGCTTCCCTCGCGCGACGTGTCGCATCACATGCATGAGCGACGCCCGGTCTGCGCCAGCCCGACCACTTTTGCAAATACGTACGCGCGGTGGTTAAAACTGCTAATACGATCTGAAAATCGACCGTATCGGCAAAAAATTCGCCAAGTGACCTCGAAAAATCTGCGCATCATTTCTCAATTGACTGCTGATTAGTTGCGTGTACTATTTGCTCTGCGCAGGCGCCTGTTCGCTCATGACCCATACTTGACGAAACCCCACGTACTCTCCCTAGTGAGCCTTTGCCTTCCGTTGCATTGCATGCTGCGCAATGATTCAGCAAAATCTCGTCCTGGCAACGTGTAAAAGTTTTAGCTGAAATCGTGCAAAATGTATATGACATGTCAAAATTCCACTACGCTTTGATCCTTTATTGCCACGGGCCAACGTTCTTGCCTAGGAAGATTTGTGCTGCCGAGACGCTGCCTATTTTTCACCGGTAGACCACCCGGCCGGCAGAAGAGACAGAAGACGTGCACTGGTCATCACCGGCAAGTCGTGATCGATCGCGCGGCGGCGAGGCCATCCACGGGCACACGGTACGTTCACCACCTCCCACTTGCCCCCAACCACGGCGCGTGGCCGAACGGCCGAGCAGTGGTCACACGGACCACACGCCCGCGCGCGCACGCACTCGTCGAAGAAAAGCAAGCCTTGCACGCCAAAATTAGCCGAAACCAAGGTTGGTTGGTTGCTTCCTTGGATTGGCTTACCGACTGACGCGTACCACGAGATGTCAAGAAGGCGAAACTGAAGCGCCGGCGATGGAGATAGACGGCGACTTTGTCCGTCGCCAGTAGGAGATGGATGGGTGGATGCAACGACTCAGGACCTGATTTTTTTTCTGTCGACTCGACTCGGCCCACCGTCGTAGAGAGATCAAGATCCTACTGCTAGAGAGAAAAGAGATCCAAGCGTAACAGTGCAATGACCTAATAATTGCAAAGCCATTAATAAAGGGAAAGTGGTGCCCTTCGTTATAGAGCAATGATGAGGGGCTGGGCCGGGTTAATCATGGCCTGGCGTAGCATATTTTATGCATGGACCAAACGTAGCATATTTATTCCACTCCAATATTTGACAGGTTGCTGGTTTAGTTGCACGCACGATCAATATATACACAGAAAATTCACGGTTGATCATGAATAACTACATGATTTATAATATATCATACATTGTGAGGTTGACATGTGGATCTATAATCAAGATGTTAGTGAGACATCAATGGCATAATGTGAAGACACACATGTACATGCATGCATATATACATACATATATTATTCTATGGCTAAGCGAAGAATAGTTATCCTACGCCTAGCTAACCCGTGTGATGGGCCATCAAACACAATTCACCGTAATAGTTTATTCGTGTGGAATGTGACGTAGCGAGAATTGCGTGTCATGTTTTCGTGACGTTTCCGAACACGGATTTTTCGAGCTCGTTCGTCGACAGTAAATCATGCACAACAATCGTGTGCTATTCTTTTTTGCAATAGTAAAAATATTATGGGCCATCAAACACCGCACGACCACACGCATAATTGACGACTAAAAGTGGTTTTTGGAGCTAAGCCAAAATAGGTTGTGAGCGGTCACATTATTTTTGGAGCTCCCAATCAAAGTTCTATTCATAGCTTATTCTTGTCTTTTGGCGTGGAACTCGATTATGGAACTCGACGATTTGTAAATGCTATAAGTCGAGAATGGGCAAGATGGATCGAGCGGTTGGATCAATGCAAGTCTCTAGGAGCGGCCGGGATTGGACGGAGATTCGATGAGAGCCACGTGTCATGTGTGTGTGGGTCCCAAAAGTGAAATGTTTCTTCTTGTTGGAGTGGCTTTGTAAGCGTTGTGATGCTTGCTTGAGAGATCATTTGTCTCCTTTGTGTTCTTTCTCTTTGGATGATTTTGGTGCTTCCTTGATTCAAGAACACGGATTTTCCGAGCTCGTTGAGAGATCGACGAAATAAATCATAAGGGCGTGCACAACAATCGTCGAATGTATTTACTACTACACCAAGCTTATGGACAAGCTATTCTTTTTTTGCGATAGTAAAAATATTGTGCTAAAGACAGTAAACTATAGACATACGTAAGGTATTTGTGTTAGGTGATTTTATTGTGTAGTTCCAATGCAGTAAACGAGAATTCATAAAACAGTAAAACCCACGGTAATGTCATCATGTCGTTATACCGAGACTGTTTACATAGAAGATAGTAAGATAATCATGTTATTCAATAAACATGTTCAACATAGACAATAACTTCAACTCCAAACATGATTTTTTTTTTGTATTTATATATGGCCGAACAACATGGTCAATCGCTTCTTACAAAAGATTTTTTAAAAGTAGAAATAAAAAAGGTCAAGTTTTTCTAACGGCCAGGTAGACTGCTATCTCAGTCTTCAAAACTTCGTAGGCAACATCGTCGGCATAGGAGAGTTTGGAATCAGCGTAGGTAGCCCGAAACACGTCCTCCCATTGATGCGACCGTTCGAGAGTTGTCCAAAGACACACCGACTCAAGAACCAAGTTGAAATGCGTCCAGGAGCTCTTTTCCCATGCTCGAGGTGTCTCGCCTTGGTAGACCCGATCGCCTGCCTCCTCGATGTAGGAGTCGAATGGCGATGTTAGCTCACCGGAAGAGGGAGACCACCTGGAAGACGCTGCAGAGGAGGGTGTCAAGACGACGGAAGGTGACCATCACGTGCTCCGGCATAACCTTGGGCGGAGCATCCACCAGTGTACGGCCGAAGAGGTGCTTCGTACAAGATGGCCAGGTAGGTCATCAATGCTGGTGACACGACAAAAGAGTAGGGAGCCATTTATTTAAAATTATACTCATTTGTGCCCAAGAGTAGAGCGATGTAAGAATTCATCTTCGATGGCGGACGATCATTTTTATCACTACTACAGAAAAGGCCTTCACAAACAGTTCAAGAGCGTCATCACAGACGGTTTCGTAAGCCGTCCGAATTTATGGGTCAGTAATGACCTGAGATCATCACAGAGCGGTTTTTGACGATTTGTGAAAAAACTATCACAGACGGTTCAGAACCGTATGTGAAAATTGACTATCACAGATAGTTTTTTTTAGTAAAAACCATATGTGATAGATTTTTAGTAAAAACCATATGTGATAGTTTTTTCTATTGCAAAAAATGAATTTAGAGCCAAACCAATCAATTGCTGGACAGTAGTTTCCATATGCTCTTTCGATAGTTTGCAAGAAGGTAATTAAAAGATACTCTCTCTCTCAATCAATGGCTCACTCTCTGACGAGGTCGAGGTTGAGTAGAGGCGCCCATCTTGGATCTCATGTTTCTTGTGTAGTTGAACTGTTCTGAGTAAATATGACCTGTTGAAGAATTTTATTGATTCTTAATTAGATCTTTTGGTTTGGACTAAAGATCTTATCTTGTTAGTTGTGGCAAAGAGTTGTTAGTTAAAAGATTAATTTCAAAGGAAATACTGCAATAGGATTATTTGAGAATTTGAGTCAAGTTTATAACTTGTTGTTATTTGAATCGTTCCTAAATTTTCTGCTCTTTCCGCTCAAGAGATGTCGAGTTTCAATCGAATGTCTTTTTCTTATCGGCTGTTATTTTGTATTCCCTTTTGAGGGATGTGTGCCCTCAACCGTGAACTCAACTTTTGTTTTTCCAAGATCCTCGCTACCAGATTATTTCTTTTGGTTTCGTGCTCGCTGTGAGGAGCAACGTTTTCATGTGTGACGAAACTTGTCCTTGTTCGCCGCTTTCTTTTGAGAAGGAATCAACAGGTTTATGTTGCAAAGTTTTGCATAGTATAAATTGGCATATGTAGGTAGTGGTAGTGGTTAAGTAGTTGTAGTGGTGAGATTTTGCTATCAAGCTATTGGAGGAGTAGTAAAAGATGAATTGGTTTTTGATCTGTACCTCTTGGAGGAAATTTGATTCACATGGAATGTTTAGCTTTGAAGTAAATCTGAATAGCGTTACGACTGAGTAGAACCTATGGTATAGTGAAATTCTAGAACTTCAGTTCATGTTGAAAGGTCGAGGATTAGCGAAGGTATGGAAACCTTGATTAATTTTATAGAGTAACGCAATTGGATAGTATTGCGAGATTGGGTGGGTGACTTCTGATGATGTCATTGAGTGAGTGTGTTAGAATTGTGGGAAAGTTAGAGATTTAATCCGATGGTTTCACTATTTGTTATAAGAGAACTTGTTGTAGAGTTCTTGGAAGTTAAATCTGGGTTTTCCATTTTTATGCTAGACCTTTGGTCACACAATGATTTTGTGCAGAAAAAGTGGTATAATGGAGTTTCCTGAGCAGTGGAAAGATCATTGATAGAACCCTTCTGATGTAGTACATGAACGTGCGTAGCAAGGATTTTGAGATGTTGTTCTTGAAAATTTGAGGTATTGTAATTGAGTGGGACCTTCTTTCGTGGTGTTTTGGGTACCTTCTATCAAATTGATTTTGTAAGTAGAATGGGTTGCCTAGAGTATTCGGTGGATTCAATAGAGCCTCTCCACAATGGTGTGGATGACATATTTCAGTTTGAGCATAACTTTAGGATGTTTACTTAAGAGGTTTAAGCTCATGTGGTATGCGATGAATTCGAATTCCAAGGTTCAAGGGAAGTTTTATTCCTAAAAGAGAAACTGACAAAAAAAAGGATGTTTCTTCGGATAGTGAAGCGTTTTCTGGATTCACGTTTGAGTTTTGTGTTGTTGACTGTTGTCTTCCGTATTTTTAACTGGCGCTGTGTTGGCATGATTGATTCTTTCCAATTCAGACAAACCAAAAGAAGTATTTGGTTTGGGCATTTGAGTGATTTATCCTTTGGCTGTCGTGGTGTTTATTCGTAAACTGTCTATTTTGAAAAATGGATTTGTTTTCGTGATAAATTGTCAAATTTGGAATTTAACCCTTTTGGGTGGAGAGTTAATATTGTGTGGATGCGATGATGACTCTCTATTTTCAGTTGGATTCTCTTTGTGGGGCCAGTGGTTTAAGAGCCAGTTCTGTTGCGCATTCTTGTTTAAAGAAGGCGTCCCCTGTTAGATGAAGAGTTCGATTTGAGCATGTTGTGTGCTTTCGTACCAAAAGGGAAGGTGGCCCAGATACATTCGTTTGTTTCCGACAGTTGTAGGAATTAGGAAGGTTACATATCGTTTTGCCCATTTCGGGTACATACGCGAAGTACGCAACGTCGGTTGTGTTTTGGTGCTGAGTGAGCAGATGAGCCATTCAAAATTTGAGATTTAGTTAAAGACGTTGACCATCGAGTAAGGGATTTTCTCGATGAGTACCTAGAAAGTTCAGTTGAGTGTTAGGAGGCCGCTTTACGAGAGCTAGTTTTCCCTCGAAGAGAGGCGCTGAGAGCTAGAGTCCCTTGCGACATGTTCGTTTCTGGTACGTGTTTATCATTAATAAATTCCAGTCGCAGTTTTCTTTCGAATAGATTGTGTTTAGATTCGAGGTTGAATCCTGTTAAGGGGGGTAGAATGTAATACTCGGAATAGAATTCGGTAAATAGAAAGAAGCTAGAGGGGAAAAAAAGACAAATGCAAAAATGTCCAGTTCAGCGAGGAGGGGGGGTTCTACCTTTCTTCACCAAACTGGGCCGCGACCCAAAAGGCCCAAGAGGGAAGGGGGGAGTCGGCCAAAAGGGGGGTGCCTCCCCCAAAACTAGCCGCCACTCCTCCTCTCCCCACCTCTAAGCCGCCGGCCTCCCCTCCAGATTGGCGCCTCCCCCACTACCGCCCCTCCCTGGTGGTGGTGATCCTTCTCCCCCGACGTTGAGTGTTCTGGCCGATTGCTCCCGTTGCTGTCCCCGGGAGGCATGTATCGCGTACAGAGGCCGGCCAAGTGGAGGAAGAGAGGAAGAAGAGGGTGAGGGGAAGGGAGATCGTCTTCCCCAAGCGCCGTCATCACCTCCCTATTGGTCTTCAAGGGTAACGAAGAGATTACATCGTTGTTTGATACTGTTTGGAGGAAGGATTGATTGTTTGGAGTGAACCGACATGCTGTCTTTTGATTTCTAGTATAGATCCAGATTGTTGCGCATCCCGTATCGATCTGTTAGCGGCCGATCTGGAGGTTCTCCCCTCCTAAAGAATTGTAGCCACGATTCTTAGCTTTCCATAGCCACCGAGATCATGAGATTTCGCCTTACGGTTTAGGAGATATTAATTATTCTTTGCGCGCTATTCTGTCTGTCTGACGAGAAGAAACTGTCTGTATGTTCCTTAATTTTGATCTTGTTATTTTAATATTCGTGACCTCCACCCAACTAGGTTATTGTATAATTTTTAATAATATTTTCATATTGATAAAGAACACCTCCATTGGATCTGTAGAGTGAAAGATATGACATGTTCTTTGTTGCTGATCTGTGGTCTGCACAGATGTATGTCATACGTTTTCAACTGCCGATTAGCCGATTGTTTTGGCAGATTTAGTGAATCTTGTCAACTAGAGTTTCGTAGCGTGGTTCGTTAAGATTCATTGAGCACTAGTTTCACATCATTTCGAGTTACATGTCTTTAATTATGATTTTTTTCTCGTACTGCTGTCTAGTAGAGTTGTTAGGTGGCTGAATAGGTTAATTCTCAAATTGAAACCGTGATTATGTTGGAAAGTTTGGGGATTATGGTAGGGCACCGTAGCTTTGTCATACCTTGTTATCCTTATTGTGAATACATATTTGTGTAGGCGGTGAGGTGGTGAGTGGAGGAGCACCTTCGTTGCCTCCTAGCACGTCACAGCGCGGAAGGCAAGTACAATGTGTTAAGACATGTTGATTTATGTTGAATGTTATTAATACGGTGTTACTTCTATGATCCATGTTCATACTTCATGTGACACAGTTAAATATTATTGATGCGATGTTATTTCTATTATCCATGATTCATACTTCATGATATTTATTTGTTCTTAGTTGATAATCCATGTGAATAAAAGAGGTGACACACATTGCATATATTCATTTCATTCTTGCATTGTTCGTGTTCTGTCCACGGGAGTTGAATTGTTAAGACCCATCAATTCCAGTATGGGCATGTAAGACCCTCCATTCCAATGTGGGCAATGTCGGACACCCGTATGAAACGTTCTTCATACGGTGATTGGATCCCCGGACTTTGTTAAGTACGGACTTAAGTGAGCACCGACGGGTGTGTCACTCGCTATACCGGTATGAGCATGTGTACAGTCCCTTTCTTTCAATGCATCCATTCATTCCATTCATACTCATAAGTATTCAGAGATAAGTTCAAATTTCGTATTGAGATAGACTTATTCATAACCTTGTTGTTCAATTGTTTACTGTACTTGCTGAGTTTTAACTCATTCTTGTTTTCTGTATTTATTTAGGTGATCGTTGATGATGACTCTGTTGGGAGGGAGTAGACCAACACGTTTCACACAGTTCACTATAATTTACTCTCATTAGTAATGTCGTTTATGTCTTTCATTTGTTAACCGAGAAACTGTAATAAATAAGTTTACTATTGCATGATATTTCTCTTTCTGTTAGGTTTTTCTTGTTAACTGATGCTAGTGGTTCACTTTAATTATTCCTTGATTGTGTTTGATGATATTAATCTTTATTCCTGCCATTTTGCTATTAAAGTGGTCCCTACATATGCTTAGAATAGATTCAGTTTAAATTATTCTACAATTTGGTTGTATGTTCGTTTTTTAGGTAGTATCTTGGCTTCCGGATAGCTAGGGTGTTACATTTTTCCTCCAATTTTTTGGAGCGTTTTGGGGTACTTTTCTCTCTCCAGATTTCAAGTAAAACAACTCCTCACATGCAGTAATTCACGGGTTCCCTTTTGTTTTTTTTGCTTGTATCCCCACGTTTTGACAGTAAATAAGGATATCCGGCGACGTACCCTCCAAGGTGAGGAAAATCACCATCGTGGGCAGTCAGATGACAATAGAGATTTACTTGGACCCCTCCTGACACAAACCCATCGCCTCGGATGTAGCTGTCACAGGCGCTCGCGTGGATGTTTCACGAAAGAAACAAGGAGCAAGAAGAGGAAGGCAGTGGTGCCCACAACAGAGGGCGTCGTCGCCGTGTCCCCTTGCAATAAGCCCGCCCGAGACAACCATGGTATGTTTGAGTACATATAATAGTAAATGCTCGTGCTTTTTATAGTAATTCGATAACATCATTGACATATATATTTTACATCAACGATAAACATGAGTTTTGATTGCAGTAATTATTTAGCTATAACGACAATAAAATGTTGTTATGTCGAATACAAGCTCCAAGCAACAGGAGGAATGGACCTTGGACAATGTGCATCAGGTGCGATCCTACCCTCGTCGTCGCCACCATCAAGAGTGAGTTTACTGGGATTGCATAGGATCGCCCACCTTTTTTATGAGTCAAATAAAACACTTTTCATGGGGGCAGTAATTACATATGTACACAAGGCAGTAACAATTCACGACATTTACAGTAATACATATCAAAACAAACAGTAAACCACGTCGCATACAGTAAACATACGAATGGACAATAAACAGCGAGTGAGCCGGTAGTAAAAATAGGTCGGGGGGGTGCGCATGTGCCTACCTGTAGTTATTGTTAGTTTGTCACCACCATACTAGTGTTTTTCTCGAGAGTAACTTTACAGTCAACCACCGTTCGATCCATGCGTATCAGTGGTTTGGTTTTGCCGTGGATTCCAGGAGTAACTGTTTTTTACTAGCGATGAGGGTGACGTGTGTTCCTCTTGTACTGTCGATTTCACCACTAATCGGTTTGATATGGGATTTTAGTTCCAGATTAGATGATACCAAGACTTTTAGCGCCGAACCCACACGGGAAGCGCATGAGCTCGCGTAGCGCGAGGGGATCATGGGCTGGTGCGTCGCGCGCAGCGTGGCCCACACGCATAATAGCGCTATCATACATGTATATCATTTTTGCTAGCGCACAGTCGCCTGAAAAATGCTTTAGTTTCAGCCAATTTACTCACCTTTGGATCGCGCGTGGAGATTCATGCTCGAGGTCGTCTTCTTCTCGGTTGGCGGCGACGCTGGTGCGGAGTTAGGATTAGGGTTCATCGGTGCCCCGAGGGCTTAGAGGGAGGCCAGGGTGGCAGTAGACCGGTGGCGGGTGGCGATGCGTCGAGGCGACAGCGGCGCAACCAGACAAGGGTGAGGAGGAGGGCGATCAGCGGGGGCAATGAGACCGAAATAGTTAGGAGGCAATGGCGGGATATCTCACCACAGAGGAGGAAGAAAGCGGCGACAGCGGTGTGACGGGTGGGGGGCTGGAGAGGAGTGGCGGAGGAGGAGGAGGGCGGCAGGGGAGATGCTCGTCGGTGGGGCTCGTTGAAGAATTTGGATCCGCCATTATGTGTTAATGGAGTATTTTGGTAATTAATGATAATCATCATGCAGACTAATATTTCCATTAGTTGATGAAATAGGTTGAAACATATGATGATGAAGACAAATGATGGCTCAATGTGTTGATAGTCATCAAATCAAGTGAGCGATATTATGTGTTGACGCTCGAGTTAAGAACCCGATCTGGGAGGGAAGATCCTAAAGCTCCAAGTGTCGACGCTCAAATCGTCGATCTTATGAATATAGGAATGAAAAGAGGAAAATAGCGCGTATCTTCTAGAAAGTAGTGAGACGTCTCTTTATTTCTTTGAACTGGCTATTACAATGAGTGTATATAACTTAGACTAAAGACTAATTCGGGAATACAAGGCTCTTTTGAGAGTGTGTCCCAAATGATCTTCACTGTTCCGGCCCCCCCAACTTCAGTACGCATTCCTCCTTATGTAGTTGATGAAGGGTTGGCGCTTTATCGTGGAGGAGATGCCCGCCGGAAGCAACGCGTCAGGTCGAAGAGAGGCGTCAGTTGATAATGTGTCAACTATCGTACGGTTATATGCAGTGAGCCATTAACCGTATTTTTTTTGTCTTAGAGTTACGTATCGTCGCGTGGTATGAGATATAAAGCACATGTCCATTCTTCATACGGTAGGGGATATATCTGATGCTAGGTCCAGATATCAGTTCAAGGTTTTGAGAGCTTTTTTTGGTAGTGGGGACAAGGTTGGGAACCTTCTCCGACCAGGTTAAATATTGAGTAACCTCTGGAATCCTCACGACCAGTGAGGTCGTTAGCCTTAGGGGTTACGACCACGAAGATGTATAGTCCCCTATTTATTAAATAATAAATAGAGGTTTTAATCCTCGCCACCAAGGAAATGCGCAAGGCAAATGTATTTCTAGCAAAGGCTAAGTATTTGTGTCTTAGTCATTTTACCGGTCTTGGTGTTGGGTGTGGAGACCAAATTGCTCATATAGGTTGTCGTACTAATAAGATGGGTCTTGACTAGTAGCTTGAGTATGTCATGTGTTGATAGCACTTTGTGCTTGCTCTAGCTCTCCTTGGCATGTTGCCGATATTTGCGATTGTATTTTGCAAATAGTTGAGGCTCGTGCACAATCCTTGTAGCATGTGACTTTAGTTTGTGAATATATTTTGCGAACTGTTTGAATTCATGTACCTAATCCCTTTTGGCATGATTTTAAAAGTCGGCAAATGTGTTTTGCAACTTAATGAGAATCGTGTTTTCATTCTTTGTTTGCATCACACATCAATTGGTAAATTTGTTTTGAAAATTGAGTTGAGGTTAAATGCAAAATATCTATTTTTAGCCTTCTAAGTCCTTGACGGTCTTACCGCATCCCTAGGGTGGTCTAGCCGATCCTTAAGAGGTTTGACCAGGCCGAGTGCCGGTCCAAATATCCTGGTCATCTGATAGCCAGCTATGGCCGGTCTAACTGGTGGGACCCGGTTTGACCGGCCCCACGATCGGTCGACCGTGGTTTGCTTTTTTGAGAGAAGGTTGTTGCTGTGGTTGGCTTAGTTCCTCTGTGGAGCGATTTGACCACCCTCCTGGCAGTCTGACCAGCCCTTGTGAGGGAGGTCAGTCGAGTTGGGTGGGTTAGGTTAGGTTAGATTTTGCACGAATTTTGGAACGATCTCAACCGTGACTGTGATTTATAAAATATCAGTCGACTCTGTAATAGTCATCATATATATATATATATATATATATATATATATATATATATATATATATATATATATATATATTCGTATGCGTACTTCACTTCTCATATACCACTTAAATCATATGACGATACATCTTTATCTATTTGAGTATAGTCCAATAATGATTATAAGATACTCTAAAGTGAGTTCTATGAAAAAAAATCTTTAAAGTCCACTTTTTATAACAAAATTTGTGTATATACTTCTTTTATATATGAAAAATGGTATATAGCAAAAATAAAAAACTCCAATGAATTTTTTTTCAATCAAGTCGTATTGGAATATCTTATAATTGATATTTAAGTATATTAAAAATAATAAAATAATATATATGTTTAAATGATGTATTTGAAGTGGGGTATGTACTCCTGGTAGTACGAAGCGTATATATATATATATATATAATTGAGTCTAAGGTGTTAATGACAATTTTGACCGTTGGATCATGCATGTTGTTTAATGTAGGACATTGGAGGTGGAAGAATACAGGGTATTTAAGGCAGGTGCATTAATGAAAACGCGTTGGAAGTGGGAGCATGCAGCATGATTAAATAATTTAGAGGTGAAAGCCTGTAGTAATCTTGACTGTTCAATTCAGATTTAACGATTAAAATTGACATTAGCAACTTATGAATAATATAGTGATAAGGTGTTAATACGATCTTTACCGTTGAATGTGAATTGAACAAAAGTTAACCATCATAGCTATTTCGTTCCAGAAAACTTGTAACGAAATGTCGAATTCCGGGATGCGCATGAACTCGCCAGTTGCATGACAGACACATGTACGGAAGTCTTAGCGGTAGCAAGAGTCGTATGCATGCAGCTCGGTGTACCGATTTTTTATCCTGAGATCGAGCTCTCTCCACCAACCAAACGCCGAGCCAAACCAAACATGACGCCTACTACCACAGTACCGATGTCCTCTCTCCTCCTCCCCGTCTGCTCCACCGCAACTCCACGTCTCAAGAACCCGACGGCGACAGCGGCAGCAGCCAATGGCGTTCGGTGGCCGGGAGGTGGGATCGGTAGGCGGAGGCAGCTCGGGAGGTGCTGGGCGGCGGTGGTGGAGGAGGCCGGCGCGCAGGAGGACGGCGTTCTGCTCCCCAAGGAGGGGGACGAGGCGGCGGCGGCCGCGGCGGAGCGGTACGACTGGAGGGAGGAGTGGTACCCGCTGTACCTGTCCAAGGAGGTGCCCGATGACGCGGCGCTCCCGCTCACCGTGTTCGACCGGCAGCTCGTGCTTTACCGCGACGCCGACGGCGTGCTCCGCTGCCACGAGGACCGGTGCCCGCATAGGTGCCTCCATCTCTCTCCCTGCTTGATTTTACTATGCTGCTTATTGAATCTTGATTCTTGATAATTATGTCTTTCTTTCGCTGTGAGTGAGCGATCACGAGTGTTACTGTGTCGTCACGGTTTAGCTTGAGCTGAACCTCAAATCGGATTCGGCTCAAGATGAAAGATCTACACTGTTCGAGTTGAACAATTGTAATTGAATCCGCCTCGATCCGCGCAGAACTAGTAAAAGACAAAGCACAAATTAATGTTCGATAGAATTGTCGCTGCCATCAACTTCCATAACGAACCAACGGTTCGGCTGAAATAACTGGGCCTTTTGACCTTTCGTCTCAGGTTAGCAAAGCTGTCAGAAGGGCAGCTTGTTGATGGCAAGCTGGAGTGCCTCTACCATGGCTGGCAGTTCGACGGGCAGGGCAAGTGCGTCAAGATACCACAGGTACGTACAACATCTACGTTCTACGCATCACTTCATAGTTGGTGGTTGGTACTACTCATAGACAAGCAAGGTAAGAATCATGTCACACCGATGGATATATATGTATGCTTTGCATGCATCTGCAGCTGCCTGAGGGCGCCAAGATCCCCCGGAACGCGTGCGCGCGCAACTACGAGGTGCGGGACTCGCAGGGGGTGGTGTGGGTGTGGGTGTCGGACGCGAACCCGCCCGACGAGCGGAGGCTGCCGTGGTTCGAGCCGTACGCGCGGCCGGGCTTCACGGACCTCTCCACCGTGCACGAGCTCCCCTACGACCACTCCATCCTCCTCGAGAACCTCATGGACCCCGCCCACGTCCCCATCTCCCACGACCGCACCGACTGGACGGCCAAGCGCGAGGACGCGCAGCCGCTCTTCTTCGAGGTCACCGAGCGCACCGCGCGCGGCTTCGCGGGCTACTGGGGCCGCACGCGCGCGCCGCACCTCCGCAACCTCCTCCGCTTCGAGGCGCCCTGCGTGCTCACCAACACGCTCGAGTTCGTCGACAAGGACGGCAAGGAGCAGTGCTTCTCCGCCCACTTCCTCTGCCGCCCCGCCGGCCAGGGCAGGTCCATGCTCCTCGTCCGCTTCGGCTCCACCTCCAGGTCTCCGCTCGCCAAGGTGTTCCCCACCTGGTACTTCCACCAGAACGCGTGCAAGGTGTTCGAGCAGGACATGGGCTTCCTCTCCTCACAGAACGAGGTGCTGCTCCGGGAGAAGGTGCCCACCAAGGAGCTCTACCTCAACCTCCGGTCGTCGGACACCTGGGTGGCGGAGTACCGGAGGTGGATGGACCGGGCCGGGCACGGCATGCCCTACTACTTCGGCCACAGCAGCCTTTCGCTGCCGCCCGTGCCGGCCGTCGTGGAGCAGGCGCCGGCGGGGGCGGTCGCGGGGATCTCGGCGTCGTTCCCGGCCAAGGGCGGCATCGGCACGCAGCACGCGCCCAACCCGACCAACAGGTACTTTCGCCACGTCGTGCACTGCAAGGAGTGCAGGGCGAGCGTCAACAAGTACACCTCCTTGAAGAACGTTTTTGCAGCCCTCGCCGCGGCGGCTGTGGCCGCGGCCATCCTGGCGGCGACCAGGCAGTGGAAGGCCGTCTTGCTGGCGTCCGCCGCCGTGCTCGTCGCGGCGTCATATGCGTGTGGCTCGGTGGTTTATTTGATTACAACCAACTTCATTAGGACACATAGAAGACTGTAAGTCTAAGTAGGTACACTAGGTAGTGGATGCTATTTCTTTATTTTTGCCCTTGTATATCTGTATCTATGCGAGTAACCTTTTACTATAGAAGGTTGGATATTAGCAGCAGTCAACAAGATGGATGGAATTGTTGCTCTTACCTAGCAAGAATCTTTTATGTTGTATGCGAACATATGTGCCTCAAATCAACTAGGCAAAACTGTTACACAAGACGATGTGAATTTATTATGACTTCAATTATATGCAGCATACTGCAAGCCTTATATTCTCACATAGGTTGCATTTTTACAATGCACCATCTAGTTAAGGTAAACCAACTCCAGTATATACAAACAGACCATATTTTCACTGTTCAAATACCGGCACAATGCCTGATGTCACATGTTATTACGTAGACAGACTAGATAACAATCGCACGAACACTTCTTCTTGCCATGGGTTTGCTACTTTGCTCACGGTATATATTACAGACCAAATATAGATAGGCAACTTAGCTGTCACATCAGACACGTTTGACAAGATAGATGCCCCAAATGTATGCACCCTTAGCAGTTAAACCGATCGATCTAGAATTCCCTGTCGGGGAAGAGGAGGGGAGCGACAAGGGACCAGACGTACAGACCTGCCGTTGCCCACTGGGTTGCAATCCTGACCCAGACAGATGGCCACCCAACATCAACAAGATTTCCACTCTCACCAACTGAGGTCGACCAGCCAGTCAAGAGCATCGCTGAATACATGCTTGCCAGGGAGAAGATGAGGTGAAAGAAAGAGTAGGAGTACGTCACTGGCCTTGGCGCGTCCTTATCTACTTCCTCGTCTGCCTTGCTGAAGGGGAGCAATGGCTTGTCGGCACCTGAAGAAAGGGCAACGAGATGATTAGCAACATATACTACATAAATGTGGAAAATTAGTTCAGTAGCCAGAGAAGGCAATCTAACCAGCACGTGGTGAGTCTGGTGCTGAGAGTACAGTTGCAGAAGAGCCAGCACGAACAGCAGAATAGACCACAGAAAGGACGGTGGTTAGCAATCCCAATGTAAGGCTACCAGTTGAAACAGCTTTCGAGTGATTGTGAAGCCCGTTGCATTCGTAATCCCTTGGCTCACTGGAAAGCCCACTGTAACACAGATAGGTGCAGTAGAGGGCAATAACTGATGCAGGCAGCAAGCTACCATTGATCTGCCAAAATAATAAAATTCCGATTCATCATTGGTACAAGCCTATAACTATATTCAGCCAAAATGTAATAGCAGCAATAGCTTATGGGTGAAACAGTTACAAGCTAAATACTAAAATAGATACACACATCAGATCCAGAATAGCAATTATCATAATGCACAAACACATCTCCTACAACTTTTCATGGCCCATCCATGGACATGATATTCTGGATGAACCAAATACTACACATAAACCATGCTATAAGAAAATACATAACAAGGCGCAAGACAATACCTTTGGGTGCAGGGCAACAATAGCGAATACAAACACAAGAATCAATGTGAAGACAATGAAGAACAGATTGAGTCCGCAGTCATGTCCGGATGGAGTGAACCAGTGAAAGAGTAGACCCGAGAAAGAGAATGTGGCAATGTAACAGACAACTGAGACAACCAATAAAGCCATGTACCTGCAGTGATAAACAGGAAGTAAATAATAGCAGATTTTGAGAAATCAAAGAAGCTCACTCTAAAGCAATGGAGGCTGAACGAGAACAAGGGCGAAGATCAGCTACCAACCAGAACTGTTCATCCTTAGCGACCCAGTTCTCATTCCATCCATGCACGAAGTCCAACAAAAGAACAACCTGAACAAGGAGAAATAGTCCAGATCCAAACTTGGATATCGACTCTGCAAAAACAAACAAATGTCATCCCGGACTTTGGAATGATGAGCACCCGGCTCCAATAAGGCCAATAACATAAGTTACATGACACAGAATGTGACAATGTTGCTTTGTCCGAAACAGAATAGTGACTTTAATTGTTCAAGAAACAGCAGATTATGTTTGTTTGAAAATTCCATTGACTAGTGAAAGGTTACAGCATGCAACAACTAGATTGAACAAGAAAGCCATAAAGGCAGTGTCACTTTTTTTCATAAATCGATCACTCGTCCACCAAATCACTAAGCTGCCAACTCATGTTGTTTTCTTTACCAAATAAACTAGAAAGTATGTAATGGACAATATCAACAGTTGATGTATCTTCAAACCCAATACCAGAGCAAATGTTAATCCAAATGGGATTAGTTCCGTGGCTAGCACACAGCTAGTGAAGCCAAGGACATGTTGACCCAAAAGACCAACAAGAATAGGCATTAATTGTTGAGAACATAGGCCTCCCACTATAAACCCCATATCTGACACCAAATGCAACAGTGCCACTTTTGACACAATTTCCTTTCCTCTGTTCTCCGAATTTAAAATCAAACCATACCTTCTATCTCCAACTCAATAGAATACTGACCCAACAACTAAACCACAAGGATACATGCCACTTGAACCACATTGAAATTTAGTACAATATGTATACCCACAATTTCTTCTATTGTTGGAAATACAGTATTAGTCTTGATAATGCGGAATCCATGTAGCCACCTTTTGTTTTGCACATTAGTAGGTCTAACCTGACTTCAAAACTTATATATTCTTCTAACCCCCCCACCCTTTTGTTTTGTAGCGCAGGGATTCAAAAGTGCAATACATCAACTCCCAAAGTGCTCCCTGGGGAAGGAACGCACCTTGCTACTCCCATGGTTTATTCTTTTTTGTTTATTATTGTCTACTTTATGCTGCTTTGAGCCGATTAGAGTCATCTTCCAATGGAAACGTCCTTGCAGTATCTCCCTCCACAATTATGTTCACCATGTGCAATACATATTGCACAGATTGACTATACAAAGAGCTGCATGTGTGGAAAGGGGGCTCACCGTAGAAGCTGACGACGCCGTTGGGCACGAAGAACATGAAGAAGACTATGACGGCCCAGCAGAAGATCTTGGCCATCCACCCGCCGTGGTGGATCTTGTCGCGGGGGTCCTTCTGGTCCTTGATGCCGGCCATAATGACGGCGAGGATGGTGAAGAAGAGGAAGTTGCCGAGGCTGACCCTGAGCACCGCGTCGGTCTCGAACCACTCGCGGTCCGGCGTCTTGTGGAAGTGGTTAATCCCTGCACAAGAGGAAGAAACGATATCGAATTTTCGATCAATTCGAGCGAAACCGAATGGGGGGAAGAGGGGTTGCGTTGGGTTACGCACATGGGATGGACTGGAGGAGGGGCGCGGCGACCTCGCGGAGCGCCCAGGAGGCGAAGAGGGAGAGCGCGAAGAGGCCGCAGTAGGCGATGCGGGCGGAGCGGCGGCCGATGCTGCCGACCGCCGTCCGGCACGCCTCGCACGCGCACGCGGCGCAGCACGACGCCAGGCACGACGCCGCCCACATGGTTGGCTAGATCTCTAAGGCGAGCGATCAGATCGAATCGATCGGAAAGGAATTCGACGCTGGCTTCGGATTTGGGAATTTCTGGGGAAACTTTGGGGAACGCGTGTTGGGGAGGAAACGGCGAGGAAAAGAAGGGGAAAGGAATGCGGATTCGATTGCGAATTTGTTTTTGCGCGAGCCGGACTGGGTTGCCGCCAGGCCGGTGGGGCTGGTTGGGTTGCACCAGACAAGGAGACCGAGTCAGCTACATTATTCTACACCCATCTTTGGAATAAGTCCATTCTTCGTCCCTCATCTATACCCGATGATTAATTTTGGTCGCGAACTTAAATCTGGGATATAACGCACCTCAAACTTTTCATACGGGCAAATTGCGTCCCTCCGTGCGTGAGGCGGCGGTTTGGCCGACGTGGCATCCTGTTGCGCCGAGTCGACCTCGCGCTCGGTCATTTCTCTCCTCTCTCCTCGAATCAAATCATGCTCTCTCGATGCCACGATGCGGTCGCCCTCGCGCTCGGTCGCTCTCTCTCCTCTCGCTCACTTTCGCTCTCGCTCTCTCTCTACGGCGGCTAGGGTTTGGCGGCCGTGGCGACTAGGGTTCTAAGAAATCCCGGATCGGCGGATAGGATGCGGCGGTGAACAAGGACGGGGCTAAGGTGAGTTCTTCAATCCTAGATCTGGCGCAATTACTCGGTTGTTTGTGGAGCTACTTGATTAGTGTTGTTCTTAGAGTAATGGTTGGTGTTATTTTGCATGTAGGTATATCACGGTGGTGATTTCTTGCGGTTACTCGATTTAGCAATGGATAATTTGGACAAGCTAATTTGTTAGGTTCCATTTCGGTGGGGATTTCTTTGATGATGGGAAGAGATTGCATTATTGCGGAGGAAGAGGCGGCATGTCTTACATAGATCGGGATAAGTTGTCATTCTAGGAGGTCAAGGCCATTTGAAGGACCATTGTGAGGATGTGGAGTTGGTACTCATGCCTTTGGCGGTTTCTGGGAAAGCATTGAAGAGCGGATTGAGGCGCTAACAAATGATGAGGATTTGCCGGACCATGTCGATTGTATCAGCGATGGGGTGTTGTGGATATATTTGTTGAGGCGGTGGGAGTTGATGATGATGTTGGCTCGGATGGTGATGGTGTTGGTGACAAAGGAGATGAAGGCAGTGATTGGGAAGATGAGAGTGAAGCTTGGATGCACACAGATGATGTTGAGGAATTAGATGCTTCCAAGGAGGTGGAGGTGATTGAGGTGTCACCGGTAGATATTGCAAAGGATATTGCACGCAAGCGGAAGTTCTACAATACATTGCACGATATGAAGGGAAGGCAAAGGTGACTACAAGACTTGCGGTGACTACTGAGAAGAGGTACAAAGTGGTCATTTGGTGGCCATTGATGAGTCAAGGGACAAGGAGGAGGCGATGTGGTGACACTTCTTACTTTTACGAGAGTGAGGAAGAGGGCGGCTATGAGGAAGGTGGCGGTGATGGTGAGCTCTGAGGAGAAACCAAGTACCCTAGGTATGACCCCAAAGCAAGTCTCCTACTTTTAGCTTGGGCATGGGTTTTAGGCGCAAGGGGACTTCATTCAAGTTGTTAGGCGTTATGGAGTAGAGAGGAGACATGTTATTAATTTTTGCAAGAATGACAACAAAGGGTTAGGGCTCAATGTGAGTGGGCCAAATGTCCTTGGTTTATCTTGTTGTCAAATAATGATGGAGACGATGAAGGATGGATAGTGAGTAGTTTCAAGGATGAGCACACATGCCCCCAAGAAGGGACAACAAACTTGTCACTTCCGGAGAATAGTGAAAAGTTTGAGAGTGCCATAATGGGAAACCCAACTGGAAGCTTGAGCACTTGAAGCAAGCGATGAGGAACAAATGCATGCGAGATGTGAGCATAGCTAAGTGCAAAAGAGCTAAGTCCATTGTAATGCGAGAAGGTATTAGACTCAAGAAGGGAGAGTATGGTAGGGTCTTTGACTACAAATAGAGCTTCTTAGGAGCAATCCGAGTAACACAATAGTGGTTAAGCTGCATCGGATGCCCCTGTATTTTTCACAGAATGTATATTTGTTTGGATGCTTGCAAAGAGGTTTCTTAGTTGGGTGTAGGAAAGTGATAGGTTTAGATGGTTGTTTCTTCAAAGGTCCAACCAATGGGGAGCTAATTTGTGCAATGGGAAGAGATGCAAACAATCGGATGTACCCATAGCATGGGTTGTGGTAGAAGGAAACTAATGAGTCATGGAATTTGGTTACGTGGGATTTTCTTCAAAGATATAGAAATTGGAGATGGCGAAGGATGGGTAATCATCTCGGATCAAGAAAGTAAGTCACATTAGTGTTTATTCATCCAATTTGTCATATGATTACTTAACCACATTTGTTTGTTGCGGGGCCTACTAAATCTTTGTTCAATTATTGGGTACCCAAAGTGAGCATAGGATGTGTGCAAGACACATCTATGCCAACCAGGAAGACTTACAAGAACAAGGCTTGGCGGAAGAAGTTACGGTTGTGTGCCAAATCTCCATGTGTCAATCTTTTCAACTACCATTGGGCAAGGCTTGCAAAGGATACCCTGAAGGTGCTAATGCAATCATGAGGACAGATCCACAACATTGGAGCGGGGCATGGTTCAAGTTGGGATCATCTTTGTGAATCTGTGGACAACAACATATGTGAATCATTCAATCATGCCATAGTTGAGTCAAGGTACCTCCCTATCATCGGCATGTTTGAGTGGATAAGGAGGAAAGTGATGGTTAGAATCCATACCAACAAAAGCAAAGGCGGAGAAGTGGGCCAGTGTGACATGCCCCAATATTAAGAAGAAAATGAAGGTCTACATCAATGAGTCGGTTTTACGTCATCTTGTGTACAATGGTCGAGAATGGTTTGAGGTCACACATAGAGATCATAGGTTCTCGAGTGAACTTGGATAGTAGAACTTGTTCATGCGGATATTGGCAACTATCTGGTTTGCCTTGCCCACATGCCATTGCATGCATCAATTGGAGGAAGCAGTTCCTTGATGACTACATAGCACCATGTTACTCCATTGCAGTACAACAAGACTTATGAGCACTTGCTTGCAACTTTGTTGAGGCATGACTTGTTGGCCCACATCGGAGAGACCAAGACCAAGGCAACCAAAAATGGAGAAAATGCAGGAGGCCAAAGAAAGATAGGAAGAGAGAGCAAGATGAGAAGCCTAAAGGAATAAGACTGTCCAAGATTGGCACAATCATTAGGTGCGAGCTTTGCAAAGGAATTAGCCATAACAGTCTAGCTGTGAGAGGAGACATGGCCAATCGAGCAAACATCGAGCCAGCCCGGGATCAACAAGGTCATTGTGCAAGTGTTGGCAATTCTACACCAAGCCAGTCCTGTTCCCAGTACAAAATTCATTCCTTCATTTCATGCATTTCCTAAGTTGGTACAAAATTACATAGTTTAAGCACCTTTCACATTGCAGAGTTGTGATTCCTCCACCACAACAGAGTGTTCTAGCATGACCAAGAGAAAGACCAGATCTAATTCGGTGAACACACCACCTCCATCCAAAAGAGTTGCTTTGGGGTAGGAGTATTGTACTCAGACAGGGACAGGCACAATTTTTGAGAATGTAGGTGCATTCCAAAATTTCCATATCTTCATTTATATTCTTTGCACTTGCAAACTACAAACCTCTAACTCAACATGGTGGTTACTTTCTGACTGGTATGCGGATCGGAGGATCATCAAAACCTCACTCTTGCTAAAGTCACTACACAACATGGTGGTTACGGCACTATGAACTTGGAGGCAAGTGTGGCGTCTGCGAGTGCAAAATCAAGTGTGAACATCCGAGTAACCCGGGTTACGCCTCAGTAAAGCTGCGGCCAAGAACCGACCTTTCAAAATAGGAAGAAGTGAGTCCAACCAAGAAGAAGCAAAGTTATAGTTCAAAGCTTGCAAAGCTTTTGGGTATCCCAACTAATGAGTGATGTTCTAATGGATTTGCAGACAGTTATCTTTGTTAGTGTTATGTAATCTTTTGAACTTGTGCCTTGTGGGTGTGATTATCTTTGTTAGTGTTATGTAATCTTTTCAACTTGTGCCTTGTGGTGCAGCAGTTCTGGCGAGATCACTTAGTGTTATGTAATATTTTCAACTTGTGCCTTGTGGGTGATAAGCATGTTTATTAATGGAAATGGGCGTGATTTGAGATCAAGCCATCGAACTATGAAAGATGACATGAGAAACTCTGTAACCATGTTATGCAGTTGGAATTTCACCACTTTGTTCGTGACTAATGTCTTTAGGCCCTAGATCATTACTGCATAATCAGTGCGGAAGCCTAATTAGAAAAAAGAGTCGGTGACACAAGAATCTTGCAATCCTTCTTAAGACTCGGTCACATTAAGCACAAGATTGAACAATGCATTCCGAGTTACATTGGGACAATGCATTCTGGTTACATTAAGACAATGCCCGACAATGATTCCGAGTTACATTGATGTTTACATGGATTGAACATCTTACAATGCATTCACAGTTACTGTTAGGACAATGCACGGGCGGTTAAAGAGCATCGAACTTGTTTCAATCACTGTCCCCTAGTATCATTTCATCGAGTTTACATTTCATCGGTATTAGAGAGCATCGATTCCGAGCGATTATCTTTGTTAGATTCAATCATGGTACCTTGTTGACAAGCATCGATATTCTGAGCATAAAGCGAATGGACAATTTGAGCAACACAGGTTCCATTACATAATAGATTGCAGCACGAGTTCAATTACATTCCCTAATCGAACTCTAACTACCATCATTGCAAAAACAACAAGCAAGACAAAAAAGTCTCCTCTCTTTCTCGGTGTGCTACCCTACCGGTGAGTCCAACAAGCTGCTACATCACGTTCTCCATGCCGGACTCGCCACACTCAAATCTTGTTCATTGTTACGGTTCCTTAACGCCCTAAGCTCATGGTTCTCCTTCCTCAACGCCCTAACGATTGTCGCGCAAGTCGATACTACGCCTCAAGAAGGGGTTGGTTCATCATCGTACCATGCCCAAAACTTGCGACCTCGACCTTCAATTAAGATTCACAAATAAGCGAGCCTTCACAAACCAAAATAACGACAATTTGGTGAAGATTACTTACCCGAGCTCGCATGCATGTCATGTACCTCCGTCTTGGGTTAGAGTCGCTCCACGAGATCCACCGACCGACCTTCTCCCATAATGGCAATGGACCGTTGGAGCGTACTCGATGGTCGCTCTCTGTATGGAATCGGCGAGGTGGAAGCCCCATAAAGCTGTCTTGACGGAGGGTGCAGTACATCTTGCAGACCTTGAGCTTCCTCCGGTACAACGAATGGAGCTCCCTAAAGGCAGCCATGGCGCGACCTCCAATGAGGGGGAAATCTGCACTGTGAGGGAGCTCGGGAGGGCTCTGCAGATTGCTCGTCGGGAGGACGGTCGGCGTGGCGAGGCGGCGGGAAGGTATCTTGGGTCGTGGCCGGCCACCAAACCACAAACCCTAGTCGCCGCCGCCAAACCCTAGCCGCCGCCGTGAGAGAGAGAGCGAGGCGAGTGAGCGAGAGGGAGCGACCGAGTCGAGGCGGCCGGTCGTGGAATTTGACAGAGAGCGGCCGAGTGCGAGGCCGACTCGGCGCCAGCGTGGATGCCACGTCGGCCCAAACCGCCGTCGCGCCTGCGGAGGACACGATTTGCGGTATGTAAAGTTTGAGTGCGTTATATCCGTTATTTAAGTTCAGGGACCAAAATTAATCATCGGGTATAGTTGGGGGACGAAGAATGGACTTATTCCCCCATCTTTTACCGACAATATAATCCGTGAGCGCTCGCGCGTTTGGGTAACGCGGCCCACCACACTATTGATAGGTCAGACCGGCGCATCATATTATATCTGACTATGCGTGGGCTGCCTTGACATGTCGGCCTGATCCGATACGGTACGACTCACGTGGTCAGGCTACGGAGGGACGAAAGGGCAGAGGCGGGCTATTTGAACATTAATGAAAAAAATTATTACTTTTTTTAATATGTTTGTCTTATTTTTTTATGATTTTCATATACATTTCTGAATTATACATATTTTTTTATTTTTAGGATTTTTTTATTTTTCTAGCTTTTCTTTTTAACTTTCCTACCTGACGGACTAAGTGGGTCAGATTTGGCCCGTCGGGCAACTGAGCTCGGGCTGGTACAACACGAAAGATTGCCAGGCCATGTCTAGGTTGTCTCGTCGGCACGTGGCGCGGCACAACACGACTTGTTTAATTCGCGGGACAGGATTGGCCGTGTCAGAATGGGTCGTACCAGCACAAGCCCGTGTCGTGTCAGATGATCAATCTGGCCAACACTAGGCCTGAGCTTCTATGAACCTGGCAAGGCAGGCCTCGTTAAGCACTCTTTATAGCATAGCTTAGGGCGCGTTATTTTTTAGATTCATGTGAGGATATATGGTGGGGAAAATTCCTCACATGCCACTGAAATTTGTCTTGGTCTCTTCTATGCCACTAAAAAGTTTGATCCCCTCCGTACCACTGAGTTTCTTATTTGATCATCTTCGTGCTATTTCTATCATCTATGTTAGCCTGAGTCACCGTTAAACCAAAAAAGCACCATCTTACCCTCATATTCTTCCTTCTCTACTCTTCTCAACCCCTCTCTTCTCTTACCGGCCACCACCTCCCCCTTCTCTCTTCATTCTAGAGCACCATTGCCTTCACGACACAACGTGCATTCACCATCCCGAACCCCAGCCATCGGCAGAACGTCAGCCCCTTGCTCAACACCAATGGTCCAATGATGGTGTGCACCGCAGGCGCCACCGCCGATCGCGTATCCCCCGCCCTATCCTGCCCGCGCCACCCACCCCCACCGCCTCCCTGACCTTCGACCATTATGTGCGCCGCGTTATGGTTGGAGTCCCTAACTTCTTTGGCATCACCACCAACTACCCATTGTTCAACCACAGATGCAAGAATGGTCTTGGTATATGCCTGGGCCAGAAGGACCAAATTCCACCGTGATCCCTCGCCGTTCTTATATAAGACTATCATGACCTTGTTCCCTTGAGCTGCAATAATTCCCAATGTGTGCCCTGTGGTGATTGGGTGACATAGCAGGTCAATTTCATATCATGCAGAGCATAGTCCAACTTGAAGGTGTAATATAACCATCACATCACATCGCCTCCATACGCCGGTCTAGTCTTATTAGGCCAACGATCACCGATTGTAAATAACACAAATCAATGGTGTAACTTACCTTGCTCAAAATATTGATATTCTACCTCTTTAACAGGATCAAGCTCTCCGGAGTCGTCAAAATCTATACACGAAAATAATCCAAATTCAAACAGAATTCAAATAAACACAAATAAATTTAAATAAAAATGAAAATTAACTCTAAATGAAATAATTTTAATTTAGTTAGCTAGATATTTATTTTATACAAATTTAAAAATTTGATTCACCTAAATCGGAGTTCGTATGAAGAAATACGAGCCCCTGGAAGTTTAAAACTAAAATTAAATCCTAATTTCAGAAATTCTGAATTTCCCAAATTAAATTTATAAAGGAAATTATATTTATTGCGCCAGCTGACGTCAGCGGCCGATTTAAATTACCGGCCGAATTATTTTCTAAAAGAAAAATATTTTGTCTATATGAGAGGTGGGCCCGGGTTCATGGACTGAGTCCACGAGATCAGTAATGGTCCATCATGAACCGGGTGCACGAAATAGTGGCTTTGCCACATGTGTGTGACACGCGGGTACGCCACGTGGGCAAAAACGTTGAGGTGGCGCAAACATGGCATCGCGGTGGCGGCCATGTGGCGGTGCCACGTCAACCTAACGACGGCGATGTTCGGTGACGGGCTTGCCGGCGCTGCGCGCCACGGCGAACCCCGCTAACGGCACAAGTAGAGAGAGGTGGTGATGGCGATCATGAGGCTTACCCCAGTGATGCTTGGGCGTGCGGGGAACACTGGCGGCGAGGGGTTTGGCGGTGGTGGGGTCGAGCTCGTGGCGGCGATGCGGCTCCCGAGGTCCTTCGGCGAAGAAGAAGCGTGCAAGTGGTAAGCGGGATCGCGACGATGTCGATGGCGAGGTTGGGGTCGCCGGAGTGGTCTTGACGTCGCCAGAGAGGACGAGGAACGAAGCTTCGGTTGCCACCGGAGAAGCTCGAAATTCCAGCGATTGGAGGAAGGAGAGGAGTGGAGCCTTTGTGCGTTGGATTGCGGGGTGGATGGCGCGCCCGAGGCACGCTTAAATAGGGCCAGGGCGAGGTCGGGGTGGCGTGGAGCGCACGAAGGTCCGAGTGGTCGCCGGCGAAGTTACAGTGATTTGCGATGATGAAAACGGAAGGCAATGCCAATTTTGAACGCGAAATTGATTCGGCAAATTAATGCCTTAAAAATCTCGGAGAATCCGAGTTGATTTGGCTGAATTTGGAAACTCCATGCAGCATTAATGGTGGAGCCGTGCGGTGTTCACGCGAGGAAGAATAGAAGGAGGAAGATGATGGCGTGGCTCGGGGCGGCCCCACCTGTCGGCGGCGCGAGGGAGAAACGCGGGAGAGCGGAAAGAACGTTGGCGTCCGATCTTGATCGGACGGCTCACGCTGAAAATCGCGCGAGGGACGAATGGGCCGACGGTCGTGAATAGTGCTAGGCCTCGGGGATTTCAGCCCAGCTACTGTTTGTCGAATTTAAATGATTTCCTTGTTGTTTTAATTCCAAAAATTCAAATAAGCTTTAGAAAATAGCAAATAAACTTCAAAAATCATGAGAAAATCCACAGAAATTCTCTAAGGCATTTTGGATTTAAATAAAATATTTCCAACTTATACTTGAATATATATTTTGCAAATAAATTACTTTAGCTTTAAGATAATTCAGGAAAAGCTTTTAAAATTACAGAAAATCCACAAACATAATTGAAGTTTTATTTTCAACTGAAATTTGAAATTTGGGCTGTTACAACCAAGGCAAGACTTTTAATTTCTAACTAAGTGTCACACATACCAATATTTCCATGCACATAGCTTTCACTATATCACATAGTATCCACCACTTACCTCAGTCAAAATTCTTTTCCACCCTGTTGGTTAAGTGCAACATATGCCATCAACGAATAATAGCATAGAGTTTTATTACAGTTTCATAATCACTTAGTCAAGTTTATATTTGCAACTCATATGAAATGATGACTCGTAGCATGGCTAAGCAATCTACTCATATCTAACCAACCCACGTTGATGCTATGATAATACCAACTAATAATGAACCAACTTAGGGTGACAAAAGATCATGACATAACAATAAACAAGGTGGATGTAACAAATCGGATTAATAACTAAATCCAAAAGTATTTAAATAAATACTTAAAATAGAATGCAATAATTTGAATTAAAGTATTTTGAAAACTAGGTGCAATATGATGAAAGGTATGACTTGCCTTGGAATAGATCTAGGTACTGGACTTGATCTTGGTGCACTCATTCTTCTTCAAAAGTCTCCGAAGAATTAACGTCTACTCGTAAATAAAATAAATAAATAACTAAGATAAAACAAACTCCAAAATGACATACTAATCTTAGATAAATAGATATCAAATTTAGATGAATTTAAAAATTTGAATGGGCTCAATCGGAGTTCGGATGAAGAAGATACATTTGGAAGATCAAAACTAAAGAAAATACTCTAAATTGGAATTTCGGAATTTCAAAATTATTTTTATTGAAAAATCAGTAATATGATGCAAGCATGACGTTAGCACATTGTTTCGGAATTAAAATAAATCCCAGGAAAATGGCCGAGACCCACGGTCTATAGACCGAGTCCACGGAAAGACTTACTAGTCTACGGGTTCACGGGTTCATTGAACAGTGCACATGACAATGGGTCCTACAGATGAGAAACTCGGTCTATGGTGGAACCAATCTATGGAAGTTGGATCTAGGGTTTAGGGTTTGAGTGACACGCGTGCGCTAACACGATGCTGACTCAGCGAACACGTCGGCGACACGCTGACTCTGGGGCCGACATGGCTCTGAGGTGGCGTGCCACGGCGGCCGAACGCCGGTAAGACTCCGACGAACTCCGATCTGGCGAACGACGGCGGCTCGATGGTGGCGGAAGTGCGCATCTGGACAAACTCGACACGACAAACAAGATGACGCGGTCGATACTCACCGGCGGTGAACCTCGTGAAGCGGGTGTAGGGCCTTAAATAGGGCCAGAGAAGCAGAGCCCAAATCAGGAGCGGCGCGCACGCGGAATAGTCAGAATTGAGTCCGATTGAAGATGATGAACAATGCCGCCATGGAACCCACTTGGCAGCGACAAAGGCTTGATGAGAGGCTCGTAGCAAAAGGCGACGCGCAGCCTGACAGGTGGGACTGGACGAGGGCGCGCGTATGAAGACAGAGGAAGAGGCTGACATGCTGGGCCGCACAATGATGGGCCGGTGGGAATAGGGTTTGGGTTTCGACCCAAATACTATTATGAGATTTTAAATAGGTTTTCTATTTTAGAAAATACGAAAATCTAAATGACAATTAGAAAATAGCAAATGAACTTGAAAAATTCTAGAAAATATATCCAAGCACATAGAATCAAAATAAAATAGTTTTGACAATAGTTGATATTTCAATTAATCATGTTAAATTATTTTGATATTGAAAGTCCATATTAATTTTTAATTAAAATTCAAATAAAATCCAAATAGTGAATTTTCCAACTACTAACTAAAAAAAGATTTTTAAAAACTTAGAAAATTAGGATGTTACAGAGAGACTTCATCACACGCCGTAATACTCCCCTGAAGGATCGAGTACCCCATGTGGAGGTACTCGATTACTGACCCGACCAGGGATTATGAAGAAGGTAAAGTAATAATCAACTTAGCTCTATTTGTTAATTTTGAGCATGATTGTTGATTATATCTTTGTAATTGTAGATCTTTCATAAAAAGAAATTGACACTCGAGTCAAATTCATTTGTGTGAAGGCTCCTATGACCACGACAAGAGGTCCTCAAATCCTGGCGGTCGTAACCAAGGAAGAAAGGAAATAGCGCCTAAAGGTAATCAAAATTTGATTTCGTCTTTAGGGTTTAGTAGTCATAAAATTTGACCACTTGACAATATTTGTTATCTAATTTTTTGCAGAAAGTAGGAATGACAGACCATCAAGACGACAAGAGGTCGAATTAAAGGTCATTGAAGATGAGTAAGAGAAAGACATGATTCCTTTGACAAAAAGGCGTCGCCTTGTGAATGCTGCCGAGAAGAACAAAAAGGATAGAAGTTCGAGTTCCACCCTTTCTTCGACCACCCCCATCAGACAGTTCTTTGTAGATGTGATCACTACAAAGAAAAGGGGTGTGATCAAAGAACTTAAGCATAATGCCCCCGAAGACCAAGATACCCATCTACTACGATAACAAAATATTTTCAGTTTCTACTTCTCATGGCTTTGTCAAGCAAATATAAAAGGAGCACTGGAAAAGTTTTATGCCTTTTGTGAAGACTTCCTATGCAACAACAGAGCCTATGGTCGAGGTGGGCACTGTCCCTCGGGTGGTCGAAGCCGGTTCTGACTATCAAGAGGGGAAGGTAGCTCAGGGAGCTCTAGCTCTCGTTCAAGACCTACAACCAAACGTGATTGTAGAAGTCCTAACTCTTCCTCAAGACATTCGACCAGACGTGATTGAAGAAGCCGCACAAACTTTCCAGGGGAACATGACAATGCTCTACCTCGCCAGCTTTTTAGACTGAAAATACCAAGCTCTGTCGCACAAACTTTCCAGAGGGACACGACAACACTATACCTTGCCAGCTTTTCAGATCGACATGACAACACTCAACCTCCCTAGATTTTCAAACCGAAAAGACCAGACTCTGTCGCACAAACTTTTCATATGGACATGACAACACTCTGTATCGCCAGCTTTTCAGACCGAAAAGATCAGACTCTGCCACTCAAACTTTTCAGACCGAAAAGACCAGACTCTACCGCTCAAACCTTTCAGAGGAACATGACAATACTCTACCTCGCCGCTTTTTAGATCGACACACAACACTCAACCTCGCCAGTTTTTCAGACCAAAAAGACCAGACTCTGCCACACAAACTTTTAAGAGGGACATGACAACGCTCTACCTCGCCACTCTGTTTCTTGTGTGTTCTCGCTCCACCATGAGGATTACACCCTATGCCCTTATAAAATGAGGTGGAAGAGATCTGGAAGAGAACACTACACAACCAAACACAATACTACACCAGAGCTTGGTTCACACAACTAAAAGAAAGGAGATAGAAGCCTCGGTGAGCTTTTATAAGAGAATACTGCAGAAGCACAAGTGGCTTGCCGAGTGGGCCAAACCCTACAGATAACTCTATGAAGGATGTGTCCGTACCATCGGAGTTCCCACACCTGCAATGTGTATGCGAAGAACTGGCAAAGATTATCCAGTCCACACACCCAATGACGTCTGCTCGGGCGTACTACACGTGCGACCACCACCTCACAATCGTATTTTGCACACATAAAGATTTTTCCACCTCATACGTTTCATTCCACAAATCCCTGAGTACACACGCACATAATGGCAGCTGGAGATGCAATGCAACTTCTTCTAATGGATCGACGGCCTGCAGATATACGATAGGATATTCATACAGCAGAAGTACATGTTGAACTATGCGATGCGAGCCGAGACTTTCAAGCGTTAGACACCTTACGTACCTGACCCTGACCTAACTAAAAAGGCACTAGACGAGCCCAAGAAAGCAGATGAGTATGACAAGGCCAATGTCACAACCCATTTTTATTAAACTGAATTATTATGCATCTCATGGGTATGCATTTGATTTATAGAGCATATTCATAAATTATTGCATTTGTAAATTTTCAAATCAAAGTTAAACATATAACTCCAATCGAAGATCCAAATAAAAACAACAATAAATACTTATGAAATTCTCTGGGAAATAATTTATTTAAACCTCACAATATTTTACCATGAATAAATATGAATTTTCTCATATTTTTAGAGCTAAAATCAACCTTGAGAAAATTCAAATCCCAATTCTAAAATCCATACAGTAAATGATTTAAAAACAAGTAATTAAAACATGAAAATTGATGTTAGAAAATTTTTATGTGTACTAGGTCATCCCAGGAACCTTTCTGTAAAATTATATAATTTTCTAATTTTATTTGCTATTTTTATCAACCGGTCAAAGTGGAGAGGTTATGAATTTAAATCAGTTATTTACTGTTGAACCGGTTTGACCAGACCTAACTCCGACCGAACCCAAACAAACCTGGCCCGATCGCACCACACTACCTTACCTCACTGTCACTTACTGCGGGCCCCTTCGTCAGACCCTTCTTCTCCAAGGCTCCATGCCAGCGCCGAGCCACGCAGCTGCTTCTCTACACCGCGCAAGCGCATGGACGTCACGCCACCCCTACCTTATCAGCTCCTTGACCTTCATCTATAGGAGAAGCACCGCCTCCCTCTACTTCTTCCCCGTGATTCATTCCGAGCCCCAAAAACACGAGCCTCAGTGCCGGCTGTAAACCACCGCACCACCTGGATGTCGTTCCGGCAGCTCCGGCAAGCCTTGGCCACCCCGACCACGTCACGGCGCGCCTTCCGCCCTAAGGATCATATCCCCTCTGCCAATTCAAAGAAACCTCCACCAGAGTGGCGCGCGTTGTCCTTCTTCCCTGACCACGGCCAAAGTCGCCACCGCGACTGCCATCCCCACTCCAGTAAGACCTTCTTAGATTCCTCCCTGTGGAAGCATCCCCTCATGGCCCCAACCTCCTCTCATCACTCACGCCGGCTCCCCCTCACCGTAGCACCGCCCCCACGGCGAGCTACCCCGCACCACCCCGGGTCGTCGTTCGCTGGCTCACTCCGACCACTCTCCGCCTCCACCAAACGGCTTGGCGAGTTCCCCACATCCAACCGGTGCCCATGCTTCCCCTAACTCCCTTCCTACAACCCCGAGCGTCGCCGTCTTGTTTCTTCTCCACGGTCGGCCGCCGCTCGTCCTCGCCACGCGCTCCAAGTGCCGCCCGAGCCCCAAAGGCGCCACCGCTAGACTCCTTGTCCTTTAGGCAACCCATTTTTGTGATCGCCTTCGCCTCACCACCACTCCTTCGCCGGCGAAGAGCCTTGATCCGAGCCGCTCTGAGTCTTCCCTGTTATATCCCCTTTGCCTTCTGATGCCTCTGTGTGTTATCTCTGTGACTGAAAATGAAACACTTGTGTAAAGCCAACCAAGTACTGCTATCAAACATTAGGATTGTAAATTAAGTTAAGCAAATGAGTAAACAAATTGATGTTTAAGTTTTGAAAAAAGATTAACTAATAGTACTTCAATTTCAGAAGATGTGTTGTTGTAGGTGTATGAATAGTAATGTGAATATAATCAGTTTTTGTCAATAGGCTAATGACCTTGCTTAGTCTAGTAGTTAGAAATTCTATGGATTCAATTAGTCATTTGAACACTTGAGCTATCAGGAGCAACCATATTTGAAACCAAGTATGGATATGATTATTCAAAACCAACAGAAAACAACCAAAGCCTTTTATTATAATGTTGATCAGAGAAGGTATTCAGAGTTCAACTAGGAGCACACTAATTTGAAAATCAGTCAATAAGCTTACTAGTTAATGGAGCATTCAAAATTTACAAACCTCATGTTTGAAAGTTAAAACCTTGTTAAATGCAAAGATCAGTAAGTAAACTTCTTAGTGACTAGCCATTAGTTTTTAGTCTACAAGAGTAAAGTTATTTAGAAGGCAAGAGTTAGGTCAATATACATGTCAAATAACAGTAGACCTTATGCCCTAGTTTCAATTTCAAAAATTCATCACTAATGGAAATAAACTCCAAATCAGATGAATCCAATTAGGTTGTTCTTAAAATTTTATTCTCTTGCTGATCATGTAATCTTTATCTCCACCACCATTCTAGAAATTTTTACTAAAATATTTAATTTCAGCTGAAGCTACAATAACTTGATTTTCAGGATTTTCCTTATAATTGATTTTTGTAAGGCTATAACTTTTCACTTAGGAAATCCAATTGAACTAAAATTTTCACCTAAAAGCATCTAAAATCATAATATCACTAATGTATAAATGTCATGCATTTTTAAGCACTTTGGATTCTCGGTGTTTTCGATGTTTATTCAATATCGCTTTCTCTAGATTCCGGCGTGCCTGAAGTAAACGATTACACAACCGAGAGTGAACAAGTAGACTTCTAACAAGGCAAGCATCCTCTTGCATTATGTTGATCCCATATTTTGATAATATAGTATTTTTGATTTGCAATTATACTGCTTGCATGCTATTTTGTTGTATCACTAATTTGTTAGTCTAGTTAGATATGTCCTAACTCTCGCAAGTTATCCTTGATATTTTCATACATCTATGATTAAGTTAGATGTCATGTGATGATATTTACTCTATATATAAATGCTTAGCCATGCAAGTCTAGTTGATACGGTAGTTTGGTTGAGAGGTTATCTTGTCAATCGTGGGAAACACTGAACTTTACTTTTATGATTTTTGGATCAGATCTTTGAATCTAATTTTTGAGTCTAAAATTTGTTCATTTAAAACTAACTTTGGTCTGGACAAGTGGCTATTAGTGTGGGTGTCTTCGTGCACGAGAATCGAGTTCAGTGGAAAGACTTGTCCGGACAGTTAAGGACCGAACTTTGGGTTGTCACTCCAAGTACTACTCGTACTTCCACACGCGGGTTAGGAGCCGCTTGGTCAAGTAAGGGGAGGGTCGTATTGAATTGAAATACATGTGGTGTGAGGGCATGAGACCGTGAAATCCTATGCTCCGTAGGAACCCAGTGTAAGAATATAATGTGCAAGTGAGCGCTGTTTTGATTTAATGTTGGGGGATTTACCCACATGCTAACTTTTTTACATTAGCCACTCCAACACTACTTGCGTGCCTTGTTGGTTAGCAGGTGGTATAACTTGCCCTGAGCTAGGTTACATCGCGCATGGGTGATCCAACTCAATATGGTTTTTCTTGCTGAAAAATACCGAGTCTTAATTTTCTCGCCGGCATACCAAAGAAAGTTTGTCATTTTCCAGAGGCTTGCGGGCTAATCAAGTCGTGTGGGTAAAGATGTACTCTTCTACAGGGTTATAAACTATTCCAATAGCCGTATCCACGGTTATAGACAATACTTGGTCTTGACTGACATCATTGTTAGACTCTAAACTAAAATTTGACATTGGAACAACTTGGAATCGACATGACCGGATTGTCATGCATATTTTTAGTTTATCAATGCCACTTTGGTATTGTTTGAATTGTGTCTATACTTATGTCAATTACTTTTTTTTTGATAAAATTGTGGTTGTCAAATGCCATTTGCAAACTAGTGTGTGTAGGATTGAAAATGGTTGCGATTTATGCAAAACTAAGCCAATACAACTTTCTTTTGACCAGCTTTAGCATGTATAAATTCCACTCATTTGGACACCCTTTATCATACACTTTATTTTATTTTTGTGTAAGACTTGCGAGTACCTTTTGTACTTAACCCGGATATCTGCTTGTTCAGGAGAGAACGTCGCACAAATCAGTTATGGTTATCACACCATTTTTGGACGATAACGGTAGGTGCAACGGCTTTAGTCCAGTTGGTTGCTTGTGAGTATGTGTAACACCCTGACCCAAAATCGGCTCAATGCCCAGCCCACCGTGGGGCGGACCCGCCTACACATAGCACCCCACTTACACTTTCGTCCTCGCCCGTGTAAAGGGTTAACCGGAGGTGCTACGTTTGGATCAACAGCATTATATACTACTACAACTCACTTGAGACAAGCAATGTGGGACTAATCCCACCACACAACTCCTCATGGGCCACATGGGCCACACTAGCAGGCCGGGGTATTACATTCACCCCCCCTAAGTGGCGCCTCGGCGACATACGCGTACGGCAAATGCCCGAACCACCCCTCGGTACGTCCGTGCGTCGGTCTGCGGCACATATGCCATGCCATGTGTCCACTCCGGGCCCACATGTGCCATGCGCCGTATGCGCGCCCCATCCGCACGCGCGTGCTGTGAGTTGATGCTCGATACCATCGTAACACCGACCCAAAATCGGCTCAATGCCCGGCCAGCGTGGGCGGACCGCCTACACATAGCACCCACTTACACTTTCGTCCTCGCTTCGTGTAAAAGGGTTAACCCGGAGGTGCTACGTTTGGATCCAACAGGCATTATATACTACTACAACTCACTTGAGACAAGCAATGTGGGACTAATCCCACCACACAACTCCTCATGGGCCACATGGGCCACACTAGCAGGCCGGGGTATTACAGTATGAGCATGCCAACCTGGTATTCTCTTTTTATTTTCAAGTTTATCTTTCACTGCGATTTTATTTAATTATGATTAGATTTGGCCAGTCGGCCACCTTATGAAAAATCGGGCCATAAGGTCCTATTTGCCGAGATTGTAACATTGCTTCTAATAATTTTTGCATATTTGACTATAGTTGTGATCAATGTTGTTTGGATATGTCCATGTTAACCACTGATCCTTGGAAGCTAACATGCGACGCATATCCGGGAATCTTGAAATCAGTTTTGTTTCATATTTAGGATTGTGCCTTCGTGCAATCACTTGACTTGAGACGAATTCAATTTTGGGGTCCTCAGAACCAAGCGGGTGACGGATAATGGGAAGACTCCTGCAAGTGAGACCGTTAACCGTACTACCGCTCTCCGTCGCCCGGGCACACTCTGGATCGAATAGGTAAGTTATGTTCAATATGTATCATAATTATTAATTTGGTCCGATGTTGTATTATCCTAACATCATTCAACCGTCCAGCCCGTCTCGTAGGATATGGATGACTTCGAAACTCGCCGCCACCACCGCGGATAGCAAGGAGACAAGGGGAAGGGAGTGAGGACTGCCGAAACTAATGATCTTTGATCCAATCGACTTTATTTCTATTCCAAAAAGGCGCATATGTATCGTAGATGTATTTTGGTTTGTTGCATCGTGCATGATGTCATTCTCTATACATGTAATCAAACCTTGTGTCGCTGTGTAATCTGTAACTTTATTACAAAGTCTATTTCAATTCGCAATTGCGTTGTAAAGCCGACTGCAAATCTTGTTCTCTTTTTACAATCAATTCTTGGCATAGCAAGGCAGGAAACAACGTGAAAATAAAGGTCTAAAGGAGTGTTCTGGAAGTATGTACTAAATGGTCTTTGATCCCTAAGTGACGACGAGCGCCACCTATCATTCCAATAGGATGAGATGTGTCTGCCTAATTATCCATCTGTTCATTTAAACTAACTACATCGTAGGTTCGAAATAAGATCTATTGCCTAGGTCCTAAATAAAACCACTTAGCACCATTTAATTCTTGTTATCTCAAATCATGTTTAAATTTTTTGGAATAGATGTCCGTGAAAAATCAAATACTACAAACGATATACATAACATTGAACTTATGCATTAAAATTTTATCTTTCATGCCAAATGGTCCACATATCTTATACAATAAACGTAAGATTTAATGTGACTAAGGCAGGCTTGTCACGAGGCTTGTCACACCAAGAGTATTGAAGTAACAACTGCCACACAAGCCCTCCACGTTGGCACGATGCGCGGACGAGAGCTTGCGTGACAAGTTTGACCACGTTGAGGGCAGTGGCGTGACAGAATGTTTTACCCTCGCCGTGGGTTATGGTGTGGCGAAAAGAGTCAGAATTGAAAATAAAATTGGTGAGATGTTAACTTTAAAATATTATTAAAAAAATTAAATAATAAAAAGTTCTTTCAAGAGCCCCGGTCCCTATCTGCCGTCGCCTTCTTGTTTGAGCTGAACGAAAAAACCAGACCAATCCGCACAATCCAACCCGAAAGTCTCCGCAACTTCCGAAGCACTTCGCCCGATCACCACCGCCGCCTCTCCTCGATGGCCGCCGAGCCGGAGGAGCTCCTAGACGTCCTCACCGCTGCTGGCGACAAGACTGGCGTCTCCAAGCCCAGGTATGCCCCGACTCCCACCTGGACTGGATTGCCACTTCGTTTCGATTCGATCGGACCGCGTAATTTCGCCGCCGCCGCCGCTGTTGCTTGTTTTCCGCAGGTCGGAGGTGCACACGGACGGCGATTACCACCGGGCGGTGCACGTGTGGATCTACAGCGAGAGCACCGGGGAGCTGCTGCTGCAGCGCCGCGCCGATTGCAAGGACTCGTGGCCCGGACAGTGGGACATCTCCAGCGCAGGCCATATATCCGCGGGAGACTCTTCCCTCTCCTCTGCACAGTGAGATCGCTAACCTCGCGCTTAGTCGTATTGCAATATCGAAATACTAAATCTGAATGCCGCAAGGGGAATCGTAGTGCCGATTTAGCATCATGGAGAAACTCTGCTCAAAATTATTTGCTCATGGGCATGGTATCCCTTCCCTTATATCCGCGGGACTTTTATTATGTAAAGTAGTATTGCTGTTGATCTCATCTATGCAGCTGTAAAAGTAGACTGAACTTATGTGACGAATGGCTGCACATCTGCTCTGTATTGTTACACAGTGCTCGAGATATTGCTTGTACTTTTTGTTAATTATTCCATGCGATCACTGAATGGCTTGCATTTGTTGGCTGATTACTTTATAGTGTGATTTTATGCTAGGCTAGTTAACTCTTGTATTGAAATGATGAGTTCTAATTGGTAGTAGCATCTGAATGGATCATCAGGAGGGAGCTCCATGAAGAACTAGGCATCAAGCTTCCGATTGGTGCTTTTGAGCTGATATTTGTTTTTCTTCAGGAATGGTTAGTATGTCTACCTTGTGGTTCATTATCTTCTTGCAACGTACGTGAGACACCAGTTCTCATCAGTTTAAGATGGTAGAGCAGCATATTCTGATCATAACTGCAGTGGATCTTTTACCAGTTCAAAAGCATCAGTATACTAATAGACTCACATTTATTTTCACATGAATTTCACACCACTGAGATCTGCATCTTAGAGACCTTCATTCCTTACATAACGACATCCCCCGATTCATTGATTCTGCAGTGTTATCAACAATGGGACATACACCAACAATGAGTACAACGATGTTTATCTTGTGACTACTTTAACTCCAATTCCACTCGAGGCCTTCACTCTCCAAGTGAGAATACAGTAACACTTTACATAATGGCCTTTTCACTTATGTTTATATGCTAATTGTAGTCAAGATCAATAGTTTTGTGCATTAGAAAAAAGTTTGTACTTATGTGTTACCACCATTTTGCTTGTAAGGAAATATATCTAAGCAAGTAAGTTCCAATAAAAGGCTTTAGGAATTGTCCAGTGTATAAGCATTTATTGCGCTTTTTCTTTGTGTCACTGCTTGTACCTTTTCTTTTCATAATTGATTGTAGAATATTTAACTTGTAGGAAAGTGAAGTATCTGCAGTTAGGTATATGCGTTGTGATGAGTACAAGAGATGCCTTGCAAAAGAAAGTGGAGAATATGTGCCTTATGATGTGAATGGGCAATATGGCCAACTATTTAGTATTATTGAAGAAAGGTAAGCAGCATAATTCTTTGTCCAATCATGTTTTTGTCAATTTGTGGGCCTTCATTGTCTAAGGAGATAATCCTATTCGTATTGGAAGAGTTGAAATGGAATTCGAGTGTTATTGGTACAAAATTTACTATTATCAACATGCTTCTGATTAACGAATAACCACTTAATCAGTTTGGTATTTGTTGAAGTATAAGTGAATTGCCCATCTTTCCCTATCAGCTTAAGCTTTTGGGTGAACTGGTTGGTGCATGCAACTCAATATGGTATCAGAGCCAAGAGGTCTTGAGTTCAAGACCCGGTTGGTGCAATTAAAAATAATAATTGCAACCCACTTCTATTCCACGTCTTAGGCCTGAGGGAGCCTACACGTGAGGGGGAGTGTTGAAGTATAAGTGAATTGCCCATCTTTCCCTATCAGCTTAAGCTTTTGGGTGAACTGGTTGGTGCATGCAACTCAATAGTATTGATGACAATTAAATCAAGTCCAAGACTCCATTTGACCTTCAGGTTTAGATTTTAACATCGGGAAGCTGGAGTGGTGGATTTGGAGTATTGGGTTTGCTGGGATGCCAACCCTAGGTTCCGAAGTTGAAAATGTGATGTAATATTGTTGAACTCGAAGGGCAAGTTATTTATCCCTATCTTCTAGAGCACTTTGAGCATTTGATCACCTAACGACATGTACAATGTGGAGAGGAGCTATAAATGACACATCACCGCCACATTACCCATGTGATAAGTTTGTTTTTTCGCTCCAATGTTTAGCACCTACTTTTCTCTCTAAGTTGGGATCCACTGCATATTAAAATAGAATAAAAAACTCTCATTCGCCTTCTCTCTCTCCTTCCCCCTAATTCTCTTCACTCTCACTCCTGCTTTGGAGCCGAGCCTTGTACATGATCTGACTCCCAACAATTTTTTGCTTAGCATCGTATGGTCCAATGGTTGGTGCTGAGTCTGTGGGACTGTCTCACCTCCTTAGGTCCTGCTTTTTGCAAACGTTGCACACACCCTAAAAGGCACCCCAACATTTATTGGCCTAGCCCTGCTCCAAAGAAGTCATTTGATGGGTTATCCTGTTTGGCCACTCTAACCAAGATCTAGCGCTTGGTCAGACAGGGCTTAGCACTATATGTTTCAAGCAGCATTTGCTCCCTTCTATCTAGTCACTAGACCTGGAAGTTGGAAGATTTTTTTCTGTCTTTCCTCTTTTGTTAATTGCCACTTTTTAGTAATTCAATGGATCCTAATCCTTCGGCAATCCCTGTTGCACTACAATTTTGTCAAAATTATGTTGTGTCAACCTTTCATGCCATGTTTGTAGGTACAAAGACAATATCGAATCCCGCAGTTTAACCTTACAAAAGCAAATTAAACGTTACGCTCCCATCCATTTGGAACCAGAGGTAAGTCTTTTTTTTCTTCAATTATCCTGTAGCTTTCGCCATTCATATCATTAGTATTTAATTATCTATATATGTGTTGGAATGATTACCCTTGTCTAGTTGGCAATCCTCAATAGTCAATACCAACGAAGTAATATACACACACACACACACACACACACACACACACACACACACACATATATATATATATATATATATATATATATATATATATATATATATGGAAAAAGGAAATCACACAAAAAATGATTCATATATCCACATAACAACTAGGTATGCGTTGCCTGAGTTTATAGAACATGAGACGTCATTTTAGCTCATGGAATGGACGTGCCACTGATGACACTATAAGGATTGGGAATTATGCTTCTTTCTATTATGTAATTGCATAAACGATTTGATTATTATTCATTTCATTGTGGTGTTCTGTTAGTGGTGCTGTGGTTGTTGGAAGGGATGACATATTGTGTCAAACTATCAATCAGTGGATGGCATCTACCAACTCTTCCTCACCTTTTTAGGACTAATCCTTCAAGAGCTTTAGTTATTAGAATATCAGATGCTAAGTACACTATCCATTTCATCATAAAATTGTAAATTATCTGTGATAATGTATAGTATACAAGGACTTAAATTTCAAATATAGTTTCTTAAGCACATTAACATACTCTCATGCAGTAGTATTTCTCCTGTTCATGCAATACATAATGCCACTGATATGTAGAACATAGGAAATTTTCTTGCTTAACATAAAATTACATTTCGATCCCCGTGCATCAAGATCATACTATTTAGTTTGAATAGCAGGAACATATAACACAACATGCTTTTCTTGTGGGATGCTTGACTTTTTGACCTTTTGTTTTTGCAGCTGATTAGTCTATCCGAAGGAGACAAGGAAGCCTTGGGATATATTCTTAAAGCATCAATAGTTATTGATGACATATTTTATGAGCAGGTAACTTCTTTCCCCAAATCTTGTTCAGATCCTATTTATATTTCTTATTGGTTGGATACTTGAATGCGTCATGTGCAATTAGTTAGGATAGCTTATCTTTTCGATAATCATTATTTTTATATTGCATAGTTCTTGAATAATCATTGTTTAAGTTTAATTCTGCAACTTCTTACTGCTTTATTTCTCAATTAGATCTGGAATAGCAACCGAATGCTGAGAGACTGGCTGAAAGCACGTGCTGACTCCTCTTCCTTTGATAACTTGAAGTGGGCATATTATTCTATTAATAAGAGTCCATGGTAATATATTTTTCAATGAAAGTTTTTTCATGACTCATTATTCTATTATTATTCTGATTAGTCGTATGCCATCTTGCTTAAGAGTTAAGACCCGTGGCTTTCTGCAGTCCGTATTGAGGTATGTTGGAACGAGGTTTGTATGCATTCCAATGGGCCAAAAGGTCAATATATAATATGTACAGGGTTTACAATTATGCAAAGAACACCCTATACTATCTACATATCTAACACCCTCCTCAAACTCATAGTGGATCAACAACACTGAGTTTGGAAAGATAGAATCTATGCTGAACTCTAGTCTGTGCCTTGGTGAAGAAATCTGTTAACTGAAGCTCCGAAGGTGCATACTGATGATTAATAGCTCGGTCTTGCACCTGTGATCGCATGTACGAGGCATCCACTCTAATGTGCTTGGTGAGCTCATGCTTCACAGGATTTTGAGCAATGCTGATCGCACTAGTACTATCTGATAAGAGAGGAGTCGGTGCAAAAGCGGAAACATCGAAATCCTCAAGTAGCCACCGAAGCCAGGTAATCTCAGCTGTCAATGCTCTCAACTCAGCCTTAGTGCTCGAACGGGAAACTACATTTTGCTTCTTAGTCTTCTAGGCAATCAAGGAGTAACCAAGAAAAATACAATAGACAGAAAGAGACCGGCGATCAGAATGATCGCTAGCCCAGGTCACATCAGAGTACGCCTGAAGCTGCCAAGAACTGGAGCGAGGAAAGAAAATGCGACGAGTGATGGTCCCGCGAAGATATCGCAGAACACGAACAAGGTGAGTGTAGTGAAGCTGAATGGGAGCAGAGATGAACTGACTCAGGATGTGAACTGGGTGAGAGATGTCAGGGCAAGTGATCCCAAGGTAGACGAGGCTCCCAACAAGATGGCGGTAGCGAGTGGGGTCCTCAAGAGGCTCACCATCAGTAGTCCGGAGGTGAACACCAAGCTCAATCGGATTATCCACCATGCGCCGATTAATCCCAAGGAAGTAACGAAAATAGCCCAAATCGGACATCAAAAATTGCTCATTGAGACGCTCCTTCACAAAGACAATGTACTGAGAGTTATCTCCAGTAATGATTATATCATCCACATAGAGAAGGAGTGTCCGGCCCCGAGGAGAGGTGTGGACGAAGAGGTCAGGGTCGTGATCACTGGTGGAGAAGTCGGGAATAGTGACAACAGAGGAGAAGCGGTTAATCCAAGCACGAGGGGCTTGTTTGAGCCCATATAGAGAGCGATGAAGGCGACACACCATGAAGGCGACACACCATGTCATCAAGGACAGAATACCCAGGGGGCGGCTGCATGTAGACCTCACGTAGCTCGCCATTGAGAAATGCATTCTTAACGTCCAACTGAGAGATGGACTAGTGTCGAACAGAGGCCACAACAAGGAGAGTGCGAACAATGATCATGTGAGCAACATGAGCGAAAGTCTCATCGTAGTCACCACCGTGCTCCTGCTGGAAACCACGCACCGCGAGACGAGCCTTGTAGCGCTCAAGAGAACCATCCGAGCGGGTCTTGATCTTGTACACCCACTTGCACGTGATGCTCTTGACACGAGCAGGTAAGGGCAGAAGATCCCAAGTGCCAGTATGCTCCAAAGCAGCAATCTCCTCAGACACCGCGAGCTGCCACTCAGGGTGAGCAGCAGCCTCATAGTAGGTCGTAGGCTCAGAAAGAGCAGCGGCTGCAAAGCCGTAGCGCTCAGGTGGCCTGACAGTATGATGATCACGAAGATCGTATCTGGGAGAAGGCGGAGCAGGACCCAGCAAGGACGGAGAAGGAGAACTGGGAACAGGGCCCAGCAAAGACGGAGACTCAACAGGGGAAGGAGTAGGCCGAGGACGGCGAGAGCAGTGCAGGGAAAAAGGTGGAATTTCAACAATAGAGCGGGAAGGAAACTCTGGCGAAGGGGGAACAGGTGGAGTCGGAGAAGGCGGCGAAAAAGATGGAGGATGAGACGAAACAGTGTTGGAAAGCTGAGAGTCGGGAAAAATTAGAAAATAGATTGACTCAGCAAGAGAATCTGGGCTGACATTGGGGGAACAAGGGTAGTAAGATCGGGACTCGTCAAAAGTGACATCCCGAGAAATCCCCATCCTGCGAGCAACGGGGCTTATGCTCAAGACTGTAGATAAGGAAAACACACTGAACCGACTGGGTAGTCAGCTTGGTGCGCTCACAAGGTGGAAGAAGGACGAAACAGACAGCAGAAACTGCGAAGATGACTGTACTCTGGAGCTCGACCAAAGAGACGCTTGACAGGAGTAGAACCTTGAAGTGCAGTGGAAGGCTACATGTTGATGGGAAAAGCAACAGTAGAAATATCCAGCTCAGAAGTGAGGGGGAACAGAAGAGGCAAGCATGAGAGCGCGAGCGGTCTCAAGCAAGTGACGATGCTTACACTTAGAGACAACGTTCTGACCGTGAGCACCAGGACAAAAGTACTGGGGATGAGTGCCCTGTTCAGCGAGAAAACGACGCAAAGCAACAGAAAGATACTCATCAACAAAGTCGGCATGAAACACACAAATGAACGAATCAAACTGAGTACGAACCACGGTGGCAAACATTTGGTAAATAGAGAGAACCTGACTGCGAGAGGACATGAAGTAGATCCAAGTATGACGAGAATAATCATCAATAAAGATCACATAGTATCGATGACCCCCTTTTGAAACGAAGGGAGCTGGATCCAAAACATCAGAGTGAACAAGATCAAAAGGACAAGTAGAAATAGAATCACTAGAGGGATAGGGGAGCTGCAACTGCTTGCCAAGCTTGCAACCTATACAATATAAAGAGGTGTTCCCAGAAACAGACCCAAAACACCTTGACCGACTAAAGACGATAGACGCGAGCCACAGAGATGACCGAGACGATGGTGCCACTGAGCAAAGGAAGTAGTGGAGGACGCAGCAAGACCAGAGGTAGTGGTAGTGGCTGACCGGCTGGTGAAGACAACACAATGAAGATGAAGCCAATCAAGCTCCCAAAGACGCTGCGAATCACGGGCGCCGAGGGCCAGTACCAAGCAGAGTCCCCGTGCGGCGGTCCTGAACACAACAAGAATCAAACTTAAGAACACGACAGTCGTGATCATCTGACCAGCTCACAAAAGCTGCATAGTAAGCTAAGGAACATGAGAGACTGCAGGAACATGAAAAGAAGTGGAAAGGGTGCCTCGGCCTGTAACAGGAAGAGGGGTACCATCTGCAGTTTGAACAGTAGAAGGAAAATCTGTGGAACGCATGGAAGTAAGGTGGGTAGAATCTGGTGTCATGTGAAAAGAAGCACCAGAGTCCAAGATCCACGGAGACAAGATACCTGACGAGAGAGGAGGCGGACGCGAGGAAGACTGTTGAGAAGTAAGAGCCAAACGAGCAGAGCCCGAGGAGTCTAAGGATGAGCTGACACCGAGGCGCTAAAGTAATGAGCGGAGCTGCTTTGTGGCGTTACCGGAGGAGCCCTGGCGAGAAGCGCTAGCTCCCGAGTGAGGAATCTCCAGAGCCCTTCGGGGGACATCCACCCTGACACTCCGCTTGTAGCAATCCTGATACCTGTGGCTGTCACTCTGACAGTAGGTACAGTGGAGACCCGTAGTAGAAGCAACAACCACTTGAGGAGCTGGGGGAGGGATCGTGGTCAGTGCTAAAGAAACCGACGAAGGAGCAGGTGCTGAAGCAGACAAGACAACCTGCATCTGAGCAACGCCACGGTGACGAGTCTTCTCAGCACGCACACCCGTGAGGGTCTCCACCAAGCTCGGGCGTGGGTGGCGAGTCAGGAGTTGAGCACGCACAGTCTCGAACTCAGGCCGGAGACGCGTCAAGAAGTCGTAGAGACGGTGAGTCTCTGGTGGCGTGAATTTGACATAGCGAGGGACAAAGCGACGGACATACGCCCCTAGAGAGTCAAGCTGACGACACACCTCAGATAGCTTCTGGTAGAAGTCATCCACAGTGGCATCGAGCTGCTGAAGAGAATGCGCCTGGTGCACGACTGAGAGATACATAACATCACTTGTTGGCTGGTAGTGAGCTCAGTGGCGCTCCCATGTAAGCTGTGTTGTCAGCAGCTCCTCACATCCATGGAGATGGTTATGGGTATGCTACCCACCAGGACGGCAGTAGCACGAGCCTTGGCATCCTGCCATCGCTCGTATGTGTGCAACTCACACTGGTAGAGCTCCAGGGTCTCCTCCAGTGCAACATTGGCGGCCTCCTAGGCCGCTTGATCCGCACCCGCAGGGAGAGCAGGCATAACTGGCGGTGTAGGGCGAGGCGGACAGGGGTCCTTGCGGGTGAGATGACCCCAGAGACGCTGACTGTTGAGATGAATCCTCGGGTGCACAGCCCACTCCCGAAAATTCATCCCGTCAAAACGAACTGAAGGGAGCGGGATGGCGAAAGAACCGCCAGCGGAAGCCATCCGGAGCAATGGAGGGATTCGGAGGGCTGACTGCACCGGATCGGGATTGAGCCGGATCCGGAGACCCGACTGCACCGGATCGGTCCGATCTGCAGTCGGGGTGGTCGAGTAAGGGCAGGTGCGGCTGGAGCAGGGGGGTTTTGCTAGAGCCAAGATCTCTGCTACGTCTCGAGCGTGGCGACCAAGCGGAAGCGGGACGGGCGGCCAAGCGGGCGAGGCGGCCGGATCTGGCGGGAATGGTTGGATCCGGCGAGAGCATGGGCGAAGCGTGGAGAAGATCCGGCAGCCAGAGAGCTTTGGGGGTGTCGGAGATGCAAGATCCGGTGACCCTCAGAGGCGACGAGAGGAGATCCACCAGCCAGGGAGCTCGGAGGTAGCGGCAGAAGCCGGGCGACTCTGGAAGCTTGGGTGAGAAGAGGGTAGGAGGCAATGCGTCGGAGCAGTGGACTCGATGGTTGGAGCTGCTTGATCCGGTGATCCTCGAGGGTGGCGTCAGGAGATCTTGCGATCCTCGGGGGTGGCGTCAGGAGATCAGATGGCGGCGGAAGCAGAGCGACGAAGAACAGAGCTTCGAGCTTTGGGCCAAGAATAGAGTAGAGGAAGAACAAAGCTTCCTTTGCTCTGCACGAGGACACGGGGAGGGTGGCGGCAGCGGCCATGGTGGCGGCGACAACAACAACAAAACCCTAACCCTAGTCTTGCTCTGATACCATTTTGGAATGAGGCTTGTATGCATTCCAATCTGCCAAGAGACCAATATATAACATGTACAAGGTTTACAATTATGCAAAGAACACCCTATACTATCTACGTATCTAACAAGGTATATGTCTTAGTGTTGCCATATCGATGTATATATTTAAGTGTGTAATATGAATGGGATATAGTTTGTTCCCTAAATGATTTATCTACTTCTTTACCTGACAAAATTAAACATGTGTTGTATAAAGGAATGCATACTTTCACAGTTTGTTCTGCGCAGATCTTTAGTGTTCCATGCATTTGAATGTATCTGCTCCATGCTGCTATCATTTAACCATTATGGACCAGTTGGTTTCACTTTCATAAAATATGTCTAGTACCTTTTTGAGAGGTTGGAGCGTTGGGCTCAAACATGTTACTATGTTTCACCTATGAGGCTATGAGATGAATTTCCTTATGTCTTTTGCAATGTCAACATGCAATAATGCAACTTTAAAAATCTGGCAATGAAGATATTGGATTTAAGCACACACAACACTGTTAGTAAAAGGCAGCATATGCCCACATGCTTTTTGGCTGAGTTATGATTTTATCGTCTGTGGAGATAAATGACAAGGTGCAACCTAAATTACATAATTACTCATGTTGGTCTTGTTTTCTTCCTTTTTTGAGATCAGGTTTCCTTGTTAAACATGCATATCATTCACTGCATTGGTTATTCCTACTTAGCATGTTTGTTTCAAACCCATCTTTGTCTAATTAGATTTTTGTATAACTATTATATATTTCTTAGCATCTCGATGGACTTATCATTTTGATATTTTCTATAACAGGTCCTGCCTTGATGAAAATAAGGCTTTTCTATCGACTGCAGATTCCGCTGTGAAATTACTCACAGATGCCACCAAGCCAGTTTCAGGATGGAAGGGGATTGAGTATCGTGCAGCATTTCCTCTAGATAAGCCTCCTGGTGCAAACTTTTATCCTCCTGATATGAACAAAATGGTACAGTCACATTTAGTCACTTTTGTCCTTCTCTGCTTGCCTGTGCTTAAAATAGCGAGTAGAAATTTCCTGTGTGCGTATACTGCAAATTTCAGTGCACTGTCTGATTATTATAGCTGCACATTTGATGTGCACTTGATTCTGTAATGACTGAAAAGGGGCCAATTTTGCATATTCTTTGTATGGCTGTAGGAGTTTGAATTATGGAAAAGTGGACTAACTGATAAGGAACAAAAAGATGCAACTGGATTTTTTACTGTCATAAAACGACATGATGCTTTGTTGCCTTCATCACTAGCTGAGTCTGATGAATCAAAACAAACCAAGACTTCAGATGATCTTTTTGTTGTTCCATACTCCAAGGAGTATAAATCATCCCTTGAGAAAGCTGCTGAGCTTCTTCATAAAGCATCAGAGTGTTCTGATTCTCTAAGGTATGTTTGTAATATAACAGCTTTCACCTTTTGAAGTTCTAATCCATTTGTGTGAAGAGTTCCTTGCTTTTATCTTGTTGTAGCCTCAAGAATTTGCTCAGAACCAAGGCAAATGCTTTCCTTTCAAATGATTACTATGAATCTGACATAGCTTGGATTGAGTTGGTTAGTATTCTAATTTTCAGTTTTGTTAGTTCACTCATCTCTTTAAATATAAAAATGCACTAGTGGTCTCTCACTGGTCTTTATTCTCTTGTTCTTGAGTGTTATACAGTAAATTTTGTCAGTAATTATTTTGTCTTCTACCTTGCATAATTGCATTCGAAATTTGGAATGGTGGATCCTGGCTTACTGGGTATTATTATTGAAACATGTCTATATGGTTTATGAGCCTAGGAAGGTCTCAATCACTTACAAATATCTATAAGAAATTGTGACTGGACTAGTTAACTATAATTTAAGGAGTTACCAAACAACTAAAAACGTTTCTCTACTGAAAGGAGTACATTTCGTGAAAATAAAAAAAATGTAGCAAATTCTTTGTTATGTTCTTACTATTTATTCATTTGTTGAAAATTACTCGAGTGAATATAGCTATTTTTTGTTTCCGAAAAATATGTTATACCTGTCATATTTACGGTAATGTTTGGTTTCTATTAATCAATATTTGCTCATATTACCTCTATATTTGGCGTTCATGCCTTGTTTCCAGGACTCCAACTTAGATGTCACCATTGGCCCATATGAGACATATGAAGATGGCCTTTTTAGTTATAAGGTATTTTTTCTATTTTTTTTAAATATTCATAGTTTTTTCTTCTTCTCAGGATCCTTGTCCCACCTGTTCTTGGTATCTCTTTGTTTGTTGGTCAAGTCTAGCATTGAAGGCGCACCAAACACCACATGATTTTTTATTACTCTTTTGGGTTACCTTTTTAGCAATTTAAGTAATGCTTGCTCTTCATTAATGTACTGCAAGCCTGCAATATAGTTAGTAATGGGCTAATTGTCAAATGTGATTTCTGTGTATCTTCTATGCGTTATGATTATATGTTCGTACATTAGTTATGCTATAGTCATTTTCTCTTTCATACCTCAATGTTGAGACTGCCCATATTATTTTGCTTAAATCTTAGGATTTTAATATCAGTTAGGTGTAAGCTTATCTGCACTAGGTAATTTTAGCATTTAGATTATATGGCCAATGGCCAATTAAGGACATTTACGTGTTTCAATAAAATTTATCATTTTTTTACCAATAATTTCAACTATTTCAAAGGCAACCTTTGAAGCATTTGTTGGGGTACGGGATGACACAGCAACTTTTCAAGTTAAACTCTTTGGTGATCAACTCCAGGTAATCCTAATTGATTTTTAACAAAAATATTAAGCTTTGTTTTACATCAAATTTTATCCGAGTTCAGGATTTGGAGAAAAATCTTCCACTGGACAGTATTTACAAATCAGACCATGTATCTGCTGCTCCAATTCGCGTGATCAATCTTCTGTACAATTCTGGGGTATGTTCCTATTTTAATTTTGCTTTTGACATTCTCCCGCTTCTTGCTGCCCAGAGAGCCTAGTTCAGTCAGTGCTTGGTAATTCTTTTCTTGTGACTGTCCTCGTTTTTTTTTTGTTACCATTCTGTTTGGTATGAAGTATGAACTATGCACTCATTGGTACTAAAAGTTTGGATATTTGTAGACAAAAAATTAAGATTGTCTTCCCATTCTGCTTAGTGATAGATGAAAAATCGACAAGAACCTTATGTCCTTAAATCCCAAAGAGAAGTTAGCAACTCTACTTATTTCTGTAAGATTTAATGAGAACGGATGAAACACTAGGATTTTATGAGAGGAATGCTTCTTTTTTGTTTCCTTGGCCAAAAAAAAATGTTGTTTCCATGGGCAACCACAGTTAGTTGGATTTCGCTTTTTTTTTTATATACCTTGCATGTTTTCCTTACTACTGTCATAGTGTTAGTGGTATGTTTTGCCATCCAAGTGTTTAATGCCGTAGAATGATTTGAGTTATATTACCTGAATTACTTCATCTTGCCCTAGTTTTATTCCTGTCTTGGTAACCATCGGCTAGACCATTCTTTTGAGATCTTTGGCCTTTCCACCATCCCTTGTGGTAGATTTACAGTTATTGTTGTGTTGACATTGATTGGATTATCCCCAGAATTCATCAGCACTGATTGCTTGAAATGCACTGGAAGTATGTATTTTTTTGGAGTTATGGAACTATTTACTCTTGTACTCTTTTTCAATTAAATCTGGGCTTCTGGACATAATTAGTAGGCTGACAAGAGTCAAGAACTTGTAGATGTACTGCAAATGATCTGTTGTGCCAATGGTTTGATATCCTTCGCCAACAGCTTCATGATGAACTAAACAAGGACTGCTGTTACAGGATGTGAAAGGTCCACAAACTATTGCTTTCAATTTGCCAAATGATGAGCGGATTGTGAATGAACGAGGAACTTCGATGGTTATGCTTAAGAACATTTCAGAAGCCAAGTATGCCCTTTTCCAATTCTTATATAAACATTGTAATTGATAATTTAGGTAGTCACATTTCACAATGACAATCAAAGTAAGGGAGTTCGTGCTATGACAGTTCTAGTTTTCTGTATTATTCAGGTTCAAGCATATCTTGAAGCCTATAGCCAATGCCTGCATCAGAGGGGAGCAGAAGGATTATGTTGATTTTGAGCCTTATTATACACATATTGTTTGCCATGAGTGCTGCCATGGAATTGGACCCCATTCAATCATCCTTCCAAGTGGTAAAAAGTCGACAGTTAGATTGGTATGTATGCAAATAGCAATAAAAAGAATACTTGCATGGACTTTGGTGCAATGGCAATAAAAGAATGTTCCATTTTCCCTCATAAGATTTCCAGTTTCTTCAACTATCTTTTAATGTAATAACACCATTCCAAATTTCTCTTGTATGACAAATATGTAAAAATGATCAAAATTGTAGAGATGGACATTTTGCTAGAAAAAATGTGGGTAGTAATGTTTTCATATTCAGTGACCGATGAGGCGATGACAAATAACTTTGCAATTAGTTAAACCATGTGAAAACAATGGCATGCTTGTTTATCTATCTGCAGTCTCCACTCTTTAAACTTGGAATACCGGTTAATTGTCTCTTTTGGCAGGTCTGGCCCATTTTGTGCACGTTATTTCTTCAAATATATTTAACTGACTTTTTGATTGGGATGGGTTCTCTTTTTCCCTCATTTGATTTTTACCTCATATCGAGAAGAATGTGTTGCTAGGTTTATTTATGGATAATGACCACAATCATACCACCGAAGATATATATTTTAGAATGGAATGTTTGTACTTGATGGTTTTAACCGAAAGAAAATTTCATTGTAATGCAATTCAATGTCTTTAGTTGCTACATAAAGCATTTACATTTGGTGGCGGATGCAGTTGCAGTTTTTAGCTGTTTGCGTTTTTGCATGGCATCTCCTATATCTGATGCCACCAACTTTAGCTAATTCGGCATGGCTTCTTCGTGAATGTATAGGAACTACAAGAATTTCATTCAGCATTGGAGGAGGCAAAAGCTGATATAGTTGGTTTATGGGCACTTAATTTTCTCATTAAGAAGGTCAGTTACTTTCATGAATTATCAGGTTATCGTGGCACGTATGTTAGCCCAGACCAGGCATTTAAGTACTGTTATTTCTTTAATGATTATATTGGGAATGTATAAATCAATTGGTTGTTTGCCGATATCCTTGTTTATGCAATCACTAGTACTGCTTAAAATTGGTCAGTCTCATCGAATACCTCATTTGCTTATGTTCTTTTAGGGGTTTCTTCCTAAGAGCCTATCAAAATCCATGTATGTCTCTTTCCTGGCTGGCTGCTTCCGGTCAATCCGCTTTGGACTGGAAGAAGCTCATGGGTAAGGCTGTATCTTCCCTGCTAGCAAACTGAACTTGTAAACGATTCACACACACACACACACAAAACATGAATACTTCTCATAGTACTTTGATAGTGCTTTGAGCTCGACAATAAATTAACTGCTATTATTTGAATGCAGAAAAGGGCAAGCTTTGCAATTTAACTGGTTGTATGAGAAAGGGGCATTTATCCTGCATTCTGACGGAACATTCTCAGTTGATTTTACAAAGGTAATTCTTTTAAAAAAAACCTATTATTGTTCTGTTGTCAATCCTCATCAGAATTTGTGTTGTGAAAGGTTGAGGATGCTGTTGAGAGCCTCAGTAGAGAGATCCTGACAATACAGGCAAAGGGCGATAAGCCTGCTGCCCAGTCTCTTCTCATGTCCCGTGCAAGCTTGACGCAACCATTGCGTGTGGCGTTGGAGAAAATTGAACACATGCAGGTACTTATTAAATTTTGTTGTGTTCCATAGCAAATTCGAAGAATGTTTGGTTGTGTGATATTTTCCCTATTTATATTCATATGTTTCAGGCCATGGACTGATTTCCTTGTTTATATTCATTTCCAGGTACCTGTTGATATCGCTCCTATATTCGGCACGGCAAATAAGCTGCTTGCAAACAATCACTAGGGGGCAGCAATTCAGCAGGCGCTGTGCTTCATTGTCCCACTGCACCCGGAAGAAACCAGAAATTGTTTAAATACAAGACACTGCTCCAAATTGATCGAAGCGAGTGAAAAGAACATGAATAAATGAACAGTTTTTTCCGGAAGGAATAATGTTAGCGTCATTGTCTGATTACCAGTGTTTTTTTTTCCTTGAGAGAGATGTTTACTGTAGTCTTTGATTAGCTAGAAGGAAACCCTGCGGTGGCGGACACATGACTAAATCTTAGCAGGGCGGTATGGACAAATCCCCAAACCGCCTTCGCATTGTAAGACCCTCCATAGTCTTGCTCAATGCCATGCTCCCAATTTTGTATCTCCGCATCCCCGGTTGTTCCACATCTTTGCTCTGCAGCTCACCACTCGCTATTTGCTAGGTGGTTAGAATCTTCTAAGTTGTATACAAATAGTTAATTTCTACTTGTAGTGACTACTAATTATTTTATGTGACCATATCACACGTGCACACTTGGCACAATGGTAATTTGGCATATCATGGATCAGATAGTCTGTATTACCCATATTTTAATACTATAGCACATAAATCAAAAACAAGTCAATGAAATAGATAAATTAAACACGAACCACACCAAGAGAGATTCTACAGAATGTAATCCACACTTGTTTAGCTCTTTCGCTAGTTGTTGCTATGGCATATATGCTCTCTACTCTCGGCTGCCTTCTGTCGTCCTGCGCCCCTGGCAACCTTGGTTGCCGCAGTGTCGGTGTCTCACCTCGTCGACTTGCCGATCTAGTCATCGCCTGCCGGCTGCCGCGCACGCCCTGGGTATGTCGCAACTCGCTATAGGGTTAGGAGGTGGAGGGGAAGCATGAGGCCGTGAGAGGAATGGGAGTCAGACTCGTTGTCTCGATGGGTGGTGCGATGACTGCTTCCTCTAGTCAATGCTTCTACTAGGTCAGCCAGGCTAGGCCCAAATAAACAAAGGGATGGTGTCATCTTGTTCTTCATATACCTTGGATCAACATGCTCGCCGGTGGCCGGTGGGTGCTGGGGGAGGGGGGGTCCGACCGCCCGACCTTGCCACATGGGACGATCAGCCCCTGAACCGGCCGCCCGACCTTGCCACATGGGATGATCCACCCCTGAACTACCAGGCTGCTGCTGAACTTCGCATATGTGGCTCTACGCGAGTCCTTCATGGACACCGTGGTTTCAGTGAATCTGCTGCAAATACGGGCCCGTCTGCATGCAACTTCAGTTTGGGGTGTGCCAAACTAACCCCCCGAGTTTTTGGCTAAAATAGCGCTATTGCCATATGAAATAGCAAAACTAGCCCACCCCTAACGCAACAAAGGCAAAAATGACGCCACGAGGACGTGACACGTGCCCTTTCGCGCCCCTAGGGGCCGAATTCCCTCTTCTCCGTGCCCATATGGCCTATTTAGTCACATTTTACTTTGCAAATTAGTTAGTTGTATTTAATAAAGTCATAATTTATTAGTTTATTAGCCAGTCGTAAATAATTAGTCATAATTAATTAATCATTCATAATTAATTAGCTCTAATTAATGAGGGTCAAATTAAATTTATTATTAAATCAATCATAATTAGTTGTAGTTAGTTAGTTGTAATTTTTCACTCGTAGTTAGTTAGTCGTAATTAATTAATGTAATAATTTAATCATAATTAATTATGATTCATTAAATAGTATTAATTATTAATTTGGCTCAATTAGAACGTCGTTGTTAGTTAGTACTAACTAAAATAGTCGTAATTGATTAGTCCTAATTAATTAGGATTAATTAAATATGACTATTTTAGTTAATCCTAACTATGTAGTGGTAGTTAATTGGTCGTAATAAATTAGTCATAGTTTATTTGTCCTAAACTTTTAACCGTAATTAATTAGAAGTAATTAATTAGGCTACATTAAGTACTATTAATTATTTAGTCGTAAATAACTAGGCTTAATTGAGAAGTTGTAGTTAGTTGTCATAATAAAAATAGTTGTAATTAATTACTAACTAACTACTAATAATAATGTGGTGGTAATTAATTAGTTGTTACTAATTAATCATAATTTATTTAGCCTAATTAATTAACAGTAATTAATTAGTTATCATTAGTTAGACATAATTAACATATACCTAATTAAATTACCGTAATGAAATAATCCTAGTTGATTAGGATTTATTAAATACTATTAATTAATTTTGGTTAGGTCGTGTTGCGAAATGTAGACTACGTAGTGCGATCTGTTTGTTATAATGTGTATAGTAAATTCGGTTATTGTGGCATTAGGTAACGTCGAACATGCAGGACTTGCTAGTGTTTTATAGCGACAGTCTTGTACGGGGCGAACCAGATGGGTTGAACCCGTCGAGACTCCATAGTTCGACACGGATGCAGCGACGAAGAAACTTGTCATCAATGGGATCAGCTACATAAATAGAGGAGGGCAGGGCGTATGGGAGCAACTCAAGGTGAATGGCAGCGTTGCATGGGGCTAGTACATACATACAAGGTAGTTAGAATCGCGATCCTACTCGTAGAGTCTTACGATTCTACGAATCCACGACAGCCTGTCGATCCTACTCGTAGAGACTTAGGGCAAAAAAAATTTACAATTTTTTTAAAGGCCAGGCTTTGCTGATATTTTGTTTTAGAGCAAAATTTGTTGATATTAATTTCTGAGAATGAAACTATAAATAAACAAGGAGCATGCAAAATATTGTATCAGTGTGGTAATGCTAGTACAAATATCTATATTATGGCATGAGTAATCTTGAGCTTGATAATGATAAACTATTTTTATTCCTGAAGTATATCTAGCTGCTTTTAAAGAACATGCAAGTGGTAAACCATATAATAATCATACAAATTTATAGTATAGATGTTAAATATGTCTATTTTACAATTCTGTAGAATCGCCGATTCTACGATTCGATCCTACCGAAGGCAAATCGATCTAACTTAGGATCTCGACTCTGACTACCTTGCATATAGATTGCTTCCCAGCCCGAGACGGCGATATATGGGAAGCCGATGATGTACGTGAGTTTCGTGCTCATGGACTAGGACGAGGGGAATCTGGTCCTAAGGGCGCGGACGAGGGAAATCTGGCCCCAGGGGCACAGGTGAGGGCATGTGTCGTGTCCTCGCGGTGGATGTCATTTTTGCATTTATTGCAGGGACCTAGTTTTGTTATTTCACATGACAACAATGCTATTTTAGCTAAAAACACCGCCACACTTCATTAGACACGGATGAAATTGGGCGAGATAAGCCCGCGACAACCAAGAGCCTATGCAGTCGTGAGTTGTGACATTCGCTTTTCTGGTAGTGTGCTATGCTCATTTTTAAATCCCGTCAAATGACAAGGTTAGAATTCTCCTGTTTCGCCGATGCTTCGTGCCGCTGGGATTTTGAATGGGGAAGGGGGTGAGCAGGAAAAGGTTCCTCATAGGTCGAGTCCAAATTGTAATATTCTGAAAAATAAATGGTAATAATAATATTAATAATCGCGTCTTAAGGGCTTGTGCGTAATTAAAGAATTTAGTATACGTGGAAATAGGATAATTCAGAATTTTTAAGAGCTATATAAATAGATTTTTGGTTTTCTAAAAACCCTAATAGTGTTTTTCTTTCCTCTGCCGCTTGATTTTTCTTCTTCTGGTATTGCCGATCTCTTGTTGTTTTCTTGATTGCTCGGCATTTGTGCGTTCTTTGCCTTTCTGCTTGCAGCGCGCTTTCTTGCATTTCCCCTACTGGCGTGCCTTGCTGCTTGCCATTGCTAACCGCTGTCTTTGTCGGCGTAGCCGCCTTCTGCTCGAGGCTGCCTTGCTGCATTTCTGACGAATCCCTGCTGTGTGCCCAATTCTGATACTTTGTCATTGCTGCGTGGAGTCGCCCCTCTGCTTGCCATTTCTTGTCTTCTTGATTTTCGAGCCGCGTGAAATTTCTGCCATTGAAGTCTCTGCCATGCGGCGTGGATTCTTCTTGCTATTGGATCGCCCGAGCTAGCTTGCCGCCGTCATCCGTTCCTTGCTTGGCCGGCGTGTTTTGGTTGGTAATTCTTTTACCGATTTCTTTGTCTTTATTGACTTTAACGAAGTGATGTTTGTAGTCGGAGTTATCGATTAATAGATCTGTTTAGCTTTGCTGTCCGTTGTACGATTTATTCGGTACCTTAATGGCAAACCTTGGAAATCTCATCTACTAGTTAATTGTAGATAATTTCGATATCTTTCTATAGCATATTTAATCATGTCAATCGGACAAGTAGAATTCGAGTTATGATTTTCAGAAGACCGCTGTTTTTACGGTTGTCGTCTTTCGGCGCTGTTTTGGTAGACTGTAGAGTAAAAATAGTAAATAGCTTAATTAGAGTTTTGATCTACATGAAAGTTGTAGATAATTGTCCAATGGTTCTGTAGAATCTGAGAACGCGCATTTTGGTTGAGTAAAACAAAAGTTATGAATTTAGTAAGACTGCTGTTCCGAAGCGGACAGATCGGCTTTCTGGGCTAAAAACGGAGGGTTAGATGATTTAATTAGAAGTCTTTGTAATCTAAGAAAAGGTGGATAATTTTATGAAGAATCCAGAATGGGGTGGTTTGTGGTGATCGGACTTTTGAGTCAAAAGTTACGTTCGTTTTAGTACTAAGACCGCAATGGGTAACTTTTCGCACGGAGTAGCGTGGTATATTTGGGGCGTGTAGGAGCGATGTCGATTGATTGTTGTTCTTATGATGCTGTAGCTTGTATTGAGATTTGTGTATTTAATGTAGAGAGGCGTCGTACTTGTTGCCGTCGCTAGCCAAATTGTGCGTCATCGCAACTAGTAAAGGCAAGTGCATGGTGAGCGTGATCAATGATCGATCATCGTTTTTCTTTATCTTCTATTACCATTATTGTTGTGCTTTTATTCTGTTTAATTGCAAGTAAATAATTGGTATGCTTATATCTTTGTTGATAAACATGATGAAAAGTTGGATATGATGTTTATGATGGAGTTTGCATGTTTGCATTCATAAGCATCTTTGCATATGAGCAGGTGATCATGAATGATCACAACTCCACGGGAGTGGAGGAGGTCCCGATCCTTATGGAGGAGCGGGCTTGAGAGTGAATGTTGTCATGAGCATTCACTCATGCTATACAGATATCTGTGAAAGAAGTGCATGTGGACATGTAGAATAGATTTGCATTGATTTATGAGATTAATGGATGTGAATCAAATAGAAGTACCTGTGATGATAATGAAGTTATTGAATGCCGTGGATTTATTATTGTTCGTTGTTTATGGATGTGTTTGCTGAGTCGTGGACTCACCCTTGCTCTATTGTTGTCTTTAGGTGATCTCCGAGGACGCCGTAACTGAGAGCGAGTAGGGCACATGGGCAACACATGATCATTTACCTTCATAATCTTTTCATTCATAATTGGATTACACTTGGACATGTTAGAGGTTGAATAAAGTTTAGGACATCATTTGGACTAGACTATTTGCTTTATTAATTTGGATTCATTGGTTGATGCTATCTTGGACTGTTTACTTGGTTATAATTCCCATTGCTTATTTATTGTCGTTTGATCCATAATTATGCATGTTCTTTTGTGTTCCATTGATATGATTATCATCGTTTCCTTGCTATAATTTATTAGTGTGTCGATAATTATTAGTGTAAAGAGTAGTGTGGTGGCATTCTAGGCTCAGTGTTGGGCTGGGGTGTTACACAAATCCACCGTATATATATTCACAAAGATAGTGCTAAAATTCGGATCTCAATTTTCTTCCTAGGAATTTCTAATAAAGTGCTACTGATTGATGATAACTATATATTTGTAGGTGTTAGAAATGCGACTACGTAGTGATTTAAATGTTGTGACAGTTTTGCTGAGGGTACCTGAAATAGGCTATAAATGAGAGGGATGGGAGCAACTCAAGGTGAATGGCGTTGCATGGGGCTAGTACATACATACAAGGTAGTTAGAATCGCGATCCTACTCGTGAGAGTCTTACGATTCTATTGAATCCACGACGACTGTCGATCCTACTCAGAGACTTAGGGCAAAAAAATTTACAATTTTTTAAAGGCGAGCTTTGTCGATATTTTGTTTTAGAGCAAAATTTGTTGATATTAATTTCGAGAATGAAACTATAAATAAACAAGGAGCATGCAAAATATTGTATCGAGGTGGTAATGCTAGTACAAATATCTATATTATGGCATGAGTAATCTTGAGCTTGATAATGATAAACTATTTTTATTCACAAGTATATCTAGTGCTTTTAAAGAACATGCAAGTGGTAAACCATATAATAATCATACAAATTTATAGTATAGATGTTAAATATGTCTATTTTACAATTCAGAGAATCACGATTCTACGATTCGATCCTACCGAAGGCAAATCGATCTAACTTAGGATCTCGACTCTGACTACCTTGCATATAGATTGCTTCCCAGCCCGAGACGGCGATATATGGGAAGCCGATGATGTACGTGAGTTTCGTGCTCAGGGGCGCGGACGAGGGGAATCTGGTCCTAGGGGCGCGGACGAGGGAAATCTGGCCCCAGGGGCACAGGTGAGGGCATGTGTCGTGTCCTCGCGGTGGATGTCATTTTTGCATTTATTGCAGGGACCTAGTTTTGTTATTTCACATGACAACAATGCTATTTTAGCTAAAAACACCGCCACACTTCATTAGACACGGATGAAATTGGGCGAGATAAGCCCGCGACAACCAAGAGCCTATGCAGTCGTGAGTTGTGACATTCGCTTTTCTGGTAGTGTGCTATGCTCATTTTTAAATCCCGTCAAATGACAAGGTTAGAATTCTCTGTTTACGATGCTTCGTGTTATTTGGGATTTTGAATGGGAAGGGTGAGCAGGAAAAGGTTCCTCATAGGTCGAGTCCAAATTGTAATATTCTGAAAAATAAATGGTAATAATAATATTAATAATCGCGTCTTAAGGGCTTGTGCGTAATTAAAGAATTTAGTATACGTGGAAATAGGATAATTCAGAATTTTTAAGAGCTATATAAATAGATTTTGGTTTTCTAAAACCCTAATAGTGTTTTTTCTTTCCTCTGCCGCGATTTTTCTTCTTCTAGCGCGCCGACCGATCTGTTGTTTTTTTCTTGATTGCTCGGCCGTGGCGTTCTGCGCCGCGCTTTCCTGCCGCAGCCGCTCTGCCGGCCGCTTCGCTTCAGGCATGCTCGCCGCATAACCGCCAGGTTGTCTTTGTCAGCGTAGCCTTCTGCTGAGATCGCGCTGACTGCGCCAGCGCTATGACGAATCTCCTACACTGCTGCGGTCGGTCGTCTGCGCTGCGCGTGGAGTCGCCCCTTGCCGCGGCCAGGTCTGTGTCTGATTTTCTCGCCGAGCCGCGTGACGCCGCCACCGGAAGTCTCTCGCCGCCTGGCGTGGATTCTTCGCCTACCATTGGATCGCGAAGAGAATCGCCGCACGTCATCCGTTTCCTTGCTTGGCCGACGTGTTTTGGTTGGTAATTCTTTTACCGATTTCTTTGTGCTGTTGACTTTTAACGGAAGTGATGTTTGTAGTCGGAGTTATCGATTAATAGATCTGTTTAGCCTGCTGTCCGTTGTACGATTTATTCGGGTACCTTAATGGCAAACCTTGGAAATCTCATCTACTAGTTAATTGTAGATAATTTCGATATCTTTCTATAGCATATTTAATCATGTCAATCGGACAAGTAGAATTCGAGTTATGATTTTCAGAAGACCGCTGTTTTTACGGTTGTCGTCTTTCGGCGCTGTTTTGGTAGACTGTAGAGTAAAAATAGTAAATAGCTTAATTAGAGTTTTTGATCTACATGAAAGTTGTAGATAATTGTCCAATGGTTCTGTAGAATCTGAGAACGCGCATTTTGGTTGAGTAAAACAAAAGTTATGAATTTAGTAAGACTGCTGTTCCGAAGCGGACAGATCGGCTTTCTGGGCTAAAAACGGAGGGTTAGATGATTTAATTAGAAGTCTTTGTAATCTAAGAAAAGGTGGATAATTTTATGAAGAATCCAGAATGGGGTGGTTTGTGGTGATCGGACTTTTGAGTCAAAAGTTACGTTCGTTTTAGTACTAAGACCGCAATGGGTAACTTTTCGGTACCGGAGTAGCGTGGTATATTTGGGGACGTGTAGGAGCGATGTCGATTGATTGTTGTTCTTATGATGCTGTAGCTTGTATTGAGATTTGTGTATTTAATGTAGGAGAGGCGTCGTACTTGTTGCCGTGCTAGCCAAATTGTGCGTCGCAACTAGTAAAGGCAAGTGGTGGATGTCATTTTGCATTTATTGTCAGGACCTAGTTTTGTTATTTCACATGACAACAATGCTATTTTAGCTAAAAACACGCCACACTTCATTAGAACACGGATGAAATTGGGCGAGATAAGCCCGACAACCAAGAGCCTATGCAACACATGTGAGTTGTGACATTCATAATTGGATTACACTTGGAAGTGTGCTATGCTCATTTTAAATCTTTATCAAATGACAAGGTTAGAATTCTCCATTGCTTATTTATTGTCGTTTGATCCATAATTATGCATGTTCGTGTTCCATTGATATGGGATTTTGAATGTGGAAGTGTAAAGAGTAGTGTGGTGGCAAAAGGTTCCTCATAGGTCGAGTCCAAATCCACCGTATATATATTCACAAAGATAGTGCTAAAATTCGGATCTCCAATTTTCTTCCCTAGGAATTTCTAATAAAGTGCTACTATAATACTAGAGTTTTTGATTCATTTGGTCTTTTTTTGGAACATAATAGCAAATCTAGCCCTCTCGCATCCGAAATGATAAAAATAACACCCCTATCGTGCCCTCTGTGTGCGGAAGCCACCAGCCCCTCTCATGGGGCGCGCACGGGGGATACAGTAGGGGTGGCTTCTGCGCATGGGGGATACAGTAGGGGTGCCATTTTTATCATTTCAGACACGAGATGGCTAAACTTATTATTCGATTCTAAAAAGAAATCAAATGAGCCGAATGCTCGTAATACTAGGGTTTCATAAAGTGGCACTCGAAAGAAAGAAATATAGTCATCTTATACCCATTTTCACTATATTTCCATCTCTCTTTTTGAATTATCTGGCCTTTTTGGCTTATCCTACATGAAAGGACTAGAGTGCCATTGGCCCTTCTTCTCCAACTCGGACAAGCTTGTGTGCTCTTCAACCTCTCCATCCTTGATAGAGTTGGGGTTAACCAGGGCCAAATCTACAGTTGTATCATTGGGGTTAAGTGAATCCCATGACTTACACCCAACCCCAGTTGCATAGAAAATAGTATTATGGAATATTATTGCTAGTCTACGAGGCCCATGGGATACTACTTGTTGCAAAAAAAATATATTATTTAGAGCGGTATTTTATGAAAATTATTCCTTATTCTCAGCACGGTATACTACTTGTTGCAAAAAAAATCAATTTAGATGTCGTGGTAGTTAATTGAGATGTTGCCGTATACAGCGTTGTAGTAAAAAAAGGTTGCAATATAAAAATTACTATGATGAAAGTGCGCGCTTCGTCGCACCGGTGTTTAGTTACAGTGTGTTTTCAGAAGTAGAGGACTCTCCATATTTGTCAGTTTGGAATTCAACACGCAACAGGACAATAAGTTTCGTATCCAGTACAATAAATCGACCATACTTCATATTTGTCAGTTTGGACTTTGGGCATGAAATTAAATGAGGGAATAATTAAATAACATCATATTGTATTTTATCTGTCAAGATGAATATGCCCTACAATAGAATATGTGGGTTTATATGTGGGGTGATATGAACTAACTATTCATTATGATATTCTAAAGTATTATTTCTTTAAAGAAGTAATTGGCATAAGTACTGTAAATGAAAGTAACAATAATAAATAATTGAAATTTGGGATCAACATGATCAAAGAGTGTAACTTGCATCCTTATTCATAATCTTTGAATATATTTACTTCTCCTACATTATGATCAATTTCTTTTGTAGCTTGATCAACAAATTCGGGTTGTAACGTTGAACAAAATCAAATAAATAAGTCTAGGCTCAACAATGAGTGAGCCAGAAATGAAATAAAATAATAAATTCGACAAAAATTGCAAAGAGAGGAGGTGTGGGTAGTTGATATTTATTAGGTGCTTAGTTAGGTTAAAATGAGACGAAAATGGGTTTCATGGGTTTGAAACGGTTGAAATAGGTATATTATGTACTTTTGGGTCTGTGACACACAGTAATGGAGTCGGATAAACAGTACCAGGCGTCGTACTGTACATTAACTAGTTCAAATGAAATAATAATGGGTCACGTAAACAACATTGGGTCGGGTTCTATAAATACAAACTGGTCTGGTCAGGTGCTAATGGGTTTAACAGTAATGGGGTCGTCGGGCCGGGCTGTGTACATTGTCCTTACTTAAAATGGCAAATAGTGTCAGCTCAATCCGCTTAGCTTTGTGTTTCAGCGGCCCAACAAGGCACACGGCCCACCTCCATCTCAAGCGAGATGAGCTCGCTCTATGGCGTAAAGAAAGAGCAAAAAAAAGCAATGGCGAGGGTCTTGACGACAGTGTAGTTCCGGGAGCAACATTGGACTATGGGAGTTTCATTTTTGTGCTCAGGCGTGGCTAGGTTTGGCTCGAGATGGGCTCGCCCCGGCAGCGGCACATGGCCGAAACAGAGCAACGACGCGGCGGGCTTTTGGCGATGCTCCGGCCAAATTGGCTTGGGAGCATCAGTGGGGTGAAGGGATCTCGTTGGTGGTGACGGTGGAGCTCGGGGAGGTCTAAGCCAAGCTGGCGACGGTGAACGTGGGCGGCGGAGCCATGGCACACGGCGGTGCCGAGCTAAGTGCGACGGAGTTAGGCTTGAAGCTAGGGGACGGGTTTGCGGACTCGAGGCGTAGCTAACGGTGTGTTTGTTGGGGCGAGAACGTGGATGGAGATGGCAAATCGACGAAGGGGCTTATCGTGGCCTCGTCAGGCGTGGCGGCGATTGGGGCAGCGCTGCCGGAGTTGGAGAGGATGGAGAAGGGTGTGAGTATGTATTGAGGCTAAATGAGAGGATAGTGTCGTCGGGGCCAGCTTTAAACGCACGGAGAGACGGTCTGCATAGAGAAGCGCTGGCGGCGAGCTGGGCGCATGTTCGAGACGTGGGCCGAGTGCACACGTGCTGGCGGTGTAGGAGTTGTCGACTCCCAGTCCGGGCGATCCGACAGCTCGCACGCACGCAAAGCGGAGCTACTCTGGAGGTCGGGAAGGCACGCGTCGGTGACTGAGTGGAAGAAATTCGCTCACACGGGTGGGAAGCGGAGGCACGTACTGGAGGTTGGGATGGCACGTGTCGAAGTGCGAGTGGAAGAAATTGGTCGGGAAATGCGGGGAGCTTGTGAATTCTAGGCGCAATAAGGAGAGTTATATGCTGATCTAAAAATATATACAAATTTTGCTACCGTATTTATATATAAATGATGTAAACTAACATCCCTTTTTAACTAATTAGATGCCATGTGGGACCCACATGATTTGCTCACAGGTTTAGCAAACTTTATCATGGTTGTAATCCAAACACATCAATTTGTACCCCAATTTCAACAGTGGTCGCACATTGTTATGACTATTATCCGAACACCATTTTTTGTCTAGGTTTTGACATTACCAAAATTTTGATGTGGCTACATTCGGCTCATAAACCAAAAGGGAGCTGCTAGCCCACGCTATACTGTTGGAATGTATTTTCAATGGTATAACAGTTTCATGAAATTTCATATGCTTAAAGTTCCAGATTTTGAGTTTGAAGTTTCGACTAGGTTTCAACACGTTTCAGATTTCTAGGAGTCTTTAGAAGATTCCAAGAAAGTTTCAAAATCAGGTTTCAATAAGTTTCAGATTTTGTAACTCAAGTTTTAACAGATTTTAGATAAAAGTTTTGGCAAGTTTTCAACCATGTTTCAGGGGAATTTCAATCAGTGTCACAGAGTTTCAGAGGGTTTCAACGTGTTTTCAACAATTTTGAAGTCTGAAACTTGAAGTATCAACAAGTTTCATGAAAGTTTCACCGAGTTTCAGCCAGGATTGAAAAACAAACTACAAAAGTTTCTAAGTGATTCAACCTGAAACTTGTTTAAAAGAGTTTCAGAGATGTTCCAAAGAGATTCAAAAAAATTTGGTCAAGTTCCAAAAAGATCGAATAGAATTTCAAACAAAAGAAACACCGACGAACATAAAGAAATAGGGAGGTGGACCTAACTTCAGTTGAGTTTTTGAACAAATTTTCTTTCGATTTCAACCAAAAACAACCCCCACGCTAAGTAATCGAAGGAAAGTTAAAAGTTTCAAACATAGGGATTGTGGATCTGAAGTTCACCGTAGTTGAACACTAAGAGGAGGGGCATGAAGGCAAACCTTTGTATCCTAGTGACAGCTGAGCTTACCACATAGGCTACCGCTCGCCCACTTGCCACCACAACACGATGTGACCGTGTCGTGTGTCGCCGCCGCGAGCATATTGTGTTAATTCACACTCGCTCGCCACTCGGCACTTTCGACGCCTGCTCACTACGTCTGGTTAATCGTGATTGCTCGCCCTGTCACCATAGGGTTGGCTCGGTGTGGCGAGATCTATCGCCACGACAGTAGCAGTAATGAATCAGACGACAACAGTCATCGTTGAGAGAGAGGGGGTGAAGGATCGAGTTGGGGGAGAAATCAGGAAGTGGTGATCCATCGGGTATTTGTGTCGATGATCAAGATATCGAGGGGAATTGACTTTGAGCGAGAGGAACAAAAGGCCCATATGTAACGTTGAACTCATCAGATCTAATGCTAGCGAGCTATCCCGTTCTATTGGTAGCGTTTTATTGCTAACAAATGTCGTAGCGTTTTTAGTATTTCTCAAACGAAAAGGCATGTAGCTCAATCTTCCGAGCCTCCGTAGTCACGACCGTGACATTCGGAGATCTGAGTCGTCGAATCTCGAAAGAACAACATAGATCAATCGGTACAGCGATACTATAGTATTCACAAATAGTAGCAATGCTACAATTTTGTTACAGCACAGATCTTGATCTCGGCTCTCGTTTTTGATCCTACGCAATGTTACTACAGAATGTTTGAGGATACGTTTCCACATGGGGTGGTCCTCGTCTCATGGCAAGGTCTACGACGTCACCTCCGGCCGTGGTTTCTACGGCCCCGGCTGCTCCTACGCCATGTTCTCCGGTCGCGATGCCAGCCGCACGCTCGCCAAGATGTCCAAGGAGGACGCCGACGTCTCCGGGGACCTCTCCGCCCTCTTCGACAAGGAGCTCGGCATCCTCGCCGACTGGGAGACCAAGTTCCAGGCCAAGTACCCCGTCGTCGCCCGCCTCGCCGACGCCGCCTGAAGCCTTGAAAGGCTGAAACCCCCCAATTAGCGAACGCCTCCGCCGCCTATATGCTATAGGACCACCACCACTACACCACCATCCCCCTCTTCCGCGGCTAAGTAATGTTGTATCTTCTTGTGCTCTACCATATATGTCTCCACATGTAGTGTACCCTACGACTCCCTGTGTAGACTGGTGTCAGGGGGTGTGTGTGCTTAATTGCTTACTGGATGCTTAATTAGCTATCCAATAATTTGAATGTAAATACCAGGATTGGTTTAAGTATTGATCTGGGTGGACCTTATAATTCTCACTTTGTTTCAGATGCAATAGCTTGTTTTAAGGCTTGATTTTAGTATTTTTGTATGGAAGCAATATGTTGAAGCCTGAATGAATCCCCAGCCATAGAAATTCTATGGTTGCTGTTTAAATAGGTTCATTTGATTGTGTTTGTCGTAACGCTTTTAGTAGGACATCAATTATCTACGTATCAATTATCATAGTAACATAGGCACATCAAAATAGTTTCCTGGCTCGTGATTTAGGGAAAAGCAGTTTCTTTTCTTAAGGTTTTCTGTTGTACTCGATGGATGAATGACAATAGTGGAATTGTTTCTGGTGGATAGTTGGAATGCGCTAACTTTACCAAGTTCTTGTTTGCATTAGTCTTTGGATAATTCATTGTAACTATAAACATAACAGGGACCTCTGGCATTCAGTTGTTGCACTTTGCAGTTTCTGAAGTTGTCCTGGGCAATTCATTCTTCGAACATAGTTACATAGGTAACCATTTTGACCACTGAATGGATATGTTATCGTATCGTTGATGTGTTCGATGATTATTACTTGTGTGGCTTCTTTACTTGAAAGATTATTAGAGTTCTTGTGTGTGTCTTAGCTGTTTGATGTCTGAATGCGGTACACGGAGAATGACATCATATTATTATATTTAGAATGCCGAGAGGTAGATGAACATACGAGTTTAGTTGCTGAACGTTCTCTTGGATGCTCTCGATTCTGTTGAGGACTAAAATTTGTTAGTGTGGTTTGAGGGTTGTGTTTCCTTTTGTTTAAGTGTGTAGAGCTGGTATGGATCCCCAGCAGTTTCCTGTATACCCCCTTTTTCCTGCAAGAACTATGCTTCCAATGAAAGTTGGAAAATGTTTCCTTTTGTCTAAAAAAGATGATGAGATGAATTTGGATTGCAGGAGAGGTTATCATGGATAATTCCCATTCATTGAATTATCCTCGCCAGCTTTCATTTGAATGTTCTGAAAGTTAATTAGTTAGGGGAGACTGGAAATCTGGGCCACTTCAGAATGGAACTATTTACAGTTTTGTTTCATGTGAACCAGATAGGCAGATACCTTGTCAAATGGAGTACTGTTGATGTTCATTCTACAGGAAAAGAAAGTAGGATATGTTTACTGATGTGGGCGCTAAGATATGTTCTCCAGAGTTTTAACAAGTTCTTATATTCTCACGGTAGCCGATGTTGTGCAGTAGCTGGCAAAACCTGAAGTTACTTGTACATGCAAAATGCATCTCATGTTGCTGAAATACCTCTTGCGGACGGGGTGATTATCGGCAAAGCATTGTCTAAGCTTGACAGCATTTTCTAGTACACTGCACTTCATATCTGAAGGATCAAAGAAGCATCTTATCTAAGACTGCACTGTGGCCTTTTTTGTTCAACATCGAGTCAATGTGTTTTCCTAGTGAAGAATATTATCCTTATCGTAATCGTTATGTGGACTTAGGGGAAATTGGGAGCCACACGAAAGACGTATAAGCTGTCTTTTTATCTATCCATATTTGATGTGCTAACGAGTCTCAATTTTTTTTTGATGTGTTACTAATCTTTCCTTGTAGAATTCAATCCCGTGCATATAACGAGGTAGTTAATTTCTGATCATCTTGCCTCCGATTTGCTGACAAGTGAGAAATTGCTGGCAAATGGAAATACACACTTGCCTGCTCCGACTTCTGGTTTCGAGAAACTGCAAGTTAGTCCCAGTAGTATTTGTTACTCCTCTCATATTGATGGACTTTACAGGATACTGTATCTGAAACTATGAATCCCAAGAAAAGTCTCGCAGTCCCTTGCTATCACAGACGGAGACGGGGATTAGTGGGAAGCCTTAATCCCTTTGTGGTTGATGAAGTTCTCTATATATCTTAGTTTACTCATATGGAATAATAAACTATTTGTATTTAACACATTTTAATATTTAGTTCTCACCATACGAGTATACGATCATCTCGTAAAAATCTTCTGGCTCCGTCTTGCTGTTTGCTATGCTTTCTGAACCCGGTCTCGGTAGCCTGAAGAATTGAAGCAAAACTTGTGCTCTCATCACAACGCTGCGCGTCTCGGTTTATGTTGGAAAAACATCTGTCGATGGCGCCGTAGACTCGCAGAGGCAGCAAAACAGATCGATGGCGCCGTATCATCCGGCCGAAACATTGGAAGATTTCCAAGTCGCGTCTCCCGCATTTCAAGACGTGATTGAGTCGCTTTCTCCTTCCATCTTTTCTTCCTCGTCTGATATTCTCCTCCTTTTGAAAGGTCTTTCCAATTTTGCATCATTCATTCCTGCTGAACCAAGCGAGAAAAGGATCGGGTACCAAAACGGCCCCACACAAGTTTTCCACCTCTTTCTCTTTTTTGCTCTTGTTTTTTTTTGTGCCCCCACAAATACAATATACATGTCGATGTCATCAGCTTTTCAGCTTTAGTTACAGTTGGAACGGGCGATTAATTGTCTGTTTACGTTGAGTTTTCAGACAAAACGTTATGTATACGTGAATCGAAGCGTATTTAACATTTGTGAACGCCAAATTGTTCGCATTATCCGATTAGTCGGTTGTTTCCGTATAATCGCTCGCATAATCCGTTTAATTGATCAAATTTGGTCCTTTAGTTATATTAGAATTCAATATGTTACAACTAGCCCAATAGTAGCCTAGTTAGGATACTAGTATACTCAAGTACAAAACACTTGATTCAGAGTAATTGATTCATATATGATCATCACAAAACTAGATTGTTGACAATGGTTAAGAGTAACAGATTCTCTCGTGGTTATGGATCATTTTGTGTACTTAAATTTAAAACTTATTTCCTTTGGTCGTCGTCTCATCAGTGTGTTAAGTTAGTATAATCTATGTGACAATGCAAGCTTTTAATCTATTACTTAAACTCGTTGCAAGTCGTACTTTGGTGCAAAACTATAATAGTCCACCGATCAATCTTGTTATCTTTTAAATAGTAATGAAGTTGTCATGTACAATCGGAGGGTGGTACAAGTTTCTTTGATAGTAATGACAATATATTGTGTTCAAATATATCTGAAACTAGTATTATCATCAAATATATGAGAACGTCAAATTGTCCACATAATTCCGATTAATAATCTGTATTTCGATTAATCGCTTGACGGTACCCTATCACTCCAGTCCAAGAGACGTCCCAACATTCCAAATGATGAACCGTTGATGGAGGTTATTGTCAGAGCAATAACCATACCCACGTTGTCGGGTAGTTATCATCAGAGACAGAGAAATAACATGCAATTATTCCCGAGAACAACTACATGTAACAACTGATGTGCATATTGAACACGACGTATAAAACTCCCCTAATCGATTAGGCCCACAAGTTAGCAGGTCTTATCAATTAGCAGGTTGTCGTAACCATGCTGGTCGAAGCCAAGCTAGTCGTAGAAGATTCCACGACCACAGGGTGGTCGTAGAATGGTTTACGACTATATCATGGTTGTAGGACTTACGACCATGGGATGGTCGTAGAAAGGCTCATGACCACATAGCTATGTTTCCCCCTTATAAATATTAAGGGGTATACTCAAAACCAGTATGTCATATTACTATATGTAACAAGAATTACATTAAATGAGGATGTAACAAGAATTACAGCAAATGAGGATTGTTATATCCTCGTTAGTTCTCAAGCGAAATAGCAAAAATAGCCCTCTACAAACAAATCGGCAAAAATGTCATTGATGTTGTCCTCAAAATGCACGGGAGGGAACTTACCGTGCCCGGTAGACGCCGATGACCCGCCACGAATGCGGGAGTGGCGGTCGTCGTCGTCGCATGCCGCGGCGGTCAAACGTGTCCTACCGCGCCCTCGGGCAAGGTAGGTTCCCTCCTGTGCATTTTGAGCACGACACCGATGACGTTTTTGTCAATTCGTTCGCGGAGAGGGGGCTAGTTTTGCTATTTCATTGTGATAACCGTGTCATTTTAGTCAAAATATCATTTTTTTAGATTCGTTTTTGCATGATGCAAAACAATCTAATGCACATCGTTGCCTTTCCTATGGACACGCCGCAAGAGTGTGCACTGTACACACCATTAGTAAAAGAACACAGAACACGAAAAATAAGTGCAGGTAGTACTCTTGGTACAATAAACATTTTCCACGTGCGACTGCAAAGTTTTTACCTAAATAGCATCGTTGGCGATGTTTTCTACATTAGCCTTTCGTGCGCTGTATTTCCAAAAATGACTTCACGGACGTGTCGACGATCGACACGTATCCAAAACTGTGTATCTGACGCCCGGATTCAACCGCCACCATGCATCTGGCTCCCGGACTTCCTTCCTCCTGCCACGTGGCTGGCGCCGCTCTCCTGGTGCACAGACATGCCTTGTCCGTGCGCCCAACGCCCGAACGCGCCCTTGTCTATTCGTCCCTAGCCCGGACGCGCCACTTGGCCTACTGCTGCTCTCCCCTAGCCCAGACAAGGCTCTACCACACGCGTGGCGCGTGGACTCGTGGCTCTGTCGGTCCCCCTTGCCCGGCCGTGCCACGTGGCTCGAGTCCGCACCTCGCTAGCTCGGACCACCCCTCTACTACACACTTGGCGCGTGGACATGCAGCTTTGCCGAGCCCCCTCATCCAGTCGCACCATGTGGCCCGCCCCCGCACGCCCTGTGCCCGACAGCGCCTCCGAATTTCCCACCACCACCCATCGTTCTGTCCAGTCCAACATTTTTGCACTGCCCCCTGCATGCATGCGGCATGAAGAATAACATCGCGCGGTAGGGAATCTGATTCCCCTCCCGTCGTTGTGCTATAAATACCAGAGTCACGCTCACTCTCAGTCATTCTCAATTTCATTTTTGTTTTCACGCTCGTTGCTGAGAACACAGATAATAGTAATAAAATTTATTTAGAGATTAAAGAGTGATTAGAGCAGTTCTTAGGACTGTATCAGTATAAAACGGTCCACCCGAAGATAAGGTAATTTTTTATCCACGACAATTATTGTAACTACTCTAGTCGTAGTTAATTAGTCTTAATCAACTAGGCGTAATTAAATAGTCGTAAATAATTTAGCCATAGTTTATTGTTGCTTATTATTAAGAGGTAATGAATTTGTTGTAATTAACGTATTGATAATTAATTAGTGGTTAATAATTAGTGGTAATTAATTAGTATTTATTATTTAAGTCTAAATTAGTCAGTGGTAAAAAATTAGTCGTAATTAATTTAGTAGTAATTAGTTAGACATAATTAATTTAGTGGTAATTAGTTAGTTCTAATTAATTAATCATAGTTAATTTTTGTTAATTAATGAGTGGCAATTAATAAATCCTAATTATTTGAGTCACAGTTTTATTAGTGGTAATTACATTAGTGCAAATTAAGTTGTCAAATTTACGAGATCATAGTTAATTTGTTGGTAAGTAATGACTCATAGTTAATTAGTGGTAATTAAATAAACATAATTAATTATGATTCATTATGTTTATGCATAGTTAATTAGTCCTAATTAATTCAACGGGTACTACTTAGATGTAATGAATTATTGTAATTCATTTATCGACAAGTATTCAATTAGTTTCTAATTAATTATTTATTTGTATTTAATTACTCATTTTTAATTGCTTACTTGTATGTAATATGTCGTAACTATTTGTGTTATGTGTAATTAGTGGCAAATAAATTACTCATAATTAATTAGTATTAATTAGTTTAGTCCTATTTAATCAGTGACAATTGAAGAAATAATGTAAATAGTCGTGTAAAGCTAATTAATTAGTGCTAATTACATACTCTATTTATTATATTGTGTACCGTAAACTGGGTTGTTGTGGCTTTAGGTAATTTCGAACATGCAAGACTTTATAGTGTTTTATGGTGACAATCTCGCACGGTCCAGGCTCGATAGGTTAGACCTGTCGAGATGCCAGTACAAGGTGGTCCAGACGGAGGGGCTCGATGCGATGAATATTCACGAGCTTAGGAGTTGTATCCGGAGGGAGTTCAACACGGAGCCAACGATGAAGAAACTTATCATCGAGGGGATTACCTATACGAGTAGGGGATGACAGGGTGTATGGAAGCTAGTCAAGATGAATGGAAGCGTAGCATGGGGTCGGTACATGAAGACTGCTTTCCAGCCCGAGGTGGCGATATACGGGAAGCCAATGGTGTACGTGAATTTCGTACGTAGGGCGTCGGACAACCTTGATGATGCTGGTGCCTCGAGTAGCGAGCAACCGCATGGAAGCTTGAAGACGGTAGCACGAAATATTTTATTTTGGAGGAAGTCTATGAGAGAAGGTTTGCGCATAATTTTATGCAAATGAGAGGGCGGGACTATGGTGGTCAGCTCGTATTGACTGTCATGAGTATCTACCGGACCAGCCTCTTGGGTTGGAGTCCGACGAGGACGCCGACCCAGGCTCGGGTGGTAGCGAGAAGGACGCACCCCATGGTAGTGGTCCAACTGGCGGAATTGTGTCATCGGAGGTGCCTTACGTGGCATCCAAACTTGATAATATCGTAGTGTGGTCGCTTGTACTACCGCAAAAAGAAGGACACAGTGGGGGTTTGGTGCTGACACCCTCTTAGTTGGGCAACAATTCCCTAGCAAGGCGATCGTGCAGCAAGCTATAGCACGGTACGCCTTGTCCATGAGCCGTGTATATCGGGTGCACCGATCTAACCCAGGACATTACGCAATGAAGTACCTAGTGCAAGGCTGCCCTGGCAAGGTCAGCGCTCACCGAGCAAAGTTCTTCAGCTCGGTCTTCACGATTAAGGCGGTGACCAACCACACTTGCGATCTTAGCGAGCCACTACGGTAGCATCAAAATGTGAGTTCCACATATGTGGCAAGCCTCATCAGTCACCTAGTAGCGGAGGACGTGTCTGTCTCCCCCAAGATGCTACCGTCAGAAGTTGTCAATTTGATTTGTTATCTAGTCAGCTATAGCAATGTTCGATGAGCTAAACAAAAGGTTATCGAGTCCATATACGGGACATACGAAGAGGCGTACAACCTTGTGTCAAGAATGCTTCACCAGATTGGCCAAGCAAACCCCGACACGTACATAAATAAGGTTGAAAGTGAAGATGCTGGTGGAGGCCCTAACTGCTTCATATTGTACCAGGTGTTTTGGGCTTTCGCCCAGGCCATAAAGGGCTTCAAGTTCTATCATCCGGTGCTCACGATGGATGGTGCTTTCCTCACGGGGAGTTATAAGGGAACCATTCTCACCGCAGTGGCGGACAACACGAATGACTAGCTTCTCCCGGTTGCTTTTGCCATCGTAGAAAATGAGAACACATCCAGTTGGCTGTGGTTCCTAGCGGATGTGAAACAGTCAATTGTGGGAAATCAGCCCAACATATGCCTTATCACAGACCACAATGCTGGGTTGTTGTTGGCTCTGAACACCATAAAGAATGGGACGGAACCCCCTCACCAGTGGAACGACGTGGAAACCTGGTGGTGCATGAGGCATCTTGCATCGAACTTCTTCATGGTTCCGCAATCAAGACCTAATGAAGACGTTCAAGGCGTTGTGCATGTAGAACCAGAGACAGAAGTTTGAGTCCATCTGAATAGACCTCGAACATCGGACTATGAGGCATACAAGAGAGTCCCCTCCAGAGGCACAGGAAGGGCACCATGCCACAAGCGGGCAATCTAGGAGCACCATAAGTTTCACGTAGTGGATTAATCTCCACGCTCTTGAGTTGGAGAAATAGTACCTGCTGTATGACACAGATGATGTGACATACAAAATTATGATGACCAACATATCCGAGGTGTACAATAGCATGTTGAAAGGTGTGCGGTGCCTCCCTATCACCGCGATTGTTGAGGAGACATGGACTCGCATGGTCGGTTACTTCGTCAATAGAGCCATCGCAGCGAGACGACAGTCGAAAGAAGGGAAGTAGTGGTCTGAGAACATGCAGAGATATATGGACCAGAAGATGCAGAAGGCCCAAATGCATGACATCAGGGTGATCGATGGTCTCAAGAGGAAGTACGAGATCAGACAGAGACAAAAATATGTCAACAGTCACGCCAGGGGGAAATGAAACATACATGCTGTAGGATCAAGTATAATCTCCTATTCACCCCCCCTCTAGTCGATCATCCTTGATCCTACAAGTGGTATAAGAGCTTGGTATCTCATTTATTAGACTTAACCTTGGACGATGTGACTACATACACTTGCAACAAGCCGAAGCTCTTGCACAAGCCATGCTCGCGTGTGTACAAAGCGTGTGCGCAACTGAGGCAGATATCTACGCCGTATATCTCCGAGTACCATGACATGCAACATCTTTTACATGGAGTGTAGAGTTTCACTCGTATGGTGTGAACATGAACTATAGGTATCTTTGGCCAGACAGGGTGAAATGGGACCCAAACAATGCCTTGGAGTCAACTGGGAAGGGACGACGGCAGGCACGACGCTTCCGGAACGACATAGATAACAACCAACGTGGGGGCCTAAGCCGCACGACGAAGTGCAGGATATACAAGACCGTTGGCCACTCCATGAAGGATTATCCCAACAGTCAAGCTCATCTAGTCATCATTCTGTGTCATAATTTATTGTAATGTATGCCTGTACAAGCCCATCATGTCATGTAAATGGATAGTCTTCTCATATTTGTTCATTTATGTACATCATTCTTTCTTAACGCGTACGTATATTGAAATTCTATTTGTTTTGAACTGACTCTCCCTTGTTCTGTGCGCAACCGCAAAACAGTAGGTCGGCATTGAATATGTCGGACTCATCGTCGAACTTTTATGCAAAGATACTACAGAAGCGCAAATGTCCAACAAGGCCGAACCCAAGAGATGAAGAAGGTAAGCGACGAGGTGCGTCCTAACAACCTCGTCAGGTGCATCCGCCGGGCATTGACTGAAATTCCTCAACCATGTCCGAGGGACACCACGGGCGCTATTCGGGATAGGTATGCCAAACCGATGCCCCAACCGAGCCTTCCAGTCCGCCGGTGGATAGCCTGGAACAAGTGGATCACCCTTGATCGGGAGACCAGATAAGAATGAGTCATCCTGGAGAGTGACCGTCATCTCTCCCCACCGAAAGTGGATGGTGCGCGTCTCGGGTCTCCACCTGTCGACAAGTGCCAACATTAGAATGTTGTCCAACGCAAAGTAGCGTCCGACCGAGAACAACCTCGCAAAGTGCAACAAGCTCGTGTCACCAAGGATTGGGACGTAACGAACGTTGAGCTACCAATAATGCTTCTCGGACCAAAGCACGAGGGGTGGAGGGCCATCCGTGCCCCCGGCGATCCACAACTTGCACTAGTGATGCTCGTCGTAGAAGGGTCCCAGTAGCTCCGGTAGAGGCATGGCTTGTAAGAGATGAAAGATGCAGATTATTAGTAAATAAATTAATAATGACGATGAATTACTTAAAATTAGAAATTATGACTAAATACATACCACAAATTAATATACACTAATTAACTACAAACCAAATTAACTACGACTAATTAAGTACGACCAATTAATTAATACTTAATTAATTGCAACAAAAAAATTACGACTAATTAAGTACAACTAAATTAGTTGTGACTAAATTAATAGTAATTAAATACTGCTAAATTAATTAGGACTAATTAATTACCATAAATGAATTACAAATAAATAATTACGACTAAATAATGTCAACTATATTATTTACAATTAAATTAATTGCTATGAATTAACTACCACTAAATTAATTATGACTAATTAATTACCACGTATTAATTACAAATAAATAAGTACGCCTTAATAAGGCCATTAAATTAATTACAACTTAAATAAGGTCACTAAATTAATGATGACTAAATTAATTAAGACTTAATTAACTACGATTACATAATTTCAACTAATTAATTACGACTAATTAACTAACTAACACTAAATAATTATGACTAATTGACTCATAACTAATTAACTATATCACAGATAATTACATAATATTAATTTAACTATGGCTAATTAATTACGACCTAATTAATTGCAACTAATTAGCTAACACAAATTTAATTACGAGTAAATGATAACGAGTAAATTAATTACTCCTAAATAACTACAATAAATTAATTATGACTAATTAAGTAGCTACATATTTAATAAAATAAAATACATACGAGAAAAAAATTATCTGCCAATATGACTACTAGTGACGGCTCTAAACAATCGTTAATCGTCTGCGAAAACAAAATCGACCGAGGCTACGGATGGCAGAGCGAGTGAGTGAGCAAAGCGTCTCGCAGTCGACTCAGAATTTATAGCTGCCCAATGCAAACCATGGCTGACCCTGAAACGACAGGAGGAATCGGATTCCCTCCCTCGTGCGGCTTGCATGCATGCACAGACAAGACAGTGATGGATGGGTGACAGGGAATAAAGTGTGTCCGGGCTAGGGAGGTGTGGGCTTGGTGATGTGGAGGCGCATCCGGGCGCAGGACGAGAGGAAATGTCGACGTGGAGGCACGACCAGGCTAGGGAGGAGCGGTGGTCGTCCACATGGCACGTCCAGGCCAGGGGCGAGTGGAAAAGCCGTGTCCGGGCCAAGGGCGAGTGGAAAAGCCGAGTCCGATCTAGGGGCGAGCGAACAAGGTTTGTTCGGGCGAGGGGCGAGCAGGCAGGTATATCCGCGCTACGGAGGTGCGGAGGCGGCCACGTGTCGGGAGGAAAGAAGTCCGAGCTGTCATTTTTAACAATATAGCACTGCAACAACTATTTATGTAAAAAACGATGTCAACAATGTCGTTTAGCTGAAAAACTTGCGACCACGACGCGAAACATACCTGACATCCACACTTAGCTAAGTCCCAATTACTGGCCACTATCTACCCATCACATGCCAGGAAACGTATCCTCTCACTTTGCTAAGCAATGTCATGAGTGAACAGTGTTATGGCATTACATACTATCCATTGGATAAAAAAGCAACGAAAGAGGTTGGAATTTGGCACGGTAGCAAAATATTATATCGCAAAAACACTGTAGTATTGGAACTGTTTATGAACGCTGTATTATTCGATCTGAGTAGTTCTGATACTGCTCACTCATGATATTTCCGATGGAACGCTAAAGGATGCAAATCCCACGTGCCACGTATCGGACAAGCGTTGCCCACAGGAGGCCGGCCCCACGTGCCACCAATTTCTCCGGTTGACACATGTCCCCCACCCGCTCACGAGGACCACCCTCGCGGGCCCCGCAACTCTATCCACAACATATTCCCCGCGTCCGCTTGCCGACAGGTGGGCCCAACGGCTCTGTCCCCACATGCCATACACACATCACAGCTCAGGGAGCCCACCTATATCTGGACCCTTCTCTTTCCCAGGAGCCAGACGTCCAATCCAACCAAAACCCTCTCGCCTTCGCCTCCCTCTCGCCTTCGCGCCTCCTCCTCGAGCGCTTCGTCTCGCGACCTCGTCGTTGGTTTGATTCGATTCGCCTTCTCCTGCGAGGGGGAGGGGCTAGGGTTCTGCGGAGATCCCCATGGTGCACCTCCCGGGCCTAGGGAAGCGGCGGGCCGATCTGACCGCCGCGGGGGCGCACGTGCCGCCGCCGGCCATCAAGGTGGAGGTGGGGTTCGGCGACGGGAATGTTCCGCTGTACAAGCGCGTCAAGTCGGCGCCGCCACAGGTATGTCCGCGGATTTCGGGGATGGTTGTTACTTATCGGGTTGCTTTTCTTATATGACGGACGCTTGATTTTAAGGGTCGGATTTGGGTTGAGTTGTTGCGTAGGATTTCGTCCATCTGGTACTTCGAATGAAGTTTTTTCGTATGGTTTTGATGCTATATTTGCTCCATGTCTCGCGGATTAGATTAGTTTAGCTGGTCGTGCGAGGTAGAAAAGGTGGCGTTCCGGAGGTCCACAAATATGGGAAGTTGTGTCGTGTTCTTTTGTCTGGTTTGATGATGCATTGGTCAGATATTTAGATTTACATGTGATAGACCTAGTCATGGAAATGGAGTTTAACTTTTTGCGTTTCATGACTTTTGCGGATGTCACGTTGATTTATGGTTTGACCGATTAATATCATGATTGGTTATCTTGCTTTTAGAGTGGAAATCTGAGAAGTACCTTCCTTTTTCAATGGGAGAATGGGAGAAAATGGGAGAATGTTTTTAGGTCAAATATTTAGTTTTCTATGTGATAGAATGAATCGATATGGAGTTAAGGCCCCGTTTGAAACGTGATTATTTTCCCCGAATCCTATGGGAATTAACTGTTTTGTATGAAATTTCTGCGTTCTAAACGGGCCTCACGTTTTTTCTTTACATTTCATGACGTTTGCAGATGTCACGTTTATTTATGGTTTGACTGCTTAAAATTATGATTTTTGCTCTGTCATTATCTTGCTCCTAGAGTGGAAATTAGAAAAACACTTTGTTGCTTTCTTTTAGTCTGCAAAATGTTTTAACGTCTTATTAAAGTGTCTAGCATATGTTGTTATGCTCTGCCAGCTCATTATTATTAGTTCATTTTGCTCCAATTGAACGAACCCTGTGTAGAATCCCTTTTGACTTTGTATCAATGAAAATATGTACTATTATAATCCATGACTGGAAAACTGTGCGAAATACGGCACGACAATCGACCTTAGTCTATGGGTACAACTAATTGGTAGACATTCAAGATAGACATTGCTAAAAACCAAATGTTTTGTCCTACATTGGCGACTTATGTGCGGTTGGTCCCTAAAAAATTATGGGGAAATTTAGCGGTGCGGTGAATGGTTATGCGTAATCCTGGTGGTTCACTACCTGGCTTAAACTTGGGTAAGGGAGAAATGAAAGCAAGTGAGCGGATATGAAAACTAAAACACTAGTGTAATAATAAATAAATTGAAGTGACATCAGGTCCGCAGCTACGGGAACTAGATACTTTACAATACTCTGCTCAAACTCGCGATGCGCTGATGTGGCCAAAAGAGGAGGAAGCATATGGCGGACTGGGTGCTGTGTGGGTCATCGCCACAGCACACTCCCAATAAAACTAATCTATCGAGCTACAGTTGGGCGCCAAAAATGACCCATATAAGCATGAAATGTCAGAATGTTTCACTTCAGTGGGGTAGGAAGGGGGATTACGGTAGCAACAGATGCCTGAAATGGAACCTGCTGCTGGCAAATCAAAGCTTTCAGCAGGGAGGATACGGTGCAGCCGGCCACACACAACAACCCAAAGCCTCAGAAGCCTGGAAGTTCAAGCCGGGAGAAGTTCCAGCACGGTTTCAGACACATGCTACATCAAGGCCCATGGCTGGCAGGGGAAGAGAGAGAGAGAGGAACGAGTGCAGGCCACAATTGGAGGAGGGCGACCCAAGAAGGAACTAATTCAGAACAGCGCCAGAACACCCTGGGGGCTCAAGGATCAGTTAAAGAAGACCTCCAATCTGGTGATAGCAACCGGCAACTTCAAGCATCAAGCATCAATCTCGACTCAACCTCGACTCAAAGCAGTCAGCTACCTTTCTGGGGTTTACTTGCTGTCCCAGGGAGTCAGACAAAAGCCTCCTTTTTGAGCTTCTGTTTTTTTACAACGTAAAGAATTTTCAGATGCAGACCCCCTAGTCTGTGCTGCATGCTTCGGCTGAGTTTTTTTGCTTCGGCCCTGGGACATGCATCATCGAGGTATTCCCACACCAGGGCAGGAACGGGACAGACGGCGATGCAATAAATAAACCGACCAAGAAAGGCGCCACAACATGTAACGCTCTTCGTTTTTTCTGTTGCGTTCTCTCCCTATCAGCCTATCATTTCACATGTGTCTTTGGCTCTGCCTAGCGCCTGGGGAGGGAAGGTTAACATGCCTTGCCTCTGCTATCAATGTTTTTATTATGTTTTGGTTATGTACCTTGTGAACAACTCCTTTAATGCAATAATGGCAATTCTCTTGCCATTTCATTAAAATAAATAAATAAACACACGAGCTAACCTGTTCTGGACAGTTCATTGCTTGCTAGGTACTTTAGGCATGCATTTGTTATAAGTTGTTTGCGGAAATATATTTTCATGCTAACCAAATCATATAGTTTTTTTATTAATAATATGATTTGTTTGATCATTTAATGTCTAGAATGTGCACCTCTTTAATAGTTAGTACTCTTGAGTATTGACATGACGATTTGCAGGACATGTATTCCAATGTACTTGATGAACCTAGCCCACTGGGTCTGCGGTTAAGAAAAAGCCCATCTCTGTTGGATCTGATTCAAATGAGACTTGCTCAGGTAAAGTCTGCTGCAGGGCAGTCAGCTATGGATAATAGCATTTCTGAGCCTCCCAAGAAGAAAGAGATTAAATCTGTGGCTCTTACAGCTGGTGAACGATTGAAAGCTTCAAATTTTCCTGCAAATGTTTTGAAAATTGGTACTTGGGAGGTATTGCGTTCCCTGTTAACTGATATATGTTACTGTGGAGCAAATCACCGATTACTGCTTAGAAGCTTTCCTGAACAATTTTTGGCCTAACATTAAAGGAAATACTGTTTTTGTGCAGTACACATCACACTACAAAGGTGATTTGGTGGCAAAATGCTACTTTGCAAAGCTTAAGCTTGTCTGGGAAATTCTGGACGTTGGTCTTAAGAGTAAGATAGAAATTCAGTGGTCAGATATTACTGCTTTGAAGGCAACTTTCCCAGAGAATGGAAATGGAACCTTGGAACTGGTGGTAAGTTGCTGATAATATAGGCATATTTTATTATCACTTCTTTTTATTACAATCATTATTTCCTCTGATGAGCTTCCATTTTCTTTTTTGAAGTTGTCCCGACCACCCCTTTTCTTCAAAGAGAGTGATCCTCAACCAAAAAAACATACGCTATGGCAGGTTGCATCAGATTTCACTGGTGGACAAGCAAGCTTGCACAGGTGAAGTACTAGTGCATAACTATGCTCCATGCTAAAGGGGAATTTCATACGATCTATAAGTAGAAAAGCTGTGAGCTATGAGCTTATCACACTTGTTTTTCTGAACGTGCTTTACTTTTTAATGCACAACTGTTATGTTACCGCATTATCTTGACTTAGCAGCTAGATTTGCTGATTTTGATTCAATGTTACTCTCGTCTGTGGTGCCACTTGCATTATTATATGCTGATTCCATTATTTTGATTCTGGGTGCCTGCCAAAGGAACTAACTGTTAAAAGGATCTAAATGCAGGAGACATGTTTTGCAGGCCCCCTCAAGTTTGTTAATCAAGAATTTTGAAAAGCTTATTCAGTGTGATCAGCGGCTAAATCAATTGAGCCAACAGCCAGATATCATATTGGACTCCCCAGTTTTTGAACCAAGATGTTCTATATTTGAAAACCCAAACTTGAAAGACGAACATGAAGCCCCTCTACCCAAGTTCACTGATCCTGTGCCACCATGTGCCGTTTCTTCGACGTCCAAAAAGGATGGAGTGAAGGATCTTATTATGAAGCAACCAGAGTTATTTGCTCAGCCAATCAGCTTTGGTAAATTATTCATATGTTTTGAATTCAAGCAATATGACACGGCTTGTTAAAAGTCAAAAATTTAAGGCTTCCATGCCGTGCGTACATAACCTTATATAGCATTTGTATCTAACGTAAGGGTATTTTCAGGTACTGGTGATGTCCAAGCCGATGGTATTGCTCAAGAACTAAAGAACCCCAACTCGTGTAATCAGCTGAAAGTGCCTGGACAAAAAGCATCCATGTCTGTGGATGATTTGGTAAGCCATTTCGGTAATCACGTAACGGAGCAAAGTGTTGCAGGTAATCCTCCATTGCCCGATAATGAGGCGCCAGCCAAAGAATTGCTGGAGGAGATTGCTCAGTGCCTTTTCAGTGAGACACAGTGTTCGCCAGCCTCAGATGAGAAATACCTGATGGCAAGGGTGGACTCTCTTTGCTGTTTGCTTGAGGAAGGCACCGCGCCAGCCACCATACCAAAGCCTGAGGCCAATAACGGTGGCTGGATTGCTGTAGACGAAGTGGATTCTGATGGCTTTGATGAGGAACTCAGCTCATCACCTGCTATGAAAACTGCAGATGGCACAGAACCACCTGCAATCTCGAGAAAGGATCCCTTCGGGGAGCTGCTGCTGAATCTCCCTCACATAGCATCGATACCGCAGTTCTTGCTCAAAATTCCAGAGGACTCTTGACTCGGAGAACTGAAGCGGAATGGACTTCTGGTTCTCATTCCTGGGATTACAGCAGCAGCTGTAAAAATTATAGTTGTGAGCAATAAGTCAGCACCTTCCTAAAAATCTGTTTTAGTCCCCCTCTGTAAATATTTCAGTAGATTGCTTCAACAGCGTTGCCTTTGCCTGTTCATTAGTTCATTTGACTAAGGAATATATTTTGCAACAATGGAACACCAATTTATTTGCAAAAATCATTTCAAGGGGCTTACATTTCTCTGATAGTACCCTTTCGCTCGTCTCGGATACTGTTCTGTATCTTTTACTCAGCTTGGTACTTGCTTATGATATTGGTATGTTACATATGCAGCTCAGACACCACGGTGACTTCGAAACATGAAATGTCATACAGAACACTAATGGAGGGCATTGCACAATGGCTGGCAAAAATCTCTGGCCAGGTGGGAAAATTCATAACGTGTACATACACTTCCATTCAAATAAAATACGTCGCAAGTGTCACACGTACATTTGAAACCTAGAAAGGAATAGGTACAATAAACATGCACCCTTCGTCTACACGGATCAAACCATGAAATGAAATGGAATTCTACACAAGATCGATAGACCTCTAGGGTACTCTGAAACTGGTACCCAGAGATGTATAAGCTGTAGTTGTCGGAAATGGAAAATACTGCTTAATCAAAGGAATCGGGCGGTGGCGCTTCTCCTTCCTCGTCAAAGCCTTCGTTTTCATCGAGCATGTTCATCAGCATGGATACCTGCTCATGAAGCATGGAGTTCTCCTTCTCTGTCTCTGCCCGCTTCTTGCGCTCATCCGCGAGCTGCTTCTGCAGAAGCTCGAGCACGCGGGAGTCTTCCTCTAGCTGTTCATTCAGTCCATTGATCTCACGGTCCTGACAAACCATCCCATGAATATAGGTATCAATTTGTGCTTCAGATACTGAGCAACAATAAAAATTGCCTATAATTTACCTTTAGGTGCACTAGAGCAATGAACGTGTCATAAATTAAGGATAGAGTTAGTGTTTCAGGCTTTATTTCAGGCCTTGATCATCGATGCAATTACTAGAAAAATAGTATTGCATGCAGCATGATATCATGCTAGCATGTGGTGGTAAACTATTTGAAAGATCATGAACCTTTCTGTTCATCTCTTGGACTGCTATCCTCCTCATGCTCTCCACCACATCGACATTGACAAGCTTGCGTTTCTTGCCGACCAACCATCCCTTAGGATATGATGCAGGTTCGAAGTCTGGTGGTGGGAGCAACATTTCAGCAGAGGTGCGCTTGCCGTTGATCGGCTCAAGAGGCTCAAACAGCGCCTTTCGCTTCTCGGATAAGTTAGCTTTCGGGTCTGACTGAACATCATCAGCCGTAGTTGTCGCTGCAGTTGCATCGTCCATCTTCATGGCTTCTCCTTGACCCTGATGATCATTCATTTCTTCGGTGGTGGCATCTTTGTTAAGTTCTTGTTGCAAGCTCCGGCCATTGGCTGGAACATACATATTGCTAATTGTTAGTCAGATTCAGGAGTCTGTGCACTTCTCCAGCTAAAATCCAATGCACACAAGACCATTAGCACAACAATATGGTCAGATGGAAGTTCTTTCACTGTGATTACTGATAAGTTAGCAAGATTGGGTTCGACTATCATGGAATATACCATGGAGAAACCTGTTATAGCATAAGACTATCATGGAATATACCATGGAGAAACCTGTTATAGCATAAATCAGCTCAAACATTTCATTTAGGAAGATATCAATGGCTCTTTACCGCCCTTTCAATGTATTGCAACATGCATATACCATCCTTGACAAAGAAGCAAAGTAAGAAGGGAAGGAAACAGCGACTGTAAAGAACAGAAGACAAACTATTCCCAGTAAGATCTATCGATGAACTAGTCTCATAGGTACTGGACAGGAGGGGGATACATTGTTTTTTATCCGTCCGGGAGTTGCTCTAAGAGCAAACTGATTTACTTTGACCTAAGCTAATTGGTCAACATCACGTGCTCCGAAATAATAAATTGGTCAGTATCACCAGATGTATCATCGAATTGACTCGATGTAACATTCTGACAACAACCCTAAAATAAATCTGACACACAAACACTCGGCTCTCGAGCTTATGTTATGCCATAATTACTCTGTACAACTCAAGCAAAACATATGTATATCTCTGTCATCTAGTACCAAATTGTGGTCTTATAACTTTTAGAACTAAGCTGTTGTTGCATTATGCATAGTTGTTTGTGGGCTTGCACAAAAGAGAAGAAAATTAAGAAGCACATAAGCAACCACAGAGCAGTGAGCACACTGAAATCTCATTCCATAAAAGCAAGTTACTGAAAGGAATATGGTGCAAGCATATTCGCGAGGCCACTACTAGCTACAGCACCGACAGGTGCAGTTTCAGAATATTGACGGTAAAGACAAGCAAATTAAGCGGATCACATGCACCTCCATGAGAGCAATCACCACCAAGTCTCATCCACATGAACTTGCACCAAACGAACCACCAAAACAGGTCGTTAATTACTAGTACAAACAATCAATTAGCAGCACGGGTGCGTGATTAACGTGTCCAGATAATTATATCGTTTTCTGTAAGCTGGCAATCATTTATTCCCTCACGAAATATCTCACCCGGACGTTCCAGGCCACCAGCTACCGTGCTAAAAGAGAAGAACGGGGACGGAGGGGTACAAAAATGATTATAAAGTAGTCGGTCTTACTTAATAGTGGTTAGGTGTAAAACAGTAAATCCAACCGCTTTGCTGTTTGCATAAATTTTATTTTATTTTCGAACAGAAAATACAGAGACCCATGCAAAGAAAATATCAGAGAAGCTTGCAAAGTGTTGAACAGAAATTAACTATAATCAAGAAGAAGATATCATTAAAGGATGGATAGGTGAGAAGAACAAGATTCTTTTTTTTCTTGAAAAAAAAAAACAGCAGTTGAAATCAGCATGATTCATATGTTTGGGTAGAAATTCCAGAAACAAGCACCTGAGCCTGATCTCCTCGACTTCCAGAAAATCCGCGGGGGATCAGCCGAAGGCTCCTCCATGGTTTTCTCCTTTCCTGCAGCACAAAGAATCGCATCCATCAGCTAAAATCTCTCGTTAACAACGTAGACACCCGGTTCTGTCTCCTTAGCCTTGATTTCTCCTCTTCATATTTACAAGACAGCGTCATATGAGCAAACAAGAACCATGTCAAACGAACAACAAGAGGGATAAAATAATCAAAACCTCACCTCCGCTTCTTGGCTCCAAGCTAGCTCAGTTTTCTCTTGCTGGTTGCTACCTGAGCTCCTAAAACTCTCTCTCTCTCTCTCGGAGCTTGATGTCTTTTTGGTTGCGTTATCTTGTGGTTCTTGGCTGTGGGTTGTTAGGACCGCGAGGGGGCTCGCATCGGAAGCTACTCCCGTTTCTTGGCCGTGTCGTTGGCTTTCTGGCTTTTACTTTTGAAGGACCTAACGATGACAGAAACGGCGTTCTTCACGGCTGCAGTCGTACTTCGCGGGTCGACAGGTCCAACAACCAGTAGCCATGTTCTCCCTCCGGATCCTTTGTGGCTGTGGGAAGCAACCATACTAATCTGCCTATCTTATTTACTACACTAATTATAAGCCAAGAAAGAAGAGGAAGATTAAAAAAAAATCTCTATCTAGTCCAGAATGTACAGCTAAACATTAGAGGCCACCAGCGTCCGTGCCCGCCATTTCATCATCAATTTTGCTGCACTGGCACAGTGACACCAGCATGCATGCAGATGCAGGGCATGAATGCGAAAGCAGACCATGTGAACATGTACCAAGCACCGAGTACACTCCGCCTTGTCTTTTTTGGACCCACTAGTACGTCTTCTTGCACTGACATTTAGCAAAGCTGGGCCAGCAAAACGCGTACATGAGCCCAATTGCCTTTTTCAGAGTTCGGACAAGGCCTTGCAGATCGGTACATCACAGGCCAGGTTATACAGCAAAGCCAGGCCTAACAACAATGCCAGATCCACACATATGCTCCATACATCACATCACATCCATGAGAACCTGCTGCTCCGAGCAACCAATCAGCCACCACAAGTTCGTGCTCACAACATAGAACCAGCATATGCAGTAGATTACCACATTTACCCAGAAGTACAATGCAGATGTATATCTATGAGAAGAAAACAAGTCAACGGTGTCCAATGATTAAGTTCACTATAAAAAATGCAAAGCTTGCAAATTACACCACCTAGAGCCAACAGATAAGGGGTATTCAACTTTGATTTGAGCCACATATACCCGAGAGCATTTCTACCCACTGAGATGAGACCTCAATCCTCTCTATATGCATTCTAAAAGGATTTTTTTGTACTCTGTACCATAGCTCATCCAGACAAATTGATGCTACTGATTAGTGATCACTGCACTGTCACAGAATCAAGACAGGCAATACACTGGGAAGGCTCGGCAATACCGTAAACAGCCTCAATGCAGCTGCTGTGGAATGCATGGTGGCATGCCAGAACGGCCACCAGTGGAGGAGCAGCAGCAGCATGACCAGCGTCCCCTTGTGGCCTGAAGGCCACGTCCAGCTTGCAGAGCTGGCACCTCGTTCCCAGTGGCTCCATGGGTGGCGCATCATCGTCCGAAAACAGAGCTGAAATTGCAATGGGGGCAATTATGATTAAGTCAACAAGCACAGGGTTAGACAGTCACCAAACTATCTCTGCCTCACATTGAAAAATACGAAGAACAATTTGGAGTAATCTACCTTTCTTGTTAGTTCTTTTAGTACAAATAGTAAAGCTTTACCTGGCCCTTTGATGTGGGGCTGCGGTTGCAAATTCTGCAATTTATATTGCTGCAGCAGCTGCTCTTGCTGCTTGACTAACAATGCCCTCCTGTAAGCAGGATTTGAGAGAACACTGGAAGAGTCCTTCACATTCCCGATTTGTAGCTTTGGTGTGACCAATGGACCAGTAGCACCAGCTGGGACCTGGCTTGTGGCCATAAGTACATTGGCAAGCATCTTTTGATTATCGGTTTGCAAGTTCTTCCTAGGCAATGTAATGACTGGAGCAACCAACTGATTGACTTGGCTTGCTCTGTTGGCAATAGCTTTTGTAATGACCGGAGCAACCAACTGATTGATTTGGCTTGTTCTGTTGGCAATAGCTTCTGTAATGACTGGAGCAACAAACTGATTGACTTGCCTTTTTCCATTGGCAATAGCTTCTGTAATGACATTGGAGTTCTTTGCAGTCTCAGGTTGCAGCTGCTGTGGAAGCAATGGAACAACTGACTCAACTGATTGACTGACGACACTTGTACTAGCAGAAGCCACTTTTGCCAAAATGCTGGCAGAATTATTTCCGGTTTCAGTTTGTGACGTCCCCGTGGGCAGTGGAGCAGCTAATTTAGCACCCTGGCTTCTGATAGTGGCTTTCCTTTTTGAAATTGCATCAGAAGAGTTCTTGCCTCTTTGCAGTTTCTTTGGTGGAGATGGGATGACTGCCCCATCCAACTGATCACCCTGTCTCACACATTCTTCATTTATGTTCTTTTTGCCTGAAACAAAAAAAAAACAGTTAAAACCAAAATTTGGAAAACAATATGACTGATAGCAAGGAGTTCACAAAACCTCTGGTACGCACCACTGGGAACATATGGATTAGCTTTGGAAGCTGAATGGTTGGTTGGATCTTTAGCAGCCTGGGAGGAAGCAACTCTGGAGCGCTTGGCAGTAGGGTTAGTTTTAGGCATGCTTGCCCATTTCAGTTCTTCACTCAGAACAGCAGGCTGAGTCAGAGGCTTCCAAGCAGATGAAGTCACCCTATGAGGGGTCCGAGCACGGGTTAAAGTTGGTCGAGAGGCAGCTGATTGGATGCTAAAGCAAGCATCTATAGTACTTTTACGGCTGCTTGTGCTAGAAGATTCCCCTTCCTTCACATCAGGTGAAGCAGCAATGGCAGCAGGCAAACGGGTCATAGACCGAGTAACAGGGCGAAATGCCTGCTGATAGGCAGGTGTGCTGCAAGATGGCTCAGAGTGGCCAGCATTGCTGCTCACTGAAATGGAAACCAAATCAAAATGTTAGAATACACCATCAAACAGCATACATCCTTTGAGTGTACTATTAGCTGATGTTAACTTGATGAAGTGAGGAGAACATGATGGTTTAAAAAAAATAGGGAAATCTTCCTTGCAAACAAAATCACAAGACCTTATGACGCTAGCAACTTTGAGTAAACGGGAAAAAAATCCTAAAAATATATAGGTGTTCCTATAACAAAAGCTGACACTTGTATAGACTGATTCAGTCTTAACTCTTAATTGCAAACTCCAGTACAATGCAAATTGCTATGTAAGATGGGGAAGAAACAACACACAGATCCATCTTGTAACACCTGTGAAAACAAATTGCTAGGTAAGCTGAAGTAATCTGTTAAAATGAATCGCTAGGCCAGTCACAAAGTATAGTAGAGATGCAACATGTGTAAAAACAAAGGCATTGTACCAGTCAAATCTGAGTAATTATTCCACAATGGGCTAAAACAAATTTCCATCTAGAAGGGTTCTAGCACAAAGAAATTACACTTCTGCACACTATTCCACAAAAAACAATGCACCAACACAGCATAATACGAGGCATTGCTACACTGTCACATAGGTGAGTTCAATGCACCCGCAAGATTAAGATAACACACCAAACAAACAAGAAATCATCATGTTTCAACTCGATATCAGGAGAAATAACCGAATGGGAAACATATCAACGTGCAGCGCGTCAACATTTCTTTTTCACCTGCACGCTTACATTTCAACCAAATACGAAAAGGACCGAACCAAACCTAAACAAGACTGACCCCCTGAAGAAAATAAACAGTTCAAGAACCACCTATTAACAATCCTACAGCCAATTCCCATGGAACAAATTACATTTCGTTGCAAAGGCGCGAGCATGGCTATACGAATTCTTGCGCAAAAAACCATCAAGAGAACAACATTTGATTCTGAATTTTCTCGATTCCACGGTAACCCAATCCAGGTGACACCTGCCCAGCTTCACAAAATCCCCGTACAAAACAAGGCGATCAAAAGGACAGCATTTTATCCTGATGTTCCCTAATACCACGGTATCCCAGCTCAAGAAACACCTACAGAACCTATCGCTGTAGACCGGGGGTGGCAAATTTCCGAAAGCCAAAATCAGGGCTCGATTGCGCATTCCCCGACGATATTTCTCTACTCCTAGTACTAGAACTACTAGATTTTGGTAACATAAGGATTGGATCATGAGTCTTTTCAACAATCCGTACACCGTATCGATACGCCTGAAAGGCTCTACGCGACTACACCGATCAGTCGGAAGCACATCTAAACGAAATCCCCAGCCAATAACCGATATTTCTTGAACAGGCCATCACATTGCACCAGAACCACCATCCCAGGCCGCAAAAACTCGCCGGAAAAGATCATCACAGCATCATACCAAGAAAAAAAATCAGGAACCCGAAAACCCCCGTGGGATTGGTCGCGCTCTTACCATTCTTGGCGGCGGCCGCCGGAGGGGTCGGGGCACCGGATGCGCGCGGCATTGGATTGGCGAATCGGTGGTGCAATCGCGAGAAATTCGAAGAGAAAGCCCTAAATTTTATTTATTTATTTTTCCTTTTCTTTTTGGGGACGAAGAGGAGAAGAGACGAGAGGCCTCTTTCCTCTCTCTCTCTCTCTCTCTCTGGGGAAGGGGAGAGCAGGGGGTTAGGAGGTGGCGGCTTTATATAGGCTTCGGAGGTGAGACGTACGATCTGGGCCCACGGTTCAGGTGGCGATGTGGCTGTGTCATCTTGGAGGTGGAGCCCAGTGGAGGTAGCACGAGATGGAGTTTTGAAACCAAATTGTAAATGTAGCTCACGTATAAAATGATAAATTAGCATCACAATAGATTAGTTAGACGATATATGTAAAGGTGAAAATATGTCAGATAATTTTTAATTAATTTGGACGAAAACATATTCGGATTATCTCGAATCAGAAACATCTACATATTTTTTAGTCGGAAACTACGAATACGGTAGCACTGTTATCCGTCGAATACATATACGAATACGGATTATCTGGATAATATGAAGGCGGATATCCAAAATATCAACCCACTAGTCAAACGACCGGCCCGGTCCATCGCTCTCGCTCCATGCCTCCATTAGGGTTTGTACTCGGCTTCTCTACTCCAGTCCACAGACACCGTCATGCACTCGCGAGTCACAACTCAACTCTCACGCCGTGTGGCTTCTGGCCATCCTCACCTCGTCGTCGGCCATCTCGCCTGCCTCCGCCGAGGGGTCCCCCTGCGCCATCTCGCCTGCCTAAACCCCACGATTCTTGAAAGCATTCATTCAAGAAAGCACTCCATAGACTCCCAAGAAAACATGCAATACTCAAGAAAGAAAAAAGAAAAAAATCCTCATTCAACTATTTCTTCACACAGAAGAAAGAACAGCCAAAATTCACGGTTCCTAGGCAAACAAACCCAGAAACATTCTAGAAAAAAAAAATCAACAAAAAAAAGGGGAGGGGAAGGGGATAAGAAACTAATCATGGCAGGCTCATGGTCATGGGGGAACAAAGCCCCCAGGGGGAGGTGGTCGCATTCGGTGACATCCATGCCCAGGCTTCCCAAACGGGTAGAGGGTTGGATTTCGCGAGCTATTTTGTTTTGAAGCGGAGGTTTTATGGGGGAAGACAGAGGAGTTTTGAAGCGGAGGTTCCCACAGCTGTGCAGAGCGCGTATGCTGTTACAATGTTACTATGTGCTACAAAATTCCTTATTTTCTTTCCCCCTTTTGCTTAATCCTTAGGTTTTGGGTTACATGCTTCATCTGCCAATTACATGATTCACAAAATCATGAGAGGTTTGATTTTTTTTCGTTGTTTGCTTAATCCCAACGGATATGTGATGAATTAAGTGTACTACAATGCATTTTTTTTGAGACATCGTATCTTTGATTCTTGGTATTATTGAACTATATATGTTATGAATGAACTAAGTGTGATAAGCTAAGTGTGAACTAAGTTTTATGTATGTGATGATTTGTGAGTTACGAGCTACATGTGGTAAACCAAGTGTTGTGTTTGTGATGAACTAATTAATGCATCTTGCTAGTGTCTGTCAATGTTATATGTGGTTGCTAAAAATATGAACAATTCGTAAATGTTTGCATCAAATAACTAGTTATATATTTTCGTTAATTTTGACATACAATTTAAGGGGTTTTCATGTTCTGAAAAATATTCGTGACCGTGTTCATTTCAATTTGTATTTATATTCAATATTATTCGCATCCGAGGTATTCGTATTCATATCCGCATCTGGGGAAAAACATAAAAACAAATATGACAGAGTCATTATCCGTCTCGTATTCGATCCGTTTTCACTCCTAGATATGTGTCTTCTACCGCGCTCCTAGTCCGTAGGACCCATCTACTGCGCTCCTAGTCCGCATAAACCTACCTACCACGCTCCCTATATGTGGTAGGAACGGATGCAACAGTTGATTTCGTAGAACAAAAGCACGATAGGTGGGTTTCTGTGGAACAGGGGCATAGTAGGTAGGTTATACGGACTGAGAACGCGGTATGTGGCTCGTCTAACTTGTCGTGTTGCTATTTTTATAATTTTGTACTAGCAAAGGTTACTTTTATTGACAATTCCACCAAAGACTCACACAAGATGTGATGTGCCAACTTGTTCAGCCCAACAAGGCTTTCCTTTTCATTTTGAGAATTTCCAGCTAGTAATTTAGGGAAATTCCTCCTGCAATTTTGTACTTACAAAAAGAAATAAAACTACTGCTAAACAGACAAAAAAAAATCTTTAAATGCTTCACCTTGAAAAGTAGGGTCTTGCCATCCTTGCGTAGGACTTAAAAAACAATTCAACAGGAGGTTGCAAAACTGAAGAATAAAATATATAGGGCTGTTGGGATTGTAGGGATCTGACCAATTTTGGATGTAACTATGCACATTGATAATGACAGTCTTGAAAACCCGTGCAAAGTTTTTTCCTTACAGCTTGTTGTCTCGGATGAGTACATATGCATGTATATTATCTGTAAACTTATGTATGAATATCTTTGTATTCGGAAGTTTTTTTTTGTTTGCAAGGATTCACAAGATGTTTCACAAATGTCTAAGGGTATTTTTAAGTTTTTAGATCTAAAGGCTTTTTTTTGTGTGTGTTGATTCTGCCATCCTATCGAGCTGGACATTCATTTTCTATCAATATGAAAATATGAAGTATTTCCCTAGAAAAATATGAAGTGCCAGGGTGCCAAAATCCTAAAAACCACCCCCTTGGTGAGGTTGTGAAATTGTGGATGTACGATTTCACCCATCAAATCCAAATTTTGATGCCCATGCAACTGTGAATTTCGTTCCAAAAAAATGTGACCGTGAATTGGACAGCTAAAAAAGGGTAAAAACCGCATCTCCTAGCCTTCCGTGCATGCGCACACCCTTTAGGCCCAAACCCACCTGGACCACACCATCCAAACGAACCCGGATCTGATCGGGCCCCACGCGCCCACACCCCCAAAGGCCCAAACCCACCAGGACCACATCCAAACGACTCCGGATCTGATCGGGCCGCACGCGCCCAACCATAGCCCGTAAATGGGACGAGTGGCAGACCAGATCGCGGCCACGGCCGTCAAACAGGCCACTCAGTAGCAGCGGCCCAACAGGCCACCAAACCACCAAGCGCGCGCACGAACCCAGCCAGTGCCGGGCCTCCGCGTCCGCGCGCGGCAAACCGGGGGAGCCGATGCGGCGCGGTGGGGCGGCGGAGGTGGGCAGGCAGGGGCTCGGCGGGATCAGGAGGCGCCACCCCACCGGGGGGCTTCCTCGTCGCCTCCGGGGAGGAGGCCGCGGCCATGAGGATTTAGGTGAGCGAGACGCCGTTACTTGAGTTGCCTTTTTTGTGGGGTGGGGAGTTCGGGCCGTGTGCGGTTTTTGGGAGTGCCGCCATGGCTGATGCCTTTGATTTTACCGTGTAGAGATTACATGTTTATTCGATTGAATATCGAAAAATCAGATCGTTTGGATTGCAGCTTTGCCCCGGGTGTTTTGAATGCTTCACACCTGATGTTGATTACAGCAATCTCTTCAGGTCAGTCGGTCATGAGCACTATGGAATGGCAATTCGCAGCTGTGTGTCAAAATTTCGTGGAGTCACTGACCAAGAGGAAGCTGAGGAGTCTCCATCCTCTCGAATAGCCGGGCTAATCTAATCTATCTGATGCAAAACACACACACACACACACACAATCGCATCAAGATAATGATACCCTTGTCAAAGTCAGTAATAGTACTATAGCAGCTGATCATTCTAGTGCTGAAGTGTCTTTCTTTTTGTTGAAGCAGGAGGTCCATATTACGCATCTAGTGAGCATTAATGTTTTCAACTTTCAAGTGTACAAGCAATTGAACTACTACTACTCATCAAGCAAAAGAGTCCACAGTTGCTTTTTGCTGTCAATAACTAATTCCTAATAGTAGTAACTTTGATTTGATGTCTTACAGGCTATCTGTGGGCGCATCAAGAGAATAAATGGTCCAGCAAAGTTTTTTTGGGGCAATGGTCCAGTAAAGTTCGTTTCATGACTGGCAATGTTCACGAAGGCACTAGGAGCTAGTTGGACGGTGGACCGACGCCTATCACCTAGGGTGTCCAGGCATCACCTAGGCGACCGATTCAGGCGGAGGCGAGGGAACGAGGCGCACGGTGATCGAGGGGAAGGAGGCGGCGGCTCGCTCGGCTGCGCACATCAGTATTCCTGCGTGGGCCTCACACCGGTTGGCCCAGCCCAACAAGCCCACAGTCGCATGCCCTAAATAAATAACCCATCCATCGCCTGCCTCCTCCACTCCTCACGTGCACCGCCGCCTACCTCCTCCTCGACAACCATGATGCGATGGTGGCGACGGCGGCAAGATCTAGCGGCGACAGTGACGACGATGAAGGTGCCAGCTTCCTTCCCTCATGCCATCCTCCCCCCTCCTTCCGCCAAGTCGAGTTCCACCCCCAGCCGATTCCTCCTCTGCCTCGTGCCCCCTTCTGTGTCTCCCTCTCATCGCCACCTCGCCGAGCGCCACCTCGCGCCACCTTGGACCGCCTAAATATTTGAGTCAATCGCCCAGCACCATCGTGCCTAGCTCAGCCTGGCCGCCCAGCACCCGCCTTGGACCTCCTAGGTGGCCAGCCGCCTAGTCAGTCGACTTTGGCCCAAGCCGCGGTGCCCATCCAGCACCGAGCGCCTACGCACCGCCTAGGCCGATTTTGTGAACACTGATGACAGGGCGGATATCACAAATTATCGATGACATGTAGAAGGGTGATCTTTCCAGAATTTGCGATCCATTGCACTGATGCCTATTGACAACTATTTCATTTTTCCAACCCTAGTTTGCCTTGCCGATTTTCAAGTTGTCGATGTTGATAACTACCCCACAGGGTGATATTCAAGCTTGTTCAATTGTTAATATGTAAGCCCTTAGTGACAAACTGGTAGGGTCCTCCATATTCTTGAGAGAGAGAAAAACTAAATTGGCTGATGTTTTCCTTCCTCTGCCTTACATGTAATTTGTTAGATCAATTAATCTCATTATCTTTGTTAGTAATATACCCTAGAGGCAATCATAGAGATGATTGTATCACTTTTATGTTTATGAACTTTTGAATAATATATTATTTCGTCTCTTGAATGAAATATCATTTATATTGATTGACAGGTATATAACTTGTTCATGAAACTCCCTATTTATGTTTATGATGTCATTCTAGACATCCCTGATCTTATGTCATTATGTGGGGCACTTATGATTTATGGATCAACACATGTATTGATTGATGATCACGTTTCACGGATCACGAATATGAGATACCAAATCAATAATGTAGATATATGTTGGAGAACATAGTGTTGGATTGACAAGCTTTGAGACACTACGAGAATTGTTATATTCTTAAGTGTCATCAGTTGGTCTCATACATAGTGTATGTAGGATTATTAGACTTGAGGTCGTCATGGTTTCCTACAGGTGTAATAATTTACTTAGGGTTTGCCAAACTCTACTCTGTAAATAGGTAGTCATAAAGGTAGTTTTCGGATTTACTATAAAACATGCGGAGGAATGTGAACGATTAAGATGGAATTTGCCCCTACTCTTTAACATGAGAGATATATCTGGACCCCTCGATGTAGTTGGATTAAGAAAGTACATGACCATACCGAATATAGTTGATGAGTCAACTACAACTAAGTAATCCACTACAAGATTGAGTGAAGGGTCGATCTATCATAGGATGACACACATCCCGCCTTGATTTCCATCTAGTATTGTGAGGCAAAGGGATCAACACATAAGCTTTATAAAGGTTCGTTCGATATGATCTTTATGTGTATTCGCGAGTCGCTGTGTCTTGCTAGGAACCACTACCGACTTGTGGATCGGAAATGAGTTTCCGGGCACAACTGATTATGCATGGACTTATATGGTCACACACTTAATGCGTTGAAACAAATTAGTTCGGATTGTATTCGTTAGAGGCTTTAACTCTTCTTCCACTACATTGCCCGTCTAGTGGTAACGATATATGATCTCTTACTCGTATTACTTTCTAGTTTACGTGATAGAATTTTTTATTGTGCGCTAGTGTATTCCATGTGTATCCCAACAATCTTAAACAGAGAGAAAAATTACAAAACAATTAGGATCCTATGACCCTCATTGGATGTTTAGGGAAAATGGTTTTCTTCAAAATAGCACCATTCTATCTATATTTGTTGACCAGCTATGACAATGCATATGGTGGCTTGTTGGAATAGCAAAGTCTGCAGGGCTCCATTATTGCTTTTAGGCTGTTCATGTTCAAGATATCCCACGACAATGATCGAGGCGCAACGTTAATGATTGCAAACCATAATTCCTAAAGTCTTCCTTTAGAAAGGGCATACCTCCTAAAAATCTAAAATAAGATGGATTAGTCAAAAACATGTTTAACTAGAGATTTTCAATCAGGCCGTAGTTTTCTACCTCTCAAAACTAGTGCGGTTGTGTTATAAAAAGAACTAGTGTGCTTAAGGTTTCAGTAACCATGGCCAGGTTTCACTAGATGCTCAAGATAAGTCTTCAAAGTAATAGGTATTCAATTTATCATTCCTTGTGCATAAAATTTGAGATAACTTATTTTGGCCCCCAGTCGAGGTAGTTGATGGAAATACACTAAAGGTATGACTAAATAAATGGTTGAGCTGAAAAATTAAGTCCAGCAAATAAAATAAATATACAACCCTTGTCTCGTTTTTTTAGGGGAGATACAAACAAGGATAGAAATCTCGTTACCGGCCAGTTTACTGGTGACTGGCCGGTAACGGTTACCGGATTTACCGGAAAAAAACCGGATGAAATTCGTTTGAATTTATTTAAAAACCAGTCAAAATTTAAAAACTAGAATTTGAATTTGCTAAACCGGGAAAAACCGGCCGGGTTTTCCGTTACCGGACCCGACCGGTAAACCGGTAACCGGCCGGTTACCGGCCGGGATTTTGATCCATGGATACAAACCCTTGTCACTAACTTAAGATCCTCATAGTTTTTAGGAACCTCTGTCACACAGTCTTTTTTAACCTGCAATGGAAAATCTAAGAGCACACCAGGGCTTTCTGCCTATACCTTGCAAGTATGGAGTATAGCCTATAAGCATTAATCAATTCAGTGAGCACATTGGACATAATGTTGTATATGAATGACATTGCAGAGAAGATGAGTTTGGATTAGGTCTCACTTTCCTGTTGAATAACCTTCACCGCTGTGCCAATCTAGGATTCTAGGTACAGCATTATTTAGAACATTGAGGACATCCTTGTAAGTTCTGCTATACCATTGTATTTGGTGTTGAATAAAGCCAGCCCTGTTGTATTTGGTGTTGAATAAAGCCAGCCATATTGTATTTGGTGTTGAATAAAGCTACTCTCACTCGCTCTTCTGAATATAATACTATTCGGCTGTCATTTGTTGCTGGAGTGGCACTCCCCTTGATACAGTCAAGAAGTTCTGATCTTATCTGTCCCCCTTCCAAAGAAAAAATACGGGGAAATGGTTAAGAGATAACTAAACCAATATTTACCTTCATCCCCATTGCTATCCTCGTCCTTTAGTTTATTTGTAGAATCATGGTTTGTAGCAAGGCATGTAGCGCTGCAACCAGAAAAAACTTATCATTCTCAAGTAGTTTCTGAATCTCCGGGACAATGATCATATCTTGTTGCAGATTGTGATCAGTTACACTAGCCATTTCCTATTGTTATGGTCCCGGTTACAAAGTTACGTTTGGATACATTGAAGTCATTCAGATATGCTATCATCTCCTGTTACTCTGTTAGTTAGGGCCCTAATCTGTGTACTACATCAATTATTAGACAATACATCGGTGCGCGTTCGTGCATTCTTCTGTAAAGTTGTAGTAGTACTATAGCTTGACATTGATTATGGCTCTAAATATAGTGTGCCATAAAAAAATGCAAGGTGTATAAATTGATTTTTTAACTGCAATTCATATGCAAAATTTTATAGGTATAACAGATTAGCAGTGCTCTGCGTCCACATAACTACTATACTTCTTAAATAGCCCTTCAGGTCTCAGTTGTTTAATATTCCTCCTGTGAAAGAAAGCTAGCTGCTTCTTTGATGATTTACCGTTACCGTTCTAAGTACTGCGACGCTTTTGCATCTAGTTAAATGGAGCAGTAGTATGTCCTTTTGATGCTGGTCCCAGCTTGTCATAAATATAGCAATTTCCATTTCATCTCCAGGCTAAGCAGAGCATAAATTCAACATCACAGGATAATGCTGCAGACAGCCCACATTTAAAACCGCTGGGTTCCGTAGTTCTCCAAAGGTGGGATTTATTAGTATCTCCGATTCTGGTACAAATGGACTCAATTAGTGATTATCAGACTAACATGAAGCGTTGTCTGGCTTATGCATTCAAGTAGTAATATCAACGACATGCCATAAATTTCAGTGTTTCTTTCCTAATTTATGAGCATGATTTATGATCCGCCTGACAAAAGATGCTGCTAAATCTGCAATGTTGATGATACTGGGGCCATAGGTGTCGGGCGCATTTGCTAGCGTTTATGCTGACTTATATTATGCGTCATTATACAGCACTAAAGTGATGTATGAATCATTTGTATTGCTGCGTTACATTTGCATCTGAAATACCCTGCCTTTTTTCGTACAGCCAGGAGCTCCACTTTGGCAGCCCGCTGCTACTCAGCTTTTAGCCCGGCAATGTGAGTTGCATTCTATCTGGAGTCTTATCCAATCAAAATGGAGATTCAAGAGATGGATCAGAATCTGTAAGTAAATACTAAATATTATGGACAGCTTGTTGCCTTCCCTTCCATGGACGATAGATATAGTGAAGTTAATGAATCCATATATCAATGAGACTACCAAACTAATTAGTAGTTGGCAAAAGTAGGGCTATGTAGTAGTAACTTAGTTGGGGAAGGCGGAGCAAGGGCCATGCCAAACAATATTAGATCCTCACACGATGACTACTCTACGTACTCGACTAGAGTAGTTAGTGGCTTAGTGCCATTGGTTAACCGATCTTTACACGATGGTTATTGTACTCAATTATAGTACTATTTACTGTTAGATGTGTATTGTACGAAGGGTTCTCTGCATATATGCTATATATGTACTTGTATATATATTGGCACATTGGTTTTATATTGAATACAAGCGCTATTCATAACATGATATCAGAGCGAGGTTAGGATTAAGATCTTACAGTTGCCGCCACTGGTTTTTTTTTTTTGTCGTCCGCCGCTCTTCTTGTGTCCTCTGCCGTCCGCCGCCACCGCTCTTCCCGTGTCGCTTGTCGTTGCCGGTCGCCGTTGCTGATCCTCTAAAGCCGCGCCGCCGCTGTTCTTGCCTCACCGTCGTCGGTCTCGCCGTGGTCGCTCGGGACGCCGTCGCTCTGAGCCGCCACCGAGCACGGTCGCCGTTCTTTCGGGTTGTCTTCGTCGCCGTCGCCGGGTCGCCGCCGCTTCTTGCCGAAGTCGCCGCCGCCCGCCGGGCCGCCGCCGCCGAGGAACTAGGGTTTTCCGTGCGGGCACTTTCGACCTTCGGCCGGTTGCCTCGGCCTTTTGAGAGAGAAAAGAGAGCCGTCTCGAGAGAGAGAGAGAGAAAACGTCATTCTAATCGCCGTGTCGTCTAGCACCGCCTGTTAGATTTCGTTGCCTTGGTCGCCACGCCGTCCAATGCCGCTACCAATGGGCAATGTTTCTGTTCATCGCTGCCCGGTGATATTCGATGGTCTCAATTATCGGGACTGGTCTCAGCATATGCATCTTCACATGCGTGGCTAGCGCCTTTGGGAGTTTCTTATCGGCGAGTTGCCTTGTCCGCCTCGCCCTGCTTCACCTGCTGAGCCTGTGCTTCCGAAGACTACTTCTGAAGACGCTCGTAAAGAGGCAGCTGATGCTTTTGAGGATGCTATGGAGACTTTTCAAACTCAGTATGTTGCGTACAAGATATGGATTGATGAGGATGCTAATGCATCTGCTATTCTAGTTGCTAGCATGTAGGTGAAATTAACCAGGGATGTGGTTGGTTTGGCTTCAACACAGTTGATATGGACACATCTGCGCAACCGCTACGAGCCGCTGGTGATTCCTTATATCTTTCTGTTGTGCGTCAGGAGCAGTCACCACAGCAGGGAGATGCCATTGTGGACGAGCTTTATGCCCAATTATCTGCGATATGGCGTCAGATTGACTCTTTAGGACCAGATGTTTGCCACACTTGTCAGTGCTATCAGCGTTAGCAGTCTCATCTAGAGCTTCGTCGCATCTATGACTTGTTGACACGTCTTCGGGCTGAGTATGAGCAGACTCGTGCTCAGTTGCTATCACGACACCCTCGTGTGACTTTGTTAGAGGCTCTTGCAGCTGTTCGTGCTGAGGAGATTCGTCTTCGTGTTGCGGGTCTGCTGTCGTTCCAGTCGTCTCTTTCGGTTCTGATAGCTCTTCCAGCTTCTACATCTGCTACAGTTACTCCGTCACCGGTTGTGTCTTCACCAGTGACAACTGTTGTTGGTAGGGGATTACATTGCACTTACCTTCTACAAGAAGAAGGATTTACATCCTGGTGGCCATCCTCCACAGGGAACTGGTGGTTTCTCTTCTCAGAGGAGCTCTGGTGCTTCTGATTCTCAGGAGTTTCTCACACTGCTACGTCGCATGGCTACGTTTGCACCGTTCGTGTCTGTCGGGTATGGTCCATCTCTTAGTTTAATGTCAAGAATGTCTTTCTCAATGGTGAGTTGCGTGAGGAGGTTTACATGCAGCCACCACCAGGGTATTCTGTTTCTGAGGGTATGGTTTGTCGCCTTCACCGATCTCTTTATGGCCTCAAGCAAGCTCCTCGTGCTTGGTTTGATCGCTTCTCTTCTGTTGTCACTGCAGCTGGTTTCTCTACCAGTGCTCATGATCCTGCTCTTTTTATTCACACTTCACCTCGTGGTCGGATGCTTCTTCTTTTATATGTTGATGACGTGATCATTACTGGTGATGATCCTCAATTTATCACTTTTGTCAAGGAGCGTCTTAATGACCAGTTTCTTATGTATGATCTGGGTCATCTTGCTATTTTCTTGGGATTGAGGTTATTTTTAAGCATGAGGTCTTCTATCTGTCCTAATAAAAGTATATTCAGAACCTTCTTGATCGTGCTTCTCTTACGGATCAACACACCGCTGAGATTCCCATGTAGCTTAATGTTCATCTTCGGTCCACTGAAGGTGAGCCTCTTCCTAATCCTACTCGCTATCGTCACCTTGTTGGGAGTCTTGTTTATCTGGGTGTCACTCGTTCTGACATTTTCATACCCTATGCATATCTTAAGTCAGTTTGTATCTACCCCACTCAACTCTACTATATTCATCTTCTTCGTATTCTACGATATCTTCGTAGAACCATCACTTGTCGTCTGTTTTTCACTTGTTCCAGTTCTTTGCAGCTCTAGGCATATTCTGATGCTATCTGGGCTAGTGATCACTCTGATCGCTGGTCTTTTTCTGCCTATTATGTTTTTCTTGGTGGATTTCTCATTGCTTGTAAGACTAAGAAGCAGACAACATTTTCTCGTTCGAGTGTTGAGGCAGAGTTGCGAGCTATGGTTTTGTTGACTGCGGAGGTTACTTGGCGACGTTGGTTACTTGAGGATTTTGGTGTTTCTGTTTCCGCACCCATTCCTCTTTCGTCTGACAATACAGGGGCTCTTAGTATTGCTACAAATCCGGTGAAGCATGAGCTTACAAAGCATATTGGTGTTGATGCTTCCTACATGCGGTCCCAGGTACATAATCAGATTATTGTTTTTCAGTATGTGCCTTCCGAACTTCAGTTGGCAGACTTTTTCACAAAGGTGCAGACCAGAGTCCAACACAACTTCTATCTCTCCAAACTTAATGTTGTTCATCCACCATAAGTTTGAAGGGAGGGTGTGTTGGATGTGTATTGTACAAAGGGTTCTTTATATATATATATATACACACACACAAACACACACACATTAACCTCGTATTAAATACAAATGCTATTCATAACATTTACCACTTAGGAGTTAGGACTAACCTACTCTAATCTGGTTTACTTTTTAAGCTGCTTCTGCTGCTTTCTCTGCAATCCGCATGGTTCCTGGCTGGCCATTTCTGTAGCGTCTCTTACGGACCACTAGCTCTTGTGGGGTTTAAGCAACTTTCTATTGACACCTTGCTCTTTCTAGCTGGCCTGAGCTGCTCAGCTTCCCAGCTAGCTAGCTCCCTCCCTCCAATTACAACTGCTGCGCACTCTGTTTCTTTCTTTCTTTCGTGTTTCCCCTTTCACTTTACGTACCTAGAACAAGTTCCTGTTTTTGACGGTGCATGAGTTGGAATGATGCTGCTTGCTAGCCCAGTTTCAGCTAATATCAGCTTGGCATGTCTAGTGTAGCCTGGTGGTGACACTGCAACAGCTTGCGAAAATATTAGTACTTGCCATGTTTGCAAGCAAGTCGTGCTTATGGAAGCTGGTGCAGGTTTGGTGTTAAAACCTAAAAGCTGTTGTAGAAAAATATTTCTATCCACAGGTCATAAAATGTCTTTTCATCAAGAGTTATGTTCGATCCAAGAGGACCAAGAAGATTTTGTTACCAGGTATGCAAATTCAGTTACACATGAAAAATAGTTGGCAGTGTTGCATATTCAAATCCAATTCTGAATATGATCATACTGTTAAAATGAGCTGTATATGTATCAAACAATGTCTCTGTTTGATCCCAGAGTCTTGGCGCTAATTATCGGGAGAATTCTTCTAAAGATAAGCTGCAGAATCGGTTGTCGCTTGGTGACCGTAGCTCATACGACAACAATAGCAGAGTTCGATTCAGACTGTGTGTTCTCTGTATTTCCTCCCGATTGCTATACGTAGTTCCTCCTGATTGTCTACGATTGTAATTGAGATATGATCTGTTACTGACTTTCACTACTATAGAAAAGGTCTTCACAGATGGTTTAAAAACGTCATCACAGACGATTACATGGGCTGTCTGAGTTTATAGATCATTAATGATATGAGGTCATCACGAGAAGTTTGAAACGCTTTGTGATGCGAACTATCATGAGCGGTTATTAACTCAAGCATGACAGTTATTAACTCAGAACTGTCTATAATAATTGACTATCACAGACGGTTTGTAGGTGAAATCGTTTGTGAAGAGTGTATGTACGTGTGTATGTGAATGATTTGATTGGATAAATGGTGCTTCGCAACCGGGAGAAGAGGGGTGGAGGAAGCTGGAGGAGGGGAGGAGGTTGAATAAAAGAGAAGGAAGAAGCACATTTTGGTCTTTTCACAGCTCAATTAACATTATATTGACAGGAGATGGACGATAATGGCAAAAAAAAAAAAATTGAACTCCGATAACATATAAAGAAGATCAACATTTCAAGTGACACGAAGAATGTGGTCAACTTTCAATATCAAATAAGGAATTCTCTCTCTAAGAAAAAAAGAGGTGAGAAGAAAGTGCATGTCACTTGGAGGACTCTTTTTCTCCCAAGAAGAACACAACACAACGGTACAATCTCGATGGTGCATTCGGGTGTGGTCGTATCGTGAGGGTCGCCATTGTGGGAATTTTTGGCCGATACTGGTCGATTTTGATATCGTATTGCGATTTTAACGTAGTATTGTCAGATTTACAAAATTAGCACAATTGACGACGCCTGCAGGACTGCGCCCGGTAGTGCGGCGGCGCGACGCGTGGTCGCGGCGCAGCCTGGCCGCTTTGCCGCCTTGCACTGCTGTTGGCGCCTTGCCGCATTGCCGCCGGCGTGCCGCCTGTTGCGGCGTATGCTGTGCCAGCCGTATGAGCGAACTGCCTGCGCAGTTGTGCGTGCGTGCGCGTGAGGCAGGCGCGGCGCGCCGCCCGCGGCGCACGGCCCACGCTGGCGGCGTGGCGGCCGGCGCGCCGCCCGCCTATGGCGTGGTGGCGATCCACAATTAAAAATGTTGGGTGGCCCTATTTCCCGCGTCCATCCTCCCTCCTCCGCACATCTGCCGCCCATCCAGAATTCCGGCTTCAATACTTACGAATTCCGGCGCCAAGGCCGCGACTCCTCCTTCACTCGCCTATAAATACGAACTCGCTTTCGCTCTTGGTCATATCAATTGCGTTTGATTCTCGTTCTTGCGCTCGTCGGCGAGAACTCGAGAACGTAACATAATTAATTTTATTGGGAGGTAATTGTTTCTCGCTCTCGTCACTCTTCCTCCAGAAGGGTGATTTATTACTTCCTCAGAAGGGTGATTTATTACTTCCTCGGAAGGCGGGTAATTTGTGTTATGCTTTTGCCGTTATTGCCGTAGTCGTAATTAGTTAGTCTTTGTTAGCTAGTCGTAATTAGATAGTTTAGAGGTAATTAATTAGTAGTAATTAGTTAGTCGAGTAGTAATGAATTAGTTTAGTGCTAATTAATTAGTCGTAATTAGTTTAGTAGTCATCGTTCTGACATATGAAGTAAGTGGAAATAAAGTCTTGGTATTTTTAGTGGTAATTAATGAACCGTAATTAGTTAGTTTATAGATAGCTTACCACCTAGGTGGTCTTATATACTCGTGATACTACACATACATACTCTCGTTAAACAAAATACTCCCTACATTGTGAGATCTACAATAGGAGTAATCGCTGTAGCTTCCTGGTTGTTCTTGCTCTTTGGATCAGTGTGTTCTTGTTTTGATGCGAGAGAAACCAGAGAGAGAGATAGATTAGGGTTAGGGTGTCTGCGTCAGATGAAGAAGAGGAAGGGTTGGTCATGGCGGATCGTCCTTGAGAGAAGGTAGGTGGAGAGGTCCGAGGCTCGGCAGCGGTGGCGTGTCCCGAGTGAGCGGAGCGAATGTAGTCGTCGACGGCTGCGGAGTCGGATGCAGGATCCCGGCGCCTGCCGCACTCTGGATCGGATTAGGGTTTTGTGCGGTTAGGGTTTGTGACTACAGTGCCGCCAATCCCAGTGATCTGCGCGCCCGCCCCACCTTCTTTTATAATAGCGTGGCGACAGGGCCCACCTGACCATCTTGGTCTGGGCGCCCGATCGGCGCCGATCGAGGGTTGGGCATTTGGTCGTTGGGCCAAATGCGAGATCAACTCTAACATTCTCCCTTGATCTCAATCATTGCTTTATCTTTAATTACTTTTGACTTTACTCATTCCAAATTGAATGATTTGATTGGATAAATGGTGCTCGGCTAATCGGGAAAGAGTTCGGAGGAACATGGAGACGAGGAGGTTGAATAAGAGAAGGAAGAAGCACATTTGGTCTTTTCACGAACTCAATTAACATTTATAACCAGGAGATGGCGATAATGGCAAAAAAAAATTGAACTCGATAACATATAAGAAGATCAACATTTCAAGTGACACGAAGAATGTGGTCAACTTTCAATATCAAATAATTATTCTCCTCTAAGTTAAGAGGTGAGAAGAAAGTGCATGTCACTTGGAGGACTCTTTCTCCCATGTGAACAAATCACAGGGTACAATTCATCGCTGAAGCAGTGGTCTATGTGTCGTCAACCACTTTACGGTAGAATTTTAGCGATCACGTCGATTTTGATATCGATACATGATTTTAACTCGGATATTGTGGCGATGTTACAATTAGCACTTTCACGATTAGCCCTCGAGTGAAGACATTCCGGATGTCGACTTTCACACTGCAATCGATCATTACCGCATTGGGTAACTGTCGTATGTCCAGGGCCTTTGTTCCTCATAGCATAGCTTTCTTTACAATTTCAATGTCTTTGGATTGCCGATCGCCATAACGCCGTACAGCTAAGTCGGGACACTTGAGCATCTGTAGCTCGAAGCTAAGCTATGGCAACCGCTTCATTGATCGATCGTCAGCGGGTTCGGGCATTGAAAACCCTATCGCCGCCTTGACTATAGGTGCGGGCGACTATTGGCCGCATTCTTAAGCTTCCTATGCTCTTTGGTGGTCCAATCCGAATTTAAAAATGTTGGTGGCCCTATTCGACGCATCCTCCCATCTTCATATCATTGCGGACAAAATTTTGGTTCAATACTACGATCGACTACAGGCGACTTCTCCCTTCAGCTGGAATAAATCCCATTAAACTTTGCATCGCCTTCGGTCATATCAATTCTTTGATTCTGTTCTTGCTCTCGCGAGAACTTCGAGACGTAACATAATTAATTTTATTGGGAGGTAATTGTTTCTCGCTCTCGTCACTCTTCTCCGAAGGGTGATTTATTACTTCCTCAGAAGGTGATTTATTACTTCCTCGGAAGGCGGTAATTTGTGTTATGCTTTTGCCGTTATTGCCGTAGTCGTAATTAGTTAGTCTTTGTTAGCTAGTCGTAATTAGATAGTTTAGAGGTAATTAATTAGTAGTAATTAGTTAGTCGAGTAGTAATGAATTAGTTTAGTGCTAATTAATTAGTCGTAATTAGTTTAGTAGTCATCGTTCTGACATATGAAGTAAGTGGAAATAAATCTTGGTATTTTTAGTGGTAATTAATGACCGTAATTAGTTAGTTTATAGATAGCTAATTAGTCGTAATTAGTTAGTTCACTGGTAATAAATTAGTTTAGTGCTAATTAATTAGTGTAATTAGTTTTTCGACATATCAAGTAAGTGGAAATAAAGATCTGGTATTTTGTAGTGGTAATTAATCAACGTAATTAGTTAGTTTAGAGATAGTTAATTAGTCGTAATTAGTTAGCTTTAATTATGGGCCAGTCTTAGTGCAATTAATTGGTAGTAATTATTTAGTGTAACCCATGGTTTAGGTATTTTGAACATGCAAGACTTGATTGTAGTTTAGTAGATGGGCATCGTAGACATCATTGGGTTGACTTTCTCAAGATTATAATTTGATCCCGAACTTTACTTTCCAACATACTTGATGTCAATTGTGGCACACTTGACTTATGTTGGGAGTTACTACGAGCAGGGTTCAAAAGTTATGATTGAGCAAGTGGTCTACATTATGTGTACGCACTCTTAAGGTGGATGGAAGCATAGCATGGAGCGTTCATGATTGTCTGCTCATAACATGCTATCACGGAAGCCATATGTGCGCGATTTGATATGCTGAGCTTTTACCACGATGATCCTCCAGAGTGAAGACAATCGATGTCGATTTCATCATCTCGAACAAGATGCGATCCGAATGTATGACCTCGAAGAATCCGAGGCCATTTTGGCCAAATGGCGAAACATGGTGCGTTTCGCTATTATCAATTTCCAATGTTCTTTCGCGAGACTCGGGTTGGAGTCAACGAGACAACAAGCTCGGATGTCAGGAGGACACTTGAGCATCTGGTGGCTCTACGTGGCATCGAGACTTGATGATATCGCTTCATTTGATCGATCTCATACTCGTTCGAGCAGAAAATCCCGGTTAGCCGACACCCTTAGTTAGGGCGCGTTCGAACAAGGTTATGCATCCCAAATTCTTTAAGACTTTCTTAGCTTTGTCTTTTGATAGTCCCAATATCCCTTTGTTTATCCGGTCCAATTTGATCCAGACGCGAGAAGTGCATAGTAGAATCAAAGTTTGAGGACAAAACTCTTTGCAAAGATCTTTGGCTACATCTTACGGTCAAGGATGATCGACCACACTGGACTCAAGATAAACTTCCCATCTTAAACTTTGTATCGAACGTGACCTCGCATATTTGCAAACTCATCACGCACCTTTTATGGCGTGTCAAACTTCAGTCCCCATGTTGAAGTCTTGCTTTAACCCATAAGTTGTTTCTTTGGCGATCCCATTCTTTCATTTTCTCACAAAACCTTTAGTTGTCCAGTAAACATTTTCGTACAAACCCCATAAGAAACCGTTTACATCCATCGATGTAACTCTAAATCATAATGATCTAAATCCGCGCATTATAAACAAGAATCTGTACATGAGACTGAAAAAGGTCAACATTTAATCAATCCCTGTGTTTCGAGCTTTCGCCAGCATCGTTTGCTTCAAGTTACATTCCTTGAGTCGAGTTTGATGGACCCACTTTTCTCACCGAAGTATGAGCATCCTTAACATGTCGCAAGTCCGACTTTACCAACTTTCATGGACCTCATTTTGCCATTGTCGAGCAAGAACTTAATTTTAGTTTGGTTCTTGAGAACGTGAAGGGGGTCATCCTCCATTTGAAATTCCCACGTTGATAATCATAATCATCGCAAATTGGTTTTGGCGCCATCAACATCTGGCCTGGCATTGGTACCATCTCTCATTGAAGTGCGTGCAATCGTGGTGCAATGGGTCTTGCATCTAACTTGATCTGCAGATGCGTCCCATTTTGAACTTCATGAATGACGTCAAGGCATTGTGTAGGCAACGGCACGAAGTTTGATCTATTTGGAGCCTTGAACAGGATGAGACAAGGAGTCCTTGAATCTCGAGCAACCTAGTACCCATAACCTTCTCTCAAGATCAATTTCCACGCTCCAAGTGCCAACATTCATCTCTAAAAGACGGTGCGTTCTGCATTATGTCGACCAACATGCGAGGCTAAAGCTTTGAAGGTGTCGCGGCCTAATGCAACTTCTGTTGTCCGGGACATGTTCCCAACGGTTGGTTAAATTCTTTATCGAGGACCCCCACGCGTGGGTGGTTAAGGAGCGTGGTCAGAACATGCGAGACACATGGATCGATGGAGGCCGAATCAGCATTAGTGAATCTGACCTCGGTTTTAAAGCTCGAGATCAAACTATCGGAATCGTCAATAGTCATGCTGGGGAAAAAAGCAGCATGCACCGGTGATGTGGCGACATGCACTGCAACAAGCCAAGCTTTTCCACAAACCATGCTGACTGTACAAGGCATGTCGCAATGTACTCCCAGGCTACACCATACATCTCTAGAGTACTAAGACATGGGTACCTATTGTACATGGAGCGGAGTTTCACTTCGTATGGTTTTGAAATGAACTACAAGGATCTTTGGCCCGACATGGTAGTCATCGTGAGTTCCAGAGGACTTGAAGAATATTACGGAAAAGGACACAAAGGCTGGACATTTGTAGAACTCTGACATGGATGCTAGTCACGTTCTTAATTATTAACGCATTTAAGTAATGCTGATATGCAAGCACGGCACTCAATGAAGGATTGTCCTATCTTAACTAGTTTTCAGTCTCCCTCGAAATATGGCTCGTAATTTAAAGTTTTCTGCTTGCTTATTTGAGTTCTTCGTAAATTATACGAGACCGGCTATGGACTCTTGCAAACTTCTACAAGGATGTTGCGAAGCTACGCTTCGCGAAAAAATGATACAAAAAACTCGGATTTTTCAATGAAAGATGCACCATCCACTAGATTTGTTCCGAGTTTGATGTGGTGAACGCATTGATCATTGGAACACATCAATTCCCGAAGGACAAGACCTATACAATGCGGCCACTACATGGTAAGCGTTTCTTAGCGCATCGATTTTCCTCGTGTTTAATTCCTTCAATTTTAACTTCATCCTCCGTCAATCGCGAGATCGTGCCACTTCTTCGATGGATTGCGGCCCGAGATTCGACATGGCATTCATCAAGCAGGTACATGCTAAACTACTCGGTGCGGGCGAGAACTTCTCGGTGGAAACCTTACGTCGGATGAGGAGGCACGAAGGACCGATAAACTCGGCGTAATCCATATCGCGACAAGGAAGGCTCATCAAGCGTCGATTATGAAGAAATTACATCCTTCTTATGATTTTCACTATTCCGGTGTAGCCACATCATAAGCGGAGACATGGGCGACCTTCGCTTACAAACTTTGTATATCGCGCAGAGAAACGAAAACCTTTTGACTTTTCGGTAGCCAATGAAATGGCAACTTATGCTTTGGGATCTAGCTTCCCAAGGTTTGGGTTAAATACTTTAGCCTCAGAGACTCCCCACACACGTAGGTGGTTTAGTGAGGAGCTCTTCCGTCCACAACTCGCAGTGTTTTGGGCACCGACTTATAGGCACTCTATTGAGAATATGAATGGCGGTTTTTAACGCTCCATCCATAAACTCAATGGGAGTGTGGAGTAGCTCATCATGCTTCGCACCATATCCATCGGGACGTTGCGCTTTCACTACTCCATTTTCGAGGTTCGCCGTGTAGAATCTTGGCTACTATGCCATTTTCCTGTAAGAACCTCGCAAAAGGTCTAGGAACTTGTCCATATGGGGTATGTCGACGTAGTACTCCCCCAACGATCGGATCGAACTATCTTAATCTTTAAATCGTGTTGGTTTTCAACTTCAATCTTAAATATCTTGAATTTATCCAAGGCTTCATTTCTTTCTTTGATTGGATAAATATATCCATAACGGAGTATCATCGGAATGTTATGAACGAGTCATAACCATCTACACTTTTCACGGAAAAGGACCACAAATGTCGTGTGAACAATTTGTAGAACTCACGTGCTTCTTTGCCTTTCTTAATTTTCTTTACATATTTTCCTTTAATGCATTCTCTGCATTGTTCTAAGTCAGAACTCTAATAGAGGAAGAATTTCATTCTTAACTAGTCTTTCTATTCTCCCCATCAAATATGGCCTAACGAGGGTATAATTTGACGATTCATTATGAGTTCTCTTCGTTTACGCTTACATTCGTGAGACAGGATTCAATCGCTTTCGCAACGCGACGTTCCCATTATCGATACGACATTCACATCATCACATAATGATAACAATAAAGCTCATTTTGTAATATGGCAAGACCAACACATTCTTTATTAAATATTATTTCGCCTTGCCATTTCCAAAATTACAATCATAACCATCTTTGTCCAAATTGGAAACACTAATCAAATTCCTCAAAGAGAACAAAGAACATCTCTAAGTAAGATTGGAGCCATTAGCTAACTCTAATGAAAGATCGCCAATGGCTTCAATCCTTGACTCCATTTGCAACTTTAATGCATCTTTCGTTTTTCGTAGTCCTCGACGGAACGAAGGAATTAGCAAATGACATGTCGAGTCAATCCACCAAGTGGATTTTGAATATTTACATACAAGCATTCATTTATGAATGTAATAATTTCTCACCTTTCTTGCCATTATCATCTTTAAGTAATCGAGTCTTCTTGTAGTTCCTCTCTTCGATGAAGGCACGATCTTTGTTCAAAATTTATTATGTTGAGGGATGGAGAGGCTTTTCCTTGTTCCTTGAGAAGGAGGTCTGTGGAAGTTCTTTCTTGTTATCCTTCATAGTTGATAGATCCACCATGTGAGGTTTTAATTCTTTCCTCCTCTTGAACACACATAGCTATGCATTTTCTAAGTCCCATTTATCATCATATTGTAATTGACAAAAAGTGTCAAATTTTCGCAATGAAGCAAAATCAAGTGAATAAGGAACTCATCCTTAGTGCCAAATCCATTGTTTAAGCTTGGATGCCAAGTTGCTCATCCTCAATATGTGTTCTCTTATCCCACCCGATCCTTTACAGTTTAATCGTTGATATGTCTTTGAAGAGCAGACGACTCTTTATTTTATCAAGGTTGCGTCAATGCGATTGAGCCACAATTCAGCTCAATCGGTCTTTATCATAGCCATACATTTTTGTTGGTGGTCCATTCTTATGCTCTGGTCATAAGACATCAGGAGCATGATCTCTCTGTTTTCCAGCAATATCCTCATTTTGATCAAATAAAGTGAGACGTAAATTAAAATTATATGCCTTATTTCCACGTTGTCAAAAATCGACATACAATTAAATCAATTTTATCTATACATTAAAACTATATCACGTGAATAGAAACAATGCATAAAAATCATCAATTAAAATTTAATCCATTATCAACTTTGGTGAAAATAACAATATCATAATTCACAATAATTAAAAATTAAATTCTCGTTGGTTAATTTAATTAAAAGAATTATCAAAATTTAACTTTTGACGTAATTATTAAAATTAATTCATTATCAAGCATTATATCTATACATTTAATCTCAAATGATAACACGTTGGTGCAAATTTAGAGGTTTGAATCAAATTTCATTCAAAAAAGCTAAAACAATTAAATTCTATTTTCTGAATCTGTCAAGTAATTTTGGCCCATTGCGATGGCGAATTGCATCGGCATGAACATGCGAGCAATGGATCGGAATGAGCTGATTCGACTTGGTGATCGTGACTCGACATCGAGATCAAGCGTCAATCGTCAATAGATCATGCTGGGAAAGAAACAGCATGCACCGGTGATGTGGCGACATGCACGCAACAAGCCAAAGCTCTTCCACAAACCATGCTCGCGCGTGTACAAGGCATGTGCGCAAATCGGCAGATGGCTACACCATACATCTCGAGTACTCGACATGCGGCACCTATTGGTACATGGAGCGGAGAGTTTCACTCGTATGGTTTGGAAATGAACTACAAGGATCTTTGGCCCGACATGGTGCTGGGGTCCCAACGAGGACTTGAAGAGAATAGGGAAGGAGCGACGGCGGCGCTGCCTGAATGACATGGATGCTAGTCAGCGTACAGTATTAGCCGCATAGTGAAGTGCGGGATATGCAAGACCCCGGGCACTCAATGAAGGATTGTCCCATGCAGACCTAGTTCGTCCGGTCGTCACTCGATATGTCGTAATTTAAAGTTTTTCTGTCTTGCTTGTTATATGCAGCAGAAAATTATCGAGACCGGCTATGGACTCTTGCAAACTTCTACAAGAGGATGTTGCGAGCGCAACGGCTTCTGCAGAAGAGAAGCAGCTAAAATACCGGATTTTTCAATGAAAGATGCTCCAGTGCCACCACGTTTGCGGTCCGAAGTGTGTGTGTGGTGACCGCGAGATCATTGATCCACACACCGAACCGCCGCGGGCGTACTACAGCGGCCACTACATGGTAAGCGTTTCTTTGCGCGCATCGATTTTCCTCCCGGTGTTTAATTCCTTCAATTTTAACTTCATCCCCACGTAATGCAGCCGAGATGCGTGCCACTTCTTCGAGTGGATTGACGGCCCGAGATGTAGCGACATGGCATTCATCGCAGGAGTACATGCTAAACTACTCGGTGCGGGCGAGAACTTCTCCGCGTGGAAACCTTCACGTGCAGATGAGGAGGCACCGAGGACCCGATAAACTCCGGCGTAATCCATATCGGACGACAAGGAAAGGCTCATGCAAGCGTCGATTATGAAGAAATTACATCCTTCTTATGATTTTCACTATACGGTGTACTTACATCATGCAAGCGCGAGACATGGGCGACTTCGACACACGGCCGACGTGGACATTCCGTAACAAGGGCAAGGAAAGGCTCATGAGGTGAGCGCGCCCGCACAGTATCCGTCGCCGGCGTCATCCGTATCCACGACGTCGATTATGAAGAAATTACATCCTTCTTATGATTTTCACTATACGGTGCACTACATCATGCAAGCGCAGGACATGGGCGACTCGACACACCGGCCGCGTGGGCAGTCCGTGACAAGGGTAAGGAAAGGCTCATGCGGTGAGCCGGTCGCCATCGTATCCGGTCGTCAGGAGCAATCTACATGGACGCGTGAGTTATGAACAATTGACATTCTTGTTACGTTTGTTCTGACGATGTACTTACATCATACAATCGCGAGATGCAGACGACTTCGACATACCGGCCGACGTGGAGAGTCGCGATAAGGGGAAGGCTCCTTCGGCCGAGACCCACCGACGTCGAGACAAGGCTCCCTTGCTATGGCGCTGCGGAGACAAGTAGCACACATCGTTAAGTAGTTGCTACCCACATGTTGTACGGCATCTTCATAATCGCAACAGCTGGTCTCCCGAATTTTAAATTATAGCAAATGAGGTAAAAAAATGAAAATTTTTGTGTTTGACAAAGTGTACTTGATTATGTAATTTTCTATTATTTTATTTATTAAGAATCTTTTGATATAACGTTGCTTTAATGCAGATCAATTAATGTAGTACAATGAAAATAGCATAACACGTGAAACTATACGGCTCACTCGTCGAGCCACTACTCTCTCCTGCTGCGTTCGCGTCGCGTCGCGCCTTGTTTTTGCCAGAGCATGACCGTGGAATCGTCCACCGCTCCGGAGAAGCGCGTGTCCGGTTCGGAGAGTCGGAGACCGTTGAGGCGGAGGTGGACAGATGGAGTCCGGAGCAGTCGGTAGGCGTACATGTCGTCTTGATGAGACGTCTGGGCACGGGGACACTTCAGAGAATTCATCCACGCGGAGGCTGAAAACCACTATGAGGGCCACTGCGAGTGCGATGCCGCAACTCGATTCTTGCGGATGAACTCGCGAGTATACGTGGGGCACCGAACCCGGAGGACATCTGCTCTTGAGCGTGCGGGGGCACGAACCGGAGGAGCTCGCCTGCGCTGCCACCAAGTGGATTTTGAATATTGACATACAAGCATTCATTTATGAATGTAATAATGTTCTCACCTTTCTTTGCCATTATCATCTTTAAGTAATCGGAGTTCTTCTTGTAGTGTCCTCTCTTTGCGATGAAGGCACGATCTTTGTCTCAAAAATTTATTATGTTGAGGTGATGGAATGAGGCTTTTCCCTTGTTCCTTGAGAAGGAGGTCTTGGAAGTTCTTTTCTTGTTATCCTTCACATAGTTGATAGATCCACCATGTGAGGTTTTAATTCTTTCCTCCTCTTGAACACACATAGCTATGCATTTTCTAAGTCCCATTTATCGTGCATATTGTAATTGACAACAAAAGTGTCAAATTTTTCGGCAATGAAGCAAAATCAAGTGAATAAGGAACTCATCCTTGAGTGCCAAATCCATTGGTTTAAGCTTGGATGCCAAGTTGCTCATCCTCAATATGTGTTCTCTTATCCCACCACGAATACCTTTCATCACAAGTCTTTAATCATGTGTTGCATATGTCTTTGAAGAGCCAGAACCGACTCTTTATTTTATCAAGGTATCTGGACGTGTCAGATGCGATTGAGCCCACAATTCGGCTCAATCGTGTTCTTTATCATAGCCATACATTTCTTGTTGGTGTGGTCCATTTCTTATGCTCTAGGTCATAAGACATCCTAAGGAGCATGATCTCTCTGTCTTATTCGACAAGCTAATATCTGATTTCTATCAGTCCTCATTTTGATCAAATAAAGTGAGAACGAACATTAAAATTATATGCCTTATTTCCAACGTTGGTCAAAAAAGCGACATACAATTAAATCAATTTTATCTATACATTAAAACTATATCACGTGCGTAAATAGAAACAATGCATAAACATCAATTAAAATAACTTATGATTTATCAACTTTGGTCACAAATAACAATATCATAATTCACAATAATTCTAAAATTAAATTCGTCGTTGGTTCGAATTTAATTAAAGAATTATCAAAATTTAACTTGCATGAGACGTAATTATTAAAATTAATTCAGTATCGAAGCAATCTATGACACTTTAATCTAAAATGATTAACACTTGGTCAAAATTTTTGAGGTTTGAATAAATTCATTCAAAAAGTTCGAAACAATTAAATTCTTTCTGAATTTCGCATCCAGCAGGAATTCAGCTATAGGAAAGCTCTTCGCAGACACCACGTCGAGACAAGGCTCCTTGCTATGCGCTTGGACAAGTTAGCACATCGTTAAGTAGTTGCTACCCACATGTACGGCATCTTCATAATCGCATACAGCGGCTCCAATTTTAAATTTGCAATAGGTAAAAAAATGAAAATTTTTGTGTTTGACAAAGTGTACTTGATTATGTAATTTTCTATTATTTTATTTATTAAGAATCTTTTGATATAACGTTGCTATGCGATCAATAATGTAGTACAATGAAAATAGCATAACCGTGAAACTATCGCTCATCGTCGCGAGCCACTACTCTCCGTATAAAGCCGCGATCGTGCGCGTCTCAAAACCTTTATTCTTGCTGGCATGACCCTTCAATCGCCCCGCTCGCGCAAGCGGGGCGGAAGACGAGGCGACTGAGGCGAGGTGGAGCTGGACGGCCGAGCGCGTAGGCGTACATGTCGTCTTGATGAGCGTCTGGACAGGGCCTCAGAATTCATCCACGCGGAGGCTGAACCACTGAGGGCCACTCTGAGGCGATGCCGAACTCGGAACCTCGGATGAACTTCCCCCGGAGTCCACGTGGCGCCCAACCACTCTCTCTTGAGCGGCCGGATCTTTAGACCGGAGGTCTGGTCTGCGTTCGCTAAACGGTTTGCATTGTCCTTGCCTGCTCGTGAATCTTTTCTTTTGGTTTGGGGCTACGATACCATTGTCAGCTTCGATTGTTCTTGCTCTTGATCCGTGTTTTGTTAGTCGCAGAGAAAGCGATGTTAGTACAAATGAACACTGGATGTAAACTAAGAACCTAGACTGCGAGTTGGTTGGGATCGCCTGAGAGAAGGTAGGTGGAGTCCGGGCTGGACGGCGTGATTCACGGCGGACCGGCGAAGAGCGGCATGATGTTAGCGGGCGTAGGCAATTACAAAACTGATGAAATTTGTCTAGCGACTACGCGGCGCGCATGCGACTGCGTCCGGACTCGCTGTCGTGGACCTAGCGGTGACGCCCCGCGAGGCGTCTCGAACCCCAAGTTTTTACTATCTTCTTCTCTCCGATGTCTTCCCACACGCCAACGAGTCCACGGCTCGCTCAACCCTCTCTTACTCCAGGTAAGACCCGATATCTTTTAGATCTGGAGTTCTAGGGTTCGGGTTCAGCCGATCTAGGGTTTGTATTCAGCCGGTTCTTTTCTGTTTGAATCTTTTCTTTTGGATCTTTTGCCGTTGTGGCTCTGATACCATTGTTAGCTTTCCGGTTGTTCTTGCTCTTTGGATCTGGTGTTCTTGTTTCGGGTCTGAGAGAGAAACCGAGAGAGAGAGATAGATTAGGGTTAGGGTGTACCGTCCAATGAAGAAGAGGAAGGGTTGGTCATGGCGGATCGTCCTTGAGAGAGAAGGTAGGTGGAGAGGTCCGAGGCTCGACGGCGGTGGCGTGTCCCGAGCGGAGGCGAGGACGGCGGTAGTCGATCGGGTCGGTGGAGTCGGCGGTGGACAGTCCCGTCGCTTCAGCGCCCCCTCTGGATCGGATTAGGGTTTTGTGCGGTTAGGGTTTGTGACGGCGGCGCGGTCAACTTGGTGATCTGTGCCGCCCCGGCCCCCACCTTCTTTTATAGCACTGGCGACAGGGGCCCACCAGCCATCTTGGGCTGGGCGCCCCCGATCAGGGCGCGATCGAGGGGTTGGGCATTTGGCCGTTGGGCCAAATGCCCGAGATCAACTCTAACAGTAACTACTCCCGAGAGTAGGGAAAAGGCTTCCTACTCATGCTATTCATAACATTTACCACTTAGGAGTTAGGACTAACCTACTCTAATCTGGTTTACTTTTTAGGCTGCTTCTGCTGCTTTCTCTGCAATCCGCATGGTTCCTGGCTGGCCATTTCTGTAGCGTCTCTTACGGACCACTAGCTCTTGTGGGGTTTAAGCAACTTTCTATTGACACCTTGCTCTTTCTAGCTGGCCTGAGCTGCTCAGCTTCCCAGCTAGCTAGCTCCCTCCCTCCAATTACAACTGCTGCGCACTCTGTTTCTTTCTCTCTTTCGTGTTTCCCCTTTCACTTTACGTACCTAGAACAAGTTCCTGTTTTTGACGGTGCATGAGTTGGAATGATGCTGCTTGCTAGCCCAGTTTCAGCTAATATCAGCTTGGCATGTCTAGTGTAGCCTGGTGGTGACACTGCAACAGCTTGCGAAAATATTAGTACTTGCCATGTTTGCAAGCAAGTCGTGCTTATGGAAGCTGGTGCAGGTTTGGTGTTAAAACCTAAAAGCTGTTGTAGAAAAATATTTCTATCCACAGGTCATAAAATGTCTTTTCATCAAGAGTTATGTTCGATCCAAGAGGACCAAGAAGATTTTGTTACCAGGTATGCAAATTCAGTTACACATGAAAAATAGTTGGCAGTGTTGCATATTCAAATCCAATTCTGAATATGATCATACTGTTAAAATGAGCTGTATATGTATCAAACAATGTCTCTGTTTGATCCCAGAGTCTTGGCGCTAATTATCGGGAGAATTCTTCTAAAGATAAGCTGCAGAATCGGTTGTCGCTTGGTGACCGTAGCTCATACGACAACAATAGCAGAGTTCGATTCAGACTGTGTGTTCTCTGTATTTCCTCCCGATTGCTATACGTAGTTCCTCCTGATTGTCTACGATTGTAATTGAGATATGATCATTCTTGACTTTCACTACTATAGAAAAGGTCTTCACAGATGGTTTAAAAACGTCATCACAGACGATTACATGGGCTGTCTGAGTTTATAGATCATTAATGATATGAGGTCATCACAGACGGTTTTCGAACCGCCTGTGATGCAGACTATCACAGACGGTTATTAACTCAGTACAGACAGTTATTAACTCAGAACTGTCTGTAATAATTGACTATCACAGACGGTTTGTAGGTGAAACCGTTTGTGAAGAGTGTATGTACGTGTGTATGTGAATGATTTGATTGGATAAATGGTGCTTACTGGCAACCGGGGAGAAGAGGGGCTGGAGGAAGCTGGAGGAGGGGAGGAGGTTGAATAAAAGAGAAGGAAGAAGCACATTTTGGTCTTTTCACAGCTCAATTAACATTATATTGACAGGAGATGGACGACAATGGCAAAAAAAAAAATTGAACTCCGATAACATATAAAGAAGATCAACATTTCAAGTGACGCTACGAAGAAAGTGGTGCACTTTCAATATCAAATAAGGAATTCTCTCCCTAAGAAAAAGAGGTGAGAAGAAAGTGCTTGTCACTTGGAGGACTCTTTTTCTCCCCAGCAGCAACACAACACAACGGTACAATCTCAGTAGCTGGGCGGGTGGTCGTATCGTAGGCTGCCGCTGTGGAGCGTCGTGCTGTGCCGGTCCTTCAACGACTTTTAATCATTCTTCACTAATCCCCGTCCCGTGCTTATTCATCATTAATTAACCCACCACTTAATAATCAAACCCAATAATTAATCACTGCACGCAGCAAAAGATAAGGGAAAGAAATCACAACATCATGGTGGTGAACCCATTCGAGGAGAAGCATTCAAGCAAGCAAGAAAAGTGAAAAGGAAAAGGTAAAGGGAGGGTGGAAAGTGGAAATTGTAGCGGGTTTCCGGCTTTTTATGTTTTTAACCTTTAATTAACCCCTCCATTTACTGCGCGTCCCTCATTCCCATAACAAAAAGGCAAGGCTCCATCCTCCTCCCTGCGTGTTGCTTTTTCCTCGTGTCCTCTTCCTTCCCCGCACGCCCGCACCAATAAGCCTCGCTCGTTCCGTTCTCCCAATCGAATTCGCGTTCGCGATCGCGATCCGTTAGGGCGCGGCAGCGACGCTGCGATTCTCTCGCGCGGAGCCACGAGGTCTGCAGAGGTCAGGATCAGATCGCTTCCCCTCTTGTTTCTCGCGTCAATTCTGGGCTCTTTTGTTCTAGGAGCCGAAGCTGGGCGCTTTTGTTTCGATCGCTTGTCGGGAGCGTTGGAATTGGCGAAATGCTTGCACCCTTGTCACGGCTCGGCACCAATTTTTGTGAACAAAAGCGCTAAATTTCTCGAATTTCTCCTCTCTCTCTCTCCTCGCTCCGTCGCGGCGTCGCTCGTCATCGATTTCGATTGTTTTGTTGGTAGCATTTGGAATATTCTAACCGTCGAATTTTTCTCTCCCTCAATTTTTTGTCCGGATGGTACGGACCTTGGAACGAGAGGAACGAGCTCGTCGTCGATGCTATGCTTAAACGCCACTGGTTTTCCCCCCTTTCTTGAGCATTTGTTTCCTTGCGTCGCAGCGAATTCGTGTCGTTTTTCTACTCGTTTCCTGCGCATTTGCCGCTCGCTCGCTAGCCGTTGGGATCGCTCCAACGGCCACATTTTTTTTTCACCACGAATTCTTCAATGAGCATAAAAACGCCGCCTTTTTCGGAAAGTTCCTCTTCCTGCCACTTGCATTAGTTTTACCTCGCGACAGGGCAGGCAACCACGGTACTTTAATGAGGACTTGCCTGTACTACCCATCATAATTAAGACATTGCTTAGTCGTCCTTAACCCCCAGTGGCCTTCGCCACCGGGCAGCCCCATCCCCAATTAATCCGCTTCTTCTCTCTCTCTCTCTCTAGAGCTGGAGCTACCTCTGTGGCAGCAGGCAGTCAGCTTGGCTTCGCCATTACTTGGCTTGCAGGTGCTGAGCGTGGAGTTCCCGTGAGGTGGAGACCAAGCCATGAGTGACTAGCCACCCCCAACCCGCTCCCGAAAGAGACGCTCCAATTCCTACGCATAATAAATAATAAATAATAAATAAAAACAATTCCAGAAAACCACCCTCCTCCATTGCTCCCTTTCTCCTCCTCCGCCGCCCCTTTTTTACCCACCGAATCCCATTGCCAAGCCTTCGATCTGGTTCGTGCCCCGCGATTCCGGGTTCTTGAATTCTCTTACTTGTGCGAGATTGATGGTTCTTGGCTGGTTTCATGTCCTAATATTGGATTGTTCTTGTTGTTGCATCGACAGATACCGACGGGTGGATTGGTGATGGCTTCTTGGCGCTGTCAATGTGGGTGGATTTGAGCCGTGCTGGTGGTTGCGCGCATGGACGCCTGCGAAATTCGGGCGCCGGGGGCAGTGCTGCTGCGGAAATCTGACCTGCCCGCGGAGAAGAATTATGCTAATGGTCACGGTGATGCAGCGGTGAGGCGCAAGGCGGGGGCGATGCCGGCGGCGCCTGCTACCCCGAGGAGGCACCCGTCGCCGAATGCCGGTCGGGCGTCGGCCCCGGCGGCGGCTGGGTCGCAGGCGAAGAGGTCCCAGTCCACCGAACGGAGGCCGGCGACTCCGTCGAGGCAGTCTTCCGGCGGCTCGAGGGCGACTACCCCGTCCAGGATCTCTGCCCCGATGCCGCCGTCGTCCGCGCCTTCCAGCCCGTCCTCGTCGTCCTCGAGCTCGTCCACGCCGGTTCGTGATGCCGTCACAGAGACGCAAAGCGCTCCGAGAAGGTTATCCGGTGGCCGGGCTCCTGATGGGTTGTGGCCGTCAATACGGAGTCTGTCTTCTTCTTTCCAGCTCGACTCAAAAGCGGGGAGGATCAGTAGTTCTTCTGCAGATCAGACCAAGATGAGGGGGGATGGAGCAGCTGCTGATAGGAAGAGGAGCCCGTTGAGAGGCAGGAGTACCACTGAGCAGTCAGAGAATCCGCACGCTAAAGTGATTGACCACCATCGCTGGCCTGCTATGATGGGGGGCAGGGTATCTGTGAGCGCAATGTCGAGGAGCGTGGATCTCACTGATAAGATTAGTAGGCCAGCTCTATCGTCGATTCCATCACGTGGTGTTTCACCAAAGAGAACAATGCTGTCATCCGCTGCAAATGCCTTGTCAAGGAGTATCGATCTTTCTGATAAAATCGATCAATTAGTCTCTTCATCGGTTTCATCGCGAGGGGGTTCACCAAGAAGATCACCTGCTTCAAATGGCACAGCTGATATTTCGAAAAGCATGAGTATTGGTAAAGATGCCAAACCTAAATCCTTGGCAATTCCATCACGAGGGATTTCTCCGGTAAGAACAGCTACATCACGTGGTACAAGGGCCCTGTCAAAGAGCATGGATCTTACTGAAAAAGATAACAGTGCACTCTCCCTGGCAGTTTCATCATCCGGCATTTCACCAAGTGTGTCAGTATCAAGTGCGTCTAATGCTACATCGCAAACTACAAAGTCTTCTGAGAAACTTAATGGACCTGTTTCCTCCCCAGCCTCATCACGAGGACTTTCACCTATAGGAACATCAACATCTGGTGGCATTGGTGCTATATCGAAAAACATCGATTTCCCTGAAAAAGATAAGAGGCCAGCCTCCTCATCAGCTCTATCAAGAGGGAATTCGCCGAGAAGGAGACTTGCCTCCGATGGTGTTAATGCTATTGTGAAAAATATGGATTTTGCTGAGAAGGATAGCAGATCAGTCATCTTGTCAATTCCATCTCGAGGGGTTTCCCCAAGAAGAAGACTTGCCTCTGATGGTGTTGATGCTATAACAAGAAGCACATATTTTTCTGAAAAAGATAACAGACCATCCACCTCATCATCTGCATTGCGTGGGATTTCTCCACGAAGAAGGCTTGCTTCTGATGGTATCAGTGCTATATCAAATGGCATGGACTTGGCTGATAAAGCTAACAGGTCATCAGCCTCTTCAGCTGCATCACGAGGTATTTCACCAAGAACTCGATTAGTATCTGACGATGTTGGTACTATATCAAAAATTGTGGATTTTGCTAATAGAGATAATAGACCATCAACCTCATCTGCTGCATCACGAGGTATGTCACCAAGAAGAAGGCTTGTATCTGATGGTATCAATGCCATTTCAAAAAGCATCAACTTCACTGAAAATGATGCCAGAATTGTGCCCTCTTCAGTTGCATCTCGAGGGATCTCAGTATTAAGGCGCCTTGCGTCTGATGGTCTTGATATTGTATCAAAGAATACGGAACTTCCTGAAAAAGATACCAACCCTGCCACCTCGTCAGCTGCACTGCGAGGCCTTTCACCAAGAAGACAACTTGTGTCTGATGGTCTCAATGCTACATCAAAGAGCATGGATCTTGCTGACAAAGATAACAGACCTGCCACCTCATCAGCTACATCGCGAGGGTTGTCACCAAGAAGACGGCTCGCCTCCGATTGCGTAGATTCTATATTAAAGAGCACAGATTTTACTGAAAAAGATACCAGACCTTCCACCTCATCAGTGGCATCACGAGGGATTTCACCAAGAAGACGACTTGCCTCTGATGGAGTCAATGTTTTAATGAAGAGCACGGATTTTGCTGATAAAGACTACAGGCCATCAACCTCATCAGCTGCATTACGGGGGACTTCACCCAGAAGCAGGGTTGCCTCTAATTCCATCGATGTTGTATCAAGAAGCATGAATTTTGCTGACAAAGATAGCAGACCATCCACTTCATCAGGTGCATTGCGTGGGACTCTACAGAGAGGAAAGCTTGCCTCTGATGGCATTAATGCTCTATCAAAAGTTGTGGATACTGTTGACATAGGTAGAGCACAATCTATCTCATCAGCTGCATGTGGTGTGACTTCAGACAGTAGACTTGATGGTACTACTAACGCTCTAGTAAAAGGCATCAATTTTGCTGAGGAAGTTAATACGGCAACCCCAGATGATTGTAATGGTGATATTTCAGAAAGCATGGATTCTGATGACATAGGCACTGGTGCAGCCTCCTTGTCCATTGCATCACAAGAGAGAGCACCAACCATACCTGTTTCTGATGGCACTAAGAATATTTCGCAGACTGTGGATGCAACTGAAAAAGATAACAGAGCGATCTCGGTAAAGATTCCATCTCGAGGAACTTCTCCAAGAAGGCGACTCGCATGTGATGGCATTGATACTATATCCAAAAGCATAAATTTTACTGAGAAAGATAAGAAACTCATAACTGCGTCAACACCGTCACGTGGAATGTCGCCAAGAAGAACAGCAAGATCTGATATTGCTAATATAATGTCAAAAAGCATGGATTTTTCTGGGAAATGTAATGGACCAATATCTTCATTAGTTCCATCACGAGTGATTTCTACAAGAAGAATACTGGGACCGGACGGTGCTAATGCCATGTCAAGAAGCATGGATCTGACTGATAAAATCAGACAACCAATCTCTTCAACAGTGCAGTCATGTAGAGTTTCACCAAGGAAAATGCCTCTAGCTGATAACAGAGTAAAATGCCCTGAACTTTTGTCAGGTGATGTTGGGAGCCCAGGTTCTGCCTTTGGAAATGAAAGTCAAGAGGAGAACGCTGGTTCAAGTCCAGATGTTCCTGCAAATAATTCAGAAAAATTTGCACCTCCTAAGCGGTTGGCAAGGACATTGTCTTCACCATCACGTGGTCTAATACACCCTTCATCACCAAATAAGGCTCCGTCAACATCATCATTTGCCTCTAGGAGGCTGCCAAGCCCATCGAGGACTAGACCTTCAACACCTGTCTCACCATGTAGTTCTGGTAGATCCGATGCTGCCTCTTCTATTCTTAACTACATCGGTGATGCAACAAAAGGAAAGAAGAGCCCAAGCCACATGGAAGATGCTCATCAGTTGCGCCTCCTATATAATAGGAACTTGCAATGGCGTTTTACAAATGCTTACGTGGACGAAATGCTATCAATTGAGAAGATGGGTGCTGAGGTAAATTCTGTAGCATTACTTCTTCCAACTTGCAATTATGATAGTATCAGTGCCCATTTATCTTAGATTTCTATTTTGCCATATCCTGTTAGGGAGTTAGAGAAAGTGCTATACTAATGGTTTGCCTAAATCCAAGCTCCTTTAATCCTTTTATTCTGTAATATCATCATTCTTGTATGTGTTCAAGATGCCCATAAGCTGAGTTTGTTTTCTTACTTTATTCATTTGAAGCAGACTATGCTCTACAGCGTATGGGATGCTAACTCAAGGATGTGTGAATCTATGGTTACGAGAAGGAGTTATGTACAAAGACTAAGGCAACAGGTCAAATTGGGAATAGTGTTGAAAGAGCAAGTAAGATCTGTCGAGATTTTCTGATATTTTCATTGGTCATGCAGGACATTTTTTTTTTACTTTTGATGGTTAGTCTAATATTTGTAATGTGATTGTAGAAGGGCTTATACAATAATTACAATGGGGCATTCTGTTTAAAACATTAGTTAATTACTTTCTTCCATCTGAACAAATGCATTCTCACTAAAGTAGCAGCAGAAGAAGGAAATCATATTTTTACCTGCCTTTTTCGATAAATATAAGAGAATAAATGTGAAATTTTCTGATGATATCTGGTTGGTTGAGATATGTTGTTCTTATAAGATGGTTTCTTTGTTTGTGGAAATATAATATGCTCTATTCTTTCACGTTAGCTAGAACTACTTGTATTAAAGCTTGTGTTACCTTTTAATTTTGACATCGCTATTGCATCTTTTGTTACCATGATGCAGATGGACTACCTCGATCACTGGGCAGCGTTACAAACAGAGCATTCTACTTCTTTGTCTGGTGCAATTGAAGCTCTTAGAGCAAGTACATTGCGTCTTCCAGTTACAGGAGGAGCAAAGGTACCAACAGTTCTCTTTCCAAGGCATTATCATGAAGTTTTGCTGAAATTAGAAAACATAATACTTAAGTATCATGACTCCTGGGGGGGAAAGCTGTTTTGTCTTGTCTACATGCTAAACAAGTTTTCTTTTTGAGTACTCCTTTTTGCTGTTTTATCTGTGAAATGTGACGTGATCCTTATTGTGTACCTCTTGCAGGCTGATGTACTTACTGTTAAGAACGCTGTCAGTTCAGCAGTTGACATTATGCAAGCAATGGGCACATCCATTTGCTATTTGCTATCGAAGGTAAAAAAATACCTTTTACTGCTATTGCTGCATGACAACTTGGTGAAAATTGATGTGTTTCAGAAGATGCAAATGACTAATTTGTTTTGTCCTGAAATAATGACATATGAAGAACATGTACTTACCAGTTACCTTTCTAACTTGGTATTTAAATTCATTCAAGTTTAATCATAGCAGAGGTGAATAGAATGATAGGACAGGTTGTGATTGTTCTACTGGTCCTTAGGAAAAAGCATATATGTAAATAGCTTAGGCAGACTGGCATTGCTTGAGCAGACAACCGCTCAATTATTTTGTTGCAATAGATGTCCTGGGCGTTCTGATTGTTTTGTGATAGTGCTGTTTGTGGTATCACGGGGCCATAATGATGATAATTGTAAGATGGTGGCCAGTCCAGTACTCCAGTTCTGGCCAAGCTGGTAGTGCATTGATCAGCGAAACCATGTTAGTGCATTGAGGAAATTCAACTACTCTTATGCAAATTTAACTATTCAGGATGTTCTTTCCTTCAGAATCTGCTCTGTTAAATTGCTGGAAATTTTCGTCTGAGTTCTGGGTTTCTGGCACTAACATGAAAGTGGATGATGCTTTTTAATGCTTTGCCACACTGTAGATCGATTTATTAAGTACCAACACCTTGTGTGATAATTAAGCATTCCCAGTAAAGAACAATGACCTTCAGGTCTGACCATTGACTTATGTTCTGCAGTTACAGTCTATGCACTCTCTAGTTACAGAACTTTCAGCTGTTGCTGCTAAAGAAAGTACCATGCTTAATGAGTACAGAGAACTCTTGGCTAGAGCAGCAGCGCTACAGGTACAAGCTTGAGTTTTTTATTCATCTCATTGTCATTTATCTGGTTCATTGTCTGTTGAGTGCTAGTTGCATGTATCAAATATAATTGTTTAACTTTGTAAGGAATCATCATATACATGAAATATTTTATCAATTCCTAATTAGTATCCTTGCAGAGGATAATATGATTTTTTTTTATAACAATAAGATTTTCAAAGCCTCAAGGGTCACAAATGTTTGAAGCAGTTCAATAAGATCCTAATGTAATGCTGAATCACTGACTGAAACATAAGCATGGTATTAAAGTATTTCCACTTTTGCTGGAAACAGTTTTGCACAGAAAATGTTATGGTCCTGACAATCTATTCATTATATGAATAAAGAAAATCCCTTATACGATCGGTGTCTGAAGACCATGGCCCTATTGTTTTTTCTGATGAAAATATATAATATATCTACATCTTCAGACTACAGCAGGGTATAGGCTTCTCCTCCAAGCTTCCAGCGCGTCTTTGGATAAATTGGCATGTTTTTTATTTGTAATAGCAAAAGTAGCCCCGGCTCGTGCGAAATTACAAAAATGACACCGCGCCAAGCACCTACCACGTACCCAGTTCGCGGAAGCCACCTACCGCGCTCCCAATCCATGGCATGCCGCATGCGTGCCCGCGGTAAGCACGTGCACATGTCATCCTATCGCGGACCGGGAAAGCGGAGGTGTCTTTCGCGGATTGGGAGCACGGTAGGGAACACGTGTCGCCAATTTTGTCATTTCGGGCGCACGTGCGTGTGGTGGTGGTTGGGGGGGATACATTTGCTATTTCGTTTCAAAAATCGTATTTCGTTTCAAAAATCGGCTGAATGAGCCAAAAACTCAGCTACTGTTCAGTTTTACTTAACCTTATCTTCCGCTGAACAGGTCCAAGAGTCCAGCCTAAGGACACAACTCATACAACAAACAGAGTGAACAAGTTAATGTCCTGTATGTCTAACTAAGAAGATAAAGGTAACACCATTCATTAGTTTAGTGTAACTGTACCATATGTGTATCTTCAGTTTCTTTTTCCCCCCACTTTCTTTTTCTTTCGTTTCCCATGCCCTTTTCTATTTGTACAACTTACATGGAAGAGAAGTGCAGCAACACGAAATCATGCACTGCCAATGCCAATGTTTTTTTTTCTTCTATAGCAGCCTACAAACTGAGGGTGTCGACGCGCCGAAAACTGAAAGCCTGTTGTAAATTATAGCAGTTCTCTGTCCTTTTGTGTAATGCCTTGGCATCTTGCTTGTATCGCCGTAACATTGTTGTGGAAGACTGGATGTGGAGTGTCCACCAGCAGATTATTTATTGCAGGTTACCAATCCAAGCAAGGAGTAACCAAAACCTCTAACCTAACACTATACCATAGGGTAGTAGATGACAGGTTCCTGATAGGCTGATACTGACTTCATTTACCAACATGTGTAATTACTACTTCAAGAGAATGTGGTAATGTTTTCTTGATATGTAATGTCTCAGTCTTTACGAAATGTTTTCTTCTTTTCAATGGCTTCCAACAGCTATTATTTGCTGGAATTGTATGACTAATTTGATTTTGGTGATACTTTATGGACTGGGTCTAAGGTGACTAATTTGATTTTGCGTGCCTGTGGGCTCTTTTGTGCATAGGTAAAAAAACCGGTCGGTTACCGGTTTTCCCAGCCGGTTCCGGTAAAAAAAAAATGGCCGAAATATTTAAATTCAAATTTGAATTTTTGACTCTATAATGTCCTTAGTTGGTTTAGGTATTGTTATGCTAGATTATGTATTGAAATATTAGTTTTTAATATATTTAGGATTTTTAAAATTGTATCATTCTAAGTTTTAAATTGCTAAGTACCTATTTTCTTTATTTTTCGATTTTTTTTCGGTATTTTAATCAGTTTTTTCGGTTACCGGTTCGGGAAAACTTCAATTCAAAATTTGGTCGAGATTTTTTTGGTTTTTCCGGTAGTACCGCTGGCTCGGTTTTCGATCCCTGCGGTTACCCGTATCGACCGCTGGCTCGGTTTTCGATCCCTGCTTTTGTGCATGCGCTGCCTGCACATGGAGGCACGTAAGCGTCCGGCATATCGTCGCCTTTGGTGCATCAGTGAATCTTGCATTGGTACTAGTCCAATTGATGCTGATTGCTGATCGTAGTCTGGTCCCCAAAGAATGTAATGTACTAGTGCATTGCTTAGGCCGATGGCTAGCTGCTATATGTATTTTTAAAAGTACCCCCTTTGGAGTATAGGTGGGCATTGGGCCGGGCCGCGTCGTGCTGTGCCGGTCCACCTCATCTCCAGTTAGGCTCAGACACGACCCAAAGCCCGCCATATCGGGGTTGTGCCAGCCCAAGTTTAGCCCAAAATAACTATAGACGAGGAGGTGGCGATGACGACCACCATCTTCATTCCTCTCGTACCTGTCTCATTAAAAACCTAGTTAAAATTGAATTAATTGGTAAAAATATGGGTATATAAAAATTTCAGAAAAAATTAAATTTTTCTTGATATTTTAAAGATACAATATTACTGCATCGTTAAAAACCTTACGCCTCAGAGTGAGGTTCCCCGAGTAAGGAAAAGAATACAATAACAATATGCGTACATACTAACTACTCATCAATGTTGAGATCATTCATGCATTCGAGGTCAGCGTACGCTTGCACGATCTCAAGATCCTCCAGTTGATGCTGTTGCCGCTCTTTAGCCAATTCTCAGTCCTTGGCGCGTGTGATTGCCTCCACCATCTTAGGCGTGAGGGATGATCTTCTTTCTTCAATTATTCTCCTTGCCATGCTGAACGTTACTTCTGAAGAGACAGTGGACACCGCACCAGCAGAACATCTCGTGCGAAATATTACAACACAGGAAATATCCGCTTGTTGTTTTTCCACTACTCGAGCATCAACGGGAGTCGGAGCCGGATGAGTACTAGGGGAGCGGCGGCGAGAGCTTACACTAAGTCGCCCTGCTGCCTTTTTCGTGCTACGACTCCTCGGTAGCATAGTGCTCGGGAGTTCTTGGTGCTCCGACTCCTTGGTAGCATAATGGGGTTTATAAATTCATTTTTCTAACGATTTGTCTAAACTCGCCAGTATACTACGGACGTGTTCTCTCCTTTTATTAATAATTTTATTTTATTTTATGGTTTTCTTATTTATTGGTCTGGTGTATGACTATTTGTCCGTACGTGACTTATTTAAATTTATTGGTCTACTAATTATATGGTGTTGACATAAAAAATCTCGGTGTTCATTTTTATGGCCACACCTGCTACCACTAATATTTACTAGAAGTTACCCCTTTTATTCTTTGTCTGATTTTCTAATCTTTCTACACCTAATCATTTAATTCTCCCACTTAACCATTTTCCTAATCCCTTTCTTTCTTTACTTTAACCTCCTCCAATCTCTTTTCTTCTCTCACCTCCTTATCTCCACACCCACACGCCACACGGGACACGACCGAACTCACCCAGGTCCTCTTCTTCCTTTGCTTTATTTCCCTTCCATTCCCCATTCTCTTTCCTTCATTTTCCTTGGTTGATTTGCTCTCGACCGAAGCTCTGCCCACGGGGAGTTTCTGTTTTGCCCCTGGCGTCGCCCCGGCCTCCACGTCAAGGCCCGCCGCTGCCTGTGCCCAAGCCTCCCCGCGCCAGCCGCTTGCGCCCTAGTGGCCCGGCCCGTGCGTGTGTGCGCCTGCGCGTCTCGTGTGCCGCCCATCTCCGGTGCCTGGCCTGCTCCTCCAGCACTCGGCCCACCCGGGCTGTGCCTCCTCCGCAGCCATGGTCCCCTGGTCCGGGTCCGGCTCGTCCCCCACAGGTTTGTGGTGCTTTTTGTTCGTGGTCCGGCTCGCTCAGTTGCGTGCTTGCTCGCCCGCGTTCCAACTACTCTCGTTGAACGACGCTGGTGCTCTCCAAATGAAAACGGCACACAACCGTGCTCCGTAAGACCCAACGTGCGTAAGAGAAATAAAAACAGGTATACACATGTGCGCATTCAGTGTGTGAAAACGCATATCCGCACTCTGTAAAGGCCACGATGCTTTAATAGGATAATGTGCGTCTACCTTGTACTCTTTTTAAAAAAAAAATTGTGGCAACGGAGTGTACCGCTAGGCCCATTTAACAGTTTGCTTGGAGCGCCCAGGAGGTAGAAATGACCATTGAAACTCGAAACGGGCAGAAACAAATATACTTGGTCCGAGAGAATCAGTCTGAACCAGAAAGAAAAATTTTTGTACAGAGAAAAATCGCACAATACCCTCTTGTTTTGCTCTTGCAAACAAAGGTCGAATTCCCAAGTAAGCAGCTGATGAATAGATACAGGTGGTCTTCTCTACAACATTGATTGGGAACGAGACAACGCAAAAACAAAATCGTGTAGCCAGCTACACCGCGCCGGACAATACAAGCAATTTTCTTTATATTGTGATTCGAATCGTCTAATATGGAAGAGTCTGGATTAGTTTCTATATTAGCGGATACGTTTCCTACTTTGACTATAAGTCCTTACCCCTATATTCACCTCTTGTAAGCCGCACGCGGAGAGTAGCCGTCTCATTGTAATCCCGTGCGATTTGTTAACACTCCACATATAGTGATCATTGCCGGTTGACGTCCGTGGGTTTTTTTTCCCCGCAAGGGTTTTTCACGTAAAAATTTGTGTCTCGCTTTTGTCTCTATTCTTCTAACAAGTGTGTGTGTATTGCTTCATTTCACCCGAGCAAGTTCAGGTCAATTGTAGATCTATTTTTTGTGATCTTTGCTAAGTCCACACGAGAAGTACCACAAAAATTTGAAGATCTTTGATTTGCGTACACAAATCATGTACCAAAGAGGTCGTGATTTTTACTAGGTTTACACAGATCAGTACCAGCAAATTTTAAATTTTATTCCTTATGGCGACTTTGAAGTATGATCTTCCACTCCTGGGTCGAGACACAAGATTTTCGTTGTGACAAGTCAAAATGAGGGTTGTGTTGACACAGATGGATTTAGATGATGCATTGGAAGGTTTTGAGAAACAACCTATCGTATGGACCGCAGATGAGAAGCGCAAAGACCGTAAGAGTTTATCTCAGATTCACCTTCATTTATCAAATGATATTTTGCAGGATGTTTTGAAGCAGAAGACATCTGCTGCATTATGGCTGAAGCTGGAACAAATTTGCATGACAAAGGATCTCACCAGTAAGATGCATCTTAAGCAGAAATTGTACTTCCGCAAATTGCAAGAAGGAGGATCTGTGCTTGATCATCTTTCAGTGTTTAAGGAGATCGTTGCCGACCTAGAGTCGATGGAGGTAAAATATGATGATGGGGATTTGGGTCTTATTCTTTTGTGTTCAGTGCCTAGTTCTTTTTAAAATTTTAGAGATACCATATTATATAGTAGAGATACTCTCACGCTTAATGAAGTTTATGAAGCTTTGCATGCTAAGGAGAAGATGAAACAGATGGTACTTTCTGAAAATTCAAGCTCGCAAGTAGAAGGCTTGTTTATTCATGGCAGGCAAAAGGAGAAGAACTCAAACAATGGATCTCGAGGTAAAAGTTCGAATGGCTACAAGAGCCGGTCGAAATCAAGAGACAAGTACAAGTCATGCAAATATTGCAAGAAAAGTAGGCATGACATCTCTGAATACTGGAAGCTGCAGAATAAAGAAAAGAAAACTAGTTATTATAAGCCAAAAGGTAAACCAGATGATGAAGGTCAAGCCTCCCTTGTTGCTGATGATAGTTCTAATAGAGAAATTCTTGTTGCCTTTGCTCGATGTGCTAAGACCAATGATGAATGGATTCTTGATTCTGTCTGTACCTTTCATATGTGTCCTAATAGGGATTGGTTTGCCACCTATGAACCTATTGAAGGTGGTACTGTGTTGATGGGTGATAATTCATCTTGTAAGGTTGCATGACTTGGTTCAGTTCAGATCAAGATATTTAATAGTATTGTCAGAATTTTGACAGATGTGAGACACATTCCAGATTTGAAAAGGAATCTCATCTCTTTGAGTACTCTTGATACTAAAGGGTACAAGTATTCTGGTGAAGGTGGAGTTTTAAAGGTATCAAAAGGCTCTCTTGTTGTGATGAAAGCTGATATTAAATCTGTCAATATGTATGTGAGGTACTACAATATCAGGTAATGTTGTTGTAATTTCAAGTTCATTATTTGATTCTGATGTTACTAATCTTTGGCATATGCGCCTTGGGCATATGAGTGAATTTGGTTTGACATAATTGAGCAAGAGAGGACTTCTTGATGGACATAGTATCGGTGAGCTGAAATTTTGTGAGCACTGTGTGTTTGGCAAACACAAGAGGGTGAGATTCAATACTTCAGTTCATACTACAGAAGGTATTTTGGATTATGTGCATTCTGATTTATGGGGGCTATCTACCAAGACATCGCTAGAAGGTGCTAGCTATATGTTAACAATTATTGATGATTACTCTAGAAGAGTGTGACCTTATTTTTTAAAGTATAAATCAGAAGCATTTTCAGCATTTAAAGAGTGGAAGACTATGATTGAAAAGCAAACTGAAAAAAGGTAACGAAACTTCGCACTGATAATGAGATAGAATTCTGTTCTAATGAATTTGAATCATATTGCAAGACTGAAGGCATTGTCAGGCACTACACCGTTCCCCATACTCCTCGACAAAACGGTGTAGCTGGGCGTATGAACAAGACTATTATTTCCAAGGCCCGTTGCATGTTGTCTAATGCAGGTTTGCATAAGCATTTTTGGGCTGAAGCCGCTTCCACTGCTTGCTATCTTATTAATCGGTCACCCTCTATTGCAATTGAAAAGAAGACTCCAATTGAGGTATGGTCTAGTTCTCCATCAAATTATTCAGAATTGATTTTTTTTGTATTGCTTATACTTCATGATTTCGGGCTATCTATCGACTGCGTTCCACTCTTCTGTGATAACACGTCTGCGATTTGCATTGCCAAGAACCCAGTGCAACATTCTCGGACCAAGCATATTGATATCAGATATCACTTTCTTAGAGACCATGTAGAGAAGGGTGACATTGTGCTCCAGTTTGTGGAGAGTGAGCACCAGTTAGGTGATATCTTCACTAAGCCTCTGGGACGCTCTCGGTTTCACTCTGGGAGAGCTTGGGGTGGTTTGTCCTTACGGACTGCTGTGAGGGGGAGCGTTGTGCTACTACTGTATTATATTATATTATATTATATTATACGCTTACTCCTTTCCGGTTTCATTTCTTTTAATATTTTTGGGTCGAAGTCCTTCCAGCATAGGTTAGAGTGATTCACTTGCCAAATTGCTTTGACTGCTACTTCTTGTCTTGTGCTTCTAGGATGCTGCTTATTAGTGTCTCTTCCTCTCTAAGTAGAGCTTACTCACTTCTTATAGGTTCTAGCAGGGTCGGGCCACCCTTGGGTAGACAGGGACTGTGTTTGCTCCTTAGTGTTTGTGTAGATCAGCTAATAGTCCTAGAATCATATGGGGTAGATAAGAATCTGTCTGAGCGATAGTTTTCTCTATATCTTTTCTATGCTCTAAAGGACTGCCTTTTCTGTTTTACTTATCAGATTCTCGTTTTTGTTCCTTTGGTTCAGGGGGAGTTACTCTTGGTTATTCCATACTCTTAATTTTGTCATAACACAACCTGAATTAAAAGATGCATCTCATTCTGAAGGGAATCTGGATTTTTGTGTATTTCATCAAGCATTGCATAATAATCAAATGGAGCCTTGTTTATTATCCCTTATGATCTGTTTTCACTTTTTACATCTTGCCATGATTTATGCTAAACTGCTAGATCTATCATGACTTTTTATGTGTAGTTTAGTCTTTGCCATGCTAAGGTATTTAAAAATGCTAAACTTGAATCTTGTCATGATAGCTCTTGAGACTAGTCTGGTTAAAACTATCCTTTTATGATTTTCGCCATGTCAAGTAGGCTGAGTTGAGTCCTGAATCTCCTTTGAACTTTTGAATAAGCTATGTCAGTTTGTTAAGAAACATGACTTATCTCTAATCACTGGTCTAAAAACTTCAAAAGCAAAAATGATCTCTTTTGTGCGAAAAAACTGATCTCACCAAATCTTTCTCATGAGACGGCTTGCCATTGCACTAGGCATGAACTCAGGGGGAGCCTTGGATGACCTAAGATCACCTCCTTAAGTCTGTTACTTGGAGTGATCGCATAAGGCAGGATCTAGCACATGGCTAAAAAATGGTTGAAGCTCAGGAGGCAGTTGTGGATGGCACCTAGTCCAGAGCTTGCTTTACTGAGATAAAACCTTAAAGAGCCTTAAAACAAAATGTCTTCAGAAAAAGAAAAATGTGCTAAAATTGCTTATCTCTAAAGAGACCAAGTCCTGGATAAAATGAGTCCTTCTTCAACTGGTAGCACTCTAAAATGTTCAGTATGAGTCTTCTTGGTTCAACTTAGATTATTTGACATGGCTTGCATCATCCTTGGATATCTTTAGCTAGATTTCAATCTTGACTTATTTGACCTGCTATAGAACTGGATCATTAATCAGATTATGGACTTTCTGTCTTAGCTCTTCTATACATCGATTGTCATGATCTTGATAGCATTCTTCTGTGTTATGGCTTGGTGTAATACTCTAATAGTCATTTTGGATAATCTACATGGCTCCTAATGCTTAAAATGAACATCCTATAGTCTTTTCTTCCCTTTTCTTCATATTGATGATTTTATTGCCAAAGGGGGAGAATGATTGTGAGAAAAAGCCTTCTGAAGAAAAGCCTTGAGTTTTGTGCGAAAATTGCTCTTTCATCTCATCTCAAGTCTTTTTCTTTGTGTCAACTTGGTCTTGTGCTTAATTTCTCTTATTTAGACCTTGGTTGATTGGAATCTCAAACTCATCTTATGCTTTTGGTAATTGTCAATATACTCATCAAGGGGAGATTGAGAGACCATGTGAGAGGTCCTCCACTCTGAGTGATGAGTATTTGACAAGTGTGTTGATTAGATTGAGAGTTGAGGTTTTCGGTTTGAACTATTTCTGGGCTGAGTCAGGGTAATCGGAACTACCGCTGTGTATGGAGCGGAAGTTCCGATTAATCGGAACTACCGATGTTGGAAAGAGGAACTTCCGATTAACTGGGTGTTGAGTTCGGCTGAAGGAAATCGGAACTTCCGCACAAGGGGTAGCGGAGTGTCCGATAATACTGACATTAAGTGTTCTCTCGAGATATAAAATCGAATTAAAAATCGGAAAGTCGGTTGTTCGGATATCGGAAGTACCGCAGTTGTTGAGCGGAACTTCCGATATTCTGACAAATCGCGGATGTTCGAAATCGGAACTTCATTGTGGTAAATCTTGGAACTTCCGATTGTGTCGTAATCTGTCTTTGAGAAGGTTAAATTGTGATTTTGATTTTGTATGAGTTTGAGTCTTATACAAATATTGATGCTATGATATTGTGCAATGCTATGTGATGTGTTTTTATGCTGTGTTGATTGCAGGGCATCAAGATGGAGTCGTGGCGAGACACGTGGACCGGACTAGTATTTGAGGCGTTGAGGTCGAACGGTCGGGATGTGTCGAAGACGGCGTGAATCTTGAAGCGGTTGCAGTCGTGCACAACAAGGTGTACGGAGGCTTCGGAAGGTGCGCAAGGCGAAAGGGTCTTTTCGCAAAGCGGCAAAAGTGGAGGCGATTCCGTTGGGGTGTAGCGGGCTTAATGGGTTGGAGGCCCATTAGCAAAGGCTATAAATAGGGAGAACCACGGAGTTAGGGTTAGACTTTTGAGAGAAAATTAGGGTTAGCTCTAGAAAAGATTTGTTTTGCTTTTTGAGAGCTTGTTGAGAGGGAGAGTATGATCTGGAATCTTATGTAATCTTTCCTCTGTGTTTCCATCTGTAAACATTTGATATCTATCAATGAAACTCTGAGTTTTGATTACTTGTTTATGTCCTCTTCCTTCTCTCTGTTCTTCTCTTGAATAGCTAGGGTTTTGATGTATCTCTTGATTCGTCTTATGAAATAGCTTGAATCTTCATATCTAGAATCGTTTTGATATTGCTAATCTATTATCAAAGTTTCATAAGCTGAGAATCTGAGATTCGTGCCTATTGTGAGTTTTGGTTTTTCTTGCCCCTTCTTCAAGAAATCCGATTTTGGCTTGTTTGTTAAAACTTTGTTTGTGATTCTTCTCCATGAGGTCAAGATGTTGTTTAGGATGATGTCCTGTGAAACTTGACCTGAGAAGAGCATTCAAGATTTAGTATTTCGGATTTTTGGGAAAAACCCGAGCGCATCGCATTCTTGGTCAGACAATCGAACTTCCGATTGTCCACTACGAATTATCTGCAGCGGAACTTCCATGACCGATCTCGGAACTACCGGAGTGCGGAACTACCGTCGGGTAGAATCGGACCTTCCGATTGCTGACAGAACAGTCTGAAGTTTGTTTTCATTCTTTGATTTTGCTTCACTCTTTTTAAGAGATCCAGAGGGCTTTGTAGATTTGTTTTAAATACAGTAAAGGGGAGTTCCTAATTTTTATTGCACCATTCACCCCCCCCTCTGTTGCCATTTCGGTCCTTCAGATATAAGTTATATAATCCTGAAACACATAAGGTTTGTGATTAACAGAAATATTGTATTAAATGAATTTGCTATGCTTCATGATAAACTGCATACTAATGTTCCTACTGAGAGTGAACATAATTCAAGTGTTCAGGTGGATCATCTTATTGGTTTAGATAACACATCATATAAGGAAAATATTATTGTTCATGATACACTTATTGTTGAGAATCCTCCTGACGAGGATCTGATAATCCTCATTTTATCTTTTATCTATAATTCTTATTATGGGTAAATATGACGTCACGTAGTCCCCAGAAGTACCCCTTATATTTATAAGGGAGAGGCCTACCAAGTGATTGTAAGTTCTCCTACAATCACCCTCATAGTCGTAAGTCTTACTACGACTATGTCATGGTCGTAAGTCCTTCTACGACCACTACCTGGTCGTAAGTCCTTCTACAACCACTACCCAGTCGTAAGTTCTGCTACGACCATTACTCAGTCGTAAGTCCTTCTATGACTATTGTCTAGTCGTAAGTTCTGCTATGACCTGTACCTAGTCGTAAGTCCTTCTACGACTATTGTCCAGTCGTAAGTCCTTCTACGACCTGTACCTAGTCGTAAGTCCTGCTACGACCAAGTCAACCACGACCACCTTATAATCAATAAAACCTACAAGCAAGTGGGTCCAACTGATTAAGGAATCCAGACGGTCCACATGCACTATTATTCCGCGCAGTAATAGTGCTTAATACCCCATTACCTCTGAAAGATAACTGCCAAACGGCATGAAGGAGCCATTACACCGGTAATTACTGCCATCATGTGCCCATTACTGGCTTAATTAGGCGTCTCTTCAGTAGGGGAAAACGGCTACTCCTTCACGACTATATAAAGGCATCAATCAGAGGGACGAGGGGGGGGGGGCGGGGGAAACAAGAGCCAATCAAGGACAATCAGGGAGAAATACAAGTACTGTTCTTTGTAATAGTCTTAGTTTCTGGTTTGATTGTTAAGAATACAGTCAATACCACACACACACAGGAGTAGGGTTGTTATTCTCCCCGGAGAAGGCCTGAACCTGTATAAAAATCCCGTGTCAATCGCTCTGCGTGATTTCATCTCTAGGAGACCCCCCGAATCAAACAATCTTTACGTAAGATCGGTTCTAAAACACCGACAGTTGGCTATTATTGAGCAGTCACCATAACGGTCCATTGCAGTTGATAGACCTAGGAAGGAGATTAATCCACCCAAGAGGTTGATTGAAGAATCTAATATTGTTTCTTATGCTTTAAGTGTAGCAGAAGAAATTGAAGGTAATGCAGAACCTTCATCATACTATGATGTTATTGATTCCACTGATTGTAATAAGAGGATAACTGGTATGCATGATGAGATGGAATCACTTGAAAAGAATGACACTTGGGAACTAGTGAAATTACCAAAGGTGAAGAAACCCGTTCATTGTAAGTAGATTTTCCAAAGAAAGGAATGTATTTCTCCTACTGAACCAGCAAGGTATAAAGCAAGATTGGTTGCTAAAGGTTATAGTCAGATTCCATGTATTAACTTTAATGATGTATTTTCCCTAGTTGTAAAGCATAGTTCTATTCACACTTTACTCAGTATTGTTGCTATGCATGATTATGAACTTAAGCAATTAGATGTTAAAACTGTATTGTTACATGGGGAGTTAGAAGAAGATATTTATATGGACCAACTCGAGGTTTTGTTATTCTGGAAAAGAACACCTTGTTTGTAGATTAAAGAAATCTCTTTATGGTTTGAAGCAATCTCCTAGGCAATGGTACAAGAGATTTGACTCCTTTATGCTCTCTCATGATTTTAAGCGGTCTGATTATAATAGTTGTTTATTTAAAGACTATTAATGGTTCAACTATTTATTTGCTTCTCTATGTTGATGATATGTTGATTGTTGCAAAAGATAAGTCAGAAATAGCAAAACTGAAAGCGCAATTGAGTGATGAATTTGAGATGAAAGACTTAGGTACAGCAAAAAAAAATTCTTGACATGGAGATTATTAGAGAGAGGAAATCTGGTAAGTTATACCTTAGTCAATAAGGTTATATTGAGAAAATCCTTTGTCGTTTTCATACGCATGATGCAAAACCAGTGGGTACTCCATTAGCTTCGCACTTCAGATTATCTTCAGCTTTATGTCCTGAATCAAATTATGATATTGAGTACATGTCTAGAGTTCTATATTCCAATGCAGTTGGTTCTCTTATGCATGCCATGGTTTGTTCTCGTCCTGATTTATCTCATGCACTGAATGTTGTTAGTAAACACATGACTAATCCTGGAAAAGAGCATTGGAAAGCAGTTCAGTGGATTTTCATATATTTGTGTGGTACTTCTAATGCTTGTTTGCGGTTTGGAAATTCTAGAGATGAATTTGTTGGCTATGTTGACTCTGATTATGCTTGCGATTTGAACAAAAGGTCACTCACAGGTTATGTTTTCACCATTGGTGGTTGTACTGTTAGTTGGAAGGCAAGTTTGCAAGCTACTGTTGCCTTATCTACCACTAAAGCAGGATATATGGCTATTTCTGAAGCTTGTAAAGAAGCTATTTGGTTGATAGGTCTGTACACCGAGCTTTGTGGAGATAATTCTTGCACTACCATATTTTGTGATAGTCAGAGTGTTATATGGCTTACAAAGGATCAGATGTTTCATGAAATAACAAAGCACATTTGATGAGGACATCCCTACTATGGATACAGCCGCACCTACACATACAACTCATCCACTACAAGGACCTCTTACCCGAGCTCGTGCTCGTCAACTTAATTATCAGGTGAATTCGTTCCTATGTTTATATATTACTGAGAATAAACCGCTACCTAATGCAAGTGATTTAATTGTACTTAGCAACATGGGAACAGATCAAGGAGAGGCTTTTGGAGTCATGGACATGCATGGAAGACATAATGAAGGTCACCACGTCACTTTGTGTCCATGTCAAGCAAGAGTTCGAGTTGGGCTCGTTCTGGATTCGAATTCGGACTGCTGCGACAGTACTAAGTTCAAACAGTCGTAACTTCTTCATACAGACTCCGTTTGGGGTGATTTTGGACTTCATGGAAAGCTTATCAAGTCTACTTTCTAACGGATCCAAGATCATCATCAAACTCCATCCGAGTCGGCCACAATCATCAAAAGAGTCTACGTCTATTTCTAAGTCCGAGTCAAACGGGTGCTGCGCCACCTCCACTTGGGCCCATGGGCCTTGTAACCCTAGGGGCGTGCGCCCACCGCTGGCCGCCCCGGCCGTCTCCTATATAGGAGCCGCCATCTCCTTTTTCTAGAACTTGGATTTCGTTTGATTAGTTTCTCCATTGTGAAAACTCTCGTTCTTCGCTTGTGTCGACTAGACCAACCGTAAAGGACCTCTGCGGAATCCCACCTTCTGAACTCAATCATATATTTGCAATTCAGATTGCTTTTTACCTCGTTCTTGCTTGTTCTTCGATTGCTTGCAGGAATTGATCCTCGTGATCGTGTCAACGGGTCTTTGGCACGGTTGATAACGACAGTGGTTAGTTCAGCGATTGCTTGGTTCGTGCGTGCTGCGTTCGTAGCCTAGATCGTGAGAGTTGACCATCATCCAATCGGAATTTACCCCTCTCACCGAAAGATCAGGACAACAGAGCATATCAACATTGATGTGAGATATCACTTTATTCGAGGTGTTATTGCTCAAGGTGATGTCAAGGTGTGCAAGATAAGTACTTATGGTAATCCAACTGATATGATGACAAAGTCAGTTCCTGTTACTAAGTTTGAGCTTTGCTCAAGCTTAATTGATATTACAGCTTAGTCCTAGAAACTAGTTGGTGGACGATAATTTTTATCTTATTGTAGAGATATTTTGGTGATTGATGATTCTTCATTATGCTACAAGAGGAAATTCGTCTCAATGTGGAGATTGTTGATATTGTGATCCGAATTGTCTAATATAGAAGAGTACGGATTAGTTTCCATATTAGTGGATACGTTTCCTACTTGGACTTTAAGTCCTTACCCTGTATATACCTCTTGTAAACCGCATGGAGAGTAACCGCCTCATTGTAATCTGTTCGGTTTGTTGACACTTCACGTATAATGATCATCGCGGTTGGCGCTGTGATTTTTTTTCTCGCGAAGGTTTTCCATATGAAAATTTGTATATCGCTTTTGTCCCTATTTTTCTAACAATCACTACTGGTATTGACTCATGGTCTCATCGCACGATTCACAGCCAACTTCATCTGTGCAATGCAAGATGATTCAGGGCTTTGAACCTCAAGTATCATGCAGGGATGTTGAGATGGCAGCTTCCAGCTTCTTCACATCACCGGGCCTTGTTCTGTCTATAACCGCCTAGGCAAGGATGGTGGTGAATACTTCATGGACGGAGGCTAACATATAACAGTCCGAGTAAAATAGCGCCAGCCTTGTATTTACCAGAACAGCGGCAGTTACAGCATTGGTACCTGCCATCATCAGGCAAGTGAATTACAAGAAAAAATGAACGGTTAGTATCACTAATATTACACACTTTTTTTAGAACCATTAATATTATAAACTTGACACATCCCGTTCAAAAAAAAAAAAACTTGACACATGGTACAGACGATAATGAATCAACGAAGCATTTAAGAAGAGAGCATGAGATGGATAAAGAAAAGGTGTAAAGAGAACACATGCACGTTCACTTTTTTGGAAGAAGAAAAAACCATTTAGGTTACATTACACATCTATAAGTTTTACCATGGTCCACTCAAAAATAAGAAAAACGACCAGAGGTAGACTGGACACTAACTAGGGTGTCATGTCTACTCCCAGGCTTGCTTGCTTGCTTGTTCCTTCTCACTTGGCACTTTGGCAAAAACAATGAAACGTAGTTTGTGAGCTTAACTAACATTTTTATTGACCTTAATTAACATTTGTATTGGATCATATGAAAGGAAGCATTTGGTGCAAGTTCCACAAGTGCTGATTTTCTCAATGCATATCTTTATAAACTATGTTTAAGAGATCCAGAGGGCTTTGTAGATTTGTTTTAAATACAGTAAAGGGGAGTTCCTAATTTTTATTGCACCATTCACCCCCCTCTGTTGCCATTTCGGTCCTTCAATTGGTATCAGAGCCGGTTAGCTCTTCTTGATAGATCTTAACCGGTCGGTTGAGCCATGGCAACGGACAAGTATTCCACCAAGCCTCCATTTTTGATGGTCCGGATTACCCTTACGGAAGAGCCGAATGGAAACTTACATCCGTGCTCGTGGGTATGCCATCCGGAGAAAGGTGAAGGTTAGATTTTTCGTTCTCGCCGATGAGAACATCAATGCCGAAACATGACCGATGTTGAGGCAAATGCTAAGGCAAGGAACATAATCATTCGTGGTTTGGCGTATGAGTTTGATCGCATTTCTCATTTGATTTACGCTACGACATCCGGGTGACCCTCGATGCATACCATGAGGGCACTACCAGATTAAGACGGTTCGACAAGACCGGTTCAAGCGTGAATACAATAAATTTGAGATGCTTGTGGTGAATCTCTTGACGAGTGCTTTTCGCTTTCACAAGATTTTGAGCAACCTCCGAGCGGTCGGTCTTACATACCCGACTCGGATAACGCCGATGATGCTTTCGCACTTGATCTTCGTGTTTGGGAGATGAAAGTGACTACCATCAAAGATAGCACGGACCTCTCGACACGACTCTTGATGCGCTGTACTCGCCTCAAGACTCACGAGATTGACATTGTCTCTCAAGGTCGAAGTCACGATCGATGGCGTTAGTCACCGATCCCACTTCGGATCTTCTTCGAGTCGACACGTGGGTTCTCCTAGTTGCTCTCGTGACATAACCGATGATCGTTAGAGCGACTTGAGGATGAAGCAACTAGCCCTCCTAGCTCGGAAGTTTTCTCATGCTTACAAGAGGAGGAGGGATGGTAAAGAGGAGGTCCTGTGATTTGTTTGAGTGTGGTGGCCCCAACCACATCGAGCAAACCGTCCCAAGCTTGGAAAGGGCAAAGGTGACTATGGCGGACCAAACAAGAACGACTACATCGACAAGAACCGCAACACGAAGCCCTCAAAGACTGATCAAGGCAAGAAGAAGTTCCGCAACTTTGGGAAGGCAAAGAAGGCATTCCATCGCGTCCTCACCGCCTCGACGAACTGGACACCGGCGAGGTGGAGGGTGGAGTGACGATGATGGGAAGGACGATCATGATCCCAAGGACGACGGCAACTTCTCGGCATGTGCTTCATGGCCCTCGGGCGAATCGAGCGACAATGAGCCAGATCTCGACCGACGAGGTTAGTCCCACTTACGACCGACTTAATGATGCTTTTCTTAAGCTAGGTAGATTTCATGCTAAGTCTAGGGCTAAGTGTTACGTGTTGGAGAAGGAAGTAGCTAGACTATCACGGAGCTTACTTTACTTACATCCGCTCCCTCCGTGATGATTGTGACACTTGCCGTGCTTTGCTTGATGACATGGAAAAACTAAGGACCTTGCATGATAGTGTGTCCTCCGAACTTGACATGATTAAGGTAGAGAACATTAGCCTTCTTGTGAATTAGAGATGAGTAGGGTAGCACCTCCTACATCCACTACTATTGAGGCTACTGCTTGCACCTCATGTGAGGTTAAGGACAATTCGTTTAGAGGTCTTTATACCATGTTACTTGATCTGCCTGAAACTTGTGAAAATTGTAATAATCTCAAGATGAACCTAAAACGGGCAGATCACAAAATTGTTGAATTTCAAGTCGCGCTACTAGAGCCTATTGTTTCTTGTTTAAAGCTGTCCTAAGTTAATCATTGAACTAGAATCAGATCTCAAGCGGTTTCAAGAAATGATTGATCACAAGAATAAATTGGCTCAAGATGCTTCTAAGGACCTTATTAGCTCACCATGCAATCATTGTTATAAACTAAAATGTGATTTGGTTGCCTTGGATGAAAAATGTGTGAAGCTAACTAAGGACCTTCTAGAGACACAATCATCTGCTTGTATTGTGTGTGTTGGGAAGAAGTCTAAGGGTTTGGTAGAGACGCCTAGCAACGTGAACCAATCATTAGCAAGAGGATCGTTTCCCCAAAGTCGGTGTGCGTGCACAAGCCAATCTTTCCTCTGTTGTTGGTTCTTCTTCGCTCCCTTACCTTCTGCTGTCCCTTCTTCCCCCTGCTCTTCTTGTACCTCTCTCTTTCGGGAGTGTCAGTATCTTATGAACACTCTCGAGAGGTTTGTAGGAGGCAAGAAGAAGCTCAATCTCATTCTAAACAAATCTAAAATTTGCAGATTTAATCGTGGTCTAGGATATGATATCCAGGAGGATATGAGGAAGCATCCACCGCCGTGCTCAAAACCATAGCACTGTGTGTGATCAAAACTAAGCCGGGATGAGAAAGTAAATTTTAAGTCACCGGTTTTGTTCAAAGGATTTACGACGACAAGGTGATTCCACTGCGGCTTCGACCTCTCGGCGAAGTATCATTGCACCTTCGCCGTAAAGATGGACATTTAGTTGATCATTGCTTGGTAGCGCCAAGATCGCGCGTAGAGACCGTGTTGAGTCTCTTAGGCACATTCAGGGTCAGCCCCAGATTTTGAGTGCACCTAAGACCAACACGAGGTCTAGATTTGTTCCATCTGATGATTTTGGGCAGCATCGAGGACTTGGTTTTTCTGAGTTTTCTGAGTTTCGTCCTCATGCTCCCTTTGGTCGTAATTTCCGCCGTCCCGAGGGTAGATCTCGTTTTCCTTTCGAGATAGCTACATGGCGAGATCAAGATGTTCATCGCACTTCGACTCGCTCTTTCATAGCGATCGGATCCAAAGAACAGTGAGATCTTTGACTTGTTGAGTGACAGAGAGCGTAGGGTAGATAGAGGTCATCTTGCTTGACTACTTCATCATGCTCGTGTTACTCAAGATTGGGTGCCAAAATCACTGTTGATTCACCCCAGTACTGAGACTTTACTCTCTGTTTGACTCAGGGTCGCCGGGCTGGGAAGGGAAAGGTCTGGATTGTAGACTCCGGTTGTTCACGTCATATGACTGGTGAGTCTCGTTGGTTTTCTTCCCTAGCCCGCGCTCCAGGTGATGAGACGATCACCTTCGGAGATGCTTCATTTGGGCGTCGTCGCTAAAGGTACTTGTGAGCATTAATGATTCTTTTATTTTAAAAGATGTTGCCTTAGTAAGTAAGCTGCAGATAATCGCCAGTCTCTCGACCACCGATGACGGTTTCGAGGTGAGCTTTAAGAAAAACAATTGCAAAATTCTTGACTCTTGGGTAGTCTAGTTTTATGGATTTCGTTATGGGAGGATCTTTCGTGCTGATTTTTCCGGATCTTCCGTGATCCTCTCCGATGTTTAATTGCTTCTGAATCCCGTGATTTGACTTTCTGGCATAGGAGACTTGGTCATATAGGATTTGATCATCGACCGAGTTAGCGGCCATGATCTCATTCGTGGTTTGCCGAAACTCAAAATGGTCAAGGATCTTGTTTGTGCTCCTTAAACGCACGGCAAAATGGTTGCCGCTTCACATCCTCCGATTCTGATGACTATGACGGATGCACTGTGTCAATCGCTCCATATGGACACTGAGGGACCGGCTAGAGTGCGGTCGATGGGAGGAAGTGGTGCGTACTTGTCATGGTCGATGACTTCTCGAGGTATTCTTGGGTGTTTTCTTAGCCTCGAAGGATGAGACATTTACTCTTTTCGTGGTCTTTTAGTAGGCTTTCGTTGAGCTCCCAGGTGCATTACGAGCAATTCGCACTGATAATGGCACCGAGTTCAAGAATTCCTACTTTGAGAGTTTTTGTGGTGAGACAGGTGTAGAGCACCAGTTCTCGTCTCCATACGTCCCTCAACAAAATGGCGTTGTGGAGAGGAAGAACCGTACCTTGGTCGAGATGGCCAGGACGATGCTTGATGAGTACTCTACACCTAGGAATTGCTCTTGCTTGTCATGTTTCTAATGAGTTTTTCTTGGGCACTCTTGCATCGCACTTCTTATGAGTTGAGATATGGCGAAACCCAGGCGTCTCGCATTTTCGTGTGTTTGGTTGCAAGTGTTTTATTCTGAAGTCTAGGAACCTAGATAAGTTCGAGTCACGATCTTGTGATGGGATCTTTCTGGGTTACTCGACTTCTTCTCGTGCCTATAGAGTCTGGAACTGCGAGTCTAGTAAGTTGTTAGAGACCTGTGAGGTGACCTTCGATGAGGCCAGTCCGGGGACTAGGCCTGATATCTCAGGTTCTTTAGAGCAGTCTGAGTCCATCTTTGTGGACGAAGAGGAAGACGGAGATGATGGTTTTATACGATCCAGCTTCTTCCTCCTCCTCTTGAGGTGCCTTCTTCCACCGCACTCGAGGAGATCGCCCTTACCTTCGCTTCTTCTTCAAGCTAGTGGCTCTGTCCCTATCTCAAATGCGCTAATGAGGTAGAGGCCACTTCTTCATCTCACCCGACCTCCAAGACACATTCAAAAGGACCATCCTCCAGAGCAGATCATTGGAGACCTCTTTGAGCGTGTCACACGTTCTAAGGCTGGTTTGTCTCTTTTCTGTCTCCATTCTGCCTTCGTCGCCTCATTTGAGCCCAAAGACGTTTGTCATGCTCTATCTGACGAGTCTTGGACAAATGCTATGCATGAGGAGTTGGAAAATTTTGAAAGGAACAAGGTCTGGTCCCTTGTTGAGCCCCTCAAGGTCACAATATCATTGGGACCAAATGGGTGTTCAAGAACAAGCAAAGTGAAGATGGGTTAGTCATTCGAAACAAGGCTAGGCTGGTAGCTCAGGGGTACTCTCAAGTTGAGGGTCTAGATTTCGAAGAGACCTTTGCCCCTGTAGCTAGACTTGAAGCCATTAGAATCCTGCTTGCCTTTGCGACTTCTAAGGGTTTCAAGCTCTACCAGATGGATGTCAAGAGTGCCTTCCTCAATGGCCTTATTGAGGAAGAAGTCTATGTGAGATGACCTCTGGTTTCGAGAACTCCAAATACCCTAACCATGTCTACAAGCTTTCCAAAGCTTTGTATGGACTCAAGCAGCTCCCGTGAGCTTGGTATGAAAGGCTTAAGTCCTATCTCACGAGTCATGGTTTTGAGATGGGTAAAATTGACAAAACCTTGTTCATCCGCCGCCTTGGCACCGATCTTACGCTCGTCGGATCTACGTGGATGACATTATATTTGGCGGCTCCTCGCATGCTCGTTTCCCGTTTTCCGATGTCATGAGCTCGGAGTTTGAAATGAGCATGATGGGCGAGTTGAGCTTCTTCCTTGGCTTCCAAATCAAACAGACTCGGAGGGTACCTTTCTTCATCAAGGCAAATACACTCGAGATCTCCAGGCGTTCGACATGAATGATGGAAAGCCGATATCAACTCCAATGGCATCTACGGTGCTCTGGATCCGGATGAAGACGGCGAACTGCTGACCAAAAGGATTTTAGGAGCATGATTGGCTCTCTCTTGTATCTCACTGACCTCGAGACCGACATACACTTTTTCGTGTGTCTTTGTGCTCGGTTTGAGCTTCTCCTCGCGATCTCACCGTCGGCGGTGAAGCGCATCTTCGGTACCTTCGAGCTACCATTGACTATGGTATCTGGTACTCCTCCTCTTCTTGTCTATCTCTTAGAGCCTTCTCCGATGCGATTTACCGGGTCAGAGGATAGATAGGAAGAGCACCTCCGCACTTGTCAATTCATTGGCACTTCTCTTGTCTCCGGGTCGTCGAGGAAGCAATCCGGTGTTGCGCGATCCCGCGCAGAGGCCGAGCACGTTGTCGCAGCCGATTGTCAGAGCCAAGTGCTTTGGATGGTCTCGACCGCAGATTTCGGGCTATCTATCGATTGCGTTCCACTCTTCTGTGATAACACGTCTGCGATTTGCATTGCCAAGAACCCAGTGCAACATTCTCGGACCAAGCATATTGATATCAGATATCACTTTCTTAGAGACCATGTAGAGAAGGGTGACATTGTGCTCCAGCCAGGAGAGTGAGCACCAGTTCGATATCTTCACTAAGCCTCCGGCGGCTCTCGGTTTCGACTCTGCTGGGAGAGCTTGGGGTGGTTTGTCCTTACGGATTTCTTTGTGGGGAGCGTTGTGCTACTCATGTATTATATTATATTATATTATATTATACGCTTACTCCTTTCCGGTTTCATTTCTTTTAATATTTTGGGTCAAGTCCTTCGGCATAGGTTAGAGTGATTCACTTGCCAAATTGCTTTGATGCTACTTCTTGTCTTGTGCTTCTAGGATCTCGCTTATTAGTCGTCTCTTCCTCTCTAAGTAGAGCTTACTCACTTCTTATAGGTTCTAGCAGGGTCGGGCCACCCTTGGGTAGACAGCAGGGAAGTGTTTGCTCCTTAGTGTTTGTGTAGATCACCTAATAGTCCTAGAATCATATGGGGTAGATAAGAATCTGTCTCGTGATAGTTTTCTATATCTTTTCTATGCTCTAAAGGATTTGCTTTTCTGCTTTACTTATCGATTCTCGCTTTTGTTCCTTTGGTTCGTGGGGAGTTACTCTTGGTTATTCCATACTCTTAATTTTGTCATAACACAACTCAATTAAAAGATGCATCTCATTCTGAAGGGAATCTGGATTTTTGTGTATTTCATCAAGCATTGCATAATAATCAAATGGAGCCTTGTTTATTATCCCTTATGATCTGTTTTCACTTTTTACATCTTGCCATGATTTATGCTAAACTGCTAGATCTATCATGACTTTTTATGTGTAGTTTAGTCTTTGCCATGCTAAGGTATTTAAAAATGCTAAACTTGAATCTTGTCATGATAGCTCTTGAGACTAGTCTGGTTAAAACTATCCTTTTATGATTTTCGCCATGTCAAGTAGGCTGAGTTGAGTCCTGAATCTCCTTTGAACTTTTGAATAAGCTATGTCAGTTTGTTAAGAAACATGACTTATCTCTAATCACTGGTCTAAAAACTTCAAAAGCAAAAATGATCTCTTTTGTGCGAAAAAACTGATCTCACCAAATCTTTCTCATGAGACGGCTTGCCATTGCACTAGGCATGAACTCAGGGGGAGCCTTGGATGACCTAAGATCACCTCCTTAAGTCTGTTACTTGGAGTGATCGCATAAGGCTTGGGATCTAGCACATGGCTAAAAAAAATGGTTGAAGCTCAGGAGGCAGTTGTGGATGGCACCTAGTCCAGAGCTTGATTTACTGAGATAAAACCTTAAAGAGCCTTAAAACAAAATGTCTTCAGAAAAAGAAAAATGTGCTAAAATTGCTTATCTCTAAAGAGACCAAGTCCTGGATAAAATGAGTCCTTCTTCAACTGGTAGCACTCTAAAATGTTCAGTATGAGTCTTCTTGGTTCAACTTAGATTATTTGACATGGCTTGCATCATCCTTGGATATCTTTAGCTAGATTTCAATCTTGACTTATTTGACTGCTATAGAATGGATCATTAATCGATTATGGACTTTCTGTCTTAGCTCTTCTATACATCGATTGTCATGATCTTGATAGCATTCTTCTGTGTTATGGCTTGGTGTAATACTCTAATAGTCATTTTGGATAATCTACATGGCTCCTAATGCTTAAAATGAACATCCTATAGTCTTTTCTTCCCTTTTCTTCATATTGATGATTTTATTGCCAAAGGGGGAGAATGATTGTGAGAAAAAGCCTTCTGAAGAAAAGCCTTGAGTTTTGTGCGAAAATTGCTCTTTCATCTCATCTCAAGTCTTTTTCTTTGTGTCAACTTGGTCTTGTGCTTAATTTCTCTTATTTAGACCTTGGTTGACTGGAATCTCAAACTCATCTTATGCTTTTTCGGTAATTGTCAATATACTCATCAAGGGGGAGATTGAGAGACCATGTGAGAGGTCCTCCACTCTGAGTGATGAGTATTTGACAAGTGTGTTGATTAGATTGAGAGTTGAGGTTTTCGGTTTGAACTGTTTCTGGGCTGAGTCAGGGTAATCGGAACTACCGCTGTGTATGGAGCGGAAGTTCCGATTAATCGGAACTACCGATGTTGGAAAGAGGAACTTCCGATTAATCTGGGTGTTGAGTTCGGCTGAAGGAAATCGGAACTTCCGCACAAGGGGTAGCGGAGTGTCCGATAATACTGACATTAAGTGTTCTCTGAGATATAAAATCGGAATTAAAAATCTGGAAAGTCGGTTGTTCCGGATATCGGAAGTACCGCAGTGTTGAGCGCGGAACTTCCGATATTCCCGAAAGTGCGGATGTTCGAAATCGGAACTTCCGCCGTGGTAAATCTTGGAACTTCCGATTGTGTCCGTAATCGGCGAGAAGGTTAAATTGTGATTTTGATTTTGTATGAGTTTGAGTCTTATACAAATATTGATGCTATGATATTGTGCAATGCTATGTGATGTGTTTTTGTCTGTGTTGATCGGGGCATCAAGATGGAGTCGTGGCGAGACACGTGGACCGGACTAGGCGCCGGAGGCGTTGAGGTCGAACGGCCGGGATGTGTCGAAGACGGCGTGAATCTTGAAGCGGTTAAGTAGTCGTGCACAACAAGGTGTACGGAGGCTTCGGAAGGTGCGCAGGGGCGAAGGGTCTTTTCGCAAAGCGGCAAAAGTGGAGGCGCCGTTCGGTGTAGCGGGCTTAATGGGTTGGAGGCCCATTAGCAAAGGCTATAAATAGGGAGAACCACGGAGTTAGGGTTAGACTTTTGGAGAGAAAATTAGGTTAGCTCTAGAAAAGATTTGTTTTGCTTTTTGAGAGCTTGTTGAGAGGAGAGTATGATCTGAATCTTATGTAATCTTTCCTCTGTGTTTCCATCTGTAAACATTTGATATCTATCAATGAAACTCTGAGTTTTGATTACTTGTTTATGTCCTCTTCCTTCTCTCTGTTCTTCTCTTGAATAGCTAGGGTTTTGATGTATCTCTTGATTCGTCTTATGAAATAGCTTGAATCTTCATATCTAGAATCGTTTTGATATTGCTAATCTATTATCAAAGTTTCATGTCGAGAATCGAGATTCGTGCCTATTGTGAGTTTTGGTTTTTCTTGCCCCTTCTTCAAGAAATCCGATTTTGGCTTGTTTGTTAAAACTTTGTTTGTGATTCTTCTCCATGAGGTCAAGATGTTGTTTAGGATGATGTCCTGTGAAACTTGACCTGAGAAGAGCATTCAAGATTTAGTATTTCGGATTTTTGGGAAAACCCGGCGCATCGTTCTTGATCGGGACAATCGGAACTTCCGATTGTCCACGGCGGAACTACCGCAGGCGGAACTTCCGCACTGATCTCGGAACTACCGGAGTGCGGAACTACCGCCGGGTAGAATCGGACCTTCCGATTGCTGACAGAACAGTCTGAAGTTTGTTTTCATTCTTTGATTTTGCTTCACTCTTTTTAAGAGATCCAGAGGGCTTTGTAGATTTGTTTTAAATACCAAGAAAGGGGAGTTCCTAATTTTTATTGCACCATTCACCCCCTCTCTGCCATTTGGTCCTTCGATATAAGTTATATAATCACGAAACACATAAGGTTTGTGATTAATGAAATATTGTATTAAATGAATTTGCTATGCTTCATGATAAATCGCATACTAATGTTCCTCTTGAGTGAACATAATTCAAGTGTTCAGTGGATCATCTTATTGGTTTAGATAACACATCATATAAGGAAAATATTATTGTTCATGATACACTTATTGTTGAGAATCCTCCTGACGAGGATCTGATAATCCTCATTTTATCTTTTATCTATAATTCTTATTATGGGTAAATATGACGTCACGTAGTCCCGTAGTACCCTTATATTTATAAGGGAGAGGCCTACCAAGTGATTGTAAGTTCTCCTACAATCACCCTCATAGTCGTAAGTCTTACTACGACTATGTCATGGTCGTAAGTCCTTCTACGACCACTACCTAGTCGTAAGTCCTTCTACAACCACTACCCAGTCGTAAGTTCTGCTACGACCATTACTCAGTCGTAAGTCCTTCTATGACTATTGTCTAGTCGTAAGTTCTGCTATGACCTGTACCTAGTCGTAAGTCCTTCTACGACTATTGTCCAGTCGTAAGTCCTTCTACGACCTGTACCTAGTCGTAAGTCCTGCTACGACCAAGTCAACCACGACCACCTTATAATCAATAAAACCTACAAGCAAGTGGGTCCAACTGATTAAGGAATCCAGACGGTCCACATGCACTATTATTAGCGAGAATAGTGCTTAATACCCCATTACCTCGAAGATAATCGCCAAACGGCATGAAGGAGCCATTACACCGGTAATTACCGCCATCATGTGCCCATTACTGGCTTAATTAGGCGTCTCTTCAGTAGGGGAAAACGGCTACTCCTTCACGACTATATAAAGGCATCAATCAGAGGGACGAGGGGGGGGAAACAAGAGCCAATCAAGGACAATCAGGGAGAAATACAAGCATCGTTTCTTTGTAATAGTCTTAGTTTACGTTTGATTGTTAAGAATCTGATCAATACCACACACACACAGGAGTAGGGTTGTTATTCTCCCGGAGAAGGCTGAACCTGTATAAAAATCCCGTGTCAATCGCTCTGCGTGATTTCATCTCTAGGAGACCCCCCGAATCAAACAATCTTTACGTAAGATCGGTTCTAAAACACCGACAGTTGGCTATTATTGAGCAGTCACCATAACGGTCCATTGCAGTTGATAGACCTAGGAAGGAGATTAATCCACCCAAGAGGTTGATTGAAGAATCTAATATTGTTTCTTATGCTTTAAGTGTAGCAGAAGAAATTGAAGGTAATGCAGAACCTTCATCATACTATGATGTTATTGATTCCACTGATTGTAATAAGAGGATAACTGGTATGCATGATGAGATGGAATCACTTGAAAAGAATGACACTTGGGAACTAGTGAAATTACCAAAGGTGAAGAAACCCGTTCATTGTAAGTAGATTTTCCAAAGAAAGGAATGTATTTCTCCTACTGAACCAGCAAGGTATAAAGCAAGATTGGTTGCTAAAGGTTATAGTCAGATTCCATGTATTAACTTTAATGATGTATTTTCCCTAGTTGTAAAGCATAGTTCTATTCACACTTTACTCAGTATTGTTGCTATGCATGATTATGAACTTAAGCAATTAGATGTTAAAACTGTATTGTTACATGGGGAGTTAGAAGAAGATATTTATATGGACCAACCTGAGGGTTTTGTTATTCCTGGAAAAGAACACCTTGTTTGTAGATTAAAGAAATCTCTTTATGGTTTGAAGCAATCTCCTAGGCAATGGTACAAGAGATTTGACTCCTTTATGCTCTCTCATGATTTTAAGCGGTCTGATTATAATAGTTGTTTATTTAAAGACTGTTAATGGTTCAACTATTTATTTGCTTCTCTATGTTGATGATATGTTGATTGTTGCAAAAGATAAGTCAGAAATAGCAAAACTGAAAGCGCAATTGAGTGATGAATTTGAGATGAAAGACTTAGGTACAGCAAAAAAAAATTCTTGACATGGAGATTATTAGAGAGAGGAAATCTGGTAAGTTATACCTTAGTCAATAAGGTTATATTGAGAAAATCCTTTGTCGTTTTCATACGCATGATGCAAAACCAGTGGGTACTCCATTAGCTTCGCACTTCAGATTATCTTCAGCTTTATGTCCTGAATCAAATTATGATATTGAGTACATGTCTAGAGTTCTATATTCCAATGCAGTTGGTTCTCTTATGCATGCCATGGTTTGTTCTCGTCCTGATTTATCTCATGCACTGAATGTTGTTAGTAAACACATGACTAATCCTCGAAAAGAGCATTGGAAAGCAGTTCAGTGGATTTTCATATATTTGTGTGGTACTTCTAATGCTTGTTTGCGGTTTGGAAATTCTAGAGATGAATTTGTTGGCTATGTTGACTCTGATTATGCTTGCGATTTGAACAAAAGGTCACTCACAGTTATGTTTTCACCATTGGTGGTTGTCTTTGTTAGTTGGAAGGCAAGTTTGCAAGCATCATTGCCTTATCTACCACTAAAGCGGGATATATGGCTATTTCTGAAGCTTGTAAAGAAGCTATTTGGTTGATAGGTCTGTACACCGAGCTTTGTGGAGATAATTCTTGCACTACCATATTTTGTGATAGTCAGAGTGTTATATGGCTTACAAAGGATCGATGTTTCATGAAATAACAAAGCACATTTGATGAGGACATCCCTACTATGGATACAAACCGCACCTACACATACAACTCATCCACTACAAGGACCTCTTACCCGAGCTCGTGCTCGTCAACTTAATTATCGGTGAATTCGTTCCTATGTTTATATATTCTTGAGAATAAACCGCTACCTAATGCAAGTGATTTAATTGTACTTAGCAACATGGGAACAGATCAAGGAGAGGCTTTTGGAGTCATGGACATGCATGGAAGACATAATGAAGGTCACCACGTCACTTTGTGTCCATGTCAAGCAAGAGTTCGAGTTGGGCTCGTTCGGATTCGAATTGGACCGCTGCGCGAAGACTAAGTTCAAACAGTCGTAACTTCTTCATACAGACTCCGTTTGGGGTGATTTTGGACTTCATGGAAAGCTTATCAAGTCTACTTTCTAACGGATCCAAGATCATCATCAAACTCCATCCGAGTCGGCCACAATCATCAAAAGAGTCTACGTCTATTTCTAAGTCCGAGTCAAACGGGTGCTGCGCCACCTCCACTTGGGCCCATGGGCCTTGTAACCCTAGGGGCGTGCGCCCACTTCGCTGGCCGCCGCCCCCTGGCCGTCTCCCTATATAGGAGCCGCCATCTCCTTTTTCTAGAACTTGGATTTCGTTTGATTAGTTTCTCCATTGTGAAAACTCTCGTTCTTCGCTTGTGTCGACTAGACCAACCGTAAAGGACCTCTGCGGAATCCCACCTTCTGAACTCAATCATATATTTGCAATTCAGATTGCTTTTTACCTCGTTCTTGCTTGTTCTTCGATTGCTTGCAGGAATTGATCCTCGTGATCAGGTCAACCGGGTCTTTGGCACGGTTGATAACGACTTGGTGGTTAGTTCAGCGATTGCTTGGTTCGTGCGTGCTGCGTTCGTAGCCTAGATCGTGAGAGTTGACCATCATCCAATCGGAATTTACCCCTCTCACCGAAAGATCGGGACAACAGAGCATATCAACATTGATGTGAGATATCACTTTATTCGAGGTGTTATTGCTCAAGGTGATGTCAAGGTGTGCAAGATAAGTACTTATGGTAATCCAACTGATATGATGACAAAGCCAATTCCTGTTACTAAGTTTGAGCTTTGCTCAAGCTTAATTGATATTACAGCTTAGTCCTAGAAACTAGTTGGTGGACGATAATTTTTATCTTATTGTAGAGATATTTTGGTGATTGATGATTCTTCATTATGCTACAAGAGGAAATTCGTCTCAATGTGGAGATTGTTGATATTGTGATCCGAATTGTCTAATATAGAAGAGTACGGATTAGTTTCCATATTAGTGGATACGTTTCCTACTTGGACTTTAAGTCCTTACCCCTGTATATACCTCTTGTAAACCGCATGCGGAGAGTAACCGCCTCATTGTAATCCTGTTCGGTTTGTTGACACTTCACGTATAATGATCATCGCCGGTTGACGCCTGTGATTTTTTTCTCGCGAAGGTTTTCCATATGAAAATTTGTATATCGCTTTTGTCCCTATTTTTCTAACAATCACTACTGGTATTGAATCATGGTCTCATCGCACGATTCACAGCCAACTTCATCTGTGCAATGCAAGATGATTCAGGGCTTTGAACCTCAAGTATCTTGCAGGGATGTTGAGATGGCAGCTTCCAGCTTCTTCACATCACCGGGCCTTGTTCTGTCTATAACCGCCTAGGCAAGGATGGTGGTGAATACTTCATGGACGGAGGCTAACATATAACAGTCCGAGTAAAATAGCGCCAGCCTTGTATTTACCAGAACAGCGGCAGTTACAGCATTGGTACCTGCCATCATCAGGCAAGTGAATTACAAGAAAAAAATGAACGGTTAGTATCACTAATATTACACACTTTTTTTAGAACCATTAATATTATAAACTTGACACATCCCGTTCAAAAAAAAAAACTTGACACATGGTACAGACGATAATGAATCAACGAAGCATTTAAGAAGAGAGCATGAGATGGATAAAGAAAAGGTGTAAAGAGAACACATGCACGTTCACTTTTTTGGAAGAAGAAAAAACCATTTAGGTTACATTACACATCTATAAGTTTTACCATGGTCCACTCAAAAATAAGAAAAACGACCAGAGGTAGACTGGACACTAACTAGGGTGTCATGTCTACTCCCAGGCTTGCTTGCTTGCTTGTTCCTTCTCACTTGGCACTTTGGCAAAAACAATGAAACGTAGTTTGTGAGCTTAACTAACATTTTTATTGACCTTAATTAACATTTGTATTGGATCATATGAAAGGAAGCATTTGGTGCAAGTTCCACAAGTGCTGATTTTCTCAATGCATATCTTTATAAACTATGTTTAGGAACTTATAGCTTCAGTGCCTGTCTAGATATTTGTATTTGATCATGTGACAAAAAGCATCCCAAGCAGGCTTTTGCCTGCGTTGGCTTTCTCAATGCACGCCTTTATCATTTTCCAGTTATATTTTCTTTCCTTCCTGCTCCTCTAGTTCCAGTTGTCACGTAGAACAAAGTTTGGTGATGTGGGATCTACATGATTACATTATCTTTTGTAACAGAGAATCCAATAAAAATAGATTTCTCAAAGTGAGTTTTTAGCTCCTATTTTGTTGTTCCAAAAGGATATTCAAATACATAGTGCAAATCTGGACATAATGCAAAGGCAGTATTGTTTAAAAGCGTAGAATACCTTATTAAATCAGAGAAAACACCCTTGGCCTTTACAGTTCAATCAAACATTTGCTGAGACTTCTGTCTCAGTCTCCTTACTTTCCTCCAGTTGTTCTGTCACAAGTTCATCCCCGTCTGGTTGGTCCTCTGATTGGTCTCTCTCTACTCTCGCGGTATCTTTTTTGTTCAACTCATCCTGTTCTTTCTGTATAGCTGCCTTTTTGGGCACAAGAACCACATATATATTCATCTCCATGAAAATTTTACTTTCTTCTGTCGCTAGCTGAAATACGATGAAAAAAATAAAAGCTTGCAACAGGCCGATTCAGTACTACGGCTAAAAGCGAAGAACAAAGATCACTTGCTCTGTAGATGAATGAGTTGATTGCAAGCAATAACAGTCATATTTGTGATCTTTATTCCAGATATGAAAAACAAAGTATAACAAGATTACCTTGCCAACATCATTTTGGAATCAGCTGATAAGTTCAATCGCTTCTTTTTTATATAAGTTTTCCCGGCCTTTCAAGTTCACCATTATCTTAGTCTGAAAGGGTGGTCTCAAGTAATAAGTTAACACTACAAAAAAGTAAAACTAACATAATTATTGTCACCAGCTTTAAGAAACTTCCTTGCAGCTTTAAGCCTCACAGTGTAATCGTGAATGTCAATGTTGTACCTGGGAAGCAAATACATCAGTTAATATTTAGGAGTCTTCTGATGCCACAAACAAATCATGTGTAGCTTTTTTTGTCACTCCATTACGTGAAATAGCTCAGGACAGTTCCAACCAATCTGTCTAAGCAATTCTTGTAATTTCATTATGTGAAATGCTTAAGCAAGCTCCAACCAGGTCCTTCCAAATAGTTCCAATTTTTACAATTGAATCCGTCAATTCGCTACAAGCTTCTTCAGCTATGCAAGGTGAAAGTGAAACTAAAAAGATTTATCCTTCTGGTTTAATTAACTAGTTCCACCACAATTTAGACATGAGGGTGAATATTGATTGATTTGAAACAAAACGGGCACTTATTCGCCATGTAGCTTGCTAAAAGGAAAACTGACATGATCTGTGTTTGAATATAGCCCTTAGTATATTTCAATGGGCCAAAGGCCAATATGTAACATGTACAAGGTGGGAACAAAAGCAAATAACACCCTACACAATATATATATCTAACACCCCCCCTCAAACTCATAGTGGATCAACAACACTGAGTTTGGAGAGGTAGAAGTTATGCTGAGCTCGAGTCTGTGCCTTGGTGAAGAAATCTGCTAACTGAAGCTCCGAAGGCACATACTGAAGAGCAATAACTTGGTCTTGCACCTACGATCGCATGTACGAAGCATCCACTCCAATGTGCTTGGTAAGCTCATGCTTCACGGGATCGTAAGCAATGCTGATCGCACCAGTACTATCTGATAAAAGCGGAGTCGGTGCAGAAACAGAAACGCCAAAATCCACAAGGAGCCACCGGCCGTGTGATCTCGGTATCAACGATGCCATAGCTCTCAACTCACCTCGGCATTTCGAACGAAACTCAGTCCGCTTCTTAGTTTTCCAGGCAATCAAGGAGGAACCAAGGAAAACACAATAGGCAGAAAGAGACCGGCGATCAGAATGATCGTTAGCCCAGGTCGCATCAGAGTACGTCTGAAGCTGTAAAGAACTGGAACGAGGAAAGAAAAGACGCCGAGTGAGGGTTCCACAAAGATATCGAAGAACACAAAGAAAGTGACTGTAGTGGAGCTGAATGGGAGCAGAGACAAACTGACTCAGGATGTGCACTGGGTGAGAAATGTCAGGTCGAGTAATCCAAAGGTAGACGAGGCTCCCGACAATATGGCGATAGCGAATGGAATCATCAAGAGGCTCACCATCAGTAGGCCGAAGGTGAACGCCTAACTCCATAGGAGTATCCACTACGCGCTGATCAGTGAGACAAGCACGAGTAAAGATATCCTGAATGTACTTCTCCTGGGAGAGATAGTAGCCCTCAGGCGTAGAAAGGATCTCAATCCCAAGGAAGTAACGAAGAGGACTCAAATCAGACATCAAGAACTGCTTACTGAGACACTCCTTCACAAAGGCAATGTACTAAGAGTCATCTCCAGTAATGATCATGTCATCCACATATAGAAGGATGAGCGTCCGACCCCGTGGAGAGGTGTGAACAAAGAGAAGCGGTCGTGATCACCGGCGAGAAGCCGGCATGCAGAGTGACAACAGAGGAGAAGCAGTCAAACCAAGCACGCGAGGCTTGTTTGAGCCCATAGAGAGAACGATGAAGCCGACAAACCATACCATCAGGGACAGAATACCCAGGGGGCGGCTGCATGTAGACCTCCTCACGCAACTCGTCATTGAGAAAGGCATTCTTAACATCCAACTGAGAGATGGGCCACTGGCGAACAGAGGCCACAGCAAGGAGAGTACGAACAGTGGTCATGTGAGCAACAGGGGCAAAAGTCTCATCGTAGTCGCAACCATGCTCCTGCTGAAAATCACGCGCTACAAGACGAGCCTTGTAGCGCTCAAGGGAACCATCCGAGCGGGTCTTAATCTTGTACACCCATTTACACGTGATAGGAGTAACACGCGCAGACAAGGGCACAAGATCACAAGTGCTAGTGCGCTCCAAAGCAGCAATCTCCTCAGACATCGCGAGCTGCCACTCAGGATGAGCAGCGGCCTCACGGTAGGTCGAGGCTCGGAAAAGCGGCAATGCCATGAGCCATAGCGGCAAAGCGGCTGATGGTGTGACGATCATGAAGAGCATATCTGGGAGGAGAAGGCGGAGCTGGACCCAACAATGATGGAGAGGAGGACTAGGAACAGGGCCCAACAGAGACGGAGGCTCAAGAGAGAAAGTAGGAGGCCGAGGACGGCGAGAGTAGTGCAAGGGTAAAGATGGAGCCTCAACAAAAGAGCGGGAAGTAAAATCCGGTGGAGGCGGAACAGATGGAGCCGGAGGAGGAGTAGATGGAGGATGAGGCAAAACAGCGATGGAAAGCTGAGAGTCAGGAAAAATCAGAAAGGAGATCGACTCAGCAAGAGAATCCGGACTGACAGTGGGGGGATGAGGGTAGTAAGGGCGGGACTCGTCGTAAGTGGCATCCCAAGAAATCCTCATCCTACGAGCAACAGGGTCGTAGCAACGATAACCCTTATGCCCAAGACTGTAGCCAAGAAAAACACACTCAACCGACCGAGCAATACAGTGCGCTCACGAGTGGAAGAAGGACGAAATGCAACCACACCAAAGCTGCGAAGATGACTGTACTCTGGAGCTCGACCAAAGAGACGCCAATGTAAGTAAAACCTCAAGAGCGAGAGAAGGTCGTAGGTTGATGAGAAAAGCAAAGAAGAGAAACAACCTCGGCCAGTGAGGGAACAGAGGAGGCAAGCATGAGAGCGCGAGCGGTCTCAAGCAAGTGACGATGTTTACGCTCTGAGATACTATTCTGAGCGTGAGCACCAGGACAAGAGTACTGAGGAACAGTGCCCTTCTCAGCGAGAAAGCGACGCAAAGCAGCAGAGAGATACTCACCAACAGAGTCCGCACGAAAAACACGAATGACCGAATCAAACTGAGTGCGAACCATGGTGGCGAACATCTGATAAATAGAAAGAACCTGGCTGCGCTCGGACATAAAGTAGATCCAAGTATGATGAGAATAATCATCAATAAAGATCACATAATAACGATGACCCCCTTTCGAAACGAAGGAAGCCGGACCCCAAACATCAGAGTGAACAAGATCAAAAGGGCAAGTAGAAATAGAATCACTAGTGGGATAGGGGAGCTGCAGCTGCTTGCCAAGCTTGCAACCCATACAATGTAAAGAGGTGTTCCCAGAAACAGACCCAAGAACACCACGACCGACTAAAGACGATAGACGCGAGCCGCAGAGATGACCGAGACGATGGTGCCACTGAGCAAAAGATGTAGTGGAGGACGCAGCAAGAGCAGAGGTAGTGGTAGTGGTCGACTGACTGGTGGAGACAGGGGAAGGAAGATGAAGCCAGTCGAGCTCCCAAAGACGCTGCGAATCACGGTGCCGAGGGCCAGTACCAAGCAGAGTCCCCGTGCGGCGGTCCTGAACACAACAAGAGTCGGACTCAAGAACAACACGATAGTCGTGATCAGTGATTTGACCAGCCGACATAAGCTGCATAGTAAGCTGAGGAACATGAGAGACTGCAGGAACATGAAAAGAAGAAGTGAAAAGGGTGCCTCTACCGTGAATAGAAGGAGGTACCATCTGCGATCCGAGCAGTGGAAGAAAAATATGTGGACCGCACAGAAGTAAGGTGGATAGAATCTGGTGTCATGTGAAAAGAAGCACCAGAGTCCAAGATCCACGGAGACAAGATACCTGACGAGGGAGGAGGCGGAGGCGGAGGCGAAGGCGAGGAAGACTGCTGAGAAGCAAGAGCCAGACGAGCAGAACCCGAGGAGTCTAAGGACGAGCCGACACCGAGGCGTTGAAGCAGTGAGAGGAGCTGCTGTGTAGCGTCACCAGAGGAGCCCTGGCGAGAGAGGCCATCTCCTGAGGGAGAGGAACCTCCAGAGCCCTTCGGGGGACATCCACCCCGACAACTCTGGTCCCTCCTCCGCTTGTAACAATCCTGATACCTGTGACCGGCACGCTGACAGTAGGTGCAGTGGAGACCCGCAGTAGAAACAGCAACCACAGGATGAGCTGGGGGAGGGATCACGGTCGGTGCTGAAGGAGCAGTAGCAACCACCGGAGGAGCAGGAGCTGAAGCAGACAAGACAGACTGCATCTGAGCCACACCACGGTGACGAGTCTCCTCAACACGCACAGCTGTGAGAGCCTCCACCAAGCTTCGGCGCGGTGGCGAAGTCAGAGCCGAGCGCGCATGCCTCGAACTCAGCCGAGACGCGTCAGGAAGTTGTAGAGATGGTGAGTCTCCCGTGAGCGCGGGAGACAGACACAGCAGGACAGTCCGGCGCATATCCCCCCAGAGAGTCAAGCCGACGCCACACCTCGGCGACCGGTAGAAGTCATCAACGGTGGCATCGAGCTGTTGAAGAGAGTGTGCCTGATGCACAACTGAGAGATACATAGCATCGCTCGTCGGCTGATAGTGAGCTCGGAGGTGCTCCCACATAAGCCGTGTCGTAGGTAGCTCCGCTACATCCATGGAGATGGTCACGGGTATGCTACCCACCAGGATGGCGGTAGCACGAGCCTCGGCCAACTGTCAGTGCTCAGTGCTCGTAGACGTGCAGCTCAGACTGGTAGAGATGTAGCGCCTCCAAAGGTGCGGCATTGTCGACCTCCGAGCGCTTTATCCGCACCGTGCCAGAGGGAGGCGGGCGTGGGCGGTGTAGGATGTGGCGACATGGTCGCCACTGATGAGATGACCCCAGAGACGCTGGGTGTTGAGGTGGATCCTCAGGTGAACGGCCCACTCCCGGAAGTTCGTCCCATTAAACCAAACTGGGGGGAGCGGGATGGCGAAGGAGCCTCCGGTAGAAGCCATCAAGCCTTTTTTTCTTTTTTCTTTTCTTTTTTTTTTTCACCGGGCGGCTCACCTGAGGACAAAAAGGAAGGGGGCTCGCAAAGGGAGCACACGGGAGGGAGGAACTTTAGGGTTCCTTCGGGCAGCGCAGAATGCAAGAATCGCGACGGCCGAAGCGACGGCGCCCGAGCAATGACGGCCTGAGCGGTGACGCGGCGCAGCTGAGCTGGCGGCGGCGGCAAGCATCGGGCGGTCAGCGGTCGGCGAGCTTTCAGCGGCGACGGCAAAGCGGGCGGCCGGCGAGCACGGCAAAGGCGGCAGTAGGCAAGCACGAGCAGCGCCGCGGGCGGCGAGGCGAGAGGACGACCAGATCCGGCGCTGGAGACCAACGTGGAGGCGGCGGCGACTACGGGGAGAGCGGCGGCTGGTGGCTAAGAGGTAAGGTTTCGAAACCCTAGCTCTAATACCATGTTTGAATATAGCCCTTAGCATATTCCAATGGGCCAAAGGCCAATATATAGCATGTACAAGGTAGGAACAAAAGCAAATAACACCCTACACAATATATATATCTAACAATTTGTACCCCATTTTCAGCTCTTTCAAGCCCATACGTTTTGCTGCAGAGAGTAAACATCAAAATTCATCACCTTTGCATTGTTATCAACAACGGATGTAGAAAAAAAACTCAAAGTAAGAAAAATCTACCAACAGATCTTTTCTGCTGAATTATTTTCTTCTTCTGTTGTTCGTACTTGTGTTTTCTGTACAGAACCAACAAAAATGCATTCGAATGATCCTAAAGGGGAGAAATCTGAATAAGGAAAAACTGTGAAATCTGAATAAGGAAAAACCTTGCTAGCAGTAGAACTCAAACAAATTCAGAAATCAAATGCATAAAAACTATCTGCCAATATAATGGACGACCACATGAAGGGAGATTGGGAGACAAGCGTATTATATTGGTTTAACATGAAGGTTCCATGTACATATTCGACAAAGACGCGGGGTAAGGTTTCCAGCAGACAGGACAGGAGTCACCGGACATTGTTTACTTTAACAATGGACAATCATGTCATGTCCGTTTTGACACCATAGTAGATTTACTTATGGCATGTTCGTTTGGACACCATCTGGAAAAAACTTGTAAAGACCTCTTGCGGTTTGCATTTTGTGCAATGCATAATCTTTTTTTAACAAATTGGAACATAAAAGATATCTAAAATAATATTATCAATTAACCTAATTCCGTAATGAAAAATGATGGAATGTGATTATGTGAATTAAAATTGTCTGAGAACCTCCAAAATACAGGTTGGTCTGGTGTTAATTGAATAATTGTAACATGTAATCTTTCTCTTCAAAGAGTCGGAGTACCGGGGGATCTCCATCTAGCGACAAAATTGCCTGCAATAATAAAGTATCAGCGATCCTAGTTGGTGTAAAATGCAGCACTAATAATGAATGCTACCTAACTAAAATCTGGCTAAAATTAAACATGTCTTGTGAAACATGAGTGCAGATTGCAAAGCCAGTGTACCTGCAGAGATATCACTGAGCAGGGTATGAAAACCCATTATTTACTAGCTGGTTATCACTGCTTACAGATTTTGTTAATTTAGGAGCGAAATTTGGTAAACTAGCTGGTTTAAGGGATCAGGTGTTTTATGCCAATGTATGACAAATCGCAAGTTATTTCAATCAGCATTGATAAGAGGCTGGCGCGCAAGCACTAAGCGGTGCGTCAGGCGAGCTCGAGCGCGACAGGCAGGCCGGGCAAGCATGAAGGCGTCAGCGATGGGCGAGAGTGTTGGACCGAAAAGGCGACTAGAGGGGGGTGAATAGGAGCACACTCATTTTTTCAACCAAGATCAGATTCAATACAAATTTCACTCCAATAGCTATGGAAGCTATGAAGATCAATATACCAGTACAGCGAAAGACTAGTATTGAATCCAATCTAAACCCCGAAGCAAAACAACCAAAATCAACACAGGCTAAAATTCTAAGTGTTGGGTGGTCTGACCTCTGTGTTAATTGCGGTCGGACCGATCACCTTAGGCGGTCTGACCTCCAGTTTGATGAACAGTAAAAACAACTCGAAAAACGAAGTTGCAAATAGATGTAACTTTTGATCTACAACTCCAAACTTGATGAAACTTGGAACACACCTTCTCTAGGATGTCAGGAACCTATTCCAATCGAAGATCGTGAAGATCCTTGAAAAAGTTAAAACCTTTTTCCGTTTAAGAGGAGGATGGTTCAAAACCGAGTCAAAACGAAAACTAAATCCAAAAACTTGCTCGTGGGTGATTGATGATCAAGATGATCCTAGATGTGTTCCCACATGTCACGGCAAGCTAGATCACGTGAAGAAATCAATCAAAAACTCACAAATCAAAGAAAGACTCAAAATCACCAAATAGAGAGAATGAAGGCAAAGAGACACATCTTTGAGCAAACTTTCCTTAGATTGATTTGATAGGGTTTGGGTTTACAGCCACTCCATCAGTGAGGACAAAGCTCAATCCAAGAGCACGAAATCAAATCAAAACTCTCTAGAACCCTAACCTCCACTAATCCTCTCCCTAAGTCAAACTAGGGTTTCAACAATAATGAAAGGGTTGAAGGGGGTGCAGCCACCTCCCTCCTCTATTTATAGTGGAGACTTAGACCTTCTAGAAGATTAACTTAAATGGGCTCCCGTTAAGGCCCAACACAAACGGGTCACACACGCACGCATTTTAAAGCACCGTCTTCAACACCTCTTGACCTAAACCGCTTCTCTTTGCGTCATCTTGCGCCGCGGGTTGGCAAAAGGTCACTAAGATGGTATTTGGTAAGATTACCAAAATACCCCTTCTCGGTCTTTCTTAAGACCGAGTCCATCTGAAGCACTGCCGCTGCTCAGCGTGTTGGTTGATCAACGGCTCTCCGTGTCGGCAAGTCTCCCATCCGGCTCCCACCGAACCACCATGGCACTTGCACCGACTCCCGCGCTTGATCAAACCGCGCACGAATCGTCGTTCGATCATCCTTGTCTATTCGCACTCACTTGAGTTCATTGACCTCACCTGGCATCGTCGATCGTTCGGACCTCGACTCTCCAAGCCTAGTCCGATCATCCTCGCCGTTGACCGTCGTTGACCACCAAGCAACTCGCACAACAATAGACAAGCAAATCGAATCCGGAACAAGTTCTTCACAACTTGACCCACGTTAGTCAAAACATGCATCAGTGGTGGCTAAGAGGTAAGGTTTGAAACCTAGCTCTAATACCATGTTTGAATATAGCCCTTAGCATATTCCAATGGGCCAAAGGCCAATATATAGCATGTACAAGGTAGGAACAAAAGCAAATAACACCCTACACAATATATATATCTAACAATTTGTACCCCATTTTCAGCTCTTTCAAGCCCATACGTTTTGCTGCAGAGAGTAAACATCAAAATTCATCACCTTTGCATTGTTATCAACAACGGATGTAGAAAAAAAACTCAAAGTAAGAAAAATCTACCAACAGATCTTTTCTGCTGAATTATTTTCTTCTTCTGTTGTTCGTACTTGTGTTTTCTGTACAGAACCAACAAAAATGCATTCAAATGATCCTAAAGGGGAGAAATCTGAATAAGAAAAACTGTGAAATCTGAATAAGGAAAAACCTTGCTAGCAGTAGAACTCAAACAAATTCAGAAATCAAATGCATAAAAACTATCTGCCAACATAATGGACCACCACATGAAGGGAGATTGGGAGACAAGCGTATTATTGGTTTAACATGAAGGTTCCATGTACATATTCGACAAAGACGCGGGGTAAGGTTTCCAGCAGACAGGACAGGAGTCACCGGACATTGTTTACTTTAACAATGGACAATCATGTCATGTCCGTTTTGACACCATAGTAGATTTACTTATGGCATGTTCGTTTTGACACCATCTGGAGAAAACTTGTAAAGACCTCTTGCGGTTTGCATTTTGTGCAATGCATAACCTTTTTTAACAAATTGGAACATAAAAGATATCTAAAATAATATTATCAATTAACCTAATTCCATAATGAAAAATGATGGAATGTGATTATGTGAATTAAAATTGTCTGAGAACCTCCAAAATACAGGTTGGTCTGGTGTTAATTGAATAATTGTAACATGTAATCTTTCTCTTCAAAGAGTCGGAGTACCGGGGGATCTCCATCTAGCGACAAAATTGCCTGCAATAATAAAGTATCAGCGATCCTAGTTGGTGTAAAATGCAGCACTAATAATGAATGCTACCTAACTAAAATCTGGCTAAAATTAAACATGTCTTGTGAAACATGAGTGCAGATTGCAAAGCCAGTGTACCTGCAGAGATATCACTGAGCAGGGTATGAAAACCCATTATTTACTAGCTGGTTATCACTGCTTACAGATTTTGTTAATTTAGGAGCGAAATTTGGTAAACTAGCTGGTTTAAGGGATCAGGTGTTTTATGCCAATGTATGACAAATCGCAAGTTATTTCAATCAGCATTGCATTACCAAAGTATGAATTTTCCTATTTAAAAGCCAATATTTTAACTACTCTATTTAATAACAGGCTATACCTAATTAATTACCTACACATGCACTTGCTAATGAACAGCCTTTTGTTCTCGTCTGTATAATTTTATGTTGGAAATGTATGTTTTGGCGAGAAATGCTAGAAGCTTATGATATAAATAGTGTACCAGTATAAGATCATTGTCATCTGCAATTTGAACTGCCTCGCTTACAGATACCACACCAACCTGTGGGGGAGAATAAAGTGGCACCATCGAATAAACAGGTAAGGACATAGGTCGAGCTGCATACAATACTTAAATCTAAAATATGAGACGTTACATAATTGGATATGTGATTTACCATTCTTTTCTGTTCATCCAACAGCCTTACGGTTGACGACCTAACAAAGGGAAGTAGTTTAAAACGTCAATAGAACGAAATGAACACGGTAGGTGCTTGAGTACATACTGAAGAAAAAATACAGCACTACAAGTATTAAAGCACAATTCCGAAGTTAGCATTCCCCTCCTAGACGCCTGCACCATTACAAACCCTCCTCCCCAACACCTTCAGTGAATTACTAGCCTGCAGTCCCACACTCCCACCTCTCATTGAATAGCAGAATTGCTAGCCCGCACAGTCCCACAGTCCCACCTCTCAGTGAGTAACAAGTGAATTGCTAGCCCGCACAGTCCCACACTCCCGCCTATGTAAAACCTGTGCAACCAACCAGGGCAGGAGCAAGAAATCCATCCGTACTCGATTCGCTCGATGTCGAGGGCGGGGTCGTAGTCGGGGTCGGGGCCGCGGTCCCTCCTCCCCCGCCCCCCGCCCCCGCCGAACTCCTCTTCGTCATCCTCCTCTTCACTCTCGTACGAGGAGGAGTACCGCGCGACCACGACGAGCCGCACCCACCTCCACGGCCTGGCCGGGAACCGCGCCGAGGAGGAGGGAGCCGAGGCATGGATGGCGGCGGGCCTGTAAGGGAGGCGGGAGACGGCCGGTGCGAACGCGACGCCGGCGGCGACGCCGACCATGGCCGGTGGCGGTGGTCGGGGCGGGTGGCCGCGGGGGCCTTACTGCTTCGGAGGTTTTTGCCGCGAGAAGAAAAGGGATTAATCCCAACGAGTGGAGGGAGCAGGAGGAGGAGACGAGGGAAATGGGGTCTCGGGTTGTAGGCCTTGGGCTTTGGGTCCTAAGTGGGACCGCATACATCTGGGGCCCGGTTTGGCTGATAAAGTAGGCCCATATTTATGTTGGGCCTGACTAGGATTTTAGTTTTGGAGCTAGGATGTTGGGCCGTTTGTATTTCATCCAAGATGTTGGGCTGAATCTAGAGTGAGATGCAAAGAGACGCAATTATACAGGTCTCTCAATTTGAACGACAGGTCAGATAATAGTGTGGTTGGAACTCGTCTCTTTTCTTTTTCTGTTTGTCATGTTTATGTTGAATTGAACTATGAATTATGGAACATGTTAGGTGAACTTGTCGTGTTTTCCTGATAATTTGGTGTGATTGTTACCGGTTGTCAAAAGGATCGTGAATCGTAGGATGGAAGTAGAATCTAATATTCTATTTGATTCTACCAAAGAAATATTTTTAAAATCTACATTGTATTTTAACATTTCTATATTTTTTAAACTGTACTTTTAGAACTTTTTTTTAACCAAAATATAGTGCAAAGGAATTGCATTTTAACACTTCTACATTTTTTAATTATACTTTTAGAACTTTTGTTTACCAAAATATAGTGCAAATGAAAGATCATTAGTTATTTATACATATTATAATGGATATGAAGAAATGAAAAGTAAATTTTACAATGAAAGGGGTATATGCAAATAATTATTTATAATAGATTGGTAGAATCGGGTAGGATAGTATGAAATCGTGATTTAATGATCCTATAAAATTTTTGTTAGAATCGTAATAATATTAATATTCTACTAAATTAAGACTCTACTATAGGATCGGATCGGTCTAATTAATCTGGATTGTAGAATCATAAGACTAGAATCGGGATTCTAACAACTTTGCTGGTTACCGCCACATGGATTTGTTGTTATTATTTTGGATTATCTAACCAAGGGAGCACGTATTATGGAGTGTATGTAGTACCAGCACCATGCATGTATTATTGGAGATTTGTTGGACTCTTGTTTATACGTCATTGTAGTTGTTAACCTTTTTGTCTGTCCAAGAATGGACATCTTTCCTCCCTCACATCCTCACTCAATGGATCGCAAGGTTGGTGGCGGTGGCCTCCCCGGCCTCCAGGGCTCCAGTGAGGCAGCGGTTGCCCTATCGCTTATTATTCGTTTCACTAGTGTCTGAAACCTTGAAAGGTACACAAGCGTATCACGTTTTCATGGTCGCCTTCTAAACAATTCAGACCTCGTTTCATTCATGTCTCTTTTCTGTCATTTTTGGCCGATCAATGACTCCGTTGTCAGTGTCACGGTCTTTGTTTCTCTAGCAAAATCCGTTGCCATCTTCAGTGTCAATTGCGGCCATTCAACTGGACCGATAGCTTTCAATATTTCTTCGAGAATTCTAAACCATTTGCAAACAATCTCTCTGTCATGTAAGGTTGCAAGTTCGGTTGATTGCTGCCGTATCCTTCGGGTATTCGGTCATATTATGTAACTTCGAGGTGAAAGGAACAGCGAAACAATCACGTCTCCTCATTTTGGAAAGCACGAAAGCCGAAAAACTTTGCCTTCCGAAGGCAAATTTATCGGAGACGAGGGAGGCAACCTGATAACTACCGAAATGGATTTTTATGTTAATACAGAGGACCTATAATATTGTGCTACGTGTATCAGCATACGGTTCCTATATTTGGATTAAAAAACAGGTCTAATCAGTAGATACAGTATTTTACTACAGTAAAACTGCGGTGATAGATACTTTCTTGTGCTACAGTAGCACTGCCTCGCACGCTCCAAAAAAAAAAACCACTGTTTGTGCAGCGATTGGCGGATCCCATCCGATAAGTACGGTACAATGGGCATTCACAAGAGGCACAGTAGTAGCATATTCTGCATGCACGTGCAACACAATTATTGGCTGCCTCTCCCGCCGTACGGGAGAGTGTCCCCGCCGAGCGCTAGTGGTGGAGCGGAAAACGTCGCACCAGTCCACCTGTTCCAACTTGCTTTGCCCCACATCGAAAAAAATAGCGAGCGATACACCGCACAGATAACTCCCAAGAATTGTTACAGTGTACGCTCGCTGCCTGGCAAAGAGACCGACGAGCCGAAATGTTGCCGCGGTTTCGGTCTCACAGGAGGAGGGGGCCGTACGTGGCAAGCAGGTCGCGGTAAAACGCGCGGAACGCGTCCATCTCCCTGCGCGGCAGCGCCAGCCCGACCTCGATGCCGCCGTCCCCGTCGCGGCGGCCGCTCTCCGCCAGCGCCAGCGCGCCCGTCCGCTCCACCGACACGATCTCCACCTTCCGCGGCCGGCCCCACGGCGCGCCCAAATCCGTCGCGTACACGCCCAACTTCGGCGACCCGGCCACCGTCACCGCGCGCGCCGAGGCGTACTCCCGCACGCACCGCACCCACCCGCGCGCGTCCCGGAACACCCGCCCTTGCTCCGCGAGCTCCTCGATCACCCGCCAAATGGCCGCAGAGGCGGCCGCCGCGGTGAGGCCGCTCCGCTTGGCCTCCACGCGGCAGAGCCCCAGGCAGTTGCCGAAGTAGTTCGCCGGTATCGGAGGGCTCGTGCGGGGCTTGCACCCGGTCACGAACCCGAAGTGCGCGTTGCCTCCTGCGGCGCTGAAGTCCGTGTTGCCGCGAGCGTGCACGATGCCGGCCCACGCGGCGCCACACGCCAGCGCGTAGGGCGAGCACCGCGCCGAGGTCTCCGACTCGACGTGCCTTCCCAGACTGCGGAGCAGTTTGTCCGTGAACCGGAACGTCGCGAGCACGACGCCCGGCCGCCGGCTGAGGTCCCATTCGTCGAGCCGCTTATCGTCGGCTACCGCGAGAGCCCTGTGGTCGAGAATAAATGCCTCCCGGAGCTTGGCGTCGTCTCGCAAGACGCTGCGGTCGAACAGCGGGGGCGCGTCCACCACCACATTCCTGCACTCGGGGCCGAGGCGGTGGGTGGTAGCCCACGTCTTCATGAAGTGCACGTAGCTGGAGCCGTCGGCCACGGCGTGGTGCAGCGTCGTGCCGATGCAAATCCCGGCACGAGGAAACACGGTGACCTGGACGGCGAGGACGTCCTGAGACTGAGAGGCACCATGTTTTGGCAGAGGAGGCAGCAGCGAACGGAGCCTCGCGGTGTCGCGCGCGTGGTCGCCGGCCAGGTCGTGGAAGTCGTCGCCGCCGACTGCCACGGTCAGGCGGACAGAGTCGCCGTCCGAGAACACGACCTCGGGCGCCGCGACCTCCGGTATCCTGCACGTCAGCTTCCCGACCAAGGGGTAGAAATGGTGTAGCGTGGCAGCCAGGGAATGCTTGAACAGGGGCAGCTCGCGGAGAAGGAACTCGGGGACGTCGAGGAGGTTGGCGTTGTCGTAGAAGAAGAGGCGCTGCACGGGCGGGAAGTCCCAGAAGACGAGGTCGAAGAACGTGAGCGGCAGGGCCCGTGGCTGCCTGGCCGCCGGCGCCGCCGACGGCGAGACCTGGTATTGCTCCAGGATAGTCACGGGCTGAAGTGGTCCCGGCGCCATCGTGGCCGACTGTCTCTTGGCTAGCTGCAATAGTGCTTTTCCTCTGGCTCTGTTTCAATGGCAGGTCTCGGTTCTTTTTTTCGTGGCGCGGATAATTAGCGAGCGAGAGGACCAGCAGAAAGCATAAATCCATGGACCCACTTGCACAGTGGCACACTGACACCCCTAGGAAAATGATACCTTGTTTTTTTCTTAGGTCACCTCAATAATACACTAATTTCTATGAGATCACTCCGACAATGCCATTATTTTTCCTGCCACGTGCTCATTGTGATACCCCCATGAGAATATCTTTTTCAAACAAACGAATAAGAAATTTAGGTCTAAAACCTTGTGAGTTGTGTACTGTGTATACCACACTTGCGGTGGCGATCCCTCTGCCTTGGAAAAATGGTTAAAAATATATGTATATAATTCTCAGAACTTTAGAACATGAAAGTTGCGCCAAATCACCAATCAATATTCCGCTCAAAACAGAAACACCAATCAATATTGTACGGAGTAAGCACATTGCATCAAAATACTAAGAGCCTCTGCAGGACGATTCATATGCGCAACTTGCAGTATTCTAAACACAACGGGTTCTCCAGGTATCTTGGTGCAAGCGTCAGGTGCAGACAAGCGATCGAATGCTGACGCTGACATTGGCAGTGACGACATGGTAATTGTTGTGAATAATACAGCGAGAAATAGCAACAGATGACATAAATTTTACATAAAATTTTTTTTTATAAAAAACCCACAGAGGGATGAAAGCGATACTAGCGGCCTGAATTTGTAACGACACATTAAAAACTACGTATAAAAATAGATCCATGAGTAAAAGTTGAAAAAAAAAAACAGGATATATGTCACACTCAAACTCAACGTTATTATCGTTGAGGAGCCATCAAGGCATCAACGGGCCAGCTTATACGGCGACGCGGGAACCATAGATGGAAGATAGGTAGCTCTTCCTACCTATTATCGTTTATTTTTTCAGCTGCTATAAACGGCGCGGGCCCTCTCTCCCCCACAGAGCCATGCAAGTGATGCTGAAACGTTGAAACACGCCGGAAGCACCTCGTTGTCCATGTGACGACCCAAAAGGCACTGTGTAGCGTGGCGACGGGTCGGGAAGTGACAAATTCTGCGTCGCATCACCGGCGTTAATTAGGAATCGGAGCTTAGCGCCGAACAGTATACACGCATGTGTTGCCAACTTGCCGTCCTCCCGACGATTCTGGTCTTCTGGAGCGATCGGCTCAATAAAGCATCCGCGGCCACTTGTTGCTGCTAGTGACCGCGTTTGGCCCGCGCGCGCCATCACCGGCGGCCGGCTTAAGCCACATGGCACGCCGGAACATGGCGCATGAGCCACGGCTGGTCCATTCGACACATATTGCTTTCGTCTATTAAATTACCGACTGCTTTCATAGCTCGTATTACTACAGAGAAATTCTCCTCTCTCTCTCTCTCTTCTCTGAAGTGCACGTTTGCTTAAAATAGATCCCATGCCAAACGTATCGGTATGCTTGTGAAACGAATGGTATGGATCGATTGTAGTAGCCAACCGCGTGTTTGGTTTTCTGGTGAGCAAGGAGTGTTATTGGAAGCACGAAATGTAGAGAAGTTTCTCATTTCGTTATTCAATCGTAAGCTAGATACGCTTATCATGGCGCTGAAGCCTCAAGGTCACAATTCTTTACTTCCCAATGCGTAATGTCTTATCAGTGGGCCCAATCAATCTCTCTCCCTCTCCTCTCCCACCGACTACCCCCTCTATTCCCTCACCCATCTCACCCTCGCCTCCCCACTCTCTGCTCTCCATTGACCCCCTTCGCCTTCGACAGCCTTCCATGATCCGTTGCTGCACCCTCTCTCTCCTCGTACGGTTTCTCCATTGGCCACTTTGCCCACCCTCATCGGCGCCCGCTGTCCCGTCCGCCTTCGCCACCTCCTCCCCTCTCCTTCGCCTGTCTCCTCCCGAATCTGGTCGGATTTGCTTTGACAACGCCCGGATCCGGCCGGATCTGAGACTCCCCCACTGAGGTAGCCATGTCGCGGTGGGGCGCTGGCTGGTGTGTGACGGCGAGTGTGAGGGCAGCTAGCATGGCGATGTGCTTGGGTGCGGTGGCAAGCGGCTCGGTCGTGCCGCAACATGCACGCGCGATGGTGAGCGCGGCAGCCCGCAACAACGAGCGTAGTGAGGAGGTCGGGCGCAGCATCGGTTAGATCAGTCACGCGGCGGGCGAGCGACACAATGGCCATGGCAAGCGACACGGCCACAGTGGGTGACGCGGTGGCCACGGCAGAAGACGGCGAGCGACACAGGCAACGACGATGAGGACATGACACCATTTAATACAGTGCCCCTAACAAATAAGGATCTATCTACACAGAATGTGACAGTTTTCTATGTAAAAAACTGTCACATTTTAAAAATTTATTTACAACTTTATTATACATAAATTACAGTAAATTATTTATGTAATTTTGATTCTTGATCGCTGTAATTATTTTTAAAAGTCTTAATAACTCATATTTTCATTACATAATTCAAAATCTGCCGTCCGAGAACACGACCTCGGGCGCCGCGACCTCCGGTATCCTGCACGTCAGCTTCCCGACCAAGGGGTAGAAATGGTGTAGCGTGGCAGCCAGGGAATGCTTGAACAGGGGCAGCTCGCGGAGAAGGAACTCGGGGACGTCGAGGAGGTTGGCGTTGTCGTAGAAGAAGAGGCGCTGCACGGGCGGGAAGTCCCAGAAGACGAGGTCGAAGAACGTGAGCGGCAGGGCCCGTGGCTGCCTGGCCGCCGGCGCCGCCGACGGCGAGACCTGGTATTGCTCCAGGATAGTCACGGGCTGAAGTGGTCCCGGCGCCATCGTGGCCGACTGTCTCTTGGCTAGCTGCAATAGTGCTTTTCCTCTGGCTCTGTTTCAATGGCAGGTCTCGGTTCTTTTTTTCGTGGCGCGGATAATTAGCGAGCGAGAGGACCAGCAGAAAGCATAAATCCATGGACCCACTTGCACAGTGGCACAGTGGCACACTGACACCCCTAGGAAAATGATACCTTGTTTTTTTCTTAGGTCACCTCAATAATACACTAATTTCTATGAGATCACTCCGACAATGCCATTATTTTTCCTGCCACGTGCTCATTGTGATACCCCCATGAGAATATCTTTTTCAAACAAACAAATAAGAAATTTAGGTCTAAAACCTTGTGAGTTGTGTACTGTGTATACCACACTTGCGGTGGCGATCCCTCTGCCTTGGAAAAATGGTTAAAAATATATGTATATAATTCTCAGAACTTTAGAACATGAAAGTTGCGCCAAATCACCAATCAATATTCCGCTCAAAACAGAAACACCAATCAATATTGTACGGAGTAAGCACATAGCATCAAAATACTAAGAGCCTCTGCAGGACGATTCATATGCGCAACTTGCAGTATTCTAAACACAACGGGTTCTCCAGGTATCTTGGTGCAAGCGTCAGGTGCAGACAAGCGATCGAATGCTGACGCTGACATTGGGGGGGGGGGGGGGGGGGGGGGGGGGGGGGGGGGGGGGGGGGGGGGGGGGGGGGGGGGGGGGGGGGGGGGGGGGGGGGAAAAAAAAAAAAAAAAAAAAAAAAAAAAAAAAAAAAAAAAAAAAAAAAAAAAAAAAAAAAAAAAAAAAAAAAAAAAAAAAAAAAAAAAAAAAAAAAAAAAAAAAAAAAAAAATCGGCTCAATAAAGCATCCGCGGCCACTTGTTGCTGCTAGTGACCGCGTTTGGCCCGCGCGCGCCATCACCGGCGGCCGGCTTAAGCCACATGGCACGCCGGAACATGGCGCATGAGCCACGGCTGGTCCATTCGACACATATTGCTTTCGTCTATTAAATTACCGACTGCTTTCATAGCTCGTATTACTACAGAGAAATTCTCCTCTCTCTCTCTCTCTTCTGAAGTGCACGTTTGCTTAAAATAGATCCCATGCCAAACGTATCGGTATGCTTGTGAAACGAATGGTATGGATCGATTGTAGTAGCCAACCGCGTGTTTGGTTTTCTGGTGAGCAAGGAGTGTTATTGGAAGCACGAAATGTAGAGAAGTTTCTCATTTCGTTATTCAATCGTAAGCTAGATACGCTTATCATGGCGCTGAAGCCTCAAGGTCACAATTCTTTACTTCCCAATGCGTAATGTCTTATCAGTGGGCCCAATCAATCTCTCTCCCCTCTCCTCTCTCCCACCGACTACCCCCTCTATTCCCTCACCCATCTCACCCTCGCCTCCCCACTCTCTGCTCTCCATTGACCCCTTCGCCTTCGACAGCCTTCCATGATCCGTTGCTGCACCCTCTCTCCTCGTACGGTTTCTCCATTGGCCACTTTGCCCACCCTCATCGGCGCCCGCTGTCCCGTCCGCCTTCGCCACCTCCTCCCTCTCCTTCGCCTGTCTCCTCCCGAATCTGGTCGGATTTGCTTTGACAACGCCCGGATCCGGCCGGATCTGAGACTCCCCACTGAGGTAGCCATGTCGCGGTGGGGCGCTGGCTGGTGTGTGACGGCGAGTGTGAGGGCAGCGAGGAAACACGGTGACCTGGACGGCGAGGACGTCCTGAGACTGAGAGGCACCATGTTTTGGCAGAGGAGGCAGCAGCGAACGGAGCCTCGCGGTGTCGCGCGCGTGGTCGCCGGCCAGGTCGTGGAAGTCGTCGCCGCCGACTGCCACGGTCAGGCGGACAGAGTCGCCGTCCGAGAACACGACCTCGGGCGCCGCGACCTCCGGTATCCTGCACGTCAGCTTCCCGACCAAGGGGTAGAAATGGTGTAGCGTGGCAGCCAGGGAATGCTTGAACAGGGGCAGCTCGCGGAGAAGGAACTCGGGGACGTCGAGGAGGTTGGCGTTGTCGTAGAAGAAGAGGCGCTGCACGGGCGGGAAGTCCCAGAAGACGAGGTCGAAGAACGTGAGCGGCAGGGCCCGTGGCTGCCTGGCCGCCGGCGCCGCCGACGGCGAGACCTGGTATTGCTCCAGGATAGTCACGGGCTGAAGTGGTCCCGGCGCCATCGTGGCCGACTGTCTCTTGGCTAGCTGCAATAGTGCTTTTCCTCTGGCTCTGTTTCAATGGCAGGTCTCGGTTCTTTTTTTCGTGGCGCGGATAATTAGCGAGCGAGAGGACCAGCAGAAAGCATAAATCCATGGACCCACTTGCACAGTGGCACAGTGGCACACTGACACCCCTAGGAAAATGATACCTTGTTTTTTTCTTAGGTCACCTCAATAATACACTAATTTCTATGAGATCACTCCGACAATGCCATTATTTTTCCTGCCACGTGCTCATTGTGATACCCCCATGAGAATATCTTTTTCAAACAAACAAATAAGAAATTTAGGTCTAAAACCTTGTGAGTTGTGTACTGTGTATACCACACTTGCGGTGGCGATCCCTCTGCCTTGGAAAAATGGTTAAAAATATATGTATATAATTCTCAGAACTTTAGAACATGAAAGTTGCGCCAAATCACCAATCAATATTCCGCTCAAAACAGAAACACCAATCAATATTGTACGGAGTAAGCACATAGCATCAAAATACTAAGAGCCTCTGCAGGACGATTCATATGCGCAACTTGCAGTATTCTAAACACAACGGGTTCTCCAGGTATCTTGGTGCAAGCGTCAGGTGCAGACAAGCGATCGAATGCTGACGCTGACATTGGCAGTGACGACATGGTAATTGTTGTGAATAATACAGCGAGAAATAGCAACAGATGACATAAATTTTACATAATTTTTTTATATATATAAAACCCACAGAGGGATGAAAGCGATACTAGCGGCCTGAATTTGTAACGACACATTAAAAACTACGTATAAAAATAGATCCATGAGTAAAAGTTGAAAAAAAAAAACAGGATATATGTCACACTCAAACTCAACGTTATTATCGTTGAGGAGCCATCAACGGGCCAGCTTATACGGCGACGCGCGAACCATAGATGGAAGATAGGTAGCTCTTCCTACCTATTCTCGTTTATTTTTTCCAGTTGCTATAAACGGCGCGGCCCCTCTCTCCCCCACAGAGCCATGCAAGTGATGCTGAAACGTTGAAACGCCGGAAGCACCTCGTTGTCCATGTGACGACCCAAAAGGCACTGTGTAGCGTGGCGACGGGTCGGGAAGTGACAAATTCTGCGTCGCATCACCGGCGTTAATTAGGAATCGGAGCTTAGCGCCGAACAGTATACACGCATGTGTTGCCAACTTGCCGTCCTCCCGACGATTCTGGTCTTCTGGAGCGATCGGCTCAATAAAGCATCCGCGGCCACTTGTTGCTGCTAGTGACCGCGTTTGGCCCGCGCGCGCCATCACCGGCGGCCGGCTTAAGCCACATGGCACGCCGGAACATGGCGCATGAGCCACGGCTGGTCCATTCGACACATATTGCTTTCGTCTATTAAATTACCGACTGCTTTCATAGCTCGTATTACTACAGAGAAATTCTCCCCTCTCTCTCTCTCTCTCTTCTCTGAAGTGCACGTTTGCTTAAAATAGATCCCATGCCAAACGTATCGGTATGCTTGTGAAACGAATGGTATGGATCGATTGTAGTAGCCAACCGCGTGTTTGGTTTTCTGGTGAGCAAGGAGTGTTATTGGAAGCACGAAATGTAGAGAAGTTTCTCATTTCGTTATTCAATCGTAAGCTAGATACGCTTATCATGGCGCTGAAGCCTCAAGGTCACAATTCTTTACTTCCCAATGCGTAATGTCTTATCAGTGGGCCCAATCAATCTCTCTCCCCTCTCCTCTCTCCCACCGACTACCCCCTCTATTCCCTCACCCATCTCACCCTCGCCTCCCCACTCTCTGCTCTCCATTGACCCCCTTCGCCTTCGACAGCCTTCCATGATCCGTTGCTGCACCCTCTCTCTCCTCGTACGGTTTCTCCATTGGCCACTTTGCCCACCCTCATCGGCGCCCGCTATCCCGTCCGCCTTCGCCACCTCCTCCCCTCTCCTTCGCCTGTCTCCTCCCGAATCTGGTCGGATTTGCTTTGACAACGCCCGGATCCGGCCGGATCTGAGACTCCCCCACTGAGGTAGCCATGTCTAGGTGGGGCGCTGGCTGGTGTGTGACGGCGAGTGTGAGGGCAGCTAGCATGGCGATGTGCTTGGGTGCGGTGGCAAGCGGCTCGGTCGTGCCGCAACATGCACGCGCGATGGTGAGCGCGGCAGCCCGCAACAACGAGCGTAGTGAGGAGGTCGGGCGCAGCATCGGTTAGATCAGTCACGCGGCGGGCGAGCGACACAATGGCCATGGCAAGCGACACGGCCACAGTGGGTGACGCGGTGGCCACGGCAGAAGACGGCGAGCGACACAGGCAACGACGATGAGGACATGACACCATTTAATGCAGTGCCCCTAACAAATAATGTATATAGACGCATACTCTCATTCCCAATGCAAGATTTTGCCATTTATTAATGATTGGATTGCGTGACTATGCAATATCCCCTGTCTATCTCTCAGGGAATATTCAATAGTGTTATCTTTAATTTTGTTATATCAACTCCACGTCATCGAAAGACAGATTTATTTAGATACAACATCTCTAATAAGCTGTCTGTAGCAAATTATCTCTAACATTTATGCTAAACTTATAATATTCTCACTCTTTCACCCCTTTCTTACATATACAGATTGTTTTGTCTTGGTTCGTGTATAGAGATGATTGTTTGAGGAAGAGACGGCTATCATTCTCTCTGTTCTATCTATAATTTTGCTGACATAAAAGGGCTAATCGACGGCTGACATAACATTATTAGAGATGCCTTAACTCTGTGCCACATCATCTTTCATCTTACGTGGATCATACGTGGATAGCTAATTAACTCTATGAACAATGTACAGGATGGATCATTGTAAGTGCCCAGGAGAAAACGTCTGCTAGATAATGCAAATTAAGCGAGTAATCGATGTGCACGTTGCCATGTGCTGTTTCACTGTCCCAAGGCCCAAGCCCTTATTTAATTATTAAAACGCGCCACCCTCTATTCGTAGCATCAAGAACAAATTAAGCTTCTAGTGCTTATATATAGTCACGTGCGCACCCATCCATACCGTGTCTACCAAAATAATGTCTTCCACACCTTCCCACCTCATGACCGGCGCCAGCGCGGCGGCGGAGCCATTCCGCGTGTTCGTCGGCTACGACTCCCGCGAGGACATCGCGTACCGCGTGTGCCGGCGCTCGCTGCTGCGGCGCTCCTCCGTGCCGCTGGAGGTCATCCCGATCGTCCAGCAGGAGCTCCGCGCGGCGGGGCTGTACTGGCGGGAGCGCGGCCCCACGGAGAGCACCGAGTTCTCCTTCACCCGCTTCCTGACGCCCTACCTCGCCGGCTACGGCGGCTGGGCGCTCTTCGTCGACTGCGACTTCCTCTTCGTCGCCGACGTCGCGGAGCTCGCGCGCCTGGCCGACCCGCGCTACGCTGTCCTCTGCGTGCACCACGACTACGCGCCCAAGGAGGCCACCAAGATGGACGGCGCCGTGCAGACGGTGTACCCGCGCAAGAACTGGTCGTCCATGGTGCTCTTCAACTGCGGCCACCCCAAGAACCGCGCCGCGCTCACGCCGGAGGCCGTGAGCACGCGGAGCGGCGCGTACCTGCACCGCTTCATGTGGCTCGACGACGCCGAGGTCGGCGAGGTGCCGTTCGTGTGGAACTTCCTCGTGGGGCACAACCGCGTCGACCCCGCTGACGTGGCCGGGACGGCGCCGCTCGCGATACACTACACGTCGGGCGGGCCGTGGTTCGAGCGGTACAGGGACTGCGAGTTCGCCGAGCTCTGGATCCAGGAGCGCGAGGCGTACGAGGCCGAGGAGAAGGAGAACGAAGAGGAGATTAGAGCCATCCAGGCAGCCGTGCCATCTGCGGTTTCGGTGGACGCGTGATGTCTTCCTTATCTTAAGCCGGGTGCTTATCGTGCGCGCGTCCAGTCGTACTTTTTGTTGTCGCTGCGGGATTATGTCACAGAGTACGTGCATGGTGTGTACGGTAATATCATGCTCTGATACGTAAAGTATGTAACTATACATATACGTACGTGCGACTCCTGTGTCACATATTATCGTGTAATAAGCTAGATATTGCATATCACGCACAAGAAAGCAGAATAATAAAACGCGGAGCTATTTTTTTTTCTTTTTGTAGAAACAGTAGAGAATCAGAGAACATGAGACATGGATTCACGTGCATGAAGACGGATATCACTATTTAGGCAGAAATTGCAAGGACGAGGAATTTCGGTGTATTCAATCATATAACAAAGAAATAATAGTCTCTAACGGATAAGAAAACTGAATCATGTGCTACTCAACGTCAAATCTGACACAGGTTGACACCTGTGTAGCCAGAGACGCGACGACGAATTTTTATCATATACATAAGTGGATCTGTGCAGGCTGGAAAACGTACCCACGGGTTCCTACGTCCCAAAAGCTAGCTAGGCTGCCTCTGTCGCCCCGTGCATGTACCAGCTAGACTAATAGTACGACTAATACATACAAGTCTGTCTGTTTGCTAAATAACCTAGCTTATTTACTCGATCGTGCCTTCTCCATTTGTAGTATGTTGTACTGGTTGGTTTTGACAGCTCCGCAGCAACAATAAGACGACCCTTGTCAATTTGCACTGGTACAATAAGTACATGTAATTTGCATCGAAGTCTCCTTCCTTCCGGGGAAAAAAAACAAGCCTGCCTCACCCCAAGTCTCGCCCTGCTGGGTGAGTGAGCACCAAAGAGAGGAGGTCAAGTCCAGTGATAGGGAAATGCAGCCCAGTTGCCTTGGCCTAGCTAGCCCAATCTCGTCGCACTCGCAGACTCCAGGAACGCTCGCAGCGCACGCCGTGTCGCCGTCCGCCCGCTCCCTCACCCGACGGGCACGAGTGCACCGCGCACGTTTCAACAACCAGCTTTACTCAGTACGGCCGCCTCCAAAACGACGGACGCCACTGAGCAGCGCGCTGCTGGGTGGAAATCTGCCTTGGCTGTCGCGCGCGCGGCCGGGCGGGCGGGCGGGCGGATGGGAGATGAGGTCGGGCGCCGCGCTTACGGGCGCGTTGGCCGCCAAATTAAAGGCACGCCGTGGCCGGCGGTTCAAGAAGGACGGTGACGGCAACTGGTTGGCGCCGTTGCAGTAGCGGAGGCTCGACGAGCTAGTAGCCGAGGCATGCAGCATGCAGATCTGCTGGTGTGGGGGGGGGCAATGGACGCGGACGCAACACGCGCGCATGCGATCAGAATAATTCAGATCTGCACAGGTCGATGCATGGCGGCAACCTCAACTTGCTCGCGTGATTTGCGCCGATCGACCGAGTGCAAGTCCACGGACGGGACGAGATATTCACGAACTGCAGGCTGCCACCACGAGCGATGCCGTTGCTAGCTTGGAACCAACCAATTCAAACAGTTGTTTTTGAACATGCTTGGAAACAGCAGCTGCCGGGACCAGACAGAAACAGTGGTGCTAGCTAGTAGCTAGACAGCGCATGCCGCTCTGCCAGTGGCCATCATTGCTCGCAACTCGCAAGACAAGTGTTCTGCTACCATATGTCAGGATCCTAGCAGTCCACCGTGCAATGCAACGTGCAAGAATGCAACCAGCTGGACTCGTCGGACACGTACGTAGCATGTTCAAGATGTGCAGCGCACGTACGTACATGTTTCCTCCTTCACAACCAACTCCTAGCCACTTCCAATCATATTCCAGCCACCCTGTCGATCAATCCTTTACACAGCGCGCGAGATGCAAAAACAGCTAAAGGGAAATTTTCTGTCATGTCAAGCTAGCTCCCAGTTTGTGCACTATGCAGTAGGCATGCAGGAACTGTAACCTGGACGACAGGGGATGGAATCGACACAGCTCGATGTTCTCGCGTATATGTACAGGAGGAAATTGACATGCAACATGGTTCCCAGTCCCAGATATATGTGTGTGTATATGCAGAATTAGCACTGCCAGTTGTGAGAGCAAAATGGAGGACACTGATCGACCGGAAAGAAGGTCCATACCCGGCTGTCCTCGTCAGTCCAACAACACTTGTCGCTCACGCGTGTTCTCTTATGAATCTCTCGATCGATCAGTCATGCCATTGCCAATAGCAACGAGGACTTCTACTACGGAGATTCTTCCTTCCACGTCTGAAATGATGCTCATCTGATCAACATAACAAAAGAACACCTCATTGCATTTCCGACCATTCGCCAGTTGATTTCCATGTCGTTCCAAAAGGAAAGCCTCCTTTTCAGGGTCTAGTGTGCATGCTTGCATGTGGATTGTCTGCCCCCTGCAATTGGAGATGAATGCGAGCATGTGTTGTGGGCACAGGGCGCCCGGTGCATCTGGGCATGCCTCACCTTTCAGGCTTTCAAAGAGTAATTAACACCATGCGTACTTGCATGATCCATGTTCTTTCTCTGAAGAAATAATGATCTCATGAACCTTCATGGTGCTGAAAGTTGAGCCATGGAAGTACTAAATAAAGGGCCATTACATTTGCATGAAAACCAAGCTGTGTCCCTCCTTTCTTGTGTTGCCTTATGTTATGATGTTTATCCTATCATAGAAATGGAAACCTCAGCTGTGATGCATGTTTTGCTGCTAGCTTGGGGTTTCAGAATTCAGATCCGTTTGACCTCACTTGGTTGCAAATCTCTCTCTGGAATGGCAGTTCCATCTTTAGTTTCAGATCTGAATAAAACAGTCTCTAGTACTGTTTAGTTTACAAAAATCGTTACCCAAATACTAACCGTGACTGGAACGTCGGCCCCACCAATGTGCCAAATCGCCTGCCCCCCTTGGGCCTGAACACATGCAGTGATGTAGAGAGTAATTTGATAGTCTGTGTGTCGGTGGGAACCATACTGAATTTCTTGTAACGAGCATGTCTAGGGAAAAAATCATTCTCAGAAGAAAACAAAGCAATAAAATGGCATTGAATTCTTGTGCCAAACATTTGGCCATTTTTAAAAATAATATTTATTCAAAAGATAATTACAAAAATAAATATTCATTTTTTTTAAACAAAATAGACCCATGTTGCCATTTCAAATGGCGAAATGATCCTATCGTCATTCCAATTGACGACATTATCCCTTTCGCCAATTGGAACAGTGCCGAGAGGGTTTTGTCGCCAATTGAACTGGCGATAGGATCATTTCGCCATTTCAAATGGCGACAGGAACTTGTCGCCAGCTCAATTGGCGACAGAAACTGTCGTCGTTTGGAATGTCGACATGACCCTATATTTAAATTTTTAATATATGTGTAGAGAATTCGGCCTAAAGTTATGGTGTATTTCACAAAAAAAATTGGTAATCCCTTGAAGTGTCCTCATAGTTCATAATCCAAAATTGGACCAGCGGTGTGGGGGATGAAAAAGATATTTGGGTGTAGAATTGTCACGCACGCTGTTGTCCCGATTGTATTGTTCGTGGAACCAATTCTTTTGAAAAAAAGATTACGTAATATTTAATAGTCAAAATACTTTGAAAAAGAGATGTAAGTTTGAAAGACTTTATAATTTAATTGTGAATTACATGGCGCGCTGGGTTTGGTTACTTACATTAGAAATGCCAACATGCACAAATCAACAAACCAAAATACACATACGATACATGTGCGCCACAACGTCCGGCATGTCGATTGCTTCGAGTATGGCGATCGAATGAGGTCCCCGCGACGCCGTCCGGACCGACGATGTCTTCTTCATCTTGTGCATTTCTTGTAGGGTATTTTCTTGAAGATGTGCCCAGACTACTTGTAAATGGAACACTTCTTCGTACGACGCCCTGTTTCTGCTTCATCCACGTCGTTCCTAGTACGCCATACCTGTCGTCGGCCAACCTTTTCCTTCAACCTATCAATGTCCGCGGCCCAGATAAGTTGCCCCTAGGTCGGATGACCACTAAAATGGCCAACCACGCCGTAACCATACAGCTCTGGACTACAAGTTTGTATCACCTCTTCCTTGTTGAAATAATTAGAGAGGTACTGGCTGGGATGCTGCTCCACTATCGAACATGCGACCATGACATGTGAGCATGGCTTATGAAGAAGAAGAGGCTTGTTGTAAGTGCATATACAACTAGTGCGGTGTAGCGTGCACTCGTAGGTAATCCTCTCGCGGTTCATCCCGCGGCGTCCTTTATCCCTGGACAATATCTCGAAGCAAAACTCCCTTGTGCCCATCTCGAATGCCAGTGCATCTCACCCTTCTTGCTCTTCTCCTCCATGTTCTTGGTGATCATGATGGAGTACAGTACGTTGTCATTTGCCATCGAGCGTGACATGTTGTTGCTTCTATCAACAAAATAATTTATGGTACCGTGGAGAATTGCCTCCATAATACCAACCAAAGGGACACACTTGACGCCGTGTATGATCCAATTGTACATCTTGGCTAAATTGGGTGTCATGACACTATATCGAGCACCACCCCTATCATGTAGCAGCGGCCACTTCTCTTTAGGCTTGTGCTCAATCCAGGCTGAGAAATATTTCACCTGCACCCTCCCCACACGAGGATCATCTGTGGGTAACTGTGGTAACGCTTCAGGGGCCTGGTCAGCGCTTGTAGAGGCCTTTTTCGTTGCCTCCCTTCTGTGCGTCTAGGTCCGATCATCCAAAATCTTTCAGAGTGCGTCAAACTTTCACTGCTGGTTCTGGTTGCACATCTGTTTGAATAAGTTCATCAAGTCATTGTTGTAGAACCGCTTGTAGAAGTTTGCACACAAGTGCTTTATGCACCACCTGCTCTGCAGATTCACCCATGGAAGTGGTTCATTATTTTCTTGTTGTAGCTGAGTTATTGCACTCAGCAGCATGCATGCCGATCATGTATGACGTATACGTTAGGACGACTTGTACAATGGACACCACTATAGAAAAGGTAGTCACAGACGGTTTTGTGAGCCGTCTGATTTTATAGGTCAGTAATGATATGAGGGCACCGCAGACGGTTTTTGAACTGTCTGTGATGCGTACTGTCACTGACGGTTATTAACACAGAACCGTCTGTGATAGCTAATGTATCGTAGATGGTTTGTCCTAAGGAACCGTCTGTGATAGTTTCTTCTCTATGAAATCTTCAAGCAGTGGCTGCTTGTGCCTTTAAAACCGACTTCATCACACACACACGCACATATATACATATACATATATAGTTTGTAGTCCGTCAGCTAATTCGAGCCCTGAATTAAGCTAGCTAGCTCGCTCTTTGGGCATTCTTCCTAAACGTGCTAACCACAACCTATTTCATTAAACATGACACACTAGAGTGTGTGATTTGCTTCATGCAACAGAAGCAAATCCTACCGTGGCATGAAGCAAATTACACACTCCAGTGTGTCAGGTTCGATGAAGTAGGCCGTGGTTCTCTTGCACGTTTAGGATGAACGCATGAGGAGCTAGCTACTAGCTAGCTCAAGTTAATCAAGGACTCAATATATATATATATATATATATATATATATATATATATATATATATATATATATATGGCTGCTTGGAGATTTCATAGAGAAGAGATCAGGAATTGAATATTGGTAGGACCCTGAGCCGCAAGGGAGGAGGCGGGCCCGACTCGGGGGAGGAGGGGCGCCGGGTTCGGGGAAATAATTGACCGAGATAACATATAAACATGTAATTTCTGTAAGTCAATTAACCAAGATAAAATGCTCAAGAGATAAGATAAGCAACCATATGAAAATAACATATTGCTCAGTTTTGGATGTTTATGATTGCTTTCAGATATAGAGTTGCAAAAGAAGTAAATCTTGGCCTTCTTGATACTTGCCAATATTCTTTATCAATTAAATGTGATAACAATAAATAAGACTTTTGAGCTCAAATAACGCTTCACTAGAATATCAAGAAGTAACTTCTAAAACATCAGTTTTAAACTTTTAGTCATCAGAAGGCCATTCAACTAACAGTGTGCAGAAATGCTATATTATCATATTAGCCCATTAGTAACCAGTTAAATGAAAACTCAACAATATCACTAATCTCAAATATTAGACAAAATCACTAATCTCAATAAAATAGCCTATCTGATATTCGTAAACCTGCAAACACAAATTCTGTCAGAGCTAGTTGCTCAGTACAAATTGACAATGAGAAGCAATCCAAATAGCCCAAGTTTGATATTGCTATCACATCAATTTCATAATATGACAATTATCTTCATCAAGCAATTTCCAGAGCTCAACATAATACCAAGTCTCCCAGTGCTAGTCAAGACAAATTAAGATAGAACTAGCACAACACACTTAGTAAAGTAAATAAATCCTGAAAGATAGAAACAACTCACAAAGGGATAGCAAGAACCAACCAATGGCCGAGTGCACCTCAGAGCAGGAGAGGAGGCGTGCCGGGCTCGAGGAGGAGGCACCACGTGCTCGAGGGAGGGGAGGAGGCGCGCTGGGCTCGAGGAGGAGGCGGTGTCAAGAATGGCGGTGACGGGCTCAGGGAGGGGACGAGGCGTGACAAACACGGGGGAGGAGGGGCATCGGGTTTGGGAAGGCGACAAATTATGCTTGGGGAGGAGGCAGCGGGCTTGGGGGGAGGAGGCACACCGGGCTCGAAGTGGAGGCAGCAACGGGCTCGGGGGAGGAAAAACTTAATCATTTGAGTGGGAGACGTGGGCGCAAACCCTAGGGTCCAAATATAAATAGGGTCGTACGTCACAGACGGTTCTAAAGTATAACCGTCTGTGATAAATATACACCACAGATGATTTTAAAGTAGAACCATCAGTGATAAATACACATCACAGACGGTTTTAAAGTAGAACCGTCTGTGATAAATATACATCACAAACAGTTCCAATAAATAATTGTTTGTGATAATAAACATTCTCATATACATAAATGCAAATTCAGAATATTGACAAAATGGTGAGAAATTATATCTGAATATTAGTAAAGCATTAGTTTGAGCTCAAATTCTAATTTGCAGTTGTCATATTTAATTAGTAAAGAATATTGACAAAAATAGTGAGGAATTATACCTGAATATTTGCTAAAACCGCTAATTTTACGACAAGTACTTCAATTACACCTGTGTAAAGAACGTGACGTACTCATGCCTAATCCTACAGTCGTAGCTGCAAAAAACGATGTAGTTGTCCCATCCTTGCATCACGCCGTAGTCGGTGCTTGTGCACCGATGGCCATCCTCCAGCAGCGCCAACACCCGCCCCTGTGGCCCGACCATGTTCTATTTCACCTCCTGGACAGCGTCCGTAGCAAGCCTCCGCGCCGTTTGCACTCCCGGTTGGTCCTCTTGACCATCTCGCACCCGCCGCCGGCCGGCTTGCCCTCGACCTTATTGAGGAGGAGGTTGGCTCGCCCAACGTCGCATGCCTCACTGGCCGTGTAGAGGAGGAGGTCGAGCACGTAGGCCGTAGCCTTGTGGCTGGCGACGACCACCCAATCGAGACACACGAGGCCGCGCTGCATGTCGTGGTGCGCGAAGACGAGCGTGAGGCTGATGATGAAGTAAGCCTCCGAGTTGCCAACGTCGGCCAGGTGGTTGACGACGGCGAGGTAGCGTTCATTGTTCAGCCACTTCATCGCCCCCTCCCGCTCCAGCGCCACGCGCCTCCCCACGGTGCCCTCCTTGGGTGCCCTATACATGGCATTGCAACTGCAATATACATACACAATTCAAGACGTTAGAATAATCTTATAATACAAGAATTACTCCATAAGAGAAAAATTAAAAGGCCAAATACGTACGTGGCTCGTAGGCTGCAGAGGTCAGCCATGGGATGAGGAGAGCTCGTGGCCACACGGCTGACGATGTCAAAGAGCGACGGCGATCGCCGACCTCCTCGCTTTAGTACTCACTGTCATGCTCCGCGTGCTCACTATGGTGCACGATCGACATCTAGCAGCTAGCTAGCTGCGTACGTACTATTGATCAATACCGTGCGTCCTTACCATGGCGTGCGATGATCATTCTTATAAAACAAGGAGTAATGCCGGTGCGCGAGACGACGCGACGCATAACGTCGGCGCGCGAGACGAAGAGACACATCACACGGTATCCGAAGCATTGAATTATCATTGACAGCTATTATTAAAAACCGTCCGTGATGAGGCCTCAGTTGTAAAGACGGTGGTGCTTTGGTTACCAACAATTTATTAGGAGTATATTCTAATAAATGCTATCCGTCGGACTTCCGTCTCTATTCGTTTAATATATCTTTTGCCACAAGTTGTTGGCCTATAAATAATCATTAGTGGACTATCTAAGAAAAAATATTCACTTATAAACTTCCCATCTTTTTCCTACTTCTATCTCTTCTTAAAGTTCTCATTGGTAGAAGAATATCCCTACGACCAGGTGAGCACTTCACTATCTGTAATGCGTAACTTCCGATCAAGACGTATCGAAGTATTCTTCTGCTTTCTTCCGTTGTTCGGAAGTTACACATCAAGACACTAATGCACTTCTGTTGATTGTAATATGTGCTTCTCTATCGATCATCAGATCATGCGCGCCCACTGTTATTTCTCCCGCAGTCGTGGTTCTCTTTATAGACCGTTCCAATAAATAGCGTCTGTGAATTTAGTAATATCACATATGGTTCTTCAACATGAACCGTCTGTGATACTTCACAGACAGTATTAAACATGATTCGTCTATGATATGATCTCTTCACAGACGGTTTTTAGCGTAGACAGTAACATAGACGGTCGCTAAACTAAAATCATCTATGATTGTATTTAATACTGATGATTTTGAAAAATCATATGTGATGAGGTGTTCAGTATTAGCCTTTTTTTTTGTAGAAGTGAGAAATTCTCAAATTCCTTAGGAACCACAACCAACTGTCCGTGTTCTCGCTTTCACCGAAAGCAAATGCCACGAGAAGAACTTGATTATGCCCATCCGTCGCTATTGTAGTCAGTATCTGACCCGTTGTACTTTCCAGTAAGGAATGTTCTGTCCACGCACAAGATTGGACGGCAGTACCGTGATACATTGATGCAGACCAAAGATGAATAATGCTCGCTTCATTACCCTCTTATTACCCCACTTTGGATGCATGGAATCTTCAATGGCGACGTGAGTATCGGGATTCCTGTCCTGTATGACCCGTAGCTAGCTGGGTATGTTGTGGTAGGAGTCCTCAAATATACCAAACCATGATTCCAAAGCCTTCTATTTTTTCCCTCCACGTGAACTTACCCATGGATGTTCTGCGGCAACCGTTGCCCCCAGGGGACTAGGATCTCCTGTCCAGACTGAATCGGTACTTCACCCGATGCACATGGTACTCCTCCACGAAGTCATAGTGCACTAAGCTCCTCCGCGTGTACTAGTACGCGTGATCTCATGTGCACAGGCTTGATAGGCCTTAGGGTGCGCACGTGCACACCCTGTCGGGAGTGTACGACGTCCAGATGACGCGATCATTCGTCAATTGATCAAACATTGCAACATAGTGTGGGTAGGATGCGTGCATTGTGATTGGAGTGTAGGTGAGATGTGAAATAGAACAACAAAAACTTAACATAAAAAATAAAATTACATTACGAAAGGGAATAAATGTTTTAAAAACTTATCCGTCAGCGACACCACACTGTACTCATGGTCAATCGATCCATGTGGTCGTCGTATCACTGCTGTCTTGCTACAATTAATCGTGCAACTTTTTTGTATTCAGTGGAGCATACAAATACTGCTCAAGCCTGAAAATGCGGTGGCGTGAGGAAGAGGGAAAGAGGAAAGATCAGTGTATTAATGGTGGCGTAGGCTTCCCTCAGCTACCATACCATCGCATAGCATATCTCACCTGCCCTCCGTCCTCTCCCCCCAGGCCATGCACGCCATTCTCCTCAGACCGAGCTTAAATTCTTGCAGAGCTCGCGGCATCCATCGTCTCACCCGATCCATCGTCTCATCGCGGTACCCCATTATTGCAGCGACCACCACAGCACTCCATTAGCAAGCTAGCCGAGCGGGCTCTAGGGATAAATATACGAAGCGCGCTCGCAGTCACAGTTCGTAACATTCCGACAAGAGTTTCTTGGAGCGCTTACGTATAGTACGTTTACTGCAACGGCGGTTTGGTGCGATGGCCGGCGGCATCGCCGTCGCGAGCATCTTGGTCGTGTGGCTGGCTGGAGGTTCTGTTGCTGCCGGCACCGGCGCCGGCGAGTGCAATGATCAGCGGGAGCGCGACCGCGTGGAGGCGCTGCCGGGGCAGCCATCGGTGACGTTCGCTCAGTTCTCCGGGTACGTGACGGTGAACGAGGCGCGCGGCCGGGCGCTCTTCTACTGGCTCACCGAGGCCGCCGGCGACGCGGCCAAGAAGCCCCTCGTCATCTGGCTCAACGGAGGTGAGTGCCATCAATTCTACTTCTTTCTCCGTGCGTCGTTTGATCTGCGTATGCATGCTTGTTCCATTTCGTTGCATTGGTCTTCTTTCCATGGATGGCGCTATACTAGTTTCTTGCTGGTCTTCACTCTTGGCGTACCATTCTATATCCAAGTCGATCGTGTTGACCAAATTAACATAAAATTGCTGGAGTCTTTTCATGAGCTAGCCTCCTACTTTTGCTAGCTTTTGGAGTTTAAAAGGATCAAGCTAGCAAAGCAACTTTCCAGAGCTTTTCACACACACTTCAAAGTTCAAACTTCTTGTCTCTCTCGCGCGCACACACACACGCCTAGCTAGCTAACGGAAAGCTGAAAGCTCCATTCACTTCTGAGTCTCCAGCAATACACTGTAGCACATGCATGTGCTTAACAACATCAACATGGAGTTGGGCTTGTTCACTTTGATATGTTGTTGGCTTGGTAAAGGACAATGTGGAAGGTTTTGATTGAGCAAGTGGTTGCTGTTTGGGGGGGACGGTACGGTGTGCAGTAAATTGCAGGGGAGTAAACGTGTGCAAAGACATGACCAATGCCCTGAACAACATAATAGCTCACCAGTCAGAGAGCGAGGAGGAGCAGGAGCAGCCTGCTGCTTGCCCTTCCCTGCCTAAGTGCACGGCTCGGGCGACATGACAAGTTCAATCCTTTGGCCCATTTGCCTTTTTGTTTTGCCTTTTTGTATGAAAGCTTAGGATAGAATATTGCCAAAAATGACAGTTTAAATGTGCCTCACGTCGTGGGTTAATTTTAGTCGCTCTTATTGTCCGCACATGGCACACCCACCGTCCGGACAAGTCTTTACAAATATCATCCAAAACAGTATTATTTATGTCAAAAACTCAACAGTATACGTACGAGAGACCGACAAAAACCATTAGACCACCCAATGCTTGGAAACTTCAAGCTTGGTTCTTGCCGTAGGTAACAATAAATACATAAGCCCTAGCTATGTACTGTGGTTTGTGAATGTGATCTCTGGCAGAGAAGCCATATTAATAAACTAAGGACATGCTTACTTATATAAACAACTAACCTAACCTAAGTACACACCAGTACGCTGCCAAAACTATCGAACTTTTTCATATTTATGTCACATATAATTTCTTTTACATTCATAGGTAGGAGTATACTACTAGGTATGACTTTTACGATTTATTGGTTGCTGAACCAAATGTACCTTGGAGTGCTAAAACTTGAATACGAATTCACCATACCATATGCATGTAGTATTGATTCTGTCGGTTTCTCTGTCATTATTATTAAGCCACTCCTACCAGAAGTGCTGTACTCAGTGTCAACCGGCTTAACCTCTTTACATTGAGCTCTGGACCCACCCTTGATCTATAAGCATCAACTGCAGAACATGTTCAGTTTAGTTTCTCTGAAGCCATTTGACACAGCAGTCATCAACATAAAGTACATGTTATGTACATTCTTTTTTGAAAGAAAAAAACAGAGAGCAGCACTGCTTATTATATTAATAAAACAAAAGGTAATAAAATATACACTATGCCAGAAGGCCTAGAAAACATGGCTTAGGGTTTAACTTACACGTGAAATAATTGCTCTAATCATTTTGCCCCCGCTAGGGTCTAGGGTCTGCCTTCCTCCCTTATCTTTGCGAACAAATCCAGGGGAGTGGTAGACCTGCTATTGAAAATTTTGCACTGCGCTCCTTCCAGATTTCCCAAGCGGATAGAATGACCACCGTGATTGTTGCCCTCCTTGGGAGGTGCCTCGAATGGCTGGTTTTCGTTCACTAGTCCCGATGCTGTGACTGGACTGAGGCCAATGTGATGGCTTCAATGGTTCACAGTCTAGTCAGTCAGCTATCCGGTTCCAGACTCGTCAAGTGTACCCTGCACTCGGAGAAGAGGTGCAAGGCCATTTCCTGTGAATATCTGCAAAGGGGGCAGGTGCCCTGGTTCGGTCAATCCCACTCTTGCAGTCTGTTGGGGGTCCAAAGGCAGTTTTGGATGACTAGCCAAGTGAAAAGTTTGCATTTTTTTCATTTGTACTCAGCTATCGTTGAGCTGAGGAATTGCAGAGCATAGGCGGATTTCGCTGTATATAAGCCCTCCGTGGTTAGTTTCCATGTGATCTCGTCTGCGAAAGTTGGGCCCAAGGTTATTTGGTTTAATCTTCCCTATACATCTAAGAATTGGTGGACAAGCTGAGCTGTTGCTCCCCCTGTACGTTAATGTACTTCACCCATCGGTTATCCTGAAGTGCCGCACTTACTGTTCTATTTTTCCTTATCGAAAGTCGAAAGATCTTCGGAGCGACGTCTTTGGGGGATGTACCCTCTAGCCAGGGTGAGATCCAGAACTGCCTTTTTCCCTATCATCTATCTTGATTGTAGTGTCTGATGCGAAGAGGTGCATATTAGCATCGTCACATGATATTTTCATACATATCCAAAGTTTGTTTTCAGTTTTCTATTCTTACCAGAGCCACCAGAGCCTGAGGACCTTTCTAATTTTTGTGAGATTGAGAACACTGAGTCAGCTGATATTTGTTGGTTGACACACCCTATCTTAGTTGATTTTGCATTTTCCTCACTAGAGGAACCGTCGTCTAGCGTGGTTCTCTTGTTATTATTAGGTATACGCACACTTTTACGATTATTATAATTCCTAAAATAATAATTAAATCAACAACAACATATATATTTGGCATATTTGGGACTATGAACAGTAACATGATCAACTCAAATATATCTATCTCATGTATATGTACTAACAAGTCAAAGTCTAGAACAAGAACAGTACTAACAGAAGTAGACATCAACATTATCACATGACAAATATCTAGGAAGTAAGGCATAGTCATATTAAATGATATTACGCGACTTACAAAGAATCGTTTAGACGAAGATCGCGGTAGAGTCTGATGAGAAGACGACAACGCGCAGAGAATGATGGAGAAGGAAGAAACTGCGACGAACACATTCTGAAAGCCTGATTCGCCCTAACCAGGATCATTAGATAAAGCTGGAGGCTAAAAACCAAACAGCCTTACCCCCACACTACCATGCATTAGTAGCCTCTGCATTTTCATTGCAAAGACACAACAAATGAACAAATGTGTGTGTTTTTGTGTGCGCCTGTGTCTGACGCAGGGAAGTGTGGCCTTTTCCTGGCTTTGGGTTCCCTGCACATAAAAGGAAAAAAAACACTGCCACAAAGGCTGGTGCTAAAGAAGAGGGAGAAGTGTGAAGTGTGTCACACACATACACACAAATGCGCACACAGAGAGACGCACGCACATTGGGTTCTGCTGGCACCATGGTTTGTTTTCTTTGACTTGGTGCTCTGGGAATGGAGCTGGGGTGCAGAACGGCGGGTGCACGCCTCTGATGAGAGTTGGACCCTTTCATGGATTCTCGGATTACTCCTTTTTTTCTTCTTAGGATATGGCTTGTTTTGGGAGATTTGGAGCTTCTGCAGTGTAGATATGCTGATGGAGCTGAGTCACTTGAGAATACTAGTAATTGTAAACTGTTGTTATTTATTGCTACTGTTTCTTTGGTTTATCTATATGTTCAAACATCATGACTGCGGTCAACTCTGAATCTCTGTGAGCTGTGGCCCTGTCATCCATGCCCTGTGACTATGATTTGCATGACTCTACTTGCTGCACAGATGTTCCAATCAATTTCGATATGACATGTCAACAATCTTTTGAATTTGTGTCCGTAAGAACGAAAGAGTGTCCTCTTCTGCTTGGGATTAGGTGATTCATGTTGCTTCTTGAATGTTCACGGCAACGAACTGAAGATCAAGTGAAAGGAAAAACAACAATTTAACATGGAAAAAAATGACATTTCACCACTGTTGATCTTCTGCCAGGTCCTGGGTGCTCTTCGGTGGCGTATGGCGCATCAGAAGAGATTGGCCCATTCCGGATTAAACCAAACGGGACAGGGCTCTACCTTAACAAGTACTCATGGAACAGAGGTGAGTGAAGTAACCTCAGGCACAGTTCTTGTGCCTAACGATGAAGCACCGGTGACTGATGGAGACGGCGGCGAAATCTGTTGTTGCAGAAGCAAACCTTCTCTTCCTGGAATCGCCGGCCGGGGTTGGCTTCTCCTACTCGAACACCACCTCAGATCTCAAGACTTCAGGCGATGAGAGAACCGGTATTGATCCGCCATTAGCCATTTTGGATACACTTAGTCTTGTTGTGATGTTCGGTTCACTTGATGTAATTGTGAACATGATGCAGCTCAAGATGCGTTGCAGTTTCTGATTAGTTGGATGTCACGGTTCCCGCAGTACCGACACCGAGATTTCTACATAACTGGAGAAAGCTATGCTGGTGAGTGTGTAATTGGGAATTCACGGTGTAGTTTCTCTCCTGTCATTAACCTGTCTCTCACAGTAGCAGAAGAAAATTTAGGATACTGTCATAGTAGCACCATGTCAGCAATTGTTATCTGACAAGTACTTCCATTCTAGGCCACTACGTCCCCCAATTGGCAAGGAAGATTGTTGAATACAACAAGGCTTCACCATATCCCTTCATCAACCTAAAGGGAATCCTTGTGAGTTACCATCAAACACGAATTTTACCTGCAGATTACACCCTGGGAAAGTGAGTTTCACCCTGAGAAAATGCCATGCGTGCATGCCCCCTGTGCTCTCAGGTAGGGAACGCGGTGACTGACAACTACTACGACAACATCGGCACGGTGACCTACTGGTGGACGCACGCCATGATCTCTGACCGCACCTACAGGGCCATCCTCAAGTCGTGCAACTTCACCAGCGCCAACGTCTCGCGTCTCTGCAGCCGCACCATGAGCTACGCCATGAACCACGAGTTCGGGGACATCGACCAGTACAGCATCTACACGCCGTCCTGTGCCGCCACTGCCGCGGCCAACGCCACCGTGCTCAGGTTCAAGGACACCCTCATCCGTCGCCGGTCTTACGGCTACGACCCGTGCACGGAGACCTACGCAGAGAAGTACTACAACAGGCTGGATGTGCAGAAGGCCATGCGTGCAAACACCACGGGAATCCCCTACAGATGGACTGCCTGCAGGTTCCATTAGTTCTTCTCAGACAATTTTTTCTTTTCATTCTTTATGATTGGGCATTGGGGGGAGTAACAATGCATTTGTTTTGGATTCCCTAACACTAATTAGCAGTGATGTGCTCATCAAAACATGGAGAGATTCTGAGTTCTCCATGCTGCCGATATACAAGATGCTGATGAAGGCCGGGCTTAGGATATGGGTGTTCAGGTAAGTTGAAGAATCTGAAATGAGCAAAGTTTTCCTTAGATGCAGCAGAAAAGTTTTCAGTGAACATAATCTTTTGTCGCTGACAAATGCAGCGGCGACACGGATTCGGTTGTCCCGGTGACTGCTACAAGGTTCGCGATCAGCCACCTTGGTCTGAAGACTAAGATCCGCTGGTACCCATGGTACTCAGCTGGTCAGGTAATCAAGTTGCCATTGCTGTTTGGCATTTGCAGTTTAAGCAATAATCTTGTTATGACTGCAACTTATTTGCATTGATACATCTGTGTGCAGGTAGGAGGATGGTCTGAGGTGTATGAAGGGCTCACATTTGCGTCGGTGAGAGGAGCAGGGCATGAGGTGCCATTGTTTCAGCCCAGGAGGGCGTTCAGGATGTTCCAGTCGTTCTTGGCAGGGGAGCCATTGCCAAAATCCTGAAGGTTCCTGCCATGGACTTATGTAGCAACCTGATGTCTAGCTACAGCCTACAGGTCTGAAGTCTGTATAACTTGGACGGAGAGGATGATGTGGAGTGCTTGCAACTAGAAAATGACTAGTTGATAGGCGTGTAGTTAATAGGTGAGGAGTGATTGATTGGTGTTGGGAGAAGGATGAGAGAGAATAAGGATGGTTATGCCATGGAAACCATGGGCATGGCGACGACGAGCAAATAAACTTGAAGCCTCTCACTGTCAATGTGCCTATCACCACACGCAATTTTCACACCAAGAAAATATTATCTTCCGTGCCATACAAAGCGCACACAAAAAAACATTAAGAAAATTGCTCAACAATCAACATAACCATATAGTCACCACTCATCGGTAATTTTATTTTTCATGAACTGGGTATTGAGTTCACTGAGCATACAGGGGAGGACAGCATGCAAAAATAATGGCAACTAATCTGAGTCCCAGTTGCATCTCAAATCACATGTACTGCAACTTCTATGGAAGAAAATGTAGACATCTTCAGGGAACTAGAGAAGAATCAGACCTTAAACCCCTCAGCTTGAAGGCATTTCTTGTGAGCTTCAATCCATTTCGTACATGCAGACTCCCCATGCTCAAGCTCAACGATGCACTCATCTCTCAGCCTCTTCGTATCAGGGCATTTACAGCATATCTTCTTCTTTGGCTGAGTCAGTAGCAGGAGTAGCAGCAGAAGCCGACCCTTCACTCACAGTTGGACTAGCAGTTGTCTGCACGGGCTTTGGGACTTCAGTGCTACCCATTTCAGCAATCAGCAGCACTACTTCAGGTTTTATCTGCAAAATGAGGGGAAACGAAACGAAACATATCATTCTCTGTGGATCGCCAGCATATTTTTTGAGGAAACAGCAGGAGCTCTGTTATTATTTCATTAAAGGAGGGTAATACAAACAAAAACAAAAAAGCACTAAAGCAAGAGAATACTGTGTAAACACATTAACGTTTGCCTTCATCTACCTGGGCAAACACTACCAATTAGCAGATAGTTTTTTTTGAGGAAACGGAAAAGCTTGCCGCTATTGCATTAAAGATAGAGCAAAGTTAGGCACAAAAATAAAACCAAAAAGACAAAACGAAACCGAACAAATAAAAAAAAATTCTTCTTCTTGGCGGCTACTCCTCTCACGTTGGTCCTCCCTTGTGGGTATTCTCCTCGCTTTGCAAGAATATTTGCAGCTTGATCTCCCCGCTTAGCTTCCATGCCCACCTCTTCTTTGATGATCGACAGTAATCCGTTGGCACCTGCCTAAGATGTTGAAATATTCGTCTATTTCTTTCCTTCCAAATGTGCCACAAAATAAGAACAATTAGCGAAGTCTGGCCTTTTTACAAATTCCCTCCCTCGAATGGAATATATCGGTCCACTAGTTAACCATCTTCAGATGAGTTTCCCATTGCGAGGGCTTTAAATTATCTAGCCGCACCCAGGTAGCCACTAAGTATGGCCGTTTCCGGGTTATCTGTGCATAGTGGACACCAATAATCATTTTGCATATGGCGGTGAGCTAGGGCATCTGCTGTCGATAGCCGGCGCTGAACTAGAATCCAAGCGAAAATTTTACACTTTTGTGGTGCCCAAATGTTCCAAAAGAGTTTTTGGAAGGGAACCTCCAATGCTCCCACAAACTGCGCCTCATAAGCCGACTTGGCCGAGTAGCTGCCTGAGGTTGTCCACTTCTAGGTGATGTCATCTAGCACATTTGGGGATAGCGTGACGTGAGCAACTATGGTATAAATTTTAACAAAATCCTGCAGTAGGTGCTTGGTAATTCCTCTCCTTAGGTCGGCTATCCATTTATCATCGTGCAATGCCTTCCGTTTGGACGTACGCAGGGAGAACAAAAAATCGGACGATTCATGTGCCTAACTTCAATGTGGCTGGTTTTCATCAACATAAACACATCCAAGCACTCAAAACAATTCGATCGTTCATGGGATGACCTCCCCGCACTATTTGAGTCTCCTGCTCCGGTCTCTTCTCCAAAATATTATATATTATGTGTCTCCCTTTCTCCTTCCATCTCTTCCACCATGGCTGCAGTTGGTAGGAGATGTGTGCTCCTCTTTGTTTCTCTTCATCTCTCCTCTCGCCACTCGCGGTCATGGTTGGAGCCCTGCGTAGATGGCCTCCCCTTTTCGAGGATGCTATCGCTTGTGCTCATGAGCACCACCTAGGCTAGCCACGCTCCATCGTAGGCGAGCATGGACTCTATGAGCGCTGTGGCTATGGTTGATGAAGAAGAAAAGGTCACCACCCTACAGATATGTGAGATGTTGCAATAGGTTGTTCGAGTTGTTGCAATAAGAATTGTGAGATGTTTCATCTATTTATTTTGATTGTTGCAATAAAATTTTGAAATGTTGGGTTTAGGACTCTAGGATTGCTAGGGATGGATGTTAATTTTTTAAATGTTGTAATGATATTTTTAATTTGATTGTTACATCATTGTTCCAAAAATATTACAATAATTATTTTCAGACGTTTCTACTTTATTTTCATATATTGTAATGTTGTGACATCGCTTTTTGTTGTAGCCCTCCACCATTTGATTGTGGCATTATTGTTCCAAAAATATTGCAATAATTATTTTTGAATCTTTTCACTGTTATTTTCAAATGTTGTGTGTTTGTTTGGGCCATTTGAACGAATTTGGAGGGGAAATTTCGAATCCCATGGGCCAGTTTCAAGAACTCGCCCGACGAATGAGATCGGGCCGATGAGGAGTTTTGGGCGGATTTTGTTGTGTCGGGGGGTGCTGATGTTGCATTGGATTCCTTTCGCTTGTGTTGGGAGGAAGGACAAACACGTTGAGATAGGACGGCTAAATCACATGACGTCAGATCGAACGATAATGCACAGCGTACAACGCTAGCGCTTGGATTGTACGTCCGAGAGCTAATCGCTCCAATTTTTTTACATGGTTAATCAGCGGAGTGCAATGCTGTCAAGTGAGTGTCATCTCGAGGGTATGGGAATATCACAATGTGGTTATTGTTATGAATAACGCTTGTATTCATAATGAGGCCAATGGGCCAATATATGTACAAGTACAAGTATGGTATTATGAAGATAATCTCTTATACAACAGGGAAAATACACAGTTAATAATACACATCTAACACCCCTCTCAAACTTATGGTGAATCAACAACATGAGGTTTGAAGAGATAGAAGCTGTGCTGGGCTCTGGTCTATGCCTTTGTGAAGAAGTCTGCCAATTGAATCTCTAAAGGTACATACTGAAGAGCAATAATCTGGTCCTGCATTTGTGTCTGCATGTAGAAAGCATCAACACCAATATGATTTGTAATCTCATACTTCACCGGATCTTTAGCAATTAATAACACATGTACTATCAGACAAAAGATGAGTTGGTGCTGAAACAGAAACACTAAAATCCTCAAGTAACCACCATAGCCAAGTAACATCCGCAGTCAACAAAGTCATACCTCGCAAATCAGCCTCAGCACTCGAACAAGAAAATTTTGTTTGCTTCTTAGTCTTCCAAGCAATGAGAAAACCAACAAGAAAAACACAATAGACAGAGAGACCGACTATTAGAGTGATCACTAGCCCAGGTGATATCAGAATATGCCTGGAGATGGAAAGAGCTGAAGTGAGGAAAAAAGAGATGACGAGTGATTGTTCTACGAAGATATCGCAGAACATGAAGAAGATGACTATAGTGGAGTTGAGTGGGAGCATAAACAAACTGACTTGTAGGATCGTTAATAGCAATTAGAGGGGGGTGAATGATTGTTGGAGATTTTTCGCAACATGGAGATAAATCCCTGGTGTGCACTTAAGTGTGTGACTCGTTCGCAGACGTACCATCCCCTGGCCTCTGACGCCTCGAGCACCCTTACGTGCATCCCCCGCAGTTGCGTGCATGTCCTGCTTCGCCTCCTGCTGCGCGTGTCTTGGCCTCCTGCTGCGCTTGCGTGTTCTAGATCGCACAGCAAGAATCTCCCTTCTTGATTAACACTAACAGCACAAGCTGCCTCGTATCACGCTTGATGATTCCTACAGCAGGCAAGCCCCATACGACCGTTGCTAGCAAATCACATCAGCCTCAAATAGCCGCAGCAAGCACACAGCCGCTGGCCCTAATCACCCATAGCCACCAACCCCTAATACTCATGTACGAACAACAGCCTCAAAGCTCATATCATAAGACTTGTACAAAGCTGTCGCCCAAAAACCGTGGCGAGCAAACCAGCCGCCACAAGCCCTTACTTAATGCCCAAAAATCCTCATGTACAAGGACCCAAAACCCTACCTTGCATATAGCAACCGCCGAGCATATATATGCAGCCCCAACTAGCACCTCATCCTTGTGCAGCCGCGTGAGCCCTAAAGCCTTCCAGTTTTACACATAATCATCCACGTACAACCCACCAAATCCTCGGGCCCAATACATGGGCTTAACACTGATGACAAAATTCAGTCCAATCCCAACAAATAAGGATTTTCCAATTTCTCTCAATTTTCTAATTTTGGACACCCCAAAATTGTCATGTGTCGTAGCCTTTGAACCGCACATCCGTAGCTCCAACACGCATCATCCGTCTTTTGATCTCCACACGCCCCAACTCGAGCTCGACTGTCTCCTCCAGTATCCTCGACCCTCTGGACCATGACTTCACACCAAGCTATTTCCCTGTCATCGCCGTAGACCACAATCACCTCTGAGTTACCATGCACAAGAAAAGACCAAAACACCATATTTTCCGGCACAAGTTCTTTCTAACTTAACCGACACAAGTCCACACATACCACACGCCTCAAATAACATCAGTACCCAACATTGTCACTTATTCATCAACTAAAATATTCTAGATCTAGCCACATGGTCTAACATGGCTTAAGATATGCACAGGGTACAAAATGTTAGGACAAGTGACACCCAGATAAACAAGACTCCCAACAAGATGATGATAGCAAGTAGGATCAGTAAGAGGCTCACCATCAATGGGCCGAAGATGAACATTAAACTCCATGGGAGTCTCAGCTGTGCGCTGATTAGTAAAAGAAGCACGATCAAGAAGATCATGGATATACTTTTCATGGGACAGATAAAAGCCCTCGGGTGTAAAAATAACCTCAACCCCAAGAAAGTAGCAAAGAGGACCCAGATCAGATATGAGCAACTACTCACTAAGACGCTCCTTGACAAAAGTGATGTACTGAGATTCATCTCCAGTAATGATCAGATCATCAACATATAAAAGAAGAAGCGTCCGACCGCGAGACGGAGTGTGAATAAAAAAAGCAAAATCATGAGAACTAGTAGAAAAAATAGCCGTAGTGACAACTAAATAGAAACGATCAAACTAGCCACGAGGAGTTTGCTTGAGGCCATAAAGAGATTGGCGAAGGCCACAAACCATACCATCAGAACATAATACCTCGGCGGTAGCTGCATATAAACCTCCTCAAGCAACTCATCAAATGAGAAAAGCATTCTTGACATCAAGCTGAGAGATTGACCATTCCCGAACCGACGACACAACAAGAAGAGTGCGACTAGTGGTCATGTGAGCCACAGGAGCAAAAGTCTCATTATAATCACGACCATGCTCCTGCTGAAATCCACGTGTCACAAGACGAGCCTTGTAGCGCTCAAGAGAACTACCAGAGCAGTCTTAACCTTGTAGACCCACTTGCACGTGGTAGGAGTAACACGAGCAGGAAGAGAGACAAGATCCCACATGCCAGTACGCTCAAGGGCAGCAATCTCTTCTTTCATCGCATCCTGCCACACCTTATGAACAACAGCATCATGATAAGAGGTCGGTTCAGCAATGGCAGCAATAGCAAAACCAAAGTGCGCAAAGGCCAAATAGACTGTCGATCACAAAGAGCATATCGAGGAGAAGAGGCCAAAGAAGATGACCCATCAGAAGAAGCTGACGCATCAGAAGAATCCTTAACTCGCGAATGACGAGTGTAGTAGATAGGATAAGAAGGAACAAGTCCAGGAGGAACCTTTGGAGAGGGTATCAGTGGCGAAGGAGGCACCGACGGTGAAGGAGACGCCGACGCGGAAGGAAGCACAGGAGAAACCAAAGGCTGTAGTGGACGTGTCGTGACTATAGGGGTGGCAGGAAAAGTCAGAAAAAAAGTAGCTTGACAAGATTTGCTGGAGTGATGGAAGGAGAAGGACGATGGTAGAAAGGACGAGACTCATAAAAAATAACACCCCGAGAAATCCGCATTCGTCAGCCAACAGGATTCCAACAACGATATCCCTTATGCTCAGCGTTATAGCCCAGAAAAACACACTCAATGGACCGAGCGGTCAGCTTGGTGCGCTCACGAGGTGCAGGAAGAACATAGCACACACACCCAAAGAGGTGAAAAGCAGAATAATCAGGAGTCTTGCCATAGAGACACTCATCTAGGATCCCTCCCTGAAGAGCAGAAGTAGGTTAAATATTGATCAAGAAAGTGGCAGTAGAAATAGCCTCAGTCCAGAAGTATGGTGGAACAGCAAAAGCAAGTATAAGAGCACAAGATGACAATATTTTCATTCAGCCACACCGTTCTGGGCATGAGCACTAGGGCAAGAAAACTAACAGATGGTGCCCTACTCAGCAAGAAAACTACAAAGAACCCCCGACAAGTATTCCACAGACAGAATCAGCACGAAGAACATAAATAGGAGAGTCAAAGTGTGTACGGATTATGGTAACAAAAGTCTTGTAGATGGATAGAACCTTACTACGAAATAACATAAAGTATATCCACGTGTGTTGAGAAAAATCATTAATAAAAAATATATAATATCGATGACCTCCTTTCGAAACGAAAGGAGCCGGACCACATACATTAGAATGAACAAGATTAAATGGACGTTGTGACACCGACTCACTGGAAGGATAGTGGAGTTGAAGCTGTTTATCAAGCTTACAACCCTGAAAATTTAGAAAAGTATCACTAGACACATACCCTAAAAGACCACGATGAACTAAAGAAAATAGACACGACCCGCAAATATATCCCAAACGATGATGCTAATGAGCAAAAGATGCGGTGGAGGTTGCAACAAAACCGGAGGCGGTGGTGGAGACGACAAGACTGACAGGGGTAGCGGAAAGGAAGATGATGCCAGTCAAGCTCACAGAGACACCATGCGTCACGACGGCAAGGGCCAGTACCAATCAGAGTCCCCGTGCATCGATCCAGAACGCAACAAGAATCAGAATCGAGAATAACACGACAACCATGGTTAATGAGCTGATCAGCAGATATGAGTTGTATGGTTAGTTTAGGAACATGATAAATAGCAGGAACATGAAAAGAGAAATTCAAAAGAGTGCCTCGTCCCACGATATAAAGAGAGGTGCCATCTGTTGTCTGAATAGTGATAGGAGCAGCTAAAGGACCCATGGAAGTGAGATTGGTGGAATCAGATGTCATATGAAAGAAAGCAGCAGAGTCAAGAATCCAAGCTGATATACCTGATGAAGAAAAGGTAGAAAGTGGTTTCTCATTAGAAGACTGTGCAGCAGAACCAGCAGGACGACACAAAGCAGCCATGCGATGTAGCACTGTGAGAAGCTCCTGAGTATCAGAAGCACCAGAGCTCATCGGAGAGGAGGAACTGCCAATGCCCTTTGGAGGACGGCCACCATGACGTAAATCCTTCTTTTTCCTGTAACAGAAATGCTCTATATGTTCATCCTTGTTACAATATGTGCAGTGGAGTTCCTAACCAACAACAGCTGTCATCGGTGAAAGCACCGTGGTGAAAGAGTAGCTGGAGACGTAGCGGATGTAAAAGCTGGAGAAGCTATTAGAATCGAAGGAAACGACGGTGACGGTAGCAGACCCGCACCACGAAGGCGAATCTCCTCAACACGAATAGAGGCAAGGGCCTCCAACAGAGTCACACAAGGGTGGTGTGCCAGCAACTGAGCATGAGTCTACTCATATTCAGCCCGTAGACGTGTCAAGAAGTCGTAGAAGAGACGAAGCTCCTGGTGAGACTACTGACGCTGACATCACTAGTAAGTGTGGTAAACATTTGATCCTAAAGAGTCAATCTGACGCCATACCATAGATAACTGGGCATAGAACTCATCTACAATGACATATTTCTGCTGCAACGACTTCTCCTGACGCACAAAAGGAAGATACAAGGAATCGCCAGATGGCTCGTAGCGGTTGCGCGTATGTGCTCACATCAACTGTGCTGAAACCAAGCCAACCACATCCCCAATGAGATTCATTTCCATGCTAGCAACCAGAATAGCAGAGGCACAAGAATCCTCATCAATCTATATCTTGTAGGCGACATTGAGTCCGCAAAGTCTCCATGGCATCCTCAAAAGCAGCAGATGCCTCTTGACGAGTGTCTTTGGACACATCCGTCGGGAGCACGGGCTCAATAGGTGGAACAGGTCGAGACGAACAAGGTAGATAGCCGGTGAGAAAATCCCAAAAATGTTGGCCACACATGTGGAGGTGCATGTGTTGGAAATATGCCCTAGAGGCAATCATAGAGATGATGATATTTTATTATGTTCATAATTTTGATAATATGTTACCGTGTTCATTGAATGAATCATTTGTTGTAGATCAATAAGTATGTGACTTGTTGGTGGAACTCTTTAACTTATATGATGTCATTCTAAATGTATCTCTAGTCGGAGGTCACTGATCGGAACACCAGTGACTCTATGAGTAGCATATGTATTGATTGATGACCTTGTTTCACCGGTCATGGATATAGGGATATCGAATCAATAATGTGAGCTCATGTTAGAGAACATAGGGCTGGATAGACCCATCATTGAGAAACTATTGAGATTGTTATGAATCTTTGTGTCATTAGTTGGTCTCAAGTAATGATGATGTATAATCCTTAGACCTAAGATCAGCATGGTTCCCTACATGTGTAATAGCACTCTTAGGGGTTGCCAAACGCTACTCGTTACTGGGTAGTTATAAAGATAGCTTTGGGTATGCTATGAAACATGCGGAGGTATGTGACTGGTCGAGATGGGGTTTGCCCCTCCTTGCATAACAAAGAGATGTCTCTGAGTCCCTCGTGGTGATCGGATAAAGAAAGTGCATGGCCATGCCACTAGTGGTCGAAGTGTCGACCACATGAAGTTATCCGACACTCGATCGAAAAAGTACTGAACAGTCCATGGATGACACATCATCTCACCTGGATTTCAACCAGACATCGTGAGACAAATGGAGAATGCATGAGTAGGTCGCTTAGTTCGATCAGTTACGGGCTAGTCGTATGGAGATACGATCTGGTTGTAGATTAATCGAACGTAATCACAGGATGGTAAGAACCTGGTCGTAAGGAGTTACGAACTGGTCGTGACCAAGTACAACCTGGTCGTATAGAGATACGAACTGGTTGTAAGTGACGAGGACTTGATCATAGATCATATTACATCAAGGTTCGTCGATATATTCTATGTGTATTTGGGAATCGTTATGTGCTGCTAGGTACCGCTAACGACTGGTGATCGAAAAGAGTTTCGAGTCATAACCGATTACACATGAACCTATTTTGGATGGTGATCCGAGTTCGTATAGGCCACGAGTTCCTAATGGGCCTCCAGGTCGAGACCCATCATGGATGCCTATATAAAGAGGGGCGGTGGCATGGGGTGAGGGAGAGGATGATCTTTGGAAGAACTCTCGAAACCCTAATAGCCACGCCTTCTCAACCACGCTGCCGATTCTAGCACTCCAGCGCGTGGTGATCATGCCAAGTACGTGTGGATACCTCGGAGGTGTTGTTGCGAAGCATCAGCACTAGGACGATCCGCGACTTGTGTTGATCACCGGAGTTGGAGGAGAAGTTGCGTGGTGAGTACGACCACTCGAAGAAGTAGACGCGCGGCGAGTACGACCACTCGAAGGAGGAGACGCGTCCTAAGTACGACTACGACTGCATCAACTCGCTACAACGACTCTACTTCCGCTACGAGTCAGCGTGTCTAGCGGTAATCTCGTGATCTATTTCTAGCAGTGGTTCCCTGGTTGCGCGGTAATTTTTGTTTGTGCTATCGTAGCCTTGCCGGGTTACCCAACAACATGTGCTAAAACCAGTCCCGATAATTGAGACCATCGAAGATCACTGGACAACGAGGAATAGAAATAGTGCTCAAAGAGGACGACATTATTATTTTTTCTTCTGAACCAAAACCGAAGACTCGGGTTCTGCTTCTTTTTGAACTGAAACCAAAGACTCGGGCTCTGCTTCGAGATTCGAGGGCGCGGAGCCCGGGCTCGGGCGTTGGGGGTGGTGGTCGCCAGCGGCGACGACGTCGAGGAAGAGTCTCAGGCGGCACAGCTCGCACAGGGAAGAAGGATTTAGCGGGATCTTCTCCTCAGGGAAGAAGGGATCAGGTGGGAGTTCTCCTCAGGGAAGAAGGGATTCGGTGGGATCTTCTCCTCGAGGAAGAAGGGAACTAACGAGAGCTCCTTGGGGGCGACAGGGATGCAGGATCCGGCGGCCCTCAGAGGCGGCGGGAGGAGATCTAGCGGCCCGAGCTTGGAGGCAGCGGCAGAATTAGGGCGGCTCGGGAAGCACAGGGAAGGCATGGTGGACTCTGATGGCTGGAGCGGCAGGATCCGGTGACCCACGGGGCGCCGCCAGTAGATTCGGCGGTGGCGGAAGCAAAACGGCGAAAGCTAAGCGGTGGTGGCGGAAGCTAGCAGAGCTTCCTCTGCTCTGCACGAGGACACGGGAAGGGTGGCGGCAGCCGCAACAGTAAAACCTTAACCTTAGCCTTGCTCTGATACTATGTTATGAATAACGATTGTATTCATAATAGGGCCAATGGTCCAATATATATACAAGTACATGTATGACCTATATGTAGATAACCTCTAATACAATATAGAAAATATACATATAATAATACACATCTAACAATATATTGTTCTACTATGAGAACAATACCAGATCATTTCAAGTCTATATATTGTGGGCCTGTGGCGATATTTCATCTTGGCTGCACCCTAATTAATCTCATGTATCAGGTTTAATCACCAAACTCTACGACAAAACTTGATAGCTAGGGAAAATCTAGAATACACCAATCAGCTATCTGAGAAATTTTTGGAAGACAGACATGAGAAGGGTCAGCTAGACTGATTGTTCTCTAAAAAAGAAGAAGAAAGAAGCTAGACTGATTGCCTTCGAGTACAAATTTCAGCACCAGTATCCTGTTCTCCATCTCTATTTATTAGAGACCTCCCCCAACACCCGAAAGATTAGGTGTCTTATTTTGTAACTTACACCCTATTCAGTAAGAGGGGTGCACTTGGGTAATCAACACAAGGGTTGTTTTGCTAGGCCTGGCAGGCTGTTGAGTTATTGGCCAGTTTAGCCTCTTTTTGAATAAAATAGCGAATCTAGCCCTATTGCACATGAAATGATAAACATACCACTTGTACTGTGCTTCCCGTGCCCAACACCCCTACGTGCTCCCGAACCGCATCGCCCCCGGCTCGCACCACAGGGTAGGCATGCTCCTGCCGCGAGTGGGGAGTGCGGCAGGTGGCCTGCCGCGAACTGGGAGCGCGGTTGATTGTCTATCGCATGGGGATTGCGGAAGGTGACTTCCGCGGACAGGGAGCGCGGAATAGAACACGTGTCGACTACCTAACTTGGCACAATGCTATTTTTATCTTCTTTTTTTGTCATTTCGGTCGGGGGTGCTATATTTGCTATTTGTGTCGACTGCCTAATTTGCCACAATGTCATTTTTATATCTTTTTTTGTCATTTCGTGGGGAAGGTTACAGGGTCGTTCCTAAAGAAGGGTCGGCCGGGGCAACCGCCCAGGGTCCACCAGAGCTAAGGGCCCCTGATCCTGATGCATCATACTACATATACGTATATGTATAATTGTATATCCGGTATATGCTCTATTGCTCTGCATGGCTGTATAACTACTAACTAGATTGAGGCATTGAGCTAACCGGGAACCCAGGACATGGGCCTAAATTATTTAATCGGCAATTAAGGCCCACCTAAATAGTATCAATGACTTTGCATTTAGAAATGTTAGAAGAAATTGCTTTCTATGAGTAGTTTGTATCTTTTGATGTATTAAATAGTTTTGCAGTTGATATAAAAAATAGTATTATATATTTATATTAGAATAAAAGACCTTCCATTTTGTCTCGCCCCGGGGCCTCCAAAATACGAGAAATGACCCTGATGCTACATTTGCTATTTTCCATGTTGTACTAGCAAGCAATTCTTGGAGCCCTTGAATGCTAGTCCTAGATTTACCAAGTGCCTGAACGCCCCTTGCTCGCAAAGAAACGATTACCAAACGAACTTAACCTCTAACATCAATTACCAAAGATCACAAAACAACCACCCGAATCATGTAAGCGAAGAAACGCACAGAACAGCATGGGGGCGGATCCCAATCGGCAATCTCAGGCACCGATTCATGCCGCTCTCGCGAGGACCAAAGCCCACGTAGCACACACCACAGCGATTAAGAGGGGGATTGGGAAGAGGACGGGAGGCCTCCTGATACGGCCAGATCTTTCACGGTACTTGAAAAACACAGCAACTTTTTTATCTTGTTTCTGTGCACACCAACAGAAATAAAATAGATGAAACTCCCAGTACTATCTTGACGTCTCTCTAACGACGGCTCCGAGCACCGCCAATAAAAACACTTCGGTTGCAGTTCTTCTCGACCAATTACACGACAGCGGCAGCAGCAGCAACGTGGATCATCTGGCCTCCAACAATCCAAATGGATGGCAGTTGTATGGCCTCGTGGGAAGGTGAAGCACAGTACGCATGAGCTACGTGCTCGCCTCGCACACCCTGAGAAAGACACTGCACGCGTAGGAACGCACGATACCGAGCCCAAACACAAAGACCGCTTTGTCAGCTTGTTGCCTAACTTATTTGGTCGTACTGCGGCACGAAAGTGGTTCTGAGCGCACCAAGACCATGATAAATTAAGTCGGCGACACGTGTCTACCTGCCACGATCCTCATGCAGTCCGCAGCAGAATGAGACGATAAACATCGCGACTCCGTACGGCAGCATCTGCTACGCTTTGATAGCACAAGAGAAAGGAACAACGTTATTCCACTCGACAAAGAGAATGCTACACGGCACGACACGACTCGTGACACAGCATGCTGTTTTTTCTTTCTTCTTTTATCGATCCAACACTCCGACTCAAAAGGCAACAAAACCTCTTTTTTTTTTCTTCCTTATTCTATTTTGGCCACTTGATATGACAAAAGTGGCTGCTTCGCAGTTTGCAACCATAAAAAGACTTCCTTCCCACACCAAACAGTTCACATTCCTCCTGTGATATCGTCTTTGGAAAGCAGGGAAATAAATTCAAGATGAGTTCTTCAGAACCCACTCCACCAAGGTGGAGACGCCAAATCCGGTGGCCGCCCGCTTCTTGTCGTTCCACACTGGCCCAGCCATGTCGATGTGCATCCACTGAACCTTCTCATCGACAAACTGCAAGGAGAAACATGAGCTCCATTAGCATGCCGGAGAAAATTCAGTCTTGATAAGAGTGGTGAACCTAGAACTAAGAATGTGACTTTTTGTTTCCAATGAACATCTGATACCATACCTGTTTCAGGAATAGTGCAGCGGTGATAGAGCCGCCCTGTCGACTGCCGGTGTTGACCATATCAGCAACACCGGACTTCATTGACTCCCAATAGCTTTCTTCTAGTGGCATTCTCCAGAACTTCTCTCCTGATACCTCAGATGCCGCAGCGACTTCCTTGGCTAGTTCATCACTTGGTGTGAAAACCCCTATAGAAAATATTTATTTTAGTATGCAAAACTGCAAAAGAACCCACTATTCCATCTTGGAAGAACTAAAAAGTATAGTTAGTGGAGAAGAGTGCAGATGAGAGAGATAGTTAAGCTTATCACCAGCAATGCTAGGACCAAGTGCAACAACACAGGCACCAGTTAGTGTTGCTAGATCAATAATCTGCATGTGGCAATTACATATAAGTCAGTAAATCAAGCAAGATACTTGCAAAGTTGCAAGACATGGTCCATATAGCCATCCAGAAGACCGCAAGTGTATATAAAAAAAAATCTGAAAATATACTATTAAAGTGAAAACCATATTTTACATAAACCACGAACAGCACTTCTGTATTTTAATTTCTTATCCACAATTATCTTCCACTAAAGATGACAAGCGCAATGGACTGTATAAATCATTTAGCACAAGACATGGTTCATCTTCATTGTAGTGCAATTTTTTTAATGTACAAATGGAATTGGATAAAACATGTCTCTCTAAATAGGGCCTAGCAAATAAATTAGCATCCCATGATCCTAGAACAAGGAATTAAGTATAGGATTACAACTACATTAGCAATGTCCAATACATATTCTTGCATAAAAAAATTACATAGCAGCAATCAAAGCATCCAAATGGCAATCATATGAACCAATCATGGCATCTATCGAAATAATTCATTACCTTGTCAACACCTTGATTACAAGCATAGACCAAAGCGTCAGCAAGTGTAAGCCTTCCCTCCGCATCAGTGTTATTTACCTGAAGAATCATACTTACAAATGAATACATTGTCTAACACAATCCAGTGGACAAACTGGATCATAAGAACAGTATATGTACGACCTGCTTAGACAATATTACTGACAAGCAGGATAAGCATCACACTATTACTAGAAACATACCTCAATCGTCTTCCCGTTAGAAGCAGTCACAATGTCACCAGGTCTCATGCCTGTGCCGCTAATCATATTTTCACAGGCAGCGACAATAAAATGAACCTGTGCGAAGGGAAATCATTAGCAAATAAGCTAAAACATAGAGATTATTCATACAAGTAACTGAAAACTAAAGTACCTCTACTCCAGAAGGCTTGATTTGGCCCAAGGCTTTTGCTGCCCCAAATACTGCTGCAGAGCCTCCCATGTCAAACTTCATCAGCTCAATACTGCAGCCTGGTCCAGTCTTAATGTTGTAACCACCACTGCAGACAAATTGGTGAATCAAGTGTAAGAACTAGCAGTTATTAATATCTTCACAAAAAGTTCTACCAACATGACAAAGCATATAGAAGATGGCATATCTATTTTCAATCATGCCTGTCAGTGTAATAATACATGAAATATGCAGAAAGTAGTACAAACCTGTCAAAAGTTAGACCCTTCCCAACAATAGCCAGCTTTCTCTTGGCATTCCCACCAGGGGGTTTGTAGCACAAGTGGATAAAGTGAGGAGGATTTGCAGAAGCTGCAGCAACTCCCAAGTAGGAGCCCATCTTTAACTCTTTGCATTTCTCCACATCTAATATTGTGGCAGTAAATACATCACTGTATGTAGAAGCAATCTTTGATGCCTCCTCCGCAAGCACAGCTGAAAGGACGACGAGTGAGGATCGAGATAAAATAAACATCGTAATGAAATCTACGGACAACATTCATTGTTTGACTAAAAGACCTACTTACCAGGGGTAAGGACATTTGCAGGTGAGTTTACAAGCTCTTTCCCAAATATCACGCCTGAGGAAATATCACTGGCATATTTAAGTTTCCAGTCCACCTCCGGACCGGAACCCAATCCAATAAGATCTACTTGTTTAAGATGCACCTTCTTCGACTCAGACTTGTATCTGTTGTCCTCATACAATCCAAGCACAATTCCTGCAATTCAAATGGACAGACAATTCAGCATCAAGTCAATGCATGCCATAATCATCCAATCAGAAAAACATGTGCAGGAGCATCACAGTACCAGAAGAAATTGCGGCGGCAGCGTTCAGCTTGAACTCTTCCTGGATCCCGTTAGGGGAGGCAAGAACAATAGCAGCGCTGCTAGCTTGAGCAGATTTGGCAACTGATGCCACAGATTCACCGATGCCCCGGCAAGCTGCGGTGGAGGACGGGGCGTTCTGGCCAAGGCCAATCAGACCCACCCTCTTGAAACCCTGCCCGGGGAGGCGGAGGACCACCGATTGCCCGGCTTTCCCGGTGAAGTCCTCCTCCGCGGAAGTCTCCGACAGGAGACCGCCGAGTTGATCGTCCAGCTTCTTCAACACGGCATTCTCGAATTTGGAGTCCGGGCCTTTGGACAGATCCTTCTCTGTGACCGCAACGGCGAGTATATCTCCCTTCCAATCGGAGAATTCGATGTCTTTAGCGGCAAAAGTAACCTACAAGAACAAGAGGAGAGCACAGGTTGAGTTCACTGCAGTAAAGGCAGCGACTTCGCACGAAGCAAATCGGCGAATCTAAACAAATATGCAATTTTGCGTATGAAAACACTAATTTGATCCCGATCTAGCAGTTCTTCAGTGTTTCAACAGCAAGTCCTGATCAAGTCAACCAAAGGTAGCAACTTTCCTATTCCACAGGGAGTACCAGCAGACGAATTGACAACAATCCAACTCGCTCACGCACACGAACAGGCACACACACCTGAGGCGGCTCGACGGCGTTGGCCTTGGTGAGGCCGAGCGCGGGGGCCGTGGCGGCGGCGGCAGCGGTGTGTCCCATCCGAGCGCGGTGCCCGAGCGACCGGCGGAGGGGGGCGATGCCGAACGACGACGGGCGAGCGCACAGGACCGCGGGCACGCACGAGAGGTGGTGCAGCAGGCGCGGCGAAGGGCGGCAGAGCAGGCGGGACGCAAAGACGGCGGAGGCGGATGCAGCGGAGGCCATGGGAGGAGACGGAGGCGAGATATATATCCGCCGTGGTTGCGTTTAGGGATTGCAATTGTGCAATTGTGCCGATTATCTGTGTACCTGCCGGCGAATACCCTAATGAAGACGGGTACGAGTGTTTTTTTTTTGCCTACGGGCATGAAATCAGACACAATTCCTTGCCCATCGGGTAAACAGGTATGGGTAAGCTCCACCCGTACCGTTTCGTACGGTTACCTGTAACCTACCCGCATGTTAAAGAAATTATGCCAGTTTGTATTTTTATTTTATTTGTTGAACTTGATTAGTTGTCTTGTCGAACATGATATGTGAATTGTGATGAACTTTATTAGTTGTTGAATGTGTGATGCACCATTGATATGTGAATTATGATGAACTTGATGTATGCATTGCTCGCGGGTAACGAGCATGTCCGCGGGCAATGGGTACCCACAGGCGGCGATGCATTATTCGCGTGTAAACGGGCATGCCCGCAGGCGACAGGCATGGGTGAAGTTTTTCACCCGTCGTCCTTCACGATATACCTGTGGGGGGAATTCGGAGTCGTAGGTATGGGTATAGGCGAGCACTACCCGTAACCGCCGCGCCCGATTGCCATCCCTAGTTGTGTTCCCAGTCGTCCGATCGGGACACGCCCTTGAATGCATCACCCGCTCCGGATATGACTCCCAGAGCCGGCGCTCCACGCACTCCAAGGCTTCCCTGCGTTGCTGTGTCTTTGAGACTGATCGGTGGGGACATAAAAGGATAGGACCACCTGTCAGTGGTTTCTACTCTTTGCGTGTGGAGTTGTATTTTAAGCTGAGGATATTGTCATTCAGAACATCTACGATAGTCCATGTCACTTGTTACTACGGAATGGACACATCAACATTTAGGTGATGTGGAGGGGAGATGGTGAACTTGTTACTAGATGAAGAAACAAGCAAGTTGTTAATACCAAGACACAAGAAACAACAAAATACTTGTTAGAGACTTACTTGTTACTAAAAAACTCGTTTTGTGGGTCATGCACACTTTTAGTAATTAAAGTCTTAGTTACAAGCTTAAGAAACAATCTATTGAAATGATTGTTTTTTTTATTAGATTGAGTACTCTCCCTACTCTTAGTAACAAGCTAAGAAACAAACTACAATAGATGCTCTTAACTTTTCGGGGATGGGAGGTGTGTGCTCATAGCGTAGGGTAGTGTAGAGCTCGAGGTCTCCGGCTCAGTAATGGATGGAGCTTTTCATTGGCTTCTGTTTTTGTTTTACGGAAAAGCGTAACGATTTGGTGATCTGAGAGAGACCGAGCAAGAAAAGCATTAGATCTGCATTATCTGATGTAAGGATCATTGCATGAATAGTGACATGGGAGCATGCGAAGAGTGTTCGTCAGCTGCAGCGAACGCCATAGTGTCGAACCCGGGAACGAAGGATCCCGAATTCTCTGTGTTCATACACTAGTCCAGGACTTCCAGTGTACACAGTCACAAAAATGTTATCACAAACATATCCAGCGTGTATATTAATAATCATAGAGTTTATTACAACTGGGGCCTGAGGCCAAATAAAACATTAAGCGGAAGCAAAATATAATGGTAGCCACACGATACGCCACAGTAATCGCCTCGGAGATCGCGCCTAATCGTCCCGCTCCTCACCTTACGGATAGCGTCTTCTCATAATAATATTCAAAGAAGAGTGAGCACTACAACCGTGCTCGCAAATTACACCCAATCTGAATTTAGAATGCATGCATAAGTTATTCAAAGGAAGGTTGTAGGGTTTATTTGCATAAATCGACCTTTTGGTTTAAATAGTTATACTAAGTTTCAAGGCACATTTTATTACATAACTAAAATCGATTTAAAATTGATCATTTTATAGTGGATAACCTCCACATGAAATATGGTGATGGATACCCTCCTATCACAAAGCTACCCGCTTAAATTTACCACAAGGATTAACCATCCTCAAATCATGTCCAAAGTTATTTTAAAACCAAAAACAAATCTAACTTAGAGTGGCTTTGCTCAAGATGTCCATAACCGTGGACACGGCTATTCGAATAGATTTACACTCTGCAGAGGTTGTACAACTTTACCCACAAGAGATAATTTGCAGTTATGTCGGCCAATACACGCTTCCTTAGGCGTGTGGTGGCAATTATCACAAGGCGTTTCAATGCATTACCTCAATACCAATATGCCCGCTAAGGTTTCACTTCCATTAGGCTAACCACTGCAGGAAACCCCTCTTGCGCCAAGTGGGAATAAAGTCTAACCGACACCCACACAACAAAATGGCATAAACAATACCGAGGTAATACAAATTATTAAGCCGGTTCGCCCATACGTAACATGTGGTAGTCTGGTGGAGCTTTTGCAAGATGCGGCTCAAAGGCCGGTCCTTAATCTACTTGGGCAACTTTCAATAATAACCACGGTCTCACCCTAACAGACAGGCCCGTGCATAAACTTGCACCCACCAACGGTCCATGTTTGCCCAAGTACAAACCATTTTCTTTTATTTTAAATTTTCCAAAGACATTTGTAAAAGTCCACCATGACAAGGCAATGCCATAGGCTTTTTATCAATTTATGAAATTTTGGCTAAATTCTCCCAAAGTCAAGTATTTCATGGTCTAAGCATTTGCTATGCATATATTTATTTTTAAATTCATTTGACTAAGGTTACAAGGAATTGATAATACAACAATCAAATTTGGCTATACAAAGGAATTGGAATAATTAAATATTTAAAACAGGAATTTAAAATAATTAAATACAATTATGCATGCAATAATAATTTAAAACAGGAATTAAATAATTTTAAATATTGGGGGCAAAATGGTCAATGGTGTAACTTGCCTTGCTCAAATTCCTGGTATTCTACTTCTTCAATAGGGTCAAGCTCTCCTGAGTCGTCAAAATCTATCTGTGAAAATATTCCAAATTCAAGCGAATTCAAATGAACACAAATAAATTCAAATGAAAATTCAAATTAACTCCAAATTAAATAATTTTTGTTTAGTTAGCTAGATCTTGATTTTATACAAATTTAGAAATTTGAATCACCTAAATCGGAGTTTGTATGAAGAAATACGAGCTCTGGAAGTTTAAATCAAATTTTAATTCAAAATCAATTTTGAATTTCCAATTAATTTTCTAAAGGAAATTCTATTTATTGCGCCGGTGACGTCAAGAAGATCGTTCACAGAGACTGACATGTGGGCCCAAACAGTCATGGACTGAGTCCACGGCGTTTTCCAAGTCCACGGTGGACTCGGCTCACAAAGACAAGATCTGAGCGGTAGGCATCTTTGGGCAAGGCCGCTACCGGCAGCCACGTGGCGCCGATTGGCCGCCACGCGCGAAAGCGGTGATCTGCGCCGAGGTGGCAGAGCCACGTCGGCTGACCGAGAGGAGGCGCGGGAACCAAGGTACAGCGAACGGCGCGCTGGCGAAGCTCGGTGAGGTCGCAAAACGTTCGAGGATACACGAGTCGAGTGCGCTACTGGCGACGCGAGAGCGTGGCCGGAAGATGGTCGGCGACGGCGAGAAGCGGCGGTGCGGTTCGGTTGTTGGCGGCGAAGGTGCTCCGGGGGTCTTCAGGCGAAGCCAAGGTGCGCCAGAGGATCGCCGGAGGATGCTGATGCCGAAGGTGCAGTCGAGGTAGCCGGGGGAAGCCTGGTGGCGCCGGAATCGGAGAAGAACGAGCTTCGGCCGCCGGCGGGGATTTGCGAAATGCGGGCGATTGAAGGCGATCGAGGGGACAGGAGGTGGGGGAATAGAATGAGAGAGGAGAGGCGGCTCGGGTGCTTTACAGGCGAGGAGGCCGGGGCGGGAGATCGTGTGCGGCGTTAATGGCGGGCGAGCCGGCGCGGGGCGCACGGGGTTAAGAGGGGGTAATGGCGGGAATGAACGCGGCGGAGTGAGGGGAGTTAATGCGCGTGATGGCGAGTGAAGAGAGGGAGGGAATCGCGGGAGTGACGAGCTCCGAGGCGAGCGGCAATGGCGGCGAGCGTGGGCGCGCTGGGAAGAAAGGGAGGAGGAGACGACATCATTGCGTGGGCCCCACCCGACAAATGAGAGAGAGAGGGAGAGAGGCGCGGGGCGGATTAAATGTCGGCCGTCCTTTGATCGGACGGCCCGCGTTATTCGCGCTACGGAAGAGAGTGGGCGAGCGCCTGATCTTTGGGCTTCGCCCAAGATCGAAATTTTAAACCTTTTTCAATTGATTTAATTCCAGAAATTCAAATAAGCTTTAGAAAATAGTAAATGAAGTCCAAAAATTTTGAGAAAATTCACAAAAATTCTATGAGTCATTCTGGACTTAAATAAAATAATTCCAATTTTTAGTTGGTAATAGATTTTGCACATAAATTCTTTTAGCCTTAATATACTTTATTGAAAAGCTTTTAAAAATTCCAGAAAATCCACAAAAATTAATAAATCTTATTTTTAAATGAAATTGAAATTTTGGGCTGTTACAAACCTACCCCCCTTAAAGGGAATCTCGACCCCGAGATTCAGACTTGGTCAGCAAAAAGGTAGGGGTACTCGGCTCTCAAAACTTCTTCTCGCTCCCAGGTAGCTTCTTCTTCTGAATGATTGCTCCACTGAACCTTACAAGAGCGAATGACTTTACTTCTGGTGACGCGTTCTGCCACATCGAGAATTTTGATTGGTTGTTCCACATAGGTGAGATCTTCCTCTAAGATCGAACCTTTCAATGCGATGTTTCTTTGTTGGTACTCTGAGACATTTCTTTAACTGGGATACATGGAAGACATTGTGAACAGCTGACAAAGATGCTGGTAGTTCCAACTGATAAGCAACTTCACCTCTCTTTGACAAAATCTTATAAGGTCCGACAAATCTGGGTGCGAGTTTTCCTTTAGTCTGAAATCTCTTCACTCCTCGGAGTGGAGTTACCCTGAGATAGACAAAATCTCCCATCTCGAAGGATAGTTCTCTCCGACGATTATCGGCATAACTCTTTTGTCGGGTTTGAGCTACTTTCAGACGTTCTCTTATTGCTTTTACCTTACTTTCAGCTTCTTTTATCAATTCTGGTCCGAAGAATTAGTGTTCTCCTACTTGATCCCAAAGGAGAGGGGTTCTACACTTTCTACCATATAATGCTTCAAATGGCGACATCTGCAGGCTGGCTTGAAAGCTGTTGTTGTAGGAAAATTCTGCATAGGGCAAATTCTTATCCCAGCTTCTTCCATAATCTATAGCACAAGCTCGAAGCATGTCTTCTAGGACTGATTTACACGCTCGGTCCGCCATCTGTTTGGGGATGATATATCTAGCAAGTTGAGTCACGTTCCTAAAGCTTCATGTAGATGCCAAAATTTTGAAGTGAGCGATGAACCTCGTGTTGAACAATTTTCTTGGGTATACCATGTCCTCACGATCCTAGCCATGTACAATTCTCGCTAACTTATTGCTTCGTAAGTTGTCTTGATGGAATAAAATGAGCCACTTTGGTTAATCGGTCAATTATCACCCAAATGGAATCACAACTCGATTGGGTCCTAGGTAGTCCGGTGATAAAATCCATACCAATCTCCTCCCATTTCCACTCGGGAATTGGTAATGGTTGTAACAATCCGGCAGTCTCGATGTTCGCCTTAACACGCCGACACACATCACAACGTGCAACAAACTCGGCGATCTCTCGCTTCATCTTGACCCACCAATACTTTTCCTTGGATCTGGTACATCTTGGTACTCCGGGATGGATAGAGTAAGGTGATTCATGAGCTTCTTCGTAATCGGTTGTCCGGTTTCATGGTGTTTAGGTACAGATGCGGTTGCCAAACCATATCAGGCCTCGCTCGTCTTCGTAAAATCCTCAAGCTTTGCCTCTTCTCATGTTCTTCATGATTTCTTTGATGTCTTCGTCTTCTATTGCTTTTTTCTCGATCGACTTTGTATGGTTGGTTGGACTTCCACTTGTGTTTATACAACTTTGATGACAATTTCGATTCGGATGCTTTAGTTCTTCATACAACTCGGTTGATTTTCTTGAACTAACACCGTGTTGCAAGATGCCTTCCTACTCGAGCATCCGCTACCACGTTGGCTTTACCCGGTGATAGTAAATTCCAAGGTCATAATCCTTTATCGGCTCTAACCATCTTCTTTGCACGAGATTAAGATCGATTGGGTGAAGATATATTTCAAACTCTTATGATCTGTGAAAATCTCACGGCGTTACCAATAAGATAATGCCGCTTGATTTTCAAAGCATGCACAATTGCCGCTAATTCTAGATCATGAGTTGGATAATTTCCTTCATGTGGCCTTAATCGACGAGATGCATAAGCCACAACCTTTCCTTCTGCATCAGTACACATCCTAGTTCTCGTAGGATGCGTCACGAAAAACTTCAAAATCCTTACGTATATCCGTAAAACTAGCATCGTGCAGAGACTAGTCTTTTCTTGACTCTTGAAAACTATGTTCACAAGCACTTGTCCATTCAAATTTCTTTTCCTTCTTGAAGTTGAGTCATGGGTTTGGCGATCTTGGAGAAACTTTCAATGAATCTGCGGTAGTACCCACTAATCCGAGAAAACTTCTCACTTCGTGGTCGACTTGGGTTGCTTCCAATCCATTCTGACTTCAACCTTTGAGGGTCTCTGCAACTCCTCCTGCCGACACAATGTGTCCAAGAAATGCCACTTGATCGAGCCAAAATTCACTTTTCTTTGAGTTTGGCATAAAGTTGGTGTTCTCAAGTTTGCCCAAAATAATTACGAGATGTTTTTCATGCTCTTCCATATCTCTTGAATAGATGAGAATATCATCTATGAATACCACCACAAACTTATCCAAGAATTCCATGAACACTTTGTTCATCATATTCATGAAATAGCGGGGGCATTTGTTAGCCCAAATGACATCACTTTGTGAACTCGTCTGATCCATATCCGTGGTAAAGGTCGTCTTGAATATCTTACGTCCGATTTTTAAGCGATGGTAGCGACCTCAAATCAATCTTGGAGAAAACACTGCTCCTTTAAGTTGATCAAGCAGATCATCTATTCTAGGTAACGGTACTTGTTTTTGATTGTTACCTCGTTGAGTGATCTATAGTCCACACACATTCTCATACTATTGTCTTTCTTTTTGACAAATAGTACTGGAGCTCCCCAAGGCGATGAACTTGGTTGAATGTAACCTTTACTCTGTAGTTCTTCGATCTGCTTCTTCAACTCTGCTAGATCATTTGCCGGCATTCTGTAGGGTCGCTTCGAAATTGGAGCAGTCCCTGGGACTAAGTCAATTAAGAACATTATGTCCCGGTCCGGTGGCATACTGTAAATCCTCAGGAAAAACATCTGGATATTCTTGTACCACGGGAATATCTTCGATTTCACTTCCTTTAAACTGGTCAAGATAGGACTTCTTTCCGTAGAAGTCTTGGGTTGGAACTCTACTGAAATCCCTTGTTCATTGGTGAGGTTGATAGATCTACTAGCACAATCTATCCTGCCCTGATTTTTGGCAAGCCAGTCCATTCCAAGAATTACGTCCAATCCTTGCGAACGCAAGACTATTAAGTTGGCCGAGAAAGTTACTCCAGAGATTTCAAAGGTAAGATTTGGACAGAATAAACTAGCCCTCATTTCTGAGCCCGGGGAATGGATTAACATGGGCTTAACTAAGGGGAGGTAGATAACCCATATTTTTCCACAAACTTATTTGAAACAAAAGAATGCGAAGCTCCGGAATCAAATAAAACTGATGCTGGTACTGAGTTGACAAGGAACGTACCAAGAACAACATCTGGTGCTGCATGGGCTTCCTCTGCGGTGACGTGATTCACACGTCCCTTCATGAACTGACCAGCTGGTCTTGAGGGACCGCCGGAGACTGAAACTCCGGGAGTTGGCTTGACGGGGGTGGCAGTCTGCTGCTTCTTGGGACACTTATTGGCATAATGACCCAACTCGTTGCAGTGAAAGCAAGTGATTCCTCTTTGTGGAAATAGTCAACCTGCATTGAACCGACTTCAGACGAACTACTACGGAATCCGGAAGTGTTTGGGCGCGGAACTAGAGCTGGAACTCTCGGTGTAGTAGTCTGGAATCTCCCACGCTGAGGTAGTCTGGAAGTGTTTTTGTGAAGGTTAGCCCGAAAAAATCAATATTTTCATATTTTAAAAATATAAAAAACTATATATTTCAAAAGATTGTCAACAAAAACCTATTAATACGACAATGTGGTAGCTTTAACAATTAGAATACTAAAGGCAACAAATGACACACAGATTCACTTGAAAAGAACCATAATACATGACCAGAGAAAGGATAATTACCTATGAATAGAAACAGACAAGGTTGCTATTCTTTGGTGTTGAAAAAAGAACTTTAGAAGTCTAATCTGGGGGCATGAGTGGACCTGGGTCATATATCTAGAATATTGAATGGAAACCACCTTGACCACGAAAATTTGGAATCATCCTCAAAATCACACAATCCAATGTCAGGTTTCTATCAGTTGGAGGCCACTCAGACATAAAATTCCTCGTCGAAATATAGCACAAATATCTCATTTGAGAAGGCATGGGATCTAGAGGAGAAACCATCTCCAAGAGTTCCAAAGACAATTGTTTGTAGAGCATATCCAGCGTTTTCGGCTCATCCGAATCATGCCCCAGGTATACTAGATGAGCAGCTAACATGAAAGCCAGAGTAGGCCAACATCCTTGTTCACAGTGCATTATTAGTGAGTTATGTTGACCCAGAGAGAGCTAGCTTTAGTTGGACTTCAAGATGTAGTGGACCATTTCGATGGTGAGAAGTGGACACCCCTCGTAGTGGTCTGGTAGTCCAAAACAGTCATACAATATTCAGATAAAATGGGGTAGATATGGCTTTCTCCCTTTGATGTGTGCTTCAAATTGGCCATGAAAGTTTTCTAGAAGATATGTTGTGATGCCTTTGATGTGTGCTTCAAATTGGTCATCTTCCAGCACTTTCATGGAGAAGCCATGATAAAAAAAACTGAAACAAGTATAAGCTATATGTGTCAAGCGTATGCCAATCCTTAGCTCTGAATTGAATTCTTCATAGAGCTATTCAACTAACGAACAGAAAATAGAGCTTTTTAAGCTAACAAAATCTGAAGCAATTACCTCATTTAAATTGTAATAAGCAAATAAATACGTATGCTAAAAGAATCACCTACCACTATATAACTCTCTTGTCCTGGAAATTTTCTGATTTGTTTTAACAAATCATCTTTGCAAACAATTATACAGAGAGGAAGATTGTATTGCTTCGCACAGCCTAAACGCCTGGCGTTGCCTTCACTTATATTGCCAGACAAGGAATAGTCTGAGTCGTATACAATACAGCTGATCTCTGGTCAAGCATGGATACAACAACATGTTGTACGCGGAGAGTATCTATACATAGGAAGGATTCTATCCTAAGGAAGGTTCGGATACGTATCCGAATATATCTCTTAACACTCCCACTCAATCAAAATCATCTTCAAGGTTGAGATTGTGCTTCAGATTCTCAAATGGCCGAATTGTTAAAGCTTTAGTGAAAATATCTGCAATTTGATCCTGAGAAGGTATTAATCGTATGTCGAGAACTTTGAGTGCAACTCTTTCTCTTACAAAGTGAAAATCAACTTCGATGTGCTTTGTTCGGGCATGAAACACCGGATTTGCTGACAAATACGTGTCTCCTAGATTATCACGCCATAAACATGGTGCTCGAGGTTGAAACACACCAAGTTCTCCAAGCACATATTGAATCCAAACAATTTTAGTTGTTGCATTTGCAAGAGACTTGTATTTAGCTTTCGTATTAGACCTAGAAACCGTTGGTTGCTTCCGTGCACTCCATGATATAAGATTTGAGCCAAAGAAGACAACAAATCCTCCTGTAGATATTCAATCATCATGACATCCTGTCCAATCTGCATCTGAAAAAGCACTCACCAAAGTAGAGCTAGATTTGTGTACTTGAGGGTATACCAAAGAGGAAAACTTCAAGTACTGCAAAATCCTTTTTACCATAGTTCAATGCACTGTTGTTGGAGAGTGTAAGAACTAACACACCTTATTGACCGCAAAAGCAATATCTGGATGTGTCAATGTTAAGTACTGAAGTGCACCAACAATGCTTCGATAGTTGGAAGCATCTAAAGTCTCTAGTGCTTCTCCTTCTGTCACTAAAAGCTTCTCGGTTGTGGCCATAGGTGTTGAGACTGGTTTGCACTTTGTCATACATGATCGATCAAGAAGATCTTAAATGTATTTGGACTGTGATAGTGCTAAACCATCAGCTGCCTGTTTTACCTCAATTCCCAGAAAGAAGTGTAAATCTCCAAGATCTTTTAGTGCAAATTCTAATTGCAAGTCTTGAAATAGCTTGACAGTGGCTTTACTAGAAGAGCTTGTTACTATGATATCATCAACATAAATTAACATATAAATCACTATACCTTTGTGATTATATATGAATAATGATGTGTCTGCTCTTTAAGGTATAAACCCTAATTCTTGTAACTTAGAGCTCAACCTGGAATACCAAGCTCTTAGTGCCTGTTTCAAACCGTGCAATGCCTTGTCAAGCTTACATATGTGTTTCAGACATGCTTTTGTCTTCATATCCTGGTAGATGTTTTATATACACCTCCTCTTCTAGAATGCCATGTAAGAACGCATCTTCAACATCAAGCTGTCTCAAGCTCCAACCTCGAGATATTGCTATTGACAGAATAACATGAATAGTAGCAGCCTTCACCACGGGACTAATGGTATCTTCATAATCAATTCCATACCTTTGTTTGGATCCTTTCGCCACTAACCTTGCTTTATATTTGTCAATGGTCCCATCTGCTTTGTGCTTAACCTTGTACACCCACTTACAATCTATCAGATTCTGTCCAAGATGAGGCGGAACAAGGTGCCATGTTTTATTTTTGATCAGGGCATTATATTCCTCATCCATATCATTTCTCCAATTTCGATTTGCAAATGCTTCCTCAAGACATGTTGATTCCACTGTACTAATGTATGCATACCGAATTGTCCCATCTATACGTACTTGGGTGTACATATTTGATTTTGGAGATATGTCCAAGGCCGAGTTTGCACTGTTGCACCAGGTAGAACTTCCATGGGAACCTCGCCAATTATCAACCCGTTGCTACCACCATCCAATGAGCTTGTCGTGGCAGCACCAGACTGTGATCGTGTCACGGCAGTACCTGGTAGGGAATTCCCGCTGTGCGGTAGAGGAGCGGCAACATCTTCAGCCAAAATAGCGCCCAGCAACGCTATCGCACTAGTTGCCACAACAGCACCCAGTAGTACTGCAGCACCATGCGGCAGCCCTAAAATAACATCAATCAGCTGTCGCGGTTGGATTTCCACCTCCTGAGACTACATATTATCACCAGACAACTCAAAAGACAAGTTAGATAGATCAGTGGGTAGCTCATTAGTCACATGGTCACCTCCAAAATTTGGATTTCCAAACAAAGGAGGAGCCGAAGGAAAAGATGATGAAACAAATTGATCTGCTACAGAAGAAGGAACTTTTGAGTTGGAGTTTACCGAAAATGGGAACATGCCCTCATAAAAAATAACGTCTCTAGAGATGTAGATACGACCAGTTGAGACACATAAGCACTTGCATCTTTTATGGATAGGACTATACCCAAGAAAGACACATCATGTGGAACGAAATTGAAGTTTTCGTTGATTGTATGGCCGAAGATTTGGCCAACAGGCACATCCAAAAGTTATAATAAAAGAGTAATCTGACTTAGTCCCAAAAAGTCGCTATAAAAGAGTGAAAAAATCAATGACTTTACTAGGAAGACGATTTATAAGAAACATGGTTGTTTGGAAGGCAGCATCCCAAAACTTCACAGGCATGGAAGCATGCGCTAAAAGAGATAACCTAACCTCAATAACATGCCTATGTTTTTGCTCAGCAGCACCGTTCTGCTGATGCGGATAGGGACAAGAAACTTGATGGGTTATACCTATTTGATTAAAGAAACTATGAAGTTTTTTATATTCTCCTCTCCAATCAGTTTGCATACTAATGATTCATTTATCAAGAAGTTGTTCAACATATTTTTGAAATTGAACAAATAAATTCAAGGCATCAGCTTTACTTTTCAGAAGGAATATTCAAGTGAATTTACTGTAGTCATCGATAAAACTCACATAATACTTATGCCCTTCAACAGAAGTAGGAGCAGACCCCCAAACATTAGATAAGATGAGTTCTAAAGGAGATGACAACATACTGGTAGACCTAGGATAAGGTAACTGATGACTTTTTGCTTGTTGACAAGCATCACAAAATTAACACTTTATTTGAAATATCTAAACAAGGTAGCTGATTTGATCTAATAACCTATTGAACAACTGAAAAGGAAGGGTGCCCTAGACGGCCATGCCATTGTTCTTGGGTAGCACTAATGGTAGTCAACCCTCTCTTAATGGATGCTGAACTGGGATGAAGAGGATAAAGACCACCCTCACATTTGCCTTGAAAGAGGGTTTTCTTCGTTGACAGATCCTTGATAAGGAAATAATTAGGATAAAATTCAAGGAACACATTATTGTCAGAGGCAAGACGCTGAATTGAAAGGAAAGGAGATTTTTCGATGTTCTAGGAACATAAAGAACATTCTTTAGATGCAAATCCTTACTAGGAGTTGTGATTTTTGAGTGACCAACATGACTAATGAACATACCTGATCCGTTTGCCATTCAAACTTTATCCTTGCTGGTGTATTTTTGATGCATAGTCAATCGATCAAGATCGCTAGTAATAAGATCAGTGCCGCCCGTATCGGTATACCAATTAGTGTTAACGTTGTAGGTGGTTGCAGCAGCAGCAGTCGTGCGTGTTTCATCCGCTTGATAGGAGTGATCGAAGCGATGATAACACTTGAGCACAACATGACCAAATTTTCTGCAAGTTTGACATGTTGGTCGGTTATTGTTTCTTGAACCTTCACCTTGCCGATCACGGTTGTCACGACCACCATAAATTAACTAGTAAAAAACTAACTTACAAAGGGTGTTTTATAGAGTAAATCCGGTGAGCATTTATTTTAATTGTTGCATTAGCAACAAAAGGTTAGTTTCTTCTTACTAGGGAGGAAGCGTCAGTTTCTTTTGTAATTATTTTTCTTTTCAAATTTTGGCCTTTTTTCCCTGTTGGGTGCTCTCATTTCTACGCCAATTAAAGTGACACGAAGGATTTTATTAACAGAAAAAAAAACAAATGATGAAAGAGTGAGTCGTGTGCGATTTGGGGATCTGGGTGGGATCGGCGGTTAGTAGTTAGCATTGCCGCCAACCTGCGTGCACAGCTTACCCGAGCAGTCAGGGGACACATGAAGGCCTTAACCAAGCCGCACGTAAAGAAGAAAGGGAAGATTTTGTTCCAACTACTCAAAATATGTGCAATTTTAGTTCTATCATTGGAAATTTTGTATGTGCACATATTTTGAGTGGCATAAATAAAATTATCCTAAAGAAGAATACGTTGAAATGTTTATGAAACGCGTAGTTTTCCTTAATAAGTTTAACTAAGGTGTGTTTGGAATATTGGAATTTTCTATGTTCTTGTGAAGATTGAACTCTAACTTTTGAGTGAGCTGGTTAGTACTCTCTAGTTAAAAAAACAATCATTTTGGAATACGTGCAGTCAAACTTTAAAAACTTTGACTATCAATGTCTTTTTAAAATATTTAGATTAGATTTTAAAAAAAATATGTGTAGATTCATATCGAAAAATACTATTATAATTTTGTTGGGTTTTACAAATATATTACTATAGTAATTAGTGATCAATGTTGTATTTTGATGACTATGTCAATATCCAAAAAAGACTTATTTCTGTGTACGGCAGGGAGAACCACGTGAAGCTCAATAGGCTACTCCGAGTAAATGCACTAAGCAGATTCATGTTACTCCTGAATGGAAACATTAGCAGTTTTCTTTTTCAAGGTAGCTGGAAGCCCAAGTTAAGATGGCTAGTAGTTGGTTGATAATGATTATAGTTATCTAAAATTGGCTTATGTGTTGTTTAATGTGCTCCTACTCCACAAGCTTGCGCTGTGCCCAAAGGGATTGGAGGCACGTCAACTGTCTGCAAGGGAATTATAATTCTTGGCCTCCTTTGAAGCTTTCTAATACAGTATTTCATTTCTATGTGGTGCATAAACGGCATCGTGGGGGGCATCAGTTGGTTTCTCGTGGCCAGCAGACGCCAACAAATCGAAGGTCACAGGTATCCATCAGAAGGGACGCGCATGATTCAGGAGAGGAGGCGGTCATGGATTATTAGACATTGACATTTGTTACTGAATCGATTTTGACCGTCTACTTGGCGTGAAGATGCATGCATAGAGTTACTACCGGAGGGGGGGTGAGAGATTCAGTCATCTGTTTCTCACCGTAAAGTGTAAAATTGAGCTGCATTTGGGATGCAATGCAAGAATGTCAATCCATAACATTCTTCTTGTCTGTGCTGAACGGATGGAACTATCGCTTGTCTCGAACGAACGACAAGTCGAGTCCTTACCTAATCCAGCATTTTGCCAGATCGGTTCAGGTTGGAGTTGGGAGCTACGTGCCCAACCAATCCAAACTCCAATCGTCGGCTCCGTGTCGTCGCTTTTGCCGAACCAATCCAAACTCCAATCGTCGGCTCCGTGTCGTCTCTTTTGCCGACCTGAACCGGGAGAGATTATTCCCCGGTTGGAGTGCCGTCCAACTGGGAGGAAAGGGTACACGGCAATGCTCTCCTCCTCCGTTTCGTCCCTATTGTTCGCGCCGCACCGAGATCCTGTGGCCTGTCTGATCATCCTTGCCTTCTTCTATGCGTACACTTTGCTTTTGCTGTATTCCCAAATCAGAATTGCTACTTCAGCCAGTGTACACTTTGCTTTTGCTGTATTCCCAAATCAGAATTGCTGCTTCAGCCAGTGTACACTTTGCTTTTGCTGTATTCCCAAATCAGAATTGCTGCTTCAGCTATCTCATGACTCGTGTATAGGGACGTAGTTGTCCTTGTAAGTGTGATTTAACTGCATTTTTAATGGAAAAACAGTTTGCATAAGGAGTTGATTTCTCGAGTTTTCTGCCCAATCGCGACTGCCACCAACCATTTAACCAACGAAAAGAGGCTCCGGAGAAGCTTGAATTTCTTGCTGAGTTGCTGCACCTGGATCGCGGCCGCCCATTGCATGCGGCCATGCATGCCCATGTGTTCTCTCTTATGAGATGGATGCCTGCAGCGAAACATGCATAATTTGAGTTCAGGAGTATCATCTCAGAATGTTTTCTGAGGTCGTGGCAGCAGCATACTACGCACCCAGAGCGTGGTAGGTTACCTCACGTGAATTTTATGCACGGTATGGGTGCTATTTTTGCCAATTCATTCGCTAAGGGTTATTTTTGTTACTTCGTTTCGGAACAATGCTATTTTACAAAAAGCTCCCCTCTCCCTCCTGGCCCAAACAAAATAGAGGTCGAAAAAAGAAGGGTTATTTAGATATATACCACTCTAAAGTTGCTGATTTTGAAATATATCATTGCAAAGTTTCAGCGTTGAAATATGCCATCATAGAGTTGCTATATTTTGAGACATGCCATTTCAGGCCAAATGGGATCAAATTGCCCCTATCTTCTTCCAGTCTTCTTCTCCAACCATTCCCATGGTCGCCACTCGCTTCTTCTGCTCCCAGTCGTAGCCCCACTTGCTTGACGCCTCCCTGCGGTGTTGCGGCTTGCACTCGTGGGGCCCGTCGGAGAGCATGAGGAACCAGGGGTCGCAGGAGGGGCGGTAGCTTAGGCGTCGAGGAATGTCGATGAAGCAATGGTCGTACGTTCCCATCTATAGATGGCGCAAAATCTGAAGAAGCTGGCCGGTGGGAGGCGCATGAGGGCGTGCTCCAGCATGTTCACATGAAGCTCTCCCAGACTGGGCGGTGTGCACTTGCGCTTCCCGCCGTTGGGCTGCGCCGCCATGAATGTCTTTTCCACTCAACTCCATTAGGCGATGTACTAATCCACATGATCTCTGCATTCCTAGTCAAACCTGTGAGAACCCAGAAAATCAGGCTAAGCTAAAACGACGCTAATAGAAAATTAGCAGTAATTAAAATGTTCTAATCAAGAACCAATCATAACCTCAAATTAATATCAATCACATCGCCAAGCAATCTCGTATAAAATAATACAATCAAAATTCAACATCAGATCCAACAACAGAAGTTATTACCGTATTAAATAATCATCAATATAATCTCAGAGTCAATTACAGGAATTCCTTACCAGTAAAAGTAAAATATTACATCTCAAAGTTATTTACAAAGAATTCGTTGCTAGCAGAAAGAAAACACCAATTCAATCTCTGGATTAATTGCAAGAGTTAATTACCGTGGAGCAAAATATATAAATTATAACTTTGATTAAATTACAAAAAGGAAAAAAAAATCTTGCATTGCATGTCGCAAAGCCTGTCCACTCATCGCCAACCGTCAAAACCATTCTTCGACCATCTCACAAACCCTGCACGCATTAACCACAAAGACCCAAAGACCAGCCAGACTAAAACCAATCCATTAAAGTTAAGAGTAGAGAAGAAGATTGTCGTTAGAGTATCATAAGAATCACCGCGGTTCCCAGATCGACCTAGATCAGTCGACACCTTAATCCTCAAGATACCTAGGCTAACCTAAATTAGTCGACACCTTAATCCTCAAGATACCTAGGCTAACCTAAATTAGTTGACACCTTGATCCCCAAGATACTCAGGCTAACCTAAACAAATCGGCGCCGTCTTATTTTCTGTATGTTTCATCACTCGGCGTTTATAAAATCCAACACCTACATATACTGAATTATCTCGACCGACTGTATAAAATCTCTTAAATAGTAATTCTTTAGCCAATGAACGAAAGCTAAATAGTGCCATGTGAGGAGACATTGGATAAGGCAGGGGTATTTTCAGAATAAACAGTGCAAGGGAATTAACAGTCGGATGCTCCCCTTCCCATATAAGCACCCAAGGCAACACAACTCATTCACACGCCATTCTCACTCTCCTTCAGTCACACCAAGAGCAAGAAGCTCAAGCAAACCACCAGAGAACAAGCACAAGCAAGCAAAGCCAACAACCACCATTTTCCCACTGCTAAGAGCAGCAAGCCATAACCCACCAAAGCCGGTAGTCACCACCATCACCACTGCCAGCACCTCCCCTCAACCAAAGGCAACCACAAGAGAAGCAAGGAGGCAAGGAGCCAGAAGGAGGCGACGCCCGAGCCCACCTCAAGCCGACCACCAGCTTCCCAAATCAAGAAAACGACCGACAAAATTGAACCTTGGTGCTTTCCCTAAGCAAACCGACCATAAACCGACAAGGTAGCCCACCTTCAACTACTGTCATTTTCTTTGTCTAAAAATGAATCTCAGTACGATCTTCGCATATCACCAAGCCTGTGAACGACCCTCAAACTAGTATCCACCCCTGTTTTTGGCCCCATCCGAACCCCCATATGAGATGCACATTCACAGGGAAGGCACATGCAGCAATAGCCCACCAATATCATCCCAACCATCACAGCATCACCCGCTGGTAATAGCCCTCGGTGTCCATTCACATCACAGGGCAAGAGACAGAAAGAAGGGAGGGGAATGGTGAATAGATACCTCAGTGCGCGGCATCGGCAACACCACCTCCACCAGTAGCCTCCCCATCACCCACCATGCATCAACCAACTAGCATCAGAGGAATGGATCAAGCCAACATGTAATAACCGAAATAAAAAATATATGAAACCAAGCAATCTTTAATAACCGATTTGATAAAAGAGGGGGAACCGGGCCGAGGAGGGGAACCAGGCGAGGAAGACCCAAGGGCGGCGGCGAGCCGAAGGGAGCTGGGCCAAGGCCGGGCCACACGGGGGAGCCCGGGGCGAGCAACGGCGGCAGTGAGCCGAAGTGCGGCGATGCCGAGCGGCCAGGAGGAGCTCGTCTTGGCGGTCTGCCGCCGCCGGTGGCCGAGGGGAGCAATGGACCCGGGGGGGGAACGAGGGAGCAAAGCTCGAGAGAGAGAGAGAGAGTAGCATGGGGGATGAGAAGATGGGAAAGGAAATGAAGTAAGAAAATAAAAAGGAAGAAATTTAAAATTTAAAATATGTAGAATAATTTTATAAAATTAAAAACAGGTTGAGAGAACATGTACTTAGCATACCTGCGATTTTCGGACGAATTGTCGGAAGTATGGAATTTTTAGGCCGTGTACGAATATTTAGCAGTAGACCGACCATTAAAAAATAAAAGCAGGGAATAAGGGTAAAATAAAGCTAATAAAATTGTCACTGTGTTAGATAAATAATATAATGTGTTATCTACGAGTTTCGGTCAAATCGCGGGAGAAATAGGCCTAAAATAAAAATAGGAAAAAGGTGCAAAACATTAATATGAGACTTTTAATAAATAAATAAAACACCTGTAGAACTCAATAAATTAGGCAAAATAATCTCCAACGTTAACAATGATTTTATCATGGTTAAATAGTTAAAACAAACAGCGCCGAATTTGTTTAGATGAGGAAATAAATGTGTACACAATTAAATAAAATCAATTAAGCGTAGTTGCGCAACTAAAATTTGTTAGACTTTGTAAAATGCGAGTACGAGTAGTGTGATATTTTCATTCGTTAAAACACAAGTTTCAGCAACCTCGAACGTAGAGCCAATAGACCGCAGAACGATCGCAGTTGGGGAATGCTAACTTAACAAAGACCCAAAAAATAATGTTATTAAATTAAAATCCGCTAACGCAAAGAACCAACTGACTATTGTACGTGTTGTAGCACCAAAAGCACATATGTATTTACTTATTTATTATTCGTGCTGGTGTATAATTGTAGCCGACGAATCACGCAGACAGGAGTAGCTGATACCGATTTCGTCGACCCCGATCTTTTCTACGACCACGAAGGCAAACTTATCTCTTGAACATAAATATAGTTATATTAAATGTAAATTGTATATTGTTGTGCCATATATGTATTGCATGAAAACTATATCTCAAAACTCAAATAGAAGAAATGAGATGATGAGGAAAGATAAGAGAACAGAGATGATGAATGAGATGATAAAAGTGTTAATAATATGGCTGGTAAAGGGGCCCGTGGCAGGAGAGAGATGAGGGAAAGGTGAGACCCTTTACATATGGTTATTATATAAGGATCAACAAAACTCTCACTTGGATAAGAGACTGTATTTAAGTGCCAACCATTTTTCCGCTTCGATAAGCAGAAAATGTTACCTTGTTACGTGGCTATACTCTCCACATCGGATAAGTAACTATGTGTGGGTGTGATAGAGGAACCCAGAGTCGGTAGGAAAGTGTTGGACCGAAAAGACGACTAGAGGGGGGTGAATAGGAGCACGCTCACTTTTTCACAAATAATGGATTCAACATAAATTTTACTCCAGTAGCTATGGAAGCTATGAAGATCAGTATATCAGTACAGCGGAAGACTAATATTGAATCCAATATAAACCCCTAAGCAATACGACAAAATCAACAAAGATTAAAGCAAATCAATGCACTGGCGGTCGAACCTCTGTGTCATTAGCGGTCGGACCGATGACCCGCCGGTCTGACCGGTGACTCTGGCCGGTCTGACCGCCGGCCTAAAGAACAGAACAGAAACAGCCCGATGACGAAGCTGCAAATAGATAAAAATTTTGATCTACAAATCCAAATTTGATGAAACTTAGAACACACATTCTCTATGATATCAGGAACCTATTCCAATCGAAGATTGTGATAATTCTTGGAAGAATAACGATCATTTTCCGTTTGATTGAAAAAGGGTTCAAAACAGGGTCAAAACGAAAACTTGATCCAAAATCTTGCTCGTGGGTGATTGATGATCAAGATGATCCTATGTATGTTCCCACATGTCACAGCAAGCTATATCACGTAGAGAATTCAATAAAAAAACTCGTGGATCAAAAAAAGACTCAAAATCATCAAATATAGAGAAAGAACGCAATGAGATAAGACATGATCAAACTTTCATTTGAATGATTGATATGATATGGGCTTACAGCCTCTCCATCAATGGAGAACAATGCTCAATCCAAGAGCACGAAAATCACATCAAACTATCAAGAACCCTAGCCTCCACAAAAGCTTTCCCTAAGAAAATTAGGGTTTACAAAATAGCAAAAGAGACGAAGCGGAGGTGCAACCACCTCCCTCTCCTATTTATAGTGGAGGCTTAGACCTTCTAGAAGTTTGACTCAATTGGGCTCCCGTTAAGGCTCAAAACAAACGGACACATACGCACGCATTTTAATGCACCATCTTTAACACCCCTTGACTTAATTAGCTACACCTTGCGCCTCGGATTAGCCAATAGGTCACCCTTGTCCATCTTGTGTCACGCTTGAGTTCATTGACCTCACCCGGCATCGTCGATCGTTCTGGACCTCAGCTCTCTAAGCCTAGTCCCGATCATCCTCGCCGTTGACCGTCGTTGACCACCAAGCAACCTGCACAACAATAGACAAGTAAACCGAATTTGGGAACAAGTTCTTCACAACTTGACCCATGTTAGTCAAAACATGCATCATGCGAAGATATATACCTCAAACTCATAACTTTGACCTAACAATCAATATCGCCGCCACGACGGCGACAATCCAAGTGAAAACGGTCGATCGCTTCTGGGCGGTCGATCGCCACTATGGCCGGTTTGACCGCCACCTATTGGCCGGTCAGACCGCTAGTAAAGACTTAGTCGAATTTTCTCTCGAAAACCGGAACCTACTGGAATTTTCAATCCAATAGAACTTTTGACATGAGACTCCAAAAATTATGGGACCAAGTGCAATAGAATCTCCTCTCTTGCCTACACCCTCTATTTTTGGCCCAGCTCAATTCCTCACTTCTGAAGTTGGCCAGTCCGACCGCCGCTATGGCCGGTTGGACCACCCTTGGACCGGTTTGACCGCCGCCCTGGCCGGTTAGACCGATTAAGGTCTGACAGTGTTGTAACTGTGCCGAAAACACGTGAAACAACAAACCGTTAACGCCATTGCCAATTATCACATCATCCTAAGATCTGGAGTATATCCCCATGATATCCACATAAAGCTTGGGAGTGGGTGATCCAAGACGCTTTAGCACTAAGGTGGAGTGTTGGGTGCAGAGAGTCCGGCCCAACCAACGTTACAGGAACCCAGTGGAGGACTAGGTGAGTTTCCCAGGACAACAGCGGAAAGTAATGGGTGGAGAATTAATCACGTAACCTGGAAAATGTTCTATACTCTGAATTCGAACCCGCATCAAAGGAAATGCAGGGGACCCCAGCTCAGAGAGAAAACTCAGAGTAACTATGGGTAAAGTGGTACAAAGCCTACGCAATGCTAAATAAAAATAATGAATTCATGCCTGTCTCCTGGATTGGAGGCTACGGTGACTACTGGGAGGTCTATCTTCTTACCAAGTGATAAGTAGTCTTTTTCAGTATTAAAATATGCCACTTAAAGTTTTAACGAATTATTTATTTTCAGAAAAGTGGTGATCTAGAACATGTGATAAAGAACATAGATAAGTTATCCAGTGCATTTTTGCTACAATGAGACTGCGGGAGATAAGGGCCCTTTACTGAGTACATTAGTACTTAATCTTGCTATTATTCTCCTTTGTTAGATCCTAGTCCGACCGGAACCTATCCTGAGTGGGATGAAGGTCACGCAGGTACAGATGAGACCGCGGGAGATGAGGGCCCTTACTATGAGGAGCAAGGCGAGGTGGATGCCCTATTCGGCACGTGGGACAAGTAGACGACCAGGAGAGCCGGGCAGGCAAGCGAGGGGACATAGTCCCATTTTGCAGTTGTAAATTACTACCTATAATAAGAATCATAGTCTTACGTGGCTACTGCTGTAATAAAGATGTACAATTTCTATCTTATTGTTCTGCTGCGCTGACTATGGTAATAGCTTACTATTTGTCGAAACAGTGTCCTACCGGGCAGACGAATAGTAATCCATATGCGTAAGTGTGATTACCCTCCGAGATAATAACACGGGACATCGCAAAACCGAAGCAGTTAATTAGATATTTGGTTCAATTCATAACAGACTGAAGTAAGAGTCCACTCTTTGGTCTATAGAAGCCACCATGTGGTTTAATTCAAAGAAATTGACGATTCTTTCATTAGGAACAACAAGGAACATGTGAATAGGCGAGCATTGCCACAAGTCCCGAACCAAATACTAGGCTTAAATCCTAACGAAAACTTGGTAAGAGTTCCTGAATTGCAGCAAGGAATAAAGAATTGTTGGAACACACCTAGGAATCACACAATCTTTCCCCTGGAAGAAGATGAGCACAGGAAGAAAAACACATAGATACACTGGTTTCGCGAGACCGAACTTAACTGGGTCTCCTTTTCTCTTTTTTCTTCTACTCAACTCATCTTAGCAGATTGTTTACACGAGCTTAAATAATCCATACGCACACAAATAGACTAAACCCCTACTAACTAACTCCTATTCCTAATCAGAGATCCTACTAACTTGCGGCCATACTTCCGCAATTAACTCACCTTATTAGCTGTAAGACTCGGACTCCACACGACTCAACTAACTAACCTCACGGTTGGCACTAACTACATGCAACTAATTATCTCAAGCATGCGCATGCATCACTCAACTTTAACAAAATAAAATGCATACAACAAGATTAGTTCCAACAACCACCCCCATAATCTTCTTGTCGTTATTTGAGCATCTTCTCGCCGAGCTTCAAAGTAACGTCGGTTCATCATCGGCATCCGCCATAACAAGATGTGCCTGCTCCTTCGGCGTGCGACACTCTTTAGCGTAGTGCCCATACTCTTGGCAGTTATAGCAGCGCATATTCGCCTTGTCAAAGGTGCTCTTCTTCTTGACCGGAGCTGGAGCCGCCTTCCTTGTTCTTGGCCCTGGACTCCCATTGGGCGCGGGTGAGCAGCAGGTGCTCACCTTCCTCCTCACCAACCATATGGTGCTCCTCGAACGCCTTTAGCCGTCCGAACACTTCTTCGACCGACATCACATCCAAGTCCTCGTGGTTCTCAAGGGTGCAAACGATCGGCAGAAACTTCGGTGTCAAGACCCGAAGCACCTTATCCATCACACAAGAGTCTTCAACCCACTCTCTCAGCGTCCACATCTTGCTGAGAGCGAGGGTGACCCTCATAGCAAAAGTATCAATTGACTCACCTTCACGTATATGAAGGTTGTCAAATTCTTTCTTGGCGGTTTGGAGCTTGGCCCTCGTCACGCGCTCAACTCCAATGTACATGGACTTGAGAGTCGTCCATACCTCATTCGTCGTCCTCTTGCCGTTGAGAGTAAGGAGGGTCTCCTTGCTCACACCATGGTAGATGTCTGCAAGTGCCATCTTGTCTTGGCACCTCTCGACACCGTCTTCTTCAACGACATCCCACATTCATTGCACCTCATGTACATTTGCATCTTCATTGACCATGTAACATAGTTGCTACTAGTCAAAAATGGGTACTGGAGTGTAACGCTTCCCTCCTTCCCATCCCGCGCCAATGGCCTACCGCGAGGCACCTGCTTGCTACCGCTAGCCACCTCCTCTAGGCCACTGGCGACACGCCTCGGCGACAATGGAGAAATGGTCTTCGCCATCACAACACCGGTTTTGATACCAAATGTTGGAACACACTCAGGAATCACACAATCTTTTCTTGGAAGAAAATGAGCACGGGAAGAAAAACACTGGTTTCGCGAGACCGAACTCAACGGGTCTCCTTTTCTTTTTCTTCTACTCAACCCATCTTATCATATTGTTTACACGAGCTTAAATAATCCATATGCACACACACGGACTAAACCCCCACTAACTGACTCCTATTCCTATGGATAAGAGATCCTACTAACTTGTGACCATACCACCGCAATTAACTCACCTTATTAGCCGTAAGACTCGAACTCCACACAACTCAACTAATTAACCTCACGGCTGGCACTAACTACATGCAGCTAATTACCTCAAACATGCGCATGCATACTCAACTTTAACAAATTAAAATGCATACAACAAGATTAGTTCCAACAAGAATTGCAGCAAGAAGCAAAGGGAAGCATTCAAGCTAAGAATATATATACCTTAGGATTACTCTTGGGTAGGCGGTGTTCTCGCGGCAGCCGCAGTGCAACAGAGGAGGGAGGGGGAGGGGCTAGGGAGTAGAGACGATGACAAGAAGACACAGTCGACGGTTGTTGATTTGGCAGTGGTACATTGACGGGGTGGATGGATTAGGGACGCAATGAGGAGGGAGAAGGAGAACACGTGGCACTATGATCTTAAATTATTCGTAATGGCATATTTAAAAGAAGGTGAATTCTGCGGTGCCATATACGAAGAAAAAAACTTTATAATTAAATATCTCATAATCGAAAGAAAGAGAAGAATACAGCACCACACCAATCAACTCAGTCGGTCCCCAAATCGATCGAAACCGCGGGTTTAATCCCAGAAACTATACCCAGAATAGACAAATATCTTCTCCTAACCCCCGATCTGCTTGCTCGCTGCTACTTGCGCGCGAAACCCTAGAATGGGCGAGGCGGCGGCGGAGGGGGTGATGCACCGGAGGATAGAGTTCCACGCCGCGACGAGGCCACATGCGGCTGCGGCGGGAGGGGCAGGGGGGTTTCGGGTGGAGAGATTGAACCCGGACGCCGATAAGCGCGTGGTGGTGGCGGCGGCGAGGGGTGAGGGCCAGGGCAAGAGGTTGGAGAAGGGGGAGGCTAGCGGGTGTGGGTTCGATCGGGAGCTTAGCGCTGCGAGCATCTACTTGCGGAGAATTGTGAGTGTAAACCTGCAAAAAAAAAATTCTACCATTTGTTTAAGTTCACCACTAGCGCTGTAGCTCGGTGGGTTTTAGTTATCTGGGCACTAGTTTTTGTTGAGGTTTTTGGTTCAGAAAACCGCAACCTTTTATGGATTTCGCTTCGGGAATGATGATTGGTTGTTTCTGCTCTAGGTTCCCTGTGTCTTGTTCGTAGATTTTTAGCTGTATTGCTGTTTTGTTATCATTCGAATCCATTTTGGAGTTAGTTCTGCCCAAAAATCTGAATTCGTTCTTCTTCACTTGAAATTTGGCTGTTTTTGTTTATCATCTCCATTCCATTTTACTTGGGGAATCTGCCCATTCGCCTGAAACTTTAGCTTTACAAGTGAATTCACTGAGGTGCCCTGGTGTATGTAACACAGGGGGCTGGCTTGCATAATCTTGGCAACACGTGCTACCTCAACTCGGTTCTGCAATGCTTGACGTATACCGAGCCGTTCGTGGCCTACCTGCAGAGCGGGAAGCACAAGTCCTCATGTAAGTTTGCTGCCACTTGCAACCAGCCATCTAGATATTCCGCATGGTACGATGATGTTGCCCGTGGTTGTTGTTGTTGTCTTCGAGCACTCCGGGTTTTCTGATAAAATGTTTCAGAGTATACGACCTGGTGGAGTGGCGGCCTTCATCCCTTATATGGATTTACTCTCTCTTACGGGTCTTTAGATGTGCATTGGTTGTTATCCAAAGCCGCTTGTTATGTTGCAGTTGCAAGGCAATTGTTGCTTTCTGAGACAATGTTCCACTCAATGAAGCTATTCTTTTGGATTGAACAAAATTATAGTTTAAAATCCTTGGCGGAATTTTCCAATTTCATTCAGCCCTAGTGGATAAATGTGTGTATCTCATCACCCTTTCTATAGCAACTGAACAATTGTTTTGTACAGCCATGAGCCATATCATTTATCAGAGAAGTATAGAGCCGGATTTTATTTTTTCATTGGCAAGTGCTGTTTTTGTGAATACTTCTAATCTAGTTTATAATTTTGTTAAGGTTGGACTGCCGGATTCTGTGCATTATGTGCTCTTCAGAACCATGTTAGATGTGCTCTACAGTCAACTGGGAAGATATTGACACCGATGCAGTTTGTCAAGAACTTAAGATGTATCCATTCATGTGGTTGAGCTTAATTAAACAACTCCTTTTCTTCTAATGTAAATTCGAAACACCCTATCTATTTATATTTTATTCAATCATCATCGACATGTGCAATCTTTAACTGCAAGACAGACATTTCTCGTAGTTTTCGCATCTCTAGGCAGGAAGATGCACATGAGCTAATGGTTAACTTGCTTGAGTCCATGCACAAATGCTGTTTACCTTCTGGTGTACCAAGCGAGTCTCCAAGTGCTTATGAGAAGAGTCTAGTTCACAGAATATTTGGTGGCCGCTTAAGAAGTCAGGTACATGGTGTCAATTGCTCAATTACCTTGGTACAATTAATATCAAAGAAAACTATAATTCCCATGTCATCACTGGCTGTCTATATATATACACATTACAGGTGAGATGCACAAGGTGCTCACACTGTTCCAACAAATCTGATCCTTTCCTGGATCTCAGTCTTGAAATTGCCAATGCCTCTACTTTGGTGAAAGCACTTCAAAATTTTACTGAAGAAGAGCTATTAGATGGCGGGGAAAAGCAGTACAACTGCCAGCGCTGCAGGAAGAAAGTTGTGGCCAAGAAAAGGTTTACAATTGATAAGGCTCCTGATGTATTGACAATTCATCTGAAGCGCTTTAGTCCTTTCAACCCTTGTCAAAAGATTGACAAAAAAGTGGATTTTCAACCAACTTTGAACATGAAGCCATTTGTCAGCAATTCAGAAGTGAGTAACTAGTTTATGAAAGTATTAGCTTTTCTTATCATAATTTTGGATTTGTTCTTCTTATCATAATTTTGGATTTGATCTTCTCCTTACTGCTCACACCAATTATGTTAAATGTGAAGGGTATGGATTTCAGATACAGCCTTTATGGTGTTTTGGTTCATGCTGGTTGGAATACACAGTCAGGTCATTATTATTGTTTTGTTCGGACTTCCAGTGGGATATGGCACAATCTTGATGATAACCAGGTAATTGTTTTTTTGGTTTTGCAATGAGTTTGTACGTATCTTAACTTACTGCTAATCTTTGTGGCGACCTTTTTGTACTAATTATGCAAGTGGCACCTCTTGAAACATTTTTATTTTGAAGATTCCTCATCTTTATTTTTCCTTTGCGAACCTCCATTAACCATGTCTTGTCCTGTCTAGTAGTTACCAAAATACAACCAAAGAACACCAGACAATTTTCAAAATTTCAGTCGTGAAGTCCACCCTTTGATATTTATTTCCTTTGCAACAATGAGGTTCCTCTTCTCAGAAATGTCAGGAGTTACCTTGGTGATAGATTTCTCATGTCCAAATAGTAGTTCCACATTGCTCGCTTATTAGTTGTTTGAGGATCGGTTAATCTGTCCTCCCGTCAAGCATATTTTACCACATGCTTGTCAGAGAGCTCATTTTGTCAGGTAGCTTGATATTTATTTCTCGATGCTCTATGTTCTGGGTCTACTGTTTTAAGGGGTTGGGGTTGAGGCTGGGGGTGGTTGGATTTGGAAGGGGCAGTGCCAGCATGAGTGTGTGGGTAAGCGTTCAGTTTGAGAGCGGGGTGGGGATCCTTTTTCTTGCCCCTGTGTGCTTGCTTTTGTTGGTGGGTATGGGAAAAGGTTAAGATTTTTGTTCAGGCGAGCACAACAGTTTCTCCAAATGATAATTATGATGTGCTCAAGTTAACTCAGTACATTCTCAGGTGCACTCCTGGCATACTTTACCGAATTCTACCTTTTTTAAGCTCTTTTTTCCATGTGTTCATTATTTGTGGATACCTCCAGGTTCACCAAGTTCGCGAGGCAGATGTTCTGAGGCAGAAAGCCTATATGTTATTCTATGTGCGTGACAGAGTGAGGAGCTCAGTGATGCATAAAGATAATGGTGCTGTTAATTTGTCAGAAAAGAAATTGATCTCTGAGAAGATCACATGTATGAATGGTGCAATTCGAAATGGTTTAGTGGAAACAGCATTAAATGTTTCCTCATTTATCAATGGAGATGTGAAGTTGCAGAAGCGGACAACAGATAATGGTCAACCTAGCATTATTAGCAACACTTCACAGGACCAGTTTTCAAAAAATCGTAGCAACACTAAAGATATTGAAGGTGCAGCATCCCAAAACAATGGCACAGATTCAGTACAGAAAGCTCCTTGCGTACATCCAGACACTGCTGCTACTTTGTCCACCAAAACAAATGAAACAACATCAGATAGTCAAAAGGAGATAACATCTCCAGCAGAGCCTGATGTTATTACTCTTCATGATCAGAAGGCATATGAGAAGCCATTGCAGGAACAGCAACTAGAACCTGATGGTGCTTTTACTGATTCAGGCAAAGACTCCTCTGCTGCCCTTCCTAGGTGCAATGGTGCTGATGGATTGTTGGGGGCAAATGGCCAGGCTTCTGAACCTCGAACAGATCCATTTTGCAAACCAACTCTCGATATAAGTATTACATCGGCTATTGTACAAATCATCCCAACTAAGGTAATCATGTTATGTTTGCCATTGGTTTTTGCATACTTTTGAATTTCGAAAACTTGATGTTGACTCTATTGCTCTCTCTTGCCAACATGGTAGGATACTGCTGTTATTAATGCAACAATACCCAGTATAGAAAATTTAATCAGCAGTAATGAAGCTAAGGAGTCAGCAGAGCCTGTGAAACAACATGATGAAATAGTTACAGTGAAGGAGCTTTCTGCGAAAGACACTGATGATATAGCATATACAGAGGAGCAGGTGTCCAACCAATCACTTATCCCTTCCTTTTATTTTTGTGTTTTTACACGATGATGTGCATGCCATGGCCCCATCCCCCATGTAACACTGGATATATCATGTGTTTGCTGCTGCCCTGTGCATGTATGAATAAAAAAACTTTTTATTCATACTGATATATGTAGGTTGATATGTTAAATATTGCTTATGCAGACTTTAGTGCAGAATAATACACTGGATGTTGGGCAGGCTACGGTGAAGGAGCTTTCTGCGAAGGACACTGACCGTATAGCAAATGCAGAGGAGCAGGTACCGAATCACCCCTTCCCCTGCCTTTTCTTTGGGTAATTGGGTTTTTACACAATGATGTGCATGCTATGGCCCCATGTAACACTGGATATAGCATCTGTTTACTGCTGCTCTATTACATGAAAAAAAGTTTGTATTCATATTGATACGTGACTTGATTTGTCAAATACTTCTTCTGCAGGCTTCTGTGCATAATATTGCGCTGCAGGTTGGGCAGGTCAGCTCTGAGAAGCAAATCTGTTCTCAAGACTCGGCACAGGTGGTCTGCTCTGAAGATTCTGCACAGGTGATCTGCTCAGAAGACTTTGCACAGGTGTTATATAAGGATCCATGCCATGGCAAGATGGATTTTAAGTCAAAGAAGTATGTGAAGTATCCAGTTGTGAACTTGTTTTTTGGGCCCAAACTACTGTTACTGGCTGCACTAAAACTGCGCAAGAAAAGGAAACACAAAAGAACTAAAAGGCGGTCTACAGTTTCTATGGACATTGAAAGCATTGCCAATGATCTGCAGACATCTACATCAGAAACTGTGCGTACTAAGGACATATCATGTAAATCCCATAGACAGAAACGCTCCCGTGCATCTGCAAGTTCTGATAATGGTGATCAGATGTTCAATAAGGAACAACATCTTGCTGGAGACTCCACCAGTGCTGCTGACCTTCCCATGGATAAGAAAGACAACAAGGATCCAACACTTGCTAGTGAGCTACCAAGCTCATGTCCAAGCTCTGTGGCAAATCAGATCGATTCAAGAAACTGTGCACATGCAAATGAGAGAGCCTCCCGGCATTTTAATCTCCTTACAAGGGGTTTAAGAGAAATTACTGGTTAGTACATAACCCTCCTCTCTCGTACACATATATGTGCAACCTCACAGAAATGTGTAAACCATGTATTTTTCTCATTTTCCTATCCTGCCATCGACATTACACATCCATATCTTATAATTTTCTTTTTGCAGTTCCACGATGGGATGACATTGACATGCCAAATACAGAGGCAACAGAGTTTCAGTATCCAAGGACCAACAGCATTGGCTATGTGCTAGACGAATGGTAAGTCTATTTTTTCTTTTTGTGACGGTGATGCTGGATGTCTGAATTTTGTTGTCGATACAGAAATTGGTGGGAGCTCTCAGTTTGTTGTGCATTCTGGATTTTACTACTTACATCAAAGAACAGAGCTCACTCATCTCATCTTTGTTCCCAGGGATGAGGAGTATGACCGTGGAAGGAGGAAGGTCAGGAAATCAAAGGAAGACTTAAGTGGGCCGAACCCATTCCAAGATGCGGCCGATATCAGATCACGGCAGAGGAAGAGACTGAAAGCTGACCAAGCCAGATCTGGGAACCAGCCTCTCAGCATATGATATGACACACTGGAGCAGCAGATTGTTGTTGTATCCTTCAGTTTTGGAATAACTGTACCTTTTCTTTTTCAGTGTCTGTTTGGGACAGATAGTTGGACCTTAAATTTTTGTTGTTGTCGATTGATCGGTAGAGAAATGAAGCGAGAACTCGTCTGTCGTGTTCTAATCTCTTTTCCCCACTTTGTTCGCGTCGTGGAATTTGATGCTTTGCGATATGAGCGGTGAACGTTTGGCGGCATCGTGTTCTAACGGAGTATTTCACATTTCCACCTCTACGCATTAGATAGGCAAACAGATGTAGCATTCAGATCAATTCATGTGCATGCGCGACACACTTTTTGCCAAACGACCAATTCAAAGTTCAGATGGCGGCGTCTGCAACTTGTTCCACTATGTCTTCACAGCTTTGTTTGTGCCAACATGCATAGCAATGCAATTGAAAATTTTGAAAGAGCCACACTGAGATCGACGAGGTTAGCTGGAGTAGTAAATGTGTGTTGGGGATGCATGTGTTTTTATGGAATTGAAGGGAAACGATTTCGTATCTATCCAAGTTGTTCAATTGTCGAAAGGGAAGGGCGAGATTGGGGTTTTAAGATTGGTGCTAGGAGATGGTCCAAGTTGAAAGGTTGAGGAACCAGGTCAGACTCATATATGTGTGTGTGTGAGATTGGGGTTTTAAGATTGGTGCTAGGAGATGGTCTAAGTTGAAAGGTTGAGGAACCAGGTCAGACTCATATATGTGTGTGTGTGTAGCAAGAGAGCAAATTAACTCAGATTGTTTCGCCGAGCCGCGGCCAACATAGGAAATTTTCCTGTGGACTACAATCCTCCGTGTCCCTCTAAACTCCCTTTGTTCCAAAGAGGGCCTAAGTCCCTTTTTCTTTGAAAATTAAATGCAATATAGTCCAAAATAAATTCAATAAATATGAAAAATCAACCAAAAATTCCACTTTTAAAAACAATCAAACAGATGAGAGAAATTCCATAATTTTTTAAAACTGGTAAAAAAGAGATGAAAATTCAGATAATTAAGAGGAAAACTAAAAAAAAGTGATAGTGAATTAAGCCATATCTGTAGGATTGCATATTCACAATTCATAATATCTTAAAGTTTTAAATAAACAACAACTACATCGAGGAAAATCTTTTACTCCCTCCGGTCATAAAAGAATGTCATATTGGGGTAAGTGAAGTCAAACTTTCTGTGGATATCATGGGGATATGCTCCAGATCTTAGGATGATGTGACAATTGGCAATGGCGTTAACGGTTTGTCGTTTCACGGGTTTTCGACAAAGTTTCAGAACTGTTCGGGCATTACGATAGGCGGTCCGACCGACCATAGCATGGCGGTCCGAGCCGGTCCCAAATCGGTCGGACCGACCATGTGCTGGCGGTCGACCTACTGTGACGTAAATGGTCGAGCAGTGGGCCAAAAATAGAGGGTGTAGGCAAGTGAGAGATCCCATTGCTCTTAGTCCCATAATTTTGGAGTCTCCAAGAAAAGTTCTATTGGTTTAAAGTTTCCAGAGGTTTGGATTTTGGGGTTGAAAATTGGCTAAGTCTTTAGCGGTCTTGACCGCCTATGGTCGGTGGTCCGACCAAGCAAGGGTGATCGACCGCCCCGAGGGCTAGGATCGACCGGTTGTTACTTGAACGTCGCCGTCGTGGCGGCGTTGTTCGCTGGTTAGGTTAAAGTCATGAGTTTCAATGCATATGTGTTGCATGATGCATGTTTTGACTAACGTGGGTCAAGTTGTGAAGAACTTGTTCCGGCTTCGATTTGCTTGTCTATTGTTGTGCAAAGTTGCTTGGTGGTCAACGACGGTCAATCGGCGAGGATGATCGGGACTAAGCTTGGAGAGCGAGGTCCGAACGATCGGGTATGTCAGTGAAGTCAATGGAGTCAAGCATGGCACGAATGGACAATGATGACCGAACAGGCGCGGTGCGACCGGTTGGATCAAGCGGCGGGGTCGGTGCAAGTGCCATGGTGGTTCTGGTGGGAGCCGGATGGGAGAGACTTGCCGACATGATGAGAGCCATTGATCAACCTACACGTGGCGAAGCATGGGAGGTGCTTCACAAAGATGGAACTCGGTCTTTGCGAAAATATCGAGAAGGGGTATGTTGGTAATTATACCAAATACCGCCTTGGTGACCTTTTGACGACCCGCGGCGCAAGATGGCGTGGAGAAGCGGAGTAGGTCAAGAGGAGATGAAGACGACGCTTCGAGAAGCGTGCGTGTGTGACCCGTTTGTTTTGGGCCTTAACGGGAGCCCATTTGGGTTACTCTTCTAGAAGGTCTAAGTCTCTAAGTCTCCACTATAAATAGAGGAGGGAGGTGGCTGCACCCCTTCAACCCTTTTTTACTTGAAACCCTAGTTTTGGCTTAAGTGCTTAGGGAAGGTTTAGTGGAGATTAGGGTTCTAGAGAGAGAGAGTTGTTTTGATCTTGTGTCCATACGTATCTGTATGAGTGGCTGTAATCGATACGTTATCAAATCAATCCAAAGAAGAGTTCTCTCCAAGATGAGTTCATTTGTCTTCTTTCTCTCTATTTGAGTATTTGAGGTGTTTCTTTGATTTCCGAGCTTTTGATTGCCTTACTGTCTTGATCCACTCGATCGTGACTTGGAATAGTTCCCAGATATCCTTAGGGAGGTGTGTTCCAAGTTTGGTCGAGTTTGATTGGATATATCAAAAGTTAGATCGTGTTTCGTTTTGGTTTTAAACCGAACAAAGGCCTCGAGAGAATCGCCGACCGCCCTCAAAGGCCGGGCCGACCGATCACCTTTGCCGGTCAGACCGCTAGCAATACGCCGGTCTGACCGCCCTTGGGTTTTGGTTCTGTTTTACTCTTTTGCTTTGGGGATATAAGTTTGGATTCAATACTAGCTTTCCGCTGTACTGGTATATAGATCTTCATAGTTTTCATAGCTATTGGAGTGAAATTGGATTGAATCCATTCTTTGTGAAAAAGTGAGCGTGCTCCTATTCACCCCCTCTAGTCGCCTTTTCGGTCCAACACTTTCTGAACTTTGGCTTCAATATCCTTTTCGATATTTAGATTGAACACTTGAAAATAATATGCATAGATTTATCTTGAATAGAACTTTCATAAAAATATAATTTTATTAGGTTTTATAAATCTATTACAATAGAAATTAGTGGTCAAAAGTTGTGTTTTAAAGACCGTATCGATGTCCAAATCGGCATAAAATAAAACAACTCTTCCTATGAAATGCCGATGCAAATTCTGCTTGTCTATCTCGGTGGAACTTATAAATTCCCCTTATCCAAATGCATCTTGAACCAAACATGGGTTTCATATTGAGCCCCAAATATATGCAGGCGTTTTAACCAGTAGAACTTCTTGCGCAATTCATGTGTTTCCATTTTTTTTATTACCATAAATAGTTTATTGATTTGCATTGAAAATTGTTCCCTGGACTTTTTGTCAATATGAGGTGATAGATCGTAACACGATATATAAGACTCGTGATTCAGGCAATCCAATCTTCTGTGTGTAAGGTGTAAGCCCCGAAAAATGGTTGTTTTTTGGTTAATAAAAGATTTCATCACTACGCGTAGATGGGATACTGAAATTACGATTTGTTACTGTTTGTAAACACCGTGACACCTGGAAATTGTAAGAATTAGCCTTGTCATAAAACCATGAAGCAATTTAAACAGCAGTAAAAAAAAAACTGAAGCGATATAGACAGCTATACACATTGTCGACATGATGGGTGGGTAAAGTAAAAAAAAAATGAGTAATAAATTTACGATGTTTTAGCATACATATATTAATCTGCAATATGGTAGCAGAAAAAAAATAAAAGGTTCAGCACTGGGCTTTTAGCATACAAAATAATATACAATATGGTGCTCAGTCATGCGATGTGCATTGATTTCCTGGACCTAGTTCCCGTAGGGCTATTTAGTAGTATATGTTTGCAGCTACTGTACTTGATGAAGTAATTGACCCATTACAGATTTTCTATTGTGAAAACTGAGGAAAAAAAAACAAGAAAAACAGCAGAGTTCAAAATAATTTGAAATTCCCATGTTCACGATACACAAATGCTGATCTATATATGCATGTAAACAATTTAAGACTACTGCATGTCATTCCTCTAACCTTTAGTTTAAAGTTATAAGAATTTCAACTTGGTGCTTACGTATAAAAAGGAAAAAGAGTCATGTGCAGTTGGACATACTGTGCAATTACGAATTTCATGTTACGTTTGGATCATTAATTTTCACATCGTCACAACAATGTAACATAAAATTCATGTATCATATTGTATATCGACATCTCCAATGAAGTTGCAATACAATTTTTTCATACATTCCAAGTCACATGAAATCACGAAACTCTAATATTCGAAACCTAAAATCTAAATTTTCGCAACATAAATCCTAATTTTTTGAGAAAATTCCATAACACATATAAAATTATCGAAATATTACACAATCAAGGCCGTTGCATGAGGAACCTTCAAAATAAAATTCATGATTTTTATAGCTCATTTTCTACATTTACAAATTCGTATAAACATTACACTTATATGAAATTGCGAGAAAAATTCTAAATGAATAAAATTATGGTAAATTTACATAAATAAGTACACTGTGTCGGGAGGCTCCACATAAAATTCATAATTTTTCAAGCTCATTTGCTACATTTTAAAATTCATACAAATAGCGTCAAAACCCTAACCTAATTTTGGCTTAAACACTAATCCACCCCTGATCCAGGACACGTGCTAAACGTTCATGCACAACCATCTAACGTGGTGTGGGGTTCATGCACGGTGGTTGTGCAGGAACGTTCATGCATACGAGCGACGTGGCGGGCGGAGAGCGTTCCCGCATAGTGACCATGCGGCAACGGCGTCATATTTGAAAAAAAAAGAGATTAATGTAAATACAAGATGAAAAGTTGCCAATACGGTCAAAAATTTGCGAAATCACTCCACATGTATTATAGTCCTAAACAAGGGCATAGAATAGAACATGTGGCCATTGCCAAATGCAAACTAGGTAGGGCTGCATGGAGAGGCCAACTTCAGATCTAATTCAAATAGCATTGTGGATCAAACATAAAGTAGTATTATGTTCGCTAGACAAGACCAGATACTTATTATAAAAAAAGAGGATAAGTATCATCGCCTAGAAATAGAGGGGAACACAATGTCCAAACTGCCTTCCCAAGATACTCCAAGTGTTAATCCCTGCAAATATAAACAGTAATAATGATCTATAGCTTTGATCAATGTATTTCAATCACACTGGTCTGGTCTTGACCAATTTAAAAGGAGAGAGAAAAATGCACAGTTAGCAAAAGAAATGTGGACTAGATTCACGACACGTTCATAGTCGTATGTCACAAGTCACAAGTCACGCGATTGCCACACAAATATACACTCGTGCGTGCGTACGTGTGTGTGTATGTGACTTTAGCTATAGTCCTCCTCGTGTCACCTCATGTAATGTATCACATGTTTTAAGGGGTGACAAAGATTCTACCTTATAAATTGTTCCTCCACCACTTGGCCAGACAATATGAGACCAAATCATACATACTTTGGAATTTTAGAAATAAATAGACTTTTAACTTGACGAGGATCTGATAATCCTCATTTTATCTTTTATCTATAATTCTTATTATGGGTAAATATGATGTCACGTAGTCCCCAGAAGTACCCCTTATATTTATAAGGGAGAGGCCTACCAAGTGATTGTAAGTTCTCCTACAATCACCCCTATAGTCGTAAGTCTTACTACGACTATGTCATGGTCGTAAGTCCTTCTACGACCACTACCTGGTCGTAAGTCCTTCTACGACCATTACCCAGTCGTAAGTCCTTCTACGACTATTGTCCAGTCGTAAGTTCTGCTACGACATGTACCTAGTTGTAAGTCCTTCTACGACTATTATCCAGTCGTAAGTTCTGCTACGACTTGTACCCAGTCGTAAGTCCTGCTACGACCAAGTCAACCACGACCACCTTATAATCAATAAAACCTACAAGCGAGTGGGTCCAATTGATTAAGGAATCAGACGGTCCACATGCACTATTATTCCTGCGCGATAATAGTGCTTAAATACCCCATTACCTACGAAGATAATCATCAAACGGCGTGAATGAGCCACTACACGGTAATTATTGCCATCATGTGCCCATTCATCGGCTTGATTAGGCGCCTCTTTTAGGGAAAACGGCTACTCCTTCACGACTATATAAAGACATCAATCAGAAGGACAAAGGGGAAGGGAAAAAAGAGCCAATCGAGGACAATCAAGGAGAAAGACAAATACTGTTCTTTGTAATAGTCTTAGTTTCTGGCTTGATTGTCGAGAATACAGTCAATACCACACACACAGTGGGGAGTAGGGTTGTTATTCTCCCGGAGAAGGCCTGAACCTGTATAAAAATACCGTGTCAATCGCTCTGCGTGATTTCATCTCTAGGAGACCCCCCGAATCAAACAATCTTTACGTAAGATCGGTTCTAAAACACCGACATAACTCATGAACCCAATTCTAACCAGAAGAACGTACCGGTGCCATTCGATCTTCGATCACGAGCGTCGAGCGCTTACGACACCAATTCCTTGAAATTATAGGTCAGCAGCTGAGGTCCGAGCCACCGCCGCCGAGCATGGAAAATTTACATGAACGCCCCCGACAGCCAGTGGCAGAGATCTAAGAATCAGATATAACTGAGACCAAATTGATGGAGTAATTCTTGATCTAAACCAAATGATCAAACTGAAACAATATCACATATGTTGTAATTGCAACACCCAATAATCTGAAAATGTGGAAGCATACCTGATGACGATGACATTGTTCGTCGTAGGGTTGATTTGAAACAGTAGATGAATAATTGTTCAATCCACCTAGGGTTTGGTCTTTCCCAGCAAGAGGTAAGCCACAAATTCTAACTACATATGGGGATAGGTGGTGTGGCGTGAGTTAACGTGCTGAGAGGAGCTGACCCCTATTTATAGCATTTGGTATGGAATCATATCCCGTCCCATAATTAGATATAGATTTCAAATAGGTCTCTACACAGATTTAAAAATCCAAGTCCATATTATCCTTAATAGACACTATGGCTCTTAATAATATTTAATTGATCACTTTATATATTTAAGCCAACCAAAATAGATAGATAATGTTTATTTAAACTCATGTAGGTCCACATAATAGAAAATTAATATAACAATCTCCCACTTGGACTAAATGAGTAAATACATATCAAACACTTTATGAGCTCCAAAATTGCTATCTATATCATGGGCATCTTTAAACCAATCCGGTCCATCAATTATATCAACATAGGATCAAAGCGGTCTTCGTAACTTTAAAGCATAACTCAACCTATCAATGGTCACATATGTCAGCATAAAAGAACGATATGGATCAAATATGGATGTGTAGCATGAAAATTTCATGAGATGTGATCATAACATGCCTATTTCTAACTGGTCCAACTTTATACTTTATGAGATCAAAACATCTTCTCGTAACCAAATGAAATGATATGAATTCAAAGTAAAAGAACACAAACTATGAAATGCCGATGCAAATTCTGCTTGTCTATCTCGGTGGAACTTATAAATTCCCCTTATCCAAATGCATCTTGAACCAAACATGGGTTTCATATTGAGCCCCAAATATATGCAGGCGTTTTAACCAGTAGAACTTCTTGCGCAATTCATGTGTTTCCATTTTTTTTATTACCATAAATAGTTTATTGATTTGCATTGAAAATTGTTCCCTGGACTTTTTGTCAATATGAGGTGATAGATCGTAACACGATATATAAGACTCGTGATTCAGGCAATCCAATCTTCTGTGTGTAAGGTGTAAGCCCCGAAAAATGGTTGTTTTTTGGTTAATAAAAGATTTCATCACTACGCGTAGATGGGATACTGAAATTACGATTTGTTACTGTTTGTAAACACCGTGACACCTGGAAATTGTAAGAATTAGCCTTGTCATAAAACCATGAAGCAATTTAAACAGCAGTAAAAAAAAAAACTGAAGCGATATAGACAGCTATACATATTGTCGACATGATGGGTAGGTAAAGTAAAAAAGAAGAGTAATAAATTTACGATGTTTTAGCATACATATATTAATCTGCAATATGGTAGCAGAAACAAATAAAAGGTTCAGCACTGGGCTTTTAGCATACAAAATAATATACAATATGGTGCTCAGTCATGCGATGTGCATTGATTTCCTGGACCTAGTTCCCGTAGGGCTATTTAGTAGTATATGTTTGCAGCTACTGTACTTGAAGTAATTGACCCATTACAGATTTTCTATTGTGAAAACTGAGAAAAAAAAACAAGAAAAACAGCAGAGTTCAAAATAATTTGAAATTCCCATGTTCACGATACACAAATGCTGATCTATATATGCATGTAAACAATTTAAGACTACTGCATGTCATTCCTCTAACCTTTAGTTTAAAGTTATAAGAATTTCAACTTGGTGCTTACGTATAAAAAGGAAAAAGAGTCATGTGCAGTTGGACACACTGTGCAATTACGAATTTCATGTTACGTTTGGATCATTAATTTTCACATCGTCACAACAATGTAACATAAAATTTCTATATCATATTGTATATCGACATCTCCAATGAAGTTGTAATACAATTTTTTCATACATTCCAAGTCACATGAAATCACGAAACTCTAATATTCGAAACCTAAAATCTAAATTTTCGCAACATAAATCCTAATTTTTTGAGAAAATTCCATAACACATATAAAATTATCGAAATATTACACAATCAAGGCCGTTGCATGAGGAACCTTCAAAATAAAATTCATAATTTTTATAGCTCATTTTCTACATTTACAAATTCGTACAAACATTACACTTATATGAAATTGCGAGAAAAATTCTAAATGAATAAAATTATGGTAAATTTACATAAATAAGTACACTGTGTCGGGAGGCTCCACATAAAATTCATAATTTTTCAAGCTCGTTTGCTACATTTTAAAATTCATACAAATAGCGTCAAAACCCTAACCTAATTTTGGCTTAAACCCTAATCCACCTCGATCCGGGACACGTGCTAAGCGTTCATGCACGCCATCTAACGTGGTGTGGGGTTCATGCACAGTGGTTGTGCAGAGCGTTCATGCATCTGACGGCGTGGCGAGCGGAGGCGTTCCGCATAGTGACCATGCGGCAACGGCGTCATATTTGAAAAAAAAAACAGAGATTAATGTAAATACAAGATGAAAAGTTGCCAATACGGTCAAAAATTTGCGAAATCACTCCACATGTATTATAGTCCTAAACAAGGGCATAGAATAGAACATGTGGCCATTGCCAAATACAAACCGGTAATTTGCATGGAGAGGCCAACTTGGATCTAATTCAAATAGCATTGTGGATCAAACATAAAGTAGTATTATGTTCAGCTAGACAAGACCAGATACTTATTAAAAAAAAGAGGATAAGTATCATCGCCTAGAAATAGAGGGAACACAATGTCCAAACTGCCTTCCCAAGATACTCCAAGTGTTAATCCCCGCAAATATAAGCGATAATAATGATCTATAGCTTTGATCAATGTATTTCAATCACCTTTGGTCTTGACCAATTTAAAAGGAGAGAGAAAATGCGATTAGCAAAACTCATGAACCCAATTCTAACCGGAAGAACGTGTGTATGGTGCCATTCGATCTTCGATCACATGTTTTAAGGGTGACAAAGATTCGTTCCTCCAGCAGACAATATGAGACGACACCAATTCCTTGAAATTATAGGAAGAACGTGGTGGTGAGGTTCGAGCCACCGCCGCGCTTACGAGCATGGAAAATTTACATGAACGCCCCACGAGCATGGGCAATTTACATGAACGCCCCCGACAGCCAGTGGCAGAGATCTAAGAATCAGAGATAACTGAGACCAAATTGATGGAGTAATTCTTGATCTAAACCAAATGATCAAACTGAAACAAGATCACATATGTTGTAATTGCAACACCCAATAATCTGAAAATGTGGAAGCATACCTGATGACGATGACATTGTTCGTCGTAGGGTTGATCTGAAACAGTAGATTAATAATTGTTCAATCCACCTAGGATTTGGTCTTTCCCAGCAAGAGGTAAGCCACAAATTCCAACTACATATGGGGATAGGTGGTGTGGCATGAGTTAACGTGCTGAGAGGAGCTGACCCTTATTTATAGCATTTGGTATGGAATCATATCCCGTTCCATAATTAGATATAGATTTCAAATAGGTCTCTACACAGATTTAAAAATCCAAGTCCATATTATCCTTAATAGACACTCTGGCTCTTAATAAATATTTAATTGATCACTTTATATATTTAAGCTAACCAAAATAGATAGATAATGTTTATTTAAACTCATGTAGGTCCACATAATAGAAAATTAATATAACAATCTCCCACTTGGACTAAATGAGTAAATACATATCAAACACTTTATGAGCTCCAAAATTGCTATCTATATCATGGGCATCTTTAAACCAATCCGGTCCATCAATTATATCAACATAGGATCAAAGCGGTCTTCGTAACTTTAAAGCATAACTCAACCTATCAATGGTCACATATGTCAGCATAAAAGAACGATATGGATCAAATATGGATGTGTAGCATGAAAATTTCATGAGATGTGATCATAACATGCCTATTTCTAACTGGTCCAACTTTATACTTTATGAGATCAAAACATCTTCTCAGAACCAAATGAAATGATATGAATTCAAAGTAAAAGAACACAAACTTTATTTCTCTAGAGAATGTAACTGAAGATCTTTATACCAAACTGATATTGTCACATGAGCATAAGGAAAAAATTATAAACTTCCTCTTGAACTGAATTCCATAAGTGAAACCATACCCATATGAGCAGCATGCTCGTGGAACACTTTAGGTGTCAAGCCTTTAGTGAACGGATCCACAATCATGGAGTTTGTACCTATATGCTCTATTGACAATTTACCATTCTGAATTCTTTCTTTCACAACTAGGAACTTGATGTCTATATTCTTAGATTTAGATGAACTTCGGTTGTTATTAGAATACAGAACTGTAGACTTGTTGTCACAGTATAACTTTAGTGGTTTATCGACCAGATCCAAAATTCGCAGCCATGTGTCAAAGTTATGCAATTATATCACATGATTTGAAACCTCATAGCAAGCAATATACTCAGCTGTCATTGTGGACGGGGCAATGAGTGTTTGCTTAGCGTTTTACTTTGACCTAATAATCCAATCCTAGATTGCTTAAATACCTGCTTAGCATTCCAACTATATATGTTATATCTGGTCTAGTGCAAACTTGAGTATACATCAAGCTCCCTATCAAGGATGAATAGGGGGATGCTCTGTAATTTATTAGCCTCAAAATCATTCTTAGGACATTGGCTAAGATTGAATTTTTCACCTTTGGCCACAGAGGTATCTAAAGATTTATAGTTCTGCATGCCAAATCTTTGCAATACCTTATCGATATAATTCTTTTGTGATAATCCAAGTATACCTTGAGAGCAATATCTGTATATTTGAATTCCTAATACAAAAGAGACATCACCTAGATCGTTCATCTCAAAAAATTTAGCGAGAAATCTCTTGGTTTCATGCAACAGACTTATATCGCTACATGTAAGTAATATGTCATCGACATACAGAACAAAAAATATAAACTTACTCCCATTGAATTTATGATACACACAATCCTCAACTTTATTTACCTCAAAACCAAACAAGATAATAACTTCATGAAATTTATGGTACCATTGTCGGGAAGCCTGTTTGAGCCCATAGATGGATTGATTTAATTTGCATACCATTTGCTTCGGGCCACCGACCACAAAGTTTTCTGGTTACTCCATATAAACGTCTCGTCAATGCTTCCATTTAGAAAAGTTGTTTTTACATCCATTTGATGAAGCTCAAGGTCAAAATGTGCCACAAGTGCCATAATGACCCTAAAAGAGTCATTCGAAGAAACTTGAGAGAAAATATCTTTATAGTCTATGCATTATTTTTGAATATATCATTTTGTAACAAGACGAACTTTATATTTTTCCACATTGCCTTTCGAATCCCGTTTGGTCTTAAATATACATTTGAAACCAATGGGTTTGTTTCTTTCTAGCAATGGGACAAGATCCCAAACGTCATTGTCCTTCATGGATTTTAACTCTTCATTCATGGGATTGATCTAACTAACATAATTTGAACTTTGCAGGGCCTTTTGGAGATTGATAGGATCTTCTCCCAAAATTTAACTACAAGCCTCATTCTCCTGAAGAAAGATAATGTAATCTTCAGAGATTGCACTTCTTCTTTCTCTAATGGATCTCCTTAATGGTACTGGTTCTTGAGGTTGATGAGTTTGTTCTTCTGTAGGAACATTATTTTGTGGAGGAACCTCATGGACATTATTTTGAATTGTATTTTCCTCAATAATACCGGGTAAAATAACCTAATCCCGATCATTATTGGGAATAACCAAAGGAAGAGGAAATAAATCCCCTTCAGAAACTTCTTAAAAAATAATGTTCATAACCATATCTCTCCCTTCAAACTCAACATCCTCAAAGAATCGGGCATTTTCCGTTTCAAAAATTATTTTAGTAGTGGGATCATAGAATTTGCAACCCCTAGATCTTTAAGAATAACCAACAAAATAGCTACTAACAGTTCTTGAATTCAATTTTCTCTCATTAGGCCTGTACGGCCTTGCCTTAGATGGACAACCCCATATACGTACATGCCTGATGCTAGGCTTTTGCTATCCATTATTCGTACGGGGTTTTGTTAGTCGTCTTAGTTGGTTCTCCATTAAGTAAATAAGCTGCAGTTTTCAATGCTTCTCCCAGAGAGACTCTTGTAAGGTAGAATGACTAATCATACTCCTCGCCATATCCTTAAGAGTCATGTTTCACCTCTTAGTAACATCTTTCATGCTAGGAGATCCTGGCATGGTGTACTGAGGGACAATCCCGCATTCCTCTAGGAATTTAGCAAAAGGTCCTGGACATTGTTCACATGATCCGTCATTGCTGCCATAGTATTCTCCACCACGGTCAGATCGAACGACCTTTATTCTTTTGCCAAGTTGGTTTTCCACCTCAGCCTTAAAAATTTTGAACGCATCCAGGGACTGTGAGTCATGAATAAGAAAAATATAACCATATCGCGAGAAGTCGTATATGAATGTGATAAAATACCTTTGGCCATTCCAAGAAGCCGTAGGGAATGGACCGCGTATATTCGTATGAATCAGTTCTAAGACATTTGAAGATCCATTAGCACTTAACTTCTACCTTTTGCCATCGCCCACATAGATGAATCTTTCGGCATCACTTGGCTTTCGGTAGTTCAGGCAACCCTTTATTGAGACACCGATGTTAGATGTTGCACCAGAGTCTAACCACCAAGTGTGTTTAGGTGCACCAGAGTCTAACTGCCATAGCAAAAATTGTACCTTTCTTTGCACGCTAATCATGATATTTGGTACAATACTTCTTTACATGACCATCATTCTTACAAAACAAACAAGCCAATTCAGACCCTTGTTTCTTCATTATGGATGGCACACCTGCATTTTCTTTGCTCTTCCTCTTGTTATTCTTGACTTTAGGGGTCACAACCAAATGAGCACTTTATGTTCTATCTTGTTACCATCTATCTTCCTCTTGCACACAATAGGAGATGAGCTCATTAAGGGATCATATGTCTTTTTACAGTTATAGCTCACCTTGAACTGATTAAAGTGTGTAGGAAGGCATACAAAATTAAATGCACGAGTAAATCCTCAGATAGGTCTAACTTGAGTGCCTTTAATTTTGAAACAAGATGAGATATTTCCATAATGTACTCCTTATGTTTCCTTTACCTTTATACTTCATTGAGATAAACTTTGCCAAAAGTGTTTTTGATTCAACCTTTTCGTTTTTGGCAAACCTTTACTCAAGACTGTTAAGAAAAACCTTAGCTGTAGTGGTATGTTCTGATGTGTTATCCCAAAAATCTTCTGGAACAGCACGCCTCATGTTCATAAGACTCATGCGATTTGAACGATCCCACTTCTCATACTCCATCTTTTCCTCAATGGAGCTGCTAGCCACAAGAGCAGCGGGTTGTTTTTTACAAAGTGCAAGGTCTAAATCTATTACCCTATGGAACTATCAAAATGTTCACTTTCCATTCTTTAAAGTTTGCACCAGTAAGCATAGGTATTGAATTGATGCTAGCAGAAATATTGGAAGCAAAATTTGCCGCCGAAATGAAAGAAATTAAATGCTCATATCAGGACATGAATAACAAACTTAAGGCTTGATTCAAAATTTGGTATATACCATCACGTGAGATACCTAGCACTCCATTAATATTTAGCCTTTGTACAGAAATATTATCTTGCAAGTGGTAACCTTGATGTGGCAATCAAGTACTAATAGTAAATCCTATCAAATAATATGCTCTACTTTGGTCCGACTTATTCTTTATATGTAAACTTGATAACTATTACATATTTGTTACCACAGTTGCATATCTAATTCGGTCAAATATTGACTTTCCTTTGGGCCAGTCAATAGATGCATGGATTATACATACAAAACAATGTCTAGTTATTCTAAATAAATTAACCTACATAACAGAGGTTGCTTTTGCAACATAGTACTTCGATTAACCTATACAGAACACTAGCTGGCCAAATTTGAATCAATCCATCATTCATGAAAACAGGATATATCCTGAGATTCCACAATTTATCACCATAATGCAAAACATGATTCTCAGAAGCATCAGATGAAATAATGCTAATCAGAGAACATGTCTAATTTTCACAAAATTGCATTTGACTGATTAAACTGATATGCCAAGACTAATCTTAAACTGTAAGTTTAAACCTCATCCTAATAGAGGATCAAACCAAACATAACAGTATGTTCAGATTAAGCATAATAGCAGATGATTGATTATAACCAATTTTGCACAATTATTGCATTTCACAAGTTATACCATAATTCAATTCTCAAAAGTGCCATATGCAAAGACATGCAATATTGCATTTAATCGATTAATGCCAGAAATTACTGAAAAACTGAAGATAACCAATTTTCGCATCATGGAACATCAAAGAACCATAAGACAATTTTCACAATCTGCAATTGACAGTTTATCACCAGATGGAAACTTGATTAACTGAAATATCTGAATCTGTAATCTCGTAGATGCATCTCATAATCTATAATGATGCAATAAGCTTAATCCTTCATTTAACCTAATGCAAAAAAAACTTTAGTTTCCCTAACCACATCTAGATTATACCACTAATAGCAAAGGTTAATCCGAAGCATTTCACTGATGATACTAGAAAGAGCATATCAATAACCTCTTATTAGCTCTGAACAGAGATGAACTGAAGGTGCAAGAATAATCTGATCATTGAACATAATCAATATGCATAAGAGAACATCATCAGAACATAACCAATCTTGCGATTCATTGATAATAACTAAATTGCACAACATTGTAATTGATAGATTATACCAATCATCATAATAGACAGTACATCATTATACCAAAATCAACATACCAATCCAGAACTAATAAACTGAATATGCATCTCATCACCTGTAATGGAAAAACTTAACGTAAATCAACCTTATGCAGAAGTTCTATGCCACAAGAACTCAGAACTAAGGTCTTGATGCAGGTGCGGCTGCGCGAGGAGGCGTCATAAACCAAGATGCGCACGGCGAGATCCGAAGGTAGACTGCCACAAACGGAGGCGACAGAACCGAAGGGCGCACAGCGGCGGTGGCGCAAGCCCGGACGGGGTCACTTGAAGCAGGCGGAGGCGGCGGGAACTGGAGGGCGGGTGACCACGCAGAGGTGGCAGCGCAAGATGAGAGGTGTGCCGAGACACAGATGGACACCAATCGGGGTAGACGCGTAGAGGCAGCGCTGGAGCAGATGCGCCGCATAGATAAGGTGGTATGATCCTAAAGGGTCGCCAGCACGAGAAGGCTAGTGGGCACGCAGCGGCGAAAATGCAAGTTGACGCGCCACGCGGAGACGACAAAATCCCAAAGGTCGTTCGGCCGATTATACAAGAACACGTGAGTATGGTTTTTATTATCTCCGGATAAGGCCTAAACTTATCTAAAAACCAATGTCTCTTCCTGTGTGATCTCGATAGCCGTATCCCCAGCATTTAACTCACCAATATCGATAGTAATTCATTGACATATGTGATTTGCATGGTTTTGGCAGTTGGCGGACGGGTTCTAAATGTTATTGAACATGAGAGATGAAAATTATTAAGAGAGAGTTGATGGACCATATATGGACTTTTTCAAAAAAAAATTGACAGGAATATAACTATATTTTCAATCATAATCATTAGAGTTGTATAACATATGTTTTGTATCATGGTAAAATCGAATTTCAATTAGAGGGGAAATCAAATACATGAACAACTTATACTCGAAGGCCATGGGGAAATACTACAAATTCCCAAATTTGGGCCTTCGTGAGCTCAACACGTACTTTCGCCATTCACTGGCCGTTGGCCGTGCCCAAGTACCTCCCTGAGCATGACCTCTCCTTTGGCTTCTCGTCAAGACAAACCTCAAGCTAGGTTATGCATTGCAAGTCCAAGGAAACGATCCAACCGAATGAAATAAAATAGATCTGAGTTGTGAGGGAGTCGAGGGAGAAAGCTTGTGCTGGAAATGAAGTTAGTTTAAAATACTTCAACGACGGTGGCGGCGTGAATTTTTGGCCGTATTAGCGCAAATTCGCCTCGTATTTGCAAGAAAGACCATCTTCGCGGAATTTGCAAAAATGTATCCCTGTCACACGGTCACCGTGAGGCCAGCCCACCAGACAGCCACTGTGCGGTGGCCATGCGTTAGGCACCTACTGCAGGGTGGCCATGCATGAGGTGATTAGCATTTCTAATTAATTAGCGAAGTGTACTTAATTAGCATTCCTAATTAGCATTTTTGTAGGAATTTTGAAATATAGCGGATTAGCTCCAAAAATTATTAATTTTTTTGTGGAGCCTCTAGAGACAATGTACTTTCTTGTGTAATTTTTCCATAATTTTATTTATTTATATTTTTTCACAATTTCATTTAAGTATATTGTTTGTAGGAATTTCGAAACATAGAAAATGAGCTCCAAAAATTATGAATTTTGTTTTGAAGACTCCTTACACAGTTTACATGCTTGCATAAATTTTCTATAATTTTATCCATTTAGACAGTGCAGTGCTCATTTAATTCCTCTCCTCTCCAACTCTCTCTCTCTCGACTCTCTCGCCATTTGTCTAGTGACATGTTCTCTCTTCATGCTCACTTCCTAAAAAGCCAATAGTAGCAGCAGCAGGAAGATTCTCGCTCTCTCCGACTCTCTCTCTCTCAAGTGAGGATAGGAAGGGAATAAAGGCGAGTCACAACGTCGAATCATTTGCGTCACACATCTTTCACGTCTCGTCGTTTGTCCCATCGTAATCTACTGCATTATGCATGCATGCTGCGCGCGCGATTTCTCTCACTCTCGCTATAAATTATGAGTTGCGTGCATTCTTCGGTCACACTCTTGCACTCTTGTATTCTCTGCGATTTTGTTTTGTCGTTGCTCGCTCGCTCTCTCTCTCTCTCTCTCTTTTAGCCGCTCTCTTGCTCTCTGTAGATTTTGTTTTTGGGGACGTTTTAGCATTATTAATCACATTCATTAGAAGCTATATTAGCAGAATGACATGATGTTAGTGGGACGAAAGACATAACAAAAAAAACGTAATGTAGATTTGTAAATAACTTACCTCCTCGCCGATCTGGCCCGTGGATGACCGACTGGAAGTACTACAACGCCGGCCGGACTAGTTAGGTCGTGATGACCTAGCGGGTGGGAACGGTCCCTCCACTTGGTTCCCGATGCGCAGGGAGTCGTCCGTCGAACAACCGCAGCTCAAGTTCTTTATTATCTTCTTCAACTCCGCGAAGACGTACTTTAGAGCGCTCAACAGCCCTGATACTGTGTGTGGGCTGTGGATGGCGGTCTCTTTTGCTCTTGCGATGCGCCCGCTCTAACTGAAGTGACATATATAATAGGTCATTAACGAAGAGTACAAATATAATCAATGAAATTATCAGAGGTTGTAAGTGTCTTACGATGTCGTCACACCGCGAGCGGAGCGCTGTGACGATCGAATGAGTGGCGGGGGCTCTCGTGGTGCGTCACCTCCTCCAGGCACTCCGGTGGAGGAAGGGTGAATCTGGTGTGTGGCCGTGGTAATTTTTTATCGTTTGTAAATTCTTTATTAACTGTGTTGTTATGCATGCGACAGACAACAATGGGAAAAACTCCACTAATTCTCCCTATTTAATTAGTTATGATTTATGCCGTCGTAATTAGTTAGTGTCAGTTAGTTGTTGTAATTACTTATTAGTTGAGTAGTGCTAGTTACACCTGGGGCAAAATAAGTGGTCGAATTCACGTTACCGTAATAAATTTGATGGCACATAATGACTCGTAGTTTACAATTCTTACGACGGTAGGGTCCTACAGCGAGTTGTACATCTGTGATTCAAACTTCATTCGAGTAACATTTACACTTCTTACATCTTATTTTCTAACATCAATCATTCCAAAAAATGCAGGCAATCGAGGGCGGGTCGGCATAATCAGGACTGACAACCAGTCCAGCACGAGTGGATTACGGCATAGATGGAGAGGGCGCATTTGGAGGTCTTGCGGGAGTAGCGTACGTACGACGTTCGGATGTACGGTGAGTACCTAGAGTGGTACATACCACGGTCGCGCGCTAGACTCACCCTTTCTCCACCGGAGCGTCCGGAGGAGGTGACGCACCACGAGAGCCTCTACCACTAGTTAGATCATCACAGCGCTTCGCGGCGTGACGGCACCGTGAGACACTTACAACCTTTGGTTGTTTTATTGATTATATTTGTACTCTTCATTAACGTACCACTTCAGGTACTCACCGTACTTTCGTACAGACGTCACTCCTGCAAGACCTCCAAATGCAGACAATGATAGGACAAATGATGGGACATGAAAGACATGTGGCGCAAATGATTCGACGTTGTGACTCGCCTTTATTCCCTTCCCTTTCCTCACTTGCGAGAGAGAGAGAGTCGAAGAGAGAGCGAGAATCTTCCTGCTGCTGCTACTCTTGGCTTTTTAGGAAGTGGGCATGAAGAGAGAACATATCTCTGGACAAATGGAGAGAGAGTTGGAGAGAGGGAGAGAGTTGGAGAGGAGAGGAATTAAATGGGCACCGCACTGTCCAAAACGGATAAAATTATGAAAAAATTTATGCAAACATGTAAAATGTGTAAGGAGCCTTCAAAACAAAATTTATAACTTTTGGAGCTCATTTTCTATATTTAGAAATTTCTACATACGGTATACTTAAATAAAATTACGAGAAAAATTCGGAATGAATAAAATTATGAAAAATGTACACAAGATTCTTCATAAAAAATTTATAATTTTTTAAGCTCATTTACTATATTTAAAAATTCATACAAAATATACTAATTAAGAATGCTTCGCTAATTAATTAGGAATGCTAATCACCTCATGCATGGCCACCTTGTGCCTAATGCAAGGCCACCATGAGGGACGTGGCCACCGCATGGTGGCCGTGCGGTAGGTGGCGCAGGGAGGGTTGGCGCACGGTGATTGTGTGGTAGGAAAATATTTTTATAAATTTTGCGCGAAGACAGTTATTCTTACGAGTATGAGACGAATTTACACCAAGACGATCAGAAATTCGGACGGCGTCCACGTGTATGCCGGACGTTCGCCGGCATCACGCCCGGAAGGCTCAGGCTCAGCTGGGCTTTTGCCTTCGTCAGATTGGACTATTTTGAGCCTTGACGTGGGACCGTTCCAAAGCTTGCAGCCATCGAGCGGCCCAGACACGACGGAACGATAGGGAGACATCTTCTCTCTTCTTTTCTCGAGAGAGGGAGGAGGATTCAGGCCGAGATCGTCTCTCGTAAGCAAGAGCTCGCGTACATGCGTGGCCAGTGTTCACGCCCTGGAACAGCATGCTCCTGTCCTGGGGGATTACCGGATTAGCGTGCGTCGTTTCAGGTCAGGTTCGCACTCCGAAATCTCTTCTTACCATCGCGCGCATTCAGTTCAGTGACTTCAGCTTCAGTTCTGAGCTGTACACTACGCTGCATGCAGCACGACGCAGCTGTAAATTCAGGGAGCAAACGTGTCAGGATTCGATGCCGAGTTCACATGTAGAATAGCTGAACACAACGTGGTGATACGGCTAGCCCGGATGCTGCCAACGATTGGTCTCCCTGGGAGATCGCCGATCAGACCCACTCATCCGATTTATTGCGGCGGACAAGGCGCAAGGACACGCCAATTTAAGATGGCTCACGCGTTCCCTATGACGGTTGGAGCGCGCGCGCGCGCACCCAACTGCCATCCATCATTCGTCCCTCCTATACCTGCTCCGTCTCTTGTTAGTTGGTGCCTGTCCGCTCACTCTGCTCGGCCTCGGAGACACTTCTCTTCCCCCCCGACCCGAAATAAATCTATAGGATTCGGCTTCTATGCACGTTAGGGTGGTATATCGGTATATTTCCTAGGGCTAATCACGTTAGGGCGGTATATCAGTATGTTTCTGAGGGCTAATCATGTGTGGACACTTTACCTAAATAAAGGATCATTAGGGGTTATCGGTCCGATTACGCCGAGTCCCTATAATAATTGTTTATTATTTATGAGTCGAGAGTTTCATTCGTTGGCAACTTTACCTGATTATACAACATTTAGGTTGGTTATCAGTGGAGTACTGGGGTACAGGCAGCTCCTTACAACGCCTTCGTTGGATACAGTATTACACATTGACGTCTGTGATGGTATTTCTTTTGTTTCGAGCATACGCTGAGAAGAGTATTATTCGTGGGAGTGGCACACAGTTCAGCAGCTGCTAGCTAGGTCATCTGCTTGATCGTCTCCACAAGATTTGCATCCCAATCAAGTCTGATTTTGCTCATGTGGAAGTGGCAGAGTTGAGCTGTACTGGGCCGCCATCCCGTGCAGAGACTGCATAGAGCACACGGGCGTTGCTCCTCAATGCATGCATCACGGACACAAACGCACGTACTAGCATTCAGATCAATTCATCAGCGGTAGTAGCTGATCATATGAATTCAAATATCTGAAGGCGGCGTGCATCTGCAACGTGTACTAGTATATATCTTTGCAGTTTGTGCACCAAAATGCATAGCAGTGCTGAACATACGATGAATGGAGCCAATGGAATTGAAAATTTTGAAAGAAGCTCATTTGCGAGATCGATGAGCTCAGCTGGAGTTGTAAATGAGTTGAGGTGCACGCCCTTAAGGGATTAAAGGGGAACCTACCGCCCATTTCGTCATTTACACGGGCCAAATGGCTCACGAACTGAAAAATGCCGAAGTGCAAGTTTTGAACCGCAGAGGCGATCGGTGCTGCTGCTGCTGCACTTCGAATTCATAGAAAAACGTGCACTTTAGATTTGAAACTGGCGTTTGACCGTCCACGTTCAAACTTTTGAGTCCCTGAAGCATTTATACGCTCCTAGTTTCAAAAAAGCCGTGAGTCGTTTCAAACGAGGGCTTTTTTTGAAGCTGAAAACCGTCTATAATGTAGGAAAGTCGAAAGCTGGAAGCTGCCGTAGGGCAGCTTCTCACCCCTGCTATTCCAACTTTACCTCCGAAGTTGAGGATAAATTAAGCGATTTTACTACCGCACAAAACCCCCCAACCCAGCACCCGAAACCCTAGCACCCGCGCCACTGCTCCCTCTTCCTCCCCACGTCCTGCCCCTCTTCCTCCCCAGTCAGGTCTCTTCTCCTACCACCGCCCCCCGCCCGGATCCACACCGGCGCCCCACCTCCTCCCTCTTCCCCTCGAGCCACCGCCCCACACCACGCGACCGCTGGCACCCCACCTTCTCCTCCCCTGGATCTAGCGCCTCCACCTGCCCGCGACGCCATCCTCCTCCCTCGACTCGCCGTTACACTCCTCTCCCTACACCGCTGGCGGCGCCCTCCCCCTCTTTTATGTTGTAAAGTAATTATTTGTAATATTTATTTATTTTAATAATTATTTATTATGACAATTATTCATTGTAATAATTATTTATTGTATTTATTTATGTAATAATTATTTACTATAATAATTATCATTAATTACATTAATTGTGGTATATTGAGTTAAATGCTTCGTTAAATGCAATTAATTGTGTTAATTATGGTAGTCTTTGTTAATTGCATTCAATTGCGTTAATCATTATTAGTTGCGGTACTTGTTGTCAATTGCGCTAATTATCATCAATTGCATTGGTTATCGTTAATTACCGTCAATTTTTGTTGGTCACCGTCAATTGCGTTAATTTCTGTTAAACAGTGTGAAACAAGCTATTACTGTCAGCAACGGTATTTCATATATTTTTATCTCAGAAGCTATAGTCAAGCTATCAAAAAACTAGACAGCCGAACACTAAACATATTCAGCTCAGTTATTCAATCCTGCAGTCCAATCAAAAACCGTTTTTCAGAAAAACTACGGCCGTGCCGATCATGCCCTTATATCGGAACGACAAGCTGCTACAACTCGTAAAACGTAACTCGAAATTCAAATCTCTTTTTCTAAACTAAACCTGACTTTGTATCACATCAACGCACGATCACATTAGCAGTTTCAATATTATATTCTTCTCAAAATAAAAAAGGCTTTTAGCTTTCGATTATCCAACAATTATACTACTTGGAAAATGGAGTAATTGGTCAATAGTACTGGACATGAAGGTTAAGTCTTAAACCCATTTAAAACCCCAACATAAACTCCTTCCTCCCCTCTCCACTCCCCACGATTGCCGCTCCACTTATAAATACACACGCCTCGTTCGAATCCTCAAATCCAAACCCATCGAATCCTCCAAAAATTCCTCCAAGTCCAAACCCACCACTAACGGCGATGGAGAGGAGCAAGGCGCCCGCGCTGACACTGCCTTCGCGCCTCTCGGCCTCGTCGGCATCGCCCTCCACCGTCGGGGCCCTCCTCACCAAGGCCTCCGTGGCTGCCGCGACAGGCGGCGGCGCGCGTGAGTGCCCCTCACCGCGGTCGCTGCTGTCGCGCATCCTCCACAGGGCCGGCGGCGGCGGCAGCGGCGGCTTCGGCTGCCGCCTGCGTCTCCCCCGGTACTGCTCCAGCGGCGCAGCCAAGGAAGACGCCGCCGGAGAGGATGAGGCCAAGGAGGAGGCGAGGGGGCCGGCCGCGCCAAAGGTGGTGGGCAGCCAAGCAGAGGTTCGCGAGTCGCCTCGGAGTTCTCTGGGTACGGGTCTATGGCGAACTGGTGGATTCGTGACCGGTGTTGTGCTGTTGTTGTTGGTGTCCCCAGCTTCACGTAACCAAAATGTGGCGAATGGTGTGGTGTGGCTGATTGTCGTGCAGGGAAGAAGGCGGCGGCGGAGGTGTCGCTGGCGAGCCTCGGGATGGGCGCGAGCCTGGTGCTGCTGCTGTCCAAGGGCGCGGCGGAGCTGAGCAGGATGGCGGAGCTGCGCACCCAGATGGAGCGGCTGGTGCTTGACGTCAAGGCGGAGACGCGGAGCAGCAACCGCTCCAACTCGTCCGATCAAACCGAGAGCGCCAGTGTCGTCAAGGAGCCCATTGCCTGCGTCCAAGAAGAGGACGACGCCTTGTCCCGCGGTTCGCGCACGGCCGCCTCGGCTCGCAGCGGCGGAAATGCAGGGCCCCGTGCTGCCGTTGCGATGGACCAGATGGAAGCGGAGCTCGAGGCGGAACTCACGCGCTTGCAATTCACCTCGAACTACGAGGAATGCGCGATTCCTCGGCGAGATCATCAACTCCAGGTATTGTGTAGCAACAATTACAAGGTGCTCTAGCTAGGCCAATCTGACAAGGTATAGTATGCTGAATTCTGATCGATCCTCGCAGACTGAGGCGAAGAGCGACGCCACTTCCGTGAGCCACTCGCCCACTTGTGTCGACAACAACGGTAGCAAGGAAGACGAAGACAACGACGACGACGGCGAGGAGGAGCGCGGGGACGGGGAGAGCCCACCCCACGGCGGCGTGTCGGCCCACGAGCTGGAGAGGAGGCTGCACGAGCTCCTGCAGTCGCGGCACGAGGAACGGATCGCGGAGCTGGAGACGGCGCTGGAGAGCGCGCAGAGGAAGCTGCAGGAGAAGGAGCGGGAGGTGTGCTGGTGGCGCGACACCGCCAAGCTCGTCACGCGCCACAAGGACGAGTCGCGGCTCAGGTAGAAGAAGAATCCACCACGGACGCGTGCGTGCGTCGATCGCTTTGCCCGTAGTTTGCCTGCCCCTCCATTGCAATGATCTTGTCATGTCGCTTGTAGTTTGCAACGCATAATCAATAATCACCTCTCAGTGATCTTTTTCTGTTGCCACTTTGATCATGCAACGAGAGGTTACGTCCTTCGCCTCGGCGACCACACCGGCACGTATCAGAGTAATAGCATTGGTCACGGAGGCAAAATGGCCAATGGCTTTATTACACCTACTAATTATTCTTTTTACAAAGATCATTCATTAGCGACATTATTGGCCCGGTCCACCGTACCACGCGCGCATACTGCCACTGGCGGCGCCAAAACCATCGATCACTATAGCATTTTAATACGAGAGGAGTTCCAGACTTCCAGGGACATATCGTCAGCACCATGCGTAAATTTTATGTGTGTTTTTTATATATATATAAAGCATTTTACTCTAGATCTCATTGCAGAGGCCTTGCCAATGTCTGGAGTAGTGAACTTTGTTACTCTGACCCACGATTCTAATGTCCCTTACAAAGGCTGCTTTGTTTTCTTTTAGCTGTTGTGTTGTGTAGTTTCTTACAGTGATGTATTGTTGTGTCTGTTGACAGTGTTGCTGTCAATATCTTGTACTTCCTTTTTTTTCCAATCTTAATAAATTTGGTCGACCATCTCTAGCCGGCACAGCTAAAAAAACAAAGGCTGTTTTGCCATACCCTTCGGAAGCAAAAATGACCGCCACCCATTATTGGAGGGTCTAATGAAAGCCGTCGGGCCACGAATTAATCCGCCCCAAAGGCCAAAAGTATTCCGTGATGTTGTTTTAGAATGTGTGCGATTAATATTTTAAAATTTTAATTATTAATTCCTATTAAAAAATATCTAGACTTGTCACCAAGAAATTATACGAATAGATTTGACATCGAAAGTACTTCAACATCATTATATCTTTATAATTTTTAGTAACATTATTTTAGAAAAAGTAACGATAAAAAACGTGTAGTAAAAATGATATCTACAACAATGAGTAAAAAAGCTACGGAGGTAGTGGCTTTCTTCTCATGCTACTGAATCGTCTTATCTTGTCGCCGCATTATAGTCGGCTACAGGATTATAGACAACATATTTCTCAGATCATCTTAAATCATACGTGACAGAAACTATAGATGGTTGATGTAAGCCCATGGTACATTACCTAATACTGATATATAGCTTTTCCTTCCATTGCAGAATTCTCAAGGGTGAATTTCCGTGGAGTCGAACCATTTATAGGTTGAGGAAGATATTGACATTCTAACGTGGAAATAAAAGATTTAACTCATTGCTAAATATAGATTCATTAAAGTTGGAATTAGTACCAGGGAGAAAATATTGACGCGTTAATGGTAGAGAAAATCTTCAAGATGTCAAGTATTTGAGTGTGTGATGTGTGGCTCAGATTTTCCCCCCCATTTAGAGGCCAATCTGGGCTCAAATGTAGCAGCCCATGCTGTCGAATGAAGGCCCACTTGTGTGGTAACTGGTAATGCTCTAGGGGTATTTTGGTATAATCTACATGTGAATCTGAGGCGTTGGTGAGCATTTCCGGTGAACGTCCTTTGTAATTCCACAATATAATCCTAGGAAGTAGGGGCGGAGCTGCTTACGCGCCACTAGGGCAATGACCCGATGCCTAAGATCAAAACTCATGAAAAATCATCAAAATACGAGCTCAACATAAAAACAGCCGATCCGACCCGAGACTTACACCGGGCTCCACTGCTTCTGCTCGGCCTGTTTTAACCCTAATTTCACTCTTTCTCCGGCCTGCTTAACTGTGGCCATTACACTCAAGTGTAGTTCTTTTAACCCTAATTTCACTCTTGGGGGGAACGGCAAAAATGTCATCGTTGCATTAAAGAGAGGAGTAAATCAGATACAAAATTAACAAAACCGGCCTTGATCGGGACAGCGCAAAGCCAAAAAAAAAAAAAAAAACATGAAGAGCGGGAGGGTGGTTAAAAAAATCGGCACTCTCCATATTGACCAATATAGGGGTGGTACTAGTTTTGTCTCTTGCGCTTTTGCCTTTGTCGAACTTATTTCTCAAAGGCTACTAGCAGTACTTTGTTATCTAACCTTTTGTTTTTACTGGTCTGCTTGCTCAACTTTCTTCAGATTAAGCCAATATAGTCTTTGCATGAGCCGCACTTATCAGGGGGGAAAATGAATGTGATTGATGACAAGGCGCAAGGAAAATTTCCATTCAACTTTCTGTTTAGCTTTGCAAGATTTGTCACTAAATTGAGCTCTACCCAAGACGACGACGACAACAACAACGTATAAGAAATTTTGTCTTTACGGACGACGCGGAAAGTATTAGAGATTGCAGTTATCTCAGCTATTGAAGATGCCCTTACAAAAAGAATGTGCTACATGTTGCATCTAATGCTTGCGAGCTGCTGACTTCATCTCCTTGTGACTAATTAACACATCATTACTTTTGTCATCTTGAGTAATTCATTCCTCCCCGTGTCACGTCTTACCAATATTTTTGTCGTGTTAGTGGGTTAGTGTCCAAATCTAAGCTAAGTGCAATCCTAGGGAGCCACTCCATTCTTTTAACCAACCTCTGTGGCAGGCCCGTACATCAAGCAGGTGCAACCTGCCCAACTGCACAGGGCCCCAAATTCTACCAGTCATTATTTAAATTCGGTATTAGCCAAGCCTTTTATTGCTATTTTACTGGACGCACATCCCATTCGCCTCCCCAATCCCCACATCTGTCTCTCTCTCTCTCTCTCTCTCTCTCTCTCTCTCTCCCTGTCTCTTCATTTCATCCTTGCAGCCGCACAAAGCAGAATTACTACTAGTATTTTTCTTGTGAAATTTTACTCCCATCCTAATTCTCCCCCTCCCAAATATTTTCAAGGAATGCTAGAAGGATGACGCGTTTCACGTAAAAGTTAGATGATAGTTTAGAGTTTCAAGACTTGTTTTTGTAGCGAGACTAATTCCCAGTGAAATTGTATTACAGTTATAAACTTATAAAATTCAATGAAATTTTTCTCTCCCGTAAATGGCTCTTCTTCGATTTTGGGCCTAATTTTAGATCCCTAATTTTTCAGGTACGGCCCTGCTCTGTGGGCATTAGATTTCTTAACAGCCTTAATAAAGCTCTTATCATAGGTTTAGCTTGGAGGTTAGTGGGTAACCCTGACTCTCTGTAGGCTAAGCTTTTAAAGGCTAAATATTTCCCTCACACTACCTTCTGGTGGTCTAATTCTAAAAACCCCAAATCTTGGACTTGGGACTTAATTCAGAAAGTAAAGCATCACATTTTTAATTCAGTTCAATTTGAACTTTTCCAAGGAAATGTCTCTATTTGGAGTGAACCCTGGTGCCCTTTATGGCTTAATATTCATGATTATTTGTTGCCTCAACAGTGTAACTTTCAGACGCCTGCAACTGTTAAAGATCTATGGTTGCCTAATTCAAAAAAATGGAATGAAAATTTATTGATGCAGCTCTTTGGGCCAGTGGCCACTCAAGTTACTCCAAACTCTCTGACAACTCCGAGGAATTGGCTCGTCTAAACTGGAGGACAAAAAATGTTCTACCAAGAATCCAGACTTTCATATGGAGGTTAGTAACCAAATACCTAGCAATAGCTACCAGAGTTAATTATCGTGTTCCAGATATTTCTCCTAATTGCGCTAGATGTGGCATGTTAGAAACAGATGAGCATCTCTCTCTCTTTTTTTCTGTACTTTTGCTAGGGCAATCTGGTTCAGTGCCAATTTAGCAATTACAACAGAATCCACCTATTTTCAAGATAAATGTTGCACTGATATTCTTCACTGCATCCTCGCGCATTTAGCCACTTACCAAGATAGAGAGTTTGCTTTCCAACTTTTTGGTATATCTGGAAGGCTAGAAATGACCTAAGATTCAATAAAAACGACAGAAGCACCCATACTGTTATCTTTGATGATAAAGCTTCTCTTTCCTTTATCACTCATTTCAACAACATAGACAATAATTACATGGTTGTTGCTCAAAGCAACCAAATTAGTACTACTCCAAATCTTTGCATTCAAAATCAAAATCCAAATAGCAATTCTACAAATTGCTTCTACTCAGATGCTTCCAGGGGGGGCAACGGTGGATATGGTATTGGCATCACTGCAGATTCCAATTCCTATCTCAGCTAGCAGTTGCAGGTTACAGATTCAAGCGCAAGGTAATCAACCCCCTTCACCATTGGAGGCCGAAGCTCAAGCTCTTCTAATGGCTGTCCAGATAGCTAACTTGTTGAATCTACGCACATGTACCTTCTTCCTTGATTGCCAGGTCCAAGTGCGAGCCATCTCGGAAAGACCTCTTTCTACAAAAATCCGGGACACTGGATGACTAGGCCGCTTTTGCTTCACATCACAGAACTTTGTCGATCCATGCAGGTACACTTCATCTACGTCAGCAGGCAGAACAATCAAGAAGCAGATCTTTTGGCTAAGCAAGCTTTAAAATTGACAGTACTTTGTAACCATGACTTTGTCATGAACGTATGTAACACCGTGTTTCCAATGAAGTCTCTTCTTTTTAATCCGATATAAAAGTTGTTTGTGAGGAATAATAAAGGTAATTATTGTGACCGGCTACAGCTCTCTGCGCGAGAGGATAATAGCATAAAATACACAAAAGATACAAGAATTTGTGAACAAAGTTCGGCAAAATCTACGTCTTGGGAAGTCGAATCGTTGCGACTCCGTCCGTACGGGGAGTTTCTTTCTTTTTCTTTTGTTACCATTAAAATTACAAGAGATTGATACTATATATTTATACCCAATTATATATTCGATCCGGACTGAGAAGATAACATAGAGCTTTAGATCAGAGCAGCACTTGCGCTACTTCTACATTACTACTTGTGTTGTGGTTAAAAGATTGGTAACGAGACATGACTCGTGGAGGAGACGTGGGATCCCCGGCTTATTGTTGTTTTACGGTTTACTTTTTGTGCGAGTGATGATTTCTTAATCGGGCTACTAGCTAAGGCTTAATTAAACCCCTGGAGCGCATGAATTCTGTATAAAATTACACGATTTTTGGATTTTCCAGCAAAGATTTGACATGAACTTGCGGGGCTACGTACGTTTGTCGTCCATTACAATTTACGTTCATATCGTGCGAGTCACTCAGCGCAGCCTACGCCCGTGTCGTATCACTGTGACCAGATTGTACTCTACCATAGCCAGCTACTCCTACCAGTATAGCTAGGCCATCCACAACGTTACATGATACCGGTGCTAGCTAGCTTCTGATTTCTGGACCAAGGCTTCGCTGCATGGTGCGATGCTATCTCCCAAATCTAATCTAGGGCGTCTATCAACTCTGAATTATCAGTTTTGTCCGGTATTAGAATTCGGTTGGTAGCGAATATGATTTAATTTTTTAAACGATTCATAATTTTTCCTATATTTGTATTCGTGTAAAAATATAGATACAAATATGGTATAGACTTTTGTCATCCGAAATGTTATTTTATCCGCACTATTCGTATTTGTATTCGAAGCAATATACATATTTTTATTGTGGTATAGCTAATTAGTTGGATAAGTATTTTTATTTTAATATAAAATCATGTTTTTAGGTGAAAATAGATAAACTATAATGATTAGATGTGTTATGTACGAGGATAAAGTATCATAAATATCTTGTAATGATGTATGTTACGAGGATATCCAAATCGACCGAATTGATTATTTATTTGATTTGTATTCGTTACAACATTTGATTTGTATTTATATTCGACGATATTTAAATCTATATTCGTTTAGAAAATACGAATACGAAAAATACTACTATAAGGTTCGTATTAGATGACACACGTTCCCAAATCTATCGTGCTATTGCTAGCTCGGAACAGTATGGACCCACTAGTAAGTAAAATGGGTGACTAAAGTGAGTGTTGTACGATAAAATGATAAAATATTTTATTTAATCGTGGATCCTATCTTGGATAGCGGAGATGTACTAAAACCCGGAGGGGAAAAAAAAAAGCAAATTAGTATCTGTGTGATGCGGCGGTGACTGAAAAATCTGGCACCGTCTACAGCGTGGGAGGCTAAGCAGCTCTAGTACATTTTTCTGCACCCTTGTGATAAGAAAGTTGAAAGTGAAACTTTTTTTTTACTGCAGCCAGGAGTGACTTGGCAGGTCAGCAGTCAGCAAGACAGTTAAGGCAAATCCTGTCCTGTGCTGTGAGCGTACGTGTACCATGCACACGCTGCACACTTTTCTTTCTTTCTGTCCGAGATGTACCACTAGTCTAGTATACTACTGGTACATTGCTCACTCCGGTTCAAAAAAAATAAATTTGGTTCAAAAAAAATTAATCGTTTGTTTTAGAATTTGAGTAGTTAAAATATAAAAACTCTAACTATTAATAATTTTTTTAAAAATATTTAAATTAGATACATAAAAATATATAAGTAGATTCATATCGGAAAACACTTCCGTAAAATTTTAATATATAAGTAGATTCATATCGGAAAACACTTGCGTAAAATTTTAATCTTATTGGGTTTTACAAATGTGTTAACTACCGGTATCTACCGGTATATTTAGTAGGAGTAGGCTACAATCGCTGTCGCTGGTGCTTCCTTGTCAACCATGATCCATGGCTTTATTCCGATGCCCAAAGCCTCGTTTGAGACCCATCAGATCAGATCAGGCTGCGATATGATACGATGTGACGTGATGTGATCCCTACCTCCGGAATTCCCAAGGAAATCTCGCCTGATGGATACTCCTGCGCCGCGCCTATCAGGCCATGCACAGTCTATGCAAATCGGCGGTGGTAGAAACGAATTTTGCCTCCTATGCACACCACCGGTGTGCACGCACGTAAATGATTAAAAAAATTATTTGATCGTGGATCCTCCCTGGAGAGAGGAGGCGTCGAACACTAGAGTAAAATAGTAATAATCTAGCACATGTGTGATGTAGTAGTGAAATAAAGAATTTAGCATTTACTACGTTGTGTATGGCCTAAAATATACCGGTGCTAGCATGATTATAGATGCATCAGGTGCTAACTAAAAACAAATATTGTGGATCCACTTGAAATTATATGAAAGAGGGGGAGAGATAGAGTAATGGGAGGAAAAACAATGATATTTTATTTAATCGTAGATCCTATCTTGGTAAGAGAATGATGTGCTAAATACTTATAGAAGAAGGATAAATCTAGTACCGATGTGACATGACAGGAAAGCAATTAATCCGATGTTGTGCATGGCCTCCTCGTCGAAGCCTCTGTCAGCTTTGCCATCGTCCAACTGATAATATAAAGACCGAAGAGATCACACAAGCAGAGACAGCGAAATTTGATCGTGTCATCTCTGTACAATCCGTACTAAAATACTCAGTTTTTGTAGTAATATTTTTTCACTTAATGCTGTACTAGTAAGTAACGGTAGAGGTATAAAGACAATACGTATGACAGGAGCACGTGTGCAACTTTGTGGCCACGGCCTTGCGCACTTGTGCTGCGCAAACCCTGAGAACCTGAACCTGAACTGGTCGAGTGGGGGAAAGCCTGCGAGTAGTACGTGAAAGGTTGGGGGGAATCTTTTCTCCTACGGTCAAATGCGGCATTAATGTTGGGCTCGGCGAGCGCACGACTGCGACGAAATCAATCACACGATGATGGCTTGTAGTCTATCGAATTTTTCGATTTTTTAGATAAAATGATACTGTTAAGAAGTCGTTCTTTCAAAAACGAATAGGCAAAAGTAGCTATTTTTACCAATAAATTGATAAAAATAGTACAAATATCGCGCGCTAAAAAAATCACGATAGGGATCTTGAGTGCACGGTAGGCCACGCATGGCCTACCGCACATCCAAAGCGTGGTAAATCTCATACCGTGGTTTTTTTAGCGTGGCATCGGTGCTATTTTGTCGATTTGTTCATAGTGTTATTTTTGCTATTACATAGAGAAACAAAGTAATTTTAGCAAAAAAAACTATTTTTTTTCTTTCTCATTTGGCATGTTTTGATGATGAAATAGCAAATCTATTCTTCTCCTCTATGAAATGTCAAAAATGACACCGCAGATGGATACATGTCGCCTGCAGTGCCCCTGGTGTACTTCAGTTTATGAGGCGACAAGACAATGTTTGTGGCAAGTCATCTGTCATAGTAGTTTTGCACAATAGATATGTTATTTTTACTATTTTATTAGGATGAAGGCCAATTTTACAATTTCATTTCAAAAGAAACTAAACAAGACAAATAACTCATAGCCGGTCTCCCGCTCGCTCAGGGCAACCTGCCCTCTTTTTTTCTTTTCTTTTTTCCTTTTCCACCGTTTGGTAACTCTGACGCTGAAACGTAAAACCCACCCAATCACTCGGTAATTCCAATCACTCGGTAAAACCATCACTTTGTGCTGGATCTTTGCAGTTACACCATTCGTGCTCCATGAATCGTGTAAAGGTCAACACATCTGTGCACTAGAGCTCAAGCTTTTTGCTTACATATTATACATCTCGGTCAGGTCGTATACAAGCATCCATACCTAACCATATTTTCTGTGAAATCTTTGGCATATACAACATCTTTTGAATCTATATTTGCAAAAATAACCACACGTGAGCCGTATTTGCACATATAACACCGTTACTGCACGACCACTATGCGGCAACACCTCCGCCGCCACCACGTAGCCTCCCCGCGCGACTGGTCGGAAGGTTTCGACTACACGACTGGTCGGAAAGGCCACATGGCGGCGGCGGAGGTGTTGACGCACGGCGGTCGTGCGGTAACGACAAGCGTAAGCGCAGAGAGGTGTTGCCGTACGGTGATCGTGTGATATTGGTGTCGATACTGCAAATACGACTCACTGATGATCAATACTATAAATACACATCGAATTTTTTTTATATTAACCAAAAAATCCCCTCCTCTTAACATGCAAGCAAAAGCTTCGTTTACTCTCGCTACACAAATGTTATTACTGCCTCTTTTAATCTCGATGAGAACAAGCAAGAAAAAGAAAAACTCCAAAGAAGGCATGGCTTTTTTTAAAGATCAAAAGGACACCATTATTTGGCACGTAAAGCGCGATTATAAAACCCCGCACACTACAAAGTACAAACTCGCCTCCTTTCCTTTTCCAAACCCAACTGCACCTTTCCTCATTCTCCTCTCCTCACCTCACCGCCGTTAGCTTCTCCAACCAAGTTTCCTCCTGCTGCTTCCTCCTCTCCTCTCAGTGCAAGAACCGCCTGACCAACGCCCGCCCATGCAGCCGACCGGCCGCGAAATGCACGGCGGGCAGGACGACTTCTTCGACCAGATGATGTCCACGCTGCCGACGGCGTGGCCCGACCTCGGCTCCGGCAAGTCCCCCTGGGAGCTCCCGGGAGGCGGCGCGCCCTCCGAAGATCCCGCCGCCGCGGCGTTCGACGAGTCCGCCCTCCTCGCCTCCCGCCTCCGCCACCACCAGATCGGCGGCGGAGGGGACAAGCCCGTCACGCTCCACCTCAGCGACCTCCATCGCCACGGCCTCGCCGGGGGCGGCGGCGGCGAGGACAGCGGCGCCGAGGGGTACCTGCCGCTGCCGCTGTTCGCGGACCGGTCGCGGGAGGACATGGACGCCGCCTTCAAGTCCCCCAATGCCGCTGTATGATTCTACCGCTTTGCTTCGATGTTTCCTTTAATTTCCCTTTTTCTTATGCTGGTTGTTGAGAATAGAGATGGTGTTGCTTTGGGGTTTCCGCTTTGCAGGGAGGTGACCAAGCGTTGTACAATGTTTTCGGAGCCGCCGGGATCCATGGTGCCGCCGCCGTGCCGCCTCCGTTCGGACAGGTACGCCAAGAACCAGTGGTCGCGCGAGTTTTTGTTTGGCAGGTTGATCAACTGGACTAACAAAAAAAAATGTGTCCTGTGTCGAAGGGCGGATCAATGCCGGCTCAGAGTTTCGGAGCGGCGGCAAGCGGCAGGTCGACACCGCCGTCGTCGGGCGGAGGGGCGCCGCCGCGGCAGCAGCGCGTGCGGGCGAGGAGGGGGCAGGCCACGGACCCTCACAGCATCGCCGAACGTGTACGCCTTTCCCCCACTACCTTAGCCTTCTCCCCCATTTCTTACCGGGCAATTTGTTGAGTAATACGTACCACGAGTTGAAAAAATAGCATTGCTCACACATCGTCCACACGCACCATGAGTTGAAAAATAACATTAGCCCACCTACCTGTCATCCTAACATTGGATATTATTTTTCAATTTATATATCATTGCAATGTTATATCAGCAAATTTTCCCTTTTTTATTGCCTCTCTGCATGTCTGATGTGTTCTTGTGCCTGGAGCTGAGCTCCACAATTGTTGGACCTAGTACGTCAGTTTGACCTGTTTACAACTTTACATACTTCAGTTTCACTGCAAAATTTGGCTCGAAATGTTGGTTTCAGTAATAAGAGGAACCTGAAATGAACGGTAGGACGAAGTGTTTGGATAATTACTGGTCACGTACATGTATGTAATCCTTCAGATGGGCATTCGTCCTGTGTCTTTTTCCTCACTCTTTCCACGTGTTCGTTAATTCGTTTGCAGCTCCGGAGGGAGAGGATAGCTGAGAGGATGAAGGCATTGCAGGAGCTGGTCGCTAATGCCAACAAGGTGACCAAAATTTTCCTCTCTTTTCTCCTCTCCTTTTGCTTTCTCCTCCTTTGCACCCTCTTTGAGCAAAGTAGGAAGCTTTCCCTGAAATGTGTTGAAGATGCATCCATGATTTCTACTTTGTTGTGTGGAGTGTTTCTTAAACTATTAGGTGATAGAGTATAACGTATAGCAAGTTCATGATGGAATAGGAAAGCAGGGTAGTTGAGGCATATGGTTCATTACTCTTAACTAATCGCGGGGATAAGGCACATGTCAGCCCTCCATTGGATGATCTGGACTAGTGATTAACTTCTAAATTGGTGGTAGAAAAAGGGATGTCAGACATGATGCCAAGGGGAATGAGAAATGTTCTGCCCATCAGGCTAGTGCAACCACAGATAAGTAGCTACACCACACTTTGAGGGGAATGTAGATTAAATTAAGGACCTGATGATCATTTCATTAGCTACTAGGTTCCTAGAGTATTGTATAACATGATGGGAATGACAGATGAATTAGGGGTTTGATATAATATGCACATGTATGAACTTCGAGACATACCTTTTCTTGAACTTTGTGACGGCTGCAGAACACTAGAGCCGAAGACATGGGCAATGTTTAGTGCTCCAGCTTCTTCTGTACGGACAGCGCATGTCCCACCGCCACGTGTCATGGTTGATATTTCCGGAGCTTCCACGGGCACATCTAATATCTTGTTTTGCACAACTTGTAGTCACCGTTTAGAGTATCTGAAGCAAAAACGAATGTTATTTGCTTGGCTTTGGAATAAAAACTGATATCAATCGTCATATCTTAGTTGATGGAGCTGCCATAGCGCAAACTAGAGTGGGCACCGATCACTGCCATTGAAATGACAAAAATGGAATTTTGTTTGCAGACCGACAAGGCATCGATGCTCGACGAGATCATTGATTATGTGAAGTTCCTCCAGCTCCAAGTCAAGGTGATTATGCTTTTCTAGACCTATATTACTACTGGATGAGTTGCTAAATGTCGCCGATCAGTTGGGCCCTTTGAAACATTGGAATCATGATTCCTGTCTCCTGATCAAATGTTTCCAATTGAGCAGGTTCTCAGCATGAGCCGATTGGGCGGAGCTGCTGCAGTTGCCCCTCTAGTTGCTAACATGTCATCAGAGGTACCTATATTATATGATCTTTCATTTTGAAAAACAAGAGCACCAATAACGACCCAATTGATAGTTAGTACTAGCCAGACTAGCTAACTTGCGTGGGCCAAATATGTTGAACCCTGAAATGCTCTAATGATGGTGCAAATAGGCACTCATAATTGTGTCATCTTTAAAGTTGGTGTATTGATTCTGACCCATTAAACTTTATTTAGATTTATATGGAAAAATGATTTTTTTTTGTCTAAAGTGGATCCCTCTTGAGGTCCATATGATAGAATATAAATATGTTAAATCCTATCAAGGATTCCAACAGTGGCATTTGGAGGACTAAAAGTCACCAAAAAAGAGCTACTAAAAACAATAGTATGCTTAAAAAATTGCATCGAATCAAAAGGAGATGTGCCATAACTTTGCTTAAGGAATTGATCAAGCATTAGTGGGTATCAACACAACAGAAAAAAGTTGAAAGGAATCTTCGTAGTTCAAGAACTGGAGCCAAAAAGGGAAAAACACACCTGAAAAGTGAAGCACGATGTACTGATCAAGCATTTAGGTTGTAGGAGCTACTAGTCCACTAAGGACAATTTCAACTTCCCTTTGAAAAAAAAAGAGACAATTCCAACTCCTGAACATACCCCAGCTACAAGGTCAACCACCCCGAATTTGACAAAATGGTCGTTAGTTTTTCCCCCCTTCTTGAGTCCTTTTGCTTAATTGCCAGTATCATCAAATTTAAATGCATCTTGCAGAGTAACAGGAACGGAAATGGTACCAACAGCAGCGGAAACGGCAATGCCGCCAATGGCTACGGCGACAATGGCGGCAGCACCCTGCAGGTGACGGAGCAACAAGTGGCAAGGTTGATGGAGGAGGACATGGGCTCCGCCATGCAGTACCTGCAGGGCAAGGGGCTCTGCCTGATGCCAATCTCTCTTGCCTCAGCCATCTCCTCTGCCACCTCGTCATCCCTTCTTCCCCGCTCCTCCATCCGCCCCCTGGATGGTGCCGGAGGGCCCCTACACGAAGGCGGAAGCCCTACATCTCCTCCATTGGTGAAAGGCGTGGGTGGCGATGACTCACGGACCATCAAGGGCACTGGCGACGGAGGTAAACAGTGAAGTCAACGGCCATTCATTCAGTCAGGGACAGTTCTTGGGAGGTTCAGAAGGGCGCTGCTCTCTTTTGCTCTCCACCCTTCTCCCTTTGGTTTGTTTATAAGAAGTGGTGTTTAATCATGCAACCTTTAGTTCCATCTTTTCTTGTTCTTATGTAATAGCTTTTCTGATCTTTCCCTCTTCTCCTTTTGGGTTACGAGCTGATCTATAATCTCTAGCATTTTTTGTGATAAAATTTGTCGCGAAGCTGTCGTTTCTCTTGTTGGATGGATCGAAATTATTGGTCCAAGGGAGTCCTGAAAGATTATGTGGGAACCAGGAGAAAGGATATGCTGTTTAAATACAGCTAAGCTGGAAAGTCGCCACTGCTGAAATTCAGGCGCTTTTCGGGACATCTGATAGCGTTACAAACAGAGCGTGTACTGAAAAGTCATGCACAAAATAGCGCAGCAGTTGCCGAAACGATTGATGCATCCAGAAAATATTTACGATAAATACTTGAAGATGAAATGCTTATAGGAACAGTAATGCCGCACCAACGATTGCGATACAGGCGATAACAAAGTTAAATAGTGCGAGACGGCCAAGGGATGTGCATGCAGGCTCCTACTGAGTTTCCGGCTAATATAGCACGGTTGACACGCGAACTAGTAATTCTATCTTCCTCGCATCAAATACAAAAATAGCATCGGTCCGTGGGCCTAGCGCACAATACCGCCGATCCATGCACGAGGGGCAGCCCCCCCGGTCCGTGCTCATGCAGCACCGTGCCCGGGGCACACGGTCGGAGGGGGGCTAGAATTGCTAACTCTCATACAAACAGTGCTATATTAGCCCAAAACTCCACTCCAAATTGCAATATTCCTTCCCTGCCATCAATTCGCGCTTCATGGTGAGCTGGCTCAAAGTAAACAAATCGAGAAGGAAGAAATATGTGCACATTTACTTGATACGATGAACAGATTGAAGCATCCGGACAGGAGATGCACCCACATTGATGAAGTAAATGAAGGGCGTCTTTGATCGTGCTTTTTTAAAAAAAATCGCCATGACAACTCTGATGAAAAAGGGCAACACAACTTAAAGTCGTCTAAAATTCCTCTAACATAGTAGTCTAGCATTGGACCCCAAGACAATGCAGATTTTGCAGGGTGGGGTCTCAAAATTGTAACAAAACATGAGAATCAAACGAAACGAAAGCAAAGGGACTCTCGGCCCTATGCGTGATTAGCTAGTTCGACATTTTCCTATTAATGGCACTAAATAATGGAGTAACAAACTATGCTATTTTGACAAAGACAGAAAGGAATATTCCAAGTGTAAAGCATAACTGAAAGGTTACGACTTCTGATACATTGATGTGAAGGTACCCAACTTTTCTTTGGGGTAGATTCCTTCTCTAGCCATAAAAGCACAGTGGATGGATTGATACTGCAGTAGGAAAGAAGAATGCTTTCCCTAGTGTAAAAGCAGGATAAATTTACTGTACCGTGCACGAAAGTGAGCAGCATGCTTGCAGGCATTGCGAAAGCTGCTGGGAGATAGCACAACAAATGGATTACCAAACACAACAAACCATCCCCTCTTGTTTTGGATATCCATGATGAATGCTGAGCCAGTTAAAGAATTGTCAAGGGCGAGAATAGCCTAAAGGAGATGCACATATTAAGTTGTCAATCAAATAATTAACGAATCATGCTGACCACAAAAACGAAAGAGAATTACAAGAGTATGGTTGTCCATTACTAGTTTACTACGATCACTTTAAGAACGTTAGATACTCCCCTTAAACAGGTAAGATAAACAGGAGAAACTGCATGACATCTGAGAAAGTAGAACTCACCAAATCTATGCAGAAAATGCAACTGTAACATCTTATGGAGAACGTAAACTAATCTATTACTTCACGTCTGAATGGTTCTCTTTCTTTTCGAAGCACTTGGCATTTTATCTCCCGACTAGGATTTCTTTGCTGCTTCTGATTCGAGAGACTTTTCCAGTTTCTTTAAAGCTTTTTAACAACGCAGCCAAAATTATGACAGAATTAGAATAAATGAAACATCAAAGATATGGGTAATAACCATGCTGCTACCTGAACTGGGAAAAATGATTTGATTCCCATTCTCCGCAACGCCTCAGCCAATCTACAACAGAAAAACATAGCCATCACACGACTAAACATGCTATTTCCAAGATATTTGCAGAATTAAATGGACACTTTCTTTTGTAGCTCTCCAAATTAACCACATTGAACATGCATTTGGGAATTAAATAAATAATAGCGAAGGAATAAACGAGGCAGGCAAAGCAAGTGAAATAGTTCACTTTGGACTGAACAAGATGGATGCATCCAATGCTAAGAGAACTTCCACTAGGAACTGTCACAACCTGCCTAAACGCACAAGAGCACAAACTATTCAGTAAAATGCCACACCGCCATTGCTATGTAGTTCGAATTTTGCCTCATAACTCGCAAACTGCAGAATCCAGTATCACAAATTCAGCGCGCAACCACTTCTTAGCCCACGAGAATGGAAACTAACTTGCATTCGCACTGCAACTCCCCCATTCACTTATCAACAGCTGAATCAAAACCAAAGCCGTACATGTAACTCTATGTTCAACTCTACTATGCCTAGGAGCCCGCGTCCAGAACTAGTGAATCGCTTGCTGAAGTGATCCGAAAAGATAACCAGGGAGCATGGGGAGGGTACCTGGGGTCCAGGAGGGGAGCTGCACGACGGGGTACCGCATCCACGGCAGGTGCGGCACGCGGCTAGAGGGACCCCCATCCTCCTCCTTCCTCGCCATGGCCACCTTCAGCAGCGCAACCAGAAGTTGAGGACGACCAGGGCTGATCTCGCCTCGGTCAGCCGTCGACAAGCCTAGGGACGAGGAGTCGGAGTCGGCGCCGGCGAGGAGCACTGGTGCGGTGTCGAGAGGCGAGAAGGGAGAAGGGAGAAGCGGCGGCGTTGCGGCGAATTAGGGCGCGGAGGCGGAGCAGATTGCGTGATGGTGGGGGAGGGAGGAAGTGGCCTCTTTTTACTGGGCCACAAATGCGGGTGAGGGAGTGGGCCTCTTTTTAATAGGCCACCAATGCGGGGGAGTTGGGCCGCAGAGCCCGAGCGGCGGTGGCAATCGAACGGAATAACCCGAGGCGGTTGGGAACAAATGGGCACGGCCGCTCCAACGCCCGCGCCCATTTCACATTTCCCGAGAGACTCAAGAGAGGCAGAGACCGAACCGGCCGTTGCCTTCCATCGCACGGTTGCGGTTGCGGTCGCGGTTCGGAGCCCCCACCTGGCCGGCCGCCGCTCGCCTCGCCGGACGGATCCCGCCGCGGCGGCCGCCATGAGCGAGACGAATCTGGAGGGAGAGGACACCGGCGCCGCTGGACGCGGCGCTCCCAGCCCTGGATTCGCCGACCGGCTCCGCTTCCTGTGCTGGGAAAAGGAGGAAGACGACGGCACGGAGGAGGAAGGAAGCGGAGGAGAAGAAGACGCCTCCGCTGGTTCCATCCGCGACGACCCAACGGTGCCTGCGTCGGGGATGTCGAGCATCCCGCGCGCGGCCGACCTGGCGAGCCTCCTGCGCGCGAGAAAGCTGATCCTCGTATTGGACTTGGACCACACGCTGCTCAACTCGACCGGACTCCGCGAGCTCTCCCCAATCGAGCAGGACAATGGATTCACACGGCGCACCGGAGATGATCCCAGCAAAGGCCTGTTCCGATTGGACTCCCATTCCCTCCACATGCTCACTAAGCTCAGGCCATTCGTCCGGGGCTTCCTGCGGGAAGCGAGCGCCATGTTCGAGATGTACGTGTACACGTTGGGGGAGAGGGACTACGCGAGGGAGATCGCCAAGCTGCTCGACCCCGACGGGGTCTACTTCGGCGCAAGGGTCATATCGAGCGCCGAGTCGACCCGACGGGACAAGAAGAGCCTCAACGTCGTCGTGCCGGCAGCCGAGAGCGTCGCGGTGGTGATCCTTGACGACTCGGAGCATGTCTGGGAGGAGCACAGGGACAACCTGATTCTGATGGACAGATACCTCTACTTCGCATCGACCTGCCGCAAGTTCGGTTACGGCAACACGAGCTCCTTGGCGGAGCTGAAGCGGGACGAGAGGGAGCGCGACGGCGCGCTCGCCGTGACGCTGGACGTCCTGCGGCGTGTCCACCGGGGGTTCTTCGACTCGGTGCTCGACGGCCATTGCTCGGACGTCAGGGAGGTGATCAGGGAGGTGCGGCGCGAGGTGCTGCGCGGGTGCAAGGTGGCGTTCAGCAGGGTGATCCCGTTCGACTTCTGCGCCAAGGACCACCCCACGTGGAGGATGACCGAGCAGCTCGGCGCCGTCTGCGCGGCCGACGTCGACGCGACGGTCACCCATGTCGTCGCGAAGGATCCGAGCACCGAGAAGGCGCGATGGGCTCTGCAGAACAACAAGTTTCTGGTCAATCCCAAGTGGATAAACGCTGCAAATTTCCGGTGGAGCAGGCAGAACGAGCAAGAGTTCCCCGTGACCCGTGGGCGTTGATGAGACTTGTGTAGCCATCGTACATTGCGATTTGCAATAGGTGTTGATAGCTTCGAGACTTGCATGCTTCGGATCTGAGACTGCCATGGCGGCGTAGTGTTGTGGGAAGAAGGTGTATTGATTTGATTCATTCAGGACATTTTTTTTTGTGTGCAGGAAATCGCTACTAACATGTACTGATCCATGGCACTCCTTCCGGCTACCGCTGTATCCGCAGGACCAGTGTTCAGCTACAATCAGAAGTTCGGAGACTGGTATTCAGTAGTTACTGATTCAGTGCACTTCTATGTCAGTAAAATGCAAAGCTTGTGGTGAAGATTGGGAGGTTCCAGTGTATGGTATAATGGATAACATTGCCTTGTGAATGTACGAACATGATACAGTATGCACGGTAACCTCTGCATTTTTTTTTGACTGTTCGTACTGTTCTTCTATGATTCTCAACAAGGATGCATACATGTTTTGCTTTTGGTCGGCTAGTTGTTACAAAGGCAACCAAATGGTATGTGCTGTTCTCATCAGAAGAACAGAATCAGTGAAAACTTTTGCCCGAGATGGATCGAGTATTGCAGGCTTGTGGAGCTAGCAGTAAAAGTCGGTAGCTGGTGTCGTTACTCGTTGCCAGTTTTGCGTGACGTGTTCCGTTTTGGAAGTGAATCGATCACAACAAATCGCCGTAGTGTGGTACAGTTTTTGCTTTATATGCATTAGGATTTGGACATTAGCCGAGTTGGAGCACCGAACACGTATACCGGTACGTTTCCGATTTGCTGGAGTGTTCTTAAAAAATAGGTTTTTGCTTAAATACAGTTGCTTTTTTAATAATAAAAAAACGCAATCGATTTTCTAACCTTTGGATCACGCATGAAGATTCATGCTCGAGGGATCGTCGTCGTCTTCACTGGCCGTGCGCGAGTTAGGGTTCACCGGAGCCCTGGGCTTTATATGAAGGAGGGGAGTGGTGGTGATGCTGCCTCGGCCAGGGGGGATAGTGGTGGATGGTGGGTGGCGGCGGTGGGCCATTCCTCAACGTGGTCGAAGGATCCAACAGAGGGAGGCGGTGGGGGCGGCAGATCCGGTGACGGCGAGTGGTCAGAAATGGGGAAGAAGGTAGAAGAGGTGGAGGTGGGAGGTAGCAATGGCGGTGGGAGGTGATGGCTGGCGGGCCTTGCTAGCACCGGTGGCGGCGCCGGTGAGGCAGCGCATGGGGAGGGAGTTGGGGGTCGAGGGGGGAGGAGGGAGTTAGGGTTAGGGAAGGATTTATATATGGATTAAGGGAGAGATGTGGGTGGTTGGATCATGATCCAATGGAAAAACAACTGAAATTTAAGGTTTTTTCAATTGACTGGGAAATAGATAACAAAAAAAAATATTGTTCCAGTTTTGGAACCCGACTCATATATGAGCTCTTTTAAGGTACATTTAATTTAATACGAGTCATTCATTATTTTTTATCCAATTATTCATATTAGTTAGGATTTAGTTATACTAAACATGGTAGTATGAGTAGTAGATTTTCGATAGGTAGAATTGTAATTGCTCATATGGGGATCACATAGCACAAGAGTTGTATTTTCAACTCTAGTTGAAAAAGTCTATAATACCCTTGTGAAAAAATATAAATATAAAGAAAAATCTATTACAAATCAATAATCAAATTTAATTTATACTATTATCATATACCACTAATAAAATGTACAATAAAATTTCTCTCGTATACCAGGCATGCCGCAGTCAGAGACGAGCCAGACAGGAGGCGTAGGGGCACACGGGATGTCAGGATATGGCAAAGAGCAAGAGATCGGCTCAGCGCGGCGACCGCGCTGCCAAGAGACAGTCGCAGTGGAAGAAGTATCTCTACGTGCAGTGCTGGATGATTGGGAGCAGGGCTACAGCGTCCGCAAGGTGGACATCAACGCCTTTGACAGTTTGACTCCGACACTGACTCTGACCCGCGGCCGAAGTGCTTCACAGAGTCACAGGCCACTCGCATGGAGGCCCTGCACGCACTGTCCTGGAGCTTTGTCGTCCACGGCACCAAGATCTTCGCCGTGGAGCCAACCTAAGACAGTCCTGCCATTCTAGCCTACTACAAGAGGACTGGGTTATGGCAACACGTTTATATGCTGTTATAACTATAAATATGTGTTGCTAGGATGGATAGCAACACATGTGACAAGTGATGTTATTGGTGATGTTGCTGTAAGATAGATCTACCGTAACACAAATTAGGTGGTGTTATACAAAAGAAAAGGTGTTGCAAAGTTGCAACACCCTTTTTTATTTGTAATAACATATGTTTTCAAAACATAGCTAACACATGTTAGCAACATATAATTGATATATGACAACATAATTTAGTACACAAGAAAAATATGGTTTATTTATGTGCTACGTATGTACAAATTATAATTGCTACAATAAATTTTTATTAGGTAATCATGCATGTCATATTGCAAAATGTATAACACAACTCAACATGAGCAATGTTCAAAATGTAGATTTCATTGCATTAAGGAAATAAATATAGGTATTGTTAACATCATTCCACATTACAAAAACAATTGATTTGTTGTCAACACAAAAGCTTTGAACAAGAGTAAATTTTGAGTCCTAAAATTTAAAATCTAACTACTACTTTCTTTTCTTCATGAAGTTCCTTACTTCTTGATTCGTTGATCAACGAGATAAACATCCAAATATAGTAATTCAACTATTGATCTTTTCAACCTACAGGGATAACAATAAATTACAAGGATGTCAATATAATGTAGGACAAGTGAATCTCATTGAAATTGAATCTAGCTAAAATTAACAGCCTAAAACTTGCCAAGTGCCAACTACTATCTGAAACATCATGATAAGCTAACACATATTACATTTATGATGTGGAACAAGCTTCGAGCTTTGGGAGGACGCTGCGCCATGTATCAGCAATATCATTCGCTAACTTTGCTTGACCTTTGGTAAATTCATGGAAACTTGCAAACAATTTTAAAATGGACTAGCAAACTTGCAAAGAATTTTAAAACATGGATAAAATAAACAAGGGAATTTTTCTAAGATCAACAGTTGTACCTCCATGTCTTTTCACAAGGTGGAATGCTTGTTTATGGGCCTCTGCGAAATGATTTTCTAGCTCAAATATGAAATATTTAAGTTTCTCATATTCATAAGTAGATTCCTCCACATGTTATTCTTTTCCCATAACAATATCACTAATTTCTGACTGTACATCCTAAAAAATGGTTAACAATTATTAATCAACTAATGAAAATTCAATATTGAGAGGAGGGGGAGTTGACTTTATGGCATTCTTTTTGTAATCTTATTAAAGGTAGTATTCAGGTAATATAAAAAATGTCTTACTGGACATTGGACAGACAGTACCTTAAATATGTGTGAAATCTGTAGGCTTCTTAAATATACCAATCTCATAAGACCTTGCTCTATCCATTTTATGTTTCATGCTCAGACAAAACAAAACAATTACCATCAAAAGTAATTAACAAGAAAAATTTTAGTCAAAATAACTTATATATATAAGGCATGGAACCTTGAACATATAAAGTTCCAAGAAAACAATTAACAAAGGATCAACCTTGTGATGCACAAGATTGCAGACGACTATTGCAAAGTCAACACTTGAAATCACAATATTGATTCAAATGATCGCACTTGCACGACTGGAGTATCTGGTGGGATCTTTATAGTTATGCAGTGAAATTGTTTTATTTTATTCAGGTGGAAATTCAGTGTGAAATCAAATAAAATGGCCACATTGCATCATAATGTACCATTAGGTCCATTACAACAACTACCTGAATCCACTTGAGGGGAAGATATCGTAAGGTAGTTGCTAGAGTATTCTCTAAGTGAACATCCTCCACTGGAACATTTTGACGAGGAGGAGGTTCATCATTTAGACTTTCTTGCAGAGCCCGCGCAAACTGATCATCTTCCTCTAAATGATGATCAGTATCTGTTTCATAAATAAAAACAAATGGCAAAGCATGAAAAGTCCATGCTTTTGATCAACTCTACATATTTGGACAAGCTCATTTGTATCAATCTGGAACTGCTATTCCTAAGAAGTGAATTTCATGTCGCATGAAAAACAGGTCCAATAATCTCTAAAATTAGAGATGTCAAAACAGGCTAAGATGGCACAGAGTAATATGAATTAGTTGTCCTTTTCCTTCCTTTGATCTTCCTGTGATAAGGATAATGCAATAGCATGACATGTGTCTTCGTTGTCACTGTCATGCATACCCTACAGTGATTAGGACCAACTTAGAAATAGTGAAGTACATAAAAGCAACATCCAGTGCTTTTCAATTTCTCTTAGGAACATGTATCATGATGTGTTCTGATTTATATAAAAAATGTAGTGGTCCTAAATAATCAAGCACAATTTGTTTCTACTGGGTCCTCGGACTGCACTCACCAATGACCACAACAAAATCATTTGGGTTAAAGACCACATTGCATCATAATGACCACATTGCTAAATCAGAATTTTTCTGAGGGTAAAGCAATATAACAACAACCTAGTAAGCAAGGGAACACAATACTGACATCACAGTTCAGTAGTCTAGAGATTGTTATGTTCTAGAGAGGATATAAGAAATAGGTTGTTAACAAAATTATAATTTTCCATATTATCGACAACATTCTTATTTAGAAGAGGAGGTATAAAAATTCCTTTGTATTTCTCAGCAAGTTAATCATGCAACCACCCAAAATTGATGTAGCGTTGATTAACAATTTTCTCTAGTCCCTCGAATTCAGGTAGGTTAGTCAATACAAAGACAAATGTTACCAAATTAGCAAATTAATAGCAGCAAAATCATGATATGGCAAAAAAACAAAATATCTGCTCAAAGCAGTCAATATGATATAGCTCCTAGATAACACACGGGAAAAAGGAGAATGAAACATAAAACAAGTATCTGGTGGGATCTTTTTTATATAAAAAGGGCATATTTAAGTAGCATATGTCTGAAAAAAGTTGAGATATGCTACAACACATTAGTTGTAAGTCTATTTTGAGAAATCATGGACTAAACTAAGACTAAACTAATTACTTTGCATAATATTGAGCTAACTCAAAATGGGGACTAAAATTAAACATCAGACATTTTGCTTTCATAAAACTCTTTAAACTTGTTTTTTTGACCCAATCTACATTCCAGACTTTTCTTCTTCATGTTCATTCCCCTTTGACATGTCTCAAGCTTCCCTTTATCCACCTCACAGTTAAGCTCCATTGCTACAAAATATAATTATTGTATAAATTTGATAAAAATCCTCTACAATTAGCGGTGTACAACCTATAATTTTACCATCAAAAGTAATTAACAAGAAAAATTTTAGTCAAAATAACTTATATATATAAGGCATGGAACCTTGAACATATAAAGTTCCAAGAAAACAATTAACAAAGGATCAACCTTGTGATGCACAAGATTGCAGACGACTATTGCAAAGTCAACACTTGAAATCACAATATTGATTCAAATGATCGCACTTGCACGATCGAGTATCGTGGGATCTTTATAGTTATGCGATGAAATTGTTTTATTTTATTCGTGGAAATTCAGTGTGAAATCAAATAAAATGGCCACATTGCATCATAATGTACCATTAGGTCCATTACAACAACTACCTGAATCCACTTGAGGGGAAGATATCGTAAGGTAGTTGCTAGAGTATTCTCTAAGTGAACATCCTCCACTGGAACATTTTGACGAGGAGGAGGTTCATCATTAGACTTTCTTGCAGAGCCCGCGCAAACTGATCATCTTCCTCTAAATGATGATCAGTATCTGTTTCATAAATAAAAACAAATGGCAAAGCATGAAAAGTCCATGCTTTTGATCAACTCTACATATTTGGACAAGCTCATTTGTATCAATCTGGAACTGCTATTCCTAAGAAGTGAATTTCATGTCGCATGAAAAACAGGTCCAATAATCTCTAAAATTAGAGATGTCAAAACAGGCTAAGATGGCACAGAGTAATATGAATTAGTTGTCCTTTTCCTTCCTTTGATCTTCCTGTGATAAGGATAATGCAATAGCATGACATGTGTCTTCGTTGTCACTGTCATGCATACCCTACAGTGATTAGGACCAACTTAGAAATAGTGAAGTACATAAAAGCAACATCCAGTGCTTTTCAATTTCTCTTAGGAACATGTATCATGATGTGTTCCTGATTTATATAAAAAAATGTAGTGGTCCTAAATAATCAAGCACAATTTGCTCTACTCTGGGTCCTCAGACCCGTACTCAGCCAATGACCACAACAAAATCATTTGGGTTAAAGACCACATTGCATCATAATGACCACATTGCTAAATCAGAATTTTTCTGAGGGTAAAGCAATATAACAACAACCTAGTAAGCAAGGGAACACAATACTGACATCACAGTTCAGTAGTCTAGAGATTGTTATGTTCTAGAGAGGATATAAGAAATAGGTTGTTAACAAAATTATAATTTTCCATATTATCGACAACATTCTTATTTAGAAGAGGAGGTATAAAAATTCCTTTGTATTTCTCAGCAAGTTAATCATGCAACCACCCAAAATTGATGTAGCGTTGATTAACAATTTTCTCTAGTCCCTCGAATTCAGGTAGGTTAGTCAATACAAAGACAAATGTTACCAAATTAGCAAATTAATAGCAAGAAAATCATGATATGGCAAAAACAAAATATCTGCTCAAAGCAGTCAATATGATATAGCTCCTAGATAACACACGGGAAAAAGGAGAATGAAACATAAAACAAGTATCTGGTGGGATCTTTTTTATATAAAAAGGGCATATTTAAGTAGCATATGTCTGAAAAAAGTTGAGATATGCTACAACACATTAGTTGTAAGTCTATTTTGAGAAATCATGGACTAAACTAAGACTAAACTAATTACTTTGCATAATATTGAGCTAACTCAAAATGGGGACTAAAATTAAACATCAGACATTTTGCTTTCATAAAACTCTTTAAACTTGTTTTTTTGACCCAATCTACATTCCAGACTTTTCTTCTTCATGTTCATTCCCCTTTGACATGTCTCAAGCTTCCCTTTATCCACCTCACAGTTAAGCTCCATTGCTACAAAATATAATTATTGTATAAATTTGATAAAAATCCTCTACAATTAGCGGTGTACAACCTATAATTTGAACAAATACAATAGTTTGTGAAACTGTACAGTAAGGTGCAGCTTTTCTAACTAAATTGCAATCAAACTAGAAATACTCAATGGCAATAACTCCAATAGAGAAAAAAGTGATCCAAATGCTTGTTGTCGTTTTCATTCCATCTTTTGGTTTATAAAGGAGTACATCGTTGTCCCAAAGTAAAATGAATTTACAGTTCAGTTAAACAAGAGTTTACACGCACTAAACATTGTTCATGGTAATTGAAACCAAATGACGTAAACAATAAATACTAGGTCTCCTTCAGTTCATCGAACTTTACTCGAAAGGGTATTGTGTAATTTCCACCGTTCATTCGTCATAACCTTCAGTCCTTCAGCTCCTTCCTATGAACTTCTCTGAAAACACACGATTCTAACAGTTCTTCCCCCTTAATTGAACACTTGCCCTCAAGTGTTGGCATCTGGAAACCAAGATCGAATCATTCATGAATAAAATTCCAGAAATGTACCTTTGATAAAATTAGCGTCCTCCCATGAAGCATTCTCTGGAGGCAGATTAGCCCACTATACCAGCCATTGAGTTACTAAAATATTGTTTCTAGGCATTACTCTAGTTTCTACCACTAGTGTCGGCTCAATTTTTATTCTATCATCCTCCCCTACTAATAGTAAATCATGACTAGGGATTGCATTCATTCCACACTATCTTTTGAGCTGACTGGCATGGAATACTGGGTGTATTCCCACATTTTCAAGAAGTTGCAATATGTATGCCACATTGCCAACCTTCTGCAGAACTCTGAAAGGTCCGTAAAACTTGCTAGTGAGCTTGGTTCTTATTTTAGACCGAATGTTGCATCATTCCCACATTTTCAAGAAGTTGTAATATGTATGCCACATTGCCAACCTTCTGCAGAACTCTGAAAGGTCCGTAAAACTTGCTAGTGAGCTTCAGTTCTTATTTTAGACCGAATGCTGCAGTCATATGTGGTTGCATTTTCAGGTACACCATGTCCCCCACTGCCAATTGCCTTTCACTTCTATTCAAATTAGCATACTTCTTCATCCTCCATTGGGCTTGAGCTAGGTTCTCCTTCAATCTCCTCAGCATGACCTGTTTCTCATCGAGAAAGTTCTTAGCTTCTTCATCCTCAGGTCCTGGTACATCTACCTCATTTATCAAAGGTGGAGGGAAACCATAGAGTGCTTGAAATGGGGATATCTTAAGAGCAGTGTGGAATGTAGTATTGTACCACCATTCAGCTAGAGACAGCCAGGACAACCATTTCTTGGGTTCATGCAATGCCATACACCTCATATAGGATTCAACACACTGATTTACCATCTCGGTTTGTCCATCGATTTGGGGGTGATAAACAGTGCTAAATCTGAGCTCCACTCTCAGGGACTTGAACAATTCTTGCCAAAGCTTGCTAGTAAAGATCATATCCCTGTCTAACATAATGGCAACAGGGAATCCATGCAGTTTGAAAATATTGTCTATGAAGGCCTGTGTTACTGATTGGATTGTGTAGGGGTGAGATTGTGGGACAAAGTGGGCATACTTTGTGAACCTGTCCACCACCACAAATATCACCTCTTGTCCCCTTGAGTTTGGCAACCCATCAATGAAATCCATGGAGATGTGAGTCCATGCCATGTCCAGGCGGTAAAGGTATCAATAATCCAGGATAATGACAATGATTAGCCTTTGAATGTTGACATACAACACATTCTTGCACCAAGGTATGCACTTCCTTCTTCATTCCAAGTCAATAAAACAAATTCTTCACTCTTTGGTATGTTGCTACTCTTCCTGAGGGAAGAATGCCCTCCTATGGTCGAAGTGTGGAGTGAACATATGATGTTTTGCCTTAACTCTGGATCATTCCCTACATAAATCCTGCCTTATACCTCGGACTCTGAATGATATGTGTAGCCTAATTCAGAGTTTGAAGCTAGTGACAACTGCTCTATTAGTTCCTTCCAGTGTGTATCATTAAGATAGTTGTTCTCCATAGTCTCCATCCAACTAGGTATTGTCATAGAGATTGTCATTACATTAGTACATCTTCTTGAAAAAAGCATCACCCACTTTATTTTTCTTCCCTTTCTTGTACTCAATGACATAATTAAATTCAAGCAACCTCAACATCAACTTGTGTTGGATCCCCTTTGAAACTTTTTGCTCAGTCATGAATTTCAGGCTCTATTGGTCTGTCTTGATGATCAGCTGAGTCCCCAAGAAATAATACCTCCATCTCTTTAGTGATTCAATTATTGTCATTGCTTCCCTGTCATATGTGGACATTGTTGCATCTCTCACTCCTAATGTTTTTTTGAAGTAAGCAATGGTCCTTCCCCTCTGCATTAACACCACTCTAATCCCAATCCCACTAGTATCATTTTCTGATGTGAATACTTCAGAGAAATCAAGTAAGGCCAGTACTGGGGTAGTGGTCAGACAGTGTTTAAGCTTCACAAAAACTTCATCTTGAGGTTCTTTAAAATCAAACCCAACCTTCTTCGACATATCATGTAAAGGTCTACAAATGACCCCATAATTTTGAACAAACCTCCTACAGTACCTTGTCATTCCTAGGAAGCTTCTCAACTGAGAGATCCTAAGGTTTTGGCCAAGCAGTGATGGCACTGATTTTGCTAGTGCTAGGATCTGTAGCCACTCCCTTGCTAGATATGATATGTGTAACATCCCAAAGTAATGGTACCAATTTAAAAATAATAATATTATTATTTTATTGATTTATGATATTTAAAAGAGTTTTTATTGCTTTTATGAATTTTCTAGTTTTTAAAAGTCAAAAATAAAATTTATTAAGTTTACTGGGTTTTTATTGGATTTAAAGTTAAAAGGAAAATTTTAATTAATTTACTGAATTTTATAGATTTTAAAAAGGTTTTTCCTATTTTCTAGAAATTAAAAATAATTTATGTGAAAACTTAAAAGGCAACTTTAAATTGGAAATAATTTTATTAAGTTCAAAATAAGTTAAGAAATTTATGTGAATTTTTTTTCATAATTTTTGAACTCTATTATCTATTTTCTAAAAGCCTTTTTTGTTTTCTTGTGTTTTTGTAATTGGAAAATATTAAAAATCCAAAAAATAGTTTTGGGCTGAAAGCCTTGCTCCTGACCCATTTCTCTCCTCCCTTTGGCCCAACCTTTCCCGGCCTTTTTACCTTTTCTCGCCTGACTGTTCCCTTTGCTAGCCCCTCCACGGATCTCCTCTCTCCCTCCCTTTGTCTTGCCACGCGGGCCCAGCATCTCCCCTTTCCCTTCCAGTGGAGCCATTGTCAGGTGACCTTCCTCCCTGTTTTTCTTCCCGTATGCTAAGCCCATCCCCGTCCGCCATTGCCGTGACAAAAGCTCCTGCAAATCCCGCGCCTCGCCATCCTCTCGTGCCCCAATGTCGGTCATGTTGTGCCCATGCCGCACCCCATGACATCGCACGCGCCATGCCGTGCCCATGCCTCCTCCGCCGCCCCCACCGTGCCCATTCCGCGCCCGCTATGTCACCGCCGTCTCACCACCCCTTGCCCTATAAAGGGAAGCCCCAAGAGCCCCTCTTCCTCTTTCCATTCCCCCAAACCACCCCTCCTGTTTTGCCTTATTTTGCTTGATTTTTCAGCTTCAAGCCCGCCAACCAAGCTCCTCCCCGGCGAATGCTCCGCGCAAAGGTCCTCCACCCAACGTCTCCACCTCGGCACGCCTTCGTCATATTCTACAGTGTTCACTCCATCTTCCTCGAAGAGCTACGGGGCCTATCGCCGCCTTGCGCATCTCCGCGTCGCTTTTCCGCTCGTTGCAGCCACATCCTTGAGCTTCGTCGCGGGACCTTGAGCATCGGACTTGCCTCGCTCTTCTCTCTCCGTTGGTACCCTGCGAGCCTGCGCCATGGCGCGTAGCGGCGAGCCTCGGCTTTCAGCGCGTGGCCCACCCGTCACTTCCACTGGCGCCACCTCGGCCATTTCCGCGCGTATCAAGTCACGTGGATGCCTATGTGGCGCCTACGTTTCCTCCTCGCATCCGGTCCACCATGGAGCGAGGTTCGTTCTCGTGGATCCGGTCCACAAGACCCAAACCCACATGTCGTGTACGCCTGCTTTTCCCGTTGAAAAATAATTGACCAAATTCTTAATTCCCTCACGACATCAGGTGATGTAGTAAATTGATTTTCCTTTAGAAAATTAATTTCAAAATCCCAATTTTACCATTTCATGTGTTTTCAAAATTCAGAGCCCATTCTCCTTCTTTTGAGCTCGATTCAAGTGATTCAAATTTTTAAATTCATCTAAATTCAATATCTACCTATAATAACCAAAATTATTTAATTTGAAGTTTATTTTAATTTATTTAGATTTTATTTAAATTTAGCTTGTTTTCACGTGTAGATTTAACGACTTATTAGAAACAGGATTCGATGTCATTAAAGAGCAACAACTAAATAAATAAGGTAAGTTACATCCTTTGATCATATTTGAATCCTAATATTTAAATTATTTAAATTCTATTTTAAATTATTATTGTATGTGTATTTATATTCAAGTAATTTAAATTCTCGTTTTAAGCCTTATAGTTATCCTCAATTCCACTTGTACAACCATTTATTATCAAGATAGGCAATATGGAGAATCTTTACGAATATGATGTACTTAGGGTTATAAATTGAAAGGATTGGATTAGAAGAATATATTATTATTGGATGTTTGATTATAAGAATACCTTATTGTTGGATTATAGCAATATCGATGGAGGAAATTGGATTGTAGGAATACATGATTCATGGATATTGATTATAGAATTATACAATTGATGATTGTTGGATTGTAGGATTGAATAATCGTGGGAGGTTGAATCATAAAAATGCAATATTGCGTATATTGATTATAGAAATAAATGATCTCTCACTCCTAATGTTTTTTGAAGTAAGCAATGGTCCTTCCCTCTGCATTAACACCACTCTAATCCCAATCCCACTAGTATCATTTTCGATGTGAATACTTCGGAGAAATCAAGTAAGGCCAAGATCTGGGTAGTGGTCGACAATGTTTAAGCTTCACAAAACTTCATCTTGAGGTTCTTTAAAATCAAACCCAACCTTCTTCGACATATCATGTAAAGGTCTACAAATGACCCCATAATTTTGAACAAACCTCCTACAGTACCTTGTCATTCCTAGGAAGCTTCTCAACCGAGAGATCCTAAGGTTTTGGCAGAAAGGATGGCACTGATTTTTAGTGCTAGGATCTGAGCCACCCTTGCTAGATATGATATGTGTAACATCCCAAAGTAATGGTACCAATTTAAAAATAATAATATTATTATTTTATTGATTTATGATATTTAAAAGAGTTTTTATTGCTTTTATGAATTTTCTAGTTTTTAAAAGTCAAAAATAAAATTTATTAAGTTTATGGTTTTTATTGGATTTAAAGTTAAAAGGAAAATTTAAATTAATTTACTGAATTTTATAGATTTTAAAAAGGTTTTTCCTATTTTCTAGAAATTAAAAATAATTTATGTGAAAACTTAAAAGGCAACTTTAAATTGGAAATAATTTTATTAAGTTCAAAATAAGTTAAGAAATTTATGTGAATTTTTTTTCATAATTTTTGAACTCTATTATCTATTTTCTAAAAGCCTTTTTTGTTTTCTTGTGTTTTTGTAATTGGAAAATATTAAAAATCCAAAAAATAGTTTTGGGCTGAAAGCCTTGCTCCTGACCCATTTCTCTCCTCCCTTTGGCCCAACCTTTCCCGGCCTTTTTACCTTTTCTCGCCCGGCCTGTTCCCCTTTGCTAGCCCACTCCACCAGATCTCCTCTCTCCCCCTCCCTTTGTCTCATCGCCGGCGGCCGCCAGCTCTCCCCTTTCCCTTCCAGGTGGAGCCCGCTGTCAGGCTGACCTTCCTCCCCTGTTTTTCTTCCCCGTATGCTAAGCCCATCCCCGTCCGCCATTGCCGTGACAAAAGCTCCTGCAAATCCCGCGCCTCGCCATCCCTCTGTGCCCCAATGTCGGTCATGTTGTGCCCATGCCGCACCCCATGACATCGCACCCGCGCCATGCCGTGCCCATGCCTCCTCCGGCCGCCCCCCACGCCGTGCCCATTCCGCCGCCCGCTATGTCACCGCCTGCTCACCACCCCTTGCCCTATAAAGGAAGCCCAGAGCCCTCTCTCCTCTTTCCATTCCCCCAAACCACCCCTCCTGTTTTGCCTTATTTTGCTTGATTTTTCAGCTTCAAGCCCGCCGACCGAAGCTCCTCCCACCGGCGAATGCTCCGCCGGCAAAGGTCCTCCACCGCCAATGTCTCCACCTCAGGCACCGCCTCGCCATGTTCTACACAGTGTTCACTCCATCTTCCTTGAAGAGCTACGGGGGCCTATTGCCGCTTCGCCGATCTCACCGCGCTTTTCCGCTCGTCGGCCACATCCTTGAGCTGCGCGGACCTTGAGCATCAGACTTGCCTCGCTCTTCTCCTCCCGTTGGTACCCTGCCCGAGCCTCGCCATGGCGCGTAGCGCCGGCGAGCCTCAGCTTTCCACTGACGTGGCCACCCACGTCACTTCCACCTGGCGCCACCTCAGCCATTTCTGCCCGCGTATCAAGTCCACGTGGATGCCTATGTGGCAGCCGCCACGTTTCCTCCCTCGCATCCGGTCCACCATGGAACGAGGTTCGTTCTCGTGGATCTGGTCCACAAGACCCAAACCCACATGTCAGTGGCACGCCCGTTTTCCCCGTTGAAAAATAATTCGACCAAATTCTTAATTCCCTCCCTGACATCAGCGTGATGTAGTAAATTGATTTTCCTTTAGAAAATTAATTTCAAAAATCCCCAATTTTACCATTTCATGTGTTTTTCAAAATTCTAAGAGCCCATTCTCCTTCTTTTGAGCTCTGATTCAAGTGATTCAAATTTTTAAATTCATCTAAATTCAATATCTACCTATAATAACCAAAATTATTTAATTTGAAGTTTATTTTAATTTATTTAGATTTTATTTAAATTTGGCTTGTTTTCACGTGTAGATTTCGACGACTTCGTAGAACCGGATTTCGACGTCATTAAAGAGCAACAACTAAATAAATAAGGTAAGTTACATCCTTTGATCATATTTGAATCCTAATATTCTAAATTATTTAAATTCTATTTTAAATTATTATTGTATGTGTATTTATATTCAAGTAATTTAAATTCTCGTTTTAAGCCTTATAGTTATCCTCAATTCCACTTGTACAACCATTTATTATCAAGATAGGCAATATGGAGAATCTTTCGAATATGATGTACTTAGGGTTATAAATTGAAAGGATTGGATTAGATTATAGAAATATATCTTGGTTGGATTATACAAGTATATTTTACTGGATTTTTAGCATATACCATTGTTGATTTCAGATTGTTGATATCGGATTGTAGAAATGGATTATGGTTGGATGTTGGATTTTTAGAGATACATGATCGTTGAATATCAAATTGTAAAAATATATTATAGTTGGATTGTTGGAATATGCCTTGTTGGATTATTGGAGTATATCTTGTGGGATTATATAAACGAATCTTGGTTGGGTTGTAGAAGTGTATCTTTAATGGATTATAGAAATAGATTGTGTTGAATATTGGATTGTTGAATATTGGGTTATAGGAATACATTGTGGGTATTGGATTATAGAAATGTAGTATTATTGGATTTGGTGGATTGGAAGAATCGAAAAGTATGTGTGAACCTTGTAGAATTAATTGGATAAATTGGTTATGTTGGAGTTATAGGGGTATGATTGAATAATTGGATTTAGAAGAAATCGTAATGTAAATAAATGGATTATTAGTGATTGTCGGAAGTTTAGTATTGATAAGATGATCAGGTTTAGGTGATAAATAAAGAATAAAGTTGGATTATTATAATGAGTTATGATTGAAATTGGTGCATAAGTTGGATTATAGAGGACCATGGAATTTTGGTAGAGTTAATTGAGTAGTAGTGCTTGGTTGATCTACGGATGTTGGTGAACTAATGTCAACAAAAATGTGGTGGATCACGGGCATAGTAGATTGATTTGGAGATTATCATTCGAATCTTGGAGGTTGACTTACTCATATTGAAATTGACAATTCTTCTACATTAAACCCTCACACCTTGTCGTCTTAGATAAAACTCTAGTTAATACAAGAGTATTAACAAGATGCTTTTGTTGAGAGACTTTATGCTTAGACAAAGCATAGACCAAAAATATTCAATTTAGAGAATTTAACTAAATGATCAACTATGATTTAACATGACACTATGGTATTGCTTTTACCATGAAAATTTTGGAAAATGATTTAACTTGAAAAAACAAAATAAAAGTTGGTTTTAACTTGGGCAAAATGGATGTTTGGAAGGTGCGTATTGATGCGGGATCGAGTCATTTCTATGATCGAGGCCCAGATTATTTTGGAAAGTCGCCGATCAATTAAGGACCGGTTTTGAGTCGCATCTTGCTAAGCCCCCATCGTACTACCACATGTCCTGTGTGGGCGAGACCTGACTAAATATTTGTATTATTTCACCGTGATTGTGTCATCCGACTGCGTGGGTGTCTTTATGACATACTTTTATGTATTCTCACATGGTGCAAGAGGGGGCTTAAATCCAACGGGTTTCTATCCAAAGGAAGCGAAACCTTAGCGAGACGGGACTATAGTGGGATGATGCATTGTAAAGGTCTTGTGATAATCTCTTAGTCGCACACCTTTGGAAGTGTGTGAAATAGACATTTAAAGTTATTATCTCTTGTGGGTAAAGCTATACAACCTCTGTAGAGTGTTAATAACTATTCGAATAACAGTGTCCATGTTCATGGACATGCTAAGCAAAGCCACTCAAAGTTAGAGTTTTTGTTTTGATTTCAAAAAGACTTTATCAATTGTTTTTGGATAGTTTATCCAATCGGGAAATTAGGCAGTTTGCTATATGATAGGAAGGTATCATTCACAACTTGTTGATGAATGTTATCTCACTATAAAACTTGAGATTTAGAAAATGCATTTTAGTTATAGAATAGGTAGCTTTCGAACTTAGTATGAATATTCGAATGGGAAATATCGCTTTATGCAAATTGAGCCATATAAGCCTCCCTTTGTAAAATCATTGCATGCGTTATAATCTGTTATTGGGTGTAACTTGCGGCGCACAGCTGTTTGTGCTCACTCTTGCTTAATAAAATTTTGTTCAGAGGAGAAGGACTTTGCAACTGCTGAAGATCTCGACGACTAGTCCGCTACCCCGTTCAATTGCTTGTGGTAAATTAGCTGGGTTCTACTACTTCTTATTCGTCTTCTATTGTGTTATTTACTGTTGGCCCGTAAGCCTTTATGGTAATCAACTCTGATATTTATTAATAAAGCTTTGCGATTATGGATGTTACTATATTTGTTTGCTGTGTGAGCTAGCCACTGATCATGGGACTAGTTCGGTAATACACAGGGGATTTGGGAGTATTAATCCCGGGTACCTACAATATGTCCTAGATAATCCACTTGAGGTGCAGCAATAACACACTTGGTGAACTTAGCAAAGAGCGGTGCGCCTCAACAACTCCAACCACGGTAGCTAGGTGTTCTTTATGTTCCTTTTAAGCCCTTCTTTGTAGATGAGAATGTCGTCAAATAATATTAAAATGAACTTCCTCAAATATTGGGTAAAGATGTTGTTCATTAGACATTGGAAAGTAGTTGAGAACCTGATTTCATGTCATTAAAGAGCAACAACTAAATAAATAAGGTAAGTTACATCCTTTGATCATATTTGAATCCTAATATTCTAAATTATTTAAATTCTATTTTAAATTATTATTGTATGTGTATTTATATTCAAGTAATTTAAATTCTCGTTTTAAGCCTTATAGTTATCCTCAATTCCACTTGTACAACCATTTATTATCAAGATAGGCAATATGGAGAATCTTTTCGAATATGATGTACTTAGGGGTTATAAATTGAAAGGATTGGATTAGAAGAATATATTATTATTGGATGTTTGATTATAAGAATACCTTATTGTTGGATTATAGCAATATACGATGGAGGGAAATTGGATTGTAGGAATACATGATTCATGGATATTGATTATAGAATTATACAATTGATGATTGTTGGATTATAGGATTGAATAATCGTGGGAGGTTGAATCATAGAAATGCAATATTGACGTATATTGATTATAGAAATAAATGATTGATGGATGTCAGATTTTAGGAATAAATCTTGGATGGATTTTAGAAATAAATCTTGATTGGATTATAAAGATAAATATTGATTAGATTATAGAAATATATCTTGGTTGGATTATACAAGTATATTTTACTGGATTTTTAGCATATACCATTGTTGATTTCAGATTGTTGATATCGGATTGTAGAAATGGATTATGGTTGGATGTTGGATTTTTAGAGATACATGATCGTTGAATATCAAATTGTAGAAATATATTATAGTTGGATTGTTGGAATATGCCTCGTTGGATTATTGGAGTATATCTTGTGGGATTATATAAACGAATCTTGGTTGGGTTGTAGAAGTGTATCTTTAATGGATTATAGAAATAGATTGTGTTGAATATTGGATTGTTGAATATTGGGTTATAGGAATACATTGTGGGTATTGGATTATAGAAATGTAGTATTATTGGATTTGGTGGATTGGAAGAATCTAAAAGTATGTGTGAACCTTGTAGAATTAATTGGATAAATTGGTTATGTTGGAGTTATAGGGTATGATTGAATAATTGGATTTAGAAGAAATCGTAATGTAAATAAATGGATTATTAGTGATTGTTCAAGTTTAGTATTGATAAGATGATCGTGTTTAGGTGATAAATAAAGAATAAAGTTGGATTATTATAATGAGTTATGATTGAAATTCGTGCATAAGTTGGATTATAGAGGACCATGGAATTTTGGTAGAGTTAATTGAGTAGTAGTGCTTGGTTGATCTACGGATGTTGGTGAACTAATGTCAACAAAATGGTGGATCAACGGGCATAGTAGATTGATTTGGAGATTATCATTCGAATCTTGGAGGTTGACTTACTCATATTGAAATTGACAATTCTTCTACATTAAACCTCACACCTTGTCGCTTTAGATAAAACTCTAGTTAATACAAGAGTATTAACAAGATGCTTTGTTGAGAGACTTTATGCTTAGACAAAGCATAGACCAAAATATTCAATTTAGAGAATTTAACTAAATGATCAACTATGATTTAACATGACACTATGGTATTGCTTTTACCATGAAAATTTTGGAAAATGATTTAACTTGAAAAACAAAATAAAAGTTGGTTTTAACTTGGGCAAAATGGATGTTTGAAGGTGCGATTGATGCACGGATCGAGTCATTTCTATGATCGAGGCCCATAGATTATTTTTGGAAAGTCGCCCCAGTCAATTAAGGACCGGTTTTTGAGTCGCATCTTGCTAAGCCCCCATCGTACTACCACATGTCCTGTGTGGGCGAGACCTGGCTAAATATTTGTATTATTTCACCGTGATTGTGTCATCCGATCAAGGGTGTCTTTATGACATACTTTTATGTATTCTCACATGGTGCAAGAGGGGGCTTAAATCCAACAGGTTTCTATCCAAAGGAAGCGAAACCTTAGCGAGACGGGACTATGGTGGGATGATGCATTGTAAAAGTCTTGTGATAATCTATTAGTCGCACACCTTTGGAAGTGTGTGAAACAGACATTTAAAGTGATTATCTCTTGTGGGTAAAGCTATACAACCTCAGAGAGTGTTAATAACTATTCAATAATAAAGGTCCATGTTCATGGACATGCTAAGCAAAGCCACTCAAAGTTAGAGTTTTTGTTTTGATTTCAAAAAGACTTTATCAATTGTTTTTGGATAGTTTATCCAATCGGGAAATTAGGCAGTTTGCTATATGATAGGAAGGTATCATTCACAACTTGTTGATGAATGTTATCTCACTATAAAACTTGAGATTTAGAAAATGCATTTTAGTTATAGAATAGGCAGCTTTCGAACTTAGTATGAATATTCGAATGGAAAATATCGCTTTATGCAAATTGAGCCATATAAGCCTCCCTTTGTAAAATCATTGCATGCATTATAATCGTTATTGGGTGTAACTTTATAAGACAATTGCTTGTGCTCACTCTTGCTTAATAAAATTTTGTTCGTGAGGAGAAGGACTTTGCAATCACAAGATCTCGACGACTAGTCCGCTACCCCGTTCAATTGCCTGTGGTAAATTAGCTGGGTTCTACTACTTCTTATTCGTCTTCTATTGTGTTATTTACTGTTGGCCCGTAAGCCTTTATGGTAATCAACTCTGATATTTATTAATAAAGCTTTGCGATTATGGATGTTACTATATTTGTTTGCTGTGTGAGCTAGCCACTGATCATGGGACTAGTTCGGTAATACACAGGGGATTTGGGAGTATTAATCCCGGGTACCTACAATATGTCCTAGATAATCCACTTGAGGCAAAGAATAACACACTTGGTGAACTTAGCAAAGAGCCTGTGCACCAACAACTCCAACACAAGAGCTAGGTGTTCTTTATGTTCCTTTTCGCCCTTGCTGTAAATGAGAATGTCGTCAAATAATATTAAAATGAACTTCCTCAAATATTGGGTAAAGATGTTGTTCATTAGACATTGGAAAGTAGTTGGTGCGTTGGTAAACCCAAATAGCATGACTAAGTATTCATAATGCCCCAAATAAGTACTGAATGCAGTCTTGCTTACGCCCTGCTCATCCTAATATGGTGATAACCAAATCTTAAGTCCAACTTATCAAAACATTAGCTCATCAAGCAAATCTTCTATGACTGAATTTGGTATTTGTTCTTGGACTTGTGCATTCAATTTGCTATAGTCAAGGCAAAGCCTCCATGATCCATCTTTTTTCTTGACAAGGATTGCTGGAGAGACATATGGACTGGCACTAGGCCTGATGATTGAGGACTCTAATAACTTGTGTATCTGTTGCTCCATCTCATCCTTTTGTTGATGAGGAACCCTATATGGCCTGACATTAGGTGGTTCTGTTCCTCCTTTGATGAGAATGGTGTGATCAAGCCCCTCTCTGGAGGCAGCTCTTGAGGTTCTCTAAAAACATCCTAGTATGACTGAATCAAAGATTGGTACGTGGATTCACATATTTGGGATCCTCCTCTTCCCTGTCTAGTTCATTGGAATTCAATAGTCTTAGTGAGTTGGGCCTTGATTGATCATCCATAGTCACTGCAATTTTCTATTCCTTCATGATTGTCAACTTTCTTGTTTTGAGGTCTATACTTATGGGACTATGTTGATACATCCAATCACATCCTAGCACCACATCATGGCCCTTCAACTTGAGAATCTTGAATGAATTGCAGAAGACCTCCCCATTGATGCAATAGTCGATTCGTACATGAGATCCGTAGTATTGTTCCACCTCACCACTGTCACCCTCTCGCAAATTGTTGCTTCGGATTCCGCACAAAGTTTTAATGGCAAATCTCGTGTCAATAAAAGTGTGAGTATTACCACTATCCAATAGAGCTATTCCTCTTTTCCTCCTATGTCTGACCAACATTGTATAAGTTGTTATTTTTATAATCCTTGACCGCTTGAGCTAAGACTTGCATTTGCATCCGCTGTTCTTCTCCGCTCGTGACTCAAAGAAGGACATTCATTGAGTCTAGAGGGCTTCTTCACCTCAAAGACTTGTGGGAGGATTATCTTAAGTTTCAGAAACCATAAGATTCACACTTTTGGTACTACTAGCACTTGTGACCCTAAAACCACTTGCCTCCACAATATCTACAAACACCAGGAGTGGAGGGAGTGAGAGGTTTACTGCCAGCTTCTTTCTTCTAGAAATTTTGATCTGTTTGAGTCTTGTTCTTGGTTAGGTTAGCATTGTATCCATTCTTTTGCTGACTCACAGTAGAGTTATGCAAGCCTCTTTTGGCTATAGCTCCACCCCTTCTCCATATCTTTAGTCATCCAATAAGCTTCACAAAGGATTTGAGGTTTCAGGGGTTTGAGGTAATGTTTAATATCCTGTCTCAGCCCATTCACAAAGCATTTGACAAAGAATTGTTCATTCCGTAAAAGATTCTCATTCTTGTACACAACCATCAACTCTTCGAACTTATCAATGTATTTAGAAATGCTGATATTATATTGCTTAACTGAGTGAAAGTTTTCCAATACCTCATATGCACTATATTGAGCAAACTGAGCACAAATCATCCATCCTACAAAAGGTTTGCCAAGGAGGGGGATTCCACAATAAACTAGCACTCCTAATCCAGTTGTCAGCTCTACCCACCATGTACATTTGGGCAAGATCAAACTTAGCCTCATTAGGAACATTGGCCATAACAAAGTATGTTTCTACTTGCCTAATCCACTCCAAAGGTTGGTTACCGTCAAATCTAGGAAAATCTTTATTAGGACCTCTAGACATTGATTTATATAAATTGTGAAAATTTATAGAAATTGTGAACTCTTTCATTATTGGGATTTGAACTCCGCTGTTTAGCATAATATGGATCTCAATCATGATTTCTGTTGTTCAGAGTGGGAGAAACCGGGGTAGCAGGGGGAGATGCATTCTGGCTCCAATTCACTGGTGTCGTCGAGTGCTCGGTAGGAGGGTGATAGTAATTTACCTCGTGGTTGGCATTGAAATTTACTCCTTGAGTTTTGTTCACATGTACCTGATTCAAACCTTTAACCCTCCTCATCACTTCTAACTCAATCTCAGTGGGCTATGGTAGACCTGCAGGAGCTCTTGTCATATCTCCATTCCTTCCTTGATGATTACTAACCCCTGATAAACCCTGCAATAGCGATTCAATTCCATTCATCTGAGTATGTATACTGTTCACTAGAGTTTCCAAATACCCAATTTGTTGTTGGACTAATTCAGTCGTGTTTCTCGCATCCACCACCTCTTGCCTTACCACCACCAAATCGAGAATTCACACTCCGCCGAACAATGAGCTTTCGCATCTCACTCTCTCTCACACATAGAACAAGAACGGGCTAAGGATTTTTACCAGAGACCCGCCTCAACCTCGCCTTGTTCTCAACTCTACCGCCTAGATCGAGTCGATAAGGGATTTTACAACAACACCATGTCCGCCAACCCATCTAACACGAGATCTCTTCTTCACGCTAAGGATAGACCTACTGTTATTAATTTGTCGATCCCAAACATTGGATCTCGACAAGAGGGAAAGTGCAAGAACATAAGTTACTTCTATGAAAACTAAAACTAGATATTTGACATAAATGATTGATGTCGTTTCCATTCCATCTTTCGGTTTATAAAGGAGTACATTGCTATCCCAAAGTAAAATGAATTTATAGTTCAGTTAAACGGGAGTTTACCTACACTAAACAGTGGTCATGGTAATTGAAACCAAATGACGTAAACAGTAAATACTAAGTCTCCTTCACCATCGATCTTTACCGAAGGGTATCGTGTAATCTCTACCGCTCGCTCGCTCGTTATAACCTTCGGTCCTTCAGCTCTTTCCTCCGAACTTCTATGAAAACACGCACTTAACGTGATAAGCTTAAGCAAGACAATGTACCGGCAAGATATCTACTCTCGTGGCCGGACTATCGGGAGAGGGGTGCAAAGATCCGCAAGTTGGACATCGACGCCTTCGACTCTGACGCCACTGGCTCTAACCCCCTGCGGTCGAAGTGCTCCACGAAGCCGCCGGTCACCCGCATGGAGACCCTGCACAGACTCTCCTATAACTTCGTCGCCACTCGCACCAAGATCTCGCCATGAAGCCCACCATAGCCAGCCCGCAATCCCCGCTTTGACATCAAACGACGGGATGACCATCCGCCTGCGGCCTCCAAACCGCGACACGCACGGGCAAGCTCCTCTTGGCCTCCGTCGGTGGTAAGGTCTTTGATTTCATGTATCCCTTCTTCGATGTGCTCAATGCCCTGCCGCCGCACAATAGCGAGGACCTGTGGTCCTGGACAACCATCACCACGCCGCCACCGTTCGTCACCAATCGGGTCAGGTCCTACGCTGTTCACCCAGATGGTCGTGCCCTATTTGTATCTACTGAGAGGAGGAACTGCATCTGGGCCCCCAAAGAGCACGACACTTTCTCCTGGACACTGAGCAGCCCGAGTGGATGCACCACGATCGCTCCTACCCTTCGGAGGCCAAGCCTACGTTGAGGAAGCTTGATCACCCAATGCGCTCCACTAATTAAGCCTTCCTCGATCACTTGGGTTGTTCTTCTCGCTCGAGATGGTGAACACCAACCACTCACAATCTTGTGGTCTTCACAAGCTTCACTTGAGAAGATCATGCTTCACCGCAGCCCTAGAGTGCGACACCCCAAGAGAATAGATCACGATCCTCCTGACTTTACTCAAGTGCCAATGAATCAACTAAAGATGAATGCACTTGATCTCCTCTCAATGAATGCAAGTAAATTGGGAGTAGAATTGAATGCACAATGCTCACAAGGGTTGAGATATCTTCAATGCATCGTAACATCTCCTTGTGCGTAGGGAAGTATTTATAGCCTCCACCAACCAATTCTAGCCGTAGGAAGAAGTTCGAAAGTTCAAGAACATATTCGAACAACAAACGTGTTAGCATTGTACAATGTTACGCCATTCCTCAATCGTTAAAGGAGCTATATTACCCAATTAAATGCAATTATAGCGTTGAGTTTAGCTCGGTTCATCATGAGAAAACCAGGATCGTCCGATTTAGGTCTCTAAACGTAGATTTTGCATCGTTCGAATTTTACCGAAATACATTTGAACATCGTATACGTTCATCCGATTATCGTCCTCGATAGAAACCGATTCTCAAAGAGGTTTTAAAGGAGATTACACTGATGAGTTTAGGAGCCGACCGTCCTGGAAGCTTGCTAAGGAGAAGCTGTTCGACCCGAAGTCGGCTTTGCATTTGGGCACCACGCTCGTCTACATGGGCAGCAGCAAGTTCTGCCTTGTCGAGTCCATGGTGCGCAAGGACGAGGAGCATCTCCGCATCAAAGGAAGCGAGTACCTCCCGCCCCTCTGTGTGCTCCGCATGACCACCTTCGGTCTCAAGTACGATAGTGCTGGAGAGCTGCGCACAACGATGCAATGACGCAACGAGCTTGCTCCTACAAGAAGAACACAACAACTCATGATTTACTTGACCTAGAGTGGAATCCTGTGGCATTCTGGATCTAAGCTATGGTGTGCTGAATGGAAGTTAGGAGAGGGTACTCCTTGTTATTATATTATTTGTGTACTTTGATAATCCTATTGTAGCAAACGTACAAACTGTTAGTTAAGCCTTGTGCATGTAGTTAGGGACTTATGCATGTAGTTGCACGCAGTTAGTGCAGTTGTATGTGTCCGAAGTAGGGTCATGTTGTTTGAAAAGGGACGTGTTGTTTGGAAGCACATGTTAAGAATGTATAAAAGGAGAAGAAAACGCTGCAACATTTGACGCATCATAAACAATAAACACTCTTTCTTTGGTTAATCTAAGTGATGTCGGGCGACGCCGTGATTGGCACAGTATGCGCCAAAAGCCATCGAGGTGAACTCTTCACCGCAGTTTCGTGCAGTGTGCGTAACTTGCGCCCAACCGATCTCAACACCGACCTTGAATTGCTTGATCACGGTGCCTCCTCGCCCTTCGTCTTGGTGGCGTTAGCCACATGTAGCGGCTATGATCGTCGATGAGGAGGAGGAAGTAGCGTTTTCCCCTGGGTGTAGCCGGCGTGATCGGCACGCAGAGATCGCTGTGTACAAGGTCAAAAAGACCCTCGGCACGATACATGGCTGCCCGAGGGGATGGCGTGCGCCGCTGCTAAGGAGCTGCATCTTCTGACCGGCGAGGAACCAAGCACTTTTGCTGAGGTAGAGCATGACCACAACTAGCGCCAAGCCATGCTTGATGAGATGACATCCATCGAGGAGAACCACACATGGCGCCTCGTTGATCTCCCACCTGGACATCGCCCGATCGGCCTAAAGTGGGTCTTCAAGGTGAAGAAGGACGCGCACAACAACGTCCTCAAGCATAAGGCACAACTCTTTACAAAGGGCAACGTCCAGCGGTAGGGAGTGGATTTTGAGGAAGTGTTCACACCAGTGGTGCGCCTCGAGTCTGTCCGGTTGTTGATCGCCCTCGCTGCACACGAAGGGTGGCCGGTGCACCACATGGATGTGAAGACATCATTCCTTAACAGTGAGTTGCAAGAGGAAGTCTACGTTGCCCAGCCTTACGGATTCATCGTCGAAGGAAAAGAAAGCAAGGTGCTCAAGCTCGACAAGGCGCTCTACGAGCTATGCCAAGCACCAGCTTAACAACTGCCTGGTGTCACTTGGATTCCACAGGAGTTTGTTCGAGCACGCCGTGTACGCACGCGGCGACGGTCTCGCACGGTTTCTTGTGGGAGTGTACGTCAACAACCTGATCATCACTGGCACCAATTCGAAGGAGATCACGAGATTCAAGGAAGTGAATGATGAAGCTGTTCAAGATGAGTGACCTAGGATTGCTCAGCTTCTAACTCAACATTGAAGTGAAGCAAACCGTCGATGGCATCACCTTGAACCAAGCTGCATATGCCATGAAGATCATTGAGAAGACTGGCATGGAAGGGTGCAATGCTTGCCATGTGCCGATGGAACCAAGATTCAAATTAAGCAAGGTAAGCACCTCCCCTTTGACGGACATCACGACATACCGGAGCATTGTCAACAGCCTCCGGTACCTAGTGCACATACGACTGAACATTGCCTACTCGGTGGGGTACGTGAGCCGTTTCATGGAGGCTCCTACCACTAAACACCTAGCGCCCGTGAAGCACATACTCTGCTACATCGTCGGCACGTGACACTTCGGGTGTCGGTACACAAGAAGGACAAAACAACCCCTGCTGGTCGGCTACAGCAACTGCGACATGATGGGAGATGTCGACACCCGCAAGAGTACCACCGACGTTCTGTTCTTCTTTGGCTAGAGCCTCATCGGTTGGTAGTCAAAAGCGAAGGTTGTGCATTGTCCTCTTGTGAAGCGGAGTACATCCCGCGACAACGACAACTTGCTAAGGCATCTGGCTTGCTCGTCTCCTTGGCGAATTGCAGAACAAAGAGGCCAGTCGCATTGTGCTCAAGGTGGACAACAAGTTTGCAATTTCTCACAGCAAGAATCCCGTCTTCCACGACCGGAGCAAGCATATCGACATAAAGTACCATTTCATTCGAGAGTGCATTGAGGATGGAAGAGTTGAGATCGAGTACATCAACACCAAAGGACAGCTCGAGGACATTTTGACTAAGGCACTGGGACGCGTCAAGTTCCAGGAGCTTCAAACCAAGATCGACGTTGCCGAAATCCAGTGCACAAAGGTTTAGGGAGTTATGTGTTAGTTAAACCTTGTGCATGCAATTAGGGACTTGTGCATGTAGTAGCACGCAGTTAGTGCAGTTGCATGTGTCCGAAGTAGGGTCATGTTGTTTAAAAAGGGACGTGTTGTTTGGAAGCACCTGTTAAGAATGTATAAAAGGAGAAGAAAACGCTACAACATTTGATGCATCATAAACAATAAACACTCTTTCTTGGTTAATCTAAGTGTCTAGGCTTACACAAACTACTATGAGTTGTTTATGATGTAACAAATGAGATATTGTATGGTTTATCAATCTCACCTTTTGGTGATTTAAGATGAAACAGAAAGCTGATGCCTCTCATGTAAACTTTGTTATGTCAGCAAAATGCGTTTTTTGTATTAAAGAAAACTAACAATAGTGCTAAGTCTAACATTTAAAACACTATTGATTATGTTAATTGATCTTTGTCCCTTTTAGAGTTAAGATTATATGTACATACGATGTTTCACTTTTGCTCATTCACAATTAGCAGTTATAGTACAACTGCAGAAATGATCGCAACAAAGTTATTAGCTACAGTGGGCATTGGCTTCGTAGCCATAGCCCACAAATAAAGCTTGTCAATTGTGACACAATGTCCCTCTTGAATGTGGCTTCTTGCATGGGCTTTTATGGTATTTTTGTGCATTTCTTTTGCAGGGGCAACATTCTTTATCCCACAGCAATGGGCCACCTCTTCTTTATCAAACTTTTAGTTGCATTTGCACTAAAGATAGTGAAATGAGGAGCCTTTCTCTCGGATATGAATCTCATGTAAGCAAAAGAAATTTCTTACTCGAAGAACCGAGGGTGTTGTATGTGTAAAGGAGGAAGAGGTTATCCTAGCCTTCTAGAAAAGGGGTATTGTGCATAGTTATCACTCTTGGAATCAACTCAAGCTTCCAAGCTGTGGTACAATTATTCAGTGCGAAATCAAAGGTACCTACAATATCTGTTGAACCGTGCAGTTGAAGTATAAACCGCTGGAGCTTGAAGGTCACTCGTGTCATCTTGTTCCATTCATTCGTGGCCTTGGCGGCTTTCTGAAACAGATGCCCTTGGCCATTTTGCCTCTCGGATTGGAGTTTTGCAATCCTTTCGAGGATGTGTTTTAGCATGCTTCTCACTTCAACTTCTCCATCACTGCATTCTATGGTGCGAGCTACAAATGCGGTTTTACGACGTCAACATGTGAACATACATGAAACATGGTTAGGACCCACTTGCCTGTTCTTCAAGAAGGCGCCTTATTTTGTGTGCTCGAGGTATGCGGTTAGTGTCAAAATGTCAGCAATTTATTGTCAGTATAATTCAGTCGAATTGCAAGTTCTTAGTGAGACAATATTGCAAACAATTTGTCACATATTTCGAGCCTATTCAGAACATTGCACGAGAAAGGGTTCGATTTCTGTGGAAATTGGGAAAATTCATGCATCCCAAACGGGACTTAGGGTTGTAGTCGTTCATGCATTCAAATTTTTTCTTTCTTTTAGGCCTCGTCCTTTTGAATCTTTTAGATATGAAGTGCTAGATGGCAAAATCCGGGGAGAGGCCTCGAGACGGGGAACAAGGCTCATCCCATAGAATTTTCCCACTTTTATAAGCACCTCGGTACCTTACAACTTGCCTCTCATTCCTTTAGACCGTGCTTGAAATACAGGAATTCCATAGAAAACAATTTAATTCCGAGGGAAATTTCCTACATTCCAAATGGATCTTAGTTGCCGTGCTTGATTGTTTAAATCTTGTACAAGATGGATCAGATCGAACAACTAAATATGAATATATCAAATTAATATTAATATATTTTTAGTTATATTTATGCCAACATAGATTCCAAGTGTGCACCGACAATTTAAGAGAAAAAGGAGAATTCTCCTGTTTCAAAAAAAAACGTGCTGAACACGTCAAAAACTCTCAATCGGTGCATGTTAATTGGTGACAGCTTTCGTAATTAACCCAGAATCACATTTTCCTCCTTAATTAGCTCCACTAAAATCACGAGGGAAATTAAACATTGCTCACGTTTACCTAATTTTTTTTAAAAAAATTAGGTATATCTCGTTCTGTCTAGTTCTATTAAGAAATCAATTTTTGATCAAACAGTTTGAATTGCCAGTAGGCGAAGACTGATTCCTAGCCGTTCATTCGGTGCGGATCTCAAGTCCCAGCCGTTGATATGTGATAGAGGTACTGCCGCATCAGCGCGTCCCTGGCTACCACCCATCCCCCCGACCCCACCTTCCCCTTCTAAAAATCTAGAGCCTTCTTTCTTTCCCCTTCGCTCCCCTTCGAACATTTCACCCCAAATCCCCAATCCGAAGCGCCGACCAAACCCTAGAAACCATCGATTTCGAGGGGGGGAATCTGGCATGGCAATGTCGGATCCCACGGCCGCGGTGATCCCCAAGCCCGACGGCGGCGGCGACGACGACGACGACGACGAGTCGGTGGAGATCCGGGAGGTGTGGGCGGACAACCTGGAGGCGGAGTTCGCGCTGATCCGCGACGTCGTCGACGAGTTCCCGTTCGTTGCCATGGATACCGAGTTCCCGGGCATCGTGTGCCGCCCCGTGGGCGCCTTCCGCTCCCCCGCCGATTACAACTACGCCACCCTCAAGGCCAACGTCGACATGCTCCACCTCATCCAGCTCGGCCTCACCTTCTCCGGGCCGCGCGGCGAGCTGCCCGCCCTCGGCGCCGGACGTCGCCGCTGCGTCTGGCAGTTCAACTTCCGCGAGTTCGACGACGCGCGGGACATCTTCGCCTCCGACTCCATTGAGCTGCTCCGACGCAGCGGCATCGACTTCCGCCGCAACGCCGAGCGCGGCGTCGACGCGCGCCGATTCGCCGAGCTCATCATGTCCTCCGGTGTCGTGCTCAACGACTCCGTCTACTGGGTGACCTTCCACGCGGGCTACGATTTTGGGTACCTGCTCAAGATCCTCACTTGCAACAGCCTCCCAGACACGCAAGCCGGGTTCTTTAAGCTGATGAAGATATATTTCCCGACCGTGTATGACATCAAGCATCTGATGAAGTTCTGCAACAGCCTGCACGGCGGGCTGAACAAGCTCGCCGAGCTCCTTGACGTGGAGCGCGTCGGGGAGTCCCACCAGGCAGGGTCCGATAGCCTTGTCACATCCTGCGCGTTCTGGAAGCTCAGGGATTCGTTCTTTGCCGGCTCAACTGAGAAATATGCAGGCGTGCTTTATGGGCTCAACACGGAGAATGGTGTTAGTGCACATTGATGGATGGTGCTCTCTTTGAATTATAGCTTTGTGAATGGATTGATTTAGGACAGAAAAAAGGTGACAAATGGGCAAGAGGCAAAATGAAGACCTGTAGGTTAAGTTTGTCTCACTCAATTCCACTGTAGGTTAAGTTTGTCTTACTCAATTCCATTTCATTTGGATGTAATGTGGTTGTAGTCGTCTTCAGTTATCCCTGTTGAAATAGTGATTTGTATTTATGTTATTAACTTTTTCTGCCCATTTTCATTTTCTCCAAGCAAGATAATAAATTGTCTTAATTAAATAGGACATCATCGCCTTTAAAGAATATGAGAGGACTCTTCAGTTGGGACTCTAGCATTAACACATTTAGTATATGAGAGGACTCTTCAGTTGGGACTCTAGCATTAACACATTTAGTCCAATTTAATATTTTATCTTCAGGGCAGAAAGAATTGATTTTGTTTTTCTTTTGTCATCTACTCATCGATATGTATAGCCCTTATATGTGGAGAAACTGGTTGTATCAGAAGAGTGGGGTGAGGGAACATCTAAGCACTTAAAGATATAAACTCGATACCCCTACAAGGGGGGAAAACAGTCATGTTCACATGGTTTTTCCTGATGGCTGCAGTTTATTTACCCTAAACAAAGGAATTACGACACTATCCTTCTGGAGAATAACACTCCACAATCTGTAATCTATCCTTGAGCATAAGTGCATCTCACCATTTCATTTTTTAGCTCCATTTTTTTGGCAATCAGGATTCTGGATGCAATCTCCATTCATATTTCAATAATTATTTATGCAAGGTACTTTCTAATACTGTTAGTCACATTTTGTGGAGCTAACTAAATTCAATATCCTCAATACTGGAAAGATCATCACTTGCTTGAAAGATGTACAGTTGTACACTTTATGGATTTTTGGTTATTCTTCTATTATCTTTTCATCAATTCTATTATCTTCTTTCTGTCTACTGTTGGCCAATCAACTACATGTGGGAGTTCCTGCAAATTTATGCTACCATTAGTCAATTAGAGATAGCAGGTGTTGAGTTTCGTTCAGCTCGAAATCTATTCAAATTCATTTATATATGTCACTTACACCAAGTACCAACTATGCACAGAACTTGAAGTCCCAACAGTTTATTTTCATCTTGGACGCATTTTTCCATGATACAATGTGGATCACAATAATTATGCCTGTCTTGAACTATTGATGCTGATTCTAATTTACTTGTTCTTCCGCAACACTTGGATTTGGATATCTACTTCTTCAAACTATATTCAAGATATGTGCATTGCATTGCATTTATTTTTCTTTGCTAATAACTGAAAAGGTATAGGAGTTTTGACAAGAAGTTGCATCTTTCGCTACTAATTTGAATACCTTCAGGATAACTTCATTGATGTATCCCGCTAGTCAATTTTTCTTTGCAACCTAGAATATTGGACTATTGATTGATTTGCTGCTAATAAGCTCTTCTTATAGTTTGATTATAGCCAGCTCCTTAAATGTGCCTTTTGGAGATAAAAGCTAAAAGCATTTAAGACTATGACTTCCGTAATTAAGAAGATTATTAAGGAGTATAATTTCAATGCGTTGTTTTTTTAGCTCAGTTATAGAAAATTTGAAGTAGACAGCATCTTCTCAATTCTACATTTAGAGATGAAATATCCGTTTCCCCCTCTGTTCACCTGATTCACTTACCCGTTTACTTTTGCATCTGCTTCTTATAGATGCAGGTTCTAGCAGATGATCTCCTGGGGAAAAACTTGGCTTAGCTTGATAGCTTCTATCAGTTTGCATCCAAGCGTGAGATAGTTGTCAAGGCTAGATCATCTTAATTTAGCTTATTCACTTCGACTTGTTTACATTGCTGATTTTTTTTATAGGGTTTGTCCTTTGTGTCAGTTTATTAAGAGATCTAGTCTAAAAAAAGTTTATTAAGCGAGCTTACAAAGTACAGATCATTGAAGCTTGAGAAGTTTGGGTTGCCAGAAACTTTGCAGATATTAGAATTGTCTATCTTCCATGTTTTGCAGGTATGCGTGGGTTCTGGTGTGTTGTTCTTGAAGTGAATATATTTCTGGTGTTATACTGTATATACACATCATGCCAAGTTGTGCATGTAGTTCATGGGAAAGGCTGGATAACAAAGTGCCTTGATTTGCGCGAACTCTATTCTGTCAGATGGATCAAGTGCACCAGTTCCATCATCATGATACGGGCAGCACTATCTTGCGTCCTTGCCACGCTTATCTCCAGCGATGAGGTCAAACCATCGGCATCTCACACTCCTGGGTTAGCAAGGGCATCACTTTGCCCCCCTTGGATCGAGTAATGCTTATGCAAATTGTATAATGTGTAGTGTGTCTGCTAAGGTTGACATTTCGTGTGATTGATATTCACGTGAGATCTATAAAAACCTCTATGCTTTACACGTGACATTTTGTCAGGAATTCTGATTCAGCAAACTGGAGTTGGCCAAAATACTTGTTTTTGTATTCAGAAAGGGGAAACCTGATGGGCTTAGCAAGTCAGAGTTGCTCGCACGATCTCACCAGCAATTATCAAGGATGAATGCAACATTCTAAGCCACTAAATAGTACGGATTTCTTTAACCCCCAAAGGAAGACATTGAAGTGAGCTAATACTGGGATTAAACACGAATTTCTTTAACCTCCAAAGGAGACATAGCAGATGTACAATTCCTTCATGCAAAATAATGTTTTAAAGTTGAATTTCCTGCGAACGATATTAAGAAATGAAAAGAAAAAGCTCTTTAAAAAATCTGTAGCCCTCCGAACTTCTCTGGCTCGTCCCTTTACAAATGAGAATGGAAATATGCCACTATAAGAACATATGGGAAAGGAGACGATTGCCTGCTTAAGTGATGCAGCGCAGTGCACTTCTCAGTCTAATCTGCAAGTTCTATTTGACATTCTGCACTTTGCAGATGCGAATGACGTAAAGTCAGCTGGACTCTGATAATCGCGTGACTGCTCACAACTCAGAACTCACTAACTTGTTGCAATTCATGATTACCCGTTGCCTGTGATATCTATCTTGTTAGCACGTATGATCAATTGGTCCATTTCTTCGTCCATTACTATCTGATCTCTTGCTATCATCTCAGAAATATTTGGTGGCACAATGTCAGCATTAATATATGCTCGAAGCAATGACTTGTACAGGGGCAAGCATGTCAAGTTAAACTTTTGAAGAACCTTAATGTATCTATTTGCATCATCCACATTACCTTGCTCCTCGAAAATTTTTGCAATGACCTCCACCAGTTCAAGTGGAGGTCTCCAATGGCAACTCTTCAACAAAGATAAACCTTTCTTCATGGCATTGACAGCTTTGTCCATCTGCCTACTCTGAATGAATCCCTCCATCAATATCTCCCATGTCTTGTAATTTGGGCATGCACCTTTCTCTAGCATGTGGAGATGGAGCCTCTCGGCTTTTTCGATCCACCCATTCCTCACATAAGCACCAAGAAGAACATTTGAAACCCGCACATCATACTTCCTGGACTCTGCTTCCCAGCTTCCAAAGATCCATTCAGCCCGGGCAATGTCGCCAACTTTTATCGAACATAAAATAGCACTCATGTAGTTTGCAGAAGGGATCCTACCTGGGACACTTTTACTAGCCTCCCACAGCCTAAAAACCCCATCGCTCTCATTCAGAGCCGCATAACATGTCATTACAAAAGAGTATCCTAAGCGCCCTGTTGATGACAATTTTGTTTCAGCCGTCCTAAGACAAGCCAGGGCCTTACTATTCAGTCCATGCTTCCTGAAGATGTTGGCTAATGTGCAGTATGTGCTCCAACCAACCTCAACCATATCGTCATTGACCATCTCCTTGAACACTGATTGTACTGAGGCAACACCGGAGACTTCGGCACATGCATTCATCCAAAGGTTATAGGAGAGAACATTTCTGGGGATGTTGTTCCGTTTCATGAGATCGATTACACTAGGTACCTTCTCATACTGACATGTTGCAACATAGAGCTTCATCATTTCATTGAAAGAGTGAGGGTCAACAGGCAGCCCACAGCTCTGCAGCTTAGCCATAAAGGTTTCAGCTTTCTGAACATTTCTTTCTGTAACATAGCAATGGAGGAGAGGGAATGATGCGGCCTTCTTGGAAGCAGCGGTCCATAGTTTCTTGTAGTATTCCTCAGCTTGAGAAGTACCATGCACTTTGGCAATCAAGTCTAGTGTAGCAGCATGATCGAATGATGATAATTTAAAATCGTTGCGTGAGTCCATCCATGACAAAACCTGCAACACAATAAAAACTCTGTTAATCTGTTTAGACCGTGGTGCCCTTTGTAACGCTACTGCATAACAGATTGAAACAACCACGAACAGCCAACCCGTGAAAGTGTAGTGTTCCCAACTTCAGAGTTTTGATCAAACATTATAAAAGTATGGATTAATCAGTTCTTTATTCGCACCCTGTGAAATAATCGGTATTTCACTATTTCCTTTGCAGTCGAGCGCAGGGGCGGAGCTACAGGGTGGTCCCTGTGGGCCGCGGACCACCCTGAGTTTTGGCCCAAAGTTCTCGTCACTATCTGGATCAGCAATATTGTTTATTTTATATCTCAAGTTCTAGACCTCCGATTGACATAATTCCAGTTGGGTTAGTTCAATAACTGTCTCTAGTTTATTCTGACAAAGTTTGAGATTGATCGAGTTACGGATTTTTATCGAGATCAGTTTTACTAAGGATACAGTGTTCATCCCGAACTTTAAATAAGGCTTAAATAGGTTTTGTGTTAAAAGGGGAGTATTAAAATTTGGTTTTAGTTTCCGCAATCATTCACCCCCTCTGATTGCCTATCTTAGTGTGAATCGATCCTACATTTAAGATTCTATTGTACTAGTGGAATGATTAATTGAAACATTATATCATTAATTTTGGGGTTGTTTACTTCTCTTGCAGATTTGTTAAAAAATGAAGAGGAGTAGTGATATTGCCTCTCTTTTCCAAAAATACGAGTCAAAGAAGAAGGATTCTTCTCAATATCCTTTCGTGGTCTTCTTTGTTCCGAAGAGCGAATTGAAGAACAAGATGGACCATATCAAATTGAAGAACAACAAGATAGACCGGATCAAGATAGAGTGGTTGAAGAGTAAATATCCTTAATGCAATGTCACTTGTCCGTTTGGCAAAGAGTAAAATGAGGAAATGAGGTCGAAGGGTGGGTTTCATTTCTTCAAAGGGTAACAATATTTTGCAACAAATATGGCATTCAAGTTCTGCAATGGAACATAATTATGTGCCATATGGAAGATCAAGACGTTTTGCTCGGGACCAAACAAATGATGATCACTTGGAAGAGAAGTATATATTGGAGTCATTGATAAAATTAGTCAAGAGCTTGTGATCGGTTTGATGAGGTAAATATGGAGTTGCTTACTTGTATGGTCGCTTTGAATCCATGATTCCTTCGCTTCTTTTGATGCAAACAAGGTACATAGACTTGCTAAATTTTACCTAATGATTTTTCAAGCTCTGACTTGCTAAGACTCGATTTGCAACTTGAAACTTTTATTGATGACATGAGGAAAGATGAAATGTTCAAAGGCCTAAACAATCTTGTTGATCTCTCAGTAAAACTTGTTGAAACAAAGAGGGATAAAGTTTATCATTGGGTCTATTTACTTATCAAATTGGTATTGCTTCTTAGGTGGCTCTGCAAGTGTTGAAAGAATATTTTACGCAATGACCTTTATCAAGAATAAGTTGAGAAATATGATGGGTGATAGCCTTCTCGATGATTGTCTAGTGACTTTTATTGAGCGGGATATCTTCTTACAATTGAGTGAAGAAGAGATCATCAACACTTTCATGGCTATTAGAAGGCGAAGGCCTGACAAGAAGAAGTAGTGACATATTCTTCTTCAACTATTATAGGTATGTAATATTTCGATCAATTCTACGTTAAGAAAGCCATACTCGTCTATTTTATGAACTCTATATGTCCTTTTTTCCTTAATTGTGTTTTGTAATTCATATACTTGTGTACTGACAAGTTAAATTTATAGCGGTTAAAAAAATTTAGACAATGGACCACCGTAGCTATAAATCCTGGCTACGCCACTGGTCGAGCGTTATAAAGAGTTTGAATTAATCAGTTCTTCCCTTGCAATTAATCCCAAACAAAACCTCCCCAAACTTGATCTGTCACAGCAAAGGTGAAATGATAGCGCCGAATAAGGAGTAGCATCATTGAGCTATTCATCCTCTCGTTTTGAGATGCTTAGCTCAAATGGCACCCCAGCTAGTGGCTTAGTGCAATGGGGCCTATGGCATGATGTACTCCGTAAAGAGCGGGATTTTGGGGCTGGCGAGCCTAAACTAAACCTAGTGAAGTGATCACCTCGAGGGCGTGGTCGTGGCGGCGCTTGGAGGCTGGCGGCGGCACGCGGCGGAGGTCCGGTGCGAGCGTGGCCACGCTCCTGGGCCCATCTCTCGATGGCGGCAGCGCCCCAGCGCCGCCGACCGGAGCCGGAGGAGGCACCGAGAAAGGAGGTCGTCGCCCTCGCGGCGGCGGCCCGAGTGGCGGAGGAGGAGAGGGTGACGGGTTTAGGGTTTGGGCGGGGCGAGGAGGAGGAGGAGGCGCCAGAGCGCGGCGGTGCACGACGGCGGCCATGGCCATGGGCCCGCCACGACACGCGTGGGCTTCATGTCGAGTTGGCATTTGAGGATCCGGATCTGCGCGAATGATACGCGAGGGGGTAAACATGCGCGGTAACACTACACAAACAACAGTAAAATATCTGTCTTTATAATGGTAGAGATTGGTCGCTGGCTTCTAACCAAGACCCCCAAAATCTAACATTTGAGTACTACTCCGTTCGGCCAGCGGTTTACATCAAGCCGAACCAAACAGAAACGGTTCGAAAACTTCTGCATTTTCCTTTTAAATTCCACTCATGCGCGAGTAGGGAAGTCACGCGACCACGATGCAACGTAGATTCATGCTTTGCCTCCTCGTGCTGGGCGCCTCGGCTCGTGATATAAAGCCGCTCGCGCGCGCGCTGGCAGCGCGGCACCGAGCCGTAGCACGCTGGCCAACGACCAATTTCCAGGCCGCGCCCTGTCTCGGCGACCGCACCACCCTTGGTCTCGCCTTCTAGATGCCAACCACGGCGCACCCTCCCCCAAGCCCGAGAGTTCGATACCCAACCACCGACCGGACACCACGTCGTTGTGGCCCTCCGACCTCCGCCCCGTCCAGCGCTAGCGCTCGCACTGCTGGCCTCTCTCCTCTGTTCTAAATTCATCATCGAGACGTATCAACATATTGACCCAACCTAATAGGGATAAGGTCTCGTCCCATCATCTCCCGTGACTTGCGAACGTATTCATGCCCCCACTTCTTCTGCAACCACCCAAACCATCGTCGCTCCACTTCTTCTTTACATGCACACATTGAAATTCGTTGTCATCCCACTCCTTCCTGTCTCGCGCTGTGACTAACCACCTACGCACATCCGACATTCACTTCGCGCCTCAGAGATCCCGACCCCCTCCGGCACTCAGTCCACTGGTTGCAATGACGATGTGTACAAAGATGAGGGGATCCAATAGCGTAGGAGGTAGTGACATGAGGAGGTAGTGCTGGTGACCTGAGGAGGTAGCGCGGAGGGGAGAAGGCACTGGAAGGGAAAGGAGGAAAGGAGGAGGCGATACATTGGACGAGAAGCGACGGCGCTGGGGAAGAGAGGGGAGGCAGCGATGGTGCACGTGGAAGAGGCAGAGACGAAAACGTTATTCCCTTATAGTGTTGTCGTCCCGTGTTCACCGCACCATATGCTCTTCATTCTAATTCTCCCATACGTCATCGCCACCTCTTGCTCCGGCGCCGGCTGAGAAAGCATCGCCGCTGCCTCCTCGCTAACCATTGCGATGACGCCACTGCCTCCTCCCTAACCATTGCGATGACGCCACTGCCTCCTCCCCTGGCTCCCACCTCCTCACCGCAATGTGTTTGGCGAGGGCTGCAGAGGCCAATAGCCACGAGAACCGAATCGTAGCTTGGGTTAAGGGTGGAAGAAGGTGGTTATCGATGCGTAGCCCTATTCGTTGTCAACCGACAATGGCTGAAAATAGGCAACATGCCGGGGAGGGAAGCAGACATCAACTTCAACTTCCAAAGATAAACAATCTATGAGGTCAAAATTTTAATTTATGGGCAGCAGTATTAGGTGATGCAATAGGCAGAGTCAATGTTTTTGCTTATATGTGTGCGGGAGAAAATTGATACTTATTATGCAGTTTAGGATACTGTCTGCTGATATGTATTACTATTTTTTAGGGTTTCCATTGCAACGCACGAACACTCTGCTAGTAACAAAAGAAAAAGAGTACTCCTTGCTCTCCTAACTTCCATGCAACACACAATAGCTTAGATCCAGAATACCACAGGAATCCACTCTGGATCACGTAAATCATGCGCTGTTGTGTACTTCATGCAGGAGCGAGCTTGTTGCGTCGTGGTGATCAGCTCTCCTGCCTTGTCGTACTTGAGATCAAAGGTGGTCATGCAGAGCACATGATGGGGCGGAAGGTAATCGTGCCTTTCAATGCAGATATGCTCCTCGTCCTTGCGCGCCCATGTACACGAGCATGGCGCCCAAATGCAATGCCGACTTCGCGTCGAACAACTTCTCTTTGCCAAGCTTCTAGGATGGTGGGCTCATGAACTCGGCGGCGACGGGCGAGATGTCACAGGAGCATACGTACTCGGTGCCATCTTCATGACGGCAAAGGCCGACCCATGTGTCCAGCTCAGTGTTGTAGTAGGCTTGGCCTCTAAAAGGCAGCATCCAATTGTCGTGGTATGTCCACTCGAGCCGCTCCGCGTCTAAGGAGAAAGTGCCCTTCTATTTGGGGGCCCAGGAGTGGTGGTGGCTCTCAGCATACACGAAGAGGGTGTGACCGTCTGGGTGAACCGCGTAGCACCTAGCGCAGCTGGTGACAAACGGCGGCGGCTTGGTGATGGTGGTCCAAGACCACGGCTTGTTATTGTCGTGCGGTAGCGAGGCGCCGAGCACGTCAAAGCAGGAGTACACGAGCGCAAAGAGCTTGTCGTGCCCGCCGCGGCTGGAGGGCCAGGGCAGATGGTGAGCCCCGATGTGTCGGTGTCGAAGGCGAGGAGGCAGCAGAAGGAAGAGTCTCCTCCCTGGATGACAATGTCAAGGCAATCTTAGCCATGGTGGCAAGAATGGATGATCGGATGAAGTTACCTGAAGCATGGAGACCGATCGTCGATTATAATTTGATGGGTCTGCGACAAGTAATCGAAGATCTTAAGCTACGGGTCTGGTGTCTGGAAGGGATGCCACCCGGTTTTCCCCACTCAGCGACACCTAGGTCCAAAGGGCACCGTGAAGAAAAGTGCCACCAGGGTGAGATTCATGGGGGATTCGCTACCCCGGGGCAAACCCAGATCAAAAGTGAGTTTCCTTATCATAATGTCCATATTGCTTATGAGTTGGGACGAAATAGGAGCAAGGAATTTGTGGAACAGAAATCACACCTATGTACAAAGGATTTCCAGTATGATTAAGGCTGAATTTCCCAAATTCGATGGGGAGCATCCTAGATTGTGGAAGGACAAATGCGAAAAGTATTTCCATATGTTTCATGTGTCGATCCAATTTTGATCTCAATACACCACATTGCATTCCCATGGTAGTGCAGCTCTGAGGTTGCGGACATTTGAGGCACAACATGCAATGGATGATTTGGTACAAGTGTGTGTGGCTATAGATATGAAGTTTGGAAGGGATTTATATCACAACTATATAAAGGCTTTATTAAACATCAAACAGCGTGGGGTGTTTGGGAGTACTATGAGCAATTCCAGAATGTGGTTCACAAGGTGTTAGCTCACAACAAGAGCTATGATGATGTGTTTTTTGTCAATAAATTTGTTGAGAGGTTGAAAGGGGAAATTAGAATAGAAATCGTGTTGCATAAACCCTGAACTGTAGATGTGGCGTTATCACTGGCTCTATTGCAGGAAGAAGAGTTAGTGGTTTCAGCAAGAAAGTATCATGGGTGTCAGGAGCATAAAGACTATACCAGATTTAATCATAAAACTGCAAGCCTATAGGGGTAAAGGAATTTTGGGGGCTGCTCCTGCTGAGCCAAGACCTGAGAACAAAAAAAAAGTGGAAGAGAAGTACGAGAATTTAAGATCATTACGCCGAGCTCAAGGACTGTGTATGAAGTGGGGAGAGAAGTGGGATCTGGACACAAGTGCCCACGGCATGTCCTAGAGAAACTTCTGGAGATACTGCAACTGGAAGGAGAGGGCATTGATAGTGGTGATGTAGACAGTAAGAGCAGTGAGGAAGAGGTGTTGATGAGTATTTCCCATTGTGCTGCAATGAGAACACATGGAAAGAGGACCATCAAACTACAAGGTTCAGTCAGTAACCATGAAATGTTGGTGTTGATTGACTCTAGCAATTCAGGAAATTTCATTAGTGAAGCATTAGTACAGAGGCTGCAACATCATACACAAAAAGCAGATCTGGTGCAAGTGGCTCTTGCTGATGGAGGAAGGTTAGGCAGTGATCAACAAATCAAAGGGCTGACATGGTGGACTCAGGGTTACACATTTGTGACTAATGTCAGATTGCTCAAGCTAGGATGTTATGATATGATTTTGGGGATGGAATGGTTGGAAGAACAAGGTCCCATGTGGATATATTGGGGTAAGAAGAAGTTGAGGTTTGTCCACAATGGCATGAGAATCACACTCAATGGTGTAAATGATATTACAAACACATGTCATGAGATTTCTGTCAAGAAACTGCAAGGTTTGATCAAAACTGGAGGCCTGACTCAAATGGTGCAATTGATGTCAGTAGAATGTGAAGACGGGACAGAGGGTGCGCCACCAGATCTTTTGATCATTCAATTCCACTGCTGCCAGGAGCTCATCCCATCAACATAAGACCTTATAGATACGGTCCCAAACAAAAAGATGAGATTGAAAGGCAGGTAAAGGAGATGCTACAACAAGGTGCCATTAAACCAAGCTCAAGCTCATTTGCTTCTCGAGTGTTGTTGGTCAAGAAAAAGGATGGAACTTGACGATTTTGTGTGGATTATAGACAATTAAATGCATCCACTGTCAAAAACAAGTATCCATTGCCAGTGATTGATGAACTGCTAGATGAGCTACATGGAGCTAAATGGTTCACTAAGTTAGATTTGAGGGTCGGTTATCATCAAATAAGATTGGTGGAAGAGGATGTGTACAAGACAGCATTCAAGACACACAATGGACATTGGGAATTTAGAGTAATGCCCTTTGGCCTCACAAATGCACCGGCTACATTTTAAGCAGTGATGAATACCATTTTTTCTCAACTGATCAGGAAGTTTGTTTTGGTCTTTGTTGATGACATATTAGTTTACAGTGGGTCTCTGGAGGATCATTTATAGCATTTACAACAAGTGTTCAATGTGCTCTCTGAAAATCAATTGTTGATAAAGCAATCTAAGTGCTCTTTTGCCCAACCTCAACTGGAATACTTGTGTCATATTATTAGTGCTCAAGGTGTGGCCACCGATCCCTCCAAAATACATGCTGTCCAGAATTGGTCTCCTCCACATACTGTGAAACAGCTTCGAGGATTTATAGGGTTGTCTGGATATTACAGAAAATTCATAAGAAACTATGGTGTTATCAGCAAGACTTTGATTGAACTGTTAAAGAAAAACATGGTCTACAGTTGGACAGCAAGGGAACAAGAGTCCTTTCAGGCAATCAAATAAGCATTGATTCAAGCTCCTATCTTAGCATTGCCAGATTTCAGTAAAAAGTTTGTGTTAGAGACTGATGCTAGTGATGTTGGTATTGGAGCTGTACTTATGCAACAAGGTCACCCTTTTGCATATCTCAGCAAAGCTTTAGGACCCAAATCCCAAGGACTGTCTACATATGAAAGAGAATGTCTGGCAATACTTATGGCTGTTGAAAAATGAAAGTCTTATTTGCAACATGGGGAATTCACCGTAGCCACTGATCACAAAAGTCTTCTACACTTGGGAGAACAAAGTCTTACACAAGGCATGCAGCACAAGGCCTTTACGAAATTACTTGGTTTCTGATGCAAAATAGTATTTAAGAAAGGACTTGATAATAAGGCCGCAAATGCTTTATCCAGGAAAGACCAAGAGGCAGAACTCTCAGCACTATCAACTAGCAGGCTAAGGTGGTTGGAAATTGTAGTGGAAGATTATTAGAAGGACCAAGCCACCAAAACATTATTGGCAGAACTAGCTGATCCAATTCAGAGGGATTCCTTTTGCAAGATGGTATCATCAAATATAAAGGCAGAATTTACTTGGGCAAACACACTGAAGCTCATCAGGCTATGCTGTTAGCATTTCATGATAGTGGGGTAGGAGGACACAGTGGATTCACGACTACATATCACAATATCAAGGCACTATTTGCTTGGTCGGGAATGAAAATAGACATCCACAAATTTGTGTCAGTCTGCACCATTTGCCAATAGGCCAAATCAGAGCATACCAAATCACCAGGATTGTTACATCCATTGCTTGTTCCCACACAAGCCTGGAATATTATCAGTTTGGACTTTATTGAAGGCTTGACCAAGTCAAAAACTTTTAACACAATATTTTTTCTTCCCTTATCACATCCATTTATAGTATGGCCAGTGGCACAATTGTTCATCACCAACATTTACAAACTGCATGGGTTACCACAAGTTATCATATCGGACAGAGATAAGGTGTTTACCAGTACATTGTGGCAGGAATTGTTCAAACTCACAGACACAAAGTTGAATATGAGCTCGTCTTACCATCCGCAAACTGACAGCTAAACTGAGCTCTTAAACCAATGTTTGGAAACATACCTTCGTTGTATGGTACAAGCCTATCCTACCAAATGGTCTCAATGGCTAGCTCAGGCTGAGTTTTGGTATAATACCACATATCATTCAGCTTTGAGTAAAACATCATTTGAAGTCCTCTATGGTAACCCACCGCACCACTTTGGAATTCTCAGTGGTGACAGTAGTTCGGCTCCGGAATTGGAACAATGGTTGAAAGATCATGCTATGATGTCTAAATTGATTCAAGACACTGCTCGCGCCCGAAAAAAAAAATGAAAGATCGGGCGGACAAGAAGAGGCCTGTCCGGGAATTTCAAGTAGGTGATTTGGTTTATCTCAAGCTCCAGCCTTACGTTCAGCTATCTGTTGTACGAAGATCATATGAGAAACTTTGTTTCAAGTACTTTGGTCCTTACAAAATTATTTAGAAAGTGGGACAAATGGCATATAAGTTGGAACTGCCTCTAGGAAGCCTCATTCATCTGGTGATTCATGTATCTCAACTGAAAAAAGCCATCAAATCGTCTGAAACGGTGAGTCCTGATCATACTCTCAATCTCATTTATTATGATCCACTGCTCTGCCATGTGGCAATAGTTGCGACGAGACTGCGTCAGATTGGGCATAAAGTCATCTCGCAAGGGTTGGTCCAGTGCGACAGCATTTTTCTTCGGCACCAGCTTGGGGACAGCCGGAACCCGAGAAGGGAGGAATGTCACAAAACATAAATGACAGGCCTACGCCAGTCTTGTAGGGAAACGTAATGAGAGCAAGGAAGCGCAATCAGAATGTTTGGTTTGGGCCAACTGGGTTTTGTAAAGTCATTGGGCTATTTTCGTTTGAAGAGGTTTCAGGTGTTTCGTCGTATCGGCCACAGAGGGGAAACTCTGGCATCCAGAGGGGGATCGAAGAAAACTCACGAAATTTCCCAAACCTTGTTTCTCCCTCGTGTTCTTCTCTACCTTCCGGTTTCCATTCTAATCCGTGAAAGATGGTCTCGATTCTCTGGTTTGACGCCGGGAACGTGACACACAAGTCCAAATACAACCCCGCGGCCTAATTATTACTACTCCATACCATACATAATCACCCACTCTCAGTGAGAACGAGCGAAGAGCCCGGGTTACGTACAAGCCATCAATGGTCTCTAGCTCAAGTTAGCAATCCAACTCACCTTCCAAATATCTTACTACTACTTCTACATTACATACAGGATACAGCCCTAGTAACTGCACAGGAAACAGCACAAACAGGGCAGCACTTCACCTAAGATTAACACTAGCTGCACAGCATACAATGGGAGATGTACACAGATGTAGAGAGGCAATGATGGTAGCTCAGTCATATGCAAGCGCCGAGCGGAAAGAAATCGCCGCATCCCAGATCATCACTGAAGGAAACATCATCCTTCTCCTGCATGGGATTAGCAAGCTTGTTGTGAGATGAGTCAGCAACGCGTTAACGATATACGTATTGTTTGCAATGGGCTTAATGACCAAAAGAAATGGTTCACAAGTTTGCGGGTAACACTTTTGTCTTCATAAGACGAATGATATACTAGTAAAGAATTGCAAAAGAAACAGGCCCTTACCACTTTGATTATGGAATTGAGAAGACCGTCGAAACTGCAGCTACTAGAACTAAGCTCGTTCTGCAGCTTTGGAGTGCTCAAATCAAAGACATTCTTTGGCATCAGCATATCTCCTGAAATGAGGACATCCATCTTCGTTTGTGGCGCAACTGTTGAAGCACTTGCACTTGTCTGTCCAATCATTCTGGCACCAAGGCTGCTGTTAATGCTGCCATTATTCGATCTTTGGCTCATAGAATGATGAGCTCCAATATTACTTGGCAGTCGAGAGCTCGGTAAAGAACTCCATGCAAGCTTTGAATCAAGTAGACTGTCTGCATTCCTTTCATCCATCCTCTGTCTAAAACTGTTTCCACCTCCAAAATTCAAGTACTTTTGCTCGGTATCTGGGGGTAAAAGTATTGTACTACCGAAAGACCTAGCGCCAACTTTGGTATCTCTTGTTACCGTAAGGTCATTTGAAGGATGAATAGGCGTGCTTGCTGAAGATGTAGCACCCAATTTGGTTGCGCTATTATTGTCGAATGAACCATGCATCGGAAACCCACTGGCAGAAAATCCGGATAAAGGAAAAACACTCTGCTGTGATATACGAGATTCCAGGAGACTAGAAGAAACTCCAACGGTGCCTTCAAGATGTTCTGAACTTACAGTGGGAGTTCTAATTGATGGCTGGATGCTACCTTTGGCTTGTGTGCACTCCATAAGTTCCTGTGGCAGCAAAGGGCTGCTTGAGACACTTTGGAGTATGCCAGGCATACCATTAGCCAGGGCATTCCCAGAAAGGATGGTGGACAGCTCATCGGTTTCTTCATGGATCCACTTTTGTTGCAGTTGGGCCTGCCCAGCGATGTTGCCAAACCACGTGCCAAGTTTCCTTGTTGGTTTCCTGGTAAGCTAAGATGATACTTGTTTAAATCACCAATGGAATGATTCATTGTGCGATTGCCACTCGCAGTCTGAATTGACCTGGAAGCAGCCACCCCCTGAATTCCAAATGCTGTTGGATTGTTTCTAGGACTATTTAGCAATCCATGTAGACTAAAAGATGATAGAGCCGCAGAAGAGGTAAAAGCTTGATAACCCTGGAGTCCCTCAAATGCACCCATGCGCAAGAAGGGGTCTCTACCTCCCAAAGCAGCAACAATGCTAGCTTGTTGTGATGCCACGGCACTTAGTCGTTTGAGATAGAGTCTATACTTCTGCATGGTACACAAAACAAACGGTTTAAACTCGGTAAGCAAGTTCTAATGTGTACTTATGAACATCTCGCATTTAGTTTGTCTCAGCATGAGATATAGAATAATGAGAGTTAATTTCTGGTTCAGCATACATGTGCTTGCTAAATCTGTTAAAACGTGTAGAACTGTGCTAAATCTGGTTCACCTCTTACAGACTATTCATTTACTTGTTTCAGGATCTGTTCCTGAAATCGCAAAGCCAAATTATTCCAGGAAAAATACACACTTGTTTTTTTCAAACTCCGGTTACAACGTGTGATAGTTCTGGGTTAATCAGGGTGGTGACAATTGCTTTCTTTCAGGTCATCTGTAATAATGCTAAACAGTCAGCGTACTATTTATTATAGAATTTATTATTTAGTATGGGAAAAGAATCTGGAGGATATTTTTCTTCAGGGCCTAGTGCCAGATACAGTAAAAAAAAAAAATCTCTGTTAGCTATAACTTGTTCTGTACACTAAAAACACAGATAATGTCTTTTTATTATACTAGCAGCTAGCAGCAGTACAGATTTACGCTCTGCAACTCTTAGCATTACCAGTACAGAATTGATAAATAAAAGAACGTGAAGTGGGTGCCTTGCCTGTAGATGACTTGCAACGTTTTCCCTGGTGAGTTTGTCAACATTCATGATCTCAAGTATCCTTTTTGGCACAGCTTCTGTATCAGCAGAAAATATTAGGGTGTAACATGAGTCACGGTAAAAAAACTTAGTAACATCACAAAAGGAAGCTAGTGGTGACTACTTACTGTCAATTCCAAGCTGGTTGACAGCAGCGACAAATTTTCGGTGCAGTTCAACTGACCAAACCACCCTTGGCTTCTTTGGACCTGAAGGGTCATCACTCTCTTGAGTATTGCTCTCCTCACCTTCATCTTCCTCTTCACTATGGTATTCCTTCCTCTTCTTGCTGGGCCTCTCACTTTGGTCAGGCGACCCACATGTAACTTGGCCATGCACATGGTCAGAATCCGCATTTGATGGCTTATTGCACTCATCATAGGTATCAAGATTAGCGCGTTCACGGGTACTGAATTTCCTCCTAACAACATGCTGCCAGATATTCCTAAGCTCTTCAATTCGAACAGGCTTTAGGAGATAGTCACAGGCACCATGAGTTATCCCCTTCATTACAGTTTTTGTCTCTCCATTCACAGATAACACTGCATGGAAAATAATTGGTTAACATTAACATTCCCCTTCCCCTGATAGAAGGATAGGAGTACAGTGTCCAAGATTTGCCGTACTAAATTGATGCTTTGAAGATACGAGAATATATACACTCAAAAGTGGCTCTTACTATCAAGATAAGTGAGAAGTGGCTAGCTGTGAGATGAATAAAATTTCGGACTTACTAATGACAGGGAGGTCCATTTCAAGCCCCACAAGCTCAAGAAGCTTAAAGCCGTCCATGTCTGGCATATGGACATCACTGATAACTAGATCAAACATGTCCCTGTTTTCCCGTAGCATCTTCAGTGCGATAACAGCCTGATTCGTTGCTGTCACTGGAAACACAACACAGATTACTCTTTCAAGTGAGTAACTCCAGAAGAAATAGGAAGCATCCTGTACATTTTGCATCACAAAAATTCATCCTAAAGTGCAAAATAATGCAGCATGCATTTATATCATAAATAGTGAAATCATAAATTCGGATCAAATAATCGAAAGAATGTAATTGATCTAGAGGTGCACACACCTCCGTAGCTACAGGCAGCATTTTTATATACGATAAGTAAATCAAATCTACTTGTGACAACTACCAGCAGCATTTTTAGTCTCTCCAGCTGTCCTAGACATTGAGGATTAGGCAAAATTGGATAAAACTTGGACCCATACGTCTGACAGGAAACCAAAAATAGGGCGCCACTCTTGACTCATCCACGCTTCTTTAACTTTCTCCACTCCCAGCTCCTCCCTACTTTCTCCTCCAAAGCAACTGTTCGTCACATGCCAATTGATTCTGACGTGTTTCAACCTCCACCACATAATAACTTTATCTCATTAGCTCCCACCCACCTACATCACAATTCACCCCCTCGTCTCTCTCCCTACAGCTCCCTCTCCCATGCATGCTACCTTCTCTCTCTCTCTCTCCCCCTTGCAGCGCTCTCTACACTAGCTCCTCTCTCTACCTACCACCCATTATCTCGCTGAGCTCGCAGCAGTTGGGAAGCCACCATCACTTTGTGCCCGCGAGGAAAGGAAGCCGCAACAGAGCGTTAGACGGCGGCCAGAGGAGGAGTGGAGGCGACGCACGGAGAGCCTACGATGACATCTGGGAGTTGAGGGCCAGCATGCCGCCGCCGAGGCCGAGGCAAGTGAATCAATTGTTTGTTGCAGTAGAGAGATTTTTGTTGCATCAGGTGTTTGAAAATGTTGGGACTATGTTTTTTTAATATTGCAGTACAGATTATTGAGATGTTGCATTTTGCTATCCAGAATGTTGTGTCCTTCTCGTCTGAGGCTCACCGACAGGGGCCATGGAGGAAGCACACCTTGGTGTGGTGGCGGAGGTGGGGCGAGCAGGTGCCATGGAGGGGAGCCTGAGGCTGAGCTTGCCGTCGAGTCTCAGAGCCAGTGAGTTGGGTGTTTATTGCAGACTTGCAGCCATATGTTTTTTTTTTGTTGCAAGAGGTGATTTGAGATGTTGGGACTATAATTTTTGAATGTTGCAATAATAAACTCTTGCAGTGCTATTTTTTTAAAAAGAATTTCATAATGTTGCACATGTGAAATAAGAATGTTTCGTAAGATAGGCTCAAATGTTGCAGCACCCGATTGTCCAATTTCTTTGTTGCAAATTGTTGTTGTTTTTGTGCTTTGTTGAATTTGAATATGCTGGTGCTCTTGGGAGTTGGCTCACATATGGGGAGGAAAAAGAGCAGGTATCGTTGCTTTTGTGGCGAAGGGTTTCAAAATTTCTTAATATTTTTCCACTATTATTCTACATTTTTGTTGCATGCGTTGGTTACAATTGTTGCACAAATTATTTACTGGTGTTGCCCCCCCCCCTACCCAATTGTTGCATATGTGTTTTCAAAATGTTCCGTGCTAATTTTTCAAATATATCTATGTATGCTAATGAGATCTTTTAATTTTGAAGTGAATTTTAACAATATTATCGACCCCTCGCTATTTTTCGAGAGTTAAGTATTTTGTTGCATATGTTGAAAAAAAAAATATGTTGCGAGGAGTAGTCGGTAGTGTACGATGGGAATTGTATATCCGAGCGCTAGTTGGCAGAATTCTGAAACAGAATATCTAACAATGACCACTCGTAAGATAGCTGGCTCCGAAACGAAATCACAACTCTGAGCTGAAATTAGTCCTTACCATGATAGTGGCAGCGCAGCAGGAGGGTCTCGAGCACCTTGAGGCACACCGGGTCGTCGTCCACGGCAAGGACCCGCATGCCGACGGGGAACTGGTCCCTCCCCCTCGTCATCACACCCGTCTTATCCTCCGGCCTCATGCCAGCCCCCCCAACTTGAGCCAATTCACAGCAAGAAAACCAAGAAACCGGCCCAAGAACAGGTTATTGCTCCCAGCAAAACGGTTCCTCACAGGCAGCAAGAAACGAAGCCTACAAGACAACTTATTGGTGGCGATAGTCCAATCAAGAAATCAGGAACCCAGATTGAGCCAATCACAGGAGGCTAACAGCAGCAGCACCAACAAGGACCAAGATGTGGACAGGGAAGATGGCTTCAAGGCCTCCCAATCCCCAGCAGGGGGGGCGCTGGGGACGAAGCAGGCAGAGCAGAGCCCAAATGGACAACTGGGGTGAGGGGGTTGGGGATGGAGCTTCAGGACCAAACCGACCACCCCATCATTATTGAGGCCAAGAGGTGGGAAAGCAAAAGGGGGGAGTTGGAGGAGGAGGAGGAGGCGGCCGGCCAAAAGAGATGGACAAGGAAAGCAAAGGAACAAAAAAAAGCAGAGATGGTGACTGTTCCAGATGGCCAAGCAACCTCTCTCAGCTCACACACATGAATCACAAGCTCAGCCGCCCCCCTCCCCTCTCCACCACAGCTCACCACACCAAGAAGAACACAGGAGATGGATGGATGGATTGCTTGACGGGAGCAAGAAGAAGAAAGCAAGGGCGGTTCTTGTGGTTGGGGAGGGAGAGGATGGGAAGGGAATGTTTTGAGAGCCCCCATCCATCGATATAACAAGGGGTCAAAATGGTGGTGGCAACTGGCAAGGCTACAACAGAAGTGGGCCCCACTCATCCACAAGCTCCAACTGTTAATTACAGATGTGATCCTCTGCAGCGCACAACAAAGGAATGCATCTTGTATTTGAGTCTCTGGTGATTTTGATCGTTTCAGCAATCAACAGAGTTAAGAGTTAAAAGACTTGCCAGATCTTTACTACCTTAAGAAAAAGCGACATACTGAGTTGCTAATGACTCGTTGTATCTCTCTTAAATAAGGTAGCAACATTCGTGAGTGTACTACACACACAAGACAGAGATAAATTAGGATCTCTGCCAACTGGCGAACAAGAAAAATTTGGAGGGGTGAGAATTATTCAGAACATAATGGTAACACTTTTGACGCATTTGGCAAGTAGATTAGCTGTCTGTCTCATTTGTTTTTCCAATGCGTTTGTTCCTCGATGATGGCATCTAGCTAGTAATATCATGCTCTAAGATGCGATGGAGCGGACCAGGCAACTAGGAAATCGTGGTGCTGACACGACCGAGCTTACACGTCTAGTCACTTTGTATCTGTACATCGAAATGCTTAACGTTCTCCTGCCTGCACACACCCCATGGCACAAGACAGTATAGCCGGGATCCAGATTAAACGGTACTTCGCTTACCCAGCAACCGCAAGGATTTTACTAGTGCGATCGGCAGTAACAGATCGATCGAGCAGTACGAGTACTCGGTCCAGAGGAATACTATTACGCGTCCATTAAAACGGGACTTGAATGCCATCCTTTAAAGCACGGTGTTAAAGCGGTGATACGGCTTTGCGACGCCTCAGCTTCGGCCTCGCTCAATTATTAGCGCCGCTCGTACGCCGCGGCTGTTTCCCGCCCCCGCGCGCGCGGGGGGTTGTTGATTGCGTAGTCCTGCGCGCGCGGGGACGGGAGGGAGAGCAATGCCGATGCCTCCTGGATCCGCGCCACCGATGCGCGCGGACGGGGTAGGACGAGTAGTACTAGTACGCACGCACGCGGCCGAGCCGGGCGGGCACACGCTGGACTGCGCCTGCGCCTGCGCCCGCGCGGGGGCCTGCCGCACGGGTGTTTTATGTGGTTTTTGCACGCACGGACGGGCGGAAAAGGCCCTTTTGGCTTTTGATTCCCCTCCCCCCCTGCCACGGGGATTGCAGCTGCAAAGACAAGAAGACGCGGGAGGTGGCTTGGCTTGGCTTGGCTGACACACACACGGACACACTCTTGGCTCTTTTGCTCGTACGTACCATCCGTCGACAACGCGGTGGTTTGGCGATCTCGGCACGTTGCTAGTTTTCTGATATTTATGTTCTATTGAAAGTTTCGTTATTTCTAGGATTTATCTTCTATTTTTTTTAAAAAAAAAAGGTTATGTGAGCCGTATGTGCATGATTTTGTTGCTCCTTTTCTTCGAGTACAAGGGAGAGGGGAAACTAAATGGTTGGGATCATAAGCAACACATATCTAGCGCAAAGCTCAAATGTAGCTAGGTGCAATCATACATACTATTTTGGTTGGTTCACCAAATATTCTAAAGATGTTTTACAACTTTGTGTTGATCATTTAGTGTCCAAACCAAAATAGTTTGCATGCGTGATTACTTTTACCATTGAGTTTGCACTAAGAACCCGGATCCTTCTCTTAAGCAAAGCAAAGCTTCGCACCTCGTACACATGTGAATCCTCATTAAATTCTTTAGATACACCCGCTGTACATATAAACAAGTATCAAGTTTTCAACGTTTCCATGCGTGTCTCTGATGGGTTGAACCATGTTATAAAAACTCGACACCTTATATTACAAAGTGAACTACCGTTAGTCTGTAGCCATTCGTATGGTGTATAAAAAAGTTCTCAATCCAACCTACCGTGTTGAATTTTTTTAAAGATCTACCACTATTGTTTTTTTGGGTGATTATCACGTACCATCCGTCGACAACGCGGTGGTTTGGCGATCTCGGCACGTTGCTAGTCCTTCTGATATTTTGTTCTATTGAAAGTTTCAGTTATTACTGCTAGGATCCTCTCACGCTCTCTCTATCTTTTAAAAAAAGGTTATGAGCTAGTGCATGATCTTGTGCCCTTTTCAGTACAATGTTGAGGGAAATAAATGTTGGGATCATAGCAACACATATCTAGCTTGCAAACTTAAAACTAGGATGAATCATAAAACTATTGACTTGGAGTGGTTCACCTATAAATTAATTAGGTTATATCACAACTTTGAGTTGATCATTTATGGCCAACAAAATAGTTTGCATGCGGATACTTTTACATGAGTTTGCACTGAGACGGTCCTTCGGGTCTTGGAACAAAGCAATAGCTTGCACCTCTACACATGTGAATCCGTCATTAATTTGGTTAATACACGCTGTTCGATATAAAGTATGCTATATTCTCGGGTTGCATGCTGTTCAATGGTTGACCAGTATAAACTCGACTTAATACAGAAGGAACACTCGTTGTCTGTGCTTCGTAGGTCATAAAGTCTCATCCAACCTACGTGTGGAATTTTTAACAGATCTACCACGTTTGTTTTTGGGTACTTAATACAAATGTATGGAGCATCATGAGGTTCTTGAACTTGCAGTTTGTACCGTTTGCTATAATTATCGCTAATGCCATCATTGACGACTAAATGATGTGATGGCTACATGCGTATCTAAATAGAACTGATCGAAAGCTGAGATGCGGTTTTAGAACGCATGATATCAGATTACATTCACATGGTCAGATGTCATGTTGCTTTTGAGAAAGCATTGGCGTGATATCCTAGTTGCGAAGAACCGGGATTACACGATTTCTAAAATAGACTTGTCGTGATATGCATGCATTCTAAATAGTTTAACTGCTGTCATCGCGCACTGTTAAGGGTTTCAAGAAAGGGTATACATGTTGGATCGATCACCGGTCGAAATAGAACTTATACGATTAGTTTATATAAATTGGCGACATCCTGCGATCAGGTCATACATTTCGATTCGCCTGCTGTGCTTTTGATGGGTATACGCCGGGCACTCTGCCAGTCTGAACTCGCGCATCGCTCTGCTCATGAGAACTAGGTCTCGAGGCCACGCCTAGTTTAATCCACTTCGCCTAGGCTCTAACGGTGGCCAGCGCACTCGGCTGAGACTCTCCCCCTGCTGTCTCCTCAATACGGTAGAGCAATGATGCACCCAAGTTGATAATATGCTCAAGCTTAGTTTTGAAACCTTATGAACAATTGAAGGCTAAAATAGACTTGGTCAGAGTAATTTCAAACGTTGATTAGGTCTAATGCGGAATCCTAGAGAATGCGAGTTGGAACCATTAATTGCAAGCAAAGAAGGTTATTTCCCAGTTCAGACGGAGATGGAAGTCAAAGCAATACATGCATGTCACGATGTTCCTATTTTAGGTTAATAAGTTATGCAGATGCCTTATTTGGTTGCATGTTGTCAATTAGCATCCCGATACAGTGTCAAGTAGGATCTGGTGGCGAAGCATGGTACCTCTGCTAACGGTTGTGGTATCTACCTATAATCGCCACGTTTGGCTTTAATACCTTGCGAACCCAAAGTGGAGCAATGATTCTTACGTTGCACTTTCGTGCTAAAATTAAGCTAACATTTGACACCATTTGTTACCGGTAGAATACTTGATCGGATTGAATGATGTTCGGTGACGTGAGTCAAGATTACATAATGGTGGTTGTTAAGAGCATCGGGATGTTGAATGAATGCTGGATAATTTTATGACGTGAGGCATTGCATTGGCAGTGTAATCAAGATGTTTAACAACGCTTCCATCCTTGGCACTTATGAAGGGTTTCAAAAAGGTATCATTTTGAGCACTACTTATCGAAGGCGATAACCTGGTAATATGATCGATGTGACAGTCACCGATTCTTTGGAGTGGCTTGTGCTTTGTGAGCGATAGGGGAGTGCAATGATGGGATGCTACAGATGCGAAGAGAACTTCACGTTCGAGGATGTTTGTAAATCGCAGGCGCATCAGAGATTGAGATTTCACGCCCTGGATACACAGTTGTCGCGGCTTGACTGAAATTAAGGAAGCCAATAGTTGCCTTGTAGAGTTCACGGTTGTTGGTACAACTCATAGCGTGTAATCTTACCGGAAGGTTGCCTAAAGATCACCTCATACAAGAGAAGAAGGTTATTTGCCCAATTGAGGAAATGGAAGTGAAGGCGAAGTACACATTCCAAGGGTTTCTCAGTGGGAAAGAGTATGGAATGATTAAGGTCGATGTTGAGCTCCCGATAGAGCGTAAATAACGCAAGTGAGCAAGGACATCCTGTAAGAGCGTGTAATTACCTATATGGACTTGCGCTTATTTGGGACTAAAGGAGGAAGTTGCGCTTGCATCGAGTTATGCGTAGAAGAATGTATGCTAGACACGCTTGATTGGTCCTTTTGAAACATTCGATCGGCAAATTCAAAGGGAGCGGTGAACATAGGTTAGGTTGAGTACGGATGATGAACTTTGGACGATTAGCATGACAAGAGACCGCTGAGATCTGAGTACACTTCCAGCGAACTTGAGCTACACTCTTATCCAAGGCGAGAAGGAAATATGAGTGTCGAGCATTGCGGAATGTGACTAAGGGTCGGTCTAGGAATTACTTTCGCTAATGTTACAGCACTATGATTTTATGCAACGATTCTGAAATTAATTGGTATGAAGTCGCATTGATTGTACGGTGGTCGAATACACAGAATGCTATATGTTGCACCTAGGATTCTTCAGAGTCACCATAGTCAAGATGAGCAATCATTGAGGAAATAAGTGATTCTTCACTTCAAGGTTTTGCTCGGAAAGGTCATCGATCCCGGCTAAGGATACGAGTGCTTGCGGAGGGAGTAATTAAGAACCGTGATGTACATCTGAGAGTATTTCGCGTCAATTTTTGCGATATGCTATTGGGATACTAGAGTTCCATTGTCGACTTAGTGAAAGAGATAGAATGTATGGATACTGTGTTGGTCTCTGTCAACTATTAGTGAAGAGACAAAGGAATGGTCTTAAGTCACCGTGCTTGGAATCGATTGAACTAGAGGAGCCGAACATTAGCACGAAGAGTATGCGCGAAGACGTATTGATTCTGCGTCACTTACACTGGCCAAGGCGGAAAATGAACGGAGCTTGCGGTGAAAGTGCCTCGTTACTCCGTAACATTAAGAAACTTGTTTCTATGCAAGATTTGAAATTAATTGGTATGAAGTCGCATGATTCGGTCATGACACAAATGCTTCCTTGAATTAGGAGTATCTGCTCGAACAAGGTCAGTGGCAATCTTGAGGTCAGTTATTTCTTCAACTCAATTGCTCGAGCATCGATCCAAGGACTAGATGCTCTGCAGATCGACGGTAGTGAGACTTGTGTCACTTGAGAGATATTTCCCGTCATTTTCGATATCATGGTCCATCTCATTGTTCACCTTGTGAAAGAGATAAAGATATGCGCTCGTGTTTCTACGCATATGTACGTCGAGAGGCACATGAATTCTCAATGTCCTACATGGAATCGATCTCACGAGGGCAAATCATCGAAGGTTATGCACAGAGGTCATTGATTCGTCGACTACATGGCTCGTGGATCGATGTGCCTCTATCTCGTCATGAGGGAACGGATGGTACGGACCATCGAAGAAATCAATCACTCCCGATCGTAGACGGCAAGCCCATTTCACGGCTTGCAACACATGACCCAAGTGTCCCCATACATCGCGAGCACAAAGACATGTGCTTTTCAAGAATCCCCGTCGGAGGTTTGGATCACGTGAGAGTCACATCGTGCTCAACGAATGGTTAAAGGTCGAATCACTTGAGGTCATCAAGTGATGACCTCGCTATGGTTGGCAAAGGGCCACATTTTACAATTGTCATGGCAAGGATACGACATAAATGGTACACATTTTATAACGGCATCGGATAGGAAGAGCCAGGTAGTATGTGTCGGATAAGATGCATTCGTCGGAGTTGAGATGTAGCTATGGGCAAATGAGGAGATATGGGAGATCGACTACGTGCTTTTCAAGATCCCCTATTTCGGTGCGCTGGGTCCATCTCCCAGTGAGTCGACAAGACGGCCACTCCGTGGACCTCGACGTTCTTGAACAAAGCGAACCATTCATCGCAACAAGTTGTTCAAGTCTTCTATTACCACGCAAATAAGAGCGCCACGTAGTTCTTCATGAAAAGGAGGATTGTCGGAGTTGAGAATGTAGTGGACGAGGAAGAATACAATCAATTTGACGAGTTGCCACCTTTTGGAGACTAATCTGCTCGAGGAAGAACCCGTAGAAGCTAGTATAGTGCCGATCATCATGAAGGGTTGTATTTTAATTAAGAATTTAATTACTCCATTGTAATTAATTTATTTATTCCATTGTCATGTTGTGTTATGGACTTGTGATCATCATGTAAAGAAATATCCACATTTTGGGTATAAATATGCACTAAAGCATTAGTGAAGTGCCCAAGGTTTATTCATGTGACCCTTAACTAAAAGCGATGACATATAACAGCACTATTTCATTTGAGTTTTCAATTGAAATCTATGAAAGAAAGACATATCCATTTGAGTTTTCAACGATTGAAATCTAAAGCATTAGTGAAGTGCCCAAGTCTTTTTGTCTATGTAGTCGTGAATTTAGAATGTTCTGGCGAAATCTATGAAAGAAAGACATATCATTTGAGTTGTTCAACAAATTTAAATGCCATACGATCATATAATGGAACAAATGCGATTGAGGAAGAAGACATTTTACATCTTGCAGCGTCATAACAAAATACTTATGAGTGCGATAACATTAATAAATTAAACATCACGAGCGGTTCTAGAGGCAATGCTGTGATTTTCAATCACGAGCGGTTTCCTCAAGAGCGTGCATGATGTTCAGCATCCGACGTTCTGGAGCATGTCGTGATGTTCGCAATCACGACGGTTTCCCAAGAACCGTCGTGATGCGTCTGATATCTGAAAGTGAGTCGATCAGCGGTTTGCCTCTAGACTCGTGTGCTGATGCGTTGAGCGATGGTTCCTCTCGCTCCTCCGACCCGCGCCCGCTCCTCCCAGACCCGCCTCCGGCCGCCTCGTCTCGACGCCTCCCAGCGGCCCCTCCCACAGACCAGCGCCTCCCGAGCCGGCCGCCTCATCTCCGACGCCTCCCAGGCCAGCCTCCCAGCCGCGCTCTCCTCCCAGACCCGCCTCCCAGGGCAGCCACCTCATACCGCCACTCCGGGTAATCTACTTGGAAGTTTTCTATGTCAGGAATACCAAAAGTCCAGACTGCTACAGTGCATGTTTTTTTTTACCGACAATATCATGAAATCTTGTAGAGTTGTATATCACTTTTCTCCATATTGTATCTAGTTAAGTTTAGTTCCTAAGTTGATCTCTGACTTGTTTCCTATTGATATTTTACGCTCATAGGGTAGTTACTACTTACTACCGTGCGATTGCAACCTTTGCCTAGGTCATATGTTATCACTTGTTAACCATAAAATGGTATGCTCCAGTACATATATTACGATCGGATGGATTAGATCAAATTCCATGATTGGCTTTCATTCATCCATGGCAAATCAAACAATATCGCACATGCTACTATCCGTATGCTTTTGTGCTTCAAATCTTCATTCGACACTCTGTCTATGTGCATGCCAATTTGGACTTGTGCTTACGCTCGTGTTGTGTCTTTTCTATGAACTCGCATTTATGTTTTGTGCTTTTTGGATAATCGATCGAATCTCTAAAGGATCGATAAATGATGACACATTTGTCTTCTTTTGCTTTACAAAATGTTGGATGCATTTGCGTTATATAGCTTCTTAGTTTGCTATTGCTACTGTGTTCCAACCAAGGAGGAAGATTTGTAGTGTAAAGTATGACTTGGTGTCTTGTCTTTTGAACCTATAAGTAGAATTGTAGCATATCGGTTGTTAAGGTCTATGGTTTTGGAGAGCATACTTGTTGGAAATTTAATTCTACTTAAAAGCTAAAGCTATGCTAGTTTAACATCCATTTGATATTTGGAAGGTCAATTTATGTTCAACTTTTAATTGTCGCAAATTTTAGTGTAATAACACATATTGTTTGGTTAGAGCAATAGGCACCTAAAGAAAAAGCGAGATGTTGTTCTTTCTATAAGCGGTATCCTCGTAAACTTTAGGAACACCACATTCATTGTTATTGGGTGACTGGTGGACCTGACTTGATGTTAATTGGTTCGATAAATGATGACACATTTGTATTCTTTTTGCTTTACAAAATGTTGGATGCATTTGTGGTTATGTAGCTTCTTAGTTTGCTATTGCACTCTTTCCAACCTGGAGAAGATTTGTAGTGTAAAGCATGACATGCATTTCCTCAATTTACTGGTTTGTCTTGGTGTCTTTGTCTTTTGAACCTATAAGTAGAATTGTAGCATATCGGTTGTTAAAGTCTTTGGTTTTGGAGAGCATACTTGTTGGAAATTTAATTCTACGTAAAAGCTAAAGCTATGCTAGTTTAGCGACCATTTGATATTTGGTTAGGCAATATGACCTAAAGAAAAAAAAGCGGGATGTTGTTCTCTATAAGCGTATCCTCCTAAACTTTAGGAACATCACATTCATTGTTATTGGGTGACCAGGTGGACACGATTTCACACATTATAGCTTAATACACCTTATACAAATGACGATTGATTATATTTGTTTATATTTTTGTGCAATTTCCCATATATTATATACTATGTAATAATTGCGTCGTAACTTATATAGATAGGAAGTAAGCGAGATGGCGAAGCACGTCTTGCGCCGTCACCGACGCGGACATGGCAGAGCGCCGTCTTCGCGCCCACCGCGCCAGAGAATACATAAGAGATGGTAGAGGAATATCGAAATTGCTGTCGGCCGTGACCATCACGGAGGTCGCTGACGTTGAGTCCCTATGAGTCCCCGACATCGTCGAGATCCGGACCATCTGCGGATACTTGCAAGGAAAAGGTCCCTATCACCATACCAAAGTGGAAGTCTCGACAAAGATCGAGAGGCGTCTTCTGTGGGAAGACCTTTCAGCGGAGTTCACTATCCCGAAACACACATGAATCGCGTCGAGCGGCATGCCTTGCTCTCCATGTGTCAGCGTGGAGGACCTTCAGAGCGTTCTTGTCACGCGAACATGAACAAGAGTGAGGCGCCCTTCACGAAGTTTCCATTCTTGCGGGAAACATGGAGCGCCTTTGTGGCTATGAAGACAACGGATGAATTTAAGGAGCAAAGTGCGGCGCAAAGCAATCGACACGAAACACTCACCCCACGACTCGGCACGGCAGTGCGCTAAATCCGCGCAATGGGAGGCGGAGGAGGAGAATCTATTTCGATATCACACACCGCGTTCCGTGCACGGTTAAAGCGAGGGCAAAAGTCTCGTCGATGGCGTCACTTTCCCAAACCCGTGGACCGGAAGTGTCCCACGTGTGGTAAATATGTCGAACTACCTACTTGTTTACAAGTCCATAACTTAATAGTGACTATAATAACATGATGACCTCTTGCGGCGTGAATTGATTGCCCAAACTTGAAGGCTCCTTCCAAGAACACGGGAGAAGGATATACTATCTACGGCCCTAGAAACAAGGAGCACCGGGTACTGCACGCGAGCAAGGGGTTAACGTACCTTGGGTACATGGATTCAGCAGACGACTACTTCATGTATAAGTAGGAAGAGATCCAAGGCCAGTCGACAATCGGTTGGAAGCGCTTAAGGCGAAATTTCAGGACGGATAGCAAGTTTGCGGGATCAAGCAATCAAGTACTCCGCAACGATGCAAGCCGCCCGTTATTGCGGGAACCGTCCTCCTCGACATCGGAGTAGTGTCGCGTCCACGCATAATTTTGAACGTGGCGACGACCAATTCCGATAGACCGCATCAAGGTAATGTACATCTATGGAATGCACCAAAGATAGACCTATAGGGCGCCTTAGCTAATTGCGTATCGTTTTGTAGGAGCCGACGGCTGCAAGCTCAAGCGAGGTTAGTTGGGTCCATTCCTATTAAAGGTGGGCGGGATGGTGCATCCATACCGAGGAAGGAAGCGATGCAAAGCGGTGTCGGTGGCGCATGGTTACGCAAGGGTGGAGTGGACATGGTACATCAACATTTCATGGCCATCCCTTGGACATTCGCCGACGAAGAGATCACAACACTAGGGGATGCCGTACGCTTTTATCCGATGGCCCAAGCGGACATCGTCCCGGACCCAGCAGATCCCAATCTCGACAGACCATTCCTCTCCAGCGGAACCCTCCATGACTCCACCTCATATTTCGCCTCGAAGGCCACCTCGCCGGTTCCCGTGGAGAAGGCAGAAGGAACAACAAAGCGTGCTACCGTATCGGTTCCGAGTCGTCTCGCGAAGAGCCTAATCGTTAAGGCCAAATCAAAATCGCGAACATTAAGCCGCCTCCCAAGTCCCGAAGCACGGAAGTACTCCATCGGAAAACCGTTGTGCTCTAACGCACAATTAGCCCATTTGGATTTGCTTGTCGGGCTTTGCATGCACGTACTTGCGAATACCGCAAAGAAGTGCGATCTTTGGAATCACCGTCGCATACAAGGATGAGCATTTCTTCAACGGGGGCAACCGTGGTGGGGTTCACGACTTATTCAACCTATTCAATCTCGAAGCCCTCGGCGCCTCGCTTCTCGATGTTGGACAACGTAAGTGTGTACAATCAAGTTCTACATTCATGTAATACCGATAAATATCGCAACTCATTGCTTATGTATAGATACATGATGAAAAATGCGGGAAGGGCGAAAGCAGTGGGTTTCCTCGACCCACCGTGGTATCTATGCAAACCATCCAGCGACGCGACCTTCGCGAACTATATAACGACGTCATTGCTTCTTGAATCGCAAGGACTACATCTTGGTGCCCTACAACCGAGGGTAAGTGCTTCACTATTTGCTATTCAAATTTCATTTGTACTTAGGTTTAATAGTTATAGCGACATACATGAGTAGGTACCATCTGGATCCTTTTAGTCATTATACCCAAGAGGAACAACGTGATATATCTTGATTCCCTAGTCGAAAGCGATCACGACTTGACGATCCGCAAGGAATACTCGACAAGTATGATCATTTCCTCCATACATAACTCTATTGTAGTCTTCCTTCGTTTGAAATGCGGGATAACTTTTTCAATTATGTAGTTCGTTCATCTCCTATGTTAGCCAACAAGGAAGATACAGTGGATCAGTACCCAACTAACACGAGAGAGAAATTTCGATGCGCTACAACACAATAATCATATATATATCATACTTCATAAAAATTTGTCTTCAATGACTATCGTACATTTGTAATTCTATTTTTGCGTTGCTTGACAAAAAAATGATGAGCTATGTGCATTCTCGTTTGCCATCATGAAGTACCACATACTATTGGCAACATCACTGACGTCGGCCAACGTCCCAGGTGTTACTCTAAGAGTTATGACAGCTAGGCGGCTAGCTAGCTTCAATTCCTCGATATAGAGTATTGATTCTGGGGCACTGTTGTAGCTAGCGACATTAATTCCAGCTTTCATAGTACACACAATATAAGTTTTTTTTAAGGGTGCAATACAAGGAGTTAAAAATAAAGAAGGAACCAGTACCATATATATATAAACTTTAGTGATCATAGTTATTGTATTAGTATACCGCTGTATAATCTTTTACAACTTAATTATCCCATTGCCAAAGAATCAAATCAAATGTTTCAGCTCTTTCAGTATATAGAATACGAAAACCGACCGATCTGTAAAATCTCACTTGTTGAGTGGATGTGTGGCCAATGGCATGCAATGGCCATGCATGCATATCGCGACCATATATATGTGCAGTGGGGTCTAGAGCTTCATGATTGCATAGTACTCATAGTACGTTATAGTAATCGATTTTAATCGATTTTAATTAACACAGTACATGTAATTAGCACTATCCTGTTTATTCATTTAAGTGCCCAATGTATCCGCCTTAACAGAGCTGTCGATCGGTCGACGATGCGCGCCCGGCCCACTTACCCGCTGCATTGATTGATTGAGAAAGGTAGGGTATCTACGGTGCGTGCAGCGTGCTATTCGGTTACGATCCTCGCCATTTGATCAAAAATAAAATAAAAGTTTTAAGGTGGTTGACATATTTTTCTCTCTTCAGAGTGTTTGTACTTCAGTAAATATTTTATTATTTCTATCGTGTTTGCTATAGTGCTCTAGAAAAGTGCTGTTGGGAAAAACAACTGCTCACACATGAATCATCTGGATTACTCCGGATCCCACCACTTGCGCTAGCCCCGAGCTAGCTAGAATGTTGGTCCCAATCTACAAATTATTGCACTAGCACACTCCTAAGCCCTACTTAATTGCTGCTACACCGAGCAGTACCGGTTATTGCGAAATAAATTTGACCGGGGACATCGCTCAACTTTTGTGCCGTCGTCGTCGCGTCCACCATTACGAGGGATATATACTTGAATATAATGTAGCGATTTAATTTACTTCATGCACATATGCATGACCAGTGAGTGCATCGTGCACGTGGTAGTGGTAGTACTACGTACTCCAGTACACTAGTCGTCCTACCTCACATGCAAGATAACCAATACAATGGCGCATGCACCGGCGTGCATGGAAAGATTCTGTAAATGCATTCCTCGTACGTACTCGATCATAAATGACGGAACATGCATGATATCGAACGACGACATCTCATCATTTTTTTTTAAACTCATCATCTTATTTCATCCTATATATCTCATCTTTACCTAGGGTGCGATCTGGCATGCATGTCCGCCTATATATACTGCCTAAATGTGTATTTGATAATAAAAAATAACTGTCATGTACATCTGGCGTTCCTCTTAATTTTAACCATGCATGGATTTGCTACTTTACGTAGATATAGATACTCCCTCTGGTCATAAATACATATTGCTTTGAACATTAACACGGTCTCTAAAATACGACTTTAACCACTAATTAAATTTTTTGAGACGAATCTATACATATAATTTACATACTTAGATCATTTAAATTAATTAAGCCTTTAACTCTTAAAACTATAGCAGCATGTAGTAATATCATCGATCCATTCGCGAGTTTATAGTACCCCGTGTGACTAGCTATGCCTAGTCTCGGTCAAAACCACTGTGGAATTAACGTGTGGTATTTTACTCAAACTTCGTACTCCAACGTTTATTACAAGCACCGATTACTGTTAATCAGCATATATATGTCTTTTGGATAGACGCAGCTGAAACATATATAGGAACAATACTTTGTCGTTGATGAGTGACATGCCATCACTTGTTGGCAGGTAGCTAGCTAGCAAAGCAGCATGCATGCATGATATGCATCCATGCATGTCCTCCAAGTATGGCTTGCTTGATTAAGCTGTTTTTTGTTGTTGTTATAAACATAACTAGCAAAATTGCTTGTGTAACTGTGCGATTGGATACTATCATATGATTTATTATATAAATGTAACAACTCTAATACTATGCTATATAGTATCCGATTGAACTACACCTTTATAATTTAGACCCACAAAACCGACAGTGTATATATATCTTTCTCTTTTTCGATCGATTAACGTTGTAATTTATAACATTTGAGAACGAAGTGATAAGCTTCTTTTTCTAACGTTTCAATAATATGCAATAGACTTCTATGGTTAAAATGTGCCTTTTCCGTATAGTTTAATTGTCGTATAGTATACCATGTGTTGAGGCACCTCTCTCCCTTAACATTAATTATATATATACAACGAATTAAAGGGGCAAGCCGGCAAGTGCAACAAAACATTAATCTCCCACGTACTGATTTTCCCCGGCCCATGCGATGTGACCTTATTGATACTCTTTTAACTATCCAAATTAATAAATTGATTGCATTACATATGTCATTGATGACCAAAAATCATGTCATCCCACTGCTCATGAACATGACGTCGCATCCTTTTCACATGCAGAGAGAGAGAGAGAGAGAGAGAGAGAGAGAGAAGCACCGTATGATTCATGAGGTCGTTATTAATTCCCCTTCTCGCTATTTCTTTCTCCTATTTCCACCTTTTTCGTCTTTTGAAGATTGAATGCACTCATCCGGTTGCTTGTAGCGGAGGCTTCCTTGAGACGGCAGGAATTAATATTTGTTGCACTGCTGATTAACATATTGATCCATGACCTTAGCTTCACTTGAGTGCTCTCGTAGCTAGGTTGGTTCAGTCGCACTAATCCCTAATTTGTTTTCTTATGGACGTCACACGATTCCCTCTAGTTCATTTCCAAGTGCGGTGGTTTTAGTCGTGTATTGACTACAAAGGGATTATATTTTTAGCTAGGTTAACTTTTTTGGAAAGTTAAAAGAGTTTTTTTTTTGTCAAAGAAGTTCAACTTAATATAGACATACATTATAACGGTTATAAATCTGTAACTAATTTATAAAGAAAGTCTAATTTCCTTTATTACGGACAAACTGGTCGACGACCAGTTTGAGTCATAGATGATCAGTTATGAACGTTGTCCGACCAGTTATACATGTTTGAACAATCCCCGACCAACAAAATAGTCCAAAGACACAACAGTTATCCACGTGACTGGCGAGAAGGCGACTATTAGCGCATCTGGCAACTGACGATGTCACACGATCCCCTTTAGTTCATTTCTGCGTACAATCGTTTTAGTTGCGTGTATTGACGAGGATTTTTTACTAGGTTAATCTTTTGCGAAAGTCAAGTTTTTATCATAGAAGTATAACTTAACAGAGACTCACATTATAAGCTGCTATGAACCTACAACCAAATTATAAAGGAAGTCTAGTTCCCTTTATTACGACCAAGCGACGACCGATTTGAGTCATAGACGACCAGCTATGGACGTTGTCCGACCAATTATACATGTTTGGACAATCTCCGGCCAATAAAATGGCCAGGAGACACAACAATTATTCACGTGAACTGCGAGAAGGCGGCTATTGACACATCTGGCAACTGATGATAGTTAACTAAAGGACACGACGGTCAAGACTTGTCGATGGTTTAGTATCGATCTTACGAATGAATGTTGTTGACTTTCCTTGAGTTAGATCCACATAGAAAAAGACACCGGAAATTTGTTCGAGTCTTCTCCTGATAGAATAATAACACTACTTTGTATTGACTATGCTTTACAACATATAAGAAATCACTAGAATTAGGACTTAATGACTCCTGTCTGTTGATTGTGTCTCTGATCGATTCGTTTCTCTTCTCTCTCTGTCCACCGACTTTACCCCTTATATAGCGCATGAAGGGGTGGCAATTATTCATACCAAGAGGCACCTTGTCGTTTGATGCATTATGCACGTTTAATGGTAGTTATTGTCACAGACTGACCCTCTCACGTCGTCTTGTAGTTATGTCAGAGACAGAGGCTTAATATGTGTAGTTATCCTATAGAATAACAACACATATTAACTACTACGTGTATTAAACACAACGCACAAGTGTTCCTAGTCGATTGGGCCCACATGTATGTAGACTTTGTTGACTATAGGGTGGTCGTAGTTGACTTGGTCGTAGTAAGGCTTACAACCATGAGGTGGTGGTAGAAAATATTAATACCACTAGGTAGTCATAGAAATACTTACAACCATATAAGATGATCGTAAAATGGTTTACGACAACTCGGCTAAGCTTCTCCCTTATTAATAAAGGGGTATCCTTACGAATAACATGAAGATATTGTTATCTATAATAACAATTACAGATAAAAAAATTAATTAACTGTGGATTATTAGATCATCGTCATCTAGCTCCCCAACTTCAAGTGAAAAAAAAATTACTTGGAAAGGAGGTTGTAGAATAGTGGTTAGAAGCATAGTATTTTCGATTGGTATTTTATTTGGCTAGAAATTAATATGGTCAAGAAGGTAATTTTACTTGAGTTGAAAATATAGAAGCTATTTTCCGGATGGACAGATTAAAGAATGCAAACCGACTCTCACGGATTTGTCCATCGAGAGAGATTCCCGAAGGGGTGTCAACTGTTGAGTTCCCACGATCTTTAACTCGGATCCGCGGCTATAAAAAACTACCATGGGTGTGACTTAGGGTTTTCACTTTCCCCATTTGCTTCAACTGTTCTCGATCTCTTGTTCTCTCCGCCGCCAACCAAGTTTGCAATCATTTTTCAAATTCTTCCAAATCCAAATAAAACTCACTCAGAAGAAATGGCTGGGACCGTTTCCAAGTGGGAGAAATCCGAGATGGATGTAAAGAAGATTCCAAGGTGCCCTTTGGTGAAGTGGACCCGGCATTGAGGGTCGACATTGGCCCTCGGAGAAAACGGCACCATTCGATATTTCAGCGTCATCAGTGAATGTGGTTTCATTGCATATTCACCCTTTTTCGATGGTCGTACTCTAGCATTTTGGAGTGTAATTGGTAAACTTGGTTCCCAACTCTATCACAATGTTGAATGTATTTTGTTTACTGTGTGAAGTATATCCAGAATTCTGATAAAGTACTATTAAGGGGATCACGACTAGTAGCTTGATAGCTTATTCTTGTGCCATATGGATCAACTTAGGATCATGCATGCGACTTGAATTTAAGTTAGAATGAAGCATGCAGAAATCTTAGCGTGGTTGTCTGAAAGCGCGGTTGTTCCGACGAGCAAAATGTAATCTCCTTTTAAAACCGCTTTTGAGAATCGGCTGTACCGCGCGTATAATCGGATGAACCGCATCCCGGTTGTTCCGATGATATTACGACGGTTGGAAAATAACAGTACGAGTGTAATCTCCTTTGAAAACCTCTTTTGAGAATCGGCTGTACCGCACGTATAATCGGATGAACCGCAATACGGATGTTCCGAAATATATTTGGCGGTTGTAAAATTCCAGAACAGATGCAAAATCTCTGGTTTAGAAAACCTGAAATCGGACGATCTGGTGTTTGCCTGCGGATGAACCGCAACTAAATCCAACGGCTATATCGATTGCATTTAATGCGTGTAACATAGCCGTTACTGTGCATTGAGTATAGCGCGGTTGTACCGATGCTAACACGCCGGTTGTTCCGATATTTGCTGAAATTTCGGGAACTTCTTCCCAACGGCTAGAATTGTTTGGTGGAGGCTATAAATACCTCCCCAAGCGCACAAGGGACAAGTTACAGTGCATTGAAGATATCTCAACCCTTGTGAGCATTGTGCATTCAATTCTACTCCCAATTTACTCTTGCATTCATTAAGAGGGAGATCAAGTGCATTCATCTTTAGTTGATTCATTGGCACTTGAGTAAAGTCAAGCGAGGATCGTTGATCTATTCTCTTGGGGTGTTGCCGCACTCCTAGACGGCTTGGCGGTGAAGCACGGTGATCTTCTCAAGTGAAGCTTGTGAGAAGACCCGAGCAAGATTGTGAGTGGTTGGTGTTCACCATCTCCGGAGCGGAGGAAGAACAACCCAAGTGATCGAGGGAAGGCTTAATTCGTGGAGCCGGCTTGAGTGGTCAAGCTTCCTCAACGTGGACTAGTGAAGACCGGCAAGTCTTCGATACCACGGGAAAAAAACATCATTGTGTCTTGTGGTTATTTCTTGTCTTAACAATTCCGCACTTATATTTCTAGCTTGCTTATTGTGATTAAATTGCCTAGCTAGGAGCATAACTTGTTTAGACTAAGTCATTAAATTGGATAAATTGTTAATTTGTTAAAAACTTTAAAAACCTCCTATTCACCCCCTTCTAGTCGGTTATCCTTGATCCTACAGAAGCCCGCAGAGAAGAGTTCATCTTGGGAATCGACTCCAAGCGACCTCGACCGGATCACCCCCTACATCCAAGCTATCAAGGATTTGAGGGAAGAGGGGTTGACCGGATGGCACGTGGTAAGAGACTTCATCACGCACCACATTAGTCCCCTATGGCAGGAGCTCCTCGAATCGTGGCAGTCGTAACTGAAGAATAAAGGAAAGAACACCTAAAGGTAACCAAAAATTGATTTCATTTTTAGAGTTCAAGAGTCGTAAAATTCACCATTTGTCAATATTTGTTTTATGACTTTACGAGAAAGTAGACATGGCAGACCATAAAGACGATCAAGAGATCGAATTAAAGGTTGTTGAAGATGGGTCAGAGGAAGATAGAGTTCCTCTGGTCAAAAGGCATCGCATTGTAAAGGTTGCCAATATGGAGGATGGAAGTTCGAGTTCCACCCTTCCTTCAACCACCTCTATCAGATAGTTCTTTGCAGACATGATCATTGCAGAGAAAAGGGGTGTGGTCGAAGAACTTAAGCATAAAACCCCCAAGACCAAGGTACGCTTATGCTATGACAACAAAATATTTTCAGTTTCTGCTTCTCCTGGTTTTGTCAAGTAAATTGAAAAGGAGCACTAAAAAGAGCCTGTGGTCGAGGCGAGCACTGTCTTTCAGGTGGTCGAAGCCGATTCTGACCATCGAGAGGGGCAGGTAGCTCAGGGTGCTCTAGCACTCATTCAAGACCTACGACCATACGTGGTCGTAGAGGTCCCAATTCTTCACCAAGACATTCGATCAGATGTGGTCGAGGAAGCCCTGACCTCTCAAGCTCGTGACACTGGAAGCCTTCTAGAGGCTAAAGTTGTCACAAAAATTGGGACGACCACTCAAGCTCGTGACACTAAAAGCCTTGGAGAAGGTTTCTTCTGGATTCAAGATCGTATCCAGAAAGCCAAGGTATGTGAAATTAAAAGCTTAGAAATTACATTTACCTTTTAATTCTGTAGTTTCACATGTGTTACCTTTTTCTTGTTGTTTTAGTTATGTTTCTTCAGCCCCGGGGATGCTTCTGTTGAGAAGCCCGCCGTTGTTTTGTCTATGACCGAGGGAATATTGGTTTCTCCTACGGTCGAAGAGACAACAACAGAGGGGGTCGAAGATTCAACCACTATCCCTGATTTGGTGACGGAGGATATTACTACCGCCGAGCCAGCCACAACCACTGAGTGGTTGTAGAGCAGGCGAAGACGGCGGAAGATCTAGATGTTGTGGCTATCGAATCAATTATTAAGAATCTCAATAATTAGACAAGAGACTTGGTCCTACGATCACCAGGAGCAGCTAGTCAAGATGGAGCAGGAAGCTCTGACCGCCGCGCCGGGAAGGAGGCCGTGGAGGGTTTTCCTCCATGTCCCCAAGGCGGAGTGCTTCTTCTGCCAACAACGAAGAAAAAGAAGACTCTTTCGACCTCTTGCCCGAATTCTTTGAACCACCGACTATCGGGTCCTCTTCGTTTAGATCTCGTGACCGAGTCCCACACCCTAAGATTATTCCGAATAGGGGACATATTTTTTACGACGAGTGTATTCAAAGAATATGGTGGGCCAAAGTCGGCGGGCTCTGTGAACTATAGGACTCCGAGACGGTGTGTGCCCATTTCTCTCGGTGAGCCATCAATGTAAGTGCTCGATACCAACCTATAAAGGGGGGAACCCACGTACTCTGTAAAAACACGAGGCAATAAGTTCGTTCATTCATTAGTCAATATCATTATGATCATTCTGTAGCATCTTTTGTATTCTCATACAAACACTTAGTATGTCCACAACAATAAGATATCTTCTTTTTTTTATTGCATTCTCACATTATTTACCGAGTAAGTTAGTTATGGAATCCTGTGTTCTGATCATTAACATGTATTTAATTTACATGATGGATAATAATTAACTAAAATAATTTTTAATTCATGACTACAAAATGGAGTTTTTTTTGGCTCATTTGACCTCATTTTCAAACATTTTAGCAAATGCAATCTCCACGCGTTCAAAATGACCAAAATGACACCACGCTAGGTTAGCTAGGCGCCATGTGTGTCCTACCGCGCTAGGTTAGTCAGGCGCCATGTGTCTCAATTAACATTAGTAAATAACATTATCAATTATTCATCAGCAATATTATTCTATACCTAGTTACATGGTGCTTGCCCTTCTTGATGGTCAGAACTTGCTTCAACCACTTGAGGGGCAGTGATCGCTTCAACCACAAGCTCTGCAATTGTAGAGGTGGTCTTCATAAAAGATATAATTTTTTTTTCAGTTCTCTTTTTCTAGTTGTTTGACAAAACTATGAGAGGTAGGAACTGAAAATGGCTTTTTCAGAATAAAAAAACCCATAAAAAATCACTAAAATACGAGTTCTGCCGAGAACAGCCAGCCCACGTGTGAGACTTGGGCCGTGAGCCAGTGGCTAATTAACTCCGCCCCTGAACTGTATATGGAATATACTGCACTACTGTTTCTGGTGCTACGTACTACATGCCTACATATAATACACTGGCGCGTATAAATGTACTTAACCATCATGTATGTACGTGACATCACGTGCGTGCGTGCGGTAGGAGCATATATATCGATCAGTATACGTAGTATGGCATTTGATACGCATGAATGCAGAAAAAACAAACGGCACATGCCCACGCATCTGGCCACTGTTGCGTACACTACGTACGTACGTGCTACTAAGGCGGGACGTGCAATAAATAATACCCGGGCATTGACAGTGCTGGCTAGCGCAGTACCAGAATACATCAATACAGATCGATAGATGCAATACTGTAGCATGATAATGGTCAGCTTGCTTGCTAATCGATCAGTGGAGTTTAGAGTTATCGGCTAAAATAACATTGTTGTTTGACGAAATAGAAAAATAACTGTCTCTCCTTAACCAAATTGGAAAAAAATAATATCACAAATTAACGTGCTGCCAGGTGGGCCCTGCACGCCCACGCCCCACCACACGTGGCAGGGATCACGTGTGCTACTGCACGGCACCCACCAAAAAGCCACGTAAGGCACTATTGAATATACTTTGCATACTGTGTATTTATGCATTGTTCATATACTATTCATTGAACAACGCGTTATTCTTCCGGTTCACTAGCTAGCTGCATGGACCTGCTAGCTAGCTAGCTGCTTAATTGCTTCAGATAATGAATGCAATAATGTACGCACAAGCATGTAGCTGGGAGCACGTACTCTTTTTAATTAGCTCATCTCATATCATCTCATCTAGGAGTGTGTGTGTGTGTCTACAAGGCGATCTAAGCCGCATAATCTTAATTTGCTTGTTTTTCTTTACATCCACTCGGCACCGCACCTCCCTCCCGGCCCCCAGTGCAACTTCATTTAAAGGCGCGGGGCACCCAAAATTACTTCGCTCCTCCGGACCAGGGGACACCCATTCATTGCGACGCAAAACGCAGCCGTGCTACCTCTCTCTCTCTCTCTCCTCGTTACAGTGGAGTTGTGTATCTACGGACCCTATCAGATTCGCAGCACGTTGCGGCTTTCGGTGTAACTAGCCGGGAGATCGAGCGCATCTCGATTGATATAAGCTTGCGTGCCTAGCTTCAATTGATGCGCACGTACGCATGCATCCGTCGACCCATCTCGTGTGTCGCCTTTCACACGGATGCGCGGTGGGTTTTTCTTTTTCCTTCCTGCTTATATACTACTAGGTCGAACTTGCGCGCTACCCCGCGCCCCAGAAATCCATCCATCGTGAAGCACGATGCGAAACGATTTGCTAATACTTCGTAGTTAAATACTTTGCTTGAACAGCCTAATATCAACAGTAGGATATAATACAATGTAGAAGTTACAATAAATTTGGCTAAGTGATATCAGGAACTACGCAACATTTGTTTAGAGAGCCTCTGAGTTTTTCACTTGCAAAAGAAACAAAAAAGGGAAAACTAATTGGATCGAAGCAGAGAAAAAACCCATAAGCTGCAGGGAGTTGGTGTTGAAGCTCATTACTCTTCATGCGTTTGGAGTACATCAATCAATCCCATTAAGACTGTAGGATGCACAAACCTACATTATAGACATTGTAGTATGTCTAAGCAAGTGCACCGTTCCACCTATAGACATTGTAGATAATTCATTGCGATAAATTTTACAAATAGCATATAGTACCTCATTTTCCTATGCGTCTGACTTGATTGTCCTGTCAAAATTCTCCCACCCTTCTAATGTAGATGATCTCGACCTCTTTGCTCCGGTGGTCGCCGACGAAGATGCTGCCGTAGAGCCTGATGACGGAACTCCGCATTGCCCTTCTGCTAATAATTGCAGTTGGTTTGAGACAGCCGCAGCCTCCATGGATGCATATGGTGAAAGTCTGTAATTACCAATAGCAAAACTATCGTAATTTTTCATAACGAGAACTACAAAATTGAAACTAACACTATTATTATTACTTCCATTTCAGCATAAAAATAATAACAAAAAAAATAGTATTGTACATGTTTTGCTAACTTGCTGTTGGAAATTGAATTATCCAAATTTTGCCCTTTTTTTGAATTTTGCCAAATTATCTCACAATGAATTTAAATTTGCACGACAGAATTTGAAAGAGATATTGAGGAATAGATGAGTGCTGAATGAGGGGAGTATGGTGGCTATATTATAGGAAATATTTTGTGTTTTTTTTCTATTTTAAAGCCCCAAATGATAAAACCAGTCAAATTTAAAAACAATCCGAACGTTACGACATAGCCTATCGAGCGAAAAGCCCCCCCCCCCCCAACGGGCAGAATTTCAACCGAGCTATGCCATACCAGGCACAGCCCATCGTGTCGCGTGGCCCACCCACCTCTGTCTCTCTCTCCCTCTCCCTCTCCACCTATCCTCCACCCCCTGCCCCTTCTCCTCCCGGCTCCCTCTCTTCCTGAGCCGGCCGTCTCACCTTCTCCTCCCTTCTTCCTCCACCCCGTCGTCTCCTCCTCCCTCCGCGCTGGCCGTCGGCTCCACTCCGCTCTCCTCTTCCTCTCCTCCTCGTCATCGCGCCCGTGCGCCCTTCGCCTCCCACCGCCTTCTCCAGTTCTCCTCCCTCTGCCTGTGCGCCCCGCCACCTTCTCCCTTCTTCGCGCCAGCCGTCGGCGCCTCCCGCCACCTTCCTCCTCCTTCTTCATCTGCGCCGGCCCCTTCTTCCTCCGCACTAGCGCCGCCCCACCCTCCTCCTCTCCTCCAGGCCTCTCCGCACGTGGGTCACATGGATCGTACCGGTCTCGTGTTGTGTCTGGCACGACCCGATACTATTTATACCATATCGGATCACTCCATCGTGCCAGGGGACAGCGTAAACACAACACAAGCCTTCGTGTCGTATTTAGACAAGACCAACATTATCGTGTCTAAAACCGATTCGACCGGTACAGCCTAGCTGACCATCTCTACCCGTAACTGATGTGCGCGGCGTGGTCTCCCACCCCATCCCACCCCATCCCACGGCCACGCCGACGCGGACGTCTAGCAAGGCGCGACCCCAGCGCGGGACGTGGCCCAGAGAGTAGCCTTGCGGGCCGGGCACGCCCCCTACGCTCGTGAGGCCTCGGCGCACGCACGGCCCCGCCGGCTACGAAAGTGAAAAGCAAAACAGCCCATAGTTGTAGAAGAAGGAACGGCACCACCGAGTCGCCCTCCTCCCGACGACGCACGGTCCGTTCTGCCGAAGGCCCATCCTATCCTAGTGAGCGGCACAGGTCGTTCACGGTGTACGGCGTCGTCCACGCGCCCAAAGCCCCGTATTCCCAAATTCGTCTCGGACCCAACTCACAGCCGCGTCACGCCTCCTTTGCATCCAGGAGCGAAATGCCGTCACTGTGGGTAGAAAACTCGCACAACCTAAGCCGGCTCTGTCTCCGGATGCTAAATTTCCATGGGGCACCCACTTTTTTCACCTCGACGACTGCCACTCAAGATTAATGCACGTGCCAAAGTTTTTTGCTCTACAAAACCGAATGACTGAAGAATGAAGTAGGTATCGATGGCTAACAGTTCAATATATAACAAAACCGAATCTAACAAGTCGCTAATCGGCTACCTGACAGCATACAGTGTGCACTTTGCAATCAATCATAAGTAATTAATTATTTTCCACAACAACTAATACAAAGGAAAAAAAATATAAAGGAAAAAGAAAAAGAGCTCAGCCGCTCGTAACTGAACTACCGAACAGGCTACATTTTCCCGTTTCCACTAGACTTCTCTTCGCTCAGATCATGGATACAAATTTTCATCGCATCTCCAGCACATTGTATCCAAGGTCTGTCTAATCTGAACCCATACGGGCCGACCATAAGCTAGGCCGCGGCATTCCCTGTGCGGCATTGGACTCTACGGGAAATTCGTTCCGCTCGACTGGCTTCTTCTGTTAGTTCTTCATCTTCTATATGAGCAACAGCATGGTTAGTGAGAGCTAAAATGGTCAAGGGGCTCATCTCTTCCCAAATCTCAAGCACTTGTGTTTTACTTCGGTGATGCTCGGAGATGGCAGCATTTGGGGCACCTTCGAAGTTTTCGCAAGCTTCTCCATCGCGTTTATGAACTTCCTCAGATGCTGGATGTATTCAGGGTAAGTTTCCAGGTTGCAGTGGCCACCGCCTTTGATCCATAGAGGCTCGTACTTTTCCTTTGCTAGCTCCCAAAGGCGCTTGCCATGAGAGAAGTCGACAATGTCATCTGCTGTGCCCTGCCATATGATTCAGCGAGTCCAGATCAAACAAAAACCCACTTGAGAGAGATAATGAAGCGTATGACCTGTTGAACTTTAGTTCACTGGACATGTATTGAAAGATATATTTAAACACAACATTTGGAAACAGATTGAGCCGACGTTCAGAATAAGGTTCATAGGGGAAATGGTTCCTTCCAGGTTAACCAAATCTTACTACTGGTTTGAGAGGTGTACTGAAGCAAAGGATTAATTTATGGACGGGACTCATAATAACCCAACACTGTAAGTAAACACAGATGGTCGATATGCATCAGCACACTAGTAACAAGCTTTTGCAGTTAAGGAATTATCATAGTTTGATCTATTATAACTCCAGAGGCTGAGCAGATATGATGATTTCTTTATTGAAAGGAACAAAATCAGTTCTACCAATGACAGAAAAAGCAGAAATCAATGACAGAGACTCACTCTGAGAAAAAGATCACTGGACATCAAGAATGCAAAGTTAGGTGCCTACTCACATGTATAACCAGCACCGGACAGTCAGCCTGCTTTATTTTGTCAATGTTCTGCAAACATATTGAAGCAGATTAGGACGATAAACGACCTCCGTTTCAGAACCAAAGCAAAATTATGATCCGGACTTACCTTGAAGATATCAAACCAAAGGGTCACTTTTACTGGATAGAGAACCCGTATTCCTGATAGTATAGCACTGTGAAGGACAACCCCTCTTAGTTTCTCCAAACGTGAGGCCAAGTGCAATGTTGGTCCGCTTCCAACTGATTGCCCATACAGGATTAGATCCTCTTGTTCTATCCCATACTCCTTTTTCAAACAGTCATAGACAGCCTCTATGTCATAGTATGTGTTGTACTCGGAAGGCTTTTGAAGCAGAAAACATGATTGAAAAAGGTACATAGTTAGGGTATGTATTCCATACAGGGGGGAAAGGTACTCAGCTACCTAATCTAAGTGCATAGACAGGAACGTGCCAACTATCATTTATTCCGTTCTAACTCCAATTGTCTCCTAGAAAAGTGTTCAACAATTCACAAAACTATGTGCTGCATATGGGAACAAGCACACATGCTAATTTATTATCTGCTTGACCCAGTAAGTTTTTAGTAGGGATCGATTACCTGTAAGTTGGGGCTGTTGGTCCCTTACTTTAACAACTTTAACAAAAGGATTACTACCAGAACAAACGTACCAACATGGTCTAGAATAGCAGAAAGCCAATATGACCTTTTGGGTATTGGTAGCCAATGTAAAATTGAAAGAGCCTAACCAGCCATTCGCCAATGTCCTATTCTAGATGAGGCCAAGAAAGATAGAGTGGCTAATAATGATTTGCTTTGAGAAAGGGTGCCCATACAACTATTGAAGAACATGAAGTTGATTACAAAAAAAGGATAGGGAACAATCCAATCCAATAGTTGTCAGCCTGAGCCATTGCTGAAAATGTGGCACAATTATATACAGGAGACATCATGGTCTCAAAAAAGAAAGTTTATGTGAGAATATGACCTAACAATCTATATCCAAAAGACAATTTAACGGCAAATTTAAGCAATAAGAGAATCATGTTTGGGCTCTTAAAATTGCTTAAGAGTTCAGATTCTTACTTTTCCTGTAGAGGCCCCATATCCTGAATAATCATAGCTGCAAAAGAAAACCAAGTGAACAGCTTTAGCCACATGCAACATACAGTATGTTGGTTACATTCATGAAAGGAAAAATGCCAGGATATTAATTCAACATAATTGCCCATTGTTTATATGTTTATTGATGTAAAGAAAAATCACAATCCCATCAGATTTAGATAGCAACTTTTCTGGTGGTGGAAATGGTTTTGTTGTCAAAGTCAAGCAGTAGTCATCAGCTTGATCCACCAAAACAGTTATCTAAACACTGAATATGAAATTTGACAATAACTCATGGAAAATATATACATGCAGATTTGCAAGATCTACTGGAGTTTCACTCAGCAAGACAGCATGCAAATTCTCTAGAAAAACATACTCTTCAATCCTTTACAGAACCACAACAACCAATAGCAAAAAAATCCGTAATTTGCCCATCTACAACGCAACTATGCCGCAATTTCTGCAAATACAGCCATACGTAACGCTCGGTCGATGGCGGATCGATGATGACCGGTAACGGACTGGAAAGCTGAACGCAAGAGCAGCAGAACATCCAGAGGAGCATTTATCAGCATCAGAGCAGAACCTGACTATATAGTAGCACAAATGTACAATAATTGAAGCCGTTCAAAAAACATGGAATCTTCTCCACATTAACCTCAGATGCCCCCAAGAATTGTGATTAGGTGATTGCTCGAGCAAATAATCGAAGTACTAAAGCTATCATCTTGCTGTAAATCAAACTAAAAAAACATGGAATCGGCTTCATGACCAATTAAAGCTATTCAGAGGAGTGATTTAAACAAAAGACATGGATTTAAAGTAATATTAACCTAGCAGGCTAGCAGCTGATTCCTAACGTTGAAGCTTATAATCAGCTTCATGGCCAATTACACCCTCAACATAATTCTCAGAACTTAAGGAACAATTAAGCAAAACTATCAATTCAACCCCTTCATGGAAGATTTAATTCTTACAAGAACGATAGAAAGAAAAGCAAGATCTTCTCCAGGTCAATTACAAATTTCCAAAGACCACCATGTTATTATTATTTAATCACACTTGGCTGACTAACAAACAAACAAAAAGAAACTCCAATTAAATCCTCTTCTAACCAAAGCAGCATGTCCTGCAGCGACGAAAATAACTCCACATATGGAATCTTATGAGGAAAACAACGAACAGCCCGCCAAATCCAACCGGACGGAACTTCTACAAAAAAAAATGCTGAACCTAACAAATAAACTGAAGATTGATCGATTAATTAATTAGCCATGCAGAGTAGAGAACGCATGCCACACACATCACAACACCAAGAACACCGGGGTTGAATGCTCCACTAACCCGAAGCCAGAAAATGCGAAGAAAATTAGCGGAAGCAATGGAGGACTAAGGCGTGGGGTAAAGCTACAAGGTCCCTGACCTCATGATGTTGACGCGGAGGTGGGATCGGAGCTCGAGGAAGAGGCCGAACATCTGTCCGAGGTCGGCGGCGTTGCCGTGGGAGTAGAGCAGCGTGAGGCGCGCGGAGGGGTGGCGCCAGAAGGCGGCGACGACGCGCGTGCCGCTCCTGGTGGGGAGCGCGTGAACCTCGACGCCTGCGTCGGCCGACACCCCCGTCATCCGCAGCCCGCCGCCGTCCTCGGCCACCACCTCGTACGTCGCCGGCTCCGGCGGGAAGAAGGCCAGCCGCGCCGCCACCGACGACGTCACGTTCCCCATTCCCCCCTCCCCCTCCGAGCCTCGCTAATGGCTGCTGCCTATTTCGGGGGTGGCGAGGCGGTCGGTGGAATTCGCAACGTGAGGTGCTTCTTGCTGCTTTCTTTCTTATGAGGAAGGTGGTGGAGTGGAGGAGAGGGTGGTGTTCCTTTCTTTTTTTCGGCTTCTCTCTCTCTCTCCTCTCTCTCTTCTTCTTCTATTATGTCGTGTATTTCTTTGGTTGCTTGCTTGTGTTGTTGTGCTGCGATTCTGCGTACGCTTGTCGAGGGTGGTGGAAGGGGGGGAGGACGACAGGTTGACGACCCGGACGAATTTGGATACGTCCACTTCCTTTGGTTGCTTTCCTGCTTCCATTCCTCTTGGATGCATGCGGATAAAAATACAGGTGAGATCATGAGTTTACAACCAATCACCCTGTATATAGTATAGTGAGAAACATGATCCTATCGAAGAGATAGAGAAGATACACAAGGAAATGTGCTTTAACAATCTCGTCAGATGTATCTAGCGAGCATTGGCTCAAGTTCCTTAGCCAGGTTCAAGAGACACCACAGGCGCTGTCCAGGAGAGGTATGCCAAAGCGGTACCCCAACCGGGCCTTCCCATCCATCGGTGGGCGGTCGGGAATGACTGCCTCACCCCAGATCGGGAGTCCGGTCAAGAATGCAACATCTTGAAGAGTAATCGTCATCTCTCCCCCACCGAAACTGGAATGTGTGAGTCTCGGGTCTCAACCTGTCGACAAGGGCCGACATCAAAATGCCTTCTAGGGCGAAGTATCGTCCGACCGAGAGCAATCTGGCAAATGGCAACAACCCTGTATCCTGAAGAACTGGGACGTAGCGATCATTGAGCCCCCAATAATGCTTCTTAGACCAAAGCACCATAGGTGGAGGGTCATCCCCGTCCCCGGCGGTCCACACCTGGCACCGGTGGTGCTCGTCGTATAAGGGTTCCAATAGCTTCGGCATATGCATGACTTGCAAGAGATGAAACACATAAAATGGTAGTGAATAAATTAATAATATCGATGAATTACTATAAATTAAAAAAATACGACTAAGCACGGACAACAAAATAAATATGCACTAATTAACTATGACCAAATTAATTAGGACTAATTAGTATGATTAAATTAGTTGTGGCCAAATTAATAAGAGCATTTCTAACCTCCAAATTAATTTAGATTAATTAATTATAGCAAATAAATTAGGAAAAAAGTTACAGCTTCGTAAAGCAACTAAATTAATTACGACTGACTAACTATGATTAAATTAATTATGGATACTAAAGTATGACTAATTAACTACAGTCGATTAATTACAACTAATTAATTACAACTAATTAACTAACTAACACTAACTAATTAGGACTAATTAAATCGTAACTAATTAACTAGGCCACGGGAACATGAATACGATTAACATAACAACGACTAGTTCATTGAGACCTAATTTATCGCAACTAACTAAATATCCTAAATTTAATAACCCATAAACAATAAGGACTATATTACTTACACCCAAGTGACTACAACTAATTAACTACATATTTAATAAAGACAATTCATACGAGAAAAATTACCTGTTAACATGGCTGCTAATGACAACACTAAACAATGTTTAATCGTCTGTGAAAATAAAACTGACCAAGGCTGTGAGCGACAAAGAGAGTGAGGAAGAGAGTGAGCGAAGAGTCCCGCACACTTCTTCGGAACTTATAGCGTGAGCGAGAGGAAATCACACGCCACTAATGACGGGAGGGAGGGAATCGCATGGACGCATGCATGAGACCGTGACGCGATGGAATGGACAGGGAATTCATTATAGGGGACAGAGAATAATGGGGATTCCACGAGGTGAGCATGGTGCAGTTGTTTCTCCCGCGGACGGATGTGCGACTGTCATACATCCCAGAGACGGACACCTGATATCGCACCACGCGTCGGAGTGTGTTGTGAATGAGACAAAACCATCCATCCCTCGGACGTACTGCAGCCACGCGCTCGTGTCCGAGCACAAACGAACGATAGAAACCGTCCGTGGGTGGCCCGGATTAGTTGATGTGGCAACACGGGAGCCGTCCATCCCACCCACGGACGGTATTGGGCGCTACCTTTGCAAATTACGCGGGGAGGGGGACATTCCTGTCATTGCATGTCCCAAATGTGCCAATTAGGCAAAAAAAAAATCGAACAAATATCATACCGTACTCACATAAGAATATCAATGGAAACTTTGTTTGTACATAGGAGGTGTGGCGTGTATATCACGTGGCTGAGAAGATATGCTTGCAAAAATGTAGACGAGGAGAGGCTGGACTTCCACTGTGTTTGAGCTGAAATGGTCTCTTTTTAAAATAAAATAGCAAAATTAGTTCTTTTTGTGAACGAAATGGTAAAAATAGGACTCTTACTGTGCTATTTTATCGCGAAACCGATATTTTGCGCACTCAGACCACGACAGGACGGCTGTTGCGTGGGCCTGTGTGCTAGTAGGCCATCCTGTCACGGTATGGGTGCGCGGCAGGTGTCTTGTCGCGATCTAGATGAGCAGCAGGTGGCCTGCTGCGGTCTGAGTGCGTGAAATGTCGATTCCACGACAAAATAGAGATTGTAGGTGTGCAATTTTTGTCATTTCGTTCGCGCGGAGGGAGGAAGCTAGTTTTGCCATTTCGTTTTAAAAAGAAGCTGAATGAGCCAAAAACTTGAGATTGACATAGCTACGTACGAGGCGAGGCGTCGTGTAGCTCATTTTTTTAAAAAAATAGTTTGTGAGTTGATTATTTAATACTCTAAAAATACTATGGTATGTGACATACTACGGTGGTACCACTGAAGTTTCTACGTCGGTAATGTGTGTTCGAACAACCCGTGAAGAAAATTCAGTCTATACACCCGGGGACTGCCGCCCGAGTGTACTACACGTGTGGAAAATCCTCGCAAGTGAATTTTACGCACACATTGATTTTTCACATTTTACGTTGTATTCCACATTTTCATAACTTCATACACGCATAATGGTAGCCCGAGACGCATTGCAACTTCTTCAAAATGGATCGACAGCCCAGATATGTACGATATGACGTTCATCGAGCAGAAATACATGTTAAACTACGCGAAGCAAGTCGAGACCTTCAAACGTTGAAAACTTTACATACCCGACCCTATTGGAAGGGCACCAGTCGACAAATGGAAGACTCCTAGTACACTCCGGATCGAAGAGGTAAGTGATGTTCAATTTGCATCCTGATTATTGATTTCGCGTGGCGAATGTGCTGACATAATTAAATCTTTCAACCTCTCTCGCAGAATAGGGCTGCCTTCGAGACTGGCCGCTGCCGTAGGCAGTCAGAAGACAAGAGAAAGGGACCGATACGCGACCAACACTAATTTTGATCGTTTGGTCGTATTGTTGGTCCTGGAAATAAGTATACACATGAAATACATTTTTCTCTACTCAACAGTTATCGCGAAACCGTTATTGTCGTCTTTGAGTCGAGGAACAGTTATCGAGCACTTGCGATAGTCTTGTCCAACAAAATTTCCATAACATTGAGGCGAGGGTTAGGGTTTAGTGTACTACTTCAACTCTTCAAGTGGTTGCCATCAGGCATCAGCTAGCTGGGTACGTAGTTAAGATCCAAATAGAAGAGGTAATTAATTCGGCTAGTGGTACAGCGAAGGGTGAGGGCTGGTCAAGATTCGGTCAAAAGCAAAGCAAAGCAAAGCAAAGGATGCAGAATTCGCAGAGCGGTGCGGCTCAGTTTGTGACGAGTGACTGACGAGAGTGCTGGCTGCTCGAGTGAGAATGAGAGCACTGTGGTCCTGACCCCACATTAGCTGGCTACTGTCACCCCCTCAAAATTCTCGCCGATGCCATCTTCTCTTCTCGTCTCTCCTTCTTCCTCCTACTTATCCTCTCCCTTCCGTTCCTTCTGCTCGCCGTCGGAGCCGGGGAAAGAAAAAAAATCTAAGCGTGGAAAGTCTTCGGTGTGTGGACTGGGGATTCAGCCCTGAGCGCTTCCGTGGCCTCGCCGTTGCTCGTCAAATTGCTCGTGTCTGTCAGCGCCTGGAATACACTCGTTGAGTCGCACGAGATTAGGAGCGATGGGAATGGGAGGAGGCGCAGCGCACATCACACTTATCAGCTTATGCAAGTAATTCGGCATATATGGAAAGAATAACTCGACTTGTACAGGCCACAACCCACCCATTTACTAGTATTTTGGATTTACGATGGTACGTAAACAATGCATGTACTTACACTCTAAACTTTATTATTAGTGGTAAGAAAGATAGGTAAGATTTTTTTGTATGTTCAGATATATCTGAAATTGCACGCAGGAGAGCAGGAGACCTGATGAATGATGTTTACTGACAAACGTGGCGGAATAGGCTCAATGATAGCGAGTGTGCAACTAGAGCATAGTGATCACCTTGATTATCTGTTGCTAATTTGCTTCATTCCTGCTATTTCCTCCTGATTTATTTATTAGATCGCCACTGCTGCTGATTAAGGCACTAACCATTGATCGACTTGAGCAGTGTTGCAAACGAAGAATTCCAACAAGATTTTTTACACCCTGTTTGGCATGAACAGAACGATGGATGGTGTCCCAAGCAGAGATACGATGCAAAGCCGCTTTCAAAGGACCTCTGCTTCATGCTTGGCACTCGTTTTCTCTTTTTGTGTGGTGACGTTGATACCTCAACCTGTGCAGACATGGATGAACATGACTTGATAATAGGCAGAGAAAATATCTATGACGAGAAGGATGATGTGTATGTAGCTCAGCACAACATGCTCTATGACGAGAAGGATGATATGTATGTAGCTCAGCACAACATGTTCTACTACTAGTAGTAATTGATAAAGACCAAAGCTCAAGGATTAGTGTACTTTGGGGTGGGGATTGCCAAACTAATGGAGCCACACTTACATAGTTACTTACATATACTAGTAAGTAGCACACTGGACAGAACATTCTCCTTGCTCGTCTTTTGAAGCCTCTGCGCGCAGAAGAATGATTGGATGGAAAAGAAAGAAAAATGCGTCCATGTAGGCATGTAGCCATCGGGTGTCTCGCTGTGGAAAAGATATGGGCAATGCTGCCTGCCTCGAATCAACAGCTTTTAGGCCAATCCATGCGCACATACGCTCCGTCGAAATGCATCCATGGATTTTTTTATTAAAAAATAATATATTTTTGAATAGAATTACATAAACAAATAATAGTTTAATATAATTACAAAAATAAACTTATGTCGTTGTTTAAAATGACGACAGGGAGCCATGTTGCCCAACGAACATGAGTTAATGCCTCTGTCGTCATTCCAAATGGGGATTGACTTCGAAATAAACGTCAATCACCATTTAGAATAGCGACATGGGCCTGATAGCTCTCTGTCGTAATTTCAAATGGCAACAAAATCTAGGCTATAAAAGGCCAAATAAATTCGGCCGAAATTCGCTTTTATTTTGGAAAAAGGAGAGAGGGGAGAGCAGGGAGAGATGCTAGCGAAGCGTTGTCCGTCCGTAGCGGAGGAGGGAAGAGAAGGAGGAGATCTGGTCGCCCAAGTTACAAGTATTTTTTTGTAACTTTGTATTTAATTTCAAAACCCTGGTAGGTTAGCAAATATAACTAGTAGTTCCGTAATTGAATGGATCAGATAGTTTTACATATATAGTTATGTAGTGTAGTTCATTATAGTACATATTTATCGGTATTGAGTCAGCATCGTGATATCCCACACTTCGTGTAGACCAAGCAAACGTGTAGACCTCACCCTCGTTGTAGACTTTAGCAACGAAATGACAGATCGATATCAGCAGGTACTCACACCAACAGTAGTCGAGATACATTGGCGCCAATAGAATCCAAGGCCAACTATGTAACCCATCCAACCAACATAACCACATGCCCTACTCTTCTCATCTCTTGCACTTGTCACATTACTCTCCTCAACGCCGTGTCTCAGTCGTCGAGTTCATCGAGCAAAAGTACATACTCAACTACGCACTCCCATCCGAGACCTTCCACCGCTGGAAACCTTATGTACCCGAGAGCAGCGAAGACAAGAAAAATACACCGATAGGGCCCAAGAACCCAGGGTGGTGGTGGATGACCCCCCAAATAGCACGCTGAGGACGACTGGGCTAAGCACGAGGCGGGCAAGGGGAAGGCACCTATGGTCCCATCGGGGGCTGGCTGAGCTCCCGATGCTGCTCCAAAGCGGATGGTTACTCCCGATGAGCTCATGGAAGCCCAGTACAGGACTACCTTCGGGACTAACCGCGGCTGCAGGTCTGCAGTAGACAAGGGAAAGACGCCTGGTGTGGATCAAAATCTCTAAATATTACTTTATTTAATTAAAGATTGTATGTCTTTCGTGCTCATAACCCCCTAAGGCTAACGATCCCTATGGTCGTAAGGATTTCAGAGGTTATATCATGGGTACCTTGGTCGGATGAGGTCCTGTACCTAATCCCCGATCAGATGGCTGCTCGTAAAAGCAATGAACATATATTTAGATCTGATTCTAGGTATATTCCTCCCGTGTGATGAATAGAGCATATGTCTTATTTGCTCTAAGCCATACGATGTTTACAGCACTAAGGGACTGACAGTAGCCAACATACGGTTGTTGTCTCCTTGTAATATCAACCGCTGAACGGTTGATCCTTCACCAACTAATGTCTTCCTCGACCAGTCGCAACGCTTCCAACAGACGTCTCATCAAGAAATAACTGCCACCACTTCATAGACTATTTAAAGGAAAATACAAGCGGCATAAGTCAGATTCAACTCAATCCAGGAATTAGTAGTTGGATCTTCATTTGAAGCAGCAGCATAGCGATCAATACACCAAGTGTAATTAGGGCTAGCCTACTGCCTTGTCAAGGGCACCCCCTGTAAAGATCTAGTTCGCTGCAATAAAGAGCAATCACGTTCTCTTCGGGAAAAAACTTTGCTATTTTCCACTATTTATTTCGTAAGATCAACGACTCGATCATCGACAGCGCCGATGGGCCGTCAAGACTTACTTCTTTCCAATCTATCAGTTTTTTTATTCCAAAAGGCGCACATGTATCCGCGTCATGTAATTCGTACCTAAATTACGAAGTCTTATTGTCGCAGTTGAAATCTTATCTTTTAAACTTAACTCCGCAGTTGTTATCTACTTAATATTTTGTTATCTTTTTCGAAAATAATCGGTTGTGCAAACACTACACTCGGTAAACAACTTAGGTGCAATTAACATATAGGCACTACAAGATATTACCAAAAAACTTAGTAAACTCTTGTAAAATTTGAAGTTGCATTCTCTCAAAATATAACTATAAATTAGTTTCAATTGTTTCTACCAAAAAAAAGAAATCCAATCCATATCACCATTTCAAATGACGATGTTATCTATGTCGTCATTTTAAATGGGTACAGAGACATTAAACATTGTTTGGTTCGTGACAGAGATTCTATCGTCAATCCAACTAGCGATATAAACATATTTTTTGTCATCCTTTTAAACGAGTATTTATTTTTATATTCCTATTAAAAATGAATTATTTAAAAATAAACTACATCCATACACATGAGCCTAGTACATAATAGAATCGGTCATTGTGCACAAGTCACTGCCCTAGCTACCGCAGTTCAACTGATGTCTCAAATCAATTCAAAGTCCTTTAGAATCGGAATAGCCCTTTTTTCTTTTGCATTACTAGTATAAGTTCTTTTATTAATCTGTCACTAACTAAAATTGACATATGAATGGCAAGATAAACACACATTAGTAATCCATATAGCCCATACAGCTATGAAGCCCTCCTTCCTGCTGTTCTCTTTTTGCGTGTTTGCTCCTTCTGCATTCTCGGAAACATGAAACTGCTTGGTGCATCTCACTTTTCCGAAAAGTGGAGAGAATGTCACGGCTTATTTCAGATAACACTCGTCGGCGCTGCTATACACACAATGTTTTTTTTCATCGTATGCGCGTACGATCCACGTGTTGCGGCGCACAACATGCAGAGGAGCCGGCCGGCGCGCAGCTAGTGCCTGGACACAACGTGGAGGCCGTAGTGGGCGCTGAGCATGTGACGGACTGAGAGGGAGCCGGAGCTGGAGCCGATGAAGGTGACGTGGGGGGTCGGCGAGGAAGCGGCGGAGCGTGTCGGGGACAGCGTCGGCCTGGGCGAGATGAAAGATGAGGCAGCGGTGGCCAACACAGAGCTGCGCAGGGTGGCGGGCTGCGAGGGAGGCCGTAGAGGGGGTGCCAGGCCAGGGTCCACTGAACGTCGAGGCCGACGAGGAGGCGGGCGGAGCGGATGTGGAGCCAGCGGGTGGTGCAGACCTAGCGGCGTGTGTCGATGGGGCGGGCGGTGACTAGGGTGGCGACCCGTCAATTGGTGACACGTAGGGATGTAAACGTAACGGATAATTATCGACCGACCGACCGACCGAATAAATATGGGCAAAATTCGGGCTTTTTCCCGGATATCCGGTTTTTTTTTCGGATTCGGATACGGATTTGGTTTTTTTTTCTATCGGATACAGATACGAATTTGGTAATCAGATATCCGATAAATTCGGAACTATCCGAGAATAAATTTGGATATATCCGAATACTATCCGAACGCTGCACCAGCCGTAGCCATTTCTTTCCGCTCCGCACTTCCGCTCATGATCGCTCCATGGCCTGAGCCCCTGCACTCCGCTCCCGACAGCGGCGAAGCCTAACGCTAACCCTCAGCCTCAGGCACTCGTCGGCTCGTCGCGTCGCCTCCTCCCTTCCCCAATCGGCCAATCCCCAGTTCCCCTCCCTCACTAGTCGCTGCCGCGGCGTAACCGACTTCTCCCTTCCCCTCCCTCGCCGCCGCCTCCCCCCATCCCCTCCCTCGCCACCTCCTCCCTTCCCCTCCCACGCCGCCGCCACCTCCTCCCTTCCCCTCCCTTCCCCTCCCTCGCTGCCTCCTCCCTTCCCCTCCCTCGCCATTAACCGCCGACGCCTCCCGCCGCCACCGCCTCCTCCCTTCCCCTCCCTCGCCGCGCCACCTCCTCCCTTCCCCTCCCACGCCACCGCCGCCTCCTCCCTTCCCCTCCCTCGTTGCATCCTCCCTTCCCCTCCCTCGCCATTAACCACCGACGCCTGCCGCCGCCACCGCATCCGCAACCACCGCATCTCCCGCCGTGTGCTGCGTCGAGGGGGAAAACTGGACGATCTGGAATCCAGGTGAAATCTCATTCCTCACTCGTCCCCCAATTGGAATGTTGTATGCTATGTGGACGATCTGAATTATGTGGCTTGGCTTTCCATCTCGTTATTGTTATCGATGCTTCTTTCACTCTGAAGTACAGTAGTTGTGAACAATCTGGGGGCTTACTGGTATTTTGATGGCTGGAATAACAAGTAGAAAATTGTGGTTGAAACATGTGGCAGTTGTCGAAACTATGAGAAATACTGGAGGATGTGAAGCATAAGCATAACAATTGTGTTTGACTACAGAATCAAAGTGGTTTTTAGCTGTATGAAGCATAAGCATATCGTTTGCTCAATTCAGTTGTGTTAGTATATAACTTTTGGCCCTAACTACACCCTTATATTTTGCAGGTGTCTCTTATTTATGTTGTATTAATCGCTGTAGTTCTGCAACGACTGCCAATAAGCTTTTCTTAGGTATTGATGCACACACTTTACTTCGATCAATTGGTGATCATACACCATGTTGGATTTTGTTTATAGACATAGTTTCTTGTGTATAATCAGCATTCACCGACAAAGAAAGCCGACTAAGGAATCAGAAGAATTCAAACTCTGGTGGAGCAAAAGTTTGAAAATCTTGATATAGTTTAATAATTATATTTGCTGATGTGGCTCAGTGGTTGGCGTTGATGAGGCTAAAGAAGAGTTGGAAGAAATTGTGGTATGGGTTTTATGATGAATGATTGAATGTTACTGGTATATGCAGTGATATTACTGGAAGCAATATAAGGCTCTATATGTGCCTTGTTTTTCTTTTACAGTGATTTTATGATGAATGTTACTGGTATATGCAGTGATGTTACTGGAAGCAATATAAGGCTCTATATGTGCCTTGTTTTTCTTTTACAATGTTATGCAATACAGTCATTTCATCAATTGTAAGGCTATCTATTTGGTTTACAATATTAAGGCCTCTTCCTGTTCTTTTGCTCACAATGAACGCAATTATTTATCATTTCATCTGAGAAATTCATGGTATCTCTGGAGATTTTGAACATTGTTGTTTATCATGGAAAATAAGTAACCGGAACTTGTTTCTATTTAAAGTATCTTCATAGTACAGTAATTTTGCATGTCACCCAATGCCCAAGATGAGTAGATTAGTTATCTAATATATATAGATTATAGATGATCGATTCCTGCAAAAGTGTGACGTTGCTAAATACTGGAGCTGTTGTTTTTAAAATAATTTTGTGAACAAAGATTGCAATAAACAAAGTTTGGTGCTCGTTGGAATGTGCATTTTACAATGCCCTATATTACTCGGTGCCTTGCTCTGCCACACATTTGGATAGATTGATCCCTTGACGTTCTGCGACTTGGTTGCTTTTATCAGTTGGATCGTGACGAGGATCTAATAATCCTCATTTTATCTTTTATCTATAATTCTTATTATGGGTAAATATGATATCACATAGTCTCCAGAAGTACCCCTTATATTTATAAGGGGGAGGCCTACCAAGTGATTGCAAGATCTTCTACAATCACCCCCATAGTCGTAAGTCTTACTACGACTATGTCATGGTCGTAAGTCCTTCTACGACCACTACCTGGTCGTAAGTCCTTCTACGACCATTACACAGTCGTAAGTCCTTCTACGACTATTGCCCAGTCGTAAGCTCTACTACGACTTATACCCAGTCGTAAGTCCTACTACGACCAAGTAAACCATGACCACCTTATAATCAAACCTACAAGCGAGTGGGTCTAATTGATTAAGGAATCCGAACGGTCCACACGCACTATTATTCCGCGTAATAATAGTGCTTAAATACCCCATTACCTCTGAAAGATAACTGCCAGACGGTGTGAAGAAGCCAATGCGCCGGTAATTACTGCCATCATGCGCCCATTACTGGCTTAATTAGACGCCTCTTTCGCAGGACAAAACGGCTACTCCTTCACGACTATATAAAGACATCAATCAGAGGGTGAAAGAGAGGGCAAAACAGAGCGAGTCAAGGAGAAACACAAGTACTGTTCTCTGTAATAGTCCTAGTTTCGGGCTTGATCATCGAGAATACAGTCAATACCATACACACACACAGGAGTAGGGTTGTTATTCTCCCCGGAGAAGGCCTGAACCTGTCTAAACATCCCGTGTCAACCACTCTGCGTGATTTCATCTCTAAGAGACCCCCCGAATCAAATAATCTTTACGTAAGATCGGTTCTAATACACCGACAGATCGTTTTAAGAGTTCTTGGTTATATACTATTGTTAGAGCATCCTTTATCAAATGCAGGGAGCATATCTAATCTTGCTGGACGATTTCGAATATTAGTATATTACTGCTGGTAACAAAGATCAGATACAGGCATACATCCATACAGGTATACAGAAATACTGCATGTGCTCACTTGGTTCATTATCAGTTATCACATCCACATTTTTCTTATTCTGTTCTTTTATAACAACAAACTACTTCTTGATTTTGCTATTTGTAGAGTATTGAGAATTTTAGATGACTGCTGCAAGTGGAAGTGCAAGCATGTGTGCTAGCACAGGAGCATCCCCTGCTGCTGCTACCACAGCAGTTGGCACGGGCCACTCGGCGCCAATGCCACCACCACCGAATGTTGGTGCATTGGTGGCGTGTGAGACAGCCACAACCACTGGAGGTCTAGGACATGTTGAAGTAGATGAAGAGACTTGCACGGGAGAAGTTGAACCTGCTGTGAAGAAGCGGAAGAAGTGTACCTCTAAGGTTTGGGAGTACTACTCTAAGTACTCGGTGACCGTCCCAACAAGAGATGGGGGGGGAGAAACAAGTTTGGGCGAAATGCAAGAAGTGTCCTCACAAAGCTCGAGCTGAGACCTCAAGGGGAACTAAGGCATTGTGGAATCATGTGGGATTCAAGCATGCTATAAAGTAAGGCCAACAACAGCTGCAATTTGAGAATGACGAAGATGGAGAAAATAGTTCAGTTCCAACTTTTCTATGGTTGAGCATGAGCAATTTGAGAATGACGAAGATGGGATTCAAGCATGCTATAAAGTATGATGCTGAAGTTAGCCTGAAGAAGTTCTGTTTGGCACTAGTTATACATGAATATCCCTTTTCTATGGTTGAGCATGAGTACTTTATTGATTTCATCAAGTCTCTGCGTCCTGGTTTTTCGTTCAAGAGTCGCATAACCACTAGGAAAGAGATATTGGACATGTTTGGAGATGAAAAGAAGAAGTTGTATGAACAACTAAAATCTCTTTCTTGTCGATTTTCCTCAACTATGGACATGTGGACATCTAATCAAAATAAAAGGTTATATGTGTATCACTGTACATTGGATAGATGATAACTGGCATATGCAAAAAAGAATTGTTAAATTCATTCATGTGAAAGGAAACCATACAAGAACTAATCTAGCAAATGAATTTATCAAGGGTGTCATGTCTTGGAACATTGAGAAGAAGTTATGTGCTCTCACTCTAGACAATGCATCATCCAATGATAAATATGTTAGACAAGTTGTAGTGGAGCTTAATAAGCGTTCTCCCTTGATATGTGATGGTGTTTTTTTCATGTGAGATGTTTATATCACATACTTAACCTTGTCGCTCAAGATGGCTTAAAAGTAATTGCATATTCAGTTCAAAATATTAGAGCTACTATTGTTATTGTGAAGAATTCTCCATTACAATAAGAGGAATTTCAAAAGTGTGCAGTAGAATGCGACTTTGACAATAAATCTGGTCTTCCATTGGATGTGCCTACAAGGTGGAACTCCACATGAAATGTTGAGTCATGCTATTTACTACAGGGGAGCTTTTGAAAGGTTCTTGTTTTTGAACAAGGGTAAATATGAGAAGTGTTCTCCAACAAATGAGGAATGTGATATGGCATATGCATTATGCAAGTGTTTGCAGAAATTCAATGATACTACTATGATATTTTCTGGAAATCAATATCCAACAGCAAATCTGATTTGGTGGAAGTTTAGTGAGATTAAGATGGCACTTGCAGAATGGTGTGAAAGTGCTGATGACACTATTTCTTGTATGGCAGAGGCTATGAAAGCCAAATATGACAAGTATTGGGACAAGTCGAACATGTCTCTTGCTGTGGCATGCTTTCTTGATCCAAGATACAAGAAAAAGTTGGTGGAATATTTTATGGGGATGATTTATCATGAGAGGGATGCCCATGAAGTTAATCGCTTTATGGATGTTGTGAACAAATTGTTCCAAGCTTACTTGTCCAGCACTCCTGAAGTTTTAAAGCATAATTCTAAAGAAGAGCCTTCTAATCCACATGGTGATGTTGACTTGGGTATTCATGACATTGAACAGTTCTCATATGAGGATGCAGCTGTGATAAGTTGTGATATGAATGAATTGGAGCTATACCTTAAAAAAAACCAATTCGATGGGTTGATCCTACTGGTAAGGGTGCAGAGTTTGACATATTGTTATGGTGGAACACACATCAAGGGGCTTTTCCTGTTCTCTCACGACTAGCTCGTGACGTGTTAGCTATTCGAGTATCAACCGTTGCTTCAGAGTCGGCCTTTAGTGCTGGTGGGCGTGTTGTTGATCCATTTCGTAGTCGACTAGAGCCCGAGGTGGTTGAGGCTCTAATTTGTACCAAGGACTGGACAACTTCATCTAGGAAAGGTAATAATAAGTAATTTAGTTTATAGTTTATACTACTTTCAACTTTACTATCTAACTTTGTGTTATTTAAAAATTTCAGGTTCTAAGGAGAAGATAGTATCACTTGTTGATGAGTTGGATTTGGAGCTGGAGGATAAACAATGTGCTACTACAAGCATGAACGAGGAGGTTTGATAATTATTTTTAATTATGTACCTTTCTAATTCTAGTTTGGATCTATTATTGTAGGATGAGATGATGACCGAGGCTGAGATCGACTGAGGCGTGGTCTACTTACTTACTTAGCACTTACTATTACTACTTGGCTACTTATTGTGCAACTAGTGATGTACTTGACTATGGCTATTGGCTAGTTGAATTTTGGACCGTATGAGAGTTGCGACTTGCTACTTGCTTCATTGCTTGTTAGTACCTTAATTACAATCTCTAACTTATGCTATGCATATGCTTTTCATTATTTTCTATTTTCAGATTTTGAATGCTTTTTTGTTATGTAAGAACTTTAATTACAATCTTCAACTTATGCTATGCACATGCTTTTCATTAAAAATCATCGGCATAGATAGAAATTGAAGTGATTTTGTTGATTCTAGCAACTTATTAGTTACTACTACTTGTTTAACTAGTTAACTACCATTTGTTATCGTGTGATGTATTTAAATTCGCTTGTTAAACTACTAATCTAGTTGTATTTTGGCCATGTAGTATAGTTGATTGATATTTATTTGTGTGATATATATGGTTTCTATTTTCGCGCAGTATCCGATTAATTATTCGTGACCGACACAATCCGTATTCGGTTAGGCATGTATTCGGTCCGTATTCGTGACCGAGACTATCCGCATTCGTATTCGTATTCGTATCCGGCACTGTCCGTGTCCGATTTCGAATCCGAGAAAAAAATATGAAAAATGATACGAGATGGACGATATCCGTCCGTATACACCCTAGTGACACGGACGGTGTAGGCGTGGAGCAGCGGAGGCGAGTGGCGTCCATGGTGGAGGAGGGAGGCGGCGCGAGGGGCCAGTCGGAGCAGGAGGCGCGCGTGCGCCGTGCACAGGACCGCGGTCAGGCGAAGGCGCAGGCGGGCGCCGTGCGCGGGACCACGGGCGAGCGGCCGGGGACGGCCTGGACAAGCTCACGAGGGCGTCGTACGGCAGACATTTCCGAACACTCGATAACACTGCGGCGTCACGACTCATCTGCGTTCTGAAATTATACGCTTCTTTTGTATGGAATTCCTAGCATAAACTAGTCCAAATCAAAGCATTTGTGTCCCAAACTAGTAGTAGTACGCATCCCTATTATTTCTTCATTGGATTTGTGAGCTGTGGTTGGTCGTTAGTGACGTGCGCTGGATCCGATCATGAATACTGTTGATGAATATGGCAATCGACAACAGTGTGGTCAAGACATGGGACCATCGGTTCATCATGCCCTTTCCCCTTTCTTTTTATTTTAGGTGGGGCCCACGCCCAAAGTTTCCCGGGAGTCCGGGCCCACATGCAGGCTATGCAGCTAGCTCTTTCTTTCGCGAGGGCCCCGCGGCGGTCAAAGGAAGAAAGGCGACAGTCAACGGGAGGGGGGGGTGCCATTACCTGGCATTAGAGTGCACGCATTCCAATGGGCAGAAGGGAAATGCATGGCAATCGGCAGGTGACGGAAACGGAAAGATAAGACGACAAGGTGGCGTGGCAATGCACTTCGTCGGGCTGGCTGGACGCAGCGGGCGTAGGCGTCGCAGAGCCAAGTTTTTGGGCTCGTTTGGGGCGAGTTTCGGCGACGTAATAGTAAAATATAATATTCTTTGTACAAAGTGTCGCTTGCAGTGTATTTTAAATGTGGCACAGATCTGTCGCGTGTTGGGCACCGAGTGCGCTGCACCGGCCTCTCGCGCCCCCCGTGCCCTGCAGGTTGCCGCACGTTGTCGTGGTGTCGTCATTTGCCCTGCCACTCACCCGGCACTGCACTACACGCACCCGGAGACAGGACTTTGAGGAATTAAGGTTGGCACCTGCGCTGTTGTTACAAGTGTAGTGTTTGCACAATTAATTTTTCGGATGAGATGATGTCATATTAAATAGAGAATAATTTAGGAATTAAATCTAAAAGATAAAATTTCATCTCCGACAACAATGTAGGTGTGAATTACATGGCGCGTAGGGTTTTATTATGTGCATTCGTTTGTCCCGCTACTCGTACGGTAGAAACGACAATATGCACGAATCATCAACCCGATCATACGTATGATATATGTGCGCCTTTTGAAATCGAAAAAAAATAGTAGATCAAAAAAAAGTCAGTCTCGAGGACTCACATGTGTCTTTCCCTTGTCTCCTGCAGACCTGCAGGCGCAACTCGTTCCAAAAGCTACACAACCACCTAAACAGTTTGCAATATTTATTCTACGTTTTTCTACATCACAAAAGCAACTACACTTTCGTAATACTTTTTCTAATTATGCTACCTAATCAGTGGCCAATTAAGAAACTACTAAATTAATAACGAATAAGAAATCTAATTAAACAGTTAAGGAACTACTAAATTAATAACGACTATACTCCTAACATTGTAAGAATATAATTAAACAGTAGTTACGCAATTAATAAACATAATGCATGCAAAAAAAATACTTCTTCACGAAGATCTTCGTTTGATGTAGAACTTTTCTACTAATACAACAGCTAAACACCAATCTAAACTCTCTCAAATCGACAACAAAATCGAAAAAGACGTTCAGCCGAACGCTCTATCTCTCTAGCTCGTTCGCCCGCTCCTCTCTACCCCTCTGCGCCGAGCGATTGTGGGGGTTGAGAGCGACGACCGCGGGCAGTGATGTCCAGGCCTCTGGGTGAGCGGCAGGGGCGCGACTAGCTGACCAAGACGTGACCGAGCGTGGATGTTGATGTGACGCGTGGGCTTGACCTGGCGTGCCAGGTGCGGTGCAGTGTGTCGGGCACGCGGCAACCCCAATGCGATGGAGCCGCAAGGGCGATAGGATGTGTGAACAGTAGGGGACACAGAGGCGACCAGGCAACACAACGATAACGTGACAGCAGACCTGAGAGCACGTGGCAGTAACCTACGGGGCATAGGGGACGCAACAGGTTAGTGCACGACACGTGGCCTGTCGTGCTCTGAGTGAGCGATAGGCTCGTGCCACGCTCCAGTGTTGCAAGCGACATGCGTCGCTTGCCCCTACGCCCATAGTGCCATTTCTCCAGAGGAGTTAGATTTGTTATTTCATCACAAAAACGTGTTTAAAAAAACTAGTGCTCCTGCATGCAGCAGCAAGACTGAGAGAGATCCAGATCCTCAGCAGCACTGCAGAAGGCAATCATGCAAACAGTATTTCAAGAGAATGAAAACGAACAATACTCCGTTGTAATTCTGTAGCAACAATGGGGAAAAATTGTAATAATTTACTAAATTGAAAAAACATTATCGATTGATCTGGACCTTTAGTTTTTGATTGAAACAGTGAGATATCGCTTTTAATATCTATTACTGTAGATTATCAACATTGACTACTTCAAATGCAGATCTCAATCCGCCCCATACCATCACAGGTCGGCGCAGGAGTAGTACACTCCGTCCTACCAATAGGCGGCAAGCAACCGGGTCAGGTGCCCAGGCAGGCAGCGTCGCATTGGATTCGCTTCTCGGTGCTTTCCTTCCCTCCTACTGCTTGTACTAATTCTATCCCCCCTTCCTTCTGGGAAGAAGAGGTGTCATCGTAGTTCTGAATTTGGTGGGTTGGAGCAATAAACAATTGGCTATGCCAGCCGAAACCGTGAGGGTACGTGGCACTTTTCGCTTTGTACTGATATACATCGTCTTCTATACAACAGTGAGTAATGACCCATGTCCTGTGTTATGTGTAAGCAGGGGCTAATATGTACACCAAGGGAGGGACCCGAGATGGAGCGGCTATTTCCACACTTTGACGGCGCCATCTCTGCTGCCCGATACCAACCTGTGGCTCGAAAAATTGACGGACGCCAGCGCGAGGATCGCGTCCCGGTGGCAGCCGGCGGAATCCGCAGCGGCGATCGCGAGCTGCGTCTTGTGGGTCAGCCTGGACGCCGTTGTAGGCTGTTTGCACATCTCCTGCACACAACGCGATATTCTGTTAGCATCTACAGTTACCTTTGTCTTGTACATAACATAGTCTGGCTTCCTTGCAATAGTTGAGATTGAATTCACATGGCTCTCGAGTTAATTAACAGGGAAACTTGAAATAAGAAACATAAACAGCAAAGAACAACATGGAAGAAAGAACTTCTCGGCAAAGGACAGGAAGTTACCTGCACAACTTGTACTCCAAAACTGGATCTTATATCATAACACTCGTCGTTTCCAACTCCTTTCGCTGAGGGACCAGCAATACAGAAGCTTTGCTCAGGTCTTCGAAATCAACAAACATAAAAACTATTAGATGACAGGTGGGTGGGGGGGGGGGGATTATTGCAGAAGCAACAGTACATAGTAGTAATATTGAACCTGGCCTGGTCCCAGTAGCGTATCTTCAAGTCTGTTCCTCCGGTCAATAGGTCTCCCCCTGGTAAAGGAAGCAAAGAGCGGATGCCTGGAAGGCGTGGAGGCGGATCAGTCAATTCCTCAATTCTGTATTTATAATTTCCTGCTCGTCTCACATCTTTGGTGTTTGTCTTGTTAAGAGGTCTTGATGATGTCTTTGGTATAACAGCTTCATTCTCTGTGCTCGCTGTTCTAAACATCTGCATAGTGTGTTGAATTTTCGAGATAACACCATAGTGTTAGATACATCCAATTTTCAAAAGCTGCTGATACTTTTAGAACATGATATGAAGCACATGAAAGCACTGAAAAATTAGACAACTAGACATTCCACTTTCTAAATCCCGTCAGGTAATGCATCAGGAGCTTTTAAATCAGGAAATAATAGCCTTTTACTTATGAGGGTACGGGATCAGTAATTTCTCAAAGGTGAGTAAATGAGATATTCTATCAACAGACCTCAGAAAAATACTAGAACACAAAGCTATTTACTTACCTGGTGGCAGCTTCCATTCTCAGCATTCCATAGGGAAACTTCGTTGCAGCCTGCGGCAACAAAAACCAGTGGCCTTCCTGCAGAAGATATTGAGTTTGGTGGTGGTATATGCAAGCACAATTTCTCTATAGGGCCTACTGTGGAATAGTTCCATGAGTTAACAGGCAGCAAAAACCTATGATCCCACAATGTAAGAACACCTCTTGAAGACCCTGAGATGAACCAATATCCGCACTGGCCCACCACAAGTGCCGATATATAGCCCTCCTCCCGCGGGGATTTAAATGACCAAGATTCTGAATTGGTCCTTGTATCCCATTTATGGATGCCACAATGTTCAGTGGTGAAAAGGATGGTTGGGCTAAAGCTGTCTGATGAACAATTCACAACACTAAGAACTGCACCTTCTTTCATATCTTTCCTTTTTACATCAACAATGCCAGAATACCTCTCTGCAGCACTCCCAACACCACGTGCGCAGTCAACAGAAAACGAGTGCAATGTACCATCACTAGCACCAACAATAACCCGCGAAGTACCACGAAGCATTGTTGTACATAGAGCTCGGCTACTGCCCAGGCTATATGTTAACCTAGATCTGAAGGCAATGTCCTTTTCCAACCTTCTTGTATCCCATATCTTGATACTTGAGTCATCCGAAGCAGTCACAAAAAAGGTATTGTCGTCTGATACAGCAATATCATTGACAGACAAGCGATGCTCCTGGAGATGTGCCACTAGAACTCCACGAGGCCTCCAATCTGTCTCTGGAGCCACTGTTGATCTGGTGAAGGAGGGCGATCCTGCAGTCTCAGAGCTGGAGAGGCTATCACTTGGCGTAGAGGAGCTGCTCTTCATTGAGTCACTGATGCTTAAATCTCGGTGCTTGCTACTGAAATGGTTCTCTCTAGTCTGCAGGCCTTGAACTGAACTTGATAAACCCGGGTGCCGATTAATTTCCCAAGGCATGTTTAGGCCTTGAACAGAATAAGATGGTATTCCTTTAGATAATCCATCGTAAAATGAACTAGCCCCAGCAGATGCATGTAGTGCAAAGCCAGAATATAACGATTTATCAGAAGAAACTGAATCTTTGATGTCCAGAGACACGTTGCTGGACAAATTAGATCTTCTCAACCTTGCAGCATCTTCAAGAGCGGTTGAGGACACACTTTGTGTTGTAGCAGGATACCTTCCACCATGTACTGTCAGTTCTTTTTTACTATCACCCTTCAGTAAAATGTCTCCTGTGTCCTGGGCATCCTCTAAAGCTTGGCATAAGACTGATTTCGAGACTGGAGGCTTAAGACATGAAAAAAGAGCAGTTTCAGAAGACAATGAAGGTGGCTCCCTGTGTAGAAAATGCCTTAGATGTGGAGAAAGGTACACATAAGTATCAACAGGCCCCATGTTCTCACTACAAGCAGCAACAAGTCTTACAGCAGACCGTTTAACCCATTGTATTGGATGACAGAGCAGGGGAAGAGCCTTTCCAAATAGGTTAACAATTACCCTTTTCCTCAAATAACCACTTTTGCACAGCATGCTCAAGCAATCAAGTACGTTTACAAGCACAGCCTCCATATCATCACCTAGTGCCTGTTCAAGATAGGGCAAGAGATAATCCTCAACACTTCTTGAACCAATAAAATAGCAAACAATGGCAATTTGACCAAAGTAAACTGCACGGAGCTGCTCATCATGGTCATTGAGAAATGCTGGAAGAATAGGAAGAAGAAAATCATTACTTTGTCTGTGCCCAAAGAAGTAACACAAATAACCTATATCTTGCAGAAGAGCTCTACGGACATTAGGTGTCTGCTTTGGTCCCATTACCAACTCTTGCACTATGTCATAAATACATCTCCTCAGATGTGCAAGTTGACCATCGATTTTATCTTGCTGCTTCTTCGCTGGTGATTCTGCAGACTGTGATACAATAGCTACCACTGATTTGTCTAGAGGCCCAGTATCAACTATGCTCCGAGAACGAAGCAGGAATCTATAAGCTGTTAAAGCCAGCTTAGAAATGTTGCTAGCATAGCAAACTCTAACACTCTCCTCTGTATCATCAGGGAGCAAAGAGAGCATTGGGAGGATGTACTCTGGGAATATCATTGCATCGCTGATAGGAAATTCTTGAACAAGACAAAGAACGTCAGACAAGGTTTCCAAAGCAGCGCAGCGGACTATGGCAACTGGATCTGAAAGCATTGCAATAACATAGGGAATAACCAGCTGTAAGCGACTATCATCATCTATGTATGTGGAAGAAATCTTCAGAAGAATGAGACTGGCCCTTCTCAGCTCTGGTTTTTTGACACTTCGTATGCATGAGCAGAGTAATGAGGCAAGCAAGACCATGCCTTCACAGCTCTCCTTGGAATCCGTCTGCTGAAAGATGTCAAAACTATAGGTATCCGATTGGCCATCATAACCAGACACTAAGGCTCGTACGTTACTCTTTGAGATCTTCTGCACATGGGATACATCATTGTTCTGGCCCATCAAAACACTTGCAGTTTGTCTTCCTGCTTGATTTTTTCTATTAACCTGCTGCAAGGACTGAATAACATTTGCATGGGAAGCATTTGAAGCAACATAATGGTCTGTGTATTGTTTGGCCTTTGTGCCTGTATGGCTGTTCCTTTGCTCCACTTCCTTGAGGAGGAAATTGAGATCTCCAGCAATCTGCTGATGGTCTCCAGGAATGTTTTTCTTGACTACAGATGTGCTTTTGGCATATTCTCTTGGTGCGTTTGTAATTTGCCCTCCGATGCCTTTCTTCCCAGATAATTCACTATGCTCAGACACAATAGCAGATCCTTGGATTTGTTCAATTTTTGAGCCACTTATTATTATGTCATGTATCCGTTCAAAATTTTCTTGAGTCTTCACAACCTGTAATAAGAAATGTATGTTAGGATGGTCATGGTGAACAGTTGCAGATGGACCAGAATATTAACAAACTTAAACGATCCTTACCCTAGCATCCGAGTCAAGTGGAACAATATCTGAGAAAAACTTGTGCAGAAATCTTGAAAAATAGATTGGGAAAACAACATATTCATCTTTTGCAAATAGCTTTTACACGGTAGCCTTTCTTTTGGGTCTAACTGGATCATGTGAAGCACCATGTCTCGGATACCAGCATCTTGTATCTGCAAGCACAAATTAATAGTAACCCACTTTGTCTTCTGATAGAATGATAGATGCAACAGTAGACATATAGAACTGATGGTATATCTCAATGGAATGCAGCAATCCTAATGTCAAACAACATCAGCAAATAGCAGCAGAATCAGTGGGATATTGCATGAAAATGAAAGCATGTTCGTATGCAAACAAGTAAGCCAAGTAGCAAACTGCCTACACCATGCATCTTTGACTACATATTTTTCACAAACGAATCGCAAACAAAAACATGTATACCTCAAGTCCCATAACTTCATATTCATTGATTTAGGTCCAGTGGTCCACAAAATATCCTAATTTTTTTGTCCTTCTGACAGACCACAGGAAGGTGGAAGTACTTTCAGGTATGCTCGTGGATGTTACGACGTCGCCAAGGCGTCATGGCAGTCCGCGCGGGCGGATGGGAGCAGGGATAAAAAAACCGGCCGGTAACCGCCGGTTACGGTTACCGGCCGGTAACCGGTTTACCGGTCGGAACCGGTAAAAAAAAAAACCGGCCGAAATTTTTAAATTTTGAATTTGAATTTTTGACTCCATAATGTCCTTCCCTAGTTGGTTTAGGCATTCTTATGCTAGATTATGTATTGAAACATTAGTTTTTAGTATATTTAGCATTCTTAAAACATAAATGAGGACTTTTTATGTACAACTTGAAACACTTTCTCATTAATTGGATTGCATGCAACTATGAGAGAATTGGATTGCATCATTATTTGCTCAGGATTGGATTGATTCTTTAATCCTATACTTTCAAATCATTTAGTGACGCGATATGATTAATAAGAGATACGAAAAAGTATTTGCTAATAGTTTGTTCAGCGACACAGGTTTCATATGTATGATTACTAGTATCAACTATGAGAGAAACATTTTCTCATTAATATTTGCATTGTTCCAAATTTAAATTTTATAATTACCATTTTCACCATTTCCGGTTTTTCCGGTTTTTTTCCGGTTTGACCGGTTACCGGCCGGTAAAATTTCGAATTCAAAAATTCAAAATTTGAATTCGCACCGTTTTTCGAAATTTCCGAATCCACGGTATCGATTCACTTCATCTGCAGTAGGGATTTCATCCGATCAGATTTCGATCCCTGGATGGGAGTACGCCGTGGAAGCTCGCCTCGCCCCTCTAGGCAGGCACCCAGGAATTCGCGGCGTCCACAGCGAGCGTCTAGGCGGGCGCCTTGGCGGCTTGGCCAGCTAGCAGGGGGAGTCTCGGCGGGAAAAGTGGCTCTCGGTTCAGCTGAAAATGAGTGAGAGAGAGAGAGAGAGGCGACCACATGGAACCCTAGCCGCCACCCCCGCCCCTCATAAGTGAAATCTTTCTCGGTTTGAAATTTTTACCGAAGGGGACCGGTAAGGCCGGATACCGGCGAAAATCGGAAATTTCGGCCGATTTTTTTTTTAAAAAAAATTGAAATCTTCGATTTTGAAAAAAAAAAAATCAAATTCGAACATAATTCGTGCAAATTCGTTTTTTTTTGACAAATTTTATCAAAACCAATTTTTCGCCGCCGGTTTTAATTTCTACCGGCCTCACGTGAATACACCGACATCTGCGCAGAATCGCTAAATTTCACGTAAAATGTTTTCATCGCCTCATTCTTGCCGAACGACGACATGAGCTTCCTCCTCCACTCCTCCGACGCGGATATTCTTCTTCTTCCTCCGCTCTACTTCTTCCTCGCCACATTGCTGTTGGCATTGGCGAGCTTCCTCCTCCTCCACTCCATTTGACACTAGGAACTCTTCTTCTTCCTTTTCTCTGCTCCCGATGGCGACGTGCTCATCCTTCGTTCTTCTTTCTTCCTCTGCTAAGGCAAGCCGCTGGCAAGGTCTCTCCGGTCTCCACCGCCTCCAAGCTCCCTCCGTCAAGGCCTCAACGAATCTCTCCACTCTCCAGATCTGCAGGTGTGCTTCTCTCTGCTCTGCATTCCCAATCTGCTGCATTGCGTGCCTCTGCCCTCTGATCTGATTTGTTGCATTCCCGATATGTTGCATAAACCCCTTTAGGTCGCCGTTTCTCGGCTTAAGGACACCTCTTAGGCGCTGTGGTCCACAAGTACGCCGTGGCAACCATGGGTATGCTGAAGTAGATTGTGCTATTTATTGGCATTTGATAGTGTAAAATAACTCACGCGAAAGACCCTTGAGGTTGTTACTCGCTGGAGTCTTGCTGTTGGTGTTAGCAAGATCCTTACTCTCATGGAGAGGATGACACTTGGAGATGAGGCAATTTTTCTTTGTTTATTTCTAACACAATGCCATGCCAACTGAGGGTTGGGGATACATATTTATAAGTCGCCAACCACCAAGCATATGCTAAGATGCTATCCTAAGATGTTGTCCTATGACAGTCAAGATGTTGTCCTTAAAGTCGTTGTCCTATGATGGTCAAGATGTTGCCCTATGACATCAAGATGTTGTCCTTAAAAAGCTTTGTCATAGGACAGTCAAGATGCTGTCCTATGACAGTCAAGATGCTGTCCTTAAAGCTGCTGTACAAACCTACCCCACAAAGACCACAGTACAGGGACTTATTCATCATTCTCCCCCTAAGTCTTGTGCGTCGTCTTGTGGGAGAGTTGAACCATCCCGATCCTAGAGCGAGCTCGAGGAATTTTACCTCCCAAGAGGCTTGTTGAGCAGTCCGCAAGTCGATCCGTGGTGTTGATGTAGCTCGCCTGATGCTCGCCTTCATCAAATGACCTCGGATGAAGTGGTACTTCACCCGGATGTGCTTGCTCCGTTCGTGGAAAACGGGTTCTTTGCGAGCGAGCGGACTTGTCATCCACCCCGAGCGCCACCGCTTGATGTCTCTGCCGAGGAGATCACCAAGCGATCGAGCGAGCAGGCGCTGAGTCGAGCGGTGGAAGCCGCTATGTACTCGGCCTCACACCGACAGGCCACCACCGCCGCTTGATCGATCGCCACTAACGAGGCACTTGCCGAGGAAGAAGAGAATCCCGCTTGTGCTCTTCTTTGGTGTCGATGTCGCTGCGTGGTCATTGTCATTGCATTCGGCGATGAAGTCGCCACGGGACACCTCGGGTAGTGCAAGCCGTGGTCGGAGGTGCCCGCAACGTAGCGGAGGATCCTCTTCACGGCTTCTTGATGCTCGTCGTCGGCCATTGCATGAACCGACCGACGAGCCGACGGCGAACGCCAAATCTGGACGCGTGTGGGACGAGGTAGCGAAGGTCGCCCACGATCTGCGCCGATCTCGCGTCGCGTCCGCCTCCTCCGCCGTGCTCTCACGACTCGGCTTGACCTCTCCTCCATAGGAGTGTGGGGTGGGTTGCGATCGATGAGCCCGCCCACTTCGACGGTGCGCTTGGCGAGGGCCGTCTGCCAGAAGGAGATATGGGAGCCGTCCCGTGGACCTCGATCCCGTGTAGAAGGAGAGGAGCCCCAAGTCGCTCATCCGAAGGCGGTCTTCATCTCGCCTTGAACGCTCGACCTCGCCTCCTTGGGCCGGTGATCAGCAGTCGTCGGCGACGACGCCACCGCCAGGCGTTGCGCCTTTGCCCCGCCGTGAGACCGCTGACCTGCGTGTGCGCTCTGCTGAACCCCATTTGCTTGAGGTGGAGTCCGACTTAGCGTTTTCAGCTCGTGGTGCTGCCGCAAGCCATGAGGGCCTTGCGCAGCGGAGAACCTTGCCCTCCTGCTGGGGATGACGAATCCGTGGCCACGACGGACGTAGGCCTCCTCCTTCAAGTCGCCGTTGAGAAGGCGGACTTGGCGTCCATGTGATGGACGCGCCAATCCTCCCGGGCCGCAAGCGCGAGGAGAAGACGAACGGACTCCATGCGCGCGCGCGACGGCGCGGCGTCATCGAAGTCGACCTCTCGCCGCATGAAACCTCGTGCCACCAAGCGAGCCTTGTGCTTGATGATGGCGCCGGCTTCATCCCGCTTCAGCTTGAACACCCACTTAAGGGTGATTGCTCGGTGACCGGCAGGAAGATCCGCCAGCTCCCACGTCCGGTTCGCCGACGGCGTCCATCTCGCTTCATCGCGACACGCCATGCCGCGTCTCCCTCCGCCTCGGCGAAGGAACGAGGCTCGCCGTCGTCGCACGCCAAGTGCAGCTCCGCCTCGAAGTCGTGCTGCGCCAGTCCAGGGATGGGCTGCTCGCCGAGGATGTTGTCCATGGTACGATAGCGTAGAGGCTCGTCGTCGTGGTAGGCGTCGACGCGGTCCTCGTCGTGAGACAATGAGTAGCGAACTCCACCATGCGCCGCGTCGTGGACCGGCTATTGGGGCCGATCCGGTGGTGTGGCCTCGGTGCGAGGAGAGTGGTGGCCGGTGCGGAGAGGCGTGGCGTGGCCGGCGAAGGTGGTGGAGCACTCGCCGGAGCTGGTGGCGAGCAAGGTGTCGAGGTGGACGAGCTCGGTGAAGACGAGCTGCTAGCTCCCCCGGCTCTCTCGAAATGGACGTAGTCGACAACAAAGTCCCTGAGAGTCGAAGTCGAACCGTCGTCCACCGCCTTGTCCCACGCCGGCCCGCCGCCGTCGAACACAACGCCACGCGAGATCGCGGACGCTTGTGGTGACGGTCGAAGATGCGGTGAGGCCTTCGAGCCTCCGCGTAGCCGATGAACACTCCCGAGTGCTCGTCGCCGAGCTTACCGATGTGACCAAGCTCCTTGGCGAACGCGAGAGCCAAGACCCGCAAGTGGGAGACCGCCGGCTGCGTCCATGCCAAGCCTCGACGGCGCCCCGCCATCGAGCGCCTTGGTAAGCGGCGGTTGAGGATGTAGACGGCCGTCACCGCCGCTCTCCCGAAGACGGTAGGCATCCTCTCGCTGAGGAGGGCGAGCCATCCCCACAACCGTCTGGTTGCGCGCGCCGACGACACTGCTCTGCTGCGGCTGCAGGGTCAGAGTAGTATTGAATGCCCTCATCAATTGAAGATCGACGATGGTCGGCCGCCGTGAATTCGCCGCCGTTGTCTGTGCGCGCAAGAAGAGACTGCAGCCTTGCGCCACGCTCGCCTCGCAGCGACTGCAGGCGCTCGATGGCGTCCGCAGACCTCTCCTTTCCGCCGAGGACCATCACCCACATGTAGCGGGAGAGATCGCCGACAAGCGAAGAAGTAGCGTCGTCCTCCCGGTGTGGCGGTGTCACCGCCACACAAGTCCCCGCACGAGCTCGAACCTCTCCTTGGCTCTAAACTCTTTCTTTGAAAAAGAGTCGCCGCCGCCGTCAACACGCAGACGTCGCAGAATCGCTCCACATGGTCAAGGCACGGCAGCCTCGCACCATTTCCATGGCACCGAGCCGCCAGTGGCCTCGGAAGTGAAAGGTGCCCAAAGCGCTGCGTTATCGCACGCCTCGTCGTCCGACGAGCGGCGAGACAGAGGGTTGTGCCACCGCAGACGTGAAGCATGTAGAGTCGATTTGCGTCTCTCGTTACCTTGGCAAGAAGGCGACGACGAAGATCCCAAATCCAGAAGACCGTGCTCGATCTCGACACGAGCCGTTTCATCGAGCCGTCCCAAGCCGATGATGGAGTTCCGCAGATCGGGGATGTAGTAGACGCCGGTGAGCGACTGTGCTCGCGGACATGGTGGTGAAGATGACGGAACCGACGCCCTTGATTTCCACGCAGAGGCCCCCAAACTTGACGGAGCCTCGGACGCCGAGTCAAACTCGGCGAAGAACTCCGCTGACCGGTCATGTGATGGGCGGCGGCGGTGTCGAGGCACCACCCGTCGATCTTGTCGTTGCGAGCCGAGCCGAGGAGGCATGTGCTTTTGGCTCGTCAAGGTGGAGAGAGCCATCTGCGGCCGGGTGCGTGGAGGTAGTTCGATGCTCGCATGAGCAATGAACGAGCCCGCGCCTCCTCCTCTCGCTGCGCGACGTGGGCTGGCCGCGTCGTGCCGCCGACAATCCTCGCCCAATGACCAAGCTTGCCGCAGATTGTGGCAAGAGTCGTCTCGTCGGCGGCTTTGCTTGCCGATGGCGCCGCCTGGCGCCCACGATCATTACCTCGACACGTCCTCGCGCCCATGCTCGGCGTCTTTGCGCGCTTGCCGCGCTTGCCATGCTTGCTGCCGCTGTCGTGGAAGAAGGCTCCTTCTTCCCGTCACCTTGGCCGGCGACCCATCGTTCCCGAGCGAGGAGGAGCTTCCGCCAATGGAGACGGGTCCCGAGAGGCGTTGTGGCTCATCGCCGCCAACAACCTTGAGGCGACCCAACGCCTCGATCGTCATCGTGGAGAGGTCCAAAGAGACTCGATCGAGCGGCCGTCGCTTGTACTTCTGGGACGCGGCGGAAGAGCTTTTCCACGCTCTCTCCTCGCCGTAGGTGTCGTCGCCGAATCGCACGGCCGCAACAGAGTGTTGAGACGGAGAACAAAGTCATCCATGTCCTCACCGCTTGAAAGCCAAGTGCTCCCACTCCGCGCGAAGTGCTCGCAATGTAGACTTGCGCGCGCGGCCGGCTGCCGATGCGCGTCTTTGCGGCGATGGCGTCCCAAGCCTCTTTGGCGATCCGCTTGTTAGTAGCGAAGCGCATCTCGCGGCGGATCGCAGGTGATGAGAGCATCCGGCGCCGTCGATCCGGTCGAGTCGACGTCGCCGTCATCGGATCGCATCCCACATATGCCGGACCGAGTTTTACCTCATCACCGCAGACCCACTCTACATAGTTGGTCTTGGTGAGGTAGGCCACCCGCCGCCGGGCCGACGCCCCGACGACGACTGGTACCGTGGTGACCATGGTACCGTCATCGGGAGAGAGCCGCGTCGCTGTGAAGGCCGCGCTCTCCGTCGACCGTCGTCGCCGCCGCGTGCCTCCTCCAGAGCGCCACCGTAGCGTCCGCCTGTCGCCGCCGCCGCTGGCGTGGCGCTTGCGCGCCATTCGCGCGCGCCGCCGCCGCTTGCCCCTCTCCAGCCGCTCAAGGTCCGCGTTGGCTGTCATCGCGGATATGGATTCTTTATTCTTTGCCTGCCAGAGCCTTGACCTCGCTGCCGCCACCACGCCGCATCTGCCGCCGCCGCCGCCGCTTCCGCCTCGCCGCCCGGCCTCCGCCATTGCCGACCTTTGACGCTTTTTCTTGGCAGCGGTGATCTCTGCCGCCGCTTCGCTCATCGCTGCTCTACGGCGAAGCTCGGCCGTCACGACGCCTGAGTGCTCGAGGCGACCGAAGGCCGAGAGCGCCTGCGGACATGGCGCGCTCTTCGGGTTGTCGCGTGGAGAGAGGTTGCTTCGACGAGCCGTCCGTCTCCAGGAGAGAGCGGGGGACGGCCGAGCTAGCTGCACGCACGGGCCGGGCCGCATGAGGCCGAGACGGAGATGAGCAAGAGATGCTCAAGCTACAGGATAGTAAGGCTCTGATACCACTTGTTACTCGCTGGAGTCTTGTTGTTGGTGTTAGCAAGATCCTTACTCTCATGGAGAGGATGACACTTGGAGATGAGGCAATTTTTCTTTGTTTATTTCTAACACAATGCCATGCCAACCTGAGGGGTTGGGGATACATATTTATAGGTCGCCAACCACCAAGCATATGCTAAGATGCTATCCTAAGATGTCTATGTGTCTATGACACCAAGATGTTGTCCTAAAGTCTTGTCATAGATCAAGATGTTGTCTATGACAGTCAAGATGTTGTCCTTAAAGCTGCTGTACAAACCTACCCCACAAAGACCACAGTACAGGGACTTATTCATCAGAGGCCTTGAGATCCTTTGGTTGGTGAATTATAAGATTGAGTACCAATTGCTCCATGATTTAACTCGGTTAATGGGAAATCATAAACATGGAAACTCCATCATGAGGTGAGGTTCTAGGATTGCAGATGATGTCTACATTGCATTAAATTCTGCAACGGATCCTGTTCATAAAAATTCATTACACAAATATTATACCATCCGTAGTAGCTACTACTCTAAGGCATAATCCAAGAGGTATGAACAGTTTGTTTTAGGACAAATATTTGGGCAGATGCACCATCCAAAGTTTATGCATCATATAGTATACATTCTCGATTCTCTTGTTCTACTTGTATCGTTATCTAATGTTCTATTCCATAATTCAAGAAGATATTGCAAATTATAGGTTTAGAATGGAATACCCAAGTAGTTTTGTGTTGCATGTGTTTTAGTCTCAAAATTATCAAGCAAGTACACTCATGGAATGAATACAGAATGAATTATTGGTCCTATTTCCATTTTTTTAAAAAAAAATACTGGTCCTATAAGCAGAAGTAACTGTGTAGGTACTCATGGAGCAACAAGGATATACAGTTGCTCAGAGGTGAGCACCAGACATGACAACCCCAAATTCTATTTTAGAAGAACCCCAGGTCCCAACTACGAAATAATTCAAAAGTCGAAACAAACAAGAGGATGAAACTGTTTAAAAGAAAGCAAGGAACAACAGAAACCTTTTCTAGGGTATGCATAGGGTCATACTGACCACGCCGATAAGCAAGAAGTTGTGAAAGTTCAAAAAGCGGCTGGCCTTCCAGGAAAAGTTCAGCAAGAACACACCTGCAAAGGAGACAAATCATTTACCATTTGATGAACAAGGAAAAAAAATCCCTCATATCAATGCACAATTAAAACATAGTAGAGTACTGCAGAAAATATAGGGAGCTAGTGGAGAAATGGAGAAAAAAAATCATTTTCTTAACCCAGAGTTCTAGCAACGACTGATCGCCTTTTGGGGTTAATCTATTCAGGCCATCAAGAAGCTAAAATACAGATGAGATGTGCAAATATTCAACATAGACAAAGCAAAAAGTACTGAGGAAAAGTCGTCCTAACTATAGCTTTTCTTTTTGAAAGTAACTCAGCTGACTTCTAACTGAACAGCACACCTTCAAGCATGAGAACAAATGATATGCAATACAAATTGGGGAAGAAGCATGCATCCTCAAATGGATCCAAATATTTTCAAATTCTTCCCCAGTCTAACAGTCAAGATAAAGTGCATCGCAGCAAAATACTTCTTGGGCAACAATGACATCTATATTGCTGATACAATGGCTAGTTTGTGCATTAACTTATGAGAATGATCTTTCCTAATCATCAAAATTAATCTGACAAGAAAGTATCGATGTCCCTTTTTGTCATACAAGAGGTCAAAAGACAATATATCCCATTAGATCAAATTGGCATGTTCAAGCAATAGATAATTGTGAGCAAACTATTATTAATATATGAGATGGAAAACATATATAACCAAAGGAAACAAAACATACCATCCACCAACTTAAAAAAGGTTTCTAACAAGACAATGTTGCATACCCGAGAGAGAATATATCCATAGATGGTTGCAAAGGTGCATCTGCTGCAACTTGGGCCTCACCACCATGTTCATAGAATCTCTGGAGAAATTGAGTTTAGTTTATTTCACAGTACAAAATAGCCACTAATCAATTAAAAAGAAGTTGTAGGAAAGCAAAGATACAACATAAAAGTATCCAACAGCACAATACGAAAATACAAAGAAATTACGAAAACACAAATACTGCCCTCAGCATCATTATACGAATTTTTTCCTTCTACATAACAGGACTACTATGTTGTGGACGTGGGCAGCAAGGCCAACGTGCACAGCAGCAGCAACTGCCCCGGCCACCCGGCCGCCGACCGTATGGGCTCAAGGCTAAGCACCACTGCTCCAGCAGCGAGGAGATTGAAGCTCATGAATGAATTCAGGGAGAAGAGTAGCAGAGTTGTTTAGGAGTTGGTCAGGACATAGTGTCTGTTGGTTAGGAAGGCCAGGGCATAGAGTCCATTGGTTAGGAAGTAGAGTCCAGAAGGAAGTAGGAAGTCAATTTGTAATTGAGTAGCAAAGCATTAGAGTAGTTCAGGAAAGGATGCAAGGAACACCCTCTATATAAGGGTGCATTGCATCTCTGTTTTGGGCAAGCAAGAAAGAAATATTTCTCTCCTCTATTTGCTATCTCTCGACCAAGGTTATTAAGTCGTAAAGTCGAGTTGAGTCGCAAGAGGGGCGACTTGTCGACTTGGTCAACTAGTCGCGATTAGCCACGACTAGTCCACAGACTAAAAAGTATTTAAACAGTGCATGTAATACTAAGTTGTATAACAATTAAACACATATACATATTGTAAATCATGAAATAAAGAGAAGAACAACATAATCACGATGATGAGTTGATTACCTACTCGTTTTGATCGTAACAAATCTTTCTTGATGAATGGCTTTCTTTGAAATTGAAGTCGGGCGGCTAGCAAATCTCGATTAGTCGCAACTAGCCGCCGACTAACCGGCAAGTCAGGCAACTAGCCCTCCTAGTCGAGTCGATGACTCTAGTCGAAGGTTGTGTACCAACTTCTCGACTAGTCGAGCGACTTAATAACAGTGGACCCCTCTAGTTCTCTCATCCCAATCTATGTCTATCTCCCCCCATCTAATACCATAATCCCCTTCAAGCCATGCCGTCTGGCCATCCTCTGCATGGAAGTTATCCCAATGTGAACCAATGTTCCCCTTCTCCATCATACTATGTATGTTATTCCATCTTCAGTAACAATGTCAAGATACATGGTAATAAATATACTATGATCCTAAGGCAGAATTACACAGAAACCCTTCTACTGCGATCTTCTTCTATTTGGCTACTCTAACCAATTTTTATTAATTTTAACTACTTGAAACAACAGGAATATTGACTGGACCCTTCTTTAAGCCCAGCAACTGTTGTTCCTACGTATCCATGTCATTTAAGCATTCAACTGCGCGTGAACCAAATCTTTATAACTAAAATTGAAAGATCATTGACATGTTCACTAGTATGTAAATGTTAAGCTAAACTGTACCCAATTCATGTGCAACATGCTTTATGCAACTACAGCTTTTCCCATAATCCAATCACAAAGCCTTCGACACCAGGTGTTCCCAATGTGGCTTCTTTTAATCAAAAGTAACTCGGAGGAAGGAACTGTAAAAAACAGGATTCTGCAGTATCTGCTGCTAAACTAATAACAATCTTAAATATAGCAATAGTAAAAGTAACTACACTAAAATACAGTAGCATAAAAAACTGAATATCACAATGGTGAAAGAAGGAAGCCAACTAAAGATGAGACCTTGACGGCAACCATTCTCAACTCACATATTGAGTAGTTGTTTTTGTTTGTTTTTTTAAACGGGGTTGAGTAGTTGTTTAAACGTATACCATCTTGCAGTTACATGCAAGATGCAAAAATGCATACCAATATTAGTGACGTGTGTAACAATTACACCCATGAGAGCAAATAAACTGAGATGCAATGAACAAAGGAGCAAGGATCAAAATCCCGGTACCGGCGCAATTCCCGGCCGGCGGCCGGTTACCGGTTTTTCCCGGTCAAATTTCATTAAATTTTGCTTAAAAATCAATCGAAATTCGAAATTTGAATTTGAAAACTCCGGAAAAACCGGCCGGGATTTCAAATCCCGCCGCCCACCGGTAAGGCCGTAACCGGCGGTAACCGGCCGGGATTTCCATCCATGCAAAGGAGCATAAAACTTTTGAACATAATTTTGATTAAGGAACTAACTTCAGGTGCTATATAGCATCTTCGCCTTCCACCAGTGTCGAAGAAGAATGAAAAATCAGATGGATCATCATCCGGTATGTAAGTTGGTTTAAAAGATGCAAAGTCCGCAAGATATAGCCAATTCCATGAAGTAACAAGAACATTCTCACATTTTATGTCACCTAACAAAAAAAAACAGTGTAAGCATCAATGAAAAAAACAGAATTACTGCCAATGCAACTCGGACAGACCCTTCTCACCATGGCAAACTCCCTTACTATGGCTCTCCTCCACAGCATGGATTAACTGCACAACAGAATGAGCTAAGTCGACAACCATATCTGGAAAGGAAAAAAAAATGAAGAATGACTCTTACATGTGCCACTAATTTGAAGTACAAGATTTATAGCTGCACTTTACAGTGAGACTATACAACTTCCTACAGTCACCAGCAGGATTGACTCCTCATCTTTGTAAATATTAATGACCACCCAACAATGACCAAAAAAAAAGGAGGGCTCACCTGAAAAGCAAGCCATTTCTTCTCAATTTGACTGAGGAAAGGGCGTGTACTTAGTCGATCATGCAGGTTGCTGTAGAAATACTGCCTCAGGAGATATGCTGCCTTATCCGTTTGTAACCAAACCTGGACAACAACAGAAGTCATGTCAGCGTGTCAACTAGGGGTGTAAGTGGCAGCGGTCGGCCCGCAGGCCCACTTATCCCGCCCGCAAAAAAACAATCAAGTGTCTGATGCGGCAAACCGAAAACGTTATGTGGTTTAAGTGGTCCGACTCGCAAAGCCCACGAAGCCTACCTCCTGGCTTCCTTCACCGACTCCCACAGGGGCCCGGTGGCGGCGTCTACTACAACCTCCCCACTCCCCGGGGCCTCTAGGGCCTCTGGCTCCTCGACTACCCGCCCGGTGCGCCACTCCTGGACACATCCCGGTACAGGCTCGCGCCCATCGACACCATCCACGCCGCGCTGTCGGTGGCCGTGTTCGGGGGTGGCGGCAGCCAGGGACAAGAACACTGTGCGGTGCTTCTACCCGGTGCCTGCCAAGGGGACGGAGGAGCTGCTCAACATCCTGCGGCTCGGCATCGGCGTGCTCTGCAGGCCGCTCTTCATCGTCTTCCCCACAAGGCGCCTGTCACCAACAGAGTGGGCGGCACCCCATCCCAACATACATCTAATACTGATTTAAACCTTTTCTTTATTTGTGTGCGCAGCAGAGAGGACATTAGAATTAGACAATTTCATTGAAGCTGCCTGTTCCTTCTTGTCAGTAGCAGCTGTCTGCTTCAATCCAAACTAAATTCCATTGTAAAACTAGAGACATTTTGGTCCGAAGAGATTACATAGTAGATTGAGCTTGAGTTCTTCCAAAGATTATTGGTTTTGTACTGTTCATTACTGATCTTGATGGCTCAACGAATATCCACTGTTTATTATGGAAGTTACTTGTCGAGTGCAGAGATTTTCAGAAATGGGCATTACATTCCCCTTCCTTCAGATAAGATGTTGGAGCAACTATAGTGTGGATAAAAAATTCTTTCTAGATATCGCAGGAAAGTGTGGTAGCATGTTTATTTCTGGATGATGATGCAATGTGGAGATGCTTAAAACTGCATTTTGCTAGGTAGTGAGCAACCATTGTATGTGTTAACTCGATTTGATGAGGAAGTATTCATTGTTAACCTAATCTTTTAGGCGAGACAAACGGTTTGTATATTGTAGAATTGATCTCCTTTTTATTACCAGCCGGTTTAGTGGATTCATACTACATTATGCAGCAAATTTACTGGTAGAGGTTGCTAAATGATTTAGTGCTCTGTTCCTTTGAATGCTAGTTGATTTGTTTGGTGGCTACCCAAGCAAACACACAAATCTAACGAGTCAGGCAGGCAGCTCTCACCTACGCAGCACCTCCTTGTCCGCCAAACCCACTTAATCGCAGTAGACCCGCCAACTCACTTAGGTGACTGCCGCAATGCCCGTATAAATACCATGCGGCCAGAGCGGGCGAGTGCGGGCCATCCGCCAGACGCCCCACTTACATCCCTAATGTCAACCCAGGAAAAAACAAATCTGCATAAACCAAGCCGTTCTCTTCACATCCTGATGAAATGTACAGTCATATTTCAATATTCAAACCCATATCGTCTTGTACAAAACATCCAAATAAGTGAGCATATTCCTAACTTCCCATCAGAATCTAACATGGCATCATAGTCTAGAAACCCCTAAATGATATCACTTGCAAACCCCTAAAACCAATTTACTCAAAATCCAACCTTGCTGCCTCAGCTGAACGCACGCACGTTCTCTAAATGATATCACTTCCCACCAAAACTAAACAGAGATAATATTAATGAAATATTGAAATTAACAAAAAAACTAAAACCCACTAAATTCCCCAAAGCCACAAAATAATGCACTAAAAACCGGGAGCAATCTCCCCTCGTTCGTCATGTACAGGCAAAATTACGTCAGAATCCCGCTTTGCGTGAGACCGCGGCACGCAATCCTCACCTGGAAGGGCCAGACGTGGGATCCCTCCAACCCCTCGAACGCGTTCCTGATCCGCTCCAGCCTCCGCTCATGCTCCTGCGACGCCAGCAGCCAGATCTCAGAACGCGATTCCACACACCCCCAAATCGAAGGGATTCGCGAGGTACAGAGAGGGGGCGAGCGCAGGGAAGCTAGCCTGCCGTTGTTACCTTGAGGTCGAGGGGCTCGCCGGCCCGCTTGAAGTAGACCTTGACGAGGAGGAGGCCCTCGTCGTGCTTGCAGCGGACGGACTTGAGGAAGCGGCCGCGGCTGACGACATCTACGAGCACGAGGTTGTAGGCGGACGGGAGCTCATGGAGGTAGTACTCCGTCGCCGACGCCTGCGTCGTCCGCGCGATCTTATTCCCCATCGCTGCCCCCGCCCTCCTCCTCTCTCCCCGCCCACGCCGTCGCGGTCGGGGCTCGCCGGGGTGGGGGTTTGCCTTCGCTTCGCTTCTCGCTTTTGGTTTTGGGCGTGGGGCGGAGGCTAGCAGGTTTACGGTTTTGTGGGGACGCTTCCATGAGGTAATCGTTTCAATTTTGGAAGGGTCCACTTCGATTCCTCTTCCGTAAATGATGTGTCCTTAAATGCTACTTGGTCTAACCAAAATTCACACCATCAATTTTGCATAAAGTCGGTTTTCACGGAGAATTCAGTAATAAAGTGAGGTGTTGCGTAATGCTCTTCCTCACTCTTAGAATAAACAAGGATGTCATCTATGAAGACAACGATGAATTTGTCCAAATATTGCATGAACAGCTTTATTCATCGATTCATGAATATGTAACTGCATTAGTCATCCCGAAGGAACATGTTGTATTCATGATGCCCATAATGGGATACAAAGCGGTCTTCTCAATGTCACTAGGATTAACTCGATCCGTGGTATCCAGATCTTAAGTCAATTTTTGAAAATACCTTCGCCCTTTCAACCGGGTCAAATAGATCGCCAATCTGGTATTGTATTTATTCTTTATAGTGACATTGTTTAGCTCCTTAGTAGTCTCAGATAACAATCTTAATCCTCTCCTTTCTTCTTTGCAAAGAGGACCGAGCTCCCCATGGTGATGTACTTTCTTTGATAAACCCTTTTGCCTCGAGCTCATCTAATTGCTTCTTCAGTTCTATTAATTCCTTCGCATTCATTCGATAGGGCCTTTTTGATATTGGAGCCGCTCTCGATTAGATTGATAGTAAAGTCGACCTCCCTAATCTGGTGGCATACCGGAATTTCTTGGAATACGCGTGGAAGTCTTTCACTATTGGTATGTGCTCTCGTTCTTTCAATTGAAGATTTGCTAGGCTCGAATTAAGTGGTTTTTGTTTGCTTGCCCCAATGTATTGTAGAAGTTTGTCCCATCAAAGCTTTACGATTGAAGCCTGCTTGGTCTCACAATCTATGTTTACCCCATGTGAGGATAACCAATCCATACCCAGGATTACTTCTAATCCACTCAGGTTAATGACAAGGAGATTTGCTAGAAACTTAGTGTTATGGATTACAATAGCTCGACCTTTTCTCTTAATGTTACTTCTAGTGTCCTGAAGAGTGTACTAACCCCATTGGTTTTTCCAAAAGCTCAGAGGTTAGTTTGTGATCTACTAGAAACTGGTGAGAAATAAAAGAGTGAGTTGCTCCAGGATCGAAAAGAACAATACCCATAGCAGGTGGAATCAAAAGCTACGGTGATCACATCTCGTGGCTTCTCCAACCTCACCGTAACGTCACATGAGTCGAGAATAGGTGTCCTCTTCCAACTCCTCGCAGTATTTTGGTTGACACTCCTGGGTTGATTCATGCGGTGAACTTGAGGTGGTGCAGCTGCAGGAAATCTGGGTACAGTTGCAGGCTGTGGTGGAGTCCCAAATGGTCTTTGTGGGTGAGGACAATCAACCCTTCTATGTCCATGCTTCCCACAATTGAAACATGCTCCGGTGCCGGTCATGCAGGACTTTGTTGGATGGTTTCCTCCACACTTGGCACACCGCAGTGCCGCTATTACTGGTTGTCTTGGAGTTGTCGGCCTTTGCACAGATGGATTGAAGGGTCGAGGCCCAGGTGGTCCAAATCTAGGTGGTGGTTGTTGCTGCTGATAAGGACGGGGCCTCCGAAGGTTTTGTGGACGAGGGTCAATCCTAGCCTTCTTCCTCCTTTCTTCTGTCAAATTGGAATGTTCATTCTCCAAGATGATGGCCCGATTGACCAAGTCCTAAAATTCAGTTATCTTATGGATAGATAAAAGCATTTTCAGATAAGGTTGCATTCCATCCAAGAATTTCTCTATTTTCTTTTCCTCTGTGTCTACATCAGCTGGAGCATAACGGGAAAGGTCATTGAATTGACTTAGATATTCAATCATCTTTTTCCGCCTTGATTGAGGGCTCAAAACTCCCTCTTCTTGATTTCCATCCTTCCAAAGAGGCACGGGTTTCGTGAAGCGAGCTTAAATTACGCTTAATTGATGGGTTGCTCGTCACACGATTAGGACATTGACAGTTAAGCCACCAGTGGCCGCAGTCCAGCTTAATCGGTGTGAAGCATACCGCACTTTTTCTACATCCTAACATCCCACGTGTCCAACTTCTTTCTCCGCTCCACCACCAATCATTTGCTTCGTGGGATCGATTGCCTTGGCAAATGTGGAGGGCGAGTCTGGAGAAAATCACCCAAACTTACTCCTCTAGTTGGTCGGCTGTGGTAGGGACTACTCCCGTTAAAAGTGCCTCCATAAACTGCTCGGTTTCTTGAGCTTCTTTCCTAGAGTCTTCAAGAAAGCGGAGGATCTCGCCATTCCTCCCATGTGTCCTGTAGTCCCGTGAGTGCTAGTGGATCAGGACGGTAGTATTGAGCCTCCGAATGGCTGTGTGGACTCAGGAGGAACCATCTGTAGATCTCCGTGAGGTTTTGTGGCAAGGCTCCCAACCTCTGCTTCAACCCCGATCTTCCCGCCTTATGACCTTTCATCTCGAGGAGGAAAAAGTTAACCAATTGTTAAGTTAAGATTTGCTCTTCTGGTGATTTAGCTATTAACAACACTTTCTTTAGCGAGTCTTTTACTTATTTGGGGTGGTTGTTCACAATTCAGCAGTAGTTTAGGGTAGGAAAGAGATCATCATGTATATCTTTCAGAATTAACCCGCGAGTGAGTTGAATTAGTCCACACACAGATAATCAACTAACACCAAGAAACAATGAGATGCAAAAAGATCCAAATCCTATACTAATCGAGTCTCGTGCTTCACCACGCTCGAGATCCTGCTTCTGAGACCGCCTAAATCCACTGTGTTGGGATCGCCGGTAGCTTGCCTCGAAAGCGACCTACACTACCTCGGATCCACGCGCCTGTGCACGCCGAGATCTGCTCGAGTCCACCCAAATCACATATTTGGGATCGCCTGTGGCTCATTCTCGAGCACGCCAGATTTTCTCTGGTACGCGTGAGCTACACGCCGAGTGCCACTGACCACTCGTCCGGAAAACCGACAGCAGTAGAGGTAAGGTATCTAGCTTAAGGTAGTTACCAACCACTTTAAGATGTCGACGTGTCATTCTAGTTTTTCGATGAATAGGTAAGAAAGCTAGCTGCACGGTCCAAACTTATCCGCAATTACAAAGTGTGTCCATACAGAGTTCTACCATATGCCTCTAGCCCCGCATCCACTTATGACCTTATATTGCTTTCCCACACCTATAGTTTTCAAATCATAGCCTAGGTCTAAATACAAACCGATATGCATTAAAACATACAACTTTACATAATATGATACAACGCTAATGCACAATGATATAATAAAACGATAACAACAAGTACAACCATCTGACTACTAACTACTCCCGACTCAACCATACACAAAGACCTCTACTACCTCTATCTAGGTCACTCCTCTCTCCTCCTCCTCCTCCTCCTCCTCCTCCTCCTCCTCTCTCCCCTCACCCTCAGCCTCCCGACTAGAGCTAGTACCTATCCCTGTAGGTCGGGCCACTACTACTAGGATCTCCAAAATGGGCATAGAAAATCTCGTGGGAAGTGGTCTCCTAACGATGATCTGGTGTACTGGTGATACGGGACCACTAACTCGGTCTCGGCTTATGAGGAAGGGAACTGTCTAATGGTGAAATTTCAAGTACTCCTAAGTCTCCCCGAGTAGTGAGGTGGGGATATGAGGGTAAACAAGCGAGAGGAGTGGATAGCTGGGTAAAGATCATGGATGGTTCAGAATGGGAACCACTGGGGTGGTATAACTAAGTCATCGGCTAAAAGGAATAATATGTGGGATATAGGGTATCATGAGTAAAGGGGTGGATCTGTGGAGGAACAGAGGTGGTGGAACCGTAGGTGGGGCCGTGAGGTGGAGTCAGATAAGAACTAGGCCCCTGGTCCGAGGGAGGGAAGTGGGATGGTAGGGTGGTGCATCCGGGTGGGGCTATGATGGCAACCTCTAATGGCCTCTGAATATAGCATCATCTGCCGCCCGCAAAGTCGGAGTTTCCTCGGCTCTCGCCAAGGCTCCCGAGTAGAGTCATAACAGGTACAGTGCCAATAGCATCAGACGTTCTGCCGTGTCCCGCCGCAAGGCCCCGTGGCCGGATCGAGTGGTGGTGGTGGGTAGCTAGGAGTGTGGCTAGGCCAAAGCGCACCAAAACTCCCTGGGCTATAGAGAATCTCTCCGAACCGAGTCACTCAACTGTCGCTAAAATGAGCCCTAAGGGCAAAGATGGCCTTACTGGGCCTCCGTAAAGGCACGTAGTCATCCCAGTGACCTCCACACCGAGGTAAACTCTACACAATACGTCTGTTCGGGGGAATCCCTTGACAAGAACTCCTACAATGGTGGAACCATCTAGAATGCTAACGCCCCGAAAAACTCCTAAAAGGTGCCCTCGTGTATTGTAGTAGTCTCCCAAGAGTAGACGTGCTCCCCGCACTTGCTCTCAAAGTGATCCTCGACCTAGTCATTCGCAAAAGAGAATGGTGCTACGTTAGTATGGTTGTCATCTTAAAGAAAGGTAAGATTTTAACATAATAATTTTGACAAGAGGGTGGAATAGAAATGACATCAAGACAAGGGTTAATAAGACACTTAGTGCAATATAGCAAGTAAGAAAACATGCTTAGGTTCTACGACAGCTTATTTTATTAGCGTGGCCCAAACCTATTGCTCGATATCACTCTGACGCTTCGTGATTACCCCCAGGTAATCACACTTAGGCACACGGATTACTATTCGTCCCGCCTAGAGAACACCGCCTCCACGTAATAGTAAGCCATTATCAAAGTGCACAGAACAACAAGATGGAAACCTTATTTAATTACAATAAAGTAACTACACAAAGCTAAGGTTTTATATTACACATATTTACTACAAATACCAAAACAAGACCAAGTCTTCCCCTTGCCCGCCACGCCTAAGGTGTCCCCTAGTCGTCCTAAGCGCCTAAATACAAGGCCCGCGCCGCCTCGCCTCATTGCCGCGTGGTACCGGTCACTCTTGAAAGAAGAAAGACCCCGGTGGTTTACGGTTGAATCCAAGTTTGCGTGTGTATGTGGTTCGAGGTTGGATTACTTCGCGTCCCAGACTTCCAGTATCTGGCACGCTCGTATCGGTGGAAACCGGGTTCCGTCCTTTAGGGAACAATAGAGGTTTCTCCCGTCTAGGAAGGAGAAATGCTACGGAACACTACAGATTATATTCGTTTGATTCGTATCCTTACAAATCACGAGGTTGTGTTGCTTTCGTATCTCTCTTTTACCTCAAGCTTCGGATCTATCGACGAGCAGTAGCGGTGCGGTTCAGAACGGTTAGACCCGGCGATAGCATGGTGCGAAATTTAGCCTGAAACCAGGGAAGAGAGAGAGATGGATGTTTGATACGGAGCACAAGCACGGATTCAGCAGCGAGCGATATCGGTGGGTGTCGTGGCGGTTGGAGTCGGGTGCATCAACGGTAGACAGTGTCAAACGGCTGTGTGGCAGCACAACAGTGCTGTCGTAGTCAAGTAAGTTGGTCGAAATTAGGTAAAACTTGTTTTTATGAAACTTTTATTTTGAAGCTTGGTGAAATTTTTCGAAACTCTTTGGTTGAAACTTGTGGTGTTCCAAAAATCCAAATTTCGTTAAAACTTGGTTTAAAACTTTTCTTAAAATTTTCTAGAAACACGTGAAATTCGCTAAAATTATCTTAATTGTTTAAACAAATAAGATTAGTAATTTACGCCTTTTTTTCTCTTCACTGTGTGAGTCAAAAACAAAATGTAGAAGAATCTGGAAGTATGATGTTGCACCTGAAAAAAAAGATACGGGTAATAACAAGTGCACCTCCTGTAAACCCATAGCACGCCACGGCAAATAACAGTTAAGCTGAACATTCCATTCTGGTTTTAGAACATAGGCAGCACACCTTGCCACATCTCATTTCAGTTAATAACGCCTTAACAGTTTCGAGTGAACGAACGAAGGCACCACAAAAACTTTAATCATCATTTTGCCAGCTTCCTGGCAGCGAAGTTAACAACAACATAACACTGTGCTGGAGTACTTGACACACGATTTCAGCTTAATGAAATCGGCACCCCACAACATGCTTCATCAAACTACACAAAAGGATAACCTAAATACAGTGCAACTCATGGTACATTGAGCCTAGAGATGCCAATACCCTGAACTAGCGATTGGGGTCCTCATTCTGGGTGTATCCCAGCTCCAGTGAACAGAGAAGAAATATCAAACTCCTAAAATTTATGTCAAGGGCTGGTAAGATCCTGCAATGGAAATAAAGATCAACATCAACCATGAGATTAATGACTAAAGGAAAAGAATGGTTTAATCACAAGACATTCTTACTACTACTATAGATGGCCACTGACATTATGAGGCAGCATCTCCACTTCCATTCCCAGATTCTGCAACATTTTTTTGGTTAGCCAACAGGACCGCAATAAGGGATCATTGTGGTATCAAGAGCAAGCAAAAGATAATAAATACCACGAATAGCTGCCAAATTGTCTTCTTTGTACACCCCGAGAGGTGAGCCGTGCATAGATAAGAGCATCTCACCATTCTTGGGTAACCTTACAGTTTTCGGTGTCATGCCAAAAGAGAGTCGATTACTCACAGCCTGTTCAGGATTATGTTACAATGCAATAGGTAAGCTCAAAAGGCGATTCAAAATCAAATCATTGATGTGGGGGGGACACGATCCTTCGTAGTTATAATGTAATATAGCATTTCACCAAACGTGGAAAGGGTAGAATACAGACCCCAGGTGTCTGTAAAGTATCTGCTGATCCTGCCATTTGACCTTCTGGTAGCTCACTCCAAGCCTACAAAGCAACAGATAATGATAAGAGTAAGGGTTGAGCAGAAATATCTGATATCACTATACAAAGAAATACTTACAAAGTCGTTAAAATCAAAACCTGTGCTCTCAATGAAGTTTTTCTGCACTGCACGCATCATATAGGATGACAAAATCATTTAAATCGGCTGCTTATTATTTGGTGTCTATAAAAATAAATCATCAATTGGTAGAGATCGTTCTTGAACCTGAATCCCCTGAGAACTGAAGACAACCAATAGTTGGCAATGATGCGATTGAAGCTCGCAAAATCTTGTCATCCCTCTGGTCTCCAAATATGCGACTGTCCCAGTCTTTCCATTTCAACTCAAGCTCGTTGTGCTTTTCGTTCCAGATAACTGATAAGTTGGGCAAGTTCTCCTGAAAAAATTGCAAGGCACACGTCTCTTGTTGCTCCTTGCAAATGTAGGATTGCACCAATCGCAGCCGAGAAAGTACGCTCTCAGTCTCTGCTGCTTGAATAGCTTTGATGGCAGCAGTCCGACGTTCAACTATTTATTGAGGACACTGGATTAGCAACGGAACCCCGATCATTACATTAAATAAAATGAACAGTGCATTTATGCCATGCATTGTTGATATATTGAATACTGGAGAAGACAGCAGGAAAAATAATGTAGTGACATTCAACAGCAGTGGGAGTTTTCCCTTAAAAAAATGGAAGTCAGAGTTTAATAAGACATACTAAAGCCAAAAGACTAAGAGCTATATACCATGGTTATTAAGGCGGTAAGGCGAGGCGAGGCGATCCACCCTCACACCAGCGCTAAAGCGCAGGCGGCGACGCCTTATAAATCGTAAAGCGGCGGTCGCGAGTGGCCGCAGAAGATATTGAAGATGCCCGCCGCCATTGCCCGGCTGCCCCGCCTCCTCGTTATGGCCTCCTCGAAGAGAGTGCAGCGACTCAGCAAATCGGCGCCTCCTCGTTATCCCGAAGTTAGCGACTACATGTATTAACGAGGCGGCGACGGCTTCAATCTCACGGGTCGGTTCAGCAGTGCTGGAGTTTTCCTTCCCGCCACTCGCATGATGCGGAGATCGGACGGAGGGGAGGCGTCGTGGCGAAAAGGATGGAGGAGTCCGGGAGAAGGGAGGAGAGTTTAGGAGCCGGGGAGAAAGAGCCGGAGAGGAGGGAACACAGGACGCCTTAGGCAACCATGGCAAGGCTGCGCGGCGAGGCGCCAAAAGACTAAGCGTCGAGCTTGATATCCATGCTATATACCATAATTTATGTGCCTAGATTTCAAGCCTTTCCATTAACATTGGATTTCAAATTTCAACCTCAATTGCAGAATGTAGGCTTTAGCCTACTTATTTTGGGGACAATGGTAATGTTGTCATCGCATCTTTGAACAGATTGTGGATGCTAAATCCTTCAAAGCAGGCTTGAGTCAAATTCAACATGAAATTATTTTGTTGCTTGCTCAAGATAGCTTCTATTGCTTTGTACAGCTTTACATATATTATATGTATTAGGCAAAGAAGAACGACACAGTGCTAAAGCAGTAAGATTGGTGTGTGCTGCACCCATAATCATGTTTGGGGCTGTCATACTTAAAAGCACATTAACCAACCATTACAGAAGCAAAGAAAAAGAAGCATAGCACATAGTTGACAACAGTGATGTTATGTCAGGCACACTACTTCTGATGTGAGCAAGAAAGGAGGTTGAGCTAAACCCTTCACTTGAGTTGTACGAGCTTAGTAAAGAGTAACTAAGCAAGCTTTAATCTAGTCATGTGATGGTTCAGGTACTGAGATGTATTACTACTAGTATGAAATTGCAGCTATCTGCCTGGAAGCAGTGTGCTGGGAATCTGGATCAAGACATGGAAGAGTGCTTACTTTGATGATTGATCAGAAATCTACCAAAGAACCAGCCAACCAGGAGTGGTGGTGCACAGAATTTGCTCTTTTTCTCACACTGAGTACTGGGCAGTTTGCAAATGCCTAAGACTGTGGGCTAATGAGGCAAGGCACAGATGCAATACAGGGGTTAAGGATCGAAGGAGAGCTGATAGGCAAAGGAGCGCTGGTTATGGTGGATCAAGGTGTTCCCAGGTGTACCTAGTCAACATGATGCAAGCAACTGATGCTTTTTTCAATTTTCACAAGTTCATTGTATCCTTTTTTTGTTTCATTCTCTAGCATGGTTATTAAGGCGCCAAGGCACCGCTCGACGCCTAGGCGTCGCCTTGGACACTGAGGCGACGCCATACCAGCGGAAGAAAGCGATGAAAACGTTACTGGCTGAGGAAACGGAAAAGAAAAAAAGAAAAGGGGGAGAAGAAAGTTGGCCCAGCCCAGCCCAACCCAACCCATCATGCCAGCCAACTGCCCAACACCAGTCTCCCCATCCGGCGCCTAGCCCTAGCCGCCTCTCCTCTCCTCCTCTCCCACGTCTCTCCCTCCCTACCTCTGCAGCCAGATCCGGTGGCGATGAGCCAAGATTCAACGCAGAGAGGAGGGGAGAGGACGAGGGAGGGAGAGGAGGGGTGTACCTTGCTAGGCGACGGGCGACGAGGATGGGCTGGAGAGGGCGGCACCGACTCGCCGAGGCAGGGAGGATGCTGGAGAGGGCGACGCCGACTCGCCAAGACAAGGAGCTGCAAAGGACCGGATCCGCCGTAGCCGGAGTTGGAGAGGGCGACGCCGCACAGATCCACTATAGGCTGCGGCGAGATGGAGGCGCCGCCGCCTAGGGTTCCAGGGTAAGTCCTCTTCCCCCTTCTCTCTCGCGCTAAGGCTTGGTTTAGCCAACGCGCTCCTCGGCTCCTCGCGCTAAGGCCAGCTGCCCAGCACATCGTGCTCCTCCTCGGTCTAAGGCGTGCGCGGCAAGGCGGGGCGACGCCTTGACCCACGGTAGCGCCTTACCGCTTAGACGACGCTTAGGCAACGCCTAGACAACGCCTTAATAACCATGTTCTCTAGTAAAACTGTGTCTTTTGGTTTCATGTAAGTTCCTTCCCTTTTGCTCTCTGGATTACCAGGAAGCAAATGACTTCGTTTATGCTCTCTGAAACTTGTGAATCTTTGTTTCCGCAAAGGAAATAGGGGGTTATCCCTTTTCAAAATAAAGAAATGTGATGTGATGGTCCACTTTCAGAAGATGAATTTTGTAAGAAGGGCTACGAACATCCAAATTGTAGGGCGAAGGCAACATCAAGACCAACGAAACTCAATATCAGCAGTGGGTGCATATAAAATCACATTCTCATAAAGTTTAGTACTTCAACTATCTTCTTCCAAGCATCTTTTGTTATTTTGAAGAAAAAAAATACAAACATCTCTTCTAAATCAGTAACGAACGAAAATAGTAGTTTCCATTGTCTACATAGGCATGTTGTTCTTATGATTGTTTCACTGAACCCTTTGACTTTCTGTTCTGATAATTCTTAAGCCAATAGCACAACTCAAATTAACTAAGAATAATTATAACCCTTACATTGTTCGTTAGGTCCCCAAAATGCGCCTTTTTTAGAAAATGAAGTACATGACACTTGCAAATCCCTAAAAAAAGAATTACCAATAGTATGAGTTAATCAGAAACCAAGCCAGCCTAGCCATCGACTAGACTAGACCACTACTATCAATCGCAAAGCTAAGCGATTCTTAATAACCAACAGCACCGCAAATCACTGCCAAGTCTTGCCCCAAGTTACAGAAACTAGGACGCTAACGTACATGCCACTTACAAAACACATCAAACGGAACTACAATTTCGTGCAGCGTAAATGAATAATAAGGGGGGAGGAGGAAGGATTGGAGGCGCCGTACGTTCTTGGTCGTTGAGCCATCGAGTCCGCTCCTGCAACGGCGCGTCGGCGCCGGGCGGCCCCGGCGGCTGCTGTTTGGCGGCGGGCGCCGCTCGCCGCTTCCTCCTCGGCGGCATCGCGTCGTATCTGTCGGGAAGATCTCGGGAAGGGAAGGGGAACTGGGGGCGGATTTGGGAACTGGGGAGAGACGAACCCTCGCGAGCGTCTTTTGAACGGAGAAGCGGGGGTTTATGAGGAGAAAAAACGAGAGGGAGCGTCACGGCGTCACGCTCACGAGGCCCACGAAAAGGTCCATATATGGCCCGCTTAGTAGAGAAGGCCCATCATTTAAGGGCCCACGTAGCGCCTTATCCTAAATTGTTCCGAAGCGGCTTGGGCCACCGTTCATCTAAAATTTGACGGTTTCGATTCATTAAGGGTATGTACCGCTAACTGCGTTTGCGGTTTCTCTCTGAATTACATGGACCGTCCGTTTATGGATGGACGGTGACGAGCGATGGAAAATTACGATCGCGGGCAACCGAACCTGTCTAGCGCACAGCGACGTGACATGGCCGCCGCCGCCGCCTTCCTCCCCGGCGACCACGGCCGCCGCCGGCAATGGCGATACACGGGGGAAATCCTAGCTCACATCCTCCTCCCTTCCTCCGCTTCTGTCTCTTCAACTGTTCCACCCCTCACTCTCCGCTCCACCCCCGTCGTTCTCGTCCCGCCATCCGAACACTGCGCCTGAAGCTTCTGTTACTTGTTAGCTTGATGCCTGTAAGTTCGTGCTATCTCACTGATTCAGTTTCCCTTGCACGCCTACATCCAAATCCACTCTCACTTAAGAGGGGAAAAAATCGAGCACCTGGATGAAAATTAGGGCATGGATGGATGTATCCATACTGTAGGTGAGCAGCAACTGCCAATCAGTAACATTTTGACTTTCTCTTAAGAGGAAAGAATATGAAATTATGGAGATAATGACAGCAGACAGGAACACAAGGGGTGCTTCTCTCCCCTAAACACACCATGCATGATTCTTCTTCTAGCTGCTGCTGTCTTTCTCAATCATATGTCCCTGGAAAATCTGAGGGCACCCAGGGGAGGAGGGGGGTCAAAAGGAAGGCGATCACTAGCTAGCTAGGCTTTCTCCTTGCTCCCTACAGATTTGGCTGCCCCACCCTCTCAAGGAACAGCAGGTGTGTGTCCTTGGTGTCGACCTAGCTACCTTTGCCGCAGGAACGCAGAGACAGCAAACTGGCTAAAAGCTAGGAATCTAGCTGTCATGGATCAATTGGTCACTCATTTATAGTCACCCATCAAATTAATGGAGCAGTTGTGTAGTCGATTGATTAGCAAGCATGCAAATCCAACCCAATTGGTAATCAGTTCAGGCCTGAACATATATAAGCAATGGCCAGTGATTTCAGTGAAAGGGGGATGACGGTTGACACAGTCTGAATCAAAAGCGTAAGAAGTGGTATCAACTGACAAGTGCTCCATTATGGCTGCGTGTTTATATATGCTTCATTCTTTATCGGACCCGGATTTTACAAATTTAAATTATCTGTAAAAATACTGTGTTATTCCTTGAATCAGTAGATAGCACTGACAGCCATATTACTGAATTATTTCATACATGACGTGAACTAAGACATTCGAATATATTACAAACATTAAAGTGACATATACCACGTCGGGTCGAGTCTTACAAAAGGGCCGAACAGACCAAATTGATTACATTGCGAGAGAGTAACGTAAACTACAATGGAAGCAAAAGATGTAGAGTTCATCTCTCTACAGGCAAGCGACTGGGGTAGCCTGTGTACAACGGATATTAACGAAGCCTGTGTCCCGGTACTTAAGCATGACTAGCATGTCGCTTAAGTACAACCAATACAAGTATTTACCACATAACTACTAGGGTGACATGGAATAATGGATTCAATTATCAAAATATGGTTGAATAATTAATTAATCAACAAATGAGTATTTAACTACCTTAAGCTTTAGCATACATTTGATTAAAGAATTAAAGCATGCAATTTTGGTAATTTAAATAAATATAATTTACATAAAGTATAGGCTCAAAATGATCATTGTGGCGACTCACCTTGGTTAAAGTAAAGAGAGTCTTGATAGTCTTGTGCTGGAGATCTCCCGCTTCTTCGAATCCTATTCGGACGAATGTACTGGAAAAAGGTACAAACAAGCAAAGAGAGTAAATAAATACTAATAACATAATAAATAAACTCCAAATTAAACAAGACCAGTGTAATTAGCAAGATCTTGAATTTAGACAAATTTAGAAACAAATTTCACAATTTTTGGAGTTATAACGAGGAAGAACGGATGTTCTGAAGTTTGAACTGGAATTAAATCAGAAAATAAAAGAGCAGAGGAGAGAGAGAGAACGGTGACAGACTGACACATGGGCCCATGAACAGTGTGTGGACCGGAGGTCATCACGCACTGTGCGGGTCCACGGGTCTACCGGTCCACAGAACAGTACTCGGTGGGGCCTACTTGTTGGTCTTTGGAGACAAAACTAGGAATAAAACCGACGATCACTGTTCACTTGGGTCCACCGGTCAGTGAGTCAAGGGGGTTTTAAGACAACACTTAAAAGGTTAATCACTGGCTTCGGGCTTAAGACAATAATTAAGGCGCTAATGATGGATGAACAATGATTATTCAAACGCTCGCCAGCACAGGGAGCTTCCGAGCGCTAGCGGCCATGGCTCGCCACCAGCGAAGGGAGGGATGGCGGTGCCAGGGAACTGCCAAAATGGAAAGCATGCACTGCGGCGAAGGAGATGGTTGTGGTGCGGCGACCGGAGGATGGCCAGAGTGGCGGTGCGGTGGAGATGAGCGGCGACGGAGGAGGAGCTCCGGTGGTGCTCTGAGCCGGGGGAGGTGAGCACGGGGAAGAGCTCAAAGAGGCGGACCTACCGGGTCAACAATGGGAACAGGGGTGGCCGGAGAAGGTAGATCGGTGGCGGAGAAGAAATCGGTCGGAGGCGGGGAAGAAGACCGAGTGTGGCAGCGGGAGTGGTCCAAGACCCAAGGGGCTTGGGGGAAATGCTCCTTGGCATCGGGGGCACGGTGCAATTCGGCCTTGGTGGAGGCGGGGCACTGAACGGCTTAGACGCCGACGGAGGAGACTCAGCCGACAAGAGGAGCTCGGGCCATTTTTGGGGAGGCTTACCAGGAGAGCAAGGCGACGAAGTGGGGAGGAGCAAGGGGCACAGGGGAGCTCTTATAGTCGATCAAGGGGGTGAAGAGCCGTTGGAGGGCGCGGGGGAGCTTGCAGTCCCGAGGAGCGACATGGGCGGCATCGGGCGGGGCGACGACTTGGGCGACCCGGGGAAGCGATAGGGCAGAGACTTGGGGAGCCAAGCTGACACGGGCACGAGGGTGGCAGAGGGAGGTGTAGCGCTGGCCTAACGCACAGTAATGTGGGCGCGGCTCGGCATGGCGTCACAGCGGTGCGGCGGATGGGACAAGTCAAGGGCAAGAGTGTCGAAGACTTGAGTTGCAGAGAGCTAGTGGGAGTGGGTGGGGCGCAGAGGGTGACACAAGCGATGAAGACTAGGGGTTGGGGCGGAGCGCTGACGGTAGCGGCACACGGGTGATGAGACAGGGCGAGGGGGAGGGCGTCGGAGTCGCGAGCGGTAGAGGAGGCGTGGGAGCCCATGGTGGGGGTAGGGAGGGTAGGTGACGACGCAGGGCAAAGCGCGGAGGTGACGACTCCGGCGGCGAGTGAGCAGGCGGCGCATGATGATGATGGGCGCACGGGGCAGCTGAGCACATGCCGACCGGGGGACATGAAGGGGTAGGAGGAGCGGCTTGGCCCAATCGGGCCAAAAGGAAGGGGCCAAGGGAGCTGGGCCGGTAAGGAGAGTGGGCTGAGCCAAATGGAGATGGGCCAGGAGGCCAGGAAGGAGAAACGGGTCAGCCCAAAGAAAGGGAGGGGCAAAGATTGAGAAATGGCCCAAAATCCAAAAGGGCGAATTCAAATTCAAAATTTGAATTCTAGAATTGCAAGGAGGTTTGAAACCCAAACTCGAGCTTGGCTATAAGCTAGAAGAATTTGGAATTATAAACTAATTTGAAAATACAAATGGAAATCAAAAATTAAATAGTAAACACTATTCACTATTTAAAAACGAGAATGTTACAAACCTACCCACCTTAAACAGAATCTCGACCCCGAGATTCAAAATGCCCTGGGAACAAGGACGGGAAATCCTGCTTCAGTTGATCTTCGTGCTCCCAAGTGGCTTCTTTAGCTGAGTGATTGCTCCATTGGATTTTGCAAAGACGGATTGTTTGAAGTCTTGTTCGCTTCTCGATGACGTCGAGGATCTTGATCGGATGCTCCGAATAAGTCAAAAAAAATTATGGGCAATGGCTTCGACGGGCGTCTGCTCTATAGGTACTTTGAGACATTCCTTGAGCTGAGAGATGTGAAACACATTGTGGACATCTGATAGACTTTCAGGTAGCTCCAGCTGATAGGCGACTTCTCCACGCTTGGCGGTGATTGAGAACGGGTCTATGTATCTTGGTGCGAGCTTGCCTTTTATTTGAAATCTTTGAGTTCCACGAAGCGGTGACACCTTGAGATACACATTATCTCCAGCTTCAAAGGTTAATTCCCTTCGACGGTTGTCGGCATAACTCTTTTGTCTGGACTGAGTTGCATGAAGGCGATCTCTGATCAGTCGAACTTTCTCTTCTGCTTGCTTGAGAGTATCTGGTCCGAAGATGTATCCTTCACCTGATTCTGACCAATGCAGAGGGGTTCATTGCCTTCCATAGAGTGCTTCAAACGGGGACATTTTCAGACTTGACTGAAAACTATTGTTGTATGCAAACTCGGTATATGGTAGATATTTCTCACAGTCTACGGTGAATTCCAAAGCACCAGCTCGAAGCATGTCTTCTAAAATCTAATTTGTTCTTTCTGTCTGACCATCCGTCTATGGATGGTACGTTGTGCTGAAAGTAAGGTGTGTCCCGAGGGAAACATGCAAACTAGCCCAGAAGTGCGAGGTGAACTGAGAACCTCGATCCGAGACAATCATGTTGGGTACTCCATGTAAGCATACAATACGAGTCATATACAACTCTGCCAATTTGTCTCCTTTACAAGTTGTCTTCACTGGGATGAAATGTGCGACTTTAATCAATCTATCCACTATAACCCATACTGAGTCACAACCAGACTTGGTTTGAGGAAGACCTGTAATGAAATCAATTCCAATTTCTTCCCATTTCCACCGAGGGATCTGTAGCGGTTGAAGCAATCCTGCTGGTCTCTGGTGTTCGTCTTTGATTCACTGGCATACATCACAACAAGCTACAAACTCGGCGATATTTCTTTTCATTCGCGGCCACCAATACAGAATCTTCATGTCGTGATACATCCTGGTGCTGCTTGGATGCAGGGTATATGCTGAGCTATGAGTTTCTTTCAGAATCAAATCCTTGAGTTCCTTCTGGTGGGGAACAAAGAGACGTTTCCCATACCATAGTACTCCTTGCTGATCTTCGATCATCTTAGGGGTTTTCCCTTTGGCCATGAGGTGCTTGAATTTCTGGACTCCGGGATGTCCCTCTTGAGCGGTCTTGATCTGCTCTTCTACAGTTGGATGTGCTTCCACAGCGCCTATAGTGCCTCGTTCTATTACACAAAGGTTGAGTGTCTCAAATAATTTGTAGAGCTCAGGTTGATGCTCTTGAATCATGATGTTACTACAGTAGGACTTACGACTTAATACATCAACAACTACATCAGCCTTCCAGGATGGTAAAGGACATCCGAATTGTAATACTTTATCAGCTCTAACCATCTTCTCTGTCGAAGGTTGAGATCTGTTTATGTGATAATGTACTTGAGACTTTTGTGGTCTGTGTAGATATCACAATGATTTCCAATCAAGTAATGCCGCTAAATTTTTAAGGCATGCACTAATGCTGCTAACTCCAAATCATGAGTTGGATAGTTGCCTTCGTGAGGCCGGAGTTGTCTGGATGCGTAAGCTACAACTTTTCCTCCTTTCATGAGTATGCAACCAAGACCTTGGCATGAAGCATCACAATAGACTTGAAAATCCTGATGTATTTCTGGCAGGATCAACACTGGTGTGGAGGTTAACATCTTCTTTAATTCCTGAAAACTCTTTTTACAAGCTTATGTCCATTCATACCTCCTTTCCCTTTTAAGCAGATGGATCATCGGTTTGGAAAGTTTAGAGAATCCTTCTATGAAGCGTCTGTAGCATCCGGTCAAACTGAGAAAACTACGCACTTCTGTTACTGAGGTAAGCTGCTTCCATTCCATCACAGCTTCTATTTTGCATGGATCAACTGCAATTCCTCCAACGGATACAATGTGTCTGAGGAAATTGATCTCTTAAAGCTAAAATCCACATTTGCTATGCTTGGTGTAAAGCTGGTGCTCTTTAAGCTTTTATAGGACCAATTGCAGATGTTCAGCATGCTCTTCATTGGTCTTGGAATAGATCAAGATGTCGTCTATGAATATGACTACGAACTTGTCCAGGTATTCCATGAATACTTTGTTCATGAGGTTCATGAAGTAGGCTGACGCATTGGTCAAGCCAAACGACATGACTGTGAACTCATACAGGCCATACAGGGTGGTAAAAGCCGTTTTAGGAATATTATCATTCCTGATCTTGAGTTGATGGTATCCTGACCTTGGGTCTATCTTGGAGAAAATTGCTGCTCCTGACAACTGATCGAACAGGTCATCAATGCGAGGCAAGGGATACTTGTTCTTGATGGTTACATCATTGAGTGCTCTGTAATCCACACACAATCTGGCGGTGTCATCCATCTTCTTCACAAAAAGTACTAGCGAACCCTAGGGAGAGGAACTAGCTCGAATAAATCATTTTTCTTGTAAATCTTCAATCTGCGTTTTAAGCTCATCGACGGTCATTCTGTAAGGTCTCTTGGCAATTGAGGTTGTCCCTGGTTTCAAGTTGATTACAAACTCAACATCTCTATCTAGTGGCATGCCTGACAATTCTCTTGGGAAGACATCAGGGTAAGCTTGGACTACAGGCGTTGTCTCTAGGGACAATTCTTCAAGGTGGTGGATTGCTCGATCCAAACGAGATGAATGATCCACACTAACTTTTATTATGGATTCTGGATTCTTGGTGAGCACCATTTTTCTGCTGGCACAATCTAATAATCCTTGGTATTCGGCCAACCAATCCATCCCTAGAATGATATCCAGAGTTTGGGATTCTAGCACAAGAAGGTTTGCTAGGAATCCAGAATTTTCCAAAGCAATCTCTACTTTGGGACTAACTGAAGTAGCATATAGAGGTCCCCCGGGTGAACTAAGTACCACGTGTTTTTCTTTAACTTATAGGTTGACAACTTAAGCCTTTCAATATTTTTTCTTGAAACAAAAGAGTGTGAAGCTCCCGAATCAAACAAAATTTGTGCGGGTACCGAATTAACAGAGAATGTACCCATTAGCACTCCTGTGGCATCTTGGGCCTCCTCGGCTGTGACATGATTCACACGTCTGCGGCTTGGTGTCGAGGTAGACCTTGAGGCTTACGAAGTGTGATGACTCTTGCTTTGATTTGAAGCTTAGCCTTGAGTTGGAGCGGCTCCTGAGTTGAACTTTGCGGTAGTGTTCTGACGATGAGGGAACCTCTTAGCAAAGTGCTCTTTTTCTCCACAGTGGAAGCAGTGAAGGTTGGCTGCTGGGTTGACTGCTGCAGGTTGCCCAGCGGGGCAAAGAGTGCGGAAACCACTTCCTTGGGGACGTGGGGATGGATCTGATTTTTTTGCGGCAAGGCTGCAGATGATCTACCCTGGAATGTTGATTTATGCGGAAAGTTGCCTTATGGCCTCTGAAATGCCATCCTTCTTATGCGACTCACTTCTGCGGACTTTTTCTTATTCTCTAGCACTATAGCTTTGTTGACTAGGTGATGGAAGCTAGGGAAATCGTGGAGGATAAGCTGGGCTCGCATGTCTTCACGCATACCTTCCACAAAGCGATCGATCTTTTCTTCTTCATCAGCTACGTTATTGGGAGCATAGCGGGCAAGCTGATTAAACTTTGTTAGATACTCATTTACTGACATGTGACCCTGCTTTAGAGTTCTGAACTCAGTCTTCTTCATTCTCATGGTACCGGCTAGTACGAAGTTGGTTCTGAAAGCAGCTTTGAATTCAACCCAAGGAATTGGCTGCCAAACGGGTTCAACTTCAACTACCTGTACTTCAGCAATTTCTTCTGTGGCGGCGGGGTCTAGTTGATTGCCAGTTGTAGATGTTGCTGCTTCTGTTTCTTCTTCTTCTTATTCTTCTTCTTTGGACATTGAGCTGTCACCACCTCGAGTAGCGAGGTAGTTCTCCCACCATACAGCAGCGGCTCCTTTTAGCTGCTGGGTGGCAAAGTCCACTGTGTCTTCGTCTGAGCAGCAGACAAGATGAAGTTTCTTCTCAGTATCTCTGAGCTAGTCTTCCACTTCTAGGGGTTCCTTGGCGGCAGCAAATGTGAGGGGTCTTGTCCGGAGCAAGTCTGCAAGCTTGGAGTTACGGCCGGCTGCTCTAGACTGCTGACTGGCGAGCAAAGCTTGAAGAATATGCGTATGCTGAAACATGACTTGAGCCATTGTTGTGTTTGCTAGTGGCGGGGGAGGTAGATCTTGTCCTTGGCCATGACCACGACCATTGCCATAGCCTCTTCCTCGGCCAGTTGCAAAGGCTCCACAGGTTGGGGCGACGGCTCTCCTTGGCGACACCTAAAGAAAAGCTTAGGTTTAGAATTACAGAGAGTATATGAGGGTTTACTAACCCTCTAAGGCACACACAGAAGAACTTTAAGCCAACAAGAAGATCGAATTCATACAATACAAAGCCTATAATGGTTGTATCATATTAAGGGGGTTAGGTGTTACATGACTCCTGACACATAGCATATAGGCTAAGCTAAGTCATGACACATGATACAAACATAACGTCTACAATAAAAGGAAACAGAAAGTGCTTGCAGCCTAAAAGACTACCTAATAAGCACTGCTAGCTAACCTAGACTAGCCTGACTACTCCTCCACCGGAATCAAGCTACCACAAGCTGTGCAGCTTGTTCGGAGCGGATCGGAACAACTCGATCAAGGCCGGCGAGCTAGAATGGGAACGATCGCTGCCGATGCTGGGTGAACGGGAGCAGGAGCGGGTTCGACTGAGACTGCGTCCACGGCTGGACTCGCCAAGGTCGGCGAAGGGTCATGGATCGGGCGCTACACGCCTGCACGCATCATCCCGCGCGGGCTCCTTCGGCCTGAGTGGTCGATCAAGAGTCCTGTCGCTGGAGGCGATGGCTGGTGGAGAAGGAACAGGAGCTGAAGCGGTGATCGAGTGGCAGCTGTGAGGCGTGCCAACTCTGCAACGGCGGCGTCTCTCTCCTGGACTGCAACAAGGTGGGCTCATCGCTCCTGATCATGTTGTTGCAGAGGGTGTCGGAGTGGGTGTAGCTGCCGGTGAGAAGCATCCGCCGCCGATCTTGTCCATGGCGCCTTTGATGTTGGCGGTCATCGCTGTGTGGGCCGTGACCGTGGGTCGTGCGATCGCTGCCTCGCATCAAGACCTCCGGACACGCCTCCTCGGGAGATACGGGTAGTAGTAGAAAAATGATCTCAGCTAGAGATCCTCGTGCATCCAGCACAAGCGGGTGGAGGTGAAACGAGCTGCATCCTGGATGGCGTCGAGACAGCTGCGACAAGGTGCCTCGGCTTGGAAGGTGTGGGAAGCAAACTCGACAACCCTGGCATAGAGGAAAACCTCCATGGTCCAGTACTCGCGGTTCATGATCCTCGTCATCCAGCTCCTGAAGATAGGAGGGCGGGTGTAACCAATGTAATGCATCAGATGGCGAAGGATGTCCGTGAATCCTCCGTCGTTCTCTCCATGAGAACAATGGTCCCACGGGCCATCGGACGAAGGGGTTGCCATCTACAATTTTTGGAACAGGTGAAAAGTCAGTAAAAGCTTAATGGAAGTAGAGATAAGTATGGAACTAGGAGTGATGAGCAAAAGCAATAAGTACTCTATTTTTGTTAATATTTTTCTTAACTTTTAGGAATAAGACCCAAGTCCTAAAGCAACGAACAATCTAACTAAGGATTCTACAGTCGTATGCTCTCGTACCAGCCCCGTCGGACCCGGATTTTGCAAATTCAAATCCTCTGTGAAAACACTGTGTTATTCCCTAAATCAGTAGATAACACTCACAAGTGCATTGCTGAATCATTTCATACATGTCATGAACTAAGACATTCGAATATATTACAAACATCAAAGTGATATAGACCACGTCGGGTCGAGTTTTACAAAAGGGCCAAACATGCCAAATTGATTACATTGCGAGAGTGTAACGTAAACTACAGCTGAAGCAAAAGGGGTAGAGTACATCTCTCCGCAGGGAAGTGACTGGGGTAGCCTGTGTACGACATATATTAACCAAGGGTTTGGATAATGTCGGTTGTACGCAAGTACCGAACGAGTCCACTAGATTGAGGAGATATCTAGACTACAAAACTAAACTACTCTTCATCGTTTTCTTATCCGTCGACTTCTGTGTCTTCATAATACGCATAATCCCCTTGATCCAATTACCTGGAGGGTTTGGGGAGAGCAAGAATGAGCACAACTTCCGTGTTCGCGAGCCAACACATAAGATGCAATAATATACATACATGGCTTAACAAAGGTGGATCGGGTTCTTTTATTTGCTAAAGCAAGCCCCATTGCGAGACCCTTGGCCTAAGCCTCACCTCGAGCCCTTCGTCGGCGACCCTTGGGTGTCCCGCCTCGGATGCATTGCCGCCAGCACCCTCCGGCTTCGGTACTCCCGGAGGCCCCCGAGGGCACCTTCCGCTGCGGGCAACCCTTCAGGAACGGACGCCGCCTCCGATGCCTCAGCACCGCTGCGCCCTTCGGGAGACGCCACCGCCACCTTGGGCTTCGCCTCGACACCGCCGACTCTTGGTGACCCCTCCGGCGACCCTTGCCAAATCTCGGCCGAAGCCTACGCGCGACCGAAGCAAGATCTCGGCCGAAGACCACCTACGCCCGAAGGAAACTTTAGACCGAAGTCCCCTTCGCCCGCAACAAGATGTTGTGCAGCCCCCTCGCCGGCTCCGCCCCGGCCTCGGGCACCTTCGGCATCCTCGCGGCTCCGCCCGCCTCGAGCACCTTCGCGGCCCTCGCCGGCTCCGCCTCGACCTCGGGCACCTTTGACAAACTCGGACAGCCAGCGCCACCTCGGGAGAAGTCGTTGCCTCGGGACCCGCTTCACGCCTTCGCTTCACGGCTACTTCTGGCCGCGAGACCCGCCGGCCGGCCGGGAGTTGAACCGACTCGACCGCAGCCGCGCCTCGAGCGCACCTTCGGGAGCAGCCGCCTCAGCGCACCTTCAGAACCATCACCGCCTCGGCTTCGAGAGCGGCCGCCTCGAACGCACCTTCGGAACCATCACCACCTCGGCCTTGAGCGGCCGCCGCCGGCTTCGCGCTGGGCGCCTCGCGCCCAGGTTGCGTGCCTCGGAGCCGTTAGCACAACAAGAGCCTCGGACGCGCCCCTTGGCCTCGGTGCGCTCTTGAGACACCACCGACACCTCCGGCACCCGGGACGCTTAACGTCCCGGCCTCCACGGCGCCTTGGCCGCGCGGAGACCCTCCGGCTTCGCCGGGGCGCTTAACGCCTCGGCCTCCACGGCCGCCGGCCGCGGAGACCTCTGTTTCCGCTCGGGGCGCTTCAACACCCTTCGGCCGCCGGAAGACCCTTCGGCTTCGCTGAAGGAGCCGAGCGCCAGAGCCCCACCTTGCCCCGCCCGAGGAACCATCGCCCTCAACGCCCAGTCGGCTTCGACGCCTCAATGCCCGCCTCCATCGCGACCCTAGTCGCATGTTTCATTCCAGCTATGTTATGTCATTACCATCACACACTTTCACATGCAATAGTGTCGTTTGCATTTCGATGATTGCTAATCGGTTCATAAAATTCGCATCGATGCCCACTTGCCTAAATTGTTTCTAGTTTATTGCCTGCATCATCTCTGAAGTTCCATTGGAGTAGAAAGCCATTTTGCGCGATTACATTGGGCTTGTCATCAAATACATGCACCTCTTCAGGAGTCTTACCTTCCTTGATATATGTTGATTTTGTGCCTATATGATGACCTCACCTTTTCGGAGCCGTCGCATCCTTGTCGGGAGGCCTCGAAAGTGCCAATGAACTCCCTTCGACCTCTGCAAGTCTCCATTAACTGGTGAGATATCCCTACGCTAAATTCATCAATTTCGCTTCTATACCAAATGAAAGCATGTGAAGTTACAAATTGTGCAAGCCAAGGTTGGAACTAACCTTGTTTCCCAGTCTTTGGAGCATCTAGAGCCAAATAATAAATGTCAACTAAATCATCTTATTATTTATCAATTCCTTTTCGCTTTCATCAACTTCATCTGTTAAAAGTCGGTCCATATATGCTAACCAACAAGCAGTTGTTGTACCCAATGCATAACTGGGTGTAAATCTTGTTTTCATGAATTCATCAAATAGCTGTTGCCATCAAAATCACTATTGGCCGTGCGTGGCTCCGAGCCCCGGCGCACGCTGCCTCACTCCCCAGAGTGCGCAGTGTATAAGTCCTCCACAGAGCAACAAAGCGCCGAGCATGGCTCGAGCCACTAGTTGGGTACTGATAAAAACTAAACTCAGTTCTCTGTAACCCTCATCGGGTTGGGAAATCTCGCCAACATAAGATGCAATAATATACATACATGGCTTAACAAAGGTGGATGGTTCTTTATTTGCTAAAGCAACATTTTCAATTATCATAATTACAAATTCCTATGACTTAGCATTTTAACCAAATTGCATTTTATAAAAAGTAATTACAATATTAAATAACAAAGATCCTCCATAAACTACATGCTTCATTTGATTGAGCCATCTCGATATACACCAGCTCGCGCGAAACATCCAATCTGGCTGTGACGACATGATTTTCATACCACCCAAAGGTTTTAAATAGAACTAACTCTAGTAAGTTCCATTCCCTTGACCATTGCTTAACAAGACTCGAGATGTTTACGACCCAGAACAATCATACTAGTTACCTCACATGATTTTGTAGTCATGTAGTTGAGCGACCATCACAATAACCTTTCAAAATATTTCGCCTTCTATCTACCCATATGAGCCACGCCATAGTTGGATGTTCACCTCAGAATAGGAGGATTACCACGCTAAGCCAGACAACCTCACCTTGCATGGTGTCCCATTCAAGTCGACCGATCATGTTGCGATCCGCACCCTCCAAGAGATAACATTCAAAGTTTAATAAATTTACTAAGCCAAGTTGTATTTAGATTGTGGTTCTACTTTTTTCGAGGTCATGCGATTAAGTTCTTAATCCATCAGGTTCATCACATACCAACCACTGACACACCCACCCTTTCCATCCACCGATGTGGTAATAAGTTGATTAGGTTTGAGTAAAACCAATTATATAAACACAGTTATCCACAATGCCCAAAACCATTTTCATGTTTAAAGATGATTAGGACATTTATATCTGTACACACTACATGTGCAAGTAACCTATACTAGTATTTACCATAACTACTAGTGACATGGAATAATGGATTTAATTATCAAAGGATGGTTGAAATTAATTAATCAACAAATGGGCATTTAACTACCTTAAGCTTTAACATACATTTGATTAAAGAATTAAAGCATGCAATTTTGTAATTTAAATATATAATTTATATAAAATGTAGGCTCACGCGCCTCGACGCACCTTGGGAACCATCACCACCTCGGCCTTGAGCGGCCGCCGCCGGCTTCGCGCGAGGGCGCCTCGCGCCCCGGTGTGCGCGTGCCCCTCGGGAGCCGTTAGCACAACAAGAGCCTCGGGACGCGCCCCTTGGCCTCGGTGCGCTCTCGGGAGACACCACCGACACCTCCGGCTACCACCCGGGGCGCTTCAACGTCGCCGGCCTCCACGGCCGCCTTGGCCGCGCATGGAGAACCTCCGGCTTCGCCGGGGGCGCTTCAACGCCGGCCGGCCTCGGGCCGCCGGCGCGCGGGGAGACCTCTGATTTCCGCTCGGGGGGGACGCTTCAACACCCTTCGGCCGCCGCGGAAGACCCTTCGGCTTCGCCTGAAGGCGCCGGCGCCAGAGCCCAGCCCCCCGGCCCGCCCCGAGGAACCATCGCCCTCAACGCCCGATCGGCCGGCGCTCAATGCCCGCCTCCATCGCGCGACCCTCAGTCGCATGTTTCATTCCCAGCTATGTTATGTCATTACCATCACACACTTTCACATGCAATAGTGTCAGTTTTGCATTTCTGATGATTGCTAATCAGTTCATAAAATTCGGCATCTGATGCCCACTTGCCTAGCTGTTCTAGTTTATTGCCACTGCATCATCTGCTGAAGTTCCATTGGAGTAGAAAGCCATTTTCGTCGCGATTACATTGGGCTTGTCATCAAATACATGCACCTCTTCAGGAGTCTTACCTTCCTTGATATATGTTGATTTTGTGCCTATATGATGACCTCACCTTTTCGGAGCCGTCGCATCCTTGTCGGGAGGCCTCGAAAGCTGCCCAGCGAACTCCCCTTCCAGCCTCTGGCAAGTCTCCATTAACTGGTGAGATATCCCTACGCTAAATTCATCAATTTCGCTTCTATACCAAATGAAAGCATGTGAAGTTACAAATTGTGCAAGCCAAGGTTGGAACTAACCTTGTTTCCCAGTCTTTGGAGCATCTAGAGCCAAATAATAAATGTCAACTAAATCATCTTATTATTTATCAATTCCTTTTCGCTTTCATCAACTTCATCTGTTAAAAGTCGGTCCATATATGCTAACCAACAAGCAGTTGTTGTACCCAATGCATAACTGGGTGTAAATCTTGTTTTCATGAATTCATCAAATAGCTGTTGCCATCAAAATCACTATTGGCCGTGCGTGGCTCCGAGCCCCGGCGCCTTTGCCTCACTCCCAGTCGCGCATGTATAAGTCCTCCACAGTGGCAACAAAGACGCCGAGCATGGCTCCGAGCCCCGGCGCACGCTGCCTCACTCCCCGGAGTGCGCAGTGTATAAGCCCACCACAGTGGCAACAAAGACGCCGAGCGTGGCTCCGAGCCCCGGCGCATGCTGCCTCACTCTCCGGAGTGTGCAGTGTATAAGCCCACCACAGTGGCAACAAAGACGCCGAGCGTGGCTTCGAGCCCCTGCGCACGCTGCCTCACTCTCCGGAGTGCGCAGTGTATAAGCACACCACAGTGGCAACAAAGACGCCGAGCGTGGCCCCGAGCCCCGGCACACGCTGCCTCACTCTCCGAAGTGTGCAGTGCATAAGCACACCACAATGGCAACAGACACTAGGGAGTCTCCCGCCGCGAGGGCCTTGCCCCGGCGGAGAGACATCTTGCACCCCGGTCGTTCCGGCGGTCCTCGCCCCGGTGACTAGGGAGTCTCCCTTGTGGGAACCCGCCCGTGAGACATCTTGCATAACGCTCAGCAGAGCCCGGTCGTTCCGGTGGTCATGCCCCGGTGACTAGGGAGTCTTCCGCCGCGAGGGCCTTTCCCGGACGGAGAGACATCTTGCACCTCGGTCAAATGGGCTCTCCCGGAGCCCAAATTTAAAAAATATATATGGGGGACGGCACAGGGTTCGCCTCCTCCTCGCATAATAAACAAATAGGCTCCCCCGGAGCCTAATTTAAAAAATATGGGGGCAGCGCGAGCCGCCTCCCCTCGCATAATATACAAGTGAGGCTCCCCAGGCCCAATTTAAAAATATGGGGACGGCGCGAGGCCGCCTCCTCCTCGCATAATAAACAAATAGGCTCCCCCGGAGCCCAATTTAAAAAATATGGGGGACGGCGCAGGCTTCGCCTCCCCCTCGCATAATATACAAGTAGGCTCCCCGAGAGTCCAATTTAAAAAATATAGGGGATAGCACAGGCTTCGCCTCCTCCTTGCATAATAAACAAATGGACTCCCCCGAAGCCCAATTTAAATAATAATAATAATAATAAACCCCTTCGCGCCCCTCCGAGTCACGGACACGCTAGACGAGTGGCTGAAGAGGGGGGACGGTACCAGGCCCCCAGCAGGAGCAGCACCCCCGCGGGTTCAGTAGACCGAGCTTGGCAGCGATGACTGAACATGGAGGATATTCGCAGCCAATATCCAAGAAGCCAAACTTCCTTGGTACTGAAGCTTCCCTGGAGGCCACAGGGGCGAATCAAGAAACCCATGAATCATGGAGAACAGAGAAACCAAGAACACCAAGTTACGTGACACAGGATCAGCAAGTGGCCAACAACACAGTCTGTGCAGGCAATTCCTGGTCTCTTTTAATTAGAAGTTGACTCGTTTGGTCTGTTTTTGGGAACATTAGCAAATTAGCTCCTTCCTGATCGAATAGTAAAATTAGTCAAGCGACCGCGCTTCCGCACCGCCACAGCTTCCTGCTGCTAACCCGAATCTCTATCACGTGCTGCGCGTCAAAACCGCTCTAGCCTCTTGCCGCTGAAGCACGGGATCATCTTGCCGCGTCTGTTGCACACCGGTCGATGGCAATCACGTCCGTCATAAGCGTCATCCCACGGGCTCACGATCCGTGGAGCTCTTTGCTAATTCAAGGCGGTGCACCTCCCTCTTAGTTGGCTATATGCCTATACACTTGGGGAAGCGGCCCTTTTTCGAGAGGCTTCACTCTTGAGGCTTCATGCCAAAGGACCTGCATTGTTTTGGGAAAACGAGAACAGGCGTCCGGGGGCGATGCCGTGGGCGGCCCGCGTCGACTTCCCGATTCGTCGGCGCTGCTCGCCGTTTGCCTCGGAGGCTATACCTGGCGGGCGGCCCGCGTCGACTTCGCCCTTCTTTGGTTCCGCCGCCTTTCTGCGTCCGTCGCCTCGGAGGCTATACCTCGGCGAGGCGACCCGCGTCGACCATTGGTTCCAGCATTGCTCGTCGTCGCCTCGGAGGCTATACCTCGGTGGCGACCCAGCGTCGACTTCAGCCGGCTCTACATTGCTCGTCGTCCGCGTCGGAGAGATAGCTCGACGGGGCGGCCCCGCGTCGACTTCGCCCTTGCTGGTCCGCCGCTGCTCGTCGTCCGCCTCGGAGGCTATACCTCGACGGGTGAAGGATCTAGACCCGCCATTATGAGTTAATGGAATGTTTTGGTGATTAATGACAAATCCAATTTTGAGACTAACTCTCTTGTCTAGTACTATCTTATGTAGTCTCATTTGGATATAATGGTGAAATTCAACGAGGTGTGCAATCAACATCTTAATCTTATATATTGTTGCATTCCTCAGATCCAAAATATAGGATTGAACTCAACCATAAGTTAAACTTGAATATGTGCATATGATCTTATTACACATTTGTGTATCCACACATCTAGGGGGAGTTTTATTCTATATTGTGTGGTTTTATTAGTATTGATTCATATTCCATTCTCCACATACATTTGGGATCTTTACTTTGAAACAAATCCGTTTGAATATACAAAACTTGCGTAATTCTTGTATACTCATGATTATGAGTATATAGAACTTGTGTAGTTCTTGTATACTCAAGTTAGAGTATATATATAACTTGTGTAGTTGATATATATTCAATTTGTTATCTCATTTATCATCATTCAATTTATGAGTAATTAAATGGTTATCATCAATTACCAAAGAGGGAAAGATTGAGGTATCTTGTCCCACCATTATGAGTTAATGGTATGGTGTGGTAATTAATAATAATCATATTGTGGAACTGTCATTTTTCATGAGTTGGATATATATGTTATGTTTCAGGAGGATGAAGACTTGGGATAATCATGAGTTGATAATCAAGTCGAGATTCAAGTGAAGGATGCATCATGTGTTGATGCACATCAAGTCAAGAGAAAATCCATCATGTGTTGATGGAGGTCAAGTGAAGGAATGCATCATGCGTTGATGCATGTGAAGACTCGGGATGAAGAAATCATCATGTGTTGACGATGTTCAAGGCAAGATCCCAAAGTTAAGAGATCATCATATGTTGATGATTGTCAAAGTCAAGGACCCGGACTTGAAGTGTTGATATACGTCATCAAGCTTCAAGAAGATGCAAGGCAAAGGTATGACTAGCTAGGGCTAAGGATGTGTTCCTAGTCTTTTACCGGTCTTGGTGTTTGGTTGGAAGACCGGATTGCTAGTATAGGATTACCGTACTATTAAGAGTGGTCTTGACTAGTAGCATGAGTTAGTCATGTGTTGATAGCTCATTGTGTTTGCTCTAGCTCATCTATGCATGGAGCTATTATTTGCGAATGTGTTTTGCAAATAGCCGAGGCTCATGCATTTAATCTTTGTAGCATGGGACTATACTTTGTAAATGTGTTTTGCAAATGGTTGAAGTCCATGCACCTTAGCCTTGTGGCATGATGTTGTTATTTGCGAATGTGTTTTGCAAATAGTTGATGCTCATGTTTCATTTCGTGTAGCATGTGACTTAAGTTTGCAAATGTGTTTTGCAAATGGTGTGAGTCCATGCACCCTATTCCATGTGATATGATTCTAAAACTTTGCAAATGTGTTTTGCAACTTGTTAGGAATCAGGTTCTCGATCCTTGTTGGTATGGCTTGTCAATCGGCAAATGTATTTTGCAATTGAAGTTGTTGAAAAAGTCGTTGCTGTGCTTTGTCAGGATAATCGGAAGTTCCGATTATCGGAAGCTCCAGAAATTCGGCGGAACGTTTTTTCCAAAGAAGCACCATTTTGGGACTTAGCCAAAATTTGGAGGTGCGGTAGTTCCGTTATGTGTTGTGCGGAACTTCCGCAACTTGGTTAGCGATAGTTCCGCACTAAAATTCAAACGGCTAGTTTCTCGTCTAAAATAGCTGTTGCTGTGCTTTTCTCTAAGGTGTGGTAGTTCCGGCCGATACATGGCGGAACTTTCGATTCCCCTGATTTTTCAGGGGTTTGTCTCCCAACGGCTAGTGTTTATGTGTGGGCTATATATAGCCACCTTGGCCGGTTGGGAGAGGTTGCTGGTGCTATTGTTGAGTGCTATACTCATTCTTTGATCTAAGAGCAAGCCTTTATTCTCTTTTGTGCATGTGTTGCACTTGGTGAGATTGGAGAGCAAACCCTAAGTGCATGTGTTGCCTTAGGTAGTGGATTGTGTATCCACGTGAGCGTTGACACTTGATTAGTTCAAGTGAAAGTTTGGATTCGTTACTCTTGGTGTTTGCAGAGCACCTAGGCGGCGTGGGGCGTCGTGCGGTGATCTTCTCAAGAAGCTTGTGAGAAGGCCCGGCGTGTTGTGAGTGGTTTGGTGCTCGCCATCTCCGGAGTGGAGGAAGAGCAACCCTAGTGGAGCGAGGTGTTGGTTCGGTTTGGAACCGGTCCAAGTGTTGGACTTACCTCGGAGGTGTTGGCTTAATTAGTGGAGCCGGTCCAACGTGGTTGTGCTTACCTCAATATGGATTAGGGGAGACCGACAAGTCTTCGAACACCACGGTAAAACATAATTGTGTCCATCTTGTTTTTACTTGTGCTTTACTTTGAGCAATTTACATTACATGCTTTAATTGCTTATATATCATTGTATGATTGCTCTCTTGTATTGTTGGTGTACTTAGTTGAGCCTAGTTGATTTAGGTTTTAATTGTGCAAAACTAATTCGCTATTAGCTTCCGCATTTATATATTGGTTTAGCGCGAAAGATTTTTAAAACCACCTATTCACCCCCCTCTAGTCGTCCACCTCGATCTTACAGCGGGGCGGCCCCGCGTCGACTTCGCCGGCTCCGCCGCTGCTCGCCGTCCGCCTCGGAGGCTATACCTCGGCGGGGCAACCCCGCGTCGACTTCGCCCTTCTTTGGTTCCACGCGCTTTCGCCGCCGCCTCGAAGGTTATGTCTCGGCGTGGCGGTCCAGTGTCGACTTCACATTCGCCGGTTCCGCCGCTGCTCGCCGTTCGCCTCGGAGGCTATACCTCGGTGGGGTGGCCGCGTTGACTTCGCCCTTCTTTGGTTCCGCCGTTGCTCGTCGTCCGCCTCGGAGACTATACCTCGGCGAGGCGACCCGCGTCGACCGTCGGTTCGCCGCCTTTCGTCGTCGCCTCGGAGGCTATACCTCGGCGGGCGAGCCGCGTCGATTTCGCCGGTTCGCCGCTACTCGCCATCCGCGTCGGAGGAGATACCTCGTGGCGGCCCGCGTCGACTTCGCCCTTCTTTGGTTCGCCGGCGCTTTCGCCGTCCGCCTCGGAGGCTATACCTCGGCGGGCGGCCCCGTCGTCGACCAGCCGCTCCGCGGCATTGCTCGTCGTCCGCCTCGGAGGCTATACCTCGGCGGGCGGCCCGCGTCGACTTCGCCCTTCTTTGGTTCCGCGGCTGCTTTCGCCGTCGCCTCGGAGGCTATACCTCGGCGGGCGGCCGCGTCGACTTCACGGCTCCGCCTTGCCTCGCCGTCCGCCTCGGAGGCTATACCTCGGCGGGCGGCCCGCGTCGACTTCGCCCTTCTTTGGTTCGCGCGTTGCCTCGCCGCCCGCCTCGAAGGCTATGTCTCGGCGTGGCGGTCGATGTCGACTTCACCTTCGCCGGTTCGCGGCCTTGCTCGCCGTTCGCCTCGCGAGCTATACCTCGGCGAGGTGGCCCGCGTCGACTTCGCCCCTTTGGATTCGCCGCTTCGCGCGCCGCCTCGAAGGCTATGTCTCGGCGTGGCGGCCAGCGTTGACTTCAACCTCGCGGGTTCCGTCGCTGCTCGCTGCTCGCCGCCCGCCTCGAAGGCTATGCCTCAGCGTGGCGGCCCCGCGTCGACTTCGGCCTTGCTGGTTTCGCTGCTGCTCGTCGTCCGCCTCGGAGGCTATACCTCGGCGAGGCGGCCCATGTCGGGTTCGCCCTCGCAGGATCCAGCCATAACATGCCACCCGCTTCCAGGAGTCGTGCCGATCCCTTCCGGGGTATCCCGACACCCGAGGGGCCGGTGGCAACGAGGGTGCGTCCGCTCGCCCCTCGAGATCACGGGATCCGTCCTCGTAACCTCGGACCAAGCAGACGAGGGAGTTGTCGTAGCCTGGCACCAGGGGGTGCCCCGCACCCTCAGGTCGTCAGGAATACCGTTGTTCCATCAGAGATACTGCACCTGTGTAGGCCAAGCCCGTACGGATTACCATGGACAAATGTACCTAAATACCCTCTCTCTCTCTCTCTCTCTTGGTCGTGAGGGCAAGAAGGTAAATGTCCTTTCTTGCCCTCCTATATATTGACCCCATGGGCATGTAAAAACCGGTCTCCTCTCATTCACACTAATGGCAATACACATACATACTCAATGTTTGGCTCTTCTCCTTCGGTCCTCTCTCAAGATAAAAAAAGGGTACTGAGTACCCACTGTCTAGTTTTTTTACTACGATAATAAGCTAATTTTAAAATACGGATGAAGATCGAACAGAAATATTACATTCTTTCAAGGAAGAATTTCTACTATTTACTTTTTTATATAACAGAAGGAAACCCTTCCGATTTCCATTAACAGAAACCAAACTGTTATTTCAATTTCTACCATTTACTGCGTAGTAGTTGTGAGTAATGTCGAAGGGCAAGATAAATCCGCGTGAAAGTTCAGAAATTAGGGTGGGTAAGGACAGGAGTGAATGCCTCACAGATAAAATGAGAAATGATTCAATAGAAGAAGGAATCAAGATCAAATGGTGTCGCAATTCAGAAGCACAGAGCGGCAGCTTTCGCACAGAGTTCGAGCTCCTGAATCATCTCCCACCCCTCCATGACAAATGAAGCAGGCATGCAGCCTTGGGTCAAAACTCAAGAGAGTATCCCCTTTGCATGCATTGCCACCAATGGGGTCAAGAAAATGGTGATCGATATAGCAGATGCTACATTGCTACTTGCCTGCTGGTGCACGCACGCAGTTCGTCCCTCTTGGCCCAAGCAAGCTAGCAAACACAACACAGGCCAATCAATCAGGTGGGGATTTTGACAAACACCCAACGCCTGATGTCGCTTGCAAGTTTCAGGGTCCTGGCAAAAGAGGGGAGGGTTGACCAGAATTGGCCAGCCATGTGTAGGCACATGCCGGCCATGATGAAGTGAATCCTCCCTAGATATCATCATGTCGCAAGCACACAAGAACAGCACCCACCCTGATGATATGATATGCCTGTCAATAGATCAGTGGCCGGCGCATATGGCTAGCTTAGCTACACATGCAGACGCATCCCCACGTTATCTGCCGTTTTCGGACGCTTGTGGCAAGAACAGTGCCCCCCACCTTGAAGAGTCGAGACAGAGAGGAAAATTCAGTCCATGGGATGGATCTCAAGTAGCCTCCCTCTTGTCCTCTGAACCACAAGATGAAGCACGCGGATACTGCATTGCAGTAGCTTCTTCTCCTTCATTATATTTGTCTGGTTTACTCAACACATGCGTAGTAGCGTAGTAGTAAAATCTAATATCCCTTGAATAATTGGGTGGCCAAGGATATGATTGTTTGGTGATGTCGAGTATATATATAGCCTCTTATCTGATTAGGATCGCTTCAGAGTTCAACATAGCAAATTAAGGAGCACGTCATTTTAATTAGTTCACTTCAGTTAAGAGCTAAGCATCCACATCACAAAGGATTGGCTCCAGTGGCAACTAGTGCTGGCTATGTTGATGTTGTATTTTATGGTGATACCTTGACTCTTGAGGCTGTTTTGCTACTAGATTAGTGCATTGCTTGCTCAGTCTGCTGCATTGCACACCTTTGTTTTAACGCTGCTGCGTTGCACACCTAAAACAACGTACTTTATAAAAGCACGCAGATTAAAATCCTCAAGTTAATTCAGACACCGTTAAAAATAAAAATAAGACTCAAATATGTTATACTCTATGGATACTAATACTAGGTACTATACATGTACTAGTGAAGAACTCGTATAACCAAACTAATATGGAATTCTTCACATGTCTTACTAACCAAAGGGTGCAACTAGCTACTACGCACGCACGAGAAAGGCAACACACATGCACGGGGATGCAGATGGTGTGATCATTCGCGCATGCAAGAACGGAGTGGAAGCAGGGGCAGAGCACTATCTGCTAGCTAGTAGCAGATCTCCATGGAGAAGTTGGAGTCGAGCAGCTCCTCGATCATCTGCTCCACGTGCTGCTCCTCAAGAAACCGCCCGCTCCATTCCGCGGCAGACAACGGCGGCGGCGGCGGCGTCCCTGCATCGTCGACGCCGGCATTGCCCAGCGGCATTGCGGCCGAGGCTGCTGCGGCGGCGGTTTCCCTCTGCCGCTGCGCGGCTTGCACGGATGCCAGGTTGAACCGGTGCAGCTTGGCGACGAGGGTAGCGGAGAGGAACGACGAGGAGGCGGATGCGGCGACCGCGGCGCCCGCGGAGGAGGAGGAGGCGCTGGAGTCGGCGGGGAAGTTGGTGCGCGCGCGCGGGCCGCACATGATCCGTGCCGCCTCGTCGTAGGCCCGCGCCGCGTCCTCGGCCGTCTCGAACGTGCCCAGCCATATCCGCGTCTTCCTGCAAACCCAACGAACCACCACCATGAGCCACTCGCAACGATCAAGAAGCACAGGATGCGCATCGAGGAAGAAGATATGTATGTTGCACGCATGTCCACGCACAGGAGAGGGTGGCGGATCTCGGAGACCCAGGAGCCCCAGTGGCGCTGCCGCACGCCGCGGTACCGTTGCTGCGGCCGAGCCATTTGCTGACGGTTACGGTGCCTTCGCTGATCGCGTCGATCGGGCGGCAATGGATCGGCGGAGCCCTTCGTCTTCGGCCTCTTTCGCTCGGTGTGCCGTGCCGTGCGCGTGAGGAAGAGCAGCGGAGCAGGTGCAGGGGAGTGTGGTGCGTGAGAGTGAGAAATGGCGAGGGGCTATAAATATTAAATAGGGAGGGAAAGGTGGGTATCAGCTCGATGTCTGGATGGCTGCTCGGTGGGACCCAGATAAAATGCCTCAACAGCATTGGACGAGGCTATTGGGCTTGGGCCCACCTTGTATCATTGTTTAGTCTATCTTGTGTTCCTCTTCTCGTAGTATCGGTAGTTTGTTTAGTCTTTTCATCGGGTTTAAAAGTTAAAAAATCAAAGCATAAATAAAATAGTGTATTTTTTAACTGATTTATGAAAAACTTAAGTTAATTTAATCCTATAAGCAAAAATTCATAGGAGAGGTACTCTTTTGGTTTTGTGAAATGGAATAACCTTTTACCACTAAATTTCGCTGAATTTACTTACAAAATATCATTCTTATATAAGTACAAATCCTTATTTTTTTCTCTTCTCAAAAAAATCTAAGAAAGATACCATGCATGGTTGAAAAATCTAGGATAATCCTATGTGTGATATTATGGCATGCATAATTCCGATGGTTTACCTAGCCTTCATAAAACCATGCATAAACACCAATGATACAGATAAGCACTATACAAATCATACGCACTAAATCAGATAATTGCACTGAGCTTTCTTTTATCTCTAGTTAAACCATGGTAGCAACATGGTGTGGTGACTAACCACACCACGCTCTTTTCAGAAAACAAGATAGAGATCCCCCCCCCGGCTCCCCCTCTGTTCTGCCTAGCCTTTTCTTTCTTCCTAGAGACAACGGAGCATGCTAAAGATTGGACATGGCATTTTCTGTGGGCTCGGCTAGGAACGTGCATGCCAGACAAATAAGCTCACATGCGATCACACCGTCGCACGACATGACTTGCCGGGGAAAGGCCGTCAGATAGGGCCACAGGCTCACACACACCATGCATCCAATTTTGGTGTGCTATCCAGAAAAACATATAGGTAGAGGAGATGTTACATGTGTTCCCTTGGGATGTATACAATACAGGATGCTTATATACTGATACTAAAAGAAAGAGAATATAGCCGCATGATCAAACACTCATGTAAAAGTCAATTCCCCCGATGCAATCATCTTTTTTTGTAAGTGCTTAATTAGATGGTTGTAACATTTTTTATTAGACATAGGTATACACATAAACACCTGTTAAGTACCGATATTTAATTAAATATCGATACTACAAATTAAACACTCTATCTATTCTACATGGTAAGAAAAATCAGTTTTTATTTACTAAACATCTCTTTAAACACCTGCAGTGTACATGCTCTTACATGTAAGCGTATCCCTCGCCGTTGCTATTGTAACGGCATGAGCGTGCCGTTCCCGAATCACAGCCACCGAATATGACACGGACGGTAAGATCGAGCAACCTAATACCGATACTACTGCATGTGTAATGATACAGTCTAACAATTAGCGCTCCATGACCCAAAAAACCCTACAATAACGATGATTCAATATCAAAGATGATTTGCCCATTCTCAATCCAGAGGATTTGCATCTGTCCAGTTCACCACTTCGATCCACCTATCATCGTCTTATGACTCTCGTTGCTGTTTTCTCTACATTGGGGTTTTACTAAGCAAAACCTTAATTTGTGTTTGATTGGTGAGATGAGAATGAATATGATAGGATTGTCTTGTACTATGTAGTTCTATTATTTTGGATGAACGAGATGATTCAATATCTAGAAGAAATGTTTCTTAAATTTGTATCTCGTCATTTAGGACAAGATAATTCAGTTCAAGTGACTAAACACATATATGACTTTTTTTGTTGAACCAGTTTGTACATATAACACTTGGTACAAGCTACCAAACACACCGTAGGTCTCCAACGATGGCACAAACGTTGTTGCCATGCATGTTTTAATCGTCTGGAATGGCGATTACAAACAAACACGCATCTAAGTGAAAGCAGGGAGCTTAGCAAGAAGGAGACGCAACATGGGTGAGGTGCTCAAGCGGCATGCGGGCCGGCGCCATCGCCCCCGTCCAAACTGATTTCAGCGGCTATATATGATTCGGGGACGGCACGCTCATGCCGTTACAGCAGCTACGGTGGGCGGCGCGCTCGTGTTGGGATCCTCTGCCGTTTGAAGTTCTGAACTTTCTCTGAATGGATTTCTCAATCCTGAACGGCGTATGCCCTTATTTGACTAATGAGAGGGAATCCATTCGAAACGACTGAAATTCTTAGCAAGGTTTCAAAGTCCTCCTCCCTGCAGTGCAGCAATTTTGTTCGTCAAATTTGGGTAAGTTCCGTATGTTTTCTGATCTTCTCACCTCTTAGAAAGTTGTAGTCCTTGATCTTAGCTTTCTTTTGGCACCGAGATCATATGATTTGGAGTTAGGGTTTAGGAGATATGGTAGTTTTACCGCGACTGTTCAGGAGAGATGATGTGATTTGGCAGATTTTCTTGCCGGGCCATTATGATTTACTTAGAGGCCGAATCTGATATTTTCGTCTTCTCGAGTTTTGTTCCTGATGTCGTTATCTTTCTTTTGGCACCGAGATCACTTGATTCCGCCTTACGGTTTAGGAGATATGAATTTTTAACCCCGCGCTGTCCTGTCTGCCTGAGAATTTGGAACTGTCGGTTTTGTTCAAATTAGGGGCCGAATCAGAACCTTCACCCAACTAAGTTATTGTAGCTTTCGAAATTATCTTTCCAAGTTGATAAGGATCATTCTCATTGGATCAATAGACTAAAAGTGCTGATGATGCAGGGAGAAGGGATATCGTTGTGTTGCGCATATGCACACGCATGTTGGCTTGTAGACCCTTTGTTAATTGTCTGCAACTTTGTTAATGATTTGTTATCTTAAAGCTTAAGCAAAAGAGAGTATCCAAGAAACTTTCGCTGTGCACTAGCTGCTATAATAGTATATGCAATAGACCAAATTGACCAACAATATCCTATAATCATACTATCCGGTGGAAATCCTCTGCCTAACTCGATGACCGAATGAGAAAATTAGAAGGAATTTAGGCCTAACAGAGATATAAATACTGCAACCGTCGATAGGTCAGTCAGCCAGTCATGGTAGGTAAGCATCAGCTAGCAACCTGCAGATAGACGGAGGAACATGGAATCCACCGATAAGTGTCTGGCCTACACAATATACGATAGTATGGAACTATGGATAGGCTACTAGTAGAGGTGGCCAAATGAGTCGTGCTGTTCGGGCCAATGCGAAACACGAGATTGTTGGTCCGGCCCGAGCACAGCACGATCCGATCGTAATTGGCCGAGCTAGCATGGGCCGACGGGACGTGTCGTGCTTGGATCAGTACCTTGTCCAGACATGGCCGGCAGAGGAGGATGCCGATGCAGAGGAGAGGAGGAGGAGGTCGGCATAGGCGGCAGAGGAGGACGCCGACACAGAGTAGAGGAGGAGAAGGTCGGGCACGGTGAGGTTGGCTCCTGGCTTTAATCGTGTTGGGCACTATAGCAGCCCGCTCGAGGTGCCGAATGTCATGCTTAGATCGACACGACACGAGCCGCCGATCGGGCCAAGCCTAATCGTGTCGGACCGACACGGGCTTAGACCGTGACGAGGCCAGACGAACCATTTGGCCACCGCTAGGTGCTAGAAACACTACCTCTTTGTTAATTCATTCAGGTTTCCAACCACCATGCATGCCATCCATCACAAGCCTGGTGACTCGAACTGAAGAGATATATGCGCAAGTCGAGATGACACCATTCTTATCTGAAAAAGGAGAAACAAAACCGAGTTGTCTAAATTCTTTTGCCAAAAACCGCGCATGCCGATGGTCATCAGGAACCAGGACAGACAGAGGTAGTTAATTTACATGCCCCTTCTGTTCCGCTTTAAGCAAATTAAGTGTAGCTGGATGGTCCCTGTGCTAGGTACTGAGCAGTTTGCAAATTGCAATATATTCAGCTCATGTGCACCACTGCGTCACTGGTGATGGAGCCAGACAGTCACATTGGGGGGCAGAGCCAGCGCCAACTTCCAGGCCTCTTGCATCGGGAAGAAGAGCATGCATGCTCGTGCTACTACATGCAGGAACAAGCCAGGCAGCCAGCCATGCGATGCGAGCACGTCCTGCCGAGATCGGCGTGCATGCGATGCGATGCGATGCGATGCGATGCAGCGCATGCATGTGCGGCCTGCCCTGTACATGCGATGCGACGCATTCATCTTCAGCAGCGCACGAAATCCTGCGCGCGCGCGGGCGCGGGCGCGGGCGCGTCCCTGCCTGCCTGCGCCTTTGGACCGTACTGTCTGCGTTTATAGGCTAGGCTGCAGCCTACGATGAATGGAGGAGGGAGCGGACGCCATTTTCACAGCGCACGCAGTGGCAGTGCAACGGTCTTCGGAGCCTTTTGCACCACGTGCAGTTTCAGTGCGTGATGCAGGCCCGTCCTCCGGGAAGCGCGTGTTCGTGATCGTGATCGTGGTCGTGTAGGCTTTCAGGCTCTTCAGATCATTTGCAAAATTGCAGTTGCTCCCAAGGACAAACGGTTGCTCTTCACATGATTTTTTGTTTGGAAAGTCTTAATCGACCAGGGTTCACGACTACTATTCGTGCTTCTTGAACACCATGATTAAGGGGTGTTGGGACAAGCATGCATGGGCCGCATGGCGCATTAGACTATTTGCCTAGCTGAATTGATCTAGTACGTTAGGACGGTAAGCAGCTGGTCCAGTGAGACGATACTGCATGATTGTTATGGAGCAAGACGCGACGTGTTGTAGATCGGAATACTGTAAAAATATGTGAACAATATCATGGTACTACATCAACATATTAACAGTGCTTGTCGGTCTGTAACACGGTGTTTTCCATGCATGATGTTTCGGTTCCCGTATATGTCCTTGGTACTGTAGTGGTACCGGGCTTGGTACTATTCACAGTAGTGTGGCTGTACCAGTTCGATATTATTCACAGTAAAGCAGTCGAGCAGAATGGAGGAAGGTGGTCTATATAGTTAGTAAGAGATGAGATTAAATTTGTGTTTGAATTAGTTATTTTCCTAATCAGTTTGTGCCTTCGCTTAGACTATAAAGCCAACACATGTAATTGGAAAGGTAATCAAGAAATGAACTAGTCTTTGCCTCCATCTAGTTCGCCAGATCAGAGCCTCTCGCACGTCGGCAACAGTGGCGACATGTGTGAGGGTGATCCTCACCTTCGCCACTTACCGATCCGTTAGATCTTTTCTCTCGTTCATCCAAGCCATATCAATTATCTAACTCTTAATCTTTTGTCTCGTTGTTGATGTAACCATACCGTGATTCTTCCTCCATACTATTTGGCTACCATACCGTAAACAGCAACCGAGCCCAGTAACACTACAGTGTCCGAGTTCACCGCATCTGCAGAACCCGTAGGCGGTATGCCTAGGAAAAAGCGTATTACAACACCGATGGATAATGTTTACACACCTACGTAGCACCATGATACTGCTTGCGTGCTGCTACAGTACAGGTGCTGTTAACTCGCTCGCTACGGCGTCGCATCTTACTCCATAACAATGATAGGTGACTGAGAGCAACCGCCTTCTCCTCTCCCTCGGCAAGCAGGCTTGCAGGGAAGTCATTTAATTTTCCCCCTTGTTTGGATGGCACTCTGAATTTGAAATTAACTGGGACACAGAAATCTGAAGTTACAAGTGGTTTAACAGTAGCATATCCTGAAGAAGACTTTGAAACTTGCGGATAAAGCCTACTGCATAGTATAAGCTTTCGCAGCTGTAAGTGTGGACAAAGTTCAGTTCTTGCAACGTTGTCCTGTTAGGCAGCTGCGCACCACTGCTTTCAGGCCCCTTCAGAACCACACAGCCTCATCGTTGTTCTTAACCCCTTTTCTTCCGAGAGAGAGAGAGAGATATATATATATATATATATATATATATATATATATATATATATATATATCATATTTTTTCTTTCTTTTCATTTTTGATTCCCGATTCTCGATAATCCACTTCTCTGAGAATCTAGAGTTGTCTGTTGAAACTCTTTGGTTGGTAGGTTGACTTCAAAAACTATATGAAGGAGGATTAGAGGCAAACAAATCATGTCACCCCTGGGTGTAATACTTCAATTATATTTGTGTAACTCAGTGTCATTTACGGGTAAAAACTTTCAACTTCAAAGGGTATTTTCGTTTCTGAAGGTTGGATTTTCACGAGAATCTGCTGGTAGGCTGCTTCTCATTACCAGTTCATTTTGAGATAGCTCCTCGTGAGAAGCAAAATTTAGTGATTTTGAGAATCATAGTGTTTGGTACAACTTCACGAGAATCGATTGAGAAGTTAGGAGTGAAAGTTGTACCAAAAAGGCTATAGTACAATGGCAAGTAACTCATCTTTTGTCAGGCTGCTCTAAAAAAGTTGAGAAATCAGATGATACAGTTGTCTAGCTGCAAAAGTTTTTAAGTTTTTCTGCACCAGTCTGGATCACACTGAAACCAAGCTCAGCTGTTGCTCATACTGCATGCACACATTGAAGGCCTGATGGCTGAAACCATGGTCCAAGTGCGTAACAAACTCGGGGCAGTTGAGTCTGACATAGTCATGTTACTGTCAACTACGAGTTCCAACCATTCTACCTAATCCACAGTGGACAATAGCGCACACTGATCAGCTACAAGATTCACATTTTAAGGCAGTAAAAATAATGGTAAGTCGATACCTTGACGAAAGATTTTATTTTTCAGTACTCCCTATAAAATCCCCGTTTCAGCCAGCTTCAAAGCATTGCAAAAGACTGTAAAATTTCCACGACGACGGTGAGAAACAGCTCGTCGACTCGGAGATAGTTTTGCAATTAGCTCACCCGTCATTGTCTAGTAGGAGTACTTGTTAGATTGCTGAAGTCTGGCTGATCTGATCGTATGGATGATTGCTAATTAGTTTTCCATTGGTCAAATGCAGTCATATTAGCCCTCGCCTATGATCCGCATTTCGTGGGATCTTACTTGACCCGAATGAGATATAATGATCAGGACACAACATTAGGATGCCATTAACTAGTTTCGTTTGACAAGGTTTAATTAGTGAACCAGTGGTACCTTAGCTCATAAATGTTAGAATTGGGCTCATGAGCTAAAGACTCGTTCATTCGTAAATTCCGAAGTACGGTACAGTTTAATCCCATATTATTTGAACAAGTGGGAGGAAAACAATATAAAAGGTGGATTCTTTGTTACCACTTAAAGCACGTGACACGTAACATGAGGTGACATGAGAAGTACTTTGGCTAAGTGTGCGCGCATATTTGTGGACTTTCGTGTGAGAATCGCATGCCTTGTTACTATTATTTACTGGATCCAACTTTTATTTTGCTTAATCATGTAATTATCTCTATTAAATTTGTTTGAGTGCGATTTCAAACGTCCAGATTAACGAGGATATAATAATCCTCAAATCACTGTTTACATGTAATTGCTATATATAGATAGTAATATATTCATATTAATATCAAGTACACCCCTTGTTGTTCTAAGGGAGAAGCTTAAGTGAGGGATCGTAAGCTTTCCTGAGACCATCTGTGGTCGTAAGTCATTCTACGACCACTCCATGGTCGTAAACCTTTTTATGACCATCTTGTGATCTTAGGTCCTTCTGCGACTAGGTATGCTACGACCACCTTATAATCGATAAAGTCTATATACACGTGGGCCAAATTAATTAGGGATTCTTATACACTACGTTCAATACACAGAACAGCTAGTATACGCAACTATTCTCTGAAATAATTGCACGAATTATAGCTCTGTCCTTTATATAACTGCCAGGCGACGTGGGATGCAGTTTCCTCTGACAATAACTACCATCAACGTGAGCATTTCATCTGGCGTAGAGGTGCCTCTTGGCATAGAGTATCTGTCACCCCTTCATGCGCTATATAAAGGCTACAGTCAGTGTATAGAGAGAAGGTCGATCGAGGTTAGTTGCAAGGGATGATTGAGTTGTTAGTCTGAGTGATTTCTTCCCAATTGCAACAAGCATACTGAATACAAGAACACATGAGTAGGGTTGTTATTCTCTCAGGAGAAAGTCTGAACCTGTATAAATCACAGTGTCTTTTTTTGTGTGGATCTATTTCATAAGAAGCTCCCTAAACAATCATTCATTCGTAAGATCGATACTAAAATATTAACACGTATTATTTCAGTTTTAATTCGTGTTAATGGCGATTGTTACGACGGTTGTTGGAGAGTAATTGTAGGGACCTGAAGATGTCCATATTCAGAATACATTGAATTCCTCCGTTCCTTTCAAACATCACCTTCTTTCCTTTGGTGAGTTTGTGCTAAGTATTGAGCTACCAAACCTCGCCGGCTTTTCTTCTCGTCGTGCACCGGGTGGAGGGAGAGCGGCTATCTCCGAGCCGTTGCCGTAGAGAGTACTTGCACAGGGTGGCAATAAGGTTTATGGACAGCAGCATCCGCGCGACTGCTCACTTCGCTACTTCATCTACGTTCTGCACTGCATCGAACCTGTACTGTTTCCTTTTCCTCATCAAGCCCGACAGTAAGTCGTTCGTGTGACCGATCGACTCTATTTCATTATGTTCTTGAGAATATTATGGGTAAAATGTGGTGTATATTGTTAGTATTATTTTATACATATATAGTTATGTGTGTTTTTTGTGTCATAATAAGAATGAAACTAAAATATTGTGCATATTTCCAACCAGAAACCCCGGTCAAAATTTTGCCCCCCTTTTCTGGTTTCAGCTGTGTTTCAATGGACTACACGCTTTTCAGCACGACCCGTTGTTCCCTACAAATCTTGGTGAATTGCAGGGGAAATACCTTTCTTTCGTTTTCTTTCAGAGACCGCTTGCTGATGGAAGCGCGTGGCTTGGGATGCACCATGGATCATGGCAGACAGCATGTAAAACGCCCACGTGGCTGCGATTGCGACTCGATAACTGGACTAACGATGACCACAAGCAGGCACTGCTCCAGAGCCAATCATGTGGGTTGGGGAGCTATTGCAAAACATGCGAAATGCGCAGCAGATGAAGCTGGGGGTGCATCAGCACTGTCAGTATTTAGAAGATCACGGTCGGTACATGAACGATCAACGAATGAATTCAGGTGAACGCATAGACAGCATCCAAAATCCCCATGTGACCATGCATGAATCCATGATTCGTGATTGCGATGCTCACAGGACGACGACGGCTCAAGCCTGTGCAGAGCAAGCTTGACCTTGCGTTTTTTCTGGCTGATGCATGCATCATAATCTTCTCCAAGACTGCATCCCGTTCGAGCTAGATTTCTAGTCTTCCCCTTCCCACGACGCGCTTTCGAGGAGCTATCTTTGAGAGGGACGTCTGTGTGCTGTTTAGGCCATGATCAGCTCGCCTACGTTCTTCTTCTTCTGAACACGCAAAAGTTTTGCACGTCATTTCATCCAGAAAAATTCAGAAGAAAAAAGAAAGTACAACGCAGATGGTCAGCTCGCCTACGTTCCTGTAGGCTCAGGTGGGAGCTGAACGGTCCGGGAATTGCGGTCACGACATAGTAGGGATCTATCATTCTATCTAGCTCATTGGGAGACGGTTGCTATTTAACTGCTTACTGCAAAGCGGTTGGCGCGTTGAGTGGGTTGGAGTGGAATCTTCAGGCTTGACAGGATCTCTTGTTCGCAGGTCTATTTGCAAGGGAAGAATTTCACACTAGAAAATGTAGAAAAATGAGGCACACCAAAATTCCTTTGAATATTCTCAAACACAACCAACTGTTTGGAGGAATTTCACATGTAGGAATTGAGCTGTAACCTGTGAATCTGGGAAAATTCCTGCGTCAAACAGAATCTAAACGGGCCATACAAGGGGACTCGAAACCATTGCCAAGTGAATCCAGTCAGTTAATAAATCATGGGCTTGAAAAAAAATCTATCTGGGCTTAAAATACCATTATAATACTGTTTTCAGCAAAGTTGGAATATCAAGCCCAATGGACCATACGTATTCCATCACACAACAGAAAAATTACGGAAGAGAAGGCCCAGCCCAATTGGCCCAACCTATAGAGATGCTCGCCTCCACTATATAATCCCCACCACCGCCCGCTTCACTTACCTAGGGTTTTGCCGCCGCCGCCGCCACCGCCACGATGGTATCCACCAATCTCTCTTCCTCGCCTTTCGTGGAGTTCGTCTGGTGTGGTTAGGGTTTCGACGTTTCGCTGATGTGATTGTTTGTTTCTTGCGCCGCGCAGCCGTCCCACAAGACCTTCCGGATCAAGCAGAAGCTGGCGAAGAAGATGCGCCAGAACCGCCCCATCCCCTACTGGATCCGCATGAGGACCGACAACACCATCAGGTAATGGCCGCGTCCACCCCCACCTACCGCTCGTCTTGCTCCTCTGTTCGAGTCGGCTTAGGCGTTTGTGTGCTGATCCTGTCTGGTTGCTGTTTTGGGTTTGTGTTGTTTCAGGTACAACGCGAAGCGCAGGCACTGGCGCCGCACCAAGCTTGGGTTCTGAGCAGGGGAGGGGCCGCCTGCTGCGTGGGAAAGCTAGGGTTTTATGAGTTATCTGCATTTTGTTTCATGTATGTCTCAGTGTTTATGCAAGCTAGGAAGTGATTCCAGTATGCTTTTATTAAGATTTTGGTGATGTTAAGACTTAAGAGAGTTGGTAGTACACTTGTGTACTGAGGATACCATGCCGTGCTAAGTAAAGAACCATTGCTATACATCTATGTCGTGTTCAAGTTATTCCTGAGGCCTAATTTTGATTTATTTGGTTAACTCTATTGCATGGCTGGAGACATGAATTTCTTTTCGTATCATTGCGAAGTATGATTGCTCCATCGTTGGATTCTGCTAGAATGTAAGCATAGTCCTTTAGACCAAAGAATACAAGAGTAGTATACATGTCATTTCGTAGGTAAAAGAATGTATAGTGCTTTTGTGTGGACATTGGGTTTATGCCGAACTTGGTATCCAGAAATATATTTCGTTGGCTAGTTGTGTACCAGACCTTCACAAGTGAGCAACATGATTTTATAGGATTTTTTTTTAAAAAAATCGTACCATGTTGTCATCTTACCGCGCTACCGTGGCGAGGAACCTGGCCGCGCTCTGGTGGCGTTCCTGGCCGCGCTCTGGTGGCGCGGAACGCCCTCGACCTGCAGGATTCTGCCACCGCGCCGGGTTCTACGCTGCTCACTGCCGCTCCGTGCCCCCCGCGTGGGAAGTGACACGTGTCGCCATTAAGTTCTTTCGCGCTTGGCAGGGTACAGTTTTGCAATTTTGATGCAAAGGGACTTTTATTTGCAATTAAGGTGGCAGCACGGTGCAATGCTTTGCATTTAAGTTGTCTCAAATGATTCATTTCGGATTGTGGGTTAAAGGTTGCGAATTGTAATTTAGAAGATGGATTTCATGTGTTACTCAGATGTCATTAGTTTCTTTCCTAGAAGGACCTGGGCTGTAGTGATTAACCTTCTTATCAATTACAGTGGAGTGTAGTGATGTTGTATAGTTGTGAGTACACTTTTAGTTGACCAATGTTATAGGTGACCTAGTGTTGTACGTGTACGAGTACTCATTGCTTGCACTTGCCAATACCCAACTTACTTGATCCCTGTATCATAGCCACATTACATACACAAAAAATTAAAGAAATACGGTTATGTTTGGGCTTGCTGAGGATTTATGCACATCAATAGGACCAGGAGTATTGTAGTGGTGAATTGCCTCTTTCTAGGATTTGGAAATGAAGGGGGTGTGAAATATGACTTCTGACCGGAAGAACAACCACTAGAGGATCACCATTGGTTTTGTATCACAAGCGTGCTATGCTACTTGAGAAAACTTGGTTGTTGGTGAATATGGATTGGATGGTCAATAAGCTGTTATAGGGTAGTAGCTTAAATATTGGTTTTGCTCTCAGGTCACATCATTGCAGAATTGGTTTCAAGGTTTTGAGAATATGTTGAATCGACGAAGTGATTTTGTGCAGGACAACTGCGATCCAGTTAGTTTATGCACCTTTATGATTTGTATTGACTTTCCAACTGACCTTGAGCTCTTAAAGTGAACCTTCTGTATTGAACCCCACTCATGGATTGCTTTCATTTGGTATAGCCAATCCATTGCTGTTAATACTATGAGCTGTCTTTGACTCTTGAACGACGTCAGGCCAGTTTGTCAGTCTGGTCAACATTGCCGCTGGTCCGTTGGACGTACAGCTTGAAATAGCACTGGTTGGTGGTGGTTTGTCCATGTTAAGTAGTTCAGGCTCTAACATCTATCATTACTAAACTGTAAGATTTCCAGGATCCTAGGATCTATCAAGCAAGTACAAGTATTGCAGCACATTGGTTAAGATTGCAGTTTAGTTGCACAGTATCCATTGATTGCAAAAGGAAATTTTTTGGAAGATATTTTGTGGACCAGAATTCCTCTCTTTGTTCTTTCTGCGTGCTACACGGTAATACCACATGTTTCGTTGGAGTGATCTTTGAGTGAGCTCTTACCTGGGAATAAAATCTCGGCCAGTTACCGGCTGGGACCGGGATTAAAAATCTCGGCCGGTTTTCTCGGATTTTGCTAATTCAATTTTTGAATTTTGAAATTCGACTAGTTTTTAATCAAATTCAAACGATTTTTATCTATATTTTCCCCGATTTAAATGGCAGGCCGGTTACCGTTCCTGGTTGGCTGACGGGAAATGCTCCGGGACCGGGTTTTGGATCCCTGCTCTTACTGCCCAGTAATATAGTACTGCTTTGTTCTTGAGGTGCTTATCTCTTTCTGATTTTGTTCAAGAATAGTGAGCTACTGAGCCGGGCAACAGCCAACCAGTGGTATCTTTTTAGGACATGTTTGGCAGCCCTGAATGGGAGTAAGATATTATTACTACTGGATTAGTACAAACGCAATTGTTGGAGTGTCTTCCAGAGATGCAAAACAACGTTTGCTTATCTCCATGCCTGCTACAGATATGCTTTCTAAACGTTTTGGTTTGTTACGAACATGAACCAAAGCAAGTATGACAACGCTAACGGAAATCAATGTTTTATGCGGGTAATTTGATAATGCTAACAAAATTCAATGTCATGCATCAATTTGGTAACACTAACAAAATCTATTGTCACACGCGAGCAATCTGACGGGGAGAAAATAACTCACCAAAATTTTAGTACCGTTAAAATTTGGTTTTGTCACAATTCAAACATCGTTTATTTTACTAAATTTTGTTTTGCCCAAGTTTTGGTTGTACCAAATTTTGATTTGATTCGTTAGGGCCACGAGCCAAACAGCATGCCGCAACGAACGGCAGCGCATTGCCAATATGCGCCAATTCCGTGGCGTACGCACGAACGAACTGAATTCCGCCGGCAACCAACGTTCCGAGCGGAGGAGGCGTCGCACGGCAGACGGCACGAGCAACGCACCATCGTGAGTTGCGTCAAACGCGAGTGTGAAGAAGAGGTCAGCCGCACCGCCCGGCGATCGTGTCGCGTCGCGCACTCGCCCTGCGGTTCGGTTCCCCCCAGGCTGCATGCGACCAGTCGATCGCAACCACCCGCGCGGTATAAGAGGCGGCCGGGCGGGGCACGGCCATCTCGTCTTCAAGCAGCGCACGGACCGAGGCAAAGGCAGGCAGGCCCGCCCCGCCCTCCTCTCCTCCTCCGTTCCTTGAAGGCCTAACCCCCGCGTGGCAAGGCGAAGGCGGTCACCGGGAGTGCGCGCCTCCCTTCCTTCCCCGTGCGCACCCCACCATCCACCGTTCCGTTAACAGCAACAACTAATAAAGATGGCGTCCATCTCCCTCGAGGACGTCCGCAACGAGACCGTCGACCTCGTAAGCCTCCTCCCCTCCATGAGTCCTCTCCTGTGCATGTTTGCTTGACAATGCATGCGCGCGCCGTGTGTTTCTGCATGCAGGAGACGATCCCGGTGCAGGAGGTGTTCGAGCACCTGAAATGCAGCAAGCAGGGGCTGTCCGCCGCAGAGGGCGAGAACCGCCTCAAGATCTTCGGCCCCAACAAGCTCGAGGAGAAGAAGGAGAGCAAGCTGCTCAAGTTCCTCGGATTCATGTGGAACCCGCTGTCCTGGGTCATGGAGTGCGCGGCCATCATGGCCATCGTGCTCGCCAACGGGGGCGGCAAGCCGCCGGACTGGCAGGACTTCGTCGGCATCGTCGTCCTCCTCTTCATCAACTCCACCATCAGCTTCATAGAGGAGAACAACGCCGGCAACGCGGCCGCCGCGCTCATGGCGGGGCTCGCGCCCAAGACCAAGGTCCTCAGGGACGGCAAGTGGCTCGAGCAGGACGCCTCCATCCTCGTGCCCGGCGACATCATCAGCGTCAAGCTCGGCGACATCATACCCGCCGACGCGAGGCTGCTCGAGGGTGACCCGCTGAAGGTCGACCAGGCGGCGCTCACCGGCGAGTCCATGCCGGTCAACAAGCACTCCGGTCAGGGGGTCTTCTCCGGCTCCACGGTGAAGCAGGGAGAGATCGAGGCCGTCGTCATCGCCACCGGCGTGCATACCTTCTTCGGCAAGGCGGCGCACCTGGTGGACAGCACCAACAACGTCGGCCACTTCCAGCAGGTGCTCACGGCCATCGGCAACTTCTGCATCGTCTCCATAGCCGCCGGCATGCTCGTCGAGATCATCGTCATGTACCCGGTCCAGCACCGTGCGTACCGCGACGGCATCGACAACCTCCTCGTCCTGCTCATCGGCGGCATCCCGATCGCGATGCCCACCGTGCTCTCGGTCACCATGGCCATTGGTTCCCACCGCTTGTCCCAGCAGGGCGCCATCACCAAGCGCATGACCGCCATCGAGGAGATGGCTGGCATGGACGTGCTGTGCAGCGACAAGACCGGCACCCTCACGCTCAACAAGCTCACCGTGGACAAGACCCTCATCGAGGTGTGCGGCAGGGGTATCGACAAGGACACGGTGCTCCTCTACGCCGCGAGGGCCTCTCGCGTCGAGAACCAGGACGCCATCGACACCTGCATCGTCGGCATGCTCGCCGACCCCAAGGAGGCCCGCGCCGGCATCCAGGAGGTCCACTTCCTTCCATTCAACCCCGTTGAGAAGCGCACGGCCATCACCTACATCGACGGCAAGGGCGACTGGCACAGGATTAGCAAGGGCGCCCCTGAGCAGGTAGTACTTAGCTAGCTAGCTCCTCATGCGCAACATCACCAGTACAAGGATGCGGAGTAACAGTGGTGGCTTGGCTTGTTTGTGTGCAGATCATTGAGCTCTGCAGAATGGGCAAGGAGGCCGAGAAGAGGATCCACAGCCTGATCGACCAGTACGCTGACCGCGGCCTCCGCTCGCTCGGCGTGTCGTACCAGCAGGTGCCGGAGAAAAGCAAGGAGAGCGCCGGTGACCCATGGCAGTTCATCGGACTTCTGCCGCTCTTCGACCCGCCAAGGCACGACAGCGCGGAGACCATCCGCCGCGCGCTACACCTCGGCGTCAACGTCAAGATGATCACCGGCGACCAGCTGGCCATCGGTAAGGAGACGTCGCGGAGACTCGGCATGGGCACCAACATGTACCCGAGCACCACCCTGCTGGGCGACAAAAGCAGCGAGATGAGCGGCCTCCCCATCGACGAGCTGATCGAGAAGGCCGACGGGTTCGCCGGGGTGTTCCCGGAGCACAAGTACGAGATCGTAAAGCGGCTCCAGGACCGGAAGCACATCGTCGGCATGACCGGCGACGGCGTGAATGACGCGCCGGCGCTGAAGAAGGCCGACATCGGCATCGCCGTGGACGACGCGACGGACGCTGCCCGGAGCGCGTCGGACATCGTGCTGACGGAGCCCGGGCTGAGCGTGATCATCAGCGCCGTGCTCACCAGCCGCGCCATCTTCCAACGCATGAAGAACTACACCATCTACGCCGTGTCCATCACCATCCGTATCGTGCTCGGTTTCATGCTCGTAGCGCTGCTCTGGAAGTTCGACTTCGCGCCCTTCATGGTGCTCATCATCGCCATCCTCAACGACGGCACCATCATGACCATCTCAAAGGACCGCGTGAAACCGTCACCCACCCCCGACTCGTGGAAGCTCAAGGAGATCTTCGCCACCGGTGTCGTCCTCGGCACCTACATGGCCCTCGTCACCGTCCTCTTCTTCTACCTCGCGCACGACACCGACTTCTTCACGGTACCTAGGACGAAGAGGTTTCTTCTTGCATGGATGCGTGCTCACCTGATACTGATACCCATGTGATGATGCAACGCAGGATACTTTCGGCGTGAGGTCGATCAAGGAGAACGAGAAGGAGCTCATGGCGGCGCTGTACCTCCAGGTGAGCATCATCAGCCAGGCGCTCATCTTCGTGACGCGGTCCAGGAGCTGGTCGTTCGTGGAGCGGCCGGGCCTACTCCTCGTCGTCGCCTTCTTCTTGGCGCAGCTTGTGGCGACGTGCATCGCTGTGTACGCCAACTGGGAGTTCTGCCGCATGCAGGGCATCGGGTGGGGGTGGGGAGCCGCCATCTGGCTGTTCAGCATCGTCACCTACCTCCCGCTCGACGTGCTCAAGTTCATCATCCGATACGCGCTCAGCGGCAGGGCATGGAGCAACATCAACAACAAGGCAAGCTACAGATGACTGCTCCATTCCTTAGCTGCTGCGCCTATGAACATCTTTCCGTGCTATGACATGTGGACTTCATGTGGATTTTTTCTGTTCTTGATCGCTTCGCAGACGGCGTTCACCAGCAAGAACGACTACGGCAAGGGCGAGCGCGAGGCGCAGTGGGCGACGGCGGAGAGGACTCTGCACGGCCTGAACCAGCCCAGCACCTCCTCCGACCTCTTCAACGACAACTCCGGTTACCGCGAGCTCTCCGAGATCGCCGAGCAGGCCGCCAAGCGTGCCGAGGTCGCCAGGTACGTACCAACGCCACACCACCACTGCCTCAACGGAACCTCAACTCATTCTAGCATGTCATAATTGTCATTCTTACTGAAAGAATTGGCTTCTGTTGCAGGCTCAGGGAGCTGCACACCCTCAAGGGCCACGTCGAGTCGGTGGTGAAGCTCAAGGGGCTCGACATCGAGACGATCCAGCAGAGCTACACCGTGTAACACGCACGCCATCGATGGATATATATTTTCCCCCTCCGCAAACGATCAGAGAGGGGGGAGTTCGAGTTATTTTTTGACCTAGATGTTTGCTCTATTTGTATTTTGAGTGGGAAGAATCCCGAACACCGGTGCCCTTTTGAGTACAGTGAAGTAATATGTATGATTTTGGGTTTATGCCAGTGTTTGGCAAGGACATTGTTTCTTGTAATCTGCAAACTCTTCCTGAATTCATCTCTGCATTTCAGAGATAATCATTTATTCCGTCTCTTTTGCTACATGCTTTTCTTGAGTACAGCTTTATCCTATAGCGAATGAACCGATTACTAAGACTTATCCTGACTCGGTACCGCAGAAAACAAATCTTGCATTCATGAATTAACTTACTGTAATACACCCATGTGCTAGCACAAGATAATTTAGGATTACAGCTACAGCTTACTGTAGTACAACTACAATCGCATTTTAACGATGCAACAAATTTCTTACGTTCTTGCAGATTACAATAGTCCTGCCAGCAATCAGCCGAAAGAAACGTGCCCTCGTCCTCTGGCAGAGGTTGCAGTTTCAGTGGAACTAAACACGCATGTGAATAGAGGATGTCCTCGGTTTATGAGTACTCCACCGGTCCACCTCAAGCCTTTCGGACAATGACATGGCGCTCTCTCTTGTACTCCACTTCGTCCCTTTGGTGCATGATCAGAAGGGCTCTTCTCACCTGAAGTAGTGGAAAGCTGTGGTGAGAATCCTAGTAGTTATACATTATTACTTCATGCGTATTATGATTTATGATAGGTTCCTTACAATGGATTCGTTCATCCCCATCCGGGTTAGTTCATCCATCAGCCGTCGCTCAGATATGTGGCTTCCAATTCCCATTCTTCTCTTTATTTGTGCTTCCGCTTGCTTTTAGGACAATGGAAGAGAAACTCAGAAAATGCTAGGTTGAATAACAGAATTTTACTTTTGGGAAGCAAAGAACAACCTTGATTTCATTTGCAATCTCCGGTGACAAGTTCAAATGTTCATTGATCCCAGATCTTGCAGCGTCAACGGTGGAGACATTAAACAGTCTAAATGCCTCTTCAACATGCTCTGGTGTGGCCACACTTGTTCTAAGAATCATTCAAATATCAGTCAGGAATGTCATGGAACTTGCAAATTAGAACCACCGGGAATGACAAGTAAATATATAAAATTATAATGATCTTACAAATATACTGCTAGTTGAGCTACCAGTAAATCAATGTTTGTGGAACATTTAGTATGTGATCAACTAGTACTTACAATCTCATCTTTGCAAGAGATTCACTCAAACGTATAATAGCTTCAAGCTGCCTCACAGTGATGGGTATAGCTGCAGCCCTCCCTGTCTCATGAGCTTGTTGTCTCATTTTCTGCAAAATGAATCGTACAAATATGTAAGAAAGTCTAAATAACCAGTTAATTAGGTAAAAACATGCAGTATATACCTGTCTAATCTCAACATATTTATTCTGCAACATCTCTGCTGCTTTTTCTGAGAGCCGCGGTTTACAAGTAACACGGCAGTACTCAATGTACCTATACATTAGTAAGATCATGAATATTATTATACAAGAAAGTTAAGTCAAATTGTGTGAAACAGAAAACAACCACACCTTTTCAGCCAATTCTCTCCTTCACTAGCATCTGTGTTCTTTGATGAAGCTGAAGCACCACTGGCATGCACCTTAATGATGTGGCTTGCTATTCGCTGTATTTTGAAGTTCATTTAGTCTCTGCAGCATAAAAGTAAGCCAAAGAAAGCATTTTGCTTCATACCTTATCTTGATCATACATTCTGATATCTTTAACGATAAAGATTAGATCAAAACGAGAAAGGATGGTTGTCTGCAGATCAATGTTATCTTGTGCAGTCTGATGAACAGCAAAAGACAATGCATCATGTTTTATATATAGGACTGGAATAGTTGGTACTTTTTGAAAATATGGAAATAGCAGGCAAGTCAATAACAAAACAGATTGATTGACCTTAAGATCATCATAGCGCCCTGCAATTGGATTGGCAGCTGCAAGAACTGAGGTCCTTGAATTGAGTACTGTTGTAATGCCAGCTTTGGCAATAGATATGGTTTGCTGCTCCATGGCTTCATGAATTGCAACTCTGGAATCGCAGAAGAAAAAGAGAGACAGATGTAAAGTTATTTCAAGAGAGTACAAAAAGATACCAGGTGTGCCAATGTTTAGTCTAGTTTCAACCAAGAAGTCTAAATTGATTAACTTTTACCTGTCTTCTGGCCTCATTTTGTCAAATTCATCAATGCAAACCACTCCACCATCAGCCAAAACCATGGCCCCTCCTTCCAAGTAAAACTCACGCTGTACAGGAAAAGAAAAGTTTTGTAGTCATAGAAAACCAAACTTTGAGTAACACGATAAGCAATTCAACGAAGGCAAGCTTACCGAGCTACTATCCCGAGTTACAGATGCTGTAAGACCAGCTGCGGATGAACCTTTTCCAGATGTATAAACTGCAATTGGTGCTGTCTTCTCTACAAACTTGAGAAACTGTTGAAATGTAAAATGTGTCATTGATCAAGAAAACACTGGTTTTTTAATATTGTCAAAACTCATACACAATGATTCCTGGCAAATTACATGAACTTAACTAGAGTACAGAATTCACATGAATCCAGAGTGCAGGTCTTACATGACTGACATGAGCTCTGTTGTCATGTTATATGCCATCAAAATAAATGCTATGATAATTTCAAACAATACTTGCCTGGGATTTTGCTGTGGATGGATCACCCAAAAGCAAGACATGAATGTCCCCTCTCAAACAGACACCATCCGGTAACCTCTGCAGTAGACAACAGTTTAATCAGCATGAGACCACTACCAATTAGCCACTGAGTAAAACATTATTTTTTTCGAAGGAAAAAACATTTTTTAAAAAAAAACCACTGGATAAGATCAAATACCTTCTTTGATCCCCCAAACAACAAGCATGCAATAGCTTTCTTGACATCAACATGACCATAAATTGAAGGGCCGATCATTGAGCAAATCTTGGCATATGCATCTGGCCTCTGCGCAAATTCTTTGAATTCCATTTCCTACAAATCGACAAGAAAATTAACATTATATGAAAAAGTGTAACTCCTTTCATCGATGAAAACCTTGGAAAACAAACTACCTCATCAAGTGTGAAGTTTGAGGGACCGTTTGAGTTACCATCTCGAGACTGCTCCAACCCCACAACTCTAATGTAAGGCTGTTTAACTCCAACAGCACTTTTTTGGCTGCAATATGAATATAACAACAGCATCAGCCATGTAATCAGTCTAACTAACAAATAAACAGTATTTAGATACAACATACTTGGCAGATGCTTGGTAGACACTGTAGATACCAACTACAGTTAATCTAGTCCCTGGAACAATGGTCTGAACTAGGTGCCTATCTACAGAAAGCAGCATATTCCTAGGGAGGTCACCAGTTGGAACATCCTGAGAACCAAGATTAAGAAATACTGATTATTGTTGAAGACATGTTATGATAGTAAACCAAGATGAACAACACATCAGTGGGATTACTACAACTCAACCGCATTGCAGCAAGGATATATACTACAGTAACTAACCTCAGGATTTTCCTGCAATTTGAGAGTCTGGAGATCCACATACTTGCTCTTATCTGGGACTGCGATCCAGGGATCCAGGGGACAAGGCTCTTCTCCAGGCTAATGGAATAAACCGACCAGATACATACACCACCATTAACATTACAAACTAAACAGCTAGGCAATAATTGGAAATGATTAGTGAAAAATATACCTGAGGAACATGATCACACGATCGTGGGACAATAGCCCCACCGAGGCCTGGCCTGCACGGCACCGTCCTCACGTTCCTGCAGTTCTTGCAGAGCAGTGTCACACGAGTGGCCTTGGCTTTCACCCTTGATGCGGCAATTGCAATCCCCGCAATCTTCACCAGCTTCGACATGTAATCAGCCTGAAATTTTGATTTTTTGGGGGGTCAAAATGGTATCTATAGAACGCTCTGAAATAGGCTATTTCATATAAGTCATTTCAGAACTGACCCCAACAGATCTCATGGAGAGGCAGTTCTCCTTTGAAGACAAGAAGATCTGCACATCCTCGGTGACGGGCTCCTCCATCTCCCCAGTCTCGCCGGCGACCTTCGACCGGAGTCTTGCAAGAACCTCGGCCGCAGCCGTCTCAAACTACACAAACCCATATGAAGAATTAGATACAACTCGACACAAACCAAAACAGAAATCACAAAAAAATTCAGAGAAAACCACGCACCAACGGTAGGTAATCCGCGGGCGACTTCCGCATCTTGTCAGAGAGCTCGGCGTCGAAGGCGTCAAGGTCCTCGATGGCGACGGTGACATGGTCGCGGTTGTGCACTAGGCTCTCACTGGAACAAAGAAAACACAGATTGAATTGAGTCAGACATCGAGGGGGTCAAATACTCAGATCTCGGAGGTGAGGAGCGGGAGGTTGTATAGGGGTGGACCGGTAGGGAAGTCGCCGGTAGGGCCGGTGAAGCCGCGGAGGAACTCCTTGAACTTGCGAAGGGCGGAGTGGCGGGTGAGGTCGGCGCCGCTGGGACCGCCGCCGGGACCGCCGTGGGGGAACTGCGCCTGATCGCTGTAGAAAACAGCACCCTCGTCCCAACCCGACATGGCTGCTGCGGCGGCGGCTGCTCCGGCGGCGAGGAAGAGACGCGGGTGCGCACGGGCGTGGATGAGGAGAAAGGGTGCGAAGGCGACGAAGAAGTGGCGGGAAGAGGGTAATAGAGGTCGGATTTGGCGGGAAAGCGGCGGAGGTTTTGGCGGGAGGAGGGGCTGCTCGCTGCCGGGTGGTTTAGGGTTGGAGAAGAGGGAGGCCGCGAGGCAGGCCGATTTATGAGCCGGGATGATGTAGTCTAGGGCCTGGATGGAAGAATGGGCCGATATGAGCTGGGATGATGTAGTCCTGGGCCTAGATTGAGGAACGGGCCGGTTTGTGGCCTTGGATAGAATGGGCTGTGGTCGGCCTAAATCGTAATGTGGACTTATGATTTTAACTTTAATTAATATGACAAAATTAAATAGCTGGAAAAAAAATGCAAAAATAATAGTATGCCGTCAAACCAATTCATTTAGCGACAGGATCATCTCGTCGAATCACTTAGCCGATAGGGTATTATTTGGCTGAGAGTCTTATCGCTAATTCATTTGGTCGAAAAGTCCCTTTTGCCAAATCACTTGGTCGCCCAATTGAGTTGACGACGGATTCTGTTGCCAAATCAATTGGTCGGGTATTTTTTCATATTAAATAAAATGGTGAGTTACTAAAAAAATTGTGGACTCCGAAGGCATATCTTTTTTACTTCTTCGAAATAATAAATCATTTTGCAAATGCAAATTCCCATTTCTCGTGGCCAATATCTGATTATCTACTGTGTTTTTTTCTGAGTCTGTTTGTTGCATACATCCTATTGTATTTGGTTGGCAGAATCCGTTTGGGATTGTCAAGAATTCTACGGTTGTAACTTTGATGGATTTAAGTCGTTTGGTAAAACAACCAATAATCTAAACGAGAAATCCAAGATTATCTTGGTAGTTAGCTCACCGTGAATTCCAGCAATTGGCTACGTTACCCAAATTGGGTGACCCAATGGACTGATCTTCTCCCTACTCCCCAAATTGCAAGTCCTATTTTCTCCTAATGTTTAATTGGTTTCCTCTACTTCTTTTTCTTTTGTTGAAAATGCAAATTTGTCGAACAGTTCACAAGTACCTCACATAATTTTTCATGCCACTAAAAAAGACTTTAGAACAAACATTTATCGCGCAACTTTTTTTTTTTGAATCGATCGATCAATGGCTACTTGGGCCAAAATCCAACGGCTGGTGCTTAACCACATCCTCCCAGGCCCACGGATTCTGAATTTCCAGGAATCAAGAAGAGAGAGAGAAAAAGCGAAAGCAGTCACGCAAAATCCGTCCAACTCGTCGGTTCTGACGGTGACTCAAAAGGTCATCACCATCCCCCGCTCAGTTTCTCTCCTGTCCTCCCCCGCTTGATCCCAGAAGCGCGAAGCATCCTCTCCCTACTCCCCGGTACAGTAGTTGGCAGCCCACATCTTCGATCTTCCTCCCTGGCCGGAGATGGCATCGGCCGCCTTCGCCGTTTCCTCGCCGGCGGCTTCCGCCGTGGCCTCCCGGTCCAAGGCACGGCCTGCTTTCTCTTCAACCCTCAGCTCTTACCTATTTGCTGGTTTCTTTGGTTGGGGTTTGACCTTCTATTGGTGGTGGGCGCAGGTGTTTGGAGGAGGAAAGAACGAAGCGAGGACCGGCTGCCGCGTGGGGATCACGAGGAAGGTGATCTCTTGTTGCTTACCCAGATCTCACAGCTGATTTGGTGAATTGTTTTGGTTTTGTAGTGTGAAATGGTTATGGGTCTTGCGATGTATCCTGTGTGCGATTCAGTAGCGATAGCTTCCTTTAATTCAGGATTGCTCGTGGCTTTGTGAGTAATATTCAGCATTGGGGACGTAGTTGGCACTGCCATTTCAGGCTATACACGGCATCACAAGCTTTTAGAACAATAGTGACTCGGGACGTTGTCTGCTTTTGGCTATGATACCTTGGCTGTTTTAATGGTCTTGCAGCTCTCGCTACTCAGGAATCAATCATTTTTTAGGATCGCCCTTAGGTTTCAAATGAATAGTGTCATATGTTAATAACCACTGTCTTCCATTTAGAAAAAATCATAAACTGATATATATAGTAACATACAGTGGCGGAACTAGGAATTTGAGAGACTCGGAGCAAACTTGTAGTGTAAAAAATACCGAGACACAATGTGATTTGAGGGACAATTGGGCAAACCCGGCTGCTGGCTCGGTGACTCCTAGGTGAAGCTCAGTCCGCGCCTCGTCGTTCCCTAGCTCCATGGCTCCGCCCGTCGTTGGTGCCGCGTCGGGCCTCCCTTGCGGACCAAGGTCACAGCCTCGCCCGCCGGCCATCCCCGCACCACGCTGAGCTCCCGCCGTCCCGCTCGTCGTCTCGCCGCACCGTGCCGAGCTCCCGCCGTCACGTGCGTCGCCTCACCTCATCCCCCACCCGCGTCGCCCGTCGCCGTCGGTGGTTCTGGCTCAGTGCCTTGGCGGCGCGGTTTGGTGTGGGCGGTGGCGGGCGCTGCACGGTGGAGTGCCTGGTTGGGGAATGACTGAAATCGGATGGGAAATTAGCTGGTTAGGGTTAGTCATCACTCTATTCACTTGGGCTGAACCTGCCGCCTGCCACTCAGCCCATGGCCCAAGCGGGCACGACATATTCTCCTCTCCCAGTCCTTCTCCATGGCTGCGCCTGCTCCAAGCGAGCTTCCATGGCGGGGGAGGGGGGGGTATGGCATGGGAGACCCAGGGCGACTGTCCCGGCTTGCCCCTACGGTGGTTCTGCCACTGGTAACATAGACATGACATAAGAACAAAGAACTGTTGATGCATGAGCTAATATGAAGTTGCAATAGAGTTCTGTGTGGACCTTCATAGTAAAAGCATGGTGTGCTCAATCTAGCCACAGATTTCTTATAGTAGGGTATATATATATTAGTGTATTGACAGGAGCACACTGGAATTTCTTGTTTTCAAGTTAAGCTACATCAGTGTTGACAAGATAGCTTGTTATGCCAACACTTTCTGTTTCTCTGTGAATGATCTTTTTGTATGTGATGCCAACTGTATTTTAAAGCTTGATACCCAGTGAAGCTTTGACATCTCTTGATATGGTTTGTGCTTTTAAATTTGATCACTCCTTTGGTCTTTTGAATGCAGAATTTTGGTCGTGTCATGATGGCCAGTGCGGTAGATGTTTCTCGTTTTGAAGGAGTGCTGATGGCACCTCCAGACCCAATTCTTGGAGTTTCAGAAGCATTTAAAGCGGACAAAAATGACCTGAAACTTAACCTCGGCGTTGGTGCCTATAGAACAGAAGAGCTACAGCCCTATGTCCTCAACGTAGTCAAGAAGGTAAGCCTAACCATCCTTCACATTGCCTGAATAATTGTGGTTCTAATTGTGACACGCTATTGTTACATGTGATAGGCTGAAAACCTTATGTTGGAGAAAGGAGAAAACAAGGAGGTATGGCAGGATCATAAGGAATCAATTTTCATGAACCATCTGTTGTTTTTATGTCTGAAAGTGAAAGGCTAGAACTATGGTTTATGGTGCAGTATCTTCCTATTGAAGGCTTAGCTGCATTTAACAAAGCAACTGCAGAGCTATTGTTTGGAGCTGACAGTCCTGTCATCATGGAAAGAAGGGTATGTACTATTCAGCCCTTGTTGTCATTACTGTAATATTAGGTTTCTCTGCATAGGGAGGCATTTCCTTTGCTTATTTTTAGTTATTCAATTATCCTTATTTAATTATAGCTCCAACTGTAGGTTGCTACCCTTCAGTCTCTCTCAGGGACTGGATCACTGCGTCTTGCTGCAGCATTTATACAAAGATATTTCCCTGAAGCAAAAGTACTTATATCATCTCCCACCTGGGGTACGAATGCCGATGCAACTATTCTTCATGAGTTCATGTGCATAAGTCTTTAGTTTTGAATTTTCATTGTTTTTCGTGGAGTGTCTTGTTGGCAAACTTTTAACTTCGTCCAATCTATATGTTAACAGGAAACCATAAGAACATCTTCAATGATGCCAGAGTACCTTGGTCAGAGTACCGGTATTATGACCCAAAGACTGTTGGGTTGGATTTCAAGGGAATGATAGCCGACATACAGGTACTTGAATATCCTTATAGAGAATTGCATTTATATTCAATATTGTTATTTGCATTTGGCTATCTTTCATTTGATGAACTTTGTTAAGGGTGACCTTTTTTTTTACTCAATTGGGGTGCATTCATCATAAGAAATTTGCACCCTGGAAATGAACTGTCGCCTTTTGTTTTTTACTATTGTTAATTTGTTATGCATTGATTATTTGTTTATAATATTAGTTTGTGTGTTTACTCTTTGCACAATAGGCTGCCCCAGATGGTTCTTTTGTTCTGCTACATGGTTGCGCTCACAACCCAACTGGAATAGACCCAACTCCTGAGCAGTGGGAAAAAATTGCAGATGTTATTCAAGAGAAAAACCATATGCCTTTCTTTGATGTTGCATATCAGGTGAACTGTTTTCATTTGAGTACTTCCTATCTGTTTATCACAATTTGTCTCTTGCTAACCGGTAAATTTTCTTTCTCTAGGGTTTTGCCAGTGGAAGCCTTGATGAAGATGCATTTTCTGTCAGGCTTTTTGTTGAGCGTGGCCTGGAAGTGTTTGTTGCACAGTCTTACAGCAAGAACCTTGGTCTATATGCAGAAAGAATTGGAGCAATAAATGTAGTCTGCTCAGCACCAGAAGTTGCAGACAGGTAATCTTTTGTTCTAAATGATTGTCTGTTCAGTTGCAGCAAGTGCTAATTTTGATTTTTACGCACCATAGGCCCCCACAATAGCGCAGTATAATTCTGCTTATGCAAGCATTATAACCATTCCATTTGTAACTATTTCTCCTTCATGATTAAGAACAACAAGTAACAACCAATGTTTGCAAAAGTTGCTTGATTTGTGAGAATCTGCAGGAAATTATCTTGTTATTTGTTATGGCATCTGAAGCTTAGTTTTGTCTGATGTCACATTCCTTGCAGGGTGAAGAGCCAGCTGAAACGATTGGCACGGCCCATGTACTCGAACACCCCTATTCATGGTGCTAGGATAGTTGCCAACGTTGTTGGAGACCCAACCATGTTTGGTGAATGGAAACAGGAGATGGGACAAATGGCAGGGCGGATCAGGAATGTAAGGCAGAAGCTTTATGACAGCTTGTCTGCGAAGGACAAGAGTGGCAAGGACTGGTCTTTTATTCTGAGGCAGATAGGCATGTTCTCCTACACCGGCTTGAACAAAACCCAGGTGACGTGCTTTACATTTTCACAGAAGGCACACTAAATTTTACTGATTAGCGATTTCTCCATCCAATGTGCTTGCAAATACCATGTTACAAAAAATATACTGATATACTGCACTGCAGCGTGTTCTTAATTTCATTTATTGTGTGTGCAGAGTGATAATATGACCGATAAATGGCACATATACATGACCAAGGATGGGAGAATTTCGTTGGCTGGATTGTCCCTTGCGAAATGCGAGTATCTTGCCGACGCCATCATCGATTCCTTCCATAATGTCAGCTAGATAAGAATTCAGGTCAAACTATTGCGGTTAATTCCTGCGACGCAGTGCTGGGATTTTTCGGTCCTTCCAGCTGGAGTTTTCATTCAGGATGGTGTATCCGGTTTTGTAATTTGGACACAATAAAGAGTTTTTTTTTGTCAGTACAGCAAACTCACAAATGCCTACGTACATATAACGCTAGTACGGTGCTTACAAGGTTGTAATACTAAATTAAATAGTCATTCCATCTGCAATAATCTAGACTAACTCCAACGTGGCAATATTACATAGCAGCATGGTTGCTTCTCATTCATTGCAAACTCGAGATACTCATGTCTTAGATTTCGATCAAGGTATTCATGTGTTAAAATTTCGATCAAACAGCTCACGAATTTGTGCCACTCGATGGTAGGTGCAAATCCAAGTCAGGTTAGTGCTGCAACGGGATACGTTTATAGATTCTTTTCCGATGAGTCAATGCTGGCTTCCAAGCCGAAGAAGTCATCCTGATTGAAACAGGAAACTGACTGAAGCCAATCAAGATTCATACTTCACCACGGAGCTGCCATGATTTCTGCCTTCGTGAACACCAGACCGTTTAAGATACCAGTATACTACCATTGTGGAATCTGTCGTACGTGGTACAACCATGGCTGCTGCTAATCCACGTAAGAGGAAGAAGATCTGTCCGGACGCGACGGTCCCGGCGCCGCTGCCCGACGCCCTCGTGCTGGACATCCTGGAGCGGCTGCCCGTCGGTGACCTTCCGCGGCGTCGACTGCAAGGCCTGGCGCGCCATGGATCGCCGACGACCCCGCCTTTGCCCGCGCGCGCGGGCGGAGCGGCGGCAGCCGGAGATGGCCGTGGTCTCGGTGCAACCTTTTGAATCAATTATTGCAACATTAAAAAAATGAAGCTTCAGAATCCTGATTTGCTACCGAATGCAAATTAAAGAATTTGATACATTTATTTTCAGGGGATCAGGAGAACCGAACCTCTCACGATTGTGGCGCTAGACGTTGCCGGATTGCTATCGCCGCCGAGCCCCACGCCGGCCATGAGCACCACGGCCGCCGGGCCCCAGCTCAGCGGCACGTCGAATGTGAACCCGTTCCACGGCTGGTACTGCGAGTACGCGTCGAACGCCTGCCGCCGTTGGTGCCCCCTGGACGCCGGGTCGTTGAACAGCAACACCACGCCCTCGTGGTTGTGGCTAAAGAACTAGAACTCGTGTAGCCCAACCGCCGGTTGAATATATGAGTATTTTTGAATTATTTTAATTTAAAAATATACTAGATAAAACATGAACAATATTCTAATCTTTTCTATAAAGCAAGTGAACATGAACATCATAGTCATACCAATTTCTAAAAAAACATAAACTATCATTTCTATCTCGAGTGTTCAAAATAACAACAGATAATATAGCTAAACAAATAACAAAGATAAGACAGACATACCCAGAACCAGTAGAAGGAGCAGCAGCAGAAGAAGAGTTGATGAGGTCGTCGTTCACCATGGCGTAGTAGTATTTGTGCAGTTGATGTAGATGAAGCAGAGGATCGGATGAAGACGAAGCAGCGAGCAGTCGCGCGGACGCTCCCCAAAAATCTTATGCGTCCTCGCTCGAGCAAGCCTTCAAAGACGGGGTTCCAGAGGCCTGCTCTCCCGGTTCGATCGTACACGAGCCTTGCGGGATGGGGATCACCGAAGCAGCAGCAAAACGATGGAGAAGTCTGTCTAAGTCTTGTGTGGAGTGAATAGGAGAAGAATTTTCACGAACAGTTCACTGTTCTGTTAATAGCTAAAAACAAAGAGTCAGGGGCCAGAGAGAACGGTCGCCATTGATTGCCATCAACCAATGCTAAATGCAGTCATCACTCACTAGTAACTGAATCGTTACTGCCACCGTTTGTTAATGCTATTACTTCGAGTCGGTGTGTTTCGAATAGATAAAGAAAAACGCGCCCGCACCCGACACGACTGCGTACGCACCGCACCGCTCGGCTTGGTGAGCGAGCGAGCGCGCACGTGTGTTGGCTCTCTCCAATTCCACAAGGGGGTTACCACCATCCACCTTATAAAGTGGTGTAACTCCTCATCAATACTCCATGTGGAACTAAACAGTTTTAGCACGTGCACATGAGACTTTGAGATTTTCTAGGAATTAATTAGAATTAAAATTGGGCCTAGCCCGTATTAATTCCAACAATCCCCCACCATATCCCAAAGGCACATGTCAAATGCCTTGATCCACAGTATTGTTTTAATATACCAGTGTTTTGATGGAGACCGGTTAAGGTTGAACATCCACCTAGAACAGAAGCTACACTTATCCACAACTGCACAATGGACTAAGCCTTGAATTGGTAGTTTTGTGTGAATAAGTTTCATTTAAGTCCTTAACTGATACTTGGCTGCAAGACATCCCCGCGGGTTGGAGCATATAAGTCATACTCCTGGCCTATTCATGAGCTTCCTAGAGATTACCCTATCTCATAGACTGTGACTAGCAGTCGGGCTCATATAGGTGTGTTCTTTCAAGGCTGCTCTGTAGGACAACATCTTTACTTAAACAAACCACAGAACACATTAAGATATAAATCATCCTGCCATACAGATTTAGGAGAGAATTATATCTCCAATGGAGTAGGTCTATAAAAGTACTCTCCTCCCAGTTAATCAGTAGCTTGTTTTGCCAATCCCACTTCACGGGATCTCCGATCACATAGGATGGGTTACCACTATGGTATAGCTCACGTGGGTCTCAAACCAATGTCCCTCGATGCATTGTCTATCACATTCCGTGATAAACCCTTTGTGAAGGGATTTGCTAGATTCTTAGCTGTTTGGATATAATCCAAAGCTATTACTCTGGAGTTTCTCATTTTCCTGGCAGACTTCAGTCTTCTCTTCACATGTCTTGATGTCTTCATATTATCCTTAGAACTGTTCACCTTGACAATCACAGTCTGATTGTCACAGTTCATCAAAATAGCCGGTACCGATTTTTCAACCACCGGCAAATCCATCAAGAGCTCTCGGAGCCATTCGGCTTCAACAGTGGCAGTGTCTAATGCTGTGAGTTATGCTTCTATTGTTGACCTCGTTAAGATGGTCTGCTTGCAAGACTTCCATGAAACATCGCTACCTCCAAGTGTGAAGACATATCCACTTGTGGCCTTAATCTCATCAGCATCAGATATCCAGTTTGAGTCACTATAACCTCCAAGACTCGGGATACCGGTATAGTGAATGCCATAGCTCATTGTACCCTTTAGATAGCGTATTACCCTCTCAAGAGCATGCCAATGATCATCTCCCGGATTGGAAACAAAACGGCTTAGTTTGCTCACAGCAAACTAGATGTCACGCCTGGTGCAGCTAGCTAAATACATGAGTGAACCAATTATCTGATAATATTTCAATTGGTCCCTAGCTATTCTCCGATTCTTCCTAAGCAACATGCTAGGATTATAAGGTGTTGGAGAAGATTTGCAGTCGCTATAACCAAAACGACTCAGAATCTTTTCCATATAATGGGTTTGCAACAATGTAATTCCACCATCATCACCTCTCAACAGCTTGATGTTCAAGATAACATCAGCTACTCCCAGATCTTTCATCTCAAAGTTTTGAGACAATAAATCCTTGACCTCCTTAATCACATTAAGGTTGGTCCCAAAGATCGGTATGTCATCAACATACAGACATAGAATGACTCCCTCGCCCCCACCATGGCGATAATACACACATCTATCAGCTTCATTCACAATAAAGCTTGCAGATGTTAAAATTCTGTCGAACTTTTCATGCCATTGCTTAGGTGCTTGTTTAAGGCCATACAAAGATTTCAACAACTTACACACCTTTCCTTTATGACCATTTACTACAAATCCATCTGGTTGTTCTATGTAAATTTCCTCGTCCAACTCTCCATTTAGGAAAGTCGTCTTAACATCCATCTGACGAACGAGAAGACCGTGTGAGGCAGCCAGAGATAGTAGTACTCGAATACTGGTCAATCTAGCCACAGGTGAATAAGTATCAAAGAAATTTTTACCTTCATTTTGGGTATAACCCTTGGCCACAAGCCGTGCCTTGTACTTCTCGATAGTACCATCAGGCATAAGCTTCTTTTTGAACACCCACTTACATCCTACAGGTTTACAACCATAAGGACGCTCATTGATCTCCCAAGTTCCATTAGAGATAATGGAATCCATTTCACTACGGACTGCTTCCTTCCAGTATTCCGCATCTGGAGAAGCATATGCTTCAGAAATGGTACTTGGAGTATTATCCACAAGGTACAAAATGAAATCAGGACCAAAAGACTTTGCAGTCCTTTGTCTTTTACTCTTCCTCAGAGTTTCATTATCTTCCTCCTCAGGAATCTGCTCAGGGGTTTGCTCAAAATATTCCATTGAAATGGCAGGTTCAGGAGTTGTATCAGGCTCCTGACTCGATAAACTAGGCATATCTTTCATCAGAAAAATATCCTCAAAGAATGTAGCATCTCTGGACTCCATAATTGTACCGACATGCACATCAGGTACTCCAGATCACACCACTAGAAATATATATCCAACACTATAGTGAGCATAACCTAGAAAGATACAATCCACAGTTTTTGGTCCAAGCTTACGTTTTTTGGGAATTGGCACATTGACTTTCGCCAAACAACCCTAAGTACGCAAGTATGAAAGTGATAAGTCTTTTCTTCTCCCATTGTTGATATGTGGTTATCTCTTTATTCTTTGTGGGAACCCTGTTTAGGACATTACATGAAGTCAATATAGCCTCCCCCACCATACTTTGGAAAGACCCGCTGTATCTAACATGGCGTTAACCAAATCAGTTAGAGTGCGGTTCTTTCTTTCAGCAACCCCGTTTGACTGGGGTGAATAGAGAGGCGTCCTCTCATGAACTATACCATGTTCTCCACATAATAAATTGAACTCATTAGAAAAGTACTCGCCGCCACGATCAGGCCTAACCCTTTTGATTTTCCTTTCAAGTTGGTTCTAAGCTTCTGCCTTATAGATTTTAAAGTAGTGAAGAGGTTCATCTTTAGTTTTCAAAAGATACAGATAACATAACCTAGTGGAGTCATCAATCAAAGTCATAAAATATCTCTTACCACCTTTTGTCAACACACCATTCATCTCACACAGATCTGAATATATGAGTTCTAATGGTACCAAGTTTCTTACCTCTGCGGCCTTATGGGGCTTACGAGGCTGCTTTGATTACACACAAACTTAACACTCAGAACCTTTGGCAAGGGTGAATTTCAGGATTAATTCTAAACTGGCTAACCGCGTCATGAAACCAAAATTTATGTGATAAAGTCGTGAATGCCAAATAGTAGTTTCATTTCCACTGCAAACATGATTCACAACATTATTACACTGAAAGAGATAAGCGGAACAAGCCTCCGCACACATAGCCTTTACCAACAAATTGTCCACACTTGGACACTACAAATTTATTATACTCAAATACCAGTCTAAAGCCATCTCTACACAGAAGAGATCCGCTGACGAGATTCTTATTGATAGATGGCACATGATGCACGTTCTTGAATTGCACAATCTTCCCCGAAGTAAATTTTAGATCGACCATACCAACACCATGAACAGTAGCATGTGAACCGTTCTCCATTAGAACGGCTGAATCCCGAGTGACATGGTAAGAAGAAAATAATGAAATATCAGCACACACATGTATGTTAGCACTAGTGTCTATCCACCAATCGGTATTTTGATATACGGAAAGAACAGTAGGTAAATTACCATACCCTGATGTTCCCGTCTCAGTTGTACCAACAACAATATTAGCAGACTTGGAATTCTGCCCTTGCTGATTCTTCCCACCTTTGCGTTGGCTGCAATCCTTGGCCCAATGACCAGATTCGCCACACACAAAGCAAAGGCCATCCTTTGTATTCTTCTTGAAGCTAGTTGTTTGTGCTATTTTGTTCTTGCCTTTGAACTTCTGAGCTTGGACATTCTTTTTCTGCACCACATTGGCACTAGTATGTCCCTCATTACCTCTAGTGTGTGTATCTTTTGCTCTCGCCTTCTCTTCAACATCAAGAGACCCAATGAGATTTTCGACAGAAAACTCTTGTCTCTTGTGTTTCAGAGAAGTAGCAAAATTCCTCCAAAAAGGAGGAAGCTCGGTAATAATACCTCCCACGACAAACTTGTCCGGTAACACACACTTGAAGTGCTCAAGTTCTGTGGCCATGGATTGTATCTCATGAGCATTTTCAACTACAGAACGACCATCGACCATTCTGTAATCATGATATTGCTCCATGAGATACAATTCACTGCGTGCATCCAAAACCCCAAACTTGGCCTCGAGTGCATCCCACATCTCTTTTCCAGTTTTAATCACCATGTATGTATCGATTAACTTCTCACCAAGAACGCTAACTACGGCACCTTTAAAAAGGTTATCAGCAGCCTCGAACGCTCGCTTATGTTCAGGAGTAAGGGTTCCTTCAGGCTTGCCATTTGCCACATGGAAGACGTTCATGGCAGTTAACCAAAGTACCATCTTGGTGCGCCACCTCTTGTAATTCGCACCATCGAATTTAGAGGGTTTGAGTACAGCAGCAAAACCAGTTGACGAAAAATGCCTAACTTAAGGTTTTTGGAATGTTGAATATATGAGCATTTTTTGAATTAATTTAATCCAGAAATATACTAGATAAAACATGAACAATATTCTAACATTTTCTATAAAGCAAGTGAACATGAACATCATAGTCATACCAATTTCTAAAAGAACAGAAACAATCATTTCTATCTCAATGTTCAAAACAACAACAGATAATATAGCTGAACAAATAACAAAGATAAGACAGACATACCCATGTTGGAGATATGCCCTAGAGGCAATCATAGAGATGATGATATTTCGTTGTATCCATGATTTAATAAATGTTCCTTGAATATTGCCTTTGTGTTGATTAACAAGTATGTGACTTGTTTGTGAAACTCTTTACTTGTATGGTTATTCTAAAGTTGTCCCTAGTTGGAGTTCATGTGAGGACACACGTGAATGGTGGATTAGCACATGTATCGGTTGATGACTATGTTTCACAGGTCATAGACATGGAGATGTCAAACCAATAATGTGGACACATGTTTAGAACATGGGGTTGGACCGACTCATCATGAGACATAACAATTATACTTATGGTTCTCTCTACACAATGTGTACGCCTTGTCCTTAGACCTAAGATTGTCGCATATACTTGAGATGTGAATCGACCTACTTAGGGGCTATCAAACGCTACTCGTGAATCGGGTAGTTATAAAGGTAGTTTTCGGGTTTGTCATGAAGCATGCCGCGAGGCATGGTCATCAAGATGGGATTTGCCCTCTCTACCGAGAGATATCTCTGGGCCCTCGAGTGATCGGATCCGAAATGCATGGCCATGCTACTTAAGGTTAAGAGTTAACCTAGTAAGGAATTCCGGATCACAAGATCGAGAAAGAGTGGTCAGCTTGGAGCTCGACCGAATATCGTGAGGCAAAGGGATTGGCATGTACATAACGTTGTGTTGGTTCGTCTGATATGATCTGTCGGTGTTTTAGAACCGATCTTACGTAAAGATTGTTTGATTCGGGGGGTCTCCTAGAGATGAAATCACGCAGAGCGATTGACACGGATTTTATACGAGTTCGGGCCTTCTCCGGAGAATAACAACCCTACTCCTGTGTGTGTGTGGTATTGACTGTATTCTCAACAATCAAGCCAGAAACCAGGACTATTACAAAGAACAGTGCTTGTCTTTCTCCTTGATTGGCTCTTCTCCTTCCCCCTCTTTTGTCCTTCTGATTGATGTCTTTATATAGTCGTGAAGGAGTAGCCGTTTTTCCCTGCTGAAGAGGCGCCTAATCAAGCCAGTAATGGGCACATGATGGCAATAATTACCGGCGTAGTGGCTCCTTCACGCCGTTTGGCGATTATCTTCGAGGTAATGGGGTATTTAAGCACTATTCTCGCGCGAATAATAGTGCATGTGGACCGTTTGAATTCCTTAATCAATTGGACCCACTCGCTTGTAGGTTTTATTGATTATAAGGTGGTCGTAGCAGGACTTACGACTGGGTACAAGTCGTAGCAGAACTTACGACTGGATAATAGTCGTAGAAGGACTTACGACTAGGTACATGTCGTAGCAGAACTTACGACTGGACAATAGTCGTAGAAGGACTTACAACTGGGTAATGGTCGTAGAAAGACTTACGACCAAGTAGTGGTCGTAGAAGGACTTACGACCATGACATAGTCGTAGTGAGACTTACGACTATGGGGGTGATTGTAGGAGAACTTACAATCACTTGGTAGGCCTCTCCCTTATAAATATAAGGGGTACTTCTGGGGACTACGTGACGTCATATTTACCCATAATAAGAATTATAGATAAAAGATAAAATGAGGATTATTAGATCCTCGTCATCTAGCCCCCCAGCTTCAAGTGAAAGTAACTTACTTGGTGAAGGATTTGCAAATGGTCTTACGACTATGAAAATATCGCAGAATAATGGTCGAAGAAAAAACTCTTCGATATTTGAGTGTTACTTTGACCAGAAATTTGCTTGGTCAGGAAGGTTGCTTACGATTATCAAATAGTCGTAAAAAACCATACGACTGTGAAGTGGTCATAGTAGGGCGATCGGAGAAAAATCCTTTCCGATTGATACTTCATTCGACCAGAAAGACTTGGTCAAGAAAGTAATTTCGCTTGGAGGTGACAAAACGAACCTAATTTTCTCGAACAAACCATCTAGGGAATTGCAACCGACTCCCACAGACCTGTCGATGAGACGGTTCCCGAAGCGGTGGCAATCGTGCGGTTATAAAAACTTACCGGGAGTTAGACTTGGATTTTTACCTTTTCCCAAATCGCTCCCATCGTTCTTGAGCTTTCGCCTTCTCCGCCGCCAACCCTAATCGTGTCTTCTTTGGCAATCTTTTTTCAATCCAAAACTTCTTGTTTCTGAGAGAAATGACCAAGAAAGTTTCTGAGTGGGAAGAGTCGGAGATGGATGCGGCGAAGATTAAAATCTTGGTCGACGCCGGAAGATTCCGAGAAGGCTCGTGAAATGGCTTCCGCCATCTGACAAGATCTTGGCCGTCGGGGAAAATGGGCAAATCCCGCTTTCCAAGCGTCTTGTGAGTCTGACCTCCATTGCCGCTTCACCCTTTCTTACGGTGGTACTCGAGCACTTTGGAGTGGAATTAGTGAATCTAGGTCCTAATTCCATTACTATCTTGAGTGTCTTCGTGTACCTTTGCGAGGCGTGCACTGGGATTCCGCGGACCTCGAGCTTTTCCAATATTATTACGGGATGGCTCGACAAAGCTGGAATTGCGGAAGTTGCGATCAAGCTCCACGACTTGAAGTCGAGGAGTATATTGAGTTTCACTCGGTCTTCATGGCGGGATGGAGGAAGAGGTGGTTTCTTGGAAAGTCACCTCGAAGACGACCTGCATTTAGTGGGGAAGGCTGCGAGAAGAAATCTTCATGGGACTCAACTCAAGATATTAGTCGCATTGCCCCTACATTCAAGCCATCAAGGACTTGAAGGAGAAGGGGTTGACCGGATGGCATGTGGTGACAGATTTCATCACACGCCGAATCGGTCCCTTGAAGAAACGAGCATCTCCTATGTGGAGATATTCGGAAGAGGAGACCCGACCGGGGACTATGACGAGGTAAGTGAACTTCGACTTAGCTCGGTTTGGTCTTTCTCAAAGTTATCTAACGTTCTTATCATTTACGGATCTTCCACAGTGGAGATTGACGCTAGAGTCAAACTCATCGTGAGAAGTCTCCGCCACCCGGCGGTGATTCCTCAAATCATTGCGGCTTTACATAAATGAAAAGATAGAGCGCCTAAAGGTAATCAAAAGTTAATTTTTCTTTAGGACTTTATAGTCGTAGAAGAACTTACGACTAGTGGTGATCGTAGAATATCTTACGATCAAGAAAATGTCGTATAAAAACTTACGACTTGACCCTGGTCGTAGAAAAACTTACGACCGGTTGGTAATTCTTCTTTTTCTGTTTTGCTTTACAGAAAGTAGGCATGGAAAATCGTCCAAACGACGAGGAAGTTGCGCTGATAACCATTGGTGCAGCGTTGTCGAAAGACAAAGGCTCGGCTCCTCTGTCCAAGAGACGTCGACTTGCGAGATCCGCTGACAAGGGAGGAGCAAGTTCGAGCTCTGGTTTTTCGACCAGATCTTCTACAAACTGCGCGGACATTGCCGTAATTGAAGCCGGAAATTTGAAGCCGCCGGCCGAGGGGATTGAAGCAGTTGAACCTTTTAAGCACAAACCCCGCAGGGCTAAGGTACCCTTCTACTATGATAAGAAATCTTTCGCAGTTTCTGCCACTCCTAGTTTTGTTAAGCAACTGGAAAAGGAAATCTGGAAAGATTTTATGTCTTTTGTAAAGGATGATGCTGCTCCAGCACAGCCTGCAGTTGAGGGTAGTGCTGCTCTTTGAGTGGTCGAGACTGGTCTCGGCTATCCAGAGAATAAGGAGACCAGAGATGTGGTTCCTGTTCAAATTCTACGACCAGACGTGGTCGTAGCTGGGCCCATTATTGAATCTCGACCAGACGTGGTCGTAGAGAAGAAGAAGTCCTCCGTTGGGAGGATTGCTCATAAGTTCCTCGTTAAGATCAGGGTGCAGAGGTATGCGAAATGTACTAAAGTGTAAGAACAACATTTACCTTTTTCCTTTTCACAACCTGATTTGCTTTTCTTTATTTTAGTCCGACTCCTTCAGCCCCCGGGAATGCTTCCGTTGAGAAGCCCATTGCCACTTCTTCAGTTGCTGGAGAGGTAACAATGGAGGTGGTCGAAGGATCATCCTTGGCCTAGGTGGCCGATGAAGTCGTGGCTCCTAGAGAGGTTCCTACAACCGCTGAGGTTGTAGCTACGATCGTTGAAGTAGCGGCAGTCCGGCGTGCGTCGCTTCCTCCCGTACGTGTGGATACCTTTGGAGGCGCTGCATCTGTAACGTTTGGACGAACCGCAAGAGGGGAGCTGTACGTGGGACGCCGCGACGAGGACGAGGAAGTAATACAACTACTCTGCCCCGACGTGCTGCATCAACTTAGTACGACTACTCGCCTCGACGCGGTTGCATCGGTTTCGCGCTTTGCGGCGTCTAGTGGTAAGACCGTGATCTATAACTGCAGTGATCTTGGTTTACGGGTAGAATTTTTATTAATTTGCGCTAGTGTAGCCTACCCTTAACCCTTCAACCCAGAACCAGTAGAAGGAGCAGCAGCAGAAGAAGAGTTGGTGAGGTCGTCGTTCGCCATAGCGTAGTGGTAGTAGTCGTGCAGTTGATGTAGACGAAGCAGAGGATCGGATGAAAACGAAGCAGCGAGCAGTCGCGCAAACGCTCCCCAAAAACCTTATGCGTCCTCGCTCGTACAAGCCTTCAAGGACGGGGTTCCGAGGCATACTCTTCCGGTTCGACCGTACACGAGCCTTGCGGGATGGGGATCACCAGAAGCAGCAGCAAAACGATGGAGAAGTCTATCTAAGTCTTGTGTAGAGTGAATCGGAGAATAATTTTCACGACCAGTTCACTGTTCTGTTAATAACCAAAAACAAAGAGGCCCAGAGAGAACGGTCGCCATTGATTGCTATCAACCAGTGCTAACTGCAGTCATCACTCACTAGTAACTGAACCGTTCCTGCGTACGCGCGCACACGCACGGCTCGGCGAGCGAGCGCGCGCGTGTGTTGGCTCTCTCCAATTCCACAAGGGGGTTACCACGATCCACCTTATAAAGTGGTGTAACTCCCCATCAATACTCCATGTGGGACTAAACAGTTTTAGCACGTGCACATGGGCCTTTGAGATTTTTCAGTAATTAATTAGAATTAAAATTAGGCCTAGCCCGTATTAATTCCAACATCGCCGCCGATAGCCTCCGGCTCCTCAGACTAGAAGATCGTAGGGACAAAGCTTTAGAGCGAGCGAGAGATAAAAAGGGAGTGGAAGAGAGACACGGGAGAGAATAAAAGATGAACTAGAGAATATGATGTGGTTGGGAAAGTGGATAGCGGTGGTGACATGGTAGGAGTCAGTTGTAACAGTGAGTCACATGGGGAGTCACATGAACGATGCAGTGTCCAACCTTTTCTTCTCAATTCGGATGGCCGAATAGGAGCATTGCCCCTTTCAAGAAAGAAAACAAGAACGTAAGGAGAAAGCATTTACCAAGTTACTGCATGATGTGGTCTCTGTCATGGTCCTGTAGCTAGTGTTGTTTATATTTTCGTGCGTGGCACATTGAGATGGGTGCGAAACAGGGAGAAACTACCGGTGGTAGTAATAATGTTCACGTTGGTTGCAGCTAGGGTGAGAACGGATCGAATACGAATTGCATAGTGATGAAATCATATATGTGTTCGTATTTTCTAAATGAATACGATAACAAATACAAATTAAAATATGCTCAAATACGAATCGAATATCATAACGAGTATGAATGCGAATCAAATACCTACTCAATTTGGTTGAATCCAGATATCATCATAACTTATGTAGTGTAAAGATATTGGTGACACTTCATCCTTGTACGGTTACACTTAATCATTCTAATCTATTTATTTCACCTAAAAGAACATGAATTTATATTAAATTAGAAAAAACATCCAGCTATTTATGCATAATGTAATGAATTCGTTTATCAGTTTTTTTTTCTGATATTTTTGTATATTTCTTAACGGTCAATCCTGTTGGTTCGACGGGAAATTGGATGGAGTGGCACAAACCGAACAAAATTTTCCCATACTAAATAGTCCATGGCTTGGGCTCTACCCTTGGCGCTACGTTATACTAGTATTCATTCATCGGCCTGATATGGGCCTATGTGAAAAGCCCAAGCAAGGCCGGGAAGCCGACGGGTGGCTGGGTCAACATGATTTTGACGTGTTTATTACGAACATGCCTATAAAAAAAATCAAGATGAACGCGGGGCCCTACCAAAAAAAAAAAACTAAACCAAAAGTGACAGTGGAAAATACTCTCAACTTCATATGTTGGAGTAGGTAAAATGAAATGTCCAGGTATTACTTTCCAATGTTCCAATAGTTGATGGGCGATTTTCCTGTGTGTATTTTTAAATGTTTAAGGGAAATAATTCTCTTTAGAGCCGAGTGTTTCAATAGTTACAATGAAATGTTCCAAGTGGGTGGGCCGCGCGCGCAGCGCATCGGATCCGCCGGATTACGGAGTACTTTCGTCAAGGAAATAGTACCAGCTCAAGGTCCATCTCCCGCACGTCCGGCAAGAGCAAAGCAGCGGAGGTGGAGCAGAGCATTTGCGGTGCACGTGAGGGGCGCGCCCATGTCGGCACCACCTTTCATTTATCTGTCCCCTTCAGCCTTACGTGTCCAGGCCCTTCTTTACTCGCTTTAATCACGACGTTGGTACCCGACACATTCATTCCTACGACAGGTGGGCCGCAGCCGGAGCGGCGGGCCCACCACGATGCCAAAGGTGAGAGAATAAAAAGGTGTCGCGAGTTGCGACTTTTCCTTTTCCTTTTCCCTCCTCGGGACTGGCCAGTGGGCCCCGCCATGTGTTGTTTTCTATGACGCGGTAAACGAGAAGACCATAGAAGGAAAGTTAAAGAAAGAGAGAGAAAACCCGCAAAAATCCAAGTTTCGAAAATAATATACTATATTTTATTTGGAGAGACCAAATGGTTTTCTTTCTTTAGGATTGTTGTATTTTGCCTGGGACTAATTATTATGGTAGATGGGATAATAAATATATAATTACTTTAGGACGCGCCGGCTGGGCCTTCCCTGGGAAACCGCCTTGCAGGCCGCTGGAACGGCACACAGCTGTCGCCTCGCTGGCCCACCCAACCCACCTCCTCCACTTCCGCGTCTCCCACACGGCAACTATTTACCCTGCTAAATGTAGTCGTCGCATGTTAAACGACATAGTCTGCAGGATACAATCCATCAAATCAATCATCAACGAGGGATAATAAATAAAAACACAACACAGTACGAGTAACCTCTTTTATTTATTGATCATAAACACATGATACACATGATACGAGCATCCTTATTCGTTGATCAAAATTTTTCTATGTACAGCGATCTTATTTATAGACTAAAATCTATCAAAAATATTTTCAATATTATGTTCATCAACCCTTAATTCAGGTTTCTTAGCATACCCTTCTTTTTTTTTTTTTTTCATAGTTTTCTTCTTTTCGTTGCTATCGTCTTTCTCTCGTGAAAACCTTTACCCCTGTACGTCCTTTAGTGGCCTTTTGACAAACTTTAGAACGTATTTAGCTTTTTTGACAAACTACCACACACACACACACAAAGGACCAATTTACTCAATAAAGCAGAGAAGATTTGGCAGCGCAGGAGAATAAAACGGGACACAAGAGCAGAAGAACATATGGGCAATGAATAAGGATGACCAGGGCGACCACCCATGTCGTTCTTGACTTAGACTCAATCCTCTCCCTCGATAGGAGACAACCAGATTGGTGGTTCTTGGCTTCTAAGAGCATGTATTTAGCATTTAAAAACTTATTTTTCTTGTCAAGTATGACATATAAGATGTTTATTTTGTAGCATCGGTACTTGATTAGACACTGATTCTTAAGATGTGTTTATATATATAACTATAAATAATTAATAGATAATACAATCGTCTAAGCACTTACAAAAGAGATATTTATATAGAAGGAAATGAATTTTATATAGATGCTTGATGACATAACTATATTCTTTTTCTTTCAACACTTATATATAAGCATATCTGTACGTGCCCTCGCCAGAGCCATAGAACTAGCGGTGTGTTTTTGGCCATCTCTAACAGTTACCGTTGTTTTTTTGCAAAAAAATAATCCTTATTTACAACCCAACCAGCATCGTGTATAGAGAGCAGCAGCACTAACCTTGATGGCACACCTTGTAATTTCAGAAACAATCAAGGTCAGGACGCTAGCCTCGCCAATAATTGAGCCGCCCATGTCGGTCGTGACCCGTGACCCGAGCCGACCCGCCTGCGGGGCCCACTCAACAAAGACGGGGCGGTGCAGCCCACGGCCCACCCCGCATAGGACGCAACCCACGCGGCACGGCATCTCCGGCCGCCCGTACCTCCACCTCCCGCATCCAACGGCGACTCTCCATGCCACGTAAAATAAAAGGACCCACTCCCGTAACACCCGACCGAGAGCCAAGATAAATAAAAAATAAATTTCGGTTTTTTAAAAGGAAATTAAACCGCGTACGCATCCCTCTCCGATCTATAAAAGACGGCTCGTCGCCGCCGGTTAGCTCGCATTGTTTTCTCCTCCCTCCCCGAATCTACTATTCCCCGCAACCCATTCTTTTCTTCTCTTGTTAGGGTTAGGTCTTGGGACGGTAACCTCACCGCCTTCTTTTCCTCCCCCTCCCTGTTGTTCTCGAATCCTCAATCTGGTTCTGCGGCCATGGCCACGGCGGTGCTTAGATCCCACGACGCCTTCGACAACCGGATGCATCTCGACGCGTTCGCCCCATCTCCCTCGAAGCCGCGCCGCCGTCGGCACCCTAGGCCGTCGGCCGCGGCCTCACCACCTCCGAAGATGGCGGCGGTAACTTCACCGGCGCCGAAGATGGCGGCGGTAGGGTCACCGTCCCCTAAGACGGCGGCCCGGGCCGCCGTTCCCCGCCGGCGAGGCCGGCCCGTAAGCAGCCTTCCCTAACCAAGGAGAAGCCGAAGCAACGGCTTGTGATGGAGGATGTCAGAATCCTCAAGCGCGGCGAGGATGTGCCGGCGCCCGCTCCGGTTGTGGCGCAAGCCGCGCCGGTTGACCAGCTCATGCTCTGCTCCACGAGCCGCATCGGTCCGCAGGAGCCGGCCGTTGTTCCCACCAGGATCGTGGCAGTCGCTGACGCTGCCGGCTACGCCGGGCCGGCGTTCTCTGCCGCCGCGCCGGAGCCGAGTTCTCTCCCCTTCCCTGCTTTCTTCATCCGGCACGCGGAGGCCGAGGCCACCCGCGGCCTCCGGTGTCTCCTCCGCATCGGCGAGCTCTAGTGACGGCCCCCTGCGCCGTCGCCGTAGCCGTGTCCGCTCCCCCCCAAGGTTACCGTTCTACTTCGTCACGTCTCTCTCTCTCTCTCTCTCTCCGTCTCGTCTCCCTGGAAGAAGAGGTGGTCCCTGACTGCTGGATGGATGGATCGATGAATGGTTAGTGTCTGGATGGATCCGATTGAAAGCTTGTCCGGATCAGATCCCGGTGACGTTCCGATCAAACTCTTCCGGTATTTTTTCAGAGGAAGGGTTGGTGGAACGAACGGCCGGTGGTTGGGTTTGGTGGTGGTTAGTTTCAAAGTTTGGTTTGCCTCTACGATGTCATTAGGTTGGTTAATTATTAGTCAAGACCGGTGGATTGAGGGTTGGTTCTACGTGGTAGGCGTGGCGAATTGGATTGGATTGGGCTTGCTGGTTTAGTTGACCTGGTAGATGTACCGAATGTGGTTTCAGGTTTGGTTATTGTAATAATTCAAGGTTTGGTGTTGGTGTGATTTTGTGTTTTGTGGTTTCAGGGTGGGTTTCTTGAGGTGAGCTATTAAGTTATGTGTAGTTGTGAACTAAGTTATGTGATGTAGTGTTCAGTGTCGAGTTTGTATCAGTCGTTCGTCGTAGTGGTGATATATATATATATATATCAGTGGTAGATTACAGAAATTATCCTCTCTTTGTTGTGGCTTTGAGATGCTTCGAATTGATTCGATCTTCTGTTTGATTTGTGTGCACAACAATCCATTCCGGTATATCGCACGTAGTTCGGTGGACTCTATATGTGAGGTTGCTTTGAGCACTTCACATTGCCAGAAGGATCGCCACTCAGTGTTTCCCAAGTGTTTTGTTGTAGCAGTTTTCCATGGACGATCGCCTTGGATCGATCGATGATCAGTAGCAAGGTTCCGAGACGAATTGTCCCTTGAAGTAGCAGCTTTAATGAACAATCGCCTTCCATCGGTAGCAAGGAGAGAGCTCCAAAATCGTACATGTGCGTTCCTTCCGTTTTGGATTAGTGTGAAGGGTATTGGAAACTTTGCGTGTTCCGAACCTTTGACTCGGCATGGAACCATTAGCGGTTGATGCTGTTGACGGAAGGATAATCAACTATCACCGTTAGCCGCTGATTTTGTTGATGGAAGGGGAATGAGTGGTACTGTGGTCATCAGTGACGGCACAGGATTTTGAAAACTCGGCAAAATGTCTTCTGGTGAACGAAGCTTCTAAATGAATCTGGAGGATTTAGACATGCAAAGCTTTGGACGGCTGCTGGAAGGATCAAGAAGGAACTCGTCACATACGGCTTTTCCCCAATCAGAGCAATCGACGACCTCTCTTAGCCAGCAAGTGGTTGCCGACTTCCAGTTCCAGGGGCAGAGGGTGTGTCGTCTACGTTGTTCTACGTGGCATTCACTCGTGCACGGACGGGATCCAGTCTCTTGTACCGCGCTACACGTTAACCTAAAAAAACAACTCGTGGCATGAAAACTTTGCCAAGGAGCCAACCGGAGGCTTGCTAGTCAACCCTAAAGTTGGTCATCTCCGTCATCTATGAGCAAGTGGTCGATTCGATTCGAAGGGTATGTATTGTTTATAGTATATTTTCATGTTATTTACAAGACAATTTCTACAATAAATTGTCTGTTTTATTTCTCGTGTTACAGTCGACTACTGCGTAAGAGATTCTACAATGAATTGTCTGTTTTGTTTCTCATATTCTACGTAAAGAGCATTTCGATTCTCTTTCACTCTCTCTTCTTCTCATGTCCCATATGTCGAGATTTGTAGACATCTGACATCACAACATTATACATGCTCCAATGACTCGTTGACAATAATAAAACGCATCGGTTTGGATGTGGAGTATCAAGTACGACCGGCGGATCCGTAAAATGCATCGGTTTGGATGTGGAGTATCAACTACGACCGGCAATCCGTATTTCGGCCAAGTTCTAGGATCAACGCCAAATTGCCAATGCGTGTGGCACACGAGATGTAGAAAACAAGGCAAGTATCCTTAAAATAGGCAAGTAAATCTCACAATCATTGCAAGTCTCACGATTTCATCAGGATTCAGGAGCAGGCATATAACTGAGAATCGTCCCAAGCTTTGTCAAGAATACGTAACGCTCTAACCTTTACAAACAAACTCATTTGCATCAAACAAAGCCATCACAACATTTTGGAACTGCCATAAGCCAACGACCAAAACACATAGGCATGTTTGTTTAGGCTTAGATTTTTTTTGCTTATAGCTTAACCAATTTATTGACTTGAGCAATTTATAACCATCCAGCTTTTAAGCCAAGTAGCGTTTTGTAATCTGACTTTTTTGGTATATTTAGTTTTGGCTTAAAAATTGTAAAATCAAAAATACCCCTAATGCAAGTTACCACTTGTTCATTCACTGATAAATAGTCGCTCTAATCTTCTCACATGTGCATCTCCTATTGGAATGAAAGAAAAATGCCATCACAACTCAATTCTTTTAAAAGGGTGTACTAAGAGATGGGAGAACACTGAATTAATTGATCTTCTTTTGCATACCCTGTGGCTCATCTCAAGCAACTGCTGGTCAAGTAAAATTGATTATCCTTTAGTCAACAGAATCAACTGCTGGTCAACTTTAAGCCTAGATTTTTATAAGAAGGCAAAGGGAATTTTATAAATTGGATGAAAAATGCACCCCTTTGTTTAAGGTTGTCTTTTTTGCTAATGAAAAAAAAACTAAACAAACCGGGCCACCTCTAATTTAAAATCAAGAACAGACATAGATGGATGCAAGGTGCACAGCAATACAAAACTGAGGCAAGGAACACGAACAACGTGCTACAAACTAACCAGATCTGAGCAAGATACGAAACCTCTACCCATGATTGCAGGCTTGCAGCATTAGCTTTCAGTAACTGGTTTGAAGCCGATGGTGTAAATTGGTTCACTAAAAACATTTGATTAACTGCAATTACACATAGGGAAACGTGATGGAACTGTTATTTGTAGTAATTACGGGCTAGCCAGGCAGATGCTACCCGCTAGTAACGATCGTAAGAACAACAGTTACTATTGTGCAAACTACTTGGTACGGCCTATTGTGCTGGGGTGTCCTGTGTCATGGTTGAATCATCATCTAATGTACAGTATCAAGTCGCATGTAAGTTGCTTAACATAAAAACATCCAAGACTAAGCTGTCAGACGCTAAACATCAAGACTGATATGTTACATAACAAAGTTTCATGATACGAAATTAGGAGAGCAAAGTTACTTTATGCAATACAAACAGGGGTTCTGAAGCAAAGAAATATTAGCAATATCGTCATATTGTGTAGCAACTGCGGATAACTATAAAGATTCTGGCAGCATGTAAACATAACTGGATCTAACCTTTTAGGGAAATGTCACTGAACATAAATTGCAACAGAGAATACTAAGCTTACAACTTAATATACTAAATGGCAGAATGGGAGACTAAAGTAACACAAAATGTGAATAAACCAATCCATTCTACTACATCATGCAAGCTGCTAGCACCTCTTCATAAAGGCCATTGATGAATCCTAGTAGCCCTCACAATAGTTATTCAGGCTCTGTAGTCTGTATACCAAAAGATGACATGAACTAAGATTTTGTTACTACAAACTTTTCAATGTCCACTGTGCTCACCTCTGAATTAAGTGATAGACTCCTCGAAAGAGAGAAACTTAATCTGCTTTCACGGATGAGAAAAGATAGTGGACGAAGCAGAATGAAGAAATGAACCCAACCGTGCCAGTAGCCAGCATAATAGCAATAACCATGAAGAGCGAGTAGCCGAGGTAGAGGGTTGCCGACACTGGTCCGCTCAGGCTTTTAAGGTCAAAAACGAGATAGTTGATTGAGTACAAGAAAATGTAGATCGCCACAGATCCTGATGAGAAGAATGATTTCCACCACCATTTCCAATCCTCAACACAGAGGTGCATGTAAGTCAGAACCAGGGAAACCTCAGCGCAGACAATAACCAGAAGCAGCAAGACGATGAAGAGGAATCCAAAAACATAGTACACACGCCCCATCCATATGCTTGACATGATGAAGAAGAGCTCGATGAAAAGGGTACCAAAGGGCAGTGTGCCAGCACCAAGAACCAACAGCCAGGATGGGTACTTCTGGGGAGGAATTTCACGAGGGATCTGGTTTGTGCGGACGGGGTACTCAATGTGTGGTGCCTTGGCACCGAGGAATCCACCAACAAGTGTAAGCGGCACCGAGATGCAGAACCAGAGCAGAAGCAATACAACAAACAATGAGAAGGGGATGGCGCCGGTGCTGTGGCTTCCCCACAACAGGAAGTTCAGTGTGGTAAGGATCAGGAATGCGATACCAGGGAAGAAGCAAGCTACCCTCCACGAAACACCCACCCATCCGGAGTGATCGCCACACTTGATTGTCTTCCACACACGAACACCAACATATCCTGCCAGAATTCCAAGAACCAGATAGAAGAACAGCATGCCTGTGATCAGAGTACCACGTGATGCTGGGGACATGAACCCAAGTGCAGCAAACAGAATGGTCACCACCGCCATCCCAAGGATCTGAACACCATCCCCAACCATAACACAGAGCAGCATTGGGTTGCTTGGCGCACGGAAGACATCACTGACCACAAGCTTCCACCCAGACAGCTCCTCATTCATCTGCGCCTGCGCCTCACTGTCAAGCTCCTCATACCTCGTCAAGTCACGCCTCACGGTCCTCAGCAATATGACAAACACAATACCAGCAAGGAAAGCAATCACCATGAGCGAGTTGAGGATCGAGAACCAGTGCACCTTGGCCCCCTCCATCTTCAGGTACGCGTCCCACCTCGAGGGCCACTTGATGTCGCTCTCCACGAACGACACCTCGTACGTGTAGACGATTGGCTCGTTCTCCTTAACGCTCATGGACACGGTGGTTGGGTCGCAATTGATCTTGCTCGGGTACTTGTTGTACATCTTGAGCGACTTCACGTCCTCCGGGTTGTGCTTGATGCTGCACGGCACGACCTCGAACCCAACCACCATCCAGCCGGAGGACGACCCGGCGCCACCGTTCTTGCCCCCGGACGGGATGACGTCGGTGGCGTCGCCGGTGCCCATGACGCGCGCCACATTGGCCTCCTCGTACTTGTGCACGAGGACGGTGAACTGGAGGTGGTTGAAGACGTAGTAGTCGACGCCGACGCGGATGCCGATGGGGTATCCGGTCCAGCGGAGGAAGTAGCCGTCCTTCTTGGTGTAGCGGATGGCGGGGAGGTTGTCGAGGAGAAGATTGACCTGGTACATCTCGTCGATGCGCTTCTTGAGGAGGGCGAAGGTGTCGGGGGCCAGGGGCGCGGAGCGGCAGAGGAAGAGGTCGGACTCGTTGGTGTACATCCTGAAGCGGTAGGGCGAGTTCTCGATGCGGTCGCCCATGAGCAGCTCGCCGAGGTTCTCGGCGCTGTCCTTGACGCCCTCGGGGGGCGTGCAGAAGGGGAGGCTGTAGTAGCTGAAGGGAAGCTCGGTGTCGATGGAGGTGAGGGAGTTCACCTTCACGTTGAGGATCTCGCCGGGGCTGTACTTGTGCGGGTAGCTCCCCGGGAGGTAGAAGCCGTGGGCGCCGAGCGGGGAGAGGAGGACGGCCGCCGCCGATACGAGGACAAGGAGGAGGGGGAGAGCGCGGAGGCGGGCCATGGTTGGGTGGCCGCCGGATCTGGATCGGGGGTTTTGATTCGAGGGTGGAACAGATCTGGAGGAGGAATGAGATGGAGGGGTTAGGGGTGGGAGTGGGAGGCGGTTGTGTGTTGGCGGTGCTCCGGCGAGGAGGCGGGGAGGGGGGTGCTCGCCGGAGGCGGGGGTGTCGGTGGCAGCGGAGTAGATCTGGGGACGGGTGGGGCGAGACGAAATGAAAAGGGGGAAGGGGAGTCGGTTTATACGGCGCGATGTGTTGTTGGCTTGTTGCTGCTTGGAAAGAACGGGGAGGATTTTGGCTGTCCGCGTCGCTCTTGCTCCTTTTCTGGGGTTTTTGGATTGGGCCGGGTTAGCCGGTTAGCTTTTTTACGGTGTATCTAATTTAATTAGTTAAATTCCCTTGTGTTACTGCTGTCATAGCATGAGATGGTTAAATAATGGATATGTAGTAAGTACTCTTTATCTTAGGAGAAGACCGAAGGCGGAGAGGAGGCGAGATACAAGATGTATGAATGTATTGTGTTGAGTGTGTGAATGGGATAATGAGGCTCAACCCCCACTTTCAAGCCCTCGAGGTTTTATTTACAGGGGTCAAGAAGGGATATTTACCTTATTACCCTTACAATGTATATATATAGAGAGGGTATTTAAGTACATTTGCCTAAATACATCGTATGACTTGGTCTACATATGTACAGTATCCTCGACGGCACACCGGCATTCCTGACGATCTAGGGTGCGGGGCACCCCTTGGTGTCCTACTACGTCAACTCCCTCGTCTGCGTGGCCTGAGGTTACGAGGGCATGTCCGTGGTTCCTAAGGCGAGCGGACGCAATCATGTCGCCCCTGACCCCTCGGGAGTCGGAATAGCTCGGAAGAAGTCGACGTGGAGCCGCTGCGCCGAGGGCCGCCCCGCCAAGGTTACACCCTCGAGGCGGGCGGTGAGCAGCGACGGAGCCCATGTGGGCGAAGCCGACACGCCGAGGCATGGCCCTCGAGGCGGGCAGCGCGTCGGGGCCGCCCCATCAAGGCTACAACCTCGAGGCGGGTGGTGAGCAGCGACGGAGCCTGTGTAGGCGAAGTCGACGCGAAACCGCCATGCCGAAGCATGGCCCTCGAGGCAAGCGGTGAGCAGCGGTAGAGCCCGTGTGGGTGAAGTCGACGCGAAGCCGCCACGCCGAGGCATGGCCCTCGAGGCAGGCGACGCGTCGGGGCCGCTCCGCTAAGGCTACAGCCTCGAGGGGGGCGGTGAGCAGCGGTAGGGCCCGTGTGGGCGAAGTCGACGTGGAACTGCCACGACGACGCATGGCCCTCGAGGCAAGCAGTGCGTCATTTGAAAAGTCCTTGCTACGCTGCTGCGTTTGATTACTTCTTTGGTGTGATCGTTTATGATGGTCCGGTTGGGGGCCAGGTATCGTCCCCCCTTCGGCTGCTCCTAGTGGGTAGTGCCCACGACTTGGAGTGGCGTGGAGGATTGCTGTTTGTTTTCGTGAGGAGGCGTATGCTTATTATTATTATTGGGTTCCTCCTCCTCTTCTTTTATTTTTTATTGGGCTTCGTTCCCTATACTTTTTTGATTGAGCTCATTTGGGAGCCCAAAGCTAACGACAGGGAGGCCGAGCCGATCGCTGTCCTGTATACTTTTTTTGATTGGGCTCGTTTGGGAGCCCAAAGCTAGCGAATGGGAGGCCGAGCTGATCGCTATCCCATGTACTTTTTTGATTGGGCTCGTTTGGAATCCCGAAGCTAGCGAGGTGGAAGCGAAGCCGATCGCTGTCCATATACTTTTTTATTGGGTTTATTTGGGAGCCTGAAGCTAGCGAGGGGGAGGCGGAGACAATCACCATCCCCCATATTTTTTTATTGGGCTCTTTTGGGAGCCTCAAGCTAGTGAGGGGGAGGAGAAGCCAATCGCCGTCCCCTATACTTTTTTTAATTGGGCTCATTTAGGAGCCAAAAGCTAGCGAGGGCCAATCGCCGTCCCCTATACTTTTTTAATTGGGCTCGTTTAGGAGTCAAAAGCAAGCGAGAGAGAGGCGAAGCCGATTGTCGTCCCCATACTTTTTTTGATTGAACTTGTTTGGGAGCCCGAAGCTAGCGAGGGGGGCGGAGCCGATCACCGTCCCCCATACTTTTTTATTGGACTCCTTTATGAGCTTCAAGCTAGCGAGGGGGAGGCGAAGCCTATTGCCATCCTCTATACCTTTTTAATTGGGCTCATTTGGGAGCCCAAAGCTAGTGAGGGAGAGGCAAAGCCGATTGCTGTGCTCCATACTTTTTTATTGGATTTGTTTGGGAGCCCGAAGCTAGCGAGGGGGAGGCGGAGCCGATCACCGTCCCCCATACGTTTTTGATTGGGCTCGTTTGGGAGCTCAAAGCTAGCGAAGGGGAGGCGAAACCGATCACCGTCCCTTGTACTTTTTTTTTGATTGAGCTCGTTTGGGAGCCTAAAACTAGTGAGAGGGAGGCAAAACCAATCGCCGTCCCCCACTTTTTGTTGTTTTCGTGCCTGAAGGATTAGGCGTGTTGGTTCTTGATTAGCGAGGTGTTCTTGTCGGGAAGAGGCCTTCGAGGCGCGGCCGTCGGAACGACTAGCGTGATATATGATGTCTCTCCGCCAAGGCAAGACCCTCGAGGCGGGAGGCTCCCTAGTTACCGAGGCATGACCTTCGAAGCGGTTAGGGTCTTTGCACGATTGAGCGCGATGTGAGATGTCGCTCTGCCGAGGCGAGGCCCTCGAGGCGGGAGACTCCCTAGTCGTCGAGGCGCGGCCTCCAGAACTACTAGGGTCTTGCGCGATTGAGCGCGATGGGAAATGTCTCTCCGCCGAGGTGAGACCCTCGAGGCAGGACTCCCTAGCCACTGAGGCGCGGCCTTCGGAGTGACTATGGTCTTTACGTGATTGAGCGTGATATGAGATATCTCTCTACCAAGGTGAGGCCCCGAGGCGGGAGACTCCCTAGTAACCGAGGCGAGTCCTCTGGAACGACTAGGGTCTTACGCGATTGAGTGCGATGGGAAATGTCTCCCCACCGAGGTGAGGTCCTCCAGGCGGGAGACTCCCTAGTCGTCGAGGCGCGGCCTCCAGAATGACTAGGGTCTTTGCGCGATTGAGCACGAAGTGAGATGTCTCTCCCCTGAGCTGAGGCCCTCGAGACGGGACACTCTCTAGTCGCTGAGGCACAACCTCCAGAACGACTAGGGTATTGCACATTGAGCGCGATGGGAAATGTCTCTCCGTGTCGATACGAGGCCCTCGAGGCGGGAGACTCCCTAGTCGCCAAGGCGCGGACTTTAGAGCGAGTAGGGTCATTATGCGATTGAGTACGATGTGAGATGTCTCTTTGCCAAGGCGAGACCCTTGATGCGGGAGACTCCCTAGGCGCCGAGGTGCGACCTCCAAATCGACTAGGGTCTTGCGTGATTGAGCGCAATGGGAAATATTTCTCCACCAAGGCTAGGCCCTTGCGGCGGTAGACTCCCTAGTCGTTGAGATGCGGCCTCCGTAACGACTAGGGTCTTTCTGCAATTGAGTGCGATGTGGGATATCTCTCCACCGAGGTGAGGCCCTCGAGGCGGGAGACTCCCTAATCGTCGAGGCGCGGGCTCTGGAATAACTAGGGTCTTGCGCAATTAAGCGCGATGGTAAATGTCTCTCCGCCGAGGCAAGGCCTTTGAGGCGGGAGACTCCCTAGTCACCGAGGCGCGGCCTTCGAAGAGACTATGGTCTTTGCATATTGAGCGCGGTGTGGGATGTCTCTCCGCCAAGGTGAGGCCCTCGAGGTAGGAGACTTCGTAGTCGCCGAGGCGCGGCTTCCAGAATGACTAGGGTCTTGGCCAAGATGATGCCCTCTAGGCGGGAGACTCCCTAGTCGCCGAGGTGCGGCCTCTAAACGACTAGAGTCTTTGCGTGATTGAGCGCGATGTGGGACGTCTCTTCGCCGAGTCGAGGCCCTCGAGGTGGGAGACTCCCTAGTTGCCGAGGTGCAGCCTCTGGAACGACTAAGGTCTTGCACGATTGAGCGCGATGGGAAATGTCTCTCCGCCTAGGCGATGCCCTCGAGGCGAGAGATCCCCTAGTCATCGAGGCGCGGCCTTCAAAGCGACTAGAGTCTTTGCGCGATTGAATGCGATGTGAGATGTATCTCCGTCGAGGCGAGGCCCTTGAGGGCGGAGACTCCCTAGTCGCCGAGGTGTGGCCTCCATAACGACTACGGTCTTGCATGATTGAGCACGATGGGAAATATCTCTCTGCTGAGGTAAGGCCATCTAGACGGGAGACTCTCTAGTTGCTGAGGTGCGGCCTTCGGAGCGACTAGTATCTTTGCGTGATTGGGCGCGATGTGAGATGTCTCTCTGTCGAGGCGAGACCCTGGAGGCGGGAGACTCCCTAGTCGCCGAGGCGTGGCCTCCGGAATGACTTGGGTCTTGCGCGATTGAGCGTGATGGAAAATATCCCTCCGCGAGGTGAGGCCCTCGAGGCGGAAGACTGCCTAATTGCCGTGGCGCAGCCTTCAGAGCTACTAGGGTGTTTGCGCGATTGAGCGTGATGTGAGATATCTATCTGTAGAGGTAAGGCCCTCGAGGCGGGAGACTCCCTAGTCGTCGAGGCACGTTCTCCAGAATGACTAGGGTCTTGTGTGATTAAGCGCAATGGAAAACTGTCTCTCCGCTGAGGCGAGACCCTCGAGGTGGGAGACTCCAAGTCGCTGATGTTGGAATACGGGTAGGCTACGCTAGCTAACAATTCAAAACTTTAACCACGTAAACAAGGATGTCATGCAACTAAGAGATCACAAATCGTTACTACCAGACGCGCAGCGTAGCAGAAGAAGAGTTGGAGCGGTCTGGTCCAACGAATAGTGTGTCGATGTTGTGGTCGTAGTCGATCATCCGATGTTGTTGATCGTTCAACGTAGTCGATTATCCTCGCAGCCGATCGTCCAGCGTAGTCGTCGCCGATCGTTTCCTCCAGCAACCGATCGCTTTCTTTGCAAAGTCGTGGATCGTCCTCGAGTGCAACAGCAACCACAATAGCACCTCTACGATATCCACACGTCCAGGGAAGGAACACTGTAAGTCGGTGTGCTAACACCAAGTAGCATAGAAAGGCTCTCTCAAAAAGATAGTGGCTAGGGTTTTGTGGAACAACTCATGTATCCTCATCTCCACCCAGCTATCCCCAATAGCCTCAAGTGTATTCTTATATAGTGCCTATGACGGATCTTGTCCGAACAAGTTTGACGAATCGTATCCGTACTGGATTGTTCTAACCCGTTAAGTGTGTGACCATGTAGGTTCATATGTAGTTCGGTTGTGACTCAGAAACCTTTTCCGACCATGAGTCGTTAGTGGTACCTAGCAGGACATAGCGATTCTTGAATACACACAAATTATATCGGACGAACCTTAATGCAATATGATCTATGACCAAGTCCTATTTGGTCTCTACCAGTTCTTAACTCCATACGACCATGTTTCGACCAGCCTACAACCAGCTCATATGTGGTCTCGACTAGTTCGCAACTCCTTATGACTAGATTTCGATCACTTAATGATCATGTTCGACCAACCTACGACCAGCTCGTATCTCCATACAACTAGTCCGTATCTGAACGACCAGCTCATATATTCTCCCGTTGCCTCACAATGTCTGGTTGAACTCCATGTGAGATATTATGTCATCCATAGAATGTTCAATACTTTCTCAATCGAGTGTTAGATAATTTCATGTGGTTGAACTCTTCAACTACCAGTGGCATGTCCATGCACTTTCTTTATCCGATCAAATCAAGGGGCCCAAAGACATCTCTCCTGTTATGTTAGGAGGGGCAAATTCCATATTCGACCAGTCATATTCCTCCGTAGATCTACGTGGGACTGATGCCTCATCTACAGGTTCAACAATATTTTGTTCATCCTGTAGAGGTTCAGTAGAAGTTGAAATATTTTCAGATGTTTCTCAAATTTCATCGAGTTGCACCTTGCTCCCACTAACTCCTTTGAAAAAAAACTCTTTTTCCATGAAGACACCTTTACGGGCAACAAATACTTTGTTATCAACCCGATTATAAAAATAATATCCTTTAGTTTTGTTAGGATACCCCACAAATAAGCACTTATCGGACTTAGGTGTGAGTTTATCAGATGTCAAACCTTTTACATAAACTTCACAACCCCATACCCTGAGAAAATACAATCCAGGACTCTTCCCGATCCATATATCATATGGTGTCTTCTCTACAGGTTTTTATGGAATCCTATTTAAAATGAAAACAAGTGTTTCTATAGCATATCCCTATAATTGAAATAGGTGATTAGATTGGCTCATCATTGATCGAACCATTTTCAACAATGTTCGGCTCCGTTGTTCAGACACCCAATTCCATTGAGGTGTTCCCGGCGGAGTAAGTTGTGGAACAATTTTATACTTTTTTAGATGATCACCAAACTCATGGCTCAAATATTTACCTCCACGATCAAATTGTAAACATTTGATCGTCTTTTCAAGTTGAATCTGAAATCCATACTTAAATTCTTTGAACTTTTCAAAGTTGGTGGTCGTGTTCGACCAGTATACGAACAATTCATATCTCCATACAACTAGTCTGGACCTGGTCGTATCACCATACTACTAGTCTGGACCTGGTCGTATCACCATACAACTAGCGTGGATCTGGTCGTATCACCATACCATCAGTAAAAGTTATGAAGTACTGAAAACCACCTCTGGTCATAGTGCTCATTGGTCTGCATACATCGGTATGTACTACGACCAGTAAGTCACTTGCCCTCTCACCTCTGGTCGTGAAGGGCACCTTTGTCATCTTGCCAAGTAAATAAGATTAACATGTTTCAAGTGATTCAAAATCAATTGAGTTTAGAAGACCATCTTTATGAAGTTTCATCACGTGCTTCTCATTTATATGACCTATACAACAATACCAAATAAAAATGGAATTCAAATTATCAGGTCAAAGTCTCTTAGCATTAACGTTATAGATGGGTTCATTCTTAAGATTCAAAATATACAATTCATTCACCAATGGAGCATGGCCATAAAGCATATCTCCAAAATAAATTGAACAATAATTGTTCTTTATTATGAACTCATAACCTTTTGCTCCTAAACATGAAGCAGAAATAATATTTTTGCTTAAGGCGAGAACATAATAACAATGATTTAATCCCAAAACTAATCCCGAGGGTAAAGCTAATGGTAAAGTGTCAATAGCTAATGCAACAACTATTGTTCCATTGCCCACGCGAAGATCAACATCTTCTCTTGCCAAGCATCTACTTCTTATCAGTCCCTGCATCGTATTGCAAATATGAGAAACCGATCCGGTATCAAATACCCAAGAACTGGTCGAAGAAGATGCAAGATTAATTTCTATAACATTTATACCTAAACTAGAAGTCTAACTTACCTTGTTTTTTTTTTCATCTCTGCTAAGTACTTCTTGCAGTGTCTCTTCCAATACTCAGTCTCATGACAATGATAACATTCTGATTCAGGCTTAGGACCCAGCTTGAGCTTCTTAAGTTTAGCCTTGAGACTCTCGATCTTATATTAAGTCTTTCCTTTGTCCTTTCCCTTTCTCGACATACCTTCTTCTTGAAGCTAGTAGTCTTTTGAACCATTATCATATGATTGTAACTTTTCTTGATGCTCTCCTCAGCACCCTTAAGCATGCCATGGAACTCGGTCATTGACTTCTCCATACCATTCATATGAAAATTCAATATAACATGCTCAAAACTCGTAGGGAGCGATTGGAGAATCACATCAGTAGCCAACACTTTTCTAAGGGGAAGACCAAGCTTTTCCAAGCTCTCAATGCGATCAATCATCTTGATCACATGAGGACTGACCGGGTTGTCCTCCAACAGCATACAAGAAATCAATGTCTTGGAGGTAATAAACTTCTCTGCCCTCCCTTGATCCTAAAATATACCCTTCAGACCTACAATCATATTGTAAACGTCTGTGGTCTCATATTGCTTCTGAAGCTCATAGTTCATGGTCGCAAACATTTGGCAGTGCACATCGACTGCGTCATTGCAATGCTTGTCATAAGCATTCTCTCCTCCTCCTACTGCTCGGACAGCTGTTGTATAGATTTGAAGAAATTCGATAGGATTCTGAGATCCATCAAACTTCTCCATGTTTACTGGTCGAAAATGAGGTGGCCAGCGAACAGCTCGAAGGTCAGGCGAAAATGCCCGGCATCCGGTAATAACTTCTTGACGCCTTCTTTGCAGGAAAGAAGAGTTAATGTCACCAGGTGATCGTATACGACGATACCCAGTAACATGATGACCTGTCTTGTAGTAGGTCTCAGTTCTACGAGGGGAATACTCCTCGTACTCCATCCGTTGCGGATTTCCTTGTCGAAGTGGTGAACGATCACCTCTCCGAGGGGCTTCTTGATCATCAGTTAATCGAAATATATTTCTCCGAGTAGGAGATCGATGCGACTTATAGCCGTGTCGATTTCTACGTGGTGAAATGTTTGATTGTCTGGTAGCTGAGGAAGTCGTATTGCTACGACTACCTGAATGATGTCGACGAGGTGTTTCCAGTCTTGTCATCACAGTTCGAAACCTTTGCGCAATTTCTTCAGCGAAGAGATCGTATCCTAGCGTTCGAGCAAGCTCTTGAGTGGGATTTTCAAGCAAGTCTTTGATGTCCTGGAGTTCTTGCACCTCCTTCGACTGATATTGGATGCGCCCAGGTAGATTCCTCTGGGCTGCAATCTTTCTCCGTCGGATGGCCTCAAAATTCTCTTCATCAGATCCTTGAGGCCTTCTCAATGGAGTGCGAGAATGTCGAAGATTTCCCTCGCGCTCATCAGAGTATTGGTTCTGCCCGTCGTCGATGATGCCCTTGCCATTATTACAAGGGGGCGCAGTGTGTGATCTTCGGGGAGTGTTCTTATCTCGGCCTCCATAAGGCTGACCCTGATCTGAGGGAAGGACGAAGACCTCGCGTTGATGATTCTCACTTGCGCTCGAGGCCTCCCCGCTTGAGGAGTATTCGAGAGACACCATCTGGCGACTTGGAGTAACCCCCTCCAGGTAGGGGAACTCTGGGTTATAACTGTCTCCGTCCGCAAATGAGATCTGCGGAGAGACGGTCAAATTTGCAGGAAAAGCATGCTTGATCCCACTCCCTCTGGAGTTACCCTGAGAGAGGATCACCAGATGTTGGTGGAGTCCTGGAATGGTGGCTCTCAGAACTTATCTCACCAGGTCGGACCGTCTTAGGGGGACTTGAACACTTGGAGGAAAAACTCTCGTCGTGTTGTAAGTCCTTTTGGGTACGGTCCTGGTCGGATTGACCCTTGTCCTTTGAGGGAATTGGCTCCTCTGTTGGACGTATCGTTGTGGGGGATAAGGATCCCTCCTCAACTCCATCGATGGGATGGTTTCCTGGAGAATTGTCTCCGGAGGCAACATCACCATCAGAGGATGCATCACTCGGCTCGTAGTTGAAACCGGCATCCATGTCGACGTCTGCGTAATCTGCCAAGTCAAACCAGTTCTCCTCGTTCCATTCCCCTGCCATGAGTGCATGAGATTTGGAAAAAGAGAGTTTGTTGACAAGAGATTACGAGAAGATCCCAACGGACGGCGCCAACTGTCGGTGTATTAGAACCGATCTTATGTAAAGATTGTTTTGATTCGGGGGGTCTCCTAGAGATGAAATCACGTAGAACGATTAACACGGGATTTTTATACAGGTTCAGGCCTTCTCCTGGGAGAGTAACAACCCTACTCCTGTGTGTGTATGGTATTGACTGTATTCTTGACAATCAAGCAAGAAACTAAGACTATTACAAAGAACAGTACTTGTGTTTCTCCTTGACTTGCTCTGTTTCGCCCTCCCTTTCACCCTCTAATTGATGTCTCTATATAGCCGTGAATGAGTAGCCGTTTTGTCCTGCGGAAGAGGCGCCTAATTAATCCAGTAATGGGCGCATGATGGCAGTAATTACCGGCGCATTGGCTTCTTCACGCCGTCTGGCAGTTATCTTTCAGAGGTAGTGGGGTATTTAAGCACTATTACTACACGGAATAATAGTGCATGTGGACCGTCCGGATTCCTTAATCAATTGGGCCCACTCGCTTGTAGGTTTGATTATAAGGTGGTCGTGGTTGACTTGGTCGTAGCAGAACTTACGACTGGGTACAAGTCGTAACAGAGCTTACGACTAGGTAATGGTCGTAGAAGGGCTTACGACCAGGTAGTGGTCGTAGAAGGACTTACGACCATGACATAGTCGTAGTAAGACTTACGACTATGTGGGTGATTGTAGGAGAACTTACAATCACTTGGTAAGCCTCCCCCTTATGAATATAAGGGGTACTTCTGGGGACTAAGTGACATCATATTTACCCATAATAAGAATTATAGATAAAAGATAAAATAAGGATTATCAGATCCTCGTCAGAATAATTCTCAGATTACGAAACTAGTCAATAAAGTTGGTTCCAATCAGCTTTTCTTTCTTAAGAACATATCACAAATTAAAGGTAGGTGCAGAAGAAGTAGTAGGTACCATGATCTACAACAGAAATATATGTAAAGATTCAGCACTATGTTTATATAACATCATCTATTAGACAGTCATGTTGGTGGCCGTGTTCGAGCCAGTCTACGACCAGCTCGTATCTCCATATGACTAGTGTGGACCTGGTCTTGTCATTATACGACTTGTCTGGATCTGGTCATATCATTATACGACCAGTCCATACCTGGTCAAACTTGATTATCGACAGTCAATAAAAGATACTACCACTATATGTTCGAAACTATATTTCCCTCAAACATCATATAGTGAGTTCAAGATCCAAAAAATCATTAAGTCCTAGTGAGGTATGATATCACTGCTAGAAACCTAGTAATTTTATGTAGGCAACCTCTTGTCAATTATATCACATATGACTCTTGTCTGTTGGGCATCATCTATATGCCCCAGCAACCAACAGTACCATACCCCAAGGCCCAAAACTGGTTTGATAACCTTGTTAAATTAAACCAATACTATACATGTGGGTGTGCGATACCCATCTCATCTTATTAAGATAATTAATGACACCATACTATGGTAAACCCATCAATTAACGATCAAAATCATGATGGTCGTAGCAATTGAAAAGACATTAAATTTACTTAATTTTTCTTGAGAGATACTATTCTACCATGCTAAAACATCTAATGATAAAACAAGATCAAATAGCAAGACAGAAATAAACATTCATAGATAATCATATTAAACTGTGAAATAGTATGACCCTTATGATGACGATCTCTATCACCATGTTTCCTGTCCTCCGACCACCATGCTTAAAATCTCCAACCACATTCATTTACTAAGAAATTACTCCTGAGAGCTAGTAATGAATTACAAACGATAATATCAAATATCACACATCGATACGCAGACCGTTGTAGAATAATATGTTGCTCGATGGCTATCTCACAGTATGACATGCAGGCTATGAGAAAACCATACATGCATCACATACACAACGGATCATACTATTCACATCAATCTATGCAAAAACGAGTTATATGTAGAATCTAATTCTATCGAGCGACATGACACGTAATGCCATATAATGCGGCTACGACCAAGGCGGTCCCGCTAGCCGGTTAGCGGGTGGGGTTCGAAGGGGTAAAGCTCTCGGAAACTTTTTTCGAGACATGAATCTTATTCACGTAACCGAGCTTCGAAAATAATTGGATTAATGATATTAACCCTATTCTGAACCAATCTGATCACTGCCGTGATACGACCGCGCACTACGACATACTCCCATGGCGGAACTCCGACCGGTAGGAGTATCATGCAAGACAGTCGTAGACAAGACGAGCAAATCATGTGGTACTTTTAGCTCATACCTCATCGTAAATCCATCTACTATCGCTGAAATCTGATCGATCTTATCGACCAGTGCCTAGACCGCTCCATCCACATGAACCAATCTAGATTATCAGACCTGACATTGACGAGGGACCTCCATCCTATGATGTTCTCTCTGCTAGATGTGATACCATCTTTGAGTAACTGCTTAACCAGGATACGGCGTTAGAGTTCATCATAACTAGGAATAAGGATCTAGAGTCACAAGTTGATAGTCTTACACTTCAACTCGAAAATACTAAGAATCTTGATATTGATGAATGTTCATCCTGCCATACTTTTCATTCTGAACTTGCCAAATTACAAATTGCTCATGATGTTGCCTTGCACCAACTTGAAAATACTAGGAATGAGTTGATTGATGTTAAATCTGCTCCATGTGAAAAATACTTAGAGTCTAGCAAGTTAGTTGTTTCTGATAAGGCCGAGTCTAGCACTTGCTCTTTCTGCTTAGAACGTGAACATCAAGTAAAGGACATTTTAGAAGTAGTTAGAGCTAAGTATACCAAGCTTAATGACAGAATTAATTCTGCCTCCTGTGTTTCATGTGAAGCCCTTAAGCTTGAGGTTGCTATTCATAGGGAGAGACATGCTAGAGCCATCAAGTAATGTCTTAATCTTGAAAAAGAGAATGCTTATCTCAAGGATACTTAAGAAAAATTCTCTAAATGTAAGAAACAGTTAAACATGATTCTTGACAAGTCTAAAACTCCTTATAAGAAGCAAGGGTTAGGATACAACTCTGCATAAGATAAATCCAAGCCAAATATCACTTAAGTCTTGGAAAATGGCATCGTTGAATTCAAAACACAACCTGCAAAAACACTTTTTAAATCTGTAGGTTTTGCCCAACCATCTGTTGTGTCAAGAGGTGCTTCTCCCAGTGGTACCAAGTACCATTGCACCTATTGCAAGAAGGATAGATATTTCGTTGAATTCTGTTGGCGTAGGTTAAAAAATGATAAGAAAAATCTTGCTAGAATTTTATCTCATCAACCTAGAGCTTTCATGAGACATGATCATATAGTAAAGAATAAACCTGGACTAGGATTTATTTCACATGCTCATCATCATCATGTTCCTAGACAGTATGCATCTCATGTTCGTGTAACTATTTCTCATGATAGAACATCAAGTAGAATCAAGGATAGCAAATCTGCTTTTTATACTACTCGCAGACGTGTGTCTCAGTGCTGGGTTCCCAAGTCATGTTTAACTAACCCAGTATTGAGACACATCAATTTTTTGTACCTTTATTTTCAGGATCACCGCGCAAGGAGGAAGAACACGTGGTTCGTCGACTCCGAACGTTCACGCCACATGATCGGAGACTCTGGGTGTTCATGCCGGGTCCAGACTCCGGAGGAGCAGCGACCAGCGGGACTGCACATCTGCACCGAGCCGCCGACTGCGGGAGTGCCGAGTGCGGGAGCAAGGAAGGGGACGGTGGCTAGGAGCCTGGGAAGTGGGAAGCGCCGAATGGGAATATGGGATGCTAGGGTTACACTTACTGCCTGGGAGTGGGAACTGCGGTAGTGGGCTTACTAGTGGCCCATATGGGACTCCGGATGTTCACGCCACATGATCGGAGACTCCGGGTGTTCACGTCGGGTCCAGACTCCGGAGGAGCACTGACAGCCGGGGCCTGCGTCTCATAGAGAGCCGCCGATCCGGGAGTCTGAGTCGGGAGCAAGGAAGGGGACGGTGGCTAGGAGCCTGGGAAGTGGGAAGCGCCGAATGGGAATATGGGATGCTAGGGTTACACTTACTGCCTGGGGAGTGGGAACTGTGGTAGTGGGCTTACTAGTGGCCCATATGGGATACCGGATATGGCCATATGTCATTGGGTTATCGAGGGATGTGCGTGTAACGGGGATGGAGAGTATGGGAATAGCTCCGACCACGCTTCACCCGATGAGGAATGATTTTTCTATGTTAGTATCCCCGTGGAGGAAGAAATAGCACCAACCCTCATGGGTGAATTCCCTATCAGGGAACGGGGAATGGGGCCCCATTGCCATCCCTGGAGGAGACCAGGAGAGAGATGCTGGTAGTGGGAGGTTGGTGTGGGCAGTTGGGGCTTGAGGTGTTGTTTTTAGCCAGTTTTTTTGGTGGATGGGTAGGTGGAGGAGGGGAGGGCAGACGACCACCAAGCCCCATTTTTAAGTAGTAGAGATACGAGTCATCCATTATTTTTTATCTCAGGATTCAGATTAGTTAAGATTTAATTATACTATATCTAGTAGTATGGATAGTAGAATCCCGATGAGGATAAGAATTGTAATTGCCCATGTAAAAATCACATGACGCAAGAGTAATATCCTTACAAATTTTTTATTATATAAATACAAAGAAAATACTATTACACTATTAACAAATCAATGATCAAATTTGATTTATACTACCACCGTATACTTACTATTAGGATACATCATAAAATTTCTCTACTTTTTTTTACGTGGAAATGGAAATTCCATTAAACTGAGGCCTCGTTGGAATCGCCGGTCCGGGTTAGCTGATGGACGGTCTGTTTTGGGACAGTCTGGGGTGATCACCGCCGTAAGAGTTTTGATTAAGGCAACACATCAATTTGGTAGGAATTTTATGTAGTACAGTTTAATTCTGTACAAAACTGGATAAAAATATCGTATTCCAATCGGGCCTTAAAACTCTATAAGTGTGATAAAATTATGCTTTCTATTGCTGTCAAACAAGACGGTAGATGCGCTTCTCGGCTATGTTGAGCCACTTCTTTTCCGACTTTTATTTTATGAGAAGACAACCTTTAGGTTGTAAATCCCATTTGTTAAGGAGCTTCGAGGGTGTGTTTCTTTGCTCACACTTCAAGCCCGTGCTGGAACTTGGCAACTTTCGATTGCTAGTAGTATGCCGCCCTATTTTCCAGGATACACGACGCTTTTTGTTGTGACAACCCAGTAACGAATGGGAAAGAGATCCTCTGCATTATTAATTGCTAATGCACAGAGCTACAGCGCCCTGCAGTTCAGTCTATGGGGGTGTTTGGCATGGCTCTAGAGCCCAACTCCAGGCTAGAGCTGGGTAAAACTAGCCAAACACCCCAACTCCAAAAAAAATTGGAGCAGCTTAACTCCATAGAGTTTTTGGAGCTCTAGTTCATTCTCTTGGAGCACCTATTTTCCAACTCTACAATCATCCGAAATAGATCTAGACATGGAGTTTCAAAGAAATTACCCACCTTTGCCATCGATTACACAACACCCAACGAATCGCTTTTTTATCCTACCACCGTGCCGTCCCACTCCTCCATTCCCCATCGCCACGCACGCCACGCCGCCGCCACGCCGCGCCGCCGCCGCCGCGCCCGCGCCCGCCGCCGCCGCGCCCCCCCCCATGATTGGCGCCGCCCCGACCAACCCGCACCCGCGACGCCGCCGCCACGCACACGCCGCCGCACGCCACGCCCCTTGACCTCTTTCGGTCTCACAGCGACCCGGCCCAGCCGTCCTCCTCCCGGCCAACCACGCCTCCCGTCCCCAGCCGTCCTCCTCCCGGCCAGTCGCCCTCCTCCCAGCCAACCGCGCCTCCTCAACGCCGGCTCGATTCCCTCCTCCTCCCACCCGGGCCTCCTCAACCGCCAGAACTCAGGTGCGTGAAGTTTTTCTGGCCAGATTGAGATGTGAGAAAGTCAGGTGCATGAATCGCATGATCTAGTTTCTTGTTTGGGATTGAGACAAAATCGAATTGGACATTGCACATTGAGTAGTTTCTTGTTCCTAATATGCTTGATCTGTATTCTGTCCCATGAACCGATGCTCTCCAGTTCTTGATGTTAAACTTTACTAGTCAGATTCATCCCATGAATTTGATCGTGATACGTGATTCTGTCCCATGAACTGATGATCTGTATTCTGTCCCATGATTTTTGGCCAATGATGAGGTGATATTTTAAAAATGATGCACCCTTTCATTCCCGCGGGTTAGTTAAATTGATTTGTGCAAGGTGAAATTTTTAGTTAAGAAATAGTTCCTCTGTAGTTCATGTTAGCAATCTGTATGTTCAAAGCTCGTCTTTGAGTTGCTATAGATGCCTAGGAAATTGATTGGGCGTAGAGAACACTCGGATCCTATGTGATTTGATGGCGAACAAGTTGAGAAAGGAAATCGACCAAATACATTCTTGAATTGAGTTGGTTATCTTGCGGTTGAAAAATGATTCAAAGATAGGGCGGGTATTGAATTAACCAAGCGCAAATCAAGAACAAATGGGATAAATTGAAGGAAGATTTCAAGGCATGGAAAAAGCTTAAGATGAGGCAAACAGAACCGGTTGGAACCGTAATAATGGCACTATTGATATGGACGATGAATGGTGGAAGAAAGCTAGAGCCGTAAGTGTTATATGTATTTGTAGGAATGTTACCTTTTAAATTAGTTCTTTGTTATTATTTGTACTAATATGTGTTGCTCTCTTGGATATTTTGAGGACATTCCAGTCGGGAAGTTTAGGAAGCAACCCTTCAAAATGAAGATGAGTTGACGACTTGTTTTCAAGGCATCGTTAATATTGGTGTTGACCATTGGTCCCCTTGTATGCAATGCAACACCTACAGTTGATAGTGCGACACAAGAAGCAGCACAAGGTGAGGAAGGTGCGCGAGAATGTGCGTGAAGGTTTGGCTCAGGTGAGGAGGTAGAGGAGGTACCCTTCCTAGTAGTGCCAAAGAGCGGCAAGGCTCTGTCAAGATCTGAGCAAGAAAGCTAAGACAGCGAATGCAGTCCTCATTCAAGAAGCTGTCACTAGTATGGCTAGTTCAGCAAATGAATATGCTTCCAAGAAAGAAGGAAAATTCACTATTGATCAAGTGATGGAGGCTGTGATTGCTTGTGGTGCCGATGATGAAACTAATGAACACTACATGGCCACTGAATTGTTTGTGAAGAAGGAGCAAAGGGAGATGTTTATGACCTTGCCTACTGATGACATTAGGTTCAAGTGGCTTAGTAGGAAATATAATGACAAGCATGGAAAGTAGGAGTGCTTCCTATGGCTTGTCTCTTGTATCCTGCAATATGTTTTATTTTCCTATGATTGAAGACTTGTAATAATATGCTTGACATTTGTATGAACTCATTTTATATTATGCTTTACATTTGTATGAACGCATTTTATAATTTGCTATACCATTTTATTTTACAGATGTCTACAAGTGAGAGTGATGAAAATAGCGATGATGATCATCAATTTTTTTCTCTCATTCAAGGTGGTGCTAAACTTGTAGAAGCTTATGTTCACATTTGTATGGACAAGGCACCGCCAAGGACCTCACAGCTCAGTGGAATGGGATGGGTGACTGAGACCCTAAACACTCTGGGGGAATGCCACACAATGCTTGGATGAATAAGGATATCTTTTGGATGCATGATGTGCTGGTTGAGAGGTATGGTTTGAGACCGTCAAAACACATGAATACCTATGAAATGCTTGCAATTTTTCTATTCACATGTGGTGGATGTGAGTCAAATAGAAGAGGGCATCGAGGTATGGAACCAAACACTCCAAAAGAGAAGTTCAACCGGATTCATTCATCTGTTCGTAATGTTATTGAACGTTCATTTGGACTATTAAAAATGAAGTGGCAAATTCTTTATAAGATGCCTCCATATTCCATGCTCACACAAAAAAAGATTGTAGCTGCTACCATGGTTCTCCACAATTTCATACGTGAGCATGCTAGTGGGGATGTGGACTTTGCGAATTTCGATCGAGATCCGAACTATGTGCCTACTATCCCGGAAAGGTACAACAAATATGATGTGTCTCAACATGCCTCGATGGATCCACTTGAATCAAGCTTTGTGACTATGGACTCATTTCGTGATAGTTTGTAATTGCCCATGTAAAAATCACATGGCGCAAGAGTAATATCCTTACAAATTTTTTATTATATAAATACAAAGAAAAGACTATTACACTATTAACAAATCAATGATCAAATTTGATTTATCTACCACCGATACTTACTATTAGGATACATCATAAAATTTTCTACTTTTTTACGTGGAAATGGAAATTCCATTAAACTGAGGCCTCGTTGGAATCGCCGGTCCGGGTTAGCTGATGGACGGTCTGTTTTGGGACAGTCTGGGGTGATCACCGCCGTAAGAGTTTTGATTAAGGCAACACATCAATTTGGTAGGAGTTTTATGTAGTACAGTTTAATTCTGTACAAAACTGGATAAAAATATCGTATTCCAATCGGGCCTTAAAACTCTATAAGTGTGATAAAATTATGCTTTCTATTGCTGTCAAACAAGACGGTAGATGCGCTTCTCGGCTATGTTGAGCCACTTCTTTTCCGACTTTTATTTTATGAGAAGACAACCTTTAGGTTGTAAATCCCATTTGTTAAGGAGCTTCGAGGGTGTGTTTCTTTGCTCACACTTCAAGCCCGTGCTGGAACTTGGCAACTTTCGATTGCTAGTAGTATGCCGCCCTATTTTCCAGGATACACGACGCTTTTTGTTGTGACAACCCAGTAACGAATGGGAAAGAGATCCTCTGCATTATTAATTGCTAATGCACAGAGCTACAGCGCCCTGCAGTTCAGTCTATATCAGACCATTTTCAGATCTGGAACGTCACCGTCGTAGCTGAGACCCACCCTACTACCAGTTTGGAGTACGGTCAATAGGGTTCTTGGGTGTGGATTTATTTGCCGCAAGCTTAATTTATTTGGGTGCTGACCATTTGTTTGTCCTCGATCTCCCGGCGACTCTGATGAGGTTATGCCGGTTGGAACCAGACTTGATACGCTGCTTGTTTGGCAGCTACTCGGTTCTTCGTTTCGGTTGTTCTGTCGCTTGTCAGTTCCCTGGCATCCACCGCACACTCTTGTGTCAAGAACATTTCTTCGATCTACACATCATTCAGCAAAGACGCCTCCTTGACTTAGTACTCTGATCATTATCGTGTCGGATTCAGATCCTCTACGTACTATAAAGATACTGTGTAAATAGTATTTTCGTGGGCGTGTAAATAATATGTTGCAGTGTGCTGTGACAAAAGTGAAGTAGGTACTGCAGAGAAACACTATAACTATTGATATCAACCTTTTGTTTTTTGATTCGGCGGTGGAGATCGCCATCTAATATCACATACTGTATATCATCTGTATTGATAACTTTAATATAGAGAATCCAAATCCACATGGTGCGAGGAAAAAGAAAGGGGAATTAGGGTGTGTTTGGTTCGTTGAAGGGAGTGGTTCTGAACCATCCGGTACGAGAAATGAGCTCGTTCAGGTGTTTGGTTGGTTGAATAGAATCAAACCATTCGGGATGAAATGGTTCAAGAAAAAGGAATATTCCATGTTTATGCTGTATCATCTCGTTCGGAAAAAATCCCGAACCACACCGTTCACTCGAATTACAAGGCGCTTGGTGACGTGGCGGCTTGATTTACGAGCTTCAAATGATTATATTTTCTAAATCGAGTATCCGATTTGCGATCCGATTGAACCGTTGTGTTCCTTATCATTTAATCAACAAAATAAGACCACTCTTGGCATATTTTAGTGTAAAAAATATCATACGGATCATCCTATCCCACCAACCAAACACTATCTTGAACCATCCAAGACTATCCCATTCCACCAACCGAACAAAATCATGTATCATCATATCCCACCAATCAAACACCATACTTGTATCATCTCATCCAGGACGATCACATCCTACCTGTACCATCCTATCACATTCAACTCTATCCCACCAACTAAACGCATCCTTAGCTAGCCAATAGATGGTCCAATACTCCATTTGTCGTAACCTGTTTCCTGGATGGCCAATGTACATAGTATACAACATAGAAGGCCATCGAACGGGACCAATCAATGGGCATGCAGGCTCGATCACAAGAGCATTGTCAAACGGCAACAAACTCTGATGAAGTGATGGCACAATAACTACGGTTTGCACGAGAGCCTCCTCACACCGGTAAGGGAGAAAACATCACGCTAGCCACAGGTAAACCATATGCGATCGAGTTAGATCGTCGTTCGTCATAGAGAGGTGGCGGCCGGCAGAGACTTCTGGGGGAGGAAGGGTGGTGGAAGGCAAGCGCAAGCGCAAGCGCAAGCGCAACAGGGGTTGGGCGGGCCTGGGCGCACTGCACGGTGTGCGCCCCACTCGGACGTTTTGCCGGCCGCACCGCGAGCGCAGAGTGGGGCGGGCGCCTGAGGCGGATGAGCGGAGTTGGTCGCGGAACCATCTCGGTGGATACGTACGCCCGCTGCCGAGCCGTGCCGCGCCACCGCCAATTGAAGTTGCCGGCGTGGCGGAGTTTCCCAGAACCACGCGAAAGTCATCGTCGGACGGGCTCCATCTGGTAGATTTCTATCGACATATTTTGCCAGGTTGCTTGTTCTGATCTGGTGCTACTCCGGGATACCAGACGGCAGACGGGTTGGTTGATCCAATTTCTCCTAAAAGGCAACTTTTCATCATCGTATTCCCCGGAGGCCTCGAGTTCGGGAATCGAACTAGTTCGAGTTAAATTTTCTCGTAAACAAACTCGTGGTCCAGTGCACGGGTACTGCAGTTATACCAGGGGCGTGATTAGGGGTAGATCCAATTATTTCGACACGAACCGATAACTAGTTAGTTACCCTTTACTACTAACTGTAGTCGCTAGTTTGCCGGCTCGGAACGGTCTTGTTAAGGAAAGGTTGCTTCTGTCGCATTAAACCGCGCGGGTCTTGCTAGCTACTCCCACTCCCCTACCGTACACAACAAGTTTGGCACTGGACTGGTCTAACAAGGAAGTGTATTTGTCATCGAATTGGTGTTTTCAAGTGAAAACTGGACGGCACGGCAGGAAAGAAGCCACTAAAAGCAGTTAATTACATACGTATTGTTAGAGATATGTTAGAATATGGATTTTTGTATACCTTATCTATATATGACATATATCTCTTGTACTCCTATATATATCGTCATTTGAGCCTCTTCAATATACACACAATATATTCATAACATGGTATCAGAGTAAAGGTTAGGGTTAGGGTTACCGTAGCCGCCATCGTTTTATGCCGCCTCGCGCTCTCGGGAGGAGCAATCTCGCTCCGGGCGACCTCTTGTCGTCGCCGCTTGTCTTCCTCGTCATCGTCGCCGACGAGGGTCCCCTGCTCGAGCTCGTCAGCGCCGCAGCCTGGCCAGATCTGCCTGACGACACGGTTGTCGTCGCGGGCGAGCTCGTGGTCGGCCATGCGTGGGAGCGAGCCGGCCGACACCGGCCGGCCGGAGCGACCACTCGGCGTTGGATGGCGCCTCGAGCCGCGCCTCCTCACCGCTTCGCCTCCGCCGCCATCGCCAGATCGATCCACCGCCGCCTCGGATCGCGTGTCTCCCGACGAATCCGCCGCCGCTGGCCTTCTCTGCCGAATCCGGCCGCGGCGCTCGGATCCGCGCCGCCTTGGGCTTCTTCTCGCTGACGCTTCTCTCTCGCTGACGGCTTCTTCTCCGCCGGATTCGCACACGGATACCGCTCTCTCGACCGCCGCGATCCGGCGGCGCGCCTCGTCGCGGACCGCCTTCCGGTCGCCTCGATCTGAATCTCTCTCGAGTCATGACCGCGCCCGGCCCACGACCACCGCCTCTCCTGCCGATCCTCCTCGCGCCGCCGGATCCGGGCTCTCTGCGCCGGTCCCCGCCGCCACTCAGCCCTCTTGGCCTCTCCTTGCCTCGGCTTCCTCCCCTTTTGGTCGCCACCACCGCCGGATCCCGCCGCATTTGCTCCCGGCTCCTCTTCGTCACCTCGGTGGAGGAGGAGTGAGATGGGAGGAGAGAAAGGGGGTGATCGAGGAGCAGGGGAGATGCTTCTTTGGAGCGCATCGCGTGAGCGTTTGGGCGAGCTTCCTGTGGAAGGTGCCGCTCTGCTCCTATATATGCTTGTGCATGTACTCCATAGCCTGCAGTGCATGTGTCATACTGGCACACAGGATGGCGATTGGGATGGCTCGGTCGTGAGAAGAGGGAGATGGTTGAAGTTGATGATGCCCGATTGGGATGCTATCGACTCGGATCGACTGTGACTATGTCGGGATGGCTCGACTGTCATTGGCTATTCCTGTTGCTATTATGTTGCTGCTGGTTATGCGGCTATTCCGCTGCTGCTAGTTGTTCTTAGGTTTTTCTTGCTTTGTATCGTTTCTTTCGTTGCATCCATCCAAATCCGTAGCACTTAATTTTTGAGTTCGTCTAAGCCATGCGGGTCCACAAATTTATTGTCAGTCATAGAGCATAGGAATTGCCTTATGCATGGCAGCAACCGCTGCTCCCGCTGCTATTTTTCTTCGAGCAGCTGCAGATCTGTCGCTCCAAGCGTTCAAGGCCGCCGCGCTTCTTCCACACCGCGTCTTCGTTGTACTTCTTGTGCATTGTGCCGCTCTTCTTCTGCACTGCGCCTCTGTTGCGCTTCTTGTGCATTGCGTTGCGTTTCTTTTGCACCGTGCATTCGTTGCGCTTCTTGTGCATTGCGTCACCGCCGTCTTGGGCTACAATTTGCGCCGCCATGCTTCCACCTATTCCTATTCGACTTGATTTGACAGCTCTCTCTATATTTGTTGGTTTCATCATCTTCTTCGTCGTGTTGCCGCGATCGACTTTGCTCCCGCACTTTGTGCCTTATGAGCTGTCGCATGACACCGGATGGGAGAAGATCTTTTGATACTCGACATATTTTTCAAGAACTGCATGCTACGACGACATTATCAAGACTCGGACTTTGGATTTTCCATATTTTAGTATCAACCATTTCCAAATACAATGCTATTACATACGCCTTGCATTTGAGGGGGGTTGTTAGAGATATGTTAGAATAGGAGTTAGAATAGGGACTCTTATATGGCTTATCTATATATGACATATATCTTTGTACTCCTATATATATCGCCTCTTTGGGCCTCTTCAATATACACACAATATCTTCATAACACGTATAATGTTATAAATAATTGCTGTCTATATCAATCATCCACATCATCTATAGAAAGCACTAAAGACAGTTCATATAATGAGTTGTCTATTTGAGACCATACGATCTTTAAGTTTTGTCTGGAAAAAATATTTATTATAGATAGCAACTGATACAATAATACTTTGTATTGTCTATAAAGGTCTTATAGATTGTTTGTTGTATGACAGATGATTTCTTTTTATCTCCTCGTTCTTTCTCATCAACACTACCAGAAATATCACATAACAAGAATTATAAACGGCTTATGTCACCCTGTCATACGTACCCTATCAGGTTTAAACTTTGAAGTGTACAAAGCAGAAAAGGATTAAAACAGGGAGAAAAAAAAAGGGAGTAAAAGCAGCCACCCATACAGCGAAGAAGGCAAAGACCAAGGAAAGTCAGTCCACTTCTCGCAGCACCTCCGCCTAATCGACTCGAGATGCAACCGCAACCTCCTCCAGTAGACGGCAGCCAAGAAACACCTACACCAACCAGCTCAAGATCGGGCTAGCCCACCGCAGATTAGGATCTCGGCGGAGGCGCCGCCATGGCCACCTCCTCCCACCACCGCGCGCGCCTCCGCTCTCGCGCGGCGCCCCTCATCCTCGTCGTCGTCTTCGCCGTGCTCGCCCTCACCGCGCTCCTCCGCGCCAGCCGCCGCGACTTCTTCCCGCCCGCGCGCTCTGCCCTCGCGGGCGCCAACCACACCATCGCGCAGCGCAAGATCCTGCTCGACCCGGCCTTCACCCCGCACCTGCCGCGCCAGAGCACGCTCTCCCTCTCGCTCTCCCAGCGCAACGCACTGCCGCCCCGCAACGCCCGACGCTTCCCCCGCCTCCCCGACGGACACCTCAAGATCGTCCTCTACGTCCACAACCGCCCCCGCTACCTCCGCCTTGTCGTCGACAGCCTCTCCCGCGTCGACGGCATCGCCGAGGCGCTGCTCATCGTCAGCCACGACGGCTACTTTTCCGAGATGGACAAGATCGTGCAGGGCATCAACTTCTGCCAGGTGAAGCAGATCTACGCGCCCTACTCGCCGCACCTCTTCCCGGACGCCTTCCCTGGCGTCACGCCCGGGGACTGCCAAGGCAAGGACAAGGCGGCGGAGAAGCGGTGCCAGGGCGATCCGGACCAGTACGGCAACCACCGCTCTCCAAGAATCGTGTCGCTGAAGCACCACTGGTGGTGGATGATGAACACCGTGTGGGATGGGCTGGAGGAGACCAGGGAGTTTGATGGGCACATTCTGTTCATAGAGGAGGACCACTACATCTTTCCCAATGCATACCGGAATGCGCAGCTGCTTGTGGATTTGAAGCCGAGGAAGTGCTCCCAGTGCTATGCTATCAATTTGGCGCCATCGGATGTCAAAGCGAAAGGGGAAGGTTTTGAGAGCTTGATTGCTGAGAAGATGGGTAACATTGGCTATGCGTTCAATAGGACAGTGTGGAGCAAGATTCATGCTAAGGCTAAGGAGTTTTGTGCATTTGATGAGTACAATTGGGATATAACGATGTGGGCAACTGTGTATCCGTCGTTTGGAGCTCCTGTTTACAGTCTGAGAGGGCCTAGGAGGAGCGCTGCACATTTCGGAAAGTGCGGCCTGCACCAAGGCCAGGGCTCGAGCAATGTCTGTGTGGATAATGGTGATGCGGATGTAGAACTAGATGCCATCGATAAGGTCCCTAACATCAAAGCTGATTGGCCAGTCCACATGATTAAGAGGCAGGAAGGGTACCAGGCTGGTTTCAAAGGATGGGGTGGCTGGGGTGATCGGCGTGACCAGGAGCTTTGTTTGAGTTTTGCATACATGTACCATGTTAAAGACCCACTGTCTGCGTGATGGGGGTATAGGCACACGGATTTTGGCATAGATGATGCCTTTGTTGTAGTGTTGTTTGGCATGCATCCATTTGATTCATACACGGTTTATGATATAAACAGCCTTCCACCTTTTTCTCAGTTTTGTAGGATATTTTGTTTTTCGGTTGAAAGATGTTGCTGTTAGACTTGGATGGTGGATCACTTCACCTCCAAACTGTATGATTTACTTTAACTTACTGATACGGAAATAGTTTACCGTTTGAAGCACATTTCTGACATTTATTATTAAGAAACTTTTGTTTGATTGAAGTATTGATTTATGTACATCTTTAATGCTCAAGTAGGCTTTTAGTGGTTGTTGATCAGTGCCTCTTGCCATTTCAAGTCAAATCAACATCTCTTTGCCACTATATGATTTGAACTAATTTTCAGTACTAATGGATTCTACTTCTACAATATGCGATATGATCCTCTTTGGTCATCATATGCCTGTTTGTATGTTCTTCAATTCCTTGTACTTGTGTGATGTTCTATTCTTAGTGACTTGTATTTATTAGGAGCTCATTTACTCTTATGTTACATGGTTTAGCATTTTTAGCTGGTGATTTTTTAGACGAGTGCAGTAATGATCACCGAGCAACAAGATATGGATTTTTTTGTTGTTGAAGTTTGCTGAACTGTAGTTAATGGTATTTAATTAGATGATGTTAGTTTTCACTTATCATGGTCTAAAGTTGTCAACATATCAGTATAGTTTAAACTTTTAACTGCTTGAACATGCTTTTATGTGCCGTCATTATTCACTGTAAGAAGATTATGAAACTTGATCACGCAGTGAAACTAAGACAGCCTAATTAGCTGAGGAAGGACATGCCGTAAACCATCAGATATCTATAGTAAGTTTATATCGCTGTGCTTGCTGCTGTTAGACTTGAAACGTTAGGCTAGACCATGCATGGGCTGGATCACAAGTCACAACAAAATTTTGAAACCCTGGTGTTTCTAGGCTGTCTTGCTTAGACTGGCCTTGTATACTTGTGTTAGGCCAAATGTTGGTAGGCTGGGTACAGTTTGGGCTTGCTAGGCTAGGCCATTTCTGGGCTAGACTACATCGAGGATTATCCGTTGGGGATTTGAAGTTGATTATTCTTATAATTATATGAATGATCTTCAAAGCATTCTTTTTTTTGAAAGAAAAAATGTTTATTTTTTGCTGTTCATTTGACGGCTAAGAGTATGAATCCATCATACATACTGAGATGGATCTTAATATCAATTTTAGCCTTTTTAGGCATACAAATTTCTTCAGCCTATTATAACTGATGATCTTTTGCTATTTTTGTCTGATTTATTGATCCTGTGACCTTTTCAGATTTGCAGAGCTGATTGTTGTATTCCTGTGGAAGATATAGGTGGTGAATCCAATGTAAGTCTGTCAGCAAAATGAAAAAAGAAAAGAAAAACAATGTAAGTCTTATAAATTTCGTAGGATATTCCTATATTCGTCTGGTTCCCATCTTAAATGTACTCGCCCGCTGCTTTGGTTGTGCTAGGATGTTAATGTGTTTGATACCAAAAAGGATAATTTTGAATAAATCAATAGCATACATACAATTTACAAATGTAAATTATGGTCCTATGTTTCTAATCTTGCCTTTGGTTTGCTATTACATTGCTTGAGTTGTATATTATGGATGTGATTGTTGGTTGGATAACCCAAGGCAAAGCACAGTCGCAGATTATGGATGAATGCCTCGCATTCTGCCATAGTTGTTTTCACCTAGCTCTCACACCGGGAAGTTTTGGATTTATTTTGGTTCTCTTTGTTTTCTTCGTATTATTCAGTTTTGTTAATATTTTCTTCGTTTATTTTGCAGTAGGCTCTGTTAAGGGTATTTACTGTATTTGACTATTATTCTAAGATTTAGTCTTGTGTCTCTCGCATTCTATATATTGCTTATTGGACAATTGCAGTACAACAAATCATTCATATTTCCATCTCCCTTTCCATCTAACATGGTATCAGAGCACTATGTTCTTTTAGTGTCCAACACATCAAGCAACAAGCAGCAGTCTTCGAGCTCAATCCCGATGGATCCGCCGCCGCCTGGTCGTTTCTCGTCGAGATCCGGCATCATCGGGCTGCATCCGAGCTCGATCCGGCCGGCTGCGCCACCGTCTGGCCTTCTCTCGCACGGATTTGGTTGGATCCATGCGAGAGGGGGAGGTTCTTCAAGCTGCCCCGATGCCCGGGCCGCCGCCGCTCCGGATTGCCGCCGCTCAGGTCCAGCGCCGCCTCCTTCCTCTGCTCTATGCCATCCGCGACGCTTTGATGACCGCACAGCCCTAGATTTTGCCGCATCTCTCTCGGGCTGCCGCCACGACTCTCTCACCATCCTCCTCCGCGTCACCCGGATCCAGCCTCAGCCGCGTCGCGTCGCCTCGCTTGGATACAACCGTCGTTGTTCCCGGGCACCTACATTGCGCCGCCTCGGGACCTCTCGTCGCTGAGGCTTCGGCCATTGCCCGGTCTCCGCCACGTCGTCCTCCATCGCGCCGCCTCCTCGCCGCCCCCAAAAATCTGAGACCTCAAGTCTCTCGGCCATTGCCGCCGCTCCGTGGGTTGCCGCGTTGCCAACCGCCGGAGGAGCACGAGGAGCCCAGGAAGAAGGAGCCCAAGGGAAAAGAGAGAAGGAGGCGTCTGCTGGAAGGAAGAGAACAGAGAGGGAGAGGAAAACATGGTGAGATCTGGTTTATAACTAGATCTGTTCGGAGCAGCTCCAGCTTCACCGGCTCCAGTTTCTGCTTTGGCTTCTTCAGCTCCGGCTTCTCACAACTTCTTATGCTGTTAAAGAGTGCTGCTGCTCATATTTGTTGCCCCTTTGAGTGATTTTCCCCCTTCGAGTCCATCCAAGTCTGCAACACTCTATCTTTGAGTTCATTTAAGTCGTATGAGTCCACAAAGTCCTTGTCAGTCAGCCGATTGCTTCTTGACTCACTCCTTCCCTTTCACATGGTAGCAACTGCCGCTTTTCTCTCTGAGCCATTGTAGATTATAGAAGTCGTTATGATGCTACCGCTTCTTTTTCAGCCACCGCCCCCCGAGCTTTTAAGGCAACTGTCGCGCCACTTGAGCTTCGATTTGCGCCGTCATGCTTTTATTTATTCCTACAACTTGTGCTTCTATTCTACATTATCTTCGTCGTCATGTTACCACGCGCCTCATTGTCTCTACTTTGCGATTCTTATGCACTCAAATGAGAGATGCGTCGATATATTTTCCGCCACTCGAGCAATGATATTATCAAAACGATTTGCGCCATCATGCTTTTATTTATTCCTCCACGGCTTGATTTAATAACTCTCTCTATTCCTATCGGTTTCATCATCTAGCGTAATTCGTCATGTTACCACATTGAGCATAATAAGTTGTTTGAGTTCGACTTTGCTCTCATGTTGTCTCTACTATTAGTAATTAGTTATTTTTCAAACGTATGAATGCAAATGCACCTTGTGCTTTATAGAGGCTCGATACACACGACTCCAAATGAGAGATCTTTTGATACTCGATATATTTTTCAAAAGCTGCATGCTACAATGATATTATCAAAACTTGGACTTTGGGTTTTTCCAATTTTAGTGTCAACCTTTTCCAAATGCAATGATATTTTAGACGTCTTGCATTTGAGAAATGGATATTTTATACGTGTTGAAATGATTTGTGGTGTTTTTCTATTGTTCTAGAGTTTAGTTTTATGTCCCTTATACTCTATATATTGCCCATCGAACTATTACAATACAACAAACTATTCACATTTCCATCTCCCTCTCCATCTAACAGGATCCACTGAGCAGGTGAAAAAATATATGCAAGGTTGGATATAAGCAGACCAAACACATGGCAAGCATTTTGACTCTTGCCCGCCAATATTCTAGCATCCATGTCAAAATGAACAGTGCTCCTGATTACCCAGCTGAAACAGCTTGAATCTCGTGTCACCATCGTAATTATGCATGACTCATCACCCTCATGCCTAACCCAACATCATCTGCGCCAACATGTTCTTTTGGCCAACCATGTTTTCATGCACTGTATCTTGTACCCACCTCGACACCAGGTTCTTACTGCATTGTTAAGCTCAATGACGATTAATCGAATGGAATCGAACAAATTTACGTGAAATGACAGAGTTCAGTTGAATTCTTTGATAGCAATTTGATATCTGAGAGATCGACGAGAAAACCGTTTGGGTCACCTCCATTGCACCATAGAATCACCTCTACTAATGAATAGTTACTTTCTATAGGATTCACTAAACTAGCAGGGCACCTCGCGCATTTACGCGGTTAGATTTATTTTGAAGTTTGTATAAATAATTGAGAAAATAATTACATATCTTGTAGGCTATTTAGTATTTTAACATATCGTAAACATCGAAAATGACAATAGAAGTTTGAAGGAAAATATAAGCTGAGTAGCGTAATTGAAGTATAGACTTTGATAGAAGAAAAACATTGAGCATAATAAGTTGTTTGAGTTCTTAGAAACTAATCACTCTCTATCATACATAAATCATGTAGCTGCATACCCCAATTCTTACTCTATTAGTAATTAGTTATATTTTTCCAAATTGTATGAATGCAAATGTACCTCTATTTAATCTCAAGTAATGCGTTGATTATGTGTACGATAAATTATTTTGTTAGTTTACATGGTATTAGAGTACCTTGCTCACGCATACACCGATACACCATGTGCGACATACCTTGAACTTATCTTCCCTCACACGCCATCTGCCCCACCAAACCGTGTGTTTTCTATCTCTTCTCATCGTCATAAATTTTTTCAACCTTAAACAGTAAGCCCAAATTTTAATCGATTCCTTAGTTGCTACCATTTTTAATACAATACTTATTCACATAGTTATCTTTTAATTCTCCCAATTATTACTTAATGCTAACCATAGTGACATCAACAAGCATACACATATAACTGTCACAGATCCCAGCTGGGTACACGCTTCACGTTCTATCCGATGACTCCGAATCTATTTCCTACGATTGTGCCATCTCCACTCCAAGCTTTTTGTTCATCTGCCTCTGTACGCTAGCGTTTCTATTCGTACAGATGCATACATGTATGTACGCATGCATTATGTTATACATGCTCGATGTCCTCTTCTACTGTGACCGATCATTCCTCTTCTTCGGCGTTGGCCAACTCAACGCTGTGGCTTCCTCACTAACCGCGGCAACCTCCCATCTTCATTATGCCGATATGTCTGCTTTAGTCGACGTGCTCCTCACTCATTATGTTATACATGCTTGATGTCCTCTTCTACCGTGATCGGTCATTCCTCTTCTTCGACGTTGGCCAACTCAACATTGTGGTTTTCTCACTAACCGCGACAACCTCTCATCTTCATTGATACCGACATATCTACTTTAGTCGACATGCTCCACACTAGTGATGGCACACTCCTAGCTCCTTGATGGCCCCATATCGTCCATAGCTTGTCTTCAATTCAAAACTTCGACTCCTCTCTATTAGGGCTTCACCATCATTGAGCTTCTTTGGCAATTAACTTCTTCAACAGCGCCGACACTCACCACTTGTCATCATGGCCCTTGACTTCTTCAACATTGAACTTTATCTTTAATGGCTTCGGTGAGCAACACGTCATTTTCCTCATTGTACGGCTAAGGTGAGCAACACGATATTGCCATCATCTCCGTCGTTGCCGCCTCGGCTCTTCGATTCCCTGTGGGTCAATGCTTTCTTGCAGGACAGTTCGATGTCATTGCACTCTTTCGTGGCTCCTATGATACAATTCATGTCATCCTCGTTATGACTTTTATTTTTTATTCAATTTTTTGTTATTTTTTTTAATTTTTATTCCACAGGAAGCAATAATAGAAACGCAAGACCTTGAGAACGAACGTGATAGCTTTTTTAGTGTCTCCTCTAACACCATTCATGTCATCCTCGTTACAACTATAATTTTTATTCAATATTTTATTTATTTTATTAGAGTTATTTAGGGATTTCACTTTGGAATTCGTATGGAAATTGAATTGTAAATTTTCTTTTATTTTTATTCAGAATTTCTATTATTTTTAATTGGAATTTGTATCCAAATTCAATTGCTATTTTTCTTTATTTTTCTCTCTCTCCAAATTATAGTTATTTAGGCATTTTACTTTGTAAATCGTATTGAAATCAAATCACTAATTTTATTTTATTTTTATTCTGAATTTTAGTTATTTTTGTTGGATTTTGTATACAAATCTAATTATTAATTATTTTTTATACCGAATTGTAATTTTTAGAATTTATATAAAAATCAATTTGCTATTTATATTTTATTTGTATTCCAAAATTAAGTTTTTTTGTTGGATTTTGTATACAAATCTAATTGTATTTTTATTTTATTTTTATTTCAAATTATAATTATTTAGGGATTTTACTTAGGAATTCGTATGGAAATCACATTGCTAATTTCATTTAGTTTATTTTACTTTGGAACTCGTATGGAAATTACATTATTTATTTTATTTTATATTCTAAATTCTAGTTTTATTTTACTTGACATGGATTATTTTTTTAATCTAGATCGCTATAATCTGGACCCACCACGATCAATGGTGTAGATGTTTATCTTTTTCCACCGATTAACGTGAGAATTTCTAACCCTTGAGAGCGAATATTTTAATTTTTTTAAATATACTTTAATAACATAATAGATAGATTTCATTAGGGTCATTTGACCCGATGATCAGCCGCTGTCTGTACACATTCAGTCCAACTGGTTGGCAAGAATCTGGTTAGGATCAATTTCTCAAATCAAGCCGTAGAACTGCAACCAGAGATATGGAAAAGGAATACTAAAAAGATGATAGTCTGCTACAGAAAAGGTGGTTGATCCACTGTTGTGCGTGAATCCAACTGTAGGAATATTCCTATCCAGTATAGCTTTTGAATATAGCTCATTTACTTTTACACCCTAGTGGTGCACGTACCAAAGGGAAGAATAAACATTTTTCATAGGATTATCGTGCCTGTGTAAAGATGGATCCGGATTCTGCGGTAAATGACATTGTGCGAACGGTGTTTGGCGTTATGTGAGTAGTGCTCTCCCGTAGTAAAAAAAATACTATAGTAACAAATGAGAAGTACTGTAATGGATTTACTGTTTGTGAAAAACACCGTAGCAACAGACAGACGAGAATGAGAAGTAATGAAGTGATTTCTATTGCATCGGAAAATACTGTACCATTCAGACGGGTGAGGAGGCTATTTACAATTCTTGTGCACGGTAGTGTTTCTGTGTTAAGAACAGTAACGCAGATGATTTCCGTCCGTGTAGAGATCACCTGTAACAGGGCAAACATACGCACGAATGGACGATTGGATTCCATGTCGAACCAAACAAACGCACTTAGGTAGGTATCTCGACCACCCAACATTAACCATATCTTATTTCGGCACAGGCCGGTTGCGTCGATATTAAATCTTCACCTAAAGAAGTCTCCATCAAAAGACACCCGTCTCGCGTGTCCTTCTCTTAGCTTTGGGCTCTCGATTGGATAGTATATGGCACGAGCAGCCAGGTTGGTCGCTCTTCTTCGAGAAGAGCTTGAACTAATATCTTATACGCATTATTGCCACGTCCCTCTCAGTTATTTTCTCCCTCAAGATAAGCAATGTGATCACGATCACAAATCAAATTGGTGAAAGGAGCGGGAGAGCAACATGGCGAGGCAGGCAGGCAGCGTGGGGGTGCTGTGTGTTTTCTCTCTCGCATCACATCACATGGTCACACCCTATTATTGGATTCTATATGCCCACTCAGTCAGATAGATACCAACAAAAGCCTCGTCACATTTGGGATTATTTTCGACCTTACCTTGAAACCCTTGGCTCCGTTTGGAACATAGAAAATTTATATGATTTTTTTTTACAGGAATTTAACATGGCCTTAACCTCTCCTAGACAAGCAGGGTGTAGCTAAAGTGAGTTCTCGGATATAGTCACGCAAAACCCTTAGGGGCTGCTTGGGATGAGCGAATTTTTTCAATTCCTACGGGAATGGAATTGTTTCATGTGAAAGCACTGCGTTCTAAACAGGACCTTAAACCTCCTCGACAACTAGCGTGTAGCTGAAGTGATTTCTCGGGTAAGCTCGATCAACATAGGTATGATTTGTTTTTACCATGATTACATGCGACGAGCAACCTGAACTTAATTAGGACGTGGGTGTATTTGTTGTGTCGAGGTAATTGCAGATTTAGCAAATATCTTAGAATAATTCCAGCAAGCTTTATATAATATAAACAATAGAGATGTCTTTAACATCACAAAATTATTGCTCCGTAACACATAAACAGAAAAACATGCTCAATAATTTAAAATTATGGACAATATCAATTAATATAACGCACATATTGATATTTAATCCTTTGCTCTCAGCTGCCAGCCGCTTTAGTGATGAACTAGTCCTTCTCGACATCATTGGATTGTTTCTAAAAAACAATGAGAGTGATAAATACATGGCAACAGACTATGTTTTGAGCCATGCTTCTTTATCAATATAAAAGTAAAGATTGTTTAAGTAACTAAGATAGAAAACAGCAAGTGAGTTTCGGTAAGCAAAAAAAGCTAGTAACACTACTACTAACAATTTGCCTTTTGTATTTGAGTTTAAATGCTATCAACTATTAACTGGATCACTGAACCAGATGAGATTGACTTAATGGTACCACCGTAAGATTAGCAAATCGATATTGCAGCGATAAATGGTATTATTGCAAGATCAATAAATCAGTACTGGAATAATAAATGATATTAATGCAAGATCAACAAATCAGTACTGTAACAATCAATGAAATTGTTGCAAGTACTCAATGATATTATTGCACGATTAACTAATCAATATTGCATCACTCAACGATATTACCGCAAGATTAACTAATCGGTTCTTCGGCAATAATCTAGTTCCAGCTCAAAGCCTAATATATTATTCCAAATTATCACAATAATTTACAAGTTTAAAATCATCACCGGACATTCACAAATAGCCCACAATCTATCATGCAAGCCTCTCGGTGCTAGTATAAACAAATCATTGAAAGGAACAATGGCAGGAACACTAACATCACACTATCCAAGATAATTGAATTGAAAACCAGAGATACTCACGAACCGATGGCAATCAAAACTGCGAGAAGGCAGGGCACGTCGATAGGACGCTGACCTAGAAAACCTATCGTTGTTGTTACACCACGGTTTTCCCAGCGAGGTCGTCGGAGATACAATACCACCATCATGAATCCAAGTGTACAGAATCACGTGATTGAGATTGGAGAATTTCCGCACAAAGAAACAAAATAATCATGCACTGGACAAGCACATTAAACCAACACCCAATAGCCCAATAGCCGCGGGTCAAGTGTAAGGCTCACCGTGAGGCAAGTCCTAGAAATGAGTTAGGCTGAGGTGATTATTGATCTGAGAGAGAAGAGAAGAAGGAATTTATGTCTGCATTATTCCAAGAGGATGGATGAGGAGTCTATAGGGCGGAGGACGAGGCACCGCCACCAAAACGGCTGCCTCAGTTTCTTGCGGAAGCCATGGGATGGTGGTCAGATCGATCACCATAACCTCTTCTCCGGTCTCTCTATCTCTCTCGCTCAAAGCAAGATAAGGACACATGACTATTATCCTCTCCCTCCCTCTCTCTCTCTCTCTCTCTCGACATATGTGCCTCACGTGAATAACTGGGAAGTCCCAAAATTTCATGTTATACATGTTGTTCACGTGATGTCATCATGTTCGCTAGAGGTGCTGACAAGGCTACTAACAAGGAGTATTTTGCTAAAATGACACGTTTTTTAAAAACTAAATAGTAAAATTAGGCTCCATCTTGCGAATGAAAGGACAAAAATAACACCTTAACCACGTGAAAATGCTGCGACAGGCCAGTGTCACGATCTGGGATCGCGGCAGAACACGTGTCGAGCTCCCAGCCGACGACAGGCGGCCTACCGCGCACCCAACCCGCGGCATGACACTCGACGCACGCACGCGACATTGTCTATGTGAGCAGTAGGCCGCCTGCCGTCGGCCGGAAGCTCGACGCGTGTCTTGCTGCGATATGTGATCACAACACGTGGTATGCTGCAGTATTTTTGTACCAAAAGGGTATAATTTCTCATTTTATTCGCGGGGTCCAATTTTGTTATTGCGTTTCAAAGAAGCTAAACTAGCTAACAACAACGTAGCAGGCCATTGGCCATTTGGTGTGGGCGCCACAAATAATGGCGAATGGCACGTTTGCCACTGCCGGGATGCTACAAAGGTAAGTGGCCGGTCCCTGTCCGCCATGAGCATGAAATGGGAAACCTCTCTTGATTGGAACGACCACAAAGAAACTTTAATCTGGGGCTTGGAGGACGATCAACAGTTTTCAGCCACTGTTCATTCTCAAAGCTTGTTACTTCCATACACAATAACGAGAATTGATTGCACTGAGTGGCAGCTCGATGTGGTTGTCGTTGGGGTGGGGGTGATGAGGGGCGCCGATGCGTGTGGGGAATGGCTTCTTTGCCAGATGATTAATTGATGTTTAATTTGTTCGATTCCTTTGATTGTACGTTGAGTTGAAATAAGGATGTGATTGGGACTATCTTCCATGCTTGTTTTGTGTTCTATTATTTTATTCTTGTAACGTACTAATGGCAAACAAAAAAGAAAACCTCTCAGTAATATACTTCCTTTCTATCCGACATGACTCATTTGGCTGACAACCGCAAAAATTTGAAGCTTGAGATTTGATATGTACGAACTCTGACTTATCAGCCCCTACATTCAGAAAGGTCCAACTAGAAGGCTATCTTACCGACCTGAAATTTGGCGTCTAAAAGGTGCGGCTAAATACACACTGAATGTTTTGTTTGCCACTTAGCTTAGGCAACGTCCAAACAAAATACTACCGTAGATACCACGTAGACCTGAGAGTCGGGCTGTGTCGTCAGGCCTAAGATGATATGTGGACACGTTGGGTCGCAATCGGACTGTACCAGTACGAGAAAAGCACACAATGACACGTGGGCACGTCGGATCGCAATCGGACTGTACCAGTACGAGAAAAGCACACATAGTTATATAGGTACCTTGGCTGCCACCGCTGATGCGCTTGCCTGTCGCCGGGCCATACTTTCAACTACTATTGCACTTGCCGACCACTGCTACCGATTAGGGGTGGTTTTTTGGTTCGTTTTTTGGGTAAAAAATATTTTGGTTTATGAGGGTTAGCAACCGAATTACCTAAAATAAAAAAAAAACATAATTAATCGAATTAAATCGGTTTGGTTTATTCGGTTTTTTGGTAAACCGAACAACACATAGCTGTAGACATTAGCGTAGGCGGCAGTAGGGAACGGGCAGCAGACGACGGTGGAGGCCCAGTGGGGAACAGGCGACTGGCGATAGTGGAGGCAGCGTCAGTGGAGGCCCAGTGGGGAATGTGCGGCGATGGTAGTGGAGGCTTGGCGGCGGTGGGGAACGAGCAGTGACAACATTGGTGGGGAAACGGGTGGGCGGCTAGGGGATGTGGCTTGTAGGTGGCTGAGAGAGAGGGGGGATAGAGATTTCCTAGTGTGGTGTAGGTTAGGTCATTAGGGTTAGCCTGTTAGGGGGTGGTGGGTTGGTGGCCTGGTGGGCCTGGGGCCTTAGAGTCGGAGTAGAGTGGGCGTATTCGGTAATTCGGCCTATTTGGTTTCTGGGAGTTAGAAACCGAACTAGAAATTGAATAAATTGACATTTTTGGTTAATTTGGTTTGGTTCGGTAATTCGGTTTTGGTTTTTAAAAAATGCCCACCCCTACTGCCGATGTCACGCTTGCATGTAGGGGTGGGCATTCAGTTTTTTCGGTAAAAAATATTTTGGATTTTGAGGGTTAGCAACCAAATTAACCAAAATAAAATTAAAAACAAAACCTAATTAACCGAATTAAATAGGTTTGGTTTATTGGTAAACCGAACCACACAAATATGCAGACATTAGCACAAGCGACTGTGGGGAATGGGCGACAGACGGCAGTGGAGGCGGCGATAGATGGCAGTGGAGGCGCAGTAGGGAACGGACGACTGGCAGCAATGGAGGTGGCGATAGTAGAAGCCTGGCGGCGTCGGTGGGGAACAGGCGATGGCCAAGAATGGAATACAAAAAGAGAACGAGATTTGAAACCAACTTCACAATGCAGTTACGAATTGAAATAGGTTTTATAATGCAGTTGCAAATTACATGGCACACCAAATTGCAAAGTCAACTTTATCCACCAGTAAAAACACGTAAAACTTTATCCATCTGCATCCAATAATGCGAACAAAACACTACAATGTCAGTACTAAAGTAAGAATCCAACTAAGCCGATTTTTCTTTTGTTCCTTTACGGAAAATAAGTGTGGTATTACTTGGACTCACCGAAGTTGGAATCGCCAAAAACAAACAAAAACCACAAAAACCGGACAAAGAGCCTTAGAGGGATGGATCTTTTAGATACATATGCATGCATGTTATGCTCCTCACCTCACATTCCAAAAAACCATATGTAGGACCGTAAAGACGACTAGGGGGGTGAATAGGCGCTTTCTCAACTTTCTCGCCTAAATCAAATTCAACACGAACTTAACTCCTTTAGCTATAAAAGCTAAGAAGATCAGTAAGTGCACAGTGAAAGCCTTGTGCTGAATTCGATAACCCCCTCAACCACACGACACAAAAATGGAGAAAAGAACTCACTAGTCAGTTTTGGACCTTTGGCGGTCGACCGGCCATTTGGAGGCAGTGATCGGACCGGCGTGCAACGAAGGTCGGACCGGCTACTAAGCGGCAAGGCGGACCGTTGGATATCGGTTCGACCGGCGATCTTGGCGATGCGAACGCGGCGGTCGGACCGCCGTTATGAAACCGGTCTGACCGATTTGGTCCAGAACCGAAAAACCAAGCTCAAATCCAAAACGAAATTTGATCCAACTTTTGATTCAACCAATGAAACTTGACCAAATTTCGAGCACACCTCCCTAAGGATATTAGAGAGCTATTTCTAGCGACGATCCTTCAGATCCACTTCGTTGAAACGATCTCTCAAGGTTTTACCGAAGAAGTGCACAAACCCTAGAAATATGAAAAACTTTGATTCAAGACTTGCTTGTGGGGTTTGATGGTCTAGATGATTCTAGGAGTATTCCCACACATCAAAGCAAGAGAAAATAGGTCAAGAGACCAAGCTTAACCACTTGAATCAAGGAAGCACCAAATTCATCCAAAAGAGAGAAGAACACAAAGGGAGATAAAAGATCTCTCAAGCAAGCATCACAAGATTGATTGATCACACTAGATGCTTACAAAGCCTCTCCAACAAGGAGGACAAGAACTCACACAAGGAGCACACACACAATCTCCAAACCCTAGTTTCTCCTCTCCTCTCCTCCAAACCCTAGAAAAGGATGAAGAAGGCCAAATGAGTGCTTAGGGGTTTTACATCTCCCCCCTTTCTATTTATACTAGAGGCCTAGGGTTTCACTTTTGGGACCCACTCAAACATAGGACCCACACACACATAACTATTAAAGTAATCGCCTGCTTCACCACGTGTAGGTTGATCAGCGGTTCTCATCACGTCGCCAAGCCTCTCTTGTCCGAATCCCATCGGAATCTCCCAGAGACTCGCACCGACTTCCGCACCTTTGATCCAACCGGTATCAGAACTACCGTTCGATCCATCTTGCCCATTACGCACCATGCTTGAGACACACGACCTCACCCGGCATCCATGATCGTTACGGACCTCGGCTCCAAGCGTAGTCGATCCACCTTACCGATTGGCGTCGTTGACTCGCAAGCCACCGCATGACAATAGACAAATAAATCGTTTAGGAACAAGTTCTTCACAACTTGACCCACGTTAGTTCCGCAATGCAATATGCAACAATAAAGCATTGAAGTTCATACAATAAACACATTCAATACACAATAATGCCAACAAGGCCAAGCTTCAAGTCATCGGCGGTCTGACCGCCCCACAAGGCCGGTCTGACCGATTCCAGGCCGGTCGGACCGATCCCACAACGGCGGTCGGACCGCCCGAAAAGACTTAGCCAAATTTTCAGCGTGAAAATCCGAAACCTTCGGAAATTTTAAGCTGAATAGAACTTTTGGTGGGAGCTCCAAAATGATGTGACCACATCCGGAGACTCCTCACTTGCCTACACAACCTATTTTTGGCTCAGCTCCAAAAACCACTTTTGTTTTTGACGGTCGGACCGGCAAGCACTGCCGGTCAAGCCCTCCCCCTCGGCGGCCGGTCGGACCGGCGACTCGCGGTCGGACCGCCCGTGTCCTGACACCCTGGAGCAAACCCGAAAACGCGATAAATTGCAAACCAACAAAGCCATTGCCAATTGACTCATCATCCTGAGATCGTGCACATATCCTCACGATATCCACACCATACATAACTAGAAACCCAAACCATGCCTCTTTTATTGAGCAAACTCTAAAATTTACATCTTTGCAACGTTCATTTCATAAAAGTTTGGCATGCCATAGGGTTAGTCAACCAAGCAATTCAGAATTAAATTATTTAGTCAACCAAGCAATTCAGGAAAAAATCATAATTAAATTAACAAATTCATAGTGAAACAAACCAAAATTTAAAAAGACCATTTCCCATTACTACCCCTCCTACTCTAGGAAAACTTAACCTGAACATTCGTACCACCATTGACGTGCCTGAAAATTGTGAAAGAACGTTTTTAAAAATTAGCTACTGAAAATTTGACTAATATGTTATAGGAAAGACCAATGTACATGTAAATAAGGTACAAAATTTTAGATACATATGCATGCATGTTATGCTCCTCATCTCACATTCAAAAAAATGCATACATAACTAAAGACCCACACCATACCTCTTTATTGAGCAAACTACAAAATTTACATCTTCGCAACGTTGATTACACAGAAGTTTGGCATGTCAAAGGGGTTAGTCAACCAAAAAATTCATAATTAAATTATTTAGTCAACCAAACAATTCAGAAAAAATAGAATTACATTGACAAATTCAGATACAAAGAAACAAAAAATTAAAAAGGACATTTCCCATTACTGCGCCCCTCGTGGACATTTCCCATTACTGCGCCCCTCCTACTCTAGGAAAACTGAACCTGAACATTCCTACCACCATTGACGTGTCTGAAAATTATGAAGGAACCTTACAAAAATAGTTGCTAAAAATCTGACTAATATGTTGTAGGAAAGACCAATGTACATGTAAATAGGGTACAAACATTTCGATTAGTTCCAAAACTTGAATATGCATGCAGACAGAGGAGTTTGCTAATTAGGGGCTAAATCTATCCCTTGTAACCCCAAAAAATGTTTGAAATTGATAGACACAAATAAACTTCTAAAAACATACTGAAAATGATACTTTTTTCATACAAACTTCGAAAACCAAAATATGACTCTGATTCCTCTCACTTTAGCTATAGGCACATGTGTTTTGACATATTCAAATCCTCAATGGGAAAGTTTTTTAAAAAATTCTCACTAGTGCTTTCTTCTACTATTTACTGTAAGCAAAACTTTTCCGACAAACACCATTGTGATTCCCAAATCCCATCCCTATATATTTTGTTAAAGATATTTATGTAATTAATTAGTTGTAGATTGATTTGTATCTTCACATAAGAAACTTGATGACATGCCCAAAAAATTCTATAATTATGCCGGATCTGCAAAAAAAATAGAGTTTGGTTCTAAATCCAGCAGAAGCTAAAGTATCCACATGTTCTAGACCTAATTTGCTATGTAATTAAGCATAGTAGTATCACTTTCTTTCCATTATGCTACATAAATGAACAAAAACACTCATTTTGTACATGTAAATTTTATAGGTACAATCAAAAGTTTTTGGGTCTTATTGAAACTGGCTAAATTTAAAGTGATTCGCCTATAAAGGTTGCCCATTAAATCCATTTACATGCCTAACTTCACTTAAATGGAAAACCAATATAGTCGCAACAAATAAATTGCTCTCAAACATCCAATTCGATCAAAACCCTAAATCCACAAGTTTAACCGATTTAACCCAAACAAATGGAGGGAAAACCAATACATCAGTGAAGCTGGAACCAGAGAAGACAATGTTCAACACACATGAGACAAAACGAAGGTATGAGACGGCTAGTTCACCACGAAAAGTGAATTCGTAGGGTAATTAATCATACAAAGACAGGCAAAACAATGAGGTTTGTTTGGTGCTACCACACGCATGAGTCATTAGGGAAACATCAGTAGGAAAAGATTAATACCAATAATAATTTGCGTGCATTTGCCATGGCATTTACATGAAACAGGGTATCAAAATACAAAGTTTACTGAGAAATGATTATATGGGACTTATGAGAAACTCAATCATTTGAATACATTGACACAGTACACCAATCAAGTGAATCAACTACAAAAATTCAAAAACAACGCAAGTAATAACCGATTTAAATCCACAAGTCGCAACAAACAAATTGCTCACAAACATCTAATTTGGCCAAAACCCTAAATCCACAAGTCTAACCGATTTAATCAAAAAAATGAGAGGAATGTGTGAGATTACCTCAGGGAATGATCTCCACGAGTTTACGGACTCCGAATCTACTCAATCGATGGATTTGAGGAGGTTGAGGGCGTGGAGGACAGAGGGCACGCGGGAGGAAGAGATGGAGATTGGGGGGAAATGAAGAACTGGGTGGGCGCTGTCACCTAAGTCACTCTATCATGCTACGAGTGTTGGCGTGACAAGACAGGCTCATCACGCCATTCTTGCGGGCGTGACAACGGCCACACATGCTCTCCATGCTGGCACGGCGTGTGCGCGAGGGCTTGCGTGACAGGTTTGACCATGCCAAGGTAGGTGGCGTGACAGTATTGTTTGGCAACATCGCGCGTCATGGCGTAACCAAAGTGAACAAAATTAAAAATAGAGTTAGCGAGGGTTAACTTTACCCTATTATTATAAAAAAAAATGATAAAATAATAAACAAAATTCGGCCAATTGTCACGTCAAGTTAGTCCCGGTAAAATTGGCTAGAAATTCCCATCACGTGGGTCCACAGGGATCACATAAATACATCGCATCCATTCCCTACTATGTATAGAGGTAGTTGGGAAATTGGCATGGATGGTTGAAGGGCGCCCACCCCGTGAGCATGAGCTCTCCTCCTCCTCCCTTTAGATAGCAAGCTTCTGCTCCCCATCCAAACGATGATTGGGAGGAGATGGACGACTTCCTGATCCTCTTCCTGCTCAAAATGGAGGGTTTCCACATACACCAACGAATTCTAGCTTCTGAATCTTGTTCCATATCAAGTAGCTAGGAGTACATACGAACAGGCTAGCTAGGTACCTTGTTGCTAGCAGATAGGTGGTAGCTAGGCAGGCAGGAAGGTGCTGTGTTGTTGTCACCTGTCAGATACACACGTAGATGGTCATCATGGCTGGGATGCTCCCCGGCGTGGAGTGCGCGCGGCGGCGGCGGCTCCGGCAGGGCGACTCGGCGGAGGCGCCGTGCGGGACGCGGCGGCCTTCCTTCTGCCTGTACGCAAACGGGCACGACCATGCTCACCTTGGCTCATCAGGTCCTAAGGTAACAACAATCCATCAATTGTATATCTCATTTGGTGCTCACGTTTGCATGGTGGTTAATCTCGTTCGTAGTGTGACGGTTTTGTTTCTTGTGGGTTCAAATTAATTTGCAGCAGAGGAGCAGCGTGCGCGAGGAGACGACGCACGCGTGGACGACGCTGGATAGCAACGCCCGGGAGGCGAAGGAGAGGCTGGATCAGAAGCTGAGGAGCCAGAGGGAATCCGTGGTCAAGAGGTGGGTTGCCGACTTTGCCGTGCTATCTGTACGCTTCTTCAGTCAGAGCCACTGCCCTTAAATTCACTTTTAGTTAAGGTTCAGACCGATTTCAGGCTTCAGAGTTCAGACTTCAGAGGCCCCTGTTTGATTAATCAAGTGTTGAATAATGGTTTCGTAGCAATGCATACATGATTCTTGCATGCCTGTAGCATCGAAGTTTTTAAATTAGTAAACAAGATGTATAAACCTCAATCATTAGCAGTTCCTTTTTTATATAACGTGCCAAAATACTTCTGTGCAGGGATCTAGTTTCATGTAGCATCCTTTGTATTTTCCGAGCAGAAATTTCAGTACTTCTTTTCGCCTGCTGTAGTGCAATTACCAGTTTAGCTATGCTCAAGTCTCAACCAATCCCGAATCAATATCAAGATACTTCCTTTTTCCCCCTCTCTTTTCCAATGAAATATCTACCTGTTAGTTAATTTGCTTCTGCTAATCCAGCTCAATTTCCAAATGATATCGAGAAACTAATGGTGTCTTATGCCCTCTCCACTGCAACGTAACTAACAGGCATCACAGCACTGGCAGCCTACGGCTCCCGGCCAAAGCCCCGGCGAGCACCAGCACCAGCGACGTCGACCACTCGGCAAACGTGCTGCAGCGGGAGGTGTTCTCGAAGAAAGGAGGAGGAAGGGGCAGCGGCCGGCGGCGGTTCAGCTGGGGCCGGCTGGGGTGGAAAGCACCGCCGACGTCGGAGAAGCCGGAGTGCGCGGTGTGCCTGGAGGAGTTCCGCGCGGGGGACGTTCTGGTGCACCTCCCCTGCGCCCACCGCTTCCACTGGCCCTGCGCCGTGCCCTGGGTCCAGGCCGCCTCCCGGTGCCCCTTCTGCCGCGCCGCCGTCGACCTCACCTCCTCCAGCTAATCAACTGGCCTGCCCTGCACTGCACTGCACGGCGCCCGCGCGCGCGGTTGAACGATCGGCACGCGCAGCACGAGCAGCAAGGATACGTTTTTCTCGCTAGTTTTCCTACGCGCGCGTACAGCTACAGACACGCGCGCGTGGGGTGGCAGCGCGCGGGATGCCCTGTGTCGAGGCCGCCTGCGCGTTGCAGACTTGCAGTGCGTGGGGCAGCAAGCACCGGAGCAGTGCTGCTGCTGTACGTGTTGGTTGCCGTTGCACTTGCGGATCGTACGTGTGGTGCTGCGTGGAGAGATGTGTCCGGCACTCCGGCCAAAGGCTGGCTGCGTGTTCCTTCGATTCCTTGTAGGGCTGTGCATAATTTCAACTATTAGCTACTTGTTCAGTACCGAATCTGTATGCGTACAAAATTTGTGCTCAACTGAATGAACTAGTGCAATCAGATGGCCGGTATTTTTTGTTTACCGTACGTTCAAATGGAAGGCTGCCTACTATCTAGGTACATCATGCTGGTACGCACTGGTTAGACTCTTAGAGTACGTACCAATCCACCGTTCACGATCGATGGCATCCTATGTATGTACTGCCGCATCCATGCATGTGAGTACTCGCTCGTTTGATGACTTCTCCATCTCAATTCCCAGCCTATCTACTTCGACTGACGTCCATTAGTTAGACTAGCTGATTAAAAAAAAACATGGTACGCGTGCACGACACATCTCGTTATAGCCTAAAATTCAGCGCCCAAACTGGCACTGCTGCATCTTGTCTCCGTCCTGTCCTCCTGGCTGAGAAAAGCTGCCGGCACCACTACGTCAGCGTATATGTCGCCCGTTTCGACGTATTTGTCCACGGTTCACTATGTGGCGCGTAAACTTACCAAGTATTACATCTAATAAATACTTAACGAGAAATGATCGTACTCATATGAAATGACATACCACGATCACTTAACGTCTTTCAAAGTATTTAAGCAGAGGCGGAGATGGGTCTCAGGTCAGTTGGGCAACGGCCGATGCCCAGAAAAAATAATAGTGAAAATTTTTAGTAAATATATCTAAAAAATAAATAGTAAAGTAGAGAGGCCCGAGACTTCCCGGTGGGCCCGAGACGACGGGCCCAACAGACCGGCCCAGGCTCCCCAGTCCCCGCCCCCATTTCTCCCGGCTCCCCAGCCCACTGCCCCCATCTCCCCGACTCCCACCACCCCCAATTTCTCCCCGCGCCCCCATCTCCCCGGCTCCCACCGCCCCCAATTTCTCCCCCCGCCCCCATCTCCCTGGCTCCCCCCGCCCCCACCCCATTTCTCCCCCCTCCCCCCCCGCCGCCCATTTCTCCCCGCTCCTCCCCATTTCTCCCAGCCCCCTCCTCGTCTCGACCTCGGCTCCCTCGGCGCTTCCCTTCTTCTGCGTCGCCGCGCCGGTCGGCTCGGCCATAGCCCATATCTGCGCCCGCCGCTCGGTTCCAGCTCCTCGCCGGCCGGATCTGCGCGGTGCCGCTTCGCCCGGCTCCATGCCGCCTGCGCTGGTTCGGCCTCCTGCCGCTGTGCGTCGCTCCCTGGTCAGTGTGGTCTGCTTGCGGTGGTGCTGCGCCTCGACCTCTAGCTCCTCCTCGCCGTAGGCGCAGCTTCCTCCCTTCTAGCGCTTGGCCGCGCCGGCATGCTCGGCCAGAGCCGAGATCTGCTGCTCGCCGCCGCCGGTTCAACTCCTCGCCAGTATGCTGGCGAGCCAGATCCAAGACAACAGCTGCAGGCCCGGCCTTCAGTGCGCTCGCCTCGGCCGCCGGGTCGGCTCCGTCTGACCCGTGCAGTTTGACTCACATGCCGTCGCCGCTCCCCTATGGCCTGTGGGCTCCCTTGCCGGCCTCGTCGCTCCAATCAAAACCCTCCGGAAACAATTAGGTATTAACTTTTGTACTGCTCCACTATATATTTTTTTGGTCATGTTTTAGTTATTTTATCATATCGTTAAACATGGAATTATAATTTTATTTCAGTTGTGCATTTGTGTTATACTTTTGTTATGCCTCGTTATGAATAGTATTTGACGTTACTTATAGCCACTTAGTTTTATGCTCGAGGCTTTGGAGAATCCTGGCTCCGCCACTATATTTAAGTGGAGCTAAAGAGATGAAAAACTACAATAACAACCCTCTACATTCCCTTGGTTAAATATATTGAAAAAGATACTCCCAAGGCTATGAATAAATACAACATTATGAGGCTATGGATAAATACAGCGAAACGAGGGAGTAGTAGCAAATTAGCAATCGATTAGGGCAATATTGGCTCCATATTGTACCTTTCAAATTTTAGTCGCCTCTATCTCGCCTCTTCTGATGACATGTGTTATCAGCACTCCGCCGACAGGGAGCATTACCAACGTACGTGGCCTGTAATGTACCACAACCCGTGATCGATCGACTGGTCAGATTTCCCCACCATCCATCACTCGACACTACCACTGCCACGGGTCAGGAGCAACTCATGTAGTCATCACCTTATTATGGAGTTTCCCTACACGGAACCAGCCAAACACGCCTTTGATTTGTGAAATGAAATTTTCAAGCAGTGGCAAATCGGAGGAGGAAGAAAGCAATTGTTGAACTAGAGCGTCCCGATGGAATGGTCTTCTGACACAAAAGAGATACCAGTGGGCAGGCATCAATCAAATGTGTAGAAAGATACAGGGTGCTCTAAGGAATTAGAGGCCTTTGTGTCCAGAGTCCGAATGGGAGAGGATAGATTAATGTATTTCAAAGTTGGTGTTGAATATTTCTCTCTCCTCCCCTCCAAAGGTTTTGTTTGGAAAGTCTAAATTCTCGATCCATCTTCGTGTATTGGCCAGAATTTTGACTGGTGGTTTTGTTTCTATAAAATGGAAGCAGGGGATGACCCTGGGATTTTTTTAATTGAAAAGGAGGTTTGCTAGTGCACGGGCACAATCTAACAGGTATTGGCCCAACAAGTAGCAAGTGGCAATGCTAATACACTACTCTGCAGGTACCAAATCGAGAGTAAAAATATTGGTAGGGAAAGATAAAATTTTGGCCCAAACACTCGAGATTCTTGTCCGTTTCGAACACTTTCTCACGGAAACAAACATGCAGCGCCGCAGAGGCTTCTAACACGGCATCGGAACCCAACCGCCCAAGTCCACCTTGAACCATGCGCGTTGATGGAAGATCCAACGGATACACGAGCTATGGCCTACGGGTGAACGAGAGGAGAGCGCGGTTTAGTACCACATCGGCGCCTCAACCATCTTGTGGGTGGGGAGGCGCCTACATAACCAGGTCATGTGGCGGTATTGTAACTTACTTACCTGGGCGGGGTCTATGCCCGATCTAGGAGGCCCATGGCCTAGATCGGTGGCCTGCATTGCACCTTGTGGGTTTGCTGGTCTCTACCATCTCCTATTTATTAGGAGAGTGGACGTCGTAATTTGTGATAAAGGGGTACGCGTCCGCGCGGCCCCTGTCAATACTTAGAACATCAACTTTGCTTGCCCCCATGGTCATTGTTGACTGCGGAGGCTGTAAACGCTCATTAGACGTTCGACTTATCACGTTAATATCACCTACATTCATTATGAAGCTGCAATATTTGAAACTATGTTATCAAAAATAGTATATTTTCACAAACACAATTGTAAGATAACACTCTTCACCGTTTCTATGTGATACGAACGGCTCCTTTACTACTATAGCACCCTTATCCACACCACTACAAAATAAAATTCCCTCATCCGAATCATCATAGGACGGACAAACCATGTAACCCTCGCCTCCTACGACCATAGGACGGACAAGACTATAAGAAAGAACACGGAACACCATCCAAATAGTGTCATTTAGACCGGAAAAAAAATCTGCAAACTTGACAGATGTGGCAGTCGTCGACGTTCTAACCTCAAAGGCATTGATGAAACCACCATGTAACGATCGGCTTTGATGCGCTGAGGTCCGACACAGCACCGAATGGAGACTTCATCAGCATCGCGGGAAATAAAATTGGATCTAGAATTTACACATATGTACATGCTGTCATACATGGGGGAGGCTACAAAAGATATATACAAGCCTTGGTACATCTTGCAAGTTGAAAAAGGAATCAATGCATGGAGCCGAGGAATTTTGGTTAATTTCTCTTCAGCAATAATCGGGCGCTCTCTGGTGGACAGGATCAGCGATGGTCGGCTGAACAGCTTTCACCGTGAAGCAGCAGCATCGCTGCTGGAGATATGGCGGTCAAGAGGCACCTTCGCAAACGTCTCCACGGCACAACGGGCACACCCTGCAGCATTGTATAGACAAAACGTTAGGGCACTCCCAGTGTAGCGTATACACTGCATAGCGATGTCTTATAGCCACCTCACATAGACGCACTCACCTAGGCACAAGACTAGAAACCACCCTTCTAATGTACTATGTCTACCATTTGGCCCGTTCTCTCCCCCCTCTCCGCACGGCGCACGGCCTACCCTCCCCACATTCTCTCTCTTCCCGCCAGCACCCTTCCCCGCCTCTTTGCTCGCCAGCACTCCCCATCGTCCTCCATCGCCTCCCCGCCTACTCGCCGCCGTCCTCCCACCATCTCCCACCATCGCCTCTCCCTCCCCTCCGACCACCACCAGATCCGAGCCAAAAGGCCCATATCTGACCGGACTTGAGCCGTGACGCTCGGAGACAGCTAATGGACCCGGGAGGTAGGGCCGCACTCGACAACAATGATTGTGGATCCGAGGGACGACATGGCCCTCAGCGATGGTGGGTGACGCATGGCGAAGACAACGGGCGACAAGCCGACATGGCGTACGGGGGTGGTTTAATGAAATGGGCCCCACAAATAGCGTAGGTAGACACAACCCTCCTCCCCCATGCATGTTTTAGCTATGTCTTGTTGGTTTGTGCGCTTAAGCAATGTCTCATACAAGACACTGCTTTCCTCTCTCTTCTTTAACTCTTTGCTACATCATTTGCCATCATATATGTGGATAGTTATTTATTAGCTATAGACATTGTACAGGGTGGAGCATTGGGAGTGCGCTTAGTAGGACATAGCGCAACGTGCCGTGCGTCGTGGGCCAGCCTAAATTGCCTTTTGTTTTTGCACCAGGAGGAGCGTATTTATACCTGTGCACTTCTTTAAGCCACTTGTCAACACATTGCAAGTGAAACTCGTGTTTGCATGGAAGACTTCTTATCTGATCTCCATCCTCGTATTCAGTTAAGCAGATGTGGCACCTGAAGAGAAGGAAGCATAGTGACAACATTTCAGCAATCAAAAACCTCTCGAAAGAAGGAAATCAGGCAAGGGCACGGTTCTCTTTAATATAGAAAGTGATACTGAGTGTTGCAAAGTTGCAATACCGAAATACATTTCATACTTCCTAAAGGGCGAATTATGAGTTTATGGTAGCCTTTGCAATACATGTCCACCTTTATAGCTCAAGATCCTAGGGCATCACAAATGGTGCTTCCGGTGTACTATGGATTTGATAAATGACATGTGCAAAATCACCATTCTCAATTCATGGGTGCTAGGCATAACAAACTTGCACGAGACCATTTTTTTAAGGAGAGCAACGGCCATTTTCCTAAGCTTGAGCAGTAGAGCTAACATAAGATCAACCACACAATTCAGGGTCTCTAGATGCAGTATATGAATTTCTAATCATTTATCATAACATTGCTATCCCCACTTATCCAGGTGGCAGGTGCCAACAACAAAATATGAGAAGTCCGAAAACTGTCTAGTGACAGTAATGAGAACAACTGAATATAATATATCATTTATGTCATCTAATTCAACTTCACATAGCGATTTTAACTTCTAGCTCATTATGATAGATATCATGTCTTGAAGGCCAATAGTATTATCCAGGAAATGCTTACTTCATAAGATCTCTAAGATACCAACAATGCCCACACTTAGGCAAATAAAATCATATGGATTCTAATTCAATGTCTCATGATATGTTTTCTGAATGGATTATCATAGGTATAACAAGCATAACTATCTCAAATGTCTAAGATAAACTGATACGTTAAGTGGTAAAGCAGCTTGTTTTAAGCAACTATCAGAAATATAACAATATCAGATCAAGTAAAAATGTTTCCTTAAGGAAATTAGAGAGATTAGAATGACGAGAAGCTCACTGTTCCATATCATCACTGCATTGGGCTGCCTCAAGCTTTTTGTAGCTCTTACATGGTAATGAATTAACCACAGACTCTGGAGCTTGAACAGAGACCATGGAAAGTGACAATGATGCAGGTTGCCGATGAATTTCATCCAATACCTGAAAAGAATTGTGCAGGCAAGTAGTAAATAATTAGAAGAGAAATGCTATGCAAAGGCAACAAAGAGCAGTAAAGTTCACAAAACCACATCTTCCGAGCATTCCACTCCTAGTTAAATTAAAGGTTAATTCCTTATATGTCACTGGAAATTTTCAAAATCCCTGATTGTGTCACTGACATATTAAGGGTTAATTAACTGCAGCATAAATTTACTTTTAATTGCATCCCTGTATCTAATGTGGAGTTTCAAACAAGGGTGAACCATCCAACTTCCGATTTCTAATTTTTGGTGGTGCCTTGGCCTCACAAAGTTAACAATTATCACAGCCACATAACAGTCCCTTCAATATCAATGTCCTCGCTGTGTTACTTCTGTGGCCAACTTTATTTTGTTGTTGGCAGGTGATTTACTAATTTGAACAAGTTGACACGACCTTTTATGCTATTTAAAACTAAAACAGTAAATACTTGAAGTGCCAATCTATTTTAGTGCTCTGAAATTTCATTATAAGTGTCATGGTAGATTATAACATTACTAGGTTAAAGTCTGGAACTGGAGTTGAACTCTAAAAGAGTTACAGACGGCGATCGTATATCATTGTCAAAAGTACAACATCAGCTAATACACTTTGGCCATGTATATTCAGTTGTGTCAGTTTTTTAGTCTTCTACATACACAACTAGAATGCTGCCAATAATCCAATGAATAAAACTTCAACACAGAGAATAATAAAGGGTTCTCAAAACTTCCATGATTTGGGTCAACCCAGATTTAACAAAAAAACATCATTATTCATTAGGCATTGCACCATCCTAATACGCAATCATGAAGAAGCAACAGAACAAACAATAGATATACAAAAAGAAATCCATTTTCAAAAAGATTCAGGGAAAGGACAAACCTCGAATAATGCCTCAGTTAACATGACAATTCTTGATATACTTGCTCGGGCACTAGATTCTTCAGCAATCAAGAAAGAATCACATGTGCATCTGCCAATCTGGTGAATCCCCAAAGGACAAGCAGCAGTACTTTGTTCAATGCCATTATAAAAAACAGCACGGCGATGCTCCCTAATCTGTTACAAAGAACAATACAAGTTCAGGACATGTGTGCATGGGATCAAGCAGCAAATAATTGAGACTGTAACAGCAATGTTACCAAGTCAAAGAACCAGAACTGAGAACACATTGAACATTAAAAAAAAAGTGCATTAATGAGCTAGGATATGCAGACATAGAAAAAATATTTTAGTTCACAGAATTCTGAATATGCTGAAATCAAACATAGAGAAATCTATGATTATATAAGGTACAGGTTTTTGTTCGGATACTGCTAAGGAGGTTATAGAAAGGGCAATTCAAACTAGTGCAACCCTACATCAACATTTAACAACCAGCTTTGGATATAGTGACACCCAACAACATTATCCTAAATATGAAAATGCAACACACGAAAGGCATAGCAATTACCCGGGATCTTGAATACTGGCTTACTCTAATTGAACCATGGCGTCTCCGATGAAAGTATCGTGCCTCCTCAACCTCATCTCCAAAAAGGTCATCACCAAGGTCTACCCATCTACTGTAAAATCCCAGATCACCAGTGTCTGAATGTAGATAACCTCTAGAACCACGTCTGGAAAATGCATCCCATAGAACCCTTCTATGATTTCTTCTTGTTTCACTGTTGCTTGAATCTCTAGAGCGTCCTGGGCCATCATTTGAGAAAATGCTCATCATGTCATCATGTAATGTACTTCCACCAATCTGACCTTGTGGTCCACTGAATACAGGGACATCTGCTCGAGTAGGGCTTGCATCTGGAATTGGTTCTCCAATGATAGATGATGCAGTTGAAGTAGCAGGCAACACAGGTGTTAAGCTAGACTGAGAAATATCTAGTCTTTCACTTGACAGAACAGCTGTGGATGAAGTCCTGTGGAGAGCTGTCTCTCCATCTTCCAAGTCAGGCATGGTCCTTTGAGATGTCATTAGCGAGGAGTGGAGATCAGATTCAGAAATGGAGCCACCAACTTCTGTAATGCAAACTGTATCAGTATCAACATTATCCGGTGCAGGTTCTACAATATCTCGTCCTATAGGACCAATTCCTCCTCTAGATGTTCTCTCAGCATCGCCAACTTCATTATTTAAATTTCCCCTAATCATGACATCCTTTCCTGATGAACTCTCAAGACCACTTGTTTCAGCATTTTCAGTTCCCAGCCCATCTTCCTTGTTTTCATGACAGTTTAAGTGATTGAATCTGAGATGATGACTTATGGTGCTTGAAGATGGATGCACTCTTGGATCTGGCTCACTGGAGATGTGGAGATCCTTAGCAGCCACAGAAGCCTGAAAATCCAGCCCAGCCACTGCTCGCTCTACTTGCCGAGATTCTACCTGTAGACAATACCTTCCTGACATCAGATGACAACACACGGGGATTTGGGATGCAACCTTAACCACTAAAATTATGAAACCACTGGCACTTAAACATAGAGAATGTTGCAGCTGTCACAAATTTGCTTCAACTTGTCACTCAGGTAGACCCAACCCTTTTAATGTGGAAAGATAAATTCTGTGAGGCACTTCACTCTTCATTCATGTGCATTAAGAGGGCTGCAAAATAGGCTAGGGCTAGCAAGTTCAGAGGCAATTATTCATGTTTGCATGTCACCCGATATGTAAGGAAGGACCGTAATTTTTCATTCAATTAGTCAACTGCTCCATATTTACAAACACCAGTTAAAAAAAAGTTTGGATTAAAAGCTCCAAAAGCATGTCTAATTTCTGATACACACTCTACATGACTTCCCCTAACCCAACACCATACCCTCAAATCACCATCCCCAATCCCACACCCTAGGGGCCGGAGCCACCAATCCCTCGCGACAAATCCACCACTCCGCAGAGGCTAATCGACGCCCGAGGTAAGACAATTCGAACGCAACTTAATCGCGTTCTCCCCCAGTATCCCAAGTCAGGCGATGACGCGGTACTAGGACTACCTCGTGAGGAGCGCGCGAGGAGGCGGCGGCGGCCGGGACGAGGCCCCCGCCGCCGTCGCCGGCTGCCGCGGAGGATCCGCCGCAGAAGCACCCGGCGAAGCCGAGGCGCGCTCGGCGGCGCGACGGCGCATCGCAGCGGCTGCTCCCGGCGCCCATCTCGCTCGCGCTTTTTTTTTTTTGGGCACCCTCTCTCTCCTCGTGGGAGTGAGAGAGAAAGGGGATGATGGATGAGAAAAGTAGCGAGGAACTCGCTTGAAAGTGCCGTGGATTTGGGGTTGTGTCCCTTTATATTTGCACACTTTGTAAATTGGACCATTTATTTTGTACTCATTTTGTTCAAAAATATCTCATATATTAAAAAACGCGTAGTTGAATTTATTTAAGTTCGATCACTAATATATATAAAAATATTGTTATTAATTATATAAAAATAGTATTATTAGATTGGTTATAAAAAATATTTTTATAATGTAATATTTTTATATTATTTTATAAATATATTTATATAAAAAAATAACGATCAGAGTTGTATATTGAAATCGTGTTGATATCCAAAATAATGTATATTCTAGAACAGATGGAATACTAGTTGTGGATTAATTGCCTGGTGGACACTAATTTTTTATGGCTTATCATCTCAAATCGTTGACTTTTGAATTTTAGTCAAGAGTAAAATATCATTCGGGCAAAATGTGGAAATATATACGATTTTCCCCGACTCCCATAGTTAATTGTTGTGTACTCAACTGAGTCTGGTCTTGACCTGACTTAGGAATGCTTATGTGTAAAGTTTTGTTATACTCTTTTGGGCGAGTTAACGAACTCGAACACACGTTACATATCTCTATTTTGACCACACATTTGCGTCGGAGGATTCGTTACCCAAAATAGTTTCGGAAGAATCGCATTGCATCCTACGAAATTTCTCTCAAATTCCTACGATCGAAGGGAGCCTTGAAATGTGCTGACCTATTCATGAGCCCACTAGAGGCAAAGGAGAGGCCAGTTGTGACGGTGGAGTTTCGATGAAAATATGAGCACGGTACATTCCCGAGTACAAAAATTTTTTTTTGTCGGCGTAAGGTGATGGAAATGATGAACACGGTTGGAACGGATCGGCGATGAGTTCACCAAACTCGAAAGGGCGAAGTTGCCGAAATCGCATCCAACGAACTTCGCTTCAACGCAAATTCAAGAAGTTAAGTGGCACAACTCCACAAGTTCAGATGGCTGAAAAAGTAAAATACAAATTTAGAAAGTTAAGTGCATAATCTCGTAATGTTAGAAATTGAATAACAAAGTAGATCAAGAATAGAGATACACCAATTTTTACGTGAAAACCATTTCGGAAAAAACCACGGGCCTACGATGGCGATCTTCACTATATCAGAAAAAATATTTACAAAACGTAGGCATTTTCATGAGTCAACAACTCTTCTGTGCGGATTACAAGGGGTATATATGGTGGTATAAAACTGACTCAAGTCAAAAACGAAAATAAATCCAAAAAAAGTAGAAGAATTTGTACCGCGGGAGGATCCGTCCTTTGCACCCCTCGGGCAACGTCGTGGGCCTCTGTATGGGTCTGATCTGTCGACGCGACACTCCGCGTCTTCAGACCTTGGCATCTTTAGAATTCAGATCACATATCAACAATCTCCACCTTGAGACGAATTTTCCCCTTGTAGCACATGAAAAACTTCTCCAACAAATAAATAACTAACGTGCGCCGAAAGTCTCTTAGACTAAACTTTAACACCAACTAAGGTTAAGTAAAGCTCAAACTTAGTAACTGAAACTGATTTTATCATCATATCGGCAGGATTATCATGAGTACGTATCTTACATACCTTAATATTATCTTGAGTAATGACATCTCGAAAATAATGATATCTGACATCAATATGTTTGGTTATTTCATGAAACATCTTATCCTTTCTAAGGCATATAGCACTTTGATTATCTCAAAACATAGTAATGCAAGAAGTATCTCCACAAAACTCAGTGTATAAACCTTTTAACCATGTAGTTTCTTTACATGCTTCAGAAATATTCATATATTATGCTTTAGCATTAGATAAAGCTACAATGACCTATGTCGGGACACTAGATATGCAACTCGGAACTCTCTGTGTATTTTGAACTAGTCCCAGATCAGTAGCTAGCTCACACAGTTGCAACATTGGTATACTCATTACCATACAATAACACAGCTAAAGAAGCAGACAAAATAATATTACTTAGTAGCAAATGACCTTATAGTCAAGGTTCTACAGAGTTTATAACGCAGGGCTAAAGACAAAATGGTACACTTGCAAGGGAAATGAGCAACTCGTAGATGTCATCCAACATGCCCATATACAATCGAGTGGAGGACGCGGACTAATTCACATAGTCTTCAAAGTAGTCTTCGTCGTAGAACTTGGTGTTCTCGGGTTCTTCTGCGGGGACTGATCAACAAATGACGTATAGTCGTGAGTACATAAAGTACCCAGCAAGTCATAGCGAAAAGTATGTAAATAGTATTCATGCAAGACTTGACAATGATAGCTTTATGACTATTTGCAGAAAGCAATATCGACAGTAAATACAGTAAGTAGATTGTAAAGCACGATTTAAAATGTTAATACATAAGTAATCACTTTTTTAAGCAACTAGTGAACATGATCGCTTCCCAACCATCAACCACATCCAGATCGCTTCCCCAACCAAACCATTCCAACATTTTTTTGAGAAATCTACCCCTCGTGTGAAATCACAAGGCAATGTCCATAACCGGGAACACGGCTATTCGAATAGTTTTTAAAACTGTGCAGATGTTGTACAGCTTGACCCACAAAAGACAGTCGTCTTGATATGTACAAACGTTTTATTAGACATGTGAATCAAAGAGAGACTATCACAAGGCCTTTACAAAGCTCTGCTTTGAATCGGTTATGCTCGCTAAGGATTCGCTTGATCTGGCCCCCTCTTCCGCCGCTCATCAACCCAAACAGAACCGAATCAAAACATTGCTAATTAGTTGACCAGGGCCACCCCCATAAATAAACTTGTGGTTGTACGGTATGACCTAGATCAACGGCGCACAAAGTTAAGTGCTTAGAGACTACTCAGCGATGCAACCACATCCCAAAATCATCCCTTTACTTCACGGTCACTCGCCCGACTATAAAATCATTTTTGGTTTAACCCGATCAAATGGCCACTCTTGCTATGGCACAACAACATTTATAAACAATGGCCGCGTCACAATTCCATACTTCATTTAGTCAAATTTATCATCATTGAATCATGTGATCAAGAAGCCATCGCACAGCTAAAGCATGACTAAGCATAATACGTACCCATGTTGGTATTACAATAATGTCCAACTAAGATTACCCGACCTATTATGTCCAAGGGTACATGTCATTCACAATTATCCAAGGAGACTTAATGGCAATTAGGCATTTAACTATTTCTGAAACCAGTTATTATAAAATTAATGATGCATGTTGATATAAAATAATATAATTTTATAAACTGGGTATGACATGATCAAAGATCCACGACTTGCCTCCATTGAAGGTTTCGATTGCTTCGGTTGTCGGACCCAAGAGCTCTTTGGAACGCTGGAATGTATCTGTGTGAAAAGAGCCAAATAAATACAACAATTCGGAACAAAATTCAAAAATTATCAAACTAGAACCAAAAGAAAGACATTGAATTGAGATAAATTTAAAAATTTGAATCACTCGAATAGGAGCTCAGACGAATGAGAATAGGCTCTCGGAAGGAGCTTTCGACTGGTCGGAAGGAGGTTTCGACTACTAGTGATGTTGATATAAAATAATATAATTTTATAAACTGAGTACGACATGATCAAAAGACTACAACTTGCCTTCGTTGAAGGTTTCAATTGCTTCGGTAGTCGGGTCCAAGAGCTCTTCGGGAACGTTGGAATGTATATGTGCGAAAAAGTCAAATAAATACAACAATTCCAAATAAAATCCAAAAAATACCAAACTAGAACCAAAAGAAAGGCACTGAATTTAGATAAATTTAGAAATTTGAATAACTCGAATCGGAGCTCGGACGAAGGAGAACAAGCCCTCAAAAGGAGCTTTCGATTGGTCGGAAGGAGGTTCGACTACAGGTCGTTGAAAGGAGGTTCAACTACAGGTAGTTGAAAGGAGGTTTCGACTACAGGTGGTCGGAAGGAAACAATGGGGAGAGGGGAGCGAGGCAAACCAAATTCACACAGTTTCAGAGGCGAGGCTCGACGGAGTGACCGACGGTGAGAGGAAAAGCGGCGGCGAGGAGGTACGCACGGGGTCGGACGCACCCTTACGACTCCAACGGAGGCGACCATGACGACAGATGGGCTTCAATGGCATTGCTAGAGATGGAGGCGCGAGCTCTGGCTGGCGACGGCGAAACTCGGAGCACGGCGAAACGAGAGAGAGAGGGGAGTTGAGGGGAGAGCATAAAGAGAACGAGGGGGTCTTGGTACTCCATTTATAAAGGAATGAGGAGTAGCGGAGAAGCTTCGCGGCATGGGTGGAGCTCCGGACGGCATGGGATATGACGATGCGGTGGCGACGAGACGGGAGCAGGTGGGGAGGAGATAGAATAGAGGGGGTAGGTGCGCGAAAGACAGGCAATTAAATACGTATGCTGTCAAAGAAAATGAGGGAGGGAATCGTGCGGGGTGACATCGTCGCGGTGGTGACGCATGCTAGCGCTAGCTGTATGGGCGTGGAGAAGGAGACAGTTACCAGACGAAGAGGAGGCTGACAGGTGGGACCCGTCGGACAAAGAAGGGGGAGAGAGACCTGGTGGGAGGGTCTCGTCGGAGGGTGTGGTTGAAATTGGTGTGGTTGAAACCGAGAGAGTGTTTCAAACCGAGAGGGCAGTCGAAACCGAAAGGATGGTCGAAATCGAAAGGATGGTCAAAACGAAGATGATGGTCGAAATCGAGAGGGTGGTCGAAACCAAGAGCATGGTCGAAAAAGAGGATGGACGAAACCAAGTGGATGGTCAAAACTGAAAAGATGGTCGAAACCAAGAGGTTTATCGAAACCGAAAGGATAGTTAACAACGAGAGGGTGGTAGAGAAAGGGTGCTAGCCCTTTTATAACCGCGAATGGGAGGGGGAGATGGAGCAGCTCGGGGAAGGAGGTGCGAGGGGCGTCGAAATGGGGCGCACAGGAGGCAGCAAGGTCAAGGGGCAGGTGCGGGAGTAGGCGGGTGAAGGAACGACCGATGGGAATTCGGCCAAAACAGATAAATGGGATTTTAAATGTCAGAGAACTCCAATAAACTCAAAATAAACCAAATTTGAATTAGTTTAAGTTTGATTAATTCATATGAAATCGCTTTAAATTTCAAAAGATTCCAAGTTACGCTTTAGCAATTCAACAAAACTAAATTTTTAAAAACCCTGAAAATTGGGATGTTACAAACCTACCCCTCTTAAACAAAATCTTGACCCGAGATTTGGGTTGACTAGAGAATAGGTTCGGGACATGGACTCTGCTCACTCTTCCATTCGACTTTCTCCTTTGAGCGAGACAGAATTGTAACTGATGCTGCACTGACCAAGAACTTATCAGGAACGACGTGCTGAGCTGATTGGGCTTGCTTTGTGGCGACTTGCATCACTTGCCCTCTTGCAGAAGGAAGTGGAGTCCTGGTGGTTAACTTAGAATCTCAGTTATACCTTGGCCTGTTCCTGGTGTAGTGTTTCTGACTGGTGTAGCTCCCAAATTGAAGGGAATTGGCGTCGGGGCTTTCTTTCACGAGCAACTGTGAGCAAAATGGCATGTATTTTGGCACCTCAAGCAAATGACCTCTGAGAGGGTACCATCTAATGCTGAAGCTTTCTTCGGTGAACAATTGTTGGCATAGTGACCTATCTTGTGGCAGTTGAAACACTTGATTCCCACGGTATGAGACGAGTTCTCCAGTGACGGGCCTCCAATGGATGTGTTGGGGAGCAACAAGTTGGCTGGCTGATTCACGGTTGTTTCTTGAGGCATTGGCAAGACAAATTTTTTGTATTTATGCAATTGTGACATGTATCTTCGGTGCAGCTAATAGAGTACTCACTGGTTTAGCCTCATGCATATTAAAGCGACGAAGGACCTTATCAAGATACTATTTTTTACTTACATATAACTTTCCAGAAGGTCTGTCTCTAGATATCTCTAGGCCAATAATTTCCTTTGCTACCTAAATCCTTCATTTCAAATTCACCATGCAATTGTGTCTTTAACTTTACTATCTCTATTTTATATTTTGCTACGATCAACATGAAATCAACATATAAGAGCAAATATATAGCTGAACCATTGATAATTTTCAAATAAATAAAGCTATCATAATCAGACCTCTTAAAACCTTGAGAAGGCATGAAGGTATCAAATCTCTTATACCACTGCTTAGGAGATTGTCTTAATCCATAAAGAGATTTCTTTAACTTACAAACAAGGTCCTATTTTCCAGGAACAATGAAACCATTAGGTTGATCCATATAGATATCTTCTTCTAACTCCCTATGCAAAAATACAATTTTAACATATAATTGCTGAAGCTCATAATCATGCATAGCAACTATGGTGACCAAAGTGTGAATTGAGCTTTGTTTAACAACAGGGGAAAAACCTCATTAAAGTCAATACCTGGAATCTGGCTATAACCTTTGGTAATTAATCTTGCTTTATATCTTGTCTTATCATTTGGAGAAATATCTTCTTTTCTCTTGAAAACCCTCTTGCAACGGATGGATTTTTTTCTCTTTTGATAATTTTACTAATTCTCAAGTGTTATTCTTTTCAAGTGACTCCATCTCATCATGCGTAGTAGTTATCCACTTATTACAATCAATGGATTTAATAGCCTCAGAATATGATAAAGGTTCTCTATTATCTTTAATTTTTTCTGTCACACTCAAAGCATAAGAAAAAATATTAGCTTCTTCAATCAACCTCTTGGGTGGATTAATCTCCCTCCTAGACATGTCAATGCAATAGACCGTTGTGGTGGCTGCTCAACAATGGGAGGATCCTTAATAATAGGTGCATCATGAACAATAATTTTTTATTTATCTGATGTGTCATCTGGAACAACAGAGTGCTCCATCTGAACACTTAAATTCTGCCCACTCTCAACAGGAAAATTAGTACACAGTTTATCATGAAGCATAGCAAATTCATTAAAGATAATATTTCTGCTAATCACAACCTTATTTGTTTCAGGATCCCACAACTTATATCCTTTAACATCAGATTTATAACAAAAAAGATGCACTTAACAACTCTATGCTCTAATTTACTATTATCAACATAAGCATAAGCAGTACAACTAAAAACTCTCAATTCTGATAATTTGCTGGGGAACCAGACCATACCTCAATTAGAGTCTTCTTTTCAATTACAATAGATGGTGACCAATTAATAAGATAGCAAGCAGTGGAAGCGGTTTGACCAAAAAATGCCATATGCAAACATGCATTTGACAACATGCAACGGGCCTTAGAAATGATGGTTCTGTTCATACGCTCATCTACACCATTTGTTGAGGAGTATGGGGAACGGTGTAGTGCCTAACAATACCTTTAGTCTTGCAATATGATTCAATTCATTATAACAGAATTTTATCTCATTATCAGTGCGAAGTTTCTCTACTTTTTTCAGTTTGCCTTTCAACCATAGATTTTTACCTTTTAAAATGCTGAAAATGCTTCTGATTTATGCTTCAAGAAATAATGCCACACTCTTCTAGAGTAATCATCAATAATTATTAACATATAACGAGCACCTCATAGCGATAGCTTGCGAGATAGTCCCCATAAATCAGAATGCACATAATCCAAAATAACTCTTGTAGTATGAACCAAAGTATTGAACTTCACCCTCTTACGCCTGACGAAGATGCAATGCTCACAAAATTTCAAGTCTCCAGGTCGTCGATGTTATATCCTTCCAAAAGTCATCTCTTGCTTAATTCCGTCAAGTCAAGTTCACTCATATGCCCAAGACGCGTATGCCAAAGATTGGTACCATCAGAATCTGATAACATTTTTGAAACAACAATAGCATTACCTGTAACTGTCGTACCTCGGAGATAATATAGGCCATTGGAAGCCTTTTTGTCATATTTTATTACAACAAGATAACCTTTGGTGACCTTGAGGACTCCACCTCCACCTAAATACTTGTAACATTTATCATCAAGAGCACTCAGCGAAATAAGATTTCTCTTCATGTCTGGAATGTATCAAACATTCGATTAGGTTCTGATGGTATCATCAAATATCTTGATCCAAATAGAGCCAATGTCTGCTACCTTACATGCTGAATCATCACCGATCAAAACAGAACTAGCACTATTGACTGGCTCATAAGGGGTAAATCAATCTCTATTTGGGCACATATGAAAAGTGCAGGCATTATCAATAATCCATTCATCATTAGTTTTCACACATCCAGCAAAAACAGATACAACAAGCATCTCACAATCAGAACTACTATCATGAGCTATATTTGCAGTACCTTCATCTTGATTTTACCTTTTAGTTTGTATGTGTCATTCCTCATTTCTTTGTTCGAAAACTTGTAGCATTTAGATATATTGTGCCTATTTTTCTTGCAATATTTGTATGACTTGTACTTGCCTCTGGATTTCGATCAATCCTTGCAGCCGTTCAAACTTTTGCCTCGGGATCCATTGTTTGAGTTCTTCTCCTTTTGCCTACCACGAACAAACGAGCCTTCTGCTTGTGAACCCAAACCTTCAGAAGACACCATTGTTTCATCCTTTTCTTTGCAATCAAGGCTTCATAAACCTTATTGAGGGTTAGTGTATCACGACTATACAATATGAACTAGGCAGAGAACCCAAATCTTCATCGTCGTATTTTACCTCCATTGACTGTAGGTCAGAAACGATTTCTTTAAATTTGAAAGATAATTCAACACATTACGTCCCTCTTGCAACTTGTGTAAGAACAATTTTTGCTTGAGATGCATCTTACTAGTGAGATCAATTATCATGCATTTCTCTTCCAGCTTCTGCCGTAGAGCACCGGTCGACGTGATTTTTAGCACCTCTTGCAGAATATTATTATGCAGGTGAAGTTGAAGTTGGGACAATGCCTTATGGTCTTTTCTCTTCTCTTCATCGGACCAAGTATTGGTTGCCTTCTGTCCGAAGCCATCCAGCGCCTCATCCACATCGGATTGCGCCAATAACACCCGCTTCTTGACTTGCCACAGAGAGAATCATGTGTCCCGATCCAACAGCGGATGATTATACTTCAATGACGCCATGTCGAACAAACCCTAAATTGAAATGGGCAACGAACGTGGCTCTGATACCACTTGTTAGAAATCGATAGACAAATAAAAAACTAGATCAAGAACAGAGAGATACTAATTTTTACATAGAAAACCCTTTCGGGGAAAAACTACGAGCGCACGACGACGATCTTCACTATATTAGAAAAATGATTTACAAAATGTATGGATTTTCATAAGTCGTCAACTCTTCCCGTGCAATTTACAAGGGGTGTATATGGTGGTATAAAACAGACTCAAATTGAAGACGGAAACTAATCTGAAAATGTAGAAGAATCCGCGTCTCCAGATCTTGGCATCTTTAGAATTCGGATCACATATCAACACGCAAGTCCATAAATGTACCGTGCAATTTTCTCCTAAGAAGAACATGTCCATATCACACCGTTCTATGCATGCAAGCAAGATGGATTCATGGCATCAAGACGTTGCTTTGTTAACTTGCGTAGGAAATGGGTATCAAATAACCAAACTTGCCTCATGCGACATGCGTCAGCTTGTTCCTTTCCTTCTTTCCAGTTTAAAAGCACGTGAACAAGTTGGGTTGCTACGGGCTCGTAGAGGGTTCAGTTTCAGTGTCCTATACCAAAACACGCGCATTTGCATTTATTCATTTTGGCCACAAATCTCAAAGACCTCCATTGGCTCTAGATTGCCCAATAGTACCTAACCGTTCATCGTCCGGTATACGGACACTAGAGCATGATATGTACACCTTCTCTTTTGGCACAGCGCGGCTGCATTTCATGTCCTAAAGCTGTGTTATGATTTGATTTGTTAGTTCAGGTAGGCAATAAGATTTAGACAACATTACAAGGGTATCTCCATTTAACAATGCATGGAGTATAATCAAAGCGGGTGGCCTCGAGTCAATCTTTCTCTATTGCTTTAACAATGCTATTGCTTTCTCTGTTTAGTCATATCAACAGGCAAATCTCGGCTGGGCTGGCGGGTTATGCCACCAAGTATAATACACAATTACAAAGCCACAGACAGGTTGGCATTGCATGGCATAATAATAGGTCTCAGTTATAGTTATCAGTTAGGTGACTGCTGAACAGTTGCTTGCATGAGAATAGTGTTGTGTTCGACTATATAGTCTGCACAGCTCAGTTATTGAACATATGGTCATGTTGTGAGAAAAGGGAAGTTCAGGATGCTAGATTCCATACAACTAGCTTCTAAAAACACAGTGTTTGCAATTCATTCAACCAGAAACTCACAAAACTAGTTTTTAGGTCGTTTTCACTTAAAACTTTTCAGAGATGAACAAAGCAAGTGATCATCCAAGACACAGAAACAATATATAATCCCTAAAAGATACCGCACAACTAACTGAAACTATTATATCTCTCTCTAAAGTCTCTACCAAGTACCAAAGCATACTCATAAAACACTTGATAATATCCAAACAGCCAGCTTGTCTGAGGGATATCTTTAAAGAAAATACAATGACAACGGGGAGAAATAGGCCTTACAATACAATTGACTAGGCAGCTGAAACATCCCAAAATTTCAAAATTTCAAAAACTTTTGAAACTTTTGGCTTGAATTCGAATTCTCTCCCTTTTCGGAAACTTTAGCCCAAAATACGCTTTCCCATTTTGGCTTCCGTTTTCTCTCAGCCGAAAACGGCTTCTTCTTCCCGGGCGCTTCTCCCTTCTTCCTCCTCCCGACGTCACAGCCCCGACGCCATCACTACCAGCACCACCTTCGTCACCTGCCACCTTCGCACCACCGCATCGCCTCCAGTGCCTTCCACCGCCTTCGCCATACCACCTCACCCTGCAACCTCTCCCTCCCCCACACCGTTCGAGCTCGCCAGCCAACCACGTCGCTGCCCACACGCCGAGCGTTCCTCCACCATCCACTGCTCCCACCGCCTCTCTAGGACTATATAAGGCCACACCGAACAAGCTATCTTCATCACCTTCCACTCCCCCACCTCCCCTTGGCCCTTCCCCTCCAACGCCACCTGAATTTGAAGAATCACCGCCACCACTGTTCTTCTTCTTCAGCAAGCCCGAGGTAAATTCACCGCCACCCATCCATCCCCTTCCCACCCCACTCCGGCTCTAGCTTCCTCTCGCCACCGCAAAGCTTTGCCCTAACCTCCACACCCTCATTCCTCACCGAAGCTCATCGGCGACGAACTCCTCCGCACTACCCACGGCTCTCGTGGATAGGCTGCCTCAGAGCACCCCGAGCTCCACCGACACCTCCGTTGAACTCCTCTCACCTCACTGATGCTTCTCCACCCCTTGCCGTCACCGGAGATTGGGCGTAGCGCCGCCGCCTCCTTCCCCTGCTCCGTTCGTGTGCCTCCACCGCCACCGCCCCACCTCTGCACCTCCCTGTCCCTCCAAATCCCCAAAATGGGTTCTCCTTGCCCAGTGCTGCTCACTGCACCCTTCCCCGCCGCCGTCGGCCACCATTGTCGTCAGAATCGCCGCCGTCCTCCCTCCGCTGGCTCGGGTGAGCGCACGTGGCCTTCGGCCGCACAGCTCAAGCCGCTCCCGTGCGCTGGGCCAAGTGGCCTAGCTTTTGAGGCATGGGCTGCACAGTAATCGGGCCGCCTTACTGTTCATATTGTTCGTTGATTCAATGCTCAAAGCATAGCTAAAATTATTACTGTTCACTAGTACTTACCGTTCATTCCTCAAAATAGTAACCCTAGTTACTGTTCACTACCCATTTTTGCCCGTAAATATTAAAACCAGCATTATTCATCATCCGACACTAATCATCCCCAAAACCCTAATTCGATATTATATATCCATTTCATCCTTTTCGAGCTCAGAAATTCATTTCTCCACTCTGTTCAGTCCAATTAAACACCAGATAAATTCCTACCCTCCCACACCACCTTCATTTGTGTTTTTCTTGTTTCTTTTTTACTTTCATGTTGTTCCCAGCTCATTCCTTGTCGAGCTCGGACTTTATTTGGTTTGTTTTATTTTATTTTGCGCTAGGTTTCGACTTCAATGACCAAGCCCCGAAAGACGCCAGACAAGACGAGCTACTAGAAGAATTTATGCAAGGAGGCAAGTCACATTCCTTGATCATTTTGAACCAACATTTCATGTATTTATATCATTATTTATATTATTGTATTTGTGTCAATTACTTTAAATATTGAAACAATACTTTTGAATGCCATGTGGTTAGAATAATCCTATTACCCCACATGCAAGCCCACATACTCTTGTAGGCCATATTCACCTTGATAAGTTTAGGCTACATAAAATATTGACTAGATATTTAGCTTTGTCATAAAAAATGTGTTGATAAATCGAAAAGCGGTATTAGCTATTCGCCATTGGTTTTAGAGGAGAGTTGAGGGTTGAGACCAGGAAGTTGGACAACCCAATAGACTCGTGTTAAAAGTGGGTCAAGGATGAGGCCTGGAGGGTGGACAACCGCGTGTTGGTATTGATCCATCAACTCACTGTAAGACAGGTAAGGACAAGAACCTTATGCTAAAGTAACAGACACAGAAAATCACTCAACCACAAGTGTGGTCATTCCTCCCTTGCTTAGTACACTGCTCATCCGATTGAATATCTACAACATCTAGAGTGGGACAAGGGTGGACCGGATGGGACACTCGTTGGTCTTCATAACGGTGGGTGCCGTCAGCATCGGGGTGCAAGTTCCACTGTTTGCCGGTGGTCTCCCTGGGCTGTATAGCCCATAGACTTACCGGGTAGAGGTTAGAGAGGTTGAGCAGTGAAAATGTTTTGTTATCTCAGCTTAGTCGCACGCTAATGTGTTGCGTGTTTATGATCTGACAGTATGAGTTTGAGGCACGCTAACGTGTTGCGTGTTTATGATCTGACAGTATGAGTTTGGGGTATCTTATGGGTAAACCTGAGCAACTCTGCAGAGTATAATTAAAGGTATTCGAATACGTCGTGCTTCTGGTTAATAAAGCTATGTTCATAAGTGATTCCAATACATGAGGCATAAGTAGAGTTTTTGAGATGTTAAGTTGGTAATTGCAATTGTTGATAAACCCCCTGTTGTTATTATTTATTATTATTTTAAAGTTAAACTACTTTAAATAAAATACATCTACATATGCCTGTTATAGTAAAACTGTATCATTCCTTTGATAATCCTAGCATGTAATTAATTAGAATTTTCATGTGGCTTGTTGAGTATGGTAGTAGTACGCATTCTTGCAAAATCTGCAAACATCTACAGAGGAAACTTAGAAAAATACTGAGAATCTCAATGAACAGGATTTTGGTGGACCCCCAGATGTCAATGACTACTGTTATTAGATCTCGACTGCGCTCAAGTGTGTCTGTAGTTGAAAGTTCTTTTGCCTTGTATTGTATTAACTTTGGGCTTGTAAGCCCGTGTCAGTGTTAAAACTGGCTGTTAAGCCTTAATATTGTAATAAAATTTTGATTTTGTTGTAATTCGGAAGTTTATTTGAGATGCTGCTTACTTCACAACTGCACATTCTAGACGGTTGTAAAGAATTTGATAGCCCCTAAAAATTAAGACGTTACAACTACCAACATGAATACGTGATCTTATTGGTTGTTTAACACTGAAATTAATTAAAAGTTTCTTATTCTTTGTTTTCCTTAGTCCCTAAAATGTGTAGGGTGGGTACGTACGTACTTGTGTAATGTTCAATATTCTACGTTTTGCAATGTTGCGTGTGGGATAACGAGGAACCAATGACTGCCTAATCTTTGGCTTGGCTTGGCTTACTGGTTTGGCAATCAGCATGGCATGGCATGTGTTGTGCTGCCGCTAGGATTTGACTTGTGCCGGTTCCTTCCTGGTGCAACGATCACTGGAAATGAGTTGGAGTTTGCAAAATAAAAATGGGATTTTTGCAACAAAAAAAAACTTCCAGTGGGAGAGTTTGTTAAAAACTCACTTGCATCCCAAAGTTCGTAAAAAAAAAAAACCAATACAAGTTTTTTGTGGTTGCAATCCTCCGATGGCTAATTTACTCGCTGAAACTCTTACATCACTTAAATTCTCATAAATTTAATGATGATAAATGAGAGAACAATTGAGTATATAAACTACACAAGTTATATATACTCTAACATGAGTATACAAGAATTACACAAGTTCTATATACTCATGACATGAGTATATACTGAACTACACAAGTGTTGTATACTCAAAAGGTTTTGTTTCAACGTAAAGATCCCAATATATGGAAAATGGAATATGGATCAATACTAATGAAACCACAAAGTATAGGATAAAACTCCCCCTAAATGTGTGCATACACAAATGTGTAATAAGGTCATATGCACATATTCAATTTTAACTTAAGGTTGAGTTCAATCCTATATTTTGGATCCGAGAAATGCAACATTATATAAATTGAGATATCGATTGCATACCTCGTTGTGTTTCACCTTTATATCCAAATGAGACTACACAAAGATAATACTTGATAAAAGAGTTAGTCTCATATTTGGATTTGTCATTAATCACCAAAACAATCCATTAACTCATAATGGCGGGTCTAGATCTTTCAATCTCCCCCTTTTTGGTGATTGATGACAAATCCATTATCAATAACAACATTTGGATATTCATAGACATAAGACAAGAATTTAAACTAATGAACTATGTCTATGCATCATATGAGGTGAAACATAAAGCATTAAACAAAATGCATATGAAAACATTTTCCCCTTTACACATCTAATGCATCAATTTTCCCTCTTTTGGCATGTCTAAACAAATCAATCATCCAAATGAAGAATATTGATAAAATAAACATTCTCCCCCTTTTGGCATTAATCACTAAAAAGGACACAAAGGGAGGTTTGCAAATCGATACCACTTGCAAATATCGAGGTTGGTCACAAAAATTATGAATTGAACTTATATGACCAAAGGAGATTTTGTTCCCAAGATATGAGAGGAGAAACAAAGATAGGTTATAAACCTATTGATCATAACATTTTCCCCTTTTAAATCAGAATATTGAGAACCACTTGAAATGATACGACTTGAAATGATATTTGAAATACATTCAAATAATCTCCTTCTTTGAAGTCTTCTCAAGAACATTTTCAAATTCCAAAACGAGAAGATCAAAGATGGCCAATATTGAAAATATGTGGAAGCAAGCTTTAAAAATATGAAATTAATCATGGAGCTAGTGCTGGCATATACACACAATTTTCATTTTGGGAGGCTTAACCAAATGTCAATCAATTTAAAGATATGAAAATCACAAAATTTCATATAACCTAAAAATTCAGATTTTCAGATTTTGACAATTCATTAGAGCCTCAAAAGACAGAGAAAATGGGTAAAATGGTTCCGATAAATTTGAGAAAATTTTTAACATAGAACCACTATAGAGGATCATCTTTCATTATTATAGCTTCCTCTAATTGTGAACCCATTTAAAGATACAAAATTCACAAATCTGCTAAAACCATGCACAAATCAAATTTCAGCTTTTGAGCAAAGAGAGAAAAGTCAAGCTTTTTCAATTCAAGTCGAATACTTTCAAATTTAAGTGAATTTCTTGTAAGGAGGGACATCCACGACAGAGATAAAAAGATATAATCAACTACAAACATTTTCATTCATAATCACATCTCATCCACATCTCATGCAAAATAAAAATCATGACATAAAAACATGTTCTCACAGTAGTAGCATAAGATAGCATAGCCAAAATGAAAGTCATACAACCAAGTAGTCATAAGATATTACAATTTTGCATACAAGGTCTAATGACCTAAATAAACAAACGACTCATCGCCAAATAGAGGGTCTTGAGGATGATCGACCGAGGAGCAGCAGGAGGAGCAACAGGATGACCACCGGGAGGAGAGCGAAAGCGACGCCGGCCCATACCGAATGTGGAGGAAACTGTCTCGCTGGACTGGCCGAAAGCGCCCAAGACTAGCAGAGTAGGCTTCGGTCCGAAGAGGTTGTCGCCAAACGATCCAGCCTAGAGGTGGTCGCCGCCCGAAGGTATCCCGATGCTCTCATCTCCAACAAGGTGGCATAAACCGATCCATAGTGGCTATACCTTGTGGAGGAGCAAGCAGAAGAAGAGGAGAGGAGGTGCCTTGTACTTCACCGGAGCACGCCTAAGATTGGCGTGAATAGGAGGACCTTCTTGGTTTATAGGCTTTATGTGTCAAGGTAAAGCTCCATTATATCCAGCTTGTTTAACGATCAAAGCCATAATGTAAGGTGCAAAGTTTATTCTCTGACTCGATCATTCTTTGTTCGCTATCTCTCCTTATGATGACATCCACAACATCAAACTTTCTACCATGCATGATGCATTCCAATATATTCCAAACATGTCCTCTAATGGCATCATAATTCCCACTCTTAGGTAACATGGTATGATTGATGATCCTATTTACCAAGTCGAATAGGAGAAGTCCCTGATCTTACCAGGACAAATCTCGTGGTGGTGTCATAAAATTCACCCAGCCGAATAGGAGAACTGCTCCATCATAAATTTTCTCATATTCGCTTGATCGATATTCAATGCATGTTCAAAAGCACGCTTCAGGCAAGAATACCTCACAGCCTCGCCATCCAGTGAGCCGAGAAAATCTAGAGGAATGCATATGTGGCATAGAACCCGACGGATGATCTCATCACAATAATTGCATTTTATTGCCACAAAGTTGTGAATCCTTGGCCAATAAAGAGCCTCGTAAGTACCCTCATATCTGCGCAAGTCCGCTGAGATAGGACCAATTGATGTACTTGTGATCAAGAAATGGTTTGGATGGTCCATAAAAGAGATCATAGACTTGCCTTTGAAATTTGGTATGGAAACGAGGGTCATCACAAGCTCTCGAAGTGAGTATTGATCTTTATCCCTAAGAATGGTGTAGTCATCTGCCGTGAGTCCTTTAAGATCAATTTCCATTTCTTCCTGCTCACCTAACTCCTCATCGATTCATATTCGCATTCTTCTCTCCGATGCACTTTCTCCTCAATTTTCAGATTCTTCCTCATTTCTTAAAGAGGATGCGCCAAAGATCCGAATAATAGTGCTTCTCAGACGCCATCTTCATCCTCTGATCTTCAAGAACAACAATGGATGAAGTGTCAAAGATTGAATCAAAAGAAGATGAAATTGTCGTGTTGTTGACAACCTGAAGCTCCAAGAAGTTTAACGCCGATCATTACCGCTAGCGAAGTTCCGCGCCTAATCAAATGAAGTTCCGATTTTCCGGCCGACTTAGGGCAATGAGATTTTGATTTTTCAGTATTTTGATGGATTGAGTCCATGGAATCGATGCATAAACATCATACAATATCAATAAACTAATTTGCCCAAGAATCTCCCATGATTTCATCCACATTTCATTTTCCCCAAAACTCAAACCTAGGGTTCATAAGAGGCATAGATCCAAAGGATTGGAAATACCTTGAGGAATGGAGTGATTGAACCCTGAGAAGCAATTGATCTGGACGAGATTGAGGAAAACCAAGATCAATCAAAGCTTTTCTGGTGGAGACTTGAGAGAAGAGAGGGGCTCTGGAGAGAAGAGATCGCGCTACCGAGGGAGAGAGATAAACGGAGGAACCCGCAGGCATTAAAGTCTCTCACACCGGAAGCGGAAGTTCCAGATTTCAAAGGCGAAGTTCACAGAAGCGAAGTTCCGCTACCGAGTGCCTGAAGCTTCGATTTTCCCGACGCTCGGAGAGAGCGGAAACGGAAGTTCGCAAATCAACAATGACGTTCTGAAAAACGGAAGTTCCGCATAGAATGCCTGGAAGTTCCATTATCCCGACACTTCAGAAAGATCTTGAATTTGATTTTATGCAAATGATCCCTAGTTTTGCACTCAAATAAATATCATTCAGATCATTGTACATTAAAAGACTAATGTCTATCCAAGAAAATAATTTTATGAATTTAGTTTTGATTTTGCAAATGAATCCTCATTTTCATGAAATTAATCAAAACAACTCAAAGAGAACATATTGTTGATTTTAAAGCATCCAATTTTATGTATGAGTCATAAATGCCATTTTGAACCTTTTATAAGAATAGTTTTGGTTCATATGGAAAACTCACTTATGCTAGAAAGTGACCACTTAGGTCAAAGTAGGATTTTGACGAATTTCAAAATCAAATAACCTTTTCTAGGTTGGTCTTTGGAAATTCTTTGAATACCAAAAATGTTTAGAATAACCAACTCTAGGATTTTTCTTTGTCAAGATTTTCAAATTCCTTTTATAATAGATTTTACATTTAAAGTCTAGTTTATGTCAAAACAAGATACCATAATGTAAGATTTTGGACATAAACTTATTTTCACTTAAAATAGGTTTTTCTAAAGCCAAAACCTTTGGTAAATCTTTGAAAAGCATTTGTATACCTTTTGCAACTAGTTTTTCAAAGAATTACTAATAATTATGAAATTTTTGACTTTTGGCTAAAAGGCTTATTTTTGAAAAACAATACTAGCACTTAATTTATTTGGGCACACTTAGGGATGTGAAATATATGACTATGATTTAGCACTTCCCTTTAATGTGCCACTTCAACTTGCTCAAGATATTAATAATGAACATTGAGAACATAGAGCAAGAACACCCCTTTTTAAAAGATTTTCATGAAATGCAACCTACACAAGGTATAAGGGGCTAGATACTTCAATGTAAATACTTGTTACCGAGATGGCATTGGTTCTTGATGTGAAACGATTATCCTCAACCTTGGCTCCAATTTGATATATGATGACATCCATCTTTATATGAATAAGCCAAGTCTCCAATGCCTCTCCAAGTACCTATTAAGCATTTAAGCGCATTTTGGTACCCAAAACCAAGGTTGGGTCCACGAATGTTAGTCACAATAGATTTGGGCACCCAAATGGCCCTAGCATTAGTTTATGTGTACTAACTATTCTAGCAAACACATTGCCATTAATATCCTTCCTAAGCAAATATTGATCATTATAAATAATGGGCTTAGGAGTGATACCTTTGGGACAATCCACTATATGTCCTTTTCCCGCAATTGTAGCAAGTTCAAGTTTGTATTCATCTTTACCTTCTTTACTTGCTCCTTGCCGTTCGCTTTTCTTTGATGACAATTGCTTGTCATTCACCTTGTTAGACACACCGAGGCTTAAGTGGCCTTTCCTTTGCATCCATGGCACTTGATATTCTTCGTGTGCCTTATGCTGTGCCTTGTCTTGCTTGTCTCCTTTTTCTTAGAGTGAAGCCAATTCCACTCTTATCTTGCAAGCGCCTTTGCTTGCTCAATATATCGTCAAGAGTGGCCTTCCCTTTTAGGCCTCTTTCCAAGTCATTCTTCAATTTGTTGACTTGGGCCTTGAGCTCATTGTTTTCCTCTACAATGTTAGTATTGCAAGATATGGAGGAAATAGTAGCATCTATTTTGGAGCAACAAGGCATATCAATTAAATCCTCACATGAGGTGGATACATTAGCCTTAGATGAGATGCAAGATGTAGGAACTACGCATGGCATATCATCTAATAACTTGCATGTAATGCCTATATCCACCTTGGACTTATTAAGATCCTTGAGAAGGAGAGTCTCATGAGCTTCTTTAGCTCTTCATAAGAATCCTTGAGAGAAAGAAATTCTTTCTTCAAGACTTTGAATTTTGACTTCTCCTTGCCAAGATATTCATTTAAGTCTTCTAACATTTCCATCAACTCATCATAGGTGGGTTCTTCATTTTCGCTACCTCATTATTACCTTTAGCCATGAAGCATTGAGTTGATGTGGAGGAGTTGAGGAGTCCTCATTTTCGCTTGTCTGAGCTTGAAGTTGAGCATTCTTCTTCCGACATCCATTCTCTGTGTGCAATCATCACTAGTTGAAGTGGATAATTCATATTGATCTTGAATATATGTCCACATCTCATGAACGCTTTTGAGATTGCATATGGCATCAAAAGGTCTACGCCAAAGCACTAAATAAGGCTAGTAGCTTGAGCGCCGAGATGTAAGCATTTCTCTCCTCAATGGTTGGAGCAAAATGATCCAATGGAGGAGAAAAGCCTACATCTACAATCCGCCATATTTTTGGACTCATGGCCCTAAAATAACAAGACATGCGGATTTTCCATTGAGCATAATTTGTGCCATCAAATATAGGTGCTTCACCTAGGTGCACTAAATCTCTAGTTGCCATCCTTTACTCTCTAGACGGTTAAGTCTAATAAATGAGAGACCAAGCTCGATACCACTTGTAAGATCGAGGTATTTGACTAGAGGGGGTGAATAGGCGGTTTTAAAACTTTATCTGCTAAACCAATATATAAATGCGGAAGCTAATAGCAAATTTGTTTTGCACAATTAAAACCTAAATCAACTAGGCTCAACTAAGTGCACCGACAAAAAGAACACAATACAATATGAGCAATCATACAAGATATATAATCAATTAAAGCAAGAATGTAAATTGCTCTAAGTAAAGCACAAGTAAAAACAAGATGGACACAATTATGTTTTACCGTGGTGTTCGGAGACTTGCCGGTCTCCCCTAATCCACGTTGAGGTAAGCCCAACCCGCTGGACCTGCTCCTCAAATGAGCACACACCTCCGAGGTAAGTCCAACACTTGGACCGGTTCCAAACCGAACCAACACCTCGCCAACTATGGTTGCTCTTCCTCCACTCCGAGATGGCGCAGCACCAAACCACTCACAACCGCCGGGCCTCTCACAAGCTTCTGAGAAGGTCACCGAGCACGACGCCCACGCCGCCTAGGTGTCGGGCAAACACCAAGAGTAACAATCCAACTTTCACTTGAACTAATCAAGTGTCAACGCCACGTGATACACAATCCACTACCTAAGGCAACACATGCACTTAGGGTTTACTCTTCATCTCACCAAGTGCAACACATGCACAAAAGAGAATAGAGGTTTGCTCTAGCTCAAGAGGCTCACAAAGAGTTCACAATAGTTCTAAGTTACTTCAAAGAACCTCCCACAACCGCCAAGGTGGCTATATATAGCCCACACACAAAAACTAGCCGTGGGAGACAAACTCAAAAATCAGGAAATCGGAAGTTCCACGCACAAAGGCCGGAACTACCATCAGAGAGAAAAGGCACCGCAACGGCTATGTCGACGAGAAACTAGCCGCTTGATTTTTAGTCCGAACTACCGCCAACTAAATATCTAAGTTCCGATTCTTCTGAAGTTCCGCCAACACATATGAACTACCGCACTCGAATTTTGGCTAAGTCCCAAAATGGTGCTTCTCGAAAAACCAACCACGGATTTCGAGCATCCCGATAATCGGAAGTTCCGCTCAATACACTCCGAACTTCCGCGACTTGGAAAATCGGCTAAGTCCTAAACCACCGCCTCCGGAAAATCAAGCCGGAAAATCGGACAATGGGAAAGCGGAACTTCCGCGTTAAACCACGGAACTTCCGATGTTCCCATGTAAGTCGGAAATGGCTTTTTCAACAACTTCAATTGCAAAACACATTTGCTAATTGACAAGCCATGCCAACAAAGGTCACAAGCAAGATTCCCAACAAGTTGCAAAACACATTTGTCAACTTTTGGAATCATATTACAGGAAAAGGTACATGGACTTACACCATTTGCAAAACGATTTGCAAACTTAAGTCACATGCTACAAGGGTTGAATGCATGAGCATCGGCTATTTGCAAAACACATTCGCAAATAATAGCTCCATGCATAGATGAGCTAGAGCAAATATAATGAGCTATCAACACATGACTAACTCAAACTACTAGTCAAGATCCTCTTAATAGTAATGGCAAACCTATACTAGCAATCCGGTCTTTCAACCAAACACCGAGACCGGAAAAGACTAGGAACACATCCTTAGCCCTAGCTAGTCATACCTTTGTTTGCATCTTCTTGAAGCTTGATGACGCACATCAACACTTCAAGTCCGGTTCTTGACTTTGACAATCATCAACTTATGATGATTTCTTCACTTGGATCTTGTCTTGAACATCATCAACACATGATGATTTCTCCATCCCGAGTCTTCACATGCACCAACACAGGTGAAGAATCTAGACCGTCATTATGTGTTAATGGCGTATTTTGATGATTAATGACAAATCTAAATATGAGACTAACACCTTTCATTGATTAATGATAAATCTATTTGTGAGACTAACTCTCTTGTCTAGTATATTTTTGTGTAGTCTCATTTGGATATAGAAACGTGAAAACGATGGAGGTATGCATTCGACTTTACACTCTTATACATTTTTGCATTCCTCGGATCCAAAATATAGGTTGAACTCCACCATAAGTTTAACTTGAATATGTGCATATGTTCTTATTACACATTCGTGTATGCACACATTTAGGGGGAGTTCACTCTATATTTTATGGTTTCATTAGTGTTGATCCATATTCCGTCCTACATATATATTTGGGATCTCAACTTTGAAATATATCCTTGAGTATATATAAAACTTGTGTAGTTCGTACATACTCATTTGTTCTCTCCTTTATCTACATTCAATTATGTGAAATTGAAGTGATTATCATCAATTATCAAAGATGGAAAGATTGAAGTATCTTGTCTCACCATTATGAGTTAATGGTATGGTGTGGTAATTAATAATAATCATATTATGGAACTAATATTTTCCATGAGTTGGATGAATAGGTTTATTCCAGGGTAATGAAGACTTGGGATGATATCATGAGTTGATCGTCATCAAGTCAAGGTTAAGAAAAGGATGCATCATGTGTTGATGTATATCAAGAGCTTGAAGAAAAGAAAATTATCATGTGTCGATGATGTTCAAGAAGAGGAGATGATCATGAGTTGATCATCAAGTCAAGAAAAAATCTGTCATGTGTTGATGGAGGTCTAGTGAAGGATGCATCATGTGTTGATGCATATCAAGACTCAGGATGAAGGATGTCATCATGAGTTGATGAGCATCGAGTCAAGATCCCAAAGTAAAAGAGATCATCATGTGTTGATGGTTATCAAAGTCAAGGACTCGGACTTAAAGTGAAGATGTGTGTCATCAAGCTTCAAGAAGTTGCTTAATGCAAAGGTATGACTATCTAGGGCTAAGGATGTGTTCCTAGACTTTTACCGGTCTTGGTGTTTGGTTGGAAGACCGGATTGCTAGTATAGGTTATCGTACTATTAAGAGGGGTCTTGACTTGTAGCATGAGTTAGTCATGTGTTGATAGCTCAGTGTGCTTGCTCTAGCTCATCTATACATGGTGTTATTATTTGCGAATATGTTTTGCAAATAGTCGATGCTCATGCATTTAATCCTTGTAGCATGTTACTGTACTTTGTAAATGTGTTTTGCAAATGGTTGAAGTCCATGTACCTACTCCTTATAGCATAATCTAAGTTTGCATATGTGTTTTGCAAATTGTTGGGATTCATGCATTTTCCCGTGGCGTGGTCTAAGATTTCTTATTGTTATTTCTTTGGACTTAGACCATGGTAGTTGCTCTTTGGAGTTGTACTTTTGATTTGATCAAATCTGTTTCAGATCAATCAAATAGATGGGTTGTGTAGTGCTCTAAATAAGCTTTCTATAGAGTTCAAGATCACTCAATTCCGACATCGAATCAAAAGTTATGATCATTTTTCCGAGTGTCGCATGTCTTTGAAATCCGAGGCCGATCGACCGCATGATTATAGGGCGTCTTGATCCGTAGTTGAAAGCCAGTCGACCGCGATTATAAGGGCGGATGGCCGGACCCGGTCATCGACGATGCATTTCTTTTTCCAGAGAGTGCGTTTTTTTAAAATTTGTTGGAGCGGTCTGACAGCAGTTATAATGGCGGACTGACCAGAGTTGAAAGCCGAGACTGACCGCAAGTATAATGGTGGATTGACCGGACCCCCGGGTCATTGACCCGGTCAGCTTTTTACAAAGAGGGCATTTCTCTTATTTTCGTTGGAGCGGTCTGACCGGCATGTGTTGCCCGGTCTGACCGACTGGATCGAACTGACCGGCCATGGGTTGGCGGTCAGGCTGGATGTGTCTAGCGGCTAGTTATATAGCCGTTGGAGGAGGCGCGGTCTGACCGACCACATGCATGCGGTTAGACTGGCCTTCACTGATTTTCAGAAGATTCTCTTCCAACTGCTAGTTTTGTGTGTGGGCTTTATATACCCACCTTGACCGGTTGGAAAAGGATCTTTGGCACCTCTATTCATTCCTTTGAGCAAAGAGCAAGTCCTCTCATCTCTTACGTGCATGTGTTGCACTTAGTGAGCTTGGAGAGCAAACCCTAAGCGTATGTGTTGCCTTAGGTAGTGGATTGTGTATGCATTAAGCTTAGACACTTGATTGTGAGAAGACTCGGCGTGGTTGTGAGTGGTTTGGTGCTTACCATCTCTGGAGTGGAGGAATAGCAACCCCGAGTGGATTGAGGTGTTGGTTCGTGTTAGAACCGGTCCAAGTGGTTGGACTTATATCGGAGGTGTTGACTTAATTTGTAGAGCTGGTCCAATTCGTTTGGGCTTACCTCAACGTGGATTAGGGGAGAGCGGTAAGTCTCCGAACACCATGGTAAAACATCATCGTGTCATTGTGGTTTGTTCTTGTGTTTTACCTTATGCAATTTACCTTCATAGAATTCAATTGATTACTTGTATTTGGTTAATTACTTATATTCAATTGTATTCATATTGTTGATGCACTTAGTCAAACCTAGTTGATTTAAGTTTTAATTGTGCAAAATCAAAGTGTTATTAGCTTCCGCATTAAAAATAGGTTTTAGCCAAAGAAAATTTTTAAACCGCCTATTCACCTCCCTCTAGTCGGCCTCCTCGATCTTACAGTGGCCGGCAGCCGGAGGCAGAGCCTCCCAGGCCGACACTCAGTGGGGGAGCACACGTAAGCGCGCAGCGGGATGTGCAGGCTGGGTGAAAGCACGAGCACGCGAGGAGGGTCCGACGACGGCGCTAGGTCAAGCCATGGCGCACTCGGGCCAAGCGCAAGGTGGAGGAGCTGGGCCTTGAACCGGAGGCACCGAAGGCGTGATGGGATGGCAAAGCACAGGCAAGGGCGACGAGGCGGCATCGGACCGGGGGTGGTGCCACGGGGCCGAGCCACCATGGGAGCTTCGGCCGAGGCAAAATCACCAAGAGAGAAAGAGAGAGAGAGAGGAGAGGAAGAAATAGAAGGGGAAGAAGCAAATGAATAAGCCGAGATTTCATTGCAAGTAGAGAGAGAGAGTAGGGGTTTGGTGGTAATTAAAGAGAGGGATTAGGAAAGAGATTAGGAATAAGAAAAGATTAGGCAAAGAATTAGAAATTGAGTAATAAAGTAATTATAATGAATATTACTAGTGGTAAATTAGTAGTGGAAATAAAAGTCAGTATTAATGCCTGTTGACGGTGAATTTATTAGACTGAATTGAAATAAGCCGCGTACGAATAAATAGCCGTAGACCAGACCGATAGAAAATAAAAGTAAGGAAGCATGTAAAATGAATCCGAGATTTTTGTAGATAGATTAAGTCGCCGATAGAACTTCCAAAATTAAATAAATAATTTGAGGCGTTAGAAAATAAATTAAGCGGGATAAGATAATTAGATTAACCAACGCGGACGTAAAATCGATTAGGCAATTAATTGCACGCGTAAAAATTAATGGACATAGTTGCATGCAAATACATGTAGTATGTTATTTTCGTACGATAAAACACGAAAGTTTAGGCAGCCCCAATCCTAGAGCTAGTAGACTGTAGAACCACCGCAGTTGGGGAGTGCTAACTTAACATGGATCTGAAAAATGTTATTAAAATCAAAATATGCCAAAAAGAAAATCAACTAACTAGTCTACGGATAATAGCACCAAATGCCACTAAGTATTTATGTATTTATTATTCGCATCGTCGTATAATTGCATATATATATATATATATATATATATATATATATATATATATATATATATATATCCTATATAGGAAGCCTTTTTCCTACTCCCGGGAGTAGTTACTCCCTATTCCGTATCTCACAACGTAGCGAGTATCTTGCGCAAACCGAGAGTATGTATGTGTAGTATACGAGTATATAAGACTATCTAAGTGGTATTCACACATTTTTATAGGTGGTATGTATAATTTTTTAGACATACTCCTTTTTAGTGCGAATATGAAGGTATTTACAAAATATGATAAAAACTATGGACTCTTTTGCAAATTTTTCATGTGATTCGTATTGGAGTATCTTATAATTAGTATATGAGTATACCCAAAGTGATAAAAGAGTATGTCAAATTCTTTTAGGTGGTATATGCCAAAAAGAAAATCAACTAACTAGTCTACGCATAATAGCACCAAATGCCACTAAGTATTTATGTATTTATTATTCGCATCGTCGTATAATTGCATATATATATATATATATATATAAATCCTATATAGGAAGCCTTTTTCCTACTCCCGGGAGTAGTTACTCCCTATTCCGTATCTCACAACGTAGCGAGTATCTTGCGCAAACCGAGAGTATGTATGTGTAGTATACGAGTATATAAGACTATCTAAGTGGTATTCACACCTTTTTATAGGTGGTATGTACAATTTTTTAGACATACTCCTTTTTAGTGCGAATATGAAGGTATTTACAAAATATGATAAAAACTATGGACTCTTTTGCAAATTTTTCATGTGATTCGTATTGGAGTATCTTATAACTAGTATATGAGTATACCCAAAGTGATAAAAGAGTATGTCAAATTCTTTTAGGTGGTATATCAAAAGTGGGAGTAACTACACCTGGGAGTAGAAAGTATTAATCCTATACACACACACACACACACATGCATGAAAACTATGTCTAAACTTCAAATCGAATAAAAAGAGACAAGAAAGAAGAGAAATGATATGAGAAAAGAGGGTTATTATGGCTGGTAAAAGGGGGCCTGTGGCAGGAAAGAAACAATAGAAGAGATGAGACCCCTTTATATATGGTTAATATATAAGGACCTACCAAACTATTACTCGGTCAGAGGACGTAAATTAAGTGTCAACTATTTTCCTATTTTGACGGATAGAAAATGCTACCTGACTACATAATTAAGCTCTCCACATCGGGTAAGTACTTATGTAGGAAAGAGAGGCGCTATGACACTAAGTGGAGTGTTGGGGACCGAGAGCCGACACAACCAACATTACTGGAATTCGGTAGATGACAAGGTCAGCACCGACGAAAAGTAATGGGTGGAGGAGTTAATCACGTAACTTGAAAAATGTTCTGTATTCTGATCTCGAACCCGCATATAAGGAAAGGTCTGGCTCAAAGAGAGCTCATAATAGCTATGGGTAAAGTGGTACAAGCCTGTGCAGTGCTAAACAAAATCATGAATTCATGTATGTCTCCTGGATTGGAGTCTACGGGAACCGCTAGGTGTCTTTCTTCTCTCCGAGTGATTAGTAGTATTTTTAGTATTAAGATTTGTCACTTAAGTTTTGATGAATTATTTTTTAGAATCAGATATGACCTAGAAACTGTAATAACAAACAAAGACGAGTCATACAGTGCATCTTTTGCTAACAATGCTTGCTGGGTACACTAGTACCCAACCTTGTTATTATTCTCCTCTGTTAGATACTAGTCCGGCTGAGAACCATCCCGAGTGGGACAAAGGACACATAGGTACAGATGAGACCGTAGGAGACGAGGACCCTTACTACGAGGAGCAGGGCGAGGTGAACGCCCTATTTGGTACGTGGGACGGGTAGGCGACCAGGGGGCAGGGCAGGCAAGCGAGGGGACGTAGTCCTATTTTGCAGTTGTAAAATACTACTTATAATAAAGACCATAGCCTTGCGTGGCTATTACTGTAATAAAAATATATAATTTCCATCTTATTGTTCAGCTGCACTGACTTTGGTAAAATTTACTATTTGTTGGAGTGATGTTCTACTAGACAGACGAATAATAATCCGTATGCTTAAGTGTTATTACCCTCCGGGATAATGACATGGGGCACCACAGCCGGGGATGACAGGAAAGGAGATAGAGGCGTAGAGGAAGTAGCCACCGGGGAGGTCGTCCCAAAGGAGAAGACGACGGGGCAGCAGCGAAGGAGAGGGGTGGCGGCCTGGCATGGGCGTGGGGAGAGGGCTAGGCGTAGGGGCGTATGGGGAAGGGGCTGGACACGAGTGTGGGGAGGGCCAGGCGTGGGGCGTTGACTAGGGGAGGTGGGGCGTGGGGACGAAGGGGAGGCGCGAGCGTGGGGGCGGAGGGAGGGGGGTTGGGCGCATCGACGAAGGAAAGGGGCGGTGATCGGGCATGAACGTGAGGGCGGTGCCTGGGGGAGGAGAGGCATGGGACGAACGAAAGGGACGACAGGTGGGCGTGGGGAAGCAGACGAGATAGCGAAGGCATCGAAAGCAGAACGAAAATAAAATCAGACGGCCGCTTGGAGAAACGCGGGGAATCAGACGGCAATATGCCCCTCCTGCCTCAAAACTGGAAATCTGGACTAAATTAGCCTCATTGCGCAATAAAAATTCCAAAAATAGCCTCATAAGTTCAAAAATTCCAAAAGTAGCCTCCCTCTAGCGAGGCTGCCGTCGGACAGCGGCAACCTAATTCTTCTGTCGGACGGCGGCAGATATCTTGCCGTCCCGGCAGCAGCAACCAAGTCTTCTTGCCGTTGGGGCAGCGGCAGAAGATCTTTGCCGTTGTCCCGTGGGCAGCACCTTAATCTTGCCCACAGTGGGGCGGCGGCCTTGTGACCCGCGGCCGCGTGGTAGGCCTATGTGACCCGGACCCGCACCCAGCTGCCGGCGCTGCAGCGCGTCTTGCCGAGGCTGGCCGGCGCTGCTGCTTGGCTGTCTGCACGTGACGGCGCTGGCGCCGCAGCAGTATGTCGCCGAGGCTCGCCGGCAGCGTGCGCCGGGGCTGGCCGGCGCTTCTTGCAGCGGCAGCGCCAGCGCTGCGCCGGGCACAGCCCCGGCGCTTCTTGCGTGCCCGTAGCATAGCGCCTGAGGGCTAGGCCGGACGGCTTCGGCGCCTATAAAGGAGGAGCGGTGAGGAGCCTCCTCGCGGCTCGTCGCGACACGGTTGGAGTGGAAAAAATTTTGTGAAAAAAAATCTACGAGTCGGAAAAATCACGAGCACGTAGAAAATAAGCTTTGAAACTGCTGCGAGCACCTAGAAAGGTAAATGTCATTCGCATTCAATTAGTATTATCGGTAGTTTTAGCAATGTGATTAGGATGCAATTAGATGAATTATAGCTTGAGTAGTTTTAGTTGTGTAGTTAGTTTATTTTGAAGACCTAGTAGTTAACAATGTCATTATCTTGTAATTAGTTGACTTAATGGACATGTTGCTAGTAGTGTTGTAAATTTCCTTTCGAATATTTTATAGTTTCATGAACTTGGTCATAAAATAGCAAAATTTTGAGGTCATTAAGCAAAATAGAAATAGACCCATTGAGCGCTTTGTATATGTACTCTTGATCGGGCATATCGCGTTCGGTGCATGCACTACACATTACACCGCTAGAATGAGAAACTGCGCACCTCTCAGTAAGTTTTAAATCTGAAATTTAATGAAAAAGAATACCTTGTCGTGGACCACACATGTCTTTGGTGTAAGTTAGGTCTAACTCGGGTATGGAAGCGTAGAAATGCAATAAGAATTTACGAAGTGAATTATTTTGCCTTTGTAATATCGAACTAGTTAAAAATTTGTAACTATGTAGTACCACGAAATTTACGAAGTGTAACATAGAATAGGCTATGGATTATTTATACTAGAAATAATATTAGCTTGGACATTTCATTGATAGAAAAATCATACGAACTCCAATCGGGATTGAAAACATATGCGACAAAGCGTTAGGTATGCATTGGGCATAACCAAATTTGTAGAAGCGTTCATTACGATAAAAAATCCATAAATAATTCGATGGTTTCATATGCACATGTGTTAGGTACTTTATGGCGGAAATTCAAGATCATTCGTGTTCCACGGGGGCGGTCTCGTCTGTGACGGACCGTCTGGTGCGGACATCAAATTGTCACCGCACCGCGTGATCCGGCGCCGACTCACGAAGGACATGAGCCTCTCGGAGCTAAGGCGGTGCGTGCGATCGCGTTCGATCGCGCCCTTTGGAAGGAAGAAAGCTGCGCATCGGCGTTGTATGCCTCGGTGGTGGGTGGTGCGGCGAGACCGTTTGGCAACTTATGAAGGTCACATGTGGCGCTTCATGGGCCAACTACATGGGGTTGTTTGCAACCCATTTCTTTGCGATATATGCGCGGCCGATGGTCTCGTTCGATTCTTGGAAACGCGGGGACATCGGCGCGGGTGGTTCCGATGAAGGTGAAGGCTGGCGGTGAGGAGGAGCTTGCGTTGATGCGATTCGGAGGAGGCGTGGGCGATGGAGACACGAGGCGTGCGGTCAATTTTGAGCCCAACGAAGGCGGAGAGATGGTGGTCGGCTCGTATTGATTGTCACGAGTACGACCGACCGGTGGATGAGGTGGAAGCGAGGAGGGCGTCGAAACAACTAGTTCGGAAGGCGGCGAAGGCGGAGAAAGGCTGCTGCGGGGAGGTGCGATTGGTGGTTTTGTAACCGCGACATTGCTTACGTCCCCTCACGATTGGGCGATGTTGCGATGACATATTTGGTTACGCCACGTCCGGAGGGTGCGGAGTGGGGTTCCATGAGGACACCCTGCTCGTAAACGGCGCTTTCGACAAGATCGCCGCACAACAAGCTATTGCAAGATACGCAGTTAACATCGGACGGGACGTATCGGTGCGAAGGTCCAACCCGACACGTACATCGTCGGTGTGTTGATGAATCTGTCTTGGCAAGGTCGTGCGCAGAGGTTCCGACCGTTGCCATGGGCTTCGGATAGCGGTCTTTGAAGGACCACACATGCGAGTTAGTGAGCGCTACGAGCACCGCAACATGGCGTCCTCGTATGTTGCCGACGATAAGCCACCTCGTCATTGCAGATGTGTCCATTTCGCCAAAGCTCCTGTGGCGGATGTTGCCAATATGGTGGGATTCCTGTCGGCTACAAGGCGGCATGGCGTGCGTAAGCGAGGTTACGAGGCGAATGTTCGGCACATTCGAAGAGGCTTACAACCTAGTACCAAGATTTCGCATCAAATCGCGGAATCTAATCCGGGACGTCGTAAACAAGCTTGGCGGGTGCATCCGAGCGGAGGGCCCAATTGTTTTGTTCTTGAAAGGGTCTTACGGGCCTTAGTCGAGCGATCGAAGGGTTCAAACATTGTCGTCCGTGCTCACGATGGATGGTACCTTCCTATGTGGGAAATGCAGGGTACCATCCTCACTGCCGTTGCGGCCGTCACGAATGACCGATTAGTCCCGTGGCGTTCGCAATTGTTGAGCGAGAACACGGAGAAAGTGTTTGTGGTTCTGTGCAATGTAGAAGCGGTGATCGTGCAAGATCGGCGGATGTATGTGTCATCTCGGATCGCAATCTTTGGCTTGTTATCTGCGTTGTGCATGATGCAAAATGGGGCCATGCCGCCGTACGGTGGAGCGATGTTAGGAGCCGTTGGTGCATGAGGCATCTCGCGCCAACTTCCACACAAGGTTTGAACAAGGACCTCATGAAGATGTTCAGAAGCTCGCATGCGAGAACCAAAGGAGGAAGTTGAGCGGTGTGGAGCGGCTCGATGAGGGCAGGGAAGCATGTAAGGGACTCGGCGCATGCGAGGCGGCGGCTAGAGGGTCCGCGAGTTGGGGAGTTCACACGATGGGTTAACTCGCACGACACGACACGGAGAAATGGTCCCTGCCGCACGACACGGACGGTGCAAGATGCGGGATCATGGCGACCAACATGTCGGAGGTGTACAATGGTGTCTTTGAAGGGTGTCCGATCTCTGCCGATCAACTGCGATCGTGGAGGAGAGCTGGAACCGTACCATCGGATACTTTGTCCATGAGCCATGATGGCCAAGAAGCATTTGGAGGGCGGAAGCAATTCTCGAAGTAATGCATGCCTACATGGAGAATAAGATCGGCAAGGCTCGATCGCACACCGCTCGTACCATGGATGGCGTCGGCGAAGTTCGAGATCGGGCTCGTGGAGAAATGCGTGATGGGCCATGTTAGGGGATCGTGGCAGTGCGCACGATTGGTGAAGAAGCGTCGTGCACACGCAACAAGCGCGCAGCTCTGCACAAACCATGCTCCCATGTGTGCGCGGCATGCGCGGCGTGGCGGCAAGCCTCGGGCGTTACATCTCCGAGTACTATGACATCCACCACTGTATGCAACTTGGAGTCTTGAGTTCCATTCATACGGGTGGACACGCACTCTGAGGACCTTTGGTGGGACGGTGAAGTGGGTGCCCGAGCGCACTAAAGCACCCGGCCGTGGAAGGCAGCGAGCCCCGACGCATCCGGAGCGACATGGGCGGACGACGGTAGCGAACGCGAGTTCGCCGAACCCGTTGCGGTATGCAAGGCGTTGGGCACTCCATCGGCATTGCCCAAGCAGACCGGCACAAGCGGTGCACCGTAGTGAGGAAGATGTAATTACTACGTCGTGATGTCGCTTGCTTATTTCAATGTCTTTGATGGACTCATTCTTTGTTTATCCATGCCTTTATGTAGTACTTGTTAAGTTGTCGGGTTTATCCATGATCATATTGTATTGTTGAATTTTTTATCGTATGTCTTGCCTTATTTTCTGTGTCACATAATATGTTTTACATGCGTGCGACATGTTGTTTCTGTTGGCGAGGAGATGGCGCGAGCTCGATTGGCAGCAGCGTCTGTTGCTCGACCCACGCCAGGATGTGGGACACCGTTGCGGGCGTGGTCTGCCGGCGTCGGCCCTCGAAACTGGTCTGGCGCCCCGAGAGAGATGGCCCCTTGGCGGCGCGAGACGTCCCGAGCCGGAGGCCGGGCTCCGCCCCTCGCCGGATGTTGGACCTCCCGCACGCAGCTGCGGCTTTGACGCGGCACTCATGCTGCGCTCGTGGACCGTTGGAGACCGGAGACTCACACCTTCCACTTCCGATGGGGAGATGACCATTACTACGGAGGGCGTGTCTCGCCATGGTCTACCTCTTCGTGGTCTTCGGTAGTGCCCCCTCAGAGGCGATGGTTGGAAGGTCCGTTTGGTCGACAGATTTGGTGACCGGTTCTGCGAGCGTGTCGGGTGTGCCACATTCTGGCTGCGGCGGTACATGATCTGCCCGAGCATGCGACTCGGGAGAAGTGAGGACACATTTAGTCGCGTACTGTTGTTCTTGTTCGGATGGATCTGTTTCCTACCACGCAGGAGAGCTGCGTGTACCGAGCTACATCCATCCGCACGATCTCAGGCGGGCGCTGGCCGACGAGGTTCCACGATGCGATTGGGGCTCTGCGGTGCTGCGCCACCTACAGGGTTGTGTGGCGCTTGTCGGCAAAGACGGGCGAGGAGCGATCCTCGCGGTGTGCTACGCCCTCCTCGATTATGGTCGTGGAGCACTTTCCGATGGCCGGCCGTACTTCCGCGCAGCGTGCACCCTTACCGAGTGACCACCGAGCTTTCTGGGGGCTGCTGCGAGGGGCGACCCGTCGGCAGACCTCGATGGGAACACGTTGGACACGTGCTACCTAGGGTGGGCTAGGGAGAGACCGGCGCGTATACCCGAGTTCCATAACCTTTTCGAGACTCTCCACGAGGCGAGGTCATCGGTGGCCATGGGCGGCCACCGTTCCTTCACGACACGGCCCCGCCGGATTATCGTCCAGTGCAACTGGACGAGGCACTCTGGATGACGACATCACTTGGTCTTCGCACATGGTCGGCGGTACAACCCGCGCGGGTCATGAGGCAGTCGGCCTTTACGGGGCGTGTCCGCCTTGGCTCATCGAAGCTATAGACCGTGAAACCCCAACACAATGGATCGTATCATAGGCGCGATCGCGCGCGATGCGCGAGGATGTAAGTTATGCGATTAGATCCATAACTTGTGGTCGCCATGGCGGCGTTCACGTCGCGACATCGCACGTGGCGGGTACCTTCCACCACCTCCGCCCTCCGCACCTCGTCGGCAAGACCGCCCTCCATACGCCCGTCGCACTCGGAGTCGTCGAGCTACGATCGCTTCGGCCCGACCCGCCTCGAGCCACGGGTATGTCATCATCACCGGTTCTTGTCGTGAGTACCTTTCCATACACTCATTTGGACGTATCGACATTACCCTTTATTCTTGCGGCGATTGCGAGGGGCGGACTCTGCTGCAACCATCGTCATCACGGAGGAGGCGCAAGATCGACTTCTTCGCACGGCGTTCAATCACACCTCCGGGAGCGCGACCGGTGGTTGGCGACACGTCACGGAGGTACACCGTGCGACACTACGGCTCAGGCGGCGGGGAGGGTCCTCGTCAACACAGCGACCTACTCGGTACCGTGAGCGTACTAACACCAATTTTCCGTCGTACAAAAGCAATGACTAACTCACCTGACGCTTCCGCGAGAAGAGCACCGATGGGTGGGCGACATGCTCGGGCCTCACCGGACCGCCACGATGAGATCACCCGGTCGCCTCCCAGACGGGCCCCTACTACGGCCTTGAGGCGTCGCCACTCCCGGACGAGTTCACATTCCACGAGGATCATCTCGTCGTCCGACAGCGACACGACCATGCGCCTAACTAATTTCATGGGCGTGTAAAACTTGTTACATAATGCCATCATGCATCTCGCCTTTACGATTTATGTAATGTCCATGTACGTTACGACTATTAGATTTATGTACACAACATGTTATCTCAAATATTTAGTACTAACAACAACTGTAACTCCCGATTTAAACTTACTAAACCTTAAATACATAACGCAATGCTGCCCCACGATACCTCCTCGGCCCTGCTACCTCGCGGACGCGAATTTTCTTCAACCAAATTATAATTTACCAACAGGCTATATATATGCATGATTTGGCTTCCATTCCACTCACTCTTCATTCCTCTTCTCCTTCCTCCCAGTCTTAAACGGGATGTCTACGGCTTCATCAAACTTTCGAGTGAACAGGCAATTAGAAGCACTAAGACAGCACTTGGATTGCCCTCGTTGCAGGGATCCGGTGAATGTGTTCACCTCCCATACGCCAACGAATCCATCCCGAGTGTTCATGAAGTGTTCGAATGTTACGGTAACTTATGTCTGATCATCCCCATTGAACTTCTTTCCAAACATCATATTTTTCACTTGTATTCCCAATTATTTTTATAGAACACAACATGTCGGTTCTGGCTGTGGGCTGATGAAGCAGTGCCAGACGTTCGAGGCATTGCAATGCAAATTGCAGCCTTGCAAGAGGACACACATCGTGTGGTGCATTTAAATCAAGTGCCTCGACCATCGGATGAACCGACGGAAAATAAAGATAATGTTCTTAAAATTTGGATGAAAGGATGGGAAGGGTTGAGAAATCGCTCTGAAATTAGTTAACATGGCGGTTTGGTAATTTTTCTTCTATTATTTCTTGTTCTTGCTAAGTAGAAGTTCGGTTTAATAAGATTGTAATATCCACTATTTATCTATGCATCCCCGCACTCGTGATGTATGCCTTTGCGGTGTTGTGGTACTAGTTTGTATCAAGTATGCATCTATCTAATTCCGTTGTGGACACTTGCGTGTGATCTAATTTGCGGTACTTCGATTATCGTTCATGAAATCTGAACTCCGCGGTGCGGGAGTACCGCTCCAAACATGGCGGTAAGGACCACGCTTGTAGAAAATCAGCTAAGTCCCAAAGAGTGCTCTTTGTAAAAAAGCGTTCGCGGGATTTTGGAAGTTTCTGCGAGAGGTACTTCGCACTTATATCGTCGGAACTACCGATCATCCTAACAAAGAAGCAAAAAGCGGATGGCTTTCAAAACAACTTCAATTGCAAAACAAATTTACGGCTTTTTGGACCGAAATGGCGGATTCTCTGCGAGCAAGGCGTGACAACTCGCTGCGTCGCCCGACTTTTGAGACCGAAATAGCGGCCTCGCCTCGCCCGACTTTTGGTGAAATAGCAAAGACTCTGCGAGTAAGGCGTGACAACTCAGCGCCTCGCCCGACTTTTCGGATCGAAATAGCGGCCTCTGCGGTCATAGGCGTGACAACTCACCGCCTCGCCGACTTTTGAGACCGAAATGGCGGCGCTCTGCCGCCCGGCTTTTGACCGAAATGAGCGGACTCTGCGAGTAAGGCGTGACAACTCACCGCCTCGCCCGGCTTTTCAGATCGAAATGAGCGGCCTCTGCGGTCATAGGCGTGACAACTCAGCGCCTCGCCCGACTTTTGAGGCCGAAATAGCGGCCTCTGCGAGCAAGGCGTGACAACTCTTTGCAACAACCGGACAACACTCGCCTCCGAGCTTTTCCTACCAAAAATAAAGCACTTACAAAGGGGCCATGACTACTCTCGCAGAAAGATTAGACAACACTCGCCAACCACGTCATGCCAACCCTCTGGCTTATAAAAGGTGGTGCAAGTCATCTACGAGAGAAAACCACACAACCAAACCAAACACTACACGAGCTTGCTTCACCACGCGGGATGGACAACCTCAAGAAGCAATGGGGCGAGATCCGTGATCTAGCAAGGGCTTCAACGGCACGGGCGAACAAGCTAGGGTCTGCTGAGGCCGGTCAAGAAGCGGCTTGCCGGGATGGCGCTCTCGCAATGAAACCCAGCGTACCAAAGCAACCCTGTCGAAGCGTTCCAAAGCGAGCCTTCGCGCGCACACCCGCCAGAGGAGACGCGCCATCTGTTGGTGCAGGACACATGCAAGTTCTTCAAATCCAAGCACCAGCTCAGCCTCGGCATGCGTTACTGGGGATGTCCTAACTACTCCTCTGACTATCCCGACCGCCGTTGGGATACGAGCAACTATCGGCAGCCGGTAAGGAGTACTAACAGTAATATATCGTACCAATTCTCTTTTCAGAGTATGCACTAACAATCTCTCCCGTCTACCGCGATCCGGAGCGCTATGTGGCTTCCGCAAGTGGATCGACCTAGAGATCCACCCACACGACCGATGGCGGCTCGACTCGAGGAGTGGAATGCGAAAGGGGACGCGATCCGGAGGAGGATCGTCGGGTGAAGAACAACGAGCGTATCCGTCGGAGACTCGGGCCCATCTCGAGCGCGCAGCGCGAGGAGCGCGAGGCACGCGAGAGAGCGAGAAAAGCGGAAATGGCGGCGAGGGCGAGCGGCGGCGAGGACTACAATGCCGAGCTCGCAAGAAAGGGCAAATGGCCCCGGTCCACGCAGATAGGTCGGGCTAGTCCGTAGTAGACCCCCTCCTATTCGCCATGTTTTAGCTATCCCCTAAAGGCATGCGTACTTACATGGTCGGAAGCTCGTGTCGCGAGTTACCAAGTAGTAGTAGCGTCCAACCCCTTTACACGATAGGATTCCTACGCCGGAATCTCACAGGACCCCCCGCCGACTTCCAAAACCACACCACCACACGCCTTGTTCTATTCGAGCTCTTTGGACGCTTCTAGTCATCCTTCTCACCATCTCTCCCACGCGGCATCGGAATCGCTCTCCTCACTTGCACACATCGCCGCTCCGCTCGCATCCATGGTACTCTCCTAGCTCCGACCCCAAACCCTAGCTGCCCCCTCCGCTCCTAGCGCCATTCGTCTCACTCACCTCACCTCATCTCTCCATCTCCATCTCCTGCAGGACTCCTCCCCGACCCCGACCCCTGCCGCCGCCGCGCCGATGCTGGCCGCCGCCCCGCCGCTCGATGACTGCCTCCGCCTCCTCCGGGGCGAGCGCGACGAGCAGAAGTTGGCGGGCCTCCTCATCGCCGCCAACGTCTGCCGCGCCGGCGACGCTGCCGCCGTCGCCGAGGTCTACCGCGCCGTTGGGCCCCGCTTCCTCCGCCGCCTCCTTAACACCGGTAAGCGCTAGGAAAAACGCGCGCCTCGAGTGGTTCGCCTGTGGGAGTGGTGGCTAGGCTTCGGCTTTGCGGTTTGCCTTGTCGCCTGCGTCATTGGGTATTGCTTTGTGGGCGCAGGGTTGGGAAAAGTAGAGGGCGGGAAGGAGGAGGAGCGGGAGGCGTACCTGCGGCTCGCCGCGACGGTGCTTGCTGGGCTCGCGCGCATCCCAGAGGTTGCGGCCGACGAGGGGGTCGTCTCTACTGTGCCTCTCATCGCCGAGGTCGTTTCCAAATCGTAAGAAATTTCGCTCTCTATTACTTTCCTATACTCATGCAAGGTAACACTGATGCAATTGAAGTCGTACACGTTGAAACATTTTGTAGTTTTGCAGTGCTCGCCAACTAAGTAAAACTGTGCAATCCTGTCAGAATCTGTGAAGAGCTTAGGCCAACTGCTTAACTTTACTAACTACTTTGGATACTTGCTTTGCAAAGCACATTTGCTGATGACTGTAGCCAAATCATGTGCAGGTCTGATCTGACAATTACCGAAGAATGTTTTGAACTTCTGTTACTCATTGCACTAGCCTCCGAAGATGGGGCTTATAAGTTTTGTGAGCCTGGAGTAATGAACATGCTCTTCCTTCAAATCTCAAGCTTTCCAGATGGTATTGATTTTTTGTTGTCAGTTTGTTGTTTTCTTAATAATTTCATCTCTATACTGTGCTTTTGATCAGTCCTTCGTTTATCCTACTGGGGAATGGTAACAGTGATATTTGTATATGACAGACCTTAGATTCCACATTTTAAATTTGTGTACTTGGATGGCTGATGGATGCTTTTGATACTCTGCTTTGAAAAGTGGGCTTGAAAGTTCAACGTAGATGAACAATTTTCACGGTATATTGAATCAGTGTTCTAGTTAGCAGTCACACTGTTGGTACATGAATTAGAGTCATGAACTTGCAAAACAGAATTAATCAATAAATATTTGCTGAAGTTGATTGGTGAATACCATTAGATATTAGTGTTCAATAACACATTATATTTTCCTGAGTTAGATTGAAAGCTTATGCAGTTGCTTAATTATTTTGTTTGTAGGCTCAAGGTGCTTAGAGCTTGCCACTCATCTAATGCAGTTACTTGTTCATAAACTCAGAGTAGACAACATGAGTGTGGACAAACTGCAAGGCATGACAAGCATGGTATGGATGACATTGGAATCTTTTGCCTGAATCTTTCTATGCTTCTCGTTTCAGCATTGCTAACTTGATTATTTGATCTACAATTTTCATTGCAATTCAGGTGACTTCTCTTGCCAGGCATTTTGCTGTTCTTCATACTGCAGTTAAATTTAAATCACTGCACATGCTTACCACCCTCCTATCCCAAAAGGAATCTGTAAGAATTACCTTTTTATTCCTCCCTTTTGTTTTATTTTAAGCGTGGGAACGTGTTTAGTTATACATGCTGTTTGATGAGTTCTTCCTAACGATTTTAGCTTAACTCCCTTCTTTTTATTTTGTTGTTGGAACACTAAAGCCACTTCATGGTGCTTTGAGATCAATGTCATCCACGATTTGGGAATCTCACATCAGAGTTGGGATCACAGCTGTTCTCCAAAACCGTGTTGGTATGTCTGCGCTTCATATTTTTAAATGAAGCAGTATCTGTTGCTAGACTATTGTGAAGTTATAATTCATTGGTTAAGTTGATAAAATAGCCTTTACATCATATGTTTAAGAATCAACTGCATTCACCAAGGATGAAAGTGCTAATATGGTTTGCTTTGCTACAACAACTATTCTATACGAATGCAGTAAAAGTGATAATCTATAATTTGAGATGTGCTGAGATCTATCCGTTTTCTTGGAAATTTTTTCTGTTTTAGTTGTTTGCCTCCTTTATTATAGGAGTGTAGCATTTTCTTGTATTAGTAGATTTATTAGTTTACATTTTCCCTAAGCTGCAAGGCGGTTTATGTAGATTGCCTGGAGCAGCAGAACTGTAGTATATGCTAATTCGAGAGTACTGTGAAAGGAAATTCTTTAGTATAAAAGAATGAAACTTAACTAGCATTAGTATTCCCCTTCTTTTTTGAGATGGTCCTTGACATTATAACTTTCTCCACTGGTCAGTATCCTCCGAAAAGCTGCAAGCTCTTCTATTGGCGGAGTGCATGATGTCTATACTAGGTGAGAATTGGTTGTCAGAAGATTATAAAATCCCTGATAATCAGAATGTGATGCCTGTTGACAAGTAAGTTTTACATCATGTCCTGTATCCTGGTGGAGGTACCTTTTTCATTGGTATAACGACTTGTGATTTCTGCAGATTTGTACTGCTTGTCCTAGAATCTGCAAGAGTTGAAGTTGCTGTCCTTCTAAATGAACTTGCTTATTTGAAGTATGAGTCATCAAAAAATTCTCAGACAGATGATGCCATCAGGCAGAAACAGATAAACCTGGCTATATTATTTTCACTAATAGAAAGAATAATCAAAATGATATCAAATGCCAGTTGTGGTGAAGGTATGTTTACCATCTTCTTGACTATTTTTGGTTTCATGGGCTGCAAACCTCTCTCTCTAGCTTGTAGCCGATGTATTGTGTCTGTTGATGCAATAATAAGATGGTAACCCTCCATTTCTGAGTTTCTCACAAGGGCATTCCATGTTATATGTCTTAGGCTCTTAGCACTTCAAAAACATACATGAGCATGCACATGTACATGCGCTGCTACATGGTAACACAGCACTTATAACAATATCTAAACAAAGGGAAATCACTTCCTGAAAGTGTAAAAGAGTGGATCAAATACTATTGGATCCCCAGATGTGCTAATTTAGCAGCACATTCAATAGCATCGTGGTTATTAGTTCCATGACTTCGTCATCTAAGCTAAGCTCCATATGCTCTTGTTATTTATACCAAATTCTGGTGATGTATTCTGCAATTCATTATTTCATTTATGAACTTAAATTGCCCAACCACTTTGAATATGCTGGTATTAACACTAGTTTTGCATGGTACTGTCTGAACTCTGAAGTTTCAGGGTGAAGCTAACACTTCTTTTGTAAGATGTTGCCATTTCCTCTTCTATATTTGCTACCCTTCAGTTTTCGCTTTTTCTACCCTTTGTGGAAGTTTGTAGTCATTGGCCAATAGCAAGCCTACCAAATCTAAAAACTGTAGTCCTCCCCTACCGTTCTCCTTGAAAAAAGATTTTAAAACTGTATGCAGGTGCACCAAGTCAGACTATCTGTGAGAGCACCATTATGCAGGCTGTAACAGGATTAAATGAAACAATCAATTTAGTTTTAGACTTTCTGCAGGATTCAAAGGTACATATTCTGATCAGCCGATTATGATCATTAGTATTGGAAGATATCTTACAGGATGAAACATGACAGGATCATGGACAACGGAAAGGTGATGATCTTTTGGCAGCCGTGAGAATAGTAGGAAGGTGTGCTACTCTTATTATTGTTGGTCAGTTTATGGATTCTTTATGTGCATTTTTGTTTTGTTGAGAGTTGCTCCTTGGAGATAATAGTTTGACACAATTATTATCATGTTAAAGGTCCATTAGCTGTCACTTTTATAAACACTAGTTCCTCCACCTGCTTGTGCTGCTCATCATGATGAACTATTTACTCATTTTAACATGGTAGACAGACTAAGTTGGTTTTGACTTTTTAGTTTTGACCATGTGAAACAAATACATCTACACTTTGGCCACTTCATATTTCTTATGCACATCATGTACATATGCTGTTAACCTAGTGGTTCTTAAAGAGTGAACCGTCTAAAACAAGCTCCTGTAGAATATATGCTGTCTTTTGTTTGAAAACCACATTTACACGTTACTCTGTTGCAGTTATCTGGCAGAGGCGCCATATGCCTGCAAGGAGAAGACTGGACATCTATTGGAATTTATCTTTTCTATCGAAGGACAAGATGAATCAAGGTTGCTTCTCTATTTTGTGCTCCGCAGATGTAGATGTCTTCTTTTGTAATGCAATGTACCGATGATATGAAGTTACACTTTTGCACACAGCCCCTTGTATTCTATTGTCTTCATGCTTCCAATGCTATCCCAAATAACAATGGAGGCTGATGGATGTAGAACTTTGGCATCATTTGGAGGCTATAAAACAGTAAGTAGGCTTATTTCTTATTCAACTTCTGGAACTTGATTGTCGATTCCCTTGCTATTCGTTTCCACAAATTAATTAGCAACTTACTGGCTAGCCTTGTTCATCTTGCATGTCCCTTGACATTTTCTCTCTCCTGTCAGCATGTTATTGTTGGAGTGTAAAAGGTGCTTTACTTTCTGTCAATTGGAGTCTCTATTCAAGATGAATATGAAATAGAGCTCTCAAGAGCTAATATTCAGTGATTATATATTATAGAATGTCATGGCATAACCATTCTAGTTGCTTGTAGGTGCCAATAAATTTTGATGCAAGGCTTACTGATTGAAATGAATCCACAAGATAGCTGCATTAACTTCGTCAACTATTAACAGAGACATTTTGCATATCAGAGGTATCATTAAGCTTTTTCCTGAGATTGTGGACAATTGATCTGGCTATGTTTGTCTTTACAGGTTATAGACTGCCTTATTAAAATGACTGAGCAGGATGGAATGATGATCGACAACAGTAGCATGTTTTTGGCATGTGATACCATCATAAACTTTATGTCAGATGTGAGTACATTGTTTGAAAGTCTCTATTTTGCCTAACATGAGAAACGATAACAGTTTGTTGGTACTTTTGTAGAGAAAAAATGCTCATATTCCAGTGGAGTCTTGTTTTGTTCGCCTCTTACAAACACTTGTTACATGGGCTGGTATTGGTATATTCTGATCCTAATTTCTTTACATTAACTGAAATAGGTATCGTTGAGCGTCATAAATAATTAAATTGACTACTTTATTTATTGATGCTCTTCGTGTGCTGATCAATAACTATCACTATGTGTGATTGCGCATAGCCACCACAGATGCTTCATCAGTTATCATGACAGCCTCCAGCTTATGCACAATGGTGTTGGACTTAACATCAGAAGAGTTTCTGTTGAGCTGCTCTGATTTTGACTCCAAGACACTTGGGAGTTTGTCTGAGCTCATTGTCAGAAGTTTGCATCAGGTAATTAGTGACCGCATCTCTTTAATAGGATTATATCCTTCAGGGAGGTTCTACTCTACAATGGAACTTTTGTCCTTCTGATTGTGCTGGTATAATTATGGTTTTGTGTATCGATCTGCAGGATATCCCAGACGATGACAGGGAACAATTCAACCAAAAGCAAATCATTGTATCAGGTAAATGCGCTAATCCGTTAACCTAAAAAAAAACTGGAGAGATAGCCTCATTTGATATGTGTGAGCTGAAACATTATTATCTATTTTTTGGTACTGTTTGCAGGTTATAAGCGGTGGGCTGATCGATTTCCACATGTTAAAAATGTTGTACAGCAGCATGTATCTCTGTGATCGTCAGTTGATCCTCTCCACCCCAAGGGTTGTTCTCTCTTGTGAATGAGAACCCGCAAACGGGAACCTAAAGTGCAAGTATGAGCGGTCATCATGATTCATGAACCATTCACTCCCTTTGTCCATTATTTACATGTGACCTGTCGCTGATGTGCTGTTGATTAGGGGATTTTAGGTTATGATAATTCCCAAATGGCAGCTCACTGATTCTTGTAACCAACCGCCTAACAAGGAGAGTACACCGATATGGATAAGTAGGGATGGCATTGTATGCATCCAAGTAATCGTCAGTAGCGAAGCAAGTGGCACATTATTTATCAGTGCACGACACTGGAATACATGACTAGGCTGGGAGAGTCGCGGATCCCCCTTTTGTCTGCCATTTTGTACAGAATTCACCTTCTGTTCTGTTTAGTGTAACGATGAATATTACCAAGTAGCGTGGCACTGTAACAAAACGAAAGGCTTCTCTCTACCAAGGATGAACAACCGGAGGTTACCGGCTGTACCTCCCCAGACCAGTAAAAAAAATATTGATCCGAAAAAGTTCTATACTTAAAATTTAAAATTTGAATTTAAATCGATGAAAGTGATTCCGGGCAGTAACCAGTACCGATATTTTTTCTGTTTCCAATTTTCGAATCCTTGCTTTTTACTGCTGCATCAATGTGATTGTTTTGTTTCACATGTGCACTTACAAGCGGATTAGTTATAAAGAGAAGTCTAGTCTAGTCCTGTCCAGGATGGTCTGGAAACAACGGAATTGTCACCCTTGGCATCCGCATTTTCCAGTGACGTAAGAAGTCGTGAAATATTTCAACTTGAATGATGATATCATACTCAGCCAGCTCGCTGTGTTGGAGGCGACCTGGAGTGGAGGCTGGAGCTGGTTCATCCACGAGGATACTTGCCTCCGATTACTTTATTTTTGTTTACTTTGTGCATCGATCCTGTATAGAAAATTAGCATCCAACGTAGAAATTTCTACCGTAAAACAAGGGCACGCCACGAAAGCACCAAACCGTGGAAGTGATCACGCGGTCGGAACCGAAGAAGTTTACGAATTTGTCAAGAACTCGAAACTATTGTGTAACAACTACACAGAGTTCGTCACCAGCTAATGCACTCGATGACACCTGAACAACATAGCTGAAATGCTACACAAACAGCTACTACCGCACAAGCTGCAAAACGGATTTGCATTCAGCTTTTGAAACCTGTGTATTTTTGTTTGAAACGCTACAAAACGGATTGCTACACGAAATGCTACACAAACAGCTTTCGATGACACCTGAACAACATAGCTTTTGAAACGGATTGCATTAGTACTATTGCTATTATTAGCATCATAAATCTAGTTAATTTTGTTTTTAAGATTACTACTTATGTATGTTTTTGAGTTTTCAAAACACACTTTCCATTATTAAGATACCACATTTAGTGTATTTTCTATTTTATTTTTGTTCCCGTAATTTATGTATCAATGTGGATTGCACATGATATTTAAATATGTATTTGTTAACTCACCTCATGATAACTTTGTCCCACTAGCACTTCTACATTTTCGTCCTGCGTATGCCACTGTTGCAATACATGCGCCAAGTTTGCAGATTTCATGCACATACATTCTTCTTTTCTTTTGAGAAGCAATGCAAAAATAATCTAAATTAAAAGGAATAAGTCCATTTTACTCCTTCCAACTATCAGAAAAGTTTGATTTCCCCACTGAACTTTAAAATCAGTTATTTAACCGTTTAAATTTGTGTAATCAGATCACTTAACCCCTTACGCCGGTTTGAATAGGTGGTTTTACACACGTAGCCAGATTTATCCAAATCAGCGTGTGTTTATCGTCCTGTGTGGCGGACCCGTGTGAGCTTTCTTCTTCTCCATCTCTCTCTCCACCTTATCTTCTTTCCTACGGCCAAATCCCCCACTGGCTCTTCTCTTTCCTTCTTTCTTCTTCATTCTTCTCCCACTTCCCTCATGCCTCCTAATGCTTCTCTGCTATCCCCAATCCTCCATGGTCTCTCTGTCTCTCTTGGCCGGTGCATGGCACCGCCTCCCTCTGCGCTCCATGGCGCCGCCACCGCCGGTTCGCTGGCATACCGCCGCTGCCCAGTGGCTCGCCTGTGCCCCAGCCCACGCCCTTGGCTCCCCGCGGTTCGGCCCCAGCTCGGGTTCGGCCGTCGCCTGGCCCACTTCTCCCTCAGCTCGCTCCTGCGTTGAGCCTGACCCGTGCGCCGCTCCTCTTCTGCTCGGACCCACGTCTTCTGCTCCAGCACGCTCGGCCCGATGGGACATCCGAATGAGGGCACACGTCTCCGCCCTCTCAGGCCACAGTGACACCGTCTGCTCGGTGCTCGCTCGCCCACGGATCCACAGGCCGTCACCGGCTCGCACGACGCAGCCATCAAGCTCTGGGCACCCTCTCAGGCCACAGCGACATCGTCAGGCGCCCACGACCGATCGCAGCCAATATGGCGTTGAATGTGACCGCATCCCTGTGCAGCATTTCGTCGAACAGCCTCTAGACGGGAGCCAAGAGGCCATGCTTGGTGTAGCGGGCGAGCAACGCGGAGGCCAGGACCACGTCAGAGGGCGAGCAACACAGGATGACAAATATCAGATTCGGCCATGTGTGCAAAACCACCCATTCTAACTGGCACGAGGGGGTTAAGTGACCGGATTACGCAAATGTAGGGAGTTAAATAGCCGATTTTGAAGTTTGGAGGGGAATAAATTGGACTTATTCCAAATAAAAACAACGACTGTCTTTAGAAGCCTTACCATGCATAACAGTTTTGACAAAGCATTGAGTTACTAGTTGAAACAAAACATATGAAGCATCGAAATTGGTCGCAAGAAAATGATGGGTATACCTGTCTTCCAAATTACTTCATACTATAGTTTCATAACTTCTACTAATATATAGCAACAGAAATTAACAGCCAAAGATTACTTCGAAGGCCGCGGCAACTTCATTCCTTTCAGACTGTCGGGGACTTCAGGCAAGCGGGAGTAGTGAACTGATCACTAGAAGCCTACAATGTTCAGACTCCAACTTGTGTGATGTACCAGCTCGGCCACTAATTTATCAGTCACACGAGTGCACTTTTGGGGTGTGAGGCTAGTGAAGCATGGGGCACGCGCAATGAAACGCATCCCAGCATCAGTTATCCTCTCGCTATCCGCAAGCTGGAGTGTCTCCAGGAATTGTGCGATGAGAGTCCCTCCATCCCCTCGTCGTCAAAATTGGTGGCGCCATTTAGCACAAGAACACGGATCGGACAGGACTGAATGAGCATTCCAATACCCTCCTGTGTGAAGCCTATCTGAGATGGAAACCTGGCATTGCAAAATGCAAAGGTGAGCTTAACAACACGAAATATTGTTGAAGTATAAGTGAATTGTTTGTTTTTCCGTATCAGTTTAACCTTTTGATTGAAAAGGTTGGTACACACAACTCAATAAGCATTGCATAGCTGAGGCATGAGCCAGAGTAAGATGCTTCTAAGGCTGCAGCAGCTCTGGAATAGTGCAATCATCTCGCTGTCATTTAGACCAAAAACATATTCCGGGCAAAGTTTTTCCAATGCTCTGCACTTCCTCGGGAGAAAACGAAATCCAATTTCTGGTTCAGTTATAATATGCGCCAACCTCAAATCCTTCAAATTCTCACAGCAGATATCATATCTATAGCCACGTATGCGGGATCAGGGATGGGTGAAGCCCCCATCGAGCGAGTTCGCGTAGATACTACTTGTTTCATTCTCCCTCACTCATCTCATCAGAAACGGGCAAGACGAAAGGGAATACAGGTCAACCCAAAGCCATACCTCAAAGAAATCAACGGCCGCGAGTTGGGGTTTCTTGGTATGGAATCAAGAAAAGGCGGCGTCTTTAGCACAAACGGGAGAAGAAAACAGCAGAAAAGAAGCAGCGGCGATCGTCGATTGGGTGGAGCAGCGAGGCAGGAGGACAGCTCCGCCGATCTCGACGGGATCGATCGATCAGGTGCCTCACGGCCTCGGCCCTCTCCAACGGAGAGTGCTAAAACCCTCGTCTTCTCGCGTACCGTCGCCGTCGCGTGACGATACAGCCACCATCACGAAGCGGCAGAGGATATTTTGGGTTGGGCTGGGCATTCTAACGGATATTGGGCTACTTTATCTTTACCTTTCCTTTTTTTTATTTCTTTTTGGAGAAATACCTGGTAGACTGTTACTGACTAGTGACTACTGAGCGGTGAACACTAGCAATAAAACAGTAGAGTAGTATATTTGTTTTAATTAAAATCAGGAGTGTTTTTCATACAATGAAATTTTGCAGTAACGAGATGCCTCCAAAAGAAGGGGGTAAAAAATTCTCATCCGTAGGCAGACGTAGACCTGTGCGTGCAGCAAATGCCAAAGAACACTTGACCATTTTGTTCACACACATAGCAAAAGATCATTCAGTTGAAGGTTCATGAGGAGCAGCACGCTGACGAGTGGTGCCGTCTTGCACGGCGGAGAGCGCCGGTCGTCGACGGAACTCCGTCGGCTCATGCCCGCGGCGCCACTGGCCAAGGACACCACTCGCGCGTCTACGTTTTCGGAGATGCATGTTGTTTGACTGATATCTGGAAATGTTCTTCGACATGCGTGATCATGTCGGAACTGAAGATGTTTGTGAAAAATTCAAGCTCAAAATTACTGTATAACAACAGCCACACACAGCTCGTCGCCAACTAGAGGGATCAGTAACACCTGAACGCCGCTCTTGTACTTTTGTACAAGCAAATCCATTGAGCGACACCCTTATTTTGGCATGCTTCCCTTTTATCCGGCTCGGGGCGCCAGCTTCTGTTGCCATGCAAGTGCCAAGTTTGCATATTTCATACAAATACATTTTTTTTCCTCTTGATAAGTAATGCAAATATAATCTGAATAGAATAACGAATGCCGTTAGAACTTAGAAGCATTACAATATGAAGCATCGAAATTGGTCTCAAGAAAATGACAGGTATACCTGTCTTGAAAATTACTTCCTAGTATTATAGTTTCAGAACTTCTTGCTAATATATAGCAACAGAAATCAACAGCCAAATTACTGCATAAATTTCATTCCTTTTAGAATGTCGTGGGTTTCAGACTGCGCCGAGTAGTGAACTGATTTGGCAGCCCCCTGCGCACCTTCCAAAGAGATCCTACGGCATCCTATAATGGCCAGAGACTCTAGCTTCTGTGAACGTACCAGCTCAGCCATTCCATCATCGGTCAAACGTTTACATTTGCGCAGTGTGAGATTTCTCAAGCAAGAGGCACGCGCAATGAAACTCATCCCAGCATCAGTTATTGCCTTGCAATCCACAAGCTCGAGTGTCTCCAGGAATTGTGCGGACGAGAGGCCCTTCATCCCTTCATCATCAAAACTGTTGGCACCATTTAGCACAAGAACACGAATTGGACAAGACTGACTGAGCGTTACAATACCCTTCTGTGTGAAGCCTATTTCTGTTGGGTACCTGGCAGAGCAAAATGTAAAGGTGAGCTCAGCAACCTGAAGCATAGGGCAGCTGAGAGCTAGAGCCTTAAGGTTATCATCTGTTAATGGCGTCCTAAATTGATAACTACAGTACAGAGGCACGAGCCGAAGTGAGATGTTTTTAAGGTTGCTGCAGCTCTGGAATAGTGCAATCATCTCGCTATCATTCAGGCCAATAACAAACTCCAGGGAAAGTTTCTCCAATGCTTTTCACTTCCTCAGGAGAAAACGAAGTCCAATTTCTTGCTTAGTTACAATATGTGCCAACCTCAAATCTTTCAAATTCTCACAGCAGATATCATAGCTATATGGGTAGTGAGATACATAAGCGGAATCACGAGCCCATGATAACCAGTAGTTTCCATTGATATCAAACTCAAACTTTTGGAGCTTCAGCCATCCTGGACCAAATTTTAGGAGGTCATGTCCAGCAGTCTTCTCCTTTGATCTACGCCGTGTATACGTAATGCCCCACATAACACCTGAACAGGTGGTATTAATCAAACAAAGACTAATTGCTCTAGCATGCCATACAGCTTCGAGGTTCATACATGATGGCATTAACAGAACAAAGTGAAAGAATCGAGTTCACCTACATAGATACTAGTTTCCTTCCCCCTCAGCCCAATCAAGAATGCGGAAAAATAAAAAGGAGCACCGGTTGACAGAACCCAAATCCGTACCTCAACTCAAAGGAACGAGGCAACGATCAAGAAAAGGCGGCGCCTTTAGCACAGCCGGGAGAAAAGAAGAGTGCAGAAACGGCGGCGATCATGAGTTGGGTGGGAGAGGCAAGGAACCCTCGTCTCGCATCGCGTCGTTTCTCGGAGTTTTTTTTAACCAAATTGGCACGGCTGCGCGCACCTTATAAGCAATAACGGAGCCCTTCGCGGCGTAATGCCAAATCTAGCACTAGCACAAGGGACAGGCCGAACGGGGACATGTGTTCATGTCCGTGGTCCTATCCGGGGGAGGCCATCTTCACCGTTGTTGTTGCGTGGTCCGAATGAGCGCCATCCAAAGGATTATTTATTGTACAACACTTTTTAAGTAGGATTATTTCTTCAGTCGCAATTAATTAAATAGGACTAGACAAAACTACTATTTACTTACAAGTAACTTATTTAACACTAATTAGGATGAGGGCATAACTCCTACATATATAACCATGTTTGTTATACTTGTTGTTCCAATTACAAGAACTCATACGCTCTACTTAAATTATCAGGTGAACTCGTTTTTACGAGCGACATTATATTATATGAACTATATGGTGTTGTCTAATGATGAAAATATATATTTGTGCAGCACCACATCACTTTTTGTCCAAACCAAGTAGGAGTTCGAGCTGGACAGCATTGGCTTCAAACGTGCATAACTTTCACATACGGAGTCCGTTGGAGCTCCACGAGTACTTGATAGAAAGTTTATCTCATCCTCTTTTCAACGGATTTGACTTCACCTCCAAATTCCTTCTGTGCGTACCGCAATCACCAAAAGAAGGTGATGCGTCACTAGTTTGGGCAATTGAGCCTTGTAATGCTTTGGCCCAAGGGGAAGGCGCCACCCTAGGCAGCTCGTACTATTTATGTATGAACAATACTATAAATAGTATTACCCCCTATTTTTTTAGTTATTTGCAGTTCCCTTCTCTATTTAAGGCGGTCGTACCCCTCTAGTTTTCTTGGATTTTATTTTTGTTTAGTTCGACTTCGTTGTAACTTGTATCTTCTGCATGTGTCGACTAGACCACTCAGTCAATATCCTTATTCTGAATCCCACATTATTGAGTATTTCAATCCTATTTGTAATTTTCAGATTGATATTTATCATGTTCTTACTTGTTCTTCGATTGCATGCAGGAATAGATCTTCGTGGTCAGATCGATCGAGCTTCTAGTAAAGTTGGTAACGATCTCGGAGTTGGTTCAGCGATCCGGCATATTGGTTGTGTTCGATTGGTAGCCGAATCGTGAGAGTCGTCTCCACCAAATCGAATGATTCTTCTCATCGAAAGATCGAGACACCCATTGTCGCATCAAATTACCCCTAACACAAATATGTATGACACATTACATACAAGTAAGCAATTAGCTACGAGTAATTGAATACGAATAATCAATAAATTAGCAACAATTTGATTACTTATCAATAAATTACTTACAAGTAATTTATTACATCCAAGTAATTCCCGTTGCATCAACGACGAGTGAATACTTACCTACAAATTAATTATGACCACGCAAAATCGGCCACTTAATTTGCACTAATGTAATTACCACTGATAAACTACCCGAAATTTAATTACAATGTATTAATTATGAATAATTAATAAATTAGTACTTCATTTCCACTAAGTAATTAGTATCGCTTACTTACCACTAGTTTAATTAACACTAACTAACTCCAACTAATAAATTACCGCTAATTATGTAACACCTCGTTTTCAGTCGATGAACAGTGTTTTCAATTTGCCAATTTGAATTCAAAAGCCCAAACCAAAATCTCTCAAAATTCGGATTTCAAACTACCAAATCCTTTCTTGGGCCTTGGCCCCTTTCTTTCCTTCCTCGCCCGGCCCAGCCGACCTTATCCATCTCTCCCTGGCCCAGCCGCCCCTGGCCTCCTGCCCACCCCTACCATCCCCCCTGGCCACTCCTCTTGCCACCCTGTGCGCACGAGCTCCGCGTTGCGCACGCGCCTCGCACTTTGCGCCGCCACTTGCACCCAGCTCCATCCCCCTAGCCTCTCCCCAAGTTCTTCCTCCCCCATCTAGCTATAAGAGAAGCTCCAATGCATTCCCCCTTACCATTGATCTCCTCTCCCACCATTTCTTCTCTATTGCCGAGCAACACCGGAGCCAGAGCTCACCTTCGGCCACGCGCCGCACTCCACCGCCGTTCAACCCCTTCGGTGAGTTTCTTCCCTGGCTGGCCCCGTCACCACGCGTCCCAAGGATTGAGGAAGCCATCCCCCACCTCCTCTCTTCCTGCCCGCCGCTGAGAAGCGCCGCCGCCACCACCCCCTTCTTCTCTACCCCGGCCGCCCTCGCCCCGCCACCACGGCAGCCCCCAAGCACCCCCGACCACACCGTCGGCTTCCCCACCCCCAGGCACAGCCCATGTGAGCACCATCTTCCTCCCCGTACCACCCACTCGCCGGCGCTGCATGTGCCCGTGGCACCACCGTCGCCCGCCCTCACCGTGTCACCGCTCCGGTGAGCTCCTACCCCAGCCAATTGCATCATCCGGTGTGCCTCCCCCTTCGCCTCTGGACGGCACCTTATCCACCGCCGTCCACCGACCCCCTCCGCCCTCTCTCTCGTTCTTGGTGAGCTCCTTGTGATCTGTTCTCCCTCATGCCCCCTTGCTCCGGCACAGAGCACCGCCAGACCGCAGTTCACCGCGCAACCGTGCCGCCGCCGCTCGTGGTACCACCACCCTTGAGGGGTCCCATTTTGCCCACTTGCTGGCACCGCCGCGCCTCCCTCTGCCGATGGTGATCCCCAGGCCGCAAGCCACCCGTGGCCTTCCTCTACCTGTCCTAGCTCAGGACCGGCACTGCGCATACGCCATTAACTCCCTAAATCCCTGTCCTTAGGGCTAAGCCATCATTAGCAGCGTTTAACTACGGTCTTAGGTACTATTGGTTTCAATGCCTTGTGGACCCGGTATTTTAATGCCGTGATTAACTCCAGTTTTAACGTAAACTATCAATGACATGTAAGACCCGAGGCATAGTAATGTGCAGTCAAGCTCCGGTGGACCCGTGGACCGTGTGCGCATGGACTTGGTCTAAGCACTATGGCGTGGATCGCACCCCTGTCTAGCGGGCCCCCAAGTCAGAGAGAGCTTATCTCTCCCCTCTTTCTTTTTCTCTGATTTATTCTAAACTCAAACTTCGGAAGCTTCGTTCCCCTCCGTTATAATTCCGAATTCACTGAAATTTATTTCTAAATTTGTCTAAATTCAAGATCTTACTAATGGCAGAGGTTTTATTTATTTTGGACTTCATTTGATATTTCTCTTGTATTTATTTTTTGGTTGTTTGTTGTTTCTTTTTCCAGCACGATCGTCCGAATAAATTTTGAGAACGCGGAAGGACCCTCTTGCCTTAGACCCAGAAGAGTCAATACTTTGATCATATTGAACATATATTTTATGCTAATTACATTCCTTTTAAAATATCAAATTGCCATCCTTGACAATTTAAATACTTAATCCTTGTCATTCTAGTAATTATGTGGTAACTACCGGCTATTGGTTGTACTCAAGTGACATGCTAGATTTGCTTAAGTACCAGGGTATTTATTTACCCGAACCATCATCTTTAAAATCATAAACTTATTTTGAGCAGTCATTGTGGGTAAATGACTGGAACGTTGATGCAATCTAATTTGTGTTTCTCAAAAACCCTAAATAACTTACTGTTACTATATCTGGTTCATGAGAATGTTATGATGGTGGTGGGTGCTGATGTAGCCCAAGAAAATGTTGGTACATGGTATGAACCGCCCAGATAACCCTACCTTCTTAATCCTGTGATGACCTCCTAATATAAAATAGTACAACTATAAGTCTATAATGGTGTCGACCTGGCTAAATAATTTATGTCCATCAGTACGGGTTGCACTAGGTAGATTACCTGTTACGCCATAGGCCTTCGTGGCTACGAGTTAGGGTGCACCGCTTACAACTCTGTGTGGGCGTAAGTCATGAAGGCGCAAGAGGGGGTCCGGGTAAGGGTTGACGCAGGTGTGGGAGTGTAACCCTTCTCAGGTGAAACCTTAGCGGGTATAACCAATACTGGGGGATGCATTGTAAAGGTATTGTGGTAATCCCCCCTTGATTCACATATCTAATGAAACGTGTGTACATATCACGACGATTATCTCTTGTGGGTAAAGATATACAACTTCTGTAGAGTATAAACTGTTCGAACTACCGTGTCCACGGTCAAGGGTAGGCATGGGAACTTACAAAAGTTAGTTCTATTTATAAAACTTTATGGGTAAGATGAAAACTCGTCGGGCCGTTGTGACCCTGGATTTGGATTTTCCTTGGGTAGTCCTACCCAGTGTTGTTAATAGGTGGATGGAACCTCAATAAAAAAAATAAGTATAAGGTGGAGGTAACCTCTATTGTTGTAAATATTGCATAATTAATCTCTTTAATAAAATATGATTTGGTCAAAATGCTAGGTGATGAGAATTTCTACCTATGATATTTGAAAATATTGCTTTAGCAAATAAAAGAACTCAAACCATCCTAGATAAAGCCTTGCATGTACAAATATTGCATTGTGTATTGGCTCGCGAGCACAGAAGTTGTGCCCATCCTCGCTCCCCCCCCCAAACCCTTTAGAGTTCGTGGATTAAGATCACTATGCATACTACGAGGATCCGGACGTTGAGGGCCACGGAGATGATGACGCGTAGTTTAGTTTGTAGTTGCTCTAGTCTTGTCTCGGTCTAGCTGACTCATTCAGTACTCGTGTACTACCAATATTAGCCAGGTCTTTGGATAATATCGCTTGCCTGTGGTGAGATGTGCTTTACCCCTTTTACTTCCGCTGCCATTTCCGCTTTTATGTAGTGTAATCATTTGGTTTTGTTCGGCTCTACTGTAAAACTCGACCCGATGCGGTCTATGTAAATTGTAATATAATGATTTGTTCGGTCTACGTTATGTATGAAATAATTCAGTGATGTATTCTGTTAGCACTATCTACTGATCCAGTGAATAGCGTAGTATTGTTCAAAGAGAATTCTGGATTGCACAATCTGGGTCTGACAAATTAACCGTGACTAAAATAATTACAACTAAACCATGGGAAATAATTTTACCTGGATGTTGACTTCACCGTACTTATACGGTTGTAATCCGAAATGCTACTCTAAACACTTGTTACTTCACAGCATAAACCGAATAAAGTTTTAGTTCAATTCTCTTTGTTCTCAGCGACAAACGCGAGAGCGAGAATGCATTCGGGAATGAGAGCGAGAGCGGTGCGGGTTTTTATAGGCGTTCCACGCAGAAGGTGCAACGTGATTACGCACGGATGCGGACGGAGGTAGCGAGGCGGTGGATGGAAGGGAGGAAAGCACTGAGACGATGCTTTCGATGGAACACGCCCACGTGTTCGTGCCCTACTCGTAGGGCGGTGATTCCAAAGACAACGGAAGCGGCGATCCAGAGGGGCTCAAGGCTAGAGGGCACAGGCCAGGCACAGAAATACAGACACGTGGTGAGCTGTCTGGGTCATAGGAGAGACCGGGGTAGGGTGGCACGGATTAGCGGTGCAAGTCCAGTGCAAGGTGGCACAAAGGGCGGGCGCGTGGCGGGGACCCTGGCACGGAAGAGCGAGAGGCGGAGCGCTGGGCGAGTGGCAGGCACGCAGCATTATGGCATATGTGCCAAGACCCGCGTAACAAATAGGCTAGAGAAGATATTTTCATCTTTTCGAGATGGGGATGCATTCATCTCGGCTGGGCTGACGAGAGGAAAGTTGGGTTGGGCCAGCCAGAATTTAATCTGTGCCGAAATATCTCATTTGACACTGGACGGATTTCCTTTTTCTTTTTCCTTTTCCTTTTGGAGAAATACTACCTGTCACTGAGCAGTTAGCACTGGCAGCAGCACACTCCTCTCCAAAAAAAAAAAAGAAAGAAAGCAGCAGCAGCACGGCAACACAGGTGACAAACAAGAGTCGTCTACAAAAAGCAGCTGCAACACAGGGAGGAGACAAATACAGGGGAGAACCTTTTTTTTTTCAGATGAAAAAGATGGAGCGTCCTTTCATCAGCAGTGATACGATGGAGATTCGGCGATAACGAGATTCCTCCAATAACAAGAACAAGTTTCTCGTCCATAGAAACCACTAGCTCAATTTGGAGACTCGCACTGAGTTTAGTTACAAGCCTGAGCACATTGCACTGTGTGTGTGTGTGTTATATATATATATATATTTGAGCCTGTAACATCAGAATGGCACAAAAGTATGAAGGGAAATTAGTGTTATGTCTAGCCACTAGTATCTACTCCGCAAGAACAATGCTTAATTTCCAGTCTCCAGAGTTGAACCGAAAGAGCAAGTCTTCCACACAGAACAAAGCACAGAAATTAAGGAAAATCACAATGACCAGAGAACCGAAAGAGCAAGTCATGGCCGGAGCATACACAATATTTTATTTTATTTTTTACTTTCAAGGAAAAAGGTTAAAGAAGATGTCAAAGTTACATTAGCTTGGCCACCAATGAGCAGGGAATTTTTGCTTGGTGAATCAGAATCCACAACATTATTGGAGAAGAGCCAAGAAAAACCACAATAATATATACACTGCTTGTGAATTTTTTATCTTCTTCCTGCGTTGGTTTCATGCCATCCCTATCCTATCCATTGCCATCACCAACTTTTGCAAGGAGAGGAGAGGCGTTTCGTTTGCTGTCGTCCGGACCCACACGGCACTTCGCCAATTTCTCGTGTCGTCGTCGTCTCCACAAGCCAAGCGACTGCGTAAGCACTACGAACACCAACCGGATCCTCTGCAAGCTTGCGTCTCAGGGCTGGGGGAAAAAAAACAGGAGAGAATAAATCCTGCAAAAAATGTCAGTCTGGATAGATGGTTAGTGTTTGCTCTAGCGGTACAAACCTGAAGATTGGAAAGAGTAGAGGCAGTTATACAGAGAGAGAAAAACTATAAGAATATAAACTTGATTTCAGCTGTCGCATATGCCATGGTGTGAGCGTACGAAGTGATCAAATGCAAGCGCGCACACACACACGTGTTTAGCTAGAATATAAATCCCGAGCCGTGGAGAATCCATCTGGTAATGGCTTGATTTTGTGTTGATTACGACTGCAGGTGTGAACTAGTGCAGCTGAGAATCTGCTCCTGAAATGTTACAAACTAAACGTGCGGCTGCAATTTGATGCTTCTTTTTTTTTTCTTTCTCTATTCCATTGAAAAGGAACTGTCCTTTGTTGGGGATAGTCTCCCAAATCATCATCTCCGTATGATCGATGTGACATGGACCGATGGATCGTTTTTTTTTTGATTGACAGTACTGCTAGCCTGGGCTGCTTGACAATGGCATTTTGTCAATAGTACAGCATAGTATGGAGCACTATCTAGAGACTAGAGTGTAGACTTCTAGAGCATCCTTGCATGCAAACTTGAGAAATTATAGACAAAACGGAAGGCTTGTTTCACCACAAGCTAGCAACGGTTAGTGAAAGATTCATGTGTAAATGTGTAATGGAGAGTACTACATAGATAAGGCAATGCAAAAGGATAAGCGTAGTGGCAAGGGCGGAGCCAGAATTTAAAGATGAAGGGGTCAAATAATTTGTATAATGTAATTTCATTTGATGATAAGGTCAAATAGCATTAACGACAACAATATTTCTCAAAAATATAGGTTACAACACAAATTTATCCTCTCCCTCCGCCCTCTGGTAGTGGAACGGCCTTATCTCAAAAGGCATCGAAGCATTTGTATGGCACGGCCATCTCTGCTTGCATTGACTTGAAAAGGCGTTGGATTTGCATTTGCATTTGCATCCGGTAGTGCTAGTTTGTTTGATATATGTAGGCTCTATATATCGTCAGCTAACTTCAAGAGTGTGTGTAACTAATACTCAATCATCAGTACGTAGTAGTTAATCTGGAGCACACAGTGAACGCGATATAAGTATGACTTAAATCAGAACGCTATATACCAGGTTCAATTGGCACTTTGGTCTTTCGGTTAATTTACAGTCGGAACTTCAAACGACCGCTGAAGTATTGTTGTGCGGTTTAACCCGTGATCTAAAGAACCGACTATTTGACCCCCCAAATTGCAAAATCAGATCATTTAACTTATCATGGCAGTTTTGGAGGGTGATTTTGCTTACGTGGCACTGGGTTTTGCCACATGGGCGGCTGAGTTGGCGTGGAATGGGGAATGGATGTTGTATAGCAGGTTGTATCTCCAAACCCTATATGTACCGTCCATGTGCACATTGAGATTCGTGCAACACATAAAAAATCACCTCGTCTCTCTCTCTCCTCACCCTCCTATTCTCTCTCTCTCTCTCCCTGACGGCGGAAGGAAGCACAGTGATCGGCAACGACACACAGTGTACTTCTGCTTGATGAGCGCTCTCTCTCTCTCTCCCCCTGACGGCGGATGGAAGTACGGTGATCAGCAACGACACACAATGTACTTTTTGCTCGATGAACGTCCTATCGTACATGTTCAGGTCGTCGATCCATTAGAAGATGTAGAATCGGATACGACAATAGGGGGGTGAATGATTGTAGTGCATTCTTTTTGAATTACTGAAAAAGGATCTGCTCTAGATTCAACCGACAACTGAATACTACGTACTCGTATGAGTTGGTCTCCTCGTCGTAGTGGTCGAAACTGCTGTGATCAGTTCTCCCAGTCGGTGCTATTATCGACAACCGGGAGAACAGCACAGTACGTAATCGAAGAAGATGAAGTCGACCTGGTCGAGAGAGTTACGACCACCTAGTTGAAAGAATTCAATTATCAGATTTCTTCCACCCTCCGCCTCGGGAGTTTTACGCACTTCAATGAACAAAAGCAGATCGAAGACGATGGATGAGAACAAGTCAAAGACCACTAGGAACAGGAACTAGTCGAAGACTGATCAACACGAGAGCTGGTTGAAGATAGAAGAACAGATCGAAGACAACGAACTAGAACAAGTCGAACACAATGGCCAGAATTGCAAACTGCCAGTGATGACTGAAATTCTTTAGAAACGACCTGATCTATTATTTCTTAATCATTTCTGTGTCTATAAAGTGCTCTCATGACACCCCTCAAACCCTAGCAAGAAAGCACCGAAAAACTCTCTTTTCTGAAAACTGTCACCACCAAAAGCCCCAAAAAACCTTCCACGAGCGCACGTTACTCTTAACCTCTTCGGCCTTTATATGCTAGGGCCCTAAACCGAGTCCTTACCAACATGGACACATAATCATATCTCTTTTTTGAAATAAGGGAACCGAAACCCCTCAAATCACGGTTGTATCTCTCAACCTTGTAGTTATGAAACGCATTCCATAACTCTTCACGCGTCGAGGCCTCCAGGACGGCACCTCCTGTAGCTTCGACCATGCATCATGCATTTACCTTTGATCTCCATGTGCCCCAGCGTAAGCACGACCACCTTGTGACATCCACAACCACCTAAACCTTGGATTCCCCCCTCCAAGTTCTGGTCTTCCCTGTCATCGAACATGGCCGTCCCCACGCTCAACCTGCACATGCAAAGATCAAAAAATGTTTTCTTGGCACAAGTTCTTCAACTTGACCAATATCACATATCACACACTCATTTATCAATAAATACGAATCAGATCATCCACGACCTTAAATTCGAACTTTTAAGAAAACAACTCGAGATTACTCTGTAAAACCGGTCTTACCGCTATGTAAACTTCGGTCATACCGCTGGCCAACCAGACACGAGTACTCGAAGAAAATCACACGACTACCTACTATAAACATACAACCACTTATAGGAACCTACGACCACTGATCGCAAAGCTTACGACCACTTATTAGAAGCCTACGATCACTTAGCATGAAGACCACGACTACCGATCACGAAGCCTACGACCACCGACCACGAAGCCCACGACTACCGATCACGAAGCCCACGACTACCGATCACGAAGCCTACGACTACCGACCACAAAGCCTACGACTACAGTCCATCGAATATCGACTAGTCACTGTAGCTTTGACCATTGACCACGCACTGTAGCTTCGACCATCGACCACACACTGTAGCTTCGACCAGCGACCACGCACTGTACCTTCGACCTTCGACCATGCACTGTACCTTCCTGACCTTGACCATGCAACTCCGACTGCCCTTCATACTCGATACACACCTTAACTTACGACTGAGTACATTACTCGGAGCTCTACCACTCGCTACTCGGATCTACAGTACTTAGAAAACTAGCACTCAGTACTCGGAGCTACAATACTCTGAACTGTATTACTCGGTACTCAAAACTACAGTACTCAGAGCTAGTGGAAGGAGGACTGTCACTCTCAATCTGTGTCAAAAGGATTAAAAACAAATATGAGTCCACTCAAAGTAGTCAGACTGCAATTGAGCATATGAAGATCACAACTACACATACCTCGGAACCCAACGTGGGACCATCCTCCATGCCCTCATAGGCGTGCACAGCCGCAACACGTCAAGCTCAATCTCCACCTCGCCTTCCTAGGGCGATGGTATTGAGGAGGCTACAGTGACGTGTGTCAATGACTGGGTCAAGTAACTCGTACGACCACTGCGCAACGTATCCTGGGTCCGTCATACCTGAAAATTCAGTGCATACATTGTAAATACTACGAAACATATACAAAAAATAATAAGAAGCAATATATCTAATTAATTCATTTATTGCACGATTAGCGATACATAGAAAACTGATATGCGCTCATTTGTATCGACATATAAATTTTTAGAGGTATCTTGCCGTGTATAGATAGAAAACTCTGTATTTTTTAGAGATTTTTTAGAGGTGTCTTGCTATTTTTCTAGTTTTAAAAGTATTTTTTTGGCATTAACATAATATTTAACATGCACAAATGAAAACTAAAATTAAGGTAGAATTATTTTGATTAAGCTCGACACACCCTATTTAGCTACTTTGCCATTTTTATATATTTTTAATAGGTACCTTGCTACTTTCCTTGTTTGTAAAGTGTCTCCAGTGTTTACAAAATATTTACCATGTATAAATAAATAAAATTAAGTTCACAATATTTTGATTCAGCTCTACATACCTTGCACAAAATAGATTCAGCTATGGATTCTTAGAGAATTTTTAGATGTGTCTTGCTATTTTTTTTAGTTTAAAATGTATTTTTTGCATTAATATAATATTTACTCTGCAAGTTTTACATATTTTTAATAGGTATCTTGTTATTTTTAGAGGTGTCTTCCTATTTTCTTGGTTTTAAAAGTATTTTTGACATTAACAAAATATTTACCGTGTAAAAATAAAAACCTGCAAACTTTTTTAAGTATTTTTGCGGATTTGGTCTACATCAGACGAGTTCTGAAACACAAATAATATCTATACGACGAACTAAACTATACGCAGCTAAAATGATGTAGTACATCAAACATCAATACAAGTAAAATTATCTAATCCCTTGAATTATATGTCATTATTTTTATTTTCTAACATACAAGGTTACGAATTTAGGTACAAAGTTGGAAGAATATTTACCTGCAAAATGGACAACCAGATCTGCTGCTCGGTCTCTCTCTCCTCCGCTAGGAACCAGCAGGGCTTTGCTATGACTCTTCTCCCCTCTCCTCCCCTCTCCTCTGTCTTTTTTTTGGAATTAAAATGACTTTTTCACCAAATTTAGGGGTTTATATAGTCAGTTTTTGTCACTATTTCAACCGGCGATTTGCACACTCTTTGATGCAAATCGACATTTGAAATGGCGACAAACAGTTGGAACGGCAACTGACAGTAAATAAATTTTTGTCGCCAGTTGAACCTATCGTCATTTCCAAATGGAGACATGCACCTATTTTTTATATATAAAAAGGCTATTTTTTTATAATTATCTTTCAAATTAATATTATTATTTAAAAAAACAGTAGTCAAGTGCTATATGTGCAATACTAAATGTACATATGTGTCAACAAAAAAAAGTAGCAAAGAGGAACAATCGCATTAATCGTAGTTGAAAATAGCATCAGAATTAATGAAGGTTCGTACACACAAATACAGCTGCCATAGATAAGCAAACCGCGTATCCATGCACGTAGCTGTCCAATATATGTCCCTCCATAGCTGGCTAGCTGTAGCCTCATGAAACACATGTGTGCTTCTGTTAATAATACTCTAAGCATTTTTTTTTAATTAAAAAAAACACATGACAGCTGTGGAAACGAAATTATCGAACCAAATGTCGCCTAAACGCCGAGTAGGGTATGAGAAGTGTGTCTCGAGGGGGAGGGATCTCTGATGCTTCCCACCACTGACAGGTGGGGACAGAGAATGGACGGGACCACCTGCAAGTCGCATCTAGCCGGACCCGCGAGAGTCGCGGCTGCTCCATCGTGAAGCTTAATCCTGCGTTAAACTTCATTTTAATCAGGCTGCTGTTATTAATCACGCCTACGTACGTGCGTATGCTACTCCTACTAGTCGCTTTAATTTCACGGATATTTTGTGGGACGGACGCGTCCTCTTCTTCTTCCATCTTCCCTGCGCTGCCCGATGTATGTATGTATTGTCACGAGTGGTTGAGCCGGGCACCTGCTTTCTGTTTTGCCTCGTTGACCATGCAACCTCTGCTGAAAATTCTGGGAAGGGATCGTCTGCGCCAGCAGATTAATAAAGAGGTTCTATGTAACATACGATCTCTATTATCCGATTGAAAAATAAAATCTAGATCAGTAGTGTTACAATGATTGCAACAGTAAATATCTCTAGATGATAGTTAACTCTTGATCCTATTCTGCACGGCCTCTAGTAACGTACACTCAAATCACAATTCATCTAGAGCCTCTTCTTGTATACCCCAACTATAAATCATCTGGAGCTCAGGTCTTAAATTTTCTTGCGATTCATGCACAATTTCGCCATTTAGTCTCTTCACTCTATCAAAACCAAAAATAACATCGCGGAGTTACGCGGAAATACCACGTGCCCTAGTACGTGCCTCAGAGGTCCGAACATACCTTCACCGTGCCCTTGGGGTCGGAGCTCCTCTAGTCTGTGCGCTAGGGGCACGGATGCCCACGTTTCATGTGATTTTTTTTTGCATATTTTCGAACGAAAATATGTGATTTCGGGCATGCCCCGGATTCTCATTGTCCTCAAATTATGAGTCCACTCAAAGTAGTCGACGCAATTGAGCATATGAAGATCACAACTACACATACCTCGGAACCCAACGTGGGACCATCCTCCATGCCCTCATAGGCGTGCACAGCCGCAACACGTCAAGCTCAATCTCCACCTCGCCTTCCTAGGGCGATGGTATTGAGGAGGCTACAGTGACGTGTGTCAATGACTGGGTCAAGTAACTCGTACGACCACTGCGCAACGTATCCTGGGTCCGTCATACCTGAAAATTCAGTGCATACATTGTAAATACTACGAAACATATACAAAAAATAATAAGAAGCAATATATCTAATTAATTCATTTATTGCACGATTAGCGATACATAGAAAACCGATATGCGCTCATTTGTATCGACATATAAATTTTTAGAGGTATCTTGCCGTGTATAGATAGAAAACTCTGTATTTTTTAGAGATTTTTTAGAGGTGTCTTGCTATTTTTCTAGTTTTAAAAGTATTTTTTTGGCATTAACATAATATTTAACATGCACAAATGAAAACTAAAATTAAGGTAGAATTATTTTGATTAAGCTCGACACACCCTATTTAGCTACTTTGCCATTTTTATATATTTTTAATAGGTACCTTGCTACTTTCCTTGTTTGTAAAGTGTCTCCAGTGTTTACAAAATATTTACCATGTATAAATAAATAAAATTAAGTTCACAATATTTTGATTCAGCTCTACATACCTTGCACAAAATAGATTCAGCTATGGATTCTTAGAGAATTTTTAGATGTGTCTTGCTATTTTTTTTAGTTTAAAATGTATTTTTTGCATTAATATAATATTTACTCTGCAAGTTTTACATATTTTTAATAGGTATCTTGTTATTTTTAGAGGTGTCTTCCTATTTTCTTGGTTTTAAAAGTATTTTTGACATTAACAAAATATTTACCGTGTAAAAATAAAAACCTGCAAACTTTTTTAAGTATTTTTGCGGATTTGGTCTACATCAGACGAGTTCTGAAACACAAATAATATCTATACGACGAACTAAACTATACGCAGCTAAAATGATGTAGTACATCAAACATCAATACAAGTAAAATTATCTAATCCCTTGAATTATATGTCATTATTTTTATTTTCTAACATACAAGGTTACGAATTTAGGTACAAAGTTGGAAGAATATTTACCTGCAAAATGGACAACCAGATCTGCTGCTCGGTCTCTCTCTCCTCCGCTAGGAACCAGCAGGGCTTTGCTATGACTCTTCTCCCCTCTCCTCCCCTCTCCTCTGTCTTTTTTTTGGAATTAAAATGACTTTTTCACCAAATTTAGGGGTTTATATAGTCGGTTTTGTCACTATTTCAACCGTGATTTGCACACTCTTCGATGCAAATCGACATTTGAAATGGCGACAACGATTGGAACAATCGACATAAATAAATTTTTGTCGCCAATTGAACCTATCGTCATTTCCAAATGGAGACATGCACCTATTTTTTTTATATATAAAAAAGGCTATTTTTTTATAATTATCTTTCAAATTAATATTATTATTTAAAAAGCAGTAGTCAAGTGCTATATGTGCAATACTAAATGTACATATGTGTCAACAAAAAAGTAGCAAAGAGGAACAATCGCATTAATCGTAGTTGAAAATAGCATCAGAATTAATGAAGGTTCGTACACACAAATACAGTTGCCATAGACAAGCAAACCGCGTATCCATGCACGTAGCTGTCCAATATATGTCCCTCCATAGCTGGCTAGCTGTAGCCTCATGAAACACATGTGTGCTTCTGTTAATAATACTCTAAGCATTTTTTTAATTAAAAAACACATGACAGTGGAAGCGAAATTATCGAACCAAATGTCGCCTAAACGCCGAGTAGGGTATGAGAAGTGTGTCTCGAGGGGGAGGGATCTCTGATGCTTCCCACCACTGACAGGTGGGGACAGAGAATGGACGGGACCACCTGCAAGTCGCATCTAGCCGGACCCGCGAGAGTCGCGGCTGCTCCATCGTGAAGCTTAATCTGCGTTAAACTTCATTTTAATCAGTTCTTGTTATTAATCACGCCTACGTCGCGTGCGTATGCTACTCCTACTAGTCGCTTTAATTTCACGGATATTTTGTGGGACGACGCGTCCTCTTCTTCTTCCATCTTCCTCGTACTGCCGATGTATGTATGTATTGTCACGAGTGGTTGAGCCGCACCTTCTGTTTGCCTCGTTGACCATGCAACCTCTCGAAAATTCAGGAAGGGATCGTCTGCCAGAGATTAATAAAGAGGTTCTATGTAACATACGATCTCTATTATCCGATTGAAAAATAAAATCTAGATCAGTAGTGTTACAATGATTGCAACAGTAAATATCTCTACATGATAGTTAACTCTTGATCCTATTCTGCACGGCCTCTTGTAACGTACACTCAAATCACAATTCATCTAGAGCCTCTTCTTGTATACCCCAACTATAAATCATCTGGAGCTGGGGTCTTAAATTTTCTTGCGATTCATGCACAATTTCGCCATTTAGTCTCTTTACTCTATCAAAACCAAAAATAACATCGCGGAGTTACGCGGAAATACCACGTGCCCTAGTACGTGCCTCAGAGGTCCGAACATACCTTCACCGTGCCCTTGGGGTCGGAGCTCCTCTAGTCTGTGCGCTAGGGGCACGGATGCCCACGTTTCATGTGATTTTTTTTTGCATATTTTCGAACGAAAATATGTGATTTCGGGCATGCCCCGGATTCTCATTGTCCTCAAATGCGCAAAAAACCCGGTGTGTCGCTCGTGGGAGGGAATCGGATTTCGTCCCATCGCTTTGCGATTGGCCTTCACGTGGCTATAAAAACCCGACGATACACTCACATTCCTTCACACCAAAATTATTCCACTTTGCGCAGAGATACAAAAAGGATCAAGCGAGAGAGGCAGCATAGGCCAAATTAGTTCCAATTTGCATCGATTTGAGTGTTTAGAGAAGTGTTTAATGTTCATTTTAGTAGAGTTAATTCGACATCAAGTCAAGTCCTTCTAGAGGAAGTAATTTTCCTTGTATGCATTATGTTTACTAACTGTGTAGTTAGTGTTAAATTATTTAATTATAATTCAAATAGTTGTAATAAATTAATCAAAAGTCGTAATTTATTTGCCCAAATTAGTTAGTTGTAATTAATGTAGTCATAGATAGTTCATCGTAATTAAAATAGTCCTAATTAATTAACCATAATTAATTAGGCTTAATGAATTAGTCGTATTTAATTAGTCGTGGTTTATTTGTCCAAATTAGTTAGTTATAATTACCGTAGTCATAATTAATTAGTCGTACTTAGTTCGTCACAATTATTTACTAACAGTGAGTTAGTCCTAATTAATTAACTATAATTAATTAATCTATTAATTAGCCTTAATTAAATGTTAGTAATTAATTAGCCCTAATTATTTAGTGATAATTAATTAGTCGTTGTAAATTAGTCATAATTTATTTGTCCAAATTAGTTAGCTACAATTAATTAGTCGTAGCTATTTACTCATAGTTATTTAGTCATAATTAAAATATTTCTAATTAATTAATTGTAACTAATTAATCATAATTAATCTACGTGATGTGTGTCGATGACTGGGTCAAGTAACTCGTACGACCACTGCGCAACGTATCCTGGGTCCGTCATACCTGAAAATTCAGTGCATACATTGTAAATACTACGAAACATATACAAAAAATAATAAGAAGCAATATATCTAATTAATTCATTTATTGCACGATTAGCGATACATAGAAAACTGATATGCGCTCATTTGTATCGACATATAAATTTTTAGAGGTATCTTGCCGTGTATAGATGGAAAGTGAAATTAAGTCCACAATATTTTAATTCAGTTCTACGTACCCTATGTACATACTCTGTATTTTTTAGAGATTTTTTAGAGGTGTGTTGCTATTTTTCTAGTTTTAAAAGTATTTTTTTTTTGGCATTAACATAATATTTAACATGCACAAATGAAAACTAAAATTAAGTTAGAATTATTTTGATTAAGCTCGACACACCCTATTTAGCTACTTTGCCATTTTTATATATTTTTAATAGGTACCTTGCTACTTTCCTTGTTTGTAAAGTGTCTCCAGTGTTTACAAAATATTTACCATGTATAAATAAATAAAATTAAGTTCACAATATTTTGATTCAGCTCTACATACCTTGCACAAAATAGATTCAGCTATGGATTCTTAGAGAATTTTTAGATGTGTCTTGCTATTTTTTTTAGTTTAAAATGTATTTTTGGCATTAATATAATATTTACTCTGCAAGTTTTACATATTTTTAATAGGTATCTTGTTATTTTTAGAGGTGTCTTCCTATTTTCTTGGTTTTAAAAGTATTTTCAACATTAACAAAATATTTACCGTGTAAAAATAAAAAGCCTGCAAACTTTTTTAAGTATTTTTGCGGATTTGGTCTACATCAGACGAGTTCTGAAACACAAATAATATCTATACGACGAACTAAACTATACGCAGCTAAAATGATGTAGTACATCAAACATCAATACAAGTAAAATTATCTAATCCATTGAATTATATGTCATTATTTTTTTTTTCTAACATACAAGGTTACGAATTTAGGTACAAAGTTGGAAGAACATTTACCTGCAAAATGGACAACCAGATCTGCTGCTCGGTCTCTCTCCCCTCCGCTAGGAACCAGCAGGGCTTTGCTATGACTCTTCTCCCCTCTCCTCCCCTCTCCTCTGTCTTTTTTTTGGAATTAAAATGACTTTTTCACCAAATTTAGGGGTTTATATAGTCAGTTTTTGTCATTATTTCAACCGGCGATTTGCACACTCTTTGATGCAAATCGACATTTGAAATGGCGACAAGCAGATTAGAACAACAATCGACGATAAATAAATTTTGTCGTGATTGAACCTATCGTCATTTCCAAATGGAGACATGCACCTTTTTATATATATAAAAGGCTATTTTTATAATTATCTTTCAAATTAATATTATTATTTTAAAAAACAGTAGTCAAGTGCTATATGTGCAATACTAAATGTACATATGTGTCAACAAAAAAAAAGTAGCAAAGAGGAACAATCGCATTAATCGTAGTTGAAAATAGCATCAGAATTAATGAAGGTTCGTACACACAAATACAGCTGCCATAGATAAGCAAACCGCGTATCCATGCACGTAGCTGTCCAATATATGTCCCTCCATAGCTGGCTAGCTGCAGCCTCATGAAACACATGTGTGCTTCTGTTAATAATACTCTAAGCATATTTTTTTTAATTAAAAAAAAACACATGACAATATGTGGAAGCGAAGTGCTCGAACCAAATGTCGCCTAAGCGCCGAGTAGGGTATGAGAAGTGTGTCTCGAGGGGGAGGGCTCTCTGATGCTTCCCACCACTGACAGGTGGGGACAGAGAATGGACGGGACCACCTGCAAGTCGCATCTAGCCGGACGCGCGAGAGTCTCGGCTGCTCCATCGTGAAGCTTAATCCTGCGTTAAACTTCATTTTAATCAGGCTGCTGTTATTAATCACGCCTACGTACGTGCGTATGCTACTCCTACTAGTCGCTTTAATTTCACGGATATTTTGTGGGACGGACGCGTCCTCTTCTTCTTCCATCTTCCCTGCGCTGCCCGATGTATGTATGTATTGTCACGAGTGGTTGAGCCGGGCACCTGCTTTCTGTTTTGCCTCGTTGACCATGCAACCTCTCCTGAAAATTCTAGGAAGGGATCGTCTGCGCGTAATTAATAAAGAGGTTCTATGTAACATACGATCTCTATTATCCGATTGAAAAATAAAATCTAGATCAGTAGTGTTACAATGATTGCAACAGTAAATATCTCTACATGATAGTTAACTCTTGATCCTATTCTGCACGGCCTCTTGTAACGTACACTCAAATCACAATTCATCTAGAGCCTCTTCTTGTATACCCCAACTATAAATCATCGAGGTCGGGTCTTAAATTTTCTTGCGATTCATGCACAATTTCGCCATTTAGTCTCTTTACTCTATCAAAACCAAAAATAACATCGCGAGTTCTGCGGAAATACCACGTGCCCTAGTACGTGCCTCAGAGGTCCGAACATACCTTCACCGTGCCCTTGGGGTCGGAGCTCCTCTAGTCTGTGCGCTAGGGGCACGGATGCCCACGTTTCATGTGATTTTTTTTTTGCATATTTTCGAACGAAAATATGTGATTTCGGGCATGCCCCGGATTCTCATTGTCCTCAAATGCGCAAAAAACCCGGTGTGTCGCTCGTGGGAGGGAATCGGATTTCGTCCCATCGCTTTGCGATTGGCCTTCACGTGGCTATAAAAACCCGACGATACACTCACATTCCTTCACACCAAAATTATTCCACTTTGCGCAGAGATACAAAAAGGATCAAGCGAGAGAGAGGCAACGCAATAGGCCGAAATTAGTTCCAATTTCGCAGTCGATTTCAGAGTGTTTAGAGAAGTGTTTAATGTTCATTTTAGTAGAGTTAATTCGACATCAAGTCAAGTCCTTCTAGAGGAAGTAATTTTCCTTGTATGCATTATGTTTACTAACTGTGTAGTTAGTGTTAAATTATTTAATTATAATTCAAATAGTTGTAATAAATTAATCAAAAGTCGTAATTTATTTGCCCAAATTAGTTAGTTGTAATTAATGTAGTCATAGATAGTTCATCGTAATTAAAATAGTCCTAATTAATTAACCATAATTAATTAGGCTTAATGAATTAGTCGTATTTAATTAGTCGTGGTTTATTTGTCCAAATTAGTTAGTTATAATTACTGTAGTCATAATTAATTAGTCGTACTTAGTTCGTCACAATTATTTACTAACAGTGAGTTAGTCCTAATTAATTAACTATAATTAATTAATCTATTAATTAGCCTTAATTAAATGTTAGTAATTAATTAGCCCTAATTATTTAGTGATAATTAATTAGTCGTTGTAAATTAGTCATAATTTATTTGTCCAAATTAGTTAGCTACAATTAATTAGTCGTAGCTATTTACTCATAGTTATTTAGTCATAATTAAAATATTTCTAATTAATTAATTGTAACTAATTAATCATAATTAATTAGGTTTAATTAAACAGTAGTAATCATAATTAATTAGGTTTGATTAAATAGTAGTAATTAATTAGTCCCTAATTATATAGTGGTAACTAGTTAGCCATATTTAAATAGTCACATTTTATTTGTCCAAATTAGTTAGTTCTAATTAATGTAGTCGTAATTATTTACTCGCAGTTAGTTATTTTGGTTAGGTTGGATAATGTGGTTATTTTTCTAGGGTAGGGAAATGTAGACTACGTAGTATGACCTCTTTGTTTATATTGTGTACAGTAAATTGGGTTGTTGTGGCTTTAGGTAATGTTGAACATGCAAGATTTGCTTTTGTTTTATGGCGACGGTCTCGTACGGGGCGTACTCGATAGGTTGGACATGTTGAGATGCCAGTACAAAGTTGCTTGGGCGGAGGGGCTTGATGCGATGAATATTCACGAGCTGCGGAACTGCATCTGGAGGGAGTTCGACAAGGGGGCAGCGACGAACAAGCTTGCCATTGAGGGGATCACCTGCATGAATAGAGGAGAGCAAGGTGTGTGGGAGCTACTGAAGGTGAATGGTAGCGTTGCATGGGGGCCAATACATGTAGAATCCTGCCGAGCCCGGTGCGATGTATGGGAAGCCGATGGTGTATGTGAGTTTTATGCATATGGTGCTAGCAAACCTTGATGATGCTGATGTCTCAAGAAGAGGAGAACCACAAGCAATGCGTGAAGACGGTAGCACCGAATGTGTTGTTTTAGAGAAAGACTACGAGAGAAGCCTTTATAAGATCGAGGTGGCCGACTAGAGGGGGTGAATAAGCGGTTTAAAAAAATCTTTCGGCTCTAAACCAATATATAATGCGGAAGCTAATAACAATTGGTTTTGCACAATTAAAACCTAGATCAACTAGGCTTCCCTAAGTGCACCAACAATACAAAAGAGCAATCATACAATGATATAAAAGCAATTAAAGCATGTAATATAAATTGCTCAAAGTAAAGCAAAAGTAAAAAACAAGATGGACACAATTATATTTTACCGTGGTGTTCGGAGACTTGCCGGTCTCCCCTAATCCACGTTGAGGTAAGCCCAACCACGTTGGACCGACTCCACTAATTAAGCCAACACCTCCGAGGTAAGTCCAACCACTTGAACCGGTTCCAAACCGAACCAACACCTCGCTCCACTAGGGTTGCTCTTCCTCTACTCCGGAGATGGCGAGCACTAAACCACTCACAACACGCCGGGCCTTCTCACAAGCTTCTTGAGAAGATCACTGGCCACGACGCCTCCACGCCATCTAGGTGTCGGCAAACACCAAGAGTAACAAGACTTAACGATCACTTGAACTAATCAAGTGTCAAAGCTCAATTGGATACACAATCCACTACCTAAGGCAACACATGCACTTAGAGTTTGCTCTCAAGTCTCATTATGTGCAACACATGCACAATAGAGAAGAAAGCATTGCTCTTAGCTCAAAGAATGAGTATAGCACTCAACAATAGCACCAGCAACCTCTCCCAATCGGCCAAGGCCTATATATATAGCCTACACACAAAAACTAGCCGTTGGGAGCAGATTCCCACAAATCAGTGTAGGGCCGTTCTGACCGCCAACTAATGGCCGGTCGGACCGCCTGTGCCTCCAATGGCTATAAATATAGCCGTTGGGCCTTCGGTCGGTCGGACCGTCATGCAATGACCGGTCTAACCGCGCTAAATCGATCGACACCGCATGATTGGCGGTCCGTCGCCGATGAAATTGGCTAAGTCCCAAAACGGGCGCTCTCTGGAATAATCGTTCCGCACCAACCCCGGAACTTCCTCACATCAGAAGTTCCGTTTTCACAACTGCGGAACTTCCGGTCAAAGAATCCAAGGCAAAGGAAATCGGTCCGACCGCCCAACACATGGCGGTTCGACTTATTGACCACCGGTCAGACCGGTCCACACCGGCGGTCTGACCGGCAGACCACAGAAGCAAAACATATTTGCTTCACTTCAAATGGTGAAACACATTCGCCCATTTGAGTACAATTCCAACAAGGTTAAAAGATGACATTCTCAGCTAGTTGCAAAACACATTTGCCAATATTTTAGAATATTCATCACAAGGAATAAGGTACATGGACTTACACCATTTGCAAAATACATTTGCAAACTTAAGTCACATGCTACAAGGGTTACGCATGAGTTTGACTATTTGGAAAACACATTCGCATATAAATAGCATCATGCCTAGATGAGCTAGAGCAACCATATTGAGCTATCAACGCATGACTAACTCAAATTACTAGTTAAGACCCCTTTTAATAGTAAGGCAACCTATACTAGCAATCTGGTCTTTCAACCAAACACCAAGACCAGTAAAAGACTAGGAACACATCATTAGCCCTAGCTAGTCATACATTTGCCTTGCATCTTCTTGAAGCTTGATGACGACATCATCACTTCAAATCCGGGTCATTAACTTGATACTCATCAACACATGATGATCATTTGCTTGACCTCCATCAACACATGATGGGTCTTCTTTTGTCTTGACGATCAACTCATGATCATCTCTTCTTGATAAGCATCAACTCATGATGCATCCTTTACACCAAGCTCTTGACTTGATGATCAACTCATGATCATCCCAAGTTTTCATCATCCTGAAACATAACCTATACATCCAACTTATGGAAAATGTTAGTTCCACAATATGATTATCATTAATTACCACCTCATACCATTAACACATAATGGTGGGACAAGATACCTCTATCTTTCCCTCTTTGGTAATTGATGATAACCATTTCAATCACATATAAATTGATTGAAAAAAGTAACACGTTGTGAATATATATAAACTACACAAGTCATATATATATATATATATATATATATATATCGGGAACTACACAAGTTCTATATACTCAAACGGATATGTTTCAAAGTAAAGATCTCAACTATATGTAGAAAACAGAATATGGATCAATACTAATGAAACCACAAAATATAGAACAAAGCCCCCTAAATGTGTGCATACACTAATGTGTAAAGAAAACATATGCACATATTCAAGATATACTTATAGTGGAGTTCAACCTATATTTTGGATCCGATGAATGCAACATTATATAAGAGTGTAAGATGAATACATACCTCGTTGAATTTCACATTTATATCCAAATGAGACTACACAAGATAATACTTGACAAAAGAGTTAGTCTCACAATTAGATTTGTCATTAATCACTAAAACACTCCATTAACTCATAATGGCGGGTCTAGATCTTTCAGACTTGTAGATAATTTTATGCAAAATGAGCGCGCGGGACAATGGTGGTCGACCGACATTGACTGCCACGAGTTTCTACCGAACCAGCCAGTCGGGTCGGAGTCCAACGATGGTAGCGAGGAGGACGCACCTTAAGGTGGTGGTCCGACCGACGGAATTGTTCATCGAAGGTGCCTTACGTGGGATCCAAACTTGATGATCTCGCAGTGCGGTCGCTCGTGCTACCACAAGAAGAAGTGTCGCAATGGGGTTTGATGCTGACACCTTGTTAGTTGGGCATCACTTCCTTAACAAGGCGACCGTGCAATAAGCTATAGCATGATACGCCTTGTCCATCAGCCGTGTCAACTGGTTGCACTGGTCCAATCCAGAACATTACACAGTAATGTGACTAGAGAAAGGCTGCCCTAGCAAGGTCAGTACTCACAAGCGAAGTTCTTTAACTCAGTCTTCATGGTCAAGGCAGTGATTGACCACACTTGCGAGCCGAGTCAGTTGCAGCAGCAGCACAAAAATATGACTTCCACATATGTAGCGAGCCTCATCAGCCACCTTGTTGCGAAGGACGTGTCCATCTCCGCCAAGATGTTGTTGTTAGAAGTCGCAAATATGGTTGGTTATTCAGTCAGCTATAGCAAGGCCCGACAAGCCAAATAGAAGATGGTTGAGGCTATGTACTAGATATATGAGGAGGCATATAACCTTGTGCGAAGGATGCTTCACCAGATTACCAAAGCAATGCCTGACACATACATAAACAAGATGGAAAGATAAGATCCTGATGAAGGCCCTAACTGCTACATACTGGATCGTGTGTTTTGAGCTTTGTTCTAGGCCCTAACTACGAGTGTTGTCATTCGGTGCTCACGATGGATGGCACTTTCCTCAACTCGATGCTAAGCAGACGGTTGTGGGAGACCATCCCAATGTATGCCTTATCACAGACCGCAAAATATTGGATTGTTGTCACTCTCAACACCTTGAAGAATGGGACGGAACACCCCTACTAGTGGAATGACGTGGAAACCCGGTGGTGTATGAGGTATATTGCATCAAACGTCTTCACGTGGTTCCACAGTTAGGAACAAATGAAGATATTCAAGGCATTGTGCATATAAAATCAAAGGCAGGAGTTTGAGTCCGTCTTGAGAGACATTGAACATCGGACTATGAGGCATACAAGGGAGTCCTCCAGAGGCACAGGAGGAACAATAGGCGTGAGAGGGGAATCAAAGAGCCTATCAGTTTCTCCAGTGGATTAATCTCCACACTTCTGAGTTGGAGAAATGGACATAATTGTACGACACCGTTGGTGCAATGTACAACATTATGACAACAACATGTTCGAGGTGTACAACAGCGCGCTGAAAGGTGTGTGGTGCCTCCCTATAACCGCAATCGTTGAGGGGACTTGGACTCGCCACGATCGGTTACCCATAATAGAACCACCACAATGAAGAAATGAAGATGAAAGAAATGCAAAGGCAAGCGGTTACGACATTCGGGTGATCGATGGCCTGAGAAGGAAGTACAAGATCAGGCCGAGGTAGAAATATGTCAAACAATCATGCCAGTGGAAAGGAAACATGCTTGCACCCTCGGTGACGTGGCTACATGCACCTGCAACAAGCTGAAGCCTTTGTACAAGCCATGCTCGCATGTGTACAAGACGTGCATGCAAGTCAGGCAGATATCTACTTCGTACATCTCTGAGTACTACGACACGCGTCATATTTTCAGGACATAGAGTGCTAAGTTCCACTCATATGGCGTGGACATGAACTATAGAGATCTTTAGCCATAGAGGGTGAAATGAGACCCTAACGTAGCCTTGAAGGCACCTGGGGAGGGACGATGGCAGATGCGACTGTTCTAAAATGACATGGATAACAACCAGTGTGGGGGCCTAAGCCGCGCGAGGAGGTGATGGATATACAAGACCCTTAGCAACTCCATGAAGGATTACCCTAACAAACCAAGCTCGTCTAGGTGTCATTATGTATCGTAGTTAATTATACTATTTACATGTTAAGGGACTGTATTTTATGTAAACGAGAAGTGTTATAATATTCGCGCATTTGTGTACATCATTAATGTTAACAGGTATGTATTTTGGCATTCTATTTGTTCTGACTGACTCGTCCTTGTTCTATGAGTTAGAGCATAACATTAGGTTGGCCCTGGTGATGTTGGACCCATCAAACTTCTATGCGAAGATGCCGTAAAAACTCAAATAGCTTGCCGAGAGGACTAAAACCTACCCAGATTATTCTATGAATGATGCGCCAGTACCACTGAAGCTTCCACGCACGCAATGTGTGTACGAAGAACCTGCAAAGATCACTCAGTCCATACACTTGGCCACTGTCGCTCAAGCGTACTACACGTGTGGGAACATCCTCGTAAGTGAATCGTACACACACATTGATTTTTCACTTCTTATGTTGGATTCCATGTATCCTGAACTTCATGTGCACATAATGGCAACCGGAGATGCGTTGCAACTTCTTCTAATGGATCGACGGCTAGGACATGTACGATAGGGCATTCATCGAGTAAAAGTACATGTTCAACTATGCAAAGCGATCCGAGACATTTGAACGATGGAAACCTTACGTACCAGACCCTATTAAAGAGGCACCAGTCGACAAGAGGAAGGCTACTGCTAGTGAGACCGGCGGTCGTTCTAGCACTCCCCATCGCTTTGGCACACTCCGGATCGAAGAGGTAAGTGATGTTCAATTTGCATCCTGATTATTGATTCCGTCTTACGTTTGCTAACATCATTCAATCTTCCACCACGTCTCGCAGAACAGGGCTGCCTTCGAGATTGGCCGCCACCGCGGGCAGTCACGAGACAAGGGGAAGGGACTGATGGGTTGCCAAGACTAATTTGTATCCTCCCTATTTTTGATTCTAAAAAGGTGCACATGCATCCTATGTGATTTTTGGTTTAGTGGGTGGTCACCCCTACCTTATAGCCTGTGAAATGAATGTATATTCATGCATGTTGTCGCTTGAAATGCACGTAACCAAACCCTGCGCGTCGTGTAATTCACAAATCACACTGTGAAGTGTCTCAAATTCTATTCCCAAATTTCATCAATTTTTATTTTAAAATTGTATTCCTTAACTTCACATGAAATGACGATGGACACCAGGGGGGTGGTCGCTGGAGTCACTATTTATTGTGCCCCTAGAGGCCGGACTTAGGGTGCGGACAAAGGGTTTTGGGCCTCTGGGGCATGGACTAGGGCAAGTGGCGCATCCACGTGGCTCGGTGTGCTATTTTCTATTTTGCTTGGACAAGGGGTTAATTGGCACACCAACAATGCCAAAAGAGGAAAAAAACTTGTGAGCCGAGCACTTACACTGTAGTCTTGTCTTGCAGGGGCGGATCCAGGACAAAATATTAGGTAGGGCGAGTCGCGGTCTCACCGATTGCGACGTGGCCGCACCCCCCGCTCTCCGGCGAGGCCGTACGTATCACGGGCGTCCTCCTTGCGTTTCTTTTATCAATCCACAATATGTTGTGTGTAATCCATTGAGTCCATATTGCGGAGGCGGCGTCCTTGGACTCGCACTTGAAATTTGTTTGTTTCATCTTGGGCCAGTCCTTTGGTGTCCAGTGGTGAGGTTTTCCTACATGAGATCTACAATACTACAACCAGTAAATCACATTACTACAATATATTATAGCACCGATTGATCCTAAAAATTACAAATGGGCATGAAGCAATCAATCTCACATTGTCCTCAAGCGGGGAAGGTGGATGACGATATATCCATTAAAGAATTTTTCACATATGTAAGAATGTGGTTCATTGAGGCATTGTATCAAGCAGGTGGTGCATAAACTCACTTTAATAGATGGTGCATGATTGCCGGAGCCGCCAGAGTGGAGAGCTGGAGGCCGAGGCGAGCAGAGAGGAGGCAGAGAGTGGGAGAGCTAGAGGTGGGAGGTCGGAGCGCGGAAGCGAAGAGGGAGGCTTTGCCGAGCTGTCGCGTCGTCTGTCAGGAAGAAGCGGGGGGGTGGCGTCACCGGCACTGGCTACCTGGGACGGCCGCCCAGCCTTGCTCTATTGCTGGAGCCGCCCATGAGTCTTGCTAAGCATTAAAGCACACGCGCGCACAAAAAAGTAACAACAACCTCACTCTCGAGGCCCCTCTACCTTTAAACATTTTTTTTGGGTGCAAAAGCCCCTAAAAAGTATCTTTGCAGTTTGCTCAAATTGTTCTCTTTAAAAGTCCCTATTTCATTAAAAGAGAGAACCACATAAAGGTCCATATTTCATTAAAAGAGAGAACCACAGTCTCACCTCCGGTGCTCGCATATGATCATATATATGCTTCAAGTCGTGGTCCTAGCAGAAATATCACTGCGGTCTAGCCACAGCTAAAGTGCATCTAGCCACTACAAACAGTGACTTTTTGTATACCCGTATAGTTCCAGTCTCATGGTCCACTCACGGCTTGTTCGTATGATGACTACAGACTGCCCATAATCAAAACAAGTGAGAGCAAATTATCACAACTGATTGAACTGCTGAGATGCGATTCTTACAGTTGATTTTCTTCCATCTAACAACCCGTGGAAAACACAAATTCTTGTAAGTGCTGAGGAAATATCGCTGTTCAGTTCGAGTGATTACATCGTAGACAAACTCAAAATCGTAAGAACAATACAAGAATACAAGAACGTAATAGTAGATTAAACACAAAGACGTGGGGAGTTTTTTGCTTCTCTTTATTGATCTTCATATGATTAGTTTTTTATAATGATTATGATTAGTTTTTTATAATAACTAACTCTCTTTATATATAGTTTACAGACTCTACTTGAGTTTGTAATAAAACATTCATAGATAGACCAGCTGCTAAGCTAAATTTATGGTTTTCTAATATTAAAATAGCCCTGTGACCGAAGGCCCTAAACCCAAGAAAAAGAAAGGAACCCTGCGAAAGAAAAGGAAAGGGGAAAAAAACTGTTGCACTGGTTGCAAGTTGCAATCACCACGTGCTTTTCTTCCTCCTTAAATACCTCCTCGCTCTCCCCATCCAATCTCTTGCCCAAAGCTCCCAAGTCCCAGCCCAATACACACAAAAAAGCAGTCGCCTCTTCCTCCTCCGCAGTCTTTCTTCTTTGCCTAATTCCATATTAAACAAACTTGCTTAGATATTCCCAAGAATCTTCCATTGCTCTCCCCCACTCGGATTCCTCTCTGCCTGCCTCCCTGCTCACTTTCGCCGTCTCCGTCTCCTCCTCTTTTGCCTTTCCCCTGCTCCGACGAGGACTCTGCACTTCAGCAGTTGTTGCGCGTTGCGTCTGGGAGAGCGAGAAGAACTCGTTTAGGCTTGTGTTGCACACGGATATGTGCGTTGACGGATTCGAGGACGCAGAAAGGCTCGATTTTGGAGAGGCGGAGACCGAGAGACCGGCCGATTTAGCGGTGGGTACCCTGCTTCTTCTTCTTCTCCCCCTGTCAAAAGTCCGGTTTTTATGATTTTTCTTCTTCTTTATAGGTTCTTGATGCATTCAATGCTTTTCTTTTCTGATCTGTGCGGGTTCCGTTGGTCGGTGGATGATCGGTTGGGGAAGGGAAAAAACCAACTACCCGTAGTTCTTGCTTCGGGTAGGCGCTCTTTGCGTGTTGTCTAAATGCTTCTCGTTTCATTTATTTCCTTCTCTCAAAATCTAGAGCAAAATAGGAGAGATTAGTTAGTTTATTTATTACAACTGAAATAAAGGAAGTCCCTTATTTTTAGCAATTATTACCCCCTCTTGTGCGGAAGGCGTGAATTGTTCAGCCGTAGGAAGTTTCTAGTCGGGGTTCAGATTGCGTAAAAATACAATCTTTTTGCTTGTCGTAGCTTGCGGGTGACCTGCCTGCTTGTGCATTGCGTTGTTCTCATGTACTTTTGATTCTGTGATGAAATCGTGTGGGATGTTCAATTGATGTGTATGCTTGTTCGCCTCCCATCTTCTGTGATAAGATATATGCATGTGACGGTATGGTCCTACCTGCAACTCTGCGTACCAAGCAGAAAAAATGGGTACTGCAGATTGAGCCGTTGTCAAATCTAAGTCAAACACATACACCCAAAGGAAAGAAGGACATATTGTTGGACAAATGTTAATAATCCATCATCCATGTTCTTTACATGTAGTAGAACGATATGTAGAACAATCCGCACTGGTAAAGTTCAGATAGTACTTTACTTCTTTCTCAATTGGAGGTCAATAAAAGTTGCCTTTTATGCTGTTAAGCCTCTGGGAAGGACTCGTTTTTGGACATTTCTTAGTGATCCATGTGCTTTATAGCTCTGAAGTACATAATATCATCTGATGGCCTGTGAGTCCCTTTAGACCTTAATGGGGTAGCTTTGTCCCTTTAGCTTGGTAATGATGGTATAGCAAGCAGGAACTGGAGCATGAAGTGGTGCCCAAGAATGTACTCCTGGATGCCTTATATTGCTTTGCGAATTAGTTCGACAGGGAGTAACAACTGGAGTTTATGTTGTCCTATCATATGGTCACAACTGTTTGCTCTTCTGTTAAGTTTATATGCTGTTATGCACTTTTTCCCTGAAAGATAAGCTGTCTCTGCACTATTGCGTTCTTGGGTGTTTTGTTTATGGATGCTCTCTCTAGAAATGGCTACTCGTAGCTTCCTTTCCAATAAGGGCTTGCCTTCTGTCACCGACTTGACCGAATTGAACTTCTGTTTCCATGTCCCTTTCAACTGGGTGGATTAGTATTTACTGTAAGTCCTCCAGTTTCCATGTGATGGTGACGACGTCCTAAGCAGTTTCAGTTGTTGGTAGAGTTGAAGTGCCGAGAATACAGTCATTGAACCTAGTAGCAACTTGTGGAAAAATTGGCTATCGTTAGTAAAGGCTGACTTCCTCCTTTATCCCATGGGCTTAGAATTATCCTGCCATTGCTATCTTTTTCAAAACTTCTGTAGTACCTTGTTTTGTTTATCAGGGTTGCTTCTTATTTCTTATTTCTGCCATGCTCTAATCTTTTGTTTTTTTTGGTAACGTGCAGATGGAGAGAATCTGTGAGAACACAGTATCTCTTGATTTCAAGCAGACTAAGTTGAGCAATTTTGTCCCAGTTATCCGATCAGGGGATTGGTCCGATATTGGAGGCCGCGATTACATGGAAGATGCTCATGTGTGCATCTCGGACCTAGCTAAGAACTTTGGTTATAACACGGTGGATGATGAAATTATTTCCTTGTATGGGGTAATTGCTTGTTCACTCTTTCGTTTGACTTGGAAATCAAATAGCCAGTTTTGTCTACTTAAACAATCTTCCTTCGTTTTAATTCGTTCGAACAATCCTAAAACATGTCTACTTCATAGTAAAATAATTAATACTGTTTTCTTTGTAAGTGTAGTTAGCTCCCTTGTAGCAGTAGCAGTTAGAGAGATTGCTTCATCCTAGTTACATACGCGGATCATGAAATATTATATGTTCGTCTTTTTCTAAAATCATCTTATCCTTCTTACAATTCTCAGGTCTTTGATGGACATGGTGGAAAAGATGCTGCCCAATATGTTCGTGATAACTTGCCACGGGTCATAGTAGAAGATGCTGATTTTCCTCTTGAGCTTGAGAAGGTAGTCAGGAGGTCATTTGTGCAAACTGATAGTCAGTTTGCAGAGACATGCTCTCGTCTCAATGCACTTTCTTCTGGAACAACAGCACTTACAGCAATGATTTTCGGAAGGTTGGTCGGTGGATGATCGGTTGGGGAAGGGAAAAAACCAACTACCCGTAGTTCTTGCTTCGGGTAGGCGCTCTTTGCGTGTTGTCTAAATGCTTCTCGTTTCATTTATTTCCTTCTCTCAAAATCTAGAGCAAAATAGGAGAGATTAGTTAGTTTATTTATTACAACTGAAATAAAGGAAGTCCCTTATTTTTAGCAATTATTACCCCCTCTTGTGCGGAAGGCGTGAATTGTTCAGCCGTAGGAAGTTTCTAGTCGGGGTTCAGATTGCGTAAAAATACAATCTTTTTGCTTGTCGTAGCTTGCGGGTGACCTGCCTGCTTGTGCATTGCGTTGTTCTCATGTACTTTTGATTCTGTGATGAAATCGTGTGGGATGTTCAATTGATGTGTATGCTTGTTCGCCTCCCATCTTCTGTGATAAGATATATGCATGTGACGGTATGGTCCTACCTGCAACTCTGCGTACCAAGCAGAAAAAATGGGTACTGCAGATTGAGCCGTTGTCAAATCTAAGTCAAACACATACACCCAAAGGAAAGAAGGACATATTGTTGGACAAATGTTAATAATCCATCATCCATGTTCTTTACATGTAGTAGAACGATATGTAGAACAATCCGCACTGGTAAAGTTCAGATAGTACTTTACTTCTTTCTCAATTGGAGGTCAATAAAAAGTTGCCTTTTTATGCTGTTAAGCCTCTGGGAAGGACTCGTTTTTGGACATTTCTTAGTGATCCATGTGCTTTATAGCTCTGAAGTACATAATATCATCTGATGGCCTGTGAGTCCCTTTAGACCTTAATGGGGTAGCTTTGTCCCTTTAGCTTGGTAATGATGGTATAGCAAGCAGGAACTGGAGCATGAAGTGGTGCCCAAGAATGTACTCCTGGATGCCTTATATTGCTTTGCGAATTAGTTCGACAGGGAGTAACAACTGGAGTTTATGTTGTCCTATCATATGGTCACAACTGTTTGCTCTTCTGTTAAGTTTATATGCTGTTATGCACTTTTTCCCTGAAAGATAAGCTGTCTCTGCACTATTGCGTTCTTGGGTGTTTTGTTTATGGATGCTCTCTCTAGAAATGGCTACTCGTAGCTTCCTTTCCAATAAGGGCTTGCCTTCTGTCACCGACTTGACCGAATTGAACTTCTGTTTCCATGTCCCTTTCAACTGGGTGGATTAGTATTTACTGTAAGTCCTCCAGTTTCCATGTGATGGTGACGACGTCCTAAGCAGTTTCAGTTGTTGGTAGAGTTGAAGTGCCGAGAATACAGTCATTGAACCTAGTAGCAACTTGTGGAAAAATTGGCTATCGTTAGTAAAAGGCTGACTTCCTCCTTTATCCCATGGGCTTAGAATTATCCTGCCATTGCTATCTTTTTCAAAACTTCTGTAGTACCTTGTTTTGTTTATCAGGGTTGCTTCTTATTTCTTATTTCTGCCATGCTCTAATCTTTTGTTTTTTTTGGTAACGTGCAGATGGAGAGAATCTGTGAGAACACAGTATCTCTTGATTTCAAGCAGACTAAGTTGAGCAATTTTGTCCCAGTTATCCGATCAGGGGATTGGTCCGATATTGGAGGCCGCGATTACATGGAAGATGCTCATGTGTGCATCTCGGACCTAGCTAAGAACTTTGGTTATAACACGGTGGATGATGAAATTATTTCCTTGTATGGGGTAATTGCTTGTTCACTCTTTCGTTTGACTTGGAAATCAAATAGCCAGTTTTGTCTACTTAAACAATCTTCCTTCGTTTTAATTCGTTCGAACAATCCTAAAACATGTCTACTTCATAGTAAAATAATTAATACTGTTTTCTTTGTAAGTGTAGTTAGCTCCCTTGTAGCAGTAGCAGTTAGAGAGATTGCTTCATCCTAGTTACATACGCGGATCATGAAATATTATATGTTCGTCTTTTTCTAAAATCATCTTATCCTTCTTACAATTCTCAGGTCTTTGATGGACATGGTGGAAAAGATGCTGCCCAATATGTTCGTGATAACTTGCCACGGGTCATAGTAGAAGATGCTGATTTTCCTCTTGAGCTTGAGAAGGTAGTCAGGAGGTCATTTGTGCAAACTGATAGTCAGTTTGCAGAGACATGCTCTCGTCTCAATGCACTTTCTTCTGGAACAACAGCACTTACAGCAATGATTTTCGGAAGGTATTATTCCTGTCACATGCAACTGTGGCTCTCTGATTTTAATATTATGATTTTATTGGTGAACAAAAAATCCTCATGCAGTAGAGTAGTGGAGTTCACCCTAGGTCAACCTGTTTGTTGGCATGCTAAGTTTTGTTCTTAGGTTTGCCGAACTAGTACCAGGCCTGTTCTCGGATTAATATGCTACTGAGATATGTGAGATTTTCGGCATGTTCTCCATGTGTCTCAAGAAGTATTTGAATTTAGTCTTCACCCTTTCTAAAAGCTACTCCAAGAGCTTAATCCTAGTTACCGGATTCGCTATAAACCCTCGCAAATCGTGAACCGGATTCGTCGAACCCGAACCGGTTTAGGGTACGAGGTTCATGTTCGCAGTGGAAATTGGAAGAAAAAGTGGTGAACTATGAACCCGAATCCCGTATCGCGACTCGGACGAACCGTGTTTCTGGTAACTATGAGCTTAATAACTTCTCAATAATGCTAGTCCAACCTGAGGTGTCAAGTTTCACTGGACTATTCCACTGGCACTAGGGGCCCTTTGTGATACTACTGCTATCCATCGTGTTACATGCCAGTATGACTACCTTTAGTTGACATTAGTGTTTGCTACTGTAAGTTGCTTGTTGTTGGGTGGTTTCAAGTGATTGCCAATTCTGATTATTAGCATGTCTTGTACAGATCTCTTCTAGTCGCTAATGCTGGTGATTGCCGAGCGGTTCTTTCCCGGCGTGGTACCGCAATTGAAATGTCCAAGGACCATAGGACATGCTGCCTCAATGAAAGAAAGCGTGTAGAGTCACTTGGCGGCTATGTTGATGATGGTTATTTGAATGGTCAGTTGGCAGTCACTAGAGCACTCGGGGACTGGCATATCGAGGGCATGAAAGAGGTTGGTGAGCCAGGAGGCCCGTTGAGCGCTGAACCAGAGCTCAAGATGATCACATTGACAAAGGACGACGAGTTCTTGATAATAGGCAGCGATGGCATCTGGGACTTCTTCTCAAACCAAAATGCTGTGGACTTCGCACGGAAAAGGCTTCAAGAGCACAATGACTTAAGATTGTGTTGCAAGGAGATCGTCGGGGAGGCAATAAAGCGAGGGGCCACGGACAACCTAACAGCGGTGATGGTCTCTTTCCACCAGGAGGCCCCTCCTCAGATCAGAGTGAACAGGACAGGTAGGGTTGAGCGGAGCATATCGGCTGAAGGGCTTCATAGCCTCAGGGTGCTCCTGGAAGACCAATGATAGCGGCGCTATTGTTTCCGTCTTGCTGTTGTGCTACGTTGTTGAGTGCTAATTGTATGTAGTGATTTCGGCATCTTGCTGCTGTTTATCCATCCATTGTCGACATGCCAGTGCCTATTCTTATCTGAGAATAAACCAACGAACACCTGAGATCTCACTTGCCATTGTGAGGCATTGTAAATAAAGCTGGGATTTGGTAAGGACGAGTTAATAGTGTGCATCCAGGGGGCTTTGAGGCTCATTATGCGATGTTTTCCCCTGATTTTCTGTAAATAAAACATGCTGAGATTATCAGTGTAATTGAAGTTCTATCATGTGATGACCGGTTGACCACCTCGTCGATCGCTCGTGTGTTTGCGGGAGCGACTAGTGTCCTAACGTACGATGGAAGTGTTCCCATCATACGCTCCCCTTACCATTAGATCTCATTTAGATGGATGATGGATTGTAACAAAAATTCTCAATTTGACACAACAAAAATTCGTGAACCGCAACAATCTGTTTCACGCTTGCAACAAAATTCCCACTGTGATGCAATAAACACAAACACAAACTAAAAATTATGCAATAAATGAGAACAACTAACAACAATTACAAGAATATGTTGCAATAAAAAAAATAAAAAACCGCTAAATCAGCCCTAACATTTTGGAGAGTGCTGCAACATTCAAAAATAAGCACCACAACAACTCGATTCACTGATGTCAACATTTTAGATGGGCTTAGAGTAGGAGGAGGCGGCGATCAGATCACACCGCCACCTCGTCGCCGACCAGATCTAGCGGCCCAGCACCACATCCTCGCCGCCCCCAAGTGGATCCTCCTTGTAAAACAAAACCACGACCCAGTTGCAAAAATATTCATCTTGCTACAAAATTTGAGAAGACACATAGCAACAAAAATAAACACTTCGTACAACAATTCAAAAAAGTTACTACAATTAATCAAAAAATACTTGCAACCAGCATACCGGAGGAGTGTGGGTGTCGCCTAGCTATGAGCTAAGTTCAGAGGAGGCAATGATGGTGTGCCACCCCTGGTCTCTGGCGAGCCCATGGTTCTGATTAGGAGGACAAATCATCACATGCTCCGACAGGAGCCGTGGAAGAGGTAGAGTCACAGGGGGGGCTGCCGCTAGGGTGGATACACCGGAGAGGGGGGACCACTCGGAGGAGAAAGAGGAACGATGAGGGGGAATAGAGGAGCCATATGGAGGAGAAATGAGCCAATGAATGGAGGAGTTGTTTGGAGGTGGATGTGAGGAACGAAGGGAAGAAAATATGATAATAGGGAAAATATAGGGATTAAGCAAGGAGATAAAGTGTCCGATCCATCAGACATAAGGTAGATAGCATTATCCTTGTTTTGTTAGTCTTGTTGCTGGTTCATTCTCATAAATTGTTGTTGCTGGTCCATTTCCATAAATTATCGGTTGTATAAATCCTGTTCTGAAGAAACTGTGATGCAGTACCAAAACTGGTAGCAACCAAAAACTAGCAAGAAACCTGAACAAGATCTGATCGAGGAACCTGGACGTGATTTGATTGATTTGACATGGTACCGTCCGATAGGGCATAACAAACCATCCAAATCAATCGGTTACAATTCAGGCTTCATGAGACCGGTCGATCAGATCAGATGAGATGTGAAGCTTGATCTGTGCATGCGCATGATTGTGAAGTGCCTCCGTGAGTTTGGTCGCATAAGATCTTGATGCTTGTTTTGCAGCTATAGAAGTATCTAACCATTGGACCCAGTAGTAGCTCCCAGGTCATTTCTTGTTTGCTATACTCTTCTGGTTTAACTGTCTGTGTGCGCCACCAAATAGCATCCGTTTGTAAGAGGTACAACCTAGCAATACGTAGTCGTTTGCACAAGCAAATGATAATCATACAAGACTGAACTCAGCATGCGCGGCAACCATTGTTCATTACTCATTGTTACAAATATTGTATATAAATTGAAAAGACTCAATGAGCAATATATATATATAGTACAAAAGGACACAAGTCTAAACCTTAATACAATAGGAAATATCACTAATACCCTTATATCTTTAACACCTAACTCAAATGCAAGGCGTATAGAATAATATTGCATTTGAAAAGGGTTGACACTAAAATATAAAAAATTCAAAATGCGAGTCTTGATAATGTCGTCGTAGCATGCAGCTCTTGGAAAATATGTCGATAAAAGATCTCCCATCCGGGGTCATGCGACAGCCCATAAAGCACAAGGTGCAGGCGCAAAGTTGACCACGATAACATGACAAAGAAGATGATGAAATCGATAAAAAAATAAATAAAATTGTCAAATCAAGTCTAATAGAAATAGATAAAAGAATGACGACGCAGATCGAAACCCAAAACGGTGGCGGCGTAGTGCAAAAGAAGCGCAACGAATACACAGTGCAAAAGAAGCGCAACGTAATGCACAAGAAGCGCAACAGAGACGCGGTGCAGAAAAAACGCATCGCAATGCACAAGAAGTACAATTATATTTGCGGTGCGGAAGAAGCGCGGCAGCCTTGAAAGCTTGGGACGGCAGATCTGCAGCGGCTCGAAGAGAAGAGCGGCAGCTGTTGTCATGCAAAAGAAATTCCTATACTTCTATGATTGATAATAAATTTGTGGACTCGTGTAGCTTAGATGAACTCACAGATAAAGAGTTACAGACTTGGATGGACACAACGGATGAAACGACACAAATAATAGCTAGCAGTAGCAGAAAACTCATCTCCTCGTTCAACCAGCAAGCACCAGTTTGAAGCAACACCATCAGCAGAATCATGATGATAAGGCGCAACAGAGATGACCAAACTTTATCCCAATTCCAATCTCCATTGGCAACTTCAGCACATAGCAGCATAAATCCTAATGAAAAGGCCACATTGAAAATCCCAACTTCTTATCTCGGTTCTTTGTGGGTTCCAATTTGTTCTAACACATCTAGACAACATGCAGCTGCTCATTAAGCCAAATCCCCATCTTCACCATATCCACACCTCTCTCTCTCTCTCTCCTCGAATCCATTCCATGTTCGTCGTCTTCAGCGTGAGCCACCCGGTCTTCCGGCGCGTAAAACGAAAGGTGTGGTCGAACGCCTGCGCGCTGCGGAAGATACATCAAATAGAGATGCGGCACCATGGTTATGGATGCAAGAGCAAATTCAAATCTATTCTCGATTGTCGACATGCCAGTGCCTATTCTTATCTGAGAATAAACCAACGAACACCTGAGATCTCACTTGCCATTGTGAGGCATTGTAAATAAAGCTGGGATTTGGTAAGGACGAGTTAATAGTGTGCATCCAGGGGGCTTTGAGGCTCATTATGCGATGTTTTCCCCTGATTTTCTGTAAATAAAACATGCTGAGATTATCAGTGTAATTGAAGTTCTATCATGTGATGACCGGTTGACCACCTCGTCGATCGCTCGTGTGTTTGCGGGAGCGACTAGTGTCATAACGTACGATGGAAGTGTTCCTATCATACGCTTCCCTTACCGTTAGATCTCATTTAGATGGATTATGGATGGTAACAAAAATTCTCAATTTGACACAACAAAAATTCGTGAACCGCAACAATCTGTTTCATGCTTGCAACAAAATTTCCACTGTGATGCAATAAATACAAACACAAACTAAAAATTATGCAATAAATGAGAACAACTAACAACAATTACATGAATATGTTGCAATAAAAAAAACCGCTAAATCAGCCCTAACATTTTGGAGAGTGCTGCAACATTCAAAAATAAGCACCACAACAACTCGATTCACTGATGTCAACATTTTAGATGGGCTTAGAGTAGGAGGAGGAGGCGGTCAGATCACACCGCCACCTCGTCGCCGACCAGATCTAGCGGCCCAGCACCACATCCTCGCCGCCCCCAAGTGGATCCTCCTTGTAAAACAAAACCACGACCCAGTTGCAACAATATTCATCTTGCTATAAAATTTAAGAAGACACATAGCAACAAAAATAAACACTTCGTACAACAATTCAAAAAAGTTACTACAATAAATCAAAAAATGCTTGCAACCAGCATACCGGAGGAGTGTGGGTGTCGCCTAGCTATGAGCTAAGTTCAGAGGAGGCAATGATGGTGTGCCACCCCTGGTCTCTAGCGAGCCCATGGTTCTGATTAGGAGGACAAATCATCACATGCTCCGACAGGAGCCGTGGAAGAGGTAGAGTCACAGGGGGGAGCTGCTGCTAGGGTGGATACACCGGAGAGGAGGGGGCACTTGGAGGAGAAAGAGGAACGATGAGGGGGAATGGAGGAGCCATATGGAGGAAGAATGAGCCAATGAATGGAGGAGTTGTTTGGAGGTGGATGTGAGGAACGAAGGGAAGAAAATATGATAATGGGGAAATATAGGGATTAAGCAAGGAGACAAAGTGTCCGATCCATCAGGTATAAGGTAGATAGTATTATCCTTGTTTTGTTAGTCTTGTTGCTGGTTCATTTTCATAAATTGTTGTTGCTGATTCATTTCCATAAATTATCGGTTGTATAAATCCTGTTCTGAAGAAACTGTGATGCAGTACCAAAACTGGTAGCAACCAAAAACTAGCAAGAAACCTGAACAAGATCTGATCGAGGAACCTGGACGTGATTTGATTGATTTGACATGGTACCGTCCGATAGGGCATAACAAACCATCCAAATCAATCGGTTACAATTCAGACTTCATGAGACCGGTCGATCAGATCAGATGAGATGTGAAGCTTGATCTGTGCATGCGCATGATTGTGAAGTGCCTCCGTGAGTTTGGTCGCATAAGATCTTGATGCTTGTTTTGCAGCTATTGAAGTATCTAACCATTGGACCCAGTAGTAGCTCCCAGGTCATTTCTTGTTTGCTATACTCTTCTGGTTTAACTGTCTGTGTGCGCCACCAAATAGCATCCGTTTGTAAGAGGTACAACCTAGCAATACGTAGTCGTTTGCACAAGCAAATGATAATCATACAAGACTGAACTCAGCATGCGCGGCAACCATTGTTCATTACTCATTGTTACAAATATTGTATATAAATTGAAAAGACTCAATGAGCAATATATATATATATAGTACAAAAGGACACAACTCTAAACCTTAATACAATAGGAAATATCACTAATACCCTTATATCTTTAACACCTAACTCAAATGCAAGGCGTATAGAATAATATTGCATTTGAAAAGGGTTGACACTAAAATATAAAAAATTCAAAATCCGAGTCTTGATAATGTCGTCGTAGCATGCAGCTCTTGAAAAATATGTCGATAAAAGATCTCCCATCCGGGGTCATGCGACAGCCCATAAAGCACAAGGTGCAGGCGCAAAGTTGACCACGATAACATGACAAAGAAGATGATGAAATCGACAAAAAAATAGATAAAATTGTCAAATCAAGTCTAATAGAAATAGATAGAAGTATGACGGCGCAGATCGAAACCCAAGACGGTGGCAGCGTAGTGCAAAAGAAACGCAACGAATGCACAGTGCAAAAGAAGCGCAACGTAATGCACAAGAAGCGCAACAGAGACGCAGTGCAGAAAAACGCATCGCAATGCACAAGAAGTACAATTATATTTGCGGTGCGGAAGAAGCGCGGCAGCCTTGAAAGCTTGGGACGGCAGATCTGCAACGGCTCGAAGAGGAGCGGCAGCTGTTGTCATGCAAAAGAAATTCCTATACTTCTATGATTGATAATAAATTTGTGGACTCGTGTAGCTTAGATGAACTCACAGATAAAGAGTTACAGACTTGGATGGACACAACGGATGAAACGACACAAATAATAGCTAGCAGTAGCAGAAAACTCATCTCCTCGTTCAACCAGCAAGCACCAGTTTGAAGCAACACCATCAGCAGAATCATGATGATAAGGCGCAACAGAGATGACCAAACTTTATCCCAATTCCAATCTCCATTGGCAACTTCAGCACATAGCAGCATAAATCCTAATGAAAAGGCCACATTGAAAATCCCAACTTCTTATCTCGGCTCTTTGTGGGTTCCAATTTGTTCTAACACATCTAGACAACAGGCAGCTGCTCATTAAGCCAAATCCCCATCTTCACCATATCCACACCTCTCTCTCTCTCTCCTCGAATCCATTCCATGTTCGCTGCTCTTCGTGGAGCCACCCGGTCTTCCCGCCCGGTAATAACGAAAAGTGTAATCGAATCGCCATGGCGCTGCCGCGCGAGACGTCTTCTGCCGGCCAACCGCCGTGGTAGAAGCGCCCGCTCCGATCATCCCCGTGTGGATCAACAACTACGGCCGGATCGACGGAAGATACACTGTAAATAGAGATGACGGCACCATGGTTATGGATGCAAGAGCAAATTCAAATCTATTCTCTGACTTATCACAACCGGCAGCTCCATGGACGACGGCGATGGGTGCCACCACGCACGCCACCCGTGGCTGAACACCTCCTCGATCTCCTCTAGCGGTCGGCCTTGCGTCTCCGGGCAGAGGAAGTAGAAGAACGCAGCGGCGAGCACAGCCAGCCCCGCAAAGAGGAAGAAGGCACCACCGATGGTGACCGCCTTGTAGAGGGAGACAAAGGTCATGGACACGGCGGTGTTCATGACGCGATTGATGGCCACACCGACACTGGCGCCCTGCGCGCGCATCCGGAGCAGGTACACCTTGCATCGGGTCCAACCTGTGGAAGGAGCAGGACGAGCTGCTCCGGTGGCTCGACGACTAGCCGATGCGCTCCATCGTGTATGTCAACTTCCAGAGTTCACGTGGGGGCTAGCCATCACCGACTACGTGTTCCTATGGAACGTGCAGCCCGACCTCGTCAAGGGCGATAAGGCCGCACTGCCGTCGGAGTTCGACAAGGCCGCACTGCCGTCGAAGTTCACCGCGGCAATAGAGGGGCGGAGCATTATGTTGGGCAGAGACAGCAGCGATGAGAGGCCGCTCCCAGGAGCGGAGTTTGCTCCTCCTGGGGGCGGCGACGGCGGTAAGAAACTTTAACCCTAATGTTTGCTCTGATACCATGTTATAAATATTATATGTATGTTGAAGAAACCCAATGAGCAATATATATATAGTACAAAGGGACACAAGTCTAAACCCTAATATAATAGGAAATACCACTAATACCCTTATATCCTTAACAATCATATCATACTAAATTACTCACTAAGAGAGGGCGGAAACACTACTAGTTTCGCTAATGTTGACTGCATTTGTACACCATCAGAACACGAACAATGGATGCTACTGGTGTCGTCAGTCCAGACTGAGACAAGTCTGGTAAATTTCCATGGTCAGTTTGATACTGAGATAGATAGATGCACAGCTCTTCGGAAGTTTTCATCGAGGAAGGGCGTCTCCTTGTAAGAGACGATCCCGTTGTCCTATATCTGGGTGGTACCTACGCTCGCCGCATCTTAACATTCAAAGGTATCTCCTTGTAAGAGACGATCTTTTCTGCTGCCCGCCTCGAAGGCCTCCCAAATGAAGACCTCCCTGTGGCCAGCTCTTCGGAAGTTTTCATCGAGGAACAGCAGCCATTTTGCTTCTCGTTTTCGCTCTGTTCGATCAAGACATTTGGGCTGGAAGGGGCTAAAGGAGCGACAATATCTTCATGCAAAGTCTCAAAGACGGCCTTTATAACTTCATAAGATCCTGGATTCAGTCTTGTGGATTTTCTCCTTGGAGATTTTCTGCAAATTTTTAGGCCAACCAAGATTGCCATTTTTCCAATCAGCGAGACAAGTGCATTGGTGGAATACAGGAAGCTATAAGCTGGCAAAGACCTACCTATTCTCTTCATGATGCAGTGGTTCACTGGAACTTGAGTGACATGTGGCATTAATGTCCTTCTCTATGTTTGAGTCCTTTGGACCTTCACAAGATTCCAACTTCCGTTTATTTGCACCCCTACACGCAGACTTTCTGATTCAACAGAACAATGCTTGGGTGAATTTTACGATGTGCTACTGAGCTACAATTGCAGCTCAAACATCACTAAAACGGTGGGGGCCTTACCTCTTGTTGCGTCTCTCTTGTGGTGGCTCAGGATGCTCAATATTAAATGGCAGAGATGCTAAAAAAGAATTGGCATTAAAGTAAGGAAGATTACAGTGATCAGCAAGTAGTTTGCCCACTAGGCACTATTCTTGGGATTTAAAATTTAATTTCTAGCACAACTAATTGTACCTACGAACATTGACAAACAAAGATGTACTTTGTGTTCAAACTTTCTGGCATAATTTCAAATCACTTCCTTTAAAACTAACTTGAAATTTTGAATAAGGACTATATTATGCTTGAATGCTTGATAAAAGGATAATGAAGAGCCTTAAGTGCAGCAACCAGGATTATTGCAATTTAACAGCAAAAGCCTTGAAAAATGAACAAAGAACAGGGACTTTACATTGAGTTCCTGCCGAATAGTTTGGGTTGTTATTGGTGGCCTTATCACCAATTTGATAAGCCTCAACTCCAGCAACCGTGGAACGTGATGCTTCTATCTCCTCCTAATTTCATTGTAGGAAACAAGTAAGTAGCCTTGTAATATGAATTAAGATTCCTTCATGGGTAAATGGGTTGATCATTTACTAAAGAATTGCACTGCCTACCTCCAAATTCACTTCCTTTTGTGGTCGCATATTTGTCTCATTTTTCTGATACAACCAGTATGCCAACGGTCAAAAGATAACATCTATAACCAGAAGCCAAGCCAAACTATGGCACTATTTTACCTTGAGTTCTGAAGCCTTTACTTCAAGCGTTGTTGTGTCGCATGGAATTTCGTTTTGCAATGACTTTCCCTGAACATCATATCCTCAAATATTGCACGAAATCAGAACCATCCTGTTGAATCTGAACTTTTGGAGCACAAAAACAGAAATGAAATAGTAACATATTACCATATCTTTTCCCGTATTTGGTTCATGCGGTTTTGGAACACTAGAACTAGAAGGAGCTGAAGGAACAACAGCTTCCTCGCGCAAGGTCTCGCAAGAGACTTCTGTGACTTCACAAGATCCTGGGTTCAGCCTAGCGGACCTTCTCCGTAGAGTTCCTCTGATCACATATGTTCAACAGTTATCAACAAACTTCCAACAAATATCTCATATCTGTGATGAAAACTTTCTGTAAGCAAGAACTACCTTGGGTCTTCATGATGCAATGACCCACTGGATTGCAAATGGGGTTTGTAGCTGTGCTGCACTGTGTTGGTGTCCTTTATACCTTCACATGATTCTGACTTCCGTTTATTTATGCACCTACTCACAGACATTCTGAATCAATAGAAATTCACTAGGATGAATCAGGCGATCTAGAACTCAGTTGTGGTTGCCTCACGAACATTAGTAAGCAGATGAAAAATACCTCTTGTTTGTTTTATCTTGTGGTGGCTCTTGACGACCAGTATTAGATGGTACAGCAGCTGAAAGGAAATTGACAGCAAGCGAAGAGTGGACAATCTAAAGGTGGTTAACTCAAGGTAAAATAAAAATGTACAATGTTTTGTGTTAAATAGGATAATTCAGAACTTTAAAGTACAATAGCTGGAATGGTTGCTAAGTATAGAATCAAAATCCAAGAAAGAAAAAGGAGAGAAAGAATAGTGAGATTTACATTGAGTTTCAAACAAATGGTTTGCATTAGCACTGGTGGCCTTATTATCAATTTGATGAGCCTCAATTGGTGCAAGTTTGGAAGGTATGGCTTTTATCTCCTCCTAATTTCATTATACAAACCAACCAATCTCAGAATTAGAATCCTTGTGGGTAAACATGATGAGTAATTTTATTTAAGAATTTTGTTGCCTACCTGTGAATTTACTTTCTTCTGCGGTCGGTTAGCAGTCTTATTCTTTTGCTGCAATCAGTGAAACAACGGAAAAAACATGCTATCTTATCTGTAGCAAACAGAAACTTGGTCAAGCCATGTTGGTACTTTACCTCAAGTTCTGAAGCCTTTACTTTAAGCACTGCTTTTGTGCATGCAAGCTCATGTTGCAATGCCTTCAGCTGCATGTTATATCCACAAATAATTCCCCAAATCAACAACCCCATGGCCCATGCTGAGTATTGACAGTTGAAAAAGTCAAACAGAAAAGAAACAGTGACAGCTTACTCTATCTTTCCCCTGATTCAGTTCCTGCAGGGAAGCACAAAGCATAGAGGCAGATCAGACAGCGGACTACACTGCACCATAAAAGAAATCAACTGGACAACTGGACGTGATGCTTTCCTATGTACAACATAAAGAAAGATGTACAATCTTTACTCAATTTTTCGCATCCAATTCCCAATACACGCACACGCACACACACAAAACAGCTATTCTTGTTTTGTCACGGTGTACACTACAGGTATAACTCAAACTGTACGAGACAGTGTGTCATCCGATTGGGCTGGCAACCGAGGTAGAGCATTGTAAGACTAAAAATTCAAAACATTAGAACATGAATGATGAGATAGGGAGTGAATGGAGAAGTAAACAAACCGCGAGCGTCTGCGAATAGGTCTGCGCGAGGATCAGGTTCTGCTGGTGCATGGCATTCAGCATGAAGCGGAGCTTGTGCATCTCGACTCTGCTGACCTCGATGATCTTACTGCAAACAAGAAAGCAAAGCAAAACTACATTACTACTTGAATAAACAGTGAACTTCCCCCTTTCATAGGAACAAGGGAGTGGAGAGGCATAAATACGTTTTCTCGCGAAGCAGATGAAGCAACTTAGCGTTCTCCTGCAAGCAAGTGAGGACTCCATAGGTTTTAGTGTGGAAATTCGAAGCAACATGGCAACATTGAGCTGCTAGATTTGCTGTTTTGACAGAGTTAGAGCAAAAATGACCTTGAGGACGTCGGCGACGTGGATGGGTCTGGGAGGATTGGGCCTCCCGGTGTTGGTGATGTCGGCAAGCGCGACGGGCTTCCCCGGCGGGCGAAGGCTGAGGCCACTGGCACTAGGGTTCGGGTTCGAGCCACCGACACCGAGCGCTGCACCTCCTGGTTGGGGGCACTGAGCCTGAGATACTGCGCCATGGATGGATGGATGGCTCGAGACGTAAGGAGAGCCGAGTGAGAAAGGAGCTTTACCGGCGGCAGCGGCGACGGAGGTGGCCATGGAGGGCCTAGTGGCGGAACCAGAAACCGGGTGCGCCCGGGCTGAGGAGGAGTGGGCGCTAGCAGCCTGCGAGGATCCGAGGCTGCGCGGAGGAGTGAGGCTGCAGCGAGCGGGCGATGGGGCGGTGGCCGCGCAGCGCAGGGGAATCCGATTGGGTTTTTGGGGGAGGGGAGCGGAAGAGACACGACTAGCCGGAGCCGGACGGAGTGGAAACGGAATTCGAATTTTGTCGAGTGGTTTGTAGACCGCGAGCGACACGAATGATGATGATGGTGAATGCTCTCCGTTCTATTGGGCCCTTGGTGGGCTGTGGACTTTAGTCCGGTGTATCCTCGTGGGCTGACCCATCTTATGTAGCCAGCAGCCTGACAGAGAGACACGTGCAGGTAGATGGGATGGGCTGGGCTGGTTGGGCTGGGCTGGTACGTACGTCTCTCGAGTATCCCTTCTTTTAATGTCGGTAGCCTCATATTCGGGATTCGGAACAGATTTATATATATATATATATATATATAAAGAATGATAGCAGTTAGAGGTGTGTCCGTCGACCCAGGCCTAGCCACGATACTATTGACCCGATTAAGACACGATATAATCCGACATAGTGTGTCATGCAACGTGACATGTCACCCGTCCAGACACAACACAGCATGATATGGCGGGCACGACCGACGACGGCTCTTGCGGTGAAGAGGAGCGAAGGAGCTAATCGTGCTAGGATCAGTACGATATGGTCTGTGAGCTCGACATGTTGTGTGCTTGGTTGCACAACACGCCATCGAGCCCACATACCGATCGACATACAGCTCTTGTGGCCAAGAGGAGCCGAGGAGTGAGCTCATTTAGTTAGTCGGGTTGTTCCTGAACGGACCGTATCAGAACGTGCCGCGACATTTAGCCACCACTCTGGTTGAAAAACGCGAAGCAAACATCGTGATTTGATTTGATTTTATTACACATGACACCATCCGATCGGTAGACCGCAGCAAATCATTCAAATCAATCGGTTACAAGTCCAAGTCAGGCTTCATGAGACTAGTCGATCAGATCATCTGATGCGACGATCTCATGACGCATGAGGGCTCGATCTGTGCAAAGTGCATGATTGTCAAGTCCCTCCGTGATATATCGATTCGCCGTCCCTTCGCCGACACTGCCAAAATAAGCTTGCCCTGCAGCTATCCATTGTAGTTTCCTGACACTTATCCCCAAAGCGCTGCACCTGCTGTTTTCCATCTGCAGCACACAGTACTCCGTGCTCCTGTTTTTTCCCTGACATGTGTATGTCAGATTGAGAAACATCTAAATGCTATGTCCAGATAAGCCAACCCAACTTACCAGGCTTGTACACGCTTTCTGAAGAAATGCGCGAACAAACACGCAGTTTCTGTGTATCTGTGGAGAGACATTGAGACAAGCACGCAACTTTCCAGGTGATGATGCGTGCACCACCTGAGACCAAACAGAAAACCTGACGAAGCTGTAATGGCCGGTTACTTGTGTTTAGTACCTCCAAGTGCTGCATTAGTACCTAATATAATCCAGGGAGGGACTAGTGGCTTAATTAAACATGGCCCAACTTTTGTGCAGGCATCCTTCCCTAAAGGGTGACAAGAACGCTTTAAACTAAGGCCTGGGCTTGCATGGGTACTAGTTAACGACAATGATCCAGACATTACAGGTTGTTTTTATATGTTGTAGACGACCCAATCCTGATAGACACTAGCACAGCAAACACTGGGATGAGCCAAGGGCTGTTGTAAAGCAAGATGTATATATATCATCTCTGTCATATGTCAAATGCTCCAAACAACTTAGCCTACAGCTCCTCCTCGGTCTCTACTTCCATTTGAGCTAGCTGAAGATTAACGTAATCTCTTAAATCCCTTCTGAGTTTTCTGCAAGACAAAATGAGGACTTCCTTGTCATTGGCTGCTGTTGTGATCTTGCTTCTGGTACTGCCGGCCATGGAGGTCGAAGCCATTCGACTGGATGCAGAAAGTCGTGCAGCAGTCAGCAACCAAATGGTCAATGTACGTAAGTGATGCTAATTCAGTATCTGAATCTTTGAGTCCGTTTATTATGGAATGGTCCTTTCTGCAGATGTTAACATACTTTGTTCTTGAATACAGAATTCAAGCGAGAATGCGGTCAAGGCTTCTGCTGACTCATTAGGCGAGACGAAGCGAAGCGTCGCTGCAAAAGAAGTTAGGGCAGCTGCACACAAGTTACCTGAGTTCCATGAAGACTACTATGGTCCAAGCGATCACAAGCCTAGACACCATTGAACCCTTTTTTTTCTTCCCTCTTTCGATCTCTCTTTGTGCAGAACAGACTAGGTAGTCAGCGGCTGCAGGCTGTCACAATTACTAAATTTCATCTGAGCTTAAATAGTGAGCACATGATGATAGCAACATGTGAAGCTTAACTCACTTCTCTCCTTTTTTCCTTCTCACCTCTTGAAGGTAGAAAGAACAGTTTTTGACCTTTGATGTACTGACTTCTTGACAATACTTGAAGCAACAATCGAAAGATGTTGCCTACATCTTGATCTGTTCGCTTGTGTGGGCATAATCAGTGCAAGTTTGTGCGATTACTATGATACTACGATGTTACTGAGAACATTGGACGCGAATTCATAAATCCCCTTTTTTCTCTCTTTTTGCGAGGAAGGAAAAGGCAATCCTGACGACACCTCGCAACCAGAGTTTTTCGACAGAACTTGTGGTGAATACTTTTACTCGTCTGCTGCTTGGTAGTGTGTATGTATATAGGGAGTATTACGCCAAAGAGCACCACCACTAGTGTTACACTTTCTTACTTGCAGTAGTTCTTGGATCGGATCAGAATTTTGAGATACAGTGCAAGGGTGTGCAGTACCAAAAACGAGGTAGATGAATTCATAGAGAGAAAAATTTGGTGAAACCGATTACAAATTACTTAAGCACAATCTCAAAAGAGTACAAGCGGTTATCGCTCTCCCACAAACCTCTCAAACTTTTTAGAACCCTCGAATACTTACTCTATATAAGAATCTAGTACTAAATAATAAATTAGCCTCTAATCATCTCGTGCACCTCTGCCTTTGGATGAGTTAGTTTGTGCACAGTGTTCTCAATGATCATTCCTCATGGCTTTATATAGTGCCCCCTAGTTCTGCTCCAAAGTGGAGTCATAATCCTAATCCTTTTAAGATTCATATAGGAATCCTTATAGCATACTTTTCTAAATCCTGGTTGATTTAGATATGAGTCACCCATACTCAACAATCTTTATCTTGACATCTATCCTTTGAAGTCACCGTGCTTCTCCAAAAACTCACCCCAAGGCGGCTATGTCTTTTTTGTTTTTCCATTTTTTTCCCCTCACAACTCTGGGAGTGCCCCCACCACAGGGGCTCATGCACATCACCGCAATATGTGTATCGGTATCCGAGCTTGGCTGCCCGGACGCTCCACCTGAAAGCTCCTTAGTTGTGTAGTTTAGTTAACTACACCTATGTTCCTATAGCTCTCCATGCCATAGGTTTGTACCGCCTCCGAGCTCCACCTTCTCGTCAATACCGTGTGGTTGGTAATGTCTTTCTTCTTCCAACAACTCGCACATTCGCCTTTGTGCCTACTAGATTTTGTGATCATGTTTGCAGTTCTTCACAAATATTGCAGATGACATATGAGTACCTACCGCTAACGACATGGTTTCCTTATCACTGTCGGGATTTATATCAGACCTCCCATTGGTTGCTCTTCCCTGATGATTACACTTCAATCAGTATCCATTGCTCCACATAATTTTCGTGGTTACCTACCATTTGGATGTAACTCGCATGACTCAACCTCGAAGTGATACCTCACAACATTCGAGTTCAATCGATCTCACAGATATTATATTATTCTTTAACCCGGGAACATACTTAATTCTCGTCAATGTGTGATGTGCTTCTTGATATGTCTCCAATGTAATTGTTCACACCTCAGTAATTGCATACTCTTTACAATCCGCTAAGTGGACAATTCTATGCACTGTGCGTAGAGATCCTTCGTCAAACATCTCCCTCATGCAACATATATGGAAGCGATAACCTGAATCTAATATCTATCTATGAGAAGTACCTAATTGACTGATGACTAATACGTTCGAATCATCTTTTGTTACCATCACCGAGCATGCACCCTCTCATTTGCTTCGAATTTGGACAACCTTTTATCATATGACATTCATCGTCGCATAGATAGCATACACGTGTATCCTTGCTCTTGCACTTCTTCTTCCTAGGAGGCTTTTGCCTACAACACTATGACACTCAATGTTTGATCACCCGAGGATGAAGAATACTATAGCTTCTTCAAGATCACCACCTACAATAGATATTCCACTACCTCATTGAAATTGTGAGTGTCTTTTCCAGGGAGAATATACAAAACCAATTGCTCCAATGATGGTAGTATAGATGACATCAATATGATGATGATATCGCCAATCTCCTCGATTTTCTCATCCACACTAGTCAGTTCAATGATAATCTTGTTGAAGATATTGAGATAGTCAACAAACTATGTACCTTTCTCCATACGCAATTTGAACAGCCGCTTCAGTACCCATCGGTTTATCAGCGACTTTGTCATATATAATTCTTCTAAGTCACTTCATAATTTTTGCCGAATTCTCCTTAATCACCCAAAACTTTACCTCATCGGAGATACATAGACGGATTGTACTGACAGCCTTCTCCTCCATCACCTTCTATTTTTCAACGAATGCCTTTTTCGGTTTGTCCTCTTTAAGAGCATCGATTAACCCTTGCTAGACAGGGATATCTTTCATCACACATTGCCACATGCTTAAATATTCTTAGTTATCAAATTTCTCTACTTGATTCGCATCGCCGACATCGATCCTGATATTGTGCTTCTTGCTTTGCCGACCTTCTCACAAATCATATTAATCTAGCCTTAACTCTGATACCACTTGTTAGCTTCCCCCAGATCGGATCAGAGTTGCGAGATACGACACGAGCATGCATGGTACCAAGAACGAAGTAGATGAATCCCGTAAAGAGAACCAAATAACGGTGATGAAATAACAACGAGAAGATAGAAAGTTTTGGCGAAGCCGACCACAAATTCATTAATCGCAACATCAAAAGAGTACAAGTGATTTTCATTATCTCACAGCCCTCTCGAACCTTTTAGGACCATCAGATTATTGTCATATATAAGAATCTAGTGCTAAAAAAAAAAACCAGCATCTAATCCTCTCGTGCACCTTTTACTTTGGATGAGTTGATTTGTGACCTATGTTCTATATGAACACCCCCTCATAACTCTATCTAATGTCATATAGTTCTCCTCCAAAGTGAAGTCAGGATCTTAATCATATCTTTACTATTATAAAAAAAGACTTGGTGGTAGTGAGTTTTGTCATTAACCCCTACCTGAGTTGTTAAGATCTTTAGTGGATAAATATGCACACACATGTATAAAATACTTGAATAATTTTCTTTGGATAATTAGAATACTTGTGTTTGTGGGTTGTGATAAGATTTTGTGTGGCTTACTGATTGAATGCAAATTATATATGAAACTTTCATTTTTAAGGATAATTAATTTATGTATATTGATTTTTCTAAATTTATAATTTATTTTATTTGAAATACGCTGCAACACAACGAAACTCGACTATTTATTATTTATATAAGAATCCTTAGGAGTATACACTTCTCCGGGTCCAGTCAATTAGGATAGGATTTAGGAGCCACCCTTACCTCAACAACTACACTGCTGAATGCTGATGGCTGATTTGTGGGTGAAGGACATTGTTCCGAAATCCGTAGACGGTACCAACCCCAACAATCCAAGCGTACCTTTAGAGAGGCAACGCAATTGGTGAGCACAGCCGGATATGCTGCAGTGTTCTTCGCCAAGTACTGTGCTTTATGTCCGGGCCGGAATAGATGTTTTTCACATGCTCAATCATAGCCTGATAATTGAGCAGCTCATTAGCTGGCCACTTTTTAGTTTTTAGAAGGCACAGAAAAGTGCCGTAAAGATGCGTGTGGTACGTACGTGACGTTCTCGAGAATGTTTATCATATAGATGTGCCTTTTTAGTGGGATTCGTCGTGTGGTTTCTCGTTCTCGTTCTTCTGATGTATTCACTCTGAATGGCTGTTACTTCGTAGTTATCGCAGGCGAGCCCAGCAGTGGACCCAGCCGGCAAGGCCTAAGAGAGCGCGGCGCTGAATGGACCTAGTGCCGATTTCGTCGCGGTCCGCGGGTGGGAAGATGGGAGGCCCGTGCGCCAGGCGGCCTTTTTCCGAGGTTTTCTGGGTCTCGGCGTCAGTTTCTGTCGAGCCCAGCGTGGGCCGAGGCGGGCGGGACGCGGTGGCTTCGGCTGAGGTGCCCGAGCGAGGTGGGAGGGGTGGACACGTACGTAGGCTTGCAATTTCCGTGTGAGGCCCCCACTATCTGTCGGCTCCGTTACGCCGCGATCCGACCATGCCGCGGTTTGGTGGCACGTTGCGCTGCCCTGTAGCGTGGGGCATCCGGATCGTTGATGCACCGGCGCGTCTAGGTTTGATAAATGTATAATGGCAGCAGCACGCACTTGTAGTCTCGTTGCATTCACGTGTATACAGTACATCGGTGGATAAATACATGTAAACGCAAGCAACAGAAACAAGCTAAGAAAGTGGATCGGCAGTTGCACGCCGAGCACATGACGCCCATGTATTTGTAAGACTTGGGACGTTGGCAGGGTCCATGCGTGCGTGCGTGCGTAGCCGACTAACAAGGTTGTTGTCTTGTCGTTGCTACACACGAACGAATGCGTCGCCAACATGCCGTTGGGCTGCTCGATGCAATTTTGAGTATCCCGTATGCGGTAATTATCACACCCCTACTAATAAAAAAAAAGTTAATATTAGATGCATCATCACAAACAGTTAATTAATATCAAATATAATTATAGGCAGTTTTGGTTTGGCAACCGCCTGTGTTACTGACTGTGCTAAAAACCGTCTGTAAATAAGTAATATCACATGCAATTCTGAACAAAAACAGTCTGTGATACTACTAAATTTACATACGATTATTTATTAGAACTATCTGTAATTAGAAACAACTGATTAGCTGATTCCGACTACTCCTGATCGAGCCAGATTGATCTTTTAAAGTTATCGAATTGAAGCTGATTTCCCTAACAGAAGAACGCAAAAGATATGTAATCCGGTAGGCACATTTGTTTCGTATCATGTGTAGCTTCACTGTTTTGACGTGTAACTTCCGATCAACATGCAAAAGAATGCAGAAGTACTTCACATGATCGATTGATCGGAAGTTACACATCATAGACAGTGAAGTGCTCATCTGATCGTAGGGATATGATCTTCTACCAATTTTCATATACTAAATTAACTTTCCAACCACCTAAATTGAAGTAGTCGATCAATCATCTATGGATTTTGTTCTTTCCATGCACGATGGTCGAAAAGTCAAAATATTCTGTGAATTTTGTCTTATTAGCTAGCTAGAAGAGTAGGAATCAAGATAAGAACTTTAAGAAGAATGGAAGTAAGAAAAGATGGGAAGTTTGTGACTGATTTTGGGTTTGAGTTTGACTTGTTTATTGATGTGGATTGTTGTTGGTTATGCATACAGGCAGGAGATGGAAGTGGTGAGTTACTGCCAGTGGTCGATTTACCGGTTGCACTGGGGTAACTACCATAGAACTTGTCGGAGTATGATGTTAGTTCATGAGATATGGTTATATGGTTAGTTGCTGATACATGATGCCACTTCCCAGTCAGAGTACCTGCGTGTTCACGCCATTTTCGGAATATAGCAATGTTCCATTACCTGTCGACGACATCCAGGTAATTGGATGTTCACATACTCTCCTGACAACCATGCTTCATAAAGTTGCCCGTGGCTGCTGTCTCATCCTCCTCATGCTGCGTGAACAACCCCCCAAACGTGGCTGGGAAACTACGAACAATATTATTTATATATATTATATATATATATATATATATATATATATATATGTGTGTGTGTGTGTGTGTGTGTGTGTGAAGCCGATTTTAAAGGCACAAGCATTTATTGCTCGGAGACTTTATATAGAAGAGTCACCACAGATGGTTTGTAGATAAAATCGTATGTGATACATTAACTATCACAGACAATTTCATCTACAAACCGTATATGATAGTCAACTATCACAGACGGTTCTGAGTCAATAACCGTCTGTGATAGTATGCATCACAGACGGTTCGAACACCGTCATATTATTACTGACCCATAAACTTAGGCGGCTCACGAAACTGTCTGTGATGATATTTTTGAACCGTCTGTGAAGATCTTTTCTATAGTAGTGACCTGACCTACATACCCGATCAAGCTATAGAACAAGCATGTTACTCTACTACCATATGCCGACATGTGTGGGCCAAAGGAACCCATTGCTGCCCCGCCCCCTGCAAGCTCGAAGTTGTAGGTTGTGTTTGGTTGCGTGATCCAGAGTGAATGGGATGTGATGGTACAGGATGGATGTGATCGTCCAAATTAGGATGGTACATGTATGTTGTTTTATTGGTTGTATGGGATGATCTAGAATAGTATGAAATGGTGTTTGGTTGATGGGACAAGATTGGTTTAGGTGGGATTATCTCAATAATTTTCTTTTTCTTTCTTCTTTCTTCTCCTCTTTCTTCCCCCTTTCTTCATTCAAGTTTCTTCTTCTTCCTTACTGCATTGCTGACCGATAGTCTCGTCTTTTCTTCCTCTTTCTTCCATCAACGCGAGTTCTCTTCTCTCCCTTCACCCCACCTTCCCAGCGCTGCCTTCTCCATGCCTCCCCAACACCGTTGTGCCTCTCTTCGCCGCCGCCTCCTCAACACTGCTGCGCCTCCCTAGTGTCGTCACACCTCACTTCTCTCCTTTTCTCTTCCTTCCGAGTTGAACCAGCTCAAATCCGACCGTGGGTTGTCGGATCCAGCTGCCCACTGCGCCACCTCAAGCCGCCACCATCGCCGATTCCCTCTCTTCGTGTCGGACCTTGCCGAGGCTTCATGTCGGCTCGTGCTCAGTGGACACCGGAAGCCACACGAGCGGTCACCCGAAGCCACGTGAGCAAGCGAATGCGGTCGGGACGAGGTGGTTCACCCAATTTTTCCAAACGAGTTGATACAACATCCGGGAGGAATATTCTCCAAAGTTGAATCTTTTCATCCGGGATGGATTGGTTCCACCCTTTCAACCAAACATAGGGACGGGACATATTCGGGACGATTCGATTCAGGTATGAGCTCATTCATCGAACCAAACACACCCTTAACGGGCCGTTTGGTTCGTGGTCCTAACGAACTAAGTTGGCAAAATAAACGTTGTTTAGATTGCGTTTGAGCCAAATTTTAGCGTCACTAAATTTTTGGTGAGCGATTTTCTCTTCAGATTGTTCCCATGTAACATTGGATTCTTTTGACGTTACCAAATATTAGTAGTAAACCAAATAGAAGTCATTTTTTTGTTACCAAAGTTTAGTTTGGTTCACGTTGGTAACAACCCAAACAGACCACTAAACACAACTTAGGAGCCGATCGAGCAAAATGGGAATCAACAAAAAGAAATGTGAATGAACACCACATGGCTGAGTTCCTTGCTAGCACCACCTAGGTAGGTGGTGCCCCACGATCTTCAACGATCGTTTCATAAAAAAGTGGGGCTTCAACAAAAGCAAATGACGATCATAGCTGGAAAGAAAAAAAATACTAGTACTCCAAAGCTGGAATTTTTGGCATTTCTGCCCCCCTGCTGTTCTTCCCCCTTCTGCCCTAATTTGCAGAACTAGCCCCCTTTCGCCCTAATTTACAGAACTAGCCCCAACACAGCGTACTTGCTCCTGGCCCCGGGCGCGGCAGGCCTCCTGCCCCCGGCGGCGGGCGCGACAGGGACCAACCCCATATGGGGGGCACGGCAAGAAGAGGTGACAGAAAAAGGGGAGAAAAGGAAAAGGTAATTCTGATTTTTTAAAAAAAAAATCTAAAATTTCAAGAAAATTACGTAAAAATTCTTGGAACATGAATAGATTTAATAAAATATTTTTGAATTTAATTGAAGTTTTTTTTTATTTAAAATATTTTTTTTTATTTTTCATAATTTTGCAAAGCAAGACGTGACCCAACGAGGTAGATATCCATACGAGGTACTGCGATGCAAAGATATTGAAGAGGTAATAACAACTTGTAACATCGTACAAAGCAGTGCAGGTAATAACGCAAATCACAACAACACTCGCATCACTACACCTTCAAGATAACGACCAACATGACTCAATAGTATATTTTTTAAAAAATCGAACACACTGTAGTACAACGTAGCGCAGTACACCGGATAGCTTACAGATACTAAGTGGCGCCGGAGGAAGGTCTGTTCAGGCAGTTCCTGAACGAGTGCCCAGGAGTCTTGCATAGCCTACACATCATTGGTCTTAGCCGATCTCCACGTTGGTTCGTATCCATGTCATTGTGGATGCGCTTTGACTGACACCTCCCACGCCCTGGATGGTGTAGTGCTTCATTTGGTGACCACTTTATTGCTCCCGACCATAGGTCCCTTAGTGGCCTTCCACGTAGTAGGAGTTGAACTCCCCGTTTCAAGTATCATACAAGTGACGTATGTCGTAGTACTCGACATGTACATACTACAAGATTGGTGAAATACATCGCATGCAACATATACATGGGAGCAAGGCTTGTGCAGAAGTTGAGGCTTGTTGCAGGTGCAAACTGCCACATCGCCTATGGTGCAAACATGTTTCCGATCACCTCTCATGTGGCCGTGAATGTACTTGTCCCGCAAGCGGATCTCGAACTTCCTCCTCATGCCATCCATTGTGTGAGCTACATGGGATCGAGCCTTGGTAAATTTCTTCTCCATGTAGGCAAGGGTAACCTCCGAGCAGTGCTTCCCTTCGTCCAAATGCTGCTTGGCCATCATTACCCGATTGACGAAGTAACCGACAGTGCGGTTCCATGTCTCGTTGACAACGGCGGTGATGGGCAGGGCACGGACCCCTTTCAACACACTGTTGTAGATCTCAAATATGTTGGTTGTCATGATGTCGTAGCGAGCACCATAGGTGTCGTGAAGAAGGGACCATTTCTCATAGTCCGGGGTATGCACGCTCATCCACTCAGCGAACTCACTTTGTGGTGCGCCTATCCCAAAACCTCAACTTGCACGCTCGATTTCGACCTCAAGCTCCAGCCACACGACATCGAACTTGCGATTCTGGTTCTGTAGGCAGAGCTTCTTAAACTTCTTCTTGATGTCCTTGCTCCAGAAGCGCGTGTGGAAGTTGGCGGCTAGATGCCGCATGCACCAACGTGTGCGCATGTCATTCCATTGGAGCGACGAATTTGTACCGTGCTGCATGGTGTGTAGCGCAGACAGCAACCCGGCATGATGGTCGGTGATGATGCACACATTCGGCCGGTCCCTTACAATATGTTGATTTATGCTGGCTAGGAACCACAGCCAGCTGTCGGTATTCTCATTCTCCACAATTATGAAGGCAACTAGGAGCAGCTGGTCGTTGCTATCAGCGGCAACAGTGGTGAGAATAGTGCCATTGTACTTCCCACAAAAGAATGTGCCGTCCATAATCAGAACCAGACGACTGTGGGAGATGCCCTGGATTGTTGGGCCAAATGCCCAGAAGACTCGATCAAGGATAAGGGAATGTAGTATGTTCGATGGGTGGGGCCTCTTCATCCTGTTGATGCATGTCCCTGGATTAGCATTCGCAATTTGCTTCAACATTACGGGGACTAGGTAGTACATCTCCTTGTAGGTACCGTATAACCCTTCGATCACCTTCCGCTTCGCCCGCCAGATCTTACTGTAAATAATAGCATACCCTCCTGTATTCGCTACGTCAGCCATCAGAATCTTCGGCGAATTACACCAGCGACAACTATATGGCTTATGGTGGTTCTTGCTGCGCCTAGGGCCGGGGTCAGGTACACTGTGTTTGAGGGTTAGTTTTGCAAAATAAATAAATAAATAAAAGACTAGAAATACCAAAAAATCCAAAAACTGTAGGGCACCACGTGGACAACAATGCACACACACACACATGAAACACAGTACAAGTGTACAACACACGCGTGGATCCTCTCGTTTAATCTACCATGCATAATGGACTTCCCCTTTTCTTGGGACTTCATGTAGTATAAACTACTCGTACGTACGTAACTAGCACACGAAATCTGGGCTCTACGTTGCTTATGACGGTACATTTCGCGTGTACATTCCTACAAAATTTTACTTAATAATAGTACAATAACACATAAATTAGAAAAAAAATATTTAATATAAAAATAACTGGTGAATTATGAGGCTATATATCAGTTGCGCATCCGAACCTAGCTGCCCGGAATGCTGCGCTAGCTCTTCGTCCAATCGCCGAGTCAAGGTTGTGTTAGTCCGTTCTCGTCGCATCTTACGACGATCCGTCCCGAACAACTTCAACATTTGGGGCTCGAAAGCAACGTGGCAGATTTTGGTCTATGCAACTGCGAGCCAGGCAAGAGATCTTGTCATCAAGCTTGCTGTCAACTTTACGCTGTCTTTTTCTGGATTTTGCCGTCCAGTTGTACGTTCTACAGTAAATCTAATCTGCAGAGCAAGACACGAATAAACAACGGGGAAAATGACATCTTCTGCCTACTTCAGTAGATCGTAAAGCCACATTAGCAAGTGACACGTGATAGCTAAGCATCAGTATAAGATAGTATCAACGAAAGAAATACACCAGCAGGGAAATGGAAGAATTCAATGCATGCCCAACGGAGAATCTGCGGTGCGTAATATTAGAAACGGTTTTCAATCGAAAATCAAAAGACAATATTTTTCTATGATAAAATTCGTACTATAAGTATTTTAGTGTTGCTGTGGTATCTGTTAGAATCTGCACTGTTTATACAATAAATCTCTAAAGCAATACATAGGATACGAATATCAGTAGCAGTGACTATCCATTGTGATTGCTTAGAAAATTATTGTAGTTCATTGCTACTAGTCGTCGATGGTAGGTTCCACCGAGAAGGGACACGCGGCCTCTGCTTTTGCACCCCGGCCCCGCCAGCTCCGACCCCCTCGCGATTTAAAAATCCTTAGGCTTGATCCGCGTGTCCTAATTATTCTTGTTAAGTGCGTTTTAGCGTTGTAACACAGAGAAGGGTAGGGCATCACATCAAATCCCATCCCAAAATACTTTTCCAGAACAAATCCCAAAGAGCAAATTATTGTCCTCTTAATCTAAAAAAAACGTTGCTTTCTTCCCATATTGCCCTTGGGACTTTGGGAGCCTTCACGTTCTCTAATATATATTTTTTTAGGGCTTTTTGCCCTGGGGCGCTCAACAGCGAAATGGGCTAAAGAAGTGTTGCAACTTGTAAGTTGTAACACTGTCTTTTATGAGGTGGTTAAGGAGAAAAATTAATATTTTGGATGAAACAAAAATGTGAAATATGATTTTATTGGTCTTATTTGGAATGAAAAGCCATCGATCGATAGCATAACACTGGTAAATTTAGGCCATGTAAGCTATCGTGTTTTCAGGTGGGTCCATCCATGTTCGATCGTCAGGGAGTATGGTGTTCAAGGAGGGGCACGATGGTAATTTCACAACAACAGTAAACAGTTCCGCCTGGGCAGTTTGGGAAGAACACACACTGACAGACACCGAGGCCAGCACACACGTGGCCCTGTATCTCATGTCAAAAAAGCCAAATCCCCATCTTTAATCCTGCTTACATTTTTTATCTCCTCTCAAGAAGAAAGCAAAATCCCGTTAACCCCAGGGCAATTACGAAAGGCGAAGAACAGGGAGGAGGAACAAAGCACCAAAAAGAAAGGATCCTTCTTTGCATCCCCCGTCCCTTTCTTGTTCCTACCCCTCTTCCACTTGAAGCTTCCTTTCTTATCTTCTTGGGACAAAAGGTTGTGCGATCTTGCTGGGTTCAGGTCAGTCGGGGAGGAGGAGGAGGAGGAGAGCTGCTCAGCCATGGCATTGTCCGTTTCCCTCGTCCGCATCTCGTTGCTTCTGCTCGTCGTCCTGCCATTCTGCGCCTCCCATGCTCCTCGTGAGTCCCACAAGGCGCTCGACTCAGGTTCTTGCCCTTTCTCCCCGGTTCTTGTTTCTTATCCTGGTTTGTTACAGAAAAAAAATGCCTGTTCTTTTGATTCGGTGCGATTTTGCGGTGGTTTTGCTTCTTCTTTGTGTGTCTTTTAAGCCAGTTATTTGAAATATGAAACCTTTTCTGAGTGTCATTCAATGAAGTCGGATTCTTGATGTGGAAATAGGAAATAATCCCCCGATTTTTTGGTGTGCTGTGGTCCTTAGGTTATGCTCATCTGTTTCTTATCCTTTTCCTTTGCTTCCAAAGTTTTTTCTTCTTCTAAAAACAACATGTGCTCTGCTGTACTGTTTTGATTTCTGGATTTAGTGTGTCGTTCTTTATCAATCTTGGCCTATTTCTTTGTAAGAAAAAAAATCATATTGGCTAATATCATCTTGAAAAAAAATCATAATATAAATACATAGTGTGCTCCACCTGCCGGAGATGGTGAAGGGGAGAGCGTCGCTGCCTTGGTCACCTTGCGTATTTGATTATGATTTTTTTCAAGATGATATTAGCATCTTGGCTGAGTGACGCCTCACGAATTTCTGTCTCTTTTCCCGTTCTTATGACAGTTCATCAATCATTTCACCATTTTTCTTTAGCAAGTTAACCTTTTTTTTCAGCTTCCGGTAGCCGGGTTTCAACAATGCTGTTCCCAAGTTCTTTGTGTCCCAGATGGATTTCTGGTCCAGTCTTCTGTCCCTGTCAATGTGTGGTGTCTCCCATTTCTCTCCTTATTATATCCACAAGTGATTTTTAGTAGGTTGACCCCTTTGCTTCTTTAGGAATCCGAGTGTTGTAATGTTCTGGGAGTTATTTTTCTTAACCATTTGTTGTTATTTCTCTCTCCATTATATGGGGTTTAGTTGCCCACAAATTCCTAGCTTTGAATAGTGGGTGTCAATATTTGGTAATTTTGAAGATTGACATCCGCAAAAAAAAATCAAGTTATAAATTAACCAGTGCGTGTCAACAAAGTGCGTATTATAATACCAGTATACCTATACTTTTGTGTTGGAAGATCGATTTTATTTAAGTTGCCTATGTTCTCCTGGCTGTGACAAGAATTCTAATTGTAAAAAGCAGATAAATATGTCATGGTGGTGAGAAGATCAATTGTTGAAGCTCCTGTTGACATAAATGTCACTACAAATAGCTCCTTTGTCTTGGCGGCAGATCGAACATATCGAAAGGACCCCTTGGATAGGTTCAGGAAATATACGCGCGGTTGGAATATCAGCGAAGTGCACTATTGGGCTGTAAGACTGTTTGAAAACTAAACCCGCATCTCTGTTAGCTGCTTACGTTTGTTGTTTGCATAATAACATATTATTTGCCCTTATTCTGTTGTTTGTAGTCTGTGGGATTGACAGCATTTCCATTGTTCATCATTGCCTTGGTGTGGTTTGTGTTCTTTTTTCTGGTCATGCTTGGGATTTGCTGCCATCATTGCTGCTGTCCGCATCACAGTTACACATACTCTCGAACAGCATATGCCCTATCATTGATACTTCTAATATTATTCACTTGTGCCGCAATGTAAGTACTAATATCTTTCAAAGCTGGGCCATTTTCATGTATGAGGCTATATATCAGTTGCGCATCCGAACCTAGCTGCCCGGAATGCTGCGCTAGCTCTTCGTCCAATCGCCGAGTCAAGGTTGTGTTAGTCCGTTCTCGTCGCATCTTACGACGATCCGTCCCGAACAACTTCAACATTTGGGGCTCGAAAGCAACGTGGCAGATTTTGGTCTATGCAACTGCGAGCCAGGCAAGAGATCTTGTCATCAAGCTTGCTGTCAACTTTACGCTGTCTTTTTCTGGATTTTGCCGTCCAGTTGTACGTTCTACAGTAAATCTAATCTGCAGAGCAAGACACGAATAAACAACGGGGAAAATGACATCTTCTGCCTACTTCAGTAGATCGTAAAGCCACATTAGCAAGTGACACGTGAAGCTAAGCATCAGTATAAGATAGTATCAACGAAAGAAATACACCAGCAGGAAATGGAAAAATTCAATGCATGCCCAACGGAGAATCTGCGGTGCGTAATATTAGAAACGGTTTTCAATCGAAAATCAAAAGACAATATTTTTCTATGATAAAATTCGTACTATAAGTATTTTAGTGTTGCTGTGGTATCTGTTAGAATCTGCACTGTTTATACAATAAATCTCTAAAGCAATACATAGGATACGAATATCAGTAGCAGTGACTATCCATTGTGATTGCTTAGAAAATTATTGTAGTTCATTGCTACTAGTCGTCGATGGTAGGTTCCACCGAGAAGGGACACGCGGCCTCTGCTTTTGCACCCCGGCCCCGCCAGCTCCGACCCCCTCGCGATTTAAAAATCCTTAGGCTTGATCCGCGTGTCCTAATTATTCTTGTTAAGTGCGTTTTAGCGTTGTAACACAGAGAAGGGTAGGGCATCACATCAAATCCCATCCCAAAATACTTTTCCAGAACAAATCCCAAAGAGCAAATTATTGTCCTCTTAATCTAAAAAAAACGTTGCTTTCTTCCCATATTGCCCTTGGGACTTTGGGAGCCTTCGTTCTCTAATATATATTTTTTAGGGCTTTTTGCCTGGGGCGCTCAACAGCGAAATGGGCTAAAGAAGTGTTGCAACTTGTAAGTTGTAACACTGTCTTTTATGAGGTGGTTAAGGAGAAAAATTAATATTTTGGATGAAACAAAAATGTGAAATATGATTTTATTGGTCTTATTTGGAATGAAAAGCCATCGATCGATAGCATAACACTGGTAAATTTAGGCCATGTAAGCTATCGTGTTTTCAGGTGGGTCCATCCATGTTCGATCGTCAGGGAGTATGGTGTTCAAGGAGGGCACGATGGTAATTTCACAACAACAGTAAACAGTTCCGCCTGGGCAGTTTGGGAAGAACACACACTGACAGACACCGAGGCCAGCACACGTGGCCCTGTATCTCATGTCAAAAAGCCAAATCCCCATCTTTAATCCTGCTTATTTTTATCTCCTCTCAAGAAGAAAGCAAAATCCCGTTAACCCCAGGGCAATTACGAAAGGCGAAGAACAGGAGGAGGAACAAAGCACCAAAAGAAAGGATCCTTCTTTGCATCCCCGTCCCTTTCTTGTTCCTACCCTCTTCCACTTGAAGCTTCCTTTCTTATCTTCTTGGGACAAAAGGTTGTGCGATCTTGCTGGGTTCAGGTCAGTCGGGAGGAGGAGGAGGAGAGCTGCTCAGCCAAATGGGGTGTGCTGTGGTCCTTAGGTTATGCTCATCTGTTTCTTATCCTTTTCCTTTGCTTCCAAAGTTTTTCTTCTTCTAAAAACAACATGTGCTCTGCTGTACTGTTTTGATTTCTGGATTTAGTGTGTCGTTCTTTATCAATCTTGGCCTATTTCTTTGTAAAAAAAAATCATATTGGCTAATATCATCTTGAAAAAATCATAATATAAATACATAGTGTGCTCCACCTGCCGGAGATGGTGAAGGGAGAGCGTCGCTGCCTTGGTCACCTTGCGTATTTGATTATGATTTTTTCAAGATGATATTAGCATCTTAACTGAGTGACGCCTCACGAATTTCTGTCTCTTTTCCCGTTCTTATGACAGTTCATCAATCATTTCACCATTTTTCTTTAGCAAGTTAACCTTTTTTTTCAGCTTCCGGTAGCCGGGTTTCAACAATGCTGTTCCCAAGTTCTTTGTGTCCCAGATGGATTTCTGGTCCAGTCTTCTGTCCCTGTCAATGTGTGGTGTCTCCCATTTCTCTCCTTATTATATCCACAAGTGATTTTTAGTAGGTTGACCCCTTTGCTTCTTTAGGAATCCGAGTGTTGTAATGTTCTGGGAGTTATTTTTCTTAACCATTTGTTGTTATTTCTCTCTCCATTATATGGGGTTTAGTTGCCCACAAATTCCTAGCTTTGAATAGTGGGTGTCAATATTTGTAATTTTGAAGATTGACATCCGCAAAAAAATCAAGTTATAAATTAACCAGTGCGTGTCAACAAAGTGCGTATTATAATACCAGTATACCTATACTTTTGTGTTGGAAGATCGATTTTATTTAAGTTGCCTATGTTCTCCTGGCTGTGACAAGAATTCTAATTGTAAAAAGCAGATAAATATGTCATGGTGGTGAGAAGATCAATTGTTGAAGCTCCTGTTGACATAAATGTCACTACAAATAGCTCCTTTGTCTTGGCGGCAGATCGAACATATCGAAAGGACCCCTTGGATAGGTTCAGGAAATATACGCGCGGTTGGAATATCAGCGAAGTGCACTATTGGGCTGTAAGACTGTTTGAAAACTAAACCCGCATCTCTGTTAGCTGCTTACGTTTGTTGTTTGCATAATAACATATTATTTGCCCTTATTCTGTTGTTTGTAGTCTGTGGGATTGACAGCATTTCCATTGTTCATCATTGCCTTGGTGTGGTTTGTGTTCTTTTTTCTGGTCATGCTTGGGATTTGCTGCCATCATTGCTGCTGTCCGCATCACAGTTACACATACTCTCGAACAGCATATGCCCTATCATTGATACTTCTAATATTATTCACTTGTGCCGCAATGTAAGTACTAATATCTTTCAAAGCTGGGCCATTTTCATGATTCCTTGACTTACATATTTTTAGTTGTGTTTGCTAAACTAGTTTCATCCAATGCTACCAGTGCTGGATGCATCATGTTGTATGATGGCCAGGGCAAGTTCCATACAAGCACAACAACGACTTTGAAATTTGTCGTTAGCCAGGCGAATTTTACTGTTGACAACCTTAGGAACTTATCTGATAGTTTATCTGCTGCAAAAAAGGTTGACATAGCACGAGTCTTGCTGCCTCCTGATGTGCAAAATCAGATCAATGAACTTCAAGGGAAGCTGAACTCATCAGCTACTGATCTTGCTATTAGAACTACTGATAATTCTAAGAAGATCCAGAAATCGCTGAATCAAGTGTAAGTACCTTTTTTCATAACATCACAATTTCCTATTAATGATGCAATTGGCAGGAGCCTGGTTATTGTTAGAGATAGGGTACTAGAGATATGTTAGAGATAGAATCTATCTCTAACATATCCTTATTTATACATCTTGTACTCTATATATATTGCCATTTGAGTCTCTTCAATACACACACAATATATTCATAACATGGTATCAGAGCCAAAGTTAGAGTTAGGGTTTGCTCTTACCGTCGCCTCCTCCTATGTCCGTCCGTGCGCACTGCCTGCCTCGGAGGAGCCATCTTCACTCCGGGTGGCTTCTCCCAGGCGCCGCCGCCTCGATTTGTGTCGGATCGAGCACCTCCTTTTGGTCGCCTCGCGTCGAGGGGCCGGCCATCTGCAGGCGTTCCGACAACATCGCATGCGTGGGGACCTCGGCGTTAAGCGTGCGGGCGTCGGCTCTTGATGTCTTCGCCAGTGCGGCATGTCGGTCGCGCCTAGGGGCGTCACCACGGAGGTCGCTCGGGTATAACATCCGCCGACGCCTGCTTCCAGAGCCGCGTCGCTCTAGGCCTCGCCGTCGTCGTTGCCGTCGGTTGGCTTCATCAACGATGACCTCTTCTTGCGCCAAGATCTGGCGGCATAGCTCGTGCGCGTCATCGGTGTCTCTAGGTGGCCTACATGTCGAATGACTCGGTGGCGTATTCGCCTGGCCACCTCGCCGTCCCACGCGTGGCCGAGCCACCGACTTGTCCTCTTCGCGGGCGAGGACACCATCACGGCCTTCTCCATGCAAGCGTGTGCGTGGATTGAAAAGTGGAGCTCGGTCAGACTCGCTCCCGGATCCGATTTGGTCAAGCTTCGCTTCTTCTCGTAGATCCGTTGGGATGGCTTGGTTTGATATTGCCCGATTGGGATTGGTTGTGGTTGGGATGGATTAGTTACACGATTGCCAAGGTGCGAAAGGCTTGGTTGAGATGTTTCGGTTCTTGCAACCCTTAGTTTTTTTCGCTTTGTGTTGTTGCTTTCGTTGTTCCATCCAAGTCCGTAGCTCTTAATTTTTGAGTTCGTGTAAGCCATGCGAGTCCATAAAAAATATTGTCGATCATAGAAGCATAGGAATTGCCTTATGCATGGCGTGCCGTTCCCATTGCTATTTTCTTTGAGCGCTGAATCCGCCGCTTCAAGCGTTCAAGGCCGTCGCGTTCTTCCACATGCGTCTTCGTTGTACTTCTTATGCATTGCGTCACTCTTCTTCGCTGCGCTCTGATTGCGCTTCTTGTGCATTGCGTTGCGCTTCTTTTGCCTTTGCATTCGTTACGCTTCTTGTGCATTACGTCGCTTGTCTTGGGCTACGATCTGCCGCCATGCTTCCACCAATTCCTATTCGACTTGATTTGATCTCTCTATATTTGTCGGTTTCATCATCTTCTTCGTCGTGTTGCCGATCGACTTTGCTCCAGCACCTTGTGCTTTATGTGTCAACGACACCGGTTGGGAGGAAATCATTGTCGACATATTTTCCAAGAGCTGCATGCTCTGACGACATTATCAAGACTCGGATTTTGATTTTGGATTTTCATATTTTAGTGTCAACCCTTTCCAAATGCAATGCTATTGCATACGCTTTGCATTTGAGAGGGTGTTAGAGATAGGATCCGCAAAAAAATCAAGTTATAAATTAACCAGTGCGTGTCAACAAAGTGCGTATTATAATACCAGTATACCTATACTTTTGTGTTGGAAGATCGATTTTATTTAAGTTGCCTATGTTCTCCTGGCTGTGACAAGAATTCTAATTGTAAAAAGCAGATAAATATGACATGGTGGTGAGAAGATCAATTGCTGAAGCTCCTGTTGACATAAATGTCACTACAAATAGCTCCTTTGTCTTGGCGGCAGATCGAACATATCGAAAGGACCCCTTGGATAGGTTCAGGAAATATACGCGCGGTTGGAATATCAGCGAAGTGCACTATTGGGCTGTAAGACTGTTTGAAAACTAAACCCGCATCTCTGTTAGCTGCTTACGTTTGTTGTTTGCATAATAACATATTATTTGCCCTTATTCTGTTGTTTGTAGTCTGTGGGATTGACAGCATTTCCATTGTTCATCATTGCCTTGGTGTGGTTTGTGTTCTTTTTTCTGGTCATGCTTGGGATTTGCTGCCATCATTGCTGCTGTCCGCATCACAGTTACACATACTCTCGAACAGCATATGCCCTATCATTGATACTTCTAATATTATTCACTTGTGCCGCAATGTAAGTACTAATATCTTTCAAAGCTGGGCCATTTTCATGATTCCTTGACTTACATATTTTTAGTTGTGTTTGCTAAACTAGTTTCATCCAATGCTACCAGTGCTGGATGCATCATGTTGTATGATGGCCAGGGCAAGTTCCATACAAGCACAACCACGACTTTGAAATTTGTCGTTAGCCAGGCGAATTTTACTGTTGACAACCTTAGGAACTTATCTGATAGTTTATCTGCTGCAAAAAAGGTTGACATAGCACGAGTCTTGCTGCCTCCTGATGTGCAAAATCAGATCAATGAACTTCAAGGGAAGCTGAACTCATCAGCTACTGATCTTGCTATTAGAACTACTGATAATTCTAAGAAGATCCAGAAATCGCTGAATCAAGTGTAAGTATCTTTTTTCATAACATCACAATTTCCTATTAATGATGCAATTGGCAGGAGCCTGGTTATTGTTAGAGATAGGGTACTAGAGATATGTTAGAGATAGAATCTATCTCTAACATATCCTTATTTATACATCTTGTACTCTATATATATTGCCATTTGAGTCTCTTCAATACACACAATATATTCATAACATGGTATCAGAGCCAAAGTTAGAGTTAGGGTTTGCTCTTACCGTCGCCTCCTCCTAGTGTCCGCCCGTGGCTGCGCTGCCGCTCTCGGAGGAGCCATCTTCACTCCGGGGTGGTTTCTCCCAGCGCGCCGCCGCCGCCTCAGTTTTGTGTCGGATCGAGCACCTCCTTTTGGTCGCTCCGTCGGAGCGGCGCCGGCACATCTGCATGGCGTTCGAACAACATCACAGACGTGGGGACCTCGGCGTTAAGCGTGCGGGGCGTGCGGCTCTTGATGTCTTCGCCCGGTCGGCATGTCGGTCTTGCGGCCACTGAGGGGACGCCACCACGGAGGTCGCTCGGGTATAGCATCAGCCGCTGACGCCTGCTCCAGAGCCCGCGTCGCTCTAGGCCTCGCCGTCGTCGTTGACCGTCGGTTTGGCTTCATCAACGACAGCCTCTTCTTCGCTGCCAAGATCTGGCGGCATAGCTCGTCGCGCGTCATCGGTGTGCTCCTGTAGCTGGCCTACATGTCGAATGACTCAGTGGCCGTATTCGTCCTGGGCCACCTCGCCGTCCACGCGGGCGGGCCGAGCCACCAGCTTGTCCTCTTCTGGGCGGGCAGGACACCATCACGGCCTTCTCCATGCAAGACTGTGTGCCAGTGGATTGAAAAGTGGAGCTCGGTCTAGACTCGTCTCCCCAGATCCGATTTGGTCAAGCTTCTGCTTCTTCTCGTAGATCTGGTTGGGATGGCTTGGTTTGATATTGCCCCGATTGGGATTGGTTGTGGTTGGGATGGATTAGTTACACGATTGCCAAGGTGCCGAAAGGCTTGGTTGAGATGTTTCCGGGTTCTTGCAACCCCTTAGTTTTTTTTTCGTCTTTGTGTTGTTGCTTTCGTTGTTTCCATCCAAGTCCGTAGCTCTTAATTTTTTGAGTTCGTGTAAGCCATGCGAGTCCATAAAAAAATATTGTCAGTCATAGAAGCATAGGAATTGCCTTATGCATGGCAGCAGCCGCCGTTCCCACTGCTATTTTCTTTGAGCCGCTGCAGATCCGCCGCTTCAAGCGTTCAAGGCCGTCGCGTTTCTTCCACACTGCGTCTTCGTTGTACTTCTTATGCATTGCGTCACTCTTCTTCTGCACTGCGCCTCTGTTGCGCTTCTTGTGCATTGCGTTGCGCTTCTTTTGCACTGTGCATTCGTTACGCTTCTTGTGCATTACGTCGCCGCTGTCTTGGGCTACGATCTGCGCCGCCATGCTTCCACCAATTCCTATTCGACTTGATTTGATCTCTCTCTATATTTGTCGGTTTCATCATCTTCTTCGTCGTGTTGCCGCGGTCGACTTTGCTCCAGCACCTTGTGCTTTATGGGCTGTCGCACGACACCGGTTGGGAGGAAATCTGTTGTCGACATATTTTCCAAGAGCTGCATGCTACGACGACATTATCAAGACTCGGATTTTGGATTTTGGATTTTTCATATTTTAGTGTCAACCCTTTCCAAATGCAATGCTATTGCATACGCTTTGCATTTGAGAGGGGTGTTAGAGATAGGGTACTAGAGATATGCCTTATTTATACATCTTGTACTCTATATATATTGCCATTTGAGTCTCTTTAATACACACATAATATATTCGTAACAGTTATATCGTGCACATGGTTGACAAATTTATTTCAGGCGGGTTGCTTTGATTATCATTGCGGCAGTAATGCTTCTTCTGGCATTTATCGGCTTCTGTAAGTGCTTATAGTTTTTTCCACATTGGTTAGAAAATGATTGTAGTTGTGTACATTTCCTTTTATGCTAACATGGTGATGATTGACGTTACCAGTGTTATCTATCTTTGGGCTGGAATTCCTTGTCTCCGTGTAAGTTGATATGTTTAAGTTAACATGCTTGACTTTATCTTTATTTCTAATCTTATTTTAAGAAACTGTGGGTATCACTCATTTTCCCCCTAAATTTTGTGCAGTTTGGTTGTTATTGGATGGATACTAGTCACTGGAACGTTTATTCTGTGCGGTGTCTTCCTTCTTCTGCATAAGTACGTATTCCACTTCTGTACAGTCATCGCACTCACTATATGTTCCAAACATATATCAATAGTTAATATGTACACGGAACTTTTGTTCGAGGTGTTGCTGTAAGTATTTATGCTGAGCTGCAGCTAAATCGAACTAAGTTAGCCCTAATTTTTATAATCAAATGGTAGATAACCAGCACATATTGTGAAGTCAAGAGTATCTAAAAGATTGGTGCCAATCATTTGGTTTTAGGCCATGCCCATTTCAAATTAATGTCAGATCATGGTTGGAGGTTTGGAGTATGTTGACATGCCCATGATGTAGCGCCTGCATCAGGGCATCAACAGTATCTTGCAAGCAAATGTAGACTGCATTCACACGCATGCTGCATTGCAAATGCCTATCTAGTGTCATCCTGGATTTGGGTCATGGCTACATCCTTGTGTCATTCTAGGCATTTTTTTATTGCTGGTTAAGTGTGACTTTGAATCCCCCAAATGCCTACCCAGTGTCATCGTGGATTTGGGTCATCCTTGTGTCACTCTTAAGCATTTTTTTATTGTTGGTTAATGTGACTTTGAACCCCCCAACCACCAATATTTTCTTACTCCATGGAGTTTTTACTGTTTTCTCTACTTCCTTCAAGTCCATGTCGTTGTTAGAGATATATTAGAGATAGGGTACTAGAGATAGAATCTATCTCTAACATATCCTTATCTATACCTCTTGTACTCTATATATATTGCCCTTTGGGTCTCTTCAATAGATACACATAATATTCCTAACATGGTATCAGAGCGAAAGTTCTAAACCCTAACCTACAACCTAGCTTTCATTGTCACGCCTCGGAGGTGCAATCTCCGCCTCTCGGGCGGCGAGTCAGATCCTTCGCATCATTGGCGGCCCGATGTGTCGCCTCCGGATCGCCCGTCGTCCACCATCCAGATCCACCTTGGATCAGGCCGCAACGCCTCTGCTCGCCCCCGAGCCGACGTCGACGCCCAGCACACAACTGATGTTGCCTTCCCGGTCGCTGCCAGCCTCGATCCCCGCCGAATCGAGCTTGTCTTCGAGTTTTCGAGGCGCTGTCACCGCCGCCTTGTCTTTGAGCTTCTCGGGTGGCAAGCGTCTCGTCGGCGTCCGAAAGCAGCCGCCTCTCGCCTCATGGAGCCGATCTGCCGCCGAGGTGTCGACGCCGACCGGACCGCCATTGCCGGATCGATCCGCCGCCGCTTGGATCCGCGTCTCTCTGACGAATCCGCGCCCAGTGCCTACTCGACGAATCCGAGACCCTATCTTTGGCGGCGTCTTCGTCTTCTCCGCCGGACGAAAGGAAAAGGGAGGAGAAAGCTCTGTCTTTGCCGAGAGAGGCCGTGTGATGCTGTCAACGCCGCCATCGATTTAAAGGCGCGCAGAGCGATTCGCTGGCCGGATCTCCCACCGAGCTCCTTGATCGCGTCATGGGCCTCCTCGCGCCCAGCCTGCCGCTGTCGCCTCGTTTGCTCGTCTTGGCGCGCGCACTTCGTTCCCAACCGATCTCCCCTTCGAGGCCCCACGACTCATCCGCCGCCCCGGCCCCGGCGGAAGCCTCGCCTTCTTCAGCTTCCACCGCCGCGAGATCCTAAGTCGGTGAGTGTGGATCGGGGAGGGACCCCGTCATAGGGGAGAGATCCATGGAGATTGGGAAGGGAGGAGATGCTGGTGGATGCTCTTCGGCTAGAGGATTCGATGTTGCTGCTCTTCGACTGGAGGATTCTGATGCTGCTGCTCTTCGGCTGGAGGATTCTGATGCTGCTAGCTGCATGTCTTCATGTGGGAAAGTAGGAGGAAGGAAGAGTGCAGCGCACTTCGCCTGGGCTTTATCGTCCGCTCCAAGCTGCGAGTGGATCGGAGGATGCTGGTTTCACAGAGCAGGCCCAGGCTGATGGGACCTTTATCAGCTTTCTGGAGTGATTTGCAGTTGAGGTTACTGGTTTGCCTCCGCGAGGTTGCTGCTGCCAGTTCCGATTACACGCTACTGCTACTGTTGGTTATCGTTTAGGGTTTTCTTTCTGTGTCATTGCTTCCGTTGCGTCCATTCAAGTCCGTAGCACTCAATTTTTGAGTTCGTTTAAGCCATGCGAGTCCACAAATTTATTGTCTGTCATAGAAGCATAGGAATTGCCTTATGCATGTCAGCAGCCGCCGCTCCCGCTCTTCTTTCTGAGCCGCGTGCAGATCGTAGAAGTTGTTATGATGCCGCCGCTTTCTTAGCCGCTGCCCCGAGCTTTTAAGGCCGCCGCGCTTCTTTCGCACCACCGCCGTCTTGGGCTTCGATCTACGCTACCATGCTTCCACCTATTCCTATTCGACTTGATTTGACAGCTCTCTCTATTCATGTTGGTTTCATCATCTTCTTCGACCTAATTTCGCGGTCGACTTTGCTCCCGCACCTTGTGCTTTATGAGCCGTCGCACGACACCGGATGGGAGGTTTTTTGATGCTCGACATGTTTTTTCAAGAGCTGCATGCTACGACGATATTATCAAGACTTGGATTTTGGATTTTTTATATTTTAGTGTCAACCCTTTCCAAATGCAATGCTATTGCATACGCCTTGCATTTGAGGGGGGTGTTAGAGATAGGGTACTAGAGATATGTTAGAGATAGATTCTATCTCTAACATATCCTTATCTATACCTCTTGTACTCTATATATATATTGCTCTTTGGGCCTCTTCAATAGATACACACAATATTCCTAACAGCCATCGCCACTCACCAATGCTAGGTACTGATCGTAGATACCTGTCGTGTACTATCATTATTTCATATATTTTTCCGGATAGATGAGATCTAAGAAGGGTCTTAATTTGAAAACAAAATTGCAGCCATTTTGTGTTAGTAGCTATTGTTGGAGAGTTCGTGTTAGATCTAAGTAACAAGTTGTATGAGAGCCGGACGCTTCTTTTAGACTATAAATAAAGTGTGTGAGATCATACGGAATACACACAATAATTCTCAAATTGTACATGGTATCAAAGCCCCCGTGCCCAACCACCACTAAACCCTAACCCTAGCCCTCACGTACCTTAACCGCCGCCGCCGTCCCCCCTCCCTTTGCACCGGACGAATCCGGACAGTCACTGATGTGCCTTGCGGGCATGCGGACCGCCATTAGCAGCTCGGGTTGTGGGGTGTCGCCGCCACCGCAGGTTGTTTGGGCCGCCACCGCATTCGGGTTGACAGTCACCTCGTCGCACGGGTCGTGACCGGAGCCGCCAACAGTAGTCGGGACCCGCCGAGGAGGAAGTGGGACGAGAGCTCTCACCCGATTCAGGAGAAGAAAGCTTGGGAGAAGAAATTATCGGAGAAGAAACCAAGAGAGGAAGCAGAGAGGAAGCGTTGCTTTTTGGAGAAGAAACCGATAGAGGAACTGTGTCGGTGGGAAGAAATGAGGAAAAAGAAAAAAGAAGTCAGTTCGGTAAGAAAACGAGATCCGAATGATTTGGGTAATTGTGAAGGTAGACATCGAGATTCAACAGAACATTGATGCGTGAAGGGTTGTCGTGATCTTGAGAGACATGTGTGGTATATCTTGGTAGTGATTTGTATTGCTCCAGTTGTTTGAGAAGATGACCCCCGAGGAAGTTGATGCTGCGAGGAAGGGCGAGGAAGAAGCCGCAATAAGGGCGGTAGAAGAGAAAGGGAAGACAGTTGTTGGGACTACTTCCCCGCTAGTAACTCAAGGTGACATGAGAAGTATATTACATGACCTCTTTACGACGGGTATAATAGGTCCGAGGGTTGGTGCAGGGTCATCTGACTTAAAGCTGGAGCTGATGCCGAATGTTGTAAAATTGGAAGGTAGTAAGAATTACCTGAGTTGGTCTAGAAGTGCTCAGCTAATTCTGAGGACAAATGGGGTGGAGCACTACTTGCGGGAGACTTGTGTTGAGCCTACAGAAGAGGTGAGCCTGGATTGGAGGATGTGGAACACCACCAACTCTGTGGTGGTAGCTTAGTTGCTAACTTCGATGTCTCCATCCATCGCTCGGATGGTGGAGATGATGCAGAATGCACCGGCGATGTGGAAGACGCTAAACAACATGTACTCCGGGCAGGAAATGTGATGATGATGGTGGAGGTCTAGGGTAAGGTGGAGGCCTTGAAACAGGAGGAGAAGACCGTCCACGAGTAGACTAGTGAACTGCAGCAACTGTGGGCAGATTTAGAATACTATGATCCACTGCAGTTAACATATGTTGGTGATATTGAGGCTGACAGAGTGTGGCTGCAGCACAGGCGGGTTACACACTTTCTAAAGTTTAAGAGTAGAAGGGCTGCTATGTTTCACTTGGCAAACTTGCCTACCATGGAGGAGACTATTTCGGCTATGGTGCAGGAGGAGGTTCTACTATGAGTAATGGGGGACAATAACCCGGTCAGATCGGCATACACCATACTAGATGATAGGGGGTGCTACAACTGTGAGATGAGAGGACTTCTGAGCCGTGTTTGTCCTTCTCCACTGTATGAAGGTCGAGGTGGAGGTCGTGGAGGCCGCGGTGGAGATCGTGGTGGTCGTGGAGGTGGAGGTCGAGGAAGTGTGGCCCTGATAGAGATTACGTCTGTTACTCTGACAGACGAACAAGCTATGCTGTGGGAGAAGTGGCAGCAGAGAAAGGCATTGTAAATAGCCAGCCTTCCAGTTGACAAGGAAGCTTATCAAAGGCTTGTTGGGTGCCTTATCAATTTGTGTCATACAAGACCTGATATTTCATATGCAGTGAATGTGGTTAGTCGATATATGCATGATCCCAGAACAGGACATATGGATGTTGTCTATCGAATCCTGCGGTATTTGAAGAGTAGCCCTGGAAAAGACATTTGGTTTTGGAAGAATCAACATCTGGATGTGAAATGGTATTGAGATGCTGATTGGGTGAGCGGTTTGGATGATAGTGCATCTTTGTAGGAGGTAATCTTGTGTCATGGAGAAGCAAGAAGCAGGAAGTGGATCGATCAACTGCAGAGGCAGAGTACAGAGTAATTACGTTGAGTGTGAGTGTGAGTGATATGGATAAAGGGTTTATTGTCAGAGCTTCGAATATGGATGAATAATCTCTTGGTATTGCATTGTGGCAATAAATATGCGATCAACATTGCTAACAACCTAGTTTAGCACGATCGTACCAAGCACGTTGAGATTGATAGGTTTTTCATAAAGGAAAAGCTCGATAACAGAATATTGATGTTGAAGTATGTCAAGTCTGGTGAACAATTATCTGATTGTTTCACTAAAGGGTTAAGTCCTAGTGAGGGGTCTACAATATGTAACAAGATTGACATGATTGATATCTTCAACCCATCTTGAGGGAGAGGATTGGAGAGTTCGTGTTAGATCTAAATAAAAAGTTGTATGAGAATCGGACTCTTCTTTGAGACTATAAATAAATAGTGTGGATTCTACCGAATACACACAATAATTCCCGAATTCTACAGCTATATCGACTTTTGGTTAATATGCTATATTGTATTTGGCTTGGAAGATTCATGTCGACTTATGTACAATGCCTTCTGACTTTGAAGTTTAGACTCCGAACTCTGGCCTCTGGTAATCTCTCTTGCATGGGAACATTTATTCTGTGAACATATTTTGCACTTTTGTTGTAATTTAATGTCTTCTGTTAGCGAAACTTACAGATAATTATATATTAACGTGTAATTCTCAGTAGTAAGGCTGAAAAGGGACAAAAAAAATGGGGCTTTTGGAATCGTTCCATTTTTTTGTACATAATTTTATTTGTTAGTGAATTACTGTTGCATGTAATGACAGTCACTGATGTTCTACTGTCTACCCTAGAGCAACCTTTATGATGAACTAAATGAGTTTACTTCCTTTTGATACCAATATCCCACCTTTTCTGTCATAACAGCGTTGTCGCAGACACTTGTGTTGCAATGGACGAATGGGTTGCTCATCCAACAGAACACACCGCTCTTGATGACATTATCCCATGTGTTGAACCCGCTACAGCGAACGAGTCCCTGTCCAAAAGCAGGCAAGTCACTTTCCAACTAGTGAATCTGGTCAACCAGGTGATTACCAACGTGTCAAATAGAAACTTGCCTCCGGTGGCAACGCCTTTGTACTACAACCAGTCAGGGCCATTGATGCCTACTCTCTGCAACCCATTCACACCTGATCTGAACAACCGCACCTGCACCAGTGGAGAGGTTACCTTGGACAATGCAGCCCAGGTAAATCTGTGTTCTGTGGTTGTTGCCTTGGTCCGTTGTGCTCCTGTGGTCATGATATTAGTACTTGCATCAAATGCAGGTTTGGAAGGGTTTTGAATGCCAGACCACCACTGTCTCGGGAGCCGAGATCTGTACTACGGTTGGGCGCGTCACTCCAGGGATTTACGGGCAGATGGCGGCGGGTGTGAACGTGAGCCAGGGGCTGTATCAGTATGGCCCTTTCCTGATTCAGCTGGAGGACTGCACTTTTGTCCGGGACACGTTCACAGACATCAACCAGAACTACTGCCCTGGCCTGGAACGCTACAGCAGATGGGTGTACGTCGGCCTGGTGATGGTTTCAGCGAGTGTGATGCTCTCCCTCGTGTTCTGGGTGATCTACGCGAGGGAGCGGCGCCACAGGGTGTACAACAAGCAGCACACCGCCGAGCACGGCTACGCCAAGGACGACGACAAGCCTGTTCCGACGGGCGCAAACGATTGATGAGTGGTGCCCGTTGACTGGCGCGTGCCGTCATGCCATGTAGATCTCCCCCTACCTTGGTTGCTGCCTGTAGCTTTGATGTGTACTGTATGTAGCTTTGACGTTGATGTTTGTGTTCCTGCTCTGTTGATGTACAGTGATGATCTAGAAGGACTGCATGCTCATTGGTTTGCTTCCCCTGCCTTCGTCGCATTGTCGCTGAGACGTTTCAATTCATTGATCCGTGGATGGGGTTCTCGTGGGTGGATGTGAGATGCAGCGGCGGTTTGTCCGCCACTGCTTCACCGCGAGTCCGCGACTCTGGCTGATCGGTTCGGCGTGCGGACCGATTAAGGTTGTGCGGCCACGGGAGAGGTGGGCCGTCGATAGGCAAGAGTCCTCAAGCCCACGAGAAAGAACTTTCAGGCCCCCTAGCCTAGAACGCCACCGATCGGGGCAAGCCCTCTCGGGCTCACGTGCACGAGTGGCCCAGTTCCATGGGTCGTGCCACGCTCACGGCCCAAATCCTACGCGTGGCAAGTCGAGTAGTGTAGCATATTTAGCATAATACATAATTTAACATATTTAACTTGCAAACTAGCGAAAAATAATAATTCAATTATTTTTAGCTCATACAATACGTAATCTAGCACAAAATAGACCTAAACCAACCAAAGATGTGACGAGAGAAATTAAAATTTTAAATTTGATATTGAATTTTTTCGATCGGTTACTGTTCACTCAGTCGGCACCGAAAAATCCGGTTACTGGCGGTAACCGTTTTTTTCCCTGGTCCAGACTCCAGGGTCGCGAGTAACGTTGGTTTCGCTCTCACGTTTGCAGCAACATCTGCCCATTTCGGAGTCCCCTCGATCGTGCGCGCGCCTGGACATGGTTAACCCTCTCTTCAGATCAACAAGTCGGATCTTTCATGAATGAATCCATGGTCCAACGCCATAGGAGTTGAACTCGAGTTTCGTCGATTTGGCTTCCCAAAGTCTCCAATGCCGGAGTCAACTGCACAATAGCTAGATGCATTGCATCTGCAGTTCTGCACCTGCACTGTACCACGTCTCAGCTTGCCGTGGTTGGTAGCTGGCTCGACAGTGCCAGAAGCATCTGCCCAGCCTACTACTTCAACTCGTAGCTTCCGAGTGGCATCCGAACAGTAATCAAATGCCAGCGTCAACTGGTAACCATGCAAGATTAGCCCCTCGATCCCATGAACACCGGGCATGCAGTCCAATGCACTACTATCGGAGTTTTGAGGTAGTTTGGCGTGTTTTACTATGAAATAGCAAATGATCTAGTCCCCTCCTGATAAATTGACAAAAAATGGTACTGCAGGAGTCTAGGTAGACGTGCAGTGCTCCGGAAGCATTACGGGTTCTGCGATGATAAGACGGGCCGCGCAGTGCGACAAGGTCTTTTGCCACGGTTCTGGCTTTCCACGCCATATGTGTTATTTTTACTATTTCGTTCGTACGGCTAGTTTTGCTATTTTGTTTCAAAAAATGGTTAAATAAACCAAAAACCTCTTCTTTTGTGTTGACTGAATCCTTTTGTTTATCATTATTGGCTGTCAGTTTTGACGCCGTGCCCTTCGTCCAGGGTCGCATGCACATGTCAGCGTCGTGGTGACTAGGTTAGAACTCATCCCAAGTCAGATCGATCTCATTCTCACTCAGAGGCAGGAAGGATTCGAGGGCTCTGTCTGGGCAGCCTCTTCAGCTAGCACAGACATGGTCAATGGCGACCTGACCTTGACTTAGTAGTTAGTTAGAGATATGTGCAATGCAGGTCTAACTTACTCAGCTACCGATTGGCTAGGGCATATGTATTAACTTCTGCCTTTTCATTTGTATTGCACGTTCGTCATTGGTCCATAGAAGTGCTAATAACCATGTGGTTAAACTGTGCCCGTGGTCACTGACAACCAGTCGACATGGTTGATGGTTCCCTCATGTGGTTGCAATTGGCCATATGGACATGTGCTCACTTCTGGAACTCTGATATACTAGTGCTTGTTCAGTGTTTATCTGTTCATTTTTCGGCAATACTCACTCCTGTTGCACGTATGAAGCTCGTCTGAACTCCATCGTCGAGGCACTGACAAGCGTGCTCTCGCACCACTGTGAACGCGCACATAGAGATGTCCCTGCCGGTGGGGCCGGCATAGCCCTCAACAGATCGATATCCATGATGTCAGAGCATCAGAGAACAATGCTCTCCTATTTGTGTCAAAGAAAAGAGCACAAATTATCATGGGCACGTCTCATGTACTGCATTCATACGAAGGCATATACGAATCAAATCTCATGATATTTTTACCAAAAAATAAATAAATTGAGAACACGCAAAAGACTTGATCGCCGTATGATGTTTCCATCTTAAATCCTGCTAAATGGATGGCGCTGTAGAAACGGTTCCTGGACCTGGAGAAGCCGTACGGTACTGTTCAAAGTTGTCCACAGCTTCTACCGGTCTCCCTGCCTCCTCATCGCCGTGTCATTGGCGGCTTACGGTTGCTGGTTTGGCGAAATCATCTGTAACTCTTACTGCATTGAACACATGATCGAGATGCCTGATCTTGATTTTTGTTTTGGGAGAGTTGCAGTGGATCCTAATTAACAATATGTACTTTGCTCGATTTCGGATCTCTTTTTCATGGGCTCCACTGAAAAAGTAAGACTTTGATTGTCAGTTCAAAGTTAGGCACTTAAGTTAATTAATCCTACTCACTCAGCAGCCAGATAATTCTCGCCGCCATTCTATGAACTTGATAAAGTTCATACAGATACAATTATATATATCATCAGAGCTAAAACCACCAGGTTGGGAGTGGAAATGGTTCAAGGGGAGGATGGATCGATCTAAATAACTTTAGGATTGATGTTTCGTCTCATGATGAACGATTACACAGCCGTGTGAATTTTCAACTAGCTGGCTAGGAGTAGATGTCGACGCAAGAATGTCGGCAGATTTCCATGGCGGCTCTATGAATGTAGCTAGACGATCGATCTATTCCGTGTTAAAAGCTCCACTAGCGAATTCATCTTACCAAAGAAATGAAATGGACTGAAAGAGATATATGGTGACGGAAAAGGAGAATTCCAATCTATCTTTGATTGGTTACGCGTAAAGTTCTATATCTGATATCAATTATCACGAAAGATATATAATCTGCTTTGAAAGGTGTTAATCTTTCTCTTCCTTGGATTACTCATCTTGTTTATGAATGTTCTTAGATACGCGGGCACACAGAAACGGATGGTACCGTGTAAACGCTGAACGCATGGCAAGAACTACAAAGCTAAAATCAAGTCTAGTCTAGAGATTTACAGCGTAGTCTAGATATGATCAGTTCTTCTGTGGAGATTCATGTTCTAGAAAGTAACCCCTTTTTTTCGAGAACACGTAGAAAGTGGCCATCTACTGTTTTTTTATATATTTTGATGTGTCTGAATTCTACTTGAGTTAGTTTGACGGTTTCTTCCTTCTCTCCTTAAATATCGTCTTAAGAAAAAATATCCTACCGTGATGCGTCTAACCTGCGAGAAAGCGGCTGCTTAATCCAGTGTAGTTTTGCATCGGTGATATGCTTACGAATGATTGATTGGTTTGCTTGTCTTGTCAGTGATAGCAATTGACGATCATGTAACAGAAATCGTACGAAGAGCACGTCGGGTTATTATTTCGATCTGCACACTGATCGACCCTGTTGCCCTGCCTGTTGGAAATTAACCACTCACCAAACTAACTAGGCGGTGGCCATGAACTGTCCGTACGTATCTACATTTCCAGCAGCATGCAATTACGTACTTTAAACCACCAGCTTGCTTTCAGTTTCAGGTTAACAGCAGTTCAGGCATATCTTCCTGCATGAAGTTATCACAGCAACAACAAAAATTTTCTGTTTTTTCGCTCCTGTTTGGTGAGCAGAAACTGGCTGCAATCCATCTGGAAAGCCAATTAGTCTTCCATGCTGTTGCTTGCTGGAATAGAGGATCCTAGCGAGTAACTCTCACCACAGCTGTGCGTAGAGAAAAATGGGTGAGTAAGATGTTAACGTCCTTGTCCATAGATGTTTGCCTGCCTGTTCCAGGCTAATTAAGATTGTAACTGTCAGGTTAATTTGGATTCACATGCAAGCGTGGCTTGGCCGGCCTGTCCTAAGCAGCAAAGTCTCTGGAAAGCGATGACCTGGCCGTTAGGACCACTGCTATGTGTCACCTTGTTTTTTGTTTTTTTGGATAAATTTTCACAAAGAAAAAAACATTGGTTTTGGATAAGCCATTGGAAGGGACGTGGCATCTGCAATTAAGCTGATGGCAGGAGGAAAGGTAATAGTACAACCCTATTCAGCACTCGACAACTGGGGAAGAAAAAAAGTTTTGTTTGGGGTGTCCAATTTGAGGCATGAAGATGGTGACCTGAACCATGGTTTGGCAATACCGATCTTGTTATCCCTTGCTGAGAAGGTTAACCCCAATTGGTATGGTCTGATCACCCGGAGATCTTTCAAATTTAGGTTAATTTGATAGTGCACTTAATTACTCTGAACTCTGAAGAAAATATATGCGTCACATTCAGAGACTGATTCTATGCTTCAAGAACACTTGTGACTTGTAAGCCGGTAATTAGTAAGTACGTTAAGTCAAACCAAGCAAAGTGGTGAGTGGTCGCTAATCCCATCATATACTTATCTTGTCTCGAGAGAAATTTGACATGCAACTATTCAATTTTTCGTACCTTATCTTAAACTAGACAATATAGTAATACTCCGCTAAGTAAATTAACCGCATGTCATGGCCATGGAGGTGTCTTCTGACGTTAAGATTCCCAAGTTTTGGTTCAAGTAGTAGTATTTAAATGAATCAAGTCATTGACTCCTAACAACGTACGTAGCACTCTAGACTAAGGTCCCTAAACACGTAGCAGTCACACGTAAGATGCACTAGGACATTTCGAGCACACGCAGCTAGCCACTTTCAACAGAGATTAACGTTGGGCATATACAACAGTACAACGTTAGCCGTCTATAAGTTTTTTCACGTAGAATATGAGGCAAAGATTAACATTGGGTATATACAAATAGTATGACGTTAGTTGTCTATAAATTTTTCACGTACGACACGAGATAATGTAGATAAGAGAGAGGGGCATAGAGAATTATGTGATCTCTCATCCAGTGATCAGAATATGTAAACAAAACACATCATACGTGGATGAAGTAATCATAGAAATATCTAAAAAAGATAACACATTGTACAAACTGTCTTTTGCACTGTCTATGGATGGCATAGAGGGATACTATGGACAAAACTGTATATATTATTGTACATATCCTAATTAATCACCTAATTATTCTGAAAATTAGCTATCAGAAAGATCGAATTAAATAGGGCAGACAGAAGAGGCGAGGCATGTCTCGATGTGAGGAAGAGAAAGTAGCGCCACAAATAAGTAGAGTTTGCACTGCATTTTGCCGACTTGTAGTGGCGGATTCATGACGAAAATGATCGGGGTCCCTGAGGTAAGATAGATCACGTTCAACTGGGCTGTGAGTAAAGGTGTCCGCGTTATATATACATGGTTATAAAAAAAGTAATTTTTGAATTTAATATACTGTGTATTCTAGTGCATTACAGTAGATCCGTCGCTGTACATGACATGTGATCTTTTCTGCATATATGATGGGCAAGGAGCCAAGGACGACACGCGGCATGTATATTCTCTTTCATTCTTTTGCTGAAGAGATTCCACGCAGTGGCGCACTTGCGCAAAATAACAAAATGGTTAGGCACACGACCCTCCAACTCCTACGCAGAAGGCAGCCATTCTGACTCACGGCCGAGGCAGCTGATCGTTAACGCTACCCAAATTGAAGTGTCGGCGTCACAGACAAAAACATACGTGCTAGGGATCTGTGGGCTACGCGGTAAATGCAGAGATACTATATAAATAGTATTTTATGTGAGCAGCACTTCGGTGTAGTATTGTGGCAAATACGGCAGCAATAATTGAGAATTACTATAGTTATTGGTCTCGATCTTTGTATTTTCAATCGGACAATTAAAATCACTCCTGATTCTCGTGCACGGTAATAATTCTGCATTAAGAGCACAGAGAATACTCTCCGACGTGTAAGTAAGTAGTAACTTCCACTGATGAATTCCGTTTTTAAAAAATCCACTTTGGAAGGAAAGCAACCTGCAATTTGCAATTTTTCCCATTTTTTATACGATCAGATTACCCCTTTCGAAAAAGAGTAGCAGGTGCTATTCTTTTTGAATTCCAGCCACAGGAAAGAACAGCTACAATGCTAGGTTAATTAATTTCAGCAATCAGATCAGATCGAACACATTATAGTGGCAGTGCACGCACCCAACAAGGGGAAGTCTTTATCTAGTTCGGATTCCACTACATTTTTTTAGGGATGATTCCATTACACTCAATGCAATGCATCACATGTACACATGTTATTTTAGTTTACTACCCCGCCTGTTCAAAAATGTATAATGTTTTGAACGTTGACATAGTATCTAATATCCAAATTTGACCAATTATGTTAGTAAAAAAATCACAAAATCATTATACTATGAAAAATATTTATCATGACAAATATAATGGTAATATCCTCTCTGACGAGGATCTAATAATCCTCATTTTATCTTTTATCTGTAATTCTTATTATGGGTAAATATGATGTCACATAGTCCCCAGAAGTACCCCTTATTTCTATAAGGGAGAGGCCTAACCCTTGATTGTAAGTTCTTCTACAATCACCCCCATAGTCGTAAGTTCTTCTACGACTACATCATGGTCGTAAGTCCTTCTACGACCATTACATAGTCGTAAGTTATTCTACGACTGCTATCTGATCGTAAGTCCTTCTACGACCACTACATAGTCGTAAGTTCTTCTACGACTGCTACCTGATCGTAAGTCCTTCTACGACCAGGAAAACTACGACCACCTTATAATCAAACCTACTGACGGGTAGGTCCAATTGATTAAGGAATCGAACGGTCTACACGCACTATTATTCCGCGTATTAATGGTGTGTAAATACCCCATTATCTACGGAAGATAATTGCGGACGGCGTGAAGAAGTCAAGGCGCAGGTAATTACTACCATCATGCGCAAGCACTACATTAATTAGGCGCATCTTAGTAGGACTAAACGGCTACTTCTTCACGACTATATAAGGGCATCAATCGGAGAGATAGGAGAGGCGGACAAGAACGACGAGAAAATAAGAGCGATCAAGTAGAAACACAAGCACTATTCTCGTAATAGTCTTAGTCCTTTACTAGATCATCAAGAATACCAAACACACGGGATTAGGGTTATTATTCTCTCGGAGAAGGCTGAACTGTCTAAACATCCGTGTCAATCCACTCTGCGTCATCTCATCCTTAGGAGACCCCGAATCAAATAATCTTTACGTAAGATCGGTTCTAATACACCGACACTCTGTTACCAATCTAAATAGTTTTTATATATTATTGGTTAAAGTTACAGAAGTTTGATTACACGTTTTCTAAAATATAGTACCTTTTTGAACTGAGGGAGTAATTGATTGGGTTCGGTTTAGAGAATTTTTTTAGAAGAGAATCAGCTCGCTTGAATTTTAGGAAATATATGTTGGAATTCACCGGTTCCCGTGTACCTTTTCGTTTCATGGGTTCCTCCTTCGGGACTCCGTGCTTGTACAACATTTGGGATGTTCCTCCGAGATTATTCTCCAGAAACCATCCCATCAATGGAGTTGAGGAGGATCCTTATCCCCACAACGATACGCCCAACAGAGGAGCCAATTCCTCCAAGGACAAGGGTCAATCCGACTGTAACCGCACCTGGAGGACTCACGACACAATGAGAGTTTTTCCTCTAAGTGTCCAAGTTCCCTTAAGGCGGTCCGACACAGTGAGACAAGTCCCGAAGCCACCATTCCAGACTCCACCAAAGATCTTGTGATCCTATCTCTCGTGGTAACTCCGGAGATAGTGGGATCAAGCATGCTTTTCCTACAAATACAACCGTCTCTCCGCAGATCTCATTTGCGGACGGAGCGATTATAACCCGAGTTCCCTACGGAGGATTACTCCAAGTCGCCAGATGGTGTCTCGAGCACTCCTCAAGCGGGAGGCCTCAAGCGCAAGTGAGAATCATCAACGGAGGTCTTCGTCCTTCCTCAAATCGAGTCAACCTCATGGAGGTCGAAATGAGAACCTCCCAAGATCACGACCTGCGCCTCCTCGTAGTAATGGCAAGGGAACCACCGTGACGAGAGAGAGAACCAACACTGATGAGCGAGAGAAATCCTCGACATTCTCGCACTCCATCGAGAAGGCCTCAAAGATCCGACGGGAGGATTTTGAGGCCATCCAAGAAAGAAAATTGCGGCCCGAAGAACTCGTCTGGCGCATTCAATATCGATCCACAGGAGGTACAAGAACTCCGGGACATCAACGACTTGCTTGAGAATCACAATCAAGAGCTTGCTCGAACGCGGAGATACGATCTCTTTCTTTGAGGAGATTGCGCAAAGGCTTGAATCGTGATGACAAGACTGGAAGTACCTCGTCAACAACATTCGGTAGTCGTAGCAATGCGACTTCTTGACTACCGATCAATCGAATATTTCTGCGTAGGAATCGACACGGTCATAAGTCACATCGATCTCCTATTCGAGAAATACTTTTCGATCGGTGATGATCAAGTAGCCCTCCGAGGAGGTGATCAATCACTACTCGGCAAAGAAATTCTAACGGGTGGATTACGAGGAGTATTCCTCAAGGCGAGACCTACAACGAGCAGTCACTGTTGCGGGTATCGTCGTATACGATCACTGGCGACATTAACCCTTCTTTTCTACAAAGAAGGCGTCAAGAAGTAATTACGGATCTGGGCATTTTCGCCGACCTTCGAGCGATCATTGGCCACCTCATTTTCGACCGGTGAACATGGAGAAATTTGATGGATCTCAAAATCCCATCGAGTTTCTTCAGATCTATACAACAATTGTCCGAAAGCAAAGCAGGAGGAGGAGAGCACGAATGGCGAATTACCTTCCAAGCGTGCTCGAAGGATCCGCCGATCATGGTTATTAAACCAACCACTCGAGTCGATCTACTCTTGGCAACACCTCGTGATCTTCTACGAGCAAATTTCCAAGGCACATACAACCATACGGAAAGGAAGACGACTTGCACCGGATCAAGCAGAACAACAACGAGACTTTGCGTCAATTCATCAAACGCTTTAGTCGTTCAGAACTCAATTCGGAAATTTCGACTCCTCCGTGATCGGGGCTTTTAAGCAAGGAGTCCGTAGTAGAAGAATAACAGAGGATATTGCTTTAAATCCTCCCAACACCGCTTCGAGCTCTTTGAGATGGCCGATCGATATGCAATCGCTTCGAGGCAATGAGTGGAATAACACTATCGATCGAGAAACACACGCTCTTAGAGAGCCGGTGAGGTTGGTAAGGACAAAAAGCAAAAAAGTCCAAGAAGAAAATAAAAGTCAAAACCACAAACTAGTGGTTTCAAGGAGGTCTTGGCCGTGAAAGATAGAGAGCCCCAAACCATCAAGTCGAACCCCGATCAAGGCAAAGGTAAGCGCTACGATCAAGGAACGACAAACCAAGGTGGTGTCCTTTTCATAAAAGGAAGGACATGACCTCAGAATCGCCGAAGTTTTCCAAAGAAAGCTCGAGGACTACTACAACTAAGCAAAGCACCGCTCCCTACTCTCGGCGGGTAGGACATACGAGTGGTCAAAAGTCGTCGATGATGAGGAGATGCCATTCCAAGATCCGCACCATATCGTTGAGCATATCTATGGAGGATCATCGGCATACGACTCCAAACGACAACTTAAAGCTGCCGGACGAGAGGTAAATTCCATACATACTCCTCTTGTCAATAAATTACCGAAGTGGTCGGAAGTTACCATCTCTTTTGAGAAGGACGACTGCCCGATCACTATGAGTCGATCAGGTCGATTTCCGATTGTGGTCGAACCCACCATCAACAACTGTCGGGTCAATCGAGTGTTAGTTGATGGTGGTAGTTCTTTAAACATATTATTTACTAAAGCCCTGGACGAGATGCAAGTACCCAGGACAAAGGTAAGGCCGGTACGATATTCCTTTCATGGAATCGTACCGGGGTCTTCAGCCAAACCCATTGGCCAAGTTTCTCTTCCTTTAACATTTGGCTCACCAAGTAATTTCGAGACGGAGAAAGTCTCCTTTGATGTGGTCGATTTCGATCGGATATAACGCCATACTCGGACGACCAACTTTGGCAAAATTCTTAATGGCTACTCATTATGGGTATCAATGTCTTAAGATGCCAGTCCCAAAGGAGTGATCACAATTCAATGTGACAAAAGATGGCGATAGCTGCGATCCGATCCTCGAGATGGTTGGTCAAATACCAACTCGAGATGAAAGTCACCGACTAGCAAGTCGAAGCCTCAAAGTCGCACCAAAGCCGAACGACCAAGTCAAAGAGGTTCCTCCGACGCAGAAACCCTCAAGACTGCTCGCATTGGGAGACTTCCGATCCCAAATAGGAAGACGCCTCATTACCTTCCTCCGAGCTAACGCAGATGTCTTGGCGTGGCAAGCATCCGACATACCCGAGTCCCCTGGAGGTGATCGAGCACAGCTAGCTTTACGGCACGATAAAGTACCGTAAAACAAAAATTACGAGATTTGCCCCGATCGACGAGATGCTATTAAATCGAATTGGATAAGCTACTTAAGGCGGTGCTTTATAAGAGAAGTCAATCACCCGAGTGGTTGGCTAACCTGTAATGGTCAAAAGTCAAACGGCAAATGGCGTATGTGCGTGACTTTCTCGATCTTAATAAAGCTTGTCCAAAAGATGATTTCCTTTACCTCGTATTGATCATTTGGTTGATTCTATCGGGTTGTGAAATATTAAGTTTTTAGATGCATATTCGGATATCACGGATCAATATGTGTCTAAACGATGAAGAGAAGACCGCATTCATTACTCCATTTGGTACCTTTTGTTATATCAAAATGCCATTTGGTCTAAAGAATGCTGGTGCTTCTTTTCAACGCTTAATGCAATCGACTTTTCATCTCAATTAGGCCGAATTTGGAAGCCTATGTTGATGACCTAGTCGTAAAAAGCATTAAGAGACTTAATCATATCACTGACCTACAAGAAACATTCGACAACCTCAGAAAGCACCATTTAAAACTTAATCCAGAGAAGTGTGTGTTTGGAATTTCTTCAGGAAAATTGCTTGGATTCCTAGTATCTGAACGAGGAATCGAAGCAAATCCTGAAAAAATAAAGGCCATCCTCCAGATGCGACCTCCAAACACAAAAAAGGAAGTCCAGAAACTCACTGGGTGCATGGCGGCTTTAAGTCGTTTCATCGCACGACTAGGAGAAAAAGGACTACCTTTCTTTAAACTTCTCAGGAGACATGAAGGTTTTGAGTGGTCGAACGAGGCAAACATTGCCTTTGAGGATGTCAAGAGGTATCTTTCGAGTGCTCCTGTTCTGGTTTCTCCAAAGCCAGAAGAGACGCTCTTAATTTACCTAGCTGCCACGCCACAGCAAAGAAAGCGCAGATCTTGGTCGTAGAACGTGAAAACGTACAACGACCGGTTTACTACGTCAGCGAAGTTTTACACGGGCCTAAGGAGCGTTACCCTCAGGTTCAAAAACTTCTATATGCCCTCCTCATGTCTTCGAGGAAACTGCGGCATTATTTTCAGGCGCACAAAATAGCATGTCTTGCCTCGAGTTTCCTTTGGGAGCAATCCTCCATAATAAGGAAACAATGGGACGATGGCAAAATGGTCATCGAACTTGGGAGTTCGACCTCCATTTCGTGTCCCGAACGGCCATAAAATCCCAGATCTTGGCGGACTTTGTCGCCGAATGGACAAATCTGAACTGTTCGGATCCCCAAGACGATTCCACGACCGATGGATGATGTACTTTGACGGGTCACTTACTTTAAGTGGCTCGGGTCGAGGTGGTCTGGTATCTCCTACCGGAGAAACCTTAAAGTATGCCATACAATTAAACTTTCGTGCCACTAACAATGTGGCGAATCGAAGGTTTGCTAGGCGGCATACGAGTGCGAAAGCACTCTCGATTCGTCGACTACTCGTGAGAGGAGACTCTCAACTAGTCGTAAATCAAATTGGGAAAGAGTACGGTGCTCTAACTCAACAATGGCTCGGTACTTATCGAAATCGTAAGCTAGAAAAACATTTTTAGGTTTCGAGGTACAATTTATCCCTCGAAGGATAATTTCCTCATGAGACCAACTTGCTCGGATGGCTTCTTCCGATCAATAATACCAAAAGGAGTTTTCTTGGAGCAACTCCAAAACCGTCTCAGTCGAAGAACCGAGACACCTCCTCTTGAGATGGCCTCATTAGATTACGAGGATACCGGATGACTCCCATCTACGAGTATCTTTGCAAGGGTTCCGTGCAGAAGATGATCTTGAGGCGATCGATTATCCCGAAAAGCCAAAATGTATACTTTGGTTGAAGGAGTCCTCTATAAACGAGGAACCTAAGGGATACTCATGCGATGCATTCCGCAAAAGCGAAGGAATAACACTCCTTCACGATATACACAGTGGCATCGTGGGACACATGCTTCCTGAGAACATTGGTTGGTAAAGCCTTTCGACAAGGTTTTTACCGCCTCTGACCTGCACGATGCTAAGGAGGTGGTTAAAAGTGTGTCCAGTGCCAATTCCATGGTAGATGATACACCAACCATTTCAAGCATTACAAACAATACCTCTTTCTTGGCCTTTTGCACTGGGGCTTGATATCCTAGGACCGTTTCCCAAAGCTCCGGGAGGTTTCAATTCCTTTTGTGGCTATTGACACGCTCACAAAATGGATCAAGTGAACTCAGAATCGGGATAACAACAAGCAAACAAAAGGTTCATGATGAGAAGCGTAATTAGTCGATTTGGAGTACCAAGTCGGATAATTACAGACAATGGTAAACAATTCGCAAGTGCAAAATTTCAGGAATTTTGCGACGAGTTGGGTACCAAGTTATGCTATGCTTCTGTTGCACATCCCCAAAGTAATGGGGCGGTCGAACGTGCAAACGGCCAAATAATGCGAGGAATTAAAACTCGAGTCTTCGATCAGCTTGTTAAGCGCTCGGGGGCTTGGGTACAAGAATTATCTTCCATATTATGGGCAGTTCGTACAACCACCAGTCGAGCAACAGGAGAAACACCATTTTTCTAGTGTTGGAGTCGAAGCCATGCTTCCTCCGGAGCTAAAATTGCGGTCGACACGAGTTGAAACCTTCAACAACTCAGACCAGAACAACTTCGAGCAGATGACATTAACCTACTTGAAGAGAGGAGAAACCTAGCCTTAATTCGTTCGGCAGTCTACCAACAAGCCCTGCGCAGATACTATGATCGTAAGGTCCAACCTCGCAGCCTTGCTGTAGGTGACTTGGTATTGAGGCTCTGCCAATCCAAGTCTAATCGGAATAAACTTTCCCCCAAATGGGAAGGTCCTTACACAGTGGTCGAAGTAACTCGTCCAGGGTCAGGACGACTAGCAATGGAAGATGGACAGGTTCTCTCAAACTCTTGGAACATCGACCAGTTACGCAAATTCTATGTGTGACTGATTTCTCAGGCAATAAAAGTCCAGGTTCCTTCTACCTCTCTTGCCTTATTTTTTGAGTAAAGCTTTTTTAATATTTCGACTATGATACAAAAATAAAACTCAGTTTTTCTTTACATCGGTCGGCGAGTAACATCATCTAGTTGAAACTTCTCCTCTCTGCATGTGGTTCTGCCCACTAGAAGGAATTTCCTAGCATCGACTCGTTACTCATTTTTTGCTGCCAATACAAAGAGCTCAGGTTCTATCCAGTCGAAATGTTCTCAAAGCCAACTCTTTCAAATCTTAGTTTATTTTTTCAGTCAATTCAAAAATATTCTAAGTAGAGTGCACTTTCTTACATTTGTTCGACCACCTTGGTGTACTCGATTTGTTTTAACTCGGTGAAGGAAGAGACACACCTAGTCGAAGTCTTTCCTCTCGCATGTGGTCCCGCCCACTAGAAGGAAACTTCCTAGTATCGCTCGTCTCCTACTTTTGCTATGGAAAAGACTTATCAAGTCCACCAAAACAGACGAACGAATCACTAAAGTCCTCTAAGACGCTTGTTTAACTCAAGTTGTTGTTCTTGGTTCGATTAAACTAGTCGGAGATGAAAACATCACCTAGTCGAAGCCTTTCCTCTCTGACGTGGTCCCGCCCACTAGAAGGAACTTCCTAGTGTCGAGTCGTTTCTACTCTTTCGACCAAAGATTTGACAACCGTAATAAAAGCTATAAGTTAAATAAACCTCTCTTTGTTTTCGAAACCCGTTTAAACACTATTTATTTAGATTGTCTAAACAATCTAAACAAATAGTCGAGGGCTAGGATAAAGTTATTAATTTGACTTCAATTCTTAGTCCTTCATTCGTCTTTCATTCGCTTATTATCTTTTGAGTTACTAACTACTCGACAAGATGATTTTCGTGAAATAAGGCGGATCATATATTACTCATCAACAAAATTGTCCGCCTTACAAAGTAGTTACAAGATTACTCGAAGGGGAGAGCCTAATTGCATTTCCTCCGCCACCTTTTGCCAATCGATCGCATTTCCACAATCGACGACTTGCCTCGATTCGACGATCCAAGTCGGCTTCGATTGGTGTAACATTAGGCGGGGATCTTGAGCTTTAAGTTTCGCTAAAGCGTAACTTACAATGACTTCGATCGCCTCCTTATTGATTCAAATTTTGATTAGCCTTGAGTGGTCACCATTTCTTGCAATCTTCCGACTTGTTCTCCAATAGTACTTGTGTGAGCGCAATAGTATCTTCTCGAGGAGTTTTCCCTCGTAATGTAGCTCACTAAGCACATTGTTCAGAGAGTGATGTTGCCTTGAAGACTAGTCTTCATCGACTCCATCTCTGTTGGGTACAAGTCGAAGCCTCGCAAGCTTTTGTTCTCGACCACTTGTTCAAAAGAATAATACTGGTCAAACAAAAATACTTCTAGAGGAACATAACACAAAGATATTTGTAGGTAAAAGCATTTCTTACCTACTAATTGAGAATCCAATTTCTTGACCTCTTCGCGATGGAAAGCAACGGTTTCAAGATGCTTTTGCTCCCATGCTCGATGTCCTCTCAGATTCATCCTAGCAATGCGACGGACTCATTGCGAATCAAGGTCTTTGATTGGATTTCACCTCAAGGATTCTCAATTGGGCGACAATTTACGAACAAGGAATTGACATTAAAAAGGAAAACACTCAAAAAGGACAACGGTAAAAGTTACTTACATTGCTTGAGTTCTCGTAACCTCAAGTTCTTAATCCTTATTCTTGCTAATGCGGAAAACTCTGAATGACCAAAGATTTGTCTCCAACTTCATCCGAGTTTCCTCATCTCATTTTCTTTATCCAAGAAGAAATGAGAGTTAGGTAAAGGTTAAAACTCAAAAGCAGTCTTAAGTTCAAGACTTATCGCTTATTTTTTCCTGCAATTTCTTAGATCAGAGACAACCTCTCAAGTCTATCCGAGAGGTTAATACTTCATTCCTTAGCCTCCTCGACTCCTCTTTTTCATAGTCGAGCGAATCGGCTAAGGTCTTTGAATCACTGTTTAACCTACAAAGGACAGAGACGGAGATAAAAATCAGCCGAATGGTTGTGAGTACTTCTACAACCACTGACCTAGTCGTAAGTTTTTCTGCGACTACGAATGGTCGAGAAAGTTATGTTTGTTTTATCATCTCCAAGCAAAATTACATTCTTGACCAAGTATTTCTGGTCGAAGGAAGTATCAATCGGAAAGGCTTTTTCTCCGATTCCCCTGCTACGACCACCAGACGGTCGTAGGGGTTTTTACGACTTTTTAAGTTGTAAACAATCTTCACTTCGCGATCACTTGGGAACTGTCTCATCAACAGATCTGTAGAGATCGTTTGCAATTCCCAGACATGCATTCGAGAAAGTTATGTTTGTTTTATCATCTTCAAGTAAAATTACTTTCCGACCAAGTCTTTACGGTCAAAGAAGTATCAATCGGAAGGGTTTTTCTCCAATCGCCTACTACGACTACTACACAGTTGTAGGGGTTCTTATGACTTTTTGATAGTTGTAAGCAACCTTCTTGACCAAACAAATTCCTGGTCAAAGTAGCATTCAAATATCGAAGAGTTCTTCCTTCGACTATTGTTCTACGACATTTTCATGGTCGTAAGACCATTTACGAAACCTTCACCAAGTAAGTTACTTTCACTTGAAGCTTGGGGGCTAGATGACGAGGATCTAATAATCCTCATTTTATCTTTTATCCGTAATTTTATTATGGGTAAATATGATGTCACATAGTCCCGTAAGTACCCCTTATTTCTATAAGGAGAGGCCTAACCCTTGATTGTAAGTTCTTCTACAATCACCCCCATAGTCGTAAGTTCTTCTACGACTACATCATGGTCGTAAGTCCTTCTACGACCATTACATAGTCGTAAGTTATTCTACGACTGCTACCTGATCGTAAGTCCTTCTACGACCACTACATAGTCGTAAGTTCTTCTATTTGATCGCTACCTGATCGTAAGTCCTTCTACGACCAGGAAAACTACGACCACCTTATAATCAAACCTACAGACGGGTAGGTCCAATTGATTAAGGAATCCGAACGGTCTACACGCACTATTATTCCGCGTATTAATGGTGTGTAAATACCCCATTATCTCTGGAAGATAATTGCCAGACGGCGTGAAGAAGTCAAGGCGCCGGTAATTACTACCATCATGCGCCCGTTACTACATTAATTAGGCGCATCTTCCGTAGGACGAAACGGCTACTTCTTCACGACTATATAAGGGCATCAATCAGAGAGATAGGGAGAGGCGGACAAGAACGACAGAAAATAAGAGCTGATCAAGTAGAAACACAAGCACTATTCTCTGTAATAGTCTTAGTCCTTTACTGGATCATCAAGAATACCAAACACACAGGATTAGGGTTATTATTCTCTCCGGAGAAGGCCTGAACCTGTCTAAACATCCCGTGTCAATCCACTCTGCGTCATCTCATCCTTAGGAGACCCCCCGAATCAAATAATCTTTACGTAAGATCGGTTCTAATACACCGACACTCTCGTTACCAATCTAAATAGTTTTTATATATTATTGGTTAAAGTTACAGAAGTTTGATTACACGTTTTCTAAAATATAGTACCTTTTTGAACTGAGGGAGTAATTGATTGGGTTCGGTTTAGAGAATTTTTTTAGAAGAGAATCAGCTCGCTTGAATTTTAGGAAATATATGTTGGAATTCACCGGTTCCCGTGTACCTTTTCGTTTCATGGGTTCCTCCTTTCGGGACTCCCCGTGCTTGTACAACATTTCGGGACTCCCCGTGCTTGTACAACATAAAGGGGGGAAATTACGCGCGAAACTAAGCTAAGCTAAACTTAACCGAGCCCACCTTGTATATACTCGAGTTTCGACGACTCAACATGCGTCAGGGCATATATAACAGCGTAGCATCGCTCATCTATAATTTTTACCATATAAGATTTATGATGATATGGATAAAAGAAAATGAAAAGAGAAAGAGAAAGAAATCATCTGATATGTTAAGATCTGTATGAGTTGCTATCTATGATATATGTTTTTAAGTAAAAATTAAAAGATTGTGAGAACTCGTACATACAAATTAACAAATAACTTATAGTATTACCTATAGATAGCAAAGACAGTTGATATTTGTACATTACCAAAGTAACGTCACCGCTCGGCCACGTTACCAGTTGAGTCGCAGCCTCACAGGTGCTTAGGATTTTCCTTAAAAAAACAAAACAGGTGCTTTGTTAAGCCACGCGTATAAAACGAGGCGCCCCCGATAGGCTGGGACACCGCCGTCCACACCCATCGCCGCCGTGCTCGTCCCCCACAACACACCAAGAAACATGGCTAACCCGTCCGCGTCCGCCTCCTCCACTTCCCCCGTCGCCAAGGCCGGCTCGAGCTCGAGGTCGTCTGCCGCTCCCAAGCTCACCACCACCTGCCTCTGCTCGCCGACGAGCCACCCGGGCTCCTTCCGCTGCAGCCGCCATCGAAGCCCCCGAGGGCGTTCGTCGCCGTCCGTCCGCGCGCCACAGGTCGCGCCGAGCGGGGCCGCGGCACCGGGGCGCGTCGAGGGGAGGAGCGGCGGTGGTGGCAGAGCGAAGGGGCGGTCCGTTCGCGCGCACCTCTTGCAGAAGATCGGCCCGCCGTCCGGCCGCGACCACCTCCGCAGCCGCGACTTCCAGCCCCGCCCGTCAAGGCTGCGCCTCATGAACATGTGACGCCGGCGCCGTTGCTCTGCTTCGCCCTTAGTTCGTAGGTTCTTCTGATCAACTAGTGGCGCGCCACTAGTTCGCGCGTACGCATGCATCGCGATTATCATGGGTGCTCTTTGCTAGTACAACTAGTGTGATAATGATAATTACCCCATCTGCGCCCCTTGTTTTTTTAAGAGGATTGAATGGAATCGTTATTACATCTTTGTGCTACTCCGATGATTTACTGATGCAGAAACATGCACGGTAAATTTTCCAGTGTTCATGGGCCTGTGCCTGATGGGATTACCTAAGTTTGGGTTAATTCTTGACAAATATTTTTAAAAGTATTCTACGCTTCTTTCTTTTTTATGTGCTTGTGGAGATTGCTTAGCTCCAGGGACATGCATGTTCACAGGACGCCCATGAAACTTATCTGAAAGCAACGTTCTTTATGTGTTGTGTGCGTGTCGGGCTGTGCTTGCGCCTGTGACAGAGTTTACTATTCGCCCATGAAGTTTCGAGACGATTTTGGCCATTTTAATTGTCGTCCCCTTTACCTCGAGCAAGTTTCTCCGCTTTTTTCCTTGCGGACAAACGCGGAGTACAGAATCTTGGTATTGCTATTCTGCAACTGACACTTCTCCATTAAGCTCTTCAAAAGATTTTTTTTTAAAAAAACTTCTTCTACAATCACAGAGCTGATCATGAACATCTTCTTCTTCTTCAAAAGGAAAAAAGGAGCCAAATAGGTAGTATCAAGACGTAGAAAAGGCCACGAGATATAGGAATCTGCTTCCGTGCAAGCACAATGGAGGAACAGCTCAAGCCCCACTAGCACAACAGCTCACAACACAACTTTGCGATGATTGATATCTGAGTGTGTGTGTGTGTGTGTGTGTGAGAGAGAGAGAGAGATGCAAGATCCCAAAACTGCAGCATCTGCAACGCCTGTTGTGAAGTCTGAGCACACGACTGTTTGCCGGGCGGCTCGCGAGACAGAGACATCATCATATTCATCTACGAGCACAGTTGAGCCTGCGCCGCGTGGAGTTCCAAGGGCCCTTGTGATTGATTGCTGGATTCAGAATGGACGGTCCAGATCCAACACCGGGTGGATTAAGCCCCTGAACCAGTGGTCCTCAAGCCGGTGGGAATGGGATGCTGGGATAGTAGTATGTCGTTTGTCTAATTAATCCTTTCGAGTTAAATTTCATGTCTGAAGTCTGAACTCAGGTTTTGTGCCAATGGCCATTGTTTTAGGTTTCAGAATATACCCTTGGCATTAATCTCTACAGCGCAGTTCGTTACCGAATTCTTCAGATACATTGCATTTCATGTTCTCTCGTTACCATATATCCTTGAAATTCCAGACACATTACACATCCCAAATCAAGCAATAATGCATGTGAAGACTAGCCAGATAATGGCAACAGGAGAGAGTAATCTATCCGGATTCCTAAAAGTACACTTGCATGTGAAAGTTCGGATCGGAATACTACAACATCCGGAATGGAAAAATATACTGCACCCATAGACTATTTTGCATCATGATCAGTAAAGTTTCAGATGAAATTTTCACCGTTATAAATCTGAACCTATAAAAAAAATCGAAGGTGTAGATTTTTCTCATTTTACGTTTCTACACCTTAGAAGCGAATTTGAAAACTTCTTTTTATTTGCTTTAACGAGATAGTAGATAGATTTTCTCGAACCAGATGAAAAAAAGCCTAAACAGTGGACCGCAGCTCAATTGGTTGCGTTGCCCTGCCTACAGCCTAGCCCTTATAGGTCATTCCAAAGTACTGTTTGTTGATTCTCCAAGTCTAAGACCTGAGCCAGAGGGAAATGGACTTTGTGTAGAAAACTTCAATTACCCAGTCCATCGATCCATGCTTCCATCCAAGGCAAAAATATGCCACGTTGCGCATGCAATGTTGTCGTGGTGCTGATACATTTCGCCTATACTTTCTAGACCACACAAAAAAATATGCAGAAAATAAAGTAGTTCCTACGGCGACCGACGGTAAGAAACTCCCGGTTCCAAACGGGCCTAGAGTATCAGCACCTTCCGGTGATCTTCCGACAAGATCCAATCGGAACCTATTGAAAGGACGCAAAGCCAATCAGTATTTTTCGTGCCACTTCACGCAATGTAGTTGTCAAATAGTAGTATCAGCGTAGCAAAACCAGCACCCTACGAACGAACGAAATGATAAAAATATAGCACATTGTCATTTCGTTCACTGCCCGGTTGCCTCCGGCTCAGGCCGTTTACCTGCGCTTTTGGTGATCTTTTTCCGGCTCGGTCGCATCCGCATCGGTGATCGACCATGCATCTCGGCCCCACCTGGGCTAATCAAGCTCGTATTTGTCCCTAGAACTTGGAAAAGTATAGCAATTAATTACATAGGCTGCTAGCCTGATCTGCCCTGGTATCTAGGCAAGCTTGTTGTTCGTGTTCGTGTTCGTGCTCGTGCTGGTCCATTTCTGCGTCTGCACGATCAAGTCCAAGCCGTAGTAGGTGCTGGGATGAGTAGTGCTTGGTCTGGTCAGGTTGTAATCAAGTTATTCGATCCGACGGGTCAAGTCTTGACTACTTTGATCCTTAGGCCTCCCTCGACGCAGACGGTATGTTTGGGTCATTTTAGCACGTTTTCGAAGCCAGTGAAATGGTGAATAAAAATGGCACTTCAACGGAAGCGTCTCGGCAAGAGCCTACGACACACCCGGTACGCAGTAGAACACATGGCATTCGGCGGCAGACGGTTCGCCGTGTTCTGGGTTAGCGGCAGTTGAGCTGCCACGATCTGGTGCGTGGCCGGTCGGCCGTCGTGGTTTGGGTGCACGGTAGGTCCGTTGCCTTAGTATTTTCATGCGTCAATGTGTTGTCATTTTGCTATTTCGTTTTTGGAGAGGATGCTATTTTTACTATCTATTAAAAAAAAAAGTTGCTAGCCAGAAAAACAGACGGCCCAATATTTCCGGTTAGTAACTTGGTAGATATTCAACGAGTTTGTTACTATTATAGTCCACGGTACATCAGCAGCACCCCAATTTGGAGAGTATCGGCATTTCGAATTTACTGGGGGCATAGTCTCTGATTTAATGAGTGTACCCAGTAGTACTAGTGCATGTTAAATAAATTACCGGTTTTCCGAAGAAGATTTCTAACGATTTTCTAGCAGAAAAAAAGAAGATTCCCAATGATTGCTCTGAGTCCTTTTTTTGCTCCTGTATTAAGATTAGTTTTTCATTCATAATAAATAAGATTTGCTAAAGAGATACAGCCAACTGACAAACCCTTGTCTCAATTTTTTATTTTTTATTTGGTGCTCGACAACTGATTTCTGGCGGAGAAACGGAATTGATTTAAGTTTTTTATGATAGCAGAATTGATCAAGCATTGCTTTCCACAGCTAACAAAAAGGCAGGTGACGCTAGCTGTGTGCGCCCACCGATCTCCAACATCTTCTTGTGCAAGTTAATTTGGAGTTGAGCCAACCCACTGAAAATTAAAGGCTAGTAACTCTGAAGGCTCCGTCCTGTTGTCAACTGTACATAGCACGAGAACGACGCTGATCGATCAGCAATTCTCGATTAAATCTCCATGGAGTATGTATCTACCCAAGTAGGTTCTTCAGACAGAGACACAGAGAGGGGTGGTTCCGACTGACCACGGGGGCCGCGTGACGGTGGAAGAGACGGCAAGACGTCACTCGCACTGAAACCCAGAGCTTATCCAAACCGCAACAGAAGTAAGAGCACACTCCAGAGAGAGAGAGAGTTTGGAATCGATCATCGTGTCTCCAATTATCACCCATGTATATCCAAAACCAACGGCCGCACGCGGCAGATCAACTATATGTATGTACACATGCAGATTAAACCGGATTGATGGATCAAAAACTCCATTTCCAGTCAAATCCCCCGGCAATTACAGCTTACAACAAGGGAAAAAAAAATAAGCATATATATGGAAATTCGTATGTACTATATCTCTCTATGGCATGTCGGCGTTCGTTTATTAGCTAGTGATCGTTGTCGCCGGCGCGGTCGCCGGCCATGGACACGGCGGACAGCCGGCTCGGCCGCGGCCGGAACCCGCCCATGCGCCTCCGGTGCTGCGTCTGCTGCGCCGCCGGGGACGGCCGCACCGTCGCCGCGAGCGCCCTGCGCGCCCACTGCCCGCCCTCCACGGCGCTGATCCGTACCAGCGCGCTGCCCATCCGCTTCGCGCCCAGCCTGCAGCTGCTCGAGCCGCCGGGGGACGGTGGGGAAGGCGGGGAGACGGGCTTGTGGCCGTGGCCGTGGCCGCCCTTGCGTTCCTTGTGGAGGCTGCAGCGGAACGAGCCCGGGTGGTTCGTCGGCGAGCACATGCACGACCGCCGGCTCCTGGCGCCGCCGCCCGAGGAGGACGACGACGAGACGCTGACGGACGGGCCCAGCGACCGGGAGGCGCCGCCGGCGAGCTTGACGCGGGTGGGCGAGGCGGAGCGGTAGTGCGCGACGGACAGCACAGGCCCACTAGGCCGCCTCGTTGCCGTCGCCATGAGAGATCAATCAGAGAGAGAGAGAGAGAGAGCAGTTGGATCGGGTGCGGAGCGGAGGCGGTGGTTTCGGTGAGGTGTTGCTGGCTGGTTGGTGGTTTGGGCAAACTGAGGAGAGAGCGGTTTGGATGGTATTTATAGAGGTGGTCAGGCCGGGCAGGGGTGTTTTGGTAACCTCAGTGGTGGGGAGAGAACTGGAGTTAGGTCGAGTTAACTAACTGTGGTTATGGCTTTAAAGCGGTGGGCGCGGGGGGTGGGGGCATGTGGGCCCCACCGGCAGCCAGCAATAGCACACCGGAAGGCTTTTGAATCGGTCGCAGATTCGACGAGGCAGGGTAACGACCTGCCGCATTTAGGCCCACTCGGCGAGATTATTAGGATCTCACGGCGAAGCTGTTTTTTTGGCTTTTTGTTTGGAATTTTTCTTACATTTATACTTGACACCTGTACGCACCATTACTGAAGCAAATAATGGGACAACTATTTGCTTATTTATTAGAATGAATGGTATCTGGTCGATGTTGTAGAGATTTATGTACTAATTTTCTTGATGAGAAAAGTACAAAGTCATAGCTCAATTGATTCACCAGATTTCAGGCAAACAAGCTAGATGCCCGAGCAATAGCATGATGGAAACAGTACTGGCTTCGGAATATTTTTTAGGAGCCCATGTGTGGATTCAGCCGGAATTTGGTCTTCCTAATCGGATTCCGTTGTATAGCCCACTGGTTCTTCCTTCCGTTGCATGTTATCTTATCTCTGGCACACTGAAAGATGAAACCCATAAAACAAAGTTGTTAACAAAAGAAACCGAAACTGGAAGCATTGAAAGGCAGCAGGGTTGGTCGAGTGGGCAGGATCTGTCGTGACACGCCAACAAACGGGCGAGCAGGCGCCGGAGCCCATAGATTTGCGCCACTTTCGTGACTTGAAGTCGACCGGACCGACCTTTGGGTTAGATACTACCACCATGTTTTAAAATCTAACATATACTTTGAGATGTTAAGTAAAAATAAAGACAAAATGATATTCTATACCAATAAAATATAACAAAGTGGTGAATCTGTTATGTTCCGAAGATAAAATTATAATAAATTCGGACACAATTCATTAGATAAGAAGACGCGAATCTCAAATTATATCAGATGGATAAAAATTCCACTATTTTAATAAAAGAAAACAGATAAAATATTACTATTATCGTTAGTGCTATTTGGTCCCCTTATTTAGTTACAGTGCATAAGCTTTTCGCTGGTGGGAAAGGTAAGAGGTTGCTTTTATCCACTTTCGCGGTGCGTAGGGTCCGTGTAAAGAAAGAGTGGATGGTTGTGTGGCCTCGCTTTCGGCCATGAGAAGCTTCACACAGGCGTCACATGATCCCGGCTGGCTACCCATTCGCGACATGATGCCATGTATTTGGCTACGAGAATTGATTAGATGGGCGAACATGCCAATCTCTTTCCGACTCTTTCGCTTTCTTCTTCCATTTTGAGAACTGGTCCTTTTCTTTTTCTTTTTTGTTATTGTTTCTACCGACGAGCTCAGACCTGGCAAGCAACTGACCTCCAAGCATCAGTTACAGCAGAACGCAACCTGATCGCATGCAATGCAAGCCATCGTTGGTTCGTGTTTGTGTAGCGTTGATCCTTACCAACACCGTGCGCACTGGGCAGAGTAAATTAGTTTACAGCAACAGGGCAACCAAACCAGCAGCACTATTGCAATCATGGCCACGGATAGCTTTCACGGTCCCCGACGCGCGAACGGTGTCTGGACCAGAGCTGGGCCATGCATTTCCGGGTCAGCTCGAGGCCCGACTGGTCCGGCACGACCCAGCCTGACACGTGGCAGGTCGGGCTGGCATGACCCAAATGGTGGGCCAAGCTGGGCTTAGAAAGCCGGCCCGTCGGGTGGCACGACACAGCCGCCTCGGGAAGCTTCGCCTGTCGGAGATCGCGGTCGTCCTTGGTGCCATTGCTGCTGTTGAACTGGATGTCATCCTTGGTGCCATTGCTGCTGTTGAACTGGATGTCATCCTTGGTGCCGCCGCTGTCGTTGAACGGGATGACGGCTCGCCTCTTTACTTTTATCGAGTTTACAAAATTTTTTGTTTCGTAATACCAGATCCATTATAAGCAAAACACCTCGTATCAGTACAACATCTGTCAAATACAACAGCACAGCGCACAGGAAAAAGTATCAACTGTTGGATGCTTATCCAGAGGATAAAAAAGTGACCGGGCAATAAATAAATAAAAAACAGTCGACTGAGCTACTATAGTCGGTCCCAATAATATTTTATTAACCGCTGGCTCCGCCACCTGAACGGCTACGTTGCACATCACTGCGTTGCGTGGCGCACAGCGGACGAGGGAGCGTGGGGAGAGCAGCGGACGCACGGTCACGGTCACGGTCACGGATGCGCGCACCGGGGGACCATGCAAGGGCGGCCGCGCGCACAGGGGCTACTAGTTTTATGTTTCTGCCAGCGCCCTTGTCGTGTAGATTTGGAACACCTCTCGTGCTGCCCATCGCTAGCTCCACACCATCGGTGGTTGATGGGCTATTAACAAATCCTATTAGGATCAGAGGAGCGCCCTAAAACCAGCTCTGCATACGCTGTGTGGGCCTACGATCATACGGCGTAACCGCGGATGCTTGTTGATTGCATACGATTGTGTTCGGCTCGTGGGCTTTGCTTATCAACGGGATCTTAACCGATTACGAAATAGTTGACGAGAAGACGAGATAAATACATGTGTGAAAAATAATCGTTCCAAGGAACTCGGATCGTATCAACTAGCTAGCCTGTGTGTGCCGGTGGAGCTCGTATCGACGAGCGTTTGTGTGCATGATAACTAATGGAAAATAGTAACATTTACCTATCGAGCTTTCCGGAGAATTACTCGATCGTACGTACATAAGAACAGCCTGATGCCACCGGCACGGAACTGCATGAGAGTTTCCACTGTGAAGTCATACTAAATTACTCCCCCGGTCGGATTTGGGGAGAGAGGATTAAAGTGGCTGCCACGCACGCGCCTAATTTGGTCGGCGATCGATCGAGTTATCATCTCGCCCACGTCGGCTAGCTGCTAACCCACTCCCGTTGAAAAAGACGCATGCATTCTCCGCCATGGCAACCAGTAAGCGCCACGTACCCTCCGGCCTGGAGCTTTCTCCTGGCCGCATATGATCCAGCGTTTTTGTTTTGTTTTGTTTTGTTTTTCTTTTCTCTCGCAGTAGGTTAGCTTTAATTAGCCTTTTGGACGTTGTTTAATTAGCGTAGACACACGTTGCTAAACGCTATAATTAGGGTGCATGGCCTAGTTTCGGGTTGAAATTACTTTTTCTGCTGATTTTTCTAAAAAATTAATATGCTTTTTTTTTATTCTGTACCACGGATCATTACCCTCGGCGGCCTGAGGTCTAACTCCGCCTCTAGCTTCAACTATACGAGATCAATCGATATACTGGCATTACACATACTGTTATTTTCAATCGATATATCGGCATTATGCACACTGTTATTTTTAAATTGCACTTACAGTTGCAATTACAATTTGGTAGCCGCAGAGCTAGCGCTGTTAGGTCTGTATTCAGTAGAGAGGGCAATCAGTGACAACCCATGCATGCATTAGCTCGCCCATTCGTCCGTTCGCTTTTTTTTTCTTTGTTTTTGTGTAGTCTCTTTGTTCTTTTACTCCAAAATACGAGTTAATGTTCTACAGCTGGCCGAGGCGTAACGGGAGGTAGTTTACAACACTAAGCTGGGAACTAGGATGGCATACGGAGCCACCGCCATTAACTCTAACCACTGATCAGTGGCGAATTCAGGATGAAAAATAAGGGTAAATTTAAAATTTGAAATGACTAAACTAATTTGTAACAAATATAGTATTATATTATTGCGCAATCAAATTCACACATAAATGAAAGCAGAGAAAAAGAACAAAAAATACAATTAATGTACCTCGCTGATGGAAAGTACATATCAAAATATGTAAATATAGTTTCAGTAGGTAACAACATGTACATTAATATTTAAAAATTAGTGATACAATAGCAAATTGTACTTAAAATGATCATGAACATTCAAAATAAAAGAACCATACCACTAAGACACTAGCTTGAATCACGACTTTCACGAGGTAAATTCATTCTGCGAGATTTCATGCCTTGAAATGATCTTATGATTCTATCATCATCAATGGATTTAAATATGTCTCGCTCGGTATAGCACACCATCAAATCATTCAGCCACTCATCTGATACCTTGTTGCGCAAATCTGCTTTGATAATATTCATTGCCGAAAATATTCTCTCAACAGATGCCGTTGCCACTGGAAGGATCAATATCAGCTCGATGAGGCGATATACCAACGGAAAAGTTCTATCTTTTTTTGTTTCAACCATCAATTGAGCAAGTTTTGAAATATCACGACATCCATGAAATTCCTCACTTCTCCTAATGTTGAGAATGAAAGTTTGAAGTTGACTTCTTAACAAGAATCGATCAGCCACCGTGAAATCATCAGCATAAATCTCAGCAAGTCGAATAAGCTTATCAACATTAAATTTAGAGAACGAGTCGCTTGGATCAAGACAAGACATGCATACCAATAACTCCAAGGAAACTTCGTTGAAGCGATGATTCATCTCATTCATAGTTGCATCAAGAGCAGCATTGAAAATGTCAACTTTGTAATAGTGATGTTGAGTTACTGTATGCTTCCGACGTACAAATTTACCCATAACCCCAATAACATCATTCATATTTGGCACAAAAATCCCATATGCCTCACAAAAGCTTTTGACTTGGTCGAACAATGGTTCCCACCCATTATTCCTCATATCTTGCAAACGTTCTTTCACATCCTGTATCAAGCCCATAGCTTCCACCTGGCCTTTTAAGTTTCAGGCACCACGTGAAGCTTTACAAATATTTCCAAACATGCGGTGCGGTTTCACTGATCTCCTTCGTAGTTTGAAGTTTGGATAATGATACGGCGCATACCTCCGATAACGAGAGAGAAAAAAAAATCGGACACACCTCACTCCGCGTGTGTTGCTCTTGGACCGCCTCTGCATCTAGCTCTTCCTTGCTTTCCTCCTCAAATATTTCGTATTCCTCCACACTGCTGCCCCTCTTCCCTACGAGGCTACGATGTTGCCAACCCCATGTGCCTCCGGCCTCGTGCGCCCTCCCTACTTGCCTATCTCACCTAGCTCCGGTCTCAAGGCAGCTCCGGAATCACACCACGTCGGTGGTCATATCACCCGCAAACGCAAGGCGTTATTAACATCTAAGATGCTACATTTTTGGAACTTCGCAGGGAAGGAGGGGGCACAAGGTGGGGCAGTGGCGGCGCCAATGCCTCCCGAGCTCAGCTAGGAGGTCGTAGAGTGGGCTGGTGTTGTCCCCTGTGGGATCTGGGCTCGCCGGTGATGAAGACGATGGTGGGCTGGTCACTTCCTCCTCCTCGAGATCACAATAAAAGATGTTGCAATTGGTAAGTTGTGTTGTTGCGGTTATTATTTCTAGATGTTGTAATACGCCACACTCAAATATTGAAGATATTTAGATGGTTTCTTTGTTGTTTTAACAAGATTTGATTTTTGTTACAACCTATAGGTTGTTGTATTTGTTGCCCCAATAGTTCAATTTTTTTGCATATTTTTTTTTACCGATTTCGTGTTTGTTGCATCGATCAAAATATTTGTCGCAATTTTAGGAACTAATTATTTTGTTTCTGGAATTTTTCTGTTGCACCTGATCGAATTGTGTCCCTAAAGTTTTCAGCAAAATCCTACACAAATCTCGGCAAAGTTCTGCTTCAGATCAACTGCACTTGGCTGGGGGCGGGACATTTTTGTACGCCCAGACGAAGTGGCATAAAGAAAACTTTCAGAGTAGCTTCGAGTGTTGACCCATTTCAAGCACGGCTGGCCCAATTAAGATGCACAAATTAAAAGAGAAGGCCTGGCCCAATTTGGCCTTTTAAGCTGCTCGCACGTGCGATGCGCGTGCGATGCGCGTGCGCTGCGCCGAGATAATTTCAGCACGCTCCAGGCACCGGAGCGCTTCCTCCATTTGGTGCGGTCCCTTCCACAATATCCACTTCTGCTCTCACACCGAACCATGGCGGCGCTCTGCTCCGCCTCCCCGGCCATCTCCACGGCGGCGGCTCTCGTTGTGGCCGCGCGCGGAGCCACCTCCCTCCTGCGCCTGCGCTCCGCCTCGCGCTCCTGCTATGCCGCCGCCGCACCGCGAGCGGCGGGGACACTGTCGTGGCGAGCGAGGCGGCGCTTTGCCGCGTCGGCGGCTTCCACGACGGAGGAGGGCGCTGGTGTCGAGACTATGATCCCGCCCGACGACCGCATCCCGGCCACCATCATCACCGGCTTCCTCGGCTCCGGCAAGGTCAGGCCCCCAAAAATCTGTAGCTTCTATGCGAACGAGCGTGTGATGATGCATCCGAGATGTATCCACGCTCTCCTGCAGCGATATTTGACGTCTTATTGATAGATTTGCACATCGTTGTGTATTTCCCTGTTCACTCCCAGGTCATGCAGTATTAATTACCTTAAAATCCCTAAATGGATTGTAGTACAGTCTCATAAAGTCAGAACAGCACCAACAAAGCACTAGGAGTAGTGAAACCTTGAGATACTTGGCACTAGAATTGTTTTCATCTGATTGTAGATATGTTTCCCACCTGCTATTGCTTTACAGCATGGATTGGCAAATGACAGTAAGGCTAATTATGTAGCTTTGCACCTTTGACACTTTAACTTATATGCAGCATTGTGTACACAATGTTGCCTTGTTTATTTCAGTTTAACGAGTTCTGTTGCCATGAATCACTTGTCTCTGGTATATTCACGGTTTGTTTTTATTTGCAGACAACTTTACTAAATCACATCTTGACTGCTCACCATGGAAAGCGGATCGCTGTCATTGAGAATGAGGTATGCCGTATGCCTATATGAGTAAATTTTCGTTGTATGTTTATTATTTAAGTGCTTGAGCAGCACTTAGTTTTCCATTCTTGGACACATGCCAGACTTTGCACACTGAAAAATCCATCTTAATTTACCTGTGATATCATTGTTTCCATCGCAGTATGGGGAAGTTGATATCGATGGTTCGTTGGTTGCCGCACAGACTGCTGGAGCTGAGGACATAATGATGCTAAATAATGGTTGCCTTTGCTGCACTGTGCGTGGTGATTTAGTCCGTATGATTGGTGAATTGGTTGACAAGAAGAAGGAAGTTTGATCATCTTGTTATTGAAACAACAGGTAAGGAACTTGGCAAGAATTGCCACCATAATCAAGAAAATATGTGAGATGTAACATGTAACCTTCTCGAGTTTAAAAAATCACCCTAACTTCCAGATATCTGATTTGCCTGTGACATTAGTTTTTCGATTGTATACGCATTTGAATAAAATCATTTGGTGCTAATTTTCAAAATTTTATTTTTTCTTAGTTATTCTTTGATAGCTTTGCCATGTTAAGTTCTCTTACTCTCTCTTATTCTATTTTTCAGGTTTGGCGAATCCAGCACCCATAATACAGACGTTCTATGCAGAAGACACAGTTTTTAATGATGTCAAGCTGGATGGTGTTGTTACTTTAGTAGATGCAAAGCATGCAAGGTTGCATTTGGATGAAGTAAAGCCCAAGGGTATAGTCAATGAGGCAGTTCAGCAAATTGCATATGCTGACAGAATTATAGTTAACAAGGTAATGTTATTGTAGCCAATACTTGCTGGTTTGTATATATTAGTTAGTAAGCCTTTTTCTATTATTTTGGCTCTTGCTAATAGAAGATCTAATTTCTTGTTACTTCCCTTGCAGGTTGATCTTGTTAGTGATCCTGAAGTGTCTTCCTTGGTTGAGAGACAAAGCGACAAGCAGCAGACGACTCCTCCTCCGTTCTTGATTCTTGATCTTCACTCTCCTCCCGCCCTCCGCCCTCCGCCTGCTTCTCCGGTAGTCCAAGACTCCAGCCTCCTCCCTCCTCCCGCTTTCTCGGTGGTCCCCTCACCCCAGATGGCGGATCGCCTCGGCCCCTCCGCGTCCGGGTCTCTCCACCACCGGCTGCCCTCCCCAACCGCCGGCCGGATTCGCTCGCGTCTCAGCCTCGAGCTCTCCTCCCAAACCGGCCACCGGCGCTCCTTGTCGCCTAGATTCGCCCCGACCCGGCCGCCTCGCCAACGCCCACGGCCTCCCTGCCTCGGCCCGACGCCCCGACCTGAATGTATCATGTTGTATCTTCCATAATTTTCAATGTAGAAGTTGAATATTAATGTACTTTACCATTAAGTTATTAATATAAATCAGTTCAGCACGTTCATACCCAAGGACCTGAATGTACCATGTTGTATCTTCCATAATTTTCAATGTAGAAGTTGAATATTAATGTACTTCACCATTAAGTTATTAATATAAATCACAAAAACCCAGAACAGATGCGTGGTTTTAAAAACCCTTAACGGTAGGCGTTATGAGCTACGTAGGTATGCCTGGCTATGCCCCGGCATACCACAATTTTCCGATGCAACAAAGAAATACATATATGTATATTTATTAAAAAAAAGAAAAAACTCATCCGTGATGCGAAGTGCGAGGCAAGCGACAGCAGCGAGCGCGGCGTGGCTGCGGCGCCACGCCAGCCCACGCGGCCCATGCAGCCAGACGCCCAGACGACCACTTTGACGGGATTACGGAGCCAATACCGCAGTGCACAGCGCATCTGTTCGACTTCAACTATTCCGTTGCTCGCCGTGCCAGGCTCAGACGCTGCTACGCCACGGCATCTCGCAGACGCACTCACGCCACCGAAGTTGCCGATCATCGCCGCGGACGCCTGAGTCGCCGATCGCCGACGTCCGACGCCCACGCCCGGCCCTATGCCCTACGGCAGTCGGCAGTACGTATACGCAATACGCCAATACGGATCATATATGTGAATTCAATCGTGCAAGTATAATTTATTTAAATATTTGGCTCTGTTTTCTTTGTAAATTTTATGCGATTATGAAGAGAACCGAATATTGCATCTCTTTTCGAAGCATGAAGAAAAGAGGAAAAAGAGGCATTGTTGCCACTTGTAATCGCTTCTTCGATCCGGTTGTAGCTGTGGTGGAAGAGCAGAGTCATGAGAGAGTAGTTGAGGAAACTGAAAATCCTGTGCTACCACCACCACCGCCACCACCACAGCCGTCTTCAGTGCCACCAGTTTATGACATCAATCGCCTTCCACATGATCCAGGTGAAAGACGTCCCATTCTTAGTTATCCTGTTAATGATCAAGACGCAATTCGAAGAGCATATATTACTAAAGGTCCAGTCAAACCTTTTGCACATGATTTTCCGAAAACAAAGATTTCAGGAAAAGATCGTCAATTCAATTATTGTTGGATGTACAATCATGAATGGCTTGAGTATAGTATTAAGAAGGATGCTGTATTTTGCTTTATATGCTACTTGTTCAAGAAGGGCGCTGGGTCAGAGGCATTTACTGTTGATGGATGGAATAATTGGAATATAGGAGAGAATGCACTTCTCAAACATTTGGGTTCTAAGGCACATATTGCAGCTCAAGAGAGATACATTGGCTTTATAAATCCCAAGGTAGCAATTGATTATAATATTCAGAAGTGGAGTGATGAGGATCTTCGACTTTATAAGAAAAGGTTGACTTATTCACTTAGGTGTATCAAGTTTCTTTTGCATCAAGGGTTGGCATTTCGTGGACATGATGAAAGTGAAGAATCTAGCAACAGAGGGAACTTCATTGAACTTTTGAAATTTCTTGCCGGAAATAGTGAAGAAGTGAACAAGTATGTTTTGGACAATGCTCCAGGTAACTGTACCTTAACTAGCCCAGACATACAAAAGCAAATTATTCACTGTTGTGCCCTAGAAACTAGAAAGAAAATAATTGAAGAACTTGGTGATGAGCCCTTTGCAATTTTAGCTGATGAGTCTAGTGATATATCACATAAAGAACAACTAGCTCTTTGCTTGCGTTATGTTGACAAATTGGGAAGGCCATGTGAGCATTTTATTGGAGTTGTTCATGTAGATGATACTACCTCTTTATCACTGAAGGCTGCAATTGAAGCTTTACTTGTTAGTCATGGCTTGAGTTTGACTCAAATCCGTGGTCAAGGATATGATGGGGCTAGCAACATGAAAGGAGATATTAAAGGGTTGAAAACATTGATCATGCAAGAATCACCTTCTGCTTATTATATTCATTGTTTTGCTCATCAACTGCAATTGGTTCTTGTTGCTGTTGCTAAGGGAAATCTTGATTGCGGCTCTTTTTTTGATCAAGTATCTATCTTGTTGAATATTGTTGGAGTTTCTTGTAAGCGTCATGACATGCTTAGAAATGCTAGGCTTGAGAATGTCAAGAAAGCACTTGACTGTGGTGAAATTGAATCGGCTGGATTACATCAAGAGATGGGTTTGCCTAGGCACGGGATACTCGATGGGGATCTCATTACAAAACTATATGCAAGATCATTACTATGTATGAATCAATTCATGATGTCTTGGTTGATCTTGGGGATGATCCAGACATATAAGGATGATTGGACCAAAATACATTTTGTGACCAGGAGCATTTGAGACCTTTGAGTTTGTTTTCTTTGCACACTTAATGTATATTATTCTTGGATACACAAATGAGTTATCTGAGTGTTTGCAAAGAAGAGAGCAAGATATTCTTAATGCAATATCACTTGTTAATGTGGCAAAGAAAAGAATGCAAGAATTGAGGTCTGATGGTTGGCATAATTTTCTTGAGAGGGTCACCTCATTTTGTGATAAATATGGTGTTGATGTTCCTGCTATGGATGGTGATTATGTTCCTTATGGAAAATCAGTAAGGAAAGCTCGTGCTCGAAAGCAAACCAATGATGACCACTTCAGAAGACAGGTATATATTGGTGTCATTGATCAAATAAGTCAAGAACTTGATAATCGGTTTGATGAGATTAATATGGAGTTGTTGTCTTGTATGGCGGCCTTCAATCCTTCTAACTCATTTGAGTCTTTTGATGCACGGAAGCTACGTAGATTAGCTGAGTTCTACCCAAAAGACTTCTCAAATAATAATTTGCTCAGACTTGAATTGCAGCTAGATAATTATATTGATGACATCAAGCAGGATGATAGATTCAAAGGTCTAAAAAATATTATTGATCTCTCAGTTAAGCTTGTTCAAACAAAGAGGCATAAAGTGTATGATATGGTTTATCAGCTTCTCAAATTGGTATTGCTTCTACCCGTGGCAACGGTAAAGTGTTGAAAGGGTATTTTCTGCGATGGTTTTAGTGAAAACAAAGCTACGAAATAAGATGGGAGATAGTCTTTTGGATGATTGTCTAGTCACTTTCATTGAGCGAGATATTTTTTTTGAAGTTGATGAAGATGATATAATTGAGACATTTATGTCCCTTCGAAAGCGTCGAATAAAAATGTCAGCAAAATAACATTGTAAGTCTCTGGTACTCTATTATGCATATATTTCAGTTATCGGTATGGCTTTTGAAACTATTTATACTATATTTAGCAGATACGCTGTCCACTTAATTCATGATTATAAGCCTTAATACCGAATTGGTAAATGGATTTACCGAATTTTGTATGAAATTTTTTTGAGAGGCATACCCTGACCTAAAATCCTAGATTCGCCACTGACGGTAGGTAGTTAGAAAACCCATAACGGTAGGTAGTTTTTCTGCTCTTCGTAAGGTGACAGATTTAGTATCCGATAGCCAGCTCTCTCTCTCTCTCTCTCTCTTCCACGTCCACATACGTAGCGAGAGCAACTAATTTAGTAAAAAGAAATAAATAAATCTGGATTTCAATTGCGGCCGACGACATCCGTGGCGTAATAGGGACATGGGAAGACGCCGGGGAAGCTAGCATCGCGGTTCCTGTCACTAGGATCACAATATCCCCAGTTCCCCACTGAGGATGCGTAAATTAATTCGTCCAGAGCAAGGAGACCAAGTGGCAGAGATTAAGCTGCTAGCGACTGATCGACATGTGAATCAAGATTATTGCACATTACAAGGATAGTATGTATGTCAAAAAATATGCAACCACTCGCCTGTGTCTTGTGCGTTTTTAAGCTGGCGTTGGTATCTTGGTTTGGACTTTGGACTGCTAGCAAGCACTACGAAGTCGCTATTACCGGTTTCTGTATTTGGGGCCAAGAACGGTGCAAAGCAAACCCCAAAAATCGGCCCTGTTTCATTGTAATTTTCGGCCTGGTTGACACGAGTAGCACCGTCCGCAGCTATGCTTTGTTCCTCTGTTCCGCGAGCTTGGGTGAGCCGCTGTCGAAGATGCGAAGCACCTGGATTTTTAAGTTTCAGGCACCTCGTGAAGCTTTTACAAATATTTCCAAACATCCCGTGCGGTTTCACTGATCTCCTTCGTAGTTTGAAGTTTGGATAATGATACGAGAGAGAGAGAGAAAAAAAAAATCGGACACACCTCACTCCGCGTGTGTTGCTCTTGGACCGCCTCTGCATCTAGCTCTTCCTTGCTTTCCTCCCTCAAATATTTCATATTCCTCCACACTGCTGCTCCCCTCTTTCAAGCACGCTTCAAAGAAATTAAGAGTAGCTTCGAGTGTTGACCCATTTCAACCACGGCTGGCCCAATTAAGATGCACAAATTAAAAGAGAAGTGGCCCAATTTGGCCTTTTAAGCTGCTCGCACGTGCGATGCGCGTGCGCTGCGCCGAGATAATTTCAGCACGCTCCAGACACCGGAGCGCTTCCTCCATTTGGTGCGGTCCCTTCCACAATATCCACTTCCGCTCTCACACCGAACCATGGCGGCGCTCTGCTCCGCCTCCCCGGCCATCTCCACGGCGGCGGCTCTCGGCGTGGCCGCGCGCGGAGCCGCATCCCTCCTGCGCCTGCGCTCCGCCTCGCGCTCCTGCTATGCCGCCGCCGCACCGCGAGCGGCGGGGACACTGTCGTGGCGAGCGAGGCGGCGCTTTGCCGCGTCGGCGGCTTCCACGACGGAGGAGGGCGCTGGTGTCGAGACTATGATCCCGCCCGACGACCGCATCCCGGCCACCATCATCACCGGCTTCCTCGGCTCCGGCAAGGTCAGGCCCCCAAAAATCTGTAGCTTCTATGCGAACGAGCGTGTGATGATGCATCCGAGATGTATCCACGCTCTCCTGCAGCGATATTTGACGTCTTATTGATAGATTTGCACATCGTTGTGTATTTCCCTGTTCACTCCCAAGTCATGCAGTATTAATTACCTTAAAATTCCTAAATGGATTGTAGTACAGTCTCATAAAGTCAGAACAGCACCAACAAAGCATTAGGAGTAGTGAAACCTTGAGATACTTGGCACTAGAATTGTTTTCATCTGATTGTAGATATGTTTCCCACCTGCTATTGCTTTACAGCATGGATTGGCAAATGACAGTAAGGCTAATTATGTAGCTTTGCACCTTTGACACTTTAACTTATATGCAGCATTGTGTACACAATGTTGCCTTGTTTATTTCAGTTTAACGAGTTCTGTTGCCATGAATCACTTGTCTCTGGTATATTCACGGTTTGTTTTTATTTGCAGACAACTTTACTAAATCACATCTTGACTGCTCACCATGGAAAGCGGATTGCTGTCATTGAGAATGAGGTATGCCGTATGCCTATATGAGTAAATTTTCGTTGTATGTTTATTATTTAAGTGCTTGAGCAGCACTTAGTTTTCCATTCTTGGACACATGCCAGACTTTGCACACTGAAAAATCCATCTTAATTTACCTGTGATATCATTGTTTCCATCGCAGTATGGGGAAGTTGATATCGATGGTTCGTTGGTTGCTGCACAGACTGCTGGAGCTGAGGACATAATGATGCTAAATAATGGTTGCCTTTGCTGCACTGTGCGTGGTGATTTAGTCCGTATGATTGGTGAATTGGTTGACAAGAAGAAGGGGAAGTTTGATCATCTTGTTATTGAAACAACAGGTAAGGAACTTGGCAAGAATTGCCACCATAATCAAGAAAATATGTGAGATGTAACATGTAACCTTCTCGAGTTTAAAAAATCACCCTAACTTCCAGATATCTGATTTGCCTGTGACATTAGTTTTTCGATTGTATACACATTTGAATAAAATCATTTGGTGCTAATTTTCAAAATTTTATTTTTTCTTAGTTATTCTTTGATAGCTTTGCCATGTTAAGTTCTCTTACTCTCTCTTATTCTATTTTTTCAGGTTTGGCGAATCCAGCACCCATAATACAGACGTTCTATGCAGAAGACACAGTTTTTAATGATGTCAAGCTGGATGGTGTTGTTACTTTAGTAGATGCAAAGCATGCAAGGTTGCATTTGGATGAAGTAAAGCCCAAGGGTATAGTCAATGAGGCAGTTCAGCAAATTGCATATGCTGACAGAATTATAGTTAACAAGGTAATGTTATTGTAGCCAATACTTGCTGGTTTGTATATATTAGTTAGTAAGCCTTTTTCTATTATTTTGGCTCTTTCTAATAGAAGATCTAATTTCTTGCTACTTCCCTTGCAGGTTGATCTTGTTAGTGATCCTGAAGTGTCTTCCTTGGTTGAGCGTATAAGGGTTAGTGCAGTGCGTTCAATATGCTTTTGTGTTTACCGTGCGGTTGTTTCTAACATCGTCCTTTTATGCATACAGAGTATCAATCGCATGGCTCATTTGAAACGAGCAGAGTATGGTAAAGTTGATTTGGATTATGTGCTTGGAATTGGAGGCTTTGATTTGGACAGGTTCCTTTCTGTCATTGTCTTTTTTTTGGATTTTTTGTTTTTGCAAAGAGAACGCCGTCTTTTGGACATCGAGATAAATACATAGCATAATGAAATGATCTGAATTGTTCAAGCATAATGTCATGATACATTATGGTAAAAGTGTGACTATAGTAGATATCAGGCATATGACACCTTCTAGCATTGAGAGATCGATGCTATTTATTGCTATTGTGGTGGACAAAATTATCTGAGCTGTTCAAGCATACTGAAATGATACATTATGCTAAAATCATGAATATAGTATATATCAGGCATATTGGGAGATCAAAACAATCTACTGCTATTGTTGTCCACTTGTCCTTGGACCAAATGACTTGATTGGTTGCAATGTGACCTAGGTTATGGCTATGAAATGGAATATGTGCAGGGTTTGTTTTAAATTATGCTACTAATGAATCATATACACATTTGAATCTCTAGTTGTTTTTCTACATATAGATGGATTAATCCAATATAACTGAGCTATTTGTTAAATGGTGACATATTTACTGTTTGGGATAGCATAGAAGTACTATTCGTCTCTTAATTCTTGTGCTTGCTCAAATACTTATAATTAGATCATTTGCCTAATATGTCATTATTTGGTTTAGTTGGGTTTTTACAATTAGCGAGCAGTGCATATATACTATACTGAAAGATGGTTCTTCCTTTTTTTCAAATTTAGCTCTAGTTACACAATTCAGGAAATGTTGAGAATAAAGAAAATTTGATTTTTTTTTTCTGTTCCAGGATTGAGAGTGCTGTCTCTGAAGAACATGAAGACCATGCAGAGCATGAACATGAACATCACCATGACCATGACCATGATCACCATCATCATGACCATCATGACCACCATGATCAGGACCACAAACATGGTGAGCGTAGATCTTGGAACATGATCATACACCCACAAACATGGCCACCATCAAATTATGAAGTGTAAAACTCCTGTAGAAAGGTAGTCACTAGGGCAATCAGTGAAGAAGATTATGTGCCAAACCTGCTTGATGTCTTAATATAGATACCGATACAGATTGTTTTCTAGAAGCACCGATCCATGCCTGAACTGTATGGCCTTTCTTATATGTTATTATATATAACATTACTAGTGTATTTTTTTACGAAACATTACTAGTCGACCCTTGATTGGAACTGTTCTATAACACGTGGACACTCCAAAAGGAAAATGTTTATCCATTTTCTGTTACATATCATGCGGCGCTGTTCTCTTTCTTATGGCAATATACACTAATGGCGACATACTTGGCTTCAAGAAAAGACTGTTCCATATTATTGATGCTAAATCTTATGTAAATTACATAATGCATTACACTAATACCTAAAACCTCGTACCAAGGGGTTCCATGGCATGTAGGAGGCCCATACACACACACAAGCATCTTAGATCCGTGTAATCCTTCATCCATTACCTATCCTTTTATAAGTGAGTCAATTCATGGAAGCATTTTATGATAAGCGTGAATTCAATCATCTAGTGATGTACTTAGTGCCATGTACACCACTAGATCTTCATGTGTGACTGAATTCATGAGTTCAGGAATCTCCATTGCTGATAGGGGCATCTGGAACATTAGAAGTAAAATTCTCCATTGCTGATAGGGGCATCGTTAGCTTGGAAACAAAATCCTTTAACTGAGACAAAAGTGCATTGTTGATCTGCTTGTATGCGGTTCCAAAAAGAGAGATGGTACAGTAAAAATAGAAATGTTGGGAACTTATCACTAGAGGGCTTCTGAATTCTGTTGACCTTTTTTGTTTGCTTATATAAAAATCTTAAATGTCACAGGGCTCAGTAATATGAAGAAAAAGTAAACTCAATGTTGTTCGCTTCTTGTAGATCACGCACATGATCACACCCATGATCCTGGTATTTCTTCTGTAAGCATTGTTTGTGAAGGGGAGATGGATCTTGAAAAGGTCAGACTTAAAATTATTTGTCATGCATTGCTCTATTTTCTCAAGATTGCTATGATGAATTTCGATACATCTAAATACTATGACCCTACTTTTTATTGCCCTGCAAGTGACGGGGCTGTGTATATTGGGACAATATTTTACATGCACTCATGCAGGCTGACATGTGGTTGGGTAACCTACTGCTGGAACGCAGTGATGACATATACCGGATGAAGGGAATACTTTCTGTCAATGGAATGCCTCAGCGCTTTGTCTTTCAGGTTTGTGTTAACCTAGCCTACGGTTTTATCCAGTTCACTCTTAATTTTTCATTTTATTGCCCTGCTGTTGTGGCATTTACACTGTCCAAACCATTTAATATTTTTTTTAGTGATATGGGAAAGGGATATGCAGGGTCCACACAATCTTACAAATTTATTTGTTGGTTAGAATGACATATTTGTCTTTAAGAAAGAACTCACCTTGTCTTCTCTTTTCATGTTCGTTCTTGTCATTTTTATCTTTGATCACTCCATCTACTCTGCTTGCTAGTGTAGGTGTGTCTCCGCACCCAAGTACCATCTGTTGTATATCTGGGTGCGCACTTGCAGATTATCTTAATTCTTTTAAATTACTTCAGATCTAGAACATTTTTTCTGTTCTTGTGTGCTAGGGTGTCACAGGACAAATTCTGACCTGTTTGCAGAATCCTTGTATAAGCTTTTGCGAGATTTTATTTCAAATTTGCATAAATGAGCTGAGCAACTTGCTAGATGTTGCGCTGTCATTGTTGTTTATATTTTTTTGTATATTCATGTGCCTCAATTGCTTGTGTGTTTTCCATGGGCAGGGAGTGCATGACATTTTCCAGGGATCTCCTGAGAGAATGTGGGAGCCCAATGAGTTGCGAATCAACAAGATTGTGTTCATAGGCAGGAATCTCAATGGAGAAGAACTGGAGAAGGGCTTCAAGGATTGCCTTCTGAAGAAATAAGCGAGGCTGGAGCTTCTGCGTTTTGGCTACACGTGGGATGGATCTCCAGCTTCATGATTTTGAGCTTTGCGGCTGCAGAACTTATCCTTGAAACTGAACCGTGAACTTACATGAAACACTTACAGAATGGATAACATCCTTGTAACCTTGCCATGAGACTTGTCTTTGTGATTCGAGGAATCGCATGGTATGCTACTACTGTATTATGCAGAATGGGTTTCTTTCCCAAGTTCGTGCTTGCTTTTTAATATCTTCTCTAATTCGGAATCTCTCTTTTCGTCTGTTTCGTTAGATTGCAATTTAAATCTAAGTAGAACTGAACTCTGATGAGAGGCACCGAATAGCTTTCCAACACAAGATTTTTTTTAAAAAAAGATGGCCTAAAATCCGTGGTAGTAGCTGCTGTCCCAGCCGACCAGCCCAACAAGAACGAAGAGTCGGACACGGCTAGAGCGATACAATTAACCCAAGCCCAAACAAAAACCCAAAGCCTTTCCTTTCTTCTTCACAAAGGAAGAAAAAAAGAGAGCAGACGGGAAGAGAGAGAGCAGCGACGATGGCGAGCAGCGGCATGAAGAAGGAGATCGGCGAGAACCACGACACCCTCCGCTTCGGCGCCAACGACAGCGTCAAGGGGGACCTCGCGCCGCCGCACCCGCTCCAGGCCACCATCCAATCGGTACCGCCCCTATCCGCCTCTCTTTCCTCTCGATTGGTTCCGTGCCCTCGAAACCCTAACGCTGAATCCGAGTACTTTGGGGACGTGCGCGCAGGAGGGCAAGTTCTGGGCGAATAAGAAGAGGTTCGGGACGGAAGCCATCTATGGATCCGCCTTCAACATCCGCAAGGATCTCGACGCGCAGATCCTATCCAAGTAGCTCACTGCCCACTTTTCCTTATGTCGATTTCTTTCGAGTGAAGAGTCACAGTTGCTGATGTGGGCATCAGAAAAGTCTAGCGGTATCATCTGGCTGTTAGAATTGTTATTGTCGATGGGAATTTTGGGTGAATTTCGTGAAACTAGTGACCATGCTCTGAGCACAAGATGTGTTTAATTGGTATCTTTGCAGTGAATGGTGATATGTGTGCTTTCCCGTGTTAGATAGCCCTGGCAGCAACTAATTTACTCATGTTAGGCTTTATTCATGCTGGAAGTAGGCATCAATTGAGCTAGTGTGGGAATACCTGGTTTACGAATATAGGCTTGTTTTCATGGTTTTTGCGTCATTGTAAAGTTGTTAACCTTTTCCTTTTACTGCAACTCCATTGCTCTTATTGTGGTGTGCGTTGTATCCCTGATGTTATGTTGGTGATCATCAGCTCTGTTCTGCTAACAGTTAGTTTGCATTATTTTGTTTTTTCTTTGTACCGTACAAGTACATATTACCGTACACTCCATTTGTTCTAGCCTTCTAGGACTGCGTAGTTGATTGTATCTAAAATTGTGTGTCTCTATGTAAGTGACTTATTGCGATTTGTGAATTGTAGTAATCTGATTATTTGAGGGTTGCTAGCCTAGGATTGTATTTGAGGTACTGTTCGTTTTAAAATGGATCACTTGGAATGCCTCGATCTCTTGCTCTGTTTGAATGCACAATCATATCTTAAGGTTGTTTTTGTTCACCTATCCCTTCTAACAATTGACACAACAATGCAAGGACAAAAGAGGGCAGGGAACATGTGGATAAACTGTTAAACACACACTTTCTATTTTGTTTCTGCTTGTATTTTGAACAATTTGTGCACCAGTGTGTATCTGGAGACAAGTGCACTTGTGCTAACACTAAAAACGTTTGACTGATCTCTTTGTTGCCAGGTTCCAAAGGCCCCCTGGTGCATTGCCATCATCTATGCTAGGATATGAAGCACTGACAGGTTCCTTGGATGATTTTGGGTTTGAAGATTATCTTAACAGTAAGGATTGCTATCCTTTTGTTTTCCATAAATCCTGTTGCTTTCTGTTTCACAATTTTGTGTAAGCATTTGTTCAGTAACTTGCTAATCTTGCTAATGTTCTTGGTCGGATTTAGGGGACACTGTTATCTTTAAACTCTCTTAACCTTTATATCAGCAGTAGTTTCTTTGCTCTTAGTAGAACTCACCCTAGCAAACTTAATTGATCCGATGTGGTCTTGCAAGATATAACTTCTTGGAAAAAAAAACAAGAGTTGTGAAATGTTTCTGTTGTTCATTTTTCATACTTATGGCTAGTTACATCTAGTAGAGTTTCAGCTGTAGTATATAGTATATACTTGGAGTGATAATCATTTCATTAAAAACAATAAGTTTACAACGAAGGTAGCTAATATGGTACTTGATGTTTTAAGGCGCTTTCATACTGTTCTGGTGTGTGGTGATTTAATTAATCTATTAACCACAAAGTACACATTGCTACAGTCAATGATCCGAGCTTGTGCCCCTTTGTTTAATTTACTAAAATGTGCATCTCATCATCAATGGTCATTTTGTGCTTACCACTATCAATTCAGCTTCTGTAGGTTTCAGTTCCATGTTTTTTAAATTTTCTTCTTTCCTTCTTAACCCTTATATCAGCGGTAGTTTCTTTGCTCTTAATAGAACTCACTCTAGCAAACTTAATTGATCTGATGTGGTCTTGCAAGATAGAACTTCTTGTGGGTGGGGGGGGGGGGGCAAGGGTTGTGAAATGTTTCTGTTGTTCATTTTTCAGACTTTCATACTTCTGGGCCTCTGGCTAGTTACATTTAGTTGAATTTTCAGCTGCAGTGTATACTTACTGATAATCATTTCATTAAAAAACAGTAAGTTTACATTACAAGGTAGGTAGCTAATATGGTACTCATTTGATTTTTTTAAGGCGCTTTCATACTGTTCTGGTGTGTGGTGATTTAATTAATCTATAATCTATTAGCAACAAAGTACACATTGCTACAGTAAATTATCCGAGCTTGTGCCCCTTTGTTTAATTTACTTAGGCTCAGTTCCCATGGAAAAATGTGCATCTCATTCATCAATGGTCATTTTGTGCTTACCACTATCAATTCAGCTTCTATAGGTTTCCGTTCCATGTGTAATTTTCTTCTTTCCTCGCCACTTCGCAGTGCCTCAAGATTCTGACAGTCTCCGTGCACCGGACATGCACCACGGAATGGAGGTTCGCCTTGGTTTGTCGAAGGGACCTATCTGCCCTAGTTTCAATTGATTTCAGCCATGTATGTCTGTCGATACATTGTGCTCCTCGTCCAATATCTGTATCATGGATGTTGAAAAGTGAGAACAAATGGTATTGCATCTGTTGAATCGCTTAACATCGAATTTAATGTTATCATATTTGAACTCGATCTCTACTTTTGCTGGTTGCTCTGGTCGGGTGATTGAGCTGTTTCATGAAATGGACAAATGTTCAACTGTTGCTTTGGTCCAACTCCACGTGTTGAAGGACACAGTACACTTTGGCAGTCTGAAGTAGAACTAGGCGACTGACGAGGAATCTGACACGCATTTTACATGCTACGGTATCAGGCTCATTAGGCCCATCTAGAGCTGGGACTTGGGCCGGCTCGAGATTTGTTCGGCATGGTATGATCTAAGTAGGGTATGGTACGAACGGTGTGTCGAACTGGGTCTAAAAATGCGTCCTGTTGGGTAGCAGCCGGTTGGGTTGTGCTTGAGCTGGTTCGGCAGAAATAGGTCTAATCTTTTCGTTCTAACCCAATCCCTCCTCGGTTTGACCCAATCACTTCCCTACCCTGGTTTGGTCCAACCAATCACCCTTTTTGCCACCAGGTATGGCCCAACATCCCACCTGGCCTCCCTCAACCCCCATCTCCAACCCTTTCTCCGGAGCTCTAGCTCCCAAATTTCTAATCCGTACTTACATTTTCTGATTTCCCTTCCTCTAACTCCAGTCGCCTCCCTCCTCACGCGCACGATCGCCGCCCCTCTTCCACGCGCCGCGCCGCCCTCTCCTCCACTCCTCCAGCCACCTCCCTCCCTCTCCCTCCCCATGCGCCGCCGCCCGCCGCCCTCCCTCTAGCCACCTCGTCGTCGTCGTTCTTCTCACCCTCTTCACAAGTGCGCGTTCGATGTGGGCAGAGTTCTTCATCAGTGTCCAGAAGGAGGGGGAGGGGGCTATGGCGAGGGGGAGCGGGTGTGGATGACGCATGGATGTCTTTGTCTTTCTAGGCTGTAGCAGCTGTTGTCTTCCCAAGCGTCTATAATTATTTAGAACTGGGCTTGGACCGGGTCGACACGACTCCAGCACAACGGACTTTGGGCCGTGCCTAGGCCTAGCTGGAGGCGAGGCGGACCGGCACAGCACGACACGACGAGGTGGCTGGGCCGGGCCGAGCCGACAAGACGCGGCCCGAAGCACGACAGATCCGTACCGAGCCCGAAGCACGACAGATCCGTACCGACGCAATGCCCACCACTAGGCCCATGGATCAGTCACCTAGGTCCTTTTTCAGTTATTCTTGGGTTAGGTTTCTTCGAGAACACACATGAGAGCATTTGTACTATGGATTTTGAGAGTTATCTGCTTCGTCAAATCAAAATTGTCCAAGTTTAGACCATCGCTTCCATTGTCAGTGCTTGAGGACTTCTTCCATAGCCGTCGTCCGTGGCCCTTATTGATATGTAGTTGATCGAATGTTTTCTGTTGAACTAGTCAAACAAGCCAACTAAAATATTTGCGAATCAGCGAGTACAATTAGGTGAAATTATCTCTTTGGCTTCTTGGTACAAGCAACACAAAACAGGGCAATACATTCCACAAAGTTACAAACTGAAGCTTTCGAGATAGTAATACTGTTTCTCTTCGTTCCTATTGTCTGTCTTCAATTACGTTTCAACATCCGCAACAGGAGCAGCTAAGAGAAAACGCCATCTTGGTGCAGGCCTAAAATTAACCTTTCTAGGGAAAGGCCTTTGCTTCTATTATATGTAACGCTCCAAATACACACTTACCCAGCAAGTACTACTAATTGAACCCATCATTGTCACTTGAAAAGAAAGCCTCTAGGCTCTACCAAGGGCCTGGCTTCTCTACTGTAGGGGTTAACTCTGACTCTCTCTCTCTCTCTCTCTCTATATATATATATATATAGAGAGAGAGAGAGAGAGAGAGAGTCAGAGTTAATGGTATTCCGCCGTAACCGCGGAATACTCGTTGCAGTGATTTTACCATAGTAACTGTAGTGATTGATATAAACCTTTGATTTTTTTTAATCGGACGGTGAAATTTGCATCCTAATGCTATGCACCGTAGATTCTCTGCATTTTCCCCTCAATGAAGAGGATCCCGATCCTCTATCCAATTAATTTGCACTAGCAAACCGAACGCTAAGCTAGTAGTTTAAAATTGCAGAATAATTGCTTCTTTTTGCGGCACATTTTAATAGTAAGGTAAGGTCACAGGCTCACAGCGGAGCTGATTTGCCAGTTGCCCCTGAAAAGGTCAGCATGGAAAACAAGACAAGACCCCTTAGTTCAGCTGCCTCTTATGGATTAGTCTAACTCTAACCAAAAGGTTAGTGGTATTGGTATTACTAATGAATGGTGCAGTCCACTCCTCACCAACTAATTTTTGAATAATTCTTTCTTGTGCTACCCAAAACAATCAAGGAGGGAATGCTGCAGACCCTAGCCTTCTCTTTTCTTTTTCACACAATTGAATAGAGCAGCAGTCATACCAACTAGATTTGGTCTAACTGCCATGATAAGATATGTGCTTGCTTCTGTTATATTCAAACGAAGATCAGATGTTCTTTCCATTCCCATGGTAGTACATGTTAGTTTGACAGTTTTGACACAATCATATTCTTCTGGTTCTCTAGCTTGCCATATGCAAGTGAAGGTCAGAGCAGCCACTTCAATTCCCATTGGAATGCATGGACTTTGCTGCGGACAAGAATGTATTTGGAATAAAAGTTCAGTCCTATTACTCAACTGTGAATCTGTGATGCAATGCTTGCACATTGCGTTCGTTGTCGCCCAAATATGAAGTCCATTCTCTTGAACCATGTCAACGCATTGCGGTCCAAATGTAAAGTCCATTCTTTCGTAACATTTCAAGCCTTCTGATTCCATTTTGACACACACACAGCACATTGTTGTTTCCCTGTCTAAATGCTGTTGAAATAGTTAGTATTAATGTGTTGCTCGCTACCTCTTGCTAATTAACTAATGAGCACCAAGATAATGTATGGATCCGGTTCCTCCGCTGCTACGGCAGAGAATACTGTGCAAACAATGTTTTGAGATATGTAAACAGTACTCTGCAGTAGACTGTAGCAAAAAAGGTGCAGAAATTGTGCGCATTTAATGACAAAAAATTACTAGAGTGATTTTATTGTATCCAATGTTGATGTAGCGGTCGATCAATGCCCATTGATTTTGGATCATACGGTGAATCTAATACCCTAATGCAGGCCACTATGCTATCCCTTTCCGACAATGTATACCATGTGTTGTTGGCTTCTCGACAGGGCAATATCCTAATTCCTAACCAATGACCAGCAGAGGGCAATATCCTAATTCTGCTGTACGTTCACGTCCAAGAGGCTAATTTAGCTGAACAACTGACATGGCAAGCAAAATGATTGATGTATCATATATATATACTCTTAATTTGACGCATCTGGTGCACCTAATCAACGGACAAGTACTAGAAGCGAACAAGAAGTGTTGCCCATACACAAGCCTGCATCTGCATCCATTTCGTCTTCTTTAATTTGCTTTGCTTGCCATGGCCGCTACTCTTCCTTGAGAGGTGCATGCCTGTGTTGTGTAGCATAACTACAAAGGAACTTCACAAGGTTGCAAATTGACGAGCGAACGGCACTACAGACTCACGCAGAAAAAGAAGAATTTTTTTTTTGAAACGAGACGGCAAAAGATTTGCCTCCAGCATTCATTCATTCACACAGCACCCGCGAGACTCCTGCAGTTGCGTGTACATATCGATTACCTTCGAGTGTTGGATGTGTATGTTATGTCATACGCATTGTCATGTACCTCCCATAGCTAACAGCGCCTGATGCCGATGCGATCAGGCCATAAGAGTTTGGTTAGGTGTGACGTCCATCTCCCATGGCGTCTGCCGAGCCAGCCAACCAAACCCTATCTTGTCACTCGGTTATGCGTTGCTCTGCCTCCAGGGCTAGCTAGTCTCACCCACAAGCAAAGCAAAGCAAAGCAAAGCTAACCATGACAAAAGTCAGAAAAGGATGGCAAAAGGTGATGCACATTGCATGGCCTATTGGGTGGCAGCAGATCGAGATGGATGGGTTCGATCTCCTTCTCTCGATTGATCTCTCTGTCAGGAGCCGGGAAAGAACCGTTTTGCGTAGTTACTAGTACTAGCTAGTCCAATAATTCGCACAATATGGGTGAGCCCCATGTGTCAATGTGAGTTCATTGGTGATGCCAAATTCCATGTGCCATTATTGGTGGCATACTCAGATGCTCCATTCTAGAAATTAAAGGACAAGATGCACCATGCCTGTGTTGCAACTTTGGATGGCACATTATCATCGACTCACAGTATGGTCAGGCTTCAGTCTTGTGATGCCAACATTAAACTATCTTGATCGCAATAAGATGGGAGCAAATGAATAGCATGGGGGGTAATGCAATTTGGAACAAGCTACACTCCACAACAGAAACTTCATATACAGTTGTACACCGTATGAAGCCTATCCATTAATCGGCAACACGTAAGTTTTACTCTTGGGTAAGGTACTGAATGGACCTAGCGATGTAGTATCATGAATGCTCACGAGCACTTCACTGTCTTCCTATTCTCTCGGCCCTGCTAATCGATTCCCCTTTCTTCTACGCTTTTCTTTTTGCAGATGGCTGGGTGATTTCATCAGAAGGAATTCCCGAGTGGAGTTTTATCACTTCAGGTAGGATCGGTTTTGGCGGTGGGTGAATGACTCTGATAACTTTTCCTCTAGATATTTGACAATTTTTGCACTCTAGCAGTTATGATTAAAATTGAACTTGCTAGTACTGACAACAACACCTATTAAGTAAAACTCAGATACTCTGTCATGTCAGACCGGTTTGTTAGCTAACATTTCTCTCTTCTCACGCGAAAATACATATAAAAAAACTAGGAAGAAAGGACAGATGGCAGAAAGTCATAAAACGATTATTATGTGGCGATTTTGGTAATCAGGCGCCGCTTATTACGACGATGATGCAGGTACACCAACGTTGTCTGCTGGGATCGGAGCAGTTATTCGGTGGTGGCCCAGTATAGAATAATATATGGAAAATGTTGAGGAACTGCCGAGTTTAGTTCAGTTCAGTTCAATTCAAACGATAATTTCGCAAATAAATATAGAATCATATCAAATAATACAAGAACACAAAAATAGAATAGTAGATTGAACACAAAGATATAGAGAGTTTCTTGCTTCTCTTTATTACTCTTCATACGATCAACTTTTTATAATGACTAGTACCCCTATATATAATCTACAGACCCTGCTAAGGTTTGAGATGGGGCGTCCATACATGGACCGACTTCTGGGTTAAGCCCATAGTTTTCCAACACTCCCCTTTAGGCACCTATCCTCACATGTCCATACCTCGTTAAAAACTCCATAAAAACCCAGTAGTAAAAATTTGAAAAAATAGTGCATGACACACGTTCTGCTGTATTGTACGAATTACCTCATTAAAAACCTTAGCTGAGAAACTCCAGGAAATCTCGTCAAGGGAAAAAGAATACAATCCACCCAATTTTCCTTAATCTCCAGGATTTACTCTTTGGGTACTCGATCTTCATGATCAAGTTTCAATGATGAGTTCGTGAAGATTATCCCCCTGAATTTTGTATTTCTCTAAGTCTCATTATTCCAGTTCCACGTATGCACCTTTCAAAGCTAGATGCTGGAAGTGACTTAGTGAATAAATCAGTAGGATTTTCACATGACTTAGTATGCAATACTTTAATTTCGTCCATCTTTTTGCAATTTATGAGTATAGAAGAACTTGGGGTTGATATGCTTTGTGAGATGACTCTTCACATAACCCATCTGCACTTGTGCAACACAAGCTGCATCATCTTCATAGATAATAGTGGGGTTTACGCGGTATTCAATCCACACGACCGCTGGATATGGCGAATCATCCGCCGAAGCCAAGCACACTCTCATGAGGCCTCGTACAGTGCTATGATTTTCAAGTGGTTCGTCGAAGTCGATACAAGACCTTGCTTGGACGATTTTTATGGAATTACAGTTCCACCACATAGGAATACATAGCATGTTTGCAACTTGGTTGTATCTGGTCCGATAGGTACCGACATTTGTATAACCATTTATAGACATGTCTTGGTTCTTTCTGTAGAACACTTTGCTTTCTTTGAGATATCAAAAGATGTCATTCATTCCCTTTCAATGTCTTTTGGTAGGTTCTGCACTATACCTTGCTAATAGGTTTACGACAAATGCAATGTCCGACCTAGTACAGTTTGCTAAACACATGAGTGCTCCTACTGCACTCAAGTGTGGGAATTCCAGTCCTAAGACTTCCTCCTCCTCTTCTTTAGGTCTGTACGGTCCTTGTCTTGCTGCAAGGAACTTCCGACCATTAGCACTTTCGAAGGGCATGCCTTTTCAAAATCAAACATTTCTAACACCTCCTGAGTGTAGGTCGGCTGATGTAGTAATATCCCTTCAGGGGTATGCTAAAGCAGTAAACCTAGGTAATATTTGGTTTTACCCAAATCTTTCATTTCGAACTCTGACTCCAGGTAAGAGCTTGCTTTCTTAATACCTTCCATGATTCTAATGATGTTCAGATCATCTTCATACACTGAGATTATACAAAATCCATCCTGAGATCATTGTATAAATATAAAGGGATCATTTTCATTGTTCGTGTAACCTTTCTTACACAGAAAGTCGCTTCAAGCAATTACACCACATCCTGCCTAATTGCTAAAGTCCATACAGTGACTTCTGAGTTTCACATTGTACATATTTCTATTTGCTCTGTCTTGGTTCGGGACAGGGATACATTCAGGTATCTTCATATAAATATCTGAATTCAAATTTCCAAAAAGGTATGCAGTTACCACATCCATCAATTTTATTTCTAAATTCAAGTTAGCTGCCATTGAGATTAAATATATAAAGGGTGGTTCCGCTCATGACCGGGGAATAGATTTCTTCATAATCATCTCCTGGATGTTGAGTGAAACCTTGTGCAACGAGCCTTGTTTTATGTCTTACAACTTCATTACTTTATGTCTTACAACTTCTCTTTTATTCAGAGATAATAATTCTGCTTCTATTGCCTTCTTTCAATCTTTCCAATATGATCTTTTCTTACATTCAGCGAGCAATGCAAGCTCTGGATCAAGATTGACGATTGTGATAATTTTCTTTGCAAAATCAATGTCGACATTGGCTGTTGTCTTGTTCATAAAATCTCCCGTGGTCACATAATTTATAGTTATTTCTTCATAGGACTATTCTTCTAATGCTTCTACTTGCTCACCGCTGCTTCCAACTGCGGGGGCAAGTTCCTTTAGTCTTTCAGCTATGATGTGTGCGCACACATCTATGCTGATGTCTCCCTTCATGGGGAAAAATGAAGGGATGTTTAAATCCGGTATGCCTTTTCTGAAGGTTCCATACTAGTACCAGGTCTCAACTAGCTCCCCTTTTTCACCAGACATACCCGGTTAATTCGGATTCGAGGCGCCGGAGTTCTTATCCTTTCTGAGACCTTAGGATGGGATCAGGGATACCTTCATCGGTATTTCAACCATCTCTGGTGCATTGCGTATATGCATATGCGACTTGGTCACGCTCTTCAAATCACTAAAATAGTCAGGCAGTTGATTCGCTAATGCTTTTGCAATTCAATTATCTTCTAGACTTCAATTATCTTCTGGACTTCTCTATTTGCTTCACTAGTGCGCGCTTTATGCGCATAGATTTCAATTATCTTCTATATTTGAATTATTTCCCAGCATTTTTTCATCAAGGGGTTTATTTCCTCCCCTATTATCGGAAAATAATTCTCATCAAATATGCTATCAGCGAAGCGGGATGCATGCAAATCTTCAGTCATGGGGTCAAAATACCTGATTATGGATGCTTTCTCATAACCAATGTATATCCCAGATTTTTAGAGAGAGCCCATTGCAGTTCGTTGTAATGGTGGTATAGGTACATAAACCTTGCAACCAAATCTGCGAAGATGAGAAATTTTTGGTGCTGACCCTTGCGCTAGTTGTATAGGTGAATGGATGTTATATGCCGACGGTCTAAAATTGATGAGAGTTGTTGCGAGCAGGACTGCATGTCCCCAACATGTAGTTGGTAAATTACAATTCTTTAAAATTCTGCTAATCCATTCTGTGTGTGGACATGTGGTATGTAATGCTCAACTTTAATTCCCACTGCCATACAATGATCATCAAATGCATTCGAAATAAATTCTCCAGTGTTGTTCATTCTGGTGGACTTCACATGATGATCAGAGAAATTATTTTCAATTCTAATTATTTGCGAGATTAGCTCTATGAAAGCGTGGTTTCTTGTAGATGATAAATATACATGCGACCATTTCGAGAAAGCATCGACGAGCACCATAAAATACCTAAATGACCCTTACAGAGGTTGTATAGAACCGCAAATGTCTCCCTGGATACAGTCCTGAAATGCAGGGACTTCATCCTTCACTTTCAGAGCAAAATGTCTAGTAATTAATTTCCCGGTGGCACATACAGGACACATAAAATCTTCCTGATTTAGGAAATTCTTTTCATTGATATTATGTCCCTATGAATTGTTAATTATATTTCTCATCATCTTAAGACCTAGGCGAGATAATCTATCATGTTAAAGATAGAAAAGTTCAGAGCTTCTAAATACGATTTTCAGAACATTATAGGCTGCAGGTGCCTTAATATTAATGTAGTATAGCCTAGATTCATATGGAGAAAGTCTTTCTAATACCCTTTTTTACTTTCTTCACGCTTTGTAATGAGCAGGTAGTCTTTACCATACTCTTCTTCAGTCTCTACATGGAAACCGTTAGCGCTAATATCCTTGAGAGTTCTAGTCGATTCTGGGTACAACGAGGCTTCTTCAACGGCCAATGTTGTGCCAATTGGGAGTATAATTGTGGCCCTTCCATAGCCTATTATACAAGCATCGCTGCCCTGCGATTGTAATAAGACTACCAACATTCTTGCTGATCGACTGAAAGATTTTCGTCTCTCTCAAGATGGTATTCGTTGTGCCGCTACCTGCTAAGCACACTTCCTCCATGGGGCGCTACACGTGTTCTAATATAATATACTATATTAATATACAGCAGAAAGAAAGCAACACATAAATAAAATACTTCAGATATCAGAACATAACTTGGTATTATAAATACATGAAAATAAGCCTTACAGGACTCAATATAAGAATTTAACACTTTGCTCTCCTACAACTTACAACCATTATTCAAAGAATAAAATAATTCAATGTTCTGCTTCAATTACAAACTGTAAGTTATTATAAAAGATCCAAGTGCAATACGTGCACTAGATTGAATCAGCGAAATATTCATAAACTTCTGCCTCAATCTGCTACAGGCAATCTTCTCTTCTTGGGCAACTATGGTTGTGGCCGCTGCGATGTCCAAAGGAGGGATGATGGGGGCTGCTACTAGGCTGTCCACATCCATGAGTGCATTTAATGGATGTGGATCCTCCGTGCCTGCAATGGCGAGGTGCGCTTCGTGCTGTCTTATGCCCTTCTTCTTAGACTAGAAAGCATCAATAACGTACAACCCACGACTTTACTCTTCTTGCCCTATTCTTCCTGAGAAGCTTCATCACCTTGTAGCTGCTAGCATTGGCTTCATGGCCAACATTGTTACTAGGTGGCTGTGAGATGTAGTTCTTCCTGAGAACATCATCTTGAGCTTCCGCAACTTGCATGATGTCAATTGATTCGGCATACTTCTTGTAGTCGTCTTGACGATAGTTACGTGCGGATTGCACCACATTCGGGTGAAAGATAGAAAGTTTTCTAAATCTTCTGCTTATCTGTGATTACATTACCACAGAGTTGAAGACCGGTACTAATTCTGTACAAATTCTGGCCATGCTGGGTCAGTTCTTCGAACTCCCGGTTCATGATGCCAGTCAACTTCATATTCATGCAAAGAGTTCGTAACATTACTGCTAGTAATTTACATAAAACGTTTACAAATTTCTCATAATGCTCTTCGAACTCTTGGTTCGTATTCTCGTACTTTTCTATATATTTTTCATGATTTACTGTTATTTTAGTGATTAAAAGCAATATAAACAATCACAAATAATAAAAAACAGTAAATACGATACATAAATTGCATAGAAATAACAATAACAAAGTTAAACATGCTTCATATGCTAAAATCGATTCAAAATTTGATTTCTTGAGGCCCTTTTCTACTGGAAAACGAATATTCGATGAATTATGCAATTTTCTATGGGTTAAATCGCGAAATTTTAGTTATGAGAATTTTTTTGCACAATTTACAAAGAGTCTGAGGGCCTCCTTGCAAAAAATTCCTTATTCGCGCAAAGATCCCCAAAATTTACAAAGAGTCCGAAGGACCTTTATGCAAAAACTCCTTTTTTTCAATTTTGTCTTTTTTTTGCGAAAAAACTTGGGCAAGGCGGCCCATTTTGGCCCACGACGGGCAGATAAAAATTCTCGTAGGGTTCCCTACCCCGTTCAAAGGAGGCGACGGCGGCTCGATGGGAGCCAAGAGGAGGCGGCAGCCCCATGGGCACCGTGAGGAGGTGGCCGGCGACGGGCGGAGCGCTACCAACGCGGGCAGCCAGCGTCTCTGCGGGAAGCGGTGGTTCCTTGGGAGCCTGAGGAGGCGGACGTGCGACAAGCAGTCGGAGGCGGAGAGTACGGGGCCGGCGTGGGGTGCCGCTTGGAGCGATGGCACAGGGCGTGCGAGATAGGCGCCCGTCTGCGGCTAGCCGGAGGTCTTGCCGCAAGAGGTCGGGGAGGCGCGGCGTTAGGTGAGCCGACGGCCATGTGGGGTCGTCGTTGAGGCGCCGCGGGAGTTGCGTCGCGGCGGTCATGGGGCCACAACGGTGCGTGGCTTAGTGCGCTCGTCGCGAGGCGGCCGGTTGGCGGGGCTTCAAGCGCAACGCGGTGGCACCGCGTCGTGGTGGCCCGTGCAAGTCGAAGCGGCGACCATACACGCGCGCCGTGCTACGCCGCGATGTATACGACGCACGCAGGCGGCTTCGACGGTCGCGGCGCCACGAGCTCGAGGACGCCCGTGACCGTGCGGGGCCGTATGGCTGCGCAGCTTGAAACGGCGGCGTCGTGGCCGTGCTCGCGGCTCCAGGCCAACGCGAGGTGGTATGGTCGTGCTACGGACCAGCGGCGGCGCAGCCATACGAGGTTGCGCCATCATTTTTTACTGTTTATGCGATGCAATGTATTGTTCATCCATACTACTAATCATGCAATTATCGTTCATGCAATTACCGATCGGTTTGGCGGGCGACTTCAAGTCAGATCGCGGTGGATTACAACGAATTTGCAATTTCCAATCTACGGTACAATCAACATCCACCTTTTCATGCAATCCACCGATCGGCATTGTGTCGGCGACTTCAAGTCGGCTCACGATAGATTAGAGCGGATTTGTACTGTAGGATATAATCTAGAAAGCCAAATTTTCAAAAATTAAAGCAATCTAGAAAAAGTAATTCGATCTACGAGTGTCGTTCATCGACGGTTACCTTTCAATCTGAGGAGAGTCGATCGTGCTGATAACGTGTTGAGGAACCGTCACCGCGAGTCTAGTCCGAACGATAACCTCGTAGCCAAACATAGAATCACATCAAACAATGCAAGAACACAAAAATAGAATAGTAGATTGATCACAGAGATGTAGGGGCTTTCTTGCTTCTCTTTCTTGCTCTTCATACGATCAGCCTTTTACAATGACTAGTACCCCCTATATATAGTCTATAGACCCTGCTAGGGTTTGGGATGAGACTCCCATACATGGGCCAGCTTCTGGGCCAAGCCCATAGTTTCCCAACAGATAATGCAAATCTCATGCTTGCTATGTAGGTTAAGACCTTACATGCCCCTAAAAAGAAGCAGCCCTGCAAAACTTACCGCACGCTGGACCCTACGTGGCCGCCTCATCTAAAAATCAATTTTAGTGTAAAAAATTAATTCGCAAATGTGCTAAGCTATGTGACGTACATGATCATGTAGAATTTCGATGATGTGGAGGATCCTAGCCATTCACGACTAGCGCCAGGAGAAATACAACTATGAGCTTAGTATATCATAATTATTATGAATAACGCTTGTATTCATCATAAGGCTAATAAGCCAATATATATACAAGTACATGTATGATATATATGTAGGTAAGTATATCATAATTGTTATGAATAGCGCTGGTATTCATTATGAAGCCAATGAGCCGATATATATACACATACATGTGTTGTATATATGCAGGTAACCACTTACACAACAGAGAAAATACACAGATAATAATATACATTTAACATCCCCCGTTAAACTTATGATGAATCAACAACATGAAGTTTGAAGAGATAGAAACTGTGCTGGGCTCTGGTATGTGCCTTTGTGAAGAAGTCTGCCAACTGAAGTTATGAAGGCACATACTGAAGAGCAACAACCTGTTCCTGCACCTGTGTCCGTATGTAGGAAGCATCAACACTAATATGCTTTGTAAGCTCATTCTTCACCAGATTTGTAGTAATGCTAATAGCCTCTGTACTGTCATACAAAATAGGAGTGGGTGCTGAAACAGAAACACTAAAATCTTCAAGTAACCACCGTAGCTAAGTAACATCCACAATCAACAAAGCCATAGCTCAAAACTCAGCCTCAGCCTCAGCACTCAAACGAGAAAACTGTTATCTGCTTTTTAGTCTTCCAAGCAATAAGAGAACCACCAAGAAAAACACAATAGGCAGAGAGATACTGGCGATCAGAGTGATCACTAGGCAGGTGGCATCAGAATATGCCTAGAGCTGTAAAGAGCAAGAGCGAGGAAAAAAGATGACGAGTGATGGTTCCACGAAGATATCATAGAACACGAAGAAGATGACTATATTGGAGCTGAGTGGGAGCAGAAACAAACTGACACAAGATATGCACAGGGTATGAAATGTCAGGACGAGTGACACCCAAATAAACAAGGCTCCCAACAAGGTGACGATAGCGAGTAGGATCAGGAAGAGGCTCACCATCAGTGGGACGAAGATGAACATTAAGCTCTATGAGAGCTCAACGGTTTGCTGATCAGTAAGAGAAGCACGATCAATAAGATCCTGGATATAATTTGTTTAGGACAGATAGAAGCCCTCAGGTGTAGAAATAACCTCAACCCCAAAAAAGTAGCGAAGAGGACCCAGATTAAACATGAGAAACTGCTCGTTAAGATGCTCCTTGACAAAAGTAATGTACTGATAATCATCTCCAGTAATGATCATATCATCAACATATAAAAGGAGAAGCGTCCGACTACGAGGCGAAGTGTGAATAAAAAGAGCAAGATCATGGGCACTGGCAGAGAAACCAGCTGCAGTGACAACAGAAGAGAAACGATCAAATCAGGCACGAGGAGCAGAATATCCCGGTGGTGGCTGCATATAAACCTTCTCACGCAGCTCACCATTGAGAAAGACATTGTTGACATCAAGCAGAGAAATGGACTATGCCCGAACAGATGCCACAACAAGAAGAGTGTGAACGGTGGTCATGTGAGCCAAATGAGCAAATATCTCATCATAATCACGACCATACTCCTGTTGAAAATCATGTGCCACGATGTCCACAGGAGCGGGTCTTAACCTTTTAGACTCACTTGCATGTGATAGGAGTAACACACGCAGGAAGAGGGACAAGGTTCCACGTGCCATTATGCTAAAGGGCAGCAATCTCCTCTGCCATCGCATGCTGCCACTCCCGATGGACAACTGCATCACGATAAGAAGTCGGTTCGGCAAGAGCCGCTAAACAAAAGCGTGTAAGAGGCCGAATAGACTGGTGATCACGAATAGCATATCGAGGAGGAGAGGCCCAAGAAGATGACCCATCAGAAGAAGATGACACATCAGAAGAATCCTCAACTCACGGACGACGAATGTAGTAGAGAGGATAAGAATGAACAAGGCTAGGAGAATCCTCTGGAGAGGGTGTCGGTGAAGGAGGCACCGGAGATGTCAAAGGCTGTGATGAAGGTGTGGTGACTATGAGGGTGGTAGGAAAAATCAGGAAAGAAAGTGGCTCAACAAGAGATGTTGGAGTGGTGGAAGGAGAAGGATGAGGGTAGAAAGGACGAGACTCATCAAAAATGATGTCCCAAGAAACCTGCATCCGTTAGCTAACAGGATCCCAACAATGATATCTCTTATACTCAGCGCTATAGCCCTAGAAAAACACACACCACGGACTGAGCAGTCTGCTTGGTGCACTCACGAGGTGCAAGAAGAACACAACGATCACCCAAAGAGACGAAGACTAGAATAATCAGGAATCTTGCCACATAGATGCTCAACTGGGATCCCACCCTGAAGAGCCGAAGAAGGCTGAATATTAATAAAGAAAGTGGCAGTAGAAACAGCATTAGCCCAGAAGTGTGGTGGGACATCAGAAGAAAGCATAAGAGCATGGGCTATCTCAAGAAGATGGCAATACTTCCATTCAACCACACCATTATGGGCATGAGCACCAGGGCAAAAAAAACTGCGAAAGAGTGCCATGCTCAGCGAGAAAACCACGAAGAATTCCTGACAAGTATTCGCCAGCAGAATTAGCACGAAAAACACGAATAGAAGAGTCAAACTGAGTAAGGATCATGGTGGCAAAAGTCTTGTAGATAGATAGAACCTCACTATGAGATGACATAAAGTATATCCATATGTGTTGTGTGATAACCCGAGAAATTAAACTAATCTAACTAACGCGGAGCAGTAACTAGCAGTAAATAAAAATTTATTTAAGCAAGAACAAGACATGTTTCATATTAGTATCAAACGTATTGTCAAACAATTTCATACAAGAACTATATCGTCAAGAATTAATCAACATAAAAGACATCATGAATTATTGCAACAGGAATAAATCATCTATATAAATTCAGAGTCATTTACAAAAGTCCATTGCGAGAAAAGATAAGCATTAATATAACCCCAGACATTGATTTCACAAATTAAATTACGACAGATCAACATACGAGAATTTGTTACAAGTACAAGTAGAATATTACAAACTCGTTATTAATTACAAGAATGATTTACAACAGATCAAAATGTAAATTACAACATTTAATTAAATTATAACCTAAATTCTTGCATGCATATCGCCGAACCCTTCCTTGCATCCTTGCCCATATATCGCCAGCCCGTCAAACCTTTCCTCGATCCACATTTCTATCGTTTGCTAAAAACTCAGAAAACGATTATGTCGGTGTATTAGAACCGATCTTACGTAAAGATTGTTTGATTCGGGGGGTCTCCTAGAGATAAGATCACGCAGAGTGGATTGACACGGATGTTTAGGCAGTTCAGCCTTCTCCGAGAGAATAATAACCCTAATCCTGTGTATGGTATTCTTGATGATCAAGTAAAAGACTAAGACTATTACAGAGAATAGCACTTGTGTTCCTACTTGATCGGCTCTTGTTCTCGCCCTATATCTCTCGATCGATGCCCTTATATAGTCGTGAAGAAGTAGCCGTTTTGTTCTCGCGGAGATGCGCTGATTAATCCAAGAATGGGCGATGATGGCGATAATTACGGCGCCTCGGCTTCTTCACGCCGTCCGCAATTATCTTCCGAGATAATGGGGTAATTACGCACCATTAATAAGCGGAATAATAGTGCGTGCGCACTGTTCGGATTCCTTAATCAATTGGACCCACTACCGTAGGTTTGATTATAAGGTGGTCGTAGTTTACCCGGTCGTAGAAGAACTTACGACCGGTAGCGATCGTAGAAGGACTTACGACCGGTAGCGATCGAGAAGGACTTACGACTATGTAGTGGTCGAGAAAGACTTACGACCATGATATAGTCGTAGCAAGACTTACAACCACTTATTGGACTTCTCCCTTTTAGATAAGGGTACCTCTGGGACTATGTGACATCATATTTACCCATAATAAGAATTATAGATAAAAGATAAAAATGAGGATTATTAGATCCTCGTCATCTAGCCCCCGAGTTTAAGTGAAAGTAACTTACTTGATAAAGGTTTCCGTAAATGGACTTACGACCATGAGAATGTCGAGAATGATAGTCGAAGGAAAAACTCTTCGACATTTGAGTGTTGCTTTGACCAGGAATTTGCTTTATCAGGAAGGTTGCTTACGACTATCAAAAAGTCATAGAAAACCCCTATGACCGTCTGGTGGTCGTGGTAGGGGAATCGGAGAAAAAGTTCTTCCGATTGATACTTCCTTCGACTAGAAAGACTTGGTCAAGAATGTAATTTTGCTTGGAGGTGACAATACGTACCTACTTTTTTCTCGAACGGACCATCTGGAGAATTGCAACCGGCTCTCATAGACTTGTCCGATGAAGCGGTTCCCGAAGCGGTACAACCATCTATCATAGACCTATAGCCGGGACGGTTTCCGGCTACGGAGATCGTCTTGATTATAAAACTTACCAGAGGTAGACTTGGATTTTACTTTTCCCCAAATCACTCCATTGTTCTTGAGCTCTTGCTTTCTCCGTCTTCGACTAGGTTTCATCTTCTCGCCGCCAACCCAATCAAAAAAACTTCTTGCTTACGAGCGAAATGGCCAGAGAGTTTCGAATGGGAGGAATCGGAGATGGATGCGCTAAGATCAAGATCTTGGTCGATCCGGAAGATCCGAGAGAAGGCTCGTGAAGTGGATTCGCTATCGGCAAAGATCGCCATCGGGAAAATGGGCAAATCCCCGCCTTCCAAGCGTACAGAGTGCGGCCTTCGATTGCTCGCCCACCCTTTCTTTGATAAAGAGTACTCGAACACTTTGGGGTGGAACTAGTGAATTTAGGTCCCAATTCCATTACCATGTTGAGTGTGTTCGTGTATCATGCGAGGCGTACTGGGATTCCGGCGGATCTCGATTTGTTCCAATATTATTATGGGATGGCTCGACAAACCGAATCGCCGGAAGTCGTGGTCTCAAGCTCCACGACTCGAAGTCGAAGGAGTACATTGAGTTTCACCGGTCTTCGTGGCGAGTGGAGGAAGAGGTGGTTCTACCGAAGGTCACCTCAAGACGACCTTTCTTTCGTGGGGAAGGTCGGAAAAGAAATCTTCATGGGACTCAACCTCGAAGATATCAACCGGATTAGCCCTTATATTCAAGCCATTAAGGACTTGAAGGAAGAAGGGTGACCGGATGGCATGTGGTGAAAGATTTCATCACACGCCGAATTAGTCCTTCAAGAAACGAGCATCTCCTATGTGGAGGTACTCGGGAGAGGAGACCCCACCGAGACTACGAGGAGGGTAAGCAATTGTCGACTTAACTCTCCGCTTGGTCTTTCTCAACCTTGTCTAATATTTTTATCTGCTTTACAGATCTTTCACAGCCGAGGTTGACTCAGTCGACTCATCTGTGAGAAATCCCCGCCACTCGAGGGCGGTTCCTCAAGTCATTGCGGTTTTGTCCGCAGATGAAAGGATAGAGCGCCTAAAGGTAATCGTAAATCGATTCTCTCTTTAGGACTTTATAGTCGTAGAAGATACTTACGACCAATGGTGATTGTAGAATATCTTACAATTAAGAAAAGTCGAGAAAAACTTACGACTTGGTACTAGTCGTAGAAAAACTTACGACTAATTAGTGATTCTTCTTTTCTGCTTTGCTTTACGGAAAGTAGGCATGGAAAATCGCCAGACGACGAAGAAGTCGCTCGATGACTATTGGCGCCGGGTTGTCGAAAGACAAAGACTCGGCTCCTCCTCGAAGAGACGTCGTCTTGTAAAATCTGCCGAGCAAGGGGGAGCAAGTTCGAGTTCGGTCTTTCGACCAAACCTCTACAAGGCTGCGGCGGTGTAGTTGTATCTGAAGCCGAGGCCGCGGCCTGCCGGGCCGAGGAGGTTGAAGCGGTTGAACCTCTCAAGCGCAAACCTCGCAAGGCTAAGGTACCCTTCTATTATGACACTAATCTTTCGCGCTTGGTGCCACTCCTAGTTTTATTAAGAAACTTGAAAGGAGAACTGGAAGGATTTTGTGTCTTTATGAAGGACGATCTTTGCATCAAGACAACTCGCAATCGAGGGCGGTCGCTCGGAATGGTCGAGACCGATCTCGTCCATCCAAAGATCGAGAAACCGAGCTCGTTCTGTTCAAACTCTACGAGGGCGTGGTCGTCGAGCCGAGCCAATTGTTGAACCTCGACCGCACGTGGTCGTGGAGAAGAAGAGGTCCTCCGCTGGGAGGATTGCTCCAAAATTCTGGTTAAGACCAGTGCGAGGTATGTGAAATGTCTTCAAGTGTAAGAAGGACATTTACCTTTTTCTTTTCACAACCCGATTTGCTTTTCTTTATTTCACCGACTCCTTCAAACCCAGGAATGCTTCTCACGAGAAGTCCATTGCTATCCCTTCATCTCTGGAGAGGTAGCAACGGAGGTGGTCAAGCATCACCCTTGGCCCTGTGGCCGATGAAGTCGAGACTCCTGAGTGTCTCCACATCTGCCAAGTCGAATTCACGACTCTTGAGGTAGCGGCCGCATCTTGTTGAGGTGGCCGCCACGACCATCGAAGTCGAGAAACAACAGAGGCGGTGTGGAAGCCTCTGGTCAAGGTGGTGACCACTGCGACCGCCTGGGAAGGAAATCGAGGAGGCGTTCCTTCCCTACCCAAAGAGAAATCACAGAACGGAAGGAGAAAATTTCAACTTCGTGGTGACTTCTTTGGCCTGCCTCCGTCGTAGGGTCTTCGCACAAATCTCGTGGACCGAGTCCCCATCCCAAAGATATTCCCAATACGGATAATACTTTTGACAACGAGCGCCTCGAGAAGGTGTGGTGGGACAAAGTCGCGAGGATAGATAAGCTGCAGACCCGGACCTTGTATATTCGATTTTTGCTAGAACGACTATGAATGTAAGTATCTTCAGAATACTTATATATGTGGCTTTCCTTCCCTTCTCACTGTTTTCTTTTTGCAGAAAGCTCTGGAGCAAATTGCTGTTGTCGGTGAGTATCATCGACAACTTTTAGAGCTAAGACAAGAGAAGGAACTACTCGCTGCAGAGGGAGAGGTGGTAAGTCACTTATCATTCATAGTTGTTTTTGACTTAAATACTCGTAAAATGTTTCACGAGAATAGTCATGGAAGAAACTCATGACGAAGTATCAGTCGAAAAGAACTTACGACTATTTACGACCAGGTAGTGGTCGTAGAAAGACTTACAACCATATCTTAGTCGCAGAAAAACTTACGACTAGGTCAGTGGTTGTAGAAGTACTCACAACCATTCGGCTGATGTTTATCTTCGCCTCTGTTTTTGTAGGTTAAACGGTGATACGAAGACCTTAGTGACTCACCGATCGTGAAAAGAGGAGTCGAGGAGGCTAAGGAATGAAGTATTAGTTCTCTCGGATAGACTTCGAGAGACTATCTCTGCATCTAAAAGATTGCGGGAAAAATAAGCAAGAAGTTCGAACTTAAGACGCTTTTGATCTTTAACCTTTACTCGACCCTCCTTTCTTCTCGGATAAAGAAAAAGAGATGCGGAAGCTCGGATCAAGTTCAAGAAAAATCTTTGGTTATTCAGAGTTTTCCGCATTCGCGAATAAGGATCAATAACTCGAGGGTTTTAGAACTCGATTAACGTGTAAGTAAATCTTTACTGTTATTCTTTTTGAGTATTTTCCTTTTCTAATGCCAATTTCTTGTTCGTAAATTGTCGCTCAATTGAGAAGCCTCGAGGTCAAATCCAAGCAAAGACCTTAATCTGCAATGAGTCCGTCCGCATTGCTAAGATGAATGCAGAGGACATCAGAGCATGGGAGCAAAAGCATGCTGAAACTATTGCTTCCCATCGAGAAGAGGTCAAGAAATTGGATTCTCAATTAGTAGGTAAGAAAAGCTTTTACCTATAATTATCTTTGTGTTATCTTCCTCTAGAAGTATATCTTTGTTTGACCGATATTATTCTTTTCGTAACAAGTGGTCGAAAACAAAAAGCTTCATGAGGCTTCGACTTGTACCCAACAGAGATGGAGTCGATGAAGACTAGTCTTCAAGGCAACATCACTCTCTGAACAATGTGCTTAATGAGCTACATTCGAGGGAAAACTCCTCGAGAAGATACCATAGTCGCTCACACAAGTACCATTGGGGAACAAGTCGAAAATTGCAAGAAATGGTGACCACTCAAGACTAATCAAGCTGAATCAATAAGGGAAGCAGTCGAAGCTGCAGTAAGTTACGCTTTGGCGAAACTTAAAGCTCAAGACCCCCGCCTTAATGTTAAACCAATTGAAGCCGACTGATCGTCTCCGAATCGAGGCAAGTCGTCGATTGAGGAAATCTGATCATTGGTAAAAAGGTATGAGGAAATGCAACTAGGCTCTCCCCTTGAGTAATCTTGTAACTACCTTGTAAGGCGCATAATTTTTGTTAATGAGTAATATATGATCCGCTTCATTTCACGAAAATCATCTTGTCGAGTAGTTAGTAACTCAAAAGATAATAAACGAACGAAAGACTAAGAATTGAAGTCAAATTAATAACTTTATCCTAGCCCCGACTATTTGCTTAGATTGTTTAGACAATCTAAATAAATAGTGTTTAAAAATGGGGTTTCAAAACAAAGAGAGGTTTATTTAACTTATAGCTTTTGTTACGGTTATCAAGCATCGGTCGAAAAGAGTAGAAACGACTCGACACTAGGAAGTTCCTTCTAGTGGGGTGACCACGTGCGAGAGAGGAAGGCTTCGACTAGGTGATGTTCCCATCTCCGACTAGTTTAATCAAACCAAGAACAAGAACTTGAGTTAAGCAAACGCCTTAGAGTACTTTAGTCATTCGTTCGTCCTTTTTGGTGGACTTGATAAGTCTTTTCCAAGAGCAAAAGTAGGAGATCGAGCGACACTAGGAAGTTTCCTTCTAGTGGGCGGGACCACATGCAGAGAGGAAAGACTTCGACTAGGTGTGTCTCTTCCTTCACCAGCTTAAAACAAATCGAGTACACCAAATGTGGTCGAACAAATGTAAGAAAGTGCACTCTACTTAGAATATTTTTGAATTCTTCGAAAAAATAGACTAAGATTGAGAGAGTTGGCTTTGATAACATTACGACTAGATAAAACCCGAGCTCTTTGTATTGGCAGAAAAAATGAGTAACGAGTCGATGCTAGGAAATTCCTTCTAGTGGGCAGAACCACATGCAGAGAGGAGAAGTTTCACCGGATGACGTTTCTCGCCGCCAAAGGTAAAGAAAGCGGGTGTTTTCATATCATAGTCGAAAGATTAAAAAGCACTACTAAAGCAAAAAGAGGTAGAAAGAACCTGGACTTTTATTGCTTGAGGAACTGGTCACACATAGAATTTGCGTAACTGGTCGATGTTCCAAGAGTTTGAGAGAACCTGTCCATCTTCCATTGCTAGTTGTACCGACCCTGGCCGAGTTACTTCGACCATCGTAAGGACCTTCCCATTTAGGGAAAGTTTATTCGATTAGACTTGGATTGGCGAGCCTCAATACCAAGTCACCTACAGCAAGGCTGCGAGGTTGGACCTTACGATTATAATATCTGCGCAGGGCTTGTTGGTAGACTGCCGAACGGATTAAGGCTAGGTTTCTCCTCTCTTCGAGTAGGTTAATGTCATCTGCTCGAAGTTGTTTCGGTCCGAGTTGTTGAAGGTTTCAACTCGTGTCGACCGCATTTTAGCTCCGAGGAAGCATGGCTTCGGCCCAAAACTAGAAAAATGGTGTTTCTCCTGTTGCTCGACTAGTGGTCGCATTTAACCGCCCATAATATGGAAGGTAATTCTTGTACCCAAGCCCCGAGCGCTTAACAAGTGGTCAAGACTCGAGTTTTAATTCCTCGCATTATTTGGCCGCTTGCACGCTCGACCCCCATTGCTTTGGGGATGTGCAAAGCATAGCATAGCTTGGTACCCAACTCGTCGCAAAATTCTCAAATTTTGCACTTGCGAATTGTTTACCATTGTGCGTAATTATCCGACTTAACTCCAAATCGACTAATTACGCTTCTCATCATGAACCTTTTGTCTTTGCTTAGCTGTTATCGATTCATGAGTTCACTTCGATCCATTTTGTGAACGTGTCAATAGCCACAAAGGAATTCAAACCTCCCGGAGCTTTGGGAAACGGTCCTAGGATATCAAGCCCCAGTCGCAAAAGGCCAAGAAAGAGGTATTGTTTGTAATGCTTGATTTGGTTGGTGTATCTGTCTACCATGGAATTGGCATGGACACACTTTTAACCACCTCCATAGCATCGCACAGTGGTCAGAGGCCGGTAAAAACCTTGTCGAAAGGCTTTACCAACCAATGTTCAGTAGGAGGCATGCGTCCCACGGATGCCCTTGTGTATATCGTGAAGGAGTGTTATTCCTTCGTTTTGGAATGCATCGCATGAGTATTCCTTGGGTTCCTCGTTTATAGAGGACTCCTTCAACCAAAGTATACATTTTGGCTTTTCGGGATAATCGATCCGCCTCAAGATCATCTTGGCACGAACCCTTGTAAAGATACTCGTAGATGGGAGTCATCCGTATCCTCGTAATCTAATGAGGCCATCTCAAGAGGAGGTGTTTCGGTTCTTCGACTGAGAGGCGGTTTTGGAGTTGCTCCAAGAAAACTCCTTTGGGCATGCGTGGATCGGGAAGAAGCCATCCGAGCAAGTTGGTCTCATGAGGAAATTATCCTTCGAGGGATAAATTGTACCTCAAACCTAAAAATGTTTTTCTAGCTTACGACTTCGATAAGTACCGAGCCATTGTTGAGTTAGAGCACGGTACTCTTTCCGATTTGATTCACGACTAGTTGAGAGTCTCCTCTCACGAGTAGTCGATTTAATTGAGAGTGCTTTCGCACTCGTATGCCGCCTAGCAAACCTTCGTACTCGCCACATTGTTAGTAGCCCGAAAGTTTAATTGTATGGCATACTTTAAGGTTTCTCGGTAGGAGATACCAGACCACCCGACCCGAGCCACTTAAAGTAAGTGACCCGTCAAAGTACATCATCCATCGGTCGTGGGAATCGATCGGGATCTGAGCGAGTTCAGATTTGTCCATTCGCGACAAAGTCCGCCAAGATCGGGATTTTATGGCCGTTCGGGACACGAAATGGAGGTCAAACTCCCAAGTTCGATCGACCATTTTGCCATGCGCCCCATTGCTTCCTTATTATGGAGGATTGCTCCTAAAGGAAACTCGACGACAGACTGACTATTTTGTGCGCTGAAAATAATGCGCAGCTTCTCGAAGACATGAGGAGGGCATATAGAAGTTTTTGGACACGAGGGTAACGCTCCTTAGGCCCGTAAAACTTCGGCGACGAGTAAACCGGTCGTTATGCGTTTTCACGTTCTACGACTAGTATCGCGCTTGTCGCCGTGGCGTGGCGGCTAGGTAAATTAAGAGCGTCTCTTCCGCTTTGGAGAAACCGAGCAGGAGCACTCGAAGATACCTCTTGACATCCTCAAAGGCGGCGTTGCCTCGCTTGACCACTCAAAACCTTCATATCTCCGAGAAGTTTAAAGAAAGGTAGTCCTTTTTTCCTAGTCGTGCGATGAAACGACTTAAAGCCGCCATGCACCCAAAGTGAGTTTTGGACTTCCTTTTTGTGTTTGGAGGACGATCCGAGGATGGCTTTTATTTTTTCAGATTTGCTTGATTCCTCGTTCAGATACTAGGAATCCAAGCAATTTTCCTAAAGAAATTCCAAACACACACTTCTCTGGATTGAGTTTTAAGCGGTGCTTTCTGAGGTTGTCGAATGTTTCTTGTAGGTCGGTGATATGATTAAGTCTCTTAATGCTTTTACGACTAGATCATCAACATAGGCTTCCAAATTCGGCCTAATTGAGATGAAAAGTCGATTGCATTAAGCGTTGAAAAGAAGCATAGGCATTCTTTAGACCAAATGGCATTTTGACATAGCAAAAGGTACCAAATGGAGTAATGAATGCGGTCTTTTCTTCATCGTTTAAACACATATTGATCTGGTGGTATCCAGAATATGCATCTAAAAAACTTAATATCTCACAACCTGCAGTTGAATCAACCAGCTGATCGATACGAGGTAAAGGGAAATCATCTTTTGGACAAGCTTTATTAAGATCAGTAAAGTCCACGCACATACGCCATTTGCCGCTTGACTTTTTGACCATTACGAGGTTAGCCAACCACTCGGGTGGTTGACTTCTCTTATAAAGCCCGCTTAAGTAGCTTATCCAACTCTGATTTAATAGCATCTCGTCGATCAGGGGCAAATCTCCGTAATTTTTGTTTTACAGGTACTTTATCAGGCCGTAAAGCTAGCACGTGCTCGATCACCTCCACGGGACTCGGGCATGTCGGATGCTTGCCACGCAAAGACATCTGCGTTAGCTCGGAGGAAGGTAATGAGGGCGCCTTCCTATTTGGGGTCGGAAGTCTCCCGATGCGAGCGATCTTGAGGGTTCTTCTGCGTCGGAGGAACCTCTTTGACTTGGTCGTTCGGCTTTGGTGCGTAGCTTTTAGGCTTCGACTTGCTAGTCGGTGACTTTCATCTCGAGTTGGTATTTGACCAACCATCTCGAGGATCGACGATCATGACTATACGCCATCTTTTGTCACATCGAATGGTGATCACTCCTTTGGGACCGCATCTTAAGACATTGATACCCGTAATGAGTAGCCATTAAGAATTTTGCCAAAGTTGGTCGTCCGAGTATGGCATTATATGCCGATCGAAATCGACCACATCAAAGGAGACTTTCGTCTCCGAAATTACTTGGTGAGCCAAATGTTAAAGGAAGAGAAACTTGGCCAATAGGTTTGGTCAAGACCCCTGTACAATTCCATGAAAGGAGTATCGCATCGCCTTACCTTTGTCCCGGTACTTGCATCTCGTCCGTGGCATTAGTAAATAATATGTTCAAAGAATCGCCACCATCAACCAACACTCGATTGACCCGACAGTTGTTGATGGTGGGTTCGACCACAATCGGATATCGACCTGATCAACTCGTAGTGATCGGGCAGTCATCCTTCTCAAAAGAGATGGTAACTTCCGACCACTTCGGTAATTTATTGACGAGAGGAGTATGTAGAGAATTTACCTCTCGTCCGGCAGCTTTAAGTTGTCGTTTGGAGTCGTATGCCGATGATCCTCCGTAGATGTGCTCAACGGTATGTTGTGGATCTTGGAATGGCATCTCCTCATCATCCGACGACTTTTGGCCACTCGTATGTCCTACCTGCTCGAGAGTAGGGAGTGGTGCTTTTCGTTGTAGTAGTCCTCGAGCTTTCTTTGGAAAACTTCTAGCGATGAGGTCATGTCCTTCCTTTTTATGAAAAGGACACCACCTTGGTTTGTCGTTCCTATGATCAGGGCGCTTACCTTTGCCTTGATCAGGGTACGACTTGGTGGTTTGGGGCTCTCCATCTTTCACGGCCAGAACCTCCTTGGAACCACCGGCTTGTGGTTTTGATTTTTATTTTCTTCTTGGACTTTTTATCCTTACCAACTTCACGGCTCTCGAGGAGTATATGTTTCTCGATCGATAGTGTTGTTCCACTCGACCGCCTCGAAGCGATTGCATATCGATCGGCCATTTCAAGAGTTCGACAATGATGTTGGGAGGATTGAGCAATGTCCTCCGTTATTCTTCTCATGCGGACTCCTTGCTTAAAAGCCACGATCACAGAGGAATCGAAATTTCGAATTGAGTTACGAACGACTAAAGCGTTTGATGAATTGACGCAAAGTCTCGTTGTTGTTCATTTTATCCGTGCAAGTCGTCTTCTTTTCCGGCGGTTGTATGTGCCTTGAAAATTCGCTGTAGAAGATCACGAGGTGTTGCCAAGAGTAGATGACTCGAGTGGTTGGTTTAATAACCATGATCGAGCGGATCCTTCGAGCACGATCGGAAGGTAATTCGCCATTACATGCTCTCCTCCTCCCGCCGCTCGGACGGTGTTGTATAGATCTCAAGAAATTCGATGGGATTTTGAGATCCATCAAATTTCTCCATGTTCACCGGTCGAAAATGAGGTGGCAATGAATCGCTCAAGGTCGGCGAAAATGCCCAGATCGGTAATCACTTCTTGACGCCTTCTTTGTAGAAAAGAAGGGTTAATGTCACCAGTGATCGTATACGACGATACCCGTGTAACAGTGACTGCTACGTAGTAGGCCTCGTTCTACGAGGAGAATACTCCTCGTATTCCACTCGCTAGAATTTCTTTGTCGAAGTGGTGAATGATCACCTCTTCGAGGGCTTCTTGATCTTGGTGATCGAAAGGTATTTCTCCGAATAGGGAATCGATTCGACTTATGGTCGTGTCGATTCCTACGTAGAGAAATATTCGATTGACTGGTAGCTGAGGAAGTCGTATTACTACGACTACCGAGTGTTGTCGATGAGGTACCTCGATCTTGTCATCACATTCGAAGTCTTTGCGTAATCTCTTCAAAGAAAGAGATCGTACCACGCATTCGAGCAAGCTCTTGACTTGGATTCTCGAGCAAGTCGTTGATGTTCGGAGTTCTTGTACCTCCTCCGATCGATGTTGAATGCGCCGAGCAAGTTCTTCCGATCGCAATTTTCTTTCTTCGACGACATCAAAATCCTCCTCCTCGTGTCTTTGAGGCCTTCTTAGTGGAGTGCGAGAATGTCGAGGATTTCCTCGCGTTCATCAGTGTTGGTCCTCTCGCCAACGGTGGTGCCCTTGCCATTACCACGAGGGGCGGTGTGTGATCTTCGGGAGTGTGTCTTATCTCGGCCTCCATGAGGTCGACTCGATTTGGGGAAGGACGAAGACCTCCGCTGATGATTCTCACTTGCGCCGAGGCCTCCCGCTTGAGGAGTGCTCGAGGACACCATCTGGCGACTTGGAGTAATCCTCCGTAGGGGAACTCGGGTTATAATCATCTCCGTTCGCAAATGAGATCTGCGGGAGACGGCCGAATTTGCGGTGAAAAGCATGCTTGATCCCACCCTCTGGAGTTACCACGAGAGAGAATCACTAGATCTTTGGCGGAGTCCTGGAATGGTGGCTCCCGAACTTGACTTACCAAGTCGGACCGTCTTAAGGGGACTTGAATACTTGGAGAAAAACTCGTCGCGTTGTGAGTCCTCACAGGGCGGTCTGGTCGGATTGACCCTTGTCCTTTGAGGGAAATGGCTCCTCTGTTGGACGTATTGTTGTGGGGGATAAGGATCCCTCCTCAACTCTATTAATGGGATGGTTTCCTGGAGAATAATCTCCAAGGCAACATCACCATCGTGGATGCATCACTCGGTTCATAATCGAAACCGGCATCCATGTCGACGTCTGCAGTCCGCCAAGTCAAACCAGTTCTCCTCGCTCCATTCTCCCGCCATGATTGCATGAGATTGGAAAAAGAGAGTATGTTGACAAGAGATTACCGGAAGATCCCCACGGACGGCGCCAACTGTCGGTGTATTAGAACCGATCTTACGTAAAGATTGTTTGATTCGGGGGGTCTCCTAGAGATAAGATCACGCAGAGTGGATTGACACGGATGTTTAGGCGAGTTCAGCCTTCTCCGAGAGAATAATAACCCTAATCTGTGTGTATGGTATTCTTGATGATCAAGTAAAAGACTAAGACTATTACGAGAGAATAGCACTTGTGTTCCTACTTGATCGGCTCTTGTTCTCGCCCCTATCTCTCTCGATCGATGCCCTTATATAGTCGTGAAGAAGTAGCCGTTTTGCCTCGCGGAGATGCGCTGATTAATCCGAAGCTTGGCGCATGATGGCGATAATTACCGCGCCTCGGCTTCTTCACGCCGCCCCGCAATTATCTTCCGAGATAATGGGGTAATTACGCACCATTAATAAGCGGAATAATAGTGCGTGCACTCGTTCGATTCCTTAATCAATTGGACCCACTCACTTTGTAGGTTTGATTATAAGGTGGTCGTAGTTTACCTGGTCGTAGAAGAACTTACGACCAGGTAGCAGTCGTAGAAGGACTTACGACCAGGTAGCAGTCGTAGAAGGACTTACGACTATGTAGTGGTCGTAGAAAGACTTACGACCATGATATAGTCGTAGCAAGACTTACAACCACTTATTGGACTTCTCCCTTTTAGATAAGGGGTACCTCTGGGGACTATGTGACATCATATTTACCCATAATAAGAATTATAGATAAAAGATAAAAATGAGGATTATTAGATCCTCGTCAGATTAGCAAACCAAAAATGAGAGAATATGGTTAGAATAAAAAAGTGATTGCCGTCAGAGTTCACGAAGATCATCATGGTTCCCATACCAACCTAAGTCAGTCGACACCCTGATTATCAAGGTTCCTTGACCAACCTAAGTTAATCAACAACGTCTCACTTCCGTAGGTTTCATCACCCGATATTTATTAGAATCCGACACCCACGTATACTGACTTACCTTAATCGTAGACAATCCAGCAAACAATATTCCTTTAACCATTGGGCAATAGCCAAATAGTATCATGTGAGGGGGAAATGGATAAGCAAAGGGCAAATAAGTCATGCACAAGCGAAGGGAAGCCACACCTGAATCCACCTCCCACATAAGCCATTCTCTCCCTCAGTCAAAGCAACCCACAAGGCCATTCCATTTCTTCCCCAGCCGGGAGCCATCCCAACAACAAAGCAAAAGCCCCACACCACTACCGCACAAATCAGCCAAAGCAAGCCAAGAACCACACCACTGCCGTAGCCCAAGCAACCTCACTACCCCCCCACAAAGCAAGACAATAGCAAGAACCATCCAAGCATAAGCACACCATCACCCACCATTCCCACCTCCAAAGAAACCAACCCATAGAGAACAACTGGAGGAGGGGAGCACAAGGTGAAGAGGAAGACCAACGGAGCCAGGACGATAAGCGACGCTAGAACCGGCGTCAGTCACCAATAACCAAGCCAGTGACTGCTCCTGACACATAACAGAAAGATACAAGAAATCACTAGACGACTCGTAGCAGTTGCGCAGATGTGTCAACATCAACCGTGTTAAAGCCAAACCAACCACATCCCCAGTAAGTTGCACCTCCATGCTATCAACCAGAATAGCAGAGGTACGAGTATCATCATCAATCCATGTCTTATAGGCAACATACTAAGTCTGAAAAGTCTCTATAGCATGCTCAAAAACATCAGATGCCTCCTTATGAACGTCGTCAGAAGCAGTCTTTGGGAGCACAAGCTCAGCAGGTGGAGCAGGGCGAGGCGGGCGGGCAACTCGCCGGTAAGAAACTCCCAAAGGCGCTGACCACACATGTGGAGACGCATGTGCTGAAACCAGTCCCGATAATTGAGACCATCGAAGATCATCGGGTTGCGAGGAACGAAAACAGTGCCTGAAGATATCTTCTTTGTTTTTCTTTTTTTTTTGATTTTCTTGAACTGAAACCTTTCCTTCGGAATCGACAGAGAGAGAAACCTAATAGAACAAAAGCTTAACAACAAAAGCTTTTGAACAAAATCAAGAGAGGAAGGCTTGGAGACGAGCAGCTGCTCCCCCAATGGCGGCGGCGGTGGTTCACCGAAAGTGACGGCAGCAACTCCTCGGAGCGGGGAAGGCGCTCGGGCTCCCCAAAGCGATGGCGGCGGCTCCCCGAAGCGGCGGTAGCGGCTCCCCGAAGCGGCGGTAGTGGCTCCTCAAGCGACTCCGGATCGACACCAATCGGAGCGACGCCGATGGGCAGCGAGGCAGCGGCTCCCCGAGTGGAGACGAGGCCAGGAGATGGATCCGGCGGCCACCTCTGCGCGTGAGAAGACGGCGGCGAATGGTGGCTAGGGCTTGCGCGACAGATTAGGACGCGGGCGTGAGCTCGGTCAACTGGTGACGGGGGCGGCGCGATGAAGACGAAGATGGCTCGGCTTCGGTGGCACGATGAAGACGAAGATGGTTCTGCTTCAAGCGCGTGCGAGGGAGACACGACGTGTAGAGAAGCAGTGCAGAGGCGCGCCGAGCAGAGGACCAAGGCAAAGGGGGTGGCAACGACAGAGGAGGCCGGCGGCAGTCACGTGAGAAAAACCTAACTCTACTTTAGCTCTGATACCATACTATGAATAACGTTTGTATTCATCGTGAGGCCAATAAACCAATATATATATATATATGAGAACGTATCTAGTGCTAATGGGTAATTCAGTGATAAGGTGCTAATACCAATCTTGACCGTTGGAGGTGAGAGCATACATGGTGTTATTGAAGACACATTAATGAAGGTGTATTGAAGGTGTGAACATACAAAGTGATTAAATGGTTTAGAGGTGGGAGCCCGCATTAATCTTGGTTGTTCAATTCAGATCCAACGGTCAAGATTGGTATTAGCATCTTAGCACCGAATTACTCATTAGCACTAGATATCGTTCCCTATATATATATATATATATATATATATATATATATATATATATATATATATATATATATATGTGTGTGTGTGTGTGTGTGTGTGTTACAACGGAGAAAATACATAATCAATAATATTCATCTAACAGTATTCACCTGCCCAATCTTCTAGCCTCCGTGGGAACAAATTAACCAGGCCTTTTATTATTGTTATTACTCTGGCAAACATAAGACCTAATCTTTCTGCTATAACAAGAAGATTAATTCCCACTTGCCAGCTAGACAAGTAGACAAGCTACTTGCAACAGCAAGGCATGAGATGATAAGATCCTCGTTTGATTGCTATATGCAGTCAGTTTAGTATATCTTTACTTAGTCGCACGACCATAATCCTAGGCTTTCTAAATGAATTCTAACTTGTACAACGTTGTCAAAGGGGCAATGAACCAAGACAATAGCCTAGTCGTATGGGTTGACAAGAGTTGCATACTCTTTTTTTTTGTGGAGTAACACAGTTGTATACTGTCTCAAGGCTTTGATCAACTATCAATGTAACACTAGCTCTTGAACACAAAAGAAAATGCTACTGATATATATGATTCAGTTGATCTCACATTCTCACCGTTTGGTTGGTGGATCAAATCCATTTTTTTTGGCCAAAAACTGATTCCTTTCTGGGTGGCTCAACCGGGCAACAGTACTAGCAATGTAGCATGACGAGCATTTCCAGTGCTTTTAGCCGGAAAAACTGTAAGATCCAGAGTTAAAGATGCAGCTGGACAAGATGGTGGATTCCTAGAACCTTTTTACTCTGCTTGTCCATCCTCGCCTCATGGGCTCACGGCTGCCAAAGATGAACTTTCTAGCTCTGAGAAAGCAGATTCAGAGCTCCATGGTCCTCCGTAATTTTTACTTTTTTTTTATTATTTACTAACTACTTATGAAACATAAAAAAAAGAATTACTATATAACTTCTGACAGTTTTTTAAATCTAAAATTGTTACTTTTCTGTTCGTTTGATATACCTTGAGATTTGTATTTTTTCCTCGTATGATGAATTGGGTCCGAATTTATTATGATTTTTTCTTCAGAACATAACGGGCTCACCACATTGTCTTATTTTGTTGGTATATAATTTTACTTTTTTATCTTTATTTTTGCTCAACCTCTCAAGTATATCTAACGAACATAACGAGTTCACCACATTATCATATTTTGTTGGTATATAGTTTTATTTTTTTTATCTTTGTTTTTGCTCAACCTCCCAAAGTACATGTGAGATTTTAAATCATGTGATGAAAATATGAGTTATTAAGACTTTCAAGAATAATTATAGTGACCAAGAACCAAAATTACACAAATAATTTACTATAATTTATGTATAATAGAGTTGTAAATGAACTTTCAGAATATGACAGTTTTTTACAGAGAAAATAGTCGACTTATGTGTAGACAGTCAATTTTTTTTTTTTTTGCAAACTATCGTAATAATTGTAATTTTCTCCAGGACACTTAACACTGATGAAGTAATGCTTACTACTGCTGGTACTATTAACTCCCATATGCCTACCACTAAGTACCAAAACTCACCAGTCACCACATCACACCACAGCTTATGTATAATTGTATGTAACTATGAATACTCTACATAACTGGTGAAATTAAACAAATGTAACAGTACAAGAGGACAGAGCTAAAGCTAAGAGAGGGCCGCCATACTGCCATTGCTATACTAGTATACTATACTCTTCCTCCCCAATGCGACTCCAATGCTAGCTTTCTCTGTTGCCAACTTGCTGCCTCCCTGAGCTCCTCCCTCCCTCCCACTCCATATAAAGATTCCAAGCTCCCCCCACCAAACAAACAATTAAAGGCAGGCAACCTTCCTCTTCCCCCCAAACCACCAAACTCTGCGTTGAGTTTTGCCCTCCCTACCTGAGCTTCCTCTCGATACTTTTCATGGTGTAGGTGGCAAGAAGCTTCCCTCCCTCCCTCTCAAAGGGGCTGCCTTTTAAGGGGCATTGCCCTTTCCCTTGCATTTTCCTCTGGTTTACTTCTTCCTGGTTCTTGGTTTCGTTGGTGCTGCGAAATGGCAGCCGGGCTGCTGCTGAAGGCGGTCGGGTTCTGCTTCTGGGCCATCTTCTGGCTCGGCGGCTCCACCACCGTGAGCACGAACGCCGGCGCGGCTGCCGGCTTCGGTGGCGGCGAGGCGGTGGTGGTGGACGGGCGGTCGGCCATTGGGGTGACGGACGAGGACTTCGTGTGCGCGACATTGGACTGGTGGCCGCCGGACAAGTGCGACTACGGCACCTGCAGCTGGGGCCTCGCCTCCCTCCTCAACCTGGTCAGCCTTCTCACTCTCTCACTACTACTCTCAGTTCAGGTGCTCTATGCCCTTTCTTTTCCTTTTAATTTGTTTCTCTCATGAGGTTTGAAATCTCGGCAAATTTCGTTTTCTCTCTCAAAATTGTGCTTTTAAACTCGGCATAATTCTGTAGAATCTGTAGAACATGGACGAGGTTTTCAAGGATATCTCTTTCCTCCTTTTTTTTTTTTGTGGTCGGCAACGGTATGGATATTTTGGGTGCTGTGTTGGAATTTGACAGCCTAGGGAGTTTCATGGACCTATAGTTTTTTCGGGCCATTTGCATTTGTAATTTTGTACCAGCACCTTTTCCTACCAATCATGTGCAGTTGTCAAGCCTACCAAATACTACAGTAGTTTACTAATGCCCATTCTTAAAGAATGGTTAATTTTGAAGAACAGAGATCCGATAGTAGTACTAGTAATTTACTTTGGCGCGTGCCTCTTCAAACTGTGGTAACTAGTTTTCAATTCGTTGGTTACTTCCTCTGCTTGCTAAAGTGTATAATAATCCAGGACATGGGTGATTGACACAGGTCTTTAATATTTTCCTCCCTGCAGAATCTTTCCAAGAAAATCCTGCTGAATGCCGTCAAAGGTAAGCGTTAGATGATCATCACTTTCACTTTCATTAATGCTGATGTATTATTGTGCAATCAAAAAATCGAAGTTGCAACCAAAAAATCGAAGTCCAAATCAAGCGCCAAGCAAGCACGAGAAGTTGACCTGCAGCAATTTCTCGTCTTGCTTGAGGCATACTTCAGCCGTTGATTTTTGATCTGACGGCCACTCATTCGAGTAGTCGCTCATTCGCTTTTACAGTGGCCAAGCGACCGCAGCTAATTCTTTTAGCATTTTGCAATCCATGATATCTTCATTTTGTAGATGCAACCCATGGTATCAATTTTTGGCGATGTAGCTCATGCTCATCTCTGCGCAAATCCGATAAATTTTGCAGCGTTCTCCCCTCTCAAGCTCCGGCTCGGCGGCTCCTTGCAAGATCTCCTTATATACGACACCGGCGACGCTCGGCAGTCGTGCACTCCGTTCATGAAGAACGCGTCGGCCATGTTCGGTTTCACGCAAGGTTGCCTGCCGTTGCATAGATGGGACGAGCTCAATGCATTCTTCCAAAAATCTGGGTATTTTCAGTGTACTACTCACCTCAAGTCAGTATCAGAAGCTACATTCTGTTTGGACTTTGTTGGCTCATTGTTATTTTGATGATTGCAGTGCAAAAATTATCTTTGGGTTGAATGCTCTGAATGGACGGGTTCCAATGCCTGATGGTTCTTTAGGAGGGCCATGGAATTACACCAACGCAGCTTCGTTCATTCGATACACTGTCGACAAGGGATATGATATCCATGGATGGGAGCTTGGTATAATCCTGTTGCTATGATATTGTCACAAAAGCACTTCTTTCTTTCGCTATGACATTGTTCTGAAGCTACTTTATGGTAGAAAAGAAATTCTGGTAAGTGCGACGAAAAGAAATTATGGAAAGGTTGCAGAAAAGAATTCCGGACAAGTATGTCGGCACCGATTAGATAATGTTGAGCTATCACTTGTAAAGAGCAAAGGAAAGATGATAAATTATGCTTTTCTTGGCTTTTTCACGCATTAATGTACAAAAGGGATACTTGCATACCCTGTTCTTCACTTTACAAAGTTTTGCTTAGAAAGCAATCTAATCTAAGCAGTACTTTTTGTACTAGTGTTTTGGGAACTTAATGTACTGGCCTTGTAGGAAATGAACTCAGTGGCAGTGGAGTTGGAGCTCGAATTGATGCCAACCAATATGCAGCAGACGTGATCACTCTGAAACAAATTATTGACAACACCTACCAAGCCTACCCGTCAAAGCCACTGGTGCTCGCACCGGGAGGCTTCTTCGACGCAGCCTGGTTCACCGAGCTCGTCAGCAAAACAAAGCCAAATCAAATGGATGTGATCACTCACCACATCTACAATTTAGGCCCAGGTATGCTCGCTATAACTGGCCATCAATTCAGTACATGTGTTGGAAACTTGGAATCTGCATAAATGGATAAAATTTTGGATGTATCAGGTGTTGACACACATCTGATTGAGAAAATTCTTGATCCATCTTACCTCGATGGTGAGGCGAGCACGTTCAGCAATCTTCAGGGAATACTGAAGTCTGCAGGGACGTCCACCGTTGCGTGGGTTGGCGAGGCTGGTGGGGCTTACAACAGTGGCCACCACCTTGTAACTGATGCATTTGTGTTCAGCTTCTGGTAAGCCAAAAAAACATCTTGAAGTACAACAACTAATGCTCAGCCGTTGAAGTTCCCATCTGAAGAAGTATTTATAATTACGACCTGTTGATGTTTCAGGTACCTGGATCAGCTCGGGATGTCATCAAAGTATGACACAAAGAGTTATTGCAGGCAGACCTTGATTGGCGGGAACTACGGCCTGCTCAACACAACGACGTTTGAACCAAATCCTGATTACTATAGGTAAATATGCCTGAATTTCTTAAGGTTTTTACCACACGAGAAAGTACTTCTTAGGCACAGTTATCCTATACTGGACCAGAAACAGTAGTCTTTAATCCATGGAGACGCACCGACACCACGAAACATGCGTATGTGACAAGTCAAGGAGCATATGCCTAAACGTGCAGAATTGGTTCCAATGATTAGAATCTGGCACCACATACCTAATATCCAAGCCGAGGATTGGTTCCAATGCATGCAGTCTTGTAGAATGAAACCAACTACATTCAACTTTTTCCGCCTTTCTCTGCAGTGCCTTACTATGGCATCGTCTCATGGGAACCAAGGTTCTATCAACAACATTCAACGGCACAAACATGATCCGTGCTTATGCACATTGTGCAAGAGATTCGGTAAGGGGCACCGGCAATTCAAAATTCCCTTTCTTTTTGGCAATAACTCGTATGAAATAACTGATCCATGCTTAATTTGGATCCATTGAATTTTCAGGAAGGGATTACTCTACTCCTGATCAACCTCAGTGGTAACAACACAAAACATGTTTATGTGACGAGCGAAGGTGCACATCCCTACAGTGTAAAGAAGGAGGGCAGAAGGTTTGGCCACATTCCTGGGCTTGGTGAAGCAGCTGAGCTCACAAGAGAAGAATACCATCTCACTCCCAAAGATGGGAAGCTGCAGAGCCAACATGTGCTGCTAAATGGCAATGTGTTGGCTATTGATGCCAATGGAGACATCCCTAAGCTGGAACCTCTGCAAGTGGACGGAACACAGCCCATAACCGTGGGCCCCTACTCCATTGTGTTTGCTCAAATCCCCAGCTTTTATGCTCCTGCCTGTAGGTAGATTGTTGATTGGTTTTGGTGTGAAACTGTGAATGATGCTGTTGTCATAGATTAGAGGAAGTGTGGGTGGGCGGCGAAGCATGCTCACCTGCAAATGAAGAAAGCTGTAAGGCTGAAAGATTTGCGATTTATGATTCTTTTAGGGGAAAAAAGTGTTCAGAAAATATGTGAGCAAAAAGAAGGAAAATAAAACATACGAAAAAGAAAAAGGATCTCCAATTTTGGTCCACACCTCTCTCATTTGAATGGCGAAATGGTTAAAAGGAGAAGTTGGCAACAAATCATCTTACAGTTAGAAGGAACAGAGAAAACTCTCTTTCTCAACTTTGAGGCAATTGGCAATCCCCAACGAAAATTATCTTCTCAGCAAAATAAGGTTGATTTTTCGTCATCCTTCGGGCTTCAGCGTGGAGAAAAGCGAGGATAAAAGATTGGTCATTTCTTCCTCCACACATAGCATGCCTACTCTCACTGTAACTACAGTAGGTTGCATTGTTGGTATAGGACCAGAGTTTGGAGTTCATGGTCTTCATCCTGACTCTGTTCCTCACCGACAGCGAGTTCGCACTCCTTCAACCCCAGTTGTCCAGCCACCGGGGTCCTCAGCGACTACTTGCTCCTGCGCGATTTTAGATCTGTTAGTACGCTGCCAACTATTTCCGACATGCCTTCCAAGTTCCAATGATCTCTAACTCTAACCCTTGCTTGTCACAATGGAGATCACGCGTGCACCAACCAATGTAAAATTTTGCAACAGATGCATCAAGAAATTCCTGAAATGAAATTCTCTTGGTATGTCGTATTATTAAGAGTGCTAAACTCTAAGGTCAGCGATGAGTTTCAGATCATCCATGGCATGCCACGAGATCTCAGATAAGAGTTTTAGGTCTCCACCAGAAGCCCCAATCTGATCAAGGTCACCGCAAAAGTTCTGTGATAGGAATGTAATTGTAATGCAACTTGGAATATTGGCAAAATGGAAACTAATCGCAGAGACTGCTGCTCCTGATTTCGTGTGAACGAGTGTACGTAGATGACGGAAGAACAGAACTAAATTTACACATCGGGAGTCATCGACCTGACGTGGTACGTAGGACATGTGATTCGTCGCTACATTACCTCACCAAATCATGTATTGAAGACAATGCTACCTAGAGATGCCTTCGGCATGTGATCTCCGTCTAAAAATCTCTCTTCTGCTCGTCTATTCGTGTATCCCACTAAAACTTCGTAATCTCTCTTCTGCTCGTCTCTTCGTGTATCCCACTAAAACTTCGTAACAGTCGATGCAATTCAGGTGGATGCAATTAAGGTGACTACTTAAAAAAACATCGGTAGTCGATGGCAGCGCGGACCAAACCAAGAATAGAGCGATGAGCTTGCCACCTATGCTTGCTCGATCACCAGACCGGCTTGTTCCCTCGCGCCGCCGCCAGCCGCTAGGGATTCGCCGGCTCGCCGGCCATCCGCCGCAACTTCTCCCCAAGGTCTTATCAAGTGAACGTGGTATAATACGCCCAAGAGTTGTGATAGCGACTTTCCTGCCGATCCACTTCGGGGCCGTTTGGATGGACCGATAAGAGGGATCTAAACGAACATATAAAATAGTTTGAGGGTCGCATCCGCAAAAATGCGTCCTTTACCGTTCCCGCATCAATCTGGGCCGTCGGATTTGATCGAACGGTTCGTCAAACTCGAGGCCCTTTCTGCATAGAATTCCAATCCCTCGCGACTCTCCTCTTCGTCCTCGGAGGCTCGACGCCGTCCGGCCTCCGGTAGCCTCCGCCGCCGGCGGAGACGGCCCCGACAAGTAAGCAGAAACCGTGCATTGCTTCATTGACTCGCCGCCGCTGCGATGTCCCGCACGCGCCGCATGGCAGCAGATCGGGCCGCCGCAACCAACCACCAACTACCAGCATTGCAAATCCGGGACCAACACATTCAAATCACAAGATCATGCGCTCCAAGTATCAACATGACACCAACACAAATCTCATTACAAGGCAAGGTTTCAGGTAAGGATTCTACAAATGGTGGCAAAGTTTGCTGCCTACAATCACAGCGAGATGAGCAAAGCAAGATAAAGTTCCTGTGTCATAGTAGTGAACTAAATTTTAGGCATGTGGGATTAATACAGAAGAAAACAAGAGTGAATGGCCACACTTTTCTGTTGCATGTTGTCCTATTGGTTATGGACCATTATGTTCAGCAACCAAAGCCAGAGCTTGCATTCTCATTTGCTGAACTCTGTACTGTCCATTAATCGATTGGTACTTCCACCTCCATCTTTAGGCCAGGATGGTCGATAATCTGAAAGCACAGCACAAAATAGTTTCAGGTCAAGTCCAGGAGTATAGAACAAGGGTAGTCTACAATCCAGGAATGCTAATTGTAGTGGCCCCTAGCTAAATATAGGACTGTCAAAGGATTTCTAAACGAGTACAATATATGCGGCAGGCATATCGGGGAATAGTATAAGCTATTATTTTGAAGAATAAGAGTATAGTATATGGTATGAACAGTGACGAGGATTTCTGTACCTTGATAAAGTCTTCTAATGATAGCGTGCAATCCCTTGTGTACCCAGCTTCTTCCAATACCTTTGTTAATACTTGCTGAAAGGCATCAATTAAATTTGTGTTACTTCGAGATTCTACTTCTATATTTATCTTGATGGGAACTATTTACATAAAAAAAACTAAAAAACAGAGCTAGCATGCTTGTGTTGAGTATTTGTGGTGGGAAATGATCAGCACTTCATTTACTTCAGACAAGTGATATCTAACACCATGAGTACCTTTGAAGAAAAATCTAAAAAAATATGAGTGGAGTTTATCGGAACCAAATCGCATTACATTTCAAAGTAAACAAGCCCTTGAAGATAACTACGTTCCCTGTGCTAACAAGGGTATCTGGGTTAATCTTTGACGACCCAACAATTATGACTGGGTTTAGGCCAGCCCCAGGTGGGGGCAGCATTACCTATCACTGTATAGGATGGTAGAAGCCACGCAAATTCCAGTTCTAAAAATGCAGTCACCTAATTGTTAAGGGGGGAAATGGCACTAGCGCAATCCATAAAACGGTCAAAATGACACTGAAATTTCTTCATTACAAATGGTCAGAGACAACACTTGTTACAGGCTAAGGATGTATAAACAGCATAGCTTCTGGATATTGAACTTTTAGCCGTACAGGGATCTCAGGACTCAAACCGTCAAGTTATTTGAACTATTAGTAAAAAGCTGTGTGTAGCTGTGTATTATTATCTCTAGACAACATACACATATGGACCGCAAAACATGCTAGCTCCAACATTTGTAACTCTGAAGAAACCGACAATTTAGTATTAGGGTCCCCTTCACCTTGGAAAAAAATGCTCACTTGATATGTTACTGATGACGGGATAACAGTTAATTGAGGAGGAAATGATCATGTTTGTCGTTTTTTATATAAATGTACTTGGAAGTTATTGTATGCCAAAACACTATGCTAATGAAATACTGGTTTATATGAAATGAGCACCTCTCTTTGTCCCTCTGACATGAATGGCCCTGTTAGGTCACGTAAAATCTCTACCAGGTCCTTGAAGGTTACTTTCCCCTTGCCATCAATGTCATACACCTTAAATATCACTGCTTCGTAAAAACATAAAATCAAATCAATACCAGAAAATGAGTTATCATGAAGACTGAGGAGTCCCCAATCAACATATACTCATTTTGAAGATCAAACAGCGAGGACATAATGAAAACAAACATGAAAGTTAGGCATTACACTCAAACTTTTGCTGAAGGCTGGCCTTTGCGCTGAAGGTAGAGAGAAAGGAAACAAAATCTTTGAAGTTCAATCCATCAATCATACGTAGCAACCTCTGACAAAAAGAAGAGAAGCTCAAAACCAGCTATTTTAGCAAAAAATGGCATGATATATGATGAATCCAATATACCTAGTCTTAGTGGGGGAAGGGTAAAAAAAACTGCAAAGTTTCTCTAGAAATGATATTTCTGAATATTTTGGTATATATGATAGCCGTTGATTGGAAAAAGCATAAGATCAGTCTTTGAGCTTTGACACAATGTTGATTTTTTTTTTCTAAACTCAAAAGTACAATGGCATTTCTATCTAGTGAAACTAATCTAATCTAGGGACGTTTCTAACTAGATGTGAAGAATGTTTTCATAGAGATGTTCAAGAAGTACATCCTCAGGTTCCACCTGGGTTAAAAACACTGCTCAAACCATGGTAAAAGTTCCTTTTCTTATGCTGATCTTTTCATGACCTAAAGCAACCATGGTCATAAACTTCTTATGGAATCCACAGGTGAGTACTGGGCCAAAGCAGGCATACAAAAAAATGTTTTCTCTCTTTCAAGAGAAAGGTAAGTTTAGGCCATGGTGTATGGTATGTGTATGCAAAATGTTATAGCTGTGTATCCACCTGGTGAAGTTGTTCTGGTCACAACAAAGCAATATACTACACAATACACATTGTGAGTGTAACCAATTTTGCACATGGCCAAACTAAAACACATTAAACAGGTAGATTCAGGAATCAATTTTGCACGTCTTATGTGGGAACATCACTACATGTAATCAGTTAGTTAATGTTTCCCAATATGGCTATTCCCTGTGGAGTGTTATGTAAATCAGTATCTCTCTGGGGGAAGATTTGGAAAGAGAAACGAGGGAAGTACGGCACATAGAACTAGCAATGGCACAGTCCAACAACTGTACATAAGAAGATCCGCTAAATTGGCAACGTACAATCAGGTGGCCAAGAAAGGGACAAAGCAACAAACTTTTATTTTGGTTTCGATGGAAACAGAGCGAGAAGAAACTTATCCCAAGGAGAGTAGGAGAGACAGAGCAACCACCTGGGAGAGCGGGTTGAGGGAGAACTCGGGGATGGAGAGGAACTCGTCCTCGGAGATGAACCCCTTGGCGCTGCGATCAAGCTGGCAGAACCGCTCGTACAGCGATACGATCTCCTGCTGCGAGACTGTTCACGAACCCAGTAACAATCACCGAAATCAGACCAAACATTAAGCAGACCAACAAAGGATAAAGGCCAGCATATTGGGAAAGATTCAAGGTATCCAAAAAAGAAAAGAAAAACCCATGGTTCCTCACGTACATAGGTAGTCGCAGTGATCCTGCACCTCCTCGATGTCATACTGGGTCAGCATCGACGACGCGTTGCCCATGGCTCCCTCGGCTGCTGCTGCTCTCTCTCCTTGTTGCGGCGAAGAGGGGATTGATTGGCTTGTTGCAATTTATTTATTCCAATCTGACTTTTGGGTTTTGCAGATGGGCTTCGAGAGGTAGAGCAAGAGCCCTCGTGCCGTGCCGTGCCGTGCGGTGCGGGCGGAAGAGACGAAAGAGAAGATGGCGAAATAGACGACGTGACGGAGTATTTCGGCCGTGTATTCTCGTGATCTTGAGGTGCCAATCGGCGAAGAAAGAGGCCGACCAAAACTACCAATGCGACGCGACCGACCGACCGACCGACCATTATGAGCCTCGGTGTCAAGGACCTCACGGTTTTCTCGGCGTTTTATTATAGCCGGCCTGCGTATTCGATCTCCACAAAGCCCACGTAGTTTTAGATTCTGTCAGGACGGACTGGGCCCCGGTACCAGGCCCACCTCTGGTGGCCGCCACCACAAACTCATGCCTCCGGCGCTTACTTGTCGGGGCCGTCTCCGGCGGCGCAACTACCGGAGGCCGGACGGCGTCGAGCCGCCGAGGATGAAAGGGCCTCGAGTTCGACAAACAGTTCGATCAAATTCGGCGGCCCGAATTGTAAAAAAAAAATATGACGAAAAGACATCCGCGAGTCCCTTCAAATTAATAGAAAGCAAGCAGAAAAGGAGAGAAAAGAAAGCTAATTAAACTAAGCTAAAACTAAACTAAGAAGTTAAGAGACAAAAACAGAGAACAGGAGCCAGGAGGCCCAGAAGAAGTAAAAAGAAAGAAGAGAGACTAAAGGCGAGCTAGAAGGAGACGCAGGCCCTCCGCTCTGGCGTCTGATCAAATGACCAGCTCATTTTACCACCTCGGCTACTCGCTGCACTGATTGCCATGAACCATAAAAGATCTTGCCATTCCTTTCACTCCGGATCGTCGAACAGGATCACAAAGGAATTCCAGGAGTCAAAAATCGGAGGGATACGAATCGTACGATTCTAACCATATAAATACAATTCAAATTGTATCTTGAGTCGTATCTAGTAGAATCGTGGTTAAATCGCGCTTCTAATCGTAGAATCGGGTAGAATCACAATAGAATTGTATAGAATCACGCATCATCTCAAATTATAAACAATTTATGTGTTTGATTGTGCCCTATCCCTCAATTCAATTTGTATGATAAATACCAAGTAACTAGTAGGCTAGACATTAAGATTTAGATGTTTGAAATAATACACATTATTTTAATTATTTTTCTTTTTATGTAAAATGTTCAGGCAATAACAAGGTTGTTAAAAACAATATTCTTGTCGTGGCTCTGAATGATATGGAATCTAAATTGCGATTTAGATTGCGATTTAGACATTTATCAATAAAATTAGATGCCAAATGACTAAATAAACACTCATATCACTCTTCGAATACACGGTACATCGAAAAAATATATTTTTGGTAGAATCAGATAGAATCTTATATTCAACGATTCGATTCTAAAATATGATCTCATTGGAGTATCTCCGATCCGATTCAGAATCACAATTTTGGTACCACCGGTCTAAGAAAAAAGGCCGCCCCCCTGCGTTGCATTGCGGTATGCCAGATGCTTTTGAGAGCATGAGAACCATTCCGTGCTAAGTCTGTCCGGCACTAGTTATTGCCTTTGCATATGGTCAATTTGTTTTCACATCCTCTTTTTTTTTAAGAAGTCGCAAAAACTTTCCTCGTTATTTATTAAAAAGAAAAAATAACCCCACAAAGGGTCTATAACAACATTATCCGAGAAAGTCTAACAACGACCGGTGGTTACACTAGGGAAGACGGTCTAAAACAACACTAGGAGAGCCATAAAGTCAAATATGCCGCTCATGCCTCAGCCCATACATAACATGATGAGCCGAAGGTTTAACATGTGTTAACTGATAGTGTAATCGGATAGCCAATATGTTCCTATCGTTGATGTTCAAGATATTCAACATGATGAGCTGCTGAAATATTGCCAGAAAATGACGAGCCGCAGAGTACATTGCCGGCTTGACAAAATCAGGATTGGAGTTCCACAACGGAGGACCCGTTCATAGTACGTACCTCCCATGCAGAAATGACCAATCCACGACCGGGAAGGATCTCGAAACACACTTTTTCCCTCCGTTGAACAGATGGGTAGACTAACGAAGAATCAGGCCTATTTGCTACTCCTAGGTGTAGTTACTTCTATGGTATTGTATTTACTACATGTATGTGATCGACTTTTTGGGTCCTATACCACTCCAAACTGTCGCTAGCAAACCCACTAACATACCACTTAATTTTCTGCTGGGTAAAAGAAAGAAATAAAAGATAATTGTCCAACTCCTTGCCCGTTTCTCGGGGTAATTTATTATCCCGTCTGCGTATGTTTAGCTCGGCTAAGACACGTTCCACTAAAAAAATGCAACAGGCAAGGAGGGAGCACAAACGGGTGAGACTGTCCCTCCGGGCGGGGAAATCAAATATAAACGGAATTGGAAGCTACTGACCCCCAAATCTGAAGGCAAGCACAAATGCCAAAGAATTCTCCTCCGAGAAAACCCACTCTCCTCTCCCTAAACAACCATAAAAAAGGGCAAAGCCACTAAATCATCTATGGATGCAACCTCAACTCCAAAATGTGAAGACAAAACCACGACAAGTCTGAACTCTGAACTCCAAAACAACAACAAACTTACCCAAGTTTTTTTTAATAAAAAAAACGACGAAACTAGAGAGATATTTCAAATTTGGAAACCACAAACAAAACCTAAACCACAAACCGATTGCCGCACCTCCCACCATCCCTTAGCACCACCGCATGGTCGCTCGTCGCCGAGCTCGATCCAGCCGGATCTGAGTGGCACCGGCTCGAGGGCGAGCATGGATGCGGTGGAGGATGGTGGAGAATAGCACAGGGAGGACGTCGGGGAGGACGGTGCTGGGGTGAAGAGGTCCATGGTCGACAAATTTGGAGACCGACGAGGTGATGGGGTGAATGGGGAATTGGGGAATTGGGGATTGGGCATTGGGCATTGAGTGTGGGTGGGGAAGATGCTGAAGAGACAGAGAGAGAGAGAGTTGTGGTTTTGTGGATGCTCTGTTTCATACGAGCCCGGCAACCCAACCAGATGCACAAATCTCGACGTATATCCGGCCGCTGAAAAATCGACTACGATTTCAAAAAAAATCAGGCGATTGTGTGCTAGCAAAACCGCACAGAAAATTCGCGATCATAACCATTGGGCTTCTGACGGGCCGGTGGGTCACACTAGGCGGCCCAGGCTGAAGCGGAAACGGTGGAAGTGGTACTTTTCACATTGTATCCTGGATTTATGTTATATTATCATTTGTGGCCCTGGATCTTGATCGCAAAGATTTTGTGCAATCATGGTAGCCGTTAGATCAAATGCGCACGCCTCGGATTAAAGAGGAACAGATTAGGGATAATTGGATAACGGTACCTTGTCTTCCCGCATATACCACCTTTCAGCCGCTACGACCTTGGGGACAGGTTGCGGAGGATGGCCGGAAGGTGGCGAGCCGGCGAATCCCTAGCGACCGGCGGCGGCGCGAGGGGACGAGCCGATCTGGTGATCGAGCAAGCCCAGGTGGGCAGCTCATCTCCTTATTCTTGGTCTGGTGCGCCCATGAACTCCCGATGTGCAAATTTACCTGTGTTCTTCCGTCATCTTGTCGATCGAATCCTTTCGCCCAATTCTGCATTAAAACATCTTCTGACATAGATATGTGCAAACGAAATCAGGTTCAATCGAGCAGCGGTCTCTCTGCTTAAGTTTCCATTTTGCCGACATTCCAAGTTGCGTGGCATTCCCATCAAATTTTAGCTTGCCGTGTGTTTCGGTGGAGACCTGGAAACTTGTATCAAACCAGAGATGGTCCGAGATTCCTAATTGACCTGTGAGTTTAGCAAGATCAATACGGCATACCAAGCGAATCGCATCTGAATAATTTCTCCATATATTTGTCTGAAATTTTGCATTGTTTGGAGGGTGCATAATCTCCACCTTGCAAGTCTTTTGAGGAAAATGCACTGCAATACAATTGCATCTGTCCGAAATGTAAACACCACCATGATACAGGACTAGCTTAAAACATCACTCTATATATTCATCAGGGGAGGTCAAGAAAAATATGCACATATACCGCAGATGAACATCATCTGGTCACTTTATACAAGTCGTAAAACTAAAGATGGTAGTGCCAACAACCAAGCACCATTATTTGCAACAAAGGGTTTAACCCCGTGGAGTTATTTGCAATGCCCGTCCGTGGAAGGCCGTCGATTAGAAGAGCTTGAATAGCAAGCCTCCGTGGGTTGCGAAGAACGGAGCGAACACGAGGGACTCGACAGCCATGAGCTTGATGAGGATGTTGAGCGATGGGCCTGACGTGTCCTTGAGCGGGTCTCCAATGGTGTCGCCGATCACGGCAGCCTTGTGGCAGTCTGATCCCTTGGGTCCCAGGGACCTCGCGTGCTCACTTGCACCAGCCTGAAACATCAAACAGTCAGAGCGAGAAATGGATATGTTACAACGCTTGGCTCCAAACACATGATTTGAGATACTCAGTTACTCATCTGTAGAGTGTAGAATAAAGAAGGTACTGACACAAAGAACATGTACCTCGATGTATTTCTTTGCATTGTCCCATGCACCACCAGTGTTGGAGGCAGAGATGGCAACCTGCAAAACATGAGTTCAGTGAGGCTCTTGGCTATACAAGGGGCAGAGAGGAAAGGAGAGAGGAAGACGTCCACACCTGTACACCAGAAACAAGAGCACCGGCAAGAACACCAGAGAGAGTCTGCACACCGAATAAAGTACCAACAATGAGGGGTGTGAGCATGACCAAAGCGCCAGGAGGAATCATCTGCTTGATGGAGGCGTCAGTGGAGATCTTGATGCAATTGGCATAATCCGGCTTGGCAGTCCCCTCCATCAGCCCTGGAATGGTGTTGAACTGCCTGCGGACCTCCTCCACCATCTTCAGGGCAGCACTTCCGACACTCTTCATCGTCATGGCAGAGAACCAGTATGGAAGCATGGCTCCAACGACCAAACCGATGATGACCTTTGGAGATAGCACATCAACGACCTTCACTCCAGCTCGGCTGACAAAGGCGCCAAAGAGGGCAAGTGACACCAGAGCAGCTGATCCAATGGCAAAACCCTGCAAAGGAAAATAGATGGATTAGAGCAGATTTTACAGCAGACTGAAGCACCAAGACAAGCAACTGCTGACTAGGTGATATTCATGCATGCAACTACTACTTGTGCAGTACCAAATGAACTTGTCTTGTTGGTAAACAACTAAACATATATGATAGCGCAAATGTATGTTCAAGTAAACAACATATACTGAATGCCCAATAAGCATCTTTATCTAAATTAGTGCATAATTACAGCAATATTACCTTTCCTATAGCAGCAGTAGTGTTTCCAGCAGCATCAAGCGCATCAGTTCGCTCACGAATTCTGTGACTCATGCCTGCCATCTCAGCAATGCCGCCAGCATTGTCACTAATAGGACCATAAGCATCAATAGAAAGACCTGTCGCGATTGTGCTCAGCATGCCAAGAGCAGCAACTGCTATGCCATACATTGCAGCAATAGTGAAACTGACATAGATGCCAACAGCGATAGCAAAAATCGGGATAATAACCGACTTGTATCCTAGAGCAAGGCCGAATATGACATTAGTTGCGGCACCAGTTCTGCAGGCATCCGCAACATCTTGCACAGGACTGCAGCATAGCGACATGAATTAAAACACTGCCAACTAGCTGACAAAATAACGTGCAATTACCAACAAATAGAAAGGTTTATTACCTGTATGCGTTGCTAGTATAGTATTCTGTCACGTATCCAATAATCAAACCAGCCCATAGACCAATTGCAACACACAAGAACAATCCCCTGAAAAGGGATGGCACAACAACGAGAAGACGATATATTTCATCAAACAAGTATAACAGGCGGCAACTAATAACTTACCAGTTGGTCACTTCCTTTTGAGCACCAAAATTGAAGATGGTGAATTTATATGGGAGTGCCAACCAACTAACCAGCGCAATACCAACAGTCATTAGTGCTGTAGAAATGATGAGCTGCTTCTTTAGTGCTGGTTCAATTTCTTTCACAGCCTTTATCTCAAAGAAGTCAGTTGCAAAGAGTGTGGTAATCAAGCAGACAATGATGCCCATGGAACTGACTAGCAGCGGGTAGCACATCCCAGTGAAATCATGGTTGACCCCAAAAGAAGAAATAGAGGCAACAACAAGGGCAGCACAGGATGATTCAGCATACGACCCAAAAAGATCTGATCCCATTCCAGCAATATCACCGACATTGTCTCCAACATTGTCAGCAATCACCTGAGAAACAGGGACTTGCAAATTCAGTAAAGAAGCACCAGCAAACCAGTGAATAGTGATATGTGCCACTTTTTTTAGATAATAGAAGAGAAAGCATCTTCCGGTCTAGGATACATACAGCCCAAAGTTTATTACAAATACCCAAAAAATAATAATCAGGCGAAACCATAGCCTATAGACCATAATGAAGCGGCAAAACAAATACCGCAAAAGCATAAACCAACGGCAAAACTAAAACCGCAAAAACAATAAATACCCTTTTGAAAGTAAACAATGACATAACACTGTCAAACATCTTGAAGCTTGTTACGTAGCTTCCACCCATACTTATTGAAGATTTCCCTTGTAATGACATCCAAAACTTTGCTCCCAGCTACCGAACAATCAATAAAGAGATGCATTGGTTCAAAAGAAGACAAACGAGAAACTTACAGCAGGATTTCGGGGATCATCTTCAGGAATGTTCCTTTCAACTTTGCCAACAAGATCAGCACCCACATCAGCCGCCTTTGTGTAGATACCTCCTCCCACCCTTCCAAACAGAGCCATTGAAGATCCTCCAAGGCCATAACCGGTGATAGATTCAAAGAGACCCTCCCAATCATCACCATAGTACAAGTTAAATAAGTTGATAGCAATGTAGAGCACCAGAAGGCCATTTGATGCCAGAAAAAAGCCCATCACTGAACCTGAACGGAAAGCAGTGATAAAAGCCTTGCCAACACCCTTCCTTGCTTCCAGGGTAGTCCGGGCATTTGCGTATGTAGCAATTTTCATTCCAAGGAAACCAGACACCACGGAGGTGATTGCTCCGAGCAAGAAAGAGACAGTGCTAAAAAGGGCGTTGAAAAGAGCAGGTTTGCATTCCTTGTCTTTGCTGTATGTACAGGGGTGGCTCTTAGTACTGAACCCCTCAACGGAGCCAAGGAAGAGGAAGATCACGACAGCGAAGATTGACATGAAAACGCCGACATATTGATATTCAGCGAAGAGAAATGATGTTGCTCCTATCTCATGGGAAGAGTCGATGTTAGATAAATACACCCAACGTGCTGTAACTTGACAGTGGTAGCAGACTAGCAATGTTAATTACAATACAGTGAAGTTAAACTAATGTAAGACTGAACTACTATACCATCTCGGGACGCTTAGAACAGGGACTCTTTTGTATTTTCTTATCTGTCTTTTGTATTGTTTTATCTGTATATAATATACACCTCTTGTACTCCTATATATATTGCTCATTAGAGCCCTTCAATATACACACAATATTCATAATATGGTATCAGAGCAAAAGTTAGAGTTAGGATTCGCTACCTCCGCCGCCGCCTCCTAGCCTCCGCTCGTCCTCCGCCACCGCCGCCCCCGGGAGGAGCTATCTCCACTCCCGGGGGTGGCTTGCTCGACGGCGCCTCGCCGCGGGTCTCGCACGGCCGGCGCTACGGCCTACCTCGACTCGCTCTGCCCCAACAGCCGCAACGCCTGGTCGCCGCGGTCTTCGTCACGCTTCCACCCGAGCTCGCCATCGCCTCGGGCTCGTCTGCCCTGCGGCGTATGCACGGGTGCAACTGTTGGTGGAGATTGAATCGACTGCTAGTTTTGCTAGTATCTACTACCTATCATTTGTGTCGTTTTTCTTCCGTTGCGTCCATCCAAGTCCGTACCACTTTATCTTTTAGTTCGTCTAAGTCATGTGAGTCCATAAATTTATTGTTAGTCATAGAAGTATAGGAATTCTTTTTGCATGACAGCAGCCGCCGCTCTTTCCTTCGAGATGCTGCAGATCGTCGTTATGATGCCGCCGCTCTCTCTTAGCCGCCGCCCCGATATTTTAAGGCCGCCGCGCTTCTTGTGTACTACGCCTCTGTTGCGCTTTTCGTGCACTGCGACGCCGCCGTCTTAGGCTTCGATCTGCGCCGCCATGCTTTCACCTATTCCTATTCGGCTTGATTTGACAGCTCTCTCTATTCATGTCGGTTTCATCGTCTTCTTCGTCGTGTTGTCGCGGTCGACTTTTTCAACCCCTGCGCCTTGTGCTTTATGGGCTGTTGCACGACCCCAGATGGGAGGAGATCTTTTGATATTCGATATATTTTCCAAGAGCTGCATGCTACGACGACATTATCAAGACTCGGACTTCGGATTTTCCATATTTTAGTGTCAACCATTTCCAAATACAATGCTATTGTATACACCTTGTATGTGAGGAGGGTGTTAGAATAGAGACTCTTTTCTATTTCCTTATCTGTCTTTTGTATTGTCTTATCTGTATATAGCATACACCTCTTATACTCCTATATATATTGCTCATTATAGATCTTCAATATACACACAATATTCATTACAGGGACAACTTTATCCTCTTTTGTCAGTCACATAACAATCAAACATGCAGATGGGTCCTATGGACTTGACCATCAACTACGCGTCAGTAGCAATATGGCTGATTTATCAATCGAATGTTTCAAGTTTATATCTACCACGCACATTAACAATGGTTTCCAGGAATTGATTAATTGAAGCCTACATAAGCGAAACCGGACACTTTTTTAAGCTGTTTACATTGGCTACCCCTCAGGAATTGTCGTGATGGCTGTACGATTTTGCCAAATTTGAACATTTTGTCAGCTAGAACTCTCTATGCGTGAAACCATGCTCCACATATGCCACTATCAGCACAATAAACAATTAAAATTCAAACAAAACAACCAGAATTTGAACCCCAAAAAATGCACCTTTCATCAAAAATCGCAACAAAAAGAATAATAAGTCGCCAACTTTCTCCAAAAAAGCCCCGCGCCATTCTCCTTCCAGAAACCAAACACGTGTAGGCAAGCAACCGGCCAAGCAAGCTCCGAAGCCTCCTCACCTTCTGCGATGGCGTTCTGTATCTCGGCGCACCTGAGGATGACGTTGTGGTCGTTGAGGCCCTCCTCCTCCTCGATCAGAGAGTCGCCGTACCCGTCCTTGATCCTGGCGGCGGTGGCGCCCGGAGACGGCGCCAGCTTGACGCGCGAGACGAGCACCCACTGCGCGACGGAGAAAGCGATGCCGACGACGGCGGCGAGCGGGATGAGCACCTCGGTGGCGACGTCCGACAGGATCGCCATGGCCGGGATGCGCGCGGCGGCGGCCAAAACCCTAGCTAAACCCTCGAGCTGGACGCGGGGAGCTGAAGAGGTGACTGGATGAGGCTTCTACCGTGCGTGTGATCTCTAGTCTGCAGTAGCGTAGTCTCTCCAGTGTGCTTCGGGAGGTGCGGGGTTTATATAGGTGCTCGGCGCTGTCGGCTTCGTGCGAGAGAAATTTTACTTTATTCTAATTGACATATGTAAGTATATAATGGTAGTATAAATTAAATTTAATTATTTAAAGTATTATTGATTTTTTCAATAAAAATATTGCTCTTACATCATACGATTTCTAACATGAACAATTACAATTCCACTTCTCAGAATTCTATTACTCATACTACCAAGTGTACTATAACTAAATCCTAACTAATCTGAACTATTATATCGAAACGAATGAACGTGCGAAGGGAATAGATAGGAGACAAGCAACGGAGAACTATGACAACCCGCATCATTTGCATATTTGTTAGCATAAAATATTTCTATTTCATTGAATCAAAAAATTTACAAGAATTATTTTACAAACATTTACAGTGTTTTTGACAGCAAATAATTAAAACCCTAGTCCTCTTCCCTTCTTGCCTTCTAGCAGTAGCAGCCTTCCTCGTCGTCGTGTCCTTGGAGCGCCCGTCCGTAGAACCACCTCGCGATCCGTTTTCCTCGCTCGTCATGAAAATCAGCAAGCGGTTAGTAAGTTTAGTTGAGAGCCTTTTCGTGAGTAGTAGTGTGCAGAAAGTTAGATCATAGGAGTGGCCGTCAGATTTCCCAAAGTGCAGTAGAGTATTCGGAATAACTTGAGTAGTCGGTCCCTTGACCATCAAGATACCTATACCAACTGGAGTTAGTCGGCCCCTTAATCGTCAAGATGTCCTGACCACCCAGGGTCCTTCGGCATCTGTCACTTCTGTGGATCTCCTCATTCGGCATTGTTAGAATCCAGCACCCACTGTTTGAAATTGCCAAAACCCCATTATAAACCCTCAGAGCATATCCCAGTAAACCACACCCTCAGTCAAGCGTCACCGGGTGCATCAACCATTTCCAGAGCCTTCCCTTGCCAATTCATTTCCCCTGCCCGAGCGCAAACTCATCCCACCAGCAGCACAAACAAGTGCATCCCCAAAGAAAGCAAAGAAGACCAATGACCCCAAATTCATTCCCCCATGCAAAGAAGACAAGTTCATCCCTCCAAGAGAGCAACAAACCAAAGAAAGCCAAGACCACAAGCTTCCCCTTGCCATTCTCCCCTCCTCTCACCTTTCCCACCAAGGCCGCAGAGAGAGAAGGAGCAAGAAGACGGCCGAGGAGCAGAGGAGAAGGAGCCACCACCCAAAGCGGCCGCAACTGGGGAGCCAGAGCGAAAGGAGAGCACCACCAGCCAAGATCGCCATCCCTCCTCCCAACCCAAAACACAGCAGATGTAATCTCAGCCACACCTCTGGAAGCTCTCACATGCACATCACCCACACCACCACCAAATCTCAGTGTCTATCCCTCAGTTCATTCCATTTCAGAGCAGTAGGGTTAGGGAGTAGTATTACCTAGGTGTAGACTTACCCCTAACAACCGAAGCCTTTGGGTGAGGGAGGAGAGCTTGGACCGGAGCCGAGGCGACGGTTGCGCCGTGAGGGCCGAGCCGCGAGGAGCCAGAGACAGCGGCGCCCGGCCGAGCCGACCGACCGGGAGGAGGCGCCAGAGAGAGAGTGCGTGGGGTCGAGCAACAGAGGGCCGGGCTGGGCCGGAGAGACTGGGTGGTGGAACGGCCAAGAGCAGCCAGTGGCTCCGGAGTAGTGGTCTGGCCGGGCCGGGCCGCGCCGAGCGAAGTGAGCGAGGTTAGAGCGGAGGAGGCGACGCTGGGGCGCAATGTGCAGGAGGCCGAGCGACCGGAAGCAGAGCCGGGACGGCGCAACAGGAGGTGGAGCCAGAGCCAGGCGAGGCGGGGCTGGAGGCGGAACCGGCCGGCTAGAGGCGATGGTGGCGGAGGATCCCGAGAGAGGAGAGGGAGAGGCGAGAGAGAGTGGGGGAGAGGATAAGGGTTAGAGGCGGCGGTAGAGGGGTGGTGTCGGTGGAGTAGAGTCGGCTGGGGTTTTTAGGGTTAGGAGGTGTTAGCCGGTTAGAATTAGGGGGTTGAGTTAGTAGTTAGGTAGGTAATTAGGGGTTTAGTCGGTTTGGTTCGGGTTTTACCGAGTAGGTTAGATTAGGGGTAGGGTTAGTTGGTTTAGTAGTGATTAGAGTAGTATGTAAATAGGTGATTAGATATTAGGGTTAGAAATTAGGTGTATAATTTTTGGGTATAAGAGATTTAGGAATCGGTATAGTTAGTGTTTGTTCAGTTATTTAGAGTAAACCGTTGGTGTGCCAAGAGTATTGGTAGTCTTGTGCGCTCGAGTAGATCCTTGTAGGCGTGGCTGAGTGTAAGATCCGGTAGTAGTTTGTGTCGAGTGTAGAACGCGAGTTCGGCGATGTCGGCAGTAGATCGGGTTTAACCGTATGACGGTTTTTAGCGAGAGAGTGTTAACTGGGTCGGGTTCTGAAAAGTTTTGTTAAATTAAAACTGGCTAACATAGGAGTTGTATTAGCATTTTATACGCCTACTATCACTCAAACTCAACTAAGTAATTATTTGTATATTATGCGTGCTACCGCTTTGCTACAGAGGGCAAGCCAGAGCTGACAGGGAAGCTGATCAGAGATTCGTCGACGCCGACCTTTTCTACAATTCTGAAGGCAAGCTATCCTCTTGAATATAAATATAGTTATGCTAAATGTAAACCGTATATTGCTCTATCATATATGTATTGCATCAAAACTATTTCTCAAAATCAAATTGGATTGAGATGATGAGAAAGATAAGAGAACAGAGATGATGAGATGAGAATTACTAGGTGGGTAAAGGGGGCACTGGCAGGGGAAACGAGACGACGACGACGATGATGTGGCAAGAGGTGGGACCCCTTTACATATGGTTATAATATAAGGATGAACAAAACTCTTACTCGGTCGGAAGCCGTAAATTCAGTGCCAACCATTTTCCCGTTTCGATGGGCAGAAAATGCTACCTTGTTATGTAATTAAGTTCTCCACAACGGGTCACAATGGAGTATTGGGCACGGAAGAGAGCCGCCCCAAGGTGGAGTGTTGGGCACGGACGAGAGCCGTCTCAACCAACATTACTAGAACTCGGTGTGTGACGAGGTCAACACCGTGACTAAATCAACACCGACGAAAAGTAATGGGTGGAGACATAATCACGTAACCTGGAAAAACGTTCTGTATTCTGAACTTGAAATCGCATCAAAGGAAATGCGATGGACCCAACTCAGAGAGAGTTCAGAGTAGCTATGGGTAAAGTGGTACAAGCCTGCGCAGTGCTATATCAAATCATGAATTCATGCCAGTCTCCTGGATTGGAGTCTACGGGAACCGGAGTCTTTCTTCTTTCCGAGTGACTAGTAGTGTTTTCAGAATTAAAATTGCCACCTAATGTTTTAATGAGTATTTTCAGAAAGAGATGATTTAGAAATTGTGTTAACCAGCAGAGATCAGTCATGCAGTGCACCTTTTGCTATTAATTCTTGCTGAGTACTTTTGTACTCAACCTTGTTAGTATTATCCTTTGTTAGATTCTAGTCCAGCCGGGAGCTATCCCGAGTGGAACGAAGGACTTGCAGGTACCGATGCAGCTGCAGGAGCAGAAGGCACCGACTGCGAGGACTTTAGCGAGATGGACACTATCTTTAACTCGTGGGCGAATAGGAGGGCGGTATTTCAGAGCAGTATGCAGAAGCGGAGAAGCTCTCTTTTGTGTTTGTGTAGTATTTGTATTAAGAACCATAGCCTGTTTGGCTACTACTATAATAAAGATATACAGTTTCTATTTTATTATTCTGCTGCGCAACTCTGATAAAAAGCTTGCTATTCGTCGGAGCGGTGTTCTACTGGACAAATAAATAGTAATCCGTGTGCCTAAATGTGATTACTCTACCGGTAACAATATGGGGCGTCACAAGAACACAGCGTAGAACAGTGGGGCCACCCGGCGCCTTGTCTGTGTTGCAGAATACAACTTAGATTCGTACACGTATTTGATTATGCGTTCAAAAGCCTCGGTCAACTTGGTCCTTGTGAGGAATATCGAGCATACAGGAATAGGAGTGACAAACAAAGCTGATCAGAAGTGAAACGAAGTTGATTAGAGAAGATAAGAAGGAGATCGACGGCCACGCATGCCAAGTGAGATAGGTAAAATTTTGAGAAAAGACGGGGTGCCGACGTGGTGGGCGCCCACGGGGTCGCGGTTTCTGGGAGATCGTCCTTATCTGCAGCCTGCAGTTTTCTCCTGTCTTCTTTAGTCCCCGGAAGGATAAAGCCGCCGCCGGTGTGAGATGGATTCCTCGGCGCAGCCGCCGCTGCCGCCGGATTTCCTCCGATTACGACCGACTGCACGAGCAGTTTGGTTTTTTTGCCCCTCTACGCACTAGAACAGAATAACAAACTGATATGGCTCTTTCACGGCCGAGCTGAGGTCGCCCTGCCGCCGTCGCGTTACGCATGCAGACGCAGCGATCATTCGGTGGTCGGTTTTTGTTCCCGCGGCCACAGCAGCTTCGATGCAAGGATATATAGCTTCTGCAATAGCACGTGGTAAAAAATCGAAAGATCATGCATGTAAACCAACTCTTTGCTTGTTGCCTTGTTGGGAGATGATCGGCGAACAAAATTAATAGAAGCAAACCATGGCTTGCTTGGCTATATCTTCAAGTGCAGCGCATTTAAGTTGATCCTACGTATAATGTAGGTATACAGCTAGCTAGGAATAGCGTGCATTTTTTTTTCCATGAAGGACCGGGGAGGGAGTCGACCAATCTTCAGTTATTTCTCTGTTCGCCGCCAAAAACTGAGTAACGAAAGGTCTGCTATACAGTAGTATAGCTAAGGGGTAATTTGTTGTATGTTATTGAATAACTTTAAATATTTGTTATTATATAAAGAAAATGAATATGTGGTGGTGAGTCTGTCATCTATAACTGTTAGAGCTGATTGGATCTTTTGTGGATAGATATGTACGCATGCATAAGTTACTCGAAGGATCTTATGTGCATAATTAAATTATTTGCACGGGTGGCTTGTGATAAGATTATATGTGGTTTGTTGATTAAATGTAAATTATGTATGAAACTTTCATCCGTAGGACAATTGCTCTTATGGATACTGATTTTGTAAGTTAATAACTTATATTATGCTTATTTGAAAACAGTTGTAACACACGGGCACTCGGCTAGTTTTCATAATATACCATTGGTGTCTCACTGACATGCCAACCTCACAATAAGTGATATATTATGAATCATATAATTATTCAATAACATGTTTTAGATTTTTCTCTATAACTAACACGCTTTATGGTAGACAAAACTAGACCTAGGGCTTAGGTGGTGTTTTTTCAGGCCAGCCCGATGCCTAGTTAGTACGGTAGAGTCTAAACATGGTATAAACGGTAGACCAAGCTGAATCTGAGAAAACGACCCGACGGGTGGCACTCTCAGCTCTAGCCAAAACTAGCGCAATACTGAACTAGACGACCGGCAACAAAGCAACATCACTGCGCCAGTAGAATAAGAGCTCGAAAGAACAAAAGTACTTTGCCTATTTAATAAGCTTCCATAAAGACCCTATTTTTAACCATTTTCCTAATGTTGCAAGCAAAGTATCATGTTTGTTCCAGGTTTTGTGAAAACTGGCGGCATTATTATGAATTTACGATCGACGATGCGGTGACCATGTCTACCTGCTCCCAAAACCAATAACGCACCGTTGTGGGCTCGCGGCTGACTGAATCATCTCAAAGCACCAATTATTATTATTATTATTCAGTGCCCGGTTGCTATTTGGGAATTGGGACGTACGTATGCAGCTGCATACGACTTTCTCCATACACAGATTTTACTCGTTTATGTGAATCCAGGGGCCTGATTATGCATGCATGCCTGTCGTACTCGAGTGGGTTGAAACCTGAAACAACTCCTCAAAAAAATTTGAGGACTTTCTGAATTCTTTACATGCCCTGCCAAACTCCATTCCCAATAGGCCATTTTGTTTCCCCGTGCAGATGTACTTTGATTTTGTGACGTCCCGTTTTTCGGATAGTAAATAGTGTCAATTATTTAAATTTAATTTTTATTGATTTTTGTTTCATCGTTTAAATTCCAAAACTCCGAGCATCCTTTAAGCTTGCGTTTGTGTTTCAAACCTCCATTCAAATTTCAAATTTCAAATTCAATTCGTCCTTTTCATATGTTGAAACCTCTCTCAAAATTTTGCCACCCTTTTATTTTACTGGGCCAACTTTTTTCGGCCCACCTATTTTTCTCCCACTCCCCGTTTTCCCGGCCGACCCACCTCCTTTTCTCCCCCACCGGCCGACGGTTTCCTACTGTCTTTCTTTTTCCACCGGCCCAACCAAACTCCCGGCCCAACCGATTTCCTCGGCCCACGACCCGCTCTCCTTATCTCTTTCTCTCTCCCGTCTCTCTCTCGCGTCGCTCACCGTCTCTCCCCTCCCTTATCGCCTCGCCTCTGCCGAATCGCCGTCGCCTCGCCCACATCGCCTTCCCCATTTCGCCTCCTCTCCCGTCGCCGCATCACCTTCTCCCCGTCTCCTCCCGCGTGCGCCGCCTCCGCCCGCCGTCCTTCTCCTTTCGGCCCGGCTCCATTTCCCCCACCTTCTCCCCACTCGGCCCGGCCCACTGCAGCGTCGCCTCCATCTGCTCCACCAACTCCGCCTCCAACTGCTCCTCTGCAGCGCCACCCCCACCTCGGGTCGCCTCGCCACCGACTCCCTTGCGGCTCTGCCCATCCCGCCCGACGTCAGGTGCCGTCCTCGCCATCCCCGCACAAGCCTCCGACCGGTCCAAGGGGTGAAGCGCCGAGTCAATGACCGCATCGACCGGTCCACCGCCTGCTCCGTCGTCCCGTCGTCCTCGCAAGCATGGGCCGCCACTCCGTCGCCCATACCGGCTCCGCCGTCGCCCATGCCGCCGACATCATCACCTCCGTCCCCCCCTCTTTACCGGCTATAAAAGGGCCCCGACGCCCTCTACCTCCCCCGTCTCCTCCCTCTCCCCCCGGGTAAGTCCCTCAGAGCCGATCTTGGCTTCCTTCTCCCCTCCAGTTGAAGGCCCCCCCTTCTACTACCGCGCCGCCCCGTTGCTGCCTCGGCCCAGCCACCAGCTCCTGGAGCTCCTCCCCGGCGCAATCGTGCCTCCCCAACCACCGAGGACCACCATCGCCGAGGTCCCCTCCCCGCACCGATCCAGCTCCGTCACCAACCTCCTCCGGTGCTCCACCGCCTCCACCATCGCTCGGTAAGCTTCCCCTCTCTTTCCCAACGCCGAGCTTGCATCCCCCTGTCAGACCGGCCCTAGAGCCCCTTCTCCCTCTCTGTGAGCCATCCCAACCCTGCCCTCTCGGCCGACTGCTCCCCTGAGGATCCAAAACAGACAACAATAGTGATGTTTGAGTGTTGATCAGTAGCAATAATCTTCTGTATCAGTAATTGAGTTATTGTTGTGAATGGTTGCCTCATCAGTTGAAGGCTTGATTGATAGAGCAGTAGGTTGAGTTTGGCAATTTGAAGTATCAGTGGCTATGTCAAGATTGATTTTCAGTGTGAGGGTTGTGCATTGCTTCTCCAATTATTGATTGTTGATTCATGATTATCGGTATTGATGTCAATAATGTGTGTTTTATATTTGATGTATGTGTGAAATCCGGCAATTGGAATCCTTTGATAATGAATTGTTGTAATTGATTTTTGATCATCAGTTTGGCAGTGAGTGTAGTATTTTGTAAGTAGCATTTTGATTAATCTGTGTGTGTTATGTTATTTTGGAATTTCTGTCGATTGAGTTGTTGTGTCGTAGAAATTAAGATCAATCGTTATCCATCGGTTTCATTTGTCAAAGTTTGATTCGTAGTCGCTTCCCTAGATCGTAGCAGTAGCATTGAGGTTACAATCATTTCGACAATTGAGAAATATTGCAATAGGATAGTAGGATGTTTTGCTGGTAGTAATTTGATTATTGATTAATTGTCTATGGTTACGAATCACCAGTATAAGTGTTTTGGCAGTAATTTGAATGATTGCTTATGATCCTGATTATTGGGGATAGCTTTAATCTTCAGTAGCAGTATTGTCTATTGGATTTGTTAATCAATTGTTAGTTGTTGGTTAGTGTTTCGTCAGTAGGTCAATGATTGTTGGAAATAATGATATTTGGTGAAAGCTGGAAGTATTGATTTGATTACTTTATCAATTCGTATTGTTTGGAAATGATTTGTGGTTTGGCAATAGAATATGTGTCTTGATTTGGTAGTAGGTTGTAGTAGTAGGTTGAGTAGCTAGCAATTGAATTGTTGAGTATTATCTGGCGTTGAGTTTGGTATTGAATTGCCATTGGATTTTGTGTCGATCGAGTATTCTAGATTGGTATAGAACCTGTAATTAAGTTGCTTTGTCGCCTGTAGTGGTATAGTCTTGCAGTCTTCCAAATCCGCAGTAGAGCATTCCGGTAAAAGCTCATTCGACCTTACCCTCCTTTGTATCCTCCCCCCGGGCAGAAATTCTCTGTCATTCCTCCTTTCGCCCAGCTGGACGTTTGACTCTGTCAACCCTTCCAATGTCGCCCAAACCCTTCTCTCAAGCTCGTCCTCCGTAATCTTTCTGAGGCTCTCGTGTTTTATTTGGTCTTTTGTGTTCTTTGGATTTATTTGGTTTTCGATCATTATTGCGTAATTAGAAATCGAAGTCCAGAAGAATCGACGGCTCAAGTAGATCCAAGATTCAAGCAAAGACGCCGACCAAGACTTCGAACCCCTCTAATCAGCCTTTGAATAAGATCAAGGCCACGGTAAAATAGTCCAGGCGAGTCAACACTTTGATCATATTGATCTCACACTTTATGCAAATTATATTCTTTTAAATATCAAAATGCATGCTTTAATTTCTAGGCAAATGTATGTCAAACACCTTAAGGTGGTTAAATGCTTATTTGATGAGTTAATAATAATTACACCATGTCCTTGATATTTGAACTCCCAATATACTTGTCACCCTAGTAAATATATGGTAACTTACTAGTTATAGGTCGTACTTAAACGTCATGCTATACTTGTTTAAGTACAGGGGTATTACTACCCCAAATCATCATTCCTTTAATCATCGTCAATTGTTTTGGACAGTCATTGTGGAGAATGACTGAATTGGTTGTGGTAATTTATTTTATATTTCTCCAAAACTCTAAAAACTTGCTAATACCCATCTGGGCGGATGGTATGCTGGAGGGTAAATGGTTGGGTGCTAATGTAGCCCAGGATATTTTTGTGGATAGCATGTGGTAAGAACCGCTTAGATAACTTTAAGGACTTAATCCTGTGATATCCTCCAATTGTAAAACAGTACAACCACAAGTCTATAATGGTGTCGACCTGGCTAACTAATTGGTGTCCACCGGCATGAGTTGCACCATTGGAGGGACGCCCCTTCACCGGGAGCCCACGAGGCTACGGGTTGGGGTATACGACTTGCGGATCCTAGGCGTAAGTCGCACGACGCAAGAGAGGGTCTGGGTAAGTGGTTGCCGGATCCTAGTACCGTAAACCCTACTCAGGTGAAACCTTAGCGGGTGTAGCAAATACCGAGGGATGCCTTGTAAAGGCCTTGTGATAATCTCCCCTTGATTCATATGTCCAAGGAAACGTGTGTACATATCAAGCTGATTATCTCTTGTGGGTAAAGATGTACAATCTCTGCAGATAATAAAAATTATTCGAACAGCTGTACCCACGGTCAAGGGCGGGCATGCGGAGCTCATAAGAGTTAGTTCTATTTTGAAAACTTTTGTGGATGGGATGAAAATGTGCAGGGCTCACCTAGCCCTTGATTTGGATTTTTTATGGGTATTCTTACCCAGCGTTGGTAATAGATGGGTATGACCACCAACAAAAATATAAGCATGAAGGTGGAGGTAGCCTCTGCTTTTATTAATTATTGCACAATTAATCTCTTTAAAAATGCAATTTGGTTAAAATGCTAAGTGATAGGACTTTCTAATATTTGTATTTACAAATGCTACTTTACGCAAATAAAAGAACCCGAGCCATCCTTGTTACACCTTGCATGTATATTATTGCATCTGTATGTGTTGCCTCGTGAGCACGGTAGTTGTGCTGATCCTCGCTCTTTCCCCAAACCCTCAGAAACAGGAACCCTAGAGCATCGATCGCAACAAGGATCCGTAAGTCCAAGACCTGTGAATCGTTGAAGCGTAGTTTAGTCCTTAGCTGTTCTAGTCTCACCCCAGTCTAGCTGACTCCGTCGGTTCTTGTGTGCCTCCTATATCGTCCGAGGTTTTTGGATAATATCGGGCGTACACGGATTCCCAGTCACTTGCCAGCGGTAAGATGTGTCCTCACCCTTTTGCTTCCGTTGCTGCTTCCGTTATCTTTTGTAATGTATTCATTTGGCCTGTTCGGCCTTTATTGTAAAAATTGGCCCGAAGCGGTCTATGTAAACTCTGATGTGTAAATTAATGAATGAAATGATTTTACGCCATGTATGGTTTGATTTAGCATTGTGCCTGTGAAGTGCTATCTACTGATCCATGGAATAACACAGTGATTTCACAGAGGATCCAGAATCGAAAATCTAGGGTCCCACAGATTTTCTTTCCCTGTCAAGTATGACAATCAATTCAGCATGATGTGAACAGATGAATAGATATACAGGCATTATGCAGCATACGTCAGTTTATAACTTATAATTATGGGAGCTTTGCACCATTCAGCTAATACAATGGGCTACACAAAGTCGACCTAGTTTTTTTTAATGTCGACCTAGTATATGTGGAAGTTCGCAAAGGTTAGGCCTCTCCTTATAGAAATAAGGGGTATACGGGGACTATGTGACATCATATTTACCCATAATAAAATTACAGATAAAAGATAAAATGAGGATTATTAGATCCTCGTCATCTAACCCCGACTTCAAGTGAAAGTAACTTACTTGGTGAAGGTTTAGTAAATGGTCTTACGACCATGAAAATGTCGTAGAACAATAGTCGAAGGAAGAACTCTTGATATTTGAATGCTACTTTGACCAGAATTTGTTTGGTCAAGAAGGTTACTTACAACTATCAAAAGTCATAAGAACCCCTACAAGCGTGTAGTAGTCGTAGTAGAGGCGATTGGAGAAAAACCCTTAGATTGATACTTCCTTTGACCGGAAAGACTTGGTCGGAGAGTAATTTTACTTGGAGATGATAAAACAAACATAACTTTCTCGAGCAGGACCGTCTGGGAATTGCAAGCGATCTCTGATCTGTTGATGAGGCGGTTCCGAAGTGATCGCAGCCGTGAAGATTGTTTACAACTTAAAAGTCGTAAAACCCCTACGGCCGTGCGGTGGTCGTAGCGAGAATCGGAGAAAAAGCCTTTCGATTGATACTTCCTTCGACCGAAATACTTGGTCAAGAATGTAATTTTGCTTGGGGGTGACGATCGCACCTAATTTTTCTCGAGCGGACCATCAGGGAATTGCAGCAGGCTCTCGGACTTGTCAGATGAAGCGGTTCGGCGGTACAACCATCTATCATAGACCTATAGCGGGGACGGTTTAGAAGCGGCGGAGATCGTCTTGATTATAAAAACTTACGGGAGGTAGACTTGGATTTTACTTTTCCCCAAATCACTCCATTGTTCTTGAGCTCTTGCTTTCTCGAGTCTTCGACTAGGTTTCATCTTCTCGCCGCCAACCCAATCAAAAAAACTGCTTGCTACGGCGAAATGGCCAAGAGAGTTTACGAATGGGAGGAATCGGAGATGGATGCGGCTAAGATCAAGATCTTGGTCGATCTCGGGAAGATCGAGAAGGCTCGGTGAAGTGGATTCGGCTATCAGGCGGCATTGGCCATCGGGGAAAATGGGCAAATCCGTCTTCCAAGCGTATTGTGAGTCGCGGCCGATTACACCGCCGCCCCTTTCTTACAGTAGTACTCGAACACTTTGGGGTGGGCCGGTGAACTTAGGTCCCAATTCCATTACCATGTTGAGTGTGTTCGTGTATACGTGCGGCGTGCACAGGGATTGGCGGATCTCGGTGTTCCAATATTATTATGGGATGGCTCGACAAGCGAATCGCCGAAGCTATGTCTGAAGCTCCACGACTCGAAGTCGAAGAGTACATTGAGCTTTACCGGTCTTCGTGGCGAGGTGGAGGAAGAGGTGGTTCTCTTGGAAGGTCACCTCTGAAGGCGACCTTTCTTTCGTGGGAAAGTCTTTGAAAAGAAATCTTCATGGGATTCAACCCTGAAGATATCAGTAGGATTAGCCCTTATATCCAAGCCATTAAGGACTTGAAGGAAGAAGGGTGGCCGGATGGCATGTGGTGAAGGATTTCATCACCGCAGAATCGATCCTCTGAAGAAGCGAGCATCTCCTATGTGGAGGTACTCGGGAGAGGAGACCCCACGGAGACTACGAGGAGGGTAAGCAATTGTCGACTTAGTTCTCTGTTTGGTTTTCCCAACCTTGTCTAATATTTTTATCTGTTTACGAGATCTTTCCGCAGTGAGGTTGACTCAGTCGGACTCATCTGTGAGAAGTCCCCGCCACTCAGGCGGTTCCTCAAATCATTGCGGCTTTGTCCGCGAGATGAAAGGATAGGCGCCTAAAGGTAATCAAAAGTCGATTCTTTCTTTAGGACTTTATAGTCGTAGAAGATACTTACGACTAATGGTGATCGTAGAATATCTTACGATCAATAAAAAGTCGTAGAAAAACTTACGACTTGGTACTAGTCGTAAGAAAAACTTACGACTAATTAGTGATTCTTCTTTTTACATTTTGCTTTACGAGAAAGTAGGCATGGAAAATCGCCGGAGACGACAAAGAAGTCGTTCGATGACTATTGGTATTTGGGTTGTCGAAAGACAAAGACTCGGCTCCTCCCTCGAAGAGGCGTCGACTTGTAAAATCTGCAGAGCAAGGGGAGCAAGTTCGAGTTCGGTCTTTCGACCAAACCTCTACAAGGCTGCGGCGGTGTGAGTTATATCTGGCCGAGCGCGGTAGTCGGCCGAGGAGGTTGAAGCAGTTGAACCTCTCAGCGCAAACCTCGCAAGGCTAAGGTACCCTTCTATTATGACACGGAATCTTTCGCGATTGGTGCCACTCCTAGTTTTATTAAACAAGCTGGAAAGGAGAAGCTGGAAGGATTTTATGTCTTTTATGAAGGGCGATCTTGCATCGGCACAACACCTGCAGCGAGGCGATCTTTATACGGAATGGTCGAGACACCTCTCGTCCATCCGGAAGATCGAGAAAACGAGCTCGGTTCTGTTCAAACTCTGACAGGCGTGGTCGTGGTGAGCCAAATGTTGAACCTCGACCGGGCGTGGTCGTGGAGAAGAAGAGGTCCTCCGTTGGGAGGATTGCTCCAAAATTCTGGTTAAGACCGAGTGCAGAGTATGTGAAATGTCTTGAAGTGTAAGAAGGACATTTACCTTTTTCTTTTCACAACTTTGATTTGCTTTTCTTTATTTGATCAGACTCCTTGACCCAGGGAATGCTTGTGAGAAGTCCATTGCTATCCCTTGACTCTTGGAGAGGTAGCAGCGGAGGTGGTCGAAGCATCACCCTTGGCCCGGTGGCGATGAAGTCGAGACTCTCGAGTGTCTCCACATCTGCTGAAGTCGTAACTCGACTCTTGAGGTGGCGGTATTATTTTGTTGTGGCGCTCGACTCTTGAAGTCGTAGAAACAACGAGAGGCATTGTGGAAGCCTCTGGTCAAGGTGGTGACCGACTGCGCACCGCTTCTGGGAAGGAAATCGTGGGGCGTTCCTTCCCTACCCAAAGAGAAATCACGAGAACCGGAAGGAGAAAATTTCAACACGTGGTGACTTCTTTGGGCTGCCTCCGTCGTAGGGTCTTACCTTACAAATCTCGTGACCGAGTCCCCATCCCAAAGATATTCCCAATACGGATAATACTTTTGACAGCGCCTCGAGAAGGTGTGGTGGGACAAAGTCGCGAGGATAGATAAGCTGCGACACCGGACCTTGTATATTCAATTTTGCTAGAGCGACTATGAATGTAAGTATCTTGAATACTTATATATGTGGCTTTCCTTCACTTCTCCACTGTTCTCTTTTTGCGAAAGCTCGGAGCAAATTCTTGTTGTCGGTGAGTATCATCGACAACTTTTAAACTAAGACGGGAGAAAGAGCTACTCTGCGAGGCGGAGAGGTGGTAAGTCACTTATCATCCATAGTTGTTTTCAACTTAAATACTCGTATAATGTCTTACGAGAATAGTCATGGAAGAAATTCATGACAAAGGATTAGTCGAAGAAAAATTTACGACTACTTACGACGAGATAGTGGTCATAGAAAGACTTACAACCATTCGTAGTCGCGAGAAAAACTTACGACTAGGTCGGTGGTTGTAGAAGTACTCACAACCATTGGTGATTTTTATCTCCGTCTACGTCCTTTGTAGGTTAAGCGGTGATTCAAAGACCTTAGCCGATTCGCTCGACTATGAAAAAGAGAGTCGAGGAGGCTAAGGAATGAAGTATTAACCTCTCGGATAGACTTGAGAGGTTGTCTACATCTAAGAAATTGCGGAAAAATAAGCGAGAAGTCTTGAACTTAAGACTGTTTTTGAGTTTTAACCTTTACCTAACTCTCATTTCTTCTTGAGATAAAGAAAATGAGATGAAGAAACTCGGTTGAAGTTGGAGACAAATCTTTGGTCATTCAGGAGTTTTCCGCATTAGCAAGAATAAGGATCAAGAACTTGAGGTTACGAGAACTCAAATGTGAGTAAGTAACTCTTTACTGTTGTCCTTTTGAGTGTTTTCCTTTTTAATGTCAATTCCTTGTTGAAATTGCGCCCAATTGAGAATCCTTGAAATTTGAAATCCAAGCAAAGACCTTGATCTACAAATATCTTTGTGTTATGTTCCTCTAGAAGTATTTTTGTTTGGCCGGTATTATTCTTTTCGGAACAAGTGGTGAGAACAAAAGCTTCATGAGGCTTCGACTTGTACCCAGCAGAGATGGAGTCGATGAAGACTAGTCTTCAAGGCAACATCACTCTCTGAACAATGTGTAGTGAGCTACATTACGAGGAAAAACTCCTCGAGAAGATACTATATTTGCTCACACAAGTACTATTGGAGAACAAGTCGGAAAATTGCAAGAAATGGTGACCACTGAAGGCTAATCAAATTTGAATCAATAAGGGAGGCGATCGAGGCTTTTGTAAGATACGCTTTGGCGAAACTTAAAGCTCAAGATCCCCTTAATGTTAAACCAATCGAAGCCGACTTGATTGTCTGAATCGAGAGGCAAGTCGTCGATTGTGGAAATCTGATCGATTGGCAAAAAGGTGGCGGAGGAAATGCGGCTAGGCTCTCCCCTTGAGTAATCTTGTAACTACTTTGTAAAGCGGACAATTTTGTTGATGAGTAATATATGATCCGCCTTATTTCACGAAAATCATCTTGTCGAGTAGTTAGTAACTCAAAAGATAATAAGCGAATGAAAGGCGAATGAAAGACTAAGAATTGAAGTCAAATTAATAACTTTATCCTAGCCCTCGACTATTTGTTTAGATTGTTTAGACAATCTAAATAAATAGTGTTTGAAACAGGTTTACGAAAACAAAGAGAGGTTTATTTAACTTATAGCTTTTGTTACGGTTGTCAAGCCTTTGGTCGAAAGAGTAAAAGCGACTCGACACTAGGAAGTTCCTTCTAGTGGCGGGACCACGTCGCGAGAAAGGAAAGGCCGACTAGGTGATGTTTTCATTTCCGACTAGTTTAATCGAACCAAGAACGACAACTTGAGTTAAGCAGGCGTCTTAGAGGACTTTAGTAATTCGTTCGTCCTTTTTGGTGGACTTGATAAGTCTTTTCGATAGCAAAAGTAGGAGGCGGCGGCGCTAGGAAGTTTCCTTCTAGTGGCGAGGACCACATGCGAGGAGGAAAGACTTGACTAGGTGTGTTTCTTCCTTGACCAGTTAAAACAAATCGAGTACATCAAGGTGGTCGAACAAATGTAAGAAAGTGTACTCTACTTAGAATATTTTTGAATTAGTGAAAAAATAGACTAAGATTGAGAGAGTTGGCTTTGAGAACATTTATTGGATAGAACCGGGCTCTTTGTCTTGGCGGCAAAAATGAGTAACGAGTCAATGCTTGGAAATTCCTTCTAGTGGGCGAACCACATGCGAGAGAGGAGAAATTTCGTCGGATAGCGTTTCTCGCTTTTGGCGGTGTAAAGAAAGCTGGTGCTTTCATATCATAGTCGAAAGATTAAAAAGCACTACTCGAAAATAAGGCAAAAAAGGTAGAAAGAACACGGACTTTTATTGCACGAGGCTGGTCACACATAGAATTTGCGTGGCGGGTCGATGTTCCAAGAGTTTGAGAGAACACATCCATCTTCCATTGCTAGTCGTGCAGATTTCGCTGGAGAGTTACCGACCCTTTGTGTAAGGACCTTCCCATTTAGGGAAAGTTTATTCGATTAGACTTGGATTGGCGAGCCTCAATACCAAGTCACTCTACAAAGGTGCGAGGTTGGACCTTACGATTATAGTATCTGCGGGGCTTGTTGGTAGGCGCAGAGCGGATTAAGGCTAGGTTTCTCCTCTCTTGAGTAGGTTAATGTCATCTGCTCGAAGTTGTTCTGATCCGAGTTGTTGAAGGTTTCAACTCGTGTCGACCGCAATTTTAGCTCGGAGGAAGCATGGCCGGCTCCAAAAACTAGAAAAAATGGTGTTTCTCTGTTGCTCATTGGTGGTCGTCTGAGCGCCCATAATATGGAGGGTAATTCTTGTACCCAAGCCCAGGCGCTTAACAAGTGGTCGAAGACTCGAGTTTTAATTCCTCGCATTATTTGGCGTTTGCGTTCGTACCGCCCCATTGCTTTGGGGATGTGCAGCGAAGCATAGCATAACTTGGTACCCAACTCGTCATAAAATTCACGAAATTTTGCACTTGCGTGTTTACCATTATGCGTAATTATCAGACTCGGAACTCCAAATCGACTAATTCGCTTCTCATCATGAACCTTTTCTTTGCTTAGTTGTTATCGATTCTGAGTTGAGCTTGATCCATTTGTGAGCGTGTCAATAGCCACAAAAGGAATTGAAACCTCACGGAGCTTTGGGAAGCGGTCCTAGGATATCAAGCCCCAGTGCAAAAGGCCAAGAAAGAGGTATTGTTTGTAATGCTTGGTGGTTGGTGTATCTGTCTACCATGGAATTGTACTTTGGACACACTTTTAACCACCTCCATAGCATCGTCGATGGTCAGTAGGCAAGTAAAAACCTTGTCGAAAGGCTTTACCAACCAATGTTACTCGTAGGAGGCATCGTCCCACGAGATGCCCTTTGTATATCGTGAAGGAGTGTTATTCCCGTTTGCGGAATGCATCGCATGAGTATCCCTTAGGTTCCTCGTTTATAGAGGACTCCTTCAACCAAAGTATACATTTTGGCTTTTCGGGATAATCGATCGCCTCAAGATCATCTTGGTCTGGAACCCTTGCAAAGATACTCGTAGATGGGAGTCATCCGGTATCCTCGTAATCTAATGAGGCCATCTCAAGAGGAGGTGTCTACGGTTCTTCGACCAGAGGCGGTTTTTGAGTTGCTCCAAGAAAACTCCTTTTGGTATTATGGATCGGGAAGAAGCCATCCGAGCAAGTTGGTCTGCGAGAAATTATCCTTCGAGGATAAATTGTACCTCGAAACCTAAAAATGTTTTTCTAGCTTACGTGCTTCGATAAGTACCGAGCCATTGTTGAGTTAGAGCATTGGTACTCTTTCCCAATTTGATTCACGACTAGTTGAGAGTCTCCTCTCACGAGTAGTCGACGAATCGAGAGTGCTTCGCACTCGTATGCCGACTAGCAAACCGTGATTACGCCACATTGTTAGTGGCACGAAAGTTTAATTGTATGGCATACTTTAAGGTTTCTCGGTAGGAGATACCAGACCACTCCGACCAGAGCCACTTAAAGTAAGTGACCGTCAAAGTACATCATCCATTGGTCGTGGGAATCGTCTTTCGGGATCCCGAGCAGTTGAGATTTGTCCATTTCGACAAAGTCCGCCAAGATCTGGGATTTTATGGCCGTTCGGGACACGAAATGGAGGTCGAACTCCCAAGTTCGGTGACCATTTTGCCATGCGTCCCATTGTTTCCTTATTATGGAGGATTGCTCCCAAAGGAAACTCGGGACAGCCGCAACTATTTTGTGCGCTGAAAATAATGCATGATTTCCTCGAAGACATGAGGAGGGCATATAGAAGTTTTTGAACACGAGGTAGCGCCTTAGGCCGTGTAAAACTTACGACGTAATAAACCGGTCGTTATGCGTTTTCCGTTCTACGACCGATCTTGCGCTTTTTGCTGTGGCGTGGCGACTAGGTAAATTAAGAGCGTCTCTTACGGCTTTGGAGAAACCGCAGGAGCACTCGAAGATACCTCTTGACATCCTCAAAGGCAATGTTTGCCTCGTTCGACCACTCAAAACCTTCATGTCTCTGAGAAGTTTAAAGAAAGGTAGTCCTTTTCTCCTAGTCGTGCGATGAAACGACTTAAAGCCGCCATGCACCCAAAGTGAGTTTGGACTTCCTTTTTGTGTTTGGAGGTCGATCGGAGGATGGCCTTTTATTTTTAGGATTTGCTTGATTCCTCGTTCGGATACTAGGAATCCAAGCAATTTTCTGAAGAAATTCCAAACACACACTTCTCTCGGATTAAGTTTTAAATGGTGCTTTACGAGGTTGTCGAATGTTTCTTGTAGGTCGATGATATGATTAAGTCTCTTAATGCTTTTTACGACTAGGTCATCAACATAGGCTTCAAATTCGGCCTAATTGAGATGAAAAGTCGATTGCATTAAGCGTTGAAAAAAGCACAGGCATTCTTTAGACCAAATGGCATTTTGATATAACAAAAGGTACCAAATGGAGTAATGAATGCGGTCTTCTCTTCATCGTTTAGACACATATTGATCGGTGATATCCGAATATGCATCTAAAAACTTAATATTTCACAACCCGCAGAGAATCAACCGGTGATCAATACGAGGTAAAGGGAAATCATCTTTTGGACAAGCTTTATTAAGATCGGTAAAGTCACGCTTTATCGCCATTTGCCGTTTGACTTTTTGACCATTCTGAGGTTAGCCAACCACTGGGTGATTGACTTCTCTTATAAAGCACGCCTTAAGTAGCTTATCAATTACGATTTAATAGCATCTCGTCGATCGGGGGCAAATCTCCGTAATTTTTGTTTTCTGGTACTTTATCGGTAGTAAAGCTAGCACGTGCTCGATCACCTCCACAGGGACTCGGGCATGTCGGATGCTTGCCACGCGAAGACATCTGCGTTAGCTCGGAGGAAGGTAATGAGGGCGTCTTCCTATTTGGGATCGGAAGTCTCCCCAATGCGAGCAGTCTTGAGGTTTCTCTGCGTCGGAGGAACCTCTTTGACTTGGTCGTTCGGCTTTGGTGCGACTTTAGGCTTCGACTTGCTAGTCGAAGGTGACTTTCATCTCGAGTTGGTATTTGACCAACCATCTCGAGGATCGACTTCATGACTATCGCCATCTTTTGTCACATTGAATTGTGATCACTCCTTTGGGACTGGCATCTTAAGACATTGATACCCATAATGAGTAGCCATTAAGAATTTTGCCAAAGTTGGTCGTCCGAGTATGGCGTTATATGCCGATCGAAATCGACCACATCAAAGGAGACTTTCTCAATCTGAAATTACTTGGTGAGCCAAATGTTAAAGGAAGAGAAACTTGGCCAATGGGTTTGGTGAAGACCCGATGCGATTCCATGAAAGGAATATCGTCATCGCCTTACCTTTGTCCCGGTACTTGCATCTCGTCCGGGGCTTTAGTAAATAATATGTTTAAGAACTACCACCATCAACTAACACTCGATTGACCGACGGTTGTTGATGGTGGGTTCATTCACAATCGAAATCGACTGATCGACTCATAGTGATCGGACATCGTCCTTCTCAAAAGAGATGGTAACTTCCGACCACTTGGTAATTTATTGACAAGAGGAGTATGTATGGAATTTACCTCTCGTCCGTGACTTTAAGTTGTCGTTTGAGTCGTATGCCGATGATCCTCCATAGATATGCTCAACGGTATGGTGCGGATCTTGGAATGGCATCTCCTCATCATCGGCGACTTTTGACCACTCGTATGTCCTACCCGCCGAGAGTAGGGAGCGGTGCTTTCTTGTTGTAGTAGTCCTCGAGCTTTCTTTGGAAAACTTCGGCAATTCGGAGGTCATGTCCTTCCTTTTTATGAAAGGGACACCATCTTGGTTTGTCGTTCCTACGATCGGTAGCTTACCTTTGCCTTGATCGGGGTTCGACTTGGTGGTTTGGGGCTCTCTATCTTTTACGGCTAAGACCTCCTTGAAACCACTAGTTTGTGGTTTTGACTTTTATTTTCTTCTTGGACTTTTTGCTTTTTGTCCTTACCAACCTCACGGCTCTCTAAGAGCGTGTGTTTCTCGATCGATAGTGTTATTCCACTCATTGCCTCGAAGCGATTGCATATCGATCGGCCATCTCAAAAGCTCGGAGCGGTGTTGGGAGGATTTAAAGCAATATCCTCTCGTTATTCTTCTACTACGGACTCCTTGCTTAAAAGCCACGATCACAGAGGAGTCGAAATTTCCGAATTGAGTTCTGAACGACTAAAGCGTTTGATGAATTGGCGCAAAGTCTCGTTGTTGTTACTGTTTGATCGGTGCAAGTCGTCTTCCTTTCGGGCGGTTGTATGTGCCTTGGAAATTTGCCTGTAGAAGATCACGAGGTGTTGCCAAGAGTAGATCGACTCGAGTGGTTGGTTTAATAACCACGATCGGCGGATCCCGAAGCACGCTTGGAAGGTAATTCGCCATTCGTGCTCTCCTCCTCCTGCCGCCGGACAATTGTTGTATAGATCTGAAGAAACTTCGATGGGATTTTGAGATCCATCAAATTTCTCCATGTTCCTTTGGTCGAAAATGAGGTGGCGAATCGCTCGAAGGTCGGCGAAAATGCGGCATCCCGTAATTACTTCTTGGCGCCTTCTTTGTAGGAAAGAAGGGTTAATGTCGCGGTGATCGTATCTGACGATACCGACAGCAACAGTGATTACATTGTAGGTCTCGATTCTTGAGGAATACTCCTCGTAATCCACCCGTGTGAATTTCTTTGCCGGAGTAGTGATTGATCACCTCCTCGGAGGCTACTTGATCATCACCGATTGAAAAGTATTTCTCGAATAGGAGATCGATGTGACTTATGACCGTGTCGATTCCTACGCAGAAATATTCGATTGATCAGTAGTGAAGAAGTCGCATTACTACGACTACCGAATGTTGTTGACGAGGTACTTCGGTCTTGTCATCACGATTCGAAGCCTTTGCGCAATCTCCTCGACAAAGAGATCGTATCTGGCGCTCGAGCAAGCTCTTGATTGGGATTCTCAAGCAAGTCGTTGATGTCTGGAGTTCTTGTACCTCCGTGGATCGATATTGAATGCGCCCAGGCGAGTTCTTACAGGCTGCAATTTTCTTTCTTGGATGACCTCAAAATCCTCCCGTCGGATCTTTGAGGCCTTCTCGGTGGAGTGCGAGAATGTCGAGGATTTCTCTCGCGTTCATCAGTGTTGGTTCTCTCGTCGCGGTGGTTCCCTTGCCATTACTACGAGGAGGCGCAAAGGCGTGATCTTCGGGAGGGTTCTCATTTCGTCCTCCATGAGGTTGACTCGATTTGAGGAAGGGCGAAGACCTCCGTTGATGATTCTCACTTGCGCTTGAGGCCTCCCGCTTGAGGAGTGCTCGAGAGACACCATCTGGCGACTTGGAGTAATCCCCTCCGGTAGGGGAACTCAGGGTTATAATCGTCTCCGTCCGCAAATGAGATCTGCGGAGAGACAGTCGTATTGTAGGAAAAGCATGCTTGATCCCACTATCTGGAGTTACCCCGAGAGATAGGATCACAAGATCTTTGGTGGAGTCTGGAATGGTGGCTTCGGGACTTGTCTCACCAGTCGGACCGCCTTAAGGGAACTTGGACACTTAGAGGAAAAACTCTCATTGTGTCGTGAGTCCTCCCAGGTGCGGTTACGTCGGATTGACCCTTGTCCTTGGAGGAATTGGCTCCTCTGTTGGGCGTATCGTTGTGGGGATAAGGATCCTCCTCAACTCCATTGATGGGATGGTTTCTGGAGAATAATCTCGGAGGAACATCACCATCGTGGATGCATCACTCGGCTCGTAGTCTAAACCAAGCATCCATGTCGGCGTCTGCACAGACCGCCAAGTCAAACATGATCTTACAGAAACCTAAGACATTTGGTGTGGTCAAGCAAACTTCAGAGGCAAAGAGAAAGAGGCAAGCTTGAATACATGAACAAGGGGGCAAACAGTGTAAAGGCTGTGGTCTTTTAATGGGGACAAAGTTGGAGGAAAAAAAAGCTCTTAAACTCAAGGAGAGATCAGGTTCTCCTAACGGCGTGGCAGTCAGTGCAGAAGGGAGAAGCGGGGGGTTAGCACTGTTCTGGAAAAGGGTAGGTACGGTGAACTTACAAAACTTCGCCGATTGGGGCTGATTCTCACACGCAGTTATAAAAATAATATCACGACAGGTTAGGCAGAATTTGCAGTGCTCTCGGACCACTGCAGGTTCCTACCGTGTTTACAATCGTGGAGAAATATGCTACAGTGGTCTAAATATTACCAAAACAATGCTACAGGGTGCACTACAGTTAAAAGGCGACATGATACCCTCCTGGGCAGCGGCATGTATGCGCTATACAGTGATGTAAACGTTGCTGCACTATACCCAAAAACAGTGTAAACAATGACGTGATGCGCTCCCGGAACACGACATGTCTCCTCCCGCCTGCCACGGACGAGGAGTGCGGCAGGAAACGTGCTGTGCTCCTGATACACGATAAGAAATGCATATTATTTCAACAATAAAAGGCTAGTTTTGTTATTTCGTCTTGAGAAGCAGCCAAACGAGCGAAAACTCTTCTCATATTGACGTTCTCTCGTCATGTGGTGAATTGGGAAGCAAGGATTGGCGCTTCACTGACTTCTACGGGGAACCGCGTCGGGGACACGGAAAGGACAGTTGGTATAAATTAAGATTTCTCCGTGCGCAGCCTGATTTGCCTTGGTTGTGCACCGGAGATTTTAATGAAGTAATGGCTGCTGGTGATCACATTGGTGGAAATGGTCGGGAGGAATGGATGATGGCTGGGTTCAGGGAGGTGGTAGAATACTGTGGCCTTGTTGATTTCGGTTTCAGCGGTCTCCCGTACAGGAGGAGAATCGCAACGACAAGGTTCGTCTTGACCGAGCGCTGGGTGATGAGAAATTTGTTGAACTTATGGGAGAAACAGCGGTGCAACACATACAATTGGCAAAATCAGATCATTGCGCACTGTTGGTTTGTATCCGGGAATCAACAGGGTGTCCTGTCCAGGGGCAGCCGAGTTCAGGAGGTCACGCTCCTAAGCCTTTCAGATACGAGAATATATGGCAGAGGCATGAGGAGTATGAGCGGTTTGTGAACCAATCCTGGGACCCAGGTATCGGTGATCAAAGTTTGCAAAATATCTTTTCGTCCTTAACATCTTTCCAGGCGTCCTTCTGAACATGGATTAGGGACGTATTTGGTCCTGTTAAGAAGCACATCAGCAAACTCAGAACAGAACTGGAGGAGGAAAGAGGTAGCACTCTCTACCGTGGCCCAACTAGACGTCAGAATGGGGGATTGATTATACGACAGCTGGGCATCGGTTAGATCACGGCAGAACAGGATCCGAGCCCTAAAGAAAAATGACGGTTCCATGACATCGGTTTAGGAGGAGATGGAGCAGATGGCCGGTAGCTTTTATCAAGAGCTATTTGCAGCACAGGGGAACCTACAGCCGGAACTAGTATGTTCCGCGTAAGGTCACTCCGGATATGAATGAGATTTTGGACGAACATCTGACAGAAGAAGAGGCCGAGAAAGCCCGGGGTGGATGGATTCCCCGCTGGTTTCTTTGAGAAGCATTGGGGGCTGTTGAAGTACCGAAATTCGGTTCCTTTAAGGCCTTGTTTGGGTGGACCATAATCCCAACCCCCGAGAGTTCACACAATTTGGAGCGATCTCCCTTCGCAACGTGTCATATAAGATGTGTTCAAAGGTGACGGCAAACCGGATGCGAAGAATTCTGGATGATATTGTGCGAGAGGAGCAGATTGCATTTGTCCCTGTGAGTATGTGGTTATAACTAACGCTAAATACTATTGATATAGAGATATAACAAAAGTATAAGACAAATGCACAATTAAAATAAAATTTAAATTCCATGTGTTAACGATATGACAAAATAGATAAAACATGGCAAAAAAATAGCGTAGTGGAGCCATACAAAAGTTAATACCTAATTAACAAAGATTTGGTTCATCCCGATTCTCGTGCCTATCATATCTTCATCAACAATAGTACTCTTCGTCATGTATTTTTATTACATCAAATAGAATCAAATCAATTAATAGAACTCATATTGTTCAATCAGGAAACATAAGCTTAAACCTCAGTATTAAATTTGACTCATATAGAACTTCTAATTTACATCAGAAGAGCTCAATATAAATTGTTTTTAGTTAAGGTCCAAAGATCTATCAGGTTCACTTAAGCTTCACACCATCCCTTTCTCTCTTCTAAGGAGCATATGTACAAAAGGATGACTCAATCTTAAATTGCTTGATATTTTTTCATCTAGTTAACTGACCACAAAATCATCTTGCCACAAGATCCCATATCACCTTCTACTTCAAAAGACAAGTCGTAATGAAACAACTTGCAAGGGGATCAACCAACATGCAAGGGGATCAACCAGATAAAAAATATCTCTAGGCATAGGGAGCCGGAGGGGCACTGTGGAGTGGGGGCGACGTCGGCGGGTCGAGCGAGGGCCGAGGGGTGTGGGGGCAGAGTGGCGCCGACGCGGTCGAGGCCTCGAGGGAGCAGGGAACGGTGTTGTGGAGTGGGGGCGACGTCGGCGGGTCGAGCGAGGGCCGAGGGGTGTGGGGGCAGAGTGGCGCCGGCGCGGTCGAGGCCTCGAGGGAGCAGGGAACGGTGTTGTGGAGTGGGGCGACGTCGGCGGGTCGAGCGAGGGCCGAGGGTGTGGGGCGAGTGGCGCGACGCGGTCGAGGCCTCGAGGGAGCAGGGAACGGTGTTGTGGAGTGGGGGCGGCGGGTTGAGAGAGGGCCGAGGGGAATGGGGGCAGAGCGGCGCCGGTCAAGGCCTCGAGAGAATGGGAAGCTGGAGGGGCGCTATGGGGGATGGAACGACGCTGGTGGGTTGAGCGAGGACCGAGGGGAGTGGGGGTGGAGCGGCATCGGCGCAGTCGAGGCCCTCGAGGTAAGTGGAGCGGCGCTAGGGAGTGGGGCGGCACCAGCAGGTCGAGCGAGGGAGGCGGCGACGATTAGTGTGCAAAGGAGGAGCCTCAGAGGGAGGATGCGGGCATAGGGTGGCAATTGAACTGGCCGACTAGGTCTCACTCTCCAGGATTCGCCCTCACTCTCTTGGACTTGGCCTCGGGCTGGACTGCAAGCCTCGGGACATATCATTATGGGCTGCAAATTTAGGGAAATACACTAGTGGGGTACCACTACTATTATCTCCAGGCCTCGAGCTGTTGGCCCATCGGCCCGAGGCCCATCTCTGCCCCTGCTTGGTAGGCTTATTATGGACTATGTACTTTTATCTCCTAAGAGTGCGTCCATTACCAGCATAGGAAAAAAGGGAAGAAGGGTGCATGTGCGATCAAACTTGACATGGCTAAAGTGTACGCCCATGTTGAGTGGGAGTACCTGCGGGTGATTATGGAGGCACTTGGCTTTTCAACTCAATGGATTTTCCTTGTGAGGAAGTGTGTCACTACGGTGAGTTTTGTTGTATACCCGGGGGATTTTGGGAATTTTCTAAATATTCTTGTGGTGCACATATGTCAGAGAGAGAGAGAGAGATGATAAGAGTCATGTGGCCTTATCCTGCTGAGAGAGAGAGAGAGAGACTGGAGAAGAGGTCGTGGGGATCGATCCGATCCCCACTCCATGGCTTTTGCGAGAAGCTCGGGCAGCCGTTTTGGCGACGGCACCTCATCCTCCACCTTATATACTCCTTCCTCATGGGACAATGTAGATAGAAATTCCTTCTCTTCTCTGAGATAAAAAATCACCTCAATGTGACTGATTTATAGGACTTGCCTCACATTGAGTCTTACACTTGATCCGACAGCTATTGGGTGATTGGGTGTTGGTTCGTGTGATTGGCCAATGCGTGATTCTTCTATTTCTTTGTGTGGCAGTTCCCCAACCTCGATACCATGCTTCTATACACTTGGATTCACGGTGGTGGCATTGTATATCCGATGACCTCGCCGTGAAAACCGTGGTGTAACGACGTAGATAGGTTTTATGGGTCAGCGTATTGACGCGCCTTGCCTTCGCGAAGACTTTGGTTGCCATCGATTATGTGAGTATATCTGATTTTTAATTCATCTATCTTGCATAGTGTGTTGGTGCTAGTGTTCCTGTAATTGTTCATTTCTATGATTTGTTTATACTAGTACTGTGAGACTTGTATAATAGATTGGGGTTATTTGTGAATGCCCGGTGATGATTTTGGACTTGTAAATTATTGTGAAAATTTGGAATCATATAGATTTTGTGCTAGAACTAGATTTTTGTTGAAGAACTGATTAGCTAATCTTGCGGTAATATCGTTGAGTGTTGCAGCACTGATTAGTTAATCGTGCAGTAATATCATTGAGTACTTGAAGAAATATCATTGGGTACTTGCAGTAATTTCATTGATTGGTGTTGTACTGACTTGATGATCTTGTAGCAATATCATTGATTGTTGCAATACTGATTTGTTGATCTTGTAGTAATATCATTGATTATTGAAGTACTGATTTGTTAATCTCACTGTGATACCATCGAGTCAATCTCATCTAGTTCAGTGATTCAGTTAATAGTTGATAGCATTTAAACTCAAATTCAAAAGGCAGATTGTTAGCAGTAGTGTTAGTAGCTTTTTTCACTTACTTAAAGTCACTTTATGTTTTTTATCTGAGTCACTTAAACATTCTTTACTTTTATATTGATAAAGAAGCATAGCTCAAAACATAGTAAATTCATCTATTGTCAAGTAATTACCACTCTAATTGTATTTGAGAAACAATTGAGTGATGTCGAGAAGGCCTAGTTCATCACTAGAGCATAGACCTGTTCATGGGTGGTCGAGCCCGATTTTTTTTGGGCTCGAGCCTTGATTTTCGGCCTGAAACCTGAAAAAGCCATACAATGGCAATAAAAATAAAAAATAATGTTTTTTATTCTTAAAATGAATTAAATAGTAATATTTATTTCAAAAAAGTAATTAAAATACATATTATTTTATGATAAAACATAGTTTTTGGGCTGGGCTTGGGCCTGCCCATTCAAGGTCGGGTTTTCCAGGCTCGGTCCGGGGTTTGAACAGGTCTACTGAAGTAGCTTACATCTGATAGCAAATGATTAAATATCAATCTGTGCATTATTTTAATTGATGTTGTCCACAGTTTTTAATTCTTAATCATGTTGTCCTCTTTATATGTTATAAGTAATAATTTTGTGATGTTAAAGACATCTATATTGTTTATGTTATATAAAACTTGCTGGAATCATACTTTTATGTCATTGTTTATTTCTGGAATTATTATAAGATATTTGCTAAATCTGCAATTGGTTCAACAAGTTTTTCAGTGAGAGTGAATGGAATGTTCTCTCCAAATTTCAGGCCGACAAGGGGAATTCGTCAGGGCGATCCCATCTCGCCTTATTTGTTTCTCCTATTTGCGGAAGGGCTCTCTTGTATGTTGAAAAATAATGGTCCACAATATATATCAACAGGGATACGAATCAGCCATCATGCACCATGGATCTCACGTTTGCTCTTTGCTAATGACTGTTTGGCTTTCACAGAGGCAAGCCAGAGAAATGCAGACAGAATCATCATATTGGCTCAGGTCAGTTGGTTAATAAACAAAAGTCAGCTGTGTTTTTTAGCAATTGTGATGACGGAGCCAAGCAGATGGCGCTATCAAGTACGGGTATATCTCTACTGAAGCCCTCGGGGAAAAGTATTTGCGACTTCCTACCGCGGTTGGTAAGAGTTCTGATGGTACATTCCACTACATTGCTGACAGAGTAAGAAACTTTGTTAATGGTTGGGGCAAGAATTCATTAATTGAGCTGTGCTGGGAGAGAAGTTCTACTTAAGTCTGGCACAATCGGTTGCCACTAACTCTATGAACTGCTTTATGCTACTAGCAACTTTATGCCGGAAGATGATATCCTACATCTCAAATTATTGGTGGGGAAGTTCGGTAGGTAATCAGCAAATGCATTGGCTCAAATGGGCAAGGTTGACGTGCCCTAAAGGAAGTGGTGGAATGGGATTCAGGGATATGAGATTATTCGATCAAGCGATGCTTGGTAAACAAGGCCGCCGCCTCGTCACAAATCCAGAATCTTTATGCAGTAAGGTGTTTAAATGGAAATATTTCCCACAAGGAGATTTCTTGTCTGCCACAAGCAAGAAAAGGAGCTTGCATACTTGGAAGGTCATTTTGTATGGTAGGGATGTGCTCAGGAATGGTTTGATCAAACGAATTGGTAACGGTGGTTCAGTTGATATTTGGAATGATAATTGGATTCTATCATTGGTGTCAATGAAGCCCTCGGTTCGGCTACCGAGTGTTTCAGTTAAGAAAGTGGACGGACTTCTTACACCGGGCAGTCGGCAGTGGAATGAGGATCTAATCAACTTATCGTTTATAAAGCTGGATGTAAAAGCCATTCTAAAAATTAAACTGGGTAATAGATGTATGGAAGATGTCACCGCATGTGCATTTGAAAAAAAAAATGGAGTATATTCTGTTCGTTCTGCATACAGACTACTCAAAGATGAACAGACGGGTGCAGAAACTAACTCTGATGGACTAGTCGTCTAGTTCTGATATTGGTGGAAGCATCTGTGGAAACTGACAGTGAGCAATCCACAATTTTCTGCCAGCCAAGAAAGAGCCAAACCAGTACTGAGATACACGATATGGAGGAACAACAACAAAATTAGAACCAGAACCACCTGTACGTGCGCGATTAGAACACGAATTATGTGAATTAAATTCCAAACCAGTACATGAAGCAGATATAAAGCTATCATAAAAGTCATCTAAAAACCTAGCTTTCTCATTAGTTCTAGGGACAACAACAGAGGTTGCATGTTTTTGTCTTAGGGCATTCAATCTTTCATTTTTCTCTTTCTTAATACGCCTAAAGCAGAATTCATGCAAGTGCCCATCTCTACCACAATAGGTGCAATGGAATTTAACATCATTAGAATTCCTTTGAGATGATGAGCTAGCACCTACAACATTAGCAGAAGAGCTTTGCACAAAGCCAGTAGATTTAAACACAGTTTTATAAGGCTCACTTTTTGTTTCAATTAGCTCACTTCCAATGACCGTAACTACCTTAGGTGGATTGTTCTTGGCATAATTAGCAGTATTAAATTCTAGACCAGTATTTTTGACACTCAGTTTTGACTTGTCTAGAACCATATTCAAATTTATCTTGCCAAAAGAAAATTTCTCCAATGTGTCCTTAATGAACTCATTTTCTTTAGTTAAAATGGGACAAGTTGTGCATTTATCAGATTCATTCACAAGATTCTTAGAAGCACTAGATTGAGTTAATCTTTCTTTTTCAGTAAAATCATTAAGTTGTCTAGTCAAAACTTCTATTTCTATGTTAAGTTTAGAGCAAGAAGATATCTCATGAAAAAGCATATGTTGAATTGTTTACTGAGATGAATTAAGTCTAGCTTCTAGCATTCCACAATTAGAGCAAGTTTTAGTTTGTGTATTTGAAATACTTGACTCTAAACATGTAAAAGAACTAAACTTAAGCTTTTCAATTTCATCATTTGCAAGTTTTAACTTTTCATCACAAGAGTCATATGCCAACATTAAATCATCAAGTTTAGCAGTTACATCCCTAAGTTGAACCGAGGTTGATTCATTAATTGTTCTAGCAGTCTCCAACTCAGAGTGTAAAACTTGACAAGTCTCACAAGATTCATCATCAGGAATAGAAGCTCTAAGTCTATCAATTTCAGAAGTTAAGTTTTCAACGAGACAATTATTTTCTTTATGTTTCTTTTTTTTCCTTTTTAATTTAATAGCAAGTTTAATCAAACCATCTTCAAGCTCATCATATGATGGTCTTACCTCATCGGGATCACTGTCGTCGTCGTCGTTGTCGTTGTCGTTGCTTGCCATGAAGCACATACCCGTGAAGTCATCGTTCTTCTTTTTACCTTTAGAATCGTCATCGTCGTCGATGTCGTCGCAACTCTCATATTCCATATCACTCTATTCAAGACGCTCGATAGCCGATATGATCTATTCCGCAAACTCGCGATGAAAATTGTCATCCCTAGTGTTGTTGTTCTTGGATGGCCGACGACGATAATTCTTGTCTGCCTTGATCACCTTCCCTTTAAACTAGGGACAATCCACCTTGATGTGACCTTGCTCGCCACACTCATAGCACTTGATTGAACTTGACATGTCACATCGCTTCTTCATCCTTATATTATTGAGAGCTTTGTATGCCCGTGAGGAAATCAACACCAAATCCTCTTCAAGAAGCTGTTCGAACTGTTCCTCTAAAAAAGAAGACAAAGAAGACACAAGAAAAGAGCTTGACGAAGCAGTCTGCATGGGGTTAGTCACAAGTGCTAAAGATGAAGATTTATCAGTCCTAGATGACAAAGCTACCATCTCATAGGTTTTCAATCTAGAGAAAAGATCATCCATGGTTAAAGTATCTAGATCGATAATTTGATTGATAGTTGTGACAACCATCAACCACTCAGAACATAAATATCTCAAAAATTTAGTTGCATTATCTTCATCAGAAGGAAAAATATTAACACCACGTAAATTACTCAATATTTTTTCAAAGCGAGCAAAAAGATCATCAATAGCTTCACCAGGCTTTATAGCAAAATCAGAATATTCTTGTTGATAAAGATTTTTACGCACTTTCTTAATTTTAGTAGTTCCTTCATGATAATCGCAAAGTTTTTTTTCCATATTAAGTGGGTAGAATTAATATGAGCTACACGATCAAATTCCTTGCGAGAAATCCCTTGAAACAATAAATTACGAGCTTGAGCATTTAAATCAACATCAGTTTTATTTGATTAGTAACTGGAACTGGAACCTCATAAGGGCTAGAAACTTTTTTTTCACACATCACTACCTTGAGCCTCAATACATGCTTACATACGATACTTTCAAAAGGCAACATCAGTATCATCTAATATGGGAGGACAATTCACATACCTCTCTAACGTCATACTAACCTTACACTGATACCACTTGTAGGATCGTTAACGACAATCAGAGAGGGGGTGAATGATTGTAATTCGCAGTAGAAGCTTTTTCTTAAAATCTGCTGTCTTCTGTTTGTGTAACTTTATACACTGTAGCAAACTATGCAATGTTCTGTGCATATACCAACCGATTAAATAAAAGATGTCTATTTCAGAAAGTCACCTCATGTGCTGTAGCTACTGTGCTAATTAATGTGCAACCTGCCAGCAGGAGAATAGAACCACACCCAATACCTCTAGCCGCATGAAGTAGGACATGCGCAGCAGGAACGCTATATGGCCATCAATAGCAATCTTGTTAACTCAATGTATGGACAAAAAACAAGATCAACCAGTCACATCAAATCTCACGTACTAATTCATAGTTCTAGCACATTCACGTGAGGATAGCACATTCACGTGAGGATAGCCTGAGAGTAGTCCAAGCACATCACCTCCTACAGATTCTCACCTACCGAGCAGCTGCCCCAAGACCCTCTTAAATCCAAATTCTGTACTGTTTTAATCCCGTTGCGTAATAAAATTTTAAAAATTACCTCTATAATTTTAAAATTTTAAAAATAGCACTGCCGTCCAGGACGGCAGTGCCTTGCCCCAACCAAAAAATAAAATAAAATAAACTATTTAATAATATTTGTTGGATGGTTTTTTAAATATATAAATTGAGCTCAAACAATTATAAAATTTTATGTGGAGCCTTCGGCACAGTGTGTCTTCTTGTGTGATTTTAAAAAAATTTATGCATTTTAATTTTTTTCTCTCCAAAATTCTTTAAAGGCAAATGTTTCTACGAATTTTCTAATATAGAAAATGAGGTCCAAACATTATGAATTTTTTTGCAGACTCCGTACACAGTGGAATTGATTGTGTAAATTTTACATAATTTGATATGCTCTGAAATTATCTTGATAAATTCAGGGTTTAGGTCTAAAAAATTAGGACGAGACGTTTCGGAAAATAGGATTTCATGATTTCATGTGACTTGAGATGTGCGAAGTTTGGTACGACATGACTACTCTTGGTCGCTTTGGTTCTTGATCACATTTCTTCTGTACGGTGGAGTTAAAGCAAAGTACAGAAATTAACTTAACTGAAAGGGCTGAGAACGTTGCGATTACGGAGAAGCTCTAAAACATAGAAGAATCGATGTCGATGTGAATGGTTATCTCTGGGATTCCACCAGAAGAGGCATACTTTGATGGCTCAGTGGAGGCACCGAACCAGAACTACATTGCAGTCAGCGCGCGGAAAGAAGCACGTTACATGTGGTCACATGTCATAATGGTTCGGCTAATTGCTTTATAATGGACGCTACTACTACGGTAACTTACGACACGAGCTTCCGGACCATGTAAGTACGCATGCCTTTAGGGGATAGTAAAAAAACATGACGAATAGGAGGGGGGCTACTACGGAATGGCCCGACCCACTGCGTGGACCGGGGCCATTTATCTTTCCTTGCGAGCTCGGCGTTGTACTCCTCGCCGGCCGCTCTGGCCTCGGCCGCCATTTCCGCTTTTTCTCGCGCTCCCTCTCGCGTGACTTGTGCTCCCTACGCCTCCACATCTCGAGATGGGCCTGCGTCTCCCGCCGGATACGCTGGTTGTGCTCTTCAGTTTGACGCTCCTTCTCCCGGATCTTGCGTGCCCTTTCAGCATTCCACTCCTCGAAGTCGATTCGCCACTAGTCGTGTGGGTGGATCTCTAGGTCGATTCACTTGTGGTAGCCACATAGCGGCTCCGGGGACTACGAGTAGACGGGAGAGATTGTTAGTACGTACTTTGAAAGAGAATTGGTAGGGGAACTTGCTGTAAGTAGTCCTTACCGGTTGCCGATAGCTGCTCGTTAGGCTAGCAACATACGAGGACGTCATGTTGCGGTGCCTGTGAAGCGGTTCAGCTAACTCGCATATGTGGTCCTTCAGCACCGTTACCCGGAAGCCCATGGCAGCGGCCGTGAACCTCTGCGCACGGACCTTACCAGCACAGGATTCATCAACACACCTGATTATGTAGGTGTCGGGGTTGGACCTCTACACCGATACGTCCGACCGATATTAACGGCGTATCTAGCAATAGCATGCTGTGCGGCGCTCTTGTTAGGGAAGCGCTGGCCTAGGAGTAGGGTGTCCTCATTGAACCCCCACTCAACCCCCTCCGGACGTGGCAGAACCAGCGATGTCGTCGCAACGTCGTCCAATCGTGAGGGGACGTAAGAAATGTCAGTGGTCACAAAACCACCAACTGCACCTCCTCCCGTAGCAGCTTCTACGTCAACGTCGTCTTCCGAACTAGTTGTTTCCACGTCCTCCTCGCTTTCCACCTCATCCACCTGGTCGGCCATGTACTCGTGACAATCAATACAGGCTGACCACCATCTCTCCGCTCCTTTGTTGGGCTCGAAATTGACGGCACGCCTCCTCAGGTCTCCATCGCCCACGTCTACTCCAACACCGGAGACCAACGCAGGCTCCTCCTCACCCCCAGCTTCACCTTCAACGGAACCACCCGCGCTGGATGTCCCCGTCCTCTCCAAGAACTGAACGTAGACCATCGGCTGCGCATATATCGCAGCAGCGGGGTTGCAAACAACCCCCATGTACTTGACCCATGAAGCGTCATATGTGACCTTCATAAATTGCCAAACGGTCTCGCCTGCACCACCCACCACCGACGCATACAACGCCTCGATGCACAGCTTCTTCCTTCCAGTGGCTCGATCAAACGCGGAACGCACGCACCACCTTAGCTCCGAGAGGCTCATGTCCTTCAGAGCTGGCACCCGGATCACGGTGTGGTGACAATTTGACAGGTCCGCACCGTACGATCCGTCGCGTACGAGAGCGTCCCCGTGGAACACAAACAGATCTTGAATTTCTGTCATAAAGTACCTAACATATGTGCATATGAAACCATCAAATTATTTGTGGGATTTTTTTTCAAATGAATGATTCTACAAATTTGGTTATGCCCACTTCATACGAGCATTTTATCGTACAAGTTTTCAATCCCGATTGGAGTTCATATGATTTTTCTATCTATGAAATATTCAAGCTAATATAATTTGCAGTATAAAAAATCCGTACCCTATTCTATGTTACACTTCAGAAATTTCCTGTGGTACTAAATAAAATAGAAAACCAACAAAACTGATTTCCCTATATTTTCATATAGTTATGAATTTTTTAACTAATTCGATATTACAGTACAAAAATAATTCACTTCAGAATTTCTTATTGCATTTGTATGTTTCCATACCCGAGTTAGACATAGCTTACACCAATGACATGCGGGGTCTACGATATAGTATTCTTTTTCATTAAATTTCGGACATAAAAACTTACTGACAGGTGCGGCCAGTTTCTCATTCTCGCGGTGTAGTACGTAGTGCATTCACCAAAGGCAACATGTCTGATCAAGAGTACATATACAAAGCGTTCAGTGGGTCTATTTCTATTTCGTTTAACGACCTCCAAATATTTTGCTATTTTTTGACCAAGTTTATGAAACTATGCAAATAGTTGAGATAAAATTTACAACACTATCAACAAAAGGCATGTTAAGTCAACTAATTACGGCCTAATGACATTTCTAACTACTCAGTCTTCCAATTTTACGTCCGAACACTATGTCAAAATAAACTGACTACACAACTATAACTACTCGGTTGCTACAATTCATCTAATTGCATCCTAATCACATTGCTAAAACTAGCGATAATAATAGCCGGATGCGAATAACACTTACCTTTTCTAGGTGCTCGCAGCAGGCCGTAGAACTTATTTGCTTCTCCTTTCTCTTCCAAGAACTGCTTTTCTCTCTCCCTCGTGAAATTTTTCCTTCGCTCCCGCGTGTGAAATTTTTTCCGCTCGCACTCGTGAATTTTTTTTTTTCACGAACCCCTCTTACCACATCGCAGGAGCCAATGAGGGAGCTCATTGGCTCCTTTTATGGACGCGCAAGGCCTGAGGCAATGCCTTGCGCGCGTCGACCCACTGACCAAGGCGCCGGGGCGGGCGCACCGCCCAAAGACGTGTGGGCGGCAACAAGGTGTTGCCCTGTCGCCGCCGCCGCGGTCGCCCGGAAGCCGCCCTTGACCCAGTGGGCCGCAGCGAGGTCTTCGTCCGTCCGGACGTCAACACCTTACTGCAGGCCCCACATGGGGCAGCACCAAGGTGCTGCCAACCCCGACGGCAGCTAGTACGCTTTCAGGGCTATTTTGGAATTTTAATATTATAAGGGTTATTTTTGGAATTTTTATTGCGCAACGGGGCTAAAACAGTCCAGACTTCCTTAAATCCTGCTGCTGCATCTTATTTCTTCCACGCAGCGTCCGGCCATAATCTTTGCTACCTCCCCTGGATGTCCCTTGACGATGACGAGCGAACGCCAAGAAAAAGCCGCAGCCGCCGCCGTAATTTTTCTCATGTCGTCCCCGAAACACCAGCCGTTGAAAGCATCTAGGCCCCTAAAAATGGTTTTGGTAATTAATGATAATATGTGAATATGGGATTAACAAGTTTACTAAGAATGTGCAAGGTTAATTCCATTTGATGAACATGATGAAGCAAGGATGCATGCTAAAGGAAAATGTGAAGATCAACAAGGCTTAAAGTCAAGGTACAAATAGTCTAGGATCCTTTTCTATTTTACCGGTCTAAGGAGAATTGGTTGGTAGACCGGATTATAGGATAAATGCCGTACTATTAAGGGGGATCACGACTAGTAGCTTGATAGCTTATTCTTGTGCCATATGGATCAACTTAGGATCATGCATGCATTTAAAATTGGACTTGAATTTAAGTTAGAATGAATTCAGTGCTTTAATTCTGGAATCGGATGAACCGAAGGCTTAGCAGCGGTTGTACCGAAGCGCGGTTGTTCCGATGATATCTCGGCGGTTGCAAAATAACAGTACGAGTGTAATCTCCTTTGAAAACCGCTTTTGAGAATCAATTTGTCGATCAGCAGATAATCGGATGCACCGCATCCCGGTTGTTCCGATGATATTACGACGGTTGCAAAATAACAGTACGAGTGTAATCTCCTTTGAAAACCTCTTTTGAGAATCGGCTGTACCGCACGTATAATCGGATGAACCGCAATGCGGATGTTCCGAAATGTATTTGGCGGTTGTAAAATTCCAGAACAAATGCAAAATCTCTGGTTTAGAAAACCTGAAATCGGACGATCCGGGTGTTTGCCTGCGGATGAACCGCAACTAAATCCAACGGCTATATCAGTGCATTTAATGCGTGTAACATAGCCGTTATCGCGGCATTGAGCGTAGCGCGGTTGTACCGATGCTAACACGCCGGTTGTTCCGATATGTGCTGAAATTTCGGGAACTTCTTCCCAACGGCTAGAATTGTTTGGTGGAGGCTATAAATACCTCCCCAACTGCACAAGGGACAAGTTACACAGTGCATTGAAGATATCTCAACCCTTGTGAGCATTGTGCATTCAATTCTACTCCCAATTTACTCTTGCATTCATTGAGAGGGAGATCAAGTGCATTCATCTTTAGTTGATTCATTGGCACTTGAGTAAAGTCAGCGAGGATCGTTGATCTATTCTCTTGGGGTGTTGCCGCACTCCTAGACGGCTTGGCGGTGAAGCACGGTGATCTTCTCAAGTGAAGCTTGTGAGAAGACCGAGCAAGATTGTGAGTGGTTGGTGTTCACCATCTCTGAGCGGAGGAAGAACAACCCAAGTGATTGAGGGAAGGCTTAATTCGTGGAGCCGGCTTGAGTGGTCAAGCTTCCTCAACGTGGACTAGTGAAGACCGGCAAGTCTTCGATACCACGGGAAAAACTTCATTGTGTCTTGTGGTTATTTCTTGTCTTTACAATTCCGCACTTATACTTCTAGCTTGCTTATTGTAATTAAATTGCCTAGCTAGGAGCATAACTTGTTTAGACTAAGTCATTGAATTGGATAAATTGTTAATTTGTTAAAACTTTAAAACCTCCTATTCACCCCCCTCTAGTCGGTTATCCTTGATCCTACAAGTGGTATCAGAGCTTGGTCTCTCCGTTGTTGGACCTAACCGTCTAGGAGAGCAAGGATGGCTAGTGAGGGAATGGCTTTAGGAAGGGCTCCACTCTTTGATGGCACAAATTATGCTTATTGGAAAATTAGAATGTCAATCTTTTTAAAGGCCATGAGTCCAAGCATTTGGAAAATCGTAAATGATGGTTACACTATGCCTCTTAATCCACTTGAACCCACGGATCAAGACACGCGTAACTCTCATTTAGATGCCCAAGCTATGAATGCTCTCTTTGGCGCTTTGAACGCGGATGAGTTCAATAGAGTGAGCAATTTGGAAACCGCTCATGCTATTTGGACAACTCTCTCGGAAATCCATGAGGGTACATCCACGGTCAAAGAAGCCAAATTGCATAGGCTTCGGATTAAATATGAGACATTCATAATGTTGCCTCATGAAAACATCAATGAGATGTATTCAAGACTCAACAACATTGTGAATGAGCTCAAAGGCCTTGGGACTAACCTTTCCGATGTTGATATTGTGCGCAAGATGCTTAGGGCTCTTCCTGACAAATATGAAACTTTGGTGACGCTCTTCATCAACTCTCCCGAACTGACAAGGATGACACCAACGGGCCTTTTGGGCAATCTCATCACAAATGAGTTGTTCAAGAAGGACAAAGAAGAGCTCGTGGAGACATCCTCCTCAAAGAAGAAAATTACCGCTTTCAAGGCCAAAGCGGAATCAAGTGATGATGAGGATGAAAGAGAAGATTCCGATGAGGAGTATGCACTCCTTGTAAGAAAAATGAAGAAGTTCATGAAGAGACGCCCAATAGAAGCTACAACTTTGACAAATACAAGAAGGGACAATATTCAAGTGACAAGAAGAGTTATAGCAACATTCGATGCTATAATTGTGATGAAAAGGGCACATCTCATCTCGTTGCCCGCAAAGAAGGATGACAAGGACAAGTCATTCAAGAAGAAAGAATATAATGGCAAGAAGAAGCTTTTCAAGAAGCTTCACAAGGATGGCAAGAATGAAGCTCACATTGAGAGTGGGATTCAAATGATGAATCAAGCGACTCCGACTCGATGAGGATGAGTCTTCCAAGAAGAAGGGACTAGTTGGCATTGCTATCAAAGAAACTCCTTCACTATTCTCCACTCCTACATGCCTCATGGCAAAAGGAGATAAGGTAAAATCCATTGATAGTGATGAACCAACTTATGAAGAATTATTGGATATGCTTGATGAATTAAATGAATTTAATGGAAAAGAGAAATCAAAATTCAAAGTCTTGAAGAAAGAATATCTCTCTCTAAAAGACTCTTTTGAGGAGCTAAAGAAAGCTCATGATTCTCTCATCTTAAAGAATATTGAAAATCTCATTCACATATTGGAATTACTTGTGATCTAATGAATGAGATGTCTAAAGTAGATATTGCTTTAAATGAAAAATCCATGTCTAGCATTTCTACTTCATGTGATGATTTACTTGCCATGCCATGTTGCTCTAGTGATGATTCAATTGCTAGTTTAGCAAATACTTGTGATCCTTTACTTATTGTTGAGAACCATGAATTAAAAGAACAAGTCAATAAACTAAGCAAAAGCTTGGAAAGATGCTTTAAGGGTAAGGCCACCTTAGACAAGCTTTTGAGTGAGCAAAGGTGCTCATTCAACAAGGAAGGTCTCGGTATGTGCCTAAGAAAGGTAAGAAAGGCAAATAAACCCACAAGGTATGTGAGGGAAAATGGTAAGTATTGCTATAAGTGCTTGGGAAATAGGACATGTGCAACAAAATTGTCCTAAAGGTAAAATTGCATCTTTTGGTATATATGATTCATGCTATATGCTTAGAAAGACTAAGGATGGTAAAATACTTGCTCATTTTATTGGCACTTCAATTTTAGGCGCTAAAAGAATGCTATTTGGGTGCCTAAAACCTTGGTCACTAACCTCCAAGGACCCAAACAAATTTGGGTACCTAAAAGAACTTGATTCTTGTTTTGTAGGTGAACTACAAGACCGGTGGAAAACATTGGGTGCTTGATAGTGGTTGCACTCAACACATGACCGGTGATAGAAAAATGTTCACCACATTCGAGAATGGGAAAGGAATGGACAAAATCACATTTGGTGACAATAGCAAAGGAAAGGTAATTGGATTGGGTAAAATTGCTATCTCAAATGACCTTTCCATTTCAAATGTATCTTTAGTAGAATCACTAAACTTTAACTTGTTATCCGTAGCTCAAATATGTGATCTAGGACTAATTTGTTCCTTTTCTAAAGAAGGTGTTACAATTTCAAATGAAAATGATAACTCTTTAATTTTTAAAGGATTTAGATTTGGAAACCTTTATTTGGTAGATTTCACTTCAAATGATTCATGCTTAAAAACTTGTTTGATGGCAAAACCTCCTTGGGTTGGCTTTGGCATAGAAGGCTAGCTCATGTAGGAATGATTCAACTCAAAAGCTTTTCAAACATGATTTAGTTGTTGGCTTGAAAGATGTGAAGTTTGAGAAAACCGACTTTGTAGTGCATGTCAAGCCGGTAAACAAGTCGCTAATTCTCACCCTTCCAAAAGTATCATGTCAACTTCTAGACCATTGGAACTCTTACATATGGATTTGTTTGGGCCAACAACCTATAAGAGTATCGGGGGAAATAGCTATTGTTTGGTTATTGTGGATGATTACTCTAGATATACATGGGTATTCTTCCTAGATGATAAAAGTGAAACCTCCGAATTTTCAAAACTTTACAAAAGGGCCCAAAATGAATTTGATTTCAAAATAAAGAAAATCCGTAGTGATAATGGTTCCGAGTTCAAAAATACTAAAGTTGAAGACTTTTGTGATGAACTTGAATAAAGCACGAACTTTCCACAACCTACACCCGGAACAAAATGGAGTTGTAGAAAGGAAAATCGCACATTAATTGAAATGGCTAGGACAATGCTTGATGAATATAATACTTCGATAGTTTTTGGTGGAAGCAATTAACACCGCTTGTCATGCCATAAATCGTCTTTATTTACATCGTCTTTTGAAAAAGACTTCCTATGAGCTTCTTGTAGGAAGAAAACCGAACATCTCCTATTTTCGTGTCTTTGGTTGTAAATGCTATATTTTAAAGAAGGGTGTTCGGTTATCAAAATTTGAAAGTAGATGTGATGTTGGTTTCTTGCTAGGTTATTCATCAAATAGTAAAGCTTATCGTGTCTTCAACAAAAACTCCGGTTTAGTTGAAGAAAAACATGATGTTCAATTTGATGAAACTAACGGCTCTCAAGAAGAGCATGAGAATTTGGATGATGTAGGCAATGAAGCTTTGAGAAGGGCAATGGAGCATATGCAAATTGGTGACATAAAGCCCGAAGATGATTCATCATCCTCCACACTAGTTGAACCACCAACATCTTCTACAAACCAAGTTCAATTTGACAATAAGGAAGATGATCAACCATCTAACTTACCACCAAGAATCCACAATGCAATTGCTAAGGATCATCCAATAGACCAAATATTGGGTGATGTAAGTAAGGGTGTTCAAACTCGATCTCGTGTTGCTTCTTTTTGTGAATATTACTCTTTTGTCTCTTGTATTGAGCCAAAGCATGTAGAAGAAGCACTTGAAGATCCGGATTGGGTGAATGCTATGCATGAAGAACTCAACAACTTCACCCGGAATGAAGTTTGGACATTGGTGGATCGACCCAAGGAACACAACGTCATTGGTACAAAATGGGTCTTTAGGAACAAGCAAGATGAAAATGGTTTGGTTGTTCGAAACAAAGCAAGATTGGTAGCTCAAGGGTATTCACAAGTTGAAGGTTTGGATTTTGGTGAAACTTTTGCTCCCGTAGCTAGATTAGAATCAATTCGGATATTACTTGCTTTTGCATCATGCTTTGATATTAAATTATTTCAAATGGATGTTAAAAGTGCTTTCTTAAATGGTAAAATTTCGAACTTGTATTTGTTGAACAACCTCCGGTTTTGAAGATCCTAAAATCCAAATAATGTCTATAAACTCTCTAAAGCGCTCTATGGCCTTAAACAAGCTCCTAGAGCATGGTATGAACGACTTAGAGATTTTTTAGTCTCAAAAGGATTCAAAATTGGGAAGATTGATTCAACCTTATTTACTAAAGTTATAGATGATGATTTCTTTGTATGTCAAATTTATGTTGATGATATTATTTTTGGGTCTACTAATCAAGATTTTTGCAAAGAGTTTGGTGATATGATGTCTAGGGAATTTGAAATGTCGATGATTGGAGAATTAAGCTACTTCCTTGGATTCCAAATCAAGCAACTCAAAGATGGGACCTTCGTGAGCCAAACCAAGTATGCAAAAGAATTGATCAAGAAGTTTGGTATGGAGGATGCAAAACCCATCAAGACTCCCATGGCAACAAATGGTCATCTTGACTTAAATGAGGGAGGTAAATCGGTAGATTTAAAGCTTTATAGATCTATGATTGGTAGTTTGCTTTATCTTACCGCATCTAGGCCCGATATCATGTTTAGTGTTTGTATGTGTGCTCGCTTTCAAGCAAATCCAAAAGAATGTCATTTAATGGTCATTAAAAGAATTCTAAGATATTTAAAGCATTCCTCTAGCATTGGCCTTTGGTTCCGAAAGGTGCTAAATTTGACTTAATTGGATATTCGGACCGATTATGCGGGATGCAAAGTGGATAGAAAAAGCACCTCGGGTAGTTGTCAATTTTAGGAAGATCTTTAGTATCATGGTCATCCAAGAAACAAAATTCGTAGCCCTATCCACCGCCGGCCGAATATGTTTCAGCGGGAAGTTGTTGTGCTCAATTGCTATGGATGAGGCAAACATTGATGGATTATGGAATTAAAGCGATAAAATGCCTCTTTTATGTGACAATGATAGTGCTGTGAAAATTGCTAATAATCCTGTTCAACACTCAAGAACCAAGCATATAGATATTCGCCACCATTTCTTGAGAGATCATGTGATCAAGGGAGACATTGAAATTAGCCACATAAGAACCGAAGACCAATTAGCGGATATTTTCACCAAGCCATTAGATGAAGGCCGCTTTTGCAAATTGAGGAATGAATTAAATGTCATAGATTATTCAAACATTGTTTAAATTTTTGTTTTTACAGTGCTTTTTATTTGGTGTTATTTAAATATTTTGTAAAAGAATTTCTCAAATCTCATATTAAATTCACTATAATTATAAAAACTATGTTTATATATAATCTTCAGTATATTATATGCATAATGATCCCTAGATGGTGTTTTATTGAGTGTAAATCTAAGGATCATTTGCAATTATTCAAAATTCCAAAGAAATCCAGAGCTTTATCAAAATCCCAGGACAATCGGTACATCCGGAGTTATGCGAACGGTACGTCCGCAGTGCGGATCATCCGGCGTTATAATAGCGGAACGTCCGTTTTCCTTTTGACCTTATCACTCCAGCGGCTCGTCCGTTTTCTTTTTCATCTCAGTCCGCTCGGGTTCCTCTCTCTCCAGCCGAGCGCCTCTCAAAACCCTCTCTCAAATCGAGTGATTCTCTCGGTGGATCTCCAAGTTCTCGCTGATCCTTGCATTTCCAGTGCTCTCCTTCCTCAAATCTCAAGGTAAAACATCTCTTGATTCGAGTTTTACCGCATTTGGAGCACTCGGGGCAGTTTTAGGGTTTCTTGTCAATGCTGTTGATTACTAGCAATCTAATTGGGCAAAAGTGCTTCACTGGTGTCCTATGACCCTTGCGCATCCAGTTCTAGCACTCACTCTCTTAGATTCCATCAAAATCTCGAAGATTCTTCAACCCTAGTTTTCGGTCAGGACAATCGGACGTTCCGGTTCTTGAGAGCGGAACGACCGCAGTTCGGACGTTCCGGCCACATAACGGCGGATGATCCGATTATCCTGACAGAACCAGAAATTGTCATTTCTTTCAATTCAAATCTGTTCCTTGACATCTTATAATCACTCCAATCTCTGTATAGATGCCTAGAATGCGAGGAACATCCAAGAAGTCTCAGGGATCGTCAAGACAAGGGTCTTCGGCACCTCAACCTCCACTGCAGGAAAAGGAAAGGGAAAGAGACCACCTAAACCGAATCAGAAAATAGCTCAGGAAGTAAATCAATTGAGGAAACTGAATCCGAAGAAGAAGAAGAAGAAGAGGAAGTTCCTCCAAGGACAGCAGAAGATGATGATTTGGTTGATCCTCCAGGGACTCCTACTGACCTACATCTTCTGTCAGCAGATGACTATGCCATCAAGCGCCATGTCAATCAATATCTTCTGAAGAATGACACATTAAATCCAAAATTCCACAAGTTCAACAAAAGTTACCAACTATTACAGGCACAAAATAGATCACAGTTTTACAAGACACATATAAATCACATAAGCCCATAGCTCCCCCTAAAACTAAGTCTTCACATCTTCACAATTTCTCCCCCTTTGGCATCAAGTACTTCAAAATCAGCAGTCTATCATCAGCACTTTGCAGGAAATGAAGGCTGAACAAGTTGCCTTTCAGGATGAGACTCGTCATAGGCTTACTACGATGGCAGCTATCCAAAATGACTTCTTTGATGAGACTCATAACAGAATATCAGCTTTGTCTGAGGGCCTAAATGACTTAGAACATTTTCTCAAGACCCCTCAGCGTTATGTTCGCCGACCTCCTCAGTCGCCCAAGGGTCCTTCTTCTAGGACAACAGCACCTACTCCAGGCTCCTCAGTGCACCTCATCGAGTTTCAGCTCCGGTTCCTCCGGCTCCTACCACCCTCTCAAGATCTCAGATCCCGCGCCCTCAGGTCGGCTTCTCCGGATCTCGCACTGTTCAGCTCCTTTCTTTGCTTCTCCTGCTCTCCCGCCAGACCCAGTTTCTTCCTCTCAGACCCCTGTTTGATGCTTTTTGGTACTTTGATGCCAAAGGGGGAGAAATTGTGAAGATGTGAAGACTTAGTTTTAGGGGGAGCTATGGGCTTATGTGATTTATATGTGTCTTGTAAAACTGTGATCTATTTTGTGCCTGTAATAGTTGGTAACTTTTGTTGAACTTGTGGAATGTGGTTATGTCTTATTATCTTTTTATGCAATGCAATCTGAATTATTTGACATATCTTATACTGTATTGCTTCCTCAAGTTCATAAATGCAAAAGAAACTCCGCCAAAATTTTCAATTCTTTACATATGCTTGCAAATTATTCACTATCCATATGCATTCGTTTAGGGGGAGTCTTCTTTTAATTGGATTTGACAAGAAAATAATTCTCAAAATTTACTTATGCTCATTGCAAAGATTATTTTACTGTCAAAGACTTCAAAAGAATATACACTCTTAGTATATTCAAAACAACTTTTCTCACATATTAGTGTGTTGTCATCAATTACCAAAAAGGGGGAGATTGAAAGCATCTAGGCCCCTAAAAATGGTTTTGGTAATTAATGATAATATGTGAATATGGGATTAACAAGTTTACTAAGAATGTACAAGGTTAATTCCATTTGATGAACATGATGAAGCAAGGATGCATGCTAAAGGAAAATGTGAAGATCAACAAGGCTTAAAGTCAAGGTACAAATAGTCTAGGATCCTTTTCTATTTTACCGGTCTAAGGAGAATTGGTTGGTAGACCGGATTATAGGATAAATGCCGTACTATTAAGGGGGATCACGACTAGTAGCTTGATAGCTTATTCTTGTGCCATATGGATCAACTTAGGATCATGCATGCATTTAAAATTGGACTTGAATTTAAGTTAGAATGAATTCAGTGCTTTAATTCTGGAATCGGATGAACCGAAGGCTTAGCAGCGGTTGTACCAAGCGCGGTTGTTCCGATGATATCTCGGCGGTTGCAAAATAACAAGACGAGTGTAATCTCCTTTGAAAACCGTTTTTGAGAATCGGCCGTACCGCCGCGTATAATCGGATGAACCGCATCCCGGTTGTTCGATGATATTACGACGGTTGCAAAATAACAGTACGAGTGTAATCTCCTTTGAAAACCTCTTTTGAGAATCGGCTGTACGCACGTATAATCGGATGAACCGCAATGCGGATGTTCCGAAATGTATTTGGCGGTTGTAAAATTCCAGAACAAATGCAAAATCTCTGGTTTAGAAAACCTGAAATCGGACGATCCGGGTGTTTGCCTGCGGATGAACCGCAACTAAATCCAACGGCTATATCAGTGCATTTAATGCGTGTAACATAGCCGTTCATCGCGGCATTGAGCGAAGCGGTTGTACCGATGCTAACACGCCGGTTGTTCCGATATGTGCTGAAATTTCGGGAACTTCTTCCCAACGGCTAGAATTGTTTGGTGGAGGCTATAAATACCTCCCCAACTGCACAAGGGACAAGTTACACAGTGCATTGAAGATATCTCAACCCTTGTGAGCATTGTGCATTCAATTCTACTCCCAATTTACTCTTGCATTCATTGAGAGGGAGATCAAGTGCATTCATCTTTAGTTGATTCATTGGCACTTGAGTAAAGTCAAGCGAGGATCGTTGATCTATTCTCTTGGGGTGTTGCCGCACTCCTAGACGGCTTGGCGGTGAAGCACGGTGATCTTCTCAAGTGAAGCTTGTGAGAAGACCCGAGCAAGATTGTGAGTGGTTGGTGTTCACCATCTCTGAGCGGAGGAAGAACAACCCAAGTGATTGAGGAAGGCTTAATTCGTGGAGCCGGCTTGAGTGGTCAAGCTTCCTCAACGTGGACTAGTGAAGACCGGCAAGTCTTCGATACCACGGGAAAAACTTCATTGTGTCTTGTGGTTATTTCTTGTCTTTACAATTCCGCACTTATACTTCTAGCTTGCTTATTGTAATTAAATTGCCTAGCTAGGAGCATAACTTGTTTAGACTAAGTCATTGAATTGGATAAATTGTTAATTTGTTAAAAACTTTAAAAACCTCCTATTCACCCCCCTCTAGTCGGTTATCCTTGATCCTACAGCCGTCCCCTCACCCTGTATATTTGCTCACACAAAACCGCCTCTAGCACTTCCCCTTTCATACCCGTACAGCTTCTAAATCCTAATCACCCATGTACGGTCCAATAATCCTAAGGCCCAATACATGAGTCTTTACACCAGATTATTAAATAACCAATTTTAGACACTCTAAAATTATGTCACGTGTCGTAGCCTCTGGACCGCACATCCGTAGCTCTAACACGCATCATCCATCTTTAATTTCCATGCGCTCCAACTCGAGCTCGATCACCTCCTCCAAGCATCCTCGACCCTCGGGACCATGACTTCGCACCAAGCAACCTCCCGATCATCGCCGTAGACCACGATCACCTCCGAGTTACCCTGCACATATAAAGACAAAAGTAGCATATTTTTCCGGCACAAGTTCTTCCCAACTTGACCGACATAAGTCCACACACCCCGACACGCCTCAAATAATATCTGTAAATAGCATTGTTAATTATTCATCAGTTAACATATATTAAATTTAGCCATATAGTCTAACAACACAAGCATCTTGCTCTGGTTAAGCGCCACTGGCCAAACTCCTCCCGAGTCCTGAACCAACCGAAACAAATGGTCTACCGTAATTTGGCACTGCTAAGCTCCTGAATCTCACTGAGCATTGGCACGATCCCCACACGCTGCTGGTTCCACAGGTTGACAAAGGCTGAAAGAATAAAGCTCCATGATCAATTTTCTGAAGCCTCCTTCGATTATAATGTGTGCTCGGAGACCAAACAAGTCGAATTAGGAGGAGTGTCATAGTAAACGGGCCGGCCGTTAGTTCTGCCGATATCCTCGTGATATGGGCATCCATGGCTCTAAATTGAGCTAAGCAGGCAATCAAACACATAAATATAAAAAGGAAGTCACGTATCCTATACTTTATCCGTTCTTTTTTATTTTTCGTTTTGGATGTCTCCAACATGCTGTGCTGTGCCGGTACTGATTTGTTGGGGGTTTTGTAGGCCGTCTTTGTGCCCTATTTTTTTTATCTTTCTGAAAAAACCATGCTCTGACGATGCTAGTTGGCGAGAAACGTCGAGCTCCAGAACACGCAAGCGTCGCTCCCAGTGCTGGAGAAGATGCGAGGTAACTGTTCTTCTTGTCTCTGTTTCTCCAAATCAATTAGGACTACTTATTTGCGTACCTCTTATGAAATGAACTATTCGTAAGTCAAGCAAATACGTTTCCGTGCTACACCGTTGTATTGCGGCTAACACTGTCCTAACATGTATGGATGATTTACTCTTATCGTCTTTCTATTTGTTATATATGCCTGCCAGTGCTTTCTGTTTCTGGGTTAGGCTGACGTTATATACTTTATGCATTTCGCCGTCTATGATTTTTTGCATACTATATTCTTGTTACCGAACCTTATATACATGATTTATGCAATACTTAGTATGGTCCATGTATTTGCAACAAAAATATTATAGAACAATTTGTAATTATATAACTCTCGTTGTTACATCATCTACTTACTTCTGTCTAAGCGCTAACCCTGCAAATACAATTCATACTCGTAGCGTTCTCACGGATCCAACAAAAACACACCCAAGAACCAACTCCACACGGGGCGCAGCCAAGCGCGCGCACCTTCATAGTACGTGTATATGGCAGATGACGCTGAAAGCGTATATGAAAGCTGCTTTCGCCAAGTTTCCCACACAGAAAAAAGGAGGAGTCCACCTATACACTCTTCAAGTCCAAACCGTAGTGGCGTCCTACATGAAGTATTGTACACGAAGCATTTCCGTAAACCACCCGCAATTTTCCAAGCATTTGATTCTCTCTGTATGTACGCTGAACATCTGATGATGTGGATAGACAAGACAAGGCAAGGCAAGGCTCACGTCATGTCTATCTTTCCCCATCCTGTCAACGTTTTTGGCAAGCCTGGACTCCTAAGTCCTAGAAACAGTAAGATGGCAATGCCGAGACACAGTCGAGGCGGTTAAGAAACTTTGGGTTAGCCTGTAACTCGGTCTATGTATAAGCATTCTACCGTAAATCTTAACAGGGTCCGGGGTAATATATAAAGGGACTCTTTAATATTATAACACGATGATTAAAGAGCAATAAAGCAAGACTGAAGTCCCCGCATATTTCTGTGTTCAATCTACTATTGTATTCTTGTACTATTGCTTTGTTCTTACGATTCTAAGTATTGTTTACGAGGTAATTGCTCGAACTGAACTCGTCAGCGACGGTTCCTCAACACGTTATCAGCACAATTGACTCTCCTCGTATCGAAAGGTAACCGTCGAAGAACAACACTCGTAAATTGAATCGTATTTTCTAAATCGCTTTCAATTATGCAAATTTGCTTTCTAGATTGGTTTTCTATGGTACAAATCTGTTCTAATCTACCGCGAGCCAACTTGAAGTCGCCGACACAATGTCGCTCGGTAGATTGCATGAAAGATTGGATATCTGCGGATATCGTGGGGATATGTACATGATCTTAGGATGATGAGTCAATTGGCAATGACGTTGTTGGTTTGCCGAATCTCGCGTTTTCGGAAAAGATTCCAAGTCGTTGTCTCAAATGGCCGGTCGACCGCCAAACCGGCGCGTCCGACGGTGTCAGGCGGCAGATTCGACCAAGAAGCATTGCCGGTCCGACCGGCCAGAGCTTTAGGGTGAGTTTGGAGCTAGGCAAAAAATAGAGGGTGTAGGCAAGAGAGGGGAGTCTCCTACACTTGGTCTCCTATTTTTTGGAGCTCCCAGTCAAAAGTTCTATTCAGTTTAAAATTCCAGAGAGTTTAAGATTTCCAAGTGGAATTTTGGCTAAGTCATTTTGGACGGTCTGACCGGCTCATATAAATAGGTCTGACCGGCTTGATATCGGTAGACCGACCAGGTATGGAGGTCAAACCGGTTTACACTCGTTCGTCGGCTTTCTTGGCGGTGTTGTGTTTTGGTTAACTCTAGTGCATGAGTTTCAATGCTTTGATGTTGCATATTGCATGGTTGAGTTAACGTGGGTCAAGTTGTGAAGAACTTGTTCCCGGAAACGATTTCTTTGTCTATTGCTGTGCAGGTGGCTTGCAGGTTGTGGATTTCATGGGGATATGTTCCAGATCTTAGGATGATGTGACAATTGGCAATGACGTTTACGGTTTGTCATTTCACGTGTTTTCGACAATACTACAGGCTTACTAGACAGGGGCGGTCCGACCGGTCCTTGCACGGCGGTCCGACCGGTCCCAAATCGGTCGGACCGGCCATGTGGGGCGGTCGGACCGGCGGTGACCTAAAAGTACTCAAAACGAGCTGGGCCAAAAATAGGTGTTGTAGGCAAGTGAGGGGATCCCAATGCACTTGGTCTCATAATTTTTGGAGTCTCCAGTAAAAAGTTCTATTGGTTTTTAATTTCCAGAAGGTTTCGGATTTTCAGGGGTTGAAATTCGGCTAAGTCCCAAGGGGCGGTCCGACCGGCTCACAGGGAGCGGTCCGGCCCGTTAGGCGGTCCGACCGGCTCACCTGGAGCGGTCAGACCGGTAATGACTTGAACGTCGGCCAACTTCGTGGCGATGTTGATTTGTTAGGTCAAAGTCATTGGTATCGTGGCATATGGTTTGCATGATGCATGTTTTGACTAACATGGGTCAAGTTGTGAAGAACTTGTTCCCGAATTCGTGTTTGCTTGTCTGTGGTTGTGCAGGTTGCTTGGTGGTCAACGACGGTCAACGGCGAGGAGGATCGGGACTAGACTTGGAGAGTTGAGGTCCAGAACGATCAACGATGCCGGGTGAGGTCAACGACTCAAGCGTGACACAAGGTGGACAAGGGTGACCTATTGGCAAATCCATGACGCATGGTGAAGCGGTTTAGGTCAAAAGGTTAAAGACGACGCTTTGCGAAGCGTGCGTGTGTGACCCGTTTGTTAGTGGGCCTTAACGGAAGTCCAATTGAGTCAAACCCTATAGAGTTCTAGGTCTCCACTATAAATAGGAGGAGGTGGGGGCTGCTCCCTCTCTCTCGCTGTTTTTCACCTCTTTTGTTGCTTGCAAAACCCTAATTGGCTTAGGGGCAGTTGAGGTGGAGGCTAGGGCTTTTCATGGTTTGAGGAGAATTTCGTGATCTTGGATTGACCTCTGATCCATGATGGTGTGGGTGTAATCCAGCGACGATCACGTTCTTAATCTATGCAAGGTTTGCTTGAGATAAGTCTCTTTTCGTTCTTGCTTTCGATTTCGTGATTTTAGGGCTTTCTTTGATCCGCGAGTTTGTGATTGATTCTTTCACGTGAATTAGCTTGCTGTGATATATGTGAATCTATCTAGCATCATCTTGATCATCAATCTCTCACGAACAAGCATTAGGATCAAGTTTTCGTTCTTGCCCGGTTTTAGACCTTATGTTAATCAATTGGCAATTGCTCAAGATCGTTCCAAGAATTATCATAATATTCGATTGGAATAGGTCCTCAATAGCATATAGAAGGTGTGTGCAAAGTTTCATAAAGATTGGAGTTGAGAATCAAAAGTTTCACCTAATTGCAACTTCGTCATCGGGCTGATTTTACTGTTGCAGATCGGTTCTGGAGTCGGCCGGTCGATCTTTGTCATCACCGGTCGATCGATTTTGGAGCGGTCCGACCGCCAAAGACAACAATGTCCAACCGCCGACAATCGGTCCGACCGGTTGGGTCAGAGGTCGACCGCCGTGGTTTGTGATTTTGCAATCTTAGTTGATTTTGTTATTTTGCTTAGGGGATTTAATTGGATTCAATACTAGTCTTCCGCTGTACTGGTATATTGATCTTCATAGCTTCATCATAGCTATTGGAGTGAAATTGTGTTGAATTCATTATTTGGGAAAAAGTGAGCATGCTCCTATTCACCCCCCTATAGTCGCCTTTTCGGTCCAACAAGTGGTATCGAGCCAGTTAGTTCAATCTTGATCTTAAACCGTCACCGAACTTTGGCGATGGATAAGTTTTCTACTAAACCGCATATCTTCGATGGGCACGACTATGCCTATTGGAAGAATCGATATGAGTCTTTCTTGAGAGCGAGGACAAGCTATTTGGGATGTTGTTAGAGCCCATTGGTTATTCCCGAAATTGCAACACCGCTTCAATGATTCTTGTGGCAAACAACAACAAAGCTAAAAATCTTTTATATGGTGCACTTGGTAGACAAGAATATGATCGCATTTGCAATCTTGCCATCACAAGATGAAATTTGGAACACTCTCGAAACATATCATGAGGGTTCGTCCCAAATCAAAAGGTGCGCCAAGCAGGTTTACAAGCGTGAATACAATAAATTCGAGATGCGTCAGAGAGAGCATCGATAACATTTTCAGTCTCTTTAATAAAGTAATTAATCAAATGAAAGTCGTTGATATTGAATATTCTCAATATGAAAATACCACCCATCTCTTGGTCGCAATCAACACCAAGTAGTGGGAGATGAAGGCTACTGCTATAGAGGAAAATGTTGATCTTTCAAGTCTTACTTTAGAATTGCTTTATAGTAAACTCAAGACTCATGAAATTAAAAGAGTTGATCATCCCAAGAAAGATAATTTAGCTTTGGTAGCAGATCCTCTCAAAAAGGCTTTTGATGACTCTTTTGAATCTTCTTCTGGATTTTCATTTGCTTGTTTATCTGCTATTCATGAAGAGGAGCTTGAAAGTATTCCTGTCACAGAGTTAGCTCTTCTAGCTAAAAAATTCTAATGGGCCTACAATAATGTGAGAAACAAAAAAAGAGGTGGTCCGGTGACATGCTATGAATGTGGTGAGCTCAATCATATCCGGGAAAATTGCCCCAAGCTGAAAGGTAAGAGCAATCATAAGGAAGGAAAGCCAGCTTGGAAGAAGCCTCCTTTCAACAAATCAAGGTATGAGGCTAATAAGCTTGTGAAGGCCGCTCACCGGGTCCTTGCCGCTTTTGAGGATCAATCCTTGAACGATGTGGATTCCGGGAGTGAGGAGGACAAGGAGTAGGAGATCCCTCAAGACAAAAAGAAAGGGAAGGCCAAGGACTTCACTGGCATGTGCTTCATGGCTGACACCGACGACATTGATGATAATGAGGTATCTTTTTCTTATGATGAGCTTTCTGCTAAATATGATTCTATAGTTGAGCAATTGCTTAGTCAAGATGAAGCGCTAGAATTTGTCATGACAAAAAATAAGAAATTAGAGTCAAAGATTAACAAACTGAAAGTAGAGCTTAAAAATACTAAGACTCTTGAACCTGATGAATGTTTATCTTGTCATGCTATGCATTCAGAAATTACCAAGTTACAATCTACTCATAATATTTCTGTACAACAACTTGAGAATACTAGATCTGAACTAAATGAAATTAAAAGTGCTCCTTGTGAAAAATATTTAGAATCTAGTAAATTGATTGCTTTTGATGTATTTGATTCTAGCCCTTGCACTTCATGTTTAGAAAAAGAACGTGAAATCAAAGATATCTTAGAAGCTGCTAGAGTCAAATATGCTAAGCTTAAGGACAATATTGAAAATACTACTTGTGCTTCTTGTTCCACTCTTAAGCTTGAAATTGCTTTGTATAAGGAGAAATCTATGAATAAAACTTGTGATGCTTGTGTTAACTTGAGAAAAGAAAATGCTTACCTTCATGATACATTAGAGAAATTTTCTAAAGGTAAGAAACAATTAAACATGATTCTTGACAAGTCTAAAACTCCTTATAAGAAGCAAGGTTTAGGATTCAATTCTTTTCAAGACAATTCAAACCCAAAAGTCATTCAAGTCTTGGAAAAAGGTTTAATTGAATTCAAAACCCAACCTGAAAAAACATCTTTTAAATCTGCAGGTTTTGCCCAACCTTGTATTAATTCAAATGGTGCTTCTTCTAGTGGTACCAAGTACCATTGCACTTATTGCAAGAAAGGTGGGCATTTGATTGAATTTTGTTGGCGTAGGTTGAAAAATGATAGGAAAAATTTTGATAGAATTTCATTCATGCAACCTAGAGCTTTTATGAGACATGGTAACACTGAAAAGAATAAACCTGGATTAGGATTTTTCTCTCATGCAAATCATTATGTTTCTAAATATCCTAATTCTAATGTTTATCGATCGGGTTGTCGACTGGTGGTGGTCACCGGTCGACCGTTTTGGTCGCACGGCCCGATTGGCCAAAGACAACTTGATCGGACCGCCCATGGACAGTTTAAGTCTCATGTTAATTTAAACATTGCTCATAACCGAATGTTAGATGAAATCAAGGATAGTACTTCTGGTGTGTATACTCCTTGCAGACGTGTGTCTCAAGATCGATTCCTAAATCTTGTTTAGCTAACCTTGATGATTGAGACACATCGTTCTTTTGTTCCTTGATTTTCGGGACTATCGTGGAAAGGGGAAGAACACGGGTTCGCTGACTCGGTGTTCACGCCACATGACCGAAACTCAAAATGGTTCACCTCTTTCACGCGGCAACAGTGATGACTTCATCACCTTTGGAGATGATACACAAGGCTTAATTGAAGGAACAGGATCAATTAGGGTAAACAATAAATTCATTCTAAAAGATGTCGCTCTTGTGGACAAGCTTAGGTATAATCTCCTTCTGCATTTCTCATTCTTGATGATGGATATGAGACTGCTTTTAAGAAAAATGCTTGTTGTGTGCTTGATTCTCTTGGTGAGCTTGTGTTTGGAATATCTAGAGTTGGTAGAATTTTTGGAGCCGATTTTTCGTAATCTCTTTTCGGATCTCTTAAATGTTTGCTTACATCTTCTTCTGATTTCTGGCTTTGGCATCGACGTTTGGGGCACATTGATTTTGATCATCTGACGCGAGTTAGCAACCTTGATCTCATGAGAGGTTTGCCCAAACTCAAAGCTGTCAAAGATGCTGTATGTGCACCCTGTAGGCATGGCAAACAAGTTGCCGCCACACCCTTCTGTGACTATGGTTATGACCGACGGACCCAGACGCTTGCATCATATGGATACTTGTTGGTCCTGCTAGAGTCCGGTCAGTTGGTGGAAAATGGTATATTCTAGTCATAGTCGATGATCTTTCAAGATATACTTGGGTGTTCTTTCTTACTTCAAAAGATGAAACTTTTGGTTACTTTCATGATCTTGTTCTTCGTTTGGCTTCTGAACTTCCTGGTGCCCTGAGAGCGATCCGCAGTGACAATGGCACGGAGTTCAAAAATGCTTCTTTTGCTTCTTTTTGTGCTGAGCGCGGTTTTGAGCATCAGTTCTCCTCTCCACACGTCCCTCAACAAAATAGCGTGGTGGAAAGGAAGAATAGGACCTTGGTCGAAATGGCTAGGACGATGCTAGATGAGTATAGCACACCGAGGAGATTTTGGGCCGAAGCTATTGCTACAGCTTGCCATATTGCAAATCGTGTCTTTTTGAGACCATCTTTAGGCAAGACTCCTTATGAGCTTCGTTTTGGTAGAAAACCCTCTGTTTCGCATTTTTGAGTTTTTGGATCAAAATATTTTATTCTTAAGACAGGCAACTTTGATAAATTTGAATCAAGAACTTTTGATGGGATATTTCTGGGTTATCCTGCTCATTCGAGGGGTTTTCGGTTTTTAATATCGAGACTAACCTTATTCAGAGACTTGTAATGTCACTTTTGATGAGACTAGCCCTGGAGCTAGATCAATTGCTACAGATGATTCACAGGTGACAGAGAGCATTTTTGTGGAGGAAGATGAGGACGAGGCTAATATCATTCCCTCATTTGCTGCTGTTGAGGCGCCCATATGGATACAAGAACCTGCTACGTCTACTTCACCTTCAGTTGAGGCTCCTGCTGCATCATCATCATCAGCAGTACCTGCGGAGGTCGAAGAAACGATATCTCACCCGGCGCCTACTGTGATTCGTAAACAAAGATCCTCCGGATCGATAATAGGTAATCTACATGAGCGAGTCACTCGCCTGTATAATGATCCAAATCTCTACTCATTCGGCTTTTGTTGCTTCTTTGAACCCCGCGATATATCTCATGCTTTATCTGATTCTAGCTGGGTAAATGCCATGCATGAGGAGTTAGAGAATTTTGAAAGAAACAAAGTTTGGAACCTAGTAGAACCTCCTAGTGGTCATAATATTATAGGAACCCGTTGGGTGTTCAAGAATAAACAAGGTGAGGATGGTTCTGTGGTTAGAAACAAGGCCAGATTGGTAGCTCAGGGTTTCAGCCAAGTTGAGGGGTTAGATTTTGATGAGACATTTGCTCCTGTTGCTAGATAGAAGACATTCAGATTCTCGCTTGCATTTCTTTGCATCAAAAGGTTTTAAATTATATCAGATGGATGTTAAAAGTGCCTTTTTAAATGGCTTCATAGAGGAGGAAGTATATGTTAAGCAACCCCCTGGTTTTGAGGATCCCAAATATCCAAATCGTGTTTTCAAGCTATCTAAAGCATTGTATGGTCTTAAACAAGCCCCTAGAGCCTGGTATGATAGACTTAAGACCTTCTTGCTTAAAAATAATTTTGAGATGGGTAAAGTGGATAAAACTCTATTTATTCTTTGGCGTGGAAATGACTTCTTGCTTGCTCAAATCTACGTAGATGATATTATATTTGGTGGTTCTTCTAATGCTCTTGTTTCCAATTTTTCTTAGACTATGTCCAGGGAATTTGAGATGAGTATGATGGGAGAGCTCAATTACTTTTTGGGACTTCAAATTAAGCAATGCAAGGAAGGAACTTTTATTCATCAGATAAAGTACACTAAAGATCTACTCAAACGCTTTGACATGGGTGACTGCAAGCCGATCTTAACTCCCATGGCAACTTCAACTGTTTTGGATCCAGATGAGGAAGGAGAAGTCGTGGATCAACGCGAGTACCGCAGCATGATCGGCTCCCTTCTATATCTGACGGCCTCGAGACCGGACATTCACTTCACGGTATGTCTTTGTGCAAGATTTCAGGCGTCTCCGAGTACTTCCCATCGCCAAGCCGTTAAGCGCATATTCAGGTATTTACACTCTACCCTCTTATATGGCATTTGGTATTTGTCGGTGTATTAGAACCGATCTTACGTAAAGATTATTTGATTCGGGGGGTCTCCTAGAGATGAAATCACGTAGAGTGGTTGACACGGGATGTTTAGACAGGTTCAGGCCTTCTCCGGAGAGAATAATAACCCTAATACTGTGTGGTGTGGTATTCTAGATGATCAAGTCAGAAGCTAAGACTATTACAGAGAATAGTACTTGTATTTCCCCTTGACTCGCTCTATGTTTTTTCTGCCTTCTCTCCCTGATGCCCTTATATAGTCGTGAAGGAGTAGCCGTTTTGTCCTGCGGAAGAGGCACCTTAATTGAGTCAGTAATGGGCGCATGATGGCAGTAATTACCGGCGCATTGGCTTCTCCACGCCGTCTGGCAATTATCATTCAAAGATAATGGGGTATTTAAGCACTATTACTACGCGGAATAGTAGTGCGTGCGCACTCGCTCGGATTCCTTAATCAATTGGACCCACTTGCTCGTAGGTTTGATTATAAGGTGGTGTGTGGTTTGCCCGGTCGTAGGAGAACTTACGACCGTGCAAGAGTAAAAAAAGGTCTTACGACTATGTAGTGATCGAGAAGGACTTACGACCATGTAATGGTCGTAGAAAGACTTACGACCAGGTAGTAGTCGTAGTAAGACTTACGACTATGGGGGTGATTGTAGAAGATCTTACAATCACTTGGTAGGCCTCTCCCTTATAAAAATAAGGGGTACTTCTAGAGACTATGTGACATCATATTTACCCATAATAAGAATTATAGATAATAGATAAAATGAGGATTATTAGATCCTCGTCATCTAGCCCCCCAACTTCAAGTGAAAGTAACTTACTTGGTGAAGGATTCGCAAATGGACTTGCGGCTATGAAAATGTCGAGAACCATAGTCGAAGGAAAACTCTTCGACACTTGAGTGTTACTTTGACCAGGAGTTTGCTTGGTCAGAAAGGTTGCTTACGACTATCAGAAAGTCATAAAAACCCCTACAATTGTGTAGTGGTCGTAGTAAGGCGATCGGAGAAAAACCCTTCCGATCGATACTTCCTTCGCCGTAAAGACTTGGTCAAGAAAGTGATTTTGCTTGGAGGTGACAAAACTAACCTAACTTTCCCGAACAGACCTTCTCGGGAATTGCAAACGAATTCCACAGATATGTTGATAAACGGTTCGGCGATTGCAATCGTGAAGATTGCTTACGATTATTAAAAGTCGTAAAACCCCTACGACCGCTCGATGGTCGTAGTAGGGAATCGGAGAAAAACCCTTCCGATTGATACTTCCTTCGACCGTAAAGACTTTGGTCAAGAAAGTAATTTTGCATGGGGTGACAATACGCACCTAATTTTTCTCGAACGGACCATCCGGGAATTGCAACCGCTCTCACGGACTTGTCCGATGAAGCGATTCCGGCGGTACAACCAACTCCCATAGACCTATAGCCGAGACGGTTTCCGGCGGCGGAGATCATCATGGTTATAAAACTTACCAGAGGTAGACTTGGGTTTTACCTTTCCTCAAATCACTCACGTGTTTCGAGCTCTTGCTTTCTCCGTCCTCGACTAGGTTTCATCTTCTCGCGCTAACCCAATCAAAAACTTCTTGCTTCGAGCGAAATGGCCAAGAGAGTTTCGAATGGGAAGAATCGGAGATGGATGCGCTAAGATCAAGATCTTGGTCGATGTCGGAAGATTCCGAGAAGGCTCGTAAAGTGGATTCCGCCATCGGGCAACACCGCCGTCGGGGAAAATGGGCAAATCCCGCCTTCCAAGCGTATTGTGAGTGCGGCCTTCGATTGCTCGCCACCCTTTCTCGACAAAGAGTACTCGAACACTTTGGGGTGGAACCGTGAACTTAGGTCCCAATTCCATTACCATGTTGAGTGTGTTCGTGTATCGCGTGCGAGGCGCACTGGGATTAGGCGGATCTCGAGCTGTTCCAATATTATTATGGGATAGCTCGACAAACCGAATAGCCGGAAGTCGTGGTCTCAAACTCCACGACTCAAGTCGAAGGAGTATATTGAGTTTCACCGGTCTTCGTGGTCGGGCCGAGAAAGAGGTGGTTCTACCGAAGGTCACCTCAAGACGACCTTTCTTTCATGGGAAGGTCGCTGAAAAGAAATCTTCATGGGATTCGACCCCTGAAGATATATGCCGGATTAGCCCTTATATTCAAGCCATTAAGAACTTGAAGGAAGAAGGGCTGACCGGATGGCATGTGGTGAAGGATTTCATCACACGCCAATTAGTCCTTCAAGAAACGAGCATCTCCTATGTGGAGATACTCGGAAGAGGAGACCCAACCGAGACTACGAGGAGGGTAAGTAATTGTCGACTTAGCTCTCGGCTTGGTCTTTCTCAACCTTGTCTAATATTCTTATCTGCTTTTACGCATCTTTCACAGCCGAGGTTGACTCTAGAGTCGACTCATCTGCGAGAAGTCTCCGCCACTCCGAGGGGCGGTTCCTCAAGTCATTGCGGCTTTGTCCGCAGATGAAAGGATAGAGCGCCTAAAGGTAATCAAAAAGTTGATTCTTTCCTTAGGACTTTATAGTCGTAGAAGATACTTACGACTAATGGTGATCGAGAATATCTTACGATCAAGAAAGAGTCGAGAAAAACTTACGACTTGGCACTAGTCGAGAAAACTTACGACTAATTAGTGATTCTTCTTTTCTGCTTTGTTTACGTAAAGTAGGCATGGAAAATCGTCGGGACGACGAAGAAGTCGCATCGATGACTATTGGCGCCGGGTTGTCGAAAGACAAAGGCTCGGCTCCTCCCTCTAAGAGACGTCGACTTGTAAAATCTGCCGACAAGGGGGGAGCAAGCTCAAGCTCTGGTCTTTTGACCGCACCCTCTACAAGGCTGCGGCGTGTAGTCAGATCTCGAAGCCGAGGCCGCAGACCATCGGCCGAGGAGGTTGAGGCAATTTGAATCTCTTAAGCGCAAACCTCGCAAGGCTAAGGTACCTTCGTTATGACAAAGAATCTTTCGTAGTTTCGCCACTCCTTGTTTTGTTAGGCAACCGAAAAGGAGAATTGGAAAGATTTTGTGTCTTTTATGAAGGACGATCTTCGCATCAAGACAACTCGCAATCGAGGGTAGTGTTGCTTTGGAATGGTCGAGACCGATCTCGACCATCCAGAGAATCAGAAACCGAGCTCGTTCTGCTCAAACTCTACGACCGCACATGGTCGAAATGAGCCGATTGTTGAACCTCGACTGACGTGGTCGTAGAAGAAGAGGTCCTCCGCTGGGAGGATTGCTCCAAAATTCTCGGTTAAGACCAGAGTGCGAGGTATGTGAAATTTACTAAAGTGTAAGAACGACATTTACCTTTTTCTTTTCACAACCTCGATTTGCTTTTCTTTATTTCACCGACTTCTTCACCAGGGAATGCTTCACTGAGAAGTCCATTGCCATCCCTTCACCATCGAGGAGGTAGCAATGGAGGTGGTCGAAGCATCACCCTTGGCCTGTGGCCGATGAAGTCGAGACTCCCATTGTGACTCCCACATCCGTGAAGTCGTAGCTACGACCCTTGAAGTAGCGGCCGCATCGTTGAGGTGGCCGCCACGACTCATCGAGGTCGAGAAACAACAGGCAGTGTGGAAGCCTCGTCAAGGCGGTGACCACTTGTGCACCGCCTGGGAAGAAAATTGTAGGAGGCGTTCCTTCCCCTACCCAAAGAGAAGTTACAGAACCAGAAGGAGAAAATTTCAACTTCTGTGGTGACTTCTTTGGGCCTGCCTCCGTCGTAGGGTCTTCTGCTTACAGATCTCGTGACCGAGTCCCCCATCCCAAAGATATTCCCAATACGGAGAATACTTTTGATAATGAGCGCCTCGAGAAGGTGTGGTGGGACAAAGTCGCGAGGATAGATAAGTTGCAGAACCCGGACCTTGTATATTCGATGTTTGCTAGGACGACTATGAATGTAAGTATCTTCAAAATACTTATATATGTGACTTTCCTTCTCTTCTCACTGTTTTCTTTTTGCAGAAAGCTCTGGAGCAAATTGCTGTTGTCGGTGAGTACCATCGACAACTTTTAGAGCTAAGACAGGAGAAAGAACTACTCTGTGCAGAGGCAGAGAGATGGTAAGTCACTTATCATTCATAGTTGTTTTCGACTTAAATACTCGTATAATGTTTTACGAGAATAGTCATGGAAGAAACTCATGACAAAGTACTAGTCGTAAAAAGCTTACGACTACTTACGACCAGGTAGTGGTCGTAGAAAGACTTACAACCATATCGTAGTCGAGAAAAACTTACGACTAGGTCGGTGGTTGTAGAAGTACTTACAACCATTCTGGTGATGTTTATCTTCGCTTCGCTCTTTCTAGGTTAAACAAGGATACGAAGACCTTAATGACTCACCGACTATGAAAAAGAAGAGTCGAGGAGGCTAAGGAACGAAGTATTAGTCCTCTCTGATAGACTTCGAGAGACTGCTCGCATCTAAAAGATTGCAGGAAAAATAAACGATGAAGTGCTTGAACTTAAGATTGCTTTTGATCTTTAACCTTTACCCGACTCTCATTTCTTCTCGGATAAAGAAAATGAGATGCGGAAGCTCTGATCAAGTTCAAGAAAAGCTTTGGTCATTCAGAGCTTTCCGATTACTACGAATAAGGATCAAGAACTCGAGGGTCTTAGAACTCAAGTAACAGGTAAGTAATTTTTTAACTGTTGTCCTTTTTGAGTATTTTCTCTTTTCTAATGCCAATTTCTTGTTCAGAAATTGCTGCCCAATTGAGAAGCCTTAACACTGAAATCCAAGAGAAAACCTTGATCTACAATGAGTCCGTCCGCATCGCTAAGATGAATGCAGAGGACATCAGAGCATGGGAGAAAAAGCACGCTGAAACCATTGCTTCCCATCGAGAAGAGGTTAAGAAACTGGATTCTCAATTAGTAGGTAAGAAATGCTTTTACCTACAATTATCTTTGTGTTATCTTCCTCCAGAAGTTTATTTTTGTTTGACCGGTTTTATTCTTTCGTAACAAGTGGTGAAAACAAGAAACTCGCGAGGCTTCGACTTGTACCCAACAGAGATGGAGTCGATGAAGACTAGTCTTGAGGCAACATCATTCTCTGAACAATGTGCTTAGTGAGCTACATTCGAGGGAAAACTCCTCGAGAAGATACTATAGTCGCTCACACAAGTACCATTGGGGAACAAGTCGGAAAATTGCAAGAAATGGTGACCACTCAAGGCTAATCTGTCAATCAATAAGGAGGCATCGAAGCGGAGTAAGTTACGCTTTGGCGAAACTTAAAGCTCAAGATCCCGCCTTAATGTGCAACCAATTGAAGCCGAGTTCGATTGTTCAATCGAGGCAAATCGTCTAATTGAGGAAATGCAATCGGTTGGCAAAAGGTGGCGGAGGAAATGCAACTAGGCTCTCCCCTTGAGTAATCTTGTAACTACCTTGTAAGGCGCATAATATCTCATTGATGAGTGATATATGATCCATCTTATTTCTGAAAATTATCTTGTCGAGTAGTTAGTAACTCATAAGATAATAAACGAATGAAAGACTAAGAATTGAAGTCAAATTGATAACTTTATCCTAGGCCATCTTGTTTCCTGAAAATCATCTTGTCGAGTAGTTAGTAACTCAAAAGATAATAAACGAATGAAAGACTAAGAATTGAAGTCAAATTAATAACTTTATCCTAGCCTCGATTATTTGCTTAGATTGTTTAGACAATCTAAGTAAATAGTGTTTGAAATGAGGTTTCTGAAAACAAAGAGAGGTTTGTTTAACTTATAGTTTTTGTTATGGTTGTCAAGCACTTGATCGAAAGAGTAGAAACGACTCGACACTAGGAAGTTCCTTCTAGTGGGCAGGACCACGTGCAGAGAGGAAAGGCTTCGACTAGGTGATGTTACCATCTCCGACCCATTTAATCAAACCAAGAACAGCAACTTGAGTTAAGCAAACGTCTAGAGGACTTTAATAATTCGTTCGCCCTTTTCTGATGGACTCGATAAGTCTTTTCCAGTAGCAAAAAGTAGGAGACAAAAAGTAGGAGACTGAGCAGCGCTAGGAACTTCCTTCTAGTGGGCAGGACCACATGCAGAGAGGAAAAACTTCGACTAGGTGTGTCTCTTCCTTGACCACCAAAACGAAACGAGTACATCAAAGGTGGTCGAATAAATATATCAAGTGCACTCTACTTAGAATATTTTTGGAAATCTTGAAAAAATAAACTAAGATTGAGAGAGTTGGCTTTGAGAACATTTTGTTGGACAAAACCCGAGCTCTTTGTATTGGCAAAAAAATGAGTAACGAGTCGATGTTAGGAAATTCCTTCTAGTGGGCGTAACCACATGCAGAGTAGAAGTTTCGACTAGAAGACGTTACTCGCTTTTAGACCGGTGTAAAGAAAAGCTCGTGTTTTTGTATCATAGTCGAAAGATTAAAAAGCACTACTCAAAAAATAAGGCAAGAGAAGTAGAAAGAACTCGGACTTTTTTTGCTCGAGAAATTGGTCACACATAAAATTTATGTGAATCGGTCGATGTTCCAAGAGTTTGAGAGAACTCGCCCATCTTCCATCGCTAGTCGCACTGACTCGCCGGGTTACTTCGACCATCGTGTAAGGACCTTCCCATTTGGGGAAAGTTTATTCCGATTAGACTTGGATTGGCGAGCCTCAATACCAAGTCACCTACAAAGAAGGTCGCGAGGTTGGACCTTACGATCATAGTATCTGCGCAGGCTTGTTGGTAGACCGCGAACGGATTAATGCTAGGTTTCTCCTTTCTTCGAGTAGGTTAATGTCATCCGCTCGAAGTTGTTCCCGGTCCGAGTTGTTGAAAGTTTCAACTCGTGTCGATCGCATTTTAGCTCGGAGGAAGCATGGCTTCGCCCAACACTAGAAAAATGGTGTTTCTCCTGTTGCTCGATGGTGGTCGCATTTAACCGCCCATAACACGGAGGGTAATTCTTGTACCCAAGCCCCGAGCGCTAACAAGTCGGGTCGAAGACTCGGGTTTTAATTCCTCGCATTATTTGGCCGCTTGCACGCTCGACCGCCCGCTGCTTTGGGGATGTGCAACAGAAGCATAGCATAATTTGGTACCCAACTCGTCGCAAAATTCCTGAAATTTTGCACTTGCGAATTGTTTACCATTGTCTGTAATTATCCGACTCGGAACTCCAAATCGGCTAATTACGCATCTCATCATGAACCTTTTGTCGCTCCGATGTTATCCGATTCATGAGTTCACTTCAATCCATTTTGTGAACGTGTCAATAGCCACAAAAAGGAATTCGAAACCTCCTGGAGCTTTGGGAAACGGTCCTAGGATATCGAGACCCCAGGTCGCAAAAGGCCAAGAAAGAGGTATTGTCTGTAATGCTTGAGCTGGTTGGTGTATTTGTCTACCATGGAATTGGCACTGGACACACTTTTTAACCACCTCCTTAGCATCGTACAGGGCTGTAGGCCAGTAAAAACCTTGTCGAAAGGCTTTACCAACCAATGTTCTCAGAGGAAGCATGTGTCCCACAGATGCCACTTGTGTATATCGTGAAGGAGTGTTATTCCTTCGTTTTTTGCGAATGCATCGCATGAGTATCCCTTGGGTTCCTCGCTTGTAGAGGACTCCTTCGACCAAAGTATACATTTTGGCTTTTGGGATAAACGATCGGCCTCAAGATCATCTTCGGGTACGGAACCCTTGCGAAGATACTCGTAGATGGGAGTCATCCAGGTATCCTCGTAGTCTAATGAGGCCATCTCAATAGGAGGTGTCTCTGGTTCTTCGACCAGAGACGGCTTTTGGAGTTGCTCCAAGAAAACTCCTTTTGGTACCGTAGATCGGAAGAAGCCATCCGAGCAAGTTGGTGCATGAGGAAATTATCCTTCGAGGGATGAATTGTACCTCAAACCTAAAAATGCTTTTCTAGCTTGCGAACTTCCGATAAGTATCGAGACATTGTCGAGTTAGAGCACCGTACTCTTTCCGACTTGATTCACGACTAGTTGAGAGTCTCCTCTCACGAGTAGTCGATTTAATTGAGAGTGCTTTCGCACTCGTATGCCGCCTAGCAAACCTTCGTACTCTGCCACATTATTAGTGGCACGAAAGTTTAATTGTATGGCATACTTTAAGGTTTCTCGGTAGGAGATACCAGACCACCTGACCCCGAGCCACTTAAAGTAAGTGACCGTCAAAGTACATCATCCACTAGTCGTGGGAATCGATCGGGATCTGAAGCAGTTCAGATTTGTCCATTCGGCGACAAAGTCCGCCATGATCCGGGATTTTATGGCGTTCGGGACACGAAATGGAGGTCGAACTCCCAAGTTCGACCGACCATTTTGCCATGCGTCCCATTGCTTCCTTATTATGGAGGATTGCTCCCAAAGGAAACTCGGACAAGACGACTATTTTGTGCGCTGAAAATAATGCCGCAGCTTCTCGAAGACATGAGGAGGGCATATAGAAGTTTTGGACTCGAGGGTAACGCTCCTTAGGCCCGTGTAAAACCGCTAACGTAGTAAACCGATCGTTATGCGTTTTCACGTCCTACAACTAATCTATCGCGCTTTCGCTTGTGGCGTGGCGACTAGGTAAATTAAGAGCGTCTCTTCCGCTTTGGAGAAACCGAGCAGAGCACTCGAAAGATACCTCTTGACATCCTCAAAGGCGCGTTTGCCTCGCTCGACCACTCAAAACCTTCATGTCTCCTGAGAAGTTTAAAGAAAGGTAGTCCTTTTTCCCCTAGTCGTGCGATGAAACGACTTAAAGCCGCCATGCACCCATTGAGTTTCTGGACTTCCTTTTTTGTGTTTGGAGGACGCATCTCGAGGATGGCCTTTATTTTTTCAGATTTGCTTCGATTCCTCGCTCGGATACTAGGAATCCAAGCAATTTTCCAAGAAATTCCAAACACACACTTCTGGATTGAGTTTTAAGCAAGTGCTTTCTGAGGTTGTCGAATGTTTCTTGTAGGTCAGTGATATGATTAAGTCTCTTAATGCTTTTTACGACTAGATCATCACTCTGGGTGGTTTGACTTTTTGACCATTACAGGGTTAGCCAACCACTCTGGGTGGTTGACTTCTCTTATAAAGCCTGCTTTAAGTAGCTTATCCAACTCTGATTTAATAGCATCTCGTCGATCAGGGCAAATATCCGTAATTTTTGTTTTACGGTACTTTATCGTAGTAAAGCTAGCCTGTGCTCGATCACCTCCACGGGACTCGGGCATGTCGGATGCTTGCCACGCAAAGACATCTGCGTTAGCTCGGAGGAAGGTAATGAGGGCGTCTTCCTATTTGGGGTCGGAAGTCTCCCCGATGCGAACAGTCTTCGAGGGCTCCTCTGCGCCCGTGAGGAACCTCTTTGACTTGGTCGTTCGGCTTTGGTGCGACTTTTAGGCTTCGACTTGCTAGTCGAAGGTCGACTTTCATCTCGAGTTGGTATTTGACCAACCATCTCGAGGATCGACGGCCGCAGACTATACGCCATCTTTTGTCACATTGAATGGTGATCACTCCTTTGGGACCTGGCATCTTAAGACATTGATACCCATAATGAGTAGCCATTAAGAATTTTGCCAAAGTTGGTCGTCCGAGTATGGCGTTATATGCCGTATCGAAATCGACCACATCAAAGGAGACTTTCTCTGTCCTGAAATTACTTGGTGAGCCAAATGTTAAAGGAAGAGAAACTTGGCCAATAGGTTTGGCTGAAGACCCCGGTACGATTCCATGAAAGGAGTATCGTCATCGCCTTACCTTTGTCCCGGTACTTGCATCTCGTCCGGGGCATTAGTAAATAATATGTTCAAAGAAGCGCCACCATCAACCAACACTCGATTGACCCGACAGCTTGTTGATGGTGGGTTCGACCACAATCGGATATCGACCTGATCGACTCGTAGTGATTGGGCAGTCATCCTTCTCAAAAGAGATGGTAACTTCCGACCACTTTGGTAATTTATTGACGAGAGGAGTATGTATGGAATTTACCTCTCGTCCGACACCTTTAAGTTGTCGTTTGGAGTCGTATGTCGATGATCCTCCGTAGATGTGCTCAACGGTATGTTGCGGATCTTGAACGGCATCTCCTCATCATCCGACGACTTTTGGCCACTCGTATGTCCCACCGCCGAGAGTAGGGAGTGGTGCTTGTCGTTGTAGTAGTCCTCGAGCTTTCTTTGGAAAACTCAGCGATTATGGAGGTCATGTCCTTCCTTTTATGAAAAGGACACCACCTTGGTTTGTCGCTCCTACGATCGTATGCTTACCTTTGCCTTGATCAGGGTACGACTTGGTGGTTTGGGGCTCTCTATCTTTCACGGCCAAAACCTCCTTGGAACCACTGGTTTGTGGTTTTTGACTTTTTATTTTCTTCTTGGACTTTTTTGCTTTTTTATCCTTACCAACTTCACCTGGCTCTCGAGGAGTGTACGTTTCTCGATCGATAGTGTTGTTCCATTCGACTGCCTTAGAAGCAGTTGCATATCGATCGGCCATCTCGAAGAGCTCGGCAACAGTGTTGGGAGGATTCAAAGCAATGTCCTCCGTTATCCTTCTACTACGGACTCCTTGCTTAAAAGCCCTGATCACAGAGGAATCAGAAATTTCCGGAATTGAGTTACGAACCTAACTAAAGCGTTTGATGAATTGACGCAAAGTCTCGTTGTTGTTCTGTTTTATCCGGTGCAAGTCGTCTTCCTTTCCAGGGCGGTTGTATGTGCCTTGGAAATTCTCCTGTAGAAGATCGCAGAGGTGTTGCCAAGAGTAGATCGACTCGAGTGGTTGGTTTAATAACCACGATCGAGCGGATCCTTCGAGCACAGTCGGAAGGTAATTCGCCATTACATGCTCTCCTCCTCCTCCTGCTCGGACAGCTGTTGTATAGATCTGAAGAAATTCGATGGGATTTTGAGATCCATCAAATTTCTCCATGTTCACTGGCCGAAAATGAGGTGCAAATGAACCGCTCAAGGTCGGCGAAAATGCGACATCCGGTAATCACTTCTTGACGCTTTCTTTGTAGGAAAGAAGGGTTAATGTCACCAGGTGATCGTATACGACGATACCCGTGTGGTGACTGCTCGTAGTAGGTCTCGATTCTACGAGGGAATACTCCTCGTACTCCACCGTTAGAATTTCTTTGTCGAAGTGGTGAATGATCACCTCTCCGAGGGGCTTCTTGATCATCAGCCGATCGAAATGTATTTCTCCGAATAGGGGATCGATTCGACTTATGGCTGTGTCGATTCCTACGTAGAGAAATATTCGATTGAATGGTAGCTGAGGAAGTCGCATTGCTACGACCACCTGAATGTTGTCGACGAGGTACCTCCAGTCTTGTCATCACAGTTCGAAGTCTTTGCGTAATCTCTTCAGCAAAGAGATCGTTGATGTCCTGGAGTTCTTGTACTTCCTCCGACTGAGGTCGAATGCGCCCAAGCAGGTTCTTCTGGACTGCAATTTTCTTTCTTCGGACGACATCAAAATCCTCCTCATCAGGTCTTTGAGGCCCTCTCAGTGGAGTGCGAGAATGTCGAGGATTTCCCTCGCGTTCATCAGAGTGTTGGTTCTCTCTGTCACCGGTGGTGCCCTTGCCATTACCACGAGGGGGCGCAGTGTGTGATCTTCGGGGAGTGTTCTTATCTCGGCCTCCATGAGGCTGACCCTGATTTGAGGGAAGGACGATGACCTCCCGTTGATGATTCTCACTTGCGCTCGAGGCCTCCCCGCTTGAGGAGTGCTTGAGAGACACCATCTGGCGACTTGGAGTAATCCTCCGGTAGGGAACTCCGGGTTATAATCGTCTCGTTCGCAAATGAGATCTGCGGGGAGACGGTCGAATTTGCAGGAAAAGCATGCTTGATCCCACCCTCTCTGGAGTTACCCTGAGAGAGAGGATCACTAGATGCTGGTGGAGTCCTGGAATGGTGGCTCCCAGAACTTGACTCACTAAGTCAGACCGCCTTAAGGGGACTTGAACACTTGGAGGAAAAACTCTCGTTGTGTTGTGCGTCCTCCTGGGTGCGGTTCTGGTCGGATTGACCCTTGTCCTTTGAGGGAATTGGCTCCTCTGTTGGACGTATTGTGGGGGATAAGGATCCCTCCTTAACTCCATTAATGGGATGGTTTCTGGAGAATAATCTCGGAGGCAACATCACCATCACGGATGCATCACTCGGCTCGTAGTCGAAACCGGCATCCATGTCGACGTCTGCAGAATCCGCCAAGTCAAACCAGTTCTCCTCGTTCCATTCTCCTGCCATGATTGCATGAGATTTGGAAAAAGAGAGTATGTTGACAAGAGATTACCGGAAGATCCCCACGGTCGGCGCCAACTGTCGGTGTATTAGAACCGATCTTACGTAACGATTATTTGATTCGGGGTCTCCTAGAGATGAAATCACGCAGAGTGGTTGACACGGATGTTTAGACAGTTCAGCCTTCTCAGGAGAGAATAATAACCCTAATCTGTGTGGTGTGGTATTCTTGATGATCAAGTCGAAGCTAAGACTATTACAGAGAATAGTACTTGTATTTCCCCTTGACTCGCTCTATGTTTTTTCTGTCTTCTCTCCCTGATGCCCTTATATAGTCGTGAAGGAGTAGCCGTTTTGTGTCTGCTGGAAGAGGCGCCTTAATTGAGCCGAGAATGGGCGATGATGGCGATAATTACCGGCGCATTGGCTTCTCCACGCCACCTGGCAATTATCATTCAAAGATAATGGGGTATTTAAGCACTATTACTACGCGAATAGTAGTGCGTGCGCACTGCTCGGATTCCTTAATCAATTGGACCCACTTGCCTGTAGGTTTGATTATAAGGTGGTCCATTAGGGGTTTTTCAGATTCTGATTTTGTGGGCTGTCGGTTAGATAGGAAGAGTACCTCAGGCACCTGTCACTTCCTAGGCACTTCTCTTGTATCTTGGTCTTCTAGGAAGCGGTCTTACATTGCACAATCCATCTTTGAGCGGAGTATGTAGCTGCGCTGCTAGTTGTCAGAGCTGATTTTGTGGATGACGTCCACTTTGAAAGATTATGGGTTAAACTTTGCTAGTGTTCCTCTTTTCTGTGATAACACTTCTGCTATTAATATTGCTAAAAACCCAGTGCAACATTCTAGGACTAAGCACATAGACATTCGCTTTCACTTCCTTAAAGATCATGTTGAAAAAGGTGATATTGTGATGCACTTCGTAGAGTCCGAAGCTCAATTGGCAGATATTCTTACCAAGCCTTTAGAAGGTTTTCCTCCTTAAGAAGCGAGTTAGGGCTAATTTATCCCTATGGGTTGGTTTGAGGGGGAGTTTGATCTTTTCTGATCTTTCCTTGTTCTTTTAATCTTTTATTGTTCTTTTTTCTGAACTTAGTGATCTTTTTGAACTTTTTAGGTTTTTAGGCTTTTTATTGCATCTCATTGTATCATATTGCATTCATATGAAAAATACAACAGGTGGTATGAAAAATCCAAAAAGATGAATTGTAATATAAGATTTTCTGCTTATCTTTTAAAATTGATGAAGCTTTGCCTATTACCCTTTGGAGCTTTTGTATTTCAATTCTTGCTGAATGTCATGTCTAGTTCTTTGACTTGCTAGAATTATCATGCTTTTACATGTGTAGCTAAGTCTTTGCTATATGAGCTAGAACCTTTTAAACAACTTGAACTAAGAAATTGCAATTTGTGGATGTTTTAGCGAGTTGCGCAATTAGTGCTCCTCTTGTGACATTGGCCCTGTCAGAATTGCTTTGTTAGCTCTTTGATCTAAAATTGACCATTACTTGAGCTTTTGTGTTCTTGAGATTCTAAAACTGCTCATGAGAAAAATGAAAATCAAGATTGTCTTATGCTTAAATTGTGCCAAACTATTCTTACGAGACTGCTTGTCAAAAGACATGAACTTGGAGATAGTTTGATGAACCAGACGATCTCATGGGGACTGCTTGTCAGAAATGACATGAACCTCAAGATTTGTCGCCCTGGTAGAAGCTTAGAAAGAGTTTATGGATGGCTCCTAGTCCAGGATCTTCTTTACTAAGATATACATTTAATCAACTTCTGGTCGAAACTTAGGATGAGTTTGTGGATGGCTCCTAGTCCAGGATCTTGTCACTAAGTTAGATCATTAGTCAACTTCAATATTCAATGCAAATGAGAAAAATGTTGACAAATGGGCGTTTACAAAATATTGAGCAAAATGATTCAATACGGGACTTGATTGACTCTTAATGTGGTCTTTGTTAGATTTTTGATCTCACTTTGCCATTTTGACATGGCCAATTTCACTTTAGGATCCCTGTTGGTGAACTTGATGAATTTGAAGCGTTGCTTAAATTGATCAAATCTACGGCTTTACTTTTGAGCCTTTGTGCTTAGCTTTGATATATATGTCTTACCATGATCTTGCTAGCGCTGTCTGGCTTGATATGCTGTTTGTGCAATATTAGAGATACTAGCTTGCTCTTTTGAGTAATCTCCAAAGCTTCTTGTAATCAAAAATTGAAAAATACAAAAAATGAAGCCACTCCATTGCACTTCATGCATATTTCTCTTTACGCTTCTTTTGTTTCTGCTTCTTTCTTTATTCTATATTTGTTATCTCTGGATGAGAGGAAGGCGTGATTCCTTGATGAATCCATTGTCAAAGGGGGAGAAGATGTGTTAAATGAGAAGAGAAGATGTGTTAATGAGAATATATTTCCTTGTTGGGGGAGAAGTTTTGTACAAAGGGGAGAAACTGAAAATTTAAAAATTGAGGATAATAGTGAGGGGGAGTTCTTGAGTTGCATTCTTATTGTCTTATTGAATATTCTGAACTTGAATTGCATTCTTTTATACTCACAATGATCATAGGTCAATTGAACAATTGTTTCTTTCATATGGACCTTATGTGAGAATTTTTGACACTTTTCAGGAAATCAAAGTTTTTATGCGTACTTTTGCCTTGTCTCACATGCCTATACTATTCTGATGCCAGCTTGGTCATTTACATTGCTTTTTCTTGCTTATGGACCAAGTTGTGCCTTTGTGCGAAAACTGCGAGTAAACTCGTTTTCAAACCTCTTACTTACATTTTCTGGATAATTGCCAATGTGTTCATCAAGGGGGAGATTGTGGATTTCATGGGGATATGTTCCAGATCTTAGGATGATGTGACAATTGGCAATGGCATTTACGGTTTGTCGTTTCACGTGTTTTCGATAAAGCTACGAGCTATCTTGGGCGGGGCGGTCCGACCGGTCCTTGCTACGGTCCGGCCGGTCTCAAATCGGTCGGACCGGCCATGTGGGGCGATCGGACGGTGACCTAAAAGTACTCAAAGCAGTGGGCCAAAAATAGGTGTTGTTGGCAAGTGAGGGGATCCCAATGCACTTGGTCTCATAATTTTTGGAGTCTCCAGTAAAAAGTTCTATTGGTTTTTAATTTCTAGAAGGTTTCGGATTTTCAGGGGTTGAAATTCGGCTAAGTCCCAAGGGGCGGTCCGACCGGCTCACCTGGAGCGGTCAGACCGGTAATGACTTGAACGTCGGCCAACTTCGTGGCGATGTTGATTTGTTAGATCAAAGTCATTGGTATCGTGGCATATGGTTTGCATGATGCATGTTTTGACTAACATGGGTCAAGTTGTGAAGAACTTGTTCCCGAATTCGTGTTTGCTTGTCTGTGGTTGTGCAGGTTGCTTAGTGGTCAACGATGGTCACTGGCGAGGAGGATCGAGACTAGACTTGGAGAGTTGAGGTCCAGAACGATCAACGATGCCGGGTGAGGTCAACGACTCAAGCGTGACACAAGATGGACAAGGGTGACCTATTGGCAAATCCATGACGCATGGTGAAGCGATTTAGGTCAAAAGGTTAAAAACGACGCTTTGCAAAGCGTGCGTGTGTGACCTGTTTGTTAGTGGGCCTTAACGGAAGCCCAATTGAGTCAAACACTAGAGAGTTCTAGGTCTCCACTATAAATAGGAGGAGGTGGGGGCTGCTCCCTCTCTCTCGCTGTTTTTCACCTCTTTTGTTGCTTGCAAAACCCTAATTGGCTTACGGGGAGTTGAGGTGGAGGCTAGGGATTTTCATGGTTTGAGGAGAATTTTGTGATCTTGGATTGACCACTGATCCATGATGGTGTGGGTGTAATCCAGCGACGATCACGTTCTTAATCTATGCAAGGTTTGCTTGAGATAAGTCTCTTTTCGTTCTTGCTTTCGATTTCGTGATTTTAGGGCTTTCTTTGATCCACGAGTTTGTGATTGATTCTTTCACGTGAATTAGCTTGCTGTGATATGTGTGAATCTATCTAGCATCATCTTGATCATCAATCTCTCACGAACAAGCATTAGGATCAAGTTTTCGTTCTTGCCCGGTTTTAGACCTTCTGTTAATCAATTGGCAATTGCTCAAGATCGTTCCAAGAATTATCATAATATTCGATTGGAATAGGTCCTCAATAGCATATAGAAGGTGTGTGCAAAGTTTCATAAAGATTGGAGTTGAGAATCAAAAGTTTCACCTAATTGCAACTTCGTCATCGGGTGATTTTCTTTATTGCGGATCGGTTCGAGTCGGCCGGTCGATCGCTGTCATCACCGGTCAGACCGATTTTGGAGCGGTCCGACCGCCAGCACAACAGCGGTCCAACCGCCCGGCAAACGGTCCGACCGGTTGGGTCCAGAGGTCAGACCGCCCGTGGTTTGTGATTTTGCAATCTTAGTTGATTTTGTTATTTTGCTTAGGGGATTTAATTGGATTCAATACTAGTCTTCCGCTGTACTGGTATATTGATCTTCATAGCTTCATCATAGCTATTGGAGTGAAATTGTGTTGAATTCATTATTTGGGAAAAAGTGAGCGTGCTCCTATTCACCCCCCCTCTAGTCGCCTTTTCGGTCCAACACAGGTCAACGACGGTCAACGGTGAGGGGGATCGGGACTAAGCTTGGAGAGCTGAGGTCCAGAACGATCATGGACGCCGGGTGAGGTCGTGTGACTCAAGTATGGCATGAATGGACAAGATGGTTCGAACGGGCAGTTTGTTGCAGCTGGTTGGATCAAGCGGCGCGAGGGTCGATGCAAGTGCCTTGGAGGTTCCGATGGGATTCGAATGGGAGAGACTTGCCGACATGATGAGAGCCGCTGATCAACCTACACGTGGCGAAGTAGACGATTGCTTCAACTGTAATGTGTGTGTTTGTGTCCCGTGTGTTTTGGGCCTTAACAGGAGCCCATTAAGTGAACCCTTCTAAAACCCTAGGCCTCACTATAAATAGAAAGGGGGGTTGGAAAACAACCCCGAGCACGTCATTTGTAAAAACCCTAGTTTTGGTTAGGGTTTGGAGAGGAGATGAGAGGCTAGGTTCTAGAGAGGTGATTTGGGTGTGTGCTCTTGGATTGAGCTCTTGTGCTCCTTGAGGGAGTGGCTTTAACAAGCAACATCTTGAATCAATCTATGGATGTTTGTTCAGAGATGAAGTCTCTTATGTTTTCCTCTCTCTTTTGATGATTTTGGTGCTTCCTTGATCCGGTTATTTTTGGTTGGTCTCTTGACCTCTTTTACCTTGCTATGATGTGTGGGAATACTCCTAGGATCATCTAGATCATCAATCCTCCACAAGCATGATTTGGATCAAGTTTTTCCTTTTGCTAGGTTTTGAGCCCTCCTTTGGTAAAACCTAAAAAGGTCAAGACTTTGACGTGGATCTGGACGATCGTTGCTAGGAATATGTTCCAAATATCCTTAGGGAGATGTGTTCAAAATTTGGTCAAGTTTCATCGGGTAAATCAAAAGTTAGACCAATTTCGATTTGATTTGGTACATCTGACTGGTTCAGTCGAGGCGGTCCGACCGATTTCTAACGGCGGTCAAACCGCCACTATTGATCGCTTGATTGGCGTCGGTCGATCGCCTTGACTATTCAGATCGCTTGATTGGCCGTCGGTCGACCGCCTTGATGAGATCAAATCTCCATTTTGAGTCTTGTGTTTAAGGGGGTAATCGGATTCAGCACAAGGCTTCCTCTGTACATTTACTGATCTTCTTAGATTTCATAGCTATTGAAGAAAAGTTAATGTTGAATTTGATTAAAGCGAAAATCAAGAAAGCGTCTATTCACTCCCCTCCAGTCGCCTTTCCGGTCCTACAATGTCGATTGTACCGTAGATTGGAAATTGCAAATTCATTATAATCTACCGCGAGTGACTTGAAGTCGCCGGCCTAGCTGACCAGTAATCGCATGAACAATATTTTTTATTTCTGGCATAAACATTACCTACCAAAAAAGGCCGCCCTAGAAGCGCCACGCTGCGCCGCCTTGAAGCGACGACCGCCTCCGGCTCCGGCGCCCGACCATCGTCGCCTCCGGTCGCGCTAGAAGCGCCACACACCGCCGCTTGAAGCGGCGATCGACGCCTCCTCCGCGCCGATCGTCACCTCCTTCCGTCACACTAGAAGCGCCACGCGCCGCTTGAAGCATTGACCGCCTCGCTCGGCGCCACCAAGAAGAGCTCATAGCGCCTCTGGCGCCCGGCGCCATCGCTTGAACGCGGCTCCCATGGACGGAGACACCACCACCGGGTGAACGGTGGTAAAATCTAGTTTTGCAAAAAGGCTCCTGGACTTTCTGAAAATTAAGAAAAAATTTCACGGGAAACCCCTCGGACTGTCTGAAAATTACACAATTTTTTTCTCAGAACTGAAATATCGCATTTTAACCCCTGAATATTGCAGAATTCACCGAAAGTTTTTTTTTCAAGCAGAAGAGAGCCTTGGGAATTCAATTTTTGAATCGGTTTTAATATTTGAAGCATGTTTAACTTTGTTATCATTATTTCTATGCAATTTATGTATTGTATTTACTATTTTTTATTATTTATGATTATTTATATTACTTTTAATCACTGAAAAATAGCATTAAATTATGAAAAATGCATAGAAAATACGGGAACATTATGAGAATTTTTGCAACCATTTTATGCAAGTTAACAGTAATAATTTTATGCAACTTTTTACATGAATATGCAGATGACTAGCATCACAAACCGGTGAAAGATCTAGACCCGCTATTATGAGTTAATAGAGTATTTTGGTGATTAATGATAAATCTAATTGTGAGACTAACTCTTTTGTCAAGTATTATCTTGTGTAGTCTCATTTGGATATAAATGTGAAATTCAACAAAGTATGCATTTGTCTTACACTCTTATATATTGTTGCATTCCTTATATCCAAAATATAGGATGAACTCAATCGTAAGTATATCTTGAATATGTGTATATATTTTCTTTACACATATGTGTATGCACACATTTAAAGGGAGTTTTGTTCTATATTTTGTGGTTTCATTAGTATTGATCCATATTCCATTTTTCACATATATTTGGGATCCTTACTTTGAAACATATCCGTATGACTATACAAAACTTGTGTAGTCTTTGTATACTTATGCTTTGAGTATACAAAACTTGTGTAGTCTTTGTATAGTTCTATATTTTGTGGTTTCATTAGTATTGATCCATATTCCATTTTTCACATATATTTGGGATCCTTACTTTGAAACATATCCGTATGACTATACAAAACTTGTGTAGTCTTTGTATACTTATGCTTTGAGTATACAAAACTTGTGTAGTCTTTGTATACTTATATTTTGAGCATATAGAACTTGTGTAGTTCGTATATACTCATGTTTCGAATATATAAAACTTGTGTAGTTTTATATATTCATGATTTGAGTATAAAGAACTTATGTAGTTCTGTATACTCAAGTTTTGAGTATGTAGAACTTGTGTAGCTCTCGCGTACTCATGTTGTGAGTACATATATAACTTGTGTAGTTTATATATATACTCAAACATGTTACTTTTATCTAAATCAATTTATGTATGATTGAAATGGTTATCATCAATTACCAAAGAGGGAAAGATAGATGTATCTTGTCCCACCATTATGTGTTAATGGTATGACGTGGTAATTAATTATAATCATATTGTGGAACTAACATTTTTCATGAGTTGGATGTATAGTTTATGTTCCAGGATGATGAAGACTTTGGATGATCATGAGTTGATCATCAAGTCAAGATTCAAGTAAATGATGCATCATGTGTTGATGCATATGAAGAGCTTGAAGAAAAAGGAAATCATCGTGTGTCGATGATGTTCTAGAAGAGGAGATGATCATAAGTTAATCATCAAGACAAGAGAAGACCCATCATGTGTTGATGGAGGTCAAGTAAAGGAATGCATCATGTGTCGATGCATGTCAAGTCTCGGGATGAAGAAATCATCATGTGTTGATGATGTTCAAGACAAGATCCCGAAGTGAAGAAGATCATCATGTGTTGATGATTGTCAAGTCAAGGACCCGGACTTGAAGTGTTGATGTGCGTCATCAAGCTTCAAGTAGATGCAAGGCAAAGGTATGACTAGCTAGGGTTAAGGATGTGTTCCTAGTCTTTTACCGGTCTTGGTGTTTGGTTGGAAGACCGGATTGCTAGTATAGGATTGTTGTACTATTAAGAGGGGTCTTGACTAGCAGCATGAGTTAGTCATGTGTTGATAACTCATTATGTTTGCTCTAGCTCATCTATGCATGGAGTTATTATTTGCGAATGTGTTTTGCAAATGAAGGATGCTCATGCATTTAATCTTTGTGGCATGGGACTATAGTTTGCAAATGTGTTTTGCGAATGGTTGAAGTCGATGCACCTTAGCCTTGTGGCATGATGCTGTTATTTGCGAATGTGTTTTGCAAATAGTTGAAGCTCATGTTTGATTTCTTGTAGCATGTGACTTAGGTTTGCAAATGTGTTTTACAAATGGTGTAAGTCCATGTACCTTATTCCTTGTGGTATGATTCTAAAGTTGGCAAATGTGTTTTGCAACCTGTTGGGAATCTTACTTGTGATCCTTGTTGGCATGACTTATCAATTGGCAAATGCGTTTTGCAATTGGAGTTGTTGAAAAAGCCATTTGCTACTTTGTCAGGATAATCGAAAGTTTCGTTGTGTTAACTACGGAACTACCGTAGGCCGGAAGGTCCGAAATCCGGCGGAATGTTTTTTCCAGAGAAGCACCCGGTTTGGGACTTAGCCGATTTTCGGAAGCGCGGAAGTACCGCCATGTTGGGAGCGGAACTACCGCACAGCTGAAGTTCCGATTTGGCGCGGTATATTTTTTCCAGACCATGTGTTGGACCTGAGTGGAAGCGGAAGTACCGCCCATCAGAATCAGAACGTTCGATAATCGGAAGTACCGCGTGTTGAACGACGGAAGTTCCGGATTTCATTTCCAATGGATAGTTTCTCGTCTGATATAGCCGTTGATGTGCTTGTCGCTGAGGTGTGGAAGTTCTGGACTTTGTATGGTGGAAGTTCCGCATTTGCTGTTTTTTCAGCAGTTTGTCTCCCAACGGCTAGTTTTTGTGTGTGGGCTATACATAGCCACCTTGGGCGGTTGGGAAAGGTTGCTGGTGCTATAGTTGAGTGCTATACTCATTCTTTGAGCTAAGAGCAAGGCTTTCTTCTCTATTGTGCATGTGTTGCACTTGGTGAGATTTGAGAGCAAACCCTAAGTGCATGTGTTGCCTTAGGTAGTGGATTGTGTATCCACTTGAGCGTTGACACTTGATTAGTTCAAGTGAACGTCGAGTCTTGTTACTCTTGGTGTTTGCCGACACCTAGACGGCGTGGAGGCGTCGTGCGCGGTGATCTTCTCAAGAAGCTTGTGAGAATACTCGGCGTGTTGTGAGTGGTTTGGTGCTCACCATCTCTGGAGTGGAGGAAGAGCGACCATAGTGGAGCGAGGTGTTGGTTCGGTTTGGAACCGGTCCAAGTGGTTGGACTTACCTTGGAGGTGTTGGCTTAATTAGTGGAGCCGGTCCAATGTGGTTGGGCTTACCTCAACGTGGATTAGAGGAGACCGGTAAGTCTCCGAACACCACGGTAAAACATAATCGTGTCATATTGTTTTTACTTGTGCTTTACTTTGAGCACTTTACATTCACACTTTAATTGCTTACATATCTTTGTATGATTGCTCTCTTGTATTGTTGGTGTACTTATGGAAGCCTAGTTGATTTAGATTTTAATTGTGCAAAACCAATTTGTTATTAGCTTCCACATTGTCAATTGGTTTTAGAGTCGAAATATTTTTAAAACCGCCTATTCACCCTCCTCTAATCGGCCACCTCGATCTTACAACCAGTTGAGACCTTGCACCAGTATAGAATCTTCAGTAAAAGACAAATCAGATTTGAATATTCCCACGAGGGGACATCAGTATGGATGTGTGCGCACAGATCGGAGCTGAAAAACTAAAGGAACTTGCCCCCGCGATTGAAAGCAGTGGTAAGCAAGTAGAAGCATTAGAAGTATCGCCCTATGAAGAAATAGTTATAAATTATGTGACCACGAGAGAATCTATGAATAGAACAACAACCAATGTCGATATTTATTTTGTAAAGAAAATTATCACAATCATCGATCTTCATCCAGAGCCTGCATCGCTCGCTGAATGTAAGAAAAATCAGACTGGAAAGATTGGAAGAAGGCAATAGGAGCAAAATTATTATCTCTGAATAAAAGAGATGTATTTGGGCCTGTAAGCCGCACGCCTCCTCATGTGCACCCAGTAGGGCATAAGTAGGTATTTGTTCGAAAGAGAAATGAAAACAATGATGTTTTTAGACATAGAGCAAGACTCGTTGCACAAGGTTTCACTCAACGATCAGGAGTCGATTATGAAGAAACTTATTCCTCGGTCATGGGCGGAACTACTTTTAGATATTTATTCTCGATGCAGTAAACTTGAATTTGAAAATGAAATTGATGGATGTGGTAATTGCATACCTTTATGGGAACTTGGATTTAGACATTTATATGAAGTTACGTGAAGGTATCCCTGTTCCGAACGAAGGCAGAGCAAACAGAAATTTGTACAGTGTGCAACTCAACAAGTCACTGTATGGCCTGATACAATCAGACAGAATGCGGTATAATCGCTTGAGCGATTTTCTCTGCAAAAAAGGCTGCACAAACAATGAGGATTGTCCCTATATTTTTATACGGCGATCCCAGGATGGATTCTGTATAATCTCAGTATATGTAGATGATCTGAATATCATCGGGACCATGAAAGATATTGAGAAAGCAAGCTCTTAACTGGAGTTAGAGTTCGAAATAAAATACTTAGGTAAAACCAAATACTGCCTAGGCTTGCAGCTTGAGCATACCCCTGAAGGGATTTTAGTACATCAGTCAACCTACACTCAGAAAGTGTTAGAACGATTCAACTTTGAAAAAGCATATCCTTCGAAAGTACCAATGGGTAGGAGATTCTTGCAGCAGGATAAAGACCCGTACAGACCTAAAGAAGAGGGGGGGAGAAAGTCTTGGGACCAGAATTTCCGTACTTGAGTGCAATAGGAGCACTCATATATTTGGCAAACTGTACTAGACCGGACATTGCGTTTGCAGTGAACCTGCTTGCAAGGTACAGTGCAGAACCTACCAAAAGAGATTGCTGGGAATAAAGGACATCTTCCGATACCTTCAAGGAAGCAAAGATCTTGGCCTATTCTACAGAAAGAACTAAGACCTAACTATGACTGGCTACGCAGATGCTGGGTACCTGTCAGACCCGCATACAGCTAAGTCATAAACTGGCTATGTATTCCTATGTGGTGGAGCTGTAATTTTATGGAAATCATCTAGTAAAGTCTTGTATCTACCAAGGTAGTTAGAATCACGATCCTACTATTAGAGTCTTACGATTCTACGAACCCACGACAGCTGTCGATCCAAATCGCACTATCGATCCTACTCGTAGAGACATATGGCAAAAAAAAATTTACAATTTTTTTAGAGGCTAGGCTTTGCTGATATTTTGTTTTAAAGAAAAATTTGTTGATATTAATTTTTGAGAATGAAACTATAAAAAAACAAGGAGCATGCAAAATATTATATCAATGTAGTAATGTTGTTTTCCTGTCGTTCAGAATTATATCACCCATCATGTTAGACCATTATTCTTTTCTGTTGTGTGATATGAAGTGTTTTGCCCTTTTTTTTGGTAATAAGTAAGTGGTAAATCATATAAGAATCATACAAACTTATAATATAGATGTTAAATATGTGTATTTTTACCAATCCGTAGAATCGTCGATTCTACGATTAGATACTACGATTCGATCCTACCGAAGGCAAATCGATCCGACTCGGGATCTCGACTCTGACTACCTTGGTATCTACTTCGACGAACCACTCAAAAATCGTAGCATTGTACGAAGCCTCACGGAATGTTCTTGGCTTCGACGGATGATTCACTACATGTAGCAGTCATGTGGATTGAATACCGCGTAAACCCCACTATTATCTATGAAGATAATACAACTTGTATTGTACAAGTGCAAATGAGTTATGCGAAGAGTCCTCTCACTAAGCATAACAACCACAGTTCTTCTATGCTCACAAATTGCAAAAGATTGACGAAATTAAAGTACTGTATACTAAGTTATGTGAAAATCTTGCAGATTTATTCACTAAGTCACTACCATCGTCTAGCTTTGAAAGATACATACATAGAATTGGAATGATGAGACTTAGAGAAGTGCAGAATTCAGGGGGAGAATCTTCAGAAACTCTTTATTGAAACTTGATTACGAAGATCGAGTACCCAAAGAATAAATCCTGGAGATTAAATAAAATTGGGTGGATTGTACTCTTTTTTTCCTTGACGAGTTTTTCTGAAGTTTATCGGCTAAGATTTTTAACGAGGTAATTCGTCCAACGCAGTAGAATGTATGCCATGCACTCTTTCTTTAAATTTTTCCCACTGTATTTTTATGAAGTTTTAACAAGGCATACACACGAGAATAGGTGCCAAAGGGAGTGTTAAGAAACTCTGGGGCAGCCCATGAGTCGGCCCATGTATGGGCACACTACCGAAAACCCTAGCAGAGTCAGGAAGCTATATATCGGACTGGACTCGCCAACGACGGTTCCTTAACAGAGGCTACCAAGACTCAGTGCACCAACCTTGCACGTTATCCACCATCCACCACATCTATCTTGTGCAAGACCAGAAGTCGACTCAACCCAACCCATTTTTCGTAGCCCCTACGACTACGCGTGACCGTGCCGGTGGCTGTTGCTGTTCCGTCTGCGTCCACCGAAAACGGCGGAGTCTCACGCGCGCGGATAGTTTATTTCTCCTTCTCATTTACCATTTTCTAAACGAAATAGCGAAATTAGCACGTCGTAAATAAAATAATAAAAAATAACAACTCTTCTGTGCTATATTACCATGGAAAGCCACGTGCCACACTTCCAATCCGTGAAAAACCACATGCTGCGGGGCAACGATTTCGTACAACAACGTTGCTACTTTTATCATTTTATTCGCGGAGAGTAGTTTTGCTGTTCCTTATTTAAAAAAATATATCATTCTAGCCTAAAGACTCGCGCGCGGACGGCAGAACTAGCCAGACGGCCTAGAAAGCCCCCGCGCGCGGCACGGCCGAGCGGAACAACCATGCCACTGTACCGGGGCGTATCGTGGCGCGCGAGGAGACGACCGGGTCGGAGTGGGAGCGAAAGGAATAAGCGCTAAATTCCTGGAATTATTCCGGAATCGGACCGCGCGGACAGCGCAGCCTTTCGTGGTCCATGCCCCCCACGTTCCTCTCGTATCTCTTGTCTGGACGGTCGGTTCGGCTTCTTTGCACGAACAACCTCATCAATATTTCAATTTGCACTCGACGGGTTATAACCATCTTTCCTCCTCCCGTGGAAGACGCTGATGGATATAGCTGTATTTAAGCTTATCCATCTTTTTTGTGCTAGTGACGTTTCGAGAAGGAAATGACGGCACACAAGGTAGCGTTGCGTGGATTGCATAGCTAAGTTTTCTTTCTTTTTTCTCACGCGCACAATTAACTTCTGCATTAGCTTAATCGTTGCCTTGCTAAGCACTGTGGGGTTGGAAACTCCACAAAGAGTTTGTGTTATTACGGCTAAATAAAAAATATCAGGTCGCCTGTATTATTATGCCTAAAATAAAAAAAAGGATTAATTCTCTCTATACCACTGACAAACTATATTATTCATGATATATCACTTATTGTGATATTAACATGTGGACCTTAAATCTATATATCAGTGACATATAAGAAACAAACAGCATGTAAGGAGTTGCTCTAATAAAAAATATCAGATCCGGTAACTCAATAGTACATAGCACTACATACCGAGTTAACATGATGAACTTAGTCCTCGCTAAAAAAAATGATCAACATATTATTACCACTTTATTTTAAGCGTGTAAAAATATGACTTCGATAAAACAAATGATCCACATCACATTACATAACCAGAGAACACGCATACGCATGTGTTATGATATCTGTGGGAATCGATGCTTACCATGAAGATAACTCATTTGCATGATAATTGAAACATTAATCGTTGCATTGGAAAAGCATGATCAAACTGCTACATAATACATTGTAGTACAAGTTTCGTAGGAAACAATACCGTTCCTGAAAGATTCATAAAAAAATTGACACTTCCTAAATGTAGCCTAAATTGGGATTGGATGGAAGGAGATGATATGATATCCTACACTTCCACGAATTTTTAGCGGATATAACATGTTTTTAAATCGTATTTGTAGAAATAACCACACATATAGTTACCGCACGGTCGTCGTGCGGCAACGCCTCCCCGTGCGCCACGTCAACCCGTTGCCGCATGGTGGCCGTGCGGCAACGCATTTGTCGCCGCCGTCATGTGGCAATGTAGTATTTATTTATTTATTTTTAAATTATTTATGCATAATTTTTGTATGAAATTTTAAATATATCAAATGAGCTTCAAAAATTATAAAAAAAAATTTGTGGAGCCTCATGACACAGTGTACTTGCTTATTTTTTTTTCAAAAGTTTATATATTCTGATTTTTTCTCAAAAATTTATTTAAGTATACTGTTGGTATAAATTCAAATTATGTTACTACTCCTATAGCGATTATTGTATCTAGAGTGGTCCATGTGGTACTAAATATCATACATTCCAAGTCACATAAAATTATGAAATCCTAATTTCTGAAACCTAAAACTCTAATTTTTTAGGCCTAAACCCTTAATTTTTAAGATATTTTTAGAACATATGAAATTCTAAAAAATATTACAAAATCAAGTTTACTGTGTAAGGACCCTTAAAAAATGACCTCATTTCTATATTAAAAAATTCCTACAAATAGTATAATTAAATGAATTTTGGAAAAAAATTAGAATAAATTAAATTTTGAAAAAAAAACTACACAAGTAAGTACACTTTGTCAGTAGGCTCCATAAAAAACTTCATAATTTTTGGAGCCTATTTTTTATATTTAAATTTTATACAAAAAAGTATATATAAATAATTTTCTTAAAGAAAGTGGGAAAAAATTGCTACACTTTTTTCCTTTCTTTCTCAAGAAAAATTCAGAACGGATTTATTTTTTATGAGATAAATTTTAAAAAATTTACACAAACAAGTACACTGGGTCAAGAGGCTAAAAAACATAATTTTTTGAGCTTCTTTGCTATATTTAAACATTTATATAAAAATATTTTTTTAAAAAATGTTACAGTGTTATTACCGTACGGCGACCGTGCAGCAACAAGCTGATGTGGCGGTTGGCTGGGGAGGCCACGTGGTGGCGACTGGTGCATTACCGTATGGTAACAGTGCTATATTCATAAATACAACTCACACATCATTTCTGTGAATACAGTTTAAAAACTTATTATATCTACCAAAAATTCAACACCGAAGTAGTACAGGATTCTCGTGCAAAGTTGACCGTCTGTTTTTTTCGCGTCGAACCCCTCAATTTCTTTCAATCTTCACAGGAGCAGGCCCCTCCCAATTCTCAATTACCAAAACAGGTCTCCGAAGAAAGCAACAAAAGAGCACACATAAAACACGCGACAGCCACCAGCTTCCCCAACCTCCGATTCGAGTTGTCTTTCCCAGCCGCGGCCTCGCCAGCTCGGACCCCCTCTCTCTCTCCTCCTCCCCCAATTTTAAACAGCACCTCTCCCCCCTGCCCACTCGCCTCCCCCTCCTCCCCCACCGCAAGAGAGAAGCCGGCGCCCCACTCGCCCTCTCTCTCGGCCCCGTGTCTTGGCTCTTCTTGTCCGCGATGGCGGCGTCCATGGCGTCGCCGCGGGGGCGGTCGATCCGGGAGGCGGTGCTGGAGAGCGTGGCGTCCTATCACCAGCAGCAGCGGATGAAGCGCAAGTTCCGCAAGAGCCTCTCCTACGCCGGCGAGCTCTCCTCGGCGGGCCGCGCCCGCGGGGATGGCGCGTCCTCGTCGGCCTCGGCCACCTCGCTCTGCGGGCCCGAGGAGGACGAGCCCTTCTGGGAGGAGGAGGAGGGCACCGTCGAGCTCGTCCAGCTCGGCGCCAACCGCGCCAAGAACGTCCTCATCCTCATGAGCGACACCGGCGGCGGCCACCGCGCGTCCGCGGAGGCCATCAAGGACGCCTTCCGCATCGAGTTCGGCGACGAGTACCGGGTGCGCTCTTGATATCGCTTCGAATTTTTTGCTGCCTTGCGTGAAATGGAGACGGATATGGATTCAATATGTCAATTGGCACTAAATATTTTGATTTCTATTTGGGCATGGTAGGTCTTTGTGAAGGATCTGTGCAAGGATCACGCGGGGTGGCCTCTGAACAACATGGAGAGCTCGTACAAATTCATGGTGAAGCATGTGCAGCTCTGGAAGGTGGCCTTCCACAGCACATCGCCTAGATGGGTCCATTGCTTCTACCTTGCCGCCCTGGCCTCATTCTATGCCAAGTATGGATACTTCTCTTTCACGATTCAAGAAGGAATTTATTAGTTCTTGAACGTTTTCCTTGTTTCATCCACAGCTTTGGGATTATAAACAATTCAGTGGTGATTTGTGTTTCCATGGTTGCGCGATATCGTTTTGCTGTTGTTGGTTGGTGCCTTGGATTGCAAATTGCTCACCTAATCGCACATTTTCTAGTGGATCAGCAGTTTTGTCACTATTGATTACGCTTATTTTATAATGTCGGATCTCAGCGCGTGATATTGCGGTAATAATTTTTTAGGGTTCATTCCCTTGAGTGCAATCATAAAATTATGTGGTTCTCCTTGACTAGAGAGTAGAGATGCCAAAATATATGTGGTAAATTCATTGTCGTGTAACGTATGTAATTTACTATTGAAAGCAATTTTCTAAATAACTGGTACTGAGGTCAGATATTCAGCCATGTGGACCTGTTCAGGCTATGAATATGGGTTGGCAGGGTATTGGACAGGACCAGAAAGCATTTCATGAAATTCAAGTTGTGCGATGTACATCAACCCATCAAAACGTCCACTCTGTCACCCTGTGCGTGTTGTTAGTTTTGCATACTAGGGGGGCACTATAATTAATTGCATTGCCGCCATTCCTTGAGCATCATTATGTGAGTTGAGACCACAGAATTGCCAGTCTGTCCTCGCATACAATTGTTTTCAGATCATGATCCATATACTATACACCACAATGGCACACGCAAACTGTTTATTTCTTTTCTTGGATTGCTGTTTTATCTCATACTTCAAACCAGTAACCTTGACAACCAATTGGCACTTTAAAATCAATTTGACATGTGCTCTGCTTTGATGCTGTCATTTCTAATATTTGTTAACAGTGAAGTATGATCTAATTACATCAACAGGGTCTCAAGCTATTGTAAGTCGGTTACATATAGTATTTATATCATTGACAAGTAGGCTCATAGTCTAAGCCCATCGATCCATTACGTATGTTAAGACTTTTTCTCTACATCAAGACGGTACATGGAGTTCATTTTCTGAATAGCATATTTTTTATGGATGAAGGAAGGTTGAGGCTGGACTGAAGAAGTACAAGCCAGACATCATAATTAGTGTCCACCCCCTCATGCAACACATTCCTCTATGGGTACTCAAATGGCAAGGTCTGCAAAACAGGGTAGTCTTTGTCACCGTCATCACCGACCTCAACACTTGCCACCCTACATGGTACGTTCAGCTGTCAATAATGGAAAAACCTGGAGTGTACTAATTATTTTCTTTGAGTGAAAAATCACTGTCTCTTACACTTCTATTATAGTCATAGAATTAATCTAGCAATAAAAAATTACAGGTTTCATGCTGACGTGAATAGATGTTACTGCCCCTCAGAAGAAGTTGCCAATAGGGCAGCATTGGATTACCTAGAACCTTCTCAAATCCGCGTGTTTGGTCTTCCCATTCGACCATCATTCTGCCGTGCGGTTCTTGTAAAGGTATGTGCTCCTTAGTTAACGTTAGGTCTGTTTGTTTCTTTGCCGTACTAATTCCTAATTTAATATTTGATTTTTCAAAAGGTGATTCACATGTAATATTTATTCTTCCAATCTCCTGTGCGTAACAAATGACCTGGTCATGCATATGCGCTTTCATTAACTGCTAAGTGTTGTATACCCAGAAGCGTTACTATTAGACTGTACCCCTCTACGCTCACTATGTTTTCAAAGAAATACTTAAATGTATGGCTGTGCAGTGATGTGTCTTAATACAAATGCTTATTACCAGTTTTTATTTAACTCAAAAAATACTTTTTGCTGAAACCAATTATTCACCAGGATGATTTGAGGAAGGAACTTGAATTGGATCCTGAGCTGCCTGCAGTGTTGCTGATGGGAGGTGGAGAGGGCATGGGTCCTGTCAAGAAGACTGCAAAAGCCCTTGGAGAGTCATTGTTTGACAAAGAGCTTGGAAAACCAATTGGGCAGCTTATTGTCATTTGTGGCCGGAACAAAACATTGAGCTCCTCGTTGCAGGTTCTTGAATGGGAAATACCAGTCAAGGTATAACTTTTAGTTCTTCAAAGATTCAAATTGTTTCTTCCATAGCCCAGACCACAAGAATATTCTTTATTCACTGTGTTTTATTTTTAACAAAAGGTTAGGGGATTTGAGACCCAAATGGAGAAGTGGATGGGGGCCTGTGATTGCATTATAACAAAGGTATATCCTTGACCATTCCTGATTTTTAGCATGTTGCTCTCTTTCAAGGTCTTTGTGGTATTCTTAATTTTGTTTTTCTGTTGTTATTTGGTTCAATAGGCTGGACCGGGTACCATTGCGGAAGCTTTGATTAGGGGGCTTCCTATCATCCTTAATGACTTCATACCTGGACAGGTTTGTGCCTACCAACTTTCAGTGTTTTTATATTGTTATAATAAGCATTCAAAGTGTATGTATTTGCAACGCTATAGTGAGCTGAAAGTTGATACGCTTCACAGTTGAGAGATCAAAACAATTTACTACATTTGCAGTCCTTGAAAGAACCTCAGCTACGTACGCTTGTTCAGGTCAATATTAATATAAGCTGGCATGGGCGCACTGCGATGTCTGTTTATGGTTATTGTGTCCTGAATTTTTTCCCTGCCATCTTTACTGATTCGAAGAAAGGGGGGAAATTTCATGAACTTTATTCGTACTTTATACACTGACAGAATATTATTTACTCCTAACCATGTTGAGACTAATACTATACCATACACACAATAGTTGAATTTTGATTATGTGCAATCTGCAGTATGCAAGAGTTGTATGCATCTGTCAGGTTAACTAACAGGTAGTCGACATCAGACAACATCATCTAACATAAGTTCGTACTTTGCAATTTGCATGACAGGAAGTTGGCAATGTCCCTTATGTAGTGGACAATGGTGCAGGCGTGTTCTCCAAAAGTCCTAAGGAAACTGCTAAACTTGTTGCCCGTTGGTTCGGTCCAGACTCGGAGGAACTGAAGAGAATGTCAGAAAATGCATTAAAATTGGCCCAGCCTGAAGCGGTATTTGACATTGTCAGAGATATCCATGAGCTCTCTCAGGAGCAAGGGGTGATGTCACAGATCTCCAGTTCCTTGACATCATCCTTTTTCATACCATCGCCTGAAACCACCCCTATTCAACTTATATGAAACCTTTAAGCTGTGTATAGCTAGAATTGCATTCTTTGACCTCGTGAACTTTGCATTTGTCCTACAATATCAAGAAAGAAAATCTATGACGAGCATTTAGGTGGTTTATTTCATCTGTCACATAACACGGAAATGAGAAGCTGGAATCCACTGCTTTCAGTTCATGGCCTCCCATGATAGTTATGGGCTCATTTGGTTGACAACAACTCTTGTGCAATATTGTATTCATGTTAAGTTTGTTATAATCATTCGTTCACATCATGTTCCCCCGTATTCAGGAGGGATCGGTGGTGGTTTGTGATAGTATAATACTGAGACTAATACATAATCTAATATCGTTAACCCTAGCTCAATCGTTGAACACCACAAACAAAAACTAAGATGCGGAAGCTTGAGTATTACCCGAACTTGAAGAAGCCATAGGAGCGACAGATCAGTCGATGTAGAGGTCGTTGCGTGTGCTGCCGTCGGGGTCGGCGCGGATCTGAGTGTCGGGGCTTCGGCTTGAGTCACCGGGAGGTAGTAGTGAAGACGATCCAGTGGGCGTCGGTCGATCCAGTGGCCGTCGGTCCGGTCTCGCGATGTCGTAGTTTAGGTCTTCGTTCTCCTCAGCACTTCGTTACAGATCGGGTGTGTATAGGGATGTTTCTGAGTTTTGAGACTTAGCCAAAACCCTGCCGTATCCCTTCTTTTATTTAGCGCTAGAGGAGACCGGGACCGAAACCAAATCAGTTGGAAACGCCCCCGATCAGGGCGCGAGGTGGAGACGTGGTCTCCCTGAAATCTCGGGTTGTTAGCCGAGATCAATTCTAACATTCTCCCTTTGATCGTCAAAGCTAACATCATAAGCCCATCCTCAAATGAAAAAGTGTACCAAGGTAATGTGTCGCATGACCAATGAAGTGCCATACAACCTCAGTACCTATAGTATACTATCTCATTTTAAAATGGATATTCATAATACTTAATGGGAGTTGGTTTATTTTAAGGTCCTTTATCCAGAATCAGAGGCTTTCCAATAAACCCATGCCGGCAACATGATCACGAAATATATTGGGTGGTAAGCCTTTAGTAAGCGGATCCGCAAGCATTGACTTAGTACTAATATGCTTGATACTAATGGTTTGATCCTGGATTCTATCTTTCACAACATGATACTTAATGTCAATGTGTTTGGCAGCACCACTTGACTTGTTGTTACTCGCATAAAAGACTGCGGGTTCGTTATCGCAGTATAAGGTGAGTGGTTTAGAAATGCTGTCAACCACTCTAAGGCCCGGAATAAAATTCTTAAGCCATACAGCCTGCCCAGTAGCCTCATAACATGCCACAAACTCAGCTTGCATCGTTGAAGATGCCGTAAGGGTTTGTTTGGAGCTTTTCACGAGATAGCTCCTCCGGTGAGTGTGAAGATATAACTGACGTGGATTTCTTAGTATCAACACATCCATAAAATCGAATCTGAATAACCAACAACTTCAAGGTTATCGGTATGCTTATATGTGAGCATGAGATGCTTAGTAGCTTGCATATAACGCAAGACTTTCTTAACGGCTTTCCGGTGGTCGGTCCGGATTTGGTGATATCGCCAAGCATTCGATTACAAAAGCTAAGTCAGTGAGTGTGCTTACTTGAGCATACATAATGCTTCCGACAGCTGAAGCGTAAGGAACTGTCTTCATCTGATCAGTTTCATATTGGTTCCTTGGACATTGAAATGTCCCAAACTTATCGCCCTTAACGATAGGAGCAGGTGAGCCAGAGCATTTATGCATATTGTATCTCTTTAGTACTCTGTCAACGTATGCTTTTGAGATAAACTTAATACTCCTTTGGACTGTCCCGGTGAATTTCAATGCCAAGAACGTAAGAGGCATCACCGAGATCCTTCATATCAAAATTGGATGAAAGAAATCTCTTGGTCTCAAACAGCATATCCTTATCGCTGCTAGCCAATAAGATATCATCCACATAAAGCACTAAGATGGTGAATTTACTCCCCTTGAACTTAACATATATGCAGTTATCAACTTCATTTTCCTTAAATCCAAAATTCCTTATAACTTTATCAAATTTGAGGTACCACTGCCTCGATGCTTGTTTTAAGCCATAAATAGATTTCTTAAGTCGACATCCCATATGTTCCTTACCTTCCACGACAAAACCTTCCGGTTGAGTCATGAAAACATTTTCTTGCAAATCGCCATTAAGGAATGCCGTCTTAACATCCATCTGATGTAGCTCTAAATCATAATGAGCTACAAGTGCCATAACGATTCTGAACGAATCCTTAGTCGAGACAGGAGAAAAAGTGTCATTATAATCAATCCCCTCTCTTTGTGAGAAGCCTTTTGCTACGAGTCTTGCTTTGAACCTTTCGATATTTCCCTTAGAGTCATGCTTTGTTTTGTAGACCCATTTTGACCCTCTTTGTTTTGACTCAGTCGAATTTCTACTAAGTCCCATACATCATTAGTGCTCATAGACTTGATTCATCCTTCATGGCTTCAAACCATTTAGGAGAATATTCACTCATTATTGCTTCCTTATAAGAGGTGGGATCATCTACCTTCCCTATATCATTAATATCCTCATTCATGTAAACAACATAATCATTTGGGATGGCAGATCTTCTCTCCCCTTGTGATCTTCTAATAGGTTCAGCAACTATTGCAGGAGGTCTTGAGGCGCAGGAGGCTGCGAGGCTCATCATTAGGTATGACATTAGGAATTTCAGAGACCCCAACGATGGGTGCATCAACGATTTGGTCTGGAGGTGCAACCACAGAAGTGCGTGAATAAAAATCTCGGGATAAGCGGTGAAGGAACGTAAACCCGCTTCTCTTCAAGATCAATTTTCCTAGGCTCGTGTCCTCATTATTTTCTAAGAACACAGCATGTCTTGTTTCTACAAACTTAGTTGTTCTATCGGGACAATAAAACCGATACCCTTTAGATCTTTGAGGTACCCTATAAAATGGCAACTTCTTGTCTTAGGGTCTAATTTTCCAATATGTGGATTAAATATCTTAGCTTCAAGACAACAACCCCATACTCTTAAATATTTTAAACTCGGTTTTCTCCCGGTCCATAATTCATAAGGTGTCTTAGGTGCTTGATTTCTTGGGAACCCTATTAAGAATATGTCTTCTTGTCTTTAGTGCCTCCATCCACAAACTAGGTGATAAACTAGAGTAGCTAAGCATGCTCAGTACCATATCCATAAGTGCGGTTGCGTCTCTCGGCTACCCCATTTTCTTGAGGTTCACTGGTGTAGAATATTGGGCAACAATGCCATTTTCTGAAGGAACTTAGCGAAAGGGCCAGAATTTGGCCATAAGGGCATGTCTCCCATAATATTCTCCCCACGGTCCGATCTTACCACTTTGATTCTTAGGTTGTGCTGATTTTCAACTTGACCTTAAATATCTTAAATTTATCAAGTGATTGGATCGGTCCTTAATGGGAAAAATATAACCATAACGGAGAAATCATCGGTGAATGTAATGAAAGAATCAAAACCATCCACTGATGTCACAGGAAAAGGACCACAAATATCAGTGTGAATTAACTCTAATAGTCCTGAGCTGCGAGTTGCTCCTTTCTTTATTTTCTTTACGTATTTTCCTTTAATGCATTCAATGCGATTAGTGCGAGTCGAGAAATCTAATGGTTGGAGAATCTCTTCCTTAATGAGACGCTCCATTCTCCCCTTCGAAATGTGGCCTAAACGACAGTGCCACAGTTTCGAAGAAGTCTCATTATTCTTTTTAAGCATAGTATCACACACATTCAAAGATATTGGTGATTCATTAAGGGAAAGCATATAAAGCTTGTCTTGTCTAACAGCAAGACCAACATTATTTGAATTAAATGTGATGACACACTTATTGTTACCAAAATTACATTTGAATCCATCATCGTCCAATAAAGATACTGAAATTAAATTCCTCCTAATAGAAGGAACAAAAACTACATTATTAAGACGAAGTGTGAAGCCGCTATCTAAAACTAAGGAAACAGAACCAATTGATTCCACTTCGGCTTCTTTTCCATCCGCGACTCTAAGACTTCGCTCCCCTTTTCTTAGTGTTCTCACGGTATGGAATCCCTGTAAAGAGTTGGTAACGTGCACAGTTGCACCTGAGTCAATCCACCAAGATTTAAGGGAAAAATTAGTATAAAGGGTTTCATCAACAAAAGTTATAGAATCATTACCCTTCTTGGCGAGCCACTTTAGGAAACCAACACAATCCTTCCGAAATGTCACGGCTCCTTGCAAAAGTGACATGCATTCCCACTTGGTGCTTTAGCAGAAGTAACATTGGGCTTAGGTGTAGTTTGCACCTTAGGCCCCGATTTATCTGAATTAGGAGAGTAGTGCGACCTTTTCTTGGATTTGAAGTCCCCGAGAACTTCCTTTTGCTAGGACCGCCAACTTGATTCACAAAATCTTTCTTTTCGCCCTAATCCTTTCTTCCTCTGGACACACATGGCGATAAGATCGCTCATGCTCCATTTATCTTTCCGAGTATTATAGTTTATCTTAAAAGCGGTGTATTCGGAAGGAAGAGAAGTCATTATGAAGTGAACTAGAAACCATCGATATTTCCATGTCCATGCCCTTGAGTTTTCCACCATATCGTCATCATCATGATGTGCTCTCTTATCTTCTTGGACCGTCATACTTAGTGGATAGAAGCCTCGGATTAATGTCTCGGCATAAACCTTAGTGGAGCCTTTGAATTTCTCCTCTCTGAAGAGATACTCCTTAGCATTTTCAGAATATGGGATTGCTCCCCTGATTCCGACTGAGATAGAAGTCTTCATAATCATTAGTGATAGACGGTTAGACCGCTCCCATTTTTCAACCATTATTTTCATATATTTTCTTTTTCTCATCGTAACCTCCTCACCAATGGTGGGAGAAACGGGAGCAGACACTCTTAATGCATAATCAAGGTCTAATACTCCAAGGACAACTGAAATTCTTTCTTTCCAAGCGGGGAAGTTGCTCCCCGTAAGCTGCTCAATGTTGTCAATTGTAGCAGCAACATTTGAAGCATTCATTGCTGAACATTAAAATATAGGGCAAAAATTAGAAATGACATAAAAGTATTGCATGCAATTAACCCTACGTTGGTCTGATCAATAACATGCAAAATTACAGTTCTAATTTATATCACCGTTGGGCAGAAATAAAAAAGAACTATAACAATTAATGTGGCGACACATGACTACAAACAACGTTGGTCAGTATGTAATCATGTGTATACATAATGCCAAAATAAAACATAAAATTCTCTAATTAAAATATCTCGTTGGTTCAATTTTAATCAGAGACAGAATTTATACCGAAACATGAGGAATTATCATTAATAAAACAGTACACAAAATAAATAATAATAATAAAACATTAATCATAAAACCACATTACAAAATGAAAAGCATTATTGCAGCATCACATAGTTGAGAAAACAGCATTAGATTAAACAGTAAACAAAATAAATAAATAAATAAATAACTAATCAGAAAATCATTTTGAAAAGAAAAGGTCCTTTGTTCATCCAGTACACGATTTCTCGGCACATTCGGCTGCTCGGCTGCGCTGGCGCCCGGCCACGCGCCGACGGCCCGCCGCTCGGCCCATTAGCGATCGCGACTTAACAAGTCAAACGGCGGCCGTCGGATCTCAAAATAGACGGCCAAGATCGCCATCCCAATCCTTGGCCGGAAACAACACGATCCGTCGGATCGAAGCGGACGGTAGGAGCGAAAGTCGCGCGGTATAAAAAGCCGTGACGGCGCAAACCCTAAACCTAAAACCGGTTTCTCCGTTCCTCGAAAACTCAAGGCGCAATGCGCCGTGGCCAGCGCAGGCGAGCGGCCGTCGGCTCGGCGCCGATGGCGCAAAGAAGAGTGAGTAAAGCGGAGCGGAGCGGCGGCGTAAGGCGGCGCATCAAAGCGCCCGCGGCTCTCCTCGCCGGCAGCGTGCGACCAAGGTCGCGCGGCCGTCAGTGGAGCCGGTGGCGCCCGTCGAGAGAAACTCGAGATCCAAAACGCGTAAGTATTCCGCCGCCTCTAATGTCTCCGATCCGAGTTTGAGGTTTGGGGTCTTGGGTTCGACTAGGGTTTGATCCTCCTTCTACTTGCTAAGCCGAGCCTTAGATTGGCGGGGCGGTCGGTTGAGACTAATCAGGGGCTAATCGGGTTCAAGATGAGCTAGACTTGCTCGATACCATTGATAGTATATCACGAGACTAATACATAATCTAATATCGTTAACCCTAGCTCAATCGTTGAACACCACAAACAAAAACTAAGATGCGGAAGCTTGAGTATTACCCGAACTTGAAGAAGCCATAGGAGCGACAGATCAGTCGATGTAGAGGTCGTTGCGTGTGCTGCCGTCGGGGTCGGCGCGGATCTGAGTGTCGGGGCTTCGGCTTGAGTCACCGGGAGGTAGTAGTGAAGACGATCCAGTGGGCGTCGGTCGATCCAGTGGCCGTCGGTCCGGTCTCGCGATGTCGTAGTTTAGGTCTTCGTTCTCCTCAGCACTTCGTTACAGATCGGGTGTGTATAGGGATGTTTCTGAGTTTTGAGACTTAGCCAAAAACCCTGCCGTATCCCTTCTTTTATTTAGCGCTAGAGGAGACCGGGACCGAAACCAAATCAGTTGGAAACGCCCCCGATCAGGGCGCGAGGTGGAGACGTGGTCTCCCTGAAATCTCGGGTTGTTAGCCGAGATCAATTCTAACAGTTTGTAGAGTCGAGTCAATTGTGTGAACCGAAAAGTTTGAAACCCTTACTCATCTAACTCTATGCTATCCATTCATGTTATGGCCACTGTGAGCTGTGTATGATATGATCTAGTTTCCACATGCTCCCCCCATTTGTCCCCTTACTCTTCGACAGCAACGCCATTGATCTCAGTAAAAATGTTGATTTAGGGCCCCGTAGCCGTTGGATTCAGATATTTATTTCCTCTGAAGCCGCGTCAGGCCCCCTTTGAAGGGTTACCCCGACGTACACGCCAGTAGTGAGTAAGCGCCCCTTTGCCTGATCCTGGTGTTCTTCACCGAGGAGAAGATTGTACTAAGATGCGTAACACGGCCCCGGTGAAGCCACAAGGGTGTACGCTAGACGTCAGGGCCACCAGGTGGTAACACGCCATTGTACACACCAACCAGAGGAGAAGATTCTAATTCGTTATTATTCGTATAGGGTAGAACCGTACTAAGATGAATACTCGTCTACGCCAGCAGTGAACATAAGTTTGTGAGTCATTAGGCATAGTTGTTTGTAATCTCGGTGCATGGTCCGCTTTGACATATGTTGATCCTGCTGCTGAAAAATACACTACACTTGTTAAGCTAGCGCACATGTATATGGATTAATTACGATTTATGAGCTAAACATATTGAAATCTGGACTCATTTGACCGTATAGCGTTAAAAATTCCAAAATTAACTCCCATATCTCAGAAATTCCCGATCGGCGTTCAGTACCCTGCTTGCCGTCGGTGGCATGATGAAAGCGACACTTTGCCGTCGGGGCTACTGCAGCTAGGCCGTCATCGACATGAAGAAGTCACTGCTGCCGTCGGCGACGGCAGCAGGTGGCTCCCCCAACAGCGTGTTCAAATTTTTTTTTTGAAAATTCGGTTTAATAATATTTTTTGAGGAATTTTTAAATATATTAAATGAGCTCAAAAAATTATAAAAAATTTTGTAGAGCCTCCTGGCATAATGTGTTTGCTTCTGTAATTTTTTTAATTTTTATTTTCTCTGTAAAATTCTTTTAAGTATAATGTTTGTATGAATTTTCTAATATAGAAACTGAGATCCAAACATTATGAATTTTTTTTTCAAACTCCCTACACAGAGAACTTGATTGTGTAAATTTTACGTAATTTTACATGCTCCGAAATTATCTCGACAAATTCAGGGTTTAGGTTTGGAAAATTAGGACGAGGTTTCATTATTTCATGTGACTCGAAATGTGTGAAGTTTAGTACCACATAACTACTCTTAGCCGCTATGGTTCTTGATCATATTTTCGAAGATGCTGAGAACTTAACTAAAGGGGCTGAGAACGTTGTGATTACGAAGATGCCTTAAAACATAGAAGAATCGATGTCAATGTGAATGATTATTTCTGGAATTCCAGCAGAAGAGGCATACTTGCAATATAGTATTGTTTTGATGGCTCAGCGGAGGCACAGAATCAGAACTACATTGCAGTCCGCGGACAGATGCACGTTATGTGGTCACATGGCATGTTGGTTCGGCTAATTGGTTTAGTCACACACGCTACTACTACGGTACATTGCGACACAAGCCTCTCGACCATATAAGTACGCATGCCTTTAGGGGATAGTAAAAAACATAGTGAGTAGAAAGGGGACTACTACATAATGGCCCGACCTACTGCGTGGAACGGGGCCATTTGCCCTTCCTTCCGAGCTCGGCGTTGTACTCCTCGCCGACCGCCCTAGCCTCAGCCGCCATTTCCCGCTTTTTTCGCGCTCCCTGCGCCTGCACGCCTCGAGATGGGCCTGCGTCTCCCGACGGATATGCTCGTTGTGCTCTTCAGTCCGACGATCCTCCTCCCAGATCTCGCGTCCCCTTTCGGCATTCCACTCCTCGAAGTCGAGCTGCCACTGGTCGTGTGGGTGGATCTCTAGGTTGATCCACTTGTGGAAGGCACACAGAGGCTCCAGGGACTACGGGTAGATGGGAGAGATTGTAAGTGTGTATCCTGAAAAGAGAGTTGGTACGGGAACTTACTGTAAGTACTCCTTACCGACTGCCGATAGGTTCTCGTATCCCAACGACGGTCGGGATAGTCAGAGGAGTAGTTGGGACAACCCCAGTAACGTATGCTGAGGCTGAGCCGGTGCTTGGATTTGAAGAATTTGCATGTGTCCCTGCCCCAACAGAGGGGCGGCGTCTCCCCCTATGGCGGGTGTTGCGGCGAATGCTCGGTCGGGACGTTCTGGCAGGGGTTGCTGCTGCGGGGGGTTTCATTGCGGAGAGCTTCCATCCTGGCATGCTGCTCTTGCCGGTCTCGAGCCGCAGCATCCCTAGCTTGTTCAGCCCGTGCCGTAGAAGCCCGAGCTAACTCGCGGATCTCGTTCCATTGCTTCTACCTCTTGTCCATCCCGGCGTAGCGAAGCAAGCTCTGGTGTAGCGTTGTGTTTGGTTGTCTAGTAGATGTCTTTCACCTGCTTTTATAGGCCACAGGGTTGGCTTGTTGTGGTTAAGTTGACGTGAATAGCCGGCGTGGCAGAGTGTTGTCACGTCCTACTTTGTAGAGTGTTGTCACGTCCTACCTTGCAGAGTGCGGTCATTTCGGTCAGAAAAGCTGGCGAGTCAGAGTGTTGTCACATCCTACTTTGCAGAGTGCGGTCATTTCGGTCTGAAAAGCTGGCGAGGCAGAGTGTTGTCACGTCCTACTTTGCAAAGTGATGTCATTTCGATCTGAAAAGCTGGCGAGGCAGAGTGTTGTCACGTCCTACTTTGCAAAGTGATGTCATTTCGGTCTAAAAAGCTGGCGAGGCAGAGTGTTGTCACGTTCTACTTTGCAGAGTGCGGTTATTTCGGTCTGAAAAGCTGGCGATGCAGAGTGTTGTCACGTCCTACTTTGCAGAGTGCGGTCATTTCGGTCTGAAAAGCTAGCGAGCCAGAGTGTTGTCATTGCGTGGGTGTAAGTATTATGAAATTATCTGCAACCGGACAGATTTAGGTCTCCAAAATTTGGAAAGTAGGATTTCGAAATTAGGGTTTGATTAATTCACACACAAAGTATTCATAACGGAATTAGACAGATGCATACATCATTACAAAGGAGTACAACAATGTCGCAAAGATATGCATCATGTAGTGCAGGGATGCATAGATAACGAGTAGATATTACAATCTACTTGGCAAGAACAAGAAATAATTGAAGCAAAACAGCAAAACTAGCTATATTAACTAATTTCTGAAGCGATTTCTCAACCCTTTCCATCCTTTCCATCTAGTCTTTTAAGAACATTATCTATATTTTCCATCGGTCGATCCGATGGTCGAGGCACTTGACGAAATGCAGCCACACGACGGGTGTCTTCTTGCAAGGCTGCAATTTGCATTGCAATGTCTCGAACCTTCAGCTCTGCTTCATCAGCCCATAGCCAGAACCGACATGTTGTGTTCTGTAGAAAGAATTACAACTGCAAGTGAAAAAAATATACTGTCTAGAAAGAAATTCATTGGGGATGATCAGACACAAGTTACCGTAAGATTTGAACACTTCATGAACACTCGGGATGGATTGGTTGGCATTTGGGAGGTGAACACATTCACCGGATCCGTGCAATGAGAGCAAACCAAGTGCTGCCATAGTGTTTCTAATTGCCTGCTTAGTCGGAAGTTTGACGAGGCCATAGACATCCCGTGTATAGGAAAACGATGGCAAACCAAGACTGTAAGAAAGGAGAAGAGGGGGTGAAGAGTGAGGGGAATCGTAGCCAAAATATCCACATATATAGCCTACGGGTAAATTGCAATTGGGTTGAACAAAATTCGCGTCCGCGAGGCAGCGGGCCGAGGATGTATCGCGGGGCAGCATTGCGTTATGTCTTTACGGTTTAGTAAGTTAAAATCGGGAGGAAGTTAAAATCGGGAGGTACAGTTGTCGTTTGTACTGAATATTTCGGAGAACATTTTCTGTACATAGATCACAGTATCGTAATGCACACGGATATTACATAAATCACAAAGGCAGAATGCACAATGACATTACATAACACGTTTTTCACGGCCATGACATTAGCTAGGGTGCATCGTCGTGTCGCTTGCCCGGACGGCGTAGTTGATCCTCAGGGAAGGTGAACTTGTTCGGGGAGTGGCGCACGTCTCGAAGGCCGTAGTAGAAGTCTTTGCCGGGAGGCGAAGGTGGGTGATCTCGCGTGGGGTCGGCTCAAGCACGAGCATCTCGTCAACCCATCGGTGCTATTCCTACGGGAAGGTCTTGGGTGAGTTAGTCCTTGGTTTTGTGCGCAGAAAATAGTTGTAACTCGTTCCACGTGCACGAGTGTAGTGTTGCACGGTGTACCCTCCGTACGTATCGCCGAACCACGGGTCGCGCTCCCGCAATTGGGACTGGATGTCGTGCGTCAATGAGCCCAACCACTCGTCTCCGCGCTGCGACGAGTCGAGTCGATCGTGTAGTGGGAAACCGTCGCCGGCGAGAAGTCTGTCTTTGCGCCTCCCTCTGTGATGGCGATGGTTGCATCAGAGTGTTGTCCCCTCGTACTTGCTGCAAGAAGAAAGGGTAATGTCAGATACGTCCGAAAATGAGTGCATGCAAAGGTATTGACGACAAGAATCGACTGAGAGATGACATACCTGTGGCCCTAGGCGGGTCGGGGCCGACCGACTGTAGCTCCGACGACTCCCAGAGTGTGATGGGCGTGCGGAGGGAGGTGCCGAGGGCGGAGGGGGTGGTGGGTGCCCTCCGCGTCCGCGATACTGTGCGTGCACGTCGCTGTGACGACCACAAGTCATGGCTCTAATCGCAACCCTCGTGTCGTAGGTCATGGCGCGCACCGCGGCTAGAAGACGATCGAAGGTGTTGCTGTTCCCACGCCGTAGAATTTCAGCACCCTCGCGATGTATACAATCCATACGATAGTACTGCAAGAAAACGTAGAATAAGTGCGAAACGTGTTGCCTGTCGGAAATTGCATGAAGAATGGTTTACCGCCTCGTCGTGATGTGCCGCCCGGTGAGGGTCCGGGCCAACTAGTACGATGTCCTCGTGCATGGCGACCACTAGACGCTGCGGCGTTGGCCCAGTAAGTGCGTACCTGGTGCGTGGAATGTACCACTGCAAGTACGCAGCGTACATCTGGATGGAGTAGATGCGTGCGTCGTGCACCACGTCCGTCGCAACCCTCTCGCTCCACGACTCGCCCACATCGCTGCGGTATGCGCCTCTCGATCGTCGCTCTTGCGCCCTTTCCTCGTTTGCCTGCAAGTGAATTTTAATATAAAAAAATGTAGAGCAGGCATGCAGCTAAAATGACACCCAAAAAATGACATACCGGTAGGCCTTCGCTGTGAGAGGTCGTCCCGCGGGCGGTGGCACCTCCTGGTATAGGCCGAACTATCTCAAGACCCGCTGTGGATTGTACGGCTCGACCATGTGTGAGAAGACCAGGTGGCAGGTCGTCATCCAGAGTGGATCGTCCTCAGTCCACTGCGTCGATAATTCGTAGGGGGCCGTGTCTGCAAGGAACTGTCGTGTCCATGGCCACCAGATGATCTCGGTCTCGTGCAGAGTCTCGAAAAGGTTATGGAACTCTGTGTACGCACACCTCGGTCTCTCCCTGGCCCACCCTAGGGTACCATGTGTCCAACGTGTTCCCATTGTAGGCCCGTCGTGGGGGTGGTCTCCGAGAGCATTGTCGTAATCTTTGGGCGGTTAGCAGTAAGGGTGCAGTCTTTGCGGAAATAAGGACGACCAACTGGAAAGTGCTCATGTGACCACAATCAGCCTTGGCGGTGTAGCAAGCGACCAGGGCGGCTCCCGCGTGTAGTGCCGAGTGGCATCGCACAACCCTCGGTAAGTGGCGCAGAGCACCGCGGAAGCCCAACTGTACTATGGAACCTCGTCGGGCCAGGCGTCCGCCAGAGACTCTGCCAGATGGATATAGCTGGGGTACACGCAGTCTTCCTGTGTCGTAGGGAACAAGATCCATCCTAATAGGAACAAAAGGTACGCGATGAGGTGTGTCCTGACTGCCTCCGCTGTCGCGTCCATGGGGCAGGTCATGTACTCCCGCAGCCAGAAATTTGGGACACCGGACACGTTTGCAGGAATCGGGAGGCCGAATCTGACGACCTAACGCACCTTCCAGTCTACTGCCCTCGGAGGTGGCACTACTGGAAGGCCATGCACCGGCAGACCTGTAAGCATTGCTACATCCTCGAGAGTAATGGTCATCTCCCCCCATCGGAAGTGGAATGTATGAGTCTTCGGTCTCCACCGGTCCACAAGCGTAGAGAGGAGTGCCACGTCAAACTGCAACACGTGCGGGATATCCAACATGCAGGCAAGGGGCAGGAGGCCGGTGTCCCGCAGCCGCGGGACGTACCACTCGTCAAGGGGCCACCTCTCTGCAGGGCGCTCAGACCGAGCTCGGAGGGCCTCGCCGTGGACCGGGCCGACAGCGGTGTCCCCCATCCAGCGTGGGTCGGCGGCTCATCTGCGTCGTCAAGCGAGCTGCGCCATCTCCCGCCGATAGGGAAAAATATGTTAGTACGCATGTAAAATATATTGTGTGGCACAGGAAAATAAGGCAAAATATACGACAAAAAAAGGAACAACACCATATGACCATAATGAGTTAACAAAAGACCAAGACAACATAACATTTCGTCCGTATATAAAGGCATAGATTAATAGCAACACATCCCATCCAATGCATTAAAATAAACAAGCGACATCACGACTTAGTAATTATATCTTGCTCGCTACGGTTGCCTTTGCTTGTGTCGTCTGTTTGGGCGATGGTCGATGGAGTGCCCTCTTGTCTTGCACTGATGCAGAACGGGCAGCGAACCCATTACTGCTACCGGATGTCGTCCATGTAGTTCTGAATTCGTCGTGACTGGCGTCTTCCACGGCCGGGGTGTTTCAGTGCGTCGTTGGGCACCCACTTCACCTGCCCCCGCCAGAGGTCCCTGTAGTGCGTGTCCAACCTGTACGAATGGAACTCAGCACCCCAAGTGGCATAGAGGTGGTGGATATCGTAGTACTCGGAGATGTAACGCTCCGAGGCCTGCCGCCACGCCTCGCACGCCGCGAACACATGGGAGCATGTTTTGTGCAGAAGCCGCGGCTTGTTACAGGTGCACGACGCTTCTTCACCAATCGTGCAGACCTGCTTACGATCCCCTCTAGCGTGGCCCATCACATACTTCTCCCTGAGTCGGATCTCTAACTTCTGCCTGACACCATCCATGGTACGAGCGGCGTGCGATCGTGCCTTGCTGATCTTTTTCTCCATGTAGGCATGCATTACTTCAGAGAATTGCTTACCATCTTCCAGATGCTTCTTGGCCATTATGGCCCTGTTAACGAAGTATCCGATGGTACGGTTCCAGCTCTCCTCCACGATCGCGGTGATTGGCAGGGAGCGGACACCCTTGAGGACACCGTTGTACACCTCCGACATATTGGTCGTCATGATCCCGTACCTCGCACCATCGGTGTCGTGCAGCAGAAATCATTTCTCCAGGTCAGGTGCGTGCGAGTTAATCCACTGCGTGAACTCCCTAACTCTCGCGGATCCTCCAGCCGCTGCCCCTGCCTCGGCATTCGCCGAGTCCCTTACATGCTTCGCGGTCTCCTCATCGAGCTTTCTCCACACCGCTTCGAACTTCCTCCTTTGGTTCTGCATGCAGAGCTTCTTGAACATTTTCATGAGGTTCTTGCTCCGAAATCTTGTGTGGAAGTTGGTCGCGAGATGCCTCATGCACCAACGGCTCCTTACATCGTTCCACTTGGAGCGGCGCCGTGTGTCCCGCTTTGGATCGTGCTCAACGCGGACATCAAGCCCAACATTGCGGTCGAGATGACACACACACAGTCGATCTTGGACCGCCGCTTTACATTGCACAGAACCACAACCGTTATCCGTGTTCTCGCTTAACAATTCTGAAGGCCACATGAACTAAGCGGCTCGTGATCGCATAAATGCCTGGGCGGTGAGGATGGTACCCTTGTACTTCCCACATAGGAAGGTGTCATCCATCGTCAGCACGGGACGACAATGCTTGAAAGCTTCGATCGCCTGACGGAAGGCCCAGAAGACCCTATCAAGAACAAGACAATTGGACCCTTCCGTCGGATGCACCCGCTCAAGCTTGTTTATGTATGTCCCGGGATTACATTCTGCGATATGATGCAGCAATCTTGGTACTAGGTTGTAGGTCTCTTCGAATGTGCCGAACATTCGCTCGACGACCTTACGTTTCGCCCGTCATGCCATCTTGTAGCTGACCGGGAACCCCACAATATTGGCAACCTCTACCAGGAGGAGGTTTGGCGAAATGGACACATCTGCAGTGACGAGGTCGCTTATCAGGCTGGCAACATACGAGGAGGTCATGTTGTGGTGCCTATGAAGCGGCTCAGCTAACTCGCATGTGTGGTCCTTCAGCACCGTTATCCGAAAACCCATGCCAGCAGCTATGAACCGCTGCACACGGACCTTGCCAGCGCAGGATTCATCAACACACCTGACGATGTAGGTGTCGGGGTTGGACCTCTGCACCCGATACATCCGACCGATGTTAACGGCGTATTTAGCAATAGCATGCTGGGCGGCGCTCTTGTCAGGGAAGCGCTGCCCTAGGAGCAGGGTGTCATTATTGAACCCCCACTCAGCCCCTTCCCGATGTGGCAGAATCAGCGATGTCGTTGCAACGTCGTCCAATCGTGAGGGGACGTAAGCAATGTCAGTGGTCACAAAACCACCAACTGCATCTCCTCCCGTACCAGCTTCTCTGTCTTTGTCATCTTCTGAACTAGTTGTTTCCACGTCCTCCACGCTTTCCACCTCGTCCACCTGGTCGGCCAGGTACTCATGACAATTAATACGGGCTGCCTACCATCTCTCCGCTCCTTCGTTGGGCTCAAAATTGATGGCACGCCTCCTCAGGTCTCCATCGCCCACGTCTTTGCCAGCGTCTCCTCCAACACCGGAGACCAACGCATGCTCCTCCCCACGAGCAGCTTCACCGGAACCACCCACGCCGGATGTGTTGGGATACGCGATAATGCTACGATAGCACAAATTTTTTTTTACCGCGCAACCAAGGAACCACCGCAAGTAATAGATCACGAGATTACCGCTAGACGCGCCGACTCGTAGTGGAAGTAGAATCGTTGTAGCGAGTTGATGCAGTCGTAGTCGTACTCACGATGCGTCTCCTCCTTCGAGTAGTCATACTTGTCACGCGTCTGCTCCTCCGAGTGGTCGTACTCGTCACATTACTTCTCCTCCGACACCGGTGGCGCCACGAGTTCGGATCGCCCGATCTTGATGCTTAGCGACAACACCTCGAGGTATCCACACGAGGCGCAGATCACCACGCTACTGGAGTGCTAGCACCGGCAGCGTGGTTGAGAAGGCATGGCTATTAGGGTTTCGAGAGTTCTTTCAAAGATCATCCTCTCGTCTACCCCATGCCACCGCCCCTCTTTATATAGGCATCCATGATGGGTCTCGACCTGGAGGCCCATTAGGAACTCGTGGCCTATACGAATTTGGATCACCATCTGTCGGTGTATTAGAACCGATCTTACGTAAAGATTATTTGATTCGGGGGGTCTCCAAGAGATGAAATCACGCAGAGTGGTTGACACGGGATGTTTAGACAGGTTCAGGCCTTCTCCGGAGAGAATAATAACCCTAATCCTGTGTGGTGTGGTATTCTTAATGATCGAGTAAGAAGCTAAGACTATTACAGAGAATAGAACTTGTCTTTCTCTACTGCGCCTTGATGCCCTTATATAGTCGTGAAGGAGTAGCCGTTTTGCCTGCGAAAGAGCGCTTTAATTGAGCGAGAATGGGCGCATGATGGCGATGATGCCGGCGCATTGGCTTCTCCACGCCGTCTGGCAATTATCATTCAAAGATAATGGGGTATTTAAGCACTATTACTACGCGGGATAGTAGTGCGTGCAGACCGTTCGGATTCTTTAATCAATTGGACCCACTTGCCTGTAGGTTTGATTATAAGGTGGTCGTGGTCTACACGGTCGAGGAGAACTTACGACCGTGTAGTAATCGTAAAAAGTCTTACGACTATGTAGTGATCGTAGAAAGACTTACGACCATGAAATGGTCGTAGAAAGACTTACGACTAGGAAGTAGTCGTAGTAAGACTACTTAGGCGATGAGTCGTAGTAAGACTTACGACTATGGGGGTGATTGTAGAAAATCTTACAATCACTTGGTGGCCTCTCCTTATAAAAATAAGGGTACTTCGGAGACTATGGGACATCATATTTACCCATAATAAGAATTATAGATAATAGATAAAATGAGGATTATTAGATCCTCGTCATCTAGCCTTGACTTCAAGTGAAAGTAACTTACTTGGGAAGGATTCGCAAATGGACTTGCGACTATGAAAAATGTCGTAGAACCATAGTCGAAGGAAAAACTCTTCGACATTTGAGTATTACTTTGACCAGGAGTTTGCTTGGTCAGAAAGGTTGCTTACGAGTATCAGAAAGTCATAAAAACCTCTACAATTGTGTAGTGGTCGTAGTAAGGCGATCGAAGAAAAACCCTTCCGATCGATACTTCCTTCGACCGGAAAGACTTGGTCAAGAAAGTGATTTTGCTTGGAGGTGACAAACTAACCTAACTTTCACGAACGGACCGTCTGGGAATTGCAAGCGAATTCCACGATTACATTGATAAAGCGGTTCCCGGCGATTGCAATCGTGAAGATTGCTTACGACTATTAGAAAGTCGTAAAAACCCTCTGACCGTCTGGTGGTCGTAGTAGGGAATCGGAGAAAAAACCCTTCCGATTGATACTTCCTTCGACCAGAAACACTTTGGTCAAGAAAGTAATTTTGCTTGGGGGTGACAATACGCACCTAATTTTTCTCGAGCGGACCATCAGGGAATTGCAATCGGCTCTCACGGACTTGTCAGATGAAGCGGTTCGGCGGTACAACCAACTCCCATAGACCTATAGCGAGAGCGGTTTCGAGCGGCGGAGATCATCTTGATTATAAAAACTTACCGGGAGGTAGACTTGGATTTTTACCTTTTCCTCAAATCACTCCATTGTTCTTGAGCTCTTGCTTTCTCAGTCCTCGACTAGGTTTCATCTTCTCATGCCGCCAACCCAATCAAAGACTTCTTGTACGGCGAAATGGCCAAGAGAGTTTACGAATGGGAAGAATCGGAGATGGATGCGCTAAGATCAAGATCTTGGTTGATCTTTGGGAAGATTCCAAAGAAGGCTCGGTAAAGTGGATTAGGCTATCGGGCAAAGATCAGCCATCGGGGAAAATGGGCAAATCCCCGTCTTCCAAGCGTATTGTGAGTGCGGCCTTCGATTGCCTGCCCATCCCTTTCTTACAGTAGTACTCGAACACTTTGGGGTGGAACTGGTGAACTTAGGTCCCAATTCCATTACCATGTTGAGTGTGTTCGTGTATCTGTGCGGCGTACACAGGGATTGGCGGATCTCGAGTGTTCCAATATTATTATGGGATGGCTCGACAAACCGGAATCGCTGGAAGCTGTGGTCTGAAACTCCACGACTCGAAGTCGAAGGAGTATATTCAGAGTTTCACCCGGTCTTCGTGGCCGGGCTGGAGAAAGAGGTGGTTCTACTGGAAGGTCACCTCTGAAGAGCGACCTTTCTTTGCGAGGAAGGTGTAGAAAAGAAATCTTCATGGGATTCGACCCACGAAGATATCACGGATTAGCCCTTATATTCAAGCCATTAAGGACTTGAAGGAAGAAGGAGTGACCGGATGGCATGTGGTGAAGGATTTCATCACCGCCGAATTAGTCCTCTGAAGAAGCGAGCATCTCCTATGTGGAGATACTCGGAAGAGAGACCCAACGAGAGACTATGAGGAGGGTAAGTAATTTATCGACTTAGCTCTCGGTTTGATCTTTCTCAACCTTGTCTAATATTCTTATCTGTTTACGGATCTTTCACAGTGAGTTGACTCTAGAGTCGAACTCATCTGCGAGAAGTCTCCGCCACTCAGAGGCGGTTCCTCAAGTCATTGCGGCTTTGTCCGCAGATGAAAGGATAGAGCACCTAAAGTTAACCAAAAAGTTGATTCTTTCTTTAGGACTTTATAGTCGTAGAAGATACTTACGACTAAAGGTGATCGTAGAATATCTTACGATCAGGAAAGAGTCGTAGAAAAACTTACGACTTGGCACTTGTCGTAGAAAAACTTACGACTAATTAGTCATTCTTTTTTTTCTGTTTTGCTATACAGAAAGTAGGCATGGAAAATCGTCAGGACGACGAAGAAGTCGTACTGATGACTATTGGCGCTGGGTTGTCGAAAGACAAAGGCTCGGCTCCTCCCTCCAAGAGACGTCGACTTGTAAAATCTGCCGACAAAGGGGGAGCAAGCTCAAGCTCTGGTCTTTCGACCAGACCCTCTACAAGGCCTGCGGCAGCTGTAGCTGTATCTGAAGCCGAGGCCGCAGCCATCGAAGCCGAGGAGGTTGAGGCAGCTGAATCTCTTAAGCGCAAACCTCGCAAGGCTAAGGTACCCTTACGTTATGACAAAGAATCTTTGCGATTTACGCCACTCCTAGTTTTGTTAGGCAAGCTGAAAAGGAGAATTGGAAAGATTTTGTGTCTTTTATGAAGGGCGATCTTGCATCGGCACAACACCAAGCGAGGCGATCTTGCTTTTGGAATGGTCGAGGACCGATCTCGGCCATCCAGAGAATCGAGAAACCGAGCTCGGTTCTGTCCAAACTCTACGACAGGCGTGGTCGTAGTGAGCCGGTGTTGAACCTCGACGGGCGTGGTCGGAGAAGAAGAGGTCCTCCGTTGGGAGGATTGCTCCAAAATTCTGGTTAAGACCGAGTGCGGTATGTGAAATTTACTAAAGTGTAAGAACGACATTTACCTTTTTCTTTTCACAACCTGATTTGCTTTTCTTTATTTGATCGACTTCTTGACCCTCGGGAATGCTTGCTGAGAAGTCCATTGCCATCCCTTGACTCTCGAGGAGGTAGCAATGGAGGTGGTCGAAGCATCACCCTTGGCCCGTGGCGATGAAGTCGAGACACCAGGTGACTCCACATCTGCGAAGTCGTAGCTACGATCCTTGAAGTAGCGGTATTCATTGTTGAGGTGGCCGCTCATTCTTTGAGGTCGTAGAAACAACAGGGCATTGTGGAAGCCTCTGGTCAAGCGGTGACCGACTTGTGCACCGCTCTGGGAAGGAAATTGTAGGGCGTTCCTTCCCTACCCAAAGAGATTCTGAGTAACCGAAGGAGAAAATTTCAACCACGTGGTGACTTCTTTGGGCTGCCTCCGTCGTGGGGTCTTCTGCTTACAGATCTCGTGACCGAGTCCCCCATCCCAAAGATATTCCCAATACGGAGAATACTTTTGATAACGAGCGCCTCGAGAAGGTGTGGTGGGACAAAGTCGCGAGGATAGATAAGCTGCGAACCGGACCTTGTATATTCGATGTTTGCTAGGGCGACTATGAATGTAAGTATCTTCAAAATACTTACATATGTGACTTTCCTTCTCTTCTCACTGTTTTCTTTTTGCAGAAAGCTCTGGAGCAAATTGCTGTTGTCGGTGAGTACCATCGACAACTTTTAGAGCTAAGACAGGAGAAAGAACTACTCCGCATGCGAGGAGAGAGATGGTAAGTCACTTATCATTCATAATTGTTTTGACTTAAATACTCGTATAATGTTTTACGAGAATAGTCATGGAAGAAACTCATGACAAAGTACTAGTCGTAAAAAGCTTACGACTACTTACGACATGAGTAGTGGTCGTAGAAAGACTTACAACCATGTCGTAGTCGTAGAAAAACTTACGACTAGGTCGGTGGTTGTAGAAGTACTTACAACCATTGGTGATGTTTATCTTCGTTCTGTTTTTGTAGGTTAAGCGGTGATACGAAGACCTTAGTGACTCACTCGACTATGAAAAGAAGAGTCGAGGAGGCTAAGGAAGCAGTATTAGTCCTCTCGGATAGACTTGAGAGTGTCTGCATCTAAAAGATTGCGGAAAAAATAAGCGATAAGTTCGAACTTAAGAGGCGCTTTTGATCTTTAACCTTTACAGACTCTCATTTCTTCTCGGATAAAGAAAAGAGATCTGGAAGCTCGATCAAGTTCAAGAAAAAGCTTTGGTCATTGGGAGTTTTCCGTATTACCTCGAATAAGGATCAAGAACTTGAGGTCTTAGAACTCAATTAACGAGTAAGTAATTCTTTACCGTTATCCTTTGAGTATTTCCCTTTTCTAATGCCAATTTTTGTTCGAAATTGGTGTCCAATTGAGAAGCCTCGAGGTGAAATCCAAGAGAAAACCTTGATCTACAATGAGTCCATTCGCATCGCTAAGATGAATGAGAGGACATCGAGCATGGGAGAAAAAGCAGCTGAAAGTATTGCTTCCCATCGAGAAGAGGTTAAGCTGGATTCTCAATTAGTAGGTAAGAAATGCTTTTACCTATAATTATCTTTGTGTTATCTTCCTCCGTAAGTTTATTTTCGTTTGACCGATTTTATTCTTTTGAACAAGTGGTGAAAACAAGAAACCGTGAGGCTTCGACTTGTACCCAACAGGAGATGGAGTCGATGAAGACTAGTCTTCAAGGCAACATCACTCTCTGAACAATGTGCTTAGTGAGCTACATTACGAGGAAAAACTCCTCGAGAAGATACCATAGTTGCTCACACAAGTACCATTGGGGAACAAGTCGGAAAATTGCAAGAAATGGTGACCACTCTGAAGGCTAATCAAAATTTGAATCAATAAGGAGGCGATCGAAGCGGAGTAAGTTACGCTTTAGCGAAACTTAAAGCTCAAGATCCCGCCTTAATGTGCAACCAATTGAAGCCGAGTTCGATTGCTCAGAATCGAGGCAAATCGTGCGATTGAGGAAATGCAATTGGTTGGCAAAAGGTGGCGGAGGAAATCTGACTAGGCTCTCCCCTTGAGTAATCTTGTAACTACCTTGTAAGGCGGACAATATCATTGATGAGTGATATATGATCCATCTTATTTCTGAAAATTATCTTGTCGAGTAGTTAGTAACTCAAAAGATAATAAGCGAATGAAAGACTAAGAATTGAAGTCAAATTAATAACTTTATCCTAGCCCCAGGCTATTTGCTTAGATTGTTTAGACAATCTAAGTAAATAGTGTTTGAAATAAGGGTTTACGAAAACAAAGAGAGGTTTGTTTAACTTATAGTTTTTGTTATGGTTGTCAAGCACTTGGTGAAAAAGTAGAAGCGACTCGACACTAGGAAGTTCCTTCTAGTGGGCAAGACCACATGCGAGAGAGGAAAGACTTCGACTAGGTGATGTTACCATCTCAGACTAGTTTAATCAAACCAAGAATAGCAACTTGAGTTAAGCAAACGTCTAGAGGACTTTAATAATTCGTTCGCCCTTTTCTGATGGACTCTATAAGTCTTTTCCAGTAGCAAAAAGTAGGAGACTGAGCAGCGCTAGGAAGTTCCTTCTAGTGGGCAGGACCACATGCGAGAGGAAAAACTTCGACTAGGTGTGTCTCTTCCTTCGACCGGTTAAAACGAAACGAGTACATCAAAGGTGGTCGAATAAATGTATCAAGTGCACTCTACTTAGAATATTTTTTGGAAATCACTGAAAAAATAAACTAAGATTGAGAGAGTTGGCTCTGAGAACATTTCGACTTGATAGAACCGAGCTCTTTGTATTGGTGAAAAATGAGTAGCAGTCGATGCTAGGAAATTCCTTCTAGTGGGCGGAACCACATGCGATAGGAGAAGTTTCGACTAGATGATGTTACTTGTTTTTGACCGGTGTAAAGAAAGCGGGTGTTTTTATATCATAGTCGAAAGATTAAAAAGCACTACTCAAAAAATAAGGCAAGAGAAGTAGAAAGAACACGGACTTTTATTGCGAGATATTGGTCACACATAGAATTTGCGTGGCGGTCGATGTTCCAAGAGTTTGAGAGAACTCGTCCATCTTCCATCGCTAGTCGTCTGACCACGGCGGGTTCGCCGACCCTTTGTGTAAGGACCTTCCCATTTGGGGAAAGTTTATTCGATTAGACTTGGATTGGCGAGCCTCAATACCAAGTCACCTACTGAGAAGGTGCGAGGTTGGACCTTACGATCATAGTATCTGCGCGAGGCTTGTTGGTAGGCTGCCGAACGGATTAAGGCTAGGTTTCTCCTTTCTTGAGTAGGTTAATGTCATGCTGCTCGAAGTTGTTCTGATCCGAGTTGTTGAAAGTTTCAACTCGTGTCGACCGTAATTTTAGCTCGGAGGAAGCATGGCCGACTCGAACACGAGAAAAATGGTGTTTCTCTGTTGCTCGATTGGTGGTCGTCTGACGCCCATAACACGGAGGTAATTCTTGTACCCAAGCCCCGGCGCTTAACAAGGTGGTCGAAGACTGGGTTTTAATTCCTCGCATTATTTGGCGTTTGCGTTCGCGCCGTTGCTTTGGGGATGTGCATGAAGCATAGCATAATTTGGTACCCAACTCGCCGCAAAATTCACGAAATTTTGCACTTGCGGTGTTTACCATTATGCGTAATTATCCGACTTGGAACTCCAAATCGGCTAATTCGCATCTCATCATGAACCTTTTCTTCGCTCCGATGTTATCGATTCTGAGTTCACTTCAATCCATTTTGTGAGCGTGTCAATAGCCACAAAGGAATTGAAACCTCCTGGAGCTTTGGGAAATGGTCCTAGGATATCGAGACCCAGTGCAAAAGGCCAAGAAAGAGGTATTATCTGTAATGCTTGAAATGGTTGGTGTATTTGTCTACCATGGAATTGGCATTGGACACACTTTTTAACCACCTCCTTAGCATCATACAAGGTGTAGGCGGTAAAAACCTTGTCGAAGGCTTTACCAACCAATGTTACATAGGAAGCATGTGTCCCACAGATGCCTTGTGTATATCGTGAAGGAGTGTTATTCCTTCGTTTTGCGGAATGCATCGCATGAGTATCCCTTGGGGTCCTCGTTTGTAGAGGACTCCTTCGACCAAAGTATACATTTTGGCTTTGGGATAAGCGATGCGCCTCAAGATCATCTTGGTCTGGAACCCTTGCGAAGATACTCGTAGATGGGAGTCATCCGTATCCTCGTAGTCTAATGAGGCCATCTCAATAGGAGGTGTCTCGGTTCTTCGACCGAGGCGGCTTTGAGTTGCTCAAGAAAACTCCTTTTAGTGCTGTAGATCGGGAAGAAGCCATCCGAGCAAGTTGGTGCGAGGAAATTATCCTTCGAGGATGAATTGTACCTCGAAACCTAAAAATGCTTTTCTAGCTTGCGAACTTCCGATAAGTATTGAGACATTGTCGAGCTAGAGCATCGTACTCTTTCCGGCTTGATTCACGACTAGTTGAGAGTCTCCTCTCACAGTAGTCGGATTTAATTGAGAGTGCTTTCGCGGCTCGTATGCCGACTAGCAAACCGTACTCTGCCACATTATTAGTGGCACGAAAGTTTAATTGTATGGCATACTTTAAGGTTTCTCCGGTAGGAGATACGGAGACCACCCGACCCAGAGCCACTTAAAGTAAGTGACCGTCAAAGTACATCATCCTTTGGTGCGTGGGAATCGTCTTGGGGATCTGAGCAGTTCGAGATTTGTCCATTCGGCGACAAAGTGCGCCAAGATCACGGATTTTATGGCCGTTCGGGACATGAAATGGAGTCGAACTCCCAAGTTCGTGACCATTTGCCATGCGTCCATTGTTTCCTTATTATGGAGGATTGCTCCCAAAGGAAACTCGGGCGACCCGACTATTTTGTGCGCTGAAAATAATGCGCAATTTCCTCGAAGACATGAGGAGGGCATATAGAAGTTTTGGACACGAGGGTGCGCTCCTTAGGCCGTGTAAAACTTCGCTAACGTAGTAAACCGGTCGTTATGCGTTTTCACGTTCTACGACTAATCTGCGCTTCTTCTGCTGTGGCGTGGCGGCTAGGTAAATTAAGGCGTCTCTTACGGCTTTGGAGAAACCAAAGCAGGAGCACTCGAAAGATACCTCTTGACATCCTCAAAGCGGCGTTTGCCTCGTTCGACCACTCAAAACCTTCATGTCTCTGAGAAGTTTAAAGAAAGGTAGTCCTTTTTCTCCTAGTCGTGCGATGAAACGACTTAAAGCCGCCATGCACCAAAGTGAGTTTACGGACTTCCTTTTTGTGTTTGGAGGGCGCATCGGAGGATGGCCTTTATTTTTCGAGTTTGCTTGATTCCTCGTTCGGATACTAGGAATCCAAGTAATTTTCTGAAGAAATTCCAAACACACACTTCTCTGGATTGAGTTTTAAGCGGTGCTTTACGAGGTTGTCGAATGTTTCTTGTAGGTCGATGATATGATTAAGTCTCTTAATGCTTTTACGACTAGATCATCAACATAGGCTTCAAATTCGGCCTAATTGAGATGAAAAGTCGATTGCATTAGGCGTTGAAAAGAAGCACGGCATTCTTTAGACCAAATGGCATTTTGACATAGCAAAAGGTACCAAATGGAGTAATGAATGCGGTCTTTTCTTCATCGTTTAAACACATATTGATCCGGTGGTATCCGAATATGCATCTAAAAACTTAATATCTCACAACTGCGATAGAATCAACCGGTGATCGATCACGAGGTAAAGGGAAATCATCTTTTGGACAAGCTTTATTAAGATCGATAAAGTCCACGCACATCGCCATTTGCCGTTTGACTTTTTGACCATTCTGAGGTTAGCCAACCACTCGGGTGGTTGACTTCTCTTATAAAGCACGCTTTAAGTAGCTTATCAACTCGATTTAATAGCATCTCGTCGATCGGGGCAAATCTCCGTAATTTTTGTTTCTGGTACTTTATCGGTAGTAAAGCTAGCACGTGCTCGATCACCTCCACAGGGACTCGGGCATGTCGGATGTTTGCCACGCAAAGACATCTGCGTTAGCTCGGAGGAAGGTAATGAGGCGTCTTCCTATTTGGGGTCGGAAGTCTCCCCGACGCGAGCAGTCTTGAGGGCTCTTCTGCGTCGGAGGAACCTCTTTGACTTAGTCGTTCGGCTTTGGTGCGACTTTGAAGCCCGACTTGCTAGTCGGTGACTTTCATCTCGAGTTGGTATTTGACCAACCATCTCGAGGATCGGCGATCATGACTATCGCCATCTTTTGTCACTGCTGAATGGTGATCACTCCTTTGGGACTGGCATCTTAAGACATTGATACGTAATGAGTAGCCATTAAGAATTTTGCCAAAGTTGGTCGTCAGAGTATGGCGTTATATCTTGTGTCGAAATCGACCACATCAAAGGAGACTTTCTACGTCACGAAATTACTTGGTGAGCCAAATGTTAAAGGAAGAGAAACTTGGCCAATAGGTTTGGTGAAGACCGATGCGATTCCATGAAAGGAGTATCGTCTCGCCTTACCTAATCTGGGTACTTGCATCTCGTCCGGGGCATTAGTAAATAATATGTTCAAAGAAGCGCCACCATCAACCAACACTCGATTGACCCGCAGCTTGTTGATGGTGGGTTCGACCTAATCGGATATCGACTGATCGACTCGTAGTGATTGGGCAGCCATCCTTCTCAAAAGAGATGGTAACCAGACCACTTGGTAATTTATTGTGAGAGGAGTATGTATGGAATTTACCTCTCGTCCGTGACTTTAAGTTGTCGTTTGGAGTCATATCTCGATGATCCTCCGTAGATGTGCTCAACGGTATGTTGCGGATCTTGGAGCGGCATCTCCTCATCATCCAACGACTTTTGGCCACTCGTATGTCCTACCTTTCGAGTAGGGAGTGGTGCTTCTTAGTTGTAGTAGTCCTCGAGCTTTCTTTGGAAAACTTCGGCGATTCTTGGAGGTCATGTCCTTCCTTTTTATGAAAAGGACACCACCTTGGTTTGTCGTTCCTACGATCAGGGCGCTTACCTTTGCCTTGATCAGGGTACGACTTGGTGGTTTGGGGCTCTCCATCTTTCACGGCGGAACCTCCTTGGAACCTTTGGTTTGTGGTTTTGACTTTTATTTTCTTCTTGGACTTTTTGCTTTTTATCCTTACCAACTTCACCTGGCTCTCGAGGAGTATATGTTTCTCGATCGATAGTGTTGTTCCACTCGACTGCCTCAGAAGCAGTTGCATATCGATCGGCCATCTCGAAGAGTTCGGCAACAGTGTTGGGAGGATTCAAAGCAATGTCCTCCGTTATCCTTCTACTACGGACTCCTTGCTTAAAAGCCCTGATCACAGAGGAATCAGAAATTTCCGGAATTGAGTTACGAACCTGACTAAAGCGTTTGATGAATTGGCGCAAAGTCTCGTTGTTGTTCGTTTTATCGGTGCAAGTCGTCTTCTTTTCGGGTGGTTGTATGTGCCTTGGAAATTCGCTGTAGAAGATCGCGAGTGTTGCCAAGAGTAGATCGACTCGAGTGGTTGGTTTAATAACCACGATCGAGCGGATCCTTCGAGCACAGTCGGAAGGTAATTCGCCATTACATGCTCTCCTCCTCCTGCTGCTCGGACAGCTGTTGTATAGATCTGAAGAAATTCGATGGGATTTTGAGATCCATCAAATTTCTCCATGTTCACTGGCCGAAAATGAGGTGGCCAGCGAACTGCTCGAAGGTCAGGCGAAAATGCCCGGCATCCGGTAATCACTTCTTGGCGCCTTCTTTGTAGGAAAGAAGGGTTAATGTCACCAGGTGATCGTATCGACGATACCGTGCAGGTGACTGTTACGTAGTAGGTCTCAGTTCTACGAGGGGAATACTCCTCGTACTCCACTCGTTGTGAATTTCTTTGTCGAAGTGGTGAATGATCACCTCTCCGAGGGGCTTCTTGATCTTCAGCTGATCGAAATGTATTTCTCCGAATAGGGGATCGATTCGACTTATGGCCGTGTCGATTCCTCGTGAAAATATTCGATTGATTGTATATTGAGGAAGTCGTATTCTTGCGACTACACGAATGTTGTCGATGAGTACCTCGGTCTTGTCATCACGGTTCGAAGTCTTTGCGTAATCTCTTGACAAAGAGATCGTACCACAGCGTTCGAGCAAGCTCTTGGTTGGGATTCTCGAGCAAGTCGTTGATGTCTGGAGTTCTTGTACCTCCTCCGATCGATGTTGAATGCGCGAGCGAGTTCTTACGGATCGCAATTTTCTTTCTTGGCGACATCAAAATCCTCCTCATCGAGTCTTTGAGGCCTTCTTAGTGGAGTGCGAGAATGTCGAGGATTTCCCTCGCGTTCATCAGTGTTGGTTCTCTCGCCAGCGGTGGTGCCCTTGCCATTACCACGAGGCGCGGTGTGTGATCTTCGGGAGTGTTCTTATCTCGGCCTCCATGAGGTGACCACGATTGGGGGAAGGGCGAAGACCTCCGTTGATGATTCTCACTTGCGCTCGAGGCCTCCCGGCAGGAGTGCTCGAGAGACACCATCTGGCGACTTGGAGTAATCCCCTCGTAGGGGAACTCAGAGTTATAAGCTATCTCCGTTCGCAAATGAGATCTGCGGGAGGCGGTCGAATTTGCGAGGAAAAGCATGCTTGATCCCACCTCTCTGGAGTTACCACGAGAGAGGATCACTAGATCTTTGGTGGAGTCTGGAATGGTGGCTCCCGAACTTGACTTACCAAGTCGGACCGCCTTAAGGGGACTTGAACACTTGGAGAAAAACTCTCGTCGTGTTGTGAGTCCTCACAGGAGGCGGTCTGAGTCGGATTGACCCTTGTCCTTTGAGGAATTGGCTCCTGTTGGGCGTATTGTTGTGGGGATAAGGATCCTCCTCAACTCCATTAATGGGATGGTTTCTGGAGAATAATCTCGGAGGCAACATCACCATCGTGGATGCATCACTCGGCTCGTAGTCGAAACCGGCATCCATGTCGGCGTCTGCGTGTCTGCCAAGTCAAACCGGTTCTCCTCGTTCCATTCTCCCGCCATGATTGCATGAGATTGGAAAAGAGAGTATGTTGACAAGAGATTACGGAAGATCCCCACGGACGGCGCCAAGCCGCCGGTGTATTAGAACCGATCTTACGTAAAGATTATTTGATTGGGGTCTCCTAGAGATGAAATCACGCGAGTGGTTGACACGGGATGTTTAGGCGAGTTGAGCCTTCTCGGAGAGAATAATAACCATAATCTGTGTGGTGTGGTATTCTTAATGATCGAGTAAGAAGCTAAGACTATTACAGAGAATAGAACTTGTCTTTCTCTACTCGCCCTTGATGCCCTTATATAGTCGTGAAGGAGTAGCCGTTTTGCCCTGCGGAAGAGGCGTTTTAATTGAGCCAGTAATGGGCGCATGATGGCAGTAATTACCGGCGCATTGGCTTCTCCACGCCGTCTGGCAATTATCATTCAAAGATAATGGGGTATTTAAGCACTATTACTACGCGGGATAGTAGTGCGTGCGAACCGTTCGGATTCTTTAATCAATTGGACCCACTTTCCTGTAGGTTTGATTATAAGGTGGTCGTGGTCTACCTGGTCGTAGGAGAACTTACGACCAGGTAGTAATCGTAAAAGGTCTTACGACTATGTAGTGATCGTAGAAAGACTTACGACCATGAAATGGTCGTAGAAAGACTTACGACTAGGAAGTAGTCGTAGTAAGACTTACGATTAGGCAGTAGTCGTAGTAAGACTTACGACTATGGGGGGTGATTGTAGAAAATCTTACAATCACTTGGTGGCCCTCTCCTTATAAAAATAAGGGGTACTTACGGAACTATGTGACATCATATTTACCCATAATAAGAATTATAGATAATATATAAAATGAGGATTATTAGATCCTCGTCACCATCCAAAACAGATCCTTGCCCTTTAAGTTTGCGACCCCACAGGTTCATGTGTAATCGGTTATGACTCGGAAACTCTTTTCCGATCACTAGTCGTTAGCGGTACCTAGCAGCACATAACGATTCCCAAAGACACATAGAATAAATTGGGCCGAATCTTGATGTAATATGATCTATGATCGAGTCCTCATCACTTACGACCGGTTTGTATCTCTATCTGACGAGTTCTTACCATTACGTGATTGCGTTTGACGGTCTCACGACCGGCGCGTATCTCCATCGACTAGTCAAGTGGCCGATCAAACTAAGCGATCTCTCATGCATTCTCCTTTTGCCTCATGATGTGCGGATTGAACTCGGGTGAGATGATGTGTCATCCATGGGTATTCAATTCTTTCGATCGAGTGTCGGATAACATCATGCGGTCAACACTTCGACCACTAGTGGCATGGCCATGCACTTTCTTTATCCGATCACCACGAGGGCGAGACATCTCTCTGTTATGTTAGGAGGGCTAATCCCATCTCGATCAGTCACATTCCTCGCATGTTTCATAGCATGCGAAAGCTACCTTTATAACTACTCGATTCTGAGTAGCGTTTGGCAACCCCTAAGAGTGCTATTACACATGTAGGAAACCATGCTGATCTCAGGTCTAAGGATTATACATCATCATTACTTGAGACCAACTAATGACACCAAGATTCATAACAATATCAATAGTATCTCGATGATGGGTCTATCCAACGCCATGTTCTCCAAATTGTGCTTCACATTATTGATTCGATATCCCTATATCTATGACCGGTGAAACCAGGTCATCAATCAATACATGTGTTAGTCATAGAGTCACTAGTGTTCCGACCAGTGACCTCCGACAAGGGACACATTTAGAATGACATCATATAAGTTAAAGAGTTCCACAAACAAATCACATACTTATTGATCTATAACAAATGATTCATTCAAGGAACATGATAACATATTATCAAAACTATGAACATAATGAAATATCATCATCTCTATGATTACCACTAGGGCATATTTCCAATAGGATGTCTCCGTCCTCTCCATGAACTGAACGTAGACCATCGTAGTGCATATATCCTTGTGTGGGGTTGCAAACAACCCCCATGTAATTGGCCCATGAAGTGTCACATGTGACCTTCATAAGTTGTCAAACGGTCTCGCCTGCACCACCCGCAATAGTGGGATACACCGCCTCGATACGCAGCTTTTTCCTTCCAGTGGCGCGATCGAACGCGGAACACACGCACCGTCTTAGCTCAGAGAGGCCCATGTCCTTCATAGACGGCACCCGGATCACGGTGCGGTCGCAACTTAACAGGTTCGCACTGTACAGTCCGTCGCGTACGAGACCGTCCCCGTGGAACACAAACAGATCTTGAATATCCGTCATGAAGTACCTAACACAGGTGCATATGAATTCGCTTATATTTACAATTCTATTTCTGTTGCGCCTCATGCACATTTGACTTACACGACAAACTACCTCGGAGTATTTCTAAAATTTCTTGGTAATTTCACGTACTACTGGACATAAATATTGAATTTGCGTATAAAAATTTTGCAAAAAATTACAGAATACTAGTGGATCTAAAAAGTACATGGTTTGCTAGGGAATATAATTTTCAGACCAACAAAAATTTATTCATCCCAATTCGAGTTCATATGATTTTTATATGTACAAAATTTAGAGGTTAATTTCATTTCTAGTATAAAAAAAATCCTAAACATTTTTTTATTCCACTCCCAAAATTTCGTGTTGTACTACTAAGTTTCAAACATATTCCAACATAAAGTAGAACAAAAAAACCAAAATTGCTTATGCTAAATTTCAGGTTGATTTCAATTAGTTATGATTTTTTCACTAGGTCGAATTTACACTGTAAAAAAATACTTCAGAATTACCTAATACATTTATAAGCTTCTATAACCGAGGTAGACCTAGTCTACACCAAAGACATGCGGGGTCTACTACATATAATTCTTTATCAATTCATTTCTGAAATAAAAACTTATTGGCAGCTGGGGCCAGTTTGTCATTTTCGCCATCTACTGCATAGTGCATGAACCGAAAGTCAACATGCCTGGTCAAGAGTACATAGACCACGCGCTCCGTGGGTCCCGACCATCGGAGCGCCCATATTTCTATTCTATTTATTTCGTTAAACGAACGCTAGATATTTTTGATATTTTATGCTCAAGTTCGTGACAGTTTGCGAATCACCGAGATAAAATCTACAACAATAAATCTGCTAGGTCAACAAACTACAGCTGAATCACATTGCTAACTACTGAGTATTCTAATTACGTGCTAATCACACTAAGTTTAAATACACCGACTACAAAACTGTAACTACTCACTTGCTAGAATAACAAGCAAAAATTCATCTAATTACATCCTAATCACTATAGCCGGATGCGAATGCCACTAACCTTTTGTAGATGCTCACAACAGGATGCACAACTCGTTAGCTTCTTCCTTCTCTTCCAACGAATGATTTTCTCTCTTCCTCTCACTATCTCCTAGCTTCTCTACCGCGCTCTCCTTTTTGAAAAATTTCCACGCTGCGCTCTTCTTATGGACGCCATGAGCACTCACGGGTGCATTTGCCTGACCACAGCGCGCGAGGAGGACCTGACCGGCCGGGTCGGGAGGAGCCTGGTGCAGCGTGGGGGCGGACATGCGATCGGCGGCAGCGGCGAGTTACTGCTGCGGCCAGTGGCTCTGAGGGTTAAAACGGGAATTTCTGCGATATGAGGGCCAGTTTTGGAATTTTTCTGTGATATACGATCAAATCAGTCCAAAACTCAAACATATTGCTCGCGTGTATACGAATACGAATACGAATACGATGCTACAAAAGAAGGTTACTATCTGGAATTGTCTTGCTGGCGGCAACATTACCTGAGTGACTTGTCCCCTGACTTGAAGAAGGCAGCCTGCACAGATTAAAGAAGGAACATATATATAATAGCACCTGTGACTGTGACACTAGCGTCTAGCGTTTTGGAACATACATAATGACTTGTCGACTTGTACACCGAAGCAACCTGTTTTGGACATCAACCAGGTGGATATACTCGTTTTACCGAAATTAACACGGTTTGATTTATTATTATTTTATTTATAGGTTGAAAATATTTTTAGAACTGAACTAACGAGCTGATCCAGAGCGAAATTCAATTTCATTTGAAATTAACTCACTTTAATGTTTAAACAATTAACAAGTGTAATTAAAGTAATTTTAAACTGAGCTTTTCCCCCACCCTTGTGTGACAAAGCAGAAAACAGCGGAATTGAGGAGTGTTTTAATCATACGTATGAACGGTGTACCTCTTCTTCTTCTGAAGATAGAACTGGCCGAGAACAGAAGCTGGTGCCCGGCCTATTTTCTTCACGTGACGCCTCCGACGGAAACAAGCAAGATTAGATCAGATTAGATCAGATCACGCGGCAAGTTGGCACAGTCAGTACTGAAAATCAACTGCAAATCAAGTGTACGTTGCTACGCAGCTGGAACGCGCGACGAGAACTCGCGCGGCTCAGAAGTTGGAATAATTAACGTTGCTACGCACCTTGACCCAACGGGCAATACGTTGTACAGCTTGGCCCGGCCGCGCGGCAGACACACCGCCTGCTTGAGCTCGGGCGTCTGGTAGGCCATCTCCGCTGCCTTGAACCTCACGCATGCATGCAGAGGATGTCGATCGCAATGCAAGCATGCATGCATGGAGATTCATATCTCCATATTTCATAGGAAGGGAGAGAGAGAGAGCCTAGAGTACGTACCTGCACTACTACAAAAGAGACTATAGCAGACGGCCCATCACGAGCGGTTCCAGCGAGGCGGCCCATCACGGGCGGTTCGCTTTGGAACCGTGCGTATTAATCTGTCAGGCTATGTTTTTAGCGCGGCCTATTCTGAGCGGTTCTATTTGAGAACCGTGCAGCGATAAACAATTATCACTGACGGTTACGAATGATGTTACCTGAGCGGTTCTATTTGAGCGTCATGTATTTATCCTGACGATTCTAATTGAGCCGTGCAGTGATAATTGCCTATCACGAGCGGTTACGAAATAAGCAAAATCTGTATTTCTGTGCTTCATATAAATTGGCGAGACATCCCTCGGCCGCTTGCTGGCTGTGTCTACCACTTCCCTTCCTGCCTAGCTCCTCAACTGCTTGCCTGTGTATACGCTCGGCGCCACTTCCTGCCCTAGCTCCTCCAACTGCGCCACTTCCTGCCCTAGCTCCTCAACTGCTTTGTGTCTACCGCTCCAGCGCCACTTCCTGCCCTAGCTCCTCCAACTGCGGCTCCTCCTCTATCTTGGTATGAGCACATGATCTTGCAAAGTCAATGTTGGAATAAATAATATTAGCCACTGCAAATCTTAGTTTTGAAACCTTATAACTAATGAACTAAAATTTGACTTAGGAGTGGTAACTTAATAAAATTGAATTAGGTCTAATAATCACTAAAATTTGAGTTAGGATAATTAATTGGCTTAAAAAATAAAATTTACACAGGTTCACGATGCGGTTGGGTTTGGGTCAAGCAATATTGCATTTACGGTTCGGTATTTTAGGTTAATAAGTGTTGTATGAGGTGATGCCTATATTTGGGTTGCATGATTGTTCAATTGAGATAGATATCGGTGTCGAGAGGTAGGGATCATGGTTGTGGCCGTAGGCATGGCTACGCTATGCCACAGCGTGTGGTACATAACTAGTGAAGAGTTTTCTTTCAATAACCTTAGATACAAATGTTGGAGAATGAGTTTATATTGCACATTTTCGTTTGCTATAAATTAATCGCTAATCAATTTGACACTAATTTGTTACATGCGTAGTGTAGATGGATCGAAGCTGGATGTGCAGTGTGAACCGTGTGAGTCAAGATTACATTAATGGCGTGGTTGCTTTTAGAAGAGCATTGGCGGGATATGTTGAAGAAGGGATAAATTTTATGTCTTGTCAGTGCATTGATTGCGTGTCTGAAGATGTTTAACTGCGGCGCGGTCGAGCGCACTTGATTGAAGGGTTTCAAAAAGGGTATACATGTTGGACGATCACGGTGAAGAAGCGATTATACGAAGTTAATAATGGCGACATCGCGAGGAAGTCAGCGATTTGCGGATGTGGTGTGCTTTTGATGAGGATAGGGGCACGATGACAATCTGGATCGGATGCTACGCGATGCAGAAGAACTACGATGAGAGAGAGTTTTGTAAATTCGAGGGCTTAAGGGAGGACTCGGTGAGACCTTTGTTCCTGGTGCAAGCGGAATACACAAGGTTGTCAGCCGTGCTTGAGCTGCTGAAATTGAAGGCAAGCAATAGTTGGTCAGATAAGAGTTTCACGGCGTTGTTAGGTCTCTAGCGGACATCCTTAGGAGAAGCGTGTTTGACACCACCTATCAAGCAAAGAAGGTTATTTGCCCATTGGGAATGGAAGTAGAAAGAATACATGCATGTCCAGAGCGATTGTATCCTCTACAGTAAAGAGTATGCGGACATGCATTATTGTCCGTGTGCAAAGCATCCGATACAAGCGTCAAAATCTTGCTAAGGTGAAGCAAGGACCTCCTGCTAAGATGTTGTGGTATCACTGTAATCCCACGTTTGAAGCGTTTGTTGCGAACCCAAAGGAGGCAAGATTGCTGCGTTGGCACTCGAGAGGGCGTAAGAGATGGAAAGCTAAGACACCTGCTGATTACGCGGTGGAGAAACTTGATCGGAGCTTGAAGAGTTCGGTGGAGCAGGAACATAAGGTTAGGGTTGAGTGCGGATGGAATGAATCCTTTCGGTAACATGAGCGTGCCGACATAGCACTGGCAGTGAATCTATGTATGTACAACCTTCCTCCTTGGCTCTGTATGAGCGGAAGTACATTTTGATGTCACTACTTATCCAAGGGCGAAGCAACACAGGAATGATATTGATGTGTACCTAGCACCATTCTTTGGAAGATCTTGTGACCTTTGTGGAGCGAAGAGTGCAGGTATGGGATGCGTACAAGCGAGAGAACTTCACTTTACGCGCCATGTTGTTACGCACCATCAATGATTTTCCTGCCCTTGGTAACTGTCGAACTTGATACAAAAAGGGCCAAAGCTGTCGCCTTTGCTTAGATGCTACGGAGAGTGTATGGTTGAACAACTCGTGCTAAAGCGTGTATATCGTCACCGTAGGTTCCTTGAGAGTCACCCATACCGCAAGATGAAGAAACAATTCGCGGAAATAAGGAAGGCGGTTCGACTTCAAGGGCTTTTAGTGGGAAAGAGGTCTATGATATGGTTAAGGATATCGATGTTGTGCTTGGGAAGGGCGTAAATTAAGAACCGTGAGAAGAACATCGGAAGAAGCGGTCAATTTTTGGGACTTGCCTTATTGGGAGTACTTAGAAGTTCGCCTTTGCATCGGCGTTATGCGTGAGAAGAATGTATGTGATAGCTTGATTGGTCTCTTCTTTGAACATTAGTGGCAAAACAAAGGATGGTGTTAGCATGCGGCGTGACTTAGTCGATATGAACATAAGGACCGAGTTAGCACGAAAGAGACCGTCTGGAGACGAGCGTACCTTCCCCGACTTGCTACACTCTGTCCAAGGCGAGAGAAATGAAGCGTGCGAGCTTGCGGTGTGAAAGTCCGTCTGGTTACTCGCTAACATTAAGAAACTTGTTTCTATGCAAGATTTGAAATTAATTGGTATGAAGTCGCATGATTGTCGTGTCTTGATGACACAAATGCTTCTGTTGCAATTAGGAGTATCTTCAAGAACAAGGTCAAGTGGCAATCTTGAGGTGTGTTATTTCTTCAACTCAATTGCTCGAGAAGGTCATCGATCCCCAAGGACTAGATGCTCTGCGGTAGAGGTAGTGGCGACTCTGTGTCATCTTGAGATGTATTTCCCTCCGTCATTTTTCGATATCATGGTCCATCTCATTGTTCACCTTGTGAAAGAGATAAAGATATGCGGCCTGTGTTTCTCGTCATATGTACCCGTTCGAGAGGTACATGGGAATTCTCAAGTCCTCGTCTGGAATCGATCTCGGCCAGGGCGACATCATCGAAGGTTATGCAGCGGAAGAGGTCATTGAGTTCTGCGTCGACTACATGGCTCGGTGGATCCGATTGGTGTGCCTCTATCTCGTCATGAGGGGAGCCGGATGGTATCGGGACCATCGGAGGAAATCAATCACTCCCGATCTGGATCGTGCGCTCAAGCCCATTTCACGGTCTTGCAACACATGACCCAAGTGTCCCCGTACATCGGCGAGCACAAAGACATGATGCATGTGAGAATCCGGCCGGTCGGAGGTTTGGATCACGAGAGAGCACAACCGTCGGTTCAGCGAATGGTTAAAGGTGCGAATCACTCGGAGGTCATCAAGTGATGATCTGTTGCTATGGTTGGCAAGAGGGCCACATTTTACAATTGTCACATGGCAAGTATCGACATAAATGGGTACACATTTTATCTGGCGACTCGGGATAGGAAGAGCACGGTCACGAGCAGCGGTGTCGCATAGATGCATTGATCTGGATGGGGTGAGGAGCTCGTACTATGGGCAAATAGAGGAGATATGGGAGATCGACTACGTGCTTTCAAGATCCCCTATTTGGTGCCGTTGGGTCCATCTCCCACAGGTGAAGGTCGACAAATGCAGGCGTCACTACAGTGGACCTCGAGCGTGTCGGATACAAAGGCGAACCATTACGTCTTGGCTAACCAAGTTGTTCAAGTCTTCTATGTAACCGACCGGCAAATAAGAAGCGCCACGTAGTTCTTCATGGAAAAGGAGGATTGTCGGAGTTGAGAATGTAGTGGGCGAGGAAGAATACAATCAATTTGACGAGTTGCCACCTTTCGGAGGCGGCATCGGGCTCGAGGAAGAACCCAGTGAGGAAGCTAGCTATATGCGCGTCGATCATCATGAAGGGCTGTATTTTAATTAAGAATTTAATTACTCCATTGTAATTAATTTATTTATTCCATTGTCATGTGTTAATGTGTTATGGACTTGTGATCTTTAATATTGATGTCAATGTGGATATTCATGGTAATGTTGAGTTGAATTAGATATGAACTTTTGAACTCAAACTTGTCATCATCTTGCTTATCCAACAGTTCATACATCTTTGTTGTGGGGATATCACTGACGGATCTAGAATAGAGTAAATGCAGTGATAATGAATCACAGACGGTTCTTTTAATAAAACTTTAAAAGTGATGGATATATTACTAATTGAATGTGGTATAGATCTACAGTTTCTTAACTCATATAGGAATTCCAGCCTTGGTTGTCCCTTGCATTGCCTAGGGAAGTTGGGATGTGACCTTCAAACTTGTTAGAAAACAAAGATAGGTTTGTTGGAGATTAGGAGGGCATCGCCAAAGTTGAGGTGGCAATCGTTGCCTAGCATGGGTGAGGTTTGGAGCAGTTCTTAGGGATGATGCGGTGAGATTATTGCGGCAAGGTCCAAATATTCTAGATTGGTAAGGAGTCTATTTTAGGAGGAATTGCCGTGCGTGAGTTACGAGATAGGTCTATCTTCCTTAGGATAGAATGTAGGTTACCGGGAAACATCATGAGCGGTTTCTCAAGAACCATCGTGATTAAATGTAAGCTACATCGCAGAGCGGTTCTAGAGGCAAATGCAGTGATGCATAAACATCCTGACGGTTTCCCAGAGCCGATGCAGTGATGCGTGTTGACTATATAAGGTTCGAGAGGCGATAGGGTTTTGATCTAACCCTATCGTCTCAGGAGCGATCTCTGCGCCGCCTCCCGACCCCGGCGCCTCCTCCCCGACCCGGCGCCTCCCGAGCCGGCCGCCTCGTCTCGACGCCGCCCCGACCCGGCGCCCCTCCTCCCAGAGCCCGGCGCCTCCCGAGGCCGGCCGCCTCGTCTCCGAGCGCCTCCCGACCCGGCGCCCCTCCTCCCAGACCCAGCGCCTCCCGAGCCGGCCACCTCGCCACCGCCACCGCTCGAGTGGGCGATTGTGAACTCACCTTAGAGCATAGCATTAGAATCGAAATCTAGTACCCACCATCTATCACTAGATACATCACTTATTACCATAAGCTAATGGACCAACAATGTATGCCCATACCATTCTACATCTAATTTGATGTTTGAGAGCCATATATCCGACATATGTTTCTACACGGTAGTGTTAGGCTTAATTTGGCGATGCAGTGGAGTTTAATATGTAGTTTTACTATTTGAATATAATAACTCTAGTAACCAGTTTTTAGAGCCATGACATGATTTCTTATTAGAATGGGTAGCGATTCTTTTAAATAACAGATTCCACGACACAACAACGCCAAACTAGACCTTAGAGTGAGCACACTTTACTTGAAACTTTCTAATTAGCATGACTAAGATACTAACGTGTACAATCCCATATATTAAATATAATATAGGCATTTATGATTTACACGCCATAGTCTAAAATCATTTTCCGGCTACGGAAAATATATCAAGTAAGATAGGAAGATGCATATGCACATGCTCTGTGAGCAACACGTATTTTGAGACTAAATGCAATTAAAAGATATTGTAGTTGACATACATGCCTCTACTTATCATAAACCGGGCCGGGATTAACTTAAAAGGTTCTGACGGGATATGCTCATAAGCTTAGGTGAAAATGTTGAGATGTATTATATACTTGTAAGACTTGAGCGGAAATAGGAGTACCCAAGAAATAGGATTGTCGCAAGCTTTTTGATTGTGGACACGGTGGACATTGCCATATGTAATCGGGAATCGGGATAGAGTTGGATGACCTTTTCATCTGTTGGTATTTTAGTGTAGAATAATCGACTTGAAATTTAATAGCATTTATGTCGTATTATTGTTAAATATACGCCATGAGAATGACAAAATTGGTGGTTGTGCTTAGTTTGTTTAGCTTTTTGTGGTTATGCTGTGTTGACATTTTGTATTATTTATGATGATAGGAATGGAAAGCCACATCTTGTGATAAATTCCTATTTTGGGAGCTAGGTGTTGATTCTATTTGCAAGGGTTCAAGATATCCTTAGTGCATAGTTTGCTAAGAAATTATATGTATTTTGTGTGCAAAACCATCTCACATTGCTAAGAATTTAACGGGACTTAGGGTACTACTAGTTGTTGGATTAATTCATTTTCTTATGGATAATTATCAAGAAAATAGATGTAGTGTTTGGATGGTGCAAAATGTTGCTCAATTGTTTGAAACTTAGTACAACAAGTCGTTACAATTTGGCTAATCATGAGTTTTTTTGGTGTTTGTGTTTGTGTTTGTGTTTGATTAATCACACTTTTCTTTTTGGTTGGATCGAAGGTTACAATTTGTGTGTTGGTGTGTTACAAATCCGAAAAAGAACATGAACCCTTAAGGATATTTCCGACATTTCATCCTTCTTCCATGTATGAATCGACCCGATCGACCAAACAAAAAAGCCAAATTGTCAAATGACATTTCATAAAAGTGTATGTTAAAATACAAAATCTTTGGAAACTATGAGTTTGTTTCCGTGTATTTACAATTTTAGTTTATAAGCGTTGTGTATCTTGGCGACAATTTATTTTATTTTACTCGAGATGGCAAGCGTTGATTATATTTGTTTATATTTTTGTGCAATTTCCCATATATTATATACTATGTAATAATTGCGTCGTAACTTATATAGATAGGAAGTAAGCGAGATGGCGAGAAGCACCGTCTTCGCCGCATGATCATCAAATAGGACATAGCAAAGCGCCGTCTTCGCCCGCCATCATCACCGCCTTGATGATACATAAGAGAGATGGTAGAGGAATATCGAAATTGCTGTTGTAGGGTGACCATCACGGAGTCGGTGGCGTTAGGGTCCCTATGAGTCCCCGCATCGTGGCGAGATTCCGGACCATCTGCGGGATACTTGCAAGGAAAAGGTCCTATCACCACACCAAAGTGGAAGTCTCGACAAAAGATCGAGAGCAGCGTCTTTGTGGGAAGACCTTTCAAGCGAGTTCACTATCGAAGCAGACATGAAGCGCGTCGAGCGGCATGCCTTGCTCTCCATGTGTCGCGCGTGGAGGACCTTCAGAGCGTTCTTGTCACGCGATGCGTGAACAAGAGTGAGGCGCCCTTCACGAAGTTTCCATTCTTGGCGGAAACATGGAGCGCCTTTGTGGCTATGAAGGCGGCGGATGAATTTAAGGAGCAAAGTGCGGCGCACAAAGCAATCGAGCACGAAACACTCACCCCACAGACTCGGCACGGCTGGAGTGCGGCTAAATCCGCGCAATGGGAGGCGGAGGAGGAGAATCTATTTCACGATATCACACACCCGCGTTCCGTGCACTTGGTTAAGCGAGGGCAAAAGTCTCGTCGATGGCGTCACTTTCCCAAACCGGCGGACGGGAAGTGTCCCAGCGTGTGGTAAATATGTCGAACTACCTACTTGTTTATAAGTCCATAACTTCATAGTGACTATAATAACATGATGACCTCTTGCGGCGTGAATTGATTGCCCAAACTTCGAAGGCTCCTTCCAAGAACACGGGGAGAAGGATATACTATCTACGGCCCTAGGAAACAAGGAGCACCCGGTTGCCGCACTGCGAGCAAGGGGTTAACGTACCTTGGGTACATGGATTATGACGACTACTTCATGTATAGAAGTAGGAAGAGATCCAAGGCGAAATCGACAATCGGTTGGGCGCTTAAAGCGAAATTTCAGGGCGAGATAGCAAGTTTGTAGGATCAAGCTGAATCAAGTACTCGCAACCCGATGCAAGCGCCCTGTTATTGCGGGAACAAGTCCTCGACATCGGAGTAGTGTCGCGTCCACGCATAATTTTGAACATGGCGGCGACCAATTCCGATAGAGCCGCATCAAGGTAATGTACATCTATGGAATGCACCAAAGATAGACCTATAGGGCGCCTTAGCTAATTGCGTGTCGTTTTGTAGGAGGCCGGCGGCTGCAAGCTCAAGCGAGGTTAGTTGGGTCCATTCCTATTGAAATTTGGGCGGGGATGGTGCATCCATACGGGAAGGAAGCGATGCGACCACGGTGTCGGTGGCGCATGGTTACGCAAGGGTGGAAGTGGACATGGTACATCAACATTTCATGGCCGTCATTGGACATTCGCGACGAAGAGATCACAACACTAGGGGATGCGTGCACGGTTTTATCCGATGGCCCAAGGCGGACATCGTCTGGACCCAGCGATCCGCAATCTCGGCAGGACCATTCCTCTCCAGCGGAACCCTCCATGACTCCACCTCATATTTCGCCTCGAGAAGGCCACCTCGCCGGTTCCGTGGAGAAGGCGCGAAGGAACAACAAAAGCGTGCTACCGTGTCGGTTCCGAGTCGTCTCGCGAGGAAAACGGCGCCAATCGTTAAGGCCAAATCGAAATCGGCGAACATTAAGCCGCCTCCCAAGTCCCGAAGCAGGAAGTACTCCATCGGAAAACCGTTGTGCCCTAACGCACAATTAGCCTACATTTGGATTTGCTTGTCGGGCTTTGCATGCACGGTACTTGCGAATACGCAAAGAAAGGGTGCGATCTTTGGAATCACCGTCGCATACAAGGATGAGCATTTCTTCAGCGGTAGGGCAACCGTGGTGGGCTTCAGCGACTTATTCAACCTATTCAATCTCGAAGCCCTCGGCGCCTCGCTTCTACGATGTTGGACCTTTGTAAGTGTGTACAATCAAGTTCTACATTCATGTAATACCGATAAATATCGCAACTCATTGCTTATGTATAGATACATGATGAAAAATGCGGGAAGGCGAGCACGTGGGTTTCCTCGACCCTGCGTGGTATCTATGCAAACCATCCAAGCGGCGCGACCTTCGTCGAGAACTATATACGACGGCATTGCTTCTTGAGAATCGCAAGGACTACATCTTGGTGCCCTACAACCGAGGGTAAGTGCTTCACTATTTGCTATTCAAATTTCATTTGTACTTAGGTTTAATAGTTATAGCGACATACATGAGTAGGTACCACTGGATCCTTTTAGTCATTATACCCAAGAGGAACAACGTGATATATCTTGATTCCCTAGTCGAAGCGATCACGACTTGACGTTACGCAAGGAATACTCGACAAGTATGATCATTTCCTCCATACATAACTCTATTGTAGTCTTCCTTCGTTTGAAATGCCGAGGATAACTTTTTCAATTATGTAGTTCGTTCATCTCCTATGTTAGCCAACAAGGAAGATCTGATGGATCGGTATTAACTAACACACAGGACAAAATTTCGATGCGCTACAACACAATAATCCTATATATATCATACTTCATAAAAATGTGTCTTCATCGACTATCGTACATATGTAATTCTATTTTTGCGAGTCTGCTTGACAAAAAATGATGAGCTATGTGCATTCTCGTTGCCATCATATGCGACAAATCATTAGTGCTAAGATGAAGAATCAGGAGGTTTGTCAATCTCGAAATAATTTTTTGTAATTGTAAATTCAAATATATATCCTTACCATTTTTCTTGACCTAGCGGCGGGGTTTGATAATAGATTTACATGGACTCGTTGCGCAAGAGCTCGTGGAAGTTCGAGGCGACTATGCACCTTTATCATGCGAAATAGTTAACAAAGGAGAGTTTCACTCCATCGCCGACCAGATTCACGCAAACAATTGACTTAATTGTAATCCAATTGTACAACTATAGCAAAAATACTTCAACAAATTCGATTTTTATTAATTTATTTTGAGTAATGGTCAATTTGAGTTGTCAACAATTGATTCTCTGCGATGTATCATTTTTGTACATGCTTGTTTTGAGAGGGCATGGCTAGCAATTCTGAGGTGGCAAAAAGCGACAAACAATGTAGCTAGGTGCGCTCGGTACCACGAGCGGTTTTATGTTGAAAGCGAAATGCGTGAAATACTACCACAGAGCGGTTTCAACATAAAGCAAATGCGTGGTAATAACTCTTCTCCTGACGATTTTAAAAGTAAACCGTCGTGATACTAGACATATCACGAGACGGTTTACTTTAAAACCGTGCGTGATAACTCACTATCACGAGCGGTTTTAAAGTAAACGCAAATGCGTGATAAATAATTATCCTGACGGTTTTAACGTACGTGGCAAATCTGTATTCTTTCACTATCACGGACGGTTTACTTTAAAAACCGTGCGCGATAATATCCTGACGGTTTTAAAGTAAACCGTCGTGATAAGTGGTTATCACTGAGCGGTTTATGTTAAAAACCGTTTGTGATAAGTGTTATCCTGACGGTTTTGAACCGTGCGTAGTAGCTACTGTTATCCGAGCGAATAAATATAGGCGGTTCGGAAGCAAATGCGTGATAACGATTCGAGCAAATGCGTGATGGCGTGTTACGTAGTAGTCTTTGGCATGTCGGGAGCACATGCGGCGAAAAGCCGGCGAGGATGGCGTAGCCGGGGTACATGGCGAGCACAGGCTCCTCGGAGATGCGCTCGAACCAGGAGTAGACCAAATTCCGAAATCAATTTCTTTTACAAAAATCTCGTGGGTCGAATCCTTTCTCATGGCCCATTTATTTTCTCTCTTCCATCCTAGCTTGCCTCGACCCAATCCCGAACGGCAGTTCGCAACCCAGCTCCATTCAACCTAGCAGTCGAACTCGGTTCACCATAAACCATAAACCGTGTCACTAACAAGGTGATCCCACCTGTCAATTTCCTGTTCCAGGAACCCGGCTCGCCGTGGACCGCAAGCCTTCTTTGTGGACTCGGTCTCTAGATTGTGGGCCCACATGTTAGCCTCTGTCCTTTTTCCAAAAATCCAAAAAAGAATTATTCCCTTAACCCCCACATGTTAGCCAATGTTTTCTCTCTCCCTTTTCCTTTTCATGTTTTCCCTCCATACAAACTTCCAGAAGTATGTTCTTCTTTCTAAATTCCTATAATATCGAGCTTTCTCTTCTAGTACTGGATTGTTATTTGAATTCATTTGTACCTTGTCTCTCTCTCTCGTTTAGACAACATTTTCCAAGGAGCGGAAACATGATTTGAAGATTAGGGTGTGGTAACTGAGCAAGGACAAGGCAAGGCATAACATTTGATCATGTTAAACCTATGTTTTTACAATAGTACTTTGTTTTACATATCAAATTGCATGCTAGTTTTATATTAATAGTTTTTTTGGGAGTAGCTAAAAATACTTAATTGTTATTATACCACTTTGATTATCTTGAATGTCATGTACCTATTGTCACCCTAGGTTGGGTTATTATTAGTTGGACATAATTATAGAACCAACATGGGTTTGTCGCAGTTATGCTTAGCCACGCATAGTTATACGTGGGCTCGTTCTCACTTGATCAATCATATCAACTTGACTTAATGAAATATTGAATCATGGTTGTCGATGATCTAATATCGACCTTACGAATGAATGTTTATGGCTTTTCTTGAATTAGTTCCACACAGAAGAAGACACATGGATTTAGAAAGGTTCATGCTTTCTCCTAGAAGAAAAATAACCCTACTCCGGTGTTATTGTATTCACCCCGTTCTTACAATTGGGAAGAAGTCACTAAAACTAAGGCTTAATGACTCCTTGTTGTTATCCCCAATCACTCTGCCCATGTGTCCATTGACTTTAGCCCTTATATAGCGTGCAAAGGGGTGATAGTTACTCCATGCCAAGAGGCGCCTTAACGCTTGATTAAATATGCATGTTGATGGCAGTTATTGTCAGAGAGACTGCCCCCCACGTCAACTTACAGTTACATTAAGGACAGAAGCGTAATACATGCAATTATTCCATAGAATAACAGTGTATGCTAATTTTTGTTTGTAAAACACAACGCATAAGAGTTCCTAGTGGATTGGGCTCACATGTCTGTAGGTTTCATCGATTATAGGGTGGTCGTGATTGACCTGGTCGTAGTAAGGCTTATGACCATGAGGTCGTTGTAGAAAGGCTTACGACCCTAGTGTGGTCTTCGAAGGGCTTACGACCACTTAGCTAAGCTCTTCCTTTATGAATAGTGTAATACTCCGAAATTTATTCGGACAACACGAAGAGTACCCGGGAGAAAATATTAAATCGGAAAACTGGATTTTTTAGTTTTTCGAGGGGATTCTTACTAATTCCCGACAACCTGGGCTCTGGGACGCGACCCAAGAGGGGGCCGGCCAAGGGGGGTGCCCTCAACCCAAACCCTAGTCGCCCTCCTCTCCCCCACTCCCCTACTCGACCGCCCCTCCCCTCCGTGCTGGCCGCCGCCTCCTCCTCCCCTCTCCCACCTGGCCGCCGCCTCCTCCTCTCCTCCCTGGTCCAGCACCTGCTGAGAACTCAACATGTTAGCACGTCTTCAAAGGTAGTCCTCCTAATCCTGTTAGATTGGTGTTTAATTTTTGTAATTAGGCGATACTAGTAGCAGATTGATTCTGGTAATCTGTGGAGATCGCGTGTTTTGGGGTAGTTGACAGTGGATTCTAACCAGGACGTCTCCTAGAGAGTTGTAGGTATCGTCGCTATCTCTCCATAGAGTCTTGGATCACTTAATTTGGGTCTGGGGATCTCGAGTTATGATTTTTGCAATGTTGTTGTTCCAGGTTTCTGTCGGGATTATGATAAATCGTAAAAATTGTTTAATAGTAAATATATAATTATTTTTTAGGATTTCACCAACACAAAATTTATAGGTATTTACGTAAGATTTCCAGAGAGATAAAGATCACATTTTTTGGAAGTTTGTACTGAAAGTTACAAAGGTTTTAGTCTCGCTGTCCAGAACCTCTGACGAGATTGAATGGGTTGATTGATCTGCTTAGTATGGGCAGCAGAAGACAGAATCTGGGGACCTTGACAACTAGGTTTTCGTGGGAAATTTTGTAAGCTTTCTAGGAGATTAAAGATCATTAAATTTGGTTAATCCTACAGGAAGTTATGAATTTTAGAAGGGGACTGTCCCGTTCTGGGATAGTTTGTTGTTTATGGGAGTTGAAGTTTTAGGTCGCGTTTGGAAGCATAGCTTGTCAAATATTATTTCTAACAATGTTATGTTCCCAAGTACCCTTTTATTAATATTGTTGCAAAATGTTCAGGCGGTGATGTGGTTCTGGGGGCCGCACCCTCTTCACGTCATCAAACTTCGCACGGTTGAGGCAAGTGAAAATTAGTCGGTAGCATTATGGCGGTGAATGCTTGAACATCTGTTTTATGATTATGTTTTTGTGTTTATGAATATCACCAATGGATTGTTACATGTTTATGTTAGTTCTTTACTCAAGAATATCACCACTGAGTTGTTACATGTTTTCATTGAATAATGGAGATGTCTCATATGCATCATATTGATACCCTTAAGACTTGGCCTTGCAGAGGCTAAGTATTGATTTTTGAAGTCTCCGTCATGATTGGACGGGCTTATGGTCCTTGCACTCGTGGAGTGTAGGCTTATGGTCTCTGTGCTAGAATGGACAGGCATGGGTATGCATCGATGGATGCATACTCCCAATACTACAAAACAGGCTATAGAAAACGCCTCTTCACAGATGGTTCTCTTGGAACCGTCTGTGATATGAACCTATCATAGATGGTTCATGATATGAACCATCTGTGAAGTATCACAGACGGTGTGTAACAAGAACCGTCTGTGATAAGCATCTCATCACAGACGGTTTGTATTAAGAACTGTCTATGGTTTTAGATTTTACCATGGCTGGCTCTTAAAATCAAAGAGTAAGGAAAATTTCAAGTCATGGTAAAATCTAAATTCACAGACGGTTCTCATCATAGACGGTTTGTATTAAGATCCGTATGTGATGAGATGCTTATCACAGACGGTTCATGATACAAACCGTCTGTGATATGTCATTACAGACGGTTTTTGTATAAAATCGTCTATGATACTTTTGTTTTGTTGGACGGGAAAATGAAAATTTGCACTTCATGGCGGGCTACCGAAAATCTCTTTATATTAACAGAGTCCTCCATCTCCTCCTTTGCCATCTCCATCTCCTCCTCTGCCGTTTCTCCTCTGCCATCTCGTCTCGCCCGGCACAGCGCTCGGCCTCCCAGGGCTCGTCGCGTGGCCTCCTCCACCTCCTTGACCTCGTCGTCGCCCGGCCTCCCATGACCTCGTCGCCCCCGGCCTCCCATGACCTCGTCGCCCCCGGCCTCCTCCACATTGTCGCCCCGTCCTCCCCTGAGCTCGTCGCATGCGGCCTCCTCTACCCCGCCCTGGCCTCATCGGCGGTGGCCTCCCACGACCTCGTCGCCCCAGCCTCCCACGACCTCACTCTCTCTACTCCCCCCTTTTGCTCTGTGATGTGGATTACTACTATGATGTGTTAGTGCTCTCTGAATGGATTGAGTTGATGCTACTGTGATGCTGTGACTATTGTGGAAAAGCTAACAAAAAGTTCAATCCAAAAATCCATATCAGATTCATTCGCGAGGCTCCAGACGAAGTGAAAACCCGTTTTCATTTTTTTTGCAATAGAAATGCTATCACAGAATGTTCTAAACAAGAACTATCTGTGATAATTACTATCACAAACGGTTCTTGTTCAGAATCGTTTGTGAAAATAGACTATCACAGACGGTTCGTGAATAGAACCGTCTGTGATACCCTTTTTCACAGACGATTCAAAAACCGTATGTGATGACCTCATGTCATCACAGACACATAAAGTCGGACGGTTCATAAAACCGTCTGTGATGACGATTTTGAACCGTCTGTGATGTCATTTTCTGTAGTAGTGTCCGCTTTACCGGGATATGCAAAGAGAAAAGAAAAGATGTATTATGTTGACATTTGCATTGCATAAAGCATATGAACTATTTTTGAGATGTTTAATGTCAATGTTTGATGGTGAATAATATGCAACCTGTGTTATTAAGTTGTGGTCACTTACCGGGTCATGGACTCACCCTTGTTGTTTGTTTTTATTTTAGGTACCTCTTGCGCGGTCGTCATACATGGGAAGGGCTAGTGAATTAATTTGTGCACACTTCCACGAACCTCTATGAATGAATAAACTAGGACCCTAATTTCATATTTGAGTAAACTTCTATAATATTTTTATTGGATATGCCTTCATGACTTGATATTTTGTAATAAAGTTAATTATGGTATTTTGAAGTTATTTATGTTACGTTGCAAGTTGAATATTTTAAAATCACTGTTATGTTAATGTTAATCGACACTATCTCTTGTATGGCTAACTAAACAAAGGAGGTGATGTCGAAATTTAGGGTAATGACTTCGGATTTAAAATTGTTATCTTAAGTTTTAAATTCTACCTTGCTGTTTTAGTAACATTACAGGCTCGTACTGGGGTGGGGTGTTACAAATAGTAAGGGGTCTACTTATGAACAATATGAAGATATTGCTATCTATAATAACAATTACATATAATTAATTAATTGAAGATTATTAGATCATCGTCGTCTAGTGCCCCTCCCAACTTCAAGTGAAAATAACTTACATCGAAAGGAGGTCGTAGAATAGTAGTAGGAAGCAGAGTCTTTCCGATTGGTATTTCATTTGACCAGAAATTTACTTGGTCAAGAAGGTAATTTTACTTGAATTGAAAAGACAACAACTTTTCCGAGCTGACAGATTAAATAATACCAATCGACTCTCACAGATCTATCTATTGGAGCGATTCTCGAAGGGGTGGCAACTGTTGAGTTCCTACAATTTTTAACTCTGGCCCATGGCTATAAAAATCCACCACGGTGTGATTTAGGGTTTTTACTTTCCCCATTTGCTTCATCTGCTCCTGAGCTCTTATTCTCTCTGTCGCCAGCCGAATCACAATCTTTCTCCAAATCCTTCCCAATCTAACTCAATACTAACTCGTAAGAGATGGCCGGAACCGTTTCCAAGTAGGAGAAATTAGAGTTGGATGTCGAGAAGATGACGGCTCTGGTCGTAGCTGAGAAGATCCCAAGGAGAGCTTTGGTGAAGTGGCATAATTTCGTTGGTCAGCATTGGCCCTCGGGTGAGGAGAACACCATTATAGTATTTGAAGCATATTGTAAACGTGGTTTCCGACTAACCGTCCATCCTTTCTTGATGCTCGTACTCCAACATTTTGGGGTAGAATTAGTGAACTTGGTTCTCAATTCCATTACAATGCTTAGCGTATTTGTCTACCTATGCGACGCCTATCTACGAATTCTTCCAGATTTGGATCTCTTCTGGTACTACTACGGAATAAGCAAGCACAATGGAATCACAGGTAGCTGCGATCTAAAGCTCCACGACGGGAAGTCGATGGAGTATATTCATATATTCACTTGGTTATCGTGGCCGGGTTGGAAGAAGAAGTGTTTCATCCGTAGAGTGTATCTAGGGACGACATCATCTTCTTCACGGGGAAGCCTGCAAAGAAGAGTTCATCTTGGGACTCGACTCTAAGTGGCCTCAACCGGATTACCCCTTACATCCAAGCCATTAAGGACTTGAGAGAATAGGGGCTAACCGAATGACACGTGGTGAAGGATTTCATCACGCGCTGCATTAGTCCTCTAAAGAATCGAGTTCACCCTATGTAGATGTATTCGTAGACTGCTGACTCGACCTGGGATTATGAAGGAGGTAAAAGGATAATCAACTTCATTCTCTTTATAATTTTTTTAGTACCATTGTTGATAATGTCTTTGTACTCGTAGATCTCTCGCATAAAGAAATTGAAGCTCGGGTCAAACTCCTTTGTGAGAAGGCTCCTAAGCCCACGTGAGGAGCTCCTCGAATCTTAGCGGTCATAACTGAAGAAGAGAGAAACAAATGCCTAAAGGTAATCAAGAGTTGATTTCGTCTTTAGGGTTCCGTTCCAGCGGAAGGGGGCCTGCCGCCCTCAACCTGCGTTGGGTCAGGTTAAGAACGAACGTTAGTTCACAGGTTGTAGTTAGACCATAAATTAGTACGCGAAGATCATAATAACATGTACCTCGGCACTCGGCTTGGGTGCAACCTCCACACCCTGATGGGCGTGCGCAGCCGCAATGCCCCAAGCTCAATCGGCACCTCGCCCTCCTGGAGGAGGATGGTAATGAGGTGGCTACGGTGATGTAGGTCAATCACCAGGTCAAGCAACTCGTACAACCACTAGGCAGCGTGGCCTGGGTCCACCATACCTGAAAATTCAATGCAAACGTTGTAAAGACCACGAAATATGTAATAATGTAATAAGAAGCGATATTAGTGATATAATTACCAACCATAAATAGAAACCAAATTTATGTGACAAGTCATAATGCTGGGATTACACTCCACCTACCCTACAGAGCTAAATAAAGCTGAGCTTATTTCGATTAAGCTCTACCTACCCTAATTAGCCTCTACCTACCCTAATTAGCTACTCTGGATTTTCTTCACAATTTTCAAACGTGTCATGCTATTTTCCTAGTTATAAATTAATTCCCGACATTAACAATATAATTACCGCGCACAAATAGGGAGATAAATAAAGATGCCATTTTTTTATTAGGCTCTACCTACCCTAATTAGCTGCTACATATTTTTATTTTAATTTTAAAACGTGCATGCTATTTTTCTAGTTAAAAATTAATTTATGGTATTAACAAATAATTACCGCGCACAAATAGAGGGCTAAATAAAATTAGTATTATTTATATTACGCTCTACTTACCTCATGCATAGCTCAAATGATGTACTACATAATTGGACTATATTTATCTAATCTACTAAATTCTATGTCGCTATTTCTGTTTGCTAACCGATAATGTTTTGACATAATGTACAAAGTTTAAAAAAAATATTTCTGCAAGATGCCCGATCGGATCCGATACTCAGTCTATCTCACCTCATGACATTTGTGGAGCCTTACCTTTCTTCTCTCCCTCTACTCCTCTCTTTCTATTTTTCTCTGGAATTAAAATGAGCTTTAGAGTGAATTTTCAAAATTTTATAATTTGGATAGTACATGCTTGATTGAATTAGCGTGAGCCTTCATTGGGCCGTGACGGGGAGCGCGAAGTACTGTCATGCGCGGTTGAGCAACGGCGAGTCTATTTTTGTTTTTTTTTGTTGATTTTTTTTTTGTTATTTTTTAAAAAATAATATATTTTTTTAAAAAAAAAACACTCTCTTTCTGGTAATCGACGTATGGTACCACCATCGGCCCGATACGACCAAGGAGAGTGCGAGGGTCAGGACTTGTCCTGGCAATGATGGAAGGTTCTCCACCCTTTAGAAGACAAACGGCGATGCATCACGATGCCTAAAGAAAAGCCTTTCCCCGCATCCTTCAACTCTGTCGCCTGAGCTTGGCATCTTCTTCAGCTAGTACAGTGCGGAGCAAACACCATTTTTTACTTCGCACGCTCTGGAAACTGCCAGATCGGCGAGCCAAATGCATCAGCAATGAAAGGGAGATCACACGCACACACACACAGAGTAGCGAATTTCGATTTCGGCGTATTAATTGCTCGCCTTGTCGCAACTTCGCCTGACCATTCTACTACTACTAACAAAATTAGTAGTACTACTAGTTTGTTAAGAAGAATGTTCAAGTGGCTGTTTAAATGAGTAGTGTGCATTTACCAAATATAACTGCTTCCGATCCGGATCCTCTGCTCCTTGTTTATGCAATAGTCATCTAAGAGGCGCATACATACAGGACCCCTCTCTCTTTGCCATTGCATCATCTCATTTTCTACAGATTTTTTACACGCTAAAAAATGTTACATCTTGGACTCTCTTGTACATCATCCACGCATGGATTGGAGTCGTCTCCTACCTCCCTAACTCCTATATACTACAGTTCTATACAGTTCACAAAAAGATTTTAAAAAAAGGAAAATTTTAGAGGGATGGGAAAAAAAAGGTCACACAAACACCCACCAACCACGCCTACGCACTACGCAGTACGTGGACCCCGCGAGTCAAGAGGCGCCGATTCTTGTAGGTCGGTGATATAATTAAATTTCTTAATGCCTTTACGACTAGATCATCAACATAGGCTTCCAGTTCGAACATTGAGATGAAAAATCGATTGCATCAGCGTTGAAAGAGCACGGCATTCTTTAGACCAAATGGCATTTTGACATGCAAAAGTACCAAATGATGTAATGATGCAGTCTTTTCTTCATCGTTTAGACACATATTGATCCGTGTATCCGAATATGCATCCAAAAACTTAATATCTACAACCTGCGAGGCGGCCAACAACCCACCGATCGTCTGCGCACAAAATCATCTTTGGACAAGCTTTATTAAGATCGTGAAGTCCTTGCGGGGAGCCATAGGGGCATTTGCTTCCTGGCGACCATTCGCGTTAGCCAACCACTGGGGTGGTTGACTTCTTATAAAGCCCCTTAAGTAGCTTATCCACTTCGATTTAATAGCATCTGGAGCGATCGGGCAAATCCCGTGACTTTTGTTTCACGGTACTTTATCGGCCGGGAAGCTGCCGGCTGCGATCACCTCCACGGGACTCGGGCATGTCGGATGCTGCCACGAAGCATCAGCGGCTTGGAGGAAGGCAATGGGACGCTTCCTATTTGGGTCGAGGCGGCCCTCGGACCGGACCCGAGTTTCTCGTAGCGGAGGAACCTCTTTGACTTGGTCGCTCGCTCCCAGGCCGGCTCCCAGCTTCGACTTGCTAGTCGAGTAGACCTCTGGGAGTGGTATTTGACCAACCGATCGAGGATCGGCCGCCGACTTATCGCCATATTCTTATCACAATGGATGTGATCCGCCTTTGGTACCTCTCGTCAAGACTTTAAGTTGTCGCTTTGACTCGTATGTCGATGATCCTCCGAGATGTGTTTAACGATGTCGCGGATCTTGGACAGCATCTCTTCATCATCCGCGACTTTTGACCACTCGTGTTCCCTCCCGCAACAGAGCGGGAGTGGCTCCTTACGTTGTAGTAGTCCTCGAGCTTCTTTGGAAAACTGGACTTGAGGTCGTGGTCCTTCCGTTTTATGAAAAGGACACCACCTTGGTTTGTCGTCTTTCGATCGCGTCGCGTACCTTTGCCTTGATCCCAGTGCGACTGGTGGTTCGTGGCTCTTTATCTTTCATACCAAGACCTCCTTACCCATGGAGTTTGTGGTTTACCCTTATCTTCTTCTTGGACTTCTTTGCTTTCTTATCGCGACCAACTAAACGCTCGAGGAGTATATGCTTCTCGATCAATGGTGTTGTTCGACTGCGCCTCGAACGATCGCATATCGATCACCATCTCGAAGAGCTCGGCCACGTGTTGGGAGGATTCAGCAATATCCTCTGTTATCCTTCTCTACGGACTAATGCTTAAAAGCACGTGAGAATGAATCGAAAATTAACGGAATTGAATTACAAACCGACTAAAGCGTTTGTGAATTGACGCTGCTTCGTTGTGGTTCCGTTTTATCGGTGCAATCGCTTCTTTCGAGGCGGTTGTATGTGCCTTGGAAGTTTCGTCCAAATGAAGGTCCGGAAATAGTTGCAAGTAGATGAACCGAGTGGTTGGTTTAATAACCACGATCGGCGGATCCTTTTGGACGTTTTACAGGTATGCCATTACATGCTCTCCTCCTCGAACCTCGAGACGTAATGTAGATTTGAAGAAATTCGATGGAATTTGAGATCCATCAAATTTCTCCATGTTCCCAAATCGAAAATGAGGTGGCAATGAGCCTCAAGGTCGTGAATGCGCATCCGAATGACTTCTTGCCATTCTTTGCGGGAAAGAAGGATTAATATCACAGTGATCGTTATCTGACGATACAGATATAGTGACTTGTCATGTAGTAGGTCTCAATTTACTGAGGGAATACTCTCGTACTCCATCCGTTAAGGTTTCCTTGTCAAAGTGGTGAGTCATTCATTCGCTTTTGAGTTGATCGACATAAATCAACTATAAAACCCCAAAAAATCAACTCAAACTCATTTTAATTCGGAAAAAAAGGAAGAGAGGAGGGAGGGAGAAGAAAGGTAATGAAGCTCTCCGGTTAAATCATGGAGGAGAGATAGATGTAGCATTATATCCGGTTGGACATCTTGCGTATACTTTTTGAACTTTGTACATTATGTGAAACATTGTCGGTTAGCCAAAAACTAGTGACATAAAATTTAGTGAATTTTTTAGTAAACTATTTTTATTGAAATAATACTACTTTATCGAAATAATCACGTTCACTGGGGAACTAGTGGGTAAAGATTAGGCGACTCGCTCTAGTTCTTTTGTTAGGCATAGGACACTTGCTACCCGGACCCCTATCGTCCAGGTTGGGCGACGGGGTTTATCTGGCGCGTGTGTGTGTGAACAATCACCATTTGAAAGCGGCAGGAAGAAGAAAGAGAGGAGGAGGAAAAATTCCTTCCAACGACGGCTTTGAGCCTCTTGTATTATTTTGTATGCATGTATCTTTGAAACAATGGTATGTTAAACAACATCATGTGTATTGACATATTGTTAAAATGAAATAATAGTAGGTTAATCTAAAAATCTTAGTTTGGAGATAGCATGATTCATACAATTACCTTGGAAGTTCGTATGGAGAATAAATGTCGGTGAAAATTAATTTTGTACTATTTCGTGTTGCGCTAATTGCGTCGGCTTGATAAACAATAATGTGTTACTTTTCTATTATATAAACATCAAAACCCATGCATTAAAATGCTTGTTTATAGAATGTTAAATGTATGTATTTATTTGCACAATAAAAATTGATAACATTTTATGTATAGTTTTGGTTGGATTAAGGAATTATAAAATACTAAGATATAAATTCAGATACATTGTTAAGTAATCCATAGCGCTTATGCAGTGTTAACGTAATATAGCTTTTGTAGGGAAAATTGTGTGTTTACCTTGGTTTTCATGAAATTGTATATTTTTCCACGTGTTGAGCAAAGTGTTTGAGTGCCACTAAGAACATACCAAATATGATTTATGTACCATCGAAATTTGTGATCACCTTTGGTACCTCTCGTCCGCAGCCTTTAAGTTGTCGCTTTGACTCGTATGTCGATGATCCTCCGTAGATGTGTTTAACGGTATGTCGCGGATCTTGGAACGGCATCTCTTCATCATCCGACGACTTTTGACCACTCGTGTTCCCTACCCGCCGAGAGTGGGAGTGGCTCTTTCGCTGTAGTAGTCCTCGAGCTTTCTTTGGAAAACTCTAGCTATGAGGTCGTGGTCCTTCCTTTTATGAAAAGGACACCACCTTGGTTTGTCGCTCTTTCGATCGTATGCTTACCTTTGCCTTGATCAGTACGACTTGGTGGTTCGTGGCTCTTTATCTTCACACCAAGACCTCCTTGAAACGATCGGTTTGTGGTTTTACCCTTTATCTTCTTCTTGACTTCTTTGCTTTCTTATCCTTACCAACTTCACCGCTCGAGGAGTATATGCTTCTCGATCAATGGTGTTGTTCCACTCGATCGCCTCGTAGCGAACAGATATCGATCGCCCATCTCAAGAGCTCAAAGAATGTTGTTGGGAGGATTCAGCAATATCCTCTGTTATCCTTCTACTACGGACTCCTTGCTTAAAAGCCCCGATAACAGATGAATCGAAATTTCCGAATTGAATTACAAACCCGACTAAAGCGCTTGATGAATTGACGCAAAGTCTCGTTGTTGTTCGCTTTATCCGGGCAAGTCGCCTTCCTTTCCGGTATGGTTGTATGTGCCTGGAAGTTCGCCAAGAGAAGGTCACAGAGGTGTTGCCAAGAGTAGATCGACTCGAGTGGTTGGTTTAATAACCACGATCGAGCGGATCCTTCGAGCACGCCTAAGGTAATTCGCCATTACATGCTCTCCTCCTCCTCCCCGCCTGACGGTGTTGTGTAGATTTGAAGAAATTCGATGGAATTTTGAGATCCATCAAATTTCTCCATGTTCACTGGTCGAAAATGAGGTGGCGTACGAAGCACTCAAGGTCAGCGAAAATGCCCGACATCCGGTAATGACTTCTTGACGTCTTCTTTGCAGGAAAGAAGGATTAATATCACCAGGTGATCGTATACGACGATACCCAAAGAATGCCGACTTGTCCTCGTAGTAGGTCTCAATTCTACGAGGGAATACTCTCGACTCCATCCGTTGCGGATTTCTTGTCAAAGTGGTGAACGATCACTCCGAGGGGCTTGATCATCACCAATCGAAATGTATTTCTCCGAGTAGGATCGATGCGACTTATGGCCGTGTCGATTTCTACGTGGTGAAATATTTGATTGACTGGTAGCTGAGGAAGTCGCATTGCTACTTACTCACCGAATGATGTCGACGAGGTACTTCCGCCTTGTCATCACGGTTCGAAGCCTTTACACAATCTCTTCAAAGAAAGAGATCGTGACTGCGCGCTCGAGCAAGCTCTTGATTGGGATTTTCGAGCAAGTCTCTCGATGTCCTCGGAGTTCTTGCACCTCCTTCGATCGATATTGAATGCGCTCAGCGATTCTTCTGAGCCGCAATCTTCTTCCGTTGATGGCCTCAAAATTCTCCTCATCGATCCTTAAGGCATTCTCAATGGAGTGAGAATGTCGAGGATTTCTCGCCATCATCGAGTATTGGTCCCGCTCGCCATTGGTGATGCCCTCGCCAATACCACGAGGGGCGCAGCGCGTGACCTTCGGGAGTGTTCTTATCTCGCCTCCATGAGGTCGACCGATTTGAGGAAGGACGAAGAGCTCCGCTGATGATTCTCACTTGCGCCGAGGCCTCCCGCTTAAGGAGTATTCGAGAGACACCATCCGCGACTTGGAGCAATCCCTCAAGGTAGGGAACTCTGGTTATAATCGCTCCGTCCGCAAATGAGATCTCATGAGAGACGGCCGAATTTGCAGAAAAGCATGCTTGATCCCACCCTCCGAGTTATCATGAGAGAGAGGATCACCGGATGTTGGTGGAGTCCTGGAATGGTGGCCTCGTAACTTGTCTCACTGTGTCTGACCGCCTTAGGGGACTTGGACACTTGGAGGAAAAACTCGTCAGGTCGTGAGTCCTCCGGGTGCGATTCGCCTGATTGACCCTTGTTCTTTGAGGAATTGGCTCCTCCGTTGGACGATTGTTGTTGGGGATAAGGATCCTCCTCAACTCCATTGATGGGATGGTTTCCGGAGAATGATCTCCGGAGGCAACATCACCATCGGAGGATGCATCACTCGGCCAGAAGTTGAAACCCGCATCCATGTCGACGTCTCACAGACCGCCAAGTCAAACCGGTTCTCCTCGCTCCATTCCTCGCCATGAATGCATGAGATTTGGAAAAGAGAGTATGTTGACAAGAGATTATCGGAAGATCCCCACGGACGGCGCCAATCGCTTGGTGTATTAGAACCGATCTTACGTAAAGATTGTTTGATTCGGGGGGTCTCCTAGAGATGAGATCACGCAGAGCGGATTGACACGGGATGTTTATACAGGTTCGGGCCTTCTCCGGGGAGAATAACAACCCTACTCCTGTGTGTGTGTGATATTGACTGTATTCTCAACAATCAAGCTAGAAGCTAAGACTATTACAAAGAATAGTACTTGTTTTTCTCCTTGATTGTCCTAGATTGGCTCTGTTTCGCCTTCCCTTTGATCTTCTGATCGATGCCTTTATATAGTCGTGAAGGAGTAGCCGTTTTCCCCTGCTGAAGAGGTGTCTAATCAAGTCAGTAATGGGCACATGATGGCAGTAATTACCGGTGTAGTGGCTCCTTCACGCCGTTTGACAGTTACCTTTTAGAGGTAATGGGGTATTAAGCACTATTACTACGCGGAATAATAGTGCATGTGGACCGTCTGAATTCCTTAATCAATTGACCCACTAGCTTGTAGGTTTTATTGATTAGACTATATTTATCTAATCTATTAAATTCTATGTCGCTATTTCTGTTTGCTAACCGATAATGTTTTGACATAATGTACAAAGTTTAAAAAAAATATTTCTGCAAGATGCCCGATCGGATCCGATACTCCGTCTATCTCACCTCCGCGACGAGCTGGCAGAGCTTCGCTACCTTTCTTCTCTCCCTCTACTCCTCTCTTTCTATTTTTCTCTGGAATTAAAATGAGCTTTAGAGTGAATTTTCAAAATTTTTATATCTGGATAGCTGTCGCCAGTTGAATTGGCGACAGAGCACTGTTGGACCGGCGACAAGGAGGACAGGGTACCTGTCGCCGGTTGAACTGACGACAGGAGTCTATTTTTGTTTTTTTTTGTTGATTTTTTTTTTGTTATTTTTTAAAAAATAATATATTTTTTTAAAAAAAAAACACTCTCTTTCTGGTAATCGACGTATGGTACCACCATCGGCCCGATACGACCAAGGAGAGTGCGAGGGTCCGGGACTTGTCCTGGCAATGATGGAAGGTTCTCCACCCTTTAGAAGACAAAAGGCGATGCCTCACGATGCCTAAAGAAAAGCCTTTCCCCGCATCCTTCAACTCTGTCGCCTGAGCTTGGCATCTTCTTCAGCTAGTACAGTGCGGAGCAAACACCATTTTTTACTTCGCACGCTCTGGAAACTGCCAGATCGGCGAGCCAAATGCATCAGCAATGAAAGGGAGATCACACGCACACACACACAGAGTAGCGAATTTCGATTTCGGCGTATTAATTGCTCGCCTTGTCGCAACTTCGCCTGACCATTCTACTACTACTAACAAAATTAGTAGTACTACTAGTTTGTTAAGAAGAATGTTCAAGTGGCATTTACCAAATATAACTGGTTCCGATCCGGATCCTCTGCTCCTTGTTTATGCAATGGTCATCTAAGAGGCGCATACATACAGGACCCCTCTCTCGTTGCCATTGCATCATCTCATTTTCTACAGATTTTTTACACGCTAAAAAATGTTACATCTTGGACTCTCTTGTACATCATCCACGCATGGATTGGAGTCGTCTCCTACCTCCCTAACTCCTATATACTACAGTTCTATACAGTTCACAAAAAGATTTTAAAAAAGGAAAATTTTAGAGGATGGGAAAAAAAAGGTCACACAAACACCCACCAACCACGCCTACGCACTACGCAGTACGTGGACCCCGCGAGTCAAGAGGCGCCGATCGAAGCTACGGCGTGGCGCCCCAGAGCACCTCGGCGAGCACAGTGGCCTCCTCCGCCGGCGACACGGCCGCCTCCCGCACGCGCCGCAGGATCTCCAGCTTCGCCACGCGCTTCTCCCGTTGGCTCAGCCCCTCTCCCACCTCCACCTGCACCGCGAACCGCGCCACCGCGCTCACGAACGGCCGCTGCGAGGGCGGCGCCGCGGCGCCGCCGTCCGCTCGCCGCCACCCCAGGAGCGCGGCCAAGAAGATGGAGCCTTTGCCGTCTGGCTTCTCTTGCGGGGAGCAATACGGGGCATCCGTCTCCGTGAGCGACCCGCCGAGCTCGGAGCGCTGGAGGCAGAGGAGGCGCTTGACTAGGCCCTCGGCGAGCAGCGCGTCCACAGCCTCCTTGCGGCCGTAGTACCCGATGCGGAGGGCGAACTCGAGCGCGAGCGCGCGGATGCGGGGTCGGCGGCGCAGAGCAGCGCGACGAGCCGCGGGAGCTCGTCGCGCGCGTGGAGCTCGTCCACGAGCGGGCTGCGGATGGCGGCCACGAGGCCGTTCAGCGCGCGCAGTGGCGCTGGCGAGGCGGACGCGGACGCGACCAGCGCGCCGACGGCGGGGCCCATCAGGACCGGCCCCACGAAAACGTCCTTGTTGAAGCGGACGAGCGCGAGTACCGCGGCCGCGCAGCCGTCGCCCACGGCCGGCTCCCCAAGCTTCGCCTCCACGGCGGCGAACACGCCGTGCTGGAGCAGCGCGCGCTGGAGCCGCGGATCGAACCGGCCGACGGACAGCAACCGCGCCTCGAGCTCCACGAGGAGCGCGCGAGCGTCGTCCGCACCGCCGTCCGAGCGTCGCAACGCAACCACGAGGCGCGCGATGCTCTCGCGGTCGATCCACGCCTGGATCTCCTCAACGACGCCGCCGGCCACGCGCGCGATCCCTCTCCTTGCCGCGCACCGCCGGCAACAGACGCGCAAGGAGCCAATAACCCCGGCGCCCTCCCCAGACAAACCAACGGACCACGAGAGGGCTCTGAGCCGGCAGAGGAGACGGCAGAGGGTGGAAAGATTGGGGTCGCCGGCGAGGAGGTCGTCGGCGCTGGCCTCGAGGGCGAGAAGAGCCTGCAGGGCCGCACCGTCGTCGCCGCCGGCCTCCACCCTTCGGGCGGCGTCGCGCAGGGCTTGCAGGACCTTGAGGAATTCCTCCTCCTCCTCCATCCCCCGATGGAGGAAGGGGGAGGCAGGACACGCGAGGCTTCGTTTTATTTTGTCTCTTACGGCGCGGGCACAGTAAAGTAAACCATGATAGTGTTGTACAGTAGATTAGAAAGATATTTTTACCGGAGAGTTAGAGTCTGACACGATCCACCCACTTACCAAGCTACCGGTCCCGTCGAGCCGTCGTACTCGCGGGATGATATGGCCTCGCGGAATCGCATCCTCTGCCCCGATGCATTGACAAATGGAAGAGGATGACACTGTTGAGATATCCAGTTCGAAAACAACGGCTTAGATTGACTGTTACAAATGGACAATGGTTGCTACTATCTTACAGTGCTTGCTACGTTGCTGGTTCCAGTGTGTTTCTACAGTATTTGATACTGTGCAGAATGAGGTTCACGTGTGTTTTTTCTTCTAATCCAATGGTGGTCCACGGTAATAATAACATCGTACCACTGTTGCTTAATGCAAGAGGATTTGTTTCCATGGCTCGCGTTGGATCATAGTTTTTTTGGTTTCGTTTTACGATATGGATCATAGTGTTTGGTTTCACGTGCTTGGAATCCTGAGATGCATTAATCTCAAGACTTTCATGATCAGAGTATCATCATATAGTAATATCACAATTAATGTCCGCCAAATGGTAATCCTTTGTGATCTAATACTGAGACGCTACCCAGCACTACGTGATGATTAGTTGTACAATCATCGATCTGGCCAAAGATAAGATAGCGACGCTGTGACGTTGGAGTGGTGAAACTAGGATTATATATATATATATATATATATATATATATATATATATATATATATATATATATATATATATATATATAAATAATTGATTCACAAAAAAACAAAAATTGATTGTAGGTGACTGTTCATTTCCTGTTGCCAGTTGAACTCGCGACATAAATCCAACTATAAAACCCCCCAAAAAAAATCAACTCAAACTCATTTTAATTCCAAAAAAAAGAAAGAGAGGAGGAGAGGGAGAGAAGAAAGGTAATGAAGCTCTCCCAGTTCGTCGCGGAGGAGAGATAGATGTAGCATTATATCCGATTGGACATCTTGCAGGTATACTTTTTTGAACTTTGTACATTATGTCGAAACATTGTCGGTTAGCCAAAAACTAGTGACATAAAATTTAGTGAATTTTTTAGTAAACTATTTTTTATTCAGAAATAATACTACTTTATCAGAAATAATCACGTATCGCTCCACGACTGGAACTAGTCGTCGTACAGTTGGGCGACTCGCTCCTAGTCGTCGTACTGTTGGGCGACTAGGACACCTATCGCTCACCGCAGACCCCCTAGTCGCCCAACCGTTGGGCGACTTGGGGTGATTATATACGGCGCGCGTGTGGCCGGCCGTGAACAATCACCATTTGAGAAAGCGACGACAGAAGAAGAGAAAGAGAGGAGAGGAGGGAAAAATTCCTTCGCATCAACGACGACGACTGTGAGCCTCTTGTATTATTTTGTATGCATGTATCTTTGAAACAATGGTATGTTAGCAAGCAACATCATGTGTATTGACATATTGTTAGCAAATGAAATAATAGTAGGTTAATCTAAAAAATCTTAGTTTGGAGATAGCATGATTCATACAATTACCTTGGAAGTTCGTATGGAGAATAAATGTCAGTGAAAATTAATTCAGTTGTACTATTTCGCGTGTTGCGCTAATTGCGTCCAGGCTTGATAAACAATAATGTGTTACTTTTCTATTATATAAACATGCCGAAAACCCATGCATTCGCAAATGCTTGTTTATAGAATGTTAAATGTATGTATTTATTTGCACAATAAAGAATTGATAACATTTTATGTATAGTTTTGGTTGGATTAAGGAATTATAAAATACTAAGATATAAATTACAGATACATTGTTTGTAATCCATAGCAGCTTGTACAGGTGTTAACGTAATATAGCTTTTTGTAGGGAAAATTGTGTGTTTACCACTTGGTTTTCATGAAATTGTATATTTTTACCATCGTGTTCGAGCAAAGTGTTTGAGTGCCACTAAGAACATACCAAATATGATTTATGTACCATCGAAATAATTGAAATGCTTAATTAACATTAATGCTTTTAATTTCTTTGATATTTATTTTATAACTGCATACCTATATAATATCTCGTTTAATTAGGACCTGTATTCGAACAAAGTGTTTTGGTGCCACTAAGAACATACCAAATATGATTTATTTGCCATTGGAATATAATTTGAAAGCTCAATTAACATTAATACTTTTTATTTCTTTATTAATTGTTTTATAATTAACAAACTATGTAATACCTCGTTTATTTTATAATTCACAGGTCCATGCATATTGTTAATAGTTGTAAATAGGTCTTAATTGAACCTACTAATCGTGTCGTAATTGTTAAATGGAAATTTATTTGCAGGTATGGATCACGACCCTGGTGGTTCGGATTGGCATTTCGGCCTACTGGACCGGTTGGTCGACGCGCAGCACCGCGCGAGCCGTCGTGTCCTGCATCTGGTTCGCAGGGACGATGCGGTGATTTAGGGGTGGTTCATACGCGGACACCCCGACGGACTTGGAGACTGGATCCACGCTGGGTAGACAGGTTTGTTCGCAAGCTGTGCCACTTGTTTTGTGTCATATGTCCGCTATGTAGTTACTTCTTCGTGCTTTGTAGGCTGATCCGTGCCGGCCTTCTACCTCTCGCGCGGATGGTGGAGGCCACCGAAGAGGACGACGCTCCAGTCGAGGACAATGGGGAGGTCCAGGCCAGTCCGGAGCGGTCACGCGGTTCCCGTTCGACCGATCGCTCTCGACAGCCCTGGTGGACCAGTGGCGGCTTGAGACGCACACCATCCACCTCCCATTCGGGGAGATGGCCCCTACTCTGCAGGATGTCACGATGCTGCTCGGCCTGCCTATCGTGGGAGCCCTGCATTTCACCGACGCGCTGTCAATCGGCGCGATGCCTTCTTTGAAGCGTGTTTCAGGGGTTCTTCGGCGAGATACCGCGACATCGTACTATGACTTCTCGGAGCGACAGCGGTATGGCCCACCCTTGCTGTGGCTTTCGCAGTTCCGGGTATGTATGCTATGTATTTTCCATATTTAGAGATGCACTATCCTAGCCATATGACGGGCTTACCAATTATTCGTTTGTGCGTAGGTCGAGCGAATGGTGTCGCAGCCCACCAACGACCAGGTGTCGCGGCACCTCGAGCCGTACCTGCTGTGGCTCTTCGGATGGGTATTGTTTACGAGCAACCACGGTGACTCCGTCGACGACCACCTCGTGGGGTACGCGAGGGCCATCGCCGACGACGAGGATCTGCAAATCAATTATGCATCAGCCAGTATTTGCCGTGACATACCGCGGCATGTACGATGCATGCTGTAGGACAAAGTCGGCATCTATCCTCACAAGCTACCCCCTCTTACTGTAGCTATGGTCATTCGAGCGCTTCTTTCTTGGACGGCCTATGCTGGTAGACTCCAGTCCGTACAGTGTGGACATGTACCATGGGGACGCGGTGGACCGGCCGACTGTAGGGTCCCTTTGGTGCCAGAGACGGGTACGTACTTCCCTATATCTTTTATTTCAGTCGTATTATGAGTCATCCTTTGTAACCACTACTTTGGCTCGCAGGCACAGTATCGACACGTGCAGGTCACATGTGTGTACGAGCACTTTGTGGAGCAACTAGACCACCTCACTGCTAAAGACGTGCTGGGAGCCGTACTCTAATCAGGAGACATAGGACCGTGCTCCCCGGGGGCTGTCCTCACTGTGCTGGCGCCACCGGGCATACTGGCAAACGCAGAAGAAGCTTGCCTTCGATGTGTTCATCGAGGACTACACGATGCATAGGGTGATGCGCTAGTTCAGCCTCCGCCAGGTTGTCCTAGTTCCCGTCGGGACGAGGGTGCCTGACTCGACCCACGCGTGAGTTACACACAACACATGTTCGTATATGTTTTTGCCAGTTCTGTTATGACTGCTTGTAATTGCAGTAGTACGTTTCGCACACATAGTACGAGGTGGCACCAGAACGCAGTGGCCGGCGAAGATGGAGGTGTGGGTGGCGCAGTGGGCGGACGCCCACGAGGACCGCATGCAGGAGGACGCCCCGCACGACCCCAGCGCACACGACGAGTACCTTCGCTGGTACAACCCACAGACACACACCAGGCTGGTGCATGTCGTCGAACCTCCCCCGCTCATGTACCAGCACCAACCGATGCATACCTTGTACACTTCACGCGGAACTTGCACTTCACGGTACATACTATCGTGTTTTAAAATGTGTGAGTACGGTTACCTCAATTATATGTTTGACGCTTTCATGTACTCCTTGCAGACGGACATGAATGTCGGGATTGCCAGGGACGGCCAGTTGATCCTGGACAGGGTCGCCATTGATGCGGAGGTGACACGCGACAAACTACTACAGTTTGTCCGTCGGGCCTGCAATTTGGAGAGGCGTGTCATGACCCTGACGTCGTGCAAGACGGTCCAGCAGGTGGCCACGTCGGCACATACTTGAGGGATTTGAAGTTAAGACAGTTAACCTGCTAACGTTGACCGTCTTCAAGTCGCTCACCGATTGGGCGACAGACTCTAAGTCTCTCATCGATTGGGTGACTTAATAAAGTCGCTCAACCACTAGACGACTCTAACTCTTATCGCGCGTTCATTGGGCGATTTTGTGCAGTCGCCAAGTGGTTGGGCGACTAGCTCTAAGTCGCCCAACGGTACGGCGACTGATTATTATTTCTAACAAAAAAGGTAGTATTGTTTCTGTAATTCTGAGTAAAAAAGATTATTAAAAAATGAATTTAGAAGAGTAGATAAGTGTAGTCCAATTATGTAGTACATCTTTTGAGCTGTGTACGGGGTAGGCAGAGGGTAATGTAAGTAATACTAGTTTTATTTAGCTTTCCATTTGTGTGCAGTAACTATATTGTTAATACCGGAAATTATTTTTTAAGTAGGAAACTAGCATGACACGTTTTATCATTACAAAGAAAATCCGAAGCAGCTAATTAGGGTAGGTAGAGACTAATCGAAAAAATTCCAGCTTTATTTAGCTCCGTAGGTTAGGTAGAGCGTAATCGCAGCTTTATGACTTGTCCCATAAATTTGATTTCTATCTGTGGTTGGTAATTAGTTTGCTAATGTCGTTTCGTATTATCTTTTTACATATTTCTAAGTCTTTACAATGTATGCACTGAATTTTTAGGTATAGCGGACCCAGACCACGCTGTCGACTCGCCGTACGAGTTGCTTGACTCAGTGATTGACCTACATCACCGTAGCCGCCTCAATACCATCCTCCCCCAGGAGGACGAGGCGCCGATTGAGCTTGGCGCATTGCGGCTACGCACGCCCATTAGAGCCTGGAGGTTGCACCTCAACTGGGTGCCGAGGTACGTACCATTGCAATCTTCGTGTACTCATTTGTGGCCTGACTACTACGTGTAGACTAACGTTCATTCGTAACATGACATGACGCAGGTTGAGAGCGGCAGGCCTCCTTCCGCTGGCACGAACGGTGGAGGCGATGTGGGAGGACGACCAGGACCGCGGTCCTGGTCGTATGTCTAGGCACTTTCCATACGACCGGGCCCTACTAACAGCGTTGATCGACTGCTGGAGGCCGGAGACACACACGTTTTACCTCCCGTGCGAGGAGATGATGCCGACGCTGTAGGACGTGAACTTCCTGACCGGGTTTCCCTGCGCATGCTTCCCCATGGCGGTGTATGAGATCTCGCCCACATGGCGCACTGAGATCCTGGCGAGGTTCCAAGATGTGCTGCCGCCGAGCAGCGATTACCACAAGTTCAGCAGCGTGCACGGGCCGACGCTGAGGTAGATCTGTTAATTCTACGTAAGTCTTCGTAACTATTGTCCTCTTGCATCAATTCATTTGTTACCCTTGCCGACGTGTATGTGTCTTCTTGTAGCCCGAGCGCCCAGTCACTTCTGAGAGGGTTAGATAGCCTACTTCTACTACTCCAGTTTCAGCTGAGCAGCCTCCTCCTAGCTTCACCGACAACCTGAGTGGCTCTGTTCCTACCTCCACAACTCATGGGGTAGAGGCCACTTCTGCACCAGGAGCTCCTCTTCACATTCAGCGACGGCATCCACCTGAGCAGATGATTGGGGATCTTCGAGAGTGAGTCACTCGCTCCAGGTTTATTTCTCCTGATTCTCATGCACATTCTGCTTTTGTCGCTTCTTTTGAACCCCGAGATATCACCCATGCTTTATCTGATGCCTCTTGTGTCAATGCCATGCATGAATAGCTTGAAAATTTTGAAAGAAACAAAGTTTGGACCTTAGTTGAGCCTCCTTCTGATTCTCATGTTATTGGGACAAAATGAATTTTTTTTTAAATAAGCAAAGTGAGGATGCGTTGGTTGTTCGCAATAAGGCTGGACATGTAGCTCAAGGTTATTCCCAGGTAGAAGGCTTAGACTTTGAAGAGACATTTGCTCCTGTAGCTAGATTGGAAGCCATTCGTATTTTACTAGCATTTGTAACATCTAAGGGTTCCAAGCTTTTTCAAATAGATGTTAAAAGTGATTTCTTAAATGGTTTCATAGAAGAAGAGGTCTTTGTCAAGTAATCATCAGATTTTGAAAATCATAAGTTCTCAAACTATGTTTTTAAACTCTCCAAAGCCTTGTATGGATTGAAGCAAGCTCCTAGAGCTTGGTATGATAGGTTTAAGAGTTTCTTGCTTGAAAATGATTTCAAAATAGGAATGGTTGATAAAACCTTGTTCACTCTCAAGCATGGCAGTGATTTTTTATTGGTTCAGATTTATGTGGATGATATCATATTCGGTGGTTCTTCTCACGCTTTGGTGTCCAGATTTTTGGATTCTATGAGCAGTGAGTGCGAGATGAGCATGATGGGAGAGTTGACATTTTTCCTTGGTCTACAAGTCAAGCAACTGAAAGAAGACACCTTCATTCACCAGAGTAAGTATACAGAGGACCTTCTTCGGCGTTTTAACATGGGAAGCAGTAGGCCAATGTCTACTCCCATTGCCACAACCACCGTGCTGGACCCTGATGAGGATGGAGAGCCCGTGGACCAGAAGGAGTACAACAGTATGATTGGCTCCCTCCTCTACCTCACAGCGTCGAGGTCGGACATACAATTTATTGTATGTCTATGCGCTCGCTTTTAGACTTCCCCTCGTGCTTCTCATCGCCAAGCAGTACGTCGCATCTTCAGGTACCTTCAAGATACTCTTGACTTTGGATTCTGGAATTCTTATTCTTCTGCTCTCTCTATTCGAGCATTTTCTGATGCTGATTTTGCGGGGTGTAGAGTGGATAGGAAGAGTATTTCCGGCACTTGCCATTTCTTAGGCACATCCGTTATCTCTTGGTCTTCTAGAAAACAGTCTTCTGTTGCATAGTCTACAGCCGAGGCCGAGTATGTAGCTGCAGTCAGTGGTTGCTCTCAGGTTCTCTGGATCTTATCCATTTGTTTAAAAACCAGTCAAAATTTGCGGGACTATGGGTTATTTTTGGGGAGTGTTCCTCTTTTCTGTGACAACACTTCTGCCATAAACATTGCCAAATACCCAGTGCAATATTTTAGGACTAAGCACATTGATATTCCATACTATTTTCTGAGAGACCATGTTGAGAATGGTGATGTTGTGCTTCACTTTGTAGAGTCTGAGCAGCAGCTTACAGATATTTTCACTAAAGCGCTTGATTCTTCTCGTTTTGCTACTTTGCGGGGAGAGTTAGGGGTTATTAGTCCTCTTGGGCTGTTTTGAGAGGGAGTTTGTTCTTTTTGCATTCATTGTATCATAATGTATTTTTAAAATTCAAACATCTTGCATTGTAATATAAACTTGTGGAGCTTTGATTATTATCCTTGTATGGCTTATTTTCATTGTTTATACCTTGCCATGTCCTGTGATAGTCTGCTAGACTTCTGTTATGGCTCTTCTTGTTTAGCCTAGCTTTTGCCATACTAGCTTTATATTTGTGAGCAAATTGGATCAAATCATGTTTTGTTGGATCTTATGAATAGTTTTGGTTTAGTGATCCTCTCATGATTCATGCCATGTATTATAGGTTAAATTGAGTCTTGAACTGATCTTGAGCTGTAAAATGAGTTTTGTTAATTCTTAAGTCAAGTAAACGAAGAATGAGTTTTTCTGTGTGAAAAAACTGATCTCACCAATTCTTTCTCATGAGACTGCTTGCCATTGCACTAGGCATGAACTCAGGAGGAGTTTTGGATGACCTAGACTATTCTTTTAAGCTTCATGCTTGAGATGGTCGCGGCAAGGCTTGAGATCTAGCACAATGCTATAAAAAATCATTTTCAGCAAAATGCTCAAATTGCTTCATATTTGAACTCTTATTGCTCAAATTGCCTCAGTTTCTAGTTTCTGGTCTCCATTTTACTTATAGACATGGCTTGACTCATTTCTGGATACCTTGGTGAAACTTTGATATTAAGCAACTTATCATGGTATCAATTCATTTAATTTCATATTATTGCTATTTTGGTCTTAGCTTTGTTGTACATGTTTTGCCATGATTGAACATGGCTTCTTCACTTAATATGGCTTGGTGTAATACTTATACTGTCTTCATGGATAATCTTCATGGCCCCTTTTGCTAAAGTTTAAAAATAAAGCCATTCCTTCATGCTCTATCTTTTTCCATGCATCTTGATGAATTCATTGTCAAAGGGGGAGAAAGATTGGTAAAAATGTGGTTTTAGAGCTTTTTGGAGTCTTAAGGGGGAAATGAATTTTCTGGAATTGGTGATCATAGTGAGTGGGAACATTCATCTCAATTGCATCCTCTTGGTCTTATTGCCTTTTTCTGATTGTATTTGCAATTCTAGAAGACTCACAATGATCAAAGGGCAAATAGAACAAGTGTTCTTTCATATAGACCTAAGTGAGATTTTTGGCTATTTTCTGGAAATTGAAACTTTTTGTGCTCTCATTGCCTTATCTCACTTTCCTATGCTATTCTGAAGCCAGCTTGGTCATTTCCTAGGCTTTCTCTTGCTTATGGATCAAGTTGTGCTTTTGCGTGAAAACAGCGAGTTTTTACTTTTCAAATCCCAAACCTACATTTTTTGGGAGATTGCCAATGTGTTCATCAAGGGGGAGATTGTGGATATCATGGGGATATGTGCATGATCTTAGGATGATGAGTCAATTGGCAATGCCGTTGTTGGTTTGCCGAATCTCGCGTTTTTGAAAATGCTCCTGTGCTGTTCAGACCTCATACGGTCCGACCGGCAGGCAATGGCGGTCAGATCACCCGTGGATCGGTTTGACCGACAGTATTGCCGGTCCGACCGGCCGTGGGGCAGTCCGACCGGCTATGTGCAGCGGTCCGACCGGCCACGGTTCTTGATGGAATTTGGAGCTAGGCTAAAAATAGGTTGTGTAGGCATGAGAGGGGAGTGTCCTGGATGTGATCACATAATTTTTGAAGCTCCCAGTCAAAAGTTCTATTCAAATGAAAATTCCAGAGAGTTTCGGATTTTCAAATTGAAAATTTGGCTAAGTCTTTTTGGGCGGTCTGACCGGTGTTATAAAATCGGTCAGACCGGTTGTGAATTGGTCCGATTGGCCAGGTACGACGGTCAGACCGGTCTCCACTTGTTCTTCGGCCAACTTGGCATTGTTGTGTTTCGATTATGTCTAGTGCATGAGTTTCAATGTTTTAATGTTGCATATTGCATTGTTGAGCTAATGTGGGTCAAGTTATGAAAAACTTGTTCCCGGAGACGATTTCTTTGTCTATTACTATGCAGATGGCTTGCATGTCAACGACGTCAACGGTGAGGAGGATCCGGACTAAGCTTGGAGAGCCGAGGTCCAGAACGATCATGAATGTCGGGTGAGGTTGTGTGACTCAAGCATGGTGCAGAATGGACAAGATGGTTCGAATGGGCAGTTCGTTGCAGCTGGTTGGATCAAGCGGCGCAGGGGTCGGTGCAAGTGCCTTGGAGGTTCCGATGGGATTCGGACGGGAGAGACTTGCCGACATGATGAGAGCCGCTGATCAAACTACAAGTGGTGAAGCAGACGATTGCTTCAACAGATATGTGTGTGTCCCATTTGTATTGAGCCTTAATGGGAGTCCATTAGAAACCCTAGGCCACCCTATAAATAGAAGGAGAGAGATGGAAAAGCCCCCAAGTATTCACTAAAAAAACGCTAATTTTTCTAGGGTTTGGAGAGGAGAGGAGAGGCTAGGGTTTAGAGATAAAATCTTTTGTGTGCTCTTTGATTAAGCTCTTGTCCTCCTTGAGGGAGTGGCTTTGCAAGCAACATCTTGAATCAATCAATGGATGCTTGTTCTAAAATAAGGTCCCATGTGCTTTCCTCTCTCTTTTGGTGATTTTGGTGCTTTCTTGATCCGGTCGTTTTTGGTTGGTCTCTTGACCTCATATACTTTGGTATGATGTGTGGGAATACTCCTAGAACCATCTAAATCATCAATCCTCCACGAGCAAGATTTGGTTCAAGTTTTTCATTTTGCTAGGTTTTGGACACTTGAAAGATCTAGACCCGCCATTATGAGTTAATGGAGTGTTTTGGTGATTAATGACAAATCCAAATATGAGACTAACTCTTTTATCAAGTATCATCTTTATGTAGTCTCATTTGGATATAAAGGTGAAACACAACGAGGTATGCAATCGACATCTCAATTTATATAATGTTGCATTTCTCGGATCCAAAATATAGGATTGAACTCAACCTTAAGTTAAACTTGAATATGTGCATATGACCTCATTACACATTTGTGTATGCACACATTTAGGGGGAGTTTTATCCTATACTTTGTGGTTTCATTAGTATTGATCCATATTCCATTTTCCACATATATTTGGGATCTTTACGTTGAAACAAAACCTTTGAGTATACAAAACTTGTGTAGTTCGTATATACTCATGTTATGAGTATATAGAACTTGTGTAGTTCTTGTATACTCATGTTAGAGTATATATAACTTGTGTAGTTTATATATACTCAATTGTTCTCTCATTTATCTTCATTAAATTTATGAGAAATTAAGTGGTTATCATCAATTACCAAAGAGGGAAAGATTGAGGTATCTTGTCCCACCATTATGAGTTAATGGTATGGTGTGGTAATCGGTGATGATCACATTGTGGAACTAACATTTTCCATGAGTTGGATATATAGGTTATGTTCCGGGATGATGAAGACTTGGGATGATCATGAGTTGATCATCAAGTCAAGAGCTTAGTGTAAATGATGCATCATGAGTTGATGTTTATCAAGAAGAGATGATCATGAGTTGATCATCAAGACAGAGAAGACCCATCATGTGTTGATGGAGGTCAAGTGAAGGATTGCATCATGTGTTGGTGCATGTGAAGACTCGGGATGGAGAAATCATCATGTGTTGATGATGTTCAAGACAAGATCCAAGTGAAGAAATCATCATAAGTTGATGATTGTCAAAGTCAGGACCGGACTTGAAGTGTTGATGTCGTCATCAAGCTTCAAGAAGATGCAAGGCAAATGTATGACTAGCTAGGGCTAAGGATATGTTCCTAGTCTTTTCTAGGTCTCGGTGTTTGGTTGAAAGACCGGATTGCTAGTATAGGTTTGCCGTACTATTAAGAGGATCTTGACTAGTAGTTTGAGTTAGTCATGTGTTGATAGCTCATTATATTTGCTCTAGCTCATCTATGCATGGAGCTATTATTTGCGAATGTGTTTTGCAAATAGCCGATGCTCATGCATTCAACCCTTGTAGCATGTGACTTAAGTTTGCAAATCGTTTTGCAAATGGTGTAAGTCCATGTACCTTTTTCCTTGTGGTATGATTCCAAAAGTTGACAAATGTGTTTTGCAACTTGTTGGGAATCTTGCTTGTGACCTTTGTTGGCATGGCTTGTCAATTAGCAAATGTGTTTTGCAATTGAAGTTGTTGAAAAGCCATTTCGATACATCGGGAACATCGGAAGTTCGGCGGTTTAACGGCGGAAGTTCCGCACTTTGATTGTCCGATTTTCCGCGGCTTGATTTTTCGAGAGCGGCTGGTTTAGGACTTAGCCGATTTTCAAGTGCGGAAGTTCCGAGTGTATTGAGCGGAACTTCCGATTTATCTGATGCTCAAATCCGCGGTTGGTTTTTTCGAGAAGCACCATTTTGGGACTTAGCCAAAATTGAGGTGCGGTAGTTCCGCTATGTGTTGAGCGGAACTTAGAAGAATCGGAACTTCCGATATTTAGTTGGCGGTAGTTAGGACTAAAAATCAAGCGGCTAGTTTCTCGTCGACATAGCCGTTGCGGTGCCTTTCTCTCTCTGCGGTAGTTTAGGCCTTTGTACGGCGGAACTTCCGATTGTCTGATTTTTCAGGATTTGTCTCCCAACGGCTAGTTTTTGTGTGTGGGCTATATATAGCCACCTTGGCGGTTGTGGGAGGTTCTTGAAGTTGCTTAGAACTATTGTGAACTCTTTGTGAGCCTCTTGAGCTAAGAGCAAACCTCTATTCTCTTTTGTGCATGTGTTGCACTTGGTGAGATTAGAGAGTAAACCCTAAGTGCATGTGTTGCCTTAGGTAGTGGATTGTGTATCCACGTGAGCGTTGACACTTGATTAGTTCAAGTGAAAGTTTGGATTGTTACTCTTGGTGTTTGCCGACACCTAGACGGCGTGGAGGCGTCGTGCTCGGTGACCTTCTCAAGAAGCTTGTGAGAAGGCCCGACGGTTGTGAGTGGTTTGGTGCTCGCCATCTCGGAGTGGAGGAAGAGCAACCATAGTTGAGCGAGGTGTTGGTTCGGTTTGGAACCGGTCCAAGTGTTGGACTTACCTCGGAGGTGTGTGCTCATTTGAGGAGCCGGTCCAACGCGGGTTGGGCTTACCTCAACGTGGATTAGGGAGACCAAGCAAGTCTCCGAACACCACGGTAAAACATAATTGTGTCCATCTTGTTTTTACTTGTGCTTTACTTTGAGCAATTTATATTACATGCTTTAATTGCTTATATATATCATTGTTTGATTGCTCTCTTGTATTGTTGGTGCACTTAGTTGAGCCTAGTTGATTTAGGTTTTAATTGTGCAAAACCAATTGGCTATTAGCTTCCGCATTTATATATTGGTTTAGCCCGATAAAGTTTTTAAAACCGCCTATTCACCCCCCTCTAGTCGGCCACCTCGATCTTACAACACTCCTATTGTAAAACCTAAAAAGATCAATTCTTTGACTTGGATCTGGACGATCGTCGCTAGGAATAGGATCCAGATATCCTTAGGAAGGTGTGTTCCAAATTTGGTCGAGTTTCATCGGTTGAATCAAAAGTTGGACCAATTTTCGTTTTGGTTTCTAGTGGTTCGGTGGCTCGATCGAATCGGTCGGCCGGGACCGATTCGATGAACTGCAATCGACCTTGACTATTCGGACCGCTTGATTGGCCGTCGGTTAGGCAGACGACCTTCAGACCGCCTTGATTGGCCGTCGGTCGACGGCCGGTCTACCTGAGATCAATTCTCCATTGTTGAGTCTTGTGGTTAAGGGGGTAATCGGATTCAGCACAAGGCTTCCTCTGTGCATTTATTGATCTTCTTAGCTTTCATAGCTATAGGAGAAAAGTGCGTGTTGAATTTGATTAAGGCGAAAAATTAAGAAAGCGTCTATTCACCCCTCTCTAGTCACCTTTCCGGTCCTACAAGACATTTCTACGATTAACCACATATCTAAAATAAGACTACCTATCAAAAAGAATTGTGTACAACATACTGCACCACGCAATCGTACATCTAAAATCATGTAATTCATTTGGTTCAAAAAATTACTTTACATGTGAGAAACCTGGACGGACAACACTTCGCTAGCTTCTCTCATCCCCTCTACTCCTCTCCCTTCCCTCCTCCTGTTTTTTTTAACACAAATGAATCTTGTACCGAATTTTAGGGTTTCATCGAGCTTTTATAGAAATGGATTCTTGTCGCCAGTTCAACTGGCGACAGAAAGGGCCACTGTCGCCGATTGAACTGACGATCGACAGGAACCATTTTTACTATTTTTTGGACCGATTATTTATTTTTGTAATTTTTTTTAAAAAATATTATTTAAAAAATTCGTGAAACTAGATCGACAGAAACTCATTTTACTATTTTATTAGTTCGATTATTTATTTTTATAATTTTTTTAAAATATTATTTAAAAAAATTCGTGAAACTAGCTAGGAACTTTCGTGTTTGCCGTGCGTGTGGGACCCCTGGATGGTTAGACGAAACGATTTTGAGATCATGGCACTTGAGGATGCTGCACTCGTCCCTTCGACTGGTATATCCGGATCTGGAAGGACGAAAGGGAATATGTCCCAAGTTTGCACCGTTTTGACGATTTCGCAACTGGTGCTCGAGAGGGACCTGCCAATCGCCATGCTCGAAAGGGAGAGCCGCAGTTCATCTGAGCTCAGTCTCATGAATGTGTCGTGCTCCTGCTCCTGCTCCTGCCGCTCCAGATTTTTGGTGCTGCGGTGCTGCCCAACGGCATGGGCCGGGGAGGCCCATGGACTGAGAGACTGTTCGGCCAAAACGGACTTCGCCTTCTCTTACCCCAAAACCCTATTCTACAGAGGAGAGGAGGAAGAACAGGTGAATCCCGCCGCCGCCGCCATGGCGCTCCGCCGCATCAACCCCCGCAAGAAGCCCCTCCTCCCCGTGCCCCGCCCCTTCTCCTCGTCCTCGTCCTCCTCATCCAACCCACCCTTCTCTCCTCCCCCGCCGCCGTCCAACGGCCCCAACGTCTCTTCCCATCCCCCCTCCCCTCCTGCCCCGAACCCCGGCGAGGCCCCCAACCGGGCGTCCTCGCTTTTCCAGGACATCCGCGAGCGCCTAAGGTCGTCCCCCACGCCGCCCCCTCCCCGCCGGATCCCGATCGCCCCGCCCCGTCCCTCCGGGCACTCCCCGCCCCCTTCCCTCTCCCTCGACGACATCCGCCGCACGCTCGAGTCCTTCCGCGGCTCCCGTCTCTCCGGCGGCGCGTCGCCCCCCTCCCCCGCCGTCGCTGCTCCCTCCTTCCAGGACCTGCTCAGGCAAAGCACCGCCACTGCTCCGCCTCAGGCCCCCAACGCTGGTACCAAGTCGATCCGCTTCGGCACCATCCGCGAGAGTCTCGACAAGCTTGACCCGCAGCACCAGCAGCATAGACCGCCTCATTCGCCGATGCCGTTCTTGCCCTCCATCCCGCGCAGCATCTTCGGGAAGGAGCTAGGGGAGAGAGATACGCGGGCGGAAGGGGCGGGGAAGGAGGAGGATTCTGGCATTGCGCTTACGAGGGACTATAGCTATGAAGAGCTTGGGAAGAGGCTCGGGGAACTGCGGCCGGCTGGCGTGGGAAAGGACGGGAAGGAGTGGTTCTCGCTTGAGGAGCTGCAAGGACGGATCGCCAAGCTGGCGGAGTTGGAGAAGGAGGATGACCCGCGGTTAGGCTGGCATTTTGCGGTGTTACGGAAGAGCATCATGAACATCAAGAAAGCAGAAGATAAGAAGACCAAAACCAAAACTAGTAATCTCGCTGCCCATTGCTTATTTCCTTCACCTCTTCGTCTTCTTCTGCGATGGAACTGAAGCGTTACACGTGCTGTGTTGTATTGTGCTCGATCGGGAGCAGTGCAGGGAATGTCAATGCTGGCAAACATTGGCGGGGAGCCAATGCTTGAATACATGCTGCAGCGTCTGCCACCGCAGGAGGAGTTGCTAGAGAGGGTGAGATTGACCTTTACTTTTCCACATATTTTTTGGATACGGAAGGATTTGTTCCCGCATTGCGTTCTGATGTTGTGATTGACTACTGTTGACACATCTTGTTTTCTTCAGTATTTCCATCCGGACCACATGTCATCTGAAGAGAAGATGAAATTGGAGCTCCAGAGGGTGAGGGACGAGTTCAAGATGTCCGAGAATGACTGTGGCTCTGCACGAATTCAAAGTGAATATTTACCCTTTCCTTCCGTTCATTTTGAACCGACAATTTTCTGTTTGCTAAAGATGTAGTCACAAGTTAGCAATGATATTGCCTGCTATTTCACAAAGACATAATACAGTATACACTACTCCATTCTTTACTTTATAGTGTCCCTTACCCCTTACCATTTTTATTGTTTTTTCAGACATTTTGTTCTTTGCAAGGTTGCATGATAAATACAGAAAATGTCATATTTGTATAGTAGTAGAACACACGGACTTGCCAATATCGCACTATGCACTTCAGCATTGTATGGCTTTTCCATAACTAGTGTAATATTATTGTCATGGAATCGATAAGTAGTGGCTGTTTGGCTTGGTTAATTGTTTGCATGTTGCATCGATTTTTTTGGAAAAGGAAGGTGATATGCTTTTGATATGAAGATTTTGCGTTAGGATTGACTCAAGAGACCAACTTTGTTTATATAGCCGATAGCTCATGTTAAATGTCTCAGTATCAGTATAAAAAAAAATCTCCTCTTGAATATCTAGGGTATCATTAACTGTTTTCTGGTAGCCTAGATGGATACTTGGTATAGTTGATTTCAAGATTACCTTTTTTTAAGGGAAAAGGTTGTTTCTTTCGATGTTCTTCTGTAGCTAAATAATTAGTCAGAAAAAGAAAGGAGTCTAGCTGATGGAGTATGTTGTTTTATTATTCTGGTTCGTTTATGTTAGATTTTGGTTAGTGCAACTTTTTTTGGCCTTTTGCCCAACTTTAGCAGCAGATTATTGTACCTATTATTACTCCTAAGTGTCTCCACTTTTCTTGTAAGCTCTCTTGTTTGCAAGTCAGCAATCTTCTGTTGTGATGCTTAGAGCTGTAGGAAGTTTGTACATATACTACCGGAACTAAACACCTTTCAGCTTGGTAAATCTGTCTTCTGGACCTTCTGATCACCGGGGGAAAACTTACTTTCGATATAATAGCTTTCATATCTATTGACTTTCTACTACTCTCGAGGCATTGAAGCAGTTTTTACGCCCTTGTAGCTTTGCAGCCTTCGATATATGCTTAATGCATGTTACTGATATGCCCATCTTTGTTTTTCAGTAGCCCAACTGACTGTAAAAATCAAGCATTTGTCAGCTGTTCTACACAAAAAGGTAAATGCAATCTTGAATTCACCTTGTGCATATCATGCTGTTTTACCTCGACATCTGGTGATAATACTTTTGGAATTGTATCAACTTGATTTTGGTGAAGTGATTTGTCATCTCTGTTGTGGTGCAGGATAAACATTCTAGAAAGGGACTTCAGGATATGGTCCAAAGGAGGAAGAAATACCTCAAATACTTGCGTAGAACTGACTGGGACTCGTACTGTCTTGTTCTGTCAAAGCTGGGGCTTCGCGATGTGCCGGAGTACAAAGCTCCTGGTTACAAGAGCAAGCCCACCACCAAGGCAAAATCTAAGAAGCGCAAAAGCAAGAGAAAGATGAAGGCGTAAAACCGCGGACAAAAATGGTTCGGGATGGCTCAATCCAGTCTTGCAGTGTTGTATTTTTAATCCTTTTCTGTAATAACCAGTTTTTTTTTGATAGCCTAGTTTATCTTGTTTTGTAACAAGAGATTGTTTATTGCTGAGTTCCCTCTCTCTATTTTCAGGAGAAGGGATCGAGGAACAAACGGGAGACCGTTTACTCCTTTTTATCATATGGTATTTGATGTATTGTTAGGGAATATACATATCAGATGCCGCTACCGAAATTCTCCAATATATGAACTGATCAATGAAGTCAATAAGAAAAGCTAAAATTTCATCTTTGTGTTGTTCTCGTAAGGTTTTTTTTTTTTGAAAAAAAAAGCAAGACCTTATTTCTGTTGATATTTTTAGAGTTTGTGCTGATGGAAATAGAAGAAGAGAGGTGTAGTTTATGGGCCGGGAAGGCCGAGTGGTCAGGGGTAGGAAAACTAACGAGACGAGACGAAACGAAGGCCTCCTCTTGTCCCAGTGGCTGAAGGAAAAGGGCCGAACCCGAGCGAGCACGAGGAGCACGTCGCGGACTCACGTCCCTCGCCCACTCCGCCTCCGCTCCGCAGCCAGGAAAAAACCCAACCCCAAACCCCTCCTCCTGCCCGCCGCCGCCGCCGCCGCCACGGGCAAGGAGCGCAACCTATTCCTCTTGCCGCAACTTCAGATCTCGTATCGCCTCGCGTGGCTGCAGCTGCTCGCATCCGTCGTCGATGGAGGCGACCTCCTCCTCCGCGGCCGCCGCGCCGCCGCCCTCCATACCCACCTCCAGCGACCGGAGCGTCTGGGCTGACGTCTCGCCGCTCATCGATGCCGCATGCCGTGGTAACCTTAAAACAGAACCTGCCCCCCTTGCTTTTTTTTTGCCAAGTAAAGGTTGCTATTAACTAGTTTATTTGGAGAACGGACGCCTATATAAGCAAGTTCCTGTACTGCGGTGGATCATGCGTATAGATCTCTGTATGTGTGGATGCTGGTGTGGACGAGTTCGCGGTTTGCTCTCAGCAATGTGAGATGCGTTACTGCCTGGGGGATGTTTGCTGTCGGGAGTGTGTTTCGGACGTACCGGACCAAGTAAACCTGTATTCCTTTTTTTTTTTTTTTTTTGGGAAAGCCTGTACTCTGTATTGAATTATACAATGGACTGAGCTCACTTTACAAGCAGAGAAAGCTGGTAGCTATGTTCACAACGGGGTTTTCGTTCCTTATAGAAGCCATTATCAAGGGCTTCAGAGCCGATGTTGTGTATACGGGTTTATGTTGTATCATGGTTATTAAGGCGGTAAGGCGAGGCGAGGCGACTCACCCCCCTCACACCTTTTAAGCGGTAAGGCGTGAGGCGAGGCGACGCTACACATCCCTAAAGCGGCGGTCAGAGCGTGACCGGAAGGCCGCAGAAGATCTCGACAACAGTTGGAAGCAACAGATGATCCGGCCACAGAAGATCCCGCTGCCGGCTGCCCCTTTGCCCGTCTGCCCCGCTGCCCTTTGCCTCGCCTCTACTTTTTCCGCCTCGCTGGCCTTGCTGACGCGACGCTTGCGTCTGTCTTTCTTCGCCGCTTCCTCCACGCCTCGCTGGCGCTGATTCTCGATCCTCCTCGGTAGCGGCTGCGCGCCTCCCTCCACGCTTCGCTCGCGCTGCCTCCTCGTGGCAGACTACGCGCCTCCTCGGTCCTCACGGCGGCCTGACCGCGTCGCGCCTCTCCTCCCCTTCTTCCACTTCCTCTCCGGCTCTCCCTCTCCCTCTGCGCCCCTTCGCCCATGCCGCCTCCTCCCTCAACACCGGGTAGGAGGCGCCGAGGAGCTGTGCGACGGCGACGGGGAGCCGGGAGGAACCGCGGGGAGGAGACAGCAAGGCGGGGGGCGACGTAAGGCGGGGCGACGCCTTACGCATCGGCAGCGCCTTACCGCCTAAGCGTCGCTTAAGCGACGCTTAGGCGACGCCTTAATAAGCATGTGTTGTATCATAAAGGCATTGCTGCAAACACCTATTTTCATGTCTTGGAGCTGGCTCTAGGGAAAAACGGGTTAACATTGGGTCCACGGTCAAAGGATAAGAGAAGATGTCAATACTTTGTTGTTCTCTTTCTAATGCTTAGGCAAGGTGTAACCGGGTTCGTGTCACATATGCATCTGTTGGGGTTCTATGAACCAATTTAGGGCTTGTTTGGGTGGATAGGGGTTAGGCTCAATCCCTTTGGATGGACAGGAAAATTGAACTAAAATCCCTGCCCATCCGAAAGGATTGGGTCTAATCCTTGCCTATCCAAACAAACACTAAGGTAGTTGCATGCACTGCCTTTAGAATTGTCACCTGAGACCAATGTTGTCCTATTTGAGGTACAGCCATATAAATACAGATGCGCTGTTGCTGTTAACATGCCTGTGGTGCCTTCTTGTGTGATATCACATTATCCTAACATTTCTACGATTTTCATGATCAAATTGGCTTTTGCTTTGGTATTTAAGTGATATTGCACATAATGGCATCACAATTTTCACATCTTTCTTTTGATAAAAGGTAAAACAGATTGATATGCATGACTCTTGTTCTCATTTAGTGGATTTGAAATAGGGCCTGGTGCATTGGAATGAGGACTTAGAATATGGTTGCCTATTCATGTTAGTTCTTGTTCTTTAGTGGCGCCTTGTGAAAATTAACGCTAGTTGAGTGCAGTATGGGATGCACTAAGCTTGGAATGGGACCAAGCTTGTGGTGTTAGGGCTTTCATCTGCCCCCCTAGATCCGCCCCTCGTTAGGGTCACCTGGGGTTGAGCTAAGGGGATTGGAGGGGAACCATGGCCCTGCAAGCCAGGATTACCTAGAAGGATACACGTGGATACTAGTGTGGACCATGTGTATAGATCACTCTTTTTGTGGATTTTAGTGAAGGAGTTCAAATTTTGCTCTTAACAATGTGATATCCATTGTTGTTCGGGGAAATTTGTTGTCAGGAGCAATCTTATATTCCTGGGATTGATCGGATACATAGCCGTCGTTCTGTGTTGTGCAATACTTATAATCATATGAAGCAAGTAACCACATTGAGAGCAGAGATTTCCATTCCTGCTGGAATGCAACATGGTCAAAACATAAGAACTACTTTCGAAATTTACTGGCACCTTTTGTGGTGGAAGTGCGGTGGTATTGTGGGGGATATCACTTCACCAATCACCTTGTCCAAGAGTTCCCAAGATAGAGTAGAGCTTTATGTTGTTGACTATTGATAACTAGAAGCTACTGCAATCCTTTTGTTCAGCATGCCTTAAGGAGTGGACTATTTTTGGCTGAGAAGTTCTTTCAGCTAAACATAGGTTATTCCTTGAGGTGGCTGCATAGAAAGAGAGCTGCTGGCATTTGGACACAGAGAAGCAAAATAATAAACCTTCTCTTGTGTGTCTATATGCCCTGGAGGCGCTATGTAGCGAAGTGCAGTATTGGATGCAGTCAACTAGGGATGTGTGTTCAAGCTTGGGTGTGGCAAGGCTCCCATTCACCCCCCTGGCTCCGCCACTGGTTGGGATTTACCCAGGGGCTGAGCTTGGGGTGGGTGGAGGGGAACCATGGCCCTGCAAGCCATGAGCACTGTGGGACACAACTAAATCCACCAAGTAAAACTGAAATGAATATAGTTGACCCTCCATCATGTATCATTTGCCACATGATGTTTTCATGGATTTTGATTGAGTGGTCATTGTTTATTTGTAAAATCCAAAATATAATATTTCTTACGGCACCAAGTTATCTCCTAATTTTCTTGAATGAGAACAGCAATGGAGGACCCTAACTGTAAAGGAAGACATGAGTCATTTGACTATTGCCATCTCTGCATGAGGGTTGACTCTCACTATAAAGAGACCCAAATCAAGGCACAAGAATCTTTTCCAAATTCCAATGATAACCATTATAAGGGACTCCGCGAAAACCTGATGGTTATGTTTCAACCAAGTTTGCCAGCAACCTAGTGTGAACAACTTCACTAAGACATAGTTTGCAGCATCTGCTGTTGGTTTTTGCAATTTAAATCATAAAAAAAGACCTAAGGAGGTGTCCCAACTCCCAAGTGATACCACTGGACTTTTAGCAAGTTGGACTGAAGGAGCATCAGAAAAATAAATTCTTCCTATCCTCTTGCGCATCAGAATGACAGCTCAGCTGTCTTTAACTCAGTTACTTCAATCTTGCACAACTTGGCCACCCCATTTAGATACATAGGACAACTCAGTTGTCCTGTATGAGCGCATGGTTGAGTTTCTTTGTGGAGCTCAAATTTAAGATGTTATATGAGTTTTTTTTTTGTAGATTTCACATTAATTAAAATTCTAGCGTCATCAATGCTTTTCTAAAAAATCACAAATATATTTGAAACATATATTGCCATCAATGACATTACAAACTGCAGACCCGGAAAAAGTAATCAATTTAAAGATGAAAGGAGTTATGCACTTGTTTTACAATTCTACATGTTTCTTATATGCACATACAGTTTCTTCTTTTCAAAGCCGATAAGTAGGCAAAAGTTTTAGATAGTGATGGGGTCATACTTTTCTTGCATCTAGAGAATGTTTAGTGCTGTTTGTTGCAAAGGTCTGCAGTAGGAGAAGTTGATGTTGGATGTAATTGCATTTTAAGACTGTTGTATTCGTTGAACATATTGCTGACAATTGAGTTGATGTTGAGATCTGGTAGTTAATTCATTTTTCCTAAGTTTGTTCTCCTGATTATTTAATGCCTGTAGATCTCAAGGATGGGGAACTTATACATGGGGAGAGCTTTAGTTTGTTTGCTGCAATGTCTGCATTGGAAGTAAGCAACACAGTATCCCCCCTCTATTTTGCTGTGTTTCATCTCTCTTGTCTATTTTGCATAGTGAGTGTTGAGACTCACGATGTTCTTGTTTCTGCTGAATTATTTCGTGCAGCAGTTGTTATCACTATTTATTAATCAATAAATCTTTTCCTTGGAGACATAGTATTTTCTAGGTCGCTGCTAGATCTTTTCTAGTTTGTTACATGAAACTTGCTCTTCGGTTGCTTTTATATCTGGTTATGCACATTCTTATGAGTTATGAGAAGCAGTCTCTTGACAGTTTGTCTGTTGATGTGATTGAATACTAACTATTGGGAGATTGAGATGTTAAGAGTTGTTAAGAGTCTTGCGCATTCTATCTCTCTCTCTCTCAGCCCATGTGGCCCATGTAACCCTATATCTATATATACCCTTTCAATAACGAATAAGATGCACAGTTGTGAATAGAATTATCATCTCCAAATCATAACATGCTATCAGAACCTAGGGTTAGGGTTAGGGAGTAGACCTGGTCCAGCCGTTGCCATCCTCGCCGGCGCCGGCGAGACTATGGTGAGTCGTCACCGGCATGCTACCTCCTTCCTCTCCCTCTCCCGTGGTTCATCTCAAAATCCGCCGAGTCCTTTGCTTTGGCTAGCCCAGCCGCCTCCTCTACTTCGGCTCGGAAGCATCCTCTGCTCCGATTGGACCTTTGTCGTCATCAGGTCCTCTGCATTGTGGTTGTCGTCGCCCCGAGCTCTTCCTCCGCTCTATCTCGCTCGGATTCGGCCACCGCCGACGTCGTCTCACTTAAATCCACCCGCCGCCCCTGCCTTGAGGTACCTCCCGACATCACCCCTGCCTCAGGCAGCCGCTATCACCCTTGGCGGCCCTACCTCGGCAAGACCGCTGAACTTGGCATCGCTTCGCCTTGGCATTGTTGTCGCTCGCCAGATCCGGCGATGCCCTCGCTAGCCTCGCTCAGTAACACCACCCGGATCCGGTGTCGCCCCTGCCTTGGGGAACACCGCTCGGATCCGGCGTCGCCTGCTACTTCCTTCGACTGCTTCCTTCTTGTTGTGAGCCCTTGCTCTGATTTAGTTGCTCTGCTTGCTGTGCTTTGGGTGCCCTATTTCTTTGACTGCCCTTGGTCTCAGCTTCGAGCCCTTGCTTTGCTTCCATTGCCACTGTTGTGCTGTCACCGGTAGTCTCCTCCGCTTCTGCTATGCTATCACCTGATCCTGGTGTTTGAAGGTGATGCTGCAATTGCTTCTTCTATCATTGTCAATGCTTTGGAGTCTTGTACAACTCAATTTGGTCAGCTGCATGCATCTTCCGGTGGATCCACCGCTTTTACTACACCATCATGTCCTGTGTCAGGTGCTTCACTCCCATGGCTGTTGGATTAATAGGCTTCTTTCCATGTGACATTTGATGCATCTCAGCTCACATCATGTTGTCGTGCTGAAAAAGGTATCAAGATTCAAATAGCTGATGGAACGCAATGCACGGTCACTCATTAGGGGACTCTTTTCACCTCACTTCTCAGTTTCAGATGTCTCACTTGTCCCTACGCTCTCTGAATCTCATCACTGTCAGGCAGCTCGTAGATATGGACTACTTTGTCGGGTTTGATGATAGCTCCTGCTTTGTGCAATAATGTCAAACAAGAGTTGTCATCGGTACAGGTCATCGTAAGATGGGTTCTGTACGGGTCTGTGTTCTTGATCGTCTAAGTCTCTCTTTATCCTCCATTTCTAGTACTGTTCCTGCTTTTATTCCTCAACTACTCTTTGCCCTTCTGCATCCACTTCTGTTTGAAAGTTTTTTCCTCAATGGCATCATCGCTTGGGGCTCTTGTGTGGCTCACGCCTCTTCATCTTGATTCACCAAGGTGTTCTTGGTCCTGTTTCTCTTGACACCAATTTTCAGTGCAGGTGTTGTAGACTTAGCAAGCAAGTATAACTCCCATATCCTCCAACCTGTCTAGATCTGATCATCCCTTTGAGTTGGTCCATTCAGATGTTTGGGGTCCATTTGCTTCGAAGGGTGGTCATAGTTACTGTGTCATCTTCATTGATGACCATACTCGATACACTTCGATCTGCTTCATGAAACACCGTTCGCAGTTGATTTCTATCTACCAGTCATTTGCTCAAATGGTTCATACTCAGTTCTCTTCTGTCATTCGTGTTTTTCGTTCTGACTTTGAAGGGGAGTATCTTTCATCAGCTTTTCGCCAGTTCCTTTCTTCTAAAAGTACTCTTCCTCAGCTCTTGTGTCCTGGTGCTCATACTCAGAATGGTGCTGCTGAGCGTAAGCACCGTCACATCATTGAGACTGTTCGTACTCTTCTCATTTCCTCCTTTGCTACCTCACTTATGGGGGAAGCGGCCTCTACGACAGTCTATTTCATCAACCGTCAGTCATCTTCCAAGCTTCAGAGCAAGTGTCCTGGTGAGGTCCTATACAGAGCACCTGCTCGCTATGCTCATCTTTGTGTCTTTGGTTGTGTCTGTTATGCCCTTCTAGCACCTCATGAGCGCACAAAGTTGAGCCCTCAGTCGGTTGAGTGTCTTCCTGGAGTATAGTCCTGAGCATAAGGGCTATCGTTGCTATGATCCCTCAACTCATTGCATTCGTATCTCTCGTGATGTGACCTCTGATGAGGGTCGGCCCTTCTTTTATCATCTTTCTACACATCCCACTCCTTCCCACAGATTCCACCTCTTTTTTGTGTTTACCTCCCATTCTTTCACCAGAGTTGCCTTCTCCAAATGCACTTTCTCTACCAGTTTCGCCTTCTAGTGTGTCTCCACCAGCTCCACTAGTTTCTGACACTTCCACTTTTCTCTATCACTATAGTCGCTGACAGAGAGTTCCTTCTGATCCTCAAACTTCTATTCCTCTCGAACCTTCTGATCCTCTGTCCCCCTTTCCTCCACTTGACCCTCCAGCTAGTATCACGGACTCTAACGATCGTTCTACTACATCATGGTATGCCCTACGTGATCGTTCCTCTATTCAGGCATCAGACAGATGGGGTTTTCCTCATTCATGTGCAGTATTTGAGCTGAGTACCTATCAGGAGTTAGCCGTATACCTGAGAGGCAGTTGGCTATGACTGAGGAGCTTACAACATTAGAGTGTTCATACACTTGGGATCTTGTCCACTACTATCTGGAGTTGTGCCTATAACTTGCAAGTGGGTGTACAAAGTAAAGACCAAGTCAAATGGTTCAGTGGAGTGATACAAGGCTCGTTTTGTTGCAAGAGGTGTTCAGTAGGTTTATGGTTGAGATTATGATGAGACTTTTGCTCAAGTTGCTCATACGACTACAGTCCGTACTCTTATTGTTGTCGCAGCGATACGCTCATGGACTATATCTTAGATAGATATCAAGAATGTCTTTCTTCATGGTGATCTACATGAGGAGGTCTACATGTAGCCATCGCCAGGTGTTGAGGCTCCTATAGGCTATGTTTGTCGTCTTAGTCATGCTCTATATGGTCTCAAGCAGGCTTCTCGTGCTTGGTTCGAGTGTTTCAGTTCTGTGATTCGAGCTGTTGGTTTCACTCCAAGTGAGCATGACCATGCCTTGTTTATTCACACTTCTAAGCGGGGTTGTACTTTGCTTTTGCTATATGTAGATGATATGTTGATCACAGGAGATGACATGGACTATGCAGCGTTTCTCAAGAAAAAAAAATGAGTGAACAGTTTATGATGTCAGATTTGGGACCATTGAGCTATTTTATGGGGATTGAGGTTCATTCTGATGGTGATGGCTATTACTTCTCAACATCGCTGCGTTTAGGATCTGCTTGCTCTCTCTAATATGACTGATACTCGCAATGTTGCCACACCCATGGAGCTCCACCTGCTCCTATAGACGGTGTATCACAGACAGATCCTTCCCGCTGTCGTCAGCTCGTTGGGAGCTTTTTTTATCTCACTATCACTAGGCCAAACATTGCTCATACTGTTCATGTGTTCAGCCAGTTTGTCAGTGATCCCACCTCAGTTCACTATGGTCATATTTTTCGTGTGATGAGATACTTGAGGGGGACTGCACCCATACATCTGTTCTATGCCAATTCGAGCCAGCTCCAGCTCTACGTTTACTCTGAGTCCATTTGAGCAAGTGATCCTGTTGATTGCCGATCTGTCACTGGCTACCGCATCTCTCTTGGTACTTCGCTCATTGCTTGGAAGTCCAAGAAGCAGACTGCGGTGTCACACTCCAGTGCAGAGGCTGCATTTCGAACCCTTGCCGCTACCACCTCAGAGATTGTTTGGGTTCGATGACTTTTGGCTGATCTTGGTGTTCTTTGTGATAATCTTATACATTTTTTTTGTGACAATACAAGTGTCATTCAGATTGCTAGTGATCCGGTCAATCATGAATTGATAAAGCATATTGGTGTTGATGCATCATTCACATGGTCTCATTGTCAGCAATCCATCGTCCTCCAGTATGTACCCTCAGAGCTTTAAGTTGCAGATTTCTTCACTAAAGCTCAAACTCATGAACAACATCGGGCCCACTCAAACTCAGTGCATCAGATTGTCCTGGTCCACCTTGAACATTCTCTCTCTTGGCCTATGTAACCCTATGTCTATATATACCATCTCAATAATGAATAAAATGCACAGTTATGCATAGCAAAATCCTTTCCAAATTCTAACATGAGAAAGTGCTTTTTTGGACCAAGAGGATCTTCTCACTGATCTCAGTTTCATTGGAAATTATGAGACATCATTCATTACAGACTCTATGCTAGTGAACTCACTCACTGTCACACACAAAAAAACATGCTGCTTATAGCTGTGTCCAAAAACTCCACGAGGACCACAAGGTCACCCATATTCTAGACAACACTCCAAACATTAGAGAAATGATTGAGAGCAAACTTTTGGAGAGGTTCCAACTACTTCCATCTTCATTCTGCAATCTCTAAACATCTTTGGCTCGGATTTACTCCTGAGTCTCAGTACTACTGTCCATGGGTCTGTACAAACTTTTCAGGTTCATAATGACAAAGGCAAACTTCATAACTGTGGTTATAGAATTTTAGGATATTATGTTTATTTCTCGTATGCCTGTTGAGTGGGGCATTTAGTTAGTTGATTGTCAATTTAATTATTTAATTCTATTGCTTGATTTAAGTTCTCAGTGTCTATTTCGTCCTGATATAGATAATGGATCCTAAAATGGATTCCGGATTTGAGAGAAGTGGATACTATTCCATTGAAGAAGCCATAGAAGATGGTATTGCCCCAATTCCACTTAGTTTGGACAGAACACTTGACGTTCAATGCACTCTCGATGTCATGGATCATCTTTTCTCATGTGAGGTACTTCAGTGCTACCACGAATCTAATGTTTGTATGTGTTTCGATGTGGCTAAACTACTATATTTGAATCCTTTATTTTTCAGGCCACATGGCACAAGGGTCACACTCTAGCACAGACCGTCTTTACATGTATCTACCTTACAAGAATGGAAAGAACTTCATCACATGCTGTACTAAATAGCTTTTGCAGGATTTTGCGTGCTACTTGTAATGCTGTCATTTCTGTCGTTTCTACTGCCCGAACTCACGAGGTATTTGCCAGTTGGAGATCTCTATCGCCATTTTCCCCTGATCTCATTTATCAATAATTCACAATCTGTCTAGATCTTGGCAGTTGGCACAATGGAGTTGGGCATGTGGGTTTATGCCCATATTTTATTTCACAAAGGAATTGATGCGTATTCTTTTTATTGAAATAAGCAAATTCCTAGACAACAAACATACTATCTTATGCCAGACCACCTCTTTATGATCAAATAAGTTGAATGTGTCATTTTTCGTCATTTTGTCCGCAAAAATGTTTCTAGAGTAAATGTGTTTGTAATTTCTCAGCTACTATACCTAAAAAAGGAAAATAGAATCTGGGAGTTGCGCTATTTTTCGTCTGCACTCTTATCGACTATCTCAATCAAATTCTTTCTTGAAATTCCAGAGATCTATCATGTTGGTGAACTTCATTAGGACTGAATACAAGCACCTTGAGCTGTCTTTTTATATAGTGATGTAATCGTGTTAGGCAGCTGATAACTGATGACTTGTGTATGTGAAGTGTGCTATTCTTTGTACTTCATTAGTCTCTGATAAGGTGCATATGATAAACACTACTTTTTATATTTTAGATTCAACCTAACTAAACTCCGTCCATTTCTTACTGCTTTATTGGCGAAAGTGATTATGGGGATAGGCTGGTAGCTACATCTGGTGCTTTAGAGTGCTGTGTTGATTGAGATCTGCTTACATAACTTGTAGGATGGCATGAACGTCAAATTTGAATACCGTTTGGTCTTGTTAATGTGAGACACAGTTATCTTTTCTATAATCTTTATCCCAACCCATAATTCCACTTGTTGCATGAGATGTTATTTTTCATATGTTTTTGTAGGAAGAGGACCTCTTTACTATGTCTTTTGGGCTACCTTTGAAAGATGAAGGTGATGATAAGTGCCTGTCAATTCTAAACTCAGTTGAAGAGACAATATCTCGTCAATTGCGTGCATGTAAAGCCCAAGCATTGTCCAAGAAAAATACACTAGAAGGTACTCACATTTTTATGGCAAAGATCTTTAGACAATAAAATGTTCATTACTTTGTATTGTGTATTCAACCTTGTTCCTTTTTTCTCAATCTACTGATGTCATGATCCTGAATCATAGCTTCAATAATACTGTTGAAGTTAATGCAATTTGGTCAATAGTTAGTACGCATTAAGTTTGCAAACAGCAAGATAAATTGTAGTCAAGTACGAAAGATAGACCAAGCATATATGCCCGTTTTTATTACAACTAGCTTTCATTTAATTTGGCAATTGTGCAAACTGCTGATTAGTTTGCATCAAATTATTTACTTGTGTGTATTTGAAGTTGCTGAACTTAGTTAGGTTCTTGCATCTTAAAATATATCCAGTTTAGTCTTTAGAAAGGAAGTAAGTGAATCACTTGGTAAACTCTGGACATATTTGATTTGAACTTATGTTGGATCTTGGATGTATAGGTTGTAGATTTTGTGCTGTTAACTAGGAAAATTTTATTACTGCAGGTCTTGAATCCCTGCAGGATAATCCTGATCTGGAAGAGGATTACTGCAGAGCTTTGTTATGCAGATTACGTTTTCGTAAGGTCTTTACCCGTGTTTCCTATTCAATTATGCACTAAAATTGTTTAGTAAATTTTCTCATTGCAGATACTTGTCAAGTGTGTACCTGAAAGCATGTTTTTGTCTATGTTTTATGCTCTATTATTGTGATAAAATAGTGGTTTCAAACTAAGCGGTGGCGAGTAAAATAGAAACTGGTGCTATTAATTCGTCATAGAAAGACCATGGGAAGATGTTGCCCCTTCCTTTGCTTCTTTCCTTCCTATCAAATAAAGAAAAAAGAAATGTTTTGCTTGCATTTGCTTTGTTCATTGACACAGCGTTACCCACTGTATGCATTGATTGTAATTATTGTATGTTGGTAATAATTAAAAATAAATGTTTATGTTATATACCATAGTGTAACTGTGTCAACTAAAAACTGTACTATATGATTGTATAAATGAAGGTCAAGTGGAGGAAGACTCCAACCTTTTAGTTCTGGTTTATCATTTCTGAAAATGATGCATAAGAGGGTATTTCATTGATTTCTCAATGTCTTCACATTTTTATGTGGTTGTGCAGCATTTCTACCATATTGTTACGTGCATGAGGAAACCTCATGGAAGAGGATTGGAGTTGGCCCGCAAGCATATTGCGTCATGCTTGACTGAGCTTAGTTTGATTCTCAAGTCTCAAGAGTTCCTTAAGTCTCAGTCTGACATTACGCTGCAACAAGGCGATGAAAGCTGCACCACTGCATCAGGTTGCCGCCCTGTTGGCTTTGATGTTAGCTTAAATAGTAGACTTCTAAGTCCAACACCACCACGTGCTGTTAAAATACTTAGCTGGAGTGATGTAAGTTTACAATCTTGCCATAAATTATGTTTTAAATTTCTAAAGTATTGTTGAATTGCTTCTGTATACTCCTTTGCAACTTCAAAAGTAATGTTGTAACTATAATGTTACAGGTAATCAAGTACTTTGAGAAGCTTCTGCATGATCTAGATATCATTTGTGCTTCGTCGCTTGATCCCATGCTTGAGAATGTGCTTCACTTTATTGTACAGTTCCAAAAATCAGTACCAGATTTGGTTCCTAGAGCATTTCTTCAGGTGGGTACATGCTTCAAGGACCATCTGTATCACAGTAATTTCTGTAGAGTATGACTCATTTGTAGTTTAGTATTTTTGCACTTTGCACTATTACTATGGTATCTCCCCGATAAAAATTTCTGCTATAACCAAAATTGACTGATGTCTAGCTGGTATGTTAGATTTAGAAATTGTTTGCAGCTTTTACCATTTAGGACGGCATTTGTTTTGCCACTGCATGTCTGTTCATTAAATGATTGTTGTGCAAATATATATGAGCCATTGCTCCTGTATATGTGGAGTATATATGTCAAATATTGCAGTTAAACAGTTAACCATTCTCTGTATTTTGTATCATATTTGGTGTGATTAATTACGTTCAATTTTCTTATTGTTATTATTCTAAACTTTTCTGGGAGTTATCGTAACAAATGTTAGGATCCATCTACTTTTGCTTATTATTTATTATTTGCAGACATGAGACATGTATCATGTATGGTTAGCTAATCACTCTGTATATCCATCCATCCATCTTTCTTTCTTTCTTTCTTTCTATGTTATATTTCCTTAGATTGAAAGTATCATGGCCCGGCAAACTTTTCATGCATGAACAGTACCACCCGCACTTATTAGGAAAGGTTTACTATTTAGGAAACTATCTATTAGGTATTTGATATTATTTATTAGTTAGGCAAGTTATTATTGGATTGGATTGTTCGAGATATGTTTTCTTAAAGATTATTTCTCAGGGATCAAGTCGGATTGTCCTTATAAAAGGGTTATCATGTATCCATTATCAATCAAGCAAGAAATATGAATTAATCTAATCTCACTCTCAAGGTTCTATCATCTCAGTTTATAGTCTAATCCCTCATCCCACTAAGCCGACGCTGTCCGGCCTTCTTCCTGGCGGTGTTTACCCTGTTATGAACCAAGGTTCATTACATTTGGTATCAGAGCAGTCGATCCCTTCCCACGATTTCTGCTACCATGGTTATGGCGACACATCAGACCTGCCGCCGAGTCGTTGGCTATGATAAAGGCTAACACCAACAAGATGGCCATGAGTACCAACGACAACGACAACGACAAGAAGATGGCGGTCATGTTCCTCGCCATGCATGCTACTTTAGAGAAGATGATTGCAGATCAGAAGGAGAAGAAGGCGCAACAAGAGGGAGCGACAACGTTGTTTCCAACAGCCACAACGACGCTGTTGGAACCTGTCGCGGCGTTGTTGCATCCTGTTGTGGCAGCCACAGCCCTACCAAGGCCTGCCATGGCATCGCCGAAGCCTACCGCGATCAAGCCAAAACCTTTAGCGGTGTTGCCACGTCTTGCCGCGAAGTTGCCGGAGCCTGTCGTGGCCCTACCGAAGTACGTCGTGGCCATCGCGACGCTGCCAGGGTTGTTACCATGCCTACCGCAACAATCGGTGAGTTTGCCGCAACTACGTGTGGAGGCAACTATCTCCAAGGACTCATGTAGTCATCGCAACCTCTCGTCAACATGGGATCTCTTAGGGCTTCAGCCACGGTCGCCACCAGGGTTCCAAATCACGGTACCGGATTACTTCTCGCCGGCCAGCCAGGCCAGTAACCGGCCGGTTACCGTTCAAACCGGAAAAAACCGGATAAAAATCGTTTGAATTTGATTAAAAACCAGCCGAATTTCAAAAATCGAAATTTGAACTTGTAAAACTCACGGTTACCGGTAGGATTTTTTCCGTTGCCCGTCGCGAAGCAGAATCGCCGAGAATTTTTCCCGTCGCTACCACGACCGAGGACGAGCTGCCATGAAGGGAGGGGAGTAGATGTCATGGGCCGGCATACTGTTCACACATATTGTTCAAGCGTGAACGGTACCGCCCGCGATTATCAGGAAAGGTTTACTATTTAGAAAACTATCTATTAGGTGTTTGGTATTATCTATTAGTTAGACAAGTTATTATTATATTAGATTGTTCGAGATATGTTTCCTCAGAGATTATTTCTTAAGGCTCAGGTCGGGTCGTCCCTATAAAAGGGCTATCATGTATCCATTATCAATCAAACAAGAAAGATGAATTAATCTAGTTGCCATCTCAAGGTTCTATCGTCCTAGTCTATAGCCTAATCTCTCATCCTACCAAGCCGACGCCGTCCGGCCTTCTTCCTGGCGGTGTTTACCCTGTTATGAACTAAGGTTCGTTACATTTGGTATCAGAGCAGTTGATCCCTTCCCACGACTTCTGCTACCATGGTTATGGCGACAGATCAGACCATTAGACCTGTCGCCGAGTCGTTGACTATGATAAAGGCTAACGCCAATAAGATGGTCATAAGCATGGATCGAAATCTCGATGCGGATGAAATCCGGCCGGGCGATATGAGAATCGACCAGATTCTGGAAATTTCGGAAAAAACCGAGGTGAATTCAAATTTTGAATTTTTGAATTCGAAATTTTACCGGCCGGTAACCGGTCAAACCGGAAAAAAACCGGAAATGGTGAAAATGGTAATTATGAAATTTAAATTTGGAATAATGCAAATATTAATGAGAAAATGTTTCAAGATGTACATAAAAAGTCATCCTTGGTCCAAGTGATCTAAAGCATGTAACATAATAAAAAACATAAGTTAATGATAATGAACGATAGCTTGACTAACATACAAAAAACAATAATGAGAAGTAATTCATACCAATACATTGTCGAGAAACGCGAAGGTTGTGCAATGTAGTCGTTGTTATCATAGAGTATAAGTCCTTCAAATTGTGCTAGGTGAGCCTTGTATTGATCCCAAGTGTGTGTTTCGTGTGCATATTGTAACCAATGATTGTAAAGTTGTTGGTAATATGTGGGTTCGACCCACTGGTAAACGTTTCTGGCATTGGTATTGAAGGACACAAGACCGTAATAGAAACTAGGATCAGAAGAGATGTCCGACAAATGAGAATCATCTCCAGAAGGCAATAGATTGACATCTCGACGTCCATAAGTCCGAGTGGATCTTGAGCTAGCATGCGATTCATAGGAAGAAGAGTCATGTGGCTGAGATTGATCTTTTTGGCGACCCTTACCCCTCGTGTAGGTCTTATGAAATTGTTTTGAAGCATGACAACCATGGTCTTCATCCTGAGTAGCATGCGTGAAGTTTTGCTCGCAAGTGAATTCCAATGGTTGGTCTTGCCTCGCATCATGAGCGATCCACCATCCGCACCATCATCGGACGACGGAGAGCTACTATCACGGACTCTTGATCTGGACTTCATCAGATGGCGGACTTTCTGTTTCTTCATCGCTTGCCACAATATCCTCCTCAATGGCCTTTTTCTTCTTCCTGCCAGGCACTTGTTTCCCTGTTTGTGTAAGTGAGGCAAAGTCTTGACCAATTTTTGATTGGTTGGCTACAATATTTCCTTTTCCCAAGATAACTCTTGCCAATATTTTTCTTTGTCCCTTTGCTTCAATGGTTCATCATCTAGTGCTTTATTCAATTCCTTTCGAGGGATAGCATCAACTACAACTGTAGATGGCATGGGGGGCTCACCTTCCTCATCTAGTAGGGGCTCTGATTGTATCATGGAGCTATCAAGCCACTCGTGGATTGGGTTCTCTCTGTCGTACACAGTGGCATTGATTAGATCGCCAAAAGGATCTACATCCCTATCTTCATTTCTAGTCTCATGCTCTTGCAATCGTAGCCTTAGATTGTAGTGGACATACACGAGTTTATGTAGTTTCTTGTATCCAAGACGGTTCCTCAATTGTGTATGTACCAATGCAAATGTGCTCCAATTTCGTTCACATCCACTGGACGAAACACATTGCGAGACAATCCGCAAGGCATATTTTGTTAATGTCGGTGTCTGCGCTCCAAACGTCATCCACCATGTAGCTACAAGTAACATAAAATTTGTGTTAAACTAATAGTGATGGGTCATTTTCCATGTATATGTAAGTTCGTAACAACCTACCTGCAGAATGACGATTAGCACTCATGTGAGCCTCATTTGAAGCAAATAAACCTCGTCGATTACGGTATTGTTCTAGCTCGCCTAGAGCCTGCACTGCGTCCTCGGGTGTATCGGCTATTCTTTGAGTCGCCATTGTCAGGGAAGCGACGAGGGCTGGATTCTTCCCCACATTATAGAAGCGGCTCTGCGGGTCTAAGAGCGATGTTGTGCAAACAAACACACTTAGAAAGTTAGAAAAAAAATACAACAAATATGTGATATTTATTTGGATTTAGGAAACTATGAACTTACCTGGAACTATGTACGTGCGGTCCTTCATCATTGCAATTCTCCTATTAACGATCTTTATGACACGGCCATAAGTGGCATCATCTTCTTTCAGTACGTCTTGAAGTTCAAAATTGAGTTCGTACGTCTTTCCAACCATTCCTGCCACTGTTGCGGGTTTCTGTTGGTCGACATATCTGAGTAGTCGGTAAATTGGTTCTACCAATTTTATGACCCAATCCATACTCGACCACCATTGTCTACTTGTGAAGCAGGAATACATGTATTCTCCTTCCTCGGTCGTGCTCAAATGGTTGGAGCCCCATACATCTGACACCATCCACGTCGTGAACTTTGCTTTTCTATCCCTAAAACTTTTTAAGAAAATGAATGTGGTTCCAAACCTTGTGGCGTTTGGACGAACTATCTCCCCTCCAATTTGTTGGCGCATTTCATTATGGAGGCGATCGTGGTTGTATAAGGCCGACAAATCCTCTTAGCCGCCTTGACAACTGCATCAACCTCCTCGAAGTGACCAATATCCTTCAACATGAGGTTGACGGTGTGCGCTGCACATGGCTGCCAGACTAAAGTTGGGTACTCTTCAATTATCAGTTGGCATGCTTTCTTATAGTTCGCACCATTGTCAGTCACAATCTGCATGACATGTTTAACTCCAACTTCTTCCACAACTCTACGAATCTCACGATACAAAAAGTTAGCATTTTGTATGTCACCAGTTGCATTCACTGACTTATGGAAAAACATTCTTCCATTGCAGTACAACATGAAGTTAATAATACTCATTTGTGTAGGCCCAGTCCAAGAATCACACATAATAGAGACTCCATATATATCCCATCTTCTTTGAAGCGTGATCGTACTCCTTGACCTCTTGTTCGTTGGCATCAAGATATGTCCCATCGATTTCATGCCCTCTTGGTGACGGAACCCTTTGGCCAAGTTCTTGTGTCTCTTTGATGGCGGCACGAAAATAAGGACACTCTGCCTTAACTCCAGCAATGTCATTACTATGGAACCACTTTGACCAAATTTTTCCAAGTTTTGACTTTGCTTCTCCGCGAAGTGTTGTATCAATGCGGGGTTGGACAGTGCCGATTGCGCAAAATATCGGGATCAACTCTCATGGTGTGACACGCCAAACATCCTCGAAAAAGCATTGCTTCTGTACCACTACCTCCGCCAATTCCACTTCCCTTTCCACTCCTACTTCCGCACCACTTCCACTACCACCACCATGTTCAAACGTCGCACTGGCTCTAGCTCTTTGTTGCATCTGATGTAACTCTAACGACTCCCGACGAGCCCATTCCATTTGCATTTCCTCGTTATCATCAAATGCATCTTCATATGATGGACCACGAGCTACAGGCTCTCTTGCGGCTTCCTCCATTCGCGATCGTTCATCTTTAAGAGATTTTTTCTTGCCTTCGCTTCTTCAAGACTTGCCAAGATGAGCCTTGGACTTCCACGGAACCCATTGCAAGCAACAACATCTCCGTGTCTCCCAAAGAAGATGTTGTTTTAGGCGGTGACACCTCACTTTGATTTTGTTAGATTGCAATATCTGCACTTCCAACCAAAGACCTCCTAGTCTCTCTCCACGGTCCCAAACATTGATGGATTTAGAAGTCATCACCTACAATAATCCGACGGGATGAAAATTGTTAGTCATGGATCATATTGACAAGTGATTTCATCTTCCGTATATGGATATATGCTATACAGGTTAGTGAAGGCATATATGTTGTTTTGTGAATGGATAGCATTCTATAGTCTTGCATACACTGATACACAACATGCATGGACTTACACATTGATACACAATTTCACACAGCATGCAAGGATAGCATTCTGTCGTCTTGCATACACTGATACACACAGCATGCTATAGCCTTTCACATGACCACTAGTAATCCAAATGTGCAACTCTCCACAAATGCTAACCACTAGTAATCCAAATGTGCAACCCTCCACAAATGCATTCAAGATGGTTTCCTACACTACAATCTCTACTTAGTCCTTACTCCCTACAAACAATGAACTCAAAAACTCCACAAGTAGAAAAACTTTCAGACCTGCTGCTTGTGCTTGCTTGCTTGTGATGTGCTGCCTTGGTGCTTGCTTAAGCTAATGGAAATGGAGAATGAGAGGGAGGGAAGCTACTGGCATTGGAGAATGAGAGGGAGGGAAGAGGGCAAGAGGGAGGCAATCAGTGAGCAAAGAAACAAATGCTAGTGGGAGACATGCAGCAGCATAAACGGGATGAGGGGGCTGCTGCCCACATGGGAGAAAGCAAGGGAATCCAAAGCGAAAAAAAAAATCGGCCGGTATTTCGATCCCGCTCGGGACCGATAGCCGCAGAATCGCGGATTCTGCGTAGGGTTTTGACCTCTGGTCATAAGTACCAACAACAATGACAAGAAGATGGCGGCCATCTTCCTCAACATGCATGCCACTTTGGAGAAGCGAATCCTCCCACGACGGTGGTGATGCCTTCTGCAAAGGTGGTGACGTCTTCCACGACGGCGGCGGAGCTACCTCCGGCAACTGCGGCGGTGCTACCACCAGCCAACGTAAAGAAGATGATCGCAGTGGTAGTGATGTTGCCGAAGTCTGCTGCGCCACCGCCGCGACTTCCGTCGCCTTATTCTGTTGCGAAGCCCGCGCACTCGCCGAAGTCCGTCATGGCCACCGCGGCACTGCTGGGGTTGTTGTCATGCCTGCCTCAGCGACCGGTGAGTTTGCCGCAACCACGTGTGGGGGCAACGATCTCCAAAGACTCATGTAGCCATCACAACCTCTCGCGAACATGGGGTCTCCTAGGGCTTCAGCCATGGCCGCCACCACAACTCGAAGACGAGCTGTCGCGAAAGGATGGGAGTAGTTGTCATGGGTTGGGCTTCTGTTCATGTGTGAACAGTACATATTGTAGTGCAGCACTGTGCACTATTCATGCTGGCCCCACAAGTGCATTAGTAGTTAGGAAATAGAGATAGAATAGTTAGTTTCCTTATTAATTGGGTTTACTTCTTTAGAGATGTATTCCATCTAGTAGAGATAAGTTTACTTAGAAATAAAGATTGTTTTTTAGAGGTCAAGTCGGGTCGTCCCTATAAAAGGGATAGCATGTATCTCTTATCAATCAAGTAAGAAGAATAGAGAAACCATAGTTCATCCTTGTCTATGTCTATCTTCCTACTCTAAAGTTCATCCCACCAAGCCGACGCCACCCAGCCTTCTTCCTGGCGGTGTTTGGAAAGCTTTTAAGAATTCACAATTTGAAATTTTTTACCTTTTTTTTTTACAAATTGATGCCTGTGTAGTATGTAAATAACTTTGAGATTTTTCGTATCTCAACAAAGCTTTCTTTTGTGTTGTAATGCTGAATTGCTCATAGCTGACTCTCTTTTTATTCCATTCTGTGTATTTATAGAAATGTGATATTTTCCCATTGTAAATCGCGTCCAGTCCAATATACAGTTTTAAGAGTTCCTTACTATAGCCCATTCGCTGTTTCTCTCTTACATTAACAATGATGCAAAAATGGCATTTGAAGCAGACTTTATTGGTTCAAGATGGCAAGCTTTATGGGCGAGACTTATTTTGTGATGTGATTTCAAGGGCTTTATCATTACCGGACATTATAGGAGACAAGGAATTCCAGATGAATGAGTTTGTAGGGCAGCTAGGTCAGGTCAGCCACCAGGATTATTCATTTTTCAACTTTTACGTCACAATTCAATCATGTTGTTGTTCCTCATGCTGTCATATACAAAATATACCTGGACATATCTTTGATTAAGTGCATTAATGACCTTGTAGTTGGTTATCAACTTGCTTAAAATTCTTTGTACAAACACTGCATGGCAACGTCGAAAGCTTGGGAAGAGCTTGCAGGATTGGAGTACCATTTCCATACAGGTTTCTGAAATGACAACAGTTTTATTACGTTGCTCCTTTTTTTGTTTGCATAAGCAACACATGGTTGCAGGATTTGAGTATCATTTCCATACAGCTCGAGTAGTTCTTCCTCGATCATGTCTAGCTCACTTATAGTGTTTTGTGCGTACACATACCGCAGTTGGAGCTTGCGTTGAAAAGAGAGTTCGGTGAAACTAGACATGTCTTGCCCCGTGAGGTATCTCTGATTTCAATTGCTTGTGATAATTGTCAGTTGTCATATGTTTGGTGTCCTTCAACATACTTTTGTTTGTGGTGCAGAACATGTGCATGAGAGTATCAAAGCAACTTCTTGTTTGGACTCAGGAACATACATGCTGGATTGCTTCTCGGTTTCTCATATTGGGTTTTGAACTTGACCTGTATTCTCCAAGCGAATACTGTATGGTGTACTGGTACATGTACGTGGTGTTTTTGAAGCTAATAGAAAAGATGCAGTTACGAATCCTTGCTAGTAGCGAAAACTGTAAGTTATGATGTATTTTGAGAATTATGTTTGATTCTTAGTATTAGACTTGTAATCGTATGGGGTGCTTATAAGAGTTCTAAATCTAACAGGGTTGTCATCAGGGAAAAAATTCCCAGCCGATAACCGATATAAGAGTTCTAAATCTAGCAGGGTTGTCACCAGGGAAAAAATTCCCAGCCGATAACCGGCCGGGGGCCGGGATCCAAAATCCAGGCCGGTTTTCTCGGGTTTTGCAATTTCAAATTTCAACTTTCGAAATTCGGCTAGTTTTTAATCAAATTCAAACGATTTTTATCCGGGGTTTTTCCGGTTTGAACGGTAACCGGGAAATGGGCCGGTACCAGTTTTGGGTTCCTTGGGTGTCACTATTATAAAAATGGCCACATAGTTCCATTCTGTATACCTTGCAGTACTAGCATGTCTATCAGATATGTCATCACCTTGAATGTTTTACATGTTTTATGTGTTACTGCTTCATGTTTACTGCCTTTTATAATTTGTTTGGAAAACGAGTGATAATGTAGAGAATAAGGAAACAAATTGAAAATATCTTAAATCAAACTAAAGGAAAATAAAGTGCAGAATTAGAAAGTGGAAAATGTTCAGCTTAGCCAAAATAAGCACACAATGTCATCCAGAAGAGAATGCTGTTGGCATCAAATAGTCTGCATGATTGAATTGACTCAAAGGGTATAAGCTAGAGAGGAAATAAAACAGAGCTAAATATGGAAGTACAGCAAAATGGAAAAATCATGCTGTTGTGGGTGATGGTAATTACTGATAACGTCATAATGAAGAAAAGTCCTATGATATGTCCCTTGCTCCATTATTTAAAAAATGTCATGCCATTTTTATTAATATTGTTTTGATTGTTAGTAAATCGGTTTTCACATTATACTTATGGTTAATTGTTCAGCACGAAGAAGAGGGAAAAAGAAGAAGGATCATTCAAAGGACTCTGTACGAGATACAACATTTTCATCATCCTGTTTATTGCTTCAATGCTATGTTTTACTATCAGAAGGACTTTCAATGGTACAAATGGCAAAAAAATACTACCCCCAAAAAAAAAACATATTGGTATTTTAGTACTACCGTTCCTTTTTGCACTTTTTGCAACTAAACGATCTTTTCCTTATTGCTAATGCAGTTGCTGGCTACCCTGAGAAATGAAAGCAAGTCATTCCAATTACCAAGTATCTTTAACAGTGAACAAGAGGTGGGCCAGATTTAGTGTTGTGAGTTCTTATATCCTTTCGAATATGGCTTAAACGTATCTGACAAATGTTGGATCATTCTTCCCAGAGGTTCATGCAGCATTTTGATCTTCTCCAGAAAGCACGAATCCCTGAGCACATTACCTACTACAATTTTAAGGAATCGGTTGCCCAGGCATCCATGGCAGTCAGTACCCAGCCCTGGAATATTTTTTACCGGTTTTCCCCTCTGCTTATTTTAACCTAACCATCAATGTTTTTGTGGCAGGATGTGATGAAATATAATTTTTTTAAGGAAATTCAGAAGATAATCCCCTCCTTGAGGGGTAGTTTTGCAAGTGAACCAGAAAAGCTTGCAGAACTCCGCCAGATAGAGCAGGTTGCTGAGCACAATAGGATAGCCCTAAACATCATCAGCCAAGTCGGTGCTGGTGATCCATCACTGAGGGTTTCATTTGAGTTTGCGCACCACCCCCACTTTGCAGTCGCAGTTGTAAAGAGATCATGATTTCCTCTCGAGGGAGAGTCAAAATTTTCCACTCCCGTCTTGATAGCGAGCGACAGCAGACAATTCAGGTCCAACATTCTCTATTCTTCTCTCTTGTTCATTGGTTCATGCAAAGCACCCCTATATGTGATTTAGGTTGTACAATGTACACCATGTAACAATTTTGTAGACAAGCAAAACAAATAGCCGGGAAAAGCTCTTGTCCCTGGTTTTATTCTATTAAGCATTTCTTTAGAATTTATATTCTGCAAAAACATGATTATACAAATGTTTTGTAATTCCAGTGAGAACTTGTTACAGGCAAATTGAGTTCAATGGAAGATTTTTCCTTGTGTAGTGATTACTGACTAGTATCACAGCTTACCATGTTTTTAGAGTAAAATTCGTAAACCCCAGGTCCTCAGCCAAAGGTAACACAATTTATTTTTTCAAGAAACCTAGGTTTTGGGGCAAAAGTTTCAAAAAACCATGGGTACACCACATGACCCTCCAATTTGGTCTGAGATTTGTGCAGGGTATTGGTACAAAATAAAAATACATGATATTTTTTTACTCCATTCAGAAATGTACGATGTTTCAGAAAGTATGTAGTGAAACTTATCTAACTTTGATCAGGAATATGTGAAAAACTATTTATATTGGTATCATTAGATTTGTCATGATAAATATTTTTATCGTCCTGTAATTTTTTACTAACACAATTATATAAAAATAATGGTCAAAGTTGGGTATTAAAGATCGTGCTGATATCCAAAACGTTATACATTTTTGAACAGAGAATGTGATATATACACATATTGGTGAACCCTGCAGTACAACCCTGTACGCCTCTCCTCTCATTCTCACCCTCCATCTCCTGCACGGCGGTAGCAACACCGACAACTGAGGAGGAGGCGTCGCAATGAGCCCACCTAGGTCCGTGCGAGCCCTCTCATGGTGTACGGTCTAGGCGGTGTACATGCTGTTTTTTTTAAAAAAAATATTTAGCCCTAAAACCTAGGGTTTTACGAAGAAAAAATTGTAGATCCTTTAGTTCTGTGTTACTTTTGCCCTAAAACATAAGATATTCTGAAATTTACTATTTTTTAACCGAGCTTACCATGTTTTCACTACAAAATACAAAGCATGCCTGTAACGTCTAAGCGAGCTATTTGATGTAAATATTCTGCATCATCACTGTGCATCTTACATAACGCTCCCTTGAACTTCTGTTGCAAGTATGTATTTTCTGGATTGAGTAGTGTTGTGACAACGCCGCGATCTGAACCGTCCGATCTGAAAAGAACAATATAGATCAACTGCTACAGGCCTGAAACAACACTGTGTCTACAATGTTTTTTTTGCTGCGATCTGAAAAGAACAATATAGATCAACTGCTACAGGCCTGAAACAACACTGTGTCTACAATGTTTTTTTGCTGCGGTCTTTCGCTACGGGCACGATCTGTTCTCATCCCTTGTTTCCTGATCTGATGGCTACGAAGTAATGTTATGGTACTGTAGTATAACTGCGTGTATTGCTAGACCCATGTTCGAGGATCCACTTCCGTATTTTCTCGGTTCTCCTGTGCCCACATGTGATATCGAGTTGATGTTTAGTGAGAGAATCTTATCCTTTTTCAATAAGCAGTAGTAAATGCTTCGATAAACTTTCTGGGTTTGCTAATTTTCAATTGTTTGAAATTTTATTATCCATCAATCATTTATAATTATATAGTATTAAGCTTAAAATTGTAGTATCAAGTGATGTACAATTTAACACAGCTCTATTGTAACTTTTAGTTCTATTTATTTTTGTATTTTTTTTTTGTATTTGTAGGATTCATATAGATTTACTTTTGTCTAGTTTAGATTTTTTTTTATTTGTAAGGTTCATCTACATTTATTTTTATCGAGTTTAGAATTTTATTTTAACAAAAAAATTTATAGTATCTATTATATTAAAATTCTATGACTAATAATTGTGACTCACGAATAAAGAAATTTCAATCGGATGAATGAAGCGTAGACCCTCCCTGAACTTTCGAGTTTCAACATCGGCAAAAATAGCCCTTATAATACTGAAATTCCCAAAATGGTCCCCTCCCTGTACTTGCTGCCGTCCCGGCAGCACCCTAGTTACTTCCGTCGGGGACGGCAGCACCAAGGGGCAGCACCTTGGTTCTGCCCCACGTGGGCCAAAAAAAATTAACTTTTTTAAAAAAAATTAATAATATTTATTAGACGATTTTTTAAATATACAAAATGAGCTCAAACAATTATGAAATTTTTTGTGGAGCCTCCTGGGATAGTGTGTCTGCTTGTGTAATTTTTTTGAAATTTTATGCATTCTTATTTGTTCTTCAAAATTCTTTAAAGTCTAGTGTATGTAGGAATTTTATAATATAGCAAATGAGGTCCAACAATTATGATTTTTTTGACAAACTCTCTACACAGTGGACTTGATTGTGTAAATTTTACATAATTTTATATACTCTTAAATTGTCTCGACAAATTCAGGGTATAGGTCTCAAAAATTAGGACGAGACGTTTCGAAAATTAGAGTTTCATGATTTCATGTGACTTGAAATGTGCAAAGTTTGGTACAACATGACTACTCTTGGCCGCTATGGTTCTTGATCACATTTTTTATGTACGGTGGAGTTAAAGCAGAGTACAGACATCCCATTCTTTGGTGTCATTTTAAGGGTATATCTGAATAAGATTTTCTGACATCTCAATTCAATTGCAGACAAACGAGGAGAGGGCGGAGGAGCGACGACTGGAGGCAGACGTAGCAGCCGTGGACGGCGCTGTGGACCGAGAGGGTTACGACGGATGTGGTGCAGGAGCTTCGCGGCTACGCCATCCAGACGTACGCTACGTACTTGCGGTTGTACGTTCGCGCACTAGGTGGAGGCTTACTTGGTCAGCGCCGCAGCATCCAGTGGACGCCATGCACGACGACATCGTACTAGCTGGTCCGGACCGTCACCGGGCAGCCCGCCTCGACGAGACGAAAAAACATTCTTCGCATAATTTTCGTCCGGCCACACTTTTCGCACTTACCATCGGTTTTCTTGCAGTACTACCGCTTGGAGCGTATCCAGCGTGAGAGTGCTGAAGCTCTACGCCGTGGAAACAACAGCATCTTTGATCATCTCCTAGGCGTGATGCGCACCATAGGCGAGGACGCGAGGGCTGCGATTAGATCCATAACTTGTGGTCGTCATAGCGACATTCACGCACAGCATCGCGTAGACGGAGGGCACCCTCCACCACCTCCGCCCTCAGCACCTCTGTTGACACCGCCCTCCACACGCCGAACCTGACTCACCGCAGCGCGGGGATGAAGGGTTCGGCTCATTGACGCACAGCGTTCAATCACACCTGCGGGAGCGTGACCAGTGGTTCGGCGACACGAAGGCTCAGACTAACCAGGAGGATCCTCCTCCACACAACAGCCTACTCAGGTACGCGTTAACGTAGTTACACTGATTTTCCCGTTGCACAAAATCAATGACTAACTCACCCCCTACCCTTCCCGCAGGAAGAGCACAGTGGGTTGACGATATGCTCATGCCTCAGCCGGACCCCCACGATGAGATCACCCCAGATTCGCTTCCCAGGCAGGGCCCCTACTACGGCCTTCGAGACGTACGCCGCTCCCCGGACAGGTCACCTTCCCTGAGGATCAACTACGCCGTCCCGGCAAGCGACACGACGATGCGCTCTAACTAATGTTATGGCCGTGTAAAACTTGTTATGTAATGTCATTGTGCATTCCGCCTTTGTGATTTATGTAATGTCCCTGTGCATTACGACACTGTGATTTATGTACGCAAAATGTTCTCCAAAATATTTAATATAAACGACAACTCTACCTCCCGATTTTAACGTACTAAACCTTAAAGATATAACGCAATGCTGCCCCACGATCCCTCCTCGGCCCCGCTACCTCGCGGACGTGAATTTTCTTCAACAAAATTACAATTTACCCACAGGCTATATATATACATGATTTGGCTGCCATTGCCCTCACTCTTCGCTTCCTCTTATCATTTCTTCCCGTCTTAAACGGGATGTCTACGGCCTCATCAAACTTTCGAGTGAGCAGGCAATTAGAAACACTACGGCGGCACTTGGTTTTCCTCGTTGCAGGGATCCGGTAAATGTGTTTACCTCCTATACGCCAACGAATCCATCCCGAGTGTTCAACTTCTTTCCAAATAGCATATTTTTTTCACTCGCAGTTGTAATTATTTTTACAGAACACAACATGTCGGTTCTGGCTGTGGGCTGATGAAGCTGTGCCAGAGGTTCGAGATATTGTAATGCAAATTGCTAACTTGCAAGAGAACACCCGTGGTGTTGCTGCATTTCGTCAAGTGCCTCAACCATCAGATCAACCGATGAAAAATAAAGATAATATTCTTAAAAAACTGAATGGAGGGATAGAAAGGGTTGAGAAAATACTTCAGAAATTAGTTAACATAGCTAGTTTGACAGTTTTTCTTCTATTATTTCTTATTCTTACCAAGTAGAAGTTCAGTTTTAATAAGATTGTAATATCCACTCTTTATTTATAGATCTATGCACTATGTGATGTATGCCTTTGCGGCGTTGTTGTACTTGTTTGTATCATGTATGCCTCTATCTAATTCCGTTATGAATACTTTGCGTGCGAATTAATCAAACCCTAATTTTCAAATCCTACATTCTAAATTTTTGAGACCTAAATCTGTAATATTGCAGACAATTTCAGAATACTTAGTTTTCGTAATGGTAAGACCGCACGACTTATCTTGCAAAGCAGGACGTGACCACCATCTGCAAAGTAAGACGTGACAATACACTGCCTCGGAGCCGCTATATGGCTACCGCAAGTGGATCGACATAGAGATTAGCCGTAGTAGGTATGCATACTTACATGGTCCGGAAGCTCGTGTCGCAAGTTACCGTAGTAGTAGTGTCCATGACTAAAGCGATTAGCCGAACCATCATGCCATGTGACCACATGTAACGTGCTTCTGTCCGCGCGCGGACTGCAATGTAGTTCTGGTGCTATGCCTCCGCTGAGCCATTAAAGTATGCCTCTTCTGGTGGAATTTCAGAGATAACTATTAACATCGACATCGATTCTTCTATGTTTTAGGGCTTCTCCGCAATCGAAACGTTCTCAGCCCCTTTAATTAAGTTAATTTCTGTACTATGCTTTAACTCCACCGTACAGAAGAAATGTGATCAAGAACCATAGCGGCCAAGAGTAGCCATGTCGTACCAAACTTCGTACATTTCAAGTCACATGAAACCCTAATTTGTGAAACGTCTTGTCCTAATTTTTGAGACCTAAACCCTGAATTTGTCGAGACAATTTCAGAGTATATAAAATTATGTAAAATTTACACAATCAAGTCCACTGTGTAGGGAGTATGTCAAAAAAATTCATAATTTTTGGACATCATTTGCTATATTTTGGAGAACAAATAAGAATGCAAAAAATTTCAAAAACATTACACAAGCAGACACAATATCTCAGGAGGCTTCATAAAAAAATTCATAATTATTTAAGCTTATTTTATATATTTAAAAAATCGTTTAACAAATATTATTAATTATTTTTTAAAATAATATTTTTTTTTTGGGGCAGGTGCTGCCCGGGGATGACAGCAAGTACAGGGTGAGGACTATTTTAGGAATTTCAAAATTATAAAGGTTGTTTTTAAAATTAACGGGCTATAATACTCTAGGCTTCGAATTCCTTCGCTCAAAAAGAAAAAGGGGAAAAAATCAATTCCTCGTCGCGAGCGGCGACGCCACTAACCCTATCGGCTGCCTCCTCCGCCGCGGCCCCTCATCCTCGTCCTCCCCCATCCCTCCCCTGCACCACGAGGACGACGGCGGCCAGTAGGAGTGTTGGGCTTCTCGGGACTCGGCGACCTCCTGAACAACACTACCCTAATTCGGTAAGGAATTCCTCCTGCCTCCCTCTTCCCCCGATATCGCACCGTAGGAAAGATGGAAACCCTAGAAATGGGGAGAGCGCACTCCTGCCCCGCTCATGTCCTGGCGCGCGCATCGGTTGACGAAAAATGAAGGTCGCGGATGAGGAACTATTGCTGTCTTTGCAAATTGCACGTGAGATTATTTCTCGTTTACTTTGTTTTTGAAGGAAGAACGGTCCTTTTTGTTGGGAATTTTGTGCAGTGCAGGAGCCCTTTTCTGCCTATCTGTTTAATTTTAACTTTGCCCACCTTCGTCAGAGATAGGGATATTCTAGTATTTACTAGATGTAAGTCTCTCATTATGATTATAGATTAACAAGCTCAGAAAGATTGATTGGAGAGGTGTGAGGAAATTATGTGTGGAGACACTTTGTTTCATCAGTATACGTGGACAGTTTGGATTTTTTTGGCGTAACAAATTTATGTAGGTCTTTCTCTTTGGTGCTCGGGGTGCTTATTTATAGTTGCTTGTGAAGCTTCTGCAAAGTAACATGTCGTGCTATTTTTTTTTTCTAGTGCACGACTGTCACTGGTGGTTGGTTGCCCTGCCGTTACAAGTATTTCTGCTTTGTACACCATGTGAGGCATATGGCTAGCTGTCATGTGCCCCAATGATGTGCTCGTGCCATTCTGTATTGAATTAACCAAAGTCGAAGTTGTTTTGATGTTATGAAGTGCTAAAGTTGGTTTCTTATGGACTTGCGGAGGTGGATGATTTTTTTTAGCTTTTGGCTTTGGTTCATTCTGTATCTGTTACATACTGCACTCGCCAGCTTGCTGCAATTAACATTTCTTTACTTGGCCTTTCTTCACTCGTAGAGTCGTAGTCTATGTTTCAGGTTCCATGTGCTGTTACACACTGCTGATGATATGTGTTATTTTCAGTCACTTTCATCCAGTAGTGGTGTTCTGATATGATTTGATTAGTTGTGCTGTTCTTGTTTTGTCTTCTCTGTAAAATGTGTTTTAAATTTACAGACAAAGCGGCAATTTTTATAGTTTCAGAATCTTGCTGCAAAATAAAGTTATTAAAATAGAAAAATGCAGACAAATCCACATTCTGTAACATCATTGCTAATAGGTTCCTCATTTATGATTATTGGAGGAATTTGGGATGTTAGAAAATGTAAGGAAAGACCTACCAAAGCTACACTGTTATCTGAGAGAAAACTACGGGGACACTCTCGTAGTGTGCAATATGATCCTTCATAGTTGAACTTTCACATAATTACAGTAATCTAATCTTGTAAGCGCTTTGTGCAGGGTGGGTGCTTTAATAAATTTGGAAAATCTTATAGAGAATTACATAGTTTTTTTTTGTTTGCGTTGATCCTGAAAACTGAAAATGGTATGGGCTAGGCTTTCTCTAGGTACTGAGGAAATGGGCAATCTAACACCTTATACTGATGCAAAACCATGGAATTTTGCTTGTTTTATGCTTCTATTGTGCCTTGAGTCGTAGATTTTAGGTTAATTTATGTGACCTGATTTATTTAACGCTTTGGTGGATTGACTGAGTTACAGATCTCCCTTGAATTTACAGTTTTCACTAGGTTTTGTTGTTATTGCGAGGGTTGGAACTTACATTTCTCCCTCTAATTTTGATTGGATTTAGGATTTTGCTGTTTGTGGATAGGAAGTTGATTTAGTTTTCCTATAGCTTATTTTGACACCCCCTCTTTCGTATCGTAGCTATATCTTTATTTTGGGGAAGTTTGTATCTGTAGGCAGGTATAGATGGCTAGTAAACTGTGAAGTGATTGGGTTGCCATTTGAACATGTGAATGCTTTTATGTGTTTTTTGTTTCCCTTTTGTGTGCTGTTAGTCTTTGGTAGTTTGGTGTGTTTTGCGATCTGTTTCATTGTGCTATCTGATCTCTCCTTGTTAGGGGATTCATATTGCCTTTCAGCGGTTTGTTCAGTGCAGCTGAGTTTGATGACTCTTGTTTGTGCAATGAAAGTGGTCTTACTGTTTTTCATGTTTCATGTGAATTTGTGACGCCATGTGGAGCAAGTGCATGTTCATGATCTGTCATAGTATCTTTACCATTGTTTGTTTACGCCTGTGACCTGTCCTTGTGGCACAGCCTTTGGGTAATGGATTGTTGGTTTACAATCCTGGAATCGTTATGATGTTTTTCTGTTAAGAGCTGTTAAAATGCAATATGTAGTTTGGTTGGTTTATTCATGAAATGATCTGGGGGTAAGGTAAAAGTGCATTATTTGTACTGTGAGCTGTTAGCTGGTAATTTCCCATGTTACTACAGTAACCAGGCATTAGCTTACTTTCAATCATCCTAACATTTTTGTCTTTGGTTGGTAGGGGATGAACGAATCAACCCCTGGCATGTTTGAAATAGATAAAAAGAATGCTTTGGCCTTAGCAATTGTTCAACCAGGTAATATATCTCACAAATGAACTTCAGTTATTGTTCAACTCTGAAAAAAGTGGGCAGCCAATGAGCCAACTCTTCTCAAGTAGGAAATAGCCTAGGCTGTGCTAACAATGTTCCCATCACACATAACATTGCTCCATTAGCTAAGATCTGTCTTCCATTAGGATGAATGCAACACATCAATAGAACACACTACTGAGTGATCTAAACAGTTTCCGGTATTTGAGATGCCCTTCCAACATCTCTCTTCTTGCTATGTTATAAGCTTGGGGTGTTGGCATATGTTTAGCTCTACATGGCTTCGTTTACATGTGTCAAAAAATAGTACTTGAATAATTTACGATTTATTCCTGAATCTATAATTTTTAGGCTTTCAAATTTTACTTTGGTCATTGGGGGTCTTCTTGGAGGTTGTATCACTATACTTGATGGCTTTTATTACTTTGCTAACCAAATTTTACTCTTATGACCCTTTAGTCTCTTAAGGATGTGCTGTACGTTGTTAGGTCTGTAATATATTGCAACATTGTACACATCATGGACACTTTGACCGTTTCCTTCTTAAATATAGGACATAAAATTGCTGTTTCACACATTATGATTTAGGATGCTCGACCATTTTTTTTGCAATTGTCTTCTCTTTTAATTGTCTTGTAATTGTATTTATCCTTTGTTTTATTTCAGAGAGATGATCCAGCAGCACGTCATGATCTTCTGGTTGACGTCATCGGTCGAATCCAAAGTGTTTGCCGCAAAATAATGTCCAATAACATCTCTTGACGGACGGCCAGCTAACGGATCATCCGTGCTCGTGCTGGGCACATTATATATCGTATACGGTCGACCTGTTAAGTATTGTGCGCCGACGCGACGCTCGCAGTAGCCCCAACCTATCAGTATACTATACTACAGAATTTTTTAAAATAATATATTTTTTTAAGAAAAATTAAAGAAATAAATAGTCAAAAAAACAATTACAAAATTAGACTTAAATCTCTGAATTGCTCGTCTATAGGGGGTATATGCCATTGAAAAAGTCTCCGCCAATTCAATAGGGGATAAATCTTATTTCTGTCGTCAATTCAGTTGGAGCAACTAAGAGGAGGGAAAATGGATCGTATAATGTGCCTTCGATTATTTAGCGCAAAGTTGGAGAGGCTGTAATTTCATTTTCATTCTTTATTGCGTTGTTGTTGCCGGCTGTTTGTTTTTATCTGAACTAGCGGCATCATTGTGTGGACAGACTCAGGCCTCAATTGACGACGGAGGTCAGTTTTGTAATTTTCTTTATTATTATTTTTTAAAATAAAATATTATTTTTTTAAAAAAAAAAACCTCCTATACACACTAGGACCATTAGGCTCCTATAGTACCATGTCTGTTGTGAGGCAAGTTTGTCTGAACTACTGGTCTGGTATTCATTAGCCCATTAAGGGCCAATTTGCCCAAAAAGCTCGGCCTAGCATGACCCAACTCTTCAAAGTCAGTCGACCAATCTTTTCAAATCGACTATAAAGGCCTATCATCTGCCCATCACCGCGCGAAATATCTCCTCAGAGTCGTCAGAACGACCCCACTGCCGTTTTGGTAGTGGCCAGTATTTTGGAACGTCAGCCATCTCGGCCCATTAAAGTCCACCGTCGTTTAAGCTAGGGGTGGTGATCATTTGGTCAGTTTATTTCGGTTTCCTATATTTCAAAACCAAATTGAAAATAGAAACCGAACCTAATTGACTGAATAATATTTGGGTTAGTTCAATTATTTTATTCGGCTCTACTAATATTATATAGAGTAGTATAATGTGCAATATAATAAAAGAAATACAGTACCATACGTGGTTTCAACCGCTCAACGTTGATTAACAGACACAGATGACAACATAGGACTTTGTATTGAAACACGACAACATATAACTTCGTACTGAAGTTCGCTTATATAAAGCGGCACATTTTCGCGATGGTAGGTATCGTGGCTATTTGGTTGGTTCGGTCTACAAAACTTCGAAGCCACCCGAACACAGACGGATTTTCTTACCGAATAAACCCCATCACACCCAACAATGCCCAATCAAAAGTCCCACTGATACAATGTCAAGAACCTACCAATACAAAAATGTATGGGGTCGATAAATTTTGTTATCCTGTGAAATGAAACAGAAGCACATCATTATCTGAACGGAACAACAAAAGGCCCACAACATTGCCAGGACGCTGGCCAACCTGTGTCATTTGTATGAACTGTTCTTTCCTTCCTGCAATAGGGAGACCAAACAGATTTAGTACCCAAAAAAACTTTATATGGTGTAAACATTCTTCTCAAAAAGCAAAAACATTGGAAATTCGTGATGGCTACCTCATGAATAGTATATGCCTGATTTCCACATATCAGCACCATAAGGATAGGTCAAACACAATTAAGAATGCTGAAGGTAAATAATACACATATATCAGCACCATAAGGATAGGTCAAACAAAATTAAAAATGCTGAAGGTGAATAATCCACATATATCAGCACCATAAGGATAGGTCAAACAAAATTAAGAATGCTGAAGGTAAATATAGTAACAATACTAAGGTATAGATCTTTTCTTAAGTTATAGAATAATAATATATAATTTTTAAAAGTTATAGAATAATAATATATAATTTTTAAAGTGAGACAATCTACGTACATGGTCATTCACCAGTTTTTTGCACATTCAATGGTAAACATTCAATGGGCATGTTTATCTGTCGACAAGTCACCCGCTCAGGATGTAGAATAGGTTCCTAAGCAACATGCCCATGCGTACCAAATGCTCATCTACTTATCTGTATGATTTTCTAAGGCAATGCACCATTTCATGTTGACAGAAGGGTTGGCCAGAAAATAAAGTTGGTTTCGGGCTTCTGGATTAGAAAATACAGTTGGTTCTAGACTTGGTGCATTTGCATGTGTTGTGAACAACTAAACATGATAAGAAAAGAAAAGAAAAATGAAACAGCACGTAAGTCTACATCTTGAAATACAAACCTAGCTTGAAGCAATGGACATAGCTAAATTAAATCATAATTTTCCTGCAACCATTAAAAACATATTATACTGTTCATAGATTTTGACAATAGGCTTAGGTTATATGTCATGCTCAAGGATCCAAAACCTAGTACCAGACCAAATCCCAGTCGGACGCCGTCATCCTGTTACCAGCCAGTAACCGGAAATCCCAGAGAAAAACCGCTCGAAATTCGACTACTAAGATTTGAATTTGGATCTAACCGTCGGGATTTTGATTTTGAATTTAAATTTGAAGAATCCTGGCCGGTATTTTGGATCCCGGTTCCCACCGGGAATTCCAGTAACCGTCGGTTACCGGCCGGTAACCGACGGGATTTTGATCCCTGATCATACTTAAGGGGCAACAATGGAGTCTGAGAAAATATTAATGATCATACTACACAAGATGAAAACACATATAAGATGTCATGTACACTAGCACATACCATAAAATTTGGGGGCCGGGTGCAGGCATGAAACTTCAGAACCCTCGTACCATCTCCAATACGAGAGATGCTTAAACAGGTGCTTAGAAGTGAGAGAGAATGCCACAACACTACGCACCTACTTAAGAACTCGCAAGCATCTCTTCCTGTAGGTAGTCCCAATTTCTCATAAACTCACATTACTATTTACTTTCATATGTTCTTTTTATAGTTTTCATTCATTTTTTTTCAAGCCTCGTCTGAAAGTATTTCAAATTTCTCATAAACTCACATTACTACTTACTTTCGTATGTTCTTTTTATAGTTTTCATTCATTTTTTTTCAAGCCTCGTCTGAAAGTATGTCAACAGTAGATTCACCAGAGAATGCTGCACAATGCAATATGACAAACAGCAGAGCATATATATATGTTCAAGATGGAGGTCAAAATCATAGTTTGTGTTGGCAGAACTTTCGAGTATTGAATAAATGTGTGAATTAACACAGAAAAGTTGATCCTCAAAGGTCCAGAAAGATTGACGTCAGATTTATATATTAACTTTAGGCTTTTTTTATAGCAGAAAGTAAACTAGTAGCAAGGACAGAAATATCATTAAATTAGCAGCTTCAAGAAACAGAATAAATGAGTAATACCTTGATAAAGTCTGAGCAAGTACCCACCTTGTGAGTTTTGTTCAGACGATACCGTGGTGAAAGATATTCACCTTTTCCTACACAGTGCAAGACAATGTTAATAGCTGCCGAGTACTCAGAGAAGTATCGGTGCTTCATAGCTGCCGACCTAGCTATTTGGCAACTATGGTAGTGAGTAATTAAAAAGCAATTTGTAGCACTTTAAAGATGGTCCAAGTCAAGAGTAACGTGGCTCATCAATAGTAATGCAATACTTGTTCAAACCGGAACAATGGAATGCTAGTATGTACTCTGTAGTCCATAGGCCCATTTCTGATAGACATTTTCTCCATCCACAATGTTATAATTCATAATTGGGGGCTTCTCAGAAACTCTGGCAGTGGTACTAACAAATAGAATACAAATCATTATTTTCTAAAAGATTATGGCTCTAAAATAAACAAATGGGCAGCATGCAGCTTTGCATTGTCGGAGCACGTAAATAGTATAACAAATTGCATGTTTGTTCAAGATGTATAGAAATGTACTGAGTTACTACTATTGGTGGATACATGTGACAATGACACATCCAGCTCATGAAGAATACGCTGTATTAGTATGAATCGCTAACAAACATCCAATCTGATGTAGAAAACAGCTCCTATGTATCGCTAATTTAGTATGAATCATGAACCAGAGTTGCATCATCATGCCTTTAAGGACTAGCATCAGCACACGATGTTATCCTAGTACTGGTCACATGTAATCTCCTGGATGAATAATATCATACTCATACGGAGTTATGAACAAAAGTTTACAAGTAAGGTATAAAAAGAGCTCAATGGATATATCTTGATAGGTTAGTCTTAAAGCAATGCTACATATGCAATAATTATAGCTGAGCAGCAGTGCAACATATTACCCACGTACCGTGTATATATATATGCATGAAACAACTTCCTATCCATTATGCACGGTAACCTTGGGATCATATGGTGAATAATTCACAGTACCTGTCAAAGCTGTAAAGTAAACCCAAGTAGGCCACTTCCTGAAACAGGAAAGGACTTCCAATCATGTAGTACCTATTTGAAATCGGCACGTTCCGTGGGGCTTCTCATCTCTAATATCAATTGTTTTCCCTGTTGTAAAAATCAAAAACATAAACGTACATTGGTCAGCAATACTATAATAGCAGACAAATAACAGAAATCACAAAACAAAAAGAAATTTCTAGCAAATGAACTTTGGGCTTTTTAAAAAACTTTCAGGTGGGTTCAGAGGATGCCGATTTTGGGGGTATGCTAGGGATGCATCTAGGTAGATTTTTAAAGCACTATGGTTGTATCAAATAAATGTCTCCTGGTACTTGAACATTTATGTTAATGGCTTCATGGCTGCATTTAATGTTGGACACTTACATTACTAACAGACAGTACACTAAGTCAGCTACACAAAATTCCAACATGAGTCATGCTCCACATAAATAATTCAACTATGATGAGCAAGGTTATTAAGTCGGCAAGTCAACACTACCCTCCTTGTGACTGACTTGCCGACTAGTCGACAGATACTGTTCATATGATATGTAGTATGTACACATGTAGCAGCTAGCAAATTCCTCTGTCCGAGCTCCCACTCCTCTGCCCGAGGCCCACACCTCTGCCCGAGCAAACATGTAGCCCCTCCTCTGCCCGAGCTCCACCTCCACTAGTCGCCTCCCCTCCTCTGCCCAAGCTCCCCCTTCTCCCCACCTCCCCCTCCCGATCTCCAGCAGTGACCCGAGCTCCCCTTCTCCCTCCCCTTCTTCCCACCTGGAGGAAGGGGCATACGGGGATCCGGAGCGCCACGGCCACGACGGGGATGGAGACATGATGGTGGCCAAAGGGCGAGGACGAAGGAGGCTGCGACCATGGATAGAAATACCGGCCGGTAACGCAGTGCGAGCTCGGTGGGGGCCGGGATTTGAAATCCCGGCCGGTTTTTCCGGAGTTTACAAATTCAAATTTCGAATTTCGAATTTCGATTGAATTTTAAGCAAAATTTAACGAAATTCAACCGAGAAAAACGGTTCACGGCCGAACGGGGCGAGGACGCCGCAGAATCGCTGGCCGATCGGTTTTTAAACCCGGCTGCGACAAGCGGATCTCGCCTCAGGGCGAGGACGAAGTCCGGCGGCACGACGGGAGCTGCCTCCGAGGGCGGCGGCGACTGGATCTGGAGCTCTGGAATCGTGCGTGAGCGGTGAGCCCCCGACTGCCCTCCCTCCATGTCGGCGCAAGTCGAGTCGGCACCTCCAGTCGGTCGTTCTCCAGCGACTTGTCGACTAGTCGACGACTTGATAAGCATGATGATGACTGATGAGTGATATGCTGACCTTATTGAAACTTACACACAGACGATTGACTTGAAAACTCTAAACACAAAAACAGTCAGGTAGGTGAAATACCTACCCAGTCTTTCAGCAGTACAAACATACTACCCACTCATTATTTTAGAATTAAATTAAATTTAAAAAGAACTGCTACTACTCCATATTTAATTTCAGTTATTTCCATTACCATTATGTCCCTCGGAGTTATCATGCATTCATGCTTACATAAATATGAGAATGCATCCAAGAATATTAACATGCCATCTCCAGCAAAAGTGCAATTACAATGATAAGAATGAAAATATCAAAATACTTCCCTAATGACTTATAGTAGGGGGGCTTTTGAGCAGTATTGAGCATCCCATTTAAATGTGCCTCACCACATGAACAATGATGTCTAGTTAATGCAATTCAAAATATAAGCAAGTAACTAGTGCAAACCCTATCAAGTGATGCCACATGGTAATTAGACATTAACTCATGATACCCCACCAACACAGAAGCATATGACCCTAACTCTTGTCCAAAATAGCCTGCAAAGGTGCCCAATGCAGCCTGCAGAAATGGCACTGTTTGCAATCTAAACCCTACTCACCATAAGGCAGGACTAAACCTTATCTGGAGAATTACTTGTACGTTCTAAACCTAGGTACCCATCAAATGGGGATATAAGCAACAAAACCAGACTCATGTGTACGTTCAAACCTCATGTGGATTCACCAGAGAATGCTGCATTATGCAAAATGAAACTCAGCAGATATCATCACATTGGATAAGGAGTGGAGCCAGCAAAGTATATGTTCAGGATGGTGGTAAAAGTGAAGTATGTGTTAGTTGAGCTTTTGAGAATTGCAGAGTAAATGTGTGACTTAACACAGAAAGGTTGGTCTTCTAAGCTACAGAAAGGTTGGTGTAAAAAATTATAGATATAAACTTTAGGCTCTTTTATAGCATAAAGTAAACTAGTTGTAACGACAGGAATATCATTAAATTATTAGCTTCAAGAAGATAAAGCCTGAGCAAGTACCCACCCTATTCACCTTGTGAGCTTTTGTTCACGAGATCCGCAATGAAAGAAAATCACCTTTTCCTACATGTTGCAAGACAATGTTAATGGCTGCCAAACCAATGGAGGTAACAGCAAAATCCAAAAGGTATTTACAGGCATTGTTGTCAAGACGTCGCCTAGTCGTCGCCTAATCAGCGATTAATAGTCCAGTCGGCCAGGGATCACGACCAGGGACCAACGACTCGGCTAGTTTGTCTAGTCGCGTGACTTGTCGACTAGCTCCGACTAGTCGGGCGACTAGCAGGGCCAAGGCCCACTGTCAGGAGGAGGGTATAGACCAGCAGTGTTGAGTCATGGGGCAGCAGACACTCGAGAAGAAACAAAGATAGAGAGGTGGCGGAAGAACCCTAGCCACCTAGCCCGCGGATCCACGGCCGCCACCTCCTCCTGCTCTTCCGGTCGCCGCTCCTCCTCCTCCGCCTCCTGACGGGCTGCCTCCTCCAATCCTCCTGCTCTGCCGCCTCCTGCCCTGTGTCTGCCGACGCGTTGCCTCCTCCTGCTCTGCTGCCTCCCGGTCGCCGCCTGCTCCTCCTCTGCCGGTCGCCGGCCCTTGTCCTCCTCCCGAGTCCCGATACATCTCCTGGTAAGTAGCACTTCCCCCTCCCCTCCCCTCCCCTTTTTCTCCCCTCCCCTCATCATCTCCTTTTGTAGATCTAGGCATCTAGCAAGTAGTAGAGTACTAGCTCACTTGCTCTGTTTCTTCGCCTCCTCTATTTGTGCTTTGTTTTAGTAGCAGCAGGCAGCAGCAAGTAGACTCAGCAGCAGTATTTGATCTGTACACTCCACACTTCATCTAGTTCAGTTCTTTAAAGTCACTACACTTCATCTCTATGATGATCATAGTTATTAAGGCGGTAAGGCGACCCACCCCTCTCACATTTTTAAACGCTAAGGCGCGAGGGGAGGCGACACCTTACACACATCCTAAGGCGCTAAGGTGGCAAATAAAATGAGTATTTTGGCAGCATATATGTTACATGCTAATTGCCTAGTTGAGTAATTGCTACAGTGCTAATTCCTAATTGCACACTGCACTGCTACTACTAATACTAATTTGTAATTATTGTTCATGTGATGCACACAGCACACACACAACCAGCACACACACCACAACAAACCAAACAACCACAACACACCAAACAACCACACACAGCCATCACACGCACACCACACCACAGCCACACACAACCATAACAAACACACCACACCACAGCCACGACAGGGAGAACGAGAGGGAGCAGAGGAGGGTGATGGCGACGGGGAGGGTTGGAGGCGACGGGGACAGGGACGGGGAGCTGGGGAGGAGCCACGCGACCCTGCCTTCTCTCCCGTCCGAAGTTTCCGTACCCTCGCCCTCTCCCGTCCTCTTCCCCTTCCCCTTCCCCTTCCCTCACCCTCTCCCATCCTTTTCCCCTTCCCAACCCCGGCGGGGCAGATCCGGAGCAACCGAGCAAGCTTTGGGCGGAGAAAGACACCCACGGGCGGCAGAGTACCCCAGCGGCGCAGATCCGAAGACAAGACAACACCCACGGGTGGCGGAGTACCACGATGGCGCAGATCCAGAGACAAGACGGCGGCGGCGCCGAGTGGTGAAGACGAGGTCGCACTTCGGTGTCCGATCCAACGCGGCTCCTGGCGAAGGAGGATCCACGACCGGTGCAGATCGTGCGGGGAGGCACCTTGTCGACTAATTTCAAGATCCAGGTGAGCTCCCGGCTCCTCTCCTCTCCTTCTACCTCCCTCTCCACCAAAGGCTCCGAGCAGAGGATGCAAGGCGGGGGCGACACAAGGCGGGGCGACGCCTTGACACCCCGGGACCGCCTTAAGCGTCGCCTTAATAAGCATGATGATGATGATGATGTCATATTTAATCCTTATGCTATGTACATGGTTATTAAGGCAATAAGGCGATGCGAGGTGACCCACCCCCTCACACCTTTTAAGCGCTAAGGCGCGAGGCAAGGCGACGCCTTACACACATCCTAAGGCGCTAAGGCATCAGTTCAAGCAAGCAGGATGAACACAGAATAGCAAGCATCAGTCCAAGCTTATGTATATGTTACGTGTGTGTATGTATATGTGTAAAGTGTAATTATGTAAGAAGAGATGCCACATGTATGTATGTATGTATGTATGTATGTATATGTGTAATTATGTAAGAAGAGATGTTACTTTGGTGGCTTGGTGATGCAAATATATTTGAAGACTTGATGTAATGACCTTTACAATCATAATTGCTAACATGCTACTTGCTAATTGCTTAATTGAGTAATTGCTACAATGCTAAGTCCTAATTGCCAGTCTGTCACTGATACTATTATTTATTAATCACACTGCCACTGCTACTTACAGTGCTACTAATAATACTAATTAGTAATGACTAAATCGCATTGTTCCATGGCCACTGCTGCTACTAATTAGTAATTACTAAATCGGCAAATCGCACAGGGCTTCTACTTCTACAGTTCTACTAGTACTACACTACTAGTCTACTACTAAATCGGCATCGGCATCGCACTGGCAATTGGGCTACTAGTACTACTGCGCACAAGTCACAAGAGCAAAGCAGAGAGGAGGCAAGGCACAGAGAGAAGGCGAGGCACAGAGAGCCAGGGGGAGAGACTCTAGAGGGAGAGAGGGCCAGAGGGAGGCGAGGGCCAGAGGGAGGCAAGCAGAGGTTGAGCACTGAGGACCAGGGGGAGGCGGATGACCTGGGGGGCAACTGGACGAGATGCGGCGACGGGGAGCCGGGGAGGAGCTGCGCGACGGCGACGGGGAACCGGGAGGAGGAGCCGCACGACGGGGAACCGCAGGGAGGAGGTGCCGAGGCGGGGCGCGACGGGGAACCACCGAACCAGAGGCGGCGACGGCGCGTGACGGACACCATAGGCATGCACGGCAAGGCGGGGCGACGCCTTGACCCAAGGCAGCGCCTTACCGCTTAGGTGATGCCTAAGCGGCACCTTAATAACCATGGCTATGTATGTGTCCAATATAGTCTAGTTACTCTAGTACATTGAATGCATAGTCCAGCCATGCCATATTGCCATGTTTGTTGCCCGGCCACAGACTAGTCCCGACTAGTCGCCCAAGTCGACAAGTTGGTCCTAAGGCGACTCGACTCAACTTTACGACTTAATAACCGTGTTTATAGGTATTTAGCATCTATGGTGCAAACATCTGGAAGTCGAGTAATTAAAAAGCAATGGTAGAACTTGATTTAAAAGGTATAAAAACGGTGCAAATCAACAGTGGTATTGAGTTGCATAATATATTAATATGGCATAGTAATGTGATACTTGTTCAAAAGGAACAGAACGCTAGTCTGTAGTCCATAGCCACATCTTAAATAAACATTTTCTCCATCCATAATGTCATAGTTAAGGAAAGAGGCTTCTCACATACTATGGCAGTACTAACAAATAGCATACAATTCACTATTTCCTAAAAGCATAAGAAAAGTTCGAGGCAATCTAAATTCTAAAGTTAAAAAAAGGGTCAGCTTTGCATTGTTGGAGCATGTAAATACTATAACAAATTGAGTGTTTGTTCATGGTGTATAGAATGTAGTGAATGTAGTAAATGTTGGTGGATCAATGAGACAATGACAAATCAAGCTCACAAAGAATACGTTGTATTAGTTTATCAAATATCCAACCTACACAGGACTGAGTGTGCAACGTTTGGAAAAGAAATAATTCAGAAAATTGTAGAAAACATCTCCTATGTATCGCTAATTTAGTATGAATCATGAACCAGAGTTGCATAATCATGCCTTTAAGCAGTAGCATCAACACGCTGTGTTATCCTAATAGTGTTCACATGTAATCTCCTGATGAATAATAGCATACTCGTATGAACAAAATTTACAAGTAAGGTATAAAAAATGCTCAATGGATATATCTTTATAGGTCAGTTTAAAGCAATGTTATATATGCAAGTATATTGAAAAACTAATTAAATCAAGCAATAATTATAACTGAGCTGCAGCAAAACATAGTACTCATTCTACCCTATATATGCATGAAACGATTTCCTATCCATTATGCAGGGTAACCTTGGGGTCATGTGGTCAAAAAATCACAGTACCTATCAAAGCTGCATCACTATATCATGGGATGAGTCCAGCAGACAAATAACAGATATCATAACCAAAAATAAATTTCTAGCAACTAAACATTTGTAAATTCTACAAACGCTTCAGGTTTTTTATATATTAAAAAAAACTTTGAGCTGGGTTCAGAGGATGCTGATTTTGGGGGTATGCCAGGGATGCAACTAGCTAGATTTTTTAAGTAATATGGTTAAACATTTATCATTTATGTTAATTGCTTCATGGCTGCACTTAATGTTGGGCACTTACATTAGTAACAGACAATACACTAAGCCTGCTAGGCTGCTACATAAAAATTTAATCATGGAGTCATGCTCCACATAAATAATTCAAACATGATAAGGAATGGCATGCTAACATTACTGACACTTACACACAGAAGATTAACTTTAAAACTTTAAACATAGAAATGATCTAGTTGGCTAAATACCTACCCAGTCCTTCACTAGTATAAACATGCTGCCCACTTGTTATCTTAAAAATTAAATCAAATTTAAAGAGAACTTCTCCACATTTTATTTTGGTGCTACATCACCGTGGTCTCTAATCAGTTATTTTCTTTACCATTTTGTCCCTCAGAATTATTATGCTTACATAAATAAGAGAATGCATCTAGGAAGGTTAATATACCATCTCCTGCGAAAGCGCGGTAACAACGACAAGAATGAAAATACATCCAGAATGACCTATAGTAGGTGGACTTTGGGACAGTATTGAACATCCCATTTAAATGTGCCTCGCCACATGAAAAATGATGTTTAGTTACTGCAATTCAAATATAAGTAAGCAACAGGTGCAAACCCTATCAACTGATGCCACATAGTAAGTAGACATTAACTCACGATATCCCACCAACACAGAAGCATATGACCCTAACTCTTGTCCAAAATAGCCTGCAAAGGTGCCCCATGTAGCCTGCAGAAATGGCACTGTTTGCAATCTAAACCCTACTCACCGTAAGGCTGGACTAAACCTTACCTGGAGAATTCTAAACCTAGGTAACCATCAATTGGAGATATAAGAAACAAATCCAAACCCTATTACCCCATGATTCGGACACACTACGAGTGGTGACATGCACGAAAGCTGAGCAAAAACCCTACATCTACCCTACACAACGAATTCAACCAACCCTAGATCTCTCAAGCTCGTAAGCCATGGATCGAAAACCTATAAGCAGAAAAGCGAAACCATACCCTAAACCTAGGGCAATCCGTGGGAGACCATGAAGGGGGTGAGGGGAGAGGTGGTAGAGATCGTTTCCTTACCGATTCGGCGCCATGATTGGATGCTTCTCGGGCGAAGGCCAGCGGCGTCACGCCATCGCGCCGCCGCCGGAGCCTGGAGGAGCGTCGGATTCGTGCCAGAACCGAGCCTAAATTTCTCTTCGTGGAGTCGAGGAGGAGGAGGAGGAGGAGGCCGTGACAGGGTTTGGGGATTTGGGGGGCGAGCGAGCGCGAGACGGCGACAGAGATGACGAACGAACAGAGAGACGGGGAGAAGGGAAGAGTGAGCGCGTACGGCTGAGTGATGTGCTTTTCAACTGACAGTGGGCCGCCTCGTTGGGCCCTTCAAGCTGACACCCATCTCGGCCCATTTACTTCCACACAGCTTGGTGGGAGTTACTAACTTTGTTATTTTTTCGATTTACATTTTGTCTTTGTCTAATCAAAGTTAAAGTGAATCGAGTAAAATTGTTAATGATAAACTAGCTGCATGCCCGTAATTTGTTAGTGATAATAAAAAAATATTATTTTACTCTAGCACATCTATATCATTGGGATCGGGTTGCCCGTGCTTTGTTGCTGATAAAAAATATTATATTACTCTAGCACATCTATATCATCAAGCTCCAGAGCGTCGGCTCTACCCTGCCTCCGCTCTTGGTCAAGCTCTGACCTGGATGGTGTCGTGCCTCTAACGTGCTCGACCTACACACTGCCTCCGCAATTGGTCGAGCTCTAATCAGGATGTTGTCAAGCCTATGATGATGACGTGTCTGATCTACGCCATGCCATCGGCTCTCTGTTGTATTTGAGTTAATTTATTTGTTGGGATATGGTTTTTCTTGTTTTTTTATTATAGATTTTTTTAGGGATGTATAATTTGTTTGTTAGAAAGGTCTTTATTTTTTTTAATAGATATTTTAGGAAAGTGGCAAGGAAGATGGAAGGGGAGACAATGTACCATTACTCATCAACTCCTCTTTTTAAAAATAGTAAAGTTTCGTTTTATTTTTCATGAAAGCCGCTCCTTCTTTTCCCACTTTTTTTCTGGCGTGAAATGAAGTGAAGCTAAGTAATAACGTCATATATATTTCTGTAGGTGGTCAACGACACATTCATTGAACTCAAGGTCAACCTTCTCGGCCGCCTAAATGGTCTGGTGAACAAAGTGACGTCTCTTGATATATTGGCAGGGTTATCATCATCACAAGAGTTGAGAAACGTTCCCAACCTGCTCTTCTAGACAGTTGACTTGGATTATAGCCTTTATGTCCCGGCGGTCTGGCCATGTATGGTTTGCAAAATTGTAACTATGATGTAGACCTATTTTGACTCTGAATTCATTATAATTTTTTGACTTTGTGGTATCTGTACAGTTGATAGCAATCACATCATCCTACATTGCACGGTATATGGAGGGAGGTGAAGCCAAATTTTCTTTCTCGGCTCAAAGACGGCTCGGACCGCTGGCGCAATAGCTCAAGACCTGGGATCAAAAGTGAAAATACCCAAAATGTTTAAAAATAAATAAAATTTGTTTGAGTTAATTTGGATTTCTTGCCAAATTCAAAAAATTACATACAAAATCTGCTTTCCTCTTTTGGAATTCCGCCTTCTCTAACCAAATACGCTTTTTCTCTTATTCGCTTCTCCACTGTTCTTCTTTTTCCTCAGGTCGCGCGCTTCGCTCACACCGCACCGCCTTCAATCTCTTCCACTGCCTTCTTTCGTGCCCGTACCCTCCACCTCACCTCACTACCTGCTTTCCCCCTTTCCCGGTGCCGATTGTGCGCAACCGCACACGCCTCCCTCCACGCCAAGCCCGCTGTCACCGCCTTTCTGTTGCCATCGTCTCTCCGCGCGTATAAAGCCTGAGCCGCGACACCATATTCCTCTTCATCCTCTCCTCATCCCCATGGCACCACTATTTCTTCCCCATCATCAGTCATCTTCTCAAATCGCCATTGTCCCCCCTTCGGTGAGACGCCACCCAATTCCCCTCATCCCTCCTCACTCCTTCTCAATTGAGCCCACCCATAGCATCCCCTGGCCATCAATTCTAGCACATTTTAAAGAATATGCTCTGTAATTTACTAAGACAACCTCAAAGCTTATGTTAATACTAAAATACAATTCTAGTCAAACAATTATGCACAAGTAAATTGCTATAAATATAAATATAGAAATAATAAAGACAAGATAAAACCACAATAAAGACAAGTGAAGTTTTTTCTGTAGTACCAATACTTGTCGGTCTTCACTTATCCACGTTGAGGTAAGTCCAAACGAATTGGACCGGCTCCACGAATTAAGCCTCAACACCTCGATTCCACTAATTGTTGCTCTTCCTCCTCTCTAGAGATGATGAGCACACAACCACTTCGCAATTGTTGTCAGGTCACTTCACAATCTTATTTGAAGAGATCACCGCGTAAACTCTTCTCCAAGCCGTCTAAGTGCCAGCAAGCACCAAGAGTAATAAATCATACCTTTTGCTTGAAGAAAACAAGTGCTAAAAGGATCAACCAATGATGCAATGCACTTGAATGCTCTCAATTGCCTCAAAATGAGAAATATGAGCAAATAGGTAGTAGAGAGTACACTAGGGGCTCAAATGTATTCAATGAGGTCTAAGGTTCTGGGCTTGGTGCAGATGATGAGGTATTTATATCCTCCTAACAATAAAACTAGCCGTTTGAAGTTGATCTCGGGGAAAAAAAATCAGCAGATGCGGTAGTAATGTTGTACAAACCTGGTACTACTGCACTCTTTGTTCAACGGTCGGAATGAGTGCATTAAATGGTTCTAAACTAGTCGTTATATAAAGGTGTGGTACTGCCACACTCACAAGGTCTGGTACTACAGCACGACGGTAATACTGTTCGGCTCAAATGGTACTACCGATTTTCAGAGGATAAAAGAATCCCAACAATACACTCTCTTGAAATTACGCACCACCATGTAAATATCGGTCCTACCATACTACGGTAGTACCACTTGCAAAGATACAGTCATAATGTTCTTCAAGGAGAGAAAACTTCTAAAAATATACTCTCTAGAAAATACATACCGCCAACTAGAATTTGGTCCTACCGCTCTGATGTAGTACCGCTTATCAATTGCGATCATACCGATTTTACTGATCTGTTTCCAGATGCAATGCATGATTTTGGTTGATCAAAATGATACAAAATAAATTCTCAGGCTACTAGTCATGATCGCTCTTTATAGTGTGGCATTTAGCCTACAAACTTGGTCTTTTCTCCAACCACCGAGACCAGTAAAAACTATAAAAGTATCCTTATGCTATCTATTACCTTTGTCTTGTATCATGTCAATCTTTACATCATCTTTGTATTGCCATTTTCATATCATCATTCAAACTCTGGGACTAAACCTTTAGAACAACTTAGCACACATGTTAGTCCTATAACATATTGTCATTATTAATTACTAATATTTTTTTAGGGGTCTAGATGCTTTCACATGTAGTTAAATAGCTTTCTTGTGCGACTTGTTGAGTACATTGTTTACTCAATCTTGCTAAATTTTTTATATCAGAATGTGTATCAGAAGATTGAAGGACCGCACTCAAGCTTTTCTGTAGAGGCTATTTGGTTTTTCTGAATGTAAGTTAAAGCTAGGGCTTTAGATGGGCATTTTGTTGCTACAAAATAGCCGTTATGGCATAATTAAATCAAATTAATGTTTCTTAAATGTTCGTAAGTAGGTTTGGTGCTATTCCAGTTTGCAATCGAAATCCTAAGTGATTGCACAAATCAGGTACACAATCTATACATGCATGTTTACCTATGGCCGTGTTCGACCTAAGAACAGTCTGACCTCGAGATGTGGCCCATGGCTGACTCTGCCCCTGCTCTTAGATATGGAGGAAATGGATCAATGGAGACATCTCCAGCAGAAGATGTTGGTCGGCAAAATCTCGATTGGTCACCGCCAATGAAATAGGTAGCCTACGGACGATGTCCTCGTTTGCTCCGAACGTTCTTATTATCATAGCATCTCTCGGGCCATAAGCACGTGATTTTGATGCAATCAAACTCTCACAAGTTCGACGATACTAGCTGCACATATGCCTCGAGCCGCGGTTTAATAAGGATTTCAGATCCCAACTTGTAAAACGTCGTGTGATCGATCGCCATTCCCCGTAGAAAAAGAGGCGTGCCATGCGTGCAGAAGCAATAAGGGAAGAGCGTGAAGTGCAGATATATATGCAACTTCACTTGCCCATAAAGCTAACCGGCCAAACTAAGCAGCAAGATAGTCGATAACTCTTACTGTATATGACTTACATCTGCGTGGCCAATTACTTGACCACACGGCGAAAATTGAAAAGCAAATGAAATTCTTGACATCGATTAGACCCAAGTGTCGCCAATCCTATTGGTTGGCGTCGCGGTCTCCACCGGCGAGAGCTGTACTTGGCTGGTTACTCGAAGAGAAAGGGAGAGGAAGCGATGGGAAAAGAAAAGGCGAGGGGTAGACGAGGCAACATCTGACAGAAGCAATATGAAGTTTTAAGGGGAACTGGATCCTTGCATTACTGTAAAGTTTGTTGTATGAATAGTAGCCTGTAATGATTATAGCTATTTTACTGTATCAACATGGTAGATAGCAGTCTTAACTTTGTTTTTTTTTAATTGGAAGGTGAAGATTTCTCTTTGTTTTTTATATTGAAAGGTGAAGATTTATATCTGATGCTATGCACTGTATATCTCTAAATTAAAACCTTCGGGTGCAGAGAATCCCTTTACCATAAAGGGGTTGGTCAGAGGGTAAGCTAACGCGCGCGCGAGGACGAGAACACGTGTACTAATGTCGCCACCACGCGGCAAAAACAACGATTTTCCTCTCCTTCCCACCCGCCGAACTCAGAAAGTCAGAAGTCGGAACCTGTTCTCGTTTCTCCTTCCCTTCTCAACTGCTTCTTGCTTCCAGGCTCCAGCTGCTGCAATTCTGCTCCAAGGCCAGCGATCTTCTCTTCCCCGCGGGTCAAGTCGACAACTCTTTTTTTAATCAGGTTTGTTGATCTGAGAATTGCCGTGGCTCAGTTTGGGAAAGGTTTGATCGATGTGAAGTGGGTGTTTTGCGGTCGATATCTACGGTATTTTTCAAGAGGCTGCGCCAAGAGCCAGCTTGCTTTCCCTTTTGTTGGTGTTTCTGGCGCTTCTTTGTCTTCTCATTTCAGATATTTTCTTATTGGAGATGTTGCTGAAGTGAGTAGTCTGATCGAAAATTCGCTTAGCTCAAGTTGGCATCTTTTATTGGTTCCCCATTTTCCCTTTGTTGTGGGGACTCGCCACTTGGGATTAGCAATTAGAATGGTTGATTCTTGATTTATGAACGCTCAGTTGATCTGAAAACTTAGTGCGTTTATTCTTGTCGCGTTCATTTGAATCCATTTGTGCTATTTATCTCTAGTTATTTCTGGACTAAATTTTGTCTTGTCAAGAATTAGTATGCCCTAACTGGAATAAGTTAGAATAGACCTTAGCAACTCCAGCAACTGCTCTTGTTTTTGCTGTTTTTTTTTTGGGGGTGTTTGTTCCATCGGTTGATAATCTACCTCCGCCACCTCTCCCCAATTTGAATTATTTTGAGTTTTTCTCTCTGGTCTTGTTGCCGTTTTTTAGGATTTTGTTGGAGATACGTTTCTCTCTTCTATGTAGGTTGCTTCGGTCCGGAATTTTTGGTGGGGATTTGTTTTGTCATGTTCAGCTTATTTATAGCTCATCTTGATCGCCCCATTTCTTCTCAGAAGTTTACAATTTTTTCCGGAATTCATTTGCTGAACACTGCTTCGTGATCTCCTAGGAGTAGTCTCGGATGTTCCTATCTTTTCTTGCCTAGGTTGTCGAGACAAGCTTGTTTTGGTGAGCGTGCTTTGCTTTTATCAGCCCAATTTTGTTGCCTCCTTTCGGTGTTGCATTCATTAATTTCTTTTAGTTCTGAAGCAACAATCTTTGATCTATCCGATACCTTCTTCTTCATACAACTCGTTTCGTGTCTGTTTAAAGGACTTGTGTGATAGGAGAGGGTTTGAGGGGATTTTTTTTTGTTTATTTCTGATTTGGTTTTTTTGTTCGAGAATAGTTCATTTCTGATTTAGTTAAACAGCATACTGCGGTGAATCATAAGGATATTGTGCATTGAACAACGCTGCTATTTGCTGGTTTACCACTGACCCGTATGTGTCATTTTTGGCTCTTCTTTGCAGCTCAATAAAGCCGATTAGGAGCCCTCTGGGTTACGGAGAATGGCAGGCGGTGGCACTAGCATCAGGAAGTATGTTGGGGCCCTCAAGGATTCGACAACCGTTAGCATAGCAAAAGTAAACAGCGATTATAAGGTAACAATGATCATCATTTTAATCTTCAGTTTTAAGGCCCTCTCCGTCTTGCATTGGTGGTGTTAAGCTTTCCCTGTAACCAAAAAAAATGTTCTCATCTTGTTATTCGCTCTTTGTAACAGGAACTGGACATTGCTATTGTGAAGGCCACAAACCATGTTGAGAATCCAGCAAAGGAGAAGTACATAAGAGGTGGTGACTCGTGCTTCTCTGAACAAGAACAGAATTTTTCTATTTTTTTCTATTTTCCACCATGTTTCTGCTCATGTACTTCCTGTTTGCAGATATTTTTCACCATCTTTCTGCTGGAAGGCCTCGGGCAGATGTAGCCTACTGCATCCGTGCCCTTGCTAGACGTCTTTCAAAGACACGCAACTGGGCGGTATGTCCACTATACATTTTCTGATGTTCATGTATAAATAGGCTTGTTAATTTTTATGCCCGCTTTAAGTGAGTGGATGGAATCTGCCCATATGATCATTATTTCCAAGAGGAGGGTATCTTGTTGATGCAAAATCATTGAAAAAACCCATGTACAGTTGCTCACTTCCCAGTTTCCACCAGCTCTTCTGTGTTAAGATAGACCAATGAGCTGATCCATTTGTGCAATTCTCCAAGCCACCTTTTTTCTGTTGAGGTCTGCGTGCCCCCAAACTAAAGAATCAAATGGTTGCTTCTATCAGTTTATCTGTAGCATCTATTTACTCAGCAGTTCTTGGAAAATATTATCTACCTATGTCAGCACCGCTTGACATTTTGTTGTCCTGGCACATTATTTGTCTATTGTACTTGCTTCTGTTGATAAAATTTTTCAGGGTGATGCCTAATAACCAAAGCAACATGGTACTTATGATTTATGAACTTCTTTTTCTTATTTCTTCTTCAGGTTGCACTGAAGACATTGATCATCATACACCGTGCTCTTCGGGAGGTTGATCCCACTTTCCGTGAAGAGCTTATTAGTTATGGGGGATCTGGTACCCATATGCTCCATATGTCCTACTTTAAGGATGATTCTAGTCCAGAAGGTACTAGTTGCTAACTTCACCCTGGTCCTGAATCTTTTTCCTGGGCCTGGTCCTGAATCTAGTATTGGAAAATTATCATGACCCCTTGTTCTCTGTGCAGCTTGGGATTACTCTGCATGGGTGCGCAATTATGCTTTATTTTTAGAGGAGAGACTTGAATCTTTCCGCGTACTGCAATATGACGTTGAAACAGATCCATTGGTACGTAATCTAATGCAAGTTACATTGGATTGCCCCCTCCTTTATGTTGGAATATGCAACTTGTATTCAATATGAGGCCAATGGGCCAATATATATACACAATGAGATTACAGATAAGGAAACCAAATCAAATCATATCTCTAACTATATCTCTAACTATATCTCTAACACCCCCCCTCAAACTCATGGTGGATCAACAACACTGAGTTTGGAGAGGTAGAAGCCGTGCTGTGCTCGAGTCTGAGCCTTCGTGAAGAAATCCGCTATCTGAAGCTCTGAAGGCACATACTGAAGAGCAATCACCTGATCATGCACACAAGACCTCATGAAGGAAGCATCAACACCAATATGCTTGGTGAGCTCATGCTTCCGCGGTCACGCACATCTTGATAGCACTGCATTGTCGACAAGAGAGGAGTCGGTGTAATGTGAAACACCAAAATCCTCAAGTAACCACCGTAGCCAAGTAATCTCTGCATCAAGAGAGCCATAGCTCGCAACTCACCTCTGACTCGAGCGGGACAACTGCGATCTGTTTCTTCGTCTTCCGGGCAATAAGCGAACCACCAAGAAAAACACGAAGTGAGAGATGGATCGCGATCGGAGGATCACGCCCAAGTAGCATCCGAATAAGCTGAAGTCAGAACGCAGTGGAGTGTGGAAAGAAGAGACGGCGAGAGATAGTCCCACGAAGGTATCGCAGAACTCGAAGAAGATGGCTGTAGTGGACCTGAGTGGGAGCAGAAACAAACTGACTCAGAATATGAACTGGATAAGTGATATCCGGACGAGAAACAACAAGGTAGACAAGACTCCCAACAAGATGGCGATAGCGAGTCGGATCAGAAAGAGGCTCGCCATCGAGGGTCGGAGGTGAACATTGAGCTCCATAGGAGTCTCAACAGACATTGATCGATGAGGAGGCGCGATCAAGAAGATCTGAATATACTTCTCTTGGGACATAAAGAAACCATCCGGAGTGGAAGTAACCTCAATCCCAAGGAAGTAACGAAGAGGACCAAGATCGACATAAGGGCGCTCACTAAGACGAGCCTTGACAAAGGCAATGTACTCGAGAATCATCTCCGTAATGATCATATCATCAACATAGAAGAAGAAGAGTCCGACCACGAGACGAAGTGTGGACAAAGAGCGCAGGATCATGATCACTTGCTGAAAAACCAGCAGCAGTGACCACAGAGGAAAAACGCTCAAACCAGGCACGAGGGGCTTGCTTAAGGCCATAGAGAGAGCGACGAAGGCGGCAGACCATGCCCTCAGGAACAGAATACCCAGGTGGCGGATGCATGTAGACCTCCTCACGCAACTCACCATTAAGAAAGGCATTCTTGACATCAAGTTGAGAAACAGACCAGTGGCGAACAGACGCCACCGAAAGAAGAGTGCGGACAGTGGTCATGTGGGCCACAGGAGCAAAAGTCTCGTCGTAGTCACGACCATGCTCCTGCTGGAAGCCACGAGCAACGAGACGCGCCTTATAACGCTCAAGAGAGCCATCAGAACGAGTCTTAATCTTATAGACCCACTTACATGTGATGGGACGAGAGTGAGATGGAAAAGGAACAAGATCCCAAGTACCAGTACGCTCGAGGGCAGCAATCTCCTCGGCATGGCATTGCCACTCAGGATGAGTAACAGCATCCCGGTAGGAGGCAGGCTCACAAGTAGCTGCGCCAGCAAAAGCAAAACGGGCAGGAGGCCGAATCGACTGGCGATCGCGGAGAGCGTAGCGAGGAGAAGACGGCCCATCAGGGGAAGATGAAGCATCCGAAGAAGATGAAACATCAGGAGAAGTGGGCTCATCTGGAAGATCCTCAATACGAGGTCGACGAGTGTAGACAAGTGTAGTGGGGGGAGCCTGAGGAGCCACAGGAGACGAGACAGGCGGCGACAATGGCGGAGAGGCCACAGGAGAAATATGTGGAGACGAGATAGGTGTATCTGGAAAGGTCAAAAAAGACAGAGACTCCACAGAGGAAGTCGAAGGAGAGACAGGACGTGGGTAGAAGGGCCGAGACTCGTCGAAAGTCACATCCCGAGAAAGCCGCATCCGTCGACCAACAGGATCCCAGCACCGATAGCCCTTGTGCTCGTGATCTGTAACCCGTAAAGACACACTCAATGGGTGGCGATCGGTTTAGTGCGTTCTCGAGGAGCGAGGAGAACGTAGCAAACGCAGCCAAACAGACGAAGGGCAGAGTAGTCAGGAAGGAGACCACAGAGACGCTCAATAGGGATTGCACCCTGAAGAGCAGAAGAAGGCTGGATGTTGACGAGATAGGTAGCAGTGGAAACAGCCTCCGCCCAAAAGTGAGGTGGAATAGAGGCAGCAATCATCAGTGCACGAGCCGACTCAAGGAGGTGACGATGCTTGCGCTCAGCAACACCATTCTGAGCATGAGCACCAGGACAAGAGGCGAAGCGAGAGTGCCACCGCTCAAAGAAGGAAAGCGCGCAGTGATGAGAGAGGTACTCGCCGCGCCAGTAGTCGGCCACGAAAAACACGAATAGGAGTAGAGAACTGTGTGTGAACCATAGTGGCAAACTGTTTATAGATAGACAAGACCTCACTACGAGAAGACATGAAATATATCCAAGTGTAGCGAGAGAAATCATCTATAAATATGATATAGTATCGATGACCCCCTTTCGAAACGAAGGGAGTCGGACCCCAAACATCTGAATGAACAAGATCAAAAGGACGTTGAGACACTGACTCACTATGAGGATAAGGAAGCTGAAGCTGTTTGCCTAACTTACAGCCCTGACAATGAAGAGACACGTCTCTGAGGCGGACCCGAAGACCACGACGAACTAAAGGCGACGGACGAGAGCCACACGGATGGCCAAGACGGTGATGCCATTGTTGGAAAGAGCCGGTAGATGGAGTGGCGAGGCGGAGAGGCGGCGGCGACGGTGGCGGCGGAAGGAAGGTGAAGCCGATCAAGCTCCCGAGACGCTGTGAGTCAAGGCGCCGAGGGCGGAACCAACCGAGCTCGTGTGGCGGTCTGAACACAACAAGAGTCGAGTCGAGAATGATCCGATAACCAAGGTCGATGTCATCCGGCAGAAAGAAGAAGTGCATGGTTAGGCGAGGAACATGAGCAATGAAGGAACATGAAAAGATGAGTTGCTAAGAGGTCCTCGACCGAGAGACGAAAGAGAGGTACCATCGGCAGTAAGAACACCGCGGGGAATCAAGAGGTGTAACAAAAGATAGAGTGGAAGAATCGGAAGTCATGTGGAAGGATGCTCGGAATCAAGGATCCACGGGAGGTACACATGCGTGTAGGAGGTGGTTTCTCGGTGCAGAAGAGTCGATCGCGAACTCGCAGAACTGTCGAGGAAGAACACAGGCGGCAAGCGATCGTCAAGTCGGCTATCTCCGCTCGATGAGAGAAAATGCGGAAGTAGTCGATGAGCGTCGTTGTAGAAATACCGGTGCAGTGCTAGGAGAAGAACGGCGTGAAATATGCCGCATTGTTTCTTGTAGCACCGAGACTCAATGTGGCCGATCTTGTCGCGATAGGAGCGGCGAGGACGACCACCGCCAGATGGAGGGCGGCCACCACCACCTGTGGCAGCCGCTGGAGGAGGCAGCAGTACTGAAGCGTGAAGTAGTCGGTGTAGCAGTGTGCGGGCGGCGAGCACGGAGGGGAGTGGCATCAGACCAGCACCACTCAGACGAGTCTCCTCTGCACGTATCTCGGTAAGGGCCTCCAGAAGAGTGACGAGGTGGCGTGCAAGTAGGCGGGCACGCCTCTGCCGAACTTCGGGGCGGCGAGTAAGGAACTCGTAGACACGCTGAAACTCAGTCAAGACGAGACGATAGCGGCATGAACAGAGGCGGCGGCCGGCGGTGCGAAGAGAGTCCGATTGGCGCTTGATGCAGAACTCTGGGCGTAGAAGGCGTCAATAGTAGCATCACCTGCTGAAGAGAGTGCTCCTGACGAACCATCGACAAGTAGAGGCATCTCGGAGGGTTAAATGGCGCTGTCGAAGATGAGTCCACATCTCGACAGCCGATGAAAATCCCACAATCTCAGAAGAAAACTGAGGCTGAACACTGGCAATGAAGACAGCAGCAGCTCGAGCGTCGTCGTCACACCACTGAGTGTAGGTAGTCAAGCGATCCATGTAGGAGTCCAGAGCCTCTTGGTAGGCAGAGGCAGCCTTCTCATCAGCAAGGCTAGCAGACTCAATAGCAACTTTGTCAGCTGTCGGGGGAAGCGCAACAGACGTAGGCTCCGTCGGAGGAGAAGGGCATGGCGGGCAGGTGACATCGCCAGAGAGGACGCCCCAAAGACGAAGACCACGCATATGAATGCGCATGTGAGACACGAAGTCGGTGTAATTAACACCGTCGAAGATCACCGGGCAGCGAGGGAGGGAAACGGTGCCCATTGGTAGGCGGCGCTGGACGGCGCGGCGACCAAGACAACGAGGTCTAAACAGTATTGCGGACGGGCGGCGCGGTTAGAACAACGTTTTTTTAACTCTTTCTTTCTTTCTTAAGAAAAAGAAACGGCCGGGCCGATTAAAATCGCCCGGTGCCTAGGGTTTCTCCTCCTCGATGGCGGCGGCGCGATTTCGGCGGCGGCGGCGGTCGGCGGCCGCGATTTCCTCGCGCGACAGCGGCAAGCGGCGGCGGCGCTTCCTCCCCACGCGCAGCAGCGGCGGCGAGGCGCGGCGCGCCGATCGCGAGCGGAGCGGCGAGCGGCGGCGTGAGTTCCTCCACGCGGCGGCGGCGCTGGCGTCGGCGACCTGGCGAGAGGCGTCGGCAACACGGCGAAGCAGCGGCGGCGGCGCTCCGGGTTGCGACAGCGGCGATGGCGGCGGTGCTTCCTCCGCGCGTCGTCGTCGGCAGACGGGCGGAGCGGCGGCGGCGGCGCCGCGAGTTCCTCCACGCGCGGCAGCGCTTTCCTCCCACGCACGGCGGCGGCGGCGAAGCTGCGCGGCTCGCGCAGCGGCGTTCGGATGAGCGAGGCGGCGGCGAGTGCGGCCGAGTTGAGTAGACGAAGGCGACCGGAGCGGCGGCGGAGAAGGCCGACGGAGCGGCAGCGGAGTTGCACGAGGAAGAGGTAACCCTAACGCTCTGATACCATGTTGGAATATGCAACTTGTATTCAATATGAGGCCAATGAGCCAATATATATACACAATGAGATTACAGATAAGAAAACCAAATCAAATCATATCTCTAACTATATCTCTAACACTTTACTCCAGTGTAGTGTTTGTCTGACAAACTTACTTATAGTTAAATTGTAATAAAGGTGCATGATTTTCAGGCTCGGAACCATATGAGTAAGTGATACTGAGATCAAGGGTTTAGATGTCACTAGAACAAAAAAAAATTCATACTACATTCTTGATTATGCACTATGTGCGTTATCTAGTCAATCCTCTTGCTAACCTAGTACTGTACATTATATTCATGACGGAATCAAAATTTTGATCAGGGGCATAGGATGCCAATGATCTACTCTAGTGTCTTACTTTATGAAAACTATGATTCCACAGAGAACTCGGGATCTTGATACTACTGGTTTGCTTGATGAACTGCCAGCATTACAGCAGCTTCTTTTTCGGCTGCTTGGTTGCCAGGTGATTATTATTTGTTATTCTGTCTAAAAACGAACCAGGTTTTATGTTTCTGCGATGACACATTTTAAAGATGCCTTGCTAACTTTTGAATGTATTTTTTTCCAGCCACAAGGGTCATCATCTTATAACATCATAATCCAGCATGCCCTTTCAATGGTGAGGATTCAGAACACCTGTGAGCAGCATACTAGTGAATAGTGATATCAGCATTCCTTGACTTTGTTTTGTGTATTAATGGAAGGTTGCTCTAGAGAGTGTTAGGATCCATACAGCTATCAACGATGCGATACTCAATCTGGTTGACAAGGTACCCACCATTACCTTATTGTTTAAAATGAGCGTGTACATTTGTTTATTTCTCTTAGTCCATTGACATCTTCTGCATAATGCTATGCAGTTCTTTGAGATGCAAAGACATGATGCTATTAGGGCCCTTGACATATACAAAAGAGCAATTAGCCAGGTCAATAGCTATTTCTTTTCTATTGTTAATTATTATTTTTATTTGATTGGTCTTTGGTACTATTTAATGTCTACAACACCAGATTTTATCTTTGTTCTTCGGTTGTACAGGCAGAGCAACTTTCAGAATTTTATGATGTGTGTAAAACTATACATATTGGGCGTAGTGAGAGGTTGTTAAGAATTGAACAGGTTTGGTTGACATTCCCATTATTATTTGTATGTTTTTTTTCTTATGTGAGTAGCTTGTTGATAGCCTACTGGTAATACATACAGTCTCCTGCGTCATTCTTGCAAGCTATGGAGGAGTATGTGAGAGATGCTCCCCTTGCTTCGACAAATCAAAGAAACCAGGTTTGGAACTCCTACAACTCTACAAGTCAGTAATGGATGGTGCTTCTCACAGTTCAACTAGTATTTTTGTGTTTAAATAGTAAAAACTGCATATTTATGAAAGACTTAGCATTAAGAAACAACTCTGTTGTCAAACAAGCTTTCGATTATTCGATGGACTATATAAGCTTTATTACCATAAATTATCTTTCATTTTCCTCCTTGGGCATGCTTTCAGGACATTTTATTTGATTTTAGGCTGTACCAGCAATCGAGTACAGAAGAAAACCAGAAGATGAAGAAGCGTCAACTTCACCTCCTGCTGAGGCAGTATCAGCTTCAGAACCAGAACCTGGCCCAGAGCCAGTTAAAGAAGTCTCACCCATAGCTGAGCAAACAGATTTGCTGGTAATTTTCCATGTTACTACAGCAAATAAGGATTATCTTATTTTCAATCATCCTAACATTTTCATATTTGCTTGGTAGGGGATGAACGAATCAACCCCTGGCACGTCTGAAATAGATCAAAATAATGCTTTGGCCTTAGCAATGGTTCAACCAGGTATATATCTCACAAATGAACTTCAGTTACGTGTTCATGTGAAGTTAAAAGACAAAACCAAGTACTAAAATGCATGTCGCTGACTCGCTTTTGTGGCAGATAATGCACCTAAAGCCGTTGCTCCAGCTAGTACTGAAAGCGTGGCCACTAGCTGGGAACTGGCACTTGTCACCGCACCCAGTTCAAATGGAAATGCTGTCACTTCAAGCAAATTGGTGCATATTTCAGATATTTATCAACGATTTCTTTATGCGGTCCCTCTGAAACAAAACTAACATTTTAACTCGCTACAGGCCGGTGGACTGGACTTGCTTACCCTTGACAGCCTATATAACGAGGCGCACCGACGAGCACAGCAGAATGCGAGCTACAACCCCTGGGATGCCACTCCGGCATCTGGTCCGATGATGCAACAGCCCATGCACAACCCATTCTACGGTTTAAACACAATTGCTGCACCCCGCAATGTACAGATGGCGGCGGCGATGGCCCAGCAGCAGCAGGCTTTCATGCTCCAGCAGCAGCAGCAAGCTTTCATGCTCCAGCAGCAGCAGCAGCAGATGATGATGATGGCAGGCCCATCGGTTCATCAGGCCTCTTCCAATCCATTTGCGAGCTCGTATACGCCTGCCGGCGTCCACCCTTATGGTCCAGGGATGCAGCTCCATGCAGGCAATGCATATACAGGAAGAACTGGAATGATGTAGAATGCCACCGCATCTGCTATTTTTTTTCTTCGCCTTTCTTCGTCTTCTCTTTTTCTTTTTATCACGATTGTGATATTTAGGAAAATTAGAAGAAACCCGGTATAGTGTGAACTGTGAGGATGAACATGCCCATGAAGTCCTTTTCCGGCTGTTTCTGACCAAGAGGGTTTTATGTGCAGCTGTGAAGCGGACTTAGAATAGGAATTCCATTGTATTTCTTTATATTATTTTTGTATTTTATATATATGTATGGCATATATGTTACTGTACTCTCTATATATATTGTCCATTGAGCCTCTTGAATACATATAAAAATTCATAACATAGTATCAGAACGGAGGTTCAAACTCTAGGAAGAGCAAGATTCAGAGAGTAGCCACATTAGTCGTAGTTTTTTCCTCGTAGAAGCAAGCGGATCCGTGGTGGCGGAGGGTGAGAAGGAGTTGATCACGCTCAAGAGCTCTGGCTGTGAGGAGTTCGAGGTGGAGGAGTCGGTCGTGATGGAGTCGCAGACCATTCGCCACATGATCGAGGATGATGGCGCCGACAACGACATCACGCTCCCCAACGTCAACTCCAAGATCCTCTCCAAGGTCATTGAGTACTGCAACAGCACGTTCACACCGCCATCGCTACATCCAAGGTCTCCAACCCCTCCATCAAAGGCGACACGAATTCCGCAACCGCCGCCACAACTCCGTGTGCCTCCTCTGCTTGCGCTCGCCCTCGAGCGCCCCTGACATCGGCGCAACCTTGGATCGAGTTGCCACCTCTCGGAATCGGCTCGCCGCCCTAGGTACTCTCCTGCCGCTCCATCTTCCCCTTGAAGTATGGATTTTGAGACCGTGGAGATTGAGAAAACGGAGTTAGTGGGGATTGAGAAAAGAGACGTAGTGGGGATTAAAAAAAAGCTGGTGTTGCTAGTATCTGCTGCTCTTTGAGTCTTTTTTTCCCTTTGAGTCCATCCAAGTTCATAATACTCTATCTTTGAGTTCGGTCTAAGTCGTACGAGTCCACAAAATCCTTGTCAGTCAGTCAATTGCTTCGCTTCCTGGCTCACTCATCCCTTTTCGCATGGCAGTCGCCGCCGCTCTTCTCTTTAAGCTGTTGCAGGATTGTAGAAGTCATTATGATGTCGCCGCCTCGAGCTTCTAAAGTCGCTGCACTTCTTGTGCACTGCGCCACCGTCGTCTTGGGGTTTGATCTGCGCGCTATGCTTTTATCTATTCCTCTTCGGTTTGATTTGACAGCTTTCTCTATTTCTGTCGGTTTCATTATCTTCTTCGTCGTGTTGCCGCGATCGACTTTACTTCTGCTCGCCTCTAATTTTTTAGCCCCTGCACCTTGTGCTTTATGAGCTGTTGCACGACCCGATGGGAGGGGTTTTTTTGATACTCGACATATTTTTCAAGAGTTGCACGCTAAGATGACATTATGAATACTCGGACTTTGAATTTTTCCTATTTCAGTATTTATCCTTTCTGAATGCAATGTTATTTGTATATGTATTGCATTTGAGAGGGTGTTAGAATAAGAATTTCTTTGTATTTTCTTATATATCTTTTGTGTTTTCTTATATATGTATGACATATATCCCCTTGTACTATATATATATTGTCCATTAAGCTTGTTGAATACATACACAATATTCATAACAGGACTATCCATCGAAATTGAAAATATGGAACATCAGGACATTTTGAGAAACAGATGTGGAGAACAGGACTATCCTTGAAAATTGAAAATGTGGAACATCGTGACATTTTGAGAAACAGATGTGGAGAATGGTATGGAATGAGTCTGAAGGACTAGTTTGAATTGGTTGTCACAATCACCCGTTGCATGTGCTGAAACTGCTTGTTGCTACAAGCAAGCGGCTAGTGAACTGAACTCAATCGTACGCATCAACTAGTTCAGTTAAAAGTAAAGTTACAACTGACGAGAAAAGGTAAATAATATAATTGATACTTCAACAAATAATAAGATGCAATGATGCATTGGATTCAGATTTCAGAGCGATAAGAAGCAGCCGCGGGAAATAGACCCAGGAAGGAGGCACGGACCACGGAACGATGCAAGCAAGGATCCCATGTACTCACGGTTTTGTGTGTTCTTTTCTATTCCCTCTCTTTTAGAACTTGGTTCTCTTTTCTATTCTCTGGTTCTCTACCAGCTCCAGTATTAGTTAATCACATCGATGTGGCGGGCTCATTGATTCTCGTGAGCATGACGACATGGGCCATTCCACATGCCAAAGCCAATGTAAGAACTGTACTCCAAATAGTCCCAAGATTCGTCCACAAAAATAAATCTGCAACACAGGGTTGCATCGTAGAGTTGTAATCGCTACCAAATTTAATTAGAATCTATTTATATCCGATAAATCTTTACCGCCACAGGTAGATACATAACTTTTTCCTTCGATTAACGTGGTTATTTTTAGCCTTTGACATAACATTTTTTTAAACTTTGATAATAAATAGATAGATAGATATCTGCTCAGATTTGTTTCCACTGGATTGTTTCTGTGTCTGCCTCCATGCTAATGGACAAAGTGAGCTGACATTATTAGCGTTATATGCAGCAGTGCGTTGGCTGTCACATTCTTAAAGCTTTTCTTTGCTGTCTTGGGCATTGCCTCTGTAGCTAATGCTGATGCTTTGGCAATTCTAGACTTTAAAAGGAGCAATGAGCTAACCAGATTGCATGATGACATTCAGGGTTAACCAGATTGAATTTTCTAACTACAATACTTAAGTTCAAACAGCACGCAAATGGAGCACACGATGGCTAATTTGGACTTGCCATATTTCATTCCTCCTTACATTACGCTGGAAGAGGTAATCTCACCGTTAAATAGAAAAGGTGAGCAAACTCAGTCATATGCAATCATTCAAACACAATTATTTACAACCAACCATCCCTTCATCCAGAGGCGGAGCCGGCCATGGCTCAAGCCTTGAGTTGAACCAGACTGTTCTTGGCCAAACAAAGCCATAGATAGGCATGCATGTATTGATGGTTACTATTGTTTATAGGTTTTTGATCCTAGACTTTAGGACACTGCCTCAGTGGTCAGAGGCACAGCTCCGCCACAGCTTTCACTATTCTAATGTAACCAACAAAACAACCTCTTAACACAGTCTGATCCAACAAATATAGCCAACCAAATAACTCACCTTGCATCCACCAGTCTAGATGGCTCATACAGGCTAGCTTAGGGGGATAAAGGCAACCAAACATGATAAGATCTCAATGGCCTCAAATATGGTTTGGATGCTTGTAGTTACACGAGGGCATATAAAGTTCTAGTGAAAATCAATGGTTTCAGATGGATTTGTTTATCTTTCTTAATTTTCCGTTCCACTCCACCCGAGAGAGCAGAACAAAGTTCCTTAGCATGGCTAGCACTGAGGTTAAAATGGAGATGATATGTTCGTCGTCGCACTAATCGCAATGGCGCTCCCAGCAGCACAGGCGCGAGCCCTACGGGCAGCTGAAGGCCCCGGGCACGGCGTCGAAGCCCGAGCCACCGGCGACCCACGACGTCACTGGCGTGATAGTGAGGGTGGCTAGCATGTCGGAGGAGTCGTGGTGACCAGGCGGCTTCTTCAACGTGGCGTAGCTCCGCAGCCACCACCCGAGAAATAACAGGCCAAAAACCCTTCGTCCGGCGAGCTATTCTCCATCTCGCTTGGAAGAAAAGACAGAGAGTCCGACCTAACATTATATATTTAGATAACTTAGGAATTTATAATTAGTGTAGTATTATGTTAGCATTTAAAGTTAAAACTTTCCTAGGGGAGAGGGCCATGGCTCCATTTAGCCCTAGAGAAGCCTAATTTTCTCTTTTGCCCCAGAGAAGCTCCCCAGTGGATTTTAACAAAAACATTGTAGCAAGTGATTTAAGTTACAACAAACTGGTGTAGCAATTGATATTGAAAATTTGCTTTTCGATTGTATGGTGGAGATCAGACTTATAAATATGTGACACTGTAAATCCTCTATATTAAACGATCGAATACATTTTTAATGTTATGTTGGGCCAGCACGACGCGGAGCTCGTGGATGGGTTCCGTTCGGCTTCCGCACTGCTCGTGAGGCTGCGTGCCGGAGCAGATATGCGGAGAATGTTGTGCGCCTGTTCGAACTGAGGGAAATGGTACTAATATTAATCAGTCCTCGTGTCAACGAAAATACTGATGTGAGGCAGATCATCAATGGAAGACCAAAACATGTACTAGTATGACTTGTCCGGGAGATCATCAATGGAAGGTCAAAATCGAACACCAATGCATGTACTAGTGTCAGAGCATCAGTACAGGCAACTGAACATGCACACTTCATTAAATGGGATCGAAGGTCAATCCTTCAATTGTAGCTGTACAGAAATTCACAACTCTTTTCGCAAGTATCACGCGCGCAAGAGAATATACATACAGATCAGAACACACTACTGTATTCGTCTTCGCCGTTCATTTGGAGGAACCACAGGATCGCCACGCCAAATACCACGAAAGAAGACAGCTCCATCGTGAGCGCCCCCCATCCGATGACACCGGCATGCTTTAGGATCGACGGAATGGCGATGCTCCCCACAATCGATGCGCCAGTCAAGAATTTTGTGAAGTTAACCCAACTGCAGTAGCAAAATGCATGCACATCAATTTACTTCACCACATATGGAAAGGAATTTAGGGGATGCAACCAACCCAGTGTGAAACAAGGTAGGCATGAGCAAGTGGTGTCTCCCACTCAGAGATAAAAAATTATTGGTTTTCTTGGCCGGTTTCGATAAAAAAACCAGCGAAATATTTAAATTCAAATATGAATTTTTGACTCTATAATATCCAATCTCAGTTGGTTTAGACATTGTTACGTTTGATTATGTATTGAAACATTAGTTTTAGTTTTTAATATATTTAGGACTTTTAAAATTGCATTATTCTAAATTTTAAATTGATAATTACCAATTTTCTCTATTTTTTGATTTTTTTTCCCGATATTTCAACTAGTTTTTCCGGTTCCCAGCCGGTAACCGGACCGATTACCGGTTCCGAGAAAACTTCAATTCAAAATTTGGCCGGGATTTTTCCGATAACCGACCGGTTACCGGGGTACCTGTCGTCGGTAGGGATTTTGGCCGGATCCGATTTTTCGATCCCTGACCGGCGATAACCGGTCTTACCGCGCTGGTCTTACCGGTGGGGGTTGTGAACGGAAAAACCAACCGGTTTTTCCTGACTTAGTAAATTCAAATTCAAAATTTTGAATTTCAAGAGTTTTAAGCAAATTCAAAAGAATTTGATCCGTATTTTTTTCCGGTAAACGGCCTTTTACCATTTCTAGCCAATGATCGGGAAAGTGATTGGTTCTTGTTTTTTTAACCTTGCTCCCACTAAGAAGTAACAAGCAACATATGTGCATGTTCAAGTGAACATTCATGCATATACTAGTAGGATGCGTGCGTTGCAACAGATCTTAAACCTTACAGAAATACTAGTTCTCTTTAACACATAAAGTGAATCAAGCCATTAAAAAACTATCTAGAATATGAACTAACATTAATTAATCTAATATCAACCAAATATAACATCGATATGACAATGTAAATAGCTAAATCTATACAAAAATAATTGTTCAAACTCACATTTTGCTCGCTCATAAGAAAAGACATGGAAACCATCTCAGTAAGCAAAATCTACAATATATCTCCATAACTACATCAGGGAGTGCATGCAAAAGATAATATCATGGAGGCTAGCCTACATAGAAAAATAAATAAAATAAAAATGAATTGCGTTGTAGAAGTGGGGAAGGGAGACGATAGGATGGGGAGTTACGCATAGTAGATGAAGTGCGTGTATGGGTGGGATGATGAAGGTAAACTCCAAATTATAGTAGTAAAGATTACTTAACCAGCAAACGGTTCCATGGGAGAGCCGGGGCCTTGACTCATTTGTATACCAGGAAAGTTAGTTGATCACAAAGATTCCACGATAAATTATAACCATCGTTTCAAAATCTCTATAAATATGATTTGAGAACCTTTTTATATATATATATATATATATATATATATATATATATATATATATATATATATATATATGATTAATACTTTCTACTCGGGAGTTGTTACTCACTTTGATATATTATATATATATATATCTATATATATATATATATATATATAAGTATATATATATATAAACCTTTTCCTACTCTAGGAGTAGTTACTCCTATGTATATGTAGTATACGATTATATAAGACTATCTAGGTGATATTCACACCTTTTTAGGGGTGATATGTACAATTTTTTAGACATACTCCTTTTTAGTGCGGATATGAAGGCATTTATAAAATATGCTAAAAACTATGGACTCTCTTACAAATTTATCGTGTGATTCGCATTGGAGTATATTATAATTAGTATATGAGTATACCCAAAGTGATAAAAAGTATGTCAAGTTCTTTTAAGTGGTATATCAAAAGTGGAAGTAACTACACCGGGAGTATAGGAGGCCTATTTGCTACTCCCATTGTATCTATCGTTCATCTGTCTCGGATACCACATGCTTGATTAGATTATTGGATCAGATACCACTCCACAATAATCGTTAGCAACCCGGTAAAATACTTCATGACATATCCGACAAAAATAATTAGCATTTATATGCAACCCCCGTGTGCACGTAATTTGGCAACCGCTCCGTAATGATCGGCCTTGATTAGTCTTGGATGGGAGTATGTAGCATGTTATTGATGTTGGCATCTGCTCTCGTAATGGTAGGCTCTTTTGACATATTGCCTGTCCGGTGATAGTTGGTACATGTATTCCCATTTTTAAAGTGCATATACCACCATTCTACACATACACTCCCATTCATAAAGTTGCTTTTTCCCCTAGTGTTTGCTACGTATACATTTTTTTAGAGGACGAATACATGTGCCTTTTCCGAAGTGTATACATACTCCTTTGAAGATACTACCTATCAATTTTACCAAAAGGAAAGACGCTTACGTATACATACTACTACCTATCCATGTACATGTACTCCCATTTTTAAAGTGCAGATACCACCATTCTACACGTACACTGACCCTATTCATAAAGTTGCTCTTTCCCCTAGTGTTCGCTACATATACTTTATTTTAGAGGACGAATACATACACCTTTTCTGGAAGTGTATACATAATCCTTTCAAGATACTACCTATCAATTTTACCAAAAGGAAAGATGCTTGCGTATACATACTCCTTTGAAGTGTATGGCAAGACGCTTGCCTGGAACGGGGCGGCGAAAAGGAAAGTATCAATTACCAAAATCCTGAAAATATCTCGCCAGGATTAAACGCCGTATAGGAATTGGATCGGGTCTCTCTCCTACCCGTGATTTTCACGCCCGTTAGGCTTGGAAAGGTGCACAAATCTCATCGAGGATGAGTGCCAGTAAGGTAAGGCATATCTTTGGGGGTAAAAAATGTGCTGAAAAGATTATGACAAGTGTGATTATGAATGAAGCGGCGGCGGCTGCCAGGTAGGGAAGGATGATCACTTACCCATCTCCCTCATTAGACATCATCGAGGGAGAATTAGAGCCCATGAAAAATAGGAGGGGCATTGGCAGTATGAGGTACATCAGAACTGCAGAAAATGACATTGCTTACTTATAATTTCCTTAGAAACAATTATCACATAAAGGAAGAAAGTTTGCCAACGTAAACAAAATTCTCTAACCTGTTAACATTGGCCACCAGTTGTTATATAGAGCACAGGCCTGAAAAGGAAAAGGTTACAGAGATTTAGGCAACATTGGAAAGAATAATAAGCTGGTGCTGAGATATTAAATTTAGATGCTTACCAAAATCTGCAATACAATTCCACTAGAGACCAATATTGCAAGAAGGGCAAGTCTTCCACCGTGCAAACATGTTCTCATACTACGTGATAGTGCCATTGTTTCCTTTGCTGTTGTTCAGATACAGTTCTGGGATGAAAAAAAAGGTAGATACGCAAATACATTATAGAACATAGTATATACAATTCGAATAACATGATGGGAAGTCTTGCCTAGGCCAACTTATTGCAAAAGCAGCTGTGCAAGGAAACAGTATGATCTTTAACTAATGAATGAATTGCTAGCTCTATCAGATTCTTCTTTTTTCGAGGAACAAGTAGGCGACCCATTAGGAGGATAGCCGATAGCAATAATAAGAGCACAGATATATGCACAAGCATACAACAATTCGAACAAACTCCCCAGCTAAGGAGTTAAGGTGGAAAAGAAAACAGTGACTGAATCACAACCATATGATTTGCTACATAGTAAAGCATAGCAATACATCCAGAGTAACACACTCAACTTGTCTAAAATACCCTCAGTCCATGTTTTCAGTGTCTTCAACTAATAAATTGCTAGCTCTGTGAGATACACACTCGATTGCAGGCTTGCAGCTAACAAAAGCAGCCATGTGCAGCAAAAGGAATGCCCAGAGCAAGTGCGCAAGATTTAATTTTGTGATCAGCATATTGTGATGATTACAAGAATTGCTTGTAAAAGTGAGCTTCCTATGAATATATCTCCCCTCAAAAGAGGAACATAAATGGTCTTGGCTAGTTAATACTGATACCGGACAGCTACAAATTAATAATTCCTACACAACCCAAAGTTCTCCGGTTCTCCGATCCAGGGATCCAAACAAAGAACATAAAATAAAGACTCAGATCTGATACAGGCGAACCAAGCATTCTAGACCGCACCCTGCACCGATTCAACTAGCTAGGCAGGCAGGAGGGGGGATGCGTACTGTGGCTGCGTGCAGCAGAACCGCGCCAGGCGCCCGCCGTCACCGAACGCGCGCAAGGGCCGGCCGGGGTCAGACGCCGCGGGTGCGGAGGCCGAGGCGCGAGGGATTACAGGCGCCGTGGCCCGTGGGGAGAGGGAATATGGTACGATGGTGTTGCGAATTACTACTGGCATAATTTCTCCATTTGGCCTTAAGTAGTGCTAAGTCCTAATCCTCATCCCACCCGAGAAGGACCTGGCGTCTTCGCGAGCTCCACCACCTGTTTCTGTTTGTCCCTTTTGTTTAGTACTATATTACGTCGCTGACAAGCGGGTCCGTTCCGCGCACAAATACGCTCGTTGACCCGCCGCCATCGTCCGTTCCCCCACCGCCCCACTGCCGTCCTGCCCGTCCCCCGACGTCCGTAACCCACCGGCCGGCCCCCTCGCCCGTACCCCACCACCCCACTGCTGCCCGTTCCCCACCGCGGCACGGCCAACGCCCAGTCCCCTGAATCCCTGATCCGTGATCCCCTCCTCCATACACCATTCTCCAGAGAACCATCAAGCACCTAAGCCTCCCCTCCAGACTCCAGAGGACCGCCTGTTCCCCAGCGGCCACCGCCCCCCAGTTCCCCACTCCGAACTCTGAAGGCCACCGCCCGTTCCCCACTAGCCATCCGTTCCCCGCCGCCACCCACTGGGATCTTAATTTTTACAACGGCGCCAGCCCCTGAACTATCCTGTAACAGTGTATGTTGTTTACTTCATTACTTGTTTGCTTTGTGTCTTGCACTCTTGCTCGATTTGTTTTTTCAATCACCTTAGAGGCTTAGATAGTGTAGATGATAGAATTTTCTTGATTTTGTAGATGACAGAACCTGATGAAAACCATGGAAATCGAGATGCTAAGAGGTCCGAGACTGCAGAGAAGGAGAAGGGGAAGGAGCAGCAGGACAAGGGGGACAATCAGAAGGAGAAGCAACATGACAGCCAGGAGAAGGAGAAGGATGTAAAGAAAAGAAAAGCAATGGCCCCAAGATCGGATGTCTGGGAAAGTTTCACAAAGATCAAAATTGGAGATGCAGTCAAAAAGGCCAAATGCAAATACTGCAGTCGTGAGCTTCACTGTGACCCGAGAATTAATGGTACATCCTCCTTGAACTCTCACTTGAAAGTCTGCAAACACAATCCTAATAGGAACATAGGCACTAATCAAGGTACTTTGCAAGTACAACCAAATCAGGAGGATAGTAGTCATTGTGCAATTTCCACTTGGAAGTTTGACGCCGAAGATCTTAGAAATACTTTTGCTGAAATGGTAATTGAAGATGAGCTTCCTTTTGCTTTTACTGAATGTGGATGCTTTAGAAAGTTATGGCCAAAGCTTGCCCACGTTTCTCTGTGCCCTCTAGAAGAACAACCACTAGGGACTCCGCTCGGGTTTTCAATGATGAGAAAGAGAAGCTCAAACAGTTTGTAAAGAATTCTTGTGAAAGAGTTTGCCTCACAACTGACACATGGACTTCAAACACACAACAAAACTACATGTGTGTGACAACATATTTTATTGATAATGATTGGAAGCTACACAAGAAAATCATTGGTTTTTTCTTGGTAAAGGGCCATAAGGGGGAGGACATCGGGAAAGCCTTAGAGAAATGCTTGATGGAATGGGGTATAGATAAACTTTTCACAATAATTGTTGATAATGCTAGCTCGAATGATGGTGCTCTAAATTACATGAGGAAGGTCTTGAATAATTCAAACACTAGCATTGGTAAAGGCCAGTATCATCTCATTAGATGTGCCGCTCATATTATTAACTTAATAGTTTCTGATAGCCTAAAAGAAGTTGATGTTTCGGTTGCTTGTGTCCGTGCTGCTGTTAAGTTTCTCAAGAATTCTTAAGAAATGTGCTGAATTAGCAAAGGTGGATGGCAAAGCATTCTTCTCACTAGATATTTGCACTAGATGGAACTCGACGTACCTTATATTGAATGCTGCAATAACTTATGAAAATGCATTTGAAAGGTATGATGAAGAAGACCCATACTATGCAATTGAATTAGGTGGTGAGAGAGGTCCTGGAGTTATTAAAAGCACAGATTAGGAAAATGCAAAGAAGATAACCGAGTTTCCTAAACACTTCTATGATCTCACTTTCCGTGTTTCCGCCACACAGCATATGACATCTAACATTTTATTTCATGAAATTGGTGATGTTTTGCTTTTGCCGGGACAATGGTGCCATAGTAATGATCCTTTGCGCAAGGAAATGGGTAATTGAATGCTACAAAAGTACTGCAAGTACTGGGGAGACCATGAAAAGTTGAACATGCTCATTTTTTTGGGTATTGCTATTGATCCAAGGTACCAGCTATCTAATTACACAAAGATAAGCTACTTTGGAAATGTTTGGTGAGGAAGAGGGAGAGAAATTTTGGAAAACAGTGAATGCTTCTTTTCATTCTTTGTTTGATGAGTACAGAAGTATCTATTCTCCAAGTGACAAGGCATCACAATCTACTGATTCTCAAGAACCAGCAGAAAGGAGCACGGGTTCAAGTCGCTAATTGCTCAAAAGATGAGATGGTCAGTGGTGCGATTGGCACTAGCAGGTCTGAACTTGAGAAATTCATTGCGGAAGAGAATGAAGAAGATAGCAAAGAATTTGATATTCTTGATTGGTGGAAGTGCAATTCTCATAGATTCCTAGTGTTGTATCGCTTGGTTCATGATATCTTAGCAATTCCTATATCGACAGTCGCATCTGAGTCGGCCTTCAGCACGAGTGGGCTTGTCCTTGGTGATTTTAGGAGCTCACTCACACCATTTATGGTCCAATGCTTTGTTTGCACACAAGATTGGTTACGGTGATCCACTCCTGTTAGTGTTGAAGATGACCCTGAAGATTTGGCCAAAATCTTGGAAGGTAAATCAATAAATTAATTTGGTGATTTTTCTTTAGTTATTTCTTTCTTTTTCCTCATGAACTAACTATTGGTTGCTTGCTTGGATTCTATTTCAGTACTTCTTGCAGAACTTGGTGGCAATTCTTCCAAGTCCAAATCCGAGTCCATGACCAAGCCTAGTGCCTCTACTTCCTAAGCATGCTTGCCGGCACTGGAAGACAATTCCCTTATCCAGTTGTATGTGCTGTACTTCCTTCTCTTTCTTACATAAACTGTTGACATGTTTGTGTTGTCCTCCTTCAAGAAGTTGTATGTGCTGTCCTCCTTCATGAAGCTGTATGTGCTGTCCTCCTTAATGTGGGATGTTTGGGAAGTACATGCAAAGAAGAGTTATATGAGCAATTTTCCAATTAATCTATATAGCATTGACACGTTTGTGTCCATTGGTACTAAACAAACTTGCACATTTCATTATATTCTTCCTTCCAAGTTGAATATGTTCACTGTCTATTATCTCAAAATTCACATATAGCCATACTGTGATGTTGATTTGCAGCTTTTATTCTCCAGAATACAAATATGTAGCGGTAAAGCAAATTTTCTTTATATGTTTTCACCCAGGCTCAGCATTTTATTTATAACTAGATATGCTGATGAAACTGTCGTGATGACCTTGGGTTTTTTTGAGCTTGCATATAAACTGAACTTGATCGAACTAACTCTTTACTGTGAAAAAAAAAGGGTTGTAAGTCGAACTCTTGTATATGATGTCAAACAGTTGTCTATTTTGAGAATATCATGTTATATGACAATCAATTTCTGAAGGTGTGCCTGCTGGCTGCTGTCTTGAGCTTGCATATATATGATGCCAAACTGAATAGGTTTTTTTGAGCTTGCATATAAACTAACTTTTCGTTTTAAGGTGTGCCTGCTGTCTTGACTCTTGAGCTAGCTTGCACTGCTTGTTCGAACGATCTGTGTACCAATGCACTGTACTATCTGTATTTTAACTGTTAATTGTGTTGTACTTCATTCTTATATGACAATATGTATACCTGTATCTCTAAGACAATTCAAATCTACGATTTGCAGGCACAAGATTTCAGGCAACAGGAGCATGGTACAAGGTGCGGAGAAAATGTGGCTACAGAACATGAAGATCAAGCTTATTGTTCTGGGCATAATCATTGCGCTCATTCCGTCATTCTGATCATCATCAATTCATCATGTATTCATGAAAATCTTGTCTGTCCATTCTGATCATCATCAATTCATCATGTATTCATGAAAATCTTGTCTGTCTGTGCTCTGGTCCAAATATTAAAGAGGACACTACTATACTAGTATTATGGAAGTTGAGACTTACATGTAATAGATGTGCTGTGTTGCCGTGGAATCTTGGTCTTGTACTCATGTAAGATGGACTTATGTCAGACTAACATTATTTTATACTATTAGTATCCAGTAATAAGTATGGCAGTGCGAGGCTATGTCCAATTCGGTTTACCGAAAAACTAAATTAAACGAACCGAATTAATTCGGTTAATTAGGTTACGTTTTTATTTTATTTTGTTTTGTTTATGTTACTTAGGTTGTTAACTCTAAAAAATCCAAAAAAAAATTTACCCAAAAAATGGAATGCCCACCGGTACACGGCTCCTCCTAGACCAACTCAACGGTGGGCAGGCAGCGCGACGGCAACGGCGACGCCCACGAGCCAAAGGAAGAGGCAGCCAATAGACACGCCTAAGGAAGGGAACATTACAGCTGGGCCCCAAAAGCAAGCGAGACAAGCTGTAATTGTGCGGCATCCTATACTAATAGCATATCGCGCGGCCTTCGTCTTGTGTCAAACGAACCAGCTCCCATCCGTTTTTGATCCTCCTCCCCCTCCCCTCCCCGATTTGCGAGGGAAGGGAGAGGAGGCGAGGGGTCGTTGGGTTCGGTGGGATCGGAGCAATGGGGCGGATCCAGTACACCGTGGTGGCGCGGGGAGCGGTGGTGCTGGCGGAGCACGGCGCCGCGGCCACCAACGCGGGTGCCGTCGCGCGGCAGATCCTCGAGCGCCTCCCCGACGGCGCCGCCGACTGCCACGTCTCCTACACCCAGGACCTCTACGTCTTCCACATCAAGCGCACCGACGGCGTCACCGCGCTATGCATGACCGACGACGCCGCAGGACGTAAGTACGCCGTGCACACGTCGTACATCGATACGGCACGGCGCAGCCTCGAACAGGAGACACCTCCTCCCCTCCTCTTCTTATTGATATTTCCTTGTCCCTGTGGCAATGAATGAATCGTGAATGGTGGATGGTCTTGACCTTGTTAGCCTAGCCCGCGATTGGAACAATGTTTGCTGAAGCACCTGGATCTGGAAGAGTTAAATGCGGGTTCGTCGCTTGCACGACATGCGCGCTCTAATGTTCAGGATCTTGTCTCGGTGGTGATGTAAAACCGTACTGTGGGGAAGGAGTGAAATTGTGAAATGGGGAATGGGCATTCGTTTTACTCTGCCAATTGCCGTTTGATGATAGATTGAGCGGTAGATGGGTGGAGCATTGGATTGGTTGTCGAGAGTTTTGCAGTCATTTGACATTTGGGTCGTCGAACACATCGGGGCATTGGATGAAAAACATTTATTCCATTCCCTATAGGGGGCAGAGAACAAAATTTTCAGGCTTACCACACGCCATCAAACGCATAGCTGCAAAAGGAATCAATAGACCTCATTGTTTTGATATCATGTGGCTTCTCTTTTGATTAAGTACTTTTTTTGGTGATAACTACCGTGTTATCTTCCGTGTTGCAGGACGGATTCCTTTCTTATTTCTTGAGGATATCCATGGAAGATTTGTTAAGACGTATGGTCGTGCTGTTCTCACTGCCCTTGCCTATGCAATGAATGATGAGTTCTCAAGGGTTTTGAGCCAACAAATGGACTACTATTCAAATGACCCAAATGCGGACAGAATAAATCGCATGAGAGGTGAAATGGATCAGGTATTTGCTGGGTTATTTTAATAGACAAGCTATTCTTTCCTATCGGTTTATAGTTTACATAGGTTAATCTACTTTGTTCATGTTTCATGAGTTAGATTAGAGTTCATGTTGTCTCTTATAAGTCCGTAGAGAACGAGCCAAAATTTGGCCCCTTAAAGGTTCTTAATTCTGGGCTTCCTGACAAGTTCTGCATCTTTAGCTTAAAACATCACCCAGAAAATTTCTGTCATAATTCTCAAGGCTGTGGATTGTTTGCTGTTCTCTTGCAGGTCCGGAGCGTTATGATCGACAACATTGACAAAGTACTCGAGAGAGGTGATCGTTTGGAACTATTAGTTGATAAGACTGCAACTATGCAAGGAAACACCATGCGGTTTAAACGACAAGCTCGCCGTTTCAGAAACACCATCTGGTGGAGAAATGTCAAGCTCACGTACGTAAATTTTCTGCTAAGTAACTGTTTGCTCTTGCGCTTGGATTAGAAATTTTCGTTTCATGCTCGATGCTCAAAACTTTTTGGTGGGTTCTTATACTCACAACTGCCTGAACATAGTTACATTTACAATTGAGTGCTTGAGATTAAGCAGTCAACCCTAATGATTAACATAGTTATGAACAATTATCTTATTACGAGAAGTGTCAACTATCTAGCAAAGAGAATGCATCTGTTCAAAGAGTTTTCTCTTGGTTTCTATCGCCACTCGATTTCATTGAATTTTACTTCCTCTGTTTCGTTATATCTATCCATGGCCTCAGTAGTATCTGTTTCAATACATTTATCCATTGAGAGAATCTATAGCGAAATATAGTGAAACAGAGGGAGTATTGTTGAACCATTTTTATCCTTCACAATTAAACATTCTTCCACGTCAAAATAAAGGTATGAGTGCATGTCATCAACTTGAAATGAGACTAGTTTGTGAAACGAGTTATTGATACACTTTTGCCTCCATTGTCCCACTCTTCTTGTTTGATTCCGGAAGCTTAAACTGAAGCTTCCAAGTCTGAAATGTTTGTACTTTGACACTGACAAACTCTTTCACCATGATATTTTTCGACCCATTTAACTTCCTGCCCTTATAAGCCTTTTAGATGTAATTATTATCACATCCATATGATTTGCCCCTTCTTTGCAGAGCTGCATTAATATTCATCCTCCTGGTTGTAATTATTATCACATCCATATGATTTGCCCCTTCTTTGCAGAGCTGCATTAATATTCATCCTCCTGGTAATAATATACATCGTGCTCGTATATGTGTGCCACGGCTTCACCCTACCCTCCTGTGTTCGGTAAACCTTGTGTCTCTACGAGGCCCCATTTCCAGATTTCTTCTTCCTGTAAGAGATGCTTCATTGTTGCAATTTTTTCTTGTATAAAGGAAAAAACTATTGCATTGCTTGATTTTTGTAATTTCGCGCTTTTGCTTCTGAAGCCTCACGACTATTTAAGCGGCCTCGTAGAATTATCTAACGATATTATGCGTAGACTGAACAAGACGGAATTTGCGAGGTCACTGGAGCAATGTGTCGTATACCGGGCCTGTCAGGGGCGGATGCAGCTATGTGCATGGGGGTGTTTTTATAAAGAAAAAATGTATATAGTAGGTATAGTATGTATTTGTATATATACATGGTTACGTACATCATGTTTGCACCCCGAATTAGCATTTCAGCTCATAATTTGTTATTTGAGTTATTGAAAGATTGAGAAGGCAGACTAGAAGGGGATGAATATGCGGTTTTAAAATTTCTTTAGCTAAAACCAATTTATAATGCGTAAGCTAATAACAATTGGTTTTGCACAATAAAAACCTAAATCAACTAGGTTTCACTAAGTGTACCAACAATATGAATACAATTGAATATGAGCAATCATACAAGGATATATAAGCAATTAAAGCTAGTAATGTAAATTGCTCAAAGTAAAGCACAATATCAAATCACAATGGACACAATGATGTTTTACCATGGTGATCGGAGACTTGCCAGTATCCCATAGTCCACGTTGAGGTAAGCCCAAACGAATTAGACTGGCTCCACGAATTAAGCCAACACCTCGATCCACTCGGGTTGCTCTTCTTCCACTCCAGAGATGGTGAGCACCAAACCACTCACAACCACGCCGGGTCTTCTCACAAACTTCTTGAGAAGATCACTGGTCATGACGTCTCCACCCCGTCTAGGTGTCGGCAAACACCAAGAGTAACAAGACTCGACTTTTACTTGAACTAATCAAGTGTCAAAGCTCAATAGATACACAATACACTACCTAAGGCAACACATGCACTTAGGGTTTACTCTCCAAACTTATTAAGTACAACACGTGCACAAAAGAGATGAGAGACTTGCTCTTTGCTCAAAGAATGAATATAAGGTTCAGCAACCACTCAACCTCTAACCCGCCAAGTGGGTATTTATACCCTACACACAAAAACTAACCGTTGGAGGAAAGATTACATTGAATCAGAGACAAGTCGGTCTGACCACCAACCAATGGCCGGTCGGACCACCCAAGAGCCAACGGCTATAAAACTAGCCGTTGGACTCACTGCCGGTCGTATCGCTTCATCCCGGTCCGACCACCTTGGCGGTCTGACCGCTCACAGAAGTGAAACGACATTTTCAAAAAGTGCATTCTCTGGAAAAATCGTACCGCAAAACACTCCGGTACTTCCGCTCTCCGGTAGTACTGTTTATTTAACGACGGTACTACCGCACAGAGAATCGGCTCAAGAAGCAATCGGCCCGGCCGCTCAACACATAGCGGTCCGACCGATATACCACCGGTCAGACTGGTCAACACTGGCGGTCAGACCGCCAGACAACAGAGAGCTTTTGCACTTTGCTTAACTCAACTTGCAAAATATATTTGCCAATTTGAGTGCAATTCAAACATGAGTTTTAGATGAGATTCTCAAAAAGTTACAAAACACATTTGCCAACTTTTAGAATCAACACCACAAGAAATAAGATACATGGACTAAACCATTTGCAAACTAAAGTCACATGTTACAAGGATCATACATGAGCATCGACTATTTGCAAAACACATTCGCAAATAATAGCATCATGCATAGATGAGCCAGAGCAAGCACAGTGAGCTATCAACACATGATTAACTCATGCTACTAGTCAAGACCCCTCTTAATAGTACAACAACATATACTAGCAATCCGGTCTTCCAACCAAACACCAAGACCGATAAAAGACTATGAACACATCCTTAGCTCTAGCTAGTCATACATTTGCCTTGCATCTTCTTGAAGCTTGATGACGCACATCATCACTTCAAGTTCGAGTCATTGACTTGATAATCATCAACACATGATGATCTTCTTTACTTCGAGATCTTGCTTTGAACATCATCAACACATGATGATTTTTTCATTCCGAGTCTTGGCATGCATTAACACATGATGCATTCTTTCACTTGACCTCCATCAACACATGATGGATCTTCTCTTGACTTGATGTGCATCAACACATTGATGCATCATTTACTTCAAGTCTTGGTATGCATTAACGCATGATGCATCCTTCATTAGACCTCCATCAACACATGATGGGTCTTCTTTTGACTTGATGATCAATTCATGATCATCTCAAGTCTTCGTCACACTAGAACATAACATGTTTATCCAACTCATGAAAAATGTTAGTCCCACAATATGATTATCATTAATTACCACACTATACCATTAACTCATAATGGTGGGACAAGATACTTCAATCTTTCCCTCTTTGGTAATTGATGATAACCACTTTAATTGCAAACTAATTGAATGTAGATAAATTGAATGTAACACAACATGAGTATATATGAACTACACAAGTTATATATACTCCAACATGAGTATACAAGAACTACACGAGTTCTATATATTCACAACATGAGTATACACGAACTACACAAGTTTTGCATACTAAAAGGATATGTTTCAAAGTAAAGATCTCAAATATATGTGAAAAACAGAATATAGATCAAAACTAATGAAACCATAAAATATAGAGTGAACTCCCTCTAAATGTGTGCATACACAAATGTGTAATGGGAACATATGCATATATTCAAGTTAAACTTATAGTTGAGTTCAACCTATATTTTGGATCCGATGAATGCAACAATGTATAAGAAATATGATGTCGAATGTATAACTCGTTGAATTTCACCTTTATATCCAAATGAGACTACACACTAATATAACAATAGAAATGTTAGTCTCACAAATAGATTTATTATTAATCACTAAAATATTCTATTAACTTATAATGGCGGGTCTAAATTATTCAGTTATATAACTTTGTTAGTGTGTATATTAAATTGTTCTATCAAATAATATTTTCTTAGCTCCGCACCTCATCCCGAAAAATCATGGCACCCTAATTAGCATTTCAGCTCATAATTTGTTATTTGAGTTACGTAACTTTGTTAGTGTGTATATTAAATTGTTTTATCAAATAATATTTTCTTAGCTCCGCACCTCATCCCGGACCGTGTGAACAGTATTTTGCAAGTGTATGAACAATACTCAATAGTGACTACAACCAGGGATCTAAATCCCGGTTCCAGCCGAAATCACGGCCATCGACTGGTACCGGTAACCGGTCGATTACTGGAAAATTCAAAAAAAAAAGATGAAGTTTGCAATTCAAATTTTGAACTGGGTTTTTCTCGGGGCCGGTTACCGAACTGGTAACCGGTAAAACCAACTGAAATACCGAAAAAAATCAGAAAATATAGAAAAATGGTAATTAGCAAATTGAAATTTAGAATAATGCTAATATTAATGAGAAAGTGTTTCAAGTTGTATATAAAAAGTCCTTCTTGGTAGCTTCAATCTCTAGGGTAGTCCTCTCGTCCAAGTGTTATAAAGTATGTAAAATAAAAAAATAAAAAAATTAATGGTAATGAATGATAACTTGACTAGAATACTAAAAACAATAATAAGTAGTAATTCATATCAATACATTATCGAGAAACGCGAAGGCTGTGCAATGTAGTCATTGTTATCATAGAGTACAAGTCCTTCAAATTAAGCTAGGTGAGTTTTGTATTGATCACAAGTGTGTGTTTCATGGGCATTTTATAGCCAATGATTACATTCTGGCATTGCTATTGAATGATACAAGACCGTAATGAAAACTAGGATCAGAAGAGATGTCTGACAAATAAGAATCATCACCAGAAGGTAATAGATCGGCATCTCGACGTCCATAAGTTCGAGTAGACCTTGAGCTAGCATTGGATTCATAGAAAGAAGAGTCATGTGGCTGAGATTGATCTTTTTGACGACCTTTAACCCTCGTGTAGGTCTTATGAATTATTCTTGAAGCGTGACAAATCATGATCTTCATTCTGGGTAGCATATGTGAAGTTTTGCTCGCAAGTGAATTCAACTTGTTCGTCTTGTCCTGCATCATGAGTTGTGCCACCATCAGCCCCATCATCGGACGACAGAGGGCTACTATCACCAGACTCTTGGTACTGGACTTCATCAGATGGCGAACTTTGTTTCTTCACCGCTTCCCACAATATCTTTCTCAATGGCTTTTTTCTTCTTCTTATCAGGCACTTGTTTCCTTATTTGTGTAAGTGAGGTAAAGTCCGCATCCAATTTTTCAGTTGGTTGGTTACAATATTCCATTTTTCCTAGATGACTCTTACTAATATTTTATATATATTATAATTGCTAAATATACTAAAAACCAATATTTCAAAACATAATCTAGCATAACAATGCCTAAAGCAACTAGGGAAAGACATTATGGAATCAAAAATTCAAATTTGAATTCAAAGTTTTTCGGTTGGTTTTTTTCCCAGCACGTAGGAAAATCGATTCTGCACAGAAGCAAGCCGGTATTTCAACCTCTGACTACAGCAGCAATAGTAGAATATTTATTGTAGCAAAAACACTGTTATTATTGATCTGAATCTTTGTTTTTTTATCGGATCATAGAGATCACTTCCCAATATAAAACAACGTAGATCCTCCTCTGCATTAAAACCTTCAGGCTGAAGATCCACAGGAGATCCAATTCCCCTCTACGACGTTACAAGGGAGTACTACCATGTATTTTCTGCAGGTGAGGTGCTTGCTCCAAGGGGGTGTTTCGTTGAAGGGACCATTCCCATCATAGGCGATCCGGGTGGATCCAACCCCACATTACATCGACATTATGAGAATCCACCTTGTCATGCCATTAACTCACCTTATTTCTCAAAACAAAAGAACAGATGATACAATCACAGCCAAGTTCCCACAAAAAGAGCATTAGAGCAAAAAAAAGCTGGCACGTAGCCAGACGGATCCAAGCCAACCGAGTTGTCCAGTATTCCCATTTGTTCTTGACACGCAAACACACATAAAAAATGAAATAGAAGAAACGCAAGGGGCGGTTTACGAAGACTTGTGTATATTGTATAGGTATCGCATAGAATAAGACGTGCTTCATACAATCACATTTTGAACCACACAAATAAATGGTAGTGTTACAAACAACCGAGCAATCTTGAAGGGATCGAGCGTTTCCTTAAGTGTAATAATTTTCTAGGGGGTAAGATTTAGAGTAATAATTTTCTAGGGGAATTAAGCGTAATAATTTAAACTGGACTTCTTCTTTGCTTGAACCTGTATGATCCCTTCATTGAAATCTTCATGGGTCACCTGCGTGAGCAAAGGTAAGGATCAGACACAACAAAACAATATTGATTGTCCCCAGATACAGCAACACATGCTTCATCAAATACATTTCAAAACGTAACAAAGTCGCAACAACAGTTTGGTGGTACGAACTACTTGGCCCACAAAATTCTCTTGGAAATATCAAATCGACATATTTAGATCAATCAATGCCACTGTGATGTTCTATTGTATCTCGGGCTGTTCAGTTCATGCTCAACATGCTATAGATCTGATGTTCATTATTATTGTATTTCGGGCTGTTCAGTTCATGATCAACACGCTATAAATCTGATGTTCATTATTATTGCATTTCGGGCTGTTCAGTTCATGCTCAACATGCTATAGATCTGATGTTCATTATTCTAAAATTCATTTACTGATTCCCCACGATCCTAATCCATTTTATTTGCAGTTGTCATCTTCCATTATTCTAGCAATCGATTGGTACTTTCCGAAAGACCCTCAAGGTTGTCTCTATACCTGTCAAAAGTAACTCAACAAAAAGCAGAAGAATAAACAGCAACACAAACCTCTGTAGCATCTCGGCGTAGAGCAAGCATGCCAGCTTCTACACAAACAGCCTTCAGCTGGGCACCATTGAAATCGTCTGTTGAACGAGCCAACTCTTCGAAGTTGACATCAGGATTTACATTCATTTTTCTTGAGTGGATCTGCCAAACGTAACACAGAACAAAGTTGTTTTAGTTCTGGCAGAATAAAGTTCATTTTAATTTTTCAGAAAGCTAAGCAAGTAAAGCAATTTTGGCAACAAGTAGCTATCACAAACTATGGGAGCCATACCTGCAAGATTCTAGCTCTTGCTTCCTCTGATGGATGTGGGAACTCAATCTTTCGGTCCAGGCGACCAGACCGCATTAAAGCAGGATCGAGTATATCCGCACGATTTGTTGCAGCTATCACCTGCAAGTCACACAACAACACAGCATTAAGTAGGTAAGACAAAAAAAATATTGATTAAGTATTGACTCATTTCTTAAATTATGATCAACAGAACCATGCTTGTGTGGCTACTCATTTTGCAATAGAACACATTTCCCTTTTTTATCAGATCAATGCGTTCAAAACAGCAAGTTTGGTCAAACCGTCAGGACAGTAACTAATGATTTACAGGTTGAGCTTGCAAGCATTCAGATTAAAGAGACAAATGTTAGGACATGCTGACCTTTATCCTCTCATCACTGCTAAATCCATCTAGCTGATTCAGCAATTCCAACATTGTCCGTTGGACTTCTCTGTCACCACTAACTTCACTGCAGTAGAATAAAACAAAAAAAAAACTAAAATTATTATACTGCATTAATAGGTTAACGACATTACTTTGCAGCATATGTTGCAAGGAATTAAGATGTGTTTATCACTAAAGTGCAAAATCATGAGTGTCATCTGTCCTGATCACATGCCATAAAAAGGTTGAATTATTTGACTTTCAGGGATACCACTCTATAGATGGAAAGTGAAAAATATAGCTTTGAGCAGCCCATATCCCCTAGGTGATACTATTATTAATACTGTTATTACTTGTCAAAGCGCTCAGAGAAAATTCTAACACACACCAGATACCAAATTAAAGTCAAATCACCAATGTCCAATGCAACACTCTAGCTTTCAAACAACCAAACCTGCAAAAATAAATAAAATCTGACACCCATTTGTTCATATCTTACCTACAGATCTTTATACAAAAATCATAGCATAGTGATCAAGCCAATGTATTGTTTCATGAGATGAATCGGCCAAACCAAAATAAGAGCAACACCACCAGAATGATGTATGGACTTAATCACGAACTGACATACTTCAACCACAACATGTGAAGAGACAATGTTACTTGGCAAAAGAGAAAAATGTAAAAACAGACATTGCGCTGAAACATTAACTAAACTAACTCATTGTGCTCAATGTAGAAAGAAATGGGTGCCGAAAACAATGCTAAATATACCTATCAAAACGCTTTGTTCCAATTGCATCAATCTCATCGATAAAAATAATGCAGGGGGCTTTCTCCTTCGCTAGCTGAAAAGCATCTCGAACAAGTTTTGCCCCGTCACCGATGAACATCTGGACCAATTCACAAAGACATCAATATTTATCTATATGCAGAAGACGTAAGCAAGAAAGAATATAGACTGACGCTGGACCCAGCAATATTTCAGATGCAAATCAATATTCAAAGTTGGACCCAGCAATATATCAGATGCAACTGGTTTCTTTACCAACATGCATGCTAAACAATGTAATAGATCACAATAAGGCACAAGTCCCAGCTGCAATCCACTATACCAAAAACATTAGAGTTAACAATGGAAAAACAAAGTTCCCAACATTGCATCCTTGTGTAAAGAAATACAAAATCTGCTTATCGGGACCAATCGTAGTCCATAAAGCATGCAAAAATGAAGTGTTCAATGATGAAAGAAAAGGTTTGGGAGCCCTAGCATCCATATGATATTTAATAAATTCAAATGAACAATGCCGGGATATTGACTGCTTTCAACAACTTTTAGCATCAAAAGCATTGTTGTTAAGTCACGCGATTAGTGGCCCACAGTCAGCCAGCTCGAGAGGGGGGGGGGGAGCTTATATGAGGAACCCCAAACACCGCTCCCCAGATCAGTCCAGGCTCCCCCATTCCCCACGACGTCGCCGCGAGAGGGGAACACTAACGTGCCGCCACCGCTGCCAGTCGCCGTCCCCTGTCCACGGCCCTCCCCTGTCTCCCGTCCACGCCGCCGCCGCCACCTCCCGTGCTGCGAGGGCGAACGCCGAACGTAGCGTAGCTCCCCACCGCCGCCAGTTGCTGTCGACCCTCCTCCTCGGCCCTCCCCCATCTCCGCCCGTGCTGCAAGCTTGCGAGGGCGAGCGCCGCCGCCACCCGTGCTGCGAGCCTGTGAGGGCGAGCGCCGCCGCCGAGCGGAACCCTAGCTCCCCACCACCGCCAGTCGCAGCCGAACCCAGCGAAGGTGAGTACTCCTCTCCTTCTCTCCTTCCTCTGCTCCTTGCTTGCTCTGTTTTGCGCTGCGCTCTGCCTCTGCTTCTCATGCTCTGTTTTTCTCTATGTGACAGCGCTAGTACTACTACTAGTAGTAGTGAATAGCAGTAGTACCAGTGGTACTAGCTGTAGTACTAGTAGTAGTAGCAGTAACACAATTTGATATATGTTTAATTGTTGCTACAACCTAGTATATTACATGCCATGTTTATATACTTCCTAGTCTCGACAAGTCGCCCCCCTTGCGACTCGACTTGACTTTACGACTTAATAACCTCGATCAAAAGTTAGTTACCTGGACAAGCTGTGGACCAGCTAGTTTCAGGAATGTTGCATTAGTTTGTGCAGCACATGCACGGGCCATCAATGTCTTTCCAGTCCCAGGTGGTCCATATAAAAGAACACCTTTAGGGGGACGAATTCCCAACTTCTGAAACCGGTCCTTGTGCGTCATCGGCAACACTATTGCTTCAACAAGCTCTTGAATCTGCATTTGACAACACACAAGTAGAACATAAGAGAGCAGATAAAAGTGAACAAACAAAAACTAACAAATAATATTTAGAAATATAAAAAAAAATAACATACTACTACCTACAGAGCAACAAATCGACAAACATCCTGTTGTTTTCACCATGAATTCTGTAAAGTAAAATACCTGTTTCTCGAGGCCTCCAATGTCATTGTAATCCTCTGTAGGTTTTTCATCTACCTCCATTGCCTTCACTCGTGAGTCGTACTCTGATGGCAGTGTGTCTAGTATCAAGTAGCTGTCTTTGTTGACTCCAACCAAATCACCAGGTTTGAGGTTGTCAGGGTCAACTAGCCCAATAACGGGAAGGAATATAGTCTGCAATTAAGATGGAAAAGAAACAAAACCTTGAACAATGAATTTGATTCTTTACAATGCACAAGATCACCCAACTAATGTAGTTCATCAAATGGTATGTGGAAGTAAACCATGTCAGGGTCTAACTTCAAATGGTCCATAACCCCACACGCTCAAGAGTAGATATGGATACAAAGAAAATTAATTAAGGGCAAAAATGTTGTGTGTACAACAGGAATATTAATGCCATACACAACTATAATATATAGTTCAACTTCAACAATTCTGCTATCTGTGATTGATAGTATCAATTCCTAGGAGAGCTTGATGCGAAAAACATGCCAATTTCAAGTGAAATCCAAATTGGTGGTGTTTATCAAGTGATAAAGAGTTTACAAAATTCAAAAAAAAAATCCATTGCTTGTTTGGCAATTCATGGAAAAGGTTCATGTGTATGACTAAAGGTCTAGGTGCCACAGAAAGGTCGAGCAAGTTTATTTACTTGTCTTGTAGATGTCTTTAGAACAACACATTTTCCTTTCCTTTGTGAGTCCAGATCAATGTTAGCACCATCCTCTTCAGCTTCATCCTCAGGGTTCATTTCCAAAATCTGAAACAGTTGAGAAAAATCCAAAAGTAGACTTTGAGGCAAATTGCATCAAAAGTCAAGACTTGTACATTTGGCCTGCACAAGACTACAACTTTAAAAGTTCAGTTCTGGTACTCTCGAGGAACCGAAGATCCAAAAGAGCGAAGTTCATGGAAGTCATCAAAAGTTTATGAAAAACACCGATATAAACCAACTCAAATCATTGTAGAGTGCTAACATTTCATGATAACTACCACATAGCCAGTATTACTGCTTTAAAGATGAACTGCCTCCTAGGTAATTTACAAAAAATGGTCACAAGAAATATACTAGGGAAATTATATAGAGGGAGAGGAGCTATTTGCGTCTTCTCCAGGTCATGTATTTGTCGAAACTAAAACCTAAGGCGAATAATCACTGGACTAAGTACACATAAAGCCCAAAAGTAGAGCATGTGAGGTCAAAGGCTAGATGCAGAAAGCCAGAAATACTAAGCTAGCATGCAGAATCGTCAAAGTTCATAAAAACAACTCATATTTCCCACATCCACATTCATATTTCCCACATCCACATCCACATTACTCTAAATTTAAGTTGATAAAACTGAACTTTTAACCATAAAATTCCCCCGGTGGCCCAGTCGGGTGACGCACGAACCTCGACGATGTTGCCGACGAGATAAGGCAGCTGCTTGTTGAGCTTGATCTTCTCCTGGTTCTCCTTGATCTTCTCCTTGAAGGACTCCAGCTCCAGGTTCGTCCGCTGCAGCTCGTCCTGCGCACCCCATAAGAGAAACCCCAAATCAGAACAACCCTAAACTGCAACGGCAGACGGAGATCGCGCAGCGGGAGAAAGGGGCGCGGGCCTAGCTAGGGTTTGGCGGAGGGCACGCACCTTGAAGACGCGGATCTCGTTGTCCAGGAGGCGGGAGGCCCGGACGATGTCTTCCGTGGACATGGAGGAGAGCTGGTCGTCCTCCGCCTCATCGACGGCCATCGCGGCGGGCGGCGCGGCGGGCGGCGACGACATCGCTAGGGCTCTCTCTGTTCTCTGCTGCCCGAGCGCGTCGGAAGGGAGGGCAAAAGTGGGGGTTCGGAGGATCGCAGCTTGCGGAAGGAGTTGATGAAGATCCCTCGAGGCCTCGACTTGTGCTAGACGTGTTGGGCTTGGGCGGGTACTGCAGTAGGGTAGGTGTGTAGCCCAGTTCGCTGTTTGGGTCCGGGTAGGGCTCGGTCAGTTTGGGACTCTAGTCGGCTCCTGTAAGAAGCTACAGTATGAGATGTTTATATAGAGTGTTTAAATAAATAGATTATATACACGTCCTTAAGTAGTGATGTGAAAATCATTTTCTTCGATACAGACATCTCTTTTGTAGGTGTTTAAATAATTATATTATCTATTAATTATATATAGCTAAATATATAAACACCTCTTAAATATCGGTGTCTAATCAACTATCAATGTTACAAAATAAGCAACTTATCTATCCTGCGTAGCAAAAAAATATTTGTTAAGCACTTCTCTGGATCCATACATTGTACGTGCTCTAATACAGCTGCTTACTGAGTCACAGCCTCGGATCGATTTCAGCTCTCACTCTACCTACCTATCAGGTTTAAAATGACGTGAAAAGGTTAGGAATTCACACGTAATTTGCAGCTATTGACGTCGAAAAGCAATCCGGCAACCTACAGTGGTTTCGGCTAATTCCGGAGAGCTCGGCAGAAAGATGAAAGCTTGGTTGATGATTGAAGATGAAGCACAAATGGATGCCTGTGCTTCGGTTTTGGCTACTTCTAATCTACTCCTACGACTCGACTACACCAATTGAGAGCCTCGCCGGGCGGCTGATCACGCGGTGCTCGCGACGTCCGAAGTTTCCTGACTGCCCAGCAGCAGCAGCAGCAGCAGGATGGTGTTCTTCCATGGAGTGGTGGAATCAGATTGCATAGTACAGTCATATTACGATAATTTGAGCTATCCAATTTAGGAATAACAGTTTGGATTACTCGCTACCGTGGTTGCTACAGGACTATCTATAGTGATTACTGTAGCGTTGGACGGATTTTAATCGCACTTTTCTGATCCGTCGGGTCTAGCGAGTGTGAGGAGGCATAGGCGACTGCTTCGCACTAAAACCCGTGGCAAGTTCGATTCTCTCTTGTTTCCGATCCCCCTTTCCTTTCTCCTAACGAATCCAGAATCCCATGGTCTAGTTCATCCTGTGTGGATAATTCCTTCTGTCTGCACTCCGAGTTGATCAGCCCACATGTCAGGTCTTTTCAGAATTTTTGTTAAACGAGTTGGTGTGATGCCAGCAAGTATGCGTGCGTGGCTTCGCGGGAAACACTAAATCGGATAACGACAAGATGACTCGACACGCCGCGATGACGATCACGTCGTCGCTCAAGCTCACCGCCCGACCGCCATGGGTAGTATCGACTTTTTTAATTAGGTTCACAGTATTACTACTATGTCACGTGGTATTCACGTAGTCAAATACAATTACACCTCTTTTTAAGATTATACTACTTGTACTATCAATTATAGTACAACTAAATTCTAACTAATCTAGACCATTGTAAGAAATAATGAACGGACCGTATTAAATTGAGTATGTTGTAAAAAAAAACACCATTAAAAAAGCGATAATTCTTCTCAGAAATGCCATGGCACTCCATCCCCGCAACTATTATGAGGAAGTCAATCTCCTCCTGCGGCATTCATCAGCCCTTATTCGTTGTCGCCTCCGCAGGCAGCTCCAGCATCCGCCAACCCTTCTTCGTCGTTGCCTCCGCTTCGCCTTCTCTCCCTGATCCATCTCTCATTGACTCATCTCCTCTCCTAGAGTCCTAGTTCGCTGCGAGATCGATCGTTGCGCGATATTTTAGTTTCTTGTATGTGAGGTGTTGTTTGTTGTTATTGAGGGCTATTTAATAATTTATCATTTGAGAAAAGAATAAATAAAAAGGAAAAGAAAAATGTGGGACCCCACCTATCGTTGAGATAGGGGGGATAAGATTGGAGACATTGTCTCCAACCCTAACCGAGCGAGCGTGCGGCCTAGGGCTTGGCCTTTCGCATCGCAGCAACTCGTGCGACGCGGGCAATGCAGGCAACTCGGGCGCGTTGCGCGTGGGGCCATTGGCAGCGGCAACGTAGCTCCTCTCCTCCTCCTCTTCAAAGGTCGGGCTCCTCTGATCTTTTCTCAGAACCCGAAAATCCAGTGAGTTTTTCCCTAATTTGGTTCTTCTTCTCCTCCCTATTGGGTTTCGGTTTTGGGCTCTTGGACCTCTCGCGCGCGTCGTGCCTGCCTTGGTGCCGTCGGAGGTGAGCTCCAAGCCCCCCTATTGTGCACATTCGGTTGGTTCCATCCCTACGCCATTTCCTCGGTGGGCGTTCAAATTAGGAACCGGGATCTTGCCCATTTTGGGTTTCGGTTTTGGGCCGACTGTTGGTTTGATCTCGAGAGGAAGAAGAACTTTGATTCGGTTTTTCTTTGGTGACTTGGTGCTCCTTGGTGCTTTTCGGTAGGAGCATCTTGGTGGTTGGTCTTGTGCGGCATCTCTATACCTCGACTTTGTGGTTTTGGTGTGTCCCAAAATTACGAATTGGCATTCTATCTCCGACGACCTCGTCCGTTCTTTGCGACACAGCGGGGTGATTGGTTTTCTAAGACAGCATGATTCACGTGCCTTGTCCGGTTTACTGCTCGGTAACTTTGAGTGCCACCCGCTTCGTGAGTATTACTGTTTTCAATTTTCGCATTACTTATGAATATGTGTTGTGCTAGTTGAAGTTTTAAATTGTGTTGATTTGATTAACTCTAGCTTTGGGAGATATTGTAAAGTGGTGATGTGGATTCGGTTTAATAGCTCGATGATGATTATTGTCAAAATCTGAAAATTGAATTGATAACTAAAATCACACTTGAGCTACCAGTATTACTTTCTGTTGTCAATTACTTTCTAGCAGCTTGGTACTAGTACTTTCTGCATTTCAGTTGTGACTACATAGAACTTGGTGATTTGTGTTATGTGATATTGCTGATCTATTGTGTTTGATTGGTTTGATTACTGAAATTAGTGTTTTCTGTGCACTATCAGATGATCAATACTTTGTTTGCTGAATATTCAATGTGTTGATATAGTGTTTCCTTATGCACTATTAATCACATGATCCTTTGTTGACTGAAAATATAATTTGCTATTTTGATATAGTACTTGACATATCAGTAAAGCATTAATTTGACCTCTGTCAATGATCTAGTATCAATCTTACAAATGAATATTTGGGTGTTTTCTAGAATTAAAGTCACGCAGAGAAAGACATAAGGATTTATACAGGTTAGGGCCTCCCCCCCCCTGCCCCTGCCCCCAATGTCTACCGACTTTAACCTTGTATATAGCTCATGTAGATGTGTCAATTACTCCAAACCAAGAGACGCCTTAACACTTGATGAAATACACATATTGATGGATGTTATTGTTAGGGAGATAACACCCCATGTCGCCTGACAGTTACCATCAGAGACATAGGCGTAATACATGCAGTTACTTTGGAAAATAATAATGTATGTTAACTGCCCTCTATCTTAAACATAACGCATAAGATTCCTTAGTTAACTGTACCCATATGCTTGTAGACTCAGTTGACTGTAGGGTAATCGTAATAGACCAAATCGACTAGGTAATAGAAAGGCTTACGACTATGAGGTAATTGTAGAACATCTTACGACCATACAAGGTGGTCATAGGATGGTTTACAATCAATTATCGTAAGCTTTTTCCTTATTCATGATAAGGGGTATACTTAAAACTATCACGAGAATATTTTTATCTATAATAACAATTACTTATAAAATTTTTAATTAAATTGAGGATTACTAGATCCACGTCAAGCTCAAAGTATGATTTAGTGTTATTATATTTAATTAATTAAGAATATCTCCATGTTTATATGTTAATTTTATCATTTAAATAGAGGATTTCCATATTTATATATTAATTTTATCATTTAAATGCTGCTGAAAATATATTTTAATTGTGATTAATGTTGTTGGAATTAATTTTGAATATTTGCTAAAACTGCTTGTCGACGATCAAATCGCCGATCTTATGAATATATGAATGAAAAGAGGAAAATTACGCGTATCTTCTAGAAAGTAGTGAGACTGCTCTTTATTGCTTTGAACTGGCTATTACAATGAGTGTATATAACTTAGACTAAAGACTAATTCGGAGTACAAGGCTCTTTCGAGAGTGCCTCTCAAATGATCTTCACTCTTAGGCCTCAAAGCACATGTCCCATTCTTCACACGGTAGGGGATATATCTGATGCTAGGTCTAGATATCAGTTCAAGGTTTTGAGAGCTTTTGACTGGTCGGGGACAAGGTTGGAAACCTTCTCCGACCAGGTTAGATATTGAGTAACCTCTGGAATCCTCACGACCAGTGAGGTCGTTAGCTTTAGGGGTTACGACCACAAAGACGTATGATCCCTTATTTATTAAATAATAAATAGAGATTTTAATCCTCGTCACTGCTAATTTTATAACAATCATAAAATCGAAAACTAAACAGTAGATACAAAGTGCCCTTTGTCTTGAAGGACCAAGAGATAGAGAAGCCGAAGGCCAGAAGGGATGAATGTGTTGCATGATGAGTGAAAACAAGGGAACCTCCTCTTACATGCTCTTGGAGATATATACATAGGGGAGCAAAAAGATACATTTTTTTCCCTTACCTTTACCTTACATTTAACGCTGGAGAAAAAAAGTATTTTGGTATATTTTCGTGGATACAGGCGAATGTTCAGCCTAGCGACGTGCATGCATTGTTCAATAGAGTATATTAGGTATTCTCGATGACCCAAGGGAACGAGGCACAAATACGACGCGGGGACCTTGCCCCTTGCAGTTTTTAGAGCGCGCAGTGGTTGGGCACTCCGTCGGTCGCATCCACGAGGGACGACGTCGTCCGGACGAACCGCCTCCAGCGTCCGGTAAGCGGGTTCGAAGTCGAAGAAAGGCCATGCAGGCAGGGTATGGGGCCGTCGATTTCCATATTTCGACGGACTAATTGGGATCTTCCGCCGAGTTGGCTGAGCCGGGGTGCCGGTGCCGGAGAAGGTGAACAACTGACGGTGCTTGCCCAGGCTAGAAGAACAGTACCCTGTTATCGCGGCTCCCGTGTGCTGGGCCGCGACCGGCCCTGTCAGCTCGATCAAACAAGCACAGACACAACATACAAGCTGGAGAGGGCTAGAGGCCCTAGCTGTTTCCTTTTTATTGTGCAATTTGATGGGTTTTCTATGCAAACTTATGTCGTTTCGTGCACGAGTTGATGCGATTTCTGTGATTCTCTCTCCCTGATTTGGTGCTGTTTTGTCGTCAAATTTCTATGCACTTTTGCTCTATCGATCTGCAACCAGTAGCCTTCGAGTGGAGACGGCAATTTTCACTTTTTCAGACGCAAAAAGGATGGATCGGAGAGGCTGCTCTCCATGCCACAGTGAACTCGATGTCTCGGCCCGTAATTGTGACGCTAATTTTGCACCGCTAAGAAGATAACTGATCGAGAATTAATCGATTCACCGCTCCTACAAGAATTTCAGCAGCCGCTAGCTCGGCACGCATGGGAAGGATCCAGACAGGGAAGGTACTACGAGCTGCTGGCTTGGATGCTACCTTATCTGGATGGGCCAGGGATGTATACCATCACATCACAGCTTCTTGGGATGGATGGATGGATGGATGGATCGATCATGGCACTACTACTCGTTGTTACCCAAAAAAAAAAAAACTAGTCAAGCTGGCCTGGCCCAGAAACGAAAACGCGGCCATGAAGGATAAAGCTGCTTCGTCCTCGGCTGTGCACGGAGGTTCACATCACATGCGTGCAACATCAACTTAGATTAATTGGCCTGGTAAGTGGTACTATAGATTTGCGTGCCACCCCTAGATTTACCACCGCCTCCTAACCACTTGGGCGAGATGTCCCCTCCGACCCCACCGCTTACCGCCATCCTGGTATCCCTCTAAACCTTAGAGACACTGATGAATTCGAACCCTAAACAGGTGAATCATAACCCTAACTCACCGCCACGGCAGGCCGAAGAAGAATATCTTGAGTGTAAATCTCCACACGCAATCCAAAGTTGAGAAAATGGACTCAAATTTAAGCAATTTTCAGACATCCGTACACTAGCAATTCCAATATATACACACACACTATTGAATCATCAAGAGGAAGGAAGGCGACGTAACACGGCCGGCCCCGCCCAAGCTAGTCACAGACATAGATAACGAAGTAGGTCCAAACACAGCCGCGAAAGTTGTCATCTGTTAATCCCGGCTTTAGCCTATCCTTGCATGCTAGTATGTGCATGTAGGCCCTGCTTCTTGTATGAACTGTATAGCACTTAATATTGCATAGCAGAACTTGAAGACCCAAATCATCCAGTACATATAGACTTGATCTGGTGTAGACTTTTTAGACCTTGCTGTGACTGTTTGATGATGCCCTTTAGTTTGTCGTGGTTAGCTGGTAATCCCAGCTTGTTTCATGTTGGCTGTTTTTTTCCCCTTTTGCTTTCTTATAACATTGGTTATTCATTTTCTATTAAAGTTGGACTTTTGCCTTGTTCCAAAAAAAAAAAAAACATCCAGTACATATCACTAAGCTGCTAGCTTAATTGGTTTCAAAAAATCACCAAGCCGCTAGCGTGCGAGCGTACGCGCGTGTCCGGCCGGTCGATCCGTGGCGTGCAGTAGTTGGCTCCACCGTCACATGCACGCGTGCCGGCCGCCGGCCATCGGCCATGATCACCTCATGGCTCATGCAAGGAAGGCCGGGCGCGCGCGACTGTTCACCGTTGGCCTCCACGCGAATCAGTACACATGCCTGCATGACAGATCGCCGTCCACGCGCGGTCGAACGATGGGGGGAAAAAGGCTCCCCGCTGCTCGGAATCGAGGACGCGACGCGACGAGCGAGACACGGCTTTTTTTCTGCCGTCGGCCGGCCGGTACGCGGCCTCTCATGGATACACATTACATGCGATTACTTTGGAAAATAATAATGTATGTTAACTGCCCTCTATCTTAAACATAACGCATAAGATTCCTTAGTTAACTGTACCCATATGCTTGTAGACTCAGTTGACTGTAGGGTAATCGTAATAGACCAAATCGACTAGGTAATAGAAAGGCTTACGACTATGAGGTAATTGTAGAACATCTTACGACCATACAAGGTGGTCATAGGATGGTTTACAATCAATTATCGTAAGCTTTTTCCTTATTCATGATAAGGGGTATACTTAAAACTATCACGAGAATATTTTTATCTATAATAACAATTACTTATAAAATTTTTAATTAAATTGAGGATTACTAGATCCACGTCAAGCTCAAAGTATGATTTAGTGTTATTATATTTAATTAATTAAGAATATCTCCATGTTTATATGTTAATTTTATCATTTAAATGCTGCTGAAAATATATTTTAATTGTGATTAATGTTGTTGGAATTAATTTTGAATATTTTTGCTAAATCTGCTTGTCGACGATCAAATCGCAGATCTTATGAATATATGAATGAAAAGAGAAAAATTACGCGTATCTTCTAGAAAGTAGTGAGACTGCTCTTTATTGCTTTGAACTGGCTATTACAATGAGTGTATATAACTTAGACTAAAGACTAATTCGGGAGTACAAGGCTCTTTCGAGGGTGCCTCTCAAATGATCTTCACTCTTTCGGCCAGGGCCGTTGAAGCAACTACTTTGGTGACCAATGAACCTACACCTTCCGATCCAACGATCAGGGATTCTACTATCGGCCAGTTAGTTGAAAGTATTACATCTGATCGTTTATTGAATGAAGTAGAGGGTACAACCAACCCTACCAGTTCAAGACTGGAAAAATTGTTTGAAAAAAAAGCCAGCGCGCTTCAGAGTCAAGATAAAAAAGATAACCAGGTATGTTGTAAATGAAATTATCATATGAATACATACCTTTTATATTTTTGGCGAACTTGAACTCTGAACTTCCTTTTCTTTGCGTAGACCTGTTGGAGTTCCAGTCGTTCCCGAAAAGGATATTCCAAGAAGTCGGTGATCGAGGCATCTCAGACTGAGCTTTCCTCATGTAAGAAATCCTGAGGAGGAAGTGGTTAGGGAAGCCCCCGAGCCTGCTTTAGTGCCAGAATTTGGTTCAGATCCTATGGTGATTACTACTCCATCAGAGGAGGTAGGCGTTTTTGCAGATCCACAGCAGATTCCAACTTCTGAAAGCAACCTCTCCCAGATTAACAAGTTCCCTTTCTCTCCTCGATTTATCGAGGATAAGGAACTTGATGAAGCTTGGAGGAGAGTATCAGATCGCCTTGCAAATACGAATCCTAATAGAATTTTTGCCGATTATAATGACGTGGCAATTCAAGTAAGTATTTTCAACCATTCTTATAATTTTTCTTGAAGTTCACAAGAAACTTTTAAAGGAAAAAATGCTATTTACGCAACATACGGTTGAAAATTTTGCTGCGATTGGAGGACTAACCGATCGGATTAAGAATCTAGAGTAAAAACACTCCGAACAAGAAAGTAAGAACTTTCTTATTAATTTGTCTTTTGCCAAGACTTTCTTTTCTTTCTTTTAACTATCCTCCCTTATCAAATTTGATAGATTTGGAGAAAATAAAAGAAGAAGCTTTGGCTGAAAAAGCCAGAAGAATAAAGCTTGAAGAGGAAATTCAAGCTAAAAGCCGGTCGATCGAAAACCTGACGACCAGACATGAAAAATACGTGGAGAAATCCAGGAAGAAAGCTGAAGATAACTTAGTCGTTGACTTGACTTAGTATCTCTTCTGATCATTTTTAGCATAATATTTGTTTTGCTTATGCAGAACAAAATCAAGCTTTAATCAAAGCAAATAAAGCTTTGGAATTTGAGCAAGACAAGGGGGCAGCAATCATGCTTAATCTTGATTTAAATATTACTGCACTCAATAAAATGATCTTTGATATGGGATCAGGATCATCGTTGCCCTCCTTAAGTGATCCAATGGAAAAGGTAAATTACATTGGCCATCTTTTGGAGGATCTTAAGGGCTTGCTCAAAACTACGAGAGAGAATTATGCCCAGTCCGTAAAGGAGTCTATTGCTAGTGGAGTTAGTCTTGCGTTGGCAAAACTAAAGGCGTCCGACCCCTCTATCAATCTTCAAGCTGTTGAAAAAGATTTTAACTGCTTGCCTGAGGAGGCGACCAAGTTTCTCAAGGAAGTGAAATCTCTTGGAGACAAGGTTTCAGAAGAAATGGAAGTCGGATCTCCATCCAGCAGTGACTAATGGAGGACAATCTCTTAGTAGTAAAAAACCCTACAAAAGAGAAAGAGAGAATATGCACAAAAAAAAAGTGTAAAACTTACCTTTCTCTTATCAAATGAAAAAGAATCATTTGTTTGTCCGGTCGACTTATCATATATTACCTAGCCCCCGACTGTTTTATAGTAGAAGAACTTTACTATATAAGCAGTAAGCTAAGAATATGAACTGAAGTCTCAACCATTGTTTGAAAGTATGTACTGATTGTTGAAAAAACTAATCGTGATAATACTAGAAAATCTTTTTGGTCGGAACCAGTGTTAGGTTTCGACTAGTTGTAAATCTATTTTTCGTAATCAAAGTACTTACTAAGACAAAATATGGTCGGAAGAAAAAATGATTTTTCTTGATAAGAGGAAGTTACATGAAAAGACATATATAATAAACGAGAAGTGGTTTTATTTACATGCGATTGCTCAATCTTTGGTCGGAATGAACTTGCTGAGAAATGAAGATATAGATTGTATTTCGCAATACGTGTTCGTGCTCTAGTCCGACTGGCAGCGAGGATCGTAAGAAAAAGGCCGTCGCTAAGAAGCTCCTTCCAGTGGGCGGAACCACATGCGAAAAAGGAGAGACTTCGACTAGGAGGTTTTCCATGTCCCGACCAGTAGCCAAACAATAGTAGAACATAATTTTGAAAATAAAACATATAATCTCCATAGTCCTAAGGATATGAACCGCAGTCGACCAGAGCTAAGTTATGTCATATAATTAACATCACTTGCTTTTTGAATTGATTCATTATTTATTAAACTGAATAGAAATGAAATAAAAATTAAACGAAAAACTTACGCAATTGGTCAATATTTCAAGAATTAGACAAAACCCTGCCGTCTGACATGGCTAATCGTACCGAACCTGATCAGATGACTTCAACCACAGTGTAAGGACATTCCCACTTAGGAGAAAGTTTGTTGCGATTTGCTTGGTTCTGAATTTTTTCGAGAACCAAATCACCTACAGCTAAGCTGCGAGGTTGCACCTTACGACTGCGGTACCTTCGCATGGCTTGTTGATAGATTGTCGAACGCAACAAGGCTTGGTTTCGTCGTTCCTCAAGGAAATTGACATCGTCGAGTCGTCTTTCTTCCTGATCATTTTCATTAAAATGATCAGTGCGAGCAGAATCAATTTTTAATTTTGGAGGAAGCATGGCTTCGGCCCCATAAACTAAAAAGAATAGTGTTTCACCGGTCGCACGACTGGTCGTCGTACGAACAACCCATAAAATAGAAGAAAGTTCTTGAACCCAAGCTCCTGACCGTTTTATTAACTGGTCGAATACTCGACGTTTGACCCCCTGCATTACGATACCATTGGCACGCTCAACTGCTCTGTTACTCTGCGGATGAGCAACCAAAGCGAAATGGACTAGGATACCCAGGTCGTCGCAGAATTCCTGAAAATTACCGCTGGAAAATTGGGTACCATTGTCCGTGATTATATGACTGGGTACACCAAATCGTGTAATCACGTTTTTTGTGAGGAACCACTTAGCAGCCTCAGTTGTAGTTTTAACAACTGGCTCGGCTTCAATCCAATTTGTAAACGTGTCAATCATGATGAAGAGAAATTCGAAGCCCCCGGGTGCTCTTGGGAAAGGTCCCAGAATGTCTAGTCCCTAGGTTGCAAAATGCCAAGAAAGATGAATTGATTCCAGAGCTTGCGACGGCTGATGTACTTGTCGGCTATGAAACTGACATTGTACACACTTCGTCACGAGCTCTTTTGCATCATGAAGGGCAGTTGGCGAATAGTATCCTTGCCTAAAGGCTTTACCGACCAGTGTTCTGTAGGAATGATGTGCTCCACAGACTCCTCCATGAATTTCGGTTAGCAACTTAATGCCATCCGAGCAAGATATGCATCTCATCAACACTCCATGAGATCCTCGTTTATACAAGGTACATTCGATTAGAGTGTATGATTTGGCTTTTCGTGCTATACGATCAGCCTCTACATCATCTTCTGGAATTAGGTCATGCTGAAGATAATTGTAGATCGATGTCATCCAATCTCTACCATAATCGTCACCGATCTGTGGAGCATCCATGTGATCAGAATCAATTGGATTGACCTGATATGAACCATTGATGTTCTCCGAAAGCTCGACCACCGAGGGTGAATCGAGTTGCTCAAGAAACACTCCCGGCCGGATGGTTGACCTTGTGGAGGCCATCCGTGCCAACTGATCTGCTAGAAAGTTTTCCTTTATAGGAATATGTTGGATCTGAAAACCGAAGAAGTGCTTTTCGAGTTTTTGTACTTTCGCCTGATAAGACGTCATCTTGGTACTTGAGCATTGATACTCTTTCCCTACTTGATTCGCTACTAGTTGAGAATCGCCTTTCACTAGTAGTCTGCGAATTCCGAGCGAATGAGCTGCTCGAAGTCCTGCCAGCAAACCTTCATATTCCACTACATTTTTAGTAGCAGGAAAGTTAAACTGGATGGCCTACTTAATGTGTTCGTCAGTAGGGGATATCAAGACGACTCCAGCCCCCGATCCTCTAAGCATTAATGAACCGTCAAAGTACATTGCCCACTCGTCGTGGTGCTCGTACTCGAGTTCTTGTTTAGGTTCTGGGTTTGTCCATTCGGTAATGAATTTTGCTATTGCCTGAGACTTTATATCTGTTCGTGAGATAAAATGGGGGTTGAACGTCCCTAGTTCAACTGTCCATTTTGCTATTCGTCCTGATGATTCCCTGTTTCCAAGGACTTGACCTAAGGGATATCCTGTAGGTACGACCACTTTGTGGGCTTGAAAGTAATGTCTTAGTTTCCTTGAAGACATAAGGAGACCATAGAGCAACTTTTGTACCTGTGGATATCTTCCCTTTGTTCCATGCAAGACTTCGCTTACGTAATATACTGGTCGTTGAACGTTTTCACGCTCTACGACGAGACATCACCGACGACTGTGGCGTCGCAGCTATGTAAATCAACAGTGTTTCTTCCGGTCTTGGAGAGACTAAGACCGGGGGGCTTCTAAGGTACTTTTTGAGTTTTTCAAAGGCTTCGTTGGCTTCTTTCGTCCATTCAAAACTCCTATGCTCCCGAAGAAGTTCAAAGAAAGGTAATCCATTCTCGCTTCTTTGGCTGTAAACGACTTTAGCGTCATACAACCGGTTAGCTTTTGGACTTCTTTCTTTGTTGTCGGGGGAGGCATCTGACTGATGGCTGTTATCTTAGCCGAATTTGCTTCGATACCTCTAGCCGAAACTAGGAAACCAAGAAGCTTTCCAGCAGAAACCCTGAACACATATTTCTCCTGATTCAACTTGAGGTTATGTCTTCTCAAGTTGTTGAAAGCTTCTTGTAGGTCAAAGATATGATCGCCTGCATTGATGCTTTTCACAACCAAGTCATCTACATAGGCTTCTAAATTCCGACCTACCTTCGGGCTGAAAGTTTTCTGTATTAACCTTTGAAAAGTTGCACCAGTATTCTTGAGACCAAATGACATCTTAACATAACAGTAAGTGTTATATGGAGTGATGAAGGAAGTTTTCTCCTCATCATTTTTAATCATGTTTATATGGTGGTACCCTGAATATGCATATAAAAAGCTTAGTAACTCGCACCCGGAGGTGGAGTCTACAAGCTGATCAATGCGAGGAAGGGGAAAATCATCCTTCGGACAAGTTTTATTAAGATCTGTGAAGTCAATACACATTCGTCATTTCCCATTATTATTTTTAACCATTACAGGATTGGTAAGCCATTGAGAGTGATGGACTTCACGAATAAATCCAGCTTCGAGGAGCTTGTCAATCTCCGACTGGATTGCTTCCTTTCGGTTATGTGCAAAACACCTTAGCTTCTGCTTGACCGTCTTTTTGTCAGGTTGGAGAGCTAACATGTGCTCGATCACTTCCCTGGGGACTCCGGGCATGTCGGACGCCTGCCAAGCGAAAATATCCTGGTTTGCTCTGAGGAAAGAGACGAGCGACTCTTCCTATTTAGGGTCGAGTCCTTCTCCGATCAAGAACCGAATCGACTGTCGATGTCTCCCAACCTGGCGTCTCTCGGAGAAACGCCTTTGTCGAGTGGCACCTCTTTTGTCTGATCGAAGGGTTTGGGTGTCAATTTTGGTATGGAGTGCTTGACCTGCATCGCAGAAGAGTCAGTATTTCTAGTCGGAAGCTCATCGAACAGTTCTAAAGATCTTCAATCGCAGACATAAGCCATCTTTTGATCTCTCCGAACCATGATGACACCTTTTGGTCCTGGCATCTTCAAACTCTGATAACCTAATGCGTGGCTATCGGGAACTTTGCTAGAGCCGGACGACCAAGGATCTGTTATAGGCGGTCTCAAAAACCTATATTTTATGCAAAATATGTTCTTTTAAAATAGCAAACTGCATGCTTTAGTTTTTATGCAAATGTATGTTAAATGATCATAAGGTAGCTAAATGCCAATTTGATCATTAAGTAATCAGTATACTTTGTCCTTGATAATTGAATTTCCTGATCTTTGTCACCCTAGTAATTATATGGTAAATTACTAGCTATAGTATGTACTCAAGCGCCATGCTAGCCTTGCTTGAGTATCGGGGTGCTAACCACCCCAATCATCATCCTTTAAGCATAAAGATTATTTTAGGCAGTCATTGGGTAAATGACTGAAGTGGTTAAGTTAATTTGTTTTACACTTCTCCAAAACCCTAAAACTTGCTAATACCACATCTGGGTGGATGGTAAGAGTGGTGGGTGTCGTCGTGCACGAGAGTGATTGGTATGTGGTATGAATCGCCCGGATGGATTGATGACTTAATCTTGTCATGACCTCCCGTGTAAAACAAGTACAACCACAAGTCTGCAAAGTGCAACTTGGCTTAGTAAAATTATCAAACTCTGAATGTCATCTCGCATGGTGGGAGAGTGGGAATGTGCAAGTGGCAGATGTGTTCCGCTGAAAGGGACACCAGGAAATGTGAAGTTTGCGGTCGCGAGGGTAGGTTGACTCGCGCTTCGACTACTCTAGTCGCGGTGAACATCCCGCACAACGTATGGGCGTAACCCTATATGGGTGAGATGACGGAAGGGGCAAGGTAGTTCAAAATGTTACTGTGACGATCGCTCAACTACATGACTAAGGAATCATGTGGGGTAACGAGTATGATTGTCTCTTGTGGGTACAATAGTGTACAAACTGCGATAGTCAAAATGCTGTTTAAACAACCACGCCTACGGTCATAGGCGGACACGGGAACTTAACTTGAGATAGTTCTATTTCAAAAATCTTGGTGGTTTGAGTGAAAACCAGGTCGGCTCATCTAGCCTGAGGTTTGGTGTTTTTCCCTGGATGGTTGTATCAGTGTGGTTAATGTATGGAGGTAGCTCCAATCAAATTAAGCATTTGTAGAGTCTCCGATGGAGGGAATTTATACTGTTATCTAATATTGCAATTACATTCTTTAATAAAATGCACTTTGTTTAAAATGCTAAGTCACAGGGATTTGTAATTATGATATTTACAAATATTGCTTTGTGTAAATAAAAGAACCCAAGCCATCCTTGTTTAGCCTTATATGTATATTATTGCATCTTGTGTTGGCTCGAGAATGGTTGTTGTGCTCACTCGCTCTTTCCCCAAACCCCGTAATCCTGAAAGGGACGATTGCGCCTACTACGAAAGCAAGGATTCACGGTCCAAGACCGGGAGAGGAATAGTTAGTTTCAGAGGCTAGAGTCACATACGTCTAGCTAGCTCAGGTGACTGCGCACAACTAATGTTCACCAACTCTCTTTGGTTAGCATCGGTTGTACGTATGTCACCGCTAGCGCCCTGTGAGGTGTTGCACCGTCCCTTTGCTTCAACACTGCTTTTTAAGTTATGTAATGAACTTATTTGGCTCGTCGGCCCACTTTTGTAAACTCGACCCGACGTAGTCTACTTAACTGTGTGGTTGTAATATTATATCTGGAACGTTCCGCGATGTATGACATGATCCAGTGATGTGAACTGTGAGCGCTACCTACTGATCCAGGGAGTAGTGCATGCTAATCACAGATGATTCTGTATTGAGAAAATTCGGGTCCGACAACACAGAATAGGTCCGTCTCTCATATAGTAGTCAATTGTAACACGAGAAACAATATACATTGTATATAGAGTAGTTGTTTATATATATATATATATATATAGTGCTAATGGGTAATTGAGTGCTAATAGCAATCTTGATCGTTGAATCTGGATTGAACAACCAAGATTAATAGGGATCCCACCTCCAAAAACCATTTAATCACCCTGCATACTCCCACCTCCAATGCGCCTTCATTAATTCGTCTGCATTAAACACCTTGCATACTCCCACCACCAATGCTTTGCATTAAACACCATGCATGATCCAACGGTTAAGATTGCCATTAGCACCTTAGCACTCAATTACCTATTAGCACCATATATATTCCCTATATATATATATATAGTATTTGTCTACACGCCATGCATTGGCACTAGTGAGGACTTGCATCCTCTCTTCTGTTAGTGACTTTTTGACGTTATTTTTTGGGTTAATTCCTTATTTGCCACTAGAAATTGGTCGGATTCCTAAAATTTCCTCGCGAAATTGATGATTCGTTCGTTGCAATCGGATCTCAACTTTCATCCCTTTTTTATCACTCCTATTAGCCTTGTTAGATCCAGCTGTCGTTAAGCACGTAAAATGATAAAAATGTCCATTTTACCCTTCTTCATCCTTCTCTTCTTCCTCGTCATTCCTCTTCTTTTCTTCACTCCTACAACCTCCCACAACCACCACCTCCCGCCCGCCGCCCTGCCTCCGCCGCCTTTGCCTCGCCTCCTCACACGGCCATCGCTAACGTTGCCGCTCCTTCCCTTCCCCGATCGACCACGTCAAACGAAATCTTTTCCGTTCGGAAGTTATCAGGACTTCCGAACGTAACCGGTAAGGACACCTGTCCTATCGGTTTGGCGGTAGAGCTAGGGACTATGCCATGGAAGGTATATTTTATTAGCTTTACCTTTGACTTAGGAACCTGTATTTCTTCTAAAGCTCCCGAGAATAATATATTTAAAGAACTACCTCCATCTTTTAAGACTCTATTGACCTTAAGAACACTGGGACGAAGTCATGGTTTGACTTTGCGGTGCCCTCTGTTCTCGGTATTCTTCCGTACGTTGTATGGTTTGTTGGAGAATCTACGACACCCGTCCTACCAATTGGACAAAACCTGGAGCTTCTGCTAAAGCAGGATCAGTATTATTTAAAATATCACGAATGCGCTGCAGATTCTGTACCGTTACGGATCGAGGTTGTTGGCATTTGCAGATCCGAACCTTCTCTTAACCTCGCGCCTGGCTGTACTTGACTCATTATCCTTGGTGGGGCTGAACCAGGCGAATTAACTGATGGACGTCCGTCAGCTTTGTTGCCTCTAGTAGCTGGTGCTTGATTGCCCGCGCCATTTCCATCAACACATGGTGGTGAGGTAGCGGGTGCAGGACCGTACAGGGCATTGCGATCAGTATTTTCGATCGCATTGACTTTGTGTTTCCAGCATCGATCCTCCGAAGAGTTTCCACTGTACTCAGTGGAGAGCTTCCCAGTACTTCTACCAGACACTTCCACGACGGAGACCAGTCGGAGATGAGAACCTCTTGAGGCCTCCGTGGCGGACGCAGCCTGATACGATGAACTGCCGATCGTATGCTGAGCTTTATCATCCCCACTCGGCCCATGGCCGGTAAGGGTTTCATCGACACCGTTACCAGATGTCGGTTGGCTCCTGGAATTCCCAGAAGCCGTGGGTGAATACCTATCAACCATGATGGTGTCGAGAGTGTATTGACTCTCGGATTGTAGGGCTGAAAATTCATCACCTTTTTTGCCGGTCGGAAAGACTGGGCTTGAAGAGGTTCTTGGACACTCCGAGCTGATCGGAATGTCCTGTCCCTCGGGAAGCTCCACTTGTTGCAGTGGTGCATCCTCATCCATCTGCTCGACTTCGGCGTTGTCAGCGACTTGCGAACCAGCAGAGGAAGAAGAGGACGACATCCAATCACCATGCATGGCCTGGATGCAGGCGTCCATGTCGAGGTTGGAGTAGTCGTCCAGATCGAACCAATTCTCCTCGTCCCAAGTTCCTGCCATGATCTCATGAACAGAAGGATGGGCGAGGATTTGATGAGCAAAGAATTCCTTTAGAAGATTTGCGCTATCCTCCCCACGGTCGGCGCCAGCTGTCGACGATCAAATCGCCGATCTTATGAATATATGAATGAAAAGAAAAAAAATAGCGCGTATCTTCTAGAAAGTAGTGAGACTGCTCTTTATTGCTTTGAACTGTCTATTACAATGAGTGTATATAACTTAGACTAAAGACTAATTCGGAAGTACAAGACTCTTTCGAGAGTGCCTCCCAAATGATCTTCACTCTTCTGGCCTCTTCAACTTCAGTCCGCATTCCTCCTTATGTAGTTGATGAAGGGTTGGCAGTTGTCTCTGGAGGAGACGGCTGTTCGGGAAACAACGCGTCTGGTCGAAGAGAGGCGTCAGTTGATAATGTGTCAACTGTCGTACGGTTATATGTCAGTGAGTCATTAACCACATTTCTTTGTCTTAGAGTTATGTATCGTCGCGTGGTATGAGATATAAAGCACATGTCCCATTCTTCACACGGTAGGGGATATATCTGATGCTAGGTCCAGATATCAGTTCAAGGTTTTGAGAGCTTTTGACTGGTCAGGGACAAGGCTGGGAATCTTCTCTGACCAGGTTAGATATTGAGTAACCACTGGAATCCTCACGACCAGTGATGTCGTTAGCCTTAGGGGTTACGATCACAAAGACGTATGGTCCCTTATTTATTAAATAATAAATAGAGGTTTTAATCATCGTTACTGCTAATTTTATAATAGTTATAAAATTGAAGACTAAACAGTAGGTACAGAGTACCCTTTGTCTTGAAGGACCAAGAGATAGAGAAGCCGAAGGCCAGAAGGGATGAATGTGTTGCATGATGAGTGAAAACAAGGGAACCTCCTCTTACATGCTCTTGGAGATATATACATAGGGGAGCAAAAAGATACATTTTTTTCCCTTACCTTTACCTTACATTTAACGATGGAGAAAAAAGTATTTTGGTATATTTTCGTGGATACAGGCGAATGTTCAGCCTAGCTACGTGCATGCATTGTTCAATAGAGTATATTAGGTATTCTCGATGACCCAAGGGAACGAGGCACAAATACGACGCGGGGACCTTGCCCCTTGCAGTTTTTAGAGCGCGCAGTGGTTGGGCACTCCGTCGGTCGCATCCACGAGGGACGACGTCGTCCGGACGAACCGCCTCCAGCGTCCGGTAAGCGGGTTCGAAGTCGAAGAAAGGCCATGCAGGCAGGGTATGGGGCCGTCGATTTCCATATTTCGACGGACTAATTGGGATCTTCCGCCGAGTTGGCTGAGCCTGGGTGCCGGTGCCGGAGAAGGTGAACAACTGACGGTGCTTGCCCAGGCTAGAAGAACAGTACCCTGTTATCGCGGCTCCCGTGTGCTGGGCCGCGACCGGCCCTGTCAGCTCGATCAAACAAGCACAGACACAACATACAAGCTGGAGAGGGCTAGAGGCCCTAGCTGTTTCCTTTTTATTGTGCAATTTGATGGGTTTTCTATGCAAACTTATGTCGTTTCGTGCACGAGTTGATGCGATTTCTGTGATTCTCTCTCCCTGATTTGGTGCTGTTTTGTCGTCAAATTTCTATGCACTTTTGCTCTATCAATCTGCAACCAGTAGCCTTCGAGTGGAGACGGCAATTTTCACTTTTTCAGACGCAAAAAGGATGGATCGGAGAGGCTGCTCTCCATGCCACAGTGAACTTGATGTCTCGGCCCGTAATTGTGACGCTAATTTTGCACCGCTAAGAAGATAACTGATCAAGAATTAATCGATTCACCGCTCCTACAAGAATTTCAGCAGCCGCTAGCTCGGCACGCATGGGAAGGATCCAGACAGGGAAGGTACTACGAGCTGCTGGCTTGGATGCTACCTTATCTGGATGGGCCAGGGATGTATACCATCACATCACAGCTTCTTGGGATGGATGGATGGATGGATCGATCATGCTGCCAAGATGGATGGATGGATCGATCATGCTGCCAAGCACTACTACTCGTTGTTACCAAAAAAAAAAAAAAAAAAACTAGTCAAGCTGGCCTGGCCCAGAAACGAAAACGCGGCCATGAAGGATAAAGCTGCTTCGTCCTCGGCTGTGCACGGAGGCTCACATCACATGCGTGCAACATCAACTTAGATTAATTGGCCTGGTAAGTGGTACTATAGATTTGCGTACCACCTCCAGATTTGCCACCGCCTCCTAACCACTTGGGTGAGATGTCCCCGCCGACCCCACCACTTACCGCCATCCTAGTCTCTCTCTAAACCCTAGGGACACTGGTGAACCCAAACCCTAAATAGGTGAATCATAACCCTAACTCACCGCCACCGCAGGCCGAAGAAGAAGATCTTGAGCGTAGATCTCCACACGCAATCCAAAGTTGAGAAAATGGACTCAAATTTAAGCAATTTTCAGACATCCGTACACTAGCAATTCCAATATATACACACACACTATTGAATCATCAAGAGGAAGGAAGGCGACGTAACACGGCCGGCCCCGCCCAAGCTAGTCACAGACATAGATAACGAAGTAGGTCCAAACACAGCCGCGAAAGTTGTCATCTGTTAATCCCGGCTTTAGCCTATCCTTGCATGCTAGTATGTGCATGTAGGCCCTGCTTCTTGTATGAACTGTATAGCACTTAATATTGCATAGCAGAACTTGAAGACCCAAATCATCCAGTACATATAGACTTGATCTGGTGTAGACTTTTTAGACCTTGCTGTGACTGTTTGATGATGCCCTTTAGTTTGTCGTGGTTAGCTGGTAATCCCAGCTTGTTTCATGTTGGCTGTTTTTTTTCCCCTTTTGCTTTCTTATAACATTGGTTATTCATTTTCTATTAAAGTTGGACTTTTGCCTTGTTCCAAAAAAAAAAAAAAACATCCAGTACATATCACTAAGCTGCTAGCTTAATTGGTTTCAAAAAATCACCAAGCCGCTAGCGTGCGAGCGTACGCGCGTGTCCGGCCGGTCGATCCGTGGCGTGCAGTAGTTGGCTCCACCGTCACATGCACGCGTGCCGGCCGCCGGCCATCGGCCATGATCACCTCATGGCTCATGCAAGGAAGGCCGGGCGCGCGCGACTGTTCACCGTTGGCCTCCACGCGAATCAGTACACATGCCTGCATGACATATCGCCGTCCACGCGCGGTCGAACGATGGGGGGAAAAAGGCTCCCCGCTGCTCGGAATCGAGGACGCGACGCGACGAGCGAGACACGGCTTTTTTTCTGCCGTCGGCCGGCCGGTACGCGGCCTCTCATGGATACACATGCACTCAGCTGGACCGTATCGCGCGCCCCGTGCATGCTGTATAAGCGTATAATCTCTCTCCCCTAGCTTCGACTCCTCCCGGCCCCTCCCCTCCGTTGATTCCTTCTCGCATCGGTCGCGTGGTTCACTCGGTCAAAACTCGAACGACAGGTCTCATGTTCATGCGCCTAACTTGCCGGTCATGTGTTGTAACGCTAGCTACAGGACTTTTGAAATGTAGTAGTACTACAGGTCTACCACTCTGGGCTAGCTATTTAGGCCTTCGAACACAATTGCGCTAGAATTAGGGCAGTGGCGAAGGCATGCCAAAAATAGGAGTGGTGCTCGTGAGTTGAAGCTAACACGAGATAAGCATATCGAATATACACCTATCAGCCTTTTGCTTTTGCAATCCAAATCCACACCATGACATATCGATACTACTACAGAAAATGACATCACGAACAGTTCAAATTCGTCATCATAGACGGTTTTCTGAACCGTCTGACTTTATGTGTCTGTGATGATATGAGCTCATCATAGACGGTTTTTGAACCGTCTATGAGAAAAACTATCATAGATAGTTCTAAACAAGAACCGTTTGTGATAGTTCTATCTATTGAAAAAAAGTCGGATTTTGAATGTTTCATAGTTAGTACCATCACAATTCCTAATATAGAGCTTGAACCTAGAAGATAAATATAAGATGTCTTAGACTAAACAACATACTAAATGTATATGTGAACTTTTCATCTTTAGATACTCTTGAAAATACATTAAAAAGGCATCACTCCTATACAAAAACCTTCCTGACCCCCCCTTGCGGCCTGTGTGTACCCCAATACTGCCCATCTTGACCATGGCGTCGGCAAAGAGGGTGATGAGGAGGCCCGAGTAGGAGTCGACGACGTTGACGGTGGAGATGTTGTTGTAGAGCACAGCGTCGGAGGCGATGACGGCGAAGCCATTGCGGATGTGAGCCGCCGCACCCATCTACCATTTACGTACGTGCACCCATAGGTTAGCTACCATGATCGATCGAGTCATCGAGGAAGAAAAAGTTTGTTTGTTTACAGCTGAGGAGGATGAGGTCCTTGACATCGAGGCCCGCGGCAGCGAACTTGGACCGGAGCACGTTGACAGAGCCGTGCACGTCCTGCAGGTTCGACACCCTCTCCGGTACATTCTGTCTCGACTCAGCTATAATATATAAGGACAACGCTAAAATATTTTGCCTCTCGCGCACGCGTTCAATTTTTTTAAACTCCCGCGCTGCGAATCACAGACGGTTTCATACAAAAATCGTCTATAACAATATATCACAGACGATTTTTGATACAAACCGTCTGTGATAAGTATCTCATCACGCACGATTTATATTAAAACCGCTCGTGATGAGATACTATCATGAGCAGTTCGTATTAAGCGTCGTGAACTATCATAGACGAACCGTATGTGATATGACGATATATCCTAGACGGTTATTCTTAAGAACCATTTGTGTTCACATACGGTTCTATTTACAAACCGTCTGTGATAATTACGTATCGAACCGTCTGTGATGAGGCGTTCAATATGACATGTTTTGTAGTAGTGCGACAAAATGACAAAAAATAGATTCAGAGAACAGAAGAGAAACTCGCATTTGCACATTGCAAACAAACAACTTGGCAATCGCTCACCATACTTGTTTTCACTAATTGCGCCTAGGGGCCAGCAGCCCACCAAGTACAAGATGACCTAGGGTGGAGAACACTACACATGAGGCCATCTTCTTGTTGGAATTAATAGAGCTTTGGCCCATTCCTTTATCAATAATTTCTAGGAAAATCTCAAAGACCCACTCATGTATGGTGACATGTGGGATATTTTTATCCCATATTGCTAACCAAGGTGAAGAGACACCACCTTATAAGATGGAGCATGTCTAGCACTTGTAAAACAAGAGAAAGAATGACTACACGCGCGTGCTTACTCACAGGCAAGACCAGGCCAGACCAGGCTTCGCGGGCGCGCGACGTGAATGGTGCGGTCGTTCCCGGTTCGGTCGTGGGTACGCGACTTTAATTGCGATTAATGAGCCTTCCGTTTCTGAAAATTTTAAATGTGGTTTCCTTCTGCGATCTTTAAATCGCGAAACCCTGCCTGTCTTCCCATTCGTATCACGAAACACATCAATGCCAGTTGAACTATTCTCGAGTGTTGTGTTGTTCAGAGCTACTCCGTCCCTGCGCCTGGCGTGCACCAGTGGTGGGGAGTGCAGGTCTCCGAACCGTCGTCCTTGCAATCCTGTGCGGGAGAGGACGAATCCGGTTTGGGGAAGCGACTCCACGATTGCTCGTCATTCCCTGCATCATCGTCTTATTCGTCGTCGACGTCCTCTTCTTCGTCTCCGCGACACTCTTTGCTTCGTATCGGTAACATCTAGTGCTCTGCATTTACTTATAATTGTCATGAGTATATACGTTATGTTATTACTATTGCTTATCGTCATAGTTCATCTTCTGGATATGTTTAGTACTCATGCTATCTCTATAGTCCTGATTTATTTATGGAATTATGTAATCACTAACGTGCTAAATATTCTAACACTTCTTGCCCATAGCTACCATGTTCCTCTTCCTATGGTCTGCTCTCCTGGTGTTGCTCTACTGCTGCCGGTGCTAAGAGGGAGTCACAAGGGTCTGACGGTCGGGGCTTGGGCTCGAGCCGGATCCGCCCATGAATCAGGGGCCGGTTAGCCCTGTCTGGGACGAATGAATTGTCCCATGTTCATGCGCAAAATTGAACTGCATCCTGTGAAACCCCGCGTTACATAGCAGCAGTATTTCTCATCTTGCACTTTCTCGTCTGCATGGTTGGACGACAAAATAGTGTGTATCATTTTGTTGAGTGCTTTAGAGCCCTTAATCTTTAGCTAACCATGCGGAGCTCACTTCAGCAAAAAAACGCACGGTCGATATCGATCGGTCCACGGATGGACAAAGATTCGTTGCAGTTGACAACAGATTGCAGATGTCGGGAGCTAGCTGTACGTTCATTTTACCTTAAAACCAACTGCAAAGATCCGAGTCACTCGTTGGGCAGGTCGCCGGCCGGCCGGCCAATCAATCAATCAATATTCTCCAGCCCAAGCATATATATGATCGTTCGATCGGTTTCGACGGTGATCCAACGGCGGCGGAAGGTCCACTGACCCATCACTAGTCCCTAGACGGACGCGCGCGAATTCGCGATCGAATGGGTATGGCAGAGAATCGAATCCATTCACGGAGGAGCTCTAGCTAGCTAGGCCTCCTACGCTTTCGATCGGACAATAGTCATATGCTGCTCATCTTGTTGCGCTCCCGCTTTTTCCCCCCTCGGCTCTCCCCGTTTTCCCCGCCGCCCCGTCTCCTCGCCTTCTCCGTGCGACGACGGAGAAGACGAGGCGACGCGTTTGATGGCCGGGCGCGGACGCCGCCTTGTCTCCTCGCCTTCTCCGTGCGACGACGGAGAAGACGAGGCGACGCGCTTGATTCGGGCGCGATGTCTTCTCGCCTTCTCGGGCGACGGAGAAGACGAGGCGACGCATTCGATGGCCGGGCGCGGACGCCGCAGCGTCGGTCGTGCGGCTGACAAGTGGGACCCACTTGTCACTGAGACGTGGTCACGCGCGATTGTGCGTGGACTCGGTCCACGCACTGTAGTATGCATCGGGTGCCATGTGGCAGCGCGGGGATTTTTCATGATTTTTTTATTTTTCGTTTAATTGAAAATTCTTTTTAAAGCTTCAAAAATCCATAATTTTTTCATTATAACTTCAAAAATTATGAAATTTGTGCCAAAAAATTTGTAATTTCAAAACCTATATTATGGTACTGGTTTGATTTATTTTTGAATTCATTTATTATGGATGTTGTATTTATTTACCTTGTTTGTTTGTCTTTTATTTCCGGTGCGACCGCCCGAGTAGAGTACGAAGAAGCCGGTGAACTCAACTTCAACCACGCTCAAGGATACCTAGATTCTTCAACCTTTGACCCAAGCGAGTCAACACTTTGATCATGTTAAACCTATATTTTATGCAAAATATGTTCTTTTAAAATAGCAAACTGCATGCTTTAGTTTTTATGCAAATGTATGTTAAATGATCATAAGGTAGCTAAATGCCAATTTGATCATTAAGTAATCAGTATACTTTGTCCTTGATAATTGAATTTCCTGATCTTTGTCACCCTAGTAATTATATGGTAAATTACTAGCTATAGTATGTACTCAAGTGCCATGCTAGCCTTGCTTGAGTATCGGGGTGCTAACCACCCCAATCATCATCCTTTAAGCATAAAGATTATTTTAGGCAGTCATTGGGTAAATGCTGAAGTGGTTGAGTTAATTTGTTTTACACTTCTCTAAAACCCTAAAACTTGCTAATACCACATCTGGGTGGATGGTAAGAGTGGTGGGTGTCGTCGTGCACGAGAGTGATTGGTATGTGGTATGAATCGCCCGGATGGATTGATGACTTAATCTTGTCATAACCTCCCGTGTAAAACAAGTACAACCACAAGTCTGCAAAGTGCAACTTGGCTTAGTAAAATTATCAAACTCTGAATGTCATCTCGCATGGTGGGAGAGTGGGAATGTGCAAGTGGCAGGATGTGTTCCGGCTTGAAAGGGACACCGAGGAAATGTGAAGTTTGCCAGTCGCTGAGGGGTAGGTTGACTCCGCGTTCGACTACTCTAGTCGCTGCGGTGAACATCCCGCACAACGTATGGGCGTAACCCTATATGGGTGAGATGACGGAAGGGGCAAGGTAGTTCAAAATGTTACTGTGACGATCGCTCAACTACATGACTAAGGAATCATGTGGGGTAACGAGTATGATTGTCTCTTGTGGGTACAATAGTGTACAAACTCTGCATAGTCAAAACTGTTTAAACAACCACGCCTACGGTCATAGGCGGACACGGGAACTTAACTTGAGGTAGTTCTATTTCAAAAATCTTGGTGGTTTGAGTGAAAACCAGGTCGGCTCATCTAGCCTGAGGTTTGGTGTTTTTCCCTGGATGGTCGTATCAGTGTGGTTAATGTATGGAGGTAGCTCCAATCAAATTAAGCATTTGTAGAGTCTCCGATGGAGGTAATCTCTACTGTTATTTAATATTACAATTACATTCTTTAATAAAATGCACTTTGTTTAAAATGCTAAGTCACAGGGATTTGTAATTATGATATTTACAAATATTGCTTTGTGTAAATAAAAGAACCCAAGCCATCCTTGTTTAGCCTTATATGTATTATTGCATCTGTTGTGTTGGCTCGCGAGAATGGTTGTTGTGCTCACTCTCGCTCTTTCCCCCAAACCCCAGAATCCGCTGAGCAGGACGATTGCGCCTACTACGAGGAGCAAGGATTCGACGGTCAAGACCAGGGAGAGGAATAGTTAGTTTCGTAGGCTAGAGCTCGCCACAGTCTAGCTAGCTCCGCAGGTGACGGCGTACAACTAATGTTCACCAACTCTCTTTGGTTAGCATCGGTTGTACGTATGTCACCGCAGTCGCTCGCCTGTGAGGTGTTGCACCCTGTCCCTTTTGCTTCAACACCTGTTTCTTTAAGTTATGTAATGAACTTATTTGGCTCGGTCGGCCCACTTTTGTAAACTCGACCCGACGTAGTCTACTTAACTGTGTGGTTGTAATATTATATCTGGAACGTTCCGCGATGTATGACATGATCCAGTGATGTGAACTGTGAGCGCTACCTACTGATCCAGGGAGTAGTGCATGCTAATCACAGATGATTCTGTATTGAGAAAATTCGGGTCCGACAACACAGAATAGGTCCGTCTCTCATATAGTAGTCAATTGTAACACGAGAAACAATATACATTGTATATAGAGTAGTTGTTTTTATATATATATATATATATATATATATATATATATATATATATATATATATATATATATATATAGTGCTAATGGGTAATTGAGTGCTAAAGTGCTAATAGCAATCTTGATCGTTGAATCTGGATTGAACAACCAAGATTAATAGGGATCCCACCTCCAAAAACCATTTAATCACCCTGCATACTCCCACCTCCAATGCGCCTTCATTAATTCGTCTGCATTAAACACCTTGCATACTCCCACCACCAATGCTTTGCATTAAACACCATGCATGATCCAACGGTTAAGATTGCCATTAGCACCTTAGCACTCAATTACCTATTAGCACCAGATATATTCCCTATATATATATATATATATATATATATATATATATAGTATTTGTCTACACGCCATGCATTGGCACTAGTGAGGACTTGCATCCTCTCTTCTGTTAGTGACTTTTTGACGTTATTTTTTGGGTTAATTCCTTATTTGCCACTAGAAATTGGTCGGATTCCTAAAATTTCCTCGCGAAATTTATGATTCGTTCGTTGCAATCGGATCTCAACTTTCATCCCTTTTTTATCACTCCTATTAGCCTTGTTAGATCCAGCTGTCGTTAAGCACGTAAAATGATAAAAATGTCCATTTTACCCTTCTTCATCCTTCTCTTCTTCCTCGTCATTCCTCTTCTTCTTCTTCACTCCTACAACCTCCCACAACCACCCCAGCCTCCCGCCCACGCCGCCCCGCTCCTGCCGCCACTTTGCCTCGCCCTCCCTCACACGGCCACTGCCAACGTCAGTCGCTCCTTCCCTTCCCCGTGCTTCTTCTCAACCATGAGAGATAGAGAGAGAGAGAGACACGGAGAGGGGAAGGAGAGAAGGAGAGGAGGTGGCCTTGCAATGGGGAAACGACGACGTGTTTTAGGAAGCGACGAACTCAAGGGTGGTGGGTTGCGGCGTGGGAGAGGACGGAGCCAAACAAAATAGGGCAGCGATAGGGTGGTAGGTCACAGAGGAGGGGGACATGGCGGCGAAGGATTCCAACGACGAGGGGGTAGAGGTCCACGTGCATGGCGCATTCCCTAAGCAAAAGAATTATGTTTTGGTGGTCGAGATGAGTGGTGGGGGCGCTTAGGACGCTGGCATCGGCGGCGTCCATGGCGGCAAGGAGAAGGACGGCGACAGCGCTACACAGCGAAGGTGTTGGCCGACGGTGGTGGTGGATGGAATCAACTTGATGAGGAACACCTCATGACGCGAGCGGTTTGGCAAGGTGATGTCCAAAGCAGCAGATCGGCGAAGACGGTGTGGCAGCGGCGGCGGCGCGGTGCGGCTCCAGCTGTGCTCGGCGGGTGTAAGATCGAGGTGGCCGACTAGAGGGGGGTGAATAGGCGGTTTTAAAACTTTATCGGGCTAAACCAATAAATAAATGCGGAAGCTAATAGCCAATTGGTTTTGCACAATTAAAACCTAAATCAACTAGGCTCAACTAAGTGCAAACAATAAGAACACAATATTCCACTACCTAAGGCAACACATGCACTTAGGGTTTACTCTCTAATCTCACCAAGTGCAACACATGCACAAAAGAGAATAGAGGTTTGCTCTTAGCTCAAGAGGCTCACAAAGAGTTCACAATAGTTCTTGGCAACTTCAAAGAACCTCCCCAACTCGCCAAGGTGGCTATATATAGTCCACACACAAAAACTAGCCGTTGGGAGACAAACCCCTGAAAAATCGTGGAAATCGGAAGTTCCACAGTACAAAGGCGGAACTACCTGCAGAGAGAGAAAAGGCACCGCAACGGCTATGTCGACGAGAAACTAGCCGTTTGATTTTTAGTGCGGAACTACCGCCAACTACATATCGGAAGTTCGATTCTTCTAAGTTCCGCTCAACACATAGCGGAACTACCGCACATTGAATTTTGGCTAAGTCCCCAAAATGGTGCTTCTCTGGAAAAAACCAACCGCCGGATTTCGGAGCATCCGATTAATCGGAAGTTCCGCTATTAACACGCCGGAACTTCCGCACTTGGAAAATCGGCTAAGTCCCTAAACCGGCCGCTCTCTGGAAAAATCAGGCCGCGGAAAATCGGACCGTCCGGGGTGCGGAACTTCCGCCGGTAAGAGCCCGGAACTTCCGATTTTCCTGACAGAAATCAGAAATGGCTTTTTCAACAACTTCAATTGCAAAACACATTTGCTAATTGACAAGCCATGCCAACAAGGGTCACAAGCAAGATTCCCAACAAGTTGCAAAACACATTTGCCAACTTTTGGAATCATACCACAAGGAAAAAGGTACATGGACTTACACCATTTGCAAAACGCATTTGCAAACTTAAGTCACATGCTACAAGGGTTGAATGCATGAGCATCGGCTATTTGCAAAACACATTCGCAAATAATAGCTCCATGCATAGATGAGCTAGAGCAGATATAATGAGCTATCAACACATGACTAACTCAAACTACTAGTCAAGATCCCTCTTAATAGTACGGCAAACCTATACTAGCAATCCGGTCTATCAACCAAACACCGAGACCGGTAAAAGACTAGGAACACATCCTTAGCCCTAGCTAGTCATACCTTTGCCTTGCATTTTCTTGAAGCTTGATGACGCACATCAACACTTCAAGTCCGGGTCCTTGACTTTGACAATCATCAACTCATGATGATTTCTTCACTTCGGGATATTGTCTTGATCATTATCAACACATGATGATTTCTTCATCCCGACTTTGACAATTATCAACTCATGATGATTTCTTTACTTCGGGATATTGTCTTGATCATCATCAACACATGATGATTTCTTCATCCCGATTCTACACTTGCATCAACGCATGATGCATTCCTTCACGTGACCTCCATCAACACATGATGGGTCTTCTCTTGTCTTGATGATCAACCCATGATCATTTCTTCTTGATAAGCATCAACTCATGATGCATCATATACACCAAGCTCTTGACTTGATGATCAACTCATGATCATCCCGAGTCTTCATTACCCCGAACATAGCCCTCCCCTAAATGTGTGCATACACAAATGTGTAATGAGGAAGGAGGGCTCTAGTGGCACTCGTTGTGTTTCACCTTTATATCCAAATGAGACTACACAAAGATAATACTTGATAAAAGAGTTAGTCTCATATTTGGATTTGTCATTAATCACCAAAACAATCCATTAACTCATAATGGCGGGACTAGATCTTTCAGCTGGTCTCGGTGAGGAAGGAGGGCTCTAGTGGATGGTAGTCCACGCTGGTGGACTGATGGTAGTGTGTCGGTGAGAAGGCGACGTGTGGGCTGATGAGAGATGAAGAAAATGGAAGAGTAGAAGGGTAAACAAGTCTTTTCGCGCATAATTTTCCAGTTAACTCTTGGTGGGAATGGCAAAAAAGGAATAAAAACTGAGATCCGATAGCAATTAAAAGATAAGTAATTACGTGATAGTATTTTAAGGATCCGACTAACTTCTAATGATAAATAAGGAAATACCCTTATTTCTTCTGCCATTCTTCTGTCGCAGACAATTAAGGCCCTGAAATAACTGGGAGAAGAAATAAGAGTCCCAATTCCCCACTAGTGGTAAAAGAAACTTTTTCTACTTAGCTAATGATTAATCGATCGGCTCCATTAGCAGGTCGATCGATCGCACCAGCGGTACGTGCTTCTGCTGGGGACAAGCCTGCATGTGCGTTGCTGCATGGATGCGATATTGCACGCGATGAATGCATGCCCATTCGCTAGATCGGTAGTAGTTGACGAGCATTATGGATCGGGTCAACCTTTTCTTCCGGTGAAAGTCCAAATTCCGATAAAAGAAAACCGACTTAATACAAGCCTGTATTATAATACTTATAAACCTACAACTAGTTTATAAAGGAGTCTAAATTCACTTTATTACAACCAAACTAGACGACGACGAGTTTAGATCATAGACGGTCAGCTATGGACATTGTCGCCAGTTATTCAGGTTTGAACAATCCCCGACCAGAAAACCGATCTAAAGACACAATAGTTATTCATGTGATTGTTGGGAAGGCGGCTATTGACGCTTTTGGCAACTTACGATGGTTGACTAAAGGACACAACATTTCAAGATTCTCCTGGCGAAGGTGCGTGAAGATTAAAGGCGTCTTAGCGGCATTAACTGTAACCCTTTTAAATACTATAAACAGATAACTCACGTATTCTGTAATTATCATATAATAACTTCATTCATTAGTCACGATCATTACGCTCGTTCTGCAACATCTGTTATATTCCTATACAAACACTCCGTGTATCTACATCAATAAAGGTCCGCATTTTTTATAGCGTTCTCGTGTGATTTCTCGAGTAAGTTTGATAGTAAATCATGGACAGTACTAATCAGCAGCAGTATGCAACGCAGATAACACGGACGTACATAGCGCATGCATGATCAGATCTGCATGCCCATCCGTCCGGAGATCTCTCACTAGATCTTGGCCGCTGCGTACGTACGTACGTACGTACGCATTGGAGTATCTATGATCTACACAGGCCGGACAGGCACGCGGGCTCAAATGTGTTGGCCAATCAGCTCTCGAAGAATTCAGATCGATCGACGAAGCCGCATGATGACTAGTCCTTACAACAGCACAAGACAAGGAGTACACGCGGACACTGTGAACGTAAGTTGCATAACCCTTCACTGCATAGCAATAACGCACAGTATCTACAAACTCGATCACCACTTTGAATTCTACACTGCTTATTAACCCTTGCCCATGTACCCCATGCCGATGCTCTTCGCCTGCCTCTAGTTCTGGCCCACTGCATGCAGAGGGTTCAGGCTTCTCTTAATTTCCCCAACTCTGCACTAGTAGTGTAAATTCAGAGCATGTAGTATTCAAGAAGAAGGAGAGAAAAAAAAAACTTGAAGCAGCTAGCCAAGTCCCTTCTAGAATAGAACAGACAAAGGTGGTCCAAGGAAGAGCTAGCAAGCTGTGCATGCATGAGAAGGTTATAACCTCTGCACACTCATGTCCTTTTTAACCAGGCCCCAGCATGGCCTTATTGTTGTAACCTCATTTAGATCTCATGCTTCGGTAAATTTAACTTCCTCTCTTCCTACATACTGCAAAGTCTACCATCTACAGCAATAAAGCTTCCTTTCTCTCTCTATATGTATGTACAGTAGGCAACAAAGCAGGGCTAGCTAGTTCTTTTGGTTATATAAGGAGGGATCAAGAGAGGCAAATGGCATGGAGAGATAGCATTGTGGATGTAGCTAGCCTGCAGAGATCTCTCTTCTTCAAGTCCATGCCATGCCTTTCCACAGCTTTCTTGAACTTCTGGCTTGTGCCTTCCCTTCCCCTCTCCCTCTCCTCTCCATTGGTAGAGACATTCAGGAGAGCAGGAAGAAGAAGAGGGTCAAGAAAGCTGTGGGAAGAAATGACATAACAAGGACTTTGCATTCAGTTAGCAATTCCTAAAAGAGAGATGAGATGTTAATCTTCCATGTGCATGTAAGTTAACTCTTTGTAATCCATCATGCCTTAGTTATGGTAATCACTAATACTAGCTAGCTCATTGTTTATGTGCGGTGGACTTCTTGATTTTATGGCCGGACCCGGCTGTGTCTTGCTTTCTTGAAGATTGCTGTTCTTTTCAGAGATGATTGCTCATGCATTCAATTGTAAACATGGAACCGAAGGAGTTCGTGAATGCCTCGCATGAATTGCTTTTTACACTTCTATATCTGCCAATTTGCAGTTTTCCAAACTATATGTTATTTTGTGACACTTGTAATGTTTGCAGATATTAGCTTCCTCTTCCTCCAGATTTATTGATGTCACTGGATCCTGACTTCATGAAATAGATCACAAGCACTGTTCCTATAAAGACATTTTTATCTTTTCCACCTTTCTGGTACTGCAGGGAAATTCCACTTTTTCCATTCTGCTTTGTTGGTTAACATATACAGTGTTTCGTATGACAAGAAAAACCAATACAACAAGCTAGTCTGTCTGAAGCTTAAACAGTCAATGAGAGCAATAGCTACTTTGAATTTCTCATCACAAGGGCATATTCAACTGAACTTTCTAGGAATGCTACCTTCGTAGTCCATGCTAAGTGTGTCCAGTTCTTTGCCTTTGTAAAGTTGATTTTTTTTTTTGTGAACTATGTTAATTATTTATTTTATTGTGAACCATGTTAATGAATTATTTCTCCTTTAGGTTCTGATACAGCGTAGACACAAGGAGAAATGTACGCACTTTTCGTTTCAAAGTATAAAGCCCACAGACTAACATACTAAAATGGCAATATCTGAAACTGAAATTATATTGCCTTCGATAAATTTTCATTTCGTCCGACTGTTGCCGTTTCAAGTGGTAAGGCATTCGGCTTGCTCGACTATAGTTGTATTTTCTACAGTTAGTTAGTGGTCTTTGGGATTCGATGGTGTAGCCTTCTCCATCAATACCTCGTTCAATTCCCCATACAAAAACATCACTCAAAACACATGCTCTAACCAACATTCCTTCCTCCCTCTTAAACTTTTTTTTTAAAAAAAAATTCCCCAGTCCCCACCTAATAAGAAAATTTGAGAAACTCATTACTCATCTGAAAATAGGAAGTAAGAAAAAAGAAAAGGGGGGAAAAACTTTTATGGGCCCACATTCTGAAAGGCTGAAGCAGGGGATTGGGTAGTTCAGTATCCTGTCAAGTTAGCTTTTGCTTTATCCCACAGGCAGTGACAGAAGGCAGCTTTCCCTCCAACTCACTCCACCTCTGTTTCCTCACCTCACCTCACCTCATCTCACTCTGGCTCACAGAAAGCTCTATGCCCCATCCATCCATTCACCGTGTCCATCTCCATCTCCATCTCCATCTCCGCCATCACAACAAACAAAAGCTCTTCTTAGCTCTAGCAGCAAGGACGGCACATGCCAGCAAGGGAGCCGAGGGGCACTGACAGCTGGGCCCCCACCACTGCTCCAGGCCCACATGTAGTGTCCTGGCCACGCCCAGTGCCAGTAGCTCGTGCCGTGACAGGTAGGCTGCTCAGAGGCAGACGATTTACCCCTCTCGGTCCCAGATCTCATCTCACTCGCCATGTATCTTGCCCATGTCATCGAGGGCGAAGCCCAGGAATGGATTTCACTGCAGGGCAAGCGAAAGCAAATGCCCTGCCTGCATCGGGAAGAACTCCAGTAAAAATTCTCTCTGGAACCTGGCTGCAAGCCTAGCATGGGGGCAGAAGGGACGATATGGTTTGGTTTCTACCACCAAAGAAAATAAAGAATTGTGCATGGCAGTATACTTTTAAACGCTGAATAATTATAATAATTATATGAATTACAATATATCACTCATTATGATACTAATATACTTTTAAACGCTGAATAATTATAATAATTATATGAATCATAATATATCACTCGTTATAAGACTGATACGTGGATTCACGACTCATATATTAGTACGACAACAATAACATATTGTGAAGATCCGATATTATTTGGTGGCATATAACGAATCACCCTTACTTTCGTTTAAGAGAGTAGCTAGCTAGAGAAAAGGACTGTGCACACCCTGTGCTACGAACTTATTGTAGGGGTATATAAATAAGATTACGACAAGGCTACCCCTAGCCCCCTATCTCCGCACCCTGCTAATGTATGATGTACCGCATGCACCCGCGGGAATGCTAAATGGCGATGAACCGCGCGAATTGGTTCGTAGTGTTTTTTAATACAAAATTCGTTCAAAATTTAAATGGGGCCAAAGTATACAGACAAGTTTAGGCAACCGACCTGGCGGTCTTGTCCGACGGAGATGCATCCCGTACGTTCTCGCAGCAAGCATCCGTACAACACCAGGGATTCTTTTGCCTTGCCGGCAAAGATGGGATTTGCTGCGTTACGTCTTTGCATGCACGGTCACTGCTCGTATTACACGAAAGCAAAACAGTAGCACTGCTTGTAATACACGCTAGGACCTTGTTTAGTTGACCAAAATTCCTATTTATCTACATAGATGAGCTGAAATTTTAGTTTAAATTCTTAATCCATTCACGTAGATCCCCCCCCCCAGACAAACGCCAGAGTAGAAAGCAACGGTGTGTGCATACATCGATCAAGATGATTGGACACGTACCTGATGCGGTCAAATTAAGTTTTTGCCACACCTAGCTTAGCTAGCTAGTGGTTGCACGCACAGATTGTTAGCACGTGAAAGTTCAAGCTTTCTGTCATCTCACTCGTGAAAAGCATATATGATGACTTTGTTTGGTAGCATGCATGCATGCGTACGTGTTTCACTGATTAATTAATCAGTTCTTTTCCAGTATTTTCTTCTTCTAATAATTCAAATTAATTAATATTTAATTATACTATATCGGATAGAATGAGTAGTAGAATATCAAGATATTGAATTGAAATTGACCATGTGTGAATTGTGTGACAGAAGAGCAATATTTTCAACCTTAGTTGGAAAAATCAATAGTACTCTTAAGAAAAATTATAAATTCAAATAAAAGCCTATTACCTCTTAACGAATCAATGATCAAATTTAATTTATACTACCATCATATATTATCAGTAGAATATTCTGTAAAATTTATCTTAATTAATTAGGATATGCGTGTCTGCACGCTCAGACTTACCGGCTAATTGTACGAAAATCTTACACGATGTATAAGTTTATAAGGGACCCGATGCGAGTGATTAATTCTCTAATGGATGCAAGCACATGGGCACTAAATAATCTTCGCAGTACGCATACGGAACGCCCGAGCTGTATAGGATCCAAGGGCGTGTCGTAATTGGTAGATGGTCAATGCGATGTATAGTCGCTGGCCATTAATTGGTTTTCCGATGAGCAAGGTTAACTTGGATTTAGTGTAAATGTTAACTGAACCCCAACCAAATCCCTCTTCATCCAAACTAGCTCGAAGTAGCTGAAAAGAGAGCAACCTAAACTAGTAGCATACTAGGATTGAAGGATAATTTTCTCTCGTCGGAAATAAACAACGTTTTAAAAAGTATGCAGTTAAACTTTCTTACTTTTAATCATTAATATATATTAAAACTATTTGTACTGGTCATGTTAAAATAATATCATTAGATTAGCCATAAAAATATTTTTATAATATAATTTTATGAATATATTTATATAAAAAAGTAATAATTAAAATACATGTTGAAGACATGTCTAAAACATCATATAGATTAAGTATATTCTTAAATTAACGGGTCCTATGTCGTAAAAGCACATGAAAGCACCCATAACATGTGCACATTAAATTAATCCATGAAAGTGACCCAATACTGGCATCAAGGAAATCAGATCGGGTCCCTGAGGTATAGTGTTCAAAGCAAACTTTAACCTTTTCTAACTATTATCATAATGCCTGCATCAAAAAAAAAGTTAACGCAATAATTCACCTTACGTAAAAATATATATGACAGTCCTGACTTTTTCTCACAGTTCTGTTTGGATGGATTGTCTATTGTACTTCAGTGACAAGATGCATCCACACGTACTGACTCCGATCACAGACACATCCTCTCCATCAGATCGAGTGTATCCCGGGACATGTAGATAGGCCAAGAAGGTGAACTGTTTAGGGGTAAGAAGCCATGTCAGTGTTGCCCAACATCACACACAAAGCACAGATGCAACGAAAAGGAGCAGCGATGACAAGCGCAAGCCAATTTTCGGCTCATTTAACCTCTTTTAAAAACTAAATAGCAAAATTAGCTCCTACAAATGAAATGAAAAAAAATTAGCTCCATTACTGCACAAAATCACTGCACACATCAAGACGGCTTTCCATGGTTTCGGATCACGGCAATTTTGCACCGCTGTAAGAATGTTGTTTTTATCATTTCGTTAACGAAGAACTAGTTTTGCTGTTACTTGAAACTCAACCCAACCCAGCTCGCAGGAGCGCGCAACTATTTAATTTGTTGAGAGTTCACCTTGTCCTGGCTAGCTAGGTGACTAGGTCACCGGCAGTACAGTACACACTGGTCTAGTCTAGCACTCTAGCTTTCTGAAGTTTGCGAAGTGAGAGCACGTACACACTTTGCACATTGGGGCATCTCGGTCCAGGAATAAAAGTCCCATCATGCAGTAGCAGCAGCTTGGCCATCTGGTACAATGGTGTGAGTCTGAGACAAGTATAATTGAACTCTCCATGACAGCAAGGGAGGGCAGGAACAAGAACTGGGTATGATTTGAGGTTTCATATACGCACTCCTCTGCAGGGCACCGTCTTTTTCACCCTTTTTCACAACCAAAAGATCTGCTGATCGATTGCACCCTTCAAGACGTCAATCGGATTGTTCTTTTTGTTTGTATAAACAATGTTATCTTTCAATGAAAAACATTAACAAAGTATGTATATGTATGCAAACAGTCGGACATGCACGGAGTAAGATAAAAGAAATGGGAGAATATTATGTTGGTCTCTAGCCTGTCATTAAAAATTGGATTTGCGTATCAACAAGCAGTATGAATCATAAAATTGGATTAAGCACGTAACTGACCAATTTTCAACCAGCAGAAACAAACACGGCAATTTAGTTAGGGAGAACGAGAAATTAAACAAGCCTGAAATTTGAGAAATTAACCAGTGGGAAGTAATTAACAAACATTACAAGAAAAATAAGATGATGAAATCAATTATTTCTACGTGTACACACATGTACCTTCTTGTGTTGCAGAATTCTCTCTTGATATGTTTCATGCATAGATCTATGACGTTATGCTGGTCAGTGACTCCACCACGCCGCGCGCTCATATGCACTGATCAATTGGTCTCTCTCTGCAATTTCCCACAACTTTATTGAACTGCTCTCTCATGCAAGCCAAGCGATCCACGATCTCCTCCCAAATTAAGCAGATCGGGGAGGGTGCTGCTGCCACTTCAGAGTCATGCAGTTCAAGAAAGCTGTGGAAGATCACAAAGAGGGCCATATGTACTATTTCATGTAGATCCACAACATCACACACACACATGCAATTAGATAGACCGACCAACACCATCAGAGGAAAGAAAGAAAGAAAGAAAGAAACCAAAAGGTTTCAAGGAGAGGGGTGGATTGAAGAAGCTAACCAACGCCTTTACGAGCGATTCAGTATGAGAGAATTGTGGCAAGAGAAGGAGAGAACAAGGGGGTTATTTATAGCACCAAGAGGACGGAGGGGAGGAGGCGGAGAAGAAGAGGGGGAGAGGAGGCCAGAGGGCGACATGGGTTGGTGGAGAGGTCAAGGACCTAATCCCAAGGAGAATATAGGCCTCCTGGAACAAACAACTCACATAAACCCTTACCTTTGAGCTCTTTTAGGTGCATCAATTTAATACAAGTTATATATTAGTATATTATACGAGTAGTATAACACGGATAGGGATAGAATTATAATTGTTTATGTAAAGATTACATCATATAATAATAATATTTTCAACAATAGCCGAAAAAATCTATAATACCTTTATAAAAAAATTATAAATACAAAAAAATCTATTATACAATTAACCAATCAATAATTATATTTAATTTATACTACTATGTATACTACTACTACTAGAATATACCGTAAAATTACTCTTCCTCTGTCTCTCTTTCCCCCTACTTTTTTTTGGCACGTGAATCCAGGCCTCCATATAAAGTGTCATAGTTTCGTGGACAAAGGCCTAACACTTTATGATCTGCCAAGTGTGACACTGTTTGCTTACTAATTAGGTGATGTTTGTGTTTTGTCTTGTTGTGCTTTGATTTATTTTTTATGTGTGGTTTGGAAGTGGCCTGGACAAACATGCAATGTGTGGTGATGATGGCACACAGCACACCGCGGTTTTCTGGTTGCAGTCACAAGCTGATCAGTGAACCAGTAATTACAGTTCAATGGTGATGTGTCCATTTGAATAAGAGGATTAAACTATAATGAGCATAATAGCTTTTGCCGATTCTGCCTGATTGGATTGGCTAAATAATTTGGGGGAAAATAGGCTATCACATAACTGAACTAGTGGTGTATATGTCTTTTATGGAATTTACCAAATCTGAACCCTCAGCCTCAAGCATCTTTCATGTCAACAGTCATCACAGGCTTTACCTTTTTGAACTGCACGATATTGCAAGTAAAAACCTTCAATTTATTTAGTTAAAAGTGTTACAGCCAATATGTTAAAGGCGCATGTAATGATTTTCTGACTAATCCTCATATCAATAGAAGAAGAGTCAAAAAAAAATTAAGCACGTAGGCTAGAATAATTACCAGTGATCAACATGACAGTTGAAAAGTCACATGCCAAGACGTACTTGAATGGAGTAATATAAAGCGTAAAATTGAACATGCACGCCCATATGCTCGCAGAGTACATATCGTATGCACATACACCATTTCATGTATATATGTATATGAGATATTTGAGCCGTCTATCTAACGATCCACGGTCGTCCTCGTACACACCTTCCACTTATGCCATATTTGTGAAAACCCCCTTCTAGTCAGATTTCAGGCGAGAGGGTTTTAACAAATGTGGCGTAAGTAGGAAGTGGGTGCGAGGACGGTCGTGGATCGTTGGATGGACGGCTCGGATGTCTCATGTATATATGTACATGAAATAGTGTATGTGCACACGATATGTCGCCATACTTGCGAGGGTCAAACCGCACGAAGAACAAAAACCTGCCATCTGGGGACTAACGCATAAACATATCGATCAACATTAATTTATGTATACCCCGTTCAAAAAACAAGTTGATTTCGAATACATACAGTAAATTTTAGAAACTTTGACTATCTCTGTCTTTTTGAATATCTAGATTATATATTTAAAAATCATGTGTAGATTCATATCAAAAAGTACTATCATAATATTGTAATTTTATGGAGTTTTACAAACGTATTACAATAGCAATTAGTAATCAAGGTTGTATTTTGAAGACCACATCGATGTCCAAAATACCTTATTTTTGTAAACTGGAGGGAGTATGAGCAAACTCAAACGTGTAGACAGACAGCGATTGCATGTATGGACGAGCAGGGATGCATCAAATTTCGCCACAACTGCCTCTTTCCTACGCAAGTTTCTGTATTCTCGAATAAATTATATGTGTAAGTACTACAGTCTCACACTAACGAGTAATCATAAATATTTTCATTACAATTACTAGTAACACACATATAGTGTCTATAGTGTTCTTCTATATCATCTATAGAAATCGCTAAAGATAGATTCTACAATAGGTTATTTTTTATTTGTCTCTATAGATAACTTCTATGTGTACATTGTGTATTATTTTTCGTGTTACAGTCGACTACTGTACGAGAGATAATTTATTTCTCTGTATTCTCTCTCTCATTCATATTATCTTGCATCATACGCGATAAGCATTATAGATAGTTGATATTATACTATTATATATGCTTGAATGTTTTAATATTTCGTACGTGTTTTATTAATTTCCTCATTGTTATGGACGAAGGGTAGTATTTTATTTGCAAGCATTTATTGCTAGGAATGCTAAATTGGAATGGGACGAACGCTTGCGCTTAATTTTGTACCGGTGAAGAGGGTGGCGCTTAACGTAGACGCACTAATCTCTTCGTCTCCTGGGAGTGTCGTGCCGAAGCGCGCGGATGCGGTGTTGAACGCTGTCAGACCTCGGGAAGAAGCGACGGACGGAGGGCCGCGATTTTCTCCAATGAGGGGCAGTACGGATCAGACGGTGCCCTGCCCCTGAGTTCTGCTTGGGAGCACTCCTCTGACCGCCACCTCCGTATATCCCCCACACACACACACACACACACACACCTCTCCCGATTTCTTTTTCTGGCTCGCCTCTGCATTAATATTAAAAAAAGTATCCTCCACTATACCTTACGGCAGTACTCTCTACCAGTGTGAAATTTAGGTTGTTAGAGCACGGACTATGTCGAATCTGGTGACAGTGTCTTATTACCTATTACAGTAATTGGGGACGGTGCTTTACTGTTTGTTATTATATCCGAGGATGATGTATTACTACTTGTCACCGTGTCCGGTGACAGTGTACTACTGCCCGCTGTCGTGTCATCAAATAGTATTTCGCATGCACTGTTCATCGACTCACCGATCCACTGAGGACCGCGAAGGGTGGCGATGGTGATGTGACACCTATGTTTGAAGCTGCGTGTGTTATTGTGTTAAAAATATTTTTAAATCAATTTTTTATATTTCTCTCGCCACTTACGTGCCTCCCTGGCACGAACACGTGCCGCCATGGCTCCAAGATACGATAGTGCCCTCTACCGTGCCCCTAAGGGATGGATTCGGTCTGGTCTGTGCTCTAAGGGCCTGGATTTCACATGTGACATGCGGCGGGGAGTCTGGCCCTAGGGGCACGGTGGAGGGTGTCATTTTTAATATTAATATAAGAAGACGACCAAAATTACTATTAGTGATGTGAATAGGACCATACGAGCCAAAATAAACCCCTTCCGCTTTTACTTTGTTTCCAATCAAATCTGATAGGCTGGTCCCTCGTTCCAATGCAAACTAGTCCAAAGTTGGAGAGGGAAATGGCCTACTCCTACTTGTTCATCGCATATTCACATATTCATGAATTTTGATGATCTTCTAGTAATATGCGTATATAGTGCATTTGTTTAGAGAAAATGTGTCAGACAAATTATGGAATGGTTCACTCGTGGAGATATTTGATGCTACAAAATTACCGTATCCTCGAGTTATTGGTCGATCTCCTTCCAGTACGTCACCACCGGGCTCAGCAGCTTTGCCGAGTGCCGGTGGCACTCGGCAAAGCACGAGAAACACTCGGCAAAGGCTTTGCCGAGTGCCACCCACGGCATAGATCACACGGCATAGTTTCTGACGGCAAAAAGCTCTTTGCCGAGTGCTTTTCATCGAGCACTCGGCAAAGGATTTGCCGAGTGCCGAAGCGACACTCGGCAAAAAAAAGGCGGTGAACGGTGAGAACACGGTGACGGCGTGGTTTGCCGAGTGCCAGGACGGAATGGCACTCGGCAAAGGACAAGCTTTGCCGAGTGTCATGATCATGACACTCGGCAAAGGACAAACTTTGCCGAGTGTCATGATCATGACACTCGGCAAAGCGATAGATTGCCGAGTGTCATTATCATGACACTCGGCAAAGAGTAATAGTTTGCCGAGTGTCATGGTAAAACACTCGGCAAAGTGATAGTACTTTGCCGAGTGTTTTTACCATGACACTCGGCAAATATTAAACACTCGGCAACCTATGTTCCCAGAATGCTCAGAACCGCTACTTTGCCGAGTATTTTTACCATGACACTCGGCAAAGCCTCCCTTTGCCGAGTGTAACACACGGTAAAGTGACCAAAAACTGACTATTTTAATTGTTTATTGCACCCCACTCAAACAAGTCACAATATCACAGATATATCAACAAGTAATCACATATAGTCCACAATGTATCACATATATCACAAGTCACAATATATCACATATCACCACAAGTCACAATATATCACATATATCACCACACGTCACAATATATCACATATCACAAGTCACAATATATCACATATAGTCCATCATTCACCAAGTTGGCCACCCCGACTAATGTGATGAGTCACGAGGCACATCATTCAAGCCACCATTGATTGATTCTGCACAAAGGAGAAGACATTGCATGTGTGAGACAAGATTTAAGGTAAAGCAAAGCACAAGCGAAAGCAATAAACATGGTAAGTAAAGAGCTCAAGGTAGAGAAGGCAAACTCACAGGAGTAGTTGCAGGAGGAGGTGGAGGAGGGAATAGCTCCGGTGGCAGAGGTTGACCCATCCTCTCGCCAAGACTTTGCATCCACTGAAACATCTGCTCCATCCTCTGCCGCTCGGCATCATTCCTCTGCCGATCGGCCTCCATCCTCGCCGCCATCTCCTCCGTAGCATCTTCTCTTCTTCCATTGGGCCTACAATATTCCACCCCAATGTTACAATGCAAAGCAAAGGTATGTAAAAATTAATGAACGCATTTAATAAAACAAAATAACTCGGAGTGCCTCCATCCGGATCGTGCGGTGTCCGTGGCGGGCGTATGGCGGGCTTGAGCTCGTGCTCCTTGATCGAATATGGGAGAGAGTGGGAGTAGTGGCCGTGTCGAGTGTGTTGTCGCCAATCCAGTACCGCCCATGCTTCTTGCCTCCTCCCACCCTCATGACGACTTCTCCATCAAGATCCTGGGTGCTCGGATCATACTCTGGCCCATAGACCGCCCTTGCCATCGATGTGTACTCACTGAGGCGGCTGTGGACGGTCGCATTGCTGTACACCGAGGGCGGGTCCTCCGGGTTGTAGTCGACGTCGGACGTCGCCTTGCCCTTGTGGGCCAAAGCCCATGCCTTGAATCGGGAGCAAGGCGGCCACCATGTGACGACGATCGCGAAAAAAAAAAGCAAGATGATTAGAAATTATGCGTAATTGAGCGTTATAATAAAGAAATGAATTAGCGTACCCATGTAGCCGCGAATTCGCCGAGGCTACTGATTGCCTTGATGGTGTGGTGCACTGGCATCATCAAACGCCGCTCCCGGCAAGCGTTGTGTGTCTCCTACCACTCGTGGCGCACCACTTGTTCACCATCTCGTGCTCAAAGATCGAGATGTTGGGCGCACCACCACGGAGGCACCTACACGTCATCAAGTATATAACATATAAGAAGATCAAATTAAGCGTACTTAATCTCAGAAAAAATCAGTATTAATGTTCTATATTTACCTGTATGTATTCTTCCCGGGTCAGCCTCATGTTTCTTGCTTGAGTTTTGTTGATCTTCGAACCAAGGTAGGTAGCTTTGTATGTTACGATGGCTCGAACGCTGCCTCGTAATGCATGTCCTTCACGAGTTTATAACGAGCTTTGTGAGCCACACTAGCCGCCTTGGCCTCATATCCCTCCTGGCATCTGAAGAAATCCTGCACAGTACTTTGCTTCCGCATGTTCTTTCCTAAATAGGATGCACCCCTTCGGACAAGCATGTATCTGCTCATATGGCATCTTAAGTGCACGAAGGAGTTTCTTTAACTCGTACATGCTCTTTGGCAGAATGTGACCTCGGAAGCATCTTGCCAAAAGCTATCAACATAGCATCGAAGGCGTCTCGACTCAAGCTAAACTGGGACTTCAAGGCCATTACGCGTCCAATGCCATCCGGTTGAGAAACCTTCGCCCGCCGTGAAGGGGTTTCGTGCGCAGACAACATGTCGTAATACGCCTTTGCGGTTGCCTCTGGCTCCTCCTCCCTACGTCCTTCAGCGAAGTGTGCTTCATGATAGTCATTTAACATGTCTCCTACCCCGCCATCAGCATCATAATCCTCGACGCGTGGTCTCACGACCTCCTCTCTCATACGATCGGATTCACCGTGGTAGATCCACCGGTATAGTCTGCCAGTAAATCCAAACTTGCAAAGATGTTTACCCATGACCTCCTTTGTTTGTCGACGCGTGTTTGCACATCTGCTGCAGGGACACCAAGTGGCACGCGCTCCTTTAACCTTGGTAAATGCTAGTTCCAAGAAAGCATCGGTCTTCTCAATCCATTCATCGGACAACGAACCCTGACTTGAGCGGCCCGTGTACATCCACTCACGGTCATCCATCCTCTAACATATCAGGGAGTAATATAATAATCAAATGCATCTACACGATCTTTCTCCTATCTAATAGGTCAAGATAGGTCCTAATCCCTTTGAGGATGCGTAGATGAGGTTAGTTTCATGCTCTACCCCTATCCGAGGCAGAATTTGGCAGAGCAACCTCCCCCCTGTTCTCCAAATACACGCCCTGGCAGGAGATTGTGTATCCGGAGAACAACAGGAGATCTTCGCCAAACTCATCACGGATCGGAGTAGACCACGAAACTAACCCCATCTACGCATCCTCAGCTAATCCAAAACGTGGACAACTGAAGCAGATACGGTTATAGATATGCAAAGATCTCGCATATTTCCAACCGTATCTCTTTCGAACGGAGACGCCTAACTAGGTTACGCCTAACCAAGTGACATATATGTTATACCTAGGGTGGCGGTGGAGTCAAAGAAGCGGGCCGTGACGGGTCGGCAAATGGCGAGGCGACGCGGCAGTGCACTGCAGCGCGAGGAAGGCGATTGGGTCGCCGAGGTACTCGGCCGCTCCGACCGGCTCTTCTCGCAAAAAGAAACATAAACTGTCAATACAAAATTTGCAAAGACTCCCCGCACGGTGAGGTTTCCAAAACCCGCAAGAAAACCAACGCACGATGGCCGACATGCACATGTGGAACTCTATCAAATAATAAGCACTCATCCCCTTAATATATAACAAGGTTCTAACAATGAAGTAATCTTTTATAAATCCTATACTACCCGAGTCTATCGTGCTACCACGCCGAGATCCCGTTCTCGAGACCGCCCAAATCCACAGTGTTTGGGACCGCCGAGCTTGCCTCGAGTGCGAACCTACATCTATCCCGGATCCACGCGCCGAGCACGCCGAGATCCGCTCGAGTCCACCCAAATCACATATTTGGGATGCGCCAGGTTCATTCCCGAGCACGCCAGATTTCGCTCCTGGTACGCCGAGCTACACGCCGAGTGCCACGGACCAAGTCACTTCGTGATATGTTTCACTTCTCAGTACACTCAAATCACCAAGAATTGTATATGTTATGCCACGGATCATCTTTACCGTCTTAAGAATAGCCTCGCTATTTTGTTCATTGAGTTGGCAACTTATAAAAGAACATAAAATGTAATTTGAAGTAAGAGCCGATTAATCAAGAACAAACAAATCGCTCGCCTTCCTCAAACCGATCCGAATCCATTTTTCAATTCATGCAAATACGCACACTAGTTCATCCTTTTATACTTGAATGAAGCATCATTGGCATCCTACCCATGCATCATCCTCAGATAATGCATAAACACTACTCGACTGGTTTATCGCTCATTTGTTTGATGTTACTAAGTATCTTAGACAAATTATCGATCTTCCACACTAGGACAAAAATATGCCAACAATTAAAAAATAGAGAAGATTTAATGTGGTGTACTTGTACATCAACTAGATATTTCACCCCTAAAAGGGAAAAATGGAGATGCTAGCTCATTTTCATTGATGTACTTACTATGTTCAACCTACGGTATTGCTACATCAAGACAAGAGTAATGAGATTAGGAAGCCTCTTGAATGATTGTCACGCAGTCATAGCTGAAATATGTATGCATTTTGAAGGACTCTATGGTGTTGAATACTGAATGATGAAGACTCTAACCTTTTTAATCTACACTTGAACTTTTAGACTAGGAAATATATATAGAATGGTTGGTGCATATATGAAACTCCTTTTTCACTGAACTCATTCCAAGCATAGGAGCTGTGTCTCTCTTATATCAAGAATTAACTAGATTAGTCGATCACACAATTGTGATCACAGCGTTTTGTATGTCCAAACATAAAACGAAGGGTTTATACATGCATGGCTCACCTACCACTCTAGATAGATCAATAGAGCGTATTAAAAGTGTGTGGGAAGAACCATACAAGATACCGATCGAACAAAATAAAAATCAATACCATAATTTGGCGTAAAGTTGTAGTTTGGCATTTTATGATATAATTTTGATATGTAAGCAAACCAAACAAAACAACAAAAAACTATGCACAATATATATTTTTTTGGGTGGACATATGCAGACTACAATTTTTTAAATTTCATTGGCTACGGAAAAATCTATGCACAATATATAAGAACATGTTTTTAAAGAAAAACTGGTATGTTACTACCATCGATGCGCGTGGGGCGGGCGGTGGCGGGGGCGTGGGGCGGGCGGCGAGGCGGGGGCGCGGGCGGCGAGGGGGCTGGGGGCGGCGCGGCGCGCAAGACGCGGCGGGCGGTATGCTGCGCAGCGGCGCGGCGGCGGCGCGCGGGGCGCGTGGGGCGTGGCAGCGGGCGTGGGGCGGGGCGGTATGGTGCGGGCACGCGGGCGCGCGGCGGCGGGCGCGTGTGTGTTGCGTGCGTGTGTGTTGCGGCGGCGGCGTGCGTGTGTGTGGCGCGGCTGTGGGCGCGTTTTTATTATATGGCCTGTTTGCCGAGTGCCCCACAAAGCACTCGACAAACACCGATTTACCGAGTGTCGCCGATCTGGCACTCGGCAAAGAGTCTCCTTTGCCGAGTGTCAAAAAATGACACTCGGCAAAGAGTCTCCTTTGCCGAGTGTCATTTTTTGACACTCGGCAAAACATATTTTTTTTTTCACTTTTGACCTCCAAACTTTTTGCAGGTCCTCATACAATACAGTACTCCATGTTCCAATGTGGCACATTTCTCAGACTTGTTCTATATTTCTTTAATTTATTTCAATTAATTGAATTTTCTTGGATAATTCAAATTATAACTGCTAGTCATTCGAATAATGAAAAAAATGAATGGAAAAATGATATTCATGTTATTTAGTATAATGTGAGGCCGTAACCAGGAACAGACCACCAATTTCGAACATCTTGTTCACGAAACATGACCACGAACTTGCGGGTGAGTTGTTTTTAAATTGTATAAAAAGCAAACGAAGTCCGAAAATCATGAAACTTGGGAAGATATCATGATATCATATGTGGAGGCTGTGATAAAAATTTGAGAATGTTTCGCGCAAGTTGTCACGTACGATGCTTGCAAACCGAAGAATCTCCGAAGAAGTTGTCGCGTATTCTTCTGTTTTTCTAATATTTGCAAGCATCGTACGTGACAACTTACGCGAAACCTTCTCAAATTTTTATCACAGCCTCCACATATGATATCATGACATCTTCCCAAGTTTCATGATTTTCGGACTTCGTTTGCTTTTTATACAATTTAAAAACAACTCGATCGCAAGTTCGTGGTCATGTTTCGTGAACAAGATGTTCGAAATTGGTGGTCTGTTCCTGGTTACGGCCTCACATTATACTAAATAACATGAATATCAATATTTCATTCATTATTCGAATGACTAGCAGTTATAATTTGAATTATCCAAGAAAATTCAATTAATTGAAATAAATTAAAGAAATATAGAACAAGTTTGAGAAATGTGCCACATTGGAACATGGAGTACCGGGTATTGTATGAGGACCGCAGAAAAGTTTGAGGCTAAAAGGGGAAAAAATGTTTTGTCGAGTGTCAAAATGACACTCTCAAGCAAAGGAGCCTCTTTGCCGAGTGTCAGGAGAAGACACTCGGCAAAATGTACTCTTTGCCGAGTGTCAGGAGAAGACACTCGGCAAAGGGCTAACGGTGGCTGCCGGCCCTTAACGGCGGTGCCCTTTGCCGAGTGTCATTTTTTGCCGAGTTCTCGGCACTCGGCAAATAGCGTCTTTGCCGAGTGCTAGATGTTTGCCGAGTGCTTTCTATCTGGCACTCGGCAAATAGCGTCTTTGCCGAGTGCCCGAGAAAAAGAACTCGGCAAAGGCTGGGGCACTCGGCAAAGACGCCGTCTCCGGTAGTACGTACCTGCATCCTTCATCTGTTCACTAATCTCGTCCAAGAAAGATAGTGCCAGCGGCGATCGCAAAGATGGCAGCCCCCCAAAAAACCGCAATATAGTAGTGCAACGAGCTTGCAGCAAAGTCGGCCTCGCTGAGAATTTGGGTGAAGGCAAGTCTATGCATTTGGCCACGACGGGCCTCTCATTCCCCACTCAATTTTGTTTCGAGTTTTTTTTTTTGCTGGGAGCGGAGGATTGTTTCGTTTGATGAGGAAGACGGAAAGATGGATGGTGGTACAATATCATACCATTGTTTCGTGAACATCGGATCGAAACAGTAAAAGCTAAGATCGGGTTTCACCGTAGTAGCAAACGATGTAGCTGCGGTGTTGTACCAAATCGGACGATTCAGATCTTCACAATGTCACGGTACTGTACTCCTCTGCCATTGTCAATCTAATGGCAGAGGATGCAGGAACCAACTAATGGGCACCACGTTTACGGAGGCATTTACGCGGAAGAGGCGCGACCGCCCATCCAATATGGATAGGTAGAGGGATTGTTTGGTATATGACCCGGATAGCCAGGCCAAAGTTTTTGCAATACCAAAACCTAGGCAAAAACTAATGTTTGGATTGTAGTTATACCAATTCACGGGTAATACTAAAATTAGGGTACAAAATTGATGTATTTGGATTGATTCCATGCTAAAGTTTGTCAAAATTATGAGTATGGCAGGTGAGCCCCCACATGGCATCGAAAAAATTTTGCATCAAAAAATAGCTAATCATTAGATCATAAGAAATACAACGGTTCAAACAAATAATAAATCGGATGCACGGTTTAGAAAATATAGTCGTTTGAAACTGTGTAATTAAAAATGTAAGAATTTAATGCAGGCAATATGCTGCTGCCATCCCAGCAAAGGAATGACAGGTTAGAGCGTTTTTAGTGTATTGAACCGACGTCGATTCAAAGAGATTTCACGTAAACATTCAAGGAACTGAGTTTATTTTTCTCTAATTCCTATTAATAATTGAGACTCACGTTACATTAAAAAACCACAAAAAAATATTTCTTAACCGTACTCTCTCTTTTATAACTGAGCTCATTTAATACTTTGAATCGACTTCAACGTGGAGTTCGATTTCAGTAATTTTTTTAGAATCGACTCCTCTGTTTTGTTGAATTGATTCAGTATATTCGCTCTTATACATCGAACCCGCTAAAAAAACGTTAAAAAATGGTCTTGCTGGGCCAAAACTCGGATTTGTCCGCCCGCACACAACTGTTAAGCATTGGCGTTGCAAAATTTATTACTAAATTTTGATCTGGCATGTCAGGACAGCGATCCAAACAGCCCCTTAATTTTCGGAGGCCGTGGTGCGCTCCGATCGCTCGCCACGCCGAGCGTTGGAAGCGCGGCACCGTTTTTTCCCCGTGGGCTGAGCTGGAAACGTGGTACTAACCGCTGGGTGGCCTGTGCTCCCCAACGCCGGCACGTCCATGCGATGGAAGGCGAAAGTCGGCCGCGGCAACGAAGAAAAGTTGGGTGACGCTTCACGGTAAGCTTTTCCCAGCACATAGAAACGACACAATGCAGTGCTGACCGCTAAGCAAAGAGCGTGTCAAGAATGTCCACGTCTCCAACTCTCCGTGACCTTGCAAGAGCTTTCAGCGTGAGGCATTCAGGCGTGCAGCAACCTGAAGTTGCGACTTCATGGTTGACATAGGAGTACATACATACTCGGATACAGTTTACCTCCTATGAGATCAACAGGCATCACAAACAATACACTCAAGCACTGCATGTTACAGGACATTTCAAAAGGCAAAGTCAGTTTTTGAAAGAACTAATCACAACTAAACAAGCAAATACTCTCCATTCAGAAGTTACAATCATGACAACACATGGCAAGGTATCATCATTGTTAGTTCTGAGAACAATAACTTACACTTGTTAGTTCTGAGAACATGCCTAGACGCCCAGTATCAGGACAGATTTCTCTAGAGTATGGTCATAAAATGCTCCAAAAGGGGCACCGTATTTCCACTGCTACTGATTTCAGCTCTATATGCAGCACAAACAAAATCAAACTAAATTGCAATCTAGTAGTACTCTATCAAAAGAGCAACATGCTAACATTGTAGATAACCACAAGCAACATAAGCAGACTTGATGAGATCTCAATACCATCCATACAGAACCTTACTTAGGTCTAACCAAAGCCAAAGAAGAATCCTAATAACAGGATGCTTCGGACATCAAAATTTGAAACAATTAACAAGAAAGATATCATCGTATATCAATTGCTACAGCTTCAGATTTCCAGGCAGCGTCTCAGTATGCAACAAAATCAGAGTCCAATCTACTTTACCAAAACAAGCAAATGCACCATCTAAACTAAAACAGACACGAATTGATCAACCTGTTGAAAGAATATGGATGACCTCAAGCGCATAATTATGGGTAGAGCATAGGCAGGATATCAGGTAGCCAAAACAGACAGCAAGGTAACATAGTTCTAGTGACAGGATAGGTCACTTTGGATATCAAGTATACAGTCAGATTTCACTGCTACGGAACATTGCAGACAACAAGCATACAACCACAAGCAGCGTAAGCCAACACTTCACATCACGAACTCGAGTAAACGAATCATACTTGATGAGATTTCAATACCATCGATACAGATCCTTACTTAGGTCAATAGCATCGATACAGGTCCTTACTTATGTCTAAATGCCATCAGTTCAGTACCAAAAAAACTTAGCATACTGGAACGAAACTAGTAGGGAACAAAAAGGTGTTCAAGACGCCATGTGTATGAATGAGGCGGGTGGTCTAGATCTACTTCTCGGAGGAGTTGGGTCCGCGTTTCTTGCCGAAGCCGACGACGGCGGTGACGAAGCGTCGGTTGTACTGCATGCGCTTGTGGGCGCGGCCGCGGGGCTTCTTCTTCTTGTCCTGCTTCGCCACCTTGGGCGTCTGCCCCCGCACCTTCCCCGCGCGAGCCAGCGAACCGTGAACCTTACCTGCGCGATGCAACAGCAGAAGCACGTCAATACTCAAAACTGCACGTTCTAAAGAGCCGCAACACGAGTAGAGATCGAGAGGATGAGGAGATGATTACCCATGGCGGCGGCGGCGGAGTGGTGGCGATCGTACGATTTGGAAAGAGACGAGGGGCGCTCGGGCTGCGGCGGCGGCGGGCTGTGCCCTAGATGGGTGGGACATTTATACAGGCAAGACGCAGCTGGGCCGTAAATTTGGGCTAGGGCTCACGGTCCATCACAAACGTACATAAAGAGCACGACGCGGCCCATAAGACGCCCACTAAACGTGTAGTGTAGCGTGGGAAGTGCAAACCTCCCCAAGAGAGAGGAGAACCCTCGAAGCGGCAGACGAGAACACCACAGGCGGCGGCGGCGGCGCGCAGGGAGAAACCGAGGAGAAAAGAAGAGCGGAGACGAGATGCCTCGGCCGGAGGTGCAGGCGCCGCCGGAGATATTTTACAACGAGTCGGAGGCCCGCAAGTACACCACCTCCTCCCGTATCATCGAAATCCAGGCAAGCTACCAGCCACCTCAGTCTTGCATTAGATTTGAGCTTTGCCAATTCGCGGTGCTGATGTGATTCTTTCCGCGTGCGATGTTTGATCACCTTTCAGGCGAGGATTTCCGAGAGGGCGCTGGAGTTGCTTGCTCTCCCCAACGATGGCGTCCCAAAGCTGCTTCTGGACATCGGTCAGCTTCCTCTTCCACTTCCAATGTCTTTGCTTTATGATATCTGGCTTAGGATATAACACTCAAAAAACGATAGTTGCTTCGACAAACATACGATTTTTTGGGAGAATTCTTGGCTTACAATTCTAGTTTGTATGCTATGAGTCGGCAGGGTGCGGTTCTGGACTTAGCGGCGAGACATTGACAGAGCATGGCCACCACTGGATTGGCTATGACATTTCACGGTCGATGCTTGGTGAGGAACCATGCCTTGTTCCTTTCTCTAATGGACATCTTTCTTTATTACTTTGATTCCTTTCGGAGAGCTTCAAATTTTTTCCTCCCCACAGATGTTGCTTTAGATCGTGAATCAGAGGGTGACCTCCTACTCGCAGACATGGGCGAGGTAAATATGCACGCGACCTGCAGGGAAATGCTTGTCTTATGCAATTCCTAATATTACGGTTGAGTTATATGTGTTTAGTGGTAGAAGACATCCTTGTGGTAACAATAATATTGCACATGACTTGCGTTATTGACCATGGTAGTCCTCAGAATCAATCCTGATCAACACCATAAAAGTAAATGGGACTTCAAACCTTTCTGGAGTGAAAAGAAAAGGAGAATGAATCCAAATCACCCGAACTTTGTAGAACTGTCTTCTCCCGTAATCCTGTGATTGCTGAATGGATTTCTTTGTATACATGCCAAATTTTGTTAATTATGAATTTTATCATGTTTGTCAATCTTTGCTTAATACAACTACAGCCACCTCTCCACAGTTGCTTCACCACAACTTGTCTTACATTAACTCATGTTCCAGGGCTTAGGCTTGCGGCCAGGAGTTATTGATGGTGCAATTAGTATTTCAGCAGTTCAGGTAATCTTTAAGCTTTATGTTTCGGCAACTAACCAATCGTGTTTATCTCATTCCTAATTCCTTAATTCACAACTGTGACTTTTGTTTGACAATGTCTGCAGTGGTTATGCAATGCTGACAAGTCTTCTCACGATCCAAGATTGCGGTTAAAGTATGTATTTGAAGTTTTTTTTGTACTGTATCTCTTAGGTTCTGCAACAAATTCTTAACCTCAACGTGTGCATAATTTTCAGGGCTTTCTTTGGATCATTATATAGATGCCTAGCAAGGGGAGCAAGAGCTGTTCTACAATTTTACGCTGATAATGTGAAGCAGAGTGAAATGATCGTGACTTCTGCCATGCGTGCTGGATTTGCTGGTGGAGTGGTCATTGACTGGCCTCACAGGTATGAGTTTAATTTCCTCACAGCAATGGTGTATGAACAGTCTTATAAATTTCATCTCTGCTATACAATTATGGGCATGCCTTTCTTCTGACAGTTCAAAAGCAAAGAAATCCTACCTTGTCCTTACTTGTGGCGCACCTTCTCTTCATGCATCGCTTCCAAAGGGTAAAGGTCAAGATGGTGAGATGTGCAGTGACGACGATGACGACCATGATGAGAGCAATGATGACGAAACAGTAAGCTCATGCTTAACATAACTCATTTCTTCATACATTTTGGAGCTACTTACTGCTTTCACAATATCTCATTTTCTCTCGTGTATTGCTTTATTCCTTGATTTTTATCTTGAGCTTATTTACCAGAATCATAAGGTATGCTATGTTTACGAACGAAGCTCCAATTATAGTAATCCAATTGCTGCTTACTACAAACAGGCCATGTACCCACTTGTGGGTAGGAAATGGCAGCTATTCTTGTAGTGATCTGTTTATCAATCTCTGCTTGTAATATCACTGTGTAACTTAACTAGTTTCTTCAGTTTTACCCAGTAGCTCCTAGATGATTAGTTACTACAGATACTGTTGTATTGGATGCAGGATCAAGAATCATCTTAGATCATAGTTATCTTGTTGTTTTATCTACTTTACAGGCCCTTCTCATATGATTGTTCTACTATGCGATCATTCGTTGGTGTTCTACCGGTAGTACATGATATGGTATTTTTTTATGCAGGTCGGCATATATGAAAGAAATAGGCCAAAGAAGAGGCAGAAGGCGAACAAGAACGGGAAAGGCAAGGATTGGCTCTTGAGGAAAAAGGAGCAGATGAGAAGAAGAGGACGCGATGTACCCGCGGACACAAAATACACAGGGCGGAAGCGGAAGAGCTACTTCTAACTCGTAGCCCTTATAATGTCTGTGCCCCATGCCTGTATTTTGCTGGTCGTTTAGTTGTAGTAGTTCATTAGAAGCAGCAAGAAGGTTCTTCTTAAGAGTGGGATGAATGTGTTTCCTTTGTACACCACAGAGCTATTCTTGAGTTGTACCATGTAGCAGTTTTGGCAAGGCTGTCATAAAGTATGTGAACTATGTCATTTTTAAATATCTACAAGGATTGATGATTGGTTGGTTGTTTGTTTGTTTGTATGGATTTCTGTAAGATTGCCCAATTTATATTCCTTTAACATAAAAAGATAGTGCAATTTTCAGTGCATGTGCATCATGCTACTGGGGCAAAAAGAAAAAAATAAATAAAGGAGAGACGGTAGCTTGCTGCTCTCCACGCGAGAAGGGTGTCTCAGTTCTGGATAGGGATGGCCAGATGAGTCGTTCTTCCCAGCACGGCTCGTACTGTAGCGGGCCGGGTTAGCACGGCCTGACGAGTAGTACCGTACTTGGGTTGCCACTCTGGGTCTATCGGCGGGCCGGCCTGACCCATCTCGTCATGGTGCATTAGGCCTGTTATTATATATATATATATATGATTTTATTTTTATTTCTTAAGTTTTTACATTTTTATAGTATATATTAATTTATTTTTAAATTATATATATTTTCTAGGATTTTTTTCATTTTTCCAAAATTTCATGCCATATGGTTGCCCAGACCGGTACCGAGAGGGCGGTGTTCCTTGCGTGGGCCGACACCCGGCCCACGGGTCTGCATGGCCTGATTAGTGCCTGGGCCAGCATGAGCCTGTGTCGGGTGCCCATTTGGCCATCACTAGTTCGGGATAATGTAAACCAGAGATGGCTAGATATGTCGTACCAATTAGGCCAACACGAAGCACGATATTGTTGGTCAGACCCATACTATGGTGGACCGGACCAGCATGGCACGAATGCTCGGGCCGTGCTTAGGTCACCCTGGCACAATGGCCTGTCCTGGCACAGCACGAACAGTACCGGACCGTGCCACATACGGTGGGGCCAAGGGCGACAGCGGAGGAGGATGGGCGCGGCTGGCATGGAGGAGGTGGAGGTGGTACGGCGGTGGCCAGGCACGGTGATAGAGGAGGCCAGGAGCGGCGGAGGCGGCAAGACTGTGCGAAGCGACAGGCGCAGCCTCGCAAGGGGAGTAAAAGGGAGGCGACGATGTGAGAATGAAGAGAAAGGAATAACGCTGGGGCACACCCGGGAGAAAAGAACAAATAGAAAAAAAAGGAAGAAAATGAAAAGAAGGGGAAAAGGGGGAAAAGAAAAGAGGGAAAGGAAAGAAAAGAAAGAAAAAGAGATGAATTTTTGAATTCTACATATTTTTCTTTTTGAATTTTTCGAGCTATACGGCCGACCACAGCAGTTGGACCAACTGTGCTGGCCAGGCCGCCCGATGCACTGGAGTGCTGTGTCTAGATCAGACCTCGGCCCATGGCCCAGCACGACTTTAGAATCAGATTAACCTAAGCATAACTTGCTGAAGTGACGAGATGTTTTGTTCAAGACCTCCAGGTTCAGTAGTCATTCCATAAACTCCAAAAAACTTGACTGTTGAGTCAATTTTACTTTCATGTTTTAACTAGGATGACTCCAGCTATCTATGGAAACTGGGCCTTGGATCCGTTGGTGGCGCCGCGGCTACAAAGTATGGAAGCATCCTGTTCCCTGACATCACAAGGCCAAACATCCTGTAGCAGCTGCTGCCCTGATTTTGTTCAAACTGAGTTCCACGGAGTACTAAAATGAGGTCTTGTAGAAGCTTCAGATAATGTCTTCCAAGTTTCATCTTATGTTCGTATCTTGTAACTGAAGAAATGTGCTACTATTGCTGAATAAATCTGTATGCAAAGCTGGTCTCCTTTGTGTTTGTGAAAATTCTGCAAACTTAAGAGCTACCGCGAGCCTGAGAGTGGAACGAGTGGCCTATGTTTTCTGGGCTGGCAGAGCGTTGCTATTTCAGATGTTGATCGATCTGGCATGGACAGGTTTAGTGGATCAGCATCGCCGCCGTCGAAGGCGGAAATCTCAGGAACATGACAAATGGCTGCAAAAATGACAAAAGTCAAGATACCGAGAAATGGTGTCATGCAAATCTCGTAGAATTTTGCATTATTTGCATTTCAGAACTAGGTAGAACCTGCAGCTGACCTTTGCCTAGAACACATGCTTCAGGATACAGGCGTCCGTCCACTCTGAAGTGAAGTTAACCAAAAGATTCACCTACAGGGCCTGATATTTCGAGATGCTCTACTGCAACAGATATATATTTACAGTGCTGTAGCTTGATTGAGTTTAGTATCGGCAGCCCTGACTTAAAACTATTACATGCTCTTGGCAATAACTGCAACTACAGCAAAAAATAATAATAAAATAATACTTTACAATTACAAGATTACCAAAATTAAATGAGGCCAATCAAATTAGTTGACAAAACTCAACCTCTCCATCGCCGCTTCACAGCCTGTAAACCTTGAACCTCTCCAACAAAACGAATGCAACAGCTCGTGGGATCCCAATGAACTGAAGAATTGCAGATTGGACTACAGCACAACGGTTATTGAAGATGATGTATCCTGCAGTAAATATTTACAGGCTACAGGTTGTCTTTCAGCCACTTCGCTGCCCCATTGGCAATGGATCTGAAAGAATTCAACAATGAACTTGGTCAACACAAGAACATAGTACACGAGATACCCCAAATGCAGATGTTAGATGAACCAAATCAATCAACAATATGTGAAGGTTTAGTTGGGTTAGTTCAGACTTCAACACAAGCATACCTCCGCATTCAAACACCTCCGCATTCAAACTGTCAGTTACTATGCATTTTTACTATTCATTTTTAAATTATACTTGAAATTCTAATGGTTGCCATAACCAATATTAGAAATACAAGTGAAAGCAACCAACAGAGTTAAACAAGCGACAACTTATTGTATAGAAGCTACTATAATAACATATTTACCCCTTTACAGTTTATGTTGGAAAGAGCACTGTTAAAGATTTTCGACAAAGAGACAGTACATCACCTATGCATTCAGTATAATGGGAAAAAACACTTTTTCAACATGAATTTACCACATTAACATATATTTTAAGAAAACAAGTAGCAAAAGATCAATGAAAATATATTAACGGACCAAGGACAATTACCACCAGGGCTTTTAAGAATATTACACAGCCCTCTGGCAATGACAACACATGAACATGAGACCCACACACCTTGCATCAGCAATTGCATTGTAGTGAAATCAAGTTTAATATTTACCCTGCAAAATCTTTAAGTTTCTTCAACCAGTCACCCTCTCCTTCATCAGGTTGGCTTGAATCTTCTTGACCAACACTACTTTCGTTCTCTTGACGTATGGCTGCAACGCAGATGTGAGCCTTTAGTTTCTTCTAAGGAAATTTCATCATGCCTTATCAAGTGGTAATGACAAGACACCAACAAACTTCTTATAGTATGGATCCAAAATGGGAATGGATTCTTTGCTGGAGAGAGGGGGAGGGATATAATCTATGCATATAGTATGCATGCTTACCTTTTGGCTTCACAGGTGCATGGGCAAAACCACCATTACTCAAAGATGCAAGTTCCTCAAGTAACTTCCTTTCGCATCCACTGGAAGAAACACCGATTTATAGTAATTCATAGAGATATGTGTTGAATACTTGAGTGGCTCTAGAGTATTAGTATGTATGTATTCAAGAAGTAGGCTCAGGGAAGATAGTGTGTTTTCACCTTATGCGTTTGGGTATAGTGACCTTAATAGTAAATAGATGATCGCCACGTATAGATGGCTTATTCAATGTAGGAACACCTTGCTTCGCTAGGACCACTACATCACCAGGTTGGGTACCTGGAGGTATTCGAAGTTCACTATTTCCATTAACAGTTCGGACCTGTTTGCAAGAAGATTTTGAAATGAATACCAAAATTTAAACACAGTAGCCTATATATAAAAAATAAACATCATAAGGGAAATTTGTTCTCATCAGGGAAAAAATTCCCGGCCGCCGTCCGGGATCCAAAATTCCGGCCGGTTTTTTCGGAATTTGCAAATTCAAATTTTAAATTTCGAATTTCGGTTGATTTTTAAGCAAATTCAAACGAAATTCAACCGGGTTTTTCTTGGGAAAACCGGTAACCGGTCGGTTACCGTTCCCCCCCTGCCGGGATTCGGTCCGTACCGGTTTTTTGATCCTTGGTTCTCATATTTGAAACAAACATCTACCAACATGCAACTTTGCTCTAAACCATCCATGGTTGTTAGAAAGGCACAAAAACTTAACTCACTTTGAGCGAAAAAATTTCACCAGGCCTAGAATAACAGTAGCTCGGCTTACACTGGACATAGATCGAGTCAACATGATTAACAGTTCATGACTGATAGACTTGCTTCATCTGGTCTTGGATTTAGCTCAAGTCAATATTCTGACAAACTAACATCAGGAAGCACCTTGCTTTAATTTTCAATTTATAATGAATTAATGATCCCAAGTTTGTGTTATTGAATTAGATTATCTTAATAGCAAAAAGGAAAATAGCATTAAGATTAAGAACTCACACAATCCAAGCTGTAGATAGTGTATCTTTACTCTTTAGGAATAAGAGTTACAACCAGGGATAGAAATCCCGGCCGGTTAACTGGCCTTACCGGTGGGCGGCGGGATTTCAAATCCCACCCGGTTTTTCCGGAGTTTGCAAATTCAAATTTCAAATTTTGGTTGATTTTTAAGCAAATTTAAACGAAATTCGATCGGGTTTTTTCCCGGGAAAACCGGTAACCGGCCGGTTACCGGTACCGGCCGCCGGCCGGGAATTGCGCCGGGAACGGTTTTTCTATCCTTGGTTACAACACTATTAGTTGTGTTCGATGATTATTGTTTGTGTAACAGCTAGTTTTTTAGTTTCCACAGGGCACACGCTAAGCAGGACAATATGCCAAATATCACTTACACAACAAATGTGGGACTAAACTCCAAACATACACTTGGGGTCTCACATACACGTCCACTTGAAGTTTACTAATTATACCAGAACAGGAATAAAGCAACCGAGCTATTTTGCTTTAATAAGCTATCTCAATTTTTGCTTGTTTCTAATCTCCAGTTATTGAGTGAAGTGAGAAGCTTCAGACATTCAACCGAATAGTTGCTTACTGAAGAAAGGCAATGAAATATAACTGAAACTAAAGATCACAGTTGATGATCATAATGAGAAAAAAATTACCTTTTTAACGGTACCCAAAATAGCTTCAATGTAGCTTATCGACACAGTTGAATACAAGTTGATGCCATCCCTTTTAATATCTGATGGCTCCTCTATATCAAGGCAAACAAAAAGATCTCCAGGACGCCCTCTGTTTTCCAAAGGAAAAAAGGGTTTATGCATGGATTTATTTGGGCATCCATGCAAAGGAGGAATATATAAAAGGCAGAAGATGAGGAACTAAAACAAGCTAAATTGGGTGAAAGCTAGAAAGGCGCACGCGCACACACACAGCGAGATATCTGAACAAAGTTTCTCTTAACTGTAGTCACAAACTCACAAGCATAATTCATAACTTACTGCAACCTTGTAAACTTCCTAAAAATGCAAATTAACACATGCAAAAATACAAGGTTAGTCTACAATCTACATTGATGTATGTTTTTGATGCAACAAAATATATTTTGCAAATAACACATTCACTGAGACCTGAAATCTCAAAAGATTTCTGCTGCTGGCCAATGACCACAAACTTCCATTCGCTTACGCAAAATAAAAATACAACAGAGCAATCCAAGAATGTAGCATGCATCTGATGGCCATTGGCATGGTACTCTATGCCCCTAATGAAACACCTATGCTTCATGTTATTTACCATGTTTGCAACAAAAGTTTATTCCAAAGGTATGCAACAGATGGTACAAGTAAACCTAAGCATCACAAACCAGTGCCACAATACAGAAGATCGATCTAATTGCCTCTAGGACCACAATGATCACTTGTGAGTGTTTAAAGTGTTCAACTACGAAGTATAAACAAGTTCAAAATTAAGTTCTGAACTTCTGAAAAATGCTTTGCTTACCCTTTTGGTCCCGCATCACCTTCACCACGTACACGAAGAGTACTACCTTTACTGACCCCTGGAGGAATTTTAACTTTGATCTCCTTTCTGACACGAACACGTCCCTCTCCAGAGCATTTCCTGCAATAATCTGAAATTACCTCACCCTCTCCTGCACAAGCGGGGCAAATAGAAACCTACAAAATAAGAAAATTTAGAAGTTAAAGTAATGATTAAAATAATTGCAATAAATAATCAAATTAAACTAAAATCATTACATAGAAATACAGGCTACCCAAAGGCTACAATCATAATTTAATTTTTGGGTATAGCACTGAAATAAAACTGTGAGCCTCAACAGTCTTATACAGACCATAATTTGCATGCTAGTGTTAGGTCAGTTTACACAAGCGAGCAAAATAACATCTCAAAATAATAAAATACAGTGCAGTCTCTCGTCAAACAAGGATTCTTAGACAATTCAGACAAACAGGAGATCTATAATGTTCTAAACGATGCTAAATTTGTTATAATTTGCCATCTTCTGGTTGTTTCGACGCATTTAAATTTATCCTTTTTTAAATGAAAAGGAAAACTCTACTGCCATAACAACCCAAGAGTTAAACACAACTTTCATAGGTGCTAATCTCACAGGTGCAATGCCGAAGCTAGTGTTCTTTAGCCCCCTATTCTTGCCCACTTTTTCTTGCTTAATGTACTAAACGGTGTAGTGTCATTTTTCTGTGATATTTCAAACCTTTTTATTTGTTTAACAAATACATTTGTTCCCATCCTAGTATATCTTACAAATATATATATTTTAGTTTCATGAGATCTTGTTTATAATTTATTGCTTTTGATCTTCCTTTGTTTTGTTTAATGTTTGATTTTGTACATGCCACCTGCCATTTGCCAATATGACATGTCACAAGCTATTCACTGCTGCACACAAAAGCTGTCATACTGTTGCCAGTATGTCTTCATGGTAAAGCACCGGAATAATACTATAGAAGATATAGGGTTTAAACAAGGATGCTCCATTGTTACCTGGGAGAACAGACCAAATGGTGTTTGCTCAGTTCGCATTACTTGCCCTCGTCCACCACATGTGGAACATATTCTCATCTTTGAGCCAATCTTTGAACCAGAACCGCCGCAAGTATCACATGTCTCCAAATGAGATAATATAATATCTTTTTCTGTTCCAAACATTGCCTCCGAGAATCCCAGAATCACATCATATCTGATGGAATAAGTCTGTGTCAGTCTAGAAAACACACTAGATTGATTACAAAACGATAATAAAGTTTAGCTACAGAACAACTTTGTAAAAGAATCTGATGGAACAATATCCTTGTTTTTTTCCCCTGAAAACTATTGTAGAGCACAAGAACAAACAATATGCCAGAAGTACTGACAACAGCAATACTTGATATTAGTAGCGTAGCAAAAACGCAAAAGACAAAGGATGGACATGGCAACATTTGCCACAAAGACGAGAACCAAGACACTACAATTTAATGGTAACACATACTGTTGCCCACAAAACTCTTATTTCATGCAGTATCACCAAATGACCAAATAAATGCTTAACTATTACTTCCAGGCAAATCATGCTAGATCTCCAATGTACGTGGAATTATCGCTTTGGCAGTTCATATCATTTCAACTAGATAAACACCTGGGTCCTGGATATCTAGATAAACACCTGGGTCCTGGATATCATTTCACTTCAACATGTCTAATGTCTTACAACAAACCAAACCTGATGTCTTCACCCTGAACAGCAGTGCCCCTCCTGCGTGTCCTAAATGCGCTCTGGTCCATACCAGAAAAGCCACCCATGCTTGCTCCAAAGAATGTCTCAAACAGATCAAATGGATTAGTCTGCATATAGAAAATAACAGGGAAATAACTCAGGCCTTGTTTAAGCAGGAAAAAGATGCTTGATAGTTAATAACACCTAGTATGCTTATAAGACAAAGAACCTGAGTTAATATACATAGAATCGCATTCAAAGATATTGCCTTGTAAATGCTAGAACAAAGAAGAGTTGAAAAGCATTACTGTATAAGCTCCAGCGGAGCCTCCAACCGCACTTTTAACCCCAGCTTCACCATATTGATTGTACAACACTCTCTTCTTTTCATCTGACAGCACCTGATGATAATGTGATTCAGTACTCCAAAATGGACAATAGAAGACTAAAGAAAACTAGAAACAGAGTTTTGATTCTGGATTAAATATATTAAATAGTGTAGGAAGAAAAAGGAACTGTAAGTCCGTGAATGGTAAAAATGAAACTAATAATTCAGACAGCTAATGTCATCCAAACTGATTACCAAGTTGGTTGGATGACAGTATAAGAATAGTTTTTTGATGGGAAGTTGGGTTAGAATAGTACCACAGCGCCACAGTGCTTTGTGCAGTGAATGTAAAAAAAACTACTACACTGTGATAATAACTCAAAAGGTTCCTAAGGTGGACCATGACAACTCAGTTCAAAATGGTAATAATTACATGGAAAACCCACATTTCAATATATTCGTTAGAGTAGTGCTTCTATGCTCTTCCAAAAAGTGAAAAGCACAAATTTTATGGCACATAAAGGGCTTGATTTGCAGTCACCCACTACTACACTACTAACAATACCGATTTAGGATTTGAGCAATTTGGTTTTCGGGGGTGTTTCTATTCATAAATACATTAGATTGCTAGGTTGCATCGTAAAAGCTAAAAAGCATGTTATGTGGTAAGGTGATAAATCGTGTATTGAAGTTTTTAACCACGAAAGTCAGCTATGAATCAAAAGTCAAAACCTTGAGGGCCAGTTAGGAAGGGGTGTTTTAGGCCCATTTCCACAAGAGCCCTTATAGTATATGCCACAAGACTTATATAGACAAGATTCAAGAATCAAGATAACCAGAAGAGTAGAGGAGCACATGAAGTAAACAATATGATGGACTGCGTACCTCATACGCTGCACTTATCTCTTTGAACTTTTCAGTTGCTCCAGGTTCCTTATTGACATCAGGGTGATACTAAAAGAAAGAAAGATGTCACAACCCAAAAAAATTTCCTTGAGTTACTTGAATATAATATTTTACATTCTGAAGTATTAGCAACCGGGTGATAGAGCAAAATCATACCACTTGGTAAAGTGATAGATGGAATAATAAAATTTTAGCCATGAAAGTCAGCTATGGATCAAAACCTTGAGAGCCTGTTAGGAAGGGGCGTTTTAGGAAATTACTCATGTACACCAAATAAGGTCCTCTCTTGGGTCCAAAAGCATGCTTTTGTAGGCTTCTAACTTTCTAAGGGTATTTCAGTAATCAGTATTAGGTGAAAACATCCGCAAGGAAGTACTCGCCCCTACCATATTATCAACTATTCACCAACACCAACATGGATTACAAACAAACACGGACCTTCTAAGATGGGCGAAAAGTTGAACTACTCCAGCAACATTTCCCAACATCACCCAGGCTATACACAAGTTAACTATGAGGCATTTCTTACACTTTATACAAACAAAACAATGCCGCTACGTGTGATTCAACGAACTCCAATTATGTACTCCAACCTTATGCCATTATTCTTAAACAAACAGGATAAACACCAATATATCCCCATAAAACGAGTAAAATTGAGGTTTTCGGTGGGAGGGGACAAGCGTCGAACACCTGGCGCGCAAGCTTCCGGTACGCGGCCTTGATATCCTTGTTGCTCGCGGAACGCGGCACACCAAGCGTCGCGTAATAGTCAGCCGATGCCCACACAACCAGGCCCCCTCCTCGGCGCCGCCTCGGAGGCCACCCGCGATGCCGCGGCGCAGCGCACGCTAGTGGGAGGCCGCCGCTCCTACCGGCGGCAGCGAAGTGGACCCCACCAGGAGGGAAGGAGGCGGTGGCGCGGGAGGAAGGCGCGGGATTGAAGGGCGCGAATGGGAGCGTGGAGAGCGCGAGCGCCATCAGCTAGCTCGGCGAGGGCTCGGCGCCTTCTAGAACCTTCTGGCGCGGGCGCGTGTGCTCGGCGTTGGAGGCTAGTGTTATATGGTCCGCGTCGTCTGAGCGCAGGAGAGCTGCAGTCAGGGATGGGAGGGGACGATATATGAAATAGAGTGGGTCCCTGTTGTCAGTGTCTGTTATAATCCAGGGATCGTTTGTACCGTACCTGTAAATGCACTAAACGTTGCGAATGCCATGAAAATCGATCTAGAAGTTTAAAAAAATCTGAAAAAAAAACACCTAAAATTAGGAAAGTTTATCATATACGTCTCCACAAAATTTTAATAGCAAATTCAATCTCATTTGAGAGATATGAAAAAGATAAATACCCACTATTTATTTGTCTTTCTTGTATCTTGCACACAGGCAATTCGGTTTGATCTTGGAATTTTGTATGACTATAATATGGTCTCTCAATTTATTTTTTTATAATTTTTAAAAACTTTTAAACCAATTTTCACGGTATATGTAGCACTCAGGCCTAGTTTGGATCAACAGGTGAAAACTAGATTTACTGGGAACTAGTTTTAGCACAATTTTAGGACAACCTTGTTTGGTTTATCTGACTAACCCGCGGCTATGAAAGACTCGTTTCCTCCAAAACCCATAATTTTGCGTTTTATACACACACAAAAACCGAGTATACATGGTTTTTAACCAAAGTAGTTTCTGATATTCTCCTTCTAACATATTGCTATTTCTCCGCCCACGCTCTCCTTCTTCGTGGAGGTGTTGCCCTGGGGCGGTGGCAACGGCGAGCTCCCTGTCTACGGCGTTGACATGGTGCATAGGCTTCTTGCCCCTCTCTTCCTTCCACGATATGAACATCAACATCTGCATCTGTGTCGAGGGCTCCATGGTTACACTCGTCCTGCTCGCCTCCAAATAGCCAGCGCCTCGATGGGGCCATGGGCACTGGTCAATTCGATTTCGAGGGCAGAGAAAACAATGGCGCTAGCCACCGGCACTGTCCAAAGCACACCTAAGCCTGTGATCTAGCGGCAGCGGCGGAGAATCGACTGGCGGCGTGGTCATCGTCCAAAGAGAGCGAGGAGGGAAACAGGGAAGAAGAACACCCGCGGAAAGGTCCTCAACTTCTGGTGTCGTTGAATGACTCCATCTTGTTTAGATCGAATGTCAAGGTCCCAAGTGTACTCGCCCATCGCAACCATCGTCCGGTAGAACACCCTCGACACAGCGTGCCCACGCCCTTAGAACCGAGCAACATACTCTGTGACGCCAAGAACGAAGGTTAGGAGGTTCCAGATGGTGTCGACGTGGTTGGAGTCGCTCCAGAAGAAGAGCCACTTGCTGTCCAGGGCCTCCAGGCACCACCACGACGCGTTGTCCATGAAGAGATTGAATGAGCAATGCGCCGAGTACACACCCATCTGTTGCTCTCGAGAGCGCCTGGCCCATCGTTACTCTAGTTTACACAATTGAGTTGAGGGAGAGGAGTAAGTAATGCATAAAGTATGAGAGAACATGGAGTTTGGCCAAGCAAGGTGTTGCGAGAACTGATTTTTCTAATTGTGTCGTCCAAATAAAGTATGATATAAGGAATTATCGAGCATTTACTACTATAAAAAGTGTTAAGGGTAGTAGTGTGATGGAGATGGGCAATGAAGACAACAAAGCAAGCGAAGATAGCTAGCTCCAATAGGAGCTGGTGATGGAGATGGGCCGGTGACGACGAAGAGGCTGACGATGACGATAGAGTTCAAAATCAAGGAAAACAATGGCCAGTGATGGAGTGGATCGACTGTTGCTTCTGTCGTGCCACTGCCTGCTCCCTTTTCTGCTCCCCACCACCGCCAGGATCAATAGAGGTCGACAATGGTCAACAACGGTGGTGGAGCACGAAGATGACGAAGGCGACCTCGAAGCCAACGAGCTAGCGACCAATAGAGACAAATCCAAGCTCGATCCGATGAGAAACGAGCTCGACATCAACGAGCAACGCCCGGATCCAGGCCCACTGGCGAGGAAGACGGCAGTGGCTGACACCGAGTGGCTATGAGACTATTGAGTGGGGCTATGACACTGGCAGCAACCTATGTGGATATCTACAGACTCACTATGAGAATTGAGAATGTCCACTTCTTAGTCACCGCTTCAGTGATTTCTACATGGTATCAACTTATTCTGATACATCAACTTATTCTGTCGTGTTTTGAATAGTTCACTGCTGAGAGGCTGAGTTCGCTTCATCTTATGATCAGGTTCCAGGTAACAATCAGTGGAATTTCAACTTCTTGTGAGTAGAGCATTAGTCACTAACGATCTATAGTATGTGTGATGATCCATACATTCCACTACCTTAGGTAGAATGTCAGTCTATGATCCATTCTTAATAAAGCATAACTTTATCAAGAATACACACACTAGAGTAGCATAACAGAACCAATGGAGTGGATCTAATAAACTAAACAACTGAAATATAGTTTTACAAATACATATCAGATATACTTAAACTAGAAACATTGGTTCCAACTCAACCATCTAGGTGCGTTTCGGTCTTTGCTGGACCTTCAAGGGTTGAGTTGTTATGGCGAAACTCCTAGTGTCTTCCTTCTTTTGGTCGAAGCCATAGTCTTCTCCTTCTTGATCTTCGGTGAAGCACTCTTCTAAGTATACAACGTTAGTCTAACAAGGAAAATATATAATAGAGATGAGTACGAAAGGTGCTCAACAAGTTCAATATTAGCAAACCAACAAGTATATGCTCTAACTATCCAATTGTACCAAACCTATACTAGTGAAGGGCTCACGACCTTGGGAATGTGCTTGATAGTTTTCTAAAACATTTGTTGCAAAAATGATCAAGTTTTAGTTATGAAATTTCTACTGTTCATAAGACACCATAGGCATAACCCTATAATTCCATTTCCTGCCACAGTGCAGTTTCTACCCGAAACCAGAGAGTGGCGATCACATTTTTACTTTGCATAAGAACTCTACAGGGGTTGTGCTACCGTACCACACATGTCTCGTCTTTAATGCTAACAGGACATACACACGTCTTTTAGTGTGTGTCCAAGAATAGGAGCTCGCAATGCCTTTCCAATATTACTCTAGGGTATATCTCTAGAAAAAATCCACATATTTCACTACTAGCTTCCACAGAAGCACAGAGTTCCTAAACCTAACTTCTATAGAAGCACATAGTTCTTAATCTCACCCAGAGATACACCATCTAGAACAATTACTCGGCAAAACCCAAATAATCAAGTATGTGGTCAGCGTGATTGAGCGACGCTTGAATGCCTTATGGCAGTTGTTATTTAGTCCTTACATGATAAACCATATGTAGTAGAATCACAACACTTCCATAAACACATGCAAGTGGTTTCAACTACCATTCATACTAGTGATCATCATATAACCAAATCCAAATGTCATATTGATTCAGGATTTATAAAGTAAATTTGACATGCAGGTGATATCATATACTAGGTTGCAAGTAATTGATATTGAAATTAAATCAAAGCATAATGATCAAATGTGTTGAACTTGTCTGAGAATCCAGAAGAATTGAAGACCGAAAGATTTGAGAAAACCAAGAAATGAGGAGACTTAGGGTTCAAGCTTGACCAGCAGATCCCTCTGAAGGAAGAGAAAATAAAAATAGAGCCCAATAAGGACTAACACCAAATGAAACATAATGTAGATGAAAAGGATTTGTGTACAGTCCATACACCGGAACTCCTAGAGCACTCATTTGTTGAAGCATACGGATGACGACATTAGGGTGCCTCGTGGGAGGCTACAGATGCAAAGGCTACGATGCTACTTGACTAAGAGCAAAGCACGACCAACGACTCTCATTCTAAAGTTGCATCCGCGTTTTGAAATAGATAAGGAATGGGAAAATAAGAAAGGTTCATTTAGCTCTCTCAAGATAACTTGAATTTAGGAAGAGATGTTAAGTTATCAAATTTAAATAAATACTTTTTAGTTTAGTTTCAAAAGAGAAATATTTAAATTACTTGTTTTAAGGAAACTTTAATTGTAATTGAAAAGGAAATATCTTTAAGTTTATGTTTAAGAGAAATACCTTAATTATTGAATATAAGAAAATGGTTTACATTTAAAGAAAATAGTTGTGTTTAGAAAATCATTAAGAGGAAAACATTAACTTCTTTTAGAAATTCATTGGGAAGAGTTAAATAGGAAATATTTTATTAAACTATTTTAAATATAGTAACTTATATTTTATAAGGAGAAGGAATTAGAAACTTAATTGAATTAGTTTTGTTTACTTTAAAATCGAGAGTTTTGTTTTACTTACAAAACATAAAAGGGATTTAAGATAATTTAGTAGAGAGACTTTTACTTAAGAGAAGATATATGTTTTATTTTAAAAGTAAATAAAGTTCATAGGTTTTGGTGAATCATAATTTAGAATAGGAAAATATCTGATTTCTAGAAAATCATATGATTTCATTTAGGAAAATATCGATTCATGCCACTGCTTTAATTGCACTTTTGGTTTATGCCACTGCTTCAAAAAATTTGTTCAAAAAATGTCACTGTTGTTACCCTTCGACGTACTAGAGCTCTCACGATGTCAAGTCAAAGTGTTTGACTTGGTTGTTGCGTGCTCAGTTGCAGGCACGTCGCATGGGAAAGGAAAGAAAGAGTGCTTGTGAAGCATGAAAATGGATGATACGCTTGCTTGTTGCCAACTGGTTCTATGTGGGCTTGAACTCCTATTTATAGTGCAACAAATCCATTTTGATTTTAAGTAAGTTTTGTAAGGTAAAAACTTTGGGTTGATTTGTACCATGACACATAATGGCATGAAAATGCCCTCATGGGACACCTAGCACTTGGGGGTTAATTTGGTAAAACTTTAGAACTTGGAGGCTATTTTATTTATAAAAATACGAAAACATTTGGTTTGTTTTATGAACTAAAAAGCTTGGTTAAATGTGGTCTTGCCACCTCACATGACACTTAGCATTATGTGCACTACGATCTTTACACAATTCATGGTATGGTTGATAATTTCTACTAAGTTGGTCGGTGAAAATGAATTATTTGTGCTTTGTAAAATTTTAGAATTTGTGGAGGCGTACACCTAAGGTCATGACTTAGCATTATGGACATTTTGGACATTTCACAATTGATGGTTTGGTTTGTAATTTTTGGTCAAAGTGGTAGGTATGCATTAGTGTTGATTTGATGTTCATGAATGACCATTTTTACATTGGTAACTACATGAAGTTTTACTATGGTAATACTTCTCCACCAAGTTTCCGCTTAGGTGTACTTTCCTAAAAAAAGTTGGGTCTTTTTGCAATTGTGATCTAATTGGATCATTTGTTTGAAAGCTAGTTTGCTAAAATTATTTTCCAGCCGTTCAAATAAATATTTTGCTATTCTCTAAATTGTTCTTTCATTTGCAATTCTGCCCCAGTGCACAGTTCCAGAAGTCTGTTGGAATTCAGAGAATAGATGCTTTCAAAATTAATTAAGTATATTTTTTTCAAATACAAGTGTCTGGCCTCCTACAATAAAATTGCGTGTTCAGAGAGCATACAAACATTTATTTTTGAAAACTATTTTCAAAACTTAACTCCTCTGAGAAAGGCTAATGTCATGCAAATATATGCAAATACAATTGATGCCTAGAGGAAAGAAGTCTCTAAAGAGTTCAGGTCTTCCAGAACTACAACTAGCTATTTATTCAAAATGACAAGTGGACGACTACAATGTTATGCATTGAAACAATCGACTTATTAGGGGCTTTTTCCAGTACTGTGGCTCGATCAGCACCGCTCCCTAGCCAGCAACGTAGCTAAACCTAGGCAAAAAAAAAAAAACCCCGCCAGCAGCGTGGCCCAACTAGGTAAAAATTAGGGTTGTTACATATGATCACTAGCACACCTTGAGATCGTTACCAGGAGGACTATACCGACACATTTCCTGGAATTCAGCAACACCGATGAGGGTGAGGCCTCAAAAGGATATGGAGAGGATACATTTTCATGTGCTTGTAGATCTTGTTTTGATTGGCTTGAACTTAGAGAGATCTGTATCTTCGTATAACCGCTGGTCTCGATCGTGTTTTCATCTGCAATCTGTTGCATTAACTTGTACCTAGATTTTAGTAGCAGTTCGATCGAATGGCAATGAAGCATGCATATCGATTTGATTCCCCTATTTTGTGTGGATATTCTCTCCAACATGTAGATTTTTAAGGGCAACATATATACTGGTAGTTCAGGATTCTTTACTCCAATCCAATACTAGCTGCTAGGAGAGTATCTGTGTGGCTGGAGCTGCGAGCTGGGGGGAGAGCCCGATCTCCTGGTGTGCACCAGATGACGTCACGGAGTGCAATAACACCGACAAGGCCGAGTGGCACGGGACAGAGCTGTCCAAGAGATCCGGCATGTCCGGGGGGCACGCCAGATACGGTACCTTCCGTCTCCCTTCTCCTCCAAGACAAGAAGCGTGGTAGCATGGCATTCCCAGTGCAGATATAGGAAACATGTATCTAGTGCTTTCCACGTTATTTAAAAATAACCTTAGATACAATCTTCTCAGTGCAGGGGCTCGGACAATAGATATTCTTCTCTTTCTCATCTTATCTCTCTTTCACAAGCCACCCCTCTATGGTCACCTCACCGACTCATATGCCCTCTCGTAACGGTCACCGCCGCCCCACCTCCCCTCTCCCCGCCGGCCTCTACCCATCTAGATATGGCCAAATGGGTAGCCTGGCCCGGTACAGGTGCATGACCAGACACGACCCATTTTGGTATGATCTATCCGGCTCGCGAACGAAACAGGTCATACTGTGCTGGCCCATATGCATGGGTGACAGCCCAAGCACGGTCCGAAGACCAGTCGTGCCGTGTTGTGCCGACCCAAGCCCTCTTGACCCGACCCAAGCCCACGTACCCCTTCCTCTCTCCCAACCCCTTCTCCTCCCAGCTCACTCCCGTCCCGAGACCGTCGGCTCGCCTTCTCCTCCCTCCGCGTCATCCGCTAGTGCCGCCCCACCCCGCCTTCGTCCTCCTCCTCGTGCTCATGCTCCCTTCACCCCCACCGCCTTCTCCTCCCCCCACCCATGTGCGCTCGCCACCTTCTTCTCCCTCCGCACCGGCCGCCAACGCTGCCTCGCTCTCCTCCTCGCAGTCGTGCCCGTGCGATCCAACATGGCAGCGAGGCGGCGCAGGCACCCCGGCCCCCAAGGTGCAGAGCCCACAAAAAGCAAGATTTAGATACAACTCTCTCCCAATGCAATGCTTTGTTGTATCTCAGTGTTTTGATCTTGCGAGATAGTTGTACCTACGCTAGATACAACCCCCCTCTCTTCTTTAACTCTTGTCCACATCGCATTCCATCCTATGTGGATAGCCTTAGATACGGTACAGCATGGAGCATTGGGAGTGACCGTAGTACATATCAACAGTGTGGATTACATTAGTAGTAGTAGAAAATTTGTCATTTTCCTATGTAAACGAGAAGTGTTTGTGTTATGTCTAGTCATGGACTCATGGGGGCGGCATAAGTAGTGGATAGAAACGAATATCTCGTGCTAGGTGCATGTGCTCAAATAATATTAGCAGATTGGTCGAGCTGGCGAGTTGGTCACATTTCGAGGATTATTCTAGCGTGGCTGGCTGCCCAGTGAACAAGCACTTGACATGTCTCTGAAATTTTGGTTCAGAGTTCGTAGTCTTCATGCGGGGCGGAGAGATGGGCATGGTCGAATTAACATGCCACTTTGTCTCACAACAACGCAAGAAGCCGGTCAAACCGGGATAAACAGTGCTCAGCGTAATACGATAGTATTTGCAAATCCTACAGAAAGAATAAAATATTTACACAAACGGTTTTAATGTAGTGAAAAACATTAAAGCTATTTATCTGAATCTTACTTTTCGATCGAACGACGAAGATCGATTTCTCATGCGTGGCACCACAGGATCCATTTCCGTCGATCTGGAAGGCCGAAACTTGGAACCACGCAGGACTGGCAGGAGGCAGGACGCAGGCGGCAATTGCGTGGACGGCCAACGCAGAGACAAAGCAGCCGCGGTTTTAGCCGTGTTGCCTTGACTTGGATGGAGCCCGCACGCGCCACATGCGTGACGACTCTCAAGAAACACCCACCGGCCGGGACGCGGGACGCCACATGCCCGCACGCCAAACGCGCGCGGCCGGCTTCCACGGTGACGAAGCGATACCATTGCAAGCAGCGGCAGGTGACGAAGCGGTCCCCCGTTCTAATGTGTGTGACGTTTCAGGTCTTCGAAAGTGTTCTGATTTGTTTGACGTTTTAGGGCTTTTAGGTGATATTTGCACATGTTCTTCCTAAACTGCCCATGCTTTTATTTAATGTCACTTCGTTGTTTGAGACACGATTTAACGATATGCAAACACAACAAAGGAAGAAGGCAAGCTAATTAAATAGGGGCATATCAGTCAATTCACATCAATCCTTAATTCATGTGCAATGAGCTAAAGCGTCAAACATATTAGAACGGAGTAATAACATCTAGCAAACTAGCCACTCGTACGGCCTACCGACCGATCAACTCTTCAGTTTGCACCGCGCGCGCGCGGTAACTGAAACACTGAATTTGACAAAGCCCACAGGAAAATTAAAGCCACTGCAGGGTGTAGGGGATTACTCCTACTGATTAGCCTTAGAGCACACAAAATTACAGTCGTTAGGCTACAAGAAATCAAAGCAAAGCAAAGCAGCAAAACATGGACTCAACAGGCAGGCAGACAGCTTGCCCGCCTTTGGGTCCCCTAAAACCCCGACACCCTGCCCCTCTTCCACCGATTCTTCCTAACCTGCTTCCGCTGTCGACCAACACACTGCCGCTGCACGTCTATATATATATATACCGGCGACTCATTGTTGCTCACGACTTCATCGATCTAAAGTTCTCCTCTGCAGTCTGTGTAAAGAGGAGTACAAGGCAATCACAGCTAGCTAGCGAGACAGCTAAGGGATCGGATCAATACGATCGGCATGGAGCTGGAGCTTGGGCTGGCACCACCGAACACCCATCGTCTCGTCGAGCACCTTCACCTTGACGAGCTCAGCAGCACGGCGGCTTCCACCTGCGGGAAGAGAGGATTCAGGGAGGCGTTCCAGAAGACGGCGACTACCCTGCCGCTTTTCGACGATGGCAGCAATACCAAGTGAGTTGGGCGTGCGCAATCTTGTTATTCGAGTTCGTGTCAATTCGTCTTGGTGGCTAAGCTAAACGTTTTCGTGTTTTGGTGGCCCGTACGTGTAGGAGGAAGAAGCCACTGGTCGGGTGGCCGCCGGTGAGCTCCGCGCGCAGGGCGTGCGGCGCCAACTACGTGAAGGTGAAGAAGGAAGGGGTGGCCATCGGCAGGAAGGTGGACTTGTCTCTCCATGCCTCCTACGACGAGCTCCTCGCCACGCTCGCCCGCATGTTCCCCGCCACCAACAACCAAGGTGTGTTCCATGTCCATGATGCCATGCATGATTTGATTAGAGAGGAAACAACTTATAATCAACCAACTTAGTCTGATTCCCCGTTTGGTTATGTTGACGCAGATGAGAAGGAAATAAGGAGCGATGGCCATCACTGTCGCGGGCACCGCCATGTAGTTACCTATGAGGATGGGGATGGTGACTGGATGCTGGTTGGAGATGTGCCATGGGAGTAAGTCCATTTTTTGTTTCAATTAAAAACTTAAGCCATGCATGTATATGGAGAATAAGGTTGTTAGGATCGCAATACGGACCGTGAGATCGTACGATTTCATGGAGCTGAAATGACACGGATCGGAATTTCATATAATCATGATCCTGATCCTAAAGTTAGAATTGCATAGAATCAGGTAGGATCATTAGGATTGTTGCTCAAGATCGGATAGGATTATAATCCTAACAACAATCTATATCAGCATATAAATTTTTATTTTACCTATTGCTAATTAAGTCACAATAGTCTAATTTTCTTTGTTTTTGCATTTACACATTGTTCTAAGGTTAAAAAAAGTTGTTACCATTGATATATTTACTTTTCAATTATTAGTTTACTATTTTTTTTAAAAGTTTAAAAACAAGCTTAATTGTATGTAAAATGGATAAGTGTGCCCAAATTTATGCAACTAAATTTAAAAATTCAAAAATTCTACTATATGTTTGCATGTATGAAAATATAATTCAATTTTTATATAAAAATATATATACTTTTAACAATATGATAGAATCATAATTCTACAATTCGATCCTACAAATCTTAGATCCTATTAGACAAAAAAACGATCTCTTCTAGGATCGCGATCCTGCAACCTCAATGAGGAGTACACTACGAACTTATGGATTAGTGAGTGACATCGTACTGTTATTTTTTTTTGCAGTGATTTTGCACGATCTGTGAAACGTCTCAAGATAATGGGTTAACTAAAAGGACGTAAGCGAGTTGATCAAGAGCAAGTGTGCAACTCCGTTTTGATTGCGCGTCATCTGAGAGTGGCTGCACTGTTGTACATGTTTTCAATCAGGATTTTAGGATGAAAGCATTTGGCGACAACACTAGTTTTTAGTAGGGTTACCCCTTGTGAGTTGGTTTTGAGAATGTTTTATAGGTGATCTTCCTACGCATTTGCACTAGTTTATGTTCCAACTGATCTTGTACTGCTCTCTCCAATTCATAAAAATAAGTCGTCTTAGATATCGACAGTCCCTAACATACAACTGTCATCATTAATTACTATTGTAATATATTTATAAGACCTAATAAAATTATAATATTATAAAAGTTCTTCTCAAGACGAATCTACACATGATGTTTATGTATCTAATCTAAATATTTTAAAAGACATCGATAGCCAAAAAGACTTGTTTTGTAATACTAGTGTTTTTCTTTTCTTTTCCTTTATCGCAGAGCATGTAAACCTATGCAAATTGGTCGTTGGACGTTTTCACGTTCTACGATCAGTACATCGCTGACAGCTTGTGGCGTTGCAGCCATTTAAATCAGCAATGTCTCTTCTGGTCTTAGAGAGACTAAGACCGGGGCACTCGTAAGGTACTCTTTAAGCTTTTCAAAGGCATCGTTTGCTTCCTTTGTCCACTCGAAACTTTCATGCTTCTGAAGAAGTTTAAAGAAAGGTAGTCCTTTTTCACCCAACCTTGCTATGAAACGACTTAGTGCTACCATACAACCGGTTAGTTTCTGGACTTTTTCTTCGTGGTCGGAGGGCGTATCTGGTTGATGGCCGATATCTTCGCAGGATTTGCTTCGATACCCCTAGCCGAAACTAGGAAACCGAGAAGTTTTCCAGCGAAAACTCTGAACACACATTTCTCCGGATTCAACTTGATGTTATGCCTTATCAAGTTATTGAAAGTCTCTTGTAAGTCGGGAACATGATCACCAGCGTTGATGCTCTTTACAACTAAATTATCAATATAGGCTTCTAGATTTCGACCTATCTGTGGACTAAAGGTTTTTTGCATCAACCTTTGAAAAGTTGCACCAGCGTTTTTGAGACCAAAAGACATCTTAACATAACAGTAAGCATCATATGGAGTGATGAAGGAAGTTTTCTCATCATCTTCTTTACTCATATTAATCTGGTGGTACCCTGAATACACATCTAAAAAACTTAATAACTCACACCCGGAGGTGGAGTCTACGAGTTGATCAATACGGGGAAGGGGAAAGTCATCCTTCGTACAAGCTTTATTAAGATCTGTGAAGTCAATACACACTCGCCACTTCCCATTACTCTTTCTAACCATTATAGGGTTAGCGAGCCACTGAGGATGTTTGACCTCACGAATAAATCAAGCCTTCAGGAGCTTGTCAATTTTAGACTGGATCGCCTCCTTTCGATCAGGTGCAAAACACCGTAGCTTCTCCTTGATCGGTTTTTTTTCAGGCTAGAGGGCTAGCCTGTGCTCAATCACCTCTCTAGGGACTCCAGGCATGTCGGACGCCTGCCAGGCGAATACGTCTTGATTTGTTCAGAGGAAGGAGACGAGCGACTCTTCCTATTTGAGGTTGAGCCCTTCTCCGACCAGCACTTTTGGGAGAAACCCATCAGTGTTTCCTGACCCATGTGGCGACTTGGCGTTTTCCAGAGAAATACCTCTGCCGAGTGGTACCTTCTTTGTCTGGTCGGATGGTTTTGGTGTCATCTTCGGTCTGGAGTGCTTGACCTGCATAGCAGATGAGTCAGTTGTTCTGGTTGGGAGTTCATCGACCAGTTCTAAAGACTTCCGATCGCATGCATAAGCCATTTTACGATCTCCTCGAACCATGATAACTTCTTTTGGTCCTGGCATCTTTAGACTCTGATAACCGTAGTGCTTGGCTATCAGAAACTTTGCTAAAGCTGGACGACCAAGGATTCCGTTATACACGATTTCAAAATCAACCACATCAAACGAAATCATTTCTGTTCGGAAGTTGTCAGGACTCTCGAACGTAACTGGTAAGGACACTTGTACTATCGGTTTTGCGGTAGAACCAGGGACTATGCCGTGGAAAGCATACTTCACTGGTTTTACCTTAGACCTAGGGACCTGCATTTCTTTTAATGCTACCGCAAATAAAATATTCAAGGAACTACCACCATCTATCAAGATTCAATTAACTTTACAATTGTTAATAGTAGGTTCAACTATAATAGGGAACCTACCTGGTCGAGTTGACGGGATGGTGCAGTCCTCTTTGCTGAAGTAGATTACTGTGTCTGACCACCTTGATGGTTTGATGGCGTTCGAAGACTCTGCAAGGTTGACCTCTCGCTCCACAACTTTCAGGTTACGTCGCGAGTCATACGAGGAGGATACTCTAAAGATCATGTTAATCGTATGTTGAGGCTCCTGGTACTCCATCTCTTCGTCGCCATCTTTGTCCGAAGATCGTCAGGGCCAAGCAATTGACCCTCTCGACGAGGAGAATGAGTGGTTGTCTGAAATAGCCTTCTTCCCTCATGACTCCTCGGTCAGAATCGTCGAGAAGGTCTTGGCATCGGTTGATCCCCAACTTGACCATGCTGCCCTCTACTGAGGGAGGAATGTTGGGATGAAGTCATAGTTTGACTTCGTGATATCCTTTATTCCCGGTATGCTTCTGTACATTGCATGGTTTGCTGAAGGATCTCCGATACCTGTCCTGCCAGTTGGACAAAACCTGGAGCGCATGCTAGAGCTGCGTCAGTGTTATTTAAAATATTCTGAACACGCTGCATGTTTGTAGGATCAAGGATAACCGATTAGAGGGGGGGTGAATAGGAGGTTTCTAAAAATTTAGATCAAATTAAACAATTTAGCAAGATGAACTAAGCACAGCTATCTATCACAAGATATATGCTACAAAATTAATTGCAATAAGTAAAAACAAGAAATAACCGCAATGAGACAAATAGGTTTTTCCCGTGGTATCGAAGATTTGTCGATCCTCACTAGTCCACGTTGAGGAAGCTTGACTCGATCAAGCCAACTCCACAAATTAAGCCTTCCCTCGTAATCACGTGGTTGTTCTTCCTCCTCTCCGAAGTTGGTGAACACCGACCAATCACAACCGGCGTCGGGTCTCTTCACAAACTTTTTGAAGAGATCACCGCGCAACCTCCACCAAGCCGTCTAGGTGCCGACAAGCACCAAGATAATAGACCTTGACCTTCGCTTGACGGCAACCAAGAGCCAAATGATCAACTAGAATGCAATGCTCTCGGTTTTGCTCACAACCTCACAAATTTGTGCAAAGAGAGTAAATTAGGAGTGAGGGGAGTACTCAAAGCTCAAAATGTATTGAATAAATGCTCACCAACTTAACCTTGAGCTGGTGGGGGTGCATTTATACCCCCCACAACCAAATATGACCGTTACACAAAGAATCTAGAAAAATTCAGGGAAATCGGAACTTCCGCCATGTAATGTGCGGAACTTCCGCCCTTGCATCGAGTGTACTGCAACGGTCATTACAGTGGCATTAAATGCTCTGATTATAGCTGTTGGATTTATGTGCGGAACTTCCGCCAACTAAAGTTCAGTTCGTCCGATAATCGTAAGATCCGCTCATATCATGGCGGAACTACCGCACTTGCGAAAAATGGCTAAGTCCCCGAAAAGGGTACTCTCTCGAAAAAATGATCCGCAAGAATTTTAGAGCAACCGATAATCGGAACTTCCACTCGTATCATGGCGGAACTACCGCACTTACGAAAAATGGCTAAGTCCCCAAAAAGGGTACTCTCTGGAATAAACGTTCCGCAAATTTTTCAAAAGATCCGCACAGCGGAAGTTTCGCAGTTATAACACCGGAACTTCCGATTACGTACTGAAAAGATGATTTTGATTTTAAAACCAGACCAAGAGAGCATGCATGATCATAAGAAGATCCAAAGGCATAATGAAGTGCTTTCAAGCTACTAGACAAGCTCCCCCTTAATAGTACAATATTTATCCTAAAATTTGGTCTTCCACCATACTCCAAAGACCAGTAAAATTCAAAAAGGGGTCCTAGTCTATTTGTACCTTGCCCTTGAGACAAACTCCATCTTCTTGACATTCTTTGACATGCAGCTCCTTGATTTGACTTTGTCATCTAGGACTATGCCTTATAATCACTTCAACAAATATATTAGTCCCATATTCACATAATGTGATTAATTACCAAAACTAATTTTTAGGGGGCCTAGATGCTTTCAATGTTCTGTACCGTTTTTGTAGGTCTTGGAGGATTCACTGTAGTTGTAGGAGTTCGTGGATCTGAACTCCCCCCAACCTTGCGCCTGGCCCCGTCCGACCCATCATCCTTGGTGGGGCAGAACCAGGTGAATTAACTGACGGACGTCTATCCGTTCTGTTACCTCTGGCTTCTGGTGCTTGATGGCTCGCACCATCTCCATCAATATGTGGTAGCGAGGTAGTGTATGCAGGAGCGTACACGGCATTTTGATCCGTATTTTCGATCGCATTGACTTCGTGCTTCCAGCAGCGATCTTCTGAAGAGCTTCCACTGAACCAGTGGAGAGTCTTCCAGTGCTTCTACTAGATGCTTCCACGATGGAGACCGGTCAGAGATAAGCACCTCCTGAGGTCTTTGGAGCGGACTCAGCCTGACCCAGTGGATTGTTGATCATACGCTGAGCCTTATCATTCCCACTCGACCTATAGCCGGTGGGAGTTTCATCGACACCTTTACCAGATGTCGGTTGACTCCTGGAATTTTCAGAAGCCGTTGGTGAGTACCTGTTAGCCATGATTATGTCGAGAGTGTATTGATTCTCAGATAGCGGGGCTGAAGTTCTGTCACCTTTTTCACCAGTCGAAAGGGCCGGGCTTGGAGAGGTTCTTGAACATTCCGAGCTTGTCGGAGTAATACGTCCCTCCGGAAGCATCACTTGTCGTTGTGGTGTATCTTCATCCATCCGTTTGATTTTGCTGTTGTCAGCGACATGCGAACCGGCGGAGGAGGAAGATGATGACATCCCGTTCTCTTGCATGGCGTGGATACATTCGTCCATGTCAAGATGGGAGTAGTCATCCAAATCGAACCAGTTCTCCTCGTCCCAAGTTCCTTCCATAGTCGTATATACGATTATGAAGGACAGAAGAGGATTTTCTTGAGCGAAGAACTTCTTCAGGATTTGCGCCTTCTTCCCCATGGATGGCGCCAGCTGTCGACGATCAAATCGTCGATCTTATGAATATATAAAAACAGAGAAAAATGGTGCGTATCTCTTGGAATAGAATGAGTTCACTCTTTATTGCTATGAACTGACTATTACAAGGAATGCATGTGATCAAACAAAAAGGCTAATCCTAGTTACACTGGAGCGCAATGCTTGCTATGATGTTGTAATCAAATCGACTGCTAATCTTCTCCAATTTTCCTTCCATCCCCCCTCCACCGTCCTCCTTAAGTAGTTAATGAAGCGGTAGCAGTTATCCTTTAGAGAGACGCCTGTTGGGAAGTAACGCGTCTAGTCGGAGAGAGGTGTCAGTTGACAAGGTATCAACTGTTGCGCGGTAATATGTCGGTGAGGCATTCAACCGCAGTCTAGTGTCTTAGAATTATGTAATATCGTGTGGTATGGAATATATAGCACGTGTTCCATTCATCACACGGTAAGGGATATACCTGGATTCATATCTAGATGATACCAGTTCATAGCTTTACAAGCAGTTAACTGGTCGAAAACTAGGTATATGAACTTGTCCGTACAGGGTATTCATTATGTAACCTCTGGAATCCTCACGACCAGTGAGGTCGTTAGCCTTAGGGGTTACGACCATGAAGACATATGGTTTCTCTTTATGTATTAAAGTAATACATAGAGGTTTTAATCCTCGTCACATATCCATCTTCCAGAGCCTACATAAACCCATCAAATTAGTAAGTGTATATCACTAACATAGGAGACTCACGTGGCAGATCAAGGGTAGTTAGGTCCAGATCACGGGGTAGGATTGAGTGTGACAATCTAGATTAGTTTTTTGTACACATTAAATAGAAATCAGTTACCCAGTTTCAAATCACCAACTAAAGATTTATGTTCACAATTACCTCAATGCATGTGAAGTGGCATACTAATAACTATGCAGGGTTCATGATATCTCCCGGAAAATATTCATGAACCTGAATACCCCTTTTGATAGTTTTAAGAAGGGAGACCAAGTTGGATGCAAATTCCAAGTCTGCTCTCTGTAAAAGAAATGCAATTTCTTACAATAATGTTGAGATTTGGAGGCCAAGAATACAAATGCAATTAAGTATATTGATACATACTACTACAATCTATTTTGCATAAAAAAGGATGTGACTTAATGCTTGATCCAATTCTAGAAGGGGTGAGGAAAATGATGTTTGTGTACAATGGATGAAGGGGTGTTGACCTTAGCCACCGCCGTGATGTTGTCGAAACCTCTACTCACCTCTGTAGAGGAGCTCGCGACTGGCCTCTCCGCCGCAACCATCAGCAAGAAGCAAATCAAGAAGGGCCAGGAAGGCAGAGAAGGTGACACAACGCCAGCAGTAGCAGCAGACGCATGCCGATACCAAGGGCCCATTCGTGGTCATCTAAGGCGACATCCCCGTCGAGGAGGTCCAGTCCAAGAACATCTCCGACCGGTCCTGGACCAGGGTCGGAGGCCTTGACGAGCCCGCGCGAGGGAAGGTCCATGCTAATCTGCGTTGAGGGATATGTGATGAACCCTAAGGTTTGATTTGTTGTCCCGATCTTTCGATGAGAACGATAAGTCCGGTAGGCGTCGCTCAACTCTGACGATCCTGGCTATGAACACGCAAGGCTCGAAACCACGCAATCGCTGAACTGATCGACAAGTCGTTATCAACCATGCATGAATACCCGGTTGACCTGACCACGAAGGTCGATTCCTGCATACACCGAAGAAGCACGCAAGAACAAGATAAAGCAATCTGAAATTGCAAATAAAGATTGAAATATTAAAATTGGGATTTCGAAAAGCGGTATTATGAACTGGTCGAAAACTAGGTATATGAACTTGTCCGTACAGGGTATTCATTATGTAACCTCTGGAATCCTCACGACCAGTGAGGTCGTTAGCCTTAGGGGTTACGACCATGAAGACATATGGTTTCTCTTTATGTATTAAAGTAATACATAGAGGTTTTAATCCTCGTCACATATCCATCTTCCAGAGCCTACATAAACCCATCAAATTAGTAAGTGTATATCACTAACATAGGAGACTCATGTCGCAGATCAAGGGTAGTTAGGTCCAGATCACGGGGTAGGATTGAGTGTGACAATCTAGATTAGTTTTTTGTACACATTAAATAGAAATCAGTTACCCAGTTTCAAATCACCAACTAAAGATTTATGTTCACAATTACCTCAATGCATGTGAAGTGGCATACTAATAACTATGCAGGGTTCATGATATCTCCCGGAAAATATTCATGAACCTGAATACCCCTTTTGATAGTTTTAAGAAGGGAGACCAAGTTGGATGCAAATTCCAAGTCTGCTCTCTGTAAAAGAAATGCAATTTCTTACAATAATGTTGAGATTTGGAGGCCAAGAATACAAATGCAATTAAGTATATTGATACATACTACTACAATCTATTTTGCATAAAAAAGGATGTGACTTAATGCTTGATCCAATTCTAGAAGGGGTGAGGAAAATGATGTTTGTGTACAATGGATGAAGGGGTGTTGACCTTAGCCACCGCCGTGATGTTGTCGAAACCTCTACTCACCTCTGCAGAGGAGCTCGCGACCGCCTCTCCGCCGCAACCATCGAAGAAGCAAATCAAGAAGGGCCAGAAGGCGAGAAGGTGACACAACGCCAAAGAAGAGCGTGAGACGATGCCGATACCAAGGACCCATTCGTGGTCATCTAAGGCGACATCCCCGTCGAGGAGGTCCAGTCCAAGAACATCTCCGACCGGTCCTGGACCAGGGTCGGAGGCCTTGACGAGCCCGCGCGAGGGAAGGTCCATGCTAATCTGCGTTGAGGGATATGTGATGAACCCTAAGGTTTGATTTGTTGTCCCGATCTTCGATGAGAACGATAAGTCCGGAGGCGCCGCCAACTCGACGATCCGGCTATGAACACGCAAGGCTCAAACCACGCAAACGCTGAATCGATCGACAAGTCGTTATCAACCATGCATGAATACCCGCTGACGACCACGAAGGTCGATTCTCGCATACACCAAGAAGCACGCAAGAACAAGATAAAGCAATCTGAAATTGCAAATAAAGATTGAAATATTAAAATTGGGATTTCGAAAAGCGGTATTATGGTTGGTCTAGTCGACACAAGCCAATACACGAAGTTGCAACAAGGCTAACTTTTAACTAAACAAAATCCAAGGAAACTAGAGGGGTGCGCCCTCCTTAAATAGGGGATGAGGGCCACAAATCTAAAAGAAATAGAGGGTGGGACTAAAGGCACGAATTACTGTTCACATGAACAGTAATCACGCCCCCAGGTGGGCCGGCGGCATATGGGCCAATTCCGGTACGATTACAAGGCCCAAATCGGCCTAAATTAGTGACATAGCACCTTCTTTTGATGATTCCGAAGTCTACAAAAGGAATTTGGAGGTGAGGCTGGATCCGTTGGAAAGATATCGTCGTTAGATTTCCAACAAGCCCAAGAACACCCGAATCGGACTCCGTTTGCAAAAGTTATATCTGTTTTAAGTTGGGTGTCACAGCTGATTCCGAACCGATCGACCAAAATATATCCAGCTTGAACTCCTGCTTGGCACATGTAGTAGCACCATGGTATGTACACATAGTACCATGGTATGTAGACGTAGCACCATGGTATGTAGACGTAGCTCGATCTAATTGGGTAATATGGCATTGCATTAGCCGAAAGTCCAATTGGAGAAGATGTTGGTGAAGTAAAGGAAGTAGAGGATGCAAAGGCAAAGAAAGTTGAAGCAAATGGTTGTATCCTTAGGGTCGATGTCCTCATCATCCTCCCTTTCTTGAATTTGAGTCGTCCTCGACTCATTTGTTTTCTCGAAGTCATCACTCTCCTGCAAAAGGTTAGTAGCAACAGGAGGCAAAGAAACATGCACTTCTTCTAATGGACACAGAGTTTCTTTACAAATCATAGTATGACATTTAGATTCATGTTTTTCCATATCAATGGAATCAATTTTTGTAGCTAATATAACAGGAGATTTCAATTTAATTTCACTTGGAGCTATAATCTTTTGATCAACTTGTGTCTTCTCCTTACTTGTTCTCGCAGTTCTTTCTAATTCATCCTTTAATATAGCAAATAGGAGACATTGGAAGCAGAGTGATTTTCTTTTCTTTATATGTGAAAGTATAATGATTAGATCTACCATGATGTTCAGTATATCTATCATATTGCCAAGGTCTACCTAATAATAATGAGCATGCTTGCATAGGTACGACATCACAATCAACATAATCATGATATGATCCAATAGAAAAGTGTACGCGCACAAGCTTAGTTACCTTCAACTTACCACAAGAATTCAACCATTGGATGTAGTAAGGATGAGGGTGTTGTGTTGTGGTCAAGCCAAGCTTCTCGACCATGTCTATGCTAGCAAGGTTGTTGCAACTCCCGCCATCAATGATGACTCTACATGAACGTTCCTTGATGACGAACTTGGATTGAAACAAAATGTGGCGTTGATTTTGTTCAGCAAGTTCCATTTGAGCACTTAGCACACGCTGAACAACTAGGCTTTGGTACATGTCGACGCCTCATGGTTTATATGTTCTTCCTCGTTTCATCACCAAAGATTGTTAGTTGCAACCAACACATGTTCTTCCTCAATATCGCTAGTCAAGTGTACTCACCATTGTCCTTGATAAGCAAAGCTCACGACTTGGGCAATCGCGCATCAAGTGCCCAAATCCTTTGCAACGGTGACATTGCACATCTCTAGATCGCCTGTAGAAAATGTAAGAAGCACTTTTGTAAGGGCTTGTACTTTTACGAGTTTGCTTGCATCAGGATATGTATAGGAGTTGAAGCAGCAGCAGGGGTGCAGTCGAAGTGGAGGAGGATGCCATGTGATGTTGCCGCCTTGGCCGACCGCAAAGTTCCTCCAATATTGCCCCTGAGCGAGATTGTCGACCTCGCACTTCTCTCTCACTTTGCAAGCAATATGGAATAAACGGTTGATAGAATCATATTCTTTATAGTCTAAAATGTCCCGAATTTCACGGTTTAACCCTCCCAAAAATCTAGCCATCTTAGCATCCTTAGTTTCTTCTAAACCACAACGCAACAAACCGCTTTGCAATTCTTGATAATAGTCTTCACGTAACTACTACCTTGTCTTAAGCGTTGTAATTTATTAAGCAAATCACGTGAATAATATGAAGGTACAAACCTACGCCTCATTGCTCTTTTCAAAGCATTCCATGTTCTAGGTATGTCCTGATGAGTACGACCATATTCACACCACCAAATAGATGCAAAATCTGTGAACTCACTAGTAGCACTCTAACCTTTTATTGTCGGAAATTCATGGCATGCAAATTTTTGGTCCACAACTAACTCCCATGTGAGATAAGCATCGGGATCATATTTACCAAAGAAAAGGAGGTATAGTGAATTTAATTTTACCAAGTGAATCATTATGGTCACGCACCTCACGTGGTAGCTCTCTTCGCATACCTTGTCGATTGAAGCGTTATTGTCGGTGATCACGATCATTAATGGGATTGAAATCACCATCGAACCCCGTGACGGAACATATGGGTTCGCTTCATCTTCTACCTCATCGCCCATGAGCGAGCAACGGATGGGTTACTGGCGGTCGCAATGCCGACAGAAGAATGGGCGGCAACAGAAGGTGGAGCTTCTAGTCGCTTCCACACGTAGCCAACGCAAAGAAGTTCGATGGTGCGATCTAGAATCAACTCCATACGCCCGAATGTTGATCCAAAGATGCGAGAAAAGCGCCGATGATTTCTTTTGTGCGAGGACTGAGCGGTGCATCTTCCTCATTGTTGTGCCTGCTATGCTCCCCTTGTGACGATGAACCTGCCATTGTTAGTATCAAAGCAAAGAACAAATCACAGTGTATATGTCCCTATCAACTACAAGGTTCTGGAGGCTCAATCAAGTCACTCACACTCAAGCTTATACCTAGTTCTTACAAGTTCTTACCAATGCAGCAAGGAAGTGGTACAACCGATGGCTGGTTCGTGATACTCTCACTTACGATCAGCCCAACGATTGCGAGGAACGGCACCTGCTGAGTTAGTAGGAAGTGGAGCTCGAAAGGCTAGTATGTAGCAAAGGAATAGCAATTATTCAATTCAGTATGCAAAATTGAAAAACAGTTCAAAGTACTAGTCACAAGTGCTGATCCTAGTCTAATCAAAGTTTAGCTAATCAAAGCCCCACTAAGAGATGTGTATGTACGCACACGCAAAGATAAATATGACTTGATGTAAGCAATAGAAAACCTCACAACAAGTGCTGGGAGAGACGCTAACCAACTACTCAAACTTCTTTGTAGGGCACAAGATGGTTCACACGATGTAGAGCACAAAAACAGAATAACGTGCAGCGTAAACAGCCCTTTAGTTTAAGCAGAAAACAATAGTTAGTCTCAAGAGATGAAAAAGCAAAGTTTTATATGGCTTATATATACTCGTTTGAAAGGTTTCGATGATACCTACAACTTTGCAGTTGAGACGAACCCCAAATTCTGATGGGAAGACTAAAAGAAACGGCAAAAACCAAAACCGAAAACTTGTGACGCGAATTCGGAGCCGAAAATGACCGATTTTGGGTTCCCTAGAGAGAGACTAGTGCATTAAGTGGAAAGTATGAGCCTCGTTGTTAGCTTTCCAACGAGTCCAAGAACGTCCAAATCGGACACCATATGCAAAAGTTATGCTCGTTTTACTGAAGGTCTCTCGGAAACGGAATCGTACTCGGACTGGAAACCGACTCGGTTTCAATCTTTAAATTGCTATATCTTTTGATTCCGTGGGCTAATCTTGCTGAAATTTTTTGTACCAGTTTGTGGCTATATGTAGAAGGCCTCCACCAATTTTCACTGGTTTTGGTGTAAGATTGTTTTTTTTTCTTTTTTCTACCACGGCTTTTGTTTTGTGTGGCGGCCTCTTTCTCCGTCTATTTTTTTTTGCCAGCTCTAGGGTTTTCAACAAGTCGCGAATACAGCAAAGTGTTCTCTCTTTTTTTTGGTGCAGATTAGAGGAGTTCTAACCCACGAATTTTCTGTTTTAGATGCAAAAACTAAGAACCCTAAAAGAACGATTAAGCGACGCAAAGGAAAAACACAAGAAGCAATCTAGACAACGACCAACTAGACAATAACTAGAACTAAAGATCAGCAACTAGACACGACAATGTAAGTAAATATTCAACAAGCAAACTGAATAGAAAAAATTGCAAAGGCTCAAAGGGCTTGGTATGGATGATAGATGCGAATTTTTTTCTTTTGGCAATTTTCTGGACTCTAGGTATGAAAAACGAATCTACTACTAGAAAACAGGAAACTCTCACCGAAGAAGTGTAGCTCTGATACCACTTGATGAACCCTAAGGTTTGATTTGTTGGCCCGATCTTTCGATGAGAACGATAAGTCCGGTAGGCGTCGCTCAACTCTGACGATCCTGGCTATGAACACGCAAGGCTCGAAACCACGCAATCGCTGAACTGATCGACAAGTCGTTATCAACCATGCACGAATACCCGGTTGACCTGACCACGAAGGTCGATTCCTGCATACAACGAAGAAGCACACAAGAACAAGATAAAACAATCTGAAATTGCAAATAAAGATTGAAATATTAAAATTGGGATTTCGAAAAGCGGTATTATGGTTGGTCTAGTCGACACAAGCCAATACACGAAGTTGCAACAAGGCTAACTTTTAACTAAACAAAATCCAAGGAAACTAGAGGGGGTGCGTCCTCCTTAAATAGGGGATGAGGAGCCACAAATCTAAAAGAAATAGAGGGGTGGGACTAAAGGCATGAATTACTGTTCACATGAACAGTAATCACGCCCCAGGTGGGCCGGCGGCATATGGGCCAATTCCGGTACGATTACAAGGCCCAAATCGGCCCAAATTAGTGACATAGCACCTTCTTTTGACGATTCCGAAGTCTACAGAAGGAATTTGGAGGTGAGGCTAGATCCGTTGGAAATATATCGTCGTTAGCTTTCCAACAAGCCCAAGAAAACCCGAATCGGACTCCGTTTGCAAAAGTTATATCTGTTTTAAGTTGGTTTGTCGGCTGATTCCGAACGATTCGACCAAAATGTATCCGGCTTGAACTCCCGCTGGCACATGTAGTAGCACCATGGTATGTACACATAGTACCATGGTATGTAGACGTAGCACCATGGCATGTAGACGTAGCTCGATCTAATTGGGTAATATGGCATTGCATTAGCCGAAAGTCCAATTGGAGAAGATGTTGGTGAAGTAAAGGAAGTAGAGGATGCAGTGCAGCAGGTTGAAGCAGTGGTTGTATCCTTAGGGTCGATGTCCTCATCAATATGGGGAGGGAGAGGAACACGAGGCACGGGGATATGGTCGAGGACGCTGAGGCCAGGGGAGATGGAGAGGTCGCTGGTGGCGAGAGGCCCCGAGGCGGCGCCACTAGGGCTTGAGAGAGTGAGAGAGTGAGGAGAGAGGGACGGACGAGAGAAATGAGGGGAGGGGGCGCACGCGCGAGGTTACGTAGTGGCATTTGGTGGGTAAATAGCCCTGAACTTTAAGGGTATTTTGGTAACCAAAGAGCTTCTCATTGCGGGGAGCGACCTTTGGGTTTCTTCGAGTTTTGTACAGAGAACCCACTACGCTCCTACCTTGATTCTGATTATGAAAAACTAGGAGCTGAGGCGTCTGGCTAGGCTCCTACAACTTGAGTTGAAAATCCGGGAGTAGGAGCCTTACCAAACATGCCCTAAGTATGAGATCGACACTAGGCCATGTTTGCTGCAAATAAATCACCTCTAGTTTTCTTCTGATGAACAGTACTGCTACCAAAGTGTAGATCCTACATGACAACGCACAGCATTAACAATCTACTTCTCGCTGCCATGATCGAATCATAATGTCATTGCAATATAAGGAGTCTACGTGCAACACGTTCATCAAGTCAAGGACTTGATGGTAACATGTTATTCCTCTATAATCTTCAACGTAAAATTTTCCTCTAGAATCGTCAACTTAAAGTTGAGAACATTGTACTTTATCCACGAGTTCTTAATATAAATCATAGTTTCTTTCTAAAAAAACATCTTTGTTTCTTCCACGAACCTGCAAGACTAGGAAAACAAAGCAGCCGAACATGGATTAGAAACCAGCAACTGTAGCCATCAATGACAACTCTATTCGTCCACCGTCGGTCCTTCTCTCTTTTGCAACGTTTTCGCTGTTGTTGAGTGGGTGGTAATGCGTGTGTTGGACCGAAAAGGCGACTAGAGGGGGGGGGTGAATAGGAGTACGCTCACTTTTTCACAAATAATGGATTCAATAAAATTTTACTCCAGTAGCTATAGAAGCTATGAAGATCAGTATATCAGTACAGCGGAAGACTAATATTGAATCCAATATAAACCCCTAAACAATACGACAAAAACAGCAAAGATTACAGCGAATCAATACACTACCGGTCGGACCGCTGTCTAACTGGCGGTTGGACCGATTTCCTACCGGCTCGATCGGTGATGTCGGCTTCGATCACTGGACTCGAGCATGATCAAACAAACCGATGACGAAGTTGTAAATAGATGAAACTTTTGATCTACAACTCCAAACTTGATGAAACTTGGAACACACCTTTTCTATGATATCAGGAAGCTATTCCAATCAAAGATTGTGATAATTCTTGAAAGAATAGCGATCCTTTTCGATTTGATTGAAGAGAGGTTCAAAACCGGGTCAAAATGAAAACTTGATCCAAGATCTTGCTCGTGGGTGATTGATGATCAAGATGATCCTAGATAGGTTCCCACATGTCACAGCAAGCTAGATCACATGAAAAAATCAAGCAAAAACTCGCGGATCAAAGAAAGACCCAAAATCATCAAATAGAGATAACGAACGTAATGAGACAAAATATTGATCAAACTTTCCTTTGATTGATTGATATGATATGGCTTACAGCCTCTCCATCAATGGAGGACAATACTCAATCCAAGAGCACGAAAATCACATCAAACTATCAATAACCCTAGCCTCTACAAAAGCTCTCCCTTAGAAAATTAGGGTTTACAAGAATAGCAAAAGAGACGAAGAGGAGGTGCAGCCACCTCCCTCTCCTATTTATAGTGGATGCTTAGACCTTCTAGAAGTTTAACTCTATTGGGCTCCCGTTAAGACCCAAAATAAACGGGACACATACGCACATATTTTAATGCGCCGTCTTTAACACCCCTTGACCTAAGTAGCTACACCTTGCGCCATCTTGCGCCTTGGATTAGCCAATAGGTCACCTTTTTCCATCTTGCGTCACGCTTGAGCTCATTGACCTCACCCGGCATCGTCGATCGTTCTGGAACTCAGCTCTCCAAGCCTAGTCCCGATCATCCTCGTCGTTGACCGTCGTTGACCACCAAGCAACCTGCACAACAATAGACAAGTAAATCGAATTTGGGAACAAGTTCTTCACAACTTGACCCTTGTTAGTCAAAACATGTGTCATGCAACACATATGCCATGAAACTCATGACTTTGACCTAACAACCGAAAATCGTCGCCACGACGGGCGACGAACCAAGTGAAAACCGGTCGTATCACACGGGGCGGTCGACTGCAACTATTGGTCGGCCGATCGCCAAGAATGATTTAGCCGATTTTCAACATCTGAAAACTGAAACCTACTGGAAATTTTAAACCAATAGAACTTTTGACTGGAGACTCCAAAAATTATGAGATCAAGTGCAATTCGCTACACCCGCACGCCTGTCGTTATCGACCACGCTTGTACGCGATCGACCTTACCACGAAGGTTATTGTTCCTGTAAGCAATCGAAGCAACTCACAAGAACAAGGTAGATGCAATCAATTGTATTGCGGATATGGATGAAGTTTACAAGTGGGGTTCCTCAAACCGATAATCGATTTAAACTGTAATTGGCAGAATAATCTAAGAAAATCCGCCTAAACTATGACAACTCATCGATATTTATAGGGGAACGTGAGGAGGTCGACCTAGGGTTGTGCGGCCGTGGGATGAAGCGTACACAACCTGGACCCGACTCGTTACGCTTACAAAGTCTTATTAGTTTCCAAACGGTGACGCAAAGACCTTGTGTTGCGATTTACGTCGAAGATCCGGTCGAGGATTGGTCCTAGGGTGGTCTTGAGGAGTCCATGCTATCTTTGGTTGTAGATTGTGTCCAACGAGTCTCGTGCTCGCTTTTCGATCGTAGATTGCTCCAATCGAATCAACTAGTCGAGGTCTTCTTGTAGTGGTCGAGATCTTCTTGTAGTGGTCGAGACCTTCTTGAACCGGGTCGTAGTCCTAGATTCCCGAGTACAAGTAAATCATCTCCATTAGGCAAAGATCATAGAGTTCTCAAATAATACACTCAAATTTCTAGAAATGACTTTACGATCGATTAAGTGATGTGCTCTAGCTCTTGTCATAGGACCGTGTAGTTCAGCACCCAGATCTGGAGGGTCTTGTGTAGCGCGTGTATCCGAAGGAAGGATGTCCTCATCACATATGTCCGGTACCGATGCAATCCAGAAGGAATCAAGGAGGCTTCCATATTTTTTGAAGATATTTCAAGGCAACCAACAAGCGCCACGAGAATCGAGGAGTCAAGATAAGCACAGCAGAAGAAATTGTGTCATGTTTGGAGTCTTCAAAGCCACCTTAGTGATTGATCTAACATCTTATCCTTCCATCAAATTAGCATTGCAACCTTGGACCCTTAGTGTTCATTATCTTATCCCACTGAAGCAAGTGCCTCACCCCGGATCAGGAGACCGGTCAAGAATGAGACGTCCTGCAGAGTGACCTTCATCTTACCCCACTGAAAGTGGAAGGTGTACGTCTCGGGCCTCCACCTATCGACAAGTGCCGACATCATACTGGTGTCTAGGGTGAGCCCACATCCGACGGAGACCAGCCTCTCAAGGGTAAACAAGCTCATGTCTCGGAGGATTGGGACGTAGCGAGCGTCCAGCTCCCGCTAATCCCTCCCTGACCGAAGAAGCAGGAGCGGAGGGCCATCCGCATCACCGGCGATCCACAGCTTGCACCGGTGGTCCTCATCATAGAAATGTTCTAAAAGCGTCGGTAGAGACAGGTTGCAACACATGGAATAGACGGAATATCAGTGAGAAGATTGATGATGACAAAAAAAAATACCGCGAATAAAAAATTAGGACCAAATGTATACTAATTTACTTGTACAAAATTAAAAAATACTATTTAAACATGACTAAATTAATTGCGCGTAAAATGATCGGGAAGCAGGTCAGTATCTAGCTAGAAGATAAAGCATGCAGTACCACCATGGATTGCGAAATAAAGAACATGTAGTAGTACATAATTGATTGTACCAGACAATTTGTTAGTAATCTTGACATAATTAGTCCTCAATTAAATAGACGTCTGTCGGTGTATTAGAACCGATCTTACGTAAAGATTGTTTGATTCGGGGGGTCTCCTAGAGATGAAATCACGCAGAGCGATTAAAACGGGATTTTTATACAGGTTCAGGCCTTCTCCGGGGAGAATAACAACCCTACTCCTGTGTGTATATGGTATTGACTGTATTCTTCACAATCAAGCAAGAAACTAAGACTATTACAAAGAACAGTACTTGTGTTTCTCCTTGACTCGCTCTGTTTCGCCCTCCCTTTCACCCTCTGATTGATGTCTCTATATAGCCATGAAGGAGTAGTCGTTTTGTCCTGCGGAAGAGGCGCCTAATTAATCCAGTAATGGGCGCATGATGGCAGTAATTACCGGCGCATTGGCTTCTTCACGCCGTCGCGCGATTATCTTCGAGGTAATGGGGTATTTAAGCAATATTACTACGGAATAATAGTGCATGTGGACCGTCCGATTCCTTAATCAATTGGACCCACTCGCTTGTAGGTTTGATTATAAGGTGGTCGTGGTTGACTTGGTCGTAGCGTAACTTACGATCGGGTACAAGTCGAAAGCGAGCTTACGATCGGATAATAGTCGAGAAGGACTTACGATCGGGCAATGGTCGAGAAGGGCTTACGACTGTAGTGGTCGAGAAGGACTTACGACCATGACATAGTCGTAGTAAGACTTACGACTATGGGGTGATTGTAGGAGAACTTACAATCACTTGGTAGGCCTCCCCCTTATGAATATAAGGGGTACTTCTGGGGACTACGTGACATCATATTTACCCATAATAAGAATTATAGATAAAAGATAAAATAAGGATTATCAGATCCTCGTCAACGCCAATGCAAGATATGTTTAAATTATTAGTAGTAACCAACTAATTAATTGGTGTTAGTTGAGCTCATGCTTTCAAACTACTTGACGGCATCAGAAATGGTGCACAGTAACCAACAATATCTAGCTAGAAGACAAATAGTATGTTTGTTGACCCTAACCTTGGTACTGACACGGGGAGTTAGATTGTGCATGTATGTTTCATCTAAAACATTGTAAAATACTCAGGACCAATAGTATGTAAAAACTAGGGAGTTGCATGAGAATCTAAAACACTGTAAAATAATGGCCTCACTCTCTGTATTGTAGTTTTGTATTTGCAAACACTGTTTATTACGACTAATTATTTTGTAACAAATTAACCAGGCCTCAAGAATTAAAACTAATTTATTATGTAACAACTACTTAAGTACGCAGTTAATAAAGAATTTATGAACGATGAAAAATCGACGGAGATAAAAATTCCATGCTAAATTGGCTTCTAATGACGGCAGTTAATAACGCTAAATGTCCCCAAAAATATAATTGACAGAGCAAGAGAGCGACTGAAAGAGAGACCGAGTGAGCAACGACGAAACGAAATCGTGCTTGCTCCCTTTCAAATTTATAGCCGCCGTAGGAGGGAATCCTTCCTTGGCCACGCTAATTGAAATTCGCATGCATGCATCAGACAACGATGTGACAACGACGGGATGAGAAATAAAATGACGACAGTGACCGATGGAAGTAACGGGAAGAGGCATGGTGGTGGATCGAAGGGGAGGGGCCTGGCTTTCAAGCCTTGTGCGATTGACATATGTATTGAAAAATCAGCGGTTTTTTTTGTCTTCAAAGAACTGGACTAGATTTTTTGAGATTTTTTTGGCTGGAGTACGCGGCGGGAGGGAGGGTTGTGCGTGCGAGAGGGAGGGTTGGTCGTGCGGGAGGGGCCATCGCAAGGTGGCCGTGCAGGAGGGGATGCTGTAGCGGGCGGGCACCGCACGGTGGCCATGCGGGAGGTGGTACGCGGCGGGAGGGGAGGCCTGGCCACACGGTGCCCGTGCGGCACGTTGCCATTTTTGCACACAGAAAAAACGAATGCCTACCGGCATTTTTGCTAATACGCAGCGCAAAAACGACAATAGGGCTAAAAACTCCGGAATGTGTAGGAACACTTGGAGGTGACTGATGAAGCTGAAGAGTTTCAGGGGCTATATGCTAAACGCGTTGTCACACACAGTGTTCCCATGTGACGACAGGTGAAGCTTCACGAGCGTCCGCACGCACGTCGAGTCTTCGACGTTGAGCTCTACCTTGTTCTGCGTGCAAGAGAAGGAAAGAGAAGGAGAGTTCCTCCAGCCTCGGCGCCATGATCGTGACTACCGGGCCGCCGGCCCCGCACGAGAATGCGGTTTAACGCGATGTGGAGAACCCGGAGGTCGGGTCCTCGGCCCAGCAAAGATCAGTCCAGAGGGACAGCGATAGCTCCGAGAGCACGTTGGCCCCGAGCTGCAGCTCCGTCGAGCCAGCCAGGGCAAACAGACGCAGGTTCCGCAGCCGTGGGCCACAACCTGTCGTTCCCGAAGCCATGCGCCGTTTTCCAGCGGACGGACGCGCGGGATGCGTGGCCTCTCCGACCGGCGGCGCTGCGGACTAGGCCCACGCGCGCGGGACAGATGTGTGGGATCCGTCCGTGGGGAAGGAAATTTTCCGGGGGAGGGTCTCACGTGAGACAGCCTCCTTCGGGTCGTATGATTCAGGGGGTTGATGTGTGGTTATAGGGGAGGCCCATCCCCATAGAACTTATTTTTCGTTCGTGACTGGTACGGATTTGCTAACGCAGCGGCACGTGGGCAGTCCGTTCTATCTACGGACATTATTAAATGTTACTTTTGCAATTTACGACTCAGAGTGATATTCCTGTCATTGCACGTCCGCTCGCATCAATAAAAAAAAATCGTTAGCAATAGACCAATAGTTCTATAAATTCTCTTTTTAAAAATAATTCCATATTGTGCTCTCTAAGAACAAAAAACTGATGCTGGGTGTTGTGCTCGTCATATGGTGGATTGACGCGACGGAACGATGGCACGATGAGTGCAATCGGCAATCGGGCTTCTGATGGCACACGTGAGCATGCAGGCAAGAAGCCTCAATGGAACAAATCAAGATTTGATCTTGCCAAGCTCACAAAGGCGACTCACCGGGTTCTTGCCGCTTTTGGGAACAATCCTTAGCGATGTGGACTCGGGAGCGAGGATGACAAGGAGGAGGAGATCCTCAAGACAAGAAGAAGGGAAGGCCAAGGACTTCACCGGCGTTTTTCATGGCGACTCGACGACGTCGGCGACGATGAGGTACCTCTCTCCTATGATGTCCTTTCCGATAGATGCGAAACTATCTTTGAGCAACTCATGAGCCAGATAAGGCGTTAGAGTATATCATGGCTAGGAACAAGGACTTAGAGTCTCAAGTAGATAATTTGACTTTAGAACTTGCAAATACTAAGACTCTTGAATCGATGAATGTTCTTCCGCCATGCCCTACACTCGTAATTTGCTAAAGCGCAATCTGCTCATGATATTGCTTTGCAACAACTTGAAAATGCTAGGATTTGAGTTAGTTGAGGTTAAATCTGCTCCTTGTGAAAAATGCTTAGATTCGACAAGTTGGTTGCTCTCAGTCTTTATTGATCCTAGCCTTTGCTCTTTTTGCATTGAAGCGAACATGAAGTTAAAGATATCTTAGAAGCGATTAGAGCTAAATATGCCAAGCTTAAGAACAGATTGAGTCTTCTACATGTGCTTCATGTCCGCTCTTAAACTTGAAATTGCTTTATATAAGGAAAAATATGCTAGGGCTATTAAAGGCAAAACTTGTGAGTCATGTGTTAATCTTGAAAAGAAAATGCTTATCTTAAGGATACCTTAGAAAAATTTTCTAAAGGTAAGAAACAATTAAACATGATTCGGACAAATCTAAGACTCCTTATAAGAAGCAAGGATTAGGATACAACTCTGTCCAAGATAATTCTAAGCCCCAAGTAACTCAAGTCTTGGAAAATGGGTTAGTTGAATTTAAAACCCAACTGCAAAAACTACTTTTAAATCTGCGGGTTTTGCCCAAACTTCGTTAAGTCAAAGGGTGCTTCTCCCGGTGGTATCAAGTACCATTGCACCTATTGCAAGAAGAATGGACATTTGGTTGAGTTCATTGGCGTGAGGTTGAAAAATGATAAGAAAAATTTTGCTAGAATTTCACTCAATCAACCTAGAGCTTTTATGAGACATGGTAATGTAGAAAAGAGGAAACCTGGTTTAGGATTTGTGTCACATGCTCATCATCATGTTCCTAGACAGGATAACTCTTATGTTAAAGTAACCATTGCTCATAACTGAACTTCAAACTTAATCAAGGATAGCACTTCTGCTTTGCATACTACTCATGAGACATGTGTCTCAAGATCGGGTTCCCAAGTCTTGTTTAACTAACTTGATGATTGAGACACATTGTTCTTCCTAATGCCTTGATTTTCGGGATTACTGCGGAAAGAGGAAGGACACGTGGTTCGTCGACTCATTTGCTCACGCCACATGACCGGAGACTCAAGATGGTTCACCTCCTTCACGCTTGATCGACGGGTGATGAATTCATCACCTTTGGAGATGATAGGCAAGGGCGGATTGAAGGAACGGGATCGATCAGGGTGAACGACAAGTTCATCCTCAAGGACGTCGCCCTTGTGGACAAGCTAAGGTTTAATTTGCTTTCTGTCTCTCAACTTCTTGATGATGGCTATGAGACTAGATTTAAGAAAAATGCTTGTCGGTGCTTGATTCAATTGGTGAGCTTGTGTTTGGGATTACTAGAGTTGCTAGGATCTTTGAGTGATTTTTACGAATCTCTTGCTGATTCTCTCAAATGCTTAATTTCATCTTCTTCTTCTCGAGTTACGGCTTTGGCACCGTCGTTTGGGGCACATTGGTTTTGATCATCTCGCGAGTTAGCAACCTTGGTGATGAGAGGTTTGCCTAAACTCAAAGCCGTCAAGGATCTTTGTATGTGCGCCTGTAGGCATGGCAAGCAAGTTGCCGCCTCACACCCATCGATGACTATGGTCATGGTGACTGGACGGACGCTTGCTTCATATGGATACCGTTGGTCCCGCTAGGTTCGGTCGATTGGTGGAAAATGGTACATTCTTGTCATAGTCGATGATTTTCTAGATACACTTGGGTGTTCTTTCTTGCTTGAAGGATGAAGCTTTTGATCATTATCATGATCTTGTTCTTCGTTTGGCTTCGAACTTCCGAGTGCCTTGAGAAGCGATCCATGATGACAATGGCACGGAGTTCAAGAATGCATCTTTGCTTCCTTTTGTGCTGAGCGTGGAATTGAGCATCAGTTCTCCTCCCCACACGTCCCTCAACAAAATGGCGTTGTGGAAAGGAAGAACAGGACCCTAGTCGAGATGGCTAGGACGATGCTAGATGAGTATAGCACTCCGAGGAGGTTTTGGGCCGAAGCTATTTCTACTGCTTGCCATATTGCAAATCGTGTCTTTTGAGACCGTCTTTGGGCAAGACTCCTTATGAGCTTCTTTTGTAGAAAACCCTCATCTCGCATTTTAGTCTTTGGATCCAAGTGTTTTATTCTCAAGACAGGAAATCTAGATAAATTTGAGTCAAGAACTTTTGATGGTTTATTTTTGGGTTATCCTGCACATTCAAGGGGTTTTCGGGTTTTTAATGCTGAAACTAACCTGGTTCAGGAGACATGCAATGTCACTTTTGATGAGACTAGCCCTGGAGCTAGATCAGATATTTCAGGTGATACATGTGTGTGAGAGTATATTCGTAGAAGAAGATGATGATGGACTCGATGATACTCTTCCACCTGCTGCTGTTGACATTCCTATTCCTGCACAAGAACCTGCCGTGACTACTTCGCCTTCAGTTGAGGCACCTGCTGCATCTTCATCATCAGCAGTACCTGCGGAGGTCGAAGAGGTACTTTCCTCTCCGGGTGCGCCACTTCACATTCAAAAGCAGCATCCGCCGGATCAGATGATAGGTAATATCCATGAACGAGTCACTCGCTCCAGGTATCATGATCCAAACCTCTATTCTCATTCTGCTTTTGTAGCTTCTTTTGAACCCCGCGATATATCACATGCTTTATCTGATTCGAGTTGGGTCAATGCCATGCATGAGGAGTTAGAGAATTTTGAGAGGAATAAGGTTTGGAACCTAGTAGAACCTCCTAGTGGTCACAATGTTATAGGAACTCACTGGTCTTCAAAACAAACAAAATGAGGATGGTTCTGTGATTAGAAACAAGGCTAGGTTGGTAGCTCAGGGTTTTAGCCAAGTTGAGGGGTTAGATTTTGATGAGACATTTGCTCCTGTTGCTAGACTAGAAGCTATTCGCATTCTACTTGCATTTGTCGCCTCTAAGGGCTTTAGATTATATCGGATGGATGTTAAGAGTGCCTTCTGAATGGTTTTATAGAGGAGGAGGTTTATGTTAGGCAACCCCTGTGCTTTGAGAATCCCAAGAACCCACATCATGTCTTCAAGCTATCCAAAGCCTTGTATGGTCTTAAACAAGCCCTAGAGCACGGTATGATAGACTTAAGACCTTCTTGCTTAAGAATGATTTTGAGATGGGTAAGGTAGATAAGACCTTGTTCATTCTTAGGCGTGGCAATGATTTCTTGCTTGCTCATTTACGTTGATGATATTATCTTTGGTGGTTCTTCTCATGCTCTTGTTTCTAGCTTTTACGAGACTATGTCCGGGAATTTGAGATGAGCATGATGGGAGAGCTCAATTACTTTACGGGCTTCAAATCAAGCAATGTAAGGAAGGATCTTCATCCATCGACGAAGTATACTAAGGATCCGCTCAAGCGCTTCGACATGGGTGATCGCAGCCGATCGCCACTCCCATGGCGATTTCGATCGCTGGATCGGATGAGGAAGGAGAAGCCGTGGATCAACGCGAGTCTGCAGCATGATCGGCTCCTCGCATGACTGCGGCATCAAGACCGGACATCCACTTCACATCTCTCTGCTGAGGTTTGAGCGTCTCCGAAATTTCCCATCGCCAAGCGATTAAGCGCATATTCGGTATTTACACTCTACCTCCAAGATGGCATTTGGTACTCTGTTCTTCTTCTTTATCCATTCGGGGTTTTCGATTCGATTTTGCGGGTGTCGACGATAGGAAGAGTACCTCGGGCACTTGTCACTTCCTAGGCACTTCTCTTGTTTCTTGGTCTTCTAGGAAGCGATCCTCTGCTGCTCAATCTCTCACGAGGTCGAGTATGTAGCTCTTTGCTAGTTCTTTGTAGTCGATTTTGTGGATGGTATCCACTCTTAAGGACTACGGGTTAAATTTTGCTAGTGTTCCTCTTTTTCGTGATAACACTACGCTATTAACATTGCTAAGAACCTGTGCAACACTCTAGGACCAAGCACATAGACATTCGCTATCACTTCCTTAGAGACCATGTCGAGAAGGGTGATATTGTGCTACACTTCGTGGAGTCAGAGGCTCAATCGGTGATATCCTCACCAAACCTTTAGACCCAACTAGGTTTGCCACCTTAAGAAGCGAGTTAGGGTAATTTATCCCTATGGGTTGGTTTGAGGGGGAGTTCGATCCTTTCTGATCTTACCTTGTTCTTTTGATCTTTTATTGTTCTTTTTCTGAACTTGTTGATCTTTTTGAACTTTTTAGGTTTTTAGGCTTTTTATTGCATCTCATTGTATCATATTGCATTCATATGAAAAATACATCAAGTGGTATGAAAAATCCAAAAAGATGCATTGTAATATAAAATTTTCTGCTTATCTTTTAAAATTGATGAAGCTTTGCCTATTACCCTTTGGAGCTTTAGTATTTCAATTCTTGCTCAATGCCATGTCTAGTTCTTTGACTTGCTAGAATTATCATGCTTTTACATGTGTAGCTAAGTCTTTGCTATATGAGCTAGAACCTTTTAAACAACTCAAACTAAGAAATTGCAATTTGTGGATGTTTTAGCGAGTTGCGCAATTAGTGCTCCTCTTGTGACATTGGCCCTGTCAGAATTGCTTTGTTAACTCTTTGATCTAAAATTGACCATTACTTGAGCTTTTGTGTTCTTGAGATTCTAAAAATGCTCTTGTGAAAAATGAAAATCAAGATTGTCTTATGCCTAAATTGTGCCAAACTATTCTTACGAGACTGCTTGTCAAATGACATGAACTTGGAGATAGTTTGATGAACCAGACGATCTCATGGGGACTGCTTGTCAAAAATGACATGAACCTCAAGATTTGTCGCCCTGGTAGAAGCTTAGAAAGAGTTTGTGGATGGCTCCTAGTCCAGGATCTTCTTTACTAAGATATACCTTTAATCAACTTACGTGAAGCTTAGGATGAGTTTGTGGATGGCTCCTAGTCCAGGATCTTGTCACTAAGTTAGATCATTAGTCAACTTCAATATTCAATGCAAATGAGAAAAATATTGACAAATGGGCGTTTACAAAATATTAAGCAAAATGATTCAATACGGGACTTGATTGACTCTTAAATGTGGTCTTTGTTAGATTTTTGATCTCACTTTGACATTTTGACATGGCCAATTTCACTTTAGGATCCCTGTTGATGAACTTGCTGAATTTGAAGCTTTGCTTAAATTGATCAAATCCATTGCTTTACTTTTGAGCCCTTATGCTTAGCTTTGTTATATATGTCTTACCATGATCTTGCTAGCACTATCAGGCTTGATATGTTGTTTGTGCAATATTAGAAATGCTGACTTGCTCTTTTGGGTAATCTTCAAAGCTTCTTGTAATCAAAAATTGAAAATTACAAAAATGAAGCCACTCCATTGCACTTCATGCATACTTCTTCTTTTTGCTTCCTTCTTCATTCTGCAAATTGCTATCTCTGGATGAGAGGAAGGCGTGATTCCTTGATGACTCCATTGTCAAAGGGGGAGAAGATATTTCGATGTTGGGGAGAAGTTTATACAAAGGGGAGAAAGTTGGAGAATTTGAAATTTTCTGAAATCCGAGGATCATAGTGAGGGGGAGCTTTTGAATTGCATTCTTATTGTCTTATTGACTCTTCTGAACTTGAATTGCATTTATTACTCCTCACAATGATCAAAGGTCAATTGAACAATTGTTCTTTCATATGGACCTTAAGTGAGATTTTTGACTTTTTTCGAAATCAAAGTTTTATGCTTTCTTTTGCCTTATCTCACTTGTCTATGCTATTCTGATGCCATCTTGGTCATTTCCATTGCTTTCTCTTGCTTATGGACCAAGTTGTGCCTTTGTACGAAAACGAAAGTATTTTACTTTTCAAACCTCCAAATTATATTTTTCGGATTATTGCCAATGTGTTCATCAAGGGAGATTGTGGATATCATGGGGATATGCTCCAGATCTTAGGATGATGTGACAATTGGCAATGGCGTTAACGGTTTGTCGTTTCACGGGTTTTCGACAAAGTTTCAAAGACTGCTCGACTTTCGACGGGCGGCGATCTGACCGACCATAGACGCAATGGTCCCGCCGGTCCCAAATCGGTCGGGCCGGCCATGTGCGCCGGTCGGACCGGCCGTGACAAAAGTGGTCAAAACAGTGGGCCAAAAATAGAGGTGTAGGCAAGTGAGGGATCCCATTGTTCTTGCTCCCATAATTTTGGAGTCTCCAAAAAAGTTCTATTGGTTTAAAGTTTCCAGAGGTTTGGATTTTGAGGTTGAAAATTGGCTAAGTCCTTACGGCGGTCGACCGCCTTTGGTCGGTGGTCCGACCAAGAGAAGCCGGCGGTCGACCGCCCCGAGGGGCATGATCGACCGGTTGTTACTTGAACGTCGCTGTCGTGGCGGCGTTGTTCGATGGTTAGGTCAAAGTCATGAGTTTTGATGCATATGTGTTGCATGATGCATGTTTTGACTAACGTGGGTCAAGTTGCGAAGAACTTGTTCGGCTTCGATTTGCTTGTCTATTGTTGTGCAGGTTGCTTGGTGGTCAACGACGGTCAACGGCGAGGATGATCGGGACGAGGCTTGGAGAGCTTAGGTCCAGAACGATCGACGATGCCGGGTGAGGTCAATGAAATCAAGTATGGTGCAGAATGGACAAGGATGACCGAACGGACAGTTCGGTGCGACTGGTTTGATCAAGCGGCGCGGGAGTCGGTGCAAGTGCCATGGTGGTTTCGGTGGGAGCCGGATGGGAGAGACTTGCCGACATGGAGAGAGCCGGTGATCAACCTACACGTGGCGGAGCATGCGAAGTGCCAGCGAAGATGGACTCGGTCTTCGGAGAAGGACCGAGAAGGGTATTTTGGTAATCTTACCAAATATCACCTTGGTGACCTTTTGCCTACCCACGGCGCAAGACGGCGCAAGAGAAGCGGTTTAGGTTAAGAGGTGTTGTAGACGGCGCTTTAAATTGCGTGCGTGTGTGACCCGTTTGTGTTGGGCCTTAACGGGAGCCCATTTGAGTTAATCTTCTAGAAGGTCTAAGTCTCCACTATAAATAGAGGAGGAGGTGGTCGCACCCCTTCAACTCTTTTATGATTATTGAAACCCTAGTTTTGGCTTAGGGAGAGGATTAGTGGAGGTTAGGGTTCTAGAGAGTTTTGATTTGATCTTATGCTCTCGGATTGAGCTTTGTCCTCCATTGATGGAGTGGCTGTAAACCCAAACCCTATCAATCAATCCAAAGAAAGCTTTGATCAAAGATGTGTCTCTTTGCCCTTCTCTCTATTTGGTGATTTTGAGTCTTTCTTTGATTCGCATGTTTTTGATTGATTTCTTTACATGATATAGCTTGTCGTGACATGTGGGAACACATCTAAGATCATCTTGATCATCAATCACCCACGAGCAAGTTTTTGGGTCACGTTTTGCTTTGACTCTGGTTTTGAACCATCCATCTCTCAAACTGAAAAATGTCGTAACTTTTCCATGGATCTCCATGATCTTCGATTGGAATAGGTTCCTGACATCCTAGAGAAGGTGTGTTCCAAGTTTCATGAAGTTTGGAGTTGTAGATCAAAAGTTAGACCTATTTGCAACTTCGTTTTTGGTGATTTTATTGTTCATCTACCGGAGGTCGATCGCCTAGCTAGAGGTCGGACCGCCCCTTGGAGAGGTCGACCGCCCGAGTAGAGGTCGGACCGCCCTTCTCTTAGGAAATTAAGTTTCGGTTGTTTTTGGTTGTTTTGCTTCGGGGTTTTGATTGGATTCAATCCTAGTCTTCCGCTGTACTGGTATATCGATCTTCATAGCTTCTATAGCTATTGGAGTGAAATTTGTGTTGAATCTAATCGTGGTTGAAAAAGTGAGCGTGCTCCTATTCACCCCCCCCTCTAGTCGCCTTTTCGGTCCAACAATTTTTTATTGGATGTTTTGTGTAGATGAACTTACAAAATGCAGCCTTGTGCACCTTAAATACAAAATGCAAGTTCACACAAAATCTAATATCACAGGAGAGCAGTACATGGTTACACAAGTCAATCTGTAGGCTTAATAGAAATTAGAAAACAAAAATAGCAGCAGATCAATTTAGCTTAATAGAAATTAGAAAACAAAAATAGCAGCAGATCAATTTACAGCCTCATTGTACTAGTTAAGCTCCACATCTTTCTTAAACATCCGTGTGTGGGGCTAAAACGCGAGAAAAAGAGGTGTTTTAAAAAAACAGCAGTGCACCGCAGACCATTGAACTTGTGACCTCCTGCTTCCATGTTTTACCAGTTACATATCGCTTAAAGACTGAAGAGGCACTTGGGAGCCCAGGGCTGGAGCCAACAAGCCTCGGCCTTAGCCCCTGCTTTAAAGTGGGTCATGTTGCTAGCTCAAAAGTAGTTGACATAAGGATTTTTCTCTGAAACCTTCTTATAAGCACAAAAACAAAAGCATGCAAATATGTCATTCAATTGCTGAGTGCTATCTATTAACTTGACAACTTGTCATTATATTGCAGGAATTCTATATTGCTCACATAAAAAAGGACTTGCATAAAGTCATGTGTTTCAAAGGGTAACTTTAGCCAATTAAACAAAAACATCAGAAAAGTGAAGCGATCAATTAAATAAACTTAACCATGCATACCATTTTGGAAATTAAATGAGATAAAAGTGGTAGTACCTGATACAAGATTCTCCTTGTCCCAAGTGAATTATCAGACAGAAGCTTCTGAACAACATATGGGTATGCTGCTTGAAATGTTTTAAAAGTTCCATCTGCTGCTATGGCCAGTCCTATCAATTACAAAAGAAGAAGGTTATTGATAAACCTCTGAAAAAACAGAGTGCAATCAAAACACAGACGAATCTGGAATAGGCAAGCCATATATAAGAACTAGTTAGGTATCTTGACTTCAAATGAACAAGCTAACCTTCCAAAGAGGCAAGTGATCGGAGGACCAGTGTGTAGTATGGTGGCATACGGAAGTGATATTTAAAAGCTACAGACCAAATTTTTCCAAGCACCTAAAAGATGTTGTGGCAGTTTAACAAGCACAACAACAATGTGAAAAGAATGTCATTAGGCAAGGTACTCAGTTCAAAATAGAAGATAGAGATGAAGACATCAGACCAACACTTTACTCAATTGAACTTACAGAGACAGAGAGAGAAGGCTACCCACCCTACTAAACTTGATGTCTGGAATTCCATCTTTGAAGGTTACCTCACCCAATGCATCCTCTAAGTCCTAACACATCAAAGATAATATTGTAAGAACTAATTACAAACATAAATAAAATTCATCGAATAACGCATTAAATCACAGTAAAATGTATATTTGTTATGAGTTAAGAATCCCTTCTCTTTATCCAATTGGTAATGGCAGAGGCAAGTAGATCGTTCTGTGGTCAACGAATCCCACAACATTTTTTTGGGAAAAATCATATATTAAAATATTATATAATGGTCCGAAGGAAGTGTAAAGCTTAAAAGTAACTGACCCTACTAAGCATCCATGATAATTGACCCCACTAGTAAAGAAGTCTGGATCCACCACTGTCAACTAGCATGACTTTACCAGAAAATTATTTAGCTTTTATCAATGCATTCCAATAATACAATCAAGCTCTGATTAACTAGTTCTATTTACAATCCAAAGTTCATTTAATTGTTGCCTTGTGTTCAATCATTTCATTTCAGCCGCCATCATACATGTAAGTGACAATTTTCAACGAACTAAAAGGATAAAATACATGATGTTACTCTGCATGAAGAGCGAGACTAATTACCCCAAGCACCAAAAATACATATTCTGCAGTTCAATGAATTACCATTGTTACTCGGCGAAGATTAGTTCTTGGTGGAACAACATCCATTTCAGTCAAATCATAAACAAGGGAAGCCCAATCTCCATTTACTATGTGCACGATGCTTGCAAGCATAGCACGCTGATGTTTCTTCTCCATCATACAAAGCAAACCAAAATCAAGAAACCTAACATATTCAGGAAAATGTTACGATAGCTCAACAAATATCACAAAAGCTTCGTGTCCGTCTATTATTCCACTGAAAGAATTAAATATCTTATATGAAGCCATACATCAGCCTATCTAGCATATGATTCTACCAATTCTTGTAAGAACTAATAAGTCATCTGCTTGTAGGGCATGCATCAGAAGATGAATTGCCACTTACCCAACACGACCTTCAGGTGTATAACGCAGGTTTCCGGGATGAGGATCAGCATGCAACAAGCCTGTCTCAAGGAGCTGCACTAATGATGCCTCGACACCTTTATTGACCTTATTATCAGAGTAATTAACAAAATGTTAAACATATTGCTCAGCAAGCTCAAACTGATTCTTGAAATGTACAAATTGTTGGTGAACCCTTTATACTACTAGCACAACAGACAGAAAAAAATACCCTTCAAGATTCAAGAGATAGATATTTTAAGTTCCATGATTCTCAAACAAGCACAAGATGGTACAGAACTACCTAAGGTCCTAAATTGCAACTTCTAAGTGATAAAGAAGCCATTTCCATTTCCCAATAAACACAACTTCAATTCCAAATATATGCTACCAGTAAGCACTGGTTCGTTGGTAATAAATTTGTTTATCGCACTCATCTTTTGTCAGATGAGAGAGTATGAGACCACTAATTAAGGAATTGCTTATCAAAGCTATTAATACATACCAGGTCAAGAAGGCGGGCTTTTGCTTCCAACTTCTGCTTCTCTGACGGTTCAGTAATTTCATCAGAAATTCCTTTAGACAAAGAAAGCAACTCCTTGGGGTTTTCACCAGCCACCCACTCCATTGTCAAAACCCTCTTCCTAGTAAGTTGTTTGAGAACCTTCGGAACCAGCATAAATGAATATCTGGAATGAAATTCCTGCAAGAGGAGTGGAAATCATGTGCTAAAACAAAACCAAGACTGGACATATGTTAGTAAAGCATGGGTAGGAGACAAGACCAAAGAAGCACCAGGAATCTGGTAGCATTAGCAGCTTCAATATTGTAGTCCAACTCGCCAACAAAACCTCTACCCAACTCATCAGCATAGAGGGAAATGTTACTTTTTCGCTTTGCTACCTTCCTCACGAAAGCAAGCTGCAACAAATGGTAAAAAGTAAACAACTGAATAGAAAATGCATCACAAGCATGAGGCTACAATAAAAGAAAATGCTACAATGCTACAGTCATTGGTTCACCAAACAAAGAGCAAAAGGAAGTTCAAGAACAGGGAAGATAAACCGTAACCACACATTTACTATCCATATAGCAAGAAACTATTGTGTAGTGTTTCTTCGGTCAGGACAAGTTCCAATAGTTACACTATCACTCTAAAGTTGCAGTATTTGGAAAAAATAAATAAAACTTGTTAGCACTGAAAATTACCATGAAGAGGCCAACGCAAACAATAAAATCACACATAGCATAGCATTTAAGGAACGTTAGAATAAAAGCACCAACAACTATGTTGATGCTCAGGAGTCAGGACCATATGATGAAACAGGCAATGGGTGTCACAAGCACAACAAAAATCACTTGAAGGCCAAAGATCTCATAGATTCAATGCAGAGATAGAACCGTGTTTTAGCAATTCGAAATTTACAGACCCCAAGACGCAGAATATAGATGTCCCTCAATACAGACGGAAGAAGATTCGGCCGCTGAACCTTTATGGCCACAAGAGCACCATCAACTGTACGTCCCTGATAAACCTGAAGTAAAACAAGCGAGAGTTCATTTAGCATAATAGTTAAATTTTATGGAGATGATACCCAAAAAAAAGAGAACAAGAATACATCAGCAACTTCAACCAACTTGTAGGATAGTAGATGTGGGTGGGGGGGGGGAGCCCTTGAAGAAACAATTACCTGTCCAAAGGAAGCTGCAGCAACAGGCTCATCAGAAATGTAACTGAAAACCTGCGATGCAGGGCGCTCAAATTCTCCCTCAATGATCTTCATTGCATCCTCTCTTGGGAAAGGAGGAACTCTTTCATGTAACTCGGCGAGTGCCTAAAATTGAAGAGCTATTGCCAGTTAATTTCCAGTGAAAGAATACATGTACTACTATTTAACTGTTAAGCAAATGCTTGTTAAGAAGATGAAGCTGTTAGAGATATTGTATAGTTGTGTTATTCCCCATTGTTATAAGGGGTTATTTGCATATTTACATCAGGTACTTGTATATATATACTGGCCCATTGGCCCCCTGAGAATACAAGTTGCTATTCCTAACATGATATCAGAGCGCATTAGGGTTACCTCTCCATAGCCGCCGCCGGCGGCTTCTCTCTCCGCATCCACCGCTCGACCGACGTGCAACTCCGCCGCGCTGGCGTCGGCCGTCTCCTCACTTTCTTTGCTCGTCGGCTTCTTTGCCGCCATGTCGCCGTGTGAGGATCGTGGGGACGCTCCGTCGGTTGCACCTCCAGTTCGTCGCTCGGGTCTGCCGCTAGGCGTCGCCGACGCCGCCAGATCCAGGTCGCCTCGTCTGCTAGGTCACCGCCGTCTTCCTCTCCAAAGATCGCTGCCGTCGCCGCCCGACACCTTCAGTCGCCGCCGCCCGATCAGTGTGTTCGCCGACCGCCGCGCTTCGGTTCGCCGAGGGCGCCGCCGCTCCATCCGGACACCGCCGCTCGGTTCGATCCAGAACCGACGCTATCACGGTTCCTTGCCGCTGCTTCTGGTCTGCCGAGGGCCGCCGCCACTCCATCCCGGACGCCGCCACTCCCGGTTCAGTCCACAACCGACGCTACCGCCGGTTCCTTCGCCGCCGCCGCAGCCGTTTCCTCTGTTGCCGCCGCCGCCGTGGACACAGGGGGAGGAACCCTAGTTCCTCTCCCCACGCGCTTCGTGTTTTTGGGTCGGCTGAATCGGCCCGGTAAAGAAGGCTGTTATTTATTTTGAGCCGGCAGAAGAAAAAAAAATGTTGTTCTAACTGTCGCGCCGTCCAGCGCCGCCTGTTAGACTTCATTACCTTGGTCGCCGCGCCGTCCAGCGCCGCCTACCAATGGGCACCGTTTCCCTCCCTCGCTGTCCGGTGATCTTCGATGGTGTTAATTACATCGACTTCGTGTCTCACATGCGCATCCACATGTGTGGTCTTCGTCTCTAGGGCGTTCTCTCTGGCGATGTCACCTGCCCGCCTTGCCCTACTCCCCCGACGGAGCCTACGTCTGTTGTGCTGCCCCCGACGGCCGACAAGGCTGCTGTCGATGCTACTAGCCTTGCTGATGAGAAGACTGTCTCTGCCTACCAAGAGGCTCTGGATTTCCTACATGGATCGATTGACCGCCTACACTCAGTGGTGCGACGATGACGCTCGAGCTGCTGCTGCTTTCATCGCCAGTGTCCAGCCTCAGTTTTTTTATGAGGTTGTGGGACTCCCTTCGGCTGTCCAGATGTTGACTCACCTTCGTCTGCGCTACGAACCCTCTAAAGATGCTCTTTACCTGTTAGTGGTTCGCCATGAGCACTCTCTTCAGCAGGGCGATGCTACTGTTGACGCCTTCTACGCTCGAGTTCTCCGCATGCGGCGTCGGTGGACTCTCTTCGTCTTCTTGGTTGTCGCCCTGCTCGGCCGCTGGTATGCGTCTTGACGACTGAGTTTCAGCGTGTCTACGAATTCCTTACTCGCCTTCGTCCTGAGTTTGAGCAGAGGCGTGCCCAGTTTCTTGCACGCCACCCTCATGCCACTCTTTTGGAGGCTCTTACCGAGATACGCGCAGAGGAGACTCGTCTGAGTGGTGTTGGTCTGATGCCACTCCCCTCTATGCTCGTTGCTCGTCCACCTGCTACACCGACTGCTCCACGTTTGAAGACATCGCCTCCTCCGTGGTATCACAGTGGTGGTGGCGCCTCCATCTGGCGGTGGCCGTCCTCGCTGCTCCTACTGCGACAAGGTTGGCCACGTTGAGTCCCAGTGCTATAAGAAGCAGCGGCATCTTTCACGTCGTTCTTCTCCTAGCACTGGCACCGGTGCTTCTACATCAACGTCTGCATCAACTCCTTCAGCAGTTTCTCTCACTGAGCAGAAGATAGCCAGACTTCGACGCATGCTTGCCGCTACAGGTTTTCCCTCGACAAGTTCTGCAGGTCCTACTACTACCTCTTCAGGCAATGAGAAACCACCACCTACACAGTCAGGTACCTCCCCATGGATTCTTGATTCAGAAGCATCATTTCACATGACTTCTGATTCTTCCACTTTGTCTTTCATTACACCTCTTGATTCCCCTGTCAGTGTTCTTACTGCTGATAGTACCTCTCTTTCTGTCTCTGGTCGAGAACCTCTTAGCAACTCATTCTTTCATGTTCCTTCTGTTGCTCATGTTCCTCGCCTAACCATGCAGCTTCTTTCTGCTGGACAGATTACTGACCTTGGTTGTCGGATCATTCTTAACTCTGACTCTTGTTGTGTTCAGGACCGCCACACGGGGGCTCTGGTTGGTTCTGACCCTCGGCGCCTTGAGTCACAGCGTCTCTGGGAGCTTAACTGGCTTCACATTCCTTCCGCTGCCACCGTCGCCGCCAGTCTTTCCGCTTCTGCCACTTCGTCTACCAGCTCTTTCCAGCAGTGGCATCACCGTCTTGGTCATTTGTGTGGATCTCGTTTGTCATCTTTAGTCCGTCGTGGTCTTCTGGGGTCTGCCTCAGGAGACGTGTCTTTAGATTGTCAGGGCTGTAAATTAGGGAAATAGATTCAGCTTCCCTATGCCCATAGTGAGTCTGTGTCTCAGCGACCATTTGATCTTATTCATTCAGATGTTTGGGGTCCGGCTCCATTCCTTTTGAAAAGGGGCCATCGATATTATATCATTTTTATAGATGACTTCTCTCGCCACACTTGGATATATTTTATGTCTTCTCGTAGTGAGGTCTTGTCTATCTATAAACAATTTGCTACTATAGTTTGCACACAGTTTTCCACTCCTATTCGTGTCTTTCGTGCTGACTCTGCTGGCGAGTACCTCCTCGTTACTTACGCAGCTTTCTTGCTGAGCAGGGCACCCTCGCTCAGTTCTCTTGTCCCAGTGCTCATGCTCAGAATGGTGTCGCTGAGCACAAGCATCATCACCTCCTTGAGACGGCTCGTACCCTGATGATTGCCGCCTCTATTCCACCTCACTTTTGGGCCGAGGCCGTTTCCACTGCCACCTATCTCGTCAACATTCAACCCTCTTCTGCTCTTCAGGGTGAGATCCCTGTTGAGCATCTCTGTCATGTTTCTCCGCACTACTCGCCCTTAAATGCATTTGGCTGCGTTTGCTACGTTCTCCTTGCACCACGAAAACGCACCAAACCGATCGCTCGATCGATTGGATGTGTTTTTCGGGATACGATCTGCGAGCACAAGGGCTATCGATGCTGGGACCATGTTGGTCGACGGATGCGGATTTCTCAGGATGTGACTTTTGACGAGTCTCGTCCCTTCTACCCACGTCCTGCCTCTCCTTTGGTTTCCTCTGTGGAGTCCCTGTCTTTTTTTACTTTTCCAGATACACCCATCTCTGTCTTGCCCTCGTCCACCCGTCCCACTGAGTCTCCACATATACCTCCTGAGGCCTCGCCGCCTGCTTCGTCCCCTGCGGCTCCTCAGGCTCCTCCCACTCTTTTTTACACTCGTCGACCTCGTATTGAGGCTCTTCCAGATGAGCCATCTTCCCCTGATGTTTCATCTTCTCCTGATGCTCCATCTTCCCCTGATGGGTCATCATCTCCTCGCTACGGTCTCCGCGATAGTCAGTCGATTCGGCCTCCTGCTCGTTTTGGTTTTTTGGTGCGACTACCCATGAGCTGTCTCCTACAGGGATCTTCATTACTCACCCGAGTGGCGATACCATGGCCGAGGAGATTGCTGCTCTTGAGCGTACTGGTACTTGGGATCTTGTTCCTTTTCCATCTCACTCTCGTCCCATCACGTGTAAGTGGGTCTATAAGATTAAGACTCGCTCTAATGGCTCTCTTGAGCGCTATGAGGCGCGCCTTGTTGCTCGTGGCTTCCAGCAGGAGCATGGTCGTGACCACGACGAGACTTTTGCTCCTGTGACCCACATGACCACTGTCCGCACTCTTCTCTCGGTGGCGTCTGTTCGCCATTGGTCCGTTTCTCAGCTTAATGTCAAGAATGTCTTTCTTAATGGCGAGTTGCGTGAAGAGGTCTACATGCATCCGCCACCTGGGTATTCTGTTCCTGAGGGCATGGTCTGTCGTCTTCGTCGCTCTCTCTATCGCCTTAAACAAGCTCCTCGTGCTTGGTTTGAGCGCTTCTCCTCTGTGGTCACTGTTGCTGGCTTCTCAGCTAGTGATCATGATCTGCTCTTTTTGTCCATACTTCGTCTCGTGGTCGGACTCTTCTTCTATATGTTGATGATATGATCATCACTGGAGATGATTATGAGTACATTGCATTTGTCAAGGCTCGTCTGAGTGAGCAGTTCCTTATGTCGGATCTTGGTCCTCTTCGTTACTTCCTTGGGATTGAGGTTACTTCCACTCCAGATGGTTTCTTTATGTCCCAAGTATATTCAGAATCTTCTTGATCGCGCTTCTCTCACTGACCAGCGTACTGTTGAGACTCCCATGGAGCTCAACGTTCATCTCCGGCCCTCTGATGGCAAGCCTCTTTCTAATCCGACCCGCTATCGTCATCTTGTTAAGAGTCTTGTCTACCTTGCTTTTACTCGTCCGGATATCACTTATCCAGTCCACATTCTGAGTCAGTTTGTCTCTGCTCCTACTCAGGTCCACTACAGCCACCTTCTTCGAGTTCTGCGATACCTTCGTGGGACTATCTCTCGCCGTCTCTTCTTTTCACACTCCAGCTCGTTACAGCTTCAGGTTTATTCGGATGCTACTTGGGCCAGCGATCCATCTGATCGCCGGTCTATCTCTGCTTACTGTGTTTTTCTTGGTGGTTCTCTCATTGCCTGGAAGACGAAGAAACAGACTGCAGTATCTCGTTTGAGTGCAGAGGCTACGTTACGAGCTATGGCTCTCTTGACAGCAGAGATTACCTGGCTCCGGTTGTTACTTGAGGATTTTGGTGTTTCTGTCACTACACCAACTCCTCTCTTGTTAGACAGTACAGGTGTTATTAAATTACCTGGCTCCGGTGGTTACTTGAGGATTTTGGTGTTTCTGTCACTACACCAACTCCTCTCTTGTTAGACAGTACAGGTGTTATTAGTATTGCCCGTGACCCTGTGAAGCATGAGCTCACCAAGCATATTGGTGTTGACGCTTCCTTCATGAGGTCTTGTGTGCATGATCAGGTGATTGCTCTTCAGTATGTGCCTTCCGAGCTTCAGATAGCGGATTTCTTCACGAAGGCCCAGACTCGAGCACAACACGGCTTCTACCTCTCCAAACTAAGTGTTGTTGATCCACCATGAGTTGAGGGGGGTGTAGAGATATTGTATAGTTCTGTTATTCCCTATTGTTATAAGGGATTATTTGCATATTTACATCATGTACTTGTATATATACACTGGCTCATTGGCCCCTTGAGAATATAAGTTGTTATTCCTAACAGAAGCAATGAAAATGCAGAAACGTGGTGGTATCCTGGAGTAATTTTACCTAACCTCAGAAATCTCTGAGCCTATGATATCGGACCTCGTTGAGAGGGATTGTCCAACTGCATACATAAGATAAGAGACATGTCAAGAGCAACCCGAGCCGGGTGGTCACTACCATTGCTTAAAGTTATCAAACATGAATACCATACCTTTAACAAAAGTAGGCCCAAGGTCAAGAAACGTCTCCTTGAGACGTTTGCTGCTGATGCTACTGTTGTAGGTAGCATCTGTTATCAAGTTGACTCTTTTAGAAATTTGCATCTTTGCCGCAGCTGAGACAAATGCGAAGAGTATCTACAGAATAGATATGCATATCACATCCAACCATTAGATAGATCAGCGGAAGCAAGTGAAGCTTAGTAAAAGCAAAGAGAGGGCTCAACTGTAGCTTACCTGAATGGTGCGAAATGCGAGGATATGAGGACGCGAGGCGAAGTACTGGGCGAGGAGGTCGGGATCGTAATGCTGGGGCAGAGGAGTGGTGAGAATGGCCGAGTAGTATTTGATGTACAACTTGAGGGCTTCGAGATCAGCCATCATCAGCTCCATACAAGACAGCCCTACCAAAAATCAGAAAATAAGTTAACAATGTGATCACTGAAGCTTAATTCATATCTAATCTCGCTGCGTAGCGTGAGGAACCTGGTGGGTAGGAGGGGGGAGGGAAGGCCGGGGTTGAAGCATCTGCTGCTGCTGCTCTTGCTGCTGTAACTGGGGTTTGGGTTTAGATGTTTGTTGAGATTGAGATTGCTGCTCGCTTCCGAGGAATCGGAGCGCGAAATTGTGCCGTGAGTGGCCGATGTACAGCTTGAGGGCTTGGAAATCAGCCATCATCAGGTCCACGCAAGACAACCCTACCAAAATTGGGAGAAATGTGGTCAGCAACAAGGCAGTGTGGGCTTAATTGAGATGTGCTCTCCCCGCCGGCGAGGAACCTGGCGAATAGGATGGGGGAGGGAAAGCTGGGGCATGACGAGGCGCCGCCTCCTCCTCTTCCTCCTCCTGCTGCTGCTGTGCAGGCTTAGGTTTCGGCTGCTTCCGCTGCTGCTTCTTCTCGAGGAAGCGGAGCCAGAAGATGTTGTGGAGCGGGCCGCCGGCGGCGGCCTGGAGGAACTCGCCGTCGCGGCGGAGCACGCCCAGCACCTGGTCCAGGGCTCCACCCCCTCCTCCTCGCCTCCCATTTCCGCCCGACTGCCGCGGCTGGTGCGGCAAGCTTTGCTTGTTCCTGCCCCACCACGACCGCTGCTGCCGCGGCGTCCACTTGTCGCCGCCGCCCCTCATGGCGCATACGGGCATCACGGCGGGCCGCACCAGCGCCGCCATCGCATCGGCCCCAGATTCCAGAAGCTTCCAGGAGAAGGAGAGCGCGAGCGGGGCGGGGGCGGGGCCGGGGCCGGGGTGGTGGTGGTGGACTGACGGTGGTACGCTGGTACGGCGGCAAAAGTGAGCAAGAGGAGACTACTGGTCACGAACCGCACACGTCATCAGCTCATCACCCGTCCGTCTACATAGAAATGGCAAACGAACAAGAACAACTCGCCAAGCCGCTTGGGAATCATCGCTTGTCGCTGCAGGCCCAAGGCCCGGCCCAACAAAGCAAAATAGCTCCCTTCAGAAGCAAATTTGAAAATTCGAAATGCTGAAGTTTTAAACCGAGTATCCGATTCGTGATACGTTTGAATCACTATATTCCTTAAGACGAGATCTTCAAAACAATATCCCACTTGCATATATTTTAAGGTCTTTTTTATTTGAGATTTGATTCACTAATAGGTTTGAATTTGCTCGCATTGGCCTACCATTGGAACATTAACATCAAACCGTGAAACATCGGCACATTCTCCCGTTAAACTTAATTATCAAGGTGAATTGTTGGAACATCGAATCCTGAACATTTTGTATTATCTATTGGAACATATGCTATATAATATCATTGCTAAATCTAAATATATACAGGTGATGTCTTGTTTTGGAGACCGTGTCGTAGGGAATACAATATTTCAAAAACATACTGTGAATATGAGACTCGGTTAAAAGACACTACCATTTCAATTCTCGGATCGCGAAAAAAGGGCCGCCTCAACTCGCGTGCGCGTGGGTTAATGGGATGAGTAGCATGGGCCGGAGGTGGGCGGCAGGTGTGACTTCTTGCCACGCGGGCGGCATACATTGCCCCCCGGTGGGCCCACCACTACAGACTCTGCACGTTTGGGTTATGTATTCTCCAACGTCCAGCGCAATAACAAGGCTGGTTTAGGGAATTTTTGGCGGATACTGTCGGTTGCGATCTGTATTTGTAGTTTTAACAATCGTATAAATGTATTAATAAATTTAGCACTGTTGCTGCAACAGCTCCGATGTCGCCACGTGGCCCTCTCCGCTCACCCGCCCCGTCAGCTCACCTGTGTACTATACGGTGTAAATTTTTGATAATTTTATTCCTTTGGAATTTTTCTCGTAATTTTTATATAAGTGTATTGTTTGTACGAATTAATAAATGTGATCATCCGATAAATTACTTACCGCAGTAGCCGCGTGCCCTCCCTCGCCCGTTGCCAGTGGCCCTCCCCCACAACTGTCGTTGGGAGATGCTCCGAAGACCAGGCCCCTCCCCTTAATTCCACTACCCCTCTTCCCTCTTCTGCACATCTATCGTCTCCTCCAGAAATTCCGACGCCAATGCTTACAGAATTTCTGGCTCCAACGCCGCGACTCCTCCTTCGCTCGGCTATAAATACCGAACTCTCGCAATCACTCTTCGCTTATCTCAATTGCGTTTCGATTCTCGCTCTGGCGCTCGTCGCTAAGAACTCAAAAAATGTTACATAAATAATTTTATTGGGAGATTAATTATTTTCTTGCTTCTTGTCGCTCGTCTCTCGGCCTTTTTATTGCTTTCCCCCGAAGGGTAGGTAATTTGTAGGATGTTTTTTGCCGTTATTACCGTAGTCGTAAATAATCAATCTTAGTCAGCTAGTAGTAATTAATTAGTTTAGAGGTAAATAATCAGTCATAATTAGTAAGTTTAGCTGCACAATCAAGTGCAGGATATGTAAGACCCCTGGGCACTCAATGAAGGATTATCCCAATAGACCGAGCTCGTTTGATCGTCATTCAGGGTCGTAATGTAATGTATTATCCGCCTTATTTTGTGATATACTGTGAAACTTCTACAATACCCAGATATGTCAGACTCATCGGCAAACTTCTACGTGAGGATACTGCAGAAGCGCAAGTGGCTTGCGCAGAAAGCCAAACATGTATTCACCTCGTAAGCGCGTGTGTGGCGAGCCAGTGAAAATCATTCAATAAAATTTACATCCAGTGAAAAGATGCTTCGGTACCACCACGATTTTCGATCCCGCAGTGTGTGTGGCGAGCCAGTGAAAATCATTCAATCCACACACCCAGACACCTCCGCCCGGGCGTACTACATGTGTCGACATCATCTCCTAAGCGTTTCTTTTGCACGCATCGATTTTCCTCTCGCTACGTTGAATTTCATAAATTTTTAACTTCATTCCCATGTAATGGCAGCCCGAAATGCGCTGCCACTTCTTCCTGTTGATCGACAACCCGGAGATGTACAACAGGGCGTTCATCCAATAGAAGTGCATGCTGAACTACTCGATGCTGGCCGAGACCTTCGTGCGGTGGAAACCTTACGTACTGGACCCTGTTGAGGAGGCACCGAAGGAGCCCAGGACTCGCCCGAGCGTAATCCATATCAATGATGTGAGTTATGAAGAATTTACATCCTTGTTGCATTTTTTTAATGTACGGTACACTTGCATCATGGAATCGCAGGACATGGACGACTTCGACATACCAGTCCGACGAGAGCACCGTGACAAGTGGAAGGGAAAGGCTCATGCAGCTCAGCCCGCCCACCATAGCGTATCCGGTCGCCCGGCCGTAATCCATATCGACGCCGTGAGTTATGAATAATTTACATCATTATTATGTTTTTTACAGTACGACGCACTTACATCATGGAATCACAGGACATGGATGACTTCGACATACCAGCCCGACGTGGTGAGCCCTGCAACAAGGGGAAGGCTCCTTCGACCGAGACCGGCCGACATTGTAGCGTATCCGGCCTACCGGGCACACTCCGTATCGAAGACGTGAATTATATACAATTTACATCCTTGTTACGTTTCTTACTGTACGATCCAGTTACATCATGGAATCGTAGGATATAGACGACTTCGACACTCGCCGCCACCATGGGCAGCCCCGAGACAAGGCACACTCGCAATGGCACCGTGGAGACTAGTTGCACACATCATTAAATAACAGCCCTGAGACAAGCATTCCTGTAGAGAAAGCAATGTGCCTAGAAAACGTGGAGTATCGGAAGACAACAAAGGTGCTACTAGCTTGAAAAGACTGCAAACACCAATCAATATGCATCGAAGGTGCTACTATGTGATGAGGTGGGCTCACCAAGAAAAGAGATTGACGCAGAAACTAGTTGCAGACACCAATTTTTTATGTTATAGGACACCCTTCGTTAATTTAGCAGTCTACTGCGGATGATATTCTTTAATAATGTATTGTACTACATGCTAGGTAAGCTTGCGCATGAACCAACTGAGGGAAATGTGTGACGTGCAGATCATATAACGATGTATCATAGCTTTTGAAACACACATGAGTCGTAGGTTACGATGCATCGTTATATGATCTACATACCACACATTTCTCTCAGTTGGTTCATGCACAAGCTTATCTAGCCTGTGGTACAGTACAATATTAAATAATATCATCAACAGTAGGCTGCTAAATTAACAAAAAGTGTCATATTTCATCAGGTTACATGTGATAATACCCCGTCCTCCTTCATCCCGGTTCATGCACAAGCTTGTATATCCCGTGTTATGCCATTATGTTTGGGTATATTTGTATTCATATTTTATTTCTTAATATTTGTACGCATATTTTGGTTGTTATGTATGGACTCTTGCGCCATATTGTATATCGACATCTCGAATGGAGTTGCAATGCAGTTTTTTTTTCTTCATATATTCCAAGTCACATGAAATCATGAAACCCTAATTTTCTAAACATAAAATCCAAATTTTGATAACCTAAATCCTAAATTTTCAAGATAATTCCAGATCACATATCAAATTGTCCAAATACAATCAAGTCCATTGCCTAATGAGTCTTCAAAATAAAATTCATAATTTTTGGAGCTTAACTTCTACATTTATAAATTCGTACAAACAATACATTTATATGAAATTACCAGAAAAATTATGAAGGAATATAATTATGATAAATTTACACTATACAATACATTTTGTCAGAAGACTCCACATAAAATTTTATAATTTTTAAAACTTGTTTACTATATTTTATGATTTCTACAAATAGCGGCGAAACCCGAATTTCCCAAACCCTAAACCTAACGGTGCGGAGGGAGGGGGCCACGTGGCGGCGTGTGGGCCATTGGGGGTGAGCTGGAGGGGCGGGCGAGGAGGGCCGAAGCCGTTGCCGTACGGTGACTGTACAGCAACGGTGCTAAAATTACAAATACATGTACGTGGTGGTTAAAACTGCAAATACAGATCTCAAACGGACCGTATCCGCCAAAAATTCTGGTTTAGGACAGCATATTTGCAACACCCATACAGTATGAATAGGATCATCGTAGATATACAGCGACAAGAATGTTCGTTTCATCATAATGCACAAGAATCATTACTGCATTGAGCAGTGTTACCATCAGAACAACATTTCAGACGTATCATCCAAAGGTCCAAGAAGAACAGCAGGAACTCATGCGTGCTAAAGAGAAGGATATTATCACAAGCAGGCTTTTTTATATAGTTCGGCCGATCGGCGATCTCGGTTCTGCTGGACCTCGGTACCAGTTCCGAATTTGTCCAGTTTGGATGAATTTTGTCTTCAAAAAAATTGAATTTAATTGAATTTTGTTCAGTTGATGAGTGAGTGCAGTAATACAAGCCCATTCGAATCAATAGTCTATATGAACATCTTGCTAACTAGCTTAGTTGATGATTTTTGTTCGAATTTGATTTTTCAAAAAATTTAAAATCCAAAAAAATGAAAATTTCAGCCAAAATTGGCCAATTTTTTCGATTTTCGGCCTTACCGGTCCACCCCGAAAAAAATTCATTCCGATAAAAAAACTTATCACAAGAAAGATGGGAACATTTGTTGCGTTCACGATTACAGATACTACCAGCAAACAAAAAGGCATATATCCTCGCAAAGTTAACAACCAACCACACTTCCATAGTCTATACATACACGAGTTGATGCTTTGTCAGGCTCCTAGGTACGTAAAAAGGAAGCTTCCATGGACTGTAGGATACTTGCAGTATCAAACCTGAAGTTTCTGAAGCTTCTACCAGGGCGGTTGTCAACATGTTGTGGGTCAGATCCTGCTCTGGTAATAACAGGGTTCTCAACAGGTGCAACGCCACTCGAGGAATTCTCCGGTCTCCACACGATACCTGCGAAATGATGTGTTACCATAGATGTTATCACAACCATATAGGAAAATAATGCATGTTCCACCAGGTACACCATGGGTATCTCTATACACTAAGCACTAAAAGTCGCTCGTAAAGATAATCGTGACTACGTCGGACTCGATTCTGTTTTATTTATGTACTAGCTGATATTTGGTTCGGTTCAGAAAGAAGGAAGAACTCTGTGGATTGACTTTTGAGAACAGAACTAACGCGAAATTAGTTTGTGATTATTCAAGAACATTTTTGTCATCCTGACCACAATGGGCAGAAGAGGGGGCAGAATAGACCTCTAGCAGATGTATCTGACTTCTGATACAGTGGTGGAGGATGTGTGGCTATCCAAGCTTTTAGCCCCCTGGAAAAAGAAGCAAAACAGTAAAGCACCAAATAATGCAGAACCGACAAATGTACAGAGAGATTAAGAACAGAACCGAACAATCATGTAAATATTTTGACAACTACCACGGTGCTAATGCCCATAACAACATCTGCACAAAGAAATAATATAAAATATGGGTAAAAAAGATACTGACGTCAAAAATGGTGCAACCATATAGAGCTTAAGCCCATTCAATCCACGAGATATTGCATCATCACTAGCAGGTAGGAGATCATCAATTTTGTGCCACGAGATCTCCTGTCAAATTCACAAAGGGCCATAGCTTAGCGGTGGTCATTTCACTTTAATAAAACAAAAAAGATTACAAAAGATAGGAGAATAGTACAGGAAAACCAACAATGCAAACAACAATAGCTTCAAATTTAAAGCAGACACAAAAAGTAGTGAGCACAAAGTTACAGCTAATAGAATTGGGGATAATAACAAGAAATTGCGAGCAGTTTGCAGACCAAAATAAATAAGAAATTGCTACAGTTGCAAGCAAAGATATGTGACTGCAAACCACAAAAATAAGAGCATGTAGGCAATCTGGGTTGCAATCTTGCACAACATTATGATCATTCTATAGTATTATCTTTAGTACAACATGTTATTCAGAAAGTAGAAATCCTTTCCTACATACTAAACAAACATGAAGGTTTTATGGGTCAAGCAACCATGTCATATCATACCATTTCCTTTTTCTTTTTGAGACACCAAGCCTGAGCTTTGAACAAAATCTCTTCATAACATGTTTAGATATAATCAAGCAGAACAGCAATGAAAAGGCATAAAAGCAAAAATGGCATTTTACCCAATAGAAAGATGAGAAAAGACTTTGAAAATTTGCATACACTGATCTCCTTCTTAGTTTGAGGTGCAAAAACAGTATCTTCCTTAACACCAGTTATGATATAGAGCCGAACTCTTTGTTGTCCAATCGAAACTTCAATGTAATCATCCATTTTCAAAAGCTTAGAAACATCACACCCAGTTTCCTCCAGAACCTGTGTTGTTATGCAAATAAATGTCACTTAAAGACAATTAGTTATGTAATGAACAAGGAGAAGTGCAAACTGCAAAATATGGACAAGACAAGCTCCAAACTATACAAAAGCTGAACTATGACCGCCTGCAGATCTTCAAGTATTTTTTATGCAGAGAGCTAATGGGCAACACAACTAACTGATGCTAAATTGTTTCATTCTCTTTTGAAAAAATGAGGCGGACCACTGGGGTGCTTGACACTCCCATTTTGCAAAGAACTCTTTGTAAAATACAACCTAACCTATCCTTAAAATATGCATCTAAGAAGGAAATAATAGCTCTAACATAGAACTTTTTACTTTCATTGTGTACAATGCTACAAACTGGAGATTCACTTGTTACATTTGACACTGCTATATCTTGTCAAAAAAGGAGAATAACTCCAACATCAATGTCGTTCATTGTTAGAGGGAATATTAGAATGGCCTAAGGAGACACCCATATGCAATAGAGAAAAGATGCAGATGTTGATTTAAGATTAAGAATGAGAACTGTTGGGGTGTGGTAGAATATTTAGAACTTTGAAATTTGAATTGTAGAAAGCTAGTCTGTAAATTTAAACAACCAATCAAGGACTACGATTGTTCAGCTAACCAGATAAATGACTGTTCAGCAATATCTAAGAACATCATTGTTTCACTACAAGTGCAATACGCTCGATGTAAACTGCAAATCACAACATGGATCCAGCCCAGAAGTTTACTTCTCTAACAGCACAAGTATGATCTTCTTCATCTTTGCTCCTCTTTCCACGAGGAAAGCTCCAGCTGGCACTAGCCTTCCATCCCTTCACAAGTAAGGACTGCAGAGAAGGGGAAAAGTGAACGACCTTGAAATACAATAAAATTCCTGAGCAAATTGAAGGCTACAAGGGTCAACGCTGGAAATTTATGTTCGGTGCATAACAGAGTGTGCAATTGTATGTATTGAGAATTGAGGCAACTATGTGATAGACCATCTATAAGAGACTATCAGTGAAAATAGCACACAATAGAATTTAAGTTGCAATTTTTCCAAGCAGGGTAGTTGATTTAAGACATGCTTATTTTCAATCTTTAGTACAGCAATATGTTGCTGTTGTAAACTAGCAGTCCCACTCCTAATCCCTAAACCTCAATTAGGCAGCAAGTAATATGGGCTAGGATGAGTGTAAAAAAAAAGAATAAATTACCCTCTCATAGGTGTCATCGAGGATGATGGCGCCCGAGACGGGGACGCTGAACTTGTAGTGGGTGAAATCCCTGTAGATTTGGTCTAGGTGCGCGAGGTAGGGCATGAGAGCAGCACAGTTATGGAACACTACACACACAACGACGGTGCGGCGAGTTAGCAATCAAACAATGGTGGCACCAAGAATTGGATGGGGTTTAGGGCTCTAATGCACACACTAAGAGAGAGATTGAGAGGGAGAGGGAGAGGAAGAGGCAAGCTTACTGAGGGAGGTGAAGTCCTTGAAGGAGAGGGACTTGAGGGAGGGGTTGTGCTCGACGGAGTTGTCCTCGTAGAACCAGTGCGCCTGCTCCAGCAGGAACAGGATCCGCTCGAACGACTCCAAGTCCTCCTTGGGCACGTTCAGCACGAAGCGGCTGCGATTCCATTTGGTTTGATCTGAGCCAAGCCATGAACTTGCGAAGATGGGGATTGGGGGTTAGGGTCGGGCTACCTGCAGAGATCGTCGAGCAGCTCCTGCGGAGGCAGCTGCCCCCTCGATGACGAACGGTTCAGTCCGCCGCCGCCCGCCATCGCCATCCACCGACCGCCGCGCCCACTCGCACTCGGCCACCCCTCCTCTCTCTCTCGTCTCACTACAGGAACTAGCAGAGCAGCGCAGCGCAGCGCAGCGAAGACCGGAATAAGGAGAAGCACTCGAGTGGAAAAGGTGTATGGGCACTTTACGTGAACCAACTACTAAGACGTACCAGCATATTACGTAAACTACGAAAGGAGACGGGATAGTGAAATTTACGTAAAGTGGCAAATGAAGGCTTGTCCAGCTGCGGTTGCGCAGAAAAAAAATCGGTGGAGTGGAGGCAGCGAAGGAGCGGGGGAGCCGAGGCGGAGGTCGGAGGAGGAGGCCATGATGCCGCCAGCGCTGCTAAGCTTATCTCGCTCTCCGTCATCGTCGGTCTCCTCTTCTCCTATCTATCCCGGACGCCGATCTACAGCTGCCGTCCGGCGTCACCGCCCATCCTTCTCCTACAAACCCGCCGCAGGTCCCTCCACCCTCCACTCGATTCTAATTCTTGCCATTAATCACATCTAGTTCCAGTTGAAATCCTCTGTACGATTGGGGCATTGGGTTAATTGACACCACATAATCGGGCATCCGTAATTCTATATTTGTGTCTCTTGATTGAGAATGGAAGTTGTAGCTTAGTAATTCGGCCCAGTTGTGTTTGATGAACACGTTAATCTCCTTCTCATGTGTCCGATGACTCATGAGCTCATGTGCTCAAAGCTATTTCATTTGGCAACTGTAAAACGGTAAAAGCGCCAATTTGGGCATTTGGTTTGTACTGTGGTCGATGCCTGGCTCCTGTACCGCCGCACAATGAACCTTAATTCGACATTCTGAAACTAGTGCATTTGCACATTTAGTGCGTTAATATTGTTCGCATACAATGCAACCACAAATTTATTTCGTCAGGGGCATTCTTTATTTCTGAACATCATCTTAACTAGAGACCGTCTCACCTTGCTGTTCAGTGGTCATTTCCCTTAACATTTTTGGCTTCCATGGTTACTTACAGGAATATGCTGTGCTAGTCAAGCGGTAGAATTTTTTGCCATCTTTGTGCCCGGAGATTGTTGTTTGCGATGCACGACTAGAGGACTGCTGGAAAGTAGCTGACACTCACTGCAGCTCTTTCTTTCCAGATTACACTTTGCCATTAGACCTTGTTCTACGGATTGATCGTTACATTGCTCTCCTATCCGGTTTTTCGGTTCCGCCTGGCTGCATGAGAACTTGCCTTGTCACGGTTAATACTTCAGTTAACAATAATATCAGCATCGAATGTGGAGATCTGAGAGATGCCGAATTTCAGGGGAAATATGGTCTCAATAAAGGCTCTATAGCTGGCATTCTTATGGTCGACATGGTGGCGGACTATCTTCCAAGAAGGGGACCTCTCAAACAGAGAAGGTACATCGTTATTTGCTTGAAGCAAAAAAAAATGAGAAGATTTTCTCTGGTCTCTAGATGCTTAAATTGTTGAGGCAGATAAATGCAACTGCAAGCTATAAATGTTCCTACAGCACCCATGACATCGACGTCATCTGCTTATTCCTTGCAACTTCAGTGCTTTCACTTACTTTTTCAAAGCTTGCCTATTTTATCCTTTCTACTTATATGTATTTACTACTACCATACTGCCTTGACATTGACGTTCCATATGTTTGATTTCCTCAAGCCAAGTCATTCCTCATCTCGTTAGCATTTAAAATGTATGGCTATCAACTTATTAAGTATCAACAGGGCATACCAAGCTCATAAAATGGCAGAATGCTAGTAAAATACTGCGCCGCCTTTTCATTCTGAAGGACATGTAAAAGGGGAGATTAATATCTTGACTTGTCATGGAAGACCAATATTATGTTCTAGTCGAGAACTTGAATTTATAGTGCAATTGAAGGTAGTAACCAAGATCATGTGCTACTCTTGATCTCTAATTCTCTATGGAAGGCCAGAAGACAAAAGTTGATTATCATCAACTGTAAAAGCGGGGAACACCTGAGCAAACATTGGGTTGACCAGAAGGTGAAAAGGCTAAAATTTTCAGTACATATACATTTAGCAAGCTAAACACTCGATAACCTTTGATACCAGCAAAACTCAAAGGTTAAATATGCTTTACCTTAGCTAGTTGTGGCAGATGACTAGAAGCGTAGGAAATAAACAATAAATAGTTGACTGAAAATACAGCTATGGTCGTCCTTTTGTATCTCCTTGCTCAAATAGAAACAACTACTAAAGTGGTACTATGTTTTCTTCCCCAAAATAGAAACAGGCTGGGGAGGCAATATCGAGGGTTTTGCTCAAAATAGATGGAAGTTAGGGTTCCCTTCTCTCGTAATAAAGACAAGGTAAATGCTCCTTGCCTCAAAATAATGACCGAAGGCAACCATTTTCTTCAACCCACTGGAGGCAAGGATAAAACACCCAAACTATGTCATTTAAGGCCTTGTTTCAATTGCATATATATATATATATATATATATATATATATATATATATATAATAACTACTAGAACCAATATATAAAATCGTTATTGATTCTACTCTAACTTGGAACACAAAGTCTTACATTCTTAATGACGTGGAATGCTAGATGTGTATAGAACTCATCAACTCAATCTTTGGACAACACCTCTCCATTGGGATAAAAATCTAGCTCTGCCATGCTAACAGCAAGAGTGGAGAAATCTGACGTGGCCACATTGCTAGTGCATGTCACAGATTTCTAAATAGCAGTATCATCATGTTCTCACCATCTCAATCTTCTAATAACTAATCTGGTGAACTCCCTAAATGGCAAAAACCTACATAATCCATAAATTAGATCAATCACGAATAACAAAATTACGATCTTAAGCATAATTACCTAGGATGTGGTGTGCTCCGCATGGTAGAACAGGATTGCATAGTCGATTTAGTCGTAGGTTGTAATATAACATGATTTATACCTCATTGCATTAAAATGAACCGTCACATGATTTCCTCCTAACTATGTTATTATGTAATTTTGCATCTTTTTTTTTGCAATACCCATGGTTCATGTCGTTCTCAACTAACTAATACATTTCAGTTTCTCAAAAGAGTTGTTGTATCTTGTCCGGAAAGCCTCTACATGACTTGTTCTGCTTCCTTTTGTGGTTATGGATTGGTATGGGATTTGGGGAGCCCATGCCCTTTTCACGCTTGACTGAGAACCTAAAGGTGATATAGTCATCTAGGGCTAGACAAACACAACTTCATGTGCACAGTCCTTTCCTGTGTTGGCAATCTAGTGCCTACCAACAGCATGGATTGCCAAATTAATGGCATATTTGCAGATGACCCTTTCCTCTGCAAATAAATGACATGATTCAAGTACACTTGAACTAGTGGGTCTCGCCCAGTTTTACTTGTACAAGATGCAAAACAACACCTGTATAAGATGAAAGAACTCAGTCTACCTACATGTTTTTAAAGAAAATGCATACCCAACCAATTTAGTGGCAAATGAATCAACATATTACAGGTTCGTTGTTGCTTATTTCAAGAAAGTCCTTGTAAACAGTGCCATCTAAGTATCTGACACAATTACTTGAGTCACCTCACATTCTAAAATATTCCCTAAAAACTCACATTCTAAAACAACTGTGGTAGACTAAATGAAACTTTTGCATGTAACATGTAGGGAATAAGTTATATTTGGTTGAATACAATGAATTTGTGACATTGGTTATGCTATTCTTCAGTATGCATGAAGTGCTCAAATATGCAAATTCTTATTCTCATCCACATCACTCCGTATGAGATGTGGAACAGTTGTCATTATTGCATTTTAAGAGAGTTCTAAATATGCATGTACAGGGGAAAGTTTCTTCCCCTTAAAAGTCATCCAGGTTTCTTCCAAATTTATGCAGAACAGGTATTGCATATATAGCAAATGTTACGGTTCGAAAGGAGGAACGTCGAAAAGGAATTGCTAAAATGCTTGTCGTGGAAGCTGAGGCACGTGCAAGGAATTGGGGATGCCGGTCCATGGCCTTGCATTGTGATGTAAATAATGTTGCTGCACTGCGGCTGTACAAAAGTCAAGGTTTCAAATGCATCCGAGTACCAGAAGGCAGAAGATGCTAAGTGGCTAGAACCTGAGCTCAAGGAGTGCCATACAACTTCATGATGAAGCTAGTGCCCAAGATTTAACCTGTAGAAGATCAGACCAGAAAAATTGAGATATGTATATATACTACAGTACATAGATGCCCCAGTTACGCCCTTCTCACATATAGCAGTTGGTGTATAGTGGAGGGTACATTGTATGTTACATAACAGCTACGTATTGTTTCAAAATGGTAAGGATGTAATCATTTCTTCAGATGAACTGACCCTGAGCTCCTGACTAGTAACCTGGAGTTGGACAACCAAAGAAAAATCTGACAACTTACACAATTCTTCATTGTTGTCATATATATAAGTTTCTTTTTTTTCAGCACGAAGTTTATTCTGTTATGCTCGTTTCTTCTTTGGCTCATTTTTTAACTAACAATATTGTGAAGTGTGTGACCAGAAAGGATCAGATATTCAGAATGCAATGGCATGGTCTCACTGTGCTGGTTCAAACATATTTGTCTGGTCTGTATCATGGAACCGCAATGTAAGTTAATGGTTCGCGTCACCTTGAGGTACATGTGTTCCACATAATTTTCAGCTTCTTGATTAATTGCTGATACAGTAATACAATGCTTGAATCCTAAACAATGCACCCTGAGACTGATGCATGGTAACAACATCAGGGTGGTAGTATATATGGGCTGTGTGGTCTTTATGATGTTTGGCACCAACCTGGTAACGCCCTTTCTGAACTGTATGGTTGTTGGAGCATTGCTGATAGTGTTTTTGTAGAGCCTGCTCCTCTGCTGATTCCGTTGAGGAAATGAAGAGATTTTGCTGTTGAGTGGGTGGGGTGGGTAAGACTGGGAGATGGAACTGAAGAACATGTCACATGGGATGCACGCATGCATTGTCCTGGAAGAAGCCCCTCCCTCATCATCTCCGCACCAAACAGGGTAGACAGATCGTTAGATCTGTGCATAATGCATGTGACCCAACGAATTTCAACATCATTTATCTCCCTTTATCACCCCAACATTATGCAATACACAACCAGACACATTGCCTTCCAGATTCAGATCATCTATTTTATTTTATTTTATTTTATTTTTAAAAGGATACTCGCACATGCATAGTTTTCAATGAAAATATGACAATTGAGATCGGGCGTGAAAAATTGTTTCTTAATTTCTTATACACGCTTAATCTCATATGTTGATTTTATTATTATTATTATTGAACAGTCTTTCGACAATGTCCTCTTCCTGAACTTCTCATGCAGTACGTGTTAGCATGCGAAGTGTTGAACAAAGAGAGTTATTTTCTAGTTTTATTTGCTCAGGCATTGTATATACTCGGAACCATGTAGTGGTATTTAGTTTAGGATCTGTTAGCGACTAGAATAACTAATGTGCTTGGGTAGGGTAATTTGACTGAGACTATTTGACATCTCTGCTTCGATGGAAATCCCGAGGCAGAAACAGATCCTAATCAAATGCGAATCAATCTATCAGCCCGTGCAGAAATGGAGGGTTAGCTCACCGGCGATCGCCGGTGCCGGGTACAGGCTACAGCCGGTGGAGTCGCCGTGTCGGTGACCGACGCTCGGGCCGCATCGGTGCCTGGAACGTAGGTATCACCAGCACCTGATGAGCTGGAGTTTTTTCTTCTTTTTTTTGACTTGTTGGTGATGAAATAGAATATTTAGTCTTTTTCTTGTGGAATTGACAAAAATAGTCAGGTGATATATGTCTCCTATAGTGCTATCAGAGTACTTCAAAACTGCATTGACAAGACGGGGTGTTCGGCAGGCGACCTACTGTGGTCCCGATTCGTGATAGGTTAGATCGCCTGCCGCGATTATAGTTTGTGGCAGGTGGGTTTTCCGTGATAATTTTATTTGTACATAAACTAATTCTACTATTTAGTTTTAAAAAAACTCCCCAGAGTTGTGCCACAAAATTTGTATTTATTCTGTACGGTATTAATTTATGTAATATGTGTAGTAGACTAGTAGTGCACACTCCTACCATGCATGGCCTGTCATGCTCCGCTCCCTTCTTTCCCTTTTCTTATACTTTCCCATTCCGTAGTCACTGTTGTGCTAGTGGTGTGCATGGCCGACATTGTTTGTCAATTTATGGTAAGTCTCAAAAAGAACAGGAAAAATTATGAAAGTGCTAGCTATATGTACAATATTCTTATATTAGGACCAGTTGCTATTGGGATCGTGCCATTGGGACAGGATGTCAGTGATCATTCGTAACGAATTTTTACACAGTAAATTGTTGTATGCCTAAAGATTAAAGATTCTCCTTTTCTTTATAGGCGCGTAACATAATCAGTAGATTAGTTAGCCCACACGGTCTAGAACATGGAACCTTGGTGCAGATGCAAACATCGTGATCCCATGTTTTCCATTTCATTCCATTTCCATTTCCATTTTCCTTTTCCTTTTCTTTTTCAAATCATTTCTTTTATGGTTGAGTATGCAATTCCAGGTATCCCTGGACAAATATCGTCATCTAATAGCTACTAACTCGAATAGTATTTGCAACAAGGGGACATTTATTTCACAAGCGCCTAGAAAGTTAGGAAATTACAGTCACTTCTTTTTTTGCACAGTTGGATCAAGATCCTGTGACTCATATCTCTTCCTCTCTCACCAATATAACTCACCCAACACCATAACCCTCACTCACTCCACACACAGCCTCCCTCTAAGCCCAAGGGTATCGGGCAAATCTGAACCCTAAACAGATGAACCATAATCCTAATATGCCGGCCTCCGCCACCACTGTCGACTGTGATTTTGCCAATTTTATAACAACGCCTGTGATATAGCAAATCCGTTGCAATGATGATGCGATGGAGTATCTTAGAAGCAATACCAACAAAGTACATGCGAAAAAGGAAAAGGTACATACATGCATACCTAATTGGCGTGTGCAATGTTGCCGAAAAGTCGAGGCTAGGATTACTTTTCAATACCAACACAAGACACGCGAAAATGAGAAGGTACATACATGCATACCTAATAGGCGTGTGCAACGTTGCCGAAAAGTGGAGGCTAAGATCACTTTTTTGGCTGTTAGAGCCGACTCTAACCGTTGCACCATACGGAGTCAAAATTAATTTTTAGAAAAGTATAATTTTACTATGTTTTATCAGTTTATTACTCTAAAATTAGTGATTAAAGATGCATTTTTTGTTTATCCAAAACGAGTTTTTTTTAACCGAAGGGACTAGGTGATTAAGCAACGGTAGCAGTAACTAAACAAACACCACAAGTTTTTGTTCTGGTGTGCATCCTACGTGGCGACGGCAACAGCTCGTCAGCTTGTGCCAGCTAAAAGCAGCAAGTGGCACGTCGGATTCAGGGGCGATGCCAGGTCAGTATTACAAGAGGTCACAACTCACAAGTTAAGCAGCTAGAGTACAGGTACTACTAAGCTAAGCATACATGCATGCATCAAAGCAAGATAACATAGGCCAAGAGACCAAGCATAAACCTTTGAATCAAGGAAACATCAAAATCATCCAAAAGAGAGAAGAACACAAGGGGAACAATTGATCTTTCAATTAAGCATCACAAGATTGTTTGATCACACTAGATGCTTACAAAGCCTCTCCAACAAGGAGGGCAAGAGCTCACACAAGGAGCACACTCCAAACCCTAGCTTCTCCTCTCCTCTCCTCCAAACCCTAGAAAAATGGAAGAAGGGGCCAAATGAATGCTCAAGAGGGTTTTCCATCTCCCCCCTTTCTATTTATACTAGAGACCTAGGGTTTTACTTTTGGGACCCAAATACACATGGGACCCACACACACATAACTATTGAAGCAATCGCCTGCTTCACCACGTGTAGGTTGATCAGCGGTTCTTATCACGTCGCCAAGCCTCTCTTGTCCGAATCCCATCGGAACCTCCCAGAGACTCGCACGATATCAGCACCACCTGATCCAACCAGCTGTACCGAACTACCCGTTCGATCCATCTTGCCCATTCTGCACCATGCTTGTGTCACACGACTCACCCAGATCCATGATCGCTCGACCTCACCGCAAGCGTAGTCCCGATCCACCTCACCGCTGACGTCGCGCAGACTGCAAGCCACCGCACAAAGAATAGACAAAAAAATCGTTTCCAAGAACAAGTTCTTCACAACTTGACCCACGTTAGCTCCGCAATGCAATATACAACAACAAAGCATTGAAGTTCATACAATAAACACAATCAAATCAACTCAATGCAAACTTGGCTAATCTCCAGTCATCGTCATGGCCCAGCCACACAAGGCCGGTCCGACCGATTTCAGTGCGGTCGGACCGATCTCACAACGGCGGTCGGACCGCCCGAAAGGACTTAGCCAAATTTCCAGCGTGAAAATCCAAAACCTTCTGGAATTTTCAACTCAATAGAACTTTTGATTGGGAGCTCCAAAAACGATGTGACCACATCCAGGAGACTCCCCTCACTTGCCTACACAACCTATTTTTGGCTCGGCTCCAAAACCACTTTTCAATTTATCGGTCGGACCGCCAAGATGGCCGGCCGGACCTCCTCCAGCGGTCCGATCACCGACACAACCGGCCGACTCACCGTGGTCCGACAAATTTTGAAACAAACCCAAAACGCGAGATTTTGCAAACCAACAACGTCATTGCCAATTGACTCATCATCCTGAGATCGTGCACATATCCTCACGATATCCACAATCTCCCTTGATGAACACATTGGCAATTTCCAAGAAAATGTGGTTTTTCCAAATGAAAAGTAAAAATTTCGCCGTTTGCAGATAAAGGCACAACTTGGTCCATAAGCAAGAAAAAGCATAGGAACCACCAAGCCGGGCTTCGTAATAGTATAAGCAAGTGAGATAAGGCAATGAAAGCACCAAAGGATTCAATTTTAAAGTAGCCAAAAATCTCACATAGGTCCATATGAAAGACAAAATGTTCAATTTGACCTTTGATCATTGTGAGTCTTCTTCAAATGCAGATAAAATCAGAAAAAGGCAATAGCACCAAGAGACTCAACTCACTATGATCACAAATTTTCAAAAGGTTCAATTTTTTATTTTATGAAGTTCTTTTATATTAAACCTTAAGTATGAAACCAAAAGCTCTAAAAAAGATTTTCTTCACAATCTTTCTCCCCTTTGACAATGAATTCATCAAGATGCATGGGAAAAGAAAGAGCATGAAGGAATGACTTTATTTTTGAACTTTAGTAAAAAGGAGTCATAACCATTATACATGAAGACAGTACAAGTATTATACCAAACCATAAAAAGAGTAGACGCTATATCCAATCATGACAAAACATGTACTGCAAAGCTAAAACCAAGATAGCAGTTATCTGAGATTAACAGAATTAAAACCATGAAAGGTTGCTCGATATCATAGTTTCACTAACAGCAACCACAAATGAGTCAAGCCATGTCTATAAGTAAAAAGAGTCTCAAAACAAGAACTCAGGCATTTTGAGCATTAAGAGTACACTTTTGAATCAAAACTCAAGCACTTAGCCTTTTTGAGCATTTTCCTAAAAAGGATTTTTTTTACTGTGCTAGATCTCAAGCCTTGCCGCGACCATCTCAAGCGATAAGCTTAAAAGAATAATCTAGGTCATCCAAAACTCCCCCTGAGTTCATGCCTAGTGCAATGGCAAGCCGTCTCATGAGAAAGGATTGGTGAGATCGCTTTTTTCACACGTAAAATCTTATTTTTCATTTGCTTGACTTAAGAAGATAAAAAGCTCATTTTTCATCTCAAAATAAGTTCAAGACTCAATTCAACCTATTTGACATGGCAAGAATCATAAGAGGATCACTAGAGCAAAACTAGTCACAAGATCCAACAAGACATGATTTGATTCAATTGCTCACATGATACAAAGCTAGCAAGGCAAAAGCTGTTTGAACAAGAAGAGCCATAAAGAAGTCTAGCAGACTATCACTTGATATGACATGGTATAGAATATGAAATCAAGTCATACAAGGATAATGATCAAAGCTCCACTAATTTTATTATACAATGCAAGACAAATGAATTGAAACATGCATTATGATACAATGAATGCAAAAGAGCAACTTCCTCAAAATGCCCAATAGGACTAATAACCCCTAACTCTCCCGCAAGGCAAAGAAACGAGAAGAATCAAGAGCTCTAGTGAAAATATCCGCAAGTCGTTGCTCGGACTCTACAAAGTGAAGCACAACATCACCTTTCTCAACATGGTCTCTAAGAAAATGAAATCGAATATCAATATGTTTAGTCCTCGAATGTTGCTTTGGGTTTTGGCAATATTAATTGCGTATGTTGTCTGAAAAGAGGAACACTTCTCAAAGATAACCCATAGTCTCGCAGCGTGGATAAAATTCAGAGAACTCGAGAGCGACCATCAAGCAGACTACATACTCGGCCTCGGTGTGGATCATGCAATCAAGACATTTTCTAGAAGACCAAGAAACAAGAGATGTGCCCAAGAAATGACAAGTGCGAAGTACTCTTCCTATCCACTCTACACCCGCAAAGTCAAGATCAGAAAATGCTCGAATTGAGAGAGCATAAGAAGAAGAATACCAGAGTCCAAAGTCAAGCGTATCTTGAAGGTACCTGAATATGCGACGTACTGCTTGACGATGAGAAGCACGAGGGGAAGCCTGAAAGCGAGCGCACAGACATACAGCGAATTGTATGTCCGGCCTCGACGCTGTAAGATAGAGGAGGGAGCCAATCATAATGCGGTACTCCTTCTGGTCCACGGACTCTCCATCCTCATCGTGGTCCAAAGACGGTGGTTGTAGCAATGGGAGTAGACATTGGCCTACTGCTTCCCATATTGAAGCGCCGAAGAAGGTCCTTTGTATACTTACTCTGGCGAACGAAGGTGCCTTCTTTCAGTTGCTTGATTTGAAGACCGAGGAAGAATGTCATCTCTCCCATCATGCTCATCTCGAACTCACTGCTCATAGAATCTGAAAATCTAGACACCAAAGCATGAGAAGAACCACCGAATATAATATCATCCACATAAATCTGAACCAACAAGAAATCACTGTCATGCCTGAGAGTGAACAAGGTTTTATCAACCATTCTCATTTTGAAATCATTTTCAAGCAAGAAACTCTTAAGCCTGTCATACCAAGCTCTAGGAGCTTGTTTCAATACATACAGGACTTTAGAGAGTTTAAACACATGGTTTGGGATTTTTTGATTTTCAAAACCAGGAGGTTGCTTGACAAAGACCTCTTCTTCTATGAAACCATTCAAGAAAGCACTTTTAACATCCATTTGAAAAAGCTTGAAACCCTTGGATGTTGCAAATGCTAAAAGAATGCGAATGGCTTCCAATCTAGCTACTGGAGCAAAGGTCTCTTCAAAGTCTAAGCCCTCTACCTGAGAATAACCTTGAGCTACTTGTCTAGTCTTATTGCGAACAACCAACCCATCCTCACTTTGTTTATTTTTAAAAATCCATTTTGTTCCAATAACATGAGAATCAGAAGGCCGCTCAACTAAAGTCCAGACTTTGTTTCTTTCAAAATTCTCAAGCTCTTCATGCATGGCATTGACCCAAGAAGCATCAGATAAAGCATGGGTGATATCTCGGGTTCAAAAGAAGCGACAAAAGCAGAATGTGCATGAGAATCAGGAGAAATAAACCCAGGCGAGTGACTCGCTCTTGAAGATCCCCAATCATCCGCTCAGTGGATGTTGTCATTGAATGCGAAGAGGTGCTCTGGTGCGAAATGGCCTCTACCTCATGAGTTGTGGAGGTAGGAGCAGAGCCACTCGGATCGTCGGTGGGGATAGGAGGTCGCTCATTTGGCCAAGTAGTAGTAGCAGGCTCCCCACCCCTCTCAGAGGTAGCTGGAGGATGGTTTGGTTCTTCATCCTCAGAGTCATCATCGACGAAGATGCTTCCTTGAATTTCAGGAACCTGTGTACCTGAAGCATCGGGTCTAGTAGCAGGACTAGCCTCATCAAAAGTGACTTCGCAAGTCTCAACAATTTTGTTAGTATCAACATTAAAAACATGATAGCCACGAGAATGAGCAGGATATCTAAGAAATATGCTATCAAAACATCTAGACTCAAATTTATCAAGGTTGCCATGTTTAAGAATGAAGCACTTGCAACCAAAAATCTTGAAATGAGAGACTTTGGGAGAATGACCAAATCTAAGCTCATAAGAGGTCTTCCCAACCACAGATCTCAAGAAAACCCTATTGGAGATATAACAAGCAGTAGAGATTGCCTCAGCCCAAAATCTCCTAGGAGTAGAATGCTCATCTAACATGGTCCGAGCCATCTCTACAAGGGTTCTGTTCTTCCTTTCTACAACCCCATTCTGCTGAGGAACTCTAGGAGAAGAAAAGCGATGCTCAATTCCCTATCGGTGCGGAAGGTAGAAAAGAAGAATTCTTGAACTATGTCCCATTGTCACTCCTAATGGCTTTCAAAGCTCCAGTATATCAACAAAGAATTCTAAGGACCAAATCTCTAAAGAATCCAAATGCTTCGTCCTTAGAAGCGAGAAAATAAACCCATGAATACCGGAGTAATCATCCACAACCACCAAGACATACCATTTCCCACCAATGATTGAACTCTAGAAGGACCAATCAGATCTAAGTGAAGAAGTCATCCCGGTCCATCGGTCATTACCAAAGTAAGAGGTGGGTGGGAAGCAGACACCATCTTACCATGTCTACAGGTGAGCACACAAGATCTCTAATGACCTTCACCTAGGCAAACCTCTAATCAAGTCCTTGCAATCGACTCTAGACAAATGATCAAAACCTATATGGCCAAGTCTACGATGCCACAAAACAAGGTCATGAGAATCGAGGCTACAAGACACCTAGGACTGGAAAGTAAGAGATAATCTTGAAATTAGCACAAAAGATCTTCTCAAATCGGAGATCTTAAAAACAAGCTCACCCGAGGAATCTAGAACACTACACTCTCCACTTTTAAATCTCACTTCTAGACCCTCATCAAGTAGCTGAGAAACAGATAGAAGATTATACCTCAGCTTACTTACCAAAGCGACGTCTTTAAGCATGAACTTGTCGTTGACGCACGGTGCCCTTTGCGCCACGGTCCCAGAGAAGCATCCCCAAAGGTAATCAATTCGTTGCCGGATGCACGTGTGAGGGAGAAGAACCATCTAGAATCTCCGGTCATATGTCGAGAACACCCGGAGTCAACAAGCCATATGTCCTCCTTCCTCGCACGACGGACCTAAAAAAGCACAATCAGAAAACATCCGTGCCTCAGTACTGGGGTTAGTGATAAATGATCGAGGAATCCAGTACTGAGAAGCACGATGTCTGGGAGCAGCAGTAGAAACAGCAGAAACATGATCAGGAATAAAATCATAAGGATGCACATGAGAACCACCTAGACCTCTCTGAAATGATCTACCAAAAGATCGATACTCCCCCTGTCTAGGTGCTACCCGTGGTCTCTCCTCACGATGTCCTAATCCAACATGCTGCCTAGACCCACCAAAAGAGTCTACAAAGTTCTCTACAAATCTAGGCCTATATGTGTTGCGATAAACAGGCTGCCTAGCTCTAGAGACTACAGATGGAGAAGGGACTCCTCTAATGGATCTCAGGATGCTCATCCTCTCTTTTCTCTCAAGTTTTGCTCTCCGGAAGCATAACTCAACAGTATGGCCTTCTTTCTTGCAGAAAGTGCAATGGTATCGACCTTTTGAGAGGTCATGCATGAATGAGTAAAGCACATTTCTTGCCGTAAAGAGTTTGAGCAAAACCAATGGATTTGAAAACAACCCGGATGGCTTAGGAGGTTCTAGCTCAAATGCACCATTCTTCACAACTCTAGCAATCCTAGGTGGGTTTTTCTTGGAATGCTCTAGGGGATTGAAATCTAGACCACTATTTTTCACGCTCACCTTGGATTGATCAAGAATCATGTTGAGTTTTGACGAGGATCTAATAATCCTCATTTTATCTATTATCTATAATTCTTATTATGGGTAAATATGATGTCACATAGTCTCCAGAAGTACCCCTTATTTTTATAAGGGAGAGGCCCACCAAGTGATTGTAAGATTTTCTACAATCACCCCCCATAGTCGTAAGTCTTACTACGACTACTGCCTAGTCGTAAGTCTTACTACGACCATTTCATGGTCGTAAGTCTTTCTACGATCACTACATAGTCGTAAGACCTTTTACGATTACTACCTGGTCGTAAGTTCTCCTACGACCAGGTAGACCACGACCACCTTATAATCAAACCTACAGGCAAGTGGGTCCAATTGATTAAAGAATCCGAACGGTCTGCACGCACTACTATCCCGCGTAGTAATAGTGCTTAAATACCCCATTATCTTTGAATGATAATTGCCAGACGGCGTGGAGAAGCCAATGCGCCGGTAATTACTGTCATCATGCGCCCATTACTGGCTCAATTAAGGCGCCTCTTCCGCAGGGCAAAACGGCTACTCCTTCACGACTATATAAGGGCATCAAGGGCGAGTAGAGAGGACAAGTTCTATTCTCTGTAATAGTCTTAGCTTCTTACTCGATCATTAAGAACACCACACAGGATTAGGGTTATTATTCTCTCCGGAGAAGGCCTGAACCTGTCTAAACATCCCGTGTCAACTACTATGCGTGATTTCATCTCTAGGAGACCCCCCGAATCAAATAATCTTTACGTAAGATCGGTTCTAATACACCGACAAGTTTCTTTTTCCCACTTGAAAACTTCTCAAGAGTCACCTTGAGGTAATCATTCTCTTTAATTAAACCTTCACATCTAGTGCACTTGCTAGACTTGATTACCTCATTACGCTTACTCTTAAGAAGGGTCACTTCCACTTTGAAGGCCTCACAAGACACACAATAGGATTCCTTAATCCTATTCAATCGCTTCCTAAATTTAACTCTAAATGCCTCTTGAATCGATTTATCATGGTTTCAACTTCAAAGATTCAAAACACAAGAGTTAGAATCAATAACTTTCTTAGAAGCAGTAAAAGACATGGATCTTTCAATTTTAGCCTTTTCTTCAAGAGTCTTGTTTAAGGCTTCAATCTCAATTGTAAGCTTGGGACAATTTTCACAAGATGCAACTCTAGAGTAAACCAAAGATTTGTCATCTCTTGCATCTTAATCCTATTATTCTTACAACGAGCATGTGTGACTAGCATCAAATTTTTGCAATTCTTTTAAAGAGCTATCCAGTTTTAATTCTAGCAAAGCACACTTTGAGCAAGTTAAAGGAATAGCTTCCATGGCAGTCACATCAAGTGAAATGGCATCTAAGTAAGCAGAACTAGACTTGAGAGATTCTAGTTCATCGAGAGCATCTTTTAATTGATTAGTAACAGAGGAATGAGCAGATTTCAAGCTTGTCAAATCTTTAAGCAAGCTAGTGCATGAATCACAAATATCATCAGGATTAATAGATTTAAGCCTAACAACTTCTAGGTTCAAATTATCAATCATAATGTCCTGCTTCTTAATCATTTTTACTTGCTTATGCAATTTCTGTTCAGCAAGCACCAAAGCCCTTTTCATGTCAGCAATAGAAGGGCATACCTCATCAGGATCACTAAAAGGATCCTCATCGTTGGAGGAGTTGCTGTCGTGGCTGTTCTTGGCCATGAAGCACATGCCTGTGAAGTCATGAGCCTTCTTCTTGCCACGAGAGTCACTCTCGTTGTCATCCGTTTCCGAGTCCACATCGCTCATGTTTACATTTTCTAGAGCGGCAAGGACCCGGCTGACAAACTTTCGATAGTTTGTCTTCCTGGGTTTTGCATCCCTCTCCTGGGGATATCTTCGTGTCTTCTTCTCCTCCTTGCCCTTTAGCTTGGGGCATCTCGAATAATTGTGGTTTGGCTCACCACATTCGAAGCACGTGATAGGTCCACTTCTCCTCCTATTCCTCACCTTGTTATACGCTCTTGTGAATTTGGTGGATAGGAGGGCTAAGTCATCCTCGAGGCGCTTCTCAAGTTGCTCATCGCTAAAGAATGTAAAGCGGATAATGAAAACCGATGAGCTACAATCAAGAGACTCAGAAGAACAACCGTTGGATTTGTCGACCACTAATGCCATCGACTCTGTCTTGGGGAGACGCGAGATAAAATCAATCTCATGCGTCTTCAACCTCGAGTAAAGCTTATCCATGGTAAGCTCACTCATGACAGTGTTGTCATTGATGGAAGTGATCTTCATTCCCAGACCTTCACATCAAGAGCACCCAAAAGCTGGCGTGCATTTTCAGACTCAGAAAATACCAAGTCAACAGCGCGGAGATCATGAAGAATCTTAGAAAATCTTCCCCACAGCTCATCCAAAGATTCACCAGGCCTTTGCTCGATCTTAGAGTATACTTTCTTGAGCTGGTTCTGTCTCACTTCCTTGATCGCAGTGGACCCTTCGTGATAGTCACAAAGAGTCCGCCAGATCTCATGAGCAGACCGCAAGTGAGCAACACGCTCAAACTCAGATCGACTAAGGCCTTGGATCAAATAATTTCGAGCCTTGCTGTTGGCCTCCACATCTGGAGTGATCATATCGTCATCGGCTGGCACGACATAAGGGTTTTTCACCTTAAGCCAAATAGCGTGCCCTTGAGCCTCGATATATGCTTGCATACGAGCCTTCCAATATGCAAAGTCAACTCCATCAAAAATATGTGGCTTGGTTGAGTACTTGTCAGTCGCCATGGCTCCAAAGACCGGTTAAGATCTATGAGAAGAGCTAACCGGCTCTGATACCACTTGTAGGACCGTCAAGGCGACTAGGGGGGTGAATAGGCGCTTTCTCAACTTTCTCGCCTAAATCAAATACAACACGAACTTTACTCCTTTAGCTATGAAAGCTAAGAATATCAGTAAGCGCACATTGGAAGCCTTGTGTTGGATTTGATAAACCCCTCAACCACACGACACAAATGGAGAAAAGAACTCACTATTTCAATCGGCATCTGGCGGTCCGACCGGCTACACGCGCGGTCGACCGACGATCGATCAATGGATCGGACGGCTATTAGTCGGCGGTCGGACCGGTGGATATCGGTTCGACCGCGATATTAGCGGTCTGAAACGCAAGGCGGTCGGACCGCCGTTGCACAACCGGTCGACCGGTTCACCAAAGATCTTGAAAATCAAGTCCAACTCCAAAACGAAATTTGATCCAACTTTTGATTCAACCAATGAAACTTGACCAAATTTGAGCACACCTCCCTAATGATATTAGAGACCTATTTCTAGCGACGATCCTTCGATCCACTCCAGAATCGATCTCTCAAGGTTTTACAAAAGAAGTGCACAAACCCTAGAAATATGAAAACTTGATTCAAGACTTGCTTGTGGGGGTTGATGATCTAGATGACTCTAGGAGTATTCCCACACATCAAAGCAAGATAACATAGGCCAAGAGACCAAGCATAAACCTTTGAATCAAGGAAGCACCAAAATCATCCAAAAGAGAGAAGAACACAAGGGGAACAATTGATCTTTCAATTAAGCATCACAAGATTGTTTGATCACACTAGATGCTTACAAAGCCTCTCCAACAAGGAGGGCAAGAGCTCACACAAGGAGCACACTCCAAACCCTAGCTTCTCCTCTCCTCTCCTCCAAACCCTAGAAAAATGGAAGAAGTGGCCAAATGAATGCTCAAGAGGGTTTTCCATCCCCCTTTCTATTTATACTAGAGACCTAGGGTTTTACTTTTGGGACCCAAATACACATGGGACCCACACACACATAACTACTGAAGCAATCGCCTGCTTCACCACGTGTAGGTTGATCAGCGGTTCTCATCACGTCGTCAAGCCTCTCTTGTCCGAATCCCATCGGAACCTCCCAGAGACTCGCACGATATCAGCACCACCTGATCCAACCAGCTGTACCGAACTATCCGTTCGATCCATCTTGCCCATTCTGCACCATGCTTGTGTCACACGACCACCCAGATCCATGATCGTTCGACCTCACCGCAAGCGTAGTCCCGATCCACCTCACCGTTGACGTCGCAGACCTGCAAGCCACCTGCACAGCAATAGACAAACAAATCGTTTCCGGGAACAAGTTCTTCACAACTTGACCCACGTTAGCTCCGCAATGCAATATACAACAACAAAGCATTGAAGTTCATACAATAAACACAATCAAATCAACTCAATGCAAACTTGGCTAATCTCCAAGTCATCGGCGGTCTGACCGCCCCACAAGGCCGGTCCGACCGATTTCAGGCCGGTCGGACCGATCCCACAACGGCGGTCGGACCGCCCGAAAGGACTTAGCCAAATTTCTAGCGTGAAAATCCGAAACCTTCTGGAATTTTCAACTCAATAGAACTTTTGACTGGGAGCTCCAAAAACGATGTGACCACATCCAGGAGACTCCCCTCACTTGCCTACACAACCTATTTTTGGCTCAGCTCCAAAAACCACTTTTCAATTTCTCGTCGGACCGCCAAAGATGGCGGCCGGACCTTTCCACGGCGGTCGACCGCCGACACAACCGTCGGACGCTCGTGGTCTGACAGCCTTGGAGCAAACCCGAAAACGTGAGATTTTGCAAACCAACAACGCCATTGCCAATTGACTCATCATCCTGAGATCGTGCACATATCCTCACGATATCCACAGACGTCGTCTTCTTCAACGACATCCCACCCTCCTTGCGCCTCCATGTACATTTGCATTTTCATTGACCATGCAGCATAGCTGCTACTAGTCAACAACGGGTACTGGAGCGTGACGCTCTCCTCCTTCCCGACTCGCACCAACAGCCTACTACGAGCCACCTGCTCGCTGCCGCTAGCCACATGCATGTCGTCGCTGGCCACCTCCTCTAGGCCACCAGCGACACGCCTTGACGTCGACAGAGACAACGACCTCACCATCCTCACCATCACAACACTGGCTCTGATATCAATTGTTGGAAATTATACCCGTGGACGCATACTTTCACGGGTGAGGGAGACGAACTCACGGAGAGGAAGAGCACACAGAAGATTTTGCGTAGCACTGCAACTGCCTAGGGTTACTTTTAATCTTTTCTCTTTGTTGTTTCGCTCAACTGAAGACAACAATGTGCAAGGGGCTAAATAGCCAACATGCACCATGACACACTAACCCACTAACACACTAGACTAATGCAAACACCAACTCTTGTATGCAAAATGCAAACACCAACTCTTGTATGCAAACGCATACACTAATTGCTTATTCAACTACATGCAGCCATACAAAGTTCCCAAATAAACTAATGCATACAAAAAAAAAAACTGCCAAACTTGAATACTCGTAACATTCTTGTCATCTGCTATACACATCCATCTGTGCTTTCGGATGCCTCTACATGATTTTCCATAGAAACTTTCCTTTAGGGCGTGTTATTATTTTGTTCACCTGTTTACCCACCATATCTTCCTCTTCCATTTTGTTACTAATGGTTACACTTTTGAGTCAGCCATATCATAGCTAATAGCGATCAAACAAACCGGCTTATCTTCTATATTGTCATACCCAGCTAACCAAGTATGTGTTCATTGCAGAGTAGAGAGAGTGAGCACCATTCCGAGGACAATACTGGCAGCATCGACAAGGACAGTCCCATTGATTATGCTACGAAAAAACACAGCAAACGTAAGCTATTATTGTATATTATATAGTAGTTTGTCAGCTCTGTTTCTACCCTTTTCTTTGGATTTTAATTAACATGTGCTCCACTCCTTTTAGCAGTGTTTACATGATCTACGCACTCTACAAGATAAAATGCCACGGCGTAGGGTTACATTCGGCCACTTTTGAATTTTGATTGGGGAAAAATAGAGTACTTATGATGGGATTCACAGCTGAAGTGCGTGAGAAAATGCATCAAAGAAACTTTTCTGCAACTGAAAATGACGACGATGCTCACCTACGAACTAGATTATATATCGTGACATGTTTTGTTCGTAAGTACAACATCAATAATTCAACCATGCGGCTAGCTTGATCGCTTCGGTACGTCGAACTCTACATACATCGATTATCGAGGAGAATCATCACGTCTAAAAGCATATATAATAATAATATGATATTAGCTATCTGCCTGTAAACATTGACACGTAAGACACGAGATAATACGGAGAAGATAGAGGAATAATAGAGAATTAGGTAGTCTCTAATTCAGTAGTCGACTGTAACACGAAAAATAAGATACATTGTATATAGAGGAGTTGTCTATAAATACATGTAAAAAAATAAGTTATTGTAAAAGTTATCTTTAGTACTGTCGATAGATGGTATGTATAGATACTATAGACAACAATTACATACATCACTGTACATGTTGTAATGTGACGAAATAAATCCTCAATCTAGTCATCAATTACAAAGCCGGACGTGGAATTCTCCGCGGTTAGTTCCTCGCGACCGCAACGCGTGCCTAAAACTCACCCACCGATCATCCTTCTGAGACGCCACCAGTCCACTCGCCGACGCGTGATTCCCACGCATAATTCCCTCCTTTCATGCACACTGAATTTGCGATCACCGGCGACGAGGACGGTAGGGTCGGAGAAAGAGAAACAGTGATGACATGGGCGATGGATAGCACACCGCTCTCATGTGCCTCCCGTGTGTGGGCTGACCCCGTTGTGTCTCATCTGCTCTATCCCGTCTCTTCTTTTGTTCTGCCTCCCAGTCCGTGATCCCTGCGTGCTGCTACACCACTCACTCGTACTACGCCACTACGCAGGGGACGGAGGCAGGGGATCGGCAACCCCTTCTCTCTGTCAACCTGGTGGGGGACCCAGCTGCAGCCAGAGAAGAATAACACTCCAAATATAATAATAGCCGATGCGCTCTTTTGTATTGGATGGATACAACTAATAAAGCAGGTGATCCCAAATTAGCAACGCATCATCATGCACGAGGGGTAACGTGCATGCACAGTTAGTAAAAGACTAAAGTAAATGGTTGTGCACTTGCACCCACGTCTTTGTTTCGTACTACCACTACTCAACTCACAGATCCGAATCATCTACGGTAAATGTAGAGGGCATTATATGAATAATATTTCGTCTTATATGAACAGTACTCTACCATAATACTACAACAACACATGAGAAAATACTGTAATAAAACCACTGTAACGATTGATCTCGACTTTCGCTTATCGCTCCTAATTCCCGTGCATTATAGTACCTCTGCATTAAAAGCAACAATGCCTAGAATCCCTCTCCCTCAACTCACACACCTGGTCTTCTTCCTCTCCAGGCAACTCACTCTGCCAGTAGTTTCCCTTCCTTTGTGACGAGGATTAAAACATCTATTTATTATTTAGTATATAAAGACCATACGTTTTCATGGTCGTAAACCCTAAGGCTAACGACCTCACTGGTCGTAAGAATTCCAGAGGTTACATAGTACCCAATCTGGTCGAACATGGTTCCAAACCTAATCTCCGACCAGTCAAATGCTCACAAGATTTTGAACTGATGTCTGGATCTACGACCAGACATATGCTTTACTGTGTGACGAATGGAACATGTGCTATATATTCCATACCACGTGACGCTACGATACTGGAGTACGGTTACATGACTCATTGACATATAACCGCACAACAGTTGATACATTATCAACTGATACCTCTCTTCGACCAGACGTGTTGCTTCCCGAACAGGCGTCTCCTCCAGAGACAACTGCCAACCCTTCATCAACTACATAAGGAGGAATGTAGACTGAAGTTAAGGAGGACGGAACAATGCAGATCATTTGGGAGACACTCTCAAGAGCTTTGTACTCCTGAACTAGTCTTTAGTCTAAGTTATATACACTCTTTGTAATAGCCAGTTCAAAGCAATAAAGAGCAGTCTCACTACTTTCTAGAAGATACGCGTTATTTTTCTCTTTTCATTCATATATTCATAAGATCGACGATTTGATCGTCGACAGCTGGCGTCGTCCGTGGGAAAGAAGGTGCAAATCTTCTAAAGGAATTCTTTGCTCATCAAATCCTCGCCCATCCTTCTGTTCATGAAATCATGGCAGGAACTTGGGACGAGGAGAATTCATGATATTTTAAATAATACTGATCATGTTTTAGCAGAAGCTTCAGGTTTTGTCCAATTGGTAGGACAGGTGTCGGAGATTCTCCAACAAACCGTACAACATACGAAAGAATACCGAGAACGGAGAACACCGCAAAGTCAAACCATGACTGTAACGATTGATCTCGGCTTTCGCTTACCACTCCTAATTTCCGTGCATTATAGTACCTCTGCATTAAAAGCAACAATGCATAGAATCCCTCTCCCTTAACTCACACACCTGGTCTTCTTCCTCTCCAGGCAACTCACTCTGCCAGTAGTTTCCCTTCCCTTGTTTCCTTCCATCTTTGCCGTTTGCCTTTTCTTTATTTATCCTATTCCTGGAGACGTGTATAGCTAGCCATGTATTTGCACTTGCTGTGCCCAACCAAGCTAGAAGAAGCCCGCTGTTTGCGCCACCGTCGCCGCATGCGCTTTAGCTTTCCTCTCGTCTCGTGCATCGGTCGTCGCATCCCGTTTTGGAAACGGCTCCCGGGTCAGCTTTCTCCCTGCTCCTGCATCATCCGGAACAAGTCAGCGGCTGAGATGTAATTTGAGAGATTAACGTTAGTGCCGATCGAACGGCAGGTAGACAGTTTCGAAAATAGCGCTGGTTTCGGCTAGATGTGGTGGTCTGAAATGGATCCGTGCAGCGAGTTCTGACTCATTTAGTCTTCTTTTTTTAACGAAATAGCAAATCTAGTGACTCTTGTGCAATTTAAAATGATAAAAATATCACCATGACAGAATAGGCAGTCGACACGTCCCCTACCGTGCTCCCCGTCCGCAGGCCCCATTGTGATTCCCATGCGCGGCAAGTGGCCTATAGTGTGTGCAGAAGGATGGCATGTGCATGTGGGCACTGCGGGCAAGCACATTGCTATCGTGTTAGGGGGGTCTTGCAGATGAGAAGCGTGGTAGGAGTGTACTTTTTGTTATTTTGATTTGCTATTTTGTTTCAAAAAGAGACCAAATGAGCTAATAACCCCTGAAGGAGCTGGTTCAATTCTGATCAAGTTGAGAAATTTGCTTTGGTATGCATGACAGCCCTTTCATTTTCTCGAAGTTTTCAGTAGATTCGTATTCTTCAGGGGACTAGAGGAGACAAATAAAATTCCAGATCTCAGCTGTAGCTAGTATCCAGTCAAAAGAAAAAGTGATCCAATTTGACAAAGCACGATCCACATGACGTGCCTGCATCACGCAGAGCCTCGCGATCGAGTTACCTCACAAACAGGAAGCTGCGACGCGCGTATTACCTCTTCAACATTTGACAGGTCGAGACAGAGGAGAGAGAACAAAAAAACAAAACATTTTGACAGAGTATAGCTCTGAAGTGAAAGAGGACGAGCCAGTCTAGGTTGTGGTCAATCTCAATGCTTATTCTAAAAAGACAGTGACGCCAGGATAATTACAGAGCCAAGTTAAACTCCTGCATGCGGTTAATCTCATCATCTTATCCCACGGTGACCGGGCGTTCCTTTCTTTACTACATTTTTCCTGCGTTAGTTAAGTCCAAGGCAATTAATCAGGCTCCGGTCAATGCAACGAATAGATAACTACTGCTGTTAGTGCTAATGTGCACTAGTGTATAATGGAGGGGAAGCACATGACATGATCGCCTTTGATGCTGTGCGTGCATGCATGCGATGCCCCGACCAGCAGGGACGGAGGTTGAGTTCGGCCAATCTGGGCATGGCCCCAACATTTCAGATATTTTTTCTAGCTGTATGTATTCAGTCTACGTCCAGCCAATTTAGTTAAGTTAGGTCTATCTAGAAACCTCACTATTGCTGTTTGCCACTAGTTACGATGCTACTCAGCGAGACAGCGACTTCAATCGTGCAGCGACATGCGGCGGCGGAGCACGGAAGCAGCAGACGGGGCGTTGGCCGCTGGTGCGTCGCGAACTTGGCGCGACCAGGCGGGCGACGACGACAGATGCGCAACTGACGATCAGAAAGCTAAATATGTGCACCGCGCAGAGCGTGTAGTCAGTAGTGAGTAGTGTGTAGTGTGTAGTTGAATCTTATTGATGTTAACTTGTCTTGTTTAGTTGATTTGATTTTTCCTACCATCCTAAACCCTATTTATGGTAATTTATTTTGAACTTTGATGTCTGAGATTTTACTCAAGTTCGATCACCGCTGAGAAAGGACAGCAACATGGTGGTCAGATCGCTGGATCAGCATCGATCCATGCATGCAGATGTGGCAGATGGCTAGCGACCGGGCAACCAACACGGCGCCACGGTGAGCTTGCAGCCACATGCTCGTCATTCGGTGGGGCATCGATCCATCGATCACACACACGCCACCCATCTCAGTACTGGAGTATAATTCTATTTGTGTGCCTAATTCCAATTCTAACCCCGCCCCCCGCGCGTCGTTTAGGAACCATCCATCCATCAGTGTCAAACTGGTTAGTATTACTCCGCCACTCGGGGTTGATCCATCCATCAGTGTCACTGATTTTGTTTGTGTCTCTGCATTCAAAGGCACAATTGGGCGATCTAACAATTAAATTTGGGCCGGTTTGTCTTTTAACTCCAGCCATGTGCATGCTTTCTTGTCTGAAGCTTCCTTTTTTTTATCTGTCTTTTTATTTAACCAATTTTGTGGTTAATTAGTAGAGTGAAACTAGAGAAAATTCTCAGCGGTTAGGATGTCTCTTATCTCACTGGTAATGATTTAACACTTCTTCCTCTCCTGCTCTTACTCAGCCGGTGGTTGGATCGTCACTTGCCACACAGCACCATCGTATTACGTATGGACACATGGCCCTGCCCTGCCGATTCCATTTCATTATCTACCATGAATGCTTTTTCTTAGATGGGAGAATCTTCCAGCAGTGATCCGTCAGTCACAGACTCACATAGAAGACTAAAAATTTGAGTAGTACATACTACATTTGAATGATTGGCCTGATGTAACTTTATTTGTTAAACTGCACAGCACAAGGGGCATGTTCAGCAATCATGCATAATTCGTTCCCCTGGGGATCGATGCAGGGACTTGTATATGCCAGAATTGTCAGAGATCGGGTGCTAGCTCTTTGTCGTCTCTCATACCGATTACTACTGCTACTGCTGCTCCATCTTGGCAATATAATGCAATCCAATCTGATTACCTTGCTAAGTAGCACAGTAATACAGCTCTGACTCTACGAGTAGTTTCCCCTTCACAGACAGAACCGCCCAAAAGAAAGGATGCATGTGTCCACTGTCCAAACTAGTAGTTAACGAACGACTCATGCTAGCTACGAACTGGTCCCGTGAGCTGGTGAGGGTAGCCAGGCTTGGATCGCTCGCAACTAACCATAATTAGTCGCTGTCCGCGCGGAACGCACACGCAGATGTTGGAGCTTGCGAGGCGAGACAACCTGTGTACGTCGTACGTACTGGTACTGCCAATAATGCGTCACTAGTACGATTATATAGCTACAGGGGCTGTTTGGCGCGTCCGTAATTTTCCCCAAAAACAGTTTTTTTGGATGGGCGACAAAGGTTAAATGTTTTTACCGTGTTACACATGATTTCCGGTTTTCGAAAAAAATCGTCTGCTTAGAACAGCTTTTGAGCCGCACCAAACAGGCTCAAAACTTCGTTTCGGTAGAGCGTTTCACTTCGTATATGCAAGAGGAAATAAAAGGGAAATCGAGGAAATAAAAGGGAAATCGTTGCTTGGTAGAAATGCAAAGCGACCGATTGGGGTGAGAGGGAGTTGGCAGCTGGATGGATCGATGAGGTAAGAAGGGATGGAGACACGTACGCATGAACGAACGATCCGACACCAACAAATTGAAGCCGTACCTAGCTAGCCAGTGAGCATGAGCAGCAGCACAAAACGCCCGCTCGCTTTTGCCCCCACCACACTGGCCGTCGACGGGTTGGCGCCGCCTGATGTTAACTAGCTAATCGGTCGACCTTACTGCTACCCTTTGCTAGGCAGAAATCGCTCGCACAGTGCTAGCTGCATGCTATGCTTCGGTCCCGTCGGTGGCCAACATGTCACACACGCGTTCCTGCTGCTTCCGCAGCAAAAAAGAAAAAGAAAAGGTCATGATTATTACGCTCAACTCAAGCCTAGATAAAACGGCAGCGGCCACCGCAACTACTGAAAAAAACAGTCTTTTTTATTTTAAAAAAATGGTAGTGATGTGGTATACTTTTGAATCCTTATTATTATTATTTTTAAAAATATTTTAAAGATAGTACCCCCTAGCTTTATTTCTAATTCTGATTATTTTGGTCACGCTATGACTCGTGCTGTGACTAAACTGTGCTGTCACGTCGCCGACTACGGCGTGATCAAACTGTATTGTCATGCCACCGACTGCGGCGTGATCAAATTGTGCTATCACGCCAAGAGGAATGACGTAACGTAACAGGACTTAGCTAAAAAACGGACACGTTCAAAGGGATCGGTGGCGTAATAGTATAGTTTGATCACGTCGCGGTCGGTGGCGTGACAATTCAATTTGATCACGCTACGAGTTATGGCGTGACTAAAGGGGACAGAATTAAAAATAAAGTAAGAAATAACATATCTTTTGTCGATGATCAAATCGCTGATCTTATGAATGTATGAAGAAAAAGATGAAAATGACACGTATCTTCTGGAAAGTAATGAGACTGCTCTTTATTGCTGTGAACTGGCTATTACAATGGGTGTACATAACCTAGACTGGAGACTAACTCGGGAATACAATGCTCTTATGAGAGTGTTTCCCAATCTATCTTCAATGTTCCGGCCTCTTCCACTTCGGTTCGCGGTCCTCCTTATGTAGTTGACGAAGTGTTGGCAGTTGTCTCTGGGAGAGACGCCTATTGGAGAAGCAGCGCGTCTGGTCGGAGAGAGACGTCAGTTGATAATATACCAAGCCACGCGGTTATATGCGGTGAGCCACTTTATATGCCGCGTGAGCCACTTAACCGTATTCTCTAGATCATTACGTTTAACGCTTTTGATTGATCAATGTTGGGAAGTCGCGTGGTATGGAATATACAACACATGTTCAATTCTTCTATTAAATAATAAAGAGAGGTTTTAATCCTCACATTTTTGTGAGGTAGAGGATATATCAATCAAGCTCTAGATCCATATATCGCTTTAAGGCTTTGTGAGCTTTTGGAAACATTGATCGGAGACAATGTTGGGAAGCAACTTGTGGGATTCTCCAACGAATCTGCGTCAACTTGAGATATTACCTAGGGCGTTAGATATTATGTAACCTACGGAATCTTACACAAACTATTTAAAATAAAGTGTCCGAGAGGTCCTATACAAAGCTTTAGATGCATAAGGTTAACAACGGGAAGGTTATAATGGTTAAATTTTTGCAGAAAGCAATACATCTTAACCTACACTTGCTAGGTTTTAGTAAAGCAATTTAATAAATCAATTTGGATTAAAGCAGTAAATAAATAAAAGTATGATCATAATTAGTATCAAATCAAGTGGCTACAACCACTAACAATAAATTGCATGACTCACTATCATGCGAAATTAATAATTCCCAAAACCTAAATTAGAGCAAATTCTATCTGGTGACATCAATCCAAGCGTTGTCCGTAGCAGTGGACACGGCTATTCGAATAGTTTTAACCTGCGAGGGTGTACATCTTTACCCACACGATATAAGCCTCGGAATAATCGCCTTTATCTATTAAATAATCCCGCTTAAACAAGAGAGGTTTTAATCCTCATCATCTTTGAAATAATTGATCTTTGTTTTCCTTAACAGGACACCTAGTACTCAAACACTCTCTTTGATTGTGTGCACATCTATTATCTGCGATGCGATGCTTGATTTAATTAATGTATTTCGAATAACCTATAATACAACAGGTCGTTGAATTTAATCGAGTGAATTCTAATGGCGGTCAATTCATCCCTAAAGACTCATATTTATATACACTTCGCTTGATTTTATTTTCTAAGAGTCGATTTAATGATATTTAATCGTGCGTGACTTATATTTGATCAATTGTAATATTTATATGGTATTAATAGTCCTTACTAATTAACATCAATTTAAACAGCTAAAACTATAGTCATTACTATACACTAAAATTTATTTACACAAATTCTTTAATTCCAATTTTTATTCAACACTTTAACTACTAATTTCTAATCTTAACCCTAATCCTCCCCCTCGTTAACCCTTCCTATCTCTACCTCCTCCCGGCCAACGCTCTCTTCTCCCCTTCCTTATCTCTTTCATCTCCTCAGCCGATTCCTCTCGACCGACTCTCCTCCCTTCCTCATCTCTTTGCCTCTCCACCTCTCGCACTCTCTCGCCTCCTCACGGCGCGCCCTCTCAGCTCTGCGATCTGCGCATGCCGATTCTTAAGCCGCCGGTTGTGCCCATTGCCATCCCCGGCTCCGTCACCCCAGCTCATTGCTCTCTCTCGCCTCGGCGCCCCTGCGCCTCGGTCCCCCACCTCCTCCTCCTCCGGTGGCCAGAGGCCATGCGCCGCCTTAAGGTCCTCTGCGCTTACTCCTCCTCGGCCGGCTTGGCGCGTTGCGCCATTGCTTGTTGAGTTCTCCTAGCGTCCAGTGCGGCCGGATCTGGTTTTCCCTCGAGGATTGGGTCCCTACCTGGTTTGGTCCGACGCTCACCCACTAGTGCGGCCTACTCGATCTTTGTGGTCACGGCTCGGCTGCTCTGAGACTTCGATTTCCACGATCCAAATTGATTTGAGAATGTTGATTTTTAGCAAAACCGGTTGATTTCGAGATTAATACTTATTGATTACTTATGAATGCATGTTCATGGAGGTCCATCCGAGGTGGTGAATGCTCTGATGGTGGAGGTGGTTGTTGGGTTCGGCCACCGAGGTAAGACCTCGGTGATCTCCTCTCTACCCTACCCCTCTTGCTCTGTGATGATGAAAATGAACCGAGAGCTATCTTGATTGTTCTCTTGAGATCCGGGGTTGATTCTCTTGAGATATGGTGAAATGTGAATCTTGAGTATTTGTGGTGCAAACCGATATGGGTTGGGGTTACCTCATCTTGGGACTTGGGTTTGGGAAGAAGAGGGTGGCGATCTTGGCTTTGTCTTTGGTGCTCCCCTCTGGTGCCCTTCTGTTGGTGCTCCCCTCCTCCTGTGCTTCTGGCTCCCGATGCTTCTTTCCTCCTCTTGCTCTGTTTGCTGCTTCTTCTTTGGCTTGCCTTGGTGGTTGCGACATCAGTTGATGATGGTGATCTTGGCTTGGCTTGGCATGGTGATTTGCTCCGGCCTTTGCTTGATTGTCTTGCTCTTGATCCCCCGGTGGTGCACTAAATGATGTTGGGTTTGTGTGTGTTGGCTTTCTTGGTTTGGCCTTGGTTCTTGCTTACGAGAAGAGAAAGAAATGAGTGCGGCTTGAGGGGAATTGGGTGCTTGGGAGGAATTGTGTTGCTTCGCTGGTTTTGCGAGGAGGTTTGGAAATCTCTGGAAGGGTTGTCTTTGTCCTCGGTGCTTCTTGGCTCGGTTCGCCATTTCCTTTGGTCGGTGCTCGACCGGTGCTTGGCTTGGGAAATGAATAAGTATCATGGCAAAATGCTAATGATGCTCATGCATTGGTGCTTATCCAGATGGCTCCAGATATTTTTGGGCTGGGCATATTTGATCCAATGGTTAGCAATTCCTTATGCAATGGATTTGCGACAATTGAGGCAATTCAAATTGTAACGAGGTTTTGGATTTCCCTAAATGCCGAATGATGAAAACCTACGGAAATAGGGCGGTGTTGATTTACTTAGGTTAGTCTAGGTATCTTGGGTATCACAGTGTCGACTAATGCAGGTTAGCCTAGGTGACTTGAAAAGCCAAGATGCCGGTTAACCTGGTTGGTGTGGGTAGTCGCGATACTCAAGGTGCCGACTAATCTAGGTAGATCGAGGAACGCAATGATTCCTATGGTATCTTGACGGCAATTTATTTTGTTCTAACTCTATTATACTGCTTTTGAACAACTAATGGTCTTTTGATTGGTTGGCGAACTATGGAGCTGCAAATGGTGTTTCGGATTGGGTCGAGGAAGATGATTTGGCTGGACAACGATGGACTGCAAGATTTCAAGGAAGGCTTTAGGCGACATGAAATGCAAGTTTTATTTTAACATTTTGTAAATTAAAATGCTTAAGAAATAACAAATATAATATAAAATGCATATAATTACTGTTTATTAAAATTAGGGCTGTTACAATTTTTGAAATAATTTTTTTAAAAAGATTAGTTATGGTGTGACTAAAGGGGACATAATTGAAAATAAAGTAAGAAATAACATATCTTTAAAATAATTGTTAAAAAAAGGATTAAATTAAAACTACACTTTTAGATGCTGCCGTGGCCTGGCCTGCTGCTCTGGCTGCCTTGCTATGGGTAGCGAATTAGCGACCATAGCTAGTAGCGAGTGAGTGGAAGGGAGAGTAAAGCTCAAGGCAGGGATGATGCAAGGAGTGCAAACCAAGTTAGTTATGCCAAGGCAGAGGAGGAGAGGGAAAAGCTTTCCTCAAAAAGGGGCGAGCAGAGCAGCGGAGTGGGTCCGTCGTATAATTAGCGGGCGGGCAGTGAGGCCCGAACAACCATCGGTTGTGCGGTCACTTTAGTCTTCCCCCTCTTTCCTTAACCCCCACATTTAATCCCTAATCTTCCTGAGATTTCCCACCAGCAGCAGCTAGTAACTAATCACATGTGCAGGACAAGTTTTATGCGGAGACAATAACACTCCTGCTCCTGCACAGACCGACGCGACCCACTTGATGCGATCGCTCATGTGCTGCGGGTGGCAAAATGTCAGGATAAGATTAAATTAGGATACATAGGCATTAAATTAGCTGCTATATTACTACTAGCTTATGTTTTTCTGCTGCTCCCATGCTAGTAGTAATGGTACGGGTGGAGTAAGCTCCGTAAAGATCGACCACTGGAGACAACCGTGCATTGCCTGCATGGGAACAGAACAGAACAGAACAGAACAGAAGATGGGTTAGGCAAGGAAGCACACCGCCTAGAAGCAGACACAGAAATGGAGCCGAGTTAGATGAGTTTCGAATCCATCGTCCATGCATCGTCGTTGGGCCGAGAAAACGAGCGCGGAGTCGGGTTCGCGTCCTTCTCAATCAGGAGGCAATTCCGCAGCGTCTCAAGCCGGCCGACCCAGCGGCGACCGAGACACGTACGTACACAGGCAGGCGACCCGGAATTTTTGGTTCTTATTAGCACTTTAACGACCGTTTCCGTTTTTTTTTGCCACCGTGCGGCAATCCGTCCGATCCACCACATTGCCGCATGCCGTATGACTATGTGCAGTGCCCCTCTTGCGCACAACCGCTCTGTGGTGGCGCTGCCGCACGGTTGTTCTGCGGTGGCCCCTCCCGCCCGCCACGCGTGCTCCCGTCCCCTCCTCCCTCCTGTCAATCACCCGCTCCCGTCACGTGCCTACCTGGTTCAACTAAGAAACACCAAACCACGCGGTGGCCACATTTCCCACCGCTCGTGCTCCCTCCTTTGTACATTTGTCGCTTCGTCAAGAATTTTCAACACCAATGCTTTCGAAATTACCAGCGCCAACGTTGCGGCTCTTCCTTCGCTGGTTTAAATATCAAATTCTCGTAGCTACTCTTTGCTCATCTCAATTATGCTTTAATTCTCGTTCTAGCGCTCGTCGCTAAGAACTCAGAGAACGTAACATAATTAATTTTACTGGAAGATTAAGTATTTTATTGCTTCTCGCCGCTCGGCATTTTTTATTGCTTTCCTCCAAATGGAAGGTAATGTGTCAGATGTTTTTGTCGTTATTATCATAGTCGTAGTTAATTAGTCTTAATCAACTAGTCGTAATTAGTTAGTTTAGTAGCAATTGAGTAGTCGTAGTTAGTTTAGTAGTCATCATTACGACATATTAAATTAGTAGAAATGAAGTAAAGGTAATTTTGGTGGTAATTAATCAATCGTAATTAGTTAGTTAGAGGTAATTAATTAGTTGTAATTAGTAAGTTTAGTGGTAATTACTTACTTTGCGGGTAATAAATTAGTTTAGTGGTAATAAATCGTAGATAGAGTTGTTGTAGTTTTAGATAATTTTGAACATTCAAGACTTGTTTGTGTTTTATTGTGGCATGATCAAAAAGTTGGCAGTGTTTTATTGTTACGTTATCACTAATGATATGACAGTGTTGTTTGGTTACGTTATCACCAATGGTATGATAAAAAGTGCTAGTTTAACGGACTTATCCTATAACGTGACAATATTGTTTTGTCACGTCACGAATGGTAGTGTGATCAGAAGGGTCAGAATTGTAAATAAAATTCGCGGGGTTAACTTTAAAATAAAATTTTAAAAAAATTGATTAATACTCGTGGCGTGATCAAAAGAGTCAGAATTGAAAATAAAATTCGCAAATGTTAACTTTAAAATAATTTTTTTTAAAAGATTAATTAATAAAAAAATTCTAACCGTAACTGCAATTTAAATAGTATAGTTGCTGGGTCTCCAGCCGTGCTAGCGAGTGATTGACGGGGTGCACCGTGCCGTGCAGCTTGCTAGCTGTTTGCGTCTCGTCGTCGTCCCTTCCGTTCAGTTCCAGCTCGATATATCGTGTCTCTCTCTCTCTCTCTCACCCCCCTCCCCGCGGTGTGCTAACAAGTCAGTCGTGTGTGTGAAGGGGAGAGGAGTGGATCTCCACTCCACTGCTTGCCTGTCCTCCAACGTTCAAAACCCCTCCATTATTAACCCCTCTGATGACATGAGCTCTGCCCGCCTTCCTGTATAATATACTCGTCCCAATCTTGTTCTCTCCTGCGCTTCCTCCTCCTCCTAGCTCTCGAATTGAATTCCACCGACCCACGCACCTGTCACCCTCTCCATTTACCTCCACCTATATAGCTCTCCATAATTCCACCCTCTCTCTCTCGCGAGTACAGTGCGGTGCTCTCCATATAATTGGAGTGGTTCAAGGCAGGCAGCAACTAATTTCTTCTTCTCTCTCTCTCTATCTATCTCTTGGAGCCAGGCCAACCCAAACAGAACCATGCAGGAGGAGTACTAGATAGAGTTAGCTCACAGCTGTTCCCTTGTTTACATACGCATTCAAACAGCTCCCTTCTTGATCGGCAACAGCAGCTAGATAGAAAGAAAGCCAAAGGAGCTCCATTTTTGTACACCAGGCAAGCCGGCCGGGAAGGAACCTTCAGCCAGCCGGTGATCGATTGCACAAGAGAGAGCAATTTGCAGGTGAGTCAATCGCCGATGGTGCATATACTCCCACTGCCAATCCCACCCGTCTCTGCAAATTAGCCGTTTCTTCCCATCCAAAATGGCAAGAGACGATCAAAATCGGAAGCAGCCCTGCATAGTCTTTCGTTTCTTCTGGCCTTTTTTTTTTTTTTTGCATTTTCAATTGCCATTTTTAGCAGCGCGTTCGTTGCCGTATCCAATCCATGCATAATTGCGCCCATTCGTTCGTTCGTTCGTCTTCCCGGAAGAGATGGTAACATCGGGGAGGGGGGAAACGCCTCCGATTTGGACTCTTTCCCAATTCGAAGATTCCCAAATTGATCGCTCCTGCGGTTTGAGAAGGGAAGCTTCCGATTACGACATCATGGCATGGCGTGCTACTAGACGGATAGACACGTACGAATCGGGATGGGTGAACGGATGGATGGGACGCTCAGGCTCACAAGGCGTTCCATTCCATTGCGTCCTGCCAGATTTCTCCACCGCGTCCACTGTTTTGTACTTTTGCACCCCGTCCCGTTCTTTTACAGATAGACCACCCCATCTTCCAGGTTGGATTCTCTGGAAGCGGAGAATAGATAGGACAGGAGCGCAGAGAGAGAGAGAGAGAGAGAGAGATGTGCTGGAGTGAGAATACGTAGGCAGTAGTAAAATCAATCCCTTCCATTTACTGGTCGTGCCAAGATTCGGTGCATGATTCGTACCTAGCAGGTGCCATATAGTGTCAGACATCATTCACTATCGTATTTCATGTTTTTTTTTCTTCTCCAGTCCGTACCTAATAATAATGTATCTTTTCTGTGTTTGTTTCATAAACTTTTGATTAGTTGAAAATTATCCGTTCCGTTCGCACTTTTACTTTTACCGTAAGCTGAGGAGACCAGTGCAGTGGAAACGGGAAATGAGGTGGAATTCCAAGTTGTTTCACCCGAGGACTTGTAACAATTAGCGCCCATGTGGCACGCCGGAACATTCGGAGCAGCGGCCATGTGGTACGCCAGTGACGCGTCCGGGCCAATAGCGTGCTCCCACGTCAGCACGTTCCCCCTTGACAAATCCCTCGTGCTGGCCGCCTCGACTTTTCCACCTCCACCGAGAAGTAGCGAACCAATCAACCAGGCAGCACTCTGATTTTTTTCTCTTTTCTGCGCTGCATCTGCATGTATGCTATGCTTTGCTTCAGGATAAAGAAAGTGCGAGAAATCCCACCGGCCCGTCACGTGCGCGGGGTCACGATTCACATGCGCGTGGGCCCCACCCGGCCCGCATCATCATGCACCGCATACATATGGAGCCCACCCTGCCGTCACTTTGGGGGAAACAAATCTCACCGTCCTTCTATCTCTGCGTTTATTTACAGCTCAGAAGAGATTACGTTTCTGTATTAGTAAGGTCTCATCTCATCATCCATTCATAGTATTCTACTGCTACCACATTTGTTGTAGCATTACAAGAAATGGAAATCCATCCGATCCATGTACGCAGGGGAAGCATATCTTTGGAAGAGCAGTAAACAGTAGGTGAATAATTCGTGTTGTCGTAATTTGCTTCCATTTTATCGCGGATGCTGATTAGTGCATGCATATCCAAACACGATCTCGCGCGAGCGTTAATCCGGCGTCTCTTCCTTGTATTTTATATACCGTGGATGCATCTGGGCGCAGGCGAGAGATTGCGAAGCAGCGGCAAGAAGGCATGGCGAGCGGCGGATTCATGGAGGAGATGATGAGGGAGCAGAGCCTCCTGGAGGCGACGTGCGGCGACCTCTTCGACCACATCGACGACCTGCTCGACTTCCCCAAGGAGGACTCCGCCGCCGACGTGCTCCTCCTCGACGCGCCCGCGCCCAGCAGCCCGCTCTCCGCGCGCATCATCGACGTCGGCCACGGCAAGCCGGCGCCCCCGCCACCGCTGATGGCGCCGGCCCCCGCCGCGTTCTTCGACGCGCCGGGCGCGCTCGGGGCGGAGGTGTTCGGCGCCAAGGACGGCCACATTGGCTCGGTGAGTCCCCGACTTCCCTCCCTCCCTGTGCTGCCGTTTGGTTGGGTGGTTGCGCGCGTATGGCTGATTTTAAGGTGGAATTTGGCCGAATCATACGAATCCATCGGCCTCCTCGATCGCCCGCGGGGGCCACCACCACTCCCCTCCCCCCTCCCTGGCCATGGTTGCATTGTCGCTGTCGGTCGTGCAACGCAAGCCCGATTTTTTTCTTTTCAAAAAATGTTCGTCTTCCCGGTTCAAAACAGCTGGGCGCCAGCCAATTAAGCGAAGAGCCCCCCACCCACGCACCGCGCACAACACTAGAAAACACGTACCAGTCACAAGGCGATTTCACTCCCTGCCCCTGCCCCTGCGAATGATTGGGGTGGTTGGGTCATGGTGAATGGAGGTGTCGGTGGCCTCCTTGCCCGTCTGCCAATACGAATACTTGACACGATTAATTTTTCACGATCTCGAATGTTAAACTAACTTTGACGGTTAATTTTAGGATAATATATCTATAAAATGTTACGGACGGAAAGTATAATGTCGTAAAATTATATTTTTTGATGAATATAATAATATTATTATTTTAAATACGATCGATCTAAATATTTACAAAGACAATTTATTGGTGGAAGATTACGGAGTTTCTACCGGTGGCCCATCGTCGGTCGCTAGCCAGCCCAACGACTAAACCTGTAGGGTAAGGTACTACTAGGTCCTAGCGGAGTAGCAGCAGCAGCTTTTTCCTCGGCTTTAAGCAACCAAGATTAAACCAAGGTGTCCTGTCCGTTCTCCTCTCACCGTCACATCCCCTGCAACGCGAATGCAAATGATGTCACGGTAGCAGCGGCTACTCAACTAACGACAAAGCCAACTGCAGTGAACTAGCAGTGTGTTGTGTTTTTGTTGGACTGGAAGAATTTCATCCGATCTGAGTGGCAATGGTTCTTGCTTGCTTGCAGTGTGATGAGCTGGACATGGACACGGCGCAGCTGGAGTGGCTGTCGGGGCTCTTCGACGACACCTCCATCCCGCACGAGCCCGCCTTCCCCGGCGCCAACTGCCCGGCGCCGATCAAGGCGTCCGCGCTGGCCGCCAACGCCGGCGTCGTGCTGCCGGACAAGACGGAGGACGCGCTCTTCCGCAGCTCCAGCCCCATCTCCGTCCTCGAGGACAACAGCTTCAACGTCGCCAACAACGGGGGCTCCTCCTCATCCTCCTCCTCGGCGTCCTCCTCCTCGGAGACCTTCTCCGGGAGCGGCCGCGCGTGGTCGGCGCCCTTGTCGCCGCGCCCGGACCCGCCGGTCCTGGTCATCCCGGCGCGCGCGCGTAGCAAGCGGTCCCGCCCGTCCGCGTTCACCGCCGCACGCGCCGCTGCGCCTGCCGAGCAGACCACCATCCTCGTGCCGACGCCAATGTACTCGTCCACCTCCTCGCACTCGGATCCCGAGAGCATTGCCGAGTCCAACCCGCACCCGCCGCCCATGAAGAAGAAGAAGGCCAAGAAGCCGCCGCCCCCTGCCGTGGCCTCTGATGCTGACGCTGACGCCGACGCCGACTACGAGGAAGGCGGTGCGCACGCGCTCCCACCGGGCGCCGTGCGGAGGTGCACGCATTGCCAGATCGAGAGGACGCCGCAGTGGCGCGCGGGGCCTCTGGGGCCTAAGACGCTCTGCAACGCCTGCGGCGTGCGCTACAAGTCCGGCCGCCTCTTCCCGGAGTACCGCCCCGCGGCCAGCCCCACCTTTGTGTCGTCCATCCATTCCAACTCCCACAAGAAGGTGGTCGAAATGCGCCAGAAGGCTGTCCGGAGCGGCGACCCGTCCTGCGACCTCCTGCAGTACATCCGCCGCGGGGATTGATCTCCCGGAGGCGACATGCGTCGTCGTCGGACGGTCGGTCTCGTCTCCCTTGGCTATATATGTATACATGTTAGTATGTATGCATGCATGCTTGCTTCAGTCGTCAGTCATCAATCTTCGTCGTCGTCATCACCATGGACTTGGACAGTATCATCCATCAAATGTTTCTGTCAGCATTCATCCATCCATCGCCGGTCATCCTGGCGTTAGTTCACTAGGACTTTTCTCTTGGGTTTCTTTTCTTTTCTATTAATTAATTGGTTCCGCCTAAAATGATTTTTTGTTTGTATAGAGGAGGGTGAGGAGGGCAGGAGAAATAGATGGATCACAGTGGTTGTTGCATTGCAGTTGCAGACTTGCAGTTGCTTGCAAATTAGGTTGGTCAAGTGTGAAGGAGAGCTAAACCAGCAGCAGAGGGAGACAGATTTAGTGAGGAAACTTTGCAGCTAGTCAGTCAGTCAATTAGAAAGAAAAAAAGTGGTGTTTTGAAGGAAGAGTGAGAGGGGGTAATTAAAGTGGGGTTTGTTGGTTTGCTAATTAGAACTTTCTGTCTCAAGTAGCTATCAGGAGGTGAAGGAGGGGGGCATCCATCAAATAGTTTATATTGGAGCTTGGTGTACTGAACTCTGAAAATTCTTTTTGCAGTTCATCTATGTTTAGGGATTGATAAGTGTTATTTGGGTTTCTATACTAGTATTACCCTTTAGCCATTGATTATATTCCCCTCGTGTTTTCTCCTGCCTTGCTGCCTCTAATCTATACAAGTTGTGATCATCCAATTTGAGGAATTATAATCCATAAGCTCTTCTTCACTTGATTGTGGTGTGGGGTTACCTCTGCTACAACTATGCATCCACACTGACTACTGACCGGTGACTATTAACTTTGGGGCTTCTGAAAGACACCTGATAATGTGCTGGACCACTAGTGAGCACATGAACATTGCTGCTTCCATCATGAAGAATATGAATATGCACTAATGTGCCTGATCAGTACAATAATCACACAGGATGCAAACTAATGCTGACAAACGAGGAGGAAATATAGAATGGGATAGAAACAGTCTTCTGATCCAAGGTGTAGGTGTTCACAGGACACCACCAACTGAAGCCGTTCTTATATGAACAGGCACTCCTGGAGCACACATATATGGCCTATCCATCTGCGAGGACTATGAACATTCATTCGCCTGCTCCACCCCAGATAGACAGAGTCAGATACTGAACATTCGTACATTGGTCATGTGTTCTAGTTCTACAACTTATCAGTGCATAGATCAACAGCGTCCATGCCATAAGAGAATGGGTCACATCTTGCAGCCATCCAAGCCGTAATAAGAGATTCACTTCTAGTATTTACAGGGTGGGTTTATCAGTGCTGCGGACCTGCTAATAGGGAGCCTGTCAAGGCAACCCTGAAACATCATATATATGGGCTTTCTCGGTCAAAAAAATGGTAACAGAATGCTATCGATTCTTCACAAATCAACAACATCGTGTGCAGTTCCTCTGCGTTGTTTTCTAGAAACCCAGGGCAAAACCCGAGTCCCATTTTTGCAAGGGAAACTGAAGCGATCTCTGCATTTTTTCCCCTCTGAAAGAGAGGATCTGAACAGCTACCATAGCATTTTCCCCAAGCTGAATGCTATAAAAAGAGTACCATCCCATTTCTGATCATAGTTGCGTTTGGTAGACACTAGACAGGTGTAAAACCATCACGTCACATGGAGGAGCACTGGAATGCTGGATTGTAGTACATTGCCAGATTGCCTTAAGCACCACCATCCCAAGATTCTCTAATTAATCATCATACAAGATACAACTAACACCATTGGCTTAAGAGAGGAGAGGAATTGAAGACTAAACATAGAGCTAGAACATGCCTTATTGAGTTGTTGTATTCTTCATGAATCTGTACCGCCCAAATCAAGAACGGCAATACAGAGTAAAGAAAAGCCACTTTTGGCTACATCTTTATACACCATCGATCCCACGCAGCGCAAAAACGCGCTCCACCTCCCTCCATTTGCAGTGGTAATTGGTGGAGTACAAAGAAAACGAAATAACAAAATCACAGCTAAGTACAATACATTGTAAAGATCATGAGGAAATTAAAGAATAGATCATGTGCAGTAGTGTGCAGATCGAATGATCGATGAACATACGGAGATTAACATGCATGCAATGCAGCCCGTATCAGCTACCTCTGGATCAGAAATCAGAATATGGTGCAGTTTCTGGGCAAGCCTGTGACGTGATCGACGGCGACGAGCTGTGTGGAGCCGCAGCTGATGACGTCCTGCCCGAGCTTGGCGCCTGCGGCCTTGATCCCCTTCATGGACACCGCCTGGTTGAAGAGGTTGAGGACGGGCAGCTTGGACGCCGGCGGCATCTTGCCGGAGGGAAGCAGCGGCGCGAAGTCGTCGGCGACGAGCGGCACCTCGAAGTCCCTCTTGTCGTGCTTGACGACGTTGCCCTTGGAGCTGATGTGCGCGCCGGGCTCCATGTGGTTTGTGGAGAAGCTGGTCTGGTTGGGGAAGTTTGGGTAGAGGCTGACGTAGCCGCGCAGGTACATCATGTCGATGAGGAACTTCTTCCACGACGCCTGCCAGCCGTTGGTGCGCGACCGCGGGATCTGCACGGGGTTCTGCTTGGCGTCCTCCGTGAAGCGCGCCGCCATGTAGGCGTAGAACTCGCGCCAGTGCTTGGGGAAGAAGAGGGCGCCCCAGCTGCAGGGCAGCTGGTGCAGGTACGGCGTGTTGGGGTGGTGCGCCTTGCCGAAGAAGGCGGTGGCGTTCCACTTGGGCCGCTCCTTGACCACCTCGACGAGTCGCGGCGTGTAGAGCGAGATGGACGAAAGCTCCGGCAGCGACACCGTCGGGTCGTAGTGGTAGGCCAGGAGCGCGTACTTGATCCACAGGTAGTAGTAGGGGGACACCTCGATGTCGTCCTCCAGGAGGAGGCCGTAGTCGTCGTCGTCGGAAGGGTACCAGCTCTCGCTCACGGCGCGGATGAGGCCGCCCTGGATGATTCGCCGCCGCAGCGTCTTGGGCCCGTGCGGCCACTCGAAGGAACTCACCACGTTGAGCGTCGTCGCGTCCACCCGGCTGTCCATGTTGAAGCTGATGGGCACCTCGTCGCCCAGGTAGTAGGCGCTACGCAGCGACGTCAGCAGCCGCAGCAGCGACTTGGCGCGGTTCTGCGTGATGATGTTCACCGAGATCCGCATCCTGTTCCAGTCTGCACACGCAGGCAGATCCAAGAATACATGCATCACAACTTGAAACTCGATGCAATGGTAGATTACGATCAGAAAGAACTTATATATTGAAGCTTGCGTGCTTACTTGGCAGTGCGGTGGGTCGGAGGGTGGCCATCCAGAGCACCTTGGAGATGGAGCTCCTGGGGAGGAGGACGAGCGCGGTGCGGTTCACGGCGGCGTCGGCGGCCATGCGGAGCGCGTCCTTGACCTTGCCGTCGATGTCGGCGACCGCGACGACCAAGCTGGGGTTGTACATCCGGACGAGGCCGCGCATGCTAGAGTAGACGGCCTGCAACACGGGCACCTCTGACCGGGACGGCCCGGACAGAGCGCCGAGGCCAAGGTCGAAGATCTTGAACCGCCTCTCCTTGCACACCACCTTGGGCCACTTGAGCACCGTCGCGGCCTCCTCGCAGGGGCAGTGCCCGCCTCCGGACACGACGAGGTAGGCCTTCCGGCCTGCCGTGGTGCGGAACCGCTCGAGCAGCGGCGCCAGCGCCCTGACCTCGCCGAGCGAGTGCGCGTAGAAGAGCGCGTCCACATTCTGCGGGTGCATGGCCGCCCACTGCGTGATGTATCCGGAGGTGAGCGCGCGCCACCACTGCTCGTCCCGCACCTGCACGATGTCCTTGAAGATGACTGTCGTCTCGGAGACGTAGGCCAGGCGGTGCTCGCTGTCCCCCCACGTCTCCCTGTCGGCGGGGTCGACGGGGAGCACGAAGGAGCCGGCGCCCATGTACTTCTGCAGCTGGTAGCTGAGGTGCAGGTCCTCGCCGGTCATGAAGGTGAAGGGCGTCTCGATGAAGAGGGCCTTGACGAGGTCGGCGGGGAGGAACCAGGAGCTGGAGAGGAAATCCACCTGCACGATCCTTTCGACGGTGATGTCGTAGGCCGGGTCCGGCAGGTAGAGGCCGGCCTCCTTGGAGCGGAACTTGCGGTAGCTCGGGAATGTGAAGTCCTTCTGCCGGAACGGCAGGATCCGGCCGATGCTGCCGAGCACGGCGTTCCGGTACTTGTCGGTGCCACCGACGTGGGATAGGATCTCAAGCATGCGGGTGCCCGGGATCATGTCGTCGTCGAGCACGTAGACGAAGTCGGACTCCGCCTGCAGTGCCATCTGGAAGCGGCCGTAGTACTTGAAGTCGTAGCCGGACGAGACGAAGCTGACGCGCGAGTCGTTGTAGCTCTCCACGATAAGGCGGAGCGACGCCTCGTTGGGGCTCCCGAAGGCGAGCACCCACGCGCGGTGAAACGGCAGCGTCTGCCGCCGCAGCGAGTCCAGCTGCGCGCACAGCGTCCGCCGCTTGAAGTGGTTCAGGATGACCGTCACGCGCGGCGCGTTCGGTCCCGGCGCGGCGCTCCACCGCGATCGCATCCGCAGCAGCTCGGGCAGCGTCTCAGCGCCGAAGCTCCGCTGCTGGAAGGCGAGCACCTCCTCGTAGAGCTCCCGCTTGAGGCGGATCATGAGCGTGTCCTGCGACTTCTTCTGCTCGAAGTCGATGCTCTCGTGCTCGCACACGTCGAGCGGGGAGAGCGGCGGCTGGTCGGCCAGGCCGGGCTGCGCGATGATGTTCTTCCAGTGCTGCGCGATGCGGGTCGCCCAGGCGAAGTCCGGCTTGGCGCGGAGGTCCACGGTGGGGCTCATGTAGTAGAGGAGGAAGGTGGCGTACATGGCGAAGGCGAGCTGGAGGCAGGTCAGCGCGGCCACGAGGCGGGACGAGTGCTTCGGCGCGCGCATTGCCTTGGCCGGCGCCGCCTTGCCGCCGACGTAGTCGCCGAGCATGCCCTCCAGGGAGTCATTCTTGACGATGTGCGCGCGGGTGATGCCCATGGCGGGAACTCGCACCCAACACGACGCCTGCTGGTTCGATTTGAAAAACCACAGAAACAGACTTCACTTATGCCACTGAGTTGGTGACAGTTTGCAGTCTAAAGATAGAAGGTAATTGCACATTAGCATGCAACGACGCAAGAGCTATGGATTGCAATTCTCTACTATTTTAAAGAGCATATAAGCTACGACGAATTGCTTAGTCAGTATCCAAGTGATGCAGTAGGAATTCGGCAAAGTGAACAGCGATTCAGCGAAGAACAAGCCCAGCCTAGGAGGCCACGACTTGCTTAGGTTCTTTTATGCAGCTAGTTGCAGCCTAATGCCTGCTAGTTCAAGGAACGAAAGAACGATGTAAACAAAATAAATTTTTTTGGCATAGCTCAAAGGGAGTAGTATTATTTGTTACCTTAGTAGCGAATAAAAAGCCAGCACGAACGCTTATCAGAAGCACATATGGCGGGCAAATTAAACCGGCATGCAAAAGCAGCAGTTTTGCAGGAACAGAATGGGCAGCGGTTATTGAAGCTGCAGGTCAAGCACAGAGCTGCGACAAGTGAATCAAGGATTCTCTGATGAACCACAGGGAAAAGAAAGAAACTAATTAAGACACAGGAGAGTCGACCACAGATGGAGGAAGGCAAGTGATCATGCATGGACTCTAGGTTGCAATGTATCATGTCCTCTCCCTTTTTATAAGCCAACGCAACTAGGGAGAGAGAATACGCCATTGCACAAATCAGCAAGCAGATCAAATCGCTTGGTGTTGTGGCAAAATTAAAGCTTAGAGAAAGAGACGCAAGAATGTGGTGTGCGTGGGAACACTAGGCACGACGACGACGAGTGTGAAGAAAGCGAGATCAAGCGAAAGCTGCACTGCACAAATGGCTCTCGCCTCACATGGAAAGATGGGGTGGTGAACACAACACAGAGCTAAGCTAAGGTAGCACAGCATGCATGCACGCATTGGCGTTACCTTCACATCTTGTCACGCAGAATGTGGTATGGGTCCTATCGTTGTTGAGAAGTTTAGGGACAAAAAAGTAGGTTTTTATTCACCCCGCTCTAGTCGCTAACGTGGAAAACTTCGAAAGCCACCTTTGCATCCGTAGATTGTGGCATCACAGTGTGAATTTTGTGTCAGCCTCTGGCTCATCGGGCAATGCGCCCGTTCTACGATCCCCTTTGTTTCCTTGTCCTTAATTTGATCTGAAGAGAAGCGTTGCCATGAAGCTTGAGTTTAATGAAATGCCGGAAACAAACAAAGAACCAGCTAGTGCTAATGTGTCTCGTCTCCTACTAGACCCTGAAAAACTAGTCTCCTACTAGACCCTGAAAAACTATGGGAGTAGGGATACAGACCACATTATTGTTTTTTCAAAAAAAAAATCTGCCGGTTAATTTGCTGAGGAATATTGGTTAAGTCTAGGCCACCTTACCACGGGATTAGCATTTTGCTATTAAAAAAACCTTTATCTTCTCTTTATGAGGAGAACTAAACATTATTGCCGATGCAAATCGTGTGAGACAGAAATGGCGATTGAAGGATTTCAGAGTGAGTAGCATCGCTTGAAAGTCGAAATAGAACATCAATTACGCGTCGGTTAAGTTAGCAATACTGCTAGAATGTAGTACTGACAAACAAACAAACAATGCATTAGCCCTCTCCAAGTCTCCCAAGTTGTTGTAGCAATTGCAAGGTGACGAAAACTACATACTACTAGTAATATTGAAGCCACGAGTGAGACGACTAAGATGATTCTTACAGAACTAACCGAGCTCAGTTCCCAAGAAGGGAAAAATCTACACAGAATGTCAAAGACGTAGCGTGCATCCTAGTTAAACCAGGGTACAAGGTGAAGGGGAGATCACAGGCTGAGAGAGGCGAAGGAAGGAAGGAAAGGGGAAAAGGGCAAGCACGCATGCAGCTAATCCAAGCGAGAGGCCGGCGCATCAGAGTAGGTACGTCGACCACACCGGCATTCATGGATCTTGCCACATCTAGAAACACCGGTGCTCCAGACTAGTAGACCGGAATACTGCGTATGTACGCCAACATTGCAATCGAGTTTGCTGCAGTTTGAGGGCAAAGATGCTAGTTTGAGTTGAAAAAATGATCCTCATTCTTGTTTCCTGAGCCCAGACGATGGGTTGTACTCAACAAAGTGACAGTGTGACTGAAACAGCCATTCCTCACTGTGGAGAGACTGGAGGTTCTACTCTGCTCATCTTGAGGCCTGCAAAACCACAACCTTTCAGAGGTTTGTAGTGTGTCCTGCAGGCAGGAGGGAGTTCTGAACCTGTCGCAAGATGCATCGTGCTATTACCTTTCGGACGTTGCAGCGTTCGACTAGAGTTCAATCAAGATTACGGCCTACCATTAGTACCAGTCCGGTTGGGTCTACAGGTTGTGGATGTTTCCGAAAGAAAAAAAGGGGTTTGGTTAAAGGAACAGGTGTAGGCTAAAACTTAGGGTAATAATTTTAATCTAAATATGATTAACCCTAGTACATAGATGAACACCTAGAGTAATACATTAATGCGGAAGCGTGAGATATACCGAGCCTAAAGACGCCATGAGACTTTGTAGATCTGTTGAAGTAGAGATTGTCGGCGTCGGTTTGTGGAGGGCAGGAGAGCGTCAGCCTGAGGCAAAGATGTCGCAGTGGTGACGGCGGCGTCACGGTGATGCCGACGGTTCCAGTCTTCGCTCACCACAGCACGCTTAGCAGATCGGGTATTGTGTGGGATTTTGGTAGCCTTGAACGCACGCGCACAGAGGCCTGCTGATACGGGCATAACTACTACCAAAGCATTGGTTTGCATCCCTAAATTGCAAACTAATGCTAGAACTCAAATTGGCTCCGTCGGTGTTGTTTTACAACAAAAGGTAAAACAAAACATTGTGAAGGCCAACAGGGTGGATGGAGATGCTGGCCAACGAGAGGGAACATGCTCTCGGGTTAAAACCCTAGCGCATGCGGGCTGTCAAGAAAGACATATGGTGACATGGCAACAAGGGTTGCATTGGCGTCAAAGAAAGCATCAAGTGCATGGAACATGTTCGCGCAAAAAGCTCAGAGAAGGAAAGCCCACAACACAAGAGCGAGAGGAAGACTTAGCCATGCATGGGAGGGCGTCGGGAATATGGCACGTGGGTTGGTTCAGTTTGGATCCAATTCGGATAGCCCATTAGTGTTTAATATTTTTATTCCAAAATTAGAATAGTTTAAGTTTCCAAATATAACTCAGATTTCAAATTGGATTACTGTTCATCCGATTCGGTTACTGTTCATCCGAACGGACTACTGTTCATTCGATTCGGTTACTGTTCATCCGAACGGATTACTGTTCATCCGATTCGGTTTACTGTTCATCCACGGGTACTGTTCATCCATGTATTGGTATTGCTTGCGTGGGAGGCTATATAAACCCCCATGGCCGCACTATTTGGAGGAGAAGTTATGATTTAGATAATAAAAATCAGAAAAGCCGTTTTGGCGCATATCGTGTGTTCTTTAGTCATGATATGAGTTGGAGAGATTGAGGGAGAAATATTGAGAGTAAGATCAAGATATCTATCTCTTGTTTCGGAGTACTATTCACCTAACGCTACTACTTGCAATTCAATCTATTAGATTGGTTTGTGAGTATATTGATTTTCTTACAATTCAATTCACCGAATTGGTTTGTGAGATTACTACGATCTTGAGTGTACCGTGAAAGATTGGGCCAACAATCGATTCATCTAATCAACTAGGTGGATCCGTATCGTGTGTATCGAGCTTGATTGTTCACGGTGCCGTTGCTACGAAGATCAAGTATCTACATGGCCGATCTGAAGGACATGAAGTTGTTCATGCAATTCACTACACTATAGATCAATGTGAGGAGGATCCACTCCACGATCCGAGCTACATATTCTTCAATCGGTGTCGAGTGGGAACACAGATTGTGCTATGATGATCGATCACGGAAGCTTGACAAACGCCGCAAGCCAAACACTTGTGGATGATTGGGGTTGATCACAAAGCCACATCCGAGCCATATCTTTTGCTTTGGAGGTTCAAGCACATTCGATCACAAAACAAGTGGAGGTAAAATTTTCTTTGGATGGGTATCTTCTTTGTTGTTACTTGTGACGTGATTCCTATGCATATGAGAGCATGTTCGTTGGTGATTGGTGCATATTGGTTGAAAGAAAAAGACATACATCGAGTTGCATCACACCCATCATGCGGTACTCCTTTCCATGGAGAGGAACACGAAAGGACATTACATCTTGGTCCTCGTCAAGGTACTTTGAAGATAGACAGCGACGAGACAAGGCCCAAGGAGACATTAAAGAGCAGCAGCAAAGGCTAAAGGCCAAGAAACGTGAAGAAGAACGGTTGGTAGGGAAGAACAGAAGAAATTAGAATTGGCGACCCTTCTTTCTACCCAAAAACAGCAAGAGGTGTCGTTCCATGATGACAAAACTACTAGTGAGGCACCACAAGATGGTCTTTGTATGCTGACCAAGACGGTTCGAGTTGACAACACTTCCATTCTCACAACGGGGCAGCGAACCAACGTTTTCAAATCTGAGTGCAAAATCAATGGCAAAGTTTACAACACAAGAGAAACTGAGAGGAAGACTTAGCCATGCATGGGGAGGACGTCGGGAATATGGCACGTGGGTTGGTTCAGTTTGGATCCAATTCGGATAGCCCATTAGTGTTTAATATTTTTATTCCAAAATTAGAATAGTTTAAGTTTCCAAATATAACTCAGATTTCAAATTGGATTCTTGTTCATCCGATTGATTCATCGTTCATCCGAACGGACTCTGTTCATTCGATTGATTCTTGTTCATCCGAGCGGTTTCTTATTCATCCGATTCGGTTTCATTGTTCATCCACGGTCTTTGTTCATCCATGTATTGGTATTGCTTGCGTGGGAGGCTATATAAACCCCCATGGCCGCACTATTTGGAGGAGAAGTTATGATTTAGATAATAAAAATCAGAAAAGCTGTTTTGGCACATATCGTGTGTTCTTTAGTCATGATATGAGTTGGAGAGATTGAGGGAGAAATATTGAGAGTAAGATCAAGATATCTATCTCTTGTTTCGGAGTACTATTCACCTAACGCTACTACTTGCAATTCAATCTATTAGATTGGTTTGTGAGTATATTGATTTTCTTACAATTCAATTCACCGAATTGGTTTGTGAGATTGCTACTGATCTTCGAGTGTACCGTGAAAGATTGGGCCAACAATCAGGATTCATCTAATCAACTAGGTGGATCCGTATCACCTGCCGAACCCCATCTTTTTAATCTCGCGTTGGGTGAACGGGACCAATAACCAAAAGTTGGTTACGCCCCCGATCAGGGCGCTAGTGGGGCTTTGCCCCCCTTGAATCTCGGGGTTTTTTGCCGAGATCAACCCAACAACAGGAGGTACCTACTTACCAGTACATTGTGTCGGAGGGACCATAGGCCCCGATGACCTGGCGAAGACTAGTCGAATAGTACTATGTACACATTCACACATATTGAATGGTATAGTATGACAGAAGAGTTCAACACACCCTAAAGCGAAAGGGTCCAGGGGACCCTCATTCCAGGCCACCTCGCACGGAGCGAAGGGGCCCAGGCAGCCTTCGCTCTGGGTCTGTCTTGCATGGAGCGAATGGGAACAGGACCACTTGCGGAGCGGGTGTACAGGCGTGGTAGACCAAGCCTATCGTACACCGAAGGCTACGCCTAGAGAGGTGTAATGTGAGAACCCAAGAAATCAGACCTCATTATCTATCAGTAAAGCTTATTTTAGGATTTAAATCTTAGTGATCATTCCAGTAGAGCGTCGTGCAAAAATTCATCGCTTGCATCGTTAGACCAGTAAATCATGGTCTAGTTTGATTTCAAAATTTCAATTTGTATCCAAGCATAGTATAAGGTATTTACATTTTCTACCTAGTATTGCCTTTCAGTAGGTTATACCAACAAATGTTCTCCTGTGTCCTTGGACTTCAGGCCAAGCACAGTCGAAGCATCCCCCCTGCTCAAGAGTCTGCCTTCCCCTCTGTTCTTCTTGGACGCCTCACAAGCAGCACAGCAATTCCAGAACCTTCCCGAGCTCATTCATCTCCCCTGAACCAGCCTCACAGTGGCAGCAGCAACCCATTCACCTCCCCTTTCCCCCTCAGAGCAGCAGCATCCAGTCCATCCCCCATTCCCCCTTCTGCTCCTTCTCAGCCGCAGCGCTGGAGCAAAGCAGAGGGAGCCCGAAGAGCGCAGCAAGAGCAGAGGCGACATCGGCGCCATCTCGACCTTGAACCGTCCACCTCCCTCAAGGCCGGCAGCACCAACCTTCTTCTCCTCAGCTCCTGCAGCAAACCACACCGATCCACCTCATCACCACAGGTAGTCCAGGTTTTGCCCTCCCCTTCGACCCCCATTTGTGCATTCATCAGCCCAATCAATCACAGAGCAGTAGGGAGGGGTTAGAGAGGATCTGGGTAAGTCTCACCGGTAGCAACCAAAGCCATCCACCTCCAGTTCATCTCCATCTCCGGCAACCTCCATCCCCAGATCGGCCATCTTTTCACCTGCATCCCTAGTCAGTAGTGAGCTTTAGGTTTTCCTTGCTTCGGTGGGTGGGAATAGGGGGTAGCATTGTGGATCTTGGAGGGAGAAGGCGGCGGATCTAGTCCGGGCCGGAGAGCATCGGGCGGCAGTCTGGGTCGGGAACAACCCAAGGCTCGGGGCGGCGGCGCTTAGTCGCTTGAAGTGGCTGGTGGGCGCAGAAGAGCGGCAGCAATACTGGAGCCGGAGGAGGCCTGAGTCGGCCGGGAGCGGCGACCGGCCGAGAGGCGCATGTGGCGCTGGCCTTGGCCGCGCCGGGCAAAGGAGCCTTGATGAACTGGCGAACTGAGCCGAGCGAATGAGCGAGCCGAGGAGCCGACCGACGGGAGTGGAGGCGGCGGATGAGGATCCGAGAGAGAGTGAGAGCGACGAGATAGTGGGGAGGGATTAGAGAGAGGGGCGTGGGGGGGAGCTGTGTCGGCAGGAGGCGGAGGCGGCGGTGTTAAGTAGTTAGGTTAGGGTTTGGATTAGCCGGTAGTTTAGGTAGTTAGTTAGGTATTTAGGTTAGTTAATAATTAGGGTTTAGGATTTTGGTTTTGGCTCGTGTTATTTCTTTTAGTAACTTGTTTGTGTGTAGGGTAGTGTGGGTAGTCGTCAGCGCTCAGTTTTGTTTTTGTAAGTGCAGTGAGGGTAAGCTAGAGTGGCCGTGCTTGTAGGGTGATAGAACGTAAGCTAGGCAGTCGCGGCGGTAGAGCGAGTTAACCCTAGGACGATTCTAGTGGCAGAGTGCTAACTGGGTAAGGTTCGGGAAAATATTTGTAAAATAAATTTGGCTAACCAATCGGAGTCTCATTAGCAGTTTATTCGCATAATAGCACATAAAATCACTAAGTATTTATCTTTATATTATTTGTATTGCCGTAATGCTTCAGAGGGCGAACTCCAGCCGATCGGTGTATCTGATCAGGGTCGCGTCGATACCGACTTCTTCTACATCTACGAAGGCAAGCGATCCTCTTGAACATCAATATAGTTATTTTAAATGTAAACCATATATTGTTGTATTATATGTATTGCATCAAAATTTATTTCCCAAAAACTCAAATCAATGATTGAGATGATTATGAAAGAGATAAGAAAGATGAAAGGAAATGTGTTAGTATTATGATATGACTGGTAAAGGGGGCTCAGGGTAGGGGAAGAAAAAGAGAAAAAGATGATGATGATGAGGTAAGAGGTGAGACCACTTTACATATGGTTATAACATAAGGACCAACAAAACTCTTGCTCGGTCAGGAGCCGTAATTCAGTGCCAACCATTTTCCCGTTTCGACGGGCAGAAAATGTTACCTTGTTACGTAGTTATGAGGGGGAGTGTTGGGTGAAGGGAAATCCGGCCCAACCAACATTACCAGAACTCGGTGTGAAGATTAGTTCGGCACCGACGGAACGTAATGGGTGGAGAAATTAACCACATAACCTGGAAAACGTCTATATTCTGATCTCGAAACCGTATCAAAGGAAATGTGGTGGACCCAGTTCATAAGAGAGCTCATAATAGCTATGTGTAAAGTGGTACAAGCCTGCGCAGTGCTATACAAATTATGAATTCATGCCAGTCTCCTGGATTGGAGTCTACAGGAACCACTGGGGGTCTATCTTCTCTCCGAGTGACCAGTAGTGTTTTCAGTATTAAAATTTGCCACTACTATTTTAATGATTTATTTTCAGAATGATATGATATAGAAATTGTGATGAGAATCAGGGATGATGTCATACCATGAAATCTTTGCTACTAATGCTTGCTGAGTACTTTGTACTCAACCTTGCTAGTATCTTCCTTTGTAGATCCTAGTCCGACCGAGAGCTATCCCGAGTGGGACGAGGGACGTGCAGGTGCAGATGAGGCCGCGAGAGATGTGGACCCTTTCCACGAGGAGCAGGGTGAGATGGATGCCCTATTCGACCCTTGGGACGTCTAGAGGGCCGAGTAGGCTTGGCAGGCAAGGGAGTGACTTGGTCCCATTTTGCTCTTGTATATGGTTATGTATTAAGTAAGACTTTAGCCTTACGTGGCTGACTGTTGTAATAAAGAACAGTTTCTATCCTATTGTTCTGCTGCGTTACTCTGATAATGGCTTATTATTCGTCGGAGCGGTGTTCTACCGGGCAGACGAATAATAATCTGTATGCCTAAGTGTGATTACCCCTGGGGTAATGACACGGGGCGTCACATGTAAGGACTCTGAAGCCCTTATAGATATAGGAGGACATTTTCAAGGATATAATTGAATCTCTTATACCCTACGTGTAACACTATATATAACATATTTCCTCCATGTGGTTAAGAGAAGACATTTTGAGAATAAAGACACATATTTAATACACCTTAATGTTGTTTTCCCATCTCTCAAGACCTTCGGGGCTTCCCCTTCACATCTTTATTGTCTAGTTTGTGGCTAGGACACACTGAACAGATTATGCTTACTCAAAACATGTGAGTTAGACCCCTGATTCTGTGATTCATTGTTCTATGTCCTTTAATAACGCAATCAACAACCATTTTTTAGTCCTTCACATGTGGTCAAAGTACCTAAAAAGACCTATTTGAGTCCACATACCGTCTGTAACCATCTTGTGTTCTTTTTCCAATCAAAGCAAGGGACCCTGAAAGCTAGTGTCTGGTGAAACTTGCACCACAAACATGGCATTACAGCCATCTCTGCATACATGGCATTACTGAGCCAGAGAAGAACATTGTATTAGCATTCGCAAAGCTGCAGACAATTGTCCCATGCAGGGGTGGAACCAACTGAGGTCTTGGGGTGTAATGTACATCGATTTTATTTTACTTTATTAAAACTCTTGTATATATATGTATGTACACCGTAACATAAGATCAGAAACTTCATACACATGTGATGATATGTATGAAAACATCTTATTATTTTCCTTATAGATCCGCAGACACTAAGGGGAAGCTATCATCTTTTTATTGTGAAGCTTGGCACCTCCAGGACGCAGGGGTCAGATTTTGACTAGATTAGATCACAGTGACCTGTGCCCTTTATAAGTACTGTATAAAGGGCAAATGACAGAAAATGGCACGATCTGCCATGCTAATGCTATTTGTATACACGCTGTATACAAGTACTGTATATGCATGCACTAGCGTACAAGCATCAGCCTACTTTTCTTTTACTTCTAACCTGTGTTGACTTTAGGAGGCGTGGACTTGTGGTGACCGTGGGATTCTCAAAAGGAGAAGACCGTGGCGTCGAGACTGAGCTCGGACGCTAGGATGCAGCAAGTCAAAAAGGGCCTTAAAAATTAGAATGCGTGCGTACGCCGATGCATGCACGCTTGATGATCGCCACCTGAAATCTATTGGCGCAATTCCCTCCAGAGTTCCAAGTTCCAACTGCTCGCTACTGCCTCCTCTTGCAGGAATTTCATGTAAAAAAATACCAAATCATTATAATAAATTCCTAAACAAACGGTGAGACCATGTGAAAATCACCACATGACGTGTGATGAGTATTTGACTTTGTTGTGGATGTGTTGTCAAAGTTCGAGTTTAGTTTCAAAGGTTTACAATTATAGAGCTCATTATAATAAATTCCTAAACAAACGGTGAGACCACGTGAAAATCACCACATAACGTGTGATGAGTATTTGACTTTGTTGCGGATGTGTTGTCAAAGTTCGAGTTTAGTTTCAAAGGTTTACAATTATAGAGCTGCTGTCGTACCGCCGGCCACGGCCGATCAAACCGGGCAGAAGCCTAACTTCGCTAAAACAAAGATTTCCCAAACACCTCAACACCGGCATCAATTATGATAATCTAACCATGATCTCCACACAAACCCTGCATTTCAAACAGGAAATAATATGGAAAGACACCCCAATAGAGTTAATTACCGTTTCAGTCATCATTTGTGTGACCGTGTTTACCTCGGAAGAAATGGGAAAAGGCAGGACAACAGATCACAGAGCAACAGATAGACCACCCCTGTTATGTTCCAAATTCAGGCAACTCAATACATACATTGGTCATAGCAAACAATGTTCCAACCTAAAAATACGATGGTCAAAGCGATACAACGGCTAATTCTAGCCGCAACACCATGGGGGTCCCAAACACTTGCGACCCAAATTCGGGTGCCAGACAAGATCAAGAGGGGACACAGTTTCAACAAAATGGTACAGCCTTTTATTGTCCATCCAGCACGAATGCTGAAACAAATCATAAATGTTTACTGAAAAAAAAACCTATAGAGAAATTATACATCTACATCGAAGCTTGTAATACCAAGCCTTTGCATCCAACACAACACAGCAGTTGCAGCATTGCCTTCATTCACATGTCATATATTTAGTAGATACAGTATCCGACATTGGATAGGAAAAAATAACAGTGTTGAAAACTATACCCCGGAAAAGAAATCATACATAAAGAAAGACCAGGTGAGCAAAATCGAAATGCCCAACCTGTTTCTCAACCCATCGCTCGTAATCCACAGCACAGTATAATCTCACCTGTACCCACCACCGTATGGCTGCTGCCCACCGTATCCAGTACTCATTGGATTGTATCCACCAGGCATTCCACCTGGACCCATCCCCATAGGAGGCCGCATCGGCATCGGTTGTTGGTTCATCCCCATCCCCATTCCCATCGGTTGTTGGTTCATCACCATCCCCATTCCCATCGGTTGTTGGCTCACCCCCATCCCCATCTGCTGCTGGTTCATTCCCATCCCCATGCCCATTGGCCGGTTCATTCCCATTCCGACACCGTAACCAGCACCCATACCCATACCAACACCCCTGCCTGCACCCATCGGGTTGGAAGGAGGTGCCATGGCACTCGCACCAGCTTGACCAATGCCAGAACCAGCTCCCATGGCTTTACCCATGGTGACTGTAGATACCACAGGTGCTTGAGAGGGTTTCCTTTCTTGCCTTTTCTCCTTGCGATTAATTGAATCAAAGTCAACTCCAATATCAGCATGTGGATTGGTTTTTCCTGTAAAACACACATACATAGGTCGGATCACACAAAGGTAAATGTTGGCATTGCACAAAAAGACAACCAAAGACAAGCCACTTACGTCCAGAAATGTTCAGATTGACTAGACCCCGGCTCAATGTATCAGCCCAAACTGTAGATTTGGGCTCGAATTTTTTCGCTGGCTCAGTCTGACTAACTTGCAAAGCTGAAATGATTGTTTCTGGGGGAGCTGATGAACTTGACTGCAATGGAAAGTTCGCACCAGAAGGCATTGAGTTTGGCGCAGCAAGAGGCTGAGATCCCCCGTGAGAAATTGCCTGTGTAGCTGGTGTGGCAGTTTGTGGGAGGAAGCTTGGCTGAGATGGCTGTAGATTTGCTGGAGTTGCAAGTTGAGAAGTCTGTAAAGGAATGTTCGATGGTGCTCCATTCTGTGATGGAACCCCAGGCAGGCTATCAATGCTGGGACCTGAAGATGGTTGCATAAAAAAGTTTGACTGGCCTGATGGTAGATAGGGTGCTGCAGGTTGAGGCACCTGCGAAGGAGCAAATGATGTAGCAACAGCCTGAGGAAATGGAGATGGGTTGGTGCCTGCAGGATGAGATGCTTGCGAATAAGCAAACACGGGAGCAGCCTGAGGAGCATGTGGATTGGGTGCCACTGCTTGAGGTGTTTGAGAAGGAGCAAATGTTGCAGGAGCGACGTGAGTAACAGGCAACAGGCCAGCAACTGCAGGCTGAGGTGTCTGGGAGGGAGCATAACTTGGAACTGCCTGTTGGGGAAGTGCAGATGGATTTGCAGGTGATACCTCTGAAGGCAAGGAGGTGGTGTTTGAAAAAATATCATTATGTCCGGGTGCAACATTTGATGCAAAAGTGAGATCACCAAGAGTATCTCCAAAACCAAAGCTTGCAGCTGAAGCAGGCTGGAAAGGGTTTGCATCTGCACCAGGTCCGGAGGCCTGAAAAGAACTAGCAGGTGCAGCATTTGTCTGATAAACCGAAGGGATATCTTCATGAACCGCCTTGAAAGGAGTAGGATCCCCAAAAGGATTTGTAGCATCAATCGACTGCACAGTTAAAAGCCAAAAGGATAAGCTGAACGAATCCGTAGATTTAGCTATTATGACTAGATAGAGTAAAAGAGAACACAACAGCCATTCAATCACCAAAATAAGTTACTTGATGTTGAATTCAAAGCATATCTACTGACTGAAATTCTGCTATCATTACTACTGATGCTTCAAGGCTAAATACAGTTCAAAATAACAACACCAACAAGGTTTTGTCATTTATAGTGCTTAGCTGATCCAATTTGTCAAACTGCACAAAATTAAAGGACTATTTACAATGTTTTCAGTAGTACAGATACAAGTCGATTTAAGAAACCGTGCAGTGTAAAATCGCATCACAACCCCTATTAGAACAAATCGCTAATATAACGTGAATGGCTGCAAGTTCTGCAGATGCATACCTCGCTGACTCCAGTAGAAGCTGGTGGCATGCCCAAAGAACTATTCGTTTCAAAGCCTGAATTTGCTGGTGGCTCAACATTTGGGGTGGTAGTTGGCTGAGGCACAGATACCAAAGCCAATGAACTAATAGGATCTGATCCAAATAAATCCATCTCCAAACTATTCATTGCTGGTGACGGGTTCACTGGAGGTGAAGCATCTGAAAAGGAACAAATCAGCAAAAGAAAAACATTAGTACTTATTTACCACCAAGAGATACTGAGAACAACATGCCAAGTTAGGCACCATTAATCCATACATTTTTTCTGGTATATAAACAAACTATTCATACAGATGCCTTCCATTACTTTGCTTTACTCATGCAATGTATTGACAGCCAAAAAAGAACAAACTATACCTGGTACTGATCCACGTGGATCAAACGCATCAAAACCATTAGGTTCAGCATTAGCAGGTGGTGGTGCAGGTACATCTTCCATACCATTATCATGAACACCATTCACCTGTCCTGGGGGGACACTTGTTCTAGGAGTGAAAGGAGAAGACAGCTTTGGTGCAGCAGCTGGCACACTTCCTCCATTACTGAAATTGATAGTTGATTCAGAGGCCATTGTGCTTCTATAAAGTAAGCATTTTTAATAGAAAACTGACCTTTCATCATGAAGATTGTCCTGGGCATCTCTTGTGACATCTTCATAGCGCGGTGGTGAGGCAATCTGCTGGTCAGAAGGCTTGCGCTCTATAGGTCTGTCAAAGCAGGTGATAAAACTTAGACAGCTTGCTCCAATAAGACAAGCTAAAATGTTTGAACTTGACGATTCTCCATTATTTTACCTCTCATCCTGAGTGGGTCCATCAACATTGCTGCCACGGCCACTGCAATGGAAGCAGAAGGATATTAGGGTCCACAAAGAGCCATAAAAAATAAACAGGGCCATATTAGTGATCTAAAGAAATTGAAATATATCTTGTACATTATTTACTGACAGTACTATGAACAGCATGCAAGAATTTTAAGTCAAAACAAGCAATGAAACAGACCGGGATGAATAAACCTCTTCATCGCCGTATGAATCCCTCTCTCGTCCATAGCTCCTGCGACCCAATCCTTCAGCATATTCATGGTTGCTATGACTTCCTCTGTATTCATCTTCTCTATATTGATCTCTCCCATAGCGTTCATTAGAATCCCTAGAATAACGATCTCCTTCCCGATTGGGTGTATCTCCAGCACCACCATATCTGTCATCATCCCTATATCCGTATTCTCTTTCCCTCCCAGAGCCATTTCTGTAATCGTATCTACTGCCATAGCTGCCTTCATAGCGATCATTGTCATAGCCGCCACCATATCCACCTGGGCCCCTGTGTGTCCCACCAGTGGCAGATGCACTGCGATACCTACAGATAAACAGAGAAAGGGGAATATACATGTCCATCAAACACTATGCGCCGACCATATACCTGAAGCAAACATAACATAAGGTTAAGAGTACACTCACTTGTCCCTGGTAGCTAGTGCTTTCTGCCTAACTTCCTGTATTCTTTCTTTATCATTTACTAAACTAACGAGGCTCTGGGATTTCCGTCGTACATTGCCACCTTGATCTCTCCCACTAGAATCAATATACTGGAAATCAGCTAGTGCCTGCAATTTTAATCATAGTGTCAGAGCATCAAACAAGTACAATACAGAAATCTACGATGTTTACACAAAACTTGAAGCAGGTATTACGTTAAGCATATGATACAGAACGAGGATCGATAGCATTACCGATATCTGATAAGCATGCTCCCTTATGTCATCAATAACTCGCTCGGTACCATGCGCTACCAGGTAATCCAGAACAATCAATCCCTACATCTCAGCAAAATATAGCATCAGACTCAACTGTTCAACATATTTTGTCATTATTTGCACTCTCCATCCATATTTGCCGAGAAAACCAGAGGTTGAGGAAAAAACAAAAATATTCAAACCACACCTTGTAAACATGCCGCCAATTTTTACCGGTGTCATTGATCCTCTTCCACACAACATTCATGATCATCTGATACTCATGACTGCAAACACGCAAAGCACATTATCACCGGGGAAATTGGGTTTTGTTTGGTGAAAAGCCAATCAAATAACAAAATCCCTAAAACCATACTGGTTATGTGTTGCTTGGCCAATGTCTGCCAGGAGTGATCCATGTGGGCCCCACGGCTCGTTGCTTGTGGCATCAAGAATCTGTTTCGGGCCATCGCGCGAAATGGAATAAGAAGAGCAGTCCCATGTTAAGAATATGATTCACAACAATTAAAAGTAAGAGCCATACAGCATGGTTAGCACATGCTTTTGCATGAGAAGGCGCCAGAGATCTGACCTTTTGTTCTATACCAGGCACCTTGAGGACCTTTTTATTCACCTCTCTTTTTCTGCAAAAAAATAAAAATAAAGACCAGAACAAATTAAATTACGACGTCGATCTACTATACGAACAAAGCTCGAATTGCACGAGATTGATAACATGATGGCATGGAAATCACGTACAAGTCCCGGACCGTTTGGCCGAATGCTTTCTTCATGGCGCCCTTTCGAATCTAGCTTCTTGTACCCAGCTCTCTCCTCCTCCTCGGTAGGAGACCTGTACAATTCATTCGTAAGATCCAAACAAGCATCCATCACTAACATTTCGATTCCGGTTCCGAAATGAAGCATGGGAAAGCATCACGTCCCAGCGCCCCGAAAAGGAAGCTCAAAACAAACAATCCGAACAAGCAGAGCACAGGAATCCGGCACGAGAAGCGGGCGCAACTCCACCAACCAACCAAAAAAAGGCAGATCTACGCGAACCGCGTCGGTGGCAAATTCACAACAGCGCCCACACAGCACGCCCCAGATCTAGCAGCGCCGACAACCTCCGATCCCCGGAGAGATCTAGCGCGCCCCAGCCATTCCCCACCCAACCCCAAACCCAGCCAAAAGTGCGGAGCAGCAAGCGCGGATCTGGCGGCACGGCGGGGGTGAGAAACAGCAGCAGCGGCAGGAACTCGAAACGAACCTGAGGAGACAGGACGAGCAGCGAGATCGGGACGGCGGCCGACGCTGCGAGGCCAGAGTCCAAGGGGATTCCACGGTAGGAGAGGAGAGGAGGCGAGGCGAGGCGGTCAGGTCAGGCTCGGGTCACCCGCCTCCTTCGCGTTCCTCTCCTTTCTCCCTGAGTTGTCGCTCGCTCGCTGCCTGCTAGGAAAGATAAGTTGGAGGGGAGAGAGAAGAGAAGGTACGCGCATAATAATTTGTTTTCTTTTTCGCTTGGGTCTGGTGCTTCATCTAATAATTAACGTGTTAACGACGCGGGATTAGTCGCTCGCGCAACGTAAAGAAAATCTACCAACTCCGGTTAAGTTTTAGAACATTGAAATTTTCGGAATCTTTTAAATAAATATATTATTTATATAAAAATTATATATGTAGAGCCATCTCAAAAAATATTTTCATAATATAAAAAGTTTTATTGGATTTTATAAATATATTATACGGTAATTAGTTATTAAAATTGTATTTTAGAGATCGTATTAATGTTAAAAATAATTTGTTTTTGTGAGGAGGAGGAAGTACTAATTAACGGGTCAACTAAGGAAGGGCTGGGATTGGGGCAAGTGAAAGGACAGGCAGGAATGGAAACTGAAACAGGGGTTTTTTTTACTCTTTTAATCGGGATTATTATACTTTTTGTCCCGTGATTGCTTTGCTTTAATTACTAGTAGTTTTCTAGATGATGAGGGGTTGTAGTTACTTATTCCTGGCTGGATTGGCTGGCTGGTGGTGGGCCCGCCCTGGAATAAAGCCCGCGTTTCGCGACGGTGTCAACTGTCAAGCCCTCGTTTCTTCTAGAGAAAACTCGTACCATTTCGATTCCCTTTGAGGCTCAAAGGATCTTCTGTAACTCTCGGACTTTTCCGGAGGAGGGATCCTCTGTGTTTTTGCGTTGGAGGCTTAAATGCATAGGATGAATAGTCCTATGCATTTGAAGTGTTTCTCCGATTAAAATATAATGGTTCATATCAATACTACAGTGTGCATACTACACTACAAACTATTTCTGACATTGAAATCTATTATTGTGTTACAGTGCCAAATGTTACGTTACCATTCAATCATCGTTGTAGCAGACTCATATTACCATGTACACAATATCCCTTATCAGATTGCAGACAATCCGGAGCCTTATTGAAAAGGCCTTATCAGATTGTAGACAATCCGGAGCCTTATTGAAAAGGCATGGGTACATGAGTTTTTGGAGAAAAAAATAACATGGTTGACATGCGAAATAACAAATCTATCCCTTGCCACACATCAAAAGCAAAATGGCAACTTGTTTGTGCTCCAGATGACCAAATTTGTCATTCGAGTGACACATGGCCTCGTTTGGCTCTCAGGGGCACAGATTCCCCTTGTCGGTCCCATAAGAGCGCGAAAATACCTTATCCAACCCATAAGGGCACGGATTCCCCCTCCTCTAGAAAAGCCTCAGAGTTGTAGTAATTTTTAAATATAGAAAATATACTCCAAAAGCTATGAACATTTTTGTGAAGGCTCCTGATATAGTGTATTTGTTTGTGTAATTTTTATTTCATAATTTCATTTGTTCTGTATTTTTCTCGACAATTACTTTAAGACTATTGTTTGTATGCAAATGAAATAATCAATTTTACAAAAATTTCGAAAACACGCTCAAAATACCTTCTACATTTATTCTCGATATAATTATCCTAAGTTTACATTTCTTTTGAAATTTTCTAACCACTAGGAGCCGGATTTGCCTCGCCCTAACACTTGTGGCCCCTAGGGGTGCGGTACCCCTCACCCTTTGTTTTTATATATTTTTTAAAATTAAAATCTTGCTTTCAGCGTCTCCGGATTCTCGCTAAAACATGAAAAATATTGTTTGATATGATTTCGTCACATGTGATAATACCCCCTTCCCCGACAATAAAATTTTGATCTGATCAACAGGGCGGGCTAGGCGGCCGACCACGTAAAAAAATTGTGGAATGAAATTTTTTGTACATATGATAATATTTATTTCTTTTTTTAACCTCTGTAACAAAGATAAAAGCCGCATCGAAATGTTGTTGTAAAGTCGGAGTATGATTTCCTCTACGTCTCGGTAGACTTCGGGTACCACTACTATTTTCCTTTGTATTATCTATGGTTTTTTGTTTTGTCTGATCTGATCACCCCATTTGTGGACTTTTGCTACCCACGTCCAAGCGCAAGGTAAAAATAAGAAGAGGGGAAGACTAGGCCATAGGGTCACGGACAGAGTTTTTGGCTAAAATAACCCCCCGCCCCCCTCCAAGGAAAAAAAATGACAATTAATTCAGACTAGTTATGGTTTATTGATTACAATCATTTTAATTAAGCCAATAATTATGGCTTCTTAATTAAGGCTAGCTAATTATGACTAAATAATTAATAGTATTTAATGTAGCTTAATTAATTACGGTTAAAATTTTAGGACAAATAAATTACGACTAGTTTATTATGACCAATTAACTACCACTACATAGTTAGGATTAACTAAAGTGGTCATATTTAATTAGTCATAATTAATTAGGACTAATTAATTATGACTATTTTAGCTCATACTAACTAAAAATGACTTTATAATTAATCGACTAATTAATTAATATTATTTAATAAAGTCTGATTAATTATGATTAGATTATTATGTTAATTAAATACAACTATTTTAGTTACAAATTTTAGTTACGACTAACTAACTACGAGTGAAAATTACGACTAATTAGGATCAATTTAATAATAATAAATTTAATTAACCCTATGCATTCCTCCTGATTTTTTCGGCTCATGGATGATTAGAGTCAAGTAGATATGAGAAAATTATGGCACGATTCTCCCTCTTTACGCTTGGAATATTTTATGACACCACTCAAAGATTTGTCCACTGGTAAGATCACAGACTTCTTCCTATTCTAAGCTTGGTAAATAGGATCATTAACCATACCATATTACCAAAAAGCGGGAATATGATGCAATTAGAGGGCATGTTTGGAATATATTGGAATGCATCATGCATGGAAGGAAGTTTGATGTTGTGGATGTTATCATAAGAGATAGCGAGGGAACAAAGAATGATCGAGTCAAGCGGATAAACTTTGCACCTTACATTATGGCTTTGATCATTAGACAAGCCGATTATAATGGAGCTTTACCTTCAAACACATAAAGCCTATAAACCAAGAGAAGGTCCTCCAATCCACGCTAATCTTAGCGGTGTTCAGTGAGAAGTACACAGTGCAGACTCCTGCTTTGCTTTATTTCTGCTTCCTCCTCCACAAGTATAGCCACTATGGATCAGTTATGCCAATACTCCTGATGATCCTTGCCTCCTCTGTTGATCCTCATAAAGATCCTCCTGCGGAGTGACCTTTGGCCCTTGATGACAAGGGGGAGAGAAAGTGTGTTTGAGAGAAAGCTAGTCTTATCTATTATGATATTGTTGTGTCTTTTTTGACTATGGCTTGTAATGAACTTGATGCTTATGATAATATCTTGTGGTATTGTATATTTTTGTTGTACTTGGATCTTTGATTAATGATGAATGACTATGTGATGTGAATGCTCTATCTTTATTGTCATTTGTTCTATTCCAAGTAACAATGTTCTCTGTAAAACTCATAATATTTCACGAAAATCCAAACATGTGCTTTACATTATCTTCTACTCAATATGCACATGTTAAGGAACTTTAGCTTTCAAACCAACTCTCTCACAACTTTATTGTGTTGTCATCAATTACCAAAAGGGGAGATTGAAAGCATCTAGGCCCCTAAAATTGTATTTTGGTAATTAATGACATTATGTGAATATGGGACTAACATGTTTGTTGAAGTGTTTACAAGGCATAGTCCCAAAATGACAAAATGTATCCAAGGAGTCGCATGTCAAAGAATTGAAAAGATGGGGTTTAGGTATAAATAGACTAGGACCCTTTTGATTTTCTGGGTCTTGGAGTATGGAGGAAGGCGGATTTTAGGATAAATGTCGTACTATTAAGGGGAGCTTGTCTAGTAGCTTGAAAGCATCTCATTATGCCTTTGGATCAACTTAGGATCATGCATGTTCTTTTGGTTTGGTTTAAAAGAAAATCATTTCTCGAACACAATCTGGACGTTCGCTTGGTTGTATGAGCGGAAGTTCAAATTCATCGAATCTCGAAAAGCTGCGGTTGAATTTTTCCAGAGCAGCCTCTTGGGACTTAGCCGATTTTCAAGTCGGAAGTTCAGCGATGAAATGAGCGGAAGTTCGATTAATGAACTGCTCGAAATATCTGCGCGGTTGAATTTTTCAGAGCATCCTTTTGGACTTAGCCAAATTTCAGCGCGGAAGTTCCGCAATGAAATGGCGGAGATTCGATTACAAGCCTTGAGTACTCCTCTCACTCCTCATTTACTCTCTTTGCACACATTTGTGAGGAAGTGAGCAAAAACAAGAGCATTGCATTCTTAGTTGATCCATTGGCTCTTGATTGTCGTCAAGTGAAGTTCAAGTTCTATTCTCTTGGTGCTTGTCGGCACCTAGGCGACTTAGCGAAGGTTGCTCGGTGATCTCTTCAAAGAAGCTTGTGAAGAGACGTTCTTGGGTTTGCCAGATTGGTCGGTGTTCACCAACTCAGGAGGAGGAAGAACAACCAAGTGATCGAGGGTGGCAATTTGTGGAGGCGGCTTGAGTGGTCAAGCTTCCTCCTCAGTGGACTAGTGAAGATCGACAAATCTTCGATACCACAGGAAAAATTTTAGCTCATAGATTGTGTTAAATATCTTTGATTAGAGTATCGCTAATTTGATAATTTGATTAAGAAAATTTAGAAACCTCCTATTCACCCCCTCTAGTCGGTTATCCTTGATCCTACAATGGTAAGCTCACTCATGACAAGTGTTGTCATTGATGGTAGTGATTTTCATCCCCAGCACCTTCACATCTAAAGCACCTAGAATCTGGCGTGCATTTTCGATTTCGAGAAATACAAGATCAAGCGGGAGATCATGAAGAATTTTAGAAAATCTCCCACAAACTCATCTAAAGATTTACAGGTCTTTGCTCGATCTTGGAGTATGCTTTCTTAGTGGTTGTCTCACTTCTCGCTTGATCGCGATGGATGATAATCAAGTGTAATTGAAGCAGACAAGTGAGCAACAGCTCAAACTTACTAAGGCCTTGAATCAAGAAATTAGCTATGTTGTTGTTCTCACATGGGTGATCATCTGTGGCGACATAAGGGTTTTTCACCTTAAGCCAACGTGCCCTTGAGCCTCGATGTAGGCACATATCCTCACGATATCACTAATAATTACGACTTCCTTAAATACAACTAACTAATTTACAAAGTAAAATGAGACTAATTAAATAAGACTAACTAATTACAACTATTTGGTACATGTGATAATATATTTTTGGAATGAAATTAGGTTATTTCATCTGAAAAAATATTATTTGATACGATTTCGTCATATCACATGTCATGTATACCCCCTCCCCCAACAACAAAAGTTTAACATGATCAGTAAGGGCGGGCCAGGCGGCCGACTACGTAAAAAAATTATCGAACGATTTTTTTGGTACATGTGATAATATTTACTTTTTTATCTCTATAAAAAGATTAAAAAATGTATCTGAATATTGTCGTGAAGTCGGAGTACGATTTCCTCTATGTCCCGGACGATTTTGGGTACCAATACTATTTTCGTTCGTGCTCCGAGTAGTACTAATCGTAATGTTACTTTTACTATTTGTGATTTTTTTGTTTTGTCTGATCTGATCACTCGATTTGTAACATCCAAAAATTGTAAATTTTGGATAATTATACTGAGAATAAATGTGGAAAGCATATTGAGTACGTTTTTGGGATTTTCCTCGAATTGTTTATTTCATTTGCATACAAATAGTAGCCTTAAAGGAATATTCGAGAAAAATACAAAATAGATAATAAAAAATAAAAAAATACACAAACAAGTACACTATGTCATCAGCATTTAAAAAAATTCATGATTTTTTTTAGCTCATTTGCTATATTAAGAAATTTATGCAACTTTCAGTCTTTTCTGAATGAGGTATTTCCGCGTCTTTTGGAGTCAGATGAGTCATTTCCGCACCCCTATGGGCAAGATGGGGGAATCTCTACCCATAGATCACGTATCGTCCGCACGGAAAATTCGATCCTCTGGGCGACACAGACACGCCAAGAACCGGTAGCTCTCTTTTCCCCTCCTTTCCCATAAAGCATCTATATTCTGTTTTGAAAATCGAAGAATAAATCATGATATACAAAACTATCAAAGGTAAAGTTACATGATGAGTGTCGAGTGCACGGTTAGTTCTGGGACTACAGCCTACCGGTTGAAGCACAAGCTTCGGTATTAATAGTGATGTTTCTATGGATTTTTTTCCGTTTTTGTGTCGTAGTCACACCTCATTTAGCTTCTTACTAGCAACTATTAGTTAGTACTAGTAACTAGTAACGAGATGGTTCCTTGAAACATGTTAAAAGTAAACAAAGTGGTGAAGCGGAAGAGTAAAAATTGCCCAGCCACAGAATCGCCAAAACTGATTTGTTGCTTTCTCTCCTGAGCGAGAGATGGAAACGACGGGGCAGCAGAAGCCGCCGATGCGAGGTGCCAACCGACAGGTGGCCTCACGGGTCATTGCTGGCAAGCCCACAATGGCAAACCATAGATCTACTCCTGTGCTGTGAACACACACACACCTGGCGATGAATATTCTAAATAGTCTTTGAATGTACCCTTGATCGGTTGTAGGTGATTGAATGATCTTAGTTAACAAAGCTATTTATCTGAAATAGTTATTATGGATAATAATATTCTAAATAGTATTTGAATGCACCCTTGGTCGGTTATACCTACAACGACCAAATTGAATTACGACCACCCTATAGTCGATAAATCCGTAGGCTTTATTGCAGAGGGATCATGTACACTATACTAGGCTACATGTGTGTGCATATGTCTCTGGCATAACCGCACATACTTCTTATTGTTTCTGGCAATAACCGTTTGGGGAACATGCAAGAAGGATGGCCCACTAACGTATTCAACATGCGTAATCAAACAACCCATCAAGACGCCTTCTAACACACAACAACTGTCACACTTTTAAACACTTTTATACGGTGCTGGCAGACAGAGAGAGGGGAGAGGGAAGAATAGCATAAGCCGTTAGATTTAGTTTCAGTGGTTTGTTGTGCTTTATAATCTTATTTAATACAAGAACACAGAAGTATGGTTGTTATTTTTTGGAAAAATGTATGAACCTATCTAAAAAACCCTCCGTCTATTCTTGCATAATCTTAAGAACCATGTTCTAGCATTTATTCTGTAAGATCGATAGTAATTCATCGACAACATCGAGCAACAGGAGGTTGGCCTCGAACGGGATCTGTCTGTTGGTTCTACTTCCCTTTTCTTCTCTTGGAATTTGGAAGTGGTCTCAACTCTCAACCACCACCAGTAGCAACTAGCATTTTTTTTTCTCTAGTTCTTACTTTCATTGTGTTCCATCAGTTGTGCATGTGCAGCGACACAGACGCCATGATTAAAGATAGATCCAGCTTATTAGTGACTCCCTGGCATTAGTGGTGTGGTGTAGTCGGGTACGTGGCTCGTTTTTATGTCCTCTTTCTTAATACAGGAATATGATTGTTATTTTTTTCAGAGAATGTCTGAACCTATCTAAAAAATCCATCGCCCATTCTTGCATAACACTAAGAACCATGTTGTTAGACCATGTGGACTGGTCGTAAATTTTGCGATGATGAATAATTGACTTTTAGGTTGTATTAAAATTTGTGTTTGTGAAAATTTCAGTTGTTGGAATATTCAGTTTGTGTGTTCTGATCATGCCTTGTATCGGGTAATCCAAATGGTGATACTCGATGACCCTTTTCGACTGCACTCACAGTACTGCAGCTCTTGAGAAACTGTAGCTCCAAGTGCTGAGTGATAGAGTTTTGAGTATTGTAGCTTCGAGTGCCGAGTGATAGAGTTCAGAGTATTGTAGCTCCGAGTACCGAGTGGTGGAGCTCCGAGTATCGAGTAATGTACTCAGTCGTGAGTCGAGGTGTGTGCCGAAGTACGAAGGACAGTCGGGGTCGCATGGTCGAAAGCTACAGTACATGGTCGATGGTTGGAAACTATAGTGGCTGGTAGATGGTCGAATCTACAGTACATAGTTGATGGTCGAACCTACAGTGTATGGTCTAATGTCGAAAGCTACAGTGTAGGGTCGATGATCGGAAGCTACAGTGTCATGTTTATTAATAGATGAGAGTGTGATATGCGTGTGTGAACTAATATTGGTCAAGTTGGAGAACTTATGCCGGAAAAAATGTTATTTGATCTATGCATGTGCAGGTTCGACGTGGAGATGATCATGGTTGATGACGAGGAGGACCGGAACTAGGATGGAGAAATACAAGGTTCAGAGTCGAAGATGTTACAAGGTGGTCGGGCTTATGCTGGTGCACGTGGAGATCAAAGGTGGATGCATGATGCGTGGAGAAGCCACAAGAGGTGCAGTCCTGGAGGCTTTGACGCGTGAGGGTTTATGGAAAGTGTATATAACCGAAAGGTTTAGAGATTTTTAAAAACCCGTGTTTGGAGGGGTTTCGGGTCCCTTGATTTTCGGGAAGAGATATGATTGTGTGTCCGTATTGATAAGGACAAAGTTTAGGGCTCTAGCATATAAAAGCTAGAAGAGGTTAAGAGTTACTAGTTACCTGGAGCTTTTGGGCGACGGCTTTGGGGCATAAAGCTTTTGGTGTTTTTGTTGTAGGTTTGAGGGTGATGTTATGGCACTTTGTAGCCACAGAACATGGTTCAGAAATAACATATCAGATCTATTCCAAGAAAGATTAGTTATCGCGACGGCGTATGCTTTTGGGCATTGTGTTCGACTTGCTCTCGTTCATCGTCTTCAATTTATTCTTGTTCCTTGCAGTGCGTGACTCTCAAGTTAGAGGATGAAAGTAATCTGATAGTCGAATCCTTTCGACTAGGTGATCGAAACTCCTTCGACCAGGTCGACTTCACCTTATTCGATCATGTGCTGTGTTGTTCACCCGATTGTCGATAATAGCATCTATTGGTAGAGCAGATCAGAGCAGTTTCAACCACAACGATAAGGAGACATCTCGTACGAGTACGGTGTATTCAGTTGTCGGTTAAATCCAACACATGCCATCTTCGGTAATTCAAAAATAAGGCACTACAAGTGGTATCAGAGCTCGTTGCTATGACGTCAGAGAGGTATGTGAATCGCTCCCATACTAGATGGTACTGATTTTTGCTTTTCAGAAGTGTCATATGCAAGCTTATATTGAGGCTCAAGGTAGTGATATTTGGAATAAGTTTTATAGATCTTATGAGGTTCCGGTTACTGTTACTAATCTAAATAAAACAGATATTGATTTAAATGCTTAAGCTCGTAACTTGTTGTTTCAAGAGATTTCTAGTAAAGAATTTGATCATGTAGCTCATATTAAGTCTGGCTACTTAATATGAAAAACTCTTTGCGATTATAATGAAGGAACCACAAAAAATAAGAAAGTGCGTATAGATCTTTATGAAAAAGAGTATTCTGATTTTGCTATGAAGCCCAGTGAAGCCATTGATGATTTTTTTGCTCGTTTAAGAAATACTGAGTAATTTGCATGGTGTTAATGCTATTCCTACTGATGATCCTCTCGAAATATTTTTTTTTCTAAATTCTTGATTATCTTGGTAACCTCCCTGAGAAATTTCACAATTTTTAGAAATTATTTGCTATTTCTTAAGGGCTGGTCAAACCCCTGAGCAGCAGCTTGTGAATTTTCTAGCAAGAAATTCACTGCATGAAAAATTCGGTAAAATTTACACACGGTTGATCTTTAAGTCAGGATCACTCAGTAAAAATTTTAGAATTTTTAGAGCTGTAGATCTACCTCTGAAAATTTCCAAATAACCTCAGCCTTTTCAATTCAAATCTGGAAATAACTGTTCCTCGGGTTTGAACCCGAGTCAGACCCCGACCCGGTATCCTTGGTTCAGCCCAACCAACTAACCGCGTCGTGGGTGAGCCGTCCGATGGAGACTCTCCGGTCCAGGTCGCGTAACCTTTCGGTTAGGTCCTAAAGCTGACCTCGCCGATTGGGAGCCGTCTAATGGAAACTCAACGGCCTGGATTGAAGTGAACGTTCGGACTGGCCGATCGCTCCACTCACGTGAACCGTCCGATTTGGAGAGAACGACCTGGATTGAAGTGGCCAATCGTCCCTTTCGCTTGAACCGTTCGATCTCGATCCAACGGCCCGTGCCAACCCCCTTTCAATCTGTCTCTCTCGCGCGACTGAGTCACTGGCGTCGCGGGCCCCACCTGTCAGGGTCTTCTTCCACCTTGGGCAGGCGCTGCTCAGGAGCTGAGCTCCACGCGGTCATTGCATGCTGTGCATCTCCGTCAACGCCGTTACCGCACCGCCCTTGGCTACCAATCGTAGGGCTTCGCCCACTCACGCCGCCTTCTCCTCCGTCCTCGCTCCTGCTCAAAACTGACCCTATGCCCATCTTCTTCCGCACTTCTCCTCTCGGTGGCTGAGGAGAGGGGTGCTCGTTTGTGCAGCTCCCACGGGTAAGTTTTTCACCGCTGCGTCCCTCGACTCCTACCTTCCATGGCCTCCCCATTTTCGCTCATTGGAGTTTCTGTCTTTGCATGTAGGATCTATGGCAAGCTCGTGCTCCCGCTTTGTCCAAAGCGCGCCAAGAGCTACTCCTTCAGCCATTATCGACTCCGGTGAGCCTTTTTCTCTTTTAGTGCGTCACCAGGCGTGCCTTGGCCTGCTTAATCTTTCCCCTCACTCTATTTTGCTATCGGTTCACAGGAGCCCGTAAAATCCGAGTTTGAACCATTTTCACCATGGAGCCCGTTCGTCCCCATCTCGTGTGGTAAGCTCCTTGTCGATTCTCGAGCTTGAGTGTCAAAGCAAATTCAAAAGTAAGCTCCTTGCCGATTCTTTGCTTGTACACTATCTGTGGGTTGTCTTTGAGCTTTGTTTACCACTCTTTCTCTGTCTCTGCTTTTTTTTCGAATGTTCACTGGCCGAGGGAAGCGAGCTCCTCGTCTCCCTCTGCTATGCCATGGCGCCGCCGCTTGTCAGCCCCTCGCCGCCTCCCGGCTCAACTCAATCGCCGCCTCCTTCTCTCCTCAAGCCTCCTCCCATGGCGTCGTCGCCGCCCCAGCCTCCTTGTTTGTTGCACATAGCATACATGCGCGTGCACATCATGCGTTCTGCGCATCCCCCTGTCACGCTAGCCAGGGTCTACTTACAACACCAGTAGCAGCTTAGCCACCACCCTGACGATGAGCATCTCCGCAAAGACAACCGGCGCCTGGTGGCGGTGATACTTGCATTGCCTTCTTGGACACGACGGCCAACCCAGCCGGGTGCGCCACTAGTTACGACCACCCCTCCGCGCACCTACGGACGTGATCGATGGCCACCATCGTCATCTCGATCACATGCTGGTTACCCTCGTCAAGGAGCAGCCCCACCAGCACCGCCATTGCACTGCCCTCCATGGCCTTAACACGATTCCAGCCCTATAGGCACAGGCGGCACAATGGTGGCGGCGGGCTGTGGTCGCAAACGGCGAGCGCACCTCGCGTGCCGCTTCTGCTCCCCGCCGTTGCGCGGTTTTGGTGCACAAATCCGCAAGAAATCGGCGGAACGAACGCCTCAACCGCCGTTGAATGCGGGGGCGACTGATCGTGGGTCTGCCTGCAAAGATATGCCTGTGCAAACCCATTCATGGGGTGCAACTCCATATTGTTAGCTCCAGAGCGCTAGTACGTCACGCAGCTGCATTCCCTTTCTAACAGCAACATCAACTGGTTTCGAGTTTCATCTCATCAGACAAGGAGGATGAGTATCTCGTACATTCAACAGTGGGAAGATCCCCATCACCTGATACAGCAAATTCAGCATCACTTGACTTCCATGCAACATGGATGTCAAAGCAGGCAGCGGCTAGCAACACTTCAAAACACTGTTTGCAGCATGGATAAGAGCCAGTGTGCAAGCGATATCTCGGCAGAGATACAAAACAAACACAGATCACAGAGACCAGGATCAGAATTTCAGTTTTTACAAGAAGAGGCAAACCTTGCAAGGATCAGGCATCCATCCCATCCTCAACAGTTCATTCGGTTCACAAATGTATACCCTTCTCTTATGTACATCAACACACAAAGGAGCTAGTACAATACTGGAGTATACCAAGTAACCAGCAAGGAAGAAGAAAAAAAATAGCCACCCTCTCTCTTACCCATTTCCCCAAGACCCACAATACAGAATACATTAGCCCTTTAACCCCCACCACCCCCAAATTAATTTACACCATCACATCTCCTTATACCACACAAGCTATACCCCCAATCCCATCCTCCCGCCACAAAACCAAGAATTCAACTGACACTACTACTTTCACAAAATCACATCTAGGCTTTAGCCAAATCCTTATTGCCACTGGCAACACCGGAATGCAGTTACCTAGGCTGTGGGCGTGCTGGGAACGATTTTGCATGCCTCATCTGTGGAGTTTGTCGAGGGGTCGACGAGCGGCTCATTGTCTGCGAAAGAAGCAGCATGTCAACCATTGATGAAGTCTGATAGGCCTGGACTAGGCTCTCGCTGTCTGTGGAGTCCCCACGTGCAGTTGCCCTCTGCCATGAGTGTGAGCTCAAGCCTGAGAGGACATAAGCCCGACCGGATGCCTCGTACCTCTGGCGATTCGCCATCCTCTCCTGCATCTCCTTCAGCTCAGCGTCCAGTGCTTGGCACAACCGATCACCGGACTGTCCTGATGCTGACCCCATTATCATCCTCCGGCAGTCTTCGAGTAAAGAAACAGCATGTGTCAGGTCACCACGCTCTGCATACAACCTTGCTTCAGCCATGACCTCGGCTGCATGAAGACGGTTCTTTTGCCGGTCCACCTCGATTGACACGCTTTGTACCGAGATGAATGCTGGCCTGGAGATCTTCACTTGCACATCAGCCATATTGACGGTCTCCTTCATCAGTGGATCTTTGTAGACACAGGCAACTTTGAAAAGCCTCGTTTCCCCATAGCCAGGGGGAACATTTACAGACACAAGAAAATCCCTTTCCTCTTCGGCATACAGATCACCAACATCTATGGAACCGTTCCTCTTATCATCTGTAATTCTGCTTGAATAGCTGCCTGATCTCATGGAGCCAAAGTGTACATCAGGGTGGAGGCTCTCCACCTTTACATGCAAACCCTGTGCAACTACGCTCAAAAGTCCACCAATACACTGGGCGAATGCATCTTGGATGGCAGCCTCTGTCTCGATGAATGAGAAGGTCCCACCAGAGGTTTGTGAGATTGAATGCAGCAAGACTGGATCATGGTCAGCTCCAAATCCAAAGACATGAACTGGAACCTGCTGACTACCATTAGTAGATGGCAAGAGCGCACAATATTCCGGGGCTGCTTTGTGTACACCGGCAGTTGGTGAGACTGTATATGTATCTTGCCCATCTGATAAAAGGATGATGCTGCAGACTGGATTTTTGGCCTGCCGTTCTTCAATCACTTTGGAGCCTTTCCTCAGGCCCTCAGCAATATTGGTTCCACCATTTGACGTCAGCGAATTGACTGCTAGCAAGCTTTGCTGACGACCAGACTCGGTCATCCGGCGGAGGGGGAAGAGTCTGCGTGCAGATGACGAGAAGGCGATGACAGAAAGCCGATCCGAAGAGCCAAGGTTCTGAATTACAAATCCCATGGCCCTCTTCAGCAATGCGAGCTTGGTACCAGACATGCTGCCACTGACATCAAGCACTGTGATGAGATCAACAGGGGCTCGAGTTGTGTTTGGGCCATTGCCATCTCCGAGACTGCTCTGTGTCTGCAAATTCTTAGCAAGGGGTGCCTTTAGATGAATTAGAATGGTGAAGTTTCTTTCTGAAGTACTTTCTGGTATTTCGGTAAATTCAGGATATGTCTGTATCTCTACTGTTCTCAAACATCCCCGCTGAGGGTCCTCAGTTGCTTCACATAACAAGTCCAAGGGTTCATCGTCGTTGAAAATACTAGGGTCAGTGTCAGGCAACAATGTAGTCAGATGATGAAGCCAACCAGAAGAGCGGGCACGAGGGAGTGGTCGCAATATAGTCATGTGGCCGTCAGCTTGGCGCCCATTAACGGGATTAATCCTTGCACTTCCTTGAGGGAATTCAGCAGGCAACGGACCTCGAAATGGAAGTTCCTTCCATTTGATGCGGCAGACTGGGCAATTGTTGCTTCCATGCTTAACATTTGCAGCTATACAATGGAAGTGAAAGGTATGTGAGCACTCTGCTGTGAATAGGGCATGGCCCTGACCAGGTTTCATTGTGGTCAAGCATATCGCACATGTTTTCTGAAAAAAAAAAGAGTATAAAAGAATTAAGATATAGACATTAAACAGTGGTCAAATGAAACTTGGAAAGGTTAGGAGGCGTGTTTCCATGGTATACAATACTAACAAGTGATGCTGCAAGAAAGAGCAAACAAAAACCGAACAATGCAAAAATAAATGCATACCCCATGAAGATGAAGTTATCCACAACCTTTGACCATCAGATATACTAGCGTTTACTAGGTTTATTTCCATTTATTGAAGCAGCTCTTGTATAATAATAGTATTGACATTGCAAGGCAGTGATACCAACAATGATCAAAGAAGCAAAACAGTGGTAGAAACGTGTAGGTAGAGAGTCTGGCCGGCCTTTACGTCCTTTTCTTTCAATTTTTTTTTTGCATCTCTAAAGAAATTTAACCTTGGTCAGGCGCTGTAGTTTCAGACTTTCAGTCTTGCTCAAAGAATTACAAGAGTAACTTCTCTTGTAGAGAAGAAGACATCAATTGTCAGTCATGTGGCAAGGTGCAGACCACGGTCAAGCTAATTTACAAAGGAAAGTAGTAATCTTTAACATTATCAAGTGAGGTAGGTGCCTTAATCTGAATTAGTCATTGCTGACTAACTAGTACACCTCGCCCTCTATGAAAGAAGATTACAAGGGCTGACCTCACACAAACATTTGAAAACCCAATACTAACAGCGCGTCTCTGTTTAGCACACCCACCCTGATGTGGTAAGAATAACTAGGATGCTGCAATTTAACAACTGCAAATGGGCATGATCTGAATACTACTTTCTTTTCTAATTCTGGCCTCTGGGCGCCCTAAAGAGAGACGGTGGTGGGCTCTCCGGAATCCCTGTGTTGTAAGTTGGAGCACCGTGAAAGAATGCAGCAGAAGGGATCTGAGAACAGTACCCAAGCTGTTCTGAAAAGGATGCTACTATGGCTATGCCACTGCCCTCTTTACGCCTCCACAAAAAGAAGAGAAGTGAGAGGCTAGGGGAGGTAGGAAAGGAAAAAGTGAGAGTGATGAAGAAAAGAGGCGTGGACTATGGGCTATGGACTATGGAATGAGAAGAGAGGAGCAAGCGGGCAAGAGAGAGAGAGAGAGAGAGGAGGAGGAGGAGGACCCCATCCTTAAAGAAAGACAAACTCCCCCACTTCATCATTATATTCCACCTCCAACATTGCCCTCTCTGCCCATCTCCTGCGTCTCCTTTTTCCTATTTAGTTCTGCTCTTCTCTTCTCCTCTGTGTGTGTGTGTGTGTGTGTGTGTGTGATGAAAGAAAGCTGCATGCATCATTTGAAGCAAAAGAGCATCACAGGTGTACAGCCTGAATAAAAACTTGCTACCATAGTTGAAACTGAATTAACTGAGCAAGCATAAATCAAGAAAAACATAACATACATAGATGGATCTTGGCTGTTTGCCCGCAAGTTGCAAGTTCCTTATTTAATTAATACTCCATAGAGATGGATGGATGGACATGTGGTACCTTGAAGGATTTGCTGCCGGATTTGGAGAGGCGCAGGCCGGCGGAGGTCGGCGTCGGGGTGGTCGGCATCAGCGCGCCGGCGCCGCCCTTCACCTTGCCTATGGTCTGCTCCGCCGTGGGGGTGGTGTTCGTGCTGGTAGCAGCTGACGAGGAGGAGGCTACCGGCGACACCAGCGCCGCCGTGGAGCAGCCGGTGGACGGCTCGTCGTCGTCCATCGTCCGTGGGACGTAGACGCAGAGGTTGAGCCCCAGCGACATCTTGGCCTTCCTCCATCTGCTCTCCATCCGCGCAACCAGCAGCAAATACGGCTCGGATGCGCTTCTACTACTAGTCCTACCACTGCTACTACTATTCGAGCTGAGCTGAGAGCTTAGCTACGCTACTTGTAGGTGCGGTGGTTGGTGAGGTCAGAGGCGAAGTTGCCGGCGCTTTTGCTCCGTTGGGTCGCTGGCAGCCGCCGCCGTGGAAGCCACGGGGAGCAGAGCAGCACCCACCAAATGGAGGAGAGCTTGCTTAGCTTGGAAAAACAAGAAAGGAAAGGAGGTAAAGAAGAGAGAGAGAGAGGTGGGTTGTGTGGATGGCTATTTGACCTCAAGCCAAACCGAGCCAAGGCGGCGCAGTGAGTGACTCACTGACTTCTGTCTGTGTGAGGGAGGAGAACAAGGACGGAGAGGGAGAGGGAGAGGAAGAGGGAGAGAGTTGTGAGTGAGGGAGCAGCCCTTTAACAAAGAGAAAAAGCAAGCAGTGAGCAAAGCAAGCGGGAGAGGCACAGGGCGCCTATGGCACAAAAAAAAAAGGGTTGGAAAGAGGGAAATGATGGCGAAGAGTGAGTGAAACTCTCGAGGAAGGGGAGAAGCTCGGCTCAAAGTTCAGAGCTCAAGTTGGGGATGGTGCTGTATACTGGCGAGTCGCCACTGCGATGTGAGATATACCAGTGCCGAGAGAAAGAGAGATTGAGGGGTATTCCACGTATTCTCGGCGTTTTTTTCGCGTGTGTGTTCTTCCCGACACGCCGAGCTGGGTCTCTGGTTTGCTTTGGCGGCGACTGCTTGACTGTCTCTGCACCTGCCTGTATTCAGAAACCCGAAGGAGCTCTCGCGATTTTTATTTTCTGGTCTGTTTTGTTTGCTTCTTTTTTTTTTTTGATTCCCCCGATGATAAAAGAAGAAAAGCACGCCCAATTCTTTCCCTTTCCTGTTTAATTGCTGGTTCTTCTCTCCTGTCACGGGCTTCCTCCTGTCGCCGTTGATGAGCACATGCATTTACAATTGGCGAGTGGCTGGTCTTTGTGTACTCCGCACCACTAGTCTTATCTGTGGGTGCCCTTTTTTTCCTTGGGTCTACTGGCAGTACAAGTGCTAGTATCTCGTGTATTTTCTTTACGGCCATCCAGTTGGAGACTAAACATTTTTCTCGAAAGAATCAAGTCGAGGTAAACATTTCTTTATGGCCCATTCATTCACATATTTCACCCAGGGGAACCTAAAACATGTCCCAAAAATAGGAACCCAAACCAGGAGCCAGCGAGCGCCCAGCGCGGGGCAAAAGTAAGGATGAGTGAGAGGGGGGAAACTGAAACAATACACATGGAAAAGCTAGCAGGCTCGCCTCTCCGGCCATGACTCTATAAAGGAGGGAATGAGAGCAAATGCATGGAGTAGTAATGTGTGTGGCCGGCCACTTTTGCCCTGCTGCAATGTCTTTGTCCTTGAGCACTGAAGAGGTCAACTGCAACTTGGGTTTTGTTTTTTTCCTTTGCTAAATTAGCATATATATATATTTTTCTCTTTCTCGTAATAGCAAAAGTAGTAATAGCTAGCACAAAGTTAAAAAAAAAAATAGTACCATGATAGGCATCTACCACTCCTAATTCATGTAAGCCACCTGCCACACTTCCAGTCCGCGGCAGACCACATATGGCTCTCGCGCGATCGAAATGGTAAAAATAACGCCACAACAGGTTAGATAGACGACATGTATCTCTTACCGCGGTCCCAATGCGCGATAGGATGGCATGCGCAAGTGAACACCGTGGATAGATACTTTTCTACCACTGATTGGGAGCGTAGAAGGTGACTTACCGCGCACTAAGAGCGCGATATGTGGCTTACCGCACACCGGAATCACGGTATGTAGGTACCGTGCTCCGCACAGGGAGCATGTTATAAGTTTTGTTTCTGTCAGTTGAGACTGGAGATGGCTGGATTCGCTGTTCCGTTCCCAAAGATGCCCAAACGATAGCTCTGTTACGCGATTCAAATCAAGAAATGGACTGGATTAATCCGAAGAAAGCACACGCGCCCTGCATTTATCCCTGATCGACGGTGCCTGTGCACAAACCAAAGAAAAGTGGCACTCGCTGTGTAACACAGTAGTATATATAATTCATTTGTGTGAGGACCAAAGCAGACAGGGGAAAAGGGGAATACGGGGTTGGGGATGGATGGAGAGGGGCTCACTGTCACAGTCGCAGAGCCAGAGAAGAGACTACAGTGGGGGAGCGGTACTGCTGCCTCCCCGGCGGTGAGAAACGGACAAGCCCTGATAAAAGTCAAGGCCGATGCCCGTGTTGTCAATTCCCTGCGCCCAGCCCAGCCCAGCCACCGATCCATTCTCCATTCCATTCCCATGCACGGCGCCACCGCCGCCACGCTGCCTGCACGTACGCTGTCCACAAGCAGCGAGCAAGACGGTCCGTTCCCGCAGTGCCAGCCCACAGGCGGCGGCGGCGGCACCACCCGGTCGCCCAGCCTGCCGGCCTCGCGTCGCGGCTCGCCCTCGCCTCCGGCATGCATGGCCTCCGCAGTTTACGTGTCGCCGAGGGAGCTAGCCAGCGCGACACACGTACACTCGCAGCTCGCAGTACACACGCCGTCTCGTTCACCGGCAGCTGCCCCCGGCGGTCAGCCGCATGGGAAGCAACGCTGCGCTGCGAGATCCAGAGCGTTCTCTCTTTCATAGACACTGCGGTAGAATTGTATTTTAGCTTTCATGTTACTTAGAGCTACGACTAGAATATTAATTTTAACAATTTTACCTTACTTGAATATTTTATATAAAATAAATAATTTGTACTATTCAAAACCTCTAGATCTTAATAGAGGTGTAAACGGATCGAATACGAATCGAATAGTGGTCTTTCCGTATTCATATTTTCTAAACGGATACGAACTGAATGTTGTAACGAATACGAATACACATTTAATTCAGCCTGCTTCAGATATTCTCGTAACTTACGTAATTACAAGATATTTATGATATTTTATCCTCGTACATAACACACCTAATCATTCTAGTTTATCTATTTCACTTAAAAACATGAATTCATGTTAAACTAAAAATATGCATCCAACTAATTAGCCATATAACAATAAAATATGTATATTTTTGTATCGAATACGAATAGTATGGATAAAATAACATTTCAGATGACAAAAGTCCATACCATATTAGTATCCATATTTTTCATACGAATACGAAAACGAATAGGGGAGAGATTGTTAATCGGATGGAAAAAAAAACTAAATCATACTCGCTACCAACCGAATTCGGATGCCGGATAATTCAGATTAGATTGACACCCCTGGATCTTAATGTCTAACATACTAACTACTTAATTCTTTATCGTACAACTTAAATTGAGGGATAAGACATAACCAAACACTTAAATCTTTTATAATTTGAGATGATACGTGATTCTATGACTAGGAGCGTAATTTTATCACGATTCTATTGCGATTCTACGACTAGGAGCACGATTCTACCACGATTATTTTAGGTACGATTTAGATCTTATCGGTGTTGTAGGATCGTAAAATCGTGATTTTAACAATTTTGGTTGAGACATAGAGATAGCATTTACCTTCACGTGCACTACGATCAAATTCGTTTTTTTTTAAAAAAAAATGGAGAGGATCAAACTCTCGGTAACATCTTTCATACACGCATCTACAACGTGTGGCTAATTAGAGCACACAACCTGCAAATCCTAATCTTTGGATAGAGCTGTTGAATTACTCGCGCACGTCCGTCCACCGCATTCTTTGACCCCGGGAAAAGAAGAGGAGGCTGAGGCTCCCTTTATTAATTTGTTGCGCTGCGTTATCACCCACCACACCAGCAGGAAGCCGCAAATCTGATGATTCCTGGACGCAGCAAATCAACGACAAGCAATTTCACGAACGCCGTCGTCAGTGGGCGGGCGGGCGGCATGTGGGCTGCGCTGGATGAAAGATCGTTTTGTTTGGTTTGGTTTGGTTCGTTGCTCGCCGCTCTGCCTGAGCTGAGATGCCTGTGCCATAGTGCCCTGCCTGACCCATCCATTCCATGCGCTTTTCTTTGACCTCGCCATCAACCCATGATGCCTACGCTCACCCACTCCGACATCGCTTGTTGCTGCCCATCCACCGTCATTCATTCACTGATATTTTCTTGTACAATAGAGGAGTGGAGTACCATTTTCTGGTTTCGGGCTCATTCAGTTTTTTTATTAAAAAAACGAAATAGTAAATCTAAATCTGACCACCGAAATATCAAAATTAATATCACGGCAGGTTAGACGGGCGGCAAGTGTCCCCTACCCTGATTCCCGTACACAACACCTCCTACCGCGATCCCGGAGCACCTGCCGCACTCCCAGTTCGCTGCAGGATGACATGCGCCACCGTAAGCAAACACAATTTTGCCATGGGCTGGCACACGACACGCGCACAGGGATTGCGGCAAGGCGCCCGCACGCAGAGAGCACGAAAACGGTGTTATTTTGTCATTTCGAATGCAATGGCTAGATTTCTATTCCGTTCTGAAAAAAAGAGGTCAGTCCAGCCGATAACTGCTAATAGTAATAGGGGATCATGTTCCGTTCAAAAAAAGAAGACCAGGATTAATAATAATTAGGGATCATGCTAGGCAGTAATCCCTTGCACCTGCAGACATTTTTGCATGGTCGATGCAAGAATCGAACCACTAGTAGACAGGCAGATGCGGTCTTCTATGCACGCTGGATCAAGCCAAGAGGCGAATAATCTCCCCTCCCGAGGAGAGCGACTCAGTAGACGGGTCAAAGTTTTTTAGCATCCATATGCACTTGCACGCTGAATCCGGCTTAGGTAGATGATGCAGCTTCCTCATACTTTCTTGCCTCTTGTCTCCCAAAACCAGCAAACGCTACAATAGCTTTCTCCTCCGTTACTGTATAGTTATCCTGAATCACTGCAGATGTAACCGTGTAAACAGTATTTAAAAAACTTGGTTAGTAAATACCGTAGCAAAAAGGAAATACGATGTATTATAGATCTTCTGTGTTGAATCATTCGATAGATAGATAGAGAGAGGTCCCAATCCTAATATCATATTCTCACCCTGGCTTTTGCCAAACAGGTCATATTTAGGAGTGAATCGCACTGCTTAAACCAAAACAAAAAGAACAGATTCTTTTTGTTTCTGAAGAACAAAGTATAAAATGAGCATGTGAAAGTCGTGCTTAAACCTTTTTCTTCTTCTTCTTCTCCCGGAAACATAACACGCGAAGATTTGCATCGTGTCGCCTTTTATCATAACTGTGTGGAATAGATTGGAGTGGCTAGAGAACAAAGGAGGAGTCCACTTGGTGACCTCCTCTTCCACGATTGGCTGCGATGCTAAGCAATTAAGCTTGGTCGCTATTAAATCCCGTGAAAGGAGGCGCCTTTTCCTTTTGTGTGCTTCTCCTCTTTCGCTCTGTCCTTTTTTTTTAGAGTCGTCCAGTTGCGGTCAGCAACGCGACGGTGTACAGCGCGACCCAAACCCAAACCCATCCACATCGAGTAGCATGTTAAATTGATCACTCCATCTTCAGTGCTCCCACGTCGCATTGGGCATGGACACGGTCCACACACACAAAAACTACTATTTACCCGCTAATTTTTAGTATAATATGCTGTTATAAATCACAAAACATATTATAAAAAGCTTAATTCTGTAACTAATATCGAATTCATGTGACCTACCTAGAAACTATGCCCGTTCAGAAATACATGATGTTTTAGAGTGCAGCCAAACTTTCTCAACTTTGATTACTAATATATATTTGCATTGGTTATGTGAAAATGGTATCATTAGATTAGACATGAAAAATATTTTTATAATATAATATTTTTATGAACGTATGAGTATTAAAAGTAATTGTCTAAGTTGCATATTAGAAACCATATTGATGTCTTAAATGTCATATTTTTTTGAACAGTGGGAGAGTGTGTGTGTGTGTGTATATATATATATATCAAAGCTACGAAGTTTTTTTTTAAAAAATAGCTCACTGCTGCCACCTTAAATGCAAAATAGTATCTTTTCCTTGAAATTTGCAAATATATCTCTCTCCCGAACGTGAAAGCACTGGAGACTCACACATGGCTCATTATGCGGTCTGGGAGCGCATGAGGTGGGCGGGCCCGCCACCTTCCGCACCCGCCCGACCATCTCATGCGATCCCCAACTGCATGATAAGCCATATGTCAGCCTCAGATGCTTTCGCAATCAGGGAGTTAGATTTGTAAATTTCAAAGAAAAGATGATATTTTTGCATTTATGGTGGCGGGGGCAAAATTTCAAAAAAAAAAAAACAAAACAAAAACAGTACTAGTGTTACTGATAGTCTTCCAGATGCTCTTTTATTGTCTTCCACATGCGCCACCAGCTAGTGATTGACTGGATACTTGATGTGCACGCTACGAATATGCTGCGCCTATGCGTTAGCCGTCACACATAAGGTTAACAGTACGTTCAGACTATTTGTCATAAAAAACAGCATTGGGTTAATACTTAATACTGGGAGTCACCCTCCAGAAAAAAAGGGGACTGGGAGTTAAATTCAAGCTGGATTTTGATTTTACTGTATAAATTGAATGAATTTGTCTCGACCTACGTATGCATGTATCAAGGTATGCATCAAGCAGTGTGCACTTTTCTACTGAAGAATGATCGAGCTTTCTTGTGGTCTCCATCCTCTGGTATGCAGATCAGCACTGTGAAAGCTAATCCGAGTTCACTTGCGATCATTATCTCCAGTAGAAGTTAGAATATTTATTACCCTTGCATTTACTGAACTGAAAGTGATGTGGTGATAAAGCCGCTCAAATTGTGTTCCAGCTCGAACCTGATTACGACAGGTTGCCTCTTGATCAGGCTGTTCAGCTGCCGATGGATGTCGTTTTGACAGGATTAAAAGTTGATCACTTGACTTGATCGGATAAGACTAGACGTCCCTTCAATAATTCGACTGGGCGTGTGGTCATGTACTTAGCTCAGGACAGGTCAGATCAGATAGAAACCAGCAGCAAGCATGGCCGGCCAGAACGCCATTGCCTTCAGAAAACTGCAGGATTTTAGCTTTTGTTTGGCCCTTTTTGAGGAGGAATATATATACTGGTAGTTCCCACGGTAGGGAATCTTGTACAAGATTGCAGAGTTGCTTCTACGCAAAAATATTCGTTGTATAATTTGTCGTTATACAGATAGGCATGTGATTAGGAACACCTTGTGTGTCCTTTGTGTATTTGTATTCTATCGTATACAGATATTCTAGTCTCCCCCGCAATCACTTGCCATTTGCCAACAAATACAATGCTGTCCATTGTGATATCTTGTCAGATATTGAAGAACAAGAAGGCGTCAGGATGAGCAGAGAAGTTCGCTGATCGATATAGTGAGTTCAGATTTTTCAGTTGCCAACCATCTGATCTGATCTGCCACTAAAGATTGCAATCATGTTAGTGATTGCTGATACTGATGAAGCCAGGTTAGCTAGTGTAGCCAGCAGCCTATCCGGTTCCTTCTCTGCAGAATGGGAGGAAAGGAAACTGCAGACTGCAGTGATCCGCTGGATCAGTGACACCAGCAAATTAAAGCCTGAATGATTGCAGGCAGGAACAAACATCCATCTGCCAATCTGTTCCTCTGTTCCAGGATAGTAGCTGAGACGCGCATGAATAAAATGGCCACCAGGTCTTGAAATGTTGCATCTGACTCCCAATTCGTATGGACGCATCCGTCGTCACATCATCTTTTTCTTCCCCCCACCCCCTCCTGAGAATAATGCCATATACCAACAAAATATCATGAGAATCCTATGGATGCCTACTGTTCGATTGTGCCAGTGCGGTATCTGACTGACATATGCTTTTCCGGTTGGGTGTTCTGATATCCCGTTTACTTGACTGGGTAATTAACGAATGAGAAGGGGAGTTGAATTTCGAAATTAGTGGGGTTTTTGGAGAGAGCGGTGGGCCGCCGGCCCACAGCGCCTAGCCGGCAAGCCTGTCTAGCGCCCTGCCGCCTTTGTCTAGCCCCTGGCCGCCACTCCTGCTGGCTGAGCCTCCCTGCGGCGCCTTCCCCTCTGCCGAGCAACCTCCTCGCCGAGTGCCCTGCTGCCATGGGTCACAGAGAGGAGGAAAGAAGGGCAGCAAAAAGAGGAATGAAGGAAGGGAGGCTAGGGTTTGTGATCATCGTAGTTTTTTCGTGGGTAACAATCTGTCAATCTCTAGGTTGATCTTAGTTGGATGTTTATTCACATTGTAGATTGGTTTCGTTATACTGTACTATAGAATCTTTCAGGGGGTTTAGGGGTATCTCCACTCAGAATCATGATTTAGCATAGTTAGAAAAGTTGTAGCTTAATTCCTTAGCTTTCCGGGAAGCTCTAGATCACTAAATTTGGATAAGTAAGTAAACATATATGGCCTCGAGAGTACTGTTGTCCAGATTTTCGTTGCCAATGGCAGCAGCAGTGTAGATTGACTAATTACGTGCATTAGATAAAATAATTTAGTCATGGTCATAACTAACATAAGCTAGATAATTCTAAGTAGATTCCAGAAATACTATAGTTTACTATTTTTCGTGTTGTAGAAAAGAAAAATAGCTATGAGATTGTGAACTCTACTATCCTGTCAAATTCCAATATAACATTTGGGGTTGAAAATGAGAACCTAAATGGCGAAATCAGATATTATGAAGAATTTCGTTTAGTTTCTAGAAAACATATAGTTTACTATATTTGGAGCCCATAATTGAAAATTATGGTCGTTTGATCACCGGAACAACGGATAGGTCATCTGGTGAATTTAAGTTAAGTGCATCGGGTTTGCGCGTAGAAGCGAGTTTGAATTGTTTGATGATTTGATACTGTTGTGGTATATTTTAAGTGTGTTATTGATTGTTTGTCTAGGGAGCATGCTAAGATTTAATGTTAATAAAGATTTAAATTGATAGCTATAGTAGTTTGGTGACATTCTAGGCTCCATGTTGGGTCAGGGTGTTACAGGTGTTGCCGTGTTTGCGTTGTTACTTGTCGAAAATGAAGTACTTTATATTCTTTGAGAGCAGGTTTTTTTATTTTTTGTAAAAGAACAGTAGTGCATTTGTAATTCAAAAGAATTAATACACTGCATAATCTCCTTTTCAAAATTACAGTAAAAAATCGTAGTACTAGTGGATCATAGATACATAAATCTTTGTCCAATGGTGATCTACCAGTGCAGCTCATCTCCCTTCCCTCTCAATTTTAAAGAACTCTATATCCTGTTTCCTTTTACTAGAAGAATATGGAATTGGTACTCCATTTATCCACTAAAAGCATGCTTTCCTTTTTAACCAAGTGCTGGACTTCATTAACCAGCCATTGAGTAGTTAATTGGGGCAAAACCAAAGGTAAGAAAGAGGCCATTAACCGTGGAGGTGAGCTTAGCCTTTACTGAATTTACACTTTTACAGTGACCACTGAAGAAATGAGGCGTCGGTCTGGTTATAGAATAATCAATGTGATGTGGAAGGCAATGTGGTTTGTCGGACAGCAGCAAAATCCCCGTCCTTTTTAGAGTACTACCACTACTGCCAATACTACTAGGACAAGTATACAAGTGAAGCTAAAAAACGAATGCAAAGTTAGTATCTTTGAGAAAAACAGGTTGCATACCAAAATTTATTTCCTTAGCTCATGTTTCATTGGTTCTAAAAAAACACTCAATGTTTCAGAATCAGAATGAAGCGGCCAGTCAAATTATATCGACTCGAGTTGCCGTCCAGCTTGACAACCACATACGCTGAATGGAGTTGAGGGCCAGCAGACGAGCAGGGACAGCGAAGAGAGAGTGACAATGATGCTTGTCCTCTTGCTGTTTGGCTACTCAAAGGAGATTAGGTCGGGGGTTATCGTCTAAGTGGTGATACCACGGGCGACCAGGTACATCACTGACGAGATCTAATAATCATTAGGTACTTAAATTATTTATATGTAATATTTATTATAATCATTAGGTACTTAAATTATTTATATGTAATATTTATTATAGATGATAATATCTCTTATACAGTCTTTAAGGATACCCATAAATATCAATAATGAGGGAGATTATAAACACCTAGTAGTTGTAAGTTTTTGTACGACCACTCGATATGATCGTAAGTCATTCTACTATTACTTCATGGTCGTAAGTCCTTCTACGATCATCCCATGATCGTAAACTTTACTACGACCAGGTCATTTACGATCATCCTATAGTCGATAAGAACTACAAACATATGGACCTAATTGACTAGAGACATTTGTACGTCATGTTTAATACACGCGGTAGTTAATATATACCGTTATTTTATGAGATAACTGCACGTATTTAACCTCTACCTCTGACATAAGTGCAAGACGATTCGGGGGGATATGTCTCTGACAATAACCACCATTGAACGTGCACGTTGCATCAAATGTTAAGGCGCCTCTTGACATGTACAGCTGTTACCTCTTCGTGCGCTATATAAGGAGTAAAGTCGGTGGACAGAGGAGAAAAGAGATTTGACAAAGACAACAAGAGACATAAGCCACCGAGCCTTAGGTTTAGTGACTTTATCCCTATTGTAAACACAATCAATACAACGATAAGACATGAGTAGAATTATCATTATCTCAATTGAAGGTTTGAATATGTATAAAATTCCACGTTCTTTTCTATGTAATTTCGCTCAAGGAGAGTCCTAACATTTATTCATAAGATCGATACTAAAAACATGAATGAACCACCGATTTTGTTGATTTATTGCAGTGTGTGCATCAGTGGATGCAAAAGTAACGTGGGGTGTATGCATGCGTCAAAAAACCACTTAGGCAAAGGTGAATACCTATCTTGTAACCTGGTCAGCCCATACAAAGCCTATCCTACCTCGGCCTAGACCCATCAGCCCTATCCAGTGAGTCAAACAAAAAGAGCCTCCTCCTCCTGTACTCTTCTCGTTTTCTGACGGGCCGATGACTGTTTGCTTCACGTGCCGGTGCCGTGCCGAGCCGAGAAAAGAACGGCAGAACGCCGGCCTGTCCAAGTGTTGCAGGCCGGGGCTTTCACCTGAAAAACGGTGACTCCCAGAGGTCTCGGCGTAGCTAACATCGCCCGGAAAAGTAAAGTACACATGCCGCTGCATCTTCCTTTGGGCTGAACCTGAACCTGAACCTGAACCTGAACCTGTGAGAAACAGTCTCTTGTCAATTTTTCAGCAGCCCAACCGCCCAAGCAAAGCTAGGCAATCAGGGGCAGCGGGGAGGGTATATAGACACTAGACAGTCCAAGAAGTGGCAATCAAATTGTCTGCAGCCCATCGTTGTGGTTTACTCATTTCTATTCAGAAATATACCATGTTTCAGGAAACGCGCGTACAAACTTTGTTAACTTTGACTGCTACTTATATATAAAAATATTTGTATCGAGTATGTGAAAATGGTATCATTAGATTAGTTATGAAAAATATTTTTATAATATAATAGTTTTAGATTATTTTACAAATATATTCGTATAAAAAGTAAGTATCGAAGACCATGTTCATATTCAAAAAGTCCTATGTTCTTGAACATAGAGAGTAGCAGATATTACAGTTGACAATAATGTGGCGCACGAAAATGACATCTGACGTTGCACACTTTTTGCAGGAGGGGAAGGGAGATTTCATTTGAGACGGCAATCACCATCCAAAGCAGCAGCAAGCTAGCTTTCCAGGGCGCCGAACGTGAGGATAGGTGGCTAAAACCCTTTTACACCCTTCATAACTGGAGTAGCTTCTTTAGCAACAATCTATAGTTTGTACGACTTGTAAATGTATATGGTAGCCGCAACTTGCTACACATGGACATGGCTGCGGTTGAACTTGTTGGCTTCACAGCCATGGAAATGAGACATTGCAGAAACCTAGGGCTGTTTGGCTCATGACCCTAATGAATTAAACTAAAATTTGGTATATTCTTAACTTAGGCAAAACTATAATTTGGCAAAATGAGCGTTGTTTGGATTGCGGTCAAGCCAAATTTTGATGTTACTAAAATTTTGGTGAACAATTTACTCACCATCGAATTGCCCTCGTGTGATAATGAATATCGTTGGTGTTACCAATTTTTTCAGCATTACCAAATATTAATAGCAAACCAAACAATACTTTTTTTTAGCATTACTAAATATTAGTAGCAAACCAAACGATACCCAATTGTTAACGCTGTTACCAAAATTCGATTTGATTCGATTCGTGTTGGTAACAAAATCAAACAAACCCTCTGGGTGCTCACGGGGGAGGGGAAATCTTTTGCTGCTGCAGACGGAGGAGAGCAGTTGCTTTGCTAGCAGGGTGCAGAACGTGACGAGTACCATCAGCGTTGTTCGACAGGGCTAGCTACCTGCGGTTGGGCGTACTTTCTTCTTGGCAGAAACTGGCATCACGGTTTGTGAGCAGCAGACGGCCCAGAATCTCCAGCATGCTGCGAAGATTAGCAAGCAGTGAAAAAGATTACGGAGGAAAGAGAGATGCTCGCTGCACGTGTTTGCAGTTAAGCACTCGGATTTCCCGTATGATGGTAATCAGAATGAAGTCCAGAACTATGGGATCACGGGTCGATACCGCGTTCAATCTACCGGATTCATCAACCTGTATATAATTTGCGGGACATGATAGACCATTCCTATGTAATTTAAAAGAAAAAGTAGCGTCCCGGTCGCGAGGACACAGGCAAGGCAACCACTGGTATCTGCTGAAGTTAACCACTACGAGCAGAACGGCCGCCAAATGCAAAAGAAAGCTATGCGACTGAAACTATCAGCACTGCAGAGGGTCCTGAATCTACACGGTGTTAATTCGAAGCTACATGGGGGTTGAAGCACAGATAATATTAATTGCTTGTAAAATGGGAGCAACACATGAGTGAACTGTACAAAAGCATTCTGATTTTTTGGGGTTCCATTTTCCTCTGAACAAGTCTGTCTACCCCTCTCTTCTTCAGCGGCCAGAAGAAGACTGTACATGGATTAAAAGAGTCGTCTTCTCGGAAGAAATCTATCTACAGATGGAGCGCAGCATCTTAGTTGATTTTAGCCCACCGCCGCACTCCCCCCGCGGCTCACGATCCATGGATGCCCTGCGAGAAAACACCGTCCAATCCAAACATTGACAACCATTTCAAGCAAGAAACAAGCATTTCAGGGAAGCACGAACTGCATGTACAGGTGGTAAAAAAAGGGGGAAATGGAAGAAGAGGAGCAGTGATTTGCGTCGCGTTGCTTACTTAGGACTTGGTCGGCGGAGAACCTTCGGGAGACGTCCTTGCAGAGCATGCGGCGCATGAGGTCCTTGGCCTCCGGCGAGACGGACGCGAACGAGCGCGGCGGGAAGCGCAGGTTGCCGCGGAGCACGGACTCGAAGATCTCCGCGGCGGTGGCGCCGTAGAAGGGCACCGTCCCGGAGAGCATCATGTAGAGCACCACCCCGGCGCTCCACACGTCCGCCTTCTCGCTGTACTCCCTCCCGGCCACCACCTCCGGCGCCACGTAGTACGGCGTGCCCACCAGCCCTGTCATCGGCCGCCCATCCCCGAACCACTCCGCCGACCCGAAGTCGCCGAGCTTGAGCACGCCGCTAGCGTCGAAGAGGACGTTGTCCGGCTTGACGTCGCGGTGGGCGACCCCGCGGCGGTGGCAGGCGGCGAGCGCGGCCGCGAGCTGGGCCGCGAGGTCCGCCGCCTCGGGCTCCGGGACGCGGCCACGGGCGGAGACTAGGGAGAAGAGGTCTCCCCCTTCGCAGAGGTCGAGCACAAGGTGGACGGCGTCGGCGTCCTCGAAGGCGGCGTGGAGCGCGACGACGTGCGGGCTGGCCGGCGGCGCCGACACGAGGAAGTGGACCATGGGCTCCTGCTCGGCGAGCGCGAGGTCGAGCGGGTCCGCCTCCCGCAGCGGCGCCTTGGCCGTGGACTTCACGGCGAAGGCCTCGCCCGTGGCGGCGGCGTAGCAGCGGCAGACGGTGCCGAAGCGGCCGCGGCCGATCTCGTCGCCGATGACGTACTGCTGCCTCAACGCCTCCTCGCCGCCGCTGCTCATGCTATGCGATGCTCTCTCCTGGGTTGGGCTTGGTCGTGTTTGCATTCTCCCAACGGCGAGGGCGCCTATAAATTTAGCGCATCGTCCAGGGGCGGGGAGCCAGGAGGCCGAGCCGAAAGCGAAAGCGAACATGGGCTTGCTAAAACCCTTAAAATCCTACTATTAGTGCAAGCTACAGTGGTGATTATGTTGGGCGAGCGTTATTAGCTAGTAACTTAGTATAACCGTACGTTGCAACGGATTTTAAATAAATTATAAACTTACAAAACCAATATACATAAGATAATTATCTCTACAAATAAAAATTTCACAGATAATTTGCATACAATCAAAAGGCCACATATAATCTTATTACAAATCATATACACATATAATTTAATTATTTATAGAAGATACTTCAAATATCTTATACACATATATACATATTTATCCATAAAAAATCATACCAACTCAAGAGGGTAGATGACAAACTCACCATAACCGTCAAATCCTTCTTTTATAATAGTTAGTTAGTAAATCAGCAGATTAATTTTTAAAATAAATTTGAGCTAAAAACAAACCAGCTATGCATTTCCTGAGATGATGAATCGGCTTGTCCAATAATTCTGCCTTTCTTTAAAATTAGGAGATTAATTGATATTTGTTGCCTTGTCGGGAATGTTAGGGAAAAAAGGAGCAGTGAGTGGGTTGGTTTAGGCAATGGGTGGTTTGTGCTAAGGAAAGGGTGGGTGCATGTTTTTTTAAGGGACTGTCCATGTATAAGTTGGCTGAAAATTTATTGTTTTTGGTCAGTTTTTTCATATTTAGAATCTGATTCCGACTTCCGAAGCCGTCGACGACGACTCCGCGCTTTCCTTCACTGTAGACGACTTTTGTTGGACTAGTGTGCTTGCTATGGGACCTGGCATTGGGGCGTTGACAAGACCAGGAGAGGGAAAATAGCATTCCTAGTTGCATGCTAAAAAGACCCCTCCTCTCCACTCTTCTCTCGATTAAAGGACAAATTAAAATGCTTGCTTGATGCAGGCCACTAGCTCCAGGATATACATATCTTAATCTGTTGGGTATAGTTTGTGTTTTCTGGGTGATAGACACCTTGCACCTACTAACAGGAGTTTTTTTAGACCACTAAGCAAATGAGGTTATATATATAACCTCACCCCCTTCCTATGGGAAGTGAATCCTCCGCCGCGTACGTATGGACTAATGCGGAGTAGCACCGTAGATATGCATTAGATATCAAGTACTACAGTATCAAGAGCATTTTAAAACTGTTGCCGTTTATATTCACCACCACAGTAGATATTTTACTATTTTTATAATATTGCTATGGTGTTTCCGCGCTGAGCTCTGTCCGTGTAGACGAAAAACACTGTGGCGAATATAAACACACATTTTAGTTATATCAATGATGCTGCCAAACAAATGTTTGTCTCCACACTGTGCGCACGATGGAAGCAGACTCCAATGAAATGTTTGCTTCTGCACAAGTTGCCAAGTTAATTAGCTAATTGCTATACGCATGTAGCGTGTTATTTATGCATATACATATGGTGCTCTCCGTAACTCGCTGTCGCCTATTTTTGATGAGTGAGCTAGCAACCTAATTTAGATGCTTAGACTCGACGCTGGTGATATTGTAAAATTTTCTCGGAGCAGCAAAAATAAGTGTTATTTGTAGTTGGAGATCGACAACACTACTAGCTGTAAAATACATTTTTAATATATATATATATATATATTTATAATATATATATATAATAACAATCAAGTTGTGAACCATCTCGACAAGCCAGGATCAAGTACATACTGGGGTAGTAATTACCTAGCTAGTAATCAGATAAGGACATTTGGATGGTAATTGGCGAGTTTTTTTTTTCGTACTCTCCAATTCCAAATGCACGAGCCAGGCAGATGAGCCGTGGGGGGCACGGGGGCTGCTGCTTTGTCATGGATGACGCGTACGCTGCCTGATGGTCAGCAGGTAGTATGCACCCAGGCATGCATGCTTGGTGAGGTCATACGTATGTATGCATCTGCCTACTTAAAAAATCATATTCGTGCAGCTAGCGACGAGTTTTGGCTAATTTAGTATGCGAAATATTAAAAATAGTCTTACGAGCGAAATGTTAAAAATAATACTTTATCGTGCAAAAACACCGCGATAGAGGAACAAAGCGCATTAGAACACGTAACGATATGTCATTCGGCGGAAGACGGTCTGCCACACACCCAGACCGCGGCAGGACACCTGCCGTTAACCCAGAGCGCGACACGTCGTCTGCGCATGACACCTGCCGCGGTTGGATGCGTGGTAAGTCACTTGCTACGAATTGGGTGCGCGTCAGTTCTCCTACTGTGGTGTTTTCGAGTGGTAGGATGCAATTTTTGTCACTTTATTTTTAGGTTATCTTGTTATTTCACTAAAAAATTTATGCTAAACAGAAAAAAAACTCCTAGCAATCAAGTTCTGATCTTCTTGAATTTCAGATGTTTTTTTTCTTCTGTTTTAAGCAGGTAGTCGTGCTCCTAATTTTCTCCGTCGTTCGCATGCAGCGGACGAAACAGTTCTAAAATCGATCACCGTGCAGCTTAATTTGTTTGCCCGGCGATACGAGTACATGATTCTCTCTCTCTCTCTCTCTCTGCAGACTGCATGCACAGGTAAGTTGAGACTTACAGCTGTGTCCTGCACATGATAAACTTGTGGTAAACATATGTCAGATTAAGTCTGCACTCCGCATACATGCCATGGCTAGCTGATGATGCGCTTGAAACGTTTGAAAAGTCATGGACGAGCCTGGGCTGCGGGCTGCGGCGCACGGACGCCGGCCCTAACGCCACGGCACGTGCCGACGGATCCGAATCCTCTGTGGTACTATAGATTTTTACCATGCAAACAATATTTTATGAGAAAGCGGACAAAACTCTAATGCGCTTTACCGCAGCAACAGCGAGGAAATCACTATAGTGATTTTACTATAGCAATATATTGTAGCACTTATCTCTTCCTTTGCTTTTTTGATCAGACAGTAGATGGAGATCACTCCTATTGCCTACGCACTGTAGATACTCATGGGCGAAACTATCTTTAGATAATTAATCTCAATGACAGTAAATTTGAATTTAGAGATAAAATTGATGGATGTGGTAACTGCATACCTTTATGGGAATTTGGATTCGAACATTTATATAGAGGTACCTGAAGGTATCCCTGTCCTGAATCAAGATAGAGCAAATAGAAATCTATACAGTATGCAACTCAGAAAGTCACTGTATGGACTGAAGCAATCAGACAGAATGTGGTATAATCGCTTGAGCGACTTTCTCTGCAAGAAAGGCTACACGAACAATAATGATTGTCCATGTGTTTTTATACGGCGATTCCAGGATGGATTCTGTATAATCTCAGTGTATGTAGATGATCTGAATATCATTGAGACCATGAAAGATATTAGGAAAGCAAACTCTTACTTGGAGTCAGAGTTTAAAATGAAAGATTTGGGTAAAATCAAATACTGCTTAGACCTGCAGCTTGAGTATACTCCTGAAGGAATTCTGGTACATCAGTCAACCTACACTCAGAAAGTATTGGAAAGGTTCGGCTTTGAAAAGACATATCCCTCGAAAGTGCCGATGGTCGGGAGATCCTTGCAGCAAGATAAGGACCCGTACAGACCTAAATAAAAGGGGGAGGAAGTCCTCGGACCAGAATTCCCGTACCTAAGTGCAGTAGGAGCACTCATGTATCTAGCAAATTGTACTAAACCGGACATTGCATTTGCAGTGAACCTGCTAGCAAGGTACAGTACAGAACCTACCAAAAGGCATTGACAGGGAATAAAGGATATCCTTCGATACCTTCAAGGAAGTAAAGATCTTGGTCTATTCTACAGAAAGAACCAAGATCTAAATATGAATGGCTACGCAGATGCTGGGTATCTGTTAGACCCGCACACAGCTAAGTCGTAAACAGGCTATGTATTCCTATGTGGTGGAACTGCAATTTCATGAAAATCGTCTAAGCAAAGTCTTGTATCTATTTCGACGAACCACTCAGAAATCATAGCACTGTACGAAGCCTCACGAGAATATTTTTGGCTTCGACAGATGATTCACCACATCCAGCAGTCATGTGGATTGAATACCGCACAAACCTCCACTATTATCTATGAAGATAATGCAGTTTGTGTTGCACAAGTGCAATGAGTTATGTGAAGAGTCCTCTCACTAAGCATATCAATCACAAGTTCTTCTATGCTCACGAATTGCAAAAGATGGATAAAATTAAAGTACTGCATACTAAGTCATGTGAAAATCTAGCAGATTTATTAACTAAGTCACTGCCAGCATCTAGCTTTGAAATATGCATATGTGGAATTGGAATGATGGGACTTAGAGAAGTGCATAATTCAGGGGGAGAATCTTCACGAACTCTTTATTAAAACTTGATTACGAAGATCGAGTGCCCAAGGAACAAATCATGTAGATTAAATAAAATTGGGTGAATTGTACTCTTTTTTCCTTCACGAGTTTTTCAGAAATTTCTTGGTTAAGATTTTGAATGAGGCAATTCGTGCAATGCAACAGAACATATATCATGTACTATTTCTCCAAAAATTTTCCCACTGGGTTTTTATGAAGTTTTTACGAGGCATGTACATGTAAGAGTGGGTGTCCAAGGGGGACTGTTAAGAAACTCTAGCCCTGGCCCAGAAGTCGGCCCATTGAAAATCCTAGCAGGTCGAGAGGCTATAAATAGAGAGGGACCCCTAACCTTTGTAACACGATTTTGGGAAGTAATAAAGCGAAGTCAAGTCTTTTTATATCTCTATGATTAATCTATTACTGTGTTTTTGATTTGTACTTACGTTTTTAAATATTATTTATAAAGTAATCGCCCAGACTAAACTTACTGGCAACTATTACTCGACAAACAAGAAGGATCGGAGGCCACGTCTAGTAACACAAGATAAGACCCTGTGAATCCACCCATGACCCATCCCCGACCGACGACGACTGGGCCTCTTCACGTGGGGCACAGCTCGTGACAGTTCAGCTCCTCTTAACCGACGGGTCCCCGCGGGTCTGCGAAACAACCGCACGCGGACGTAGGCGAGCCGTTCCAGCAAAGCGGCGTCAGCGCGCTGAGGCCCAATTTCGCGGTCCCAAACCTGTCCACCCCCGCGGGCGCGCGGCCTGTAGCCGCCGATCGGGTGGTCCGCGAACGAGTGATACGAGCCGGCCCACGTCCCCGCGCGGACGCCCAAAACCCTCACCAAAATGCCCCACTTCCGCTTATCAGTTACCACCACCACCAATCGCTCCGCTCCGCTCGGCGGCAGTGCTCACCACCCCCGCCGCCTCCGGTCCCGACGCTCCGGGCGGCGACAACAAGGCATGTACAGCGCTGCCCCCGCCCTCCACCACCACCACGGTACCGCCCTGCCCACTCGCCCTCCCCTCCCCTTCGCTTGTACAGTCAAGCACGCACATATGCTGCGCGGCTCCCTCCAATTTTAGCTAGGGTTTCGAGATTTCCATAGCGTGCAATTACTGCGCGTGCTTCTTCCACCGCCGCCGCCGCTGATGTCTACTACGCGTTTGCCCTTGTCCTGCGTGTGTAGTAGCAGTAAATATTTCGCTGCCGCATACGCGCCTCTGTCAACGACGAGGGTCGAGGGGGCTCAACGTGAGGCGTGCAGGGACTGGGCCGTCTTAGTGCAAATTGTTTCATATATGTGTGGGTTGGTAGATGCCCGGTTCCCCAAATGCTATCACTGTGCGTATGAATGGTGAATTGTGAGAGGGATCCTATATATCCTACTTAGTAAGGAATAAAGCGAATTGGGCTTACCTAGAGAATGGAACTGAGATGCAGGTCAACTTTTTTGGCCTCTACTGCATATCTTGTAGTTGGAACACATTCGAATTTATTTTGTCCATGATGGGGTATGCGATGAACAATTCAGACAAATGTGGACTGCTGTAGTGCAGTGCCACTGCCATCTTGTTGAGTAAGAACATTATGGGGTTTTCAAATTCAGTCTATGATCTTCCGATCACATAGTTCCGTATTATTCAAGTGAGCATCTTAATGGCTGATGTATATACCAATCTTGCAATGCTCAACTCAAAGTGTATCTCTATTTGCGTCTTTATTTACAAACGACAGCCAATTAGTTGTTAAGTGGATCAGGGTTTTATAAACCACTTCAATACAACACGTATGCAGTATCCACAATGGATGTCATGTGTACCTCACGCTTCCTCTACAGTTTTACAAGTACTTCCTGTCTGTTTTTGGAGAGGTGGTCTTTTTTTTTAATCGAGATGCCTTGTGTAATGTACCACGTCAATAAACACCATGGAAAGGAGACCGATGACGGCGGCTCGAAGGAAGAACTACGCTTAGAGGAGAGGGCACCTATTGATGTAGGGAGAAACTAGACCAGGGAGAGAAATTTGAGACTCGAGACTAATTCATCTTCTTGCTTAATAATAATAATTACAATACACCTTATATTGATGGCTCTCATCACAATTATGGATAAGATCAATCTAAATAATATATTTTCTAACTAATCGATAAGATGCCGAACAACTAATCCTTATCATAGGAAACTAATCAATCCATTATGGAAATAGATAACTTGGTGAAGAAGAAGCCGCCCTCCTCGTGCGCATGCTGCTACAGTACCGCGCGAGTATTGTTTATGCATAGTAATTTCTGCACATAACAACTTCTCCCTCCCTTCGAGACAGCTCGTCCTCTAGCTGTTGTAGCAGCTATGGCTGCAACCCTTGGTAACCCATCATGCTGAAAGGCCTTGACGTTCATACAGTGCCGCGCGAGAGAACATCTGGACTCCAGCGACGATTGATGTTGACAGCAGGAAACCCGTGTGACTCGGCATCCAGTGCGTGCGAAACCGGCACGGAGCAACAAAGGGTTGATGTTTGTCGTGGCATGCCACGTTATTAGAACGAGCACAACGAAGTTGTGTCCCCATACGAGGCACCGTTCGAGATGCGCATCGCAAACGGCCTCGGCCTCAGCCGGTGGTATGGAGATGATGGCCACGAAGCGGCGACCCTCTCCTTTGATGGTTGTAGCAGTGACGTTGGCACTAGGGACAACGCCACTCTATCCACTGTTGCCATCATCTTCTCCAGGATAGTCTTCATCTTCTCTGCGGTGGCCATCATCTTCTCATTGTCAGCCTTCATCAAGACCAACAACTCACCAATAGAAAGCCATGGTGAGTGGCGCTGATACCAATTGTGATAAATACCGTGGAAAGGAGACCGACGGCGACGGCTTGAAGGAAGGAGGAACGATACTTAGATGAGAAGGCACCTATTGAGGTAGGGAGAAACTAGATTAGGGAGAGGACTTTGAGACTTGAGACTAATTCATCTTGCTTAATAATATTGCTTACAATAGGCCTTCTTATATAGAGGGTTCTCCTAACAATTATAGATAAAATCAATTTAAATAGTATCTTTCCTAACTAATGTATAAGATGCCAAATAACTTATCCTTATCTTAGGAAACTAATCAATCCATTAAGAAAATAGATAACTTGATAAAGAAGAAATCATCCCCTGCGTGGTCTTGCAGCTACAATACATGCGAGTATTGTTTATGTGCAGCTACAATTTCTGCACATGGCAACTTCTCCCCCCCTCCTTCGCGACAATTCGTCCTCGAGCTGGAGTCCAGATGTTCTCTTGCGTGACACTGTGTCAACGTCATGGCCTTTCAATATAATGGGTTACCAAGGGTTGTAGCCATGGCCGCCACCACAGCTCGAGGACGAGCTGTCTTGAAGGGAGGGACAAGGTATCATGTGCAAAAATCACCACATATAAACAATACTCGCGGGTACTGTAGCAGCAAGCCCACGCGGAGGATGGTTTTATCTTTACCAAGTTATTTATTTCCTTAATAGTTTGATTAGTTTCCTAAGATTAGGATTAGTTGTTTGGCATCTTATCCATTAGTTATTTTGATATATCTTATCCATAATTGTTAGGAGAGCCCTCTATATAAGGAGATCTATTGTAATAATTATTATTAAGCTCGAAGATGAATTAGTCTCAAGTCTCAAATTCCTCTCCGTAGTCTAGTTACTCCCTACCTCAATAGGTGATTAGGTGCCCTCTGCTCCAAACATCGTTCTTCCTTCAAGCCGCCGCCATCGGTCTTATTTCCACGATGTTTATCCCTTGTAATATACTAGGTACATTACAATTGATATTAGACCCACTCACCATGGCTTTTACTGTTGAGTTGTTGGCCTTGATGAAGGTTGACAATGAGAATATGATGGCCACCTCCGCTGAGAAGATGAAGGCCATTTTGGATAAGATGATGTCAGACCCACTCACCATGGCTTCTACCGTTGAGTTGTTGGCCTTGATGAAGGTTGACAATGAGAATATGATGGCCACCTCCGCTCCCTAGTGCCGACGTTGTCACTGCCACCATCAAAGGAGAGGGTCGCCGTTTCGCGACCATTGTCTCCATACCACCGGCCGAGGCAGTGTCGTTTGTGATGCGCATCGTGAAGGGTATCTCGGATGGGGACACAACTTTGTTATGCTCGTTCTAATGGTCCGCCGTGCCGTGTCACAACAGACATCAATCCTTTGCTACCCCGTGCCGGTTTTGCACGCAATGGATACCGATTCAGGCGGGCTTCCCGCTGTCATCGTCAATCGTCGCTGGAGTCCAGATGTTCTCTCGCGTGGCACCGTGTCAACGTCATGGCCTTTCAGCATTATAGGGTTACTAAGGGTTGCAGCCATGGCCGTCACCACAGCTCGAGAACGAGTTATCGTGAAGGGAGGGAGAAGTTATGTGCAAAAATTACTACAAATAAACAGTACTCGCGGGTACTATAGCTACAGGCCCATGTGTAGGATGACTTCTTCTTTACCAAGTTATCTATTTCCTTAATAATTTGATTAGTTTCTTAATATAAGTATTAGTTGTTTGACATCTTATTCATTAGTTAGGAAAGATATTATTTAGATTGATCTTATCCATAATTGTTAGGAGAGTCCTCTATATAAGAAGACCTATTGTAATCATTATTATTAAGCAAGAAGATGAATTAGTCTCAAGTCTCAAATTCCTCTCCCTACTCTAGTTACTCCCTACCTCAATAGGTGCTCTCTCTAAGCAATGTTCCTTTCAAGCCGCAACCGTCGATCTTCTTTGCACGGTGTTTATCCTTTGTAATGTATTAGGTACATTACACCTGGCACTGCTCTATCTTGCTGGATGCACATTGACTAAGATATCAATATTTTTTTTAGTCCGGTAGGTGTTTGGTAGGTGTTTGCCAGCTTAATATTTCCTGCTATCTGAAACCAAAGCTGGCTTGTTCAAAGTGGAACAGTCAGGCACTTAATTTCCCAATTTAATTCATACGAGACTTGCTGTTGCTTAGTATTTCTTGGTGTTGTCACTAAGAGCAGGCATTTCTATTTGATTGCACAAGGTGTAAATGTACCCACTTCGGCGCTGTTCTGCTTTAATTAGGATGATTTGTTAGCTGATTCATGAATATGCACAGAGCTACTGTATGCCCTTCACCTCCACTTTTGAAGTAGCACTGTACATACATTGGAGATGGACAGAGGTCACATTAATTGGCTTATACTCTTTAAACCCATCTTATGCATATGTTCAGGATTGAGCTCTGCCTTATTTGCAGCAGTTCATGTTAGAATATGTTTCTCGTTTGCTTGTGACTTGCATTTCGGACAGAAGATGATTGTGGGCGTTTAGCCCCTTCTGATCTCAAATGACCTATTTATTTCCTTAAATTATCACAAGTTACTTGTGTGTGTGTGTGTGTGTTGTAACTGGCCTCGTATGCGAAGGTTGCAGGGGTGATTCACCGGAGGATGAGGACGTCGAGTCGGCGTCGTTGCCTGCAGTAGAAGGATAACGGGGATAGAAGAGAGAAAGTAGATGGGCAATGAGTAGCAATCGGAAGAAAGGAGATTTATTTCTTGCTTGGTTACAATGATGTTACATGACATCCTTATAGTGGATGCTGGACCTTCTTATCCAGACTAACTCTAGTATGTTCCTTTCCTAATAAGAATCAACTCTCTAATTCTGACTTGAATTCCTAATTCTCCCTCAACTCTAATTCCCCTAATTCTCCCTCAACTCTAATTCCCAACTCCCTGGCCAAACTCCTGCTGTTGGACACTTAACATAAACTCCTAGGGCTCTCCTTGGACTACGGACTCCTGGGCATCAAGTTCTTCCTGGACGTCTTTGCCGGCCGGCCGCTAGTGTTGCCTCCTGCTCATGCACGTCTGTGCTGCTGCTAGGGCCAGCGTACACAACAGTGTGTGTGTGTGATCAAAGTGGGTTTTGTTCGTCTGGACTTCGATATGAATGTTGCCGGTTGGATCAAAAGTGTTCGTGCTAGTGTTGCAATCTTTTGTTTCATTGTTACCAATGTTACGCTTGTTTGCCAACTTTATATATGTGTCACGTGCTGCAGACCATTCCATCTTAAGCTGCCAGTTTCCCCCCTAATCCACCAAGCCTCTTCTAAATCAATAACTAATGTACAGTGCTTTTGCTGTCCAGGGATTTCAGTCAGAGCAACGTTACCTGTATATCATGGAGATTGCAGATTCCTTCCAGGAGCTTGTTTCTTGAGTAATTCACCTATGTTGGGTCCAATGAGTGTGCCTTTGGTATGCAGTGCAAGCCCCAACAACCATAGGCCGAGGAATTTCGATATGTCACGACAGCAAAAGGGGGGTTCTTCTAGGGGGAAAAGCAGGCTGTACCAAGAAAGAGATGACTCTGAGAACATTGATGAATTTGATAGTGATATAATGCTCTCCAAAAATGGACCACCCATCTCTTTGGCAAGCAATTCACGTCCCCAGGCGACATCGACTCCAGGGGAAAGAGAGAAGGAGATTGTAGAGCTGTTTAAAAGGGTTCAAGCACAACTGCGAACGAGGGGGAAAGGCAGAGAGGACAAGAAGCCTGAACCAGCAAAAGCTCAGGGTGAGAGGGGTAGTGTTGATTCCCTCCTTAATTTGCTCAGGAAACACTCAGTGGACCAAAGAAGGAAGAGTAGTGATGAGAAAGAACATAATTTTGATCAGACACGGAGAAGCAGTGATTCTGGAAATAAACAAGATTCAAGGATCTTTGGCATAAAAAATGACACTCAGGAAGGGCAAAAGCCACCTCCTGCATTCTCCAAAAGGCCAGCTTCAAATTTCAGGCGAAGATCTCCTGTTCCTGGAGTGAAGTTTCAGCCTGTTACCAATGCTGACGCAGATGCTGATGCTAAGTCTATCGCCAATAGCATGGCTGATGTTGTAGTGAAAGCTAAGGCATCTCTGGACAAGCAGACTGCTACAGATGAACCTGACTCAGTTTCTCTGTACGACCCTGACTCTGAAATATCACCAGAAGATATATCTTTGGATGATTTTGGTGTCATTTCAGATGATGAATCCAACGAGGAGTATCTGGAACCTTCTTTGGGAAATCCTGATGTTACAGATAGCAATGAATACCGTGATAAGAGTCTGGAATGTTCTTCTGCAGAAGGTTCTGATATAAGCGCTTTGAAAGTCACAGAACTAAGAGAGCTTGCAAAATCTAGAGGAATCAGAGGTTATTCAAAGATGAAGAAAAACGAGTTGGTTGAAGTACTGAGCAGCATGGCCTGATCTATATGGTGGACATAGTCTGGGCATCTGCTTGAGCCCATTTCCATTTTGCTTAACTCTGTCCTGGGCATATGCACCAATGCACCATCTTCCGATTCCTATTTTCCCAAGATCAAGCCCTTTTAGGTAGAATATTGTAAATGAGCAAGGTTAACATTGTTTTGTTCTGTGCTGATCTTATGCTGGGCTCCTTCTGCTACCCTAGCTTTTTAGTTAATTAGTTGAATTGTGTGTTGTGTTGAGGAGTAAGCTAGCTGGGGTATTTGTTTCGGTATTGTACTACTGCAGTGCTAGGTAATCCTTGTGCTTCCCAGACTTGACCCTGGATTGGTTACCCAGTGAACTTATATAAAGCTGGACTAATTTGTTGGCAGTCCCGATATTACTCTGATTAGTTGTTCTCCATCTGTCAGGCTTGACGTGAACGAGCTTCGTGTTGGCTACTCCTGTCAAAAATGTTGTTGCGCCATTTTTTTTAAAAAAATATCATTGTAATATAAGGATATTATTAATATAATATTCCCTAATTCTTTTTTCCTTTCTTCGGAGGAAAGGTTGGCAATACGGTTCTGTTTATTTATTGACTGCGGCTGCAGCTTTGCTCTTGAAGGGAGGAATAAAGCATCGTCAGCTCTGTGGCTCACAGGCGGGAGTATCAGTACCGGTACCAGTATCAGCATCAGCATCAGCATCAGTATCAGTATCAGTAAATCAGTATGTATGCCTGCGCTGGCTGCATTATTGTTTGGCCTCTGTTCCTTCTGCTGCTAATAGTCGCTCTCAACATGCGCGCTTTCGTGATCCCCGCGCGGCGCCGTAACACATGCGCAATTTCGTGATCCACGCGCGCCATAGCACATGCGCACACGACATGATCTCTGCCCCTCGTATGATTTGATTTCTGGGATCCAACTGTCAGATCTGGGCGATTGGACGGTTAGTTGGCCATCTCACGTGCCTCTGTCCCTGCCTACCGCCCGGCATAATTTCCCGGGCCTGCGTATTGCGAAACCCTGATTAAATCTGCCCCATTTTGACTCGCTCGATCGCAGTAGCAGTAACGAGCAACAAGTTAACCTTTATGCACGGCTTTAATTCTTTCTCCTCTTGCTTGTCATCAGTAAACCGAACCGTATGTGTACAAATAAAATGCACAAAATTAAGAAATATATACGCATATAATTAAGACGAAAGGAAAGTAAAGGAAAGGAAAGGAAAGGAAACAAAACAAAACGAGTATGTATATAGCTGCTGGTCCATGCATGGAGGAGAAGAGATGAAAGATCGATGCACTACTCAAAACTACTCTGGGAATTAAAGCACGACGAAGCTAGCTAGCTAGCTAGTTGGCCGGGGTACTGTTCATACATAGGGCAGTGCCCACGCATGCAGACAGTTCAAAACTGAGGACGACTAGTCTACATACATCGTACGCGCGCCCATGCATACGAATTTCCGATATATCCCTTTCTATCTTGACAGGGTTTCAAATTTCGTTTGAGAAAAAATTTCGGGGGTGGCCAAAATTACCGAATTTTTTTTGGTAATTTTGAATTTCAATTCAGGAAAATGGCCGAAATTGGCATTCAAATTTGACTGAATTTCATCAAAATTTTTGATGGATTTTGATCAAAATTTGAATTCTATTTGAATTCAGCCTGAATTCATGTGCAACCGAATTTTTTCGACCGAAAGGGCAAAGATTCGAGCTCCAGCAAAATGTACGAAATTTTGGGTCGAAATTTGAAACCCCTGGACCATACGAGCATACTGTGTGTATGGACAATCAGCCATGCATGCGGCTAGCTAGCTAGCTAGCGATGTTTGCAAATAAGCAGCACTCCCGCATTATTTTTTATTCGGTCGATGTTTTCTATTTGTTACTATCACTACTGCCAAAAAAAGTTATCACAAACAGTTTAAAATCACATACGGTTTTACGAGTCGTTTGAATTTATGGATCAATAATGACATAAGATCATCACACAGACATCTCATGAAACTATCGTGATGCAGATCGACTATCATAGACTGTTTATAAATGAAACCGTCTGTGATAGCTGATGTATCATAGACGGTTTGTCCAAAGAAACCGTCTGCGATTTTGTTTTGTATTGCTAAATCTATTTCTGTTTATTAGCTAGTCTTAGAAAATACTAGCCAATAAACAAAAATAGATAGAAAAAAGAACGTCAACCGTCTTCATGAAAAACAATTCCCAGAAGAGACGGCGACGTTTTGATTTTCCAACGCTTTGCCACAAGTCGATAGCCCATAAATAACCATCAGAACGACAAAACCTACGCACATACTTATCATCTTTCCTACTTCTACTTCGTTTTAAAGTTCTTATCTCCAAACCTCTCAAGTCGAATAGATTTCTTTAGAAGAAATAATCGGTCTTTGGAGTTCTTCAACTATGGGTAATATCGTGGAAAAGATACATTCTACGGAATAAATTGGCTTTTTGACCACCTTTCGACCACCGTGGAAAGGACAGAATCCATGGACCATGACTTCAAGACGGTCAAAAAGTCAATTTAGTCTATGGATTGAAGTCTTCAAGAAATCGGTAGAAGAAAAAATCTTGATGACCAGGTGAGCGCTTCACTGTCTATGATGTGTAACTTTCGATCAAGACTTAAGTCTATACCAGAGGGGAAAAAAATCTGAAAAAGCGCCTACCGAACTACATATCTGTTGATTTTCTTCTGATGTAGATCAACCTTGACCACTTTGAAGATCAATCCCGAGGAACTGGTTCAAAAGGCCAACCAGTTAGAAGAAATGTAACTAGGATTTTTTTCAACCTTTTGCAACATGCAGTATGTATGTTTTAGTCTTTATGAAATAAAGCCTTGTTCCTTTGAAAGACAAGTCAAGAAAATAACCCCTTCAAAAACGTAGTGGCCTCGAGGAGGAGACGCACCGGGCTTGGGGGAGGAAGGGCTCCGGGTTCGGGGAGGAGGCGCGCTAGGCTCGGGGGAGGATGCGCACCGAGCTTGAGGATGGTGGCGACGGGCTCAGGGGAGGAGGGAGAGTTAGAGACTTAATCGTTTGAGGGGGGCACAACCAAAGTACCCTAGAGTCAAAGTATAAATAGGGTTAGACATCACAGACGGTTTTATATTTAGTAATATCACAAACTGTTCTTGTTCAGAACCGTCTGCGATACTTCAAAGACGGTTTTCCACATGAACCGTCTATGATATTATCTCTTCACAGATGGTTTTGAGCGCAACCAGTAACACAGATGGTCGCTAAACAAAAACCATCTATGATTGTATTTAATACTGACGGTTTTGATCAACCGTCTGTGATGAGGCATCCAGTATTAACCTTTTTGTAGTAGTGTATCTTCGAGAGGTGACTTTGATCGTTACTTGTTTATAACTTTATGTTAAGATATACTAATAAGATTATAATATTAGGAAAGTATTTTTAACAAAAAATATAATTATATTATTTTTTATATAGCCAATCTAGATAGTTGTAAATATATTGGCGACAAAGTTTAACGACACGGATTCTAGAACGTCAAACAAAAAAGCACAAAGGGAGTAGTGTATTTCACCGTGATACTACCTTCGCTCTTTTTGATATATCATTTTGGATATCGACACGGTATCTAATACACCACTTTGCCTGTTATTTTTTCAAATTATATGTTCATACAAATTACTAAAAATATAATGATATGAAAGTATTTTGATGACAAATCTAGTAGTGTCACTTGGACGTAACAAATCCAAATACTTTTGTATATATTTTTGAACAAAGATTTAAAATATTGATCGCACGCATTGTAATACGACGTATAAAAAGAACTGATGAGTATATAGCTAAGTCGCAGCCACTGTTGCCAAGGTCACCCGTCAAGATTCCATATAAATGGCATCATATGTACAGTACATACATATATATACAGCAGCTAGCATTACTACCCGCATATACATTTGCCTAGCTACAGTACTGGCTGACTAGCTAGCTAGCTAGCTCATGGATCATGCATGCGCACTGCTGCCATCGTATCAGCTGGCACCATATATGCACACTGCTAGCACTGACCGGCCTAAAGGCTAAGAAGCTAAGCAGTTAAAAGAAATGTTACAAAAGAAACGTAATTAGAATTTTTTTAACCTTTTACAACATGTAGTATGTATGTTTTGATCTTTATGAAATAAAACTTTGTTCCTTCGAAGGATAAGTCAAAAAATAATCTCTTCAACACCGTAGCGGGCTCGAGGAGGAGACGCGCCGGGCTCGGGGGAGGAAGGGCTCTGGGTTCGGGGAGGAGGCACGCTGTGCTCGAGGGAGGAGGGATGCCGGGTTCTGGGAGGTGGCGACTCGTGCTCGGGGAGGAGGCGGCGAGCTCGAGGGAGGAGACACGCCAGGCTCGAGGAGGAGGTGACGTCGAGGACGGTGACGACAGGCTCGGGGGAGGAGGGAGAGTTAGAGACTTAATCGTTTGAGTGGGTGGGGGGTTCCACATGAATCGTCTGTGATATTACCTTTTCATAGATGATTTTTAGCACAACTAGTAACACAGATGGTCGCTAAACCAAAATCGTCTGTGATTGTATTTAATACTGATGGTTTTGGTCAACCGTCTGTAATGAGACGTCCAGTATTAACCTTTTTGTAGTAGTGTATCTTCGAGAGGTGACTTTGATCGTTACTTTTTTTTATAACTTTATATTAAGATATACTAATACGATTATAATATTATGAAAGTATTTTTAATGGAAAAATATAATTATATTATTTTTTATATAGCCAATCTACATAGTTGTAAATATATTGGCGACAAAGTTTGACGACACAGATTCTAGAACGTCAAACAAAAAAGCACAGAGGGAGTAGTGTATTTCACCGTGATACTACCTTCGTTCTTTTTTATATATCATTTTGGATATCGACACTGTATCCAATACACCACTTTGCCTGTTATTTTTTTCTAATTATATGTTCATACAAATTACTAAAAATATAATGATATGAAAGTATTTTGATGACAAATCTAGTAGTATCATTTTGACGTTACAAATCCAAATATTTATATATATATTTTTGAACAAATATTTAAAATATTGATCGCACGCATTGTAAAACGACGTATAAAACGAACTGAGTATATAGCTAGGTCGCAGCCACTGTTGCCAAGATCACCCGTCAAGATTCCATATAAATGGCATCATATGTACAGTACAAACAGATATATACAGCAGCTAGCATTACTACTCGCATATACATTTGCCAAGCTAGCTAGCTACATTACTGGCTGGCTAGCTAGCTCATGGATCATGCATGCTCACTGCTGCCATCGTATCAGCTGGTACCATATATGCACACTGCTAGCACTGACCGACCAATTGTTTTTTCAAAATAAACTATTTATTAAAAAAACACAAATAAACTATATTTTAATACTTTTACAAAAAAAATAACCTACAATCGCTGGCCCACTGCGCAACTGCGGCCAGTCACTCGGTAGCCCTGCGATCAACTGACGTGGGAGGTGAAGTGGGAGAGTAGTGTGGGTGTGCACCTGGAAGTTGAGGATGGTGATGCGGATGCAGTGGACAGGCGACTGGATCTTCCACGTCAGCTAATCGCTAGGCCACCAAGTGATTTGGCCCCAGTTATGTATGTATATGTGTGTGTGTATAATACTTTCTACTCCCAAGAGTACGTATAGTTACTCTCTCCTCTGATATACCATCTAAAAGAACTTAACATACTCTTTTATCACTTTGGATATACTCATATAATGATTATAGGATACTCCAATGCGAACCACAAGAAAAATTTGCAAGAGAGACCATAGTTCTTGGTATATTTTGTAAATACCTTTATATTCTCATATAAAAAGGAGTATGTCTAAAAAATTATACATATCATCCCTAAAAAGATGTAAATACCACATAAGTTGTCTTATATACTCGTATACTACACATATATACTCTCGGTTACACAAAATACTTCCTACGTTGTGAGATACGAAATAGGGAGTAACTACTCCCAAAAGTAGGAAAAAGACTTCAGACACACACGTGTGTGTGTGTGTGTGTGTGTGTATATATATATATATATATATATATATATATATATATATATATATATATATATGAAAATAGCTTATCTAGATGAAAACAAATCCTGACCGGCTGCGGTCGAGACGGCATGCCACCGCATCCCCGCTGCCGGCTGGGCCCGGTGTATCGCCGGTGGGGCATGCACCTCGGCCGGCCGGTGCACAGCGACCGAGTTAGTGCAACCGGCGTGCTGTGCCGGGGACTAGCTCTCACAAGCTCCATGCTGCGACGTAGTTAGCATGATTTCATGCATCCGGCCGGCCATACACCATGATTAGCGACGCACTGCGCGTAGGCCCCCCCGTTTTTGAATCCGCCGCAGACGACCTTATTTACCTTTGGAATACAGCAGCATTCTCACACGTCGACCTACGTGTATATATATATATAGTTTGCATATTCAGCATATGCAAACGCAGCAATATATACTAGCTAGCTGCTAGAATGCATCGATCGCATGTGTAGCTGTGCGCATTCGACCATGATCACGACCAAATCGCGGCCTTTTGACCGGCCTATATATATATGTACATGCTGCATATCTATCCAGTACATCACCATGTAGCCATCTACTAGTATCCAACGCCTGGCTTGTCTAGTTATGAGGATCAGAATCTGAATCAGAGATGGAGCTGTTGCACGCTGTGCATGAACCGAGCAACCAGCTGCTGCTGTGTGCACACAGTGTTAGCCTACCTATGCTGTGCACGAATCGATCCATTCCTCGGGTAGCTCGCTCGCTCGTGCTCGCGTCCTTGAGACCAAACCTATCCTTCTGGTACCGACCTGCATGTACCGGAGTGCCTTTGTGTTTTATATGGGCTTCGATACCGATTAATACTGGCTTAATATCAATCAATACCGTCTATAACGACCTTTAGAATGTGATAATGACATCTCTTCCACTGATACAACCATCCCTACTGTTTCTGATGTGCAAAGACCAATTATACTAGAGCACGTGCTCGCCAACTAAATTATTATGTGACTTCGTTTCTCGGAGTGTATCTATATTCTATGAACTCTATGATGCTGCCTAAAGTATATGATATTATTTTACTTAGGAATCAAAAATCAGGAGATAAGCTAAATAGAGATGATGGCAGCACCAAGCATTGAGATGATCACACGAGGAATGACTATTTATATACTGAGCCTTGGCAGAATATAGCATGAAGACTACATATCAAGTTGTTTAGGCCAACACTTAGCAATATTTCAGTAAAGGAATTTGGTGCTGGGCCACCTATGCTAATAGGCCATGGGCCTTGTAATTCGGGCTGGACACCTAGGGGCTGGCACTGTTCATATGGTACTGTTCACGTGTGAACAGTACCCGTGGCCGTCGCCCGTCTCTTCCTCCTTTACATAGTGGCCGCCACCCTTAGGGTTTGGCAGGTTTTGTCGATTGAAGTTTAGCTTTGCTACTTTATACTTTGTCCTCTTGTTCGGCGAGATCAACAAGCGATATTGTTCTTCGAAACCCCACTTATCAACACAATTTCAATTCCTATTTGTAATTTCAAATTGTCTATTTATCTTGTTCTTGAGTGCTTCTTCGGTGTATGCAGGAATTGATCTTCGTGATCAGATCATTTGGGTATTCGTGCACGATTGATAACGGCTTGTCGAGTAGTTCAACGATTGCATGGTTTCGAGCCTTGCAGTTCGTAGCCAGGATCGTGAGAGTTGAGCGACTATTACCGAACTTACCTTCTCACCGAAAGATTGGGCCAGAACAGGACCTTTGTGGTTCATCAGAATGGTACAGACAAGTACGTTTAATACCAGCGAAGGCATGCAGCGACATATAATGTACCATGCATCACAACCAGAATCCGTTAATTCTTCGAGTGCCCGAAACACTCAGAAAAGTAACAAAAACACTCGGGAAACTAATTCCTGAAAAGTCAGCCGTCGGGAAAACCCACTTGGGATAGTTTAGTCGGGTAAAAACTGGTTTCCCGAGTGTTACACTCGGGAGACACAAATTCATCGTGTGTTCGGATGTACATTTGGGAAACACCAAGCACTCAGGAGAATAGGTGCCACAACGGGTTTAGCCACCATAATGGAGTACTTTTCCCGAGTGTTGACGCTCTGGAAAGTAGGAAAATTGTCCCGAGTGTATGTCAACTACACTCGGGAAATATAGCCACGTGGCAATCCAGCACGCATGCAGATTCGTAATTTTTCCAAGTGTATGTCAACTAAGAACACTCGAGAATTACTCGAACATCACATGCACCTATTTTAAACCAGGCTCAGGCTGATAGGAAATTCGATAATCAAACGGACCATACATTCCAGAACAAGAAAAATATCACCAATTAGCCACAAATCATTACATATATAGATTCGACAACATTAACATAATGTTCGAGTTCACAATACAATATTCACATATATAGATCGGACATCCACAACATATTCGAGTTCAAATTTGAAAAGCTACCCATAAGGCATGATACATATAACAATTCCAAGTAGTTCACGGAGTGAATGCATGGTATACCAATTATCGAGGTGCATGAGTTAACCTTCAACTTGTCGCGCTCAATGCCCAACTGCAAAGATGATGACCACATATCAATTATTGACTCTACGGAGTGAAATCATTACTCTATATTATATCATTGATTCTACTGCAATGTATAATGCATTAGATTGTATTACATCATTGCACCATTATCTTGTATACTCATAGAGCACATCTAAAAAATTGTCTGAGGTGAAATTATGGGAATTTCCAAATAGTTGTTAACAGCTGAAATTTTCATACCTCAACAAAGTTACACCATCGGTCAAGCAACTGAAACCTCCCATTAAGAACTATTCTCCATGCTGCCACAACTCTCTTAATGGCTAAAATCATAAAAAGTGGCATTCTCATTAGTCTTCTAGGGGTATAAAAACTACAATTGCAGCATGCATGGACATGCTTAAGGACAATATGTCTTACTGATATTCTTTTGGACATTTTTCCTGAGAAATGAAGAAGACAAAATCAAAGAAGGTATTGAATCGGCGCACATCATTCTAAAAGAGAAGGTTCACAATCAGCATAAAGTATTGAGAAGCATATGAAAAATGCATAATCTACTTAGGGAGCATCGCTTACTAATTCAAGAACTGACAAGAGCTTGTGAATATCACCAAATATTGCTTCCCTGGATGAGTATTAGAGAATGTAATCACCCAAAAGGTAAAAAGAATAAGAAGAAAATAAAAAATAGAGCAAAAAATAAAGCTTAGCAAAAAGGAAGCAGCTGTTCTCACAACATGTTCGAGTTCACAATACAACATTCACATATATAGATCGGACATCCACAACATATTCGAGTTGCATAGTTACTTTCATGACTTTCTTGTCAAAAGTAAATGATTGGATTAAGGGCAAACAATTGAACTACAATTTATTATATGTTTTATATTGATGATTTATAAGAAGGATAATTTGTAGACGATTATGTTGTTAGAATCCTCAAACCTTGGTCAAATATGATGAGGACCAAGTTAGTTTGTATCGATAGATCTACTTGGTGGCCAATTTGGCCATGTTTTATTGGGATTTAGTATAGAAACCCTGCCCTACTCTGGCATGCTGGGTTGACAGAGAGCTGGTGTTAGTTGAGGAACTTGCAAAGGTGATACACTTTAATTACACTTACATAGTACATGCTCATAGTGAAACAAAAAGAATGATGATGCAAACAGACACTCCATCAAAAATACACTGACCATGGATCAGTTATTGACTCTACGGAGTAAAATCATTACTCCAATGTTGACAAGTTGCCTTCTACATACCTGCATAAAATCGTAACGCTCTCTTCCAACTGATTCATTCTCAGGAATGGCAAAATATGCCAACATTGGATATTGTCCAATATAAAATACATAGTTGTCCCTTTGGATGTTTACAACCCAGCCCATTCATTGTAATAAAAGAAAATGTAAATAGTTGATATCTTACCAGCTAGTGAATCATATTTAATAAAAAGAGGGGAACTTACAATCTGGTCAAGTCAACCTGCCCTGTTCCGACATATCGATTCAATTCACATGATAGCAACACATAAACCAATGCCATTACAGTCAAGTAGTTCACACCCTTCACCCTAAAATAGCAACAAAAAAAACATAAAGACAAGAATTACATAATTTTTAGACAAAACAGAACTCCAAACAGAGATGCCCTATACCATTATAATTGAACATGAGCTGGCTGTAATGTAAATGGCGCTTGATCAATTAAACTTTAAATTTTTAGAATTAGCAAAATTACACACGTTCTGGTCTGCAGATTTTTAATAAAGGCTAGGGGCAAATAGCACATACCTCAGTTTGACGCTGCTTGTTTTCAAGAAAACAAGCTACAACTAGTGTGTATTCATCATCCACTGAATCCAAGTCACTCTGTATCAGAGAAAAGGCATGCCAAAATACTTACAAGCTGCTTGATGAGGATTAAAATATTCTTAATAAATAAAAAGGACCATACGTCTTCGTGGTCGTAACTTCTAAGACCACCGACCTAACTGGTCGTAGGTACTACAGAAGTTATATAATAAATACCCTGGTCGGACAAAGTTCCAAACCTAGTCCACGACCAGGTGAGTGCTCGTAAAGCTATGAACAGGCGCCTGGGTCGAGTCCCGACCACGCCACTCACTATGTGATGAATGAAACACGTGTTTCATATTCCGCATAATACAACACTATCCCGGTTGATGGTGTAACGTCTCCTAAAACCATTAACCGCAGAACAGTTGACATCTTCACCAACCGCCTTTGCAGTTGGTGGGCGAATCAAACCGCCGCCTCTTCCCGGCGGATCGTCGCTCCCCAACGGGTGTCTCTTCATGGGATAACTGCCACCGCTTCATCAAGTACTTAAGGAGGACCATAGAAGGCCGGAAGGAGGGGGAACACGCAGAGAAACTCAGACACAAGCACACAGAGACGAAGTTGGAACATCGCTGCAGAAACAACACCAAGCAAGGAATAGCTGGGCATTGTGTTCTTGTAGTGATTAGAGACTCTTAGTGTTTGTAACAGTGAGTTCATAGCAATAAAGAGCAAGCCCGTTCCACTCCCAGGAGATACGCATATTTTTCCTCTTTTCCTTTACATAATCATAAGATCGGCGATTTGATCGTCGACAGCTGGCGCCGTCCGTGGGGAAGATAGTGCAAAACTCCTGAAGAGGTTATTCACTCAACTCATCCGTTTTCTTCATATTTATAGTTGTAAGTATGGCAGGAACATGGGATGAGGAGAATTGGTTCGACCTGGATGACTACTCCAACCTTGACATGGAAGCCTGCATCCAGGCCATGCAACATTCGGGGTCTTCATCCTCTTCCGCTGGTTCGCAAGTCGCTGATGACAGTGAATTTGAGCGGATGGATGAAGACACTCCATTGCGCCAAGAAGCGCTCTCTGAGGGACAGGTCGTTCCGACCAGTTCGGAACATCCGAATGTTCCTCCAAGCCCGGTTTCCCCGACCGGCGAAAAAGGTGACCATGCTTCAGCCCCACAACCCCAGGGTCAATATACCCTTGACATAATCATGGCTGACAGGTATTCACCAACGGCCTCTGGAAATTCCAGGGACCAACCGACACTTGGTAACGGTGTCGATGAAACCCTCACCGGTAATGGGCCGAGTGGGGATGATAAAACTCAGTATCCGATCGGCAATACGCCGAATCAGGCTGAGCCCACCACGAAGACCTCAGGAGGTTCTTATCTCCGATCGGTCTCTGTCATGGGAGTCTCTGGTAGAAGCACTGAGAAGTTCTTCACTAGTTACAGTGGAAGCTCCTCAGAGGATCATTGCTGGAAGCATGAGGTTAACGCGATCGGAAATACTGATCGTAATGCCATGCACAGTCCTGCACACCCTGCCTCGCCACCACCTGCTGATGGAGATGGCGCGGGCAATCAAGCACCACCTACCAGAGGCAACAGAGCTGATGGACGTCCATCAGTTAATTCGCGTGGTGCAGCCCCACCAAGGATGACGGGCCAGACGGAGTTAGGCCCAAGGTCTAGAGGAACTTCGGGTCTCCGAATACCAACATCTACAATGAATCACCTAAGACCTTCTGAATGATTCGTAACTTGTGTCGATTCAAGATATTCTCAACACATCGACTGCTCGCCGGCTCGGCTTTACCCAATTGGTAGGGCAGGTATCGGAAATCCTTCAACGAACTGTGCAGCGCGCAGAAGCGTGCAGGGGGCAAGGGACATCACAAAGTCTAACGGTGACTTCGTCTCAGCGCTCCTCCCTCAGTAGAGGGCAGCATGGTTATCCACCGGTACCTAGACCTCCTCGGCGATTTCGACAAGCAAGTCATGAAGGGAGAAGGCTATTCCGAACAACGACCTCTTCTCCTCGCCCAGGAGAGCACCTGCTCGGCCCAGATGATCTCTCGTCATCATCTGAGTCATGCTAACGGTCAAAGACGTCATAATAACGTCTACGACCGGATCGGGACACCGGAGCCTCGGTTTTCTAACTACAGAAACCGATCTCCTACTGATCATAATCCGGCGCCTCTCCCAAGAAGGCGCTACGAATCTGTCACAGGTTGTCGAGCCTTTTCTGCAGGGCTCCAAGCTGTAAGTTGGCCTAACAGGTTTCGACCAGCCAACATGGATAAATTCGATGGATCTCAAAATCCATTGGAATTTCTCCAAATATATACCACTGCCATCAGAGCTGCTGGTGGTGATGAGAACGTGATGGCCAATTATTTGCCCACGGTTCTGGAAGGATCTTCTCGGTCTTGGTTGCTTAACCAACCGGTCGGATCTATCTACACTTGGGAACAACTCTGCGATCTGTTGATTGTGAATTTCCAGGGTACATATGATCGCCCTGGAAAGGAGGATGATCTCCATCGGACTCGGCAGGAACCGAAAGAAACTCTCCGTCAGTACATCAAAAGGTTTAGCCAAGTTCGGAATTCCATTCCAGAGATCGCAGAATCTTCTGTGATTCAAGCATTTAAGGCAGGTCTAAGGAATCGGCGATTTACGGAGGATATCGCTATGAATCCCCCACGAACAACCGCCGAACTTTTTGACATGGCTGATAAATATGCAGCCGCTAGCGAAGCGGTTGAATGGAATGAAGCCATAGATCGAAAAACAAAATCCCTCAGCCTGGCTTAGAGAAGCCGGAAAAGAATCCCAAGAAGATTTCCAAGAAAAAGAAGCACCGTAAGATGGGCACCAAAGAGGTCTTTGCGGTTCAAGATAAACCGTTCAAGGGTAAGAAGGACTATGCTGGTCAGGGCAAAGCCAAAGTTCCGACTAATAGTCCCAATAAGAGTAAAAAGTGGTGTCCGCTTCACCAACAGGTAGGGCATGATTTGTGCACCTGCCGTGTTTGGCAAAAGAAGCTGGAGGATTACTATGCAGGTAAAGGCCCGCTTCCCGCAATTCAAGAATTGGGGGAAACAAGTTCCAAGAAAGACAAAGATGGCGATGAAGATATGGAGTACCAGGAACCTCAACGCACGGTCAACGTGATCTTTGGAGGTTATTCATCATACGATTCGCACTGTCATCTGAAAGCCATGGAACGAGAAGTCAACCTAGCAGAACCTTCGATCACCGCCCATCATCAAGGTGGTCGGATACCGTAATCTCCTTCGGCAAAGAAGACTGCTTCGTCCCGTCAACTCAACCGGGTAGGTTCCCTATCATCGTAGAACCTACTATTAATAACTGCAAAGTCAATCGGGTATTAATAAACGGTGGTAGTTCTTTAAATATTTTATTTTCGGGAGCTTTAGAGGATATGCAGGTTCCTAGAACAAAGGTGAAACCAGTAAAATATGCCTTTCATGGCATAGTTCCTGGTTCTACCGCCAAACCGATAGGACAAGTGTCTTTACCGGTTACGTTCGGAAGTCCTGATAACTTCCGAACAGAGAGGATTTCATTTGATGTGGTTGATTTTGAAACCGCATAAAATGGAATTCTTGGTCGTCCGGCATTAGCAAAATTCTTGATAGCCACGCACTACGGGTATCAAAGTTTGAAAATGCCAGGACCAAAAGGTGTGATCATGGTTCGTGGAGATCGCAAGATGGCATACGCATGTGATCGAAGGTCTTTAGAGCTGGTCGATGAGCTTCCGACCAGAAATTCTAACTCATCATCTATGCAGGTCAAGCACTCCAGACCCAAGATAACACCCAAACCGTCCGACCAGACCAAAGAGGTTCCACTCGACGAAGGCGCTCCTTCAAGAAACGCCATGTCAGGCAATGATGGTGGATCCTTTTCAAAGGTACTGATCGGAGCAGGGCTCGATCCTAAATAGGAAGAGTCGCTCGTCTCCTTCCTCCGAGCAAACCACGATGTATTCGCATGGCAAGCATCCGACATGCCCGGAGTCCCCAGGGAGGTGATCGAGCACAGGCTAGCGCTCCAGCCTGACAAAAACCCGGTCAAGCAGAAGCTCAGACGTTTCGCACCCGACCGAAAGGACGCCATCCAGTCTGAGATTGACAAGCTCTTAAAGGCTGGATTCATTCGTGAAGTACATCACCCTCAATGGCTCGCTAATCCTGTAATGGTTAGGAAGAGTAATGGGAAATGGAGGATGTGTATAGACTTCACAGATCTTAATAAAGCTTGTCCGAAGGATGATTTTCCCCTTCCTCGCATTGATCAACTTGTAGACTCTACCTCCGGGTGCGAGTTATTAAGTTTTTTAGATGCTTACTCAGGGTACCACCAGATTAGTATGAGTAAAGAAGATGAAGAGAAAACTTCCTTCATCACTCCATTTGGCACTTACTATTATGTAAAGATGCCCTTTGGTCTCAAAAACGCTGGTGTAACTTTTCAAAGATTAATGCAGAAAACCTTCAGCCCACAAATAGGTCGAAACTTGAAAGCCTACGTTGATGACTTGGTAGTGAAAAGTATCAACTCCGGCGACCATATGCTTGACCTTAAAGAGACTTTCAACAACTTGAGAAGGCACAACCTCAAGTTGAATTCGGAGAAATGTGTGTTCGGGGTTTCCGTTGGAAAGTTGCTTAGTTTCCTAGTTTCGGCTAGAGGTATCGAAGCAAACCCGGCGAAGATATCGTCCATCCATCAGATGCGCCCCCCGACCACGAAGAAGGAAGTCCAGAAGCTAACCGGCTGTATGGCAGCGCTGTGTCGTTTCATAGCCAGGTTTGGGGAAAAAGGACTACCTTTCTTCAAACTCCTTCGGAAACATGGAAGTTTCGAGTGGACGACAGAAGCAAATGATGCCTTTGAAAAGCTCAAAGAGTACCTTACGAGCACCCCGGTCTTAGTTTCTCCAAGACCAGGGGAAACATTGTTGATTTACGTGGCTGTAATGCCACAAGCTGTCAGCAGTGTACTGGTCGTAGAACGTGAGAACGTTCAACGACCAGTGTATTACGTAAGCGAAGTCTTACATGGGCCAAAGGAAAGATACCCACAGGTACAAAAGTTGCTTTATAGTCTCCTTATGGCTTCAAGGAAACTAAGGCATTACTTTCAGGCCCACAAAGTGGTCGTGCCTACTGGATATCCCTTAGGTCAAGTCCTTGGAAATAGGGAATCATCAGGACGAATAGCAAAATGGGCGGTGGAACTAGGGATGTTCGACCTCCATTTCATCTCACGAACAGCCATAAAGTCTCAGGCGATAGCAGAATTCATTGCCGAGTGGACAAACCCGGAATCTAAGCAAGAACCCGAGTACGAGCACCACGACGAGTGGACAATGTACTTTGACGGTTCCTTAATGCTTAAAGGATCGGGGGCTGGAGTCGTCTTGATATCCCCTACCGGCGAACACATCAAATATGCCGTCCAGTTTAACTTTCCCGCTACAAACAATGTGGCAGAATACGAAGGTTTGCTGGCAGGACTTCGAGCAGCTCGTTCGCTCGGGATTCGCAAATTGCTAGTGAAAGGCGATTTTCAACTAGTAGCGAATCAAGTAGGGAAAGAGTATCAATGCTCGAGTACCAAGATGTCTTCCTATCTGGCGGAAGTACGGAAATTCGAAAAGCACTTCTTCGGTTTCCAGATCCAACATATTCCTAGAAAGGAGAACTTTCTAGCAGATCAGTTGGCACGGATGGCCTCTACTAGGTCAACCGTCCCGCCGAGAGTTTTTCTCGAGCAACTCGATTCACCCTCGGTAGTCGAGCATTCCGAGAACATCGATAGTTTACATCAGGTCAATCCTATTGACTCTGATAACTTAGATGCTCCACAGATCGATGATGATCAAGGTAGAGACTGGATGACATCGATCTACAATTATCTTCAGCATGACCTAATCCCTGAAGATGATGTAGAGGCTGATCGTATAGCACGAAAGGCCAAATCATACACTCTAATCGAACGTACCTTGTATAAACGAGGATCTCATGGAGTGTTGATGAGATGCATATCTCAATCGGCTGGCATTAGGTTGCTAACCGAAATTCATGAAGGAGTCTGTGGAGCACATCATTCCTACAGAACCTTGGTCGGTAAAGTCTTCAGGCAAGGATACTACTGGCCAACTGCCCTTCATGACGCAAAAGAGCTCGTGACGAAGTGCGTACAATGTCAGTTTCATAGCCGACAAGTACATCAGCCGGCACAAGCTTTGCAAACAATTCCTCTTTCTTGGCCTTTTGCAACCTAGGGACTAGACATTCTGGGACCATTCCCAAGAGCACCCGGGGGCTTCGAATTCCTGTTTGTTATGATTGATACGTTTACAAAATGGATTGAAGCCGAACCAGTTGTAAAAGTTACAACTGAAGCCGCTAAAAGGTTCATAACAAAAAATGTGATTATACGATTTGGTGTACCCAGTCGTATCATCACGGACAACGGAACCCAGTTCTCAAGCAGCAATTTCCAGGAATTCTGCGAAAAACTGGGAACCAAAATCCATTTCGCTTCAGTGGCTCATCCACAGAGCAATGGAGCGGTCGAGCATGCCAATGGTATCCTAATACAGGGGATAAAACGCCGAGTATTCGACCAGTTAATAAAACGGTCAGGAGCTTGGGTTCAAGAACTTCCTTCATTTTATGGGTCGTTCAAGAACCACGACCGATCGTGCGGCCGTGAAACACCTTTCTTTTTAGTTTATGGGGCTGAAGCTATGCTTCCTCCAGAATTAAAAATTGGCTCTGCTCGCACTGATTGTTTTAACTTAAGCTATCAGGAAGAACATCGACTCGACGACATCAATTTCCTTGAAGAACGATGTCGGATCCCAAAATTGCGATTCGGAATCCTCTGTGTTTCGTGCACTAGTCCAGGATCACGCTAGTGCACACAGTGTTAACAAAGGTGGATATCGATCCACACAAGCGAATAATAGCATAAACGATAAATAAATAATGGTTTGACCTTACGGTCGAGTTTACATTTATTTAAGCCACGCAGGGCTAACAGAGAAATAAAGCAGCGGAAACATAAACGGCAGCGGCATCCCATCGATTCACCACAGGCAACCGACTGGGGTCAAGACCTCGCGATTAGGCACCTTCGATAAACTCCTCCTCGAAAGCTGGTGAAGACTCCTCCTCTTCTGCTTGATTCGTCAAAACAAGCGTGAGTACACACCGTACTCGCAAGCCACACCACAGAGATGCAATATATATATACATGCTGGCTTTTTACAAGGGAAAGGCATTCGGTGGTTCTTTTGCATAAATGCAATGTTTGCAATTGAATAATAAATATACATTGATAACAAGTAAAACAATTAGATAACAATAATTTGATAATTGATTTCACAAAGACGCACACAGCTTAACCGATTATTCACATAGCCAGATGATTTATATCACACAGCTCCCTCCCCACACAGTTTTATGAAAAACTACCCCTAGTGTGAAATCCCCGAGCATGCCCATGACCGCGGACGCGGCTATTCGAATAGATTATATTATACTCTGCAGAGTTGTACACTTTACCCACAAGATATAATTAGTGTAGCTAGCACTAACCATAACAAAGTATTTGGATCCGCATCGTACTATGCTAGGCCTGTCTCAAAAGCAGACATGTGGTTGTACAGATAGGCTCAGTTCAATGGCACACATGGTGAGGTCCTTAATTGACCAAGGCAAGACTACCATTTGCTAACTATGCCACATGATTAGCTCCCATGCACACAGATTCACACGATCCACCATTTCACACAAGATCCACCACATGCCTCGGCCTAAATCCTTTTTCCACCCGGTTGATTAAGTGCAACACATGCCATAACAAAGACACAAGACACACAGATTTTACCACACAGATTGCATATTCACTTAGTCAGTTTAAATAATCTGCATCTCACATGACATGGAGATTCGTGGCATGGCTAAGCAATCTAATCGCACTAACCAACCCACGTTGGTGCTACAATATTTACCAACTAAATATCAACTAGGGTGACAAAGGATCAAGGCATAACAATTATACAAGGAAGGCATAACAATATGGAATTAACTACTACACCCAAAACATTTAAATAAATACTTGAATTAAGATGCAGTAATTTAAATTAAAATACTTTTAGCAAACTGGGAATCAAGATGGTCAAGGGTATAGCTTGCCTTGGAATAGGTTCAGGTTCTGGTCTTGGTCTTGGAAAGCTCCTTCTTCCTCAAACCCTCCAGAAGTATCGTCGAAGTCTACTCGTAACGAAGCAAACAACAAGAATAAATAAATAACAGAAGCAATTAACTCCAATAAAATAATTAAAAATCTCCAATAGATAGATCTTGATTTTATACAAATTTAGAAATTTGAATGGATGGATTTGGAGTTAGGATGCAAAAGTTATGAGGTTCCAAAGTTTGAAACAAAAGAAAACCCTAAAAATAGGATTTATTGGAATTCCGAATTATTTCTCAACGAAAAATCGGATTATTGCGCAAGCATGACATCGCATGACGTCATACCGGGAAACCGGAAAAGATAAATAAAGAAATCCGGCGTGTGGGGCCCACACGCCGTGGACACGGCCACGGTGGACCAGTCCACCGAGCCCTGTGGATCCTGGTTTGCCGAGCCGGGCGCGCGTCGCGGCGCTGCGGCGCCGACGCGCGCGCCTTGGTGACACGCACGCGCGGAGAGGTGAGGTAGTCGGTCGATCGGGCGCCCACGCCACGACGACAATCGCCGGCGGCGGCGGCTCTGGACCGGCCAAACAGCGGCCTGCGGTGATCGCCGGCGAGTGGGTGGCACCGGTGGAAGCTCTCTCGGTTGCGAACCTTTTGGTACTGGTCTAGGCACAAGAGGACGACGGAGGTGGCCGGCGGCGAGCTCGAAGCGGCGGAGACGTTCGGGTATTGTCGGGCGGCTACTCCGGTGAGGTCCAGGCGGCGTGGGTGGTAGCTGGAGGTAGGTCTGGGGACGGCGGACTTGGCGACGGGCTCCACGGAGGCAGGGCGTCACCGGCGGCGGCGCAATTGGAGTTTTTAGGGTTTCGGTGACCGAAACCCAATTCTTAAACCGCGGCGGCTCTAGGGCTCTTGGGGTGAGGTGGGTGGCGGATCTGGTAAACGGAGGTGCTGGCGATCTCTGGGACCTATTTATAGGCCTTGGGGTGGACTGGGGTGGCGAGATGGCGGCGGGGTTCAACGGAGTCCGAAACGAACGCGCGAAGAAAACGGGGTAGAGGCGGCGGATTTGAACTCAAACGTGTTTGAAAGAGTCCGGGGAGGTGAGGGCTTCTGGAAGGCGTCGTCCGCGCGAAGAATCGGGGCCGTTTGCGAGATTGTCGGACGGAGCTCGGAGACGCGAAAATGGCGGACGCGGCGTTCACGCGGAGACGAAGAAGATCAGTCGAGACGACGACCTCAGCGGGCCCACGCGTCGTGAGGCGAGGCGGCAGCGTGGAGAGATCCGTCGCCCGCCGCGATCCAACGGTGAGATTTAACAGAGCGCGTGGAGGAGAGAGAGCGCAGCGCTGAGATCCAAGCGCCCAAATTGATCGGACGGCCACGAAGGATCGGTGAGATGAACAGGATCGGGTAGAAGGAATTCGCCCAACTACTATTTAGAGATTTAAAATAGCTTTTCTTTTAAGAAAATACGTAAATCCAAATAAGCAATGGAAAATAGCAAATGAACTTGGAAAAATTCCAGAAAATTCTAGAAAATATAACCAAGCTCATAGAATCCAAATAAAATAGTTTTGACTATTGTCCATGTTGGAAATATTCATATTATATTGTTTGTTACACAAAGTCCAATATTAAGCTTTTAAATTAAATTCAAATAAATCCAGATGGTGAATTTTCTTCCTACTAACTAATCAAAGGATTTTGAAAGCTCTGAAAATTGGGATGTTACAAACGACGAAACCAAGCTTTGATACGTTCGGCAATCTACCAACAAGCCATGCGAAGGTACTACAATCGTAAGGTGCAACCTCGCAACCTAGCTGTAGGTGATCTGGTTCTCAGAAAAATTCAGAGCCAAGCAGGTCGCAATAAACTTTCCCCCAGATGGGAAGGTCCTTACACTGTGGTCGAAGTTACCCGACCAGGCTCAGTACGATTAGCCATGTCAGACGGCAGGGTTTTGTCAAATTCATGGAACATTGACCAATTGCGTAAGTTCTTTGTTTAATTTCTTCATTTCATTTCATTTTGTTTAAATTCCTTTAAATTTAATAATTAAGTCTAGAGAAGCAAGTGATGTTATTTATATGACGTTGCCCAATCCTGGTCGACTGCGGTTCGTATGCTCAGAGTTATAAAGTGCATAATTTATGTTTCAAAATTCTGTTCTACTCTTGTTTGGCTACTGGCCGGGACACGGAAAACCTCCTAGTCGAAGTCTCTCCTTTTTCGCACGTGGTTCCGCCCCACTGGAAGGAGCTTCCTAGCGACGGTCTTTTTCCTATGATCCTCGCTGCCAGTCGGACTAAGAGCATGAGCACGTCTTGCGAAATATATTTTATACCTTTATTTCCTAGCTAGGTTCATTCCGACCAGTACTGAGCATCGCATAGAAATAAAACCACTTTCTTGCTTATGACATATGTTTTTTATGTTTTTTCCTCTTATCAAGGAGAATTCTTTATTTTTCCGACCATATGTTGTCTTAGTAAAGTACTTCGATCATTAAAAACAGATTTACAACTAGTCGAAACCTACACGGTTCCGACCATAAAGGTTTCCTAGTATTATTACGATCAGTTTTTATCGATCAGTACATACTTACAAGTAATGGTTGAGACTTAAATTTATATTCTTGGCCTCAAGCAGTACTGATTATATAGTAAAGATCTTCTACTATATAACAGTCGGGGGCTAGGTACGATACAAATTCACAAGTCGACCGGACAAATAAAAGAATTTTTTCCATTTTTTGATCAGAGAAAGGTAAGTCTTTACATTATATGCATGTTTTCTCTTACTTACATTTATAAACTACTAGAGAATGCCTCAGTTAACTACTGCTGGATGGAGATCCGATTTTCATCTCTTCTGCGACCTTCTCGCCTAGAGGTTTCATCTCTGCGAGGATCTGATTTGCCTCTGCGGGTAAGCAGTTGAAATCCTCTTCGATGGCTTGAAGGTTAGTTGATGGGTCGGAAGCTTTCAGCTTTGCCAAAGCAAGACTGACTCCACAAGCAATAGATTTCTTAACGGAGTGGGCATAGTTATCCCTAGTAGTCTTGAGCAAAATCTTGAGCTCTTCCAACAAAGAGCCTAGGTAGTTGACCTTCTCTGTTGGATCGCTCAAGGAGGGCAAGCTTGATCCCGCGCCCATATCAAAAAGCATTTTGTTTAGCGTGGTAATCTTCTCGTCCAAACTAAGCACGAGAGCTGCCCCCTTGTCTTGCTCAAATTCCAGAGCTTTCTTCACTCTGGTCAATACTTGTTTTTGTTCTGCATAGACAAAGTAAGTATTAAGTAAAAAGGTCAGAAGACGTACTAAGTCAAGCCTACGACTGGTTACCTTCGGCTTTCTTCTTGGATTCACCCAGAAGTTTTTTATTCCTGGTCGTCAAGTCTTTGATCGACCGATTTTTCGCTTGAAGTTCTTCTTCAAGCTTTATTCTTCTGGATCTTTCAGCCAAAGCTTCTTCTTTTATTTTCTCTAAATCTGTCAAAATTTTGATAGAAGAGAATACTTAATGAGAAAAGCTGAGTTTTATACAGAAATTAAGAAGAGAGAGTCCTTACTCTCTACTTCGGAGTGTTTTTCCTCCAAAAGCCTAACCTTCTCGGTTAGCCCTCCGACAACAGCAAGGTTTTCGACCATATGCTGCATAGATAGCATTGCTTCTATAAGAATTCTTGTTAATTTCAAAGAATATTATAGAAAGGGTTGAAAACACGTACTCGAATTGCTGCATCATTGTAGTCGGAAAAAATCTTATTGGGCTTAACTTTTTTAAGGCAACCCGATATCCTCCCCCAATAATCATCAAGTTCCTTACTCGCGACAAATCGAATTGAGAAAGGAAACTTGTTAGTTTTGGAGGGATGACCTTCAGGTACTGGAACCTGTGGAAGATCTGCAGTGATCTCTACCTCCGTTGCCGGCATAGTGACTACTATGGGATCTAGCTCATTTTCCGGTGCCGAAGCAGCCGGGTCGGGAAGGAGTCAGGGAGGCGCGGCGCTGGAGGGAGTGGTGCGGTCGAGAGGGAGCAACAAAAGGGGAGGCACGCTGGGGAGAACTCCATGGGGATTGTAGGTGCACCGACGAAAATGAAAAAAGGCGCAACTACTGATTACTATGCTCCCGAGTGTATACAAGACATATGCACTCGGGAATCTATTATTTAACCCCATTCAGATCATGTTGATATCCCATTTTCAAGTGTGCAACTGCTGTCCCCCGTCTTCATCTCCCTAGTGTAATATAAAATATTTAAAAAAATTATTTCTACCGAGTGTTGACTTCCTGTTCCGAGTGTCCTATGAAATACTTGAGATCATCCTAGTGTTTCCGTGTGAACACCCGATAAATATATAGCAATTCGAGAAATAAACGGTTTCTAGCCGTGATGCATGCGGCCGGCCCGCCGGTCATTGCATGCAGTAACGTAATTGCGTATATTCACCGATGTGCATAGGTTCTGACGGTGCTTTACTCTGCATTCAAGTAATGGAACGGCGAATGGGAAGCCTAGGCAGGCACTGTCTGCAATGGTAGGATAGCTGCCACGTAGGCGCATGTGCAGATGATGATGGACTGATGAGGCAATAGGCAAACGGTCAAAGCGCTCAGGGCATAAACTGTTGCCCTCAGTAAATTAATGTACATATGTTGTACACACAAGCACAGGTGAAAGAGAGAGAGAGGGTATCATGCAATGCACATATATAATAGCCAGTATGTAATGTGTATCATCTCTGCATGTGTGCACGGTGCTGAGCGGTAGGAATAGTACCGCCGTGTCAGCTTGTAGGTGAGGGAGCTAAGGGAGTGGTGATCCCAATGCGGCCAGGCTAGCCAGTGTGTCTATGAACGCAGGCCGCTAACTCCAGTACTATGCTACTAGTCAGTCATATGCATGCAGATGCAGATGCAGATGCAGATGCAGTGCAGTATACTGGTATAGGGCAGGCCACAGGCAACGCAACCCGGCCAGCCGGCCAGTCACCGGCCAGTCCCCCCTCTCTCTTCGTATCTCCCCCTCTCTCTCTCTCTCTCTCTCTCTCAGCTCTCCTTTAGTCTACAGTCTCGGTCTCGGTCTCGCACTTTAGCTGCCTTCCTTTACTTGGACCAACATTTTATGGCTCCCCCAACTCCACTGCTGCTCACCGTCCTCCATTTGTCCAACAATTTGTCGATCTCTATAGCTTAGCTGCTTTCGACTCCCTCCAGTTTGGACTTACACTGCTCATCAATCGATCTAGCAAGCTATCTAGCTCATTCGTCGAGCTGCTGCTCGCGATTCCTAATTAATTCCATCTGCTATACTCGCCAAGAACTCGTCGATCGATCGATCGATCGTGCTGTCATGTTCGTACATGCTATCTATGTATCATCCTTAATTAGTCTCGTGCCGTACGTCCTGGCATCTCCTATATATCCATGTGTTATCCTTACTAGCTCAAGTACTAGTTGATGCATAGTGGCCGGGGGTGAGTAAATGTGACAAGGACATATGATGAATTGTTCAGCTGTTTGTATTATTGGTTGAGGAAGCCATGAAATCATTCTCAAAGATTTTATTTGCCGACCTTGATTTTCAGCTAGCTAGTTGAGTGCTATAACTAAATTTAGCAGATTCTATACACATCCAAATAGCTGACGCAAAAGAAGGAAGTTCAAGGCTTCAAGTAGCTAGGCAGAAAAAGAGAGTGATAGGTACGACCAGCCAAATTCAACAGAACACATAGCACACATAAGCGTTTATATACGTACAAGCACTTGCAACCACGCACAGCAAGTCGTATGCTATTTAGATTGGACTAGTCAGCAACCCGTGCGCCGGCACGGGCTACTAATTATACGAAAATGTCTACATGTCAGATTTCAAGTTACGTGTACTTGTAATTTTAGTGTTAGAGAATCTGTAAGAATAATAACTGGATTAGGATAAACTTTTTATCTTTTATTAGTTTGGATTGTTCAAAGTTCAAACTTTACGTTTTCAAAGAGCATGGCACTACTACAGAAAAACTTATCACAGACGGTTCCAACCACAAACCGTCTGCGATACTAAAGAATCACAGATGGTTCGTGGTTGGAACCGTCTGTGATAAGTCTTTAGACTTAATTAATTTTTATCGTATTTTCAGCTAGCCTCAGGAATTGCTAGCCATGCCCTCTGAAAACTAGCAAACAGAAACATATCACAGATAATTGTTGACAACTCAAAGTGATCATTTAACTCAAAATTAATTACAAAAAAATGTTTCAAGTATATATTGTCGCCAGAGTTACAAATTGAATTACAACCAGTCAAAGTGAATTACAATATTGAATCAATTGTTTCGAGGTCGTTCATCGGTGTCGATGGCGTGAAACTCTCCGGTGGTGTTAACTATGTCTGCCTTGATGAAGCCGCAGAGCTACCCTCGAACGTGCGTGACCTGGTCCATCTCGAGTGCATTTAACTCTATGTTCAAACCCTGTCGCTAGCAGGAGTAAAGTAGTAAGCATATATATTTTAATTTATAATTAGGAAATAATTATTACGAGATTGACAAACCTGGGGATCGTGCGTCCTAGAAGCAATCAATAGCTGCATATGATGGCATACGTAGAATGCGCATTGGTGATCTCGTTTTTGCTGGCGGCAATGCAAAATTAGAATTACATATATATGTACAGTCAGTTCGAGACGCAATATTACGGAGTATGATATATGATTATTGTGTTGTAGCGCGTACCGAAAATCGCATCCTGTGAGTCAGTGTGGCACTCATTCACTTGTATAAACCTCCCTCGGTAATATAGCCGATGAACGCCCTACATAATTCAAAAAAGTTATCCTCGTCCATTTCAAACGAAGGAAGACTACAATAGAGTTATGTGCGAAGGAAATGAACATACCTGTTGAGTATTCCTTTAAGAAGGGTGAAGTCATGATTTTTGTTGAGTAGAGAATCATGGTATAATACCATATTCCTCTTTGGCATAAGAATCAGAAGAATCCAGTGGAACCTACTCGTGTATGTCGCTATAGTCATAAGCCTATGTTGAAACGTAACTTGTATAGCAAATATTGAAGCACTTACTTCTGGTTGTAGGGCACCATTATGTAGTCCTTGTCGTCCAGAGCAAGCAATCCCATTTTTATGTAATTCTCGACGTAGGATGCGTCTTGGTTGATTGTTTGCTCAGAGACCACGTGTGGGTCGAGGAAACCCACCGGTTCTTTGATTCGACGGGCACATTTCATAATGTATCTGTACATAAGCAATGAGTTATGATATTTATCGGTATCACGTGAGTGTAGAAGTGAGGCGTCGAGGGCAGTTAGGTTGTATAGGTCAAATAAGTCTTCGAAGCCCACGACGAAGTGGCCAGGCTCGTAGAGAAAATGCTCCCTCCCGTATCTGACGGTGATTTCAGTATGACCCCCCTTCTCTCGGGTCTTGCGCAAGTACCAATCATGCAAAGCTTGACAAGCTACTCCTGAGCTCTTTATTTCTGCACCGGAGACCAACGGACTTCCGAGGGAGTATTTTACGGGTTTGGGAAGTGCCTTAATGTTCTTCGATTTCGATTTCTCCTTAACGAGACGTCTGAGGGACGTCTTCCCGTGAGACGCCTCAGGGACCGATATGGTGCACGCTTGTCTTGTCCCTTCGCCGTCTTCTCGACGGGAAGCGATGTGGCAGCCTTCTGAAGCTTTGGTTGAGGCGGACTCATCGAGGGTCCTATTGGAGAGGCAGGGTCCTGTCGATATCGCGTCCACCGAGGGTCCGGTCGATGTCCTTCTTGGGCCACTGGATAAAAGTGTGTGTGGCATCCCCTAGTGTTCTGATTTCTTCGTTCGTGGGAATCTCCAGCGGGATGGCCAAGAAATTTTCATGTACCATGTCCACCTGCACTCTGGCGTAACCTCGCACCACCGGGCACCGTCTTCTGATCGCCGCTTCTGGTATGGATACACCATACCCCGTCCAGCCTCAATAGGAATTGACCCAACCATCCTCACTTGGAGCTTGTAGGGTGTCGGCTCCTACAAAACGATACACAATTAGCTAAGGCGTCCTATATGTCTATCTTTGGAGCACTCCAGAGATGTACGTTACCTCGATGTTGTCGATCGGTAATTGCACGTTATCATGTCCAGAATTATGTGTGGACGCGACGCTACTCCGATGTCGAGGAGGACTTGCTCCCAAATTAACAGGGGCGGCTTGCGCCTGAATGAGTTGATTTACTTAGTTCTGCAAGTTTGTTATTTGTTCTTAAAATTTTCTAACAATCATATGTTCCAGCCGAGCATCGTACTGGTCCTTGGATCTCTTCCTACTCCTATACGTGTCGGGGTTGTGAGGGACTCCATCCCTCCAAGGTACGTAAACCCCAACGCCTCGCGTGCGACCCGGGTGCTCCTTGTTTCCCAGGGCCGTAGATAGTACATCCTTCTCCCTGTCTACTTCGAAGGAACCTTGGGAAGATGCGGAAGTCAATGCTTCCTGCAAGAGGACATCATGTTATTGTAGACACCATGAAGTTATGGACTTATTAACAATTAAGTGGTTCGAGAAATTTACCAGGAGTTGAGACACTGCCTCGTCTGCCGGGTTTGTGAAAGAGATGCTACCCGAAGACGTGACTGATGCCCTCTCTCTTAACTAGGCTCGAGCGCGCTCTTCTAAGATCACAGCAAATGGTCGTGCAGCAGTATCGTCCTCCGCCGCCCACTGCGTGGCTTTACCCGCGTACCCAGCGGTGCCGAGTCTGTGGGGGTGAGTGTTTTGTGCCTGGATAGCTCTGTGCGCCGCACTTTGCTCCTGAAATTCGGCCGTCGTCTTCATCTGCACGAAGGCGTTCCATGTATCCCACGATAAAAATTGATACGTCGTGAAGGGCGTCCGACCCGTGTTCACGTACCGCGTGACAAGCAAGCTCTTGAAGGTCCTCCACGTGTGGGACATCGCCAACAGCATGTGCCATCGCACACGTGCCTGGTCTACTTCAGGGAAAGTGAACATGGCAGAAAGTTCAGTCCACAACTGGTCTCTCTGTACATCTGTCAGAGACTTCCAGGTTGGGGTGGTGATGCGGACCCGTTCCCTTGCAAGTACCCCGCAGATGGTCCGGAATCTCGCAGCTGCTTTCTTGGGACTCAGCGGGATCCCGACGTCACTGACCTCCGTGATCGTCATGCGGCCGAGGGCAATTTGGAGATTCCTCTGCCTTCTCGCCTGCGTACCACCTTGATCGAAGATCCAGACACATTTGGCGACGTCGCTGACGGCGGCGAAGACGGTGCCTCTGCCATCTATATAAGTTACGTACGCAATGATTACATAATCAAATATAAGTTACCCATTGAACCTAAATATATGATACGTAGTAAATAAAATATATGAAATTGCCCTCAATACAGAAAACTCCTGGGGATATCAGCCCTACACACTAAAACAAAAGGAAACACAACCCCCAAACCACACTATCAAATTTTATCCCTAATCAGAACATCCAAAAGAACGTTCAGCAACTAAACTCGTTTCTTCATCTACTTCTCGACGTTGTAAATATAATAATATGCCTCGTAAATATAATAATATGATGTTGTTCATATCTGTGTATCGCAGTGAGATATTACACAGCTAAGACGCATACAAGAATCCTCACAATCTTTCAAAGTAAAGAAATCACACAAGTAATAATCATCGAACATATCAACGATAGCATATCATATCAATGGCTACCTATGTATCCGTGTTCCAAGAATTAATTGCCCAAGACACCCTCAGAAACTGCAAAGTGTAACAACTGAATGGATGTCCATGTTCATGGTTACAATGAATTATCCAAAGACTGACACAACAAGAATTTGTCAAAGTTAGAACACTCCAACCATCCACCATAAATAATCCTACTATTGCCATCCATCCATTGACTACCACAGAAAACCTCAAGAAAAGAAACTGCTTTCCCCTAAATCACCAGCCTGGAAACTATTTTGACGTGCCTATGTGACGCTGACAACTAATGTCTTAACATGTCAAGAAAAACACAATCAACTGAACCTATGGTTGGACATTCAGTACATTGCTTCCAGACAGAAAAACTTAAATCAAACCTTAGAACAACCTATTGCATCTGAAACAAAGTGGCAATTATAAAGACCACCGAGATCAATACTTAAAACAACCCGAGAGTCTTTCCATTCAGATTATTGAGTAGTTATAGTTAAGCAGCCAGTAAGCAATTAAGCACACACCCTGACACCAGTCCATGCAGCGAGTCTTAGGATACACACGGAGATATGGTAGAGCACACAAGAGGATACATCAATACTTAGCCCGCGGAAGAGGACGGTGATGGTGGAGTGGTGGTGGTGGGGGGGTTGGGGGTTGAGTTCAGGCGGAGTCGGCGAGGCGGGCAACGACGGGGTAATTTGCCTGGAACTTGGTCTCCAGTCGGTGAGGACGCCAAGCTCCTTGTCGGAGGGGAGGCGCACCGCGTTGGAGGCCCACAGCGGTGGGGAGCGTCGGTCGGCTTGCGGGGATGGCCGAGGGCGGTGGGGCGAAGCTTCCGGCGACACCGAATCGGCAAGAGGAGCACCGGTGGCCGGAACAGGGGAGGCGGCGTTGGGTGGCGCCGGATCGGGGGAGGCGGCGTTGAGCGATTCTGGGAAGTGTTAAGAACTAGGGCAACTGCACAACCATTCGAGCGGAGCACTTATATAGACTAACATCATAGACGGTTCTTTTTGATTTATCACAGATGGTTCTATTAAAGAACCGTCTGTGATAATCCTAAATATCACAGACGATTATTTAATGGAGTCGTCTATGATGTGAGTAATCACAGACGGTTCCATTAAAGAACCGTCTGTGCTGTGCAGATCTGTGCTGTGAGTAATCGAGATCGAACGGTTCAAGTGAACGGGGCGATTGGCCGGTCCGATCGGCCACTCAATCCAGGCCATTGATCTCCAAATCGGACAATTCAAGTGAAAGGGGCGATCAGCTGGTCCGATCGGCAACTCAATCCAGGCCGTGATCTCCAAATCGGACGACTCGGATCGAGTGGCGGAAGGCGAGTGGTCCGAACGCACGAGATCCGACCGAGGATCTCCATCGGACGGCTCACACACGACGCGGTTAGACGTTTGAGCTGAACCGCGAGACTCGGGTCGGAGTCTGACTCGGGTTCGAGCCCGAGGAACAGTTATTCCAGATTTTGAATTGAAAGGCTGAGACGATTTGGGAATTTCCAGAGGTAGCTCCACAGCTCCAAAAATTCAAAAATTTTACTGAGTGATCCTGACTTCAAGATCAACCGTGTATGAATTTTTCAGAATTTCTCATGTAGTGTATTTCCCGCTAGAAAATTCACAAGCTGCTGGACAAGAGGTTTGACCAGGGAGACAATAGGTTTGACCAGCCCTTAAGAAATAGCAAATAATTTTTAAAAATTATGAAATTTCTCAGGAAGGTTACCCAGATGATCAATAATTTAGGAAAAATATTTCCCGAGGATGATCACAAGGTTTGACTAGAAGACCTTGAATTTCAACACTTCGAGTCAATAACCTTAATTGAATTTGAAGTCCACATTTCAAGGACATAAATTCTAGAGAATTCAAATAACAATAGGATGCATCCAAAAGTTTTAATTTATTCTCATTTTTCATACATTTGAAATACAACTAATTGCTTGGCCCGACCGCCAAATCGGTCGATCGCGAGGGTGGCCGGTCCGATCTTGACACATGGCGATCGACCGATTTAACACCGGTCAGACCGCCAGGCCACAGAAGTAATGCACTTTTAACTTTTCTCAAATGACAAAACATATTTTTCCATTTGTGTGCATTTCCAACAAGGTTTCAAAGATGATATTATCAACAAGTTGATAACTCTAACAAGTCCGTATTAACATCAACATTAGAGATGACAAGTCCATAACACATGTTAACATCAAATTACAATGTAATACATGCTTAATTGAAATATAGTCCTTCATGATGATCGACGCGCATATATCTAGCTTCCTCACTGGGTTCTTCCTCCAGTCTGATGCCGTCTCCGAAAGGAGGCAACTCGTCAAATTGATTGTACTCTTCCTCATCCACGACATTCTCAACTCCGACAATCCTTCTTTTCCCATGAAGAACTACGTGGTGGTTCTTATTTGCTGGGTCTGTTACATAAAAATTTGAACAACTTGCTTAGCGAGTATGAATGGTTCGTCTTTGTATCCGACACGTTTGAGGTCCACAATAGTGACACCGTACTTGTCGACCTTCACGTCCTACGGAAGTTTAACCCAATGACATCGAAACAGGGGGATCTTGAAAAGTACATTGTCGAGCTCCCAAATCTCCTCTACGAACCCATAGTACGAGTTCAACCCGCGTGCCCCCGTGATATTGAACCCCTCGTGAAATGCATCTATGCGTACCACCGCTCGGATCGTGCTCTTCCTATCCTGAGCTGCCGTATAAAACGTGTACCCATTTATGTCGTATCCTTGCCATGTCACAATTGTAAATTTTGGTCCTTTGGCCAACCATAGCAACGCTTCATAACTTTATGACCTCCAAGTGAATCGCATCTTTAACCATTCGTTGAACCGACGGTTGTGCTCTCTCGTTATCCAAACCTCCGACCGGTCTGGATTCTGTTGGTGTACCATGTCTTTGTGCTCGTCGATGTACGGGGACACTTGGGTCATGTGTTGCAAGACCGTGAAATGGGTCGCGCGTATGTATCTAAATCGGGAGTGATTGCTTTCATCCCGATGGTCCCGATACCCTCCAGTCTCCCCTCGTGACGAGATAGAGGCACACCTATCGGTTCCACCTGAGCCATGTAGTCGACGCAGAACTCAATGACCTCTTCGGTTGCATAACCTTCGATGATACTGCCCTTCGGCCGAGATCGATTCCATACGTAGGACTTCAGAATTTCCATGTATCTCTCGAAGGGGTACATATGACGTAGGAACACAGGGCCGCATATCTTTATCTCTTTCACAAGGTGACCAATGAGATGGACCATGATATCAAAAAATGACAGAGGGAAATACATCTCAAGATGACATAGAGTCGTCACCACCTCGGCCTGCAGAGCGTCGAGTCCTTCGGGATCGATGACCTTCTAAGCAATTGAGTTAAAGAAATAACACAGCTTAAAGATTGCCACTCGGACCTTGTTTGGCAAGATACTCCTAATTACAATAGGAAACATCTGTGTCATCAGCACATGACAATCATGAGACTTCATACCAATTAATTTTAAATCTTTAATGGAAACAAGTTTCTTAATATTGGCGGAGTAACCGGACGGAACTTTCACACTATGTAAGCTTTGACACAGTTCATTTCTCTCGGACTTGGACAAAGTGTAGCAAGATGGGGGAAGGTACGTTCATCCTTTATCGGTCTCTTTCGGTGCTAACTCGGTTCTTATGTTCATATCAACCAAGTCACGCCGTGCGTTAACACCGTCTTTTGTTTTGCCACAAATGTTCGGTAAGAGACCAATCAAGCTATCGCATACATTCTTCTCCACGTGCATGACGTCGATGCAGCGGCGAACTTCTAAGTGCTCTCAATAAGGCAAGTCCTAAAAAATTGACCGCTTCTTCCAGATGTTTTTCTAAGGGGTCCTTCATTTATGTCCCTTTCCAAGCACAACATCGATATCCTTAACCATATCACAGACCTCTTTCCCTCTAAAAGCTCTTGGAGCTGAACCGTTCGCCTTATTTCCATCGAATTGTTTCTTCATCTTGCGGTATGGGTGAATCCTGGGAAGGAACCTACGGTGACGCATATACACAGTATTGCGCGAGTTGTTCAGACGTACACTCTCGGTACCATCTAAGCAGTGAGGACAGGCTTTGGCTCCTTTTGTACTAAACCCCGATAGGTTACCAAGGGCAGGAAAATCATTGATGGTGCAGAATAACATGGCGCGTAAAGTGAAGTTCTCTCGTTTGTACACATCCCATACTTGTACCCCTTCGTTGCAAAGTGTCACAAGATCTTCCAGCAATGGTGCTAGGTACACATCAATATCGTTTCCAGGTTGCTTCGGCCCTTGGATAAGTAGTGACATCAAAATGTATTTCCACTTCATACACAGCCAAGGAGGAAGGTTGTACATACATAGATTCACGGGTCAGGTGCTATATCGGCTGCTCATGTTACCGAAAGGATTCATTCCGTCCGTACTCAACCCTAACCTTATGTTCCTCGGTTCCGCACCGAATTTTTCGAAGCTCTGATCGAAGTTTCTCCACTTGGCAGAATCAGTAGGGTGTCTGAGCTTCCCATCTGTCTTACACTCCTCCGAGTGCCAACACATCAATCTTGCCACCTTTCAGTTCGCAAATAAATGCTTCAAACGTGGGATCACAGGTAGATACCACAACATCTTAGCAGAAGGCCCTTGCTTCGCCTTAGCAGTATTCTTACGCTTGTATCGGGATGCTTTGCACACGGGACATACATGCATGTCTGCATACTCTTTACGGTAGAGGATACAATCGTTCGGACATGCATGTATTCTTTCTACTTCCATTCCCAATGGACAAAGAACCTTCTTAGCTTGGTAGGTCGTGCTGGGCAACACGTTTCCCTCCGGAAGGATGTCAACTAAGAGGCCTAACAACGCCGTAAAACTCTTGTCGGACCAACCATTGCTTGCCTTCAATTTCAGTAGTTCAAGCACGGTTGACAACCTTGTATATTCCGGCTTGCAGCCAGGGAACAAAGGTTTCCCCAAGTACTCCATTAAGCCCTCGAATTTACAAAACTATCTCTCACCGTAGTTCCCTTCTGCATCGCGTAGCATCTGATCCAGATTGTCATCATGCGACCTATCCTCATCAAAAGCACATTCCATACCCTGCATATCGTTGACTTCTCGGCGATGTCGTCACATCGACTTCCAAGATAATCGCTCTTCACCGTGACTGCTCCAACATGTATATCCTTTTTTGAAACCCTTTGTATTAAGTGAGCTTCGATCTGCGCCAGGTTGTTAAACATTTTCATATTACCACAATCAATGCATGGACATTACATAAATTTTATCCCCTTCTTCAACATATCCTGCTCGGCGGCTCTTCTAAAAGCGAACACACCATTAATATACTCTTCACTCACACGATTCTCAATGTACATCCAGTTTCGGTCCATCTACACGTATACGCATGTAACAAATTAATTAGTGTTAAATTATATTAATAAACCGCAAGTACCCTTCATAATGACCAAACACATTAGTGATTAGTTGAGAGCAAATATAAAAGGTTACAGATCGTTACACATTAGTGATTAGTCTAGAGTAAAAATAAAGAGTTACAGATCGTTACCCTTCTCTCCAAGGTGGCGCAACGTGGGAGGAGGCAGCAGAGGTGCCGCAATGGGGAGGAGGAGGGGAGGTAATGACTCAAAGCGGAATGGGCAAAGAATGTGCATGGAAGGAGGCAGCAGCAGGTGGTGGCGGGAGGAGGGCAGCAGGGGATGGCCAAGGGGAGGCAGCAGCAGCAGGGTGACGACGCCTCAAATGGAATGGAAAGGGTGTCTGTCGGGAGCATCTATTTATAGTGCTTGTATATCACAGACTGTTCTTTACAATAACCGTCTGTGATAGGCATGTATCACATACGATTCTTGTAAAGAACCGTCTATGATAAATAAGTATCACAGACGGTTCTTTATACGAACCGTCTGTGATACTTCACAGACGGTTCGTATAAAGAACCGTCTGTGATAACACATAGAATCAAGACGAATCTTTAAAGAACCGTCTGTGATACTTATTTATCACAGACGGTTAACGAAGAACCGTTTATGATGGGGTGTCTAGTATAGCATGTTTTGTAGTAGTATGGGCTTTCAATACAATTGTGTAATCAATTTGCAAATCACAAAACTTCAATTTCAATAATAATATAGTTTTAATTCCAAATGGACGTATGCTTGGGAAGTAAAGTTCGAGTTTGCATTATTACTAAAAACATTTTTTTATAAATTAGTACAAATAAGTAAAAATAATTTTTATTTTCTATAAATTTCACTTGAACCATAAATTAATTTCAAATTTGATCTCAATTAGAATTTCTATTTTACTAAGGACTTTGAATTTATTTTTAGTATTCAGGATTAATTTCTTATTGACATTTAGGTATATTTTAAATTAATACCAAATTTTGACCTTACTTACGAAATTAATTTAAAATCCAATCTTTCATGTATACACTCCGAATTGGACTTCAGTTCACAGCTTAATTTACTATTCATAATCCTACTGTGGCGTTAGAAATTCCTAGCTTTTGATAAGTTGATTGTATTATATTAAATCTACTATCTTTTTTATCCTAAAGATTTTAAGTTCTAGCTCAAAATTAATACATGTTTCAAAATGAAAAAAAAATATTTTTATTCTGAATTTGTACATGCTATACAAGTTTGCATCTTGTTTTCTTGTACATGCATGACCGCCTCTGCTCTTAATGCTTAGCCTCTTTGCTCCAACTCATGAATTGAATTATAGTATCTATATCTCTTTAATTATTATTTTTTCTAAACTTCTATATATGACTCCTAAAAATAGGTAACGTCCCATCTCAACGCTTCTAGTGCTCCTGGATGTCTTCCTGTCCTAAATGAATTGTTGAGGAGCTAGTTTCTGACAGGATAGTCATGATTAACAACGTGAATTTCCTGGCTCACAGCACAAATGTGTCCAGGAGAAAGAGATCTTCGGTAAATCAAGACACTGATTCATAATTAGGACATGCACAGATCACAACTCGGATTCTAATTTGTAAATCGTAAGCAGAGCACACCTATTAGATTTTATTTCCATACATGACCAGTTATATTTTAAAAAATAAATCCAAACCGCAGGTTGTACCACATGATAAATTAGATGGATAGGATTTCCCCCCTTTTCTCTTATTAATGTGAGGATTTCTAGCATTTTTCTTTTTCTCCGATTAATATAGGAATTTCTACCTTTTACCTCCTAGGATAAATCTAAGGGTTTCTAGGAGAGCCTCCAATTAGTGTAGACTTAAATAGATTGCAGTTCTCACAAAAATCACAATAAAAAGCATCATATGATATGCTAGCTCTTTAGCCACCAAAGTTCTAAACTGCTAGAAGTATTTGACTTCTCAACAATTATACTTCTCAGCTTGCACCTTCATCTAGATAGAACCAAGAACTTGAGTTAAGGTTGTTAGAATCGCGATCTTAAATCCGATCGAAGGTTTTTTAGTATGATCGCGAATCGTAGGTTCGATGTAGAATTTAATATCTTATTTGATTCTACCAAAGATACATTTTTTAAAATCCACCTTGTATTTCAACATTACTGCATTTTTAAAATTATACTTATGCAAATCATAATGGATATGAAGAGAAAAAAAGTAAAATTTTACAATTAAAAGGGTACATACAAATAATTAATTATAGCAAATCACTAGAATCAGGTAGGATCGTATGAAAATTTTGATCACAATCCTACATTTTTTCGTAGAATTGTAATAATATTGAGATTCTACCAAATTAGTTCCTCCGGTCATAAGTACATGTCATTTTGGACATTGACATGGTCTCCAAAACGTAACTTTGACCAATAATTTCTATTGCAATATAGTTATAACACTCAATAAAATTAGAATATTATAAAAATACTTTTGAGATAAATATATACAGATGATTTTCATGTATCCAATCTAAATATTTTTAAAAATATCAATAGCCAAACTTTTGAAAGTTTGACGGCACGTATCACAAAACAACTGATATTTGTGACCGGAGCGAGTAAGGCTCTACCTAGGATCGGATTGGTCTAGTCAATATAACGTTGTAGATCAAACGATATTATGACAACCTTAACTTGAGCCATGTTGGAGATGATTAAGAGGCCAGAGACTGCTTTCCATGCATATTTGTTTTTCTCTTTTTGAGAAAGATCTTCCTATTATGTTCAGTAAATACATCTAGATTCAGGTAATTATACCATATAGAAGTGTGGATAATATGGGAAGATCCAACAAGGGCTCAGCTAGGGTGGGAGCATCGCATGTACAACTGCCACATTAACCCCAGGTATTCAACACTGGCAGCAAGTGACCTGTGACTGGAGACATGCTTCATGTACCTTTTATCTATTATATATAGGCACCGACTATATTTTAGCTGTAATATCCTGGTTGCTCATAGTGCGGCTTTTGTGGTTTATGATCGGAGTTATGTGGTGGGATTAGTCTTATATTGCTTGTCTAAAGTGAGTTGTAGTAGTATAGTATATAATGCATGTTGAATCCAAACGTAGCACCTTCGGGTTAACCATTTTACACGAAACGAGAACGAAAGTATAAGTAAGGTGCTATGTGTGTTACAGGCCCGCCCCACGACGGGTTGGGTATTAAACAGATTTTAGGCTAAGGTGTTATATTAGTTCTATTATATATCAACATATGTATGTATCAAAATGCGTGCGTGTACGTATAAAGATAAGATAAGAAAAGAGAATGTGCTTGGAACTAACATTGCTCATCCTTGCTCCCCTTTTGCTTTCTTTCTAGAGCAACCGAGCAGGTTGTATCACACTATAGATGTATCTTTCTATCATTCGGTCTAGCTAGATCGATAGCTTTGATTTCCAGGGATTGGCAGGACTTTTTGACTGGTTAGGATGTATCGTGCTGTGCCGGCGTTGTCGTCGACGTGCATATCATCCGAGCATCTCGCGCGGCCCCGCAGCAACAGTGTCGCTGATTGCTCCATCATGGCTGCATGCGCGAGAGAATATTGATCCCGCCCTAGCAAAAAATGAAAACAAAAACAAATATATATATTCTGGGTGATCTTGAGTTGTTTTTATAAAAGCTGGAATTTAAGATTGTAGATGATCTTATTCGTGTTTATTGATAAATGAGAGTGATATGTGTGTATGAACTGATATTGGTCAAGTTGGAGAACTTATACCGGAAAAACATTATTTGATCTTTGTATGTGCAGGTTGAGCGTGGAGACGGTCATGGTCGATGACGAGGAAGACCGGAACTAGGAGGGGGAAATCCAAGATTCGGTGGTCATGGATGTCACGGGTTGGTCGTGCTCACGCTCAAACACATAGAGATCAAAGATGAATGCATGATTCGTGGTCGAAGCTACAGAGGTGCCGTCCTGGAGGTTTCAACGCTTGAAGAGTTATGGAAGACGTTTATAACTAGAAAGTTTGGAGATATTTAAAACCCCGGGATTTGAGGGGTTTCGGGTCCCCTGACTTTCGAAAGAAATAGGATTATGTGTCCGTGTTGATAAGAACACGGTTTAGGGCCTTAGCATATAAAGGCCGAAGAAGTTAAGAACACAAGGCTGGGATAGGCTTTTTGCAGCGGCTTTCGGCAGAGAGCTTTTCGATGTTTTCGTACTAAGATTTGAGGGGTACCGTGAGAACATTTTATAGCCATAGAACATGTTTGAGTAATAACAGATAAGATTTATTCCAAGAAAGATTTGTCATCTCTGTCGGTGTGTGCTTCTGGACATTGTGTTCGACTTGTTCTCTTTCATCGCCGACTGCATGTTCTGCTGTCTTCGACCAGTGCTTGTGTTGATGTGTCTTCGACCAGTCCATGTGTTAATCGGCTTTTGACTTGTTCTTGTCCATCGTCTTCGATCTGCTTTTTTCTTTGCAGTGCATGAATTTCCCGAGCCGAAGGGTGGAAGAAATCTGATAGTCGAATCCTTTCGACTAGGTGATTGATACTTCTCCGACCAGATCGACTTCGCCTTCTTTGATCATGTGTTGTGTTGTTCACCCGGTTGTTGACAATAGCTGTGATTGGTTAAACAAATTAGAGTTGTTTCGACCACTACGACTAGGTGACAAACTCGTACGAGTACTTTGTATTTGGTTACCGGTTGAATTTATAGCAGATATTCTCCGTAAATCGAAAAATAAGACACTACAATCATTCATCCCCTCTGATTGTCGTATCTGATCCTATATACTAAAATACTAATTATAAGATACTCCAATGCGACTTGATTGAAAAAATTCGTTGGATGCCTTTATTTATTTTTCCTATATACCCCTTTTCATATATAAAAGAAGTATATACACAAATTTTGCTATAAAAGTGGACTTTGATGAAATTTTTCATAGAACTCACTTTGGGGTATATTATAATCATTATTAGAGTATAGTTAAATTGATAAAATGTATCATCATATGATTTAAGTGATACACACACACACACATATATATATATGAAACCTTTTTGCTTGCAACGTAGGGAGTATCTTATGCAATTGAGAGTATGTCAGTGTAGTATACGAGTATATAAGACCACTTATATGGTATTTATACATTTTTAGGGTTGGTATGTATAATTTTTTTAGACATACTTCTTTTTATATGCGAATATGAAGGTATTTTTAAAATATGCTAAAAACTATGGACTCTCTTGCAATTTTTTCATGTGGTTCGCATTGCGGTATCTTATAATTAGTATATGAGTATACCCAAAGTAATAAAAGAGTATATCAAATTCTTTTAGGTGGTATATCAGAGGTGGGAGTAACTACACCTGGGAGTAGAAAGTATTATACACACACACACACACACACTAGATGAGTGACGTATGTTGCAACAGATCTTAAATAAAACATGATTGTTGAGGATTAAAATATTCATATATTATCTTAATATATGATAAAGACCATACGTCTTCGTGGTCGTAACTTCTAAGACCACCGACCTAACTGCTCGTAGGTATTACAGAAGTTATATAATGAATACCCTGGTCGGACAAAGTTCCAAGCTTAGTCCACGACCAGGTGAGTGCTCGTAAAGCTATGAACAGGCGTTTAGGTCAAGTCTCCGACCACGCCACTCGCTATGTGATGAATGAACCACGTGTTTCATGTTCCACATAATACAACACTATTATGGCTAATGATTTAACGTCTCCTAAATCATTAATCAGCGAAGCGATTGACGTTTTCACCAACCGCCTTTACGATTAGTGGAACTGCTAAAGCTGCCGTCTCTTCCGACCAGTGCGTCGCTCCTCAACGGATGTCTCTTCGATAATCGCCACCGCTTCATCAACTATTTAAGGAGGGTCATGGAAGGACGAAGGGACAGAGGACACGAGTACAAGATAGACAAAGAAGCGTAAGACATCAAGCAAGATATAGCAAAGTGTTGTGTTTTCGATACTCCGGTGTTTGTAATTGTGAGTTCATAGCAATAAAGAGCAAGTTAGATCCACTCCCGAAGTCACGCATATTTTCCTCTTTTCATTTATATATTCATAAGATCGCGATTTGATCGTCGACAATGATATAAGCTATAAGCTTAGAAAACCAACATGCATAGGTAATTATCCTTACATATGAATGTTTCATACATAATTGCATCCAATCAAGATGCCACGCAGAGTCTTATTAGAACTCACATGAACACGTAATCTATATATATATATATATATATATATATATATATATATATATATATATATATATATATATATAATTAAATCCTTCTACTCCTAGAAGTCGTTACTCCCACCTCTGATATATCACCTAAAAGAACTTGACATACTTTTTTTACCACTTTTAGGAAAATAGTATAGTACTCATGGGAGTATCTACTCGCACTTCTCGTATACCTCTTAAATCGTATGATGATACATCTTTATCAATTGGAGTATACTCCAATGATGATTATAAGATACCTCAAAGTGAGTTCCATGAAAAAGTTCATTGAAGTCCATTTTTATAATAAAATTTGTGTATATACTTCTTTTATATATGAAAAAGGGTATATAGAAAAATTAAATAAAAGCGCTCCGATGATTTTTTTTCAATCAAATCACATTGGAGTATCTTATAATTAATATGTAAGTATATTGAAAGTGATAGAGAAATATAATATATTCATTTAAGTGATATATTAAAAATAGGAGTACATACTTCCAGGAGTACAAAACGGATAATGGGAGTACATACTTCCAGAAATACGAAACAAATGTCATATATATATATATATATATATATATACACACACACACACACACGCCCGTTTCGTACTCGCAGGAGTACATACTCCCGCGTCGAATATACCACTTAAATAAATATATTATACTTCTTTATCATTTTCAGTATACTTAAATATCAATTATAAGATACTTCAATGCGACTTGATTGAAAAAATTTCATTGGAGTCCTTTATTTATTTATTTTGCTATATACCCTTTTCATATATAAAAGAAGTATATACACAAATTTAGCTATAAAAGGTGGACTTTAATGATTTTTTTCATAGAACTCATTTTAGGGTATCTTATAATCATTATTGGAGTATGCTCAAATAGATAAAGAGGTATCATCATACGATTTAAATAGTATATGAGATGCGGGAGTACGTACTCTCATGAGTACTATATCATTTTCATATATATATATATATATAATCTCACTAATTAAAGAGGTGGTAAGGTAGATGACTCTCCGTCACCGCCTATTCTTTCTTTTACAATAGATGTAAAGATATATATGATTTTGGTTCTTCCATCCATGATTTGATGGTGAGACAGCGACACCCGTAAAAATGACCTACACATGCCATTCTCTTACGATGTCCTACACTATCGCTTTACCTTTTACTTCAAAAGATGAAACATGTGCATGATCCTAATTAACTGTTCAATCAGCGCATGAGATATCGATCAATATGGTCCATTTGATCATAAATATAGAGCAAGCTAGCTTCATGTGCAAGATCAATTAACTAATCGATCTTGACCCAACAAACATATATAGTTCGTTATTCTCACGTTGATCGGACGGCTACAGTTGCGAGTCGGTATTCTTGCACGCAAATTAAAGGTTCCTTAGCAGTAAATACACACCCCATACATATGGTACATGCCATCTATGTCACTGCCTGTCACTGCGTGTGTGATATTTAGGTGCCATATATGTATGAACTTGTTATTTGAATTAGTTACGTTAGTGGGTTACTGTACATTTGGATGGGGAGCGCAGTTAGGGATGGGGGAAAACTTGTCAGCGAAACTCGTTGACTCGATTCAAAATTACTCTCGTTACACTTGTTGATTTGTTAAACATGTAAATGAATTAATTTTGAATAAAATTGAATTCCGCTTAGGCTCAATTTAGTCCGGTTCTAAAAAAAATACTTTCAAACTATAAATATAATAATATTAAATTAAACTGTATCAATTTTTTTAAAAAAAAACTCGATAAAACTAGAGTTGTGCAAGAAAGCCGAAAAGATTTAGGGTTCGATCGGTGCAGCGAGAGGTGCGCCATGGCCAGATTTAAGGTTCGATCGGTGCAGGGAGAGGTGCGCCATGGCCAGATCTACGATCTATGTGCTCATAGGCTGGGTGGCCAGAGTACTAGTGCACTGTACCCTGTCTTGTGTTGAATCCGAAAGAAAAAAATTCGATTTACCACATGCAATTAACTTGCACTTGTCACTGTCATCCTCCTCCTCCTCCGTCGTTCCAAACAACTTTCGAACTCTTTCTCCTGACAAGGACTCTCTCTCTCTCTCTCCAGATACACACAGATTGAATTATATCCATTAAATATGTTTGCTATCATGAATGTTTTAGACTAACAATAGACAGATCTAATCCAAGATTGACTGGTTATTATTTTTATATAAAGATTGATAGATATACTATTACGTAGCTAAGCACATAATAACTATTCTACAGGCAGCCAGCCAACCGCGCTAGCTAGTCCGGGTGGTACGTGCTCGCGCTATTCAGCTCCGGGATAGCCCAATAAGAACAGATATGGGCCATCTTCAACGCACTTTGACAGTAATCGAGTGTATATGTCGTAGGGTAATGCTTTTTTTAGGCCACGTACGGATACATGCCTGCGTATGTGTAGTAGTAAAACACAACAACTAGTAAAGTAATTATGCTAACATTTTTACTGCCGAATCATACATAATTGTATTTTTTTTTAACAGGCCACGATCCCACGATCATCCCGATGCATGTGGTCACATTTGGTAGTAACTTGGACCATATATGACAGTAATTACGCTGAACATATTTCAACCAACTCATCATGTCACAGCGGAGTTTTAGTGTGTATTGGGACAAGGACCCACGATCTTCCCTGCATGAGACGTGAGGTGTCACATGTGATAGTAACAAAATGTATCACATGCGAAGTAATTTTTGTGATAATAAGCCTACTGCCAACGACCACCAACCCATCATCTGATTTACTGCATCAGACATCTACCTGTACTTGTACGTATATAAAAGCTTACTTTTACAAATATGTGCTGCTCTGTTTAAATATGAGCAGTCCAGTAAAAGCTCATTCATGTAGAGGTAAGATGGATTGTAGAGAGAAGTAATAGTGTCATTTTTTTCTAGCGTTCTCAACGATACTGCCTCTTTTTGCATCAACGGTAAAATGGAATGAATAATCCAGTAAATAATATTATCGATAACAATAAACTGAAGATAGAGCTTCTTTAGTATATTTGAGGGGCCCAAATAGTGTGGCCAATCTCCTTTTTACAAAAGACCACCCCTTTTTTACATTGCATGAGAAAAAGGAAAGAAGGGGAAAGGTAAAAAGACAAAGGTCCTAGTGGCTAAGGTAGGACACTATCCTAGTCTTCAAGCATTTGTAAGCCTTCTCGTTGGCTTTAGCAGGGGCAGGATCAACGGACATATGGAGAAACACCTCCACCTGCTTTTTCGCGTTGTAAAGTTGCACTTGGAGCCGTTCATATTGAGAAATCAAGTTGACGATAGGCCAGAAGAGATTGTTACCCTCTTCCACGGTCTCAGCAAGGGCGGCCTTCGAGTGTTGCCTACCGAGGTTGTCATCGAGTCTACGGACTGATGCTTCGACACACTCCTCGTAGTTCGAGAGGACGATCTTGATGATGAGGTTAGCCTGCCGGACGTCAGAGACCATGACATTGGTTCGACGGAGGAGGAGACCTTGCGGGCGGATGATCGTAGCAAAGCTCTGCGGTAGACCTGAGGGCATAGTACGAAGGAGGTCGCAGACATAATCATTGTCCGCAACCTGGCCTGGGTCCCGTCCAAAGAGGTTCTCCTAGATCAGGGCGAGGTAGGCTAGTACTATCGGTGGTAGGGGAGAAGTTGGCACTAGAGCAGAAGAAGAGTTTGAAGGCATTTTTTCGGTTTGGAGTGTGCAGGGATGGGAATCAATGGAGGTGGTGAAGTTTGTGGTTTGTAGTTTTTCCGTAGGGAAGATGGGGCTGATGAGAATACCACTTTAGCAAATGGATGTCCAATTTTATAAGTCATTAGGGGAGACAAAAAAAACACATAGGGAGCCGGAGCGACAATGGTATGTTTAAAAGAGCAATCAGTTGATATGGTATCATTTTCTATTTAACACGCAATTATTAAAAAAACAATTAGTACGGACAATAGTAAACGCTAAACCGTAACACAATAAAACCCTTTTCATCATACAATAATTCCAAACAAAACACACATCAGTAACTTTATTTGCATCATACAGTAAAAGAGCTTTCACAGATCAGTAGATGAAACGATGACACGGCTAGTTGCTTCATGTCTACTAAAAAAACAAACAAGTAGATAACTAACTAGCAAACAACCAGTTTTTTGTTTTGTACATGACTGTTTCTTTTCTTGTTTTCGCAACAACTTTTGATTGGAAGCTCTGATTCATGAACGGTTTTCACCGGTGGCTTCATGACGATGATGGTAACATAATGATATAAGTGTCGTAAATAAAAACCTCTTTGTGCGTTTACTAAAAAAGATTTACTGCATCGTTAAAAGAGATTTACTACAGCCTCCATATGACTTTACTGCTCTATTACAAAAAGATTTACTGCAACCTCCGCATGACTTTACTGCCCTGTTACAAAAAAAATTACTACAACCTCCACATGAATTTACCGATCTATTATAAAAAGATTTATTGTAACCTCTACATAACTTTATTGCCATATTAGCCAACTAGTACAGACAAGTAGACAACCAACTAGCAAACAATCGATTCCTTGTTTTGTACATGAATGTTTCTATTCTTATCTTCCCAATAATGTTTGATTTGAAGCTCTTATTCACGAACGGCTTTCACCGGTAGTTTGGTGATGATGAGGATAATAGAAAGATATAAGTCTCGCAAATAAAAACATCTATGTTTGTTTACTAAAAAAGATTTATTGTGTCGCTAAAAGATGTTTACTTCAACCTCTGCATAATTTTACTGCTATCATAGCCAACTAGTACAGATAAGTAGACAACTAACTAGCAAACAATTAATTTATTATTTTGTAATGATTGTTTATTTTCTTATTTTCGTAACTACTTTTGATTGGAATGTCCGATTCACGAACAGTTTTCACCGATAGCTTCGTGATGACGATGGTAATAGAATGATATAAGTCTCGTAAATAAAAAACTATGTGCATTTACTAAAAAATATTTGCTGCATCGCTAAAAGATATTTACTACATCCTCCACATGACTTTACTACTCTGTTACAAAAAGATTTAGTACAATCTCCACATGACTTTACTACTCTGCTACAAAAAGATTTATCACAACCTCCACATGACTTTACTGCTCTATTATAAAAAGATTTACTGTAACCTCCACATGACTTTATTATCATCTTAGCCAACTAGTACAGACAAGTAAACAATCAACTAGCAAACAATCAGTTGCTTATTTTGTACATGAATGTTTCTTTTTTTTTTAATAACATTTGATTGGAAGCTCTGATTCACGAACAGTTTTCGCCGGTAGCTTTATGACGATGAGGGTAATATAATGATATAAGTCTTGCAAATAAAAATATTTTTGTGTGTTTACTAAAAAAAATTATTGCATCGATAAAAGAGATTTACTGTAATCTCCACATGACTTTATTGTCATCTTAGCCAACTAGTACAGACAAATAAACAATCAACTAGCAAACAATCATTTGCTTGTTTTGTACATGAATATTTCTTTTTTTTGTTTTCGCGATAACATTTGATTGGAAGCTCCGATTCACTAACAGTTTTCATCGGTAGCTTTATGATGACGATGGTAACATAATGATATAAGTCTTGTAAATAAAAACCACTTTGTGTGTTTACTAAAAAAATTGTTGCATCGATTAAAGAGATTTACAGTAACCTTCATATAACTCTACTGCTCTGTTGCAAAAAAAAAAAAATTACTGGACTCCACTTGTAGGTTAGTGTGTGTGTGTGTGTGTGTAATGGTATGGTACTTCTGAGAGTGTGTACTCTCACTTTTCATATATCAATTGAATCGTATGATGGAACATCTTTATCAATTTGAGCATACTCCAATAATGATTATAAGAGTTCCATAAATTTTTTATATTAAAATCCACTTTTTATATCAAAATATGTGTATATACTTCTTTTATATATGAAAAAGGGTATATAGCAAAAATAAAGAGCTCCAATAAAAAAATTCAATCAAGTCGCATTGAAAGATCTTATAATTAGTATTTAAGTATACTAAAAATGGTAAAGAAATATATATGTATGTGTATTATATATATATGTGTGTATGTATGTATGTGTACATACATATATAATATGCAGACGTGTATATTTGTGCAGCGCATGCCATATTTCATGTTGTGTACACTAGTAACATAACTAGCATGTTCCTTTTTATGCATTTTTCTATTAGTGCCCGTGCAACACCGATGGAAGCATCCCATCCCATCCCATCCCATCCGGCTACCCTGCAATGATAGAATAAAAAAAGGGGAGTCAATACTCGACAAGAAAATCAAACTTGAATCTAGAAGCCATGTCATGCAGGCAGGCACGGAAGCATGGAAGGAATTAAACCTGCACCAAGATAATAATATTACATATAATAATATCTATCTCGGGGGACCTACCTTGTGCAAACTTGAATCTAGATGTAAATTCTTCATGCGGATCGATCATTTCCATGTAAGATGAATGGCGAGAACAGAGAGAAAGATCTAGCTAGTGCGAGGCCAGCCCCTTGTTTTTTTACTTTTGCTTATTTCCTACAACTTTCTCGCTCTCATTCTCTGTCAGTCTGTCTAGCTAGCTACCTTGGCTATACCCTACTACACCGGCCTTCCCCCTCTCACACCACAGTACACCACTGCTTGCCTGCCTAAAAGGCTAAACCTATCTATCATCTCCCCACCCCATCCATCTCCTCCCCCTCTCCTGTCCTCCGGCACTGCCACCATCCACTGTTCATCCACCTCCCCCCCCTTCTCTGCAGGTTCTTTCTCTCAAGCAGCATGACTTGACCACTTGAGCATAGCGTTCGTTCTTGGGTTGTTTGGATAAATGGATCGCTCACTAGCAGCTAGGAGTAGGTGTGTAGGACATACTCTGCCGAGATTCCAGAACACGCACGCAGCCGTTAGCATTCACACACGCTGAGGAGGTCGAGTGCTAGATCAGAAGCAGCAGATTCTGGCCGGTATGCGTCGATCTTGCACCTTTTCCTTTAATTCCTCCTTCGATCCATCTCCATGACCTAGCGAGTATATATCTTGCTTGCATCAGAGCAAGAAATGATGTTTCTTGGTTTTTACATGTTCCATTGCGCAGGCAAGAGAGAGAGAGAGAGGAGAGAGCCGTATGGATCACCACCATCACCACCACCGCCACCACCATCATCACATGATCCCGAGCCAAGAACCGTCGGTGGCGGACGGCGCCACCCAGGACAATTTCTTCCTCGGCCCTGCCGCGGCCACCATCTTCTCTGGCGCCGGCGCGTCGGGGTCCGGGGGAGACGGGACCTCGGCGGGGGCGGCGGACCTTCGCCGTCGAGCTCGTCGCCGTCGCTGAGCCGGTACGAGTCGCAGAAGCGGCGGGACTGGAACACGTTCGGGCAGTACCTGCGGAACCACCGGCCGCCGCTGTCGCTGTCGCGGTGCAGCGGCGCACACGTGCTGGAGTTCCTCAAGTACATGGACCAGTTCGGCAAAACCAAGGTGCACACGCCGGTGTGCCCCTTCTACGGCCACCCCAACCCGCCGGCGCCGTGCCCGTGCCCGCTGCGCCAGGCATGGGGCTCCCTCGACGCGCTCATCGGCCGCCTCCGCGCCGCCTACGAGGAGAACGGCGGCACGCCAGAGATGAACCCCTTCGGCGCGCGCGCCGTCCGGCTCTACCTGCGCGAAGTGCGTGAGACGCAAGCGCGGGCCAGGGGGATCAGCTACGAGAAGAAGAAGCGCAAGAAGCCAGCGTCCGCGTCGGCCGCGGCTGGGCCGTCATCCGAGGGGAGCCCGCCTCCCGGTCCGTCAGGCAGCGGCGGTGGCGGCGGCGGCGGCGACACGTCCTCTTCGCCGCAGTTCATCATGCCGTGAGTTTTTCCTAGGTGATCCATCGCCATCCACATCCATTGATCCATCTGAGCTAGCTAGCCGCCGCACGAGTTCGATCTCCTCTCCTTGAAATGCCAGTGCTGGTACAACAACGTACAAGCTAGGCCATTGTTCTTGCCTAGCTAATTAATTGGCTTCATCTTGCATTTTGCAAAAAGATTTCCTCTCCTCCTTAATTTCCATTTGTTTCACTTTAAGTAAGGTCATGCGTGAGTACTAATTTAATCTTGTTTTCTCTATCTTAATTTGAATTTATAGGTAGCTGTTTGATTTTGTTTTGCTCGGTTTGCTAGCTCGTTCCTCGAGAGGGTTGCAAGAACAGTTTGAGAATCTCTAGCTGCTATTAGTTGTTTTGGCCTGGGAGAAATTTGCAACAGCAGTAGCAGAAGCTGTAGAGGCATATCTAGCTAGTGGTAGCATCTGTGTAGAATTTGCTCTTGTAATAGCTTTTGCTAAGCCACAAGTGGTGTCCTTTGCTACAGCAGCTAGCTACCTATTGGCAGCAATGCTTCATTCATTCATGTACTACTACCTCTGGCTATTTTTCCTTTCTTAGGAGAGCGTGCAAAAGGGCAAAGGGGAGGGACCTGAGTGATTTGAAATGGTAGCTGAAGACAGGAAAACACATGTTATGTGTACTGTTGTCATCCTGAAACACCATTCATATTCCCATTGCAATATTATTGTTTTAATTGATTGTGTCATGAGCTGCATGGTTAGTTTCTTTGATCTGTGGTAGACATTAAAAATATATACATTGCTTGTTCTTTCCCTAATTTGCAAGGGTTGCAATGCAAGGACATATTGTGGGGTGCTAGCTAGTTTGAATGGTTGTACTAAAAGCTAGCTGCAGCTAGCTTCACTTTTACAATGTGCAAAGGGGTAGCAGACGAGGAAACAAACAATGCCAAGCAAAAGAAGCAAGAAAGATAGGAGTCTTTTGAAAAGAGGAGAGGAAAAGAAGACAGGAACTGAAAATATACAAGGGTCAATTGTGTGTGTGCCAGTATAATTAGGCAACCCTTTATTTTAGCCCATGCTTTGATGCTTCTGGCTCCCTTTCCTTATTCATGTTAGAATTACTGGATTTGTCTTGATTTGTCTTCACTTGTCTCTTTCCTTATGCATGGGAGTAGTAGAGCACATAAGTATATTTCCATCTATCTATCTATCATGCACTCAATCAGTGATCAAGTTGGGAAAACTACATATCCCCTTTGTGGTTAAAGTTACTTTACTATCTTTGTTAGTGCCTCACTTTATTCCTTTTCCCTGAAAACTATATATGTATTTTAAGAGTGTAGTGTCTCTATCAATCCAGTGCCACATATATATACATATTCTTTCATTTCATCTGATCTTCCCATGTATATGATATAGTATTTGCTACCACGCCAGGAGCACATTCAAATTCCTGTTTAAACAGTTCGTGGATCTTGGGCCTTTCTTAGCATCTATCACTATCTTAGATTTTATTTGCCCCTTCAAGCATAGTTGAGAAAAGGTTTTTTATTGGAGAGGGAATAGACAAAATCTCTCATATTCCTTCTACCTTGATAAGGTATTTATATCTTATATACCCTTTTCCCCCGTAAACAACCAAACAAGAGGATATCTCTACTACTTTGAATATTGCTTTAATAACTAATCTGGTAACTCCTTTTGGATTTCTGAGATTCAAAAATTGTTAAACACATGGCTTTAATCCTTATGTGAATTTATGTATGATTGATATTTTTTGCCTCTCTGTGCAGTTTGCTTGTTTGTGGTTGCATGTTGCGGTTTCATCAAGCTCTAGTCTAGTATATATTTAATTCCACGGTATTGTAGATATTTCTTCCCTTCCTAGCTTAACTAGTGTTGTACTCTAGATGGGTTTGGTAGTCATTTCACTAGTTGCCTTGAATATATCCTTATCCACTATATATTCATAACTAGGTCATTCGATCCACTATATATATTCATGAAATGCATGAGCACCTAATATAAATTTATAGGTATGGCTCTAGTTAATAACTAACTAGGTTCTCTCTATTTAATGGTTTGAAAAAAAACTCACTATATGCTAACATTTGTGCTCATCTGATCTTGACTTTTGTTTTATCCCAGGTAAAAATAACTCTTGTGTAGTTTAAATATAAATATGTTATTCATATTATTATTTTTGAAAAAAAAATGTTATTTCGTTGGTGGATCATTTGCTCATAAATATACTATAAATAAAAAACCAATATTTCCAGTACGTGATTTATAGCATCACTACATGTGGAAAAGTGCATCTGACATATGGATTATTTGATTTATCGAAAAAAAACCATTATTAACCATGAGTGCATGTGTAGGCTTTCAGCTAGGTCTCTATAATTTTCTTTCGAGGAGCTAGCTAGTATGGAATCATGTCTCAACTAACCACATGCATGAACAATAAAACATAATTTAGGTCAATTGAGTATTATCCCTGAAACATTTTTTTCTTGTTGGTTGATCATTCGATGTACATACATAGTTAATAGTATCTTTTATGTAACCATTTAATTTCAACCTTGGGTACTGATAGATACAGATGGCACAGCTAGTGGGTACATGCTCCATTTAGCTTTATTTAGGTTATAGTAGATTAATCACTCCCTAAATGCTAAACAGAAACTGCTTACGTGCGTGCATGGTACATGCGTGTATATGGGAGAATGTACTGTGTAGAAACATGCATGAACAAATCCAGGAGCTTATGAGAGTGCATGTTCTCATAGTTTAGATTACTAAGGACTTTTAAATAGAAATCTTAATCAGGAAGGAGCTTTCCATATTTCCGCCTTTTATTTCTTGTTTTGCTTCTGGTGTTTTTTGAAACTAATTAAGGTTGCATGCTTCTGGAGTTAAATATATGTAAAAAAAACTATTAGTATTAATCTTATCACACTCCATACCTAGTTTATAAGCTCATTTTGTTTATGATTTAGATTCTAATTAAAAGCTAACTTGTCCCAACTAATGTAGACCTTAGTCGTTGGCACCCCATATTGGCGTTTGAGGACTTTGCCACTTGATATCTGTGAGACAGTGAGTGCCAAATTGGTGTGGCAAATTCTCCAACAAAAAAAAGTAATCTATATAGATGCTATCTTCTGTTGCCTTCTATATCTAATCCAGGGCTTGCTGAAGTGATCTACGTTATGCTGGCCGGTGTGGCTAGGTGGAAACGAACTTCCTGAAAAAAGCAGAGATATCCCTCCTGACCCAGCTTAATAAAACTATGATATGACACGTAACGACTATAGATTTTGCTCCCATGTTCCTATGATCTTATTACCATCACAAGGGTTGGCTCAGCTCATCTCCGATCCTAGCTTAATCAGAACTATTTTTATATGGCACTTAACATCCATTATCGTTCTAAACTAGCCCCATGAACACTGTTCATTGAACGACTGTGCGTAATTTTGCTTGGGATAAGGCAAGCATTGGAAAGGTCAGAGAGCAAACTAGTGCTACTAATACATGTAATCCTAGGCTTTCATTCTATTGGCTCATGTTGCCTGCACCCCTGCTCCTTGTACTGCAGCTAGGATTGAAGAGTCTGGAGAGCAGGTTTCCTGAAATTAAGGTGGTCCAAAGCACAGGCACAGATACACACACAAACACGAGAGAGAGAGAGAGAGAGAGAGATATCTGAATTCTGAATGTCATAATCTCATTCTCAGCAGCAGCTGCAGCTGAGCCGAAAAGATCTACTATCAACTCTCTGATCAGCAGAATGCATGCTACCTATCGCTCCTATGAAAAAGGAAAGAAGAGAGCAACAGAAAGATTAAAGCTACTCCTAGAGTACTCCCATGGAGTTAGTAGTAACTGTTAACCGATGGAGGGATACATAGCCACTGTTGGTGATGTCATTCATTTGTACCTCTTTCGCTCGCATTAGTTCTAGTCCTACCACGCGTGTACACAATCGCAACATCGTTACGGGAACACGGCCTGGCCACACACATTGTAGCTCCTAGTAGGAATATTTCAAAGTAGTAGTGCTACTTGCCGGAACTTGAATCTTTGGTAGGAGGGGCTTAGGCTTGGAATTAAGTATTGTTCTTCTTAAGGAGGCTGGCTAAAGTTATTTACCATGTAATGTAAATCGATAATTCGGGAGCGTCCCTACCGTGAATGGTAAGTTGATCATGTCGTTGTTAATCCTAAGCAATCTATATACACTATTAGAATAGTACGTAGTTACGTTAACGTTAAATGGTGTACTTAACTGTGAGCTAACTAACATTGTACTACATGCATGCTACATCGAACTAGTCGTTAGCGTTTGACTGTTTTAACCAGTGTTTACTGTAACGGGTCCATCCAAGCCAACTGTCAACAGCAGCGAGCGACGGCCGGCCCAACCATTCGCATTGAAACCTCCATTTGTTCTGAGTTCGCCATTATTTATTCTAATTTCAATACGCAGCTACCCGAAAATAGTCCTGCGATATAATTCTGTGGTGCGGACCGAACATTTCAGCGTAGTAGCGTAGGGGTCCAAAGGATTTTCTTGGATGTAGTAGCGAGTTACGTACATGTCACATGTACCACCACGGGCACCGAGGTAGAACATAGAGAAACAACGTGTCGGCGACGCGAGGGATGGGATTCGTTTCAACACCTGCCGTCCAACCAACGATGCACCACAGTCCGCAGCACACAGTATGTCAGTATGCGTGTACTGTACACAAGAGCGCATGAAGTACAGGGGTTGTCGCTCTGACGAACTCAACATAAAGCATCTACTACTCACATTAACTGATACAAGTTGCGACTCCGCAACCGCACATTTATGATATACAAACCAACCAGTAAATTTCGCAGGACACAACCCAATTTCTTGTCCCTGCATTTTACCGCAGATTTGCATCAAGCCTGAGTAACATCCAAGGTGAAAAACCATTTGGTTTTCCAAATATCTCCCTCCCACTAGAAGCAAGCAACCTATTCAACTAGTCAACTGGATCAAAAGACAGCAGAACATCACAAGAGATTGCAACAGTATGAGACAAGTTGGCTTAACATTTAGGAACTGAACTGTATGTACACAAGTCCAGTCAATAAACTGCCATCTGAAGCATAAGAGCGGCTAAAAGGTTGCGAATCTTAGGGTATGGACACAAGAATGAAAAGAATGGGCATGAGGGCAACGGAGGAAGCAAGCCTCAGAGTTAAAACTGCTTGAACCCGTCAAAAAATTTCATGCCGTCTAAAGTACAACAGCCAGCCGGTATTTACTCTTGTCAGCGCCATTGCTTCGCAATCTCCTCATCGAGAATATGGGCAGCCTGCTGCCTAGAGCTATCGTCCATGTTGCTATTGCTCGTCAGTAAACTCCGCAGCGCTAGCAATTCGTCATGGTTAGCCCTCTGGAAGAGCCCCCTCAGGGCAATATGCGGTTGACCAAGAGGTAACATATGCCGATTGTCGCGATCCTCAATGAAAACATGGGGCCGGGATCTCCAGTACTCTGTACAGATGCGATCTCTATCCCGTGCCTCAATTGCCTGTAACGGTTTAAGTTACACAAATGTCAGTGACCCATGGCTCCAACAAATTAACAGAATAGGACAGGCTGCAGGTTACCAACTACATGCTTAACAAGCCTAGTGTGTGCCTGCAGGCACACTAGTGTAAATCATTCATGCAATTAAGCAATCTTGAAAACCAAGCACCCTGAATAGGTTTTCACTTTTCACTGTTAAGTGCAGTAAGTTAAACTCGTAAAAGAGCCTTGCCATTGCCTATACAGTTTGTTCAGAAATTGGTCTAGTGAATGTAAAAAAATCAATGTCTCACCTGAACTATCGGTGGTGATAAAAACCCAAACATTTCAAGACCATCAATTGATCCTGGCGGCTGCAGTGTAGGAAGATTAGGCCTTCCCATACCGAGTTGCCGCCGTATTTCCATGTTCAGCCTCTCTCGGACCATGTTCCAGCACTTGGTAGGAGACACACTGATGAAAACTTCACCTGGACAGTTCTCTACAGTCACCTGCAAATGCATCAAGCAATAAGATATCAAGATGCTGGAGAACAGGTATATAGAAGGCACAAAAAACTGGAATTTACCATAAACAGAGGTCCCTGCAGCCCAGCGTCCAATATTTCAGATATGTAGTATGCCATTTGCATTGGATCCAGAATGCTGAAGTATTTTACTCTGCTCCTAAACCCTGCATTTACAAAGAGGCAGCATGATAAGTACCCAAACATAGATCGTGTTGCAGAACAAATTAAATGTGTAGTAACTATCTGGTTAATCCAATAATCCGTAACATTTATGAGTACAGGCAACAGGCATTCAGATAGTAATAGCAAAACACTCCTATAGAGAGAATTACCATAAATCAAATTGAAAAGTGTAGAAGGATGAAAACAGAAATTCCGAGTCAACAAAAACTGGAATATATATTGTGAATGCCAATTAGCCATGAAAAAACAAACCTTTGGGGAAGATTGCTTGGCTTGAAGACCACAACCTCCCTGATAGCACAACACCAACTTCCAAAGGTTCAACGGAGGATTTAAATCGATGCACAACATTGGCTATGCGAGGACCCTTCTGTGCACCTCCATTCCTGTTGTGAATTTCCAGAGCAGGCTGTGCTAAAGCAGTTGGATGCCACCTAGCTGGATTTTCATTTGGCTGCTGATTACCAAAAGTTAGATGTCCAAGATGGGCACTGCCTGAACTAAAATCCCCGCATGAATTTTTCGCAACAGAAGGATCTATGAGTGGCTTTGAAGTGGAGACGCTGCCTGATGCTTCCTGCGACGTACTTATTCGTGAAATAGTGTTGACAAACTGCTGAGTTGATACAGTACGGACCTGGCTGCTGCTTTTCTCAGTCATTACCGAGGCATTAGTCTCCGGTGTTACAAGCACATGATCCTTGTATGAATGACACAGAGTTGCATTACAGTCAGATGCCATCAACCTATGAGAACTGTTTGAGCTTTCTAAACTGAGCTTCATGTGGGTTCCATCATGAATCATCATTGGTGATCTGTCATGATGCTCACCAGGTGATGACCTACAGTCTCCAGTTCGAGAAGAAGATTCTCTACTCCCTTTCAGTACTGCCAAGCCATGCACATTTCTCATGGATTCACTTGAAGTATTGAAGGGTCTTGTCACAATATTGGAAGAAAATGTCTGGATAGAAGAAACTGTCAAGCTTGGTGCATAGCTTTTGTTGCCTCCAAGCCCTCCATTATATTGCAAACTTTTGGTATCATTGTTTGTTGGACAGGATAACTCATTCTTCACGCACGGCTCCTTCAATGGTGTAACATTTCCCAATTTCATTTGCTCTACAGAAGGGCAAGCATTATTTGTCTCCGGGCTAGCTAAGTTCAGCATATTATTTCCTTTATCTTTTTGTTCGTTGCAAACGAACGAAGGGACCAAGGATACTGTTGACGCCTGTGACATGTAGGACCTTCTAGGACCGTCAGTTGATCTGCGAACAGTCTTGGAATCCTGGACCCTTTCTCTTTTGACACATGAGCTCAAACTTAATCCAAGATCAGAGACGCCCCATCTGTGAATGGCACTCAACTTTCCCCCTAAAGCATCAGCTAAGATATTTAGCTCATTGACATCATAGCGGAATAGGAAGAACCTTTTGTCCCAGTCACATGAGCAAAGCTGCTTTGCATGTACAAGGCAAGCGTATTTTTCTGGGCAACATGGACAGCCAGAAGCAGAAAGATGCAAATCATAGTAGCACAAAGCACACTCCCTATCAGTGGAATCAAATTCAGCATCCATTTTCCTAGATTGAGATGGAGAACATAGATTTTGCCTTCGTGTCAACTCCATCTCAATCCGTGCCTAAGCAGGGAGGTTTAAAAAATATAAGATTTCAACGAGTTTTAAACAAACAAAATTACAGATATTGTAACAGGCATTTACCTTAAGTGCTTTACATATAGTGCTATCAGGTCCACATATACTTTTCCACCTCAAGTTATCAGCATTATTCCTCTTGAGGAATAGGATATCCCACTGGGCTCTTATTGCTTCTCTTGCAGCCCCCAACAACAGCTTATCATGGGAAATAGTTATTTTCCGAGCTTGTTCCCGATAAAGATCTACAGCATTCTGTCCAACTGGCAACCAATCAATAGGTGCCACATTAACAGCTTCTGCACAATTGAAACCACAATTGAAACCAGCATGGTACGCTCGCGGAAATGTCAGGACAAACTCGCCCTCATGCTGAACACAACGGTACAATTGTACTCCTTCAGATTTAAGCAGTGATGGTGAAAATTGAGTAACCTGCATAAGAAGTTGCAATTGTCATTAAAAAACCACCTTATAAATGTGCTTCATGCATGTCATATGTACTAATAAAAGCAACTTGTGCAAACATCACTAAACACATCCCACAGATATGCCGTTGTGTCATATTGCCAAAATTTCCCATCGTCTATATTAATTGAAAACACAATGCTATATTATTCAGATGAACCATTTCTTTACTACGTACATGTCCAGTTCATATGGTAGTGTGTTTACACAAGGGATTTTTGCCTTAAATTTCTAAAGTGGGAGGATTTTATGTGGCGACATATGGAAAGCACAAAGATTCCAAAGAAGTGTGTCAGTTGGTGAAACAATTTCCTTATAGAAATGTAGTAGGACAAAGATGAAACAATTTCCTTATAGAAATGTAGTAGGACAAAGATTGATATAAGAACACACACCTTTTTGTACAGCACAGGGAAAATATCTGTTTATTCTTTGTAATGTTATTACAGTATAATCTTTTGCAAATGCATTTCTTGTGCCACAGTCAGAATTAATCACCTAAAGCTATAAGGGGAGTCAAAAAAGGGAAAATAATAGCTTTTTGATAAGTGGGAAAACACGAGCGCAAAATAGGCCCCCTTCAATGTTATCAAAAGCTTCATTCCTGATGCAATAACTAATAATTGCCGATCAAGAGAAAAACACTCACCAGGTTGTGAAGCAAATCAGGTTGCTCCTCAAACAAGTCAGGTAGATGTTTCCTCATAGCAGACTCCAAATTCACAGCATCCTTTCCTGGAACTCCATACCACATCTTTGGGGCACCCCAATGCATGTAGTTTAATGAGTATAAATGATGGTCTTCAACATGCTATTAGCAGACAGAACACATTGCATTGTAAGAAATCTCAGGGTACGACAATATCAAACTTGGATAATATAAAACACCAAGCACAGCTAGAACAGAAATAGTCATGATAAGCAACATCAGAAGTTTCTTACCCAGCAGAATGATGAAAAGCACATGCCAACATACACCCAAGGCACTAAAACACCAGAAATGTCACCACCCTCAAAAGAAAGAACTGAACCTTGTAGTCTAGGCAAGTTGTTTAGATTCCAACCAGATTGTGCATATTTATCCTCAAAATCAGATTTTATGTCAGGAGATAACTTTGGAAAACCGCTGCCAAAAGTTCCTGTCTCCAAATCAGCGCCATAGATCACCTACATGATAATACACATTCTGATAAGTTGAGAAGAAAAACTTAAGGTATATGTACACAAAATTGCCCACAAAATATCCTAAAAGTTACAAGAACACTTAAAGTGCTACACTTGGAACTAAAAAAATATCATATGAAAGTGCTATGACTATGTAGCACTTCATGCAAACCATGAATCATATACAGCACAGCACAACTTAAGTAGGAACTCTCTCACAAGGCCAAAATCCAAGACACAGATATCCCAAACTTATGATTAACAGCATGTGCATTTTCTGAAGTTTGAATTGAGCTATGAATTGCAGAGAACATGGGTATCCTCTGCTAAAAAGAAGTGCAGTACCTCTATCTCTTCTGTGGGCCTTTCAACTATGCGCCAATACTCGCCTTCAATATCTTCTACTGATGGTGGTGAATCCATGGATGTATCTTTCCTAAAATACTGCTCGCTGAAGTCATCTGCATACTTCTGAAATGTCTGTAATGTAAACTCCGGTCCAGGTTCAAATCCAAATTTCTCTGGGTTTTGCTGCATCCCAATCTGACTGTAATTAATATTACTGTTTCCTTCTGGCTCTGAAATCTTTCTCCGCTTCTTCATCATTCCACCTCTTCTGCTCTTTTTGGATGATTTACGATTTTGGAGCTTGTCAACCTTTTGTACCCGTGTAGAAAATTTTGACCTTTCCCACGTACTCTTCTCTTTAAGAAGGCATGGAGGCTTCCACGAAGGTGGCGGAACAATACGGCAAATCCCATATGGTTCTGCCATTGGCTTTATACTCTCAATGTATTTTAGAGTGTCTTTAAATTCCTGATCCATGAGACAATATATCATAAGATTGGAGTATGTAAATAAATTCAGTAAGGCGACAATACAAGATACAATATGATACATCAGTTAGCAAGAGGAAAGATACCTCCTCAGTCGGATAGTAAACAGGAGCCTCATCAATAACAGGCCTGCGTGCACCAGCTGGATTCCATCTTGCAACAACCTGCATGATGCAATGTCACATAAGCAATATCAACTTCATGGAAGTAAGTAACACAGCGATTTGGCAGAAGAATTCGCACCTTTTGACAGTCACTACATTCTGCACATCCTCGAAGTACTCCTTTTGGTAATTGTTGTCTGCGTCTCACTGAACTTACACCCTGTCCAAAGAATAGTGCGATGTTGTGGGACACATTAAAATCATGTTGAAGTACAGGTGATTGGAGAAGAAATAATGAATGAAAATATATTAGCGAGTACAACCTTTTCTGCTACTTCAACATCAGAATCTTCATCCGAGATATGGTCAAAGCGGCTATAGTCTATTGGAGGTCTGCTACGCAGCGATTTCCTACATGTATGGCTCCCAGAAGTACTGCAAGGTGTGTCATTCCAACACTGAGCTAAACTGGATTGGCATTCCAAAGTTTCGTCGTCTTTCTTGATACTCGGTAATACTTGAACAGGACTGGAAAAAGTATCAGCATGTTTGGCATCTTTTTGGACTCCCCGCGATGCAAGGGCAGCAAAAGGTCCAAATCCAGGTGGAATTGAGGGTTCCGGATCCTCGCTGAGTGTGGCAGTTAAGCACTCTGTCCCCATCATTACTACATCGAAAGAAACACCCTTTGATCAGGACATCAAGAAATATATTATCTCAGCAGGATCACAAAACTAGAGCTGGCCATACAAAAATGCCCACCATTAACAAACTGAGGCAACCACAAGAACATAGCATAGTTCTCTGCTTTTAATCTAATGGCATAGTGTACATTATCACAGTTGTATCGTTTTGTTCAATACAAAGCACTAGTTAAGCGCTGAAACGACACGATAATGTTTCGCATATTGCATTGATACGGAGATATAATATAGCACAACTATAATTATCACACCGTCGTAGCAAAACTGATACACTCGTTTTGAACAAATAAGCCACTATAGCTGCAGCAGGCTACAAGTAGCATTGTCTACTGATGAGGAAACGTAGGGTGTAAACACAGATCAATTACCAGGAAGAACAAGCAACTTAGACCCTAGAGACAAATAATATCTAGATTTATGGCTATTGAGTAGACTAAACAATTCGACATACCGTGAGGTATATTAATGGAAATCATCAATTTCTCTGTCAAGTTTATCACAAGGGTTAGTCATGATACACAACCTTCAGAAAAAGAAAAAGAAACAGAAAGAATTTTCTATCCTCCCAACCTACTCACAGCAAAACCCACTCAATTTTAGATCAGAGAAAACACTGTCAGATGAAGAAGTGACAGGTTTGGTTAATAACATCTGGATGCAGATCTAAGAGTCCTAATGGATAAAAGTTTCAGACACCGTATCCTTTGCTTGAATCAAATCTTTCGTTAGAAGAATTTGCAACAGAAAACCATCAACCTTTCTCCAAAAACACACACAAGCAGCAGATCCCCCATTTCTACGAAAAACCTATGAACCTAAGCAAAAATTACAAACACGAAGAAATCAAATCCAAACAGCATCTCTTGACCAAAATCACAGCAAATCATACAGGACGCATATTCGATCAAACACATAGCAATTAACTAGGGATCACAAAACCCATATCAAAATCGTGTAAAACCGAATAAAAAACCTTGGAGAACGGGGGGGCGTACCATCCCTAGAAGATGGGATAGAGCGGAGGAGGGTACCAGAGATGGCACCATACGGCTCGGTCGGATTCGATCCAAACTGCAAAGTGGAGCTGAGGTGATGGGGATTTAGAACACGCGAGGTGGGTAGGTTCCCCCAAATTCGTCTACAGCATCCCAATCACGAACAGCCTCTACTTCCCAGACCCAATCGAGTCGGAAGAAATGAAATTTTCTATGCACGTTTGTGGCAAGATTATTGGAGGTGATTTAACAATAAATCGGCAACATCTATCTATCGTTCTAGGTTCAGATCTAATGCAAACAATTTTAGTCTAACCAGGAAAAAGTAGGGGAAGGGAACCGCGAGAGGGAGAGAGAGGGACAAAGACCCACAAGATCCCCCATCCAAGCTGATGGAGAGGAGGAGCAAGAAGAGGGGATTTACCAGCTCTTGCAAAGATCCGTCCGGTCCAGTTCAATTGTTGTTGTTCATGTCAGAGTCATCAACATCATCACCATCCTCACCCTGAGGCCATCGTCATTAAATTTTTGCCACAAGATCCCCAAATCAATTCAAGAATCCAGCAACTGATTTTTTGCAGCAGCAACAACAAGAGTTTGTGATAATATTACCAGTTCTAGTTTTCCTTTCTTTGCTGCTGCTGCTGCTGCCCTGGCCCCTAACAATTTCCTACCCCAATCAATCACCAGCACCAAACCCAACTCCTCCTAAGCCAGGCCAGAGCAGCAACACATACATACACAAGGGTTCCCTTATTATTATTCCTGTGACCAGATAGATGGATTCACAGATCCACCACAGCACAGCACACAAAGGAGAGAGAGAGACAGAGAGAAGTAATACCAGATAAAAATACAGGGGAGTGCAGAACAGCAGGCACCAACCAGGCAGGATAAATAGTAGTGGCTTCCAAGAAAATCCTGTGGGTGGGGGGTGGGGGTAAACTGGAGTATTACGCTAACCTAACCCCACAGGGAAATTGGGAAAGTGTCAAAGTTAGAAAGAAAAGGGATTGGATTGAAATTGCAAAAGAACACAAGCAAAAGCAAGGCCGCGGCGGTAAGCTACATATTTATTTTAGCCAACGTAGAGGATTCACGGTGCATAGTATTAGAAAGTGATCTCTATTATTGGATTAAAAAATTAAATATTCAGATTGATAGATACAGTTTTGATATAGTAAATTCGTTGTAATACATATTTTCACTGCTACTGTACCGCCGCTGCCTGAATTCTGTCCATATGCTCGTAGAAACACTGTTTGCAACGGGATCCTGTGTGTTAACCCGGATCCTCATACCATGGGCACCCTTGCCCTTGTTTTCGAGTATTATGGTTGGGATTAGTTGTACCAGTCACGCATTGATTAATACATTAATTAATTGCATAAACAAAGAAATAATTTGGGGGGAAGCTGTGGCCTGTGGGTTGGGACCAGGGAGGATGGGATGGCAGGTAGAGGGAGAAAAAAAGGAGAGGAAAGAGGTTGCGGACCCACGTCAGCTTGCCTTTCCCGTCCGATTTTTAAAGAATGGAGGAGGGGGAATGGGACGTGTAGCATGTGAGCTTTTTAAATGCTCCTGCCAAATTTCAGAAATACAGTTTTTGGTGGTTCAAAACACTGCAGCATGCATGTTCTGGATCCTCAGGCCGGCGTGCCAGAATACTCTTTCCATGTACTTCCTTCGTATACCGTTACGCCGGAATAAATAGTTCGAATCCCGTATTTCAAACGGGACTAAACTGATTACGAGTGAATAAATAATATACGCCGTCTCGATAGATCTGCAAGTTAGTCGGTAACTGAAGGCTTACTGGGCAAATTAGATTTCATTTTGTTAGAGCAACAAAATAGAATTCATGTACTACAAAAATAAAGGGTAAGATTAGAGGTGTAAGTGAAGCGGATAATTTAACATATCATTGATTAGTCTCTTATGACTGCTCTGATTTTACCGTACAGCCTAATATCTTATAAAGGTGTAAAAGAAGCGAATAATATCTTACCGACCGATCGATCAAAGACTCAGGAAAAAAATACAGGTTAGAGAAACAGGTATATGATACTATTTATATCAAACTCGGACAAAAAATAATAATACGAAATAGAATACGGAACGGACAACGTCCGATCGTATGAGGTCGGATCGCCTCCCCCGAATATGCCGGGATGATTCGTTAGGTGCACCGCGTATTACGCGGCTATTACTCCACTGTCCTAGCGGACCGACGTGCCACCTAACCTGTGCCTGTCGACGAGACCGTCCGAGTCATCGGACGAAGCCCCGCGCTCCGATCCGACGGCAGGCGACGCGAGCACGCGACCGAGTGGTGGGGCCCACGTAAAGGCTTAGGCAAGCTCAGCACTCAGGAGGCGCGCGTGTTCTATGGTCTGTGGCTGGGCCCGCACGTGCTCTCGGTAAGGCACTACTGTAGGGCTTGCTGGGCTTTGATCATCCTCCAGGCTCCAGCTACAGAGAAACCGAAAACATTCCCTGTGCGGTGATGGGCTTTGGGCCTGGCCGAGTTACGCCGATTGCGGGAGTTAATTGCATGGGCCGACCAAATGAATTCAGAGCTCACTGCATGGGCTAATCGCCGCCGAGGATAGTTGGAAAGATGCGCTTCGCTGCATTTACAGAGATGGTTTTTGATAGTATTTTAAAATTATTCTATTTTTTTACGATGGTACGATGAATTAGAACCTATAATCTCTAAACATAAACAGGTGTACAGAAAAAAATTCTCTAGGACAGGGCCTCGCAACCGTCCTCCCAAGACCCCGTCCCGATGCTGGACACACGTGCAGCGAGAGAAGCAATCTCAAAGCAGTTGAACTCCCGAACTGCCTCCTCCTCCTCCAGTTCCCCATCCGCGCGAACACTGCCGCCCTTCTCTTCGCTCGATGTTGCTTGTTATTTTCTTTCGATGGCGTATTGATGATATGTTTTGTTCGGTTTTCTAAATTTTTATCTGATCAGTTTTATTGAATTGTTCTTTGTTCAGTTTCGACCACTGTGTTGAAAACTGAGTGGTCGAAACTAAGCAGTCGAAACCAAAGCAAGTGTGGTCGAAACTCAGAACTCAATGGTCAAAACTGAGTGATCAAAACTGAGTGGTCAAAACAAAAGACCAGTGTGGTCGAAACTCAGAGGTCAAAACTCAGTGATCTAAACTGGGTGATCAAAATCAAAGACCAGTGTGGTTGAAACTCAGCGGTCAACTCTGTTCAATTTCGGCCACTATGGTTGAAACTCAGTGGTCGAAATTCAAGACCAGTGTGGTCGAAACCCAGTGGTCGAAACTTAGTTGTCGAAACTGAGTGATTGAAACTGAGTGGTCGAAATCAAATATCAGTGTGGTCGAAACTCAGTAGTCGACTATGTTCGACCACTGTGATCGAAACCATGGTCGAAATTTTGATCAAAGACAAAGTGGATCGAAACGAACATGGTCGACATCGAAGTTTCGACCACGTGGTCGATAGTGGTCGACTCTCTGCTCGCCGACCATCGTAATCAAAACCGAGTGGTCAAACTCGATGAGTCGAAACCCAAGATAGTGTGGTCGAAACTCAGTGGTCGAAACTAAGAGATCTAAACTCGAAACTCAGTGGTCGAAACTCATTGGTCGGAACCAAAGACTAGTGTGATCGAAACTCGAAACTCAGTGGTCGAAACTCGAAACTCAGTGGTCGAAATCAAAGACCAGTGATCGACTCTGTTCAGTTTTAACCACTATGGTCGAAACCAAAGACCAGTATTGTTGAAACTGAGTGGTCGAAACTAAATGGTCGAAATTGAATGGTCGAAACTGAGTGGTCGAAATTAAGGACTAATGTGGTCGAATAGAAAAATATGTTAATATGGGTCTTGTTTTATATGCAAAATGACAAGGAACACAACGATTCAAATGGATCACAAACCGGATACTCGGTTTAGAAAACACGATTATTTGAAACTGATTAACATCTATCCATGCAATTAATGCGCTTATACATAGCCAGTCACCATCTACCACCTGTCGCTGGGAACCGATGCTGCTGAGCAAAATTTTGGCGCAAAAGATCCCCTAAGGCACGCACGCCATCGATCCGACGCGATTGGAGGCGGGCGGCGTGCGATGCCGAGCACAATAAGGAAAACACGAGGATGCGTGTGTGCGCGCGTCTAGCCAGGGACACTCGAGAAACGCGAGGGAGGCGGTATTTCCTCGCAATAGAGCCGGGTAAGATGTTTCCGTAGAATAATAAGGAAGAAGTTCATCCTACCCCTGCCCCCGAAGCACGACGATGGGATCGCTTAACTTTTTGGTCTAAAAATAGTTATTTTACCATATAAAGTTGCAAAACCAGGTTATTTAACAAGCCCCCAATATGGTTTTACTACCATATGTGTTCAAGAAATCAAAGCTATAAATTGTTATTACACCATGAGGCCCACATGTCAGTGTCTACCCCTTCTTCTTTCTCAATCTCTCTCTATATAGGTCAAGTAGTGAGCGAGGCCAACACTAAGATGTTGTTGTATAGGCCATTGCTGGAGATGTCGAGCGACTGCAGCTACGTCAGGCCGGACATCTTGTCTAGCAGCTCACCGGTATCTCGCCGATGAGGCTGTTCATTCTCTGGTCAAGTTTCTCCAAGATCATGAGCTCCCCAAATTGCGGCGGGATGCCCCTCGCAGTGGTGTAGCTGGCCCATGGCCAGGACTCGAGCCGAACCAGTCGTGGAACTTGAACGGCTTGCCCGCCTCAATGCCTCGCTCAGAATTCACGTGACATTTTTACTCTGGGCATAGGGTCATTGACCCGGAGGCCGGAGGCTCAGCCCCCTCTAGCCCCCCCCCGTGAAGCTGTTGTTGTGCATGTCGAGCAACTCAAGCACTTTGATGTTGGCGATCTCGGCGGAGAGTGCGCCGGTGAACCTATTCGAGTACAGGCCTAGGAACACCTGGTTTTGCAGTTGCTGATCTCCCTAGGTATATCATTGATGAGCTAGTTCTCGTCGAGTTGGAGCCAGACCCGGTCAACGCGTTGCCAAGCTGCAACAACTTGTTGAGCTTCTGTAGCCCGAACACCTTGTCGCATATGCCGTCGACGGGTCGATTCTTAGACAGGTCCAGCACGTACAGCTCGATGCAGTTGCCCATCGATGGTGGTATCGAGCTGAATAGCGTGTTACCCCGAGGAACTACAACTACAACGCCTTCAGTTTCCTTGAGAGGTTGTTCTTGTCGAGCTGAGCTCCGGCGGTATGCACATCGTGAGCTGGTTGTCCAATATGTGTAGCTGCTCGAGCACCCTGGGCACCTTGCCGATGAGCTAGTTGCCTGACACATCGACCACCACCAATGCAAAGCAATTGGACAGCTCCGACAAGATCTTCCCAGATAGGGCATTGCCCTAGAGCAAAAGGTTGGTAAGCTTTTGTAGCCTCCCGATGGCAAGCACATCACCCCCTACCACGAGCACAACGTCGTGATGGAGGGGTTCCACAACGGCAGCACATGCAACATCGCCGCTGGGAGCAACGACAGTAGCGCCTTCCCATCTGGGGACATCGTCGTGCCCCGCCAGATGACCTATGCAACCACCAAGAACACCACCACATCGGTGATCACCAAGAATCGGGCGCGCCGGTGTGCCATTCTTACTCCAGTAATGAAGAACATGTGCAAAAATGATTTTTTTTCTCCCTTTTGTCATGAGCAGCGCATGTGAGCTCGATCATGGTATGTGTCACGTCATCTCAACGGCACATCAGTGGCCACGTCAGTCACCACAGTGGCAAAACCATCTCCGAAACCACCCCACGGTTAAGTAACCTGGTTTTACAACGTCGTGATGTTAAATAATCGAGTTTTAAAGTCAGAGAATTAAGTGGCACACCACCGTACTTCATCGTTCGTATAGACTCCTTCGTGGAATCAAAGACACGGTGAAATTAACTCGATCGAAGGGGAGGGGGAGGGGCAAAGACGAAGCGACCAGCTTTGAGGCGAACTCGATCGATCGATCGATAACTTTGAAGCCAATTCAACCGAGCCGGGCTTCTGTGGAGGAGGCCAGGAGGGCTGGCTGGTTTGTGTCGACGGACAACGGAGGCGGCGGCGGAGGACTCGCCGGGCAGCTAGGGCCTCCGCGGTGCCCACTCGCAGACGACCGGTTGGCCCACACATGGGAACAACTTGCAGATTTTGTGGGGCGGCAAGCCGGCTTGCATCGAACCCATCGGAAGAAAGGAAGGTTGGATCGGAGGATCGGACACATTTTCATGGCCCACTGGACGTTGGGCCCTGTCAAACATGCTTTAGCTTTACTCTCTGCCAACGCAGCACAAGCAGACAGGTGTGTGGCTCGAGCGGTGGAGCCAGACAGCAGCAGCACTTGCCGATCATGCGAAAAACGACGTCGTGCTGGTCAGGGTAGCACTGATCACTACGTAGCTGGGGCTGTGGTCAAACTAAGAAATTAAGCTTCTATTTCGACACGTTCGCGCGCGGCTCAGAGCTGCTCGATCGACGAGTGGCATCGGCGAAAAGCTTACAGTCGCACGCAGCAGAAGGGTAGGGAAAAAGATGACGCACTTTGCATACATGCAACGACATGCCACAAGCGCAACCAGGGGTGCATATCGTGCTAGTACTTGTTCTACCAATTTTTTTTACCTCCGAAATTAATGGAGTTTAATTTAATATAATTTGAATCAACTCATTTAAATATTTAACCAATCAACAAAACTCAATTAGAATAATTTTAAACTACATAGTTTTTTTTTCCCCGACCCTACTCACAGGTCACAGCACACGGGAGCACTAGCAGGTCGGTCAAACAAAGAAATGCACCACTGCGGCTGCAGTAGAAGCTAGCCGGCCAGCCTTTTCAGAAAGTGAAGTGAAGCAGACCACGCTGTCAGGCGCCATGCGTAGACTGTTGCTGTTCTGCACTTGCATGCGTGCGTTCTTGTACTTGTCATACTTTGCTTAATTCGCCGACTAAAAAACTTGGGTAAGATTTTGCCCAACAGTTAGGCAGTAGTAGCGGACTTACTTGCAGGATATGCAAAGATAATGCGTGATAGTGACCATGCAAGTTAGAAACTTGTCACTAAGCAAACCTGACCATGAAACAATATTGATTTGCATGTAACAATTAGTTCACCAAAAAGTTAGACTTTTACGTATAGACTTTCTCACGTCTAAGATGCAAAATATAAATATATTATAATTATTTTTTTAATTGTGTGATCTTGAACTGATCAGAACATCTTGACTCTGATACCATATTAAATTATATGCATCAACTAATTTATCTAAAAATTTAAGTTGACGAAAAAAGACAGATAACCCATTCATACCTCAATAATTAGAAACAAAACTCATACTTCAACAATTAGAAACAAAGTGGCCGAAATATTCAACCTACCCACGTTAAGAAACAGCGTTATATTGCAGACATGAATTAGTTTACCGTGTCCATCTCAATCCTCTCGTTTTGGTTATTTACATCTGACCAAACTCGGTCAATCTGTCAGTATAAAACTATTCCAGAGCATTCTGTAGGAACAAAACCTTACCTACTTCCTTATATTGTACACTACTATCCAATTCAAGCACTGTTCCTCGGTCTAGCTTCGGTCACGATCTCACAACTTAGGGCATGTACATAAATAAATAAATAAACTGAATAACCTAGTATACATGATATGATCTAACACTAATAGAGAGGGATCTAGTGGAAATTAAGCCAGGTAGCATCGTCGATCGTGTAGGAAAAAAATCAACGGATCATGTCGTCTCCAAGTTCGATGTGGCCGGATTTCTTAACAACGCAATTACATATATAGAAAGCTAGCCCAAATGGGACTTAACACAAGGCAAATAAGCAACAGAGATGACAGATGCATTGGCGCATGGCATCCGACACTATTCTGTCGGCGTTTCTATATGAATACGCATGACGCTAGACAATATGCAAGCTAGCTAGGAATGTTACAAGCTTCATCACCGCATTATACTACACTATCCAGTGTCCAGGTTAATTAGCTGCTTCTAGACAACCCTCTCGGTTAACCTAGATATTAAATGGACACTTGCGCTATAGCTAATTAAATCACGAACAGGATGTAGCTTGATTAATCAGCACTCGACCATTACTAGCTATAGCTAGAGCTTGCCATTGTCAGTTTTTTTTTTTTTTTGTAAACTGATCAGCTTGCAGTTAATTAATTGTCAATTGAGCTAGCAAAGTTAGAAAAATGTTCATGTCCACTTGCTGCATGTACTATTACTTTACCATATCTCTGATGGAATGAGTTAGGTACATAAGCCATTAGAAGTAGCATCCTCTCTCTCTCTCTCATATATATATATATTTCATGTTGTATATATAGCTATATATGGACGCTCTTATTGATTAGAGGCCACTGACCTACCGACCTGCTCGCCTCGCGTAGCGACAGAGCCGATTCAGCGAGACATCAACTAATTAATCCCAATTAATATATTAATTGTATTATACTAGACTACGTATCATGTGAATAAAAAACCACATATATATATAATTTTCCTCCAGTCTAGAACCGCATACTACTGTGCACGCACGCATCCGATCGTCACACCAGCTGCAAATTAGCAGTTACGTACACAGACGACAGATGGAACATACATGCTCGATCCGATTTGCTAAACATATATAGTACCATCCATCCATATCCCAAATCAATCAGTTTACAATCATATATAGAGTCAACATCAGGACCAGTCCTGATCGTGAACAAACATGCATAAAGCTGCATCCTTCGTGATGTATGTGCCTGAAGATTCCATAAAGATCAGCCGTCTTAATTATTCCTTGAAGAAGAATAAAAGGAATATTTTGATGCATAAACATGCTTAACTGTGGTCCTATAATATGAATGAAAGGAAATAAAATCAAAGCAAAGGCTGGTTGGTTGGTTGATCGATCGATCGATCAAATGGGATGGCGAGGAGGGCTGGAGGGGAACGCATGATCGATCAGAAAAAGCGAGCCATGGTCCTGCCCTGCTGCTACGTACGCCATCTTCTATGACCATGAAGTTAGCAGACGCTAAACTGTTTGCATTCTAGCTTTCTATAGCTAGTATCTCATAATTAAGGAATAATCCAGAGGCGAAAACGTAAGTGAAGTGAGGTAATGCATATGATCCTTCGTACCTTGTAGAGTCGCACACTTCTCAATGTGCATGAATGATGCATGGTAAAAGATTACAATAATACCAGTTCAATGCAACTATCAATTGTGAAGTAATCTATCTACATATGGACCATTCTGAAAAGTCAACAATGCTATACGAGTAATATATAATCTTTTAATTTACAGCCTTTTCCTAAGTGTGACCTGAACCGGTACCAAGCACTGAAAGAATTAATGATGTGTAAGCTTTTTCGATCTTTAGAGTGAACGCCATGGTAAAACTTATGACTGAAGAGTAATTTTAGAGCACGGGCTAGCTAGCTAGCTAGCTGCATATATCGGTCAGAATTCAGAAAGTGTGGTCATGGATCGTGCTAGGTGTAGGGCTGGTGGACGCAGGGGAAAGGAGAGGAGAAAAGAACAAATCAACAAAAGACGAGAGGAGAACACGGGGCTTGTTGTGGGTGTTGGGCGGCTGGGTGGGTGTTCGGTGAACTTCACTCTTCAGGGATACATGGGGCTTGCAGAGCAGACACAGTCACACAGGAGACAGGAAGGCACATGCATCTTCATGCATGCTGCAGGACTGGTTATTATTCTTCCTAGCTATCTCTCATCTGGGTTAACCAGGCTAACCACCTAGGTGGGGAGTTTTTGGCTAAAATAGTACAGTTTTGAATCGAAATAGTAAAAATAACCTTCGAACAAAATAACAAAAATGACGACCCTACCATGCTCAAACGTCGTGGAAAGCCACCTACTGCGCATATAGGACATGCGGCAGCGCACCGCGCACGACGGTCGGTAGACGACCTGCCGTGAATCCGGTTAGCGCTATGCACTACTACAAAAAAGGCTAATTCTAGACATCTCATTACAGACGGTTGACTAAAACCGTCTGTATTAAATACAATCACAGACAATTTTGGTTTAGCGATAATCTGCGTTACTGGCTGCGCTAAAAATCGTATGTGAAGAGGTAATATCACAAACGGTTCTTGTTCAGAACCGTATGTGACTTCTCATCCTCATCACAGACGGTTTGTATTAAAACCGTCTGTGATAAACTCATTTATTGCAGACCCGACCCTCAGATCGATCAGTCCTAAATTCCAGCTCTGTTCTCGCTGCTGCTGGAGGTGGGGCCTTGAGGTGATTTGGTGAAAGGAGACCGCAGATTTGGGAAGAGAAATTGTAGATCTAGCTTGGTAATTTGTTCTTGACTATCGATGGTTAGTAATTTGTTCATTGTATTATATTCTAGATCTAACTTGGTAAATAGAGAATTGAAGATGGTTTAGATCGGTAAAGAGAGAATTGAAGATTGTTTAGATCTATTTTTTGTGTTGTTTTGCGAGTGTTAGCTTCTTACCATCTGAAGTTGGGCATGGGTCATCTATAATGTACTCGTGATGAACAACCTGACCCTAGGGTGCATTGTAGTTTTTCAGTTCATTAGAAATACATATTTCAAATGATATATAAAAAGTTGCATCTATAGTATACTAATTAACTAATTCAATATTTAACACTAAATTGTTATATACATTGCGTAGATGGATTGAAGCTGCATGTACACTGGCAACCGTGTGAGTGAAGAGTACATTAATAGTGTGTTTGCTTTTACAAGAGCTGCCGAGGAGGATATGTTGAATAAGGGGGTGGAATATATGTATTGTTCATGCATTGTCTGCGAGAACTGAGCGCAGATCAAAGCACACTTGATTCGAAGGGGTTTCAAAAAGGGTTATACACGTTGGACCAGTCACAGTGAAGAACAGATTATGCAAGAAGGTAGTAATAACAATATCACCGACGAAATCAACGATATGCCGCCGGATGATATCGATTGTGATTCCGATTAGGATAGGCTGCATGATGATAGTCTAGATCAGATGCTTCGCGATGCAGAAGGGAACTGTGATGAGAGGGAGTATGTTAAATTCCGGGGCTTGATGGAGGACTCAGAGAAACTTTTGTTCCCAAGCTGCACGTCGAAATACACAAGGTTGTCATCCGTGCTTGACCTACTGAAATTGAAGGCAAGCAACGGTTGGTCTGTTAAGAATTTCACGGTGTTGTTAGGTCTCTTAGCGGACATGCTTTCGGAGGGAAACGGGTTTCCTAAAACCACCTACAAAGCCAAGAAGGTTCTTTGTCCATTGGGAATAAAAGTAGAAAGAATGCATGCATGTTCGAACGACTGTATTCTCTACCGTAATGAGTATGCAAACATGCATATATGTACGGTGTGCAATGCATCCCGATACAAGTGTAAGAATCAATCGGATGATGGCGAGGGAATCGAGGTGAAGAAAGGATCTCTGCTAAGGTGGCGTGATATCTTCCTATAATTTCTGTTTAAAGCGGTTTTTTGAGAACCCAATGGATGCAAAACTGCTGCATTGGCATTCATAGGAGTGTAAAAATGACAAAAAGTTAAGACACCCTACTGATTTCGCCCAGTAGAGAAATATCGATAGGAGGTTTGGATACTTCGGTGCAGAACCGAGGAATATAAGGTTTGGATTGAGTACAGATGGAATGAATCTTTTTGGTAATATGAGCACTGACATAGCACTTAGCCTGTGATTCTCTGTATCTACAACATTCCTCCTTGGTTGTGTATGAAGTTGAAGTATATTTTGTTGTCGATACTTATCCGAGAGACGAAGCAACCTGGGAATGATATTGATGTGTACCTAGCACTATTGATGAAAATCTAAAAATAAGTGTATTGAAGGGGTACAGGTATGAGATGCAAAGACAAACCATTCGTACTCGCTAACCAAGTTGTTCAAGTCTTCTATGTAAGCGTGACTAGGCAAATAAGAAGTGCCACGTAGTTCTTCATGGGAAAAATAGGATTGTCGGAGTTGAGAATGTAGTGGACGAGGAAGAATACAATAAATTTGATGAGTTGCCTCCTTTCGAAAACGACAAAAGAGTCGAGGAAGAACAACGTGACGAAACTAGCTACATACGCATCGATCATCATGAAGGGCTAATTTTTAAAGATTGAACAGTGTGTGTATTACATAAGGGTCGAGAATGTGTCATATAGGGAGTGTTCCACAATGTAGATTGAACTTGATTGGGATAAGATTGAACTTAATAGTACATGCTGAAGGATCTAGACCCGTAATTATGAGTTAATGGAATATTTTGGTGATTAATGACAAATCTAAAGATGAGACTAACTTTCTTGTCTAGTATTATTTTGTGTAGTCTCATTTGGATATAAAGGTGAAATTCAACGAGGTATGCAATCGACATCTTAATCTTATATATTGTTGCATTCATCGGATCCAAAATATAGGTTGAACTTAACAATAAGTTTAACTTGAATATGTGCATATGGTCTTATTACACATTTGTGTATGCACACATTTAGGGGGAGTTCACTCTATATTTTGTGGTTTCATAAGTATTGGTCCATATTCCATTCTCAACATATATTAAGGATCTTTACTTTGAAACAAATCCTTTGAGTATATAAACTTGTGTAGTTCATATATACTCATATTACTTTATATTCAATTATTTGCAATTGTGTTGTGGGACTAATGTGTGTGCTAAGATGTGTTCAAGGCTTTGTCCGAGTCTGAATGATGACATGAAAAGAAAATGCAAAGATGATAAAAGATTGACATGGCTCAAGACAAATGAGTCATGCATTGCATTTTGAAAAGCTTCTGGAAGTGCGGTAGTACCGGCATTGTAAATGCGGAACTACCTCACATTGGTAGTACTGTTTATTTGGGCGAAATGTTTTTTCCATAATGATGCTTTTTAAGTTATTTTGCCCATTTGCAAGAGCGGAACTACCGCCATTGTCTGCGCGGAATACCGCTCTGCGGTACCTCTGAAAAATAGCGATGTATATTTTTTCTAGAAGAGGTGCATTTGTGCTTCAACGAAGAACGGTAGTACCGCAAGTGATTTGCGGAACTACCGATCATCGGAACACCGCATGATAGTTAGCGGTAGTACCACACATTTCTACAATGGCTTGTTTAAAAGCATTTATTGCATGTATATCTTGGTAATTATTGTTAATTATTGTGGGACTAACATTTTCCATGAGTTGGATGAATAGGTTATGTTCCAGGGTGATGAAGACTTTCGATGGCATCATGAGTTGATCATCATCAAGTCAAGGTTCAAAAAGAGGATGTATCATGTGTTGATGCATAACAAGATCTCGAAGAAGGAGATGATCATGAATTGATCGTCAAGTCAAGAGAAGACCCATCATGTGTTGATGGAGGTCAAGTAAAGGATGCATCATGGGTTGATGCATGTTAAGACGATGATCCGGACTTGAAGTGAAGATGTGCGTCATCAAGCTTCAAGGAGATGCTCAAGGCAAAGGTATGACTAGCTAGGGCTAAGGATGTGTTCCTAGTCTTTTATCGGTCTTGGTGTTTGGTTGGAAGACCGGATTGCTAGTATAGGTTGCCGTACTATTAAGAGGGGTCTTTTCTAGTAGCTCGAGTCTCATCGTGTGTGGATAGCTCAATCTTGCTTGTTCTAGCTCTACATGACATGATGATATTATTTGCGAATGTGTTTTGCAAATAGTTGAGGCTCATACATTTAATCCTTGTAGCATATGACTATACTTTGCAAATGTGTTTTGCAAATAGTTGAAATCTATGTACCTACACCTTGTGGCATGATCTAAGTTTGCAAATTGTTGGGATTCATACATTTTTCCTTGCATGGTCTAATATTGCTTATTGCTATTTCTTTGGACTTAGACCATGATAGTGACACTTTGGAGTTGTGCTTTTTGATTTGATCAAATGTGTTTGAGATCAATCAAATAGGTGGGTTGTGCAGTCCTCTGAATAAGCTTTTTATAGAGTCCAAGATCACTCAATTCCGACATCGGAGTCAAAAGTTATGACCTTTTTACCGAGTGTTGTCTTTGCTGAAATTGGACTGCAAAACTACCACCCTTTGTACTGCGGTACTACCGCAGAACGGTAGTACCGCCATTTGTACTGCGGTACTACCACATCAAAAAATTTAACGGCTAGTTTTTGAGCCGTTATGCACCCATACAACCCATGAACAATAGAAAATGGTAGTACCGGGGTTTGTACGGCGGTACTACCGTAAATCCTGATTTTTGGAGATTTCTGCTCCCAACGGCTAGTTTTTGTGTGTGGACTATAAATACCCACCTTGGCCGGTTGAGAGATAATCTTTGGCATCCTATTTCACTCACTTGAGCTAGTGTGAGCTTCTTCTCCCAATTGTGCATGTGTTGCACCTTGTGAGCAAGGAGAGGTCTCTACTTGCATGTGTTGCATCTAGAGGTGGATTTTGTATCCACTTGAGCTTGTGCATTCGTTGCACGTGGTGAGAGTCAAGCAAGAGGCTTGGCTTGTTACTCTTGGTGTTTGCCGACACCTAGACGGCGTGGAGGTGTCGTGGACCGGTGATCTTCTCAAGAAGCTTGTGAGAAGACCCGGCGTGTTGTGAAGGTTGGAGCTCACCTACCCGGAGCGGGAAAGAGCTACCACTAGTGAAATTGAGGTGTTTGGCTTAATTCGTGGAGCCGGTCCAATTCGTTTGGGCTTACCTCAACATGAATTAGGGGAGACTGGCAAGTCTCCGAACACCACGGTAAAGCATCGTTGTGTCAATGTGGGTTTGCCTTCTTGTGCTTTACTTTGTGCAATTCATATTCCTTGTATTAAATTGCTTATATATCTTTGTATGATTGCTAGTTTTCTATTGTCATATATTGTTGGTGCACTTAGTGGAAACTAGTTGATATAGGTTTTAATTGTGCAAAACTAAATTGTTATTAGCTTCCGCATTATAAATTAGTTTTGGCTAAAGAGATTTTTTAAACCGCCTATTCACCCCCCTCTAGTCGGCCCCCTCGATCTTACACATGCGTGTATATGTTCTGAGTGGTTAATTTTAGTTCATTTGAGTTAATTGATTTGTACTATGAAATGGATGTACTTGTTTCTGAAATGAATGTGAATGGGATGTATACATGTGCTTGTTGTGTTTTTGTTTGTTTCAAAGGGCATGACCAATAAACAGAACTAAATTTACCAATACAAAAGAATATCACAGACGGTTTCATCTCCAAATCGTATGTGATAATCTATTACAGACGATTTTATCTAAAAACTGTATGTGATACATAAGCTATAACAGACAGTTCCTTAGGATAAGCCGTCTGTGATACATCAGATATCACAGGCGGTTCCTTAGGAAAAACCGTTTGTGATACATAAGATATCACATACAGTTTCATCTATAAATCGTCTATGATACATAAGATATCACAGACAATTTTATCTACAAACCGTTTGTGATACACAATCTATCATAGACAGTTATTTATCAGAATCATCTGTGATATTATTTATCACTAACGATTCTACTTTAGAACCGTATGTGATGTCAAACCCTATTTATATTCGAACTCTAGGGTTTGCCCACGCCCCCACTCAAATGATTAAGTTTATCAATTCTCCCTCCTCTCTCGAGCAATGCACTTGACTGACTCTCAATTACCTCAAAATGTGGATTCAATGTAAATGAGTAGAAGAGAGCACCAAAGTCTCAAGTGTATTCAATATAGCCAAAGGTTCTGGGCTGGTGCAGGTGGGGGTGTATTTATAGTCCCCAATCATAAATCTAACTGTTACGACCACCGTTGTAAAAAAAGTCGGGATTGGCGGTAGTACCGCTGTTGAAACCTGATACTACCGATTTTTTGCTCAATGGTTGGAATAGTAACATTTAATACTATGAACTAGTCGTTACATATAAAGTTATGGTACTACAACCAACTAGAAATTGGTACTATCGCAGCACGGTTGTACCGCTCGGCTAGAACGGATCTACCGTTTTTCAGAGTTCAAGATTTCTCAAAAACACCTTATTTGAAAAAAATGTACCGCCATGTAAATATCAGTACTACCGCACTCCGGTAGTAACACTCAAGATTTTGCGATCATACCGATTCTCAAGGGAGATCAACACTCCCCAAAACACGCTCTTTGTAATTTCTGTACCGCCATATATATATCGGTACTACCGACCTGAGGTAGTACCGCTATTGAAGTGCGGTCCTTCCGATTTTCAGAGAGGATCAAAACACTCGAAAACACACTCTCTGTATTTTACGTTCCGCCATGTATACTTCGGTACTATTGACCCGCGGTAGTAACGCAGTTCAAATGCGGTCGTTCGGTTTCAGAGATATTCAAAACATTCGAAAAACATGTTCTCTGTAAAATATGTACCACCATATAAATATCAGTATTTCGACTTGCGGTAGTACCGTTCTTCAATAGTGGTCATACCGATTTCAAAATAGTTTTTCAGAAGCTCAAATCAAGACAATGCATGAATCCTAATTGATCAAAATTGCACAAAATAGTTTCTCAAGCTACTAGCCATGACCCCTCTTTATAATACGACATTTATTCTATAAATCCGATCTTTTCTCCAAACAACGAGATCGGTAAAAACTACAAAAGGGTCCTTAGGCTATATAATACCTTTGTCTTGACCCATATCGATCTTTCATCTGCTTAGCATTACCAAAACCCTCATCATCAAATAAATATTTGGATTTAACCTTTAACACATCTTAGCACATATGTTACTCCCTTAACATAATGTTGACATTAATTACCAAAACCAACTTTGAGGGCCTAGATACTTTCAATTGGAACATTCATCCAATGGCACAAGAGGGACATCTGCCTGGAGCTACTTGCTCCGGTGTCAACTTCACGGGAATGTCCTGCAACGATTTCAAGTCCACAGGAGCTACCTGCACTGAAATGGCAAGGGCCCGGTGCATCAGATGCATCTACACCTTATGCTCGGTCGACTTTCATGAAGTCAACCTCTAAAAAGCAAGGCAGTAAGGGCAAATCGAAGACGATCGACTCCTATTCTGATATCCCTTTCTTGGCATTGGTCTAGAAATTCATGCTAGGCGAGCTGTTGGTCGAGACGGTAGAGCGCGACCCTACCCCATGATTCTCTTGCACGAGGTTTCATATATGGTACACGCAACAGGACAACAAGACAGAGGGACAACGATGCTCGGGTATCAATGTCAAGTTCAAGAAGGATTATCTTAACAACGTGGTTCAAGACTGTGTCTTCACGGTGACCTTTGAGGACTTGTTTTTTCTCTTCAACCTCGAGACGCACCACTCATGCGATGCTGGACATTGTAAGTGTGTACAATCACGATAAATGTTCGTGTAATACCGATAAATGTTATTGTCAAACCCGAATTTTTAAATCCCAAATCATTTGTGAAAATACTGTGCTACTCCCTGGATCAGTAGGTAGCACTCACAAGCTCATTGCTGAATCATTTCTTACATGGCGTGAATTAAGACATTCAAATATAAACAGACATCAGAGTGACATAGACCACGTCGGGTCGAGTTTTACATAAGGCCCGCCAGACCAAATTGATTACATCATATAAAAGTACGTAGATACAACAGAAGCAAAAGAGGGGATATGACTCATCTCTCCACAGGCAAGCGACTGGGGTGACCTGTGTACGACTGATATTATCTAAGGATTTAGTAATATCGATTGTACGTAAGTACCGACGAGTCCACTAGACTGGGGCGAGACCTAGACTACAGAATCTAGACAAATCTTCATGGTTCCCTTGACCATCTACTTTGGGATCCTCGTAGTACGTGTAGTCTCCTTGATCGAAATCATCTGGAGGGTTTGGGGGAGGGAGCGAGAGTGAGCACAACTTCCGTGCTCGCGAGCCAACACACCAAATGCAATAATATACATGTAAGGTTTAACAAGGATGGCTTGTGTTCTTTTATTTGCTAAAGAAACATTTTCAATTATCATAAGACAAATTCCTATGACTTAGCATTTTAAACAAATTGCATTTTATTAAAGAGAGTAAGTGCAATATTAAATAGCAGTAGAGGTTCCCTCCATCGAAAACTCTACACATGCATTATTTTACTGGAGCTACCTTCGCTCCCCCACACCACTGAGCTCGACGGCTCAAGAAAAATCCAACCTCAGGCTAGATGAGCCGTCCTGATTGTAATCCACCCACAAAGGTTTTTGAAATAGAACTAACTCAAGTTAAGATCTCATGTTCGCCTTTGACCGTAAGCGCGATTGTTTAAACATTTTAGACTATGCAGATGTTATACATTGTACCCATAAGAGATAATCATACTCGTTACCCACATGATTCCTTAGTCATGTAGTTGAGCGATCGTCATAGTAACGTTTCAAACTACCTCGCCCCTTCCGTCATTTCACCCAAATATGTTACCCCCATAAGTTGTGCGGGATGTTCACCACAACGACTAGCGCAGCTGGCCCCGGCCACAACGACAAGCGCAGCTGGCAATTTCACCCTTCCTCGGTGTCCCTTTCAAGCCGGAACACATCATGCCGCTTGCACACTTCCAAACACCAGTTGTGGGATGACATTCTGGGTTTGATAATTTTACTAAGCCAAGTTGCACTTTACAGACTTACGGTTGTACTTGTTTTACACATGAGGTCATGACAAGATTAAGTCTTTAATCCATCTAGGCGGTTCATACCGTATACCAACACTCTCGTGCACGACAGCACCCACCACTCTTTCCATCCGCCCAGATATGGTACTAGCAAGTTGTTTAGGATTTTGGGGGAGGAAAACCAATTAACACAACACGTCAGTCATTTACATCCAATGACTGCCCAAAATCACTTTCATGATTAAAAGATGACAAACATGGTATTTATTGTCCTGGTACTTAAGCAAGTCTAGTATGTCGCTTAAGTACAACCTATGCTAGTACTTACCACATAATTACTAGGGTGACATGGAATGATGGATTCAATTTATCAAAGGATGGATAATAATTAGTTAATCATCAAATGGATGTTTAAGTACCTTATGCTTTAACATACATTTGATTACAAAATTAGAGCATGCAACTTTGATATTTTAAATAAATATAATTTGCATAAAATGTAGACTCAAAATGATCAAAGTATTAACTCACCTTGGTTAAAGGCAGTGGGGTCTTGGTACTCTTGAGCTTGGTCGAAGGAGAGGTCTCCAGCGTCTTAGAACCCTAATCGGACGAAAGTACCGAAAAAGACACAACAGCAGAGAGACCAAATAAATACCAAATCCATAACAAATGAACTCCAAATTGAACAACACCAGTTCCATTAGCAAGATCTTGATTTTAGAAAATTTTAGGAACAAGTTTCATAATTTTTGGAGTTATAATGGAAAAGATATGGATTTTTGAAGCCTTCCAATTGAGTTTTCAATTGAAAACTAAATAATAAAAGCAAAAAACCAGCCAGAGCCGACACGTGGCCCTTGGCACAGTGCCTGGTTCCGGAGGGAGGTACGGACGATAGTACCGGGAGGCGGGGGTGGTAGTACTGGAGAGGTGGGCGGGGCAGTAGTACCAGAGTGGTGAAGGCGGTAGTACCAGAGAGGCGGGGTGGTAGTACCGGCATTGAACCAACGGTAGTTCCGGAGGAAGAAGAAGCGCCAGGAGCTTCGACTCTTGGTGGCACAGAGAGGGAGAGAGCTGTGGGGCACGGGGGAAGTAGAGGGGAGCTTGGAGAGAGCAACGGGGTGGCGTGGGGGAGCACAAGGGAGCAACCAGGGTCTTTATAGGCGACTAGGAGGGAGAGAGCCGTTGGAGGGAGCTCGGGCGGTGCGAGGTCCCGAGGCGGCGTCAGCATGGGCGGCTTTGTGCTCGGAGAGGACCGGGCAGGGGCAGGTGAGCACAGCAGGGGGCGGCGATGACTCTGGGGGCTTGCTAACGCGACGATGGCGACGGGGGAGCAGGCACGGGTGCGCGGCATCGCTCGGACCGGGCGAAGGCGGGCGCACGAGGACAGCGAGGACGGAGGTGAGGGGACTAGGCGGGAAGGAGGCGCCGAAGTCGCGGAGGTGATGGGAGTAGGTGGGAGCTGGTGGTGGCAGAGGGGAGGACGACGCTGGCATCGGTGCCGCACACTGGAGAGAGAAGGTGGGGCGGAAGGAGGAGGAAGGGGGGAGATGGAGCATAGTGTGGGCGCTGGGCCAGGGGGAGCGGGGAGAGCAGGCCAAACCGGGGGAAAAAGGGAGGCGAGCGGGCCAGCTAGGCCAAGGGGAGGAAAACGAGAGATGGGCTGGGGGAGCGGGGAGATGGGCTGAGAAAACCTGCCCAAGAAGAAAAGAATGGGTTTAAAATTTGGAAAAAAGGGGAATTCAAAATAAATTTGAATTTAGAATTTGAAAGGAGGTTTGAAACACAAACTCGAGCTTAGAGGAAGCTAGGAGTTTTTAAAAATAAAGCCAACTTTGAAAAACAAACGAAAATAAAAAATTAATAAGAAAACACTATTGGCTATATAAAAACGGGACGTTACAGTTATATATAACTCCTTGCTTTTACACACACACACATGATTTCTGAAGCCGAATTAAGGAATTCACCGGTAGGTTTCCTCAACCCACATTTGGTCTCCTTGCAAACCATCAAGGAGAATACAAAATTCATCGATGATTATATGACGGAGTCATTGCTGGCTCACCGCGATAAGGAATTCATACTTTTGCCCTACAACCAAAAGTAAGTGCTGCACTAGTGGCTATACTTGTTGATTTGTACTTTATAAGCAACACGAACTTAGGTTTAATGACCATGGCGATATACTTGTGTAGATTCCACTGGATTCTAATTGTAATTATACCAAAACGGAACATGGTGATATACCTAGATTACCTAAAGAGGGCCGCACACAACTTCACAATTGTTTGACAATTAATCGACGGGTAAACACATTTCCTCTATAGATAACTCTATTATAGTCTTTCCTTCCTTTGCAGTGGCTAAGGCTAACTTCTTAGAATCACGTATGTCTTCGCTGTGTACTTTGCTAAAGGAGGGAAATGCAAGGGAAGGATCCTGCGACACGATCTAAATTTCCCGGTATTCGCTATTACACACTAATCCTATATAACACTTTGTAGTAATACCTCTCAAACTAACCGATTCTATTTTTGCAGTGCCACCAGCAGCAGCTGGCCTGTAACATCCGTGGATACTATGTTTGCCACAACATGGAACTACTCGTCGGTTCGCGATGATCAATGATCCTCAAGTTTGTCAATCTTGCAATAACTATTTTATACTTATCAATTTATATATGCACAAATTTAATCTTCCTAGCGACAGATTGTGAGTATCGATACAACTGCGTTGGTACATGGCCAGCTCATAATATTCGAGGATAGTTTGCGGCATTCTTGAATTGTGAGATCATAAATCCAAATGAAAAGTTACACAATGTAAATTGAATTTGATTGGGATAAAATTGAACTTATTGGTACATGTGTGTAAATGTACATGAATGATTAATTTTAGTTAATTGATTTGTGAAGACCTTTTCTTTAGTAATGAGGAGACTTGCCGCAATATGTAAGTGGCCTTCCGTGAAGCGCGATAGGGGTGTCATTTTTACTATTCCGTTCGTCGGGAGGCTATTTTTACTATTTTATCACAAAATGAGGTCATTTTAGCAACAAAAAAAACACCTAGCTATGCTATCTGCCTGTCTCGATCTTTACCTTGCAGTAGTCTCGAACTCCATTGTCCATTGCAGCATTGCTGCTATGCTACACAGCCAGTCCACCACAGCCATGGACAATAGGATATGCATATATATACATCGACCTAGTCATGCATGCAGCATGCATGCATGCAGGGAATAAATGTTATGTCCATAGGACACCATTCTCAAACAGTTAACGTACTTAGAAATTAGGGCACCAGAATTCTGCATGGCGTATGTACGTTCGATGACTCTTGAATTCTTCCGCCGCACCCCCCTCCCAATTTTCTTTTGCAGGCAGTAACTAGTAATTCATCGTATCAACAAGGGATCCTCATGCTTATCATCAGTTTTTATGCAGGATATTGTTTTTGTCGTCCCATCAGTTAAGTCTCAAACTGTAATGCACATATATAGGTATATCTAAACTTATGACATGAATGATATGGTTACAGATATTAACAACAGAAAAGGTCCAAATTAACTCCATTCCCCCAACAACAGAAATCGATCCATACATACATATGTACATGGCAGCACTTGCTTCAATCACAGCCTAATTAATTATCCCAAATGCAACACTACCACTATTACAGCACTACTACACTACACAGGTGCATTACATGCACAACGAAATCTGCACAAATGTAGATCACGAACAAGTGAAATCAAATTAAGGCGACGGTTATTACACACTGCTGCATGAGCATGCAGTAGCTAGCTAGCAGCGTACCGCGATATCACATCCGCATCAGGCTATTGTAATTGTAGTGCTCCTCCAGCCCTAGTTCCATCAGCACGCCACCTGCGCACTGATCGCCGCCGTGATCTCTCGACCCCGCCGCAGCCGCCCCTAGGATCGCACCACCGCCGTCGAGGTGCTGGTTGAAATCGAAGATGCTGTTGTAGTTTAGCAGCGCCGTGTTGGGGAAATCGCTCAGATGCGAGCCGGCCCCGCCGTGGTGATGATCAGAAGACGGCAGCTGGTAATGGTGGCCGCCAATGGAGGGGAACGGAGGCGAGTAGTCCGGATCATGAGACGACGAGCTGACGTTGCTTCCCTTAACGGAAGAGGCGCTACGAGCCATGAGGATCCCCTGCTCATTGTCCATGGCGTATTCCGTCGTGTCGGCTTTCTTCTTGTGGGAAACTCTGCACAGCACCCAGTCCTCCTGTATATGTGCAATCCAATGCGCATTAACATTGTAATTGTGAAGACTCGGATGCAATGAATTAACTCACATATATGTACCTAATTATTTAGTTAGCTATGTGGTGTAAGCAGTTTATCGATCAAATCAGAGTAGTACTAGTATGTATTACCTTGGGTGGGGTGTGAGGGTTCTCCATGCGGAACTCGTGCATGACCCAGCTGGTCTTGATGCCGTTGGGGGCGCGGCCGCTGTAGAAGACGAGGGTCTTGCGCATGCCGACGATGGCGCGGCCGGCCTGCTTGGGGTTGTGGATGATGCGGTCCTTGCCGGTGGCCTTCCAGTACCCTGACTTGGTGGCGCGGTTCGTGCGGAGCCCCGTCGCGTACTTACGGTCGCGGAAGCTGAAGAAGTACCACTCGTTCGTGCTCAGCTTCGCAACGTCTACCATGAACACAAAACACATGCACAGTCAACAAAAAAATCCGCATGCAATCAATCGTCAGTATTAGTGTAGTATTAATTCGGGGGGCATATGTTAACTGCGTGTATGCGCAAACGTGTGTGCTTGATATGTTAATTGCACAATAATTTTTCGACGGGCCGCAGGAAGATTCCCGGGACAAATATTTTAAGAAGGGGAGAGAAAGCCATGATTAAGATCGATCAATGGAGACATGAAGTACATATACACATGGGCAGTTCTGCCGCTCTGGAACATCTAGATATATATGCAGACAAAGAAGAGGAAAGCTCAGTAGCTCAGTAAGTAGGCAATTACTGCCACATATGTGTAAGTACGCCATTTCAACAGTCTATATATCGAGATAATTAGCTACTAACTATTCAGAAATTTCAAAGCATTAGCTAATATATCCTCTAAGAAAGAAGAAACATCAGGGAATATCATGAACTGATTGCAAATATTACCAAATGTCTTTCATACATTTTTTTAATATTTTATTAACATATATTTGTTCCAACCAATATTTTCAACACCAGGGGAATTAAATGGGGAAAATATATTAAGGCACACCCAGATCAAGAAAATGGTGATATGAAATTAATGCCATGTAGCCGGTTCCTTTTGTCTTAATTTCATCCAAAAAATCATAACATTTTAGGATATATATATATCGCACAGTTATCATAGACTAACTGTAGAAACAGTACATGGAGTGCTATATAGCGCTAATCCACTAAGAATCTTAAAGGAAACTTGTATTAGAAGTAACACTGTTGTAGGCAATATATGTATCAGATGATATGCATGTATGAATACGATCGGTACATTTTAAATCAATTAACAAAGAAAAAAAAGACAAACTTAATTGGAGCCAATAAAAACGTGGTTGCGTGCTTAATTAGTCGTTCCATGGAATGGAGTTGAATTAATTAAGCTAGGTAGCTTGCTAGAGAGGGACTAACTAGAGAATTAACTAACCAACCTGGCAGCTCCCACGGCTCGTGGATGTGCAGATCCACCTCGACCATGGTCCCGCCGGCTCCGGCGAAGCGCTCGTTCACCACCTTGTTGTGCAGGTAGTGGCACACCAGCTCCTCGTCGCTCGGGTAGAACCGGAACCCCGGCGGAAGCGTCAGCTCGATGTCCCTGAGACCCATGGCTATATGATCGATCTCCTCTGTGGCTCTGTCTATATATCTGTGTGTGTAATTTGGATTGGGATATATATATGGATGGAATATATAGCTAGTTATATGTACATCAAGCTAGCTGCAGAGGAGAGAGAGAGACAGAGAGAGATGAAGTAAGAATTAATTAGCTAGAGCAATATGTATGTTGCTGTAGCTTGAGCTTGTGTGACCTTGGAATGGAAGGAAGGAAATATATAGAGCTTGGTGCTGGATTAATAATATGTAGAGAGAAGTGTAGGGGAGCAAGCAACAAGAAGGGGTGGTACTAGTACTAGCTAGAGGGAGGGTCAGAGAGGCCGGGCAGGAAGCTTTCTATCTATATCTCTATCTAACGATAGCTAGCTCGATCAGGCAATCTCTATCTGTGTACGTCGGTATGAGCTGATGAGGAGGGCCGGAGAGCAATGGCTATAGCTATTAACAAAACGGCAGTACTCTATATTGATTCTCTCTTGCTTGATTTCCCTCCTGCGCCTGTCACCTCATCGGAGCAGGGGGAGGAAGAGGAGAGGACGCGTGCGCGCCTGTCGCATTCGCATCAGCGCCTTTAATTTCCCTATTTCCACGATGCTTGCGCAGCACGAGAACTCGAACGCTTGGTAGAGAGAGGAGAGGAGGACGAGCTACAGCTAGCTATAGAGGAGAGGAGAAGAGGAGGAGGAGGAGGAGGAGATCCATGCTCACAAGAAACTACTTGGCTAGCTAGCTAGAAACCCCAACCCCACTTTGATGTGAACTGCATATATGCAGCAACTACAGCAACATATATGGCACTGTCAATAGAGACACATTTAGCAACAGGGTTGCCTTAGCCCATTGCATATCAATCATGATATGACCAGGCTCGTTAATCCGTCTTTCCTAGGTCTCCTCCCTGTATGTTTCTGGCTAGTTAAATTTGCTTAGAAGTAAGTGCATGGGTTTGTACAGATACATACATGGCGCTGATTAGTATGGTAATTAAGCAAGCCAACAAAAAATATCAGGATGGGGCGGGGAGAGTTAATGGGGAGATTAATTACTAACAGTGTAGCTTAAGCATGGTACCCAGATAATATACTACTAGCTAGATTGCTAATTAATCAAGGAGAGGCTATACTAGCTGATGGTCACCGTCATTTCTACTCGTTTTGATATCAATCTCCTCTCCGGCCTGTATACTGTTCAGTGTCACAGTGTGACGATATAGGAAAGATCTACGGACTTGGCGTCTTCTGATAAAAGAGCAGAGAAAAGGAAGAGAAAAAGAAAAGTAGGAGAAAATTTCTTCTACTCAAAGGGTATGGGGATCGATCGAGGAGAAAGAATTAAGAAGGTACATGTCCAAAGGAACTGAGATGTCAGCAATTATTTAAGTTCGGCTAGCATCGATCGACCCTAACCTTCTGCTCTCTACAATGAAGCAGATAACGATATGACGACGGCAAACGATCGCCGGGGATTACTAATTAATGTGTATATATGTGTGTGTTCATGATCAATTCAATTACCCGTTGGATTGCGAAGTGCAATAAATGTTTGTATATAGTATGCATTTGCTGCTGTGTGTTTGTTGTGTCCTTGCTCGCGTATAAAAAAATTAAGGAAAGATATGGAAAGGCAACTGTACATGTACGTTGATTAGGGCACATTCAGCTATATATCCCAGAACAGTAGCACGCGACATATCCCGTCAGAATAAGAGGAGGCTGTACAAGTACAGTACGTGTATTAGTGATCAGTGTATATCATAGTGCACCATGCGTACGTACATGCATATGGTTGTTGGAGCTTAATGATCATGAAAGTACGTACGCGCACTCCTTTCCAGCAGGTAAATATCCATCTCTAGGCAGGAAGATGAATTAAAAGCTGCGTGTCTAATCACTTCACATATATGCATATGCATTGTATACTGATCGATACAAATATCTATGTGTGTTTATATATATATAATACTAATGGGGTAACTCAGTGCTAAAGTGCTAATACCAATTTTGATCGTTGGATTTGGATCTTAACCGTTGGAGGTGGGAGCATGTATAATGTTTAATGAAGACACATTAATAAAGGTGCATTGAAGGAGGGAGCATGCAAAGTGATTAAATGGTTTAGATGTGGGAGCCCGCATTTATCTTGGTTGTTCAATTCATATCCAACAGTCAAAATTGATGTTAACACCTTAACACTAAATTACCCATTAGCACTAGATACGATATATATATATATATATATAGACACACACATGGAATTAAGTACGCAATGGTCGGTGATAGATCGATGCAAGTAGGTATATATATGCACATATAAACATGTATCGTACGTTAGGATATCTGCATGATATATATTGTGCAAGTTACAATTAATTAACTAATTGTCTGAAGATATATATAGATGAAGATTGACGAGCATGCAATTTCATGGCGGTTGGGAATTGGGATAACTAACTCGGAGAGATGAGTGATAATGTCATGCAACACGTACCCCACACTCCCACAGCAAGGTAGATTAAACGGAATTAAAGGGAGCGATCATTGGATTATAAAAACGTGGGAAAATCATGGGGAATAATTAGCATAAGCTATCATTGATTGATAGATTAACTAATATATGTTTATTTTTTTTTCCTGACGATATGTTGTGCACATACCGGCAACTCTGGAAGGTGTCCAATCCCAATCACTCGAGACAGCGATTACCTGTCTCTGCACGAAGCTAGCGATCGATCGCAAGCTAGTTAACGGGAGCTGTCCGATCCAATCCGCAGTGCATCCGATCGATCCTGCGATTGGATTGCTCCGAAAAGATTAGCCAGGGAACATAGATTCAGAAGTTTTAATTTCCAGCATATCTGCTGTTACAACGGCCCGATCCGGGCTAACTATTTTCTTTTTCAGAGTCTGAATTAAATCTTTGACATCTTGTCCAAAAAGGCAGGGGGGAAGGAAAAAAAGATGACCAGTAAGTACTACATAGATACATCTTCTGACTAGTTCTGGATTCTGATGATGATGCAAACAAGAATTAAATGCAGCAGCCTTAACTGATCTGCAGACAGATATAAACAAGTTAGCAGGGTAAAAAATTATGCAAGAAAGATATGGTTCAGACAGGAGAATCTGATCCATAAACAGTCTTCATGGCTGTAATAACTGAGTAGTAGTTTGCCACAATGTTCAGTCTTTCACCTGACTCTATTAATATAGCGTCTCTGATGAGCTACAGTACAACAGAAAACGGGCTACGGTCCAACAAAACAATGTGCGCGGTATGACCTAAATTGCGAAGGGGATAATCGTGGCTCATGGGTGGTTTCGGCCGGTAGCTCCGGCGACCGGGCGCCGTGATGGCAGTCGGCGTGCACGGCAAGATAAGGGGGATTCGGGAAACAGAGAAGGGAGACCGGGATTTGGGAATTTTATTATTTCCTTTGCCTCAAAATAGATGCGGCTGACACTTATTTAAAGAGAGACATCCTCCCTAACAATCATGTCTAAATTAGGAACGAATACGTATTGAAGAAGGGTACTACTAATCCGAATGTAACTAACTCAATCTCTTAATATCTAACTAACTTAATCTCTTTAATTGACTCTAACTCTTATTGAGCCGCAAGGCTACTGCTGGCTGCCGCCATCCTGGCCTTGCGCACAGGCACGTGGGCTGTAGGAGATGCCCCACATAACATCTCTCCCTTCCTTGATAAACAACTCGTTCTCGAGCTGAAATGTAGGATAAGATTTCTTGAAATCTTCGACTGGTTCCCAAGACGTGTCGGACGCATCACGACCAACCCACTGGACAAGAACATGCCAAACATCACGATAAAGACACACTTTCAAGATTTTGGCGGGAACATGAAGTGCATGTCCATGCTCAATGGGTGGTAATGCTGGAGGTTCGACCGAAGTTGGTAGGATGCCGTGATATTTCTTTAGAAGGATGACGTGAAACACATTGTGGAGACGAGTGCCCTTTGGAAGGTGAAGATGGTATGCCACTGTACCAATGCATTCCAAGACCTGATAGGTTCCATAATATCAGGGACCCAATTTCCTGGTACTGCATCCAGGAAAGGAAGCAGCCTGCCGATGAAGAAGGCGCAGCTACACCCAATCACCCATCTCAAAAGCAATGGCACGAAGGTGTTGGTCATAGTAGTATTTGGTGTATTGTTGAGCCTGAAGGAGACGATCACATATGTCACTGAGAAATTGATCACTATCATGAAGCTGAGCATCCACGGCTACCACCTTAGCCGTGCCCTTGTCATAGGTCGCCAAAGATGGAGGGTTGTGACCATAGACCACCTTAAAGGGTGTATCGTGAAAGGTCATATGGTAAAAGGTGTTATATCAATATTCAGCCCACGACAATCACTCAAGCCATTGTCGTGGATGATCCCCGGTGAGGCAACACAGATACATTGCATTAGCCTTGTTGACTGTCTGTTGGCCATTTGACTGAGGATGGAAAGCGGAGCTCATGTGAAGGCGAACACCATTGAGACGAAATAATTCTTAGCAAAAATTGCTTTTGTAAACTGGGTCGTAGTCAACGATAATTGATTGAGGAATCGTGGAGGCATACAATGTTGTAGAAGAATGCGCGTGTGACAGAGACAACAGTGTACGAGTGTCCCAAGGAAACAAAGTGTGTGTATTTGGAGAAACGGCCAATAACAAAAAGTATGACAGATTTTTCATGTACGTTGGGTAGCCCTTCGATGAAGTCTATAGAAATATCAGCCCAAACTGTCGTAGGAACGTCCGGAGGTTGAAGCAGGCTAGCTGGATGAAGGTGCTCAGTCTTGTTATGTTGACATATCACACACGCATGCACAAAATCTTGGATCTCATGTCGAGCGTAGGGATATAAAAATTTGTGTGCAGCCGATGGAGTGTCTTCTAGATGCCCTCATGGTGACATGTGCCATGGCGAGGATGGTCGGCAAGGACGGCGAAGAGGTTGGCACAAAGATGCGAGTATTGAGCAGCAAGAGCCCATTGGCTAGAGACCATGGAACACCCAATGCGCCTGACTGAACTTGGGTGCAGATCGCTTGCAATTCGGCTGACAAAGTGACCTCCCAATGTAGATCTTCAAACAAGGAGAAAGAATGCCCTGTTAGTACACATGTCACTGCCTGTTCCACGTCGCGTCGAGAAAGAGCATCGGCCACAGTGTTGAGACAACCCAGAAGGTACTCAACGGTGAAGTTGTAGCGGAACAACTTGCTCACCCATTGATGCCGCGGGATAGTTGAAAGTCATTGGTCCAAAAGAAACTTCAAACTGTAGTGATTTGTACGCACTGTGAACAGACGACCCTAAAGGTATGGTCACTAGTAGCGGATGGCATGGACCAAGCCGATGAGCTCCCTTTAATATGCTACCAATTTAGCATGACGGGTTGCAATAGGTTTGCTAAAGAATGCTAGAGGACCAACGTCCTGATGGAGCATGGTGCCGAACCCCGTACCGGAGCCATCGCACTCGACGATGAATCCCACCTTGAAGTCGGGTAGTTGTAGAACTAGTGTAGTAGAGAGCCCTTTAAGAGCCTGAAAAGCCTGGTCGGCCTCTAGGGACCAGTGAAAGGACTCCTTCTTGGGGAGCTTGGTGAGCAGCGTGGCGATAATGCCAAAATCGCATATAAATTTGCAGTAGTAGCCCACAAGTCCAAGAAAGCCACGTAACCCCTGGGCAAAGAGGGGTGTGGGCCAAGTCTTGATCGCAGACACTTTGTCATTGTCCATGGGTATGCCGGTCGCAAAGATCATGTGGACGAGGTATGCCACTGTCGATGCGCCAAAAACACATTTGGAGCACTTGAGGTAGACTTGGTGATGACACATGAGTAGCAGGATCATCCGTAAATGACGTAGATGCTCAAACCATGAAGAGTTGTAGATCAAAATATCGTTAAAGAAAATAAGCACAAACTGATGGAGATATGGTCGTAGGATGTCATTCATCAAGGTTTGAAAAGTCACTTGTGCATTAGTGAGACCAAAAGGCATCACCAGGAACTCGAAGTGGCCATGAAGCTTCTAAAAAGCTATCTTCTCCACATCGGCTGGGTGCATTCACACCTAGTGATAACCTGAGCGGAGATCAAGCAGTGTGAAGAATCGGGCGCCAAACAATTTGTCAATGAGCTCATCGATAACCGGGATCGGAAACTTGTCTTTTATCGTCAGCTCATTGAAAGTCCGATAATCGACACAGAAGCGCCACAAACCATCGTTTTTCCTGATACGGAGAACTGGTGAGGAGAATGTCGAGCTGCAGATATGGATCATGCCTTGTTGGAGCATTGTTGAACACTATCTCTCCAATTCATCTTTCTGGAGGTGTAGATAGCGATACGAACAAACCGCTACGGGGGCTGCACCTGGTAGGAGATGAATCCGACGATCCAGAGTGCACACCGGGGGAAGACTGACGGGTTCCATGAAGAGACCTTCGAATTCACGCAGTAGGGTATTGAGGAGGTATTCATTAGTGAAAGTGGACATCTGGGCGGCTGTACGTGGAGCAGCCATGTCGCGCCATGTAATGGTGTTGCCATCACGTAGAGATTATCAAAGTCCCACAAGATGGGCCCCAATGTGCGGAGCCACTGGATGCCTAGAACGATGTCGAAGCCCCCCAAGGGGAATAGCAAGGCCATCCACCTTGAAGTGTTTGCTGTCAACTGTAGAGCCATGTTGTAGCAAAACACACCACTGGTGACATGATCGCCGTTGGCAACCTCAACGTGAAGTCTTGGGCATGACTCTAGTGTTAAGCCTGCGTGGGCAACCATGTCGTCGCTGATGAAGTTATGTGTGGAGCCTGAGCGAAGAGTGCGATGAAGTCTGTCGTGCCGATTGTGACACGAGCTGCATGGTTTCTTTGGTGCAAATGTTCCAGAGGCCCGTGATCACTTGAAGAGACACTGTGGGTGTGTGCATTGTATGCAGTGTCATCAGTTGGGCGTCATCCTTGTAGTCATCAACCTCAATGAAAAAGAGGCGCTAATAATGATGTCCTCGAATGTATTGCTCATCGCAATTGAAGCAGAGGCCCTACTTGCATAGTTCAGCCATCTCAGGTGGAGTGAGACGGTGGAGGGGGTAACTTTGCGGTGTCGGTATGGGCGCCGATGTAGTCAGGGCTCCTCCTAAGCCGGGTGGACATGGCACAATTGGCACTGGTAGATATGGCCGTGACCATCCCGAGGGCCGTGGCCGGGTGGCGGTGGTGGCACTACCTATGTATGCAGCTTGTAGGCGGGCGAGACTCATGGCCACTTGTAGATCGGACGGATTCTGGAGCTCTACATCAATCCACAATTGATCAAGGAGGCTTGAGGTGAAGAGCTACATTTGTGTGTGTCGGTGTGAGGGTTTTGGTGCGACAGAGAAGCACCAAAAAACTTGTCGATGTAATCTTGAACCGAGTTGCCAAAGGGCAAACGTGTGAGGGCACCCAATGGGTTGCTCCGGATTGGAGGGCCAAACCGTAGGTGACAAAGCTCTTTAAGTCGAGACCATGAAGGCATGCCTGTATCACGCTCCAACTGGAAATACCAGTGTTGAGTGATGCCGATGAGATGATATGATGCCAACCAAACCTTGTCGATCTCATCCGTGCGATGACCATGGAAGAATTGCTCGTATCGGTTGATCCATGCCAATGGATCATCTTTGCCATCATAGGTAGGAAATTCTAGTTTGTGGCAGTGCGGAACACCTAAGGCATGGATGTGTTTGGATTGCATGGGTGGGAGGGATGGGATATGCGAGTGGAGCATGTGTTGATCTTGTGGGAAGGGAGGGAATTGAGAGTGGTATATGGTAGGGTTGTGGTGAACAACATATACGGCGCAATAGATGGCATGGTGGTGGCGCTGGGCGTGGGTGGCATATGGATGCAGGTGGTGATGGTGGTGGTGGGCAGCTGGTATTGCACGACGGAAAATGGTGTTGAGTTTGGTTAGTCGTCGGGGTGTGGCAATTGCTGGGACAGCCGGCGGTTGTGACAAAAGCCCAGATTGCTCCACTGCCGGATGCTTCTCCATGGCCGTCAGACGATTGGTGATGTCACCCATCTGTTGTTGCATGTCATCGATGTGGGTCGTCGATGCGAGCCATCAACTCCTGGATAGCTTGGAGGAGTTGCACCATGGATACTTCTTCTCCAGCTTCGGAACTGGACATGGTGGTGGTGGTGGTGGGTGGCTCTAATACCAAGTTGGTATGACCTAAATTGTGAAGGGGATAATCGTGGCTCACGGGTGGCTTCGGTTGGTAGCTCCGGTAACCGGGCGCCGTGATGGCACTGGCTCGCACGACAAGAGAAGGTGGATTCGGGAAACAGAGAAGGGAGACCAGGATTTGGGATTTTTCTTATTTCTTTACCTCAAAATAGATGTGTCTGCCTCTTATTTAAAGAGAGACATCCTCCCTAACAATCATATCTAAATTAGGAATGAATACGTATCGAAGAAGGACATTACTAATCTAAACGTAACTAACTCAATTTCTTAATATCTAACTAACTCAATCTCTTTAATTGACTCAAACTCTTATTGCGCCACAAGGCTACTGCTGGCCACCACCATCCTGGCCTTGTGCATGGGCACGCTGGTAGTAGGGGATGCCCCACATAACAGCGCAGCTGAAGCAGAAAGAAAAGAGGAAGTGGGCGCTAGATTACAGGACAAGACATACGACTCGTTCCACGCTAACTAACGATAACAAACCATGACGAATCTATCTGTTTAACACCCTCCTTCAATCTCGACGTGGTGCGTCCAAGTTGAGATTGTTTCTGAACCCAATAAAGTCTTCGTTAGAACATCTGCAAGTTGATCCTAGGAGGAAATGAACCTAATATCCAATGCCTTGCATGCAACTCTTTCTCTAACAAAGTGGTAATCCACCTCAACGTGTTTAGTTCATGCATGGAACACTAGGTTGGCCGTCAACTAGGTTGCACCGAGGTTATCACACCATAAGCAGGGAGCTCTTAACTGAAACACACCCAGTTCTCTGAGCAAGGACTGAATCCATAGGATCTCTATTGTTGCATCTGCCAAGGCTTTATATTCAGCTTTGGTACTTGACTGAGAGATAGTGGCTTGCTTCCTTAAGCTCCAGGACACCAAATTGCAGCCAATGAATATTGTAAATCCCTATAGAGCATATGTCATCTGGGCAACCTGCCCAGTCTGCATCACTAAAGGCACTTACTAGTGTCGATTTTGAACTTTCAATCAACAACCCAAGTGCTGCAGTATGCTTCAAATAACGTAGAATCCTCTTACACTAAATGGTATGTCAGGTCTGGTAAGAGGTAAGTACTAAAGTGCACCTACAGTGCTTTTGTATCTTATTGCATTGTCTGCTGATAGAGGAGTCCCAATAGTTTTTGATAGCTTTTCAATTGTTGCCATTGGTGTGCTGACCAGTTTGGCTTGCATCATGTTGGTATTCTACAGTAGATCCAGAATATACTTATGATGTGATAGAATGAGACCTTTTTCAGTAGTGTTTACCTCAATGCCAAGGAAGTAGATGAGTTCCCCAAGATCTTTAACTGCAAATTCATCTTTTAGTTGCAGCAGCAGCTTGTCATTAGCTCATGTGGATGAGCTGACAATGATTATGTTGTCAACATAAATGAGCATGTACATGAAAATCCCTCTATGATTATAAATAAACAGAGATACATATGCTTTTGAAGAACTAAAACAAAGTTCTTGAAGTTTAGAACTCGGTTTAGAGAACCATGCTCGAGGCGCCTATTTTAATCCATAGAGGGCTTTACCAAATTTGCATAGGTGATGTGGATATTGTGAATCTTTGTATCCCAGAGCTTGTTTCATATATACTTCTTCATTGATAACTCCATGCAAAAATGTGTTTTGTATATCAATCTGTCTTAGAATCCACCCCCTTGATACAACCAAAGACAAAATTGTCCTAATTATTGTTGGCTTTACCACTGAACTAAATGTATCTCCATAATCCACACCATACTACTACTTGAACCCCTTGCAACAAGTCTTGCCTTGTGTATCTTAACTGTTCCATCATCTTTTCTCTTCAGTTTGTACACCCATTTACAGTCTATAACATTTAGATCATGTCTGCGTGGGGTTTAAGTGCCAAGTCTTGTTTCTCTTCAGAGCAAAAAAAATTCTATGTCCATTGCTTCCTTCCGCCGTGGTGTTTGCATTGCATCAACATGTGAAGATGGCTCAATTGAAGATGATGAAGAATTTTTGCAACATGAGTATGTCACTATTCCATCCATGTACTACTTAGGCACACAAATTTTGTCATAAAGCCTTGTTCTCATGGTGTGTTGCCTTGGTGCAACCTCTGTACCATCTTGACTTGAACCAGACCGTAGAACTGATTGAGAAGTTACCTCTTCATTCACTAGACTTGCAGACACATACTCAAATGGAACATAAGAGGATTGCACATGTAACAGTTGTTCAATAGTGTTATTAAATATCACTGTCTGAAGAAGGTGGGGTAGATTGGTTTGGATGAGTGAGAATTGGCTCGACATGTACAGTAGAGAAACTGTATACAGGGATTTTCAGTGGCAGTAGGTACAACTTTAAAATTTTCAAATAATGGAAATATATATATTTTTTATCAAAGATTACATCTCTAGAGATATATACTTGGCCAGAGGGGACATGAAGACATTTGTGTCCTTTATGGTGTGAACTATACCCCAAGAACACACACTGTTTGGATTTAAAGGACATTTTATGAGAGTTGTATGGTCTCAAGTGAGGACAGCAAGCACAACCAAATACCTTCAGTAAAGAGTAGTTGAGTTTGGTTCCAAAGAGCTTTCCAGAGGTGTTGCATTTGCAATAACACGGCTAGGGAGTTTGTTTATGAGGTAAGTGGCGGTGAGGAAGGCTTCATCCTAGTACTTAACTAGCATTGAAGCTTGAGCAAGAAGAGGGAGATTTGTTTCAACTATGTGCCTATGTTTTCATTCAGCTGAATCGTTTTGATGATGGGTCTAAGGACAAGAAACTCTATGCTCAATGCCTATGTTTTGGAAATATTTGTGGAACCTTTGATATTCTCCTCCCCAGTCAGATTGAACACACATGATTTGTTTGTTGAGAATAAGTTCAACATGTTTTTAAAACCGTAAAAATACATTCTCAACATCAGATTTTCCATTCAAGAGAAAGATCCAAGTGAATTTGCTAAAATCATCAATGGAGCTAACATAGTATTTATAACTTCCAACAAACTGAGGTGTTGGACCCCAAACATCACTAAAAACAAGTTCTAATGGAGAGGTGGAGACATGATCATAAACGTAATAAGGTAATTGATGGCTCTTTGCTTGCTGGCATGCATTACAAACTGATGCGTGAGATTTATTACAAAATGGTCTTTGACTGGAATTCAAAATGGACTGAATTATAGGAAAGGAAGGATAGCCGAAACATCTATGCCACTGTTCCTGGTTTATTTTGGCACCAAGAAAGGCATTCTTGATGGATTTTATGTCTAAAGGCTTGATGGGGTAGAGTCCCGTAACATCCTCATTTTGCAAATAAGATGCAAAATCAAATTTGGATTTCAAATTTTCAAAATCTTCAAAAACTTCAAAAACTCAAACCCTAACCTCGGTTTTGGCCCGGCCCAGCCCGGTTCCTTCCGGCCCGATCCACTTCCCCGCCGTCCTCCGCGCGGCCGGCGTCCGCGCCCGCCGCCATCGCCTCAGAGCGTCGCCCGCCTCGGTTGCCGCGCCCGCGCCACACGCCGACACGCCCACCCCACGCCGCGTCTCGCTGGTCTCCCGCCCGCGCCGCACACCGACCCTTTTCTCCTCCTTCAAGACCCGCGCGCGCCGCCCGGCCTCCGCCTCCTCCTCGCTCCGCGCGCGCCGGCCCACCCTTGCCTCGGCTACTTAAGTCGGGCCCGACCCTCCGCACCTCACCTCCAACCCCGCTGCCTCCGGTGCCGACGCCATCGCCTCTTCAGGCGCCTCGGCCGCCGCCTCGCCGTCGTCGTGCCGCCCGATCCTCGCCCTCGGCTCGCCCCGCGCCGTCTCTAGCGCGCCGCCTCCCGCCGCCTCCTTCTCGCCTCCGCGCCGCCTCCTCCTCTCTCCTCCGGCTCCCGCCAGGCGCCCGCCCTCTCCCTCCTCTCTCGCCGCTTTTCCCTCTCGTTCTCCACGCAGCAGAGAACGCGAAGCGTCGCGCTTCGCGTGACGCCGCGCGGCACCGACAAGTGGGCCCACCCCATCTGCGGTGTTGCCGACAGTGGGCCCACCGCATCAGGTTTGTGAACTGCTGGACCGACACTATTGCGTGTGACCTTCGGTCCATGCAACAGTGCCCGTGGACCGGTATGCGTGAACTCAGTCCATGCTACAGTGCCGTGGACCCGTGCACAGTGCGTGCCACGTGTCAGCGCGAGAGATTTCCGGTTTTCTGATTTTACTTTTCAATTATTATTTCATTGAAAAACTTCAAAAATTCATATCTTTTTCTGTATAACTCCAAAAATTATGAAACCAGTTTCTAAAATTTTCTAAAATCAAGATCTTGCTAATGTCACGTATCTTGTTCATTTTGGAGTTCATTTATGATGAGTTTTTATTTATTTGCTCTCTCTGCTGTTGTGTCTTTTTCCGGTACTTTCGTCCGATTAGGGTTCGAAGATGCAGGAGACCTCAACTTCGATCAAGCTCAAGAATACGAAGACCCCGCTGCCTTTAACCAAGGCGAGTCAATACTTTGATCATTTTGATCCTACATTTTATGCAAACTATGTTTATTTAAAATATCAAAGTTGCATGCTTTACTTCTGTAATCAAATGTATGTTAAAGCTTAAGGTAGTTAAACACCCATTTGATGATTAATTAATTATTACCCATCCTTTGATAATCGAATCCAGTATTCTTTGTCACCCTAGTAAATATGTGGTAAATACTAGGATAGATTGTACTTAAACGACATGCTAGTCTTGCTTAAGTACCGGGACAATAAATGTCTCGATCATCATCTTTTAAACATGAAAAATAGTTTTGAGCGGTCATGGGATGTAGATGACTAATGTGTTGCGTTAATTGGTTTTCCTTCCCAAAACCCTAAACAACTTGCTAGTACCACATCTGGACGGATGGAAAGAGTGGTGGGTGCGGACGTAGCATGAGAATGGTTGGTATGTGGTATGAACCGTCCAGATGAATTAAGGACTTAATCTTGTCATGACCTCCTGTGTAAAACAAGTACAACCGCATGTCTGCAAAGTGCAACTTGGCTTAGTAAAATTATTGAACCCTGAATATCATCCCACAACTGGTGTTTAGAAGTGTGCAAGCGGCAGGACGTATGCTAGCTTGAATGGGACACCGAAAACGGTGAAGTTATCAACTGCGTTAGTCGTTGTGGCCGGGGCCAGCTGTGCTAGTCGTTGTGGTAAGCATCCCTCACAACTTATGGAATTGGCCATAGGGGTGAGAGGACGGAAGGGGCAAGTTAGTTTGAAACGTTACTGTGACGATCGCTCAACTACATGACTAAGGAATCATGTGGGGTAACGAGTATGATTATCTCTTATGGGTACAATGTATAACCTCTGCAGAGTCTAAACTGTTTAAACAGCCGCGCCTACGGTCAAAGGCGGACATGGGAACTTAACCTGAGTTAGTTCTATTTCAAAAACCTTTGTGGGTGGATTAAAAATATGGTGGGCTCATCTAGCCCTTGTTTTGGATTTTTCCTGGGTAGCCTTACCCAGTATTGATAATCGGCGGAAGTAACCGCTATCATAATTTAAGCATGAGGTGGAGGTAACCTCTACTGTTATTTAATATTGCACTTATTCTCTTTAATAAAAATGCAAATTGTGTAAAATGCTAAGTCATAGGACTTTGTAATTATGATAATTGAAAATACTGCTTTAGCAAATAAAAGAACCTGAGCCATCCTTGTTAAGCCTTGCATGTATACTATTGTATACTGTGTGTTGGCTCGCGAGCACAGTGGTTGTGCTCATTCTCGCTCTTTCCCCCAAACCCTCAGAAGCAGGAAATATTGGAGATTACGACTACTACGAGGAACCAGATGTCTGAAGACCCAGGAGTTCTTGAAGCGTAGTTTAGTCCTTAGTTGTTCTAGTCTCTCCCTAGTCTAGCTGACTCCGCTGGTACTTATGTGCATCCTATATTATCTGAGTTTTCGGGTAATATCGGATGTACACCGGTTTCCCCAGTCGCTTGCCTGTGGAGAGATGTGCCCTTACCCCTTTTTGCTTCCGTTGTCGCTTTCGTTACTTTTGTAATGTAATCATTTGCCCTGGTGGCCCTTATGTAAAACTTGACCCGATGCGGTCTATGTAAACTCTAATATGTTAAATTAATGAATGTATGATTTTAAGCCATGTATGAAATGATTCAGTGATGTATCTGTGAGTGCTATCTACTGATCCAGGGAATAGCACAGTGTATTCGCAGAGGATTCGGGATTAGAAAATCCAGGTCCGACAAGTCCAGCTTCACATCTACGATGGAGCAGATTTGTCTTCGAAGCTTGATACTTAACAACAAAATAGTCGGGGTGGAATTCCATAAACACATTGTTATCTTTAGTGAGTTTGTGGATAGAGACAAGGTTTTTGGTTATTTTAGGAACATGCAAGACATTCTTTAGTAGTAAAGGATGATTGGCAGTAGTACTAATAGAATTTTGACCAAGATGTGAAATATGCAAACCTGTGCCATTGCCGACTTGGACGTGATTTGAGCCATTGTGTTTCTCCTTGGCAGTGAGGCGGTCCAAGTCGCTGATGATGTGGTCAGTTGCTCCAGTGTTTGAGTACCAGTTGGTATCAACTTGGTATGATAGGGTCGAGGATGCCATGGCAGTAGATGGACCTTCCTCAACCTGGTATGTGTGGTCAAAACAGTTGTAACACTTGATTACAATGTGACCAATCTTTCCACACACCTGACAGGTTGGCCGATTGCCTCGATCACCTTGATTGTTGTTGTTGTTATCTGCTCGGTTGTAGTTGGTTCTTACCGCCACGACCTCTACCTCCCTGATTTGGGCTCTGTTGCGGTCTTGATTGTGAGAGATGAAGTTAGCAGAAGAGTTTCTGTATTGATGTGAAATGCAGCACTGTTCTGCTCTCGATGCAGCTCATAGCTCAACATGTGAGCGTACAAATCATCAAGGGCAACATAATCAGACCTTGTTGTAATGGAGGTAACGAGCGAATCATAATCAGGTCCAAGACCAGCAAGAATATAGGAAACTACCTCCTCGTGCAGCGGCTGCCCAATCGCTAGACATTGTGTCTACAAATGTCTTCATCTGACGAAAGTAGTCGGCAGTCAATTGGTCCTTCTCTTCAAATTGGACACCTGGAAGCGAATATGCATGATGCGTGCCTTAGATCTTGACGCAAACATTCGCTTCAATGCTATCCAGGCATCGTAGGAGGTCGTCATGAACATGACATGTGAGAGGATCCTCTCGACAATGAAGACAAAACACCAAGGACCATTTAGTCCTGTGTAATGTCCCATTTTCGGTCGATAAATAGTAACTACCTCGATTTTCGATTTTCATTCGAATTTTCAAATTTTGGTTTAAATTCCAAAAAAAAACTCCTCGCTTCCATTGAGCTCGGGTTTGTGTTTCAAACCTTCCTTCAAATTCTGGATTCAACATTTGCTTTGAATTCACTGTTTCCAAATCTTACACCCATTCTTTTCTTCTTGGGCCGGTTTTTCTCCGACCTACTCTCTCTTCTCTCCCTCTGGGCCCAGCCGGCCCGGCCGCACCCCAACCGGCCCATCTACCCCACCTTATCTTTCTCTCCCAACACGTCCGCTCCCGTCTCTCTCTTTCTCTCTTTCATCTCCCACCGACAGCTCCACCATTTCTTCTTCCCCTCCCCCTTTTCTTCTTTGCTCGGCCCAGCTTCTTCTCTCCCCTGCTCGGCCTCCACCTCAGCCGCGTCTCCCCTTCCGCCCGACCTCGCCTCCCGCTCGGCCTTCTTCGCTCGGCCCGTTCCCCCCAACCAAAGCCTGCCCCACCAGCCGAGCATCGCCCCCACCTCCGCTGCCGTTAGCCCCTCTGACTCGCCTCCCACCCTCCCTGCAGCACAAGACGCACACGCACGCCACGCCACCGCCCAACCATGGCCGCTCGCCACCATGGCCGCTCAATCGCCGCGACACGCACGGCACCACCCATCCTTGTCAATCCCCTCCGCCACCATGGATCACTCCCCCGTCTCCAACTTCGTCCTCCCTGGCTATAAAGAGCCGAGAGCCCCCCCGGTCTTCACCGCTTCTCTCCTCACCCTCTTCGCTGCCGCTCTGCGCCGCCCCAACCGCCTTGGTGCCGCTGCCTTCTCCCCCCTCTCTGGTAAGTCAAGCGCCCGCCAGAGCTCCGTGACCGACGCCTTGCTTCCCGCCATTGTGGATCGCCGCCCGCGGCGCTCTCTCCCGCCGCCTCCACTCCGTCCTTGGCCTCCTCTAGCGCTCCCCCGTCCCCTCATCGCCGTCTCCCGCTAATCCCCTCGCCCGAGCCGCGCCCGAGTCTCTCTCCCTCATCGCCTCTGCTGGCTACAAAAGCCGGGCCGCCTCCTTCGCTTCCTCCCCCTCCACTCCGCCGCCATCTCCACTCACCTCGTCTCCTTGGAGCCGTCGCCGTCGCTTCATCTCCCGTGCCGTCGCCTCCTCTGCCCGCGTCTTCGTCTCCAGCGCCGTCGTCTTCCCGCGCCCGTGACGTTGCCTTCGACTCCGCCCGTGTCGTCGCCTCCTCCGCCTACCCTCCTTCTCCGGCTCGGCGCCCGCCCGCCCGCCTCGGCCTCCTCGCCGCCTCGGTTCCGCCTCGCCCGGCGCCCTTCCTCTTGCCCCTCGCCCCCTCTGCTCCCTCCTCGCCTCTCTCTCCCTCCCCCTAGCTTTCTCCGCACGACAGGAAGAAGGCGAGGCGACTCGCGACACCGTTTTTATCGCCATCGCCAGCTGACAGGTGGACCCGCTCTCGCGCCGCGCTGACCGACAGGTGGGCCCGCTCTCGTGTCGCGCCTATAGATAGGTGGGCCCACCGTGTTGTGCCACGACAGGGGTGGGCTAGCAAGATTCGTGGACCGTGCGCGATGGACCCGGCCCACGAGCATCGTGTCGCGGAACCAAGCCCGGATGCGCACCACATGTCAACACGGGAAAAATTGGCTTTTCTGATTTTGTTTTCAATTAAAAATTTCATTGAAAAGCTTCCAAAATTCATATCTTTTCTTTATAACTCCAAAAATTATGAAACATGTTTCTAAAATTTTCTAAAATCAAGATCTTGATAATGGCACTGGTCTTGTTCATTTTGGAGTTCCTTTATTATGAGTTAGGTATTTATTTGCTCTCTCTGCTGTTGTGTTCTTTTTCTGGTACTTTCATCCGATTAGAGTTCGAAGACGCATGGGACCTCAACTTCGATCAAGCTCAAGAATACCAAGACCTCGCTGCCTTTAACCAAGGCTAGTCAATACTTTGATCATTTTGAGCCTACATTTTATGCAAACTATGTTTATTTAAAATATCAAAGTTGCATGCTTTACTTCTGTAATCAAATGTATGTTAAAGCTTAAGGTAGTTAAACACCCATTTGATGATTATTTAATTATTACCCATCCTTTGATAAATTGAATCCCTCATTCCATGTCACCCTAGTAATTATATGGTAAATACTAGTATAGGTTGTACTTAAGCGATATGCTAGTCTTGCTTAAGTACCGAGACAATAAATATCTCAATCATCATCTTTTAATCGTGAAAATGGTTTTGGCAGTCATTAGATGTAGATGACTGGCGTGTTGTGTTAATTGGTTTTCTCCCCAAAACCCTAAACAACTTGCTAGTACCACATCTGGGCGGATGGAAAGAGTGGTGGGTGCGGATGTAGCACGAGAATGGTTGGTATGTGGTATGAACCGTCTAGATGAATTAAAGACTTAATCTTGTCATGATCTCTGTGTAAATCAAGTACAACCGCAAGTAAGCAAAGTGCAACTTGGTTTAGTAAAACTATTGAACCCTGAATGTCTTCCCACAACTGGTGTTTAGAAGTGTGCAAGCGGCATGACATATGCTAGCTTGAAAGGGACACCGGGGAGGGTGAAGTTGCCAGCTGCGCTAGTCGTTGTGGCCGGGGCCAGCTGCTCTAGTCGTTGTGGTAAACATTCCGCACAACTTATGGAATTGGCCATAGGGGTGAAATGACGAAAGGGGCAAGGTAGTTTGAAACGTTACTGCGACGATCGCTCAACTACATGACTAAGGAATCATGTGGGGTAACTAGTATGATTATCTCTTGTGGGTACAGTCTACAACCTCTGCAGAGTCTAAACTATTTAAACAGCCGCGCCTACGGTCAAAGGCGGACATGGGAATTTAACCTGAGTTAGTTCTATTTCAAAAATATTTGTGGGTGGAATGAAAATGTGATGGGCTTATCTAGCCCTTGTTTTGCATTTTTCCTGGGTAGCCTTACCCAGTGTTGATAATCGGTGGATGTAGCCGTTATCAAAATTAAGCATGAGGTGAAGGTAACATCCGCTGTTATTTAATATTGCACTTATTCTCTTTAATAAAAATACAATTTGTTTAAAATGCTAAGTCATAGGGTTTTGTATTTATGATAATTGAAAATATTACTTTAGCAAATAAAAGAATCTAAACCATCATTATTAAGCCTTGCATGTATACTATTGCATACTGTGTGTTGGCTCGCGAGCACGGTGGTTGTGCTCATTCTCGCTCTTTCCCTCAAACCCTCAGAAGCATGAAATATTGGATATTACGATTACTACGAGGAACCAGACGCGTGAAGGTCCAGGAGTTATTGAAGCATAGTTTAGTTCTTAGATGTTCTAATCTCGCCCCAGTCTAGCTGACTCCGTTGGTAGTTATGTGCATCCTATATTATCTGAGTTTTTGGGTAATATCGGATGTACACGGGTTTCCCTAGTCGCTTGCCTGTGGAGAGATGTGCTCTCACCCTTTTTGCTTCCGTTGTCGCTTCCACTACTTTTGTAATGTAATCTTTTGGCATGTTCAGCTTTTATTGTAAAACTTGACCCGATGCAGTCTATGTAAACTCTGATGTGTTAAATTAATGAATGGTATAATTTTACGCTATGTATGAAATGATTCAGTGATGTATCTGTGAGTGCTATCTACTGATCCAGGGAATAGCACAGTGTTTTCACAGAGGATTCGGGATTAGAATATTCGGATCCGACATCCTGCTGGCACCAAGTCTGATACTCTGGATTTGGAACTCGACGAGATCCAGTATCAATGGCCTCTGTGGTGGTCCTCAGAGGGCACTCATGGGTGCCATCAACGAGACCAGCAAGTTGATGACTCCTCATATACGGAAGGAAATGTGCCTTCCACATAAGGTAGTTGTCACGGCTCGGTTGAATGTTAATGAGGTGGCTGGTTGGAGGTGTGGGGAGAAGGCCAGTGGAGGTTGAGGAAGTAGCAAGGATGGTGGAAGAGGAATGAGCAGATGTGGTCAACATCGGTGATTGTCTGATGCTATGATACCATTGGAAACACGGAGAGGAGCGCAGTTCTTCCAGCTATAGAGAACGGAACGATGACCGAAGAAGAAGAAGTCAGTCATGGGTGACATCAAGTGCACACGGATCAAGTGGAGAAAGGCACCTCTTGAGCCCTGTGCATGGAGTACTTGTGTAAGTATATGCCCCATTGCCCATGATTAGGGATGGTAATTGTGCCCGATTACCCGCGTGCCCGCGGGCGAATACCCTAATATAGGTGGGTATGGGCGTCTTTCTTTGCCCACGGGTATGAAAACGGGCACAATTCCTTACCCATCTGTAACGGTATGGGCATGGGTAAGCTCCACCTGCACCGCTTCGCCCGACACCCGTGATCTACCCACATGTGTAAGAAACTATGTCAATTTGTATTTGTATTTTATTTGTTAAACTTGATTAGTTGTCTTGTCGAACATGATATGTGAATTGTGATGAACTTTATTAGTTGTTGAATGCGTGATGCACAATTGATGTGTGAATTATGATGAACTTGATGTATGCATTGCTCGTGGGTAACGAGCATGTACGCGGGCGATGGGTATCCACGGGGGGTGATGCATTATTCGCGGGTAAACGGGTATGCCCGCGGGCGACGGGTATGGGCGAGGTTTTTCGCCCGTCGTCCTTCGCGGGTATACCCGTGGGGGGAATTCGGGGTCGCGGATATGGGTATGGGCGAGCACTATTCGTACCCACCGCGCCCGATTGCCATCCCTACCCATGTTCCGAAGTGTCAGTCGTCACTCGTCATGTCGACAGAATGCTATGCTTGTTCCTGGTCACCTCTCACAGTATGCATTCTAGCTTGACGCTTCTAATACCTGCTATAGCTAGCTAGGCTTAAATGCAAGCCTCCTGTGCAAAAGTTGGTAGAGTTCTTCTTGCCATGTATGGGTGCCGGAAAACAGACACAGTGCCATCAAGGCGTCGATTAAATCAAGGTTGTGATTGATTTCTCACCGAGAAATCAAGAATTCCACTTAACTCCACTTCTAGATGCAACTTAAATTTGCGATCTGATTCTTGTGTCGTGCTACTGCTACAAATATTAGGGTATATAAAATGCTATAGACAACTGTTGTTTATAGTACTCATCTATATCATCGATAGAGAACACTAAAAATAACTTCTACAATGAGTTATCTTTTTATGTCTCTATAGACCATCTCGTGTTTTAAGTGGTAAAACTTACATACAGCTGACGTTACGTTGTTGTGTGTGGTCTTAGTGCATTGGTTTAGTATAATAAATACAGGCAATTGAGCTTCTTAAATGGAACTGGCTCTTATCTCTTTCTTCTAAAAGAATATAACGCACAATCATGGGCTGATGGCATTGCACAGGGAGATTATATATTTTTTGTGCTGGAAAATTTCTTGTCTTGATTATGGGAAGAGTGACGGCTCCACACTCCATTTCTTCCACCAATCCGCTCCTACTAATCAGACCTTACAGTGGCTTTCCAATCCTAAGAAAGCGACTGAAACCAAAAGAGCACCCGAAATTCTCTCTTTTAATCTACGTTTTTTTCGAGCAGTAGTATAAGTGAAGTCTATGTGAACATTCCATTGAAGCATTGACTCGCAAAACGATGTTACTAGTGGTATTATAAAATCGTGAGTCAGGGTTAGGGGTAAAGCAAAGTACGCATGCATGCAGGAGGTGCATATGTAACCCTGTCAGCAATTTGCACATATATAAATTAACTCCATCTTAACTATTTGAGATGGCATATTTGCAGAGAAAACATGCACTGTACTGTATGATGAATCCGATTCTACAGTATTACGCAGATAGTGACAGTGTGGAATTAATCAAGCTAGCTGCAGTCTAGTGCGGAATCTGTCAGGGCTTAATCAGCTCTTCCCTCTACGAAAGAAAACCTTACTACATCCTTGCTACCTGGCCGTTTTCCTACCAGCCATGTCTGTATGCATAATGCTCCTCTCTCGACCTTTTTTCAGCTGATTGAGAGGGGTCTGTCTCTCTTACAGAAATAGCTAGTAGCAGTAATAGTAGCTTGCATTTGCTGAGTCATTTTCAATATTGCAGCCTAGAGATTAACGACGCCTGCTGCTACATCAGATCCTCCCAAGAGATCATAATTTGTCCCAAGAGATCCGGAGCGAGGCCGTGGCACTGGCAGGCAGCCGCAATGATTGATTCGGCTGGCTCGACGGCCGTCGTCAGCAGATATTCCCTCGGAGACAGCGACCTGTAAAATTGCATCGCAGTTAATCCATTAATAGGGATCCCCACCATCTCCTCGGCGTTGCTGCTGCATATAGCTAGCATACATAATTCGTGGGTGCCGCTGCTGCGCGCATGTGTCAGTATATGGCCGGAGACGGGGAGGGGGCCGGGGGAGGTGGCTTCGCGGGGTGGGAAAACGGTTGTCTGCAAGTAAGCTGCAATGCCCTGGCGGGTTGGACACTGACACTGACCAGGGCAGGCCAGGAGCTGCGACGGTCATGTGTCCATGTGTTGGACTCTTGCTTCCCCTCTCGCCTTCCTAGCTCGTGAAAGCTAAGGCATCTCCGGATCAATAATGCCACGGGTGATGCGTCGATCCGTCGCTTGGAGGAGAAGTGAATTCGCCTCCCAATCACTCGCCGCCCGAGCCATATATTCCCTTTCAGCCCGCGCGCGTCGAGGCCGTACGTCGCCCGTGCCTTGTCGAGATCCACCCCCCTCCCTCCCTGCACCGGTGCCTGGCCCAAGCAAGGAGCCATGGATGCATCCCCCACATTGTTGTATCTAGCTATTATTCTCAGATCATAATTTGTTAAACACAGGATTTATCGAAATTAAATTATGCATACATAACGCGTACATGCATGGGCAGATATGAGAGGGATCTCGGACTCTGATGATCTGATATGATTCTGATGAGGGCCCCTGCTCTTGCCTTTTTCCTGTATTAAATGCTAATTTGCTTTCAAGGAACTCCTAAACCGACAGACCCTCCCAAGGCCCAGGCAGGAATTGACAAGCGAGGAGAAGAAAAGGCCGGCGAAAAGAGAGGGAAGGAAAGGAAAATGACACCAACTGGCCAGCTCCTCCATCCATCCGCGCGAGCAAACCGCGTGCGCTCTCTCTCTCGCTGGATCGATCCAGCGACAAACGTGGGATTTGATGCTCGAGCCTCCCAACATGACGTGGTGCCCAAGATCCAAATCCCGCGTCTAATTATGACAGAAAGAGACGGGCATATATGCATGGTGATCGATCACGAAGATAGCTAGATTCATCTGCCCATGCATTAGTATTAGTAGTATAATAAACTAAGTGATCACTTTTTTTAGCCTTGCATTATAATAAGTGTTAACGTGTTAAATAGGCGCCGCACAAATAGCAATCTTTTTTTTTTTGAATCTTTTGCCTTGAGAAATTTAAGATTTTTTTTCACTTCAATAGCTACGATGAGTCATGGAGATCGGAGTCTGAACTCTCACAAAAAAAAACTCCACGAAAAAAGGAGCAAAATACTTGCCCGAGTGGCCTGGCCGGTCTGGCCTATCTCTTAGAACAGAAGTGAAAATCAACACGATTTCAAAACAACGAATCGATGTAACTTTCAATCCATGTATCCAAACTACTTGAAACTTTGTATACACCTTACCTAAGATATTGTGAACCTAATCTATGAAGAGATAGAAGCAAATCTTTCCAAAGCTTTGACCTATTTCAATCCGAAAGCAAATTACACCAAAACCAGGCCAAATACGAAAAGAATTATTGCGAAGAGCTCGTGGAGGAATCAAGCCAAGATGGCTAAAGATGATTTCCCACGCATCCTAGTATCTTCATAGCCAGAATCAAATCAAAAGCCCTCAAAAAGCAAAAACCTCAAAATCACACATTCTCCCACCAAAACTGGGCAAACTCAAGAATTTGCAAAAACAAGTGGCTAGATGGATGAGATCTAGGCTCCAAGAGCCATCTCCATCGCTTACACGTCCTTGGCATCAAGCAAGATCAAGAGGGGGAGAAAGATACACTAAAAACCAAGCCAAATCACAAATAACACTTGACCATATGAGAGTAAAACTCGACAAATTTAGAGATTTGATTTCTATCTGAAGATGAATGTTTATAGCCACTCCCTTGGAAGGACAAAGTCACTAGGGCAGTACACACACAAATGCTCTCATCTCTCTCAAGAGATTTCTCACAAGCATTTTTGTTCTCTCAATCCCCCATCCCATCTATCTCAAACCCTAACTCCACCTTACATAGTGGAGTCTCACATGAAACCCTAAAACCAACCACTTAATGGATATTATCCACTAAGTCATTGGAAAAACCCGCAAACCCAACAACATAATGGGGTTTTCAACTCAACACACACACACACACACACACACTTCCAAGCATTGTCTTCATCCTTGGCTTCAATAGCCCGAATTCATCATGTCTTGTCCTTCATAGAGTATCCTTGACCTAATCCACTTAGGCTACTCACGTGGTTTCGCACACCATACTTTTTCTGTATCGGGCAATTCAACAAAATACCCCTCTGTTGACCTTCATATCGAAGCATCGTCCATGCTTCGTCATCATCCATGTGGCCCCAATGACTTCCCGCCAAGGCTCTCACATGTCCGGATCCCACCGAACCGTCCTTGCTTGCAAATGGGCCAAATCACTTGGCGCACCACATGCCTTACGGTGCACCATGACCGCACTCGGCTTCCCTTACCGTTATGGACCTCAGCTCCTCCCTGAGCTTAGTCCCGGTCCCGTCCACCTCACCATGACATAACTCTAGAGTCTTACAACCATCACCGATAACCAAACCGTCACGTAGCATCGTACAACATACACAAATCATCGATTGACACAATTGATGAGTCAAGAACACATACCTTCGAAGCTTCGCTCTCGGAAGCATCACCAAGCCACATGGCTCACAACGCACTAAGTGTACCATTTTACCTGAAAGGTCTTTGCTTAAACTTTGCATTCCATAGTTTTTTTCTATCTTGCACCTTGCTTGAGTCCAACCATCTCACCCGACATCTATGACCATTCTGGATTTTGATTCTCCTAACTAAGTCCCGGTCCTCCTCACTATTGACTATAGTTGACTCTAAGCCATCTGTACAACAATAGACCAAGCAACTATTTTCGGAACAAGTTCTTAACAGCTTGACCCATTTTAGTCCATAAGAGTATAATGCAAACATATGCACCAAGCCCAAGCTCTAAGGACCAACCTCAAATTTCAGCTCAAAACCACAACTCACTGTGCCCTGAAACGCCACAACCGGTCTGACCACAACCACAAGGCCGGTCAAACCGCCAACCATTGGCCGGTCTGACCGCGCCCACCAGTAACAGGACACTGATATGACCACTTCACTTCACTAGAAAACACACTTTCTGGACTTTTCAGTAAAGCTTTATCTAGTTTCAGGTCCAGTTTTATTTTCAATAACACCTAGTGCAAATGCATCTCCAAACAAACCTACACAATTGTTTGGTGTCTATTTTTTTCAAGAGTTTGCACCGTCGGTCTGACCGCTAGTCATGAGCCAGTCAAACCGCTTGCAGGGCGGTCAGACCGCCTATGACCGATTAGACTGTGGCTCCCAAGCCAATCTGACGGTCGCTGTACTTCCTTAGCTCCATCCGACTGAGACCAAAGCAAAGCCGTTTGACCGCCAACCCAAAGCCGGTTTGACCGCTTACAACCTGATAGCAATACTGAAATATGCTCAAACTCAACCAAACTCAAACAACGACAATTCTTGCATCAAAGTCAATATGCTCATCATCACAAGGCATAAGGTGACCTCTCCGTGGTCTCACAATAAGCCAAAGTGAGTATTCGTAGGAAAGAGCTAGCATCTAGCAGCTAGCAGCTACCCCTGCAAAATCACACTAGACGACTAGACAGATACTAACAATGGTTCACAGGCTGAGCTCAGAGTCACACAATTCAGATATGGCCAATGCAGTGCTGATGGAAATGGAATCCTCATCAGGTTAATTGCCGGCCGGCGAGCAATGCACAAGGGGCAGAGAACTTTACCGTGGATGTGGAGTCTGGCCTTTTTCATCATACTGGAAGTGGAAGCTGAGCACTCGGTTTCAGAAGGGACTGAGCCAAAGTACAGCCAGGCCGGTTTCGGCATCACAGGAACAACGGTAGGTGAACTACCTTACAATAATGCTGACAGCAACTCGCAAATGGAGTACATCGATCAACAGCGAAGAAGCAGGAAAATGATGCGCTCTGTGGTCCAGGGACAGCTACTTCAGCCTTCAAATGCCTGAAAATGTCCAAAAACACCATGTTTCATTTTGGCTTATTCAGTAACATCCATTAGAAGCAATTATCAGTTCAAAGCTTAAGGTAAACCTGAACACAAGAATACATATTTGGATATCAGTTATTCTCCTCAAGATCAGTATAAGCAAAGATCTCAGAATTACACATTGTAGTTACAATTACTGCATTCTAGTCCAAATGCTTTATGTCTGTTCTATGTCCACAGTCCACAAAGGTAAAGAAAGAAACAAGGCACCGGCATGTATCCACACACACCATCTCAGGAAGTGGTGCTCACTTCCAGATTGGGAGGCACGGTTGTTCACTTCCTGACGAGTGGAATGCAACAGTGTCAGCAACAAACGTAAGGGAAGTGGTCCATTTCTCCAGATTGGCAGATAGGAGGATAGCTCAAGCTAGTATCAACTTCACGCAGAATACTGTTGCAGGAGATGCACTACTGAACACCGTGAAGAGAACACAGAGGAGAGTGTAGGTGAGATCGTGGGGAGAAAGAGACTACGAGGAGGAATATATTTGACAGGACAAGAGGAGACCACTGTATCTGAAAGTTCTGAAACTCGCTGCAGTCTGAAGTGGATGGCACCAAAGCACCCACTTTTAGATTGCAAATGTGATGTTAATAGATCAGATATGTACATGCTTGCCAGACAATGTCTAGGCATGGAAAAAAAGATTCTGATCTGTAGCAGAATGAGGCCAGCCCCGAGGTGGTGTATCGCCGTTATTGGCAACGAAGAAGATAAATCGTCTGTGTAACTTAGCTGGGAGAAGTTTCTCTTAGCTGGGAGAAGTTTCTCCCTTGTCTGCAGATTTTCTTAATTGGCATCAATGTGCAGACGAACTGAACAAGCAGAGGGAATACTATCGCGCAAGTAGCTGCCTATCTAGCACAGTAAACGTGGTATTTGTTTAGATCCGTCTCGATCCGCAAGCCTCTCGAAACAGACAGGTGTAAATGCGAGATCTAGAACAAAGTCATCACTACGAGCACTTCTGACATACATAAATGAAATCGATGCGCGATATAAACACAGTGACAAGACAGGAAGGAAGATGAATATCTACCTCTGCAGCGGCAGCTTGGATACACCCAAAGGGACAAGGAGAGACAAATGGTGGCATTGGCAACCATGATGGACGAGGAGGCGGCCAACTCGACATACTGCAGCGCGGAGTCGCCACCGGCGCTATTGTTGTGTTGCCATGACAGACAGTTTGTGGAGTGGGGGGAGCCTATCGAGATCGGAGGAAGTACGCTTCGTTCGGCCCGGTTGGTTTGAGGCCTAGATTGGGTGGGCTCTCTCTTCTCTCTTTTAACTCATCAAAAACTCTATTGTACATGTCCTCGGCCATACGTGTTCGATCACAATTGGCAAGTGACAATTACGAGTACATCACCAATTCGACAGCACATGCTAGACATACAGACGCTGTTGTCTCCTCGGCCCAGTTCTAAACGTTTATCTAAAGCAATTAATCTGTCAGATGGAAAATATTGGCCCGAAACAAAAAAAAAATACAGTGGAAAAAAGATAAGAAAAGGAAAAAATTCTCTCTCAAGGGCTTCCTTCTCTCGCAAGCATGTGTTGCCGAGTCCAAACGAAAAAAACAAGTTGAAGAACGAGCAGCTATAACTGCATCTATGCATCCAAACTTTTTAAGATTAAGATATTGCATGACACGACATTTATCCTTACAATACAAGCAGACCCAACATTAAGTTTAAACCCTAAGGAAACTTTTTTTTTGTACTGCTGTACTACACTTCATGAAAGTTTACCTGAAGGTATGTACACATTTTTTTTTTTTGTAAAAAAAAATTATAATTTGGAGGGCATCACATCAGTTGGCATGTTATAACTGTATGTATAGTATCACAAACAAGCAAGAGAAGTTTTTGTGGGGAGATGGCATAAGTGTTTCACTACATAATACCAGCGGAAGTTGTATACTTAAGTTTTATAAGAACAAATAATCCATTGCTGGTATTATATGATCTGACTTTATTTAATCATGATATTTTACTTTTGTTTTGGCATGAAGTTACATTCCTGACGGTGATGATATTGTCATGTCAACTATTCCAGGTACAAGGCCATTAATATTTCCCCTGGTGGCTCACAACCTTTACTCGCTCCATGCTTGGAGGGCTTAGGAAAATTCTCACATTTAGTTTATTTGGATTTCGACGGTCGACAAGCTGTCATTCCATGATTGGCAGTCGCTGGATGTTCAGGATGAGTAGCAAGCCAATTGAATCTAAAGTTCTAAACATCATTTGTACGTGTATTTGTATCACGATGAATAAGTGGTGTTTTTTGGGTGAAATGTGTGAATAAAGATCCCAACTGTATCTAAACTTCTGCAAATGGATGAGAATTCCTGCTGTTAAAAAAAACATGCATTCGACGGTCACACACCACCACAGCACCTGCATCTACATGCAGCTTGTGGCTCGGTCATGCATGCCCAACTAATGCATGAACTGATCAACAAACCAACTAACGAAATAACTCAACTACTACGTCATGCACGCATGCACAAAAACTAAAAGAATACTAACGTTGTAGGATCAAGGATAACCGACTAGAGGGGGGTGAATATGAGGTTTTTAAAGTTTTTAACAAATTAACAATTTATGCTCCTAGCTAGGCAATTTAATCACAAAAAGCAAGCTAGAAATATAAGTGCGGAATTGTAAAGACAAGAAATAACCACAAGACACAATGATGTTTTTCCCGTGGTATCGAAGACTTGCCGGTCTTCACTAGTCCACGTTGAGGAAGCTTGATCACCCAAGCGGCTCCACAATTAAGCCTTCCTCGATCACTTGGGTTGTTCTTCCTCCGCTCCGGAGATGGTGAACACCAACCACTCACAATCTTGCTCGGGTCTTCTCACAAGCTTCACTTGAGAAGATCACCGTGCTTCACCGCCAAGCCGTCTAGGAGTGCGGCAACACTCCAAGAGAATAGATCAACGATCCTCGCTGACTTTACTCAAGTGCCAATGAATCAACTAAAGATGAATGCACTTGATCTCCTCTTAATGAATGCAAGAGTAAATTGGGAGTAGAATTGAATGCACAATGCTCACAAGGGTTGAGATATCTTCAATGCTTTGTGTAACTTGTCCCTTGTGCGTTGGGGAGGTATTTATAGCCTCCACCAAACAATTCTAGCCGTTGGGAAGAAGTTCCGAAAGTTCAAGATATATCGGAACAACCGGCGTGTTAGCATCGGTACAACCGCGCGATGCTCAATGCACGATGTGGCTATGTTACACGCATTAAATGCACCGATATAGCCGTTGGATTTAGTTGCGTTCATCCGAGCAAACACCGGATCGTCCGATTTTGAGTTTTCTAAACCGTAGATTTTGCATCGTTCGGCATTTTACAACCGCCAAATACATTTGAACATCCGTATTGCGGTTCATCCGATTATACGTCTTGACAACCGATTCTCAAAAGAGGTTTTCAAAGGAGATTACACTCAGATCGTTATTTTGCAACATTGTAATATCATCGAACAACCGGATGCGGTTCATCCGATTATCTGTGCGATGACCGATTCTCAAAAGAGGTTTTCAAAGGAGATTACACTCGATCGTTATTTTGCAACATTGTAATATCATCGAACAACCGGATGCGGTTCATCCGATTATATGCTGTGATACGGTACCGATTCTCAAAAGCGGTTTTCAAAGGAGATTACACTCATCTTGTTATTTTGCAATCGCGAAATATCATCGAACAACCGCGCTTTACAGCCACCGCTAAGCCTTGGCTCATCCGATTCGAATTAAAGCACTGAATTCATTCTAACTTAAATTCAAGTCCAATTTTAAATGCATGCATGATCCTAAGTTGATCCATATGGCACAAGAATAAGCTATCAAGCTACTAGTCGTGATCCCCCTTAATAGTACGGCATTTATCCTATAATCCGGTCTACCAACCAATTCTCCTTAGACCCAGTAAAATAGAAAAGGATCCTAGACTATTTGTACCTTGACTTTAAGCCTTGTTGATCTTCACATTTTCCTTTAGCATGCATCCTTGCTTCATCATGTTCATCAAATGGAATTAACCTTGCACATTCTTAGTAAACTTGTTAATCCCATATTCACATATTATCATTAATTACCAAAACCATTTTTAGGGGCCTAGATGCTTTCAATCTCCCCCTTTTTGGTAATTGATGACAACACACTTAATATGTGAGAAAAGTTGTTTTGAATATACTAAGAGTGTATATTCTTTTGAAGTCTTTTGTGAGTAAAATAATCTTTGCAATGAGCATAAGTAAATTTTGAGAATTATTTTTCTTGTCAAATCCAATTAAAAGAAGACTCCCTAAACAAATGCATATGGATAGTAAATAATTTGCAAGCATATGTAAAGAATTGAAAATTTTAGCGGAGTTTCTTTTGCATTTATGAACTTGAGGAAGCAATACAAGATAAGATATGTCAAATAATTCAGATTGCATTGCATAAAAGATAATAAGACATAACCACATTCCACAAGTTCAACAAAAGTTACCAACTATTACAGGCACAAAATAGATCAACAATCAACCAGCTTTACAAAACACATATAAATTACATAAGCCCATAGCTCCCCTAAAACTAAGTCTTCACATCTTCACAATTTCTCCCCTTTGGCATCAAAGTACCAAAAGCATCAAACAGGGGGTCTGAGAGGAAGAAACTGGTCCTGGTGGAGCAGAGTAGGAGAAGCAGAGCGGAGTGAGCAAAGTGTGCAGATCTCGAGATACCGAGAGGGTGGTAGGAGCTGGAGGAGTCAGAGAGGTAGTGGAGCTCAAACTCGAGAAGGTGCTGGTGAGGGAGAGTGAGGTAGGTGCACTGTCCTAGAAGAAGGACCCTTAGGCGATCGAGGAGGTCGGCGAACATAATGTTGAGGGTCTTGAGAAAATGTTCTAAGTCATTTAGGCCCTCGGACAAAGCCGATAATCTGTTATGAGTCTCATCAAAGAAGTCATTTTGGATAGCCGCCATCGTAGTAAGCCTATGACGAGTCTCATCTCGAAGGCAACTTGTTCACCTTCATTTCTGCAAAGTGTTGATGATAGATGCTGATTTTGAAGTACTTGCGCTAGAGCACTTGCATCGGGCATAGCAAAGAAATAGGAGGAGCATCACCTCGCAGGGCATCCTCGAGAGACTTGTTGAGGAGGAATGGCATCTCGTGGTTTATATGGCTTGTGAGTAGATCCCAAACCACCACGGTACTCGATCTTTCTAACAATCAATGCCATGATGTAAGGAGCATAATAAATCCTTTTAACTCTGTCATTCTTGGAGGAGGCTATGCCTTGAAGAATAACATCCACTACATCAAATTTAACTCCCTCCACAATATGATCTATCATGTTCCAAACATGCCCCGTCTTCGCATCGAAATTCCCACTCTTAGGGTAGAAAGTATGATTAATTATCCCGTTAATCATGCTCACTGCTTCAATCCGAAGAATTGTCCCTAACTTGCATTTGGTCAAGAGTCATAATGCCCGCCCAAGCAGAACAAGTAATTTGAACTCTCAAAGATTTTGTCCCAAGAGTGGATCAATTCTCAACACTCTCGCAAATTCCTCTTTGGTGCTTTCCACATTTCGACACGATCCACCATCTAAAAGTCTTCAAGTCATGGGACATATGCGGTGTGGCATAAAACTGTCGAATGATCTTGTCATCATAATTCTATTTTATGCCCACAAGATCATGAAGACCCACATTGTAGAAAAGCTGATAGACTCCATTGTATTTGTCCAAGGTATTAATATTAGGCCGCTTAATCCATTTATGATCGGCAAATTTCTTGTGCCTATTATATATTTGCTCATACACTTGCTCTTGAAAGATTGTGTGGAATCTTGGATTTAATGTGTCATTCTTGAAGATATTGATTGACATGGCGCTTGATGGCATAGTCATCTGGCCGACGTAAGATGTAGGTCAAGAGGAGTCCCGGAGGATCAATCAAATCATCATCTTCGCTGTCCTTGGAGGAACTTCCTCTTCTTCTTCTTCTTCTTGATTGATTTCCTCAATTGATTTACTTCGAGCTATTTTACGATTCGGTTTCGAGCGAGTCTCTTTCCCTTTCCTTTTCCTGCGGGGTCTTCGTCGAATCGAGCGGCCGAGTTTGTGAACAGAATGTCGGGTTGAACTCTTCCAATTTGCGTGGAGGTTGAGGTGTCAAGACCCTTGTCTTGACGATCCTCGAGACTTCTTGGATGTTCCTCGCATTCTAGGCATCTATCGAGATTGGAGTGATTATAAGATGTCAAGGAGCAGATTTGAATTGAATTGAATTGAAAGAAATGACAATTTACGGTTACTGTCAGATAATCGGATCATCCGCCGTTATGTGGCGGAACGTCCGAAGCTGGTCGTTCGCCCTCAAGAACCGAACGTCCGATTGTCCCGACCAAAACTAGGGTTGAAGAAATTTGAGATTTTGATGGAATCTAAGAGAGTGAGTGCTAGAACCGGATGCGCAAGGGTCATAGGACACCGGTGAAGCACTTTTGCCCAATTAGATTGCTAGTAATCAACAAAGATTGACAAGAAACCCTAAAAGCGCCTGAGTGCTCCAAATGCGGTAAAACTCGAATCAAGAGATGTTTTACCTTGAGATTTGAGGAAGGAGAGCACCGAAATGCAAGGATCGAGAGAACTTGGAGATCCACCGAGAGAATCACTCGATTTGAGAGAGTTTTGAGAGGCGCTACCGAGAGAGAGGAACCCGAGCGGACTGAGATGAAAAAGAAAACGGACGAGCCTCTGGAGTGATAAGGTCAAAAGGAAAACGGACGTTCCGCTATTATAACGCCGGATGATCCGCGATCATGACGTCACTGCTCGCATAACTCCGGATGTCTGGATTGTCCTGGGATTTTGATAAAGCTCTGGATTTCTTTGGAATTTTGAATAATTGCAAATGATCCTTAGATTTACACTCAATAAAACACCATCTAGGGATCATTATGCATATAATATACTGAAGATTATATATAAACATAGTTTTTATAATTATAGTGAATTTAATATGAGATTTGAGAAATTCTTTTACAAAATATTTAAATAACACCAAATAAAAAGCACTGTAAAAACAAAAATTTAAACAATGTTTGAATAATCTATGACATTTAATTCATTCCTCAATTTGCAAAAGCGGCCTTCATCTAATGGCTTGGTGAAAATATCCGCTAATTGGTCTTCGGTTCTTATGTGGCTAATTTCAATGTCTCCTTGATCACATGATCTCTCAAGAAATGGTGGCGAATATCTATATGCTTGGTTCTTGAGTGTTGAGCAGGATTATTAGCAATTTTCACAAAGACTATCATTGTCACCAAAAGAGGCATTTTATCGCTTTAATTCCATAATCCATCAATGTTTGCCTCATCCATAGCAATTGAGCACAACAACTTCCATGAAACATATTAAACCGCCGGTGGATAGGGCTACTGAATTTTGTTTCTTGGATGACCATGATACTAAAGATCTTCCTAAAATTGACAACTACCCGAGGTGCTTTTTCTATCCACTTTGCATCCCGCATAATCGAGTCCGAATATCCAATTAAGTCAAATTTAGCACCTTTCGGAACCAAAGGCCAATGCTAGAGGAATGCTTTAAATATCTTAGAATTCTTTTAACAACCATTAAATGACATTCTTTTGGATTTGCTTGAAAGCGAGCACACATACAAACACTAAACATGATATCGGGCCTAGATGCGGTAAGATAAAGCAAACTACCAATCATAGATCTATAAAGCTTTAAATCTACCGATTTACCTCCTCATTTAAGTCAAGATGACCATTTGTTGCCATGGGAGTCTTGATGGGTTTGCATCCTCCATACCAAACTTCTTGATCAATTCTTTTGCATACTTGGTTTGGCTCACGAAGGTCCCATCTTTGAGTTGCTTGATTTGGAATCCAAGGAAGTAGCTTAATTCTCCGATCATCGACATTTCAAATTCCCTAGACATCATATCACCAAACTCTTTGCAAAAATCTTGATTAGTAGACCCGAAAATAATATCATCAACATAAATTTGACATACAAAGAAATCATCATCTATAACTTTAGTAAATAAGGTTGAATCAATCTTCCCAATTTTGAATCCTTTTGAGACTAGAAAATCTCTAAGTCGTTCATACCATGCTCTAGGAGCTTGTTTAAGGCCATAGGCGCTTTAGAGAGTTTATAGACATTATTTGGATTTTAGGATCTTCAAAACCGGAGGTTGTTCAACAAATACAAGTTCGGAAATTTTACCATTTAAGAAAGCACTTTTAACATCCATTTGAAATAATTTAATATCAAAGCATGATGCAAAAGCAAGTAATATCCGAATTGATTCTAATCTAGCTACGGGAGCAAAAGTTTCACCAAAATCCAAACCTTCAACTTGTGAATACCCTTGAGCTACCAATCTTGCTTTGTTTGAACAACCAAACCATTTTCATCTTGCTTGTTCCTAAAGACCCATTTTGTACCAATGACGTTGTGTTCCTTGGGTCGATCCACCAATGTCCAAACTTCATTCGGGTGAAGTTGTTGAGTTCTTCATGCATAGCATTCACCCAATCCGGATCTTCAAGTGCTTCTTCTACATGCTTTGGCTCAATACAAGAGACAAAAGAGTAATATTCACAAAAAGAAGCAACACGAGATCGAGTTTGAACACCCTTACTTACATCACCCAATATTTGGTCTATTGGATGATCCTTAGCAATTGCATTGTGGATTCTTGGTGGTAAGTTAGATGGTTGATCATCTTCCTTATTGTCAAATTGAACTTGGTTTGTAGAAGATGTTGGTGGTTCAACTTGTGTGGAGGATGATGAATCATCTTGGGCTTTATGTCACCAATTTGCATATGCTCCATTGCCCTTCTCAAAGCTTCATTGCCTACATCATCCAAATTCTCATGCTCTTCTTGAGAGCCGTTAGTTTCATCAAATTGAACATCATGTTTTCTTCAACTAAACGGAGTTTTTGTTGAAGACACGATAAGTTTTACTATTTGATGAATAACCTAGCAAGAAACCAACATCACATCTACTTTCAAATTTTGATAGCCGAACACCCTTCTTTAAAATATAGCATTTACAACCAAAGACACGAAAATAGGAGATGTTCGGTTTTCTTCCTACAAGAAGCTCATAGGAAGTCTTTTTCAAAAGACGATGTAAATAAAGACGATTTATGGCATGACAAGCGGTGTTAATTGCTTCCGCCAAAAACTATCTAAGTATTATATTCATCAAGCATTGTCCTAGCCATTTCAATTAATGTACGATTTTTCCTTTCTACAACTCCATTTTGTTCCGGGTGTAGGTTGTGGAAAGTTAGTGCTTTATTCAAGTTCATCACAAAAGTCTTCAACTTTAGTATTTTTGAACTCGAACCATTATCACTACGGATTTTCTTTATTTTGAAATCAAATTCATTTTGGGCCCTTTTGTAAAGTTTTGAAAATTAGGAGGTTTCACTTTTATCATCTAGGAAGAATACCCATGTATATCTAGAGTAATCATCCACAATAACCAAACAATAGCTATTTCCCCCGATACTCTTATAGGTTGTTGGCCCAAACAAATCCATATGTAAGAGTTCCAATGGTCTAGAAGTTGACATGATACTTTTGGAAGGGTGAGAATTAGCGACTTGTTTACCTGGCTTGACATGCACTACAAAGTCGGTTTTTCTCAAACTTCACATCTTTGAAGCCAACAACTAAATCATGTTTGAAAAGCTTTTTGAGTTGAATCATTCCTACATGAGCTAGCCTTCTATGCCAAAGCCAACCCAAGGAGGTTTTGCCATCAAACAAGTTTTTAAGCATGAATCATTTGAAGTGAAATCTACCAAATAAAGGTTTCCAAATCTAAATCCTTTAAAAATTAAAGAGTTATCATTTTCATTTGAAATTGTAACACCTTCTTTAGAAAAGGAACAAATTAGTCCTAGATCACATATTTGAGCTACGGATAACAAGTTAAAGTTTAGTGATTCTACTAAAGATACATTTGAAATGGAAAGGTCATTTGAGATAGCAATTTTACCCAATCCAATTACCTTTCCTTTGCTATTGTCACCAAATGTGATTTTGTCCATTCCTTTCCCATTCTCGAATGTGGTGAACATTTTTCTATCACCGGTCATGTGTTGAGTGCAACCACTATCAAGCACCCAATGTTTTCCACCGGTCTTGTAGTTCACCTACAAAACAAGAATCAAGTTCTTTTAGGTACCCAAATTTGTTTGGGTCCTTGGAGGTTAGTGACCAAGGTTTTAGGCACCCAAATAGCATTCTTTTAGCGCCTAAAATTGAAGTGCCAATAAAATGAGCAAGTATTTTACCATCCTTAGTCTTTCTAAGCATATAGCATGAATCATATATACCAAAAGATGCAATTTTACCTTTAGGACAATTTTGTTGCACATGTCCTATTTCCCGGCACTTATAGCAATACTTACCATTTTCCCTCACATACCTTGTGGGTTTATTTGCAGGCTTCTTACCTTTCTTAGGCACATACCCGAGACCTTCCTTGTTGAATGAGCACCTTTGCTCACTCAAAAGCTTGTCTAAGGTGGCCTTACCCTTAAAGCATCTTTCCAAGCTTTTGCTTAGTTTATTGACTTGTTCTTTTAATTCATGGTTCTCAACAATAAGTAAAGGATCACAAGTATTTGCTAAACTAGCAATTGAATCATCACTAGAGCAACATGGCATGGCAAGTAAATCATCACATGAAGTAGAAATGCTAGACATGGATTTTTCATTTAAAGCAATATCTACTTTAGACATCTCATTCATTAAATCACAAGTAATTCCAATATGTGAATGAGATTTTCAATATTCTTTAGGATGAGAGAATCATGAGCTTTCTTTAGCTCCTCAAAAGAGTCTTTTAGAGAGAGATATTCTTTCTTCAAGACTTTAAATTTTGATTTCTCTTTTCCATTAAATTCATTTAATTCATCAAGCATATCCAATAATTCTTCATAAGTTGGTTCATCACTATCAATGGATTTTACCTTATCTCCTTTTGCCATGAGGCATGTAGGAGTGGAGAATAGTGAAGGAGTTTCTTTGATAGCAATGCCAACTAGTCCCTTCTTCTTGGAAGACTCATCCTCATCGAGTCGGAGTCGCTTGATTCATCATTTGAATCCCACTCTCCAATGTGAGCTTCATTCTTGCCATCCTTGTGAAGCTTCTTCTTGCCATTATATTCTTTCTTCTTGAATGACTTGTCCTTGTCATCCTTCTTTATGGGCAACGAGATGAGATGTGCCCTTTTCATCACAATTATAGCATCGAATGTTGCTATAACTCTTCTTGTCACTTGAATATTGTCCCTTCTTGTATTTGTCAAAGTTGTAGCTTCTATTGGGGCGTCTCTTCATGAACTTCTTCATTTTTCTTATAAGGAGTGCATACTCCTCATCGGAATCTTCTCCTTCATCCTCATCATCACTTGATTCCGCTTTGGCCTTGAAAGCGGTAATTTTCTTCTTTGAGGAGGATGTCTCCACGAGCTCTTCTTTGTCCTTCTTGAACAACTCATTTGTGATGAGATTGCCCAAAAGGCCCGTTGGTGTCATCCTTGGCAATTCGGGAGAGTTGATGAAGAGCGTCACCAAAGTTTCATATTTGTCAGGAAGAGCCCTAAGCATCTTGCGCACAATATCAACATCGGAAAGGTTAGTCCCAAGGCCTTTGAGCTCATTCACAATGTTGTTGAGTCTTGAATACATCTCATTGATGTTTTCATGTGGCAACATTATGAATATCTCATATTTAATTCGAAGCCTATGCAATTTGGCTTCTTTGACCGTGGATGTACCCTCATGGATTTCGAGAGAGTTGTCCAAATAGCATGAGCGGTTTCCAAATTGCTCACTCTATTGAACTCATCCGCGTTCAAAGCGCCAAAGAGAGCATTCATAGCTTGGGCATCTAAATGAGAGTTACGCGTGTCTTGATCCGTGGGTTCAAGTGGATTAAGAGGCATAGTGTAACCATCATTTACGATTTTCCAAATGCTTGGACTCATGGCCTTTAAAAGATTGACATTCTAATTTTCCAATAAGCATAATTTGTGCCATCAAAGAGTGGAGCCCTTCCTAAAGCCATTCCCTCACTAGCCATCCTTGCTCTCCTAGACGGTTAAGTCCAACAACGGAGAGACCAAGCTCTGATACCACTTGTAGGATCAAGGATAACCGACTAGAGGGGGGTGAATAGGAGGTTTTAAAGTTTTAACAAATTAACAATTTATGCTCCTAGCTAGGCAATTTAATCACAAAAGCAAGCTAGAAATATAAGTGCGGAATTGTAAAGACAAGAAATAACCACAAGACACAATGATGTTTTTCCGTGGTATCGAAGACTTGCGGTCTTCACTAGTCCACGTTGAGGAAGCTTGATCACCCAAGCCGGCTCCACGAATTAAGCCTTCCCTCGATCACTTGGGTTGTTCTTCCTCCGCTCCGGAGATGGTGAACACCAACCACTCACAATCTTGCTCGGGTCTTCTCACAAGCTTCACTTGAGAAGATCACGTGCTTCACCGCTAAGCCGTCTAGGAGTGCGGCAACACTCCAAGAGAATAGATCAACGATCCTCGCTGACTTTACTCAAGTGCCAATGAATCAACTAAAGATGAATGCACTTGATCTCCTCTTAATGAATGCAAGAGTAAATTGGGAGTAGAATTGAATGCACAATGCTCACAAGGGTTGAGATATCTTCAATGCCTTTGTGTAACTTGTCCCTTGTGCAGTTGGGGAGGTATTTATAGCCTCCACCAAACAATTCTAGCCGTTGGGAAGAAGTTCCCGAAAGTTCAGCATATATCGGAACAACCGCGTGTTAGCATCGGTACAACCGCGCGATGCTCAATGCACGAACTGGCTATGTTACACGCATTAAATGCACCGATATAGCCGTTGGATTTAGTTGCGGTTCATCCGCAGAGCAAACACCGGATTGTCCGATTTGAGTTTTCTAAACCGAGATTTTGCATCGTTTCGGCATTTTACAACCGCCAAATACATTTTGAACATCCGTATTGCGGTTCATCCGATTATCGTCTTGATACGGCCGATTCTCAAAAGAGGTTTTCAAAGGAGATTACACTCGTCTTGTTATTTTGCAATCATTGTAATATCATCGGAACAACCGGGATGCGGTTCATCCGATTATCTGTGTGCACACCGATTCTCAAAAGAGGTTTTCAAAGGAGATTACACTCGATTGTTATTTTGCAACATTGTAATATCATCGGAACAACCGGGATGCGGTTCATCCGATTATCTGCGCATACGACCGATTCTCAAAAGCGGTTTTCAAAGGAGATTACACTCATCTTGTTATTTTGCAACGCGAAATATCATCGAACAACCGCGCCGGTACAACCATTGCTAAGCCGGTTCATCCGATTCGAATTAAAGCATCGAATTCATTCTAACTTAAATTCAAGTCCAATTTTAAATGCATGCATGATCCTAAGTTGATCCATATGGCACAAGAATAAGCTATCAAGCTACTAGTCGTGATCCCCCTTAATAGTACGGCATTTATCCTATAATCCGGTCTACCAACCAATTCTCCTTAGACCGGTAAAATAGAAAAGGATCCTAGACTATTTGTACCTTGACTTTAAGCCTTGTTGATCTTCACATTTTCCTTTAGCATGCATCCTTGCTTCATCATGTTCATCAAATGGAATTAACCTTGCACATTCTTAGTAAACTTGTTAATCCCATATTCACATATTATCATTAATTACCAAAACCATTTTTAGGGGCCTAGATGCTTTCAAACGTGCACACATACACGTGTACAGACTCAACATACTAATGCAAATACACAACTAGACATATGCAATAAGATTAACCCAACAATCCCCCCTTAAGCTTGTTGCATCTTCATCGCAGCAACACCGGTTTGTCGTCAGCATCCGCCTCAATGAGATGTGTCTCCGCTTTCTCCTTCTTGTTGAGCTTTTATCATCAACGATTTTTTATGTAAACTGATAAATTTCTGAATGTTAACTATTTATGGCACATGTAATGAAAATAGATTGAGTAGTAAAAGTGGGGATATTTTTCTCCTTTTAATAGTGTTAGAGCGGTAAAAGGTAAAAATAGGTCGAGAACAACAGATTGGGAGCAGCCTGATATATTTTTAAATTCTAATGGTATACTATTCGGTCGTAATATAACTGAATTAAATATTAACAGAATTTAATATTTTTGATATTATTTATTTAAGATCTGTTATGTACTGTAATGTACCACTCGAATACCAGCAGCGCGCCGCGAAGCCAAGCGAAGCAGTGCCACCCACTTCCTCCTCCGCCTTAGAAGCACTTGCCGTCGTCCTCAGCCGCGGCCGACCTGGCCTCCTCTGCCTCCGCCGCGGGGCCGCACCCGCCGCCGCCTCCCGACGACGACTTCGACCGCCCCGACGAGGTGCCCCCCGACGCCCTCGGCTTCCTCCGCCGCTGCTTCGGCGCAGCCGCGGCGGCCTCCCCCTCGCAACCCTCTGCCCCCTCCACCTTCGCCTGCTGCCGCGACCCCTCGCCGCCGCCGTCGCGCCGCTTCGCCTCGCTGCCACCCGATCCCTTCCCCCGCGTCCGCCGCGGTCGCTCCGCCCTGCCCCCTCCACCTCCGGGCCGCGACGGCTGCTCCGCCCTGTCACCTCCACCGGGCTGCGACGGCTCCGGCTCGCCGCCAACGGGCGCTCCCGGCGGAGACTGGAACTCGTTCATCTGCAACCAACCGGTGGGAGCCGTTAGATTCGGAGATCGGACGGCCGAGGAGCGTGCGACATGACGCGATCGGAGTGGAATGACGCATGCAGTTACCCAGCTGGGCGCGGTGACGGAGGCGCTGTCCCAGCCGATATGCGCGACGTGCTTCACGTCCGTGGGGTTCCCGATCTGCATCTCCGGCTCCTGCTCCTTGGCGTCTGCAAACACCCACACGCGCGCGCGGGCAAACACAGCAAACAAGGTACACTCATCTTACAACACCACCCTATAGTTCTCGGTTCTTACTGCGTTTTGTTTTGCATTGATTTGAAGTATGCAGCTTTTGAAAAATCTACACATAATTAAGCATGATGCGATGCAATCTGGTTGGCCACAGTTAATAATTCTACACATAATTATGAATTATGCTATGAACATTGTTGTGGTGATTGGGTTGCTTGTGGGTGGTAAGAAATCTAGATCATCTTAGAATGGTGTTTTGGTTTAGCAGGTACGTAGTGCGTACCGAAAATTTGGGAGATGTATCGGAGGCCCTTGAGAAGGCCCTTCATCTTAGGTTCCACAGGCGGCTGCCCGCCCGCGGTGCCCTGAGAGGAATCCACCACTTGAATCTTTGTGTCCTCCACCTCTTCTCCTGATCTAGCCTTCACAAGTAAAGAGAAGAAATATTATTTCAAATCAAAAGGGGGAGTCAACAATTCTGCTTATGTTTCGACCGTGTATGAATAATACCCAATGTCATTGTACAGAAATTTGTTTGTACAAACATGAAATATGATGCGATCTTTTGAATAATACAAAACAACGTGAACAGAAACAAAACGTGGAAATGATCATTTGTTCATCTTAAAAATTTTCTTTAGAATATAATGGTGGCAATTGATGATGCTATAGATCAGGGCTTTGCTATCAATGTTGGGTGACATTAATATCTATCCACCATGTAGGATTGAGACAGATAATGAGTATAAGACCATAAAATGATTTATCGGAAGACACAAATTTAGACAATGCATTCATTCTTTCCACATTTTTGTGGTTCGATTTTTATTTCACACACACAACACACAAAAGTTGGAGAAAATAATTATCATCCAATTGAATCAGGCTCACATACCTTAGGAAGTAATATTCAGGGAGCAACGAAGTTCAATCGACATAATTTCATCTTCTTGGTGACATCTTCATTGTGGTTTCGACAATATCTGATTCTTGACCTCCTATTCCTGCATGATCTGTCACGAACTAGCAGAATTGCAATCCCTTCAAAAGCTCCAAGAGGAGCAGGCCTAGATTTCCTCTTCCTAGTTGGAGAAATGGAAGGGCAGAAAGTTTGTTGCCTCAATCTATTTATAGTTCACTATTTTTGGTCTAGGCTCCCTTTGGTTGCAGTTCATTTCGACATACACCAGTTTGTGAGGCCCTGGTTCTGTTTAACTGGTCTGCAGCACAAATGGCGGGAATGGGAAGCTCAGAAAAACGAGGGATCATTTAGGCCGAAAATCCGGCAGGCTCTCAATTTACAGTCTCTTGTTTTAACCATTTTGCATCGAATCTCATTTTCTTACTAATGTTAAAACCAGGGTAATTGGTCAAGTTTGCACTGAAATTTTAGTTCAGTTCAGTAGTGCAAAATGATATAATACCTGGTGTCAATTGACTTGTACCGGTCGCTGAGGCTCATGCCCCTGTTGATAAACGCAAATGGAAAACAACTAGATAAACCATTGCGGTAAATGTTTTGATATCCACATAGAAGATACAATGATCGCAAGTTTCTTCATTTCCCCATCTTTCTTCTTTGAGATCAAGACTTAGGCCTGACTCAGTTTTCTAGTGTAGCCCAATCGTTTGACATTTCACTTGCGGATTTGTAGTTCACCTGTACAAACATTGAAAGCTAAAGAATTATAATAAAACTGACTCGAGAAAACACAAATATAATTCCCACAAGAAATCTTCATACACATCTCGGTTCATGCACCGCTGGTTGGAATCCAATAATTGATTTGCCAGTATCATTTTTAGAATCATGACGGCTTCATTGCATTATAATTCTAGTGATATCAAATATTTCACGCTGTACCTTTACAAGGTTGGCATTCGTTTCCTTTTGTGCAAATGCAATATTACAAAGTGGGTCAAAGAATTACAACATACGCATATCAAGAATGAAAAAGGTTCTGTGATACAGCTGCTTCTCCCATTCACAAAACGCCCAATCGAAAATTGTTGCTAAGAATGTATTACTGTGAAGCTGTACACGCCGCTATGATGCTTTTACCTGCAAGTCAGGATAGCACAAGTTATTTTTAGTTTTGACTGTGCCTAAGGCTATGAGTTAACAGAAAACTCACTGTGCTTAGGTACTTCTCGTGAATCTTCAATGCCCCTCTGCATGCCTCTTTCGCATCCAGACTTCCAGTGATATCATTCAATATCTGTTCGCAGGGGACAAACACATAAACAATCATCATCACCACAAACGAGAGAGAGAGAGAGAGAGAGAGAGAGACCTTGACGACATCGTCTAGACCTTTTGCGTCATTCAGTAACCGCTTGTTTTTAGCGTCTAGGACACTAGCTACAAGAAAGACAGATAGAGGATCTGCTCATCTTTCTTAGCTGTCTGCAAGTTTTGCCGTTCAAATTTTCCACACTGTTTTAGGGCATTTTCATCTTTTGTGTTCGCGTTAGATGTGCCAGTGTCGCTCTCCAACATCGAAAAAAGACTTGGATTGTACTCCATGGACCACATGAGCTGCCACATTTCAAAGATCAAGAAAAATAGAAAATAGTCACCTTGTCGCCATGATTGCCTTCGTGAAGAAACCAATAATTATTCCAGTACAATTGGTACTAGATTATAAGTATACCATGTTAGAATAGGGTATTAGCATAGAGACTCTTTTGTATTTTTGTATTTGTCTTTTGTATTGTCTTACCTGTATATGACATGCATCTCTTGTACTCCTATATATATTGCCCGTTGGATCTCTTCAATAGACACACAATATTCATACCATGGTATCATAGCCAAGGTTAAGGTTAGAGTTTCTTACTTGCGCCGCCTCCTAGTCTATACCCGCCGCTGCCGCTGCCCCCGGGAGGACCGATCTTTGCTCCTGGAGGCGACCTTTCGTCGGCGCTCTACTCTTCATCCGCCCAAGCTCTCCTTTGGCTGCTACCAGATTGAGGTCCAGGTCGTCCCCCGAGGTCGTTCCCGGTCTAGGTCCTGAATCCTTGACGCCGCGCCGCCCTGGATCCGCCGCCGAGGACGCCGACCTCCTTCCATGGGCCGTTTGCTCTTGCCGCCGATTGCCCGTGGGTTCGTCTCCTACTTTGGGCTCACCTCCCCTCGGCTCTGCCTAATGATGCTCGAAGCTCGTCCCCGACCGTCGTCCAGGCTTCTCTCCACCGTGCATGCCTGGAACACCAGTCGCTTTTGCTGCAGTCGAGCTCGTCCATCCGGTGTAGCCTCCGCCTCGTCTGCCACTCGTGGCACATCTATTGCCGCGCCTCCCTCTTTTGAGCTTTCGGTCGAGAGGGAGGTAGGAGAGAAGAGAGGCTTTAGCTACTGGTGCGCCTCCCTTCTTTTGCACCTTCTTTGAGCCTTCAGTGGAGAGGGAGATGGCTTTTGGTGTGCAGCTGCTTCTGCTTGGGAAGGAGAGAAGAGGGATATGGCTTTTGGTGTGTGGTTGCTCCCTTTTGTCGTAGGCGATGCTGATGGGTTGTTGGTCCTATGGCTTATCAGCATGGTGTGGCTTGTCAGAGGAGGGACGAGGTCAAGCCGACTGCTAGCTATTATTGCTGCTACTAGCTATTCTTTGTGTCGTTTTTCTTCCGTTTCATCTATCCAAGTCCGTACAACTTTATTTTTGAATTTGTCTAAGCCGTGCGAGTCCATAAATTTATTGTCAATCATAAAAGTATAGAAATTCCCATATGCATGGCAGCAACCGCTGCAGATCTGTCGCTCTAAGCTTTTAAGGCCGCCGCGTTTCTTCCGCACTGCATCTCCGTTGTGTTTCTTGTGCATTGTGTCGCGCTTCTTCCGCACTGCGCCTTCGTTGCGCTTCTTGTGCACTGCGCCGCCGCCGTTTTGGGCTACGATCTGCGCCGTCATGTTTCTATTTATTCCTATTCAGTTTGATTTGACAGCTTTCTCTATTTTTATCGGTTGCATCATCTTCTTTGTCATGTTGCCGCGGTCGACTTTGCTCCCGCACCATGTGCTTTATGGGCTGTCGTGCGACCCCGGATGGGAGGATATTTTTTATCGACATATTTTCCAAGAGCTGCTTGCTACGACGACATTACCAAGACTTGAACTTTGGATTTTCTATATTTTAGTGTCAACTCTTTTCAAATGCAATGCTATTGCATACACCTTGCATTTGAGGGGGTGTTAGAATAGGGTATTAGCATAGGGACTCTTGTATTTCTTTATCTGTTTTTTTTGTATTATCTTATCTGTATATGACATACACCTTTTGTACTCCTATATATACTGCCCAATGGGACTCTTCAATAGATACACAATATTCATGCCATACTAGAGGTAAATTGTCATTGAGCTTACTTGGATACTGGTGAGATATAGATTGAATTGTCAAGAAAACAAACTTAGTGCACTGGCAATTAACACGCCTACAGGTTAATTATGCAACTTTGTCAAGAAAACTTACCTCCCAAAGGTACATCGTGTCTACAAAAGTGAACTCCCTACGGAAAAGAACCATCAGCATACGAAAGGCAAATAAGTACTCCCCTCCATCATGATTTTCTGCATAAATGGTTTTTTTCATGAGGGGATACAGAATTGCAACTTATTGCTCAATAATTGAGTAAGCAAAGGCATTGCTTTGTTTGAGCAGTCTAGTGAACATTTGGCTCCAAACCACTCTACCTAAATGCTCATGTAGCTTTGGATCAACAGCTTTCATTATGGATGACAAGGTTGTCAGTTGAGATCGAACTCCAATGGAAGTAGATGTACTCTTGAAATTTGCTCTCTGCACATTTAAAAGGTAAAATACCAAAGCTTTCAGTATTTGTAGAAACATTAATGAAGATAGATACCACATGCAGCAGAACAGCTAATTTCACTTCAGATGTACAAAAGCTCAGCCAAGCAGGTCACAGTTGTGTGTGTGTGTGTCTTCTGTTGATACCAATATCAAATAGCTGCATTTTTTTTTGCCTATTCTTGGCCAATTCCCAGATGGCCAATTTCATGACCAAACACAACTTGGTAAGATGAAGTTTGGGACAAACCAAAGCACACCATTGTCTCTGCACAGTTACACGGAGCTGGCACGTACGAACAATTGAGCATGAAACATTATGGTATGCTTTGAATACCACATTGAATTAATTAACATTTTCATAGTTTGTTGATTTTATTTATACACGAGATGGTTCCTTTTAGGTTTGCCAAATCAATGAACGCTTGTGCTAAGTGAAATATTTTGTTTGAGACAAGATGCTACGTGAAATCAGCCGATGAGGTGAGCTAGAAACAGTACATGTTAGCATGCAATGGCTAAGCCCTAAGCAATGGAAACTGTAACGTCCCGTTTTCGGACGACAAACAGTAATTACCTCGATTCCTGATTTTCATTCGAATTTTTAAATTTTGCGTTAATTTCAAAAACTCCTAGCTTCCATTAAGCTCGGGTTTGTGTTTCAAACCTTCTTTCAAATTCTGGATTCAAAATTTGCTTTGAATTCTCCATTTTTAAATTCTGGACCCCACTCCAAATTTTTGCCTCCCCTATTTTCTTGGGCCGGTTTTTCTCCGGCCCACCGTTTTCTTTCGGCCCAACTGGCCCGGCCGTTTTCCTCTCCCCAGCCCAACCGCATTTTTAAATTCTGGACCCCACTCCAAATTTTTGCCTCCCTATTTTCTTGGGCAGTTTTTCTCCGCCCACTGTTTTCTTACTTAACTGGCCCGGCGTGTTTCCTCTCCCAACCACGCCTTTTTCTTTCCCCAGTAGGCCCATCACCCCGGCCGGCTCTTCTCTTTCTCCCTTCCTCCGTGCGCTCCCACCCGTGCGCCGCCATTCTTCCCTCTCCTCTCGCTCGCCTCGTGCGCTCAGTCCCTCTCCGCCGCCGGCCGCCTTCTCGTCCTCTCGACAGCTCCGCCTCCTCCGGATCCGCCCCACCCCTCGGCCCTGCACTCGCTCCGCGCGCCGACTCCGTCGCCGACTCCCGACTCCGCGACCCTGCCGTCGGCTTTCTTCCCCATCTACGCCGCTCCCGCCACCTCCGCGGGTTTTCCGCCTCTCCCGGCCATAAAAGGCCGAGCCCGCCCTTTCTTACCCCCTCTTCGCCTCCCTCTCCTCGAGCCGCGCCATGTCCCTCCCCTCCGGCGCCTCTCCAGCCCATCCGCCGTCAGAGCTCCGCGCAAGCCCTTCCGCCGCCGCTCGGCCTCGCGCCCCCGCCGATTCTCGCGCTTGAGGCCAGGGCGGCGCCGCCGTGCTTCCTCGACCAGCGCCAAGCTCCAGCCACCAAGGACCTCTCGAGAGCTCCTCTCTGCGCGCCCTCGGCTTCCGTCGCCGGTCACCTCCGTTGCTTCCCCCCTGCCGACCACAGTAAGCTTCCCGCGCCTCCACGATGCTCGTGCCCTCCTCCCTAGCTCTCCCTTTCCTCCGTGCCGTCGACGCCACCGGTTGGCCCCAGTGCCGCCGACCCCGTCTGCCGTCGTCCCCTCTCCATCGCCGCTCATTGCGCCACCACCTCCCTTGATCTCCTCCCCCTCACGGCATCCCACTTTGCCGGCCCGCGCCTCCATTGCCGCCATTGCCGGCAGCAGCCGCCGCCATTCCTCCCCTTCTCCCCAGCTCTGCTGCCCCCTCTCTCTGTGGTGAAGCCACCCTACACTCTCGGCGGTGGGCCCTCCTCGCAGGTAGTGGAGGGCGCAGAGAGATTTGTGTGATGCTTGAGTAATTGAATCTTTGTGTAGTTTGGCATGTGAAAATCTGTGTATTGAAATCGTGTATTGATCTTGCGTATATTTTGGTAATGCTGTGCAGGGTAGTCGTGGAGCAGGAATTGAGATTTGTGTACTAATGATTTGTGTAATGAAGTTTGTATGGTGAGAGTGTATTGTATTGTTTTGTGATCCTCGGTCAATCAGTAGCTTTCCATTTTGGCGAAAACATTTCAAAAATAATTGTTCTCTTATGATTGTGCTATGACTTGCGTTGATTCGATTAACCCTTGTTAATGGTTAACTTGCCGATTGTCAAGTACTAGTAGAATTATCATTTTCGCTTTTAGTTGAGAGCTATCGATTAAGAGCGTAATTTGCAAAATCTCGGGAAATCGAAGTTATGCAAATGACCTTCGTAATCGTCTCCGCAATCATGTCTATTTTTGTTAAAACATATTTATTCAAATTTCCCGCGTTTGTGTAAAATGCTTTGAAATGAACTTGCATTTTCTCAAAATATTTTCGGGATTAACTTGTTAATCTCGATAAGCTTACCTTGAAAACTTATATATTAATCTTGTAATCCTATCTAGTATTCCTTGGTCCAAATATTGTTTATCCCATCCTTTTTATCCCTGTTCAAAAGTCGTCTTTAATAAAATGTTTTACTGTCTTTTTAAAGCCCGACAAAAATTATCATGTATCCTAATCTTGCCCGATCAGCGGTATCCGAAGTGGAGTATCCTGCGGAAGTTCTTCGACTTTGTTTCCCCCTTGTTTTCCCTCGGCAGAGTATCTCTGCCCTTGTCTCGTGTACTCAGCTGATCGTTTGACCTTGTCAAACATTCCCGCCTCACTGAATCTTGTCTCTTTAGCTCTGTGGATATCGTGAGGATATGTGCACGATCTCAGAATGATGAGTCAATTGGCAATGGCTTTGTTGGTTTGCAAAATCTCGCGTTTTCGGTTTTGCTTCAAATTTGTCGGACCACAGTGGTCGGCCGGTGGCTCAGTGGTCGACCGCCAGTGGATTTAGGTCCGACCGGCCTTGGTGGCCGGTCCGACCGATATGTTTAAAAGTGGTTTTTGGAGCTGAGCCAAAAATAGGGTGTGTAGGCAGGTGAGGGGAGTTTTCTGGATGTGGTCGCATCATTTTTGGAGCTCCAAGTCAAAAGTTGTTTCCATTTGAAAATTTCAGAAGGTTTCGGATTTTCGAGTTGGAATTTTGGCTAAGTCTTTTAGTGCGTCCGACCCGTTGTGGAATCGGTCGGACCGACTGAAATCGGTCGGACCGGCGATGTGGGCGGTCAGACCGCCGATCACTTGAAGGTGAGCCTTCTTGGCATTGATGTGTTTTGATAGTGGTTATTGTGTGAACTTCAATACTTTATAGTTGCATATTGCATTGTGGAACTAACGTGGGTCAAGTTGTGAAGAACTTGTTCCCAGAGACGATTTGTTTGTCTATTGCTGTGCAGATGGCTTGCAGGTCAACGACGTCAACGGTGAGGTGGATCGGGACTAAGCTTGGAGAGCTGAGGTCCAGAACGATCATGGATGCCGGGTGAGGTCGTGTGACTCAAGCATGGTGCAGAATGGGCGAGATGGATCGAACGGGAAGTTCGGTGCAGCTGGTTGGATCAGGCGGTGCGGAAGTCGGTGCAAGTCTCTAGGAGGTTAGATGGGATTGGACAGAGAGACTTGGCGACGTGATGAGAGCCGCTGATCAACCTACACGTGGTGAAGCAGGCGATTGCTTCAACAGTTATGTGTGAATGGGTCCCATGTGTGTGTGGGTCCCAAAAGTGAAACCCTAGGCTTCTCCTATAAATAGAAAGGGGGAGATGTAAAACCCCTTGAAGCATTTGGAGCCCTCTTCTTTTTTCTAGGGTTAGGAGAGGAGAGGAGAGGAGAGGTTAGGGTTTGGAGAGATTGTGTGTGCTCCTTGTTGAGCTATTGTCCTCCTTGTTGGAGTGGCTTTGTAAGCATCTTGTGAGATCAATCAATCTTGTGATGCTTGCTTGAGAGATCATTTGTCTCCCTTTGTGTTCTTCTCTCTTTTGGATGATTTTGGTGCTTCCTTGATTCAAGGGTTTATGCTTGGTCTCTTGACCTATTTTGTCTTGCTTTGATGTGTGGGAATACTCCTAGAATCATCTAGATCGTCAACCCCCACAAGCAAGTCTTGAATCAAAGATTTTCGTATTTCTAGGGTTTGTGCACTTCTTTGGTAAAACCTTGAGAGATCGTTTATACGAAGTGGATCTGAAGGATCGTCGCTAGAAATAGCTCTCTAATATCCTTAGGGAGGTGTGCTCGAAATTTGGTCAAGTTTCATTGGTTGAATCAAAAGTTGGATCAAATTTCGTTTTGGATTTGGGCTTGGCATTTCGGTTCTGGACTAAATCGGTCAGATCGATTTTTATACGGCGGTCAGACCGCCCTTGATGTGAGTCGAACCGATTTCCAACGGTCGACCGCCGATTAGTAGCCGGTCCGACATGGCTCGTCAACCGTCGGTCGGCCTTGATCTCTCGGCTCCAATCGGCCTTCGACCGATGCTGAACTGACTAGTGAGATAAAATCTCCACAATTGTGTCGTGTGGTTGAGGGGGTTATCGAATTCAGCATAAGGCTTCCTCTGTGCGCTTACTGATCTTCTTAGCTTTCATAGCTAAAGGAGTAAAGTTCGTGTTGAATTTGATTAAGGCGAGAAATTTGAGAAAGCGCCTATTCACCCCCCTAGTCGCCTTTACGGTCCTACAAGTGGTATCAGAGCCGGTTAGCTCTTCTCATAGATCTTAACCGGTCTTTGGAGCCATGGCGACTGATAGGTATACAATCAGGCCACATGTTTTTGATGGAGTTGATTTTGCTTATTGGAAGGCCCGAATGCAGACCTTCATCGAGGCTCAAGGGCACGCAATTTGGCTTAAGGTGAAAAACCCTTATGTCGTACCAGCCGATGACAATTTGATCACTCCAGATGTGGAGAACAACAGCAGGGCTCGTAATTTTTTTGATCCAAGGCCTTAGTCGATCGGAGTTTGAGCGTGTTGCTCATTTGCGGTCTGCTCATGTGATCTGGCGGACTCTTTGTGATTATCACGAAGGGTCCACTGCGATCAAGGAAGTGAGACAGAACCAGCTGAAGAAAGCATACTCTAAGATCGAGCAAAGGCCTGGTGAATCTTTAGATGAGCTGTGGGGAAGATTTTCCAAGATTCTTCATGATCTCCGCGCTGTTGATCTTATTTTCACTGAGTCTGAAAATGCACGCCAGCTTTTGGGTGCACTTGATGTGAAGGTCTGGGGGATGAAGATCACTGCCATAAATGACAACACTGTCATGAGTGAGCTTACCATGGATAAGCTTTACTCGAGGTTGAAGACGCACGAGATTGACTTTATCTCGCGTCTCCCCACGACAGAGTCGATGGCTTTAGTGGTCGACCAATCTAAGGGTAGATATTCTGATTCTTTTGATGTTAGCTCATCGGTTTTCCTTTATGCGCTGCGTTCTTTGAGCGATGAGCAACTTGAGAGACTACCTGAAGATGATTTAGCCCTCCTATCCACAAAATTCACGAGAGCTTACAACAATGTGAGGAGTAGGAGGAGAGGTGGACCTATCACATGCTTTGAATGTGGTGAGCCGAACCACATTCGCTCCAGGTGCCCCAAGCTGAAGGGCAAGAAGGAGAAGGAGTCACAAAGGCATCCTCACGCGAGGGATGCTAAACCCAAGAAGACAAACTATCGCAAGTTTGTCAGCCGGGTCCTTGAAGCTCTAGAGGATGTGAGCATGAGCGATGTTGACTCGGAGGTGGAGGACGACAAGAGTGACTCCCGTGGTAAGAAGAAGGCTCGTGATTTCACGGGCATGTGTTTCATGGCTAAGAACAGCCACGACAGCGACTCCTCCAACAACGAGGATCCTTTTAGTGATCCCGATGAGGTATGCCCTTCACTTCCTGACATGAAAAGGGCTTTAGTGCTTGCTGAACAAAAACTGCATAAGCAAGCTAAATTGATTAAGAAACATGATACTATGATTGATAATTTGAACCTAGAAGTTGTTAGGCTCAAATCCATTAATCCTGATGATTTCTGTGATTCCTGCTTTAGCTTGCTTAATGAATTGTCAAGCTTAAATAATGCTCATTCCTCTGTTAAAAATCAATTGAAAGATGCTCTTGTTGAACTAGAATCTCTCAAGTCTAGTTCTGTTTGCATGGATGCCATTCCGCTTGATGTGACTGCCTTGGATGCTATTCCTTTAACTTGCTCAAATTGTGCTTTGCTTGAATTAAAATTGGATAGCTCCTTGAAGGAATTGCAAAAATTTGATGCTAGTCACACTTGCTCTCATTGTAAGAATAACAGGATTAAAATGCAAGAGATGACCGAAATGGTTGTTTACTCTAGAGCTGCATCTTGTGAAAATTGTCCTAAGTATACAATTGAGATTGAAGCTTTAAACAAGACTTTTGAAGAGAAAGCTAAAATTGAAAAATCCATGTCTCTTACTGCTTCCAAGAAAGTCATTGATTCTTCCTCTTGTATGTTGCATGCTGAAGTTGAAACTGTTGTTGGTAAGATACAAGAGGCTTTTCGAGTCAAATTTAAGGAGCAGTTGAATAGGATTGGGGAGTCCTATTGTGTGTCTTGTGAGGCCTTCAACGTGGAAGTGGCCCTTCTTAAGAGCAAACATGTTGAGGCAATCAATTCTAAAAAGTGCTCTAATTGTGGAGTTTTAGCAAAAGAGAATGATTACCTCAAAATGACTCTTGAGAAGTTTTCTAGTGGGAAAAAGAAACTCAACTTGATTCTCGACCAATCCAAGGTGAGTGTGAAAAACAGTGGCCTATGTTTTTATTCCCTAGAGCATTCCAAGAATCACCCACCAAAGATTGCTAGAGTTGTGAAAAGTGGTCTGTTTGAGCAAGAACCTCCTAAGACCTCAAAGGTTGCTTTTAAATCTACAGGTTCTGCTCAAACTCTTTCTAGCAAGAAAGGTGTTTCTGTTTCACCAGTACGGACCCTTCAAAAGGTCAAGTACCATTGCACCTTCTGCAAGAGAGAGGGCCACACTGTTGAGTTTTGCTTTCGGAGAGCAAAGATTGAGAGGAAAGAGAGAATGAACACTTTGAGATCCATTAGAGGAGTCTTTTCTCCAGCTGTAGTCTCTAGAGCCAGGCAGCCTATTCATCGTACCTCTTATAGGCCTAGGTTTGTAGAGAACTTTGTTGACTCTTTTGGTGGGTCCAGGCAGCATCTTGGATTAGGATATCGTGAGGAGAGACCACGGGTAGCACCTAGATAGGGGGAGTATCGATCTTTTGGTAGATCGTTTTGGAGAGGTCCAGGTGGTTCTCGTGTGCATTCTTATGATTGTGTGCCTGGTCATTTTTCTGCTGCTTCTACTGTTGTTCCCAAGCATCGTGCTTCTCAGTACTGGACTCCTAGATCTTTTATCTCAAATCCCAGTACTGAGGCATGTATATTTTGAGGGAATTTGCTCTTTTTGCTTTCATTGTATCATAATGCATTTTTCATTTCAAGTGTCTTGCATTGCATAATAACACTTGTGGAGCTTTGATTATTATCCTTGTATAGCTTGATTTCATGCTCTATACCTTGTCATGTCAAGTGATAGTCTGCTAGACTTCTTTTATGGCTCTTCATGTTTTAGCTTAGCTTTCACCTTGCTAGCTTTATATCTGTGAGCAAATTGAATCAAATCATGTCTTGTTGGATCTTGTGACTAGTTTTGCTCTAGTGATCCTCTTATGATTCATGCCATGTTTTATAGGTTAATTTGAGTCTTTAACTTATTTTGAGATGAAAAATGAGCTTTTTAACTTCTTAAGTCAAGCAAATGAAAAATGAGATTTTCTGTGCGAAAAAACTGATCTCACCAATCCTTTCTCATGAGACGGCTTGCCATTGCACTAGGCATGAACTCAGGGGGAGTTTTGGATGACCTAGACCACTCTTTTAAGCTTATTGCTTGAGATGGCCGCGGAAAGGCTTGAGATCTAGCACAGTAAAAAAATCCTTTTAGGAAAATGCTCAAAATGCGAAGTGCTTGAATTTTGCTTCATATTTGAACTCTTAATGCTCAAAATGCCTCAGTTCCAGTTTTGAGTCTCTTTTTACTTATAGACATGGCTTGACTCATTTTTGGTTGCTTTTAGTGAAACTATGATATTGAGCAACTTTTCATGGTATTAATTCTTTAATCTCAGATTACTGCTATTTTGGTTTTAGCTTTGCAGTACATGTTTTGTCATGATTGAATATAGCTTCTACTCTTTATATGGCTTGGTATAATACTTGTACTGTCTACTTGGATAATGGTCATGGCTCCTTTTTATTAAATTTCAAAAATAAAGTAATTTCATCATACTCTTTCTTTTCACATGCATCTTGATGAATTCATTGTCAAAGGGGGAGAATGATTGTGAAAAATGTAGTTTTGGAGCTTTTGATTTCATACATAAGGTTTCATATAAAAGAACTTCATAAAATAAAAAAAATGAACCTTCTGAAAATTTGTGATCATAGTGAGTTGAGTTTCTGGGTTTTATTGCCTTTTTCTGATTTTATTTGCTTTTGAAGAAGACTCACAATGATCAAAGGTCAAATAGTACATTTGTCTTTCATATGAACCTAAGTGAGATTTTTGGCCACTTTCTGGAAATTGAATTCTTTTGTGCTTTCATGGCCTTATCTCACGTGCTTATACTATTCTGAAGCCAGTTTGGTCGTTTCCTAGGCTTTTTCTTGCTTATGGACCAAGTTGTGCCTTTATGCGAAAACGGCGAATTTTTTACTTTTCAATCTGAAAAACCACATTTTCTGGGAAATTGTCAATGTGTTCATCAAGGGGGAGATTGTGGATATCGTGAGGATATGTGCACGATGTCAGAATGATGAGTCAATTGGCAACAGCTTTGTTGGTTTGCAAAATCTCCCGTTTTCGGTTTTGCTTCAATTTGTCGGACCACGAGCGGTCGGCCGGTGGCTCGGCGGTCGACCGCCCGTGGACCAGGTCCGATCGGCTGTGGTGGCCGGTCCGACCGATATATTTAAAAGTGGTTTTTGGAGCTGAGCCAAAAATAGGGTGTGTAGGCAGGTGAGGGGAGTTTCCTGGATGTGGTCGCATCATTTTTGGAGCTCCCAGTCAAAAGTTGTTTCCATTTGAAAATTCCAGAAGGTTTTGGATTTTCGAGTTGGAATTTTGGCTAAGTCTTTTCGGGCGGTCCGACCGCTGTTGTGGAATTGGTCCGACCGACCGAAATCGGTCGGACGGGTGATGGGCGGTCGGACCGCGATCATGAAGGTGAGCCTTCTTGGCATTGATGTGTTTTGATAGTGGTTATTGTGTGAACTTCAATGCTTTATAATTGCATATTGCGTTGTGGAACTAACGTGGGTCAAGTTGTGAAGAACTTGTTCCCGGAGACGATTTGTTTGTCTATTCTTTGCGGTGGCTTGCAGTCAGCGGCGTCAGCGGTGAGGTGGATCGGGACTAAGCTTGGAGAGCGAGGTCGTAGCGATCATGGATGCCGGGTGAGGTCGTGTGACTCAAGCATGGTGCAGAATGGGCGAGATGGATCGAACGGGAAGTTCGGTGCAGCTGGTTGGATCAGGCGGTGCGGAAGTCGGTGCAAGTCTCTAGGAGGTTCCGATGGGATTGGACGGGAGAGACTTGGCGGCGTGATGAGCCGTGATCAACCTACACGTGGTGAAGCGGCGATTGCTTCAACAGTTATGTGTGAGTGGGTCCCATGTGTGTGTGGGTCCCAAAAGTGAAACCCTAGGCTTCTCCTATAAATAGAAAGGAGGGAGATGTAAAACCCCTTGAAGCATTTGGAGCCCTCTTCTTTTTTCTAGGGTTAGGAGAGGAGAGGAGAGGAGAGGTTAGGGTTTGGAGAGATTGTGTGTGCTCCTTGTTGAGCTCTTGTCCTCCTTGTTGGAGTGGCTTTGTAAGCATCTTGTGAGATCAATCAATCTTGTGATGCTTGTTTGAGAGATCATTTGTCTCCCTTTGTGTTCTCTCTTTTGGATGATTTTGGTGCTTCCTTGATTCAAGGGTTTATGCTTGGTCTCTTGACCTATTTTGTCTTGCTTTGATATGTGGGAATACTCCTAGAATCATCTAGATCATCAACCCCCACAAGCAAGTCTTGAATCAAAGATTTTCGTATTTCTAGGGTTTGTGCACTTCTTTGGTAAAACCTTGAGAGATCGTTTATACGAAGTGGATCTGAAGGATCGTCGTTAGAAATAGGTCTCTAATATCGTTAGGGAGGTGTGCTCGAAATTTGGTCAAGTTTCATTGGTTGAATCAAAAGTTGGATCAAATTTCGTTTTGGATTTGGGCTTGGCATTTGGTTCGGACTAAATCGGTCGGACCGATTTTTATCTGGCGGTCGATCGCCGCCTTTCGAACCGCCGGCGATGGCGAGTCGAACCGATTTCAACGGTCCGACCGTCGATTAGTAGCCGGTTCGCTGGCGCTCGTCAACCGTCGGTCCGCTGCTTGATCTCGGCCGATCGCCGCGATGCCTGAACCGCACCGGTGAGATAAAATCTCCACAATTGTGTCGTGTGGTTGAGGGGGTTATCGAATTCAGCACAAGGCTTCCTCTGTGCGCTTACTGATCTTCTTAGCTTTCATAGCTAAAGGAGTAAAGTTCGTGTTGAATTTGATTAAGGCGAGAAATTTGAGAAAGCGCATATTCACCCCCCTAGTCGGCTTTACGGTCCTACAAGCTCGTTCATCGCAAAACTTATTTAAAGTGCTTTGTTTATATTTAGTCTTTTGGAAGTTCTTTGGATTTATCTGTTGTACTTGCTTGTATCGTGTAATTAGGAGTTGGAGTCCAGAAGAAGCAGCGACTCAAGCAGGATCAAGATTCGGATAAAGACGCAAGCCCGGAATTCAATACCCCTGGCAAAGAAGGCACTGAGTAAGATCAAGGCCGCAATAACCTGACCCAGCCGAGTCAATACTTTGATCATTTTGAGTCTACATTTTATGCAAACTATGTTTATTTAAAATATCAAAGTTGCATGCTTTAATTTTGTAAACAATGATATGTTAAGGCTTAAGGTAGTTAAATACCCATTTGCTGATTAATTACTTATTAAGCCATCCTTTGATAATTGAATCCAGTATTCTTTGTCACTCTATTAAATATGTGGTAAATACTAGTCTAGGTTGTACTTAAGCGACATGCTACATGACTAAGGAATCATGTAGCAAGGTAGTTTGAAACGTTACTGTGACGATCGCTTTTGAAACGTTACTGTGACGATCGCTCAACTACATGACTAAGGAATCATGTGGGGTAACGAGTATGATTATCTCTTGTGGGCACAATGTACAATCTCTGCAGAGTCTAAACTGTTTAAACAGCCGCGCCTACGGTCAAAGGCGGACATGGGAACTTAACCAGAGTTAGCTCTATTTCCAAAAAACTTTGTGGGTGGAATGAAAATGTGGTGGGCTCATCTAGCCCTTGTGTTGGATTTTTCCTGGGTAGCCTTACTCAGTGTTGATAATCGGTAGATGTAGCTGTTATAAAAATTAAGCATGAGGTGGAGGTAATCTCTACTGTTATTTAATATTGTACTTATTCTCTTTAATGAAAATACAATTTGTTTAAAATACTAAGTCATAGGACTTTGTAATTATGATAATTGAAAATGTTGCTTTAGCAAATAAAAGAACCTGAGCCATCTTTGTTAAGCTTTGCATGTATACTATTGCATACTGTGTGTTGGCTCGCGAGCACGATGGTTGTGCTCATTCTCGCTCTTTCCTCAAACCCTCAGAAGCAGAAAATATTAGAGATTACGACTACTACGAGGAACCCGGATTTTATAACCCCGAATCCTCTGCGAATACACTGTGCTATTCCCTGGATCAGTAGATAGCACTCACAGATACATCACTGAATCATTTCATACATGGCTTAAAACCATACCATTCATTAATTTAACACATCAGAGTTTACATAGACCGCATCGGGTCAAGTTTTACATAAGGGCCACCAGGCCAAATGATTACATTACAAAAGTAGCAGAAGCGACAACGGAAGCAAAAAGGGTGAGGGCACATCTCTCCACAGGCAAGCAACTAGGGAAACCCGTGTACATCCGATATTACCTGAAAACTCAGATAATATAGGATGCACATAAGTACCAGCGGAGTCAGCTAGACTAGGCGAGACTTGAACAACTAAGGACTAAACTATGCTTCAAGAACTCCTGGGTCTTCAGACATCTGGTTCCTCGTAGTAGTCGAAATCTCCAATATTTCCTGCTTCTGAGGGTTTGGGGGGAAAGCGAGAATGAGCACAACCACCGTGCTCGCGAGCCAACATACAGTATGCAATAGTATACATGCAAGACTTAACAAGGATGGCCTAGGCTCTTTTATTTGCTAAAGCAACATTTTCAATTATCATAAATACAAATCCCTATGACTTAGCATTTTAAACAAATTGCATTTTCATTAAAGAGAATAAGTGCAATATTAAATAACAGTAGAGGTTACCTCCACCTCATGCTTAATTTTTTATAACGGCTACATCCACCGATTATCAACACTAAGTAAGGCTACCCAGGAAAAATCCAAAACAATGGCTAGATGAGCCCACCATATTTTTATTCCACCCACAAAGGTTTTTGGAAATAGAGCTAACTCGGGTTAAGTTCCCATGTCCGCCTTTGACCGTAGGCGCGACTGTTTAAACAGTTTAGACTCTGCAGAGGTTGTACACTGTACCCACAAGAGATAATCATACTCGTTACCCCACATGATTTCTTAGTCATGTAGTTGAGTGATCGTCACAGTAACGTTTCAAACTACCTCACCCCTATGGCCGATTCCATAAGTTGTGCGGGATGCTTACCACAACGACTAGCACAGCTGGCCCCGGCCACAACGACTAGCGCAGCTGGCAACTTCACCATTTTCGGTGTCCCATTCAAGCTAGCATACGTCTTGCGCTTGCACACTTCTAAACACCAGTTGTGGGATGACATTCAGGGTTCTATAATTTTACTAAGCCAAGTTGCACTTTGCAGACTTACGGTTGTACTTGTTTTACACAGGAGGTCATGACAAGATTAAGTCCTTAAGGTTATCTGGGCGGTTCATTCCAATGTTAACCACGTTCCCTGGGCTACATTAGCACCTATCAACATTCCATTCATCATACCATCCGCCTGACGAGAAACAACAAGTTATTAGGGTTTTGAGGAGGGAAACCAATTAACACAACACACCAGTCATTTACATCCAATGACTGCCCAAAACTATTTTCATGATTTAAAGATGATGAGCGGGACATTTATTGTCCCGATACTTAAGCAAGACTAGCATGTCGCTTAAGTACAACATATACTAGTATTTACCATATAATTACTAGGGTGACATGGAATGATGGGTTCAATTTATCAAAGGATGGATAATACTTAATTAATCATCAAATGAGTGTTTAACTACCTTAAGCTTTAACATACATTTGATTACAGAATTAAAGCATGCAACTTTGATATTTTAAATAAATATAATTTGCATAAAATGTAGGCTCAAAATGATCAAAGCATTGACTCGCCTTGGTTAAAGGCAGTAGGGTCCTGGTATTCTTGAGCTTGATCGAAGTTGAGGTCTCCGGCGTCTTCAAACCCTAATCGGACGAAAGTACCGGAAAAATGCACAACAGCAGAGAGAGTAAATAAATACCAAACTCATAATAAATGAACTCCAAATTGAACAAGACCGGTGCCAATAGCAAGGTCTTGATTTTAGAAAATTTTGGAAACTGGTTTCATAATTTTTGGAGTTATAAAGAAAAAGATATAAATTTTTGAAGCTTTTCAATGAAATTTTAATTGAAAACAAAAATCAGAAAACCCATATTTCCTTATGCCAACACGTGGCGTGCACTGTGCTCGGTCCACGGGCACTGTGCTTGTGGACCGAGTCCACTCGCACGGCCGCGGGTCCACAGCATAGTGCACGTGGACTGGGTTCACGCGTCCACAGGCACTGTTGCCATGCCCACCGTCGCCGGGGCGGGTGGGGCCCCTGTCGGTCGTAGTGGCGTCGCGTCGGCGTCGGCGAGGCGCACGACGCCTGCGTTCTTCATGGGAGGAAAAGGGGAGGAGAGGGAGGTGGCGGGCGCCGGCCGCCGGAGAAGGAGCGGCGAGAGCGGCAGGCGGGAGGCGAGAGGCCGGAGTGGTGACCGAGGCGGAGGAGGAAGTAAGCCGACGAGGCTCGGCACTGACGAGGCGGCGCAGGAGGGAGGCGGCGAGGCGGGCCGAGGTGGAGGAGGAAGGGCGCCCGAGGCCGGGCCGAGGCGGCCGGGTCGGGCCGGAGCTGGAGACGAAGGAGGAGGCGGAGGAGGCGACGGCAACGGCTCCAAGGAGACAAAGCGACGGTGCTGGAGGATGTGAAGGGGTGGAGGAGGAGGAAGGAGGAGAGGGGAGGCGGCCCGGCTACTTATAGCCGGTGGAGGAGGAGGGGAAGGGGGAGAGAGCAGGAGGCGCACACGCGGTCCCGAGGCTACTGCGAGAGGGATTAGCGGGGCGGCGGTGATCTGATCAGGCGGGAGGAAGCGTACTGCACCGAGCGGAGGAGGTGACAGGAGCGGACAACGAGAGGAGGATTAGGGAGGAGGCGGTGGACGGACTGGGAGAGAGAGAGCAGCGAGGCGGCGGAGGCGTGCGTCTTGTGAGCGTGGGGACGGGTCTTCGACCGTCGGAGGTAGAAGGGGAGAGCAAGCGTTGGGATTGGGGGAGAGGGGGCGGTGGCACGCAAACCAAAGGTAAGAACGAGATCTCTGAGATTTCTTTAGAATTTTTTTTTGTAAACTTTTAATTTTTGAAACTCTTGTGAAAATAGGATGTTACAATACATGATCAGACCCAAAAAAAGAAGTGATGAAAAAAAAAACCTTCTCTGCTGTCGCAATTGGTTCCTTTGTTCAGTAGTGCTTTTAGGGTCATAACAACCCAGCAAAAACTCCCAAACTTCTCCCTTGATGGTTGGGTGGACACCCTGTTTACACAACCAAAATAAAGATAACTTAATATGAGCGGTCACAAGTCACAGCACAGTAGCAGTAAAGGCCAAGGGATACTAACAGATGCCCCCCAAAAAATAATCATGGTTATTGAGGAGAAAAACTGGAGAGAGTGAAAAAGGAAGATGAGCATGATGAGAAAAACTTCATTTTGAGTGAATTATTCTCGACCACATGTAGTTATGAACAGCTTTAACAAGCATCAGCTGTTCACGGAGTCCTGAATGAGGGTCTTACTGTGCAAGTTACACAAAATACATGACATTTCTCTTAGTGTGAGATACACATCGTTGAACTAGGCTGTTGGTCATGAATGTGGAGAAAAAATATAGCTCACCCCGCGTTGTACTCTTTTGAGCATTCCAGCTATGTCCAGGCAACCTTCCTCAGTGAGGAGCAACTTCCATCTCTTCGGGCTTAACGTGAGGCCAGGCTGCCACAAGGGACAGAAAACCACAGTTAACGAGTCAATGCATTTGCACATGACAGTCACTAATCTCTCTTAACTAATCAGCATTCCTCGATGCCTCCGCTCAGCAATTCGATCTGAGATTAAGGAAATGATATGTTTGAATTTAAAAAACACCAACTTTTGAGTCTTGAGATTTCTCATATGCATCCATAATCCATAGATTGAGCTTCAGACTTCTGTTCTGCTTATTAGTTATTATTACTCCTACTCGTTTACACTCACTTGCGCCTTAAATCTGAGTACTCCCGTCATCCACTAGATTGGTTCGTCGTTTTGAATCTATTTCGTCGTTTCAGTTCGTTCAGTACCAGTAACAGTCGATTATTAGATCCCATCTCTGAGGCATAGCGAAACAGCGCAAGATCGGCGCTATCGAAATGGGAATGGGAGAGCAGGGGAATGCAGAATTAGATTTGAGGATTAGAGGAATTACCCGGGGCTTGAAGCGCGTCTTGGGGGCGTCGTCGCGGCACTCGGGGCGGATGGGATAGACGGTGTCCGGATCGATCAGCATCTCCGGATCGTTGTAGCAGCACGCCATGAACATCATCTTGTTCATTTTGATTGCCCAAATCGAACCACCGCCAAGAAGAAGCAATAAATCAAAGAGCACCAACTATATGTATAGCTCGTGTAGGATCGCAGCAAGGAACGAATCAGGAAATGATCCCCCTCTCCTCCTTTCTTTCTTGATTTGATGTGTGTTCTCTGATAACCTGGTGAAATCGAGCGAGACAGCGAGAGAGAGAGGAGAGAGGAGAGAGGAGAGGGTGGAAGGTGGTGTAACGGCTAAATTTGGTTGGGGCAGGAGCACAGAAGAGGAGAGAGAGAAGCGGGAGAGAGAGAGAGAAGCACAGCTGCTTACTTCTATCAGGACGTGTCGTGAGCTTTGTACGGATACTGTCGGACCCACTCCTTCTATCTGTGCTCCTATCGAATTGAATTGTTCCGCTCTAATCCCATTCTATGTGCTAGATTCTTTATTTCACTGCTATATTATAGAGGTGTTAGATTTTAATATATCATCCAAGGTTTAGTACCGGTGTTAACTTTTAGATAAACCCACAATCAAATAAAAATACTGACGTTCCCGAACAACTGCACTTCCTTCGCGCGAATTCCCCTACCCCTCTCGGTTTCTCCACGCTGTCCCCAACCCAAACCAAATCCGATGTCCAAATACCCAATCCGCCGCCTCCCATCCTTCGTCTCCTCCTCGAAGCTTGTGCTCCCTCCACGACCTGCCTCTCCCTCTCGCAGATCTGGCTCCTCTCATACTCCCAGATCTAGCACACAAGCGTTGCCAAATATGCTCCACCAAGTGAGCCTTGATACGTCGATGTGCTACACGATTTCGAATATTGTCACCTGTTAATACAAGCATACATGATATCAGCAAGTGTTCGCCTTTCCCACTGACGTGTTGGATTACATATAATGGCAAAACGAGCTTGCAAAACACCAAATGCACATTCAACATCTTTTCTTGCTGATTCTTGGTGTTGTGCAAATAACTTGTGCTTGTCACTTTGAGGCAAGGGTACTGTTTTCACGAATGTTGCCCACTCTGAATAAACACCGTCTGCTAGGTAGTACCCCAATTTGTACTCATTGCCATTCACCATAAATTCAACATCTTGAGCTCTTCCTTGCAATATTTTTGTGAACAAAGTTGATTGGTTTAAGATATGTATATCATTGTTTGATCCAGCCACACCGAAAAATACATATCATATCTAAAGGTCATGCGAGGCAACAACTTCGAGCATGACCGTGGCTACTCCCTGATCACCGCGGGTAAACTATCCTTTCCATGCAACATGACAATTTTTTCATTCCCAATGCATGCAGTCAAGACTTCCCAACATGCCAGGGAAGCCACGAGCCTCCCCCATTTGAAGTAGCTGTTGGATGTCTTCATTATTGGGTCTTCTTAGGTATTTTTGACTGAAATTCTCCATCGCACTTCTATAGAATTTTGTCAAGCACTCAATGATTGTGCTTGACGTCATTCTCAAGTTTTCATCCCACAAATCAGCAAAGGTTCCATATGCCAGCATTCGAATAGCAGCAGTGCACTTGCGCAAGGGTGAAAAGACAACCTTGCCAAATGCATCACTCCTTTGTCCGAGAAGTAGTCAGCCATCAATCGGTTTTTAGCTGCTTCACGATCTCTTTCAATGTGCATTCGAGAAAAACTTCTGTGCTGATTGGACGTACCTCCTTGTTGCACTTCAATTTAAGCTCGAATATGTGCTTCAATTTGAGCCTCAACTTGATCATTGATGAAATCCAAAAAGAATTCGTTGATGCTCAAAAAGTTGGACTCATTGGGAAGGTTAGAATTGGAATTTGAGTCTGTGGACATCTTTTCCCATGACAAGTTGGGATTTTTTTAATAATAATAATTTTATTCTGAAATGGACCTAGTCGCTCAACCATTAGGCGACTGGTCCAAGTTGTCAAACCGTCGAGCGACATATGGCCTTGTCACTCAACGGTAGAGCGATTGTCGCTTGGGCTACTTGTCGCTTAAGCGTTGAGCAACTTACCCCCTAGTCGCTCAGCGGTTGAGCGACTAGGTGCTATATCACGCGGGCGTGTACATAGCCAGCGTCATTCCCATCTTTTCTTCGGGCAGAACCAAGAGGAAAAGAGAGGAAGGGAAAAAGGAGAAGAGAGAGGAAGACAGGAAGGGAAAAAGAAGAGAGAGAGAGAGAGAGAGAGAGAGAGAGAGAGAAGAGAGGGAAAGAGGAGGATAGGGAGGGAAAGAGAGGAGGAGAGATCCATGTATCTACGACAGTGAGTCTTCTGGACTTCTTTGTAGATTTGTTTTCAAAACCATGGTAGGCTATCAAATAGTGTTATCGTAAATAGGTTACCATATAGTGTAGTCGTAAATAGGTTAGCATACAGTGTAGTCATAAATAGTGTATGTAAGCAAATAGTATAGTCGTAAATAGGTTAGCATATAGTGTAGTCGTAAATAGTGTATGTTAGCAAACAATATAGTCGTAAATAGGTTAGCGAATAGGTTAGCATCTAGTGTAGTAGTAAATAGTGTATGTTAGCAAATAGTGTAGTCGTAAATAGGTTAACGAATATGTTAGCATATAGTGTAGTCGTAAATAGTCTATGTTAGCAAAAATTGTAGGTTAGCAATTAAAATAACGGTGGGTTAGCAACTAAAATCATTATATGTGTAGTGACATTTTGTTGATAAGTGAAAATAGTGTAGTCGTAGGTTAGCAACTAAAACCACTGTAGGTTAGCAAATAAAACCATGGTAGCACCGCTGAGCTGCGACGCGTAAAGAACCTCGACGGGTGCACGATGAGGTGCTCCCCTAACCTCCCCTAGGTCTTCCGCGAAGAATACGTCTATGTCCTACGGGGGCTCCTCATGCAGGGAGAGCTCAACTCCTGGCTGGGGGGCGAAACCTGCAGGATAAATTTTGTTTATTCGTGCAATATATCGATGCGAAATGAACCTGAAGAGACGAAACGTACCTTCGGTGTGGGCCATGGCGCGCGTCAAAGTGTCGTACCTGTCGTACCCACCTTGCTCGAACAGGTCAGGGAAGAACGAATACTGCCCTGACGCTGTCGGGTAGGGGTCCAGAAACAACGGCGGTGGGTAGCCACGTGCCAACCCTGACCCTTCGGCCTGGCCCGGCGACGGCGGGGGTGGGTAGCCATGTGCCCAGCCTGACGCTCTAGCTTGGTCAGGCGCTGGCGGGGCACGTGCACGTGCCCCTTCGGAGCCTCCTAGCTGGGCTGCAAGACGTGGCGGCCTTGGTGTGCGCGTCAACGTGGCCACCTCCGGGACCATCATACACGACGTCAGGGTCACGACACGCCTTGCCGCACAGTAGACTCGACAGGCTATCTGCACCAGCTCGTCACGCGTCACCTCCGCACCGTGGACGATCCTGTCAAGGATCGACCAAGAGTCCCTCGCAATCCCGGCGGTGATGTCTGTCTACAAGGAGTACATAAAAGTGTCAAACTTGTAATTATGGTAACCGTACTTAGACATTTGGAAACACGAGAGTACGTACCGCGAGGTGCACGTTCTGCGCGAAGTGTACAGGGTACGCGTCGGTCCGTTGAAAGTATCTAGGCCCCTAAAAATGTGTTTTGGTAATTAATGACATTATGTGAATATGAGACTAATATGTTTGTTGAAGTGATTACAAGGCATAGTCCTATATGACAAAGTCAAAACAAGGAGCTGCATGTCAAAGAATGTCAAGAAGATGGAGTTTGTCTCAAGGGTAAGGTACAAATAGACTAGGACCCCTTTTGAATTTTACCGGTCTTTGGAGTATGGAGGAAGACCGAATTTTAGGATAATATCGTACTATTAAGGGGGAGCTTGTCTAGTAGCTTGAAAGCACTTCATTATGCCTTTGGATCAACTTAGGATCATGCATTCTCTTTTGGTCTGGTTTCAAAACCAAAATCTTTTTCTCAGTACACAATCGGAAGTTCTAGCGTTGTCACTGCGGAACTTCCGCTATGCGGATCTTCGAAAAAATTACGGTTCGTTTTTTCCAGAGAGCACCCTTTTTAGGGACTTAGCCGATTTCTCGAAGTGCAGAAGTTCCGCCATGATACGAGCGGAAGTTCCGATTATCGGTTGCTCCGAAATTCTTGCGGATCGTTTTTTCCAGAGAGCACCCTTTTTAGGGACTTAGCCATTTTCGCAAGTGCGGTAGTTCCGCCATGGAATGAGCGGATCTTCCGATTATCGGAAGAACCGAACTTTAGTTGGCGGAAGTTCCGCACATAAATCCAACGGCTATAATCAGAGCATTTAATGCCACTGTAATGACCGCATTCTGATTGCACTCGATAGAAGAGCGGAAGTTCCGCACATTACACGGCGGAAGTTCCGATTTCCCTGATTGTTTCTGAATTATTTGTGTAACGGTCATATTTGGTTGTGGGAGGTATAAATGCACCCCCACCAGCTCAAGGTGAGGTTGTTGAGCATTCATTCAATACATTTGAGCTTTGAGCACTCCTTTCACTCTTCATTTACTCTCTTTTCACATATTTGTGAGGTTGTGAGCAAAACCAAGAGCATTGCATTTTAGTTGATCCTTTGGCTCTTGAATTGCCGTCAAGCGAAGGTCAAGGTCTATTCTCTTGGTGCTTGTCGGCACCTAGATGACTTGGCGGAGGTTGCGCTGTGATCTCTTCAAGAAGTTTGTGAAGAGACCCGACGCCGGTTGTGATTGGTCGGTGTTCACCAACTCCGGAGAGGAGGAAGTTACGAGGGAAGGCTTAATTTGTGGAGCCGGCTTGATCGAGTCAAGCTTCCTCAACGTGGACTAGTGAAGATCGACAAATCTTCGATACCACGGGAAAACCTCTTTGTCCCTGTGCGGTTATTTCTTGTCTTTACTTATTGCATTTAATTTTGTAACTTATTGCTTGTTATAGATAGCTTTGCTTAGTGTATCTTGCTAAATTGGGTAATTTGATCTAGAATTTTTAGAAACCTCCTATTCACCCCCCTGTAGTCGGTTATCCTTGATCCTACAAGTGGTATCAGAGCTTGGTCTCTCTAATTTTAGACTTAACCGTCTAGGAGAGAAAGGATGGCTAGTGAGGGTATGTCAATAGGCAAGGCTCATCTATTTGATGGATCAAATTATGCTTATTGGAAAATTAGAATGTCAATTTATTTAAAGGCCATGAGCCCAAGCATATAGAGAATTGTGAGTGAAGGTTTTGTCATGGCACTTGATCCCACACACCCCACGGATCAAGACGAATGGAACTCTCACCTCAATGCTCAAGCGATGAACGCTCTCTTTGGAGCTTTAAACGCGGATGAGTTCATTCGAGTGAGCAACCTTAAAACCGCTCATGAGATATGGACTACGCTCTCTGAAATTCATGAGGGCACATCCACGGTTAAAGAAGCCAAATTGCATAGGCTTAGGATCAAATATGAGACATTTACAATGTTGCCTCAAGAAAGCATCACCGAGATGTATTTTAGACTTAACAACATTGTAAATGAGCTCAAGGGTCTTGGTACTAATTTGCTTGACATTGATGTTGTGCGCAAGATGCTTAGGGCTCTTCCCGACAAGTACGAAATGTTGGTGACATTGTTTCTCAACTCTCCCGAGTTGCCGAGAATGACACCAACTGGGATTTTGGGAAATCTCATCACAAATGAGCTTTACAAGAAAGACAAAGAAGAGCTCATGGAGTCAACTTCTTCAAGGAAGAAAGTTACAGTTTTTAAGGCAAAAGCGGAATCAAGTGATGAAGAAGAAGAAGATGAAGATTCCGAAGAGGAATTTGCTCTCCTTGTGAGGAGAATGAAGAAGTTCATGAGGAGACGTCCTCATCGAAGCTTCAATTTCTATAAGATTGCAAAAGGGCAATCATCAAATGAGAAGAAGTGTTATAGCAACATTCGTTGCTATGAGTGTGATGAGAAGAGACACATTGCCTCTCATTGCCCAACCAAGAAGGACGACAAGGGCAAGTCATCAAAGAAGAAAGAATTCAATGGTAAGAAGAAGCTCCACAAGGATGGTAAGAATGAAGCCCATATCGGAGAATGGGACTCCGACAAGGAGTATTCGGATTCCGACTCCGACTCCGATGTTGAGGGGTCCTCCAAGAAGAGAGGACTTGTCGGTATCGCTATCAAGGAGGCTCCATCGCTATTTTCCACTCCTACTTACCTTATGGCAAAAGGAGAAAATGTAAAATCTCTTGATAATGAAGAACCCTCCTATGATGAGCTCATGGATATACTTGAAGAATTAAATGAATATCTTGGAAAGGAAAAAGCTAAATTTAGAGTCTTAAAGAAAGAACACATGTCCTTAAAGATCTCTTATGATGAACTAAAAGAAGCTCATGATTTGTTTATCCAAGATAAGTCTTACACTAGCATTGGAATTACTTGTGATATTCAAGAAAGAATGCCTAGTGTAAATGTTGCTAGAACTAGCATATCTACTTGCGATGATTTGCTTGCTATGCCATGTAGCCCAAGTGTTGATTCCAAAATTGAAAATGATAAATCTTGTGATAAGCTATTTGAAGAGAATAATGAGCTAAAGGAGCAAGTTACCAAGCTAAGTAAGAGCTTGGAAAGATGTTTCAAGGGCAAATCTACCCTTGATAAGCTTTTGAGTGAGCAAAGGTGCTCATTCAACAAAGAAGGACTTGGGTATGTGTCCAAGAAAGGTAAGAAACCAGTAAACAAGCCCGTAAGGTTTGTTAATCAAAATGGTAAGTATTGCCATAAATGCCGGGAAATAGGACATGTACAACAAAATTGTCCTATTGGTAAGGTTTCATCGATTGGCTTGTTTGACTCATGCTATATGCTCAAAAAGGGCAAAGATGGAAAAGTAATTGCTAGATTTGTTGGCACCTCAATTTTAGGTGTTAAGAAGAATGCTATTTGGGTGCCCAAATCATTGATAACTAACCTCCAAGGACCCAAACAAATATGGGTACCTAAAAGAACTTGATTCCTTTTGTAGGTGAACTACAAGACCGGTGGAAGGCATTGGGTGCTCGATAGTGGTTGCACTCAACACATGGGAGCAGAAAAATGTTCACCTCATTTGAGAATGGGAGCGGAAATGAAAAGATCACATTTGGTGACAATAGCAAAGGAAAGGTAATTGGTTTAGGTAAAATTGATATCTCAAATGACCTTTCCATTTCAAATGTGTCTTTGGTGGAAACATTAAATTTTAATTTGCTATCCGTTGCTCAATTATGTGATCTTGGATTAACTTGCTCATTCTCTAAAAGGGAAGTTACCATTTTTAAGGAAAAAGAAAATAAAATAATTTTTAAAGGTTTTAGATTTGGCAATCTTTATTTGGTTGATATCTTGTTTGAAAACTTGTTTGATTGCAAAAACTTCAATGGGTTGGTTATGGCATAGAAGATTAGGTCATGTGGGAATTATTCAACTCAAAAAGCTTTTCAAACATGACTTAGTGGTTGGCCTGAAGGATGTGAAGTTTGAGAAAAATAGACTATGTAGCGCTTGCCAAGCCGGGAAACAAGTTGCTAACTCTCATCCTTCCAAAAGTATCATGTCAACCTCTAGGCCATTGGAGCTCTTACATATGGATTTGTTCGGGCCAACAACCTATAAGAGCATTGGGGGCAATAGCTATTGTTTAGTCGTTGTAGATGATTATTCTAGATATACATGGGTATTCTTCTTATATGACAAAGGTGAAGCCTCCAAGAATTTTAAAAGTTTTGCAAAAAGGGCTCAAAATGAATTTGATTTCAAAATAAAGAAAATCCGTAGTGATAATGGTTCCGAGTTCAAAAACACTAATATTGAAGATTATTGTGATGAACTTAGAATAAAGCATGAGCTTTCCACTACCTACACTCCTGAGCAAAATGGAGTTGTAGAGAGGAAAAATCGTACATTAATAGAAATGGCTAGGACAATGCTTGATGAGTATAATACTTCTGATCGCTTTTGGGCGGAAGCCATTAATACCGCTTGTCATGTCATAAACCGTCTTTATTTGCATAGGCTTTTGAAAAAGACTTCCTATGAATTCCTTATTGGAAGAAAACCGAACATCTCTTACTTTAGAGTATTTGGTTGCAAATGCTATATCTTAAGAAAAGGTGTTCGACTTTCTAAATTTGCAAGTCGTTGTGATGTTGGTTTTCTACTAGGTTATTCTTCAAATAGTAAAGCATATCGTGTCTTTAACAAAACTAGTGGTATTGTTGAAGAAAGACACGATGTACAATTTGATGAAACTAACGGTTCTCAAGAAGAGCAAGAAGATTTTGATGATGTAGGTAATGGAGCTCTTATGGAAGCAATGAAGAACATGCAAATTGGAGACATTAAGCCTAACGAAGATCAAAATGAACCATCATCGTCCATGAAAGTCGAGCCGCCTACCTCTTCCGTGACAAATGAAGTTAATGATAATGAAGAAGATGTCAAGGAAGATGATCAATCATTGAATCTACCTCCAAGAATCCACAACGTTATAGCTAAAGACCATCCAATAGACCAAATATTGGGTGAAGTGAGTAAAGGTGTCCAAACTCGCTCTCGTATTGCTTCTTTTTGTGAACATTACTCTTTTGTTTCCTCTCTTGAACCAAAAGCATAGATGAAGCACTAGAAGATCCAGATTGGGTGAATGCTATGCATGAAGAGCTAAATAACTTCACTCGAAATGATATTTGGACAATGGTAGAAAGACCTAAGGAGCATAATGTTATTGGCACAAAATGGGTCTTTCGAAATAAACAAGATGAAAATGGAGTTGTGGTAAGAAATAAGGCAAGGTTAGTTGCTCAAGGATATACTCAAGTCGAGGGTTTAGATTATGATGAAACATTTGCACCCGTAGCAAGACTTGAGTCTATTCGTATTTTACTTGCTTTTGCATCATGCTTTGATATTAAATTATTTCAAATGGATGTTAAAAATACTTTCTTAAATGGCAAAATATCTGAACTTGTTTTTGTTGAACAACCTCCGGGTTTAGAAGATCCCAAAAATCCTAATCATGTGTATAAACTCTCAAAGGCGCTATATGGTTTAAAGCAAGCTCCTAGAGCATGGTATGAGCGCCTTCGAGATTTTCTACTCTCTAAGGGATTCAAAATCAGAAATGTTGACACAACTTTGTTTACTAAAATTATTAATGGTGATTTCTTTGTTTGTCAAATTTATGTTGATGATATAATTTTTGGTTCCACTAATCAAGATTTTTGTAAAGAATTTGGTGATATGATGTCTAGGGAGTTTGAGATGTCAATGAAAGGAGAACTTAGTTTCTTCCTTGGACTTCAAATCAAACAACTCAATGATGGGATCTTCATAAGTCAATCCAAGTATGTGAAGGATTTACTCAAAAGATTTAGCATGGATGACGCAAAGCCTATCAAGACTCCCATGGCTACAAATAGCCATCTTGATCTAAATGAAGGAGGTAAATCTATTGATTTAAAGCTTTATAGGTCTATGATTTGTAGTTTGCTTTATCTTACCGCATCTAGTCCCGATATTATGTTTAGCGTTTGCATGTGTGCACGTTTTCAATCGGCACCAAAAGAATGTCATTTAATGGCTGTTAAAAGAATATTAAGATATTTAAAGCATTCCTCAAGCATTGGCCTTTGGTATCCGAAAGGTGCTAAATTTGATTTGATTGGATATTCGGATTCGGATTATGCGGGTTGTAAAGTGAATAGAAAGAGCACTTCAGGGAGTTGTCAATTCTTAGGTAGATCCTTAGTGTCATGGTCTTCTAAGAAACAAAACTCTGTTGCCCTTTCCACCGCCGAAGCCGAATATGTATCCGCAGGTAGTTGTTGCGCACAATTGATTTGGATGAGGCAAACATTGATGGACTATGGAATAACGTTTGATAAAATGCCTCTTTTGTGTGATAATGATAGTGCAGTAAAAATAGCCAACAACCCTATCCAACATTCAAGAACCAAGCATATAGATATCCGCCATCATTTCCTTAGAGATCATGTATGCAAGGGAGATATTGAAATTTGCCACATTTGCACTGAAAATCAATTAGCGGATATTTTTATCAAACCTTTAGATGAAGGTCATTTTTGCCTTTTGAGGAATGAGTTAAATGTCATTGACTATTCAAATATCGCTTGAACTCTTGTCACATGCACCTTGGGTCTTAGTTGCATTTTTGTCATTTTTAAGATGTCTTTTCTCAAATTTTTGCTCCAAAAGTGATATATTCGTAAAAATTACTTTCTTAAATAGACATTAGTCTTTTCATTGCATAATAATCCTGAATGATACTTGGTTGAGTGCAAAACTAAGGATTATTTGCAAAATCTTCAAATTCAGCTCTCTCTTCCTGAAGTGTCAGGATAATCGGAACTACCAGCCTTCCAGGCGCGGAACTTCCTATTTCCGGAACTTCCGCTGTTGAATTGCGGAACTTCCGTTTTTCAGCTCTCTCTTCCTGAAGTGTCAAGATAATCGGAGCTACCGGCTTTCCAGGCGCGGAACTTCCGATTTCCAGAACTTCCGCTGTTGAATTGCGGAAGTTCCGTTTTTTTGGCAGTTGAGAGGCTTTAACTTCCCTGCGGTTCCTCCGTTTCTCATTCTCTCTCCAGCCGCCGCACCTCTCTCCCGTGCGCTCCTCTTCTCTCCCAAAGCTCCACCGAAAACATTGATTTTTCTTCGGCTTTTACTCAATCCCATCCGATCATTTGCATCTCCAGGGTTCATTCACTTCTTTCCTCAAAGTATAATCAATCCCCTTCGGATTTCTTCCTTTCATGAACCCTAGCTTTGAATATTTGGGGAAATGCAAATGTAGATGAAATCTGTGGAAACTTCTTGGGCAAATAGGTTTATTCAGTATTGTATGATGTATATGCATCGTTTTCATGGACTCAATCCATCAAAGATACTGAAAATCCAAAAATCTTGTTGCTCTAGAATCGGCCCAGGATAATCGGAACTTCCGCCGTTGAAAAACGCCGGAACTACCGCTGGCGGTAGTTCCGGCGTTCAAAATTACGGAACTTCCGATTGTCCTGACAAAAACAGAACTTTCATCTCTTTCTTTTGAATCTATCCTTGACACTTCTTTCATTCTTGTTTTTGAAGATGCCTAAGACAAAAGATACTATCAAGAAGCTCTATACAGATGCCGGCCAATCATCTTCGAAAACTCCTCCCTTAGGGCAAGAAGAAGAAATGAAAGCTATTAAAGACCAAAGGGAATCCTCTGAGAATTCAGATACTGAGGCAAGTGCATCGGGTGAGGGCTCTCAGTCAGAATCTGATGATGAATTGGGAGAGCCTGAAGAACTTCAGATTGATCTTAAGTCACTGACAGCTGATGATTACACTCTTCTTCGGCTTAAGAATCAGTATACACTTCCTCGCAACTGTGATGATCCTCGCTTTCATACCATCTTTCAGAGGCAAGTGTATGAACTCTTCTATGGGCCCAACAAGCCCTTTGCCGACCATAAGTGCATAAATTGGTCATATCTTAACGGGCTGGACAAGTATGAGGGCACATATAGACTCTTTCAGCGAGCGGGGATCCATAACTTTGTGGCACTCAAATGCAATTATAGTGATGAAATCATTCGTCAATTTTATGCCACAAAGTGCACATTCCTCAAATTTCTCGAGCTTACGGATGGTGGGACAATCAAATACTCCGCTCAAAACGTGCTTTTGAGAATGCATTGGATATCGAGTCAAGCAGATTTGAGCAGATTTATGATAGACCGGTTCTTCCTCTTTCTTCTTGGACTAAATTTTATGACACTACTCAAAGGTTTATCCCTGGTAAGATAACCGGTCTTCTCCCTATTCCCAGCTTGGTGAATCGGATAATTAATCATATTATATTATCAAAAAGCGGGAATTATGATGCAATAAGGGGCCATGTATGGAACATTTTGGACTGCATCATGCATGGGAGAAAATTTGATGTAGTTGATGTCATTATAAGGGAGATAGCAGCCACCAAGAATGATCGGGTCAAGAGGATAAATTTTGCTCCATATATTATGGCCCTGATTATTCGTCAAACTGATTATAATGGAGCTACACCTTCACACCACAAGTTCTATAAGCCAAGAGAGGGTCCTCCAATACCTGCGAACTTTCAGCCACCTCCAGCTCAAGAACCTGAAGCTGATCCTGCTCCTACTGCTGCCCCTCCACAAGGCCAAGCCTCCCTGGATCAAATTTATGCCACTTTGTTGGAGATGAAGGCATCTCAGGAGGCCTTCCAAGCAGCGACCTCTTCCCGTCTGGATGCTTCCTCCGCCAGACTAGATGCTTTTGAGGCTGCCACCACCTCAAGACTTGACGCCAACACCGCCAGACTCGACGCTCTCTCAGCAAGATTTGCAGAACAGTTTCCTCCTCCAGTCCGGTTTGGACGACGTCGCCTCTGCTCTCCTCCTAGTGATCCTCCTAGTGCTCCTCCAAGTGATCCTCCACAAGACCCTCCTGCGGAGTGAAGCTCTTTTTGGCCTCTTGATGACAAAGGGGGAGAGGAGTGAGTGAGTCAGTGTGAGAGTTTAAATGTTTAAAAGGGGAACTTATCTCTGAATGATCTTATCTATTGTATATTAGAACTGTCGTTTTGACTATGGTCTGTAATCACTTTGTTTGACAATATTTTGCCTGTGATGATATATCTTGTTATCTTATATTTTTGTTGTACTTGAATCTTTGATTGATGATGAATGATCATGATATGTGAATGCTTTATCTCTATTTATTGTCATTTGCTCTTTTCAAGTATCAACAATCTACAGAAACTCCGCCAAATTTTTCTAAAAATCCAAAACATGTGCTTTACATTATCTCTACTCAATATGCACATGTTAAGGGGGAGTTTCTGTTTCAAACTAAATATCTCTCACATCTTTATTGTGTTGTCATCAATTACCAAAAATGGGGAGATTGAAAGCATCTAGGCCCCTAAAAATGTGTTTTGGTAATTAATGACATTATGTGAATATGGGACTAATATGTTTGTTGAAGTGATTACAAGGCATAGTCCTAGATGACAAAGTCAAAACAAGGAGCTGCATGTCAAAGAATGTCAAGAAGATGGAGTTTGTCACAAGGGCAAGGTACAAATAGACTAGGACCCCTTTTGGATTTTACCGGTCTTTGGAGTATGGAGGAAGACCGGATTTTAGGATAAATATAGTACTATTAATGGGGAGCTTGTCTAGTAGCTTGAAAGCACTTCATTATGCCTTTGGATCAACTTAGGATCATGCATGCTCTTTTGGTCTGGTTTCAAAACCAAAATCTTTTTCTCAGTACACAATCGGAAGTTCCGGCTTTGTCACTGCGGAACTTCCGCTATGCGGATCTTCCGAAAAAATTGCGGTTCGTTTTTTCCAGAGAGCACCCTTTTTAGGGACTTAGCCGATTTCTCGAAGTGCAGAAGTTCCGATTATCGGCTGCTCCGAAATTCTTGCGGATCGTTTTTTCCAGAGAGCACCCTTTTTAGGGACTTAGCTATTTTCGCAAGTGCGGTAGTTCCGCCATGGAATGAGCGGATCTTCCAATTATCGGAAGAACCGAACTTTAGTTGGCGGAAGTTCCGCATATAAATCCAACGGCTATAATCAGAGCATTTAATGCCACTGTAATGACCGTTACAGTGCACTCGATAGAAGAGCGGAAGTTCCGCACATTACACGGTGGAAGTTCCGATTTCCCTGATTGTTTCTGAATTATTTGTGTAACGGTCATATTTGGTTGTGGGAGGTATAAATGCACGCCCACCAGCTCAAGGTGAGGTTGTTGAGCATTCATTCAATACATTTGAGCTTTGAGCACTCCTCTCACTCCTCATTTACTCTCTTTTCACATATTTGTGAGGTTGTGAGCAAAACCAAGAGCATTGCATTTTAGTTGATCCTTTGACTCTTGAATTGCCGTCAAGCGAAGGTCAAGGTCTATTCTCTTGGTGCTTGTCGGCACCTAGACGACTTGGCGGAGGTTGCGCGGTGATCTCTTCAAGAAGTTTGTGAAGAGACCCGACGCCGATTGTGATTGGTCGGTGTTCACCAACTCCGGAGAGGAGGAAGAACAACTAAGTGATTACGAGGGAAGGCTTAATTTGTGGAGCCGGCTTGATCGAGTCAAGCTTCCTCAACGTGGACTAGTGAAGATCGACAAATCTTCGATACCACGGGAAAAACCTCTTTGTCCCTGTGCTGTTATTTTTTGTCTTTACTTATTGCATTTAATTTTGTAACTTATAGCTTGTTATAGATAGCTTTGCTTAGTGTATCTTGCTAAATTGGGTAATTTGATCTAGAATTTTTAGAAACCTCCTATTCACCCCCCCTCTAGTCGGTTATCCTTGATCCTACATCCGTGCTGGTACGTGAGCGGGGGGGGGGGGTCAACGACATGCACTAGCTTGGTGCGTGTCTTCCGAGTGTACCATTGTAGGTACTCGTCGTACGTGCTAGGGTTGTACGGGGTGCCCTCCTACACGTAGTCCTCGAGGGCGTCCGCCCACTCCGCTAGCCACGGCTCCATCTTCACCGCCTAGCCCATCCTGCTTCCACCCCTCCTACTCTGCCTGCGAAACGTACCACTGCAATTAGAAGCCATCGTAACAGAACTGAAAAAATATAGGAACATGTGTTGTGTGTAACTCACACGTGGACCGAGTCAGGCACCCGATGCCGGACGGGGACTGGAACAACCTGGCGGAGGCCGAACTGGCGCATCATCCTGTGCACCGCGTAGTCCTCAACGCAACACGTCGAATACGAGCTTCTTCCACGTTATCCAAGACACTGGTCGCCCAAAGCCAATGAGGAGGACAACCCGGTGAGCGCGGTCCTCCGCTTTCTTTGGCGATACGGCTCAGCCGCACGTCATCAGCAGTGAGATGATTGAGCTGCTCGACGAAGTGATCGTACGGACGTGTGACCAGCACATGTGCAAAATGTGTCTGCAAGCCGGAACAGCAGTTACAAAGGATGACCAGTAAAACGACTAAAGTAAAGATACATGAGAATACGTACTCATCTACGACACCAAAGGGACCCTGCAGTCAGCCGGTCCACCGCGCCCCTGTGGTACATGTCTGCGCGGTACGGACTGCTGTCGACCAGCATGGGCCGTTCGAGGGCGAAGCGCTCGAACGACCACAACTATAGCAGGAGGGGGCAGCCTATGAGAATAGAGGCCGGCCTCGTCCTGCAGCACGCATCGCACATGTCGTGGTACGTCGTGGCAAGTACGGCTGATCCCTAGCTAATCTGCACCTCCTCCCCGTCGGCGATGGCCCTCGCGGACCCCATGAGGCGGGAGTCGACAGAGTCCCCGTTGCTGCTAGTAAATAGTGCCCAGCCGAAAAACCAAGTACGCCTCGAGGTGCCGCGACACCTGGTACTCGGTGGGCTCCTGGACCATCCGCTCGGCCTGTGTGCAAACGAATAATTAGTAAGCCCATCATATAGCAAGGATAGTGCATCGCTAAACAGGGAAATCTATCGTGTCGGGAAGAGATAGTACGCTGATGCGGCCTCGGCCGGAAGAACCCCTCAAACCTGCCCAGTAGGTCGTCGCGCCAGTCGGCAGGCGCGTCCGGCGGGGAGACAGCGCCTCCCGCGATAGGCAGGCTGAGTAGGACCGCGACATCCCGTAGAGTCGGAGCCATCTCCCCGAATGGGAAGTGTAAGGTGTGCGTCTCCGGCCGCCACCGTTTCACCAGAGCTGTCAGCAGCGACCAGTCGAACGGGAACCGTCGTGACTGCTCCGGGCCGGCCTGGACCTCCCCGTCATCCTCGACCGGAGCGTCCTCCTCGTCGGTGGCCTCCACCATCCGCGCGAGAGGTAGAAGGCCGGCAATGCTCAGCCTACAAAGCACGAAGAAGTAAGTACATATCATGTACATATGATAAAAAGAAAGTACCACAGTTTACAAAAAAACCTATCTCTAGCGTGGGTCTAGTCTCCAAGCCCGTCGGGGTGTCCGCATACGGACCACCCCCAACTCGGTCGCCTCGTCCCCGCCCTCAGGATGCGGGACACAACGGCTAGCGCGGTGCTGGGCATCGACAAGTCGGTCCAGTAGGTGAAAGGCCAGTCGGAACCACCAAGGTCATGAGCCATACATCCAAATCAATTTCAAGTTAACAATTACGACACAATTAATGGTTTAATTATTTATAGCGTAGCTACAAAAAAAATGTGAAAATTTTGTTGCATTCTTGCATAAACCGCATAATCCTCAACATATATGGTCATAGCCGCATTTGAGTTTTAAGGTTTTAGGATTTACAGTTTTAAGGTTTAGGGGTTAGGGTTAGGGTTAGAGTACGGGGTTAAGAGGTTAGGGTTAGGGTATTGGGGGTTTTCGCAAATGTGGCGTAAGTCGGAGGTGGGTGCGAGGACGGTCGTGGATCGCGGGATGGACGACTAGGATGTCTCTGCCATAGCCACATGGTTTTCACAAATATGTCCACGAAATGATTTATGTGCCCACGAAATTACAATTATTAACAACTAAATTGGTGCTACTTCTACGACTATACTATTTACAACTATTAACAATATGCGACGTACCCGACACAACTACACATCTAATGATTTTAGTTTCTAACCTACCATGGTTTCAAAAGTAAATCTACAAGGAAGTGCATGAACTCACCATCGTCGATGCGCAGACTTCTCCTCCTCTCTTTCCCCCTCCTCTCCTCTCCTTCTCCTCTCTTTCCCTCCCCCTCTTCTCCTTTTCTTTCTCTGCCTCTCCTGAACCTCATGGCTACGAGCGAGCTAAGAATGAATCCCAGAATGGCGATGGTCGGTGCGCGCGTGGGGTATATAAACCCCTAGTCGCCCAATGGTTGAGCAACTAAGGACTAGCCAGACGTTCAACGGTTCAACAACTAGTAGCTGAAGGAACAGCTGCTCCACCGTCGGGCGACTACTCCATGTGTCGTCTTACCGTTGGGCGACTTGAATCAGTTGTCTAATGGTTGAGCAACTAGAGTCAGATCGTCCAACGATGGAGCGACACAGGATTATTTCTGTAAAATAAAAAAAATAGAGATATAATTACTGTATTTCAGAATAAAAATAATTATTTAAAAAAATCTTTAATTTGCTTTGTTTTTTTACGATGTTGTTCTAAGGTTAAAAAAAATACCATTAACATATTGTAACTTAAATGGAGTACCCTAATTTACAAAACTAAATTCAAAAAATTTACTATAACCTTGCATGTCTGAAAGCGTAATTCAATTTATTATATATAGACACACACACGTTTAGAAATATGATAGGATTGTGCTTCTGATCCTGTCAGAGAAAAAACGATCCACCTAGGATTGTGATCCTGAAAACCTTAGGCACGACTACTTCTGGATTTTGGAATATTTGCTTTTTCTTTTCTAACCTGCATAGCACAGAGACGTGCATGCTTGAATCTTGATTACGGAACAACATGCAGCTGAGAACACTTGCACTAAGTACCAACTGGGCCTCCGTAGACCAATGTCATTACAAGCCTCAGTGCGGGCTAATCAAGCCCGGTGTATAGTATGACCATCACATAATAAATAAAAAAAACATCAAAACAGAAAACTATCGCTGCTAATCTAACTGTAGTCCAACTGACAACGCCCGGCTTCTGTGGCAGAAACCTTACTTGTCTCCAATCTCCAAAGGAAACCGCATTCTAGCAAGTATCACATGAACCAAGGTGGATGCATGTGCAGACCAGGTTCTTGACTTAAACTTTGGAAGCTAACAGCTCGCATGTTATTATGTCGTTCATCGACACAGAACAACCAGATCCAGAGACTGGAACGATGTTGAAAAGAGGCACCCCATCAGTTCTGCGGGAGCTATCGCCTTCTCCAAGCTCAATGAAAGCCTCGGAAAATACACGGGACATCACATCCGCTGCCATTGAGTGCCCGACCCAATAGTAGAACCTCAACATCTGCAGATTTTAATCCAGAAATGCTGGTTAGGAGACAGGTTTGACCAATGCAGCTGCAAAGTAATTTCAGGCCAGAAGCGTACCGTTATGTTGTCCCAGGAGAAATCGTTATCTATCAGGATCTTTGCGAGCTGCATAGCACAAAATCTAGCTATAGCTTTCAAGTGCTCCTCCGAGTGGTATAATTGTTCAGTTGTAGAACAGATCTTCAATGCAATATCATTTGTGATTGAAACTACAGCAGAACAAATTCTCCCACCAATCGTGTGGACCTGGCAGCATGAGTCGTGCAGGTCAGCATACTGTGCACTCCAATCACTAAGAACTTTGCTTGATGCTGGCTGCAACCTTCCAGTCTCCAGTTCTCTGGTTGCAACTCCGTCATCATCGCTGGGGACATACAATGTTGGCTTTATCTCCACATAAGCTCTGAAACATGGGAAGAAGTCTTTCTTATGTCTTTCTTATAAGTTCAGAACAGCACTTGACATGGCATGCTTCAAATATGACAGTCCAGATGACATTGAAACATTTCTTGCCAATAAATAGAAGGGAAGATATGCATACCCTTTTGGAAGATCCGATGCAAATACATACAGAATAGTGGGATATGATCCAGTTTTTGAGCAATCCAAACGAGCAATATAAGAATTGTGCAGTTTCTGTTCGATTTCTTCCTTCTCATTGGATGTCAAGTGTGTAGAGCAGTACACCAGAAAGTGTATTGCTGAAGAAAAGATAGAGCAGCTGAAGGCATTAGCCACAGCTTCGCTATTTCGTAACGCTAGTTCTAGTTCAGCTGTTGGACCTCCAGGACAGAGCTTCATTGTAGGGGGGTCAAGCCCCAGCTGACCAGCCATATAGAGAATCTCTCCATAGAGTGTTGCCTGAAAGAGATTAAAACAAAAACTTTATCTCCCAGAAGGAGCGTCTGTTAAAAAAACACTCTAGCGGGTCTATCTGAATTGATCAACAACTAATCTACAGGCAACACCTTGCTGGTGAATTAATAGAGAAGCATACAACTTTCAATATGAATTCATGACATTAGCATGGAGTGTTTCTTTTACCTGGCTATAAGGTCCGATGCAACTAGGAGCCCAGCATGAAATGCTTTGTACATGTAGAACTCTCTTGACTAACTCATTTGCAACTAGAACTTCCACATATGCATTGCCCAAACCAAACTGAGCTAGTGGTAATTCAATTGTACTGCGTGAAGGAACACCCAGGTAGCATTTCTTTTCTGTAATGAAGCTGACATAAACTTCATTGGCCAATCCAAATTCCTTCATGCTTGAAATGTAGAGGTGAACATATAGAACATTCACCCAACCTAACCCTTCTTCCTTAAGCTGATTCTCGATTCTGCTCAAAACTGCTACTAGATCTGCCTTCAGGCCTATTGACACAATGGAATATTGAATGGATGTTTCACAAATCAAAATGCAATGGAACATAAGGAGAGACTCGTGTCAGTCCGAATTATGAACAGTTCAATGTTACATGGAATAATGCAGCACAAGAGTATGCACCTTCTGAAGTAGCAGAGGGATCCTGAATCCAGCAACCAATGGAAAACAAATTTTTCCCTGTCTTTGAGACACATAAGTCTATATTTGTGTAAGCATCAGCAGTTATTGGATTCAACTTCTGTTTGTCTTCCACATCGGCGTGTGCAATATCTCCATCTACTTCATACAAACAATTAGAACCCTCTTGAGCAAAAGTGCTATCGCCAATGCTACCAGATGAATCTGGCTTGTGCTCAAGATGAAATGCCAACGGATGAAGAATTCCAACTGGAGCGATGGAATCAGGAGAGTGGAGTATCACTTCAAAATCATCAAGAACAATTCTTGCGTTCTGTAAATAGGAATGTTATGGTACAATAAACTCATTAGTTGGCACTAAACACAAGAGTCATTGCTGCACATATTAATAAGTTCATGAAATGCCTTGGTTGTTTGATTAGCATGTTCAGAATATAGCCAATAAAAAAAAATCACAGATTACGACTTCATGGTTAAGGATTACTCAGCATTTTAAAATAAGTGGAATCAGTCTATTCACAGTCAGCTCTCATCTCCTCAAACTTACACGGAATAGAGGGCAGTCAAGGGTTAGTGTTTCATATTCTCCACCTTCACCACAGACATTGATTCCATAACTCCTAATGGGACATAGAAAAACAAAAGAAGAGAAAATCATGAGAATCAGACACAAAGAGAGGAACAGATTGTGATCTACTGTATGGAAACTAGTCCCTCGTTGATCACTATGAGAAGCTACGACATGTGCTCATTCAAGCCCATAAGTTCTAACAGGGGACAAGAAACCACTATTTGTAGCATAAAATATCCTAAGGGAAAATGACTAAAAGGCATGTATAGCAGGAAATGAAGAACATACTTATTCATTTGGAGCAGATGACACTTAAGTTCAGCCAGTTCTTTCCCTAAGTGAGCAGAAGGTTTCAGTCCCATTGTAGCAACCTACAAAGCCCAAAGGATCAGCCACTTTTTGTGAGAAGTGTTATTCCAAAGAGATAAGCACACAATTGCAAGCAAGTTGGAATTTTTATATATCAACAGAACATAAACATGAGTAAATTGTATACCTTAACAGCTATAGCCACAATGCCCCTTCTTATCTGTAAGCGGTAAGACCCGAACAAACTGACAATGTTAGTGAACAGTTTCTGCTAGTCTAGATAATCTGCCCCAGAAAAAACTGAACTTTAGTTACCATTTCTTCAAGGAGCAAAGTCTGATCCTGCTTCCACAAGAACCCCAACGAGACCAGGCCCAACCTCGAGCAGACACTCTCCACCCGAAGCCTCTGGTAATCAGAAGCAATGGCGCCTGAAGACACTGCACTGATAGATGGAATTTGCCGTTTAACCTCACTCAGCAGAGCAAACATATCCTCCACTTCATCCCCTGGGGTAACATTATATTTAAGACCCTGATCCCTGCAAGCAATAGTTGAATCAACGAGATTGCATCAACTTCATCCGTAAAAGAACATTCAAGCTCATAACAATCATTTGCACAATCTCTGCATAGATGGCTTGCCTCGTGGATCCGCGAATGCGCCTCCGGAACAGAGGCAATCCCATGCATTTGGCATAGCTGACCACAATCTGGTGCCCAACCTAAATCCTCCCCACCACAGCAACACGGACAGCAATCAGCAAATAGCTAAATACTGGCTACTAATGAACAAATTACACAGCACAAGAAACAGCTGCTGTTGCTGCTGCTGCTGCGGGAGTGGAGGGAGCATCCATACAGTTTGGTACATGTAGCTGTCGAGCTCGTCGACGGCGTCGTCGAGGGGGATGAGATTAGCCAGAGCAACAACCTGCAAGCAACAACGTTTAGCGATAACTCGTTAATAAAAACACGGATTAATTGGGGGAGGATTGGTGGATGGATGGATGGATGCTGGTTCGGTTGGGTTGGGTTGGGTTGGGTTGGGCTGGGTTGCCTTGTGGCCGTAGTCGAGGCATCGCATCATGGCGAAGCAGCTGTCCTTGCCGCCGCTCACCAGCGCCACCACTTCCATCTCCGCCTCCGCCTCCGCCTCCGCCTCCCGCCTCTTCTAGGGTTAGACTGCTATCAGAGCCTGTTTGGCTTGGCTGCCCTTGGTCAAAGCGCTCCTGGACTGAGGCTGGTGGCGTAGTTTTACTTCTTTCTCGAGGGGTAAAAACGCTGGGCATGACATATGGGTCCCACCTGTCTGTGGGGGAAGCGAAGCAAACCAGCTCGGGCGATTGCATAGCTGAAACCGATTGACCAGCACGACTGTTTTAGTGCGTAACAAAAATTTTAAATATAATTTTAAAATTTTAAAAATAACTCTGTATAACAAAAATTTTAAATATAATTTTAAAATTTTAAAAATAACTCGTATGTGTACTAACTGTCGTTGGGGACAGCAGCAGCCGGCATGATAGCTGGACTGTTTTAGTCCCGTTGCGCAACAAAAATTTTAAAAATAGCCTCTATAATTTTAAAATTTCAAAAATAACCCCGTATGTGTACTAGCTGTCGTCGGGGACGGCAGAAGACCTGTCGTCGTCACCACGTCGGACCGGGGCGCCCGATCCACAGCGCCATGCACACGTGGCCGGACGCGCAAGGCAAGCGCATGCCTTGCGCGTCCATATAAGGAGCCTCACTGGCTCCTGCGATAAGAGGAGTTCGTGAAAAAAAAATCACGAGCGCGAATGAAAAAAATTTCACACACGAGAGCGAAGGAAAATATTCACGAGGGAGAGAGAAAATTAGTTCTTGGAAGAGAGGGAGAGAAGGGAGAAGCAAATAAGTTGTGCGGCTTGCTGCGAGCACCTAGAAAGGTAAGTGTCATTCGCATTCGGCTATTATTGTCGCTAATTTTAGCAATGTGATTAGGATGCAATTAAATGAATTGTAGCAACCGAGTAGTTATAGTTGTGTAGTCAGTTTATTTTGACCTAGTGTTCGGACGTAAAATTGAAAGACTCAGTAGTTAGCAATGGCATTAGGCCGTAATTAGTTGACTTAACAGGGCTTTTGTTGATAGTGTTGTAAATTTCATCTCGTTTATTTGTATAGTTTTATGAACTTGGTCATAAAATAGCAAAAATATTTTGAGGTCATTAAACGAAATAGAAATAGACCCACTGAACGCTTTGTATATGTACTCTTGATCGGGCATGTTGCCTTCGGTGCATGCACTACGCAGTACACCGCGAGAATGAGAAACTGGGCGCACCTGTCAGTAAGTTTTTATGTACGAAATTTAATGAAAAAAATACTATGTCGTAGACCCCGCATGTCATTGGTGTAAGCTAGGTCTAACTCGGGTATGGAAACATGCAAATGCAATAAGAAATTCTGAATTGAATTATTTTTGCACTGTAAAATCGAACTAGTTAAAAAATTCATAACTATATGAAAATTTAGGGAAATCGGTTTTGTTGATTTTATTTTTTATTGTATGTTAACTTGGAATAGGTTTGAACCTTTGTAGTACCACAGAAAATTTCTGAAGTGTAACATAGAATAGGCTACGGATTTTTTATACTACAAATTATATTAGCTTGAACATTTCATAGATAGAAAAATCATATGAATTCCAATCAGGATTGAAAACATGTACGACAAAACGCTCGTGTGAAGTGGGCATAACCAAATTTGTAGAATCATTCATTTGGAAAAAAAATCCCACAAATAATTCGATGGTTTCATATGCATATGTGTTAGGTACTTTATGGTGGAAATTCAAGATTTGTTCGTGTTCCACGGGGACGCTCTCGTACGCAACGGACCGTACAGTGCGGACCTGTCAAATTGTCACCGCACCGTGATCCGGGCGCCAGCTCTGAAGGACATGAACCTCTCGGAGCTAAGGCGGTGCGTGCGTTCCGCGTTCGATCGAGCCACTGGAAGGAAGAAGCTGCGCATCGAGGCATTGTATGCCTCGGTGGTGGTGGTGCAGGCGAGACCGTTTGGCAACTTATGAAGGTCACATGTGACGCTTCATGGACTAATTACATGGGGGTTGTTTGCAACCCCGTTGCTGCGATATATGTGCGGCCGATGGTCTACGTTCAGTTCTTGGAGAGGATGGGGACATCCGGCGCGGGTGGTTCCGGTGAAGGTGAAGCTGGTGGTGAGGAGGAGCCTACGTTGGTCTCCGGTGTTGGAGGAGACGTTGGCGATGGAGATCTGAGGAGGCGTGCCGTCAATTTCGAGCCCAACGAAGGAGCGGAGAGATGGTGGTCAGCCCGTATTGATTGTCACAAGTACCTGGCCGACCAGGTGGATGAGGTGGAAAGCGAGGAAGACGTGGAAACAACTAGTTCGAAAGACGACGTTGACGTAGAAGCTGCTACGGGAGGAGGTGCAGTTGGTGGTTTTGTGACCACTGACATTGCTTACGTCCCATCACGATTGGACGACGTTGCGACGACATCGCTGGTTCTGCCACATCCGGAGGGGGCTGAGTGGGGGTTTAATGAGGACACCCTGCTCCTAGGGCAGCACTTCCCTAACAAGAGTGCCGCACAGCATGCTATTGCTAGATGCACCATTAACATCGGTTGGACGTATCGGGTGTAGAGGTCCAACCCCGACACATACATAGTCAGGTGTGTTGATGAATCCTGTGCTGGCAAGGTCCGTGCGCAGAGGTTCACGGCCGCTGCCATGGGCTTCCGGATAACGGTGCTGAAAGACCACACATGCGAGTTAGCTGAGCCGCTTCACAGGCACCGCAACATGACGTCCTCGTATGTTGCCAGCCTGATAAGCCACCTCGTCGCTGCAGATATGTCCATTTTGCCAAAACTCCTGCTGGCATATTTTGCCAATATGGTGGGGTTCCCGGTCAGCTACAAGACGGCATGGCGTGCGAAACGCAAGGTTCTGGAGTGAATGTTCGGCACATTTGAAGAGGCTTACAACCTAGTACCAAGATTGCTGCATCAAATCGTGGAATCTAATCCCGGGACTTACGTAAACAAGCTTGAGCGGGTGCATCCGACTGAGGGGCCCAATTGTTTTGTTCTTGAAAGGGTCTTCTGGGCCTTCCGTCAGGCGATCGAAGGGTTCAAGCATTGTCGTCTCGTGCTCACGATGGATGGCACCTTCCTATGTGGGAAGTACAGGGGTACCATCCTCACCGCCGTTGCGGCCGATGCGAATGGCCAGTTAGTCCCTGTGGCGTTCGCAATTGTTGAGAGCGAGAACACCGATAGCTGGTTGTGGTTCCTGTGCAATGTGAAGCATGCGGTGGTCCAAGATCGGCCAGATGTGTGTGTCATCTCGGATCGTAATACTGGGTTGATGTCCGCGTTGTGCATGATGCAAAACGGGACGCAGCCGTCGTTCCAGTGGAACGATGTTAGGAGCCGTTGGTGCATGAGTCATCTCGCAGCCAACTTCCACACAAGGTTTCGGAGCAAGGACCTTATGAAGATGTTCAAGAAGCTCTGCATGCAGAACCAAAGGAGAAAGTTCGAAGCGGTGTGGAGATAGCTCGATGAGGAGACCGGGAAGCATGTAAGGGACTCAGCGCATACCGAGGCAAGGGCAGCGCCTCGAGGGTCCGCGAGAGTTGGGGAGTTCTCACAGTGGGTTAACTCGCACGCACCTGACCTGGAGAAACGGACCCTGCTGCACGACACCGACGGTGCAAGGTACGGAATCATGACGATCAACATGTCGGAGGTGTACAACGGTGTGCTCAGGGGTGTTCGCTCCCTGCCGATCACTGTGATCGTGGAGGAGAGCTGGAACCGTAGCATCGGATACTTTGTTAACAGAGCCATGATGGCCAAGAAACATCTGGAAGATGGGAAGTAATTCTCCGAAGTAATGCATGCCTACATGGAGAATAAGATCAGCAAGGCTCGATCGCACGCCGCTCGTACCATGGATGGCGTCAGGCAGAAGTTCAAGATCAGGCTCAGGGAGAAGTACGTCATGGCCCATGCTAGAGGGGATCGTAAGCAGGTCTGCACGATTGGTGAAGAAGCATCGTGCACCTGCAACAAGCCACAGCTTCTGCACAAACCATGCTCCCATGTGTACGCGTCGTGCGCGGCATGGCGGCAGGCCTCGGAGCATTACATCTCTGAGTACTACGACATCCAACACCTCTATGGCACTTGGAGTGCCGAGTTCCATTCGTACGGGTTCGACACGCACTACAGGGACCCCGGGCCGGGGGAGGTGAAGTGGGTGCCAAACGATGCACTAAAGCACCCCGGCCGTGGAAGACGTCAGTCACGACACATTCATAACGACATGGACGACAGCCAGCACGGGCAACGGGTTCGCCGCCCGTGTTGCAAACTGTGCAAGATATTTGGGCACTCCATCAGCCGCTGCCCAAACAGACCCGCCACAAGCAGTGCACCGTAGCGAGCAAGATATCATTACTGAGTCGTGACGTCGCATGTTTCTTTTAATGCCTTCAATTAGCTGTGTTGTTGTTAATCCATGCCTTTGTGTACGGACGTAATGTTATATTGTCTGGGTCATTTGTGAACTCACTATGGTCATATGTACGGTTATGTTGTTAACTTTTTTGTCGTATGTTTCGCCTTGTTTTTCTGTGCCACACAATATGTTTTACATGCGGACTAACATGTTGTTTCCCTGTCGGCAGGAGATGGCGCAGCCTCTGGTTGACGACGCGTACGAGCTGCTCGACCCACGCTGGGATGGGGGACACCGTTGCCGGGCGTGGTCCGTCGGCGTCGCCCACGAGCACAGTCTGGCGCCCCAGAGAGATGTGGCCCTTGACGGCAGACGTCCCAGTGCGCGGAGACCGAGCTGCTGCCCCTTTCCCGGATGTTGGACCTCCCGCACACGCTGCAGTTTGACGCGGCACTCCTGTCTGCACTCGTGGACCGTTGGAGACCGGAGACTCACACTTTCCACTTCCGGTGGTAGGAGATGACCATTACTCTAGAGGACGTGGCTCGCTTACGTGTCTATCATTGCGTGGTGTTCGATCTTGCCCCTCGAGGCGATGATCGAAGGTCCGTTTGGCCGACAGATTCGGTCACCCGATTTCTGCGAACGCGTTGGGTGTGCCACATTCCTGGCTGTGGGAGTACATGACATGTCCCGTGCATGTGACTGTGGAGAAAGTGAGGACACACTTAGTCGCGTACATTTTGTTCCTGTTCGAATGGATCCTGTTTCCTACCACGCAGGGAGACTGCGTGTACCCCAGCTACATCCATCTGGCAGAGTCTTTGGCGGACACCTGGCCTGAGGAGGTTCTACAGTACAGTTTGGGCTCCGCAGTGCTTTGCACCACCTACCAAGTGTTGTGCGATGCTTATCAGCGCAGCACAGGCGGGGAGCCAGTCCTCACGGTATGCTACGCCCTGCTACAGTTATGGTCGTGGGAGCACTTTCTAGTTAGCCGACCGTACTTCCGCAGCACTGTGCACCCTTACCAGGTGACCGTCGAGCTTTACGGGAACGCTGCAGGACGACCCCGTCGACGGGCCTACGATGGGAACACGTTGGACACGTGCTACCCTAGGGTGGGCTAGGGAGAGACCGACGTGCGTGTACCCAGAGTTCCATAATCTTTTCGAGACTCTCCACGAGGACGAGGTCATCTAGTGGCCATGGACAGCACAGTTCCTTTAAGACACGGCCCCCTACGGATTATCGTCCCAGTGCACTCTGGACGAGGCACTCGTTGATCACCTGTCACCTGGTCTTCTCGCACATGGTCGAGCCGTACAATCTGTAGCGGGTCATGAGACAGATCGACCTTTACCAGGAGGTGCCACCGCCCGCGAGACGACCTCTCACAGCAAAGGCTCACGGGTATGTCATTCTTTAGTGTCATTTTAAGGGCATGTATTAATAAGATTTTATGGCATCTCAATTCAATTGCAGGCAAACGAGGAGAGGGCGGAGGAGCGACGACTAGAGGCAGACACAACAGCCGTGGACGGCGCTATGGACCGACAGGGTTACGACGGACGTGGTGCTGGAGCTTCGCGGCTACGCCATCCAAACGTACGCTGCGTACTTGCGGTGGTACGTTCTGCGCACTAGGTGCAGGCTTACTGGGCCAGCGCCGCAGCGTCCAGTGGACGCCACGCACGACAACGTCGTACTAGCTGGTCCGGACCGTCACCGGGCGGACCGCCTCGACGAGACGGTAAAATATTCTTAGCATAATTTTCGTCCGACAACACTTTTCGCACTTACTATCAGTTTTCATGCAGTACTACCGCTTGGAGCGTATCCAGCGTGAGACCACTGAAGCTCTACGTCGTAGAAACAATAGCACATTTGATTGTCTCCTAGGCGTGATACGCACCATACGCGAGGACGCGATTGCTGTGATTAGATCCATAACTTGTGGTCGCCACAGCGACGTTCACGCACAGCATCGTGTACACGGTGGGCACCCTCCACTACCTCTGCCCTCGGCACCTTCGTCTGCACCGCCCTCCGCACTCCCGTCGCACTCTGGGAGTCGTCGGAGCTACAGTCGCTCGGCCTCGACCCGTCTCGGGCCACAGGTCTATCATCTGTCAACTGGTTATTGTCGTGAGTAACTTTTCATGCACTCATTTCGGACGTATCTGACATTACCCTTTGTTCTTGCAGCACTTACGAGGGGACAGCATTCTACTGCAACCATCGTCATCACGGAGGGAGGCATAGGACTGGACTTCCTCGCACGGCGTTCAATCACACCTGCGGGAGAGCGACCAGTGGTTCGGCGACACGTACGGAGGGTACACCGTGCAGCACTATGGCTCGGACTGGCCAGGAGGATCCTCCTCCACACAACAGCCTACTCAGGTACACGTGAATGTAGTTACACTGATTTTCCCGTCGCACAAAACCAATGACTAACTCACCCTGTACCCTTCCCGCGGGGAGAGCACCAGTGGGCTGACGATATGCTCAGGCCTCAGCCAGACCCCCACGATAAGATCACCCCAGATTCGCCTCCCAGACAGGGTACCTACTACGGCCTTAGAGACGTACGCCGCTCCCCGGACAGGTTCACCTTCCCTGAGGATTAACTACGCCGTCCCGCCAAGCGACACGACGATGCACCCTAACTAATGTCATGGTCGTGTAAAACTTGTTATGTAATGTCATTGTGCATCCTACCTTTGTGATTTATGTAATGTCCCTGTGCGTTACGACACTGTGATTTATGTACACAAAATATTCTCTGAAATATTTAGTACTAACAACTGTTGATACGGATCCACCTAGTTGATTAGATGAATCCTGATTGTTGGCCCAATCTTTCACGGTACACTCGAAGATCAGTAGCAATCTCACAAACCAATTCGGTGAATTGAATTGTAAGAAAATCAATATACTCACAAACCAATCTAATAGATTGAATTGCAAGTAGTAGCGTTAGGTGAATAGTACTCCAAAACAAGAGATAGATATCTTGATCTTGCTCTCAATCTTTCTCCCTCAATCTCTTCAACTCATATCACGACTCAAGAACACACGATATGCGCCAAAACGGCTTTTCTGATTTTTATTATCTAAATCATAACTTGTCCTCCCATATGGTGCGGCCATGTGGGGTTTATATAGCCTCCCACGCAAGCACACAAATTCGGATGAATAGTATCCGAGAGCTACGAGAATCCGTCAGAATTCTGTTCACGTGAACGAGATCGAGTCGATTCTTCGTTCACGTGAACGATGCAGAACAAAAAACTTTCTTTAATTCTAATTTAAACTATTCTAGTTTTGGAATAAAATATTAATCACCAATTGGCATTCTGAATTGGATCCAAACTGAACCAACCCATATGCCATGTTCCTGGGGTCCTCTCCATGCATGTTCAGATCTTCCTCTTGGTTTCCCTTGTGTTGTAGGTTTTCCTTCTCTTAGCTTCTTGCACGAACTTGTTCCATGCACTTGATGCTTCTTCTGACGCCAATGCAACCCTTGCTGCCATACCACCACATGTCTTTCTTGACTGCATGCACGCGCTAGGGTTTTATCCCGAGAGAACGTCCCCTCTCATTGGCCAGCATCCCCATCCACCTTATCGGCCTTCACAATATTTTGTTTTACCTTTTGCAATGCTTTGGTTGTAGATATGGCCGTATCATCCTCCCTTTCTTCAAGAAAAGACGCCCTCGTCTTTTGTGTAACATCAGGAATCTCTGTCAGGGTAGTCTTCACGATCGTCTTATTAGCTATGATCTCCTCAGCATGAATAGAATTCTCTGGCATAGGACACAGGGTATATGATCTTCCCTGATGCACCAAAGAGTACTTGTTCGACCTCCCGTGGTGCGTAGCATTGCGATCATACTGCCACGGACGCCCCAACAACAAGTGACATGCATGCATAGGCACGACGTCACACTCCACTTTATCGTGATAGTCTCCTACGGAAAAACAAACTTTGACACGATGAGTAATTTTCAGTTTACCGACATTATGCAACCATTGTGCATAATACGGTTCTGGATGTCGCCAGGTTGTCAACCCCAAAGCTTGCACCAAATCGTTGCTAATGATATTGTTGTAGCTTCCACCATCAACGATAAGCTTGTAAACTTTGCCATTGATTTTGCACTCAGATTTGAAAGCGTTGGTTATTTGCCCGTTGTGAGAATGGAAGTGTTGTCAACTCGAACCGTCTTGGTCGACATACAAAGACCATCTTGTGGTGCCTCACTAGTAGTTTTGTCATCATGGAGCGACACCTCTTCTTTGTTTTTGGGTAGAAAGAAGGGTCGCCAATTCTAATTTCTTCTGTTCTTCCTCGGCCAACCGTTCTTCTTCACGTTTCTTGGCCTTTAGCCATTCTTCTTTGCTCTTTAATGTCTCCTTGGGCCTTGTCTCGTCATTGTCTATCTTCAAAGTACCTTGACGAGGACCAAGATGTAATGTCCTTTCGTGTTCCTCTCCATGGAAAGGAGTACCGCATGACGGGCGTGATGCAACTCGATGTATGTCTTTGTTCTTTCAACCAATATGCACCAATCACCAACGAACATGCTCTCATATGCATAGGAATCACGTCACAAGTAACAACAATGATATACCCATCCAAAGAAAATTTTACCTCCACTTGTTTTGTGACCGAATGTGCTTGAACCTCCAAAGCAATAGATATGGCTCGGATGTGGCTTTGTGATCAACCCCAATCATCCACAAGTGTTTGGCTTAAACATTTGTCAAGCTTCCGTGATCGATCATCATAGCACAATCTGTGTTCCCACTCGACACCGATTGAAGAATATGTAGCTCGGATCGTGGAGTGGATCCTCCTCACATTGATCTATAGTGTATTGAATTGCATGACCAACTTCATGTCCTTCGTATCGGCCATGTCGATACTTGATCTTCGTAAGCAACGGCACCGTGAACAATCAAGCTCGATACCACGATACGGATCCACCTAGTTGATTAGATGAATCGATTGTTGGCCCAATCTTTCACGGTACACTCGAAGATCAGTAGCAATCTCATAAACCAATTCGGTGAATTGAATTGTAAGAAAATCAATATACTCACAAACCAATCTAATAGATTGAATTGCAAGTAGTAGCGTTAGGTGAATAGTACTCCAAAACAAGAGATAGATATCTTGATCTTTCTCTCAATCTTTCTCCCTCAATCTCTCCAACTCATATCACGACTCAAGAACACACGATATGCGCCAAAACGGCTTTTCTGATTTTTATTATCTAAATCATAACTTGTCCTCTCATATGGTGCGGCCATGGGGGGTTTATATAGCCTCCCACGCAAGCACACAAATTCGAATGAATAGTACCCGAGAGCTACAAGAATCCGACGGATTCATCGTTCACGTGAACGATGATTCGAGTCGATTCATCGTTCACGTGAACAAGACCGAACCAAAAACTTTCTTTAATTCTAATTTAAACTATTCTAGTTTTGGAATAAAATATTAATCACCAATTGGCAGTCTGAATTGGATCCAAACTGAACCAACCCACATGCCATGTTCCTGGGGTCCTCTCCATGCATGTTCAGATCTTCCTCTTGGTTTATCTTGTGTTGTAGGCTTTCCTTCTCTTAGCTTCTTGCACGAACTTGTTCCATGCACTTGATGCTTCTTCTGACGCCAATGCAACCCTTGCTGCCATACCACCACATGTCTTTCTTGACTGCATGCACGCGCTAGGGTTTTATCCCGAGAGAACGTCCCCTCTCGTTGGCCAGCATCCCGATCCACCTTATCGGCCTTCACAATATTTTGTTTTACCTTTTGCAATGCTTTGGTTGTAGATATGGCCGTATCAACTGTACCTCCTGATTTAACTTACTAAACCTTAAAGACATAACGCAATGCTGCCCCTACGATACCTCCTCAGCCCCGCTACCTCGCGGACGCGAATTTTCTTCAACCAAATTGTAATTTACCCGCAGGCTATATATATGCATGATTTGGCTGCCATTCCCCTCACTCTTGAGTTCCTCTTCTCCTTCCTTCCAGTCTTAAACGGGATGTCTACGGCCTCATCAAACTTCCGAGTGAGCAGGCAACTAGAAACACTACGACATCACTTGGATTGCCCTCGTTGTCGGGATCCGATGAATGTGTTCACCTCCCATACGCCAACAAATCCATCCCAAGTGTTCAAATCTTACAGTAACTTGTGCCTGATCATCCCCAATAAACTTCTTTCCAAACATCATATTTTTTCACTTGCAATTTCAATTATTTTTACAGAACACAACATGTCGGTTCTGGTTGTGGGCTGATGAAGCTGTGCCAGATGTTCGAGACATTGCAATGCAAATTGCTACCTTACAAGAGGACACCCGTCGTGTGGCTGCATTTCGCCAAGTGTCTCGACCATCGGATCAACCGATGGAAAATAAAGATAATGTTCTTAAAAGACTAGATGAAAGGATGGAAATGATTGAGAAATCGCTTCAGAAATTAGTTAACATAGCCAATTTGGTAATTTTTCTTCTATTATTTCTTGCCCTTGCCAAGTAGAAGTTCAGTTTTAATAAGATTGTAATATCCACTCTTTATCTATGCATCCCTGCACTACATGATGTATGCCTTTGCGGCGTTGTTATACTCGTTTGTATCATGTATACCTCTATCTAATTCCGTTATGAATACTTTGCGTGTGAATTAATCAAACCCTAATTCCCAAATCCTACATTCTAAATTTTCGAGACCTAAATCTGTAATGTTGCAGACAATTTCAGCATACTTAGTTTTCGCAATGGCAAGACCGCACGACATGACTCCACACTGTAACGGCTATTTCAGACGAGAAACTAGCCGTTGAAAAAATCAGCGCAGAACTACCGCCAACTAATTTGCGGTAATTCCGATTATCGAAAGTTCCGCAAATTTCTTGCAGTACTTCCGCTCTTCAACGAAGCGCAAAAAGACCCTCTGTGAAAAAAACGTTCCGCGTGAAAATCAGAACTTCCGCGGTGCGGTAGTTTCGCTCCCAACATGGCGGTACTACTGCGCTTCCAGAAAATCGGCTAAGTCCCAAAAAGGGTTCTATATAGAAAAAACGTTCTGCGAGATTTTCGAAAATTCTGCCCAGCGGTAGTTCCGCACTTATAACGCTGGAACTACCGATTATCTTGACAAAGCAGCAAATGGCTTTCAAAACAACTTCAATTGCAAAACACATTTGCCAATTGATGAGCCATGCCTAACAATGATCAAAACCAAGATTTCTAACAAGTTGCAAAATATATTTGCCAACTTTTAGAATCATACCACAAGGAAAAAGGTACATAGACTCATACTATTTACAAAACACATTTGCAAACTTAAATCACAACACACTGTCTCGTCAGCTTTTCAGACCGAAATGACAGCACTCTGCAAAGTAAGACGTGACAACACACTGCCTCGCCAGCTTTTCAGACCGAAATGACATCACTATGCAAAGTAAGACGTGACAACACACTGCCTCGCCAATTTTTCGCATCAAATGACAAAGACTCTGCGAGTAAGGCGTGATAACACACGCCTCGCCTGACTTTTCGCACGAAAAATCAGCACTATGAAGAGTAAGACGTGATGACCATCGCCTCGCCGACTTTTCGCATCAAAAGACAAGACTCGAAGAGTAAGACGTGACAACACACTGTCTCATCAGCTTTTCAGACCGAAATGAAAGTACTCTGCAAACTAAGACGTGACTTTCTCTCGCAGCAGACGATCTGAGACTCGCAAAGTAAGGCGTGATGACGCTCTGCCGCATGACTTTTCGGACCAAAAGGACAAGACTCAGAAAAATAGGACATGATTTCTCTCTGCAAAAAGATTAGACAACACTCTGCCAACCACACCATGCCAACCCTCTGGCTTATAAAAGGAGGTGGAAGACATCTACGAGAGAAAACCACGCAATCAAACCCAACGCTACACCATAGCTTGCTTCACCACGCTGGGATGGACAACCTCAAGAAGCAATGGGACGAGATCCACGATCTAGCAAGGGCTTCAACGGCACGGGCCGAACAAGCTAAGGCTGCTGAGGCCCGGGTCCGACAAAGCGACTTGCCGGATGATGATTCTCCACAATGAAGCCCCGTAGCAAAGAACCCCCGCGAGCGTTCCAACCGAGCCTTCGCCGCAACACCCGCCAGAGGGGGAGACGTCGTCCCTCTGTTGGTGCAGGGACGCATGCAAGTTTTTCAAATCCAAGCACCAGTTCAGCCTCAGCATGCGTTACTGGGGTTGTCCTAACTACTCCTCTGACTATCCCGACCGTCGTTGGGATACAAGCAGCTATCGGCAACCGGTAAGGACTACTTACAGTAAGTTCCCCTACCAATTCTCTTTCAAAGTACACACTAACAATCTCTTTTGTCTACTCGTAGTCCCCGGAGCCGCTATGTGGCTACCGCAAGTGGATCGACCTAGAGATCCACCCACACGACCAGTGGCGAATCGACTTCGAGGAGTGGAATGCCGAAAGGGCACGCGAGATCCGGGATGAGGAGCGTTGAACTGAAAAACACAACCAGCGTATCCGGCAGGAGATGCAGGCCCATCTTGAGGCGTGCAGGCGCAGGGAGCGCGAGGCACGCGAGAGGGAGCGCGAGAAAAAGCGGGAAATGGCGACCGAGGCCAGGGTGGCCGGCGAGGAGTACAACGTCGAGCTCGCAAGGAAGGGCATATGGCCCAAGTCCACGCAGTAGGTCGGGCCATTCCGTAGTAGTTCCTCCTATTCGCTATGTTTTTTACTATCCCCTAAAGGCATACGTACTTATATGGTCCGGAAGCTCGTGTCGTCAAGTTACCGTAGTAGTAGCGTCCATGATAAATCAATTAGCCGAATCATCATGCCATGTGACCACATGTAACGTGCTTCGTCGCGCGTGACTCAATGTAGTTACAGTTACGTGCCTCATTGAGCCAACAAAATATGTCTCTTCTGGTGGAATCCCAGAGATATCCATTCATATCGACATCGATTCTTCTATGTTTTAGGGATTCTCTGTAATCGCAACGTTCTCAGCCCCTTCAATTAAGTTAATTTATGTACTTTGTTTTAACTCCACCGTACAGAATAAATATGATCAAGGACCAGAGCGACCAAGAGTAGTCATGTCGTACTAAACTTCGCACATCTCAAGTCACATGAAATCATGAAACCCTATTTTCCGAAACGTCTCGTCCTAATTTTTTTAGACCAAAACCCTGAATTTTTCAAGATAATTTCAGAGCATATCAAATTATGTAAAATTTACACAATCAAGTCCACTGTGTACGGAATCTGGCAAAAAAAATTATAATGTTTGGACCTTATTTGCTATATTAAAAAATTCGTAGAAACATTTGCCTTTAAAGAATTCTGGATAAAAAATAAGAATGCATAAAATTTCAAAAGAATTACACAAACACACACTATGCCAGCAGACTTCACATAAAATTTTATAATTATTTGAGCTCAATTTATATATTTAAAAAATCGTCCATCAAATATTATTAAATAGTTTTGTTTAAAACACAAGAAAATTGATCAGCACAGATCATGCAGTGTATCCTTGCTCGTACAATCCTGTAGGATTTTACATGCCATTTTTGTCAGAACTGCCGACACGTCACGATGCCGCAACAATATGTAAAACAAAGAGACTGGAGTTTTATACAGGAAGTTCCTTTTATCAACTTCTGTTGAACAAGCAAATGGAGGGTTCAACAACAAGAAATACACGAGTACTTGTCTTGGAAAAGTTGCCAAGTCCAGGGGGAGGGTAAAGAAACATAAATATGTTGAATCTTGACCACCTCTAAATTTAATCATCACAAAGCTAGGACTTGGCCCTAACGCACCAGCGACACACACACGACAACAACAAATTATTGCTATCTATGAAGCAAATGATACAACAGGCCGGAGCACCATGAAATTATGGGATGCTCCAGGGAAACTGTTGACAAATAGGTGATATCCTGTCATTTACAGAGTCGCAAACAGCGTTCTTCCTTTTCATTCTTGGATTTCCTCTCCTCACTTCCCGTCATTTCCTCTTACCGCCGCCGAGGGACAGGAGCTCCAGACTGCGGTGGAGGGGCTCGTCGCGGGACCCTCTTGCAACCGCTGCTCGTGAAAGGGATGTGGCCCTTGACTCGCCTACCGATGTATTAACTCTCTGGGTGCTGGATGGGCGGCTGCCGCTGTTGTTGCTAGAGAACAATCTGCTTGTCCGGCTGTATTGCTGCTCGCTTGGTTCCACAGATCGGTCTGGCCTGCTGCTTGATGCAACAGCTCTCCTTGATGCACTGCCTGTACGAGAGGATGTACGAGGTCTCTCCACAGTCCTTTCCCCAGATCGGTCTGTGCTGTGCATCTGAGAAAATGAATCATACGCGATTGTCAAGTTCATGACACATATGAGGGGCTAAATGGGGGGTAAACAAAGGCACCACAGGCACTGGGCTCGTCCCTCATGTTTATATAGTACATACACGCGGGGATGGAGGGTTAACTTACGATTTCCTTTAAGGACATTGATACAGTTTCTCGTGGTCGCTGTGCGTAGTTGTCACTCTGATTCACAGAACCAGTAGGATTTCTTCTACTAGACGTTTCGCCTATTTAGAACAAGATGCTTAGGTTGTAAGAGTGCAGGTTTGTATAGTAGTTTTGTTAAACCAACTTTCATGAGTCGAAGAACAAACCTGGGGCCTTCTCTATCTTCTCAATAGAAGGTCCAGCAGCTCCACTAGTTCTTTCACTTGGCTGAATCGAGAAGAATGGATAAAACAACAAAGTTAACAAACTACATAACGTGTATCAAACAGGAAAACAGAGTCCAGTTATAACAGCCAAAAACTACATACCCTCATCCGTGGATTGGAACCTATCTGGGGATATTTCAAAATGGTCCAGTCAAATACATAATCAATTTGGTATCCTGCACTAATAATACCGTTAGAAGTAGGCAATGTTTGGAAGCAGCATGTCCTTTCTAAAAGACAACACCGTGGAAGATGAAAAGTAGAATGGATGAGCACAAAGGAAAAAAAATTGTTGTAAAAAAACATACCTTCCCGGATAAAGAGATCACGGAACAGTCTCTTCAGGTAAGAATAATCCGGCTTGTCTTCGAACCGCAATGAACGGCAGTAGTGAAAGTAAGAAATGAATTCTGATGGGTAGGATTTGCAGAGTACCTAACTCACGATGAATAATTATACAAACATCAGTGTACTGTAGTCCCCCAAAAAAAAAGGACTGTCTGAGTATCTATTCATGAATTACCTCCACAGGAGTAAGCATCTTTTTCTCACTTATTTTGTCATATTTTTGCTTCTTAGTGCCTGCTTTCAGTCCCTGCCATGGTAGGCTGTTGGAAATACAAAGATCAATGAAGAGTTTACATTATGTACAAAAATATGATATTGCAAAACATTACAGCAAAACCCGATGTATGAAATGATGGATAACACAAACTAACCTGCCTCTAAGGAAGTACATAAGGACATAGCCGAGAGATTCTAAATCGTCTCTCCTGCTTTGCTCTGCATCAATGTAAAAGGATTAAATTAGGCAAAAGCTATTCAATTAATCATCCGGAACCAGAAGGCACAGCAAACTCACCAACACCAAGGTGGGTATTGACACTTGCATATCGTGCAGTTCCGGTGAGGTTCTTGTTCTCCCTGCAAATTGAAGTGAACATGACACCATTAAAAAAAAGTGAAAAAGACAGGAGAAATGCATTTACATCATTACCATTGCCCCTATATCATACATTTTTGCCGGAGAATAAAGGAGAAACGTATTGCACATGCAGCAGTAAAAGAATTTTTACCAACCTGTAGGGGATGTGCTTGTGAGTCTGAAGGTCCCTATATTTCTTAGCAAGTCCATAATCTATTATATATACCTGCCATGAATGTCAATAATATCCCATATTAATTGGATCCAGAGATCTCTTCCAAAATCATATTTTTCTTAATCACAAGATATTGCTAGCTATATGATTAAGGACCTATATCAATGAACAGAGTTGCATATCATCCACTCTTAGCTTAGTCACTAAATGAATCATTTTTAGAGGATTAAATGATTTCTTGTTGCTGCAGAAAGGCGGAAGCACCAATGTCATCTACATGCATGTTAATGAGATCATGACAACATGTAACCAAATTCTTCGGACATTGGAGCATTAGTTTAACTGCCTGGACCATGTTTCTCTATTGCAGCATCTTTTTTGGTCCTTTATTCCCAGAAAGAGCTATCGTATTATGAGGAACTGTAAGGCACTAGGGCACCGCAATCAGAAGCTCACAAACTACACCGTACGCAATGTGGTTTACAGGCAGAACAAATATTTTTATAAAAAAACGTTTGGCTTCTTTACAACTATGGAGTAGGAGTGTAAAAGTTAAGTTAGTAGATAGGAATGCAAACCTGATTGGCTTTCCTCCCAAGCCCCATAAGGAAATTGTCAGGCTTTATATCACGGTGAAGAAATCCCTTTGAATGCATGTACTCAACTCGATTAATCTGAAACATTTGAAAGAAAGAATGTGGTTATGCCAGAAATCCATATAAACTAAGATGCACAGAGTTAGGAATTGCGACTTGTATTATCAGAGGGCTAATAGGCCAGTATATATACACAAATACAGGTTACAGATAAGGAAACCAAATCAAATCTAGAATCCTACTCTAACACATATATATCTCTAACATAGATATCTCTAACACCCCCCCTCAAACTCATAGTGGATCAACAACACTGAGTTTGGAAAGGTAGAAAGCTGTGCTGTGCTCGAGTCTGGGCCTTCATGAAAAAATCCACTATCTGAAGCTCTGAAGGCACATACTGAAGAGCAATCACCTGATCATGCACACAAGACCTCATGAAGGAAGCATCAACACCAATATGTTTGGTGAGCTCATGCTTCACAGGATCACGCATCACCGATAGCTTTGTCTTGTCGATAAGAGAGGAGTCAGTGTAGTGACAGAAACACCAAAATCCTCAAGTAACCACCGTATCCAAGTAATCTCTGTTGTCAAGAGAGCCATAGCTCGCAACTCAGCCTCTGCACTCGAACGGGACACTGCAGTCTATTTCTTCGTCTTCCAGGCAATGAGAGAACCACCAAGAAAAACACGATGGAGAGATAGACCGCGATCGGAGGGATCGGCCCAAGTAGCATCCGAATAAGCTGAAGTCAGAACGAGTGGGCGTGGAAAGAAGAGACGGCGAGAGATAGTCCCACGAAGGTATCACAGAACTCGAAGAAGGTGGCTGTAGTGGACCTGAGTGGAAGCGGAAACGAACTGACTCAGAACATGAATTGGATAAGTGATATCCGGACGAGTAACAGCAAGGTAGACAAGACTCCCAACAAGATGACGATAGCGAGTCGGATCGTAAAGAGGCTCGCCATCGAAGGTCGGAGATGAGCGTTGAACTCCATGGGAGTCTCAACGATCTGTTGTCGATGAGAGAAGCGCGATCAAGAAGATCCTGAATATACTTCTCTTGGGACATAAAAAACCATCTGGAGTGGAAGTAATCTCAATCCCAAGGAAGTAACGAAGAGGACCAAGATCCAACATAAAGAACATCTCACTCAGACGAGTCTTGACAAAGCAAATGTACTCAGAATCATCTCCGGTGATGATCATATCATCAACATATAGAAGAAGAAGAGTCCACCACGAGGCGAAGTGTGGACAAAAGAGCAGGATCATGATCACTAGCCGAGAAGCCGCAGCAGTGACCACAGAGGAAACGCTCAAACCAAGCACGAGGGCTTGTTTAAGGCCATAGAGGCCAAGCGAAGGCGGCGGACCATACCCTCGAGAGCAGAATACCCGGTGGCGGATGCATGTAGACCTCCTCACGTAACTCGCCATTAAAAAGGCATTCTTTACATCAAGTCGAAAGCGGACCAATGGCGAGCATGATGCCACCGAAAGAAGAGCGCGGACGGTGGTCATGTGGGTCACAGAGCAAAAGTCTCGTCGTAGTCACGACTATGCTCTCTTTGGAAGCCACGAGCAACAAGACGCGCCTTATAGCGCTCAAGAGAGCCATCAAAGCGAGTCTTAATCTTATAGACCCACTTACACGTGATGGGGCGAGTGAGATGGAAAAGGAACAAGATCCCAAGTACCGATGCGCTCGAGAGCAACAATCTCTCGGCCATAGCATCTCGCCACTCAGAGTAATGACATCCGGTGGAGAGCGGGCTCATGGGTATTGCACCAAGAAGACCAAAAGCAGGCGGGAGGCCAAATCGACCGACGATCGCGGAGACCATAGCGAGGAGATGATGGCCCATCAGAGAAAGATGGAGCATCAGGAGAAGATGAAACATCAAGGGAAGATGGTCGACGAGTGTAAAGAGAGTGGAAGGAGCCTGAGGAGCCACGGTGACGGCAGAGGCGGCAATGCCATGAGAGGCCTCGGGAGATATATGTGGAGACTCAGTGGGACGGATGGACGAGGGCAAGATAGAGATGGGCGTATCTGGAAAGGTCAAAAAGACAGGGACTCCACAGAGGAAACCGAAGGAGAGGCAGGACGTGGGTAGAAGGGACGAGACTCGTCAAAAGTCACATCCCGAGAAATCCGCATCCGTCGACCAACAGGATCCCAGCACCGATATCCCTTGTGCTCGGCACTGTATCCCATAAAAACACACTTAACAGACTGAGCGGTCAGTTTGGTGCGTTCTCTAGGTGCAAGAGAACATAGCAAACGCAGCCAAACAGACGAAGAGAAGAGTAGTCTGGAGAAAGATCATAGAGACGCTTAACCGGATCTACTGAAGAAGAGCGTAAGAGGTGGATGTTGATGAGATAGGTGGCGGTGGAAACGACCTCGGCCCAAAAGTGAGGTGGAATAGGCGGCAATCATCGATGTACGAGCCGTCTCAAGGAGGTGACGATGCTTGCGCTCAGCGACACCATTCTGAGCATGAGCACCAGGACAAAAGAACTGAGCGAGAGTGCCCTGCTCAGCAAGGAAGCTGCGCAGGTAATGAGAGAGGTACTCGCCAGCAGAGTCAGCACGAAAGACTCGAATAGGAGTGGAGAACTGTGTGCGAACCATAGTAGTAAATTGTTTATAGATAGACAAAGCCTCACTACGGGAAGACATAAAGTATATCCAAGTGTGACGAGAGAAGTCATCTATAAAAATGATATAATATCGATGGCCCCCTTTCGAAAGGAAGGGAGCCAGACCCCAAACATCCGAATGAATAAAGATCAAATGGTCGCTGAGACACAGACTCACTATGAGAATAGGAAAGCTGAATCTGTTTCCCTAACATACAACCTTGACAATCTAAAGATACGTCTCTGAGACAGACCCCAGAAGACCACGACGGACTAAAGATGACAGACGAGATCCACACAGATGACCAAGTCGGTGGTGCCATTGTTGGAAAGAGCTGGTAGACGAAGTGGCGGAGCGAAGAGGCCGGTGGCGGCGGTGGCGCGGAAGGAAGGTGAAGCAGTCAAGCTCCCAAAGACATTTGTGAGTCAAGGCGCCGAGGGCCAGAACCAACCAGAGCCCCCGTGTGGCGGTCCTGAACACAACAAGAGTCAAGAGTCAAGAATGACCCGACAACCAAGGTCGATGTCATCCGGTGAAAGAAGTTTGCATAGTTAGGCGAGGAACATGAGCAATGAAGGAACATGAAAAGATGAGTTGCTAAGAGGTCCTCGACCGAGAGAGAAAGAGAGGTACCATCGCATAAGCACACCGCGGGGAATCAAGAGGTGTAACAAAAGACAGAGTGGAAGAATCGAAAGTCATGTGAAAAGATACTCCGGAATCAAGGATCCACAGGGAGGTACCTGACTGTGTAGGAGGTGGTTTCTCAGTGCCCGAAGAGTTAGTCGCAGAACCTGCAGAACACATCGAGAAAGAACTCAAGCGGCAAGCAAAGCGTCGAAGTCCGCTATCTCACCTCGGTCGCGAAAACGTCAAGTAGTCGTTGCAAGCGTCGATGTAAATACGGTGCGGTGCTAGGAGAAGAACGGTGTGAAAGATGCCGCTTCTTGTAGCACTGGGACTCAATGTGGCCGACGTTGTCACGAGAGGGAAGCGAGGGCGGCCACCGCCAGATGGAGGCGGCCACCGCCACCGTGGCGGCCATTGGAGGAAGCGATGTCTTGAAGCGTGAAGCGATCGGTGTAGCGGTGGGCCAGGCGGCGAGCACGGAGTGGAGTGGCATCGAACCAAAGACCGCTCGACGAGTCTCTCTCGCACGTATCTCGAAGGGCCTCGGAAGAGTGACACGAGGTGGCGTGCAAGAAGCCGGGCACGCCTGCTCGAACTTCGGGGGCGGCGAGTAAGGAACTCGTAGATCTGGCGAAACTCGGTCGGACGCGTCTGACCAGCAAAGACGAGCAGGGCGACAACCGGCGGTGCGAAGAGAGTCGGTGACGCCGACGGTAGAACTCGGCGTAGAGGCGTCAACGATAGCATCACTCGTGAAGAGAGGCTCCGGCGAACCAGCGCGGGTAGAGCATCTCGGAGGGTTCGAAGCGCCGGCGAAGGTGAGTCCACATCCGACGGTGAAAGAGTCCGCGCCTCGTAAGAAAATCGATTTGGACACTGGCGATGAAGACAGCAGCAGCTCGAGCGTCGTCGTTACACCACTGAGTGTAGGCAGTCAACCGATCCATATAGGAATCCAGAGCCTCTTGGTAGGCAGAGGCAGCCTTCACATCAGCAAGGCCAACAACCTCGGCAATGACCTTGTCGTTGTCGGAAGCGCAACGAGCGTAGGCTCCGTCGGAGGAGTAGGGCAACGCGGGCAGGTGACATCGCCAGAGAGGACGCCCCAGACACGAAGACCACGCATATGGATGCGCATGTGAGACACGAAGTCGGTGTAATTGGCACCATCGAAGATCACCGGGCAGCGAGGGAGACAAACGGTGCCCATTGGTAGGCGGCGGCTGCGGCGACCGGTCTAATAGCGACGCCGCGGCGATCAAACAAACGTTTTTTTTACTGTTCGTTTGGGCCGATTTACTTAACCGTCGGCCCAAACCTCAGACGCACGCCCTCCACGGGAAATTAGGTTTTCCCGTGCGAGTGGTGGCGGCCGAATCAGGCGCAATGGGCCGTGGCGGACCGGGCGCGGCGACGGTGGACCACGACGGAGGCGGGGTGGTGGTGTCCGGCGGCGGCGGCCGGCGGCGGCGGCCACATGCCACTGCGACGAAGGTCGTCGGCAGGGTTGAGTCGGCGGAGGTCGTCGGCAATGATCGCCGCTCTGGCGGTCCTCGGCGGCGCCCGACGGCGGCGGCCGGCGACAGCATCACATCCTGGCGAAGGTCATCGGCAGGGCCGAGTCGGCGGCGAGGTCGTCGACGGAGTCGGCGAGTCGGCGGCGGAGGTCGCCGGCAATGATCGGACTCTGGCGGTAGAAGGAGCGGACCGGCCGAGCGCAGGCGAAGAACGCGGCGGTGGTGGTACTCGAACAGCAAGCGTAGCCGCATACCAAAGCGACGACGGTTGAAGAAGGAAGTCGGCAATCGACCACGATCTGCGCGAAGACCGATCTGGCGGGCAATGAGCAATGATCGAAGGAGTTGAGATTAGATCGCGATCTCAACGAGGAGAGAGGAGAAGCGGTGGTGGCTAGACAGAGGTAACCCTAATCGCTCTGATACCATGTTAGGAATTGCGACTTGTATTATCAGGGGGCCAATGGGCCAGTATATATACACAAGTACAGGTTACAGATTAGGAAACCAAATCAAATCTAGAATCCTACTCTAACACATATGTATCTCTAACATAGATATCTCTAACACACAGAACAAATTAACTATGTAACAATAAACAAATGAGAATATATGAATTGGAGCAGTTTCAAAAAGAAGCGATTGCGTTCTTACCATCTGATCAGCGAGCATGAGTACAGTCTTCAACGAGAACTTTCTACTGCAATAGTTGAACAAGTCCTCAAGGCTAGGCCCGAGAAGATCAATCACCATCACGTTATACTCTCCCTCCACGCCAAACCACTTCAAGTGTGGAATGCCAGCTTTAAACAAGAAAAAACAGTTGGCTCAATTCATCGTCATCATTATAGCAGCTAATCACAAAGTACCGCTCCAGCTACATGGATAGGCTCTATGACATAAACTTACTTCCTCCTTGGAGAAGCATGTACAGCTTCGACTCATAATGAAGCTGTGGGTGTTTCGTCTTCACATTTTCCTGTCAACCCAAAGCAACAGCTCAGCAACACCAATGTCTAAAAGTTTCCACTAACCCAAATAACAAACTAAACTGACAATAGTACCAACGGTACAGCATTCGACAAACAATTCACTACAGTGTGCATCTAATGATCTTAATACAAACAGCAAATTTTATCAAATTGCACAGAACAAAAATTATAAGCTTCCTTCCAAAAAAAACTCATAAGGTGCATGAGAAATGAGACAGAATCCAATACCAATTTGACGGCGACTTCCTCTCCAGTCTGCGCATTAACAGCTACAAACAAGAACAACAACAAAGTTAGCATCTTTCTTTCCAAACACAATAAAAAAAGATGTTCTTTTGAGGAGATTGCGAGTCCGACAGATGGAGAACTCACCAAGGAAGAGCTCCCCGAACGATCCACTCCCGATCTTCTTGCCGAGCTTGAACTTGCCTCCGACTACATGATCCATCTCCTCCCTGCTCCGATATTATTATCTCCCAACGAATCAAGAAACTTCCTCCCCCCTAATCCCACGAGATCCGAACCTACCGAGCCAAACGGCGACGAGCCAAACCGAATCGAATCGGGAATCGGGAATCGGGATTCGGGACACAAAGGCCTCTACGAAGCCAGATCCAAACAGAATACCAAGAAATCCGGGCGCCTAACTCCAATCGAATCGAACAAATGAACAGGGAAAACGAATAGAAACAAATCAAAGCAAACAGACCAATTAACAGGATGTGCAGATCCGGAGGAAAAGGTACAAAAAAGGATTTCTCCAAATAAATTTCGTGAGCCTCTCGGCGAATTCGCCGCGAGAAAGAGAGAGAAAGGAGACAGAAGAAGCGGCGGACAAGGGAGGGAGGGAGGGAGAGAGAGAGAACAAGACGAAGACGGAGACGGCCAGAGCAGAGGGGATGATTAGTAAATAGACACCACCGGTTAAAGAAACTGATTAACGGGTAGCAGGGTTTTTTTTACAGGTAATAGTCCAAAATTCGTGCTTTGCTATGGATTAAAAAAACTACACCTCATTAATCGTTGTTATGCTTAGCCTACAATATAAATGATCCGTAAGTAATCCGTTTTTGAAAAGATCGATAGAATCTTTGAATTTCTTGCGCATCAGTTTGGGCAGTTGGGGTATAGGAGGCTATGGGTGGCAACAACAAGTATCTGCTGGGAGGAAGAAAAAGCGAGATCCGATGGCTCACATCTCGAGATAGATCTAATTACCACAAAAAAAAGAAAGATCTAACGGCTCATATCGCATGAAAGGGATGGATCGTTATCAATTCTTTCTTTTAAATAGTAGAAAATTGACAGATACAGCTACTTTATTTTTAGTTGTACTGTACTCATACAGCAGATTGTTCATTTAGACCGTTTTTCTTCAAATATGGCTAAAAGGCGCACGCATTGTTTTGTTTTTTTATAATAAAAAAAGAGGTTGAAAATTGTTAACGCAGATATCTTAGGTGTAGAAGGAGCTGAATGTACAGTGATTTTCAGTACTTCGGACAACATATTAAAAAAAATTACCCCTGTCAAAATAACCATTCCGGGTATCTCTTTCGAGTATAAATATTTTCATTAGAAAATGCAGACAACCTCTCTCGAAACACTTTGCCTACAAAAGTTTCCTCGGGAGGAACAATATTCACACTTCGTGTTTCCTGCCCACCGCTCATGTCCAATCCTCTGTCTTTAGCCACCGGGAAGTTTAGTCGAACTTTGAATGCATTGTCGGATTATAATCTGAAGCTTTTTTGCATGGTCCTGCCAGAAACGGTGGTACTATAATGTTTGTACGTGCAGATACTGTGGTGTTCGGAATATATGCATAAAATACGCACATTTTCTTGTGTTAAATACCGCACAAGTTGTTCGTAGCAAGCTGAAGTGCTCAACAAAAAGATAAGATGACTAGTGGTATTTTATGCACGAATTAGGGTGGAGTCGGCCACAGTTCAAGCTTCAAGCCAGACCGGTTGTTATTGGGTTGAACTTGTATTTTTTATAATTTTTTTAAAAAAATTATAAAATTTTGATGCTATGCCTCGGACCATTGCCCAGCAACTTAAGGACCAGCTCCGCCCCTGTGCATGGATATTGTTTCCCCTTACATGCGTTCGTGAACCCGACTAGATTGGGAACAAGCTGAGACGATGTGGCCAATAATTAGAGAGGTGTTCTATTTTTTATAAAAAGATATAAAAAAGAAAATTAGAAAGGAAAGGGAAGGGAAGGCCACTACTGCAAGCATAGTATAAAAACCAGATCGGACCGCTGGTTAAACCTAAAAAAACCCAAACCGACGACCTAGCTCAATCGGTTCAGCTCAGAGACCGCCCATGCAATTGGACCGGGAAAACCCGACCGAACCAACTAGTTTTTGAGTGAATCGTTGAACTGGAGCAGGTTTTACTGAACCGAGCAGTTTGTGTGTAGAATATAAATACCCCTCGTTTTTTTTTATTTTTTGCTATGAATTTCAGGGTTAAACCGTAAGAAATGGGAGTTGACAACTTGGCATTAGGGCTTTCCTTCCTTGCAAAATCTCTCTGTTCCTCTACCCCCCACCCCCCACACCCCCACACCCTCTTTTCTTTTCTGGTTTCTGGCTTCTCTCGACTTCTCAAGTCTCGATCCCTCCCGACGACGTTAGGCGGCGTGGACTCCTGGCGTCGGCGGGGCTTCACAAAGAGGGATGAGGGCGCCGCACGGCAAGAGCACTCCCGGCGAGGAGCTACTTCAAGGCGGCGAGAAGGCAGTCACGGGCGCCGCCGCGCGTGAGGCTGGGAGCCTGGGACATTGGGGTTCAGTGCTAGCTTCCTTTTGTCCTTCACTGCTGCTTCATGCCTCCTGCCCTTCACCAGTCACCAATCCACCTTGGTTGTCGGCAGTCGGCTTTAAGGTAATTTATGTCCTTCACTGCTTCTTCACAAACTTGTGGTTCATTGTTTTGAGTTTTGACCATGAGATGTAGACTGTAGACATTTAGATCTAAGATTATTGTGGTTGCTCTGCTCCATGTATGATTACAAGAACCGATGAACGGTTTGTTTTTGTATGCTAACATGAACCGACGAACGGATGAGCCATATTTAGTTCTGAAATCTTGACATGAATCCTAACTCATTTTTATTTATTGCTGCTTCCTTCTGTAAGTCTGTAGTAACATTAGTAATTGGGAAAAAAATATTTGTTGTTTTTTGTTCTTGGGCAGTCCCAAATTGGCAAATTGTTGCTGATAAAGGTTTGACACCTTTTTTTATTATTATACATCAACAATGTTGTAGTAGGGTCACAATATATTGAAGTATTACACAATCTACATTAGCTTTGATGTTGTCAAAACCGAATTTTATACTATGATTATTAGTGTTGTTTTTGATAAATAAATATAATATTCGTGTACGTAAAAACCGATGATCGGACCAGCAAACCAGTGAACCGGCTGCTTCCGGTTTTTTCTCCGGCCCATTTCTCCGGCCTTTACCCGATAAAACGCAGACTCGTGGTGGGCCCAGGATGTTAGGTAGCGGCCGACACGATTTGCGCCCTTTCTCCCGCGACTCCGCGCGTAGCCGCATAGAAGTGTCTACGCGGGGTAGCACATACGAGCCGTCGATACTCCCAATCGTATGGGTTGGATCGATCCAGCTTGCGGGCGCTGTTCCCGGGACATGGCCGCGCAGCGGGAGGCGTACGGGGAATCCGGACGGTCCAGGACAGCGCGTCGGACGGAGAGTTGACCGTTGACGAGACGAGACTGGACGTGGCGTGGGCGGTTATTAAAGCCGCGGCAACTCTGCTATGCTGTGCATACGTCCACTGTGGCAACAGTTTTCCCCAAGTGTGAACTGTAGCAGCGGTGAATATTTGCATTGCTATACCGTATCTATTCATCTTGATCTTTATTTTTTGTAATTAAGCAGTGAAAATACGGCAAACTCGTTCTTCTCGTTGCTTTGTTTACCGAGTCGATGCAAGCTGTGTGCGATTTCTGCCATATTTTCCTCGTGAGAGTTCGACACAGACAAAAACTAGCACAGTTTGTGCACTCCACAGAACTGCAACTGAAACTGATGGAAGAATACTGTGTGGTCTGTCAGTAATAAGCAAGCAGTGAACAGCAATCAGAATATTGTATGATTAAAAATTACGCGGTGTGCGTTGCGCAGGCTATTATTTTAATGGAACTGAAAAATGTACAGGCCTGGGCACAACTATTATAGGTCGAACTGGGATGGTTTTTTTCCAGAGCTGGTGTAAGTCAGAGATAGCAGGATTGACTCGCGTATTTATACGGTTAGATTTATTTTAAAATTTATACAAATACTTAGAATGTATTTACGTATCATTGTAGATTATTTATATTTTTAAGATATCATAAATATTGAAAATGATATTCGAAGCTTGAAGAAAATTACAATCCGAGGAATGTAATCAAAGTATGAGCTTTCATGAAAGAAAATTATTGAGTATAATAAGTTGTTGGGTTCTTATATACTAATCATTATCTATCATGCATAGATCATGTAACTGCATGCCCCTATTCTGACTCTATTAATTATTTTTTTGGGTTCTTATATACTAATCATTATCTATCATGCATAGATCATGTAACTGCATGCCCCTATTCTGACTCTATTAATTATTTTTTTTCTCATATTATATGTATGTATATGTATCTCTATTTAATCTCAAGCAATATCAACATGTGTGCAGTAAATTATCTTATTAGTTTATATGGTATTAGAGTACATTGCTCACACATACACCGATGCAGCATATGCGACATACCTTGAACTTATCTTCCCTCACACGCCAGCTACTCCACCAAACCGTATGTCTTCTATTTCTTCTCGTCGTCATATTTTTTTCGCTTCAACCTCCAACAGCAAGCCCAAATCTTGATCGATCCCTCTCAGCTGCTATACCTTCCAATGCAATATTTTACCACATAGTTATCTTCTACTTCTCTCCAATCATTACTTAGTGCTAACCGTTGTGTCATCAACAGACATACGCATGCAACCGTCGTTGATCCCAGCTGGGGACACGTGTCACGGTCTCTTCGGTGACCCCGAGTCTATTCCCTATGACTGCGTCATCTCTACCCCAAACTTTTTGCTCCTCTGCCTCTATACGTCTGCGTTTCTATTCGTACATGTGTATGCATGTATCTACGCATGCATGATGTTACATATACTCGATGTCCTCTTCTCTCATGTTGGTCACTCCTCTTCTTCGACATTGACCAACTCAACATTATGATTTCCTCACTAATCGCGATAACCTTTCATATTCACTGATGCCGGCATGTCTACTTTAGTCATTGTCTAACGATATAGAGAATCTTTTCACCATCGTCGGCGACAACGTACCCCTCACTAGTGATAGCACGCTACTAGCTACCCGATGGCTCCATTTCGTCCATAATTCGTCTTCAATACAAATCTTCATCTCCTCTCTTCTAAGGTTTCCCCATCATCAAGCATAATTTGCCACTAACTTCTTCAACAACATCGACGCTCACCACTTGTCATCACAACTCTTGGCTCCTTCAAAACTGGACTTTCACTTCAATGGCTCCGGCGAGAAGCACGATATCGTCCTTATCTCCGTCGACCTTGAGAGCGAGCGTTGGTGGTTTCTTTTGTGTCTCATCCAACACCATTCGTGTCATCTTTATTATAATTTTTATTTGTATTCAACATTTTATTTGTTTTTATTGGAGTTTGTATACAAATTAAATTGCTATTTTTATTAAATTTATTTTGAATTTTAGTTATTTAGGTATTTTACTTCAGAACTCGCATGGAAATCAGATTGTAGTTTTTATTTTATTTTTTATTTCGAATTTCAGTTCCTTTTTGGAATTTGTATCATAATCCAATTGCTAATTTTTATTCTAAATTACATTTATCCGGGATTTTACTTTGGAATTCGTATTAAAATCAAATTGCTGATTTTTATTTTAGTTATTTTTTTATTGGATTTCGTATACAAATCTAATTGTCAATTATTGTTTAGTTTTTATTTCAAATTATAAGTTTTAGAATTTTTATTGAAATCAAATTGATAAATTTATTTAATTTATTCTAAATTTTAGTTATATGGGGATTTTTACTTTGGAACTCGTGAGTCGTATGGAAATGAAACCGTAGATTTTCTTTTGTTTTTTATTCTGAATTTGAGCTCATTTTTCTTGGAACCTGTATCTGAATCCAATTGCTAATTTTTATTTAATTTTTATTCCAAATAACAGTTGTTTAGATATTTTACTTTGGAATTTGTATTGAAATCAAATTGCTAATTTTATTTTATTTTTATTCCTTATTTCAGTTATTGTTTTATTGGATTTCGTATACAACTCTAATGGTCAACTATTGTTTAATTTTTATTCCAAATTATATTTTTTGGATTTCATATTGAAATAAAGTTGCTAATTTTATTTTATTTTTATTTCTAAATTTAGTTTTTTATTTCATACACAAATTTGATTGTTTTTTGTTTATTTTTATTCCGAATTGTAATTATTTAGGGATTTTACCTAGGAATTCGTATCGAAATGAAGTTGCTAATTTTATTTTTAATTTTAGTTTTATTGTATTTGACATTGACTCTCTTACTTATGAACTTGTATGAAAATCAAATTGCAGTTTTTTTTCTTTATTTCGAATTTCATCTTTACTGTATTTTACATTCACTCTTTCTTTTAATATATGTTATTGTAATCTCGACCCACCACGATTGACAGTGAATATATTTCTTTTTTCTGCACTGATTAACGTGAGGATTTCTAACCTTTTGGGCGAAAATGGTGATTTCTTTCGACTTTGCTTTAATTAGATAGTAGATCATGTGTGCACTGATTAAATTTCATCACTAATATAAACCGGTGATCACCCGTGATTAGTAAAGTCAGTGATAATCACTGCAGCATGCAACGGTTAATTAGACGGGGAGCAGACAAGGATGACAATATAATCATATAATATAGCGACAAACACAGTGCCTGCATATTGCACTCGTTCCCATGGGGAACACATTACAGACCGGCAAACCGGCAAGTTGCAAGCAACGAGCCTTGTAGCTAGGGGCGGAGTCTCGGTTAAGTTAGCTCTTTCCTTGGTTAAGTCTACTGTCTTTTTTTTTTTTTTTTTTGGACAACATCTCTGCAAGCTTTAGAGCTTAGTGTTGAGTAATCGTCGCTGACGAGTTCAGTCCGATGAGTACTTTATATACAAACTCAGAATCGTAAGAACAATACAAAAACATTAAAAAAAAACTGAAGCCCTGGATTCGGCTGTAATGCGTCGTGCCTTCCTCCGCAAGTGGCGCCTACAACTACACGCGCTGTGTATCACGCGGCCTCCACGAGAGGACCACGAGAGCACATGCAATACAGGCAAGAAAAGCATCAAAGCTAGCATATTAGCTGTTAGGCAGAGTTGACCCAAAACAACAAGGGCAAATTCACCTTACCAGAACAGATTGATTGTATATGCATCATACACTGTTTGTAGGTTTAAAAACGTGCGAACAGTGAAGCGGCTGCATGAGGAGACAGGTACACTTTACTTTCTCCTGATAAATGGGGAAATCTCTTAATTAACATGCATCATCAGGCCTTTCTTAAAGAAAGACAGGGACATGATTCATGTAGTACGTAACGTTAGATTATCAGAAAGCTGTAGAGTAATGGACGTGATGGGCACTCGTTAATGCTCATCAGAGCAAGGGTAAGCTCGATTGCTTTATTTATTCCTTGGATGCATTGATGTATTATACAGGTACGTACGAGAAGCACAGATGATGACAGATTTTCGAAACTACCGACTATTTGGCACCAGAATTGCTGCAGAGGTGCAAACAAGTAATCATCAACGGTAGCAGGCCATGTGCAAAATTGCAGCAGCTCATGCCTCCAATCCTTTCAAATACGTGAGTGGCGTGGACAAATGTTGTCTTCTCTCTGCAATGTCGAATCTTCCATGTCATGCGACAAGACTTCCTTAAAGAAGTCAAGGAGATCAATCCTGGACTCCTGGTCACAACACCAAGATCAACAGTGATTTCATCAAGTAAGAATATCTGCATTGGTATGAGATTCCTTAATGCCAGGACAAACTTTGGTACAATAATAGCACTACCCCGAACTCTAACCATGAGAACACCGCTTGCCAAACAAATACACGAAAACAACCAAACGCATGTGATGTCCAACTTGTCAAAAATGCTGTCTCTACTATGTATCAGAACATATTAGGACGTAGACCCAAGACCAAATGTCAGATGTCAGAAGTGAGTGCAAAAGATGAATTACATCTTGATTTTTTTTTTTTGGGTTTCAGCTCAGCTGCTTGCTCCTGATAACATGCTACAATATCGCTTCTAGCAAAATTTCCAGTAACATTTTTCGTACTCTGGACAATACCCTTTAATTTCTGGATTATGCTCTCGAAAGCTCTGCTGCTTTCACCTATATATTCTGATGGGCACTCAGAAACAACGACTCAATGAGTTAGGCGAGTTCTTATTTGGCTACTATTGCATTGGTTCGTATATAAGAGCAGGCTAGGAGCTTACCGATCCACTGGAGTCGTAAGCCCAGTATCTGGACTTCCTTGCTTTCTTCTTGCTGTTGCCGCCGGCCGGCATGACCACCGACGTCGACGGTGTTTGGGTCCATGTGTATTTCCGTGAGAGCTTTACGAAATAGCTCTTTCACGGTACATTAGAGTTAATATTGGCTGTCTATTCTGCTTGACCTAATGGACTAGATTGATTAAGATTTAGTTATACTTTTTATGGTAATATGTGCAATAACTTTTTCAAAGGTGCCGTGGTCAGCGTTCTTGGTGAGAAGTTAATCGATGCATACATGGTGATCAAAACAGGGAAAGAGATGTGGGATGCACTCGAGGCCAAGTTTGGGGTCTCGGATGCAGGTAGTGAACTGTATCTCATGGAGTAGTATCATGATTACAGAATGGTTGATGGCCGTTCTGTAGTTGAACAGGCTCATGAGATACAATCCATGGCCACAGAACTTGAGCACTTCAAGTGTGTGTTACTAGACAAGTTTGTTGCGGGGGGCATTATTGCCAAGCTTCCTCCTTGGTGGAATTTTGCTACTACTCTGAAACACAAGAGACATGAGTTTTCTGTTGAAAATCTCATTGGGTCTCTTGATGTTGAAGAGAATGTGAGAGCAAAAGATACACACACTAGAGGTAATGAGGGACATTCTAGTGCCAATGTGGTGCAGAAAAAGAATGGCCAAGCTCAGAAGTTCAAAGGCAAGAACAAGACCGCACAAACAACTAGCTTCATGAAGAAGAAGAAGAATACAAAGGATGGTCTTTGCTTTGTGTGTGGCGAATCTGGTCATTGGGCCAAGGATTGCGATAGCGCAAAGTGGGAAGAATCGGCAAGGCGTAATTCCAAGTCTGCTAATATTGTTGTTGGTACCACTGAGACGGGAATATCAGGGTATGGTAATTTACCTACTATTCTTTCCGTATGTCAAACTACCGATTGGTGGATAGACACTGGTGCTAACATACATGTGTGTGCTGATATTTCTTTGTTTTCTTCTTACCAGGTCACTCGGGATTCAGCCGTTCTAATGGGGAACGGGTCACATGCTACTGTTCATGGTGTTAGTACGGTCAATCTGAAGTTTACTTCGGGGAAGATTGTGCAACTCAAGAATGTGCATCATGTGCCATCCATAAATAAGAATCTCGTCAGCGGATCTCTTCTGTGTAGAGATGAGATGGCTTTAGACTGGTGTTTGAATCCAATAAATTTGTTGTGTCCAAGTGTGGATAATTTGTTGGTAAAGGCTATGTGTGCGGAGGCTTGTTCCGCCTATCTCTTTCAGATTTGTGTAATAGTGTTGTGAACCATGTTTGCAGTGGTAATGAGACTACTATTTGGCATTTACGACTTTGTCACATAAATTTTGGTTGCATGACGCGTTTAGCCAGTTTAGAGTTAATCCCGAAATTTACCCTTGCCAAAGGTTCTAAGTGTCAAGTTTGTGTGCAATCAAAGCAGCCTCGTAAGCCTCATATGGCCGCAGAGGTAAGAAACTTGGCACCATTAGAACTCATACATTCAGATCTGTGTGAGATGAATGGTGTGTTGACAAAAGGTGGTAATAGATATTTCATAACTTTGATTGATGACTCCACTAGGTTCTGCTATGTGTATCTTTTAAAAACTAAAGGTGAAGCACTTCACTACTTTAAAATCTATAGGGCAGAAGCTGAGAACCAACTTGAAAGAAAAATCAAAAGGGTTAGGTCTGATCGTGGTGGCAAGTACTTTTCTAATGAGTTCAATTTATTCTGTGAGGAACATGGTATAATCCATGAGAGGACGCCTCCCTATTCACCCCAGTCAAATGGGATTGTTGAAAGAAAGAACCACACTCTAACTGAGTTGGTTAACACCATGTTAGACACAGCGGGTCTTTCCAAAGCGTGGTGGGGGGAGGCTATATTGACTTCATGTCATGTCCTGAACAGGGTTCCTGCAAAGAATAAAGAGATAACCCCATATGAACAATGGGAGAAGAAAAGACTATCACTTTCATACTTGCGTACTTGGGGTTGTTTGGCGAAAGTCAATGTGCCAATTCCCAAAAAAGCGTAAGCTTGGACCAAAAACCGTGGATTGTGTCTTTCTAGGCTATGCTCACCATAGTGTTGGATATAGATTTCTAGTGGTGAAATTTCTAGTGGTGAAATCTGGAGTACCTGATGTGCATGTCGGTACAATTATGGAGTCCAAAGATGCTACATTCTTTGAGGATATTTTTCCGATAAAAGATATGCCTAGTTCATCGAGTCAGGAGCCTGATACAACTCCTGAACCTGCCATTCCAATAGAATATTTTGAGCAAACCCCTGAGCAGATTCCTGATGAGGAAGACAATGAAACTCTGAGGAATAGTAAAAGACAAAGGACTGCAAAGTCTTTTGGTCCTGATTTCATTGTGTACCTTGTGGATGATACTCCAAGTACAATTTCTGAGGCATATGCTTCTCCAGATGCAGAATACTGGAAGGAAGCAGTCCGTAGTGAAATGGATTCCATTATTTCTAATGGAACTTGGGAGATCAATGAGCGTCCTTATGGTTGTAAACCTGTAGGATGTAAGTAGGTGTTCAAAAAGAAGCTTAGACCTGATGGTACTATCGAGAAGTACAAGGCACGCCTTGTGGCCAAGGGTTATACCCAAAAGGAAGGCGAAGATTTCTTCGATACTTATTCACCTGTGGCTAGATTGACCACTATTTGAGTACTACTATCTTTGGCTGTCTCACACGGTCTTCTCGTTCATCAGATGGACATTAAGACGGCTTTCCTAAATGGAGAGTTGGATGAGGAGATTTACATGGAACAGCCAGATGGATTTGTAGTAAATGGTCAAGAAGGAAAGGTGTGTAAGTTGTTGAAATCTTTGTATGGTCTTAAACAAGCACGTAAGCAGTGGTATGAAAAGTTCGACAAAATTTTAACATTTACAGGCTTTATTGTGAATGAAGCTGATAGATGTGTGTATTATCGCCATGGTGGGGGCGAAGGAGTCATTCTATGTCTGTATGTTGATGATATACTGATCTTTGGGACCAACCTTAATGTGATTAAGGAGGTCAAGGATTTCTTGTCTCAAAACTTTGAGATGAAAGATCTGGGAGTAGCTGATGTTATCTTGAACATCAAGCTGTTGAGAGGTGATGATGGTGGGATTACATTGTTGCAAACCCACTATGTGGAAAAGATTCTGAGTCATTTTGGTTATAGCGACTGCAAATCCTCTCCAACACCTTATGATCCTAGCATGTTGCTTAGGAAGAATCGGAGAATAGCCAGAGACCAATTGAGATATTCTCAGATAATTGGTTCACTCATGTATTTAGCTAGCTGCACCAGGCCTGACATCTCGTTTGCTGTGAGCAAACTAAGCCGCTTTGTTTTCAATCCGAGAGATGATCATTGGCATGCTCTTGAGAGGGTAATGCATTATCTAAAGGGTACAATGAGCTATGGCATTCACTATACCGGGTATCCTAGGGTACTGGAGGGTTATAGTGACTCAAACCGATATCGATCTTTGATGAGATTAAGGCCACAAGTGGATATATCTTCACACTTGGAGGTGGCGCTGTTTCATGGAAGTCTTGCAAGCAGACCATCTTAACGAGGTCAACAATAGAAGCAGAACTCACAGCATTAGATACTGCCACTGTTGAAGCCGAATGGCTTCGAGAACTCTTGATGGATTTGCGGTGGTTGAAAACCAGACGGCTATTATGATGAACTGTGACAATCAGACTGTGATTGTCAAGGTGAACAGTTCTAAGGATAATATGAAGACATCAAGACATGTGAAGAGAAGACTGAAGTCTGTCAGAAAAATGAGAAACTCTGGAGTAATAGCTTTGGATTATATCCAAACAGCTAAGAATCTGGCAGATCCCTTCACAAAGGATTTATCACGGAATGTGATAGGCAATGCATCGAGGGAGATGGGTTTGAGACCCACGTGAGTTATACCATAGTGGTAACCCATCCTATGTGATCGGAGATCCCGTGAAGTAGGATTGGCGAAACAAGCTATTGGTTAACTGGGAGGAGAGTATTTTTATAGACCCACTCCATTGGAGATGCAATTCTCTTCTAAATCTGTATGGTAGGATGATTTTTATCTTAATGTGTCTTGTGGCTTGTTTAAGTAAAGATGCTGTCCTACAGAGCAGTCTTGAAAGAACACACCTATATGAGTCCGACTGCTAGTCACAGTCTATGAGATAGGGTAATCTCTAGGAAGCTCATGAATAGGCTAGGAGTATGACTTATATGCTCCAACCCGCGGGGATGCCTTGCAGCCTAGTATCAGTTAAGGACTTAAGTGAAACCTATTCACACAAAACTGTCAATTCAAGGCTTAGTCCATTATGCAGTTGTGGATAAGTGTAGCTTCTGTTCTAGGTGGATGTTCAACCTTAACCGATCTCCATCAAAACACTGGTATATTAAAACAATACTGTGGATCAAGGCATTTGACATGTGCCTTTGGGATCTGGTGGGGGATTGTTGGAATTAATACGGGCTTGGCCCAATTTTAACTCTAATTAATTCCTGAAAAATCTCAAAGACTCATGTGCACGTGCTAAAACTGTTTAGTCCTACATGGAGTATTGATGTGGAGTTACACCACTTTATAAGGTGGATCGTGGTAACCCCTTGTGGAATTGGAGAGAGCCAACACACGCTGCTGGCTCACTCGGCTCGCCGAGCCGAGCCGTCGTGCCGTGCCGCGTCGATGTCTTGCTACGTCTGAGAGGCAGGCGTCAGATGCGCGCGTATTTTTCTTTATCTATTCGAAAATCGAAACGCACCGACTCGCAGTAATGGCATTAACAAATGAAGTGGCGATGCGGATCAATTACTAGTGGCTGCTGTTAGCATCAGTTGATGGCGCACCGTTTCGATCTCTTTGTTTTTGTGGACCATTAAAAGAACAAATGAACTGCTCGTGAGACGCTTCTCTCCATCTTTCACTCCACGCGACTGAGACATACTTCTCCACCGTTTTGCTGCTTTCTCTGGCGATCTCCATCCCGACGAGGCTCATGTACGGTCGAACCGGGAGAGCAGGCCTCCGGAACCCCGTCCTTGAAGGCTTACACGAGCGAGGACGGATAAGGTTTTTGGGGAGCGTTCGCGATCGCTCCTTCGCTCGTCATCATCCGATCCTCTGCTTCATCTACATCAACTGCACGACTACGTCCACTACGCCATGGCGAACGACAATCTCGTCAACACTTCTGCTGCTGCTGCTCCTTCAACTGGTTCTGGGTATATCAATCTAATCCTTGTACTTTGTTTATCTTTAATTTATGTTATTGTTTTGAACACTGAGATAGAAATGCTAGTTTCTGTTCTATTAGAAATTGGTATGACTATGGTGTTCATGTTTATCTGTCTTATGCAAAAGGCTAGAATATTGTTCATGATTCATCTAGTGTATTTCTGGATTAAAGTAATTCGAAAAATGCTTATATATTCAACATACTTTTTATGGTAATATGTGCAACATAACGTGGAGAAGGGTATAATTATACAGTTAGCCATGATGCCAGAGTAAGGAGCGAAGCGTAGCGTTCGTGTCCCGGCGGTCGCTGCGAATAGCCCTGGCGACCATCCCCGGGGCTCGCTGCTATTCCTAGTCGACCCATAGTCATGGTCCCGTCCGGGCTATCTCGGGAAGGATGGCGGCATGGAAGGCGCGGCAAACACCACAATATCACCAAAGGCACCGTAGTCAATCCAAGATTGTGAATTGCCAAAAATATATTTTTCAAACACTTCTTATCATTCGTATTGTATTTGAAGAAAAAATCGACATCTTCTTCTTTCTGTGCTATCATATGGTTCAACACAAATTCAACATCACTGCCTTGTATTCTTTTCTTCCTGTACCTTGCAAAGAAATTGTACAAGTCACGAGAAACAAATCCCACCTGGTCATATCCACCATGAGTCCGCTCCATAACCGACATAATTTGACATGTACGCAGCCTACCAACACCAAAATTCAATAGCCTTAGCCTTTTGAGCATCACTTAGCTCACGATGAGACCGTAAAAAAGCAACATGATTAGGCTTAGCAAGAGCATGTTCGTGGGAGTCAATAAACTCTTTAACAAACCATAAACCATGCCCTACATCTAGCTCGATCTCCAACTTAGCCTTGCATTTGGAACGGGTCAGTGGTCGTGGCTCCCTTTTTTGATCGGTCCTTTCAAAGTATTTAATCATCCTATGTCCTTCACTAGAACAACAAAATCTCCTCCAGATAACCATGTCGATATCTCCATTCTTCATGACACACTCCTTTATGACACTAAATCCTTTGGACTTTGCATATGTATTGTAGAACTTATAACCATCTTTCTTGCTTCTAAACATCTGATTTACCACCATGTTATATTCTTCCATTTCCTCCAGGCTAATGTCATTTTCTCTATCCATGTTGTACAATTGTCATTAAAATAGCAATGCATTCATATTAATAACATATCTTAAATAAAACAAAAAACCAAGACGATGTACCACTACAAAATGTAGATCAATGCACAAAAACCAAGGTAGAGTAGTTGTCCAGCTATGAAATGGCCAGTTCTGTAACTTGAGGTGCGTAATACTTCGAAATGAAACAACTTTTGTTTTTGTGATTTCAGTGCAAATCATCATCGCATTGTAACTACCTCAACAGTGTTTTATATTTTCCAATTGTTTACTCACTTCACATAGAACTAGTACCTACAATTCCATATCCACCAACAATTTTTTGGGTTACCATTATCTTCAATTATTACAGTTCAACAATGAGGCAATACAATATACAATAAATATATCAGGAGCAATATGATCTGATGTGGTTCTGTGAGGTGACAAACGCATGAAAATTTCCCAAACATCAAACTAAACAATCGCTTTTCCAGATATGAGTACATTGAATAAATCTAGGGACTTTTCAATCCCCATCCGTGGGCTGGTGTGGATCCATTAATACGAGAACATTTGATGAACCCGAAGGTCCTTGTTTATTGGCCCGATCTTTCGATGAGAACAATAAGTTCGGTAGTCGTCGCTCAACTCTCACGATACTGGTTACTAACACGCAAGGCTTGAAACAACGCAATCGCTGAACTGATTGACAAGTCGTTATCAACCGTGCACGAATACCCGAATGACCTGACCACGAAGGTCGCGATTCCTGCATACACCGAAGAAGCACGCAAGAACAAGATAAATCAATCTGAAATTGCAAATAGGAATTGAAATATTGAATTGAATTGGGATTTTGAATAAGGATCTTAATTGGGTGGTCTAGTCGACACACGCAAAAGATACAAGTTGCAACGAAGACAAACTAAACATAAACAAAATCCAAGAAAACTAGAGGAGGTGCGTCCTCTTTAAATAGGGGATGAGCCACAAATCTAAAAGAAATAGCGGGGTGGGACTAAACTCACGGGTAATGTTCACGTGAGCAGTAACCGCGCCCCAGGTGGGCCGCCGACATATGAGCCAAGTTGAGTATAATTACAAAGCCCAATTTGGCCCAAAAAGGAGATATGCCATCTTCTTTTGATGATTGCGGTCAGTCCAGAAGGAATTTGGAGGTGAGGCTGGATCTGTTGGAAAGAGGACGAAATAAGCTTTCCATTAAGTACTCGTGGACCTCCAACGGACTCCGTATGTGAAAGTTATGCCTATTTTAAGTTGGTGCTGTCATGCTGATGCCGGAGGCCGAACTGGTTTTCAAAACGGGTCCAGCTCGAACTACTTGCTTGTCTTGGACCAAAAGTGATATGGTGCTGCACATATATATATTTCATCATTAGGTAGCATCATATAGTTTATATAATATAAAGACACTCCTAAAAAAGCTCACCCGATAATTTAAGTGAAGCATACGAGCTCTTGTACTTGGAACAACAAGCATAACAAATATGGTTGTATCCATCGGGGTCATGTCCTCATCAACATTGAACAAATCTGAAAGCCTGAAACTCTACATGCTACATATGTTTGCGGGTGTTGAAGAATATTTCACTTGAATAGTCTAACAAGGACAAAACAAAATCTACAGACTTTTATACTCCTAGAATGATGTAATTTAATTTGCCATGGCGCTTCAACACTTTGCCATAGACTGCATCCAGAAGATATGGCCAAGACATTTTACCTGAATCCTTTGGCGAGGAGCTCCCGCAAAACGGCTACGAGTGGAGAGGCTGGCTAGCTCAGACAAGAGCTGACGCGGCGAAGGGGGCTGGAGGCGGCCGAGGGGCACCGAGGGTGCATCGGGGGGCATCGAAGGGGCGCTCGAGGTCGACTCGGCTCGATGTTGGAGTTGCTGTCGCTAGGTGGTCCGCGCCGAGGCTGGCGAGTGGGAGGCCGGAGGTGGAGCGCGTAGGCCCCGAGGCAGGAGGGAGAGCTCGGGGGTTGTTGGGGATGGAGCGACGCAAGGGAGCAGAAGGGGATTGAAAAGACCGACACAACTGACTCAGCGGTGGCACAGACGACGTGCAGCAGAGAGTTGCAGTGGCGCAAGGGTATGGATCAAGACGTGAAAGGGGAGAGCTCCTAGATTAGTGGGGAAGTCGCGGAGGGTGGCGACGAGGGGTGGCGGCACGACGACTTCAACAAGGAGGCTGCTACGCAAACAATGGATGGGGATGAATCCAGCAATGGATGCATATGAATAACATGATTCATTAGGTCATGATAAAAGTCCAAAATACCCTTACAAAAATATAGTCAAATAAAAAAGTCTAATACATCCTCCACAAATCAATAACCAGATTTGATTTATACTACCCACATATACTACCGCTAGAATGTAATGTAAAATTTCTCTTCTGAAAGAGTATAAGATCAGATAGGATTGGAGAATTGGGAGTGACGCTGAAAGAGCGTGAGCAGCTACGGGATGGAATCAATTTGACTGACGTACAGCAAAGGAGCACGGGAAGGTGGTCGATCCGTTCATGACTCGAAATATTGAATTGAGGCAGTTCGGTTGGTACGTGTGGATCCCCGTACTTCTCGCTATGAATAAACCCCGACCCGGTGATGCCTCACACGCATGAGGGACAGGTCGAGCAACCACTAATGAAATTGCAAAAATGACACCCTATTGCAATTATAGCAAGTTGATGACCTTTGTGGACATTCCTTTTGGTAACGAGTTCCTCCACAATTGTAGCATTGCACTGTGATGTCCTCCGTTGATATCCGAATGGTGGTGCTGTCACCATTCTCCCATGTGGTGCGCTTGATGATGTTGCCATTTGTCTTGACCTTCTCTTTATTGTGTCTTCTAATTCACACATTGCCTCTACTGATATAAGAAGTTTGTTCACCACGGATGACAAGTCTTTGAAGTTGTGTCCCGATATGTGGAACTTTAATGATTTATGTAGTCCTTCGGCAAAGCATTCCATCTTTTTTTTCTTCTGTACTGACATCTTCTAAAGCATATCAAGCCAAGTGATTAAATATTGATATAGGTACTTTGTCACTGTACATCCACGTTGTCTGAGGGCATGGAACTCCCGGCGTATTGCAGCAATAACGCGCTTGAAAGGATGTAGGTATTGTGGAACGCTTATTTAAATTCCTGTAGGGTATGTCTCTTCCAAAGTGAAGTGTTTAATGGTTCATCCATAGCTGATGTGATGCAAATAAAGTCTTCTCACTGTCTGTGCACTGAACTGAACTGTAGTTTAATTTCCTCTCTATGTCACGAATCCAGTCATCTGCTGCTAACGGCTCAGGGTGGTTGTAAAAGTTGGTGGGCGAGTCTAAATCAGCCCACCTAGAACCTATAGCAGCTGCTCCATGTGTGGTTGTTACTCCTACGTTGGGTCCCATAGTTTCTTGTGGTCTGGCGGCTATCTGCTCCAAAAGCTTCGTATGTTGTTCCATCAATTTGGCATGTCCTTGTTCTGCTTGGATTCTGTTTCTTTCCATCATTGCTAACACTTCCACCATACTGGGCTGATTCTCCACTAAATTGGTCTCGCTGGTTTGATTGTTCACATGGCTCCTTGATCTTGTTCCCGTCATCTTGCTTCTCCGGTCTGAGTTATACTCTTGCAACGGTTTTAGGAAATTTAGATAGATGAGTAAGAATTAAAACACTAGATAAGCGGCGAGAGAACAAGATAAATATTAGAGCGAAAAGAGGGATATGGATTTTTGATGATATACAGGTACCGCTAAAAAAACAAACTATTCTTAATTAGCATAATTCTTTATTTATCTTACACCAGTTGCATACATACTTCTTAGAGAAGGGAAACAAGAATCTTAATTAATGAACTCTTAACTAATGAAGTAGGGAAACAGGAATCTTCAAAGAAGTTTTTTTTATGGCAAAAAAATCACTTCAGCTACAATGTTGAGTCGAACACCTATAAAATATATAGATATTGAAACAACATGAACAAAAACCACTATATTTGTTCAGCTGGCATAAGTGAGAAGGAAATAGCTCCCATGGAATTTTGTGGCGAAAGCCCATTTGCAAGGAAGAAATATTCCCTTACGTAAGCATTGATCATGAAGAAATAGAAGCCAAGCATGAACTGAATTTATAATTCTTATATGAAGTAAAGAGAGAGGGAGCTTACAGCCGAACCAATAGTCCGACTCCAAGAACCACCCAAGTAGGAAAGGTCGCCATTGCACACAAGCTGTGTCATGAAAAGCAGAACCATTGAGAACACGGACATCTCTTCCTCCAACCCATATGTTTTCCCGCAAGAATCTTCAAGAGAGTGGTCTTGCCTGCAGTTTGGCATAAGTTGGTACCTAAATTAGTGCAGACATTGTTAATTTTATATGAGAACAGAACATATCTCAACCACAATGCATTGTGAATCTGAAATGGATAAAGAGTTTCCTTCTGTTAGGCAGTAACCTTTTTGGCATTTGGCAAAGCAACGTACTGGTGCTGCGCAGTTATTATGACAAGCTGCAGAGATGGTAATGGATCTCTAATAAAAATTTGGATTTTGCAACACACATGGCATAAAAGTGCAAACTGCCAAAACTGATGATGATGAAAAGACCGTTTCTTTGATTTGTTCAAAGAAAGAAAAAAAAACGTTTCTTTGGACAAAGCCCGCACTTTTACCCCCTCAAATCTCTATGGGAAAAGAAAGGCACAAGATGTCCAAACCTTGATAGAATGCACACGATCAATATCACAACAAAACAATTGGCAAGGCACATTCAATAGGTCATACAAAGGTATCTATCACTCATTCGCTCCTTTGCACTCCACTTTGTTGCTTTTAATCACCTCTAGTGTAATTAGCTAAATTGCATACACCATTTCATTCAGATTGCACTTTAGCTCCAACTCAAGCACAAGTGTATGGCAGCCTTGCCTTGAAGGCTAGAACGCCAGATTGTAGAATTCCATAATTTCAAGGATACCACCATGAACAGCTCCATTTCCCTCAAGGGAGACATCCCCACTGAGAAACAACCAAATCACACGCCAACCAATTCAATGTACCATGAGACAAATGGGGCAACGGCAATCCTCCATATCATAACCCGAATCTGTGTGCTAACGACATACAGAGCAAACATCACCTACTAATCACGCCTTAACGCCCTAACCCGTAAATCTCCATACTCTGCATTTGGTGGCCAAACCACAACGCGCACGCGTCGTATCCATCAGAATAACCCAACCGGAGCATGGAATCGTAGAAACGTAGCAATTGCGTAAGAGTCGTGGCTGATGGGAGGGTTTAGGGTTAGGTATATATCGGATCCATTGGCGCCGACGAGGAGTCTGCGTGAGCCGGAAAGGCGACGCGGAGGTTGGCCGTCGTAGCCGAACTGCAGGGCGCTCACCTCGATGCCGCTCCTCCTCCTCCCTTCGTCGCCGTTTCCACCGCCACCGTCCGTCCCCCGGCGGCGGTGGGTAATCCGATTCCGAACAACCCCTCCTCTCGTCTCGTTTAGGCTCCGCGAGTTGGTGGGAACTGGGGACGTTTGGTTACTGGCTCTGTGTCTGCCGCGTCAGCTTTCGTGTGTCCTACTGCTGTTTTTATGGGCTTCCTGCAATCCGGGCCTGGCCCTTAGTTCCCAGGCCCAATATTGTTTTTTCTCTGAAAAAGGGGACTTTTTACCTTTTTCTCGAAGGAAAAAGTTTTTTTTCTTGAGACCAAGAGCTTAAATTTCATTAATCACCAGGAGTACAATCGCTGCATACATGCTATCAAAAAATATGGGGTCTCTTACCCTGCCTGATGAACATCTAAAACTACACTGATGAGTGATTACCAATTTTATATTGCCAGCACTTACCAAGATCTTATTTGTTTAGATTTAGATTTTTTGGCTTATAGCTTAAAGCTAACTTTCTAGCTTAATCAACTTACAAGCCTCTTAGTTTTTAAACTAAGTTTTAGTGTTTGGTGATTTGGCTTTTTATAAGATATTGGTTTATTGAGTTGTGTACGAAGAGGGGGATGGAAGAGCAAAAAAAAAAAGGGAACGATTTGCATTTATATGCAATGATATTTTATGTGTAATTTCAGTGAACTTTAGTGGCAATCGGTTTTTTCATTCCGCAAAATCCAAAAAAAAAAATACCTCCCCCTTGGCTTATGGTTTTTAGACTTAAAATAACTTAAACTTTTTATAAATCAGATTAAAAAACAGCTAGATTAAAAAACAACTCTTTTATTTAGACTACTTTTTAACTTTTTAACCAAATAAAAAAACCTAAACCAGCCGTAACGATGCGATGGTTTCGCCGGGGCGGAGCAAAAGTAGATGTAAACGAATTGATCTACTAGTAAATGGTGAATCGAATTCATCTCGCTGGCCACAGATATATGGCCACTGCCTGCCTTCAGGAACAGCTCGCAAGCTGCTCCTCCAGCCACTCGTGTAACATGGTTACATCAGCTCCGGTTGCATACTAGCGATTTTACAGAACTGAAAGAGCATATAGATAGAAGATACATCGTCGTCACCACAAATGCCTCTGACGACAACCAACAAAAGAATCTAGCAATTTGCTGCTGGAGCTCAAGCTCTGAGCTCCCGAATGTAGTTAGGGCTCATCTGATTGACCTTCTTGGAATGGGCGGCGGCACGGTGCACGTCGTTCAGGACCGAATTGAGCTTGCTCTGCAATGGACTGAACGGTATCTGGTGGAGCTGATTCGTCGCCGGCTTCTTGACGGCGCGCAAGCAGGCTAGGTAGCTGTTCGGCTGGTTGTTCCAATTGGGCAGCTTGCTTATTTGCACCGTCGCTTCCTTCTCTCTGGACACCGGAGCACCAGAAGGATCCTGCAACAATCAGAGATCCCCGCAAAAAAAAAATTTTGCTATTGTCAGTGCTTTCTTGATCCAGAATAGACGTTTTGTCATCGCGGACATGCGATTCATATCATTAAGAAGTTCCGATTTTCCAAGATAGGATTTGGTGATTCATGAATGACATTGCGAGGAGAAATATGTAGCATATAACGGATGGATGAAAGCATGATATGGATAGAGCTAAATGACGTACCCCGAGGAGGAGGAAGGTGAACTGGTGTTGCTGCTTGCTACCTGCTTCTTCAAAGTGAGCCTCTAGGAGCTTCCTCAGATCGGAAAGGCACGAGTTCCGCAGTAATTTCAGCCCTTTTATCAGATTGCCGGACTCCCATTTGATGTAGACTTCCAGCAAGCCCTCTTGCTCCTGTCCAGAAACACTGTTCACCTTGTTCTGGTCACTTTCTTCCAGTGTAGTGCATGATTTCAGCTGCTCCGACATTGTCAACTTGGGCTCGTCCACAACTTGGCAAACAATTGGTGAAAGCTGCGAAGATACTGGGCTGTCAGTCAATTTGACGTCGCACATAGGGTTCTCTATTACTCCCCATACTGATGGGTCCTTGTTCTCATCTCCGAACACTTGCTTTGCAGCCTCCTTGTTCTCACCTCCAAACACTTGCTTTGCCGGTGTCTGGGCCTTTGGTTGCTTGGCTGCTTCCCGGTAGTTCCCGCAGAGCCTGAAGATGTTCTGAATCCGATTGTTCCTTTTGGCAGGGTCATCTGGTTCCGCAAGCGGTTGTTGCATTATATCGACCTTATAGCTCTCTTCCACAACCTCCTTGCACACTTCCTCTTCAACGCCATTGTCCTTCCCTTCGTCTTCATCTCCCTCCTCAAAGACAGTGCTCAGGGCCACCTTTTCTGGATACCCGGACAGTCTGACATCATCTTCTTGCTCCACGGCACTGGTGGTGTGATTCCATATCTGGCCCTGCTGGCAAGTATCCTCCTTTATCACCTTTACATCTTGCACGGTCGACTGATCTCCCATATCCAACTCCATAGACATCACCATTGACATGGACTGATCTGCCCCTGCAGACATCTCTGACAAACGTGCCAACAATCTACCTCCAATGATATCCTGCTGCACAGGCTGACGAGCGCTCACCTTTTCACGCTCAACCTCCTGCAGTCGCTGTTGCAAAGCAAGGAGTTCTTGCTGCTGCCTAAGCATCTTCTCTTCCATGTTCATGAGCTCACTCCTCAAGATCTGGGTCTTCTCCATGACCTTTGAGTTGATCTCTTCCTCCTTTGCAGCTGCCCCCTGCCCTTCTATCAGCTTGAGCTTCGCCCTCAGTTGTGCTAGCTCCTCTTCCTTTCGCTTTAGCACACTCTGGGCCTCATTGCGCTCTTTCTCCCTTAGCTTGTTCTCCTTCTGGAGATTGTAAATGAACTGGTTCAACGCAACAATTCTTGAATTGAGCATTGTAGATGACTCTTCGGAGCTCATTTTTTCCCTTGGTGTTGCGGCATGCGCAGCACGGATAATGCACTTCGCTTTAGCACCATACTCCAAGGTAGAAACCGTTTTGTGCAATTCCTTTGGGTCAGGACTCGCACACAGAATCATCAGGATTTTGGATTTGTCATCCTCAAATGAATCCTAAAAATCCATGAAGGAATGTAAGCTTTGAATTATCAGGGGGGAAACATAGAGGGAAGGTTGCATCAAGAAATGTGAATTTTCAGAGTTTTGTACCTGTAATAGCATTGTGAGCTTGCTGTCTCGAAATGGAACATGGGAATCACCATTAGCAATAGACTCAACCACTCGTTTCAAAGCTATGTTCCCCTGGTTAATCTTTGCCGTCTGTGGAACAGTAACAAGTGTTATAGACAAGACGTTTAAACAAAATGATTATTACACATACTTCTGCTTTTACACATCCCACTATAAGTTTGAAAAAAAAGGAGTACGTAAAGTACTTAAGCTGTGATTATATGCGGGATTACCAATGATGCAATTCATATGGCAATATCAGTGTGAAAACAGAACTTTATCATGACAATACTTTAAGTCTCTAATGTTGTTACTGCATTGCAAGTTGCAGATCATTAGCTGTTAAATGTGTTATGACATGTGATTAAACCGGTGTTCATTAGTCTTGCATATCAGCATATACATTAGATTGATTCAGCTGCAGTATGCAAATCATTGTTCAAAGAGCAATTGAATACATAGATCATAGATGCTACTGAAAGTACAAGGATCAGTAACAACACACACCTGCATTTTGGCTTCAAATCCACTTTGGCCTGCTGCTTCTATGTTCTCAGAGCCAGCCATATCCACAAGCATGAGCCTTCCTCCCACCGATGGGACATCCAAGATTATCTAGAGAAATAAAACAAAGCAAAGCTAACGAGCAGTTGGATGTTTCAAAAAAAATGAAAATTCCAAGTGCTAACTGCTCAATGCAACCAACCATGCAGTGACTCCGCGAGCTCCTCTCATTACAAAGTGTGTTCTTCACAATGCGCCGCTTCTCCACTTTGGCAACTTCTCTCGATATCTTCCCAGCTTCATTTCCAGATATGTAAGATGCATTCTTGGCTTTCTTCCCCATTACTTCTAGCCTCACCTGTACATAGATAGAGTATTGAGAAACTTCAATAAAATGACTGGATTACATCAACACTTCACATGAGATCGCCACATAGCAAGGAAGTGTCAACACCTTTTGTCATCTTAGATTATGCTTCTTAAAATTCATGTTACAACTCATGAGTTATGCCCAATGTATGTGTCATGTGGGGATTACATTATACTAGACGTAGACGTCCAGTAGCAATAGGTAATTAGGTTTCAGATTATGAGTTTGCATTGTATTCAGTTAGGAGATTTCGGACAGATTTAGGACAGAGTTAGATTAGGAGAGTGAGTTCGGATTAGATACTGTTAGGATACTACTATCCTATTTAAAGGGCTGGCTATTGATCAATGAAGGCATATGAGAAATATCAATCTATCTCCTACCTCCGTTACCTCTACTCCTCCTCCCCGTGTGCATCCTCTTCAGATTATGAGTTTGCATTATACTAGACGTAGACGTCCAGTAGCAATAGGTAATTAGGTTTCAGATTATGAGTTTGCATTGTATTCAGTTAGGAGATTTCGGACAGATTTAGGACAGAGTTAGATTAGGAGAGTGAGTTCGGATTAGATACTGTTAGGATACTACTATCCTATTTAAAGGGCTGGCTATTGATCAATGAAGGCATATGAGAAATATCAATCTATCTCCTACCTCCGTTACCTCTACTCCTCCTCCCCGTGTGCATCCTCTTCCCTTGCGCCTTCCCTCTCTTCTACCGGCAACACTCTCTTCTACCGGCAACACGGCTCCTGGACGTTGAGGTCTAGGGCCGAAACCCCCCCGTGTATCATGACTACACGCTGCGCTCCGGTATCGGTCGTGACAACTTGGTATCAGAGCACATGGACAACAATCAGGCTGCGATGGAGGCGATCCACAGACAGCTAGCGACTTTGATGGCAACCATGACAATGTAGATGAAGGGGATGCGGGATCGCTTTGACCGGCAAAATGTCAGGCTTGGCGATCGCCTCCCCCAATCCTGGAGACGCGGCTAGTAGGCGACGGTTTGCTGTCGGCTCCCACTGGATCGATCTCGACAGCCTTTAGCCAGGCGAACGGTGGCTCGCTGACGGCTGAGCGACCACCTTGTTTCTACCGATTGGAATTTCCAATGTATGACGGCAAAGGTGCGAGCAATTTTTCAAAGGCAGAAGATGCTGGAAACTAAGAAGGTGGCTTGCCTCATACCATCTCGTTGGTGTAGCACGACAATGGTGTTTTCAACTAGAGAGCGACAATGGCAAACCCAATTGGCATCACTTCAAAGAGTACGTTAATTTGCGGTTCTGACCATCGATACGCCACAATCCATTGGGCGAAATCAAAAACCTGACGCAGACCGACTCAGTTGAAGCATAGTTACCAATTCGCTATAAAACCCCACGAATCGCGAACCGGATTAGTCGGACCCGAACCGGTTTAGGGTACGGAGTTCTTGTTCACATTGGAAATTGGAAGAAAAAGTGGCAAACTACGAACCCAAATCTCCTACCGCGACTCGGACGAACCGCGTTTCTGGTAACTATGAGTTGAAGAGTACCAACAAAAATTCTTGGCAATTCTTTGCCGAGTTGATCATCTTTAACCGCAGCAGCAGGTTCAATTGTTCACGCCGGGACTCCGGGAGCCTATTCCGACCGACGTTGAATTACAGAACCCTGCGAGTCTTCAGATGGAAATGGCTCTGGCTAAGGCACATTGCTTGCCAACGCGATCCAACCACATGCGTTCGCCTCGCAACCGTAGGCGCCGACGCATAGCGCCGAGCGAGCATAGCGCCGCGACCTTGAGCACCAACCGCCGTGGTACACCCTCGGCGTACTATGCCTTGCTGTTATATGACGCCAGAAGAGATGGAGCAGCGACGTGTGGTTGGCTTGTGTTACAATTGTGATGAAAAATTCACCCCGAATCACCATTGTAAACGTTTGTTCCTATTATTTCTCCGAGTGGCGGTCCTGATAGAGAGGATGACTACTTCACAGTGGAATGTTATTCTTTGTCGTTGGACGGGTTCAATGTTGTGTTGGGGGCCCAATGGCTATGCACTTTGGGCCCGATCCTTTGGGAATTCGACACATTGTCAATGTCCTTTTGGCATGCTGGCCATAGAGTGCAGTGGAACTGTAACATCTCAAAGTTTTGTTACCAAATTAAAATTAATAAAATATTATTTTATTGTATTTTCTAAAATTTAAAAGAGTTTTATTGCTTTTCCTGAAATTCCTTTAATATAAAAAGTCAAAAGGAGAATTTATTTAGTTTCTCAAATTTTCTTGGATTTAAAGTTAAAAAGGAAAACTTAATTAATTCCTTGAATCTTCTGGTATTTAAAAAGGTTTTTCCTGTCTTTCAAAAATTAAAAATAGTTATGTGCAAAAATAAAAGACAACTTTAAGATGAAAGTCATTATGATTATTTCAAAGCTAATCTATTTGATTTTTAGGCTTTTCCGAAGTTTTCCAAATAAAAATCACCATTTGATTTTTCCTGATCTATTAAAGCTTAAATTGAAATTTTAGAAATAAAAATAATTTAAAATGAGTAAATTAAAATATAATTAAATACAAATTATTTTATTCTATTTTTATAGTGTTTTTTCAATCTTTAAAAATAAAATAAACTATTTGAATTTTATTGGATTGATTTAAAGCTTAAAATTAAATTTTTGAGTGACAAACATTTTAAATGGCTAAAAAAAACTTAAAAAAAACTAAAACTATTTTATTTAATCTATTCAGGTTTCAAAGTATTTTATAAAATTTTCTTGGATTTTTTGACTTATTTATTTTCTAGATTTTTCTTTATTTCCTTATTTTATTTCTCTCTCCTCCTCCTCCTTTCTTTTCCTCCTGTCGTTGTTCTTCTTCCTGGGCGCCCATTTTCTTCCCGGCCGTTGGCATGCTGCCTGCCCTGTGCGCCCCATACCATGGCAACCCATCTCCTGCTCCCAACCGCCCCCATCTCCTCCCCTCACCTGCCCTCTGCTCCCCCCACGCCCTGGCGTCGTTGCCTCCTGCCGCCCATCACCTGCTGCTGCTCCACCCAAGCGCCTCCCTGTTGCCACCAGCTCCCAGTGTTGCTCCTCTCCCCCCCCTATAAAACCAACAACCCCCCTCTCCTTCCCTCTCCCCCCACCAGCAGCTCACCTCTTCCCTTTCTTCTTCCCCAACCGAAGCAGCCAAGCTCTGTTGAAGCTCCCACTGAGCTCCAATGCTCCGGTCGGCCACCGGCACCTCCATTCTCCACCTCTGGTCACCCCCTTGCCCCCCAATCCGCATCACCTCGCGTTCTAGCACCTCCTCTCCCTTTCCCCCACCTCCACTCATCTCCTTTGTCGCATGCTCTCTCCCACCGCCTCCTAGGCCCTTCCCTGGATTCCCCAAGCTCGCCTACGGCTTCCCCACACCTGACCGGTGCTCGTGCTCGCGCCACCTCCCGCCGGTGGCCACCGGAGTGCCACCGCCATGAGCAGTCCGCGTCGTCCGTGCGTCGCCTCCTCCGCCACCTCCCGCCGCACCACCACCCTTGCCTTCCTTGAGTTGCCGGCATTCTGTTTTGCTTGTTCCCCACCGCCACCAACCTTCCCTCGCCAGCACCGCCCCATGGACCGAGCCGCCTGGAGCTCTTCTCCCTTCTTTCTTTCTTTGTTTTGAGCCACCTCCATGCGGGGCCCTTGTGTAAGCCTCTCATCCCATCCTTTCTCTCCTCTCTCACTAGCAAGAGGGGCCCACATTTCAGCATTTCTTGAATCCCCAAAATCTGAGATAGAATATTCTATTCCTTTTTTATTTCTATCATTTTATGTGATTTTCAAACTTCTGGATGTTCGTTCTCATTCATACGAAATTTGATTCCACCAATTCTCGTTCCTAAATTCATCTAAAGGTGGTATCTTTCTTTCGGTGCTAATTTTTTTTTATTTGGATTTGTTATATTTATTTGGCTCGTTTCACGTATAGATTACGATGACTTCGGGGAACCAGATTTCGACGCTTCTCCGCACTTCGACGCCGTTTAAGAACAATAACTAAATAAGTAAGGTAAGTTATATCTTTGATCATATTTGAATCAAACTTATTTAAATTCAATTTTAAATTAGTATTGCATGCGTATTTATATTCAAGTAATTTAAATCTCTATTTTAAACTTTATAGTTATTCTCAATTCCAATTTATAACCATTTATTGTCAATATAGACAATATGGATAATCTTTTCGAATGTGATGTATTTAGGGGTTAGAAATTGAAAGGATTGGGTTATAAGAATACATTATTGTTGGATTATAGCAACATGCAATGGATGGAAATTGGATTGTAGGAGTACATGATTCTTGTATGTTAATTTTATAATTATACAATCGTTGATTGTTGGATTATAGGTTTGAATAATTGAATGATTGTTGGAGATTGAATCGTAGAAATGCAATATTGACATATGTGGATTATAGAAATAAATGATTGATGGATATTGGATTTTAGAAATAAATCTTGGTGGGATTATAGAAATAAATCTTGATTGGATTATAGAAATATATCTTGGATAGATTATAGAAATATATCTTGGTTGGATTATATAGGTATATTTTACTGGATTATTAGAATATATCATTGTTAAGATCGGATTAGTGATACCAGATTATAGAAAGGGATTATGGTTGGATGTTGGTTTTTTAGAGATATATTATCGTTGGACTAGATTATTACAAATACATGATTATTAGATGTCGGATTCTAGAAATATCTTATTATTGGATATCAGATTCTAGAAGTAGATAATTGTTGATATTGGATTATCGAAGATTGGATTATAAAAATAGATAATTATTAGATACTGGATTATCATAAATTAAATTATAGGATTACATATTCATTGGATTGATGGATGTTGAAGTATAGCCTTGATTGGATTAGTGGAATATATCATTATTGGATTGCTGAAAGTTTGATTATATGATTAAATGTTGGGAATTGAATTATGGAATTATAGTGTCATAGATTGGATTATAGAATTATATTGTTGAATAATGGACTCATGGATGTTGAATAATAAGAATAGACTATTGATGGAATATTGGACTATAGAATTATTATTGAAGATTGGATTGATGGATGTTGAATTATTAGAAATGGATTATTATTGAAGATTGGATTGATGGGTGTTGAATTATTAGAAAAAGAATATATTGTTGGATTATTGGATTATGATTGTAATATGGATGGTTGAATTACTGATCTCGTAATTGACAATTCTTAGACATTGAATCCCTCACACCTTGCTGCCCTAGATAAAATTTTGGTTAATACAATAGTATTAACACAATGCTTTTGTTTAAAAGACTTTATGCTTAGACAAAGCTTAAACCAAAAATATTGAATTTGGGGAATTTAACCAAAGTTCAACTATGATTTAAAATGATGTTTGGATGGGTGCATGTTCATGCATGGGATCGATTCATTTCTATGATCGAGGCACAAGGTTCTTTTGGAAAGTCGCTCAAGTCAATTAAGGATCGGTCTTCGAGCATATTTTGCTAAGCCCTATCGTATTACCATATGTCTCGAATGGAAGACCTAACTTACTAATTTGCAACGTTCCATCGTGGTCGTGCTATCCGGTTGCGTGGGTGCCTTTTATTACCTACTTTTTATGTATTCCCACTTAACGCAAAAGGGGGTCTGAACCCGACGGGTTTCTATCCAAAGGGGGCAAAACCTTAGCGAGGCTAGACTACGGTGTGATGACGCATTGTAAAGGCATTATCACGTGCTCTAGACTGCTTATCTAAGGTAGTGAGTTGTAGTATCGACAGATGCCAAACAAACTAGAGAAGTCTTGTCCTATGGGTAAAGTTGTACACCTCTGCTGAGTGTAAAACTATTCGAATAGCCGTATCCACGGTCATGGACATGCTGCAAAGCCACTCCAAGTTAGATTTTCGTTTTGATTTCAAAAGACTTTATCAAATGGTTTTGGATTTCTATCCAAATGGGAATTGGTTCAAATCAGGTAAGGGATCCTTCCTTCTATTGATTTGATAGAAATTAGTTTTTCTTTTCCTGTCTCTAAGATTCTATGACGCAAGCGACCGTCCAGTCTATAAACAAGTACTAATGAGGAAATGAAAACTATACTAAAGGAAACATAGGATCTCTATCCTAAAATCGAAAAAAGGGCAGCCTTGTGATAGGAGGGTATCTTTCACCACTCGTTGATGAATGTTATCCGCTATAAGTCAAACTTAGTAGTATTTGGAAGGAAAACATTGCTTTGTACAAGCATGTAAAACTACGTGCTCTAGACCGCTTATCTAAGGTAAGTAGATGAAACATGGGTAAAGTTGTACATCTCACGAGTGTCTATCCGTATCCACGGTCATGGACATAAGTTAGATTTTCTTTGAAAAAGACTTTATCAAATGGTTTTGGATTTCTATCCAAATGGGAATTGTTCAAATCGTAAGGATCCTTCCTTCTATTGATTTGAGAAATTAGGTATCTAAGATTTTCACCACTATAAACAAGTACTAATGAGGAAATGAAAACTATACTAAAGGAAACATAGGATCTCTATCCTAAAATCGAAAAAAGGGCAGCCTTGTGATAGGAGGGTATCTTTCACCACTCGTTGATGAATGTTATCTGGCTATAACTGCTTTCAAACTTAGTACAAGTATTTGGAAGGAAAACATTGCTTTGTGCAAACTCAACCCTATAAGCCTTCCTTTGTTATACCTTGCATGCATTATAACACTGTTATTGAGTGTAACTTACAGAGTACATTCATTTGTACTCACTCTTGCTTAATAAAATGTTGTTCAGAGGAGAAGGATTTTGCATCGGCTGAAGACCTCAACAACTAGGCCGCTACCCCAATCGATTGCCTATGGCAGATTAGCTGGGCTTTACTACTTCTTGTTTCGACTTCCGCTGTGTTCTATTCTGTTGGCTCGTAAGCCTTTCGGGTAATCAACTTCGTATTTATTAATAAAGCTTTGCGACATTGGATGTTACCACATTTGTTTACCGTGTGAACTAGCATGTGACTAGTTCAGAAATGCACAAAGGATTTGGGGTGTTAATCCCGGATCCTTACAGACCGCAGTTTTTGCTTTGGAACAACAAGAAGGCTTCCCGGGGCTACCGGCGTGTACTCGGGATCATCACATCCACTTCCGCTGTGTTCTATTCTGTTGGCTCGTAAGCCTTTCGGGTAATCAACTTCGTATTTATTAATAAAGCTTTGCGACATTGGATGTTACCACATTTGTTTACCGTGTGAACTAGCATGTGACTAGTTCAGAAATGCACAAAGGATTTGGGGTGTTAATCCCGGATCCTTACAGACACGGTTTGGACGCCGCTTTGGAACAACCGAAGGCTTCCCCAGGGCTACCACCGGCGTGTACTCGGGATCATCACATCCACCTTATGCCCGAGACATCGCAGGTTTCAATTTGACCATACCGGTACCCCCGCTCCTCAAGGATGAGCTCGAACGTCAATGCGGTGACATGCAGTGGCAGGGTATCATCCGGCCTAGTACATCACCATTTTCTTTGTTCGTATTACTTTTCAAGAGGCATGACAGCACATGGTGCTTTTGTGTGGATTACTGCGCACTCAACAACAAAACCACCAAAGACAAATTTCCCATTCCAGTGGTAGATGAACTATTGGATGAGCTCAGAGGCGCAAAATTTTCACTAAGCTAGACCTTTGCTTCAAATATCATCAAGTGTGTATGCACCCCCTAGATATCGAGAAGACGACATTTCGCACTCACGAGGGTCCCTCTGAATTTCTCGTCATGCCCTAGCACCCCCTAGCCACGTTTCAGGCCTTGATGAATAGCATACATCGACCTTATTTATGTCATTTTGTCTTGGTCTTTTTTTAATGCTATTTTGATCTATAGCGATTCTTGGTTGGCGTAACTTCGTCGTGTATAGGTAGTCCTTCATCTCCTCCGCTTGCACCAACTATGCCACAAAAGATCCAAGTGCACCTTTGGGAAGCCGAAGGTGGCCAATCTCAACCACGTGATTTCTGAAGCCGGTGTAGCCATGGACGACACGAAGGTGCAAGCGGGCCAGAACCTTGGTCGGTGCATGCTTGGCGGGTTACTACCGCAAATCCATTCAAGGCTTCGGGTCAATTGCTGGACCGCACAACTCACGTGTCTCTTGAAAAAAGAGGCTTTGCTTCTTCACGTGCGCCACCAGCGCGTCGCTCATCGCCGCCCGAAGCTTCCCCCGAAACTCCTCTATTCCTCCCGAGCGGAGCGGAGTTAGTTCTGCCCCGGATCCGGATGCCTTGACGCCTCTTTTGCTAAGTCAAGTCTCCACTGATGGCTACCGATAGCTCCCCTTGGTTCGGTTCGACAGGACAAACTTTCGAGAATGGGCTGTTCACTTGAGGATTCACCTCAACAGTCAGCGCCTCTGGGGTTATCTCACAGGCGAGCACCTACGCCGTCAGTTCTGCTAGCTCTTCCTGCTAGTGCGGATAAGGCTACCCAGGAGGCCGCCAATGCTACACTGGAGCTCTACCAGTCTGAGTTGCACGTCTACGAGAGATGGCAGTATGCCAAAACTCGTGCTATCGCTATCCTGGTTGGTATGCCCGTGGCCATCTCCATGGGTGTGGCGGAGCTGCTGACGACGCAACTGATGTAGGAGTGCCTTCATGTTCACTAACAGCCGGCGAGTGATGCTATGTACCTCTCTGTGGTGCCCCAGGCTTATTCCCATCAACAACTCGATGTTACCATGGACGACTCCTGCACCTACTGCCAACGTGATAGCCACAGATATCAGGACTGCTACAAGCGGAGGAGGGACCGGGGTCTCCGAGGTGGATGTCCTTCGAAGGGCTCTGGAGATTCCTCTCACTCAGGAGCTAGCGCCTCTCGCCAGGGCTCCTCCGGTGATGTCACACAACAGCGCCTCGGTGTCAGCTCGCCCTCGGACTTCTCTAGTTCTGCTCGACTGGCTCTTGCTTCTCAGCAGTCTTCCTTGCCAACGCCTGCTCCCTCGTCGGGTGCTTCCTTTCACATGATACCAAATTCTACTCACTTCACTTCTGTGAGTCGTAGTACAACTCTTTCTTCAACTGTTCAGACTGCAGGTGGTACCTCTCTTCCTGTTGCAGGTCGAGGCACCCTTTCCACTCCTTTTCATGTTCCTAAATTCTCTCATGTTCCTCAGCTTACTATGCAGCTTATGTCGGCTGGTCTGATCACGACTGTCGTGTTGTTCTTGAGTCTAACTCTTGTTGAGTCCAGGACCGCCGCATGGGGACTCTGCTTGGTACTGACCCTCGACGCCGTGATTCACAGCGTCTTTGGGAGCTCGACTAGCTGCATCTTCCTTCTGTTGTCTCCACTAGCTAGTCAGTCACTACCACTATCTCTGGTTTTACTACATCCTTCGCTCAGTGGCATCATCGTTTGGGTCATCTCTGCGGATCTTGTCTATTGTCACTAGTCGGTTGTGGTGTTCTTCTTAGGTCTTTATATTGTATGGGTTGCAAGCTTGGCAAGTAGCTGCAACTCCCCTATCTCTCTAGTGATTCTGTTTCTACTCGTCCTTTTGATCTTGTTCACTCTGATGTTTGGGTTCCAGCTCTCTTCGTTTCAAAAGGTGGTCAACGCTACTGTGTGATATTTATTTATGATTATTCGCCAGCAGAGTCATCACGAAACACACGAAAGGCCAAATCAAACTGAGTGTGAACCAAGGTGGTGAACATCTGATAAATAGAGAGAACCTGATTACGAGAAAACATGAAGTAAATCTATCTGTTGGTTTGCGTTGTTTTCTCGCTGAGCAGGGTACTCTTCTCCAATATTATTGCCCTGGTGCTCATGCTAACGGTGTCTCTGAGCGTAAGCATCGTCACTTGCTCGAGACAGCTCGCGCTCTCATACTTGGCTCTTCTATTCTACCTCATGCAGGTTGAGGTCGCTCCACTATTGCTTTCCTCATCAACATATAGCCTCCCACTGTTCTTCAGAACTCTATTCTCCAATATTATTGCCCTGGTGCTCATGCTCAGAACGGTGTCTCTGAGCGTAAGCATCGTCACTTGCTCGAGACAGCTCGCGCTCTCATGCTTGGCTCTTCTATTCTACCTCACTTCTGGGTTGAGGCTGTCTCCACTATTGCTTTCCTCATCAACATATAGCCTCCCACTGTTCTTCAGAACTCTATTCTTGTCGAGCGTCTCTACGGTCGGGCTCCGTATTACAATCACCTTCATTGTTTTGGTTGTATCTGTTTCGTCCTTCTTCCAGCTCATGAGTGCACCAAAGTGACTGCTCAGTTAGTTGATCATAAGGATTATCGCTGCTCCGACCATGTTGCTCGCCGAATGAGGATCTCTCGTGATGCCACCTTCGATGAGTCCGAACCTTACTACCCTCGTTCCCCTACTGTCAGCTCTGATTCTCTGGTTGAGTTGATCTCCTTTCTGTTTTTTTCCTGATTCTCAACTTTCCACTTCTGTTTCGTTTCTACCTCCACATTGTTGTGATTCCACCTTTTCACTTGCACTACTCTCGCTTGACATCCTCGGTCTCTTCCTTCTCCAATTGAGCCACTGTCTTTGTTAGGCCATGTTCCCGCTCTTCTTCTCCATCCTTGCTGGGTCCTGCTCCGCCTTCTCCTCCCAGATACGATCTTCGTGATCGTCGCACTGTTAGGCCTCCTGATCGTTACGGCTTTGCAGCTGCTGGTCTTTCTGAGCCTACGACCTACCATGAGGCTACTGCACACCCTAAGTGGCAGTTCGCGACGTCTGGGGAGATTACTGCTTTGGAGAGTTGGGGATCTTGTGCCCTTACCTGCTTGTGTCACTTCTATCACGTGCAGGTGTGTGTATAAGATCAAGACCCATTCGGATGATTCTCTTGAGCACTACAAGGCTCGTCTTGTGACGTGTGATTTTCAGTAGGAGCATGATCGTAACTACGATGAGACCATTGTCCGCACTCTCCTTGTTGTAGCATCTATTCGACAGTGGTCCATCTCTCAACTAGACATCAAAAATGTCTTTGTCAATGGCGAGCTGCGTGAGGCCGCCCTCTGGGTATTCTGTCCCTGATAGTATGGTTTGTCGCATTCGTCACTCTCTTTATAGGCTCAAACAATCCCTTCGTGTTTGGTTTGATTGTTTCTCCTCTGTTGTCATTGTTGCTTGCTTCTCCGCCAGTGATCACGACCCTGCCCTCTTTGTACACATCTCTTCTTGGGGTTAGACGCTCCTCCTTCTCTATATGGATGATATGATCATTACTATGGATGATCTCAGTACATTACCTTTCATGATGAAGCGTCTCAATGAGTAGTTCTTGATGCCTGATTTGGGTTCGCTTCGTTACTTCCTTAGGATTAAAGTCACTTCTACGCTCATCTCACTGATATGCGCAGGTGGATGCTCCTATGAAGCTTGATGTTCACCTTCGACCTACTAATGGTGAGCCTCTTGAGGATCTCACTCGCTACAGCCATCTTGTCGGGAGACTCGTCCACCTTGGGATCACTCGACCTGACATTTCTCACCACAGTTCACATCCTGAGTCAGTTCGTTTATGCTCTCATTCAGCTCCATCACGGTCACCTTCTTTGTGTTCTGCAATATCTTCGCGGGACCATCACTCGTCGTCTTTTCTTCCCTCACTCCAATTCTCTGCAGCTTCAGGCGTACTCTACTACGACTTGGGCTAGCGATCATTCTGATCACCGGTCTATTTCTGTCTATTGTGTTTTTCTTTATTCCTTTCTGATCACCTGAAAAATCAAGAAGCAAACTGTCGTTTCCTGTTCGAGTGTTAAGGTTGAGTTGAAAGCCATGATGTTGTTGACAGTTGAGATCATCTGGCTTTGGTGTTTACTTGGGGATTTCAGTGTTTCATTTTTTGCACCGATTGCTTTTTATCAGACAGTACTGATGCGATTAGCATTGTTTGAGATCCAGTGAGGCATGAGCTCACCAAACACATTAAAGTAGATACTTCAAACATGAGATCGCAAGTGCAAGACCAGATTATTGCTCTTCACTATGTGCATTCTGAACTTCAATTAGCAGATTTTTTCACCAAGGCATAGACTAGAGCTCGGCACGGTTTCTACCTCTTCAAACTCAGTGTTGTTGATTCACCATGAGTTTAAAGGGGTGTTAGATATGTATATAGTTTATGGTGCTCTTTGCATATTGTCCCCACCATGTATATGATATATTTAACTTTGACCCATTGAAATAGACAAATAGGGTTATTCCAACATGTCAATCCTTGGGCCTTACCGGCTATGCTCCAATGAACTATCCGTCTATCTTTGAAAACATGTCACTTTTTGGACCAAATTACGACTTGTTTTAGTTTTTATACCACAACTTGTTTTAGTTTTTATACCACAACTTGTTTTAGTTTATTACAGTTGTACAGTACTTGTTTCAGCTTACAATGACTATTTCACACTTAAAATCACAAATTTCTTACTTGGAACTTCAGATTAGTCATCTAATAAACGTGCATGCATAACTGACAAGCAATTCAGTGTGTGCACAGTGGGAATTATCATGAATATACCCACCATTTTTAACACACAAATGACCCCCAAACTATAATTAATTATCTTCTCCTAAGACACACGATAGAAAAAATATATACCCAAAACATGCTAATTCCCACCCACCTGACATTCAACATAATAACTCACATTTGCAAGTTGCAACTACGTAAGTAGTGACAATTAATCATGTCATGGAATGTGAAAAGTAGTATCAGTGTATCACCTTGGGGGCGTTTCCTTTAGCATTCGCTCCGCTCCCCACGAGCAAATCGTAGATCTCCTCGTTGTAGATCTCAAGGACGGCGACCTGCACGAACAGCCCCAGCCCGAACCCGGCATCATCCCCGCTGCGGCTATCGCCTTCACCCCCACCCCCACCCCCACCCCCACCTCCTCCTCCCTCCAGTATATCCTTGAGCGCCCTGTACACGATCCCGGGCTGCTTGGCGCAGCCGAACATGGTGTGGCTCTTCCCGGATCCCGTGGGCCCGTAGACCATGACGGTGCACTTGGCACCGACCCGCACCCCCTCGATCCGCGAGCGCACGAACCGGCGGTAGAACCCCTCCAGGTCCTCCTCCGAGACCGACACGCCGTCGAGGGTGAAATCGCGGCAGCCTCCAGCGTCGCCACGCACGCGCACGGACGTCCCGCCGCTGGCGATCTCCAGCACCGACGCGCCGGCCGCGCCCGAGGTGAGGTTCCGGATGCGGCCGATCACCTCGACCGGGTGCTCCGTGGCGGCTCCCGCGCCGCCGCCGCCGCCGCCGTGGTGGTGATTGTTCTTCGGGGTGGTGGCGGGGAGGTGGAGGCGTTGCTTGGAGGAGGGGGTCCTGAGCGGGGTCGCCATCGCGCCCTGCGGCGCGGGCGCCGGCGCCGGCCGGGGAGAGGGCGTGGGCGGCGCCATTGGTGGGAGCTAGCTTAGGGTTTCGGGAGGTGAATTGTGGGTTGGATTGATGGATCTGGAGTCGAGTGCTTGCGGGAATCTGCGTGATCGATGCCGTGTGTCTACGAGAGGAAAGAGAGAGAGAGTTGTGAGGAGGAAGAGGAGGTGAGAGGAAGGGGAGAATTTGAAATGGATGTAGCCGTTGGGGGTTGTAACGGTAGTGTGTTTGTTTTGTTTTGAAGCTAGAGGAGAGGGGAGCGTCCCTGTGCGGACAAGGTAAGTGTTTGCTTGGCATAATTGCTGCTTTTCTTTAAAGCAGTTTCTCCCTCGGTTAAACTACTGAGTTGAATACATTTGATATTTGGTAATATAAATTTTAGTAGGCCGACTGTTAGCTTCTGAGAGAGAAATATCTGGAATGCCCATGAGTTAAATGATGACTTATTTAATACCTTTTAACGGACATTATGAGTGGATTTTATTTAGATTGTTTTCACGTTCGTATAGAAATGTAAATTTAAGAATGAAACATATTAAAGTTTCAATTGCCAAGTATTAAATACAAAACGCTACATGTATGAGATCCTTGCTTTGAACTTTCACATATTCGTTTGCATTGCATCATCAGAACACCATAATAATTGCACCAAGTATTAAATACAAACTTTACACTCAAATTAATGATAATTTGCACACAAGAAATACTGTGGGGGAAAGGAAGATGAAGGAGGCGACTGGAGGAGGTCGAGGTGGCGGCACCGAGGGAGAAGGAAGCCGGTCGGGGCTGCGGTGAAGAGGGAGGAGGTGGTGGCGCCGAGGGAGAAGGAGGTCGACCGGGGTGGCAGCTGGAGGAGGTCGAGGCAGCAGCTTGAGGAGAAGGCGGCCGCCGAGGTGAACGCAGCATGGGGCTGGAGAAACCCTAGCGGTCGGGTGAGAGAGGGGTGCGGGTAGGGATTTTATACGTGGTATGACAGGGTAATTTTCTCCAACTCTATGGGCAAAATCGAAACCCCAACCCGCTGAAGCCGTGGAAAGCTACCTCAGGCCGATTTCTGTTTCCGGCTTGTCCATGTTCAATGCGGCTGCTGACTTTTCCAAAAGTGGTTACTAAAAGCTGCCCATTTGGGTAGGGGTGTAAAAAAAAAAACTCGCGAGCCGGCTCGGCTCGAACTCGACCCCTTAACGAGTCGAGTCAAGCCGACAATTTAGCTCGTTTGCTTAACGAGCTGAGCCGAGCTGGCTCGCGAGTTGTCCGTTAACTAGTTTAGCTCGTTTACATTTCAGCGCTCGCCACATCACCAACGTCACCGACCCACCGATGAGGTAGTCGGTCGATCGTCTAGACTCTGCCAGGCCAAATTTCAATAGCTGCCATTGACAACCCTAACATGCAATGCATGTTTATTGATTTGGAGTGGACTGCATGTATCTGGACTACATGCAATGCATGTTTATTGATCTCGAGTGAACTGCATGTATCTGGACTACATGCAATGCATGTTTATGTATCTGGAGTGGACTACATGCAATGTATGTTTATGTATCTGGAGTGAACTACATGGTTGATGGATCTGGAATGCTTTGCATGGATGTTTTATGTTCATGGATCTGTATGCATGTTTATTACTTGATATGGATGTTTATTGATATGTAGTCTGGACTGCATGGATCTGCATGTATGGATCTGGAAGACTGGAATGTTATGGATGTTTATTGATATGGCATGTCTGCATCTGCACGGATCTGCAATGATATAAATATTTATTTATGATATGCATGGATGATTTGTTCTTTACATGTGCTTTCTGAAAATTTCAGGATATTTTAAGATTTTCACTATATTTATTGATAACGAGTCTAACGAGCCGAGTTCGAGTTTTTTAACGAGCCAAGCCGAGATTGGTATTCTGCTTGTTATCTTAACGAACCGAGCCGAGTCAACTCGTTATCCACCCCTACGTTTGGGATGACTTCCTACTTTTTCTAGCGAAAAGCCAAAGTCGAAGTCGTCTCAAACATGCCCAAGCCAAAGGGTGGTGAGGGGACCTTACTCACGTAGCGCCGGAGATCACGGTATTTTTCGGTGGATGCAAAATGGGGGCATGAACAAAATTGAATTTTAGAATATTGGGTAACTGGACTGTTGGTGGTATTTTTCTCCTAGGTTCAAGAAGACCGTGGTGTTCGGAGTTTCACTTCTATCGTAAGGCTTGTTTGGATTAGTTTTTTTTGTGAAGTATTAGAAATCAGTGTTGCCATAAAAATATGATGTGTTTGTAAAATGTGTGATACAAAAATAAGTAAATTTGTTTACTATAATTGCAATCGCTCCTGACTTTGAACCTATCACCGCCGTGAATGACAGGCACTGCAAAATACCATCGTGAAGGGAGCAGAGTCTCCTTCCCATGCCACCACTAGCTGCTAGTACCATCGTGCCCATGTCCAACCCCGCTGGCGCCCTCGTGCTCCATTCCCACCCTGCCGATGTCCTCGTGCCCTATCCTCTTGACATCCTCACGTGCACCGCCCCTCTTCGAGCCCGTGGACAAGCTATTCATTGCGACCAACCTCCCTAATCACGTAGTTGACCGTGTCATGCACAACCTTGCTTTTCGACGTGCTACGCGGGAATGACCTGACGCCTCCATAGCTTGCACATTGTGGCAGTGGTACCAACAACACGATTAATGCTAGCCAACGGACAAACTCCATGGTACCATCATCATCTTTCCCCACTTTGGCCGACGAATTGCGACACTACCGAGTGATCTCCCAATCCGGTGAGCAATATCGATGTTTGTTCACGTCACATCATGTTATATCCCTTTGTAGACTCATACCCCCAAATTAATTTGGCTTCGTTCGTGTAGTGCGATGAATCAACCATTTTTTGATGTCCGAATCCGGTCATCTTCTCCACTTTCGTTCATCGTCGTAGGTCAAACATTGGTCCAATCCCTTCGCGCAAAAGCACCCCCCCTGTGTTGTCTCCATCATTTTGACATGCTCATGTTTTCCTCCCGACCTTCGAGTTGCTGCCGCCACAAACACTCGAAGCCCACATTGTCACTTGTTGCCACAAGCACATCTCTAATGTATCTCTCTGCATACCACCACCACCAACGGATTCGCCTCGTCTCCCTCGCTCCATTTTGGTCCTTCCTAGAGCCTCACCTCCACTCCCTTGCTGCAACCTTTGCTTGGTTGAGAAAGAAAAGGAGGAAGAAAGGAGAGAAGAGGAGAGAGAATAGAGGAGAAAGAAAGAAATTATATGTGGGATGGCCCCTAAAGAAAAGGGGAAAAAGAAATAGTGAGGATAGAATGGTCATTTCGCACTATTTGGATGGGAAATGTGACTGGGATAGTATTTTTTTTCAAAGCTTTTGTGTTTGCGATGACATTTGTAAGCATGACTCCCTCACGGTGGTATTTTGCAACTCCGCAACGGTTGCGATGGTACTGAGCAAATTTACTCTTAAAAAATCAATGATACGCAAGGTTGAGTTTGATCAAAGTATTTTGTAATTATTATAATCTAGCAGCATTGTATACTTGTATAAGTTTCTAGATTGAGCGTCAGCGAGCAATCTCACCATCTTCTGTTCTGGGGTGATAAATTGCCTGGAGTTTCAGCAAACTCATCTCCATCCAGTTCTTATTAACGATCCCAGAATGGCACCATTAATTCCACAAACCCATACGCTGGTGATTGTGGTACACGGTACACCACGCCAGTAGCGTTTTAACGTCAAAACAAAGTGAAAATAAAAAAAGGAAAATGACAAGACAAGTTGATTGGGACTATGGATGCAAAAAGTTTGTTAGTGGCGCACGCTCGCTCGGTTTAAAACTACTTTAATTACACTTATTAATGTATTAAACATTGAAATGAGTTAATTGTAATGATGTTGAATTTTACTTCAATTTGGCTTGGCTCGATAGGTTAGCTCGATTCTAAAAATATTTTTAAACTATAAATAAAATGGTATCAAATTTTTAAAAAAGAATCGATAAAACGACGACTTAGCTCGTCCTAACGGGGACAACACTGGTACGGTAGACGTGATCCATAAGAAAGGAAGAGCCTGCCTGATCCCCGCCGTACATACGCTCCATGGGCTGGCCCAATCCGGCCCTATCCATGTCCTTGGATCCCAAGGCCCAAAACGAAGCCATTAAGCCACATTCTGTCGGACCCCGGATTTCTGCATCCGGTTCCTCTGTGAAATCACTGTGCTATTCCCTGGATCAGTAGATAGCACTCCATAAGTACATTGCTGAATCAAACCATACATGGCGGAAGATCATTTCATTCATTAATTTACACATCAGAGTTTACATAGACCGCTTCGGGTCAATTTTTACAATAAGGACCGAACAGGCCAAATGAATACATTGCAAAAGATAGCGGAAGCGACAACGGAAGCAAAGGGTGAGGCACATCTTCTGCGAGCAAGTGATCGGGGAACCGTGTACACCGATATTATCCGGAAACTTCGGATAATATAGGAGGTACACAAGAACCAACGGAGTCAGCTAGACTGGGGTGAGACTAGAACAACTAAGGACTAAACTACGCTTCAACAGCCCTTGGGTCCTCAGACTTCTGGATCCTCGTAGTAGTCGTAGTCTTCAGGTCTTCCTACTTACGAGGAGTCGGGAAAGAGCGAGGTGAGCACAACTACCGTGCTCATGAGCCCACACAACAGATGCAATAATATACATGCAAGGTGTAACAAGGTTGGCTCGGGTTCTTTTATTTGCGTAAAGCAGTATTTGTAAATACAGATATTAGAAAATTTCTATCACTTAGCATTTTAACCAAATTGCATTTTTAAAGAGATTAATTGTGCAATAAGTAATAACAGCAGAGGTTCCCTCCATCGGAAACTCTGTCTCATGCTTCATTTGATTGGAGCTACCTCCATACATTAACAACACTGGATACGACGATCCAGGGAAAAGTCAAATCTCAGGCCCCGACCTGGTTTTTATACCACCCACAAAGGTTTTTGAAATAGAACTAACTCAAGTTAAGTTCCCATGTCCGCCTTTGACCGTAGGCGCGGCTGTTTAAACAGTTTTGACTCTGCAGAGGTTATACACTTTACCCACAAGAGACAATCATACTCGTTACCCCACATGATTCCGTAGTCATATAGTTGAGTGATCGTCACAGTAACTTTTCTATCTACCTCGCCCTTTCCATCATCTCACCCATATGGGGTTGCGCCCATAAGTTGTGCGGGATGTTCACCACTACGACGAGCGTAGCTGGCGACCTCACCCTCGGTGTCCCTTCCCGGCTCATGCACCTTGCCGCCTCCTCCCACGGTGAGATGACTTTCAGGGTTCGATAAATTTACTAAGCCAAGTTGCATTTTGCAGACTTGTGGTTGTACTTGTTTTACACGGGAGGTCATGACAAGATTAAGTCCTTAATCCACCCAGACGGTTCATACCACATACCAATCGCTCTCGTGCACGACGGCACCCACCATTCTCTCCATCCGTCCAGATGTAGTATTAGCAAGTTTTAGGATTTTTGAGAAGTATAAAACAAATTATCCAACGATCCGATCATTCTCCTCAATGACCGCCCAAAACAATTGTCATGATTAAAGGATGGTGATTTGGGGTAGAAATACCCGGTACCTAAACAAGTCTAGCATGGCGTTTAAATCACGACCTATAACTAGTAGGTTACCAGATATTTACTAGGGCAACAAGGATATTGGGAGTTCAATTTTCAAGGAAATGGAATAATAAATTATTAATCAACAAGTAGGCATTTAACTACCTTAGAGTGTTTGACATATATTTGCATAGAAATTAGAGCATGCAATTTGATATTTTAAACGAATATAATTTGCATAAAATGTAGGATCAATATGATCAAAGTGTTGACTCGCCTGGGATAAAGGTAGAAGGGTCTAGGTATTCTTGAGCTTGTCAAAGTGGAGGTCTCCGCGTCTTGAACCCTACTCGGACCTTGCGTCTTGGAAAAGACACAATAGCAAAGAGAGCAATAAATACAAATCACCAAGCAAATGAACTCCAAATTAAGCAAGACCAGTGCCATTAGGAAGGTCTTGATTTTAGAAAATTTTAGGAAAAAGATTCATAATTTTTGGAGCTATAATGAGGGAGTTATGGATTTTTGAAGTTTTAAACATGATTTACAATAGAAAAGAAAACAGAGAAAGCCGGTTTAATCTGGAGGCGACACGTGTCAGCGCGCACAGGCGCCGGTGCCGCCACGCATGTAATGGCGTGGGTAGAAGGCCCGCCCTGACGCTGTAGCACGAGTCCACGGGTGCGGGTCTGGAATAGTGACTCGGGCCCACTTGTCAGCCACAGGATTAAAAATTCGGTTAAACCGAGTGCTTAACCGTGCAGATGGGCCCACACGTCAGCGGGACTAAGCGGTGCTTAGCGCTAATTAAACAGAGTTTAACCCTTAAGTAGCACAGTAATCACTTGACAAAACGGCTCCGATGGCCGTCCGACAACGCGCCCGGGGAGAAAGCGGAGCGGCGCGGCTTGTCGCCGCGCGAGGAGGGTGGCGGCGGGGTTACCCAAAATGGGTTCCCCTCGGTGGCGGTCCCGATGATGATGGCGGCAGCCGGAGTTGGCCGGGCGGCGCGCGACCATGGGGAGGCGGCGGGAGCTCGGCCGGAGGTGGAGAAGGCGACTGGGTGCAGCACTCGACGAGACTGTGGGAGCACGGGGTCGGCGAGTTCCTCCTCAGCTTACCTGGCCGACAATGGCGGCTGGGGGTAGTCGGCGGCGAGGAAGGGGTCGGCCGGAGGCGAGGAAGACGAGCTCGATCTGAGGCTCTGTGACCAGAGGTGTCGGGATTGGAGGAGCCTCTGGGTGGCAAGGCGGACGGTGGCGGGGTAGCGGCACCGGGGATCGCCGGGAAGGAAGGTCGATGGTGGGGTGCTCGGTGATTTGGGGAGGTTCGGGTGTTCGGCGGTTTTTCTAGAGGCACTTACTGGGCGAGGAGGGTGAGGGAGGTAGAAGAGGGCTCCTCTAGGGCTTTTATAGGCGGCGGGAGGGGGAGAGCCGAAGGGAGAAGGCGGGGCGGCGCGGAGTCCCGAGAATGCTCGGCATGGGCTCCTGCGTGCGCACGGAGGAGTTGGTGGAGCGCGGCATGGCGGCGGCGACTCGGGGGCTTCTTGACGAGAGGCCGGGGTTGGCCTTGGCGGTCACACTCGGACGCGACGAGAGGAGGGTGAGACCTTTGTGGCGTCGCGAGACCGTGAAACAGATGGGCTCGGCATGGGAGAGAAGTGGAGGCGGCAGAGCGGGATGGTGTGGCCGGTCACAGTGGAGGTGACGGGAGCTGGTGGGAGATGGTGGCGCTGGGAGAAGAAGAATCGGGATGGGGAGAGAGAGGCTGGGCAAAGAGATGGCGAAAAGGGGGGAAAGTGGACTGAGCCCAAGATGGGGAGGAAGAGATTGCTAAGATGGATAAGGGCTCCAAAACTGAAAAGGGAGCTAAAAGCTTGAGTTTGAAATTTTGAAAACACGGAAAGATTTGAAACACAAATCCGAGCTTAACAAGAAGTTTGAAATCTTTCAAAAAATATTGCAATTTGCAATTATGAATTGAAAATAAGGGTTAAATAGTAAACACTATTCATTAACCGAAAACGGGGTGTTACAAACCTACCCACCTTAAACGGAATCTCGTCCCCGAGATTCGAGCTACTCAGTTTTGAGAGCGTACCTCTCATTACTTACGAGTGCTTGGGCCTCTTCGGCGGTGACATGGTTGACATGGCCCTGGCTTTGGCTTGGCGTGGAAGCTGCTCTGGATGCTTGCGAGGTATGATGACTTTTGCTTGCCATCGAAGGCTGGCCTCGAGCTGGTGTGGCTCTTAAGTTGTACTCTCTCGGGGTGGCCGGTTGAGGATATTTTTTTGCGAAATGCCCTTTTCTCCTTGATTGAAGCGGCGAAGATGACCTATCGGGTTGGCTGCTGCAGTGTCGATGGATTGAAGAGAGTGGGAAACACTCTCCTTTGGGAGGCGGGGTTCGATGAAAGTGGCCGGGCTTGGACTTGAAGCTCTTAGTGACGGATCGCTAACGGCACGAAAAAGCATTTGCCGGAAAAGGCGATCTTTGCGTAGCTACCTTGTGGTCCTTGAAAGGCCATCTTCCTTTTCTTGGTGAAATCTGCGGTCTTCTTCTCATTCTCGGCACTAGGGCTTTGTTGATGAGATGGTGGAAGTGGAGTAGTCATGAAGGATGAGTTGGCCCCTCATCTCTTCTCGCATGCCTTCAAGGAAGCGATCGATCTTTTCTTCTTCTTACGCTATGTCACTTTGGGGGCATAGCGAAAGTGATTAAATTTAGTGAGGTACTCATTCAGCGACGAGTTGCCTTGCTTAAGAGTCCCGAATTCGTTTTCTTCAACCTCATTGCTTTCTTGCACAAAGTTGGTTACGAGTTGCTTTGAATTGACCCAAGGTATTGCTTGCCATTAGGTTCTGTTTCCTCTTGGGGTACCTCATTTGTTTCTTACATCGCGGTGGGTGCAGTTGATCTCATTTGTAGATGCAACAACCTCCGGTTCTCTTGCCTCTTCTTCTTCTTCGACTCTGCGTGGTCGGCTTACAGTGGCAAGATAGTTATCCCACCATGCAACAATGGCTCCTTTGAGTTGGTAGGTAGCAAAGTCTACCTTGTCTTCCTCGGGACAACGAGCTAATTTGAGCTTCTTTTACGTATCTCGGGCAGGTCTTACGCTTCAAGAGGCTCACTTGCCATTTGCGAAGGTAAGCGGCACGGTTGAAGGAAGTCTGCAAGCTTTGAAGTGCGGCCGGTGATCCGGTCTGCGATTATTCAGCGAGGCTTGCGAGGATCTGGGTTCTTTGAAACATTACTTGCTCCATGGTTGGGTCTGCTGTCTTGGTGGAGGTGGTAGATCTGTCCTGGCCACGACCTAGGCCACTTCCACGGCCTCTTCCACGACCTCTTGCAAAGGTTCCACAGTAGGCGGTGGCTCTTAGGCGACATCTGAAGGAACACTGAAGCTTAGAGCGAGGGGTATATATGAGGTTACTAGTCCTCTAGTGCACAACAAAAGCAACTCAAAACCACACGAGGAAAACGATCAAATACAATACAAAGCCTAGAATGGCTGCATTATATTAAAGGGATTAAGTGTTACACGACTTTTAGAGTATAGCATATAGGCCATACTAAGCCATGACACAGGGTACAGACACAACGTCTACAAAAGAAGAAAACAAAAGCACTTGCAACCAAGGGACTGCTAATGCAAGCACTGCTAGCCAACCTAGACTAGCCTAACTATTCCCACACGAAGCGAGACTTGGGGTTGGATGTCCTTCGGGAGGCGGATAGTAGTAGATGGGCGATTCCCGCAGAAGGTCGATGTGCATCTGGGTCAGGCGTTTGCAGGCGAAGCATGCTGCGTCTTGAACTGCATCGTCACAGCTGCTGTGAGTGGTCCCGGAGTTGAAGGTGTGAGCGATGAACTCACCCTCTCTAGCATAGAGGAAAACCTCCATGGTCCATGACTCTTGGTCTTGGGTTTGAGTCTTTCGGCCTCTGAAGATAGGCTTGCGGTAGTAGTCCAGGTGGTACATGAGTTGGCGAAGGAATTCCACACACTCATCTCCATTTTCTTCGTGAGAAAACAAGTCCCACGGTCCATCGGACGAAGGGGTCGCCATCTACAATTTTTTTTGAAACAAGCGGAAGTCAGACTGCGTAAAAACTCAAGTGAAATTAAGGAAAGTGGAGAACTAAGAGGGGTAAGTAATAGCAAATAATACGTTATATTTCGCCAAAGCTTTTCTTAGGTTTTGAAAATAATACTCAAGTCCTTAGGCTCGACCAGTCTAACTAAGATTCCTACAGTCATATGCTCGATACGGCTACAGCCGGACCGGTTTACGCATCCGGTTCCTCTGTGAAATCACTGTGTTATTCCCTGGATCAGTAGATAGCACTCCATAAGTACATTGCTGAATCAAACCATACATGGCGGAAGATCATTTCATTCATTAATTTACACATCAGAGTTTACATAGACCGCTTCGGGTCAATTTTTACAATAAGGACCGAACAGGCCAAATGAATACATTGCAAAAGATAGCGGAAGCGACAACGGAAGCAAAAGGGGTGAGGGCACATCTTCTGCGAGCAAGTATTGGGGAACCGTGTACACCCGATATTATCCGGAAACTTCGGATAATATAGGAGGTACACAAGAACCAACGGAGTCAGCTAGACTGGGGTGAGACTAGAACAACTAAGGACTAAACTACGCTTCAACAGCCCTTGGGTCCTCAGACTTCTGGATCCTCGTAGTAGTCGTAGTCTTCAGGTCTTCCTACTTCTGAGGAGTCGGGAAAGAGCGAGGGTGAGCACAACTACCGTGCTCGCGAGCCCACACAACAGATGCAATAATATACATGCAAGGTGTAACAAGGTTGGCTCGGGTTCTTTTATTTGCGTAAAGCGATTTGTAAATCTGAGATATTAGAAAATTTCTATCACTTAGCATTTTAACCAAATTGCATTTTAAAGAGATTAATTGTGCGATAAGTAATAATGTGAGGTTCCCTCCATCGGAAACTCTGTCTCATGCTTCATTTGATTGGAGCTACCTCCATACATTAACAACCTTTGGATCTGACGATCCGGGGAAAAGTCAAATCTCGAGGCCCGACCTGGTTTTATACCACCCACAAAGGTTTTGAAATAGAACTAACTCAAGTTAAGTTCCCATGTCCGCCTTTGACCAGTAGCGCATTTGTTTAAGCAGCTTTGACTCTGCAGAGGTTATACACTTTACCCACAAGAGACAATCATACTCGTTACCCCACATGATTAGTAGTCATATAGTTGAGTGATCGTCACGGTAACTTTTCTATCTACCTCGCCCTTTCCATCATCTCACCCATATGGGGTTGCGCCCATAAGTTGTGCGGGATGTTCACCACTCTGACAGCGTGGTGGCGACCTCACCCTCGGTGTCCCTTCCCTCATGCACCTTGCCTCTCCTCCACGGTGAGATGACTTTCGGGTTCGATAAATTTACTAAGCCAAGTTGCATTTTGCGGACTTGTGGTTGTACTTATTTTACACGGGAGGTCATGACAAGATTAAGTCCTTAATCCACCTGCAGACGGTTCATACCACATACCAATCGCTCTCGTACGCGGCACCCACCATTCTCTCCATCCGCCGGATGTAGTATTAGCAAGTTTTAGGGTTTTGGAGAAGTATAAAACAAATTATCCAACCAGTCCAGTCATTCTCCCTCAATGACTGCCCAAAACAATTGTCATGATTAAAGGATGGTGATTTGGGGTAGAAATACCCCGGTACCTAAACAAGTCTAGCATGGCGTTTAAGTACGACCTATAACTAGTAGGTTACCAGATATTTACTAGGGCAACAAGGATATTGGGAGTTCAATTTTCAAGGAAATGGAATAATAAATTATTAATCAACAAGTAGGCATTTAACTACCTTAGAGTGTTTGACATATATTTGCATAGAAATTAGAGCATGCAATTTGATATTTTAAACGAATATAATTTGCATAAAATGTAGGATCAATATGATCAAAGTGTTGACTCGCCTGGGATAAAGGTAGAAGGGTCTAGGTATTCTTGAGCTTGTCCGAAGTGGAGGTCTCCCGCGTCTTCGAACCCTACTCGGACGCACGTACCGGAAAAGACACAATAGCAAAAGAGAGCAATAAATACAAATCACCAAGCAAATGAACTCCAAATTAAGCAAGACCAGTGCCATTAGGAAGGTCTTGATTTTAGAAAATTTAGGAAAAGATTCATAATTTTGGAGCTATAATGAGGAGTTATGGATTTTGAAGTTTTAAACATGATTTACAATAGAAAAGAAAAAGAAAGCGGTTTAATCTGAGGCGACACGTGTCGAGCGCACACAGGGGCGCGGTGCCGCAAGATCGCGTGGCGTGGGCGAAGGCCCGACCTGTATGCGCCGAGTCCGCGTGCACGGGTCTACGGAATAGTGACTCGGGCCCACTTGTCGACCACAGGATTAAAAATTCGGTTAAACCGAGTGCTTAACCGTGCGAGATGGGCCCACACGTCGGCGGGACTAAGCGGTGCTTAGCGCTAATTAAGCAGAGTTTAACCCTTAAGTAGCACGATAATCACTTGACAAAGCGGCTCCATGAGCGTCAGGCAACGCACGCCCAGAGAGAAGGGAGCGCGCGCTTGTCGCCGCGCGAGGAGGGTGGTGGCGCGGGGTTACCCAAATGGGTTCCCCTCGGTGGCGGTCCCGATGAGCCGGTGTGGCGCCGAGTTGGGCCGGGCGGCGCGACCATGGGAGGCGCGGCGGGAGCTCGGCCGGAGGTGGAGAAAGCGGCCCGGGTGGCGCTCGGCGAGGACCGTGGGAGCACGGGGTGGCGAGTTCCTCCTCGGCTACTGGCCGACAATGGCGGTAGGGGGTAGTCGGCCGAGGAAGGGTCGGCCGGAGGCGGGAAGACGAGCTCGATCTGAGGCTACTGGTGACCCGAGGTGTCGGGATTGGAGGAGCCTCTGGGTGCAAGGCGGACGGTGACGGGTAGCGGCACCGGGGGATCGCCGGGGAAGGAAGGTCAGTGGTGGGGGTGCTCGGCTGATTTGGGGAGGTTGGTGTTGGCGGTTTTCTAGAGGCACTTACAGGGCGAGGAGGGGTGAGGGAGGTAGAAGAGGGCTCCTCTAGGGCTTTTATAGGCGGCGGGAGGGGGAGAGCCGAAGGGAGAAGGCGGGGCGGCGCGGAGTCCCGAGAATGCTCGGCATGGGCTCTGCGCACACGGAGGAGTTAGTGGAGCGGCGGCATGGGCGCGCGACTCGGGGCTTCTTGTGTGAGAGGCCGGGGTTGGCTGGCGGTCACACTCGGACGCGACAGAGGGAGGGGTGAGGCACTGTGGCGTCGCGAGACCCGGCGGGGAACAGATGGGCTCGGCATGGGAGAGAAGTGGAGGCGGTGAGCCCAAGATGGGGAGGAAGAGATTGCTAAGATGGATAAGGGCTCCAAAACTGAAAAGGGAGCTAAAAGCTTGAGTTTGAAATTTTGAAAACACGGAAAGATTTGAAACACAAATCCGAGCTTAACAAGAAGTTTGAAATCTTTCAAAAAATATTACAATTTGCAATTATGAATTGAAAATAAGGGTTAAATAGTAAATACTATTCATTAACCGAAAACGGGGTGTTACACATTCGACATCGAAAGTACATACATTCATTAATTGATATTATTATCATCAATTAGTGAAACATGCATCGACCTTATCCAGAGGTACAGGGGGCAGAGAGAGAGAGAGATGCTGCACACTACTTGCCCTTAAGCAAAGAATACACTTGCCTGTTGTCATCGACATTTTGCTTACTGCACATGCACGACCAGCTAGAGCTTTGATCACTCGCTGTTTGCTGTCCTAATCCTAGCTCAGGCTAAAGCAGCAGCTAAGTCTCTGCATTGCAACCTCAGGCTTCAGTTGTGTGGCTGCTTGTTTTTGCTTATCATGGAGGGAGGAGGGAGAGGTCCGGCTTTGGGAAGGTATGGTCACATGAGGTGAGAGAGAGCCCCGGGGGACCAATCGCCATGGCCCCCTGGGTCCATGCACACACCTGTCACCGATCTTATTTATGGAGGGAGTATCTTGCTGCTGCTTTGCCCTGCTTGCCCGTCTGAAAATCTCGAGGCACCAACAAAAGTACTCCTGTGAGCGCCTCTGTGCTCTGTAGTATCTGAAGAATCAACAGTTGGACTGGCACTCACCAAGATTTGCTTCTATTAATATTTCCATGGCTCTTCTTCACCTTAATCAAGTGTAACATTGCTGCTTCTGAAACTTTTATGGAATGCATAGACAGCAGCACTGTTGTACCCGTTCGTTTTACTTGCCATCAGTATGCAGTTCTTCAGAGTTCAGAGCAGTAAAACTCTCTGTTGAATGAAGAATTAACCCTGGGCAAATTGTAGCAACACCACCGTACATGATCTGGATGCACACAGTAACAACATATGTAGGGACAGTAACAATGGTGAGCTAGCTAATGGTGCCATTTTTTTTCCAGCTGTGCGCTGCAACGGTGATATCAAATACCCTACTTGGCTGGCAACTTGCAAGTTTTGTCAGGGACAGAAGCATCCGATCTAGTGTAAATGCGCAGGTACAGACCTCTGCAGTTTGCAAGTCACCTCACCAACCTAGATCTCTCTCTCTCTCTCTCTCTCTGCAGCTGCCTGCATCTCACCTCACCTGCCCTGCCTGCTCTCTCTGCTCGTCGATCGGGTTACGAATGGGAGTTTTCCCCTATCTGACACTGTTGATGCCGGTTTTGACAAATAGAGCGACACTTTTATCAACCGTGCATCTCGCGGACGAGGCTAGTTATGGGAGTGCGGACGAGACACGTGTCGAATGAAAAACAATGAGGAGGGCGCATAAATTTTAGCGCATCCGGGTTAGGGACACCAAAATTGCACATATGACGGCGTGAGGCTCATGTGGGCTGCCATATTTGACAATAAATACCGCACCAGAATAGCTACTTCCATCGAAAATATGCGCAACAGAGTCATTTCCGCTTAAAACTTACTAAACACGTCCTAATAGCGACAACCAGTTTTTTTTTCTCTTCTTCTGTTTCTTTCTTTATTTTTGCAGGATGAGGACATCACTAGATAGGCTAGCAATTTGGCAAAGATTGGGATATATGCTTCTTGTTAGGTGTCAGATCCGGATTTTCTAATCCCGAATCATCTGCGAATACACTGTGTTATTCCCTGGATCAGTAGATAGCAGTCACAGATACATCAATGAATCATTTCATACATAGCTTAAAACCATAACATTCATTAATTTAACACATCAGAGTTTACATAGACCACATCGGCCGAGTTTTACAATAAAGGCCGAACAGGCCAAATGATTACATCACAAAGGTAGCGGAAGCAAAAAGGGTGAGGGCACATCTCTCCACAGCAAGCGACTGGGGAAAGCTTTGTACATCCGATATTACCGGAAAACTCAGATAATATAGGATGCATCTAGGTACCAGCGGAGTCAACTAGACTGGGGCGAGACTAGAACAACTAAGAACTAAACTACGCTTCAAAGAACTCCTGGGTCTTCAGACATCTGGTTCCTCGTAGTAGTCTTAATCTCCAAAATTTCCTGCTTCTGAGGGTTTGGGGGAAAGAGCGAGAATGAGCACAACCACCGTGCTCACGAGCCAACACACAGTATGCAATAGTATACATGCAAGGCTTAACAAGGATGGCTCATGTTCTTTTATTTGCTAAAGCAACATTTTCAATTATCATAAATACAATCCCCTATGACTTAGTAATTTACACAATTTGCATTTTTATTAAAGAGAATAAGTGCAATATTAAATAACAGTAGAGGTTACCACCCATTTCATACTTAAATTTTGATAGAGGTTACTTCCACCGATTATCAACATTGGGTAAGGCTACATAGGAAAAATTCAAAACAAGGGCTAGATGAGCCCAACATATTTCCATTCCACCCACAAAGATTTTTGAAATATAACTAACTCAGGTTAAGTTCCAATGTCCGCCTTTAACCGTAGACACGACTGTTTAAACAGTTTAAACTCTGCAGAGGTTGTACACTGTACTCACAAGAGATAATCATACTCGTTACCCCACATGATTCCTTAGTCATGTAGTTGAGCGATCGTCACAGTAACGTTTCAAACTATCTTGCCCCTTCCGTCATCTCACCCCAATGGCCAATTCCATAAGTTGTGCGGGATACTTACCACAACGACTAAGCGCGGTGGCCCGACCAAAACGACTAGCGCGGTGATAACTTCTTGTTTTGCTTTGTCCCATTCAAGCTAGCATACGTCCTGCCACTTGCACACTTCTAAACACCAGTTGTGGGATGACATTCAGGATTCAATAATTTTACTAAGCTAAGTTGCACTTTGCAGACTTGCGGTTGTACTTGTTTTACACAGGAGGTCATGACAAGATTAAGTCCTTAATTCATCTGGACGGTTCATACCACATACCAACCATTCTCGTGCTACGTCCGCACCCACCACTCTTTCCATCCGTGTAGATGTGGTACTAGCAAGTTGTTTTAGGGTTTTTGGAAGGAAAAAATCAATTAACGCAACACATCAGTCATCTACATCCAATGACTACCAAAAACTATTTTTCATGTTGAAAAGATGATGATCGGGACATTTATTGTCCCGGTACTTAAGCAAGACTAGCATGTCGCTTAAGTACAACATATACTAGTATTTACTATATATTTACTAGGGTGACAAAGAATACTTGATTCAATTATCAAAGGATGTCTTAATAAGTAATTAATCCGCAAATGAGTATTTAACTACCTTAAGCTTTAACATATCATTGATTACAAAATTAAAGCATGCAACTTTGATATTTTAAATAAACATAGTTTGCATAAAATGTAAGCTCAAAATGATCAAAGTATTGACTCACCTTGGTTAAAGGCAGTGGGGTCCTGGTACTCTTGAGCTTGGTCGAAGTTGAGGTCTCCAGCGTCTTCGAACCCTAATCGGACGAAAGTTATGGAAAAAGACACCACAGCAGAGAGAGCAAATAAATATCAAACTCATAATAATTTAACTCCAAAATGAACAAGACAAGTGCCATTAGCAAGATCTTGATTTTAGAAAAATTTAGAATCTGGTTTCATAATTTTTGGAGTTAAAACGAAAAAGATACAAAATTTTGAAGTTTTTTAACAAATTTTTCAAATAAAAACTAAATCAGAAAATCGAATTAATCCTGGAGCTGACACGTGATGGCACTGTGCATGGGTCCACGGTACTGTGCTCGTGGACCGAGTCCACGCGCACCGGCAAGACGACCATCATTGATGGCCGGGCCCGCTGTCCCGACATAAGACAGACGTGGGCCCACGTGTCATCAGGCGCGACGCGGCGAGTTAAGCGGCGGCGACGTTGCTCGGCAACGTTGCCTCGCTTCTCCGCGTGGCGAGAGCGGGGAGGAGAGGGAGCGGGGGAGGAGAGAGAGCGAGCGGGGAGGCGGGCGACGGCGGCGGCGAGGAAGGAGTGGCCGGAGCGAGCGAGGCGGAGGAGAAAGCGCCGAGGCGGGCCGGAGCCGAGCTGGAGGCGAGGCGCGAGGCGATGGGCGAACGGCAGCGGCGGCGACAGCCGGAGGAAAGGCGCGAGAGCGGGCGGCGGCCGGAGCTGGAGGTGAAGGCGGGAGGAGGAGTCTGGGGCCGAGGACGAGGTGAAGGGGTGGAGAGGAGGAAGGAGGAGGCGGGCTCGGCTTAAATAGGCGAGGCGAGGGAAAGCCGGGCGCGGCGAGGCGGGGAGGAGGGCCGGAGGACCCGAAGGCGAAAAGCATGCAGGCGCGTGGAAGGAGGGAGAAAGGGGGGCGTGCAGGCGTGGGCAAGAACCGAGGCGAGGTGGCGCCTGCAGAGAGGCGAAGCGGAGGATGGCGGACGGCCGGCGCGGAGGAGCCTTGGTGCATGCATGGAAGCGGCGGACGCCGGCGGGAAATGGGAAATGGGCGGGAAGAAGGAACCGGGCCGGGTCGGGCCAAAACCAAGGTTAGGGTTTGAGTTTTTGAAGATTTTGAAAATTTGAAATCCAAATTTGATTTTGAATCTTATTTGCAAAAACAGGATGTTACATTAGGAATCTGCCCATGATCCCAAGTAGATTCTGGAGATGCCGTGTTCTTGGCCTCTGTATAGATCTCACTGGAAAAGGACTTGTCCGACTTGTCTAGGAAAAACTTTTGGGGATGCAACGATGAGGACACGATATTATCCGTTTGTGACATGAATTTGCACAATTTTAAAAATGGAATAGCAATTAATAGGTAAGTATACCCATTCCCTGTGCGCTGTCGTATCTTGCAGCCTGCAAAAATAGTGAGGAGTAGAAGGTATAGGTGTTATTTTTAGATATTCAGTGCAACTGTATTAGTGGTGCGAGAGTAGATAAGCATAACCAAATTGTAGATCCATTTTAAGTCCTACTCAACTAAACCATTTAGGAGCGACTAGCGTTCAGACGTACAATGTGAGCATTCCCACCGTACGCTCCCCCAATCGTTAGATCTTCCCTCATCCGTTTGATCTTATTTAGATGGACCGTAACAAAAATTCACGATTTGGCGCAACATTTTTGTGTTAACCACAACAATCAGTTTGATGGTTGCAACAAAATTCCCACTCCTATACAACAAACACAAACTAAAAATTGTGCAACAAATGAGAACAATTGTGGCAATAAATACAAGAATTTGTTACAATAAAATTGAAACATTGTTTCAATAAAAATGAAAAACCATTAAATCATCCATAGCATTTTTAAGAGAGTACTGCAACATTCGTAAATAACCACTGCAATAACACGGCTTATTGATGCAAACATTTTAGATGGGTTCGAAGTAGAAGGAGGAGGAGGAAGCGGTCAGCCCACGCCGCCACCTTGTCGCAGGCTGGATTGGGCCACTACTAAGTTTGTTGTCTGCGAGGAATCGTCGTTGCCGGGGATGACAAGTAAGCACGAGCTGCAGCTATCGCAAAGGAGAGCACGACCATCGGGTGTGGCTTCACAGGCGGCCGCTACATTTGGCTCGGCACTCGAGTGCTTGATGGCGGTGGTGAGGAGCCTGACGCTAACGAGCTCCCGATGCAACAAACCCAATATAGAAACAAAAAATTACAACAAACGAGACCATTGATGCAACAAATTCCAAGATCTAATTGCAACAACAAAAAACACTCTCGCAACAATGAAAAAAAATCATGAGCCTTGCAACATTTGAGTGTATGGTATTGCAACATTCTGATTTAACTACCGCAACAACAGACTTACAAGTTGCAACATCTTGGTAATGAGTTTGGAGGATGTAAGATCGAGGTGGCCGACTAGAGGGGGGTGAATAGGCGGATTTAAAAATTATTTCGGCTAAAACCAATATATAATGCGGAAGCTAATAGCAAATTGGTTTTGCACAATTAAAACATAAATCAACTAGGCTTCCCTAAGTACACCAACAATATGAATACAATACAATATGAGCAATCATACAAAGATATATATAAGCAATTAAAGCATGTAAGGTAAATTGCTCAAAGTAAAACACAAGACAAATCAAGATGACACAATTATACTTTACCGTAGTGTTCGGAGACTTGCCGGTCTCTCCTAATCCATGTTAAGGTAAACCCAACCACGTTGGACCGGCTCCACTAATTAAGCCAACACCTCGAGGTAAGTCCAACCACTTGGACCGGTTCCAACACGAACCAACACCTCGCTCCACTAGGGTTGCTCTTCCTCCACTCGAAGATGGCGAGCACCAAACCACTCATAACACACCGGGCCTTCTCACAAGCTTCTTGAGAAGATCACCGGGCACGACGCATCCACGCCGTCTAGGTGTCGGCAAACACCAAGAGAAACAATTCTCAACTTTCACTTGAACTAATTAAGTGTCAACGCCAAGTGGATACACAATCCACTACCTAAGGCAACACATGCATTTAGGGTTTGCTCTCAAATCTCACTAAGTGCAACACATGCACAAAAGAGAAGAAAGCCTTGCTCTTAGCTCAAAGGACTGAGTATAGCACTCACAATAACACCAGCAACCACTCCCAACCGGTCAAGGTGAGTATTTATAGCCCACATCCAAAAACTAGCCGTTGGGGGAAAGATTCCCTCGAATCTGTGCAGGGCCGGTCTGACCGCCAACTAATGGCTGGTCGGACCGCCCATGCGCCAACGGCTATAAAACTAGCCGTTGGATCTACTACGATCGGATCAATTAACTAATGGCTCGGCCGCAAAGGCCGCCATCCGACCGCCCGAGGAAATTTGGCACACCTCAAAAAGGTGCTTCTCTGGAATAAAAAGTACCACGACAATTCCGGTACTTCCGCACCACAGTGGTACCGTATATCAATGGCGGTACTTCCGCACACAAAAACAATTTAAGGGGAAATCGGTTGGACCGCCCAACACATGGCAGTCTGACCGATTTGCCACCGATCAGACCGGTGACCCCTGGCGGTCAGACCGCCAAGCTCACCTTGTATTCTCACTTCGCTCAAATGGCAAAACACATTCGCCCATTTGAGTGCAATTCCAACAAGGTTTAAAGGTGATATTCTCATTAAGTTGCAAAACACATTTGTCAACTTTTAGAATCAACACCACAAGGAATAAGGTGCATGGACTCACGTCATTTGCAAAGCACATTTGCAAACTAAAGTCACATGCTACAAGGGTTATGCATGAGTCTCGACTATTTGCAAAACACATTCACAAATAATAGCATCATACCTAGATGAACTAGAGCAACCACAATGAGCTATCAACACATGACTAACTCAAACTACTAGTTAAGACCCTCTTAATAGTATGACAACCTATACTATCAATCTGGTCTTCCAACCAAACACCAAGACCGGTAAAAGACGAGGAACACATCCTTAGCCCTAGCTAGTCATACCTTTTTGTTGCATCTTTTTTAAGCTTGATGACGCACATCATCACTTCAAGACCGAGTCATTAACTTGATAATCAGCAACACATGATGATCGTTTGCTTGACCTCCATCAACACATGATGGGTCTTCTCTTGTCTTGACGATCAACTCATGATCATCTCTTCTTCTTGATAATCATCAACTCATGATGCATCCTTTACACTAAGCTCTTGACTTTAATGTCATTGACACATGATGACATCCAAAGTCTTCATCACCATAGAACATAACCTATTCATGCAACTCATGGAAAAAATGTTAGTTCCACAATGTGATTACCATTAGTTACCATAATAAACCATTATCACATAATGGTAGGACAAGATACTTCAATCTTTCCCTTATTGGTAATTAATGACAACCACTTCAATTACACATAAATTGAATGTAGATAAATGTAACACAACATGAGTATATATGCACCACACAAGTTACATATACTCACGACATGAGTATGTAAAAACTACATAAGTTCTATATACTCAAAATATGAGTATACAAAAACTACACAAGCTCTATATACTCAAACGGATATGTTTCAAAGTAAAGATCTCAAATATATGTGAAAAACAGAATATGGATCAATACTAATGAAACCACAAAATATGGAATAAAACTCCCCCTAAATGTGTGCATACACAAATGTGTAATAAGATCATATGCACATATTCAAGTTAAACTTATGGTTGAGTTCATCCTATATTTTAGATCCGATGAATGCAACAATAGATATATAAGATTAAGATGTCGATTGCATACCTCGTTGAATTTCACCTTTATATCCAAATGAGACTACACAAGATAATACTTGACAAGAGAGTTAGTCTCATATTTGAATTTGTTATTAATCACCAAAATATTCTATTAACTCATAATGACGAATCTAGATCCTTCAGAGGAAGAGGTGGCCTGATCACACCACCATCTCGTTGCTGGCGGGCTCAGATCTAGGCAAGACTGGCCCACAGTTGAGCTCAAAAGGCCTCATAGCCCGGCTGCAGAGCTCTACCAACACCTCCTGCCCCTTGAGCTCAGGAGGCCTCACCTCCCAGACACCACGTCGTGGAGTTCTGCCACACACCTCGCTAAGAGCTCGAGATGCCTCGTTGGGGAGCTTCATCACTGCCTTGTGCCCCCCAATCGAGCTTGGGAGAGTTCGCGGTCCACGCCGATGCCACACAGAGAGGAACACACAAAAGCGTGAGCACGAGTCACGGTGGGTCGGTGAGAGTCAAGTCACTCCAATTAGAGTTTGTCAGTGCCTCCAAGGGCGCTGATATGTGTAGCCTGACTCGGAAGAAGAGAGCGAAATGAGTGGAGCTTTCGTGGTTGGATGATGACAATGACAAGTGGAAGTTTGAAAGACCTTCGACTGTGTAAATAGGAACCAAATACGCCTGATACTCTGATACTATAATTTACATTATACACCAGATCTATAGCGTATTCAGACAAATTTAGAACAATTTCAGCCTTATACTACAAATCACGCGAAGAAGACATATTCCACATTCCACTCCACCTCCCCGACCCGAGGCCGAGGGAGAGAAGGGGGGAATAACCGGGGCATATCACACGAAGCCATCTCCCAAAATAGGAGGACCACTTCCCCCTCCGGTCTCCCTCCGCCTCACCCCGATTCCCCTCTCTCCTCGCGCGCGCGTCCCCGCCCCCACCTCGCCGGCGCCGCGGGTGGAGCGTGGCGTGCGCCGATCCCGACCGCTCCCCACCGCGCCAGATCTGACCCCATGCCCCCTCCCCCGTTCCAGATCCGCCTGACCTGACCTAGCGAGCGCGCCGTGGGCCGGCGGTTCTCCTCGGGTGGGAGCGCTCCCCGGGTTGCTGTTCCCGCCAGGCCGCCATGGACGACGTGTCCAAGTACGCGCACAGCCCGGCCCACCTCGCCGTCGCGCGGCGGGACCACGCAGCGCTCCGGCGGCTCGTGGCGGGCCTCCCCCTTCTTACGCGCGCCGGCGAGGTGAACACCGAGGAGGAGTCCATCGCCGGTGAGGCCGTGGCTGATGCCGTCTCCGCCCTCATCGACCGCCGCGACGTCTCCCGGAGGGAGACCCCGCTCCACCTCGCCGTCCGCCTCCGCGACCCCGTCGCCGCCGACATCCTCATGTCCGCCGGCGCCGACTGGTCGCTCCAGAACGCCGACGGATGGTCCGCGCTCCAGGAGGCCGTCTGCACCCGCGAGGACGTCATCGCCACCATCATCGCGCGGCACTACCAGCCCCTCGCATGGGCCAAGTGGTGCCGCCGCCTCCCTCGCGTCCTCGCCTCCATCAACCGCATCCGCAACTTCTACATGGAGATCTCCTTCCACTTCGAGTCCTCCGTCATACCTTTCATCGGCCGCATCGCCCCGTCCGACACCTACCGCATTTGGAAGCGTGGGGCGGCGCTGCGGGCCGACATGACGCTCGCTGGCTTCGACGGCTTTCGCATCCAGCGCTCGGACCAGACCTTCTTGTTTCTCGGTGATGGCGCGCGACCAGAGGATGCTGGTGGTAAGGAGTTGCAGCCAGGTTCTCTCATAGTGCTGGCTCATAAGGATAAGGAGATTACGGATGCGTTGGAGGGAGCGGGCGTGCAGCCGACGGAGGCTGAGGTGGCACATGAGGTGGCATTGATGTCGAAGACGAATATGTATCGTCCCGGGATCGATGTGACACAGGCGGAGCTTGTGCCACATTTGAATTGGCGCCGGCAAGAGAGGACGGAAGCCGTGGGGCATTGGAAAGCGAAAGTGTACGATATGTTAAATGTTCTGGTGACTGTGAAGTCTAGGCGGGTGCCTGGGGCAATGACGGACGAGGAGCTGTTTGCGATGGATGGGGAGGAGAAGAGTGGGAGGGGCGCCGAGCTTGACGCCGAGCTGGATGAAGTCTTGACAGCCGAGGAGAGGAAGCAGCTTGATTCTGCGTTGAGGACTGGGGGCGAGGAAGAGGAATTTGAGGAGAGGGGTGAGGAAGGTGACAGCGGGGCTGATCATTTGGATGCAAATGGTGTGGCAAAAGATAAGAAGGGATGGTTCGGTTGGGGCGGCAAGAAAGGCGCCAAGAATGACGAGAAACCATCCAAGGCAGGGAGTAAGGATGAATCGGGTGATCCGGGGAAGGGCAAGGAAAAGGGCAGTGGTAAGAAGAAGAAGGGTGTCTCATTAGGGGATTCTAATAAACATGAAAGTGAGTACAAGAAGGGGTTAAGACCAGTGTTGTGGCTGACGCCGGATTTCCCTTTGAAGACAGATGAACTGATCCCTTTGCTCGATGTCCTAGCAAACAAAGTGAAGGCTGTCAGGAGGCTTAGGGAACTCTTGACAACCAAGTTGCCTCCGGGCACATTTCCGGTCAAGGTAACCGTCTGTCAACTTGATTATATTGGCCCATTCTATTTCAGTTATTAGCCGAGTTTCCAGTTGTTTACATCTTACTGTATATTTCAATCAAAGTTGCATGCTTATTCTTTCCCAACATCAACGGTGTTGGCAAATATGACTCTATGCAAGCCAAGATATACAGTCATACCAGGATTCAATTTCTGTACTACAATCAACAACTGTGATTGCTCACCGTGGGACAGTAGGAACAATAAGTATAGTCTGCACTGGTTACTCAGAATGTCATTGTTTGATGCACCTGCTGTTCTATGTTCTATTTGTTTTCCCTTGCTGGGATTTATGTAATCTGTTGCGCAGAGTGTAGTTTGGACCTCTATTGTGAATTTATCTTTCTTTGTTCCTGGCTCTGATGTGTGGCTAATGGCTATGCATGCCCCCCCCCCGGAGACTGGAAATATTTATATGAGAAAGTATTGCTCAAGTTATAGAACTAGTGCATCTTTTATGTGTCCTGGTAATCACTCTCTTGCACTAACAAGGACACAATCATAGGATGTGGTCACCATCTGCCTGCTTGTTTATAAAATATAATTGTACTTGTACCATATTATCTTTACTTTCACAAGATAAAGAAAGAACTAAATAAGCAAACCTTTTCTTTTAAGTTACTACTGCTGTTGGACACCATGCCATTTGGAATAATTACAGGCCAATAATGGATTTTATATTCGAGTGGAAATGATAAACGTGTAGTGTAGAGCTTATAACATGCAACATATGATTTGACTATTGATAGGACTAGATACATGATGGCATTTCTTTTCATTATTGCATGCAAATTCCTATGGATATGAAACATTATTGAGTCATATAATCTAGTATGAATTATCTTGTATTTTCTGTTTGTCTGTTTGTCACACCTTTTCTGTTTTATTAATCAACTTTAAATCTTTTAACAATGGCTAGTGGGTTGCTGCTCCCACTGTCAGTTCAATCATCTCTCAGATTTCAGAAACTGCCGAAAAGATAATTATTTTCTGTTGAGGTTTTCAAAACTTTCATATGTTGCTCTACCAGTCATCCACTTTGTCTCTTCCTCTGTTTAAGTCTTGATTAGCTGGGTCCTACTCCAAACCACCAGAAAAATATTTCCCCACTGCTCCCTACTGATCTTATAGCTCAAGAGGTAGTTGATGATCCATCCACATTTGCTGACCCACTCTTTCCTGCCAAATGCCATTGCATGCGGTATCTTTGGTGAATGCTGCAGTAATTAATTTATTTCACAATTGACTCTTTTTCACATTTGGTGTTGTAGTATTCTCAACTAGTACAGATGTCTATCCCACCATTTGTTTTGGATCTTAGTTCTTGTTACTTGTTAGAGCAGGCATTATTGTGCCAGTATCAGAAGTGTGCATTTCAATCTAACTACTTTTAATATAGTCTGAAGCAGGATATCCTCTTTTATTATAATAACAGTAGTACAACTACTTGAGGCTGCATCAAACCAGTATATGAACAAGCCAGGACTAGATGCCAAAAAGGATACTTTATTGGTCATTGGACTATTTCCACACAAAATATCTCTTGAGTGTAGTCTTTTTATGCAGGCTGACTTTTCCCTAAGTACATCATGTAATTGATGGATTTGTTGCCAGTCCACGCTAATGAAACATGAAGTTTTGTTTGTGTCTGATTCTGGATTTTGCAGTTTGATGTGAGGCCAAGTTTTATTTTCCATTTGCCCAACCAATACTATTTTGCACGTTTCCATAATTTGATAGCATGTCCGGAAGGCTACTAATTTAATTGATGCATATGAAAGGATACGAGTGTTTGATTCATGATTGATTGAACAAGTATGGATTGGTGGACAAAACTGTTTGCTTACCTTCAAGGTTTTCATGAAAGGATGGTTTGCTTTGTAGGATGTTCCATTTTCCTTTATATTTTCTTTCAGGAATGTATGTTCAATGTGTAGATCACATGGTGTTCTTGTGAAAATTTTCTTGTACATACATCCAAGTTGATATATGTATTTTTCTGCTTGAGGGGCATTCTGGGTGTTTTCTTCTGATTACGAAAAGAGAATATTCTTGCATGATATACTCTGCATACATGAAGCTATATTTTGAAATAGTGTTCTCTAACTCTGTGTAGCATCATGTTTCAGATTGCCATCCCTATTGTTCCAACAATACGAGTCATTGTGACGTTCACAAAGTTTGAAGAACTACAGCCTTTAGATGAGTTTGCTACCCCACCTTCAAGCCCAACGCAGTTCCAGGACGCCAAGGCCAGAGAATCAGAAGGATCAGGTTCATGGTATTCGTGGGTTAGAGGAAGTCGTGGTGGACAGTCCAGTGACAGCGGTGATAGTCGGAACTGGAAAGATGAGGTTGATCCATTCCACATACCTTCTGAATACACCTGGGTTGATGCCAACGAGAAGAAACGGAGGATGAAGGCAAAGAAAGCCAAGAGCAGGCGGGGTTCAGCTCGGAAACAGTCATCGAAAAGCATCTCCTCGGAAGGAGGCCATCATCCGATGATGGATGGCTTCGAGGAGTAAAACATATTCACAGCATAGTAAGTCACCTTTGCATGCTAAGATGTTAGGTGTTGATGGTAGCTGTGCACCCGACGCAGATCGCTAATGTGCCCGGAGAAGTGCGTGGCGTGGTAATCGGTTCAGAGTCGAATCTCCTTGAGGAAGTACAGGATGGCTTATACCCCCGCTAATCTGTAATTCAATTCTACTGTTGTCTCCCTTTTTCTTCTTCCTGTTGGATGTATGTTTGATGATGATGATATGGTCCAGTTGTTGTTAAAAGGTGCGTTTGAGGGGACTGTAGTGCACCCCCTCCTGTTGTATGAAAACTACGATTTTGCAGTGATTTTCTCGCAAAGAGGAAGCTCGATGCACATGCTTGTTTGTTCAAATGGATCTCCTTTTGTCCCGGCTAATGGCTTACATAGGAAGAAAGTCTATATAACACCTTAAATTTTACTCGAAAGTTTATCGAATACTCCAAAGTATGAAATCAGATATTTGCCTCTCCAAATTTTGCAATCCGGTTTAAATAACATTTTGACCCGGTTTCATACTATGATATTTGATGATATTTCTTGTGTGGCAAAATGAGTGAGTAGTTTTGCTACATAAGATAACATGTTGGGCAAATCTGGTCAATAACACCGAGCTGCCGGTCGTGCTTCTATGACCATCGCGAAGCACGACTGCCTTCTCCTGTAGCTCATCTCTCTGATTCGATTTGGAAGGGAAGCTCCTATAGATCTCAACTACCATTCACTTAAACTTATCAAATGTGTTATCCTATATGTTAAAATCGTCTGCCCATTATACCACACGAGCAATGCCACATGTGAAGTCTGATCAAGTTGTTTCGTTTACCGTAACTACTGCAGTGTGTATTCTTCCGGCTTTGTTCCCAAGGGAGCAAGGGTCCCTTCCCTTGATCGAAAGACGGATTTACTATTGAGTGCGAGATTCGTTAGTATGCTTCACTGTATCTGCATTGTTCAGCTTAGTTGTCGACTTTAAGTTTGTTCATTAAGGCTAAGCAGGTCAGGTGCTGCTGAGAGCGACCCCGGACAGAGATGCAACAGTTGAGGCGGACTGATTGAGAATCAAGATCGACCTTGCGCGACAGACTTTTGATTGATGGATTGACGGATGGATGATCACTGACACCCACGTAGGTTTAAATACTGTCAATCTAGAGATTTCATAGCAGTCCGTTTCACTTCTAAAATAGTCCTCGGTGCACCCTTTTTTGAGTGGGCTCGTGTGTAAGTTAGCACGACTATCTCAGGACTCGCGCAACATAAAAAAGATCGAGTCAAATGCATGAGAATTTACACATAAACCACCTAAGATAGGGGCTACGGATCTGTTTGATTTGTTAACATCAACTAAATTAAAAGCTATTATTTTATTAAAGTAAAATCAAAACAAGCGTACTCTTGTCGACTATAAATTCTCGTATTAATCAAAATAAAAGAGAGATTTACACTGCTAATCACGGTAGATTCAAATTATAACGGTGACGAGGATTAAAACCTCTATTTATTATTTAATAAATAAGGGACCATACGTCTTCGTAATCGTAACCCCTAAGGCTAACGACCTCACTGGTCGTGAGGATTCAAGAGGTTACTCAATATCTAATCTGATCGAAGAAGGTTCCCAACCTTGTCCCCGATCAGTCAAAAGATCTCAAAACTTTGAACTGATATTTGGACCTAGCATCAGATATATCTCCTACCGTGTGAAGAATGTGACATGTGCTTTATATCTCATACCACGCGACGATACATAACTCTAAGACAAAGAAATACGGTTAATGGCTCACTGACATATAATCGTACGGCAGTTGACACATTATCAACTGACGCCTCTCTTCGATCAGACGCGTTGCTTCCCGAACAGACGCCTCCTCCAGAAACAACTACCAACCCTTCATCAACTACATAAGGAGAAATGCGGACTGAAGTTGAAGAGGCCGGAACAGTGAAGATCATTTGGGAAATACTCTCGAAAGAGCCTTGTACTCCCGAATTAGTTTTTAGTCTAAGTTATATACACTCATTGTAATAGCTAGTTCAAAGCAATAAAGAGCAGTCTCACTACTTTTTAGAAGATACGCGCTATTTTTCTCTTTTCATTCATATATTTATAAGATCGGCGATTTGATCGTCGACAAACGGTTTTGATTAAAATAAACAGTACATGTCAAATACGTGGAATCGAAATTCGAAATAAAAAATAAAATAAAAGTAGCAAATTTCGAAATTTCGCAGAGTTGATCTTCTCTCCCACAGTGGGCCTACCTCCGCAGCTCTGCGCGTTGAAAGTGGTACCCCACAGGCAGTCTCCCGCCCGGCAAATTTCGAAATTTGAAACGCCCCTCGTTCTGAAACCCAAACCAACCATTCCCAAATCCCAAATCAAAGCGGCCATCTCCCCAAAATCCCCAAACCCTACGCTCACTCACCTCCCCGCCATGGCCTCCCGCCTCAAGGACCGCGGCGGTGGCGGGAAGGCTGCCACCGCCTCCCGCCCGCTCACCCCCAAGCCCTTTTCCTCCTCCTCTTCAGCCAACCGCCTTGGCCCCACCGCCGCCGGCAAGGAGAACTCCGCGTCCAGGCCCTCCAAGACCACTTCCGCCGTGCGGTGGTCCACGTCGTCGATCCCGAGGGCCAGCAGGATCCCGAGCTCGGTGGAGTCCTCTAAGCTCGTCTCCACCCTCCGGGCTGCCGCGCTGCCGGGGAGGGCTTCCATTGGGAAGGACCTGGAGGCGGAGACGGGCTTGCGGCGGAGTGTGAGTGGTGGGATCAGGGCCGCTTCGGAGAAGGGGAGGAGGTCGGTCAGTAGCGTTGGAGGCAGGGTTTCAGATGCCAGGAGAGGGAGTGATGGGGCTGGTCCTGATGAGATTGGTAGGAGAAGGGAGGGATATGATTCGAGGGCGAAGGGGGTTGATGAGATCAGCAGGAAAAGAGGAGGTTTTGATGCCAAGGCGAAGCAAACCGTTGAGATTGGCAGGAAAAGAGAGAGCTTTGATACAAAGCCGAAGCAGATCAGTGGGAAAAGAGAGAGCTTCGATGTGAATGTAGTGAAGCAATGTGATGAGATCAGAGGGAAAAGAGGGCCCTTCGACACCAGTGTGAAGAAGCAAAGCGACGAGAGCGATGGGAAAAGAGAGGAGGCTGATCTCAAGGCAAAGCCAGGTGATGAAATTAGTAGGAAGAAAGAGGGACTCGATATAAACTTGGTCAAGGAGATCGATCCCAAGAAAGCTGTTGCTGGTATCACTGATTCAGGGGAGGCTTCTTCCAAAGCTGCGGTCTTTTCTGCTCCCCAGAAGGATGGTGCGGGAGGCAATTGTGCTGTCATCCCGGTGTTCACTGTCCATGTAGTGGACTCAAATGATGTTCCTTGCGGATTGAGGGAACAACAGAAGAAGGCCGACGAGTGTAAGAAGCAGGAAGAAAAGGGGAAATTGGCGGATAGGATTAGGGTTTTCGAGAAGGTGGCGGTGAGTGGGGAGGGAAGGTCAGTGAAAGCTGTGTGTGGTGTGAACAAGTACCCAAGCAAGCTGCATGAGAAACTAGCTGCATTGGAAGGGAGGGTCCAGAAGATTGCCACGGAGATCAAGAAAACCAAAGAGATGCTGGATGAGAACAACCCGGATGAGCCAAAGCAGATATTATCAAATATCCAGAAGGAAATTACTGCCATTGAGAAGGCTATTTCCCATGTCAAGGATGATAATAAGATTCAGCTAGGTACTACAGATAGCAGTGATTATGAGAGTTCTCAGGCTAAGAAGGCTGCAAAATGTGCTGTTGCGAAGACAGGTGACCCGAAGCATGCCGGCAAAGGGATGAATACTGACGAACTGGAGGCGAGGTTCTTTCCACACCATAAATTGTTGAGGGATCGTAAATCGTCTACCGCTACTCAACAGGAGTCATGCATGGCTCTGAAGGAAGGCTGTAATGGAAAAATGGAACTTGCTACCCTCGACCCTCGCGATGATGAGAACAGTATAGCCATGGAATTTCTGGCTTCTATAAATGGTGAAGAGAGTGACTTAATAAAGGAACGCAGAGCTAAGAACTTGGAAAAGAGCATTATATGTGAAGCAGCAGATACTAGTAGCAAGACGTCAGGCCAAGGTAGCTCAAAGAATCCAGTTGGTCCAAATCATGAGGAGGAAATTGAATTGCTTGCTACAGAGAAGCTAGAAGAGTTCGATGAGCAGGAAAACAAGCTCTCGATGGTGGTACAGGAGGAAACCGAGGAGTCTTCCAATGATCAATTATCAGGGATAGGAAACAAGTCCGCAACAAGTGGATGGTTTGTTTCAGAGGGGGAAGCTGTTCTTCTTGCTCATGGAGATGGTACCTGCTCTTACTATGATATTGCAAACCATGAGGTACCTGATTACTTACTGCCCATGTTTATTTTATTTTCATAGTTTTGTGCACATATAATAATTTTTTTCAAGTGCTGACCGCATTAAACTTTATTGATACAGTTCAAGTCTGAATATAAGCCTCCCAACGCGGTGTCACACAATATGTGGGGTGATTGCTGGTTGATTCGTGCCCCAGGTGTAGATGGATGCTCTGGTAGATATGTAGTTGCAGCGTCTGCTGGCAATGCATTGGCGCCTGGGTTTTGCACCTGGGATTACTATAGCAGAGAAGTAAAAGCATTTCACGTTGAGGAGATGTCTTGTGCTTCTTCTGTACCATCATCCAGGACTGTTCTTGGGCCTCTTCCTAATATAGGTTCATCAAGATCTAGTTCTGCAATTTCAAGTGTAGAAAGACAGCAATGGTGGTATAGACCCTGCGGACCTCTCCTGCTTTCTACTGCTAGCAAGCAAAAGATGGTCACAGCTTATGACATCCGCGACGGCGATGTAGTGATGAAATGGGAAGTGGACATTCCAGTACTGGGAATGGAATACTCCAGCCCACTACAATGGCGTAGCAGGGGGAAGGTCGTAATTGCTGGGACCGAATCAATTGGGCTGTGGGATGTGAATTCGCTTAACCCACAACCCTTATTATCTGTTGCTTCTTCTGGTAAACGAGTTTACTGCCTTCATGTGAACAACACTGATGCTGAGGTGGGCGGAGGAGTTCGTCAAAGGTAAATCAGAGTCTTACCTTAATTGCATTTCACTGTACCATTGCTAGCGCTATTTCAGACCCTGTCTAGATTATCTTGACTAATGCTAGTGAAGCTTTTTTTAAATTTAATCACCTGTAGGCTGTAGCATTAGCATTTTATATTTTTTACCTGATCGTTGATGAGGCTGAAACTTGGCAAGTATAAATATCTGAACTCTGAACTCTGAAGTAGATGTAGAATATTCTACCTTGTGTGATCTGACTTGGTCCCATCATTAACCTGTTTGTGGTGTGTATTTTGCAGAGTTAGTTCATCCGAGGTGGAGGGGAATGATGGTGTTTTCAGCACGCAAGAAAGTGTTAATGTATTTGACTTTCGTGTACCTGCTGGCATCGGTCTTAAAATAGCAAGACATGGTGGCACGGCGAACTCAATCTTCTCACGTGGAGACTCAGTATTTATTGGTAGCACAGAAGGTAGGCTGCAAATAAAAGGTGGGCTGAAATCACGAGTTCAGCAATATTCACTGAGAAAGGGGAAGCTCGTTGCAACCTACGAATTACCAGAGTTCAATGCTCACTTTCATCTCTCTTCAATAACCCAAGTATGGGGCAACTCCAACCTTGTCTTGGCTGCATGCGGTATGGGATTGTTCGCCTTTGACACCTTTAATGAAGACATTCAGCAAACTTACAGCTTTGACCGTGGAAACACTATTGGAGTAAGAGAGGCTATTGGCTCTGATGATTTGTACTGTCCTACATTTGATTATTCATCGTCTAGGGTTCTTCTGGTCTCGAGAGACCGTCCAGCGCATTGGCGGTACTTGTCATAGCTATCTGTTTATCGTGTGCATCATGTGTCGTGTAATATATGTACTTTGTTTATGCTTCTCTTCTTTAGTCATCTGGCGTGTCAAGCATCTTGCTTTCACTGTATTAACAAAAATTATCGAGCTTTTACTTCTGCAGTTAATTTATATCTATTGTATCTTTGTTTTATCTTGTTCCTTTTATGTCTTTGTATTCTTCTCCAACATTGGATTGTTGCTTGTGTTTACTGAAAGTCTGAAACTTTGTTCAAATTCAGTTTGATGCCTTGGTGCATATAAATTCATGCAATATTTTCTTGGCATCAATCCCTAGATACATACATAGCTTAATGATCAACAAAGTTAAGATCTTGTTAGCTGATTCATGCGCAACAATCTTCAATGGATCAATGAGGGGTCCTTCCCCTCTTTCCTGACCAGAATGCCTAGATTAGCTGTGCCTTGGTGTACTTGATAGTTGATACAACGCACCATCTGAGCTTATTCCATCTTAAGATCAGCAACATCATGGCCTTGTGAAGTCATGCTCTCTGTAGTCTTTATTATCACTTAGATACCAAATCTAGCGGCAAGTATTAGTAGGGTCGGTGTATCCATTCCTGGAATTCTGATCCTAAATGCCCTTGATATCGGGAGCATGCCGGCACACCGCATACCCTTCTCTCTGTCTTATCAGTCAGTTTCGAGTTCACGGAATGGTAGTGGGACAGTCTTCACTACTCTAAACTTGCCAACATTGTTCAAGTGTTCATTCTCTAGCCTGCAAACCGATCAACCATACCATGTTATAGCTAAAAATACTAATCTGAAACTGATGTTTGCAGCTGTATACTAGTATTTTCAATTACCTGTAGAAGTTCCAATGCCCTCGTCGGATTATTTCTAGTGAAGCGAGTGAGAAATCCAGTAAGCGATACTCAACCTTACCAACATGGATCTTCATTACACTCTCGGTCCAGGCTAGACGAAGCGCAAGATTGAGCATCTGCATTGTAAAGGCATTAGTGCTCCTAAAGCTGGTTTCTGTATCAATGTCATATTGAAAATGAATTGACCAAAGTATAGTACCATGGAAACATAGTAGATGGACTTATTCTTCAAGATGAGATCATTTCTGAGCCATAGGTTCTTAGATTTTGGGTTAAAAAAGCCCCAGTCCTTTACGAAGTCCCAGTAGAGCTGGTAAATGGTGGCACCTGAGGATGAAATGATGACCATCCACACCCAGAATGGTGTTGGTGTTGCAGCGTACTTGAACCTGACAGCAGCTGCTACCATTGCTGATACGTATTTCCCGGCATTAGCAAGTTGGTCGATTTCATGTCCTTCCTCCAGGTACCTCCTTAAACACTTAAAAACATGGGCACAGCTTTTAGTTTGAATCTAATGCAAACAGTTTGCAAATCTCGCATTGTTCATCTATAGTTTTGATTTATACCTGCATAGCTCTCCAGAAATAAGGGAGGAAGGAGATCACATAGGCTAGGTGCTTGTACTGTTGGCTACTGGTACAGGTCTCATATGGGTGAGTCCTAAAGCTTCCAGCCATGAAGTAGCACGCCGTGAACTCCATGTGCCTTAATAGTGGAATCTGAAACATATACCAGTTAACTTATAAGAACCTGCACTGCAAGGATCCTAAGTAGTAGTATAACTGCATAAGGATGAGTGTTACCTGGCTAGTTAGCTGGTCAGCCATGAAGAAATCAGCCAACAGAACCTTCATTCCAAAGCAGCCTTCTCATCAGATGGGTGTTCATAACAGTTTGTGATGTGAAAATTTTGAAGGTCCTTCCTTACCTTGTAGAATGGTGAGAAGATGATGTTGCGCATAACACGCATGAAGCAGTAGCGCGTCGAGCGGTAGAATACGTTAAACGGACAGAATAGAACTCCTGTTGACAGCTGAAACAGCAGATTCAGAGTTGAGAACTGAAACCAGTACATGTCCGTTGCAACCCAACTGAGTTACTTATCATCAAATTGTTCCATGGCTTGTGTTTCTTACAAGTAGGAGTGCGCCGGGCAAAGCGTTGGCATAGGCTGCACCGGCGCTCTTGAGGAACAGATTGATGACCAGCGCAGCGACGACAGTGCACATGATCGATGCGGACATGAGGAAGGCGTCCCGGTGCGTCAAGGCGGTGCTTGAGGAGAGATCAAATATGAAGTTGTGGTTGATCCTGGTGCGCTTCCACATGAAGAGGTTGCATCCATACAGGAAGACGTGCAGGCTGATGAGTGCAAACATGCTGCAGAAAAGCAAGGGCACAACCACGTGATTTTGAGGTAAAATTGCATCCTTGATTGTCATGCAGTCCTAAATCTGGATCTTGAATTTTTTGAGAAAATCGAACTCATACTAATCTTTAATTGAACTCATGCAAAGAACTGATCACACTGTATCTTACTACATCCAAACACACAACAAAAGGGTTCCTTTTACATTGGCTTAAGTGTCTTTAGCTTAAGAGATTACCTGAAAACATGGTACACTATTTCCATGTATGCCGTGTTTCCAGTAGAAGTGAAAATGCCAGAGACATGGGCTAAAATTGCATATATGATGAACAGCCACACGAACGTGCCTGTGAACAGCCCTGAAAACACGAAATGGAAAATGTGAAGTTAGAACGTAGAGTTTTCTACGATAGATGATAGATCTCATCTTTGAAGCTAGCTACGTGCCTACGAGGAAGGTGATCATGTGTGTGTTTCTGGGCTGCTCTGGTTTGAGGTACTTCATCGCCACATTCTTGTCGTTGCCCGCGAAATGCTTCATGAAGATGGACTCGACCTCGTCTGCGAGCTGAAGTACCTGCTCAGAATTTCGTCCTATGTTAGTCCCATAAGTTAAGTTCTTCAGAAAGGTGTAGTATATATGTTAGTAGTCTGCACCGCAGAGAACAGAAGTATGTCTATGCCGTTCAGGCAGGATGCGCTGATGTGCATGATGATACCTTGTCGGAGCTGCTGAATGGCGATCTCTTAACCTTCTCTGAGAACAAGCCCGTGGCTCGGTGTTGCTCTGACACCTAAAATGCAGGGCATTTCATGTCAGTTGCCGATAGAAAACACATCAGTGCATGCATCTCAAATTCTCAATTCTGAAGACAAGATGAGTAGGAGCAGCGTTGCGCGTTTACTATGCTACCCTTATTTGGACTACATTGTTAATGCTCTCTAGCTGTTTTTTTTTTTTGTGTGTGCTTATAAATTATAATACATGGGGTTGTACTAATATTCCCCTAGAAGCGCTAAGTGCATAACTTGTCTTTATTCTGTCCATTGTTTAGACTCTGGCCTCTTCCTATCCATCCATTTCAAAAGGATCTAGTCAGTATATCATTATTACCTTGACGAATTTCTTCAATATTTTGGTGAAGGCCTTTACGTTGAGAGAGCTGCATCCATCCATACATGCAACAAAAAAGAAAATCACCACCACAAAAGACAAAAGTACTTGTTGATAAACATAGAAAGCGTATCATTATATTTACCACGATAAATATTTTTATAATATAAATATTTTTTAAATAACATAATCATATAAAAATTAACGATCAAAATTGGATACGGGAGACCGACGCCAAAACCCTTGAACAGAGGGAGTATCACGATTGACACACTGAAAGAAAAGGACAGCATAGGCAGCTAAATTAATCATTGGCCAAGTTAAACGAAAAATAGTCGCCCTCCAAGCCTGTATGCATGGCGCCTACGTGATTCGCGCGGTTGCCTCCATGCAAAACGGGGTGAAATGACCACAGGTATCCCCTACGGGCTACGAGGCTATGGCTCACTGTACGTACATACACATATGTATGTTTCTTCGTATACATGTACGCATACGATGTATCACTGAAAAGCAGAGCTCTATGACTCTGCATCGTGATAAAATCGTTAATTAGATGCAGGTCTATCAAGAAGCAATTAAACAAACAAGTTTGTACGTATTTACGGTCAGATTAAGTGGTCTATTTACGATTGGGCAGGCATGCATGCCATGCATGCAACTAGTGTGAGTCTGACCATGCATGCAACTAGTGTGAGTTTGACCATGCATCCAAATGCAGCGGCCGATCGGTGTTATTATACATACCAGCACCACCGTATGTATACGAAGTTAATGGATATAAATTAGAGAGTGCACTTTGCTAAAGTAAAACGATATTAAATTCAGTATCATGTACACCGCCTGATGTTTCACTTTTCACTTAGATCTGCATGGCATACATGGAGCATAGTATATACCTGAACTTCTTGAGCAGCTCGAGGCCGCGGTAGAGCGTCATGAAGGCCTCGCGGAAGTTCTTCTCGGCGTACTGGATCTTCTTCCGGTGGACGAACGCGGCGGCGGGGTCGGCGCCGTCCTTGCGGAGCACGTTCACCAGCTCCTCCCACACCTTGAGCGCCGCGCGCCCAGGGCTCGTCGCCGGGATGTCGATCCTCACCGTCGCCGGCAGCTGCAGCGCGCCGCCGCCCCTCCCCTTGCCGCCGTCCTTCTTGCCCTCCTTCTTGGGCAGCCCCACGAAGCACACGCCGTTCCGCTCCAGCGCCGCCATCACCTCATCCGCCACGGTGGCGCCCTCCGACAGCTGCGCCTGCTGCAGCTCAAGGCTCCCATCTGCAAGGGAGATCGAGGCGGATCGAGTTGGTCACGTGCGCCGCGCGGTCATGCATGCATAAAGGGTGATGCGAGAAGGCTGTGGGATTCATGTGCTCAGTTCATCTGTGGCGACGTGACGCGGTTGGTTGGGGTTGGCGTGCGTGCACCTACCTGACATGGACTGCGGCGACGCGAGGCCGGATAGCAGGTACCGGCCGCTGGAGCCGTTCACCGACGGCGAGGCTGGCGGCTGCGGCATGGACCGGCTGCGGCTGAGGCCACGGCTGCGGCGGGAGGCCGCGTGGTCGGCGAGGATGCGCTTGACGTCGGCGAGGATGGGGAGCTGCTTGATGAGCGCCTCGCCGCGCGCCAGCAACTCTGCTTCCTGCTTCGCGTAGAAGGTGTTCACCTTCTCCAGCTCCTCGTCCGCCTGCTCCAAGAACTCCCTCTCCTGCAGAAAACCATCGTATCGTACATACAGGTACCCACTCGTGCAAGTATTTATTAAACAAATTACATGATTGGCACATGCATCAATGCATGCGCATGTCTGGCCGATCGATCGATGCTTACATGCTTGTCCGCGGATCGCACGAGCTCCCCTGTATCCGGGTTCTCCTCGTCCTCCTGCCAAATGCACGTATATACATCAGAAATACCACTTGGCAAGAACTCGACAAGGTACGTATACGAGTATTTGTCAAGAATATAGGGAACAAGACGTACCGAGGGAGCTTGAGATTGTTTTGGGGAGAAGCGGGCGGCGAGGGCGCGGACGGGGTCGAGAACGGAGAAGCCATAGTTGTTGCTGCCGCCGTCTTCCTTTCCGACGACGAGCGGCGGCGACTGGTCGTCGGAGTCCCGGCGGGAGATCTTGATCTTCTTGATGAGCTTCTTGAGGCACTTGTAGTCGACGAACTTCGCCTTCCACTCCGGGATGATGCTGGCCTCGTACTCCCGCGAGAACTTCACCATTCTCAATCTCCCGCCGCTGATGGCTTGCTTATATGTACGCGCCTGTCTGCCTGCCTCAGCTCTGCAACTGCAACGGGTTGCTTCTTGTGTTTATTTACACATGGAGGAGAAGGGGACAGGGTCAGGGCAGGAGTGATGGCAGAAGCAATTGTGCTTATATAGACAGACAGACAGATAGACACACACACAGAGAGAGAGAGAGAGAGAGAGCAGAGTAGGATACTCTTCTACTCTCATGAGAGAGAGAGAGAGAGAGAGAGCAGAGTAGGATACTCTTCTACTCTCATGTATGCAATTGGGCAGTACAGGTGCAGACAGAAAGAGAGAGATAGTGGTGTTACACGAAGAAGATAATAATATTAGGTAGAACTAATTAAAGGGGAGAAATCTAAAGGGGGAGAAGAGCCTGCAATGTTGCACAATGTACTAGATTATAACTATATTCAATTGTTTAGGCCCATCTTTTGGGCGAAAAGACAGGGCAATGTGTGAGGGAAACATGAGCAATTGCAGGAATTAAGCAACACCTTACTTGAGCCACTCTGCTACCGTTTGATCTCAAGCTGAAGCTAGTATTGGGCAGGAAATTGTTTACTTACCTAGCCCATATGTTAACTAAAAAACTGCAGAGGCTGGGGATTAATGTCGTAAATTAGTACTTTTTAGCTTTAGTGTAGTGCACTATGGTGTACGTGTATGCTTTACACATTTCGTAGCTTGATTGGATCACATGAATCGCAAGTTGGAGATGAGGAATCGAGAGAGATCGGGGGTGGGGGGGACCAGATCAAGTGTATGCAACTATGCATGTTTGCGAGCACACCAATGGTGGCCTGTGGCCACAATGCCGCGGGTGGTGGTCGCGCGGTGAGGTTCTGACGTGGTTATGATAGTGGTGGATTCAGAACGAAAATGACTACGACCTTTAAGGTAAATTTGATCACGTTCGGCTGGACTGTGACTTGAGGTGTCTCTGTAGGACCGGAAAGACGACTAAAGCGGGGTGAATAGACGCTTTCTTGATTTTTTGACTTTAATCAAATTCAACACATACTTTTCTTCAATATCTATGAAAACTAAGAAGATCAGTAAATGCACAGAGGAAATCTTGTGCTGAATCCGATTACCCCCTTAAACACAAGATTCAAGAATGGAGATTTGATCTCACTGGACCGGTCTGACCGACGGCAAACTGGCGGTCCGAATAGTTGGCGGTCTGACCGCCGTTGTGGAATCGGTCGGACCGATTCAGTCCAGAACCACTGCAGACCACCCGAAACCAAAACAAAAATTGGTTCAACTTTTGATTCAACCGATGAAACTTGATCAAAATTGGAACACACCTCCCTAAGGATATCTGGAACCTATTCCTAGCGACGATCGTCTAGATCCACGTCAAAGAATTGATCCTTTTAGGTTTTACCAAAGGAGTGTTCAAAACCTAACAAAATAAAAAACTTGATCCAAATCTTGCTAGTGAGGGATTGATGATTTAAATGGTCTTAGGAGTATTCCCACATATCATAGCAAGGTAAAAGAGGTCAAGAGACCAACCAAAAATAACTGGATCAAGGAAGTACCAAAATCATCAAAAGAGAGAGGAAAACACATGAGTCCTCATCTTAGAACAAACATCCATTGATTGATTCAAGCTATTGCTTGCAAAGCCACTCCCTCAAGGAGGACAAGAGCTCAATCCAAGAGCGCACACACAAATCTCCTCTCTAGAGCCTAGCCTCTCTTCTCCTCTCCAAACCCTAACCCAAACTAGGTTTTTTGCAAATGAAGTACTTAGAAGGTTTTCCAACTTCCCCTTTCTATTTATAGGGAGGCCTAGGGTTTAAAGAGAGTTCACTTAATGGGCTCCCGTTAAGGCTAAAAACACACGGAACACAAACACACACATTTCAGTTGAAGCAATCGCCTGCTTCACCACGTGTAGGTTGATCAGCGGCTCTCATCATGTTGGCAAGTCTCTCCCGTCCGAATCCCATCGGAACCTCCAAGGCACTTGCACCGACCCCCGCGCCGCTTGATCCAACCAGCTGCAACGAACTACCCGTTTGAACCATCTTGTTCATTCTGCACCATGCTTGAGTCACACGACTTCACCCGGTATCCATGATCGTTCTGGACCTCAGCTCTCCAAGCTTAGTTCCGATCCTCCTCGCCGTTGACGTTGTTGACCTGCAAGCCACCTGCACAGCAATAGACAAAGAAATCGTCTCGGGAACAAGTTCTTCATAACTTGACCCATGTTAGCTCAACCATGCAATATGCAACATTAAAGCATTGAAACTCATGCACTAGACACAATCGAAACACAACAATGCCAAGTTGGCCGAAGAACAAGTGAAAACCGGTCTGACCGCCCTACGTGGCCGGTTGGACCGATTTCCAACCGGTCTGACCGATTTTATAACGCCGGTCAGACCGTCCAAAATGACTTAGCCAAAATTCCATCGTGAAAAATCGAAACTCTATGGAATTTTCAACTCAATAGAACTTTTGACTGGAAGCTCCAAAAAATATGAGACCAAGTGCAGGAGACTCCCCTCTCTTGCCTACACACTCTATTTTTGGCATAGCCCCAAACTCCACCACAGGTTTTGACCGGTCGGACCGCTGCACATAGCCGGTCGGACTGCCCCACGGCCGGTCGGACCGGCAATGCTGCCGGTCGAACCGATCCACGGGCGGTCTGACCGCCAATGCTGCCGGTCTGACCGCATGAGGTCTGAACAACACATGAGCTTTTTCGAAAACGCGAGATTCGTCAAACCAACAACGCTATTGACAATTGACTCATCATCCTAAGATCATGCACATATCCCCACGATATCCACAGTCTCTTATGTTGGGCTAGGGATGTCCACATTACATATACATGATTTTATACTAAGAAAAATAATTTTTGGACCCGGTGTTCTGTGCACTCTGGTGTGCTACAGTAGATCCGCCACTAGCCATGACGCGACAATAGCCTCCGCAATATGACCGCCCCCTCACCAGAATTTTTTTATGACACCGGTGCTACATGGTATCGAGCCTAGATTAACGACACATAACAAGTGCTATATAACACCTGTGAGTTTGGTTGGAGGCCTCAAGTGTATCAAGTCCTAGTGCCACGTAGCACTGGTGCCATAATTTTCCCCAAGCCTCCCTTTGGACCCTCTCTCTCTCTCCTTTTTATGAACAAAGCTTAATTAATTTGGTGAGAAACTATTGTGTATATTTCAATAGTTATATGTATACTATTCTGTAGCCAAGCGTAGAATAGTTATTCTACACCTAGCCAACCCACCGTGCGTGACCAGAATAGTTATTCTACGGCCAACTAACCAACTACAGTAGGCGGGCCAAAAATGTCCACACCCGCGCGGACTTGATTCGACGGTAATTAATATGAGACATGGCAGTAATTTGTTAATCATTTTTACTTCCTATTTGGGTCATGCGACTTTTTTCGAGCTTGTATGTTTGATAATAAAACATAACAGATGAGGCAATAAAGTTGTAATGTATTTTACTGCCAAATCAAATATGTCTATTTTTTTATCGGACCACACTCCCACTATCCCCCCAGCACGATGCCCCATCCGGCAGTAACTTACAGAGCATACTATAGTAATCCCGCCGAGCATGTTTTCAAGCATCATGATCATATCACAACGGATTTTGTGTATAGTTAGTGACAAGGACCCTCGATACACCCCCGCCAGAGACGTCGTACGTCACGTCTAACATTAATAAAATGCACTACATGTGATTAATAAAATTAATGCTTAGCGAGTTTTTTCACATGCAATAAACTATAAGCACGATACCATAAATTTATGTAATAGATACAGTAATTCCAAACAAAGTGGAGGTCATTATTTTCACGTGCATCTTGCAATAAAAGAGCTCTCACATACCATCTTAGAGTAATGTTCAACAGGTAGTACAACGATGTTAGTTTGACAAAAAAACGCATACATGAAACAGTAAAATAGACCGTACAAAACAGTAAATGTGTTTTTTCTCTTTATACCATTATATTTTAGAAAATAAAATGAAGCAACCATTACTATACTTGTATATACACATAATAGCAACAAGAGAAGATGAAACTTTTGGAATATATTTTGAGGTTCGACCAAATAACGTGGCCGGTCGCATTTTTTTACATTGCGTGATAATAAGAAAAGAAGGGGAAAAAGTGAAATAGAAATGGGTCCTAGTGGCCAAGGCAAGACCCTATAGCAGCCCTTAGGCATTCGTAAGCCAGCTCGTGGACTTCGGTAGGGGCTAGATCAGGGAATATATAGAGAAAAGCCTCCACCTGCTCCTTTGTGGCATCGAGTCGAGCTTCGCGTCGATCGCGCAAAGGAAGTCTGTGGACGATAGTCCAAATGAGGTGACACCTCTCTTCTACAGCCTCAGCGATGTTGATTGTTGTGTTTTGCCTGTCGATGTAGTCATCGAGCCTATGTATCGATGCTTTGACACAATCCATGTAGCTCGATAGCACGATCTCTAGGATGAGATTTGTTTGTCGAACGTTGGACACATGGATATTTGTCCGACTAAGTAGGAGACGCAGCGTGCGGATGATGGCAGCTACCCTCTCCGGTAGACATGGGAGCGGAGCACGGAGGTCGCAGACATAAACATGGTTCATAGCCTCGATCAGGCTTCGCCCAGATAGCCGCTTGTATATGATTGACAGGTAGGATAGAACCCCCATTTGCAAGGGAGTGGAAGAAGAGTTTGAAAACATTTTTATCTGTTTTTTGTGTTGTGTTTTTAGTTTGATTGTGTGTTTTGAAGTTTTTTCAGCTGGGGGAAGGCTTGGGTTTGTGTGAATTTAAACCTTCGCAAGCTGATGTTCATATTTATAAGTCATTTGGGGGGAGATGAAGAGACGTATTGGGAGATGGAGCGGCAGTGTTACGTTTTAAAAGTAAATTCTTTTCACACACACAATAATTCCAAATAAACAAAAGTAAACTGATCGTTTTAAAAGTCACTAATGTTATTTTCCATTATACAGTAAAACATATGCAACATAGAAGTACATGAAGACAACGCCACTGATCGTTGCATTCTTTCTCCGACCAAATAAACAAAAGTAACCACTATTGGAGGACAATAATAGACTACCATGAATATGGTAAAAAAAACAAGCAGTAATACCATGTGATATTATAGTGTAACAACCCGTTTTCATATTGTGAACAATAAATGTAGTTTTTCAATTTGATTTCAAAATCTTAACTCAAATTCAAAAGCTCTCAAAGTTTCAAAGTTCAAGCTTCAAAACTCAAGTTTTGCTTCAGTTTCGAATCTCAAAATCTTTAGTTTTCAAATCCCCTTTTCTCTCCAAAATATCTCAGGCTTGGCCCCTTTATATTTCTCCCTTAGGCTCAACCCTCGTCTCTCCTAGCTCTTGACCGCGCCGCTTACGTCCCGTTCTGGCTCTGCCGCGCCAGCGCGCCGTTTGCGCCAGAGAACGTTGCAGCCGTGTCAGCGCCGTCACGTTGCCCTGTGGCCCTGTCCCATCCCATCTCTCCTCTCTCTCTGCTGCACATAGGTTTTCTATCGGCTCCCCCCTTTTGCGCTGCCCCGTGCTCGCCCTCACCCGGTTCTCCGCTGTTGCGCCACCCTCAGCCTTTGCGCCGCCTTCTTGCCTCCCCAACAGCTCCTCCCTCTCCTCCACCGCTCAACTCCCTTTGCTCCTCCCCTCTCGTCTCTCCCTATCCCGTGCACAAAACCAAAGAAAAGCGGAGTTCCCCATTCTGGCCGTCGTGCTCCTGTCGCCGATCAGCTGGTCCGGTGAGGCTCTCATCGTGCCATCGCTGTCACCTCGCGTTCCAGGCCCCAAGGAGCATTTCCCCCAACTGAATTTGGCTTTATTCCACCGAAGCCATCGGATTTTGCCTCCTCCTTCACCTCCAGCCGTTTTCACCGCCTCCGTCGCTGACTGTGCTCCTCTGCACCTTAGCCTGATTGTCGCCGCCTAGAGCACCGCACAGATGCCCCGACGACATCCCCTACCTCTTCGGCTGTCCTCTCCCTCTCCGGTAAGCCTCCCCACGTCGCCTACCTCACCACTGCCTCGGTCATCATTGGCAAGCCGCCTCAAGCCTCCCTAAGCTTCACTCTTGCTTCTAGTGAGCTCCTTGGACATCCCCGGTGCTCATGCTCCTCTTCCCTGGCTCAATGTGCCACCGGGCCATCTGAGCCGCCGTGGTCGTGCCTCCGCCGCCGCTCACCTTTGTCGTGCCGCCGCTCTGGCGATCCTCCAGCCACGCCCCCACCGTCACCAGCTCCGCCTCCGCGAGGGCAACCCATTTTGGCCCTCTCCCGGCGCTGTCACGTTTTCCTCCGCTGGTAATGAGCTGTGCCCTAGCTCGGCCCCCTAGCCCTATTTTGCTTGAACCTTAGGCCAGCACTGTAGCTTGGTTGATTGTAGAGGATTACTATCGGCCATTAATTGTTAATCGTTGGCTTAGCATGTTTAATGACCAGCATTAGTGCCGCTTTTATCTCTGCTAGTAGACCTGACCGTGGCTTGGTCCACGCGCGCCCGTTCGTGCCCTCACATGGACTCGGTCCACGCTGATTTCTGTGCTCCTAAGAGACTACGCCGTGGGCTGCACTGTTAGCTTTTCTCTTCCCTCCCTTTTTCTGTTATTTCTTTTAGTTATAATTCCAAAGAGAGACTTCAAAAAATCATTTCTCATTCGTTATAACTCCAAAAATTATGAATTTTGTTTCTAAAAATTTGTTAATTCAAGAGCTACCTTTTGGTACTGGTTTGCTCAATTTGGAGTTTATTTATTATTTATGGTTATTTATTTACTTTCTTTGCTTGCTTGTTCTTTTCCAGCACGTTCGTCCGAGTATAGTTCGAACAAGCCAGAGTTCTCCAGTTCGATCAAGCTTAAGATTTCCTGGAACCTCTAGCCTTTGACCCTGATGAGTCAATACTTTGATCATATTGAACCTACCTTTTATGCAAATTATATTCTTTTAAAATATCAAATTGCATGCTTTAACTCCTTATGCAAATGTATGTCAAATGATCATAAGGTAGTTAAATGCCAACCTGATGATTTAATAAGTATTATACAATCCCTTGACAATTGAATTCCCTAATCCTTGTCACCCTAGTAATTATATGTGTTGGACCGAAACGACGACTAACGATCTCTTTTCACAAAGATCGGATTCAACACGATTTTCACTCCGATAGATATGAAGATCAATATCCAAGCACAACAGAAGTCTTGTATTGAATCCAATCTAAACCCCGAAGCAAAACAACCAAAATCAACCAAAACTTGTTTTTCAAGTAATGGGCGGTCTGACCTCTATGTTAATGGCGGTCGGAACGGTCACCTTGGGCGGTCTGACATCCAGCCTGATGAACAGTGAAATCAGCCTGAAAAATGAAGTTGCACATAGATGTAACTTTTGATCTACAACTCCAAACTCGATGAAATTTGGAACACACATTCTCTAGGATATCAGGAACCTATTCCAATCAAAGATCGTGAAGATCCTTCGCAAAGTTCCGACCTTTTTCCGTATGAGTGAAGGATGGTTCAAAACCGAGTCAAAACGAAAACTAGATAAAAAACCTAGCTCGTGGGTTAGAGATGATCAAGATGATCCTAGATGATATTCCATATGTCACAGCAAGCAAGATTAAGGGCAGAAACCAAAGGAAAACTTGAGAATCAAAGACGGCCCCAAAATCACAAAATAGAGAGCAAGAACGCAAAGAGACTCATCTCAAGAAAACTTGCATAGATTGATTTGTGATTGTTGCTGGTTTACAGCCGCTCCAACATGGATGACAAAACTCAATACATGAGCACACAATCAATCTCCTCTTCAAGAATACTAACCTGTCAACTCCCTAATCTAAAAAACAAAACTAGTGTTTCAAAATAAGCAAAAGGATCGAGGAGGTGCACAACACCCTCCTATATTTATAGTGGAGGCTAACCTTCTAGAAGAGTTCTTATTGGGCACCCGTTAAGCCCACACACAAATGAGTTTAACTCACGCACACATTTTAAAGCGTCGTCTTCATCTTCCCTTGACCTAAACCGCCTCTCCTTGCGTCGTCTTGCACCACGGTTTAGCCAAAAGCAATCAAGGCGGTATTTTAGTGATATTACCAAAGTACCCTATCTCGATCCTTCTCCGAAGACCGAGTCCAATCTTTATGAAGCAGTTCCATGCTTCAACACGTGTAGGTTGATCAACGACTCTCATCATGTCGACAAGTCTCTCCCATCCGGCTCCCTCCAAAACCATCATGGCACTTGCACCGACCCCCACGCTGCTTGATGCAACCCTTCGCACCGAACACCCCGTTCGGTCATCCTTGTCCATTTTGCGCCATGCTCGAATCCAATTACTTCACCCAGCATCCTCGATCGTTCTGAACCTCGGCTCTTAAGCTTAGTCCCGATCATTCTCGCCGTAGACCGTCGTTGACCTGCAAGCAACCTGCACAACAATAGACCAAGAAATTGATTCCGGGAATAAGTTCTTCGCAATTTGACCCACGTTAGTCAAAACATGCATCATGCAACACATATGCACTGAAACCCATGAACTTGACTCAATCAACAAACATCGTCGCTACGAAAGCCGACGAACCAATTGAAAACCGGTCAGACCGCCACTCAATGGCCGGTCTGACAGCCCTCTGGCCGGTCTAACCGCCGCCCTGGCTGGTCAGACTGCCCAGAAGGGACTTAGCCAATTTTCAGCCCCTGAAAACCGAAACCTCTCTGGAAATTTCAAACTAATAGAACTTTTGATTGGAGACTCCAAAAATTATGAGACCAAGTGCATTAGAATCCTCTTTATTGCCTACACTCTCTATTTTTGGCCCAGCACAAAACTCTAATTTTTATATTGGCCGGTCAGACCGCCTAAGGCCTGACAGCATTGAGAATTTGACGAAAATACGTGATTCGACAAACCTTTAAAGCCGTTGCCAATTGTAATATCATCATAAGATCATGAGCATATCCCCATGATATCCACAATATGGTACCCTAGTAATTATATGGTAACCTACTAGCTGTAGTTTGTACTTAAGCATAATGCTTGTTTTACTTACATACCGGGGTATTAATTACCCCAATCATCATCATTTAAATATAAAATTGGTTTTGGGCAGTCATTAGGGGAAATGACTGAAATGGTTGAGATAATATGGTTTATACTTCTCAAAACCCTAAAAACTTGCTAATACTACATCTGGACCACTGGTACAGTGGATGGTGTGATGATGGGTGCTAATGTAGCCCGTGGAATGTTGGAATGTGGTATGAACCGCCCAGATAACCATAAGGACTTAATCCTGTGATGACCTACTAATGTAAAATAGTATAACCACAAATCTATAATGGTGTTGACCTGGCTAAATAATTTGTATCTGTCAGTACCAGTTGCACCAAGTAGATGACTCGCGACGCCGTAAGCCTTCGCGGTGATGGGTCGGGGTACACGACGGAAATCGTTAAGAGGGCGCAAGAGGGGGTCTGGGTAAGGGTTGATGCAGGTGTGGGAGCGTAACCCTTCTCAGGTGAAACCTCAACGGGTGTAATAAATACTGGGGGATGCATTGTAAAGACCTTGTGGTAATCTCCCCTTGATTCACATGTCTAAGAAAACATGTGTACATACCAGGATGATTATCTTTTATGTGTAAAGATGTACAACCTCTGTAGAGTAATAAACTGTTCGAACAGTCATGCTTACGACCAAAGGCGGACATGAGAACTTACAAGAGTTAGTTCTATTTTATAAAACTTTGTTGGTGGGATGATTTATGTGTCGGGCTCACCTAGCCCTTGTTTTGGATTTTTCCTGAATAGTCTTAACCAATGTTGTTAATAGGTGGATGTAACCACCATAAAAAATAAGCATAAGGTGGAGGTAACCTCTGCTATTATTAATATTGCATAATTATTCTCTTTAAGAAAATGTGATTTAGTAAAAATGCTAAGTGATAGGATTTTCTAACTATTGTAATAAAAAATATTGCTTTGAAAAAATAAAAGAACTCGAGCCATCCTTGTTAAGCCATACATGTATATTATTGCATCTTGTGTGTTGGCTCGCGAGCACGGAAGTTATGCTCATTCTCGCTCTTTTCTCCAAACCCGCGGATCATGGAGCCTACGCCTACTACGAGGATCAAGATGGCGTTGGGTAAGGCAATGACGAAGAGTAGTTTAGTTCCTTAGTTTACGTCTCGCCTCAGTCTAGCTGGCTCCGCTGGTGCTTACATATAACCAATCAATATTTCCAAGACCTTGGGTAATATCAGTTGTACAAGAGCTACCCTAGTCGTCTGCCTGTGGAGAAACGTGTTCTACCCTTTTACTTTCGCTACTGTTTTCTACTATTTATGTAATGTACTCATTTAGCCTGTTTGGCCCCTTTTGTAAACTTGACCCGATACGGTCTATTTGAACTCTGATGTTTGTAATATAATGAATGGTTCGGTCTACGTTATGTATGAAATGATTTAGCAATGTGTCCTGTGAGCGCTACCTACTGATCCAGGGAGTAGCGTAGTGTTTTCACAAAGGATTCTGGATTACGAAATCCGGGTCCGACATATAGTAAGAGACTTCGTATAGAACAGTAAAAAAATGCAACGTGAGCTGGATAGCGTGTTTTGTTTCCAGTTGACAGATGAAACATAATATTACACATAAGACAAGGCAGTAAATGTGTTACTATATAGAAGTAAAAAAACATGGCTATTCAACACGTATCACTGCCATTCGACCCTGCGATGAGACTGTCTTCAGTGTCGTCCTCTTTCGATTCGTCGTCATGAATCGGCTGACGATGTGTACCAGACCTTCCTCCCCCTCGCCCTCTACTTCCCCCGGCCCCTGCCCCTGCCACTGCTGCCCCCTCGCCCTCTGGATGAGGAGTTTTGGGGTGGCATTCGTCAAGTAGCACTATTGTGACGGGCTTTCAGACCGCATATGTTGCCACTCTCACCATCTTTGTGAGAACCCGGGGTATTTAACTTGTAATATTAACCATCAAAATGGTCATAGCATTACAAATCAAATATCTCGATTCTCGGCGCATATGTACTTCCCAGAATTGCAGTACACATACCCCATACAAAAATTAAGCATCCATTCCATACAAGTCATTACAATACCCAGTCTACAAGCTTACAACATAAAGGACATACAAGTTCATATTACAAAAATAGGGCCGACCGGCCATGACAGGATTAACCAAAGTAGTAGCGAAAACATAAGCCATAAGATGACGATAAAGAAAGCCAAACGGTTTGCCATTACCCACGAGGCAACCGACTGGAAACGTCCAAGCTAGTCGTCGAGGGCAAAGTCGAAGTCGGTCTCACAATAGTTAACCCCTTGGGGGTCAACCTCCTCTGCAACAATTAAGCAATGCAATTGAGTACAAAAATGTACTCGCAAGTCTTACGAGTAACAAGCCTATACATAACTACATGCCAGCTGAATCAAAGGAGGAGATTATATGTTCATTTGACGCGCAAAGCAATATTTCATTTGCAATATGTAATATATTGAAAGAGATTTGAAAAATCTGTTTTTAATTGAATAAATAACAGCGAGACAACAATTATAAACATAATTAACATCCTAGAGGTGACTTTCCAACAGCCACCACAACATAGCACGAATTACCCATTCGTACTACCCGAATTCAAGTTTTATCGAAAACTGTTGAGTCTAACTCTTGTAGAGACCTAACCAAGCATGTCCATAACCTAGGACGAGGCTATTCGAATAGATTATACCCTGCAGGGGTGTACCAATGTACCCACACGCCAGACCACCTTTTCGCCGCATGATTTAGCACACTTCCTTTGGTATGCTGGCATAGCTAAGTCCTACGAGACGCTTTCCAATGAATTATACTAATTAAGAGTCGCACGTATGGGGGTTAACCCTTAGTGAACCGCCGTTACGGGCTCCCACTAAGGACCCATACGTTGAGTCGGACGCACCGGCCCAGCCGAAGCAACTGCGGGTGCCCCTGGGTATGGCGAACCTAGAAAGGAACCCATCCCTCTCATCCCAAAACAAATATTTTTTTTCTTACCACCAGCGACTCAATATATAATACCTCCCAAAGTACTTAGTCAAGAGGGGTTCCCAAAACCCTCGTGTGGTTAGCACGCAAAAACGCTTGGGTCAGTGTACAAGATGTTCGGTCCTTGTTGACTCGGGCACCATTCATAAACCCAAAAACCACACCATCAAACCAATGTGCTCAAGTCAAAAATATTTCACTTTCACTTTTAGTTTTTCCAATTACAATTACATACATGAGTATCCAGACTCAAATAATTATAGTGAAGATACAATGACCATCGCTGAGGCGATGATCCCCATTCTACCGTTCTAAGCATTTCTAAGCGACATCAACTCGCAAACTACAAGTAAAGTGAATAGAGTCCATCCATCGAGCTCTAAATCACAGCGAATAAATCCTAGGATCAGTGGTAGAGGATGAACATTTACCTACAGTTTATGCAACTATAGGATCAACTACTCGATTGATAATTAAACATCGAAATAGACCATGCATACATATAATTTTGCAAACAAGATAATATACTTTGAAAGTAATGGGATCAACATGATCAAATAGAAACAACTGCTTGCCTTGCTGGAGATAGCTTTCTTGCTGCAGAGGATCACTCGCGTAATCAATAAATTCGTCAGAACCCATCGAAAGAATCAAAAGCACAATAAGAACGAATAATACCGAAAAGACCAAAAAATTCAAATCATCCAAAAATCATGAAAAAATTGTCAGAAGGTAGATGATGATTTTATGTGAATTTAGCAATAAGAATCAATTGATTTGTATGTTCTATGCAAAAGTTATAGCAGTTTGAAAGTCAGATTTTCAGAAAATCCAAATAAATTGCTATCTGCTACTGTTCATCCGAATTTAAAAGTTTTGGTGAAAAAATCCAGAGAGGTGGTGTATATAAAATTTTTATGGTAGACATAGCACCACATGAGATGATCAATGGAATTTGATTCACCTCATTTGGAGCTAAGATGACTTTCTTGCTGTAGAGGATCACTCGCGTAATCAATAAATTTATCGGAACCCATCGAAAGAATCAAAAGCACAATAAGAACGAATAATACCGAAAAGACCAAAAAATTCAAAGTCATACAAAAATCATGAAAATGTGACAGAAGGTAGATGATGATTTTATGTGAATTTAGCAATAAGAATCAATTGATTTGGATATTCTATGCAAAAGTTATGGCAGTTTGAAAGTCAGCTTTCCAGAAAATTCAAATAAATTGCTATATGTTACTGTTCATCCGAATTTAAAAGTTTTGGTGAAAATTTCCAGAGAGGTGGTGTATATAAAATTTTTATGGTAGACATAGCACCACATGAGATGATCAATGTAATTTGATTCACCTCATTTGGAGCTAAGATGAATTTTCTAAGATTTTTCAAAGTCATGAAAGTAGTGCACAAGACATATGTAGAATCGGATTTTTAGAGATAGCAACATGTTCAAAACCTATTTTTATAATAAAGTACATGTAAAAATGAAACTTGCAAAAATTGAATCATCAATTTAGGAGCTAAACTGAAATACTTATGCAATTTTGAAGTTAATGTATTTTCCAGTTCATAAATAAAGCATTTCAGATTTCACAAAAAACATAAAATACTTTTTATACCCAGCCTAACCTGGCCACGGCCACTGACCCGTGGGTCCTCTGAATAGTGCCCTCCCATTTTAGTTTTCGAATATAAAAAATGCGGCCCGACATATGGGGTCCACATGTCAAACTCTAGGTTCACAGAATAGTGCGTGGACCCTTGGTCCACGGCCGATCTATGAGTTCACAGCTGTACACTAAGCTCCTAGGCCCACATGTCATACACTGATTCAAACCGATATTTAACCCTTATTTACTGTGCTCGGCCCCACAAGTAAGTCACACAAAAACTCCTTTAAGACAGTCATTAAATTACTGAGTAATCATTAGCAGTTAATTACGCGATTAACCCTAATGGCCTTGCTACAGTGCGGTCGGAAATCAGACAACACAGCACTGGCTTCGCTGGACCGTCGCCGGCGTTCCCTGACACGGCGACGCGAGCCACGGGTATGGACGGGTCCACAATAAGCTCACGCACCCAATGGTGGCATTCACGGCGGCTGAGCCGGCCCGAAGCGGCGGCGCACCGGAGAGTGGCGATGGTGAGCTACGACTGAACAAGCGCGGCACGATCAAGCTCCACATTGTCCAAGGAAGCGGGTGCCACATCATCTACAAGGTACAAGGATGCTACCTGAGAGATGGAAAGGCTCGGAGAAGGTCGGAGCTGAGCCAGCGTCGAGGAAGGTGACAGCGGCGTGGTGCTTCACCGATGAGAGGTCTTTCTGGTGAAGGAGACAGGGAGTGAGAGGTAGAGAGAGCTCAAGAGAAGCCCACAGAGGGTGTGCAAGCGAGGAATCGACAAGAGGCTTACCACACTGGAGATGGGTAAGAAAAGAAGCTTCGCGGCCGAAAATGGAACAAGCTTCTAACTCCCAAGCTCCTGTGAATCGATGGCCAAATTGAGTGAGGGGAAAAACTAAGCAAGCCAAATCATGCAAGGAGACACACTTAAGCGAGGATAGGACTCACCGGACACGGAGCTGGCAGACGGCGGCTTCGGGTGCGTGCTCTACAGCAGTAGGGAGGTCGACGGCAGACCAAGAGCTACAAGTCAAGATAAGGCCTCACATTAGAAAAAATGGAGACGGAGAAGAATGGAGATGGAGAAGGAGGTGGAAAGCACGAAGCTTACCTGAGAGGGAGGCGAGTTCTTGCCTCCTTTCCCTTGGTCCCCGAGAGGAAAAGTGAGAGCTAGAGGGCGAGGGAGACGGGGTTATAGGGCTCCAACGGCAAGGAAGGAAACGGCGTGAAGAGGCGACGCTCCAGGAGTGTTCAGACGGGGCGGTGGATTCACGCCGTCAACGGGGCGGTGCAGAGCTTCTTTAGCATGTGGCGCTCGCCCTCTGAGCACGGCAGCGAGCTGGAGAAGACGGGACTGACGTGTGGGTCCCGCAGAAGTCAGCGACTCAAAGATGCGAACGGGTGCAACACAATGAGTGGCTCGGTCCGCGACTTTGGGCCGTTCGATTGGAATTGGACGGCTCAGATTCAAACGGGAGTTCGGAGATGTAACATCCCAAATGTGGATTTATGTTTCAAATGTATAAAAATGAGGAGAAATTAAAACTTTTCTCACATCTGGATGTTTTTTATCAGTTCCATAATTCTTGTACAGGGATTGTGGAAAAATCAAACTCAAAATCCCCAATTCCCTCAGTTCCTAAACCTCTTTGGTAAAAATCTTGTGTCCAACCCACTGGAAATAATTTTCCCTGGATCTAGGACTGGTGTGTGACACCTCTGAATTATTTCAAACCAAGTCAAAGCTTGGTCAAACCCTAATTCAAACCTTCTAAAATTTCTGGAGAAGAATGCACTGCATGAAAATCTCTGAAAATTTTATGTAAGGTTAATCCTTAACTCAGAAACCTCCAGTTAAAATTTCATGATTTTTAGAGCAAGTTTGCTACCTCAAGCAAATCCTCCAAAAATCAGCTGTTTAATTCAAACCCTAGCTGGTTTCACTGTTCCTTGGGCGTGAGTCAGACTCGGGTTCGAGCCAAGTGACTTGGTTCAATCAACTAACTGCACCCGGCGCGGTCGCTCGGGCGCGAGCGTTGTGGATCGTCGGATCGGCATCGTACGACTCATGTGCGTGTGAATGTTCGGACCGGCCGATCGTCTCATTCATTTGAACCGTTCGATTTAAATCCAACGGTGGCCGCGTCGTCTCCTTCCTCGTGCTCCCTCGCTTGCGTGCGCGCTGCGCCATGGACATAGAAAGTCGGGGCCGTCGCAGCGCCCTGTCCACTCCGTGTCATGGCCAACGGCTCTTTGCATTTAATGTCCGTCGTGCACCGCCCTCAAACGTCCATTGCTCAACTGCTCCCATCGCTCTCAGTGCTCCCATGGCAGGTTTGACCCGAGAGGGATTATTGCCGTTGCTCTCTGCCATCTCAGCTATTTAATCTCCCTTGTATCCTCTTTGGCTTCCTTTAGCATTTCCATAGCTCTAGCTAGCCACCTCGATGCTTGTTTGAGCTTGTCTCACCCGAAATCATTTCGGCCGCCATTGCCAAGCTTCTAGCTCACGGTGAAGGCGGTACCACAGTGGCTCTCCCTCTCCATTTCTTGTTCCCTCTGCTCCCTCTTTAATCACTTGAGCTTAACCCTCGCTCAATTTCACTTATCTTCCCAGGGCTTGGCTGAATTGGAGATTCCTCAATTTTCACCGAAAGCACCACATTCATCACTGGAACAGCTCCAACCTCCTCTGTGTCTCTCCAGTGCTAAGGTAGCTCCACTTTAGTCCTTAGACGCTTGACACTTGCTTACTTGGACCACAGCGGAGCTTCTTTGTATTTTTCGTTTTTCGACCGTTTTTGGTCACCTCTGTCAACTCCGGCTTACCGGTGTTCTAGACCACCCCAGCCGCAGTTTATGGTCCCATTGTGTGTGCAAAATTATTGCGGGTCCGTTTTGGGCCTTAGCTCGCGCCGCCGTGACCAGAGTCGTCGGCGGTGAGCCTCCTTTCGCCGTCGGTTTTGTCGGACAAACTGTGTGTGAGCCTTTCAACATAGTTCTCTAGGGACCGTCGATCTTTAGATCAACGGCCCGGGATCGCGTGAACGTTCGGACCATCCGAACGCGTCGATCCATGTGTACCGTATGATTCTAGATCGATTGCTCATGTTCGAGTGAACGTTCGGACCGCCCGAACGTTTCGATCAACGTGGATCGTTGGATCCAAGATCAATGACTCATGTGCGTGTGAACGTTCGGACCATCCGAACGTTTCGATTCACGTGGACCATTGGATCTAAATCCAACGGTGGGGTTTGTGAGCCGCGTGAGCGCGCGCCTTGTCCCGTGGACTTGGATCGTTGGATCCAAGATCAACAATCCAAGTTCGTCCACATCGATTTAATTTCGGATTTTCCCGAAAGGATTATTTGTTAACTCAAAAATGCAATTAACTTGTAAAATGCATAATTATTTCATTTTAATTCCTTTTCAGTTGATTCAAATTTTGTTAGTTATGTTTTTAAGTAATCTTTAATCTAAAAATGGTTCTAACCTCATTATAGCTCCAGAAAGTTTTGCGAAGATTTTAGTTCAATGAATAGTAGTATTTATGATTTATAAGGCTGAGCAGAATTGTTTCGCTCATATCTTTTGCATTAAGAATTGAATCAATTGGTTCTTATTGCTAAATTACTTATAAATCATGCTCTTGCTGCTATAAAAATTTAAAGCATTCGGAGAAAGTTTACTGTTGAGTCTTTGTATTTTCTTTGTTCTTATCGATTCTTTTTCGCTCTTTCGTTAGGTTCCAACGATTGTGTTAACCACGAGAGTGATCCTCAACAACATATTGAGTAGCAGCAACCAGGCAAGTTGTTTGATCATGTTAATCCCAGTATTTTTCAAGTCTAATATATTGTTTGCAACTTGTATGTATGCATTGCTATGTTGTGTTAAATTATGATTAGTGGATCCTATAGTTGCATACTCTGTAGGAATTAATTATCCTCTACTACCTGAGCCTAGATTATTTACTGTGATTAGAGTTCGTTGGATGGGCTCTTGTCACTTAGTAGTGTGGATATCGTGAGGATATGTGCACGATCTTAGAATGATGAGTCAATTGGCAATGGCTTTGTTGGTTTGCAAAATCTCGCGTTTTCGGTTTTGCTCAAGGTCGTCGGACCACAGTGATCGGCCCGGTGGCTCGGTGGTCGACCGCCCGTGGGAGAGGTCCGACCGGCCGTGGTGGCCGGTCCGACCGATATGTTTAAAAGTGGAATTTGGGGCTAGGCCAAAAATAGGTTGTGTAGGCAAGTGAGGGGAGTCTCCTGGATGTGGTCACATCATTTTTGGAGCTCCCAGTCAAAAGTTCTATTCAGTTGAAAATTCCAGAAGGTTTCGGATTTTCGAGCTGAAAATTTGGCTAAGTCTTTTCGGGCGGTCCGACCGCCGTTGTGGAATCGGTTCGACCGGCCTGAAATTGGTCGGACCGGCTTTGTGGGGCGGTTAGACCGCTGCTCACTTGAAGCTTAGCCTTGTGGGCATTGATGTGATTTGGATGTGTTTATTGTATGAACTTCAATGCTTTATTGTTGCATATTGCATTGTGGAACTAACGTGAGTCAAGTTGTGAAGAATTTGTTCCCGGAGACGATTTGTTTGTCTATTGTCGTGCGGTGGCTTGCGGTCAATGGCGTCAGCGGTGAGGTGGATCGGGACTACGCTTGGAGGTGAGGTCGAGCGATCATGGATGCTTGGTGAGGTCGTGTTACTCAAGCGAGGTGCGAGAATGGGCAAGATGGATCGAGCGGGTAGTTCGGTCTTGTTGGTTGGTTCAGCGGTGCGGAAGTCGGTGCAAGTCCACAGGAGGTTCGATGGGATTGGACGGGAGGGACTTGGCGGCGTGATGAGTCCGATCAACCTACATATGGTGAAGCAGGCGATTGCTTCAACAGATGTATGTGAGTGGGTCCCATGTGTGTGTGGGTCCCAAATGTGAAACCCTATGCCTCTCCTATAAATAGAAAGGGGGGAGATGTAAAACCCCCAAGCACTCATTTGGCCCTCTTCATCTTTTTCTAGGGTTTGGAGGAGAGGAGAGGAGAAGCTAGGGTTTGGAGAGATTGTGTGTGCTCCTTGTGTGAGCTCTTGTCCTCCTTGTTGGAGTGGCATTATAAGCATCTTGTGAGATCAATTAATCTTGTGATGCTTGCTTGAAAGATCAATTGTCTCCTTTGAGTTCTTCTCTCTTTTGGATGATTTTGGTGCTTCCTTGATTCAAGAGTTTATGCTTGGTCTCTTGACCTACTTTGTCTTGCTTTGATGTGTGGTAAGACTCCTAGAATCATCTTGATGATCATCCCCCACAAGCAAGTCTTGAATCAAAGATTTTCATATTTCTAGGGTTTGTGCACTTCTTCGGTAAAACCTTGAGAGATCGATTCTACGAAGTGGATCTGAAGGATCGTCGCTAGAAATAGGTCTCTAATATCCTTAGGGAGGTGTGCTCCAAATTTGGTCAAGTTTCATTGGTCGAATCAAAAGTTGGACCAAATTTCGTTTTGGATTTGGGTTGTGTTTTGGTCTTTGGACTAAATCGGTCGACCGGTTTAGTAACGGCGTCCGACCGAGCGCTCTTTCGAACCGCCCGGTAGTGGCGGTCGAATTGATATATCCTCTACTACCCGTCAAGCCTAGGTTATTTCTTGCACCAAAGTGATATCCATTTCCACTAGTGTCTTGTGGTTGAGGGTTATGGGCTTCCTCTTGTCATCTTTTAGCTTTTATAGCTAAAGGAGTAAAGTTCGTGTTGAATTTGATTAAGATGAGAAATTTGAGAAAGCGCCTATTCACCCCTCCTAGTCGCCTTTACAGTCCTACAAGTAGATTGCGGGTTAAATATTGCTTAGACATGCTTAGTTTCGGTAGTAATGGGCGATCATTGATTTAGTCGATGATCTTGATCACACATCTAATTATTATTCCTTTATGTCCAGCACTTGTGCTTTGTTATTTTATAAAGTCAAAATCTGAAAATGAAAAATTGATTTAGACTTGGGCATATTGGTTGGATGGTGTGGTTGTTTGGATTGTGGTGGTATGCCTAAGTCAGCAAGGACCGAACATCTTGTGTCACACTCTCCAAGCAATTTTGTGTGCTAACCACGCGAGAGGGATATGGGACCTCTCATGACTGAGTACTTTGGCGTGTGTTAGCTCCGAGTCGTAGGAGGGGGTTTGTGTGTGTTGGGTGAAAAAGGATCTGTGTTATTGTGTTGGGTGTGCGGTGGTGGAGTTCCGGGTAGGTTCTCCACCTCGAGGGGTATCATAGTTGTCCAAGGCTTTACTCGTGATGGGTAGGTTACCGAGGCTTTACGATGACTCCGACACAACGTATGAGTTTCTATCCATACGGGCGACTCGCAATTAATGCATAATATTGGAAATATCTCGTAGGACTTAGCCGTGCCGGCATACCTAAGGAAGTGTGCTTAATAGCTTGGCAAAAAGGCGGTCTGGCGTGTGGGTACATTGGTACACCCCTGCAGAGATAAAACTATTCGAATAGCCTCGTCCTAGGTTATGGACATGCTTGGTTAGGTTTTGCAAGAGTTAGACTACAACCTTTTTAATTAAAATTTGACATGGTTGGCATGAATGTGTAATTCATGTTATTGTTGTGGTGACTAGTGGTTAGTCACTTCCAGGATTGTTGTTGTCATCTATCTATTGTTATTATTGTTGTCAATTTGTTATTTGAACAATAAAAACAGATTTGCCAACTTGCTTTTAAATGTACTATCTTATTGCAAATAAAGATTGCTTTATGCCGAAAATAAAACATACAGCCTCCACTTAAATAAGCTTGCATGTAGCATATGTATAGGTATGTTATTCTACACGTAAGTCTTGCGGAGTACAATTTTTGTACTCATTTGCTTTGCTTAACTATTTGTTGCAGAGGAGGAAGGTGAGCCCCAAGGGCCTCACTTTTGTGAGATGTGTTGCGGGTTTGACGACTAGCTTGGCAGTCCGGTCGGTTGCCTTGTGAGTTAAAGGCACACTTATTGGCTCTTTTGTTTATCGCCATCTTATGGTATTTCGCTTCCGATGTCTAATTAGTTATTTGTATGATTTTGGCCGGTCGGTCTCTCTTTTGTAATAACTATCCTTTATTTAGATTAACTTCTGGTTTGTGCTTTTGCTTGTTCTATGTGTTTGAATGGAATTGATACATAATGTTTGTAAAGGGGTGTGTATACTGCATTCCTGGGAAGTATACATATCTCGAGTCTTAGTTTATTTGATTTGTGATGCTAGGACCGAGTGGATGGTTAAGCATTACAAGCCTGATAAATCGGTTTCTCACAGGAGAGGTCCGAACGGGTGTGAGATCTGGACCAGAGAATTTCCATCGGACGGCTCACTTTTGTGAGATGTGCTGCGGGTTTGACGACTAGCTTAAGAGGCTCAGATCAGAGTCCGACTCGAGTCTGAGTTTGAGGAATAGTGATTTCTAATTTTGATCTAAAAGTCTGAGATAGTTTGGGAATTCCTAGAGGTATCTCCGAAACTTCAAAAATTCTAAAGTTTTTATTGGGTGATCATGACTCCAAGATAAACCGTGTGTAATTTTTCCAGAATTTCTCATGCAGTGCAATTCTTGCTAGAAAATACACAAGCTGCTGGTCTAGGGGTTTGATCAGGAACTAATAGGTTTGACTAGCCCCTAAGAAATAGCAAATAATTTCTAAAAATTATGAAATTTCTCAGCGGGGTTACTAGGATGATCTAGAACTTAGGAAAAATATTTCCAGAGGATGATCACAAGGTTTGACTAGAAAGTTTTAAATTGTTTTACTTTGAGTCAATAAAAGCATTTAGTTTTGAAGTCAACATTTCTTTTGAAAGAATTCTGGAAATTTCAATTAACAACAAGGATGCACCAAAAGTTTTAATTTATCCTCAATTTCATACATTTGAAACACAACACAAAGTTTTGGGATGTTACAATCTTCTTCCCCACTGGTGCAGAACTTTACTCTGGTTCGTCATTGGCTCGTTTGCGACCATTGGTCTGTGACAGAGGAGGCACTAATTGATTTATCGTATCGTCGTTAGCTTCATCGGGCTCTGCGGTCTCGTGAACCACCGGGCCAATGTCATTGGGTACGATATCAAGCTACATCCGAAGTGCCTTGAGGATGTCCATAGCTCTATCGTACGTAAGACTCGATCTGCACCCTGACCTCACAACACCCATAGCCTCTGTCAGTAAGGTGATGGGCTGATGCATCTTAGTCGTCCTATCGGGTCCAACTTGCATGAGGTCGTGTCTGTCATACGACACATCCACCCTAGCATTCCTCATGTACCTACGGAGCACATAGCGGCTAGGGATACTCTCGACCTGCAAGTAGGTGAACGCCTGCACCAGGTGCGTGCAGAACAGTCCTATGGGTGGTAAACCAAAGATGGATTAACAATAAAATAAGCTATCGATGGCAGTATAATGACTATATGCACTTGACAATAAAAGTATAATAGATGGAGCAATAACTACTAGCTGAGAGACAGTAAAGGTACCCATGTGCTCCCAGCATTTGCATGCACAACTATATGTATTTGTTTCCTCTTCGGCCACCACCTTGAAATCGTGCTGTGACCACGCGAACGTCGTAGATTGTTTCCCGTGAGATACTAGGAATAGGCCATTTCGGGTTATGTCCGCCCTTATGCGGAAGGTTGTACTGGAGAAGTAGGTCTTCTTGTACTCTTTGAATACCACAGGCGTGTACACCCTGCCGAGCTGCTCCTCGGATGGGAACATAGTGGCTCTCACTAGGTGTCTCTGAGAGCACGCAAGATGGTATATGCCACGCAGGAGGTACATAAGAGATATGAAGTAATGGCATACATGGGTTGCAGTAAAAAAGGAGGGACTGAGAGACGCAGTAAAATAAGACAGCTAATAATAAATCATGGGAGAAATTGAAGTAAATGCGTATGGAAGTCACAGTAAACCTATGTTTTTTTTGTCTACGTACCGTGGAACAATGTGTCACCTAAGCCTCGGAGTGCTTCCTCTTCTACATCACACGGTGCATCTTCCGCGCGAATTGGTTGAGCAAAGTCATGTTATCGACGAAGTTCTGTTTTACCATCTTGTTCATACTCTCACGTCTCTACGTGGATGTCATACTACTGCAGTCCACGTCCTTGAAGTATGCTGCGATCTACCTTTTGCCAAGGTCACAGAGGCTAGCAATTGCTTGGCTCTGCTTGAGGTGGTACTCTCTCACCAGAGCCTCCCACACATTCTCGAACTCTCTCGGAGTAAGTAGATGGTTTATGATGGAAACCAAATGCTCCTTCAGCACATCGTACTCCGCATATAGCTTGTTCAGGTCCTACTTGTACTTCTTCATCACGTGCCACCTGCACAGCCGATGCTGCGTGTGGGGGAAGACGTGCGGGATGGCAGTCGCCATGGTCGGGGTCCTGATTTGCAGTATAATAAAACACATTAAGTAGTAAAACTCGGGTAGTGATGTAATATTTTTACCAACATTGACAATACATTCAGACCAAATACAAATAACACAGTAAAACACATGTGCGATAGACAATACACTTGATTGGCATATGCAGTAATTAGGTTAGAGCGGTATGAGAATCACCTATTAGCATGTAGATAGGGGTCCTTGCCATCCATGCAAGTCTGGAACGTCCTGAACAACCACTCGAAGGATGTTGCCTTCTCATCACTGATCAGCGCGACGTCGAACATGGTGGTCTGTAAATGGTGGTTAGAGCCAACAAACATTGTCAGAGGCATCTCGTACCGGTTCATTCTGTAGGTAGTGTCGAACGTGACAATGTCTCCGAAGTCAGCGTATTCCGCGCGGCAGCTCGTGTGGCTCCAGAAGGCGTTTTTCACAACATCATCATCATCCACCTATATGCCATAGTAAAACTTTTTGTTATGTGATCGACACTCCTCGAAGAAAACCATCGCTTGTTCACATCGTCGGCGTGATTAGCACACGTATTCGTGGCCTTTCTGGGTTAGTCAGTACAATGGATGGTAGCTAACAATGAATATACACCAACGTGACAGTAGAAATGAGACTAAGAGGATAACAGTAAGTCGACACAATCGCAGCAGTATGACATGAATATGGAAAGGATGGTAATTCGTCATGATTACACAAGTAAAGACAATGATGGAATAAAGTAAAAACCTATTTTCTAGGTCACGTGAGGTGAATGGTATATTATGTTGTCCCCTGAGCATCTCCAACAAAACGTTCAACGTAGCGTTGTGAGGGACCCTGCCGTGCTACATGGTGTTGACGAGCTCCATCAACAAGGGATCAAAGTTTTTGTGTGACTGCATGAACGTGACCAAGGATGGCGGCTTAGCGAGTGGATGGTTGTGCTCCAACACGACCCACTTGATGCATATGGAGCCATCTTTCAAACTCTTATGTAGCTTAATGAACACCCTGCACCCAATCCTCTTAGAGGTCTTGCTACGTTCACTCCCCTTCTCTGGCATGTAGAAGTCGTGTTTCCCCTCTAGGGTGCAACAAAATTCTTTGATCGTTTTCCTGCTCCTGTTCTTTTTGACGCCAAAACCAGCATGCCGCGCATACCGAAAGTAGAACTGGTAAGCAACACCCTCATTATCGAACTTCATGCATACCTGGGGCACCATATGGTTGGGGACGTCCTGATCGACATCAGTAAAACACAGTTAATACAGTAATATGCAACAGAAAACAAGTAAACAACACTAGATAGAGCGGTAAATTATTGAAGAGCGTAAACACAGTAAATAGACGTCAGACTGGTAGTAAAAAATACGCGCAAAGACCTGTAAAACACACATATGTGGGAGTACGTCTGATCGGCGTCGGGTGTCCTCATCTTGCTCGAGAAACAGTGGGGGTGGCGTGAAGACTGAAGCGTGGAGGAGAGGATCCCGGTTGTCGGCGGTTTACATCCAGGGTTACAACGTTTACCGGCGGTGTAGTCATCTGCGTAGAGAAATTTGGGTGGTCTGCCGTTCTGCTGGGCATGGCAGTAAACACCAGGGGGAATCTGTATATGCCGAAGGGAGATCTAACCGACACTGGTGACGGGGATAGGGGTTTCTCTCTCTCTTTGTTGCCACTAAGTAGCAGATCTGGCCGTAACAATCACTACGTTAGACAACCGCATATATATGCTGTGTTATCTGGGGCTTTAAATTAACCTGCATTAAATGGCGAATATATATATGTGCGTGGTACATGGCACTCGTACGTCACGTATTTATTGTGTATATATCCTGCTCAAATACCGGCAAAGTGTTTTGTCGGGACGGCGCACATTCGCGATGTATTTTGCGCTTTTCCGCAACCAAAAATGGTGTGGCGTTGCGCTCGTCCGGCCGTTGCACAACGCGGTGGCTGTTGCGCGCGGCATGGGCTAGCTGCGAGCCAAAAAATTTAAGGACACACACGTTACGCGCGTACACACCCCATGACACCCCCTCCTACACATGCTCTCCTTAGCTACGCCCGTTGAGCCTTCGCCTTTTCGGGCTCGCCAACTCTGAATTTTGACTAACCTTTTCAAGTTTGCATTTTCAGGTCTTGGATCCACCTTGCCCAGCGTTGATGGGAATGTGATCCTTCGCATGGAAGTATTCAATGTAGATGATTTACAATGGCATAACATTAGGTGTGATCTTCATCGTCCGATCGAAAATCGAAGGTTTAATTAGATCCGTGTTGATGTGTTTGCTACCTTTATTGTGGTTTGTAACCTGTATCTATCCGGATCGTATGAGCGAATAAACCTTTTGATAGATTAGACGGTGCGTGCTGCGCTCTCTCTCTCTCTCTCTCTCTCTCCGTCTGCGTGCTGTTCTCTCGATCCTGCAAGGGTCATAATCCAGAAGTAATTAAGCCAAGTGTGCTTCTTTGCAGGAATCTTATTCTTGGTTTCAGGAGGAAACCAAGTCATTAAGCACAAACCCCCTAAAGCCTCAAGAGTAGGCTTGTAGAGATAGCTTAACTAAATGCGAACAAATCTCACCAAGGACGCAAGACACTGGCTAACACCTCCTTTTAAGGCCTTAATGCTCCTTAACATGAGCGCAAAACAAAATATTATTCTTTCCTTGCTGGTTGTTGCTGCCATGTCATGAGTGTCCACTTGAGAACAAATGTGACCTAGAATTGCATGAGAGAAAGAGGGAGAGCCCTTCCTTTTTCCACAATGGATAGATCATTGCGGGGTGCGTTTTGGCTTAAATTGCATTATTTTATGACGGAATAGCAAAAATAACTCATTCACAAACGAATCGGTAAAAATAGCACCGCTGATGCACCAACAGGAGACACATGCCGTATGCCGCGCCCCACCACGTGGTGGTGGGGGTCCCACGGGCCCACCCTGAACAACGATTTTCACTGCACTGCATGAGCAGGGGTGAACAGCTAGTGTTCAAACAGTGCTTGGCTACACTGTTCATGCACGGGTTTTGCTCATCCGCTCGGTGGGGCTGGCACGTGTCGCCTGCCGGCTCTTGCAAGGCTGCATGCTTTTTTCAATTCTCCTAATTTAGCCATCCTCCTATTGGTTCATGCTGACACAAATAAGAAAAGTCAATTTGAAAGCTTCATCCCACTATCTTGTTGGGTTTAATTGTATACTTGATGCGTTGGTACGGTGCATGTTGAAGGTAATGATTGGTTAAATGGCTTGTTTATTCCATTTGGGCTTTGCAGGATTCGTCTAATTTCTACGTCCATAGTTAATTTTGCTGCACCGTGAGCGTGATTTTAACTCGTGCACGCCTTGGCTTGTGTGCATATGTAGTGGGGAAGTTTACAAAGCACCAATAAATCTTATGGCCAATTGGGCATAGCTTTCCCTTGATTGCCCTTTAGTTTATTAATTTGGTGTCATGGATAGGAATGTTACTTAGAAAATTCTAGTTGAATTTTGCTATGTATGTGACTTGGCTACATGCTTGATTAAAGAATGTACACAGACTTCTACATGACCGCTTTGTAGTAGGGGAAAATTATCTTAGCAGCGTTATAAAGATGTATAAATTGAAAAATAATATCTAATGTGAGGCTGACAAGTGGGGCCGGGTGAGCCACCGATGTTTCTTTCCAAAGCACATGATCTTTGCAGAGTTTGTCGAACAAAGATCAAGTTTGGATTAATTTTTTGTTTGTGGTGCAGGCCAAGTTAATATTGACTACTTAGGATGTAATTAATGAGCATGTAATCGTTTTACCCTTTGTGTATGGACTTTTACGTACGTAAAGATGTTCCACCAAAGAATGTGCATCTTTCCAGGAGTTTTATCGGGATAAACGTGCATGTATCTGGCAGAGTTTTACACGTTCGGGAAGCTAGCTAGCTGCGATAAAGATCAATCAGAAGCGCGCTCCATGCGCAAACCAAAGCGATCTTTTGTCCAATTAATGGTGTGCACGAGCACGACGAGCAGCAAACAGTGCGTAGCTATCTATCACATCAGTTTTCTGAATTCTGATTTTGCTTTCTCTCATCTTGCTCGATCACACCAATAGGGTTAGTTGATGGTGTACACGTTGAGACGGCTTGTTCATAAATTTCAAGAGAATTCTGTGGATTTGCTAAGTAATGTTCCATTCTTTTGCTCCCATGAACGAACATGAAGGATTCATGGATGAAAGATGCCATATACGCTTTAGGAAAAGCTCGAAGTGATAGGTAGTGTGTCGTGTACGAAAAGAAATTTGAGATGGACCAAATTTAATAATTTTAACTTTTTTGAGCAATAATACTATGTTTTGGGATACTCTTTTTCCAAAAGCGTATAGTGTGATCTTAAATGGTCACTGAATTTGGCTTTTATTTGATGAGAAGAGAAGAGCGTATGGGTGGCGTTTTCCTAATCCAGGCTATTGTGATAGAAACTTCTCTACTTTCAGCTCCATTTATGCAGACCTTGTTGTGTTTATTCTGAATTAACACATACCCTACCAAGCCTTTCCGATAAAGTTATTTATCATAGCACATATATAGGATCTAAGTGGAGATAATTGCTACTTTTAAGAATAGATGATGATGTATAAATGTATACACAACCAAAGTCCTTGAGTGGGCAGTGCACAAGTAGGTGTGCCTAGAGATCCCAATTGTTGCTGCAGCTTATGGACATTGGCAAGGGAAAGAGAATTAGTGGACATAAATAGGTCTCTATCACATAGATTTCTGAATTCCAAATCTCTGATCAGTTTATTTGATTTGCATGGTAGAGAAAAGGACACTGCAAATTTGCAATTGCTGTGGGTTTCAAGAGATTATTTAGTTGGGGTGTGTGATTAATTCAGTGGTCAAAATTAGCCAATGCAGGGGATGTTGGAGGCTGACGTCTCCCTATCGATGTGTATGTCTGGTTGTTTGCTTCTGATCCGCGCAATTTGTCCGGACCAATTTTCCTCCTTTTGGATGATACGACGATACACGAAAAAGGTGCACACAAGAGCGGTTTTCAGCTGTAAAGACAAACAAGTAAAGCTGCTTTTTTTTCTTCTTTCTTTCTTTCTTTTTCTTTTCTTTTCTTTTCTTTATTGTTTTGATTTATTTTTATTTTTATTTTTATTTTTATTTTTATTTTTTGCGTGGAAACATAACCGCTCTATGCGATACAGACTGACGGTTAGATTTGCCATGGATGTGTTCACACCAGGTCAGTTTCAGCCTTCAGATTGAAGCCAATTTTTTTTGCCAGAAATGCTTTGGTCTTTTGCATTGTGCTGACTATGAGTCTTGTCCATGGTGACGGTGACTGAAACTATTGGTAGTTTGCATGCTTTGTCAGCAGCATACAGCATCTTATCGTTATCATAAGGAGTCCATGCACTGAGCGGTTGGCATTTTTTAAAATGATGTTTCATCTCTGAAGAACATGATGCAGATGTATCACAAGAAACTTGAGCTTAATTATACACTTATCTGGCTACCCCATGGAGAATTGAGCTGTTTGTAATCTGCAACCCAAATCGGAAGATGCACTCTCTTAATTAGTCGTCTGATCTCAGTTTTTGCTTTAGTTTTTCTTCGGAGAACTTGGGTTCCATGGACTGACACAATTCAGAATGTTTAATCACAGGAGAGCTGAGTTTCATGCATTGCTAGGCTACTATACAGAACCTCTAGCCATCAGATAAGGATGGCATCCATCTGGTACTCATCAGAATATACCATTTTCTGATGCCTAACATCGCCATTGAGGCCATGCAATGATCAACCATGCATGCAGTAGTGCATTTTTACTGCTGCTAAATCTCATCCACTCCACACAGTTATACCCACAAAACAAACCATTACTGAATCCTGATTGCATTGCTCCCCATCCAAGCTGAATCACCAGGTCAATGGATCCACCGTGTTCCAAGAACCGCCCCACTGAGCGCGCGAGCGCCATTATGCGCGCGCACAGTCCCCATTCCATGGTGCCCAAGGGAAGAGAGCCTCCCTGGAGCTGCTCCATTGCCGATGGATTCCAAAAGGAATCTCATCACTCCCTCAAGTGGGGAGCAAGCTGAAATGCATTGAGCTCATGTCCACTACCTGTACCTGTGCCTCTGATGTGTTGCACTCACTACTACGTATGTCACATAGCAGTTCATCTTTTCTTCAGGGCACTGTTACAGTGTCCCTTTCAGGGTTCATCCTGTTAGGAATAGCAACTTGTATTACCAGGGGGCCAAAGGGTCAGTATATATACACAAGTACACGTTACAGATAAGGAAACCAAATAATATCTAGAATCAAACTCTAACACATATATATCTCTAACACACCCCCTCAAACTTATGGTGAATCAACAATACTGAGTTTGGAAAGGTAGAAGCCGTGCTGTGCTCGAGTCTGGGCCTTCGTGAAGAAATCCGCTATCTGAAGCTCTGAAGGCACATACTGAAAAGCAATCACCTGATCATGCACACAAGACCTCATGAAGGAATCATCAACACCAATATGGATCACAGGCAATACTGATAGCACCTGTATTGTCTGACAAGAGAGGAGTCGATGTAGTGACAGAAACACCAAAATCCTCAAGTAACCACCGTAGCCAAGTAATCTCTGCTGTCAAAAGAGCCATAGCTCGTAACTCAGCCTCTGCACTCGAACGGGACACTGCAGTCTGTTTCTTCGTCTTCCAGGCAATGAGAGAACCACCAAGAAAAACACAGTAAGCAGAGATAGACCGACGATCAGAGGGATCGCTGGCCCAAGTAGCATCCGAATAAGCTGAAGTCGTGAACGAATGGAGCGTGGAAAGAAGAGACGGCGAGAGATAGTCCCACGAAGGTATCGCAGAACTCAAGAAGGTGGTGTAGTGGACTGAGTGGGAGCGAAACGAATCGACTCGAACATGAACTGGATAAGTGATATCCGGACGAGTAACAGTAAGGTAGACAAGACTCCCAACAAGATGACGATAGCGAGTCGGATCAGAAAGAGGCTCGCCATCAGAGGGTCGGAGATGAACGTTGAGCTCCATGGGAGTCTCGACAGTACGCTGATCAGTGAGAGAAGCACGATCAAGAAGATCCTGAATATACTTCTCTTGAGACATAAAAAAACCATCTGGAGTGGAAGTAACCTCAATCCCAAGGAAGTAACAGAGAGGACCAAGATCCGACATAAGGAACTGCTCACTCAGACGAGCCTTGACAAAGGCAATGTACTCAGAATCATCTCCGGTGATGATCATATCATCAACATATAAAAGAAGAAGAGTCCAACAACGAGACGAAGTGTGGACAAAAAGAGCAGGATCATGATCACTAGCTGAGAAGCCAGCAGCAGTGATCACAGAGGAGAAACGCTCAAACCAAGCACGAGGGGCTTATTTAAGGCCATAGAGAGAGCGACAAAGACGACAGACCATACCCTCAGGAACAGAATACCCAGGTGACGGATGCATGTAGACCTCCTCATGCAACTCGCCATTAAGAAAGGCATTCTTGACATCAAGCTGAGAAACGGACCAATGGCGAATAGACGCCACCGAAAGAAGAGTGCGGACAGTGGTCATGTGGACCACAGGAGTAAAAGTCTCATCGTAGTCACGACCATGCTCCTGCTGGAAGCCACGAGCAACAAGACGCGCCTTATAGCGCTCAAGAGAGCCATCAGAGCGAGTCTTAATCTTATAGACCCACTTACACGTGATGGGACGAGAGTGAGATGGAAAAGGAACAAGATCCCAAGTACCAATAAGCTCGAGAGTAGCAATCTCCTCGGCCATAGCATGCTGCCACTCAGGATGAGTAACAGCATCCCGGTAGGAGATGGGCTCATGGGTAGCTGCACCAGCAAGACCAAAACGGGCAGGAGGCCGAATTGACCGACGATCGCTGATACCGTAGCGAGGAGATGATGGCCCATCAGGGGAAGATGGAGCATCAGAAGAAGATGAAACATCAGGGGAACATGGTTCATCTGGAAGAGCCTCAATACGAGGTCGACGAGTGTAAAAGAGAGTGAGAGGAGCCTGAGGAGCCACAGGCGACGAAGCAGGAGGTGACAACGGCGGAGAGGCCTCAGGAGATATATGTGGAGACTCAGTGGGATGGGTGGACGAGGGCAAGATAGAGATGAGTGTATCTCGAAAGGTCAAAAAAGACAGGGACTCCGCAGAGGAAACCGAAGGAGAGGCAGGACGTGGGTAGAAGTGACGAGACTCATTAAAAGTCACATCCCGAGAGATCCGCATCCGTCGACCAATAGGATCCCAGCACCAATAGCTTTTGTGCTCGGCACTGTATCCCATAAAAACACACTCAACAGACTGAGCAGTCAGTTTGGTGCGTTCTCGAGGCGCAAGAAGAACGTAGCAAACGCAGCCAAACAGACGAAGGGCAGAGTAGTCTGGGAAAGATCAAAGAGACGCTCAACCGGGATCTCACCCTGAAGAGCAGAAGAGGGCTGGATGTTGACGAGATAGGTGGCAGTAGAAACAGCCTTAGCCCAAAAGTGAGGTGGAATAGAGGCGGCAATCATCAGTGTACGAGCCGTCTCAAGGAGGTGACGATACTTGCGCTCAGCGACACCATTCTGAGCATGAGCACCAAGACAAGAGAACTGAGCAAGAGTGCCCTGCTGAACAAGGAAGCTGCGTAAGTAATGAGAGAGGTACTCGCCAGCAGAGTCAGCACGGAAGACTCGAATAGGAGTGGAGAACTGTGTGCGAACCATAGTGGCAAATTATTTATAGATAGACAAAGCCTCACTACGGGAAGACATAAAGTATATCCAAGTGTGACGAGAGAAGTTATCTATAAAAATGATATAATATCGATGGCCCCCTTTCGAAAGGAAGGGAGCAGGACCCCAAACATCTGAATGAACAAGATCAAAAGTACGCTGAGATACTGACTCACTATGAGAATAGGGAAGCTTAATCTGTTTCCCTAACTTACAGCACTGACAATCTAAAGATACGTCTCCTGAGACAGACCCCAGAAGACCACGACGAACTAAGGATGATAGACGAGATCCACACAAATGACCAAGACGGTGGTGCCACTGCTGGAAAGAGCTGGTAGACGGAGTGGCAGAAGCGGAGACACTGGCTGTGACGGTGGTAGCGGAAGGAAGGTGAAACCAGTCAAGCTCCCAGAGACGTTGAGAGTCAAGGCGTCGAGGGCCAGAACCAACCAGAGCCCCCGTGTGGCGGTCCTGAACACAACAAGAGTCAAAGTCAAGAATCACCCGACAACCAAGGTCAGTAATCTGCCCAGCAGAAAGAAGTTGCATGGTTAGACGAGGAACATGAGCAACATAATGAACAAGAAATGATGAGTTGCTAAGAGGTCCTCGACCAAAGATAGAAAGAGAGGTACCATCAGCAGTAAGCACACTGACAGGAGAATCAAGAGGTGTAACAAAAGACAGAGTGGAAGAATCAGAAGTCATGTGAAAAGATATTCCAGAATCAAGGATCCACAGGGAGAACCAGTCGAGTGAGAACCTGAAGCGGCAAGCAGGCGTCGAAGTCTGGCTATCTCCTGTTCAGTGAGAGAAACTATTGAAGTAGTCGATGCAGACGTCGATGTAGAAGTACCGGTGCCAGTGCTAGGAGAAGAACGACGTGAAAGATGCCGCTGCTTCTTGTAGCACTGGGACTCAATGTGGCCGACCTTGTCGCAGTAGGAGCAGCGAGGACGGCCACCGCCAGATGGAGGGCGGCCACCATCACCTGTGGCAGCCACTGGAGGAGGTAGTGTACTGAAGCGTGGAGCAGTCGGTGTAGCAGGTGGACGGGCGGCGAGCACAGAGGGGGGTGGCATCAGACCAGCACCACTCAGACGAATCTCCTCTGCACGTATATCGGTAAGGGCCTCCAGAAGAGTGACACGAGAGTGGCGTGCAAGAAGCTGGGCACGCCTCCGCTCGAACTCAGGACGAAGACGAGTAAGGAACTCGAGACACGCTGAAACTCCGGTCAAGACGCATACGAGACAAAGACGAGCAGGAGCGGCGGCCGGCAATGCGAAGAGAGTCCGGTGACGCCGCATGCAGAACTCGAGCGTAGAAGGCGTCAACGGTAGCATCACCTTCTGTCAAGAGAGTGCTCCTAGCGAACCAGCGGCGTGTAAAGGGCATCTCGGAGGGTTCGTAGCATCGCGAAGGTGAGTCCACATCCGACGGTAGAAGGAAATCCCACAACCTCGTAAGAGAGGCGAGGTGGACATCGGCGATGAAGACAAAGAAGACTCGAGCATCGTCGTCGCACCACCGAGTGTAGGCGATCAATCGATCCGTAGAAAATCGAGCCTCTTGATAGACGAGGCGACCTTATTATCGAGAGGCCGGCAGACCTTGTCATTTGTCGAGGATAGCGCAACAGGCGTAGGCTCCGTCGGAGGAGTAGGGCAAGGCGGGCATGTGACATCGCCAGAGAGGACGCCCCAGATATGAAGACCACACATGTGGGATGCGCATGTGAGACACGAAGTCGGTGTAATTAACACCGTCGAAGATCACCGGGCAGCGAGGGAGAGAAACGGTGCCCATTGGTAGGCGGCGCTGGACGGCGCGGCGACCCAGGCAACGAAGTCTAACATGCGGTGCTGGACGGCGCGACGGTTAGAGCGACGTTTTTTTTTGCTTTATATACCAGCCAATTCCAATTCGACCCACCGGCCCACTACCGACAGCGCCGAAATGGTGGAAGGGGCGGTTCCCCTCGCTCGATGGCTCTTCGGGCGCGGGCCGGTCAGGTGGTGGCAACGACGGTCTGGCGGCAAAGCTTGGCGGCGGCTGCTTCTCGGTGGGGCGGCGGCGTGCGGCGGCGGCTTGGTAGTAGCACCGACGGTAGCGGCGACGGCCCTTTCACGCGGGTGATTGTCGTCTCACGCAGCCTGCCCGCGGAAGCTTCTGGAGGGCTCGGCGGCGTGGATCGATGGAGGCGGCTGGAGGCCGGGTGACGGTGGCGAGGGAGGCCGGTAGAGGCACCTGTAACATCCTGTTTTTGCTATTGAGATTTCAAAATCAAAATTTGCTTTTCAAAAATCCAAAAGCTTCAAAAATCAAAACTTTGATTTCAAATTCAAAATCAAAAAAAAAATCTAAATCTAACCCTAACCCTCACCTCGGTTGGGCGGCCCGCCCGGTTCTTCGGCGCCTCCGCGCTCCGCTCAGTGCCACCCCGCGCGCCGCCTCGGTCGCCGCCCGCGCACAGACGCTGACTCTCACATCTCGCGCCGCCGACACCCACCGCCTCGGCCACCCCACTCGTCTCGTCCGTCCGCCCGCGCCGACGCCGCCGGACCCTTTTCTCCTCCTCCGGCTTTCTCCTCCTCCTCCGCCTCCGCGCCGGCTTTGCCCTCCTCGCCTCGGCTATTTGCCGCGCCCGGCCTCCTTCTCTTTCCCCTCCTCCACCTCCGCTCGCCGTCGTTCTGCCGAGCCGCTCCTCGCCGAGCCGCCGTCGCCGCCGTCTTCGTCTTCGACCCGGCCCGCCGCTCCCCGCCGGCTCCGGCCAGCGCCTCCCCCGCCGCATCGTCGCTGCGTGCCGCCTCCTCGCCCGGCGTCCTTCCCAGCTCGGCGTCGCCGCTCTCCTCTCTCTCTCTCTCCCGCCGCCGCGCGCGCGCCCGCCCCGCTCTCTCTCTTTTCTCCGCCCGCCGCCTTCTCATGGCGGAAGACGAGGCGACGCTGTTCGGAGAACGCGCGTCGCCGGCTTATCCAGCATGACGCTGGCGGGTGGGCCCGGCCGGCAAGTGGGGCCCACTTGCCCGGCCTTGGCGTTGCGTTCGCGCCCGTCGTGGACCCGGTCCACGACCTTTGTCTTTGTGGACCGGAGGCCACGTGTCGGCGGGAGGTTTTTCCGGATTTTCCGATTTTCTGGTTAATTGAAAAATCGTTTAAAAGCTTCCAAAATTCATATCTTTTTCTGTATAACTCCAAAAATTGTGAAACCAATTTCTAAAATTTTCTAAAATCAAGATCTTGCTAATGGTACTGGTCTTGTTCATTTTGGAGTTCATTATTTATTGAGTTGGTATTTATTTGTTCTCTTTACCGTTGTGTCTTTTTCCGGTACTTTCGACCGATTAGGATTCGACGACGCCGGAGACCTCCACTTCGACCAAGCTCAAGATTACCAGGACCCATCTGCCTTTATACCAGGCGAGTCAATACTTTGATCATTCCGAACCTACATTTTATGCAAACTATGTTTATTTAAAATAGCAAAGTTGCATGCTTTAATTTTGTAAACAATGATATGTTAAAGCTTAAGGTAGTTAAATACCCATTTGTTGATTAATTACTTATTAAGCCATCCTTTGATAATTGAATCCAGTATTCCTTGTCACCCTAGTAATTATATGGTAATACTAGTATAGGTTGTACTTAAGCGACATGCTAGTCTTGCTTAAGTACCGGGATAATAAATGTCCCGATCATCATCCTTTAAACATGAAAAATAGTTTTGGGCAGTCATTGGATGTAGATGACTGATGTGTTGCGTTAATTGGTTTTCCTTCCCAAAACCCTAAACAACTTGCTAGTACCACATCTGGACGGATGGAGAGAATGGTGGGTGCGGACGTAGCACGAGAATGGTTGGTATGTGGTATGAACCGTCCAGATGAATTAAGGACTTAATCTTGTCATGACCTCCTGTGTAAAACAAGTACAACCGCAAGTCTGCAAAGTGCAACTTGGCCTAGTAAAACTATTGAACCCTGAATGTCATCCCACAACCGGTGTTAGAAGTGTGCAAGCGGCAGGACGTATACTGGCTTGAATGGGACACCAAAAAAGGTGAAGTTATCACCACGCTAGTCATCGTGGTCGGGCCGACTTTGCTAGTCGTTGTGGTAAGCATCCCGCACAACTTATGGAATTGGCCATAGGGGTGAGATGACGGAAGGGGTAAGGTAGTTTGAAACGTTACTGTGACGATCGCTCAACTACATGACTAAGGAATCATGTGGAGTAACGAGTATGATTATCTCTTGTGGGTACAGTGTACAACCTCTGCAGAGTCTAAACTGTTTAAACAGCCGCGCCTTCGGTCAAAGGCAGACATGGGAACTTAACCTGAGTTAGTTCTATTTCAAAAATCTTTGTGGGTGGAATTGAAATGTGTTGGGCTCATCCAGCCCTTGTTTTGGATTTTCCTGGGTAGCCTTACCCAGTGTTGATAATCGGTGGACGTAACCGTTATCCAAATTAAGCATAAGGTGGAGGTAACCTTCGCTGTTATTTAATATTGCACTTAATCTCTTTAATGAAAATGCAATCCGTTTAAAAGGCTATGTCATAGGACTTTTGTAATTATGATAATTGAAAATAATGCTTTAGCAAATAAAAGAACCTGAGCCATCCTTGTTAAGCCTTACATGTATACTATTGCATACTGTGTGTTGGCTCGCTAGCACAGTAGTTGTGCTCATTCTCGCTTCTTTCCCCCAAACCCTCAGAAGCAGGAAATTTTGGAGATTTCGACTACTACGAGGAACCAGATGTCTGAAGACCCAGGAGTTCTCGAAGCGTAGATTAGTTCTTAGTTGTTGTAGTCTCGCCCCAGTCTAACTGACTCCGCTGGTACCTAGGTGCATTCCATATTATCTGAGTTTCGGGTAATATCGGATGTACACAGGTTTCCCCAGTCGCTTGCCTGTGGAGAGATGAGCCCTCACCCTTTTTGCTTCCGTTGTCGCTTCCGCTATTTTGTGATGTAATTATTTGGCCTGTTCGGCCCCCTTTATTGTAAAACTTGACCCGATGCGGTCTATGTAAACTCTGATGTGTTAAATTAATGAATGATATGGTTTTATGCCATTGTATGAAATGATTCAGTGATGTATCTGTGAGTGCTATCTACTGATCCAGGGAATAGCACAGTTATTCGCAGAGGATTCGGGATTAGAAAATCCGGGTCTGACAGCACCGCACCAAGGGCGACGATCTGGTGGCCGGGAATCAGCCGAGCGGCGACGTCAGCCGAGCGGCGGAGACAACACCAGTGCGAGCGGCGACAGCGGCGTCGGCGTCGGCGGACGCAGCGGCGGCGGCGTCGACGGTAGAAGAAGCCAAGGCCCAGCGCCAACGACCTCCTAGATCTGGCGGATTTCTCGGCGACGAGACGATCTGTGTGACGGGACGATCTGGCACCGGCGACAGGAGAGGGAGGCCGATCTGGCGGCAACAGAGAGGGAGGCCGGCAACGGCTTAGGGAGAGAAGCCGACGGCGGCGTCCAGAGGACGAGTTGCTCGTCCAGAGAGGTAAGCCTAGGGCTTTGATACCATGTTAGGAATAGCAACTTGTATTACCAGGGGGCCAAATGGTCAGTATATATACACAAGTACATGTTACAGATAAGGAGATCAAATAATATCTAGAATTCTACTCTAACACATATATATCTCTAACACATCCATCTCTCAGAAGTGACTGGATGGATGGTTGTGCAGAAACTAGTGCATCGCTCTTGGCCAGGAATTAAAAATTGAAGCACTAGAGACTGGTGCCTTATTAGGGGAAGAACAAGAAGAGAGGCACTAATACGCATGACCTCTAGGATGGCTTGGAAAAGGCTACAGCATACATGCATACTATAGTATCCCTTTATATAGAAATGCCCCCATTTGACATGCTTTTCACCTGTCTGGCGTAAGTTTGAATGATTCATTGAATCTTCTTTGAAATGGTAAAAACGACAGTTTATGTTAACAACAAGGAAATATTCTTTTCTCAACCTACAGATGGTCCGATAGTCATAGTTTATTATCTGCAGTAATAATGGTGCATAGAGATTTTCCAGTAAGATCTTCAAGATTAAATGGTTGACAAAGAGGAGAAAGTTCAGGTTATTCCAGGATGCAGGAATTTCTTTTACATGTCGTAGATGTTAATGTCTACTACTATAAAAATTCCGTAATTGGATCTCTCGTGTACCACTCGTCAGCATTATGAGTACCACTGAAAAATAGAGTAAGTGCATCCTCTTTTTTCGATAAGTTGGACCTCAAGATAATATATCTAGCTTTCAGTGGACACCAGATCAAAAGACATGGACCTGATTTGATATAACAAGTACTGCTCTCCTACTTGGTTCAGAAGTTTTCACACGCTGAAGATATCAGCTCAGAAGGTACATACATGCCCTATTGCTATACAGACGCAAACTAGGCCAAAACATCTCTATTCACAGGATCTACAAGACAATCGACGAGGCATTGTTGCTTACCAGAATCGGTCCTTGTTCACCGATAGATAGCCAGACATTACTTTTCCTCCGGTGTTCCGCATTCCATCAATAAGGTAGCACCAGGTTGATCCCAGGGCTCCAATGAAGAAATCTGCCTCGGTGGCCATGATGAAATTGACAAGGGGATAGTTTGTGCTGGTCTCACGGCCCAGACTGGCCTCATACATTGCCATGGTCATATTGCCATCTTGGCGTGTCACATTTGTGAAATAGAAATTCCAATTGGGATATAATTTAGTTCTGTCAATAACTTCCTACATTTCAACATTGTGAGAGTTAGTTTCAGACTAAATGCAGAAACCAAACAGAAATTGTGTTACACCAAATGGAGGATGGGGAGTTAACTTGCCTGCATCTCTGTAGAAAGCCAGATGTTCTTGAGACTTGGAAACCGTCTGCGGAGGCGGGCAGCCAGCTTCATGTATTTCTCGAAGCCAACCACCACCATTTCACAAGCCTTGTCTCCCATCCTTACGTGCATGCTGAGAAGAGGCCTGGGTATATATGGTTTATGCTCCGACCACACAAGCCGTTCAATGTCAGATTCTATTCTGGTAATGCTAGCCTGCAATTGTGAAATCTTTTGGTTACTTTTTCTTTTTTTGAGAACATACGAAAGACTTGCATGCCATTTCATTAAGGGGAGACTTTTGGTTACTTATTTTAAAAGGCAGCATTCAGAATGGTCTATCAGATAACCAATTTTCAGATCGTACAAACCTCTGATGGATCATTGTGAACATTTTCAAGAACCAATTTTGCTGCCTGCATACCAAATGCAGAATGTCTAGCCACATTCAGTAGTCTGCACATGTACTCCGTCTGGAATCTCATTAGGTATCTTTCGGCCTGCATGGAAATTTCAGGTACGCTGAGATTTAAACAGCAACACAAGTATAACTAGGAGCAGGAAGGGTTTTGTTTGCATTCCCGTTATGAACACCACACAAGATGTTCTTCATGCAGTTTAACGTGAACAGAATTTTCATGCGTCACTAATAGGGGACTAGAATGCATGTACGCACCTGTGCTATCCACCATCTCCTATCCATTTTACGGTGATTTGTAATTAATCTGCCATGTATCTCTGTTGTCGGTTGCATATATTTCCAAGGTTTCCCCCACAACCTGGATAACAGCAAGTGTTAAAAAACTGCGTACCTTCAGAAATGGTAGCAGGTGGAGTGAAGTAGTAAGCACATGAATTGGCAAAAGCCACAAAGGAGATAATTGCTGACAAGAACTCATATAGCTAATTAGGCTAATGTTGCTATGCTAGTTTTCAGAAAGAAAATCACCACATTGAAATGGTACCTAGGTATACGCCCAACCCATATTTGTTTGGAGGTATAGTTCTCCTTCACTTTCACAATTCCATTGTCCCAATAGTCTCTGCTTTGCATGAGCTCAAAAGCACGCTTCCGGCAATCTGGAGATGTCTCAGGAAAAAAGTAACAGGACCAACTAGATCTTGAGAGACCTGAAAAATAAAACTTGAAAGTTCAGAGTTAACATTTGTGTACAAGATAACAACATGAAGTAGCACTGCGCATATAGTAGCACCTTTGCAACCATTGTGATCAGCACGATTATAGTAGCTTGTAACCAGAATCCTTTTCTCTTTTATGGCAATAGCAAGAAGTCCTGACATTCCAGCGAGTTGCGCGCCAATACCTAATCCAGGCAGCCTCTCCCAATCTGCAACCAGAAACCGCAAGCTTGGATCGCTGCAGTTTGGAGGATTTTGATGAATCCATATATCTCTCTGCACCTGTCTGGTCAATGGATAGTTTTCTTCATCTGATCCTACAATCTTTAAAAGTTTTATTGCGATTCCAAAGTTAGATGTTTGCACATGCAATACTGACAAAACATTATAAATAAATACGGGCAAGTTTCACACTCACACACCCAAGGTGGATATGGGCTGTCAGACTTAGCATTTGACCTGAAATACATTTGCTCCCCTTTTCAGAATAGTTTTGGTTGGGTAGCTCCAGCCCAAGTGACCCTTTCCATAATGTCCAAGGAGGAAATGTGCCATCATCGCCGTAATATTCAAATCGCTTATTTCTTTTTAAATTTAGCCTGCAGTTATCCAGATGAGGTGGTCGCGGCATGTCTGAATTTTGCGTAACTTGGTCTCTGGTGGCATTCAGTAAAGTGCTCCAAACGTTGTACAGGCGCATTACACTAGCTTCGCTGTTGTGCTCACTTTCGATGCTTGTTTCTATCTTGTCTTCTAAAACAGTCGAGTCATCTGTTTTTTTTTAGAAAATAGTAAAGTAAGTCAGTCGTCTGTTGCTGTTGCTCCATCTGTTCCAAAGAAATGGGTGTATATATGTATACACCGGTATTGGCGACAGCAAAACTAATATTCAACCTACATGATTATGAGTACTAAATTATTAGACATGCAGCAGGATACCGCAATTACCAGGATCAGACAAGGTTGAATTCCACAAGATTGCTCGCCGCAGCGGTGGATATACCGATCGGATTAGCGGGATTTGGATCGGAGGGAGAGCAACAGCAAGCATGTACACAATGCAGACACCACAGAAGAAGCCCAACGCCCATGTTTTGCAGGGAGTAGAACTCCTAATCTGCAGAGCCCTCCGAGAGATGAGCCTCTGAAGGCTCTTGGTGCTGTTGCTGCGACCATTACTCACCATCCTGATTCTCTCCGCCACCTACTAACACAACCTGAGCCACATCAAACGCTGCTTCCTGTCAGGAGCCACATCAAACGCTGCTTCCTGTCAGGAAACCCCAATGCTTAAATGCTTGATAGAATTCATGAAAGACAAATTCAAAACACACTAAAAATTGCAACTTTCAGATGGTTTTAGCAACATGAACCCAGTAGCACCTAGAACACCCTCCCTGAAAGATCACCACATGCATGCACACTAAACAGGATCTCCCATTGAACTCACCTCATTAATCAAGAACAAGCCAGGCCAATCCAAGAATTCAAGAAGTTGGGCTAAGAAAAGAATCACATACCAATCGTAGAGCACCCCACTGCTGACTCTCCTCTTCCTTGGATTCTGCTCCCTGCAGAACAAGGCATAATTCAGGAAGAAGCAGATCGACTTCCAAAAGAGAGGAATTCAGCGCTCACAACTGACCAAATTGGGTGCACTCAACCTAGTTCTGCACCCTATGCAGTGAGCAATTCAGAGATGGAAATGCTCTTACTTTCTCCACATCTGCTTCGTCCTACTCCTGGCATACACACACACACACACATGCGACACATACATGCACACCTCACGGGGAAAGAGTTGAGCAAAGCAACCCCAGGATGGATAGTGTAAGAGGAAAGGAATGGAAAAGCTAGTGTATAACCTTTCCTTGATCGTTTAAATATTCTGTGTGTTTATTAGTCGTGGTGCTGCAGGTTTCGATATTCGAAAGGACAGGTTTAAAAAGGAAATTAAGACTGAGAGAGGATTAAGGAAAGGAAGGGTTCAATTCTTTCTCTCGAGACAGCTAATATGCATGGATGCCGTTTCATCCTCGACTAAAGATAACCGATCAGAGTAAACCCTGGATGACAAGTCTTAGAAAAATAAAATGTAAACTCGTAAGTTGCTCATTCACGTTCTTACATGGATAACTTAAGGGCCAGTGGATGTATCTACTTTAGTAGGTCTTGTTTTAGTAGTACTTCAACGTCTTCGACCGAGATCAACTTGGGGCAAAGGAAATTTGTAGATTTCGGGTGAGCAAGAAACAAAAAAAAAAAAGACAGGTGGGCCCCACACTGAAAAATCTGGGTGTCAGTGCAAGTCTGCTTTGCGTTGAGTTGCTGCGAGACTGCGGCGCATCGGATGGGACAGGGTGACGGAACACAAAGGCCAAATTGTATACACAGTAGTATAGGCCAGTGTTATCTGCAGTATCTCTGAATGTCATCAACAAACAACACTAAAGTTAGTTTTTACTGTAAATTATTTTTTATATATCTCTATAAACAGCTCTTTTATGTATAATATATCTTATTTTTATGTTACAGTCGACTACTGCATGAAAAACGATCTAATTCTCTATCCTTCCTATCATTTTGTGTTCTACGTATTAAAGTTTATAGACAATTATCATCACATTATTTTACATGCTCTGATACAGTTAGAAAAAAAGAAGAAGAATTCAGCATTGACACCGACTTGCGTTGATGACACGAGAGCTCCAATTAAGTGCTTGTCCAAAGTTGAAAGCCTTGGTTAAACAGGGATAAATCTACCTATCTATCCCCTTTCAAAAGCCAAAATGAATAGTAGCAGAGTGTTAATCAGCAAATTAATTTTTGTTATAATTTGGGCGTGAAACTTATGTGACTTGCTAGTACTGCTAAAATAGGCAGAGCGTCATGACATAGCTAGTATTTTGAGAGCTTTTAGCAGCTCATGGGTAATCACGACAAATCATTATGGAGCTCTTGCTAAGTGTAATCGTACTCTCTCTTTTTTTATAGAAAAAAGGCGTAATCGTATACTCACCTAAAAAAAAGTGTAATCGTATACTATGATTGTGGCATTCTAGAAGCCAGAAGAAATCAAAGGCGACTTCAGAAATAGTCGATCATTCAAGCTAGCAGCACGTTAAGTATAAGGAAGCAAAGTGGCCCGGCCGGCCATATGATTGATCAGCTGGATTAGCAAATAAAGAAGGGAACGAATTGAAGGCAAATTGTTCTCTTGTTTTTTCCTTTTCTTTATAACTAGCAGGGCGACACATGCATTTGTGTGATTAGATTTGATTCGAAGTTTGTATAATGCCTGAGAATATATCTACGTATCTTGTAGGTTATTTAAATATTTAAGATATCCTAAACATTGAAAATAACAATAGAAACTTAAATAAATTACGACCTGATGAATGTAATTGAAGTATGAGCTTTGATGAAATAAAATTATTGAGCATGATAAGTTGTTGAGTTTCTAAAAAACTAACTACTTTTCATCATGCATAGATCATGTAGCTATATGCCTCTATTCTTACCCGGTTAGTTATTTTTCCAATTTTATATACATGCGCATGTACGTCTATTTAATTTTAGGTAATATGTTGAGTATGTGTGTGGTAAATTATCTTATTAATTTATATGATATTAGAGCACCTTGCTTACTCATACACCGATGCACCATGAGTGACGTACTTTGAACTTATTTTCCCTCACACATCGGGTGCCCCACCAAACCGTGTGTCTTCTATCTTTTCTCGTCGTCGTAACTTTTTTTGCTCCAACCTTCAAAAGTAAGCTGAAATCTTAATTGATCTCTCTTAGCTGCCACCCTTTCAGATGCAAAAATTTATCATATGGTCATCTTATATTTCTCCCCAATTATTGCTTCATGATAGCCATTACGACATCAACATGCATACATATGCAACAATCGTCGATCCCGACTGGGGACACGTGGCATGCTCTCTCCGATGACCCTGAGTATATTCTCTATGGCTATAACATCTCTACTCTAGACTTTTTGCTTCTCTGCCTATTTACACCCACGCTACTATTCGCACGGATGCATGTATGTACATACACATGCATGATGTTATACATGCTCGATATTCTCTTCTATCGTGTCAGTCGCCCCTCTACTTCGACGTTAGCCAACTCAATATTGTGGCTTACTCAATCCTCCACAGCTACCTCCCATCTCCACTGATATCAGTATGTTTGCTTTAGTAGTTTCTAATGATATGGAGAATCTTTTCGCTGTTACCGGCGACGACGTGCTTCTCACCAGTGAAGGCACGCTCCTAGCTACCCGATAGCCTCATATCTTTCATAACTCGTCTTCAATGTAAAGCTTCACCTTCTCTCTGCCAGAGTTTCTCCATCATCGAGTTTCTTTGAACACTAACTTTTTCAATAACACCGACGCTCCACAACTTGTCACCGCGTCCCTTGGCTCCCCTTCAACACTGGACTTTCTCTTCAATAGCTCTAACGAGTAGCGCGGCATTGTCATCATTGAACGACTGAGGTAAACAACACGACATTGCCCTCATCTCCATCGTCACCGCCTCAGCTCTTCGTCCCCTCCCCCTCGGTGGGGCAATGTTTTTCTACAGGAAGATCGATGTTATCGTACTCTTTCATGATCTCCTCTAACACCATTCGTACTATTATCGTTATAACTTGTATCTTTTAATACAAAAATCAATTATTTTTATTTATTTTATTCCATAGGAGCCAACAATAGAAAATCGTGACATTGAGAGTGAACATGATGACTTCTTTTGTGTATTCTTCGACACCATTTGTGTCATCCTCGTTATAATTTTTTATTTTTAGTCATCATTTTAGTTATTTTTATTTGAGTTCATATACAAATAAAGGTGCTAAATTTATTTAATTTATTTTGAATTTTAGTTATTTGGGGGTTTTATTTTGGAATTCGTATGGAAATCAAATTGTAAATTTCTTTTATTTTTATTCTGAATTTCAATTTTTTATTGGAATTCATATATGAATCCAATTGCTAATTTTTCTTTAATTTTTATTCCAAATTATAATTATTTAGGTATTTTACTTTGGAATCCGTATTGAAATCAAATTGCTAATTTTATTTCATTTTTTATTTCAAATTTCAGTTATTTTTAGTTGGATTTCGTATAAAAATCTAATTTCTAATTATTGCTTAATTTTTATTACAAATTATAATTATTGGAATTCGTATCGAAATGAAATATCTAATTTTATTGTATTTTTATTCTGAATTTTAGTTGTTGTTTTTTTTTTGTTGGATTTTGTATACAAATCTAATTTCTATTTTTTGTTTATCTTTTATTTTGAATTATAATTATTTAGTGATTTTACTTAGAAATTCGTACAGAAATCAAGCTGCTAATTTTACTTTATTTGTATTCTGAATTTAAGTTTTATTGTACTTGATATAAACTCGTGTTTACTTAGGAATTCGTTTGGAAATCAAATTTGTTGATTTTACATTATTTGTTATTCTGAATTTCAGTTTTATTGTACTTGACATGGACTCTCTTTTACTTAGGAATTCGTTTGGAAATAAAATTGTTGATTTTATTTTATTTTTTATTCCAAATTTCAGTTTTATTGTATTTGACTTGAACCTTTTCTTTTAGTTTAAACCGTTATAATCTTGATCGTGGTGTATCATTCTTTTTTCCACCAATTAACATGTGAATTTTTAGCCATTGAGAACGAACATGGTGGCTTCTTTTGACTCTACTTTAATAACATAATAAATAAAAGCAAAGTGAAACAAATGCAGATTGAACAACTATGTTCTAGCCTCCAATTCCAGGGAAGCTGGCTTGTAGCCCGATATGGTAAATGTACGGGTACGCACTCAGCCCACTAGAATTCAAGTCCTGAACTTAGCAACAGTGTCATCCATTTTTAAGAGCACACATGCGTTTCAATGGCAAAGCCCCCATACTCCCAAGCCAACCCGGCCCAATTTTGAGGTGGCCGTGGACGCAACAGTCAGCTCTATAATTCAGACGGCCTACTATTGAGTTTTATTGGGCTTTGTTTTGATTCTTGTGCGGAGCAGCACCTGAGGCCTTCTTCCCTCGGAAGAATTTATTTATTGGCTTCTTACTTCGTGATGCCACTCAACGCGGTACCAATCATGCCATGCCACTGCAGCAGAGCAGACTGCTGCTGACTTGACGAGTTGATGAAAATTTCTTCTTTTCAAATACTCACTCAAAAAGGGAGTATACAACACATACCGTTGGGGGTAAGAGGGTGAGTTAATTAATTAGCTTGATTGGAACTTGGGGGAGGCACATGCAAGACAAGAGTGAGGATGGATCGAATACGAATCAAATAGAGGTCGAATAATTTTAGTATTTGTATTTTTTTAAGCGAATACGAATCGAATACTTATTGAATTCGGTCAAATTCGAATATCCTAAAATATGACAAAGTTTCACAAAAGAAGATCAATTTTTTTTTTCAAAATTTGATCCGGATATTACATATTAGTAGACTAGATAATAACGGAAATAAAATCGGATCCGGATATTACATATTAGAAGAGCTGAGGCTGAGGATGCATGCAGAATTTGCAGATCCAAGGAATACAGTGAGAGGACACGTAAGATCAAATGGGCTGCAGCCGCTGTTCTCTCCCGCACGCGCGCACTAAGCCACGCCAGAGTGCTCGGCCTTTTGTCCCATACGCACAAACCAATTCAGATCGACACAAAGATTACACCGAACGCAAACACTATGCGTTCTGGGCGAATGCGATGCGCTCTATCTGACACACAACAGCGGATGAATGGCTCTACAGTCATGTTTTGATGGCACAACGAACGGAAGATTATCGATGACGCTAGAAGATTATGGAGGCTATACATAAGAGAAATTTCATGGTACGTTCCATTAATGGTACATTGTGGTAGTATAAATTGAACATATTTATTAATGTGTTAAAGGTATAATTGATTTTTCTTTGTATTTATAACTTTTTTGTAAATGTATTATGGACCTCTTCAACTGGGGGTTGAAAATATTTCTCTTGTGTTCTGTGATTCTCATATGAGCAATCATAATTCTATTTCTATTAAGATTTTACTACTCATACCACCAGATATACTACAACTAAATCTCAACTAATATAAATCATTAGATACACTGAAAAGATTAAATGTTCATACATATCGTAGAAATATCCTAGTGCAGTCACGGACACTCGTCTTTTAAAAATCTACTGCTACTCGTACTCCTATGATTCAGCAGCGTCCAGAGGATCAAATCAAACCAGCCTTTCCTTTTTCACCCTGAAAAGGTGTCTCGTATTGATCGAGATGCTCCTTTGACCAAGATCACCAAGCACACCTCCAGGCTGAAGCAACTACTTGTACTACATGGTCATCACGAGCCAGCCGCACAGACAAAGCACAGTACACATGGTGCGGTAATGGCCAGAGGGCACGACAGGTTACAGCTTCTTAAAAAGTGGTTTCCGGATATATTGCAGGGTTAGATAACCGAATAGTTGAGTTAGAGAAGTTTGATATTTGATTGTCTGACTTTTAGGTAGATTGACTATAATTTTAGAGATAGAAAATATCTAAAATGCTAATCAGGATAGTAATAACTTGTTTGACGCTGTTTAATGGTAATTGACGACGATTAACGACAATTGACGGTAATTAACGACTACTGCCGCAACTAACGGTAGCTACCGCAATTAACAATAATTGATTGCAATTAACGATGACTACCACATTTAACGCAATTAATCGCATTTAACGAAGCATTTGACGTAATATACCGCAATTAACGACAATCAACGTAATAAACCGTAATGAATGTAATTAACGACAATTATTACAATAAATAATTATCACCTAAATAAATGTAATAAATAATTATTAACGACAATTATTTTTATTATATATACGAGTGTATCGTCGTATCACGGTTTTGGGAGAAATGGCGTGTCACAATATCGGCATATCGGTATCGACGTAGATGGGAAATCTCGCTCCGAAGTCCGATCACCCATCCTAGAAAGCCTAGGAATTTATTTTAGACCCAATAATGAGTTGATCTAGAAAATCTTTATTATTATTAACATAGCAATGTCGTTCTACAACAAACTACAGAAAGAGGAACTTATAACTCCCATCATCAGGGACAAGTTTCTAGAAGTATAGTTTGCACTGAACATGCAACCATAAATATATCTTTTTTAATAATAATATTTTAAAATAAATTTACAAAAAAATACTCGATTTTTTTTTAAACAAAACTACGCTACTATCGTCATTTGAAATGACAAAATTGTCCTATCGCCATTCTAAATTGTGACATTATCTTAGAGAATGGCGACAGAGCCTGCAACAGTGCAGAGATGTCCCTATCGTCAGTTCCAATGGCGACAGGGCCCTGTCGCCACTCCAACTAACGACAGGGACCCATGTCGTTTGTTGACAAATCATAATGATATTAAATCATAACGATATTACAGAACATTCAGCGCAACATCCTAACATATTTTATTAGCAAATCACACTGATATTACAAAGCATTTAGCACAATATCATCACCTAGTTTTTCGACAAATCAGAATGATATTACAAAGCATTGAGCACCACATATTTCAACAAGACGAACATTTCTCGTGGCCGCGAGCTCAACGTCCACCCTGTCGACTGTCTTGCGTGGGGCGGTTGAATGAGCTCCCCACGGCGCCGTCCGGACTGCCGATGTCTCCTTCATTCTGTGGATTTATCATGGGGAATTTCTTGAAGGTGTGCCCACCCTCCCTACAAATGGAGCACTTCTTTCTACGACATCCGGCTTCTACTTCATCCATATCATTCCTGATATGTTGTACCTGTCGTCGGTCAACATTTCCCTACAGCCTATCAATGTCCGCGGCCCAGATAAGTTGCTCCCATGTCGGATGGCCAATGAAATGGCCAACCACGACGTAACCATACAGCTCTGCACTTCAGGTTTGCATCACCTTCCCCTTGTTAAAATTATCAAAGAGGTACTGGTCGGGATGGTGCACCACCGTCGAATATGCGGCCATGACATGTGAGCAGAGCCTATGCAGAAGAAAAGGCTTGTTGCAAGTGAATACGCAACTAGCGCAACATAGCGTGCACTCGTGGGTGATTCTCACACAATTCGTCCCACGACGTCCATTATCCTTGCATAGTATCTCAAAGCGAAGCTGCTTTGTTCCCATCTTGAATGCTCGATGCATCTAGCTCTTGTTGCTCTTCTTCTCTATGTACTTAGTGATCATGGCAGAGTACAATACTCTATCATTTTTCATAGCAAGCGACGCGTTGTTGCTTATGTCAACAAAGTAGTTTGTGGTACCACGAAGAATTACCTCCACAATACCAAGAAATGACAGCACGATTTCATGTTCCCCCTAGATAGTAATAGTAGTAGTATTACTCGGAGCAAACACAAAACTTCTTTTAACATCGTTGTAATAGTACACGACTAATATTACTATTTTTTTCACAAGGCATGCCATGGAGAATAGAATCGAGCATAAAAATAGCGGCATCCACGTTCCCGCCTCTAATGCTTGTCCTGCTACATCTTGCGGTGTTGCTGTAGTACAGATTCGAAATAGGCTAGAATGTTTGCTAAAGATATTAGGAGTTCAAATTCTACCACTACTGCTATAGCAATCTTACTAAGTGAAGAACTAAAGACAGGGCCACGTTATTCACTACCAAAATCTAAGTAATAGTAGTATAATTAGTACTACTCGGAGTGAAAGAAAATAGTATGGTACCCAAAATCTAAATAATAGTAGTATGATTAGTACTACTATAGGAATTCAAATTCTACCACTACTGCTATAGCAATCTTACTGCTGCAAGTAGTCCATGTGGTACTAAACTTAACACATTGCAAGTCACATAAAATCATGAAACCCTAATTTCTGAAACCTAAAACCCTAATTTTCGAGACCTAAACCCGTAATGTTCGAGACATTTTCAGCACACATGAAATTCTAAAAATATTACACAACCAAGCCCACTGTGTAAGGAGCCGTTAAAAAATCATAATGTTTGGACCTCATTTTCTATATTAAAAAATTTCTAAAAATAATATACTTAAATGAATTTTTGAGAAAAATTAGAACGGATAAAATTTTAAAATATTACACAAGAAAGTACACTATCTCAGCAGGCTTCACACAAAAAATTATAATTTATGGAGCTTATTTGCTATATTTAAAAATTTCTACAAAAATACACATAAATGATTTTTTTCAAAAAAAAAAAAAAAAGCAAAACGAGCAACTCAGAGAACTAGGCCTGGACGATGGACCCAAATGATGTAACAACCCATTTTTGGTTCTTAAATAGTAATTCCCCGTTGTCGTTTTGGAGTTCAAAACTAAACCAAATTAGTTGTGTATTTTACAAAATTGTCCCTTCGACCTTGATTCAAAATCTGAATTTAAACCTCTTTTCAAATTTCGAATTCAAATTCGAATTTGAGTCTCCTTTCAAAAAAAAATCCCTTCCTTCTTTTGGGGCTCAGACCGTTTCTCCTTCCTGGGCTTGGCCCATTCCTTCCCTTCCCCATTCGGCCCAGCTCCCCTCCTCCTTGCCCCTTTTCTTCATCGTGCCAGCCTCGAGCCACCCATGTTGCCTTTGCCTCTCTGATGCCCTGTCAACTCCCCCACCTACCCCCTTTCACTCCCATGCGTGCCCCCCTCACGCTCTGCCGCACCCTTGTCACTACGCTAGAAGCGCCACACCTTGGCTCACCTGCCTCCGCCCCGTTTGGTCACCCCCTGCAGCGCCACCTGCTCCGGCGACCTTCCCTGCCCCGTCGCATCCTGCCCATCGCGAGCGCCTGTCCTCGTTGTGCCGTGATGCCAGCGCCCTGCCATCACCTGCATGCACCCGCGTCCCGTCTCGTCGCCCCATCGCATCGCCAGCGCGCCATGGCTGAAGCGCCAGAGCTCCTCCCGTTGCATCGCGTCGCTCCGTCCCCGCTTTACCTGCCCTCGCCCTCCTGGTCCTCGCCGTGATGCCCACACCTCCGCCCTGTACCATCGCCCAAGCCCGCGCAAGTCATCACCAAGCCGCAGAGCTCCCATGTTGCTCCCACCTGCCGTGATGCCAGCGCCCTGCCATCACCTGCATGCACCCGCGTCCCGTCTCGCCTCAATCTAGCTGACTCCGTCGGTGCTTGTGTGCATCCAATATTATCCAAGTTTTTAGGTAATATCAGACGCACACGGGTTTCCCCAGTCGCTTGCTTGTGGAGAGATGTGCGCTACCCTTTTGCTTCCGTTACCACATTCGCTACCTTTGTAATATAATCATTTAACATGTTCGGCCCTTGCTATAAAACTCGATCCGACGTGGTCTATGTGACTATGATGTTTTGTAATATAATGAATGATATATTTTTCATCGTGTATTAAATGATTCGGTTATTTCTCTGTGAGTGTTATCTACTGATCTAGGGAATAGCACAATATTTTTACAGAGAATTTGGATTTGTGAAATCCAGGTCCGACAGATGATCACTACATGAACATTTTTTTTTCTGAGAGAGTGGACCACGCTTTGCTATAATACTGTATCAAATACTATAGAAATAGTGAAATATTCGCTGTAGTGATTTTACGATAGCAAAGGTCACTACAGCAAAAATATTGTAGCAGTTGATATGAACCTTTAATTTAGGATCGGCAGTGGAAATTATATCATAATCTGCATTTTCTCCCTCAATACAGAGGATCCCGATCGAGTTTTTGGCCCAAACGACACTGTTAGAGTCGTTTTTTTTTATTACAAAAGAAGACCTTCTCACGTTGTATTGCCGGAAATAGCTCCACGGACTAGCCGGTGGTCAACATGTGTTCAAAACCATGCATTTAGTATCAGAATTCAATCTCCACCGCATATCTGGCACCTGAACCATCCTCCCCCGCCACGTGGCCGCCACCACTCGTCCCTAGCACAGACAGGCTTTGTCCGTACGTTGAGCGTTCAGACTCGCGAAATTATCACACCCCTAGCCCGGATTTCATCTGCTCAGGCATATGGCTCTACCGGTTGCCCCTAGCCCAGACATAGATTTATCCGTCGTTGGTAGCCCGAATAAGGTCTTGTCTGTGCATCAGTAGTCCGGACAAGGCAATCCCAACAGTTTTAGCATGCAAGCATGCGCATGCATGTGCAAAGGCATTGCATATGCTTGTTGCGTAGCTAGCTGCCGCATACTTCTCTACTCTATCTATGCTACTTGTGCATTAGTGGTAGTAACGAGCATGTACAGTACCGTCGTTAAAGAAGCACTCTTTCGTTCTTTAACTGTCCCACTAACAAAAATGAGCGGTAATAACGAGCCGTGTCTGGACTATCGACGCACAGACATGTTCTTGTCCGGGCTATAGGCGATCGATGGAGCCACGTGTTGGAGTAGATGAAATCTGAACTAGGGGTGTACTGATTTCACGCGTCTGATCACTCAGCGCACGGACAAAACCTGTCCGGACTAGGGGCGAGCGGTGATGGCCACGTGACAGGAGGAGGATGGTCCAAGCGCAAGATATGCGGTGGAGGTTGAATCAGGACACCAGATGCATAGTTTTAGACACGCGTCGGCCGTTAGCATAGGGGGTGGGCATTTTTAGCAATACAATACGAGAAGTACTACTTTGTTTGTTTGTTTTTTTAAAAAAGCAGCCCCAACCAAGGATTCAAAAACCGGTCCCAGCGCAATTCCCGGCCGGCGACCGGTACCGGTAACCGGCCGGTTACCGGTTTTTCCCGGTCGAATTTCGTTAAATTCTGCTTAAAAATTAATCAAAATTCAAAATTCAAAATTTGAATTTACAAACTATCGATCGGGATTTCAAATCCCAGCCCCCACCGATAAAACCGATTACCGCCGGTAACTCCTGCCGGGATTTCCATCCCCGGCCCCAGCAGCAGCGAAAACTCGGGATCCCTGGATGATGCTCCCGTAAAGACCGGTCGCCACATTCAGAGGCTCAAAAGGAAATAGACAGATACATGGAGAGAGAATGTGCTTCTTCAGTTCTGTCCGAGGACTCCCAGCTAGCAATAGCATACATGCCGAATCACGCTGCACGGCCGGGGGCAAGATAAGTTTCAGCCGGCTCTTGCTTTCTCTGGTGCTCCAATCATGGCCGCTTTAAAGTTCGCGAACCTTTTGCTGGAACGGGAGCATGCACCCTTGGAAGAAGATGCAGTGATAATCTCGCGGCATCTACATGGTGAACAGTGGCTGTTGGCTCCCATGTAGATAGCCATGTTTGAACTTTGAACCTGCGATAACGCTGAGTTCATGTGCGAGTTGTTAGGGCCTAGAAAGGAAATGAAGTGACAACTGCAAGCGACACTGGGGACAAGGGTGCCAGGAAGAGGGCTGGGCATGAATGCAGCTTGTGCTTGTCAGTCCATGGAAAAGCCAGCTTGTTTGGCTTGGCATTACGCCGGCTCTCCCATAATCTTCATCTTTATCATGGTTGGGATGCGTTGGATGGCAGAGCTAGCATAGTCCTCCCATCATTTTGTTCTGGAGTCAGTCAGGGACGAAGGTAGAAAATCTTGATCAAGGGGGCGTATACTGAATGTACATTCTGATCTATTTTGATGAATTTTTGGCCGATACGGCCGATTTTGATATCGTATTTGCGTTTTTGACCAGCGTTTCGTTGAATTTACAAAATAACGCGTTGGCGCCGAGCGCCGGAGCGCCAACATGGTGGGCTCGACGCGTGGCATGGCGCGGGCTGCTGCGCGCTGCGCGCGCGTTGCTGGCGGCTGCTGCCCGCCCAACAGGCTGGCTGGCATTGGCATGGCGCAGCATGGCCATGCCGTGACACCGTGTGCGCGCTGGCGCGCTGGCGCTGGGCGCGCGCGCGCAGTTCGCTGCGCTGCTGCTGGCGCGCGCGCCGCGCTAACGCGGGCTTGCACGCCAGCGCTGCGCGCTGGCGCTGGCGCGGCGCGCGCGCTGGGCGCGCGCGGGCGCGCTGCCCCTGACTGCCTCATGTACGCATGGCGCATGCGCCACGCGCGCGCGCCGCCGCTGTATTGGCTGGCGCTGGCGCGCACGCCACGCACGCCACGCTGCGCGCCACTGCCTCAAGACGCTGGCGCGGCGCGCGCAGGCCACGCTGCTGGAGCCCCGAGCCGTGCTCGCCAGATATATTGGAGAGCGATCGCGCGATTTTATTTCGCAATGATCGTTCCGCTAAGTTCATATTCATCCTCTCGCCACTCCTCTGCTCATTCTTTTCTTTTCATTCGCTTGCTCTCTCGATTATATTTCAACGTTATTAACGCAGTAGGTTTATCGTAATTTTTAATTTAGCTACATTCTTCTATGTTTAATTAGCCACATTGTCGAGAATGTTCGCTATGTATGTTTTGCTAGTCATGTCTCTACCGAGCTACTAGAACAATTCTACGATGAGGACCACCGGTGCAAGTGTGGCTCATCGTGGCGTGGATGGCCCTCCGCCCTGGCGCCGGGCGGGAGGGACGGTGGGCGCTAGACGATCGTTACGTCCGTTCCTCGGGAGGCGGGCTTGTTGCCCTTTGCGAGGATGGTGTCCTTCCAACGGGGTTCACCCTAGACGCCACTGTTGTCCGCACTTGTGGACCGGTGGAGGCCGAGACGACACCTTCCATTTTCGGTGGGGTGAGATGACGATCACCCTAATGGATGTCTCGTTCTTGGTGGTCTCCGATCCGGTGTGCCGCTTGTTCCGCCCTCCGAGAGCGGATGGAAGGTCGACCGAGCAAGCGGTTTGGCCAACCTCTGCCGGAGGGTGCACGTGGCGCCCTCGGGCCGAGGCGATTCAATGAATGCCCGCAGGTGCACTGAGGGCGTCGTTAGGACGCATCTCGTTGCTTACCTTCTCCGGCTCTTTGGTTGGGTCTGTTTCCAACCACAAAGGGCGATTTTGTGAACCCCACTTCATCCGCCGCCGAGTCTTTGGTCGACGCGGGCCGAGCCGATGCCGACTACATACCGGGATCACCGTCCTTTGCGCTTACATACCGAGGGTTGTGTGACGCCTTGGCGCGGCACTCGTAGCAACCTAGTCGTGTGCTACGTGCTCCTGCGGTGTGGAGTTGGGAGCACTTCCCTGTTGGGCGTCCAACCATTGAGACAGCGGCGCACCCGTTCCCTCTCCCAGATGGCGACCCACCACATGACCCCGTAGACGCGCCCACCATGGGCTTACGATGGACTGCGGCCGGTCGTCTGCGCTGGGCCAACAGAACACCGGCGAGGTGCTACTTGTTGTACCACAACGAGTTCGAGTTATTGCACGAGAGCGACATCATCCGTGTCCATGGCATGCTGGTTTTCTCCTCGCGGTTGCGCCGCACGGCCGCTCGCTTCATGCCTCTTGGATCGATTTTTGTGGACGACGACCGCCACCGGTGTTCTCACATATGGTGGAGCCTTACGCAGCCGCGTGAATGCGATTTAGTCTGTACCACTCGTGCCCCCGAACGTCGAGGCCTCGGAGCGAGCTGTACACCTGTGAGTCAAATTTCATCCAAGTAATTTTTGCAGTCCTTACGTCTTCTTTTGTAACATTAATCTTTCCGAAAATGCAGGCAATCGAGGTCGGGTGGGCATATTTTGGGTCGCAAATGCACCGGCAAGTGGATTCGACATGGCTTCACAGGCGCGCGTGGATGTATGGCATGAGCCGCGCCCATATGACCATCATCGACGATGCGTACATGGAGTGGTACATGCCACGAGCGCAAGAAGACTCACCATTCCTCCTCCGGAGCGCCGGAGGAGGTGACATGTCGACGCACGAAGAGACCCTCCGCCGCACGTACGACCGTCCACGGCGCTTCAAGACATGACGACACCGAACGACACTTACAACCTCGGGTTCGCAGTTTTGTTGACGATATTCGTATTTTTGTTAATGAACCTGTTACATATGTCACTACTGCTTGAGCGGGCGGTGCGGCGTCCGAGCGCAACGGACGAGGCCCAACTCAGCCGATAGAACCCGTTGCATATATAAAGTTTTGAAGCACATCTCGGCGGAGATGAAGAAGATAGTAAAGAACTTGACTGTGGTCGCTCGAGGGACGACGTCTTGCGACCGCACGAAGGGGGGGCGTGCTCACCCGCTAGGTCACCACGACCTAGCGAGTCCGGCAGCGTCGTAGCGTTCCCGTCGGTCATCTGCGGGCGGTCGCCGCATGTAAGTCGCTATGTACAAATTTACATCAAGTTTTGTAATTATGCCTTACGTTCCGCTAACATCATGCCGCTTCTCGCCAGAGGTCCGTCGGGATGAATCACTTCATCGTCCGGACCGGTACGACCTGCCGCCCCTCGGTCATCCGTGACCGCACATCCGGAGGTACGAGGTTCTTAGTTTACATCCGAGTGTTCATTTGTACTAACATCGCTTCGCCTTGCGACCTTGACCCACGGGGTGACGGCGATTCACATCGATCGATGACGACGATACGGGCCTCCCAACTCCTACCAGGAGCAAGACACGACGCTGTGGCAAGGACAATGGCGGCCTGTGGTTTTTAGCGACGCAGGCGAGCTCCTCCGGTTCGGTGCCCCACGGTATACTCCGGCGAGAGTTCATCCGCGAAGCTGGAGTTGCGAGCATCGTACCCCGAGTGGCCCCAGTGGTTTTCTAGCCTCCGTCGTGGATGAATTCCTCGGAAGTCCCCTGTGCTCAAGACGTCTCATCAAGACGACATGTACGCCTACCGACTCTGCCCGGACTCGATCTCATGGTCCACCTCCGCCTCAACGGTCTCCGTACCCCCTCCGAACCGACACGCGTTCTCGAGGCGGTGGACGATTCCACGGGTCATGCTCGGCGCAAAACAAGGCGCGCGACGCGACGCACCGCAGCGAGGAGAGAGTAGTGGCTCGACGAGTGAGCCGTATAGTTTCACGTGTTATGCTATTTTCATTGTACTTCTGATTTCGTAACGTCTCATGGTTTGCTGTAACTATTTATGAAACGTACGTATGTGTAATACATATCCATGGCATGTTTTGCAAATTATTTATTTACATCTTGCTTCACGAAACATACATTAACCCTCCAAAGACTAAGACACACGATAACAATAAACACAACAATAACCTCCAACACTACACCTTAACGATAACAATAAACACAAGAAAGAAAATAGCACACAACATTAAATTAATCTTCCACTCCAGTCTATCAAAACGATGGCGCATCTCGACGGGGTCGCTACCCCCCACGACAACTCTCTCATGCCTCGCAATGTCGGCCCTACCGCCCATTTCATCCTCCCACACCCAGAATCGGCAACCGCCGGGGGCTTCTGCGTTTCACGAGAACAATATTGTCAAACATGCCTGCACGATTTGAATGAACCCGAAACAATCATGCTCACCGAGTGAAAGGGGCACTTGAAGTAGTGCCGCCCAGGATTCGTGGCCGTGTGTGAGGTCTTACGTCTAACAACCGTGTTGCATTTTGGGCAAATCACCATTGAGCGGACGATCGCGGCCGAGATGACTCATATCGGCGTCTGTGGAGTGAGAAGGAATGATAACTACACGAATGGGAAAAACTAATTCGGGAGGTGAGGAGAACAATGCGGGGCTAGGTGAGGAATGGCTCCCTCTTATAGGCTCGGGGCCTCGGTCATAGAGTCCACACAATAAGAATGCGTGACGCAATGCCAACACGAAACAAAACATACATTGCACATACGCATAATATGCACAAGATTACACGCAAGAAATAAAATCAAAACAACATGCTCGGTGCCACACCATCAACACAACAACGACCACAACAAATTACATACGACACATTACTAACTTAGTCACTCTTTCTACTTCATACGTTGGCGTTGCATCCATTGATGAGTCGGTGTTCTCCTCATTGAGGGTCTCAATTCGCTCCTCCAACTTAAATATTCACGCCATAATGTGAATACATAATTGACAATATAACGCTCGTGGGGAGGGTCGATCCAGGAGAACTCGCATTTTGCCATCCGCAGAAAGGAGGATAAACATGCACTGCATAAGAAATAAGAAAGTAATGTTACTACTTTTACCCCGGATCGTGGGCATCGGAAGAACGTCGCCCGCCATCGAGGCGGCATTCGAGGGCTCGCACAACCGCGTCCTCATTGTGTAGGCACTTCGCCATTTGGTTGAGCACGCCGAGTTGGTATCAAGCGGTAGTGTGGACCAAATACCTCCTCCTTTCTAAGGGAAGGTCTTCCTTGGTGACCCATATCCGATCGGCCCTCGGCTTCCGACATGTTATGTTTCACAAATGAAGAGGACACACTTCTTTTTCGATTTGCACGGTTCACGCCTACAATATCATGGGACCCCAACCGTGCTATTTATACTAAACGAGAGAACTTCTGCGATGACGTGACAAAAGAGGCCGACTTTGCGCGATGGCGTGACAAAAGAGGCCGGCTTTGCTCGGTGGCGTGACAAAAGAGGCCGACTTTGCGCAATGACATGACAAAAGAGGCCACTTTGCGCGATGGCGTGACAAAAGAGACCACTTTGCGATGACATGACAAAAGAGGCCAGCTTTGCGTAGTGACGTGACAAAAGAGACCAGCTTTGCAGGAATATAAATAGTTGGCAGGAATTCGCGGACAGGATAAATGAAACTAGGCGGAAGGCTAAGGAGGAGTCCCGCAAGAAGGCACAATGGGAGGAGACACGCAACATAGCAAGGGCATGCGGCTCGCGAGGAACAAGCAAAGGCTGCTCGCGAGGAACAAGCAAAGGCCCGCAATGAGCATTCATTTTTCCGAGCTGTTAAATATCACTTTCCTTCCTTTCGCCTAATTGTTCTTATCACAGTTGTTTTCAAAAACAATTTCTTTAAATTTTCTACAATAAAACAACATACCATGATCGAAAATTGTTATTGTCGGTTCAACATTTTTTCACGATCAAGAATCTACAAAAATCACAAATACATCAATCATTACTTCACACATATTTCGTTCAGACTCTACCAAACAAAATTTTCAATTTTCTAAAATGCAACAAAAATCACATAAGCTATAAACTAGACTCTACATCAAATTCAAATTTTTGAAACAACATTTCATATATCCAAATTTATTTTTATTGTAAATAACTCAATAATACATATAAATTCTTATACTAAATACATATATCAAATCCTAAACAAAAAATTTTGTGCAATGGGTCGTCTTGGTCAAGCACCATGATCATGCTGCGGAGGCGGCGTCTTGATCGGGGAGGCGGGTCGTGCGGCCGGTGTGTAGGCGCAGAGGTCGTCGCGATGGCGCCGCACGACCCGTGAGCGATCTTGATTATGAAGATGCCGTACAACATGTGGGTAGCAACTACTTAACGATGTGTGCTACTTGTCTCCGCGGCGCCATAGCAAGGAGCCTTGTCTCGGCGTCGGTGGGTCTCGGTCGAAGGAGCCTTCCCTTATCGCGGACTCTCCACGTCGGTGGTATGTCGAAGTCGTCCGTACCTGCGATTGTATGATGTAAGTACATCGTCAATACAAAACGTAATAAGAATGTCAATTGTTCATAACTCACGTCATCCATGTAGATTGCTCCGGACGGCCGGATCTGTTGCAGGGCGACCGCTCTCACCGCATGAGCCTTTCCTTGCCCTTGTCACGGGGACCGCCCACGTCGGTGGTGTGTCGAAGTCGTCCATGTCTGCGTTTGCATGATGTAAGTGCACCGATAGTGAAAATCATAAGAAGGATGTAATTTCTTCATAATCGACGTCGTGGATACGGATGACTTGAGGCGGCCGGATCTGTTGTGGCGGCCGGGCTCGACCTCATGAGCCTTTCCTTGCCCTTGTTACGGGAATGTCCACGTCGGGGTGTGTGAAGTCGCCCATGTCTGCGTTTGCATGATGTAAGTACACCGTATAGTGAAAAATCATAAGAAGGATGTAATTTCTTCATAATCGACGCTTGCATGAGCCTTTCCCTTGTCGTCGATATGGATTACGCCGGGAGTTTATGGGGTCCTCGGTGCCTCCTCATCCGTACGTAAGGTTTCCACCGTGAGAAGTTCTCGCCCGCACCGAGTAGTTTAGCATGTACTCGTTTGGATGAATGCCCTGTCGTACATCTCGGGCCGTCAATCCTTTGGAAGAAGTGGCGGCGCATCTCGGGCTGCATTACGTGGGGATGAAGTTAAAAATTGAAGGAATTAAACATTGGGAGGAAAATCGATGCGCGCGAAAGAAACGCTTACCATGTAGTGGCCGCTTTTGTAGACGCCCGGGCGCCGTGTGCCGGGTGTGTGGATGAATGATCTCTGCGGTTCACACACACACACCTCGGGACCGCAAACGTGGTGGCACTGGAGCATCTTTCATTGAAAAATCCGGTATTTTAGTTGTTTCCTCTTCTGCGCAAGCGATTGCGCTCGCAACATCCTCTTGTAGAAGTTTGTCAAGAGTCCATAGCGGGTCTCGTATAATTTTGCGCTGTACATAACAAGCAAGGCAGAAAAACTTTAAATTACGATAATCGAGTGACGCCGGACGAACTAGGTGCATTGGGACAATCCTTCATTGAGTGCCAGGGTCTTGCATATCCCGCACTTCTTTGTGCGGCTATCTTGATACGTTGACTAGCATCCATGTCATTCGGAGCGCCGCGTCTGCCGTCGCCCCTTCCCTATTCTCTTCAAGTCCTGTTGGGACCCGAAGGCACCATGTCGGGCCAAAGATCCTTGTAGTTCATTTCCAAACCATACGAGTGAAACTCTCCGCTCCATGTACCGAATAGGTGCTTTGCATGTCGTAGTACTCAGAGATGTATGGTGTAGCCATCTGCGCATTTGCGCACATGCCTTGTACACGTGCGAGCATGGTTTGTGGAAGAGCTTTGGCTTGTTGCGGTGCATGTCGCCACATCACCTGTGGTGCATGCCTTTTTTCTTTCCCCTAGCATGACTATTGACGATTTACGCCGAAGCTTGATCTCGTATTACCGAGGTCGTCGATCACCCGAATGTCGTGCATTGGGCCTTCTCCATCTTCCGATCCATGTGTCTCGCATGTTCTCGGACCACCGCTGCCTTCGCCCATCCGCCGCTGGCTGCGGTGGCTCTATTCACGAAATAACCAACGGTGCGAGTCCATGTCTCTGGACAACCGCAGTGATAGGGAGCCCGCGCACACCTTTCAGACGCTATTGTAGACCTCGGACATGTTGGTCGCCATAACGCCGCACTCGCACCGCCTTTGTCATAGAGGAGGGACCATTTCTCCAATTCAGAGCGTGGTCGTTAATCCTTTGGGAGAAGGTTATGGCGCTACTAGGTTGCTCCCTCTCGGAGTGGACTCCTTGTATGTCTCGTAGTCCGGTGTTCAAGGTCTCTCCAAATAGACTCAAACTTCCGTCGCCGGTTACGCATACACAATGCCTTGAACGCCTTCATGAGTTCTCGATCGCGAACCGCGTGAACAAGTTAGATGCAAGATGCCTCATGCACCACGGATTGCACGTCGCTCCATGGTGAGATGGATCCATCCCACGCCGCATGATGTTGATGGCCGCCAACAACCCAAAGATTGCGATGCGTGACTAGGCGACGTTGGCGGTCTCCCACCACGACCCTCTTCACGTTCTCCAAGAACCACAACCCGGTGGATGTGTTCTCGCCTCGACAATGGCAAATGCAACCGGAGAAGTTGGTCATTCGCGATCGCCGCCACCGCGGTGAGGATGGTGCCCTTGTACTTCCCTGAGAAAAGTGCCATCCATCGTTAGCACGGACGGCAGAACTTGAAGCCTCGATGGCTCGAGCGAAAGCCCGAACACCCTATCCAAGATGAAGTGGTTGGGCCCTTTTCAAGATCTTCACGCCCGGCTTGTTTATGTACGTGCGGGGTTTGATCCGCAACTGGTGAAGCAATCTCGGCACAAGGTTGTACGCCTCTTCGTATGTCCCGCATATAGTCTCGATGACTTTACGCTTGGCTCGCCGAACCTTGTCAGTAGCTAATCGGATAGCCAACCCGATTGACGACTTCCGACATCATCGGCTTGGGGAGACAGACACGTCCGCTCAACTAGGTGCGTGATGAGGTTTGCAACATATGCGGAAGTCACGCCCGATGTCTTTGCCGCGAGGCTCGCCGAGCTCGCGGTGTGGTCGATCGGCTCCTTGACCGTGAAGACCGAGCCAAAGATCTTTGCTCGAGAGCGCCGACCTTGCCGTGGCGCCTTCTACTATGCACTTCATCTGCGTACTTCCTGGTTGGACCGTGCACTCGGTGACACACTACCGATGGACAAAGCGCATCGTGCTATAGCTTGTTGCACGCCACCTTGTTCGGGAAGCGCCGCCCAACTAATAGGGTGTCGGCTTCAAACCCCATCGGGAGCCTTCTTCTTGCGGTAGTACGAGCGAACGCACCGCGATATCATCAAGTCTCGATGCCACGTAAGGACCACCGGCCGTGTGCGTCCTCGCTTGCACCATCCGAGCTTGGGTCGGTGTCTCGCGGACTCCAACCCGAGAGTCTCGTCCGGTAGATACTGTGGCGGTCGATGCGGGCCGACCACCATGTTTCCGCCTCATTTGGCTCAAAATTAGGCACGGACTTCCCTCCGAGGCAAGACATTCCGTCGGCCGCCATCTTCAGACTTCGCCGCGCTGCCCGCTTATGCGAGCCTCGGCATCATCGGGGTTTCAGACGCCCTATGTACGAAATTGACGTACACCATAGGCTTCCGTGAATGGCCGCCTCGGGCCGAGACAATCTCCATGTAACGCCTCCATGCTATGCTTCCATCCACCTTTACGAGCTCCCACACATAATTGGTGCGGTGATCGCCTCAATCATAACTTTCTTCGCCTTGGCTCGTGAGGAACTCCTCCGGATGCACCGCACTCGTGAATATTCATCGCGTGGAGCCCCTCCGCCCGGACCACCTTGTACTGGCATCTCGACAGGTCCAACCCATCGTGTCCGGCTCGTACGAGCCCATCGCCGTAAAATACAATCAAGTCTTGCATGTTCGAAAATACCTAAACCCACAACAACCACTAAATAATTACGACTAATTAATTAGCACTAAACTAATTCATTACTACTGAACTAACTAATTACGACTAATTAACTATCTCTAAACTAACTAATTACGGTTGATTAATTACCACTACAAAATACCAAGACTTTATTTCCACTTACTTGATATGTCAGAAAAACTAATTACGACTAATTAATTAGCACTAAACTAATTTATTACCAGTGAACTAACTAATTACGACTAATTAGCTATCTATAAACTAACTAATTACGGTTCATTAATTACCACTAAAAAATACCAGTACTTTATTTCCACTTACTTCATATGCTGTAACGATGACTACTAAACTAATTACGACTAATTAATTAGCACTAAACTAATTCATTACTACTCGACTAACTAATTACTACTAATTAATTACCTCTAAACTATCTAATTACGACTAGCTAACAAAGACTAACTAATTACGACTACGGCAATAACGGCAAAAGCATAACACAAATTACCTGCCCTTACGAGAAGCGAGAAAACAATTACCTCCCAATAAAATTAATTATGTTACGTTCTCTGAGTTCTCAGCGACGAGCGCAAGAACGAGAATCAAACGCAATTGATATGACCAAGAGTGAGTGCGAGTCCAGATTTATAGGCGAGTGGAGGAGTCGCGCCTGGCGCCGGAATTCGTAAGCATTGACGCCGGAATTCCTGGATGGGGCGACAGATGTGCGGAGGAGGGAGGATGGACGGTGGGAAATAGGGCCACCCCAACATTTTTTAATTCGTCCCTGTCACGTCACGCGTAGAAGGCGGCGAGCGGCGGCGCGCGCGTGGCACACATGGGCGCGCGCGGCGCAGGCGGAGCGGGCGCAGCGCCGCGCCGCACGCTGCGTGTGGCAGCGGCGGGCAGTTCGCGCGCGCGCGCGCTAACAGTTAGCGCGGCGCAGTTGAGCTGCGCGCCGCGCTTACGCGCGCGCGCTCGGCGGGCGTAACAGAGGCGGGCAAGGGCCGCGCCGACTGCGCCCGCTGACGCGTCGTCCAGCCTTGACTGGCAAGACGCCCGGCGTCGCGTGGCCAAATACGCTAATTTTGTAAATACCCTTCGTCTTTGGTTAAAACCGCAAATACGGAATCAATATCGGCCGTATCGGCCAAAAATTCCTATTTTGATATGGTGAAAACGAACCGTATATAGAATATTATACAATAGTACTTGCTTTGAATCTTTCGTAAGAAAGAGAGAGCGAGCGCGAGTTACATGGAAATAGACCGTCAGATTACTTGTGCGTTCTCCCGAGTCCCCAATCAAACAGCAATATTACACCGTCAATGCCTGTCAAATAGTTGCATGACACTTTACAGCCTTATCAAAACCAAAGCTCCCATTTGATGCCATCTTACGTCTTTTCTCTCTTGCTTTTTCTTTCTTTTTTTCCCCTCCTTTTGGGCTCGGTCCTCCCATGATCAGCTTTTCGGATGCTTCATGGATCGACAAAAGTAAATACTCGAAACATTCTGTACAGTTTTCTCAGTGCATATAGCCTAGAATAACATATGTATTCATCGTAAATTCAATGAGCTAATATATGTACAAGTACATGCATAACATATATGTAGGTAATTTTTTATACAACAGGAAAAATACACAGATAATAACATACATCTAACCCCCCCTCCTAAACTTACAGTGAATCAACAACATGAAGTTTGAAGAGATAGAAGCTATGCCGAGCTCTGGTCTGCACCTTTGTGAAGAAGTCTGCGTCGATGGCTTAACGAAAAACTCTCGGTACGCTCTAATATCAATGTAAGAATAGCGTTTGTATTCATCATGAAACCAATAAACCAATATATATACAAATACATGTATTGCATATATGCAGGTAACCCTTTATACAACAGAGAAAATACACATACAATAATATACATCGAACAGTCACGTACGTATACACAATGTAATCAAGAAACATCAACATGCATACGCTGATATGCATGCATGGACAAGGAGGTAAAGATCACATATTGGAGTTCTGAATAAGTGAATAGTCCAACTCTTTAACACTGGGAGACAGGTCTTCTTGAGGCGTCTACAAGCCATCGATGTATGGTGATGATGGTGTCAGATACACCAGGGATGTTACTGCCTCCGCCTCTACGGGCAGTAAATAAGAAGCCACCCTGCTCCATGCCTTTGCTTGCACACCTGCAAGCAAACCACCCGGCAGATTCAGAAAAGCCAGCGTGTGAATGCTGAATACTGAATAGAATGGTGCCCCTCCGGCTTTCTTCCCCCCTACATGCTACTACTACATACTGCTAGCTTCTTGTCTCACCACACATCACTCACTCGTCACGGTACAAGAGCTGTGCAGTGAGCTAGCTCTCTCACGCGCAGAGACACTGATTAGCTCTAGCTCACTCGCACTGTCAGGTGCTCATGGGCGTTGGTAGTGGCCTGTGAGATCCGGGAGAGGAGAAAGCTGCTCCGATCGATTCTTGCATGGCAAGAGCTCAGTGGATTGGAAGATCAAGCTCTGCTGTGCTGCTGCTTCTCCTTTGTGCCCTCCTTTGCGCCGTTGTGCTTGTCGTGCCGCTGGCTCCTCCGGGAGAGGGAACGGTGAGGTTGCCTGGGGCAGCGCCGTCGTTCTCGCCGGCGGGCGGCCGGCGCCTTCTCCTGCCGGCGGGGAAGTCGAGGAGGCTCCGTCCCCGGAGATGGAACTCGGCCGGGATTGACGACAGCAAGCATGAGGTTCCAAGTGGCCCAAATCCAGACTCCAATAGATAGATCCATATCCATTTCAGTGTTGCTCCTTTTGCTTCAGGAGCTTGCAGTTTAGAGGCGCTTCTTTTAGTTTGGTATGGTTCGTTTTTCTTGTGTTTGCTCTCCTGCTAGCAATTTGATCATATCTTCTTGATAAGCGAATGTACAAATAGATGAGTATTTACTTCAGATCGCTGCTCTTCTCTTGCATCACTGGAAGATATCATTGCTGTCAAGTGAGCATTTCTGTAAGCATGCATAATGCAGATGATAAATGACTAGTAGTTGTTGGCCCTGTGTTTCAGAAACCAGAGTGCCAGCATGGATTGAGAATATGATCTTTAATTCTAGTCTGAATCCAAAAATCCTCTGAATCACTCACGGGTTATGGCTTTATCAATGTACGCCCTCATCGCTGTGCATGTGTAGCAAATATTTTGGGCATAGATTTCGTGAAGATTTTTGTGCTGCAACCGGTCATATTCTGATAATTTTGGGCTTGGACCAGCCATATTTCGTGTACTATGTGCATGCAGTGCTCGTCTGCCGATGAATAATAATATCATGTCTTGTTCTGTTTGGTCCATCATGTCATGCATCGGTCCGGCCGTTGCAGGGTGCGGCTAGCGGACAACCAGGTTATGACATGCGACTGACACAATGAATGTGCCTTCCTGCTGTCAGCTACAACAACCATGGGGCGTCCTCGCCTTCTTCCGCTCCGGAGAAGAGGAGGAGGAAGTGGATGCGCGACTGTTAGAGTTTAGTTGGTCATTCCTTGTGTACATTACATGGTAGGGAGTATCCGTTTCCGAGTCGATTCTGTCTACGGAGTTGTGCTTGTGTGCATGGGGTATATATAAAGGACTGGGCCTAGCGCCATGTAACAGAGTAACTATTAGAGTCAAGCAATGCGATTCTGCGCCGCTGCAATTTTTCTTCTTGGTTCATCCGGTTTATTTCTTGATGCCCAAATGCAACTAGAATAGAACGGTCCAAGTCCAAGAGCCAATTTGGCTTTTGGCGCAGCGATTCCAAGAATCCAAGATGGTTTAATTCCTTGTTTGATTCATTCGGCAAGTGTTTGCCTTTGCTGTCCAAATGGCGGGATGCATGGCGTGAGAGATCGATGAACCGTCGTCGTCTTGTTCCTCCAAAAGATTTTTCTGCTGCATTTTGTTTTCTCTGGATTGTTTGAGCCTGAAAAAAAAAACAGATCTTGATGCCCAAATCTGATGGCGATTTGCTCATTGCAACGTGCCACAGGCAGTGGCGGAGTTGGGCCTCGGAGTTCCGAGGCCCAGTCTCAAATTCCCATTTGATGGCCCAATATAAAACAAAAAAAATTCATGTGAAGGAAATTAAGATATGGGCTACAGTTGGGCCAGCCCGAGGCCTGTTTAAAGGCTGGTTACGCCCCTGGCCACAGGTGATCGACAGGTACCTCGGCTAGGCGCAAGCAGCTCTCGAGCGGTAGCGTAGGACAACGACGGTGGGGACGATGCGGTGGCAGCGCTTGCTCTGGTGGGCGCAGTGCTGGAGATGTCGTCGTGCATGGAGGCGGCATTGGAGGTCTGGGCACGTGCTCTCGAGAGACATCACACCGCATGGTGGCCGTGCGGTTTTGTTTCTGCCGGACGGTGGCTATGGGTACGTGTTGGCTCGAAAGCTAGTCTGAGGGGTGCTCGTGCGGTCAAAACTCTAATTCTGCAAATACGACATGACGAGAGTTATTTTCATCATTTTCACTAAAGCGTCCGGAAACAGTGTCATTTCGGCCAAAAATTCCACTACTTAAACACTCTTGTATGATAGCATACAGCTGTGTATGCATGATTATTATTTGATCTGGCAGATACTCCTGTAGCATTACTTGAATATGGAGTTTTTGGCTTATTTTGTCCATTTTTTGCAACGAAATAGCAAATATAGCTCCTTCCTCAACGAAATAGAAAAAATAGCATCACGGATGGATAGGCAAGCGACATGTGTCGTCTGCAGTGTTCTTGGAGCACTTGAGCTCACCTGAAAGTGCTCTGGGAGAACTTCATATCCCAGAGCACTACAGGCGCTGCGGCGACAAGATAGCGTGTGTGGTTGCTTTCATGGTGGTTTTGCACGGTAGGGGTGCTATTTTTATCATTTTATTCGTAGAGGTTAGTTTTGCTATTTCGCTTAAAAAGAGACTAATGGTGTGTTTGATTGGTTGGATGAGAATGAATAACATTTGATGGTCTTGTACCATGTTGTTCCATTGTTTCGAGTGAATGAAATGGTCCGGTATTTGAAGATAATATTTCTTAAATTTGTATCCTATCATTCAAGATGGAATGATTTAGTTCAAACAACCAAACACATAAATAATAATTTTCTTGAAACATCTCATATGTGTATCATTTGGTAGAAGCAACTAAATATACCCTAAATAAGCTAAAAACTCCTCGAATGTACACTTGTGCATCAGTCCAACAAAAGGTATGGGTTGGTAAAACACGGCCATGCGTGTGCCCATTGGAGAATGGAGGCACCTCTTGGTTTAGTAGGGGCACACGACAACAACGTAACTTCCAATACCGAGATGGCCAAAAGGGGATGCGTTGTCTACTGTTAAAGAAGGAAAAAGGTCACACAAACACACGGAAAAAGGCCAAAGAGTTAGTGATAACACGGGTGGGCAGCTAGCTGCTACTTGTTGCACGCCAATGAACTAGGCGAGGCAGAGTCGCAGTGACATGGGCATCGCTAATTATATATACGGAAACGAAATAGCTGATCACCAGCTGCCTGAAATTTATTAAAAATTCAACTGATTCCCTCGTCGTTGGATTTTGTTATGCAATTCATGCGGTTCAACCTCTCCGACAACAGTGGACGGTGGTGGCAGTGGCCAACAGATTAGAGTGCAAGTTCACCTGTTTAGGTTTTGCATTCACCGGTCTCCCTTGGGCTTAGAGAGAGGCATGTGTTGATGTGACGAGGTTGGGGTGGGGTAGGGAGGGTAAGGATAGGGTTAGGGTTGAGTTTGTTGGATTTAATTGGGCTTTGGCCCATTGATTAATCAATAATTCATATAAAAAATTCCACAGGATTACTCATGTATGGTGATATTGGGATACTTTTGTGGATATCATGGGGATATGCTCCAGATCTTAGGATGATGTGACAATTGGCAATGGCGTTAACGGTTTGTCGTTTCACGAGTTTTCGACAAAGTTTCAGAACTGTTCAGGCATTCTGGACAAGGGCGGTCCGACCGGCCATAGCACGGCGGTCCGACCGGTCCCAAATCGGTCGGACCGGCCATGTGCGCCGGTCGGACCGGCCGTGACCAAAAGTGGTCAGAACAGGCTGGGCCAAAAATAGAGGGTGTAGGCAAGTAAGGGGATCCCAATGCACTTGGTCTCATAATTTTTGGAGTCTCCAGTCAAAAGTTCTATTGGTTTAAAGTTTTCAGTAGGTTTCGGATTTTGAGGGGCCAAAATTTGGCTAAGTCCCATTGGCCGGTCTGACCGGCTTGTAGTGGCGGTCGGCCGGGCGGTGGGCCGGTCGACCGCCACGATGGGCGGATCGACCGGTTGTCACTTGAACGTCGGCCTTCGTGGCGGCGTTGTTCGTTAGGTAGGTCAAAGTCATGAGTTTGATGCATATGTGTTGCATGATGCATGTTTTGACTAACGTGGGTCAAGTTGTGAAGAACTTGTTCCGGATTCGATTTGCTTGTCTATTGTTGTGCAAAGTTGCTTGGTGGTCAACGACGGTCCACGGCGAGGATGATCGGACGAGGCTTGGAGAGCCGAGGTCCGTAACGATCGACGATGCGGGTGAAGTCAATGAAATCAAGTATGGTGCGAATGGACAAGGATGACCGAGCAGACGATTCGGTGCGATCGGTTTGATCAAGCGGCACGGAGTCGGTGCAAGTGCCATGGTGGTTTCGGTGGGAGCCGGATGGGAGAGACTTGCCGACATGGAGAGAGCCGTTGATCAACCTACACGTGGCGGAGCATGCGAAGTGCTTCGCGAAGATGGACTCGGTCTTCGGAGAAGGACCGAGAAGGGGTATTTTGGTAATCTTACCAGATACCACCCAGGTGACCTTTTGCCTACCCACGGTGCAAGACGACGCAAGAGAAGCGGTTTAGGTCAAGAGGTGTTGTAGACGGCGCTTTAAAATGCGTGCGTGTGTGACCCGTTTGTGTTGGGCCTTAACGGGAGCCCATTTAAGTTAGAACTTCTAGAAGGTCTAAGTCTCCACTATAAATAGAGGAGGGAGGTGGATGCACCCCTTCAACCCTTTTCATTGTTGAAACCCTAGTTTGGCTTAGGGAGAGGATTAGTGGAGGTTAGGGTTCTAGAGAGTTGTGATTTGATTTTATGCTCTTGGATTGAGCTTTGTCCTCCATTGATGGAGTGGCTGTAAACCCAAACCCTATCAAATCAATCCAAAGAAACCTTTGATCAAAGATGTGTCTCTTTGCCTCTCTTCTCTCTATTTGGTGATTTTGAGTCTTTCTTTGATTCGCATATTTTTGATTGATTTCTTTACATGATCTAGCTTGCAGTGACATGTGGGAACACATCTAAGATCATCTTGATCATCAATCACCCACGAGCAAGTTTTTGGATCTAGTTTTCGTTTTGACTCGGTTTTGAACCATCCATCTCTCAAACTGAAAAAGGTCATAACTTTTCCATGGATCTCCATGATCTTCGATTGGAATAGGTTCCTGACATCCTAGAGAAGGTGTGTTCCAAGTTTCATGAAGTTTGGAGTTGTAGATCAAAAGTTAGACCTATTTGCAACTTTGTTTTTCGGGCTGATTTCACTGTTCATCAGGCTGGAGGTCAGACCGCCCCTACACAGAGGTCGGACCGCCCATGGACCGGTCATACCGCCATTGAGTAGAGGTCAGACCGCCCTACACTTAGGAAATTAAGTTTCGGTTGATTTTGGTTGTTTTGCTTGGGTTTTGATTGATTCAATCCTAGTCTTCCATTTATCTTGGTATATCGATCTTCATAGCTTCTATAGCTATTGGAGTGAAATTTGTGTTGAATCTAATCTTGGTTGAAAAAGTGAGCGTGCTCCTATTCACCCCCTCTAGTCGCCTTTTCGGTCCAACAACTTTAGTCTCATATTGCTAGCCAATGTGGAGAGACACCACTTTATAAGGTGGTACATGTCTAGCCTTGGTAAAGCAAAACAAAGAAGGAGAAAGGGGGACTACATGTGCGCTCGCCTCGCCGAGCCGAGCCGGGCCGGGTTTCACGGGCATGCGACGTGCGCGTGAATGGTGCAGTCGTTCCGAGTTCAACCATGGGTCCAGACACAGCTTTCTTTTGAAATTTTATTTTGTTATGCAATCTGGTCATGATGGAAAGAAACGTGCTGATTACGCGGTTTTAACTACGAATTAATTACGATTAATGAGCGCGGTTTCTGGTTGTCGTTTCCTAATCTGCGGTTGTTTTCCTTATGCTGTCTTTTTAACTTATGCTATCTTTTTAACTGAGGATCTATGTCTGACTCCTCTCTTCATATTGCAAACACATCTGTGCGAGAGAACAGTTCTTGAGAGCACTATATTGCTGAGTGCTACTCCGTACCTGCGCCTCACGCGCACCGGTGTTGGGGAGACCAGGTCTTCGGAACCATCTCGTCTGTGCTGTCCTGTACGGGAGAGGGCAAACCAGGTTTTTGGGAAGTGACTCCGCGACTGTTCGCCCTTCCCTGCATCGCCTACATCGGTGTCTTCATCATCGGCGACTTCTTCTTCATCATCTCAGCGACACTCTTCGCCTCGCATCGGTAACATCTAGTACTCTGCACTTACGTTCCATAGTTCATATTACTTATTGTCATAATCCATCTATACGTTCGATTTTTCATATTTCTTATCGTCACAGTTCATCCTATGAACATGTCCAGTTCTAATGATATTTTTGTAGTCATGATTTTTTATGGAATTATGTAATCACTAAAGTGCTAAATATTCTAACAATCTAAAAACCTGATGATGAATTTGATAGGCACTCTGTGATGAAATGGCTGGTTTTGACGAGGCAATGAAACCAGAGAAGTTCAGTGGAGTGAACTTCAAAAGATGGCAGACAATAGTCATTTTGTGGCTCACGGCTCTGAACGTGTTTTGGGTTGCCTCCGGGAGACCTGAGGGAGAACTCACTGCCGACCAGGAAAAATAGTTTAAAGTAGCCACCACAATTTTTGTGGGATACGTTCTTAGCGTTCTTTCTGATCGTCTGTGCGATGCGCATATGCACATGAAAGACGCAAATGAGTTGTGGGAGGCTCTCGAACATAAGTTCGCTGTCTCGGATGCTGGCAGTGAGTTGTATACCATTGAGTAATATCATGACTACAAGATGGTTGAGAACCATTCTGTAGTTGAGCAGGCTCATGAAATGCAATTTATTACGAGGGAACTCGACCACCTCAAATGCACACTACCCGATAAGTTTGTGGCTGGTGGCATCATTGCCAAACTAACCTATACATGGAAGAATTTTGCCACATCTCTGAAACACAGGAGATAAAATATTTCCGTTGAGGATCTGATTGCATCCCTTGATATTGAAGAAAAAGCTCGGGTGAAGGATGTGCATCCTAAGGTGGTCGAAGGACATTCTAGCGCCAATGTTGTACAACACCATGGGAACAAAAAGTTCAAGGGAAAGGTCAAGGTCGTACAGACCACCAACTTTAAGAAGAATAAGAAGCCAAATAAGGAAAAAAGATGTCTGCTATGTTTGCGGTAAGGACGGTCACTGGGCCAACAAATGTCCTGATCATAAATGCAGAAAGAATGAGCATAACCAGACCAAGTATGTGAATGTGACTACTGGCGATACCGGAGCCAGGACATCTGGGTATGGTAATTTACCTAATGTTCTTTCGGTCTGTCATTCCACCGACTGGTGGATTGACACAGGGGTAAATATTCATGTATGTGCTGATGTGTCCTTGTTTTCTTCTTATCAGGTCGCTCAGGCTTCCTCTGTGTTGATGGAAAACGGTTCACACGCCTCTGTTCTTGGTGTTGGCACGGTGGATCTGAAGTTTACTTCGGAAAAGATCGTGCTGCTGAAGAATGTGCAGCATGTCCCCTCAATAAATAAGAATATCGTCAGTGGCTCCCTTCTATGAAGAGATGGGTATAAGTTTGTTTTTGAGTCAAATAAATTAGTCATTTCTAAATTTGGACTCTTTATTGAAAAAGCCTATGATTGCGGTGGCTTGTTCCACTTTTCCCTTTCAGATTTCTGTAATAAGTTTGCGAACCAAATTTGTTATCCAAATAATGGGGATGAGGCCAACGTTTGGCACTCACGTTTGTGTCACATAAATTTTGGTTGTATGTCTTGGCTATCCAATCTATATTTAATTCTGAAACTCTATAGTCAAAGGTTCTAAATGTCAAACTTGTGTGTAAGCAAAGCAACCCAACAAACCTCATAAAGTTGTGGAGGAAAGAAATTTGTTACCTTTAGAACTCATACATTCAGATCTCTGTGAAATGAATGGTGTGTTGACAAAAGGAGGGAAAAGATATTTCATGACTCTAATTGATGATATTTCTAGATATTGTTATGTGTATCTGTTGAAAACAGAAGATGAGGCTCTATACTATTTTAAAACTTATAATGCTGAAGTTGAGAATCAACTAGAAAGTAAAATTAAAGGACTTCGATCGAATCGTGGTGGAGAGTATTTCTCAAATGAGTTCTCCAAATTCTGTGTGGAGCACGAAATTATACATGAGAGGACAACTCCCTATTTGCCTCAATCCAATGGGATTGTTGATAGAAAGAACCACACATTAAGTGACTTGGTTAATGCCATGTTAGACACTGCATGTTTATCTAGGCATGGTGGAGACAGGCTGTACTGACCTCGACTTATGTCCTAAACAGAGTTCCCGCTAAGAATAGTGAGATTACCCTACTTGCGCATTTGGGAGTGAATGGCAAAAGTCAACGTGTCGATAACCAAAAAGCGCAAACTTGGATCAAAAAATATGGATTGTGTCTTTATAGGATATGCTCATTGCCGTACTGCCTATATGTGTCTAATAGTTAATTTTGAGGTATCTGACATGCATGTCAATACAATAATGGAGTCTCGAGATGCTACATTTTTTAGAATATATTCCCCATGAAGGATACACACAACTCTACTAGTCAAGCAAATGATTTAACTTCTGCACCCATAATTCCCATTGAGCATTCCGAACACACACATGAACAAATCCTAGAGAAGGATGACAATATTGTTCCTAAAAGGAGCAAAAGACAAAGGATTGAAAAATCCTTTGGAGATGATTTCACTGTGTACCTTGTGGATGATGTTCCCAAATTCATTTCAGAGGCATATGCATCTTCTGATGCAGAGTATTGGAAGGATAAGGTCCGTAGCGAAATGGATTCTATTCTCGCTAATGAGAATTGGGAAAACACTAATCGTCCATATAGTTGCAAGCCAGTTGGATGTAAGTGGGTGTTCAAGAAAAAGCTTAAACCTGATGGTACTAGTGAAAAGTACAAGCCAAGACTTGTGGCAAAGGGCTATACACAAAAAGAAGGATAAGATTTCTTTGATACTTACTCACATGTTGCTAGATTGACCACTATACGGGTACTACTATCATTAGCTGCCTCACATGGTCTTATTGTCCATCAAATGGATGTTAAGACAGCTTTTCTCAATGGAGAGTTAGATGAGGAAATCTACATTGAACAACTTGATGGTTTTGTGGTAACCGGTCAACAGGGCAAGGTTTGTAAGTTACAAAAATATCTATATGGTCTCACGCAAGCACCTAAGCAATGGTATGGGAAGTTCGATAGAACTTTAACATCTGCGGGCTTTGTAGTAAACGAAGCCGATAGATGTGTTTACTACTGTTGTGGTGGGGGTGAAGGAGTTATACTGTGTTTGTATGCTGATGACATACTTATCTTTGAAACAAGTCTTAACGTAATTATCGAGGTTATGTCTTTTTTGTCCCTAAGTTTTGACATGAAAGATCTGAGAGAAGCTGATGTAATTCTAAACATCAAACTGATCAAGGGTGAGGATGGGATTACACTTCTGCAATCTCATTATGTGGAAAAGATCTTGAACCGTTTTGGCTATACGGATCTCAAGCCTTCTCCAACACCTTATGATTCTAGTCTAATACTTCGAAAGAATAAAAGAATAGGAAAGGATCAGTTGAGATATTCCCAGATTATTGGCTCACTCATGTACTTAGCTAGTGTTACCCGGCCTAACATCTCATTTGTTGTAAGCAAATTAAGTCGGTTTACCTCTAATCCAGGAGATGGTCATTTGTGTGCTCTCGAGCGAGTTATGCGCTACTTGAAAGGTACGATGAGTGATGTAATTCATTATACCGGGTACCCTGGCGTACTCGAAGAGTACCGACGAGGATCTAGAAATTCTCATTTAATTATTTATCTGTAATCCTTATTATGGATAATGACGCCATTATATGGTTCTTGAGTATACTCCTTCATGTTCATAAGGGAGAAGCTGGAGTTGTTAGATAAGGGAGAAGCTGGAGTCGTAAGATCTTCTACGACTACCTCATGATCATAAGTTCTTCTATGGTCACCTCAAGGTCATAAGTCCTTCTACGACCAGGTCAGCTACGACCACCCTATAGTCGCAAGTTCTTCTACGACTAGCACATGATCATAAGTTCTTCTACGATCACCTCATGACCGTAAGTCATTTTACGACCAGGTCAGTTACGACCACACTATAATCGATCGAGCTTACTAACAAGTATGCCCAATTGATTAGAGCATCTAAACAGACAGTATATGCTATTATTCTCCGGAAAAACTGCACGATTAATCCCTTTGTCCTGGTGATAACTGTCTGGTGACGTGGAAACGTTACTTCTCCCACAATAATCTCCAATAACTGCGCCATCATCTGAAGCATTGATACACCCTTTGGGCTGGAGAAATTGTGGCCCACTTCGAGCACGCTATAAAAGGAGGAATCACTCGACGGCGGAGAAAGAGAAAGAAAGACAATCAGGAGCACAAGACATTGCATTCCGGTCTTTCTTTTGATATGTAACCAGTATACTCAATATAACCACACAGGAGTATGGTTGTTATTCTCTCTAGAGAAGACCTGAACCTGTATAAAAATCCCAGTGTATTCTCTCTGCGTGATTTGAGTCTTGGAGACCCCCCCCCCCCAATTAAACAATCATTCGTAAGTTCATTTCTAAAACACCGACACATATGTTGATTCCTATTGGATATCTGATGCTGATGAGATTAAGACTACGAATATATATGTTTTCACTCTAGACGGTGCTGCTGTTTCATGGAGGTCTTAAAAACATACCATTTTGACAAGGTCAAGCATGGAAGCAGAACTCACGGCCTTGGATACAGCCACTGTCGAAGCAGAATGGGTGCGTGAACTACTGATGGACTTGTCGGTGGTTGAAAAACCGATTTCGCCCATCCTGATGTACTGTGATAATCAAGCCGTTCTCATTAAAGTGAACAGTGCAAATGATAACATGAAGTCCTCCAGGCATGTAAAAAGATGATTGAAATCTGTCAGAAAATTAAGAAATTCTGAAATAATAGTTGTGGATTATATGCCAATAGCTAAGAATCTGGCAGATCCCTTTACGAAGAGTTTATCACAGAATGTGATAGATAATGCATTGAAGGAGATGGAAATGAGACCTATGTGAGTAATAGCACAGTGGCAACCAAACCTATGAGATCAGAGATCCCGTAAAGTAGAACTTGGGGAAAACAAACAGTTTGATTAACTAAATGAGAGTACATTCTATAACCCACTCCATTGAAAATGTTGTACTCTCAAATATGTATGGTAGGATGACTTTGTCTTAATATGTTATGTAGCTTTAAATAGCAAAGATTCTATCCTACAGAGCATTGTTGAAATAACACACCTATGTGAGCCCGACTGCTAGTCACAGTCTGTGAGAAATGGGTACTCTCTAAGAAACTCTTGAAGAGACACCAGAGTATGACTTATATACTCCACCCGAGGGGTAGCCTATTGGCAGGATAGTATCAGTCAATACTTTAGGTGAAACTCATTGACGTAAAACTGTCAATTCAAGGCTTAGTCCACTGTGTAGTTGTGAATGGATGTAGCTTAAAGTTCTAGGTAGGTGTTTAACCCTAATAGGTCTCCACTAAAACACTGGTACATTAACAGTGCTTTGGAACATCATGCAAACTTTGTGAGCCTCTGGGATCTGGTGGGGGTTGTTGGATTTAATTGGGCTTTGGCCCATTGACTAATCAATAATTCCTAGGAAAATCCCAAAGGCCCACTTATGTATGGTGACATGTGAGATACTTTAGTCTCATATTGCTAGCCAATGTGGAGAGACACCACCTTATAAGGTAGAGCATATCTAGCCTTGCTAAAGCAAGAGAAAGGACTACACGAGCGCGTGCACCCGTTCGCCTCGCCTCACCTCGCTAGACCGGGCCGGCCTGGGCTTCGCGGGCATGCGGCGTGCGCGCGAATGGTGCAGTTGTTCTGGGTTCAACCGTGGGTCCAGACATATCTTTCTTTTGAAATTTTATTTTGCCATGCAATATGGTCATGATGAAAAGAAATGCGCTGATTATGCGGCTTTAACTGCAAATTAATTGTGATTAATGAACGCAGTTTCTGGTTGTCGCTTCCAAATCTGCAGGCATTTTCCTTCTACTGTCTTTTTAACTGGGGATCTCTGCCTCACTCTTCTCTCTACATTGCAAACACATTTGTGTGGGAGAACTGTTCTTGAGAGCATTGTGCTGCTGAGTGCTACTCCGTCCATGCGCCTGGCGTGCACGGTGGTGGCGAGAGTAGGTCTACGAAACCATCTCGTCCTTGTGATCTTTTACGGGAGAGAGCGAATCAGGTTTTTGGGAAGCGACTCTGTGACTGTACACCGTTCCCTGCATAGTCTACATTGGCGTCTTCATCATCGTTGACGTCTTCTCCTTCATCTGAGCGACACTCTTCGCTTCGTATCGGTAACATCTAGTACTATGCACTTTTGTTTTGTAGTTCATATTGCTTATCGTCATAATCCATCTATACATTCTGTTTTTTATATTGCTATCGTCATGGTTCGTCCTATGGACATGTTTAGTTTTAATGGTATTTCTGTAGTCATGATTTATTTGTGGAATTATGTAATCACGAAAGTGCTAAATATTCTTACAGAGTTTGTATAGGGATTGAGGTGATTGAGGATGGTGTTTAGATCCAGATCCAATGGCTGAGAGACATCCGATGATGAATAGATATACCCATATGGAAATGGAGCATCTTGGCATGGAGACGCTTTGCTTAGCATGCAATTTTGACACACCAAGCTCACAAAGGCCAAAGCGTTGTGTTTCGCCGTTTAGGTGCTGCCGGTGCCACTGCGAGCGAGCATTGGTCGACGAGATGCTGGTGCCGATTCGTCGTCCATTTCTTCCATGTTAGCCAGATAGATAGGCAGGCAGGCAAACCGAGCTGTATGTATTTCTCGTTGATATTATTGAGTTGCACGCACCAACTAATTCACACCGAAGCTTAACCTGACTAGGAAAGACGGCAATTCACTTATACTTCAACAGATAAGTCACATTGGATGAGCACTATTATCACGACCGCTACTTTACCAACAAAAAAAGATGAACGAAAGAGAGAAAGATCAATGGGCTCTAATAACGAATGAGCTAAAGCCTTTCCCTCCATTGGATTCAGTTGCGTATATCTGTGACAACATTGCTGGGCAGTGCAGAACTAGGAACTAGCATTCCCCAAGCTGAACTATTCACAAATAAGAAAGCACCTTGCTACATTTGGTACCTTTCACTGTGGTCATTTTAACCCGTTCAGTTTCCACTTCCACTTATTTTTCCACCATAGGATCCTAACGAGTCGAGACAGCTGCTTAGATCAGTCTGGCTTTGCCTAGAACTAGAAATCTCACCGCCTATCTGCTTGCATAGCTGTAACAGTCCATTTTTGGATTATAAATAGTATTTGCTTGTCAGCTGGTTTCAAAATTTTATTTCAACGTATGTTGTATTTTTTAAAAAAAAATCTCTAGCTTTTACCATCATTTCAAAACCCCTCTCTCTTCTGGCCCAGCCCATCTTCTCTCCCTCTTGGGCCGATCGATCTTCCCCTCTTGGCCTTCTTCCCCGACTCACCTCCCTCCCCTTTTCGGCCTAGCCTAACTCCTCCCCTACCCCTTCTTCTCCCAACTCAGCCCCCGAGCCGTCCACACCGCCTCTAACTCTCTGCTGCCTCCCTGCTCCCTTTGACTTCCGTGTGTGCCCCGCTCTAACTCTGTTGCGCCCTCACCGCGCCTACCCGCGTCGCCTCCGCCACCTGCTCCGGCTCGCTAAAGTAATGTGCCCCGTCAGGCCCTCGCCTTGTCCCCTCCACCACCCGCTCCCCAGCCCGTGGACTCCGGCACCACCCCTCATCACCCAACGCCTGCGACACCCACCTGATCCTATCGCTTCCGTCACCTGCTTAGCCCCCGAAGTCGCCGCCTCCATCGCACTGTCCCGCCGCCGCGTCAGCGCCATGGCCGCGCGCCTACGCCTTCTGGCCCTCTGCCTCCACCTGGTCCCTTCCACCTCCGTCGACCAGTCCCATCGTAGCGCCAACTCGGGTCGACCCCGCCACCTGCTTCGTCCGCCCAAGTCGTCGCTCCCATCACCTCCTTGTTGCACGCGCCTGCCCTGTCCTCTCCGATCAGAGCACCCATGCCATGACCGCCTCGGGGCCGTGTGCCACCTGAGCTCCTCGACCCTCCCATGCCTTCTCGACGGCTATAAAAAGGAGCACTGAGCCTTCCCTTGCCACCTCTCGTCTCCCCTTCGCTTCTGGTAAGTGCCCCTAGAGAAGAGCCCAAGCAGCCCTCTTTCTTCACCGAGCTCCCCCACTCTCGCTTGTGTTGATGTTGTTTATCGAAGCCCCGAGCTCCGAGTTTGAGCCACCGCGCGCCTCCTTCCGGTTCTCACCGCACCAATGCCGTTCCTCTTCTACCCGCGTCAATTCGTGCCCAGAGCTCTTTGAAGCAGTCCTCTCACTCCATTTTCAGTGTTGTGTCACAGGAGCTGCTGTCTTTCCTCTTCTCCTTCAGTCCCAGCCGACCCCTTCACTGTCGTCTTCTTTTATCTCCGACCGCAAGCTTCCCCACCGTCGTTCGACCTCCTCTGACCTCTCTATTGGTCTTGGTAAGCCCCCTTTCTCTGTGCCCGGTTCTCCCCCCTTGTCTTTCCGATCACGCTAAGCGGTCAAAACTCTTTTTTGACTATGTCTACGACTACGTCCACGACCAGGTAGCCACGTTGTCAAAACTCCTTTAGACCACACTGCGTTATCAAACCCCTTCTAACCATGCCACATTGTCGAAACTCCTTCATACTACACTGCGTTGTCAAACTCCTTCTGGCCACGCCGCATTGTCGAACCCCTTCAGACCATACTGCGTTGTCGAACTCCTTCCGACCATATGTAGTCTACCCTTTACGACCACATGTAGTCGAAACCCCATCCGACCACATGTAGTCGAAATCCTTTCCAACCACATGTAGTCAAAACCCCTTCCGACAATGTCGTGTAGTCGATACTCCTTCCGACATCATCTTGTAGTCGAATCTCCTTTTCGACTACGTCTTGTAGTTGAAACTCCTTCCAACTACGTCCTGTAGCCGAACCTACCTCCGACCACATCAACTCGAAGCCAGCAGTACTCGAAATAAATAATACTCGACACGAATAGTACCTGAAGCCAATGGTACTCAAAACTATCACAACTCAAAACAAGTAGTACTCAAAGCCAACAGTACTCGAAACGAACAATGCTCGGAACTGGCAAAACCCAAAGTCAGAACTTCAGAAGCCCCGTTCTCCTCCGTTATAACTCTTATTCTAGTGATTTTTGTTTCTAAATTTGTATAAATTCAAGACCTTGCTAAGGGCACTGGTCTTATTTAATTTGGAGTTCATTTTATATTTCTTGTGTATTTATTTGTTCTCTTTGCTTGCGGATTCTTTTTCCGGTATGTTCGTCCGAATAGAGCTCGAAGAAGTAGGAGATCTCTAGTTCGATCAAGCACAAGACTTTCAAGACTCTCTCCCCTTCACTCTAGACGAGTCAATGCTTTGATCATTTTGAACCGACATATTACGCAAATTATATTCCTTTAAACTACCAAAATTGCATGCAGTAATTATTAAAGCAAATGTACGTTAAACCTTAAGGTAGTTAAATACCCATTTGATGATTAACTAATTATTACACCATCCTTTGGTAATTGAATCTATTATTTCATGGCACCCTAGTAACTATATGGTAATTACTAGTTGTAGGTTGTACTTAAGCGATATGCTAGTCTAAGCGATATGCTAGTCTTGCTTAAGTACTGAATCATTAAATTCCCTAATCATCATCTCTTGAAAATCATGAAATTGATTTTGGGTAGTCATTGTGGGCAAATGACTGAGATGGTTGAGTTAATGTATGTTGCTCTTCAAAAACCCTAATAACTGATATTACCCCTTCTGGGCGGCTGGTATGGTGGATGGTATGATGGTGGGTGCTAATGTAGCCCATGGAATATTGGATTGGTGGAATGTGGTATGTACCGCCCAGATAACCCTAAGAATTTAATTCTATGATGACCTCCTAATGTAAAACAGTACAACCACAAGTCTATAATGGTGTCGACCTGGCTAAATAATTTGTATTCGTCAGTACGAGTTGCACTAGGTAGATGACTCGCGACACCGTAAGCCTTCGCGGCGATGGGCCGGGGTGCACAACGAAAGTCGTTAAGATAGGCGCAAGAGGGGTTCTGGGTAAAGGTTGACGCAGGTGTGGGAGCGTAATCCTTCTCAGGTGAAACCTTAGCGGGTGTAACAAATATTGAGTAAGGTGTTGTAAAGGCATTGTGGTAATCTCCCTTTATTCACATGTCTACGGAAATGTGTGTGCATATCAATATGATTATCTCTTGTAGGTAAAGATGTACAATCTCTACAAAGTATAAACTGTTTGAATAGTTGTGCCCACGGTCAATGGCAGGCATGGGAACTTACAAGAGTTAGTTCTATTTATAAAATTTTGTGGGTAGGATGAATAATGTGTCGAGCTCACCTAGCCCGTGTTTTTAATTTTTTCTGGGTCGTCGTACCAGTAATGTTAATATGTGGAGATGACTCTACTCACCATTTAAGCATAGGTGAAGGTAGCCTTCGCCATTATAAATATTGCACAATATCTCTTTTAAAAATGAGATTTGATCAAAATGTTAAGTCATATGAATTTCTAAATACTGTAGTTGAAAATGTTGTTTTGAGTAAATAAAAGAACCCGGACCATCCTTGTTAAGCCTTGTATGTATTATTACTGCATTCTGTGTGTTGGCTCGCGAGTACGGAAGGTGTTGTGCTCATCCTCGCTCTTTCCTCCAAACCCTCAGAAGTAGGAAGTTATGGAGTTGTGCGTACTACGAGGATCCAGAAGTTGAAGGCCTAGAAGATGATTAAGAGTAGTGTAGTTCTTATAGGCTAGATCTCGTCTCAGTCTGGCTGACTCTGTTGGTGTCTGTGTGCATCCAATATTATCCAAGTGTTTAGTTAATATCGAACACGCGCAGGTTTTCCCAGTCGCTTGTCTATGGAGAGATGTGACCGCTTGTTTGTAGAGAGATGTGCTCTACCCCCTTCTCTTTTGCTTTCACAGTCGGTTCTGCTTTTATGTAATGTAAGCATTTAGTCTGTTCGGCCTTATTGTAAAATTTAATTATGTTTTCTATTATAATGGATGGTATGGTTTTTATTGTGTATGGAATAATTCAGTGATGTATCTGTGAGTGCTATCTAACGATTCAGAGAATAATATAGTATTTTCATATTAAAAAATAGATTTACAGGATCTGGCAACAGCAGTTGGTTGTCTCCCCCGTCCCGCAGCCCGTCTTGTTCGCAACGATTTCAAGATGGGTTTTGTGAGAAACGAGAGAGAGGATTGATCCATGGATGGATCGATTCGGAGGGAACGGTAGTATTGAGGCGAGAATTATATGGGCCTAATCCGATGCACTTGGGTTTTATGTGCATTGCAATTGAAGAATCTTGGGCCGGAGACCCCGACCCCACTAGAGGCCGGAGAAAGTTGAAACGCATCTTGGGTTTGTCGGACAATATGGATGGATCATGGATGGTGTCGCCGGCGAGGCATGACACTCGATCTGCTGCCTTGGTGAAAGAGTCCATCTCAAGCACAATCTTTTTGCATGTAATGTAATGTGTTGAAGACATCGTTTTGTGCCTGATAGTTACAGTTTGCAGGATCAATTATTTTTGTTCCTGGAGGTGTTAAAAACTAATCTTACTAAGTGACTATCATGTTCTTTTAATTTGCCATCGAGCGTCGTGTTCTGCTCTCGGGTGTTTATTGGAAATCTGAATCTTTTCCGAACATGTGGATGTTTGCTTGTCACAGGACAATCGACCGACCGATCGAAAATAAGCTCCTGTAGTTTCTGAAAGATTACTGCTCCTGTAGTGTTCTTTTTGTTGTATTAAACATTTTCACCTTTTCTATAGAACTTTCTATTGTATTGCTTTCGATCTGTGGATAGTGATCCTCTATTACTGTTCCTTGTTAATTTAGTCCGTGATAATGATTGATGAGAAAATGAGATGTCTGATGTTAATTGGTAGCAAACATCGGAAAAACGTACGTAGGTAGCTACTACTGGCTACTGGCCTCTAGTTTCGCCCCAACGCAGTGTGGTTGATACTGAGCGACTGCGACAGACGGCTGGGATGCTGTCACCAGGAGGACGATGTCCTGACTTGGCGCTACATGGACGGCTGATGCTCGCCCGAGAAGGTTGCTCTCCAGAAAAGGTGTGGAGATGGACTGTTGGATTGTTCAGTAGCTGTAAGTGGGCTTCAGTTGGTTCTCTATACGCTTCCTAGGTTTCATTCAAGTCTAAATACTTAATAAGAAATGACCGTATGTACACTTATTAAATAACATACTACAACAACTTAACCTCTTCTAAAGTATTTTAATAGGAGCATACATAGATAGTTAAAATTATAATAACTACACTCTAGATTTCCTTAATAGATAAAATATATTGAAAGGGATAACCTCGAGGCCACGAACAAATATAGCGATACGAAAGGGGTAGTAAATAGTGGTTGCTGTTGATAATGGTTAGTGCTTAATTACAGAGACGAGCATCTTGTCAGTGAGGATGCCCACATCGTCGAATCCATGTGGTGTGACCAGGACAATAAAACCTTACCACGGTTGTAGTTAACTTGTCAGTTTCGGCCGAACATGTTAGGGATGGCCTCAATTAAATTTGGGAATTGATAGTACACATACGTCCGATGTACATCGGATGCGCTCTCTCTATTCACTTCACTTTTGAGTTTTGAGTCCACTTCACGTTCGATCATCATCTAACTCGGCTCTCCTCCACTCGTTTCTTATCCTTGCTCTCTTCGTTTCCCTTCTCCCATTCTGCCGACAGCCAAGTGCTTTCTTGGAGCTTCTTCTTCTTCCCCTTTCTTTGCTCTTTTGCTCTCCTAGAGCTTCTTCTTTCTTCTCGTTTCTTTGCTCTTTCTTCATTTCTTTGATCTCTCGTCTGGCTTTGCTTTGGCAAAAAATCTTCCCACGCCGCCTCCTCTTGGCTCGGCCTAGCCTCCCTGCCCATGCCCCTACGCCTCGCCACCCCACCACGCCTCTCCATGGAGCCACCGCCTCTGATCGTGCCCTTTCGCCGGCTTGGATTGCGCCCATGGCAGCTCTTTTCTTCCTCTTCTTCACTGATATTCTTATGTTGCGAATGTTCTGATGTTACGGCCTATTGAAAATAATATTGCATAATGTTCTTTGAAATGTTGCATCTGTAGAAAAAAAAAATTGCATCTGTAGAAAAAAAAATTGATATAGAAAAAAATATTGCATACTGTTCACGGTGATGTTGCAATTTTTTCCAACACATTTTTCTTCAGATGCTTTGTTTTGATTTGTGATGTTGCAATCGTTGTCCGGGGATGTTACAACCGTTGTCCCGAAATGTTGTTGCATGCAGTGGCGTACGAAGCTAGCGCTCGGACCATATGTTCGAGCGCTAGTCGCACCCATTAAATTTCAAAAACCCCAATGCTGGCATTTGACAAGTCAAAATGTACATCTCATTGAGCTGGGTGGGAATAGACCTGTTCATGGTGACCCAGCCCAGCCTAGTGCGGGTAGGACTCGGGCCCTGAATTATGGCCCAAAAGGCCGAAAAAGCCCACTGGATACAATAAAAATAATATTAACTATTTTAATTATCAAAATAAATTAAATATTATTATTTATTCTAAAAAAGAATTAAAAATAAAATATTTTTATTGGGAAAAATATTTTTTAGACATGCTCATTCGAGGCCAGACTTTCTAGGTCCGAATCGGCATTTGAACAGGTCTAGGTGGGAATAGCTAGGGATAAGTGTATTACATTAGGAATAGGAGGTTTAAACTGTTGAATTATATTATTCGGTTTTTCTCGTCTGTTTAATCTATTGAGTGAACTATTTGCGCATCACACGCAACTTCCATCCAGTCAGTACGGGTGCTTCGTATTTGCACCCCCTATATATATGTTCTTTATAGATCAGATGCCCGCGCATCTTTGCATCCACCATTTTTTTTCAAGGCTTACGCGGGCTCGTCTTCTTTGAGATCAGCAGCATCTTCCTATTCCGTCTACAATTCGTTTCACAGCACTAGTTATTCCCTATCCATCTTTCTCGCGTGGCATTTTTTTACAGCAACGCGACGTTAGAAACTGACCAGCACTGCAGGCATTTGTACTCCACACCCGCGTCCTGCGCAACAGCCACTCTAGTACTCTCAGACGAGCGACCGTGCGCCGCAAATAAACATGATATATCTTAACTACTATAATTCTTATTTTACTCCTCCAATCTCCACACTAAATCGCCGCCTCACTTCTCTTCCTCTCACACCCCACGCCAAACCGCTCTGCCCTACTCTCCCTGTTCGCTACCAACTCCCAGAGCCATCGCGGCCGGCGCCCGGTCTCCTCTTGGTGCCAGTGCCACTCCGCTCCACCCCTACATCCTTCAGGCGCCGTCGACTCCACACAGGGCCGCCCCCCGCCTGTTCCCCCTGCTTCTCCGTCACGATGCACCGCCCGATGTCCATTGTGTGGGGGCATCGTTCCGTCCTCTCCTTCTTTCTTGTCACCTCCCCCAGCACCGACAGCTCACGGAGGTTATCATCTTGTCTTCTTGTGCGGCCCGCCTCCCTTCGTCGTCGGCTTCTCATTTGGGAATCTCCACCCCCATGGGTTGGCCAGTCGACAAGCTCCCCCGTCACCACCAACTGGCCTAATTCCCCCAACTAGAGGTCTATCTCCCACCCCACGCCAAACCGTTCTGCCCTTCTCTCCCCAGTCGCTGCCAACTTCGGTTGGGAGGACGGTTGCCCCCGCGGTTAGGGCACCTTCCTCTGGGCCAACGACAGCGTCTACGTCGGCTACTGGACGCGCGATAGCCCCACCGGCATTGTCTAGCAGAAGGGTGTGTACTACTCGTCTCCGATGGCATCGTCCCCGACGGCGCGTGATCCCCGTGACGTGTTCGCGAGGGACTTGCGGGGCTCATACGCGGTAGCATCGAGTCAGCATCGCTGCAGAAGTCGCTAAATTATTCGGGAAACAGGACGGCCAATAGGCGGGCGAGCTCAGCGTGCGAGCTTAGCAATAGCTCCGGCGGCGACCGGAAGTACGACAAGATTTGCATTTGGGAGTCGGACGGGGACATCACGTGCGACATTGTGGACGGAGCCGCCTTGACGGACGAGGTGGTGGGCGCGCGGAGGAGCATCAGGACGGACAACGGCAGCGGCGAGAGGGGGCTGCCGTCGCGGTCGCTGACGCTGCACATCACCAAGTGGGTGCCGCCGCGTGAGGTGAAACGGCAGGGGGAGACCATCGCCAAGGGGCACAAGAACGACTTGCTTATGCTCAACTTGCAGCTCAGCATCAGGTGCGTGCTTTCGTTTGCCTTCAATGGCGGGTGTGAATTATGAACATTTTGTTGCTCAATTGTGGGATTTGACCATGTTACTACTTTGGCACCACATAACGCGTAACACCAGAGAAATTCACATTGGCTTTGGTACCTTTGCCGATTTACAAGTTTGAATTAGGAGATATTGACATGTGAATCAACAAAGAGTTTGCTTTGGGTGATGCAAGTAATTGTTAAAAAATGATTTTTTTGTGGGTTGGCCAATATGATTTTGATTACAATGTAGATGCTTCACCCTTCTGTGTGAATTTTTCACCAACTCACAGCATTTCATTGATGGCTCAAATTGTTATTGAACTCCTTGCAAACATATTAGCCATTTTTCTTTCATTTTTTTCTCCACGGTTAAATTCATCTCTGCCTTACCAATGATGTGTTGACACAAGCATGCAGCCAGAAAGCAAGGTCCAATTACGCTTGATCTAAAATCGTCGGCTTTCAACCCAAAGAAAAAGGTATGGACAAAGTTCCCTCCATAAGGCTCAAAATATACCCATCATCACAATTCTCGTGACTTCAGATGGAAGGATTACTACCCACATGTGTTTCGGTTGGTCATCACTCCCATGATAAAAGATATATGGTGTACCCTTGCTCTGGTGTCATCATACTGATCGACGTATCTTTTGTTCTGAACTGAATCGCAGGACACTGCGCAAGCTGTTCAAGGTGGATGCTGCTGGCTATATGTTATATCTTTTGCAGAAGTGAGGATCTCCAGGAGCTCTCATCTCTTGGTAAGAGTGGAAGCTTCTTTTACCTAACAAATGATGATCAGTACTTGATAAAAGACAATGAAGAAATCAGAAGTAAAGGTTTGTCCTTTGTGGTTCCATCTGTCTCTAGACTTTTCAAGCTTCATAAATAAGGCCAGAAGTTTTATTTTGAATGCAAGAAACACGTTTACATTACAGATACTTCTGAAGATGCTTCCAACTTACTACAATCATGTCCGCGCATTTGAGAATACTCTAATCACCAAATTGTTTAGTCTACATTGTGTCAAGTTAGCTGGGGCAAATCAGAAGAAGGTTAGAGATAAATTTGACTGTATATTTCTTCTCCATCCTTAGCACTACCTTTGTTATATACATTTTTGCCAATGTCCAAAATGTGCGCCTGACTATTTACTATTGTATTACTACTCAGGTTCGTTTTGTCATAATGCTATTCTGCTCTGATTATTCCATCCATATACGTTTTGATCTAAAAGGCTAATATATTGGCCGTACAACTGACAAGCCACACACTGAGATTGATCAGTATACTACCCTAAAAGACCTCGATCTGAACTTCGTATTTAGATTGAAAAAGCAGTGGTTTCAAGAGTTTCGAAGGTGAAATCATCTTTTTTTATCATATTCTCGCCTCGATAGATGCATCTGCAACTTCATTAGTTAGGTTCCAACTGTGGAAAATGGTCCTTTCATTTCTGTAATAGTGTATATACACGTGTTGTGTCACTGTAGTTGAAATTGATATGGTAGCAGTATGCATAGAAATGCTGGGGCTCAGTGAATGCAAGTGCTAACAAGGTATAATAAACGGGTGTTGATTTTGAGTAAATTCCTCATCCTTTGGGATAGACAATTGCATCAATTTTTGCTATGTTCAATTGTGGACGGTTGAAACCTTGTGAATTCCCTCTTCTATCAATGAAATCCAGTATTGTATTTTATCAAAGAAATGGCTTGTATCAGTGTGGTATTAGTATTTGATTTCATAAAGTGATCTTTGCTTAGATTTGAGCAAAATTAACATTAAAGATCTTTTATGTAAACTGATAAATTACTGGATGTTAACTATTTATGGTACATGTAATGAAAAGAGATTGAGTAGTAAAAGTGGGGATTTTCTCTCTCCTTTCGAAAGGGCTAGAGCGGTAAAGGGTAAAGGAAGGTTGAGAACCAAAGATTGGGAGCAGCCTAGCATGTTTTCAAATTCCAATGGTATACTATTCAGTCATAACATAACTAGGTTAAACATTGACACAATTTAGCATTTGTGGTATTATTTATTTAAGATCCATTGCAACGCACGGGTACCCTACTAGTAAGTTCTAAAGGTAGAAAACAAATGTGCATAAGGTTATTTCTACGTGTAGAGCTGGAAACGAGCCGAGCCCCACGCTAAAGCTCTGATAGAACAGTAACTCAGCTCATTTTGGGAACGAGCCAAAAGCCCCACTCGGCTCGGCAGTGGGAACGAAGTGGCTCACGAGCCCTTGCGAGCTTGATGCACATCACAGATTCCATGGTCATCTGCGCAGCGCATGGCACATCCAGACACCACCACGCCATCGCACCTCCTCCCCATTCGAGGCCAGCACGTAGAAGGCCACTGGCGCTCCTCCCCTCCGCCTCCGCCTCCCTCGACCAAGCACCTACTCTGCCGGCTGTGGAAGAGGAATCACGAGGAGCGAGGGGGGAGGCGGCGGGTGGAGCTGAGCGAGGGGGAGGGGGAGGCGGAGGCGGAGGCCGCATAGGTATTTCGTATGTGATCAACAAGCCATATATATATATATATACCGTATGCTTATAATGTGACCTAATTATCACATATACCAATGTATTTAGTATAAAATATTCCACCGATTCAAAAGGTTAGATATATACAACGTAATAGTAAATATATAAGCCTTTCTCACACGAAAGGAACAATTAGTCAACAACCATGTACTGGTACAGGTACTCTACCATGGCGATTGAGTGGAATGGACCACGACTACGAGTGAAGGAAGGAATCCCTTGGATGTCAGCTTGCTAGGCCAATCAACAGCCATCTTCCTCCTCAATCCTTCGTGGACCATGCCCACTCGGATGCGAGGGATTGGGTCATTCCTAAAGGAGCGACGCTATACACATATAGCGACGTTTTCATGTTCGGTTCCCGAATGACGCATCCGGGGAGCTTCCATCCTAAAAAAAAAAAAGAAACTACAACTATTTTTTTGGGACCACCAAACTCTAGTTATCACAGCATCTGAAGATTAGCATGCTTCTAAAGCAGCTTATATATATATATATAATCATCTGTTTTACTTTCCAGCCACACGGCAGGGGAGGCATACGGGCGTTTGCTTGCCCCAACTCGGCACCATAATTACAAGGCTTCTAATGATTCTTTAATCCTCCCGCAAGCTTTAACAAATCAACCTATGTGCGCTGGACAAACTAAATTATTGCGCTCATGGACTACTAGTATACTATTAATCCATAAAACTACCCGAATCCGACTTCATGCCTGCTAACGACCAACTGGCTGCCATAATACCATATATATATATATATCCCTAAACAAATACTCCATCCGGTTCACAAAATAAGTTATTTTGGACGTCAACATAGTATTCAGAATGCATCTTTGATAACTAACTACTATTGTAATCTATTTGTAAAACCCAATAAAATTACACTATTATAAAAGTATTTTTCGAGATGAATCTAAACCTACGATTTTCATGCATCTAATTTTAATATTTTAAAAGATATTGATAAACCAAAGTTTGATTGCACGCATTTCAAAACGATTTATTTTTGTGAATGCAATGGAGTAACGCTACTATCCTACCAGTATTACACCTGAGATCAATGCTAATCACATTATTAGTGTAGTCATTGTGCATACATGTATTCTTCTTCTATGAAATATAAGATACTCCGAAAACACCCACTTGTGTGCACCTCCATGCTCAGCAAAAGCTTATTTCACGAAAGGAAAAATAAAAACCTCACACTAACCAAAAAAACAAATATGCGTTTAAATAATTCATTTTATGCTATTATAGTTTTAAATTTGAAAATTACGGGGCTATAACTGTACAGCAGATCATACTTATATATTACGCTGAGATGGAGAGATAATATTTTTATTTATTTATACCCAACAAAAGAAGAAGAAAAAACAGCGTAAAAAACCCATGCAATCTTTTAGAAACTGCGGGCCCACTCTTCTCTATTGCTAGCAGGACTCGTTGCCCAGTGTAGTTACTACCCCAGTTATGTTGGTGGCGCAATTGGTGAACATAGCTTTTTCATGGATGCCAGCCGGTTGCACGATAACCCATCGGGTGCTCGGCTCGGCATGTTCTACGGCCTCACATTTGACTGCTGGTTTGGCCGTATTCGCCGTGTCAGATTTACTGCTCATTTGTTTACGTTACATTCGATGGGGGTAATTTACCCGCCGACACAAACCAGTCCACCGGAAAAGAAAAGCGCAGTAAATCCATCCACCCATCCATGCTCTGGACGGGCCAGCGCCCAGGATCCAATCGGGCTCTGGGCTGAACGACCCGGTCCCACGGTGGAGGATGGCCGAAGCCGCGCCGTGGGATCCGGATTCTCAGCATGTGAACGGTATTTAGCATTGTACCAGGTTGAAGCAGTTCTTTATTGTAACAATTTTACTGTGTCTTTAGCGCCGTAGATATTGCTCTGGATCGTTCATTTTGATCGTGCACATTAGCACGCGGTAACCGTGCTCAGTTTTGACCAGGAAAAAACGACCGGTTTTCTGGCTGCTCGCGCCTGCCCAACACGCTGCCAAAATTAACTCCGTCCTGGTCCAGCCGGAGTCGGACCCGCGCGCCCGAGACTGTTCGCGGTTGCGAGCGCGGCGAGGGCCACCTGCAAGTCAGGTCGGTCGGGCGCTCGCTCGCTCACGTGGCCTGTAGATAGCAAAAGTAATATTCACTAACATAAAATTATAAAAATAACACCACGACATATTTTTTTATTTGTAACAATAAAAGTAGCACTTGTTAGCATAAAATTGAAAAAATAACACCGTAACAGGTTAGACATATCATGTACTGCGCTCACAGCTCGTGGAACCCTCCTACCACGCTCCTGTTCCACAGAAGCACGGTAGGTTGGCAACTGCGGACTAAAAATGTGGTAGGTGGTTTTAGTGGATTAGAAGCACAGTAGGTTTTAGAATGAGACCAAAATGAGAGGGGAAAACGTTGTTTCCAAACGAGGCCGCAGGTAGAGCTGGGACTTGGGTCGCTTTTTGGGCGGCCACCAAGGCGCGGTCTAAGACGGCAGCGGTCTAAGACGCGATGCGGACGACGACACGTGGTGGGCGGTAAACGCAAGACGCAAGACGAACAATGGCCGGTGGGCTCGAGAATGCGCGTTAGGCGGCGCAAGACAAAGACGATTAGTTGGGCTGTGCTTGGTAAGACGCACGCGAAATAGGCCCAACCTTCCGTTCTAGCCCAATCCTTCCTCACCTAGTCCAATCACTCCCACACGTGGCTAGCCCTCCGTTCTAGCCCAATCCTCCTTAGCCTAGTCCAATCACTCCCACACCGCCTGCCCAACCAATCATCCCTTCTACCACCCGACCGAACCACGGTGTCTTTGTCTTCCTGGACACGGCGGCGGCGGTTATCGTCTTCTCAGCGTCTATAGTTACTTAGGGCGGGGTGCAGACAGACGATCGCGACGATCCGGGCGGTGGCTTTGGGCGTGCTTGGACTGACTAGAAGCGTCTGGTGGGCGCAGACGACGCGGTGGAATGGCCGGTCGAATTTCAAGACGCAGACGACGCGACCCGAAACACGGTGAGCCTGGGCCGTGCCGGCACGGCACGGCACAGCCCAATGCCCACCTCTAGCCGCAGGGCAAAAGCATGTCTCGAGGGAGGGCGTTGTGTTTGTGTTTGTGTTTGTGTTTGTGTTTGTGATGTTAAAGTGCTCCCAAACGCGGTCCTCGGGCAGTCCACTTGTCACCGTCACACCGTGGGCGTGGGGCACGGTTTAGCTAGAGACCAGGCTGCACCAGTGAACAAAAACAAAAACAAAAACTTACCACTCGAGGCCATCGCAAAATCACTACATCCACCAGCACGGGACACGCCGAATCGAATACCAGCAGCACATGAGAAAAGCTAATAGAGAGAAAAAAAGTATATACAGTCTGTTGAAATCTCGATGCACGTCAGAGTTCGCTTTACAAGAATTTAGAAATCACGCTATCCGTGGCAAATCCTTTTAAATTATCCATCACGGTAAAAGAATCCAATCTAACACTATTCTCAGTTTTTTTTATGCAAGCAATTCAAGCCTCTCCCATACTCGATTCTTTTTAAATAATATATTATTTTCTTAAATAACAAAAGTAAACACTAATTTTAAAAAATTACATGAATAATACTCTCTCGCCAAATGAATCGAGGACAATACTCTTGTCACCAACACATAAGTTCTCGTATCGACAAATGAATTAACGACACATCTCTATACACTAATTCATATATGTCTCTAAATGAAGGGAAACTTCTTTCGCCAAATGAATTGATGACATGTATCCTTAATGTATTTATAAAGTGATCATTTATTTTCGAATTAAAATGACGTATTATTTTTTTTTAAAAAAAATCTCCGTGAGAAAAAGATGACAGAAGAAGAAACAGAGCTGCGAAAAGTAAAGAGAAGGGAGGTCAGCAACGCTCACATTCACATAGACACCTCAGTCCCAACTGTCCCCACACATCTCCCGATGCGCCGAGGCGAGCACCCCCGCCAAAAATCCCCGGGTCAATAGTCCATCCGAAACCACCCCTGTTTCCAGAATCCCAGCGACGGCAGCGCTTCGCTAATCGCCCCTTAATCGCACCCTAATTCGCTAATAGCCACCTAATCGCACCCTAATTCGCTAATCCCATCATTCCCCACCAACCTTTTAACACCTCCCTTCTCCCCGAAACCCCGCGCCTCCTCCCAATCTCTTCCCAACCCTAGCCGCTCCACCCTCGCGCTGCCATGGCCGACTCCGGCGACTCGTCCCCGCGCTCCGCCGCGGCCACCGACGACGCGCACCACGAGGGCTCGGAGGCGGCGGCGGCGCAGGCACCGCCGTTGCCGCCGGCGAAGGTGCGGCTGATGGTGAGTTACGGCGGCCGCATCCAGCCGCGTCCCCACGACAACCAGCTCTCATACGTCAACGGCGAGACGAAGATCCTGTCGCTCGAGAGGCCGCTCCGCTTCGCCGACTTCGCCGCGCGCCTCTCTGCGCTTGCCGGCGCCCAGGGGGACATCTGCGTCAAGTACCAGCTCCCCGGCGAGGACCTCGACGCGCTCGTCTCCGTCACAAACGACGAGGATCTGGAGCACCTTGTCCTCGAGTACGACCGCCTCCACCTGCTCCGCCCCGCGCCGGGATCTGGTGGCGGCTCGTCCCGCGGGGGATCCACGCCGAGGCTCAGGGTCTTCCTCTTCCCCGTCCAGTCGCCGCCGCCCCCGCCGCCCCCGCAGCCGTCCGGCCTTCTTGAGCGGAAGCAGGAGCAGCGTCACTGGTTCGTCGACGCGCTCAACTCCGTCCATCCGCCGCCGCCGCCACCACATCCGAAGCAGGAGACGGTGCCCGTGCAGTCGCCGCCTCCAGCGGCGGTGCCGATGCCGGTGCCTCAGCCGGCGGCGGTGGTAGCGCCGACGAGCCCCGACTACCTGTTTGGCTTGGACAACGGCTTCGTGCCGCCGCCGGCGGTGAAGGTGAAGGACCCGGCCGGGGATCCCCCGACGGTGAGGGAGAACGTCCCCGTCGAGATCCCGGCCAGAAACGACGATCGCCAGCCCAACCCGTCAAGCGACCACGTCGTTGTCTCCCCCGTCGTCTCACCCGCCGAGTTCCAGCGCCAGATCCAGAAGCTCGAGAAACTTCAGGTCACCGACACCGCCACCCACCAGCCACCACCAGCTTCTGCCCCGGCGGCCTTACCGAGGAATGGCAGCGACGACTCCCTGACCCGCGCCTACCCTCCCGCAGCCGCCACCCCAACAGCCACAGCGGAGTACTACCTTCCGAAGTTCTCGGAGAAACCCCCTGTCCCGCCTCCGTCATCTGCTCCTCCAGCGACGGCCTTCCTGCCGGTGCCGGGCAGGTATACATCTGTTGCCCCTGGCTCTGGCGCTGACCATGGCCCTGTCTTCTTCATCCCGGCGCCGCCCCATGGTTACTTCGCCGCCACCGCCACCGCCGGTGCCACCACCTTCCCTGCCGTCTACGCCGTCGCATCACACAATGCCAATGCCAATGCCAACGCGAATGCCACCGCCCCTGCCCCTGCGGCGTCGAATGCTCCGGCCTACGCCCCGCAAGTGGCGTATGATAGCAATGGCCGCGCCATCTACTACACGAGCGTCCTCCCCCAGTATCCTTCGGCCGTTAACAGCGTGTCAGCGGCGGCGGCAGTACTCGGCACGGAGCCCGCGAAGCCTGCGGCGGTGAAGCCGACGGTCTCTTGATCGCTTGCTTACCTCGCCTATCGCGTGTGGGTTACAAGAGTTTTCCAATTTTCTTTCGTCAATATGCGTTAATATGTCACTTGGATTCGTTATTGTCTCTGGTATTTACCTATAATTTTTTGTTCTAATTTGTTTAGAGTTTTGGTTTTGGCATTTTGGGTTCATGATATGCTGATATGCAACTAGTTCTTGGTGGTGTTGTTAGATGTACATACAGTCTTTGTGGACATAATGGATATTATATTAGCCTATTGGAGAGTTGTTTAGCGATGTCTAAGATGTTACTGCTATCTGTTAATTCTTTTATTTAATTGTGGTATTGTGAAGTGTCAGCAGTCCACTGTGGCTTAATTGGCCATGTGATCTTTGTATACTTGCAATGCAAATGTGGAGTTGCGCATACATCCCTCTGTTAGTATCTTGTTGCTAAGTCAAATTTCCTGTTAATGGAGTAGTTTGCAGAATGCAAGCTCTCTTTTGCACAACCACAGCGTTTCCTGTGATGATCACGGGAAGCCAGTTTGCAGCATTTATGTACGCGTATGAGCCCAGGTACATGTCCGTTATTGCGGTAAATGCTTGTTACTGTGGTGATGTAGTTGCACATGAGATTTGATGGATTGTGTCAAATCTCTCCCCAATCAAGAGACGTGTTTTGGATTGTGTTGATTTCTCCTCAAATGTGGGCATGGTGAATTTACTGAAACTTGATACAGTGTAAGAGCATCTTTAGTGTATTAAACCAACGTCGATTCAAAGAGGTGTTACGTAAGAATTTAAGGAACTGAGCTTAATTTTCTTCAATGTATTAATCTAAACATTAAAAACCACAAAAAAAAAAAATACTCTCTCCACCGCATTCTCTCTCTCCGCTCATATAAGTTATTTAATACTTTGAATCGATTTCTATGTAAAGTCCGGTTTTAAAATATATTTTTTTTATTGGAATCGACTATTTCAATGTATTGTATCGATTCAATCGCTTCTGTCTTCACTGAATCGGCTAAAATAACATATTAGAGACGGTCAAGATCTGCCGTGGATGTTTTGGCCGCTGCAGTGCGTCTTTACGGTTCTTTCTTGGATGAAGGTGGTAATGCACTAGCTGGTTTGATATGTGAGTAAGACGTGTCACTGATATCCTCATCTGCATACGGATTATGTGGATCTGTTTACCTGGGCGTATCTTGGTGTTTTGCTGGCCCTCTCATCAAATTAACTAAGCATGGGCAATGCTGGTTCGTTACTGTGCATATTACCTTCTGTCAGATTGTTCAGTTTTATAATGTAGTACAGCTACTTCTGTAGTTAATGTGCTAACATGTCTTCTCTTGGGCCAAGCCTATTCATTGTGGAGGGATTCTTGATTAGCAAAGGGGATCTTTCATTCTTTCGATGCCCTTCGAGGTATCAGTCATACTCGTTCTCCTTTTGGGCAAAGATGTTTTGCTGCTGCTGCTGCTGCAACAATGTCTTTTGACCAAAGGGTAATGCTTTCCCTCCCTGTGTGGATTATTGTTGCTGCTTTTGCTTACTACTACCTGGCCGGCTAGGGGCATGAGATCTTGGTCTCGGTTCGAGCCGGAATCATTGCCCTGCCATGCAAGTACTAGTACTAGTTCGTAGCTTCGATCTGAAGCACACCGCAAGAGAACACTCTCCACGTGCCTTGCTTGTTGATGCAGTGCAGCGCAGCTCCGGTGGAAGAAGAGCACTGTTCCATGAAGCTGAGCAGCATTCAGCAGAGGCTGCTGCGCTGCATTGCATATGCATGCAGGCAACCATGTCACATGGAGGTAGCATGGCTGCCCAGGATCCGGATCCTCTACACCGCAGCACGGAAGAGGTCTACTGTACTCCATAGTGCACTGTAGTAGTAGTGAAATATTTACTGTAGCAATTTGTTGTAGACTTTTGACCTCAGACTTTTGATTTTTGATCGAACGATGAAGATCGCTCCTAACGTCATTCATCATAGATCCTCTATATTGAACCATGCCAGAACTGTTCGACTTGGAGTTGCTTTGAGCTGCTAGCTTTGAATGCTCACTTGTTTGGTTGCTGCAGTGCGGGTTACCCCGTGTTAATCTTTGCTGGTGATGGTTCATGTGCATGATGTGAGATGGCAACTGAACTGATGGAGGTGTTTATTTTGTTGCGGGTAGCAGCGGCGGCAACTGCCAACAAGCATGGGTGACATAAAGGTTTTGCTGTTGGGCGCTCTGCCTCCTCTCCCTGCGTATCTCCTGCAGCCGAGCAGCTCGCTCGCTTCTTCTGAAAGTTTCGTCAGAAAGCAGGGAAGGTAATGTTGGGCTTGGAGTGCTTGCAGCTTGCTCGCGAGATCTCTGCAGGTGCAGGTCTGATGATGGGAATGGGAGATGGAACCCATCTCCGTTGTTCAGTATTCTTCAGATTGTTCTGCGAGTCGTAGTTGCACGCAGCTTCGATTGATCCGAGGCACTTGCGACATTGATTAGGCCGGCCTGGGGAAGAAAAGAAAAGCCTGCTTGCTTTTGAGCTGTCTGTGTTCTCCTTGGTTTGTTCCGAATGATATGATGGTTGCTGCTCTGCGAGTTGTCATGGATCATGACTGTCAACTGGACAGTCACTGCTGTCTCTCTCTCTCTCTCTCTCTCTCTCTCTCTCGCGGCGCTGAGGATGGCTGCACGGATGTCTGAAACTGCAAGCATGTCTTGCCTGGAGTGTATGATACCAACTGATTAACATCCTCCAATGCAAAAGCCATCTGATGTATGCATTGCATCTTTTGTATTGGCACCGATTTGGTGCCCTATAATAAGGCTTAAGAGGAGTCTGATGACATGTTAAGAATGACTGACAAAACGTGGAGGCTAAAATCGTAACCCGCACAACTCAGAAAAATCGCCAGCTTACCAGCTGTGACACACTACTAGAATAATTATGCTTGTGCTGAGAGTTTAGCGAAGACCAAGGAATAAGAAGCATTGCACATGGAAGTGGACTATTACCACGTTTACCATTGCTCATAGGCTCTGAAGAGTAATTGTGTTTCTGAGATGCATCGAAGCTGCACGCATATTCTATCATGGGTGGGAATTGGGCTGGCGTCGGGTGCTTCTCCAAGTTCCAAGAATTTGAAAGTTTGGGTGGTGTCGGTAGCCGTGTGCAGAAAAAAGCCAAAAATAATTTACTAATAAAATTAAAAGCTAAAATTAAGTTGAAAATAATTTTATTAAGTTCAAAATAATTCAAAGAATTAGGTGTATTTTTCTAGAACTTTTTTTAACTCTATTTGCTATTTTTTTTAAAACCTATTTCATTTAACTCAATTTCTATCTTCCTCGGCTCGTTGTTATTCCTCCCAGCCGGCCCAGCTCCCTCGCTCGCTCGGGCCATCGCCGCGTGCTTCCCACTCTCCTTCTCGCTGACCGACGGGCCCACTTGTCGGCGTCCTCCCTCCCTGTACTTCTTCCTCCTTCCATTGCCGCGACCATGTCAGCAGCGCTGCCCCGTCCTGTCGTCTTTGCTCACCTTCGTCGCCTCTGTCAGCAGGCATTAAATGTCGTGTTTCCTGCCGCCACCACTTCCCCTCCCCCCCATTTTCTCCTCCCCACCTAACCTTGTCATCTCCTTCCTCTCGTTGCCGCTCCCTTGCGCACACCCACTTCACTGCTGCATGAAAGTCGCGCCTCGCTCACGAACACCTCGCCTCCTCCCCTCCAAGTCTCGGGCGCATTGAAAGTGCATGTCACCTCCGCGCACGCGTCATGCCTCTGCTCCACCACAAACGCTCCGCCCCACCAGCTCTCATCCTGTGGCTCTGCGTCGGGCAGAGCTCCCTCGTGCGGCGCCCATGCCGGTCTCCACCCTCGGTCCTCCCCAGTGCCTATAAACGGACGCCCCAGATGCCCCTTCTTCCCCTCTCCCGGTTCCCCTTTCTCCCTCCCTCTCTCTCGCCCTCAATCGACGAGATTTCAAGCTCTTCGCCGCCGGCCGTCGAGCAACGCCGCTGCATCTAGCGCCACCGTGGAAGCTCCTCCGACTCCGCCACCTCTACCGTTGGCTTCACACAGTCATGCGCCACCTTGTGCGCACACCCACTTCCTCGCTCCCTCGCTGGAACCTCATCACCATGTCTGAGCCGCCGTCGCCGCTTCGTGCCCTCCGCCGCTAACCCGTGCACCAAGACCGGTATCACCCCCTTCCTTTTGCGTGCACTCACCCAGCTCACCGTTGCATAAAAACGCAGGCGGGCCCTCACGCCCGAGCACCGCCGTCCGCCGCGCCGACGTGACCGCCACGTGGCGCCACGTCACGGCCACCTCGGCCTTTTGTCCAGCATGGCAAGCCGCGTGGCCCAGCCCGCGTGGCGTCGCCACTGCGCCACGAGCCGGGTCCACAGTGGACTCGCGTGCCATCGTGGACTTGGTCCACGGTCGTGGGGCCCACATGGTAGCCACACAAACCTTTTCTTTTTAAAAAATAAATCTAACCGCTGAAGCAATAAATCAATTTTTCTTTAAAATAAATTCAAAAATTCCGAAAAATCCCAATTTCATCATTTCATGTTATTTCAAACTTTCGAAAGCCAGTTCTCCTCTGTTCGAACTCTGATTCGGGCGATTCAAATTTCTAAATTCAAGATCTAGCTATCTACACTAAAATTATTTGATTTGGAGTTCATTTGAATTTTATATGAATTTGTTTCATCTTCGCGTGTAGATTTCGACGACTCCGGGGAACCAAATACTTCGAAGAAGTAGATTCTCAAGCATTTGAGCAAGGCAAGAGACATCTTTGATCATATTGAATCCTAATCCAACCTAGAACCACCAAAGTAGCGGTAGTTGACAGGCAGTGGCGCGACTGTGATGAGTTTCTTGCTGAAATCTGCGAATGTCTCCTCAATCCCAAGATTATATGAAGCAAAATTATGATAAAAAATTATCGCGCAGTTCAAATTGATTTGGGTGAATGGGCCTGGCTTCGCCTTCACCACCGTACGACTCTTTCCATCACTGATCAACAGCGTTCGAAGTTAGCTCCGCGCTTTTATGGACCTTTTTTGGTTGAGGAATGTATTAGCACAGTTGCTTATCGTCTTCATCTTCTTCCTAAAGCTCACATCCATACTATATTCCATGTTGCTTTACTCAAGAAGTACGAAGGACCAGTACCTCCTATTTCGGGACGCCTAGTGGACATTATTCATGGTCGTGTGGTGCCTTGACCCTTATCTATTGTTCGGGCACGCTTCAACCATGGTACTTGGGAGCTTCTCGTGCAATGGGTAGGATGTTCTCTGGGCGATGCTACATGGGAGAAGTTAGAAGATTTTCAACAGCGTTATCCTCTATTTCAGCTTGAGGACGAGTTGTTTCGCGGAGAGGAAGGTAATGTTGAGGACGCCTTTGTGGGGGAAGATGTACCAAAGACGGCGATGGATTGTAGCGGCAATGATTTTGGCCGAGGGTACTGTTCACGTGCTGGATTCGGCTACAATAACCGAATCAGTTACTGCTCCCGATTTGGCAACATAAGGTGCTGTCGGCATGGATGATTAGAGCTAGAGATTAATCTCCTTAAGAGATATGATAGAGTTCGTTTCTCCTTAAGAGATTGAGTTGGAGAATATGTTAGTTTCGTAATCGATTCGGTTTGTGCTTTCCTTATGCTACTTCTGAAAATTCTGCATGCTTAAGTCTGTAAATGCAACATATGTAAAAGAGAGAGACTTAATCAAGAAATAAGAAAAGTCTTTAGCCTCACCAAGTTTCGGCTGAGATCAAAGCCTCGGCCAGCTGGAGCAAGTCCAACCAACCCGAGGGCGATCCTCGTATTTGCCAATTTATCATCCTCTTTGCATCTTCATCCTCTTTGATCCCATGCCATATCACTATGGTTGACTGTGGACATGCATATTGGTTGGCACATGCCTTGTGTTAAGATTTGAACTCGAGCATGTATTATGTTTGTTCCCAAGAAGAACACGTGCTCATATCTCTTCTTCTTCGTTGTCGTCTTCGTCCTCCTCCTTGCGCCTCACCTCATTGGTGTTGAATATATGAGCATTTTTTGAATTAATTTAATCCAGAAATATACTAGATGAATCATGGGCAATACTCTAGCCTTTTTCATAAAATAAATAATCATGATAATAACAGATAATAAAACTAAACAAACAACAAGTGAGAGATTGATATACCCAGAACCAGTAGATGGAATAGCAGCAGCAGAAGTGTTGGTAAGGTCGTCGTTCGCCATAGCGTAGTGGACGTCGTGCAAATGATGAAGACGAAGCAGAGGATCGGATGATGACGAAGCAGGGATCGGATGAAGACGAAGCAGTGAGCAGTCGCGCGAACGCTCCCCAAAAACCTTATTCGTCATCGCTCGTGCAAGCCTTCAAGGACGGGGTTCCGGAGGCCCGCTCTCCCGGTTCGACCTTGCACGTGCCTTGCGGAATGGAGATCACCAGACACAACAGCAACAGACTCGAGGATTCTTTCTTAGTCTCTCGTGGGAGTGAATTGGATAAGATGGCAAAACTGAACATTTCACTGTTCTTGTAATAGCCAAAACTAAAAACGAAGATACAGAGACCAGAGGAAATGGTTGCCATCAACCAGTGCAAACCGTAGCTATCACTCACTGGTAACTGAACCGTTACTACCATTACTTCGAGTCGATGCGTTTTAATTTTTGAATATATAAAGAAAAACGTGCACGCACCCGACGTGCCTGCGCGCACACGCATGGCACGGCTCGGCTCGGCGAGCGAGCGAGCGCGCCCGTGTGCCAGTTTTCTCCAATTCCACAAGGGGGGCTACCACGTTCCACCTTATAAAGTTGTGTAACTCCCCTTCAACTCTCCATGTGGGACTAATCAATTTTAGCACGTGCACATGGGCCTTTGAGATTCTTCAGGAATTTAATTAGAAATAAAAACTGGGCACAACCCGTATTAATTCCTATAATCCCCCACCAGATCTCAAAGACACATGTCAAATGCCTTGATCCACAATATTGTTTTAATATACCAGTGTTTCGATGAAGACAAAATAAGGTTGAACATCCATCTAGAACAGAAGCTACACTTATCCACAACTGCACAATGGACTAAGCCTTGAATTGGCAGTTTTGTGTGAATAAGCTTCACTTAAGTCCTTAACTGATACTAGGCTGTCAGACATCCCCGCGGGTTGGAGCACATAAGTCATACTCCTGGCCTATTCATGAGCTTCCTAGAGATTACCCTATCTCATAGACTGTGACTAGCAGTCGGGCTCATATAGGTATGTTCTTTCAAGACTGCTCTGTAGGACAGCATCTTTACTTAAACAAGCCACATAACATATTAAGATAAAAATTAACCTGCCATACAGATTTAGGAGAGAATTGTATCTTCAATGGAGTGGGTCTAAAAAAGTACTCTCCTCCCAGTTAACTAATATCTTGTTTCGCCAATCCTACTTCACGGGATCTCCGATCACATAGAATGGGTTGCCACTATGGTATAATTCATGTGGGTCTCAAGTCCATCTCCCTTGATGCATTGTTTATCACATTCCGTGATAAACCCTTTGTGAAGGGATCTGCCAGATTCTTAGTTGTTTGGATATAATCCAAAGCTATTACTCTGGAGTTTCTCATTTTCCTGACAGACTTCAGTCTCCTCTTCACATGTCTTGATGCTTTCATATTATCCTTAGAACTGTTCACCTTGACAATCACAATTCATCAGAATAGCCGGTACCGGTTTTTCAACCACCGGCAAATCCATCAAGAGCTCACGAAGCCATTCGGCTTCAACAGTGGCAGTATCTAATGCTGTGAGTTCTGCTTCCATTGTTGACCTCGTTAAGATAGTCTGCTTGCAAGACTTCTATGAAACAGCACCACCTTCAAGTGTGAAGACATATCCACTTGTGGCCTTAATCTCATCAGCATCAGATATCCAGTTTGATTCGCTATAACCCTCCAGTACCCTGGGATACCCGGTATAGTGAATGCCATAGCTCATAGTACCCTTTAGATAGCGCATTACCCTCTCAAGAGCATGTCAATGATCATTTCCCGGATTGGAAACAAAACGACTTAGTTTGCTCACAGCAAACGAGATGTCAGGCCTGGTACCGCTAGCTAAATACATGAGTGAACCAATTATCTGAGAATATCTCAATTAGTCTCTGGCTATTCTCCAATTCTTCCTAAGCAATACGCTAGAATCATAAGGTGTTGGAGAGGATTTACAGTCGTTATAACCAAAACGACTCAGAACCTTCTCTACATAATGGGTTTGCAACAATGTAATCCCACCATCATCACCTCTCAATAGCTTGATGTTCAAGATAACATCAACTACTCCCAGATCTTTCATCTCAAAATTCTGAGATAAGAAATCCTTGACCTCCTTAATCACATTAAGGCTGGTCCCAAAGATCAGTATGCCATCAACATACAGACATAGAATGACTCCCTCGCCACCACCATGGCGATAATAGACACATTTGTCAGTTTCATTCACAACAAAGCCTGCAGATGTTAAAATTCTGTCGAACTTTTCATGCCATTGCTTAGGTGCTTGTTTAAGACCATACAAAGATTTTAACAACTTACACACCTTTCCTTCTTGACCATTTACTACAAATCCATCTGGTTGTTCCATGTAAATTTCCTCGTCCAACTCTCCATTTAGGAAAGCCGTCTTAACGTCCATCTGATGAATGAGAAGACCATGTGAGGCAGCCAGAGATAGTAGTACTCGAATAGTGGTCAATATAGCCACAGGTGAATAAGTATCAAAGAAATTTTCACCTTCCTTTTGGGTATAACCCTTAACCACAAGCCGTGCCTTGTACTTCTCGATAGTACCATCAGGTCTAAGCTTCTTTTTGAACACCCACTTACATCCTACAGGTTTACAACCATAAGAACGCTCAGTGATCTCCCAAGTTCCATTAGAAATAATGGAATCCATTTCACTACGCACTGCTTCCTTCCAGTATTCCGCATCTGGAGAAGCATATTCTTCAGAAATGGTACTTGGAGTATCATCCACAAGGTACACAATGAAATCAGGACCAAAAGACTTTGCAGTCCTTTGTCTTTTACTCTTCCTCAGAGTTTCATTGTCTTCCTCCTCAGCAATTTGCTCGGGGATTTGCTCAAAATATTCCATTGGAATGACAGATTCAGGAGTGTATAAGGCTCCTGACTCGATGAACTAGGCATATCTTTCATCGAAAAAATATCCTCAAAGATTGTAGCATCTATGGACTCCATAATTGTACTGACATGCATGTCAGGCACTCCAGATTTCACCACTAGAAATCTATATCCAACGCTATGGTGAGCATAGCCTAGAAAAACACAATCCACGATTTTTGGTCCAAATTTACGCTTTTTGGGAATTGACACATCGACTTTCGCCAAACAACCCTAAGTGCGCAAGTATGAAAGTGTTAGTCTTTTCTTCTCCCATTGTTCATATGGGGTTATCTCTTTATTCTTTGTAGGAACCCTGTTTAGGACATGACATGAAGTCAATATAGCCTCGCCCACCATACTTTGGAAAGACCCGCTGTGTCTAACATGGCGTTAACCAAATCAGTTAGAGTGCGGTCTTTCTTTCAGCAACCCCATTTGACTGGAGTGAATAGGGAGCCGTCCTCTCATGGATTATATCATATTACTCACATAATAAATTGAACTCATTAGAAAAGTACTCGCCGCCATGATCAGACCTAACCCTTTTGATTTTCCTTTCAAGTTGGTTATCAGCTTCTGCCTTATAGATTTTAAAGTAGTGAAGAGTTTCATCTTTAGTTTTCAAAAGATACACATAGCAGAACCTAGTGGAGTCATCAATCAAAGTCATGAAATATCTATTATCACCTTTTGTCAACACACCATTCATCTCACACATATTTGAATGTATGAGTTCTAATGGTGCCAAGTTTCTTACCTCCGCGGCCTTATGAGGCTTACGAGGCTGCTTCGATTGCACACAAACTTGACACTTAGAACCTTTGGCTAGGGTGAATTTCGGGATTAACTCTAAACTGCCTAACCGCGTTATGCAACCAAAATTTATATGACAAAGTCGTGAATGCCAAATAATAATCTCATTACCACTGCAAACATGGTTCACAACATTATTACACAAATCTGAAAGAGATAGGCGGAACAAGCCTCCGCACACATAGCCTTTACCAACAAATTATCCATACTTGGACACTACAAATTTATTGGACTCAAATACCAGTCTAAAACCATCTTTACACAGAAGAGATCCACTGACGAGATTCTTATTGATGGATGGCACATGATGCACGTTCTTCAGTTGCACAATCTTTCCCGAAGTAAACTTCAGATCGACCCTACCAACACCATGAACAATGAAATATCAACACACACATGCATATTAGCACCAGTGTCTATCCACCAATCGGTAGAATGACATACGGAAAGAACAGTAGGTAAATTACCATACCCTGAAGTTCCCGTCTCAGTGGTACCATAACAACATTGGCAGACTTGGAATTCTGCCTTTGCTGATTCTTTCCACCTTTGCGTTGGCTGCAATCCTTGGCCCAATGACCAGATTCACCACACACAAAGCAAAGACCATCATTTTGTGTTTTTCTTCTTCTTCTTGAAGCTAGTTGTTTGTGCAGTCTTGTTCTTGCCTTTGAACTTTTGAGCTTGGCTATTCTTCTTCTGCACCATATTAGCACTAGAATGTCCCTCATTACCTCTAGTGTGTGTATCTTTTGCTTTTGCCTTCTCTTCAACATCAAGAGACCCAATGAGATTTTCAACAGAAAACTTTTGTCTCTTATGTTTCAGAGAAGTAGCAAAATTCCTTCAAGAAGGAGGAAGTTTGGCAATAATGCCTCCCGCGATAAACTTGTCCGGTAACACACACTTGAAGTGCTCAAGTTCTGTGGCCATGGATTGTATCTCATGAGCCTGTTCAACTACAGAACAGCCATCAACCATTCTATAGTCATGATATTGCTCCATGAGATACAGTTCACTGCCTGCATCCGAAACCCCAAACTTGGCATCGAGTGCATCCCTTATCTCTTTCCCAATTTTAATCACCATGTATGCATCGATTAACTTCTCACCAAGAACGCTAACCACGACAGATTTAAAAAGGTTATCAGCAGCCTCGAACACTCGCTCATGTTCAAGAGTAAGTGTTCCTTCAGGTTTGCCGTTTATCACATGGAAAACGTTCATGGCAGTTAGCCAAAGCACCATCTTGATGCGCCACCTCTTGTAATTCGCACAATCGAACTCAGAGGGTTTTAGCGCAGCAGCAAAGCCAGTTGACGAAAAATGTCTATCATAAGGTTTTTGGATTGTTGAATATATGAGCATTTTTCGAATTACTTTAATCCAGAAATATACTAGATGAATCATGGACAATACTCTAGCCTTTTTCATAAAATAAATAATCATGAACACCATAGTCATACAAACTTCCAGAAGAACAGAACAAGTGAGAGATTGATATACCCAGAACCAGTAGATGGAACAGCAGCAGCAGAAGTGTTGGTGAGGTCGTCGTTCGCCATGACATAGTGGACATTGTGCAGATGATGAAGACGAAGCAGAGGATCGGATGATGACGAAGCAGCGAGCAGTAGAGCGAACGCTCCCCAAAAACCTTATTCGTCCTTGCTCGTGCAAGCCTTCAAGGACGGGGTTCCGGAGGCCTGCTCTCCCAGTTCGACCTTGCACACGCCTTGCGGGATGGAGATCGCCAGACACAACAACAACAGACTCGAGGATTCTTTCTTAGTCTCTCGTTACTGCCATTACTTCGAGTCGGTGCGTTTCGATTTTCGAATAGATAAAGAAAAACGCGCGTGCACACGCACACGCACGGCACGGCGAGGCGAGCGAGCGAGCGCGCGCGCATGTGGCTTTCTCCAATTCCACAAGGGGGCTACCACGTTCCACTTTATAAAGTGGTGTAACTTTCCTTCAACTCTCTATGTGGGATTAATCAATTTTAGCACGTGCATATGAGCCTTTGAGATTCTCTAGGAATTTAATTAGAAATAAAAACTGGGCCCAGCCCGTATTAATTCCTACACTTGGAACGGGCTTCCATGAGAATGGACCAGCTGAGCAGCCCAGTGGAACTAGTTGTCGAGGAGAAGAACAACAAATTGTTGCTACTTGCCACTCTTCGGTTGCAAGCTTGCAATGGTTTCGTCTTATTCCTACGAGTTTTTGATTCATTTAGCCTCTTTTTGAAACAAAATAGTAAAACTAGTCACTCCGCAAACAAAATGACAAAAATAGAATCTTTACCGCACGAAATCGCAGCAGAAAGCCACGTGCCGCTGACTGGGACATCGGAAAACCATTTGCTACTGATGGGGACCGCGACAGACGACGCGTCGCGCTCCCGAATCGCGACACGTGGCCTGTCGTGGTCCCAGTCAGCGGCAAGTACGCATGCCAGCGTGGTAGGATGGCCTGCACATTGTGCTGCGGTCCCAGATCGCATCACGTGGTTTGCTGTGGTCTCAGTCAGTGGTATGTGACTTTTCACAACGATTTTTGTATGATAGATGCGTTATTTTTATCATTTTGTTTGGATTGAGCTAGTTTTGATACTTCGTTTAAAAACCTTGTGTCATTTTAGCCAAAACAGTTTTACTTCTGTAGCCCCTTCACACCTGTTTGCGACAAAAGTGCTTCGTAAAAAACTGGAAGCGGGAGGAAAAAACGCGCACTGATTTAAATTTTGAAGAAATTTTACATATCTATGCGTAGGTTCGGGTATGGGAAGGAAACCTTGTTTACTTAATTTTGAGCTAGCGTTTGTATTCCTCTTGGGTGTTAAATGACTCTGGCGAAATATGGAGGGACATTCAGCATCATACTGTTAGCCGACGGTTACAGAAAACACTTGACAGTAACCTGTATTGGCACACCAAAGATGGCTACTAGGTTCTGCTTGCGATGACTTTATCAGTTCAGTGCACTCGAGTTAACGTCTCGTGATCATTCAAGGCTTGCAGTTGCATGACACTGTCCTTTTTGTCGAGAAACATGAAGTGTTTAGACGAGTGTTTAGTACGTAAATTTTCTTTTTTGTTATCCAGGTAGATAAAATATTTATTTTATAGTATTGATACTTAATTAGACATTAGTGTTTAATATGTACTTATACACGTAACTATATCTAATAAATAAATAATACAATCATCTAATCACATGCAAAAGATATAATTACATTAGAGAAAATAACTTTTTCTCGGTTTGACCACCTATACGTAAGCCTCTCGTATTGTACCTGCCCTGATACCGTATCATGGTTCGCTGAGTTGACCGTGGACGTGCGTACTCTCTCTTGAGTTGTCTCTACGGCGACATGGCGTGTGCATTGCGTGACCCGAATACAAATTTCCGCACATAAAATGCATGGGACAAAAAAAAAAAAAGAGGAGGAGAGGAGGAAAGGCATCAACTATCCGGCCCAGTTTAACAGCACCTTGGAAAAGCCCAATGGAGAAGCCCATCTCGATCCATCCACCCCTCCTCCCACTCCCACCACACTTGCCGAGCACGGCGACGACGACGGCGCGAGCGACCAAACCTAAACCTCCCAACCCCTCTCCGCCGCCGCCGCACCAGTAGCAGCAGCCATGTCCCAGAAGAAGGCGCGCGGCGGAGGCGGCGACGACCCCGAAGACCTCTCCCGCTCGCCCCTCCACGCCGTCCTCCTCGCCGACAGCTTCACGCTCAAGTTCCGCCCCATCACCCTCGAGCGCCCCAAGGTATCCCGCCCCACCAAACCCTACCGCTGCACCAACTCCATCCCCTTGAGCTCGTATCATAGATTCCGCTGCCTCGCAGGTGCTGCTGCCGCTGGTGAACGTGCCGATGATCGAGTACACGCTATCGTGGCTCGAGACGGCGGGGGTGGAGGAGGTCTTCGTCTTCTGCTGCGCGCACGCGCACCAGGTCAAGGACCACCTAGACAGGGCCGGATGGACCGGGAACCCCCCGGCCCGGGAGATGGCAGTCACGGCCGTCGAGTCCCACGACGCGATCAGCGCAGGCGACGCGCTCCGCGTCATGTACAGCCGCGGCGTTGTCAGTTTTCGATCTGCATCACTATAGTAATACTGTTCGGTGTTGTTATGACCTAGCAATATTGTTTTAGCCTCTTAGGGTAGATAATTTATTAGAACTGATAGTGAAGATGCATGAGATTTAAGTCTAGGGAAATTTTGGGAGAGTTATTTCAGTTCATTCAAGTTGGGAAAGTAGCAAAAAAAGAACAGAGTATCGCTTTATGTTTAACACAATGCCCTCAGCCCTCCCATTAGATATTGGTTGCTTCAGTAGCGGGGACTGGGGAATCAATTACAATCAGCAAGAGATTGTGATGAAAAGAGTGAGGATAATATTATCACTATCATAGCAAAACCTAGTTGGACTTTTCAACCCAATGGTAATCACCAAATATTTTTTTGCTTTAAGGTTTTAACTTGAACTAGTTCGCTAACACCCAACTGAAAACCTGTAGACATCAGTCCAGCTCAACTTAGAATTTCAAGCGCGTACAGCTTAACTCTGTGGTTACTGTGGTTACCTAGTAATAGTGTCTTGCTTCTTGATTTTTTTGGGCCCAAGGAGCTGTTGCTTGTGCTGAATTATTGTGACAATGGATCCAAATCCCGGTCCCGGGGAAATTCCCGGAGGACGGCCGGTACCGGTAACCGGCCGGTTACAAATTAAAAAAAAAAACGGACGAATTTGGATTTCAAATTTTGAACTTCGTCTTTCCCGGGTGCCGGTTACCGGACGGTAACCGGAAAAACCGGTTGAAAAACTGGAAATTCCGGAAAATATAGAAAAATGGTAATTAGTAAACTGAAATTTAGAATAATGCAAATATTAATGAGAAAGTGTTTCAAGTTGTACATAAAAAGTCATCCTTGGTAGCTTCACTCTCTAGAGCTGGCTTCTCTTGTGGCTGGTTAATGACCACTATGACCTTGCCTTATCTCTAAGGCTCTTAAGATATTTTTGGCTATGGGTATTTTGGTCCATTGATTAGCAATTCACTATGCAAGAGGGAGGCAATGGCATGTGCTGCTGTCCAAAGCCACCATGACAGGATGGAGCTTCCAAAGAGCATCAAAGGCTCTTTTGTATATTATAAGTGCTAAATATATTAAAAACCAATGTTTCACTAGATAATCTAGCATAACAATGCTTAAACCAACTTGGGAAGGACATTATGGAATTAAAAATTCAAATTTGAAATCAAAATTTTTTCGGCCGTTTTTTTTACCGCCGCCCGCCGGTAAACCGGTTACCGGCCGGGTTTTTTTACCTCTGATTGTGACACATAGACATAGTGCATTGTCTTACGTCCCATTTTCAATTTTTCGGGCACTAACAGTGTGCCTGTCTTTTCATTTAACTTCATTACACTTTCACTTGTTTCATGCACTCCTCCCTTCTATGTAGATACGTGGGGATTTTATTCTCATAAGCGGTGATACAATCAGCAACATGTGCTTAAAAGATGCTCTCCAGGAACATAAGGACCGAAGGAAAAAGGACCCACTTGCTGTTATGACTATGATTATAAAGCATTCAAAACCTTCAATCCTGACACACCAAACACGGCTAGGTAATGATGAAATTGTTATGGTGATAGATCCTGAGACGAAGGAGCTACTTTATTACGAGGACAGGGTAGATGGCTCGCAGCTGTATCTGACAATTGATAAGGATATACTGGCCAATAATCCTTCTCTCCAGTTGCATAATAACATGGAGGTTTGCTTTTAGACTTACTAATTCAACAAGGCAACTCTATTTTTTGTAACCTCTGTTTCTGCTATATTCTTGCAAGATCATGCATTGTATTCTTCAATACTTCAAATCTGTCCTGCTTTACCTGTTTTTTCTTTTACCTTTTTTTCTGGCAGGACTGCTATATTGATATCTGCTCGCCTGAAGTCCTAAGTCTTTTTACCGATAACTTTGACTATCAACATCTTCGGCGTCATTTTGTGAAGGGTTTACTAGTTGACGATGTAAGTCTTTTCACCGCCATTTGACCTCAGTAAGACAAAAAATATGTTGTTTGTTCTTAATGCAGTATCATCTGTGCCGCGCCTCCTCTTATATCTCTTTTGTAACAAACGAACTGCCTTGCCGATCCTTTCAGATTATGGGGTACAAAATTTATACTCATGAAATACGCTCAAGCTATGCCGCAAGAATAGATAATTTCAGGAGCTACGATACAGTGAGCAAAGATATAATTCAAAGGTGGACATACCCTATGGTGCCTGATGTGTTATCCTTTGGTAACTGCCTAGAAATGAAACTTCACCGGCAGGGAATCTACAAGGCATCAGGTATACAGAATAAAAAGAGATTTCCACAACTTTTTTCTAGACCCTTGATTTGCTATTGTTCCTCGATGCATTCTTCAACAAAAGCAAGATGTTCAAAAATCTAGATGAATTTATCAAATCAAAATGTTTGGTTTGAAATGGATGTGGTTTTCCCTTTTGCAGATTTAAGTTGATGATATGATTAATTTGAAATGTTTTGCTATGTTCTGTATCATTAATATTGCATGGGCTGTTGTTAAACTGTGATTGTTATTTCTTGGGCATGGTTTTTGACTATCATTTAGGACTACTATGGATCTTCCCCTACTCTTCTGGTAAATTAAACACAATTACCTTTATACATATGAACTGTTCTTCTTTTCCAGATGTAACATTGTCACATTCTGCACAAATTGGTGTGAATTCCGTTATTGGCAATGCAACAAGCATTGGAGAGCATTGCAAGGTATCAAATTCAGTCATTGGGGAAGGCTGCAATATTGGGAAAAACGTTTTGATTCATGGCTCCTATATATGGGATAATGTCATAATTGAAGATGGATGCAAAGTGAGTAACTCGTTAGTCTGTGATGGTGTTCATTTAAGGGCAGGGGTTATTGTTGAGCCTGGCAGCATACTGTCATTTAAGGTATGTTGCTATATATTTGTATTTTAATGCCATTCAATTTTCCTGCATGCTTTCTATTATTGAGTGCATCCTTAACCCATATTTGTATCATTTCAGGTTGAAGTTGGAAAGAATGTTGTTGTTCCTGCCTATTCAAAAGTGTCACTACTTCCTCAGCCTTCAAATGAAGATAGCGATGAGGAGCTTGAGTACGCTGACACCAACTCTGGAGTTGCAGATGGTCCACGTTAGTCTGCATACCCTAAAACTTCTATATCTTATTCATAAAAGACCTCATTTTGCTCCTATGATGATTTGGACCTGTAACCCTCATGTTTTACTTATTGAAATGAGTTTCTTTCCTTGCAGCCTTTTCCAGCATGATGAGTAATGCCGACCACCCTACCGTTCTATCTGAAGACGACGACTTAGGGGCATCCAAGGTATTACTCTATTCTTAGTTGGTTGTGGGGAAATATCTCCAGGTATTTTGGTTATACATTTTGTCATTGTCATCTTACAATCATCGGGGTTGTTGTCTATGATGCGATCGACTAGACTGGAACCTGTGGTGTCATTGGTTACATATGGGCAAGCGGTGATACTGGAATTCAGGAAGAGTGGAGACAGTCAATTGCTCCAATTCCTAAAGAAAAACTTCAAGAGTTGCAGCATGCTGGTTCTGTTGATGACGATGATGGATCAGAAGACTTGAACAATTGTCCTACTGTACCGGACCAAGACGATGATTCTGATACTAGCGCGCTTGAGGATGATGATTATATTAAGTTTGAGAAAGAGGTTATTAGCTTATAATTGAGATTCTGAAATATAGTCTTCTTTTTATTGTTGCCTTTTGCTGATTGGTTGACCCTATTTAGGTGGAAGAGACTTTCCAACGGGCGCTGGATGGGATTCATCAAGATAATTTAATACTAGAAATTAATGCGCTCAGGTGTGGGAGTTTCTAAATGTATAATATTATAACACATAGAAGTGAGCAATCCTTTCAGTATGCTTTGTCCTGGACATTTTTTTGCTTACGGATAGTGTACTGTAATTCTCCTTCACCTTTTGAGGTATTAATGACAATACAAGCAGAGGAAAATGCAATTTTACAGCAAAAACTATTTTGGTTTATTAAAAAAAAATCAAGATAAGTTGCAATGTTTTTCTTATGGAACATTCGACTAATTAGACAGTCATATTCCACATACCCTTTATTCTGCAGGAATATTGCAATCATAATTTACACTCCATTTGAAACAACATATTATTTTCAGGGTCAAAGTTTATTAAGTATGTGAAGTTAGATTAGCATTCTTTTCCCACATGAAAGCTTGCTTGTGTAGAGTAGGAAAGTTTTTTATCTCCATGTTATTGCAATTAATTTCTTGTGTTAGTTTTTATGGCTTGACAATACTATGAACTAGTTGTGCTCTTTTTAGTTCTGTTCAGATGATTTGGTTGTTGTTTTGTCAAAGATACATCGATAAGTGTAGCATTTTTTATTGTTTCGTCTATTCAAACCTACATATCATCGATATTTTATGCTCATTCTGTAGTTTTGTCTATTCTGTTGTTATAGTCATCAATTCATCATGGTTGATTGGTCTGCAATTTCATGATTATATTTCAGGCTGTCTTATAACCTTCAACATGCGGATTGTGTGGGAGCTTTGTTCTACTCCATCATGAGGAGTGCATTAATGGCTGCACAATCTACTAATGGTAATTTTTTTAGGATGCTATGTGATATTGTGAACCGTAATTAATGTAAAATCGCGATAACGGTTTGATCACTTGCTAGGATATCTGGCTTTTTAACCTAGGAGAAGTGATTTAATTTAGGGTTTGTTTGGATACATTGTGATCCGACTCAATCCCTTCGGATTGATTCGGAATTTGAACTAAAATCCCTTCCAATCCGAAAGAATTGGTTCTAATCCATCTCTATCCAAACAAGCCCTTACAGAGTAGATTAACCTTTTTCTCCACCTCTGTATCTTGTCAGAATGGTCATAGGAAAGAGCCTGTACTCTTAGCCGTGGTAACTGCCAAACAATAGTTAATGTTCTTTTGGTTCTTTATCTTAAATTTATGGCATTGTGGTGCGGCCATGCATCAACTTGTGCGCAGATTAACTGCTCCACAGTACCACAATAGGCCTGGTAACTGCCTAACTGGCCATACTCCCAACTCCTGCTCTACTCTTTCCTCTTTTGCACAGATACATGTATACAATGCGTCAATGCCACCCACAAGACCACAGGTCACTCTAGTAAACTCGATCATCCCTACCAAGTACATTGTACATAAGACCATAACCTACGCCAACCTGATTGGGTCATACTGGTTTATACCATTGTCCATTTCCAGTGTCCTCAGAAGACTAGGCTCCTTCCTGTTTCGGTGCAGTCTTCTTACCTTCTTAGGTTATTTGGATGTCCATATACGTTACCTTTATGTGTTAAATCTAAGCTCTGCTCACGGTGGACTATTAGGTTAAGAACCTAACCCTACTTAATCAGTCCCAAAATTCATTCGAACCCATCCTGTTTCTATTTTTAGCGAGTTTAAATATTTTTACTGGTAATTTATTTGTTTTTAGCTTTTCGCCACAACTGGCTCATGATTTATTTAGTCCATGGACAGATCTGTTCTATGAATTTGCCGTGCTGGTCTTATCTGCGGACTGCAGTTGAATATTGGTGCAGTAATGTCTAGTCTAATAGCCAAGCCCATTTAAATTAGATGACTAAGCTAGGTCTTTTAGTTTGTCAGGCCCTGTTTGGAATGGAGGGTTCTGGAGGAATTTTGGAGGAGCTGTACTGTTTCCTGCAAAAATTTATGAAATCACTCCATTTCAAACTTGTCAGTTTCTTTCTTATTGTGAAACTCATGACACATGCATTCTTATTTTAGGATGCCTGTCTTTTTCATGTTAGAGCTGTTAGATCTGATGACAGGTAATAAAAAGTTTTTTCCCCTGTTTTCCCCACTTCTTTACACAGATGGACTTCTAAAGAAAACTGCAGAAGCACTTGGTAAGTGGAAGGACCTTTTACGCAATTACACCAAGACGGTTGATGAGGAGGTATGGCAATATTACTGAATGAATACCTTGAACCGTGCATTAGTAAGATTTGCTGAAATTTTGAACTTAGTTCTTCATAAATGCGTCTTTATGGTTGTCATGTCCAAATACTTGCAGGTCTAATCATTTTGAAATGTTTCCTTCTACTTACTACTTAGTTATTTGTTCTATTATTCAGACAGCGCTGCTAGAATTGCTTGGCTTACCTGTCCAGTGGCACACATGTCTTGAGTTCTTTGGTACAGACCAGTAATTTAGAGGATAAATGAGCTTTTCTTTAATGTTTGGAGTCAATACAGGTTGCTTTATCATCTATTTTAGGCATATGCAAATTTATGAATGAATCATCTGTAACTATTTGACGTGATGATATGTTGATACACATAACATGTATATGACATGGTGGCTGTGGTGATCCTTATTCCAGTTTGCTGTGTTGCTGTGTGATGACTGTTGGAATGGCTTCACTCTCAATTGTAAACTTTTAGGGCCTGTTTAGAAAGATGGTTTCCACAGGAAGTTTGAGGAAAGGAAACATGCACTCTGACTGGATGTTTCCTCCCTATGAAATTCCTGTGCTAATTTATGACTTAATTGGGGCATTTTTCATCTTTGATATTTAACATGGGTTAAATATGCCATATTTTATGTGCTTCTGTAGATGGAAATACTATTGAAGTTTGAGGAAATGTGTCAAGAAACTGCAAAAGAATTTGCTTCACTGTTTTCAAAGGTAAAAGTTTTTCATTATAGACAAGTTACACTACATTTATATGTTTATAGACCACATACAGTAATGTATACTTTAGTTTGCACTCCTGGGTAATGTACATTATACTTGGATTATACTTGGAAATTGATCATCCTTGTATTTTGTTTCTTCGATAATCTGCTATTGAACACAGATCTTGCCTTATCTGTATGATAAGGAGGTGGTAAGTGAAGATGCAATTTTGAGATGGGCAGAAGAGAAAGAAAATGCCGATGAGTCTGATAAAGTTTTCATTAAACAATCTGAGGCTTTTATTCAGGTAATGTACCTGTACTAAAATTGAGTTGCCCTTCCTTTTTTTTTTGCGCACAAGATTTACAGATACAGTAGAAGTTATTGAACTTTCACTGTGCCAGTTTTCAGTGAACATATCTTCACTGCTGATCTCTGTCAATCTATTGCTTTAGTTGTTTCCCTGATCTCTAATCTGCCCTCCTAGGAAAAGAGTTAAACTGCGGCTCTTGAACTGTTACACTTGACTATGTGCTGGCTATTGCTTTTAAATTTGGCTTATTGTGTTCATGTAATCTCTCCTGGCACGGTGGCACAAATATTTTCTCTGGTGGGCTTGTGCCATCCATGGGGCAGACATTACCAAAACGACATTACGAAATGACTTGCCGAAATCAATTTCCTACGAGATTGTCACTTGTCTTGGTGCAAGTATGCTAATTTGTTTTTTCCCCACTTCCTTACCTACTCAGTGGCTCAAGGAAGCCGAAGAGGAAGACCAAGACCAAGACGAAGAAGAGTAGAATTGGAGATCATACTTGCACTCTTTCGCACACTTGGAGGAATGCAGCGTTATCCAATTTGAGTGGTCTCCCGGTGAGTTTGCAACCGGCAAGTTTTGGAAACTCGAAATTGTTTGTACATTACTTGGTCACATTTTTGTTCCTAACCCGCGAGTCATGGGTTAAACGACTGCAGAGTGTAGATATCTTACGTTCGTTTTCATCTTTGCTTCGTTGATGCTTCCATGTAGTTTTTGTCTGATGCATTTGTTTTAAATGTCAACCTGTGTCTTGGCACCCAGCACTTGCACAAATCTTTAATAAAAGCTTAGTTTGATATGGCTCCTTTTCTGCTCATCTTTCCGCCGAGAAATGTAGTGGGGAAGAAAGCAACGGGGGCTTCTTGCCCTAAAGGCGCCATTGGATCATGTGGGTTGCGTAGATCCGGCACTAATCTTACCTCAAAAGGGGCACGGTTTGTTTAAAGTACGCTCTTTTCCCCACAATCGTTTTAATTTTATTTGCCGAGATCCCTAAAAGCCTCGTCTGCTTTGTGCAACTACTTGGCAAGAGGCACCAAAACCAAAGGTCGAAAGAAAAGAGTAAAAAACCAAAACGTCCTTGGGGCCAAGAGAGGAAAAGCCTGTAGGAATGAGCAGGGCCTGCGCTAAGCAACCTCTCTGGTCGCTTCCTTCGGCCCTCTCTTCTTCCCCACGAGTAGTTTTAATTTTATCCACTTCTCTTTTATATGATTTGTTCATTCTTTTTCGTATACGCACTGATTGTCCATGCTGGATGTGTATATTGTTTAATGTTTCAGACGTTGTTACTTTGACCGTAAGAAACTTCCGATAATCCCGTCTTTGTTGGACGCGGATGCACACACGTTAGGGCTCATTGGGGCTGTCCAATTGGTAGCAAACGGTTTAGATTAATAGTACACAGCACCTTGTTACACTAATAAACAGTAAAATCACTATAGTAGTATTTTCAAGCGTCTAATTACAATAGTATTTTCAAAAAAAATATTTCTACAGTTCTACTCTAGACTACTGTATCATCGGGCTCATAGATGCACTTGCTCAGTGCTCCTCTGCAGTAGAGGACCCGGATCAGTCTTTGTTAGATTTGTTGTCACCTGACGTAATATATATATAGTTTGACCCTGTTTATTCACGATGACCATCTGCATGATGCTTTCAAGATTACTGCTGAATGTACCAAATTACGGTCTGGAATTTTTGGGTCTACAAGTCTGGAGCAGAGTAGTAGCCATTCCAGAAGATGTGGAAGATATTGAACCCACTGTTGTTCTGGACGAACACCGCTTATGGTTGTGAGCTCGTGAAAGATTGATCATTGATGAGAAACGCATCCGCATTTGTGCTAGTGACAAAGCCAGGAGAAGATAAGAGGAGTACTCTAAGATTAAAATAACATAAGACAAACTTACCGAAGGTTAAAATAACATAAAATAAACTTACCAAACATGCATCGAACATCTTTAAACAATCCAAAGCGTTCATAACTAGATTTTCTTTTTTTGCAAAATATAGTAAAATCACTAAATCACTGCTGGATAGTATTATGAAATAAACATAATAACCCACGAGCCACGAGTACGAGCGAGCGCCCAAGCGCGGGCCGGGGTCCTTCCCCTGTCTGTCTGCACTAGTGATCTTGCGACCAATTCTCGATGATGAGGTGGTTCTGCCCAGACAGAACAAGACTACCACGTGTCAACAGGCATGCTTCATGCATGCATGCTGTGGGGCACACGGGATCTTGGACTGGAACACGCGCACGCACCCAGGAAAGAACGCATTTACTCCTCCATTCGCAAAACAAGTTGTTTTTAATATGTATAGTTAAACTTTAAAAATTTTAAGTATTGATTTTTTTAAAAAATATTTAGATTAGATACATCAAAATTATATGTGTAAATTCATCTCAATTTTTTTTATATATTTTTATAATTCTATTGTGTTTAAAATATTTCACAACAGTAATCAATGATCAAAGTTACATTTTAAGTGATTAGTTTATGAAGCACAGGGAGTACGTTTTAACAAACCATAGTCCGAGTCAGCACAGCACAGCACAGCAAAGCTCCGGCCCAACCAACAGCCGTTATTGCTCGTGAGCCTTAGCCCTTAAGCTTCTCCCCGTCGTCCCCTTCCCGCCCGCTCCCCCGCGGTAGCGACCTGCCCTTATAAGAAGGCGGCCGCCACTTCCCGATGTGTCCACGTGATCACGTCACCGCACCGTCGACAGGTACTACTACTGGCTAGAAGGGTACTAGAAATCCAAGGAACGTACGAGAGTTAGAGATATACATGGATCGGGCGGCGGCGGCGATCTACCGGCTGCTGGAGGAGTGCGTGGCGTACGCCATCTCGATGACGTCGCCGGGCGACGCCTGCCACTCGTCCGTCGTGTCGCCGGCATTCAAGGCCGCGGCCAACTCCGACGCCGTCTGGGACCGCTTCCTGCCGCCCGACCACGCCTCCATCCTCGCCCGCGCCGACGAGCCCCTCGCCTGCTCGTCCAAGAAGGACCTCTTCTCGCGCCTCTGCAGCCGCCCCGTCCTCCTCGACGGCGCCACCATGGTACCCCTAGCATCTGATCGTTCGATAATTTAATAGTTCACTTCACTGGCATTGTCGCTGAAGCTACGATTATACAGCTACGTACGCCACAAACTTAATCGCAATGCCGGAATTTTAGCCATGGGAATTGGTTGATACTTATTACTTAATTAAGTTAGCTATGTATGCATGCAAGCGGGCGATTGATTAATGGTTTTGGGCGATCGTAGAGCTTTGGGTTGGAGAGACGGAGCGGCGCGAAATGCTTGATGCTGTCCGCGAGGGCGCTCAGCATCGCGTGGGGAGACGACCCTTCCTGCTGGAGATGGACCGCCAACCTTCCCGGATCAAGGTATAATTCGTTCAGTTCATAGAAACAAGTCATCTTAAATATCCACATGGTCCTAAAATATAATTTTGATTACTAATTACTATTATAATATATTTGTAAAATATAATAAATTTATAGCTATAAAAGTATTTTTCGAGGTAAATCTACACATATAATTTTCAACGCACACATGCTACCACAACTCTTTATATTAACAACAATTAAACAGCTAGTTTCCAGTTTCAATACAAAAGCATGCTTTATATTTTTTGACGGAATGAAAAGTGAACAAGTCCTGGCATGCATTGCTCTTCTCTCATCAGTGCCCTGCAGTATTAGTTATGGTCTAACACCACGTGTATTACGCGCATGTACTCCCCCCTCGGTTCACGAAAACAAGTTGTTTTGGAATTTGTGCAGTCAAACTTTGTAAACTTTAGCTATCAATATATTTTTAAATATTTAGATTATATACGTGAAAAATCATACGTGTACATTTATATCGAAAACCACTTTTATAATATCTTAACTTTGTTAGGGTTTTATAAATATATTGTAATAATAATTAGTAGTTAAAATTACATTGTAAAAACCGTGTTAATGTTCAAAACGGCTTGTTTTTTTTCTTTGAACCGGGAGGGAGCAGCAGCCAGTATATATATGGACGCTAGGCTCGCATGGAAAGTTGGAATGACCTACACGTACTCACATGCATAGACATGTCAGCTTGCATTGCATGCATGCATGCACGTACGTACGTACGTACGTGAAAAGGCCGTACCTAACAGGCTTGCATCGACATGGACAGTATATAGCTTACTGCATGCATTAATTCTAACAATCAATCGACGATCCTAATGTTCATTTATGTATTGATCTATCCTTGTTATGCATGCACATTAATGAATTGATCAGGTTTCCTGAGGCCGCCGAGCTTGTCGACGTGTGCTGGCTGAAGATCACCGGGAAGCTCCAGCTCTCCCTGCTCTCTCCCCGGACGACCTACGCCGCCTACCTCGTCTTCGCCATCGCCGACGACTCCTACGGCCTCGAGTGCAACATCGGCATCCTGCCTCCCAAGGCCACGGTCACCGTCGTCTCCGGGTCCGGGAGCAAGCCGACGGCGACGGAGCACACCATCTGTCTGCAGCACATGCAGGGGGAGGAGGAGACGGCGATGCACCGGCGGAAGCAGGAGTACGTGCGCCTCCGGAAGGACTACGGCCGGAAGCTGACGAGGGAGGCCGACTTGGACATCAGGTGCCCGCGGCGGAGGGGGGACGGGTGGTCGGAGGTCGAGCTGGGCGAGTTCGCCGTGGCGGGGGACGACGCCGGCGAGGAGGGGGTGGTGGAGGTGAGCCTCAAGGAGGTGGAGTGCCGGCGATGGAAGAGGGGGCTCATCGTGCAAGGCATCGAGATAAGGCCCCAGCAAGCATGCACCAACTAATTAACTGATTCGTTTTTGGGGAATAATTAAGTGCGTATTTTAGAGCAAAAGCACGCACGATCGCCGGAGATTAATTAGGTCAAGACGCGAACAGCTGAAGCTCAAGTTCCTCGATGGACAGTGAGTGCTACTTATAAAATGAGCGTCTACTTTTCAGTTTAGATAAGTGGGAGATCAGTAGTGCGGCCGGGCAGTGCATGCAGAGGCATATATTTATTCGTCATACGCATGCAAAACACGTACTACATACGGCCCCATATAAGATCCACGATATCTGTATACATTGTTGCGCACGTGGATAAGTCGATCTCTCGCTCGCTGCGAGCGCGCGTACGTGCGTCTAGTAATTTCTCGGCATGCATGCTTAATTATGCATGTAAGTACATGCACGCATGGTTGGTACCTTCTTCTATTCTATTCGGTGTGTGGAACATTTGGAAGGAGCGAGGTCGAAGAAATTTTCGACAACTCTTATCTCCGAATGAAACTGCAGGTTAATTTTTGAAACTAGGAACCGAGCTATTTTGTTTAGCTCTCTAGGCTTCTAGTTTTGTCATTGTTGCACACCAAGTCTTGTGCTTAATCCTTAATTAATGAAGTTATTTATCAGTGATACATTATAGATAATGGTATTCTAATAGCCCTCAAGTATACCTCTGGTCAGGGATGCTTACCACGATTAGGCTACGACTAGATTCAAACACGACCTCTTCTGGTAGACATGTCTCACAAACGGACATGTGGGTCCTACCTCATCGACTAGACCCTGAACGTCACACTTGTCTATTCGTGTTAGTTAATACAACACATACGCTTATGTGTCTATGACATAACTGCACTCACATCTCTCTGTCTCTAGCATTAACCGCATGACGAACGTGCAAGCAGAATGTCTCACCGACAGCAACCATCATCGACGTGCGTATTCCAACAATGGTCAAGACGCCCCCTGACACACAACAACTGCCACCCCTTTGACGCTTTATAAAGAGCAGTGCCAGCAAACAGAGGGATAAGAGGCGAACAGACAGACAGAAGCCGTTGGCAACATTATTAGTTTTTGGTTTCCGAAGAAAGCTAAAACCTGTCTAAAAAACCCTCTCTCTTCTTGCGTGATCTCGAGCAGCCATATCCCTTACACTTACTTACAAATATCGATTGTAATTCATCGACATGGTTGTTCATTGTTCCACCTGTAACTGTCGGCCTTCATGAAAATCCATTGATCTTTGTAATGTATTCTTGGTCTTATTTGTTGTGTTGCCTTCTATGTACGCAGTACTTGTGAATAAATACAAGCATGTGCCAAGGACAAATTAATGGGTATAGAACTGAACAGTGTGAAGAAAGTGACCGAGGCAGGTTAGTCCAGATCGATAATAGACGTACCAGGTCACCACGAGCCGCCGGCCGCAACTCTACAGTCCTTCTCCCATCTTCTCCACCCTTAAGAGTGTGAGAGATCTATTTTTTTTTTTTCCCGAAGCAACTTTAGATTCCTTCGGTTTCTTTTGTTTTCTATCTAGATTAAATTTAGTACTTTTATTCTTCTCCGGCGAGTCCTTAGCCGGATTTTATTTAGCCACGACGTGTTTCGTCGGACCAACTCACTTGGAGAAGGTGACGACGCCACGCCTGAAATCTACACCGGGCCAAGAATGGTGCAAACAAATCACTCTGATTTTCTTTCGACGAATAATACTGCTACTGAAACGTAGGTCTTAAACATGAAATCATCAATAATCTACTTCCTATTGCCGTGACACCGTTGCAAGATACAGGGTTGATTGCGAGAAAGATAGAGAAGTCCAGCACGTTCATCGACCCAAAGACTTGATGGCAACATGTTATTCGTATACAATCTTCAATGTAGAAGTTGAGTATCTATGTACGTAACGTACATACATGTCTCCTGTAGTCCATCTCAAGGAAATGAACTCTGGTGTATTTGCACGTGGTAACTAAGCTTGCAATTAACAGGGCGCGAGAGTGTGCTGAGAATTGTTGGGCGTCTTGTTGGTTTGATGTCAGTGGCAAGATCCCAAATTAAGCAAGACGCTAGCTAACCCCCTACAGGCTATACAACTCTACCTTGTGTTCAAGATGCTGATAAGTCGTACGGGCAATGGGCTATATATTGGAATAATTGGAACAAGGGAAAGGCCCCAGGGCATGTGTATAATGGTATAGAAAGCTACTGTTTATGTACAACTCTCTATATCATTTGTAGATAACACCAAAGATAATTCATACAATGAGTAATGGTGATACAGTCGGCTACAGAATTGCAGACAACACACAACCTTTTAATGTTTTCTTTAGTTCTGGTGATATAGTCGGCTACAGGATTATAGACATCATATTTCTCTCTTTTTATTCTTTTTCATACATATCAGTTTAAATTCTACGTGACAGAGGCTATAGACAGCCGACGTAAGCCAATTGTACATGACCTTATTGAGTAGGACTTTGAGATTAGACGTAAGAGGCAATTAATTGCAATACTCCATTTATTAATTAGTGCGGCAAATATAAATCGTCCCGTTTAATTTTAGAATTAATTTTTTTATATACCCTTGAAATCCCTAACTGTACAAGACCAAGAACTCATCTTAATGTGCAGGGCCAAGGACTCATCTTAATTTCCAAATTGGAATACCCCTTGTAACTCGATCTATGCGCATCTTGTTAACAGTGGAGTTGTCGAATTATATTAGTTGCCCTTATTCTAGCCAACTATACGGAGCTTAAAAAAAAAGCTTGGGTAACGCCTAGTAATAGTTGTATTGGATGGTTTACCTTATCTTAATTTCCAAATTGGAATACACCTTTGTATGACATGATTGCTCTACTATTGCTTCGTTACAGATTTTTTAACCTTATATATGTTTGCGACAGCTTCAAAGAAGATGCTGAACCCTTGTATGTTTGCTGGTTGGAACTACGCGGCAAGATAGATAGCAAGATGCTCTCAAAAAAGGAAATATATCTAGTGCTAATAGGTAATTAGGTGCTAAAGTACTCATTCTAACCTTAGGCGTTGAATCTGGATTGGATAGCTCAGATTTGGGTGCTAATCCCACCTCCAATCCACATAACCTTTTTTTTCACTAAACCCCTTGCATGCCCCTTCGTTTCACCCGGCCGATCCACGACCCATCGTATTCCCCGGTACGTGGCCTTCCTCTCACCTAGTCGAACCGCCACCGTCGCCCTCTTGGCCTATAGTGGCGCCCTCCAGACCCCTCTCGGCTGCGGCCCTCCCTAGTCCCTAGCGCCGCCCTTCTTCCCTCTCCCGGCTGCGGCGCCACCTCTCCACCCGACGCGCCCGGCTCCTGACCTGCTCTCCTACCCTCGGCTGGCGGCCACCACCTGCGTTCGAGGAGCCGCGGACCAGCCAACGTGCCACCGCCTCAAGGCACCCCATCACCAGCGCTCCTCCGCTGCACCACTCCCTTGTGCCCTCCACCTCGAGGTAAGCTACAACCTTACCGTGAAATGGCCGTCGAGGTGGAGGGGCAGAGGGGAGTGGTTCAGTGGAGGAGCACCGGGGATGGGGTGCCTTGAGGCGGCTGCGCATTGGCTAGTCCGCGGCTCCTCGACAAAGGTGGCGGCCGCCGACCGAGGGTGGGAGAGTAGGTTAGGAGCTTAGCACGTCAGGGTGGAGAGGTGGCGCCACAGCCGGGAGGGGGAAGGAAGGCGGCTCCAGGGACCAGGGAGGGGGCTGGAGGGAGCTGCTAGGGGCCAGGGAGGGCGGCGGCAGTGGTTCGGCCGGGTGAGAGGAAGGCTAGGGACCAGGGAATGCGATGGGTCGTGGATCGGCCGGGTGAAACGAAGGGGCATGCAGGGGGTTTAGTGAAAAAAGGTTTAGTGGATTGGAGGTGGGATTAGCACCCAAATCTGGGTTGTTCAACCAGATCCAACGCCCAAGGTTGGTATTAACACCTTAGTACGTAATTACCCATTAGCACTAGATATGTTACCCTAAAAAACTAAACATATCCCGCTTACATTGTGTTCAAGATAACTAATGATTCCCATGGGCTGGATTTTCCATTCCAGGAGGCATCAGTCAACATTGGAGGTAGCAAATCAACCCGCTAAGTTTGCCTCTAAGCCTATGACAATGACAATGACAATGACAATGAGATGGCGCTGGCAATGTGCCTCAGAATCATCTCATGCAGCAAAAGAAACCATAGTGTGATCCCTCCTGGTCTTGGAGAGGATGTGTTGCTTCCTCTAATTGGATGGAGTTGGAGTTGTGAAGTGGCGGCGGCGCTCACACAAATTATAGAGGAGGCCAGCCTTAAGTGGATTGCAAAGTGAACATGAAAGAGAAGGTATGATTAGTATATCTTGGCCCGGCCGGCATGACACAAATGGAAGGGACAGGTCGGGCACGATGGGGCACGACGGGCGGCACGGTACGGCATAGCCAGTAGGGCTATGCTCGGGCTGGCCCGACACGACAGCAGCATTGTAATATCCCAATTTTTCTGAAGTTTAAAAATATTTTTGAGTAGCTTAGTTCTATAGAAAAATACACCAAAGTTTTTTTGAATTAAAATAAAGCTTAATACAAGGTTTATTTGAATTAAAATAAAGCTTAATATGTACTTTCAAAAGAAAAACAATTTAATATGATTAATTCCAATATCAATTATTGTCAAAATTATTTTTATTTGGATTCTATGTGCTTGGATATATTTATTGGATTTTTCTAGAATTTTTCCGAGTTCATTTACTAATTTCTATTCACTATTTGCATTTTCAGTATTTTCTAAAAAGGAAAACCTATTTAAAATCTCAGTTTATCCTTTGGGATGAATCTCTTTCTTTGGCCCATTCCATTTCCTTCCCCAGCCCACCTTGGCTCGCCTTCGTTTCTTTTCTTTCAATCGAGCCGACCCAGCCCGCCTCCTGTTTTCCTTGTGCGTGACCGAGACAGCCCAAGCTAGCGCTAAGCCTTTCCTTCTCCCTCTCTTGTTTCTATGCCGGTGGGACCACTTGGTCAGCGTGTGACTTTCGTCTTCTTCTGGGACTCCAGCGCCCGTGCCCGAGCCGAATTTGTGCGCCGCCGTCCTCCTCTTGGACTCCTCTCCTCTGGCACTATTTAAAGGCCACCAACCGTGTCAATTTGCTTTCCCCAAAATCCTCCACCAAAACCCTAAGGTCGCCGTCCCGGTTTCATCATCATCGCGTCGGATTTCACTAAGGATCGAGCCGGCAGTCGAAGCTCATCCTCGCCGATTTTCGTTGCCAATAGTGCATCTCCTCCTATGATGTCTTCGCCCTTGCAACCGCGAAGCGACGTTCTACGCCGTGAAGCCATCCCCTTCGCCCAAGGACCCCTACATCGCCGCCACCACCTTCGCCTTAAAACCGACTGCGCCACCGCCGTCCCGATTCACTTATCCGGTGAGCCTTTTGCCCATCCTTGCGCGTCAAAGTGTGTCCCTGGTGCCTCTCGTCTGATCCCCTCTCCTTGCCTTCTCTCTTCGCCATTGAATTGTCGCCGCTGGCCATCTTATTTCTCTTCGGTCAAATCTTCCTTGCCGCTTTTCTCGTTGACCTCCGGACCTCCCGAGCCCCTCTCTGTGATCCTCATGCCATCGTCAAGCTGGTGATCCTCTTCGTTTCCATCGGGCGTCACCCCATCGCCGAAGTCACCTTGAGCCTAAGGTACCTCGCCGCCAAAGTCACCGTTGTTAGCTCGCTCGTGCTCGTGGGTTTCTGTTTTGCCACTTCTTAGCCGTTAGCTCGCCGCCGTTCATCGCCGCTGGCTATGTCTCTGTCCCTCTCTGTGGTTTTCTCTCCGTGCCACCATGGCATCCACCTTTCCCTCCACTTCAGTGGCCACGTCTTCATCTTTGTCAATGTGGCATGCCGTCAGCACCCATTTGTCAACCATGTGTCACGTCCAAATTTCACCCGAGCCAAGGAGACATGAACCCAGTCCATCATGCACCATCTTAATGCCAAGTGGGACCCATCTGTCAGCCCACTTTCTTTTATTTATTTTCAACAGAAAATCTCTCCGCTGACATCAGCATTACGCATTTTATTGTTTTTCCTTTAGAAAAATAATTCCAGTAAATCCATAAATGTTGATTTTCATCATTTCATGTGATTTTAATATTTCAGAAGTCATATCTTCTTCATCTGAACTCTGTTTGAGCCCATCTAAATTTATAAATTCATCTAAATTCGAGCTCTATTTGTGATTTTTATTTAATTTTTGGAGTTTTTTTATCTCTCTGTTTTGTATTTGTTTATTTTATTTATTTTGTTTGCGAGTAGATGTTGATACGTCAGGGAATTTTGAGCAAGGAGGAGTGCATCAAGACCAAGACTAGTACTAGGATATATTCCAAGACAAGTCGTAGTCCTTTGATCATATTGAACCTATGATTTCAAAGTATATTATTTTATACAACTACATACTATCTTTATACAAATTATTTCGGGATTAGCTATTACCTATTGTCATTATGGATCTATTGATTATTTGAGCCATGAATCATTTGTCACCCTAGTATGGATAATTTTAGCTAGACATATTTGTATCATAAACATGGGCAGCATACAAATGCTTAGTCAAGCTTAGTGATATATGAAATTATTTCGGGATTAGCTATTACCTATTGTCATAATGATTAATCTTGACTTAATGATATATGGAATTTTGGTGGTTAATCACTCTTGTTAAAATTTGTGTGCCATAACCGGGTATGTCATTGGTCTTAGTTAAACAAAATATTTTTCGCTCGGGCAAGTGGATGGTGGATTGAGGGTGTGGATTTAACACATTGTGAGTTGTGGTAAGATCGCGTGGTTAACTTGTCAATGACTTAATCTTGTGCGCTATTGAACTGGGCCTTAACTGTACAACCACATGTCTTGTATGGGCTGGATCTGGCTAATTAATTAGTGATGTTTTGATTTGATCCTGTTTAGGTTGTGTTTGGCACAAGAGGGGGGTCCCTGTCTGGTCGGTTAGACATTCAGTGTTAAAACCTTAGCGAGCAGAACCGGGTCAAAATAGAACTTTGTAAAGGCCTTGACACGTGCTCTAGACTGCTTACCTAAGGTAGTAAGCAGTAGTATCGACAGATGCCAAACCAATTGGAGAAGTCGTGTTATGTGGGTAAAGCTGTACAACCTTTGCAGAGTGTAAAACTGTCCGAATAACCGTGTCCGCGGTTATAGACTTGAATATAATACTCGTTTGGTGAATGGGTAATTCACTTGGTGGTTGTCTTGGGAAGTAGATGAGTAGTTGACTAGTTGTTTCAAAACAATGGTTTAATTATCTATTATTGTTTTCAATTACGTATTTTAATCAATTTATTGTATTTACCATCAATGCTGCTTTCTGCAAAAGAATCATACAGCTAACCTTTGGCAAGCATTGCATGAATACTATTTGCATACATTTCCCTACGGCTTGCTGAGTACTTTATGTACTTACGGCTTTACGACTTTGTTAATCAGTTGAAGAATACCAAGCTTCTTAAGAGTTCTTTCAGAAGGAGGACTATGAAAGTTTTACGGATTAGGATGCGTTCTCCGCTCGATTGCCTGTGGGCATATTGATTGGCCATTCCAAGTTTCCCGTTCCACTACAAGAGTTTATTTGTTTCTTTAGCCCTGCGTGACAAGTTAAGTAAACGTTGACCATAAGGCCCAGTTATTATTACTATTTGTTATTTTGAGATCTTTTTAGTTAAATCGAATAAATGGATGGTATTTCATCACTGTTTCCTGTGTGAGCTAGATACCGATCTGGGACTAGTTCAGAATACATAAAAGTTCCTGAGATGCATTTTTCGGGTTCTGACAAGCACGGCGGCACGCCAGGCCCGCGCCCACCTGGCCGTGAAGCCACGCCGCCCACACCCGAGCACGCCTTTGCTTTGCCATCCCTGCACGCGTTGTGCCACCGTGAGTGCGCCGCCCCCGCCCATGACTCCTTGACCGCCCACACCTTTGCATCGCCTCCCGCGCGCACGCACCCCAGCCTTTGCGTCGCTGGCTCGTTGCCCTAGCGCACACACGTCGCTCCCGTCCCCGCCTATGCCCACGACGTTTTGGCTGCCCGCGGTTGTGACGCCTTGGCCGGGGTGGCGATGGGGGAGAAGGGGGGCTGGGGGTGATGGGGGCCAGCAGGGGAGGTGGAGGCAGTGGGGGAGAAGGGGGAGGCTGGGGCCGGTGGGGAGAAGGGGAGGCTCCAATGGTGGGGGAGAAGGGGGGAAGGGATAGGTGGGGGAGGTGCTAGGGACTGGAAGCGGGGGGAGGCGGTCGGGCGAGAAGGGGCCAGGGGAATGGTGGCAATGGGGGAGAAGGGAGATGGTGCTGGGGGAGGTTCTGCTGGGGCTTTGGGGGAGATGGCGCTGCTAGGGGAGGCGCTGCTGGGGGAGATGGAGCCTGGGGGTTGTGGCATAGTGGCAGTGTGGTCTGCCGCATGTGGGCATCGAGTTGCAGAGGGGGGAGGGGAGACAACTTTGACACGATAAGATAAGACACAACTTTGACATGATAAGACATGATGAGTACTTTTGTTAGAAATGAGAAAACAACGGGCGGGAGGAAAAGAGGCAACAGGCAAGACAACGATTCTACAGGAGTTTCTTTCCAGTGAAAAAATAGAGTAGAGAGAGAGAGAAGGCAACGAGCAAGACAACGACTCTATGCGAGATTCTTTATCTCTGACTCTCGGTGCCTATAAAAATGAATGTCCGCAGCTAATTTCTTCACCACCGAAGCTCAGCTTATTTTTTGCTCATTTATTCACCACCGTGCGAAGCACATATTCCATTTTATGATTCTCTCTTTGGTCTAGTGCTCTGTACAATAGAAAGCATGCCACCAAGAAGCTGGCAGAGAGAGCAACTGAGCTCGGTAGCGCTATGCTATCGAGGGGTCATAGCACGAAAGCAACAGCGGGGAGAGGGAGACACTTAGTCTCATGCCGCTCCCCTAGTCCTCCCCCCGCTGCCTCTTCCATCGATGATCGTCAGCTCTCCTTTGGCATGGGAGACCAGGACATGGATGACAGTCATATGGACGCTACGAAGGGATACGAGGAGTACCAACGCGGTTCGGACCCAACAGAGATGCCAAGCTTCGGTACCCATCCATGGATAGCAATATTGGTGGGTCCGCGCCCGGCAGCAGCAACACCGGGCGAAGGGCGGAGTGTTGGAAGTACATGACCTGGAGCAAGAAAATTTGAGACAGTCAAATGGTAGAGATCACAACTTGTAATTATTGCAAATCTCAATTAACTGCTCATACATGTGGAGGGATATGACACTTGAACCGGCACTACAAAGCATACTAGAAAAATATGGGGGAACACACGCGAGGTGGAGGAGTCCAGACACATCTTAACTTCGAGGTTGATGGCTCTGTAAGTACTTGGGCATACAACCCTCATTATGCCCGTGAGAAAATAGGTAGATACATTACTTTTGAGGATCAACCGATTAGGATGGGTGAAAGTCGTGCGTTCGAAAGATTGATCCAATGCGGTTTTTGTCTATAGTACCAACATGTTAGTAAGAGAACGACATTGTCTAATATTTTGGGATGTATAGTAGAGCTCTAGCAGCACTAAAAGAATTTTTCTTAAAAGTTCATTAATCTTTTGCTTTAACTTCGGATGTTTGGACATCATCACACCAGAGAACTGTCTACCTTAGTGTTGTAGTATATTATTTAGATGATGAGTATAAGCTAGACAAGAGAGCATAGGGTTTAAGTTAATTATTGAATCACACATGGGAGATGCCTTTGCCGAGCTCATACTAGGGGTAATTGAAGATTTTCAAATATAAAATAAGGTTGTTTCTATAACTCTTGATAACGCATCGGCGAATACAACGGCTGTGAACGTCCTCACACCAAGGTTGCAGATATATATCGGTGGATATGAACATCCTCATACCAAGGTTGCAGATGTATATCTGTGGATATGTTCTCTACTAGAGATGCGTATGTCATATCCTCAACCTTGTTGTGCAAGACAGTGTGGATGTGATTGGTATTTATTTGAACAATATCCGTGAAGCCCTTCATTTCCTCTCAAGTTCAACGGTAGTGGCAGCGCGGTTCACGGAGTATTGTGTATCCAACGACAAGACCCCAAGAAAATCCGGTCTTGATATGAAGTGAGGTGGAACTTGACATACATCATGTTGAAGAAGGTACAAGGGTATGAATATATTATATATGTATTTGTCAATGCTAATTCAGATAAGTTGATAGTTGCTAACTCAGATTGTGAAATTGTTAGTCATTTTTGAAACCTTTCTACAAAGCAACTAAGACTCTATCCGGTATTTACTACCCTACCTCTTACTTAGTTATAGATTTTATTTGACTAATTGCAGACAAGTTTGCTAAATCTAGGGGACATCCCTTTTTAGGTCATGTTGTTGCAGCAATAGAAAAAATTGTTAAATATTTTGGATCTATTTCACACCTATATTGTTTTGCTATTATTTTGGATCCTACAAAAAAACAGTAGGTTTGCAGATGGCTATAGAGGGAATAGGTGAGCGCCTCGGCCTTGATTTCTCCGAAGGTTTTGAACATATCAAAAAGGAATTTGTCCATGTTTTCCACTTGCACCATGACAAGCTCGGTAGCAGCTTGAGATCGGAGGCCTCACAGCAGACGCATTCAGCCAAGACAAGCTTGACAACACACTTGATGAGGTCATCCCTACTACTACCATGTCGTCTACCTCTCCAAGTTCTCCAAGTGTGCATAAGGATAATCATGATGTACCTAAAGGCCCCTTGAAAAGGGCATGAGCCAAGAAATTACAACAACAGGTGAATCTGCTCTTTAAAGAGTTTATCTTTGATGAGAATTTGCTACTACCTAATTCTAGTGTTTTGTGCCTAATTAGGTATAAGGAGGGAACCAAGGCCATGGCATTGGATGAGCACAAGGGATAAAAAACTTTGGGCGGCAGATCCATGCGGCTAGAGGGAGGTTTTTCACGCATGAAGCAACGCCAAGAAGAGATTACACGCATGCATGCACGAGAGGGAGGTCATGTGATTAGTGCATGTAGTTAATTAGTGGACTAATTCCAAAGACTCGGTCATGATTGGTTTGCTAGCTTGTGAAGTCCGAACCTTGTGCGTTTTGTTTTGGTCACCTAGCCGAACTCGGCCTCATGACTAACTAGAAGTGCAGTCGGCCCAAGGCCTGCTATGCATGGGGAAACATTATAAATAGCAGCCGCCATTCTTGTGTACAGGGAAAAGAGATTGAAAAAAACTAGTTGCTTGTTTCGTGATGGTCGGACCATCAGGTGTTTTATCTTTTTGATCTATGGCTTCACTCCATTCAACCGCTTCACTGGCGGCTGCATACCTGTTAGCCATGTCAAAAAGCTCGGCGGTTGTTCATGGAGGATTCATGGCAATATCCTTCGTAAAACGCCGATTCCTCAACCCTGCCTTGAAAGCTTGAATTACCGAAGATTCTGCAACCTCTGGAATTGAGTTTCGAACCTGACTAAACCTCTTGATGTACTGATGAAGAGTTTCCTTTGGGTTTTGTCAGATCCGATGGAGGTCATCCTCCTTTCCAGGGCGGTCGTACGTACCCTGAAAATTTACGATCAAAAGATCGTAGAGTTGTTCCCAAGTGTAAATTGATCCGACCGGCTGGTTGAGTAACCACGACCGGGCAGACCCCTCCAGTACCGTAGGTAAGTAGTTGGCCATTACATTTTCATTACCACCCGCAGCTCTGATGGCGGTGGTGTAAATCTGGAGAAATTCCAATGGGTTTTGGGACCCATTGAACCTATCCATATTGGCCAGTCGAAACCTATTAGGCCAACGCATGGCCTGGAGCCCTGCAGAGAAAGCTCGACAGCCCGTGACTGACTCATGGCGCCTTCTTTGAAAAGGTGTCGGATTGTGATCGGTCGAAGACCGGTTTCTTAAATTAGAAAGCAGGGGCTCCATTGCTTCGATCTGATCATGGGTGTCGAGATGACGCCCTTAATCACCTGCTCGGCCTATACGATGTCGCAGATCATCGGGGCCAAGCGAATAATCCTCTCGACGAGGGGAATGCGTGGTGATATGAAACAACCTCCTTCCTTCATGACTCGTTGGTCGAAATCGTCGAGGGAGTCTCGGTACTGATTGATTCCCAATATACCTATGCTGCCCTCTGCCGAGGGAGGAACGCTGGGACGAAGTCATAGTCTGACTTTGGGCTGTCCCGTGTTCCCGGTACGCTTCCGTATGTTGCATGGTTTGTTGAAGAATTTCAGATACCTGTCACATCAAATGCACAAAGACTGGAGCTCCTGCTAGAGCAGGGTCAGTATTATTTAGAATATCATGAATACGCTGCAGGTTTTGTACCGTCACTGAAGGTCTCGGAGGATTCATCGAGATTGTTGGCGTTCGTAGACCCGATCCTTCTCTTGACCTCGCTCCTGGTCCCCTCCGATCCATCATTGCTGGTGGGGCAGAGACAGGTGTATTAACTGATGGACGTCCATCAGTTCTGTCGCCTCTGGTAATTGGTGTCTGATTGCCCGTGCTATTTCCATTAGTACATAGTGGCGATGCAGTGTATGCTGGACCGTACACGGTATTGCGATCAGGATTTCCGATCGCATTGACTTCGTGTTTCCAGCAGCGGTCCTCCGGTGAACTTCCACTGTAATTAGTGGAGAGCTGCTCAGTGCTTCTACCAGAGACTTCCACAACGGAGACCGGTCGGAGATGAGCACCTCCTGAGGTCTTCGTGGTGAACTCAGCCTGATCCTGCGGGTTGCTAATCAGATGCTGAGCCTTATCGTTCCCACTCGGCCTATAACCGGTGGGAGTTTCATCGACACTGTTACTAGCTTTTTAGGACTTGCTGGATTTTATCGCCGCTTCGTGAAGGATTTTAGCCCCATCGCTGCACCATTGAATGAGCTCACCAAGAAGGGCGTGCTTTTTGTGTGGAGCGCCGCACAGGAGAATGCATTCACCACACTGAAAGATAAGTTAACACATGCACCCCTACTCTAACTCCATGATTTTAATAAAACTTTTGAACTAGAATGTGATGCTAGCAGAATTGGTTTAGGTGGCGTGTTGTTACAAGAAGGTACACCGATAGCATACTTCAGTGAGAAATTGAGCGGGCCTAGTCCGAACTATTCTACTTATGATAAGGAATTATATGCACTATTTCGAACTTTAGAAACTTGGCAACACTATCTATAGCCCAAAAAATTTGTTATACATTCTGATCATGAATCTTTAAAGCATATTCGAAGTCAAAGTAAACTTAAGCGTAGACATGCAAGGTGTGTTGAGTTTATTAAGTCTTTTCCTTATGTCATAAAACACAAGAAGGGAAAGGAGAATATTATTGATGATGTTTTGTCTAGGAGATATACCATGCTTTCACAACTTGACTTCAAATTTTTTGGATTAGTGTCGACGATCAAATCACCGAACTTATGAGTATATAAAAAGAAAGAGGAAAAGTGGCACGTATCTCCTGGTAAGGAATGGGGTTGCTCTTTATTGATATGAACTGGCTGTTACAAAGTGTATCTGTAATCTAGACCAAAGATTAACTCCCCTAACACTGGAGCACAATGCTTGCTACGGCCTTGCGATCTAATCGACTGACTATCTTCTGAGAGTGATTCCAGTCGATGATTCTCTTCTGTACCTTCCTCTTCTCCTTCCACGGTCCTCCTTATGTAGTTGATGAAACGTTGGTAGTTGTCCCTTAGAGAGGCGTCTGTTAAGAAGTGACGCGTCTGGTCGGAGAGAGGCGTCAGTTGACAATGTATCAACTATTGTGCGGTTATATGTCAATGAGTCATGTAACCGTACTCCAGTGTTGTAGCGTCACGTGGTATGGAATATATAGCACATGTTCCATTCATCACACGATAAAGTATATATCTGGTCTTAGATCCAGACACCAGTTCAAAAAACCATGTGAGCATTTGACTGGTCGGAGACTAGGTTTGGAACCATGTCCGACCAGGTTGGGTATTATGTAACCTCTGGAATTCTTACGACCAGTGAGGTCGTTAGCCTTAGGGGTTACGACCATGAAGACGTATAGTCTCTATATAATAAATAATAAATAGGGGTTTTAATCCTCGTCAATTAGAGACCATTAAAGAGCAATATGTGCATGATGTTGATTTTACAGATGTCTTGTTGAATTGTAAAGAAGGGAAAACGTGGAACAAATTTGTCATTAATGATGAGTTTGTGTTTCGAGCTAACAAGCTATGCATTCCAGCTAGCTCTGTTCGTTTGTTGTTGTTACAGGAAGCGCATGGAGGCGGGCTGATGAGACACTTTGGCGTGAAGAAAACAGAGGATATACTTGCTGATCATTTCTTTTGGTCAAAGATGAGATGGGATGTCGAGCGCTACATTGCTCGCTACACTACATGTCAAAGAGCTAAGTCACGACTTAATCCTCATGGTTTATACATGCCTCTACATGTTCCTAGCGTTCCATGGGAAGATATTTCGATGGACTTTGTTTTAGGATTGCCTAGAACACAGAAAGGGATGGATAGTATATTCGTGGTTGTTGATCGATTTTCTAAGATGACTCATTTTATACCATGTCATAAGAGCAATGATGCTGCCTATATTGCTGATTTATTCTTTCATGAAGTTGTTCGCTTACATGGTGTACCTAATACTATAGTTTCAGATCGTGATGCTAAATTTTTTAGCCATTTTTGACGAACTTTATGGGCTAAATTGGGGACTAAGCTGTTATTTTCTACTACTTGTCATCCCTAAACTGATGGACAAACTGAAGTTGTGAATAAAACATTATCTATAATGCTTAAGGCTGTGTTGAAAAAGAATTTAAAAATATGGAAAGAATACTTGCCTCATATTGAGTTTGCTTATAATCGTTCCTTGCATTCTACTACCAAGATGTGTCCTTTTGAGGTTGTTTATGGTTTTATGCCTCGTGCTCCTATTGATTTAATGCTTCTTCCATCTTATGAGAAATTGAATTTTGATGCTAAATAACGTGCTGAATTGATTTTAAAAATACATGAGACAACCAAGGAGAATATAGAGCGCATGAATGCTAAATATAAACTTGCTGGTAGTCAGGGGAGGAAACATCTAACTTTTGAACCAGGTGATCTTGTTTGGTTGCACTTGAGAAAAGATAGGTTCCCTGAATTGAGAAAGTCAAAATTGATGCCTAGAGCTGATGGTCCTTTTAAAGTGTTAAAAAAGATTAATGATAATGCATACAAGCTTGAACTGCCTGCAGATTTTGGGGTTAGTCCCACATTTAACATTTCAGATTTGAAGCCATACTTGGGAGAAGAGGACGCGCTTGAGTCGAGGACGACCCAAATGCAAGAAGGGGAGGATGATGAGGACATCCATACTATGAATACAGACGCACCTACACACACAACTCATCCACAACCAGTACAAAGACCTCTTACCGGAGCTCATGCTCGCCAACTTAATTACCAGGTGAATTCGTTCCTATGTTTACATATTACTGAAGATAAACCGCTACCTAATGCAAGTGATTTAATTGTGCTTAGGAACATGGGAACGGATCAAGGAGAGGCTTGTGGAGTCATGGACATGTATGGAAGACATAATGGAGGTCACCACGTCACTTTGGATCCATGTCAAGCAAGAGTTCGAGTTGGGCTCGTTCTGGATTTGAATTCGGACTGCTGCGATAGTACTAAGTTCAAACGGTCGTAACTTCTTCATACGGACTCCGTTTGTGGTGATTCTGGACTTCATAGAAAGCTTATCAAGTCTACTTTCCAACGGATCCAAGATCATCATCAAACTCTATCCAAGCCGGCCACAATTGTTAAAAGAGTCCACATTTATTTCTGAGTCCGAGTCAAACGGGTGCCGCGTCACCTCCACTTGGGCCCATGGGCCTTGTAACCCTAGGGGCGTGCTCCCACTTCGCTGGCCACCACCCCTGGCCGTATCCCTATATAGGATTCACCGTCTCCTTTTGTTAGAACTCGAATTTCGTTTGATTAGTTTCTCCATTGTGAAAACTCTCGTTCTTCGTTTGTGTCGACTAGACCAACTGTAAAGGACCTCTGCGGAATCTCACCTCTTGAACTTAATCATATATTTGCAATTCAGATTGCTTTTTATCTCGTTCTTGCTTGTTCTTCGATTGCTTGCAGGAATTGATCCTCGTGATTAGGTCAATCGGGTCTTTGGCACGGTTGATAACGACTTGGTGGTTAGTTCAGCGATTTCTTGGTTCGTGTGTGATGTGTTCGTAGCTTGGATCGTGAGAGTTGACCGTCATCCAATCGGAATTTACCCCTCTCACCAAAAGATCGGGACAACAGAGATCATCATCCTCTTCCTTCTCTACTTTGGCCGGCAGCAACCAGGGAGCCGGCACTGAGGTGTAGGAGCAATAGGGGGCGGCACAAGGAGGAATCAAGGGGTGGTGGCATTGTAGTACGGTGGTTCTATAGCACAGTGGTGGCAATGTAGCACAAAGGCACTGTAGCAAATTTAGGGTTTCCCCCTTTTGGGCCTTGGTGTTGTGGGCCAAGAGACCATGGCCCAGGTTTTGAAGAAATTTCAGAAAAACCTCTTTATCTATTTTTGTTTTCTTTCTAACGCGTTTCGGAGTATTACAATTTAGAGGCAAAGAAAAATATGCAACTACAACTTCAAGAACAAAGGAGCCAAGACAAAAAAGATAGTTGAAAATCAGCAAAGGAAGAAGCAAACACTGGCTTGACTAAGAAGAAATTAATTCCAATTTAATTGTTGTCAAAAGGCGTGCAACCAACTAGCTTGCTTACTACAAAAAGTTTACATTGCATCCTACCAGAACACGACAGCAATCAATGTGCTGTAGCAACCGACACACTGTAGCAATTGATGCAATGTAGCACTAGTACTGTAGCACTGCCTCAAAATGCTATATAAGGAGGGGTACCCCTCCCATATAAATTAGAGTTGAAATTTTCAGAAATAGAATTCTTGTTCTAGGGTTTGTGTGAGTTAAAATTCCACCCCCTTAGAAATGGGGATTATCTAAGAGATCTTGTCTCCGTCATTCTTGTGGTGGCCTCGGTGATTGCTAGATCACATTTACTCCACGTAAGTGAGTAGACGAAGGATCGAAGCGTGTGGTTGGGTGAATCGAGTGCCGTAAGTTGCCGCAATAGAGACGGTGGTTGACGGTGCCATTCATCAGGTTGCACGGGTCCAATTATCTCCAATCATATGTCATGAAGATCGGGACAAACCCGCCCCGCATCACTGTTGCTCAGTTAGTGCAGGTAATAGCCGCTAATGTCTCCATCTCTGTCTCTGCATGGTGCAGGCTTCGCGCGCCTTCATCGCCGCAGCGATATATGAAGTTTTGGACATCGGCACAATCTTCAATATCCAACTTTGACAATTGATTTCTATATATATATGTTAGTAAAAAATTACAAAATTATTACACTATGCAAATAGTTACCGTGACAAATCTAATGATATTATTATCACGTGAACAATGCAACGTAATATACAATATAACGTATATTACTAGTCAAACTTAAATAAATTTGACTAGAGCACAGAAGTGAGTAGCTTGTATGTGATCTAAATTTGTCCGTCCTTTCCTTTAGATGAACAAGTCAGCACTCGTTAAAAATCGTATCCGCAAGATTGAGAATGATGTAGCTCAGCTGCAGTTGTTCTTAATCAAAGAGGGGAGCTAAGAGAGATAAATGCAAATTAGTGTCTTCGATTTTAGCTGACATTAAGGAGCTGAACAGGGATTTTCTAGATTTCCGAGTTTCTTTTGCAAGGAGGGGAAGCAAATATTGCAGCCCTCTCCTCAGCCTCACGTGTAGGACACTCCAACCCAGAGAATTCCCTATTTTCCTCACCTCTTTGAATTTTACTTCAATCCGTACCTTTTCCTTCGGTATCCAAGTGTGCTGAGTAAGGATGAAAACAGAACGGATAGTTTCGGCCGTCTGATCATTCGAATAACTTTGAATATTATTAGGAATGTGAAACCAAATATCTGAATTGTTCTTGAATTTTAGAGTCAGGTTGTTTATCTCGGATCCCGAAGCCATCCGAGAAACTCTACCCCATTGTATCCACCCGATAAACTCTGTACTCACGAGTATTAACTGAGCCGATCATCCAGTAGACAAAAGCCCATTAGAGCTAGAGTGAGCCGACGAGAGAAATCGCCGCATGGAGGCTTCTCCCTTGCTTAGTCGCTAAGCCTCTGCGCTCTTCTCCCTCCACTCCCGTATAAAATGGGAACGGGACGATGGAAATCCAACAACAGGTTGGTAGCGGAGAAATCGATGGAGACGGCGGCCGCCCGCGAGATCGCGCGCCTGCCGGAGGAGCTCCTCTCCGCGGCGATCTCCCGCACCGCGCCGGGCCGCGCGATGCCTGCCGCGCCGCCTCGGTCTCCCGGGCCTTCCGCACCGCTGCCGACTCCGACGCCGTTTGGTCCACCTTCCTGCCCCGCAACCTCCCGCCGCTCGCATACGGCGAGCTCTCCCCCGCGCCGCCGTCCAAGAAGGGGCCGTTCCTCCGCCTCTCCGACCGCCCCGTCCTCCTCCCGGACAGACTCATGGTACGTACGGACACCCAAACCAAACAACTTAAAATAAGATCCGCTAATCGGTTGTCGTGTGTTACTATGTGCAGAGTATGCGGTTGGAGAGGGTGACCGGCGCCAAGTGCTACATGTTGTCGGCGAGGGCGCCGCTGATTGCGTGGGGCGATACGCCGCACTACTGGCGTTGGATCCCTCTCACCGACTCTAGGTTCGTTTGCTCCTTCCAATTCCGATGCAAATTATATCCAGCTTGTGTCGTAGAATGCTGTTGCAGTGTAAATCCAATTGCAATTGATTTCATGGCTGACAGTTGCAATTTTGCAAGTGTAAGTTGTGGACCGGTGGGATGGTAGATGAAATTATCCTCTGAATTAAAACCCAGAATAGAATTTTGCCCCCATGCCCTTTCACAATGGAGTATGCAGCATGTAAATGACACTTTATATAAAGAATGTTACTCTATTGTGTACCTTGTTCACAATGTAGTTATCTGAATTCTATTTTGTACCATTATTCTAGCCAACATTATGGGGCTACACAAAAATACTTATGTGAAACTTGTTTAATACTAAGTTATGGAATTTAGTTATAGCGCTGAATGGTTTCTGCAACTTGTATTTATTACAAATTTGAACCCTTTGTTTGCGGCAGGTTTTCAGAAGGTGCTGAACTTTTGTTTGTTTGCTGGTTGGAAATCCTTGGCAAGAAGATTCATAGCAAGATGCTCCCAAAACTCAACTTATGCCGCTTGCATGGTGTTTAAGATAGCCGACGAATTCTATGGGCTGGATAATCCAGTCCAGGAGGCATCAATCAGCGTTGGACAGAACGAATCAACCCGCCAAGTTTGCCTCCAAGGCTATGATAAGGATGGCAACGGTGAGGTGCCTGATAACTATTGGCCTATGAGGTTATTGCCGCAACGAAGAAGGGTCTGGAGAAGAAACAGTCGCGCAGTTCCTCCCGGAGAGAATGTACCGCTCCCGCAGGAAAGGGCTGATGGTTGGATGGAGTTGGAGATGGGTGAGTTCTACAATGACGAAGGTGAAGATGGCGAGGTGTGCATCAGCCTGATGGAGACGAAAGGAGGCAACTGGAAGAGAGGTCTTATTGTGCAGGGCATTGAGATTAGACCTAAGAAGTCAGGGTGAGGAGCTTCTAGGATTAAGACACGCCTGGGAGTAAATAAATAAGGAAAGCGGATTTGTAATGCGTGTCTTGTGGCTCTTGCGTTTGCTGCCAATGCTGTGCAAAACTACAGTGTGTTATTGGGTTCTTGAGGGCAAACTAAACTTTTGGAACAAAGTACGCTATCCTTGATCAATGCTTGATGAGTGGCGACATTTGGTTTGCAAAATGTAATTAAAGGTAGTAATTGCCGTTTGTGAGTCTGGGACCCCTCTCGGGCTCAATTGGAAATCCTTGTGGCTACTTAGCCAGTCAACTCGTAGCAAGTAGGGATGGAAATTTTGTGGCGTGCGTATTCTCAGTATTGTGGACGCAGGACATCGAAATATATTCAAGGTTTCAAGCTGCCTATTCCATCCAACCCTCTCACGCTCTCGCCTGCTTTCTCTTAAAGCAATCATTTGGTTGTCCATTTCTTTGGGACAACAGGTCTTTGGAAAAAGAAGCAGAAATTAAGTAGATGAAAAGAATGGTGTGGACATTTATAAGAGTTAAGAGAAGGTTAAAAGTATCCAAGTAGAAGAATATAATAAGGTATCTGAAGAAATAAAAGCTAAAAAAATAATAAATCAAAATATTGGGGTGAGAGAGGCTCGAACTCTCGACCTCAGGATTACTCAACTAGCTATGAGACCTACGCGCTAGCCAACTGCGCCACCACCCCTTGTCGTGTCTGGGTGATATTTATCGAGAAAGATGTAACTGTTAAAAAGGACACGGCGATATTTATGGGGAAAGATGTAGTAACTGTAAAAAAGGACACTTTGTGCTCATGGACACATAATAATCCAGGCCGCGTGCTTACCACTCGTGCAAATAACAGCAGTAGAACAGAACGAAGCAAGTGCTCATCTGTATGACAAGTGTGATCTGAGTAGCACGTATAACCTTCAGAATTCAGAGCGATGCTGCTACAGGCCCAGTATTACAAGATTGTTCCTTGCATAGTTTTATCAGGTTCCCAGACCTGCTACTTTTAACAGCATCTAGTTGGTATTACACTAATGATTAGCTACTTACTTCCTCATATCAAGGAAATGAGTTGCTAGGTTGTCAAAAAGAAGAAGAAAAACACTGCAGCTTTGGACTGACTAGGATGTCTCTTCGGTATTTTGACTAGTTTCACAGTAGGCAATTCAATTCACCTATAAAAAGGGCAAGAACATCCTTTTCTTTCCTCTTTTCCTATTTACAGCATTACTTAGTCGAATGATCTTAATGATTCTACAACAAATAAGGTACTGTAACACATTTCAGATGCTTCTATGTATCGGTACCATTTGGAGGTTGGTAGCAAAGCTAGCTAAATAACATAAAATAGGTTATCAGTTGTAGCCTTGTAGAGCATACACCTGACAATACTGGATGTTTCATATTGAGGGAGTTGGAGCGCATAGTTCTTGTGCATTATCGTCAAACATTTGAGGTTCTGTATTTCTCCATCTCTTGTTTTCTATTTTGCAGTAAATATTCCTTTGGTATTCCTTCTGGATGTTGCGGTGATTAAAGTTGAATTTTTGTTTACTAAATTAGTTTTACTCCGATAAATCAGCCTACCACAACATAGACTACATTTTGCTTCGACTCTAGCGATCCACGTTTTGTAACCACTGCTCTTTAGTTTATGTAATCAGCTCTTTCAGACATATGTTTTGCTTTATGTTTGTCCTGTAGAACTCCCTATATATGCTACTGGATTTCCAATATCTTAGTTCGTTGTGCTTCTTTCATACAACTTTTTCTAGATTCCAGCATGCTTACCTTGCCTTCAACCTTCGGTGAAGCTTCAACTGAAAACCGAAAACCCAAAAAATCTGTTTATTGCTCTATATAAACCTAGCTTAGTATAGATATATTAAACACAACTTAGTCTATCTTACTTTTGTCTATATATACATCATGTATCAAACTGTACATGTCGGAAAATACCTTTATAGTCCAACATAATCCACGACAGAAAATCTATATACACATGGCGTTTACTCTACACGCGTGCTAAAGCGTGCGCCGGGCTCTAGTATTAACAATACTAGAAGGCAGCCCGCGCCATTGGCGCGGAGGAGCCCGGAGACAATGTCATCATCAAGAAAGACCACCTTGTTGAGGTTCAGAAAGAGATGGCTAAATAAATAAGAACTATCAGGTAAAGAACTCTGAACATAACAACATGGCATTCATTTTTTTATTTAGAGAAAACTGTTACAATCTTGCTATAGGTTATGTATGGCCTAACTTGAAGGCAAAAACAGTGGCATAAACACTCTAGCAGCAAGCAGTATTGCATAACCAACATGTGGCAACTATCCAGAAAAGAATAGAAATGCATTTTCTGTCTATATTTTAGTCTCACATAGAAAGAGAATAAAAAATGCATCTTAAAAGTGAGATGGTTGGCGGGATATATATATCTGGCGGTTTGAATCCATCACTTGAGATAGATCGATGGACCATATCTTTAGTTGATCAAGAGTCGTAAATAACATCTTGGCGCTTTGCATGCTTGACCCATTATAATGCTATTTTCAGTAACCCTTGGCGCTAAAGAAAGGCGCAACTCGATGAGGAGGATATTTAATTCAAACTAACAACACAATCAAACAATACATGAAAGCATATTCAACGCATTGTAGTTGACCCGAGTATGGCCACTCTTCCATTTGATGCTAGATTTTCCCACCATATATGCATTTGTTCCGTGCAAGAATGCTTTCGATTGCAACATTGTGAGCTCAATTAATCGGCAGTGTCGTACCTCCAAGGCAACCACTTAAATGCTAACACTCATAAAAACCATCCAAAACCTTTGAAATAATACCACATAAACTGCAGCCACCTGTGGATAAAGGGAGCATGTTCCATTACACAAAAAATAGAGATATTGTACAGTAACAGATAGAAAGATAAAACTGATAACGTTTCTGATGAAAAGGCACCTCAGCCAAATAAATACGGAGATGGTTAAGCAGGGATATGTACCCCTATGTTCATACATGAAACCTGTGTTTCCTTGTAGATCTGTAGATCTCCGTCATACTAAACATGTACACCCAAAAGTCTGCAAAATGAGTAGAAGCGTAAGGTAAATAAAAAGATCGCACATCTACATCAAGTACCAAAAATAGAATAACTACAAAGCAGAATTGCATAACCAACATGTGGCAACCATCCGGAAAAGAATAGAAATGCATTTTTTTTTTGTCTATATGTCATAATATATTTGAAGTGGGGCCTATACTGTTACTTTTTTTAAAAAGGGCATCTAATTGATAATTACTAATTTATCATTATGTGCATCAAGTTATCAGCAACGACCTGATTAATATATGAATGTAGTTTGTTAAGTTTACACAAATGGCATCATTTGCAGTGTGGAATAGCAGTTGTTAAATAGAAAAATACAATGCCATGCAGATATCAGCTGAGAATTCATAGAATTCAGAAGGGAAAGTGAAGAGTGTGTATCAGCATATATACATCTCGGCCCTAATAAGAAAGGAAAGAATATTATAGTCAGACCTGTGAAATGTATAATAGGCAAGGTAAATTAAGAGTCAAGAACCGCATCTTTTTTCCGATGAAATGAGAAAACGACTATATTTCAAATTTCTACACCTATGGGGGGATAAGTAAAGTCATGACAGACAGGAAAATATCTATTAAGTTAGACATGAAAAATGGAGAAAAACTGCCTTAGAAGGGGCGTAAAGATGCTTAAAATACCTCGGAAATGAATAGTTTACATTCTGGCTCTCTCTTCCTGCGGAATCTCTGATATCACCCTAGTGATGCCCAACAATTACTTTTATCTTGTCAAATGGATACCGAGGACACTACAAACAGCAAGCAGCACGAGCAATTCTAAATGAACAAAAAAAATGATGAAACGGTTAACGAAAGCAAGGAGCACAGGGGGAAAAAGTCTTAACTAAGCTTCTTCTTGACAGCTGCCTCCACAATCCAGTCAGCAACGCAATTAAAGTCTATGTCTCGGGGAAGAAGATCAACCTACAAAAGGAGTAGTTTCAACTGACTGGCAACAATAACAATATTCTAAAAGTGACTATGTAAAAAAACACATTTGTGATCTCCAGTACAATCGCCACATTCGACATTTTAGTTATCAGCCAAAACAGACCCGAACAAATATACAAACATGTTCTGTGAACTGGGACAACTACAAGCAAAATAAGAACAATTCGTTTGATAATAGGAATCTTTTTTTAAGTGTCCCGATACCATTCGAAGTTACAAAGTCTGCAACCAGCAATAGAATTCATGTCTAATAAGCATATCAAATGGGTTGATACAAAAAAATGACTATCAACTATGACTGCGTTGCACATCAAATTCATTAATATCTATCAAAATATCGAAGGATCCCCAATAACAACCTCTGGAACATCATCACGTACAAAAACCGCAAGCTACAGCAACTATGAAACACAGAATGACTTTCACAGATGGTATTATTTTCGTAAAAATTAAAGGTGTGCAATACATAAATTATAAATCTGAGAGAAGCACAGATGGTATTCTTCTCCTAAAAATTATAGGTGTGCAATACATACTTGCAGAATCTGAGATAATCAATCTGCATGAAGCACAAAAACTAACTGATTTACTAAGGAAATTCAGCAACCTTCTTGACATAAGTACCGTGCTACCTTCTTGACCCCTTCATGTATCCAATAGGACAGGCTGGTTCAATGACATAGTTTAGTGTGTTCTCAAGTTAATAAAATAAATAACAAAACAAAAAATAAGATTATCTCACTGTTGAGAAAACTGTAGGACTTGACATAAGTAGCGTGCTACCTTAGAGTTTAAGCAATTATCGTAGAAGGAATGAATAAACAATAAATCACAATACAAAAAAATATTTGTACGCAATCCAATTAGTAGAATACATGTTCTTATGATCAAAGGAATGTAACACAAGAAAATCTATCTAACGTCACAGGATACGAAAAATGATAAAACACTAAAATAGAAGAGGCAAGATTATACATAATACGAAAACACACTTCACTTTTAAGGAACCGGTCCTCTGCACCCTGCTCACTATCCTTGTATTGCAAGATTGCATGTAGCTAGGCACATGGCTACTGTCGATGTATTCTAGTAAAATAAAAGAAACAACATTCCTGTTGCAATCAGTGTAATGTAGCCATGAGTGATCGATATCATGAAACTAAAAGCAACAATACAACGAAATCACACGGATCCAGCTCCGATGTTAAGAACATGAGAAACTGTTCTAAACTTGTAGGCTAGGGAACTGACATAAGTAGCATAAGCTGGAAAATGGTCAATTAGTGTAAACAGATCCCAATTTGAGTAAAGCAAGCTTACCAAGGTGGATGGCAGTATTCTACCCTCTATAGAAACATCAATTTCATCTGTATGAATTCTAAAACACAGGTCTAGTCAATTCAAAATCAAATGGGCATTTACTGTCTCCTAAGTTTTGTAATCTGCTAATCATCCACAAGTTCATCCCCAATCTGGTTCCTCTAGCATCTAGGGGCTACACACTACATATATCAACAACTAGATTCACCAAAAAACTTGTAAACTGGATTGAAATTGCATCTCAGAAATTCTTACGAAAGAGTGGCGGCTATCGATGGCGATGAGTCCGTAGCTGTGGCCGGTGGCGTCCCAAGACGCCTGCTCGACGGGCGACTACGACGTACCCACGCGACAGTTCGGTCGCACGGAGCGGCGGTGGCGGCGGCGAGGAAGCGATGACCCGGCGACGACGCTCCGCAAGCGACACTCCGGCTCGAGCTCGCTCCTCCTCCTTCGGAACTGCCAGAGGAGGGAGAGAGGAGGGAGAGGAGGAGGAGGTGGAGGCGCGTGGTGGCTGTAGAGTCGGCCGAGCATGCGGCGACGGCGCGTGGGGAAGAGGACGCAGAGGGAGGGGAATGGTAGCACGGGGAGGAGGCGTAGGGGTGACATTGGTGGTGGCGGGGAGGAGGAGATGGCTGAGAGGAGGCTAGAGGCGAGGCGACGCGAAGCACGGCGGCCAGAGACGACGCGGCGCGAGGCATGGCGGCCGGAAGCGCGCGGGAGAGAGGAGGCGAAGAGGGTGGCGGCGGCGGTTGCGGTGGGTAGGAGAAGGCGTTGGGGAGGAGAAGACGGAGGCGGGAGGGAGGAAGAGGGAGGGCGCGGAAGTGGCGGGGGAGGGAGACCGGGGAGGGCAGGGTAGGAAGAGAGACGGGCCGGCGGCGCTTGCGGGAGAGGGAGAGGGAGAGGGAGGGGATAGGAATCGGAGGGGAAAGCAGGGAGGAGACGGAAGGAGCGAGATGGAGATGACGCATTAGCTTTCGGGGCGACGCGGCCGCACCAGCGCCTTTCCTTCGCACGATGCGCACCGGGCGAGATCGGGCGGGCGCGAGCAGGCTTCCGCGCGATCGAACGGCGCTTTTTTTGCGGCCGACGTGTACACGCTTTTTTTGCGGCCGACGTGTACACGGCCGGAGGCGACCCTTTCTTCCCTCCTTTAACTATGGGAATGCAACATCAGACAGACCATACCATGCACGGTCTCTTTTCAATGTGAACGTGTGATGCTATTATCACCCAAAAAAAAAAAATTGTAGCTTTTGGTCGAAGGCAATCCCCATGTTTTCAGAGCTCAACCTCAAGTTGACTCGATCCTTCCCCTTTGGTTTTTTTTTCATTTTTTTTGCAGCACCTGACAAGAACAGTCAGTAGGCACCTACTCCCCGATTAGTAGTAGATATCTACTGCATCTTTGCTCGTCTAGTCCGGTTCCACGTTTCAAGGATTATTGTCCTGTCTAGATTCATTGAATACAAGTTCACATCGGGAACAAACACGCGGCACGATTTGCATGTCGCACCACATATACATACAGAGACAGTGTTAGTCACGATCAGAGAAGAGATACACTGTATTGTTTCTTTCCAAAACCTTTCAAGGGCGGCGACGGATCTCGAACAAAATCCTAAGGAGTTAAAGATTAAAGTAAATTTAAAAATACATTGCTTACTGTTGGCCGTACATCCTACACAATGCACAAACTTGACTTTATAGTCGTCGGCTGCGCGTCTGTCATTACCGCCGGCCCAACCGCGGTAAGCCCGTGATGCACCAGTGGCCAGCGTCTCGTTGCTTTTGTGCTTTATCGTTGTACGATTAAAGTTATTGTTTCGATAAGTAGTATTGTAACTAGTTGCAGACATCAACAATGAATCTTCTAGATAGAGCTAACTTAACCAAATTAGATTAGCTATGGATTACACACATACTGTTAATTTTCTTCTTCCGTAGGAGCACGGCCTAAGTTGGCCGACGCCCCCATGCTCCGTCCATGGAGTGTAATTTGTTGCAGAAGCTAACATAAACAGCTGCCGCTCTCTGACTGATCAAGCTGCAGAACAAGCTCTGCGTTATCCCTGTTCTGAGAGAGCAAGGAGAGGTCCCGGCAAATGAAGAAAAAAAAAACAAACACAATTTCGCCCGTTGGAAATACAAACATCGAGACAAATCAAACAAGTAACGTCGTAAATCGTTTCGCTATTGTTTTGATTTCATCTCTTTAGTCTGTGACGAACTGCATGTTAAACTTTACAGTAGACAAATCAAACAAAAGGATCCACTGGTGGGTGGGTTCATCTAACCGCACGAAGCATCGCATCCACAAGAGATCCCAGAAATGTCACTGCTGACGTAAGCTGTAGTGCATATATCACGTTGAAACTAAATAATATAAAACTATTATATTTTGAAAAATTTATAACAAATCTAATAATATTATTTTTATATGATTAATACAAATAATTTTTTTTACATATTAGTAATAAAATTTTTTTAAAAAATTAATTACACAATTCGTAAAACGTGGTATATTTCTTTCTAACGGAGGGGCTTACTAGTTAAGCAGTTTTGTGCCGACGTGCCCGTGTCCAATCCGTTTGATGACATACCGCGGAGGAGGGCTGCCGCCTGCCGCTGCTGACTTGCTGAGACTTGGTCAAAAGTCAAAACGCGAAACGGATTTCTTAATTTACGGGCGCCCGCAGCAAACGAACCACGCGGACGGGCTGCGATTTGCGACGCGTGTGCGCAATCTTGCAATGGCATGGCGCCACGTGGCTCCCACAGGACGTAGGAGGCCGTAGAGCGTCGTCTTATCGGCAGCGTCTCCGTCTTTCTCTCGCATCCATTTCTCGCAGCCGCCTCCCACTCGCCCTCCTCTTCCCTTCCCAAACCCTAGTCGTCGCCTCCACGCGAGCCCGACCACCGCTGCTGGAGAAGGAGACGGCTCCGCCGCCACTGCCGCTGCCGGCGAAGGTCCACCGCGCCCTCGAGGTGAAGTGGATTTCCCGGGGTTGAAATTTGTTTGAAATCCGTGATTTGAATGTTTTGGAACTATTAGAAAGTTTTCCAATCAAAAGTTGTACCGAATCATTTGAAAATTTTCTCGATCCACTTGAAATTCTCTTTGAATCATTTTGAGACTCTTGTGCCTTAGGGTTTTGTAGCGTTCGAAATCCATGGCGAGGAAGATGCTCAAGGACGAGGAGACGGCCGTCGCCGACGGCGAGAACTACGACTACGATTTATTCGTGATCGGCGCGGGGAGCGGCGGCGTTCGCGGCTCTCGCACCTCCGCGTCTTTCGGAGCTAAGGTTTTTTTTTTTCCTTTTGATTTTCCGATCCTATCACGCGTGTTTAAACAAGCTTGTTTGGCGTATGGTCTGAGTGTTGGGTTTGTTTGCGTGTGATTAGGTTGCGATTTGCGAGCTCCCGTTCCACCCCATTAGCTCGGATTGGCAAGGAGGGCATGGCGGGACGTAAGCACCTCCCAATTAATTTTGTGCATTTCTGGTGTTGAATACTTACACGTCTGTCTAATCCTAATCCCCTTTTGGGATGTTGTTATTTGTTACATTCTGAATCTATGTGCTCATTATTGTACTAGATGTGTGATTCGTGGTTGCGTCCCTAAAAAGATACTGGTGTATGGTGCATCTTTCCGGGGAGAATTTGAGGCAAGTGGTCTTACTGTCCTATGCAAGCCAACTGTTGTTGATACCAAAAACGTGTCGGAAGAATCAGTGTTGAAGCTCTGCGAATCTAATTGACTTGCTAGATAGTGTTCATTCCTCAGTTTATCAGAATGCTGCTATACAACTTTTCATCCCTATTCCATTACTTTAACTGTGGACTTGAATTCAGAGAAATCACTCATTTCAAAGCTAGTCCGTGCCTTCATAAATATCATATTATCATCCTTCTAAGGAAAATGCTGGGTTGCTGTATTTTAACTGCAGTTGTATTACAAATGCAGGATTCAAAGAATTTCGGGTGGGAGATTAATGGGGATATTAACTTCAATTGGAAAAAGCTGCTGGAAAATAAGGTCAGGCTAAAACCTCCTTTAGTCGTTTAGGAGCACATTCTTTGTGACTTGTGAGCACTTTATAAATGCCGTACCACCCAAGATCCTAATTTTTTTCGTCCATGCAGACTCGAGAAATTGTTAGATTAAATGAAGTACACCAGAGGATCATTGCCAATGCTGGTGTGACGATGATTGAAGGGGCAGGCAGTTTGGTTGGTGCCCATGCTGTTGAGGTTAGCCAGCCAGATGGTTCAAAGCAAAGGTATACAGCAAAACACATTCTGATAGCAACCGGCAGCCGAGCTCAGCGTGTCAACATACCTGGAAAGGTTAGTAAATTTCTCTGCCAGCTTTGGCAATCTTGTTTCTTGTGTTGGGCAATGGTACTGATACTTGTGTGTTAGCTCCTTCACATTCATCAACCTGTTTCTGAAGCCTTTGGATTGACCTCGAGATGTTGAATTCTGTACGATCTGCTGTATGATTGGATTTAACATTACAAGCTTGAAAACTTATTAGTTTGGCACCAGATGTCTTGTTTGAGCCTGTTTGTGAGGCACAAGCATTACTAGCCATCTATGTACTGCTTCACATTGTTGATTTCATTTTCAGTTAGTCTTTTATGTCTCTTGGTGGATTATTCTTACGTTTGTGAGAACCCTCTTTTGCAGGAGTTGGCTATTACTTCAGATGAGGCCTTAAGTTTGGAGGAGCTACCAAAACGTGCTGTAATCCTTGGAGGCGGGTATGGTGCTACAGCATATTTAAGAACCATCTATCGTGCTTCCACTACCAATTCTTTCTGACTTATGTCTGTTCATGTGGTGTGTACGTTGCAGATATATTGCTGTTGAATTTGCTTCTATCTGGAGAGGGATGGGTGTAGAAGTGGATTTATTTTATCGAAAAGAACTTCCTCTAAGGTATTTACTTTAATATGTTGTCTGCATTGTAACTACAAAACATTTCAAATTATTTACCCAAACAGTGTACTGCCCTGCCCAGTTTCAGAAGAGTATTCATGTAGCTTCTGCGGTTGCCAATTTTATGTCATACTAACATGTAGATAAAGTTGATAGCGTGAGTTTCTTGTTTAAGTGCCACTTTTGTTCTTGTGTTCAGGTTTCAATCATATGCCACTTTAGTTCCTGCTTTCAGTTTTTTATTCATATTGGTTCCTCGCAAATCCTGGTACTGAATACTTTTAAATCTGTTCATTCTATACAGTGATTTAATCTTGAACGCTCTTAACATTAGTGGTTTAGAACAATGTAGATGCCCAGCCTATGTTTTGTGTTAGATAGAAATCAAGGATGCCTAACAATTGATTCAATAATGCTCCAAGCTGGATTCTGCTACTGCAACATTGCAGCAAAGTTCATTATATAGCAATACAAATACCTTCTCATTTGCTTGACCATTATTATGTTGCACCTGCGATGGAAAAATCCACCATGTGTGGATTTACATGATACAGAAATGTGGATGGCTGTTTTTAGCTTTCCAACTAAATAAATCACATTATTGGTCGCATTTCTGGAGCATAGACTTATGAACATGCAATCTGATCAATGATTATAACACCTCTGCATAACAGAAATGATGTCAATGGTATTTATTGTTTTAAGTTTTCATTTTTTGGAATATTTTTCTTTCCACCATGGTTAATGAACATACTGACTACTTGCAGAGGTTTCGATGATGAGATGAGAGCAGTTGTTGCAAGAAACCTAGAGGGAAGGGGAATCAGATTGCATCCAGGGACAAATCTATCTGAGGTGAATTAAGCTAAAGTCGCAAAGTGCATTTCGATTCCTCATGTTCAGTCTACCGTGTGCTTTGATCAATTTCATTTTGTGTAAACCAGTTGAGTAAAACGGCCGATGCGATAAAAGTTGTGACTAATAAGGGAGAGGAGCTTATTGCAGATGTTGTTCTGTTTGCTACAGGTATTTATAATATTTTTCATATTGAAACTTATCTTCTTTGTCACATTTAAACATTTCTTCGCACACATCTCTCCTGTTGATGTCTTTGTGCGAAACAAAAAAAGAAGAAGTATTTTCTGAGACATCTAATGATTAAGCACCTACCCGTAAACATGTTTGAAACAGGTAACTGAAAACACTATCATATGTTTTTCTCTCTGTGATTGGGATGCTCATGAATCAGCCATTCTTGTTTTCTTACTCCATTGGAATCTGGCATTTATCCTCAATTTTTTTTTGGGTTTGAAGGCAACTTTACGTATTGTTCTTATGCCTGGTATTTAATTGAGTGCAGGTCGCACACCGAACTCCAAGAGGCTGAACTTGGAAGCTGCTGGTGTCGAGGTTGATCAAATTGGAGCCATCAAGGTTTATTTTCTTTCATAGTTCTTTCTCCACCTGTTAGCTTGCTGAGAGATATTCATACATCTGGATTTTTCTTCTTATATTTCTTCTCCTTGAGAACCCCACCTATGAACCTGGGTGAGACTGCACTAGGCAAATGAATTTGTCACTAATTTCTGGATCGTGTACTTTGAAACTTGAGTAATTTAATTTGTTAATTTGGACTTCTCTGTTTAGGTTGATGAATACTCCCGTACATCAGTTCCAAGTATATGGGCTGTGGGTGATGTAACAAATCGGATTAATCTGACACCTGTTGCGCTGATGGAGGCTACTTGCTTTTCTGTATGTGATGACTGTAGTTTGTTATCCCTTCAGCAAAATTGGTTCTGCTAATGTTCTTTCTGCGTGTGTAATCAGCAACTATTTATCCTTTACTATCTTAATTGCAGAAAACTGTGTTTGGTGGTGTGCCAACTAAGCCTGATCACAGAGATGTACCTTGTGCTGTTTTCTCGTAAGTCACAACGCTGATTTCTTTCTGTTGGGTAATGTTGTTACCAGTTTTTTTAAGCAGCTTGCTTAGTTACATATGCACTTCAGATTTCCGCAATGCAACCTTTGTAGTTTCAAGCTTTTTCTGAGAAACCTGCGGTTCTGAACTTTGCTAAGAGCGCAGCTCTCCTTGACCTCTTAAAAGTTCTGCCACTAGCTGCTGTTTTTTTTTTCTTTCAGAATATCTGCTTTCCCTCCACCTATCATCCCCTCACTGCATTATAATTTTGGATTTTATTTTGTTGAATTAGCATTCCGCCGCTATCTGTAGTGGGCCTCAGCGAACAACAGGCTTTGGAGGAAGCCAAGAGTGATGTTCTTGTTTACATTTCAACTTTCAATCCAATGAAGAACAGCATATCCAAGTAAGTATCATATGTATCATGAGATCAGCTGTTAGATTTTAGTTTCACCTTGTGAGCCCTGACATGTCTTTTTATCACGTTGAAGATTGGTGCACCCTATCAACGTGCTATTGCTTTATAGCTCCTGTTCTCCTGGGGACTGTTTATAACTTTGGTTTGTATTTTCAGACGACAGGAGAAGACTATCATGAAACTGGTAGTTGATTCTGAGACGGATAGAGTACTTGGTGCATCCATGTGCGGACCTGATGCACCTGAAATTATCCAGGTAAGCATATGCAAAGTTCATGTGTTCTTTTTTTTAATATATATAAAAAAGTGGTGTTTTCCCACCCTTCATTCGTGGTATTCTACAACTGAGGTTCTGCAAAATACAGGGTATTGCTGTTGCGCTTAAGTGTGGAGCCACCAAAGCGACCTTCGACAGCACTGTATGTGGAAAGATATTACCCTCACGTTAAAACAGCGCCTCATATCATGTGTATTTCAGGTTCTAACGGTATCCTTGGGTTTGCAGGTTGGAATTCACCCTTCTGCCGCGGAAGAGTTTGTGACGATGCGCACCTTGACCAGGAGCGTGAACGCAGCATCCAAACCAAAGACAAGCTTGTAAGCAAGATATTCAATGTTTTGGACCAAAAAATATATAATCTATATTATTTACTGTGGAAAGGGTACTCTATACGTAGCCTCTGGTTTTCGGTCTGGTAATGTCACTTTTGACATTTAACTCGAAAGGGTAAAAAGAGAACAATGTGTGTTGATATAAATAAGGTTTCTGCATAACAGTCTGTACAGAAATCGTGATATTGTCCTGATTTCTGGTCCAAATAAAATCGTGATATTGTCCTGATTTCTGATCCAAATAAGCGCTTGAAACATGATCGATTATCCATGTAGCCTGCAGGCCACTCTTTGGATATTACATATTTACATGTACTCATCTGCTCTCTGTCACTTCCCGGAAGTCGAAAGCTGCTTTAGGGCTTGTTTGGTACGGACGGCTGCAGGATTCCTGAAAAGTGGCTTTTGGCTAGGCTGAACGGCTGCAAGGTTGAATGGTTGAGCCGAAGAGGTTTAATATTTGTCTGTTTGGTTTTTAAGTAGATTGGTTGTAGCTTTTGAGATTGAAAATGGCTGAAATGCCCCCAGGACAGTAATGACTTAGTTTGATGCTGTTTAACGATAATTAAGTAATTGTTGGTGATTAATGATAATTGACGGTAATTAAAACAATTGATGCAATTGATGACTACTATCGGAACTAATGATAACTACCGCAACTAACAATAATTAACTGCAATTAACGATGACTACAACAATTAACGTCAATTAATGCAATTGACTACGATTAATGACGACTATCGTAATTAATGTAATATACTATAATTAATGACCATCAACACAATAAACTACAATTAATGTAATTAATAATTATTATTACAATAAATAATTATTGCATAAAAAACACAATAAATAATTATTAAATTAAATAATTGTTACAAAACAATTACTTTACAACGGAAAAAATTTATTATGCTCAGTATAAATCCTCGAGTGAATATGTATTACAACTAGAAACCAAATCACATAAACAAAAATTCAAAATTTGTGCATGATTATTGAATGATAATGAAACATTTCTACCATACAGCACCAAACATTTCTTGTCCTTCCTCACTGCATTGGACAAGTAGCTCGGTAGCTAGCAATGCACCTGACAAACTGAAAGATAATTGGTGTTCTGACTGAAGATTTAATTCATAAGGTAAAAGCTATCTCTCATGCCCATCCACTATACTTGATCACAGAATAAAGAGAAAGAAACACTTCTTCAACTACCTACATGATTCTGAATTTCTGACTAACTGACTGATTGATTTCAATTAATCCTGGTATTGATATGCTTTTGCGAGAATTTTGGACTGTTTTGGCCGTATGCCGCACGGAAATTTCCGTTCTAGCCCCTATAGCTGCAAAATTCCTATTCTAACCCCCCGTACACACCTGCTGCCGTCGGGGGTATTGATATGCTTTTGCGAGAATTTTGGACTGTTTTGGCCGTATGCCGCACGGAAATTCCCGTTCTAGCCCCTATAGCTGTGAAATTCCTATTCTCCCTGTACACACCTGCTGCCGTCCCCGACGGCAGCAGGTGGCACCACTCGCCACCTGTCACTTTTTTTTTGAAAAATCTAATTAATAGTATTTGTTCGAGGAATTTTTAAATATATTAAATGAGCTCAAAAAATTATGAAATTTTTTATGGAGCCTCCTGGCATAGTGTGCTTGGTTGTGTAATTTTTTTGAATTTTTATCAATTTTTATTTTCTCTGCATAATTCTTTGAAGTCAAATATTTGTAGTAATTTTCTAATATAGAAACTGAGGTCCAAATATTATGAATTTTTTTTCACACTCCCTGCACAGAGGACTTGATTGTGTAAATTTTACGTAATTTTATATGCTCCAAAATTATCTCGACAAATTCAGGGTCTAGGTCTGGAAATTAGGACGAGACGTTTCAGAAATTAGGGTTTCATGATTTCATGTGACTCGAAATGTGTGAAGTTTAGTACCACATGAGTACTCTTAGTCGCTATGGTTCTTGATCATATTTTCGAAGATGTTGAGAACTTAACTAAAGGGGCTGAGAACGTTGTGATTACGAAGATACCCTAAAACATAGAAGAATCAATGTCGATGTGAATGATTATTTCTGGAATTCCAGCAGAAGAGGCATACTTGCAATATAGTATTGTTTTGATGGCTCAGCGGAGGCACAAAATCAGAACTATATTGCACTCCGCGGACAGAAGCACGTTACATGTGGTCACATGGCATGTTGGTTCGGCTAATTGGTTTAGTCACACACGCTACTACTACGGTACATTGCGACATAAGCCTCCGGGCCATGTAAGTACGCATGCCTTTAGAAGATAGTAAAAAACATGGCTAGTAGGAGGGGGGACTACTACAGAATGGCCCGACCTACTGTGTGGACCGGGGCCATTTGCCCTTTCTCCCGAGCTCGGCGTTGTACTCCTCGCCGGCCGCCCTGGCCTCGGTCGTCATTTCCCGCTTTTTTTCGCGCTCCCTCTCGCGTGCCTCGCACTCCCTGCGCCTGCACGCCTCGAGATGGGCCTGCGCCTCCCGGCGGATATGCTCGTTGTGCTCTTCAGTCCGACGATCCTCCTCCCGGATCTCGCGTCCCCTTTCGGCATTCCAATCCTCGAAGTCGAGCTGCCACTGATCGTGTGGGTGGATCTCTAGGTCGATCCACTTGCGGAAGCCACACAGAGGCTCCGGGGACTACGGGTAGACGGGAGAGATTGTAAGTGCGTATTCTGAAAAGAGAGTTGGTACGGGAACTTAATGTAAGTACTCCTTACCGGCTGCCGATAGGTTCTCGTATCCCAACGACGGTCGGGATAGTCAGAGGAGTAGTTGGGACAACCCTAGTAACGCATGCCGAGGCTGAGTCGGTGCTTGGATTTGAAGAACTTGCATGTGTCCCTGCACCAACAGAGGGGCTGCGTCTCCCCCTCTGGCGGGTGTTGCTTCGAATGCTCGGTTGGGACGTTCTGGCAGGGGTTGCTGCTACGGGGGGCTTCATTGCGGAGAGCTTCCATCCTGGCACGCTGCTCTTGCCGGTCCCGAGCCGCAACATCCCTAGTTTGTTCAGCCCGTGCCGTAGAAGCCCGAGCTAACTCGCGGATCTCATCCCATTGCTTCTACCTCTTGTCCATCCCGGCGTGGCGAAGCAAGCTCTGGTGTAGCGTTGGGTTTGGTTGTGTAGTAGATGTCTTCCACCTCCTTTTATAGGCCACATGGTTGGCTTGGTGTGGTTAAATTGACGTGAGTAGCCGGCGTGGCAGAGTGTTGTCACGCTCTACTTTGCAGAGTGTCTTTGTCATTTGATCCAAAAGCCGCGAGGCGAGTGTTGTCACGTCCTTCTTTTGAGAGTGATGTCATTTGATGCAAAAGTGGCGAGGCGAGTGTTGTCACGCCCTACTTTGCGAGTACGGTCATTTCGGTCTGAAAAGTGGCGAGGCAGAGTGTTGTCACGTCCTACTTTGCAGAGTGCGATCATTTCGGTCTGAAAAGCTGGCAAGGCAGAGTGTTGTCATGTCCTACTTTGCAGAGTGCTGTCATTTCGGTCTGAAAAGCTGACGAGACAGAGTGTTGTCACATCCTACTTTGCAGAGTGCGGTCATTTCGGTCTGAAAAGCTGGCGAGGCAGAGTGTTGTCACGTCCTACTTTGCAGAGTGCTGCCATTTCGGTATGAAAAGCTGGCGATGCGTGGGTGTAAGTATTATGAAATTGTTTGCAACCGGACAGATTTAGGTCTCCAAAATTTGGAATGCAGGATTTCGAAATTAAGGTTTGATTAATTCACACACAAAGTATTCATACCGGAATTAGACAGATGCATACATCATTACAAAGGAGTACAACAACGTCGCAAAGGCATGCATCATGTAGTGCAGGGATGCATAGATAAAGAGTAGATATTACAATCTACTTGGCAAGAACAAGAAATAATAGAAGCAAAACAGCAAACCTAGCTATATTAACTAATTTCTGAAGCGATTTCTCAACCCTTTTCATCTTTTCATCCAGTCTTTTAAGAATATTATCTGTATTTTCCATCGGTTCATCCGATGGTCGAGGCACTTGACAAAATACAGCCACACGACGGGTGTCCTCTTGCAAGGCTGCAATTTGCATTGCAATGTCTCGAACCTGTGGCACTGCTTCATCAGCCCACAGCCAGAACCGACATGTTGTGTTTTGTAGAAAGAATTACAACTGCAAGTGAAAAAATATACTGTCTAGAAAGAAATTCATTGGGGATGATCAGACAGAAGTTACCGCAAGATTTGAACACTTCATGAACACTCGGGATGGATTGGTTGGCGTTTGGGAGGTGAAGACATTCACCGGATCCGTGCAACGAGGGCAAATCAAGTCTTCGTAGTAGTGTTTCTAATTGCTCTTTCGATCGGAAGTTTGACGAGGCCGTAGACATCCCTGTGTATAGGCAAACGATGGTAAACCAAGACTGCAAGAAAGGAGAAGAGGAAGTGAAGAGTGAGGGGAATCGTAACCAAAACATCCATATATATAGCCTACGAGTAAAGTGCAATTGGGTTGAACAAAATTCGCGTCCGCGACGCAGCGGGACCGAGGATGTATCACGGGGCAGCATTGCGTTATGTCTTTACGGTTTAGTAAATTAAAATCGGGAGGTACAATTGTCGTTTGTATTGAATATTTCAGAGAACATTTTGTGTACAAAAATGACAGTAACGTAATGCACATGGATATTACATAAATCAGAAAGGCAGAATACACAATGACATTACATAACACGTTTTTCACGGCCATGACATTAGCTAGGGTGCATCGTCGTGTCGCCTGCCCGGACGGCGTAGTTGATCCTCAGGGAAGGTGAATCTGTCCGGGGAGTGGCGCACGTCTCGCAGGCCGTAGTAGGGGTGCTGCCTGGGAGGCGAAGCTGCGGTGATCTCAGCGTGGGGGTCCGGCTTAGGCCTGAACATCTCGTTTAGCCACTGGTGCTCTTCCTGCAGGGAAGGGTACTGGGTGAGTTAGTCCTTGATTTTATGCACCGAGAAAATAGTTGTAACTACGTTCACGCGTACCTGAATAGGTTGTTGTGCTGAGGAGGATCCTCCTGGCCAGTCTGAGCTGTAGTGCTGCACGGTGTACCCTCCATACGTATCGGTATCACCGAATCACGGGTCACGCTCCCGCAATTGGGACTGAACGCCATGCGTCAATGAGCCCAACCACTCGTCTCCGCGCTGCGGCGAGTCAAGGTCAGTGTCTGCAGTGGGAAACCGTCGCGCCGGCGAGGAAGTCATGTGCTGCGCCTCCCTCTGTGGTGATGATGCTTGCATCAGACTGCTGTCCCCTCGTACTTGCTGCTAGAAGAAAGGGTAATGTCAGATACGTCTGAAAATGAGTGCATGCAAAGGTATTGACGACAAGAATCGACTGAGAGATGACATATCTGTAGCCCGAGGCGGGTCGGGCCGACCGACCGTAGCTCCGACGACTCCTGGAGTGAGATGGGCGTGCGGAGGGTAGTGCCGACGGAGGTGCCGAGGGCGGAGGGGGTGGAGGGTGCCCTCCGCATCCGCGATGCTGTGCGTGCATGTCGCTGTGACGACCACAAGTCATGGCTCTAATCGCAGCCCTCGCGTCGTCGGTCATGGCGCGCACCGCGGCTAGGAGACGATCGAAGGTGTTGTTGTTCCCACGCGTAGAATTTCAAAGATCCTCGCACAGATACGATCCATACGGTAGTACCGCAAGAAAACGCGAGAAGCGCGAGCGTGTTGCTCGCCGGAAATTGCATGAAGAATGGTTTACCGCTCGTCGTGGCGTGCCGCCCGGTGAGGGTCCGGGCCAGCTAGTACGATGTCCTCGTGCATGCCGACCACTGGACGTTGCGGCGCTGGCCCAGTAAGTGCGCACCTGGTGTGTGGAATGTACTACTGTAAGTACGCAGCGTACGTCTGGATGGAGTAGACGTGTTCCTCGTGGACCACGTCCGTCTCAACCCTCTCGCTCCACAGCTCCGTCCACTGCTGCTGTGTCTGCCTCTAGTCGTCGCTCTTGCGCCCTTTCCTCGTTTGCCTGCAAGTGAATTTTAATGTCAGAAAATGTAAGGCAGGCATACAGGTAAAATGACATCCAAAAAATGACATACCGGTGGACCTTTGATGTGAGAGGTCGTCCCGCCGGCGGTGGCACCTGCTGGTACAGGTCGAACTGTCTCATGACCCACTGTGGATTGTACGGCTCGACCATGTGCGAGAAGATCAGGTGGCAGGTCGTCATCCAGAGTAGATTGTCCTCGATTGCCGCGCCGATAATCCATAGGGGCCGTGGTTCGCAAGGAACTGTTTCATCCATGGTCACGGATGATCTCGGTCTCGTGCAGAGTCTCAAAAAGGTTATGGAACTCTGCGTACGCACGCCTCGGTCTCTCCCTGGCCCACCCTAGGGTACCACGTGTCCAACGTGTTCCCATTATAGGCTCGTCGTGGGGGTGGTCACCGAGAGCATTGCCGTAATGCTGGACGGTCAACGGGTAAGGGTGCACAGTGCTGTGGAAATAAGGACGGCCAATTGGAAAGTACTCCCATGACCACAACTGTAGTAGGGTGTAGCAAACCGTCAGGACTGGCTCCCCGCCCGTAGTGCGCTGAGTGGCATTGCACAACCCTCGGTAAGTGACGCAGAGCACCGCGGAAGCCCAACTGTACTGTGGAACCTCGTCGGGCTAGGCGTCTGCTAGAGACTCTACCAGATGGATATAGCTAGGGTACACGCAGTCTCCCTGTGTCGTAGGGAACAAGATACATCTGAACAGGAACAAAAGGTACGCGACGAGGTGTGTCTCGACCGCCTCATTGTCGCGCCCACAGGCAGTCATGAACTCCGCAATGAATGTGGGACATCGGACAAGTTTGCGTAGAATCGCGAGGCCGAATCTGTCGGCCAAACGCACCTTCCAGTCTACTACCCTCGGAGGTGGCACTACTGGAAGGCCATGCACCGGCAGACCTGTAAGCATTGCTACATCCTCGAGAGTAATGGTCATCTCCCCCCACCGGAAGTGGAATGTATGAGTCTCCGGTCTCCACCGGTCCACAAGCGTAGAGAGGAGTGCCGCGTCAAACTGCAACGCGTGCGGGATGTCCAACATGCGGGCAAGGGGCAGGAGGCTGGTGTCCCGCAGCCGCGGGACGTACCGCTCGTCAAGGGGTCACCTCTCCCTGGGGGCGCTCAGGACCAGGCTCGGAGTGCCGCCGCCCGCGGACCACGCCCGGCAACGGTGCCCCCATCCCTGCGTGGGTCAAGCAGCTCGTACGCGTCGTCAATTGGAGCTTGCGCCATCTCCTGCCGATAGGGAAAAACATGTTAGTACGCATGTAAAACATATTATGTGGCACAGAAAAACAAGGCAAAACATACGATAAAAAAAAGAAAACAACCCCATATGACCATAACGAGTTAACAAAAGACCAAAACGACATAACATTCCGTCCGTAAATAAAGGCATATATTAACAGCAACACATCCCATCCAAGGCATTAAAATAAGCAAGCGACATCACGACTTAGTAATTATATCTTGCTCGCACGATTGCATCGCTTGCGCAAGATGCATTTGGGCGCGGTGATGGAGTGCCCTCTTGTCTTGCCTGATCTACAACGGGCCGCGAACCCGCTGTTCGCTACCGGCCGCCGTCCATGTCGTTTCGGATGCGTCGTGACTGGCGTCTTCCACGGTCGGGGTGTTTCAGTGCGTCGTTGGGCACCCCTTCACCTACCCCGGCCAGAGGTATCTGTAGTGCGTGTCCAGCCCGTACGAATGGAACTCGGCACCCCAAGTGGCATAGAGGTGGTGGATATCGTAGTACTCGGAGATGTAATGCTCCGAAGACTGCCGCCACGTCGCGCACGCCGCGTACACATGGGAGCATGGTTTGTGCAGAAGCCGCGGCTTGTTGCAGGTGCACGACGCTTCTTCACCAATCGTGCAGACCTGCTTACGATCCCCTCTAGCGTGACCCATCACATACTTCTCCCTGAGCCGGATCTCGAACTTGTGCCTGACGCCATCCATGGTGCGAGTGGCGTGCGATCGCGCCTTGCTGATCTTTTTCTCCATGTAGGCATGCATTACTTCGGAGAATTGCTTATCATCCTCCAGATGCTTCTTGGCCATCATGACTCTGTTAACAAAGTATCCGATGGTACGGTTCCAGCTCTCCTCCACGATCGCAGTGATCGGCAGGGAGCGGACACCCTTGTACAACTCCGACATGTTGGTCATTATGATCCCGTACCTCGCACCATCGGTGTCGTGCAGTAGGGACCATTTCGCCAGGTCAGGTGCGTGCGAGTTAACCCACTGTGTGAACTCCCCAACTTTCGCAGACCCTCCAGCCGCTGCCCCTGCCTCGGCATTCGCCGAGTCCCTTACATGCTTCGTGGTCTCCTCATCGAGCTGTCTCCACACCGCTTCGAACTTTCTCCTTTAGTTCTGCATGCAGAGCTTCTTGAACATTTTCATGAGGTCCTTGCTCCGAAACCTTGTGTGGAAGTTGGCCGCGAGATGCCTCATGCACCAACGGCTCCTTACATCATGCCACTAGAACGGCGGCTGCGTCCCGCTTTGGATCGTGCTCAATGCGGACATCAAGCCAGCATTGCGGTCCGAGATGACACACACACCTGGTCGATCGTGGACCACCGCCTGCTTCACATTGCACAGGAACCACAACCAGCTATCCGTGTTCTCGCTCTCAACAATTGCGAATGTCATATGGACTAACTGGTCGTTCGCATCGGCTGCAACGGCGGTGAGGATGGTACCCTTGTACTTCCCACATAGGAAGGTGCCATCCATCGTCAGCACGGGACGACAATGCTTGAAAGCTTCGATCGCCTGACGGAAGGCCCAGAAGACCCTATCAAGAACAAGATAATTGGGCCCTTCCGTTATCCGAAAACCCATACCAGCAGCCATGAACCGCTGCGCACGGACCTTGCCAGCGCAGGATTCATCAACACACCTGACGATGTAGGTGTCAGGGTTGGACCTCTACACCCGATACATCCGACCGATGTTAACGGCGTATTTAGCAATAGCATGCTGGGCGGCGCTCTTGTCAAGGAAGCGTTGCCCTAGGAGCAGGGTGTCATCATTGAACCCTTACTCAGCCCCCTCCCGATGTGGCAGAACCAGCGATGTCGTTGCAACGTCGTCCAATCATGAGGGGACGTAAGCAATGTCAGTGGTCACAAACCCACCAACTGCATCTCCTCCAGTACCAGCTTCTCCGTCTTCGTCGCCTTCCGAACTAGTTATTTCCACGTCCTCCACGCTTTCCACCTCGTCCACCTGGTCGGCCAGGTACTCGTGACAATCAATACAGGCTACCCACAATCTCTCCGCTCCTTCGTTGGGCTCGAAATTGACGGCACGCCTCCTCAGGTCTCCATCGCCCACGTCTTTGCCAGCGTCTCCTCCAACACCGAAGACCAACGCAGGCTCCTCCCCACCAGCAGCTTCACCGAAACCACCCACGCCGGATGTCCCCGTCCTCTCCACGAACTGAACGTAGACCATTGGCCGCGTATATATCGCAGCAGCGGGGTTGCAAACAACCCCCATGTAATTGGCCCATGAAGCGTCACATGTGATCTTCATAAGTTGCCAAACGGTCTCACCTGCACCACCCGCAACCGAGTGATACACCGTCTCGATGCACAGCTTCTTCCTTCCAGTCGCGCGATCGATCGCGGAACGCACGCACCGCCTTAGCTCCGAGAGGTCCATGTCCTTCAGAGACGGCGCCCGGATCACGGTGCGGTCGCAATTTGACAGGTCCGCACCGTACGGTCCGTCACGTACTAGACCGTCCCCGTGGAACACGAACAGATCTTGAATCTCCGCCATGAAGTACCTAACACAAGAGCAACTTCCTGACACTTCTGTAATTTCTTCGTAATTCAACGTACTACTGAACACAAAAATTACATGGTTGCAGGTTCAGTCGAATTTGTGTTTAAATATTTCGCAAAAAAATTGCACAATACTATTGGACCCAAAAAATTATGTGGTTTACATGAGCAATTGGAATAAAATTTTGAGATCAACGTAAATTTATTCATTCCAAATGGAGTTCATATGATTTTTCTATCCATGAAAGGTTGAAGTTAATTTCATTTCTACTATAAAAAAATTCAAAATTTTCTGGGGTACTACAAAGTGTCAAACCAATTCCAAGTTAAAGTAAAAAAAAAAACAACAAAATTGATTTCACTAAATTTGGAGTTCACTTAAAATATTTATAAATTTACTAAAATAAATTACTTCAGATTTTCCCAAAGCATTTTTAAGTTTCCATACCCGAGTTAGACCTAGCCTATAGCAATGACATGCGGGGTCTACTACATAGAATTCTTTGTCATTTAATTTTTGAAATAAAAACTTCTCGACAAAGTGGGCCCGCTTGTCATTGGCGCCGCTTCATCTTGATAGTGCATGACCGAAGGTCAATATACCCGGTTAAGAGTACATAGACAACACGCTCCGTGGATCCCGACCGTCGGCGACTCTATTTCAATTATACTTCTACTTCGCCGAATGACATCTGAATATTTTGATATTTTATGATGAGGTCCGTGACAGTACGAAATTTTTTTACCGACATAAAATTGACAACACTAACAACAATAAGTCTGCTAAGTCAACTAATTACGTCCTAATCGTAATGCTAACTACTGAGTCTTCTAATTACTTGCTAATCACACCGCCTTTCAATTTTACGTCCGAACACTAAGTCAAAATACACCCACTGCAGAATTATAACTACTCAGTTGCTATAATTTATCTTATTACATCATAATCACATTGCTAAAACTTACTACAACTACAGCTGGATGCGAATGCCACATACCTTTTATACGGCCTCGCTTCTCCCTCCTCTTCTGGGAACTGTTTGCTTCTCTCGCTCGCTAGCGCTAAGCTTCTCTCGCTCGCTAACCTTCTCTCGCGCTCACTAGCTCGCAGACGGCCTTCAAATGAGCTGATGCGCCCTTCTTATGCACGCGAGCAGCAAGCCGGGCTCGGGCGCGCGGCTGGCGACATGGCGACCACGTGGCGGGACTTCGGCGCGCCCGTGGCGACACTGGCGGCCGCGTGCCCAGTCGTGGCGGTGGGAGCAACTCGCTGCCGTCGGCAAGCGTGGCCGACGGCGGCAGTCTTGCCACGCGAGAGCGGTCCGGCCGGGTCTCGGCGGCCGCACCGTCTGGCCGCCACGTCGTTGCGGGCGGGATCAAGCGAGTCTTGCCTTGACGCGGCGATCCGGGCGGGTCCCGGCGGCAAATCACGCATGGGCAACACCTGCTGCCATCGGTGACCGCAGCAGGTGGGTACAAAAGGCTATATTTGGAATTTCGATATTACAGAGGCTATTTTTAGAATTTTCATGCGTAATACAGCCAAATGAGTCCAAAATTCCTTTTGCGACCTATGTGCTCTACTCATTTCATGTACATACAAACATACAGTCATGATTTCTCTGTCCTTTCTTCTTCTTCCGTCTTTGCTTTGACGGGGACAGCGTCGCCGGTGAGGGAGAGCTTCTCCATTATTGGGGTTAGACGGATGGGCCTCATGGACACTGCGGTCAGTGCGATATCCTACAATATTGTGCACAAACTTGTTAGCTAGACCTAATCCATTGGAAATAGAAATTGGCATGAAAATGGATGCAAAAAAAAAAAAAAAACTTTTCTGTTCACAGCACATGAGTCGCGTGCAATGTTACCTTGGAAGGACTTTGGTTGAAATATAGCCCCTTGATCTACTGTTTTTGTCAAACATGAGCCCAGTAGGAGGCTTGTCCTTTCCATTATCATATAGTAAAGTAAAACTACGATTCTTGCAATGAAACATCTGCAGATGCAAGCTGCAAAATATGACTCAGCGTGAGTTGCTATCCAACAAGAACTTCCAAGTGCACAAAGATGGATGAAGGGAGTGCATACTTCCTCCGAGAACACGTCAAAGGGCCTCTGGCCATCCTTTACAATTGCGGCAGTGCACAAAGATGGCTTGGAGTAATCTGCCAAAGTAGCTATGCTGTTTGTATCAGTGTGGTCTACACCAGAACATGTGAGGTCTAAGACAACAGGGTCAAGACCAGCTTCCTCCAGGAGCGAGATGGTCTTGTACCAACACCCATCACCAAATCCTTCTCAGTGGACAAGAATGATTTTCTTGGTTTCTAAGTTCTCTAAAATAGTTTGGACCTGAAAGTATCATTCCAAAAGGGAAAACAGTGCGTGAAAACTTGTAATCCATTACAAAAAAAATAGGTACTACCAATGCAAACTTGTCCGAAATTGCTTGCGCGGAGTGTTAAGCAAAGTAGAATTAAAAGTATAATGAGGGCAATTGGGGATCACTTCTCCTAATGTATGGCAGATCCTAACTCCTTAGATAAATCACTACAAGATTGCCCATGTGAAAGCATATAACATCATTAGCATTGATTTTTTTTTAATAAGAACCACAAAACATATGCTTGCATGAAAATGTTAGACCTTTGCTTCTTAATTTGGATGTAGACATGGGTAAGGACAAACAGATAAAAATATGGTCCATTCCTTGTTTCTATATAGTTGGGACTAAAAATATGGTCCATTCCTTGTTCCTATATAGTTGGGACCAATTTTTTTGACCAATAATACACAGTTAAGTTAACTGAGTACTGCTACTAGAATACAAGAAAATAGCAATGAATTGTCAATTGAGAGATATCAATATAAGAAATGGGACAACGTTGTCAGCTAGTGAGGCCGCTGTTGAGGTCCTAGCATTGTCTTATGTATGAATCAACAGTTGTACACAAAGATGCCTTTTGACATATAGTGGCATAGTTAATAATCCATATGTACAAATAATTCAAAATTTTGGAGAAAACTATATGAACATTATATGAGTTGATGATTTCAGAAACTTAGATTGAACTCAAAAGTAACAACAGGTGATGGAATTAATCATGAAACAACAACAATCACAGAGCAAAACAGCAGTACGCTTCGCCAATGGTAGATTTACATCAATAAATCTTTTTTCAGTACTTGTCAAATGAGCATCAACAAGTAAGCATGGAAAACCTTGCATTCACTGTGATATAATTACACCCGTGGAACTACTTCTAACATATTTCAAAACGTCGATTGCCAACATTGAACTAATAATTGTTTACCCGGGGAGGACGGCAAGCATATGTTTTGTGGCGGCGGAGGTGGGGAGGAGCTCGTAGCTCGGGGGAGGAGGCCGGCGGCAACGACGACGTAAGGGGAAGAAGAGTGGCTCGGGGTCAGGGGAGCGGCTGCCGCGTCAGAGCTGGCGGCGGCGACAACTCGGGGGCAGAGTGTTGAAAATGTGGGCAATATTTTAATTTCATATTTTAATAAAAGACATATATTGCAAAAGACTAATGATGCATAAACCAGTACTAACATCAGACAACTAATTGTACTTCACAATATATATATACACACACACACATACACACACACACATAATGTAATAAGTCAATCAGTCGCACGAAAGACGCAGACGAATTAGTCACACGAGCGGTTGCGCAGTTGTGCGCTGCCCAGAAACCTTATTGCCGCCCCCGTGCAGGTCTTCACGGCAGCAATGGTTCGGAGATACCGCTCCCTTTCTTCACGGTGCACGCCGAGAAGAAGAGTCGTTGAGGTCCAGACGGTGCAGTATGACAGCACAGGTTTGCAGGGGAAGAAGAGAAGGAATGGAGGCAGTTTCTATGCACAATGCTCTAGACGTCTCCACACATATATATAGAGATGACTGGTAACTGACTGATTAAGTAGCCATTTACCAACTGGTAACTGACACACTTAACCAACAATTTACCCGCTGGTAACTGTCTGTCATCATCACCCAATAAAGCCTGAGATTCAAACGTTTGAATCTCATTCAAACAAAGAGAGATGCATGGTTCAGCAAAATCAAAGTGGACTTGGTCTGTCAAGTGGCGCGCCAGCCACGTCACGGTCGTGCGTCGCAAGTCACAAGTCACAAGATTTTTCACGCGAAAATACGCGAATGTGTGCGCGCGTGTGTTTAGCTAAAGCCCTCCTCGTGCCACTCTCATCCATGTGTCACATGTTTTATCAAACTTCTCGTGCCATTGTTTATGTGCTTGCTTTAGATCATATAAGGATTTTAATAATCTACATACCATATTTTCCTGTCCAGAAATCACAAAACCATCCGATTGATCCATATAGATTTCTTCCTCCAACTCTCCATTAAGAAAAGCTGTCTTTACATCCATTTGATAGACATGTAGACCATAGGAAGATGCTAACGCAAGGAGCACTCTGATGGTGGTTAGTCTAGCGACAGGAGAATAGGTATCAAAGAAACCTTCTCCCTCTTTCTGGGAGTAACTCTTGGCCACAAGTCTTGCCTTGTACTTCTCAATGGTACCATCAGGTCGTAGTTTCTTTTTGAAGATCCACTTACATCCTACATGTTTACACCCGATAGGACGATCAGTGATCTCCCAAGTCCCGTTAGCCATGATAGAGTCCATCTCGCTACAGACTGCTTCTTTCCAATACTCAGCATCAGAAGATGCATAAGCCTCTGAAAGAGTCTTTGGCACATCATCCACGAGGTATACAATAAAGTCATCACCCAAAGTTTTCTCAACCCTTTGTCTTTTGCTCCTGCGAGGAGCTTCTGTGACTAGATTGTTATCCTCCTCAGGGATATCACATATTGATTCAGAAATGGTGGGAAATTCAGAAGTTAGATTATTTTCACTTTCAAAATCTTCAGTTTGAACATTCTCTGTTCGTGAAGTACCGCCTGCAGTTCTCATAGGAAAATAATCCTCAAGGAATGAAGCATCTCTCGACTCCATTATTGTGTTAGCAATAATCTTAGGAGTTTCTGATTTAACTACTAAAAATCTATAGGCTATGCTATTATGAGCATATCCTAGAAAAATGCAATCGATTGTTTTAGGTCTAAGTTTTCTCTTTTTCTACAATCGTATATTGACCTTTGCCAAACACCCCCCAAGTTCGCAGAAAATTGGCATTCGATTTTCACCCCTTCCATCCCCTGGACACAGGAGAGCACAGCCAAGTGATAAGGCTGAGCGTGCTGCTCAGAGGAGCACAACCCAACCATAGCAAAACCATCCCCCTTTGCATAACTCATTCACCACCCTCACTGCCAACTCACAAGCGGCACAACACATCCATTCCCCCTCCCACTTCTTCTCAGCCGGAAGGCCAAGACCACAATAGAAAGGGAGCAAGAGGAGGAAAGGAGCTAGGGAGAAGCCAAAGAGCAAGGGCGAAGCCGGCGACGGCCTTTGAACAGCGGGCGACCACCGAAGGCCACACCGAGACTAGCAGCAGCAAGACATCCACCCCCACTGCCGACATTACCATCTCGACCGCCACCGGCCACCACACGGTCGCAACCCCAAAACCGACCCAACCCCAACCCTCAGGTAACCAACATTTATCCCATAACCATTTTACCATTCATCCATACACATGCACATTGTTCGTCCCCTCAGAGGAACTACTATTGCACCTTGAGCATCCCTCAGTAGTAGATCAGTTATCAATATTCATTGCAGAGCATTAGGGCAAGGTAGTAGAGGGAGGGGTTAAAGGAAGTAATACAACCTCAGTATAGTAGTGGGCCGAAGGTCGAGCCGACCGGGTCAGAGCACACCAGGCCAGGGATCGGGCCGGAGAGGCGCAACATCGTGGGGGAACCAGAGAGAGCGGCACAGGGGCACGGCGGCGCCATGGAGGCCGAGTCACGCTGGGGCGACGCAGCGCCGTGGGTGGGCCAGGAGGAGGCAGGCTGGGGCCGAGCCGCACAGGGAAGCCGAGGAGGCACGCGTGGACGTGGGGAGGAGCCGGAGCCGGCGAGCAGCATGGGCTAAACCCGGAAGCGGCGAGAGGCGCCAGAGCCGGGCCGGGAGCCAATGCAGCGACACCAAGAGAATGAGGGGGAAGAGAGAGCTTGGGGGAGAAGCGAGTGAGAAGGGGAGGGGGGTGTGAGTGGTGTCGGCCGGGTTAGGTGGTTAGGGAGAGAAGTAATTAGGGGTTAGGGTTAGGAAATTAGGTTTAGGAAGTTGAGTATAGGAAAATTTTAGGAAAATGTATAAATTGTGATGATTAATGTTTGTGCCAATAGAGTTTGGCAATAAAAATCAATAAGTTCTAGCGTTGTGTTTTCATTTGACAAAACGAAGGTATTTAGGTTGCGTAGAGATAAGCAGTAATAAATCAGTCATGTGCGTAATAAATAAAATTAAGATAAAATATCATAAATTTTGTTAAGAAAAAGTGATTTTGCGTGCGTAGCAAACCTGTACATCGTTGGCAAATACTCGGACATGTTGAAATATTTTAATCATGTTAATTTAATTATATTAAAGTGAACCCGAGTTTATGTAGATAATTAAATAAACAAGTGCAGACTTAAGTAAAATCAATTAGATTTTTTTTGCCCGAATAATATTTAATAGATTTAATGATATGTGAGTGCGAGTAGTATTTCATTTCTCGTTCGTTAAAACACGAACTTCGGCATCTTCGATCCTAGAGCAAGTAGACCATAGAACGACCACACTTGGGGAGTGCTAACTTAACGAGGGACCCGACAAAGGTTATTTAAAATAAAAATAAAAATATGCTAACACAAGAAGTCCACTAACTTAGTTACGCGTAATATCACTCAAAATCAGCTAAGTATTTATTTATGTATTATTCGTGCTGCCGCATTGCTCCAGAGGACGAACCAGCGCCGACAGGAATAGCTGATCAAGGATTCGTCCACACCGACCTTTCCTACAATTACGAAGGCAAGTTATCATCTTGAGCATAAACATAGTTATATTAAATGTAAACTGTATATTGCTGTAATATATTTATTGCATCAAAAATTATTTATCAAAATTCAAAACAAATGATTGAGATGAATATGAAAGAGATGAGAGGGATGAAAGGGATTGTGATAAAGAGAATTATATGGCTGGTAAAGGGGGCCCGTGGCAGGTAAGAAATGAGGCAGGAGGTGGGACCCTTTACATATGGTTAAAATATAAGGACCAACAAAACTTACGCGGTCAGAGGCTGTAACTAAGTGCCAACTATTTTTCCGTTTCGACGGGCAGAAAATGCTACCTTGTTACGTAATTATGCTCTCCACAATGAGTAAGTAATATATGTGAGTGTGATGGAGGAACCCAGGATCAGTAGGAGAAGTCTGGAAGTGTGGGATCCAAGGCGCTATAGCACTAAGGTGGAGTGTTGAGTGCATGATAGAAGCTGCCTCAACCAACATTACCAGAACTCGGTGTGTGACGAGGTCAGCACCGGCAGAAAATAATAGTGGAGAAATTAATCACGTAACCTGAAAAATATTATGTATTCTGATCTCGAACCCACGTAAAAGAAAACGCGAGGGACAGTGACCAGAGGTTCTGAAATTTGTCTGTTCTGTTTGCACAGTGACCTAACCTCGCCGCGTCAACCATTTGATGCTCCTCGCCGCGGTCATCCGATGATCTCTTCATCCCACAAGAATATGCTCCAGCGCATGCGTTCCTTTGTACGTGCCTGATCCCACTAGCTATCTTGGTGTGGCTGCTCGCAGAGGGCATTCGTTTCTTTGTGTTCATATAAGCCGAATCATCTGACACAAACTCGCAGCATATCGTTCTCCTTGAGTTATTTGTAAAACGTTGGAAAAATGTGTGTATGATAAACATCACTCGGCATGGATCGTGCGTGTGCATACTTGAGGGCTTGTGCACATGATTGTTTCGCTGATTGCCTAGCAATAAAAAAGTTGGGCTGTGATTTTGATAATATCGGGCGATGGATGAGCTATGGTTGAATGATTCTCTTTATGGCTGCTCACAACTTCAGGATAGACTGTATTTTTTTTTCTTATCTTTTTTATGTCTGACTGATGCGGTCTATTGCGTTAAATATTGTGAATTATTGTTAATTACGGTCTATTGCGTTAAATGTTGTTAATCGCGGTCAACTTTGTTAATTTGCATTAGATCTATTGCGTTAAATATCGCTAATTGCGTTCAATTTCCTTAATTATCGTTAAATTGCATTAATTGATGTCTATTGCGTTAAATATTGTTAATTGTCGTTAAATGCGGTCTATTACCTTAAATGTCGATAATTGCGTTAATTATAGTTAGTTGCCGTATAATGTTATCAATTATCGTGTTAAACGGCATCAAACACACCATCATTTGCCTTAGGGGCATTTCATATTTTTCCCATCTCAGAAGCTGCAATCAGCATACTTAAAAGCGAAACAGCAAAACAACAAACCTCTTTAACCGAGCCATTCAGTCTGTAACCGTTTAGCCCTGCAGTACAACCAAAAACCGTTTTTCAGAACAGCCAGAACTGTTTCAAACATGCCCTTTTATCTCCCGGTTGCTGGGAGGGAGGCTGTTTGTTCCGGTGGGCTTTTGCTCCGGGTCTGAGTGAAATGTACTAAGTTGGGCCAAGAGAAAGAGCAGTTGTAATTTGTAAATAACATGGTCCTGACCGGACACCGAATGCTGAGCAGGTTTTCGCCGTCCAGTTCCGTGCCAATATTCTTACCTTGTCGTTCATCCAAAGAAAGGCATCATCTTGCCTGTATCATCTTCGTATTGTGGTGCCAATCGTTGCTTGCTATCCATGCCTGGTCCTTAGAAAAATGGTCCCTTCTGTTTTTTTTTTTTTTGCTGTCCCTCTGTAAATTACTACACTAACAACTTTTCGCTGCACACGATTTTGGCATACGGTGGTGCCTTTAATCCTACCTGCAATGCAGACTTGCAGCTTCTGTAGTAGCATACGTAGAAATAGTGAAATATTTAATGTAGAGATTTTAATCTAACCATTTACTTTGTTTTTAAATTAGACGGTGGAATTTATCTTTTAATATCGAGTACTGCAGATTCTCTGCATTAAGACGTTCAACGCTGATTCCCATGAATGCTTGCCGCGTATCATCTCTCTCTGTCAGTCAGTATGCCCATCGATCTACCTACCAATGGTAGCTGTGCGCGCCGTATGCACTGCCGCTGCGCACTAAATTCCTGACGCGGGCGGCTTCGGTGCAAGTCTGGTCATGCATCTCTTCACTTCACTTGTACTTGTGAAGTCAAGAATATTGAATGTAATTATGCAACTTGTGAAGTCAAGAATATTGAATGTAATTATGCAAGTCATGGAGAAGGCTTCCCCGTCGAGTGTATGTAGCTTAATGTAGCAGCGAAGCTAACTAATCAGCACCCTAACTTGCGTCTCTGACTGCACTAATTAATTTAGCAGGTGAGATCTAGCGGGGACATAAAATCCCAGGAATTAGCTAGCTAGATTGGCCCCGGCCCTATTGTAATAATCAATGCTCCGCTGACTTGGCTGACCGTATGACTATGGGGTGCAAATTTGTCGAGACAGTCACACACGGAACTTGTTTTTTATGGAGGAAATCCTGGTTTACTATTCCAATTCTATCTAGTGCAGCTTCTGTGTACCATTGATCGCTTTGGTCATCGCATAGAATAAAGGTTAGCCGCAACAAACCTACGAACAACACCGTCTCTTCGAAAATCAAAGATTCAGCTTAAAAGTCACGGTACTAAGGCACAATAAAAAAAAAAGTTATAGCTTTCCGCTACAGTGCATGAAATACCGTTTCTACAACAGTACTATAGGCATATAAGTGTTTATACAGTGCTTCTCTGATACAGTACTATGGGCATATAATTGTTCACACAATGCCTCTCTGATACAGTATAGTAGAGGATCCGGATCCACGTTTGGTAGCTCAACTTTTTCAAGCTCTTTCTTTCCTCTGTAGAGGTGGTACTATATATATACTACTGCATAAAAGAAAGAAACTAGGCATAATACCGTAGTTCACAGCGGTGCAATATTTTCTTCTTGCTTTTTATCCTCAGAGTTCGTAGGCTTATAATACATATGCCAATGATCTATTTTTTTTAAAAAAAACATGCAAAAGACTTATATACCATCATATTAATAGAAGAAGAAAAAAATACCACCGTTCTACAACAACACGTGGAGAGCGCTCAGAGCTCCCGCCAAATCAAAAAACGAAAACGGCATTTCGATCTTAATTACGGACTGATTCTTGAGAAGGAAAGGTGCCCTTGGTTGCATTTATAATATGATGCGACGCGCGCAAATATCAAAACGAAAATTAGGTCAGACAAGACACAGCTGGACGTGCTGATGCAGATCGTTAAGATCGCCGCGGTGTCGAAAAGTCCAGTGCAAGTTGGTAGGGTTACTTGGAGCATGAAAGAGAAAGAGAGGCAAAAAGAAAGTATTGAATTAATTCGCAATGGCGCTGACGGATTTGACCCTCTAATTTGACATGCAATAACTACGTACTTACGCAGTCCATTTGACCCTCTAATTTGACATGCAATAACTACGTACTTACGCAGTCCACTCTTGCAATTTTGGACGTGGTATAGAGGCTTCACTGCAAGATAAGACAAAGATTTCATTTTTATTTTGAAATAAGGGTCTTTTATTAGATAAGATCAAGATGTTTCTCTTTCTCTCTTCAAAGTTGAAGAGCTGATATACATACGATCGACGTTTGCGTACGGCATTTTCCTTCTCACGGGGTTTTGTATACCGAAAATATTTTTTTAAGGGGGAGGGGATAAGGCCTAAAAAGCATATTCAAGTAAAATTCAAATAAACTCACTTTTTATATATAAAATTTATCCAAACCGATTATTATTTTTTGGACCAATCTGTATTTCTGCTGGCTGGCCGTATGACCGAAAGTTTCGGCCGAAATTCCGAACACTGCTGGTGCCGCGTGAGGAAGAAAGGCAACAGTGGATCAAATCAGGTGAGAGTTGGAGATGGTACGAGCATCGTAGTGAAAAAGATGGGTTGCGTAGCATTTTCCCCCTCGAAAAGGGAAAAGGGAGAACGGAATAAGATTGAACAAGCAGGGGACATCTTGCTGGCTAACTACATCTCTTACATGAAGACAAATCCGAAATAAATGGGCTAGCTCTAATAATGCAATGGACATTGATCCAGTAGCAAGTAGCTAGCAATTTATGTATCACCGCCGACTCACGAAGCACCATTGCAGTTTTCCGTCCATGTCGTGTGCTGCTCATGCTCAATACAGGGTTAAAATTGGCATCTGTGCTGTTAACTCTGTCACGTATTTTCTTTTTATCGAGCCGTGTTATATATTTTTGGAGCGATTAGCGTCCGAACATACGATGTGAGCTTTTCCATAGTGTAACATCCCAAAATTCTGTTAACAAATTTAAAATTTACAAAACTATTATTTTATTGAATTTCTGAAATTTAAAAGAGTTTTATTGATTTTCTTGAACTTCCCAAGTTTTAAAAGTCCAAAAATAAAATTTATTGATTTTCATGGGTTTCGATTGGATTTAATGTTAAAAAGAAAAAAAAATAATTAATTTCTTAGATTTTCTGGACTTTAAAAAGGCTTTTCCCTATTTTTCAAAACTAAAAATAATTTATATGCAAAACCGGTTGCGTGGGTATCTTTATGACCTACTTTTATGTATTCCCACGTGGCGCAAGAAGGGGGCTTAAATCCGACGGACGGTTCAATACAAAGGAAGTGAAACCTTAGCGAGGCGGGACTACTGTGGAATGGTGCATTATAAAGGCCTTGTGATAATCTCTTAGACCCGCATCTTGGGAAGTGTATGAGCGGACACTATAAGATGATTATATTTTGTGGGTAAAGTTGTACAACCTCTGTAGAGTGTAAAACTATTCGGATAGCCTTGTCCACGGCTATAGACATGCTAAGCAAAGCCACTCAAAGTTAGATTTTGATTTTGTTTTCAAAAGACTTTATCAAATGGTTTTGGATTGCGTATCCAATAGAAAAATTGAGCGGGTTGCTATGTGATAGGAAGGTATCCTTCACCACTCTTGGATAAATGTTATCATATTATAAAACTATCTTTTAAAACTGATTTCTAACATAAAATAACTGCTTTGGAACTTAGTACATATATTTAAAAAGAAAATATTGTTTTATGCAAATTCAACCTTATAAGCCTTCCATTGATATATATTCATACGTGCATTATAATTCTGTTATTGGATGTAACTTGCGGAGTACGGTTGTTTGTGCTCACTCTTGCTTAATAAAATATTGTTCAGAGGAAAAATGACTTTGCAACTGCTAAAGATCCTAATGACTAGGCTGTTACCCTAGTCGATTGTCTGAGACAGATTAGCTGGGCTCTACTACTTCTTCTTCGTCTTTCGCTGTGTTCTTTATTGTTGGCTCGTAAGCATTTCTGGTAATCAACTTTGATATTTATTAATAAAGCTTTGCGATTATGGATGTTACCATATTTGTTTACTGTGTGAGCTAGCCACTAATCATGGAACTAGTCCAGTAATACACATGAGATTTGGGAGTATTAATCCCGGGTTCTTACACATCGTACGCTCCTCTCCATCGTCGGATCTAACTTGAAAAGTAATACACATGAGATTTAGGAGTATTAATCCCGGGTTCTTACACATCGTACGCTCCTCTCCATCGTCGGATATAACTTGAAAGGTTCGATCTCAACCATCCAATCGGGCACAACAAAATTTGGTGAGACGCAATAATTATTTATTATGCCCGTAACAAATCCTCGTCCGATGCAACAAATACACTATTTTACAACACTGCGATATTATCTCTCAGGGTGTAAAAAAAGCCTTGTCGGTGCAATAAATTCCCAACTCGATGCAACGAGTATGAATTTCTCGGTGCAACAAATTGACATCCATATTGTAACAAAAATAAAATTCGATTGCAACAAATAAAGAACCCAACGGCAATAACAAAAAACAAATTGCAACACTTCTCAATATCTGAGAAGACATGTTGCAACAAATTTTCATCGCTTCATGCAACAAATTGAGAAATGTATTGCAACAATTCGGGAAATGCCAACACCCAAATTACCAGAGGAGGAGGGCGCACGAGCGGCGACGAGGGTTGAGCTCATGCTAGGAGGATGCAGTAGCCGGCCGGGCGCCTCGTCGCTAGCAGGCTCATATCTGCCACCCCTAGCTCCTTTGGCTATGCATCTGACGCAACCTCGGGCTTCCTCAAGTTCCGACACCCTTTAGTAGCATTGGGGTACGGATAGCTAGACCGCGCCATGCGGCGACGGATATCGGCTAGCCGCAGCCGCGCTTGTCGAGGCCTTGACCACCTCGCCTGGTGGTAGGAGAGCTCTGCTGACCTCAATGTGCTCATAGAGACCGTGTTCGGCTACCCTGCGGTAGAGCTCGGCCGTGCATGTAGAGAGCTAGAGATGGTAGAACGGAGGTTGTTTTGATTGTATAGGAAAAGGGTGCTGAGCCATAGCTCGCCGGAGAGCTCAACAGCGGTGGCTCAGTCGGATTTCGTCGAAGCAGTCGAGAGTCCAGACACGGAGAGAGAGAGAGAGAGCTTTGGGTGGAAAAGACTAGAGGGTAAGGGACAAGTAGATAAGGACTAAAGAACGGATGACTCACAGCAAGGGATTTCATTACCGGCCGATTTTCTCTATCGGTTCTACGGACCCCGCCATAGAACCATAAACCGGCGCCGAAATATCTGATTTTGTTGAATTTTGGCCAAATTTGATTGAATTTTGCTCGAATTTGATTTTTTTTTTTTAAATTTAAAATCCAAAATTTTTAAAAAATTTTGGATCCCGATTATCGGCCATACCGGTCACCTCGGGTAAATTTTTTGGACAGGCATTGAAATCCCTGCTCACAGCAGCGCGTCCGATATTTCGGTTACTCGTCGTACGTACGAGATCTAGCATCTTTTTTGTCGATGCATAGCATGTGTAACCTTTTCCTTGAGAGTAGGATGAACGCACACTCTACACAAGCACACCACACAATACACACGCACACGATCGAGCGTCTGCGCGCGCTTGCACACGGTTAGATGCCTGAAAATTGTGAAGGTCAGGGATAGATCTTTAACCTCGGTGTAGAATGTGGGGGCATACACTAGCTTTTCACTGAGGCTCGATCAACCCAGGCCGCTTGGTACCAAGTCCCACCGCTCTCACTGGGACACGGCGGGTGGCTTTGTTACGTAGATCAGTGTAACAAATGTCACAACTCACGACATGTTTTTTTTTTTTGCAGTTGCTGTTAGCCTGTTACTGCAGGTCAAGATATATGCAGGTGCTAGTGATCAAAAGGCTCCATGGTAGCTAGCCAGCTAGCTACACTTCAGGCACGAGTCAAGGAACGACGTTAATAAGGTCTCCAGATTAGATGAAACATATATATGACTCACACTAGCTTTTGCCTTACAAGCTAGCTAGAACTGATCGATGAGCGACAAGGAAACATGCAAGAGAGCTGAAGTGCCTGTTTCTAGAGGTACGTGCAAAAGTTTTGCACATATTTGTATTATAAGGAAGGAGATCAGCTAGAGTCGGTACAACGGTCATCCGTTGCGATCGATCTGAAAAGCTCGTTGAATTGTCTCGTCTCCCTCCCATGGATGCATCCACGCATGGACGTCTCCGTCATCGATGCACATATATATATATTTTGGCGTAAGTACAGTAGTTGCTGCCCAGCCCAAGGAAGAAATTAAGGAGACGTGTGCACGCCTGGCTCAAAAGGAAAGCAAAGCAGTGACGGACTAGCTCTGCATGATGCAAGTGTGCAACGCACACGACCATACTTGTCAATATCGTTTTGGAGTTTTGGACAAACGTGATGTTTCGGAGTTTAATATAATAGTATATATTTATAAATATATTTTTAACTATATACACCCTAAATTTTACTTACAATATTATTATAAATACATAGCAATAGGATCAAAGATAACTTATAATTCAATGAGATTACACTGGTATTATCAATGCCGTTTGTATGACTGGTATTGTCCGATATAGCCGGTATTGACCGGTAACGAAGCCGGTATTGCGATCGATACGGAACACACGATTTTTTTTGTACCGGTTTAGATGATGAAATGGTATATACCGACCGCCAGCCAATACCAGAACGGTATTAACAAGTTTGCGCGACTCTTCCTGGAAGTAGGAAAAAGGACCAATGAAATCTCAGACATGGAATGCTGCCTAGCTGTACAATATATTCTCGGGCTTGTTTGGTTCGCAACCAGACTTTGCCAAACTTTAGCTAAGGAAGTTTGATAGATGTTTGGTTCTTGCTACAGTCTTGACGTGCCACAATTTCTTAGCCTCACTGTCCACACCTGTCATAGACTTGTTCTTTTGACTAAACTTGCTAAGGTGTGACCAACAAATAGTTGGCCACCAAAAACTATGGCAAGCCACACTTTGCCACAACCAGGCCTGGCAGTGTGTGAAGCCAACCAAACATGCCCGAAGTTTTTATAATTTTGCCCAAGTCTCCGTCACGAAGAGCACATTCTGGTACTGTATGTTTGACATCTTTAGGAAACTTGAAATTTTGTTACTACTTCCCCCTTTCAGTGCGATATATAAGGACCGGTGGTCGTTTCAGACTTTTCAGTTGTAAGTTAGTTTCGGCACGCCTCCATACACGCGGAATTGCAAAGTTTGCACATGCATGCATATCTCAGCTGGCCTTAATTTGATGAATATCACTGGCCCTAATGGGTTAGTGTTGAATAATTGTCAATGCTGATATATTCCTCCTTATATTTCATAGAGTCTGCAATGCGGCGTACGAGGGCATGAACAATGATGTGATGTCAGCCGCGTCTATAAGCTAGTATGACTGTATGACCGTATTATTTTATCATCACGTTATCTGAAAAAGTCTGCCTGCATTTACATACATGGAGACTGCAAATGCACAAAGTCCTTGCAGATGAAACCGATGGTCCAAGCAGAAACAGGGACTTGGCTCTGCCTGAAGTGGCTGATCGATCTAGTTATTTAATTACTGCTCCATACGCATAGTGGAGTATGTCTTGGTCGGAAGGGAAAGGGGACAACAGGGAAAACTATAAATGTTGGCGCGATCGAATTGAATGAAGATGAAACGAGACTAATGTGTGTGCGTGATTCGATCTACTAGCTCCATGAGAACCAGAGATAGGTAGGAAAACCTCATGATATGCAGATTGGTCAGATTTGAATTAAAACCGAACGATGGATTGGATCGATGGAGTGCGTGCAGCTTGGTCGGCGGCAGATTTCCCGTACGTACATAAAAGCTAGCGCTGCTTTACCTCACGAGGAAAGCCAGGCCAGATCAGTCATCTTTTAGAGCAATTTGCTCATGCCCATTTGCGGAGTTGCATTGCATTGCATCCTGAGCTGTCCGTCCTAGAACTGTCCTCTCCTCTCCTCCTGAATGCGAGCTGTTGGCAACGAAAACAACATGCAGAGAGAGAGAGAGAGCTGCGAAGGATGGGGTTGCAGTTATTAATGCACGTTTTGCTCGCATAATGTATGTACTGAAGCTACCCACGTTCTGAACAGTGCACAATTCATTCGCATTTCAATGTTATCTCTCCTGAAAGCTTAATTAGTAGCCAATGGCCAAACGCAGATAGATATCTATTACAGTTAATACTAGTATTAAGTACCACGTACGTAACACTAACAGCACGGAAGTTGAGAATTAAAACCAATCTACTGCAAGCGATCGAGGCCCTGCGCTGGAGTCTGGTCCAACAGCTCTTGCTAATGAGATGAGATGAGATGAGATGAGATGAGATGAGATGGATAAAACGAGTAAGTAAGCTAAGCCAGTCGCGTCGCGTCGCGTGAGAGGCGAGGAGCTGCGTGATCGCCGTAAAAGCTGAAAGCAAAAAAGGTAAGAGTGGTGCAGATGAAAAGGAACCACAACCTGCAGCGCAGTGCAGAGTTGGTTCTCAGTGGAGTATCACGGAGAGCAGGTGTGCATGCAGATGCAGGCCTAACTCGATCGGAGTAATTGGAGTTGGTTGGGGCGTTGGTTGGACACCGGAGCCAGAGGTGACCGCATTAAACTCTCCAATGCATCCATCGATCACGCATGCAGACGCAGCCATGTTGAGTTGGAGTTTGCAGCAGTTGCAAGCCATATCGTTCGCGTCGTATACATGTGCGACTATAAATACATGCACACCCAAACACTAACACCGCAACGCCTAAGGCTCACTGCACTGCACTGCACTGCACTGTTGAATTCGAGGCCCGGCCGTTGCACACAGTGTCACAGCTTAATTACTTGCGGCAGCACACGCATTCTGACTTGCTGCACGTGCGTTCTAACGCGGCGGCGGAGCTAGTGGCCTAGGTAAGAGATCGATGGAGCTGCTTCCCCTGGTCACGGTGCTGCTCCTGGCGCACGCGGCGGCGTACCTGGCGTGGCAGGCCGTGGAGCGGCGCCGGCGCGCGCGCTGCTACCTGCTCGGCTACGCCTGCCACAAGCCCTCCGACGACCGCAAGGTCAGCACCGAGACGGCCGGCGCCATCATCGAGCGCAACAAGCGCCTCGGCATCCCCGAGTACCGCTTCCTCCTCAGGGTCATCGTAAACTCCGGCATCGGCGAGCACACCTACTCCCCGCGCAACGTCCTCGACGGCCGCGAGGAGTGCCCCACGCACCAGGACGCCATCGACGAGATGGACGCCTTCTTCGACGACGCCGTCGCCGCCGTATTCGCCAAGACGGGCGTCGCGCCGCGCGACGTCGACCTGCTCGTCCTCAACGTCGGCTCCTTCTCCCCGGCGCCCTCCCTCGTCTCCAGGATCGTCAACCGCTTCGGCATGCGAGAGGACGTCCTGGCCTACAACCTCTCCGGTATGGGCTGCAGCGCCGGCCTCATCTCCGTCGACCTAGCCCGGAGCGTCATGCTCACGCGCCCGCGGACCATGGCGCTCGTCGTCACCTCCGAGTCCTGCGCGCCCAACTGGTACACCGGCACCGACAAGTCCATGATGCTCGGCAACTGCCTCTTCCGCTGCGGCGGCGCCGCCGCGCTGCTCACCAACGACCCGGCGCTCCGCGGCCGCGCCAAGATGGAGATGCGCTGCCTCGTGCGCGCCCACATCGGGGCGCAGGACGACGCGCACGCCGCCGCCGTGCACCGCGAGGACGCCGGCGGCCGCCTCGGCGTCAGCCTCAGCAAGGCGCTCCCCAAGGCCGCCGTCCGCGCCTTCACCGAGAACCTCCAGCGCCTCGCACCGCGCATCCTCCCCGCCGGCGAGCTCGCGCGCTTCGCCGCCCGCCTCCTCCTCCGGAAGCTCCTCCGCCGCAAGGTCAAGGCCGAGGGCCCCAAGATCAACTTCAAGACCGGCGTGGACCACTTCTGCCTCCACCCCGGAGGGACGGCGGTGATCGAGGCGGTGAGGAAGAGCCTGGGGCTAAACAGCTACGACGTGGAGCCGGCGAGGATGACGCTGCACCGGTGGGGCAACACGTCGGCGAGCAGCCTGTGGTACGTGCTGTCCTACATGGAGGCGAAGCGGAGGCTCAAGGTCGGGGACAGGGTGCTCATGGTGACCTTCGGGTCGGGCTTCAAGTGCAACAGCTGCTACTGGGAGGTGACCCAGGACCTCGACGACGCCGGCCCCTGGGAGGACTGCATCGACGACTACCCGCCGGAGACCATGGTCAACCCCTACACGGAGAAGTTCGGATGGGTCAACGACGTGCAGGGGCAGGGAGGCGCCTTCCCATTCTGAGTTCTAACCATGCAGGCGCGCATCGTCCTCGCCTGAATTTACTTACTGCATCGTCATGCTACTCCGGTCATATACCTACGTACGTGATCGATTCCATCCATGTGTTACCTCCAAGAAACCAAGTGAGATTAATTAGTTAAACCCTAAAAAAGTGCCGTAATTACTCTGCATCTGCATGCGTGTATACGCGTTGTCGATATGAATGTATGTATACTTGTACATGTTTAGGTCGCATGCGTACGTACCCAATATATATACGTCATGTGCGTGTTGTTGTTGTTGTTGTGAAACTTGTTCTTTACATGTATGCCCTGCAGGAACAAGCAACAATTAAGCTAGGGTGTACGTGAGAAAGTAACAAGGGTGATATGCAAATGCGCGGTGCGACTTGCAACTTTTACAAGAAAAATTGGGATTGCCTATCCCTAAGTTTCTGAAGCAAAATCGTATCTTTTATGTATTGGATCAAAATCAAATCATATAGTATTTCAATCTCTACGCTAATCTAACGGTCACAACAATTAACTTAAGCTTAAGAAAATTTTAGCCAACTTAGAAATAGCAAATTCGGGAAAAATTATACATCCTCTTGGGCTCTAGCAATGCAGAAAGCAGTATGCTTAGTTGAGATGGTATTAATCCAAGTTAACCACTTTGGCAGTCCATATTTCTGATGTCGAATGCAATAAGTTCCCATGAATGAATCAAAGCAACATCTGATCCCTGTTAGTTATTACCAGCAATAGCGATCGAGGTCAGTCATGGAGATGCGCGCCATTAATATTGCTTGCAGCTGGTTGATTGACCTGTGGCCTCCATCAATTCGTGCAATAAGAACCTCTCTTTTTTTTTGCGAAGAACAACCAGATAAATTCAACGGGGCCAAACAGTGGTAGATGCACACTGGACTCGACAGGGACGCACGTCGGCAGATAAGGCCAAGGACGGGCACGGTGCTATAGTATTGTAATATTGCTTGGTCGAGCCGGATTAGTAATGGAAGACTGAGATCATGTTTGCAACTGCAGCAAAAACATTGTAGGGAAAATATTGTAGCACCGATTTTATTCATGAATACTGTAGTATACTGTTATGGTACCGTTGCTCTCTACCGTTCCCTTTACAATGAATCAGCCAAGGACATATGCAGGCTCTATTCATGGATCAATTTTCTTCATCCGGTCGTCAATGGTGACGTTCTCCGGGTTGGGAAAATGTCGCCTAGATCACCGATACATGTACCTAGCTAGGTCAGACGATGCTAGTGTACTACATAAATGATTCTAGAAAGCAACAAGAAACAGAGTAGCTCAGGGACGACACGGGAAGGTTGGTGTGACGTGATCGTTTGAAAGGCTTGGCCGGCCAAACTAGAGGTGGGAGTTGGGCCGTGTCGTGTCGGCTCGGTTCGAGTTTACCGTGCTTCGAGCCGCGTCGTGCCATGCCGGCTCAGCCCGGTCACTCTACCGTGCCGTGTCGTGCTGGCCCACTTCGCCTCCGGTCAGACCCAGACAAGGCCCAAAGCCCATCGTGCTAGGGTCGTGCCGTGCCAGCCCAAGCTCAGCCCAAAATTACTATATACGGCGGAGGTGGCGATGGTGGTGGCGACCACCATCTTCATTCCTCTCGTGCCCGCCTAATAAAGAACCTAGTTAAAATTGAATTAATTGGTAAAAATATGTGCACGTAAATATTTCGAGGGAAAATTGAATTTTTATTGATAGTTTACAGATACAATGTTACTGCCTCGTTAAAAACCTTACGCCCCAGAGTGGGGTTCCCTGAGTAAGAAAAAGAGTACAGTAACAACATGTGTACAAACTAACTACTTATCAATGTCGAGATCGTTCATACGTTCGAGGTCAGCATACGCCTGGACGATCTCAAGATCCTCCTGTTGATGCTGTTGCTGCTCTTTAGCCAATTCCCAGTCCTTTGCGCATGTGATTGCCTCCACCATCTTAGGCGTGAGGGATGATCTTCTTTCTTCAATTATTCTCCCTGCCATGCTGAATGTTGCTTCTTAAGAGACAGTGGACACCGGCACTAGCAGAACATCCCATGCAAAATGTGACAGCACAGGAAATGTCCGCTTGTTGTTCTTCCATCACTCGAGCAAGTCTATCTTTTCACCGGAAAGATCAGGATCGATGTTTGCAAAATCATGCTCCAGGTAGTGGTTTAGCTCTGAGACAGGATTCCACACGGGAGCTGCCTGAGATTGAGAGGACGAAGAACTGGACTTGCCCTTTAGCTTCTTCCACAAGTCGGATGTTAAGCTTTTCTTTCCTTGTCGCGTCTGCTGTGAGGCATCCGATCTCGCGCTGCTGCCAAATTTGTCATGATACATGCGGAAAATACGAAAAAGCTCATCTTTGACATTTGCGAAACCTTCCGAGTAATCAAGACCGAGGCATTCACCTATTCCCTCCAGACCGAGCTGCAAACCTGACAACTTTTTCGTAGGATCGAAAATGATAGCAAAATAATACACGTGTGAAATAGAACCAAAATATTTAATAAAATTTTCCTGCATTAGTACGACAGCGTGAACTAAAAGTGGATCCTTCCTAGATTTGGCAATCTTATCTGCAATTAACCAAATATATTCTATAACTAAGGGAGAGGTAGGGTAATAAACACCAGATAACATCTTTGTTGCTTTATAAAAAGGTTTTAAAAACTCTCAAAAATGACTAGTAATCTGTCAATCTGAATTAGTAACTACTAGTTCATTGTCTTGAGAGTTAGCGTTGATAAAAACGGATATGATATGTTCGTACCCTTGTAACTTCTTTAACATGATATAGGTCGAGTTCCACCTCACCTTCATGTCAAGACCGATTTTTCTTGGCTCCTTCCCATTGGCCGCGCAGTACTCCGCGAGCCTAGCTGCCACTTGTGGGGAATTTATGAGGTAGCGAACGGCGTCGCGTACATTTTTCAAAAATCCGCCAATCGCTTGCATACCATCTTGAACAACAAGGTTCAAGATATGACATACACATCTCTGGTGGAGAACATAACCACCAATATACGTCTGCAAGCTTGGGGTAAGGATGTTCATAGCAGTCGTGTTGGCTGATGCGTTATCAAGAGTTATAGAAGCAATCTTATTATCTATCTTAAAATCATCAAGTACATGTAGTATACGCTCGGCAATGGCCTCTCCCGTGTGTGATTCGTTAATTAGCTTAAACCCTATGACTCTCTTGTTTAGTTTATAATTGTCGTCTAAATAATGGGCTACAACACTAAGGTAGGCACTTCTCTGGTGTGATGATGTCCAAATGTCTGAAGTTATAGCAAAAGAGAACTGAACTTGTAGGAATAGTTCTTTTAGCTCTGCTAGTTCCTTACGATACATCTGTAAAATATCAGATGTAGTGGTTTTCCTACTAACATGTTGGTACTGCAGGCAAAAGCCGCGTTGGATCATTTTTTTCGAACGCGCGACTTTCACCCATCCTAATCGGTTGATCTTCTGCAATAATATATCTAGCAATTTCCTCACGAGCAGAAAGCGGGTTGTATACCCAAGTACTTACAGAGCCATCTGCCTCGAAGTTTAGCTGCGTTTGTACTCCTCCCCCTCGGCTCTGCGCTCCGATCTTACGCAAGCATGCTTTGTAGTGCCGGTTCAAGTGCCCTGTCCCTGCAGCTGCACGAGCAGATAATTTAGCTTGGCAATAATTACAAGTTGCGATATCTACCGTTTGGCCGTCTTGGATTTTCTGGCTCCAGGTCATGTGCTTCCAGCAATTCGCCCTTCATCCAGACCCGCCAATGTTGCCGTCCGTGGACGCGGGAGAGAACTCTGGAGGCCCCATTGGCTCCGGATTTCCCTGGTACTCCTCGTAGCCCTCCGTACCGTCCATATGACGGTCATCCATGCCGTAGTCTCCCATGCTTGGCGAGGCGACGAGCATCAACGGAGTCGAGCCGGAGGAGGACTAGGGCGGCGGCGAGCTTACACTAAGTCGCCTCTTTGTCCTTTTCGTGCTACGACTCCTCGGTAGCATACCACTCGGGAACTCCTTGGTGCTCCGGCTCCTTGGCAGCATAATGGGTGAATAGATGGTGAATAAATGAGGAGAGTAGATGGATGTTGAAGAAATGAGGAGAGTAGATGGGATGATGAAGAAATAACGTGATCAAGTGAGCTGTGAGTGGATGAAGAAATAACGTGATCAGGTGAGCTGTGAGTGGATGAAGAAATCGGTGATCGGTGCTTGTTTTATAGGCACGATCGCTGGAGCCGTTGCTTCTCTGTGCTTATTACATCAAAATTTTCTTTCGATTTGACAGAAAGTAAAACTTTAGTCTCATTCTCTCAACGGTCACCCGACCGGATTCCCTCTGTCGGTCTGCCCCCGTGACAGAAAGTAATATTACTCGTTTCACTCTCTCTCTCTCTCTCCCCCGCTCTCCCCCCGGGCCCCCTCTTTTTTTCCCGTTTCTCTCTCTCTCCCCCCCGCCCCCCGGGCCCCACCCTCTTTTTCCCCGCACCGCCCCCGCCCCCGTTCTCTCTCTCTCTCTCTCTCTCTCTCTCTCCCGCTCCCCCCGGCCCCCCTCGCCTCGCCTCGTCTCCCTCGCCCCCTCTCTTTTCCCGCAGCCGCATCTGCATCACCTCGTCTCTGTCTCTCGCCTTCGCCGCCTCGCCTCGCGGCTCGCCGGCTCGCCCATCGCCTCGTCTCGTCGCCTCCACCCCGTCGCATCCACCCCGCCCCGTCGCCCCTCTCCGCTGCTCCCCTCGCCTCGTCTCCCTCGCCCCTCGCCTCGTCTCCGTCGCCTCCTTCCCGTCGCCTCGGCTCCATCCCCCTTCCCGTCGCCTCGGCTCAAGCGTGCTCGCGGTCCGCCTCTCCTAGCGGCCGAGCGGCGTGGCCTTCTCGCCGCCCCTCTTCCAATGGCTCGGCGGAGGCGAGGCGGAGGCGGCGCGGCGGCCCTGATCCTTCCCATCACCCTCCCCGCCCCTTCCCAGCCTCCTCCGCGGCGGCCCGGCAGACGGAGGCAAAGGCGGCGTGGTCGAGCGGGCGGCCGCGCAGCGCGTTGCAGCGGCGGCCGGCCCGCCGTTTCGGTCGTGCGTCTGCGCCGAAAGCACGCGCGTTTGCCGTCGTGTGTCGCCGACGGCCGACTTGCGCGGCCCGAGCACGGACCACCATTCGGTCGGGCGGCCCGGCCGCCACGTGTCGGTCGGGCGGGCGGTCGGGCTTTGGGCTGGCCCGGAAAAGCACGGCCCGACTCCAGCCAGCCCGGCTTTGGGCTGGCCCGAAAAAGCACGGCCCGACTCCCACCTCTAGGCCAGACTAGTATCTATCTATCTATCTATCTATGCATTCATCAAGGGTGGTTGATTTTCTCTCTTGAAATTGGAGTGATTCAATTCCTAAGAGAATTGATGATGGATTAGCAATAGTAACAGAAATGGAAGGATCGGGTAGCTGCTGGAGACCGGAAGACGCTGGGTCTTAAATTTTACTCACTTAATCTGTGCCTGACAAATTAAACGGGCACAGCTAGTTAGATGGAATTGGCGTACATATAGGGCTAGCTAGCTACCCCTCCTTTCAGAATTGAAGTGCGTTTGTCCCTAAGACAAGCATGCATGCGTGTCCAGCCAACAGCTAGCTTAAAAGTGTAAGCAGTAGTACTCCTTGCTAGAATTTAATTGAATGATGAAACTGGTTAGATTAGTTGTGATTTGCTTGTCTGCGTATTGTATTCATCAGATCTGAGAACCTAAGCGCGCGGCCAGGTTATTGCATTGCACGGCAACGCGCGCGAGTACGCCAAATATGTCGTGGGCATGCCTGCGACTACATATAGCCCAAGCATATCTGCAGTTTAGATCGATCGGAATTCAGAATTGATCAGAGCCTGCCTGCCTGCCTGGAGTTCCTATTACGTACGCTTGGCAAGGGTGTCACGTTTAATTCTCCCATCGTATCGCGCCCATCATATCAGGTACGCATTGGATTACATGGACTCAATTAACAGGGTTATTAGTACCGTCCTGTCTGTGTCCCCCTCTGGTTTTTGCACTTTTAATTGCTTCATCAAGCTGCAAGATTTGGAGACGTCAGTTACAGAGGCTTACAGTACGCTGGACGTTTGGTGAGTGAGTAATAGCCGAGGCGCATGCAGCCCAGCAGTCAGCAAGTGGGTCGGAAGGCTAGCCGCAGTGGAGTGGAGTGGAGTGGAGTGGAGAGATCTGACAAAACACATGTCAGACAAAGCTGTAATGGAAGCCGGCCAAACATGGATGGAAACGGGTGGTACGTGTTCATTCATTTCGCTCGCTGTGGCCTAGCTAGCCAGCTTAACTTGCTGCGCCCGCGCGATGCGATGCGATGCGATGCGACGCCGCGCGCCAATTAATAACAAACTTAACGTAATTTGGAAGGTTGCACGGTGCAGCACAGACGGGAGGATTTCATTTCAGGCATGCACCCCGCGGCCGCTCTCCGGCCGGCCGCCCGCCCACTTGCTCCATCGCCATGGGTACAGTTTCGACCTTTCTTCAGTCTCCGCTTGCATGAAACTTGAAAGGCTAGCTAGCAGCTGCTTGGTACAGTATGCATGTTAGGAAGACGATCTCCACTGGTCAGATGAGATCCACATATGTTTCAATGGGAAACCGGCCCTGTGATGGCTCGGCTCAGCCGCCAAGAATGCTTGCTTGCTTGCTTGCTCTTTGTATGATGGACTGATTAATAGTAATAAGTTATTGGTCTACCGGCTGTCGGGATGTATCGGGTTAGTGTTTTAGTATCTGGGTAGGGTCCTAGTTATCTGGGCAACTAGCAGAAATGCGCGTGTATGTGTCGAGATTGTTGCTTGTATCTCTCTACCTGATGAGAATGACAATTGCCATACTACTCTGTAGTATTTACGGGGCTTAGGAGGAAGTTTTTGGCTTATTTGATCCCTTTTCGAAACGGGATAGCAATTTTATCCTACCGCGAATGAAATAGTAAAAATAACACCTCCTTTCTGTCTCGAACAGGAGCGATGTTGACTATAGCAACAGTGCAATAAACACTGTTCACAAGGCTGATTTTCCGGTTGAGACACGAGTGAGTGTGGGCAATGGCATCGTCACGTGTACAGGTCCTGCATGTTTCGTACTCATGGAGAGCCAGCTTACGGTACGTGTACGTATATAGCCGTAACATTGACGAAAAGCCTAGCTGCATCATTCGCGCAAGTACTCCTTGTGCCCTACAGAGCTAGTGCTGGCAAGTAGAGATTCTAGCTACTTGCATATCTTATAGCTACTTGGCCCGTAGAGATCGGATCACTGTTGATGCTTCCATTCGCGCGCGTTTAATTCGGGCCGGGCCGGGCTGGTTTTTGTGCTTCCCGATAACGTACTGGCCGGCCGATCAAGAGGGCCTTACTGTGTAGTAGTGATGGAGCAGTAACGCCTCGGTGTGGATTAATGCAGAAGCGCATAATAATATTATGTATTCGTCTCCACCGTCTAATTTAACCTAGATCAAACAATGCACATAAAGAAAGCAGTAAAATTGCTATGACACATTTTACCATGGTATATTTTACGGAGGCTGCAATTACTGTTTAAACAGTATATTATGCTGACCCGTCCGAGAAGAGAGAGAGAGAGAGGGTGTGAATGCATGAGAGAGAGAGAGAGAGAGAGAGAGAGAGAGAGAGAGCACGCAGGGATTTGTGCTCGTGTCACATGGTAATCAATGTTGCAAAGTGATTGAGGAGTCCTCTGCGCCTGCTTGTTTCTGCCATTGGAGCGATCGATGCATGGCGCGGTGTACTGGTGTGGCAGAATTCAAACACACGCAGTTATTACTGGAGTACGTACGTACGTACGTTCTTACATACACCAAGAATCTAAATTTTTAACGGTATTAGCACTTTCACACCATATGTACAAAACTGGTTGTCATTTGTTTGTTTTTTTTTTTTTCAAATTTAGTCCTGTCCGCACGGCTGCCGTGCGGCGGTTTTCTTCGACTGCCACATGCTCCTGTCCGCATGGCCGTCGTGCGGTAGCGCCCACAGGCCGCCCCGTCTCCAAAGACGGAATACGGAATTAGGGTTAGAGTTTAAGCGGGTTTCGACGATTGTGGTATGAATTTTAAAATATAGCAAATGGGTTCAAAAAAATTATGAAATTTTACGTGGAGCCTCCCGACACAATGTACTTACTTGTGTAAAATTTGCCATAACTTTAATCGTTCAAGATTTTTCTCGCATTTTCTTAAACGTGTACTGTTTGTACAAATTTTTAATGTAGAAAATGAGCTAATTTTTTTTAAGGCTCCTCATGTAGTGGACTTGATTGTGTAATATTTTGACAATTTTATATGTCTAAAAAATGAAGGATTTAGGTCGCGAAGATTATGATTTTAGGTTTCAAAAATTAAGGTTTCATGATTTCATGTGACTTGGAATGTATGAAAAAAAGCTACATTGCAACTCCATTGGACATGTCGATATATAATATGGCGCAGGAATACACACATAACAACCAAGATACGCGTACAGATATAGCAAAACAAATTATGAATACAAACATCCCAAAACATAATCGCATAACACAGGATACAATATGACTCACTCGTATGAGACAATGCTCTCTGCCTGCTGCGGCTGCGTCTGCGTGCACGACCTTGTTTTGAGCCGAGCATGTCCCATGGGATACATAAGTCGGTCCAGAGGTTGTGTGTCGGCTCGGATGGGGTACAGAGACCGTTGAGTGGGCGGAGGTGGACCAGTCGGCTGAGTTTGGGCCAGCAGAGGCTGGTAGGCGTACATGTCATCCTGATGAGTGGTGCCGACCTGGGGGACACCTCCGAAGAAGCCATGAGCGACCACTACTACACAAAACCTCATCATAGACGGTTTTTGAACCGTCTGAATTTATGTGTCTGTGATGACACGAGGTCATCACAGACAGTTTTTGAACCGTCTGTGAAAAAGGCTATCACAGACGGTTCTATTGATGAACCGTTTGTGATAGTTACTATCAAAGACGGTTCGTGAATAGAACCGTCTGTGATAGTCTATTTTCACAGACGACTCTGAACAAGAATCGTCTGTGATAGTAATTATCACAGACGGTTCTTATTTAGAACCGTCTGTGATAGACTTTTCTATTGCAAAAAAAAAAACAAAACGGGTTTTCACTTCGTGTGGAGCCTCGCGAATGAATTTGATATGGATTTTCGGATTGAACTTTTCGTTAGCTTTCCCACAATAGCCATAGCATCACAGTAGCATCAACTCAATTCATTCACAGAGCACTAAAAATAACACAACATCACCCGCATCACAGTAGCATCAACTCAATCCATTCACAGAGCACTAACACATCACAGTAGTAATCCATATCACAAAGCTAAAGGGGGGAGTAGAGAGAGTGAGGTCGTGGGAGGCTGAGCGACGAGGTCGTGGGAGGCCGACAACGACGAGTCCGGGGCGAGGTGGAGGAGGCCGTGGGCGACGAGCTCAGGGGAGGATGGGGCGACGAAGCGGAGGAGGCCGGGGGCGACGAGGTCGTGGGAGGCCGGCAACGACGAGGCCGGGGCGAGGTGGAGGAAGCCGCGGACGACAAGCTCAGGGGAGGACGGGGCGACGAAGTGGAGGAGGCCGGGGGCGACGAGGTCGTGGGAGGCCGACGACAACGAGGCTGGGGCGAGGTGGAGGAGGCCGCGGACGACGAGCTCAGGGGAGGCCGGAGCGCAAGGTCAGGGCGAGACAGAAATGACAGAGGAGAAATGGCAGAGGAGGAGATGGAGATGGCAAAGGAGGAGATAGGGGACTCTATTAATATAAAGAGATTTTGGGCAGCCCGCCTATTAAGTATAATTTTTCGTTTTTCCGCCCAACAAAACAAAAGTATCATAGACATTTTTATACAAAAACCATCTGTGTTGACATATCACAGACGGTTCGTATCATAAACCGTCTATGATAAGCATGTCATCACGGATGGTTCTTAATACAAACCGTCTGTGATAGAATTACGAAAATACTAGTCGGAAGGAGGTTTCGACTACCTGGTCGAAGGAATGTTTCGACTACCTGGTCGGAAGGAGTTTTGACTAACTGGTTGAAGGAGATTCTGACTACCTGGTCGAAGGAAAGTTTCGACTACTTGGTCGAAGAAGATTTCGACTAGCTGGTCGAAGGAAGGTTTCGATTACCTAGTCGAAGGAGACGTCATCACAGATGGTTCGTGGTTAGAACCGTCCATGAAATATCACAGACGGTTCTTACCACGAACCGTCTGTGATACATGTAGCTACATGTATCACGGACGGATCGTGGTAAAATTGTTTGTGCGGTGGCCACTCCAGAAGGTCCACGTGGCGGGCTGAGGCGCCACCGCACGACGGTTGTGCGGCAACGCCATCGCATGGTGGCTGTGCGACAACGCCGGGGTACGTGGCAGGGGCTGCCGCACGGTGGCCGTGTGGCAAGCAGCCATTTTTCGAAAAAAAATTCTATAGACGGCTACTTCTACTAATACGAGGCGAATACGTGCCATTTCGACCAAAAATTTGAAGAATCTTGACAGAGAAGCGAGAGCAGCTAGGTGGAGAGTACTACTACGGCTACTACCTGAGTATAATTAATTAAATCAATAAAAGAGTATTGGACCGAGGAGGCGACTAGAAGGGGTTGAATATGCACCACACAAACAACAGTATCTTCAAAAACTCTTGCCTTAAAAAGCTCAAGATTATTTCACTTCAATAACTATGTAGAGCTACGAAGATCAGAGATAATTATTTAAACAAGAACGTGGCAACAACAGGATTAAGACTCACCAAAATCCCCAATGGACCGGTCAAACTTGATGAACAGTTGCGGTTAGACCGGATGGACAATGTGGTCCAACTGTTTGAACAGTAAAACAAGCACAAAACTGAACTTTAGCACGATTTCAAAATCACAAACTGGACCAACTTTTGATCCATAACTCCAAACTTCATGAAACTTGAAACACGTCTTCTTTGAGATGTCAGAAAAATATTCCAATCAAAGATCTTGAAGTTCATTGCCAAAGTTCCTACCTTTTTCTATTTAAGTGAATGTTGCATCAAAAATGGGCAACATACGAAAATGATGATAGAGATGAGCTCGTGGGAGGAATTAAGCGAAGATGGCTAAGGAAGGTTTTTCACACATCCTAGCATCCTCAATCACAACAAGAATCAAGCTAAAATCCATCAAGAGCTAACCCCCCAAATCATCATTTATTCAACCAAAACTGGGCAAACTCAAGGACTTGCAATAGAAAGTGTATATATGGATGGGATCCGGTCTCCAAGAGATATCTCCATCACCTATATGTCCTAGGTACAAAGCAAGATCAAGAGAGGATGAACAAAACACAAAAAATGAAGCAAGATCAAGAGGGGATGAACAAAACACAAAAAACGAATTTAGAGATTTGATTTATACTTGGAGATGAATGTTTACAACCACTCCCTTGGGGAGGACAAAGCCACTAGGGTAGCACATACGCAAGTGCTCTCGTCCCTCTCAATACATCTCTCAAACCCTAGTCTTCTCGCTCTATTTTCTCCAAATTTTCATATTATGGTTTGGCTTCTTGGCGTGCAAATCTTGCATCACCTCTTTTATAATGGAAGCAATGTCTAGAGAGAAACCCTAACGAGCACCCGTTAAGCCAACACACAAATGGGTCTCTCACTCCTGCACACTTTTGAAAGCACCATCTTCATCTTTAGCTCCATTATGCTAAATCCATCATGTCTTGCCCTTCATGGAGTATCCTTAACCTAATCTACTTAGGGAACCACCGTGGTTTCACATAACACCACTTTTTTAATTTGGCAATTTACCAAAATTCCCCTCTACCTACCTTTTCTCGATTCCTTCATATTGAATTATCTCCAATGCTTCAGCGTCATCCATGTGGTCCCAATGACTTCCCACCAAATTATCCTCACTTGTAAACGGATCCAAGTCACTTGGCTCATCACATGTCTTACCATGCACCATAAACGCACCCGGCTTCCCTGGCCATTCTGGACCTCGGCTCCTCCGTGAGCTTAGTCCCTATCCACCTTGTCGTTGTCCATCAAAAGGTCTTTGCTCAAACTTTATCTTCCATGGTTCTTATCCATCTTGCACCTTGCTTGAGTCCAACCATCTCACCTGGTATCCATGACTGTTCTGAACCTTGATTTTCCTAACCAAGTCTCTGTCCTACTCGTCGTTGACCATGGCCTGATCGACCGCCTGGGCACAGCCAATCAAACCGTTTGAAGCCTGACATCAATCCGACAATTTGCAAAACTAAGAGTTCACGCCTCAAACTCCTTGACAATGATGACAATTGTTTATCACCTAGATAAGGACCAAACCACATAATCTCTACGAAGAGATAGAAATGCAATATCCTCTGATGATTTGAGTCATGCTTGGTAATGCATCATTAATCCCTCCTATATATGTGTATGTGGTGATGAGTAAGCAAGGTGCTTGGCATGCCTTTATCAACTGGGAATTAAGGTGGTAGATAGGCAAGCTAGGAGTTTTTGGCATAAATGGTACTATTTGGACAGCATTAGCAAAAATAGCACCCTCGCAGCCACAATCGCAAATATGGCACTCTCCATCATTCCTGGGTGGCACGGACGGCTCCCGTGCTGTCACGTCACCCTTGTTCGCACCACTATAGGACGGAATCCCCTCGTCTGCACCACCATGGGACAAAATACGGAATCCCCTCGTCCGCACCACCATGGGATGGACAAGCCATGTTGTGTCTTGTCTGAAGCAGGGAGGGAGGGACACGCCTTGTCTGTCCCATGGTGGTGCGGACGAGGGGCCATGTAACATCCCAAAAATTTGGTATGTTTTAAAGTTTTAAAAGAAAAATAACCATTTGAATTTTTCTACTAAAGTTAAAGCTTAATTAGAAATTTCAGGGATCAAAAACAATTTAACATGATTAATTCCAACATCAACTATTATTAAAATTATTTTATTTGGATCCCATGATCTTAGATATATTTTATAGAATTTTCTAGAATTTTTATGAGTGCATTTTCTATTTTCTATTTACCATTTAGATTTTCAGTATTTTATAAAAAGAAAAACATATTGTTTTCCCGAACGATAACAGTCAAGCCCATCATCATTCCAGACCACCCACCTCCTCCGGCCCAACTCCCGCGCCTCGGCCCAGCCTCTCGCCCGCGTTCGCCGCCCTCTCCCTCTGCCGTGTGGGACCGCCAAAGCCAGCACCGCACCCAGCCTTCTCCCGCTGTCTGGTGGGCCCGCCCTCGCCAGCGTGTCATCGTCTTCAACCTGGACTCCCCTGGAGTCCCGATGCCGCACGCCGCCGCCGTCTCTGAGTTGGACTCCCTCTCCCGACGCTATAAAAGGCCATCCAACCCCTCTATTCTCTTCGCCTCTCCTCCCTCTCCAGAAACCCTAAGGTGCCGCACCCTCGCTCTCCTTCCCGGTGCCGCACTTTGGTAAACCTCGTGTAACTGAGAACGAACTTCTGCATAATAGTTAGTATAGTCTAGCCCTGTAGCATCACTAAGAAGATCAAGTACACTATCAAATACTTCAATTTTAGCTCTAAGATCTAAAACAAATGCAAATGCATATAGGTAAGGGATTTCTCTCCAATATTTAAGGTATTTACTTTTCATAGCAACAATAGCCTCATATATTCTTAATTGAGTAGCAATCTGTAAAATACTATGCACAATGATAGGAGATGTTGGATAGTAGACAGCGGACAAAGCAATAGTGCCCTCATAAATTTTTTCTAAAAACTGTAGTATCTTCTTAGCAACAAACTAATGTTGCTCAGTCAATAGTATACTATCGTCAGAGCTCTAATAGTGCATTTGAATAAAAATAGAAAAACACACTGATATGGTAAAAGACTCTAAAGCATCAGGTAAGTAGAGTTCCATCTTACCGGCGTGTCCAAGCTGAACTTTCTTGGACGTACACCCATCGCCCTGCAGAAGTTCTTATATGTTGCGATTCTTATATTATAATTATTCAAGAAAGAAATTGCATCGCGAAAAGGTTTAATATACAAACTCAACCTATTAATAACATGACAAGTGTATGTACTCAACACTGGAGTAAAAATATCCATAAACCTAGAGTTCGAAGCGATATTGTCTAAAGTAATTGAGAATATTTTCTCTGTAAGACCGAAGTCTTCCACGACTTTGATAATACAATCTACAATATTCTTACCCGTGTGTGCTACATCAATTAATTTCAAACCTATAATTATTTTCTGTATTACCCAGTCGTTATTAACATAATGGGCAACTACACTAAGATTATCCTCCCTAGCCTGACCACTTCATATGTCCGAGGTCAGGGCCACCGAAAATGTGCACGTACTAAATAGTTCATTTATTTTATTACGGCATTCATTGTAGTATTTTACTAGATCCCTAGTTGTTATCTTTCAAGAAACGACAAAAAAATCTAGGATTATGTGTAGTCCTAATGTAATTTTGGAAAGCAGCAGATCCCCAAAGCCTAAAGGTAAATCCTCAAAAGCAGTTAAAAGTCAGAGAGATTGACGAGCTACCTCAAGATCGTAGTCCCAACTACGTATCGCCCTATCGGGGTTGTACTTCAGTTGCATCTACCTTATCACAAATCCTTGTTTGACCTTATATCTTGTAGGCTGGATTTTAGTCGGGCCTTGCCGTGCCAGGAACGACCCATGAGCCCGTTGTGGCCCGCCTCTCGCCTGCCCGCGCTGCTTGCGCCTCTGCCAGCCCGGCTGCCCATTTCTTCTTCCTCTCCCTGCCCTACCCGCGCGTGCTGCGTGCGGCACTATGGCTGTCGCACTCGCCCGAGTGTGGCACTGGCACGCCGCACAGCTGCAGTGTTGCTCCCGCCACCGTGCTGCTCCCCTTCGCCAGCCCACCTCCATCCACACCGACCCGCGCCGCGTCGCATCCTCCTCTTCTCCCGGCCTCCTCCCTCCGCACCGGCCCACGCCGCACCGCCTCCTCCTCTCCTCCAGCCCCGGCCTCCTCCCTCAGCATTGGCCCGCGCTGCGTCGCCTCGGCCTCTTCCTCTCCTCCGTTAACGCCGGCGCCGCACTTCCTCCTTTCCTCTCGGCCTCCTCCCTCTGCGCCGGCCCACGCCGCGCCGCGCCGCCTCCCCTTATTCCTCTCCTCCTCCCTTCGCGCCGACGCAGCCCCGCCTGCTTCTGCTCCCGGCTCTCCCTCCCTCTCGGCACGCGGGCCACATGGATCGTGCTGGGCTTGTGCCCTGCCAGGCCGGCCCACCGTGCCAGGGTAGCAGCCCAAGCATGGCACGGGCCATCGTGTTGGGCCAGCACAACGCATGAACAGTGCGGGCCATGTCGTGCCTCGGACTCGCCCGGACGGCACGACCCTTGGTGTGGCTCGGACGGGGGCTGCATGCGTAAAGTGCGTAAGTGGGATGGGGTTCCACCGCTTTGGATCTCGGACGCCCGTCTTAGATCGGATGGCTCTGAAGCAGTTTGTCCATATGTCCACCAAATATGGGTTTGTGCCATGTTGGGCTATTCCATTCCGAATGTCATTCTAGTTTGTCTCTCGGTATGGAATGCGCTGGTACCGGTAAATTCTGGCGTACCATTCCAGATTTTAATATAATAATATATATTTATTCATAAATATATATGTAATTATATACACACAAAATTTCACTTGAAATCTCACTTCAAATACATGATCATAGAATAAAAATGACAAGTAGTTCAATGATTTTATAAATACAAAGGTCATACATAGTTAAATAATACAACACGAGTTCATAACTTCATACATTTTACCATAATCTAACATACTAATCTAACATAATTTCACTTACCGATGATGTGATATTGGACTGGACCTTCCAAGCTGATTTAAATAAGTGGACACATCAATTATGCCTGGTACCGAAATGAACAGAATGGACTAGAATGACCAGTATTGATCGGTATTGAGGGTGGTATGGGATTGAGGTTACTGTGTGCCGCTTTGAGTGCCGATATGGTATGTTTTGACTATTCTGGCCGGTACAAGAATGGAATTGATAAGCTGGTTTGTGCACCATATACATTTGCCTTATCTACCTATATATTGCATCCTCTAGAACAAACTTTATTGATTTTTTTAAAAGGGAAAACAGCATAAGAGCCTCCTACCATGATAATAAATTAAATATAATATATACAAAATGTTACAACAAAATTTATTGATCGCCTTCCTATCGATCTTTACATTATGCATGTAATGTGATAAATGTATATCACCAGACCGGCCCAAGGGTCAGTGGCGGAGCTGGGCCTTGGGCTCCTCTCTTTATACAGATGAAATTAACCTCTAACAATATAAAAGTTGTATATCTAATGCAACCAATCAACTAAGGATAAAACCATATCTATACTTTCTAAATATAGAGATATACATCTAATCATTTCCAATATGCTATTAATAATATAAAGGAAATAACTAATCTACTTTATTCTGTTTGAGCACTGTTCACACACATAAAAAAAATACACAATCAGTCATTTCTACCCTTAACAGCCCACTTACATGGTCATAGCTCCTCCAGCCCCATGCCCATAACAGCAGGTAGTAGCAAGAGCAAATCTACAAGATGAAAAAGTATGAAACACAATATCTTCCATTGATTGCGTATTAAACATAAGCGATCGAATTGACATTTCCAAGACAACTTGCACTCCGATGGATAGCCGTCCGCAAGACCAGACATTTCGTGAGCATGTATTTGCAACAGTTGCTAACATCAATGTCTCGCTTATGCAGATGAAACACGCGTAACAGGAACAGGACAACTTACTGTATAGTCACCGGTGAGACAGGCAAAGTTCCCAACTGCCAGAGACAAACTGCAGTGAGTTCCAATTAAGATACCGAATGTTACATCTGATGATAAGCGTATATAAAATGAAACTGGGGCCAACTTTAGGCCTTCGTTCTTTTTCTTCTTTGTTCTTTTTGGGCTACACCAACACCTATCAAGATAAATACAAATTCGTTCCACAAACTCACTGCAATCAGCACTCAACAGCTCAACCGCGACATGCAACCAGCTACTACTCTTCCTTATTTGCCTTTGAATACAACACAATCGACAGCATCGCCAAGCTCACCCCATTCTATGTCTCGGCTCAAGAAATATCAATATCTGGAAAAACTATCTAGGTGCGTTACTTATTACTGTTACTTCCACAACTTGACAGAATTGTCGTGGCTCGCAGAAGCCACCATCCCAGTTACTGGTGATTGCGCCAACGCCGCAATTAGACCTTCATGAGCCTGCACTGTCATGCTTTGGTTCTTTACCATGTTCCATAGCTCCAGAGACTGCATCATTAGAATGCTGATGAGAAACTTACAACAGATAAGCAACAAGAAGAGAGTCATCAGAGTTGCTGTCATCGGTGATTCCAACATAAGTTGACTATGCCTTGAGAAGGGATAATGACTATGCCTTGAGAAGGGATAATGCTATAGCTAACAAGACTAAGATATTACAAGACATATTAACAAGCTTCTGCTAGCATCTTCTTGTTAAATAGGAATCTGCTAGATGTCCAACGCCAGCAGTACTGTGTGTTATAACTTGTAGTAACTTCTTGTCAACAGAGATGAAACAAAATGCTAAAGATATCTACGTGATAAGTTTACTGATTAAAACATAAAAGGACGTACACTTCCTCGAAACAATTAGACTGAATTCAAATAGAAGTGATTAAAACTCAGAAGGAAGAGCCATTACTACCTGGTAGCCTCCAATCACCAAGAGATTGGGATAGCTTGGGTGGAACACACAAGAATGGAACTTGTTCCCATTTGAGCTGACCTCATGAATGCACTCTCCGGATGATATTGACCAGACCTTAACTAGATCCTGACTGACAGACGCAAGGTACTCCCCAGTGTTGTCCCAGCAAACTGACTGCACGTCTGTGCTATGGCCCTGAGATTACAAATCAAGCGCTTAAGGTTCATGATTACTTGGCACAACCCCACCAAAAAAAAAAGCTTTATACGACAAGGGTTTCTAAATATGCATGTGCAGAGGCACTAATGAAGGAAAACGTTGAAAGGAAACTGCTCAAGAAAAAAATATGAACCGTAGATGTGTCGTTGTTCAAGAACAGAACCTGTAGAGTGTATTTTTTGCTATATGTATCAACTTCAAATATGGAAACCACATTTTCAGCGGCAGCTGCGAGAAACTGTCCCGCGTTAGGCTGAAAACGAACTTGAGCAGTACCACCCTGTCCAAGAAAAATAGAGTCAGGACCATGGAAAATTCTATCGGCGAAATTTCGTCAATAACCGGCGTTATCGGTGGGGTCCGATAAAATTTCATACCGGGCAAAAAAAATCGGATTTATCTATTTTTCATCCAAATTAAAATTTCAATTCAAAATTTAGATAAATTACATCTTTACATCTAAAAATGTCAGTTCCCGTCCGAAATTTTGCTGAAATATTCGGTAACTAGCGGTTACCGGTCCTATCGGTAGGGTCCGGTAAATTACAGATTGCTCAAATCGTATTAGTTATATTTGTTACTTAAATTGTTAAGAAATTTTTGAAGGGATAGAGAGAAGGGTATCAACCTTCATGGCACGCAAACAGGAAAGCTGAGTCACATTCCAGAAGCGGATTTCACCATTGCTGTCACAAGAGCACAAAATGTCTGTCTTCTTTGGATGAAAATCTAGCGATGTGACCTGGAAACCATGCCCAGCAAGTGTATGCAGAGAGAATCCAGGCTGCCAAACAAGAAAGGTTCAAGTTTCATAAGCCATACTCTACGAAATGCAAGTACACATACCACCAACGTCAAACTCAGGGGTCAAGGCTGATGGCACACTTAAACAATTACCACAGATTGGACATACTGGATTCTGATATTTTTCCTAATAGCACGAATATATATTATTTATCCGCTAATTTATTTGCACGATGCTCGTATCTCATATTGTACTTTTAGTCATATACAACGTGGAATAATCTATATATCTACAAACAACTAGTGATATTCAAGGTGCCTCCTTCACTTTAGAGGTCTAGAAAATCCCACAATAATCCTTAAATTAGAAGGGAAAAAAAACTAGATATTTTCTCATTAATCGAGAAAAAAAAGAGAAAAGATCTACACCACTGATTTTAGTAGGGTCGGATTATAACGGTGTACATTAATCATATATAAATATTACAACTATTACAGTTGTATAAACAAATACAACTCTATTTTCCAAAAGCATTAGAGTTATAAAAAAAATACAATATTTTGCAATATCTAGCCGCGCGGGAATTCCGATAGTTGTAATAACATCTACTGCCATGACCACCTACGCTATGCGGATACTTCCCAAAATCGTCGTATCAGTATCATATATCGTATCGGATACGGATACGTATCATGTAAGTATTGGTGATTTTCCTACTTTTCAAAAAAAAAACCTGATACTTCCCCAATACCTCTCTACCCTAACACCTCTTATTCGACTCAGAAACATACGGTCGATCTATTCAGCAAACAACAATTAGCTGATTTCTCTTTCTTTGGAAGTGGATTTAATTCATTTGACTCAATTGAGGATAGAGCTCATCTAGACCCAAAGCAAAAAACAAAACAATTGGCATTAAAAATTACTTGGGAAGCCAACATTATCTTCTTGCGCTGAAAGAAACTGGAGCACCTAAAGTTTGATCCATAGTTCAATGAGAAATAGGTTTATACTTACCTTCTTTTCTTAATTTCTTAATTTTTACAAACTGCATGGAATTCGATTGCAATTGCATTGTTGTAGGCTAAACCTTGGACGTACTGAGGATCTAGTATTTGCGCACCACAACTTACGTCTTCTTTATTTCTGCACTAGTAGGTTGAACCAGGGATTGAAATCTCGATGCAGGGAAAATCGACGATGGCGATTACATAACCGATCGGATTCTGGTAAATTCAAAAAAAACTGGCCCGAATTCGAATTTCAAAATTTGAATCTGGATTTTCTCCGGACCGGTTACCGGCCGTTAACCGGAAAAAACCGGCTGAAAAACCGGGAAAAACCAGGAAAACCGGAAAATGGTAATTAGCAAATTTAAATTTGGAATAATGCAAATATTAATGAGAAAGTGTTTCAAGTTGTACATAAAAAGCTTGATTTTCCAAGGATAGCTTTCTAGTTACATGACTCCACCTCCTAGAAGGATAGCTTTCTAGTTACATGAGCTACCCTTAGGAGCTAGTATTTTTAGCAGAAATATGAAAGTTGGACTTGGTCGGCCAGTCCTGGCCAAACAAATGCCAGTATATTGATACTAGTAATCATACATATGAAACCTGTGTCGCTGAACAAACTATTAGCAAATACTTTTTCGTATCTCTTATTAATCATATCGCGTCACTAAATGATTTGAAAGTATAGGATTAAATAATCAATCCAATCCTGAGCAAATAATGATGCAATCCAATTCTCTCATGGTTGCATGCAATCCAATTAATGAGAAAGGGTTTCAAGTTGTACATAAAAAGTCCTCATTTATGTTTTAATAGTGCTAAATATACTAAAAACTAATGTTTCAATACATAATCTAGCATAAGAATGCCTAAACCAACTAGGGAAGGACATTATGGAGTCAAAAATTCAAATTTTAAAACATTTGGCCGGTATTTTTTTACCAGAATCAGTGATTCTACGTAGGTTTTATCCCAGGTTGAACACAAGATGACTGCAATTCCCGGTTACCGGACGGTTTTTTTATCCCTGGGTTGAACACAAGATGACTGCAATTCATTAATTTTTTATACTTATTATTATTATTATTATATATATATAGGACGTTCGTTTCGTACTCCTGGGGATATGTACTTCTACTTCCAATATACCACTTAAACGCACATATTATACTTCTTTATCACTTTCAGTATACTTAAATATCAATTATACGATACTCCAATGCGACTTGAGTAACAAATTTTCATTGGAGCACTTTGTTTTTTTGTTATATACCATCTTCCTATATAAAAGAAGTATATACATAAATTTTGCTATAAAAAGTAGACTTTAATAATAAAAATCTATAGAACTCACTTTAGGGTATATTATAATCATTATTGAAGTATGCTTAAATAGATAAAGATGTATCATCGTACGATTTAAGTGATATATAAGAAGTGGGAGTACGTATTGAGTGCATATCAGTACTAGGACACAAAAGGCATAAGCATAATGGGTAATGTTGCTATAGGAGGCAGTGAGGCACACCATAATAGTCTCCCTACACGATTGCTTCTGTCACTAGCATTTGCACATACGTAAACATAACTTACATCTGCAGCATTCCATAGCTTAATTGTTCTGTCAAAAGACGATGTTGCCAACTGTGTAGAGTTAGGTCTGAAACGGACATCAGTGATAATGAGAGCGTGCTCTTCTGGTAAATACTGTGTCTGGAAAGTGTCCATGTTCCAAAGTACAGCCTAAGAGAGAACAAGAATCAAATAAGCCACCATACTCAGAAACACCAAAGGTGCAAAAAGGTGCCACTCTTTAAGAGGAAAAGGTTCATAATAGCATGGCATTCACTGGTACCTTCTTCTCATGTCCAGCACTAGCCAATATTTTTCCATCTGAAGAAAAGTGGCAGCAAACGACTTTGCTGTTGCTTGTTCGCCAAAAGTTAACCTCACTGAACGTAAAACCTAAAAGAGAAAAGGACATGTTATCCGATGTTTGCAAAACATTAAAAAAAACATCAGAAAAATTACCTTTTGAAGCTGCTGGGATGGGCTCGGCAGGACTTCTTTTAAGTGCAGCAAAAATATCCCTTGCATCTCCATCATCATTGGATAAGAATGATTCAACATTATCATCCAAAGAACCAACATCACCAAAATGTTCAAGATCATCCTGTTAAATACAAGAGTCGCCTTACATATCCATCTGACATAGAATAAACATTATATACATTCAGAAAAACACATTAAATGGAAAAGGGAAAGCTGTAACCATTTGATTTGACGAGGATGCGAGTCCAGTTCCGTCTGCACCATACATCATTAAATTTTTTGGAACATGGCGCATATTGCCAGCCATTCCAAGACCATCTCCAGGTGTATGTGTGGATGGAGTAGATGGTGGAGAGTTGGCTGAAGGACCCACTGTATTTCCTGTTCCAGTGCTATTTGCTGCTCCTGAAGATGTAGGTTGCTTTCTTTTTCTATTGTTCTGGAGATAAAAAATAATTACAGAACACCAAGCACATATAACCACAAGTAGATCAGAAAGCAGCGAAATTGCAAGTTACTAATGCATTTTAAGTAAAGTATGGATAAATAGCCCATTAGTCAGTATTAGTTAGTTCAAAAAATCAAAATAGCTTGACAAGAAAATCAAAGGTCAACACCTTGTTGACAGACCCTTAAAAAATATCTCTAGAAAATATGCCATTCAAAACATGTAATTTGAATAATTTAGTCACAAAAAATGAAATAGTTTGGGGAAAAAAACTAGCATATATGACGTTTAAAACCTATGATGTCAATGAGTTGGGTACTTGGATTTGTGTGATTGGAATAATTTAGTCAACAAATTTTATATCCCGTTCTCCATAGAACACTTTGTCATCTTACCTCCTGGCATCATTTTCAAGAGAATTATTACCAAAGAAAACTACGCAGGAAAAAAGAATATTAAGGCTGTCACACATCACCGTCGCGCTATCTAGTGTCTTTTCCTGGCTTTATCAAACAAACAGCATCTTAATTCCCATTGTGTATACTATATGACATATCAAATAAACTCATAATAAGCTTGCAATTTGCTGACAGAATTGTGACGAGAGGCATAAAGCATAGTTTTGCTGGGCAGATGTACAGTTTCAACTTTGTAACGGTAAATCTGCACATGAATTAACTTTCAAGAACAGAAGATGAATCCCAGGGGTTGGGCATACTGTCAGTACCTGTTGCATTTGCTGCTGCTGGTTCTGCTGCTGCTGCTGCTGCTGTTGCTGCTGTTGAAGTTGTTCCTGTGGTTGCTGAGAAGATGTCTGCTGCATCTGCGGAACTTTCAAATATAGTTAGATTCCAACAAACTAGAGCATGCACACTTCCAAAAGAAACCAACCTTCATGAGATATTCTTGGTCTGGTCTGACTTTTGGTGAACTGGATTGCATTGGAGAACTAATGCAACCATCAGTCCCAGCGAGTTGTCCATCTTTACCATTCAAGCCGCCCCGGTTTAGTGCTGTAAATCTGCGGGGATCCATATCCCCATAATTAGTTGAGTTGCTAAGGTTCCCTTGTGCTTGAGCCTGTGCTAAGAGTTGCTGCTGCTGTTGTGGTGACATAAGTTGAAACTGTGACTGTGTTGAAAGGAATGACTTCTGCATTTGAGCACCTAAATTTGGCCGCAGTTGGTCGATTCCCTGTAAGACAGTAGGACAAATATTAATTGGTTATTAGATTCCACATGAAAACGTGTACACAGGGGGCAATAAAATTGGAGCTTACAGTCAAAGGCCAGCCCTTCAAAGGTAGACCACTCACTCCTTGGTTCAGTCCTGTTGACAATAGAAGACATCTCACCAGAAGCAGAATGAACAAAGGGAGAAAAGGATAATTTCCATATTGAAAATAACAACATTTGCTTATGAGTGTTTCGCATTATATCCAAGATAGAGTCCCCATCAAAACCAACCAAAAAAACAACAAATTTTAAAAGTACGGCTTTCATATCTATTGTCTTCCAACATTATATTGCAATTGCACAACTTTAGCCATAAGCTATACAAAGATCAAACAAAGGCTAAGAGAATTCTAGAAAGTCCACCCAAACCATTATTAAGTCCATCTCTCGTTCTAAAAGCTCTTTATCAGGATAGAAGCTTGACCATTGCCAGTACAAGACTGACAGATTAATAAGAACAATGGTAACAATGTACGTGGTGCAACTAATTTAGAAACATAAAAATTGCTCAACCGAATTTTCTTCCAGAACCTTGGTCTAACTTTTAAACAAAAAAAAAAGGAAACTAGAATACAGAGGAAAGGCTACCTGCACCACCTAATCCAGGTTTTGGCTGAATTATTCCCTGTCCGTATAAGGATGATGGATCCATAGGCAAAGATCTTTGGGCTACACCCATGTTACCTTCACTCTTAATATCCTGTTAGAAATCAGTGTATACATTTAATAGACTAATGAAAGAAATTGCGAACTGACATAACACAAGATGGGTGCCATAACCCACAATTGTTTGCTGATTCCGAGCCTGAATTTGTTGCAGTGTCGTAGATACATTTCCAGGAGTCCCAGGAACTAATTGCCTATTTCCATAAATAAAAAAATATGTATAGTGAGAATAGCAGTAACATTTCAATATTTAATCTGTCCTTTCTTTTCCAAAAGTCTATCAAAAAGGCGGGGTGGAGGATCACCCTGCATGATTTGTTGCTGCCGACTTGAGAAGAGCCATCCTACTAGCATCAAGAAGCTGTGATCCCTCAGAGTCCATTGAATGAGGGTGCTTCAAGCGCTCTTCATACATCTTGGCAGCCAAAACACTAGCTGTTGATGGCCCCAGAATGCCATCAGAATTTAGGGAATTTATTGGACCGTTAAGTGAAGGATGGCTTGCATTAGTTCGCTGCAGTTGAGCATGTCTTTGCTGGATGAGTTGCAACTGTTGCATCTGCATCTGCTGCTGGTGCTCTCTTGCTTTTATTTGCTGTGCCTGTTTCCAAAGCAATTTACATGGGGTGATATTAAATGATAGATGCATGGTGAATGATTAGACGATTTGGTGATTCCAAGCTACCTCTAGGTAAGCCGCTGCAACCTCAGAATGCTTCTCATTTGTCCTTGCAATAAATATATCCCAAAAGACAGACCACCACTCAAAGAGAAACCCTCCAGGAGCATCAATTGCTGCATGACAAGTCAAAATTTACCATAACGTACTTGGATGACTCTCCTATGCATACAATTACTGGATTATGGATGAGAGAGCTTCAAAGAAACCTCATGCACAAGGTCTTGGAGTGGGCACACATATGCACTAGATTATTAGTACTGGGTATTTTTGCATTAAAAATTATATCAGATGGGATATTTGGGAACTTTACAAGATATCTTATACATACCAGAGGAGAAGACCTGTCTAGGGTGGGACAAGCAATTGGAGCCAAACATGGTGAGAGGTTCTGATGTGCCAACTTATCAATTTAAATAGTGCCCAGCGAGGCAGAAGGTACTACTAGTAAGCCACTAAGCCCCTTCTAACATGCATAGTTTTAGTAAGCAAGAAGTTTGTTTGGAACTAAAAAGGGCAATACTTCAGTTTCCCACTCCATTTCCTAAGGATATTAGTTCAATTCCCAAGTTTGGTATTGTCACGAACCTTAGTTCAAAACGGCATCGACTTGGTGGGATGAGAGGTTAGACTATAGACTAGTTTGATAGAACCTTGAAAGGGAGACAAGATTAACTCATCTTTCTTGCTTTCTTGATAATTGATACATGTTATCCCTTTTATAGGAACGACCCGACTTGACCCATAAGAAACAATCTCTATTTCTAAGGAAACTTATCTCTGTTAGATGGAATATGTCTTTAAGGAAGTAAATCCAACTAACAAGGAAACTAACTATTCTTATCTCTATTCCCCAACTACTAATGCACCCGTGGGCCCGGTATGAACAGTGCATGGTGCTACAGTACCCTTGTGTACTATTTACGCTCATGAACAGTATCACACACGTGGCAGCTTCTTCCCCCTTCGGCACCAGCTCTAGGTGATCCCATGTTGACGAGAGGTTGCGATGGCGACATGAGCTCGTGAAGATCATTGCCTCCACACGCGGTTGCGGCAAACTCACCGGTTGCTGCGGTAGGTATGGCAGCAACCCTGGCAGCAACGCGGTGGCCACGACGTACTTCGGTAGGGCCACGACAAGCTCCGGCAGCTTCGCGGCACTGCTGCAACCTTCAGTAGGATTTGGCAACACCATGGCAGGATGCGGTAGCAGCGCGGCAAGTTCCGACATCGTCTATGTATTTGTTGGAAACACTGTTGCCTCTTGTTACGCCTTCTTCTCCTTCTGATCCGCAATCATCTTCTCTAAAGTCGCATGCATGTCGAGGAAGATGGGCAGTAGCAGCGCGGCAAGTTCCGACATCGTCTATGTATTTGCTGGAAACATTGTCGCCTCTTGTTACGCCTTCTTCTCCTTCTGATCCGCAATCATCTTCTCTAAAGTCGCATGCATGTCGAGGAAGATGGCCGCCATCTTCTTGTCGTTGTCATTGAAACTCATGGCCATCTTGTTGGCGTTAGCTTTTATCATGGCCAACGACTCGGCAACAGGTTTGATGGTCTGATCTGTTGTCATAACCATAGTAGCAGAAGTCGTGGGATGGGATCGACTGCTCTGATACCAAATGTAATGATCTTAGATCATTACAGGGTAAACACCGCCAGGAAGCAGGCTAGGCGGCATCGGCTTGGTGGGACAAGAGATTAAACTATAGACTAGGATGATAGAATCTTTGAAGGGAGACTAGATTAATTCAACTTTCTAACTTTCTTGATAATGGATACATGTTGTTCCTTTTATAGAGACGACCCGACTTGACTCCTAAGAAACAATCTATATTTCTAACGAAACTTATCTCTATTAGATAGAATCATAGTTCAAAAAACCGGTCGGTTACCGGTTTACCGGTCCCGAGCGGGATCGGAAAAACGGGTCGAAATTTTTTTTTGGCTCCTTTTGATTCTGCTGCTTTCTCCCATGTGGGCAGCAGCCCCCTCATCCCTTTTTGCTCACTTATTGCTAGTAATTGACCCCACCCACTACCATTTGTTTATTTGCTCACTTATTGCCTCCCTCTTGGCCTCTTCCCTCCCTCTCATTCTCCATTTCCAGTAGCTTCTCTTCCTCTCATTCTCCATTAGCTCAAGCAAGCACCAAGGCAAAGACATCACAAGCAAGCACAAGGGCAAGCACAAGGAAGCGGGAGCAAGAAGACAAGCACAAGCGGCAGTCCGAAAGTTTTTCTACTTGCCGAGTTTTTGAGTTCATTGTTTGTAGGGAGTAAGGACTAAGTAGAGATTGTAGTGTAGAAAACCATCTTGAATGCATTTGTGGAGGGTTGCACATTTGGATTACTAGTGGTTAGCATTTGTGGAGGGTTGCACATTTGGATTACTAGTGGTCATGTGAAAGGCTATAGCATGTGTGCGTGTCGTTGTATGCAAGACCACATAATGCTATCCTTGCATGTTGTGTGAAATTGTGAATCAATGTGTAAGTCCATGCATGTTGTGTATCGGTGTATGCAAGACTACGAATGCTATCCATTCACAAAACAACATATATGCCTTGAGAACTGCATAGCATATATCCATATACGGAAGATGAAATCACTTGTCAATATGATCCATGACTAACAATTTTCATCCATGTCGGATTATTGTAGGTGATGACTTCTAAATCCATCAATGTTTGGGACCATGGAGAAAGACTAGAAGGTCTTTGGTTGGAAGTGCAGATATTGCAATCTAACAAAATCAAAGTGAGGTGTCACGCACTAAAACAACATCTTCTTGGGAGACACGGAGATGTTGTTGCTTGCAATGGGGTTCCGTGAAGTCAGAAGGCTCATCTTGGCAAGTCTTGAAGAAGCGAAGGCAAGAAAGAAATCTCTTAAAGATGAGCATTGCGAATGGAGGAAGCCGCAAGAGAGCACAGTAGCTCGTGGTCCATCATATGAAGATGCATTTGATGATAACGAGGAAATGCAAATGGAATGGGCTCGTCGGAGTCGATAGAGTTACATCGATGCAACAAAGAGCTAGAGCTAGGGGTGCGACGTTTGAACATGGTGGTGGTAGTGGAAGTAGTGCGGAAGTGGGAGTGGAAAGGGAAGTGGAAATGGCAGAGGTAGTGGTACAGAAGCAATGCTTTTTCAAGGATGTTTGGCAGTCACATCCATGAGAGTTGATCACGATATTTTCTTGTGATCGGGCACCGCCCAACCCGCATTGATACAACACCGTGGAGAAGCAAAGTCAAAACTTGGGAAAATTTGGTCAAAGTGGTTCCATAGTAATGACATTTTTGGAGTTAAGGCCGAGTGTCCTTATTTTCGTGCGCCATCAAAGAGACACAAGAACTTGGCCAAGGGTTCCGTCACCAAGAGGGCATGAAATCGATGGGACATATCTTGATGCCAACGAACAAGAGGTCAAGGAGTACGTATCACAGTTCAAAGAAGGCGGGATATATATGGGTCTCTATTATGTGTGATTCTTGGTGGGCCTACACAAATGAGTATCATTAACTTTATGTTGTACTGCAATGGAAGAATGTTTTTCCATAAGTCAGTGAATGCAACTGGTGACATACAAAATGCTGACTTTTTGTATCGTGAGATTCGTAGAGTTGTGGAAGAAGTTGGAGTTAAACATGTCATGCAGATTGTGACTGACAACATGGATATTAAGGCGTCGCCTAAGCGTCGCTTAAGCGACGCTTAGGCGGTAAGGCGGTTGGCAGCGCGTCGCCTCGCCGTCGCCTTGCCAAGAAGGCCTAAGGCGTCCGCCTCAAGGACAAGGCGTCGCCATGGCGTCGATTAGGCGGCGGAAACCTCCAAGGCGGCCGCCATAAGAAGGGGTGGAGGAGATAAAAGAGACGGGATGAGGGGGCAAGCGGGGGAAAACCTGTCGCCGCGTGCGTGAAGCCGGACGACCGAAGCCCTAGCGCCGCCTCCATCCCCATCGCAGCCTCCATCCCCGTCGTGGCGTCGCCCTCTGCGCTCTAGCCTCTAGATCCAGGTTTGCTCCATCCCTCCTTCCCAGCCTCCACCTCCACCTCGGCTCGGCAGCTCCCCCTCCCTCCCCGGTCTCCACCTCCCCGGCTCCCCCTTCTCCCCGCCGGCCTCCCCCTCCCTCCCTTCTCCCGGCGGCGACCCGGCCTCCCCCTCCATCGCGGCCTCCCCCTCGGACATATGGAAGGGAGGCCGGGAGGGAGGGGGAGGCGGGGAGGCCAGGAGGCGAGGAGAAGGCCGGGTCGCCGAGCAAGCAGAGAGGCAGAGAGAGCCGAGTGAAGGGAGGCGGCGCAAGCAAAGATGAAGCAGCGCAAGTGGCCGGGCGGGGGAAAAAGGAGATGAGGCGTGCGGCGGCCGGCGGTCGGTGGGCGAGGCGGGCGGGCGGGCGGTCGGTGGGATCTTCGTGGCTTTGAACCATTGTCGGGACCTTCGTGGCCTTCGCCATCTCTCGCTCTGCCGCCTTAGGATTTCTAAGGCGTCGCCTCGCCTCGCGCCTTACCGCTTAAAAGGTGTGAAGGGGGTGAGTCGCCTCGCCTCGCCTTACCGCCTTAATAACCATGACTGACAATGGTGCGAACTATAAGAAAGCATGCCAACTGGTAATTGAAGAGTACCCAACTTTAGTCTGGCAGCCATGTGCGCGCACACCATCAACCTCATGTTGAAGGATATTGGTCGATTCGAGGAGGTTGATGCGGTTGTCAAGCGGCTAAGAGGATTTGTCGGTTCCTATACAACCACAGTCGCCTCCATAATGACATGCGCCAACAAATTGGAGGGGAGATAGTTCGTCCAAACGCCACAAGGTTTGGAACCACATTCATTTTCTTGAAAAGTTTTAGGGATAGAAAAGCAAAGTTCACGAAGTGGATGGTATCAGATGTATGGAGCTCCAACCATTTGAGCACGCACCGAGGAAGGAGAATATATGTATTCTCGCTTCACAAGTAGACAATGGTGGTCCAAGTATGGATTGGGTCATAAAATTGGTAGAACCAATTTACCGACTACTCGGATATGTCGACCAACGTAAACTCGCAATAATGATGATGTGAATGGTTGAAAAGACGCACGAACTCAATTTGAACTTCAAGACGCATCGAAGAAGATGATGCCACTTATTGTCGTGTCATAAAGATTGTTAATAGGAGAATTGCAATGATGAAGGACCGCACGTACATAGTTCCGAGCAAGTTCATAGTTTCCTAAATCCAAATAAATATCACATATTTGTTGTATTTTTTCTAACTCTCTAAGTGTGTTTGTTTGCACAAAGATCGTTCTTGAACCATGAGACCGCTTCTATAATGTGGGGAAGAATCCCACTCGTCGCTTCCCGACAATGGCGATTCAAAGACTAGCCGATACACCCGAGGACGCATCACGTGCTCTAGGCGAGCTAGAACAATACCGTAATCGACGAGGTTTATTTGCTTCCAATGAGGCTCACATGAGTGCTAATCGTCATTCTGCAGGTAGGTTGTTATGAACATACATATACATGGAAAATGACCCATCACTATTAGTTTAACACAAATTTTATGTTACTTGTAGCTACATGGTGGATGACGTTTGGAGCGCGAGACATCGACATTAACAAAATATGCCTTGCGGATTGTCTCGCAATGTGTTTCGTCCAGTGGATGTGAACGAAATTGGAGCACATTTGCATTGGTACATACACAATTGAGGAACCGTCTTGGATACAAGAAACTACATAAACTCGTGTATGTCCACTACAATCTGAGGCTCCGCTTGCAAGAGCATGAGACTAGAAATGAAGATAGGGATGTAGATCCTTTTGGCGATCTAATCAATGCCACTCTGTACGACAGAGAGAACCCAATCCACGAGTGGCTTGATAGCTCCATGATACAATCAGAGCCCCTACTAGACGAGGAAGGTGAGCCCCCCATGCCATCTGATTGTAGTTGATGCTATCCCGAAAGGAATTGAATAAAGCACTAGATGATGAACCATTGAAGCAGTGGGCAAAGAAAAATATTGGCAAGAGTCATCTTGGGAAAAGGAAATATTGTAGCCAACCAACTGAAAAATTGGCTGAAGACTTTGCCTCACTTACACAAACAGGGAAACAAGTGCCTGACAGGAAGAAGAAAAGGCCATTGAGGAGGATATTGTGGCAAGCTTTACGAAGAAGCAGAAAGTCCGCCATCTGATGAAGTCCAGTATCAAGAGTCTGGTGATAGTAGCTCTCCATCGTCCGATGATGGTGCTGATGGTGGGACTGCTCATGATGCAGGGCAAGACCAACCATTGGAATTCACATGCGAGCAAAACTTCACGCATGCTACTCGGGATGAAGACCACGGTTGTCATGCTTCAAAACAATATCATAAGACCTACACGAGGGGTAAGGGTCGCCAAAAAGATCAATCTCAGCCACATGACTCTTCTTCCTATGAATCGCATGCTAGCTCAAGATCCACTCGGACTTATGGACGTCGAGATGTCAATCTATTGCCTTCTGGAGATGATTCTCATTTGTCGGACGTCTCTTCTGATCCTAGTTTCCATTACGGCCTTGTGTCCTTCAATACCAATGCGAAGCGTTTACGCTGGTCGAACCCACATATTACCAACAACTTTACAATCATTGGTTACAATATGCACACGAAACACACACTTGGGATCAATACAAGGCTCACCTAGTACAATTTGAAGGACTTATACTCTATGATAACAACGACTACATTGCACAACCTTCGCGTTTCTCGACAATGTATTGGTATGAATTACTTCTCATTATTGTTTTTTGTATGCTAGTCAAGCTATCGTTCATTATCATTAGCTTATGTTTTTTATTGTGTTACATGCTTTAGAATACTTGGACGAGAGGACTGCTCTGGAGAGTGAAGCAACCAAGGATGACTTTTTATGTACATCTTGAAACATTTTCCCATTAATATTTGCATTATTCTAAATTTAAATTTCATAATTACCATTTTCCCCAAATTCCGGTTTTTCCCCGGTTCGACCGGTTACCGGCCGGTAAAATTTGGAGTTCAAAAATTCAAAATTTGAATTCACCTTTTTTGAAATTTCGATGAACCGCGATTCAATTCATCGCTTCGGCCGGATTTCATCCGGTAGCGAGATTTCAATCCCTGGATGGAATACATCTCTAAGGAAGTAAGCCCAACTAACAAGGAAACTAACTATTCTTATCTCTATTTCCCAACTACTAATGCACCCGTGGGCCTGGTATGAGCTGTGCGTGCTGCTACAGTACCCTCATGTACTATTTACACTCATGAACAGTATCACACACGTGACAGGTTTTGTGTCCCTGTCCTGTTTCATGTTACTAATTCTACCATGCATGTGAGCAACGCACAAAATTATATTGGTACTGTTTTCCACTGTAGTTCTCTTCCCACTATGCAAATGTGCCACTAGCCATGTTTTGGTAGAGGGGGCTTCCTCAGGTAACAAAATGATACTCCATTATTACTGCTCATACCATGGCACAGAATTATGTAGTTTCTAAAAGTTATGCATGTCTAATTCTGTAATACAACTGCAGTTCCATTATCGGCTAGTTGAGTTTGGCAGTTACCCTACAAGTATGTTCCCCAATTTCCTCAAAACTCAAAACCCTTACTACTCGAGAATCTAGAAGGTGGAGGTTTGTTTTGTTAATTTTTATATTTATCATGTTTCCATGTTTAGTTGTGTTCAAAAGAAGCATACGTGAAAACCCGCTGTGGCTTTTGTTAAAAACAATCTCCAACTCATCTGTGTAATCAAATCCATTCAAAAACTGTGGATATCATGGGGATATGCTCCAGATCTTAACCAACTCATCTGTGTAATCAAATCCACTCAAAAACTGTGGATATCATGGGGATATGCTCCAGATCTTAGGATGATGTGACAATTGGCAATGTCATTTATGGTTTGTCGTTTCACAGGGTTTTCGACAAAGTTCAAAGCTTTACAGGCGGCGGTCCGACCGCCATAGCATGGCGGTCCGACGGTCCCAATTGGTCGGACCGGCCATGTGCGTGATCGGATCGGTGGTGACCAATAATGGTCGAACAGTGGGCCAAAAATAGAGGTGTAGGCAAGTGAGGATCCCAATGCACTTGGTCTCATAATTTTTGGAGTCCCCAAGCAAAAGTTCTATTCGTTTTAAGTTTCCAGAAGGTTTCGGAATTTCAGGGCTTGAAATTCGGCTAAGTCCCTTGTGGCGGTCCGACCGGCTCACAGGGAGCGGTCGGACCGTTTTCCACTTTGAACGTCAACCAACTTCGTGGTGATGTTGTTTTGTTAGGTCAAGTTCATTGGTATCATGGCATATGTATTACATGATGCATGTTTTGACTAACATGGGTTAAGTTGTGAAGAACTTGTTCCCGAATTCGTGTTTGCTTGTCTATGGTTGTGCAGGTTGCTTGGTGGTCAACGGCGGTCAACGGCTAAGATGATCGGGACTAGACTTGGAGAGTTGAGTTCTGGGGTCAATGACTCAAGCGTGACGCAAGATGGACAAGGTGACCTATTAGCAAATCTGAGGCGCAAAATGGCGCTAGGTGAAGCTGTTTAGGTCAAAAGGTTAAAGACGACGCTTTGCGAAGCGTGCGTGACCCGTTTGTTAGTGGGCCTTAACGGGAGCCCAATAGAGTCAAACCCTAGGAGTTCTAGGCCTCCACTATAAATAGGAGGAGGTAGTGGCTGCACCGTCTCTCTCGTCTCTTTTATGTTTCAAAACCCTAATTGGCTTAGGGGGAGTTGAGGTGGAGGCTAGGGCTCTTGATGGTTTGAGGTGATTTTCGTGATCTTGGATTGACCACTGTTCCTTGATGGAGTGGGTGTAATCCAACATCAATCACGAATTTAATCTATGCAAGGTTTGCTTGAGATAAGTCTCTTTTCGTTCTTGCTTTCAATTTCGTGATTTTAGGGCTTTCTTTGATCCGCGAGTTTTTGATTGATTCTTTCACGTGAATTAGCTTGCTGTGATATGTGTGAATCTATCTAGGATCATCTTGATCATCAATCACTCACGAACAAGCATTAGGATCAAGTTTTCGTTCTTACCCGGTTTTAGACTCTCTGTTACTCAATTGACAACTGTTCAGGATCTATCCAAGAATTATCATAATATTCGATTGGAATAGGTCCTCAATAGCATAGAGAAGGTGTGTGCAAAGTTTCGTGAAGTTTGGAGTTGAGAATCAAAAGTTAGACCTAATTGCAACTTCACATCGGCCGTTTTTCTTGTTTGGATCGTTTCGAGTCTGGGGCCGATCGCCCATCATCACCGGTCCGACCGATTTGGCAGCGGTCCGACTGTTCCAGGCCAGAGGTCAGACCACCAGTACATTGTATTGCTTTGATCTTTGATGTTTTTGTCATATTGCTTAGGGGATTAAATTGAATTTAATACTAATCTTCCGATGTACTGGTATATTGATCTTCATAGCTTCCTCATAGTTATTTGAGTGAAATTGTGTTGAATTCATAATTTATGAAAAAGTGAGCGTGCTCCTATTCAAAACCCCCTCTAGTCGCATTTTCGGTCCAACAAAAACAAATGATAAATTCTATTTGAATCTTCAGCCTTACTAGCAGTACACATTTGACATAATTCAATTCATGCAGTGTCGAAATCAATGGGCAAATAATAGCGGCATTTAGCTAAATCACCATTAAAAGCTCATTAGTGGCTCTATATGTCAAGATACACCGTGTTTCCTGCTGTATGAACAACACAAGTAAAAAAATCCATGTAGCTTCTACTTTGCATGCATCTGTAATCCATCCATAATTCCATACAATGCCACCATCTACTCCACAACTACAGAAGCTAGCAATCAATATACCGTTGCATTTTAGAATTTTGAATTTACTGAGCTGTAAGCCTGTAACTAAAATACCCTCAACAAACCAAATCACCGCAAAAAGTTAGTTAGGTCATGGAATGCATGCATAATTAATTGTTACCTTAACAAAAATAAGATGTGTCTACGAGCATGCAAAAACATCGAAAGAACGAATGCACCACCAATCTTGTCCTCCTCTCAATAATGATAGCTAATGAAGACTACTATTTGCATAGCTGTGGGAATGAATCCTGCGAAAGTTATGCACCCAACTTGACCTCAAACCTCTCCAACTCCTCTTCAAATGTCATAATCTCCAACTTACTTTAGCTCGAAGCTCCTAATCCTCTCGGTCTTCTGTGCCCAAATTTTGCTCAAAACTCTCGAAAACACCTTTGAAGCTTGGATTCTCTGCCCTGATTTGGCTCAAAACTACTCTATAGATCAATTGAGATTTCAAATTCCTAACCCTATTTAGCACAAACCCTCCCATCCCATTTCGAAACTGAAATTCTCAGTCCAACTTAAGATCAAAACTCTGCTACTCCACTTTACATTACGAATTCCCGTCCCCACCTATAGCCACAAACTCTCTTTGCACACCAAACTTAACCCAGTAAAAAGAAAAAGGAATCGGATAGAGAAGCAGTGGGGATGATTACCGACTGGATCAGCAGCAACTTTCCCCTCCGCCATGAACGCCTTGGCCGTCGTCTGCAAGTTCCTCTTGAGCAAATAGTCATAGATATACACATCAAGCCTGCACCACCAGCACCGGAAATTAACCCAAATAGAACAGAAGAAAAGTCACAGAAACCAGCCCAAAAACACATCAAAACAACTCACATCTTATCCGCTTCCCAATTGCTCTGCGCCATTCTGCAACCACAACAAACCGACCAAAAACAGCAGAAATTAACCAGGGGGCCAGGCGAATCGGGCTCAAATTCGCGGGAAACGAAGGGATCAGAGCCCACATTACCGATTGGGCGCGATCCCGCGGCTCAGGGGTCAAAAAGAGGCGCAAAAAAACCAGCAAAAACCCCGCCAGGAGCCGCCGGAAGGGCGGCGGGTGGAGAGGGATCCAATGCCCGATCGGCGATGGCTGTTGAGGCGTGCTCGGAGGGGAGTTGCGCGAATTGGTGGGGTAGCGTACTGCTGTATGTGTGTGTCCTCGTGTGAGCTCGTCGCTCTCGCTTCCGCTCGCACCGCTTCGGAAGAAGAGGAGAGGAGAGAGGGGGAGGAGAGGTGAGGTAGGGGTGGATCCGGATGCAGAGGACACTGTTTGTACAGTATTTTCAAAAGAGTGGTCAGTATTTTGCTCAGTACAGTACGGTGCGGTTGAAACGATCCCTTTATTTTTAATCGGACGGTAACGATTATCGTTCTAATGTCATTCACCATCCTTCGGTTTGATTCTGGCTCGGAACGGTGATTCGGGCGCCGGTTCAGTAAGGTTCGGATGACAGACAGGCACAGAAGTTTTGCAAAAAGATCCTCCGATAACCTGTTAATTTTAACTTTTCAGCCAGTGCTACTAGAAGCGTACAACTTACTACTGTGGTACTGTCACTAAATTTCATTATATGATTTCGTATGTTTTATCTATGTGCTAGCATCATCATCTACCTTATGGGGTAGCAGCCTAGCATATGTTTTCAGACTCCTCTGGAAAAACATTAATATTCAATTTAGATATATCTTTTTTTCAAAATATAATACAAAAGTACGTGAGTTATAATTAATTGATGTCAAATACTTTATAATTAATTGATGTCAAAGACCTTCTCGTAAAAAAGAACTTAGCATGCGTAGGGTAACTATCAGCCACATCCATATTTTCGTTCTAGATGGTAGGAAATTTTCACGAATAAAGTGCTCTCCAAGATTTCACGCCGGGTAAGTTCGGAATACAGCTCTTCAGTTTTGGATATAAAGAAACAATTGCCTGCACTTGCTTGTGATACAGTGAAAGCGGAAGGACGATATTGTGATTTTATCCTAATAGACTCGGGCCCGAAGCAGTAGGCTCGGGGGCGTGGGGATCTGTGAAAGAAGGTGAGGTGGTGAGCTTTCACAGTGACGATGTCTCGCACGTTTGGGTTCCTCTGAGGTTGCCTCATTGTTGCCTCTGCTGCGTGCTTGCTGTGCAGGGGCTATCCTATCATGGTGCAGTTTTTGACATTCTTTGCTTCTCCTTTCCGTTCACGTAAACTGGGGCGTGGTAGTGGGCTTTTATATTCTTGGGAGTCGTGGAGGCCACAAGCGAGATCACAGCCAGCAGCGAGCACAGGAAGATGCGGCCATGGCGCGGTGGCCTGGCCGGACGGTGAGACCACTCCACGCTGCGCGGGGCGTTTACATTGTACAGTCCAGAATAGCTCGCGTGAGATCTGCGCCGGCGATCCGGCGCGGACGGTGGCGGTGGCGCCGTTCGCCGTCGCGCGTGAGGCGCAGGGGTGCTTGAGTGGAGACGGGCGGGTGGGGCCCACACGCCGTTCCTCGTGGCAAATATAGGTCGGCATTGAATGATTCAATGCAGCCCTTCAATGTTGATTATCTACATTTGCTGGTATCAGCAAATAGTCTTCACGCCCGGTCAAAAAGTTGAAAGGAGTTAGTAATATGAGACGTGCGATGGGAGATTGTTCTAATGCAATACACATAAATATACAGTGCAATGCTTTTTTAATCAATTGGTGCAATATATCAAATTCATACAGGCAACATCAACAAAAATCACCACAAATCCACATATGCAAAATACTAGCAATATTTTTTTCAACAGGTCGCAACATTCCTGTGAACAGTATACAACATTTGTTTCAACGGACCGCAACATTTGTTTCAACAAACCGCAATATTTTTTTCAACAGGTCACAACATATCAAAGAACAGTATGCAATATTTTTTTATATAAGTCGCAACATATAAAAAATGCAGAACTGAGTACTCACCCGGCGGACTCAGGAGGAGGCAGTGGTGGCGGGTTGGCGGAGCGGCTGCCTCCTGCCGGCTGAGACGGCAGCAGGCCCGCAGGGAGGAGAGTCGGGCTGAGCTGGTGACCCCAGATGAGCTCCGAACAACACGGCAATCGCGACGGTGCCATGGACCTTGCGAGGGGCACCGGAGAGGGCCGGCACGAGGGGTATGGGAGGCGCCGAAGGGTTCGTCGGAGGAGGCCGGAGCACAGAGGCGAGGCGGTTGGCCCGTAGCGAAAGTGGCATCTGCGGCGGAGACGCGTGACCCAGGCGAAGCAGAGGTGCAGGCGAGCACTGAGGCGGTGGAGCCTGGTCGCCACAGCAGAGGCGCAGTCGGTGTAACCCTGCCCAGACGGCGCGACGCGCCCGCGAGCGCGTGCAGCCTCGGTGGAGTGAGGTCGGACACGGCAGAGATGGGGCGACAGAAGAGGCCGGGCGCAGAGGCGATTTGGGGAAGAGGAAGAAGCACGCAGAGGCGACTTAGGGAGAGAAGGAAGAACACTTCTTGGGGCCTGAGGATTTGGGTGGTATGTAGTGGCAGCGGTGCCCACGGGACAAAGTGGTAGGAGCTGCGTGAAAGAAAGGAGGAACAAGTGGCTAAGAAAAAAGTAGAACGAGTGGCTAGCAGTAGCGCTGGGAAAAAGTGAAATCAATGGGAAGCTTGTGTACGTCTCGGGTCGAGTGAAGTGTTCGATTTTTTTTTTATCGTACGATTGTATACTATTGTTTTCTTAGTAATATCTACAGTGTTACTATATAATTTACACAACACTGCTGCAGTTGTTAGCACAATAAATTTATACAATAATACGGAGAATCCGGATGCTCATCTCAGCACGGCCCGGCCGGCGTTCTCGTTTTTTTCTCACGTTTTTCAGGAATAAAAAACACGTTCTGGTTAGGAATGTGGGAGCGAACGTGACGGGATCGTATTTTTACGGTAACTTTTGGGTCTCCCTTCCGTGTTTCCGTCTGGCTGGTAATTGGCTGATTGGTTAAAAGGAGTCAAGCAATTCATCTTTCTCTCTGACTGATCTGATTGATGGCGTCATGGCTGATTGGGTTGGTAGTTTTTATATTGATTCGTGGCGGTAAAATCTTGCCAAAGTAAGGCAGGCTACTTTCCTATCGCTGTCTGTACTTAAGGCGGTTATTAGGCTGTGATGGTCCCACGTTTGGAGTGTTTAACCACCCTAAACTAGAGTATATCTATCTCTCTTGTTAGCAAGGGAGTGGTGAAATGTGGCAGTTGTTTTTGTAGAAGGATGTCATCCAGAATTTCTCTTTGTTCTTTGAACATTTCTTTGCAAACAACGTCCGGAACGGGCAAACGACATGTATAACAAGTAGCAACTTAGCTTGGATTTTCTTCTTCTTCTTCAGTATGTTGCTAGGGAAGGAGGCCTCATGTCTACGCTAGTGGCTTCTCCAAGTCGTAACCGGCTTCTTAATATAGCACCGGCTTTTCCTGTTTAGCTGTGCCTGTCAACAATGTACTCATTCTTGACGTTGAATGAGGCTAATGCTCCTGTTTGAGTCTCAAAAAAAAGTTAGGGAAGAGAACCTCCCCCAGAAAAAAGCTGGGGAAGAGAAGAGGGCAGCTTGTTTGGATCGTAGAGGTAACAGAAGCCTAAATTCGACATATCTGCAACAAGCGCCTGGGAAAGACACTGTTCGCCTGGACCGTTGTAACCTAGTCACCGGAACGACAACCTGCTGGATTTGCAAACACAGGCTGCTGCACCAGTCCAGAAACTCCCAAACCAAAGGATCCAAAACACTAGGTGCGGATTGGTGAAGGGCGAAGCAGACAGTACAGCAGGGTAGAAATTAATGTGCCTTGTCCAATCAATGATCGATCCATCGGAACGATTCCTTGTATGAAGGTACTAATCGCGAAAATGGAACGCTCACCCAGACCACGAACGCAAATGGTACGACGTGCGTTGAGGAAATTTTAGATTTTAGTTGGGATTGGTAGAGAGAAGATGAGATGAACTTGATTATGTTTTTGAGAAAAACAGAGCATGTTCTTTGGGGAAAAGGAATAGCAGTGTAGTGGATCGGTTGTCCGGGCGAGGGAGGATTAGACTGAGCGGCATCCGCACGCGGGTGGCACGATGGAGCCTTCACGTGGCAAGCGGGGGTGCGTCCGAGCGCTGGACGACCGGCAGAGGCTTCGTTCGGGCAGTGGCAGCATAGACAGTCCCTCGTCCGGGCTACGGGCGTCCGAATTTGCCACGTATCGGGGCACAGGTGAATCAGAGTTAGAGGCGTACGGCTTTAAACACTTTCGGGTACACAGTGCACAGACAAACGGTGCCCGGGCTAGGGGTGCGCGACGAAGGACGCGTGGCGGGAGGAGGCACGTACGTACTGTCAATTTTGCCAATATGATATGACAAACGCTGTATTTGTAAATACCGATTAAAACAGTGTTATCTAGCAAAAAAAAATAAAAAATCCCAAACCGAAGATCCCAAACACTCGGAGCGGGTTGGTAAAGGACGAAGCAGACAATACAGCAGGATAGAAATTAATGTGCCTTGTCCGATCAATGATCGATCTATCAGAATTAACAGCCCAACACAATCGGGTAAACAAAATTAATCCAGCTGGTTTACGTCGTGGCAATGCAGTACAAGAGGCAAGCAAGCAAATTCCTTCTCATCAGCTGCAAGCCTGCATGAAAACCGCAATGCTGTCAAGTTCATGGAGATTGACAGGTTTGTGGTCGCCAAGTTCAAGAGGGCCAAGGTGCTCGCCACCGCGCGTCTCTAGGAGCACGACGCCAGCCGCTGCATCGAGATCCCCGCCGACTTCGGGGCTAGCTGGCTCAACGCCTACCGCGCAGGTGCAGCCGAACCTGATCAGTGACCACCACCACCCGCTGCGCCCATCCACCAATCCATGATCCATACTTGTGTAAGAGTAACTAGTACAACTATCATAAATCAGCCTAGCACTCAAATGTAATTTAGATTTCAGGCTCCCAACCTTTTATGGGCGCGACTAGCGCGCCGTATATTTGATTTCAATCTCTCAATCTTTTATGGGCGCGACTAGTGCGCCATATATTTGATTTCAGGCTCCCAATCTTTTATGGACGCGACTAACGCTTGAGCCAAGCGCTAGCGCTGTACGGCCCGAGCGCAGTAGCAGGGATGCATGGGCGAGCCGAGGCGACCGACGGCCGGAAGCCGAGCCGGCCAGGTGCAGTGCAGGAGCCGAGCTGAGGGGGCGCAGGAGCGCGGGAAGCCATCACAATGAAACATCACCTCAAAGAATATCAGAATAAAAAACAAAGCATTTGAACAAAAACGCATTAAAAAAATACAACATCACTGTGAATAGTATGCTACACTTTTGTTCTACAGATGCAACACTTTTGTTCTATAGACACAACATTTTTTCTCTACATATGCAACATCTCAAAGAATAGTATGCAACATTATTCTCAACGGGTTGTAACATCAAAACATTCACAAATATCAGAACGGTTGCAACATCAAAACATTCACAAACATCAGAACGGTTGCAACATCAATGAACCGCAGCGACAAAGCGGTAGGGCCGTGGCGCAGCAAGCAGTTGTGCGGTCGTGCATGAGGGAAGAAGCACGAGGGGAGCCGAGGGGGAGGCACTCACGGGCGTAGCGCAAGGTCAGAGGAGCGGGCCGAACCAGGGAGGCCAGCAGCATAGGAGAGGAGCCGCGGGAGGTGCCCGGACTGGGCCGAGCTGCCAGGTCGACGTCGGTGGCAGCCAAGCCAGGAAGAAGCCAGGTTCGGGCGGCGCGGGGGAACCGGAGGCGGCGGTGGCGCCGGCACTCGGCGACCGAAGGGAAGGAGGCGGCCGGAGGGAGCTTCACCCATGGCGCAGCATGGGCCAGGAGCAAGAACCAAAAGAAACAAATGGGATTGGAGAAGTGTGGGAATGGAGAGAAAGAAATGAAGGGAAGAAGAAAGAGTGAGTGGATGAGAACTGATAAGCGATGAGAACGACGGGATAAGATGTAGCGAATTGGATTGTGGCTGGTGCCGGTGGGCATTGGAGTGCACTATTCACATCGGACGCCCGACCCATATCAATACCCATCTTTTATCGACTGCAGAGGGAAGCTATCTGCCTAGAAGCTTTTGATAATTTTGATTGCTTTGTTAAGTGACATCTATGTAGCTACACAGCCTGGAGTTTCTACGCAAGAGGTTTGATCAGCCGTGATGTCATGGCACAAGAGGTTCTGCGTGCTTGTTCATGTGATGATTTGTGACGCTCTTACCTGATAAATATTATTGAACAATGATAAATATGCCTGTGTACACTCAACTCAATGTATGATCCTCCTTGTTAGACAGGATGGTGTCTCGGCTTTCTACATACATCCTTCTCTTCCGAGTGATCACACGTTCACATGATAGTTGTACGCATTCACATGATAGTTGTAATCTATATATGTGTAACTCATATACTCTGATTTTAACAATCAAAGATAGCATTACTTTCCTCGTTTATACTCCTCAAAAAAATGCGAGAACAACATATATTTATTTAGTATAGAAGGATTCTAAACCTCTTCCATAATTGTCTTCTGGTCTTCGTGTGCTATTTTGTACTTCATTGCTAGTCATTGTATTTCTGTAATGAAGTGGAAATATGTTGGAAATATGCCCTAGAGGCAATCATAAAGATGAATATATTTTTATTATATTCATAACATTGGATAATATGTTATCTTGTTCCTAGAATAATATCAATAATATTTATTATCAAGTATGTGGCTTGATTGTGAAACTCTATATTTCTGCGATGATTATTCTTAAACGTTCCCTGGTCGGAAACATATGAGGACACATATGAATAGACTAGCATATGTATTGCTTGATGACTGTGTTTCACAAGTCATCAATATAGAGATATCAAACCAATAATATGGACACATGTTAGAGAACATGGTGTTGGAAAAGACCTATCTTGAGACACTGTTGAGATTGCTATGATTCTATGTATCATTGGTTGGTCTCAAGCAATGATGATGTATAATCTTTAGACCTGAGATCAGCATGGTTTCCTACATATGTAGTAGCATTCTTAGGGGTTGCCAAACGCTACTCGTAATGGGTAGTTATAAAGGTAGCTTTCGGGTATGCTATGAAATATGCGGAGGGATGTGACTAGTCGGATATGGGATTTGTTCCTCCTAACATAACAGGAGAGATGTCTCTAGGCCCCCTCGTTGTGGTCGGATAAAGAAAGTGCATGGCCATGCCACTAGTGGTCGAAGTGTCGACCACATAAAGTTATTCGACACTTGATCGAGAAACTATTGAACAGCCCATGGATGATACAACATCTCACCTGGAGTTCAACCATACATCGTGGGGCAAAGGGAGAATACACGAGAAGGTCTTTAAGTTTGATCAGATACGAACTAGTCGTATGGAGATACGAGCTGGTCGTAGGCTGGTCAAACATAGTCACTAAGTGGTCGAAACCTGGTCGTAAAGAGTTATGAATTGGTAGAGACCAAATATGAACTGGTCGTATAGAGATACGAGCTGGTCGTTAGTGATATGGACTTGGTCGTAGATCATATTGCATTAAGGTTCGTCCGATATATTCTATGTGTGTTTGGGAATCGTTATGTGCTGCTAGGTATCACTAACGACTAGTGGTCAGAAAAGAGTTTTCTAGTCACAACCGATCACACATTAACCTATAGGGTCGCACACTTAAAGGGCTAGGATTTGATTTGGATGGTGATCCGAATTATTGTAGGTCACTTGTTCCTAATGGGCCTCAAGTTCGAGACTCATTATGGATGCCTATAAAATAAGGGGGCGGTGGCAAGGGGTGTTATGATTTTTGGAAGAACTCTCGAAACCCTAACAACCACGCCTTCCTCATACCACACTGCCGGCGCTAGCACTCCAGTGCGTGGTATCCCGACCCCGTACGTGTAGATACCTTGGAGGTGTTGTTGCGAAGCATCAGCACTATGACGATCTGCAACTCGTGACACTCGGAGGAGTAGACGCGCGGCGAGTACGACTACTCAGAGGAGAAGACGCGCGGCGAGTACAACTACGACCGCATCTACTCGCTACATCGACTCTACTTCCGCTACGAGTTGGCGCGTCTAGTGGTAATCTCGTGATCTATTTCTAGCGGAGATTCCTTGGTTGCGCGGTAATTTTTTATTTTTATGCTATCGTAGCCTTCACGCGATCCTTAAGTGGTATCAGAGCCACCCCGTCTAGTTTTAGATTCGGATTAGATGCATATTATGATATGTGGAAGTCATAGATCGTTTCTGGCGATGGTTGATATGATCGTCCATACGCGGTGGTCGCAAGATGGGTTCATGTTCGTTATTCTGTGATCATGCTTTTATGGTCATAACACGACTTGCCTCTACCGGTTGGTTTCCGCCATCGGGGCAGACAGTGATCGTAAAACCATTGGAGCACACGAAGATCAATCTAGTTGATCGAATCAGAGTTGCGATCGAAAAGGACCAGATGGTTTATTGCACCTGTTCATGATCACACTGCATAACACTCCTACCGGTCGGAATTCCGCCATCGGAGTATGCCGCCGTATGTGATCGCATCAACGCAATGATCAGATTGGTTCGGAATAGGGTTAATATGATTAATCTGATGATTTCCAAGGCTCGGTTACGTGAATAAGACCGTCGTGCTGGGTAATCGTACCGCGCTTTATAGGTAGTATGTGTTCATGTCGCCCGATAGAATGTGATTCTATGCCTAACTTGTTTTTGCAGGTTTTTATGAATAGTATGACCCATGATGCATGAGATGCATGTATGTGTGTAATGTTCATGACCTGCGTGTCATGCTTATTGCAGCTCAAGGCTGTCTATATTTGTATAACGGCCTGCGTGTTGACTTATGGTGCTTCTTCACTCCTTGTAATTTATTATTAGTGCTATTAGGAGTAATGGCTTAGTGGGGGTACTTGGAGGATTTGGCCACTTGGAGACATGGCGAATAGGAAGCTCGGTGATGGAGATCACCATGAGGAAGGGTCACGCTATATCACAGTGCAATTTGATTGTCTGTGAATGCCTTCATATTCCTGTTCATTTATTTATATGCATGTTATTTAATTACTTTAAATGTTTTTAACATGGTAGAAGTAAATTTCCCTCATATAATATAAGTTAAATTTATGCCCTCTCAATTAGCTACACCATCCAAAGTCATGTATTTTAGTAGTAGGTCTTGCTAAAGCAGAGTGTCATTAATATTCCTTGACTAGATGTGTTTGTGTCTAACACTTACACGCACAGCATTGGTTTAACTTGACAGGGTCATCATAACGGTTATGGACTTTGGGGCATAGGGTTGATTAGCAAAGGGTTGCTTACCACATTCACTAATCTTCTAGCAAATTCACTAATCTTCTAGCAGTGATGCCAAAGCTCACTGGTAGATTATCTGATTGCGGGTCTTAAATCACTAAATGTCATAAGAGGGATATGGTATTCAGTGGGAGTATCTTTATTAAATTGTTTAAAAGAAGTAACTTTTCTTGAACATATGTCTTGGTTTTTCATATTTTATGTTGTAGATCATGGCACCAACTGTTGTACCTACATCCAGTTTTGCTTTACGTTCGATACATGATAAGGAAAAAATGAATGGAAAAAATTGCGGATTGGTCCCGCAACCTAAGAATTGTTCTTAGGCAAAATAAAAAAGAACATATTCTAGAGGAACCAATTCCTGATGTGCCTGCTGAGAATGCTATTGCTGCTCTTAAAACAGCCTATAAAAAGGCATGTGATGAGTCCCTTAATGTTAGCTGTCTCATGCTTGCTACCATGAACTCAGACCTTTAGAAGTAGTTTGAGAATATTGAGGCCTACGATATGATCGTGGCGCTCAAAGGCATGTTTGAGATACAAGCAAGAACTGAGAGATATGAGATCTCAAAGAAATTATTTGGGAGTAAGCTAGGTGAGGGTAGTCCGGTGAACCCACATGTGATCAAGATGGTTGGTTACACACAGAGTTTGAAAAAACTTGGTTTTCCACTTAGTTAAGAGTTGGCTACAGATTTGAAGCTTCGCTTCCTGCAAGCTATGGGCAGTTCATTCTGAACTTCCATATGATGCTCAAGACTGCAGAGGACAACATTAAGAAAAGCAACAGTCATGTGATGATGGTGCAAAAGAGTACAAGCTTCAAGAAGAAGGCTAAGACTTGGGTCAAAGGTAAGGGTAAGGCTAAAGTTTCGGATGGGATCCAAGCTAACAAGCCTAAACCCAAGACTAAGTCCGGCCCGACTCAAGAGAATGAACACTTTTACTGCAAGGAGCGAGGCCATTGGAAGAGGAACTGCATGAAAGACTTGGCTGATCTGAAAAAGAATGGCAGGACTAAACCTTCCACTTCAGGTATTAATGTTATAGATGTTTTTCTTGCCGATCTTCTATTAGCTCTTGGGTGTTTGATACCAAATCGGTTGCTCATATTTGCAATTCGATGCAGAGTCTAACAAAGAGTAGGAGAATTGCAAGGGGCGAGATGGATATTCGCGTCGGGAATAAAGCAAGGGTTGCTGCATTAGTCGTTGGGACTTTGCCATTACTTTTGCCCTCATGATTTATTATGAAATTAAATAATTGTTATTACGTTACAACCATAAGTAGAAACATCATCTCCGCCTCATGTTTGATGACAGAGGGTTATAAATTCATCATTGAGAACAATGGTTGTTTTATATTTTTGAATAAAATGTTTTATGGCTATGCTCCTGTTTTGAATAGGTTGTTTATTTTAAATCTTGATGATGCACCCGTCTATAATATTAATGCAAAGAGGCGTCGGCCCGATGATATGAATTCCACTTTTATTTGGCATTGTCGTTTGGGTCACATAAGTGAGAAACGTATGAAGAAGCTCCATCATGATGAATTCTAAACTCATTTGATTTAGAATCATTTGAAACGTGCGAATCTTGCCTACTTGGAAAGATGACCTAGACACCTTTCACTAGTCGGAATGAGAGGGCGTCCGACTTGCTGGCGCCCGTACATACTAATGTATGTGGACCAATGAGCACGACAGCTAGAGGTGGTTTTCAGTACTTTATTACTTTCACCAATGACTATAGTAGATATGGATATATCTCTTTAATGAGGGACAAGTCGGAATCATTTGAAAAGTTCAAGGAGTTCCAGAACGAAGTACATAATCAATTTGGCAAGACAATCAAATCCTTGCGATCTGATGGCGGAGGTGAGTTTTTGAGCCATGAATTTGGTGATCATTTGAAGACCATGGTTGATGGCACCCGTAGTGTATGTCGATAGTAGAATCAGCACTCTATTTTGTATGTACATTTGTATTTCGACTGTTGATCCGCTTGCAAAGTTTTTTCTAAAGGAAATTGGTCTGGAGACTTAAATTTGGCTGCATATTCCGTCTGGACTTGTTTCACAATGCATGGCAAAACAAACTGACTCTGTTCTTTACTGTTTCGCAACAAAATAATATCCTTGGCATGCTTAATCAATCCCAGAAACCTTTCTAACGCAGCATACTACCACACAACTGGTCCGTGGGGGGGAGTTGACCCAGCGAAAGCCTTTTGGAAATCATTCAGGAAGCTCATGTCTGGGCGGCTTTTGGTTTTCAGGGAGCCCATGCGCTAGTTTATGTGTGTTTTTCGCTTCAAAAGATGAAATGTGTTGGGAAACTATGGGCCTGGGCTAGCAATCGGCCCATGTATGGTCACTCTATCCTAAATTCTAGCAGGGTCTCTAGCCTATAAATAGAGGATACTAGTCATTGTAAAAGGTTGATCAGATGAAGAGCAATAAAGAGAAGCAAGAAGCCTCCTACATCTATGTGTTCAATCTACTATTCTGTTCTTGCATTATTTAATGTGATTATATGTTTGTCTACGAGGTTATCGTTCAGACTGGCCTCGCCAGTGACGGTTTCTTAACACGTTATCAGCACGATCGACTCTCCTCGGATCGAAAAGTAACCGTCGATGAACGACACTTGCAGATCGAATCGTTTTTCTAGATTGCTTTCAATTATGCAAATTTGACATTCTAGATTGTAACCTACGGTGCAAATCCGCTCTAATCTACCGCGAGCCGACTTGAAGTCGCCGATATAATGTCGATCGGTAGATTGCATGAGAAAGTGGATGATGATTGTACCGTAGATTGAGAATCGTAAATTCGTTCTAATCTACCGCAAGCCGACTTGGAGTCGTCGGCCAAGCCGATCAGTAATTGCATGAACGATAATTGCATCGGATGAATAGTAGATTATTGCATGAACATGAAAAGAAAAAAAATCAAAAGGGTGAGCCGGCCAAGAAGCGCCGCACGCATCACCGATCTGTTCTGCTCGTATACACGCACTTCTCAGCTACATCGACGTTGTACGCTGTCATCTTGGTATGCGTGCCAAAACACGCCGCCAAGAACCGATCTACACCCTCATGATCGTGAACAGTAAACAAAAAACGAGCGGCACGAAGACGTCGGCGAGCCGCACTGGCCTGGTGCCGCGCGACCTGGAGAGACGACGCCACCGGCGCCATGCGCCGCCGCCACAAATGCGAAGCCCTCGTGGCGACCGCCGCCACCACACCGCGGCGTCGTTGGCCTCCGGCCACCCTCTGCATCACTCGTCGCGGTGCCACCGGCACGCACGCACCTCCCAAAGCAAATAAAAAGGGGGGAGCCGCCATTGGCGGCGGCACCGTGAGCTCGTAGCCGCGCCGCCCGAGCCTTCAAGCGGCGCCGCTTTGGCACCAAAGATCGCAAGCCCGTAGCCGCGCAACCCCGAGCCTTGAAGCGGCGCCGCCTCTGGCGCTGCACCGCGAGCCTATAATCGGGCTTGAAGGCGGCCGTCCCGATCGCCGGCTCTACGCCGCCCGCATGGCCGCCGCACCGCTTGCTTCCAACGCGCCGCCACATCCGCACGGATCCACCGTGTCGTGTGTCTCCGCCAATTGCGCTCAAGCACAAGCACCGCCACGGCCACGCATCGCCTTGAGCCGCCGACGTGCGGCGCCCGCGCATATAGCCGTCGCCGCCTTCTTTCACGGGGCAAGGGAAACCCTACGGGGTGCCCCCCGATGCTATGGGCCAAAGAAGGTCGACCCAAAATTTTTCTTCAAAAATAATGAAAAAAAGAGATTTTGCAAAAAGGCCCTTTGGGATTCTTACGTGAATAAAGATTTTTTATAAAAAGGGCCTCGGGTTTTCTAAAAATTACGTGAATTTTTTTCTCAGAACTGAAATTTTGCTTTTTAACCCCTAGAAATTGTAGAATTCACCGAAAGTTCTTTTTACAAGCAGAAAAGGGTCTCGGGTATTCAATTTTTGAATCGGTTTTTAGCATTTGAAGTATGTTTAACTTTGTTATTATTATTTCTATGCAATTTATGTATTGAATTGATTGTTTGTGATTGTTTATATTGCTTTTAGTCACTAAAAATAACAGTAAATCATGGAAATGCATAGAAAAGTACAGGATCGTGAACCGGAAGTTCGGAGAGTATTGTGAGAATTTTACAACTATTTTATAAAAATTACCAGCAGTAATATTATGAACCCTTTGCATGAATATAGAAAATGTCTGGCATCACGAACCAGGAGTTCGAAGAACTGTTCTAGCATGGCCAGAATTTGTACATAATTTGTACAAGTCTTCAGCTCTGTGATAATGTAATCATGGATGAGCAGAAGATTGAGAAGACTCTCTACTTTTCACCCAAATGCAGTGTAATCCACACGCAACTATCGTCAAGACGGCTACAACGAGTATGAAGCATTAATTGACATCATGCAAGTTGCGAAAGCTCACGATAATGTTCTAAAAATGAACTACATCTCACAGTCACCTAGTAGCAATGTTGGTCATGAAGCCAATGTTAGCAGCTACAAGGTGATGAATCCTGTCACGAAGAAGAGGGGCAAGAAGGGTAAGCTTGTAGGTTGCATATTATTGATATTTTCCAGTCTAAGAACAAGAGCACAGGATAGCATGAAGCACACCTCGCTATTGCAGTCACGGAGGATCCACATCCATTAGTTGCACTCATGGATATGGATATCCTAGTAGTAGCCCCCATCATCCCTCCTTTGGACATCGCAGCAGCCACAGCCGTAGTTTCCCAAGAGGAGAAGATCACCATGTAGCAGATTGAGGTAAAAGTTTATGAATACTTTGCTAATTCGATGTAGTGCACACATTGCACTTGGATCTTTTATAGTAACTTGCAGTTTGTAATTGAAGCAGAATATTGAATTATTGAATAATGATTGTAAGCTCTACGAAAGCAAAGCATTAAATTCTTATTATGAGTCCTGTAAGGCTTATTTTAGGTATTTATAATAGCGAGTTATGTTCTGATATGTGAAGTATTTTATTTATGTGTTGTTTGCTTTCTGCTGTATATTAATAAAGTACATTATATTAGAACACATGTGACGCCCTATGGGGGGAGTGTGCTTAGCAGGTAGCGGCACAGTGAATACCATCTCGAGAGAGATAAAACTTTTTCAGTCGATCAGCAAGAATGCTGGTTGATGAGTCCCTAAGTGCATCTACTACGGTAGTCAATATCCCTAAGCGGCAAGTGTGCATTAAGCCTCAAGTTGAGCCTATTATGCATCAATGGAGAAAAAAACAAGAACCGAGTTCTAAGAAAGAGCAAGGATAGGGAGGAATGCCGACCGGGGAGCTTTAGCGGACATGGGAAGACACAACAACAAAGTACTTTGCATGTTGCAAAGTATACAAGAGAATTCCGCCAAGAAAAGACAGAAGAACCAAATTCAAACCCTATTCCAAAATCAATATATTTTGACCTAAGAATCCAAAATGGGTTTGGATTGGTGCAATTCAATTCGGATCAATCTTTAAAAGAAGTTAATTATAAATTACTTGTAATAGGATAGTTTAATCTATTTTCAGAATTAGAGTAGTTTAAATTTCGAATTAAAGGAGTTTGCAATAAAAAGCAGTTGGTCTTGTTCATGAGCGAAGAATCAAAGTCGATTCTTGTTCATTGCTACAAGATGGCAAGACTCGGACACTATTCATGCTACGAGATCAGAGACGGTTTTTACTGTTCATGGCTATATATTTAGGGGTAGAGCCCCCATTGTAAGCAAGTTTGAGTTGAATAAAATACAGAAAAGTCACAGGTTTATGTGGCGCAAAATGAATACATGCGTTTCGGAAATTCCCATCTAGGGTTTTGTGATTGCGTGAATATTGGAGGGAGGTTGTTCTTCCAAGATCCGTGATTCCTTGTGGATCATCTCACCAATTCGTAGCATCCTCAATTGCTCACGGTTTGGTGTTGTTCTTCCGGTTTGATTTTGTTTCTCTCTTCGGATTGATTCAACATCAACCAAGTGTTACTTGCTTTGGAGATATACTTGCTCTGCTATTTTGCCAAATCAAGAGAGAGGAAAGCGGGAGTTTCACCTCATTCAGAATTGAAATACAAGTACCGTGAAAGATTGGGCCACATTACGCATCAACACACGTTGATCCGTATCATCTTGGTATCAGAGCGTGGTTGATCACGGTACGTGGAATTTTCCTTCTTGGTACATTGAGGTTGATCATCATGTCAAAAACTAGCCAGTATGGTTCTAATGGTGGATCGGACGAGGAGCCTACGTACGGAGATACACTATTACCAGACGTAACGTGCTCGGTTTGATGCTACTACCGCTATTTTCTTCGTCGCGAGAAGGTTTTACGCCATCAACTTGAAACTCAAATCCAAGGAGTGCAAGACACACTGAACGATCGTCTAAACACAAATGAACGTCGTATGATGGAAGGTTTTGACCGTCTGAATCTTGCTATCCTTCGCTTGGAGGAGAGGCTACCACCGCCACGAGGAGCAAATGTACGATGTTGCCCCAACCACAACATGGACGTGCACAACGTGTTGTACGCTATGCCGGAGATGACTTCTATGCTGCTGATTCGGAGGAGGCCATTTTCGATGATCGTGAAAGACATCAACGACGTCCACGACGTGAATACTTTGATCGTCGAGGTGCCGGACATGGTGTTCGTCATAATGGAGGTGAATATGAAGATGGCGGATCGGAGAATCAAGATCACCATACCGGAGTTTAAGGGTAGATCGATCCGAGGCTTATTTGGAGTGGGAAATGCGTGTCAATCAAATTTTTGACAACCACCACTACTCCAAGAGAAGAAGGTTCGTGTCGCTCTATTGAGTTCACCGAATATGCTATTATTTGGTGGGATCAATTGAATCGTGCCGGGGAACGTCCTAACACTTGGGAAGTAATGAAACAAGCTATGCGGGAACGATTTGTACCGGCATACTATACAAGGACACTGCATACAAAGCTACGACGACTTACACAGGGTGCTAAGACGGTGAGCGAGTACTATCAAGAGATGCAAGTGCTCATGATCCGTACAAGTGTGCGTGAGTCGGCGGAGGCGACCATGACACGTTTCTTTGAAGGGCTGAATGAAGATGTGCGAAACCGTGTTGATTTAATGCAATATAACACTGTGCAAGAACTACTTCATCAAGCGGAGCGTGCTGAACAATGGGTGAAGGACAATCAAGCAAGGGTTGGCCGTACCACTCATAGCACTTTGAGACGTTCAACTTCGCAAGATGGAGATGCGGGATCAACTCCTAAACCGGTTGCATCCACTATACCGGTTCGTAGTACATTCAAGGAAGCTTCGAAACCTATTAGTGTTGCAGGCAAAGATGCCTCACATGCTGATTTGAGTGCATTCTCTACGGCTAGAACTAGCAACATTGAATGTTTCAAGTGCAAGGGCCGAGGTCATATGAAGAAGGATTGTCCAAACATGAAGACGGTGTTGCTTACACATGATGGCTATGCAACAGAGAGCGACAATGATAAATCTGAACCTTTTGATGAATCTGAGAAGCTAGAGCAAATCATTTGTTATCCCGAACAAGGTATTAGCTTGATGGCTCAAACGGTGCAGCGTGATAACACCGTTATTGTGAGGAAGGGAGAGCGACATCATATCTTTCAAACCGATTGCAAGATCAAAGAAAAGGTGTGTAAGTTGATTATTGATAATGGGAGTTCGACCAACATGATTGGTAAGAATGTGGTGGAATCACTCTCATTGTCCACATGGAGGCATCCTAAACCATATTACATCCAATGGCTCAACAACGTCGGCAAAATCAAGATCACACACAAGGTGAGAGTGCCACTTACTATTGATGGCTATGTCGATAAAGTGGAGTGTGATGTGGTGCCAATGCATGCGGGTCATATTCTATTGGGACGGCCATGGCAATTTGATCTGAATGCTACACATCAAGGACGGTCCAACCGATATACATTCATGCACAAGGAGAGTTCCATGCTTTGGTGTCCAAGATGGATGAAGAAATCAAGAGTGATTTGGTTATGGTTAGCAAGAAGAAGGTCGTAAAGACTACACTAAAACCGAGGACGGTTTTGCTTCAAGAAGGGGAGGATGGTGAGGCCCTAAGTGCATCTACTACGGTAGTCAATATCCCTAAGCGGCAAGTGTGCATTAAGCCTCAAGTTGAGCCTATTATGCATCAATGGAGAAAAACAAGAACCGAGTTCTGAGAAAGAGCAAGGATAGGGAGGAATGCCGACCGGGGAGCTTTAGCGGACATGGGAAGACACAACAACAAAGTACTTTGCATGTTGCAAAGTATACAAGAGAATTCCGCCAAGAAAAGACAGAAGAACCAAATTCAAACCCTATTCCAAAATCAATATATTTTCAGCCTAAGAATCCAAAATGGGTTTGGATTGGTGCAATTCCAATTCGGATCAATCTTTAAAAGAAGTTAATTATAAATTACTTGTAATAGGATAGTTTAATCTATTTTCAGCAATTAGAGTAGTTTAAATTTCGAATTAAAGGAGTTTGCAATAAAAAGCAGCCGGTATCTTGTTCATGAACAAGAAGTCGATTCATGTTCATTGCTACGATGGCGACTCGGACACGCTTATTCATGCTACGAGATCCGAGACGGTTTTTACTGTTCATGGCTATATATTTAGGGGTAGAGCCCCCATTGTAAGCAAGTTTGAGTTGAATAAAATACAGAAAAGTCACAGGTTTATGTGGCGCAAAATGAATACATGCGTTTCGGAAATTCCCATCTAGGGTTTTGTGATTGCGTGAATATTGGAGGGAGGTTGTTCTTCCAAGATCCGTGATTCCTTGTGGATCATCTCACCAATTCGTAGCATCCTCAATTGCTCACGGTTTGGTGTTGTTCTTCCGGTTTGATTTTGTTTCTCTCTTCGGATTGATTCAACATCAACCAAGTGTTACTTGCTTTGGAGATATACTTGCTCTGCTATTTTGCCAAATCAAGAGAGAGGAAAGCGGGAGTTTCACCTCATTCAGAATTGAAATACAAGTACCGTGAAAGATTGGGCCACATTACGCATCAACACACGTTGATCCGTATCACTGGTAGTCTTACGACAATCGCAGGCAGCGATACTTGTATAATAAGCCCAGGAATGGCCACAATTATACTCCCGTTGTGCACAATTTTATCCATTAAAGAAACCATGTTGTACCCAGAATCGACTAGAAATCTCAAGGATATTCGCACTAACGGTTTCCACGTAGAGACTGGAGAAGAGTATGGTAAGGGATATCTACTCATTACAAAGTGTGAAGAAAGTAAAAAAAAAATAGTATTAGAATGACTTCCTTCATTTGAAACTGGGCTATACTACACTAATATCAAGGCATCTGCAGCCTATACTACCTTGAAAACCGAACTTAGAAGATCTGAACTTTTCTATCTCCAGCATGATAGATTATGCCACCCCAATCTTAGAATGATGAGAAATATAATTACTAATTCTCAAGGACACAATGTGTAATACCCCGAAACGCTTTATAGAAAGAGAATGAAAGAGATTAGTGGGATATTCTTATTATAACCCTTTTGAGGACTCGTGCGTATTTAGATAAAAGGGGATACGTGAAAACGAGATATTTTGGAGTTTTTAAAGAGGAGTCGTTCTCTAGAACGGGTGTGCGGGAGGAGTTGATTCGTACTGGGGTAAAAAGGGAAACATAGGGAGAGAAATCAGAAACCAGAAGCCCTAACAGTTTTTTTCCTCCGTGCGCCGCCTCCAATTTTCACACGCCAAGCACCAGGTCGCGTTTTCCTCTGCCGCGTGATCGCCGCCGTAGCTTAGTGTGGCCGTGACGCCATTGCCGTTGCCCGCTCGCCGCGCGTCGTTCGTTTGCTACCCATGCGCATTCGGCGGCGCCATCCGCCCGCTTGGTTGCGCATCTCCATCCGCCAAGACCATCACCCAGTAGCATCACTGCAGTAGCCTTTGCTACTTGAAGCTTTACATGTGCGTGTGTCTTTATGCGCATGCGCGTTGCTTTCTTTTTGCTGGCGATTAGTACTTCCACTACAAGATAATTATGTTGCATGCAAACTGAGTACAATTCTGTAGCCTTGGACTAGATAATTGGTGCTCACTTTTGCACATGTATACCAGCCTTCCAAAAGTAGATACAAATGAGAAGAGAAGAAGGGAAGAGAAGGGGAGGGATCGCAGCCCGAGTTCATGTTCTTCACGGTTCTTCAAGGGTAATCCCGATCCCCATTCGATTGGTAGAATAATGCGAGAATTAGGCGACGGTAATAGATCTATTTAGGATAGTTAGTATTGGCCGATGGTTTTGAGGACATTAAGTGCATTTTCTGGCCAGGATGTCTTCTAGAGAATTATGGGCGACGTCGCTAGATTTCCGTAGAGTATTGAATCAAGTTGTTTGGATGAGCGGATTGGGAGATATGATTTTTGTAGCGCATTGTTCTGCAGATTCTGTTTTAATTCTAATAGATATTGGTAATCGATCGTTAGAAAATAGTTAATGGATGAATTAGGGGATCTCACCATAACGAATGTTGTAGGAAATTTCTTTATCTTTCCATATTGATAAAAATCTTAAATTTTGGAGATACCAATCAAAAGTTATGATTTTTCTTCTACTACAATATTGTTCTCATCGATAGCAGTTTGGTCTGTCGATGATTGTGGTTACCGAACTTTAACTGTATTTTAGACGCAGAGGGTGGCCAAATTAGAAAGGCCCACCAACTGGGTTATTGTAGATAATTTTCTTATCTTTCCATCAAGCTAAAGATCATAAGAATTGACCCTGTGTACTGAAAGCTACGTTGGTTTTAGTATCGCTGTCCAGAAACCTTGACGTGAAATCTCTGTTATGTTAATCTCCTTGGTAAGGGTAGAAGGTGGCCGAATCTGGAAGCCTCATCATCTAGGTTTAGGTAGGATTTTTGATAATATTTCCAGAATGACCAAGATCACCTCATTTGGATCTCTGGTCAAAAAGTTACTAATTTTAGAACACGATTGTCTGTCGACAGACTGGCATTTGGGGTTTTGGGAGTTGGAGTTGCGCTAGAGTTAATAGCAAGCTCGTATTCGCTTATGGCTTTGTTTTTGTTTCGGTATGGTTATCTTAGAATGCTTGTTAAAATCGTTCAGGTGAGGAATTGGTTCCGGGGGCAGCGCCCTCTTCGCGACTGTCATCTTCGCACGGTTGAGGCAAGTGCATGGTAGACAGCGATCAATGATTGATCACTGTTTTCTTTATATTCTATTACCATTATTGTTGTGCTTTTATTTTATTTAATTGCAAACAATGGAATGGTGTGGTTATATCTTTGTTGACAATCATGAGGAAAAGTTGGATATGATGAATATGATGGAATTTGCATTTTTCATGCATAAGCATCTTTGCATATGAGCAGGTGATCATAAACGATCACAACTCCACGGGAGTGGAGGAGGTCCCCGATCCTTGTGGAGGAACGGGCTTGAGAGTGAATGTTGTCGCGAGCATTCACTCATGCTATACCGGTATACGCGAAAGAAGTGCATGTGGACATGTAGAGTAGAGTTGCATTGATATGAGATGAATGGATGTGAAAACAAAGTGAAGAGAACATCATGAGAATATTAATAGAAGTGCATGTGATGATAATGAAGTTATTGAATACCGTTGATTCATTATTGTTCGTTGTATATTGATGTATTTGCTGAGTCGTGGACTCACCCTTGCTCTTCTGTTGTTTTTAGGTGATCTTCGTGGGCGCCATGTTTGAGAGCGAATAGGGCACATGGAATAGTTTCCTACTTCAGACACATGATTAATTGCCATGAGAATATTTTATTCCTTATTGCTGAATTTTTCTAGTGTGTTGATGATTATTAGACGTTTAAGGGTAGTTTGGTGGCATTCTAGGCTCAGTGTTGGGCTGGGGTGTTACACAATGTCAGTGTAAAGAATTTTCTGAATCAGGAAGATTTTATGTGCTGCGCATGTACCCTCGGGAATTTAATTACTAAACCTTCTGCTCTGAAAGCGAAGGATGAAGTCCCTGCATTCCTGGACCGTATCCAGGGAGACTTTGCGGCCCTATACAACCATTTAGGTACTTTATGGTGCTCACCGATGCTTCCTCGAAATGGCCGTATGTATGTTTATTGTCTACGAGAAAGTACGCTTTTGCAAAGCTAATCTCGCATATAATTAAAATTAAGAGTAATTTCTCTGATCATCATGTGAAGTCCACCAAAATGGACAACGCTAGAGAATTTACTTCAAGGACATTTGATGATTATTATATGGCAATGGGAAATAAAATTGAGCATTCTGTATCGCATGTCCACACCCAGAATGGACTAGTAGAGGCATTAATTAAAAGAATTAAATTTTTGCCTGACAGCTTTGAAGAATTGTAATTAACCAAATATATGTTGAGGACACGCAATCCTGCTCGCAGCAACTTTCATCAATATTAGACCATCGGCATATTACATCCATTCACCTATGTAACTAGTGCAAGGGTAGGGGTGAAAATGGATTAGATACGGACGGATAATGGCTCTGTCATTTTTGTTTTCATATTTTTTTCTGGATCCAGATTCGAATATGAATACTAAGGATACGGATACGGATACGAATAATATCGAATACGAATAAGGAGCAAATACGAATTGAAACGAATACGGTCGCGGATATTTTTCGAAACATGAAAACCCCTTAAATTGTATGCCAAAAATTAACAAAAACAAATAATTAGTTTATTTGATGCAAACATTCATGAATTGTTCATATTTCCAGTAACCACACATAACATTGGCACTAGCAAGCTGCATTAACTTGTTCACCACGAACATAACAATTAGTTTACCATTTTTAGCTTATAAGTCATAACTCACAAAGTCACAAATCATCACACAATCACACTTAGTTCATCGCATATATAAAATCTAGTACACACTAACATTGATCAGGCTGGATGGTTAATCTATACATAAATTACTGTAACATCCCAAAGTATATTGCCAAAAAAATTTTAATAAAGTTATTTTTTTATTAGATTTTTTGAGATTTAAAAGAGTTTTCTTGGTTAAAAAGAAAAAAAAATACAATAAAGTCAATTATTTAATTTCCTAGTTTTCAATGTAAAAAATAAAATTTATTGAGATTTTTGGGATTTTATTGGATTTAAAGTGAAAATGAAAATAATAATTAATTTCTTGAATTTTCTGGATTTTAAAAAGGTTTTTCCTATTTTTCAAAAATTAAAAATAATTTATGTGCAAAAATAAAAAACCAACTTTAACTTGGAATTAATTTTATTAAGTTGAAAATAATTCAATTAATTTTTGTGGTTTTTTCTTGAATTTTTAACTCTATTTTCTATTTTTCTAAAAGGCTATTTGATTTGTTGCATTTTTTGAAATTCGAAAATCAATTAAAATATTATTTTCTCTTTTGGGCTAAAATCCTCTTCTTTTGGGCCAAAATCCGAATATCCGGACTTGGTCTTATCCGGATAATTCGTATTCGTATATGTATCCGACGGATAGCATGCTTACCGTATTTGTTTCCATTTCTGACAAAAAAAAATCCGAATTCGTTTCCGATCCAAAAATTATCCGAGAAAAATCCGATCCGAGAAAATATGAATCCGTTTTTGTCCAGATCGGTTGGAAACTATCCTATCAGTTTTCATCCCTATGCAAGGGCCAGTACCAAAAATTTCTCATCTTTGGTTGTAAGGTTTGTATATCTATACCACCACTACAGCGAACGGCAATGAACCTTCTCCGAAAGTCTGGGATATACGTTGGTTATGAGATAATATCCATAATTAGGTATTTGGACCCTATTACGAGAGATTTGCATACTACCCGATTCGCTGATAGTATATTAGATGATACTAGTTTCCCGTCATTACGGGGAGGAAATCAAACCCTTGATGAAAAATATCGAAAAATAGAGAAATTCAGAAGATAATTGAAGTCCAAAAGATAATTAAAATCCATACACATGACTTGCGCACTAGTGAAGCGTATAGAGAACTTCAGAAGATAATTGAAGTCTAGAAGACAATTGTAGTCCAGAAGATAATTGATTTGCAAGCATTAGCAAATCATCTGCCTGACCACTTTAGTGATTTGAAGAGCGTGACCAAGTCGCATGTGCCTGCACGTAATGCATCGGAGAGGGTTGAAATACCCATAAAGGTATCCCTAATCCCATCCTAAGGCCTCTAAAAGGATGAAAACTACGGTCCCTCGAATCCGAAGTAACCGGGGACGCTTGATGAAAAAGGATAAGGACTTAACACAGTTGATCACTGAAGTTCCACAGAGCCAGAAGGGGAGTCAGTTGAGACCTGACACTAGTATGGAACTTTCAGGAAAGGCAAACCAGAATTGAACATCCCCATGAAGGGAGACATCAGCATGGATGTGCGCGCACACATCGGAGCTGAAAAAGTAAAGGTGCATGCCCCTGTTATTGGAAACAACGGTGAGCAAGTAGAAGCATTAGAAGAATTACCCCTTGAAGAAATAGCTATAAACTTTGTGACCTCGGGAGAATCTATAAATAAGACAACAGCCAATGTCGACATTTACTTTTCAAAGAAAATTGTCACAATCATCGATTTTGGTCCAGAGCCTGCATCGCTCGCTGAATGTCAGAAAAGATCAGATTGAGAATATTAGAAGAAGGCAAAAGAAATAGAATTATTTTCTCTAAATAAAAGAAGGGTGTTTGGGCCAGTAAGCCGTTCGCCCCCCATGTGCACCCCTAGGGCATAAGTGTGTATTTGTTCGAAGGGGAAATAAAAATAATGAAGCAAATCAAAGCTTGTTGCACAAGGTTTCACTCAACATCCAGGAGTTGTTTATGAAGAAACCTATTCCCCGGTCATCGGCGAAACCACCCTTTATATATTGAATCTCAACGGCAGTAAAGTTAAAGTTAAAGGTGAAATTGATGGTTGTGGTAACAACATGCCTTTATGGAATATTGGATTCTGACATTTATATGAAAATACCTGAATGTATCCCTGTCAAGAACCGAGACAGAGCAAATAGAAGTCTGTACAGTGTGAAACTCAGAAAGTCACTGTACGAAGTTAAGCAATCAGGCAGGATGTTGTATAATCGTTTGAAGCGACTTTCTATGCAAGAAAGGCTATACGAACAATGAGAATAATTCCTATGTATTTATACGACAATCTCAGGATAGATTTTGTAGAATCTCAGTGTATGAAGATGATTTGAGTATCATTGAAACTCTGGAAGGTATTAAGAAAGCAAGCTCTTATCTGTAGTCGGAGTTCGAAATGAAAGATTTGGGTAAAACCAAATATTACCTAGTCTTGCAACTTGAGCATGCCCCTGAAGGGATATTAGTGCATCAGTCAATCTACGCTCAGAAGGTGTTAGAAATGTTATGCTTTGAAAAAGGCATACCCTTCGAAAGTGTCGATGGTCGGGAGATCTTTGCAGTAAGGCAAAGACCCGTACAGACCTAAAGAAGAGGGGGAGGAAGTCCTGAGACTATAATTCTCATACTTGAGCGCAATAGGAGCACTCATGTATTTAGCAAACTATACTAGATCAGACATTGCATTTGACGTAAATCTACTAGCAAGGTATAGTACAAAACCAACCAAAGGCATTGGCAGGGAATGAAGGACATCTTCCGATACCTCCAAGGAAGCAAAGAACTTGGTCTGTTCTACAGAAAGAATCAAGACCTAACTATGAATGGCTGTGCAGATGCCGGGTACATGTAGAACCCGCATACAGCCAAGTCGCAAACAGGTTATGTATTCCTATATGGTGGAACTGCAATTCCACGAAAATCGTGTAAGCAAAGTCTTGTATCGACTTCAACGGACCACTCGGAAATCATAGCACTGTACAAGGCCTCACAAGAATGTGGTTGGCGTCGGCGGGCGATTCACCACATCCAGCAGTCGTGTGGATTGAATACCGCGTAAACCCACACTATTATCTATGAAGATAATTCAGTTTGTGTTGCACAAGTACAGATGGGTTAAGTGAAGAGTTCTCTCATAAAGCATATCAACCTCAAGTTCGTCTATGCTCAAGAAATGTAAAAGATGGATGAAATTAAAGTACTGCATACTAAGTTATGTAAAAATTTTACAGATTTATTCACTAAGTTATTTCCAGCATCTAGCTTTGAAAGGTGCATACGTGGAATTGAAATGATAAGACTAAGAGAAGTGCAAAATTCAGGGGGAGAATCTTCACGAACTCATCATTGAAACTTGATCATGAAGATCGAGTACCCAAAGAGTAAATCCTGGAGATTAAATGAAATTGGGTGGATCGTGTTCTTTTTTCCTGGACGAGTTTTTCTGAAGTTTCTCGGCTAAGGTTTTTAACGAGGCAATTCGTGCAAATTTTTCTCACTGAGTTTTTATGGAGTTTTGACGAGACATGAATATGTGAGGATGAGTGCCCAAAGGGGAGTGTTGGGAAACTATGGACCTGACCCAGTAGCTGACCTATGTATGGGCGCCCTATCTCAAACTCTAGCAGGGTCTCTAACCTATAAATAGGGGGTACTAGTCATTGTAAAAGGCTGATCAGATGAATAGCAATAAAGAGAAGTAAGAAGCTCCCTACATCTCTGTATTCAATCTACTATTTTGTTCTTGCATTGTTTGATGTGATTCTGTATTTGTCTACAAGGTTATCGTTCGGACTGGACTTGCCAGCGACGCTTCCTCAACAAAATGAACAACTTATGGAAATTCAGGAATAAAGGTGCGATTGAGAAGATTTCCCCCAAACAACCAATTGAAGTTATGTTCAAATTTGTATCTTGTTTGTAGTGATTGTGTATCCTAACAAAAAAAAAAGATGATCGGTTGGAGTTGGAACAGGTGCTGAAAGCAGCTGAAGTTTGGCTGAAGTCTTTGTGCGCTTTAGGGTAGACCTCCAGTATGTTTTTTCTAGTTTGTTTCTGTTAGTCTATTTCCTGTGGGAGGTGGTGTTTGCCTTGAGGTTCCTGTTTGGTTGTTGCGAGTTTTTTTTGTAAACTTGTGGTCTGCTCGTTTAAGCTGGTCTCCCCAGCCGGTTACTTGTCGGTTTTTGGTTTTTTTGGGCTGGACTTTTGTAAAGTGCTTGATTAGTTTTCTATACAAGCTGGGTCTTATGCCCAAAAAAAAAGATGGCATGAAAATGCAACTCAAGACAAGCTTATGCCATCCATCTCAGTGAATTCGATTGGTCTACAAATAAGCAGTTTGCTTATGTTTCAACATGCACGCGATTCAATTGCTTGGCAGCGAAATGAAGCACCACGAGGAATGCCATCGACAGCCGAGTAACAGATAACTGAATGTCATGATTAGTAAAATCATGCTACCGGGATTGAAACGAAAGGAATTAAGTCAAAACAGACGTTTTCTACTACAAAAGATGGCATGAAATCTGAAGCATGTTGTATGTTTTTCTCCGGATATCCAGCAGAACAAAAGCATTTTTGAGCCCGAATCACCACAATTTCATTGTGCCTTGTCCAATCGGATTAGCAGTGGAGTCGCAATTAACATTGAAAACAATACAAGATAAATAACGTCGTTGCAGCATGCAGTGCAAGAAGCTTGCAATTCAATTTGTTCTCAATTGCACAGCAGCGCTCTCCCTGGAATGGATCTACTACCCCTGCTGCATGGTCGTGGCGTTGCCGTGGCGCTCCATGACCCGCCGCATCGCCAGCGCCGCCGCATCGCTCGCCCGCAGCGTGCCTGTTGCCATGATCGCCGCGAACTCTCTCAAAACCTCCTCCTGCACCTTCCCCCTCGCGCCCCCGAGCGGGTCGGCGGCGGGAGCAGCCGCCTCCCTCTCCTCCTTCTCAACCTTCTCTTCTTGCTTGGAAGAAGAGCCCGCGACCGTACTGGTGGTGGTAGTACTAGGAGGCTTGCTGGGCGGCGGCGCGGAGACGGAAGCGGGCGTGGGGACGAACTGCGTGGCCTGCGGCGCGGCGTTGCTGCGGAGCGTGACCTCGAGGTTCTGGATCATGGGCATGATGAGGGGCCCCATGGGGCTGGACATGACCTCGCTGGGTAAGTTGAGGATGCAGTCGGGGATGCCGGCGCCGACGAGGAAGTGCGCGACCTCGTTGCTGAAGTTGTTGCAGTTGTGGCTGAGCAGGCGGTACGTCTCGGCGGTGTAGCGCGGGGCGATGTCGCGGAGGTAGTCTTCGAACACCTCCCGCGGGATGTGCGTGACGCCCAGGTCCACCACCCGCACCGGTCGCCCGTACGGCGTCGTCCCCTCCGGCGACGACTGGATCCCGCCGCCGAAGAAGTACTCGTTACCGTACACCACCACGCCCGTATGCCTATATGTAGCAGATCAACATCCCGTTTTTTTCTCCTCAAAATCGCATCCACATCAAATCCAAATTACTCGCCTACTAGCTAGGCTCGTTAGATTCACAAGATCTAAGAAGAATTGGAGAAGAACTCACCAGATGGCCTCGATGGGCTTGCCGAGGAAGGAGGTGGAGAGCTGCCGCGCGAGGCCGTTGCTCAGGTCGTACACGTTCAGCGAAACCTTGTACCCCTCCTGCCATTAACAGCCAGCCAGCCAACAGCGTCGTCAGATCTCACATCTCAATCTCCGCCCCCTCTCCATTATGAGAGAGGTTAATTGTGACCAGTACCAAACAAGAGCAAATCAAGGGAAGGGAAGGGAATGAGCATTACCTCCGCCATTTGCGTGCAGAAATCGCGAATTCGCAACACGAACAAGCCGAACGGAACGGATGAAGAGACCCACGAACGCAGCTAGGAATATGGAAACGCGTCGCGTGGATCTGGGAGGGAGGCGATAAATAACAAGGAGATTAACCTTTTAAATTAATAGAGGAAGTTTCTGGAGCCGTGTGCGGCGGTTCGGGCTTTGCGAGGGAGCGGGAGGCGTGCGGGTTTTGGTGGCCGTCAGCAGTGGCGAATCCAGGATGAAAATAGAGGGGGAGCTCTACTGTTGAGGCTATAGCACAACATAAGCATACTAAAACTATATGTACTGATCTTTTACCATTGGAATATCAAATTCATACATAAATATGAAGATAACAAATTGAAAATGTACAATACAATAAATTTAGTACCTCATTAATGGATATGTGCCCCCAAATGTTCATAAAATGTGAGTACTAATATGTAGATAAGAAATATCAAATTTAGTGATACAATATTAAATTATGAATATTCATAAATATTAAAAATGAAATGAAAACATACCACTAAGTTACCAAATCTGATTACGATGTAATTTCACTCTACGAGTTTTCATGTCTTGAAAGCGTTGAACGATTCTTTTATTTCAAGGCTTCTAAATATCTCACTTCGATGTAGCACACCATCAAGTCATTGAGCCATTCATCTGATACCTTGTTGCGCAAATCTGTTTTAATAATCTTCATTGCCGAGAAAACTCTTTCAACTGACGCCGTTGCCACTGGAAGGATCAATGTGAGCTCGATGAGGCGATACACCAATGCGAAAGTTATATTTTTTCCGGTTTCAACCATCTTTTGAGCAACCTTTGCAAGATCACGGCATTCACGAAATTCAACATTTCTTCTAACATTGAGAATGAATGTTTGAAGCTGATTTCTTAACAACAAACAGTCAGGTATGGTGAAATCTGCGGTATAAATCTCAAAGAAGGCGAACTAACTTTTGCACATCAAACTTAGAGAAGGAGCTGCTTGGATCAAGACAAGACATGCATGCCAATAATTCTGAAGAAACTTCATTGAAGCGATGATCCATCTCTGTCATAATGGCATCAAGAGCAACATTGAAAATATCAATACGATAATAGTGAAGGAGAGTAACCTTATGCTTCCGACGTGCGATTTACCCTTTACTCGATGTGATCATCCATACTTGGCACATCAATCTCATTTGACTCACAAAAGCTTTTAAGCGTGTTGAACAATGGCTCCCACCCATTGTCCCTCATGTCTTACAAGCGTTTTCACATCCACAATCAAACTCATAGCTTCAATAATATCTTGATCCCTTCTTTGCAAAGAAAGTGATAACTCATGTGTAATGCTCAACATATCTATCAAGAAATGCATAATGAATACAAATTCAAAGCTCTCCATCTTTTTATCAAACTCTTTGCTCCACCATGACTGAAGGATATCTTGCATCTTTACATATAATCTCTAACACCGCAAGCACCGACTCCCACATGTGGTATATACGAAGCAATGTTTTAAGATGTGAGCCCCATCTAGTATCTCGAGTCTAGCTAGGCTAGTTGCTCGATTCAAGCTGTTCTGTTGAAAGCACACCATTCTCCAATTTCTCCAATAAGACTTCTTGATGCTTTTCCATCAAAGCATCCTTTCTTTTGCAAGATGCACTCACGGTGTTCACTATCAAGGAACATAGTTAAAGAAATCAACAATAGCACCGCTCTGACTTGCATGCAGTGACAACCACTAACTGCAATTGGTGGGCGAAACAATGGACATAGAAAGCATACGGATTGTCATCCCGTATTAATCTCTGCAAGCCATTAAATTCCCCTCTCATATTTGAAGCTCCATCATAACCCCCGTCGCGTAGCCTAGAAATAGGTAGATCAACCTTAGCAAGCACACGAACCAAAGCTTCCTTCAGTGCAACAGATGTACACAAAGTGACATGCTCAATACCAATAAACCTTTCCATGATCTTCCCTTCTTTATTTACAAACCTACATAGTATAAATTTTACCAAGTTAAAACAAAACCACAATGCACAAATCATAAATGATACAACTAAAAAATATTATATGTACAACTAACCTCACAATCACAGACATCTGCTCCTTTATTGATGAATCACGGGACTCATCAATAAGCACTGCGAAGTTCCTATCTCCAATCTCATCCTTAATCACCTGTGTGACCTCCTGTGCACAACATTTCGTGAGTGCCTTCTATATATCTGGACAAAGCATCAAACAATTTCCACCACCCTCAAATTCAAAAGCCTCCTTCACATCTGCCTTTTTATCTATGTACCAATCTACCATCTCTCTAAAATTGCCCTTGTTCATGGAAGTAGAAGATTCATCGTGTCCACGAAAAGCTTCACCTTGCTGAATGAGATATCTTGCACAATCTAAAGAAGCAGTCAAGCGAATCTTGTATGCAATTTCGAACTCCTTGCTATAAGTATTTAATTTATGATCTACACATGCTCTTTGATTCTGAAAATCTTCACAATCTAGCATTGCAATGTTGTGGACACTAGTAGGTCCACCAACATGTTGATTGAAAGATTCCATAGCGCTTCTCCAGTTCACATACCCAACTTTTGTGAAGACATCCCTCCCAAAGTGAGTGGGGTGTGACGGTTTCTTAAAAGAAAGCAATAGAAACAAAAGGTCGCATCCTTTTCCACACTATATTCCAACCAATCGAACTTCTTATACCATGATTCTTGAAAGGATCTTGAAATTGAACCTTGCGATTTTTTTTGGAAAATCATGACCAATTGGTTGAGTTGGACCCTTCAACAAATATGCTCTCCTAACTTGATCTCTAATCTCATTAGGATAATTTTTAATTGGTTTGCGACATGATGGATCGGCAATAATATCATCTGGATTAAATTCATGCCGAGCTTTTTTTGCTTCAGTTCTCCTTTCTGTGGTTGGAGGGTTACTGCTCGCTGCATTATTTGAGAAATATTTATGCAAAGTTTGCTTCTCCATTTTTGTAAATCTAAAAACAATTAAACAACAATCAGTTATCAGTAAATCAGTTAAATAAATTGGCTATTCGGATAATACTTACTATCGATTAAACAACAATTTGCATCAATAATTTGTATCACTAATAAACAATTTCCCTGCCACTGCCACGCGCCAGCTCACCTCGTGCCGTCACGGACTCAGGCAGTCAGGCCAGGAGTTCACGGTTCTGTCGGTTCACGTCACGGGCTCACGGCCTCACGGGAAAGCAAAGGCAATCACATTCACCGATTCACGGGCGTGACGGGCGTCGATCCGTCGGTCAAGGGGCCTCAAGGCCGCAGGGGCACTCTGCCAAGTCCAAGTGCCAATCCGGCAATCCGTCGCCCGTCGCCGTCGGTCAAGCCGTCAAGCGGTCAAGGCGTCAATGACAAGCCAGAGGGGCTGCAGCCTGCAGGGGCGAAGCCACCGAGCAAAGCAAGTCGGATATAACATATAAAATTTGGGAGTTGGCGAGTTGCTGAGTTGGGGATGGCGTTCAGCCGTTCACTTCACCTCAGACTTCAAGATTCACAGCCAGCAGCCAGGCTCACCTCGTTCGGCCGTTCGGCGTTCCGCTTCCGCGTTCGGCGTTCCTCTCAGAGTCTCAGTCTCCGATGCCGGCGATGCCGCCGCCCGCCACTCCGCCAGGCGCCAGGCACCAGGCACCACGCACACCAGCCTCCACCTCCTCGGCCTCTCGCGTGGCGCGCGGCCTCGTGTCTGGGTTGGAGTCTTGGAGATGCCGGATGCGGGTGCGACCGGCGTGCGGCGATGCGGACCGCCTCCCTCTCCGCTTCGCGCCGAATCGCCGACCCCCTCCGCCCTCCGGGCTCTGGCCTCCTCCTCCGCGCCGAGTGGTCGACCGGCGACCGCCTCCTCCAGTCCTCCTCCTCACCGGGCTGCGAGTCGACGGACCACGACGGTGAGTCTCTCTCTCTCCGACTCGGTCCCTCCTTTAGTCCTTTGCTCCGTGCCTCCGTCGATTGTGGACTGTTCCACTTCCGGCCGGTGGCGAATCGCCCGCCCCTGTTCGCTTCCTCTTCCTCATGTTTTAGCTGATTAGCTCTGATTTGGGCCAGAATTCTCCACTGATTTGGGCTGGCTGGGGTGCTGGGCCTTAAGCCACCGACTGGGCACTGGCCTTACTCAGTTACTCCGTAGGCTCCGTCGATCTCGGATGCTATGGGAGTAGGGGTGCGGTGGTGGGAGGAGGGGGTGCTTGAGCACCCACAAGCACCTACGGTGCATTCGCCCCTGGCCGTCAGATGGGGAGCTGGGGAGACGTGGCCATTGGATGGGGGACCGGTGGTGGGAGACGACGCAGCTTTCGTTGAAGATTCCAAGCGCGTCGCGATGGGGCCGGGAATCTTCTAGAAGCGGGGAGGGGAGGGCTTACCAGGTCGGGGTCGGATCGGATTCTCTGCTGCCAGCCACCGCAGATAACAGCGTTCCGAGTCTGCACAAACAGCACTGACAACGATGCTCCAGTAAAAATTATAGAAACAGTACGTGATGTTGCACTAATTTTATTATGTATTTTAGTATTGTAATGTTTAATCTAGAATTTTGAATCGTACGACGATGATAATATTCTAGTGCATCCGACGACACGCGATTGGTTGAAAAGTTAGCATCGGTGCTTGACTCTACAACAAGGGATACAATAACAATGTACTACGACTCATCTTTCGAGTGCATATAGTAGCTGCAACGAAAAAATTTGGCTTCACCGACGTAAGATAATTTTCTAGCCGATACATCGGAAATAGCTTTGTGGCAAAGATCAATTACACGGTGTATGCATGTTATGTACTACTCGTAAAAAAGCAGCACACGAATAGAAGGTCGCATCTCAGGATCAGGGGGGAATCGTTATGAAATTTATTTTTAGGGTAACGAAATTACCGAATTTTTGGAATTTCGATGAGTTTTCAAACAGATGTTTCAAATTTGGGCAAAATTTAATCAAATTTGGGCAAAATTTAATCAAATTTTGCCCAGATTCAAATGTTGTCGAATTTAGGACAAAATGTATCCAAATTCAAATGTTTCTTTTTTTTGAACGAATTGTATTTATTTCAGAGGGGCGAAATTTCGACAAAATTTGTTGAATAATCCTAATGCTATTTAGTGCCTTTAAGTCTTGTAACGTCTTGTAACGTTTCAGTTTTTGCATGGCAAGGGACTGATCTTATGCAGTCATGCAGCGTTGAAGGTTTGCATGGTTGAATTGGTAGTCATGGGCATTGAGATGACGCTAATTGCTTGAACGTGGGATGGTGGCAATAGTGGTTGTAGGTGCATGTAGTATTCAGTGCATCAGTTACTCATTTTTTTGCTAGCATAAATAAGAGAAGAAATTGCAGAAAAGCTGTGAGATGTTTAGCAGCACTAAAAACCAGTTCATCTTCTGTTTGTTGTCCAGTCAAGAGCGTGTGTGTGTCTGTTTGAGTTTCAGGTGATCACGTGTGTTCGAGTTCCAGAGATTCGCATGAGTGGTAGAAGCCGACGAGGTTGACAATTGGTATCAGAGCAAGGTTGCTTTGATTCTTGGCGATTGTGCGCGATGGTTCACTCTCTCCTATCAGGTCTCCTACTCCCCGAGATGGGGTGCAAGACGACGACGACACTTCTCGTGATGGCAATGGCGGTCGCGAGATTGGATCCAGCAGCAACGACGGCCAAGAGATCGTGGTGCAGCGGGTGGTAAGGGAGACAAGTGGATTGGTGGTCTACCCCACGCTGACGTGAACAAACTACACCGGCTGGGCCCTCGTGATGAGGGTGAACCTGCAGGCACAAGGACTGTGGGAGGCGATCGAACCTGATTACGCCGACTACCGCGACGACGGATTGGTGATGTCCGTCATCCTTCGTGCAGTGTCGTCGGACATGCTGTGCACACTGGCGGTGAAAAATACGACCAAGCGGGCGTGGGACACCGTGAAGATGCTGCGGATGGGCGTCGAGCGCGTTCGTGAGCGATTGCACAGAAGCTTCGCAAGGAGTTCGAAGATATCGAATTCAAGGATGGTGAGTTAGTGGACTACTTTCCTATGAGGATCACGAGACTTGTCAACAATCTTCGGATCCTAAGCGACACATTGGAAGAATAAAAGGTAATCAAGAAATTCTTTCGTGTTGTGCCACCCAGGTATACCCAAATGACAATCTCGATCGAGACACTGCTTGACTTGAGCACGTTGTCTATCGAAGAGCTCACCGGTCAGCTTTGATCAGTGGAGTAGCGCTACGCACGCGATGACTCAGATGGCTCCTGTGGGCATCTGCTCCTCACTGAAGAGGAGTGGCTCGCATGCGCCAAGAAGAGCGAGCAAGGCGACAGCTCCTCTAGCGGTGATAACAGTTATCACGGCAAGTCGTGTGGCCATGGACGCAACAAAGGCGGTCATGACAGAAAGGATGGTGGCTCGTCCAGTGCGTGTCGTGATATGTCGCAGGTTCAGTGCTACAACTGCAACAAAGTACGGGCATTACTCTAGAGATTGCCGCAAACTGAAGTGTACTGAGCAGGTTCATCTGACGCAATGCGACGATGACAAGCCTACACTTCTCATGGCGAGGGCATGCACACTCGCCGAGGCATCCGTGGCGCGCAGGCACTGATGTGGTGCTCAACGAGGTGCACACGCAGGTGCATCTAGGCGCGCGAGAAGGACGCCCACGACGACGCATGGTACTCGGACACCTGCGCCAGCAATCACATGTTTGGGTGTGAAGCAAGCTTCTCGGAGATGGACGAGGGCGTCACCGGCTCCATCAAGTCCAGCGACGGCTCGGTGGTGGATATGCGTGGGCATGTCACCGTTCTGTTCACTAGCCGGAACGGGGAGCACCGTACGCTGACAGGGGTGTACTACATCCCACGACTGCGTCGCAACATAGTAAGCCTCGGGCAGCTCGACGAGAACGGCTACCAGATGCTTATCCAGGACGGCGTGCTCACGATCCGCTACTAGCAGCGTTGCACACTTGCTTGGGTAAACCGCACTCGCAACCAACCCTATGTGCTCACCCCAAGCATTACACAGTCGATCTGCCTGTTCGTGTGGAGCGTGACGACACGTATTGGGCGCAGGAGCCGGCAGCGTGCGGCGGTGCGCAGCGACGTGGCGAATCGCGGCGGTCGAGGCGGACGACACGGCCGGCGGCGCGACGCATGGGCGCCACGTGGTGCGGCGCGGCGGCTGCGCGAACGCGTGGCACGACGTTAGGCGGTGGCGGTGGCGTGATGGGCGGCTCGGCATGGCGCGGAGGGCACGACGAGCGGTGCGGGAGACCTTGCAGCAGCGCGGTTGGCGCGGGCGGCCTGCATGGCGCGCACGGGCAACACGGCGAACACCGGCGTTAGGCCGGTAGGGCCATGTATGGGAGCGCACGTATGGCATGCGGCTCAGTGGCCGGTGGCACGATGCGGCTGACATACGGTGCCGCCACGGTCGGGGTGCAACACCAAGCGGTGAGCAGCAGTCAAGCATATACTCCGGTACATAACTGGTACGTGGAGCTATGGCTGTCATCACGCGAAGAAGTTAGAGGAGCCACGGTTTGTCGGCTACAGCGATAGCGACATGGTCAGCGACGTCGATGACCGAAAGAGCACGATTTGAGTCCGAAGGAATCCGGAGATGGACTGTGAGGTAGAATACATCAAGACCGAAGAGCAGCTATCTGACATTATGACAAAGGCGTTGAGCCGCGTCAAGTTCCAGGAGCTGCGTACAAGGATCGGCATCGACGAGATCAAGAAAACACATTAAGGATTAGGGGGTGTTAGTTGAATAATCCTAATGCTATTTAGTGTCTTTTAAGTCTTGTAACGTTTCAGTTTTTGCATGGCAAGAGATTGATCTTGTATAGTCATGCGATGTTGAGGGTTTGCATGGCTGAATTGGTAGTTATGAGTATTGAGATGACGTTAATTGCCTGAACGTAGGATGGTGGCTGTAGTGGCTGTAGGTGCATGTAATATTCCGTGCATCGGTTACTCAATTTTTTTTTTGCTAGTGTGAATAAGAAAAGAAAATGCAGAAAAGTTGTGTATGTTTAGCAGCACCAAAAACCAGTTCGTCTTATGTTTGTTGTCCAGAAAAGAGTGTGTGTGTGTGTCTGTTTGAGTTTCAGGTGATCGCGTGTGTTCGAGTTCCAGAGATTCGTGTGAGTGGTAGAAGCCGGCGAGGCTGACAAAATTGTGAACCGTGCTCAGGATCGTGCTCTCTAAGTTAGGCTCATGGGATGGACAGTATATTATGCAATGCAAGAGGATTACACTGCGAGGTACTTTAATTTAATTGCTGGATATTCGGGGCAGCAGATGAATACGGAGAAGAGAAGATGCATCGACCTCAGAGATAACAAAGTAAGCCACGCGTTTTATACTAGTAGAAAGAAGTTCTTCAACTCGTAGCTGCGTTGCCTAGCCTGCCTCGTTCATTCTTGATGGGCACTGGCAGCGGCCTGGTTGTCGCATGGCCGGAACCCGTGGGCTAGAGCGGCGCGCCACGCCTTGTCCACGCCGGTGACCCTGCCGCCGCACTCGTGCGCGTCCCACTTCTCCAGCGCGTGCACGATGCCTGCCGCTCGCCACGCGCTCATCACCCTCCTCGGCAGCCAGTTCTGCGTGCAGGCCAGTCAACACAAGTCATGCTAATGAACACTGCGCGGTCCTATGATATCTGATGAACAATCAGCATCACATATATGTATTTACCTCGCAAACATGAAGGTTCTCGTATGACTCTGGGACTACTAATGCCGGGGTGCTGTGGTAGATGCAGTCTTTGCGGATCTTGTTTGGAGGGAACTGAGAGTATGGCACGAAATGGACTCCTTTCTGGGCTTTCTTCTGCTCTTGATCCGTCAGCCCGTCGCCGACGAGCCATACCTGCATTTCGATCAGGTTGTGCAGTTAACGAGCATCCAGGAAGAACTAGAGCTGTAAACTAGTAAAAATAGGGGCGCAAATTGCAAGGCAGCTAATGATTTACCTTGCTGCCGTAACTGCATGACAGAGCCAGATATTTCTGCATTTCTGGCCGCAGCTCTTGCTTCAGAAAGTCATACAAATCTTTGTCTACCATCCCAACCTGTTTCACCCATAATTTATCATCGGTAACTTATCGTCGCCGCCGTAATCAACTCATCAATCTAGCAATTTCTTCTTGCCAGATATTCATCTCAAGAACAATACCTGGATTTCCCGTTTGCACAGGGCCACAGTTAGCACGAATGCAATCTTGTTTGCGTTTCCCAGGAGGAGCACGTCACTTGTGCCTTGAGGGATCATACGGAGAACGGCAGCAACAGCCAAGCTGGTCCCATCAACTACCTTTGTCTTCAGGCTCGGTTTTCTGATGATGTATAGCTCTCCGTTTCTATTCAACTCATATCCCTGCACATACAGATCCATATGTTAGCAACTTACCATCACCTGACCTGAACACAATTGGCTTCGTCAACGCTACAATAATTTACGATGCGCCGATAACTGTACTGTAAACTTGCAGGCAACATACATAATACTTACTAACTGCCGACGTGGTAAATCTTGAACTGTAAAGATCCAAAGCCGATCAAGACCAAGTGCTAGTACCATTGCACCTACTGTTTGTACTTGTACGCTTACATTAAAGCTGGTTGTGAAGAGTGGCAATGGATCTGCCTACCTGGTTGAGGAGACCAAGTGTTAGCACTCTCGCGCCACTTGCTTCTGCGTCTGCCACTGCCTTCTCAATCAAGCGGCTGACTAAATAGCCATCTACCTTCGACGTATACTGCGTACACCCCAAGAAGAGTGTTCAGTGTTCTGCTCGCGCTTCAGAAAATACATCAATTCTTGCATCCGAACAAGTTTTTTTTCCCCTTCTTTCAGATATTTATCAAGATTAAACAGCTCGTTTACCTGGGAGCTGTATCTTGGAATGACCCACGTTTCGATATTGAGCTTGTCCAGCCTGTTGGTCTCCGATCTGAACGTCCTGCCGAAGATCGAGGTGAGCGCGACCAACGGGTACGCGAGCGCGGACACCGCCTTGAGGTAGAGCTTGGAGGCGAGCGGGGTGGACGCGACGGAGGCGAAGCCGAGGCGGAGGTGGAAGATGGACTCCGGCGTGGTGAGGTGCGTGAGGTGGACGACGTCGGGCCTCTCCTCCCTCCCGTGCAGGGTGCGCTCGTACAGGTCGTCGCTCGACTTGTCCAGCGTGCCGTACAGGTAGTCGTAGAACGGCATGAACAGCGAGTAGTTGGTGCGGAACTGCGTGTGGTGCAGAGAGTGGAACCTGACCGATCGAAATAATTCATCCAGGGAAAATTAAGAGATTGCAGTTAGTAACAGTTCACGCATGTATCGCTCATTTTTACCGCTAAATCATACTTTGGATTTGTAGGTCACGGATTAATTTAGGTTTATTTAATTTCCCTAATTGAATGCCCTGTTGGGTAGTACTAGTACATTAAAATGACCCACGTGAGCATTCAGGCAGGCGTAGGGGTAAAAGTAATAATAGCATAGACTCGCAGCGCCTAGCTAAGCTGCAGTGCAGGGCGTGCACTTACGACGGGGTGTACATGAGGTACTTGAGCGGGGGGAAGACGTCGAAGAGCCATTTGGGGACGAGCTCGAAGTTGCAGTGGCCTAGATAGTTCATGAAATCGATGTAGATGAGGTAGCCGTTGGTCATGGCCACGGATCCGGTGTTGGTTCCTACAATGGTCAGCAGCGGGATGGCGAACAGGCTGAAGTACACCAGCTCCTCCGCAAACGGATGGATCACGGCTGCAGATCGGAAAGGAACAAAATGATCAATCACAGTCGATCAACGGGCCACATTTTGCAACACAATTTGTGAGACTTACAGGTTATGGGCTCGGTGACAATGGAGGCGTGGTGGTGTGAGTGGTAGCGGGAGTAGAGGTAGTGGTGGTGCAGGGCTCGGTGGAACCAGTAGTAGAGGAACTCCACCGGGCCGACGTGCAGGAGGATGGTGACGACCAGCCCCTTGGAGTTCCACCACGGCAACCCTTGCGCCCTCGGAACCACCGTGTTCACGATGTAGAACAGCATCGCCGTCAGGAGGATCTGGTCGTCCCTGCATGTTTGCATGCACCAGCAAGCACATTTAGAAAGAAAAAGAGAAACGAAGAAGAAGAAGAAGAAGAAAGACAGACCAGGCTGCAGAGAGGATTTCAGTTTGATGATATACACCGGTGCATCTGATCTGAAATTAAGTACACAACTTTATGGATGAATTACCAGTTCCTCTCCCTGTCCACCTGGTCGAAGTCGAGGCTCTTGCTGACGATCCTGTTCTTGCTCCTGGCCGTCTGGTAGCGGGAGACGGTGATCCAGAGCTGGCTGTAGAGCAGCCTCAGGAGCAGGGTCGGCAGCACGAAGAAGCTGAGCATGTCTCGCTCCTCGGGCCTGCTCGCCGTCACGAACTTGTACGCGCTGCGCGCCGCCCATGGAGCCACCAACGCATACTTCAATCCGATCACGCGTGCATGCAGCATTTCAGGTTAGTTAGTTCTTGCATCATCATATCGCTGCGGTCTATCTGATGAGAAGAAGAAGAAAAAAATGTGAGCTAGCCTAGCATGCACGGGTTTAATTAATTACCTTGTAGTTGCCAAGGTCTTGCCATGGCCAGCGAGTGAGAGGGCCTGGTTTTGAGGCCATCCTGCTGTCAAAATTTCCCTAGCTAGCTAGCTGCCTTCCTTACACTGATCGAGTTGGCTGTGGAGAGATGTGAGCTTATATTGGCACTTGAAATATCGAGGATACGGCCTTGGGAGTGGACTGCTTGCTTGCTTTATATACACAAACTTAACGAGAGTGCCAAGCAAGTCGATCGATCATGGTCATGGCAATGGAAAGGCTTTTGCTGCTGTGGTCCCAACGAGCGGCCGAAATGCTGGCTAGCGCGCGTCGTCCCAGGCGAGTGACTGACGGTACATGCACCGGTTATTTACATTTTTACATTGCCGACCTCGGTCGGTGTGTGCAGTAAGAGTAATACAACCCCCCACCTCCTCTCTCTCTCTCTCTCTCTCTCTCTCTCTTGTAAATTGCTTTGGACATATAGTCGTTAAGTTGACATTTTGATCACTAATTTCTGTAAACATATGTTGTTTCCAATAAAAATAATTGCACATTATAAAAGTATATTTTGTAATAAATCTAGTAATACTAATAAATTTCGTGCAGTCAATCTTGGCATTTGTCTACATATTGATTGTTAAACATAAAAACGTTTGACCGGAAATAAATACAGGTGTTTAGAGAGGTGCTTAGCAAATAAAAACTGATTTTTCTTACCACATAGGACAGATAAAGTGCTTATTTTATAGCATCGATGTTTAAGTAGGCACCGGTGCTTAACGAGGGCTTATGTACATAACTATATCTAATTAATAGATACACAACATCTAAGCATCTATAAAAAAATATTTGCATTAGAGTAAATGAATTTTACATAAGTGCTCGATGATATGACTATATTTTCTTTCTTTAAATATTTGCATATAAACACCTTGCATTGTACGTACCTTCTTATAGTCGGTGTGAAAAAAGAGAGGCAAGAGGCGAGACATGATCATATTCAAGGCAATTGAGTGCCGATCTTCATTTTTCATTTGAAAACTGAAGCAGTGACACCTTTTGTGTTTCCCGGTTAGACAGTGACTTCGTAGGAAATTTGTAGAAATTTAGCAGAAACCATTCAATTCATGTGGTAATCATGGGGAAAATCCAGCGTTTCAAACGGTCCTAACACTACAAACCTTGCAAGTTAGATAAATAACACCGCAAAGAGCCTCGATCGCTAAATAACAGCACAACCAATCGTTTTAGTATTGAGCTGACGAATTAGATGTCGCTGTAGGGTTCGAGGTGTTAATACTAGCTAGCACGTACAATTTTTTTTTTGCATGCAATACAACAGCAAACGTGCACGTAGGACTGCGTAATATAGACCAAATTAGCCGCGCGTAAAGCAGGATTAGATGCTTATATTATATGGTTACCGACTTACTGCTCATCAGTCGGACCAAGACGGTCCTAACGACCCTGGGCGGCCGCATGAGGTACGCCGCCGATGGGGCTCCCAACCCAGCCACCTTAGCATCCGTTATGAGTGAATTTTGCTCGACGTCAATGAGTGAAAGAACAAGCAACGTGAGCACCGTCCTGGGGGGCTAGGGTAAGAGAATGAGAGAGAGTATTAGGCCACGTGATGAGAAACTAAAGCCCTATTTGGTATAGCTTCCACTCCCAGCTTCTCAATCGATTCTTGTGAAGCCGTACCAAACACCCTGATTCTCAAAACCACTAGATTCTGCTTCTCGCGAGGAGCTATCTCGAAAATGAACTAGCAACGAGAAGCAGCCTCTCAGCAGATTCTCGTGAGAATTCAACATTCAGAAACGAAAATACCCTTTGAAGTTGAAGGTTTTTACCCGCAAATACCACTAAGTTACAGAAATACAATTGAAGTATTACACATAGGGGTGACATAATCTATTTGCCTCTAATCACCCCTCATATGATTTTTGGACCCAACCTACCAGCCAAACGGTTTCAACAGACATCTCCAAATTATCTGAGAAGTGTATTATCAGAGAATTAGAAGCAGAATATAGAAAATGAGAATATGGAGCTGTACCAAACAGGGTCTAAGTATGACACAACCTAGTATCTACTGGTCACATAGTCAAAGCTCACTCCTGCACTCCGGAGGAGGGAAGCTCGAGCAGTCCAATCGAGGTGTTGAGTTCGCCCTAGCGGCTGTTGGCCAGCATGCGAGGCAGGTTTGAAGCATTGCATGTCCACTGATACTTCAGAAAACTAGTTGAAAACAGAATGGATTGAGATCTATGATTCGTTGAATATTTGATTTGCTGGATTTGAATAGTTATTTTAGAATCGTATCGCGCGGATATAAATACCGCTGGTAAGTTTTAACGTGATGGTTATCCTAAAATTTATTTCTGAATCCGTCGCTGACCAGCCCAGATACGCCGGTCTGAGGAAGAAAAAATAACACCCTTGAATTTTGGTATCCTTCAAATTTTCATTATTCTTCGTATCTTCTGTATCCTTGGTGTCTTCGCTAGGCTTAGAATCCTTAAGGAGATCAGTCCATAAATACGTCCGCATGTTTGGATCATAACGTCTTACGTAAATTTTAACTCTATCCCCGTCAGCATTCGAGTAGAACTAGACACAGGATCTTTCCTGAAATATAGACCGGATCAGTTTTCGCCTTCGAGGCGGCCGCTGTATTCAACGTAACTGTCTATACCTGACACCATCGTATACTTGTGTGTACGTACGTACGTACGTACGTATGTGCAAGTGTTCATATTTCCTGAAATACCTTTTATGCCCCTTCGCGTTTGCAGAATGCTGAATCTGCCACCAACTTAATTTTGTGTACTTCTGTATTTACCACCGGAAACATATGGCTCAAGCTCGGATGACATAACTAACATCTCGCAAACGTGTGGTGTTATATAAGATATTTTCCCTTGTTTTAATTCTCTTCATTCTTCAAGTTGTGTTGGCTGCTCTGCAGAATGGTTAGAGCATCCACATTCCACAATACAATGACCTATCTTCAAGGTGTGTTGGCTGCACTGCAAAATGGTTAGGGCATCCACGATACAATGACTTAGCCGTATCTAAAGACACGCAACATAAGATTTGAAGTGATGTGGGAGTTTTTTCTTTCCCATTTGCAATATTTTTGTGAGGAATTAGCAAATCTAGACACCTCTCTAGCGAATTGGCAACAATAACACTGCGGATTGAAAGGCAATCGACATGTGTCGCATGCAGTGCTCTCGGAGCACGACAGACCACGTGCTGCGCACCGGGTGCACCGCATCTACTTGTCGCTCACCCGGTACAATGCACTAGGCCAGCCACACCCGGTCACGTCTTTGCGTCGCTTCAACGTCCCTTGTGTCGCGTCGCGGCTGGTCGGTCGTGCTCTTGCAGCACACCTGGAGCCCTAGAGGTCGCTGCCCGCAACTACAAAAGCCCACACCCATCGCTCTCAACCCCTACACCAACTTGAATTGCTCGGCACAGAGGGACAGAGAGGAGCGAGCGAGCGAGCAAGAAAGGTCGAACGTTTTTTCGATTTCGCTGCCGATTTGAGAGATTTTAAAGCAGTGTTTAGCGGTTGTATTAGTAGAAAAGTTATATATCAAGTGAAGATCTTTGAGAAGAGGTACTTTTTTTCCATATGCATTATGTATATTAACTATGTAATTAGTTTTTATTTAGATTTTTGACAACATTAGGAATATAGTTGTCATATTATCTGTTGTTACGCACTAAGACAGCTTTTTTAACCAGGTTGGGTGTGGCGACGAGGCCGACTCAACTGATGAAGAAGCAGCCTTCCCAACTACTCCCATGGAGGACTACAGGATACCTGAAGTTACACCATACCATCTAGGGCACTGTACTCAAACCTCCATTCGACCAGGATGTAGTCGAACCTCCTTCCGACCAGTTAGTCGAAACCTTCTTCTGACCACGTAAAGTCGAAACGATGAACAATACTCGAAATGATGAACAGTACTTGAAGCAAAAAACAACGAATAGAGGAATTTTACGGTGTCGAATAAGACACGATTGCTTTCGAGAGCAACTACTCCTCCTTTTGTTTTTCTATTGCTTTTCTTAACTCACAACTTCTTCTATTGACCCAACTCTTACAAGCAGCTAGTGCTTTATAAGGGCACAACAAAATACTGAAATGAATACGAATCGGAAACAACTCTATGTACAACTCAGACTCAATCTTTTCTATGTACAAGATTAAAATCCCAATATTCACTCCCTAATCTTGTAACAAGATTTAAACAAAAACTAGTAATCACTCCATCTTGATTATCTTGATCTTCTCACGCATTTGAACTTTCAAGTCTTCCTCTTTACCTGCACTCCCGTGTGTTGTTCCTTTCTGGGTCGATACCGCCCTACCGCCTGCACTTGCTCCATCCTAAGCCATGCACAAACCAACGCTTGTCGCGCCTCGCACCTGGACTAAACTCGTCCTTCCTTGCACACCTGCCTGGCTAGGGCACCTGCTCCCACGACCGCATGGGTTTCACCATTACCTGTGCCTCCTTGTCGATGAGCCACCACACCATGGAGTCTGGCACCGCCTGGTAGATGATGGCCAAAGCCGTCTGGTCCACCTTGTCGTCCGCCTCCTTGTCCTTCGCCTTAGGATCGACTGCACCCCAGACTACCTGGACGCGCATGTTCGCCTTCATCTTCATTGACCACACTGGGTAATTATCGGTCGTCAGGACAGGATATAGAAGGGAGAACGGCCCATTCCGGGACTTCGCCTTGTCGCCCATGATCTTCAGGTACCACCAAGATCAGAACGCTCTGATACCATGTGTAGTCGAACCTCCTTTCGACCAGGATATAGTCGAACCTCCTTCCAACTAGGTAGTCGAAACCTCCTTCCGACCAAGTGAAGTCGAAACGATGAAAAGTACTCGAAACGATGAACAGTACTCAAAAAAAAAAAATAGCAAATAGAGGAATTTTGTGGTGTCGAATAACACACGATTGGTTTCGGGAGCAACTGTTCCTCCTTTTGTTTTTCTATTGCTTTTCTCAACTCGCAACTTCTTCTCTTGACCCAACTCTTACAAGCAGCTAGTGCTTTATATAGGCACAACAAAAGGATAAAACGAATACAAATAGAAAACAACTCTATGTACGACTCAGACTCAATCTTTCCTAATCTTGTACAATATTAAAATCCCAACAAGTGCCCCCTAGCCTACAATCATCAGTAAACGACCAGATCAGAGGCACATACCACGGTGACACTCCGCATCACCACAACGAGCATGCCAGTAAGTCATACCAGCACGACCAAAGCTCCGTTGGCCCCGTGGCAGGTATACATCGTACCACCATGACCAGAGCTCCGCCACACCTAGGGCCATTGGTACGTCGTACCAACACATCCAGAACTCTGCCGGTCCCATGGAGGGAGGTACATCGTACCAGTGGGGCCATGACTATGAGGGGATTCTTACAAGATTGGATTACTGATCTGCTTTGAGGTAGTGACCATATTGGCCAGAGTTAACTTGCTGGAGCACCTCAGCCCACTCAACGGTCTTCCTACGTTTTTCGCATGGAGGCACGCTCTCCGGACCGGTTGACGTACCACACGGGTTAGATACCATCCAATAGTGTAGCATTGTACTTTTTTTTGCATCACTCATGTATTCAGTTTGCATTAGTCCGCATGTAATCAGATTGTATCCAGTATCTAGATTGTATGTTGTTTGAAGTACTATCTATTAACTTTCCACCTTTTACATGTTCTTTGTACCAAACATTTACTTAGTGGACCCAACATTCTCATACTGAACAGACAACACGAATCCACACCAGCTTTTCGTGGTGAGTAGATATCACCCACTAGCCATCTGAACAGTTCAGAACGAATTGATCACACCCTGCCATGCCACCTTTTCAGAAATGACAACCCGCACCAGCTTTTCACAATGAGTAGACATCACTCACCATCCATCCCACCTGTTCAGACCGAGTTGACCACACCCTGCCATGCCAGCTTTTTAGACCAAAATGATAACCTGCACCAGCTTATCTCGTTGAGTAGACATCACTCACTAGTCATCCCACCTTTTTAGATCGAGTTGACCACACCCTTCCATGCCACATTTTTAGACCAAAATGATAACCCGCACCAGCTTTTCTTAGTGAATAGGCATCACTCACTAGCTATCCCACATTTTCTGGCCGAATTGACCACACCCTGCCATGTCATCTTTTCTCAGCGAGTAGACATCACTCACCTACCATCTCACCTTTTTAGATCAAATTAACCACATCCTGTTATGTCACCTTTTCGGACCGAATTGATCGTACCCTGCTATGCCACCTTTTCAGACCTAAATGATAAACCGCACCAACTTTTCGCCGTGAGTAGGCATCACTTACTAGTCATCCCACCTTTTTAGACCTAATTGACCACACCATGCCATACCACCTTTTCAGACCAAAATGACAACCCAGCTTTCCATCCCATATTTTTAGACCAAATTGACCACATTTTGCTATGCCATATTTTCAGACCGAAATGACAAACCTTGCTAGTGTTTCACAGTGAGTAGGCATCACTCACCAGCTGTTCCACCTTTTCAAACCGAATTGACCACACCATGTGATGCCATCTTTTCAGACCAAATTGACAACTCACGCCGGCTTTTTGTAGTGAGTAGACATTACTCACCAGAGCTTTCTTGTGTAGGAAGATTACCTCACAGACGTGAGTGCATACCTCACAAACGTGAGCGCATCATCGTTTGCCATAATTTACCCCCTCAATACTACAACCTAGCCACTTATAAAACTAGGGTACACTCCACCACAGTCAACACTCAAACTAATTTCGCACAACAGAGACAAAGAAGGGAGAAGGGAGGTAGAGGAGATCAGTACATCGGGCTGGGAGATGTCAGGCTATGGGGATATGATGTGGAGGCGGAAGTGGCTTGCCGAAAAGGCGGGAACCTACCCGGATCGTTCAATGAAGGATGCACCTGTACTATCAGAGTTTTCATGGCCGTGGTGCATCTATTGTAACCCGACACATATCATTCAGTCCACACACCCAGATACCACCGCCCGGGCATACTACACGTGCTCGGATATCCACGTAAGATAATCTCTCACATACATCGATTTTTCACAATGCATGTTGCATTTCACATGTCGCTAACTTTATCTGTGCATAATGGCAGTCATCGAAGCGTTGCAATTTCTTCCAATTGATCGACGATCCTGATAAGTGCGACATGGCCTTCATCCAGCAAAAGTACATGCCGAACTACGCTGTGTCGCTCAAGAACTTCACCCGTTGGAAATCTCACTCACCTAAGAGTGGGGAAGACAAGGCAAAGGTAGCAATGGTCCCTAAGGAACCAGAGTGGTGGTGGAAGACCAAAAGTCAGCTTGCTAAGGATGCTTGGGCCGAGCACGCAGCAGACAAGGGTCCCCGTTGCTCTTGCTAAGCGGGTGGTTATTTTCGCGGAGGTTATGGAGGCCCAGTACAGGGCTGCCTTCCTGACGGGCTGCGGCTGCAGGAGACAAGAGAAAGTCATCGATAGGCTCTAAAGACTTCTTTTCGATCCACCAGTTTTTCTGACTCCAAAAGGCGCACATATATGCTACGTGTAGATTGGGTTAATGATTTATGCATGTTGTCGTTTCTACCGCACGAGTAGCGGGACAAACCCTGCGTGCCATGTAATTCATGCCTACATTACGAAGTCTTATTATCGGAGTTGAAATCTCACCTTTTAAATTTAATTACCAAATTATACTCTAATAATGTTTTGTTCTCTCTCTTTTTTAAAAGAATCAGTTGTGCGAACGATACACTCGTAACAATAGTGCGGGTGCAAACTCTAATTCCCTATAGTGGCAGACAAGGCTGTGGCCGCACGGCAGGCCCGGTGCAGTGCACCAGGTGAGTGGCGCGGCGGTGCAAGTGATCGTTGAGCGACAGGGCACATGGAGGTGACTCAGCGACGTGACAGCACAGGCCGGGGCACGTGCAACAGGGAGGTGCAGGCCATCGGGGGTGCGATAGGCCGTTGCAGCTCTCTGTGAGCGTTACAAGTTGTTGCGGTGCACTCGGTGCATGATATGTGGCCTGCCGTGCTCCGAGTAAGCGGCAGGCCCATGCTGTGCTTTGGGAGCATTGCAGGCGACACATGTCGCCTGAGAGTGAGCTAGATTTGCTATTTGGAGAGGAATTAAGGAGGGGAGGGGAGGGGTGGAGAGTAAGGCTGTATTTTGCATGAGGTACAAGTCTCACGCGAATCAAGATGCTAAGATAAATTAGTAAATATATCATTGGAGGAGGGAATTGTATCTACACCATGCTTGTGCAGGCGAGGAGAGATGGAGGGGTTAAAATGACCAGTGGGGCTAACTAGGAGAAATAAATAATAGAGCATAGTGATATAAATTGAGTGGGCTGGTTAGATGTGCAATGCATTGAAGGAGTTGTATTTAGAGTTTATATCTCGTTGACATGGAAGGTTTTAGATACTATGTACTGAAGATGGTCTACGCATTGAAGTGCCCTTCCGTACGCCGGCCTCGGGCGCCAGCTCTATTTTCTGAACGAGTGCGGTACTTTAATTTGTATACCATGTGCTGCAGCTGCAGCTGCAGTATATATAGGGTGCGTTGTATGGGGTTGGTTCTGGTTCGCATGGGTAGATACAAGTGTTTAGGTGCTTGGTTGTCTAGTTGGGTGAGTGAGTTTAGCTGAGTAGATACAAGATTTTTTGTCGGATCAGACCCAAGGAAAACGTTTAATTTGAGCTTTCCTCCTCAACCAGGCTGAGCACATGCAGACTGCTCAGCGTTCGTGAGTCTATTCACCTTCCCTCGTGTCAGATACAGACAACCAAACAACATCTCCATACAGTCTTGTCCCACAGAAACTTTGATTCATAGTTCTTGCAAGGGCATGCATGCATGTAGCCGCAGCACCATCCTGCAACAGTGCTAAACGAGAAGCCATTTTCGTGTCTATGCTGGCCTGGCCAGCTTGCAGGTTGATGGTAGTTGGGCGCGTTCAAGTGCTGTGCATGCGTGATGCACGGAATGGATTGGGGGGGCGGGGCGATGCTGGCCTACATTTTTACAGTTTCGGTGTCTGCTCTGACTCTGAGAGCTAGCTAGTAGCAGCAGCTGGCTGTATGCGCTCTGCCTCCGACTTGATTGCTGCCTAGGACCATTACTCCATATATATCCTATCCTCCGATCTGGGCCTAGCTTGGCCTGCATGCATGACGGGTAGATACCATTTTCCCATTTCCCATTTATTGTTTCCTACCTCCAACGTAGTCGCAGTAATGCTAGCCGCTAGATATTTGTGACCCAGTGGCGTTCAAGCTAGCTTAGCCTTACACACTGTTCTTCGTCGCTGACGAGTTCAGTTCAAACGTTAAATCTTGTAGATAAATATAGAATCGCATAACAGAATAATAGATTGAACACAGATATATAAAGGGACTTCAGACTTCGCTTTTATTGCTTATCAGAAACGTGTTACAAAGGCTGGATGTCCCTCTCTATTTACAGTCTCTCAACTCTACTAAATTTTCCAATGAACTGCTCATATATGGATCGGTTTCTGAATCGAACCCAGAGTTTCTTAACACACACAACGCAAGTGTAAGTGTAAGTGCTTGCGTGTGGGTGGGTGTGTGCGGGTGGGTGGGTCTTTGATCAACTTCTTTCTTTCCTGATCAGACAACGACCAAGCATGCACTGAAAGCTGCAGGAGGAATAAGCATCTGAATACTACGACTACTTTCCTGATGACATGCTCTACCGCTTCTACACGAATCGATCTCTTTGCAAATGCCAATTCATTGTCTCTCCCTTTAGCAAAGCGACACTGTCGGGTGGCTCATCACTCATCAGTCATAACATCACAGGAGAAGAACAGAATGCATCCTAGATAGCACGGTGCTGCTGATCTCTGTACGACTTCATTTGGCTTTAATTCGCAAGTAAGTAGAGTGAGCATCACTGATCATACGTACGTAGGAGTAGTTCTTGCTTTCGCTAAAAGCTGAAATGGTAGCGCGGCTAAAATGACGCCGTTGTACTGCTGCACTATGAAATAGTAAAAATAGACTTTCACGAGTGAACTAGCAAAAGTATCATCGATTCAGCGCTCAAATACCATGGTAGGGGGCCTACCGTGCCCTGGACGCGTGGTAGACCACGTGACGGGCTCCTGTTCAGTCAGTGGCGGATCCATGACTAAAACTTAGAGTGTGCTAATAGGACATTGCCGTCTGCCTACCCGGCCACACCCTGCGCGCCTGCCGGATTACCATCACCGCCTACCTGCATGCCCTGCCAGTTGCCACGCTGCACAAAAGCTTGTGTCACGCAACGTTGCTCGGTTGCCGTGGCACCTCGTGTCTACGCGAGCTGCCCAGCACGTCCAAGCCCACGCTTGCACACCGGCAGCGCCGCTAGTCGCTAGGGTTCACCATCATGGGGATTAGCGAATTGGTTAAGGATTAGAGTGGGACTCGTGTTTGCTGGGAAGAAATAGTAGAGTCAGAGTGAGATAGATGTGTTTGGTGGATTTGACCAGTTGACCTAGGATGTGTTTGGTGGATTTGACCAGTTGACCTAGGACACCAATGACCAATATGTTCGACGACAACCCTGTCGCGCGTCCACAAAGCGACAGCACGCCTACAGTCGAAAGGGAGCCCGCCACGTGTCTACCGTGCACCCAGAGCACGGTAGACCCTCTGCTATAGCATTTGAGCGTGGAACGGGAGCTATTTCGCTAGTTTAGGAAGGACTATTTTTCTATTTCGGTTTAAAAAAAACCAGAGCTGATGATTCTCACTATCCGGCGAGGGGACACCGGCTAGTAGCTTGCAGCGAGCACTGAGCCGGCCTCTCTCATGTGGAGTACTATTAATACTGTTCTTCCACGTCCCTTTATTTCTGACACCTACGTTCACACACACAAATTAAGTCTAAAGCCTATCGTACACACAGGTCAAGAGACTAAATTTAAAAAGAGTTAATGTTAATGTGTCATACATATTTTTATTAAATAATATACTATAACCACTTTATTAGTACTAAATATAACTAATATAATTCTGAGTTTACCTCTCTCACCCTACGGCAAACCACAGCATGTATAAAAAAAGAACCGTAGCCTCGCTTGTCTTTCCCTCCCCTCCCACCCCACGTTAATCCACCGTCAGTATGGAAAAAGAATCGTCGGTTGGTGGTGACGGGGGCGGGGGGCTTAGTTCTGAATTATGAATTATGAGATGTTTGATATGATTTTCTTTGCTACGTGTTATTTAGACTTCTTTTTTGAGATTCTGTTGCAACGCACAGACACCCTACTAGTTAGTACTAAATGAGGATTATCTCTAATATTTAAAAATTAAAGTTAGTGGTCGTCTGTCTTTCTTACCCTTTTCGGCGTTTGTTGGTTCAGGGAGTGAGGCACTGACAGCTCAGTCGTTGAGCACAATGATGATTGATAACCCGACGTGATGAGAATATAATTTTTTTAATCATAATTATTGAACTAGTATGATAAAAATACCGTGATAACTATATATTTGATTTTCGTAATAAATTTATATCGTGAGACGATATTTTCAAAGAATAGGAACTTATAACGCGGGAACCGTGCTACTATAGTAATGCCTTTACCTACCCTCCTTCCCGTCAGTACCGACGCCTATTATGATCCTGGATGCGTACCCCAGTATGGATTTTAAGTCTCCTGAACGTACAGTTGTAGTAGGACGTACCACGTATATAATTAATTGATTCCTGTCGTCTCTAGTCGTTCCAAAACCAATTGTACTGAGAAACCACCCTGCATCTGCATGCGTTACTACAAGCTTTTGTGTACTGACAACTTACTTTCGCTAAGTATGCCTCCCACTGTTTCATATGATTAATTCCTGTGATTGTGAATTTGCAGAATAGTTAGAGGTAGGATACTGTTGTATATCATTTATTATGTATCATATTTCGTATATTTTTTTGGAGTCGGATATGGATATTATCAGATACCTATTACTCTGTCCCGTATTCGCTCCGTGAGATTTCGGTCGGTCGGTTGGACGGATATTATTCACTTCTTTTGCACTTCTACATAGGACATTAGACAGTATGGGTGCAATCAGAGCGAGCACAAAAAGATTAATCGCTGAGATGTCGAAGAAAAATCACTTAGTATCCTCTAAATACTCAGATGCAACAACTCATCTATCTGTTATCATGTTCATAAATGAAGTCACAATAGGTTTTCCTCATACATCTTAATATACAAATACATATAAACGAATATAGCCCATCCTGTATCCTATTCTGTATTTTTTTTTGAGTCGGATACGGATAGTGTCGGATAACTATTTATCTCTACTGTATTTGCTCCGTAAATTTTCGGTCGGTCAACCGAAAATTATCCACCCTATTTGCATCCCTAGGTATAGCCGTAGAGTGTTTGCATCCCATCGATGCCAATTGCCCAGATTGAACGTGTTAACCTGTCGTCTGCATTGAGTGAGAAAGAGCTGGCTGTAAATTTGAAACTGGGTATGAATTCAGTGAATTGATCATGCATTCACGAGTGTCATGGTACGTCCTGCTTCACAGAACGGCGATGCATGGTAAGCGAGACCTAGATTTTTTGCCCTTGATTTCTCACGAGCAATAACTTTCAGTATATGCATGCCAAATTAAGTTGAATGCATAAATAGCTAGATTGTTAGTGTCGATGTTTTAATATCGAACTTGTAAAATGAATGCTTGGGCTCCTTGATCTATACTACACAAGAGGAGACATAGAGATTTAGACAGATTCGTGTCTTCTCCTGTAAGAATAATAATCATACTCTTATATTCTTGTATTGATTATGTTACAATAGGAAAGAAGTCACTAAAGGCTAAAACAAATGACTCATATCTTGTTTTGTTGCTTGTCTCTTTTTTTTCTCTGTCTACCAGCGTTATCCTTTATATAGCGCCTGAGGAGGTGACAATTGTCCATACCACAAAGTGCCTCAATAGTTGATGAATTGTGCACGCTGACGACAGTTATGTTAGAGAAACAACCCTCCACATTCGCCTTACAGTTATGCCAGAGACAGAATAATACGCGCAATTGTATCAGAGGATAACAACATATATTTACTACTGTGTGTAAATAAACACAGTGTATAAGGCCTCAAGTCGATTGGGTCCACATGTCTGTGGTCTTTATCGACTATAGAGTGGTCGTGTTTGATCTGGTCATAGTAAAGCTTACAATCATGAGGTGATCGTAGTAGAATTTACGATAAGGAGGTGGTCGTTGAAAATCTTACGACCATACGGTGATAGTAGAATGACTTACGACCATAAAAAGTGGTCGTAGAATAGCTTATGACTACTAAATAATTGTAATCTTTCTCATCATTAATGATGAGGGGTATCTCCTATAATAAATATTATAAATAAATAAATAACTTAATTAGTCGGGAGTTATTAGATGTCAGTTAGGTATTCATATGTTTTTCCTTCGTAAAGTTGGCGCCTTAATTTTATTTTGACCTCCATTGTACCCGTAAGATTCATTAGCTATACGCTTTCAGTTGTAAATGCGGACGACAAGCTTCCGAACAACCATATTTTCGAACTGTTAACCAACATTAAGTCGCCTTATAATTAATTAACTCCGGTGCAACACCAGTAAACAATATGTGCAACAAATGCAAAAAAAAAAAATATATTCTCACCAAAATCGCATGAAACCATCATTACAGAACCTAGCAACGCTTTTAAAGACTAGTTCAAATATTTCAAACAAATAAATTTTGATGTTACAACATTGCAACATTTGAATAATTGTTACAATATTTTTCGAACAATGATGCAATAATAAAATGGTGAAAGGGTTGCAACAAAAAGTTTATTCTTGTACAACAAAAATACCTCTTGCTGCAATATTTGATACAACATCACAACAATAAAAAACGATTCATGCAATATTTCGAACCAACTATTGCAATAAAATTAGCAAATGTCTGTAACAAAACTTTACCCAGATGAAAACGGTGCAAGACCGTCCTAGTGTCTCACTGCTAGTCTTGCCCACTAGTTCTCGTCGGGGCCTACATCTGGCCGCCCCAACTCCTTAAGCTCGCTGGACGACACCCTTCTCCTCGTCTATCTAGCCAGAGAGATACTGAGAGATATATAGAGAGAGGGAAGGGAGGGGGAGCGAGGAGCATGACTCTAGCGCCAAGCTCAAGCCGCTGGCGAGCTACTGTCGATGGAGTAGGAGAGGATTCGATTGGGATTAAATGGTTGAGAAGGTTATGGCTGGGAGGTGAGGAATATGTGAATAGAAGCATGAGTTTGTTTAAGAGAAAAACAATGAAAGGGGAATGTAGTTGGAGTGTGGCTTCTGTGCATGATAGGACAGTGGGGGTGGGGGATGAGAAAGGCTCCAAAAAAGTGGAGGCTTGGGGAGGGGCATCGGATGGTGCAGGGGTGTCGACGTGTGCAGCCGAGAGGGAGATGCCTGATTTTTGCTCTCCAATTATACGTATGCATCCAATCAATACCCTAATTACTTTGTAAATATTTACGGGTTATTTAACGGTGCTATAGCTAGCAAGTAGCGAGCGACAGAAGCTATGTACCGTACATAGTGGTCCATTCAAATCAAGCTCGCTCAGCCGGCCAGGCAGGTTTGATTGATTTTTTCCCGCAATTAATCGATCGGGTGATGTCCTCTACAAAGTGACAGAACTTGAGTAAAATCTCAAGGGGGACAAAAAATCAAAGCAAATTATTAGCAGCATGACTCTGAATTGTAGGAAGAATCAAATCAATCTACCAAGATGTAAGGATTCGAGAATAACACTCCCAAATCCCATATGTATTACAGAACTAGTCCCATGATCAATGGCTAGCTCACACAGTAAATAAATATAGTAACATCCATAATCACAAAGCTTTAATAATAAATATCAGAGTTGATTACCAGAAAGAATTACGAGCCAACAATAAAGAACACAATGGAAGACGAAGAAGATGTAGTAGAGCTTAGCTAATCTGCCACAGACAATCGACTGGGGTAGCAGTCTAGTCATCGAGATCTTCAGAAGTTGCAAAGTCTTTCTCCTTTGAACAACAATTTATTAAGCAAGAGTGGGCACAAACAACCGTGCTCTGCAAGTAACACCCAATAACAGAATTATAATGCATGCAGGGATATTATATCAATGGAAGACTTATAAGGTTGAATTTGCCTAAAGTAATATTTTTTGTTTTTTAAATATCTCTACTAAGTTCCAAAGCAGTTATTCTATAACGAAAATTTATTTTTCTAAATTATCAAGTTTTATAGTAAGATAACATTCATCCAAGAGTGGTGAAGGATACCTTCCTATCACATGGCAAATCGCCCAATTTCCCTATTGGGTAAAATATCCTAAATTAGTTGATACAATCTTTTGAAAACAAAAGCAAAATCTAACTTTGCTTTGGCTTTGCTAAGCATGCCCATAATCGTGAACACGACTATTTCGAATAGTTTTACACTCAGCAGAGGTTGTATAACTTTGCCCACAAAGAGATAATCATCTTATACTGTCCGCTCACACACTTCCAAAGGTGTGCGACTAAGAGATTATTACAAGACTTTTACAACGCACCATCCCACCATTGTTCCGCCTCGCTAAGGTTTTGCTTCCTTTGGATAGAAACCCGCCAGATTTAAGTCCCCTCTTCCGCCATGTGGGAATACATAAAAAGTAGGCCACTCAGACACCCACAAAACCGGATGACACAACCACTGTGGAATGTTACAAATTATTTAACTTAGTCCTGCCCATTCAGGACATGTGGTAGTACGATGGGGCTTAGCTAGATGCAACTTGAAGACCGGTCCTTAATTAACTTGGGTGACTTTCCAAAATAACCCTTGAGCCTCGATCATAGAAATGACTCGATCTTGTGCATCAACATGCACCATTCAAACATCCATTTCACCCAAGTTCAAACCAACTTTTATTTTATTTTTTCAAGTTAAATCATTTTATAAAATTTCCATGGTAAAAGCAATATCATAGCACCATGTTAAATCATAGTTGATCATTTCGCTAAATTCTCCAAACTAAACATTTTTAGTATAAATTTTGTCTAAGCATAAAGTCTTTCAACAAAAGCTTCTTGTCAATACTATTGTATTAGCTAGAGTTTTATCTAAGGCGACAATGGGTGAAGGTTTGATGTCCAAGAATTATCAATTCCAATACCAGTAAGTAAACTATCAATATTGCAATCATAATCCAATAATCCAATCTCCAGCAATTATATAATCCTATAATCCAATATCAGTCTATTTTTATGATCTGACTTCTATTGATCCAACATTCAACAATACTCTAATTCTATAATCCGACATCCATCAATCCATTATTTCTCAATAAATTATTTCTAATAATTCGACTTCCATCAATCCAATCTCCAATCAATAATCTATTTCTAATAATTTGACATCCATCAATCCAATCTCCAATCAATAATCTATTTCTAATAATTCAACATCCATCAATAATGTGACTCCATGATCCACTACCTACTAATAAGGCATTATTATAATCAAACATCCAACAATCCCGTATCCATCAACAATCTATTTCTATAACCCATATCCAATATCCCCCAATAATCCACTTCTATCATCAAACATCCATCAACAATTGACTTTTATCATCCAATCTCTAATCAATATAATGCTATAATTCACTCTCTGACAATATAATGCTATAATTCATTCTCCAATAATTCCGTCTTTTCAATATTCATCAATAGACTATTCCTATAATCTGAACTCCAACAAATGTATTTTTATCATCCAACAATAATATATTTCCAATAATCCGATCATGATACAATACGATGATCCAACAATATTGTAATCTGATAATCCAATCTTCAATAATTATATGATATGATAATCCTACAATAATATAATTCTATGATCTAATCTTCAACAACAATGTATTTCTACAATCCGATATTCAACAATCACCCAATCTTTTCAATTTCTAATTTCTAAAATATATATCACGCGGAGTGATTCTCCATACCATGTATCTTTACAATAAATGGCTATACAAGTGGAATTGAGAATACCTATAAAGCTTAAAATATAAATTTAAATTTCTTGTATATAAATACGCATGCAATAATAATTTAAAATAAAATCTAAATAATTTAAAATATTGGGATCAACCATGATCAAAGATGTAACTTGTCTTGCTTAATTAGTTGTTGTTCTCAAACGGTATCGAAATCTGGTTCTCCGAAGTCACTGGAATCTACACGTGAAAACAAGCCAAATTCAAATAAAATATAAATAAAATTCAAATAAACTCAAAATTAAATAATTTTGGTTCTGAGAGGTATATATTTAATTTATATTAATTAAAAAAATTTGAATCACTCGAATCAGAGCTCGAACGAGCCATCGGAAGTTTGAAAAACACATGAAATGATGAAATTGGGGATTTTTGGATTTTTTAGAATTAATTTTCTAAAGGAAAATCAATTTATTACATCATGCTAACGTCAGCAACTGGAAGAGGATTTTCGACTGAAATATTTTTCAAAGGAAAATGACTTAACCCACTGACATGTGGGCCCCACGCCATGGACCGGGTCCACGAGAATGCGCAGGTCCATAGTGGACCAGGCGCACGGGTATAGTGGCTTGCCACACAGGCGGAGGTGACGTGGGTGGCCCCGTTAGCGAAAAGCTGGTGGCGCTTAGCGGCGAGGCTCACCGACGCTACGCGCCACAACGAGGGATGGTTTAGGTACCACAAGAAAGAGCAGAGTGACGCGAGCTTAGGTCGCTCGGTTGCGGCGGCGAGGCACGAGGAGGTGGCCGGCATAGAGAAAGCTCAGATAGCGGGGAAAATAGAGCGAGAGAGGAGGGGAGGGTTGGGGAAATGGAAAGAGGAGGAAGCGGGGCTCCTGGGGCTTCCATCTATAGAGGTCGAGGAGGAGTGGTGACGGAGTTCAATGGCATGGGCGCACTGGCGAGCTTCAGGTGGCGCAGGGCATGGCGCGAGCCGGCGGGATTCGTGGTGAGAGAGAAGGGCATGGGTGTGGGGATGGGCACAAGGGGGTGATGCGATGGTGATGACGCAAGGAGCAGGTGCGAGGAGGACAGGAGTGGGCGACGACATGGGTGTACGGACGTGGCTTGGCGCTGCAGGGCATGGGTGACCAACGGGAAGAAAGGGGTGGGGAAGAAAGCGCTGTCGCGCGGGGCCCGCATGGCAGTGAGCTGGAGAGGGGGAAGGGAGGAGGGAGGCCGACAGGTGGGGCCCACGTGCAAGAGCGGGAGAGAGAAGACCGGCGGGGTGAGCTAGGCCGCACGGAGCGGGCCGAGTGAAGAGAGGAATGGGCCAGGTGGAAGGCTTTCAGTCCAAAAGCTAAAAAGGGATTTTAAATGGTTTTTGAATTTCATAAATTGAGTTAAATGAATACGTCTGGTTGCGGCACACCTTTTAGCCCTTCCACCTCGCCTTGGGGCCCTTCGACGCCACCTCCACCGCCCCTTTAGCGTCCACGTCCAGTGAGGGGGGTGTCGGAGGTGACAGCTCCTCTGCTCACCGCAGCACCAGCAGGACACTGAACTTCTGCATCGACGACGGGCACGACCACAACATCAGTGGGCGTCGAAGTACCCCGTTGCTCCGCCGCGAAACTGTGGCAAAAAAAACTCTAAAAGAGTAAAATTTTGCACACAAAACTGAAACCAAAAACCAAACTCCCACCAAAAAACTGAATTTAATCCCAACCGGGACCAAGAATCCCACAAAGACCGGAATCAGGCATGGCCACAACATCAGTGGGCACGAGGTTGGATTTTTACAGGGGAATCGGGACTATCAGGGGCACGGATTCGTGTTAGGTCCGTTTGGTATTTGGGGAGGAAGTTGGGGGAGAGGAGGGAGGGAGCAGCGCATCAGCTAGAGCCATGTGGGCGACGGCGGCCAGCGGCATGGATGCGTGGGCCAAGAGCACGTCGTCGATGGGCTTGGCACTGCGGCATGTGGGAGCAACAAGACGCAAAGGGAGGCAGATCGCGAGAGGAGGGGATCGGGAGCGGCGGCTAGGGCAAAGGAGAGAGGGAGGACGTGCGGCGAAAAGATTCAATCTCCCACCTCGCTAGATCGGATGGCCCATGCGAAGGGACACCAAATGAACAGTAGAACAGTAGACAGAACACGTGGCAGCGTTGTATCCTGACCGGAGAAACTATAATAAGGTATGATGTACACTTGCGGTCAACGTATCTTGGCAATGCTACAGAAAGCCGCCTTGAGGAGGAGAAAACGACTCCACCCAACGGAAGGCGCCTCCGTCGTCGTGTAGCTAGCAGTGGAGCAGTCAGCGTCCACGACACCCAATCCACGGAATCCACGCAACGCGGTCCATACCTCACGACCCCTCCCCCTTATCAGCAGAGCAGCAGTATCGGATAACAAATACACCAGCCACGCCACGCCACGCCAGTGGCCAGACATCGAGGGAGCTTGTCCGATCGAGTTTGTGTCGGAATAATGGCTGCACCGGCGGGGCTCGCGGCGGCCGGCGCCTGCCCGGCCTACCCGTGGCCGCACGACGTGTTCGTAGCAACAACGCTTGGTTTCGAGCACTTGCCACGGAGCTTTTCGACCTCCTTCAACTATTTTTGTGGTGTTTTTTAGCAGAGCTCAGCGCGGGCAGAAGGTCTTCATGCAGAGCGACTGCGCGGCGTGCCATTCCATGCTTCCCTACGTGAGCCTCAGAGAGGCGGCACAGGACAGGGCGGTGGAAGCTAAGGCGGCCGAAATCGTCGTCGTGGAGGAGGCGCAGCTGGCGGCGGCGGCGAGGCCCCTCCACGGCGGGGCGCACCAGCCGGACCTCACCCACATCACAAAAGTAAGAAACACCTCCTTCGCTTACTGTCTCGTCGTTCTCACTCATTCCTTTCGCCCTAACAATTGCTAAGATAGCACACTGCGTTTTTTTTTTACTTTGTTTCTGGGAAAAATAATAATAAAAGATCAAGGAAGGGCTGCGCTACAATTTGTACACCGCCGGCGGCGCTGCCGTGTGCCAAGAACTGAAGAAGACAGCGCTGCCTAGCCCAGTCTGGCTGCAGTTTCTTCAGCCCTACATGAGGACCTTCCAGGCAGCCTGATCGATCCAACACCAGTGACATGCCCTGCTGCAGCTTACATGTCTCTCTTGGAAGCTGTCAACTCATATGTAGAAATCGCATTGCACTTGTGTTGGATTGGATCCAGTAGTATTGGGAATAAGTTACTCGTAAACTCCACTACTATGTAGCCTTATGTTGTGTTGCTCATAGCAACCTATTGTGACAATAAAGGGAACTGAAAATAAGTGGGGAATGTTTCACTTGCAGAGTTTACAGGGAGGTGAGTGGCAAATGCAAAGGTAAACACAAAGCTTACAAGTGTACAGCATCAAAGAGGAGGAAACAAGCCAACCATGGATGGCACTGACGTTGATGCATCATAAACTACAGTCTGACACTGACTACAACATAATCATAATGTGTCACACTAAAAAAACTCTTTGTATCTTCCAAATCCAAAATCTGTGAAGCAAAGTCAACTCACAATAACACAGTGCCTGAAAAAGGTTACTCAGCAAGAAAGACAAAAAGGCGGTAACTCTTTATCTGAATAAGATTGGGATCCGAGTCTCACTTTCTGCAGCCAATGAGCGACTTATCTGAATAACATTGCGGCCGGCGAGCAAGTATACAGTCCTTCTGTTTTATAATACCCAATAATTGATATGTGATCATTCATTTTCTCAATAGCTCTCTTCGGCTGAATCAGTGCCTACTGTTCGTTCTTCACATGCTTTGTTAGTTGTTACCATCCAAAGGCTGAATCAGTGCCTACTGTTCGTTCTTCACATGCTTTGTTAGTTGTTACCATCCAAAGCCTGCGTGGATGAATCTGCAAATCTTGGTAATGCTCCGAGCTGTTTTAGGCTCTCACTCTTCTTCAGTCGCGATTATCATCTCAAGGTGCTTGCTGTGTTCTTCTACTTGCAACTGCAGCTTTCTCTGGATATGCGGAGAGGGAAATTTAAGAGAACCCGCAATCGCTAATTAAAAAAATAGACAAAAGCTGGCATGTCTTCTCTTAGCAGTTCCAAATAAAAATTAAGCATCCTGTTTTCGAAAGAATATACGTACCTCAAGTTGTTCATGAAGTTGCTTCTGCAAGCCAATCTGTGCTCTTAATCCTTCACTGGTCTCCATGCCTCCGCAGAAGGTGTAAAATTAAGAATTAAAACTCTACACACACATACAAATTCCTCCAGGCTGCATGGATATAGCAGGTAAAGATCATCTCACTTCAAGTGTTGAGATGAAACTTCATCCATTTGGCTGCTTCTCTTTGTCGACGCGTCTGCTAGAACAAAGAAATAAAATAAGCATAAAATTCTAAATTTCAGCAATTTTCTTCAATTTTGGCTAGGACAATACATGATTAAATTTATTTACATAAATGGCATAATTTAAATATAAAAATGTTGGCAAAATAATAAGTTTATTGCAATATCCCAGTTCACTACAATATGATAAGCATCATGTATCTTGCAATGATGACATTAAACCAATGTTGCAACATAGAGAGACACCAACCATCACATCATGGTTATTAAGTCGGCAAGTCGACATTACTCTCCTAGTGACCGACTAGTCGAAAGGTACTGTTAATATAGGAGTGATATGTATGTACACACACATATATATTATATACCTTGTATTGCAGTGATTGAAAAATACATCTATAGCTTGAATTAAAGACAAGATTGATAACTTACATGTTTTGAGTCCAAACTCCCTTCATTTGACTTGTTGAATCCATCTTTGAAGCATGATTTGTGACCTTCATGCCAAAATTTTAAAACAAGAATGAGCATACGATGATTGATGAAGATAAACTATGATGAACTCATACAATACCTTCTAGGGGGGGCAATATAGCGCTATGAATTAAAGAGGACAATACAAATCATACAACATAAGTACATAACAACAAATAAATGAGCAATTAGGAAATTAAGCATCTAAAACATCATGTTCTCAACTCAAATAGCAAAAGTAAAACATAGTAATCACAATCCATCAACTGGTTTAACACAACAGGCTTGGGACTCCTTGTCGGTTGTTGTCACACTCACATGTTCATCTTCTCCTCCTTCATCATCATAATCTAGGAAGAGTGGTATGCCCTTCTTGTACTTTCACAAAGCGTCTTGCGTCTCTTTCATGATTGTTGTTGTAGTCTTACATATTTTTGAACATCTCCAAACCCACCCGCAAAATGCTCTTTAAACCTTTTGATTCCTCCCGATACCTTCCGATCACAAAGCGAACATTGGACCAAATATCGGTTGCCAATAACTGGCCAAAAGCCATACTTCCATCCCGGATCATTAGACTTAGCCTTCCACTTAGGATCATTAGCCGGATCATGCCCTTTGATGCCCGCTGTCAGATTTAGAGTTGAAGTTGGAGTGGCATATGCACAGAACAGAGAGCTATCTTTAGTTCATAAAATCACAATCACACAAAAATATCATTCTGTGCATATCTCCTTCACAGTCACAATCACAATTCACAATCACATTTGAACAAAGTAGATAAGCACAGAGCATATCTCCTCCAGCCCCAAATCCTTCGATCCCTCCTCCCCAGTCCCCTCCCTTAGACCCAGGTCCATCGAAAGCACATATCATATCTCCTCCAGCCCCACATCCTTCGAGCCCTCCTCCCCTCCCTTAGCCCCAAATATATCGAAAGCATGGAGCAACATATCTCCTGCAGCTCCAAATCCTTCGATCCCTCCTCCCCTCCCTTAGCCCTCCCCCTCAGCCCTCCTCAGCCTCACCTGGGCGACGGAACAGGGAAACTTAGAGGAAGAGGATCACAGGAGCATAACCAGGCGACGAGAGCTGCGGTCGAGGGCGGCGGGAGCTGTAGCTTTCACCTCCTCCCGCAGGCGAAGGGAGTTGCGACGACCAACGAAGGGCGAGGGAGCTGGCAGCTACGATGAAGGGTGAGGGCGACGAAGGGCGAGAGCGAAGGGAGCTGTGACGGTAGCTACGACGAAGGGCGACGAAGGCCGGCGGCGCGGCGGGAGCTGCCTCCGAGGGCGGCGGTGACTGGATCTGGGCTTGCTCGTGAGCTCCCTTCGGTGTCTGACTGCCCTCCCTCACTCACTTTCTCTATCTCTCTGTCCACTGCCTCTGACAACCGGGCCCCACGTACCTTCTCCCAAGTTGCTCGACTTTCCGCCGCCTAGTCGACTAGTCGCCCAACTTGTCAGCGCAAGTCGAGTCGCCAACTCCAGTAGGCTCTTCTCCGCCGACTAGTCGTCAACTTAATAAGCATGCATCAGATGATTCAGATCGATGACGAACTGTACGATACTTTTGCACGAGAATAACCCATGGTCATCAGGAAAAATGAGAAGAGCCACACAAAAAAAATCATTGAAAACTCAGAAGCAACAAGAGTAGACCTGTAGATGGCTTTTTACATGATATATAGTTAACCCTTCAACCTTCATAACTTTCTGGACAGCTTTTGGAATTGCTTCTGCAGGAACAAAAGTAAAGGGAAATGAAAATAGATGTAGTGGAAAGAGTAAAGTATGATTAGCGGAAAACAAAACACAAGAAAAACAACAGTGAGCCTACTTTCACTTCCACCAAGCTTGTTAACAGCGTCAACAAACTGCTCATGGAGCTCAGGTGTCCAGCGCATCCTTGACTTGGTTGGAGCAGTGTTTGAAGAAGGGAAGAAGGGAATTTGTCACTGCAAAGTTCAGCAAAGTTGAAAGGATTTGATATGTTGTTTTGTGTATGGCAATATCAATAAATTGAAGGTGTTGTACTTCGTGCATCAACTGCTTGCAAATGATAAAAAGTTATAACTGCATTAAGCATGTGGGATAAAATCCTACATTATTATCTGAAAAATTAAGTTCAGTGATAAAGAGCTGGTCATCATATTGTTTTGCAGGCAGCATAGCCAAAAGAAAAGAGAGGAGGTGACGAGCTCCTGAAATAATTAGAGCATATCATGAGCCAAAAATCAATCAAATCAGATACCTTCAGCACAGATCCAGCAGACCCTGAAATTTCCAGAAATTGCCCTGAACTCCCAGATGAGAACCATTCTTTTCACTTTGCAAGGTGGGTATTATGATTCATTGTAATGCTGTCTTGGATTTGTTGGCCAATAATTCTCACATTTTGTTGATAAAAAACATCAACACTTGTTGGATAATCAAATACTCCTGGGAGTGGTTCTTGACTCTAGCCAATCTGTTCAGATGCTTTGAGATAGACCATCCTTAGAGACTTGGATTACCCTTGTATGATGAATGTGTGGACAGCAACGAAGTATCACAAACAGATGTTCCAATAAAATATGATCCCAGACAAAAAGCTTCCCATCAGGTGATTCATAGTTGATATGAAGATCAAAGGTAAAGTTGGAAGCTGACATACATGTTGACCAGAGGGCATCACTTGCAGCCAAAAAAGTATGGAATGAGGTGATAGAACTACTATACAGATCCCTTTCAACATAAGATGGTCCATACTCTAGAAAGCTAGGAAATGCCACTTCAGAGAGTGCCGGTACTACAGTTATAGCTGATGAAAGATATCGAGGAACTTTTCCATTGCGAAGCTAATTCATGGTTATGTACGGCCATGTGAAGCACCTCTAAGATGATCCACTTCAATCTGTTAAAGTGGAGCTTTGGTCATATAATCTGATATCGAACTTGAAATGAAAATTATTTCACTGCAGAAATAATTTTCCTGGTCTTGTTCGGATAATGAAAGTGCCTTATTTCCTAAGGTCACTGACCAGCGAGAATTTGTCTTATAAGGATTTGCAAGCCAACAGACGTTTTATCTCTATAAACCCCCAACATAGTGAATCAGTAAAGCACTTTGAATTGTGAATACCAATCAGATTATGCATCTTACTAAAGAAAAAATCATAGTTTGACATTGGAATATTGATGTGAAGTGCACATTGATAATTGCCAAATATACTTCTAGGGACTGTGAAGAAACTCAAGATTGTAACCAGGAAGTAACAGAACAAACTGCAAAGGATAGTGACACACATGTAACATGATTTCAAGAGTTAACCCAAAAAAAACATGAAATAATTATTCAATAATTGATTAGAACAAGTCCCACCTATTACAATAGTTTTCTCAAAAGAAACATAATGAAGAATAAAAGGAAGTAGAACAGCAAAGAAAGTAATCTTGGGTATAAATCAGACAAAAAAGGCTGCAAAACATAGTAACTTTATTTGGATTCTACGTTGCTAAAGAGTTAGTTAAATTATGTGTTGCTACTTACTTGTTTCTTCTGAGATAGGAATCAAAGAAGAAAAGAGACTAAACTTTAAAGCAAAGATGTGAGACTAAGATCATCTCAAGAGCTAAGAACGACAAGAAGTTCAAATTGTTGTGTGTGTGGGTGGGTGAGGTGGGGTGGGGCTATGGTTCTAGAGGGGGCTCCGAATCTGCTAAATGTATCTAAATTTTTTAATTTACCAAACTAATAGTCTATTACTACTTTAAAACTGTCTCCTTTTTATTTTAAAAATGGGGACCACATGGAATTACTTCCCCCGTAATGGAAAATTTTAAAACCTGCAAGCCATTGCATGCACCTACCACCGCCAGAAACACCCAATGTTGAATTCCTTCAATTTTTAAAAGCTTCACAAGTCTCGACGTAGATATATATGCTAGATAGCTAGAAACCTAGAACAGTACAGGGACCTGTGGCTTCAGATATGTTCAATTGCTGCTGGTTTGGTCCGACCAAAACGTGTATGTTGTGAATCAAACTATTACGTCGGTCAGCTACCTTGCCAAGGTTTTATGTCAGGTGGACTAACCGTGTGGATGAAGCGATAGTCCATAAAAGAATCCAAACAATGAGCTTGCAATCTAGGAGTATTTTTTTGGCCACTAGGTGCTTTGGTGTTGACAAACCCCAATTTGGCATGTAACAGAAGCTTTCATTGAAAAGCTGGCCTGACAATGTCTCTTTCTAAATTAGTTTTCTCCTTTACCTTATCCAAAAGGACCAAAACCAAGCGTCTTTTCATTTTCAAAGGAAGGAACAACAGGATTACAAACCTGGAAGTTCACACTTTACACAGAACTTATTAATTATGTTTTGGAGTTTTGATCTCGTGCAGGTAGAATCTAGAAGCACTAAGAGGCAAAAATAATTAACGAAAAAAACCAACTGAGCATTGCCTTGGCTTGCAAAATGAAAAGCAGTTACATTCAGTAACTTTATCAAAGGAAAAAAATGTGCTTCGGTTGATGCTTTTTCCTGATGGGGTTGATCTGACATGGATGCTTTTAGGCTAAGTTAAAGAGATGAGATTGGATCAAAACCCAAATAAAGAGAAAAATCATACTACAAACTTATTATCAGTTAAACCACAATTGTTCAACAAGTCACCCTAAAAAACTTCAGTTCCATTGTCCAGAAAAACAAACAAAATAGAAGAATAAATACGATGCAAACTAATCACACAAAGTCAACATTGGGCTGACAAGAAGCAATCTGATGGGCGTATTCATCATAACTTATCAACTTGAAAGGCAAAAAAGGAGGAAAAAGAACCTATTCAATCTTCAAATTTACAAATCTATATGCATCTACGGTCTATCAATATCTCTTATGGATAAACTGTTTTCATCATGCAAAAAGGTACATTCTATTGATTTTCTACTGTTTGGTGTTCATGAAATCACCATCACTGTACTTGTAACATATTTAGTTGCAGTCAGCTTGGAAAAATGGAAAATCAATTACTCAGAGTTGAAGTGCATATTAGAAATCTCCTGCACTATCTTGAACTACAGTTATCGCCACTACTAACCGCTAGATGAGGTTGTTGAACATGGAATGTGTAGAGACATTGAATCCTTTCGACAATCTCACCTAGAATGAAGGAAAACAGATGTATTTAAAGAGTTTGGGGCATCTGAATGTTTTTTCATTAGAAATTTGAGAAAGGGAGTAGTTACAAGTTACAACTACGAAATTACTTACACTTATGATGCTGCTCTATTCCATCTCCTCTGCAATTACATTTTCTGAAAAGTGGAATTTAAGGATAAGAATAAAAAATGCAAAGCCGCATGTACATGTGGGTACATGCACTATCTTAACCCTCAAAAGTGCCTCAAGATTCGTGCAAGGGGTATTCAATTATTAGAAGATGGGATAGTGTTTGATTTTTGAAAGTTTACATCAATTTCGAGGGACATTTGACGGTGGTGATAGTACATGTACCCACATGTATATGTGAAAAAACCACATTCGATACGAATTAGTACAATAATTTGCAAATGTAGCATAGCTTATAAAAAGTTGGTGTTGGTAATATACCGATTTGTGGAAGCGGCTTCATTAAATTCCTTATCTATTTCAGCAAGGTATATCTCAAACAAGGTTGACCTATAGGATCCATAATGATCACACGAATCAACATACAAGGCCATCCCATAAGGTAAAGAGCAAAAACCTCACCGTGGTAGCATTGCTGTGGCGGTAAGAACTGGATGTAGAAGCCATAATATGTTCGGTTTACTTTCTAATGACTGTGTTGCATACTCAAGAATGTCCTTTTCCTGTTGGAGTTCGAAGGTTTGGTTGAAGATATTGCATTCTTTAAAGATATGATATTAACAACTTTGATGAAATGAAAGGCTGTAGATACAAACTTTAGCAATTCATGGGATCGTATCTGCTGCAAAATGGAAGGTGATAATTACAAGTTGACAACAAAGGAAAAGATTAGATTTTGCTAACATTATGCCCCAGTTACATATTTTATTTCCTGACAAATATTTGAAAACCATGTTAATTATAACCAATAAAACCATTAGGCAGCCTATGGCTCGAATCTAAAGAAGTTTTCCTACATTATTGTGATATATTTTGGATCAGCCAATCATGTGTTGCAAAAGCTGACCAGAATTCATGTTGGGGATTAATCAAGAAAGAACACATATAGGATATATTACTAACCAAATAAAAGGAAATAGGTTAGTCAAATGAAGATAAAAGTGTATGATATCAGAAAGTAATGTTAGCATATAAAGTTTGAGGACTAATTTGCTGACTTGACCAATGTTTAAATCAAACATCACCTGTACATCAAACTACAACAATGGTAATATAAACAACACTAGTTTTCACACGGTTTTCACAATTGTTAACTACCTAAGGACTAAGCATTGGCAGCTCTCATCAATGAATGGTTCCATGTCAACTTCCTATCAATTGTGAAAGCACGGTTTCATAACTGTATTGTAGATTTGACTGTTTATTTCTAATATTTTTAGTACAGCAGCATGGTGAGGATTCAGAGAAGCGCCTTTGATAGTTGACACAACGACACTTGACAGTACTGACTGTTCAGGTGTACCTTTTCGAAGTTCTTTCTAAACTTGTACAACTATCCACTTGGTTTACAGGGGAATGATCCCTTCATATCATAAAGTTCTCACTAAAATAAATATTCCCAACAAACATAATACTTGACAAAAGCTATAAACAATACATAGAAAGAACCTTGAAATCAAGAAGCTAGTCTTGGCATTCATCCTGAGAAGCTCCTTGAGGCAACTGGTGCAGATCAACATATTGCTTGGAGATAGGAAAGAAACTAAAAGTATGTGACATGAAGCTCTCTATTAATGGATTCCATCGCCTTGAAACCAAACCCAGCAAGCATAGCTCCTATATATAGGGAAATTACATAAGGCACCTAGGTGCCTAGGCACCTACGTCATGAACCGTCCGATACACGTGTATGATCAATGCAAATTTTAGAGTTATGGTATGAAAATGTTTTATACCCCTGATGTATTTATGACAAGTGAGTTTTGAACTACTTTTGAATTTAATGCAACTAGAGTGATTATATAACATGAAACTAGCTCAAACTAGTTAAATTGAAGATGAATTTAATTTTTTTCGGAGTTTGACATTTCAAATACACTTTTTTTTATGGGTATGTGAAAATACCCACGTCAAACTTTGCGAATCTCAAAGCACATCAACAGGTATTGGTCTGGGTGCCTAGGCACCATGGTGCATGAAACTCTCTCTCTCTCTCTCTCTATATATATATATTCTTCGCGGTACCACAAATTACTTTGTTAACAGAAGCAACAACACGTCGCTCGCTATGACTAATGACAGAGTATTGTATTCCGCCATGATCACCAAGTATATGGAAGAGAAGAGTAAAAAGGGTGAGATGCGCCGAACATTCAAGATGAGCACAAGGGAGCTTCACTTCGAGATACTATGTAGTGATAATGGACACCGCGGGACGAACCGCAATATGATCACCCACGCTACACCGTGCTACGTCGCGATAATGGTGTGTTTGGTTGCCTGTATGAAGTTGGCTCGCATGAGTATATGCAAGTTTTTGAGTGTTTGGTTGCCTGGTTGGGCGAGTGAGCCTGGCTGGGTGGATGCAAGATTCCCTGTCGGGTCAGGCCCGAGGGAAATGCTTAATTCGAGCTTCCCTCCTCAGCCAGGCTGAGCGTATGCAGGCTGGTCAGCATTCGTGAGTCTATTCACCTTCTCCCGTGCCAGATACAGTCAACCAAACAACATCTCAACATAGCCTGGTCCAACAGAAACAGACAACCAAATAATTCATCATTGCATCCACTCAGCCTGATTAGGTTCAGCCAGGATGGCACATACGGGCCAGACTGGGAACATGCAGGCAACCAAACATACCCTAAGTCTCTTCTTCTGCATAGGCTCTGCTCACATGCTATGACCACATGCTCGACGGTGGCGCAGTATTCCGGCCAGTTTCTCTCTTATTATTTCAACAAGGAGGATGTGATACAAACCTGGAATGCAGAGCAGTATGGTTACATCGTAGTTGGCCATTTCACTGGCCATCCGACCTGAGAGCAACTTATCTGGGCCGCAGACATTGATAGGCTTAAGAGAAAGGTTGATCGGCGACAGATATGGTGTATCAGGAATGACATGGCGAAGAAGAAGCCGGACGTCGTACGAAGAAGTGCTTTATTTGCAAGGAGTCTGGGCACACCTTCAAGAAATATCATACGAGAAATCCATATAATAAATGAGACATCGGTAGTCCGGACGGCGCCGCGGGGACCTCATCCGACTGCCCCACTCGAGGCGGTCGACATGGCGGACGTTGAGGTCGCGGTCGTGAGAAATATTCGTCTCGTTGAAATATGTTATGCTCAATGCTTTGTAATATCATTTTGATTTGTCGAAAAACTAGGTGATGACGTTGTGCTGAATGTTTTGTAATATCAGCGTGATTTGTCGACAAAATATGTGAGAACGTTGTGCTGAATGTTACGTAATATCATTGTGATTTGTCGATAAAAAATATGAGAACGTTATGCTGAATGTTTTGTAATAACATTATGATTTGTTCATAAAATATGTGGTCGAAAATAGACAGTAAAAAACAGACAGAGATTCGCCAGTTGGAGTGGCGACGAGGCCATATCGTTATTTCAACTGGTGATAAGGACCTCTATGTATTGTTTTGTGCTACTATCGACATTTGAAATAACAACAAAATAATTTTATCATTTCAAACGACGAAAACCTAGTTATATATATATATATAAATAAACTATTTATTTTTTATAAATTTATTTTAAAATAATATTATTTCAAAAAAAAATTCGTTGCAAACCTAAAACACATAGCAGTTAGGCAGGAGAGATCGTGAGTACCCCCTCGAAGAAGAGGGCCCACCGGAGAGCCTTCTTGACGTCGCCGGAGCGCCAGCTGGCGGCGGCGTCGCCAGAGTACGTGCGGCCTCCGGCGAGGACGAGGATGTCCACGAAGCCCCGCACCAGGCCGAGCATCTCCACCATGGTCACCTCTCCATTTCCTAGTCCCCCTTCTCACAATTCTAGCTTTGCAAGGACTAAAGAGGAATAAGCACTCCAAAGACCTCTTACGGGCTTATTTTCAGATAGAACGCTGCGTTTTTTTTTTTCCATTTTTCTTTCACACACTAGCTTGAGGATGTGCGTAATATTACCATAATATTCCAAGGGGCAAGGTGAGTAATAGCAGCAAAGCCCTAGACCCCGCTGCTATATAAACAAGAGAAGCCATCCCCTGCGCCGCCGGCGCCTCCGCGCATCACCACACCCGTCTCCAAGATGTCGAAGCGAGGTAAATTTCCTTCCCCTTTTCTAATTAATCTTCTCCTACATGTTCCTCAGTTGATGTCTCGTACTACCCAGTTAGGTTACGCGGTGAGATGTTTCGATTTGGATGCAGAAGCTCTCTTGCTAGTAATTACGATTTGTAATCTACAGCTTGACGCATCAGTTCTTGTGTTACCTGTATCGCGTCGCAAGTGAGTAGGTATTATGATCTGGTCGGGTCGTCGCTATAGGGTTGGGGATGCCTTATATGTTTTCGACTTGTTATTTTTCATGTTCGGACGAATGGTTGTTAGTTGTTGGATTGCCAATAGTTAGATATGGTGTAGATATATAGGAAATGGAGCTTTTTTTAGCTGTTTGTTGGTTTAGGGTTGTTAGATCCGCGTACTTGCATGCTGTTCTGATGTTTGAAATGTATCGCTACCTTGTTGGTATTTAGATCCACTTTATGGACCTTCGAACATGAATATGTTTGCAATTATGATTTATGCCTGCATTCTTTTTATATTCACTTCGTTGAAAATGGCATGCGTACTTGCTAGATATTCATTACTTCAGATGCTATTAATCCTCTTGTGAGAAGCATAAGAGCACCATACAGGATGTGGTTAAAAGTGTTCTGGTTCAAATTTTTAGTTTGTTCAATCTCCTGTGAGTGTACAAGTCATGGACCTCAACCTTAGGGGCTTATTTCACTACAGTTGTTTTGGACTTCTCTTATCTAAATATGCTCTTGCTGGTGTTCTTGAACTGCAGGGCGTGGAGGTTCCGCTGGAAACAAGTTCCGGATGTCGCTGGGTCTGCCAGTGGCAGCCACTGTGAATTGTGCTGATAACACTGGAGCCAAGAACCTTTACATTATCTCTGTGAAGGGAATCAAGGGGCGCCTTAACAGGCTTCCTTCTGCCTGCGTTGGGGACATGGTTATGGCTACTGTGAAGAAAGGGAAGCCTGACCTTAGGAAGAAGGTCATGCCAGCTGTCATTGTGAGGCAGCGCAAGCCATGGCGCCGAAAGGATGGTGTCTACATGTACTTTGAAGGTACTTTTTCTATGACTGGGTTATAATATTTTATGATTTAATCATGCAAACAATTGTATGATTCTACAATTGCTCTCCTTTGATGTATTGTTCTATCATAACCGAAATTGCTTGGTCATAAGGAAGGCCCTGTATATGGCAATTTATGGAACCACTGTTCTCTTGGATATGTGATTCATTATGATTTGGTTTTTTTTCTCTAGAGTTTGCTATCTACTGAGCTAATGTTCCGTTGTAGCGTGACCCATCATTTTGAGAAACCTCTTGATCAACAAATATTATTGAATTTCTGCAAAACTACACTCTGCACTGCCTTATTCCAAGTAGTTAAGTTCTGATTAGTGATTAGATGTTTCAAAAGCTTGATTTTTCCCTGCCAATGCACTCGTCCGTATTAGATAGGGTTGCTTCATTACTTGTTAAGAGTGACCTCCCAGTCTGGTCATTTGTCAGAAGGAAGCATACGTGCAAATTGTGGACAATATTAAACAGCATAGTGCACTACATTCTTCTCTCGCGTTATGCTACCTGTCTCATGGTACATGTTATAAGCCCTTTTAGTTTTATGAAGGAACTTATAAGCTTTGTCATCTTTATGTATGTATGTTAGTCAATTGTTAAGTCTTCGTATGCCTGGAACTATCTGCTGCTCTGCTAAAGCTTTGCCTGTAGAAGTTCTTCTAAATCACAATGACTGCCTTAGTTATGTTTGAATTCTAATGTTTTGTTTGTCATATTTGCAGACAATGCTGGAGTCATTGTGAACCCAAAGGGAGAGATGAAAGGTATCATTCTAGAAGTTTTAATGGTTTTATACACGTTGCAGCTAATCTGTAGAAGGAATATCTGAAAAACATCACTGACAAATATATGAGCTAGTTTGTATTTAGTGTGCTGCTAACTGAAGCATGCTGAGCTAGATTTGGTTGATCTTGATACATGTAACTTTCTAATTGCTGGAGGAGCATCCTGAATAATATGTGCTTCCATGATGCAGGTTCTGCCATCACTGGGCCTATCGGAAAGGAGTGCGCTGATCTGTGGCCCAGGATTGCTAGTGCAGCAAATGCAATCGTCTAATCAATCGAAGCAGCTAGTTGAAGTTCAATAGTGTTTTACTCTTTTGAAATTGTTCTGACCTAGTTTTGTATGGCCGTTTTGTATGGCCCTTAAGAAGCTTCCCCTGGATGATGATGTTTATGCCGCTGGATTATGGGCAACTTAGCTTTTAATACATTCGCACAACATGATGTGGCACTGTTGCCTAGTCTGACATTTGGCAGAGTTTAAAATTTGAAGCTTTGTTTTGGTTGTTTTGGTATTTCCGATATTGCGATCTATTTTTCCTGAGAAAATTCTTTTTGTTGTCATGGAATCCGAGCTATACAGCAGCATCTTGCAGGTAGTTTGTAAGCTTGCTGGGAGCTGAGTTCTCATCGTCGGAGCATTTCTTGGGTGTGTTTTCGCTAGCATAAGCTGTTGATGTCTTCGATTTGTTTTTGTTTCCATTCCATGGCTGATTGCACTATTCATTTCTACTGGATCGAAGCCTCAAATCCAATCAATTATGTTTAAAGAATCAATTACTCGTTCTGTGTATTCTTTTTCCTTTTTGGAGAGGAGCATGTGGTGTTGAACTGTTGATCCACATGACAGAGATACCCAAAGGTTTGGGGCAACCCAAGCTGCAGCCCGTGATTTACTCGGCCTCTCTGTGGGCTAAATCCAGAATACTGAGCCCATAGAGCTTCCTCAAGACTGGTTGGGCCTGGGTATTACTGCTTTCCCACCACACCATTTCTGACGTCTCTCCTCTCCGAGAAGACAGCTCTCCGGCCGCCGGCCAACATCGCACACCATACCATGTGGTCCCCACCACCTCCGCCGCTCCCTCTCCAGCTCCGGCGACCGCCGCCGCCATCTACTCGTTTCCCCCACCGCCGCCCCCGACGCAGTCGGCTCAACCCCATCGCCGCGTCTCAGGACCCCATCGCCGCCCTCTCCCGCCTGCTGTGGGGCCGCGCGCTGCCCCCGTCTCAGCTCGTCCTTGCCGTCCGCCACGGCTGGACCTCCACGTGGCGCCTCCTCATGCGCCAGCTCGCCCCCTCCGACCCCGCCACCGGCGCCTTCACCCACACCCCGTCCCGCTTCCCCGCCGTCGTGGGAACCCCGAGCATGCGGCTCCACCTCTACGTGGGCCTCCCCTGCCCCTGGGCCCACCGCCCCCTCCTCGTCCGCGCGCTCCTCGGCCTCGAGCCCCGCCTGCCGCTCTCCGTCGCCGTCCCCAGCGAGGACGGCGCGTGGTCCTTCACGCCGGACATCCCCGACGCGCTCTACGGCAAGCGCAAGCTCCGGGACGTGTACGCCGTAGGTGCATGTAGGTAGGGGGATTGAAGCTCCCAGTGGACACTAGCACAACAGAGCCTCGCCTTGCTCCATGCCTACCGTATCGAGATAAATCAAGAAATAGCCTCGTCCATCAAGCAATCGGAACAAGCCAAGATAAGATCTTGCTACCTATTTGGATCCAAGGAGAGCTTCTCCATGGGGAGAGGCACCTCCACCTCCTCCATGGCAGTCCTCTAATGCTGGCTGAAACTTGCAACGAAGATTATCTACCCTCTCCAAATTCTCTCAGTTGAGCAATCAACTGTCACAGAACTTTGATTTACACCTTCAGTTCTTGTCAGTCTTAGTTCGTGGTGTTGGTGCGCCGGGCCGCGCCGCGCACCGGTCGCCGGAGGCTGCTGTGGTCGCGCTGCCGGCGAGAGGACGGCAGGGGGCGTGCGGTGGGGGAGAGGGAGAGGGAGAGGGGCCACGCTGCTTGGACGGTTGGCCCTCTTTGGGCATGGCCAACGTGGGCCTAATTGGGCCTTGGCTATCTGCCCGGAGGCAGAAGGGAAGGCCCACAAAAAAATTCCATCTTTGGAGCAGGCCGGGCCTGACTAACCCTGTGCAGTTCCGCTCTGCTCTATAAAACCTCCTCATCGTCCGCTAGGTTTTGGGTGCTTCACTTCTCCTCTCCATCGGCGGCGGCAAGCAAAGGGGAACACGAAATGGTGAGAGAATTAGCTGCAACTCTGATGAATCTCTTGTGCTCGTCTCGTCTAGATCCGAGATCCTAACCTGTGGTTTTTGCTTCTGCTTTGGTGGTGGTGCGTAGGGCAAGGGCACGGGCAGCTTCGGGAAGCGCCGGAACAAGACGCACACACTGTGCGTGCGCTGCGGCCGCCGCAGCTTCCACCTGCAGAAGAGCACCTGCTCCTCCTGCGGCTACCCCGCTGCCCGCATCCGCAAGTGTAAGACCAGATCCCAAAACGCTCTCTGCTCCCTTCCGTTCCTCCCGAATCGTTGTTTTTGTGTGTATATATATATATATATATATATATATATATATATATATAGTCTTGAATCACATGCTAACTCTGTGATGCGATGTCAGCCGGGTGTGGCTTGATATGTGAATAGAATCATCTACGACGTTATGGTGTAATGTTAATCTGAACCTTCTATGTGATTAGCTCTTGTTTGCTGTGATGCGTAGTAGGTTCGGACCATGAGCAAGGTGTTGAATGTGTTTAAAAGTTGTTGATGGACCGACTTGTAAAATTGAACTGTTATCTTCCATCATCTGTTAAACCCTGTTAAGAGTTACAGCAGCTAGCTAAGCGGGTTGATCAATTTGTTGTACACTTGCGCTATGGCATATGGATCTGTCAATGTATTGTCCAGTATATATACTTGATGTTGTGCCTGTATCTTCCACTTTAGGCCTTGTTAAGTTCAATTTTATTGCTTTACTTACTGTCGATTCTTGGATGGAATGCTCTGTGACTTGAAAGTGGTTTTGCTTGAAAGGAAGCTGATAACTGTTGGTACATGCAGTCAAATTCCTAATTTGTTTGCATACATCTTTGCAGCCAGCCTTTTTTATATATAAATAGGCGTTAGTCGTCAGATTGTCAAGGTGCTTTGGACATGTGTTTTATAATTCCTGAGCACAGCTCACAGATTGCGTTGCCTACAATAGCCAGTTGGAATGTTTGATAGATCCTGTTTCCTTTGACATGTAATTCTGACTAACTCAATTCTTGATTCAAAACAGACAACTGGAGTGTGAAGGCCATTAGGAGGAAGACTACAGGCACCGGGAGAATGAGGTACATGCGCCATGTGCCCCGGAGGTTCAAGAGCAACTTCAGAGAGGGTATACTTCTGTTTTATTTTTCTCCTTTTTATTATGTTGTGGGAACCTCTGATTATTGATTTTGTTGTGCTAAACTGGTGTCTTGCGAATGCTTTTCAGGAACTGAGGCTGCACCAAGGACGAAGGGAGCTGCTGCTGGCGCCAACTAGGCGTGCTCTTCACTTGCTATGCTAAGCTGAGCCCTGGGGTCATCAAACTAGCGTTTTGTTGCTTTTACCGGAATTCTATGTTTCCAAGTCAGAGAGAGGCAGACCATGTCTGGTTTTATGTTATTTCATCACATCCTGGATGTTAATCCTTGAGTTTTGGATATGTTGAATCGTGCTAGAATTGCTTGTGTCGTTGTCTTTGGATCACCACTCTTTTTACAATTAGTTTACTTTGCTGCCTTTTTTTTTGTGAGGATTCGCTGCCGAAATTCTGTTTTTTGGTGCGATGCTTGGAACCCATACTACCTGTTGTGATGGTGGCATATTGGCATGCAAAGTTGTACAGGAGCACTTGGTCTAGTTTAGCAAGCTCTATGCTGGGTTAACTGTCGGTGTGTATTGCTTGATGCCTCGGCTGGCTGATATTGCCTTGTCATAGCCCTTGCTATCCCTTGCCGGTATGTCCAGTGAGCGGTTGTTGGGCGGAGCTGGAGCTGGAGCTGGAGCCTGTGAAATCATACTATTATCGCGTAAAATCACTACGGAAGGCAACGTGCTGTGCCAATTCGCCTAGGATAGCCACTTGCCGTGTACCGTTGTGGATCCTGAAGTGTTTTGGGGGCATTACAGGTGTCATGTCTTCGTTATTATAAGTTTTTTTTAACATAATATTTTAAAAAAATACAAAAATAAATAATCATTCTAAAAATAACAAAAATTAGTTCATGTAGCCAGTTGAACTGGCGATATGAACTCATTCCCTAAAAAATCTCGATAAAACCTTAAAATTTGGCACATGACTCATTTATGTTTAGAAAAAACGGGAGGAGAGGAGAGAAATAGAAGGGAGGATAGAAGCTAGCGAAACACTGTCGGTTCGGTTGTCAACCTGTGAGGTAATTTTTTGAATCAAATGTGTATTACATAGTTTTAGATGTACAGTTGCGTAGTGCAGTATGGTGTACACAATTCTTTTCGGTGGGTAGTCTTGTTTTGGATATGCGGTTAATTGTGAAAATGTTCTTCATGATGCAGTGCACTAATTATGTTGGACGTTACCAATTTCAAAATTTACTATGGTCCGGGGACTATTCTGGAGGATTCCGACAGGATTGACCTACGTTATTTCCAATCGGCGACCGTGGCCCTGCCAAGAGCAGAGGAGGGGCGTACATGGGGTGCTGTGATGCGGTGGTTGTTTCACACATTCCAAGTGGACCGTGATGATGTGTATGATCTGAGATTGAGTTGCCTTGTCCCTCGAGCAACACAACCCACATATTTGGAGTTAGCTGAGGGGAACAAAATCATGACAGTCATATCTACGCGTGGCGAGGGAGGGAGGGTGGGATTTGGTCCTTCTGGCCAAGGGTATGCCAAACCCATTCTTGCATCCACGGCTGAACAAGAAGGGGGTGGTGACGCAAGTCGGCGACTCCAGCCACAGCGCGGCGCATACAGTGCCTGAAGCTCCCGGAGTTGCTGATGCTGTCAACAAAGACCCTGAAGAAATAGCTCCTTCAGTCAGGCATACCAGTGGGATTGCTGACGAGGGTGAGGAGCTGAAAGCCATAGTGCAAAGGATGGACCAGGAATCCCGGAACTATAATGCATTATCAGAAGATGAAGGATCCGACGACGAGAATGATGTGGACGAGCTGACGGTTCCATCCGAGTGGAACACATGCCAGTTTGACAACATCGTTGTTGACGAAGGCTCCCGTGTGCTGTGGGAATACGACCAGAGTGAGGTCAGACAAGGAGCTGTGTACAAATGCAAGGAGACCGTGCAAGAGGCGGTCAAATTCTGGGCCTTGTCGGTGCGGTGCACATTCACAGCCGTCAAGTCTAACCCAAGATGCTATGACGTGAAGTGTGAAATAGAAGGATGCCCTTGGCGAGTGCACGCATTTCAGCCTAAGTGGGACACCTACTGTAAGTGCTCTATAGTATCCCACACACATGCGTCGTCGCTGAGTCAGTGCGGTCCCATAGGAACCTATCATGAGACTTCATCGCCAACCTCATGTACGGTGAGATCATGGATAATCTTGATTTTGAGCTATGATCCATTATTTGTGCGATTGAGGCAATGTTCTAGTACACAATCAGCTATGTCAAGACATAGAGGGCAAAACAGAAGGCAGTTGAATTAAGGTTCGACACGTCCGAGAATTCCTACCATAACCTCCCTGGGATACTATGAGTCATATAAGACAAGAATCTGGGCACTCATGTCGACCTTCAAGATGCCACACATCCGAAGTGGGCCGATAAGAGGGAACTGTAGCGAGCATTCTTCGCCTTTGGTCCATACATCAATGCATTCCAGCACTGCTGTCCAATCTTGTGCGTAGATGACACATTCCTGACTGGAAAGTACAAGAGCTAAATACTGACCGTAATAGTGACGGACGACAACAATCAAGTTCTTCCTGTGGCATTCGCTTTCGTTGAAAGCCAGAACACAGACAGATGATTGTGGTTCCTGAAGAATGTGAGGATTTCTGTTGTACAGGGCCATCCAAACGTATGCATCTTTCATGATCGGCATGCCGTCCTACTCAGTGTAATAACTGTAAGATCGATGTGGCCGACTAGAGGGGGGTGAATAGGCGGTTTTAAAAATCTTTCGCGCTAAACCAATATATATATGCGGAAGCTAATAGCGAATTGGTTTTGCACAATTAAAACCTAAATCAACTAGGCTCAACTAAGTGCACCGACAATACAAGAGAGCAATCATACAAAGATATATAAGCAATTAAAGCATGTAATATAAATTGCTCAAAGTAAAGCACAAGTAAAAACAAGATGGACACAATTATGTTTTACCGTGGTGTTCGGAGACTTGCCGGTCTCCCCTAATCCACGTTGAGGTAAGCCCAACCACGTTGGACCGGCTCCACTAATTAAGCCAACACCTCCGAGGTAAGTCCAACACTTGGACCGGTTCCAAACCGAACCAACACCTCGCTCCACTAGGATTGCTCTTCCTCCACTCCGGAGATGGCGAGCACCAAACCACTCACAACACGCCGGGCCTTCTCACAAGCTTCTTGAGAAGATCACCGGGCACGACGCCTCCACGCCGTCTAGGTGTCGGCAAACACCAAGAGTAACGAATTCAAACTTTCACTTGAACTAATCAAGTGTCAACGCTCACGTGGATACACAATCCACTACCTAAGGCAACACATGCACTTAGGGTTTACTCTCTAATCTTACCAAGTGCAACACATGCACAAAAGAGAATAGAGGCTTACTCTTAGCTCAAAGAATGAGTATATCACTTAACAATAGCACCAGCAAACTCTCCCAACCGGCCAAGGTGGCTATATATAGCCCACACACAAAAACTAGCCGTTGGGAGACAAACCCCTGAAAAATCAGGGAAATCGGAAGTTCCGCCATGTATAGGCCGGAACTACCGCACCTGAGAGAAAAGCACAACAACGGCTACTTCAGACGAGAAACTAGCCGTTTGAATTTTAGTGCGGAACTACCGCCAACCAAGTTGCGGAAGTTCCGATCTTCGGAAGTTCCGCACAACACATAGCGGAACTACCGTACCTCCAAATTTTGGCTAAGTCCCAAAATGGTGCTTCTCTGGAAAAAACGTTCCGCCGAGATTCCGGAGCGTCCGATAATCAGAACTTCCGCACTTACAATGCCGGAACTTCCGATTATCCTGACAGAGCACAGCAACGACTTTTACAACAACTTCAATTGCAAAACGCATTTGCCAATTGACAAGCCATGCCAGCAAGGATCAATAGCAAGATTTCTAGCAAGTTGCAAAATACATTTGCCAACTTTTAGAATCATACCACAAGGAAAAAGGTACATGGACTTACACCATTTGCAAAACACATTTGCAAACTTAAGTCACATGCTACAAGAAATCAAACATGAGCATCAACTATTTGCAAAACACATTCGCAAATAACAGCATCATGCCACAAGGCTAAGGTGCATGGACTTCAACCATTTGCAAAACACATTTGCAAAGTATAGTCACATGCTACAAAGATTAAATGCATGAGCATCGGCTATTTGCAAAACACATTCGCAAATAATAGCTCTATGCATAGATGAGCTAGAGCAAACACAATGAGCTATCAACACATGACTAACTCATGCTACTAGTCAAGACCCCTCTTAATAGTACGGCAATCCTATACTAGCAATCTGGTCTATCAACCAAACACCGAGACCGGTAAAAGACTAGGTACACATCCTTAGCCCTAGCTAGTCATACCTTTGCCTTGCATCTTCTTGAAGCTTGATGACGCATATCAACACTTCAAGTCCGGGTCCTTGACTTTGACAATCATCAACACATGATGATTTCTTTACTTCGGGAGCTTGTCTTGAACATCATCAACACATGATGATTTCTTCACTTCGGGATCTTGTCTTGAACATCATCAACACATGATGATTTCTTCATCCCGAGTCTTCACATGCATCAACGCATGATGCATTCCTTCACTTGACCTCCATCAACACATGATGGGTCTTCTCTTGACTTGATGTGCATCAACACATGATGCATCCTTCACTTGAATCTTGACTTGATGTGCATCAACACATGATGCATCCTTCACTTGAATTTTGACTTGATGATCAACTCATGATCATCCCAAGTCTTAATCCTCCTGGAACATAACCTATATATCCAACTCATGGAAAATGTTAGTTCCACAATATGATTATCATTAATTACCACACCATACCATTAACTCATAATGGTGGAACAAGATACCTCAATCTTTCCCTCTTTGGTAATTGATGATAACCACTTAATTACTCATAAATTGAATGATGATAAATGAGAGAACAAATTGAGTATATATCAACTACAAAAGTTATATATATACTCTAACTTGAGTATGCAAGAACTACACAAGTTCTATATACTCATAATCATGAGTATACAAGAACTACGCAAGTTTTGTATACTCAAACGGATTTGTTTCAAAGTAAAGATTCCAAATGTATGTGGAGAATGGAATATGAATCAATACTAATGAAACCATAAAATATAGAATAAAACTCCCCCTAGATGTGTGCATACACAAATGTGTAATAAGATCATATGCACATATTCAAGTTTAACTTATGGTTGAGTTCAATCCTATATTTTGGATCCGAGGAATGCAACAATATATAAGATTAAGATGTCGATTGCATACCTCATTTAATTTCACCTTTATATCCAAATGAGACTACACAAGATATCACTAGATAAAAGAGTTAATCTCATATTTGGATTTGTCATTAATCACCAAAACAATCTATTAACTCATAATGGCGGGTCTAGATCTTTCAATAACCTAGCTACAACAAGGAGATAACGAACTATTTGCATGGGCAGATCTGCAGAGCAGGTGGTGCATGAGGCACTTGGGGGCAAACTTCTACAAGCAGTTCCACAACAAGGACCTGATGAACCTGTTCAAGCGGCTGTGCAACCAGAATCAGCAGTAGAAGTTTGAAGCACTCTAGAATATTCTGGATGAGCGGACCCAGACGCACATAAGGGAGGCAGCGAAAAGGGCCGCCTCAAGCGTTGACCAGGCCGCCGAAGCATTGTCACGGCTACCCACAAATGGTCTCAGTCTAGCAAGGAGGACGGAGGCGCAGGTGAAATGCTTCTCGGACTGGATTGAGCACAAGTCTAAGGAGAAGTGGTCGCTGTTGCATGACAGGGGTGGTGCTCGATATGGCGACATGATAACCAATCTAGCTGAGGTTTACAACTGGGTCTTGCGCGGTGCAATGTGTCTCCCTTTTGTTGGTATTGTGGAGAAAATTCTCCGTGGTACGACAAACAACTTTGTTGACAGAAGCAACAATGTGTCGCTCACCATGGCAAATGACAGGGTACTTGAAAGCATCTAGGCCCCTAAAAATGTGTTTTGGTAATTAATGATAATATGTGAATATAGTACTAATATGTGTGTTAAGTGATTACAAGGTTTAGTCCTAATGACAATTTCAACAACATGGAGATGCATGCTAAAGGATATCATGAGGATGGATTTGTTTCAAAGGCAATATATAAAATAGTATAGGACCCCTTTTGAACTTTACGGGTCTTAGGACAATGTTGGAATACCGGATTTTAGGATAAATGCCGTACTATAAAGAGGGATCACAGCTAGTGGCTTGAAAGCATTTCTTTGTGCCTTTGGATCAATCTAGGATCATGCATGCACTCAAAACTTGTTTTTAAAAAATCAAACATGCTCTTTGTGCAAAATCGGTAGTATCGGCGTGTTAACTGCGGAACTACTGCATTCCGGTTGTGCCAAAAATGTGGCGGCGTGTTTTTTTTCCAGAGAGACACCCTTTTGGATTTCCTTGATTTTCTGGCAATGAGGTAGTACCGGTATTGTCAATGCGGAACTACCGCACATCGGAAGTACTATTTTTTGGGCGGAACATTTTTTCCAGAACGATGCATTTTTGAGTCATTTTGCCCATTTGCAAGAGCGTAACTACCGCCATTGTTTTCGTGGAACTACCGCTCTGCGGTACCTCTAAAAAATAGCGTGGTACGTTTTTTTCCCAGAAGGGGTGCATTTGTGCTTCAACAAAGAACGGTAGTACCGCAAGTTATTTGCGGAACTACCGATAAACGGAACTACTGCATGATAGTTGGCAGTAGTACCGCACCAAATTCTCAACGGCTATGTCAGACGCATTTAATACCTCTGTTATAGCTGTTATTGTGCTGACGCTGGAGGTGCGGTAGTACCGACCATTACATGGCGGTACTACCGATTATCCTGAAAAACTATGATTTCTTCCTCCAATGGTCGTATTTGGTTGTGGGGGTATAAATACACCCCCACCAGCTCTAGGACAGGTTGTTGAGCACTCATTGAACACTCTTGAGCTTAGAGCACTCATTTCACACCTCATTCTCTCTTGTTGTATCTTTTGTGAGGTTGTTGAGCAAAATCAAGTGCATTCATTCTAGTTTGATCCATAACACTTGAGTGCCGTCAAGCGAAGGTCGAGGTCTATTACTCTTGGTGTTTGTCGACACTTAGACGGCTTGGTGAGAGTTTGCATAGTGCTATCTTCATGAAGATTGTGAAGAGTCCCGGCGCCGATTGTGATTGGTTCGGTGTTCACCAACTCCGGAGGGGAGGAAGAACATCCAAGAGTGAAATCGAGGGAAGGCTTAATTCGTGAAGCCAGCTTGATTGGGTCAAGCTTCCTCATCGTGGACTAGTAAAGATCGACAAATCTTCGATACCACGGGAAAAACCCCCTTGTCTTCATTGTGGTTATCTCTTGTCCTTACTTATTGCATTTAAACTTGTAGCATATATCTTGTGATAGGTTGTCTTGTAATAGTTTATCTTGCTTAGTTGTATAAATTGTTTAATAATTTTAAAACCTTCTATTTACCCTCTCTAATCGGTTATCCTTGATCCTACAAGTGGTATCAGAGCTTGGCATCTCTAATTTTAGACTTAACTTTCTAGGAGAGAAAGGATGGCTAGTGAGGGAATGCCAATAGACAATGCTCTTTTATTTGTTGGAACAAATTATGCATATTGTAAATTAGAATGTCTGTTTATTTAAAGGCCATGAGCCCAAGCATATGGAGAATTGTTAGTGAGGGTTTCGCTATGGCTCTTGATCCTACACACCCCACTGAACTTGAGGAACGAAACTCTCACCTCAATGCTCAAGCGATGAACGCTCTATTTGGAGCTTTAAACGCAGATGAGTTCAATCGAGTGAGCAACCTTGAAACTACGCTCTCCGAAATTCTTGAGGGCACATCCACAGTTAAAGAAGCCAAATTGCATAGGCTTCGGATCAAATATGAGACATTTACAATGTTGCCTCAAGAAAATATCATCGAGATATATTCTAGACTCAACAACATTGTAAATGAGCTCAAAGGTCTTGGCACTAACTTGCTTAGGGCTCTACCCGACAAGTATGATATTGTAAATGAACAACATGATATTGTGCGCAAGATGCTTATGGCTCTACCCGACAAGTGTGAGATGTTGGTGATATTATTTGTCAACTCTCCCGTGTTGCCCAGAATGACACCGACCGGGCTCTTGGGGAAGCTTATCACAAATGAGCTATATAAGAAGGATAAGGAAGAGCTATTGGAGTCCACTTCATCAAGAAAGAAAATTACCACTTTCAAGGCAAAAGCGGAATCAAGTGATGGAGAAGATGGAGAAGAAGACTCCGAAGAAGAATTTGCTCTCCTTGTGAGGAGAATGAAGAAATTCATGAGGAGACGCCCACATCGGAGCTTCAACTTTGACAAGATAGTAATGGGGGCAATCTTCAAATGAAAACAAGCACTATAGCAATATCCGTTGCTATGAGTGAGATGAGAAGGGGCACATTGCCTCTCATTGTCCTAACAAAAAATATGACAAGAGCAAATCATCAAAGAAGAAAGAATATAACGGCAAGAAGAAGCTATTCAAGAAGCTTCACAAGGATGGCAAGAACGAAGCCCATATTGGAGAATGTGACTCCGACAAGGAATATTCAGATTCTGACTCCGACTCCAACTCTGATATTGAGGGATCCTCCAAGAAGAGAGGACTTGTCAGCATCGCCATCAAGGAGGCTCCATCGCTATTCTCATTTCCTACTTGCCTTATGGCTAAAGAAGAAAATGTAAAATCTTTTGATGATAAAGAGCCTTCTTATGATGAACTTATGGATATGCTAGAAGAATTAAATGAATATCTTGGAAAAGAGAATGCAAAGTTTAAGGTCTCAAAGAGAGAACACATTTCTCTCAAAGACTCTTATACGGAGCTAAAGGAAGCTCATGATTTGCTTCTCCAAGATAAATCGAGCAAAACTTGCACTAGTGTTGGTATTACCTGTGATATTCATGAAAAAGTGCCTAGTGTAGTCATTGCTAAATCTAGTATATCTACTTCACGTGATGATTTACTTGCCATGATATGTTGCTCCATTATTGATTCTAAGGATAAAAATGATAAATCTTGTGATGCAAAGCTTGTTGTTGAAAACAACGAGCTAAAGGAGCAAGTAACCAAGCTAAGTAAAAGCTTGGAACGGTGCTTCAAGGGTAAGGCCACCCTTGATAAGTTTTTGAGTGAGCAAAGATGCTCATTCAACAAGGAAGGACTTGGGTATGTGCCCAAGAAAGGTAAGAAACCGGTAAACAAGCCCACAAGGTTTGTTAAGCAAAATGGCAAATATTACCATAAGTGCTGGGAAATAGGACATGTGCAACAAAATTATCATATTGGTAAGATTCTATCCGTTGGTTTATATGATTCTTGTTATATGCTAAAGAAAGCAAAGGATGGAAAAGTAATTGCTAGATTTATTGGCACCTCAATTTTAGGAGTTAAGAAAAATGCTATTTGGGTGCCCAAGGCTTTGATAACTAACCTCCATGGACCCAGACAAATATGGGTATCTAAAATAACTTGATCTTCTTTTGTAGGTGAACTACAAAACCGGTGGAAGGCATTGGGTGCTTGATAGTGGGTGCACTCAACACATGACCGGAGACCGAAAAATGTCACCACATTTGAGAATGGGATGGGAAATGAAAAGATCACATTTGGTGACAATAGCAAAGGTAAGATAATTGGTCTAGGTAAAATTGTTATCTCAAATGATCTTTCCATTTCAAATGTATCTTTAGTAGAAACATTGTATTTTAATTTGCTATCCGTTGCTCAATTATGTGATCTTGGATTAATTTGCTCATTCTCTAAAGATGATGTAACTATTTTTAAAGAAAAAGAAAATAAGTTATTTTTCAAAGGTTTTACATTTGGAAATCTTTACTTGGTTGATTTATCCTCAAATGAATATTGCTTAAAAATTTATTTAATTGCAAAAACTTCAATGTGTTGGTTATGGCATAGAAGACTAGGTCATGTAGGAATGATCCAACTAAAAAAGCTTTTCAAACATGACTTAGTGGTTGGCTTGAAGGACGTGAGGTTTGAGAAAAATAGATTGTGTCGCGCTTGCCAAGCTGGGAAGCAAGTCGCAAATTCTCACCATTCCAAAAGTATCATGTCAACCTCCAGGCCATTAGAGCTCTTACATATGGATTTGTTTGGGTCAACAACCTATAAGAGCGTTGGAGGCAATAGCTATTGTTTAGTCATTGTAGATGATTACTCGAGATATACATAGTATTCTTCTTATATGACAAAGGTGAAGCCTCCAGGATTTCCAAAAGTTTTGCAAAAAGGGATCAAAATAAATTTGATTTTAAAATAAAGAAAATCCGTAGTGATAATGGTTCCGAGTTCAAAAACACTAAAATTAAAGATTTTTGTGATGAACTTGGAATAAAGTATGAGTTTTCCACTACTTACACTCCGGAGAAAATGGAGTTGTAGAAAGGAAAAATCGAACATTAATTGAAATATCTAGGACAATGTTTGATGAGTATAATACTTTCGATTGCTTTTGGGCGGAAGCCATCAATACCGCTTGTCATGCCATAAATCACCTCATCCGGCCGCCCGACTCGAGGCAGTCCACATGGGGGACTTTGAAACCACTGCCACAGGAAAATACGGAAAGTTGTAATATGTGATTGCCAATGTTTTGGAATGTCACTTTTATTTATAAAAAACTAATTGTTATAACGTTTTGCTCAATGTTATGTAATATCAGTGTGACATGTCGTAGTTTTGAGAAATGGCAAATTCACATGATTTTATTTTCCTTACCAACTTATGGGGGGGACGAATAGTACTTAAAACCTACAGTACTCGAAACCAGCAGTACTCGAAACTAGCAGTATACGATCTTGACTTTGGTCAATTTACTCTATGGACCGATGATGGTTCGACTAATTACTTTAACTTCACCAGAAATACATTAGAGTCTGCAAACAGAAGAACATTACACATGTTCACATGGCATGATGGTTCGGCTAATTGCTTTAGTCATCTTCGCTACTACTACGGTACACTAGGACACAAGCATCCAGACCATGTAAGTATACATGTCTTTAGGAGATAGTAAAAATATGACTAGTAGGACGGGGGACTACTACGGAATGGCCCAACCTATTGTGTTGATCGGGACCATTTACCCTTCCTTGCGAGCTCGGCGGTTACTCCTCGCCTGCCTCCCTTGCCTTCGCCGCTATTTCCCTCTTTTTCTCGCACTCCGTCTCGCGAGCCTCGCGCTCCCTACGGTTGCACGCCTCAGGATAAGCTTTCGTCTCCCGATAGATACAGTCGTTTTGCTCATCGTTGCGGTGCTCCTCCTCCTAGATCTCGTGGGCTATTTTGGTATCCCACTCCTCGTAGTCCATACGCCACTGCTCGCGTGGGTGGATCTATTGGTCGATCCACTTGCGGTAGACACATAGCGGATCCGGGGACTACGGGTAGACGAAAGAGGTTGTTATTGTATACTTTGAAAGAGTAATAGTAGGGGAACATACTGTAACTAGTCCTTACCGGCTGCCAATAACTGCTCATGTCCCAACGGCGGTTGGGATAGTTCAAGGAGTAGTTCACGCAACCCTAGTAACGCATGCCCAGGCTTATTCCGTGATTGGACTTGAAGAACTTACATGTGTCTCTGCATCAACAGAGAGGCGGCGTCTCCCCCTCGCGCGGCCCCTCTAGCGAAGGCTCGGTGGGGATGTTATGGACGAGTATGCTGCTTCAGGGGGTGGCGTCATTTCTGGGAGGTGCCATCCTGGCACACGTCCTTTGTTCCTCCAGGGCCACAGCACGCCTTGCAAATTCGCGGATCTCTTCCCATTCCTTCTGCTTGTCCATCATAGCGAGATTGTGTTGAAGTGTTGATATAGCAGAACCAGCCGTGGAATGGGTAGTACTTACAGGACGAGGTGTCTCTGCGTATGCAGCTGAATTGTAATTCGGTTGGCGAAAATTTGCGTCCGCGAGACAGCACTGTGCAAAGCTGACTCGTTGGGTCACGTGGCTGCGTAAAACTGACTCGTTGGGACACGTTGCTGCGCAAAACTATCTCGTTGGGTCATATCGCTGTGCAAAGCTGTAGTCGATACCAACAGTACTTGAAACGAACAATACTCGACACCAACATACTCGAAACGAATAGTACTCAAAACCTACAGTACTCGAAACTTACCTCGAAACGAACAGTACTCGAAGCCAGCGACACTCGAAACGAACAGTTCTCAAACCCCACGGTACTCGAAACGAACAGTTCTCGAACCCCACAGTACTCGAAACGAACAGTACTCGGGAAGTGTACATGCCAAAAAAATATATAATGAAACACTATATTACTATTACTATAGTAGTACACAAATCAATATTTACATGACATCTACTGGCGGCCCCTCTTGGGGTGCTCCCCGTGTGTCCCCCCCAGCCGCGCCCGGTGTTGGTGCGAGTGCGTCAAAGGTTCTGTCGGTGTATTAGAACCGATCTTACGTAAAGATTGTTTGATTCGGGGGGTCTCCTAGATATGAAATCACGCAGAGCGATTGACACGGGATTTTTATACAGGTTCAGGCCTTCTCCGGGGAGAATAACAACCCTACTTCTGTGTGTGTGGTATTGACTGTATTCTCCACAATCAAGCTCGAAACTAAGTCTATTACAAAGAATAGTACTTGTGTTTCTCCTTGACTCGCTCTCTTTTCGCCCTCCCCTTGTCCTTCTGATTGATGCCTTTATATAGTCGTGAAGGAGTAGCCGTTTTCCCCTGCTGAAGAGGCGCCTAATCAAGCCAGTAATGGGCGCATGATGACAGTAATTACCGGCGTAGTGGCTCCTTCACGCCGTTTGGCAGTTATCTTTCAGAGGTAATGGGGTATTTAAGCACTATTACTACGCAGAATAATAGTGCATGTGGACCGTCGTAGCAGGACTTACGACTTGTCCACTCGCTTGTATGTCTTATTGATTATAAGGTGTTCGTGGTTGACTTGGTCGTAGCAGGACTTACGACTGGGTACAAGTCGTAGTAGAGCTTACGATTGGGCAATAGTCGTAGAAGGACTTACGACTAGGTACAGATCGTAGCAGAACTTACGACTGGGCAATGGTCGTAGAAGGACTTACGACCAGGTAGTGGTCGTAGAAGGACTTACGACCATGATATAGTTGTAGTAAGACCTACGACTATGAGGGTGATTGTAGAAGATCTTACAATCACTTGGTAGGCCTACCCTTATAAATATAAGGGGTACTTCTGGGGACTACGTGACATCATATTTACCCATAATAAGAATTATAGATAAAAGATAAAATGAGGATTATTAGATCCTCGTCAGGTTCCTTCCTCTTTCTGTTTTTTTTTTCTGAAATTAAAATGAGTTTGGACTGATTTTTGAGTATTTTTATTCATTTCCCGACAGGAAGTCGGATTGACGACAGCACAGGGCCAGGATACCTGTCGCCAGTTGAACTGATGATATGAACTTGTCGCTATTTCAACCGGCGACAGGAACTCATTTTTGCTATTTTTTAGGCCGACTATTTATTCTTGTAATTCACATGTAAAAAATATTATTTTAAAAAAAATCGTTGTTATAGCTAGTCGTATGGTTTTCTTTTTTGAACGGTGCGGATTTAAAATCCGTATTCTTATTTTATCTTTTATGAACGACGTTGATTCAGATCGCATGGTTACACGAGGAATTAAGCTCGCTTATATCATGTAGCCAGCCATGTACGGCCAACGGGTGACGTACACAAAATAAGATTGGATCTGGATCGGGTAGATGCACAACATCAATCGAAAAAAAGTAGGTTTGCATGTGTATATAGTATATACAAAAGTTTTTTTTTTTAAAAAAAAGTGTCACATACAGTGTTTTAGATACGTTACACCGGGTGATGCACGCATTATACCTATGGTCTTTCTCGACCGAAAAAGTAGAGCACACATGTAAGTGTAACAGCTCTAGGCTGACAGGCATGCATGATACGTACCACACTGTATTGCAATGCATTGTCCTAGCTGGCCTGTACAAGCTACCCGCTCTCGAACGGGAATCAGACCCTACTGTTTGACACATATACAGGTATCCAGCCTTACAGCTATGGCATGTTTTTTTATTTACGGTAGTAAAAGTAGCATTCACTCATAATAAATTACAAAAATAGCATCTATACCGTGTTTTCAGTTCGCGAAATCTACATGCCCTGCTCCTAGTCGGCGGCAGAAACATGCCTACTCTTAGACTATGTGAACTGATCATAAAAGACCACGTGGATTGATCGTAATTTTGGTGATAATGAATAATTAACTTTTAGGTTGCTTTGATATTTGCGTGTGTGAAACTTTCGGCTGTTGGAATTTTCAGTCTGGGTGGTCGGATCATGCCTTGTATCGGGTGGTCCAAACGGTGTTACTCGATGATCCCTTTCTACTGGACTCAGACTACTGTAGCTCCAAGTACTGTAGCTCCGAGTGCCGAGTAATAGAGTTCATAGTATTGTATTTTCAAGTATTGTATCTCCGAGTACTGAGTGATAGAACTCCGAGTACGGTAGCTCCGTGTACTAAGTAATATACTTAGTCGTAAATCGAGGTGTATACCGAGTACGAAGAACAGTCAAAGTAGCATGATCCGAAGCTGCAGTGACTGGTCGATGGTCGAAGCTACAATGTCTGGTCGATGGTCGAAAACTACAGTGCCTGATCGATGGTCGGTGGTCGTAGACTTTGCGATCTATAGTCGTAGATTTCATGTTCAGTAGTCGCAGGCTTTGCGATCAGGGGTCGTAGGCCTATGATCGATGGTCATAGGCTTCGAGTGCTTCAATTCTTGTAATCTTCGAGTACCTCGAGTACTCGTGTCTTGTTGATCAACGGTATGACCGGCGTGTACACAGCGGTAAGACCAGTTTTATAGAGTGGTTTTGAGTTGTTTTCTGGAAGCATGGAAATTAAGGTCGTGGTTGATCTGGCTCGTGTTTATTGATATTAGTCAAGTTGGAGAACTTGTGCCTGGAAAACATTCTTTGATCTTTGCATGTTCAGGTTGGACGTGGAGATGGTCATAGTCGATGACGAGGAGGACTAGAACTAGGATGGGGTATTCCAAGGTTTAGGTGGTCGTGGATGTCACGAGGTGATCGGACTTACGCTCGGGCATATGGAGATCAAAGGTGTTCATAAGGTTCATGAAGTAGGCTGGCGCATTGGTTAAGCCAAACGACATGACGGTGAACTCAAACAGGCCATACCAGGTGGTAAAAGTCAGTTTTGGGATATACTCAGCCCTGATCTTAAGCTGATGGTATCCTGACCTTAGGTCGATCTTAGAGAACACTGCTACTCCTGTCAGCTGATCGAACAGATCATCAATGCGGGGCAAAGGGTACTTGTTCTTGATGGTCACATCATTGAGGGCTCTGTAATCCACACAAAACCTGGCGGTTCCATCCTTTTTCTTTACGAAAAGTACAGGCGAACCCTAAGGGATGAGCTAGGCCTGATGAAACCTTTGCTTTGCAACTCTTTCATATGTGCCTTTAGTTCTTTAAGCTCTTTGACTGCCATTCAATATGGTCTCTTGGCAATCGGGGCGGTCTCTGGCTTCAGGTTGATCACAAACTCGATATCTCGATCTGGTGGCATGCCAGACAATTCTTCTGGAAAGACCTCCGGGTAATTATGAACTACCAGTGTTGTCTCCAATGATACCTCCTCGAGGTTATGGATCGCATTATCCAAACCAGAGGAGCGGTCCACATTAAGCTTTATCGTGGTTCCGGGGTTCTTAGTGAGTAGCACCTTTCTGTTGGCACAGTCTATCATTCCTTGATATCTGGCAAACCAATCTATCCCTAGGATGATGTCCAAAGTTTGGGCTTGGAGCACTAAGAGGCTTCCTAGGAATCTGAATTTTTCTATAGCAATCTCTACTTGGGGGCTTACTAAGGTAGCAGTTAAGGGTCCCCCGGGTGAGCTAAGTGCCACGTGTATCCTTAACTTAAAGGTTGGCAGTTTAAGCCATTCGACAAACTTCCTTGATATAAAAGAATGTGAAGCTTTAGAATCAAACAAAACTTATGTCGGTACTGATTTAACAGAGAATGTACCTATTAGAACTCCGGTGGCTTGTTGTACCCCCTCTGCCGTGACATGGTTCACACGGCCGTGGTTCAGTGTTGATGCAGACCTTGGTGCTTGCGGAGTCTGATGATTCTTGCTTGGCATCAGCGACTGGCCTTGAGCTAATGTGGCTCCTGGTTTGACTTTCGCGGGCGTGTTCTGGAGTTGAGGGCACTGGTTGGCAAAGTGTCCTTTCTCTTCACAGTGCAAGCAATGGAGATGGGTTGCCGGATTGTTGGTTGCAGGCTGACCGGTGGGACGGAGAGCGCGAAAACTAGTCCCACTGGGATGAGGGGCTGGAGCTGGAGTTCTTGGTGGCAATGCTGCAGACGGTCTGAAAGACGAGCTACCACTAGGGATGGCAATCGGGTGCGGCGGGTACGGGTAGTGCTCGCCCATACCCGTACCCGCGACCCCGAATTCCCCCCACGGGTATACCCGCGAAGGACGACGGGCGAAAAACCTCGCCCATACCCGTCGCCCGCGGGTACCCGTCGCCCGCGGGTATACCCGTTTACCCGCGAATAATGCATTGCCGCCCGTGGGTACCCATCGCCCGCGTACATGCTCGTTACCCACGAGCAATGCATACATCAAATTCATCATAATTCACACATCAATGGTGCATCACACATTCAACAACTAATAAAGTTCATCATAATTCACATATCATGTTCGACAAGACAACTAATCAAGTTTAACAAATAAAATACAAATACAAATTGACATAGTTTCTTACACATGTGGGTAGATTACGGGTAATCGGGCGAAGCGGGTACGGGTAGAGCTTACCCATGCCCATACCCGTTTACCCGATGGGTAAGGAATCGTGCCCGTTTTCATACCCGTGGGCAAAGAAAGACGCCCATACCCGCCTCTATTAGGGTATTCGCCCGCGGGTACACGGGTAATCGGGCACAATTGCCATCCCTAGCTACCACGGAGGGTTAATTTCTGCGAGAAGCTACCTTGCGGCTTCTGAAAGGTCATCTTTCTTTTGCGACTGATCTCCGCAGTCTTCCTTTCATTTTCTAAGACGAGAGCCTTGTTAATTAAGTGATGGAAACCGGGGAAGTCAATGTATGTTACCTTGTTCCATTTTGGTATAATTACAATTATAATTAAATGAAACCTACACAGGTATGTCGCCCTAGTCATTAAACCTAAGTTCGTATTGCTTATAAAGTACAAATCTGTAGGACCATAAAGGCGGCTAGAGGGGGGTGAATAGACGCTTTCTCAATTTTCCGCCTTAATATAATTCAACACACACTTTTCTCCTTTAGCTATGAAAGCTAAGAAGATCAGTAATTGCACAGGGGAAGCCTTGTGCTGAATTCGATTACCCTCTTAACCACAAGACACAATAAGGGAGAATTGATCTCACTGGATCGGTCGGACCGGTGTAGTGCCGGCGGTCTGACAGCCTGGCGGTCAAACCGGCACTCAATTGGCGGTCTGACTGTCGGGCGGTCGGACCGGCGGTGTAAAATCGGTCAGACCGATTTAGTCCAGAGGCAACTCACAATGCCCAAATCCAAAACGAAAATTGGTCCAACTTTTGATTCAACCAATGAAACTTGACTAAATTTGGAGCACACCTCCCTAAGGACATATAAGACCTATTTCTCGCGACGATCGCCCAGATCCACTTCAAAGAATCGATCTCTTAAGGTTTTACCAAAGAAGTGTTCCAAAACCTAGAAATATGAAAATCTTGATCCAAGACTTACTTGTGGGGGATTGATGATATAGATGATTCTAGGAGTATTCCCACACATCATAGCAAGAAAAAATCGATCAAGAGACCAAGCATAAACACTCGGATCAAGGAAGCACCAAAATCATCAAAAGAGAGAAGAACACAAATGAGACGTCACCCTTGAGCAAACATCAATAGATTGATTGATTCAAGATGTTGCTTACAAAGCCACTCCCTCAAGGAGGACAAGAGCTCAATCCAAGAGTACACACAAATTTCTCTCTAAACCTCTCCTCTCCAAACCCTAACCCTAACAAGGGATTTTGCAAATGAGAGCTTAAGTGCTTGGGGGTTTTTTCCATCTCCCCCTTTCTATTTATAGGAGAGGCTAGGGTTTCTCTAATGGACTCCCATTAAGGCCCAACACAAATGAGACCCACACACACACAAATCTGTTGAAGCAATCGCCTGCTTCACCACGTGTAGGTTGATCAGCGGCTCTCATCATGTCGGCAAGTCTCTCCCGTCCGAATCCCATCGGAACCTCCAAGGAACTTGCACCGACCCCCGCGCCGCTTGATCCAACCAGCTGCAACAAACTACCCGTTCGATCCATCTTGTCCAATCTGCACCATGCTTGAGTCACACGACCTCACCCGGCATCCATGATCGTTCTGGACCTCAGCTCTCCAAGCGTAGTCCCGATCCACCCCCCCGTTGACGTCGTTGACCTGCAAGCCACCTGCACAGCAATAGACAAAGAAATCGTTTCCGGGAATAAGTTCTTCACAACTTGACCCATGTTAGTTCAACAATGCAATATGCAACAATAAAGCATTGAACCTCATGCATTAAACAACATTAAAACTCAATAATGCCAAAATGGCCGAAGTCCAAGTGGAAGCCGGTCTGACCGCCCTACCAAGCCGGTCGGACCGATTTCCCAGCGGTCGGACCGATTCCATAACGGCAGTCTGACCGCCCCAAAAGACTTAGCCAAATTTCAACTCGGAAATCCGCAACCTCTCTGGAAATTTCAAATTGATAGAACTTTTGACTCGGAGCTCCAAAATTTATGTGAGCACAACCAGGAGACTCCCCTCTCATGCCTACACAACCTATTTTTGGCCTAACCCCAAACTCCATCATAAACTGTGGCCTGTCGGACCGGCAAGCATCGCCGGTCGGACTGCCACACGGCCGGTCTGACCGGCGGCATGGCCGGTCGGACCGCCAATGACCTGACAGCACTGAAGTTTTCCGAAAATATGAGATTCGTCAAACCAACAACGCCATTGCCAATTGACTCATCACTCTAAGATCATGCACATATCCCCACGATATCCACAATCTCCCCCTTGATGAACACATTGACAATTTTTCAAAAAATGTAGTTAAGTGGTTTGAAAAATAAAATACTCGCAGTTTTCGCGCAAATGCACAACTTGGTCCATAAGCAAAAGAAAGCTTAGGAAACGACCAAACTGGCTTCAGAATAGTATAGGCAAGCGAGATAAGGCAAACAGAGCACAAAAAAACTTTCATTTCTAGAAAGTAGCCGAAAATCTCACTTCGGTCCATATGAAAGAACAAATGTTCTATTTGACCTTTGATCATTGTGAGTCTTCTAGATTTGCAAATATGATCAGAAAAAGCAATAAAACCAAGAGAATCCACTCACAATGATAACCAATTTCTAATAAATTCATTTCCCTTTATGACTCTAAAAATCTCTAAAAACCACATTTTCTCTAATCTTTCTCCCCCTTTGACAATGAATTCATCAAAATGCAAGGAAAAAGTTAGAGCATGAAGGAATGGCTAATTTTTTATTTTTGAACTTTAGCAAAAGGAGCTATGAAGATTATTCATGAAGACAGTACAAGTATTACACCAAGCCATATTAAGTGAAGAAGCTAAGTTCAATCATGGCAAATCATGTACTGCAAAGCTAAGACCAAAATAGCAATAATCTGAGATTAAATGAATTGATACCATGATAAGTTGCTCAATATCATAGTTTCACCAAGGTATCCAAAAATGAGTCAAGCCATGTCTATAAGTAAAATGGAGACCAGAAACCAGAAACTGAGGCAATTTGAGCATTAGGAGTTCAATTATGAAGCAATTCAATAAAGCACTTAGCATTTTTGAGCAATTTGCTGAAAATGATATATATATATATATATATATATATATATATATATATATATATATATATATATATTATAGCATTGTGTTAGATCTCAAGCCTTGCCGCGACCATCTCAAGCATGCAGCTTAAAAGAATGGTCTAGGTCATCCAAAACTCCCCCTGAGTTCATGCCTAGTGCAATGGCAAGCAGTCTCATGAGAAAGGACTGGTGAGTTCAGTTTATTTGCACATAAAAACTCATTCTTCATTTGCTTGACTTAAGAATTAACAAAGCTCATTTTACAGCTCAACCTCAGTTCAAAGCTCAATTTAACCTATATGACATGGCATGAATCATGAGAGGATCACTAAAGCAGAACTAGTCACAAGATCCAACAAAACATGATTTGATTCAATTTGCTCATAGATATAAAGCTAGCAAGGCAAAAGCTAAGCTAAACAAGAAGAGCCATAAAAGAAATCTAGCAGACTATCACAGGACATGGCAAGGTATAAAGTATGAAAACATGTCAAACAAGGATAATAATCAAAGCTCCACAAGTTTATCATACAATGCAAGAAATTTGAATTTTAAAATGCATTATGATACAATGAATGCAAAAAGAGCAAACTTCCTCTCAAAACAGCCCAAGAGGACTAATAACCCCTAATTCTCTCCACAAAGTAGCAAAACGAGAAAAATCAAGAGTTTTAGTGAAAATATATGCAAGCTGCTGCTCAGACTCTACAAAGTGAAACACAACATCACCCTTCTCAACATGGTCTCTCAGAAAATGGTATCGAATATCAATGTGTTTAGTCCTTGACTGTTGCACTGGGTTTTTGGCAATGTTTATGGCAGAAGTGTTGTCACAGAAAAGATGAACACTTCCCAAAAATAACCCATAGTCTCGCAGCGTGGATAAGATCCAGAGAACCTGAGAGCAACCACTGGCTGCAGCTACATACTCAGCCTCGGCTGTGGACTGTGCAACAGAAGAATGTTTTCTAGAAGACCAAGAAACAAGGGATGTGCCTAAGAAATGACACATGCCAGAAGTACTCTTCCTATCCACTCTATACCCCGCAAAATCAGCATCAGAAAATGCTCAAATTGAGAGAGCAGAAGAAGAAGAATACCAGAGTCCAAAGTCAAGAGTATCTTGAAGGTACCTGAAGATACGTCGTACTGCTTGATTATGAGAAGCACGAGGGGAAGCCTGAAAGCGAGCGCATAGACATACAGCAAATTGTATGTCCGGCCTCGACGCTGTGAGGTATATGAGGGAGCCAATCATGCTGCGATACTCCTTCTGGTCCACGGGCTCTCCATCCTCATCAGGGTCCAGCACGGTGGTTGTGGCAATGGGAGTAGACATTGGCCTACTGCTTCCCATATTGAAGCACCGAAGAAGGTTCTTTGTATACTTACTCTGGTGAATGAAGGTGCATTCTTTCAGTTCTTTAACTTGAAGACCAAGGAAGAATGTCAACTCTCCCATCATGCTCATCTCGAACTCCCTGCTCATAGAATCTGAAAATATGGACACCAAAGCATGAGAAGAACCACCGAATATGATATCATCCACATAAATCTGAACCAATAAGAAATCACTGCCATGCCTGAGAGTGAACAATGTTTTATCAACCATTCCCATTTTGAAATCATTTTCAAGCAAGAAACTCTTAAGCCTATCATACCAAGCTCTAGGAGCTTGCTTCAATCCATACAAAGCTTTAGAGAGTTTAAAAATATGGTTTGGGAACTTATAATTTTCAAAACCAGGTGGTTGCTTGATAAAGACCTCTTCTTCTATGAAACCCTTCAAGAAAGCACTTTTGACACCCATTTGAAAAAGCTTGAAACCCTTGGATGTTGCAAATGCTAGTAAAATGCGAATGACCTCCAATATAGCTACCGGAGCAAAGGTCTATTCAAAGTCTAGGCCTTCTACCTGGGAATAACCTTGAGCTACAAGTCTAGCCTTATTGCGAACAACCAACCCATCCTCACTTTGCTTATTTTTAAAAATCCATTTTGTTCCAATAACATGAGAATCATAAGGACGCTCAACTATGGTCCAGACTTTGTTTCTTTCGAAATTTTCAAGCTCTTCATGCATGGCATTGACCCAAGAGGCATCAGATAAAGTATGAGTGATATCTCGGGGTTCAAAAGAAGCGACAAAAGCAGAATATACATGAGAATTAGGAGAAATAAACTTGGAGCGAGTGACTCGCTCTTGAAGATCCCCAATCATCTGTTCAGGTGGATGCTGCCGCTGAATGTGAAGTGGTGCTCCTGGTGCAGAAGTTGCCTCTACCTCACGAGCAGTGGAGGTAGGGACAGAGCCACTCAGATCGTCGGTGAAGATAGCAGGAGGCTGCTCAGCTGAAACTGGAGTAGTAATAGCAGGCTCTCCAACCCTTTCAGAAGTGACTGGAGGATGTATTGGGTCCTCATCCTCAGAGTCATCATCGACGAAGATGCTTTCTTGAATTTCAGGAACCTGTGTACCTGTAGCATCGGGTCTAATACCAGGACTAGCCTCATCAAAAGTGACTTCGCAAGTCTCAACAATTTTATTAGTGTCAACATTAAATACACGATAGCCATGAGAATGAGCAGGATATCCAAGAAATATGCCATCAGAACATCTAGACTCAAATTTACCAAGGATGCCATGTTTAAGAATGAAGCACTTGCAACAAAAAATCTTGAAATGAGAGACTTTGGGTGAATGACCAAATCTAAGCTCAAAAGAAGTCTTCCCAATCACAGATATCAAGAAAACCCTATTGGAGATATAACAAGCAGTAGAGATCGCCTCAGCCCAAAATCTCATAGGAGTATAATGCTCATCTAACATGGTCTGAACCATGTCTACAAGGGTCCTGTTCTTCCTCTCTACAACACCATTCTGCTGGGGAACTCTAGGAGAAGAAAACTGATGCTCAATTCCCCTATCAGTGCAGAAGGTAGAAAATGAAGAATTCTTGAATTCTGTCCCATTGTCACTCCTAATGGCACTCAAAGCTCCAGGAATATCCACAGCAAGTCTAAGGACCAATTCTCTAAAGAAGCCAAAAACTTCGTCCTTAGAAGCCAGAAAATAAACCCATGAATACCTAGAGAAATCATCCACAACCACAAGCTCATACCATTTTCCACCAGCTGACTGAACTCTAGAAGGACCAACATTGTCTAAGTGCAGAAGTTGTCCTAGTCCATTAGTCATCACCAAGGTAAGAGGTGGATGGGAAGCAGATATCATCTTATCATGTCTACAGGGCGAGCACACAAGATCTGTAACAACCTTCAGCCTAGGCAACCCTCTAATCAAATCCTTGCAACTGACTCTTGTCAAGTGGTCAAAACCTATATGCCCAAGTCTACGATGCCACAAGATAAGACCATGAGAATCAGAGGCTACAAGACACCTAGGACTAGAAGCTGAAGAAATACTAAAATTTGCACAAAAGATCTTCTCAAATCTGGAGATCTCAAATACAAGCTCACCCGAGGAATCTAGAACTCTACACTCACCACTTTTAAACCTCACTTCTAGACCCTCATCAAGCAGCTGAGAAACAGATAGAAGATTATACCTTAGTTTACTTACCAAAGCGACGTCTTTAAGCATGAACTTGTTGTTGACGCGCACAGTGCCCTTGGCAGTCACGGTCTCGATAGAAGCATCCCCAAATGTAATCAATTCATTGCCGGATGCACGTGTGAGGGAGGAGAACCATCTAGAATCTCCGGTCATATGTCGAGAACACCCGGAGTCAACAAGCCATATGCCCTCCTTCCTCGCACGACGGACCTAAAAAGCACAAGTAGAAAATATCTGTGCCTCAGTACTGGGGTTAGTGATAAAAGACCTAGGAATCCAGTACTGAGATGCACAATGCCTGGGAACAACAGTAGAAGTAGCAGAAAAATGATCAGGAACAAAATCATAGAATGCACACGAGAACCACCTAGACCTCTCCGAAACGATATACCAAAAGATCGATACTCCCCCTGTCTAGATGCTACCCGTGGTCTCTCCTCATGATATCATAAACCAAAATGCTGCCTAGACCTACCAAAAGAGTCAACGAAGTTATCTACAAACCTAGGCCTATATGTAGTACGATAAACAGGCTGCCTGGCTCTAGAGACTACAACAGGTGAAGGGACTCCTCTAATAGCTCTCAAAGCGCTCATCCTCTCTTTTCTCTCAATCTTTGCTTTCCGGAAGTAGAACTCAACAGTGTGGCCTTCTTTCTTGCAGAAAGTGCAATGGTACTTGACCTTTTGAGGGGTATGTACTGGTGAAACAGAAGCACCTTTCTTGCTAGAAAGAGTTTGAGCAAAACCCGCAGATTTGAAAACAATCTTGGATGGCTTAGGAGGTTCCAACTCAAACAGACCACTTTTCACAACTCTAGTAATCTTAGGTGGGTGATTCTTGGAATGCTCTAGGGGATTAAAACCTAGGCCACTATTTTTCACACTCACCTTGGATTGGTCGAGAATCATGTTGAGTTTCTTTTTCCCACTAGAAAACCTCTCAAGAGTCACTTTGAGGTAATCATTCTCTTTAGCTAAATACTCACATCTAGTGCACTTTCTAGACTTGATTGCCTCATCATGTTTACTCTTAAGAAGAGCCACTTCCACTTTAAAAGCCTCACAAGACACACAATAGGAATGCTTAATCCTATTCAACTGCTTCCTAAATTTAACTCTAAAAGCCTCTTGAATCTTACCAATAATTGTTTCAACTTCAGCATTCAAGACACAAGAGGTAGAGTCAATAACTTTCTTAGAAGCGGTAAGAGACATGGATTTTTCAATTTTAGCTTTTTCTTCAAGAGTCTTGTTTAAAGCTTCAATCTCAATTGTGAGCTTAGGACAATTTTCACATGAAGCAGCTCTAGAGTACACAACCATTTCTGTCATCTCTTGCATTTTAATCCTATTATTCTTACAATGAGAGCAAGTGTGACTAGCATCAAATTTTTGCAATTCTTTCAAGGCGCTGTCCAATTTTAATTCAAGCAAGGCACAGTTTAAACAAGTTAAAGGGATAACATCCAATGCAGTCACATCAAGAGAAATGTCATCCATGCAAACAGAACTAGACTTGAGAGATTCTAGTTCATCAAAAGCATCTTTTAATTGATTAACAACAGAGGAATGAGCAGATTTTAAGCTTGTCAGTTCTTTAAGCAAGCTAGAGCAGGAATCACAAATATCACTAGGATTAATAGATTTGAGCCTAACAACTTCTAGGTTCAAATTATCCATCATAGTGTCCTGTTTCTTAATTATTTTTGCTTGCTTATGCAATTTCTGTTCAGCAAGCACCAAATCCCTTTTCATATCAGCAAGTAAAGGGCATACCTCATCGGGATCGCTGAAAGGATCCTCGTCATTGGAGGAGTCAGTGTCGTGGCTGTTCTTGGCCATGAAACACATGCCGGTAAAATCATGGGCCTTCTTCTTGCCACGGGAGTCACTCTCGTCGTCCAAACCCTAACCCTAACAAGGGATTTTGCAAATGAGAGCTTAAGTGCTTGGGGGTTTTTCCATCTCTCCCCTTTCTATTTATAAGAGAGGCTAGGGTTTCTCTAATGGGCTCCTATTAAGGCCCAACACAAATGGGACCCACACACACAAACAAATCTGTTGAAGCAATCGCCTGCTTCACCACGTGTAGGTTGATCAACGGCTCTCATCATATCGGCAAGTCTCTCCCGTCCGAATCCCATCGGAACCTCCAAGGCACTTGCGCCGACCCTCGCGCCGCTTGATCCAACCAGCTGCAACGAACTGCTCGTTCGATCAATCTTGTCCAATCTGCGCCATGCTTGAGTCACACAACCTCACCCGACATCCATGATCGTTCTGGACCTTTGCTCTCCAAGCGTAGTCCCGATCCACCTCACCGTTGACGTCGTTGACCTGCAAGCCACCTGTACAGCAATAGACAAAGAAATCGTTTCCGGGAACAAGTTCTTCACAACTTGACCCACGTTAGTTCAACAATGCAATATGCAACAATAAAGCATTGAACCTCATGCATTAAACAACATTAAAACTCAACAATGCCAAAATGGCCGAAGTCCAAGTGGAAGCCGGTCTGACCGCCCTACCAAGTCGGTCGGATCGATTTCCCAGCGGTCGGACCGATTCCATAACGGCGGTCTGACCACCCCAAAAGACTTAGCCAAATTTCAACTCAGAAATCCGCAACCTCTCTGGAAATTTCAAATTGATAGAACTTTTGACTGGGAGCTCCAAAAATTATGTGACCACAACCAGGAGACTCCCCTCTCATGCCTACACAACCTATTTTTGGACTAGCCCCAAACTCCATCATAAACTATGGCCGGTCGAACTGGCAAGCATCGCCGGTCGGACTGCCACACGGCCGGTCGGACCAGCGGTATGGCCGGTCGGACCGCCAATGACCTGACAGCACTGAAGTTTTTGAAAACACAAGATTCGTCAAACCAACAACGCCATTGCCAATTGACTCATCACTCTAAGATCATGCACATATCCCCACGATATCCACAAAATCAACAAGTACAGCTACTAGTGCAGCACTTACCCCTGGTTGTAGGGCAAAAATATGAATTCCTTATGAGCCAGCAATGACGTCGTCAACTCGTCATGTAACCCTCGATGAAGGATGCATCCTCCTAGATGCTTTACATGGAGACCAAGTGTGGGTTGAGGAAATGTACAGGTGATTTCCTTGATCTAGCATCAGAAATCATGTATCTATACACACGCACACAAAAGCAAGGAGTTATATATGATATTTATCGGTATTACACGAATGTAGACTGTGATTGTACACACTTACAGTATCCAGCATCACATGAGTAAGGTGTCGAGGTTGAAGAGTAAGAACAAGTCCTCGAAAGTCACCGTGAAGACACAGTTTTGAACCTCGTGGTGAACATGATGCGGCCTGAACTTGACGTTGACACCTAAGCACCGTTGTTCGTCCGTCTTGATGGCATGTTCCATGTACCATGCTTTCAATCTCTGGCAAGCCAATCCTAGGGTTTGGAGGCGCTCTTCCGGGACGACCAACAGATCGCCTAACATGAATTTCTAGGCCAATGGTAAGAACAAGATATCATCGGGCTTATTCGATTTGTCCTTGTCGTCTCACTTTTTAGAGGTTGACTTCACAGGAGTCGACCGGGCACGAGGTGTTGATGCATCTGTTGCACCGAGACCTTGCCGCATCGGTGCATATAACTCTGGTTTAGGTAGCTCCAGTGCAGATAGCTCCGTGGACTTGGCACTGTTGCATGACTTTCCCGTGAACTTAACACCAGTGCAGATAGCTCTGGTGTAGGTAGCTCTAGTGCAGATATCTCCTGTGGACTTGGCACCGTTACAGGATTTTCCCATGAAGTTGACATCGGTGCAGGTAGCTCCAGACAGATGTTCCTCTTGGGCTACTGGATAAATATTTCAATGGCTTGCCATAGAGTCACGACCTCGTTGTTTGGGGGCATCTGCAGCAGGACGACCTCGAAATTGGCGTGAACACTGTCCACATTCACTTTTGCGAAACCCGACGCTAGATTTACACCGTACACCAAGGCCCCAGCACCGGATGGATATGTATGGCCCCAAGCAGCATTCAGGGCAACTGAGGCATATCTCACTTGGAGCTTGAACTTCGTAGCCACCTGCATAATGGTAAAAATTAGCTACTCCAACAAGTCTATCAATGGATCAAGCATTACAAAGATAATAATTATTACCAGGATGTCATCGATGGGAAATCTGTCATCGCTTTTTGAGGTAGGGTTGGACGCGCAACTACTCCGACGATTGGGGGGATGGCTAGCACAGTAGTGGCGGGGCTTGCAACTAATTTCCCCTAAGCCCTTCCTCAATGCTCTCTATCTGCTGTCGCATCTCATCTCTGGCTGCATCAATGATCTCCTCACTGAGGGATTCACGAATCTCCTCTCATAGTTGTGCATTGCGCTTGGCTTTCGCTCTCTTCCTACTCTGGTGCTCTTCGGAGTCCTCTAAGAATCCCTGTTTCCATGGATCATAAATACCAAGGCCTCTCGTGCGACTCGGGTGCTCCTTTTTTCCTAGGGCCACGAAGAGTATATCTCTCTTCCTGACTGCCTGGAATGAGTCTTGGGAAGATTCTGCACTCAACGCTTCCTACAAGGGCCCAATATATTATTTCACTTCCTATGAAGTTATGTAATAATTACAAACTAGGTAGTTCGATATCTTACCAGGCGCTGGGACACTTCCTCATCTGCGGGGTTTGGAAAGGAGATGGTCACTGAAGACAGAGTAGATGACCTCACTTTTATCCACTTTCGGGCTCGCTCGTCACGGATCCCAACAAATGGCGGGGAGGCCTCCCATAGGATTTCCTGCTCGTCCTCCTTCCTCCATTGAGATATTTTACTCGCATACCCAACGATGCCGAGTCTGTGGGGGTGTGTGTTTTTTGCCTGGAGGTCCCTGTGCGCCGCACTTTCACTCCTAAAATCATCTATCGTCTTTTTCGTCGCAAAGTCTTGCTAGTACGGTTTCACAAACGGATACTTCTAGAAGGGCGTCAGATCCTTCTCCACGTATTGCTTGATAAGCATGCTCTTGAAGTTACTCCACGCTTTGCACGCCGCTAGTAACGCGTGTCATCGCACGAAGGCCTGGTGTTCTTCCGGGATCTCGAATGATCGAAAAATTTCCATCGGCAGCGCATATTTCTGAGATTCGGTCAACTCTTTCCACGAATCGTAGGTGATCTTGACTCATTCCCATGCAACTATTCTGACCATTCTCCGGAATGCGGACGCTGCTCGGCGAGGATTGAGAGGGGTCCCAAACGCGTCGACATCTGTGATGGTAAATCGGCCCTCGGGCCTTTTCGATATTCCTTTTCTATCACGCTTGGATTTTCAAGAGGACGGTACATCAGACACAAGAGGCGACGATAACAGAGAATGAGCGGACGACATCTTCACAAATAATAGAAGTTCTAACACGCATGAACATATTATCATAAGATTCTCTATGTGTATAGGTATACACACCAATTAATAAATAATTGGGATATAATTGGGATATGTCGGGAAGAGATTAGGATACTTTCTTATTAAGTATATAGCTACCACAAAAAAAACCGTACATGCTACATATAAGAAGAGGATAAATTTGCAAAGTTATATAATTACTTATTATACTTGAAATAGAATACCTTAAATATAAGTATGCGATGTTCAGCAATTCAACATCCTAAAAAACTATTTCAAATGAATGACATAGTTGCAGTAAATATGCATGCTTGGTAGAAATGATCGTTAGGGTAATAAAAGTTGCTTTAAAATGTAAAGCCATGGGTACAAATGATACTGAGGGTAATTAGTGACATGTAGTCTTTCGGACCATCCTTTTCTAAGCATGTTTGGTAGTAATGTACACTACTAAAGTAAAGTTGATTGAAAGTACAATCAATAATGAAATGTGGGTTGCATGTCCTATGCAAATACAATAGGTCTTCATCTTTCATTGATTTTACATATATTTCTGCATGTAGATTGAGAAATTGAAGTTGAAAATGTTGTCATGCCTAGGTATCACACCATTGGGAGGAGGCGCTCGGGGGAGGGTGCGGGGGTGGACGACTTACCTTGGTGGTGCTTGGGAGGCGCTCGGGGGAGGAGGCACACTGGGCTCGAGGAGGAGGCATGCTGGGCTCAAGGAGGAGGCGACGCATGCTCGGGGGATGGGAGGAGGCAGGCTCGGGGTGGAGGGGCACCGGGTTTGGGGAGGTGGCGGCTCATGCTCGGGGAGGAGGCGGTGGGCTCAAGGGAGGAGGCGCGTCGGGATCGAAGAGGAGGCAGCGTCGAGGATGACAATCGTGTGTATTTCGACTTGCAGCATGTAAACAAAGGTTTCTCCGAGTCCTCCATCAAGCCCCGAAATTTAACATACTCTCTCACATCACAATTCACTTCTGCATCACGAAGCATCTGATCCAAATTATCATAGTGCAGCCTATCCGAATCGAAACCACAATCGACATCATTCGACAGCATATCGTTGACTTCGTCGGTGATGTCGTTATTACTACCTTCCTGTATAATCTGCTCTTCACCGTGACTGGTCCAACGTGAATACCCTTTTTGAAACCACCTCGAATCAAGTGTGTTTTGATCTACACTCGGTTCTTAAACATCTCAATGCATGCACAATACATGTATTCCACCCCCTTATTCAGCATATCCTCATCGACAGCTCTTGTAAAAGCAGACACACAATTATTGTACTCTTCACTCACACGGTTCTCAATCTACATCCAGCTTCGGTCCAACTACGCTACGCATATAACAATTTAGTGTTAAATATTGAATTAATTAATTAGTATACTATATATGATCTAAAGTAGCTATATGTAGCAATAATTAATTAAATTGAATTAAGTAGAAATAGACTACGAATTGGCTAAACCTTAAACCATGCTAGATGTAAATAACCTTTTTCTCTACATCAAGCCAGATCTAAACCATCTTCAATTCTCCCTTACCAAGCTAGATCTCGAATATAATACAAATATGAACAAATTACTAACCATGTATAGTTAAGAATAAATTGATCTACAATAATTCTTTCCAAATCCGCCGTCTCCTTTCACCAAATGGCCTCAAAGCCCCACCTCCTCAAATCTAGAATTTAAGACAGATCTTTGAGGGTCGGGTTTGTAATAAGTGAAATAATCACAAACTGTTTTTAATACAAACCGTCTGTGATGGGTTAATTATCACAGACGGGAAGTATCACAGACGGTTTTAAGAAAAAATCATTTGTGATATTTAGTAACATAATAGACAGTTCTTGTTCAGAACCATCCGTGATACTTCATAGACAGTTTTCAACATGAACCGTCTGTGATATTACCTCTTCACAGACGGTCGCTAAACCAAAACCGTATGTGATTGTATTTAATATTGACAGTTTTGGTTAACCGTCTGTGATGAGACGTCCAATGTTAACCTTTTTGTAGTAGTGCGAGGAGCAATCACCAAAGATGACAAGGAAACAACAACCTCTCGATGAAGGTGAAGATGCTACTAGTCTATAGGAGGCACCATCTGAGTTTGTGATGATCAGTTCAGTGGTGATGGCATGCGTAACTATTGGAGTAGAGTTTTCAGTGAGGGGGAATACCGACACATAGGCCAGGTTGTCTGCCTTGTGCAAAAATGGCGGGGGCATGTAGGAGTTGCAATTCCATGGCCTTCTCACCATGGCCGGCTGCGCGGCCGGTTGTGGGGTGCCGTCACTGGAATTTGCAGTGGCAACACTGTTGTAAAAGTGGAGACGATGAGCGCTTGCGCTCGCCGGCGACGGGGTGTCTCGGCGGAGCTTGTGGTGGAGGATGTCGTAGAGGTGCCTCGGCTGGCAGCGATCTGTCTTGTGCGCGTTCTGGTGGCCGCCGAGCACCTGCCAATTGGGGAACTCGTGATGGTAGTAGTGGCACTCGAGCAGCTTGGTCGCAGTGGTGCGAACACAATCTACTTCAGAATTATCACGCTGCAAACAATGCCGTCGTGGGTAGGCTTGGGATTGGGTGTCTACTCGTCTTGCATTTCTTCCATCGATCTAGCCCGGTGACATGGTGCATGCATGTGTGCGTGTTGTGCTTGATTTTTCTTTGCTTTTCGATGCATATGAGCTAGAAACTTTAAGATATTTTTCAATTCAGAAGCTCCAGCCGGCCTACCTAAAAGACAGTCTGTCAAACACCAAATGTCTTCAGCTCAGCTCTACAGTCGTTCAACCATTCAGGGTCTGTTTGGCATGGCTGCGGTTTTCCCGAAAAGTGGCTTCCAATTGGGCTGTAGGACTGAACGGCTGAGCTGAAGAGATTCGGTGTTTGGCTATCTGGCTTTTAGGTAGGCTGACTACAACTTCTGAGATGAGAAATACCTGAAATTCCCCCGAGGACAGTAATGGCTTGTTTGACGTCGTTTAATGCAATTAACAAAATTTAACGACAACTAACAACATTTAATGACAACTAACAACAATTGACGATTAATAACGACGACTAACGCAATTGACGACAAATACCTCAAGTGACGAGAATTACCACAATTAACGATAATTAACTACAATTAACAACGATTAACACAATTGACTGCAATGAATGATGACTACCGCAATTGATCGCATTCAACCACGATTAACGATAATATATCGCAAACAACACAATAAACCACAATTAGTGTATTTAACGATAATTATTACAATTAATAATTACTAAAACAATTATTACAATGAATAAATATTACAAGAAATAATTATTCATATAAACCGTTATTACAATAAAAAAATATTACTGAAATAATTACAATAAACAACTTGCTTGTTTTGGGAGCCAAAATACAGTACTATCTCAGACTTCACTTTTTCACAGAAAATACAAGTATACCACACATAATCAACACACAATACGATATGATATTTTGTTCGTTTACTACAAACTTTGGATAATTCATGCCCCTCCACTTTTTTCGGGCTTGGGACCAGCATCGGTAGTGTTAGGCACCATCACCTGCACATATATCCCAAAAAATAAAGAGGTAACAAAGAGAAAAGAAGGAAAAAGAACAAAAAAAATGAACGACAGTCAAAATTAGTCATCACTACATACATGAAAATACAACCATGGAAAGAAAATGCAGCAATAATATATTGTTTATCAAATAGTGGGAACCATAAACTGCTAATGCAAATACAACTAACAGAGGAAAACAAGCTACAATCTTGTCAAACAGAGGGAACTAAACAACTAATGCAACCATCAGGAGAACATAAAGTCTCATCTTGTATGTCAAGATGAGGAAAAGAAATCACACATAAAAAATGCAGATGCCATGTAATTACAAGTAACTGAATTTGCCAGCAGGTAAATAACAATATGACCAACACTCGATGAGAATTTGGAAGAGCTCTCTAAAATCAAACAAGAGCAACCATTAAGAAGCAAAGATATACCAAAAAGGATATAAATTAGTAAAGTAATTTGACCTAAGCATCTTAATATATACCAAAAAGAATACAAATTAGTAAATAGCAATATAAAGTCCTTTGCATATGATTCAGAAAGCACAATGAGCAAAGCAAAGATTCCAGTGACATGATAATGATTTCCTTGTTCCTACATGGGAGGAGAGACCTATTTGTCCTTGGTCTCTTTAGATATATTATTGTCTCACCTATTCTTACATTGTAAAAGAAGAATTCAAATGAGAATGATTATTCGTATCTATATGATTGGCTCAAGAAAAGGATATTATAACAAATTTTAGATGGCATACTTTCACATGCCTCACAACAACATTATTGATAATTGATAAATGAGATGCATGAACTGGGACTCTAGGAGAATCTAGTTGTAAAGTACTCACTGCATTACCAATGGTTACTCACTGCTCAATTGCTCAGGAAATGGATCAACAAATCTGAAAACAAATACTCATATATATTCCCAACTATAAATGTTCAACTTGCACAAAATGTCATATTCCTTGTATCATGAAAATAGAATAGACCCAAAAACATAGTGCATTGTCATAAGAATAACCAGTAGATAGCACAAAACAAAACGAGAAACTCCAAACATAAAGAATGTTAATATTACCCCTGAGACTGCAATGGAATGTTAAAAATATGTCTTGATCACTGATATGCTATTAGAGATCACAATTCATAGCAGTACATCATCAAAGAATGGAAAGATTATGTCCTGAGATAAGCTCTAACCTACAACACAAATTCCTACCCTTACCACAACATCTACATTGCACCGATATATTGACACTTCACAATAAGAGGAAATCATAATTGCTACAAAATTCTAATAAAAAATCATAACAAAATTCTAGGATCCAATGCATGTATTGATAGCACAAAAATTTGGCAGTCAACTAGCTTACCAAAAAATTGGACAACTAGCTAAGCTATGTTAATCAAAAGAATTAAGGATGAATCAAGTTCTTTAGCCTTATCTAAGCTTTTTATCTTGCCACATGCATCATCTAGTGAAGAACAATTCAGTATATCATGAAACTTTCATCGAGCAGAATCAATGCCCAATTGTTCCAGTGTGCAATCACATGCAAGAATTGTAGATTGAATGGATGAACAAAACAACCAGCCAAAGCAATAAAAATTGAATGCATGAATTGTTCTTGTGTGCAATTGAAAGGTAGATAGTTACCATTTCGATCATCAAAATGGACAACACACAAACATGTCGTATCGGCGATAGGCCGAAGAGGAGGACGACACTAGCGACATGGTGTAGAGCAGGCAGGCAGAGGGCGGTTGGAGGCACGGACCCGGTCGAGGTAGGAGTCAAAGGAGGGAGACGGCGCCGACCGGGTAGAGGCGCTGGTCCGGTCGGGTAGGGGTCGGAGGAGGGAGGAGGCACGCGGCCGGCCAGAGGCGCGGGCCTGGTCGGGGTAGGAGTTAGAGGAGGGAGGCGGCGCACGACTTCCGCCCGGAGGAGGAGGAGGAGAGCAGCGGCGGGGTCGAGCAAGGGAGCTGGAGGCGTGCGAACGTGCCAGATCCAGATCTGGCTGGGGCCGAGGGAGGAGGGCCGAGGGAGGAGGAGGGAGGCGGCGGTGCGGGTGGAGGAGGAGGGAGGCGGCTGTGCGGGTGGAGGAGGAGGAGGAGGGAAGAAGGGAGGCGGGCGGGTGACACTCGGGAGGAGGGAAGAAGGTAGGCGGTGGGGAGGCTGGTGGTTTTGTTGAATGGTAAAAGCGGGTAAATACCACACAAATTAGGGGGCAAATTCGGAAGGGGGGTGGTGGGAAGCCGCGGGAAGCTGCCCTGCGGTAGCTTTCGGCTTTCAGCCTTTTCACGTATAAGACGGTTTTCAGCTTCCGAGAAAACCGATCGAAAAAGGCCACTGTTTGAGATGACTTTCAGCTTTTTCAGAAGAAAAGTCAAAGACAAAACCATCTCGACCTAACCAAAAGCTGATTTTCAGAAAAACTACGGCCGTCCCAAAGAGCCCATAAGCTAGGACGTGATCGTATCGGCAAGCCGACGCAATACAACCAGTAAATCACTACTCGGCTTCTATCTGAATTGATCCTGCGTGTATACTTGCAGGCCGATACTATCTAGGAAACTTTTGACTTGTGTTCGTCGAAAATAGGAGGAAATGCCAATAAAGGGTTCGAAGCCAGAGAGGATAGAAAGATTGCTAAGCTGTATTGTCCTGTTCGTTCTCGCTGCGTTAATATATTGATTGATTTCTGATCGTGTCATGACACGATCGTCTATATGCAAAACAGTGCAAGTAAACACGCATTAATTGTTTATAGGTAGCTGGTTGCTGCCCTCTTAATTTATATTTATATTACTACTACTCCCTCCCTCCCGGCGCAAGAGTGCGACACCCTAGATTAATGCTACAGTTAATCCTATTAAATTTTGCTAAATATATTATTTACAGTTAATGGTTGGGATATATGCAAAAGATACGAGTGAATTTATCATAAAAAAATACTTTTATAATATTATAATATCGTTCCCTTCTTTGTAGTAGTAAGGTACCATGTCACAACTTTTACGGACCTTGGATGCAATTTACTCTCTGGCAAATTAAATTGTGTCAAACTTTTGGTAAAGTTTCCAATTTTTTAGTGAAGTTCTAATTTTAGCCAAAAAAAAAAGTTACAATCTAATAATGAAATTTCAAGGGGTGGTATGTATAATTTTTTATAGATATACTCCTTTTTAGTGCGAATATGAATGTATTTACAAAATATGCTAAAAACTTTAGACTCTCTTACAATTTTTTGTGTGATTCGCATTGAAGTAGTATATAAGTATACACAAAGTGATAAAAAAGTATGTTAAGTTCTTTTAAATGGTATATCAAAGATGGGAGTAACTACACCCGGGAGTAGAGTGTGTGTGTGTGTGTATATATATATATATATATATATATATATATATAGAGAGAGAGAGAGACTAATACTATGCATGATAAATAGGAACAAATTGCAACAGGCCAGCTGGCATTTTATTTTAAAATCCATATATACAACAAACGAACAGCTGATGCTAAGTTTATTATCTGAAATATCACATCTAAATGCTGTTAACAACTATTAACAAACGTGTGGTATGAAAGTGAAACAAGTATCTATAAATTAAAGGTGTAAAACTAATGAAGTCTAAACATACGTACCGCACTGGGAGGGGGCAGGCAAGGTCGACGGCCAGGAATTTTTTTGTCGTTACTGCAGTCAGAAGGCACCGATGCCATGCTTACGGGCATCAGCGGAGGCCGCGGCTGCACAGCCGCCGCCGGCTGCTGACGGTCATCAGCTCCAAGGCGGCGGGCCGCCGCGACGTCGGCATGCAGAGACGCCGCCACGACGATCAGCAGCCCCAGCCCGAGCACCGCCGCCGTTCCAGCCCAACGTCTCTCTGCTCCCTTCATATTCAGTACTACAAGTGCGCCTCTACTTCAACTCAAAACCGACGCGCGCTGACCAAGAGACGATGGCCGTGCGGGCGGGCGTGTGTGTGTGTGTGTGTGATGTTACTAGCTTGTTTGTCCGATCGAGCAAACTGAGCTGGTGTGGTGCATCGAGAGCAGAAGGATACATGTGGTGGCCACTTAAATATATAGATCTCTGATCAATTGCTTCTCTCTGAATTAATTGACCCCGCGTGTCTACGTGCATGCCCATGAAACTTTTGACTTGTGTCGTTGTTCGTCGAAAATAGGAGGAAATGCCAATAAAGGGATCGAAGCTAGAGAGGATATATAGAAATATTGCTAAGCTGACGTAATATATTGATTTCTATCTGATCAATTACTTCTGTCTGAATTAATTGATCCCGCGTGTCTACGTGCATGCTGATGAAACTTTTGACCTGTGTTGTTCGTCGAACATAGGAGGAAATGCCAATAAAGGGACCGAATCTAGAGAGGATAGAAAGATTGCTAAGCTGCCGTAATATATAGATCTCTGATCAGTTGCTTCTCTCTGAATTAATTGATCCCGCGTGTCTACGTGCATGCCCATGAAACTTTTGACTTGTGTGACTTGTGTTGTTCGTCGAAAATAGGAGGAAATGCCAATAAAGGGTTCGAAGCCAGAGAGGATAGAAAGATTGCTAAGCTGCCGTAATATATTGATATCTGAACTCTCCGTGTAGTTGTCTAGTGTCACCTCTTCGATCTGGATGGGAGTAGTTGTGTAACTTGTATGGTTTTTTTTTTTTTTTTTTGAGGAACCCTCACTATGAGTTCAGTCTGAATGATAATTTTGTAGAGAAATATAGAATTATATTCAACAATGTAAGAATAAAATAGTAGATTAAACACATAGATGTAGATGCCTTCTTGCTTCTTTTTATTGCGCTTCATACAATCAGCCTTTTACAATGACTAGCACCCCCTATTTATAGTCTACATGTCCTACTAGGATTTGGGATAGAACGTCCATACATGGGCCACCTGCTGGGCCGAGTCCATAGTTTCCCAACACTTCCCCTTGGGCACCCATCCTCACATGTTCATGCCTCATCAAAACTCCATAAAAACGCAGTGGAAAAAATTTAGAGAAAAAAATACATGACACACATTCTGTTGCGTTGCACGAATTGCCTCATTAAAAACCTTAACCGAGAAACTTCAGGAAAACTCATCAAGGGAAAAGGAGTATAATCCGCCTAATTTTATTTAATCTCCAAGATTTACTCTTTTGGTACTCGATCTTCGTGATCAAGTTTCAATAATGAGTTCGTGAAGATTCTTCACCTGAATTTTGCACTTCTCTAAATATTATCATTCTAATTCCACATATGCACCTTTTAAAGCTAGATGCTGGAAGTGACTTAATGAATAAATCTGTGAGTACTTTAATTTGTGAGATGACTCTTCAGATAACCCATCTGCACTTGTGCAACACAAGTTGTATTATCTTCATAGATAATAATAGAGATTTATGCGATATTCAATCCACACGATTGCTGGATATGGTGAATCATCTGTCGAATCCAAGAACATTCTCGTGAGGCATCGTATAGTGCTATAATTTTTTAGTGATTCGTCGAAGTAGATACAAGACTTTGCTTAGACGATTTCTATGGAATTGCGGTTCCACTACATAGGAATAACATAGCATGTTTGTGACTTGGTTGTATGCGGGCCCGAAGGTTCCCGACGTATGCATAGCCATTCATAGACAGGTTTTGGTTCTTTTTGTAGAACACTTTGCTTTCTTTGAGGTATCGAAAGATGTCTTTCATTCCCTACCAATGTCTTTTGGTAGGTTCTACATTATACCTTACTAATAGGTTCACGACAAATACAATGTCCGATTTAGTACAGTTTGCTAAGTACATGAGTGCTTCTATTGCACTTAAGTATGGAAATTCTGGTCCTAGGACTTCATCCCCTCTTTTCTAGGTCTATACTGATCCTTGTCTTGCTACAAAGATCTCATAACCATTGGCATTTTTGAATAGTATGTCTTTTAAAAATCAAACATTTTCAACACCTTCTGAGTGTAGGTTGACTGATATACTAATATCCTTCAGGGGTATGCTCAAGCTGCAAGCTTAGGTAATATTTGGTTTTACCCAAATTATTCATTTCGAACTCCGACTCTATGTAAGAGCTTGCTTCCTTAATACCTTTCAGGGTTCTAATGATGTTCAGATCATCTTCATATACTGATATTATACAAAATTCATCCTGAGATCGTTGTATAAATACAAAAATACAATTCTCATTGTTTGTGTAGCCTTTCTTGCATAGAAAGTCGCTTCAAGCGATTATACTACATCCTGCCTGATTGCTTAAGTCCGTATAGTGACTTTCTGAGTTCCACGCTGTACAGATTTCTATTTGCTGTCTTGGTTCAGGACGGGGATACATTCAGGTACCTTCATATAAATGTATGAATCCAAATTTCTATAAAGGTATGCAGTTACCATATCCATCTATATCATTTCAAAATTTCAAGTTGACTGTCATTGAGATTAAATATCTAAAAGGTGGTTCCGCCCATGACCGGAGAATAGATTTATTCAAAAACAATTCCTGAATGTTGAGTGAAACCTTGTGCAACAAGTCTTGCTTTACTTCATTATTTTCATTTCTCTTAAGAACAAATACCCACTTATGCCCTACGGAGTGCACATGGGGAGGTGAACGGCTTACAAGCCCAAACACCTCTCTTTTATTCAGAGATAATAATTCTACTTCTATTGCCTTCTTCTAATCCTCTCAAACTGATCTTTTCTTACATTCAGCGAGCGATGCATGCTCTAGATCAAGATCGATGATTGTGCCAATTTTTTTTGCAAAATCAATGTCGACATTGGCTGTTGTCTTGTTCAAAGATTCTCTCATGGTCACATAATTTATAACTATTTCTTCATAGGGCGATACTTCTAATATTTCTACTTGCTCACCGCTGCTTCTAATTACGGGGGCAAGTCTCTTCAGGTTTTTCAGCTCCGATGTGTGCGCACATATCCATGTTGATGTCTCCCTTCATGGGGATGCTCAAATCCAGTATGCCTTTCTGAAGATTCCATAATAGTGCTAGGTCTCAACTGGTTCCCCTTTTGGTTCTTGGGAATTTCAGTGATCGGTTGCGTCAAATCCTTCTTATCCTTTTTCACCAGGCGTCTCTGGTTACTTCGGATTCGAGGGACCGAAGTTCTCGTCATTTCTGAGGCCGTAGGTGTGAGGACCCCCGAGTTAATCCCATAAGATCGAGGCAATCCCGATCTTAAGGAAGTAACTCTGGGCTTCAAGTAAATGAATTCCACCTTAACTCCATCCAAGTGAGGAGCCCGACCGAAACTAGAGCTCCGGTGATCATGCACGCTGCTCCTCTGCAAGCACTACATGATTATCGGTTCTTCAAACGATCAAAGCCAATGCTTAGATAAGTTAAAGTGGGATTCATAACAGCGAGTATGAGGTTGTGTTGGCTCCCAGGATCAGCGACCAACACGCTCATACTCTCATTCAACGTTGATCACATCCATACAACATCGTATATTAACAATCCAAAAGACATACAACATAATAGTTAAGTCTACAACTATTACATAACGGTCGCCTGGCCAAATTTAAATAAGAGTGATAAATAACAGCGAAAGCAAGATAAATAAACCAAAAGGTCTATCAAAGTATACCTATAACCCAAGGCAACCGACTGGGGGTTAAATGATATCACTACTCGTCAGTGTCGCCTAAATCGGCACTGACGAGCTCATCGGGCTCGATATCGTCCTCACCTGAAAAGGCCAGCAAACCCAAGGGCTCGACCATTTGGGGGCGTGACCATTAGGGGCCAACGGCACGCTCCATGCGCGTGCAGAGGCAGGGCGTGCGGTGCATGCAGGTGGCCGGCTCAAGGGCTTCACCCGCGCGGCGGGCGCTCGATGCAAGGCGATAGCATGCGAGCGACGCCGTGCGGGGAGGACGACGTCGGCTTAAAGTCAGTGGCGGTGCAGTCGCAGCCGACCGGCCGATCTCTCTCTTTCTCCCTTTTTTTTCTTTGATTCAGGCGGCATGGAGACGGCAATTGCGGTCAGGTGGTGGCCGTGGCGTGGCTTTATATTTGGGGCGGGTGGCGGCGTCGGGAACACAGTGCGGAGAGGTTGCGCGTCGAGGCGCGGCTCAGTCAGTGCGTGGCGTGGCGGTGGCGGGAGGGGGAGCCGTCTGGCGGTACCAGCCGGCGGAGATACAACTCCAGGCCAGCGGTGGATGGGCAGCGGCACCGGCCGATTCCCCTTTTTTGTCGACTACTTGCACAATACTATTCATGCAATATTGTTTATGCAATTACTGTTCATGCAATCCACCGATCGGTTTTGCTGGCAACTTCGAGTCGGCTCGTAGTAAATTAGAACGGACTTGCAGTTTCTAATCTACGGTACAATCGGCATCCACTTTTCCATGCAATCTACCGATCGGCATTGTGCCGGCGACTTCAAGTCGGATTGCGATAGATTAGAGTGGATTTGCACCGTAGAGAAAAATCAATCTAGAAAGCCAAATTTTCATAATTGAAAGCAATCTAGAAAATGAGATTCGATCTACGAGCATTGTGCTACGACAGTTACCTTTCATTCTGAGAAGAGTCGATCGTGTTGATAATGTATTGAAGAACCGTCGCTGACGAGTTCAGTCCGAACGATAATCTCGTAGACAAACATAGAATCACATCAAACAATGTAAGAACAGAATAATAGATTGAACATATAGATGTATGAGGCTTGTTGCTTCTCTTTATTGCTCTCCATACGATCGGTCTTTTACAATGACTAACATCCATTATTTATAGTTTACAGACTCTACTAGGGTTTAACATAAGACACTCATACATACACCGACTGTTGATCCGAGCCCATCGTTTTCCAACCGTTTTAATTGTCATCCTCGCAAGCAAAAAAAGAGTTGTCTACTCATCATTCAACTGTTTTTATTTTGGCAATCTGTCGCATTTTCTACCGTACGATCAAAAAGAGCCCGCGTCGGATTGTTTCCACGTTGCTGCATACACAAAACGCACCGGAAAATCTTAACTGGCCCGCAACGCTAACGGGTTCTGCAGATCGTTAACGGGCTTCCTCGAAGGCCTTTTTATTTCTTCTTTCGATCTTTAATTTTAATTTTTACTGATGGGCCTTACACCTTGTTTCTGCACGAACGCATGCTCTCATCAGAACACAAGATCCACTGGAAACGAAAATAACTACAAGAATAAGAACTAATGTACACATGGAGATCTGATATCAAATCTGACTAGAATCCGAAGAAAAAGGCAACATCAATGAACTAAAATCCTTCCTGAGACCAACTAGAATTATCTTTGTTTTGCATAGTCATATGAAATCGCTCTTTTTGTACTTTGACTGCTTATTCTACTCGATTCATGTATGCAGAACTATGAGAAGAATGCAAATGAATTGCTTGAGCTAATGAATATATACTTCAACGTGGTTAAGAATAAAATCCAACAAGTTTTCAAGATCTCAAGTATAGGACCTACTGGAATACAAACCCACATCAATGGAGCAAAAGGAGACTATATATGAAATCATTTGCATCATAACACCATTATGAATTGTCATGTATAGGCAACATGCATCATAACCCACTCTTATCATTTGAAAAGCGCATGAAACTAAATTGAATTCAAGCATATGCAATATGCATCATAACTTAGGTATGAATTCTCATGTAGGTCAAATCGGAGTATTAACTAGAAACCAGTCACAACCCTATCTTCCTATGAATCCTACAACTAAAATAAAGAGTAATAATAGAAAAAACAAAATAAATGAAACCTAAAACTATATCTATATAGGATAAATATTGTACAACTTCGCCTTGTGGTGAACCCAAAAATTTAAATTAAACCATACCACAAAGTAACAAAATAAAATAAACAGCATCTATGTATACCAGTAGACATAAAGAACAATTTCAACTAGGGGTGAACCCTACAATAAAAATGAAACCAATGATCTAGCAGATCATTGGCATATTTGCATATTTGCGCACTGGCGGTCCTTGATCAATGATCTAGATAAGAAAATAGGAAGTACAGCTGCACCAGTAACAGAACAAAAGACGGAACGAATCATATCTTTGTTCTATAGTGATATATATCATTGAGCTAGCAAGAATCTAAGTGGCCATTGCACACAAATGAGCTAGCAGGACTCTTAGTGTTCATTGCACACAAATTATAACAAGACCAATGAGCTAGTTTTTCATTTAGCATTGCTGTGAATAATGAAAACTAATCATATTTACCAGAGCTAAAAATGACACTTATAGATGAAACCAACACAATGAAGATGAAATAATGAAAATTAATCAGCCAATTTACACCAGGTGCTTGACAGGGTGAATTAAACATCTACTCGGGTCTTTTCACTGCACCTGCCAGTTTTGAGGTAAGACCACAGCATGAGCACAATTGCATCTTGGAGGAAGTATGATAGTTTACCTTACACTGAGAGGGAGGAATTAACAGCTGCTACACTGCTTCTCCTAGTTTCGAGGTAAGACCAACATGAGCAAAATTTTGTGAGGTGCAGTTGCATTGGACGACGAATCAACTGTTATATCATTTCAAGCAGAATTCCATGATGTACTCGCAACCAACAGAATCACTGAGGAGTACACACATATGAAAAGACTATCAGATCAAAGTATAAAAAGGATAACAAAATGGCATATTTACCGTAAGTAAGATTCAGGTCAGCATGGATGAGAATATAGCATAATATATTGGCTTGTTCTATTACTACACACATACCGTATCTTATCTTACTTTTGTTTTATAAGGTAGTATTGTGCAATTTGGATATTTGCTTCCATTTTTCTCATCTGCTGAGTGTAATTCCTAATAATTAAAACTGCCACAGTTCGACCTATACTTTAGTTCAGTTTCTTGCTGACGCTTCGAAGCAGAGCATGATACAAAAATATTTGATGATTTGTTTTTGCCCTTACTGTTGGTGTTGGGGGCGATCTCTTCCTATGAACAAGAACCGATCGCAGACACACACACAGCGAGCACCTTTATTTAGCACCAAGGATATCAACAAGTCTCTCGGTTAGAAGCTCTGAACAAGAACCACGTTAAAAGACCCACATGTCAATGGGCCATATTAAACCACCCCTTATCCCCTCTTCCATCATCCCTTCCCACTGGCCTTGTGCCCCTCCACATCGCGCACACACAGCGAGCTTCGCGCTACTACTACGACTTGTACCACCTCCCTCTCTCTCTCTCTCTCTCTCCCCATCGCCTTGCCGGACGCCATGGCCAACTCCTGCCTCTCCACGGCGCATGCGGCGCTGCGCATCCCCTGCCCCAAGATCCCGGCCGACGCCGCCGGGACGCAGCTCCAGCTCCAGTACGCGTCCGTGTTCCCCCGCCCGGCGCGTGCGCACAGCCTCCTCTCGGACCGCATCGCCGCACCCGTCGTCCCGGTGGCACGGATGCGCGTCCTCGCGGTCACCGCGATGGTGTCACGGGAGGAGGCCGCGGCCGCTTCTGTCGAGGAGCAGGAGGAAGAGGTAGAGGAAGTCGAGGCACAATCGCAAGAGGAAGAGCAAGGCGAGGTTGTGCGAGAGGAGGAGGAGGAGCAGGAGCAGGGTGGGGTCGTTGAGGCCAGCTCGGACGGCGGCGAAGAGGAGGCGGAGAGCAGCGCCACCAAGCTGTACTTCGGGAACCTGCCGTACAACTGCGACAGTGCGCAGCTTGCCGGCATTGTGCAGGAGTACGCCAGCCCGGAGATGGTCGAGGTAGGTGTGTTGTTTACTGAATTAATTGGAGTTTTTTTTATTAAATTTTTACTCGTGAAAACCCTCATGATTTAGCGAATAATATCGAAGTGTTCATTTCGATACTGCACCTGTACACTGTAGCACATGAAAGTTTTACACTTGTATGATTGGATTGGATGAACGAAACTGTCGTCGTACAGTACTAACAATACAATTCACTCAATGCTTAGCAACCACAGTCCATCCGTAGCTGTCTCTGTCAAAAATTTAGGGCAAAATAAACTCCGCAGGTGCATCAATCTGACGTTCACATAAGGTAGTAGTAATGCAGTAAATGATACTATAGGTTAGATTTTACATGTAGTATACTTCTCAAGTAGTTCAATTTTCAAGCGTCTCTGCAAATTGTATATGGCGCCAGTGGTTATGTTAACTGACAGCTCGAGTCTTCAGAATCAATGACGTTTTCTTTGGTTCAAAATCCACAACTTAATCTGCCTCAAAGGCCATGTAATGGGACATGCCGAACACATTACACACCTTGTACTGCAATCTATAGCCTCGTCATTGCTCAAATAAAATACATAAAAACTCATGTTTTGACATACTAACAGTTGTTCCTAGAACGAGAAGGATAGTCGATATATTCATCATCAGTAGTTTAGGGCTCATCAGACTCGGCCTACATTGGTTAATTGAGATATCAACACCTCCATTTTTAGGTGCTGTATGATCGGGCAACGGGGAGAAGCCGAGGGTTCGCCTTTGTGACCATGAGCACAGTTGAAGACTGTGAACAGGTCATCAAGAACCTTGACGGCAGCGTGAGTACTCCTATTATCAGTGCATCTTCCATACTTCTTCAGTTCTTCTGTCATTGATCAGCTGAGTTGCCGACGGATTCGATTTCTTCAGCTGTACAGTGGCCGCACGATGAGGGTGAACTTCGCCGACAAGCCGAAGCCGAAGCTGCCGCTGTACCCGGAGACTGAGCACAAGCTCTTCGTCGGCAACCTGTCCTGGACGGTCACCGCGGAGATGCTGACTACTGCATTTCAGCCGTGCGGCAACGTGGTCGGCGCGCGGGTGCTCTACGATGGCGAGACCGGCCGGTCCCGAGGCTACGGCTTCGTTTGCTATTCCACCAAGGAGGAGATGGACGAGGCTCTTTCCTCGCTCAATGGAATGGTAAATGCCAATTTTCACCATTTCTATTCTGCTTGGTATACGAAAAATAGAACATCTGTTATCTCTGAATCTCTGATGTCTGAATGCAAAGTTCTGAATCGTGATTCCAGTACTAGCTACTAAAGCTAACAGTACGACTAGAGTAGTTAAGCTTCAAATGCACAATGTACCAATGCACGATCAGATAAATGTAGTGATTGAAATGTATTTACTAAGCGGTAGGAGGAATCACTATCATTGCAAAAGTTCTTTGAATGCCATCCTAGAACTGAAAGACATAGTAGTTTTTACCTGACCTTTATGTGGTTGAATCGATCCTTGCATAACTGAACTTCGTTTTCTTAACTAGGATTCTGCTTGGAACTTCATTGTTCACTCACAAGAAATTTTTCAGAGTTTGCAATGACACGGATTGGCAGGACACAATTGAACTGAATACTAACGCATCTTGCAGGAAATAGAAGGCAGGGAGATCCGGGTCAACTTGGCCCTTGGAAAGAAATACTAGTAGAGAGTAGAGTTCGCTTCACTAGGAGAAACCTGCAGTAGGTATGTAATGCTTCCTTCCAGCGAATTACATGGAACCAATGAAGAGGTGAATGACGACTTGTCGGAGCGCATTGCAAGATCAGGACAGGAAATGTATCTTTCTGAATTAGCATCGCAGATCCGATTTATTTTTGTGCGCATGGGAAATTTATTTGTTGCTATCTGGTGTATATTTGATGAAGTGAACTGTGACTGATTTTTTTGGGTTGCTGGTAATGAGAGTGTTCCATGGTTCCATTCTCTTGTAGCTGCATTTTTCAATCCTATGTAGTTCTGAACCGTCCGGTTGCTGATTGACTGACCAATATGTTGGCTGGCTGAAGATATGCCTACTGTTTGCAAAGGCTATGATTGCTACTCTAATCCTATTGGATTCATGTAAAGTTTACGCTGCTATCCGGTGCATTAACTCAAAATTAGTCTATTGTTCAAAACTTGTTTTGCTCTGAAACTATCATCAGTAAGCAATGGCTTATTGCAAATTTGCAATACTGACAGACCATAAGTCACATCAGAGACTAAACATGTGTGGGGATCAAATATCCATACATACAGAAATCCAGGGTTTTCTAAAACATAAATCCAAGACAAAATTTCAGAACTTCTGGCCATCTCAGTTTCGGCCATGAAAATCAGTGTAGATCATGGGAATTGTTATATAACTTCCGACAGTTTTTTGAATTTAAAACTATCACTTTTCTGTTCGTTAGATGTGCTATAAGATTCGTGTTGTTGTTGTGCTGTAAGAAAAAAAATCATAATGGTCGAATTTTCATTCGTTCGATACGCTTTGAGATTTGCACTGTTTTCTCATCTGATGAATTGGATCCGAATTTATTATGATTTTTTCTTCGAAACATAACGAGTTCACCACATTACCGTATTTTGTTGATATATAATTTTATTTTATCTTTATTTTTGCTTAACCTCCTAAAGTACATGTGAGATTTTGAATCATGTGATAGAAATACGAGTTATTAAGACTTTCAAGAATAATTGCAATGATCCAGAACCAAAATTACATAAACTTTCAGAATGTGATAGTTTTTTTTTCCAGAGAAAACAATCGAATTGAATTCTATGTAGACAGACTCGGAGATCATTCCGATTTTCACCAAACGATTAGTAATACAGCCTAGCGAGAAAGACTTCAAATAGACGACTCCCCACCGCACCCACCACACACACGACAACATACGAGACACTAAAATAACCAAACAAAACTAGATTTTGTTTTTTTTTAAGTTCTGTCTAAAAGTTCAATTCAATGGCAGCCACACGCACAATTATTAGAAGGGGCAAAAAAAATGGCGAGAGATATTTTCGCTGACAAGAAAAGAAAAGAAGCGAGAGCCACTTGTGTGACATGTCTCCTCGTTGGCGGGAGGTAACCAACCGGTCCACCACATCCTACGGTACTACACAGCCTCCACGCCACTCACCACTTGTTCGCACTCCCGAGCAGACGCCGAGACCACCATGGCCATCTCTACCGCCTCCAGCCTCCTCCTCTACGCCGCCCCAGCCGCCCACCGCCGCCGCCGCGTCGCCGCCGCCGCCGTGCGTTTCGACCGGCGCTCGACGGTCCTCCTCCTGCTGTCCGCCGCGGGGGCGGCGCCGCCCGCGAACGCCGCGGGCATCGGGCTCTTCGGCATCCGGAAGAAACTGGAGCGGGCCGAGGAGGCTGCAGCGGAGGCGGCGCGGGAGGTGGAGGAGGCGGCGGTGGAGGCCGCGGCTGTCGGCGGGGAGGCGGTGAAGGAGACGGTGGTGGCAGCTGGGAAGGAGGCTAGGGAGGTCGCCGGGGAGGGCCTGCGGCTAGTGGCCGGCGCGGAGCTCGCTGGAGACGGGCTGGTGCAGGCCGGGGTGGTCGCCGGCGCCGAGGCGCTCGGGGTCGTCGTCGGCTTGACCGTGGTCAATGGCATCCTCAGGCCCGATGCCTAGAGGCTGTGCTGCATTGGGCTTTTAGCTAAGGCCCATCAGGTGTTTGGGCTTGGTGCTTAACTGGCTATTATCATTTGTTGATGACTTTGTGGTGTAAATTAATTCATTATAGAGTGATCAGTGATGGACTGTCATGGTGGTGTTTTACTTTTATCTCATAGTGTGTTGCCAAAATTGTGTTCTGCTGCCAAGAGTGAACTGTGTTATATAAATCGCGCTGGAGAAATTTATGGCCAATATTTTGTATGGAATTTGTAAAATGCTATAATATTTGGGAAAATAGAAGAATATATAAGTACATATGACACCAGGACCTGTTTGAAATATCGAACTTGCATAAAATGCTGGGAAAAAAAATCCGCGTGGTCACTCGCGTGTACGTGCACGGTGGTGTGTGCGGCATCGAGAGTTTCAACGGTGCTTGAAAGGTACTCCCAGTACCTCCACTGGAAAAAAAAACTCTAAACGCTGATTAAGGAAAGGGTGGTTTGGGTATACACCTTTCGTAATTATTAACCTTCCTGTAAAGAGAAAAATCCATAAACACCTCTATAAATCATTGTGTAATGCCCGTATTCTTAACTAAAAAAATAAGATAACTAATAGGATGCTATATGTGTGTGTGTGTGTGTGTTAATCATACGCATTAACATGAGTAGTGTAACTTACGTAGAATTTGTAGATCATCCTACAAATCTACCCTTAAGTTCTAATCATTAGTTATGGTAGTCTCGATCGTTAAAAATGAATAATCAAGAATTTTACACACTCTTAGCCCCCTAACACCCTAAAAATTCCAAATCTAACCTCTCTATATACAAAATTTCAGATTTAGCCCTATGGAGCCGCCTGCTGCGCCAGTGGGATGCAGCAAGCAAGCTGATGCACCACCGGGCCGCAACAGGCACATGCTACGTACCCCGGCCGCAGCAGCCAGAGGAGAGATAAGAGGAAAACAGAAAAAATTCTAAAATTTCTAGAAAATTGTATAAAAATCTTTGGAATATGAATAGGTTTACTAAAATAAAATTGAATTTAATTAAAGTTTATTTTATTTTTTTATACCTATTCACTTTGGCATGCGTCATTGCATTTGGAATTAAAATTATGGAATTTCAATTCTCGATTAATCCTTCCGATGCAAATTAATTTCCTTTGATTGTAACTCATGTTTTGCTTGTAAAGAGACAAGATTTGAAATAGAATTTAATCGGTGATAGGTGTTGCTCGTCGTCACTTTGGGGTCGTAGACCATTTTGTGCCTACTTCTAGAACATGTTTTTTTATGTTGCTGGATGTCTTGCTACACGAAGAATGGAATGCAAAAAAACGATGAGATTTGCAGTTGCGAATTAATTATGGAACTCCTCTGCTTTGAAGATGTTTATCACTGCGTTGTTTTTTCTTGGTTCCCCCAAAATTAGAATGAATGTAAAAATAAAGGAACATTGTGGAAGTATGCCCAAACCATTGAGCATACTTTGTAAGAATCTTTTTTTTCTGTTGCAGCTTCCTCCCAGAACTATTTTTATCCGGCCATCAATGGCAAAAATAAATCATTTTATTTTTTCTCGCGGCAATCAACCCAAAGGGACATTAATATCAAGGTTCTTGATCACATTACCTCACTATGTTGGAGTTAAAGTATAGTACTTTATGGTTCTTCTACATAATACAATTGAAGAGGTTGAGAACGTTCGTTGTGATTATGAAAATACCCTGCAACGTTAGCGGTCCAGAGGAGGTTAGCGGTCCAGAGGAGGAGGTCGGGTCACGCCGCTTTGCGCAAAGAGACAAGATTTGATAGGTGGGAATTTATAATAAAGCTACGAATTAGACGATGCACAGGGTTTGGTTACGTGCGTAAGAAACAATATCATGCACGATGCAACAAACTGAAGTACTCCTACGATATATGTGCGCCTTTTGGAATGAAAATAAATTTGACCTTTGGGGGACTAGTATGGAATGGCCCAATCTACTGCGTAGACCGGGGCCATTTGCTCTTCCTTGTGAGCTCGTCGTTGTACTCCTCGCCGGCCTCCCTGGCCTTGGCTGCTATTTCCCTCTTTTCCTCGCGCTCCCTCTCGCGAGCCTTGCGCTCCCTGCACCTGCACATCTTGAGATGGGCTTTCGTCTCCCAACAAACACGCTCGTTTTGCTCATCGTTGCGGTGCTCCTCCTCCCGGATCTCACGGGCCCTTTTGGCATCCCAGTCATCGTAGTCGATTTGCCACTAGTCGCGTGGGTGGATCTCTTGGTCGATCCACTTGCGGTAGCCACACAGTGGATCCGGAGACTACGGGTAGATGGGAGAGATTGTTAGTGCGTATATTGAAATAAATGGTGGGGGAGCATAATGTAATTAGTCCTTACCGGTTGCCGATAGATGCTCGTGTCCCAATAGCAGTCGGGGTAGTTAGAGGAGTAGTTTGTGCAACCCCAGTAATGCATGCCCAGGATGAACCGTTGCTTGGACTTGAAGAACTTGCATGTGTCCCTGCACCAACAGAAGGGCGGCGTCTCTCCCTCGGGTGGGTGTTGCAGCGAAGGCTTGGTTGGAACATGCGGGATGGGGTTGATTCTACAGGGGGTGTCATTGCGGGGAGGTGACCACCTGGTACGCTCCGCTTGTTCGTCCCGGACCGCAACAGCCCTTGCTTGTTCCTCCCGGGTGGCAGCAACCATTGCTTGTTCGCGGATCTCATTCCATTGGTTCTTCATCTTGTCCCATAGCTTCTTCTGCATCTTGTCCATCCCAGCGTGGTGAAGCAAGCTCTGGTGTAGTGTTGGATTTGCTTGTGCAGTATTCTCTTCCAGATCTCTTCCACCTCCTTTTATAAGCCACAGGGTTGGCATGGTGTGGTAAAATTCATGTAAGTAACCTGCGAGATAGAGTGTTGTCTTGTCTTTCAGAAAAGTTACCAGCGAGGCAAAGTGTTGTCTTGTCTTTCTGAAAAGTTGCTGACGAGGCAGAGTGCTGTCATGTTGATCTGAAAAGCTGGTGAGGCAGAGTGTTATCACGTCTTACTTTGCAGAGTCGGGTAATATCCTACTTTGCATAGTCATATCTTTTCGGTCTAAAAAACTTAGGAGGTATAGTTTTGTCACGTCTTATTTTACAAAGAGTGGTCAAATATTACTTTGTAGAGTCTTGTCTTTTCGATCTAAAAATCAGGTGAGGGAGAGTGTTGTCACGTCTTACTTTGCAAAGAGTGGTCACATCCTGCTTTCAGAGAGAAGTCATGTCCTGCTTTGCAGAGTCCTGTCTTTTCTGTCTGAAAAGCAGACGAGACAGAGTGTTGTCACGTCTTACTTTGTAGAGAGTGATCACATCCTGTTTTCAGAGAGAAGTCATGTCCTGTTCTACAGAATCCTGTCTTTTCGTTCTGAAAAGTAAGTGTTCTGAAATTGTCTCGAATATTAAAGATTTAGGTGTCCAAAATTTGAATTTTATGTTTCAGAAGTTAGGGTTTCATAAATTCCCACACAAAGTATTCAAAACGGAATTAGATAGAGGCATACATGATACAGAGGAGTACAACAACGTTGCACATGTATATTACTGGTTTATTCTCTTTCATGAAGCACTGCGATGCATAGATAAAGAGTGGACATTACAATTTCATTACAACTAAACTTCTACTCGGCAAGAACAAAAAATAATAAAAGAAAGATCGCAAAACTAACTATCTTAACTAATTTTTGAAGCATTTTCTCAACTTTTTCATCCTTTCATTCAGTCTTTTAAATCTATTTTCGTAATTTTGCATTGGTGGATCAGATGATCGAGCCACTGGACGAAATACAGCAACACAGCAGGAGTCTTCCTGCAAGGCAACAATTTGCATTGCAATATCTTGAACCACTAGGATTGCTTCATCAGCCCACTACCAAAACCGACAAGTTGTGGTCTGAAAAATAATTACAACTTCAAGTGAAAAAATACAACATGCTGTTTTGAATGGAATTCATTGACAAATACTTGGGCACAAGTTACCGTAAGATTTGAACATCTCATGAACACTCGGGATGGATTCGTTGACGTATGCGAGGTGAACACATTCACCAGATCCTTGCAACGAGGGCAAACCAGGTGTTGCTGCAGTGATTCTAATTGTCTGCTCACTCTAAAGTTAGATGAGGTCGAAGACATCTCGTTTAAGACTGAAAAAAAGGAGAATGAGAAGTGAAGAGTTAGGTGAGGTGAATGGTAGCAAAAGCATCCATATATAGCCAGCGGTTGAATTGTAATTGGGTTGAAGGAAATTCGCGTCCGCGAGGCTGCGGCTCCGAGGAGGAATCTTGTGGCAGCGTTGCTTCAGGTCTTTTCGGTTCAGTACATAAATCACAATGTCATAATGCACAATAACATTACATAAATCACAATGGCACAATGCACAATCACATTAGATAACATGCATTATACGGACATGGCATTACTTATGGTACATGCTGCTTGCCCCGACGGTGTAGCTGATCCTTAGGGAATGTGAACTTGTCAGGGGAGCGGTGTACATCTCTGAAGCCGTAGTAGGGGCGCTGTGTGGGAGGCGTCGCTGCGGTCACCTCGGTGTGGGTGCCTGGTTGAGGCCGGAGCATATCGTCGACCCAATGGTGCTCACCTACGGGAAGGGTACTGGTGAGTTAGTCCTTGGTTTCGTCCAACAGGAAAATAGCTATAACTACATTAAAACGTACCTGAGTATATGGTTGTGTCATCGAGGATCCTCCTAGTCAATCTGCGCTATAATGATGCACGGTGTACCATTGGTACGTCTCGTCGAAGCACTGGTCGCGCTCTCGCATGTGCGATAGAACGTCGTGTGCCAATGAGCCTAACCCGTTGTCCCGGCGCTGTGGAGAGTCAGGGTCGCTGTCTATAGTTGAATAGCGTCGCCCCGACCCCAGCGAGGAAGTCATGTCCTGCACCTCTCTCCTGTGATAACGACGTCTGGAGCAGAGTGTTGTCTTATGGCAAGTGCTGCAAGAACAAACAGTAATATCAGATACGTTCAAAAGGAGTGCATGGATAAATACTGACGACAACAACCTGTGGTCCAAGGCGTATGGCGGCTGAGAGACCATAGCTCCGATGACTCCCAGAGTGCGACGGACGTGCGGAGGGAGGTGCCGAAGGCAGCGGGGGTGGAGGGTGCCCTCGGTGTCCGTGATACTGTATGTGAACGTCGCTGTGGCGACCACAAGTTATGGTTCTCATTGCAACCCTCGCATCGTCGGTCATGGAGCGTATCGCGCGTAGTAGGCGATCAAAGGTGTTATTGTTCCCACGACGTAGGACGTTAGTACCCTCGCGCTGGATACGATCAAGGAGGTAGTACTGCAAAAACGATGGCAAGTTAGAAACATGGTTCCGGATGAAAATTGTACGAATAATGTTTTACCATCTCGTCATGACGTGCCGCCCGATGACGGTCGGGACCTGCTAGTACAACATCATTGTGCATGAACTTGATTGGACACTGTGGCACCAGCCCAGTAAGCCTGCACTTGGTGCGCAGAATGTACCACCCTAAGTATGCAGCATACGTCTGAATGTTATAGCTTCGTAACTCGTGCAACACGTCAGTTGTCGCCCTCTCGGCCCACAGCGTCGTCCACAACTGTTGTGTCTGCCTCCATTCATCGTTCTTCCAACCTTTCCTCGTTTGCCTGAAATCGAATTCGTTGTCAAAAAACCGTAGTCGGACATGCGGCTAATAGAAAAAGTGATGATATCGAATAACGACATACCCGTGGGCCTTCGCTGTGAGAGGTCGTCCCGGCATCGGTGGCACCTGCTGGTAAAGGTCAAACTGTCTCATGACCCGCTGTGGGTTGTACGGCTCAACTATGTGGGAGAAGACCAGGTGGCAGGTCGTCAACCAGTGCATCTCGTCCTGAGTGCACTGGAAGGACAATCCGTAAGGGGCCGTGTCTGCTAGAAACTATGCAGTTCATGGCCACCAGATGACCTCGTCCTCGTGCAGAGTCTCGAATAGGTTATGAAACTCAGGGTACACACGCCTCGGTCTCTCCCTGACCCACCCTAGCATACCACGTGTCCAACGCGTACCGTTTGAGGCCCGTCGACGGGGTCATCGCCTCCTCCATTACCATAAAGCTCGGCGCTCAACTGGTAAGGGTGCACGGTGCTCTAGAAATATGGTCGACCAATCAGGAAGTGCTCCCACGACCATAACTGCAGCAGGGTATAGCATACCACGAGGCCTGGCTCCCCACCTGTGCCGTGCTGACAAGCATCACACAACCCTCGGTAACTAGCGCAAAACACTATAGACCCCCAACTATACTGTAGCACCTCGTCAGGCCAGCCATCCGCCAAAGACTCCATGAGATGAATGTAGATAGGGTACACGTAGTCTCCCTGAGTCTTCAGAAACAAGACTCATCCGAACCGGTACAAAAGGTACGCGATCAAGTGTGTCATCACTTCCTAAACAATCGCATTCACGTGGTAGGGCATGTACTGTCGTAACCAGGAATGTGGCACACCCGACATGTTGTCAGGGATCGGGTGACCGAATCTGTCAGCCATACGCACCCTCCAGTCTCCTTATCTGGGAGGTGGTACTATTGAAAGACCATGTAGTGTAGACCTGTAAGCATAGCTACATCCTCTAGAGTTACTATCATCTCCCCCCATCAGAAGTGGAAGGTGTGAATCTCCGGTCTCCAAAGGTCCACGAGCATAGATAGAAGTGTCGCGTCAAACTGGAACGCGTGCGGTAGGTCCAACATACGGGCAATGGGCAGGAGATCGGTGTCTCGCAATCTTGGAACATACTGCTCGTCTAGAGGCCAGCTCTCTCTAAGGCACCTCAGGATCAGGCTCGGAGGGCCGACGCCGGACGACCATGCCAGGCATCGGTGTCGCCCATCCCAGCGTGCGTCGAGTAGTTCATACGGGGCATCAACTGAAAGTTGCGCCATGTCCTGTCGAGAGTGAAACAACATGTTAGTGCGCAGAGAAACAAAAATGTACAGCTCACAAAAACAAAGCAAAACATATGACAGGAGATCAAGTCGTGTGTACCATTCTCGAATGTAATTAAAACACAAACATAGTACGGTCATGATTAACACCATACGCACACCCGTACAACATAACAGTACATATGACCATAATGCGTTAACATATGACCTATACAACATAACATTAGGTCGCTACGGTGCGCTGCTTGTGCTAGATCTGTTTGAGCAGCGGTTGATGGAGTGTCTAACTGTCTTGCAAATTTTGCATCAGGTGCAGCAAACTCGTTGCCCGCGCTGGCTGTCGTCCATGTCGTTCTAGATGCGTCGTGACAGGCGTCTTCCACGGCGGGCTGCTTCAGTGCGTCGTTCGGCACCCACTTCACCTGCCCCGACCATAGCTCCCTGTAGTGCATGTCCAAGCAGTACGAATAGAACTCAGTACTCCAAGTGCCATATAGGTGGTGGATGTCGTAGTACTCGGAGATGTAACGCTCTGAGGCCTGGCTCCACGCCACGCACGCCGCATACACATGGGAGCATGATTTGTGGAGAAGCTGCTGCTTGTTGCGAGTGCATGACGCTTCATCACCAATCGTGCAGACCTGCTTCCGATCCCCTCTAGCGTGGCCCATGACGTACTTCTCCCTAAGACGGATCTCGAACTTCTGCCTAACGCCATCCATGGTACGAGCAACGTGCGAACGAGCCTTGTTGATCTTCTTCTCCATGTACGCGTGCATTACTTCCGAGAATTGCTAGTCATCCTCCATATGCTTGTTGACCATCACGGCTCTGTTAACGAAGTACCTGACGGTACGATTCCAGCTCTCCTCCATGATCGTAGTGATCGGCAGGGATCAGACACCCTTGAGGACACCGTTGTACACCTCGGACATGTTGGTCATCGTGATTTCGTACGTTGCACCACCAGTGTCATGCACCACAGACCATTTCTCCAAGTCAGTTGTGTGCGATTTAACCCATTACGTGAACTCCCCAACTCTCGCGGACCCTCCTGCCGCTGCCCCTACCTCGACGTCCTCCGACTTCCTTAAATGCTTCTTAGTCTCCTCGTCGAGCTGTCTCCACACCGCATCGAACTTCTGTCTTTGGTTCTGCATGCAGAGCTTCTTGAACATCTTTTTCAGGTCTTTGCTCCAAAACTTTATGTGGAAGTTCGCCACAAGATGCCTTATGCACCAATGGCTCCTGACATCGTTCCACTAGAACGCCGGCTGCGTCCCATTTTGCATCGTGGTCAGCGCGGACAGCAACCCAGTATTGTGGTCCGAGATGACACACACATCTGGGCGGTCTTGGATCATTGCATGCTTCACATTGGACAGGAACCACAGCCAGCTATAGGTGTTCTCACTCTCAACAATTGCGAAGGCCACGGGGAGTAACTAGTCGTTCGTATTGACTGCAACCGCGGTGAGGATGATACCTTTGTACTTCCCACATAGGAAGGTGTCATCCATCGTCAGCACGGAACGATAATGCTTGAACCCTTCGATCGCTTGATGGAAGGCCAAGAAGACCCTGTCAAGAACAAATTAATTGGGCCCCTTCGTCGGATGCACCCGGTCAAGCTTGTTTATGTATATCCCGGTATTTGATTCTATGATTTGATGCAGCATTCTTGAGACTAGATTGTAACCCTCTTCGAATGTTCCGAACATTCGCTCCACGACCTCTTGTTTCGCCCGCCATGTCTTCTTGTAGCTGATCTGGAACCCCACCATATTGGCAACATCTGCCATTAGAAGCTTTGGCGAAATGGAAATATCTCCAGCGACAAGGTGACTTATCAGGCTGGCAACATACGAGGACGTCATGTTGCGGTGCCTATGAAGCAGCCCAGCTAGCTTGCATGTGTGGTCCTTCAGCACAGTTATCCGGAAGCCCACGGTCGCGGCTGTGAACCGCTGTGCATAGATCTTGCCAGCAAATGATTCATCGACACACCTAACGATGTAGGTGTCAGGGTTGGACCTCTGCACCCGATACGTCCGACCAATGTCGACGGTGTATCCGGAAATAGCATGATGGGCGGCGCTCTTGTTAGGGAAGCGTTGCCCTAGGAGCAGGGTGTCTTCATTGAATCCCCACTAGGCCCCCTCTGGCGGTGGAAGAACCAGAGATGTCGTTGCGACGTTGTCCAATCTTGAGGGAACGTAAGCATTGTTGGTGTTCACAAGACCACCAACTGCACCTCCGGTAGCATCTTCTCTGTCTTCCTCATCTTCGGGACTGTTTGTTTCCACGTCCTCCTCGCTTTCCACCTCTTCCGCCTGGTCGGCTAGGTACTCGTGAAAATCAATATGGGCTGGCCACCATTTCTCCACTCCTTTGTTGGGCTTGAAATTGTTGGCCCGCTTCCTCAGGTCTGCATCACCCACTTCCTCGCACGGGTCTCCTCCAACACCGGAGGCCAACGCATGCTCCTCCTCACTATTCAGCTAATTGCGTGCTAATCACATTGGTAAAGCTATAGGAATTTCACAATAACTACCTTTTTTAGAGCGCAAAACACGATGAATAACTTCCGCAACTACGAGAACTGCAACTCCATACTGCTTCGCAGCTCCCTTCTCTTCCTCTCTGCTTCTGAGAAAATTATCGCGTCGTCGAATGGACAGGAGGAGGAGAACCTCCTCATTTAATTGCGCTGCGTGGGAACCGACGTGTGACAGCGAGCGGCAAGTGTCGATGAGCCGCGCGGGCGGCGGATCTTGTTGTCGATGGTGGGCTGCAGCGACTCGCTGGCTGGGCCGATCGGAGGCGCTGGCGCATGGCCGCGAGAGTCGGGGCGGGCGGGCGCGGCTGCCGCGTGGCACAAGCAAGCATCGGCAAGACGCGGGCCACGCGGGTGCGAGCGGCGCATGGCAGGGAAGGCGAGATGCTATGGCGTGGGAACGCAGTAGGAGGCGCCCACCTCCTGCGGTTCGGGGCGGCGGAAGCAAGGCTGCTGCGATGCGGCCGCAGCGGTGCTAGCTACTGATGCGAGGCGCAACAACGACTGCCACGTTACTCGGCGCGAGAGGCTGCTGTAGTTCCTGGTCGCAGCACGTGGAGGGCAGGGGCTAAAATTGAAAATTCGTTTCTAGAATAGCTATATTGGAATTATTGTGTGCTACAGGCTAACAGTATCCAAAATTCAATAATCAATGACTAATTGCCCTCGTACGCTCCAAGTATCCCAAGTGCATGGCTGTGTGCAAAAAAGTATGGGTCGATGGACTAGTGTGTCCTAATAACTTTTATGTGTAGTATTCAGCTTCGGAGAATAAAATAGGTGACTTGGTAAAGATCTGGTTCACTGAGAATCTGGCAAATACAATGTGCTTCTAATACCGTGTAGTACGTACACGAGTATACAAGAGAGGGAGAGTAAGAAGGTAGAGAATAACATTGACTCCTGATCAAAGGGTGTAAATGAAATGGATAATTCTCAATCGATCAAAAGTTTGTGAAGCAAATGCGGAAGAGATAAATGGTTATCCAGTACTATCCGCGTCCGACTCTGACTCCGACTAAAAAATATAGAATATGATACGGGATGAGCGATATTCGTCCGTATGTATTCGTATATCAGGTGGTATGAAAAAAGCATGTTACGACTTCACTTAGAAACATAATAACAGATAGATGAGTTGTTGCATCTGAGCAAACATTGGATACTAAGTGTTTTTCCTTTGACATATCAGTGATTAGTCTCTTCGTATTCACTCTGATTGCACCCCTACTTTGTATTATCCTGTATGGATACAAAAGAAGCATGTAATATCCGTCCGACCAGCCGACCGAATGCTCGTAGAACGAATACGGAATGAAGAAATGGGTATCGAACACTATCCGTGTTCGACTCCGAGTCCGAGAAAAAAAAACAAACTATCTCCTGAAGTACGCTTGCAATCATGAGAAAATATGAGGCGGCGTAGCACATGCCAATACAATAAGAAAGTATTACGAGTAGTATTGCTAATGTGGTCTCATCCAATACCAGTTGAAAGAATTATCCAAGGAGTGTAGGGCCAAGATTAAGCCAAAGTAGTCACTTCAGTTAAAGACCCTAAGGTCTACTACCAGGTAGCCTACCAGGAGGGCTAGAAATTTAACTAAAGGGGCAACGCGAATGCCACTTCACTTAACCGAAGGGGGTTCAGCCTTTCCTCTCGGGTGAGAATTTTAACCGCAAATAGCACGTTTGCGATGAGAAATTATAAAAGTAGCATTTGTTGTGATGAAATTATAATTCTAAAGCATCGTTCGGCCAGTCACGGGCGAACATCTCTTGAGCTTAATTAGCAACGGTAATTAGCAAATAAGCTGTTTGTGGGGAATTTTCAAATATAGCAAATGAGCTCAATAAATTATGAATTTTTCTGTGGAGGCTCCTGACACAATGTACTTACTTGTATAATTTTTTTTATAATTTTATATGTTCTTAATTTTTTGAAAAATTCATTTAAGCCTACTGTTTGTAGGAATTTCTATATATATAGAAAATATGCTCCAAAAATTATTTTTTTGAAGTCTCCTTACACAGCTTAATTGTTTGTGTAATTTTTTCAGAAATTTATATGTTCTGAAATTATCTAAAAATTAGGGTTTTAGGTTTCAAAATTTAGGGTTTCATGATTTCATGTGAATGGTTATCATGTGTTTTAGGGTTTTGTGAATCAGGGTCCAAGTGCAGCAAGGGCTACGCATTTTTCAACATGACGACGGTGGCGCGTCGGTTCCACACCTTCCTCCAAGGCCACCGCTGGAAGGCTGCGGGATCTTACACAATGTAGTTGCCAATCCGTTCTATTTATCTCTCGTTCTATTTATCCATAGCATTCTATCCATTCTTACTATGAATAAATAGAATGGGAGATAGATTTAGGTTGACTTGATTCTTGATCATTTGTGTGTTTTTCTTGTTCAAGCATGTGTCGTTGAAGCTTGATTTTCCCTTTATCTTGTATAATATATGTGGGGCTGCATTTGCTGAGTTGTTGAATGATCTAGTCTGAATCTTCGTTGTGATTTTGTACGTGTTGTAAACTTCGGCTTGTAATTCTCGTGCCACACGATATTAAGCCTACTTAAGTTACTTATAAATTTTGTTTTGCGGTTGTGCCACTCGGTTTAAGCTTACTTTAATTAATCTTTTGCGTGCGTGCATGACATCACACATCTTCCTAGATCCTGCAGTGTCCCAGGCGTCGTAGTTCTGCCATTCTATTTATCTATAGCAAGAACGGATAGAATGCAAGATAAATAGACATTTGGTCTGTATACAATAACAAAAGTTTAATCTAATCAGCAGGAGCCAGCTAGACAACTGACCACGTGCTCCTCTGTCTGACGGACGCCGTCTCGCGGCGGCTCAAAATGCACCGGCAGGAACTCCTTGGTGTCGCAGGAGAACTACGACCCAGAGAAGTACTCCACGAAGGCGTCAAGCCCCTACGAATTCCAAGCAGCGAACACTAATTAAAAGATCTACGACCCCGAGCTGCTGAGGAGTCACAAAGATGGCAGTGTCATACATATCCCAATGCACACGTACGTGTATGACATCGCACATCTTTCTAGATCCCGCAACCTCTCAGTGGTGGCCCTGGAGGAAGACGTGGAGCCGACGCACCGCAGTCATCGTTGTCATGTTGACAAACACGTAGTCCTTGTTGTACTTGGACTGATTCATAAAACCCTGAAACACCTGATAGCCCTTTCACATGAAATTATAAAGCCCTAATTTTTTAGATAATTTTAGAATATATAAAATTATAAAAAAAATTACATAAACAAGTACACTATGTGAGAAGCCTTAAAAAAATATTTTTTGGAGCATATTTTTTATATTTAGAAATTCCTACAAATAGTAGGATTAAATAAATTTCTGAGAAAAAAAAATCAAAACATATAAAATTATATAAAAAATCATCAATCAAGTACATTGTGTTAGCAGCATTCACAAAAAAAATTCATAATCTTTTGAGCTCATTTGTTATAATTAGAAATTCCCACAAACAACTTATTTGCTAATTACATTTGCTAATTAAGCTCAAGAGATGTCCGGCCTGTGACCGGCCGGACAAGGTGTGCGTGTCGGGTGGAGAAGGTGTTCGGCCCGTTACAAACCGGACGAGGTTCTATAATTGCAATTTTGTCGCAACGGACGCTACTTCTGTAATTTCTCATCGCAAACGTGCTATTTGCGGCAAAAAAATTCCTCAGGTGAGGCAAGCAGATCACCGTACTGCACAAGTCCTTATGTTATCGCTATTTTATTTGCTCTTTATTTCATCATCATATTTTACACGACGTTATTTTTCACTTGGTCTAAGTACTATGTGAAGCATGTACTCGTAAACAGCTTGCTAGTTCAACTGGTTATTGTTTTGTGTGTGTGTGTGTAAATAACTGGCACTGTGACGGTGAAAATATTGTACCGGTCACAGTTCAAGTATGAGACTGTCGGTGATGGATCCATAGGAGCGATCGACACTATTAGGTGTCGTTTATTAGAGGACATAAGGACTGCTTTTCTAGGGCACGGTGTTATAGTAAAGAATGTCGATGTCGAAGTACCCCTCTTTAAGAGTGTAAAGTGTGAAATAACTGGTTATTGCTTTGTGTGTTTGTAAATAATTGGCACTGCCTTGGCAAAAAAAAATTGACTATTTTGATTGAAGAAAAAAAAACCGTAAAAGAAGAAAAGAGAGAGAGAAAAAGAAAAAGAAAAAAAATAACACAACTGTTTCCGAATAGCCACGACCGTCCTCCGCTGCCCACTTCTCGCCTCGCTTCTTCCCGCCGCGCCGCCGCGTCCTCTCGCCCCTCCCGCATCCATTTCCGGCGAAGTAGGTATCCACCTCCTGTCCTCACTGTCTCCTCTGATTCACCCGAACCCCTCACCTCTTCCTCCTCTCACGGCGGCGATAACCCTGACGAGGAGCCTGCCCTGCCCCTCCTCCAAGAACTCGCGGTAAGCCACTCTAGGGCCTCAAGTTTACCATTAATTAGGATTTTTATGTAATCTGTGGATTCAGAAAATGTTTTAATTGCGTTATTTTGTTGTTTAGGATTGCTTGGTTCTCCCGCCCAAATTCCTGTCCCAGCTCCCTCGCGACCTTCGCCTCGACGTTAGCAGCTGCTACCCCCACCCAGTTCCAATAAGAACTCATCTGTATGCTTGCTAAAGATGCGATTTTAGCCACGTAATTTCAAACAAGTTGTACTCAAATAGCCGCAGTGAGGCAATAACAGCAAGTTTTAATTGTAATTGGGGATTCTAGTTTGGTTAATTTCATCCAACAAGTTTTGTTTGGTTGTTTCTTGAAGTTCAATGATGCAGCATTTGATCTCTCCAATGGGCATGTTCTTGATGAGGCAAGTCCTAAGGAATTCAGTGATTAGATCTAATAAAGATTGATTTTGTTGCAACGATGCACTTGCATCATCCATGTTGTTTCTTTGCCGAGAGTGTGGATAAGAAGTGGGTGACCTGCTACTGAATCTCGCAAGGGCATGGGAGATGGCTGATACATCGACATTAGCCTCGCCAAGCAGCTGCCGTCAATGGAGCCCAACTCGACGGGCAGAGCCCATCTCTATATTGTCAACAGTTGTGCTTCGTGCAACATGGTTTCGTGATTGAAGGTTGTGTTCCTTGCTGTTTGCTTTACATAGCATAGCATTTGGCAAGCGGCTGGTGTCAGCTGGAAGGAGGTTGCAGTCTATGGGTGTGACGTCCCGTGTTATTACCTTAGGGGTAATCATACTACTTTATGGGTAATCATACTTAGGTATACAGATTACTATTCGTTTACCAGAGTTACGAAGCAAAACAATAAGATAGAAACTGTATATTTTTATTACAACAGTAGCCACGTAAGGCTATGGTCTTTTCAAGTAGTAATTCACAACTGATAAATGGGACTAAGTCCGCTCGCTTGTCGGCCGAGCTCTTCTGGTCGCCCATTCGTCTCACGCATCGAACAAGTTGCCCGTCTCGCCCTGGTCCTCGTAGTCAATGCCCTCGCCTCCTACGGCCTCTTTGGTACCTACGTGTCCTTCGTCCCACTCAGGATAATTCCCGACCAGACTAAGATCTACAAAGGAGAATACTAACAAGGTTGAGTACAAAAGTACTCAGCAGACATTAATAGCAAAAGATGCACTGTATGACTTATCTCTGTTCATTATCACATTTTCTATACCATTTATTTTCTGAAAATAACAACTTGTTAAAACATTAAGTGACATATTTTAATACTGAAAACACTACTTGTCACTCAAATAGAGGATAGACCACTGGCAGTTCCCGTAGACTCAAATTCAGGAGACTGACATGAATTCATGATTTGATATAGCACTGCGCAGGCTTGTACCACTTTACCCATAGCTATTCTGAACTCTAAATGAGCCGGGTCCCCAGCATTTCCTTTGATGCGGGTTCAAGTTTAGAATAGAGAATGTTTTTCAGGTTACGTGATTAAATCTCCACCCGTTACTTTTCGTCGGTGCTGATTTAGTCACGGTGCTAACCTCGTCATACACCGAGTTCCAGTAATGTTGGTTGGGGTGGCTCTCGTCCGTACCCAACACTCCACCTTGGGGCGGCTCTCTTCTGTGCCCAAACACTCCAATGTGACCCGTTGCGGAGAACATAAGTACGTAACAAGGTACCATTTTCTGCTCGTCGAAATGGGAAAATGGTTGGCACTGAATTTACGGCCTCTGACCGAGTAAAAGTTTTTTTGGTCCTTATATTCTAACCATATGTAAAGGGGTCCCACCTCTTACCTCATCATCGTCGTCTTCGTCGTGTTTCTCCTGCCCGGGCCCCCTTTACCAACCTAATAATTCTTATCTTTTTTCCTCTATCTCATCTATTTTCTTATCTTCTCAGTTTCATCTTAATCCGATTTAATTTTTAGAAATAGTTTTGATGCAATACATATATGATAGAGCAATATACGATTTACATTTAATATAACTATATTTATGTTCAAGAGAATAGCTTGCCATCATAATTGTAGAAAAGGTTGTCGTCGACGGATACGAAATCAGATACACATGCCTGTGTTGGTGTGTTGGTTCGTCTGCTGTAATATATACGATGTTGTGAACAATAAATAAATAAGTAAATACTTAGTGGCAATTGGATGCTACTAGGTGTACAATAGTTAGGTGATTTTTTTCGTTAGCGGATTTTAAATTTATTAACATTTTTTGAACCCCTGTTAGGTTAGCACTCATCAACTGGTCGTTCTATGGTTTAACGGTTCTAGTCTCTATGTTGCAAAAACCTATGTTTTAACGTACCAAAATAAAATACTACTCGCACTCTCTACCCATCTTTAATTTTATAAAAATTTTCTACAAAATATTCTTTTTCTTTTCTATCTTTACTTCTTTTTTTTACTCTCTCCCTCCCCTTATCCTCTCACGACCGACACACCCATGCTTATCTCTTCTCATTCCTCATCTCTTCCTTCACTCCTCCAAGGCGCCTCCTCCTGCCGGCCACTGCCACTGCGCGCCGCCATGCCACCGGCTGGCTCGGCCCGATGCTTGCCGCTCCAGGCTCGGGCCGCCTCCCGACTCTTGCTCCATTCGGTCCCTAGGCTCCCTTCTCCGACCCCTGCGTTGCTCCTCCCAGCTCGCCACCGCCTTCTGCCGGCCCGACCTCCGGCCTCCGCCGCCTCAATTCCCTTGGCCCGGCCTCTTCTCCCTCTCTGCTCTCGGCTCCACACGCACCTCCACCGGCCTCTGGCCGCCGCCGCCTGGCCTGCGCGCTCGGCTGCTCCTAGTGCAGCCCCTTCCCTCTTATTCCTTCTTGATTTTATTTGGTGTTATTTTTACTGATGTTACTTAATGAATGATGCATGAACTGGTCGTTGGATGTGGGCTTGCTACTGGTGGAGGTGGATTGGGTTGATGCATGGTGGGTGATGGAAAGGTTACCGGTGGTGATAGCGTCCGTGCTGCCATGACTGTGTCGCTATTCGGTAAACCCTTGCCCTACTTTCTACCCCCCCCCCCTCCTGATGCTCTGCGATGGATGTTAGTGCTACCAAGGTTTGCTACGGTTTTGGGACATATGGGTGAATGTTATGACAACTGTGCATGGGGCGGCTATGTGATATGATAGCAAAATGAAAAGATGATATGGGCTACCATGCGGTGTTTCGATTGGGAATGGGATGGCAGCACCGGTGGGCTGGTCATCGTCGTAGTGGTGATGACCACTCGTTGGTGCTCTCCTTGCTCCCTGCGGTCTCAGCTTGGTTACAGCAATGATCGGTGATGGTGATGTTTGCCTGGCTTGGCCTTGTGATTTGTTCTTGGCCTTTGTTTTGGTTGGCTTGCTCTTGGTTTCCTTCGGTGGTGCCCTGAATGGTGCTTGTGGTGGTGGGAATGAGTTGTGAGGCTTTGTGGGGGGGTGCATTCAGCTAGAGAATGCATTTGGCTGCCTTCCCTTTGTGATCCATTTGTGACCCTTATGCCATTGTGCTTATCCGTATGGCTCTCACAAGATATTTTTCTCTGCAATCGAGGCGAATTAGTATACGTAGGTGTTGGATTTCCCTAAACGCTGAGTGATGAAACCTTCAAAAATAAGGTGGCGCCGATTTACTTAGATTAGTCTAGGTATCGTGGGTATCCAGGTGCCGACTAGTCTGGGTTAGCCTAGGTGACTTGAAAATCAAGATGTCGGTTAACCTAGGTTGGTGTGGGTAGTCTCGATACTCAGGGTGCCAGCTAATCTGGTCGATCTGGGAACCGCGATGATTTCTATGGTACTCTAACGACAATTCAATTTATTCTAACTCTATTCTATTGCTTGAGCGGCTAACTGTCTTGTGGTTGGTTGGTGGACGATGGAGTTGTGAATGGTGTTTCGGATTGGGTCGAGGAAGACGGTATGACTGGACGACGATGGACGGATGAGATTTCAAGGAAGGCTTCGGCAACATGCAATGCAAGTTTTTATTTTAATCCTTTTGTAATGTACTCAAAGTTGTAAAACATAATCTGCTCTGATGTAATTAATTCTTGTGTTACTTGTGTTTAGAAAAAATTTATTCTACTGTTAAATATAGATTTGTATTTGTTTAAGTTAGTTAAATCTCTTGAGTTCTCACAATGGGACAGTACGACAAGGGAGAGCTCAAGACGGTTAGCCACTCACTCACACTCTATCCACGCTCCTGTTCTTGAATTAGTTTAGGTACATTTGCTTAGTGCTGGCTAACGATTAGATGATATGTCCGAAACAAGAGATCATGACGATGATACGATTGGGGTCAATACTCAGTAAGCAGTTTGTTCCATGTCAAACATTTAGACTAGATAGCCGAGATATACAACCAAAATTTATGTGACACAAACGTGAGTGCCAAACATTGGCCTCATCCCTATTATTTGGATCACAAATATGGTTCACAACTTTATTACAGAAATCTAAAAGGGCAAAACGGAACAAGCCTCCGCAATCATAGTCTTTTCCAATAAATAGTCCAAATTTAGATATGACTACTTTATTTGACTCAAAAGCCAATTTATACCCACCTCTACACAGAAAGGAGCCGCTGGCGAGATTCTTATTTATTGAGGGGACATGCTACACGTTCTTCAGCTGCACGATCTTTCCTGAAGAAAACTCTAGATCTACCGTGCCAACACCAAGAACAGAGGCACGCGAACCATTTCCCATCAACAAATCAGCACATACATGAATATTAGCCCCTGTGTCAATCCACCAGTCAGTGGAATGACATACCGAAAGAACAGTAGGTAAATTACCATACCCAGATGTCCCTGCTCCGGTATCGCCAATAGTCACATTTACATACTTGGTCTGGCTATGCTCATTTTTTTGCCTTTACGATCAAGACATTTGTTGGCCCAGTGGTCGTCCTTACCGCAAACATAGCGACATCTTTTCCCTTGTTTGGCTTCTTATTCTTCTTAAAGTTGGTGGTTTGTACGACCATGGCATTTCCCTTGAACTTTCTGTTACCATGGTGTTATACGACATTAGCGCTGGAATGTCCTTCGGCCACCTTAGGATGCACATCCTTCGCTCGAGCTTTCTCTTCAACATCAAGGGACGTAATCAGATCCTCAACGGAAATATTTTGTCTCTTGTGTTTCAGAGATGTGATAAAATTCCTCCATGAAGAGGGTAGTTTGGCAATGATGCCACTAGCCATAAATTTATCAGGTAGTGTGCATTTGAATTGTATTTCATGAGCCTACTCAACTACAGAACGGTTCTCAACCATCTTGTACTCATGATATTGCTCAATGGTATACAACTCGCTGCCAGCATCCGAGGCAACGAACTTATGTTCGAGTGCCTCCCACAGCTTCTTTGCATCTGCCATGTGCATATACACATCGCACAGACGATCGAAAAGAACGCTAAGAACGTATCCCACAAAAATTGTGGTGGTTGTTTTAAACTTCTTTTCCTGTTTGAAGTGAGTTCTCCCTCAGGTCTCCCAGAGGCAACCCAAAATACGTTCAGAGCCGTGAGCCACAATGTGACTCTTGTCTGTCATATTTTGAAGTTCACTCCATTGAACTTCTTTGGTTTCATTGCCTCGGCAAAACCAACTATTTTTATCACAGAGTGCCTTTCAAAATCATGTTCCAGTTTTTGAAATGTTAGAATATTTAGCACTTTTGTGATTACATTATTTTGTAAATAAATCATGACTATAGAAATAACATGAGCACTAAACATGTCCATAAAATGAACTATGACGATAAGCAATACGAACAACATAACATATATATTCATACTGACATCAGTAGTAAGTACGGACTACTAGATGTTACCGATGTGAAGTGGGGAGTCTCGTAGAGACGAAGAAGAGGACGTCGCCGATGAAGAAGATGTCGATGTAGACGATGAGCAGTCGCGTAGTCGCTTCCCAAAAACCTAATTCTCCCTCCCCTGTATAGGATCGCAAGGGCGACGGTTCCGGAGACCTGAACCAAACTGGACGGAGTAGTTGTTAGCAGCACAACGCTCTTGAGAACAGGTTCAACTCTCGCACGGATGTGTTTCGCGATGCAAAGAGAAGACAGGCAGAGTCTTCCAGTTAAAAAGACCACAGAAGGAAACGGTCCTTAGATTAGGAAACAACAATCAGAAACCACGCTCATTAATCGTAATTAATTCGCAGTTCAGAGTGTTTCTTTCCATCCTGGCAGGATTGCATGGCAAAATAAAATTTCGAAAGAAAGCTGTATCTGGACCCACGGTCGAACCCGGAACGACCACACCATTCATGCGCCCGCGAAGCCTATCCTGACCTGGCCTGGCGTGGCGAAGCGAGGCGAGCGAGCACATGTAGTCCTCCTTTCTCTTGCTTTACCAAGACTAGACATGGTGCAGCTTATAAGGTGGTGTCTCTCCACCTTGGTTAGCAATATGTGACTAAAGTATCCCACATATTACCATGCATGAGTGAGTCTTTGGGATTTTCTAAGAACTATTGATAAATGAGTGGGCCAAAGCCCAACTAATTCTAACAAATTAATCATGTTTTGATGCTTCAGCATGGAATCTTGTTCCGCCTCATTGCTAAATTATCTTCCATCCAGTCTAGTGATCTGTCAAAAGGCTGAACCAAACAGGTATGTGCAAATGTAATATGCTTTTGTTGTACTTTTTTAGATTGCTGAAACAATGATCAAGAATGGTAAGCTGCTATCGAAACGCCCAGTAATTCAATCTGAAGTACCAGCTATGAAAGAAAAAAGAAAGCTGAAGGTAAGGGCCTCTCTGCACTTTGATCACCCTTAGATGAACTTTGTGCATGGTTTAATTCTCATGCCCTTATCTTGCCAGTTTGGAGAACTTGAATTCGAGTTGACCGCAGAAAAGGCCACAATGTTGGTACTGCAGCTGAACTGGTTTTTGGGTAACTTCCAGACCCATACTTCCATTGAAGCAATCATACAAGGATAATCGTAATTTTTTTAGTCAGCTGTTGTGAATGCAATTTATTTTATGTTTAAGAACCTGCCGTATGCCACTTCCAGAATGACACTTTTGGCGAAGATCAATAAGTAAGTATATGGTTGAATATAGCTGTCAACTTCTCATATTTGAGTTGCACGCATCTCATACTACATATTTTATACTGATTAGATTCTATGTTGAATGATTTGTTATCTTATCATTATCCAACTTTGTATGAACAACAGACTGTCGGTCAATATCAATTTACAGATTGGCATTCTAACGGTATCGAATTAATTGAAGATACATGCACATCATGCTTCGTATATTAAATTGATCAACGCTTAAAGCGTGTGCATTAGATAATTCAATTGCACAGAGCCGCAGACTCATCACAACCACATAGATGGCTTATAACATAAGGTGAAATAGCTTGGGATTGACAATTTACAGCTTCCTAAAACTTCTGGCCATGTGATATAGTCATTTACATTTTTGCAATTGTTTTATTTGGGCATTATTATATTATGATCCCAAACAGGTTTTGCGAGGGCTGTGGTATATTATATCACACGAACACGATACATTCCTATGAAAATTTACACTGATTGGATGGCTGAGAACAAGAGAATGCGCACAGTTCGGTAGAAAACAAAAGGTGATAGCAATTAGCAAGCAATAGAATGTTGATTCTTGTTGTTTTTGTCCTATTTTATTATTATTTTTCAATGAGAATATCTTTGATTAAAAGGATTTCCATAAGAATCTCAGACCGATTTGCCAAGCTGGCTACCCCAATAATTTGGTCTGGTCCAATTTACGCAACAAAAACCCACACCTCCTCCACTCCCTCACGCCCTCCGCTCGGCTTAGAGATGATCAAATGGGTCATGTCAGCCGAGCTGGTCCGAAGTATATCACTGTTGGGCCGGTCTAGGCATGACATGACCCACCATCTGAATGGGCCATGATGGCCCGTCACGATGCACCATGTCGTGCTTGGGTCGCGATCTTAGCCAAGCGGGCCGGCTCGACACGACACGAATATTACCAGGTCGTGCACGTTTAGGCATGGCCCATTAGGCACGAATATTACCAGGTCGTGCACGTTTAGACAAGGATTGATCATGAGGCAGACGTAACTGCAATACAACCACAATATTACGATACATAGCTGGGATTATAGTCCTAAGGTAGATCGAGAATCTATTTATCGCTTAATTGCTTCACATGATCTACCTTTAAACTTTGGTAAGTCTAAAACGTTTGAAAAATACATTAGGACTGCACATAATCCTATATTTTCTACGATTTCTAGATAGACAACAACCAAGATCTAGTTAAATACTATAATTATTATCGTGCTAAATTAAAAGAACTCTGTAATACTTGTACATTTTCGATGGCTTTGACCTCGGACATATGGAGTGACCGGACTAGGGAAAATTATCTTAGTGTAGTTGCTCATTATGTTAATGACACTAGGAAATGAGAAAGAAACAATTATATGGTTTAAACTAATTGATGTAGCACACACGGGTGAAGATATTGTGGACTATATTATCAAAGTTGTGGAAGAGTTTAGTCTTACAAATAATTTTTTTTGCAGTAACTTTAAACAATGTCACCGCAAACTATAAGACAATAGATATTCTCACTATGTTATTTAATACATACGCTGAATTCTTCTTGCTACATCAACGATTCGTCTGTCATATTATTAATACAGAGCTGGTGGAAATACTTCTAGCTGCTACATCTTGCTACATACGCTGAATATTGGAGGACGGAAAAACAAGTCTTGCGACTGGGATAGTGGAAATACTTCTAACTGTAAAAGATGGGGAACAATCTGATGCACGAGATCAATACTTCATAGAAAATACAGAGCTGGTGGACGTGATCGATAATCTTTACCTAGACAACGACACTTAGAACATCGATGTATGCAGAGATATAGGTTGCACTTTTTTCTCTTTGGCAATGTTTTCTCATGTTAAGTTTTTACTTAGCAATCATCGATGTTTATCTCTTTTAACGAGATAAATATTTAAATATTAATAAAGTTTATTATCAAATTTTGAATATAGCTATTTTTTTATATACGTATAGAACTCAGTTTTTATATTTTTAATTTGCATGTTTGAATTCTATAATTTTTTTTCCCTCTAAAAAACGATCAGCCGAGGATTCAACGTGTCATGTCTAGGTCTACGAATGAGGTCCATGGACCGCCGTTTAACATACCAGACCAAGCGAGACGTGCCACCGTGCCGTACCTGCCCATTTAGTCACCTCTAGCTCGTCTCGGTTGCTCTTGTTCTCTCCTCCCTATCCTCACCTAGCTATCACATCTTCCCAGCCCCCGCGCGGCGCCCCTCTACTGCTCATCCACCGCATCTACCACCCAACCCAAGGAAGAAATGGCTTCTTCAACCCAGGGTCAGGTCATCACCTGCAAAGGTAACCTATTTGATCTTGGTGGCCGTGCTCTACTCTGCATCGGTGGTAGTGGTAGTCTGGCAGTGTACTAGTGTTGGTTGATTTTGTTTCTTGGAATGTTTGGTTTGATCTGGAGTGGGGAATTCTTGGTGGATGCGTGCGTGCGTGCAGCGGCGGTGGCGTGGGAGCCGAACAAGCCGCTGGCGATCGAGGACGTGCAGGTGGCACCGCCGCAGGCAGGCGAGGTCCGCGTCAAGATCCTCTTCACCGCCCTCTGCCACACCGACCACTACACCTGGAGCGGCAAGGTCTCTTTCCCCACTCTCACTAACTGCGTTTCTTCAAATCTAGGTTTCGTGCGGTTCTAAGAACTTGTCACTTACACTAGTGGTACACTTCCCAATCCCAACCACTTATCTGGGGCTGATAGTGGCTGCACCAAATGGAATTGGATTTTCCTTTCATTAGTAGTTTACTCTATCGTGCACTTACGTAACATCTTAGTAACTAGCAAGTTATTATTCCAAGAACTTAGATGTTTCTTCCAGATTATTATGAACTGGAAGAATAAACGTGATGCTACCAAAAAAAAATAGGGGATTACTTCTAGGTGGCATTGTACGAGTTGCTCCAATTTTTCCTTTCCATTGATTGGGAATGGCTGTAGATTGACAGGAACAGTAGATACCCACTACGTGTTGTAGAGATTTACTGGACCTTGTGGTCATGTCATAAACTTATTAAGAATTTGATGGATATGCAGGATCCTGAGGGTCTCTTTCCTTGCATTCTCGGCCATGAAGCCGCTGGGTAAGCATATAGATTTGTGTTGATTTCATATATGACCACGTGCAGCTAAGATAATCGAGTACCGATAAGTTTACTTTTGTTTATGTTAATAGAATTGTTGAAAGTGTCGGCGAAGGAGTAACTGAGGTGCAGCCTGGGGACCATGTTATTCCTTGTTACCAAGCAGAATGCAGAGAATGCAAGTTTTGCAAGAGCGGAAAGACCAACCTCTGCGGTAAAGTTCGTTCTGCCACAGGGGTAGGTGTCATGATGAATGACCGCAAGAGCCGGTTCTCGATAAATGGGAAACCCATTTACCATTTCATGGGGACATCAACATTCAGCCAGTACACTGTTGTGCATGATGTCAGTGTTGCAAAGATCAACCCACAGGCACCTCTAGAAAAAGTCTGCCTGCTTGGCTGTGGTGTTTCTACTGGTAGGTTCTTGTATGTGACCAGATATAGGCTCAACTTTTGTTCACCCAGTATAGTTTCCTATAATACTTTGCTTGTACAGATATAATGTCTTGTTGATCAGCAGTATAGTTTTGTCATCACATAGGATCGTTCTGTAATTTTACATGCTACTAAACAAACTTCGCATGCAGAGCTCATTCATTTGTTTGGTTGAATGTATTACTCTATTATTACCAGTGCATTTTTTATTCATCGTATACATTTCAAATGCAACTGTTAGCATGAAGGCGGTCATTTTTTTTAAATCTTTTCTTTTGATAAAACTACTTTCTCTTAGTTAAGGGTTTCTTTATGTAAATAGCAAAAAGTATACATGTGTTTTTTTCCATAAATGTAGAAAGCCTCACCATATTTCATATTTATGTCAATGATGTCGCATGGTTCCTACCAGGGAAAAAAACCCCGGCCGGTAACTGTCGGTTACCGGTTACCGGCCGGGGTCCGGGATCCAAAATCCCGGCCGGTTTTGGCCGGTAACCAGGGTCCGGGATCCAAAATCCCAGCTGGTTTTCTCGGGTTTTGCAAGTTCAAATTTCAAATTTCAAAATTCGGCTGGTTTTTAATCAAATTCAAACTATTTTTATCCGGGTTTTTTCCAATTTGAACGGTAACAGGCCGGTTACCGTTCCCGGCCTGCCGGCGGGAAATGCCCTGGGACCGGTAATTGGATCCCTAGTTCCTACTCTATTTTTTGGTAAATTGGATGCAGGATTCCATACTATTGTTTACACCTGTTGAATTGCTGAAAACAATATGTCTAGCTTTTTCACATTCTTGTGATTATCCTCTACATAATTTCCAATAATACTTATTATTACTTTGTCTATATATCTCACAAATTACAATCATTTAGGCCTTGGAGCAGTATGGAATACCGCGAAGGTTGAAGCAGGTTCCATTGTTGCTGTTTTTGGCCTTGGCACAGTTGGACTTGCAGTAAGTTAAACATGTTGGCACATGCTTATATACCTGAATCTGGAAAGGGAGCTTTGACATCTGAACTTTATTTTTTAGGTTGCTGAGGGGGCGAAGTCAGCTGGTGCTTCTCGGATTATTGGCATTGACATTGATAGCAAAAAGTTTGATGTTGGTATGGTTTATAATTCCTGTAGTTCTGTTCATTGTACTTTTTGGTTCCTTGAAAGCTTAGAAACTCGTATTCTGTTGTTGTCCTCTTAAGTTGCACGCGTTTTTATAAACTGGTGAAAGTGAACAATTCACATTCTTATCTTCTTCCAGAAGATGAAAGTCTGTCTGGTGTGCAAGTTGTTTGTGGACGTCTGTGACTAATTTTTTGTTGCTTTGACTAGAATTCGGAAGTGCTCTCCTGAGTCTAATGTGGGGAAATAAATCTTCAATACAATGTTTGATTGGGTTAAATCCTAACATATAATTTCTACAATACAAAGTAATATAACCAGCATCCACTACTAGAAGTTTCAAAGGCTTTTTATTGCCTTTTTCATCATAATTTGTTTTTAAATTGCACAGGGCAGCTTTGATGCACCATCTATGTTACTGAATCTTTCAGCCTTGTATTCAGAGCACTTGTGAGTTTTGATAGGAAAGAAGATTTTGATCAGTTATTAAGTAACTTTTACCCTCTTTTACCCCTGGGCTCCGTTGTTATCACATTGTCTATTTAGCACACTAAGATCCAGAGATCATGAGAGCCTACTTTTGTTTTCTCTCATGGTAATATACTAATATGTACCACAAATGTGTCCTTGCAAACATGATGTGCTGTACTTGTTACCTTGCTTATTAATCACATTGCTTTTAGTACTGGATCCTATTGTTTAATAATAAAATCTGTATTACATGATTATGTTATGAAAATTGTCTCTGCAGATCAAACATAGCTTGTTTTCTAATTCTTTCTTATTCCGCTGTTCCTGTTTGTAGCAAAGAACTTCGGAGTTACAGAATTTGTGAACCCAAAAGACTATGACAAGCCAATCCAGCAGGTCATAATTGACCTTACAGATGGTGGCGTGGATTACAGTTTTGAATGCATTGGAAATGTTTCTGTTATGAGGGCTGCACTGGAATGTTGCCACAAGGTAAGCTAGAGTTGCAGCTTGTGTTTTCAACATGTTTATGAACTTTGTGGACTGTTATAATTGATAACAAACCTCACATATTTTAATTAGCAGTGCTTTCCATACACACCTTACCCAAGCAATTCACAATCTTGAATTAATGCTATCATTGAATATCTATTTGTAAATAAATAAAAGTTATTTGAGCCAAAAGATAAAGGAACTGCATTGCATTGTAATATCATGGTGTATACCTTTTTTTAGGGAAACATGGTGTATCTGTTTTCAAATTCTCATTTATATGTCTCTCATATTGTTTCCTGTTTTTCAGCCATCTCGAAGTAAAATATATTGCTTTCACTGATTTAATTTATGTGGGCACAACTGTAGGGCTGGGGAACCTCGGTCGTCGTCGGTGTAGCTGCATCTGGCCAGGAGATCTCTACACGACCATTCCAGCTTGTCACCGGCCGTGTCTGGAAGGGAACAGCTTTCGGCGGCTTCAAGAGCCGAACCCAGGTTCCATGGCTTGTTGAGAAGTACATGAACAAGGTATTATACTATCTTGAACAGATAAAAATCGCATGTGGGATGAGTTTTTCTATCTCAACAAAAAAATCTCTATCATCCACAGGAAATCAAGGTGGACGAGTACATCACTCACAGCGTGAACCTGACTGATATCAACAAGGCGTTCGACCTGCTGCATGAAGGTGGCTGCCTGCGCTGTGTGCTGGCGATGGGTCATTGAAGTTAAGCCAAGCAGTTTGCATCATGTTAAATTGTAATGCAGATCTACCTGCCCGTGGTACTAGAACTATTTGCCCCGTTTGGCCTAGAAACACTTTGAACGCAATCACTGCTATAATAATATGTTATGTTGGATCGTTGGGGATAATTACTGCTATAACTCTACTATTATGGTTTTACTGCCGACTTATATCTCTATTGGCTTCCAAATATGTGCAGCTTATATCTTCTGTGGTGAAACTCCATGCTATACCAACTGGTCTGTAATTCGACATCACATCGTTGAGTATAAGCCAATAGGAGACCCGTAAATTTGAGGATAACCAAGACTACAAAATCGTGCTCCATAATCTGAATTTCAGTATTCAGGAAAGATTCAGTCAGTAAATACAGTATTGCAGTATGGAGCAGGAAAAAGTAACATACATCTCACTAACTCAGTATACAGCTAAAATATCACAGCATTTGACAACTGCCCTGTTTGATAGAGAGTACAGAATATTCTGTTGCTAAAAAAGGCAGTTGGCATTGGCGAGTTTCTCCGGCCACGGGTAACTACTTGCGTTGCGTGTTGAACCACCATGCTAAGATCAAACTGACTATTAAACTCTGGTGTATTCAGAATGCCATGAAGCTGTTCTTGGTATCTCCCATTTCATCGCTTCTCCTCAACTTGAACACTGCTGCCTGCTAATTAGAATTGCGAAAAATAAATCACTGCTAAGCAAATTATACCAAAAAGCAGCAAAATAGCGACAATAACTCATTACCATGCAAGAGCTTCTTTATGAATAAACCCACAAGAGTAGTTTGCACCAGATCTACTCATGGTAGATGCTTACAAACACTTCCCAAACATTATTCTAGCTCCCTAAGAGAGTAGAGCCCCAGGTGATGTCTTTTGCACGACTAACACTCTTCTTGAGGGCATTGATTTCAGATGCCTAAAACACTACTAAGGTGTAAGGCTTAAACATGAAACCATAAACAACTATATAATTGCATGTCAATACAAGCCAAGGAATTTCAAACTGTTCAGTTTATTGTCTGGAGATTGGACTCCGAACAGTCCTATTACCACATTACCATGCAAGAGCTTCTTTATGAATAAACCCACAAGAGTAGTTTGCACCAGACCTACTCATGGTAGATGCTTACAAACACTTCACAAACATTATTCTAGCTCCCTAAGACAGTAGACATTAGCTAGCCCCAGGTGATGTCTTTTGCACGACTAACACTCTTCTTGAGGGCATTGATTTCAGATGCCTAAAACACCACTAAGGTCTAAGGCTTAAACATGAAACCATAAACAACTATATAATTGTACGTCAATACAAGTCAAGGAATTTCAAGCTGTTCAGTTTATTACTTTATTGTCTGGAGATTGGACTACGAATAGTCCTATTACCTGATTACCTCTGTACCAGCTGTGACAGCTAAAAAATTATAGAGATAACTTTGGTGCATTACGGTATGCTTTTTCGCAGAATTGCGATTCACTGATGTATAATCAATTCTGTCTTTCAGCAAAGGACGTAAATTCATGGAACTCGCCATGCAAAAAAATGTGGGTGTGGGTGTGGGTGTGGGTGTGGGTGTGGGTACGAGGGTATTATAGCACGGAATGGATCTCCTTGTATTGTATGGCAAGATGTATCTATTTATAGCTTGACAAAATGAACTGAAATCACTTCGACATATGGAAATGTTAATGATATTGACAAACGCTAAATGCAATACATTTGAATACGCCGTGTCTGTGTTCTAATGTGCAAGGAAAGAATAGAAGAAAGCTGCATGTAAATTACTATGAATTTTTTGAGTAATTACCAATCCGAACTCGCGGCTTTCTCTCGCCAGTAGAGGGCTGCTTCTTCATGTAGCAGCTATTCCAATCGCCTCCATCCTGCGAATAGTAATCCATTGGGTACTCGCCTCCAAAATCTTTGCCACCACAATCACCACTATTGCAGTCACAATCTCCGCAAGTTCCTGATCCTGAACAACATCCACTGCCACCTCCACTGCCACATTCCCTGTTTCCCTTCTCCCACCACCCAGGAACATACCCCAGTGCAACATCAAACTCGAATGTCGTCAGCATCGGCTTCTTGAATCCCTCTCCCCAATCAATCGACAACCGTGGGCATGCAATCTGCACCCACGCATCCACCGAATCCCCGAACAGCTCCATCCTCGCCGGGGACAGCTCCGACATGAGCACTATTGTGTGTTCCAACCCTTTCTCCTCCAAATGCTCCGCCACCCTGTCAAGAACCTTCACGCTGCCCTGTCTCCCCAGCGTGCCGAGTATAACACCCCAGCTCTTGGCCTTCCTCGCTGCCAGCACCGCCTCCTTCCTCGCCTGCTTCATCCCAACATGGTCGTACTCCTCGAGCACAAGCACGCCAAGAAACGGGTCAAATCGGTAGGCCTTCACCCCAGGGTTGGCAATCATGAACGCCTCGAGGTGGAACCTCCCGTCTGCGACGAACACCACCACGCCCACCCCCTCCGACTTGTTCAGCTTAGGCGCGGTGCACCCAAGGATCTCGCCGGCGGAGAGCGGCTTCGCCTGTGGCACGACGATGTCGCGGTACCCCTCCCGCGTGAGCATCTCGCGAGTGGCGTGCACCGCGGAGATGAACTGCACGGTGCCCGCGATGGCGAGGCGGGGCGCGGCGGCGGGGTCCGGGAAGGCGTTGCGGACGGCGGCGGCGAGGCGCTGGGCGTCGACGCGGATCTCGACGAAGACGTAGAGCACGGGGAGGAGTGACGATGTGACGGGGACGAGGCAGGAGTGGCCGTAGTGGACGAGTATGTCGGCGGCGAGGGCCTTGGCAGGGCGATCGGCGAGGCAGCATGCGCCGTAGGTGGGGTCAGCGAGGATGAGGACGTCGTTGGAGGGGTCCTGGGCGAGGAAGGGGGCGAGGAGGTGGGAGAGCGGGAGGGAGAAGAGGAGGAGGCCCTCGGGGAGCTGGAGCGCGGCGCGGCGGGCGGCGGAGGAGCGGATGCGGTGAGCGGTCTTGGGGAGCTCGAAGTTGTATGCGGCGGGGAGTAGGGAGGCAGCGGCGGCGGCGAGGGTGGGGTCGTTGAGGATGGAGGGCGGGATTGGGGTGTGGACGAAGCGCTTGGGCGCCTTCTTCTTGGGGCTATGCGGGGCGAGGGCGAGGGACGTGGAGGGGTCGCCGGCGTCCATGGCGGCGGCGGGTGGGAGAGACGAGACGAGGGTTTAGCCAAGGGACGCTTAGCAAGTAGCAACACGAGGCCTAACAAAATGGGAGCCCGGTACGCGCGCGCCGACCCAATCCAGCACGCCCACAGCCACAGCCACAGCACAGCAAAGTGTGGCCCAGGCGGCGCGATGGGCCGTCATCGATTCGTCCTCGTCTTCTTCTCAGAGCTCACTGGCTCCGTCTCCGTGGCTCGTGCTCTCCCCTTCCCCTCCTTCCCTTGACAATTCCGTGGCCATTATCCATCCCCAGCGCCAGCCGCCAGCAGAAACAAACCTTACCTTCTCCAATTTCGACTCCACCCGACAAAGAAACCAGAACACTCCCTCTCCATTCGAAATCCCATCGCCCGGAAGGGGAAGCGAACAAGTGCAAAAGGGCGACATCGATGGCGACGTGCTCCCGCCCTCCCTTCGTCGCCGCCTCCGTCTCCTCGCCGTCGCCGGTTGTCCATCGGGGAAGCGCTCCTCTCCTCCGCCTTCATACGGTACGTGATCACTTGCTCCACCCCAAATAAATAAATAAATTGGACGGCCGTTCCTCGTGTGAGCGTGATGCGAGCTGGGAAGCAACCGGCTTGTTTGTTGTTTCTGCCATTGTCGATTGGTTGCTTCCAGTATGAGCGTGTGTTGATGCTGCGATTGCTGACCAAATTAGCTAGGTTCCTCATGAATCTACATGGATGTATAGTTGGCAAATTACCCAGTGAAGCAATTCCTAAGTTGCTGCTTGCTAGTGGCACAAATGTAATGGTGCCGCTTCTATTCCCAATCTACCCGCAGTTTTTCGTTTCTGTTTCTCCTTCAGACGATTGAATCCGATCACCATTTTTGTTTCAACGACAGGTAGCAGTTGTCTCCATATGGGAACCTCCTCGTCCTCTGCGAGCTGCAGCTTGTTGCTTTGCTCACATGAGGCACTGCTGTAAGACGGCGAGGAGATCCACCGGTGGTTTACCGAGTGGGCCATCTGTCTCCAAATTGCTACGGGCAATAAAGAGAACGCTGTCTAGCTACGCTTCCGTGCTGATCAGCTTGCATGGTAATCTTTCCCCAAGCTATAAGGCTATGAGTGCAGCACGGCAGGACGGGGTATCCAAGCACTTTATGCCCATTGGCTTTGGCCGTGTGGTTTTAGGGATGGTGCTCGTCATGTCCATCTCTGCAGCCACCTATACAGCACCTTCATGTAAGCTCTCGACATTGGTAGAAACTGCAGCTTCGTTCTTGCTCTAATGTACTACTTCTACTGACACCTGTGTCTGAAATTCGTTGCTGGAAAATCCAAGCAACGGCGCTCACAGAGGAAAATTTGCTTTTCCTGGAGGCTTGGCGTGCAGTTGATCGCGCATACTATGACAAGTCATTCAACGGACAAAGTTGGTTCAGATACCGTGAAAATGTTCTTCGCAACGAACCCATGAATACACGAGAAGAGACATGTATGATTTTCGAATGTTGCCCTTTCTATTTCTTGATTGAAAGTCTGCTTGCCTTCCAAATTCCAGTAACATCCCTATAACAAAATTACTTTTTATGTGTCAAGCTGTAGTGTACTTTGATGCATCCTAGGCCACCTTATGCTGTGTGAAAGTATAACTGTGCATTAAAGCAAACAATAATCAGATAATGATTTCAAATACATTTATCAAGGTGGATAAAAGAGTTTTGTCGAAACGGGGCCATCCTTTCATAATACCCCACATTTTTCTACCACGGACAGATATTATAAGGTGGCTATTTTGGTTAGAGCTAAAATTCAGGACTGTGAACTAAAAGACATTATATGTGTAAACATGAGAGTCTAGTCTGTTCAGGTCTAAGTCCTTTTAGTCTTCCAGTTTTCTTATGCTACTTGTTTCCTTCTGTCGTTGATTCAGTGCCCAGTCTGTTCGGGCTAGGGTCTGTGCGGGGACTCCCGTCGACCTGGTCCAGGTCGCATGTACTGAACCTTTTTTCCTAATGAAATGGCATGCAGTTCTCCTGCATGTCCTCGAGAGAAGAAAAAAACATGAGTCTTCGTATTGTTAAAAGTTCGATGCCATATGATCAGTTTGCTTAACCAAGACTGTATTTCAGATGCTGCAATAAAGAAAATGATTTCAACATTGGATGACCCATTCACTCGTTTCTTGGAACCTGAGAAATTCAAGAGTTTGCGGGTATGGAACTCGGTCCTTGATATGCATAGAAACCACAGCTACATTTTATATACTGCTTCCTGACGCATGCCATTATCTTTTCTGAAGGAAGTCTGGCACGCAAGGCGCACTCACAGGTGTAGGTTTATCAATTGGGTACCCAATGGTGCTTAATGGATCACCTACAGGAGTTGCTGTCATGTCAGCAACACCAGGAGGCCCTGCGGAAAAGGCTGGTATTCTTCCTGGAGACATTATTTTGGCAATTGACAACAGAAGCACAGAAGACATGGATATATATGATGCAGCAGACCGCTTACAGTAAGACCAATTATGAACTATTTATGATCAGTGGCTAAAATACCATAACAGAAAAAGGATGAAGCTTTGCCCTTGTTTGTTGCTTTTCAGTATCTACTTGAATGTTGCATACTTAGTATTTTAGAGGCTGAAGTTCTTCCGCTGAATCTTTGCTAGGGGCCCTGAAGGAAGCTCGGTAGATTTGGCTATTCGCAGTGGGGCCAATACCAGGCATGTTGTTCTGAAGTAAGTTCGTTGGCATGATCCTTTTTTAGATCTTGAGAGCAAAGAATATAATTTGTTTACTAAAAAGTAATAATTGTTCACTCCATCCTGTTCGATTTATTGCAGGAGACAAACAGTCACTTTAAACCCAGTAAGGTTGAGGATGTGTGAGATTCCAGGTGCAAAAGATAGCCCAAAGATTGGTTACATCAAATTGACAACTTTTAACCAAAATGCTGCAGGTTTGCGACTTTGAGATGGTTCTAATGTCTTTCTGAAGCATCATAATGTTTTTCAGGTGTTAAGTCCTGCTGGTCATATTAATAGATTATTCTCCCACAGGATCTGTTAAGGAAGCCATTAAGACATTAAGGGACAACAATGTGAAGTCCTTTGTGTTGGATCTGCGGAACAACAGGTTTGGGTCTGCAGAAACTGGACTGTATTTTCATCTTATTTTATTGAAATATGAACATGGTTATATTTCATGCAGTGGTGGCCTTTTTCCTGAAGGAATTGAAATTGCAAAGATTTGGTAAGCTTGCTTACATCATATTTTAATTCATGAGGTATGAGATTTGTGTGCGTATGTCTTGGTTGTCTACTTAATAGCTGTTCCTGTGCACCTAAAACCCTAAACCTAAAAAATTTCATGAATACTAGTTGGCCTCCTAAAAACCTGGAGCTTCTTTCAGTTGCCTTTGCGTGGCTTGTGTGAATTCTCGTAATATCTAGCAACTCATGTAGGCTTTAGAATTAATGAAGTGTAACAGCTTTCCTGCTGCATTTTTTGTTTTTCCTCCTTAAATTGGTCTCTGAATTGATTAAATTGTTACATATGTTGCTCTTGCTTTGTCAGGATGGACAAGGGTGTTATTGTATATATATGTGATAGCCGGGGTGTTCGTGACATTTATGAGGCAGATGGAACTAATACGATTGCAGCATCAGAACCTCTTGTTGTGCTGGTATGGCCTGTTTTTGCATAGATAGACAATAAAATATAGAGTTTAGTTCATTTATCCGAGGATGATGGTCTTGTTAGTCGCTTGTTATTAACGTGATGTTAGCCTAGGTTCTGTAGAGAGGAAGGTTTTGTGTTATTCCTTATCAATGATGAGCCTGTATCACACTGTACACATCATAAGATGCCACTTTCTGAACTTACTAGGTAAATAAAGGGACTGCGAGTGCAAGTGAGATCCTTGCCGGAGCACTGAAAGACAACAAAAGGGCAGTCATATATGGGGAGCCAACATACGGGAAAGGGTACTGTTCTCCCTTCCCCATTCCCCTGTTCTGAACTCCTGATTTGCGTATGCTTTCGCCAACGTGTATCTCACTCCATTTACCTGCCAACTTTCAGGAAGATTCAGTCGGTGTTTGCGTTGTCTGACGGCTCAGGTCTAGCTGTGACGGTAGCACGCTATGAAACTCCTGCGCATACCGACATCGACAAGGTAAGCATTGCCCCTCAGGTTTACACAGAACCATATGACCGGTCATCCTTCGGTTCTAGTTGCTTCTTTAGTTACCGGATTTGCTATAAACCCCTGCGAATCGTGAACCGGATTTGTCGAATCCGAACCAGTTTAGGGTACGGGGTTCGTGTTCACAGTGAAAATTTTAAAAAAAAAAGTTGTGAACTACGAACTCGAATCCCGTACCGCGAGTCAAACGAACTGTATTTGGTTCTAAGTGAAGTATGTTCTTGCTAGGTTGGTGTGATCCCGGACCGTCCGCTGCCGTCGTCATTCCCTACGGATGAAGACGGCTTCTGCAGCTGTCTCAGGGATTCGGCTGCTTCTTGCAATCTTAACGCCGCGCAGCTGTTTGCGAGGTCGTGATCAGGCCTGGACAAGCGCTATCTGTTTATTTTGAGTTGGGCGGCTTCTGTCGATGCGCAATCTGTTGCTTGGGTGGTCCTGTTGGATCGCCTCCCGCATTCGTGATTCACTTTGTTAACATTTTAATTCGTGTAGGAACCCAATTTCATCTTGTGGACAGAAATGCCACAGATACGTGTCACTGTAAAAGTCATATATCTGACTGGAATTACCTGTGATAGTCGTGTCATTACCTGTCCACCACACTGAAGATTTTGTCTGAGCCTTAGCTGACACCTCCGACGAGGCTCAAAGCACGGGCACAACACAAGCCAAAACATCTGCCCCTCAGCACAACGGCAACGTCACAAACTCACCAAGAGCATGATTACTCAAACCAAAGGTTAGTCCTAAGCTACATGCAAGATGCGTAACTGTATTGCTGCATTACACGCTCCATCATTAAAAATCCTGACGAACCATCGTCTGCTCAAAATTCTGCCACATATGTAAACTTAATGTGCTCGATCCAGTGGAAACGAATTTGAACATTGCTCCTTTGGTGGTTCACGCCTGAGCACCTAGCATCGTTGATATTGTATGCATCATCACGAACCTGTAACCAGACAATCAAGAAAAATTTTATAAGAATATCCACAAACTTTTAAATTTTAATCACGATAGGGCATGACCAAATGGAAGGAGAGAGAGAGATGATTATTTATTTCAATTTTCAATTTATTTCAATTTTCAATGCATAATACACCGGACTGAGTGAAAACATTTATTGGGTATGCAAATTTGCACAGCTCATCAACATTTGAGCTAGCACGGAAATAAATGGTTCCGTGGGTGCTCCATACTATCCAAGTTATTCAAAATTTCAAACCACTTTCAGTGTTCTCCAAACAGTAACCTACGAGTTATTATATTTTATACTAGAGCAATAGTAGAAAATGGCCAGGATTCAACATATTATAGTCAACGTACAAGGAATATAGGTAGTAGCTGAAATAGTTTGTGGAAAGAAAAACAATTCAGCAATTAAAATTGACCTTTTCTGTCTGGAAAAGTTAACAAATCTCTTCCACTTTCGCAACTTTCCTTTGCTCAATTTGGCCGGTCAATTCGCATTGCATCTCAGTCCAGCTGATCGGGACCAGCGTACCGCCTGAAGCAACACAAGGAAGCAACATTAATGCAACTTCTAATAGATCATACAATTGGAGGAACAATGTAACCCACACACAAATTGCATGATGCATCCTTGCGTCAGAGAATGAATGTTGAGTAGTTTGGTACGGAGTAAGCATACCAGCTATACTTTGTGCAGAAACAACTCCAAGTTCATTCTTTGCTGTGGAAAGGTAATATGCCCTTGCATCACCAAGAGAGAGCTTTAACAAAACTTTAAGGATTGCAAGCCGGTCAAAAAATATCAAGTACTCTAACAAGATTAGAAGTCCATAGCCATATAATTGAATGGAGAAAAAAATGTCTACAAAAAGTAGTGATCAAGCATGAAGACACACATGATCAAGAGCAAATGAACAATAAAAAGATGTCACAAGAGCACAAAACAAAGATTATTTGCGCTTGATATGTTCCCTTGAAGGATACAACCAGAGCTCTAACAATGTCACCGGGCCGATACGACTGGTACATATCCACCTTGTCGATTTCAGTTGCACGAACATCTTGTTGCCTACAAACAGAAGAGCATGGCATGAAAAACTTTCCTCTGATAAACTATCTAAAAGGTTAATGATGGACGAAAGCATTCCACCATACATGCACTTCAGCGACTAACTAAAGCAAAAGCAGTGCAAGAAATCCATGAAGAACAGCACAAATCGCAGCATCACAGTAAAAGAAGTCCATGAACAAGACCTACTACCTTATCATGCCAGTGAACTTTTCCTTCACAGCCTTTGAGTCAACACACGTTATATCTGCAGAAGCCATCCTAGCCATAACCTTCGTCACCTGCAACAGTAACAGCTTTCAGCAATTAGCACTTCCATCGTTAAAAACAAGTTGATGCACACTGCACACAACTATCTTGATTAAACACCTACAGCAACAAACAGTTGACCAATACCACTGACCAGAACAGCATATTTGCTCATGTTACGAATATGGTGGTAGGAAAAAGAAGATCGAGAGATACCCTAGACATCATTCTAGATAGTACACTTCTGTAAGATCTTTACCCTGATTTATTTTGTAAAGTCATCTCCAAAAGATGCCAACAAATAGATGGTGCATGCATGAACCATCATAACCAAAACATGAGACATTCACATTACCAGATGATGTTTAGCTGGACTACCAAAATGGAGAAACTGTTACCTGAACGTATTAACTACTAGGTTCAACACCTGCCAAGGACAGGCTGAATCTTCACACACGTTTCCTGAATCTTGCTATATGAGGTGTTACAGGTTCACAACATTTATACATACCTACTTGCGATTATTAAACCTAGCGTGACCCGAAACACATGGATCACCCTCAACATGAACTAGGCGAAGTGTGTGGACATCGGTACATTCACACAAGCATGCCAGTGACCGTGAGTGTTTTGACGAAAACAAGTAAACTGTAAACCACCTATGCCGCAATCCCACCAGCCGTATCCACACGCACCATGATTACAGACAGCAACAATGGCTAGCCACTAATTCAACCATGAGTACACACATCCACACAACAGCAACAAGCTTTTGATAAAAAAAAATAAGCATTGCACGTCTCCAATCAACGCTTTGCTCAGAGAGAGAGAGAGAGAGAGAGCTTACACGGGCAATGACGACGCTTCCCGGCTGCGGCACAGCTCCATGGGCCTTGTGCCCGACCACCTCCGCCGTGGACCTCTGCAACCAAATCGAACCAGTCCGTCACACACGGCATCAAAAGAAGCGGAGTGAGGGACCAAAAATTCCAAAACCCTAGCTAACCCTACCTGGTCGGAGGAGCCGGGAGGGGGAGGCACGAGGCGGCGGCGGCCGGTGACCGACGCACGCACGGAGCGACCCTCGGCGTAGGCGCCGCGTCCAGCTATGAGATATGACGAGTTTCCGAGGAGCTCCCCCGGGGTGACCACCTCGTCGCCGCCGCCGCCGTGCTCCATCGCCGTGGCTGCCATTGGTATTTGGGATCGAGGAAAGTGGAGGAGGGTTTTGCAGTTCTCACTTGACTTTCGTGGCTGCCGTGGGTTAAATACAGTCGTGGCCATATGGTCCGGTCCGGCCCACGTGCCTGTAGCGACTCAAGCACGTTCGAAGGCCTTTGTATCGTGTCCGTTTGGTCCGTTAAAATATATATATATATATAATTCATAAATATGTATAAAAGTTGTAAAAACTGAGATAATTATATCGAAAATATAATTAAAAAACTTTATTAATATTAAAATCTCGTTAAAATATTCGTCAAATAAAAATTCAACATGAGAAAAACTTGGCAAATAAAAAGGAGTACAACATATAGCTCTACATACATCTTTGCTATAAGTGTCATTATCGAGATACATATTCTCGAACACGTCCGACAACTCCGTATTTTTCGTAGAGTGTTGTGTTCGCGAATCAGTTTGTTCTCAGTCCTTCACAGTTAAAAGTATCTCTATTATCGTACTCGTGAGACGTATTCTTTTCTCCTCTAATATTCTTCCAAAAAGACTGAAAGTTGACTCAGAGGAAAAAGTCAAAACATGAACAATTAACATATCACGTGCAAATATGGCTAGCACGGGATATGTTAATTTATGGGCATACCACCATTGCAACATTTAGAAACCTTCTGAGTTGAAATCCACCGTATCGCTATCTAGAAACGTGGATAGTTCCTCACTCTTTAGGGTTGTTCTTGGTTGAGCAGACAGCGTTGTAGAAGAAGACCTGGACCTAAAGGAAGAGCACTGAATATCTTGCCCCACATATTTATCTTGCTACTTGAGAGGGGGGCATTGGAGGTCGTTGCAATCAGACTCCCAGGAATTTATTTTCATACCTTTGATCAACCTCGTGTAATCGAGAACGAACTTCTGCAAAATAGTTAGAATAGTATAGCACTGTAGCATCACTAAGAAGATCAAAAATATTAGCAAATGCTTTAATTTTACCTCTAAGATATAAAATAAATGCAAATGCATATAGGAAAGGTATTTCTGTCCAATATTTGAGGCATTTAGTTTTCATAGCAACAATAGCCTCGCGTAAAATTAAGTTATTTTTATACATTTTCAATTGAGTAGCAATCTGCATAATATTATGCATAATAATAGGAGATGTTGGATAGTAAACAACGGACAAAGCAACAGTGACCTCATAAAAAATTCTAAAAATCATAGTATCTTCTCAACAATGAACCAATGTTGTTCAGTCAATAGTATAGTACTGTTAGTATTCTGATAGTGCATTTGAATAAAAACAGAAAAAATACTCTTATATGGTAAAAGACACTTAAGCATCAGGTAAGTAGAGTTCCATCTTACCGGCATGTACAAACTGAACTTTCGTGGACGTACACTATCGGGACCATGGGTATGCAACCCCGAGACCCTATGTGTATTCCGAACTAGTCCCAGATCAGTAACTAGCTCACACAGTTGCAACAATGATGTTATCATATCCATACAACGAAGAAGCTAATAAAGCAGACAAAGTAATATTAATTAGCAGCAAAAGGACCTTATGGTCAAATCTTACAGAGGTTGCCACGCAGGGCTTAACAGCAAAAGATAAACTGGCAGCGAAAACCAAAATATCTCGTGGGGGTCATTCGACATGCCCACAGGCAATCGAGTGGAGGACGCATCCTAGTTCACGTAGTCTTCAAAGTATTCCTCCTCGTAGAACTCGGTATTCCCAGGTTCTTCTGCGGGGACTGATCAACAAGTGGTGTAAAACCGTGAGTACTTAAAGTACTCAGCAAGTCGCGGGAAAATGTATGTAAATAGTATTCATGCAAGGCTTGAACAAGGATAGCTATATAACTATTTTGCAGAAAGCGGTATTGATAGTAAATACGATAAATAGATTGCAAAGCATTGTTTAAAATATTAATATATAAGTAATCAAGTTTCTTTTAAAACCCATAATGAACAACCTGATCACTTTCCAACCATCTACCAACATCTAGATCGCTTCCCAACCAAACCATTTCAACATTTTTATAAAAATCTACCCCTCGTGTGAAATCACTAGGCATTATCCATAACCGGAGATACGGCTATTCGAATAGTTTTTAACACTCTCCATAGGTTGTACAGCTTTACCCACAAGACACGACTTCTCTAGTTTGTTTGGCATTCGTCGACACCGCCGCTCACTACCTTAGGTAAGCAGTTTAGAGCACGTGACAAAGCCTTTACAAAGCTCCGTTTTGACCCGGTTCTGCTCGCTAAGGATTCGCCTTCCTGGCCCCCTCTTGCGTCGTTCATCAACCAAAATAGAACCAACTCAAAATATTACTAATTATTCAGTCAGGTCCACCCCATAATGGACTTGTGGTTGCACGGTATGGCCCAGATCAATGCCTTACAAGGTTAAGTCCTTAAAGACTACTCAGGCGAGGCAACCACATCCTATAGTGCTTCTTGCACCCCTTTTACTGCACGATCACTCGCCCAAGTATAAATTATTTTTGGTTCAATCCGACCCAGTGGCAACCCTTGCTATGGTACAACATCTTTTAACAACAGTGATCATGCCACAATCCCATCTTTCATTAAGTCAAGATTAAACATTTAAGCATGTGATCCTGGATTCCATCGCTACTAAGCAAGGCTAAGTATAATACGCACCCATGTTGGTATTACAATAATATCCAACTAATATTACCTCATCCTATGGTGTCCAAGAATTTATGTCATTCAAGGGAACATATCAATAGCAATTATACAAGGTGGCATAATGACAAATGGGTATTTAACTAGTCCCGAAAATATTTTTATACAACTAGCCATGCATGTTGATATAAAATAATAATAATTTTATGAAATGGGTACGACATGATCAAAGATCTGCGACTTGCCTTCGTTGAAGAGTTGAGTTGCGTCGGTCGTCGGGTCGAAGAATTCTTCTGAAACACCAGAATCTATGCGTGCGAAAACAACCAAATAAATAAAAAAATAACAAATAAAATCAAAAAATTACCAAACTAGAACCAAATGAAAGGTACTAAACTTATATGAATATAGAAATTTGAATCACTCAAATCAGAGTTCGGATGAAGAAGATATGACCTTTGGAAATTTGAAAACACATAAAATCAAGAAAATTAAGATTTTCCGAATTTTATGATTTATTTTTCTAAAGGAAAATTGGTTTATTGCGTCATGCTGATGTCACGGGGGATTTTAATTTTCGGCCGAATTATTTTTCAAAACAAAATCGATGAGTCGCTGACAGGTGGACCCCACGTCCTGTATAGACTAGGTCCACGGGAGGATGCTGGTCCACAATGGACTGGGCACACGGAACAGTGTGCTTGCGCACGCTGGCGCAAGGCGCCATGCAAGCGCTGATGTGGCTGCCACGAGCGCGAAAGGGCTGATGTGGTGCTGAGGTGTTGCGGAGGTGGCGCGCCACGTCGGTGGCATAGCTGCGGCACTTAGGGCCCGAGGGTCGCCGACGAACGGCGGGGAGATGGTTGGCGACGAGGGCAGCACTGGGTAGAGGGGATCCTGGTGAAGCTAGGGCTACGCTCTCGTCGACAGGGAACCACGGGAAGGCCGGCGGCAAGAGGAGGAAGCGACGGCGAGGAGCGAGCGAAGATGGTGGCGGTGCTCTGGTGGGCTTCCAGGGGTGGGGAAGCGCGCACAGGGACGGCGGCAAGCTTGCGATGCTGAAGGTGGATACCAAGAGGTCGGAGGAGGCTCATTGGTTGCGTTAGACGCGGTGGCGAGGAGCTTTACCGGTGGCAGGATTTCGCGAAATATGGCCGGGCTAGAGCGAGGGAGAGAGGGGGTCGGGCGGAAAGGGAGAGGAGCTCACGGGCTTCCCGGTGCTTGCCTTTATAGGGCGCAGGGAGGGTCGGATGACGAGATGGGTAGTGGTAGTTTTGCGGAGCACGGGACCAGCGCGGCATGGGTGTGGCACAGGGAGGTAGCAGGGCATGAGGGAAGGGAGTGGGTGGCAGCGGCGAGCGCGGCAGAAGTCCGCTCATTGCATGCGCACAACGGGGTGACAGCGACACGCGGGATGGGAGCAAGTGAGCTGGTGAAAAATGCGGCACGGGCGTTGACACCGCGCGCGCTCGGTATGGGCTGGCAGAGGAAGATGACCAGGAGGGAGAGGATAGCTGACAGGAGGAATGGGGTCGGTGGGATTTGAGGGCATCAATGCGCGCGTCAGCGTGGAGAAATGGCAAGGGAAAACCTGGATCCGACAGGCACTGGCGTTGGCGCGAGGAAGAAGATGAGTAGCGCGACGCGGAGGCTAACGGTTGGGGCCCAGAGGCAGAGAGAGCCGGGGAGCTGAGCGGGCAGTGCGCGGGGAGGCTGGGCCACAGAAGATGGGCCGGACTGAAGGAATAGGAACGGGTCAGGAGAATTCAGCCCATGAATAGTGCTAAGGATTTTAAATAATTTTTGAATTTCAAAAAATATAACAAATCAAAAGGCTTTTTAGAAAATAACAAATAAAGCACAAAAATTCTATAAAAAACACATAAATTCCTTGAATTATTTTTAACCTAATAAAATTATTTTTCAGCTTTGATTTGTCTTTTCATTTTGTAAATAATTTGTTTTAAATTTTTGGGATAAAGGGAAAATCCTTTTTAAATTCCAAAAAATGCTTAAAATAATATTTTTGGCTTTAAATACCAGCAGACACTAATAAACTAAATTAAACAAATTTGAATTAATTGAAGTTTGATTAATTTATATTAAATTACTTTTAATTTTTAAATTTCAAGTTAAGCTTTAGAAATTCAATAAAATCAAATGGTTATTTTTATTTTCAAAATTTTTCAAAAACCCTGAAAATAGGATGTTACATACACCCATTGCCCTGCAGAAGTTTTTATTTCCTACTATTCTTACGTTAGAATTATTCAAGAAAGATATTGCATCATGAAAAGATTTAAGATACACATCCAACATCTTCAAACCTGATTTGATTATAACGTTAATAATATGACAAGCACATCGCTCATTTAGCAAGAAGGAATCGGTGTATGTGCTGAAGACTGGAGTAAGAATATCCATAGCCTTAGAGTTCGCAGCGGCATTGTCTAGAGTAATTGAGAATAGTTTGTTTGTAAGACCAAAGTCTTTCACGACTTTGATAATACAGTCTGCAATATTCTCAGCTGCGTGTGCTACATCAATTAATTTGAAACATATAATTCCTTTCTTCATTACTCAGTCATCATTAACGTAATGAGCAACTACACTAAGATAATCGTCCCAAGCGCGGCTACTCCATATGTCTGAGGTCAGGGCCACCGAAAATATGCATGTAACAAATTTATCCATTGATTTATCGTGGCGTTCATTGTAGTTTTTACTAGATACCTAGTTTATTGTCTATCTGGAAAGTTTGTAAGTTTGTAAGTTTGTAAAGCATTAGACTCTCCAAAGACTAACGGTAAATCCCCAAAAGCAATTAAATGATAGAGAGATTGATGGGTTACCTCAGGATCCTAGTGCCAGTTACATACCGTACTGGTGGAGTTGTACTGCAGCTGCGTCTGCCTCATAAGCAATCCTTGCTTGGCCCGACATCTTGTAGCATGTTTTTGCAAGTGTCCCCTCCCTCCTGTAGACTTTGCAGACAATTCTTGACGATAAATCTTGCAAACGCCATATGTTACCTTATTTCCTTATGTGTCTGCTTTGGTTGTCCTGTCGAAATATTTCCAGACTCCAGATGTAGACAACCTCGACCTTTTTGCTCTGGTGGTCGCTGACGAAAATGTTGCTGTAGAGCCTGGTGATATAACTCCGCCTTGCCCTTCCGGTAAACCTCCGGTTGGTTTGAGGAAACCACAGCCTCCTCCTTGGATGCAACATCATCCGGTGAAATTTCGTACTCACTGAGAGTGAAGATATTGTAATTTTTCATAACAAAAACTACAAAATCAAAACTAACTCTATTATTATTTTCATCATAGCATAAAAAATAATAACAATAAAAATATACAAAAAATATTATTGTACCTATTTTGATGACTTGTTGTCGGAATTTGAATTTCCCTAAATTTGGCACTTTTTTTTTATTTTGCCAAATTATCTCACAACAAATTTGAATTTGCACACCAGAATTTGAAAGAGAGATTGAGGAATGGATAGGTGCTGAACGAGGGAGGGTATGGTGGCTATTTATAGAAAAAAAACATGCTTTTTATATATATTTTTCTTCCATTTTAAAGGGCCAAACATACAAAAAAACGCCCAACGGGCATATTCTAGTCAGGTCGTGTCGTGCCAAGCACGGCCCACGAGCCCATTGCAGCCCACTGCTTGGCTGCCCACACCCTGCCCTTTCCTCCCCCTATGCGTGCCACAGTGCGCTCGAGTGCGGCACGCCGCAAGCCCACTGCCGCTGCCGCGTGCCACTCTCCAAGCCGGCGGCACCCCCTCCCGACCTCCTCCCTCAACACCAGCATCGCCCCTCCACCTCATCCTCTCGGCTCCCTACGTCCTGAACCGGCCCCGTCTCCTCCTCCCTCCACGCTTGCTCCGCCGCCTCCTCCTGGCTCCCTCCCTCCCTTGCCGCCAGCTAGCCGCCGCTCCACCTCCCTCCCTCCCAACGCTCCCTGCGACCTCTCCATAAGCGGGCTACGAGGGCCATCATGGGCTTGTGTTGTGTTTGGCACGGCTCGACACTGTTCGTGCCGTGTCGAGCTAGCCCATTGTGCTAGGGACCAGCCCAAGCACAACACAGGCCTTCATGTCGTGTCGGTCCGAGCCATGAACAGTGTGGGCCGTGCCGTACCTGGGCTAGGCCAATAGTGTCGTAGCCGGGTTGGGCCGATAGGCATGACCCATCTGGCCACCTCTAGTTAAATAATAGGAACTATGTGGCCCGCGTATTTACGCGACTATATTTATTACGTAATGTTTATATATTCAACATTTGGGTGTCGATTGTTTGTTTTCCCCCTATTTATAAGTCAATTTTGTGGACTATTTTTTCTTTTCTGCTTCAACCTCCCACATCAAACTCGATTCTTAATCGATCCTCCTTAGTTGCTACCCCTTCCAATAAAATACTCTACCGCATAATTACCTTCTACTCCTCTCCAATTATTGCTTATTGTTGACTATTGCGATACCAAACACGTATACACATGCAACCATCATCGGACCCCGTCAAGGACACCCATCACGCTCTCTCCAGTGGCCCTGGGCATATTCCCTATGACTACGTCATCTCTACTCTGAGCTCTTTACTCCTCTGCTTTTGTATCTTTTGTACGTACACATGCATGATGTTAAACGTACTTGATGCCATGTTTTCCTGTGTCGGCTGCTCCTCTTCTTTGATGTTGACCAATTCAACGTTATAACTTCCTCACTAATCGCAGCGACCCTTAAAATTCACTGGTGCTAACATGTCTACTTTACTAATTGTCCAACGATATGGATAATCTTCTCGCCATTGTTGGTGACAATGTGCTCCCTCGCCAGCGATGGCATGCTCGTAGCTACTAATGGCCTCACATCATCTATAGTTTGTCTTCAATGCAAAACTCCACCCCTCCTCTGCCGGGAATTCTCCAATATTGAGATTCTTTGCCCACTAACTTCTTCAACAATGCCAACGCTCACCATTGTCCACGTGACCCTAGCTCCTTCGACTCTGGCATTTCTCTTCAACGGCTCCAGCAAGTAGCATGACATTGTCATCGTCGAATGGCTAAAGTGAGATGAACAACATTGTCCTCATCTTTGTCGGTGCCATCTCAGCTCTTTGTTTTTCCGTGGGTCAATGTCTTCTCGTAGGACACATCAACGCCATTGCACTCTTTCATGATCTCCTCCGACACCATTCATGTTATTCTCACTATAAATTATATTATCAATCAATTTTTTTATTAGAGTTTGTATACAAATCAAAATGCTAAATTTATTTAATTTATTTTAAAATTTATTTACTTTAGGGATTTTACTTTCAAATTCCTATGGAAATAAAATTGCAAATCTTCTTTTATTTTTAATTCCGAATTCCAATTGTTTTTTTGTTGGAATTCGTAGACAAATCAAACTATTGATTTTTCTTTAACTTTTATTCTGAATTACTGTCATTTAGGTATTTTACTTTGTAAATCATATGAAAAATCAAATTGCTAATTTTATTTTATTTTTTATTACAAATTTCATTTTTTTTGTTGAAACTCGTATACAAATCAAATTGCTACTTTTTAAATTACATTCCAAATCATTATACAAATAAAATTTCTAATTTTATTTTATTTGTTATTTTGATTTTCTTGAAATTCGTATCCGGATCCTGTTGTTGTTTTTTCTTTATTTCAAATTACGGTTATTTTTTATTTACTTTGAAATTTGTTTTGAAATAAAATTTCTTATTTTATTTTATTTTATTTTATCCCCATTTTTAGTTATTTTTTTATTGGATTTCGTATATAAATATAATTGTGAATTGTTATTTAATTTTCATCCCATATTATAATTATTGGAATTTGTATCGAAATCAAATTGCTAATTTTATTTTATTTTTATTCTGAATTTTAGTGTTTTGTTGTATTTTGTATACAAATATAATTCATAATTTTATTTATTTTTATTCAGAATTATAATTATTTAGGGATTTTACTTTTGAATTCGTATGAAAATCAAATTACCTATATTTTTTATTCTTTATTTCTGTTTTTTTTTTATTTTGTATACAAATCTAATTGAGAATTTTGTTTGTTTTTTTATAATTAAATTATTTAGGGGTTTTACTTAGGAATTCGTATGAAAATCAAATTGCTTATTTTATTTTTTTAAATTTTAGTTTTGTTGTACTTGACATGGATTCTTTTACTTAGAAACTCGTATAGAAATCAAATTGATGGTTTTATTTTATTTATTTTTTATTCTAAATTTTAGTTTTATTGTACTTGACACGTGCTCTTTTTTCCATCTGGACCTGCCACGATCGACGGTGTAGATCTTTCTCTTTTTCCACCAATTAACGTAAAAATTTCTAGCCCTTGAGAACGAACGTATTGGCTTGTTTTAACTCTGTTTTAATATGATAATAGATAATTTAGGATTTGTCACCCCATTCGTTGAAGTTTCAGGATTTACCACCCTATTGTCTCACCGACATGTGGCTCTTGGAGCCACACATCAGTGAGACATCGGGTGACAAATTTTAAAGTGACAATAAATGGAATGGAGCGTCAAATCCTTAATTTTTCTTAATAATACCCACGTAGATTTGAGGCCACTGCCCACTAGGCCACTCAGCCCAAATTTTTTTTGATTGGTTTATTGAAATTTGATTCTGCCAAACTCAAATTTGCGTTGTTTGGTTCGCATCTACAACTATCGTGTGCTATTCTTTCTTAGCACCTTCACAAAATTTGCTCCACTTGTGGAAGCGTGGATTCGATACACTTTTGCAAATGGAGAAATTCGGGCTTTCATCCAAGAGAGAGAGAAAATCATTTGATTTGTGCGATTGCTTGAAGCAAGGACTATGGAATGGAGATTTAGGGGCTGTTTGGTTGCAACCTGAGAAGATTTTGCCTGGCCGGAGACACATGTCTGGACGCGCCCTGAATCATCCCGCCTGATCCTCTCTGGCAATTTGTTAGCCTTAAGCCGAAGCTCGGCGGCAACACACGAACATGATTGACTGTAATCTAATTAAAGTGGCATTTTTTTACCGTACACTTTCAGACTTTTTTATTCACAAAATGTACTTTTTTACTTCTAAACAAATCTTTCGACATGCCTAGCCACACAAAAATTAAGAGGAGCTTTCCTTCCTCTCATGTACCCATTTTTTCTAGGCATGTCAGTTAGGCCACCAACCAAACAGGCCTTAGTATGATTCATGCATCCTGACACCCTGCATTCGCACCCAATGGTTTGGCACGCATGACATAAAGAAGCATCGATGCACACACAGAAACAGTAAGGAGCAATCAACTCGTTCATGTCTGGGCATCCGATGCCAGCATGGACACGAAGCCATGGACCCGACGACAAACACAAAACCATAAGACATACGCACACACTTCCTACTCAACGCAGCATCGAAAGAAACCTGTACCATATAGTTACTTGTTTTTGGTTAAAGTTGAGTATCTAGAGATAATATTCTACAAATTTATATCTCATCATCTAGAATATGATGGTTCCATTCAAGCAGTCAAACACATGGATGACTTTTTTCTTGAACCAACTCATACACACCCTAAGTAATCATATCGGATGGGGCTACTAACACCTGGCATATACTTTTACCTCGCCAATGAGAGGAATATCACTTCAATTGTTCACAATCCAGTACATCAGCAAGGCACAGCAAGATGATGCACAGAATTTCTGGCAAGAAATTTTCCTACCCAGATTACACAAATCAGATGCATGAGGAATGAACCATGATTCGCAAAATTAGAGAGCATCTGCCAACCCCCATCCTCATTGTTTCTGGGGAAGCAGAAGGCAAATTAAAACATCTATACTGATGGAACCACACCACAGGGTCACCGGGATTGTCGGAAAACTGTACACTAACCAGAGGCAAGAATCAACGAGATAAATGATATCCCCCAGCCTCAATCCCACGTCAACTGAAGCTAACAGCCTAACACTAGTTTATTGATCAATGGCGAGGCAACTGCCCATGCTCGCTTATGCTGCCTCTTAACCAGTAACATGAGGCAAGCTGCTTCTTCATCCGCAAGGGGCCTGATCTATTCTGCAGAGCTGGTAATGGTACACGAGCGCCCATTGACACTGCTAAGCGAGGGTCATGCTCACGCCTTTCTTCTATACGGCCAGAACTGTACTCCATGGTTATAAATGGTGAGGGATTCCGGTAGTCTGAACACCCAGAAGCCCCATTATTCCACCAGCTACCGCTACCACTACCACTGTCAAAGGCCAGGCCTCCTTGGTACTCATCATCTGGGTCACATGATGAATCCCTGTGGCTGTAAGAATCATCGCAAGCCTCCTCTGCATCATTGTAAATAAGCTTCAGGGCCTGCACGACTTCACCCATGAATGGCCTCTGCGACGGATCGTTGTGAACACAAACGGAAGCGATGGATGCCACTTTAGCTACATTGTCAAAGTCGAAATTGCCATTTAGAGAGGAATCAATCAACCTCTCCAAACCCTCCTTATAACATAACAGAGGACGAGCCCAAGTCACAAGGTTCTCAGGATCCTTGGTATCAGACATGCATACGGGCTTCCTTCCGGATAAAAGCTCCAGCAAGACAACCCCATAACTGTAGACATCGCTCTTGACAAGAAGGTGCCCTGTCATGGCATATTCTGGAGCAACGTACCTGTGAGATCACACAGTTTTTTTAGACTAAGAGGATGAATAAAATGGAATCAAGTAAAAGCAAGATACTGTGGAGCATACTTATGGTTAGGGGTGAAAACGGATCGAATACGGACGGATAATGGCTCTGCTATATTTGTTTTCATATTTTTTTTTCCAGATTTGGATACGAATACGAATACTCCGGATACGAATACGGATACGAATAATATCGAATACGAATTGAAACGAATACGGTCGCGGATATTTTTCGAAACATGAAAACCCCTTAAATTGTATACCGGAAATTAACGAAAACATATAACTAGTTTATTTGATGCAAACATTCATGAATTGTTCATATTTTCAGCAACCACACGTAACATTGGCACTACCAAGTTGCATTAACTAGTTCATCACAAACATAACACTTAGTTTACCATATTTAGCTAATAAGTCATAACTCACAAAGTCACAAGTCATCACACATTCACACTTAGTTCATCACATACATAAAACTTAGTTCACACTAACATTGATCAGGCTAGATGATTAATCTATACACAAATGACTGTAACATCCCAAAGTATGTTACCAAAAATAAAATTAATAAAGTTATTATTTTATTGGATTTTCTGATATTTAAAAGAGTTTTCTTGGTTAAAAAGAACAAAAAAAAATAAAGTCAATTATTTAATTTCCTAGTTTTCAATGTCAAAAATAAAATTTATTAAGATTTCTGGATTTTGTTTTTTTGGATTTAAAGTGAAAGTGAAAAAAAATAATTAATTTCTTGAATTTTTTGGATTTTAAAAGGTTTTTTTTCCTATTTTTCAGGAATTAAAAATCATTTATGTGCAAAAATAAAAACTAACTTTAACTTGGAATTAATTTTATTAAGTTCAAAATAATTCAATGAATTTTTATGATTTTTTCTAGAATTTTTTAACTCTATTTGCTATTTTCTAAAAGGCTATTTGATTTGTTGCATTTTCTGAAATTCAGAAATCAATTAAAATCTTATTTTCTCTTTTGGGCCGAAATCCTCTTCTTTTGGGCCAAAATCTGGATATCCGAACTTGGTCTTATTCGGATAATCCGTATCCGTATCCACCGGATAGCATGGCTACCGTATTCATTTCCGTTTCCGACAAAAAAAATCCGAATCCGTTTCCGATCTGAAAATTATCCGAGAAAAATCTGATCCGAGACAATCCGAATCCGTTTCCGTCCGGATCGGTCGGAAACTATCCGATCCGTTTTCATCCCTATTTATGGTACCGCAATTCGTCTAGCCTAAAAAATTGTTATTTGTCAAGAACTCTGCCAAGTGTTATTATTGTTTGACACTAGATGGTATCAGGACTCAGGAGTCATAATTGGAACTGATCAATGAAATTATGCGGACTATCTTTCTTTCCAAAATGCAACATCAAGGAAAGCATCTGGAAGGCATATCAGTGTAAATCACAGAAAACCAAAGTCATTCGATCATGATTTCACCTAATACAAAAAAAAATGTGGCATATATATATATATATATATATATATATATATATATATATATACATATATCACTCTTATTTATTAATAAAAACATGGTTATTGACATCATCATAGTGGACGGGCATAAGACAAGTGGTTCTTACCCAAAAGTACCCATTACCCTAGTAGAAATTGGATGAATTCCATTGGTTGCCTCCCTTGCTAAACCAAAATCAGTAACCTTGGGAGTGAAATCTTCCTCCAACAATATATTGCTGGCCTTGAAGTCACGATGTATGACATGAGGGTTTGAATCTTCATGTAGGTATGCTAGGCCTCTAGCAGCACCCAGAGCAATTTTCATTCTAACATCCCAGTTCAGCATGCCCTTAGCCTTGTCAGCACCTAGACATAAAAAAGACTCAGATTAACCCAAAGAATCATACTGAGTGCACAAAATACTAAACCTAGGCTCAAACTTGGTAGAGTTATGGAATCAATTTTTGTTTTGTAAAGCACAGTGCAGTGCTTTCCTTGAGCCACATCATTGGAAGAATTTCAGCTGTTAGATTGGAAGGGCAGTTGATCCTGTCCATCCATGCATTTCTCTTGAGCCCAAATCATTACAGATTTCGAAGTCCTTAAATTAGAATTGCAAGTGATCCTGCCAGTCCATGCTTGGACAAAAGAAATCGTCGGACCAACCTCATCTAGTTATTTTATTAGGAGAAACGTAATTAAATCTTTCCATTTTTGTTGTTGCCCACTATATATATTGGTTGGCATGGTTTCAATAGTTATCAAACATAGCTTATAGTAACTAATATTTACTGCATACCATGAAGATGGGATTCCACACTTCCATTGCGTATAAGCTCATAAACAAGACACCTTTTGTTACGCTCAATGCAAATGCCAATCAATTTGACAAGATTACGATGGTGCAGTCGACTGAGCATTTCCACCTCCGCAATGAACTCACGATCGCCACTCCTGTCCTCTCTTGTGAGCAATTTAACAGCAATCTCGTTTCCATCATCCATGGCCCCATGATAGACACGTCCAAACCCACCTTCACCCAAAACTCTTTTTGAATTGAAACCATCGGTGGCCTTTTTAAGCTGGGCTAGCGAAAATGTCTTTACTGATGTCGTGCAAGTAGCCACTGTTGAAAGCATTGACGCCGATGCAGAGCTCACCATACTAGTTGACAAAGTTGATCTGCCACCTGTATCATGCATTAAGTTGTTAGCGTAACTGCAGTGTTTAATAGCAACAATCTAGTGTACTGGAAAGATTGGAACTCCGGGGAGCTCTATTGGTGACTAAGCAAAAAGGACCAAGTTTAAGTGAAGCAAAAGGCAACAAACATAGGAGAGGGTCTGGAAAGACTGTTATTAAGGTGTTTCTCAATATCTAGTACAAGAAGCTTCTATATACTCCCTTCATTCTTAAATAGATATCGTCCTAAAATGCATGGAGTCAAACTTTTAAAACTTTAACTAATGTACATAAAGGTATTTCCATGTGGACCTACATGGAATTTTTTGCCGATACGGCCGATTTTCAGACCGTATTAGCAGTTTTAACCACCGCGCGCACGTATTAGCAAAGTGGCCGGTGGCCTCGGCGCAGGCGCTTCGGCGTGGAAGCGCAAGCGGGCGCGCAAGGCAGGACGTGGCGTGGCGGCGCGGCGCGCCGCCCGCGCCGCCCCGCCCGCCCGCCCGCCACGCCACGATGGCGCGGGGTGGGCATCTTGCCGGGCGATGGCGCATGCCTGCGCAGCCGACCAATTAGGTTAGTTTAGGGTTAGGTTAGTTTAGGGTTAGGTTAGAATAGAGTATAAATTTGAAAAAATTGAAATATGTAGCATATTACATCAAAAAATTACAAATTTTTTTGTGGGGTTTCTCACATATTGTATTTGTTTGTGTAATTTTTTTATTAATTTATTTGTTAAGAATTGTTTGATATAAATGCGTGTTTATACAAAGCAATAAATGTGTGTCGAATGTGCTTTCGTACAGATCAATTAATGTACTTCATATGCTCATTTTGCTAGGTCATATGGTCATTATGATATCTGTGACATGTGCTCATTTCTTTGGAGATTGTAATGTGGCCCTTGCAGCACTTGTCGCCAAGTGTTGATTGTAATGCTTGGTTCATGCATGTGGTTTAACTTTGCAAAGTTTGGATGAAATGTTATCTCGTGACTCTCTTTGATGATTGCAGTGGATATAAAATGATTCCCTTTGATGATTGCAGTGCATATATATTGGAGAGAGCGACCGCGCGATTTCATTTCGCAGTCGCTCGCTCGCTCGTTCTTCTGCTAAGTTCATATCGCGATCACTCGCCGCTCCTCGCCCATTCTTTTCTTTTCATGCGCTTGCTCTCGATTATATTTCAACGTTATTAACCGCGTCGGCGTCGCAGATAGGTTTATCGTAATTTTAATTTAGCTACATTCTACTATGTTTAATTAGCCACATTGTCGATAATGTTCGCTATGTATGTTTTGCTAGTCATGTCTCTACGGAGCTACTAGAACAATTCTCGATGAGGACCACCGTGCAAGCCGTGGCTCACCGCTGGCGTGGATGGCCTCCGCCTGGCGCCGGGCGAGGAGGATCGGCGGCGGAGAGCGATCGTTACGCCCCGATCCTCCGGAGGCGGGCTTGTTGCCCTTTGCGAGGATGGTGTCCTTCCGCGTGGGTTCACCCTAGATCGCACTGTTGTCCGCACTTGTGGACCGGTGGAGGCCCGAGACGCACACCTTCCATTTTCGGTGGGGTGAGATGACGATCACCCTACAGACGCCTCGTTCTTGGTGGTCTCCGATCCGGTGTGCCGCTTGTTCCGCCCTCAGAGCGGATGGAAGGTCAGCCTGGAGCAGCGGTTTGGCCAACCTCTGCCGGAGGGTGCACGTGGCGTCCCTAAGGCTTGGCTGAGGCAGTTCAGCGAATGCCCGCAGGGTGCACCTGAGGACGTCGTTAGGACGCATCTCGTTGCTTACCTTCTCCAGCTCTTTGGTTGGGTCCTGTTTCCAACCACAAAGGGCGATTTTGAACCCACTTCATCCGCGTCGCCGAAGTCTTTGGTTGACGCGGTCGAGCCGATGATCCGCAGAGATACCGGGATCACCGTCCTTTGCGCTACATACCGAGGGTTGTGTGACGCTTCGCGGCGCGGCAGCGCTGGTAGCAACCTGGCGGTGTGCTACGTGCTCCTGCAGCTGTGGAGTTGGGAGCACTTCCCTGTTGGGCGGCCGACCATTGAGACAGCGGCGCACCCGTACCCTCTCCCACATGACCACATAGACGCGCCCACCATGGGCTTACGGTGGACTGCCGCCCGTCGTCTGCGCTGGGCCAACAGAAGACCGGCGAGGTGCTACTCGTTGTACCACAACGAGTTCGAGTTATTGCACGAGAGAGACATCATCTGGTGTCCATGGCATGCTGATTTTCTCCTCGCGGTTGCGCCGCACGGGCTGTCTGCGCAATGCGTCGAGGATCGATTATTTTGGACGACGACCTGCCACCTGGTGTTCTCACATATGGTGGAGCCTTACGCGCCGCAGCGCGTAATGCGACAGTTTTGTCGGTACCAGCTCGTGCCCCGAAGCAGCGAGCCCTCGGAGCGAGCCAGACACACGTGAGTCAAATTTCATCCAAGTAATTTTTGCAGTCCTTACGTCTTCTTTTGTAACATTAATCTTTCCAAAAATGCAGGCAATCGAGGTCGGGTGGGCATATTTCGGACTGGCAAATGCACCAGCACCAGTGGATTGCGACATGGATTAGCAGGATGCACGTGGATGTATGGCATAAGCAGCGTCCATATGACCCTGAGTCGTACGCTGCGTACATGGAGTGGTACATGCCACGAACGCGCGCAAGACTCACCATTCCTCCTCCGGGCGCCAGAGGAGGTGACATTTCGACGCACCAAGAGAGCCTCCGCGCAGACGTCACGGCCGTCCACGGTAGCTTCAAGACATGACGACACCGCACGACACTTACAACCTACGGTTCGCAGCTTTGTTGACGATATTCGTATTTTTGTTAATGAACTCGTTACATATGTCACTACTGATTCGGCGGGCGGTGCGCGTCAGAGCGCAATGGACGAGGCCCAACTCGGCCAGATAGAACCCGCGGTATATAAAAAGTTTTGAAGCACATCTCGGCGGAGATGAAGAAGATAATAAAGAACTTGAGTCGTGGTCGCTCGAGGGACGACGTCTTGCGCGACGGCACGAAGTGGGGGCGTTTCACCCGCTAGGTCACCACGACCTAGCGAGTCCGGCAGCGTCGTAGCGTTCCGTCGGTCATCTGCGGGCGGTCGCCGCGGTAAGTCGCTATGTACAAATTTACATTAAGTTTTGTAATTATGCCTTACGCCCGCTAACATCATGCCGATTCTCTCGCCGTAGGTCCGTCGGGATGAATCACTTCTGTCGTCCGGACCCGGTACACAGCCTGCCGCCCCCCCTCGGTTATCTGCAATGCACATCCGGGAGGTACGAGGTTCTTAGTTTACATCCAGAGTGTTCATTTGTACTAACACCGTTTCGTCTTGCGACCTTTCACCGTGGGGTGACGGCGATTCACATCGACTGATGACGACGATACGGGCCTCCCAGCTCCTACCAGGGAGCAGTACACGACGCCAGGGCAAGGACAATGGCAGCCAGGGTTTTTAGCGTACGCAGGGCAGAGCTCCTCCGGGTTCGCCCCCCGTACGTTCAAGAGCAGATGTCCTCCGGGTTCGGTGCCCCACGGTATACTCCAGGCGAGAGTTCATCCGCGCAACCGGAGTTGCAGGAATCGTACCCCCAGAGTGGTTTTCTAGCCTCCGTCGTGGATGAATTCCTCGGAAGTGTCCCCTGTGCCCAAGACGTCTCATCACGACGACATGTACGCCTACCGGACTCGCTCCGGACTCGATCTCATGGTCCACCTCCGCCTCAGCGGCCTCTCGTACCTCTCCGAACCGACACGCGTTCTCCAGAGCGGTGGACGTATTCCACGGGTCATGCTCGGCGCAAAACAAGGCCGCGCACGCGGACGCAGCCGCAGCAGGGAGAGAGTAGTGGCTCAGACGAGTGAGCCGTATAGTATCACGTGTTATGCGATTTTCATTGTACTACATGCTTGTTATCGCTATTTCGTATGAGTGTCTTGTTCGTATTAATCAATAAACGTACAAACAATTCTTAACAAATAAATTAATAAAAAAATTACACAAACAAATACAATATGTGAGAAACCCCCACAAAAAAATTTGTAATTTTTTGATGTAATATGCTACATATTTCAATTTTTTCAAATTTATACTCTATTCTAACCTAACCCTAAACTAACCTAACCCTAAACTAACCTAATTGGTGGTGGCGCATGCTGGCATGCGCCCATGTGTATTGCCACCGCGCCAAATGCGTGGCGTGGCGGCGGGCGGGCGGGGCGGGGCGGCGCGCGGGCGCCACGCCACGCCTGTGTGCGCCTTACCGCCGCGCGCGCCGTGGCGTGGCGTGGCGGGGCGGGCGGCGGGCTGGCGCTGGCGCGCCCGGCGCCACGTCACGCACGCGCGCGCCGCGCGCACATGCTGGGCGACGACGTCGCGCGCGCTGGTGCGCCTGCGCGCGACCTAAGCCAGCCCGGCCACTTTTGCTAATACGTGCGTGCGGTGGTTAAAACTGCTAATACGGTGTGAAAATCGGCCGTATCGGCAAAAAAATTCGACCTACATGCAGCACATAGCATATGTTAGTCTACCAGGGATACAGGCCTTTACAGGCATAAGAAACGATTGAAGTACCAAATTGTGCTGCCTATAACCTTTGAGGCTTTGCCCATGCATTTGCAGACTTGCACAAAGTGTAACTCTGATTCCCAACCTCTAAGTGGCAACAGAATCATTTGGGGTGGAAAATACTATCCAACAGTTTAGTGTTTCAATTTTCGCTTTGCCCAGCCACGCTGAAACAGTGCATGATACTCCCTCCATTACAAAGTGATGCTGTGGTATACGGGCAATCAAAGTTTTTCAGGTTTAACCAGAAATATCTAAATTGGCCACATGAAAATGATATTAATAAATTTGTTGTCAAAAGTACTGACATAAAATCATATTTTTATATCTTTCTGCTAACATATTCTTGTAAAAAAAACTATGATCACAGTATTATCTTGGAGACCATGGAAAATCAGAAACAATAGTTTTTGTAATGTGCGTAGTAGTAAATTGATCTAGCATGTAAATACTTGAAATATCATTTATATGCACAAATGAGGAAAAGCATTCAAATAGAAATGTTTAAATGATAGAAACTTGCTAAGCATAAACAAACAACAGCAAGTAATAATAGTAAAAAAAACAGCATACTAACTACAACAAGAAAAATTCCACATTACCGTACCGTATCTTTTGTTAACTGCCGGAGTAATTGCAGGGCTCACAGCCTCATGAAGTTGTTTAGGTTTCATCCATTTTACTACTAAAATAATGAGCCCAATGCATGCCACAATAAGTGTGAGAGAAGACCCTGAAACTACCACGATGATCCAACTATCTAATTTCTTGATCTTCTGATGATGCATATCTGCGGTTATAGGATCTTCTCCGGTAGAACCCGATCCATTAGATGACTCAGACAGAGATGGTGGGGCGGATTGCAGCCCTGCAGTGACAACATTGCATAACTGAAACATAAATTCAAGTAAATAATCTAAGAAGCAAATATTCCATGTATAGGTTTTTACCTGGATAGGTAATATTAATAACTTCATAATCTCCAAAAATAGATGAATTTATCTGAACCTTCTTATTCCAGAACCTATCAGATATTAGGGAGGCGGTATAGCTATCAAACTGTTCTCTTAGTGGCACCAAATAAATGGTCACCCTTGTCTTTTGGTCATCCTGGATACTTGCAATTGCAGCCATAATCTTCACCTGGCTTTGTTTAAGAAATGTCCCAGCTGCAACTTCAACTTCTAATTCTGCTATGCGCATGAATAGTAAATATGGAGCTACGTCAAGATCAATGATAACACTAAGAGGCAGCACACAACCACAGGGGGAACCAATCGGTGTTGTAGTCATTGGCTCATTGCAAACAAAGCTAGAGCAACCTGCTGAAGATACAAGGGACTATTCAGTGCAAAACACAAGAAAACTCACAGGCTTATATTTAGTTTCAAAAGTAGTCCACATCTCAATAGCAGCTACTAAAGAATAGTCTACAGAAGTATGAACAATATCAAATATTTGGCGAAGTAATACAAGAATGCGTGACAAGATTAAAATATAAAATTGCAAACATAAGTTGCAAACCTTGGGGCGGGGGAGATGAGGATGGCGCATGGGCTTGATGTGCTTCTCCGTGGTGCTTGTGTGAAGGAGGGTGCACAGCAATGCCTGTAAGAATAAACAGATATTAAACAGCTGATGGGGGAAATTTAAAGCCGGACCTTTTAGCACTGAAGTTGTCAGTCACATACCCGGAGATTCTGGAGACAATGTCATTGGAGAAAATGCCGGGGAAATTCGAGGTCCAAACACTCTTGTATCAGGGGAATTTGATGGATGCGGTGCTAGACTAGGCGGTATGGTTGCTGGAGAATCAAGGGATTATTAGGTTTACATTTAAGAAAAAATGCAAAAGCTGATGGGAGAAAATTTTGTACCGATCATATGACTATGTTAAGATTAACAATATATGTACATTCACATGGTTACTTCAAGCAGGCTCGGGCGCAATGTACTTGGGACCTCATACGGGTTGGATTTGAACTGCTCAAGCGTTATTCTACTTTTAAGATTTTATGCAATGTTCTCTTGGAAAAAAAAAAAAAAAACTTGAAGGAGCAACATAGTGCGACAGCCAACAGGCATTTCCAAGGTCTAGTGGAGTACAGCAGCCATGCATGAAAAAACAAGCTCAAACTACTTATCACTGCATCCTTAAACAAGCAGCACTCTCCCATAGCAACCATTGTATCCACCAATCCCATGCACCCTGAGTCTTTAGCACAAGAAACTAGAAGTACCCGTCTGCTTCGAGCATGGACACCCTTGAGAAGACAAATGCCAGGCTACATAAATCTCCTGCTCCCCAAGCATACCGAGTGGGTGTCAGCTGCAACACTCTCTCCAAATCCTCTCGGGGGCAGGGCAGACTCGCAATTGGGATCCCAGACCATACGCACATCTCCAGACGCATAGCATACGCCCAACTCACCGACACCGTGGTAGATCCTCCACTAGGCAAAACCATCAATCACGCCACAATCTAAAATGTTTCCCCCGAAAACGTGCCGCTAACAGCAGAATTCCGCATCTCACCGCAAAAACACCACCCCCTACCCGGCGTGCATCGCACCCCCGAGCCCGTGACAGCAGCTTCGCAGCTTGCCAGATCCCCCGCGAAGCTACCAAGCTAAGATTTCCGCCAAAATGCAGCACCAGAAGCGCAATCCCCACACCCCGAAAACCCAACCCAAAGCGCACAAGCACAGCCGCCGAGCGAGCAAGCCACCAACCAACCAACCCCGCCCAGCCCAACAATGGCAGAAAAAAGCGAAAGCAAGCCGCAAGAGAGCAAGCGAGTATACATACCATCAAGCGCGTCGCCCGCGCGGAGCAGGAGCGGGAGCAGGAGCGGGAGTAGGAAGCCGCCGCCGCCGCCGCCCATCTCACCCCGGGGCGCTACACCATTGCCCGGGCGGCGGATCTGGAAGCTTCCGGATGAAGCGGCGGATCGGGGCGCCGGGCGGCGATGGGGATGGGGATGGGGAACGAGGCGAGGCGAGGCGAGGCTATAGGGCGGAGAGGGATGCGTGGGGAAGGCAATAAATTGGTGTGCATCCGCTGCTGCTCGCGTTGGTATGGTTTCCGTCTGGTTTGGTGGCACTACTGCTTTGTTTCGCTGCGGCTGGATTAATTTGGAGTGGAATTAATGTGCTGCCTGCCTGCTAATCGCGGGGTTAAGGAGCGCGGGCTTTGATTGCCATTAGACATGGAGATGGTTTCGAATCCGGGAGAAGCAACAGCGCGTTACTGCGACGCGAGGGAGGGAGGGACGGAGGACGGAGAGAGGGAAGGGAGAAGCCACGTGGCCAGCGCGCTCGAGCGTGTCGTCGTCCATCACGGTCAGATTACTATATTTTGTTCTCTGTAGATGTTGGTGTTTTTGTAGCGGTGTTTGTGATCCTATTTTTTACAATATTTTTTTAAAAAAAAAATTCATTGGTATACTACGATACTATGCTGATACCATTGATAAAAAGAGACGGCGATAACAGATGGCGCTGAGATAGCTACAGTCAGTACTAACAACAGATAGAGATATATGTGATAATGGATGATAGACGATGCATTAGACGATGCATTCTGAATGCTACCATCACTGTCAACGACAAGATGTGAAGGATGAGAATTTTTTTTTTTTGCGGGAATATTGAGTTGCAATTGTGGATGTGTCATTATGTTTTGTTCATTGTGGGATCACTCTTTTTATCGAGCGTATAATGTGCTTTCTAGGGTTGCAGGTACGAAATGATATAAACACTAGACCGTAATGACAACACGTGGCAGATGATGACCACCCCAAGATTCACATAGGCTTACCATCACTATTAAGTCTAGATATCCACTCGGCGCATTTCTAATTAAACTTTATATATATCATTGTATTATGGAAATGGTAAACAAGAAAATATAAATTAGTTTGACCTCCTTATTTCAGGGAGGAGACTATAATTTTTAGAAACAATAATATTTTAGCATCGCTACTAAAATTAGCAAGGTTTTATAAACAACAATTGATTGATCTTAAAATATAGAAGATCCACTATTGATTTTGTTGGACCGAAACGACGACTAGAGGGGGTTGAATATGAGTATGATCTCTTTTTTACCTTGATCGGATTCAACACGTTTTTCATTCCAATAGCTATGAGAGCTATGAAGATCAAAATACAAGTATAGCGGAAGACTTGTATTGAATCCAATCAAAACCCAAAGTAAAACAACCAAAAACTCAATTCACAACGAGTTGGGCAGTTAGAACTCTCAACATGGGCGGTCTGACCTCTATAAGGGGGCGGTATGACCCCTAGCACGATGAACAGTAAAATCAGCCCGAAAACGAAATCACAAATTGGTCTAACTTTTGATCCACAACTCCAAACTTCACGAAACTTGGAGCACACCTTCTCTATAATGTTAGAAACCTATTCTAATAAAGGATCGCAAAGATCTTTGCCAAAGTTCTAACATTTTTCCGTTTGAGTAAAGGTTGCTCTAAAATCGAGTCAAAATCGAAATATCATCTAAAAATTTGCTCGTGGGTTAAAGATGATTCTAGATGTATTCCCACATGTCATATCAAGCAAGATCCAGGTCAGAAACCAAAGGAAAACCGAATGATCAAAGAAAGCTCCAAAGTCATAAAATAAAGAGCAAGAACAAGAAGAAGATCATCTTGAAGAATCTTGCTTAGATTGATTTGAGATAGATGTTGGTTTACAACCACTCCATCGTTGAGGACAAATACTCAACACTTGAGCACACAATCAATCCAACTCTCTAGAACCCTAACCTCTCTACCACCTCTCCCTAACTCACAAACTAGGGTTTCATCCAATACAAGGGTTGGGAGGTGCACAACCAGCACCCTCCCCTATTTATAGTGGAGGCTAGCTTCTAGAAGGATCGTTAAGCCCACACACAAGTGGTTTTAACTCATGCACGTAGTTCAAAGCGTCGTCTTCATCTTCTCTTGACCTAAACCACTTCTCCTTGCGCCATCTTACACCGCGGTTTAGCCAAAAGCCATCAAGGCAGTTTTTGGTGAAGTTACCAAAATACCTCTTCTCGATCCTTCTCCAAAGACCGAGTCCAAACTTCATGAAGCAATCCCATGCTTCGCCACGTGTAGGTTAATCAACGGCTCTCTTCATGTCGGCAAGTCTCTCCCATCCGGCTCCCACTGAAACCACTATAGCACTTGCACCGACTCTCGCATCTCTTGATGCAACCCGTCATATCGAACTTCCCGTTCGGTCATCCTTGCCCATTTGTGTCATGCTTGAGTCCATTGACTATACCCGGCATCCTTGACCGTTTTGAACCACAACTCTCCAAGCCTAGTCCCGATCATCCTCGCCGTTGACCGTCGTTGACTTCCAAGCCTCCTGCACAACAATAAACAAAGAAATCGATTCCGAGAATAAGTTCTTCACAATTTGACCTACGTTAGTCAAAACATGCATCATGCAACACATATGCACTGAAACTCATAAACTTGACCTAACCAACAAACATCGCCACCACGCTGGCCGGCAAACAAGTCAAAACCGGTCAGACCACCACCCATGACCGGTCTGACCTAGGGATGGCAATCAGGCACGGCGGGTACGGGTAGTGCTCACCCATACCTATGCCGCAACCCCGAATTCCCCCCACGGGCATACCCGCGAAGAACGACGGGGGAAAAACCTCGCCCATGCCTGTTGCCCGCGACCATGCCCGTTTACCCACGAATAATGCATTGCCACCCGTGGGTACCCATCGCCCGCGGACATGCTTATTACCCACGAGCAATGCATACATCAAGTTCATCATAATTCACACATCAATGGTGCATCACACATTCAACAACTAATAAAAGTTCATCACAATTCACATATCATGTTTGACAAGACAACTAATCAAGTTCAACAAAATAAAATAAAAATACAAACTGACATGGTTCCTTACATATGCAGGTAGATTATGGGTAATCGAGCGAAGTGGGTACGGGGGGAGCTTACCCATGCCCACGCACGTTTACCTGATGGGCACTGAATTGTGCCTATTTTCATGCCCGTAGGCAAAGAAAGACGCTTATGCCCGCCTCCATTAGGGTATTTGCCCGCAGGTATGTGGGCCATCCCTAGTCTGACCGCCCTCTAGCCGGTCTGACCGCCCAGCAAGGGACTTAGTCAAATTTCCTCTCTGGAAATCCGAGATCTATCTGAAAATTTCAAATGAATAAAACTTTTGACTCGAAACTCCAAAAATTATGAGACTAAGGGTAGGAGAATCCCCTTTCTTACATACACCATCTATTTTTTTTTTGCCTAACTCTAAATTCAAAGACACTTAATGGCCGGTCAGACCGCCTCCTTGGCCGGTCTGACCACCAGCGACTTGACAACACGTGAACTTTGCAAAAAACACGTGATTCGACGAACCTTCAACGCTATTGCCAATTGTAATATCATCCTAAGATCATGAGTATATCCCCATAATATCCACAGATTTACACCCAAACATCCATAGCACGCTATTGCACATGGATTTCCTTTTCTCCTTAGACCCTTATCTTTTTTTAGCCTTTCTCCTAAGAACTTAATTCCCAAAGTATACGGGCTTCTTTTTTATATATTCATTCATGTAACCATGGTACGTATAGCCTACCTAAATTCAAATAATCTGCAGACTGCAGGAGCCATATTGACAGTCAATTAGGGGAGTTTGCTCAGGTTTATTTACGTTTGATAACAATATATATCTTTTTCAATATTATATTAGCTAAAAATACAGCATTGTCAAGTGACGAGGGGCAGCCTGCGGAGAAAGGTATAACTGCAAATGGTGTTTCAAATGGAAACGAATCCTCTGCTTGGAAGGACAAAATGCACATGCTACAGTGTGTGCATTAAGCGTTCAAGCCGCTGGATCAAAAGCAAAATATAAGGAAGCAATTGCAACCGCGGGAGCACCATTTAGACACGGTAGCAACCCCGGTTGACAGTTGACACGGTATCGGATGATCTAGAAACATTCGCTTTTTGATTCAACAGTGGAAGCACGCCTCTAATGCAATTTATTGTAGCTTCTCTGGCCTGTTTCCGTTTTAAATATTTTATTTGGACTAGTACATGTTTGTACTGTTAGATTATGAACCGAAAGTCCATCTAAAGTGTAAAATCCAATTCGGAACTCGATCTTGGATCAAATGACAGTTTTGAGCTTGCGAAACTTTGGTCTAGCTAGAACGCTAGATGGGTAGGTAGCAAGGCCGATGGAGTGGGTGTGGCACACACGGCTATCCGTACGAGTTACATGGCATGCTAACGATCCGACACTACAGTATGGGTATGGGCCGGGGCGCTGCGCTGCGCTACACGCGAAAGCGTGCAAGAAAGCTGCTGCCTAGCGTGATAGTGTCAGGTATTACGGGTAAAACGCGCGTGCGTGCGTGCGTGCAGCTAGATCCTCCTCTATCCACTCGCGCGACGAACCGTGTCCGTGTGGGAAAAAGCTTCTCCTGCCGCCGCTGCCCTTGCTGAGCAGACTAGCGTGCCCCCGATACGACAATGACACCGACGAGCAGTGACTTTCGTGTGCCAAAAGCGGCAGCTGCTTCTGACCTGTGAGTTGCGACTCTTCGTCAGATTCAGACAGAATGGTTTGGTAGCAAACCAAATAATGATCAAAATTACACACACCTTCAGGATTCGAGTTTTCACTACAAATCCGTAAGGTTTTTGGACGCAGCCCGCTAAATTTGCATGGGCCAGACGCAGTAACATGGGCCTGTATATACAGTCCACTTTTGTATGGATGGGAAAATGTGAGATCGTCCAAGCTAAACTTTGCTCTGACGATGAAAGAGAAGAAAGTAAAGTAGGCTACACAACACAGGCGGAGGTCCCTATCCAAGACGGTCACCATCAGCTAGGGGCGACAGGGAGGTCCAGTGAGCGCTAACCGATGGCAGCAGCAGCATACTGATCAGATCATTCATCAGCTAAACCTGCCACTGCCAGTATTGATCAGATCATTCATCAGCTAGCCTGACGGGGACAACCTAGCAACACCTAATACTTCCTGTCGAATGAATACAAGTATTTAACCATCATAGTACAGCGATACTTGAAAAGCCTTTACGCAAAATGTAATTGTATAGATATTTGGCTTGTCAAAGAATAGATAGTATGGTTATTTTAATACAAAGTTGGGTTTAGCTTAAATGCCGGAATTATTTTTCAAACCTATGACATAATCATTTCAATTTAAAACTAAAGTATCGTTTGTATAAGCAAGTTTTATTATAAATGCAAGTTTCCATCTATATATTACTACTCAAAAGGTTTCATCCACCTATCTCCGGATCATACCTACAACCACTTATGTTGACATGCACTCATCTCACATTTTACCACAATTAACCAAGTGTGCCTTTCTTCACAACGCACATAATTGGGTAATTGGGGGCACTAAAATCTATTATACACTCTACAAAGTTTGTATAACTTTACCCATAAGATATAATTAACTCATAATATCGGCCAATGACACCTTTCCATAGGTGTGCGACTAAGATAATCATAACAAGTTTTTTTTATACCTAATCCCAACACTTCTCCGCCCCGGTCGGTGAACCCCCTAAACACTAAGACAGCAACAGTTACAGGGCACACCCAAAATGCTCCCATCAGTCGGCTTTATTTTCAACGAGGGACTCGCCATTGTGAGGGACATCTGCATCCCTTTTCGACGATAGAAATCCAAACTATTACTATGCGCGAGAGTTATGCTGAAAATAAACCAAGTACATGCTAGTTCGTGTCCATACTTGACTTGTGGTTGCACGATTACTAATTCAGAAATATGGCGCATGATTAGGTCATTAATCGACTCAAACGAGACAATCCACAAACCCCAACTCTCATGCAGCCCTTGCACTAGTCTACCGTCCACTTGCCCAAGTCTCTCACGATGAAAGAAAAGAAAGTACGCTGCACAGGCGGAGGTCCCTATCCAAGACGGTCACCATCAGATAGCGACAAGGAGATCGAGCAAGAGTTTCTATCTCAGTTAGCCTCTTTTTGAAGCGAAATAGCAAAAATATTTATCCAAAACGAAATTGCAAAAATGACATACCTGACGCGCGATAACACCGCAGTAGGCGGCCTGCCGCGCACCCAGAGAGCGGCAGGTCGTCTGCGCACATCACCTACCGCGATTTGGGTGCGCGGTAGCGTTTTCGTATAGTGGAATATCATTTTTGCCATTTCGCGTTTTGCGATGCTATTTTTACTATTGAGATTAAAAAAAATCTGGGAAAAAAAAAAGCTCATCTATGGAGTTGGCGCGAGGGGGGCCCACACTATCTTATAGTACTACCACAGGAGGAGCAGATGAGTATCCTAGCCCAGTCCAGTACTCCTATCCGCATGCATAGACAAGCAAGCAACCAAAGCTGCCTCAATCCAGTGTGACACGGGCACGTAAAGGAAGAAGCCGAATGTGAGACGCAGGAGCGGGACCCGCGCGGTGCAGTGCGCGGCCGCTAGCACGCACGCACGTACGTACAGCGTCTTGTCTCAGCGATGATATACGTCCTGTGTACGTCGAAATCTTTTTTCCTGAGGGGGCTAGTTAGGAAGCCGCGGTGCATGCAAGCTAGCTCATCGTGACCACGTACGTGCGACGTCTGGGTCTTTGGGATGGAAGAGCTTGTAGCGGTTTTCGGTTCGGTCGTATGCGTGAAGGTCTGATCAGCTGAAGATGCTCAGCGTTTGTCACTCTAACTTTTGCATAAATTGACTGGCTCTACTGAGTTAGAAGTTGCTGTTACATCGTGCTGTTTGTTGGTCCAGCAGGGTGCTTTGATGTGCCTCCTTGCATTGTTTTCCCTCCCTAGATAGCTTAGTTTCCTGTTCGGAAATACTTCGCGTACGACGCCCTGCCCTCCTGGCCACACCTCCGCCGCGCCGGCCACTCCCTCCTCCGCCCGTACCTCCCATGCCTCCTCCGAGCGCCCGTCGACTCTGACTGGCCCACGTGTCGGCCCCGGCCGCCCATCCGCACCGCCACCCGAACGCGGCCCCACATGCTTCGCTTGCCTGGCTGCCCTCGTCCGACCACCACGTGCATCGTACAACGTACGACGATAAAAACCGTTGTGCGTATAGCATTCCTCCTTCATGTGTTGTCTCTCTGTGTACATGTTTTTGCCATACTTGTTCACGGTAGACATGGCACTGGCACGAGTGTAGTAATGGCACAATTATGTGTAGCTACTCGCTCACGTGGACGTATCCTCCCGCACGGCAACGCCGGAGAGATCACCTCGCGCGCCACCCAAGCCCCGAGCCGACCAGTATCTTTTCTGCGCCACCCGCACGCGTGTGCACACGCAAAAGATATGTAGGGCCCAGACATCTGAACTCACTCCCAGTCCCCGTTCGTAACAAATGACGCGTGTAAGAGTAACCTCTTATCTTTCTCTCTCTTCCGAAGAAGAGCAATGGCCGCCAATTAATCGAGCCAAAATTTAATCCGATAAAAAATTAGGTAAAGCTAAAATTTAGCGAAAAAAATATTGTTTGGATTGCAATTAAACCAAATTTTATCATTATTAAAATTTGAGTGTATAATTTTCTCACCCTCAAATTACTTATGTGGGATATTGGACTTTGTCGGTGTTACTAAATGTTGGTTGAACAATAGACATTTTTTATCGGTATTAACAAAATTTGATTTGGTGGATGTGGTTAATAAACCAAACATCCAAATGAACCCCTGGAGGCTCGAACAACTACGAGAAAGAAGAGAGAATGGGAAGAAAGTGAAAAGAAATCGCGGGAGGCGGAGGCACGCCTCGCGCGGCTCACGAGCAGCGGACACGACGTACCTTTTCACGCTCGGCTTGACCGCTGCGTGGTCCCCGCGCCCCCCCTCTGAGCTTTCCCAGAGCTATGTCGAGTCCTGGTTTCACCGAGAATACAGACACTTACGTGTTGGCCCTAGCGTTCGTCGGGCCCGCGTGTCATGCGCACGCACTGGTAGCAGTGGGGTAGATACAGGGAGGGGTTCGCGACGATGATCACGCGAAACATTCGAGGAGAAGGTGCGTGCGTTGGTGGTGGTGTCTTTCCAGGAGGCAGGAGCCCATTCGTCGTAGAATACGCCGCTAATCCCAAACTGACAGTGGAGTAAACATAAGAAGAATACAACACCAACCAAGTAATCCTAAGGCCCCACTTGGAACCGCGAGAGTTTTTTTACCCCCAGCTTTTAGGGAGCTGAACTGTGTTCCTTGAGATTCGTGCGTTCCAAATGGGGATGCCAGGTGGGTCCCAGCTAGGGTAGGAAAAACTGATTAGTGGGACTAGTTGAATCGGTTCAAAATTGCTTCAATGGTAGAGATGACTTTATCGGTACTGTAATTATAAATGGTAGAGCTTCTAACCAGAGTATGGAGGTGTACAAAACTCTAGGATCAAAGAGGCTTGGAAGCAGAGCTGATCAGGATCCATATATAGAGCAAAAGACTATACATAACGAAGTGTCTATTAGAAATAGCACAACTTCATGCTCTAGCATGCCATAGAATTTGCTATCATGGCAAAAAACGGAAGTAACCAAGAAGTTCTTACGACGGCAAGGGGGAGCATGGAAGATTTCATAGTTTCGTTGTGGCCATGTGCTTTGCTAATGGGGATCTACCTTGCTGCCAGGGATAGCAAAACGCTAGCAACACATGTTTCGTGCAAGCACAGTAAACAGAGAAAAGTTCACCCTTGAGCAATTTGTTCAAAAGAATCACACAAGAAACACACTACACACAATCGGGAAAAAATTTCAAAAAATTATATACACGAATGAATTCAGTGCAATCTTTTCACAAATTTTGAGATGAAAATAAACAGAAAAATCTGAAATCTAAATCACAAAATGAAGAAGGGGTCTGGGGGTTGGTGGGGATCTAGCGGTGGCTGGGGGCCTAGTGGTGGTGGTGGTGGAGGAACGGCAACCGAACGGACAGAGGGAGGAGTGGACCGAGGTCACGGGTGGCAACAGTGGGGATCCAAATGGAGGTTGTGGGGGAAGATCATGGATGGGCACCGGGGCGAGGAGGAGGACGACAGTCGGTGGCGTCTTGGGAAGGGGAGGAGGATCGCGGTGACGGAGAACAGGGCCGCTGCCGTCTGGGGTTGGGCAAGAGGTTGGCGGCAACGGAGGAGGGCTGGGAGGCCTAGGGTCAGGCACGAGGAGAAGGACGACATCGTCTGGGGCGGGTATAGCGGCGACAGAGGATAGGCTGTCGGCGCCGACCGCTGGCGATGAGGCGGAGTGCGCCACCGCCAAACCCTAGGGCGCACTAAGATGATAGCGGTCAGTTCGGGTGAGGAGGAGAAATGAGAGGAGTGGTGGAAGGGATGAGGTCTTTTATACAGTGACATTCGTGGGTAGTTTACTGGCAACATCATGGGCAAGCCAATAAACTCAATCCACCAAAGAAAAAAACACACACACATGGACTCGCTTAGGACTCATAGTTGTTGGGAGGCTTAGGATTTTCAAAAGCCGGGTTGAAAAACACACACCTTTTGCTTAGCTTTAGGCTTAATTTCCCCTGTTTTTAAGCCAAAGTTTAAGCCTAGACAAACAAGTCCCTACATGTTTCGTGACAAGCCTATCCACAGTGTTTTCGTAGCTAGAGCAATTGTCGGATAGAACGTACAAGCCATGGTTCTTTTGCAACGGTTTCTCTGTTCTACACCGATCATTAAGTTTCCGATCGAGGGAAGGAAGAAGAGACAAATCTATAAAAACCTTAATTCGAGTCACTCAATCCATTTTAGCACCTCAACGACCCTTGTTAGCAGTAAGACCTCAATTGGTATTACTTGTATTTTCTTGCCTAACTATTGCAGACCATCAAATAATGTCAGTGGAGCAAGTCCGTAATCTTCCGCTGGAGTATTTCATGGAACACGCATTTACCGCCGCATTGATCTCCTGTACAAACACCTTGACGTTTCACTGGTGCAGCAATCAAGCATATCTTCATAATGGATATCAATCCAAGCAAATTTCTTCACTCCAGCTCACTGCATTGAAGAAGGTATCACTCATCTGCTCTCGCAGTTGAGTTGAGGAGACCAAAACAGTAGCAGTAGGATCCTATGAGGATGGAGTTGATAAGAGTGGGAGTGAGCTCATCCCCGTTGGGTTGACCACCCAATGCAGTGACGAATCCAAGTACTACTGCCCAGCAAGGCCAGCTGCCAGCAGCAGGAGGCAGGCAAGCAGCCAGCCCAAACAAAAACGGCAAAGCCCCCCGCCGCCCCGCGCCTCGCCTAAAAAACCACCCAAAGCGAAGCGACGCAAAAGCAGCAGAGCCACCACCACCACCACCCTGAGCTGAGCAGCGAGCAGCGAGCAGCGAGCAGAGCCCACCTCACCTCCTCCCCTGACATCACCTCATCGATTGCGATGATGGAGATTCCTCCACGCGCGCCTGCCTCCTCCTCCTCGCCACAACCCCAGCCTTCCGTGTAAGCCCGTCGTCAAAACCCCCAACGCACACGAGCCAAGAACAAGAACCCCTCACTTGGTCGCTGTCCGTTTGAAATATTTGAAAAGTTTGAATCTTTGAGGCAGAAAAAAAAATCGAAAACGACTGGGAGATGGCCAAGGCGGAGAGGCTGGTGGTGGAGGTGGTGGCGGCGCACAACCTCATGCCCAAGGACGGCCAAGGCTCCTCGTCGGCCTACGTTGAGGTCGAGTTCGAGCATCAGAAGCGCCGCACGCGGGCCAGGCCCAAAGACCTCAACCCCGTCTGGAACGAGCGCCTCGTCTTCGCCGTCGCCGACCCCGACGACCTGCCATACCGCGCCATCGACGTCGGAGTCTACAACGACCGTGGCGCGGCGGCGGGCGGCGGCGGGGGTCCGCACGGCCGGAACTTCCTTGGCAAGGTGCGCGTCCCGGCCGCCGGCGTCCCGGCCCCCGGGGAGGAGGCCGTGCCGCAGCTCTTCACGCTCGAGAAGCGCAGCCTCTTCTCCCACATCCGCGGCGAGATCACCTTGAAGATTTATCGCACCAACTCCGGGGACGTGGTTGCGAAGACCAAGCCGGAGAAGCCGGCCAAAGCGGTGGTGACTGGGCCGGAGGTGGTTGCCGCGCCGCCAATAACTGGGGCCAAGAAGCAGCAGCAGCAGCAGCCGGTGGTGGCCGTGCAGCCACCGCCCCCTCAGCCACAGGCGCCCATGGACATCCTGCCGCCGCCCGCTCCGGCGGTCATGAAGCCAGTAATGCTCGCGGACCCATACCCCGTCCCGGCCGTGTTCTCCGGCCCAGCCGACTTCTCTCTGAAGGAGACGCGGCCCAGCCTCGGCGGCGGCGCGGCCGCCGACAAGGCGAGCGCGACCTACGACCTGGTCGAGCAGATGCAGTACCTCTACGTGCGCGTGGTGCGCGCGCGCGGCGCGGTGGTAGTGGGCGAGACCGTCGCGGAGGTCAAGCTCGGTAACTACCGCGGCGTGACCCCGGCCGCCGCCGCGCACCACTGGGACCAGGTGTTCGCCTTCTCCAAGGAGACCATCCAGTCCTCGTTCGTCGAGGTCTTCGTGCGCGCGCGCGGCAGCGACGACCACGTCGGCCGCGTCTGGTTCGACCTCTCGGAGGTGCCGCGCCGCGCGCCGCCGGACAGCACGCTGGCCCCGCAGTGGTACAGCATGGAGGACCGCAAGGGCGAGCGCGGCGGCGTGGAGGTGATGGTCGCCGTCTGGTTCGGCACCCAGGCCGACGAGGCCTTCGCGGAGGCCTGGCACTCCAAGGCGGCCGGCGTCCACGGCTATGGCCCATTGGGCTCCATCAAGTCCAAGGTGTACGTCGCCCCCAAGCTGTGGTACCTTCGTGTGTCCGTCGTTGAGGCGCAGGACTTGCTTCCGATGGACAAGGGGCCAATGGCGATCGGCCGGTACCCGGAGCTCTTTGTTCGCGCGCAGGTTGGGAATCAGATGCTGCGCACACGGCCGGCGCCGGTGGCGGCGAACCGGGGTCCATCGAGCCCGTTCTGGAATGAAGACCTGATGTTTGTGGTCGCTGAGCCATTTGAGGAGTTCTTGGTGTTGTCTCTGGAGGACCATGTGTCCCCTGGAAGGGATGACATGCTTGGCCGCCTTGTCGTTCCAGTATCGGCCATCGAGAGGCGTTGGGATGAGAAGCTCGCTGTTTCCAGGTGGTTTGGGCTGGACCGTGGCACTGGTGGTGGCGGCGCTGTTGCCGGCAGCAATACGAGTAGGTACGGGAGCCGTGTTCATCTCCGTCTGAGTCTTGACGGGGGATACCATGTTCTGGATGAGGCTACGGCCTACAGCAGTGACCTCCGGCCTACCGGAAAACAACTATGGCAGCCGCATGTTGGGGTGCTTGAGCTCGGCGTGCTTGGTGCCACTGGGCTGATACCAATGAAGGCCCGGGATGGCAGGGGTGCGACGACGGACGCGTACTGCGTTGCAAAGTACGGCCAGAAGTGGATCCGCACTCGCACTGTCGTCGACTGCGTGTGCCCCCGGTGGAACGAGCAGTACACATGGGAGGTGTTCGACCCTTGCACCGTCATCACAGTGGGCGTGTTCGACAACTGCCACGTCGACAAGCCAGCATCAGGGAATAATACCACACTGGCAGTCCGTGACAATTGCATCGGCAAAGTTCGTATCCGGCTTTCGACACTGGAGACTGACAGGGTGTACACGCATGCCTACCCACTTCTCATGCTGCATCCAACGGGGGTCAAGAAGATGGGGGAACTTCACCTGGCTGTGCGCTTCTGCTGTGGCAATGCTGGCAACATGTTCCATGCCTACCTACGCCCACTCCTCCCAAAGATGCACTACGTCGAGCCGCTGCTCGTGCGCCAGGTTGAGAATCTTCGGTTCCAGGCCACGAATGTTGTAGCTGCCCGGCTTGGCCGCGCTGAGCCACCGCTTGGCAGAGAGGTTGTCGAGTACATGCTGGACCACCGTTCACATCTGTGGAGTATGCGGCGGAGCAAAGCAAACTTCTTCCGCCTTGTCGCTGTGCTCTCCGGTCCTATCACCATTGGCAGGTGGTTTGAGCTTGTCCGCTCCTGGAATCGCCCGGTACATTCATGCCTTGCTGTGTTCACATTCCTGGTGTTTGTCATAATGCCGGAGCTGATTCTTCCGACAGCCTTCCTGGCGATGGCGTTCGCCGGGTTATGGAGGTACCGCGTCCGTCCCAGGCACCCGCCTCACATGGAGATGAGGCTGTCTCATGCAGATGCAGCCACCGTGGATGAGCTGGACGAGGAATTTGACACGTTCCCTTCAAACCGGGGGGATGTTGTGCGCTTCCGGTATGACCGCCTCCGCAGCGTGGCAGGGAGGGTGCAGACGGTGGTCGGTGACATAGCAACGCAGGGTGAGCGAATGCAGGCCATCCTCAGCTGGCGCGACCCAAGGGCGACACTGCTTTTCTCCATTGCCTGTGTCATTGCTGCAGCCATTGCATATGCCGTACCAATGAAGCTGCTGGTTGGGCTCTGGGGCCTGTACGCAATGCGCCCGCCAAGATTCTGCAGCAGGATGCCCTCTCCGGTGATGAACTTCTTCCGGAGGCTGCCTTCCAAGGCTGACATCCTGCTCTGATCCTAGTGATTCCTGCAGCCGCAGACAGGTAGCTAACCTTGTGATTTGATTAGTGATTTTGGCGGGAAGGGGATGCTTCAAATGAATCTAGAAAGAAACAAACTTGTTGTTTGTTGTAGGCGCCTGATGTGTTGGTTGCTTAGTTTAATGCTGTTAGGTACTGTGTGTTGCCTTATGGTGCATCTAGTAGTAGTTGTAGACTTGTAGCAGCAGCCCAGGATGCTGTTCTTGTACTTTCAATCTGAGTAGTGCAAAGGCTAGTTAAGCAGTTAGATGGCAATGGTAATGTATGTGATGATGATGAATTGATGAAACAATCAGGTTTAATTTATCAGAAAACTACCTCCTGTTTTAGCGTGATGATGATGGGTTGAAGTTGTCAGTACGCAATGTGGCTCAGTCTTGGTAGTAAATGGTTAACGTGTTTATTATTAGTATTTGTGTTCTTAAAAGACGGCATGATGGTGGTGCCTCTCACATGTGCGCGTGGCTTTGCCTTGTTATATAATACGATCTTCTCTTTAGAGTTCAGACTGGGCACTTTTCCTATTGTTTCTTTCTCCCCATTCTGTTGCCATGTGGGATGTGGCTGCAGGCTTAAAATAACGGAAGAAGGAGCTGTTCCTGTTATAAACTCTAAACAAGTGTTTTTCTGTTTGGTTAGCTCGATGTTCTGCAGAGAAGTTGCAGAAAGACCAGACTCGTAGCATCCTACTTGTCTGATTACCGAATACTTTTTCTTCTTCTTTGGGTCAGTACTCAGCAGTGACTACTGAATACCGAGATCGATGCTCATGTCATATTTTGAAGCGATTAAAGCAGAGAAAAAGGTTATTGCGGTTATACCGCTAGTTGTTTTTGTCCCCTTTTACGTTCAAAGTTTCTGCTTGTCTTGGAGGAGCGGCATGTTGCGGGATTGGATTGGTTTGGTTTGTACCATGGAGCAACGAGCTTCCGAGCAAGGACCACGAGCACGAGACGACCATGGTGGCAGTCGTCTGCTTGCTGTGTTTACTCGAAACTCGAAAGGTTGCTCTGTTTTGCCCCTTTCTGAGACCGAGCAAGCACGCGATGATCGTCTTTGGCTGCGAAACAGCCAAAGAGCCTATATTTGTTTTGGGGACCATACCAATGTGAAGAAAAAGTCAAGAACATGCAGCGAAATTATCAAAACAAGTTAGCTTTCCTCTCAATACAGGTTTGCAGACAGTTGATGAAAGAATGGGAGCCTGAAATCTAAATCTAAATGACATGACAGTGGAGTGCTAAGCTGATAGTATGATACTAGATTACTAGTACATGGATTGGATTGGTTGATGAGCGCGGCTGGTGGAGGTCGGGTTGGGCTGCTGCACCTGCCCGGCACGCGTTGAGCCAGGTAGCCTCGAAGCCGGCGGGGATCTGGATGCAGCCGTTGGCGTCGTGCTCCTCGAGCTGCGCGGCGGCGTTCTACTCGGCGCCAGCGTTAAGATATGTGATCTGATTTTTTTTTTTTTTAATATGGTTGAATTCAATTTTACTAAATTATCGAATTAGTTTTCTTACTTAGACTCTAAGTCATGTTATTCCTTTATATACCTCTTGTAAACCGCACAGAAAGAGTTGACGCTTTATTGTAATCCTCATATGATTTGTAAATGTTAGAGATACGTTAGAATAGGAGTTAGAATAGAGACTCTTATATGTCTTATCTATATATGTCATATATCTCTTGTACTCCTACATATATCGCCCATTAGGCCTCTTCAATGCACACACAATCGATTCATAACATGGTATCAGAGCGGATTGCGAAACCCTAACTACTGCCTACTCATCTTCCGCCGCCGCTGCCCCCGGGAGAAGCAATCTCCGCTCCCGGGGGCGGCATTCGAGCAGGAACAGCTGGGTTGCTGCGCCTTCCTCGTTGTCATTGCCGAACGTCGGCTTCAGCCAGATCCTGGTCGCTGTCGTCACCGATGAGCTTGGTTCACCGCCGAGCTTGGTCCTTATCTTCATCGCCTGGTCGTCCGCATGAACCGCCTCGCCTCGTCTTCTTCGACGCTAACGCTGGCCCCGGTCCGCCCTGACATCTCCTCGTGTGAGGGAGAAGGGGGAGGAGAGCACCTCGTGTGAAGTCGATCCAGATCCGTACTGGATCCGGTGGCCAGAGGCGGGGCCACCGATCGGAGCCACCGCCGTCGCGCCTCCTCTGATCCTCCGCATCTCTCCCACGTCGTCGCCGTCGGCTCGGATCCGTGTCTCTCCCCGCCTCGAGGTCTCGGCCTCCTTGGCCGCGTCGTTCAAGCCCGACGGTTGTCGTCGCGGGCGAGCACGTGGTCCAGCCGCGCTTGGGAGCGGAGCCAGTCGACGCCGGCCGACCGGAGCAGCCACTCGGTGTTGGATGGCGCCTTCTGAGCCGCCTCCACCCCGAGCTCGCCTCCACTGACCACCATCGCCCGGATCCAGTCGTCGCCGCCTCGGATCCGCGTCTCTCCCAACGAATCTGCCACCGCCTGGCCCTCTCCCGCCCGAATTCGGTCGCCGGGGCTCGGATCCGCCGCCTGGCCTTGGGCTTCTTCCCTACCGACGCTTTCTCCTCGCCGACCGGCTTCTTCTCCGCCGGACTTGCATGCGGAGCGCAACTGGGGGGAGTGATGCGGGTGAGCTGGTGGTCGAGCCGAGTGAGCAAGAGAAAAGGAGATAAGGTGATGTGGTGATGCGGTCGGACTGTGGATGAGGGACGGTTGGCTGATTGGGATGTGCCTATTGTGTTGCGCATGCTTAGGGTTTGAGTCTTTTGCCTCTGCTAATTAATCTGCTGCTAGTTAGCTCTAGTTTTTTTTTGTTTGTGTCCTTTTTGTTATCCGTTGCGTTCATCTAAGTCCGTAACTCTTTATTTGTGAGTTCGTCTAAGTCATGTTGGTCTACAAATTTATTGTCAGTCATAGAAGAATAGGAATTGCCTTATGCATGGCAGCAGCCGCCGCTCCCGCTGCTATTTTCTTCGAGCCGCTGCAGATCCGCCGCCCCAAGCTTTCAAGGCCGCTGCGCTTCTTCCACACTGCATCTTTGTTGTACTTCTTGTGCATTGCGCCGCACTTCTTCTGCACCGCGCCTCTGTTGTGCTTCTTGTGCATTGCGTTGCGTTTCTTTTGCACTGTGCATTCGTTGCGCTTCTTGTGTATTGCGCCGCCGCTGTCTTGGGCTACGATCTACGTCGCCATGCTTCCACCTATTCCTATTCGACTTGATTTGACAGCTCTCTCCATTCATATCGGTTTCATCATCTTTTTCGACCTGTTGCCGCGGTCGACTTCGCTCCTGCACCTTGTGCTTTATAAGCCGTTGCACGACACCGGATGAGAGGAGGTCTTTTGATACTCGACATATTTTCCAAGAGCGGCATACTACGACGACATTACCAAGACTCAGACTTTGGATTTTTTATATTTTAATATCAACCATTTCCAAATGCAATACTATTGCATACGCCTTACATTTGAGGGGGGGATGTTAGAGATATGTTAGAATATGAGTTAGAATAGGGGATCTTATATGCCTTATCTATATATGGCATATACCTCTTGTACTCCTATATATATCGCCCACTATGCCTCTTCAATACACACACAATCGATTAATAACAGCAAACACTCCTTATATAGTGATCATCACCGGTTAACGTCCATAGTTTTTTTCCGCAAGAGTTTTCCACGTAAAAATTTGTATATCCTTTTGTCACTATTTTTTTCCAACAAGTAGTATCAGAGCACAAGAGATTAGGATTCCATTCCGACGCTGCCGTCTCGCGAGCGCGTCTTCGTCTCCTAGTCTGCTACCTTCAGCTCGGCACTGGTCTCGTGTTCGCATCGGCCTCGGTCATATGAGTGAAATTGATTTAACAGAATTGAGGAAGAGATGATTTCTTGATGGACATAGCATCGACAAGCTGAAATTTTGTGAACGTTGTCTGTTTGGAAAAGACAAGAGAATGAGATTCAATACTTCAGTTCATACCACAGAAGGTATTTTGAATTATATGCATTCTGATTTATGGGTGTCATCTCGTGATCCCCACCGCCGGATCGTGAATAATATTCAAGGTGTATACAGACTTGGGAGCCGATTCGACGTTACAAGACAGGTAACTAAAACTTTCCTCTCAGATTCTACTCTTCAGCAGACACTGGTGCCAAATCAAAATGCTCGTCCAGCACCGATAGTATCTCGGAAAGTGAAGACACCTTGAAGTCAGGTTTAACATCCTCAGGCAAAGAATCGTGAGGACCATATCGCCCCGTTTCATCGAGCAAGCAAGTAAAAGCTCCTGCTCTCTTTCCACAGACGACCTGCGCAAATTTTCATTGCCAAGTATGTGACACATAAGGTTTACTGTGCATAAGCTACCGGAGCAGCTTTCAGATTCACAAAACTGTTAGTGTTAATCTAAAAGGGCATTGTCCAGAACTCCAGCTAAACGTCTCCAAAAAAAAGAACTCCAGCTAAAGGTACTACAGAGTACTACATTAACTTGGCACATCTTACAAGGGGCATTTATCAAAGCAATAGGAGCGCAGTTTATGTTGGTTCAAGGCTATGTTGTAGAGATACTGCGCAGAGTCATGGTGATATCTTGGTTATTATTTTAAAAAAGGCGAGAAAGAAAGCAATGATGCAATAATATGCATACAAAAGTGTGGACTAGGATTTCTACTTGGTCCATCTTAACTATTGAAGCCATGAGACGGAGCATACTATATAATTCTTTATATGCTTGACTTTATAATGAGATGAAGAATACTCACATCATCCTTGAGGCTGTCACCAACCATTATCACCTCGTTTGGTGGAATGTTCCAAGTGGAGCAAATATGCAGCAGTGGAGCTGGATCTGGCTTATAAGGGCGGAATTCTCTGCTTAATGCAGGAATAAACATCATCTGCAGAAGTTCCAGATAAACGCAGTTAGAATACTGAAGACAGTGGCATAATTACAACTTCAGGATGATTTCCACTTCACTATAGCAATATGATGACTAGAAACGAATCAAGTTGGGTGAGAATAGAATAACATTTGAAGATTAGAAGACAATTATTGTACAATGTTAATTCATAGTACAACATAATTTCAGAATTTGGCAAAATTTAAGCATCGACCCTTATTATATGGGACAAGTACTGGGGAGACTCACAAAAAAAGTATGTTCAGAACGGTGCAAGAGACTGATTGCAGAACATAACCAATAAATACTTAATCATACATTTGAGTTGAGTGTGCCCAAGTATACCATATTATTAAACAGTATTAAAGAGGTAAGAGCAACAGATATCATCAGACAGGCATGAACAATTGATGACCATAATGAGCATAGTGTAGCAACTTACGCCAAACCTTTGGTGAAACAAATCAACTGCGTCCTTCACATTGCGGGTGATTAAACCCCTTCTGCAAAATATCCAGGGTAGGAATCAATAGCAGCAAAAATGATACTTTATAAAACATCGATGTTTATATCATGGTTCACTGTTCAGGCAGCACAGCCCCAAATCAATCAATTTTGAAGCAACTACGTGATACTAGCATACTACCAGGTGTGCGGGAGCTATCATATATTTCCCATTCCTGCACCAAAATCAATCTCTAAGAAACCAGAGCAATTGAGCATTTGAGCTCACACTAGATTGTATAACTAAGCATCCCAATTTTGCTACATTTTGGAACTAATAAGCAGTCACCTGATCTGCTTTGCGTCCAAGAACCCGCATAGCTCCGAGGCCCCTGCAACGCGAAGCCCACAGCAAATCGCAACCAGTCACAGACCGATGAACAAACCCGAGTACCACAGCACAGCGCTATTGTCCTACCAAATTAAAATCCATCGAGGGGCAAGAAGCTCACCGGGCATGATCTGGAGGCGGTCGAGTCCGTCCCGCTCGAACCGCGCGATGACCTCGTAGGCGCGGCGCTGCTCGTCGGGCGCCCAGGACTCGATGCAGTGGAGGATGTCTACGGCGCCGCCGCCGGCCGCGCGGGCCGCGGCGTAGGCCGCGTCCCCGCCGAGGACCTCGCGGTACATGGCCGGGAAGTCGATGACGGGCACCGTGAGGGTCCCGTCCATGTCGAACACCACGCCGCGCAGCGGGCTCCGGTTCCCCCGCGGGTCGGGCGCGGCGGACATGACGGCGGTCGTCCGGCGAGCGAGGCCGCGGGTTAGGGGGGCGGCGAGGAGGCGGTGGGCGAGGAGCAGGCGGGGGAGCATACGTGGCGTGATCTCCACCGCCGGATGGCTCGCTTCGGGAACCCGAGGCGGGCTTACGGGCTCCTGTGACCGTGTGACCGTGTGATGGGGGAGACGACTTGATTCGCAGCTTCCGCTGTCCGCCTCACCCTCAGGTCTTATTTGGTTGGCGGTTACTGAGAAAAAAAAAGTGGTGTTAGAATGTATTCTGAAGGTGAATCGCCCGACACAACTTGCCGCCTTCAGTGGAGGACTACGTATCATATGTGTTAGACTATTGTTTACGCTTTCAGAGAAGGATTACGTAGACACGTGTTGCGCATTCCATAAATAGCTATCTTTGTTCTCGGAGGGAGGGAGCAAATTATGTATGGACGAGAGATACGTCTTCAGAACACGTTTTACGCGAGTGGAGTTGCACTGCCAGCGAAGGGTCATCCCAGATGGCATTATTATATTGTTGAAATGAAATGGCCCGGCAATTCTGTACTATCTGCATTGACAACCATGCTGCGACTGCTTGAGGAAATGGCTCACAGCCACCGTCCTCTCCTGTGCGCAAGCTAAGGTTGGTGAGTGATGGATCGATCCCATCTTTACTCACCCCGACATCCAGTAACCCACCCCCACATTACACACCTCATTTGGAGGCTATTGAATTCCTCAGCATGTACCTGTCCGTTTGACAGGACCGTAAAAACTCCTAGTCAAACACGCACACAATACCAGTGTTCGAGAGTCAGACATGCACATACATCGATCGTATCATACATGGAAATCGTCCGAGTACAAAACTTGGTTTTTAACTTTTACCTTGCCACCATGGGTTTTTTTTCCCTCCATTTTCTTTCTCCTTTTCGACGTTTCACGAATCAGTGCCTTGATCTGGAGTTTTTTTTATATATTTTATTTTTGTCACGGCATGGTGCCATTTTGATATTTCGATTTTGGGAAGTATTTATGCTATTTTGCTTCAAAATTCCCATAGTTAAAGGAGGGAAGAAAGGATCCCCTCCTGCCATAGCCACGTCGTTCAGAAAAAATGGGTCGTCCGATCGCCTCCGCGAACCTCTTGTGCCCGTACGTCTTCGCCCGATCTTGCGCGCGGAGCGCTTGGTGGATAATGGACCACGTCGTCGCGTGAACGCCGTTCGCTCAATCACACACTTCTTTCGCTGTGGCTCGGATGCGCGTCAGGTGGGCCCGTGGCCTCGCGACCTCTTCGGCAGCGCAGCGCGACGCCATCCAGTGGGCCCACGAGACGCGCAGGAAGCGGGCTTCGTTTCTTCCGCCACTGCTCATCTTGAGATGTGTGCTAGCACTGCTCAGCTAATTACTTCTCTTTGTCGCATCAATAGCACTGCTCAGTTCGAGACGCGTGCTAACACTGCTTAGCTAATTACGTGTCTGCGCTGGTGTGATTCCGTCGAATGCATTGCGTCGAGACGCGCGCTTTGCACTACGCTCCATTAATTGGAATGAACATCTTGTTTCTCTCTTTCTCTCGATTTCTCCGTTTGTTGTTTCGTCTTTTGGTCATCAGAGTTTCGTGAGCCTTTAACGCCGACCTCCGTTCGCGTACCAGGTAGTGATTAGGTGTTTGCGTTTGATGATTTGATCGTTTTCTTCTTTTACTGGTCTCAGGTTTGTGCGGCGTTGCTTTCTGTGTTTTAGTTTCGTTAGCCTTTGTTCGCCGACCCGATTTGATCTTTTTTTTTTCTTTTACTGCCCTCCAGTTTGTGGTCGTTGTTTTCTGTGTTTGATTCGATTTTGTAATTGGTTCGTCGATACTTTGTCTGTTTACTGTTTTGTTCGTTTAGTTCGAAGAACAAGTGTTTTTTATTAGAGATTTTTTCGGTTCGATTCGAAGAAATGAATGTTTACATTTATTAACTTCGTTGGATACTTTTTCTATCTGGGTTTCTATCTGGGTCGACACTTTTTTGATTTAGTTTCGCGGACAGTTTCCCCAAATTTTTTCCCCGATTTAGTCGCCACCTTTTGCTTTTCATCTCCCTTGTCCTCATTAACTTTCCTGAACATGTGGTATGAAAAGATAGCCTGACATCCTGTGTGTATCCTATGAATTCGAACTTTTTTCATCCCTTAGATATTTATGTTTTGTAAGCAAATTCTATCGACCATGCAACTTATGAGTGTCTATAATTAAGAAGTATTGAGTTATCTGTCAATACTCAGTACTCATTGATCCATTTGTTATGGAAGCTAATTGTTATATTGACCTTCCAATAATATTATCAGATCTGTAGACCTGGACATGTGCAGTCTTTCATAATGGCTTAAACTTGTGATGTTAAATGAGAGGAGAAAAACTCTGATCTGGCTGCGTTTTGTACTGCACCCACCTCTGTTGCTTCGCATCGCAGTACTATTAGCTAGGTCCGTACGTTGGAATCATGGCACTCCTGTAAATTCAGGCCCAGCCATTCCTAGTTTGCACCCATGGTGTTGCTTCTCTGTATCTTCCATTTTAACCCGCGTCAACTACGGAAGAAGCAGATCTGTACCGATGGATCGAAAAGCAAATGGCCATATCAACTTTGCTATAGTGCTTTTATTGTTCAAGTACAGATCGCCCCGTTGCTTGCTTCTGCAGTGCAGTATGGGTCACACTGTTCACTTCGTGAAGGACCCGGTTCCCCGAGTCCTGTCTTGTCAGCTTTCATCTTGCATGCAAGGAGCTAGCTAGCGTCAAAAAGTCCAATAATGTAACCACGGATAATCTGAATTCTGAAAAAAATAAATAATTAAGCCTATCCATGATTCGATGATATCGCCACCCGTACATACACAACACTTTCGTACATGACCTGATAGATTTATCATAGCTGATGAGCAGTAGCTCAACCTGACTGACACTGGCAAATTAAAGCACGCAAATTAAGCATCGGTCGATCAAACTGACGGCAAATTAAATTGATAATGTAACTAAACAACAGGTCGATGCATCGATCGATCAGTTGTGGAGGTGCTTATCGAGCGCGAGCACGGTGCTGAGGTTCATGGGCGTGACGTAGTCGGTGGATCCCGACATGAACTGCTCGGCGATGAGGCGGTTGGCCCGCTCGGTGGGGTGGAAGGCGTCCCAGAAGACGTAGGTGTCGCGGTTGGCGCAGAGGCTGGAGACCATGGTGCAGAGGCCCATGCCGTTGAAGCGGCCCTGGCCGCAGCACGCCTCGGTGGCCGTCTCGAAGCCGTACGCGTTGGGGTCGGTGATGAAGTCGTTGTGGATCCGGTGCGTGTTGACGCCGATGAAGACGTCGCCGCCCACCTCCGCGTTCAGCTCCCCCAGCATCCGCACCAGCTGCGGGTTGTACGCCTCCGCCGCGCGCTGCAGCTCCGGGTCGCACGTCCCGTCCGCGCTGTGCAGCGCGAGCTCCGCCGGCACGCACCCGATCGGCCCCACGCCCGTCACCAGCACGCGCCGCGCGCCCAGCTCGTAAAGCCTCTGCACGCACATACGCGTGTATCCATCGCCATCGCCATCGCCGTTAGTGAAACTTCATGGCTAATTAATGGCTTCAATGCGAATGCGAGAGATGAATGCAGAACGACGGAACGGACGCACGTACCGCGAGGACGGCCTGCTTGTACTCGGAGATGATGTACTGGATGTAGTCGGGCAGCGAGAACTCGCGGGAGCGCGGGGAGTAGGGCACCAGGTAGTAGTTGTTCACGAAGTCGTTGCCGCCGAGGGTGATGAGCACCAGCGCGCCGTTCACCAGCTGCCGCGCCTGGTCCTCGCCGACCAGCGAGCTCAGCCGGCGCTGGTACTGCTTGAAGTAGGAAAGCTGCTGCGAGATATGGATGATGTTGGCCTGCATGAATCGAAAAGCAAAATGAAGGCACAAGGTTAATTCCCTTGCTAGTCGGGGGAGTTCATTCGCACAGGCATGTACGCATGCATGGTGGCAAGATCGACGAGTGACGTACGAATTGGATCCCCGTGTCGTTTAGGATCCCGATGCCCGCCGACGCGAAGTTTGCACCGACGAGCAGCTTGCCGCCGTCGAGCTCGGGGCTCAGGTACGGCAGCACCGGCTCAGCTCCCAGGTGCTCGCCTGCATGTGCGCGACGTTAGCGTCGACTCTTCCTGCTGAGCAATGTGCTGCAGAGCATGCACTAAACTAGCAGGACACTGCAAGATGAGTCCAAACTAACTTAACTGATGATGTCAGGCACGTTCTTGCCGTTGCAGAAGCGTCCCGTTGCGCGGTGATCCGGGGTGTCAATGCCGTAGGGCGGCAAGTCGGCCCGGGCCGAGGTGAACAGGTAGTTGTTGTTGCCATTGTCGACGAGAGAGTCCCCGAAGACGAAGAAGGCGCGAGCGGCACGCGAAGTCGGGAGTGCATGGAGCACTCCCAAGCAAAGCACAGGGAGAAACACAAGCCAAGAAGAAGCCATTACGATTGCAGCGCGAACCCGACCCAAATATGTGTATACCAAGTGGTCAGGCCTGCCCCGCTTGTGTAGTGATGTGATGGTCTGAATTGCTAAGCCTTGCAATGTTGCACAGCCTTTTATAGTGCCCTCTTGCTCAGGTCGTTGAGGGGATTAGTATTTACGGCCCGTACGATCTGTGGTTGGTGCCTGCTGGTTCTGAACTCATCACACTCCTTGTGCGTCGGTCTTAATTCTGTTGTATTTTTTCTTGTATTTTAATTCTTCTAGAAGTTGAGCTCTGATTCTGATGATATTTCAGATGTTCGTTGGATCTTTGCAGCTTTGCACCCTCATTTCACCAGTCAGTCGCATGAATGAGCTCTGGTCGGTTGTTGGACTGATCCAAAAGAACAGTCAAGCTTCTTGTTAGGATGTACTAGGGTCTCCCCTTGACAAAAAGAACAACGAGCTCAAATAAGCATGTGGATGCGTTTGCTGAAAAGCTTGATTACTGAAACAATATGTAGTTCATTTGGAAAGAAGATAATTGAATATTCAGAAGTATGTAAAGACAACTCTCTGAAAGTGTGGACCATCTGAAACTCCAGTGTTGCCTTTTAAATTGATCTATCTGAAAACCTTTCCAAACACAAGGTTAGCACTTGGAATCTTGTGATCAATTTGGCTTGCAAAAAAAAAAAAGAAAAAAGAAAAGAAAAGACAAACCCAACTGGTTGGAGCAACCGATCAAAATTAAGAGCTTCTGAAATTTAGAATAGCCTAAAGTGACTGAACATTGATAAGGTATCCATGTCATTTCATATAGTTCTCACCACTTTTGTTCAAATCAGCTACTAACAAATAACAATATTTTATGTTCGGTTCGGTTCATAGTTTTCATCTCACGCACGAGCAAGCATGTGTATAGTATACACTAGGGATACTAATCAAAGTTCACCACTTACACTAGTTCAATATTCAGTGTACCATTGACTTGTCAGTTACTCCATATCCATCTGAAGATTTCTACTCCTAATTAACTCAGCACCATCAATAGACCAACCAACGCCAGGTATCACCGTAATCGACGTACACGATTCGACCACTCATTATATAATTGTCACTAGAATTATCGTTCATGAACTTCACTGAGGAAATCCGAAGAAAATTGAATCTGTACAAGCAGTAGGGGGAGGTACCCTTCCCAACCCTCAACCGCCCTGCATTTATTTCAGAATTCAGGTACATGACCATCTGCGTCCTCTCCATACTCCTCTCTTGTGAGCAGTTAAATCTAGACTGCACTACCAGAAGACACACTTGTAGTTTGTCATCTCTTAAATTTACCATTGCCTTCCCTTGGCTTGGACTATGGAGTACATTTGATACCAAACTATATATATGCAGGTTTTGCTAGAAAAAGAACCAATCATGCAGTAGTGAAAGCTGTCAAGCTACAAACAGTGTCTGCACAGTTCAGATTAAAACCTTCAGATACGTAGCCATTATATTCTTTTTTTTACAGGTGGAACTGGAAGAGAGAAAAAACTACTCTACCGTTACGAATGACCTGACATGATAACACTCGCAGCCACACCTTCTTCTGGAGGCCATTGAATTCTCTCGTTCCCTGGACAGGAGGATGAAAACAAATTAACACCAGCAATCCAGCAGCAGGTAGAGATCTAGGGAAGCCAGGTAAAGTACAGGAATTTTAACTTCACATCCCGTGGGTTCCTGCAATCGGTTATATATATATATATATATGTTATGAATAGGTTCAGTGGGCAATATATATAGGGTACAGAGATAACACAATACTAAACTCTAATACAATAGAAAATATCGTAAATACCCTTATATCCTTAACACCCCCCAAATGCAAGGTGTATGGAATAACATTGCATTTGGAAAGAGTTGACACTAAAATATGAAAAATTCAAAATCCGAGTCTTGATAATGTCGTCGTAGCATGCAGCTCTTGAAAAATATATCGACAAAAGATCTCCCATCCGATGTCATGCGACAGCCCATAAAGCACAGGTGCGAGTGCAAAGTCGACCGCGCTAACATGACAAAGAAGATGATGAAACCGACAAAAATAGAGAGAACTGTCAAATCAATCCGAATAGGAATAGATAAAAGCATGGTGGTGCATATCAAAGCCCAAGATGGCGGCGGCGGAGTGCACAAGAAGCGCAATAGAGACGAAGTGCACAAGAAGATCAATAAAAACACAGTACACAAAAAGCGCAATAGAGACACAGTGCACAGCAAGCACGGCGACCTTAAAAGCTTGGGGGCAACGGATCTGTAGCGGCTCGAAGAGAAGAGCAGCGGCTGCTGCTATGCCAAAGAAATTCTTATACTTCTATGACTGATAATAAATTTATGGACTCGTGTGGCTTAGACGAACTCACAGATAAAGTGGTACGGACTAGGATGGACGCAACGAAAGCAATGACACAAAAAAAACCTAAGGATAACCAGCAGTAGCAGTAGCAGTAACCGGAACTAGCAGCAGCAATAGCGTGTAACCGGATCCCACTACAACCACAAACAATCCCGGTCATCAGATCCCACGGATCCGATGGTTCAATACCACCACACGACCGCTCACAAAAGCACGTAGCGCCGACAGCAAAACCCTCGTAGCACTTTCTCCCCGCCGCCACCCAGAAGCAACAATGGAACATTGAAAGACACATTCTGCATGACCCCTGATTGAGAGATTGAAGCAGCCCAACCTATCCCCAGACAATGAATCGACACCACATTGAAGCACAACCGCACCAGGGCGAAAAATCTCCATAACTTTGCCGACGATTGGCTTAAACAAGGATTGATAGCTTTCGTCATCAATCCCATCATCCAGCGGGACATTCAGGGAGTAATTCTTCCCCTTTGAAGGCCCAATGTCATGGATATCCCCTATTCCTGGGAAATAATTGCCAAACTTGTGGAATGAGACTGTCATAACCCTGTATGATGTGTAGAATGCCTCCTCAACTCCATCTCTGTGGTGGATATCGATATCGACATATAGAACTCGCCCGTGGGCCGTGGTGCTCGAGGAGCTCGAGGATGGTGAGCACAATGTCGTTGACGTAGCAGAGGAACGAGATGTAGTCGTCGGCGTGGAAGCGGCAGAGGACGCGATCGCGGGCAGGGTGCGGCCGCAGCACCTGCATCTGGTTGAGGAGGCCGTACTGTGCCAGCAGCGAGTGAGTCATGCGGATGCGGTGCGGCCTCATCGGGTGGCCCTGCCCGTAGTAGTAGTTGCCCACCTCTGGGTCGTAGAAGTAGCACACACGCTGTTTCTACCCGTCGGGACCGACCGACGGCAGATGCCAACACCTGCGATCGGCGACGAGAGGCCGCCCCCGCTGTCGGCGCTGCCCCTTATATCCTTAACAAAATGAAGCAAAGACTGAGAGCTCCGGTGAGAGGAGGTGGAGTGCCCCCGCTGTCGGCGATGAGTGACGACTCCGTGGAGAAGATGATACCACCAAAGGCACCAGTGAACAGGGGGATATGTTGCCATCCGTGAGAGCTCCGGTGAGAGGAGGTGGAGTGCCAATTCAGTATCCGATGCTGAATGACACCAACTACGGCCTGTGAGCCGTGAAAATAAAGATCATCCTGCGCGCACTTGGTGTGTGGACGGCGATAGAGGGCGAAGCACAGGTCGAAGAAGAGAAAGATCAGTGCGCCCTCACCGCAATCTCCCAAGCATGTCGGACATCGTGATGATGGCCATCGCGGAGGAGTCGGCGAAGGAAGCATGGGAGGCCATCACGGAGATGCGTCGAGGAGGATTGTGTCAAGAAGGCACGGGTACAAGTGTTGAAGAGGCAATTTGATCGGATGTTCATGAAGGATTCCGAGACGATCCCGGAGTTCTCGCAGAAACTCACCACAATGGTGGGCGAGATGCGGTCATTCCGCGCTGATGCCAAGGACCCCACGGTGGTGGAGAAGCTATTCGACGCCGTCCCTGACAAGTTCCTCCAGATAGTCGACACTATCGAGCAATGCTGAGATGTGTCGACGATGTCCCTCACAGAGGCGATTGGACGACTGCGGGAATTCAGGGAAAGTCTGGAGGGGGGGGCGACAAGGCAAGGTAGAAGGGGAGTAGCTGATGTTCTCGCATGCGCAATGGGAGGCACTGTCCGTGAAAGAAAAGAAGGGCAGTGAAGGTTCTAGCAGTGACGCAAAGAAAGGCGGTGGGTGCGGTGATGATGCCGAGAGGAAGCCACATCATAAGTTTGATAAAAACTAAAATCAAGTGCTTCAATTGTTCAAAATATGCTCACTTTGCACCGGAGTGCACAAAGCTTAAGAAAGAAAGGGCTCACTATGTGGAGAGACACGGTGATGATAAGCCAGCTTTTGTTGATGTTTGAGAAGTGCGAGTTGTCGAGGATGGTTAAGCACAACACTGAGGTGGTTATGCTCAATGAAGAGAAGGTCAAGCCAAAGCTAGGAGTTGGAGAAAAATGGTCTAGTGATATGTGGTATCTAGACATAGGTGCTAGCAACCATACGACCGACAGCGTGGACGTGTTCACATAAATGGACATGTTAGTGAAGGGTTTAATCAAGTTCGACGACTGTTCTATGGTAGAGATATATGGGTGTGGCACTGTACTCCTCCAAGGTTTGTCAGGTGATCACAAAGTACTCACGGGAGTATACTATATCCCGCGTGTCTGTAGTAATATTGTCAGTTTGGGGCAGCTCGTTGAATGCAGATGCAAGACCATGATTGAAGATGGTAACTTCAGCATCTATGACTGTGAAAGGAAGCTACTGGCCAGAGTAAAAAGATCATGGAACCGGTTGTACATTCTACGGTTGAATCGTACTCAACCGGTCTGCCTCCTGTCCAAGTATGAAGAGAAAGAATGGTTGTAACATGCCAGGTATGTGCACATAAACTTCCAGGCATTGAAGAACTTATCTCAGATGGAGATGGTTGAAGGTTTGCCTCACATAGAGCACTTGGAGCAGCTCTGCAAGGCATGTTTGGAAGGCAAACAGCACCGGAGTCCGTTTCCACATGTGTCCGTGTATCGTCCTGAAAACCCCTCGAGCTAGTACATGCAGATCTGATCAGTCCGGCAACGCCTGCGTGTAACAAGTATTTTCTGCTCGTTGTTGATGATCACCCACGTTTCATGTGGGTTGTATTGATCAAAAGTAAAGATAAGGCCCCAGAGGCTTTCAAGAAGATCAAGGCAAGAGTCAAAGTGGAGACGGAATGCAAGATAAAGGCATTGTACACGGATCGTGGAGGCGAGTTCATGTCAGGGGAGTTTGTCGTGTTCTGTGAGGAGCAGGGTGTGAGGCGTTTTCTGTAACAGCCCAAAATTTCAATTTTATTTAAAAATAAGATTTATTAATTTTTATTAATTTTTGTGGATTTTCTGGAATTTTTAAAAGCTTTTCAATAAAGTATATTAAGGCTAAAAGAATTTATGTGCAAAATCTATTACCAACAAAAAATTGGAATTATTTTATTTAAGTCCAGAATGACTCATAGAATTTTTGTGAATTTTCTCAAAATTTTTGGACTTCATTTACTATTTTCTAAAGCCTATTTGAATTTCTGGAATTAAATCAATTGAAAAAGAATTTTAAAATCTGCTGCATAAAGATCTTGGTCGAAGCCCAAAGATCAGGCGCTTCTCGACCACGCCACCCAAGACGCGATTAACGCGACCGTCCGATCAAAATCGGACGGCCAACGCTAATCCGCCGCGCCTCTCTCCCGCCTCTGTCTCATTGATGGTGGGCCCACGTGACCTGTGCTTCTTCCCGCCCTTTCTTCTCCGCAAGACGCTCTCCGCCGCCATTGATGCCGCACGCGAGCTTCGTCTCCTCCGTGATTCCTCCGCTTAACCCCGCATTTACGCCAAGATTAGCATCGCCGATTAACGCCGCGTTCACCCCGACATTACCCCTTCTTAAACCCGTGCGCCCGCGCCTCTCGCCCGCCATTACCGCGCACACGATCTCCACCTCCGACCTCCTCGCCTATAAAGCCGCCCATTGCGCATTCTCTCCCACACTCCATTCCGCTTACTCGGAAGCTTCGCTCGCTCTCAATCGCGGCAATTGAAGTTTCCCGTCGTGGCCAAGCTCCATCTTCTTGATTCCGCGATCGCAAGCATTCTCCGCCACCGCGACCGCACCATCGCCTTCAAGATACTCCGGCGATCTGGTGCGCGCCTCGTCCTCGCTCGAGATCCCCGAGCACCTTCGCCGCCAACAACCGAACCGCACCGCCGCTTCGCCGTCGCCGACTAACTTCCGCCACGCTCGCGTCGCCAGTAGCGACTCGACTCGATGTATTCCTCGAAGCGTTTTGCGCACTCACCGGAGCTCGCCAGACCGCTGTTCACGGAACCTTGGTTCCCGAGCGCGCCTCTTCCGGTCTTGATGTGGCGGCCAAGTCGGTGCCACTGGCGCCACATGGGCATTTTTGCCGACGTAGCGACCACATAGGCGCCGGCGTGGGCGGGCGCGCCGGCAAGGCCCGCCCACACTGCATTGCGGCGCCGAGTCCACCGTGGATTCGGGTGACGCCGTGGACTCGATCCATCTGTTTGGGCCCACATGTCGGTCTCTGTGAATGATTGCTTGACGTCGGTGGCGCAATAAATAGTTTTTCCTTTAGAAATTTAATTCGGGAAATTTCAAATTCGATTTTTGAATTAAAATTAGATTTAAACTTCCAGAGCTCGTATTTCTTCATACAAACTCCGATTTAGGTGATTCAAATTTCTAAATTTGTATAAAATCAAGATCTAGCTAACTAAACCAGAATTATTTAATTTGGAGTTAATTTGAATTTTCATTTGAATTTATTTGTGTTCATTTGAATTCATTTGAATTTGGAATATTTTCACGTATAGATTTTGACGACTCAGGAGAGCTTGACCCTATTGAAGAAGTAGAATACTGTGAATTTGAGCAAGGCAAGTTACACCATTGACCATTTTGCCCCAATATTTAAAATTATTTAATTTGCATTTTAAATTATTATTGCATGCATAATTGTATTTAATTATTTTAAATTCTGTTTTAAATATTTAATTATTCCAATTCCTTTGTATAGCCAAATTTGATTGTTGTATTATCAATTCCTTGTAACCTTAGTCAAATGAATTTAAAATAAATATATGCATAGCAAAGGCTTAGACCATGAAATATTTGACTTTGGGAGAATTTAGCCAAAATTTCTTAAATTGATAAAAGACTATGACATTGCCTTGTCATGGTGGACTTTTGCAAATGTCTTTGAAAATTTAAAATAAAAGAAAATGATTTGTACTTGGGCAAACATGGACCGTTGGTGGGTGCGAGTTTATGCACGAACTGTCTGTTAGGGGTGAGACCTGTGGTTTTTATTGAAAGTTGCCCAAGTAGATTAAGGACCGGCCTTTGAGCCGCATCTTGCAAAAGCTCCACCGTACTACCACATGTTCTGTATGGGCATAACCAGGCTTAATAATTTGTATTACCTCAAGATTATTTATGCCATTTTTGTTGTGTGGGTGTCGGATAGACATTATTCCCACTTGGCGCAAGAGGGGTTTCAGCAGTGGTTAGCCTAATGGAAATGAAACCTTAGCTGCATCTTGGTATTGAGGTAAAGCATTGGAAACGCCTTGTGATAATTGCCTAGTCACACACCTAAGGAAGTGTGTATTGGCCGACATAACTGCAAATTATCTCTTGTGGGTAAAGTTGTACAACCTCTGCAGAGTGTAAATCTATTGAATAGCCGTGTCCACGGTCATGGACATCTTGAGCAAAGCCACTCTAAGTTAGATTTGTTTTGGTTTTAAAATAACTTTGGACATGATTTGAGGATGGTTAATCCTTGTGGTAAATTTGGGCGGATAGCCTTGTGTTAGGAGGGTATCCTTCACCATGTTTCATATGGAGGTTATCCACTATAAAATGATCAAATTTTAAATCGATTTGATTATATAATGAAAATGTGCCTTGAAACTTAGTATAACTATTTAAACCAAAAGGTGATTTATGCAAATAAACCCTACAACCTTCCTTTGAATAACTTATGCATGCATTCTAAATTACGTATTGGGTGTAATTTGCGAGCACGGTTGTAGTGCTCACTCTTCTTTGAATATTATTATTCGGAGAAGACGCTATCCGAAGGTGAGGAGCGGGACGATTAGGCGCGATCTCGCGATTACTGTGGCGATCGTGTGGCTACCATTATATTTTGCTTCCGCTAATGTTTTATTTGGCCTCGGGCCCGGTTGTAATAAACTCTATGATTATTAATATACACGCTGGATATGTTTGTGATAACATTTTTGTGACTGTGTACACTGGAAATCCTGGACTAGTGTATGAACACAGAGAATTCGGGATCCTTCGTTCCCGGGTTCGACATTTTCTCACCACGCCTTACTCTTCGCAACAGAATGGTGTGGTGGAATGATGCAATCAAACTTTTGTCGGTACGACAAGGAGTTTGTTGAAGAACAAGAAGGTACCCGGGAGGTTTTGGGGTGAAGCTGTAACAACAGCAGTGTACCTTTTGAACCAAGCGCCAACACGGAGTGTGGAAGCAAAAAACTTCGTACGAAGTGTGGTATCAAAGAAAGCCCAAGGTGCACCACCTTCGCGTATTTGCTTGTGTATGACATGTCAAGGTGACAAGTCCTCATCTCAAGAAGCTTGAAGATAGAAGCATCACGGTGGTGTTTGAGGGTTATGAACCTAGTTCAAAAGCTTGTAGGTTTTTTAACCCGAGCACTGGAAGGTTGATTGTGAGCCATGCCGTGGTCGTTAACGAGAAGAGGGAGTGGAGTTGGAGCCATGCAACACAAGAGGAAGTGAATGACACAGAAGGAATTTTCACTGTGCAATTTATCACTAATCCTAATGCAGGTTCACAAGTATCTAATCAAGAAGATGTGGTGGAGCCAGCAACGCCGACACACAATGACTCGTCTAGTGCCGGCACACCCGGTGCAACTGCGACATCGACGTCGGTGAGTGCGTCAACGCCGACGAGTCTGTCCACGTCGGAAAACACGCCGACACCGGCAAGTTCGACGGTGCCACATGTGGCGGCTCCGCTGACACCGCAGAGTCCCGTCACACCAACATCAACTCCCAAGGGGTCGGTGCGTTATCGGTCTCTCCAGGAGATTTATGATGCGACATCCGAGGTGGAGCTGGACTACTCTGGCTTGTGTTTGATGGCTTCAGAGGAACTAGCAAGCCTCGAAGAAGCAATGAAAGAAGGATGCTGGAAGAAAGCCACGGAGGAAGAAATGAACTCCATCCGAGAGAACAAAACTTGGGTGCTAACACACTTGCCTGTAGGTCACAAAGCCATTGGTTTAAAGTGGGTTTTTAAACTAAAGAAATATTATGAAGGCAATGTCGTGAAGCACATGGCCCAGCTTGTCGCTAAAGGCTATGCGCAACGACAAGGAGTTGATTTTGAGGAGGTGTTTGCTCCAGTGGCCCGGCTAGAGACAGTGTGACTGCTCATTGCAATGGCAGCGCATGGAAGTTGGCAGGTACATCATATGGATGTCAAGCCGACGTTCTTGAATGGAGAGCTGAGCAAGGAGGTATACGTGTCGCAACCTCCGAGCCTCGTTGGCGGCGGCGAGCCACACTCAGTGTTGAGGTTGAAGAAAGCTCTCTGTGGTCTACAGCAAGCGCCTCGAGCTTGGAATTACAAGCTGGGCATAAGCCTTGTTTCACATGGTTTTGAGAGGTGTCCACTTGAGCATGCAGTGTACAAGAAGGAGCATGATGGCTAGGTGTCGTTGGTAGGAGTGTACGTAGATGATTTGATCATCACGGGGTCGGCCGTGGGTGATATACTGGAGTTCAAGAATCAGATGAAAAAGCTATTCAATATGAGTGACCTTGGGCTCCTGAGCTACTAGTTGGGCATTGAAGCCAAGCAAACTGCTCAAGGGATATCTTTGTGCCAAACGGGGTATGAAGCAAAAGTTGTTGAGCAGTCATGCATGAAAGGTTGCAACCCATGCCAAACACCACCCATGGAGAACAGATTCAAGTTAACTAAGAAGTGTGATGATCCAGCTGTGGATGCTACCATGTACCGGAGCATTGTTGGCAGCTTGCGATAGCTGGTGAACACGAGTCCTGACATAGTGTACACTACTACAAAAGAGGCTATAGCAGACGGCCCATCACAGACGGTTCCAAAGGAACCGTCTGTGTTCGGTCTGTCTGGGCTTTGTTTTGGCGCAGCGAGCCTATCACAGACGGTTCTATTTCAGAACCGTCTGTGATGTTACACAGACGGTTCTATTTAAGAACCGTCTGTGATATCCCAGATGGTTCTTAAATAGAACCGTCTGTGTAACATCACAGACGGTTCTATTTCAGAACCGTCTGTGATATCACAGACGGTTTGAAAATAGAACCGTCTGTGTAACATCACGGACGGGTAATTGACTATCACAGACGGTTCTGAAATAGAACCGTCTGTGATTTCCTGTGCTTCATATAAATTGAGCCGAGACATCCCTCAGCCGCACTGCGCTGTGTCTACCGCTCCAGGCGCCACTTCCCTGCCCTAGATTGAGTGTTGACACTTGGATTTTCTAGCAAGGATATAGAGGATCAACTTGATCACTGGAAGTGGCCACAAAAGATTTAGAATTGAATGAAGAGAGATGGCTGACTTGTCAGAGAAATCGGAAGTTCCGCAGATTCAATGGCGGAAGTTCCGGAGATCGGACGTTCCGGACCTGGAGTGCCGGTTGTTTGAACATCACAGACGGCTCTTCAAAAAACCGTCTGTGATATTTCCACATCACAGACGGTTCTTTGAGGGAACCGTCTGTGATGGAAAGTTTCCACATCACAGACGGTTCTTTGAGGGAACCGTCTGTGATGTTTCCACATCACAGACGGTTCGTTGAAGGAACCGTCTGTGATTACATATCTAATGACGGTTCCCTCAAAGAACCGTCTGTGATGTTGATTATATATTCAGAGAACCGATAGGGTTTTGATCTTAACCCTATCGGTCCCCGACCTCTGCGCCGCCTCCTCTCCGAACGCCTCCCGACCCGGCGCCCCTCCTCCCAGACCCGGCCACCTCGCCACCGCCACCGCCGGGTAAGTTCCCTAGCTTTCCTCATGCCCATGCGCGCCTCCATTTTCCTCCCATCCCACTCCGAGCCAGACTGCTTTCCCCTCCATGGCCGGCCGCTGCATGCACCTCTGCGGCCGGCACCAGGAGCCAACGGCGACGTCCCCGACCCGGCTCCACCGCCCCCCCACCGCTCAGTGAGCTCCCCACCTCCACCCTTCCACTCCCCTCCCTCCGGCCCTAGCTCGCCTTCGGCTACCGCCGCCCTATTTACACTGTGATCTCCTCAATTGCCGGACGTGCACAGCCCTCAGTCCGACCCATCGCCCGAGTCCACGTCCATGGGGGGCAGCGCCGATAGGCGGCGATCTCCTCTGCGTAGCGTTTTTATCAACTTGAGCCCTTTCGATGTAAGGTCAAGTTTCTCCTCGGTACGCAAATTTGACAAGCGGGATGATAAGAATGGATGTTCCCTTCTCCCACATTTGTTTTGTTTCTCTAAACTTGATAGCGGCGCATGTCAATGTAACTTGGGGCACGTAACACGGAGAGGATCTAGAATATTACTGTCATCTTTTGCCACCTCTCCCCAAGCTTCTTTGCGTTCTCTGTGGTAGCCAGTTGGGGATTCTTTGTTCTTCAAATTCTGCGTTGGAAAAATGCCCATTACAGTTTAAGAATGCATAACTCCATTGTTTTCTTAATTTGCCGATTCTAGGTCAAATGTCTCAAGAAAGAATAACACATAGATTCCACAACCCAACAAATTTATATTAGCATCACATCAGTTCTAAAATTCGCAAAGCATCATAAAACTATGCAAGACTCCCAAGGGCTTGATAAATGAGCAACTAATTGTATTTCAAAGCGCTTCTATACAATATCCCTAATAAGGTTATCAAATAAATTGTAATCACAATTGAACAGTAATCACAATTGAAATGGTTGAGAAGAGATATGTGTTAGTATATGTTCTAAAGGGTCGCAAGTAACTTACAATTGCTCGACCTTTGAGAAGTACATGAGCAGTGCAATTGCTCGTTTAGGGGCATTGGGATCTTTCTTCTTCTTTGGTTTTTTCTTCTCTGAACCTTCCACATCCCCACTCTTTGGCTTCCTCTTCGCAGGTGGCTTTGAGCTACTAGCTTCCTTTTTGGAAGATTTCAAACATGAAGTTGATTAGTTATTATAGATATTAGGTTCAGTGAGTTTTTGTAATGCATCTTGCAAGGACAAATTTAGTTACCTCCTTTTCGTGTCCCTATAATCATTAGTAAGAGATATCGACATTGATGTCAATGATATGTGTTTTGTATTTGACATATGTGTGCAATCCGGCAATTGGAATCATCTGTATGACATTGATTAGAGTATTATGTCACTTCAAATCTTGAATGTTTAAACTTGCCATTGATATCGTGGTATGCACTCGCCATTTGAAAGTTTGTATTAATCTAGCAATTGTGAATTGGTTTGTTAAAGTCAATAGTTGTTTGGTCTAGCCATTGAAAGCTTATATGATTGATGTGGCAGTAGATTGAGAGTTGGCATTTGGACTTTCTAGATTGAATGTTGAAACTTGGATTTTCTGTCAATTGAGTTGTTGTGTCATAGAGGTTGCGATCAATCGTTATTCATCTGTTTGAATTGTCATAGAATTTGAGAATTTTAGTTTATAGCTGTTGTATTTCATTTCATTCACTTTTCTGCATTTATTAAGAAAAATCTCTCTTGTAGTTGTCGGTTCTTGATCAACATTTTACTATGTTTTCTTAATAAACATCGATGCTGATCTAGTTGGTAGCGTGGTTGTGTTTTCTTAATTAATTTTCGATCTGAAACTTGAGGTATAGTCTTAGAATGATGAAAACCTATGGAAGTAAGGCGGTGCCGATTTACTAGGTTGGCCTAGGTATCATGGGTATCCGGTCTCGACTAATCTGGGTTAGCCTAGGTGACTTGAAAACCAAGATGCGGTTAACCTAGGTTGGTGTGGGTAGTCTCGATACTTAGGGTGCCGACTAACAGGTAAACACGGGAACCGTGATGATTCTTATGGTACATCGACGGCAATTTATTTTATTTTACTCGAGATGGCAAGCGTTGATTATATTTGTTTATATTTTTGTGCAATTTCCATATATTATATACTATGTAATAATTGCGCACGTAACTTATATAGATAGCAAGTAAGCAAGATGGCGAGAGGCACCGTCTTCGCCGCCGTCATCGACGTCGCCAAATGCGTCTGGATCTCCGATCAAGGTGGTACGCAGGCGAGAAGGCAGAGGAATATCCAAATTGCCCTCGGGCCGCATGACGATCACGGAGGTCAGTGACGTCGGGATCCCGCTGAGTCCCAAGAATGCAGCTGCGAGATTCCGGACCGTCTGCGGGGTACTTGTAAGGGAACGGGTCCCCATAACCACCCCAACCTGGAAGTGTCCGCGGATGTACAGAGAGACCGGTTGTGGTGAAGCCGCCTCGTTCACTTTCCCCAAGGCGTACAGACACGCAGCGATGGATGGCGCGCCGCTCGCGATGTGCCACGCGTGGAGGACCTTCAAGAGCCTACTTGTCACGCGATGACGTGAACACGGGTGGACGCCCTTCACGAAGTATCCTTTCTTGTCGCGGATACATGGGATGTCTTCGTGCGAGATGAAGACGACGGCCGAATTTCGGGAGCAAAGTGCGGCGCCTGAGCTCTCGAGCCCAAAACACTCACCCCACAAACTTCGGCACCACCTGGTACGCGAGTAAAGCCACGAAGCGGGCGGCGGAGGACGAGACCACGCCCGACCGTTCTTTGGGATCTCGACGAGCACGCTCGAGCCTGGTTAAGAGCGAGGGCATCAGCCACGTCTTCGGGCAGCATCTCTTTCGCAAACCAGGCAGACGAGGCAGTGTCCCAACGCCTGGTAAATATGTCGAACCACTTAGTTGTTAATAAGTCCATAACTTCATGGTGTCTATAATAACATGATGTCCTCTTGCAGGAAGCATTGACTTCGCATCTTCCCAAGGTTCCTCGAAGTGGGCAGGAGAAGGATGTACTATCTACGTACGGGAAACAAGGAGCACCGGGTCGCACGCGAGGCGTTGGGGTTTACGTACCTTGGAGGATAGATTCCCCACGACTCCGCCACATATAGGAGTAGGAAGAGATCCAAGGACCAAGACGACGCTTCATTTGGAACATGTCATTATTGAAAAATTTCAAGGACAAATAACAAGTTTACAGAACCAAGTAAATGAACTCATGAGGGCGCAAGCCGCCCCTGTTAATTTGGGAGCAAGTCCTCCTCAACATCGGAGTAGCGTCGCGTCCACACATAATTCTGGACATGACGACGTGCAATTACCGATCGACGACATCGAGGTAATGTACATCTCTGGAATGCTCCAAATATAGACATATAGGACGCCTTAGCTAATTGTGTACCGTTTTGTAGGAGCCGACGCCCTGCAAGCTCCAAGTGAGGATGGTTGGGTTGATTGCTATTGAGGCTGGGCGGGGTATGGTGTATCCATACCAGGAAGAAGCGAGGCAAAGACGGTGCCCGGTGGCGCAGGTTACGCCGAGTGCAGGTGGACATGGTACATGACAATTTCATGGTCATCCTACCGAAATTCCCGAACGAAGAAATCACAACACTAGGGGATGCCGTGCACACTTTTATCCGATGGCCCAAGAAGGACATCATACGACCTGCGGTGACGCGATATCGTCCGACGACGCCGCCTCTCCAATAGGACCCTCGATGAGTCCGCCTGACCTTCGCTTCGAAGCCCGCCTCATCGGTTCCGTCGAGAAGGCGCAGAAGGGACAAGACAAGCGTGTCACCATATCGGTCCACGAGTCATCTCCGGAGAAGGCGCATCGCAGCGTCTCGTTACGCAAATCGATATCGAAGAAGATTCAGCGCCGCCAAGCCGGGCAATACTCCCTTGGATATCCGTTGGTCTCGACAAAGAACTAACGGCTCGGGACTAGCTTGTCAATCTTTGCATGAGTGGTACATGCGCAAGACCCAAGAGGAGGGGAGCCATCTTGGAATCGGCGTCGATCACGGAGCGAGTATTTTCATCACGAGGCGGGCCCGCCGCCGTGGGCTTCGAGGACTTATTCGACCTATACAACCTAAGCGCCTCGGCGCCTCACTTCTACGATGTTGGACATCGTAAGTGTGTACAATCAATTTCTACACTCACGTGATAGCGATAAATATCACAACTCATTCCTTACGTGCATGATACATTATGAAATGTGCCCGTCGAATCAACGAACCGGTGGGTTTCCTCGACCCACACGTGATCTCAGAGCAAACAATAAACCAAGACGCATCCTACGTCGAGAATTACATAAAAATGGGATTGCTTGCTCAGAACGGCAAGAAGTACATAATGGTGCCGTACAACCAGAAGTAAGTGCTTCACTACTTGCTATACAAAATTCGTTTGAACATATATAGGTTTATGACTATAGCGACATACATGAGTAGGTTCCACTGGATTCTTGTGATTATTGTGCCAAAGAGGAACATGGTATTGTACCTTGATTCTCTACTCAACAAAAACCATGACTTCACCCTTCTTAAAGGAATACTCGTAAGGTACGATCATTTCCTCCGCACATAATTGTATTGTAGTCTTCCTTCATTTGAAATGGACGAGGATAACTTTTTGGAATCATGTAGGACGTTCATCGGCTATGTTGCCGAGGGAGGTTTATACAAGGAACAGCGCCACACTAACCCACAAGATGCGATTTCCGTGACGCGATACAACACAATAATAATATATCATACTCGTAAATATTGCGTCTCGAATATTTGTACCTATATATGTATATCCATTTTTGCGGTCTGCCGGCAAAAACAAGATCACCTATGCGCATTCTCGTATGCCATCATATGCGGCTATTGATTAATTCCACGACACACGATCCCGGGTAGGTCAATCTCGCTATAGTTATTTTCTAATTATAAATTTAAATATATATTCTTACTACTTTACTCTTGCTAGCGACAGGACTTGAACCTAGAGTTAAAAGCACTCCAGAAGAACGAGGTCACACATGTTCGAGGGTTGCTCTGCAGCTTCATCAAGTCAGAAATCGTTAACCCCGACGGAGAGTTTCACGTCGTCGACTAGTTGTAATTGATTCAATATTGTAACTCACTTTGACTAGTTGTAATTCAATTTGTAACTCTAGCGATAATACTTCAAACATTCTTTTTTAATTGATTTTGAGTTAAATGAACACTTTGAGTTGTCAACAATAATCTGTGATGTAGCTGTTTCTACTTATTCGTTTGTAATTGATTTTGAGTTAAATGATCACTTTGAGTTGTCAACAATAATCTGTGATGTCGATGTTTCTGCTTGTTTGTTTTCAGAGGGCATGGCTAGCAATTCCTGAGGCTAGCTGAAAATAGGATAAAAACTAGTTAGTGGAAGGACATATCACAGACGGTTTTGTTCAAAACCGTGTGTGATACTAGGTAATCACGAGCGGTTTAAACCAAGAACCGCTCATGATATGCAAGCCTCACGAGCGGTTCTTAGCTCAAACCGTCTGTGATTATGTAGTATCACAGACGGTTTTTTATTAGAGCCGTCTCTGATTATGAAGTATCACAGACGGTTTTTTAATAGAACCGTCTGTGATACTTCGATATCCTGCAGTTCTATTAAAAATCGCTCGTGTTAAACTTATCACAGACGGTTGAAAAACCGTCTGTGATAACCGCCTGTTATCACAGACATAAAAATTCAGACGGTTCAAAAACCGTCTGTGATGACGGTTCCGAACCGTCTGTGATAAGGTTTTCTGTAGTAGTGGTATGTCATAGGGATTGTGAGCAGGTTCATGGAGTCGCTCCCACAACCCAACATCTTGCCGCAGTGAAATATATTTTGAGGTATGTTGGTGGTAATTTAAGCTTTGGTTGTTTTTAAGAAAAGATGGAAAGTGTGGAGCCAAAGTTAGTTGGCTACAGTGATAGTGATTTAGCTGGTGATGTTGATGATAAAAAAGAGTACCACCAGCACTATGTTTTATCTCAATACAAGTCTGATAACCTGGTTGTCACAAAAGCTGAAAAATGTGGCACTTTCGTCTTGTGAGGCGGAATATATCGCGGCAACCATTGTCGCATGTGAGGGTATTTGGCTTGCTCGGCTCATGGCAGATTTGGTGAAGAAGAAACCGAAGAAGATAGAGCTTAGAGTTGATAACAAATCTGCAATTTCTTTGTGCAAAAATCTAGTACATCACGAGAGGAGCAAGCATATTGATACATGGTATCATTTCATCCGAGAATGCGTGGAGGCTGAAAAAATTGAAGTAGAGCATGTTAGCTCGGATGAGCAGCGAGCTGATGTGCTGATGAAGGCCCTTGGGCGCGTCAAGTTTCTTGAGATGCGTCAAAAGCTCGGTGTGAAAGATGTGAAAGCTGAACACAAAGATTAAGAGGTGATTTGTTAGTTGTTAATCTTATTGTTTTGCTAGCTAGTTGCCTACGTTAGTTTTTTTGTTTGTTTTATATTCGCATGGTAGTGTAGATGAGTCAGCATGACATCATCATGACATGGTGCATGTTTAGCATGACGCGTGCATGTTCACGTTGGGCAGCCAGCGCGTGAGTGCGTGTGTTACGCGGTGATCTAGGATGTGGGATGGCGCGTCCTCCGTAGGATTATGGCGTAAGTTTAAGGTGTTATTTTTGGTTGCTTCGTTGTACGTATCGAGCATGATAAAAAGGAAAGAAAACATAAAAGATGTACGGAATTACGCTTCGCCAAATATCGATCGTCTTCCTCGCGTGTGTTGGTCCAACAAACACACGGCAATCTTTTGTACCTGCTCGTTCAAACTTCATTGCATACATTTCTGAATTCAGTTTCAAGTTTCAGTAGCATGGCATATCTGTGTGATAAATGCAATTGCAGAACCATATATAACGACCAGTACTACTGCCACTTGTCATATGCTTGAGGCGATCATTTTTTTTTTTTAAAAAAAAAAATGATCGAATATTGATCTTTCTCTGACGAACTAAGCTGTTTTAAGTGAACAACCTGTAGTGTCGTAGGTAGGAGCATTTGCTTTGGCCCTTAATAATGTACTCGGTGGGGCTGTACACTACGTACAGCGATGCTTTTCGAGTTTTTTGTTCTTAATGCAGCACGGCGCAATACAATTACGCCATCTCTTTTGATGGATACTATGCTGCCGCAATGCAAACAGATGAGGTTGACAGAGAGTCATCGTCACGTAATACCATGCAACAATAATGCCCTGATGAGAGAGATGTTAGTCTTGTAGAGCAATGCATAGATTTGATCTTTCTGGGGCGAAAGGGAATTAAAGGATCAACATATAATATTGATCTCTGTTGGTAACTATGGTGGTACGTAGTGGATTTATTGGTACGTGTTAGTGCGGTGTCAAGATCGTTTGCACTGTCGCGAATTACTAGATGAGATCTGCCGCCCGGTACGTAGTATCTGAAGGGAAATCACATGGCCAAGCCATCCGATCCGAGAAGAACAGATGAGATCAACCGCTGCACTGCTTTGCTATGCCATTACAGTGCTTGCTACAGTGCAGAGTAAATTTCATAGGTTCTTTTTTGATTCAACAGTCCACGGTGATAACGATACTACGTGACGTTAAGAAGATTTGAATTTACGAAAACATTAACTTAGACGCCCATATAAGTAGTAAGTGCTGAACTAGTAGTGTAGCTTTCTATATGCATCCTAGAATCCAGGTTGTGTAGTTGTACCAGACCTAGCATCAGCAATAAATATTAGGTTTGATCTTGTACTCTTGATCCATCTGATCGACCTCACTTGTATTCCCTTAGGAGCATGATGGTCAGTGAATTGCTGCAATAATTTCCTTTTCTACCTCTTACCCATACATCTTATAGCTATATCTGCAGTTTGTACCCATGGCCATGGGCCATGGATCAAGGTACGTCGGTAGGCAGTCCGTAGAGAAATAGAACATTCGCTGTTTATTACTGATCGTACTAGTACACGTACTCCGGCGCAATCAATCACCGGATCCATCTGCACGTAGTACTCCGGCGCAATCAATCACCGGATCCATCTACACGTAGTACTCCGGCTAGTACTCCGGCGCATGGGCCGGTCGGAATCGTCGGAGGAGGGAGGCGGAGCGTGTGGCCGGTCGGAGACGGAGGCGGAGGAGGAGGGGACAGGTGGTTGGGGGCAGCCAACAGCCACGCGCAGGACCGGCGCGTCGTACGCGGGTACCATGAAAAACGTCGCGAATCATCTCTTTTCCTTTTTCTTTACATGAACAGCTAGCTAGCTAGGCCTCGTTAGATAGTAGTACTCCATCAATTAATTTACAAGATTACAGCACTGCTAGCTTGTACTGACCGAGGAGAGTATCCCATCAACTTCCTACGGAGAGCGAGCGTTTTTACTGTATATCTGCACGCAAGCCGCTCGATCAACGAGCTGCCGGCTAGCCGGGAAAATGCATCGCATGTTTACATGCATGGAATCTACTACGTACTCTGTGTCGGAGGAGCAGCAGCTTTACCGGCTATTTAATCAAGGTCGGTGGCACAGCACAGCAACAGCGCTAGTACGTAGGCGACGTGCTTGCGATTGCGTCGTTGCCTCTGCGGCGGTCTCCGGCCGGCCGGCGGCGAAGGAACTCCTTCCTGCGCGCGGTCGTCGATCCATCGGTTGGCCGGTGCGATCGACCGGCAGACGGACAGATGAGAATTCATTGGGGATCGCCGCGACCGCCCCCGCCGCCTGCAGGCTGCAGCAGCGCGTGGGTCCCACGTGTCGGTGAGATTGCCCCGGCCACTGGACTGCGGGACCGCTTCCAATGATGGGGTATCGGGATTTGGGTCCACCACTCAGCCCAGCAGAAGATAATACGATTTGAGTCAAGGTAGCAGCATGGGCCTGTCTGGTTGGTTGTTCAGAGACTTGCGTATTCATTCTCCTCCCATTGCGATTGCAGCATTTGGAAGCGACTCCAAGAAATCGTATAGATACTCTTACTAAAGCGCCTAGGATTGCCGGCTTCTCGTGCTTTCCGTACATTTAATCCTCTAATCTTACTCCGACTAATAACTGTTGCTCATGAGCCTATGCAATTATCGACATAACATCTTTCATATTGTAGTTGGAGAATTGCTCGCACATATAGAGCCAATGACTAGCCTCATCTTCGCCATATTTGTATTCGAGTGCATCCCATAATTTTGTGGCAGACTTAAAGTCCATGTACACATCATAGAGCTGGTCGGCTAGTATGGTCAGTATGCATCCAAGGGCGGTGTTGTTATCTGTGTCGAACTTCATGGTATGTTCAATCGCAAATGGATACTATGGTCGGATCACCCACCACAGCCTCAGAGATATGAGCCAAAACTTAACCCTTATCTGCCATCTACGAAAGTTCTGACCAGAAAATCTCTTAGGTTTTATAGCATCAGAAACACCAGCCATTGCTAAATCACAAAAATAGCCACAATAAGGTTTCTGTATTGTTAGAAAAGTAGACAATATTTTAATTCCAGATTTTAGTACAAGGCAAAGATCATAAATAACCAGAGACACATAAAATGATATCAATAGAAAGCAACTCATTTCACTTCTAAACATACTCAAAAGTTTGATTATAACAGAAAAACTGGCCGTACGACTAACTTACAATCAAGATTGATGAACAACATGAAACATTGCAGACTCAATGCAGTGCAAATCGTAGATGTCGCGGTGAAGCGAGTAGTCGTAGAATGCAGTGTAAAGAGCGGTACAGACTCGATGCAGTGTAGATTGTAGATGTCGTAGTGAAGTGAGTAGTCGTAGGGTGCTGTGTAGAGAGCAGTACAGACTCGATGTAGTGCAGATAGTAGATGTCGCAGTGAAGCGAATAGTCATAGGATGCAGTGCTGAGAGCGGTCGCGCAGATGTGCTGCCTAGAAACTTTATTATCGCCTCGAGCAGGAGAACTCTACGATAGTGGTTCGGAGATATCCGCTCACACTCCTTCCCGATGCACGCCGAGCAAAAGGGACGGCTTGGTTCGACAACTCAATACCTCAACACAGTTGATAAGAGAAAGAGATAGAAAAAATGGAATGAATCAATATTTTGGTTTGGACGTCTCCAGATCATTTTAAGGTCGAGACAAATACTCTCTAGTAACTGCATACTTAAACCACTAGTAACTGCTACTTCAAAACCTGTAACAGTCCATTTTCAGATTATGAATAATATTTGCTTTTGTCAGTTGGTTTCAAAAATTTATTTCAACTTAAAGTTGTATTTTCAAAATCTATAGCTTCTACCTCAAATTCAAAAGCTCTCTCTCGGGGTTCAGCCCATTTTCCTTCCCCTGGGGCCGGCCGTTTCTACCCCCTCCCCTTGTCGTAGACCCCTCTTGGCCCTTCTCCCTCGGCCCAGCCTCCCTTTTTCCTTCGACCAGCAGGCCCATCCTCTCCTTTCCCCTTCCGGCCCAGTCGAGCCAGTGCTTCTCCCCTGGTCTTCTGTCGACCAGTCTCATCGACCAGTCCTGTCGCCTGTCTCGCCGCTGCGTCAACGCCACGGGCGCACAACTGCGCCATCTGGCCCTCTGCCACCACTGCCACCCTCCACTTGCCTTTGACTCCGACGCCTCTGTCGTCCCGTGTCATCGCCAGCGTCTACTTATGTCGGCCCCGCCACCTGAGTCGCCCGCCCAAGTCATCGCTCCCATCGCTTCCCCCGCTGCGCGCGCCTCCCTCGTCCTCTCTCCGACCAGGGTGCCCATGCCATGACCACCTCGGGAACCCGCGCGCCCTCGAGTCACCGACGACTCTGCCTTCCCCCCTCCGTCGCCGACCGCAAACTCCCCTATTACCGTTCGACCTCCTCCGACCTCTCTATCGATCTTGGTAAGCCCTCTTTCTCCGTGCCCGGTTCTCCCTCTTGTCTTTCCGACCTCGTCGAGCAGTCGAAACTCCTTTTCGACCATGTCTACGACTACAGCTACGACCACGACCAGGTAGTCGCGTTGTCGAAACCTCTCTCTGACCACGCTACATGGTCAAACTCCTTTACGACTACATGTAGTCGATACCTTTTTACGACCACATGTAGTCGATACCCTTTAAGACCACGTGTAGTCGATACCGTTTACAACCACGCGTAGTTGATACCTTTTTTGACCATATTTAGTCGATATTCTTTACGACAACCTGTAGTCGATTCCCTTCTGACTACGTCCTGTAGTCGAACCTCCCTCCGACCGAGTCAGTACTCGAAGCCAGTAGTACTCAAAGTGAACAGTACTCGAATCCACAATACTCGAAACAAACAGTACTCAAAGCTAGCAGTACTCGAAACGACGAGTACTCGAAACAAACTGTACTAAAAGCCAACAGTACTTGAAATGAACAGCACTCAGAACCGACAGTACTCGATGCCAGAACTTCAGAAGCTCCGTTCTCCTCCGTTATAACTTTGATTCTAATGATTTTTGTTTCTAAATTTGTCTAAATTCAAGACCTTGCTAATGGAACTGGTCTTATTTAATTTGGAGTTCATTTGTTATTTATTTAGTATTTATTTATTCCCGTTGTTTGTTTATTCTTTTCCGGTGCGTTCGTCCGAGTAGAGTTCGAAGACACGGGAGATCTCCAGTTTGATCAAGTGCAGGACTTTTAAGGCTCTCTCACCTTCACTCCATGCATGTTAATATTTTGATCATTTTGAACCCACATCTTGCCCAAATTATATTCCTTTAAATTACTAAAATTGCATGCTTTAATTCTTTAAGCGAATGTATGTTAAACCTTAAGATAGTTAAATACCCATTTGATGATTAACTAATTATTATACCATCCTTTGGCAATTGAATCCATTATTCCATGTCATCCTAGTAACTATGCGGTAATCACTAGTTATAGGTTGTACTTAAGCGACATGTTAGTTTTGCTTAAGTACCGTAGCATTAAATGCCCCAATCATCATTTTTAAATCATGGGATTGGTTTGGGCAGTCATTGTGGGTAAATGACTGGAATATTGTGTGGTAATATATTTTGTTGCCCAAAAACTCTACCAAATTGTTGTTGTATCATCTGGGCGGATGGTATGGTGGTGGGTGCCGTTGGAGCACGAGAGTGGTTGGTATGTGGTATGAATCGCACAGATGGATTAAGGACTTAACTTTGTCATGACCTTCCGTGTAAAAATAAGTACAACCACAAGTTTGTAAAGTACAACTTGGATTTGTAAATTTGTTAAACTCTGAATGTCATCCCGCTAGAGGGGTAGCGGGATCGTGCAAGCACTGGACACGGTCCGGCTTGAATGGGACACCGATGCAAGGTGAAGTTGTCAGTCACGCTAGACGTTGTGGGTAATCCAACTACGCTAGTTACAGAGGTGAACGTCCTGCACAACTTATGGGTGTGGCTCATACGGGTGAGATGACGGAAGGGGTGAGATATTTTAAAAGGTTACTGTGACGATCACCCAACTACGTGACTAAGGAATCATGTGGGGCAGCGAGTATGATTGTCTCTTGTGGGTATAGTGTACAACCTCTGTGGAGTCTAAACTGTTTAAACAGTCGTGCCTACGGTCAAAGGCGAATATGATAACATAACTTGAGTTAGTTCTATTTATGAAACTTTGTGGATGAGATGATTATAGTGTTGGCTCACCTAGCCTGAGGTTTGAATTTTTCCTGGGTCATCGTGCCTAGTGATGTTAATAGGTGGAGGTAACCACAATCAAAATAAGTATAAGTTGGAGGTAACCTCTGCTGTTATAAATATTAGAAAATATCTCTTTTAAAAATGAGATTTGATCAAACTGCTAAGTCATAGGAATTTCTAAATACTGTAGTTGAAAATGTTGCTTTGAGCAAATAAAAAACCCGAGTTGTCCTTGTTAAGCCTTGCTTGTATTATTACTGCATTCTGTGTGTTGGCTCACGAGCACGAAAGTTGTGCTCATCCTCGCTCTTCCCCCAAACCCTCAGAAGCAAGAAATCATAGAGATTATGCCTACTACGAGGATCAAGATGTCGATGGGCAAGGTAATGACGAAGAGTAGTGTAGTTCGTGTAGTCTAGGTCTCACCTCAGTCTAGCTGACTCCGTTGGTGCTTGCGTGCATCCAATATTATCCAAGTTCTTGGTTAATATCGGACGCACACGGGTTTCCCCAGTCGCTTGCTTGTGGAGAGATGTGCTCTACCCCCCCTTTTGTTTCCACTGTCACTTCCGCTTTTGTGTAATGTATCTATTTGGCCTATTCAGCCCTTAGTTGTAAAACTCTACCCGATGCGGTCTATATCACTCTGGTGTTTATATTATAATGTTTGGTTTAGTTTACATCGTGGATGATCAGGAATAACATAATATTTTCACAAAGGATTTGGATTTGTGAAATCCAGGTCCGACAAAACCGATTAATGGTCATTAAACAATGTTTATTGATCTTTATTGTACACTGGTATACAACTTCGATCAGTGTATTACGACCACACTGGTATAAGGATCCGATCACTTTTTTTTTGCACCATACTAGTCTATGCCTTCGACCATAATAGTCTATGGTTTCGACCACATTATTTCGATCATACTAGTCTAGGTTTTCGACCATACTGGTCTATACCTTCGACCACATTATTACGACCACAGTGGTCTACGCCTTCGACAACACTGGTCTAAGGCTTCGACCATCTTGGTTTAAGACCCCTGGTCTAATATTTCGACCACTCTGGTTTAAGACTTCGACTACCCTAGTCTAAGACCCCTATTCTAAGATTTCGACCACTCTGATCTAAGACTCCTAGTCTAAGGCTACTGGTTTAAGACTTTACATGCTTTGAAATTTTAAGAATGAATGAGTCTTTACACATATGAGCCTAATTCCAACATGCACATAGACAAGTACGTCTCCTTACCACACGTCTGAACAGACAGAGGTCGAGGATAAATCCGTGAACCTCACAAAATTCATATTACAACGCACTCGTGTGTGTAAAGATGAGCACTAAAATTTAAACTCTAGTAGGTGAAATCGTACACTCATAACTTCACCATCACACCAAGAGGTGGTTCCGGTTAGTTCCCTGTAAACTAAGACTGTCAAGGATCAATATATTTCCTCGGTCTGTGCTAGCCAGCTAATGTAGTTGGAAAATGAATTCCTGCCACAACAGCGATGCCGGTGTTTAACCCTTTCATACATGGGTTCAAAGTTGATTTAACTAATTTGAATAATCCTATCTTCCTGACAGGCCCGAAACACTAATTAATACCAGTTAACCACCGCTGCTGATCTGTGATGGATGGAGGAGACACGAGTGGTGCGATGAATTGCGCTAGAAATTTAGGTGGCTAGGCTGGGGATCGAATCACAGGAGCAGCGTACGTTCTGGATCGATTTGCGTTGGATACATGCATCGATCAATGCTGCAGCTGGTACCGTGTTGTGGACAATTGCAGGCCACATCTGTTGCGTATGCAAGATGCGACCGACAATTTCCTTTCTTTAATTACCCAAACGAATATCTTGTCATTATTTTTTCTGGGAGCATGAATGCCACTTGTTATATGTGCGCACAGTTTATTAAACGGCAACGGAGGCTCATCTATCTTGAGATTTGTGTGAAGGAAAGCATGCTATGAGACAGTTCAACAGTTTGTTTCGGGCAAAGAAAAGAAAACTGTAGTTAAGGTCGTCTCCAATCAATTTATATCGGTTGTCTATAGCCTCTGCTACGTAGAATTTAAATTGATGTGGATGAAAGAGAATAGAGAGAGAAATATATTGTTTAAAATCCTGTAGCCGACCATATCATCAGAACCAAGGAAATTATTAAAAGATTATGTGCTGTCTACAATCCTGTACCCGACTGTATCCACATAACTCATTGTATAACATGTCTTTAGTGTTATTTATAAGTGATATGAAGAATTGCTACAGACAGTAATTATCTTACCATTATATATACCCTAAGTGGTTTTGATCGCCTACCTACTTAAGAAGGTGCTTGCACAAGCAGATGCAGCCATGCAGGATGAACGGGAGGCTTAATTAAAATGGTGTGCTGGTTTTATGGGAAGGAAAATCGCTCTGGTAGCTCTCTTTTTAATCAATCCTATAAAATTAGTGCTAATAATTCTCTTCTGACAGCGTGCCACACCATCCCAAATAATTCTGATGTCCAAATTTGCCTCAAAGCACAGCCGTCAGATCACCAAGCTCCGAAATCCTAGTTTGCAAACATATCATCGCTTCCACTTGCCACTTTGCTCCAACCGCAATGGGTAACATTTTGGACGATTTTGGCCCTCCCACCTTCCCAAGTGTCTTCTTCTCGGGAATCGGCCAGGCGGTGAGTTCTTGAGGAGCGTCTAGCTCATCTGCGCGCGACATGGTATTGACTGACCGGACATGGCGGCGGCGAAGGTGCAGGTCCTAGACCCAACCGGTGAAGGCTAGTCCGAATCCAAATCCAGCCGATGAGGCGTGGGACATGGTGACAGCGAGGACGCACCTAGATCTTGATAGCGTCGCTGCCTCTTTTGCTGGCCAACGACTGCGCCGAGATGCCGATGCCTTGTTCACTCGTCAGTCACCACTTCAGAGGAGAGAGTGGTGGCTTCCAGCGCATGAATCACTATCGTTCTTACGAAATAAATAACGAGGATATAGCTCTTAAGATTATACAAGAAGAAATCTAAAAAAAAATTAGACAGATTTAAACCTTATTAGAAGAAAATAATAACTATACTCGTGTGTTCTTGTATTGAATGAGATTACAGAGTACAACAAAGCCACCGAACTAAGTTTAATGGTTTTTTTTTCATTCTCTTGGACTCCCCCCTCTCTGTATGCCAGCACTGCCCCTTATATAATGTTTGAAAGGGTAACAGTTGTTGTGTGTCAGGAGACGTTTTAACGGTTGCTTGAGCACATCCGTGGATGGCAGTTGTTGTCAGAGAGACATCTTCCTACACGTTCCCCAAGCCGTTATTGTAAGAGATAGAGAGAAGTGCGTACAATTATGCCAGAGATAACACATACGTGTGTTAACTACTACACATAGTCGAGCGTAGTATACAGGAACCCTAGTTGACAAGATCAACATGTCTAAAGGATTTATGATATATAGGGTGATCGTAAGTCAACCTAGTCGTAATAGACCTTACGACCATAAGCTTCCTTGGTCGATGTAGGTATTAGTGATTAGGGGTATTTTCGAGGGCTTTTATAATACCATTATCCATAATGAATATTACAGATAATTAGTTGCATTAATTGAGAATGATTGAATACTTGTCACACACAATGCCGACGGTGGAGAGAAGGGTGAGGGAAGGAGTACGGAAAAAATGTACATAATGCTTTGAGGTGTCTTATAACTTAAAAAAGAGTGATACAAGGGTAATGTTGAAAATTTGAGTAGTACATTTACAAAATAAAAAATGTTACGGAGCAATTTCATCGACTTGCTACCAGGGTTCTGAATTTCGATCGAAAATCGGAAATTTTGGTGCTACCAGCGAGGGGTGTTAGGAATCCAAATCGGTTCAAAAAAAATCGGTTTGGATAAATTTTGCCCCAAAAAAATCGAATGTGCTTGATTTTTTTGATTTTTTTTTATTTTATAACATGAAAAAAAAATTGATTTTAAAATTTCCATCAAAATTAAATAAAAATTTCTAGTTTTCGGTCAAACCGCATCCTTAAAAAAACTTTCCAGTACTGAAAACCTCTTGCTACTTAAATGCCACTAAACTTGACCGATACCAATTCCAAACCACAACAACCCGCACCTATAAAACCACCACCCCAAAACCCACACCTCGCTTCATCTCCTTGCTTCTCTCGCCTCGCTGCGCTTCCCTCCAAATCGATCATCTTCACCCATCAAACCCTCACGCCGCCGAAATGGCGTCGTCCGCCGCAGTGGCGCGGCTGCGGGAGCTAGCGCCGGAGCCCGGGGCGGAGATCTCTTCCGTCGGCGGGGTCGCCCTCGCCGAGTGCTGCGCGGGCATCCTCCGCCCCGGCAGCTGCCGCGGCGACGTCGAGGTCACACGCTTGGCGCTCGACGCGCTATGCGCCGCCAGTGGGGAGGCGATGCGGAGCCACGCCGACGATCTCGCGCCGTTGGTCGTCGGGCGACTCTGGGACGGCTACTCGGGAGGCAGCCAGGAGGTTCCTCGTGTTGCTCATGGAGGTATTGGACTATCGGAGGTTCAATTTTGTTTACTTTTTCTTCACTGTTTAGAGCTTATGGCTATGTTATTCCATAATTGTTATCTAGTTACTCTATTTTGCATGAGTAGCAGTAGAGGTGGCCAAATGGGTCACATCGTGTGCTGTGGAAGTTCATTAAAAGCTAGGAGCACATTAGAATAAGAAAGAACTCCAGACAAAGACCCTGATAAATGCGATTCAAGTATATTTCATGGAAAAATACATTGTCATTTTTTTCTTGATTGGCAAGACTGGGCTTTATTGACCGAGTTGTTCAATTCAGACAACAATGAAGTTGTCAATTCATCAGCTTGTGATCTACCCTCTTTCACTCTATTTGCACAAGAACCAACTTCAGAAATTTCATTGTCTGAAGCAACTGTTGTGACAATTGTTCAAGACAAGGCTGAGTGCAGGCCAAATATTGAAGGGATAACTTCTCAGCAAGTTCAAGCATCAGGGGTTCCTTCTGAGATGTCGGGCCTGTCACCTTCCATCAGTTTGAAAGAATCAGGAAACTTGCTAAAGCAAAGTCCTGTTAAAGTAAGCTCTGATGGCAGCTCAGGTGGAAAACTAGAGACTCAGCAAGTGGAGAAGCATTCTGTCAGCACTCCTAATAAGGGTGTTGTTCGTAAGGAACCACGGAATAATTACACTCCTAACATCCGGCGACCTCTCTTGAGTAAGCAGATGACAAATTTGTTTTATGCCAGTACCAGAAGTGATTTAGATGACAAGCAACTCATTTTGGGTGAAATGGTTAATAACATGGATGTGCCCTCGTCTCTCACAAAGGCACTTTCTTTAGGTCTTAACCCGAGGTCGGATTGGATGATGATGGTATATACGTTCAAATTCTTACGGCAGTCTTTTCTAGAGTGTTGACCAAAAGGTATTCAGGAAGTTGTACAAAATTTTGAGAAGGTTATGAGGCTTGTTAGTCGTTACTTGGATGATCCTCATCATAAAGTGGCACAGGCTGATCTCTCATCACTTGCTGAGATCATGCCATTTTTCAAGAAACCTTTCGAACATTATCTGGACAAGACGTTGCCCCATGTTTTCTGTCAGTTAAATGATCCAAAGGAATCAATCAAGCAGCAATGCTTAGAAATTTTGAAACTTGCAGATGAAAGCTATTCCATTTATTCTCTCTTACCTTCTCTACTTCGTTCACTAGATGAGCAGAAATCTCCAAGTCAAGACTGGCCGCTCTTGAGTTTGCAAATGCCTCTTTTGTAAAATGCAGAGTCAATTCAGACAGCTATTCTAGCAGCAGCTTCCTTAAGCCATGGCTCGGAAAGCGAGCTCTTTTGCTCAAGGATAAAAAATAACAAACTAAAAGAGGTTGCAGTGGTTGGTTTCTCCTCAATCTATTCTAATTATGATCTTGAATCTATGTTAAGCTTTTTAGTTAGCTTGTCAATGGAAGAACAAAAGCGACTTAGGCGGGCAATGAAGCAATTAATCCTACGATAGAGAGTGACCTGGAAGAGTTCTTGCGGCAAAGGAGACATAAACAAAAGGTGCCATCTTTTAATCCCTTTGCTGCTACGGATCAACCTTATGCTAATGGTTTCATCGGAAAGCAAACTAAACCCCAGCAGCATACCGCATATCAATCTAATTATGTTAAAACTTATGATGTATTTAGTTCTACACTCCAGTGTCTCCCAACTATTTCTTTGCAAGTCCACGAGCGTCGTACTGGGAAGATTAAATCTGAATCTAGTACTGAAGCTTATGGTCACAAAACTGAAATGATGGACAAAAAGTGATGAACTCTATTGTCCCGATCTTTCGGTGAGAGGGGTAAATTCCGATTGGATGACGGTCAACTCTCATGATCCAGGCTACGAACGCAGCACACACGAACCAAGCAATCGCTGAACTAACCACCAAGTCGTTATCAACCGTGCTAAAGAACCGGTTGACCTGATCACGAGGATCAATTCCTGCAAGCAATCGAAGAACAAGCAAGAACGAGGTAAAAAATAATCTGAATTGCAAGTATATGATTGAGTTCAAAAGGTGGGATTCCCCAGAGGTTCTTTACGGTTGGTCTAGTCGACACAAGTGAAGAACGAGAGTTTTCACAATGGAGAAACTAATCAAACGAAATCCAAATTCTAGAAAAAGGAGACGGCGGCTCCTATATATGGAGACGGTCAGGGGTAGCGGTCAGCGAAGTGGGTGCACGCCCCTCGGGTTACGAGGCCCATGGGCCCAAGTGGAGGAGGCGCAGCACCCATTTGACTCGGACTTAGAAATAGATGTGGACTCTTTTAACGATTGTGGTCGGCTCGGATGGAGTCTGATGATGGGCTTGGATCCGTTGGAAAGTAGACTTGATAAGATTTCCATGAAGTCCATAATCACCCCAAACGGAGTCCGTATGAAGAAGTTACGATCGTTTGAACTTAGTACTATCGCAACAGTCCAAATTCGAATCCAGAACAAGTTCAACTCGAACTCTTACTTGACATGGACCCAAAGTGATGTGGTGACCTCCATTATGTATTCCATGCATGTCCATGACTCCACAAGCCTCTCCTTGATCCGTTCCCATGTTCCTAAGCATAATTAAATCATTTGCATTAGGTAGCGGTTTATTCTCAGTAATATATAAATATAGGAACGAATTTACTTGATAATTAAGTTGGAGAGCACGAGCTCGGGTAAGAGGTCCTTGTACTAGTGGTGGATGAGTTATGTGTGTAGGTGCGACTGTATCCATAGTAGGGATGTCCTCATCAAAAAGGTCAAGGAGTGGTCCCCCTAGAAGATCTAATTATAGTGTGGTATCAGAGAGCACAGTTGAGGGTCCAAGCAAGGAGGGTAGCAACATGAAGAAATTTGACGAACCAAATGTGAGCGAACTGGGCATAGCTATCAGAAATAAGGATGTCATGATGAATAACTGTCAGGATCACGGGCCAAGCATTTCCCAGATGTACCATCAGGTAGAAAACTTTTTGACTGACCTGCTTGATATTTTGTTTGATCATTATTTTTGAGCTTGTTCCCATTTCGGCCACTGTTAGAGTCGTTTGTGGATTCGTGTAGGTAGTAAGATAACTCTCGTGGGGGCGGCACCACTGGCCCCTACTGCCCGACGAAGACCGCGGAGCAAACCCTGCGATCCGCGAGCACCAAGGCCCCCCTCCGGGGAACACCAGGAGCCCTTCTGGGGGAGGCTCCGGAGAAGACCCAGAGCCTCCCTAGAGGGTCTCCGCGGTACCTTGAGGCCAGAAGCAGCGGGTCCTCCGGGGCCACCTCAGCAGCCAGGCGCCCTTTAGGGGTGCCCTGGAAAAAGACCGGAGGCCACCGGAGGGTCACCGAACCACCGCAAGGCCAGGGGCGGTGGTTCATCCGGGCCATCTCGGGTTTTGGAAAAATAGAGACAAAAGATACACAAATTTTACGTGGAAAGCCCTTGCGAAAAAAAACCACAAGCACCAACTGGCGATGATCACTATATGAGAAGTGTTTACAAAATGCAAATAATTTACAATGAGACGTCTCAATCTCCATGTGCGGCTTACAAGAGATATATAAGTTCAAGTGTCGGGACCCAAATATGCAAATCTGGACCCTCTGTGTATTCTGCACTAGTCCAGGATCACGCTAGTGCACACAGTATCAACATCGATGAAATATCACATCCATACAACGAATATAAGAATAAACCAGTACCTTTAAATAACAAATAACTGTTGGGACCTTACGGTCGAGTTTTACATTTATTAAGCCATGCAAGGCTGATAATAAAGAAATAAACTACAGCGGAAACGAAATAAACTCCAGTGGGCTCCCATCAATTTACCACAAGCAACTGACTGGGATCAAGACCCTAACGATCAACCTTCGTAGAACTCTTCTTCGAAAGCAGGCGACGACTCCTCCACTTCTGTTGATTTGTTTAGCAAGAGTGAGTACACACCGTACTCGTAAGTCATACCACATAATGCAATTTATAAATGATGGCTTATTCTAAAGGAATGGCTTCTGTGGTTATTTTACAGAAATACTACATTTGCAATTGAATACAAATAATAGATTGAAAGCATAATTCAAGACAAATAGACAATAATAAGTTAACAATTGATTTCACAAAGGACACACAGTCTAATCAAGTTATTCACACAGCTGCACAAGTTATCTCACACAGCTGACCATTCCCATTTGTTTTATGAAAATCTACCCCTCATGTGAAATTCCCGAGCATGTCCATATCCGAGGACGCGGCTATTCGAATAGATTGGTTTAACACTCTGCAGAGGTTGTACACTTTACCCACACGATACAATCAGTGGGGCCAGCACTGACCATAACAAAACCTTTCAGAGACTTCATCTCAAACAATGACACTCCCGATGTGCTTTCCTGCCGGCCAACCGATACACACAGCGTTTGGTTACGACACACATCGTTGGACAGGGATGCAGCGAACCGTCCGCGATGTGACATATCACACCTCCGACCCATCACGGTTTAAATACAACACGAGTTGTCAATATCAAGACTCCATAACTTACTAAGTTAGGCCCGGCCCATACTAGGCATGTGGTAAATGCAAGAAGGCCTAGTTCAATGGCGCACAAAGTTAAGTCCTTAATTGACCAAGGCAAGACTTCCAGTTTTTCCCAAATCACAAAGTTTATATCACACAGCTCCACCATTCACACAGATCCACCACTTGCCTCAGTCTAAATCTTTTCCCACCCTGTTGATTAAGTGCAACACATGCCATCAACGAGTAACAGTACACAGCACACACAGTTCCATAATCACTTAGTCAAATTTATAATTGCAACTCACATGAAATGATGACTCGTGGCATGGCTAAGCAAACTACTCGTATCTAACCAACCCACGTTGGTGCTACGATAATACCAACTAATAATTAACCAACCTAGGGTGATAAAATATCATGGCATACAATAGACAAGGTGGTATAACAAATTGGATTAATAACTATCCCAAAAGCATTTAAATAAATACTTGAAATAGAATGCAATACATTGAAACAAAGTATTTTGAAAACTGGGTTCAATATTATCAAAGGTATAACTTGCCTTGAAATAGATCTAGATATTGGTCTTGGTCTTGATCTTGAGGAGGTGCTCCTTCTTTAGCAAAATTTCTCGAAGTATCGACGTCTACTCGCAAACGAGACAAAAGAAACAAAAATAAATAAATAACAGAGGCAAAACCAACTCCAAAAATCAAATAAAATTTACCATTAAATAGATCTTGATTTTATATGAATTTAAAAATTTTAATGGGCTCAATCGGAGTTCGGATGCAAAAGATATGGGCTTTGGAAGTTTGAAAAATCAAATAAAACCCTAATTTGGATTTTATTGAATTTCCCGAATTATTTTTATAAAGGAAAATCGGATTATTGCGCAATGCTTGCGTCAGCCAAGAATTTTCGGAAAAAGAAATAGATTTAAAAAGAAATCTGACATGTGGGCCCCACATGTCAGTCTCGGGGTTCACGGTGGACCGAGTGCACCGAACCGAGGGAGATCTGGCGCGGTGGACCGAGCCACGCACGCATGTCCTGGCGCTGATCTGGCGCCACGCGGCCGCCACACCGGGCCGGTCGTGTGGCGGCGCTGAGCCGACGACAACGGCGGCGGTGGCGCTCGGGACCCGATGGTCACCGGCGAACGGCGGCGACTCGCCGGCGGTGAAGGGTACCAGATTATTCCCCGTGCTATTGCGCACTCAGGGGTGACCTTACCAGTAGCTGGCAACGACGGTGGCGACCGACGGCGAGGAAGAAGCGGCGGTGGAGCTTCGGGTTTTGTCGGAAGGGTGCTCCGGCGATGCTCCGGCGACGAGGAGGTGCGCCCGAGGTAGTCTGGGACTTGCTGATCACGGCGGTGCAGTCGGTGGAGCAAGGGAGACAACGACGGTGGCGCAATTCACCGGAGAAGAAGCTCGGCCGAAAACCCTAAATCTTGGATTGCGGCGGCGCTAGAGCGATCGGGGAGACGAGGGTGGTGGTTCTGGGTTGCGGCGGACTAGGCGATCCTAAGGGAGGTATTTATAGGCCCGGGGGACGCCGAGATTGGAAATCCCCAATTTGAGTCCGAAACAGTCGGGATTTTGAAATCCTTGATTCTCGGAGATTGAGAGGGATTCGGGGTTTGATTCGGTTTGGAAGAGATAAGGAATAAACAGAGATACGATTTAGTGGGGTCGGCGCGAAGAATCAGCAACCGAATCGGTTTTGTCGGGCGAAGCTTCGAGCTCCAGCAATGGCGGCGAAGCGCGGGCGCGAGGAAGAAGAAGGCGCGGAGACGACGACCCTGTGGCGGTCCCACATGGCAGCGGCAGTGAGGCGCAGGTGAGCGAGCAAGCGAGATCAGCGGGCGAGGCCACGCGGCGATCATCCAACGGAGGAAGGCGGGGTTGAGCGCGTGCGTCCGATCGAAAACGAGGGGCACACGTCGCATATCCAACGGACGAGGCGCGGCGGCGGAGATGGATGGCTTGGTGGAATAGTGTTGGGCTTCGGCCCAATACTGTTCCGAGGAATTTAAATAGATTTTTCTTTTTAATAAATCCAGAAAATGCAAATAGTCAATAGAAAATAGCAAATAATCTTGGAAAATTTTTAGAAAATTCTATAAAATATATCCAAGCCAATAGAATCTAAATAAAATAGTTTTGATAATTGTTGATATTGGGATTAATCACATTAAATCAGTTTGTCCTTAAGGTCCATATTAAGCTTTTAAATTAATTTTCAAATAAATCCAAATGGTGAATTTTCTCACTACAATTATTTAAAAGATTTTTAAAACTCTGAAAATTGGGATGTTACATCAAGTAAGAATCGCTAGTATGACAACTAATCCGCTAATGTGACAAGTTTGGATTCATCCATATTAGAAATTTAGATCACATACGGATCACATGTATCAACAATCTTCACCTTGAGACGAATTTTCTCTTGTAGCGTAATAAAGAATCATCAATCACCAAAATAACTCCTCGGTAAGATAAAAATCACCGTGCGCCAACTAGTCTCTAGGACCGAACTGTAACACCAACTAAGCATGAGCAAAGCTCAAACTTAGTAACAAGAACTGGCTTTGTCATCATATCAGTTGGATTATCATGAGTATTTATCTTGCACACCTTGACATCACCTTGAGCAATAACGCCTCGAATAAAGTGATATCTCACATCAATGTGCTTTGTTCTATCATAGAACATCTGATAATTTGTAAGACATGTAGCACTCCAACTATCACAAAATATAGCAGTGCAAGAATTATCTCCACAAAACTCAGTGTACAAATCTTCAACCAAATAACTTCTTTACAAGCTTCAGAAATAGCCATATATTCTGCTTCAGTGGCAGATAAGGCAACAGTAGCTTACAAACTTGTCTTCCAACTAACAGCATAACCACCAATGGTGAAAACATAACATGTGAGAGACCTCCTCTCGTCCAAATCACCAGCATAATCACAGTCAACATAACCAATAAGTTCATCTCTAGAATTCTCAAACTGCAAACAAGCATTAGAAGTGCCACGCAAATATATGAAAATCCACTGAACTGCTTTCTAATTCTCTTTTCCAGGATTAACAATGTATCTACTAACAACACCTCGTGCATGAGATAAATCAGGACGGGAACAAACCATGGTATACATAAAAGAACCAACTGCACTGGAATATAGAACTCTAGACATGTACTCAATATCATAATTTGACTCGGAACATAAGGCTGAAGATAATCTAAAATGCGAAACTAATGGAGTACTCACTGGTTTTGCATCATGCATATTAAAACGGCGAAGGACCTTCTCAATATAACCTTGTTGACTAAGGTATAACTTGTCAGATTTTCTGTCTCTAATAATCTCCATGCTTTCAATTTTGCTATTTTCTACTTATCTTTTGCAACAATCAACATATCATCAACATAGAGAAACAAATAAATAGCTGAACCATTAACGGTGTTTAAATAAACACAACAATCATAATCAAACCAGTTAAAATCATGAGAGAGCATAAATGAGTCATATCTCTTGTACAATTGCCTAGGAGATTGCTTCAAACCATAAAGAGATTTCTTTAATCTACAAAAAAGGTGTTATTTTCCAGGAATAACAAAACCCTTAGTTTGGTCCATATAAATGTCTTCTTCGAACTCCCCATGTAAGAATATAGTTTTAATATCTAATTGCTCAAGTTCATAATCATGCATAGCAACAATACTGAGTAAAGTGTTAATAGAACTATGCTTCACAACAGGTGAAAAGACATTGTTAAAATCAATACCTGGAATCTGACTATAACCTTTAGCAACTAATATTGTTTTATACCTTGCTGGTTCAGTAAGAGAAATACCTTCCTTTCTTTTGAAAATCCACTTGCAACGAACAAGGTTCTTCTCTTTTGGCAATTTCACTAATTCACAAGTATCATTCTTATCAAGTGACTCCATCTCATCATGCATAGCAGTTATCTACTTATTACAATTAGTGGAGTTAATAGCCTCATAGTATGATGAAAGTTCTGTATTACCTTCAATTTTTTTACCACACTCAAAGTATAAGCAACAATATTAGCTTCTTCAATAAACCTCTTGGGTGGATTAATCTCCCTCCTAGGCCTGTCAACTGCAATGAACCGTTGTGGTGCCTGCTAAACAATAGGAGGATCCTCAACAATAGGTATCATGAACAACAGTATTTTCCTTATCTGATGTGTTATTTGAACCAACAAAACGGTCCACCTGAAGACTTGAATTCTGCTCACTCTCAACAGGAACATTAGTAGACTGTTTATCATGAAGCAAAGCAGATTAATTAAAAACAATATTTTTGTTAATCACAACCTTATTTGTTTCAGGATTCCACAACTTATATCCTTTGACACCCGATTTATAACCAAGAAAGATGCACTTAACAACTCTAGCCTCTAATTTTTCATTATCAACATAAGCAAATGCAGTACAACAAAAAATTCTCAATTATGAATAATTTGCTGGGGAACCAGACCATACCTCAATTGGAGCCTTCTTTTTAATTGCAGTGGAGGGTGACCGATTAATAAGGTAGCAAACAGTGGAAGTGGTTTCAGCCCAAAAACGCATATGCAAATCTGCATTTGACAACATTCAACGGACCTTGGAAATGATGGTCCTGTTCATACGCTCAGCTACACCATTTTGTTGAGGAGTATGGGGAACAGTGTAGTGCCTAATAATGCCTTCGGTCTTGCAATATGATTCAAATTCATTATAACAAAATTCTATTCCATTATCAGTGCGAAGTTATTTACCTTCTTTTCAGTTTGTCTTTCAAAGATAGTCTTCCACTCTTTAATACTGAAAATGCTTCTGATTTATGCTTCAAGAAATAAGACCACTCTTCTAGAGTAATCAAGGCCCGACGAAGACCTCAGAGCAGACCTCGCGACCCGTGAGCACCAAGGCCCCCCTCCGGGGGACACTAGGAGCCCCTCTGGGGGAGGCTCCGGAGAAGACCCAAAGCCTCCACGGAGGGTCTCCGGGGTACCTTGGAGCCAGGAGCAGCGGGCCCTTCGGCGAGCACAAATGCCCTCCCCTCCGAGGGACACCAGATGCCCCTTCGGGAAGGCTCTGGAGAAGACCCAGAGCCTTCCCGGGGGGTCTCAAGGGCACCTTGAGGCCAGAAGCGATGGGTCCTCCGAGGCCACCTCGGTAGCCGAGCGCCCCTTCGGGTGCCCTGGTCGAAGCTCGGAGGCCACCGGAGGGTCACCGAAGCACCGCAAGGCCAGGAGCGGTGGTTCATCCGAGCCACCTCAGGAGAAGCGGAGGACGTCCGGGGGCCCCTCGCCCCAAGGGCGCCTTATACCCCAGGAGGCGCCTCGAGCACCGGTGGACCAGGTGCATCGACCCAGTGGACCAAGCCTAAGGGAGTCCACCGTGGGCCGGAGGCTACGTACAGGAGGAGGAAAAGTCCTCATAGGCCCTACGCGTGTAGGGCCTTTTAAGAGGTATGATACTAATATCAAGTATCCTGTTAAGGATGCTATAAATAGCCACCTTTCCCTCGTGTAACCGGCAGAGCTTTTTCTTTGGAGCAAATAACATAGACATTTTTCCTAGCAATTGGTGCCCTCTCCTAGGGACACCCTGGTCGCTCCGAAGATACGGGGGTCACTTCTCTTACTGTCTAGCCGTCATTTGCTACGACAATAACAGAGATCATTTTTTTATAAACAGGATGCAGTGAGTAAAATGGACGAAGTTCTTGAGACGAACGATCATTCTGCGTCAATCAAGGTTAGATCAGACTGCTCTATTTGTATCACCTTATTTTGATCTTTAAGGAGCATTCTCCTCCTCTGGATGGGGTTTGTTGGTAGTGATGTCACCTTGTTTTTTTCAGAATTTACACCAGATGTCCTCTTCTCTTCTTGAGATGCTTGATGACCCAGATGAATCCACCAGAGAGCTTGCGCCTTCTCTATTGGTTGAAATTTTTGAAAAGCAAGTAAGTATTTCTGATACTTAACAGGGAGTACTTGTGTATTTCATTTAATGTCACCTTCCAATACAAATGACCTCTGCTATGCCCATGTATTCCAGAGAAAGGCAATGGAAAATTGTATTGAGACTCTTATAGTTAAACTGCTGCATGCAACCAAAGATACTGCCTTGAAGGTACTACTGCACTGGCAGTATTCTTTTCGGTTTGCATTTTCTGACAGAACCATAAAGTTGCCCTCTCAAACCTTTATGTCGTTGCCATTGCAGGTTGTAAATCAGGCCCATATCTGCTTGACAACTGTGGTTACTCAATTTGATCCATTGAGATGCCTTGGGGTAAGCTTGTTTCATACGTTGTTAGTATTATGGGTGACTGGAATTGATAGACGCCTTGGACAACTTGTCGCTGTTCCTTTTGTTTTTCCTTTTTCTTTTTTTGCAGTTTTTGGCATCTTATGTTTCTCATTTAAACATGCAGGCAATTGCTGAGAAAATTCTTATTATCAGCATCAATAGTTTGAGCAAGGTAATCATCATCCCTCCAAGTTTTACAGTTGATATGTGTCGATATTGTGTGTGCTCACATGGCCCGTGCTCAGTGTTAGCATCAATAGTTGTACTGGGCTATCTGCTAGATTATGTTGTGAATGAGCTCGTATTTAATCTTGTCCATTTCACCACCTGTATATTTATGACTACTTGGTTTTCTTTGACCTGTGGTATTAGTTTGGTGAGGCATACAGCTAACTTTTCTTCCCCTTATTGCTAATTTTGTTTCCCCCTTTTTTTTGCAGCTTGTGATTCGATTGTCACAGGACGACCTCATGACTCATTTGTCAACATTTCTTCCTGCACTGTTGATGCCTCTGAAAACCATAGCCCATTTGTTCGCAAGGTTCATTCATTCCCAGTTCCTTTTATAGATTGTGCTTAAGATCATCCTCTATTTTCTTAGAAACCTTGCTCTAATTCTTTCATCTCCCCCAAAATTCCTGATAAAGGTCATGGGAATAGTTAGAAATTTAACAATTTAGCAAAGAATTCCCAGTTCATCTTTAAATTGTTCAGGCCTTACATGCATGAACCACAATGTCTAAAAGTTGTGCTAGAAATCAGCTTGAAATGCTCATAATTTTTTCCCCAAACCTCGTCTGTTCAAGGAAAGGTCAGTGGGTAACGCCCTTGTTGAGCCATAATTGGCTAAAATTTGCATACGAACTACAGCTACAGTGTTGAGGCGTTGAGCGTCTCCCAGTAGTACAACTCAATTTGTTCAGAAATTCAGAAGCATTTCATTGATATATATTTGGGCTGTCCCCTTCAGTTATCTGGGCCATATTCCTCTTAAGTCTTGATTGATCCCAGCTCAGTTGATGAGAGCCTTTATTTGGATCCAGTCGACATCAAAGTTTTGTACCCTCTGCATTTCGTTGAGCCTTGGATCGGTAGACCTTGGTTATGCCATGTGTGCATCCTGCATCCTGAATGTGCCTTTTCTATATCTGTGCTAGTTAACACACACATGGATGACTATAATCCACCAAGAAGAGAGAAAAGGAGGAAAAAAAAAGACTAGCATGAAACAGGCAAAGACCTTACAAACTCCTGCACGCAGCATGTACTTTCCAAATCATACTTGGTCGGGAAAGAGAAATCCCCATAAATTAGATGCAATCTGCTTTATTCTGTGCTGCATTGCAGGCTGTTGTGCTTTGCTTGGTGGATACATACCTGAAGCTCGGGCCAGCGTTCTTGCCGTATTTGGAGAGGCTGGACAGCGCACAGCTGCAGCTGGTAACCACATACGCCAAGCGGCTGTCCCAGACCAGATTTCTTGCGGTGGACGTTTGATGCAGGCAAGAGGTGCTGATGTTTCAAGGCAAGGGCAGTATCCCATTTACTCATTTAACCTCTCCTCTTTATGCCCATGTGTGCACCAGAAGGACAAGCCCAATTTATGAGGATAGATTGTAATAATAATTACCGGTATCCAGAAATATGTGGGCAGTAGTGCAGAGTACTGGAGGGTACATAGACATACATAGTAGCAGCATTTCATTTCATTTCATCTCTTTTCCTAAAGACTGCAGTTCCTAAGTTATGAAATTTCCAAGTTGTCCAGTTGCTCCTTTGGCCGTGCTGCTTCAACCCATCCATCTGCATGTGCAGGATATCTCCTCGCCTGAGAAGCATTTTACTTGTTGGGATTATCATTCTATCAGTTCTGCTGACCGCTGAGCTATCTCTAACCTGGTCGCTCATGTCGGGAAATCTCACCAATACTACACTTGGGATCGATTGGGATTGGGAGTCCATTTAGAAATTATCGTAGCAAAAGAAGGTTAGACAGTAAGAGAGGGGGACCTCTAGTATATTCAGAGGGACCAAATAGTCCTTAGGAGAAGGGACCGACTGTTAGGAAAATATGTGTATTGATTGTTCTAAAAACTAGATCTGACATTTATAGGGGGGATGCCTATTTATAGCCCCTTAAAACAGGGTACTCGTATTACCATCATAACCCTAAAAATGTATTGTACGCGTAAGGGCTGCAGGAACTTTTCCCTGCCTACGCGTAGGCTTCGGCTCATGGTAGGGCTACTTGGGCCCAGTCTATCCAGCTTTCTCCGAGGTGACCCCAGAGGACCCAGTGCTTCGAGCCTCGTGTGGCTCCGGAGACCCTTCGGAGAGGCTCCGGATTATCTCCGGAGCATCCCCGAAGGGACATCTGATGCCCCCCGGGGAGGGGGACTTTCGTGCTCGTGGGTTGCGGGGTCTGCCCAGCTGGCTTCGCCGGGTCATTGGGGCTGGCCCTACGATAAGCCCCTCGCGGTCAAGGTCCTGCTTCGTCAAGTCTTAAACCACGCCATTTCTCGGAGGGTCTAGGCACACTGTCCCCTTCCACCCGGCGAAGCATGTTTCCGCCTTTCCCATGGCGGGTGCTCCTTGGGGTTGTTTTGACGGCGTTTGTTTGGGTGCTGTGTGGTTTAATAGTATGTAATTGTTGCTCCATTTAGGGTACACATGTCAACGACAGATTGGTGTGTGGCTCTTCGGCTTTCGCACCTTGTCGTTTCGCGTGCCTGGTGCGGCTATAAAGAGGGAGGGTAGTGCCCCCCTCCTGGCACTTTGCTCCCTTATTTGAAAACCCTAACCTCCCTTGTTTGTGTGCGCTTCTTCTTTGAGGGTCTTCAGCGCCCTTTTCTTGTGCGCGGTCTGATGATGAAGCGACCCCGAGATGGTAGAGGGGTAGTGGCTTACACCAACGAGCTTGGCCGCTCATCGGTGACTCCGCAAGTCCTGCACACGCTGCAGGATGAGGGAAATTTGTCTGATGTTTCGCTGGCGCGAGCCCCCAGCTCAGAGACGGTGCCTGAGCCCCGTGAGGACGAGGCCGTCGTATTCATGGCTTTCCTTGACTTCGGTCATCGCTTCCCCTGTGTGGAGCCGGTGGGCTATGTGCTCCAATTGTATTGGGTGGAGCTAGTGCAGCTGACGCCCAACTCCATTGTGAAGTTTGGCGCATTCGAGTGTGTGATGCGGTCCGCCGGGGCAAGCGGGGAGGGTCGGCTCTTCGTGTATCTTCACGACGGGCGGTGCCAACCGAACAAGAAGAAGGACAACGGTGAGACGCTCAACTTTGTTAGAGTCAATTTCCAGCCGAATGCGCGGTGTCTTTGGTACTTGCCAGCGCACGCATCCCGAAATAGGTGGGAGACTGAGTGGACATGTTGGTGGTTTCACCACAGGTCCCCGCCGGGCGATGGCTTGCGGTCGACAGGACACTCCTTCACCAGAGATTGAGCTGACGTCGAGGGAGGAGGCGCTTCTCCAGCTGCTGCTGACTACGACGCGAAGGCTCTCCACGGGGGATCTTGTGGAAGAATTTTGCGCGCTTCGGTTGTGGCCGCTGGTGCAGGGCTGGAATGTGAAGCTCAGTGCGGCGAAGGGTGGCGTCCCTTCCTTCGATCTTTTCGACGACGGTGAGGGTAAGTTGTACGTATACGTATATATACATGGTATGTTTCTCTCCTTTCGTTTATTCATACATTTTTTTGGGTGTAAAGGGGGTCGCGCAGAGTTGCCCACCGACAAGGCTGCGCGGACTGCGGAGCAGATTCTGGGTCCCTACATCGGGGAAGAGCATGCGAAGCGGGGGCTAGTGGTGCACGAGCTCCGTCTGAAATGGGCGTACTCAGACCCAGCTGTCCGCTTGGCGGAGCGGCCTGACCCCGACGAGGGGAGGAAGAAGAGGAATCGGGTGCCAGAGGAGATGAATGCTGCCGGACCAAACGACGCAGTGCCCTTGCGGTCTTGTTTGGGCTGCGGATCTCGGCGACTCACGCGCGAGGGTAGACGCGCGGGCGCTGCGAAAGTCGGCTCGAGTCTTGTGGGGCGCGTCGAGCATGTGAGTTCGACGGGCTCTTCCTATGGAGCGCGCGCGGTCTCTCCGGTGGCTGCTGCCAAGGCAACACGTGCGGGGGAAAGGGTGGCTGGCTCATTTAGTGTGGCGAGCCTGGCCCTCGAAGAGTCATCCGCCGACACGCCCTCACACGTTTATGGTCGGGGGTCCGAAGATACCCTGGTGGGGGAACCCGTCGCTGCCCAGGATGCGCTTGGTGAGTTCTTTGTACCTTTCCTTTTGTTTTCACCACCGTGCTGACTTTTGCGTTGCAGTGGTGAGCGGGGGGAATACCGAGGGTGGCGGCTGTGGTGCTAGGGGGTCCAAAGGTGACCTTGGTGCCGATGGGACTGAGGAAGGTTCCGACATCAGGGGGTCTGGGCAGGGGTCCCAGTTGCTGGCGCTTGCGGTACCGCGGGTACCGCTGATCTTGGTCCGTTGTGTACCAACGACTTGTGTAGCAATAAGTGCCGAGGGGGGTGATGAAGGTCATTTTGAGTTCGTCTTCCTTCGCCATGATTATCTTATGATACCCGGAGTAGGCGTCGAGGAAGCTCATCAGCTCGCAGCCCGAAGTGGCGTCGACGAGTTGGTCGATGCAGGGTAAAGGGAAATCGTCCTTTGGTGACGCCTTGTTGAGATCGGTGAAGTCAACACACATTCACCAGTTGCCTGTGGTTTTCTGCACGAGGACCGGGTTGGCCAGCCACTCGAAGTGCTTGATTTCGCGGATCACTCCTGCTTTCAAGAGCTTGGCGATTTATTTCTTTGCTGCTCTAGTCGCTCCACTGACATGTGGTGCAACTTCTGCTTTTTGGGCGATGCGTCACTCCGAAGGGCGAGGTGATGTTTGATAGTTTCTCCCGCAACGCCGGGGATGTCCTCTGGGCCCCAAGCGAAAACATTCGCGTTGTTGCGGAGTACCTCGAGGATGGCGTCGCATGTCGTGGCCGGGAGGCTGGCTCTGAGAGCCACCGTCTTCTCCAGGGCGGCTTCAGCGATGGGGACTCGTAGGAACTGCCCTTCCGGCTTGGCCTTGGGTGCCCATTTTGTCGAGGCACTACTGACCCAGGAGCCGTCGTCCGCTTCCACTGTGTGGATGTGGCGAGCTGGTGATAGTGTCTCGAGCTCTGTTTGCCTTACTAGGTCTTGATCCCCCCACACCGTGACTATGCCCTCGGGTGCGGGTATCTTCATGCACAGGTAGTTGTGGTGTGCTATAGTGCCGAAGGAGTTCAGCGTGGCTCGGCCAAGAATGGCGTTGTACTTGTAAGGCATCTGGACGACATCGAATATGATGATTTTGGTCCAGGAAGCGAAGTTGTCACTGATTGTGATAGGCAGGTTGATCTGACCTAGGGCGGTCACCGGTCTACCCCCGAAGCCTACCAAGGGGATGCCCGGGGGTGACAGGCGGTCCCTAGGGATCATCATCTTATCAAAGGCCTCCGCGAACAACAGGTTCATTGAGCTTCCCCCGTCCACGAGGACGCGTCAGACATCAAAATCCGCGATGCTGGTCGAGATGACGAAGGGGGCCTGATGTGGGAAGTAGACATCTCGAGCGTCCTCGGGGCCGAAGGTGATGGGTATTTCGGCGTAGCAAGGTAGGCTGGAAGTCGGGTATGTCGTGACATGGTGAATTTGCTGGGCGTAGGCACCCCATTGCCTTTTTTATGATATGCCCGATGACTAGTCTCCGGCGATCATGGTTATGACCCTTTGACGGTGCTCCAGTTGGGCTCCTTCTATGCGGAGTCTTGGTGGTGGGTCGAGTAGCTGGTTGTCGTGGCCCCTCCTGTCTTTGCCCCCAGCTGGCTGCTGTCTATGGCTCATGTAATCCTATATGGTCGCGATTGTGTGGCACTGCTGGGTCATGTGAGACCCTTCCCCGTGCAAATCGCAAAATAGCAGGGCACCCCTGACGCCGTCTCGAGCGGTGCGGCACTCCTGGGTCGTGTGAGACCCTTCGCCGTGTAGGTTGCAAAATAGCGAGACTCCTCCGGGACCGCGTTGGGCTTCCTGTTGCCTCCCGCCATTTCGTCCGCGGCCGCGGTCACGACCCGTTCGGCCTCCTCGCTTCGCTTCTTCCAGGAGCTTCCCTCTGTCCACATGGTAGATGTTCAGCCATTTCTGGTGGTAATTGTTTGCCTGCAGCTTGGCAGGTGCCTCCACCGTAGTCGTCGTGGGTCCTTCCGCGGGTGGCCCGCTTTGTGTTGCTGCCGAGGTGGCGGAGGTCGAAACCCCCGCCCACCGGGCGCTGTCTTTTTCTACCCGGGTGTACTCCTCCATCTTGTCAAAGAGTTTTGCTACCGAACCGATGGACTTGCGGGCTAGTCTTTTCGACAGGGGACCTCGCTGGAGTCCGCAGGTGGCTGCGTTTATGACTTTTGTTTTGTTAACCCCCTTCACTTGACATTTTACCTCTGCACCAGGTCCCGCTGAAAGCATCTAGGCCCCTAAAAATTATTTTGGTAATTAATGATAATATATGAATATGGGACTAACTTGTTTATTGAGTATTTACAAGGTTTGATTCAAGTGGTGAATGCAGCAATTTGGACATGCATGCTAAAGGTTCAAAGTCAAGGTACAAGTAGTATAGGATCCTTTTTGCTTTTACTGGTCTAAGCTGAAAATGGTGGAAGACCGGATTATAGGTTAAATACCATACTATTAAGAGGGATCATGTCTAGTAGCTTGATAGCATGTTCTTGTGGAAAATGGATCGATCTAGGATCATGCATGCACTCGAAACTTGTTTTAAAAGCCAATCTTGTTTTCTGAAAATAATCGATAGTACCGACGTGTTGTTGGCGGAACTACCGCACTACGGTGTGACCGGTGTTCCAATGCGAAACTACCACAGCTCGGATGAACCAAAAATCTGCAGTACGAATTTTCCAGAGAAACATCTTTTGAGTTTTATTTGCTCTCTTGGAAGTGCGGTAGTACCGGCGCTCTTTAAGCAGAACTACCGCAAGTTAGTTGTACCGAGCAAAAGGACGAAACGTTTTTTACAGAACGGTTCATTTCCAAGTTTGTTTGCTGTTTTGCAAGTGCGGTACTACCGCTGTGCTTTCCGCGAAACTACCACATCTCGGTGCTACCCAAAAATTCAAGCGGTATGTTATTTCCAGTATGCGGTGTTTTTGGAACTCCAAGGAAATCGGTCATACCGACATGAGTTGAGCGGAACTACCGATAATCGAAACTACCGCATGATCAATGGTGGTAGTACCGCACCAAGTTTCCAATGGCTCCTTCGGACGCATTAAATGCCTCTGCGATAGCCGTTACTGTGCTGACGTTGGAGGTGCGGTAGTACCGGCCATTGCATGGCAGTACTACCGATTCCGCTAATTTTCTCTAATTTTGGCCTCCAACGGTCGTATTTGCTTGTGGGGGTATAAATACTCTCCCACCAGCTCTAGGACAGATAGAAGACTCCATTGAACATCTTTGAGCCTAGAGTATTCACTCTACACCTCATTCACTTTTGTTGAATTCATTGTGAGATAGTTGAGCAAAATCAAGTGCATTCATTCTAGATTGATCCATGGCACTTGATTGCCGTTAAGCAAAGTTCGGGATTCATTACTCTTGGTGTTTGTCGACACCTAGACAACTTGGCGAGAGCTTACGTGGTAATCTCTTCAAGAAGATTGTGAAGAGGCCCGACGCCAATTGTGAGTGGTTCGGTGTTCACCATCTCCGGAGAGGAGGATGAACAACCACAAATAAAATCGAGGGAAGGCTTAATTCGTGGAGCCGGCTTGATTAGGTCAAGCTTCCTCAACGTGGACTAGTGAAGATCGACAAATCTTCGATACCACGGGAAAAAACCCCCTTGTCTTTATTATGGTTAATTCTTGTCCTTATTTATCGCATTTACAATCGTAGCATTTATCTTGTTAAGATTATCTTGCTTAGTTTCATACATTAGTTGAAAGTTTTAAAAATCTCCTATTCACCCCCTCTAGTCGGTTATCCTTGATCCTACACCCGCAGTTGTTCCCACGCGTACACGGGGCGGGGCGGGATGGTGAAGAACCACATCAGTGCTACGCCCTTGAGCTCCAGTGTGATGTTTTTTGCTTTCGTGGTGTCGTCTCCCCCGGCGGCCTCAATGGTCGTTTCGTATACGCGAAGGAACTCCGAGGGGTCCATGCACCCCTCGAAGGATCTGACCTCCGACATATTGAAGCCTTGGGGCCAGCGGGCTGTCTCTAGCACAGCGCTCAAGGGGGAGTTGGGATTTCCCCGAAACACTGGCGTTGGACAAGAGGCGGCTGGTGCCCGATGGGCGGCTCCCTCGGCCTCAGGTTGCGCAAGCTGGAGAAGAGCCGCGAGGGGGCCTGGCCGCCTGCTGCTGAAGGTCAAGCATCTCCTAGCGGAGGTATGCCATCTCCCGCTGGAGGGTTTCATATGCTTCCCGCGTTATGTGTGTCGCTCCGTGCGATTGGTCCGTCGGGGCGTTGTGCTGAGCGTCGCCCCTGATGATGTTTCCCTGTGTGGAGTTGTTTGCTTCTTCCTCCGGGGCTCGGGCCGTGGCCGCCGTTGCCTCGGAAGTCTTGGTTCGCTTAGCCCTCAGGGTGTTGGGCGCGGCAACCGCCGCGGCGATCTCGGCCGCGGAGGCTTTGGGCGTAGCTTTCCAAGGGGCCATGCTGTTACGTCGAAGCTGTGTTTGACTTTCCTGCCGATCCTTACGGACGCCGTCAACTGTCGTAGCAAAAGAAGTCTAGACAATAAGAGAGGGGGACCCCCGGTACACTCAAAGGGACCAAAGAGTCCTCATGAGAAAAGACTAATTGTTAAAAAAAAATATGTGCATTGATTGTTTCAAAAAACTGAATCTGATCTTTATAGAGGGGGAGATGTCTATTTATAGCCCCTAAAACATGGTACTCATATTACCATCCTAACCCTTAAAGGTATGAAGCCGCATTCGATATATGCGAGAAAAATAGGAATTTCTCCATACTCACCACTAGGAGAATGTTCCCCAAACGCTGATCTCCACGCGATCAGATTTCGGTCGGGTAATAGCCCAACCTTTTCCAGACCTTCAAGTTTCTTCTCGCTTAGATCGGAGATCGACCAGTTAGTAATAAGATCCGACATGGTGATTTCTTTCGAGTGAAGAATTCAAAGGTGATCGGAGATGGTTTCTTGGAAGATGAAGAGGAAAGCAAAATGCGTAGAGACCCTAACACCAGTGCTAAGGGGTCTTTTATAGCGACAACACTGTAACTGTTTCTGGGGAAAATCCAACGGACAAAAATCCCTTTTTCACCAGCGGACCAAGAGTTCCTTCAAATTTCAAGACAATTTCTGAACTTTAAAAATGAATACAGACTACCTCGAATACCACGACATTTAATGAGGGGTCTGCCCGATACGATTGCATCGGGAGTAAGCGTCTATACGACCAATTCATTTAAAGTTCGGGGGCTAGCTGATGAGGATTAAAACCTCTATTTATTATTTAGTATATAGAGACCATACTTCTTCATGGTCGTAAACCCTAAGGCTAATGACCTCACTGGTCGTAAGAATCCCAGAGGTTACATAGTACCCAATCTGGTCGGATATGGTTCCAAACCAAGTCTCCGATCAGTCAAATGCTCACAAGGTTTTGAACTGATGTCTGGATCTACGACCAGACATATGCTTTACCGTGTGACGAATGGAACATGTGCTATATATTCCATACCACGCGACGCTACGATGCTGAAGTACGGTTACATGACTCATTGACATATAACCGCACAACAGTTGATACATTATCAACTGACACCTCTCTTCGACCAGACGCGTTGCTTCCCGAACAGGCGTCTCCTCCAGAGACAACTGCCAACCCTTCATCAACTACATAAGGAGGAATGCAGACTGATGTTGGGGAGGCTGGAACAGTGAAGATCATTTGGGAGACACTCTCAAGAGCCTTGTACTCCCGAATTAGTCTTTAGTCTAAATTATATACACTCTTTGTAATAGCCAGTTCAAAGCAATAAAGAGCAGTCTCACTACTTTCTAGAAGATACGCGTCATTTTTCTCTTTTCATTCATATATTCATAAGATCGGCGATTTAATCGTCGACACTTAGTCAAACCAAAAAGCTTTGGCCCATCTGTTTGGCTAAATGCACGGTTCTGCATCCCTCCTCGTTCATTTCTTCGCGCCTTCTTCTCTTGTTCTTTGTCTCAAATGCCGACAAGTGGATGGGATGGCGCTCGGCAGCCGGGAGGTTGGGTTCTGTTGGCGGGTATCTCGGGCGGCCGCCTAGGCTTGCCCTATTGCTGGGTCCGCCCCTGGCTGTAGCCCCATGGACTTGCTCGCCTCCGCCTCCGCCCCCGTGCCCTCCCTGCCTCCTCGCCACTTTAGGCAACCTGCTGCTCCAGCTCGTCTCCGTTCGCACCTAGCTTGCCACCACGAAGGCCTCGACCTCCTGATCCTCATCGTGCTGCCTTCCCGTCGCCATCGCCTGCGCACCTCACCGCCGCCGAGCTCCACCACCGCTCACCTCGCACCGCCGTTTGTTGTTGCTCTGCCTCTCTCCCCAACGCCGTCGGCTGCTGTCCCGCTGCTGCTGCTCTAACAATTTCGTCAACCATCAACCGAGTACACCAATAACTTTACCTTAACTCACACCCCTCGATTGGCCGATTTTCGTCACTAGAGCTGTGGCCGACGACCTCCTCTGTTCCTAGATCACCACCATCTTTGTCCAGCCATTCTGGCCAACTTTGGCCATCATAGCTGGAGCCACCACCACAACTGGGTTTGCCTTGTCACGTTCTACACCGTGCTTGCACCTCCTTGTCTCTTCCACTACTAGAGCTTGGCGCCGGCGTGAGCAGCACCGTCAGCCACCTCTGTTCTCCGCCTACGGCCACCGCAGTGATCTACTCCTACCATACCTGCATCCACCCAGTGTTCCATCGCCTCCGGATCCCAGAACCGCCGTCGGTTCACAGGGAACCAGCCATATGTCGTCACCGCCGATCTCCCCTGTTTCCATGGCTGCCGTGACCATCGCGCTGCCGTTCCAGCCATACCTGACCTCTCCTGTTCACAAAGCCGCCACTCCTAGCAGGAATGAATGATGCGGCGAGGGAGCAGGTACGAGTGATGTGTGTCGCAGTGGCCAGTGGGTCGGGACTCGGGACAGCACACGCGCCTGTCAAAGCAAGCAGAAGGTAGAAGAGACAAGAGCAAGGGTAACGAGGCGAAAACTTCTTGGCTCATGGATCCGCAGCCGCAGATGCACGAGATCGATCGGCGTCCCGCGCGCGCGTCTCCTTGTCGGATCGGCGAGGCCGGCCGGCGGACGACGTGTCGAGCGGCGACGCAACGAGCCAACGACAATCAACCAACCCAGCTACACCGCAAAGAGACTGGCTACCACAGCACTTGCGACACAGGAAGCGATAGGATAAGGTTTGTTTGGGCCAGCCAGGCACTTGCGACACAGGAAGCGATAGGATAAGGTAACGACACCACCAACGACGACGAGAAAGAGAAGAAGATTAAATCCCCTACCTCCATTAGCAACGGTTAAATCAATTAATGGATGCCAATTTCTCAAAAATATACTATTTGATTAATGGATGCCGTGGTGGTGTGTATCGAGGAAGAGAGAACATCCATGGCATCGGCATCCGGATTGAGTTTGTCCACTGCAGTAGTACTAGCGGTAGCAACAAATAAGTAAGGCCCTGAGAGTGCGGTGAGGGGTGCGTGTGTGTGTGTCGTGTGACTGACAAGCAAAGCAAAGCAAAGAGTGAGTACTCTGGTAGTCTACCGAGACACAGGGAGTGGAGACTAGTGGTGGTGAGTGGTGGTGATACTAGTACAGTACTGGAGAGCAAGGAGTAGAGGTGTTCAAGGAGCCGTGCCGTTTAGTCCGTTTACGCTAGACGCGGGAAGACACAACACTCGCCGATTAGGCGTAGTAACGGTCGGAAATTAGGCCTCAGAGAGTACATCCATTCTTCAGTCTATTCTCTGAATTCTGTTATGCAAATTTAAATTTCTTTTGTGATAATTTAGCAAAATTTGGAGAAAAATTTTTTGCCCCAAATATTCGGAAATTCGAAATACAGCTTCAGGAAAAGAGATACAAATTGTTCCTTGTATGTTTTTATTGTTCTTATTTGTTATACTAAGATGAAATGAATAATAGCGTACTTTTTTCTTTGTAGTTTTCGTGATGTAAAATTATGATAGTTTTGCTATCAGTGATTACAAAATTTTGTTGGAGGATCTTGCATCCTTCGACAATCTCGAGGCCTCAACTAACCACAAGAGCAAGCAACAATACCATCACCAGGCCCTACGAGTGCCTCTACACCTGCAAGCACCATAGCAAAGATATCCAGGTCGAGTAAATCAAGAATCTGGGATGATTTTGATAAGATAACCAAGCCAGATGGACACGGAGTTCAGGTAAAAAATGATATTTGTAAAATTTGTAAATATGAATTGCCTGCAAAGTCTTCAAGTGGAACGTGACACTTGTTTACACATACTGCAAAAATGTAAAGCAAGACAAGGATTGACCATGAGACAGACGCAGCTGTAGTACAACCTCGACGGTACGGTACATAGCTGAGACTGCAGTCCTAAGGTAGCTCGTCAATCTCTTCGTTGTTTAATTAGTTCAGAAGATTTACCTTTCAACTTTGAGGAGTCTAAATATTTTAAAATTTACATTAAGACTGTGCATAATCCTAAATTTTCTACCATTAATAGACGAACAACAGCCAAGAATATAGTTAACTACCATGATGAACGACGTGATAAATTAAAAGAATTATTTAGTACCTGTACATTTTCGATGATTTTGACCTCAGACATATGGAGTGGTCGGATTAGGAATGATTATCTTAGTGTAGTTGTCATTATGTTAATGACAGCTAGGAAATAGAAGAAGAAAATAGAGTTCAAACTAATTGATGTAGCACACACCGGTGAAAATATTGCGGACTGTTTTTTTATCAAAATCGTGAAAAACTTTGATCTTACAACTGAGATTTTTTCAATAATTTTAGACAATACCACCGCAAGCTGTAAGGTAATGGATATTCTCACTCCATTCTTTAGCACGTACACTGAATCATTTTCGTTACATTAGCTATTTGTAATTTTATAATTAAATATGCTTTGAAGAAATTGGATTAGTATATTAAAACTTTCCGCAGCTCTAATAACTTTTACGGAATAAAGGATTTACGTCCAAAAAAACTTTGGTTTGGACATTCCGCCCGTTTGGCCACCTCTGGCAAAGGAGTACAGTACTTGACTGGATGCCGGTGCCGCGGCCCATTGATGAGCCTTCACGTGCGCGACTCCCCCACCTCTCCTCCTCTTCTCTCTCTCGCTCGCTCGCTCGCTCCTAAACTCCCAACTCCTTTCCGTGTGCGCCATCGCGAGCTAGAGAGAAACTGTGAGGTACCTCGGCCTCTTCTCCCTGACTACCCTCGCCGGCCTCGTCTCCCCTCGCGCGGAGCGGAGCGGAGCGGCATTGGTACCTGGCATTGGTCGGTGTCTCCAGGCGTCCCGCCCCGCTGACGCTGTAAGGTGGGCCCACCGCCCTCCCTCCCCGGTCGTTCTCGCCGGCCACCCGCAATGGCGTGAGGGAGGGGAGCTCGCCTCGCCGCGGGGAAATCACAGAGGAGACGGAGAGATTGCTGGCTAGATCCGCGCGTCTGACTGACAGCTGGCCCCACTCCGGTCGCCGGCGGTGCAGCCGTGCAGGTATGAATATGAATACGAATACCAAACACGAGTTTCTCGCCTGCTCCCCCGTGTCGGGTGGTGTTGCCGTCTTGGGGTTGGGGCGGAGGTGACCGTTCGTTCCTCCGTTCCGACGCCTTCGCTCTCTGGCCGCTCCGCAAATGCGGCGCCTTTTCAGGCGTCGCTTTGCTTTGGATTGATCCCTCTCGCCTTATCTCTCCTTCTCTAATCTCGTTTCGCTTTCCTCAAAATTTTCACGCCGCTGTTTGCTTCCTTCCTTCTAGCAGTATCCCATTAATGAATCCTACCAACTGCCAATAACTACCGATGATAATAGGTTTAAAAATATATAGATTGGTTAGATTTCTTGTTAAAAGTATTTTCACAGTATTTTCATTTCATTATTGTATCTTAATGTTAAGTTATAAAAAAGTAGCTCTCAAATCGTATCAAGAGACCGTAGAAAAGTAAAAAAAAAATGAAAAACGTCGAGGAGAAAAAGAAGGCAGGACCGCAGGAGTACTAACCTCCACCTTCTCCTATCCTACTATGTACCTATCTAATTCTAACCCGGCCGGGCCGATCCATGGGGACCATCGCCATCGCCTCGCCCGACTTTACCTCCGGCCTCATTGCCATTGGATGCAAACCTCTCCCTTCGCTGCTGCTGCTGCGGCGGCGGCGTTTTGTTCTTCACGGAATAACTTAACCAACCAAAGGAGGAGGAGGAGCGTCGCTTTTCTGCCAACCACCGCCTACCTTTGGTTCGGTTCTTGGTTTTATCTGCTCCGGCGTTTCGCCGACCAGGTTCCGTCCCCATCACGAGATTTCCATCGCGTCTCTAATTTATTCCGCTCATTGTTTTGTTTTTTGTTTTTTGTTTTTTGTTTTTTGTTTTTACCGCCACCTTTGCTTTGATTCGCTCTGCGCGCATGCTTTGGTTGGGACTTTTTCACCCATTCCGCCATTCGGGTAAAGAAACGTTGGTGCGTTTCTCTGCGTCGCTCTCTCTTTCTGCGGTCGCAGCTTCGTGCGTTTGGGAAAGAGGAATAGGGAATGCGAGCTGAGCTGAGCTGAGCTGAGGTTTCTTGCCCTCCCTGCTTTCCCTTTCGTGCGGATTTGATTTCTTGGTTGGACGCATTGCTTTGGCCTTTGGAGGAGCTGAGCTCGGTTTGGGTAAGAGATTTCCCACCTTTCGCGGCGTGGTTGCGACATTCGCAAGCTTCTCTCTTCCTTCCTTCCCTCCCTCCCACCTTTCACGCATTTGCGTTGCGTTGCGTGCTAATTTGGACATTAGCCGGCCGAGCCTCTCCTTGCGTTAAGTTTGTTCCAGTTCCTCCCAGGGAGAGGAGAGGGGAGCAGCTTTTCATGCAGTACATGTTACATATGTATCCATGTACTCCCCATCTTTTATGTGCCTCTCTTTTGGCTGCTCCCCTGTGGCCGTTCGAGGCCGGTGAAATGTGATGATGAGTTCTTGTGGTGGCAATGGCATAGCTCTCTCTCTCTCTCTCTCTCTCTCTCGTAATACTATTGCTTGAAAAATATTTATGCAATGTTCGTTTCTCCTTTTCTTGCACAAATGGCAAATTTAAATTGCACAAATAGGCAATCGGATTAAATTTTATTTCAAATACCTGAATGGCCGTTTCTTGCGCAATCTTGCTGGCCGCCGCACGGGGGCGCCCGCGCTAGGGTTCGCTTCGCTCGGTGGAGGATCAAGTTGACGCTGGACTGCTGGTGGTTGTGTGGATTGATCGAGTCTGAATTGGATGTGTAGGTAGTGGCCTAGTTGGCCCATACGGTGTTTGGTGCGGCCGACGGAAGTCGATTTCGGCCCAAATTATCTCCACAACAATTCACCTTCACCGAAGCAGCATCCATGGCGCCTCAAATATGGATGGGGAGGCTAGGGGTAGCAGTTCATCCACGGAAGCAGCATCTTCTACTGTCCGGCCGGCGGTAGCAGGGGCGCCAGCCCACGTTGACCCCCCCGAAGGGTCGCCCCTGCACTCTTGGCCGCTTGTCTTGTTGGGTTCTCCTCTCCTCTCCCCTCCCCATGGTTCAAAAGTTTTGGGAGCTGACGGACTCTTCTGTCTCAAGTTTCAAAATTTGAAACCTTGTTAGTACTAATGCTGCTCACACTACGTTCCATGCCCGTGGTATATAATGTGTGTTGTAGTGGATTTGCTTTGCAGTTGTATTGTGGTCTGATGAAAGGGGTTCAGGATAGAAAGCAGAAGAAGAAGCAGGACCTGCAGGTTCTGGCACCCTTCCCTGGATGCCTGGGGAGGATGATCAACATGTTCGACCTGAGCAATGGCGTGGTCGCGACCAAGATGCTCACCGAGAAAGCGCATAGAGACGGTATCTATACCCTTTTTTCTCTCTCTCCGTGCTATGGAAGATTTATCCTGCACCAAAACGTGGATTTCCACATCATGTTACGCAACATTCTGCTCCACCATTCTCTGATGCAATGTAGAATATGCTTCGCAGTTTCTCCGGCTGGTAAAGACATGGGTAATACTTTCAAGATGGCAATCAGTCAATTCCCAGCGCAGATAGAAGATAAACAAGTATGTGAATGGTTTATCTTCCTTTCATTTCTATTATTTTGAACTAAAAAAAAATTATGCTGAATTAACTGTTACACAGTGTGTGATATGCCGTTCTCTTGTTTACTACAGAGGGACAGTCAACAAAGAAGGAACTCCCCAGCGAAAAGATCCGGCGTGACACCTGTTAAGATGCTCGTGGAGCAGGACATGTGGAAAGAAGGGGTGTCTGATGAGGAGCCATTTAATGTTGTTGCGAGATTGATGGGTCTAAATGATGCTCCAGTTCACCAATCTGATTTGATATCAGGAAGACGGTTGAATAAGGAATATCGATGTGGTGGGTTCGAAGATCTCAAGCAAAAGAAGGAAAGCAAATACCACCAAAACCAAAAGGCAGGAACATGGGGTGGTTTTAGTGATCAACCTTCAAGAATGAATAGCAGCAAAAACAAACACCAAGGGAAGGAGCCTTCTTGTGAGAAGAGAATGTCCCTTGTCCGTGAAAAGTTTGCTGAAGCAAAACGTCTTGCTACAGATGAGAAACTTCTCCACTCGAAGGAGTTCCAAGAAGCACTGCAGTTTTTAAGCTCAAATAAAGACATGTTCCTGAAGTTCCTTGATGAGCCAAATCCGCTATTATCAAACAACCACTATGAGTTTCAACCTGTTACACCACCTTCTGAAATAAAGCAAATAACCATACTGAAGCCATCAGAATCAATGAAGAGAAAAGGCAACATTCTTGTGCGTAGGCAGCTATATTCAGATGGAGATGAAAGTGAAGGGAACAGATACAGGCGCCATCAGAGCTTAAATGTTTCCCCAGCAAATTCTACTTTGTCTGAACCAACAAGAATTGTAGTACTAAAGCCAGGACTTGCAAAGCCCCATCAAGCCAAGATCCCAAGGTCCCCATTATCATCATCAACAGCAGCAGATAGTGAAGATGATAGCATGGTGGCAGTTGATGAAGCGGTATGCTCGAGAAGACTGGCCAAGGAGATCACTTGGCAGATGAGGATGCGCTTAAAAGACAAGCAGGATGAAGAGAACCTGCTCCCTGATGAATACCATGATATTTATATCGGAGATGACTCCTTTAGTAAGTCAGAAGTTGAGAATGCAAAAGAAGTGTCTGGTGAAATAAGTGAGGACTTGGAGTTTGGTACTCCTACTTCTGGCCGTTCTTGGGATTTTCTGAGCAGGAGCGGAAGCCCTTACTCTGCATCATGCTCTAGTCAGACATCCCATCGACGTGAACCATCAGTGGTTAGGGAAGCCAAAAAGCGCATTTTAGAGAGATGGTCAATGGTATCAACTGTCAATGGTGGTGAGGAAGAAAGGGAAGCACGTAGAAGTACAGGCACACTAGCTGAGATGCTCACTATTCCTGAAGTGCGGAAAGATCAGGAAGAGTTTGGGGGAGTAACGTTGGAGAGCCGAACACCTGAGCTGGATTCTGAAGAGCCTTTCACATGTTTGCCAAGGTCTGGATCTGTTCCAGTCTCTTTGTCTTATGGAAGCATTGAGTTGAATGGAGTAGCCATTGGTTCTCAGGAAGCCGACAAGGAAAAGAATAGGAAGTCATCATCATTTAGGGAAAAAGTTTCCAGTCTGTTCTCTAAAAATAAGAAATCAGCTCGGAAGAAGTTAGATCCATCTGGAATTTCATCTGCTAACGATACACTCAAGCATGGCAGTGCTGTGACTATCGGTTATGTCAATGAAGACTCTAACCATTTTGCGCTGGACAGTTCACAGAAACATACTTTGCTTAGCACTGATGAGAATACTATGCAGAGACTTGTGACTAATTCTTGTCACGCTAATGATATGGCCAGCATCCCTGCCAAGGTAATTGAATACATTTTTTCTCTCGAAACTTGTCTTATTACAGCTGTTCTTTGTACTTTTACTTCTGCAGCCACACAAAGTTCAAATTACGAAAATTTGGCTCTATTCTGTTATCTTATTGAGCTGTTGTTCATGCTTTTGTACTTTTACTTCTGCAGCCATCGAAAGTTCAAATTATGATAGTTTGGCTCTATTTTGTCAGGATATTTCTTCCATGCCAAGTCTTGGTGGCCCAGGAATCTTTGGTGAGTCTCAGGACCAACCAAGTCCTGTATCTGTACTAGACGGACCATTTCTCTGTGATAACAATAGGAGCCTACTGTACTCATCTGAAAATTTCATGACTGCATCCCCACGTAAGCTGGAAACTCATTTCATCAAACTATTAACTCAAGTAATATTCATAATTTAGGTCAGTGACATGTGTATGTGTCTGTGCAGAAGCATTGTTCAGGTCTCCTCTTATTGGATCGTTTTCACGATCCCTGTCTTGGGAGGATCCCCCATTGGAAGTCATGTCACCAAATTCTTTGAGACTTTCAAGGCTTTTCTCTAAGGCTGATGAAGATCAAGACTCGTTGACATTTATCCACAAGTTAGTCTACTATGCTGCCATGGATAGAGAAGGTTGCATATTAGCAAGCCCTCTGGATCCAAAGTTGCTTGAAAAGTTTTCAGATTACCAAGAAGACGGAATTAAGATGAGGGAAAGGCGGTCAAAAGAGAGGCTTCTTTTTGACGCTGTCAATGAAGCACTCACTGAACTCACCTGGACAACAGAATTGGCTGCTTACCCATGGGGTCGGCCGTGTTCTTTGGAACGCAAAGATTGCGAGAATGATTTTGGTAATTCAGCGGCTGATGAAATTTGGCGAGTCATAAGAAACTGGTCGATACTTGACAAGTATCCGCCTTTCGAAGTTACTGAAAGAAACCTCCTGTTGGACATGATACTTAAGAGGGAGGTGGCGGAAATGGCGAGCGCTGACATGGCACGGTTAGAGACATTTGAACTCAACACCATGGTTTGTGCAATAGTTTTGGAGGACTTGATTGAAGAGGCACTTGTAGATCTGACTAACATCTAGTGAGGTACCTCCACCCTCTAACTATTAACTTTGCCTCTGCCCCCTAATGTTGCTGTTCACGTGATACCTGCTGCTGTAACACTGCTCCGTTTGTTCACGTTACCGCAGAAATGTGATGCTAAATGTGCCTTTGCATAATATATCATTTCTCTTTTTCTGATATAGAGACACTGTTGTAATTAACTGATCTGTTTTCACGTTTTGATTAATAAATTGTTCCAGTGTTGTGCATATCACTTTTTTTTTCCCACAGACAACACAAGACAAAAAATAATTAATTTCATCCATATATAGTACGCTGTTGGTGTTACTTATGGGTAGGGTTGTCTCATTCAAGATGGAGAAATTAAACTAGAAGATAGAACATATATTGCTTCCTTTGTGGGGTCCCATAGGATCAATCAGTCCAATGCATGATCTGATGCATAAGACAACAAAATATGCAGCTTGGCATCTTAGAGCCTGTCCACACAACTCACAAGGCGAGGTAATCTCGTTAGGATGCATGTCAACTGTGATTTATTTATGTTTAGTGCACCATTTGTTTACTTGAAGCATAGGGCCTACAGGCTATACCGCTATAGCGTAACTTTGTACCCGTTTTGACAGTGAGACAAATGTTGCTTGCCCATTGGCATGTTATGCTGAATCAGACAAATGTCTTCGCCGTGACATTAGCGTATTCTGGGCCTGGGGTTTGCCAAAACGGAAAAAAAAAATCACAAGAGAATCTCCTGAGCTTTCATACCAAGTTTACAAGTGGGAACTAGTTTTCATTGAATCTGGAACGACGGCATCAAACATGGGGCCGTGGTGTCCCGTGCCATCGGTTATATAATTTGACCCATATTGTTTGCTGCTAGTTTTAAGAATTGTGCTGTGGTTGTCGTCTGATTGGATCATTGACATGTGGGGCTACTGTAGCTTCATGTGGGTGTGCCATCAGGACCCACGTGTCAGGTAATGGCTGCTGCAAAGCATACCACAGGAGAGCCGCTGCAGGTTATTGGGGACCTGGGGGCGGGCCAAAGTTTGGTCTGTTGCCCTGTTTATCTTTTCAGGCCAACATGTGAATTTTTGGAGCATCTGCTGTGTAATTTCACCGTCCTGACCACCACCTGCTTGCAAGTTGCCACTGCTACTCTACAGTCTCTTATTTTTAGGGCTAGTGGCAACTGGCAACTGTTGTTACATTGTCTGTTCTCTCGTGTAATAAATGATGTAGAGCAGTGGTGGTAAGAAATAGTTACATGGGAATAGTACTTACAGGGTAAAGAGGTCTGCCTATGCTTCTGAACTCTGAACTCTGAACTCTGCTACTACTAAACAAGAGATTTACTCCATGTGAGCAGTAGCTAAAGCCTATGAGAACCTGTGGGCGCCTGTGTCTTGTATCTCCCTTTGCGTTGTGGTTTACTTGCAAATCTGCCAGTTGATTTTAATGCCCGGAGGAAACCCTTTTTTTTTAATCAAGGAAGAGTTTTGTTTGTGCAATCGTACCAGATGGTGTGAAGCTGTGAGCAGTGTTGGTTACAATTGTGCTAGATGATGTGAAGATGTGTGCTCTTCTGCTGCCATTTGTTGGAGTGGAGTTGAGTGGAGTGTTTAGCAGTAGCAGTCGAAGTTTGAAGCAAAGCAAGCAAACATGGATGACAAGGGAGCAGTAAACGCAACAGGAAGTTTGATTTCAAATTTGCTCTTCTCCTGCTTCATGTCATATCTCATGCATGCCATTGCCATTGCCATTTGCTTGCCATATATATATATATATATATATATATATATATTTGCTTGCGATAGAGAGAGAGAGAGTACTACTCGCTGTGGTGGTTGGATTCATGGAGTGTATACTAGTGAGAAGTGTGTGAAGTGTGAAGAAATACAGTGTACTGGAAGGAAGAAGAGGAAGCCGTTGGGTGGCACATTTATTAGGGCACAACGGTTTTCTGAGAAAAGTTGCCTTTTTTTGATCTGGCAATGCAGGCTGCGCCTGTCCGCTCCTCACCGATCGATGCGATAGGTGGTCTCTCTCTCTCTCTCTCTCTCTCAAGTACTCAGGTGCGAAGAAATCTGCCGCTTTCTTTGGCTGCTATGCCTCTGCTTTTCGTGGTTGGCTCATTCGCTGCCTCCTGTACAGAGAGTATAGCAGTAATTCCTTGATTCGATTGTTGGATATATAAGTATTTTCTAAGTACTTTAATTCAGAAATATACTAGATGAATCATTAACAACACTTTAAACTTTTTCATAAAGCAAATAGACATGAACACCATAGGCATACTAATTTCTAGAAGAACATAAAGTGGTATTCCTATCTCAGTGTTCAAGATAACAACAGATAATAAAGTTAAACAAACAAGTAAGAGATTGATATACCCAGAACCAGTAGACGGAGCAGCAACAGAAGTGTTGGTGAGATCGTCGTTCGCCATGGCGTAGTGGACGTCGTGGTAGTAGTCGCGCAGATGATCCGAAGCAGCGATCGGATGAAGACGGAGTAGCGAGCAGTCGCGCGAACGCTCCCCAAAAACCTTATTCGTCCTCGCTCGTGAAAGACTTCAAGGACAGGGGTTCCGGAGGCCTGCTCTCCCGGTTCGACCGTACACGCGACTAGCCAGGATGGAGATCGCCAGTCACAACAGCCACAGACTGAGAATGCTTCTTAGTCTCTTGTGGGAGTCGATTGGAAAAGCAAAAGAACACGAACAGATCTCTGTTCCTGTAATAGCCAAAACGAAGAGACAGAGACCAGAGGAAACGGTTGCCATCAACCAGTGCAAACCGTAGCCATAACTCACTGGTAACTGGACATTCGTTAATGTCATTACTTCGAGTCGGTGCGTTACGATTTTCGAATAGATAAAGAAAAAGCGTGCCCGCACCCGACGTGCCTGCACGCACGCGCACTGCTCGGCGAGGCGAGCGAGCGTGTGTGTTGGCCTCCTTCAATTCCACAAGGGGGCTACCACGTTCTATTTTATAAAGTGGTGTAACTCCCCTTCAACTATCCATATGGGACTAATCAATTTTAGCACGTGCACATGGACCTTTGAGATTCTCTAGGAATTAAATAGAATTAAAACTGGGCCCAGCCCGTATTAATTCCTACAATCCCCCACCAGATCTCAAAGACACATGTCAAATGCCTTGATCCACAGTATTATTTTAATATACCAGTGTTTCGATGGAGACCGAATAAGGTTGAACATCCATCTAGAATAGAAGCTACACTAATCCACAATTGCACAATAGACTAAGCCTTGAATTGGCAGTTTTGTGTGAATAAGTTTCACTTAAGTCTTTAACTGATATTAGGCTGTCAGGCATCCCCGCGGGTTAGAGCATATAAGTCATACTCCTAACCTATTCATGAGCTTCATAGAAATTACCCTATCTCATAGACTGTGACTAGCAGTCAGGCCCATATAGGTGTGTTCTTTCAATACTGCTCTGTAGGACAGTATCTTTGCTTAAACAAGCCACAGTACACATTAAGATAAAAATCAACCTGCCATGTAGATTTAGGAGATAGTTACATCTCCAATGAAGTGGGTCTGTAAAAGTACTCTCCTCTCAGTTAACTAATAGTTTGTATCGTCAATCCTACTTCACGGGATCTTCTATCACATAGGATGAGTTGCCACTATGATATAACTCATGTGGTTCTGTGTGCTTGGTTGCTCATGCACACATGTCCGTACATGGGCCTGTGCCTGCCGCTGTACTTTGCAGCTTGGCCTTGGCCGCCGTATCCACCACTCTACAGTCTACATACACGCGCGCTCCGCTCTTGGCAAGTACGAGTGCGCGTTCAATTCGTTCGCGGCGGTACATATAATGCATTGATACGTACATAAGATAAGGACATGGATTATTATTTTTTTTAAAAAAGGCTCGGACATCGAAACATGCAAAGGTTGCAAATGGATCCGTTAAACTATAAGATCACATGACAGATATGCCATGCTCCAGCACCACATGCAGTTGCAGTTTTTTTCTTCATAAATCACACTTTAGATTACATGTCATTCAGAAAGACGGTTAGATATTGATTTTAACAACATTGTCGTTGACGGAATATTTTACATAAAAAGTAAAATGAAAAAATAAAAAATATTTAAAACTTTATAATCTTAATGTTTAACCTACTAATTATTTAGTACTTATCGTACACCTTGAATTGAGAGATACCACAGAACCAAACATCTAAATCTTTTATAATTTGATATGGTGTGTGATTCTACAGCGATTCTACCCGATTATACAAATAGGAGCACGATTCTACCGCGATTCAAGATACGATTTGGATCGTATTGGTGTTGTAGTGTACAATTCGACGACTAGAATCACGATTTTAACAACCTTGGCGGCAGATGATCTGCCGCTATATGAGTGTGCGGCAGACCGCCTGCCACTGGCTGTGCGTGAGCCATATGTCCTACTGCACACCCATATCGCGGTAGATGCTTTGCTGCGGTGTTTTCGTGCGATAAATATGTTATTTTTACCATTTAATCTGAGGGCTATTTCGCTTAAAAAGAAACACGCCGTTTTAAGGAGGGGGAAAAAACTCGAATCTGACGAGCGGGCTTTATTTCCGGCCGGCCTCCGGCCGAAAGGCGCAAGCAATTTTCACGGCAAGATCCGGGAAAAGCCTTGCAATCCAAGACGCAAGAACCGGATCGGGAAAGAAAGAAAGAAAGATCACTGGACGGACGCCGCCGCTGCGTGCCATGCCCCAGCAGCAGGCAATCAGTTTCCCATCAGTTTTGAGTTCACGCGGCAGTCGATTCGATTCGACCAACCCTGCATACACACAATTGATTTTAACATACGCATATGTCTCGACGACGACACGGCTTAATTTGTTGCCAAAGCAAATTTGCTGTCCCTGGCAACCTGGTCCTGCCTTCGCGTGCTGAGGACCAACTTTGGCAATCGGCTGGCAAGAAACACGACAAATAAGTAACTGGCAAAAACTCATCAATAAGCCATCCATCATTCATGACTCCCCAGCCCAGCTGCTGCTGCTGCTGCTTTTCGCCCAGAAACACAACATGTGCGATGATTTGATGAACAAGCGTATGTTATGTAAGTATGCGTACGCACACGCGCACAGCCACAGCCCCACCAAGCTGTGCGCATCGATGCAGAATAACGACAGCGCTGTGCCATGACCATCCATGAGATCGAGATCGCAACTGTGTATATGCATGGATATGTCTACAAGCAAATTCACCTATAAACAGCACTATTTACACAGGAGTGTATATCTAACCCCGCAGTAAACACCAATCCATGTCTGTTTTTCATCCTAACTTGCCATGCTTATACATGTACAAGCCTAAGCTGTGTCTGTTAGACTGAGAAAATAAATGGGTGTGGAATATTTTTTTTAAAAATAGACTGCATATATAGCAAGTATAACAAAAGACGTATTCAGGCAGGCAGCCATATCTTCTGCTATCCAATGTTCTAAAGCTCAATATGCTATCCACTGAAATCACGACCGCAGACCACAGCCTTGAGAATTGTAAGTAAATGACCAACAATAGTAGTAAAGTTCAGTTAACGTAACGCTCTAAAAAAATTCAGTTAACACGAAAGATCATTTATGGTTCCGAGGAATTGGTTAGTCTATGGCCTATTTGGTTTGTAACCACGTGAAACAAACAAAATTTTGGTAATATCAATGAAAATTGGTTATCGTTTGGTTTACTATCAATATTTGGTAATACTAACCTAAAATTGGTAACATCAACGGAAATCAATGTCACGCATGGACAATTTGAGAGTGGGAAAATCGCTCACTAAAACTTTGGTAACACCAAAATTTAGCTTGGTCGTTTGGCTTTGCCCAAGTTCTGGTTATGTCAAATTTTAGCTTGGCTAACTAGGGTTATGCCAAGTGGGGAGCGAGAGCATTCTGCGAAGCAAAGCAATTCAAGCATTGGTTAGTTTACTTCTCACTCTCTGAGCCTGATAACTAAATTTAGGTCCTGGGTACCATTAGATTTTATATTTGTACCAACCAGTCAACCACCAGACGAATCCCTGACCGTGCCTGAAAGAATCATAGCAAAATTATCACACTAATTAATTAACCCCAACATTCTCAGGGAACCCGACAAGTGAAGAAGCATCGCCATTGAGGCGGCCAATTACCATCAGATGAATCAATCCTCCAAACCCAAATCCACTAATGAGATGAATCAACCCACACCCGGATCAAACTCGCGAGCTGATCCCGAGATGCAAACAACGCGCGCGCAATCGAAACAAGGCAAGTAATGAGAGGAGAGTTGGGGACAGATTTGTTGTTAACAAGCTTGGTAAAAGATTAGACAATTGGAAAAACAATTTCTTTCCTCATGGGCAGATTGGTCCTAGCTAAAAATAGTCTCGGCAGCCAACCTATCTATACCGTAGGTTTCTATAGTTTGACCGATTATACTCACAAAAAGATGAACACTATTAGATCTAGATTCTTTTCTAGGGGTGCAAGTGATAAATTCAAGTATCACATGATGAGATTGGGATTTGGGAGCAATATGTCGGCCTAAAGACCGGTGGACTTGGGGTGATTAACACAAGATTAATGAATGACTGCTTGATGACAAAATGGCTTTGGAAAATTGCTTCGGGTAGAGAGGAACTCTGATTCAGAATTTTAAAAGCTAAATACTTCCCAAGGGGTGATGCAAGATATTTTGATGTTGTAAGGGGATTCCAATTCTAGAAAAGTTTGCAGAAGGTGAAGGACCTTTTTAAGAGGGAGGCTCTCTTTCAGATAGGGATTGCCCGTTGAAAATCATATATAATAAGCTATACAAAATTTGTCAGAGCTCAAACAGTAACATTGCTGATTGATGGACAGAGGGGGCTTGGAATGTTAAATTTGTTAGAAGTTCTGGGGAGGAAGAGGGTGATCAGTGTAAGCTTTTAAAGAACTCCCTGATTGATGTTAACCTTACTGATGATAGAGATAAAGTGATTTGGGGATAGGATAAATCTGGTGTCTTTTCGGTTAAGTCTCTTTACAGACATATGACTTTTGGTGGAGTTGCTTATAGAAAAATGGAAAAACTGTGGGAAAGTAAGATTCCCCTTAAGGTCAACATTTTCGTTTGGCAAGTCAATCAGAACAAAATCCAAACCGCAGACTAGTTGATGAGAAGAGGTTGGAAAGGAGATATTTTCTGTAGGTTGTGTGGGGCTGATGAAAATGCCGACCATGTCATTTTTGGATGTGTCCTTGCGAGATTTATGTGGCTGTGTGTGAAAGAAATCTTAAATTGGGAGAGGATTTCTGTCTTCAGAAGATTTCCAACTCAACTGGTTGGAGGGGAGGGGGCACTAATGATTACCATGTTTGTTTGTTTAGTTTTCCAGCCTTGCCTTGTGTTTGAATATAGCCCTTAGTCTATTCCAATGGGCCAAAAGTCAATATATAGTAAGTACAAGGTTGGAATAAAAGCAAATAACACTCTACACAATATATATATCTAACACCCCCTCAAACTCATAGTGGGTCAACAACACTGAGTTTGGAGAGGTAGAAGTTATGCTGAGCTCGAGTATGTGCCTTGGTGAAGAAATCTGTTAACTGAAGCTCCGAAGGCACATACTGAAAAACAATAATTTAGTCTTGCACCTGCGATCGCATGTACGAAGCATCCACTCTAATGTGCTTGGTAAGCTCATGCTTCACGGGATCGCGAGCAATGCTGATCGCACCAGTACTATCTGATAAAAGCAGAGTCGGTGCAGAAACAGAAACGCCAAAATCCTCAAAGAGCCACCTAAGCCAGGTGATCTCAGCTGTCAACAGTGCCATAGCTCTCAACTCAGCCTCAGCGTTTGAACGAGAAACTGCAGTCTGCTTCTTAGTCTTCCAGGCAATCAAGGAGGAACCAAGGAAAACACAATAGGCAGAAAGAGACAGGCGATCAGAATGATCGCTAGCCCAGGTCGCATCAGAGTACGTCTGAAGCTGTAAAGAACTGGAACGAGGAAAGAAAAGACGCTGAGTGAGGGTTCCACAAAGATATCGAAGAACACGAAGAAGGTGACTGTAGTGGAGCTGAGTGGGAGCAGATACAAACTGACTCAGAATGTGCACTGGGTGAGAAATGTCAGGTCGAGTAAGCCCAAGGTAGACGAGGCTCCCGACAATATGGCGATAGCGAGTGGAATCCTCAATAGGCTCACCATCAGTAGGCCGAAGGTGAACACCTAACTCCATAGGAGTATCCACTACGCGCTGATCAGCGAGACAAGCACGAGTAAGGATATCCTGAATGTACTTCTTCTGAGAAAGATAGTAGCCCTCAGGCGTAGAAGTGATCTCAATCCCAAAGAAGTAACGAAGAGGACCCAAATCAGACATCAAGAACTGCTTACTGAGACGCTCCTTCACAAAGGCAATGTACTGAGAGTCATCTCCAGTAATGATCATGTCATCCACATATAGAAGGAGGATCGTCCGACCCCAAAGATGAAGCTAGTCGAGCTCCCAAAAACGCTGCGAATCACGGCGTCGAGGGCCAGTACCAAGCAGAGTCCCCGTGTGACGGTCCTGAACACAACAAGAGTCAGACTCAAGAACAACACGACAGTCGTGATCAGTGATTTGACCAGCCGACATAAGCTGCATAGTAAGCTGAGGAACATGAGAGACTGCAGGAACATGAAAAGAAGAAGTGAAAAGGGTGCCTCGGCCTGTAACAGAAAGGGAGGTACCATCTGTAGTCTGAACAGTGGAAGAAAAATCTGTGGACCGCACAGAAGTAAGGTGGGTAGAATCTGGTGTCATATGAAAAGAAGCACTAGAGTCCAAGATCCACGGAGACAAGATACCTGACGAGGGAGGAGGCGGAGGCGGAGGCGAAGGCGAAGGCGAGGAAGACTGCTGAGAAGCAAGAGCCAGACGAGCAGAACCCGAGGAGTCTGAGCACGAGCCGACACCGAGGCGCTGGAGCAGTGAGAGGAGCTGTTGTGTGGCGTCACCAGAGGAGCCCTGGCGAGAGAGGCCATCTCCTGATGGAGAGGAACCTCCAGAGCCCTTCGGGGGACGTCCACCCCGACGACTCTGGTCTCTCCTCTGCTTGTAACAATTCTGATACCTGTGACTGGCATGCTGACAGTAGGTGCAGTGGAGACCCGCAGTAGAAGCAGCAACAACAGGATGAGCTGGGGGAGGGATCACGGTCGGTGCTGAAGGAGTAGTAGCAACCACCAGAGGAGCTGGAGCTGAAGCAGACAAGACAGACTGCATCTGACCCACGCCACGGTGACGAGTCTCCTTAGCACGCACAGCCGTGAGGGCCTCCACCAAGCTCGGGTGCGGGTGGCGAGTCAGGAGCTGAGCGCGCACAGTCTCGAACTCAGGCCGGAGACGCGTCAGGAAGTCGTAGAGACGGTGAGTCTCCTGGTGAGCGCGGAGCAACACACAGCAGGGACAGATCCGACAGACATCCGGTCCCAGAGAGTCAAGCTGACGCCACACCTCTGATAGCTTCTGGTAGAAGTCATCAACGGTGGCATCGAGCTGTTGAAGGGAGTGTGCCTGATGCACAACTAAGAGATACATAGCATCGCTCGTCGGCTGATAGTGAGCTCGGAGGCGCTCCCACATAAGCTGTGTCGTAGGCAGCTCCGCCACATCCATGGAGATGGTCACGGGTATGCTACCCACCAAGATGGCGGTAGCACGAGCCTCGGCCTCCTGCCAGCGCTCGTAGACGTGCAGTTCAGACTGGTAGAGCTGTAGCGCCTCCTCCAGGGCAGCATTGTCGACCTCCTGAGCCGCCCTATCCGCACCAGCAGAGGCAGCGGGCAGTGTAGGATGTGGCGGACATGGCTGCTCACCAGTGAGATGACCCCAGAGACGCTGGCTGTTGAGGTGGATCCTCGAGTGAACGGCCCACTCCCGGAAGTTCGTCCCATTAAACCGAACTGGGGCTAGCGGGATGGCGAAGGAGCCTTCGGTAGAAGCCATCAACCTCTTTTTTTTTCTTTCCTTCTTTTCGGCTGGGCCGGCTCAGCCCAGCAGACAACGCAGCACGCACGGGAGGGGAGGGAACTTTAGGGTTCCCTCCGAGCGGCGGCGGTGGCAACCGTGACGGCCGAGCGGCGACGGCCTGAGCAGTGACGCGGTGCAAAGGAGCCGGCGGTGGCGGCAAGCACCAGCGGTCGGGCAAGCACGCAAGCGGCGGCGGCGAATGGTGGCGAGGCGAGAGGACGATCAGATCCGGCGCTGGAGACCAGCGTGGAGGCGGCGGCGACGGCCAAAAAAGGGGAGGAAGGCGTGGAGGCGGCGACGGCTACGGGGAGAGCGGCGGCGGCGGCGGCGGCTGGTGGCTAAGAGGTAGGGTTTTGAAACCCTAGCTCTGATACCATGCTTGAATATAGCCTTTAGTCTATTTCAATGTGCCAAAAGTCAATATATAGCAAGTACAAGGTTGGAACGAAAGCCAATAACACCCTACACAATATATATATCTAACACCTTGGACACTCTAGAAAACCAGAAATAAAATGGCGATTGAGATTATATTTTCTAAACAATCAATTGAAGTCATGTTTAAATTTATGTGTTGTTTACGGCGCTGATGTATCCTAACCAAAAGGGGTGATCGAGCTGGACTTCATTCTAAACTCGGCAAAAGATTGGACGAAGAACTTTTGTGAGATAGTATTTGACTTGGCTGAATTCTGTACTACTTGTTGGTCTTTGTATGAAAACCTTGGTTGGAAACTTTTCTTAGTTTCGCATGTAGTTGGTTAATAGTTAGCTGGTTCCCCAGCAGTTGTGATCTTTTGTAAGGACGGTAATTAGCTTTCAATATAATATGGGAAATTTCCTTGTTCAAAAAAAAAAGTAATGAGAAGAGAGGAGATGGAGTACCGGAGCCAGACGCCGGGGAGGGCGGCAGCGGCAGCCACAGCGGCGCGGCCTAGCCGCCTAGGTCGGAGGCGCCGACGAGGAAGGGAGGCAATGCGAGGAGGCGGACGGTTTCTGCATGCACGGGTTGCCTCTACTGGCCCGGCCACTACAGTGGTCTCGTTAGCTACTAGGCCGAAATGAGAGGATCAAACAATCAGAGCCGTCCACAAGCCCACCGCCGGCCCGCATTGCCCAGTCGTTCAGTAGCCGCACCGCGCACTGACAGTGACAGGCACAGCGCCGCCGTTGCCGCGAGGTCTCACCGGAGAAGCAACCCTAAGGTAGTTCACCCCTCAGGCCCTTTCCTACCTCGTAACCCCAATCTTTGCCGCCTCGATCAAAAAATTAGAGCCGTCCTCAAGCCCACCGCCAGCCCGCATTGCCCACTCTTTCAGTAGCCGCACCGCTCACTGACAGGCACAGCGCCGCCGTTGCCGCGAGGTCTCACCGGAGAAGCAACCCTAAGGTAGTTCACCCCTCAGGCCCTTTACTACCTCGTAACCCCAATCTTTGCCGCCTCGATCTGACCTGTTCGAGCTCTCCATAAACAGGGAGAAAGGTCTGATCCGTTTGGTGTTTTTTCTTGGAGGACTTCTCTTCGTTCCATTTCTTGATGCTTCCGTCAGTTGTTCGTCGGTTCCTTGGTGATGCTTCGAGTTTCCTGTTTATTTGATGACCTTTTTTTTTTTGCATTTTAGGATGGCGACTGTGAGGATCCTAAAGATCAAGACGTCTACTTGCAAGAGGATCGTGAAGGAGCTGCGCTCGTACGAGAAGGAGGTGGAGAAGGAAGCGGCCAAGACTGCTGACATGAAGGAGAAAGGCGCCGATCCTTATGATCTCAAGCAGCAGGTGAAAATCTTCTGCTTATGAGCATGTTTCCTTTCTTAATACACAGCTGTTGATCTGTCTTCCTAGTGCTGATAATACCAAGTGTTGTCTTTCCTTTTTCTAGGATCATATGTTGTGTAATGAAGAGACTAAGATACTTCTGAAAGTTTTATTTTGCTTTTCTCGTTGGAATTTTTGCTTGTAGCATTTTTTACTTAGTTTATGAATTAATGGATGAGCGTCTAGTTAGTACCCACCTACCAGATACTTGTGTAATTTCTGCATTTCTGTGTTTTTTGTTCTGCAATGGACCATGGTTAGAAGTTCGGTTCTGCTTCCAATCCATCCTTGCTGTCCGATAATTAACCCAAGTATTGCAATCACAAGTCTTTTAGTATCCATCATTGCTCATGAACATGGTGGTGGTTGGTTGTATTTCTATCTTGCCGTACTGTCTATGCAATTTGATAAGATATGCTATTCCGTTGGCCAAGAAAAAGGGTTAGCTTCTTCAGTTAAAATCAAATTTGCATTTCTCAGATGTGTGCTATTTGTCAACAGCCTATGTAATGTGACCACTAAAGCATCTTGATTGGTATAGTTATTAGCAAACGTGTGAATCAAATGAACCCTGTGGTTTATGCATTCTTCGGAGTACTACTATGTCCGTTGATTGTCACACACTTTAGTGTTTTACATAGGTATAACCAGGCTTATTGATCTGTTATAATTCATATATAGATTTGAAGAGCACTGAATTGGTTCGCATGTTTGGTGTATCCCCTTCGGGGCGGTGCATTTATTTTCTCTTTGAAATGAATGGCAGAGTTCCTACCCTTGGTTTTTTTTTAAAAAAAAAAGAATTGGTTCACATGTAATTGACATTGGGAAAGGTCATAAGTCATAACTGTAGCATGATCTTATCGGCATGTCCAGGATCTTTTATGCAAGTGTTCATTTAGAGTAGCTAGTGCTAATTGTTAGTACCCTTGCACCTCATGCAAGTTGTGACTTAATATGAAATCTTTTAAACTGAATCTTAATGCCCTTTTACCTCTGCAGGAGAATGTTTTAGCTGAGTCGAGGATGATGGTCCCAGATTGCCACAAGCGACTTGAAGCTGCACTGGCAGACTTGAAAGCAACTCTGGTACTGTATTTAAAAAAAATTCTAGCAATATTAGAAATTCTCTGCATCCTTTTTCTTCAGCCATTGCAAGTGTTGTTTCATTGCAGGATGAATTGAAGGAGTCCAATGAACAAGGTGCTGAGATCGGAGATGCTGAGAGTGCCATCACAGAAGTTGAAGCTGTATTGAAGCCAACAGAAGATTAATATTGAAAGCTCTCATTTTACTGAAATGTCGGCATGCATCTGCCTTGCTCTTGGGACCTTAGAGGCTCATTTCATGAGATGTTTAATGTGACCTCATGTATCCATTTTATGACTCGCAAGACACCGCCCTGAACTATGTTTGCTATATGTGCGTGCTTTTCTGCTTTTCTTTCCCAGAACAGACAATTCTGCTCCGTAGAATTGTGATAGTTAAGCATCGTTGGTTGTATGATTGTATCTAAGCAAGCTTTGGTTCTTGGGACTTGGGAGAGCACATCCCATACTTATCCATATAACCAATATTCGAATAAAACATTAGTTTAGTGCGGCTTTTTAAGGGCTCAACTCAGCCATTGGTATGCGTTCTGAATAAGCTATCATTTATGAATGATAATGACGACGAACGACTGACACGCGAGATAATTTTATCGATTGTAATGGTTACGCGATGCTAACTTCAGAAGGAACATTACATTACATGCCAATCTATGAACTGAGAGACGAGTGACACAACGCTTTATGTGGTATGGATGGGAACTCGGTCCAACTCCTCACAGCATCTAAGCCCAGAAAAACGTCCTCAACAAAACATCTCTTTGCATCCAAAAATCGAAGTAGGCAGCGTGATGCAATTGCCATCTGCAATCTCCAGTCTCCATTAGCACAGTCAGAATTGCTGGTTAAACGTTGGTTAATTTGCATATAAGGTATAAATTTTATACATGGCATGGCTGTACAACCTTCTGTAATCAATTATGTGTTGTTTGGAAAAAGAAAAGGAGAAATAGCTATATGCAATTTCCTGTCAGAAGAAAAAACAAAACACTCTACGAAAATGCCTCCCGGATCAACCGTGCAAATACTCGTGATGACAACCGGCTCAAGACTTCCGGTAGGATCTTCGACGAGATGCCCGGCAACACGGGTAGAAGCTCTTGTACTAGATACACAATATTTACGTCCTGACAATGACACAAGAAAAATATATCAGCAACATTTCAATTTTTTCCCCTTCTTTTGAGCAAAAAAGGCAAGAGTGTAGCACGCATACCCCGTCCATTGTTGGATTTGCAGTCCCAGCTGTTAGGAACTTCACAACCTTCTCTACATTGTTCAAGATGACCCTGTCTTCCTCTGTGATTGTAGGAAGTAATGCTCTGGCCCTAACAGGAACCATGCTAAAAACTGGGGTGGCATTTCCAACCCCAAAAGCTGCAGCAATTTGTATTAATTGCTCCCTTGAAACTGCATCAATGGCTTTGACAATCTACAATGTAGAAAATAGGAGAGCTCAATAAGACAGTGCTGGAATTTTTTTAAAGTATACTTCCCTGCCTTCAGTAAATTACTGTACCAAGTACAACAGCTAGTCCTTGAATCTTTGTGAGATGTTGTAACATGAGAGCTCACCTCATCAAGAATGAACTCCCGAAAGAAGTCCCCCCTCTCAGAGAGTAGAAAAGCAAGAGCAGCCCGAGCTTTGATAGGTTGCTCAGGCTGGTATATGGCCATTGGAAATACAGGAACGAAACTGGTGCTAGGTTGACTTCCTATATCGGCCAGCTCAGCCATGTTGCCCTTCAAGTTCTCCCCACCACCACTCTTTGCTGCACGAATAAAATTCTCGAAAGCTTGCATAACATCGATGAACCTTTCTGCGTCGAAAACACCAGTTTTGCCATATATTGTGTAACGCAAGGCACTCCTTAGTCGAGGTGATTCGTCCGTTAGTAGCCTCTGTTATAGTCAAAGAAAACCATGAATCAATAATACAAAAAAAAAACTCAAAATCAACCTCCCATTACAACAGAGCAATGGAAGAAAGAAGATTCCAGTATCTATCTGCTTGTCTTGTGCCTTTTTCATAGTTAATTTAGTAAAAATAATGTCCTTGCAAAACATATAAATTTGTGGGATGGCATGAAGTTAAATCAAAGGTTGAGAAGCTGACCTGTGCAATATATGGGTATGCTTCATCCACAATGGCAAATTCAGGGTCTCCCACCAAAGCTATACCTTCTAATACTCCAATAGCTCTAATAATCAAAGCAAAATACGGAGGTATCCTGAATGGGTAATCAAACGTTATCTGTGCTAGATCCGCTGCCAACTCTTGAAAGTTAATATTCTTTGCACCGCCTCCTTCAAGTGCTTGATCAAAAACTTTGGCTAGTACAGGTAAGATTGGATCCAAGTTAACTCCCTCAGGGATGAAACCAAGCTTCACAAAGTCCTTAACGATTGCATCATAATCACGGTGAATAAGGTGAGCTATTGCTTCAATCATTCCATACTTTTGATCATGTGTCAATTTTGTTACAAGACCTACAAAAAAGAAGGATCCAATTTTTTATTTCTTTAATAGAGTTGCACATGAGAAGCATTTGTAGACTGTCCATATTCTTGACTTACCAAAATCAAGAATAGCCAGCTTTCCATCTGGTGTCCTAATCATATTGCCGGGGTGTGGGTCAGCATGGAAGAATCCAGTATCAAGCAACTGCAAATAACAATATACATAACATGATCAGACTTTCCTTTGGGAGAGAGAGATTTGAGTGAAGAACATTCCTTTCCATCAGCAAGTGTGTGCAACTGTGCATGCACTTGTTAAACCGTGTAACTTGGAAATAGGATTAGTAAATGTGCAGCAAATGATTGAAAAAACAAAACTAACCTGTTTTAGATAGCATATGACTCCTACACTGACCAATGATCCAACATCATCCTCTGTACTTTGTGACAGCTTCTCTCCGTCTATCCAGTGTGTGGTAAGAACTTTTCTAGATGTGTATTTATGATACGTCTTTGGTACAACAACCTGGAAGATTGTTGAATAAATTCACAAGTGAACATCTGGGCAGTGAAGGTAGCATGTCTATATGGAATTAGGCCAGAGCAGAAAAATCCAACAGTTTAAAATTTTATCATCCAGTCAAACCATACTGTGCATTGCTTGTACCAGGCAAATAGATATGTGCACCAAAGCAATTACCTGTGGAAGATCTTCTCTCATCATTTCAGCAAATCGAGTGCCATTTTCCCCTTCATTTACATAATCAAGTTCTTCAAAAAATCGAGCAGCCCACTCATCTACTAGGCCAACAACATCAACGGAGACCTGACAGGATTCAGTGATATTTCAGTGTGAGTTAATGAAGATAGTCTCCCCATCAATTCTTACCAAGGGGAGGGAAATCTTTACCTGCGGAAATCTCCTGAGTACCAACCCCAACTTTCTAATGATGAATAGATCTATGGTGACAGTCTCAAGTACAAATGGTCTCTGCACTTTCACAGCTACCAGATCTCCGGTTTCTTTCAAGCGGCCCTTGTATACCTGTCCCAGCGATGCTGCAGCACAATACATAAGTATAGTCCAAGAACAGTGATTATTCGTGATGCAACATGATTTCATTTGATAATAGTTCAGCCTTAACTGATCAGTGCATCAAGCGGATGACAGCTAGATTTTAGTATAATTACCTGCAGCAATTGGGGAGGGAGATAATTCTGAGTATATTTCGTGCCACGGCCGACCAAGCTCTTCTTCCAGAAGAGCCATTGCAATATCATCTGGAAATGAAGGAACCTTGACGTGGCAGTAGATAACCCGGTTAGCAAACTTCAGCTCTTCTGGGACATCTAACAATAGGTTTATGCTCTGTGTGGAAGCAAGGGGAAGAACAAAGTAAAATCTAGCAATGTTTACCTTATCACATAGTTTCTGCAACTCGGTCATTGCTGCAGGGGACAGAATATCTGGTCGAATACTCAATGCTTGCCCAAGCTTAATATAAGCAGGACCCAAAGATGTCACAATTTCCCTCAGTTCAATCGCACGTGATACTTCATTCTGTCAATGAATATTGGACCACCCACAAAGAAGACTTACCAGTTAGCAAACGGATTTACATGATTTAAAGAAAACAACAACACCTGTGTAGGAGAATTGGGTTGCTACCTCCTTGAGTTTATTGTTAATAAGGTCTGATATGAGATGAGAGATGAAACCACCAGCAACAGACAACAATTGCACAACTCGAGTGGCGACAGCCCTCGGACGCTTGCCCCAGTATGCAGAAATTATGTCAGGATTATACACAAGGGGCAGTGCCTCATTGTTGTTCACAGATGACACCTAGAATCATGAAGAAAAAACAACATAATTTAAATAACAAGTTAACAACCTACTATAGCCAAATCAACATATAGTAAAAGAGGCCATTAAGCTAGTATTCACTTCGGTTATAAGTAGCTGTCGGTGTGATTGAACCCTCTGGAATTGTGTAAAAGTAGAGAGCACACTGGAAATAATGGATGAAGTGGGAGTGAATTGGGGGAGGTGGGTTTTGACCTCGACGAGGCGGAGGCGGACGTTGTCGTCGGCGAACTGGGCGTCGCGGAGGTTCTGTCCACGGAGGCCGCGCATGAGCGAGGCGAGCTGCTCGTCCTCCTCCATCTGCTTGCGCACACGCTGTATCTCCTTGGACACCTCCCCGAACCTCTTCATTCATTCATTCAATCATTCACAGGCACCACCAAAACCAAAGCAAACACAATCTCAGCGAGATCATCGCGACAGTGCACAACAGCGGGTGAAAGCACGAAGGAAACCGTGGGAGTCGTCCATGTCTTACAGTGGACGAGATGTCATTCGGGTTCCTGGGCTTGGGGCGAGAGGAGGAGGCCGCTGGCTTGGGCTCCGTGGCGACGGCGAGGACGCGGCGGAGGGGGCGGCCGCGGCTGCGGCCGCTGGGGAGGGAAGGGCGGTGCGGGAGGCGGCCGAAGCCGCCGCAGTGCAGGAGATGCGGCGCCGCCTCCATGGGAAGCTTTGAGAAGACCCCCCGAGGACTTGGCTGCAATTACCGTGTCCTCCCCGGGGCCGCCTCAGTTTGTGCAGTGGAGAACGGTGACTCCGAGACGGGAGAGGCAGGAAAATTCTTGGTCTGCGTTGCGAGGTGGAAGAAGCGGAGGCACTGAGGCAGTGGTGGGAAGGGAACGGGAGGAGTCGCTTTCTTTGTGCTTTGCCTTTGCGGAGGAGGCGGAGGAGAGGGGCGTGGGGCGGCTGGCTGGCTCGCGCGCGTCCACGTTGACCGGCTGCGGTTGTGGCCTCTCCACGCCCACGGCATGAGGTTTGTGTGCGCGGGCGGCGCGGAGGCCACACCGGCCACTCCCGCGCGCACCGCACAAAAATCCCGTGGCAAGTTGACGAGTGGCGAGCCACTGTGAAAGGTAATCACTTTGTGCAAGTAGCTAGCTACCACCACTACCAGCCAGCTCGTTCGAATGGTCAGTTGAGTCTGTATTGACAGATTAATGAGAAGAAACACAGAAATGCCTACTTGACTAGTCTAATACTACCCTGCGACTACGAGGGAGCGAGCGTTAGTAAAACCAACGATTCAAGAACGGCTCCAGATTCAGAAGCTGCTTTGCCTGCCCAAGCTGCTGCCAAGCAGGTGTGCAGCATTCGACTAATTTGAACTTTGCTGGACACACAAAGATGGTCTCCAAAAATATCAAAATTGTCTCCTGGGTGAACTTTACTAGTTAGTTTTTGACCTTCTTTGATCTTATTCTGCTGGATAACCAGCTTTAGCTTTAAGGAGAGTTTGCTTTTGCCGCTGTCACTGCTTCTTGACGATGACACGAAAATTAAGAGGTACGAGGATAAAAATTGGATGATATAAATTGACAACGAGATTGCTTATCAATTGTTTTTCTCTTGACTGCACTTAAAAACACCGAAACCTTACCGGTTATCTCGTTCATAACAGATGAAGTCATGCAGCTCAGAATATTTTAGTTCTACACAACCTATTTTACAGGAACATTCAAAAGGTGGCTCGTGCTTTGCTAAACACAGCACCATGCAGAAATTGATTTCTGCTAAACTTCATTTCTTCTACAACAACAATGTAACAAGTAATTCTACAGACATCAGAGATCACACAGTTATGTCACATTAACAGATCGATGAATAACATTACGAACGGCAACAGCTCCAGAGCTTAAACAAAAAAGAAACACCCCTTGAGTTACGCAATACCTCTCTCACTTCATCACGTTTTCACACCAGAAGCTGCCCCATTCTTTTCAATCGCCCTCTGCCTTGCACGGTCCATTTTCCGTTTACGCCATTCCTCAAGAGCTGGAGATGTTTTTACAAAAAAAGATCACCAGGTTCTACAGATTACCAAGTGAGATAGAAAAGCAAACAGCTGCTCTAGCAAATGCGCAAAACAGTCCATGGCTTAAAGATCACTACTATTCAAGTATGATAAATTGCCAATTACCATGCATATGTTGGAAAACAAAATATTACTTCAAGCAGAGTACATTTACTGACTTCAGTGTCAGTGGTGACAACAACATAAATGTATAATTGTACACTTAATTTGCTTAATTCAGTTTTTGCAGTGCTCGCAGCTGATGAGACACTAGAATGGCATGCTGGTGCTTACAAGACCAGCTTTAAAATCACATAGCTCATTATCGCAAATACTTATTTCGTTATTTTCAGTGCTGCGCTGAAGCTCTTTGATCTATGCCCTCTCCAACTGTATTATTTGCACGCTCGGTTTAGTCGATTCTCTCTACCGTACAACTGTTCTTCTATTTCATGGAGTATATTGTTACGCTGCAAGCCACAATAAAGGACAGAGAATTTTAACAAGAAAAGAAACTTTTTTCTTCGAATACAGTTCATCACTTCATCAGTAAATCAAACAAGATTATTTATTAAACATGCCAGCTTGCAATGGGATGAGGAAGCTGCTAAACCAAAATAAATAAACCTTGACATGCTAAGGCATTTAAAAAGTATGGGGTAGAACTTGACAGTGATACGACGATATTTCAAATAGGTTGCCTTTACAACCATGTATAAAAGCATCCAGGTTCAAATAACATTGATTATGCTCATAGAGTTATTTCTGGTGAATGTACTATGCTCCTCAAATCCTAACAGACATATTGCATACGATAAAGAACTCGACTGACGGAACATGTGTGCCTCCAAATATGCAGCAAAGGAAAGAGACAGGGAAATGGATTAAAGAACCTTTTTGGCTGCTGCCATCGTTCCCTGCCCTTAAATCTTTCAGCCTTTTCGATAAGTCAACAGCAGCTGTCTGCTTGGGATCTTCTTGTGTTGTCATGCCATGCTCACCATAAGCTTCTTGCTCGATTTCCTTCACCTACGTCACAGTCAATGAGCATTATCAAAAGAGGTTTTTCTTTTTCTGTTTAGCAATGCGACAAATTTTCTTTCTTTCATTAAATCATGCGAAACAAAGAAACAAAAGTGTACAATGATTTACTCTTCTAATCAAATCCACAGGCTCCATAGCACGGCGCAACTCTTCAGACTCCCATATGTACTGTAGCTGAGCTGCAGAAGAGTAGCACTCGGTCTTTTCATTTAATTGCGCTACCAAAGAATAGTGAAATACCTTGAAATAATATTATCTAATTTTTCCATAAGGAGTTATCACCCATGGTAAAAACTAACATTTGTAGTGGAAGAAAAAGGATAAACCAACTAACCCCAATACAATGGATCGAGTGCGGTCTTTGTATTGACTGTTGACATTATGACATATGATGACCTAAACAGACAGGCTACAGATATACTGTGACGGGGAGGGGAACATGTCTTGTAGTATTTGGAGCAAGCACGGTCTCAGAGCTCATCTGGAATTACGAATGGAAAAAAGGAAAGCTCTCATCTTTCTCGGTGCTCATGTTTACAACAAATCAGCTCCACATTCCCTGCGGCGTGGTGTTATCAGAAGCTCATAGTCATATCCCACGTTTACTTTAATTAAAGGAAATGCTCGCAATTTGGCTAGATTTTGTGCGCTAATAACCAGTGGATCGTTCTAAATTTGGGACAAAACCAAACAAATTTCTCTACACAAGCATTCTAAGGAAAGATCATGTTTTCTACGGCGAAAACCAGCAGAGGATTATCATTCCGTACCAGAATCGAACTGGTGGCCGCCGGCGATGCGCGGCCAGGACGAGAAGTAGTTGCGGAGTAGGAGGGCTGCCGCGAGGAGGTTGATGGCGCACACGGCGACGGTAGCGTTCTTGTAATACAGCCTGGAGGCCGCCGTACCCGCCGCCCTCCACGGCGTCTGGGCGTCCATCCCGTAGACGGCGGCGTCGTATAGAGCTCGCCAGAGAAGAAGAGGCGAGGAAGAGGCCACCAATCGGAGCGATCCGGATCGGCTATGCAGTGTGCTTAGAAGACGCCTTTTAAACATGGGCCTCGGCCCAATAAGAAGTCTAACATCGTAGTGAACTGGGCCACCAACTCCGCCTCCTCGTCTCCTCCTCCTCCTCCCACCACCGACGACGACGATGCAGGCGGCGGCGTGGAGGCGTCACCTCCTCGACCACCACCTCTCCCGCACATCCTCGGTTGCCATCGCGGCCTTCAGATCCGTCTCCCAGCCTGCCCTCACTCCCCAAGGTACGCATGCTCCCCGGGGGCCTTCCAAATCCACCCATGTTCCCTCGCCGCGCGTGGCGTGGAGGGTAGATCTTACAGGTGGTTGGGTTTGGCTGCAGGGTTGGGCGGAGCGGATGGCGCGAGGTTCATGTCCGCGGGGGCGCCGGCGGTCAAGGGGACGGGGCATCTCGTCCGCAAGGGCACCGGAGGGAGGTCGTCTGTGAGGTGAGAGCTCAGGCTTTTCCTTCTGATTGATTACGTTGCGCATTTCAGTGTTTCTGATGTGCGTTTAGCGCTGTAGGTTTGGCCTTCCCAGTGATTTGGTTTCTGTGCGTTAGATTGTGTTAATGTTCTGATCTAATCGTGCTCCCATGGTAGAGATGGGGTGCCTAATGCGATGATGACATGAACTTCCTGATGCTTAGATCTTCAGATCATGTTTACTTCATATGGTCGCATTTGCAACATATGTGTCAAATTGAGTTATCTGGGTGACCGATGCCCTTGCTCTCATGGTGTGACCTTTTAACACAGTGAGGCCTTTGGAATTCTGTGGTCTGGAAATTTTGTGAAATGTGATTTTAGCGAACTTGAGCTTAACTGGAGTTTTGGTAGGGGGATATGTGATGCTGTGTTCCAGCAAATGTAGGTAGTTTCATATGATAAAATCTAGTTTTCATGTGCATGCGATGCAGTAAATGTGCTAATTGTAGCAATTAGATTAGATCTTAAGAGTGTTACTTGCAGATTTGGGGCATATGTTTTGGTTAATGTTTTGCTGCACAAGTTTTAAGTCAGTGAAGATTTGTGCTTTAGCTAATTAGCTTGTTTGAGTATGTTACGTGTCAAAGCTGAAAGTTGCTGTCACTTTGACATCTGGATTGTTGGGCTTTCTCTAGATGGAGTCTGGGCCAGTCAGGCAGTTAAGAACATGTAGGGGCCTAGACGTGTAGATGCATTGTACACCAGTATTTGGTAAAGTTATGGAACTTGTCTCTATTACCAGTCTTAGCATCACAAGGTTTGGTGTTGAATAAAATCTAAACCTTTGTGAATTTAGTGGAACCATTGTTAATTATTTTGCCATACTACAGTACCATTCATTTTCCTGTGTACTGGTATGTGGTAAACATGTGAAATTTAGCCAGTGTTCCCCTAGACGCTAGGCGTAGCCCTCCCATCTAGCCCGCTTAGCCGATTTATCCCGCCTAGGTGGCTGCCTAGCCCCACCTAGGTGGCGATTTGGCGCCTAGCTGGTCTGCCACCCGACTAACACCTAATCCCTAGGGGAACACTTAGCACTTGAGGTTGTAGTGTGTGGTGTGCAATGTGCTGATGTTTTGTGATCTAGCATGATTGGTGCATCTTTTGGATCAATGATGTCTTCGGTTGAACAAGAGTTTTTTTAATAATATGTTGAGTTGGCTTAGCCTGTCAACCTTGCTTTGAGTTTATAACAAAAAAACCATTGCTGTGTTTCTTGACAGTGGAATCATAGCTACGGTGTTTGGAGCTACTGGATTTCTTGGACGCTACCTCGTGCAACAACTTGGTGAGATGATAAGACTATGGTGCTATATTGAAATGAATTATCACCTTATGAGTTATCACTAAGGAAAGAAAGTGGAATTGCTCAAAATTTTATTTTTATTCAGCAAAGATGGGATCTCAAGTGCTTGTCCCGTTCAGAGGTTCCGAGGATAGTCACCGCCACCTGAAGTTAATGGGTGACTTGGGTCAGGTACAATAAGTAACAAGTTGTGTTAGTCATTAACCCATTTCCTCTTTCTCTTTTATGTATTTTCCATCTTTTTGGCAGATTGTTCCAATGATGTACAATCCAAGAGATGTGAATTCAATTAAGGCTGTCATGGCCAAGTCAAATGTGGTCATTAACCTCATAGGTATTTTTATTTGAGATACATTGTATTCATAGTCAAATATCAGTCTGACTATGTCAACTAAATTTCAACAGGACGGGAGTATGAAACAAGAAACTATGGGTTCGAAGAAGTAAACCATCATATGGCCAAACAACTTGCAGTGGTATGTCTTGTATACACATCAATTTTTCTTCCTGTTGCACGTCTGCTATCCAACTATGTAGACTAATGTGGCAAGGTTGTTGAGAATTACGATTAGATGGCAACCAACTTGAGTGTTTGGCCTCCGGGCTCTGGCTCACCTATGCTCAACCTGGGATCACATCAGCATAGACAGGCAACTGTTCGGCTGGTTTGTTGGCTTGTTGCATATGAGCGCTAACTTTAGTTTGGCAGGATCACATAAACCGTAGCTGTTAATTTCCAAACTGTAGCTACTCAGATAGTCAGATGACCTTGGCTAGGTTTCATCCAGCATGATCCAAAGCACAAGATATTCTAGCTTGCTGCTCTGGCATGGGTAATTAGTATGCCTAGCTAGCCTTTTGGTTAATCCCTCTGTCCCTTGTTGTAAAGGTTTATAGTGTTTAGCTTGTAGATTTGGAAATAGAGGTTTTTGCTTTACATTTTGCATAGTGTCATTTCAAAGTAAATAAATTTATCTCTGTTTCCACTGAGCTGTTAGTCTGGTTTAGCGTCACATTTGCTCTCTCTCCAATGTGGAATCTTACCGCTTTTTGTGTTCAAGTAGTGTTGCCCTGGGGTATACATGTTCCATAATTTCATTAAGCCTGCTAACAATTTGTGCTGCATGAAAAAAAAAAAACTGGATTCGTGCTGCTAACAAGTAGTGTTGCCCTGGGGTATACATGTTCCATACTTTCTCTATTGACTGGCTAGTAACAAGATGTTCTGGATTTTACACAGATTTCCAAGGAACATGGGGGTATTGTGAGATTTATTCAGGTTTCTTGCCTAGGGGCATCAGCCTCTTCACCTTCTAGAATGTTGAGGACAAAGGCTGCTGGGGAGGAATCTGTGTTGAAAGAATTTCCTGAGGTAATAATCATTTTCTCAACTTCAAGAGCTACATTAGGCAATGATAACTCCTGTTACTATACTGCCCGAAGTTAGCATTGTATATTTCCCATTTCCGTAGGCAATGACTATAACCAAAAATTCGTTTGTGTCCATCAACAGGCTACAATTATGAGGCCTGCAACCATGATTGGCACCGAAGATAGGATTTTGAACAGATGGGCACAATTCGCTAAAAATTGGGGTTTCCTCCCGCTTGTTGGTGGTGGATCTACAAAGTAATTGAGTTTGCCTGTTGACTGTTTTCATGATGCCTTGACTTGAAAATGGGTCTAGAACATGAAATGATCTGCCCCTGTACATCTTAAAACGTCTTTACCAGCAGGTGAATTATTTCAATGCAACCTTTTGCAGGATTCAGCCTGTTTATGTTGTGGATGTTGCTGCTGCTATTGTCAACTCCCTCAAGGATGATGGCACCAGCATGGGAAAGACCTATGAGCTTGGTGGGTCTGAAATTTATGCTGTTCATGAGCTGGTAATTATCATACACAACTGCTATGCAACAATGAATAAATATTGAACTTGTATGAGAGGAAAAAAAAGATGAAAATGTTGTTGGATGTTTCAGGCTGAGCTAATGTATGAAACAATACGTGAATGGCCGCGATATGTTAATGTTCCTCTTCCTATTGCAAGGGTACGAATTTAAATAGCAGCATGCATTGGTTAAGACAACCTGAGCATCAATCAGGGGCCTCATATATTGACTGTTATGCTTGTTTTGCAGGCTATTGCTTCTCCAAGGGAAATCCTGCTAAACAAAGTGCCTTTTCCTTTGCCAACCCCCTCCATTTTCAATCTGGATCAGATCAATGCAATTTCTGAAGACACCCTAGTGTCCGAAACTGGTAAGTATGCTGCCTACAAGTGATATAATGGTCTCATTTTTGTCGCTCATTGCATAGGCTCACATTGTTTTCTGAAACATGATGCAGCTCTCACTTTCGCGGACCTCGGAATCATGCCTCACAAATTGAAGGGCTACCCGGTGGAGTATCTTGTCTGTTATCGGAAGGGCGGGCCATCTTTTGGTTCTACTGTCAGCGAGAAGATAAGAAGCTCCGAGCTGTAACCTCCCATTCGTGGATACACCGGAGGATTAATCATTTAGTTGCAGATACATTGCTGTGTTTGTTTTCTTGCCATCAGCTACTGCCGCCGCCGCCAGCTGCCTCACCGTGAGCAGGACCAAATTTGATGCGTATGTTGGCTCCTGCTCTTCTCTTCATGAATAAGAGGAACGCAGAAATGCTTTGTCAATTTTTTAGGTGGAAATGCAAGTGAAGCGATTCATCGTTGCGATCATGACTCTCTCTCTCTCTCTCTCTCTCTCTCTGCTTCTGTGGCCATGGGTAATGTTCTGAAGGTTTTGGTTGCAGCAGGCTGTATAAGCTATTGAACGATGCTACTTGTGTGATTATATATACAAATGCAACCGGCATAATATTGTGTTGTGTAATTCGTGTTCTTGTACGTGGTTAGCACCATGGGCGGATTCAAGGAAAGTTTAGGGGGTGCACAGGATACTATAATCGGTTTTATTTTATCTTATCAAAATCCATGTATACATATGTATACACTTTGTAATATAAGTTTGGTGACTATATATATGTGATGATGTGTATTATGACACGGTTTTTTTTTCCTATAGATCCGCTGCATGTTAGGACGGTGGATCCATCCCAGCGAAGGTGAGCCGATCAATATGACAGGTCACCTTGACGAGCCAAGCTGCCGGTGCTGTGCAGGCTCAGCTGTTGCACGAAGCCTCGCGGGGGCTAGCGCAGGGGCTGCGGCGTGGGCGAGGGCTGAGGCGTCGCATGGGGCTAAGGTTGTGGTGCAGTGCAGGGGACGACAAGGCTGAGGCGCCCGCATGGGGCTAAGGTTGTGGTGCAGTGCAGGGGACGACAAGGCTGAGGCGCGGTGAGGGTTGTGGCGGTGGCGCGGGGTGGGGCGGTGGCTGAGGCGTTGTGCGGGCAGGAGCTGAGACTCGACACGACGCGGTACGGTGAGCCACCAAACCAACACAGCAGGTCAGCCCTTCTCCCAAATTTCTGGTTCCACCGCTGCCCCCGCACCGCTGCTCTGCAGGCGCAACCGTCGTCCGGCGAGCCACCAGGAGGCTCTCCAGTAGAGCACCTCAGCGCCGACGCGTTCTTGGCCGACCAGTTGATGCCACCAAAAGGCTCTCGTGGTGTCCGACTCTTCCGATGACCATCTCCCAACAAGCTGTAAAATCGTGCCTGACTTCGCCTAAAGAAAAAAAAACGTCTCTGGATCATGTCAAGTTGATACGGCCAGTAATTGCAAGTGCGTACGTCCTTGCATATGTTACTGGCTACGCCCAGCCGTACGATCACCTGTGCTAAACTTGGCACTAAAGCTGCAGAATTCAATATCTCAAAAAAGGTGAATCTTGTAGCGTTCAATGTGGTTCAATTGGAGCGGATACGATCGGATATCTCAAAAGGTGGATCTTGTAGCGTTCAATGTCATATAAGGTTCAATTGAAGCGGATACGATTGGATATATCGCTCATTAAGCATTTTGTTCCGTATTTTCTTCTTCTTTGAGTCGGAGTCGAACATGGATAGCATCGGATATCCATTTCTCAATATCGTACTCGCTCTGCAAGCTTTCGATCGGTCGAACGGATATTATTTGTTTCTTTTACACTCTCTGCACATAACATTAGACAGTAGGGGTGCAATCAGAACGAATACAGAGAGATTAATCGATGAGATAACGAAGAAAAAAAACACTCAGTATCCCCCTGTCTACTCAGATGCAACAACCCACATATCTGTTATCATGTTCTTAAGTGAAGTCACGATAGGTTTTCGTCATACCAACTGATATACGGATACATATGAACAGATATCGCTCATCATGTATCATATTCTGTGTTTTTTCTTTAGAGTCAGAGTCTGATACGAATAGTACTGGATAACCATTCATCTCTTCTTCTGTATTTTCTTCTCGTAATACCGGTACCGTTGTTCTTGGCGGCCTGCTTCATCTTGGATCACCGTGCTTGTCTGTGTAACGGGCGAGGCACGACCCAAAATTCTCCCAATAATTGGGGCGGACATGGCAGCATGCTGTTTGCTATATAAATGAGAAATGGATGCGCCACCACCGCCAGGACCAGCGGCACCCATCGATTGCAACGACATTAACGGAAATCACGCATGCAGCACCTCACATCACTTGTAGACTAGTACAACGTTTGCCTTTTAGCAAATCGCATTTGTTACTGAATTTGATGATGGCAACGTTTGCCTTTTAGCCGCTGATTAAGCCGCTGGGCCTGTGGATGAGATCGACCGGACGCGTCAGTCCTAGGAATTTTCTGCCGGTTTGATGCATCAGCGAACTCGAGTGCTGCGTCAGGTCCAGAGGCAACGATGCTAATCATGCACGCTTCAGCTATCGTAATAACTACTACTTCTATTACTACTGGAAAAAAAAACTTTGTTCATCTTAAATCAAGCGTATAGATGAATGTTTGATCATCTCAAATCATTCTACAGAGGAAGCTGGATTGACTTCGAGTATGTGAACGTTTTTTCGTGAAATCGTAGTATCATCAACTTGGTTGGCAGATTATTTATTAGTTGTCAAAATGCTGAGCATGATTGTAAGATTTTATTGACACTATTTTATGATGTCCAGGGTGTCATTCTGGATGAGCACTTACGGGACACCAATCTGTCATCCCAAGTAGTTTGCTGATTATATATGTCTGTTCATTCATCTGCAATTTTAAGGGCAAACCACTCTCAATTAGTCAGAGCAAGTTAGTCAAATCCAATGTTGCCTCCCAAATCTTTCAACCTTTTTTGTTCATTTGCAAGATGACATCTTTTTAACACATACTGCACAGCGCACTTATACCGGGCTCAAGACAAACGCAGATCAAGGCAAGGAAGCCTGCAGAGGTGCATCATTTTATTGTGCCTTCAGACAAAAGGCAGCCGCGTGATTTGATGCCCTGATTTCTGGTCTGGTGTGTTCGTGCGGCAATTGTTTTTCCCTCTCTTCGTTCTCAGATCTTGCAAAGAAGAGACAACTCATTGATGGGAGTATCTGACTACTCTTTCCTTCTCCCAACGCGTTTACTTGCTCCCCTCCATTTTATTTTTCTGCTGCTTCTTCGTGCATCTCATTCTGATGCTGTTGTACCTTGCCACTTTTTTTTAACTCACACAAATGCCTTTTTACTGCGACTGCTAGCACAGCAGCTTGTCTGAATAAAGTGGTCCTTTTTCTTTTGTGGAGCAAGTGTAAGGAGTTGTTAAGTACTACTAATGCACCTACTTTTGAGCTCACTTGAATTTACTTGCATTTCTGGCTTCTTACGGACTGGGCCCGTCGAAAAAAAGTAGGGTTTCCCATCTTTAACGCTGTATTTCGAAAAGTTGGGGTTCAGAAATTCTTCATTTGCCTTCATTGAAAAAGTACTAAACGAAGACAATGCTGTTCAGTGATAGTTGAAGACCTAGCGGGGAGTTGTACCAGTGTAGATTAATTACTACAACAAGCTAATTTACCTGTCCGATGCTTCTGAAACAAGATTTTTTGTTCGCTAAGAACAGTTTATTTGGTATAATTAATGAAGAATTAATGAAGATTTTAGATTTTCATATATATATTCATTAGTAGGGACAATGGAAGACCACCAAACAAAATGTTAAAATCACTAGCCATCGACCAACAGAAAACGTCTGTTTTCACGGGGGAAGCGTTCTCGGTCGGTGACATGTAGCACATCAACTTTGTTTGTTTGTTCAATCGTTCTTCGTTGGAAGCACAAGGTAGCAAGCACACACAAGCTTTCATTTCATGCCAAGATGACGAGGAGTCGTATTTGTCACTTACCTTACAATATATATGAAAATGTGGTGATGTCTACTTCCATCGTTCCCCTCAAAATATCCCATACCAGTACTATTTAATCTACTGCTGGTCTAATTTGTCAAGAACTGAAAAAAGAAAGAGCAGCTAAGTACTAACCTTAGAAAATAAATACACCACCCACCACTAAGCTAACAAGCCAGTAATCCTCGAAGTACCCTTATCTCTAAATAAGGGGCTCTTTGGAACACAAGAATTAATAAATCGTAGGAACATGATCTCACAAGGCATAAAACCACATATTTTATTTTGAGATGCCTCACAAGAAAAATGTAAGGATTTTGGTATTAGATGTTACTTGATCGAGGGAAAAGGAGAAGTTGCATTGGAACTCTCAAAGGAAATTTTAACATGAGGTTATTTTTGATTTCCTCCAAAACCTGTAGGAAAATTTTCTATCCTATGAAATTCCTCCGGTACAATCCTACGAACCAAAAACATCATGTGTAGGAAATTTTTTTTTCTCCTTTGGATTGCAATCGTCCAAAAAACTCCTTTGTTCAAAGAGGGCCTGAGTTGTGAAACCGTGCGTGTGCGTGTGCGTGTCCGCGTAGCCGATCACTGCACATAATCACGAGGCTAGCTTAGCTGGCCATGTTGGAGCCATCAGCTGCCATCCATTAAGGCTAACTCGTTATGCTAACCCAGCCGCGCACCGACACGGCAGGGCCCACAGGACGGTGAGGCTGAGCCAAACTTAACGGGCGGGCCCGGCCCCACCGCCCACGAACGAGTAGAAAAGGAAACGGCACATTCTCCCGTTGCTTAACCCGCTAAATCCGGTTTGACCAATGAGTCGGCGCTACGTCTGCCGTGAGAAATCTCTGGAGGCCATGTCGGGTCCGGGCGCCTTGCTTTGCCTTCGCGGGTCCGGTGTCCGAAGTCCAAACCTCACGATAGCACGACAAGTCAAGTCGACAACCGCTGTCTACTCTACCCAACCACCAGTACCACGTACGTAATTTCTCCTTTTAGCCGAAAATACTAGTTTCACCAAATGTGCTAATTGCATGGCTGATGAGATGGTCAGACGGTGCTATGAGAAGAGGGTCATACGCTAAGCTTTGGTTTTCCCTTTCAATGCAGATGATGCGTAGCAATACGTATTAGAAGTTAATATTCGTCGTCCGATCGAAAAATAATAGGTTAGATCAATTGCTACAGTAAATACATTGTTTTTTTTCCTATAACGATGCTATAGTAAATATTCCGCTCTTTTCTACAATGCTTGCTATAGTATCCCTGGTGAGTACTGTTCACTCAAACACATATCACTGTTCATACAATGATCCTCTGCATTTCACCTAAGAATATAGATTCACTTTAGCTCGCTCTCTAACTTGATTAGGGTTCGAGTTGAAGGATGGGCTTGAGCTCAGCTCGAATTTGGGCCTAATCTATTTTGACCGCCTTAGAGGCGTCGTGTCGTAGATGCCCTTGAGTCAATATAAAGGGCGTAAAGGACATGAGAAGGCAACACGAGTAATTATGATTATATATCGGTAATAGAGTTGGGCCTTTACGAAACTAAATTCATCACATATTAAATTTCCATTTATTGGGTTTTCTCTTGTAGGTGGTCGTGCGAAGCAAACCTCTGCGCACACCCCCTCGTTTCTTCTGTCGTCACCAACCAAACCTCGCCCCCCCCCCCCACCACAAAAAAAAACCTAACTCAAGTTTTGGATTGTATTGTCCAACACCACCAGTTGCTTATGATTCTAAGTCGAATGGCCTCAATAGCCTTGGAAGGGCTATCATCGACGAGTTGTCGGCATCTGTACCGTAGAAGTTGCGGGCTAATTAGCATTTCTAGTGTGTGCAAAAGAAGAAGAAAATAGTGTTGGAAAACCATGGGTTTGGCCCAGCAACCGGCCCATGTATGGGCGCTCAATCCCAAATTCTAGCAGGGTCTCTACCCTAAAAATAGGGGGTACTAGCCATTGTAAAATGTTGATCGAATGAAGAGCAATAAAGAGAAACAAGAAGTCTCCTACATCTCCGTGTTCAATCCATTATTTTGTTATTATGTTCTTGCATTATTCTTACGATTCTGTGTTTGTCTACGAGGTAATCGCTCGGACTGGACTCACCAGCGATGGTTCCTTGACACGTTATCAACATGATCGACTCTCATCAGATCGAAAGTAACTATTGTAGCAGCTGCCACGACCGTCGGTCGGCGCCCCTACAAGCGGAGCATCACATAAAGAAAAAAGGAGATGGGGGAAAAGATGACACTGTCCGCTTCGGCCGTCGGCCCGCCTCCGTAGAGATGGCGCCACAAGATCGCGCGTCTTTCCCGCCGGCCGCCTTCGCATGACCGCCTCGCGACGCTCGCAGTGCCGCTTGGTCGATCGCTAGGCGCTTGAAGCGTTGTCACCAGAGCCGTTTCGGCCGCGCAAGCGCGGTGTCGCGGTTGTCTTCCGCGCGCCACTACGTTTCGCCACCGCCCGTCACGCCACCAACCTACAATCGCCGCCGCCGCGCCGCCGCCACGGCCGACTTCACGACGCGACGCCGCAGCGCTGAAGCGCGCCGCCTCTCTTGGGCGAATGGGGTAGGGAAACCTTACCCCGATTCGATCCCTTTGACCCTGCATTATGTGGGCCGACGGAACGGGTCGGAAGTAAGGCCGGGGAAATCGGCCCGACCAGCCTGGCTGAAAAATCATAAGAAAAAGAAAGGAGAAAAATCGAAAATCACAAAATTTGCAGAAAGGCCCTCAGGAATTCCAAAAATTACGTGAAATTTTTTCTCAGAACAAAAAAAATAGCGGTTTAACCATTGAAAATTGCAGAATCCGCCAACAAATCATATTCCAGTAGAAAAGGCCCCATGAATTTAAATTTTGAACCGATTTTTGCATTTGAATCTTGTTTAACTTTGTTATATTATTTCTATGCAATTTATGTATTGTATTTAATGTTTTTGATTATTTAAATTATTTTTAATCACTAAAAATAGCAGAAAATCATGAAAATATATAGAAAAATACGGGATCATTATGAGAATTTTTGTAACTATTTTTGCAAATTACCAGCAGTAATATTATGGAATCTTTGCATGAATATGCAGATGACCGTCATTACGAACCGGGAGTTCGAAGAGCTGACCTAGCATGATCACAATTAACTGACTTGGTAATCAGATATCGAAATCGTACTTGGAGCCAAGAAGCTATGTGCTGCTATTGGACTTGACACCTTGAAGGACGCCACTCCAACTGTTGAGGAGAATGATCAAGTACTTTATTTCCTCGGACACCATCTCTGCAACGCTAAAGAATGAGTATATGGTAGAAAAGAACGCACTAGCTTTATGGACCGCACTGAAGAAGCGGTTCAAGAAGCTAAAGTACACCATTCTTCCTCGAGCAGAGCAGGAATAGAACCGACTATGTTTTACTGACTACAAGACCATGAGGGAGTACAATTCTGGATTGCACAGAATTTGTACAAGTATTCAACTCTGTGATAAGGTAACCACGAATGAGCAGAAGATCGATAAAACTCTATCTATCTTTCAACCAAACGTGGTGCAATCCACACACAACTATCGTCAGGATGGCTACAAGGAGTATGCCAAATTGATTGACATCATGCAAGTTGTAGAAGCTCAAGATAACGTCATCAGAAAGAGCTACATTGCACAACCGTCTAGTAGTAATGTTGGCCATGAAGTCAATGCAAACAGCTAGAAGGTGGGGAAACCTCACTCAAAGGAAAGATGCAAGAAGGGTAAGGTCATGGGTCTCAAAACCAAGCAGAATGGTTAATCCAAGAAGGGCGAATAAAAGAAGCGCGATGGGAAGCCCTATGATCAGTAGGACCAAAGTTGCTACAAATGTGACACTTGAGGGATGTTGGTTACGTGTTTACCGTGACCCACAGCACGTGATTGATGCTTTCAAGTCTAAGAAGAAGGACAGAGGATAGCATGAGGCACACCTCGTCATTACAGACACAAAGGATCCACAGTCATTTGCACCCATGGATGTGGACAGCTCAATAGCAGCCCCCATCACACCTCCTTTGGGCATTACAGCGGTAGCAACTATAGTTGCCGAAGAACAGAAGTTGGACATAGAGCAGATTCAGGCAGAAATTTCTTCATACTTCGCTGATTCGATCTAGTGCACGCATTGCACTTAGATCTTTTTACAGTCACTTGCAGTTTGTAATTGTGATGAAACTTTGAATAATGATTGTAAGCTCTAGGAGAGCAAAACATTAAATTCTTATGATGAGTCCTGCAAAGCTTATTTTCCCGTATTTATAATAACAAGTTATGTTATGATATCTGAAGTATTTTATTTACGTGTTGCTTGCTTCCTGCTGCATATTAATAAAGTACCTTATATTAGAATACGTGTGAAGCCCTATGGAGGAGGTGTGTTTAGTGGATAGCGACACAATGAATACCACCTTGAGAGAGACGATTTTTTTCAGTCAATCAGCAAGAATGCTGGTAGCCTTACGACAATCGCGGGCAGTGATATTTGTATAATAGGCTCAGGAAGAGCCACAATTATACTCTCAATGGGCACAACTTTAGTCATTGAAGAAGCCTCGTTGTACCTAGAATCGACTAAAACTTTCAAGGATATTCGTACTAACGGTTTTTACGTAGAGACTGAAAAAGAGTATGATAAGGAATACCTGCTCATTACAAAGCGCGAAAAAATAGGAAAATGGTATTATAAATACTTCCCTCATATCAATCTGGGTTATACTACACTCACATTAACACACCTGCAGCCTATAGTTTCATGAAAATAAATTTTAGAAGCTCTGAACTTTTCTATTTCTGTCATGATAGATTAGGCCACCCCGGTCTTAGAACGATGAGAAATATAATTACTAATTCTCAGGGGTATAATGTCAATGTAAAGAGTTTCTCGAATCAAGAAGACTTTATGTGCTCCGCATGTGCCACCGGGAAACTGATTACTAGACCCTCTACTCTGAAAGTAAAAGATGAAATATTTGCATTCCCGGACTATATCCAAGGAGACATTTGTGATCCTATATAGCCCCTGTTAGGGCCATTTAGGTATTTTATGGTGCTCATCGATGCTTTCTCGAAATGGTTGCACATATATTTTTTTGTCTACGAGAAACCACGCTTCTGCAAAGCTAATCTCGTAGATAGTTAATATTAAGAATAATTTCCCTAATCATTATGTGAAGTCCACCATAATGGACAACACGGAAGAATTTACTTCGAAGGTATTTGATATTTTTTCATAACAATGAGAATTAAAGTTGAGCATTCCATACCACATGTCCACACTCAAAATGGACTAGCAGAATTGTTATTTACCAACTACATGTTGGGGATACGCAGTCGTGCACGCAGCAGCTCTCATCAATTTTAGACCACTGGCATATAATATCCATTCACCTATACAACTAGCGCAAGGTTCAACATCGAAAATTCCTCATCTTCGCAGATTTAATTGCAAGATTTATGTATATATACCACCATCGCAGTGAACTGCAATGTGCCCTCTCCAAAAGTTTAGGATATACGTTGGTCATCAGGTATTTATACCCCGTGACTGGAGATTTGCATGCAGCCTGTTTCGCCGATAGCATATTAGATGAGAATTATTTTCAGTCATTAGGGGGGGGGGAGGAAATCAATCCCTTGATGAAAAATATCAGAAAATAGAGAAATCCAAAAGATAATTGAAGTACAAAAGATAATTGAATTGAAGTCCAGAAGATAATTGAAATCCATATATATGACCCGCGCACTAGTGAAGCAAATAGAGAAGTCCAGAAGATAATTGAAATCCGGGAGATAATTGATTTACAAGCATTAGAGAATCAATTACCTAACCAGTTTAGTGATTTGACGAGCTTGATCAAGTCGCATGTGCCTGCACGTAATGCACCGGAGAGGGTTGAAATACCGATGAAGGTATTTCTAATCCCGTCCTAAGGCATCGGAAAAGACAAGAACTCCGGCTCATCGAATCCGAAGTAACCGGGAACGCCTGGTAAAAAAGGATAGGAAAGACTTTGACATAGGTGATCATCAAAGTTTTTCAAACCAGAAGGGGAACCAGTTGAGACCTGACACTAGTATGAAATATTCAGAAAAGATATACCGAATTTGAACATCCCCAAGAAGGAGACATCAGTATGGATGTGTGCGCATAAATCGAAGCTGAAAAACCTAAAGGGACTTGCTCCCGTAATTGAAGTAGCGGTAAGCAAGTGAAAACCCTAGTAGGGTCTCTACCCTATAAATAGGGAGTACTAGGTCTCTACCCTATAAATAGGGAGTACTAGTCATTGTAAAAGACCGATCGAATGAAGAGAAATAAAGAGAAGTAAGAAGTCCTCTACATATTCGTGTTTAATTCACTATTATGTTATTGTGTTTTGTACTATTTTTATGATTCTGAGTTTATCTATAAGTTAATCACTCGAACTGAACCCACCAACGACGATTCTCAGTGCATAGTTCCATACAATGCAACTTATTCACAGCGTGAAGAAATCCAAACCCGTTAGCCGCCCGCGGGCTTCGCTGCAGCGAGCAAACGAAAACCCGAAACCGCAAGAGAAGAGACGGAGAGAAGAAGGCGTCTCCTCGCTCAGGCGCAGCTGTTCCCTGTCGCCCCCCTCCTTCCCTTCCCTCTCTCCGCGAATGCGAAACAGCAAGAGAGACCAAAAAAACTCGCAAAAACACAAGCGGAGGCAAGGCGAGCACCACCCCCACACATCGCATGCACACACAGAGGCGAGACGCCAAGGCGAAATAAAGCTGCACACGGCGGCGGCGGCGACTTGGGGCGCTCCGTGCGGCTGACGCGGCACATTTCCTCGGAGTCTCCGGAAGCAGATTCGGAAGCAGGCGGCGGAGATTCGAGCGTGCGGACAGCAAGAAGCTGCTGCTGCTGCTTCGTGGGACTCGGAGGCCCCTCCGATCTCGCCGTTCCAGCGGGGGTTCGGTCCCTGTGGTGGTTTGGATCTCCTCAGCGCGGGGCGCCGGCCTAGGATCTCGCCGGCAGCCGGGTCGTCACACCGTCCTCCCCGGCTCCCCCGTTCGTCTCGAAGTCTCGCGCGCTCACACCATCCGTTGTCCTTGTCCTCCTTCCTTCTTCCCTCTACTGGTCTGGACTGGCGTGGAGCGGAGATCCATCTGGACCTGGATTGATATCTTCTGATGGTAAGGAAGCCCTAGCTTGCTTGGATTGTTGTTGTTGTTGTAAGAGTGAGTTTGTTACCATAGTCTAGTGTCCTCAATTTAGTGTCTATAGTTTCCATATGGTACTGCTGATGACTGGAATGCATGATCGTCGACATTTTAGGCAAAGTGCATTTTTTCATATCAAGCAATACGCGGCTAGTGTTTAACGTCAAACTGTATTCCTGCAGGCGGCTCAAGCTAACATCGCGGTGGGATCCCAGGTTTGGATTGAGGATCCCGATGTGGCCTGGATCGATGGGGAGGTTATAAAAGTCCATGGAGACTCGATTACGGTCAAGTGTTCGAATGAAAAGACGGTAAGTTGTTCATAAGTATCGACTGCTAGAATATCACTAGCTGGCAAGTTTATTATTAGCGCTGGACTTGTAATAGCTAAACTTCTTAGGAAGACCATCTGAAGATGAGCTGACCTTTTATAAAAACCAAAGCGCTTAGAAATGGACATTTGCACTGAGTTCAATCTTGGTCCTTTGTTCAGGTTACAGCAAAAGCATCTCATGTCCATGCTAAGGATCCTGAGGAATCACCATGCGGAGTTGATGACATGACGAAGCTTGCCTATCTGCACGAACCTGGGGTTCTTCAGAATTTGAAATCTAGATATGACATGAATGAAATTTATGTGAGTTATGATCGCTGTATATAACCTGACTATATTTGTGCATATGTATTTTCCACTAATACTATTTTTTAAGTAACGGCATTCATTCTTCTCTAATATGTGTTTCCAACTTCTTTGTTTTGAAACCAGACATATACTGGAAATATCTTGATTGCTGTAAATCCTTTCCGACGACTCCCTCATTTGTATGACACTCAGATGATGGAACAATATAAAGGGGCAGCTTTTGGTGAATTAAGCCCCCATCCTTTTGCAGTTGCAGATGTTGCATATAGGTAGGTTCATTCTGAAAAATGTTGATAATTACTAGGTGGTTTATAATTTAAATAGGTACTTTCCATAAAATTTTTCAATGCCTCTTGTCTTTTGAGTTTGACTGAGAGGAGAATATCTTGGCTACTTTACTGTTGTAGATTGATGTTAAATGAAGGAGTAAGTCAGTCAATTCTTGTAAGTGGAGAAAGTGGCGCTGGTAAAACAGAAAGCACTAAAATGATCATGCGTTATCTTGCGTACATGGGTGGGAAGGCTGCCTCTGAAGGGCGAACCGTGGAGAAGCAAGTTCTTCAGGTGATAATTTCTGAGACTCAACTAGTTCCGAATAACTATATCTGTGACCATCTGACATTCTTGTTCAACTAATTAACTCGTATTCCTGTCACAGTCTAATCCTGTTCTCGAAGCATTTGGAAATGCAAAGACTGTCAGAAACAATAATTCAAGGTAAGAAGCATTCTTTATCTGATCATTTCTATTAGTATTGTGAGTAATATTTCTCACTCAACCAATTTTTTCATTGTTATCACTGCAGTCGCTTTGGTAAGTTTGTTGAGATCCAGTTTGATCAGAAAGGGAGAATATCAGGAGCTGCAGTCAGAACGTATCTTCTCGAGAGATCTCGTGTCTGTCAAATATCCGATCCAGAGAGAAATTACCACTGTTTCTACATGCTTTGTGCTGCCCCACCTGAGGTGCTGCCCCTCGTTTATTCATGTCCTTTTTTGATCAGGAAAATTTATGAACCGCACACCCTGTAATTGTATGCTGCTTCCACTATACACAATCCACTTTTCAGTTTGACATAAAATAACGTGATCATAATAGTAGTTGATGATTTGTTTTATTTGGGACAATCAGACTGAGAGTTTGTGAGACTCTTTAAATTGACAGGTTATTCTCTTTTTTCTTTCAAGGATCCGCAAAAGCTTTACACATCCTTTTTTCTTTCAAGGATCCGCAAAAGCTTTACACATCATTCCATTAAGACGAAATTGCTGAAAACACAACAGATACATGGGACACAAGCCACCTGAATGCCCGAAAGCGCTAGAGTCTCACTCGGCGAATAGGAGAAAAGAATAGTTCATGAGAGAGAGAGAGAGAGATAGGGGGGGGGGACCGTATTAGCACGCCGAAAAAAATAGGTGACGGTGAACAGTGACCAGCAAATGGGGAACTACACCTGCTCTGAGGGCGCCTCCCGACCGGTCGTGGTCGCCATGTGCCATTGACGGTGCTCGTCGAGGATATATTGAAGAAGCTGATCGATAGTTGCGGCGACGTTATTGAAAAACCTGTGATTGCGCTCATTCTAGATCATCCAAGAGATGAGTATGATGCACTAATCGATCTCCTTTCTCCTTTGCTTTGGTGCGGAGTTCCGAGTGGCAATCCAGTGGTCTTGTAGGGTGGGCTGGCCGGCCGGAACGACACAAAGTGAGCCGACCAGAGTTAGGAAACGAGCCCACACTTGCGCAGTCACCGCACAACCTACTAGAAGGTGGTCTATGGTCTCCTGTAGGTGCCTGCAGAAGACACATACTCCTTGGTTTGGCAACCCTCGATGCTGGAGGTGATCGGCCGTCCAGCAGCGTCGACGGATTGCTAACCAAATGAAGATTTTGCATTTGAGTGGCGCCCGAGCTTTCCAATTGGCCTCGACACACGAAAACTTGAACGAGCCTATGAAGAATGCCCTGTAAGCCGATTTAGAAGAGTAGCAACCTGAGGGTTCCTAGCGCTAAAGAATCGAATCGACCTCTCCCTGTGCTAGCCGGATTGGTTGCAACGTATCCCAGAGACGAAGGAATTCGGGTATAGATTGAACACCTGGCTGACCCGATATGTCTGATATCCAAGTATCATTGGAAAGGGCTTGAGCTATTGTTCTTTTTCTTCTGAATTGGTGGTTTGACCATCTTAGCAATGGATGGTGCCAAGCCTTGGATGGAGCGGCCGTCCAGACAGCGGTCCTCCCAAAAGAAGGAGTTCTCTTTGTTCCCAATTCTGACCGAAATCAATGTTTGGAACATGTTATCCTCCGCTCGGTTGGTTTGGGTGTGTAGTCTCCACCACGGTCTCGACGACCAAGTCCGCTGCAGCCATTTCCATTGTATGCGCAGGGCCCATCCTAGCACTACCAGCTTGTGTAAGCTGAGCCCCCAAAGATGGAGAGGTCGGCAAACTGAAGACCAGTCCATTAAGCAATTTCCTCCTGCCACATTTTTTGATCCTTTTCAAAGAAACGCTCGACGTCTTTTATCGATTTCTTTTATTACTAGGGGGGGGGGGTGGTCGAGGGCCATGAAATTGTATATCGGCACAACACCAACTTAACCATAACAAGCCGTCCCCCTAGTGAAAGCAAGCCGGCTTGCCAGGCTTGGAGGCGGTTAGTGACCTTGTCCAAGAGTGGTTGGAAATCTGCCCGGGACGACTTCCGCAAGGAGAGTGGCAAGCCAATGTATTTACAAGGGAAGGTAGCGATGTTGCAGTGCAAAATGTCGGTGATGAGCTGGATTTCTTGGTCGTTGCATTGAATTGGTGAGAAGGAGTTCCTGACCAGGTTGGTTCACAGGCCTGAGGCCTCGCCGAAGAGCCGAAGAATTTCTTTGATGGCTAGCAGATCTGCACTGACCGGTGTCAGGAATACGACCGCATCATCTGCATACAAAGAGAGATGGTGTGGTAAGCCTTGACGCCCTTCGATCGGTCGAAGTAATGCAGCATTTTTCGTCGTGAGGATCAGATTGTTGAGGACGTCTATAGCAATGATGAACAACATCGGAGACAAAGGATCCCCTTGACGAAGGCCTCGACCATGCCAAACCGGTCGCCCTGGTTGGCCGTTGACAAGAACTCTGGTGGAAGAGGACCTGAGCATGATGCTCAGCCAAGCACACCACCTCGGGCTGAAGCCCCTGTGCTGTAGGATTTCCAAAAGAAAAGGCCAGGACATTGAGTCGAAAGCTTGAGCGATGTCAAGTCTGAACAGGAAGGTCGATTTTTTTTGTTGATGGAGAAGGCGAGCGGATTGCCTAACTAGGAGGAAATTGTCTTGTATGGAGCGTGTTTTGGTGAATGCAGATTGGTTTAGTGCTACTACCTTTGCCAGTTCCGGAGCGAGCCTTTGGGCAAGAACTTTGGAGAAGATCTTGGCAAAGCTGTGGAGAAGGCTGATCGGCCGGTAGTCACGCGCTTGGCTTGCTTGCATGGCGCATGCAACCTGACTAGGCGGACGCTCGTCTTGGTCCGAGACGCGGAGTAAAGGACTCGTATGCGCCTGGGTTGGACTAACGGATGCCACGTGATTCCCGGCATCCCCCCAGCAGAAGCCGCGATGGGTGAAGGCACACACGGTCCACGTGCGTCCAAATGAGACGGCTCAGAGGTGTGGCTTGGGCAGACTGAGGCGTTGACCGGACGGAAAGGCAGTGCGGTGACATTTAGACCTTGCCTTTTGTTTTCGGTCACCGGCTTGCCATGTTGTGAAGCCGAAAATGGCAAGGCGGCAGCTAGGTTTGACAGCCTTAGTGCTGATCCTCTTGACGGGGCTAGGTCAACCTCTTTTTGCGCCACCTTTGCTGCGCACAACAGGGCACAAGGTCACTATACCCCTATCAGCCTTAGGACCCACTGCTGACAATGTGGGGAGTTTCCATGATGGCGCATGTGATCTCCCATGCCTCCCACGACCTGGATCCCCTTCTTCCCGACCTCCGACGAGCCAAAAGGATCCATCAACTATGCCAAGCCTTGTGCGGAAGAAGTGGCGACGCGGCCCTGAGTCTTCGGAGCCGGCGTGAGGGAGACCGCCGAAGCCTAAGTCATCGCTTGACGGCGCAAAAGAAAGGAGCTGCTCGGCCGACAAGGAAAAATCCTCGATGGCGTGTATGTGAATGATGACGTTGTAGCGGAGGGCCTCATGCGACTCCCTGGAACTAGACAACTTCGTAAAGACTTGCGCCCCGTGGTCCAGGATGGAACCGTTCGGGCGAAGATCCGGCTCGGCAATGACCATCGATTTTTCTTTGGGGATTGCATTAGGGTTAAAGGACCATGCGACCAAGTGAAAGGCTGACAGATCTGCGTGCGACGTAGATGAGTCATCAAAAGCTTCGATCCAGCAAGAGGGGGAGAGGATGGTAGACATGGCGGACAAGCTCCAAGCGTGGATAGGCAGCCCTTCCAAGCTTATCTTGACGCAGAAGCGAAGGGGTTGGTTGGCCGCTTGAGCAAACCGCGACCACTGGCGCAGCAGGAGGAAACATGGTTGTCTTGATAGGGCCATCATGAAGGATTCGATCTTTGTTTGAATGGCTGTCAAAAACAACCAGGTAGGGTTGCACTGAGGAACTAGCCCGAGGCAGGCCCCTCTCGACCTGAATTGCCAGCGCGACCTCTTGGGCTGTGACTTCCGGCCTTGTCCCTCCCATGTAGACGATGAGAGCACACTCCAAGCACCTCTCCATGTCGCGCATGGCTGGTGAGAGAGGAACAACACAGGCTTCTCTGTTAGGGCGGTGGAGAGGGTTCCCAGGGGGGAATTCGTTATTAACGTCCCCAAAGAGCAATGGTAGGAGGCCCTTTCCCCAACGAGGAATTAGGTGAGCTTCGTTAGCTGATGGGGAATGAGACGCTGGAGGATGGACGGGGGCTTGGGGCGCTACCCGGCGGCGCTGCCGCGAAGGCGACCGGCCCGGGCTGTCATTGGCAACCGGCGTCAAGCGGCGGAACAAAGCTTTTTCTACCCTCGGGCGCGGCAACAACCCTTCTCGCAGATCGCTGACGAGCGGCAGTCGTCTCGTGACAGGGAAGGTGGGGCTTGGCGGTCTTTTGCAGTGAACGGACATGTGACCCATGTCCTTGCAACAGAAGCAGCGCGGGGGTTCCTGCATCCCGCTGCGACGTGGTCGCTGGTGAAACAATTAAAGTAGAGGCCAATGAGGCCACCGGTAAGGTTGAGGCCTTCGGTGCCAGGAGCGCCACCGACGAACCTCTTTGCAGCGCCCGCCTCCAGTGTTAAGGGCGTCGTGCCGGCAGCGAAGCGCGAAGCATTTCCCAAAGGTAGTCCGCCGTCGAGGAAGAGGACAACCTTGCCCCTAGCTTTGGAGGAAGGTATCGTCGTGGAAGCGGGAGCCCCCGAACGGCTCGGCGACCGAAGGCCCAGAGCGACTGGGCTCGGAGATGATGACCTGACCGGCAACACGCGACGCTGGGACTTCACCGAGTCTGGACTGGATGTGGTGGACTCAATCCACCTGCGCTCCTTCTCGGATTGCTTCCCCAGGGCCGCTGCCTGGAAATCTAGGTCGAAGTGGGATGAGGCCATTTGACGGTGGCTGGGCGCCGTCGCCGGTTCGGTAGGCTGCACGGAAGGGGAGGGTGGTGGGGTGTTAGGGGCCGCTGTTGCCAGAGTGGCGAGCGGCGCGAGGGGGGTAGGACGCGAGAGCTACGCGAGGTCTAGTAGGTTGCGCGGTGACTCCATAGAAAGCAGGGTTGAATACTGGTTATTCTCTTATTTGATTATTTTTGCTATTGCTTGCCCAATCATGCCACAACTTCCATATTGGTCAGCGTGAAGGATACCATTTCATATGGGATGCACACTGTAGCATTAATATAGTACTTCATTAAAATTTAAGATTTCTAGCCCCCTTTGCCGACAGATTTTTATCCTAACTGTTTGCTATTCTCTCACAAAGGGAATAGCAGCCCCTCTGTGTGAATCAAAGTTTGGTACATGAAAGCCTTTCAGCGACATGTTCCTCCTCTAGCTACCTTTTTTATCCTTACATTGTATCGGAACACTAAATATTGTGGCCGCTTCTACTGTTTAAAATACCATATTTCATATTAACAAGCGGGGTGTGGCTAAACCGCTAAACGATACATTTTTTCGTCTACCAGGAGCTCGAGAGATACAAACTGGGAGATCCCAGAACATTTCACTATCTTAATCAGTCCAACTGCTATAAGCTTGAAGGCCTAGATGAATCTAAGGAGTATCTTGAAACTAGAAAGGCTATGGATATTATTGGAATCAGTTCTGAAGAGCAGGTACACATTTGGTTCTGTAATGATTGTTCCCTACCTTTTTTTGGTCACTAGAAGCTTATCCACCCTTCTTGAGCTTACCTCATGTTTGTATGTTGCTTTAGGAAGCAATTTTCCGGGTTGTTGCTGCCATTCTCCACTTGGGAAATGTTGAATTTGCAGAACGGGATGATGGAGATTCTTCGAAACCTAAAGATGAAAAATCACTATTTCATTTAAGGACAGCTGCTGAACTCTTCATGTATGTGTCTTTGGCTTCTTTTTATAAACTCTTGAATGATTACACTATCTGACAAGAGCTCCAAATTTGGTCTTGTAGGTGCGATGAGAAAGCATTAGAAGATTCATTGTGTAAACGTGTTATTGTGACTCGCGATGAGAACATAGTAAAAACTTTGGATCCTGAGGCTGCCAAGGGAAGTAGAGATGCACTTGCTAAGATTGTGTACTCACGGTTGTTTGATTGGTAAGTCCATTTCGAAGTTTTGCACAGGCTGTTATTCCAGTTCAAAAGTAGGTGCATGATTAATTGACTATTTTTTACACGTTTCCACTTGATGCTTATCTGGCAAATGACCTTTGATCTTAGGCTTGTGGATAAGATAAATAGCTCTATCGGCCAAGATCCAAATTCAAAATGCTTAATTGGAGTGCTGGATATCTACGGGTTTGAAAGCTTCAAGACAAACAGGTGCTTAATTGGTACACTTTTGATGATTGATTGTATGTTGGACGTGTTTTTGTCAATTAGATAGGCTAGCCAGAGGAAAACTGTTGGATTGGGCCCAATTTAGTTCTTAGTAAATGGTGGCTATTTGTCTCCATAGCTTTATTTATAGTGTCCGGGACTTCGGGGCATAATTATTAGCTACTTCTCTTTGTTGAAGTTCTTGTTCACAGTGGAGCTCCATATATCTCATGTTCTGAAGAACTAACTCTTATCCACTGATGGAAGATGTCATGTTCCTGTGTCTCTTCATTGGCATTTGATTACATGTTGAAGATTCAGTATGGCTGTGTTTTCTGTAAGATCTTATATATTGCCTGTAGTATACGGTAAACGACCTTTTCAACAAGTGCGATATGTGTTAGATGCAGGGCATTGCTTTTGCATGTTTGGTGCGAACTTATTGTTTCTGGTTCAGAGATCACAGTCACACTATCAGTTGAGTGCTGTATGTATGTACATCTATTAGTTTAAAAAAGGTTAAGATCACAGATGGTAGCAAAGTAGATTCTCAGGACTGTTATCACGTTGTTTAAGGCTTCTTTCCCTAAGATCCTCTCTGATCACCAAGTTGACTAAGATTAATACATTTTATCGTGGTGCATAACGTTTTCTTGTCATTTGTTAATTATTTCATGATTTTATTTCATTCTTGATTCCTTTCTATTATCGTTCTTTACTTATAACGGACTTATTATTTGTATCGCCTGGATGTTTTTTTTTTGTATTGACAGCTTTGAGCAGTTTTGTATCAACCTGACAAATGAAAAACTGCAACAGCACTTCAATCAGGCAAGTACAAGCCTTCTTAGTTTGTTTCACAGCTTGCAGTTTCATCGTCACTGAGTTTTTTTTAAGAGAGATTTTAACTTTGAAGTTCTGCTTTCCTGCAGCATGTCTTTAAGATGGAGCAGGAAGAGTACACTAAAGAAGAAATTAACTGGAGTTATATTGAGTTCATTGACAATCAGGATGTTCTTGATCTCATCGAGAAGGTTGTTTTCTTCACCATCCTCTGCATCCATCCTGTTGTTTGGTTGCCTAAACTGAATGAGCTCATGCAAATGAGGCCATGAGGGGATGTGCCATGGTGGTTGTTTTCCCCAACGTCACACCATTTTGGAATATTCCCTCTAGATAACCACATGATGAGATGTGTCATGCTCATGCGGGCTCGCTTAATCACACACTATTAGTAGTAATTATCCACGACTTTGGTGATCTACGGTAATTAGTGATGATCAGTATTACTTACTGGCAGAGATAGAATTCCCGGCCGGTAACCGCCGGTTACCGGCCGGGGTCCGGGATCCAAAATCCAGGCCGGTTTTTCCGGAATTTACAAATTCAAATTTTAAATTTCGAATTTCGGTTGATTTTTTAGCAAATTCAAACGAAATTCAACTAGGTTTTTCCCGAGAAAACCAGTAACCGGCCGGTTACCGTTCCTGGCCCCCCTGCCGGGATTCGGTCCGGTAACGGTTTTTTTATCCCTGCTTACTGGTGGTTAGTGACTATGAATTGGTTCCTTTGGAAGGACTATTATCATTAGTTACTAGTGATCAATTGTAGTTTATTGTTGATAAATGACAATAAGTGGTGATTATTCGTAATTTACCATGTTTTAAATAGTTGTTTGTTATTCTTATTTATATTGATTTTTTTATACAACCATAATACCGAACATTCGATCAACCGGATGCTCTGAATGCCCCATCCTGTATCACCTCTCAGACATCCAACCAAAAACAAGTCACTTGCACATCCCATGTGGGTTGGGCTCATCCAAGTATCCAACTGCGCCATCAGTTGCATGGATGAGGGAATATATGCAACCAAAGACACCCTGTAAATGCAACATACCTAACAATCAATTATAGCTGCTTCTGCTACTTTGATTCTTAGCTCCAATTCTTAGATTGACAGTTGTGCTCATTATATATTAGCTTTGACATTGCTGAAACGCATTGGTGATGTCATGTCACTGTATTATTTTGCTATGTTCCATCTGAGACTCCATTCTTCCCTCGCAGAAACCTGGTGGAATTATTGCACTTCTAGATGAAGCTTGGTATGGATCAGTGAAAATATATCTTTTTTATTGTTTATTCTGGTTTTCATACAACAATTGAATCTTACAGGTAATTAATCTGTCTACGTATGATTTTGTGTTGCAGTATGTTGCCAAGATCGACACATGAGACATTTGCTCAGAAATTGTACCAAACTTTCAAAAATAACAAGCGCTTTACTAAGCCAAAATTATCTCAGTCAGACTTTACAATATATCATTATGCCGGAGATGTAAGTATGAACTTCCTTTGCTTTTGTTAGCTAGCTAGCAATGTCCTTAGAATCAAATCTAATGTGAAAGTATGTTCATGTATAGGTCACCTATCAAACAGAGTTATTTTTGGACAAAAATAAAGATTATGTAGTTGCTGAACATCAGGCTCTCTTGAGTGCTTCAAATTGTTCATTTGTTTCGGGCCTTTTCCCTCTTCTCTCTGAGGATTCCTCAAAATCGTCTAAGTTTTCATCCATTGGTTCCAGGTTCAAGGTGCATATCACTTCTGTTTAATGCTTCAATTGGATTTTAGTTGCTTCCAATTCCTCTACTTTTAATATTTATATAATAAAATGCAGCAACAATTGCAAGCTCTATTGGAAACTTTGAGTGCAACTGAGCCCCACTATATGCGTTGTGTAAAGCCCAATAATTTGTTGAAGCCAGCAATTTTTGAGAACCAGAATGTCCTTCAGCAGCTCAGATGCGGAGTAAGATTTTCTGTTGGCATTTATTTTTTTTCCTTCCAAGTTCCAACTTCTGTATTTACATTTACTGGCTTTCCTCAGGGGGTTATGGAAGCAATTAGGATAAGCTGTGCTGGGTATCCAACGAGAAGAACGTTTTATGAGTTCATAGATCGTTTTGGTATTCTTGCGCCTGATGTTTTGAGTGGAAGGTATTAAATTGTCAATGAATAACGAGCAATATTGCACTGCGTTCTTGCTTGGTTTAGTTGGTTGAGCTTATTTATTGATCTGGTTTTGTGTTCATTGTTACTAGTTCTGATGAGATTACTGCTGTAAGGAAGTTGTTAGAGAAGGTAGATCTGCAAGGTTATCAGGTAATGGATGCTAAGGAGAGATTTACATTTGTACATTGGAGCTACAAATTGGCATGATGCTAGTTAAAAGAAATTACCATCTGCCAGTCTTTATAATTCATAACATTTATGATAGAAATATGTTTGGAGGTGCAAGAAAGATGTGCTCTCTCGGTCTCTCCTATATAAATATCTAGTTTTGTAGACTGTAGAGTCAAGATGTTTAGAACAGTGTACAACATATGCACCGCAAGTTAATATTTTCTGCTCTTGATGTGTGAACTAAATTGTATGCCTTTTGCAAATGGCATTTCCTAGATTGGCAAGAGAAAAGTATTTCTTCGCGCTGGTCAAATGGCTGAACTTGATGCTTGTAGAAATGAAGTTTTAGGACGTTCAGCTAGCATGATTCAGAGGAAAGTCCGCTCATTTTTGGCACAGAAGAGTTTCATTGCACTGCGAAGATCAGCTGTACAACTTCAGACGGTTTGTCGCGGTGAGTTTTTCTGTTGTTCCAAATTGCAGTCTCTGTCCCTACTTGATTTAATTTTATTCATGCGATGATTTTCTGACATTGCTTTGGTTTAATATTTGAAGGGGAGCTTTCAAGAAGAGTTTACCACAGTCTCCGCAGAGAAGCTGCTTCTCTCAAGATCAAGACTTGCTACCGTATGCATAATGCCAGAAAAGCATACAATGAGCTTTATGCTTCAGCGGTTACCATTCAATCAGCTTTACGTGGGATGGATGCACGTAAAGAGCTCCACTTCAGACAACAAACAAGAGCTGTGATTGTTATCCAGGTACATGACAAATAAAGAAACCTGTTTCGTGTGCATGTATGAAAACAAGCAAATGGATATTAGTAGGGAATAACAACCGACAGAAGTATAAGGATTTTTCTCTTGATATATTTGGGATCAGTTATTGCCTTAGTGGTAGCTCTGAAACTGCAGAAACCATGTTAATTTTCATTGGTTGTCTCGCCTAGTCAGCAGTTGTAATGCGGTTATTGGCTGGATGATTACCTGAGAAGGGAACTAGATAACATTTTTCTACTTTACCATTCAACATTAGAGAGGGAAGTATACTTGATGAACTTCCTCCTTAGTAATGATTAATGAAGACTTTGAATTTACTCACATATTTCCAGTCACCTCAGTTTAGTTTCTTTCATGAAATCAAGAGCTGAAAGCCTGTTCATTATGCGTAATTTTATGCTTTGTGGACTGGTTGGATTGAACTATTTTTTTGCTTTCTGTTGGGATGTTTCTTCTAAGCATGGCGCATATATGTGGACATATATTGCAACTAGTTTTGCATTACCTTGATGAAACCCTACAACTTCATTACTACTACTAATGCATAGATGTATTAGTGTAGATGCATAGTCCTTAGCAAGGATAGAAAAACCGTTCCCGGCGCAATTCCCGGCCGGCGGCCGGTACCGGTAACCGGCCGGTTACCGGTTTTCCTGGGAAAAACCCGGTCGAATTTCGTTTAAATTTGCTTAAAAATCAACCGAAATTCGAAATTTAAAATTTGAATTTGCAAACTCCGGAAAAACTTTCCGGGATTTCAAATCCCGCCGCCCACCGGTAAGGCCAGTTACCGCCGGTAACCGGCCGGGATTTCTATCCCTGGTCCTTAGTACTCCGAATTAGCAAATCAGATAAAAATGTTCTCTGAACTTTACACTTGTGCATATTTCTATTTCAGAGTCGCTGCCGTCAATTCTTGGCGAGGTTGAATTATTCAAGAATGAAGAAAGCTGCAATTACTACACAGTGTGCCTGGAGAGGAAGAGTTGCTAGAAAGGAGCTTCGAAAACTCAAAATGGTAAGTTCGAGCACACCGGGCACTTGTTATATTTTCATGAAAATACGTTGAGCTGGGAACTAGAAATTTTGTTGGATAAATCTTCTCAACACGCCCAATTTTTTTACACCTGCTGGAATCATCAGTGTTACAGGATATGAGGATAGTGTACAATATTGCACTTACTGGTTTTTGATATACCTGGCTTTGTATGATTTTTAGTCTGGTATGATTTTTATAGGCCTTACTACTGGACTACTGGTATGAAAACTCTTGGTGATGAATAGTGGAATATATATATTTTCTTTCATACGAAGTTCCAGCTTTTCTTATCCATTTTCATTGCTTGTCAGGCTGCACGGGAAACTGGCGCTTTGCAAATTGCCAAAAATAAACTGGAAAAGCAAGTTGAAGAGCTTACGTGGCGGCTACAGTTGGAGAAACGCATGCGAGTGAGTTTTTTGTTATAAAATTTCATCATGTCAATTTAACTTGAAGAATACCATATGTCATTGATATAGCATCATCTGGGTTTATGCACTCCAATTTATAGTAGTTACGTTCAATTCAACATACACAAATATGTTGTCTTGGTTAATGGTTCAACTCGCTGTTTGGTGGCCTTATATAAAAAGGATACAGCCGATAGTATTTTGTAATATTGTTTATCCGAAGCACGTCCAAGAATAGCAACATTTTTGGAAAAACAAGGGGATCTGAGCAAACTATTCTGTATAGCTGTAAAACATTATCACCATATGGCATCAGACTTTTGGGAATTGGAACTGGGAGATCTTAATTTGTATATGTAGGAAGTTGTCTTGTTCTTGAGTAGCAGTAAAACACGAGACTTTGCATAGTTAATTTGAGGATATATTGCTATTGCTTAATGCATGGTTGTTCATTATAGGCTGATCTCGAGGAAGCTAAATCACAAGAGAACGTGAAGTTGCAAGCTGCCTTGCAGGGGGTGCAACAACAGTACAAAGAAACAAAAGAAATGCTAGTAAAGGAAAGAGAGGCAGCCAAGAAGGCCGCGGAGATAGCTCCAGTTATTAAAGAGGTCCCTGTTATAGATACAGAGCTGATGAATAAGCTTAGAGATGAAAATGATAAACTTAAGGTGAGATCTGAACATAATCTGGATTCCTCTCATTTCTGCACCATTGATGAGGATTTGCAGTTTCCTATGACTTCTACTGTAAATTTAAATAACTGTTACTGTTTCCTTTACTTCTTCTTCTTCTTTTGGAAGAGATTTGTTTCCTTCTACTATTCAGTTCGATCTGATATTTTTGCAGTACTTGCTATGTTTATAACACTTGATATTCCATGACTACAGACTCTGGTCAGTTCTCTTGAAAAGAAGATTGATGATACTGAGAAGAAATATGAAGAAACAAACAAAATCAGTGAGGAGAGGCTCAAAAAGGCAGTGGATGCTGAGTCGAAAATTGTTGATTTGAACATGGCAATGCTAAGGTTGTTCTATTTTCTTAACCCCAACTTCATAATATAAGCACCTCTGCATATACGTTGATTAGTGAGAAACTATAGCTAGTACATTGATTGGTATATTTGTTTTGTTATTCTGCTTCAGGCTTCAGGAGAAAATATCCAACATGGAATCCGAGGAGAAAGTGCAAAGACAAGCATTGTTGAGCTTGCCAGTCAAGAGCATGTCTGAACATTTGTCAATTCCAATTGCTCCAAAGGTACAAGTAATAGCTTACAAAAAGCGTTTCTTTGTTCCTTCTGCTGTTGAAATGCTTATGTTCCTTTACTCACCTCTTCTGCTTTTTCTCTTATCATTCAGAACCTGGAGAATGGCTTTCATGAGGTTGAAGAGCCAAAGGTTTGAAGTTTTACATCTTAATATTTATCTTTTGTCTCTTCGACTTTTGATTGTGTCCACAATCTTACAAAAAGTTGCTGTCATTTTTTCAGGAACCCCAAAGTGCGCCCCCTGCTATTAAGGATTACGGGAATGGCGATCCAAAGTTGAGAAAATCTTGCGTTGACAGGCAACTTGTAGGTCAACAAATTTTATTGTTTAAGTTGCTTCTGTAAACATGATTATTTGACACTTATCTATCTGTAGGAAAATGTTGATGCACTTATTGACTGTGTAGCAAAAAACCTTGGCTATTGTGCGGGGAAGCCGGTTGCTGCTTTTACCATATATAAATGTCTTCTTCACTGGAAATCTTTTGAGGCGGAGAAGGCCAGTGTCTTTGACCGTCTTATTCAGTTAATAGGATCTGCAATAGAGGTAATATGGAACCCGATTTTCTTCTTAATATTTGAACCAGAAGTGGAATTAGAATTTTTTTCTATATAAATGAGTAGTTATCCACTGAAATTTTGATTCGGGAGCTGACCAATGTCCAGTTCACCTCTAGCTGTATGTTAGAAAAGTGGAGTCACACTCTTATTTTGATAACTTTCCAATTTCTAACCGAAATTTGTTTTTGCACATTACACTTTCCACTAGAGTTATCCTCATAGCTGGAAGTATGGATGGAAATCCCGGCCGGTTACCGCCGGTAACCGGCCTTACTGGTGGGCGGCGGGATTTGAAATCCCGGCTGGTTTTTCCGGAGTTTTCAAATTCAAATTTCGAATTTCGAATTTTGAATGATTTTTAAGCAAAATTTAATGAAATTTGACCGGGAAAAACCGGTAACCGGCCGGTTACCGGTACCGGCCGCTGGCCGGGAATTGCGCCGATACCGAGATTTTGATCCTTGGCTGGAAGTTATTTTGTGCTTTTGAAGGTCAATTTTTTGCTTGGTAGTATCTTTGTTTGGGTAAGTTTTGATGCTATGTTTTATGAGAGTATATTTCTTCAAGACACTGAAACGTCAGTTAAAATACCAAAATGCCCCTTTTATGAAGACCAATCCATCTTTTGCTAATAAAGTAAATAAAATCAACTTTCAACCTGAAACAATGCATTGCGAGAAAACTGGGCATGGTGCGTGAAAGACTTAAATATGGATATCTAATTCACTTGTTATTTATTTTGTTTGTCCAAATCTTTATTACTGAAAAAATAAAAAATGGCAACGCTTCACTGTTCTTCAGCCTTCCCTTTAGACCAATGCACAGTTTGGTTGGGTCATATTATTTTGACCTTATATGGAAGTCTGATTGCTTTTTTAAATTGAACTTGCTATTATGTTCCTTTATGAGTATAAAAGTAATTTAACGTTCTTTTGAATTTTGGAAGTGACAAGTTTCTTTTTCCCACAGTCAGCTTACATTGTCAAGTCTTTGATGCAGAATGAGGATGACAATGACAACCTTGCTTACTGGCTCTCAAATACTTCTAGCTTGCTGTTCCTGCTACAGAGAAGTCTCAAAGCCGCTGGTGCACCTGGGAATGTTTCACGAAAGAAACCTCCTCAGCCAACATCATTATTTGGTAGAATGGCTCAAGTATGTTACTGTCCTTTTCACGCTTGGAATATTAAGGGGAAAAAAATTGGAGAATGTGGTATTGGACTTTGATAATGTAAATTCATCTGTCTAGGGCTTGCGTTCTGCATCTTTTGTCAACATGCATGTTGAGGCAACTGATGTTGTTCGCCAAGTTGAGGCCAAGTATCCTGCCTTGCTTTTCAAGCAGCAATTAACTGCTTATGTGGAGAAGATATATGGAATCATCCGAGACAATATTAAAAAGGAATTGTCATCTTTGATTTCTCTATGTATCCAGGTAACGTAATATCTTTTTAGATTTTTGCTGTTTGTTGATAATTGGCATTAGGTCCTACAAGTTGGCACATGACTATAAACAGATTCATGGTTTATCCTTAATTATGTTCTTGTTAATCACAAGGCTCCAAGAACAATGAAAGCTAGCATGTTGCGAATTTCTGGACGATTATCTGGCCAATCTCAGAGCAACCATTGGCAGAAAATTATCGAGAGCTTGGGTATCCTTTTAAAGATACTGCAAGATAACCATGTATGTATCTCTCTTCGTTTCTATGCAATTCATCTGCTGAATATATGCTTAACCGTCATTTTGTTTATACTCAGGTACCCCCAGTTTTAGCTCAGAAAATTTTTACCCAGATATTCTCGTACATTAATGTACAGCTATTCAACAGGTAAGCTTATCGTTGGAAATTTTAGTTTTTGTACATATGGAACTTGTGCAGTACATGAGTTGCTGTTTATTCTGCAGTCTACTCCTTCGTCGTGAGTGTTGCTCCTTTAGCAATGGAGAGTATGTCAAAGCTGGTCTAGCTGAGTTGGAATTGTGGTGTGCAAAGGCAACGGTTGAGGTGATCTGCTTGTTGTGTGAATGCCTAGTTTGTTCCCTATATGATTCAATTTACTGAAGTTTCTTGGTTACAGTATGCAGCATCGTCATGGGATGAACTCAAGCATATCAGGCAAGCCGTTGGCTTTTTGGTACGGTGCCCTATTCCGCTAACTGGTGGATTTTATATATATATATATATATATATATATATATATATATTAATTTTGAGATTTGTGCATCAATTACACGATATAATTTTGGCATCCACAGAGTGTAGCTGTCACTGTAGCGTCTGTCTTAGTAGGGCCCTAGAAATTTGCCATATTTATCTTTGGATCCAATAAGCTTTGTAGCTTTGGATAAATAAAGCCAATGCTAGTTTGAATTTGAATTTTCAACTGATCTTGCCTTATGCTAGTGTGTAACTTGCAAGTACTAATGCATTTTTAATACTCTTTTCAGGTTATATTCCAAAAATTCAGAATATCTTATGATGAGATAGTACATGACCTATGTCCGGTAAAATCTCAATACTGTAAAGTGTAAACCCACTTTTCGATTTTGTTTAAGCTCTGATACTTTTCTGGTTTAATTTTTTCTTACTTCTTTTGCAAAGTATGGAAGCATCTTAGTTCTAATACATGTTCTATTGTTTACAATTATAGATCTTGAGTGTCCAACAACTATACAGAATTTGTACACAATACTGGGATGACAAGTACAATACCCAAAGCGTATCATCAGATGTGAGCTCCATTTCTTATGAACTCAACTGTTTTGTCTGCAATTCTGCGTTATTTTCAATGAGAATATTTCCATTTCTTGGCTGCGAAAGTGTGGATTTTCCATGAATAATTTTGTGTAGTCCTACAGGACTGCTACACCCTTTATTTATAGTCTAAAAGTATAATCCAACTCTAATGCAACTTATTTATTAGACTATAATTCGAATTCACCAACACTCCCCCGCAAGATGAGCTGAAGATATCAATCATGTCTATCTTGTCATATATTGTAGCACCCTAGCTAGGATCTAACCCTGAAATAGTCAAACAACTGTTCATCAGACTTGACATACTCTAACTTTAGCATCCTGCCATCAAGCATCTCCTTGATGAAGAACCTATCAATCACAACATGTTTAGTACGATCATGCTGTATTGGATTGTTAGTAATGTTCATTGCAGATTTATTATCACAAATGCAACACTAAGAGATTATTCCTCCATACTCGAAGCTCAGACAATAAACCCTTCATCCATATCATTTCACTCACACTCAATGTCATTGCTTTGTACTCTGTTCTCTACCTCTGTAGTAGACCGAGCCGCAACCTCCTGATTCTTGTTCCTCCATGACACAAGGTTACCTCCCACAAAGATGTAATATTCAGAGGTAGACCTCCTGTCATCCACACTGCTCGCTCAATTAGCATCACACTATCCTCCCGCATTCAGGTGTTGATTCTTCCTAAACCAAACGTCTTTCCCAGGGCTACTCTTCAAATACCGCAGAATTCGATAGACATCATTTATGTGTTCTGTTCTGGGAGCATGCATATATCAAATAACCACACTCACTGCATATAAAATATCAGGTTTTGTATGACACATAGATGAGACGCCGAACAAGCCTCTGGTAAGCTTCATTGTCAACTGAATCTCCCGATCGAGCACATAGCTTGTGATTTCTATCAATAGGTAAAGCAATAGAGCGATACCTAAGTATACATGTTTCTGCCAGCAGATCGAGGATATACTTCCTCTGGGAGAGAACTATGCCTGTCGAAGAACGGACAATCTCAATCCCAAGAAAGTATCGAAGAGTTTCAAGATCTTTCACCTCAAATGCCTCTCCCAGTCTTTTCTTCAAGGACTTGATTTCCTCAGCATCATTTCCAGTGATTACAATATCATCAACATAGACTGCCAATATGGTGATATGTGATCCTCTATGCCTATAAAACACAGTATGATCTCCATTGCACTGAGAATAGCCCATATTACAGACTGAACGCCTGAATCTTTCAAACCACACCTTTGGAGACAGACTACTTCAGACCATATAAAGGCTTCTTGAGTTTATACACATTCCCATCAGTTTGCCTGTTCTCAAAGCCTAGAGGAACCTCTATGTATACTTCTTGTAAATCACCATGTAGAAAAACATTCTTCACATCCAACTGATGTAGGGGCCATCCGACGTTAGTTACACAGGAGATCAATGTTCTTACTGTGCTCATCTTCGCCACCGATGCAAAGGTCTCATCATAGTCTATCCCATATGTTTAACTATAACCTTTTGCAACCAACCGTGCCTTGTATCTTTCTATCTTGTCTTCAGGAATTTGCTTAAGCGTAAACATCTGTTTGCATCCTACTGTCCTATTTCCCGCTGGAAGTTGAACAAGATCTCATGTCTTGTTATTCTAAAGTGCACTAAGCTTCTCCATAACATCCTTCCACTTAGGATCCTACTTAGCAACTCACCAATCTTATGGAACATGCATTGTCTGAAATGATGCAATGAATACTTTGTATGCAGGTGAGACATGAGAATATGAGGTGAAATGTGCAGTGTCATGCTCAAAGTCATACAGTACTAGAGGTTTTCCGGCATTAGCTCATGTTTCCCTATGTTGCGCAAGCGGTAACTCTAGATTGGAGTGATTAGAGGGAACATTACCACTTACCCCAGGGGAGGTAAGAAACTTGGTGGAGAGAACCGATAAGGGATTTGAGACTGGATCAACTGGCAAGGCCGACTGCTCAGGTTGTGACTGTCCTGGTTGCTCCTCAACCGGTGCTTGCAGCTCCACTGGCTTAGGTGTTAATTGCTTGTCCCTTTGCTTGTCCCCCTATTTCCCAAAGCGCCTTCGCTGACAAACCTTCAATTCTTTCGGGGCTATCACATCTCTTGCGTATTCCGTTAAGCTCGGGCATGGAATTGTCATCACAATGACTTCTTGTTGACTATCACTCTTCTTGTACTCCCCCTCTCAACTGTCACCCGCAGTGATAGGAGAGGACTTCTCAAAAAACTAACCAAGAATACCTCTACTCGTGTAGTATGGTTCAAACTTCCGGAATGTCACATCCATACAAACAAGGTGGTTCTCTTAACTGGGTTCTAGCATCTATAGCTCTTCTGACTTGATAAATAACCTACAAAGATACACTTCATTGCCTGAGGGTCCAGCTTGCCAGCTGCTGGTCAGTGATCTCGTACAAAACACACACAGTCAAATACCTTGGGAGGCACCTTGAACTCCCGCTGACCCAAAAGAAGTTTAGCTGTAGACTTCATCCCAAGTATTAGAGACGACATGCGATTGATGAGATACACTGCCGTCATCAATGCCTCGCTCCACAATCCTTTTAGCACATTCATCTGAAACATTAGTGAACGTTTCTAGACTCCATTCTGAGGTGGGGTTTCTAGACAAGGAGTGTGATGAAGTATCTCTCAGAGGAGATACGCTGCAAACTCTTTATTAACATATTCAGTTCCATTGTCTGTTCAGAGAATCCAGACCTTTGTATCGAACTGAGTAGCAATTATCCTATGGAAGTCCTGAAAATACCAAATGACCTCGCTCTCGTCCTTCATCGTATAGATCTAAGTCATACGAGTATAGCAATCAATAAATGTGAAACCACTTAAAACCACTCACAGAAGAAACTGAGTTTGGACCCCAAACATCATAATGTATTAATATAAAAGGTTCATAACTCCGAAGACAAATGCTACTATATGTAGTGTGTATGCTTTCCAAACTCATAAGCATCACACATAAATTTACTCTTGTCTACTTTATTGAACAAACAGGATATAACCGACTTAAACTCTCAAACGATAGATGTTCCAAGCGACGATGATGTAACAAAACTTCTCCTGCAATTCCTCCTGCGGCCACAGCCAATGGCGCATCAACCTGATCAATGTACCACAACCCATTATACCTTATTACAGTCCCAATCCTCTTCCCAGTTCTCTTCTCCTAGAACAAGCACGAATCCTCATCAAATATAACAATGCATTTGAATTGGTCAATGATAGAACTAACTGAAAGAAGATTGACTGGAAAAGAGGGAACATGCAAAACGGAGGATAAATCAACGGATGGTGTGCACTCTACAAATCCTACACATTGAATAAGCTGTGAGGTTTCATCAACTGTTTGGACTGCTTCAGAAGGAGTATATGGAGTGTAAGATGCAAATGCACTAAGTGAAACCGTGACATGCTTGGATGCCCATGAATCTATGATTCAATCAATATGAGAGTGCTTATATGTGGATGCAAGTGCATGTGCCTGAGTACCTTCGCCCACGTGGGCGTAGTTGGCATAGTTATCAAAGAAGGTTGAATCACGAGGAGTCTCCAATGCATTTCCCTACTGCCACTTCTTCCATTGTTTTAGCTTGCTCGCCTGTCAGAGTAATAGACATGCTCTCCTCTGTCAAGCCCTGGGGCCAACTCGGTCCCTTCCTCGACCTCCACCTCAGTCTCCATACCATGGAGGACAAGTTCGGCTCAGATGTCCCCTCACTCCACAGTTGTAGCACTCTCTATCATCAGATATGACATATGTGGACCTAACAGGGTTGTTGTTCCCCATTAATCGTAGTCGGATCTCTTCTTGTACCATAGATGAAATAGCCTCCTCCATAGTAGATAAGTTTGATAAGTGAAACATGATAACCCTTCTACTCTCAAACTTTGGGTTCAGACCCTTCAGAACATGTGTAACCCGTCTGCGTTGCAGCCACACCTTGCCAGCCTCAATATCACCAACACATGCTAATTGCAGTGGATCATAGTAATCTAAGTCTGCCCATAGCTGCTGCAGTTCACTAGCATACTCCTTAATGATATTCTCATCCTGTTGCAGAGCCTCCACCTTGCCCTGGACCTTCGCTATCATCATCATATTTCCTACTTCGGAATACATGTTGCTTAGCGTTTTTCACATTGCTGGTGCACTCTGCTTCGTCTCCACCATCCAAGCAATGGATGGAGACATCGAAGTTAGCAACCAAGCCACCACCACAGAGTTGGTGGCATTCCACATCCTCTAATCCATTCTCGTCTTGTCTGCAACCTCAACACAAGTTTCCTGCAGGTAGTGCTCCACCCCTTCGTTCTCGGAATTAGATTAGCTCTTCTAGACCAGCTCAGGTAATTTTTTAAACTCTTTTTCAACTTTACATCATTCGGCATCAGCTTAAGCCTTAATTCAGATAACCCTGCACCAGTCCTCGGATCCATCATACCCGTCGTGAAGAGATCCTGTAACATGCTACTCATGTCACCTTGCGTGACCATCAGGGAAGTAGTCTCAATCTGTCTTCTTCTCTTCTACCACCCTCATTGCTATTTCTTCCTTCTTCCTTGCGGCCTTAATCTCCTTAGGGGTCATCTTCTCAGACAACCAGAGCAATGTCCATCGCTACCAAGATATGTCGCGTGTATTTCCCACAATCATGGCAATCCTTCACGTATCAATGTTCTGTTGAACCTCGATAACTGACTTCACTGTTACCCAAATCTTGCAGAGCCGTAACATAATTTTTTCTTCTTCTCTCGAAGAGAACAGAGAATCCCTTCTCTCTTCGGCTCACAGACTTCTTCTCTTCTCCGACTCGGCTTCTCTCCCCCCTTCTTCCTCCTAATGCAACTTCTTTATTATACTCTAATACGAACTCACCATCAGAAGTGACATAAATTCACAATTTTCTAGTTGCATGGGATTGAGATATAACAATATAATGCATATACTGCACCCACTTTTTTTTGGGGACTTTCACACGATATTAAATTGCAAAAATAACTTGACCCCTACTGTTTCAGGTTCTTAGTAACATGCGGGTGCTAATGACAGAGGATTCCAATAATGCAGAAAGCAGTTCATTTTTGTTGGACGATAATTCAAGGTAACATAAGTACCGTTTTATTTAATGGCGTGGATGATTATGCTGCTGCTTAGAGTGAGTCAGGATAATACCTTACCAGGGTTCTCAATCTACTGTTTTTGCAATGCAGCATCCCATTCTCAGTCGATGATATCACCAACTCAATACAGGATAAGGACTTCTCGGATGTCAAACCAGCCGAGGAGCTACTCGAGAACCCCGCCTTCCAGTTTTTACAGGATTAGGGCTGTGAAATCTCGAGCTCTGTACTGCTAGACATCTCTCCAGATTATCACTTGGATTTGTTGTGAATTCGTTCTATCCTTTCCGCTTCATATGTACCTATTTTTTATATAGGTAGTCATTAGGGCTGGGATGGAATTCCTCCCTTATAACTAGAAAAAAGCCGTATCTTTTAAAGCGAGGTAAATCATTCTTTGTAGGGCAGATTTCAAATCAGATTTTTTTTTAACCCAAGGGTGTTAGGGAGGGGCAACGTCTTAGTAGCTTCTCCCCAGTTATAGACTGTACAAATTACAATGTAAATCAACAGTGCAAGAAAAAAGGAATTCATATACCAAATGCCATTATGTTCGTGACATCTTTCGGTTGTTGTCTCGGTTAGACTGCTTGTGCCTCTGTTCGCGCCGTGTGTGTCAATGTCATTTTTAAACGGCACAGCGCCGTGAGTGCATTTGTGTTGAGAATCTCAATAGCCCGGCACTTTCATAACTTCCATATATTCATTAACTAGTATCCGTAGATTCTACACCAAGTGACTAACGGAGTATTATTATTAGCTTGAGTAGCTTCTATCTAGTGTAATTCTTTTCCATAGTTTAATTTAAAATAATTTTATTTATAGTATAAAATTATTTTTAGAACCAAGATAACGAGTTAGAGCGAAATTTAACTTGCCTCATTTTTTAATATTTAATCAATTAATTAGAGTAATTTGAACCATTATGAACCGAGCCATCCACCCCTACTTCTGAGTTCTCACACCAGTTCCAGTGGGGACGGCTCCAACAATTCCATCTTTCCGAAACTACCCCTCCTCGAAATAATTGCCACATCTGTGTCCTTGTATACTGACAGCTGGCAGGGGCATTCCCATCCAACCACAGCATTGAATCAAAAAGAGAGGGAGGAAATAGAATCGAGGCACTGCTCCAACCTCCCCTTCTCTCTCTGCCCCCCGCTTGAATAAAATAAAGAGGTAGCCGTAACAAGGGAAATACTTTCTTGGCCCTTTCCGCCCCGCATTTCCGTCCAATCCATCCCAAATTCGCTGCCCGACCACCCCGCCTAATCGAGGTAATGGTTTCTCCACCACGAAATTTGTTCTAGCTCGGTTCTTGGTCTGTTTGCAGGTTGTTGGGTTTGGTAATTTGGTTTCTTGAAGCGAGGAGGGGGGAAAGGGGAGCCGTGCTGTGAAAGGCGCCAGTTCGGGGGTAATAATTCGGTCCAGTGAGGCTTGATTTTGCATAGAATTTTGCTTATGCCTGATGTGGGTGGTGTTGATTTGGAGTTCGGAGCTGGTCTGTGGGTTATGTATGATTCAGTAATGGTTGCAAGGAGGTAGAGCATTTTTCTGGAATTGGCAATACTCAAGTTTATGCAGCTGCTGGGAAATATTACTGTGTGCATTTGAGCTCAAAATATATGGAAGCTATCTATTTAGTTGGGAAATTGTTGGACCAAACCGGCAACTAAAGGGGGTTTGAATAGGAGCACGGTCTATTTATCACCTTGATCGGATTCAACTCAATTTTCTCTACAATAACTATGAAAGCTACGAAGATCAACAAACAAGCGCAGATGAAGTCTTGTATTGAATCCAATCGAAACCCGAAGCACAACCAAAAACACCGAAAACTCAAATCAAAGTGAGGCGGGTGGTCAGACCTCTCAGATTAGGCGGTCCGACCATTGGCCTAGCGGTCAGATCTCTCATCATGGACGGTTTGACCTTCAACCAAATGAACAGTGAAATTACCACGAAATCCAAATAACAATCCGGCTCAACTTTTGATCCGATGATCCAAATCCATCCGATTTCAATCATAGCTCATCAAGAAGGCCATAAACCTATTCCAATTGACGATCGGGAAGATCAAAACCAAGGTTTCATGAATTTCATAGATGAGGGAAGGATGACACAAGAACCTAAGAAAATAAAACTTTGATCCCAAAACTCGCTCGTGGGTAAAAGATAATTCTAGATGCATTCCCACATGTCACAACAAGCAAGATCACCGGAAGAAACCAAAAGATCATCAAAAACCCAAAAGTCACCAAAGTGAGAACAAGAACAAGAAGAGACCCATTTGGGAGAAATCTTGTTTGGATTGATTTGAGATAGATGTTGGTTTACAGCTACTCCACTATGGAGAACAAAAGCTCAACACTTGAGTACACAATCAATCCATCTCTCACAAACCCTAGCCTCAACTACTCCAAAATCTCCAAAACATAAATTATGGTTTTTCTCTCGGAAGGACTTGGGAACTTCACATTTGGACATTCCCTTTTATAGTGGAGGCTAGACTGAGAGAGAAAACCCTAACGGGCACCCGTTAAGCCCACACACAAATAGGTTTACACTCACGCACACTTCTCGAAGCGGATGACGAACCGGGCTTCCCGAATCCGTTTCTTCGTGATCTTTATCTCCATTTACCCGAAACCGTCTCTCCTTGCGCTGTCTTGCGCCGCGGTTTAGCCAAAGGTTACCAAGGTGGTATTTTAGTGAAGTTACCAAAATACCCTTTCTCGATCCTTATCCAAAAGATCGAGTCCAATCTTCATGAAGCAATCTCATGCTTCGCCACGTGTAGGTTGATCAACGGATCTCTTCATGTCGGCAAGTCTCTCCCATCAGGCTCCCACCGAAACCACCATGGCACTTGCACCGACTTCCGCGTCGCTTGATGCAACCCGTCGCACCGAACTTCCCGTCCGGTCATCCTTGTCCATTTTGCGCCATGTTTGAGTCCACTGACTTCACCCGACATCCTCAATCGTTCTGGACCTCAGCTCTTTAAGTCTAGTGTCCCGATCATTCTCGTCGTTGACCTTCAAGCCTCATGCACAACAATAGACCAAGAAATCGATTTTGGGAACAAGTTGTTCGCAACTTGACCCACATTAGTCAAAATATGCATCATGCAACACATATGCACTAAAATCCATGAAATTGAACTAATCTACGAACATTGCCGCCAAGTCGGCCAGCGAACAGGGCAAAATCGGTCAGACCAGCCAGACCACCCAGCATAGAGAGTTAGCCAAATTTCCTCCCTGGAAATCCGAAACCTATCTGGAAATTTAAAACGAATAGAACTTTTGGCACGAAACTCAAAAAGTTGTGAGACCAATTGTAGAAGAATAATCTCTCATGCCTACACCCTCTATTTTTGGCATGGCTCCTAACTCGAAAGTTACCTTTATGGTCGGTCAGACTGCCGCTTGTGGCCGGTCTGACCGCCAACCACTTGACTTGCCCAACGGCTGGTCTGACAGCCAGAGGTGGCCGGTCAAACCGCCACCAAGGTCGGTCTCGACCGCCGCTCGTGTCTGGCCCCGACCGCCTCCGCCTGATGAACTCGAATTTTCTTTGAAAATGAGTGTTTCGATCAACCCTCACTACCATTGCCAATTGTATCATCATCCTAAAATCATGAACATATCCCGATGATATCCACAGAAATTCTACTGCTTAATGGGTGGGTGAGTGTTGAGTTAGCTTTACTAATGGAGGCCTCACATTCGGAACAGGTGGAATTGGATTATCGTCTTCTTCCAAAGACGTTGGTCTGTGTTGAAGGGAAAGATCGGGGTTCTTATTCTATGACTTAGGTCCAATTCACTGATGGAGATAACCGGTTGTATGAGATAAAGTACTGTTTTATATTTCCGCAGAAAGTCAAGGAGATTGTTATTATCATCATTTTCTTGCCTGTGCGGAGAATAATGAGGATTTAAAGCATGGAAATGTCGTGGTTGCATTCTAGATGCTAGTGTCCCTTGCTTTTGCTACACCACATTTGTATCACTGTGTGGAACTTTACTTATAGCTTCTCGTTTGTCTCTTTGCAGTAAGCATAGGGGAACAGATCTGATACACTTAGCAAGATTGTATCACATTGGCTCTTTCAGGGATGAGCACCAAGTTCATGATAACCTACAAGAGGAAGCGTGTTACATCACATGCCCATACTGCTGATGGAACAATTCCCGAGTCTTCTGCTACTTCCAGCAGTGTAGCCGAAAAATATGGGGTGGATGCCGATAACAACATGTTAAATGAAGATAATTTTGTGAGGAACCTTGACTTGTATTTCTTCCTCCCGATGTTGATATTTGATGTTGTTTCTATTACATTTGGTTGTCCATGTTACAGCTGCTGCTACTGATTTTCCAGCCTTTCTAAGGAGGGCATAAAATTAGTACTGATTTTCCTGCCTGCCTAAGGAGGGCATAAAACTTGTTGCTTAAACAGTACGATATGATGGAGATATTTGTATCTAAAAGTGACAATAGTACATGTTTTCAGAACTCTTCATTTGTGTCTCGAAAATTGTATGATCAAACTAGGAAATAAGCATATGTTCTGAAAACTATTGTGCCATAGAGTTCAATGCTACATGAGAATTTTGTTGTATTCATAAGTTGATCGTCTAACTTCTTTCTCATCTGCAAAATTGGCAGTCTACCTCTACAAAGCAACAGGATGTCTGCAAGTCAATGCAACAAAGCATCAAAGAAGAAACACCTAAGCAAAGTGCACATGCATCAGAGAAAGAACAGAAGGAACCTCAGTTATGCGAATCATTACCACAAAAGGAACAAACTGAGATTTGTTGTACCGCCAATCTCTCAATAGCAGAGGCATGTAAGAATAAATTACAGTGCACCAATGACATAAATAATCCAATTCCTGCTTCCAGCTCTGTGTGTGATCTCATGCATGCTGATGGGACAACTAATCAGGCAGAAAATTGTAGTACCTCTGCTCCTGCGGGAATAAATTCTCATCAATGGCCAAATGATATTACCAAACCCAGTCAATGCAATAATAGATTTAGTCCTCTGCTCACCTTTCATAGGCGAGTTAAAAAGAAAATTAATTTGGATGAGCCAGCAGAGGAAAATTATTCAAAAGGCAACGGAAAGCAGTGCCCAACGCTAACATGCGGCCCACCAAGTTCGTCACTTAATGCTACACCCTTGCTCAAAGATACTGGTGGCAACTCTTTGCATATTGAAGATAAGGTATGTTTTCCCACCCATCTTACCACACACTTGTACTACTATGCTGCAAAAATGACAAAGTTTTGGTAAACTCTTCTTCATGGCCCTATCATATTCTTTTAATTTGCTCTTCGCTTGGGAATCTGAATTTTGATATAGTAACAAGATGAATATTGTTCAGATTGAATGGAGGTTAATTCTGTTGCCTTTGTGTTAAATAGCCATTTCTATTTTTATTTTCTGGGTCTAATACTCCAATATAATGTTTTCAAGCTGAAGTAACACTTTTGGAAATATGGATTTGGCTACCTCGTGTATTCAGATTATATAAAGTTTTTGTGTGAACGGGGGATGCCTATAGTCTACAGCTTGATGGCTAAAGGCTTCCAAAATTACCCATGTAGCATTAGCTCTTGGATAGTTCATTGTCCTTTACGTTTTTAAAATTTAATACTATTTCTAAATATTTATGAATTTAGAGAACAGGGAAGAAAATGCGCAGGTAGGGGATCCATATCCTTCATCCTTTCAATCTGAGCATATTAGAAGTCTTTTAAACAATACAGTATGCACTGTTTTGGTATTGCAGCGTAAATTTTGTTATATAAGTTAGTTAAGGTACTGAAAGAGGCTGATACAATGCATGAGGTGCTGAAAGCGCCTACCTGGTTTGCTGGTAAGGGTATGTGTGATTTTTTACAACCATCTTGTAGATTTATTATTTTTCTTTTATAATTTACTTTTAATAAATTTCCATTTTTACGTCACTATGCATGCACTTTCAGATGATTTATGTATTTGCAATACTGTTATCGTCCAGATAATTTATGTGGTCTTTGACTGTATCCTTCCCTCTATTCACTTTATCACATTAGAGCATTTTGAATAATTATAGTTGGCATTTAAAATGAGGAAAAGGAATTCATTTACAGGTAAGTACTGGACTATCTGTACCAGCCGAACACTTGCTTGAACAAAAGAGGTAAGACACTTGTATTTGTGTTTGTTAGCACTGTGATCCGACTTCTGGGTGATAATGTTAGGTTAATCAACACATGTGCCAAGAATTAATTCAATGCTCCTTTTGTAGTTCACACATCCTAAAATCCTCGGTACAGCATATGGTTCCCCCACAGCCTGCTGAAGATTTAAACCAAAGCTTAACTCCAGAACATGATGGTACACCAGTGTCAGAGTTCACTAGTGTGCGAGAGATCAGTGAGCCAGATGCAAGAGTGGAGGACTCAAGTAAAGCACCAGCAGGTGTTACTGTAGTACCAAAAGTTGTTGGAGTGAAGGGGGAGGGACACGGTGATGCGCAAACTAGTTCTCCACGGCCATCAAGGCAAAAAATAAATGTGAATCTGTCGAAACCAACCAATAAATCTGTGGCAGATGATCTTCTAGAATCTCAAGGTTCAACAAAAAATATTCCAATCATTGTCTTGGATGATGAGAGTGATGAGAGGGGCAAAGAGCCAGAAAATTCAGAGGTTCTTGATCAAGTGGCCCAGGAGAAAATTGAAAGTAGATTTGCTTTAGGGCAGATCAACCTGAACTGTGCTGAATTACCACAAAAGAGCCTTCTCGTTTTGGACGACTCATCAGTTCAAAGGCTGCCAGATCAGGTGAGGATGATAAAATTGGCCTATCTTTTATGAAGTGTTTCCTTTGTAGTTTGGTCTGCGTCCAGAATCCCCACACCTCAACTAGTTAATGAGGATTATTTTCTCAGTGAAGTAAAATTATTTGTTTAAATAATATATAGTTGTACTGATATGGCGAGGAAGAAGGGTTGAAAGTTTCGGTAGAAGATAGGTAAGCGAAGCTTCTGTCGCCCTTGATCTATTCGATGGTGTTGCTACCAATCGAAAGCTCAAGGCTCTGACGTCGGCAACTTGATGAGGTGAACTTAATATATTTCTTGATTCCTTCTCTTGATACAATACTCTGCCTATATATCCTACGGCAGGGATTTCGGTAGTTCCAAAATCAGAACTGCAACATAATCGAAAAGGAAACTAATTCAAATACTAACTCAAACTCTGACCAGCTCTATCTCTGAAAGAGATTACTAACTTATCTCTTTACTAACTTAACTCTTTCCGAAACAGCTATTCCTTATCCGGCACAATTGCCTTGTTCTGTCTAACTACAGAATCCGGATTGGATTCAATGTCGGCAGCTCTCGCCAACTCTGTTTCAGCAGGTCCAGCATCTGCCGAATCTTCCTTGGACTGCTTATGCTTGCGTCACTGATATGTCTTGCCATAAAATGCGTTCACAACATTTCCTCCCTCGCCATGAAACGACTCGTCCTCGAGCTGGAATAATGGGTATTGCTGCTGAAAAGACTAGGTTTCCCATGTAGCATTCGCAGCCGCAGCAGACGAGCTATCCCATTGAACCAATAACTGTTACTCGCTGGAGTCTTGCTGTTGGTGTTAGCAAGATCCTTACTCTCATGGAGAGGATGACACTTGGAGATGAGGCAATTTTTCTTTGTTTATTTCTAACACAATGCCATGCTAACCTGAGGGGTTGGGGATACATATTTATAGGTCGCCAACCACCAAGCATATGCTAAGATGCTTTCCTAAGATCTTTGTCCTATGACGATCAAGATGTCGCCCTATGACATCAAGATGTTGTCCTTAAAGTCTTTGTCCTATGATGATCGAGATGTTTCCTATGACATCAAGATGTCGTCCTTAAAGTCTTTGTTCTATGATGATCAAGATCTTTGCCCTATGACAGTCAAGATGTGTCCTTAAAGCTGCTTTGTCCTTTGTGATCAAGATGTCGTCCTTGAAGCTTTGTCCTATGATACCAAGATCTTTGTCCTATGACGATCAAGATCTTCATCCTTGACCATGTCTTTGCTGACCCACAAGCACCGACAAAAAACACAGAGACTTCTCCATCATTCTCCCCTAAGTCTTGTGTGTCTCCTTGTGAGGAATCTGAGCCATCCCGATCTGGCGCGAAGTTCTGGAACTTGATCCGCCAAGAGACTTGGTCGAAGTCGGCGGTGGTCTTGGGTGTTGATGTAGTTGGCGGATACTCCTTCATCCAGTGACCGATGAAGTGATACCTCGCCGGATGTGCTTGCTGCGCTCATGGAAGCGGGGTTCTTCGCCAAGGCCAAGGCGGACTTCTTTGCCCACCCCGAGCTCATCGCCTCCGCGATCTCTCGCCAAGGAGATCGCCAGCGGTACCGAGCCACCACCGAGCCCGAGTAGAAGCGGTAGTGGTCGCAATGTACTCGCCTCACGACTAGACAAAGCCACCACCGCCGCTTGACCGATTGCGGTGATCGGACACTTACCGAGGAAGTCTGCGTCCATTGGTGCTCTTGCTCGTGTCGATGTCGCCGGCGTGGTCATTGTCGTGCATGCCGATGAAGTCTTGTGGCCGGCACCTTGGGTAGTGCAAGCCGTAGTCGGAGGTGCCCGCGACGTAGCGGAGGATCCTTTACGGACTCTTTGGTGCTCGTCGTCGGTCATTTGCATGAACCGGCCGACGAGCCGATGGCGAACGCCAAGTCCGTCGGCGTGTGGACAAGGTAGCGAAGGCGCCACAATGCGCGATCTTGCGTCGCGTCTACCTCCTCCGCCGTACTCTCACGACTCAGCTTCAGCCTCTCCTCCATAGGAGTGTGGGCTGGGTTGCAGTCGGTGAGGCCGCCCAACTCCACGATGCGCTTGGCGTGGCGGTCTGGCGAAGAGAGATCTGGGAGTCGTCTGGTGGACCTCGATCCCGAGGTAGAAGGAGAGGTCCCGAGGTCGCTCATCCGGAAGGTGGCCTTCATCTCCGTCTTGAATGCCTCGATCTCCTCCTCCTGGTACCGGTGATCACAAGGTCGTCGGCGTGAGCGCCTATCGCCAGGCATTGCCTCCTTGCTCGCCGGAGACCGCGGCCTCGTGGCCTTCTGCTGGAATCCCATTTTCTTGAGGTGGAGTCCTTGGCGTTCAAGCTCGCGGTGCTGCCCAAGCCGTAGAGGGCCTTGCGCAGCGTGAGGACCTGCTCTCCTTGCCGGGATGATGAATCTGGCGGTGGCGGGCGTAGACCTCCTCCTTCAAGTCGCCGTTGAGGAAAGCGGACTTGACGTCCATGTGATGAACGCACGACCTCCCGGGCTGCGAGGCAGGAGGAGGCGCGACGGACTCCATCCGCAACAGCGCCAAGGCATCGTCGGTCGACTCCCTCCCGCCGGACGAAGCCACGTGCCACGAGGCGTGCCTTGTGTTTGATCACCTCTCGGCCTCGTCTTTCTTGAGCTTGAAGACCACTTGAGAGAGATGGCGTGGTGGCCGGTGGAAGATCGGCCGGCTCCCACGCGTCTTGTTTCGCTGACGGCGTCCATCTCCTCTCGCATCGCGGCACGCCATGCCGCGTCTCTCTCCGCCGGCGAAGGAACGAGGCTCGCCGTCGTCTGTGCAAGGTGCGACTCCGCCTTGAGGTCGTGGCTGCGCTGCGATTCGAGGCCGCCGCCGCCGAGGAGGTCGCCCACTGACGCAGAAGCAGAGGCTCGCCGCCGTGGTAGCGTCGACGCGATCCTCGTCGTTAGACGGAGTGGCGAACTCCACCCGTCTGCCGCTCGTTGTGGGTCGGCTGCCGTCTGCGAGCTGAAGGAGTAGGTGCCGGTGTAGAGAAGCGGCGTGGCGCGGTCTTGGCGGTGGACTCGCCGAGCACGTGGGCTTGCCGGCCGGCGGTGGTGAAGGACTCGCCGGAGGTGGTGGCGAACGAGGCGGTGGGGTAGGCAAGCTCGGTGAAGATGAGTGCGGCTCCCGCCTCCTCGAAGTGGGCGTGGTCGACGATGAACTCGCGGTCATCGAGTCGGCCGTCATCCACCATCTTGCCCACGCCCGGCCTCGCGCCGTCGAACACGGCGCCACGCGTGATGCGCGTGCGCGCGTGTCGCGGTCGAGGTCGAGGACGTAGGCCTTGGCGCCTTCGCGTGGCCGATGAAGACCCCGGCATGCTCGGTCGTCGAGCTTGCCGGCGTGGTTGAGCTCCTTGCGAAGGCGAGCACCAAGACACGGAGGTGGTTCACCGCGGGCTTGCGCGCGTGCGAGCCTCGTATGGCGTCTTGCCGTCGAGGGCCTTGGTGGGAAGCGGTTGAGCGGTGAGCGGCGATCATTACCGCCTCGCTGATGAAGTGCGGCATCCTCTCGCTGAGGAGGCGCGGCGGTGGCCACCATCATGCGTTGCGGCGTTCGACGACGCCGTTCTCACTGCGGGGTGTACGGCGCGGAGAAGTGACGATGGATCCTCGTCGGCGCGAAGACGCCGCAAACTCGGCCGCCGTGAACTCACCGCCGTTGTCCCGGCGTAGGACCGGCTTGCGGCCACGCTCGCCTCGCGGCGGCTTGAAGGCGCTTGATGGCGTCCCGCAGTGGCCGCCTTGACGTCCGCGGGGCGATCCACATGTAGCGGGACACGTCGTCGGCGAGGAGGAGGAAATAGCGGCGCCCAGTGTAGCCGGTGTCACGGGGCCACAGAGGTCACCGTGTACGAGCTCGGCTCTCCTTGGCGCGAAGCTCGCTGGCGAGGAAGGAGCCGCCGCGGCTTGGTGAGGCGCAGTGTCGCGAAGCGCTCCACGTGGTCGACGTGCGGCATGCCCCGCACCATCTCCTTCCGCCGAGCGCCTTAGGGCCTCAAAGTTGAGGTGCCCAAAGCGCTCGTGCCACCTCCAAGCGTCGTCGTCGCGGCGGTGCGCAAGACACGAGGTTGCGCCACTGCGCGTGAAGGGCGTAGAGGCGGTTGCTCTGTTGACCTTGACGAGGCCGTGGCGATGATCCCAGATCGCATCACCCGTGCTCGATCTCCACGCGCGATCCGTTCTCATCCGGTATCCCAAGGCGATGATGGAGTTCCTCAACGCGGGGATGTAGTAGACACCGGTGAGCGGCCGGTGCTCGCCGATCTTGGCGGCGAAGGCGACAGAGCCGACGCTTTGATCTCCACGGCGGGCGTCGCCGAACAGCGGTGCCTCGAGCGCTGAGTCGAGCTCGGAGAAGAACTCCGCCGCCCGGTCTGTGGTGGGTGGCGCGGTGTCGAGCACCACCCGCGTCGGTCTTGTCGTTCTGTTTTAATCGCCGCCGAGGAGGCGTGTGCTTTTGGCTCGTCAAGGTGGAGGAGAGCCATCGCGGCCGGTGCGGTGGAGGTGGTTCGATGCTCGCATGAGCAATGAGCAGAGCCATTGCTCCTCCTCCTCGCTGCGCTGACGTGGGCCGGCGCGTCGTGGTATCGACAATCCTCGACCCAATGACCAAGTTTGCGCGATTGTGGCAAGAGTAAATCTCGTCTCGGCTTTTGCTTGCCAGTGGCGCGCCGCCTGGCGCCCACGATCATTACCCTCGGACGTCCTCGCGCCCATGCTCGGCGTCTTTGCGCGCTTGCGCGCTTGCCATGCTTGCGCGCTGTCGTGGAAGAAGACTCCCTTCTTCTGTCACCTTGGCCGCGACCCAGCGCTTCCGAGTGAGGAGGAGCTTCCGCCAATGGAGACGGGTCCCGAGGCGCGTGGCTCATCGTATCAACAACCTTGAGGCGACCGCGCCTCCTCGATCGTCATCGTGGAGAGGTCCAGCAGAGACTCGATCGAGCGAGCCGTCTCGCTTGTACTTCTCGGGGACGCGGCGGAAGAGCTTTTCCACGACTCTCCTCGCCGTAGGTGTCGTCGCCGAATCGCACGGCCGCAGCAGAGTGTTGAGGCGGAGAACAAAGTCATCGCGTCCTCACCGCTTGAAGGCGGTGCTCCCACTCCGTCGCGAAGTGCTCGCAATGTAGACTTGCGGCGCGATCGGCTGCCGTCGTCTTTGCGGCGATGGCGTCCCAAGCCTCTTTGGCGATCCGCTTGTTGGTAGCGAAGCGCATCTCGGCGGGGCTGCGGCGATGAGAGCATCCATCGGCGCCGTCGATCTGGTCGTGGTCGGCGTCGCCGCACGGATTGCATCCGCATATGCCGCGCTGGAGCTTTACCTCATCACCGCGACCCGGTCGACATAGTTGGTCTTGGTGAGGTAGGCCGCCGCCGCCGGGTCGATGTCCCCGACGGCGACTGGTACCGTGGTGACCATGGTACCGTCATCGGGAGAAGCGCGTCGCTGTGAAGGCCGCTCTCCGTCGACCGTCGTCGCCGCCGTCGCGCCTCCTCCAGAGGCGCCACCGTGCGTCCGCGCTGTCTCGCTGCCGCCGCGCTCGTGGGCGTCTTGTGTTGCCCATCGCGCTTCGCCTCATGTTGCCTCCTCTCCAGCTCAAGGTCGCGTCGGCTATCATCGGCGGATATGGAGCTGCTTTATTCTTTGCCGCTGCAGAGCCTTGACCTCTGCTTCGCCGCCGCGCGCATCTGCCGCCGCCGCCGCTTCCGCCTCCGCTCTGGCTCTTTGCCCAGCTCCGCCCGTACCGGCCTTTGCGCTTCTTTCCGCCGCTGCGGTGATCTCTGCCGCTTCGCTTCATGGCTGCTGGCTGCTCTGCCTGGCGAAGCTCGGCCGTCACGACGCCGAGTGCTCGAGGCGGCCGAAGGCCGAGATCGCCTGCGGACATGGCGCGCTCTTCGGGGGCATTGCGTGAGAGAGGGTTGCTTCGACGAGCCGCTTGCCGTCTCGGAGAGAGTGGCGAGGACACCGGAGTCTGCTGCTGCACCATTGGGGGCTGCTGCGAGGCGGAGACGGAGATGAGCAAGAGATGCTCAAGCTACGAGGATAGTAAGGCTCGATACCACTTGTTACTCATTTGGAGTCTTCTTTGTTGGTGTTAGCAAGATCCTTACTCTCATGGAGAGGATGACACTTGGAGATGAGGCAATTTTTCTTTGTTTATTTCTAACACAATGCCATGCCAACTTTGAGGGTTGGGGATACATATTATAGGTCGCCAACCGGCAAGCATATGCTAAGATGCTTTCCTAAGATCTTTGTCCTATGACGGTCAAGATGTTGTCCTTAAAGCTCTTGTCCTATGACATCGAGATCTTTGTCCTATGATGATCAAGATGTTTGTCCTTAAAGCTCGCTGTTCTATGATGATCAAGATCTTTGTCCTATGACATCAAGATCTTTGTCCTTAAAGCTGCTTTGTCCTATGCGATCAAGATGTCGTCCTTGAAGTCTGCTTGTCCTATGACGATCAAGATGTCGTCCTTGACCATGTCTTTGCACCCACAAGCACCAGACAAAAAAACACAGAGACTTCTCCATCAATAACTCCCACGTGTCGTTATTCAAGGGAGCTCGAACAATAGACACTGGAGAAGGAACGACTTTACCATGGACAATCTTCGGCAGCTGCCCCGTACTCGTAGGCGTTGGACCATGATACGACTTCAGAAGTGCAACATGAAAAACATTATGGATGCGCGCCTTAGGTGGTGTTGGGAATTAATCTTGCATGTCATGTACACGTCCAAATGTGTGCACGTTGTGTTAGGTTGTTGAAAGTTCATATGTTTGCATGGGTCGGAAGTGACCGAACATATGCATGTAGTGGAGCACTTAGGGAGGAGGTGCTGCGTTAAAATATGTCCATGATTAGTTAGTTAATGACCGGGTGTGTTACTTGGTAAATTTGTTAGATATTTGGTAAGTTAGGATCATGTGTGATTCCAGGAGTTAGTTTTGGCAAGTAATTCCGTCCTTAGGTAATATGATTAGTTTCCTTGCTCAGCTGATAAGCTTCCTTGTACCAGGCAATTTATTTGTAACATGAAGAAGGGAGGAAAGCATCGCTATGCAGTTAGCAGCGAAGCACCAAAAAAGTGCTTCTTGTGCATGCGTGTGTGTGTGTGTTTTTTTGTGAGAAACAAAAGGAGAGAGGTTGTGTGCGTGAAGCACATAGAGTTGAGTGAATCAACTCCAACAGGTGGAAGATGAAGACGATAAGCCACAGATCCAATACGTTCTTGTATGACAAAAGGCCCATAAAAACGAGGAGCTAACTTGGACCGTGGAGATGTAATGCTAGATGCCGAACGGTGTTGAAGACGAAGCCAAACCCAATCACCGACCTCAAAAGTGACTGCTCGGTGATGCTGATCATGATGTTTCTTCATATAATCTTGAGCTTGAAGAAGATGTTCTCTAATTTCAACAAAAAATTCTTCACAATCATGCATCTAGCGATCCACTGCCACCACACGAGTAGTACTCGATTGATAAGTGACTAAAGTTGGCGGATCGCGACCATAAACCACTCGAAAAGGCGTGGTTTGTAAAGAAGTCTGGTAAGATGTATATAGCAAAACTCAGCCCAAGGAAGCCATTGAAGCCACTGTTTAGGACGATCACCCGCCAAACATCGCAAGTACATAGCAATAGTCCGATTAACCACTTCCGATTGTCAATCAGACTGAGGATGAAAAGCCGAACTCATGTGAAGCTTGACACCCGAAAGTCGAAAAAGTCCAGTCAAAAAATTACTTGTGAAAACCGGATCTTGATCACTCAATGGAACATGGAATCTTGCGAAGACGGACTATCTCGTCAAAGAAGGCACGAGCCACCGAATTAGCAGTATAAGGATGTCCAAGAGGAATAAAATGTATGTATTTGGAAAAACGATCAACGACCATTAACACCACAGTTTTGCCGCTCACCTTGGGAAAACCTTCGATGAAATCCATAGAAATATCTTCCCAAATCACCGATGGCACAATCAGGGGCTAAAGTAGACCGGCTGGATGTAAATGTTCAGTTTTATTCTTTTGGCAAACCACACACCCTTTTACATAGTCCCGAACCTTGCGATGAGCACTAGTATTGAAGAAAGATGCTAGAAAACGATGTAATGTCTTTTGAATGCCTTCATGATCCATACCATGAGCATCAGCCAATACATCCGACCAAAGAAGGGAAGACTCGGCGAGAAAAATCCGACCATTGAACAATATCAAACCGTCCATGATAGTCCACCCAGGATTGGCAGTACCGGCTTGAATTTGATCCCGCAACACAATGAATTCCGGAAGCGAAGAAACTTCCTGTTGCAACGCTGAAAAGAATGCAAATTACGGACTGGAGATGGCATGTACGACCGACAACTGTTCATCACGGCGGGATAAGGCATCGACAGTCGCATTCTGTCATCCAAGTCTAAACTCAACCGAAAAATCATAGCCAAAGAGTTTACTCACCCAAGTATGCCGCGGAATCGTCGAGAGACGTTGATCAAGCAAGAATTTGAGAATGTAGTGATCTGTACGAACCACAAAAGCATGACCCCAAAGATATGGACGCCAATGACGAACTGCTTTGACTAGACCAATCAACTCACGTTCATATGTGGCCAATTTGACGTGATGGGGTGCAACCGCTCGACTAAAGAAAGCAATGAGTCCACCCCCTTGGTGAAGAATCGCCCCAAAACCAGTACCGGAGGCATCACAATCCACAATGAAAGGCTTGGCGAAAACCGGAAGATGAAGCACTGGCGCTGAAACAAGAGCAGTCTTGAGGGCTGCAAACGCAATATCAACTTCAGACGTCCAAGAAAAACCCTCTTTCTTGAGTAATTTAGTGAGAGGAGCCGCAACTGAGCTGTATTCCTTAATAAACTTGCGATAGTAACCAGTGAGGCCAAGAAATCCACGAAGCACATGAAGCGAATGGGGAGTTGGCCATGCTTGAACCGCTGCCACTTTATCATTATCCATGGCCACGCCTTGGCCGGAGATGATATGGCCGAGATAGGCCACTGACTCCTCACCAAAGAGACACTTAGACTTCTTGAGGGCCAGTTGATGATGACACATAAGTTGAAGAACCGTGAGAACTTGCTGAAGATGTTTTGCCCAAGTTGTACTATACACCAGAATATCATAAAAGAAAACAAGCATGACCAAGGCTTGGAATGTGGCTGGGGCGTTGGTCAAACCAAATATGACCAAGAACTTGAAGTGACCGCGATGTGTGCGAAAAGCCATCTTCTCAATATCAGGACCGTGCATCAAGACTTGATGATAACCACTGTGTAAATCCAGCTTGGTGAAGAAACAAGCCCCATTGAGTTCATCGACGACCGGAATAGGAAATTTGTCTTTGATGGTCTTGTCATTGAGAGCTCGATAATCCACGCAAAAACGCTATGTCTTGTCCTGTTTTTTTACAAGGAGAACCGGAGATGAGAATGTAGATGTGCTTTCCCGAATAGTACCTTGTGCAAGCATATCATCACATTGCTTCTCGATCTCGTCCTTCAAGAGTTGAGGGTAGCGGTAGGGCCACACCGCGACAGGAACAATATCCGACAATAGATGGATATGATGGTCATGTCATCGTTTGGGTGGAAGTCCCCAGGGTTCCTCCAAGACATCGGAGAACTCACCGGTAATGGCACAAGCTTGACCGGTAGCCGTCGGTGCGTCCAGACCGGTCCATGTGACACGGTGGTCGTCGCGCCAAAAGGACATGGTGAACTTCATGAAGTCCCAAAGAATTGGTCCAAGATTCTGAAGCCATTGCACGCCAAGTACGACATCGAATCCATCCAGTGGAATGACATAGAAATCTGCAAAGAATTCTTCATGGTGAATATCAAAACATGTGTTGGTGCAAATACCTGAACTGGTCACGCAGTCGCCATTAGCAACCGTAACGCCCATGCGAGGCCGTGGTGTAGGCGACAATCCAAGGCGACTGGCGATGGTATCAGCAGGGAAGGTGTGTGTCGAGCTGGAATCCACCAAGGCGAGTACTTTCTGACCATTGATCTCCACCGGAAGGCGCATCGTATGACCAGTACAGATGCCAGTAAGAGCATGCAAGGAAATCTCAACGTGCTCGTCGTCGTCGTCCTTTGTATTATTTTCATCAAGTTCTAGGAGGAATATGCCCTTCATGGAACAATGATAGTCTTGGGAGAACTTCTCGGGACAATTATAACACATCCCCTTTGCACGACGGTCAGACATCTCAACGGAGAGGCGACGAAATCGGGAAGCCTGGGGGGTCGCCGTGCTTGACGTTGCTCTAGTTACAGGTGTAGGAGTAACTGAGGCGCTCGGCATCGGAGCGCTAGCCTTGGCTGCGGTAGTCGACGAGAGGAAACGTGGGCCCAGGGTTTTTTTAATGCTGGCTTTGGCTCCACTGTCAAGTCCTCAAGTCGTTGCTCGTACGCCCTAGCCAGACTCATGGCAGTCTGAAGATGCGTAGGGTGTTGAAGCTCGACATCGGTTTGCAACGGTTTCCCTAGCCCGGCTGTGAAGAGTTGAACTTGTTGTATTGTTGAAAGAGGCTTTGTGCGACACAACAATGCCAAGAACTTCTTTTGGTGTGCATCTACTGCCGTTGTACGTCGAAGTTGCGCCAATTCCCCAGGGAGTTGCTGCGGAGGAGAGGTCCGAACCGCATGTTGACGTACTTTGAAAATCGTACCCATGACAGCATGCCCTCGTCTCGTTCGAGATGGTAGAAGATAGGTAAGCGAGGCTTCTGTCACCCTTGATCTATTCGATGGTGCTGCTACCAACCGAAAGCTCAAGGCTATGACGTCGGCAACTTGATGAGGCGAGGTTAATATATTTCTTGATTCCTTCTCTTGATACAATACTCTGCCTATATATCCCACGGCAGGGGATTTCGGTAGTTTCGAAATCAGAACTGCAACATAATCGAAAAGGAAACTAATTCAAATACTAACTCAAACTCTGACTAGCTCTATCTCTGAAGGAGATTACTAACTTATCTCTTTCCTAACTTAACTCTTTCCGAAACACCTATTCCTTTTCTGGCACAATTGCCTTGTTCTGTCCGAACACAGAATCCGGATTGGATTCAATATCAGCAGCTCTCACCGACTCTGTTTCAGCAGCTCCAGCATCTGCCGAATCTTCCTTGGACTGCTTACGCTTGCGTCGCTGATATGTCTTGCCATAAAATACGTCCACAACATGTACCCTGCATTTTAAAAGGGGAATTTGGGTTTTCTTTTTCTTTACATTTTATTTGTGGGTGATTTAGCAAACTGTATTTTATTTGCTCTTAATTTCAATCACCACCTTTTTTACAAGCTTGAATCCCGTTCATTGTTTTGCTGATACATGTATTATTAAAAAAAATGCTTACAGGATCAATTTGGTAACGAACAAAAGCAAGTGTTACGACCAATTCAAAGGTTGATTTTTACAAAGGAGCAAGATGGGTTCCATGGTAAACAACATCATGAAGGAACCTCAACCGTGCATTCCTCATACTCAAATTTCTTTGATCCGACTCCATCATGGAACACCGGGAGTTTCAAGGAACCAAGGAACATGCCTTCAGAACTGAAGTTCAGAATAATGGATAAGGTTCCTGAATTCAATTTAGATCTCAGCTTGGATAGTTTCCCAGACAGTAGTGTGTCTGCCCTGAGGCGCGATAAGTTGTTTCGTGGAGGCAGCTCCTGTGTATCTCATTTGCTGACAGAAAGGCTCGGTACATACTCCTACAAAAGACATTCGGTTCCCTGGTCAGAAGAAGAGCTAGATTTTCTTTGGATTGGAGTTAGGAGGTACGGAACAAATAACTGGAATGCAATGTTGAGGGATACACGACTACGGTTTTCAAACTCAAGAATGGCCGAGGATCTCGCTAAGCAGTGGGACAAGGAGCAAAAGAAGCTTCTGGGTGTAGACCTCCTTCAATCAATTAGAGTGTTTGGTCTAGATCACACACCACCTCCACATATCGCGGAAGATTACGCTGGAAGCAGTTCGTGCTCTGGATGCTCAAAGTCTCCATTTCTTGCAGCTCAAACGGACCTTTCGTTGGGTGACATGTACATTCGGAATGCTCGTGCTTCAGAGAGAGGTCAGCATCATTTATCAAGCATGGGCATATTAAACCTCCATGGAATTGACAATGGGCAGATAGATGTGTCTCTGGGAGGCTTACCTGCGGCTTCTTTGTCTCTGGGAGGCTTACCTGTGGCTTCTTCCTCATACGGAAGAAGTACCAGCAAGCGCAGGAGGCCGTCCAAGTTGCATAAGTCATACTACGACAGCAGGTCACTTTGGTGCCAAGAACCATCAGAGAGGGTGTCTCAGCTCCTTCCCATCAACCAGCAACCAATCAACAGCCTTCCTCAGTGGCTCACGAAGGATGTCGAGACCGGCATAAGCCGGCTTGACTCGGAGATGTGGCCGAGCATGCAGGCACCAGGGCATTCTGCGGCAGACCCGCTGAATGATAGCTTGAGAACTGCCCCCTTGTTTCCTGATGACATGAAGCCACATGTTCTCCCAGATGCATCGCTGAAGAGGAAGGTGGAGTGGCGCACGGTCAGCAAGAAACTGTTCCAGACAGGTGACGCCTTGGATCTAAATCAGAGGGCCGCTGCTATCGCAGGACCGCACGGCGGTGCTACTGCGAGCGACACCGGCGCGTCATCCGAAGAGACGGTATCAGACAGTTGAGTGAGTGCTGTGCTAGTCCCTCCCCTTATGTTGAGTGAGTGCTGAGACGGTATCAGACAGATGCAACACTAGTAGTGAAGGTGTTGCATCTGATATTCTAATCAAGCTGAACGACTTCATGTCAGTGGAGTGATTTGACTGCAACCGGAGAATTTCATCAGGTAAAGCTTGTATTTTGGCGATGCTCTGATCGGGAAGGGAAGAAAGAAACGTGCATCGATCTGATCTGATTGCATTCTGTATAGCATATCTTAGGTCTCTTCATAGAGATGCAGAGACGATGTATTCCTATTCCTCCTGGCTTATGTTTCTTTTATGTAATTTGTCGTTGACGTAACTCCTCCTGTCTTATGTAACACAAAGGATTATCATTACCTTGTAGTAATCACATTTTGTGATGGTCATGAATCCAGTGCTGATCGCATTAGTTTACATTTTTCTCTTCTCTTGTTGGAGGGCTATTGCATTCGAGGTTCCGAGTTGAGAAGGCCACCGAGCTTGGTTTTCCCTCTGTTTCCAGGGATCCTAGCACTGTAGCAACAATATTTATGAGTCTTCTGCTACAGAACTATTGATCTACACCGTTCGTCGCCGTCGGGCTAGGATGAGCCCTGATGTATGTGTACTGTGCACATCTGCAGAGGATCCACATCCTGTTTCCAGCAGCAGCGGTCACTGCTTGATGGGTCCCACCAGCCAGTAAGTGGCCCGCCCGCCCGGGTACTAGCCGTTGCGACTTGCGAGTCGGTGTACGTGGGACAGATCTGGGGCGTTGGATGTTTGGAAATTGACGGTGATGAGGGTATCGCCTTGTCCGTGGGGCTTCTCAACCAGATCCAGATGGAGGGAGAGTGAGGGAGTCACGCGAAAAGACGGTCACAAGTCGCAAGCAGCAACGACACGACCGATAATGAGGTGAGGAGCGCCTCCTCCTCCCCTCCCCTCGAGGTTGGAGAAGGGAAGGGAAGCGAGTCGAGGCGCGGAGGCGGAGGCGGAGCTCGCCGTTGCCGCATGCCATTCCAGCTCCGTCGCTTCCTCCTCCTCGCCGTAAACAGCCGCTCCTCCTGCTCTTCCGAATCCACATCCGGCGCCGAGCTGACGCCTCATCGCGCCGTGGCGCTGCAGGTGAGCCACCCCTAACCCTAACCCTAATTGCACACGTCGCCTGCTGTGAAATCATCCTGGATAGGAAACCAAGGGCCATTCTAGGCATTGGTCGTTCGTTTCCCCTTCTCCACCCAAATTCGTGTTGCGCGTGCGGGTTTTGGTCGACCTAACTTCGATGCGTCTGGTCCGTTTTTGGCGTGGTTCGGTGGTGGAATCACCGGGGTTATTTTCGCTCGGTTACGGTTAGATTCGGATTCGACCCCGTTTGATTTGAAGCACACAAGTAACTGAACATACCACAGTAGTCGCATGCAGCATATCCTTGGCTCGTACGTCACAAAAATACACTGGTAATAGCAAAAGAGCGTACAGTACAGAATTGCATATTACTTCCATGTTGAATGATAAACTTGTGAGCTACCTTGTTGCAAGATTTTGTGATTAACTTTTTAGCTGTTACATCAAGCCAGTTTGCTAGTTTTCGAACTAATTTTACCAATGGTGCTAACATAGCTTTCCTATTCTTGGCTGCATATAATGGATCAATTAGGTGGGAGCATAAATTTCAGAAAGATATGATTATTGGTTCCAAAACTAATAGAATTGAAAAGTGTTATGCATTATAATCCAAATAAATGGCTTTTGATCCAAATCCTTTGGACTTAGTTCAAATTCGTAGAGCAATCCCCCTCTTCCAAACAGGCCCTAAGGATCTGTGGGAACCTGATGTCATTTCCAGCACGTCAGTTTGCAAGATAATTCAGAAAGCGATTTTATTATCTGGGAATGACTCAACATGCCTCGATTAACTTCATAGTTGTCCTGCGATAGCGCCAATTGTATAGTATTTCCATGCTTAACCTTTTAGTTGAATTGGTTGGTCTATTCGACTACAAATAATTTTCTAACTGTGCTTATAATACAGGGTCATCCGATCTTCTCAATGTAGGATCAAGATACTCACCTGTAGCCTCTCGAATCGTAGTGATCCCCCTGTTGCCAATGTGTTGGACCGTAAAGGCGACTAGAGGGGGTTGAATAGGAGCACGCTCACTTTTTCACAAATTATGAACTCAATACAAATTAACTCCAGTAGCTATTAGGAAGCTATGAAAATCAATATATCAGTACAACGGAAGACTAGTATTGAATCCAATTAAACCCCTAAGCAATATAACAAAATCAACTAAGATTACCAAGACTCACAAAGACAAAGTGATCTCGTAGTTATACTCAACCGGTCGGACCGATTGCCGGCGATCGGCCGGCGTTGTTCGGCGGTCGGACCGCTCCAAAATCGGTCGGCCGGTGATGACGGCGATCGACCGGCCGACTCGAACCGATCTACAACGATAAAATCGGCCCGATGACGAAGTTGCAATTAGGTGAAACTTTTGATTCTCAACTCCAATCTTTATGAAACTTTGCACACACCTTCTATATGCTATTGAGGACCTATTCCAATCGAATATTATGATAATTCTTGGAACGATCTTGAGCAATTGTCAATTGATTAACGAAGGTCTAAAGCAGGGCAAGAACGAAAACTTGATCCTAAAGCTTGTTCGTGAGAGATTGATGATCAAGATGATGCTAGATAGATTCACACATATCACGACAAGCTAATTCACGTGAAAGAATCAATCACAAACTCGTGGATCAAAGAAAGCCCTAAAATCACCAAATTGAAAGCAAGAACGAAAAGAGACTTATCTCAAGCAAACCTTGCATAGATTGATTTCGTGATTGAAGTGGATTACATCCACACCATCATGGATCGATAAACAATCAAGGATCACGAAATTCACCACAAACCATCAAGAGCCCTAGCCTCCACCTCAACTCCCTAAAGACAATTAGGGTTTTGAAACATCAAAAGGCGAGAGAGAGAGAGGTGCGACCACCATCTCCTCCTATTTATAGTGGAGGCCTAAAACTCTTAGGGTTTGACTTAATTGGGCTCCGTTAAGGCCCACTAACAAGCGGGTCACACACGCACGCTTCGCGGCGCCGTCTTTAATTTTTGACCTAAACCGCCACCATGCGTCATGGATTCGCCAATAGGTCACCCTTGTCCATCTTGTGTCACGCTTGAGTCGTTGACCTCACCCGCATTGTCGATCGTTCGGACCTCAACTCTTCAAGTCTAGTCCCGATTCTCCTCGCCGTTGACCGTCGTTGACCACCAAGCTACCTGCACAACCACAGACAAGAAAACATGAATTCGGGAACAAGTTCTTCACAACTTGACCCATGTTAGTCAAAACATGCATCATGCAAATCATATGCCATGAAACCAATGACTTTGACCTAACAAAACAACATCGCCACGAAGTTGGTCGACGTTCAAGTAGTTACGGCCCGACCGCCGCCAGGGTGGCCGGTCGGGCCTTCCTGGCGGTCGGACCGCTCCACAATGAGCGGTCGGACCGCCCCTTGGGACTTAGCCGAAATTCAAGCTCCCAAATTCCGAAACCTTCTGGAAACTTTAAACCAATAGAACTTTTCACTGGAGACTCCAAAAATCATGAGACCAAGTGCATTGGGATCCCTTACTTGTCTACAACACCTATTTTTGGCCCACTCGATTTGAACACTTTTGGTCATCGCCGGTTCGACGCGCCTTGGATGGCCGGTCCGACCGATATGGGACCGGTCGGACCGCCGTCAAGGACCGGTCGGACCGCCCCGAGCGATAAGCGACACTTTGTCGCGCGTGAAACGACAAACCGTAAACGCCATTGCCAATTGTCACATCATCCTAAGATCCGGAACATATCCCCATGAAATCCACAATCTCCCCTTGATGAACACATTGGCAATTATCCGAAAAATGTAAGTAAGAGGTTTGAAAACGAGTTTACTCGCGGTTTCGCACAAAGACACAACTTGGTCCATAAGCAAGAAAAAGCAATGAAAATGACCAAGTGGCATCGAATAGTATAGGCATGTGAGACAAGACAAAAGAAAGCATAAAAACTTTGATTTAAAAGGGTCAAAATTCTCACATGAGGTCCATATGAAAGAACAATTTTTCAATTGACCTATGATCATTGTGAGGATAAAAGAATGCAATTCAAGTTCGAATATTCAATAAAACAATAAGAATGCAACTCAAGAACTCCCCTCACTATGATCCTCGATTTTCAAAACTTTTAACTTTTGATTACTCCCTTTGTTTAATCTTCTCCCCAACAAAGAAATATCTTCTCATTAACACATCTTCTCCAAATAAACATAGCAAAGAAATATAACACATCTTCTCCCAAAGAAATATCTTCTCATTAATTAACACATCTTCTCCCCTTTGACAATGGATTCATCAAGGAATCACGCCTTCCTCTCATCCAGAGATAACCAATAGATGATAAAGAAAGAAGCGTAAATAAAAGAAGCATAAGCGAGGAGTATGCATGAAGTGCAATGGAGTGGCTTCATTTTTGAATTTTTCAATTTTGATTACAAGAAGCTTTGGAGATTACCCAAAAGAACAAGCTAGTATCTCTAATATTGCACAAACGACATATCAAGCCCGACAAACGCTAGCAAGATCATGGTAAGACATATATATCAAAGCTAAGCACAAAGGCTCAAAAGTAAAGCGAGATTTGATCAATTTAAGCAACGCTTCAAATTCAAACAAGTTCATCAACGAGGATCCTAAAGTGAAATTGGCCATGTCAAAATGTCAAAGTGAGATCAAAAATCTAACAAAGACCACATTAAGAGTCAATCAAGTCCGTATTGAATCATTTTGCTCAATATTTTGTAAACGCCCAATTGTCAATATTTTTCTCATTTGCATTGAATATTGAAGTTGACTAATGATCTAACTTAGTGACAAGATCCGGACTAGGAGCCATCCACAAACTCATCCTAAGCTTCGACCAAAAGTTGATTAAAGGTATATCTTAGTAAAGAAGATCTTGGACTAGGAGCCATCCACAAACTCTTTCTAAGCTTCTAAGGCGACAAATCTTGAGGTTCATGTCATTTCGACAAGCAATCCCCATGAGATCGTCGTTCATCAAACTATCTCCAAGTTCATGTCATTTGACAAGCGATCTCGTAAGAATAGTTTGGCACAGTTTAAGCATAAGACAATCTTGATTTTCATTTTTCACAAGAGCATTTTTAGAATCTCAAGAACACAAAAGCTCAAGTAATGGTCAATTTTAGATCAAAGAGCTAACAAAGCAATTACAGACAGGCCAATGTCACAAGAGGAGCACTAATTGCGCAACTCGCTAAAACATCCACAAATTGCAATTTCTTAGTTTGAGTTGTTTAAAAGATTCTAGCTCATATAGCAAAGACTTAGCTACACATGTAAAAGCATGATAGTTCTAGCAAGTCAAAGACCTAGACATGACATTGAGCAAGAATTGAAATACAAAAGCTCTAAAGGGTAATAGGCAAAGCTTCATCAATTTTAAAAGATAAGCAGAAAGACTTATATTACAATGCATCTTTTTGGATTTTTCATACCACTTGTTGTAACCACTTGTTGGATTTTTCATATGAATGCAATATGACACAATGAGATGCAATTAAAAAGCCTAAAAACCTAAAGAGTTCAAAAAGATCACTAAGTTCAGAAAAAGAACAATAAAAGATCAAAAGAACAAGGAAAGATCAGAAAAGATCAAACTCCCCCTCAAACCAACCCATAAGGATAAATAACCCCTAACTCGCTTCTCAAGGTGGCAAACCTAGTTGGGTCTAAAGATTTGGTGAGGATAAAAACAACAGACAAAAGAAGTGTCTAGTGGGTGACAAGCGCCTGAGGTACTCTTCCTATCTAGCCGACAGCCCGCACAATCAGAATAAGAAAAACCTCCGAATGGACAAGGATAAAGAACAGGAATATCAAATGCCATACAAAGAAAGTAGAGTGTAAGTACCTGAATAAGAGCTTAACGGCCTGGCGATGGGAAGTTCTCGGAGATGCTTGAAACCCGTCGACCGCGTGAAGGAGGTGAACCATCTTGAGTCTCCGGTCATATGACGTGAACAGCCGGAGTCAACAAAGCACGTGCTCTTCCTCTTTCGCGGCAATCACGAAAAATCAAGGCCGGAAGAACGATGTGTCTCGATACTGGGGTTAGTTAAACAAGACTTGGGAACCCAGTACTGAGACACACGTCTGCAAGTAGTATGCAAAGCAGAAGTGTTATCCTTGATTTCATCTAAAATTCTGTTATGAGCAATGTTTAATTTAACATGGGAATTAAAGCGTCCACGGTGATCGGCCGGCGTTGTCAAGGGTGATCGAGCCGTGACCAAAGCAGTCGAGCCGGTGACCACCTGAGGTCGACCGCTTGATCGATAAACATTAAAATTAGGATATTTAGGAACATAATGATTTGCATGAGAGAAAAATACTAATCCAGGTTTATTCTTTTCAATGTTACCATGTCTCATAGAAGCTCTAGGTTGCATGAATGAAATTCTATCAAAATGTTTCCTATCATTTTTCAACCTCACGCCAATGTAATTCAATCAAATGTCCACCTTTTTGCAATAAGTGCAATGGTACTTGGTACCACTAGAAGAAGCACCATTTGAATTAATACAAGGTTGGGCAAAGCCTGCAGATTTAAAAGATGTTTTTGCGAGGTTGGGTTTTGAATTCAATTAAACCTTTTCCAAGACTTGAATGACTTTTGGGTTTGAATTGTCTTGAAAAGAATTGAATCCTAAACCTTGCTTCTTATAAGGAGTTTTAGACTTGTCAAGAATCATGTTTAATTGTTTCTTACCTTTAGAAAATTTCTCTAATGTATCATGAAGGTAAGCATTTTCTTTTCTCAAGTTAACACAAGCATTACAAGTTTTATTCATAGATTTTTCCTTATACAAAGCAATTTCAAGCTTAAGAGTGGAACAAGAAGCACAAGTAGTATTTTCAATATTGTCCTTAAGCTTAGCATATTTGACTCTAGCAGCTTCTAAGATATCTTTGATTTCACGTTCTTTTTCTAAGCATGAAGTGCAAGGGCTAGAATCAATCACATCAGAAGCAATCAACTTGCTAGACTCTAAGCATTTTTCACAAGGAGCAGATTTAATTTCAATTAGCTCAGTTCTAGCATTTTCAAGTTGTTGTAAAGCAATATTGTGAGCAGATTGCAGTTTAGCCAATTCTGAGTGCAAATCATGACAAGATAAACATTCATCAGGTTCAAGAGTCTTAACATTTGCAAGTTCTAGTTTTAGTTTACCAATTTTTGACTCTAGTTTCTTATTTTTAGTCATGACAAATTCTAGCGCTTCATCTTGACTAAGCACTTGCTCAACTATAGAATTATATTTAGCGAAAGCTCATCATAAGAAAAAGATACCTCATCATTATCAATGTCGTCGATTGTCGACCATGAAGCACATGCCAAGTAAAGTCTTTGGCCTTCCCTTTCTTTTCCTCTTCGCTCCCGAGTCCACATCACTAATGGATTGCTCTCCAAAAGCGGCAAGGACCCGGTGAGCGGCCTTTATGAGCTTGTGACATCATACTCGAGTTGTTCTCATGAGGCTTCTTCCAAGTCGTCTTCTCCTCCCGTGCTTACCCTTACCTTTTAGCTTGGGGCAATTGGCGGATGTGGTAAAGCTCTCCACACTCATAGCAAGTAAGGACCACCTCTCTTTTTATTTCTCACATTGTTGTAAGCCGTGTGAATTTTTAGCTAAAAGGGCTAACTCTGTCTCAGAATATTTTCAAGCTCCTCCTCGAAATCGCAGATAAGCAAGCAAATGAAAATCCGGAAGAAGATTCAAAAGAGTCATCAAAAGCCTTTTGTGAGGATCGCTACCAAAGCTAAATTATCTTTCTTGGGATGATCAACTCTTTTAATTTCATGAGTCTTGAGTTTACTATAAAGCAATTCTAAAGTAAGACTCGAAAGATCAACATTCTCTTCTATAGCGGTAGCCTTCATCTCCCACTCCTTGGTGTTGATTGCGACCAAGAGGTGGGTGGCATTTTCAGATTGAGAATATTCAATATCAACGACTTTCATTTGATTAATCACTTTATTAAAGCGTGAAAATTTCATCGATGCTCTCTCGGGACGCATCTCAAATTTGTTATAATCACGCTTATAGATTGTTTGGCGACTTTCTTAATTTGGGACGAACCCTCATGATATGTTTCGAGAGTGCTCCAAATCTCGTATGCGTGATGCAAAATTGCAAATCCTATCATATTCTTGTCTACCAAGCGCACCATATAAAAGATTCTTGGCCTTGTTGTTGTTAGCCAAAAGAACCACAGGAGCAGGAGTTTCAACCTCAGGAATAATGAGCGGGGATCGAACAACGTCTCATATAGCTTGTCCCTCGCTCTCAAGGAATACTCGCATACGATTCTTCCAATAGGCATAGTCTTGTCCATTGAACATATGCGGTTTTGTAGTGAATCTATCCATCGCCAAAGTTCAGTGACCGGTTAAGATCAAGATTGAACTAACCGGGCTCTGATACCACTTGTTGGACCGTAAAGGCGACTAGAGGGGGTGAATAGGAGCACGCTCACTTTTTCACAAATTATGAACTCAATACAAATTAACTCCAGTAGCTATTAGGAAGCTATGAAAATCAATATATCGATCAAATGGAAGACTAGTATTGAATCCAATTAAACCCTAAGCAATATAACAAAATCAACTAAGATTACCAAGACTCACAAGACAAAGTGGTCGACCGTTATACTCAACCGGTCGGACCGATTGTCGGGCGATCGGCCGGCGTTGTTCGGCGGTCGGACCGCTCCAAAATCGGTCGGCCGGTGATGATGGCGATCGACCGCCGACTCGAACCGATCTACAACAATAAAATCACCGATGACGAAGTTGCAATTAGGTGAAACTTTTGATTCTCAACTCCAATCTTTATGAAACTTTGCACACACCTTCTATATGCTATTGAGGACCTATTCCAATCGAATATTATGATAATTCTTGGAACGATCTTGAGCAATTGTCAATTGATTAACGAAGGTCTAAAGCGGGCAAGAACGAAAACTTGATCCTAAAGCTTGTTCGTGAGAGATTGATGATCAAGATGATGCTAGATAGATTCACACATATCACGACAAGCTAATTCACGTGAAAGAATCAATCACAAACTCGTGGATCAAAGAAAGCCCTAAAATCACCAAATTGAAAGCAAGAACGAAAAGAGACTTATCTCAAGCAAACCTTGCATAGATTGATTTCGTGATTGAAGTGGATTACATCCACACCATCATGGATCGATAAACAATCAAGGATCACGAAATTCACCACAAACCATCAAGAGCCCTAGCCTCCACCTCAACTCCCTAAAGACAATTAGGGTTTTGAAACATCAAAGGCGAGAGAGAGAGGTGCGACCACCATCTCCTCCTATTTATAGTGGAGGCCTAAAACTCTTAGGGTTTGACTTAATTGGGCTCCCGTTAAGGCCCACTAACAAACGGGTCACACACGCACGCTTCGCGAAGCGCCGTCTTTAATTTTTGACCTAAACCGCTTCACCATGCGTCATGGATTCGCCAATAGGTCACCCTTGTCCATCTTGTGTCACGCTTGAGTCGTTGACCTCACCCGGCATTGTCGATCGTTCTGGACCTCAACTCTTCAAGTCTAGTCCCGATTCTCCTCGCCGTTGACCGTCGTTGACCACCAAGCTACCTGCACAACCACAGACAAGAAAACACGAATTCGGGAACAAGTTCTTCACAACTTGACCCATGTTAGTCAAAACATGCATCATGCAAATCATATGCCATGAAACCAATGACTTTGACCTAACAAAACAACATCGCCACGAAGTTGGCTGACGTTCAAGTAATTACGGGTCGACCGCTCCGGTGGCCGGTCGGACCGCTTCTTGGCGGTCGGACCGCTCCACAATGAGCGTCGGACCGCCTTGGGACTTAGCCGAAATTCAAGCTCCCAAATTCAAACCTTCGAAACTTTAAACCAATAGAACTTTTCTTGGAGACTCCAAAATCATGAGACCAAGTGCATTGGGATCCCTTACTTGTCTACAACACCTATTTTTGGCCCACTCGATTTGAACACTTTTGGTCATCGCGGTTCGATCCGCCCGGATGGCCGGTCCGACCGATATGGGACCGGTCGGACATTGTCAAGGACCGGTCGGACCGCCGAAAGCGATAAGCGACACTTTGTCGAAAACGCGTGAAACGACAAACCGTAAACGCCATTGCCAATTGTCACATCATCCTAAGATCTGGAACATATCCCCATGAAATCCACACAATGTAAGAACAAACACTCTTTAATTCCCGAGAACACACGCACCGAACTTCACGACCACAAAGCGAAGCCCTATCGCACTCCCAATTCCCAGCGGAAAGGTTGAACGATCTTGATTCATGCATCACTACCAATTCCCTCAATTGATGGTCCGGTCATCACGAAACAAGCAACGAGTTTTTTTTTCAACCCCCCCCCCCGGGTACACAAGAACGGCGGCTGCTATTTATAATGTTTCCCCATGCGTAGCAGGCCTTAGGCTGATTGCACTTCTCGTCGGTCATGAGGCCGAGTTCGGCTAGGTGACCAAAACAAAACGCACAAGGTTCGGACTTCACAAGCTAGCAAACCAATCATGGCTGAGTCTTTGGAATTAGTCCAATAATCAGCTACATGCACTAATCACATGACCTCCCTCTTGTGCATGCATGCGTGTAATATCTTCTTGGTGTTTGCTTGATGTGTGAAAAACCTCCCTCCAGCCGCACGGATCTGCCGCCCAAAGTTTTTTTTTCTCCCTTGTGCTCATCCAATGCCATGGCCTCGGTTCCCTCCTCATACCTAATTAGGCACAAAATACTAGAATTAGGTAGTAGAAAATTCTCATCAAAGATAAACTCTTTAAAGAGCAGATTCACCTGTTGTTGTAATTTCTTGGCTCGTGCCCTTGTCAAGGGGCCTTCTGGTACATCATGATTATCCTTATGCACACTTGGAGAACTTGGAGAGGTAGACGACATGGTAGTAGTAGGGACGACCTCTTCATCCTCCCCCTCTTGAAAAGGAGTCGTCGTCGACTCTGTATCATCTTGCCCAAAAAATGGTGACAAATTAACAACATTAAAAGTTGTACTTACACCATAATCATCTCCCGGAAGCTCTATCTTGTATGCATTATCATTAATCCCGGCAAGTACTTTAAAAGGACTATCACCACGGGGCATTAATTTTGACTTACGCCTCTCTGGAAAGCGTTCTTTGCGAAGATGAACCCACATTAAATCAACTGGTTTGAATATCATTTTCTTTCTAATTTTGTTAGCTTTGGAAGCATAAGAGCGTACCTTCGCCTCAATTACTTCTTTAGTCTTTTCATGAAGTTTCTTTACAAAATCAGCACGCTTGGAGGCCTACATATTAGCACGTGCTTGCAATGGAAGTGGTAGCAAATCAAGTGGTGTGATCGGTTTGAAACCATACACCGCCTCAAATGGATACAATTGAGTAGTAGAATGCACCGCCCGATTATAAGCAAATTCCACATGCGGCAGACAGACCTCCCACTCTTTTAGGTTCTTTTTAATCATTGTCCGCAGCAACATGGAGAGTGTACGGTTCACCACCCCCGTTTGTCCGTCGGTTTGTGGGTGACAAGTTGTCGAAAATAGTAACTTTGTCCCAAGCTTAGCCCACAAAGTCTTCCAGAAATAGCTCATAAACTTCACATCATGATCTGAAACAATGGTGTGAGGCACGCCATGCAATCTCACAATTTTTCTGTAAAATAAGTCAGCTACATGCGACGCATCGTCGCTCTTATGACAAGGAATAAAGTGAGCCATCTTAGAGAACCTATCCACAACTACAAAAATAAAATCCCTTCCCCTCTCCTAGGCAACCCTAACACAAAATCCATGCTAATATCTTCCCAAGGTGCACTAGAAACTAGAAGTGGAGTATATAAACCATGTGGATTAAGTTTCGATTTAGCTTTATGGCATGTGATACATCGTTGAACAAACCTCTCGACATCACGTCGCAACCTGGGCCAATAGAAGTGATCGGCCAGCATCATGTATGTTTTCTCTCTCCCAAAATGTCCCATCAATCCACCTGCATGAGACTCCTGCAACAATAACAAACACACGGATGAATCTGGAACACATAGCTTGTTAGTTCGAAATAGGAAACCCATCATGGATATGATACTTGTCCCATCCTTTCCCATCTTTGCATTTAGAATATGGTACTGAAAATGCATGATCAGAAGCATATAATTATTTCAAACTCTCTAATCCGGGAACCTTAACTTCCAATTGATTTAAAAGCACATTCTTTCTAGACAATGCATCATCTACTACATTCTCTTTGTATTTCTTGTATTTAACAATGTATGGAAAAGTCTCAATGAATTCAACCCATTTAGCATGTCTACGAGTCAGTTTAGCTTGACCTTTCGATATTTCAAAGATTCATGATCAGAATGAATGATGAATTCCTTAGGCTAAAGATAATGCTGCCAAGTCTCTCAAGCACGCACAAGAGCATATAATTCATTGTCATAAATAGGATAATTCAATTGTGTGTCGCTAAGTTTCTCACTAAAGTATGCAACAGATTTTCTGTCTTGCATCAAAACACCACCAATACCTATCCCACTAGCATCACATTCAATTTCAAAAGTTTTATTGAAATCAAGTAAAACAAGCAATGGTGCTTCAGTCAAACGCTTCTTTAGTTCAGCAAAGGCTTTATCCTGTGATGCACCCCATGCAAAAGCAACTCCCTTTTTAGTTAATTCATTTAATGGGGCAGCAATGGTGCTAAAATATTTCACGAAACGTCGATAAAAACCAGTAAGCCCATGAAAGCTACGAATTTGACTAACATTGACAGGAGTATGCCAATTTCGAATAGCTTCAACTTTAGAGTCATCTACTTCAATTCCATGAGCTGACACAACATAGCCTAAGAACACCACTTTGTTTGTGCAAAAAGTACACTTCTCAAGATTAGCATACAATTATTCAGTTCTAAGCACTTCTAGCACTTGCCTAACGTGTTCAACATGTGCTTCCAATGAACGGCTATATATCAAAATGTTATCAAAATAGACTACTACAAATTTTCGAATGAAATATCCCAAAACATGGTTCATTAAGCATATGAAAGTACTAGGAGCATTAGATAAGCCAAAAGGCATCATAAACCATTCATACAAGCTAAATTTCATTTTAAAAGCAGCTTTCCATTCATCACCATGTTTCATTCGTATTTGATGATATCCACTACGCAAATCAATTTTAGAAAAGATAGTAGAACCACTCAATTCATCCAACATATCATCTAACCTAGGAATAGGATGACGATAACGAATGGTAATACTGTTGATAGCTCGACAGTCTACGCACATTCTCCATGTATCATCTTTCTTAGGAACAAGAATGACAGGAACGACACAGGGACTAAGACTTTCGTGTACGTACCCTTTTTCTATGAGTGCTTGCACTTGCTGTAGAATTTCTTTCGTTTCCTCTGGGTTTGTGTGGTACGGAAGCCGGTTGGGAAGTGGAGCTCCCGGTGCCAAGTCAATTTGATGTTCAATACCTCGAATAGGAGGCAGACCAGCGGGTACCTCCTCCGAAAAGACATCCTCATAAGCCTGCAAAACTTGACCAACCACGCTAGAAAGAGAGGTGAAGTCATTAGTAGAAAGCAGAACATCTTTGTACTGCAATACAAAGTGCATCAAAGTGGGCTCATCTCTCATCTCTTTCAAATCAGATTTAGTGGCTATCATGACTAACTTGTTCTCTCCCTCATTCTTGCTTTACCCATTCAGTTTTAGCTTGTGGCTCGCACTCACCTTTTGTGGAGTCACTCTTTTGCTCCTTCCCTCTCTCATTCCCTACGTTCACCTCAATCTTTTGCATGTTATCATTCACAATTTAAGAAGGAGTCAAAGGTCGTAATGTTATTTCTTTGTTATTCTATATGAACTTATATTGATTTGTTCTACCATCATGAATCACAGATCTATCATATTGCAATGGTCTTCCTAAAAGTAAATGACATACATCCATGGAAACAACATCACACTCCACAGTATCTCGGTAATTCCCAATCTGAAAACTAACATCAACAGTGTACCCAACGTTCATAGAGCCAGCATTATTCAACCATTGAATTTGATATGGATGTGGTTGTTTCTTGTATTTCAACCCAAGTTTAGTGCAAAGTTCTTTACTAGCTAAATTGTGCAACTTCCACCATCAATAATAACTTTGCAACACTTACCATCTTTACTCACCTAAGCTCTTGTTTGGAAAAGATTGCAGTGTTGTTCATGAGTGGGTTTTGTGTGCACACACAAGGATAGGACCATCCTCGGGGTCACAAAAACCATATTCATGCACCTCCTCCTCTTGTCCTTTCTCAGGTACATTTCCAAATCTTCCAAAATCAGCAAGGGCATCACCTTCTCCTCGCTAGTAGAGTCATACTCTCCATTCTCTAAAAGCAACATAACCTTGTTATTTGGATAATTCTTTTGTATATGACCGCGTCCAAGGCATTTGAAGCATTGGATGTCACTACTTCTTGATGTAGAACCCACTGAAGACGAGGTAGAAGGTGTTGGACTTCTCTTGGCAATGGGTGTTGTTGCATTTTTTCTGTTTGGTGCAGCACTAGTACTAGGAGCAAAACTTTCGCTAGATTGATTAGTTTTAAAAGAATTGAAACAAGATGTGGGTTTACCTCTTGTAGATGCTGAACAAGGTGTGTATGATGATGTTCTTGTTGCTCTCATATCTTGTTGTAGTTGCCTTTCAGCCTTGGTTGCTTGATGCACTAACTCCACCATATTGTTGTAGGGCTAAAATTCGGTGATGCGCTTGATGGGAGGGTGCGGACCAGCAAGGCAATGAGCCATTGTTTGTTCTTCTTGCTCAAATATATTAGCTCGAATCATGGTCATCTCCATCTCTTTATAATAGTCCTCCACCGTGAGAGTTCCTTGCTTCATGTGCTGTAATTTACCAAATAAATCACGTTTGTAATGTTTAGGAACAAGCCTCGCTCTCATGTGATACTTCATCTCTTCCTATGTAGTGATGGAAGGTTCGTTGTAATCCCTCCTTTGATTTTGAACTTGTTCCCACCATATGAGCTCATATTTGTCAAATTCAAGTGCATCCATGTGTATTTTCTTTTCTTCGGAGTAATTGTGCATATGGAACACCTTGTTCACCTTGAGCTCCTGTAACATCCCAATTTTCAGAGCTTTAAAATTTTTTTAAACATTGGTAGTAAGAAAATTCATCATTTGGATTTATTTGAATATTAAATTAAAAAGCTTAATATGGACTTTTAGAACAAATTGATTTAATGTGCTTAATCCCAACATCAACAATTGTCAAAACTATTTTATTTAGATTCTATATGCTTGGATATATTTTACAGAATTTTCTGTAATTTTTCCAAAGTCATTTGCTATTTTCTAATTGCTATTTGCATTTTCTGGATTTATTTAAAAGAAAAACCTATTTTAAATCCTTGAACGATCTTGGGCGAAGCCAAAGACTATTCCACCGCTCAATCCCGGTAGTTGGATCAACATCGCCCCGCCGCCGCCCGCGTTTCGCGCCTTGCCCCGTTGGATTGTCGCCGCGTGGCCGCCGATTGATCTCGCTCGTTCGCTCGCCGCGCTCGCTCTGCGCCGTTGGATCGCCATCGCACGCGCGCTCTCACGCGCCTCATTGCATCGTGCCAGTGGGACCACTCTGGTCGTCGTCTCGCGGACTTTCTTCTCCTCGCGCCGCGCTCTCGCGCCATTCTTTGGAGCTTCAAGTTTATCCGACAAAACCGATTCGATTGCTTATTCTTCGCGCCGACCCGCCAAATCATATCTCGGTTATTCCATATCCGTTTCAAACCAAATCAAACCCGAATCGGTTTCAATCTCGAAAATCTTGGAATTCAAAACCCATTGTTTGGATCCGAATTGGGGTTTCAAATCTCGGCGTCTCCGAGCCTATAAGTACTCCCTTAGCTCCGCCCGGGCCTCCGCAACCCTAAACCGCCACTCTCGTCGCCCCGATCGCCCTAGCGCCGCCGCATTGCAAGCTTTAGGGTTTTCGGCCGAACTTCTTCTCCGGTGGATTGCTTGCCGTCATCGTCGCCCTTGCTCCACCGACCGCACCGTTGTGATCGGCAAGTCTCGAGCTACCTCGTGCGCGCCTCCTCGTCGCCGGAGCATCGGCGGAGCGCCCGTCCGACAAAACCCGAGTTCTCTCCGCCGCTTCTCCCTCGCCGCCGGCCATCTCCGTCAACCTCAGGTGCTCAAACCGGTGCCCTCATGTGCGCAATAACCTCCTCTACACGTTGGTACGCTCCATCTGCCGTGAAGTCGCCGTTCGCCGGTGACCATCGGGTCCGCGAGCGCCGCCGCCGTTGTCGCCCGACTCGGCGCGCGTCGGCCGGTCTTTGGTGTGGCGGCCGCGTGGCGCGGATCGGCGCCAACACACGCGCGCGTGGCGATCCACCGCGCAGATCTCTCTCGGTTGGTGCGCTCGGTCCGCGTGAACCGAGGCCGACATGGGTCCCACATGTCGATTTATTTTTAAATCTATTTCTTTTTCCGAAATTCCCGGTGACGCAAGCATTGCGCAATAATTCGATTTTCCTTTATAAAATTAATTGGAAATTCGAGAAAATCCAATTTAGGTTTAATTGATTTTCCAATCTTCCAAAGCCCATATCTTTTGCATCCGAACTCCGATTGAGCCCATTCAAATTTGTAAATTCATATAAAATTCAGATCTATTTATTTATGAATTTTATTTAATTTTTGGAGTTTGTTTTGCCTCTGTTATTTATTTATTTTGTTTCTTTTGTCTCGTTTACGAGTAGACGTCGATACTTCGGGGAATTTTGCGAAGAAGGAGCACCTCAAGACCAAGACCAATATCTAGATCTATTCCAAGGCAAGTTATACCTTTGATCATTTTGAACCCGTTTTCAAAATACTTTGTTTCAATGTATTGCATTCTATATCAAGTAATTATTTAAATGCTTTTGGGTATAGTTATTAATCCAAATTGTTATGCCACATTGTCTATTGTATGCCATAATCTTTTGTCACCCTAGGTTGGTTAATTATTAGTTGGTATTATCGTAGCACCAACGTGGGTTGGTTAGATACGATTAGGCTGCTTAGCCATGCCACGAGTCATCATTTCATGAGAGTTGTAATTATAAACTTGACTAAGTGATTATGGAACGTGTGATGAAACTGTGTGTCTTTGTGTGTTGTTACTCGTTGATGGCATGTGTTGCACTTAACCAACAGGTGGGAAAAGATTTAGACCGAGGCAAGTGGTGGATTCTGTGTGAATGGTGGGGTGTGTGCTTATTAAACTTTGTGATTTGGGTTAAAGCTGGAAGTCTTGCCTTGGTCAATTAAGGACTTAACTATGTGCGCCATTGAGCTGGGCCTTCTGCATGCGACCACATGCCTAGTATGGGTCGGGGCGACTTAGTAAGTTATGGAGTCTTGACGTTGACAACTCGAGTTGTATTTAAGCTATGTGATGGGTGGAGGTGTGTGCATTGTGTTTGGGTCACATCGCGGGACGGTTCGCTGCATCCCTGTCCAATGGTGTGTGTCGTTCCAAGGGCTGTGTGTACAAATTGGACGGCAGTAAAGCACACCAGGAGTGTCATTGTTTGAGATGAAATCTCTGAAAGGTTTTGTTATGGTCAGTGATCGCTACACTGATTGTATCGTGTGGGTAAAGTGTACAAACTCTGCAGAGTGTTTTAATCAATCTATTCGAATAGCCGCGTCCTCGGTTATGGACATGCTCGGGAATTTCACACGAGGGGTAGATTTTCATAAAAACAATTGGGAAGGGTCAGCTGTGTGAGATAACTTGTTCAGCTGTGTGGAAGAACTTGATTAGACTGTGTGTCCTTTGTGAAATCAATTGTTAACTTATTATTGTCTATTTGTTTTGAATTATGCTTTCAATCTATTATTTGTATTCAATTGCAAATGTTGTATTTCTGCAAAATAACCACAGAAGCCATTTCTTTGGAATAAGCCATCATGTATAAATGCATTCTGTGGTATGACTTGCGAGTACGGTGTGTACTCACTCTTGCTAAACAAATCAATGAAGTGGAGGAGTCGTGCTTTGCTTTTGAAGAAGAGTTCTCTGAAGGTTGAACGTTAGGGTCTTGATCCCAGTCGGTTGCCTGTGGTAAATTGATGGGAGCCTACCGGAGTTTATTTCATTTCCGCTGCAGTTTATTTCTTTATTGTCAGCCTTGCATGGCTTAATAAATGTAATACTCGACCATAAGGTCCCAACAGTTATTTGTTATTTAAAGTACTCGTTTATTCTTATATTCGTTGTATGGATGTGATATTTCATCAATGTTGACACTGTGTGCACTAGCGTGATCCTAGACTAGTGCAGAATACACAGAGGGTCCATATTTGCATATTTGGGTCCCGACAGAGGTGGTATCAGAGCCATACTGACTGTAGGTCTTGACCTTAGCTAGATTGGCCGTTGTAGTGTGTCCAAACTATTTTCTAAAGCAAAATTAACTTACAAGATTAATTGCACTCCTTAACTCATCTCATGTCTCTCTTGACTCAACTATTCTTTGAAATTCTTTCTTTCCCATTGTTTTGAAGTTGTTTTCATATCCTTGTCCATCTTGACAGATGCCTCGTCTTCAGAGTTATGGAGAGCGCAAGGGAGGACTTGCCGCCGAGCTTTGGAAGTTGCTACAAGTACTTGGAAGGTTCGATCGTCCATTGTACCGTGGCAGTGCTTGGATTGTGAATGGCCGAGATCGTGGAGTGATCTGCCATTTGACTGTCTACGCCAGGAAGAACACCAAGGCGAGCAAACCACTGAACATCTCAGCTCGAAGGAGTATTTGGATTGAAGCAATCCAGGAGTCTTCGCGCCTTGCCATCCTGAGGATCTGCAACATCTACTCTCGAGAGCTTCGTGACACAGTTTTCCGTTATCATCCCCACACTTCCGACGTGGATCTTGCTGCACATTTTCCGTCTACGGAAGGAGAAGACAACGCCACCGTTGTGCATCTTGCCCAGTTCGCCGCTGCTCAGGAAGAATCGTTGGAGTTAGCCGCCACAGAGCTAGAGTGTACCTATGAGACTCTTCAGAGAGCTGAAGAAAGGATCGCCATATTAGAAGAAACTCTTTATAGTCCTGTTTGTTTAGGCTTAGGCTTTTTGGCTTATAGCTTAAAGCCAGTTTTTTGGCTTAATTGGCTTATAAGCCCCCCAGCTTTTAAGCCAAGTTTTGGTGTTTGGTAATCTGGTTTTTTATAGGATGTTGGCTTATTGAGTTGTGTGTGAAGGATAAAAAGTCTGAATTGCTCTTCAGGGTTTGAAGGATGTTTTTAAGGATGAATTTAAACTTATTTTTTCATGGGATTTGTAACTATGACGATACGTGCAAGTGTACATATGAAACAAAAAAAGTTTTGCTTGTTCGTGCATATATTAATTATGGACATTGCGTAATGAAAGAAATTAATATAGAAAGACATATTTTAGCCAACCAAACAAAATAATATCCGATCATATCATAATAAAGTATCGCTTGGGTCATAATCTTCATTAAGATCACATCTCTCGAAAATCTCATCACGTAAAGCACTATCTTGGATAAAATTGTGTAGTGAAAAAAAGAGATTCATGTTTATATACTGAATGGCATTTTGGGGGTAATTTTAGCGAACTTTAGTGGTAATCAGTTATTCTATTCCGCAAAAGCCAAAAAAAGCACCTCTTCCTTGGCTTATGGCTTTTAGGCTTAAATAGGCTTAAGCTTTTTATAAGCTGCATAAAAAAGCCACCCCTTTGTTTAGGCTTAGGCTTTTTTGCTTATAAGCCAAAGAAAAAGCCTAAACAAACAGGGCCTATGGACGACACGATCACGAAGAAGACACTGAAGAGGAAGACCCAGAGGAAGCTGATAGACCGGCAGAACCAGAAGAGCCAGCAGAGGCAGCAGAGCCGGAGGAACCAACAGCACTTTGCACGAGGACACTGCTCTGTTGCACCATCCGGGACATCGAGGATCGGTTTGCGAGGATGCCACCTCTTTCGAGTCTACAGAAAGGGAGCACCGTCAAAGTGCGTAGGCTATTTGATTGAGTAGTCTGTTCGCGTTGTTTTGAGCTTAGCCGCTTTATGTCTTGAGTCGCCCTTTAGGCGGTAGTTTGTGTGCTTAAGTTCGTCCTTATTTTTGTGTGCAAGTATGAGTGCAAAGGCCCTTAGGCATTTGTTGCAAGCCATACTATTATCTTAATCAATATAAGTGTTTGATTGAGCTTTCTTAAAATATGTTGTTGGGTTTTACCTACCCCGCTTAGTTCTACAACTTATCTCGTGCTTGCTACCTTATCTAACCCTTGAGATTCACGGATGGTTCGGACTCGTCAAGGCTGCGCAAGTGGTTACGATACTCGATGTCGAAGGGCGGAAGCAAATCCCTGAGAAGCAATTCCACCACAAGCACCTTGATTGATCTGCGAATTTTGGAGCATTCATGACAGCTCAAACCCAGCTGATGTACACCATGATGAATCAGATGCAAGCTATGAATAACCAGAGCAACAACACTCAGCATCACAATGGAACCCCAGTTGCTCATGGTCATAATGGATCATCCAAGTTGGCGGAGTTTATGAGGACCCGTCCACCAACCTTTTCTGGACATGTCTCACCAGTAGAAGCTGATGATTGGCTTCGTGTTATTGAGAGAAAACTGCTGATCACTCAATGCAGCGATCATGAAAAAGTTCTGTACGCCTCTCATCAGATGGAAGGCATTGCCGCCGAATGGTGGGAAAACTTTTGTGCAGCGCATGGAACGCCACAAGATATTACTTGGGAAGAGTTCACAACTGTTTTTCGCCAGTATCATGTACCAGAAGGAATCATGGATCTGAAGAAGGATGAATTTCGTGCTCTCAAGTAAGGAGGAATGTCAGTGATCGACTACCTCAATAAATTCTCTCAACTTGCTCGATATGCTGCAGAAGATGTCGCCACTGACAAGGCTCGTCAGAGTCGTTTTCTGAAAGGATTGAACACTGGACTTCAAGTCAACTTGATCGCCCACACCTTTCCTGATTTTCAAGAGTTGATCAACAAGGCTTTGATTCTAGAGGATAAGCGCAAGGAATTGGAAGATCATCGTAAGCGCAGAATGGCTCAGCAAGGAAGTCACCAACCCCAGCTGAGGGCAAGAATGATTCCACCGCAGTTTAGCCGTTTTCCACCACGAGTCGCGGACCACCGCACCAACTTCAAACCTCGCCCAATTGCTCGAACTTTCGCAACCCCGCACTATCAACCCCAATCCGAGAAGCAACCCCCGAATACAACGAGTTTGCTTTACAGCCGTCGGCCGGGGCATTTCGCCAACCGATGTCCGAGAATGGGACTATCACTCGATGCGCTTCAACCTTGGGAACACACCGGCCAAGACGCCAGTACAAGGCAACCATCAAGGAACTTCTCAAGCTACCGGTCAATCTGGAGGAGCACCGCCATCAGTGGTCAGAGGTCGTGTCAACCACGTCACTCTGGAAGGAGCTCAAGAAGCACCGACGTTGTCTTGGGTAAGTTCCTAGTAAATTCGAGACCGTGCATCGATTCTGTTTGATTACGGAGCTTCGCATTCGTTTGTTTTCGGAATTTTGCAACTAAGAACAAATTGGAAGTTATGCATCTTAAGCATACTCTGTTAGTCCGATCGCTGGAAGCGAGCTAAGTTCTAAAGTTGGATGTTTAGGAGCTAGGCTACTCATAGTGGAGTTGAGTTTCTAGCCAACCTAATAGTTCTAGACACTCGGACCATAGATGTCATCCTTGGTATGGATTGGTTATCCAAACATAAGCGAGTGCTAGATTGTGGCGAAGAGCCGTGACAATTGAGGATACCACGGGAAAGAAAGTAGAATTTCTAGCCACCTCGATGCGTGATGGACATTTGGTAGTCAACGGTTTGAAGCGGTTTCTTTGGAAGATGTACAGTAGTCGAGATTACCGGATGTATTTCGGAAGAGTTACGGGAATGCCACCGGATCGTGACATTGAGTTTTTCATCGATCTAGTGCGAGAACAAGACCGATTTCCAAGAGACCCTATCGGATGCGGTCGATGAACTTGTGGAAATGAAGAAGCGAGATAGAAGAACTCTTGGAGAAAGGTTTTGTAAGACCTAGTTAAATGCGCCATGGGGAGCGCCGATTTTGTTCGTCAAGAAGAAAGATGGAAGTATGAGAATGTGTATCGATTATCGTTCTCTCAACGAAGTCACCATCAAGAATAAGTACCCATTGCCCGTAATAGATGATTTGTTCGACCAGATGAAAGGAGCCGGAGTATTCTCCAAGATCGATCTACGATCAGGTTACCATCAGTTAAAGATTTGTCCTAAGGATGTACCAAAGACCGCTTTCTCAACCCGGTATGGACATTATGAGTTTTTAGTCATGTCTTTTGGATTGACTAATGCCCCTGCCTATTTCATGAACATGATGAACAAAGTATTCATGGAATATTTGGATAAGTTCGTGGTAGTATTCATTGATGATATTTTGGTATACTCAAAGTCAGAAGAAGAACATACAGGACATTTGAGATTAATCCTAGAGAAGCTCAAAGGACATCAGTTGTATGCCAAGTTCAGCAAGTGTGACTTTTGGAAGAAGAAAGTTGATTTTCTCGGTCATGTGATGACAGCCGAAGGAGTAGCGATTGACCGGAAAGGTTAAAGCTGTAATGAATTGGGAGCAGCCCAAGACGGTTACTCAAATTCGTAGTTTCTTGGGAATGACAGGATACTATCGTCGTTTCATTGAAGGGTTCTCAACGATTGCTAAACCTCTTACGCAATTGTTGAAGAAAGAAAAGAAGTTTATTTGGACCCCAGCCTGTGAAGAAAGTTTTTAAGAATTGAAGAAACGTTTGACTTGACCCGATGCTAGTTTTGCTTGGGATATTAGTAAGGATTTTGATATCTCTTGTGATGCTTGGCGTCAAGGATTAGGATGTGTCCTTATGCAAGAAGGAAGAGGCGCCGCTTATGCGTCAAGGCAATTAAGGCCTCATGAAGAGAACTATCCTACCCATGATTTGGAACTAGCCAGTAGTGCATGCTTTGAAGATTTAGCGTCATTATCTCATCGTGTCATTGTGAAGTCTATACTGAGATCATAAGAGCACGAAGTACATATTCACTCGATCGATTTGAATATGAGGCAGAGAAGATGGTGGAATTAATAAAGGATTATAATCTTGGAATCCATTACCATCTGGTAAGGCCAATGTAGTTGCTGGATGCACCGAGTCGTAAGAGCTCTCTTGCAATGCTCTGGAAGCAAAAGAGTTGTGTTGAGAACTTGGGAGGAATTCGAAGCTACTGACTAGAAGTTGTTAGGAAGGATTTATGGCCAATTTGGAAGTACAGTCTACTCTAGAGAAGCAGATTCGTGAAGCTCAACCTAAGGATTACGAGTTTCTTGATCTCAAGAAGAAGATGTCGAAGGAAAATTTAAAGACTTCACCATAGATGATCGGGATATCTTGTGGATCAATGGGCGTATCGTGTACCGATATGGATGGATTAAGACGGTGATTACGAAGGAAGCCCATGACTCAAAGTATTCAATTCACCCTCGAAGCACTAAGATGTATCAGGATGTTAAGAATAAGTTTTGGTGGCCAAACTTAAAGCGAGACGTCGCAGAGTTCGTTGCCTTATGCGACGTGTGTCAGAAAGTAAAGGCATGGCATCAGAGACCAGCAGGTTTGCTACAACCGCTGAAGATACCAGAATGGAAGTGGGAAGAGATCGGTATGGATTTCATTACGGTTTACCCAAGACTCAATCAGTTATGATTCGATTTGGGTAATAGTGGATCGTTTGACTAAGGTTGCCCATTTCTTGCCAGTCAAAACCACTTACTCAGGAGACCGCTTGGCGGAATTGTATATGTCAAAAATCGTCGACCGCACGGTGTGCCTAAGAAGATAGTGTCAGATCGAGGATCTCAATTCACCTCTCGTTTTTGGCGAGTCTACATGAAGCCACAGGGACTCATCTTAATTTGATCGCTTATCATCCACGAGACGGATGGACGGTGAAAGAGTCAACCAGATATTAGAAGATATGTTGAGAGCACGTGCCTTAGCAAATGCTACCGTTGGGATAAGAGTTTACCGTATGCGAATTCTCGTACAACAACGATTATCAAGCCGGTTTGCGAGATGTCACCATTTGAAGCTCATGCGGTCGTGCTGCAGAACTCCGTTGAATTGGTCGAGACGGTGAGCGTGTAGTGTTCGGGCCGATATTATTCAGAAGTCGAAGAACAAGTTGCTATGATCGAGAGAGGTTAAAGATAGCCAGATCCGAGCAAAAGAGTTATGCCGATAATCGTAAATCGTGACCTCGACTTTGAACCGAGGATTTTGTGTATCTTCAAGTTACTCCGCTCAGAGGTGTTAAGAGATTCCACACCAAAGGAAGCTTGCTCCAAGGTATGTGGGTCCATTCAAGGTTTTGGAACGCCGTGGAGAAGTTGCGTGCAGTTGGAGCTACCACGATCGTTAGCGAGGAGTGCATGATGTCTTTCATGTCTCTCGGTGAAGAAGTGTCTTCGTGTGCGGAAGAAGCGGACCCGTTGGAGTCAATTGAACTGAAGGAAGATCTCACATACAAAGAGCAGCCTGTCAGTATTTTGGATGTCGCCGAGCGCCGCACCAGAAGCAAGACCGTTCGTTTCTGCAAAGTCGAGTGGAGTAACCACTCAGAAGGAGAAGCAACGTGGGAACGTGAAGAAGAGTTAAAAGCCGAGTTCCCTAGCCTTTTCTCTAGCTAGCCGGAATCTCGGGGACGAGATTCGTTTAAGGGGGGGAGGTTTGTAACATCCCAATTTTCAGAGCTTTAAAAATCTTTTAAACATTGGTAGCAAGAAAATTCATCATTTGGATTTATTTGAATATTAAATTAAAAAGCTTAATATGGACTTTTAGAACAAATTGATTTAATGTGCTTAATCCCAACATCAACAATTGTCAAAACTATTTTATTTAGATTCTATATGCTTGGATATATTTATGAATTTTTCGGAATTTTTCCAAAGTCATTTGCTATTTTCTAATTGCTATTTGCATTTTCGGATTTATTTAAAAGAAAAACCTATTTTAAATCCTTGAACGATCTTGGGCGAAGCCCAAAGACTATTCCGGCCGCTCAATCCCGGTAGTTGGATCAACATCGCCGGCCGCCGCTGCTTCGCGCGTTTTCGCGCCTTGCCCGTTGGATTGTCGCCGCGTGGCTTCGCGTTGATCTCGCTCGTTCGCTCGCCGCGCGCTCGCTCTGCGCCGTTGGATCGCCATCGACGCCGCTCACACCGCGCCATTGCCATTGCCAGTGGGACCACTACTGGTCGTCGTCTCGCGGACTTTCTTCTCCTCGCGCCGCGCTCTCGCCCGCCATTCTTTGGAGCTTCAAGTTTATCCGACAAAACCGATTCGATTGCTTATTCTTCGCGCCGACCCGCCAAATCATATCTCGGTTATTCCATATCCGTTTCAAACCAAATCAAACCCCGAATCGGTTTCAATCTCCGAAAATCTTGGAATTCAAAAACCATTGTTTGGATCCGAATTGGGGTTTCAAATCTCGGCGTCTCAGAGCCTATAAGTACTCCTTAGCTCGCTTGGGCCTCGCAACCCTAAACCGCCACTCTCGCCCGATCGCCTAAGCCGCCGCATTGCAAGCTTTAGGGTTTTCGGCGAACTTCTTCTCCGGTGGATTGCGCGCGCCGTCATCGTCGCCCTTGCTCCACCGATCGCACCGTTGTGATCGGCAAGTCTCAGCTACCTCGTGCGCGCCTCCTCGTCGCCGAGCATCGGCGAGCGCCGTCCGACAAAACCCGAGTTCTCTCCGCCGCTTCTCCCTCGCCGACGGCCATCTCCGTCAACCTCAGGTGCTCAAACCGGTGCCCTCATGTGCGCAATAACCTCCTCTACACGTTGGTACCACTCATCTGCCGGCGAAGTCGCCGCGTTCGCCGGTGACCATCGGTCCGAGCGCCACCGCCGCCGTTATCGCCCGGCTCGGCGCCGGCGTCGGCCGATCTTTGGTGTGGCGGCCGCGTGGCGCCAGATCAGCGCCAACACGCGCGTCGTGGCGATCCACCGCGCGGATCTCTCGGTTGGTGCGCTCGGTCCACCGTGAACCCGAGACCGACATGTGGGTCCCACATGTCGATTTATTTTAAATCTATTTCTTTTCCGAAATTCCCGGCTGACGCAAGCATTGCGCAATAATTCGATTTTCCTTTATAAAATTAATTCGGGAAATTCGAGAAAATCCAATTTAGGGTTTAATTGATTTTTCCAATCTTCCAAAGCCCATATCTTTTGCATCCGAACTCCGATTGAGCCCATTCAAATTTGTAAATTCATATAAAATTCAGATCTATTTATTTATGAATTTTATTTAATTTTTGGAGTTTGTTTTGCCTCTGTTATTTATTTATTTTGTTTCTTTTGTCTCGTTTACGAGTAGACGTCGATACTTCGGGGAATTTTGCAGAAGAAGGAGCACCTCAAGACCAAGACCAATATCTAGATCTATTCCAAGGCAAGTTATACCTTTGATCATTTTGAACCCAGTTTTCAAAATACTTTGTTTCAATGTATTGCATTCTATATCAAGTAATTATTTAAATGCTTTTGGGTATAGTTATTAATCCAAATTGTTATGCCACATTGTCTATTGTATGCCATAATCTTTTGTCACCCTAGGTTGGTTAATTATTAGTTGGTATTATTGTAGCACCAACGTGGGTTGGTTAGATACGATTAGACTGCTTAGCCATGCCACGAGTCATCATTTCATGTGAGAGTTGCAATTATAAACTTGACTAAGTGATTATGGGCGTGTGATGAAACTGTGTGTCTTTGTGTCTTTGTTACTCGTTGATGGCATGTGTTGCACTTAACCAGCAGGTGGGAAAAGATTTAGGCGAGGCAAGTGGTGGATTCGTGTGAATGGTGGAGCTGTGTGCTTATTAAACTTTGTGATTTGGGTTAAAGCTGGAAGTCTTGCCTTGGTCAATTAAGGACTTAACTTTGTGCGCCATTGGCTGGGCCTTCTTGTGCGACCACATGCCTAGTATGGGTGGGCCGACTTAGTAAGTTATGGAGTCTTGACGTTGACAACTCAGTTGTATTTAAGCTATGTGATGGGTGGAGGTGTGTCTGTGTGTTTGGGTCACATCGCGGGACGGTTCATTGCATCCTGTCCAATGGTGTGTGTCGTTCCAAAGGTGTGTGTACAAATTGAATGGCGATAAAGCACACCAGAGTGTCATTGTTTGAGATGAAATCTCTGAAAGGTTTTGTTATGGTCAGTGATCGCTACACTGATTGTATCGTGTGGGTAAAGTGTACAAACTCTGCAGAGTGTTTTAATCAATCTATTCGAATAGCCGTGTCCTCGGTTATGGACATGCTCGGAATTTCACACGAGGGTAGATTTTCATAAAAACAATTGGGAAGGGTCATTTGTGTGAGATAACTTGTTCATTTGTGTGAAAGAACTTGATTAGACTGTGTGTCCTTTGTGAAATCAATTGTTAACTTATTATTGTCTATTTGTTTTGAATTATGCTTTCAATCTATTATTTGTATTCAATTGCAAATGTTGCATTTCGCAAAATAACCACGAAGCCATTTCTTTGGAATAAGCCATCATGTATAAATGCATTACGTGGTATGACTTGCGAGTGCGGTGTGTACTCACTCTTGCTAAACAAATCAGCGAAGTGGAGGAGTCGTCTTTGCTTTTGAAGAAGAGTTCTACGAAGGTTGAGCGTTAGGGTCTTGATCGATCGGTTGCTGTGGTAAATTGATGGGAGCTCTAGGAGTTTATTTCGTTTCATTGCAGTTTATTTCTTTATTGTCAGCCTTGCATGGCTTAATAAATGTAATACTCGACCATAAGGTCCCAACAGTTATTTGTTATTTAAAGTACTCGTTTATTCTTATATTCGTTGTATGGATGTGATATTTCATCAATGTTGACACTGTGTGCACTAGCGTGATTCTGGACTAGTGCAGAATACACAGAGGGTCCAGATTTGCATATTTGGGTCCCGACAGCTCCCAAGTGAGGTAATGTGAGAACCCAGGGTATTTAACTTGTAATACTTAACCACCGAATGGTCCTAGCATTACAAATCAAATATCTCGATTCTCGGCGCATATGTACTTCCCAAACTTGCAGTACACACACCCCATACAAAAATTATGCATCCCATCCATACATTCACTAACCACTCTACAAGCTTACAACATAAAGATATACAAGTTCATATTACAAAAGTAGGGCCGACCGGCCAAATGATAGAAGATAGCCAAAGTAGCAGCGGAAACATAAGCCATAAGATGGCGATAAACAAAAGCCAAACGGTTTGCCATTACCCACAAGGCAACCGACTGGAAAACGTCCAAGCTAGTCGTCGAGAGCAAAGTCGAAGTCGGTCTCACAATAGTTAACCCCTTGGGGGCCAACCTCCTCTGCAACAATTAAACAAAGCAAATAAGTACAAAAAGTACTCGTAAGACTTACGAGTAACAAGCCTATACATAGCTACATGAAAGCTGAAACAAAGGAGGAGGTTATATGGTTCATTTGACGCGAAAAGCAACACTTCATTTGCAATAAGTAATAGATTGAAAACAAATTGATAAATCTGTTTTTAATTGATTAAATAACAGCGAGACAACAATAATAAACATAAATAACAACCTAGAGGTGACTTCCCAACAGCCACCACAACATAGCATGAATTACCCATTCGTACCACCCGAAATCAAGTTTCTTCGAAAACTGTTGAGTCTAACTCTTGTAGAGACATAACCAAGCATGTACATAACCAAGGACTTGGCTATTTGAATAGATTATACCCTGCAGGGGTATACCAATGTACCCACACACCAGACCGCCTTTTGTCACATGATTTAGCACATTTTCTTTGGTATGCCGGCACAGCTAAGTCCTACGAGACACTTTCCAATGGATTGTACTAATTACGAGTCGCACGTATGGGGGTTGACCCTTAGTGAACCGTCATTACAAGCTCCCACTAAGGACCCACATGTTGAGTCGGACGCACCGGCCCAGCCGAAGCAACTGCGAGTGCTCCTGGGTATGGCGAACCTAGAAAGGAACCCATCCCTCTCAACCCAAACAAACATTCTCTTTTTTTTTCGTACCACCAGCGACTTCAATAATTAATACCTCCCAAAGTACTTAGTCAAGAGAGGTCTCATATCCCTCTCATGTGGTTAGCACGCAAAAACGCTTGGGTCAGTGTCCAAGATGTTCGGTCCTTGTTGACTCGGGCACCATTCACACACCCAATAACTACACCATCAAACCAATGTGCCCAAGTCTAAAACATTTCACTTTCAATTTTAGTTTTCCAAATACAATTACATACATGAGTATCCAGACTCAAATAATTATAACGATGATAAAATGACCATCGCCGAGGCGATGATCCTCATTCTACCGTTCTAAGCATTGCTAACCATGACATCGCAGAAAAGTAAAGTGATTAGGGTCCATCCATCGAACTCTAAATCACAGCGAATACATCCTAGGCTCAATGGTAGAGGATGAACATATGCCTACAGTTTATGCAACTATAGGATCAACTACTCGATCGATAATTTAACAACAAAATAAAGCATGCATACATACACTTTGCAAACAAGATAATAGACTTTGAAAGTAATGGGATCAATATGATCAAATGGAAACAACTGCTTGCCTTGCTGGAGATAGATTTCTTGCTGCAGAGGATCACTCACGTAATCAATAAAGTCGTCGGAACCTATTCGAAAGAATCGAAAGTATAATAAGAACGAATAATACCGAAAAGACATAAAAATACAATTTCGTCCAAAAATCATGAAAAATTCACAGAAGGTATAGCATGATTTTATATGAATTTAGAAACAAAAATCAATTGATTTGGATATTCCATGCAAACGTTATGGCAGTTTGAAAATTGATTTTTCCAGAAAATCCAATAAATTGCTAGCTGTCACTATTCATCCAAATTTGAAAGTTTTGGTGAAACTTTCCAGAGAGGTGGTGCATATGAAATTTTTATGGTAGACAGAGCACCACATGAGATGATCAACAAAAAATGATTCACCTCATTCGGAGCTAAGATAAATTTTTTATGATTTTTCAAAGACAAGAAAGTAGTGCACAAGATAATTGTAAAATCAGATTTTTAGAGATAGCAACATGCTCAAAACCTATTTTACAATAAAGTACGGTAACAGAGGAATATGAAAAAATTGATTTTACTAAAATTAGAGCTACAGAGAAACACTTATGCATTTTTAAAGTTAAACCATTTTTAGAGCAATAAAAGTATTAAACCTAAAGCAATTTTGCCAAAAGTATTTTCTGGAACAGTAATAAGATCCAAACCATTTTTATAATAAAGTACATGCAAAAAGGAACCCAGCAAAATTTGAATCATCAATTTTGGAGCTAAAATGAATTAGTTATGCAATTTTGAAATTAATGCATTTTTCAGTTCAAAAATAAAAAATTTCGGTTTTTTTATAAAACATAAAAGACTTTCTACACCCAGCTGAGGCTAGCCACGGGCACTGACTCGTGGGTCCCATGAACAGTGCCTTACCGATTTCGAAACCCGAATAGAATTTTCGGCCTGACAGGTGGGGTCCACATGTCATACACACGGCTCACGGAATAGTGCGTAGACTCACTGGTCCACGGCCGGTTCATGAGAATCCAGCCCGTGTGCTAAACCCTATGGCCCACATGTCATACACTGTGATAAGGGTTTTTGATGCAGTGTATAAATTTTGCAGAATTTTTGATGCAGTGGATTGCCCGCTAGAAAATTCACAAGCTGCTAGATAAGGGTTTAACCAGGGAGACAACAGGTTTGATCAGCACTTAAGAAATAGCAAATAATTTCTAAAAATTATGAAATTTCTCAGAGAGGTTACCCAGATGATCAAGAACTTAGGAAAAAAAATTCCAGAGGATGATCACAAGGTTTGACTAGAAGATCTTGAATTTTAACACTTTGAGTCAATAAAACCAATTGAGTTTGCAATCCACACTTCAAGGAAATAAATTCTAGGGATTTCAAATGACAACAAGGATACATCCAAAAGTTTTAATTTATCCTCATTTTTATACATTCGAAATACAACCCCAGAGTTTTTGGATGTTACAGGTAATCGTCGGGATCATGTGTACCTGAAAATGTTGGTATAATAAATTTAAGCTTACCAAATATCTCTTCATTAGGTCGTTCATTGCCATAGCGGTGTCGGCGGTGGTATCCATCGTCGTAGTGGTACAAGTCATCGTCGTCGAAGTGAGGCAGTCCCCCACCTTGGCCACCATGCCCACGGCCCCTCCCGGGTCCTTGGGCGCCTCCCCCATCTCCTCTCCCAGGTGGAGGTGGTCGTATGGCTTGTGCCACCACACGGCCTCGCCGTTGTTGAGCATCCTGGGCGACTCGTGCAACGACGTCCTCATCTCGTGGAGGTATGTGAGCCGGTAGATGCACGCTATCTTCTTCTTGCTGCTGACGAAGTGCCTGCACAACATCAGTCATGATGCCCATACGTAACACATTCATTTGTTGATTGAGCTCGATACGAAGATCCTGCAATGAGGTAGTCATATCCGCCTTGAGTTGTTCCTCCATTGCTGCGGTGCCAGCCACAAATTCTTGTTGCAATGTGCTTCTCAATGCCTGGTATTGGAAACGAGTCACCGGGGCATTAAGATCAACATCATGCTCATCTCCATTGTTATTTTCTCCACCTGACATGGTTAGGTTGTGCAAAGGAAAATCACAAACAACAAGAATGTATATGGATTAGTAAATTGCACTCAATCTCTCTTTTATCTCCCAAGTAAAGTTCTTACCCTTCCGAAGTGAATTAGGGCCAAAAGAAACTTACACTTGGTGGAAGCTTGTCGACGATCAAATCACCGAGCTTATGAGTATATAAAAAGAAAGAGAAAAAGTGGCACGTATCTCTTGGCAAGTAATGGGGTTGCTCTTTATTGATATGAAGTGGCTGTTACAAAGTGTATCTGTAATCTAGACCAAATACTAACTCCCCTAATACTGGAGCACAATGCTTGCTACAGCTTTGCAATCTAATCGACTGACTATCTTCTGAGAGTGATTCCAGTCGATGATTCTCTTCGGTCCCTCCTCTTCTCCTTCCACGGTCCTCCTTATGTAGTTGATGAAACGTTGGCAGTTGTCCCTTAGAGAGGCATCTATTAAGAAGTGGCGCGTCTGGTCGGAGAGAGGCGTCAGTTGACAATGTATCAACTGTTGTGCAATTATATGTCAATGAGTCATGTAACCGTACTCCAGTGCCGTAACGTCGCGTGGTATGGAATATATAGCACATGTTCCATTCGTCACACGATAAAGTATATGTATGGTCTTAGATCTAGACACCAGTTCAAAAACCTTGTGAGCATTTGACTGGTCAGAGACTAGGTTTGGAACCATGTCCGACCAGGTTGGGTATTATGTAACCTCTGGAATTCTTACGACCAGTGAGGTTGTTAGCCTTAGGGGTTACGACTATGAAGACGTATGGTCTCTATATAATAAATAATAAATATAGGCTTTAATCCTCGTCAAAGCTACAATAGCAAAGTGGTGATCAAGCGAATTCAAGAGTGTTCACAATTGCACAACAACGGTTATTTGGTGGAGCTTGGTATGAAGGTGTATATCCTATCAATCTGAAATTCTTGATGTTGTAAAGCTAAGCAACAATCCAAGCTAGAATATTTTTCCTAAGTGCTGATCCAAAGATTTAAGTGAAGTGTATGAACGTACACGCAGCGATCAATGTGACTTAATGCAAACAAATGAATGAGCTAGGGAGAGGCAATTTGAAATTGAGATGAAAATTAGCTCATTTTGCACCAAGTACTAAGAGAGACGCTAGCCAATTGCAATAATATGAAATGTAAGGGCACAAGATTGCTCAAGGAAATTAAATACACAAACTGGAATTTATGAACTAAGGTTATCATGTTCCCAAGTTTCAGCCAATATCTTCTATGCTTTTCTTGCTTTTTTGTTACTTCATAGCCACGGCTTCATTTTTTTTTGACTTGTGGCTTGTCTTGTCTTTTTTTTTAATTGCCAAAACTAGGGTTTAAGCTCCCCTTACGCAAGCTCAAATTTTCAGTAAGTATAAATAACCCAATGAACAGCCTCTAAGCAATTATTAAAGACTAGTCTCAAAGACGAAAGGGAAAAAAACTAGTGCTTTTTTTTGCACTGTTCACAGCTCGGTGGCACTGTAGCAACCGCACACTGTAGATGAAACACTAATGTTCTCGGAGCTATTCTGCCAACACGCGTGTTAGCGATTTTTCGTGCACTATAGCATACACGATTGTAGCGCACGCGACGACACCGTATCGACCGAAGTACTGTAGCAGTCCGCATATTGTAGCATGTGAATCACTGTAGCAACACACACTGTAGCAGGCTGAGAGAAAAACCGTAACGCGCACTGTAGCATACGGCGTAGCAGTTTTTTTTTTGGACTCAATGATTAAGCAACGCAAAAGAACACTAAGATCAGCACTAAACAAAAATTATAATGGATTAAAACCTAACTAAACTCACAGGAAATAAAAGTTGCAAAAACTAGGGTTTTGGAATTTTGTGTTGCAATTTTCGGTTTATGGGCTCTAGGTATTAAAAAAATAGCAAATAAAATCAATCTAAGCTAGGGTTAAGTAATCCTTCCGAGTCAACCGCGCTCTGATACCAAGATGATACGGGGTCGCCCGATCTTCTCGACGTAGGATCAAGATACTCACGTGTAGCCTCTCGAATTGTAGTGATCCCACGTTGCCAATGCAAGAAGAAACACTCTTTAATTTGCGAGAACACACGCGCCGGACTTCACGACCACCGAGCGAAGCCCTATCGCACTCCCAATTCTCAGCGGAAAGGTTGAGCGATCTTGATTCTTGCATCACTACCAATTCCCTCAATTGATGGTCCGGCCATCACGAAACAAGCAACAAGTTTTTTTTTCAATCTCCCCGTATACAAGAACGTCAGCTGCTATTTATAATGTTTCCCCATGCGTAGCAGGCCTTGGGCCGATTGCACTTCTAGTCGATCATGAGGCCGAGTTCGGCTAGGTGGCCAAAACAAAACACACAAGGTTCGGACTTCACAAGCTAGCAAACCAATCATGATCGAGTCTTTGGAATTAGTCCACTAATCAACTACATGCACTAATCACGTGACCTCCCTCTCATGCATGCATGCGTGTAATCTCTTCTTGGTGTTTGCTTGATGTGTGAAAAACCTCCCTCCAGCCGAATGGATCTGTCGCCCAAAGTTTTTTTTTCTCCCTTGTGCTCATCAAAGATAAACTCTTTAAAGAGCAGATTCACCTGTTGTTGTAATTTCTTGTCTCGTGCCCTTGTCAAGGGATCTTTAGGTACATCATGATTATCCTTATGCACACTTGGAGAACTTGGAGAGGTAGACGATATGGTAGTAGTAGGGATGACCTCATCAGCTTATCATTTGTTTTTGCAGTGATTGTATCACATACTGACAACCAACACCGATTGTCAATTGGATAATTGATTCAGCATCTGTGGACACTAAATTTGTTTTAAGTTACGTTGTGCTTCCTATCAAATCGCTCGTGTACAATTTAGTTTATCGGTTTTGCTAATTTTTAATTATTTGAAATTTTCTTATCCACGAGTTAGTTTATCGGTTTTACTAATTTTCAATTATTTAAAATTTTCTTATCCATCAGTCACCTACAATTGTACAGTACTAAACCTAAAATTACAGTGCCAAGTGATATGCAATTTTACCATAGCTTTACTGTTACTTTTAGTTCGATTTTTTGTATTTATAGGGTTCACTTAGATTTACTTTTGTTTAGTTTAGAATGTTTATTGTATTTGTAAGTTCACCTACTTTTGTCTAGTTTAGATTTTTTTTAATCTTAATACAGAAATTTTCTAGTATTTATTGGATAAAAATTCTACAGTTAAGAAATGTGTTCATAGATAAAACAATTTCAGTCAGGTGAAACCTACAGCTCTCTTTCACCTACAGCTCTCTTGGATAAAAATTTGAAGAATAGCTTCTCGTACCAGACCCAATATAGCTAGTATTGCCTGTTTATTGGCCCGTAGAAGGCCCATTATCATCCGGTTTGTGGCCCGACTCTATCCAAGTTACGACCCAATAAGCTCAATACACGTGCAGAGCCCACGTTGATTACGTGAGTACGTGGGAGCTCTTGTCAAGTTTGATGTTGATTAGAAAGAAAGAAAACCTTCTAATTCCACCTGATCCGCCCCCAAACTCGAAGCGGAATGGATTTTTTTTTTTTTTTTGCTAAAATGACACTGTTGTTGATAGTCATCTCTTCACGTCAAATGCAAAAATAACATATTTTTCGTGCACCAAAGGACTAGAGCCGCCGTGCAGATGACACGTCGGCGAGTCCAGACTCCAAGGGCACGGTGCTTGCTTCGGCCGGCGATTTCAAATGAGTGATGAGTCTTTTGGCACTATTTAAAATAATATTTAACATTTTTAAAAAATTCAGCCGCAAGTACTTTTTTCTTTGAATTTTTTCTTCTTGTTTTTTACCTCGCAACTTCAAATGTATTATCACATGTACCACAAAAAAAATTCTATAGATTTTTCCACATAAAATCATGGCGCTGCACAGCACACGTAGCTTCAAACTTGGATGTCAACCGTTGCCATCGCCACCCTTTGCTGCCCTAGATGACTCAGCGAGTCAATATACGGTGGTGCCCTGGTGAAAGCATCTAGGCCCCTAAAAATGATTTTGGTAATTAATGACAATAATGTGTTAAGGGACTAACATGTGTGTTAAGGTGTCTTAAAGGTTTAGTCCTGAATTATGGATGACAATATGAAAATGGCAATGCAAAGACAACAAAGGATTGACATGACTCAAGGCAAAGGTATTATGAAGCCTAACGACACTTTTATAGTTTTTACCGGTCTCAATGTTTGGTGAAAAGACCGAATTTATAGGCTAGATGTCGTACTATAAAGAGGGATTATAGTTAGTAGCTTGAAAACTTATTTTGTGCCATCTTGATCAACTAAGAATCATGCATTGCATTTAAAACAACTTCTGGAGGAATTTCAGTATGAAACGGTATGACTGCAGCAGAGGAGAGGTACTACCTCAGTGCGGTAGTACCTATTTCTAGTTGGCGGTACTACCTCAGTGCGGTAGCACCGATTTCGAGTTGGCGGTACGTTATTTTCAAAGGGCGTGTTTTTGGACATTTTTCCTACCCTGGAAATCGGTAGTACCGAAAGAGTCGAGAGTGCAGTAGTACCAGCCCATGTGAGTGCGGTAGTACCACACCAAACTTTAATGGTTAGTTCAAAAATATTTAATACACCCTTTATGACTGTTGAACAGTAGGTCCGGTAGTACCAGCCGATCAATGGTGGTAGTACCGCACTTGCTGGATTTTTTAGTGGATTGCTTCGAATGGTCGAATTTATGGTTGGGGGCTATAAATACTCCCTCACCAGCACCAAGCTCTTAAGCCCTGCCCTCATTGAATACCTTAGAGCCATTGGTGCATTCTTTACTACTTATTTGCTCATATTCCACATTTTGAGGTAGTTGAGAGAGTTGAAGTGCATATGCATCATTAGTTGATCTTTTGGCACTTGATAACCTTCAAGCAATGGCTATGATTTGTTACTCTTGGTGTTTACCAACACGTAGACGGCGTGGAGGCATCATGGTCCGGTGAGCTTATCAAGAAACTTGTGAGAAGGCCCGGTGTGTGAAGAATCTAGACCTGTCATTATGAGTTAATAGAGTATTTTGGTGATTAATGACAAATTTATATGTGAGACTAACACTTTTATTGATATACCTATTGTGTGGTCTTATTTGAATGAAAAGGTGAAAATTATGGAGATATGTATTCGACATCATATTCTTATGTCTTGTTACATTCCTCGGATCAGAAATATAGGTTGAACTCCACCAAAAGTCTAACATGAATATATGCATATGTTTTTGAGAGACCATGTGAGAGGTCCTCCACTCTGAGTGATGAGTATTTGACAAGTGTGTTGATTAGATTGAGAGTTGAGGTTTTCGGTTTGACTATTTACGGTCGAGTCGGAAATCGGAACTACATTTGTGTATGGAGCGGAAGTTCGATTAATCTGAACTCGGTGTTGGAAATAGGAACTTCCGATTTATCCGGTTTTGCTCTCATTTGAAGGAAATCGGAACTTCCGCACAAGGGTAGCGAGTGTCCGATAATCCGACATTGAGTGTTCTCGAGATATTAAATCGAATTTAAATATCTTGAAAGTCGGTTGTTAGGATATCGAAGTACCGCAGATGTTGAGCGGAACTTCCGATATTCTGACAAATCTTGGATGTTCGAAATCGGAACTTCACGTGGTAATCGCGAACTTCCGATTGTGTCGAAGCTGCGAGAGAAGGTTATTTTGTGATTTTGATTTTGTATGAGTTTGAGTCTTATACAAATGTTGATGCTATGATATTGTGCAATGCTATGTGATGTGTTTTTATGCGTGTTGATGCGCAGGCATCAAGATGGAGTCGTGGCGAGACACGTGGACCGGACTAAGCGCAGGAGGCGTTGAGGTCGAAGCGGTCGGGATGTGTCGAAGACGGCGTGAATCTTGAAGCGGTTGCGAGTCGTGGACAACAAGGTGTACGGGAGGCTTCCAGAAGGTGCGCAAGGGGCGAAAGGGTCTTTTCGCAAAGCGGCAAAAGTGGAGGCGGTTCCGTTCGGGTGTAGCGGGCTTAATGGGTTGGAGGCCCATTAGCAAAGGCTATAAATAGGGGAGAACCCTGGAGTTAGGGTTAGACTTTTGGAGAGAAAATTAGGGTTAGCTCTAAAAAGGATTTGTTTTGCTTTTTGAGAGCTTGTTGAGAGGGAGAGTATGAACTGAAACTTATTGTAATCTTTCCTCTTTGCGTTACCTCTGTAATCCATGTTTCAATCCAATGAAATCTGAGGTTTCGATTATCTGATTTTGCAACTCTCTCTCTCTATCCATGTTGAATATCTAGGGTTTTGGCATATCTTTTGATTCGTTTTATGAGATAGCATGAAACTTCATATCTAGAATCGTTTTGGTATTGCTATTACTTCCTCAAAGTTTCATGCTCTAAGAATCTGAGAATCTCGATTATCATTGGTTTTGGTCTTTCTTGCCCCTTCTTCAAGAAATCCGTTTTGGTTCGATTATTGAATCTTTGGTTGCGATTCTTCTCCATAAGGTCAAGATGGTGTTTAGGATGATGTCTGTAAAACTTGACCGAGAAGAGCATTCAAGATTAAGTAGTTTGGATTTTGGGCAAAAACCGAGCGTTACATTCTTGATCGGGATAATCAGAGCTTAGATTTTATGCGTGAGTATCATAGCGGAACTTCCGCGCTATACATCATGGAACTACATAGCGGAACTTCCGCAATCTCGCCCGAACTTCCGATTTCGGAAGAACGACTGAAACTTGCTTTTGTTATTTGAACTTACTTCATTTACTTTCTTTAGATCTTGAGTTTTTGTAGGTGGTTTTAAATACGGTGAAGGGGAGTATTAATTTTAGGCACCATTCACCCCCTCTGTTGCCATTTCGGTCCTTCAATTGGTATCGAGCGGTTAGCTCTTCTTGATAGATCTTAACCGGTCGGTTGAGCCATGGCAGCGGACAAGTATTCCACCAAGCCTCCGGTTTTGATGGTCGGATTACCCTTCCGGAAGAGCCGAATGGAAACTTACATCCGTGCTCGGGGTATGCCATCTGGAGAAAGGTGAAGGTTAGATTTCTTTGTTCTGCCGATGAGAACATCAATCTTTGGAAACATGGCGATGTTGAGGCAAATGCTAAGGCAAGGAACATAATCATTCGTGGTTTGAGCGTAGTGAGTTTGATCGCATTTCTCATATGATTTACGCTACGACATCCGGGTGACCCTCGATGCATACCATGAGGCACCACCAGATTAAGACGGTTCGACAAGACCAGTTCAAGCGTGAATCTGAGAAATTTGAGATGCTTGTTGGTGAATCTCTTGACGAGTGCTTTTCGGCGTTTTCACAAGATTTTGAGCAACATCCGAGCGGTCGGTCTTACATACCCCGACTCGGATAACGCCGACAGATGCTTCGCACTTGATCTTCGTGTTTGGGAGATGAAAGTGACTACCATCAAAGATAGCACGGACCTCTCGACCACGACTCTTGATGCGTTGTACTCGCGTCTCAAGACTCACGAGATTGACATTGTCTCTCGAAGGTCGAAGTCACGATCGATGGCATTAGTCACCGATCCCACTTCGGATCTTCTTACGAGTCAATCGTGGGTTCTCCTAGCTGCTCTCGTGACATAGCGATGATCGATTAGAGCGACTTGAGGATGAGAACTAGCCCTCTTAGCTCGGAAGTTTTCCCATGCTTACAAGAGGAGGAGGGATGGTAAAAGAGGAGGTCCTGTGATTTGTTTGAGTGTGGTGGCCCCAACCACATCCGAGCAAACCGTCCCAAGCTTGGGAAGGGCAAAGGTGACTATGGCGGTCCAAGCAAGAACGACTACATCGACAAGAACCGCAACACGAAGCCCTCAGCACCTGACCAAGGCAAGAAGAAGTTCCGCAACTTTGGGAAGGCTAAGAAGTTGTTCCATCGCGTCCTCACCGCCTCGACGAACCGGACACCGGCGAGGTGGAGGGTGGAGGACGATGATGGGAAGGACGATCATGATCCCAAGGACGGCGGCAACTTCTCGGCATGTGCTTCATGGCCCTCGGGGGCGAACTGAGCGACAGCGAGCTATACTCCGACTCCGATGAGGTTAGTCCCACTTATGACCAGCTTAATGATGCTTTTCTTAAGCTAGGTAGATTCCATGCTAAGTCTAGGGCTAAGTGTCTTTGGATTGGAGAAGGAAGTAGCTAGACTATCACGGAGCTTACTTTACTTACATCTGCTCCCTCCGTGATGAGTGTGACACATCTTTGTGCTTTGATTGATGATATGGATAAACTAAGGACCTTACATAATAGTGTGTCCTCTGAACTTGACATGATTAAGGTAGAGAACATTAGCCTTCTTGCTGAAGTAGAGATGAGTAGGGTAGCACCTCTTTCATCAATTCTTTGTTGAGGCTCTTGCTTGCACCTCATGTGAGGTTAAGGACAATTCGTTTAGAGGTCTTTATACCATGTTGCTTGATGCACTGAAACTTGTGAAAATTGTAATAAACTCAAGATGAACCTAAAACGGGCAGATCACAAAATTGCTGAATTTCAAGCTGCGCTTCTAGAGCCTATTGTTTCTTGTTTAAACTGTCCTAAGTTAACTGCTGAATTAGAATCGGATCTAAGCAGTTTCAAGAAATGATTGATCACGATAACAAATTGGCTCAAGATGCTTCTAAGGACCTTGTTAGCTCACCTTGCAATCATTGTAATAAACTAAAATGTGATTTGGTTGCATTGGATGAAAAATGTGTGAAGCTAACTAAGGACCTTCTAGAGACACAATCATCTGCTTGTATTGTGTGTGTTGGGAAGAAGTCTAAGGGTTTGGTAGAGACGTCTAGCAACGTGAACCAATCTGCTAGCAAGAGGATTTGTCCCCCAAAGTCGGTTTGTGCGTGCACAAGCCAATCTTTCCTCTGTTGTTGGTTCTTCTTACGCTCCCTTACCTTCTCTGTCCCTTCTTCCCTCGCTCTTCTTGCACCTCTCTCTTCGGGAGTGTCGGTATCTTATGAACACTCTCGAGAGGTTTGTAGGAGGCAAGAAGAAGCTCAATCTCATTCTAGACAAATCTAAAATTTGCAGATTTAATCGTGGTCTAGGATATGATATCCGGGAGGATATGAGGAAGCATCCACCGTCGTGCTCAAAACCATAGCACTGTGTGATCAAAACTAAGCCGGGATCGAGAAAGTCAATTTTAAGTCGCGGGTTTTGTTCAAAGGATTTCGACAAACAAGGTGATTCCACTGCAGCTTGACCCCTCGAGGCGAAGTATCATTGCACCTTCGCCGAAAGATGGACATTTAGTTGATCATTGCTTCAGCGCGCCAAGATCGCGTAGAGACCGTGTTGAGTCTCTTAGGCACATTCGTGGTCACCCGGATCTTGAGTGCACCTAAGACCAACACGAGGTCTAAGTTTGTTCCATCGATGATTTTGGGCGACATCGAGGACTTGGTTTTTCCGAGTTTTCGATTTTCGTCCTCATGCTCCCTTTGGTCGTAATCTCCGCCGTCCCGAGGGTAGATCTCGTTTTCCTTTTGAGACGGCTACGCGACGAGATCGACATGTTATCGCACTTCGACTCGCTCTTCCATAGCGATCGGATCCAAAGAACAGTGAGATCTTTGACTTGTTGAGTGACAGAGCGTAGGGTAGATAGAGGTCGGTCTTGCTTGACTACTTCATCATTCGCGTGTTACTCAAGATTGGGTGCCAAAATCACTATTGATTCACCCGAGATCGAGACTTTACTCTGTTTGACTCGTGGTCGCCATTTGGGAAGGAAAGGTGCGGATCGTGGACTCGGTTGTTCACGTCATATATTTGGTGAGTCTCGTTGGTTTTCTTCCTAGCCCGCGCTCCAAGTGATGAGGCGATCACTTTGGAGATGCTTCATTTGGGCGCGTCATCGCTAAAGGTCTTGTGAGCATTAATGATTCTTTTATTTTAAAAGATGTTGCCTTAGTAAGTAAGCTGCAGTATAATCTGCTTTCGGTCTCTCGACTTCCGATGGCGGTTTCGAGGTGAGCTTTAAGAAAAACAATTGCAAAATTCTTGATTCTTCGGGTAGTCTAGTTTGCGAGATTTCTCGATATGGGAGGATCTTTCGTGCTGATTTTTCGGATCTTCGGTGATCCTCTCCGATGTTTAATTGCTTCGAATCCGTGATTTGACTTTACGGCATAGGAGACTTGGTCATATAGGATTTGATCATCGACCGAGTTAGCGCCACGATCTCATTCGTGGTTTGCGAAACTCAAAATGGTCAAGGATCTTGTTTGTGCTCCTTGCCAAGCACGGCAAAATGGTTGCCGCTTCACATCCTCGATTCTGATGACTATGAGCGGATGCACCAGTCAATCGCCCATATGGACACGATAGGACCGGCTAGAGTGCGATCGAGAGGAGGAAGTGGTACGTACTTGTCGTGGTCGATGACTTCTCGAGGTATTCTTGGGTGTTTTCTTAGCCTCGAAGGATGAGGCGTTTACTCTTTTCGTGGTCTTTTAGTAGGCTTTCTGTTGAGCTCCCGGTGCATTACGAGCACCCGACCGATAATGGCACCGAGTTCAAGAATTCCTACTTTGAGAGTTTTGTGGTGAGGCAGTGTAGAGCACCGGTTCTCGTCTCCATCGCCCCCAACAAAATGGCGTTGTGGAGAGGAAGAACCGTACCTTGGTCGAGATGGCCGGACGATGCTTGATGAGTACTCTACACCTAGGAAGTTTTGGGTGAGGTAATTGCTACGCTTGTCATGTTTCTAATGAGTTTTCTTGGGCACTCTTGCATCGCACTTCTTATGAGTTGAGATATGGGCGAAAACCAGCGTCTCGCATTTTCGTGTGTTTGGTTGCAAGTGTTTTATTTCAAGTCCGGGAACCTAGATAAGTTCGAGTCACGATCTTGTGATGGGATCTTTACGGTTACTCGACTTCTTCTCGTGCCTATAGAGTGCAGGCTGCGAGTCTAGTAAATTGTTAGAAACACGTGAGGTGACCTTGATGAGGCCACCGAGGACTAGGCACGATATTTCGAGTTCCTTAGAGCGATGCCGAGTCCATCTTTGTGGACGATGAGGAGGATGGAGATAAGGGTTGCTTACCCGATCCAGTTCCTTCTCCTCCTCTTGAGGTGCCTTCTTCCACCGCACCTCGAGGAGATCAGCCCTTACCTTCTGCTTCTTCTGAAGCTAGTGGCTCTGTTCCTATCTCATCGATCATGAGGTAGAGGCCACTTCTTCATCTCACCTGGACCTCCAAGACACATTCAAAGGACCATCCTTGAGAGCAGATAATTGGAGACCTCTTGAGCGTGTCACACGTTCCAAAGGCGGCTTGTCTCTTTTCTCTCCATTACGCTTTGTCGCCTCATTTGAGCCTAAAGATGTTTGTCATGCTCTATCGACGAGTCTTGGACAAACGCTATGCATGAGGAGTTGGAAAACTTTGAAAGAAACAAGGTCCGGTCCCTTGTTGAGCCCCTCAAGGTCACAATATCATTGGGACCAAATGGGTGTTCAAGAACAAGCAAAGTGAAGATGGGTTAGTCATTGAAACAAGGCTAATTTGGTAGCTCGGGGTACTCTCAAGTTGAGGGTCTAGATTTGAAGAGACCTTTGCCCTGTAGCTAGACTTGAAGCCATTAGAATCTCGCTTGCCTTTGCGGCTTCTAAGGGTTTCAAGCTTTACAGATGGATGTCAAGAGTGCCTTCCTCAATGGCCTTATTGAGGAAGAAGTCTATGTCGACTGACCTCCGGTTTCGAGAACCCCAAATACCCTAACCATGTCTCTGAGCTTTCCAAAGCTTTGTATGGACTCAAGCGAGCTCCCGAGCTTGGTATGAAAGGCTTAAGTCCTATCTCACGAGCCATGGTTTTGAGATGGGTAAAATTGACAAGACCTTGTTCATCCGCCGTCTTGGCACCGATCTTACGCTCGTCGGATCTATGTGGATGACATTATCTTGGCGGCTCCTCGCGTGCTCGTTTCCCAGTTTTCCGATGTCATGAGCTCGGAGTTTGAAATGAGCATGATGGGCGAGTTGAGCTTCTTCCTTGGCTTCCAAATCAAGCGGACTCGGGAGGTACCTTTCTTCATCAAGGCAAATACACTCGAGACCTCTGAGCGTTTCGACATGAATGATGGAAAGCCAAGATCAACTCCAATGGCATCTCTGGTGCTCTGGATCCGGATGAAGACGGCGAACTGTTGACCAAAAGGATTTCAGAGCATGATTGGCTCTCTCTTGTACCTCACGACCTCGAGACCGGACATACACTTTTACGTGTGTCTTTGTGCTCGGTTTGAGCTTCTCCTCGCGTATCTCACCGTCAAAGCGGTGAAGCGCATCTTCGGTACCTTCGAGCTACCATTGACTATGGCATCTGGTACTCCTCCTCTTCTTGTCTATCTCTTAGAGCTTTCTCCGTCTGAGACTTTCTTTGGTGTAGGATAGATAGGAAGAGCACGCCGCACTTGCCAATTCATTGGCACTTCTCTCGTCTCGGTCGTCGAGGAAGCAATCCGGTGTTGCGCGATCCGCCGCAGAGGCCGAGCGTTCTGTCGACCGATTCTTTGTAGCCAAGTGCTTGGATGGTCTCGACCTGCAGGATTCGGGCTATCTATCATTGCGTTCCACTCTTTTATGATAACACGTCTGCGATTTGCATTGCCAAGAACCCGGTGCAACATTCTCGGACCAAGCATATTGATATCGATATCACTTTCTTAGAGACCATGTAGAGAAGGGTGACATTGTGCTCCAGCCAGGAGAGTGAGCACCGGTTGGTGATATCTTCACTAAGCCTCTGGGCGACTCTCGGTTGCCACTCTGGGAGAGCTTGGGGTGGTTTGTCCTTACGGATTCTTTGTGAGGGGAGCGTTGTGCTACTCTTGTATTATATTATATTATATTATACGCTTACTCCTTTACGGTTTCATTTCTTTTAATATTTGGTCAAGTCCTTCCATAGGTTAGAGTGTTTCTCTTGCCACATTGCTTTGATGCTACTTCTTGTCTTATGCTTCTAGGATCTTGCTTATTAGTTGTCTCTTCCTCTCTAAGTAGAGCTTACTCACTTCTTATAGGTTCTAGCAGGGTTGGGCCACCCTTGGGTAGACAGGGGCAGTGTTTGCTCCTTAGTGTTTGTGTAGATCGACTAATAGTCCTAGAATCATATGGGGTAGATAAGAATCTGTCGAGCGATAGTTTTCTATATCTTTCTATGCTCTAAAGGATCGCCTTTTCTGCTTTACTTATCGATTCTCGTTTTTGTTCCTTTGGTTCGGGGAGTTATTCTGGTTATTCCATACTCTTAATTTTGTCATAACTCAACTTTGAATTAAAAGATGCATCTCATTCTGAAGGGAATCTGGATTTTTGTGTATTTCATCAAGCATTGCATGATAATCAAATGGAGCCTTGTTTATTATCCCTTATGATCTGTTTTCACTATTTTTACATCTTGCCATGATTTATGCTAAACTGCTAGATCTATCATGACTTTTTATGTGTAGTTTAGTCTTTGCCATGCTAAGGTATTTAAAAATGCTAAACTTGAATTAAAATCTTGTCATGATAGCTCTTGAGACTAGTCTGGTTGAAACTATCCTTTTATGATTTTCGCCATGTCAAGTAGGCTGAGTTGAGTCCTGAATCTCTTTTGATCCTTTGAGTAAGCTATGTCAGTTTGTTAAGAAACATGACTTATCTCTAATCACTGGTCTAAAAAACTTCAAAAGCAAAAATGATCTCGTTTGTGCGAAAAAACTGATCTCACCAAATCTTTCTCATGAGACGGCTTGCCATTGCACTAGGCATGAACTCAGGGGGAGCCTTGGATGACCTAAGATCACCTCCTTAAGTCTCATTGCTTGGAGTGGTCGCATAAGGCTTGGGATCTAGCACATGGCTAAGATTTGAAAAATTGGTTGAAGCTTAGGAGGCGGTTGTGGATGGCACCTAGTCGAGCTTGCTTTACTAAGATAAAACCATAAAGAGCTTTAAAAAAAAGAAAAATGTGCTAAAATTGCTTATCATTAAAAGGACCAAGTTCTGGATAAAATGAGTCCTTCTTCAACTGGTAGCACTCTAAACTGTTCAGTATGAGTCTTCTTGGTTCAACTTAGATTATTTGACATGGCTTGTATCATCCTTGGATATCTTTAGCTAGACTTCAATCTTGGCTTATTTGACCTGCTAAAGAATTGGATCATTAATCAGATTATGGACTTTCTGTCTTAGCTCTTCTATACATCGATTGTCATGATCTTGATAGCATTCTTCTGTGTTATGGCTTGGTGTAATACTCTAATAGTCATTTTGGATAATCTACATGGCTCCTAATGCTTAAAATGAACATCATATAGTCTTTTCCTCCCTTTTCTACATATTGATGATTTTATTGCCAAAGGGGGAGAATGATTGTGAGAAAAAGCCTTCTAAAGAAAAGCCTTGAGTTACTGTGCGAAAATTGCTCTTTCATCTCATCTCAAGTCTTTTCTTTTGTCAACTTGGTCTTGAGCTTAATTGCTCTTGTTTAGACCTTGGTTGTTGGAATCTCAAACTCATCTTATGCTTTTTTGGTAATTGTCAATATACTCATCAAGGGGAGATTGAGAGACCATGTGAGAGGTCCTCCACTGAGTGATGAGTATTTGACAAGTGTGTTGATTAGATTGAGAGTTGAGGTTTTCGGTTTGGGACTTTTCGGGTGAGTCAGGAAATCGGAACTACATTGTGTATGGAGCGGAAGTTCGATTAATCAGAACTACCGGTGTTGGAAATAGGAACTTCCGATTTATCCGGTTTTGCTCTCGGCTGAAGGAAATCGGAACTTCCGCACAAGGGGTAGCGGAGTGTCCGATAATATCGACATTGAGTGTTCTCGAGATATTAAATCGAATTTAAATATCTTGAAAGTCGGTTGTTAGGATATCGGAAGTACCGTGATGTTGAGCGCGAACTTCCGATATTCTGACAACAAATGCGGATGTTCGAAATCGGAACTTCCGCCGTGGTAAATCGGAACTTCCGATTGTGTCGTAAGCTGTGCGAGAGAAGGTTATTTTGTGATTTTGATTTTGTATGAGTTTGAGTCTTATACAAATGTTGATGCTATGATATTGTGCAATTCTATGTGATGTGTTTTTATGCTGTGTTGATTGCGGGGCATCAAGATGGAGTCGTGGCGAGACACGTGGACGGACTAAGCGCAGGAGGCGTTGAGGTCGAAGCGGTCGGGATGTGTCGAAGGCGGCGTGAATCTTGAAGCGGTTGCAGTCGTGGACAACAAGGTGTACGGAGGCTTCGGAAGGTGCGCAAGGGCGAAAGGGTCTTTTCGCAGCGGCAAAAGTGGAGGCGGTTCCGTTCGGTGTAGCGGGCTTAATGGGTTGGAGGCCCATTAGCAAAGGCTATAAATAGGGAGAACCACGGAGTTAGGGTTAGACTTTTGGAGAGAAAATTAGGTTAGCTCTAAAAGGATTTGTTTTGCTTTTTGAGAGCTTGTTGAGAGGAGAGTATGAACTGAAACTTATTGTAATCTTTCCTCTTTGCGTTACCTCTGTAATCCATGTTTCAATCCAATGAAATCGAGGTTTCGATTATCGATTTTGCAACTCTCTCTCTATTCATGTTGAATATCTAGGGTTTTGGCATATCTTTTGATTCGTTTTATGAGATAGCATGAAACTTCATATCTAGAATCGTTTTGGTATTGCTATTACTTCCTCAAAGTTTCATGCTCTAAGAATCTGAGAATCTCGATTATCATTGGTTTTGGTCTTTCTTGCCCCTTCTTCAAGAAATCCGTTTTTGGTTCGATTATTGAATCTTTGGTTGCGATTCTTCTCCATAAGGTCAAGATGGTGTTTAGGATGATATCTGTAAAACTTGACCGAGAAGAGCATTCAAGATTAAGTAGTTTGGATTTTGGGCAAAAACCGGCGTTACGTTCTTGATCGGGATAATCGGAGCTTAGATTTTATGCGTGAAGTACATAGCGGAACTTCGCGCTATACATCATGGAACTACATAGCGGAACTTCCGCAATCTACTGCCCGGAACTTCCGATTTCCAGAAGAACAGCCTGAAACTTGCTTTTGTTATTTGAACTTACTTCATTTACTTTCTTTAGATCTTTAGAGTTTTTTGTAGGCTGGTTTTAAATACAGTGAAGGGGAGTATTAATTTTTAGGCACCATTCACCCCCCCCCTCTGTTGCCATTTCGGTCCTTCAGTTTTTATTACACATTTGTGTATGCACACATTTAGGGGGGAGTTCACTATATATTTTGTGGTTTCATTGGTATTGATTCATATTTCTTTATCCACATATATTTGGGATCTCTACTTTGAAACATATCCCTTGAGTATACAAAACTTATGTAGCTCATATATACTCATATTGCTTTATATCCAATTATTTGCAATTGTATTATGGGACTCATGTGTGCTAAGATATTTTAAAGGCTTAGTACCAGATTATGGATGATGACATGGTAATGGTAATGCAAAGATGATATAAGATCGACATGGCTCAAGACAAAAGGAGCCATGCATTGTATTTAAAGGAGCTTCTGGAAAATCTTTAGTGGAAATCGGTATAACCACATTTGATGAGGGTACTACCAGTGTGCAGTAGTACCGGGCTTTACTTGGTGGTGTGTTTATTCCAGAGAGTTTGTTTTTTGGAGTTTTCATCTCCTCTAATAATTGGTATGATCGTATTTCTTTAGCGGTACTACTGGAGTGCGATAGTACCAAGTTTTACATGACAGTACGCAATTTTCAGAGAGGGTGTTTTTGTGATTTATGATCCTCTAGAAATCGGTAGTACCGTTTGAGCCGAGCAGTATTGCCGGCGTGTGGTAGTATCGGATTCTAGTTGGCGGTAGTACCGCACCTGTCAGGAATGACTTGTTCAGAAGCATTTAATGCAGGTATATCTTGGTAATTAATGTTAATCATTGTGGGACTAACATTTTCATGAGTTGGATGAATAAGTTATGTTCTATGATGATTGAGACTTTGGATGTCATCACCAGTTGATCGTCATCAAGTCAAGGTTCAAGAAGAAGATACATTATGTGTTAATGCATATCAAGATCTTGAAGAAGAGGTAGTCATGAATTAATCATCAAGTCAAGAGAAGACCAATTATGTGTTGATGGAGGGCACGTGAAGGACGCATCATGGGTTGATGCATATCAAGACAATAACCCGGACTTGAACTGAAGATGTGCGTCATCAAGCTTCAAGAGTATTCTCAAGGTAAAATGTATGACTAGCTAGAGCTAAGGATATGTATCTAGTTTTTTACCGGTCTTGGTGTTTGGTTGGAAGACCGAATTGCTACTATAGGTTGTCGTACTATTAAAAGGGGTCTTGTCTAGTAGCTTTAGTCTCATCAAGTGTTGATATCTCAATCTCACTTGCTCTAGCTCTCTGTGGCATGATGCTATTATTTGTGAATGTGTTTTGCAAATAGTTGGGGCTCATTCATTTAATCCTTGTAGCATGTGACTATACTTTGCAAATGTATTTTGTAAATGGTTGAAGTCCATGTACCTACTTCTTGTTGCATGATCTAAGTTTGCAAATGTATTTTGCAAATTGTTGGGACTCATGCATCTTCCTTTGGCATGGTCTAAGATTGTTTATTGATATTTCCTTAGATTTAGACTATGGTAGTGACTCTTTGAAAGTTCTTGTGCTTTCTGCATTGATCTAATGTATTTGAGATCATGCAAATAGATGAGTTGTGTAGCTCTCTAAATAATCTTTCCATAGAGTCCAACATCACTTAATTCCGACATCGGAGTTAAAAGTGATGACCTTTTTACCGAGTGTCGTTTGTGCTGAAATTGGGCTGCGGTAGTACCTGTCTCTATGAGTGCGGTAGTACCACACCAAACTTTCAGCAGCTAGTTTTTGAGCATTTAATACACCATTTCCAACTGTTGAATAGTAAAATTGGTAGTACCAGGTTTGTACGGTGGTACTACCGTAAATACTGATTTTTGGGGATTTCTGCTCTCTACGGCTAGTTTTTGTGGTGGGGGCTATGAATACACCCTTGGCCGGTTTTGAGACAACTTTTTGGCATCTCATTTCACTCTTTTGAGCTAGTATGAGCTTCTCCTCTCAATTGTGCATGTGTTGCACTTTGTGAGTAAGGAGAGAGATTTCTAGTTGCATGTGTTGCATATAGAGTTGGATTTCATATCCACTTGAGATTGTGCATTCATTGCACGTGGTGAGAGTCAAGCAAGGGGCTTGACTTATTACTCTTGGAGTTTGCCGACTCCTAGACGGCGTTGGAGGCGTCGTGTCCGGTGATCTCTTCAAAGAAGATCGTGAAGAGACCCAGCATGTTGTAAAGGTTGGAATTCACCTACCCGAACCGGGAAAGAGCTACCACTAGTGGAATTGAGGTGCTTGGCTTAATTCGTGGAGCCGGTCCAATTTGTTTGGGCTTACCTCAACGTGGATTATGGGAGACCGGCAAATCTCTTAACACCACAGTAAAACATCTTTTGTGTCATTGTGGTTTGTTCTCTTGTGTTTTTACTTTGTGCAATTTACATTTCTAATATTAAATTGCTTACATATCTTTGTATGTTTACTATCATTTTTAATAGTCTTAGATTTTTGGTGCACTTACTAAGACTAGTTGATTTAGGCCTTAATTGTGTAAAACTTATTTGATTTACTTTTTCGCACATAAACTCGGTTTTAGTCAAAAGAATTTTAAAATCGCCTATTCACCCCCTTTAGTCGGCCTCCTCGATCTTACAATGTGTTATGAGTGGTTTGGTGCTCGCCATCTCTGGAGTGGAGAAAGAGCAACCCTGAGTGAATTGAGGTGTTGGTTCAAGTTGTGAGCTGGTCCAATTCGTTTGGGCCTGCCTCAGAGGTGTTTGCTTAATTTGTAGAGTCAGTCTAATTCATTTGGGCTTACCTAAACGTAGATTAGGGGAGACCAGCATGTCTCTGAACACCATGGTAAAACACACTTGTGTTATTATGGTTTGCTCTTGATGAGGATTAAAACCTCTATGTATTACTTTAATACATATGAAAAAATCATACGTCTTTGTGGTCGTAACCCCTAAGACTAACGATCTCACTGGTCGTAAGAATTCCAGAGGTTACATAATAAATACCCTAGTCGGACAAGGTCCCATACCTAGTCCCCGACCAGTTAAACTGCTCGTAAAGCTATGAACTGATATCTAGATCCAAATCCAGGTATATCTTTTACCGTGTGATGAATGGAATACGTGTTGTATACTCCATACCACGCGATGTTACATAATTCTAAGACATTGACTAATGGTCGAATGTCTCACCGACATTTAACCGCACAACAGTTGATACTTTAATCAACTGTTACCCCTCTCCGACCAGACGCAACGCTTCGCACATGCGTCTTCTCCAGAAACAACTGTCACCTCTTCGGAAGCTATTTAAAGATAGAGCATGGAAGGATGGGAGGAGAAGAAGAAAAGAGATCAGACTCTGAGAAGAAAGACAAGAGGCTATTGGCATTAGATTCATATTTTTGATCTATTTCAATAGCATAGCCAATATCATACTCAGTGTAACTAGGATTATTCCTTTGCTTGATCGTATGCATTTCTTGTAAACAGCCAGTTCATAGTAATAAAGAGCGACCCCATTCTCTTCCAGGAGATACACATCATTTTCCTCTATTTCTATATATTTTCATAAGATCGACGATTTGATCGTCGACGGCTCTCTTGCGATTTACTTTGTGCAATTTACATTCCTCGAATTAAATTGATTGCTTGTCGAACTAGAATTGCAAACCTTGACTTAGATTTAGGGTGTTGGTGCACTTAGAGGAAACTAGAATATTTAGGTTCTAATTATGCAAAACCGAATTGACTTTCGCTTTCGCATTAGAAATTGATTTTAGCCTTAGAGATTTTTAGAAAAGACTATTCACCCCCCCCCCTCTAGTCGACATCCTCGATCTTACACCTGGTGCCCTTACTGCTAGGGTTAGGTTGTCGCCTACTTGCTCGCGTCGCCGTCGTAGTCTCACTCTCGCACGTGAGACCCTTGCTGCTAGGGTTAGGTTGTCGCCTACTTGCTCACGTCGCCGTCGTAGTCTCACTCTCGCACATTCTCACACGAGTCGAAGGGTATGGTTACGATGTTATATGATTTGCATGCCAAGTATTTTTCTCAATTGGTTTATAAACAAGCTTATTTAGCATGTGGTACAGTATAACATTAAAAAATGTCATCCATATTAAACTGATAAATTAGCAAAGAATGTCGTCCCTGACAATGTTTACATGATACGCTCATAGAATAGGTCACATTCCAAATAGACCGCATGAAATGGGGCGCATGAAATCACGCGCTTCCCTTTTATGCCTAATTTTCTATGTATTATCACATGTACCAAATCTAACACCAAGCATGGGAAGAGGTGCCCGCGCTCCTTCACCAAGCATGCATCCCCTCGCCACCGCGGCCGATAATGGTGTGCTACTGTTCGTCACCAGTCGCGATGACAGGCAGTAGTACACCGTCGCCATCGTCACCCTTCTCATCAAGCCTAGGTGCACATGTACAACCCACCCCCTCGCACCAAGCCTGGGTGCACATGCACTTCGCACCAAGGCTTGGGTGCACTAATTAATTATTGCATCAGTTGTAATTAATTGGTTGTAATTACTTAATCATGATTAATTAGTTGTAATTAATTGATCGTAATTAATTAGTCGCTGACTTGTTAGTTGTTAACTCTAACCACACATATATGTTAAGACTAATTAATAAGTGCATCAGTCATAATTAATTAGTCATAATTAATTAGTTATAATTAATTAGTCAAAATTAATGTAATCATAAGTAATTAGTCGTAGACTTGTAGTTGTTAGCTCTAACCACACATATATGTTAAGACTAATTAATTATTGCACCAGTCGTAATTATTTAGTTGTAATTAGTTAGCCATAATTAATTAGTTGTAATTAATTTAGTCGTAATTAATTAGTCTTAATTAGTTTAGTCATGATTAATTAACCATAATTAATTTAGTCATAACTAATTATTCATAATTAAGTAGTCACATGTTAGTCATGGTTAGTTAGTTTTAATTATTTAGACATAATCAATTTAATCGTAATTGATTAGCAATTCGAGGGAAGTCCACTCGCCTGGTGCGCGGATGAGGGAAGTTCCCTCCCCAGGCATGCGGACGAGGCCTTGGAGAGGGGACGAGGACACATGTCACCTGTCGGCGAGTTTACAGTGTTATCTTGGACTTTGATCTTCGAAAATGACTAGATTTGTTGTTTTGCGTGTAAACAATGTAATTTAAAACAAAAACTACGCGCCACTCGCTAGGTTGCCGGTGTCAATGTGTGCGCCTTCCCATATCGGGAAACGGATGCTCTGCCTTTCTAGGAGTGAGTACGATCTAAAGAAATATATTTAATCCCATACTGACCGATTGGGCAATATGTTTCGATAGCCAAGATTGGGATCGATTTGATAGCCAAATTAACATTGCATTTTCCGACGCATGTGATTAGCAGCTACTGCCTCCGGTAACAAACGATCGATATATGTGACATGCATGTACTGCCCGCCCGGCTGAATTAAGGTTTCTGGATGCACGCGACGCGACCAATTCATGTGGAGATCGATCGATTGACATCTAATTTGTGGTTTTCAGATTCAGGATGTTGTGTTACCCCTGAGGTCCTGACAATAACATTTGTCAAACTACATATGTACACACTAAACCACCCAATTAATGGATGATATGCGTTTTGATGTAGAGTTAGTTAGCTAGCTAGCTAGCTAGAGAAGCGTACGGTTTATGCATGTAACTAACTCGACATGTGTTAATATATCGCTGCCATGCACAACAATCTAACATTGGTACATAATTGGTTTTACTTGCTAATTAATTCTACGCTCACACCAAGTCAAAACATTGGTACGAGTGTAGATGCAAATCATCATCTTGTAATCCTCCCTAGCTAGTACTGCTGTTAACCCCTTAGAAAACATCAAATCAGACAGGAAGGAGCAAAAGGCAGGTGCATTAGAAGAGGTAAGAATTTGCCAAGTCCAAGGATGGAGTCTAGTACTTGCTGGTCCCTGGCTAAAAAAGAATTGAGCCGGCCTCCCCTTGGCCCTTGTGACCATTGTCAATTGCCATGTAACTCTACTGATTTAATTAATTAATTACCAGCTAATTTATCACCAATGGGTTAGGACCACATAAAGATTAACTAGAATTGATTGTGCATAGTTCTTGTGCTAATCTCCCTCGCTTTCTGCATGGCACATGTGCTTTGTTCCCTCCAGGTACAGGGGGTATATTGCCACCCCTAACTAGTAATTGCCCTTTGCTTGTGGTATGGTCTCTTGTCAACTCTTTTGCATTTCCTTTAAATTTTATTGTATTTGTTTTTAGAAAGGCAGCAGTAGTTTACAAACCGAATTAACCTTTTGAGCACGCAGTCTACATGGATAAAAATGTGGATCAGGTAAAGACGGCTTTAGCTAGTGTTAAAACAAGAGTCTATCTACACAGAATGTGACAGTTTTCTCTGTAAAAAAAACTTTCACATTCTGAAAGTTCATTTAATTACAACTCCATTATATATAAATTACAGTAAATTATTTATGTAATTTTGGTTCTTGATCGCGGTAATTATTTTTGAAAGTCTTAATAACACATATTTTCATCACATGATTCAAAATCTCACATATACTTTGAGAGGTTGAGCAAAAACAAAGACAAAAAATATGCCAACAAAATACGACAACGTGGTGAACCCGTTATGTTCTTCATATGTATTTTGAGAGGTTGAGCAAAAACAAATATAAAAAAAATAAAATTATATACCAACAAAATACAGCAATGTGGTGAACCCGTTGTGTTTCGAATAAAAAATTATAATAAATTCGAACCCAATTCATCAGATGAGAAAAAATGCAAATCTCAAAGCATATTGGACGAACAAAAATTCAACTATTATGATTTTTTTTTTCTTACAGCACATCAACAACACAAATCATATATCGCTTTTTGAACAAAGAGGAAAAGAAACTTTAATCGATATCTTTTGTTTATCAAAAGATTAAAGGGATGCATGCATGGTAAAGAGAGTTGAAGGGCTCAAGGAAAGAGTCTTTGCCGTTCTTCAGCTAGCTGTTCCATCCGGCGACGTGCATACTTTTTAGGATTGAAAAGAGAATATATAAAGCTTTCTGTCTAAAGGTTATACCACTGTGTAACTTATAAGTAAGCGTCTAAAGCCTAAAGGTTATACTACACATGGTAAAGAATACGTAAGTGATTGGAATGATGATTAGCTAGTCGAGCGGTGAGCTGATCAAGGTCAAACAGTAGCTATTAATACGAATCTTATAGCATATCCGATGAACAAAAAAGTGACAGTTTTAGAAGTTACATAACAACGTAGCGAGGTTAATACGTGTGCATGTTTTTTTAACCCCGTTACTTGATGCTTAGTTTACTTTAAGCTGAAGCAGTAGTATTGTTGGCCAATCAAGATCTATCCCTGCTTGCCAGCTAGTGATCATAAGAGATCAGTGCAAGAGGCTCTCTCTCTCTCTCTCTCTCCTCACGGCGAAGTTAACATGCCTTCACCCTAAAGCTTTACCCCACTCCTGTTGAAGTAAAACACAATAGCCAAACCATGCTGCAAAACCCTAGCAATGGTCCTCCCTTTCCACATTTGGGCTGGCCTCCCTATCCTGTCTGCCACAGTCCACACCATGCAGATGCACCTACAAGCCATATGCATGGTGACTGGTGAGACATGCCATGCTACCCAAATCATCACCACACTTGTACCTTTGTGTATATATATATATATTCCTCTTCTCTTTACACCTTACACACTGTACTCTTTTTTAACGAAAAACGATGGGTGTGGGAAGATGGATGTAACACTTCTTTCACTCACACAACGTATTTAAGATAGAAAGATTTGAACCCGGTTTGACTAGGTCACTACTTATGGTATTAACCAACTGACCCGGATACTCCTCCTTGCACACTACACTCTTATATGCATTGCAGTTCCTCCCTCTTCTTCTTCCTCTAGCTGCCAAGATGGTAGGCAAGCCACAGCACCATGGCTCCTCCTCCCTCACGGCGGAGGAGCTCAACCTCTTGCACAAGGCCAAGGGCTCCCCAGACGGCGGCCAAGAGGGCCGGGGCGCGCTGGGCCAGTGGAAGTGCAGGCTGCTCGGCTCCCTGGGAGGCCTCCGCCCTCGGCGCTCGCGCTGCGTCGTGTGGCTCCAGGTGCAGCACGTGACCGGTCTGCCCCGGGCCTTGGAGGGCCGGGGGCTGGTGGTTGGGTGGCGGAGCAAGGGTGGCGAAGGGGAGCACACCGCGCCGGCGCGTGTGGGGCGGGGCGCGGCCGCGTTCGACGAGGTATTCTTGCACTACTTCAGCGCTGGCGGCGCCACGCTGCGGAGCTTCACCGTGTGGGCGGCGCTCGTGGACTCGGCGAGCGGGGATCTCGGCGCGTTCCCCGTCGACCTCACCGAGGTCGCCGGGGCTGAGAGCTCCAACCCGAGGATCGGCGGCAAGGCGCTCAGCTTCCCGCTTGGCGGGGCGGCCGCCGGTGCAGTGCTCACTGTGAGTGTCTACTGTAGAGTGATGGAGCAGGAGGAGGAGAACCGTGGGGCTAATGGTACGTACGTAACTGATCAATAGATGCAATTAATTGTACTCGTAGACAACAAAATTCATCGAGAGCACAATAAATCCTAATTTGCTGATCTTGCTAGCTTAATTGTAGCCATCCATATATATATATATGCTCGTACGTGAACAAGAGCACAATCTTAGGTCGATGTTGATGCTATGTTAATGTGCACAGGGAAGCAAAGAAACCCTAGTCTTGTTGCCTCATTGCCTGATGACTTGGCACGTAGCTTAGCTACATACTTACATGACATCACGGTGTACATTTACATTACATGCATGTAGGCCACGCACGGGAGAGGAAGAACAAGGGCAAGAGCTCCTACGCCTCCTGCCTGCCGGACCTGAGCTGCCTCCGGAACCGGCCGGCGGCAGCGGCGGCGTCGGGCTCGGCGCTGCGGGCGACGTCGCTCCGGTCGGACCGGGGCGGCTTCATCACGATCGAGAACTCGGTGGCCGAGATGGAAGGCGGCGCGTTCGGCCGCGTGGAGGACGTGGTCGACGAGGAAGGCGCGGGCTTCATCACGATGGAGAAGGGCACCATCTCGTCCCGGTCGAGGCGGCCGCTGCCCGACGAGGACGAGATCGGCTTCGCCGGCGTGGCCGAGGACGAGAAGCCGTGTCTGTTCATGGAGCTGTCGGAGGCGGCGGCGGCGTTCGACGTGGAGAAAGTGGAGGACGACTTCCTGGCGATGCTGGAGGACGAGTACTGGACGAAGAGCAAGGAGATCGAGAAGGGGCTGAGCGTGAGCCTGGACATCGGGCTGGACCTGGGACTGGACCTGGACTCGCTCATCAAGGACGCCGAGATGGAGCTCGCCAAGGCGGAGCAGGCTTGGAAGAGCAAGGTCGGCGCCGCCATCGTCGAGGAGGAGGAGTACAAGGAGCTCGTCGGGAGATGGAGCGCCAGGGAGCAGCTCACCCCCACCTCCAACTCCGGCTGCTCCTGGGGCTTTGGCTTCGGGAGCCCAATCTAAATTATTACTCCACTACTCCATTGATCAATGTACCAACGTAGAGCACATGCTGAGTGTGTTGCACAACGAGTATGTAAAATGAGTTTATACATGAGTGATTTAAGTAGTATATTAATTGCTGTGATACCGGCAAAAGACAAAAGAAAGAGAAATCATGCATAAACTGGATCGATCGTTGTGTGCTTATTCCTTGCTTGCTAATAGTTTCATGCCCATCCAGCTCCTCTAATCTCTGGTATGCCCAACATTCTTTCTCTCTCTCTTTTTTTCCCTCGTTTTTGGTTCATTCATGCTGCCAGTGGGGTAGCTGGCCTATCGCCAGACCTCGGACCGGCCCAGCCGTGGATCTTGAGTCTAGCCAATCACCATCAGTTTCACTTAGAATTTACATGGGAATTTGAGTATGAGGGCCGAGGCCCAGCGCCGGCTGGGCTCTGCATGCTGCACGTGTTAATGGAACAGGCATGGCACCATGAACACTAAGGACATGTGCAATGGCAATGGTATAGATAATTGTTGTTTATAGTACCCCTCTGTGTCATCTATAGACAGCGCTAAAAACAGTTCCTATAATGGATTGTCTTTTACACGTCTCTATAGACAGCTCATTCATGTACAATATATCTTGTTTCTCATGTTACAATCGACTAATGCATGAGAGATAACTCAATTCTCTATACTCCCCCTCTCTCATCCACATCATCCCATGTCCTATATGGCAAGACTTATAGACAGCTAATGCCACATTATTGTATCTACCGTAAAAAGTAACCAGTCACCGTTAGTGTCAAACATGGTAACCATCAGCCAGTCTCTTCACATCTTGCACCGCAGAGGATGAGAGGAAACAACAAGAAGCAGAGATCAAAATCCCGACCGGTTCCCGGCGATTACTGGTGGGAACCGGGATTTAAAATACCGGTCGGAAACTTCAAATTTGAATTCAAATTCAAAATTCCGACGAAAACATCTCAAATTCAAATTTATTTGAACGAATTTTGACCGAGTTTTTTTTCCAGGAATTCCGGTTAAACTGGTTTACCGGCCGCCCCGCGGGATTCCCTCCGGAAATGGTATTTCAATCCCTGGCTGGAAGTGACCTGCTAAGCCGCCTGTAGATTTTGCAACTCTGGTTATCCTTAGGAGTTAGGGCAGAAGCAAAGCGGACAAGCTCATGGCCGCATCATGCAGAGCCAAATCTGGCCAACCTGGTGGGATGTCTCCAATAATTGGGCAGCATTAGCATATGGGGATCCATGAACAGGGCAGGTCCCCACAGAACACACATCGGCAGGCCCTGATTTCATGTTGCCTCAACAGTAAATTACACAGATGTGTTCACAAGTTTCAATCGACCATCAAGCGAGTCTCTCGACTCTGCAGGTTCCAACGAATTAAATGCGGCTCTGATGAAGATCAAACAGGGTTAATGGCTAGCAGTACCAGAGTAAAGTGAAGCATTCGGATGAACTCCAGATGCTGTTAGTTTACATAGCATACTGCAGAGCACTGGGATGGGATGTCGAATTATGCCTGCCGAACTAGGATTATACAAGTGTTACATTCAACATTCAAAATCACCGAATTACTCACAAAAAATGATGCCAGTTTGCAGAGATACCAAAGGCCCCTATGCTAAAGAGCTTGCTAAAGAAATGGTTTGTGTACAGGTACAACGAAAACAAGCAATATCTACCTGGCCCTGGATCTTCAAAACCTGCAGTGCTAGCTCACTGCCAAGAATTGCTCGTACGCATCAACACAAGTTCATTCAATATGGTTCCTCGGAGCTAGCTATTTTGTAATGTTGATATGATTTTCCAAATCCCATACCACAACCTTACCGTCCAATCCTGCAACCATGAGGCAAGGCATGTCAAAAATATGCTCGAACACAAAGCTCGAAGAACTACGTACGACAGGTCGGCTCTATATATTTTAAACCTGATGTGCTGAACCGTTTGACAATACTGTCATTTCCTTTTCTCAACGGTACGATGCAACTGAGAATATAAAGAAATTGTTAATTTATATCAGAGATAAGAGCACATCACTAGAACTGCAAAAGGGCGGGGGACTAGGAGTGTACGTTATGCAATTCTCGTGAGCACCACCGCGAGGTTTTGATGGTTCAACAGTGCCACTGCTTGTCCCTTGCTTTGATTGGCCATATAGCTTTCCAAGGGCTTCAGAGAGCTGAAATATATATTTTATTGAGTATTAGATTCTGTGTAATGGTGAGTTTTTCAACTCAGATAGTCACGTAGCTGTCAGTGATCAGCAGTGCTTCATTATTCCACATGGTGTCTATAGCATTAGCATCTATAGCTGCAAAATTTCAGTATACTATACCACTAAACTGTTATCCTGCGTATTTGACTCTAAGAAAACAGTAACTAGCAGCATAACATATAGTCTTGCAAAAGCTTCAGGGACATATCTATTTAGTTTCAGCATTCAAAAGAGGCAGACTACACAAGTCCGAAGAGGCCCTATAACCAGTCATTTTGTAGTTGTGCTTTTCAGAATGCAAAATATCAGAATTAGGCCGGCTACCATTTGCTGGCAAGTTAGTGTTCCTAACTGGTAAAAAACTTGAGGGGTTTGACATCTAAATGGGTCAAACACATCGCGAACCAGATTGTTTATGTATAATCTGGTATTTCTTTCCTAATTTAACTAATTTTGATATCCAGATGTGCTTCTCAGTTTTTATAATGCAAAAAAATAAGGCAACTACCGACCAGCACACTCCCATTAATAATGGTACTACGGTACCACAGCTGAGACAAAACAAAACAGCTGTGGTTGTACAAATTCCCCACTTTACATAGAAGATGCATAATTTAATTCGATAAGAATACTTGTTTGATCCTCTTTCTGAAAGGGAGGAAAAAAGAAAGGTGAAACTGATAGTGATACAGGCCAATTGGATGTACACCTTTATCAATCGAATCTGATATTCTCTATAGTTTCGACTTTCGACAATAGTGGGAAAGAAGAATCTGGATTACTAACAAAGGAAAAACAAACTTTGTAGAACCAACTAAACACCATGTCAGGACATCTAACACCCATGCATGCATATATCCAAGAAATAATTTAACCTGCACTCAACCATTCAGGAAGGGTTGGTTCACCTTTCTTCTACACATGCAGATGCAGGACAGAACAACCTCATGAATACAGAGTGAATAGCACCCTCATATAACAGCATAACAACAGCAAGGCATAACAAACATAAAAGCTTCCACTAACATGAACTAACGAGAGAGAGAGACCTGTGAGGCTTTTGAAGTTGACGGAGTAACTTCCCTTTCATCCAAGTATCTGACAAAACTCCTATAAGAGAAATATACATTAGGTTAAAATCATGGTCATAAAATCTGAAGACTTAGGTTAGGTGTCAAGCCTGAAATTCAGAGATACTAGCATATCCTGTATTAAGAAATGTTTATCAAAACATTGAGCAAAAGAAGAATTTGCCGAGGCACTATGAGATTAAAAGAATTAACAAGCTTAAGGTGAAGCTAGCAATTTACATGGTTTTTATAGGAAGCGATGGCTCAGTTGTTCAAAGCACTACTGGAATAAAAAGAAAATGCAAACCAGAATAAAAAGATAATGCAACTAGTTCAACAAAAGAGTTGCTATGTACATATTTGCTTACCAAAGCCCAGTCTCATCTGCAGCAAAGATCATAGGATTGCAATCAAATCCGACACCAATCACTATCCTTTCAGAAACAAACAGAATCTGAAATTTTGAACAATTCCCTCAATATTATGAACTGTGGAAATCATCACATGCAACTAAATACTAGCAGAAGGGAAAATGCTGACCCACATCACGGAGAGGCAGATCACGCAGTGCCAAATTTTGTGCAGTGGGAGACGTTTCAACATCTTCAATGAAATAAATTGTGGAATTGTGTCCTAGCAATCAAACAACACCAATCAATTCAATGTCTGTAAGAGTTTGCGTAGAAATATGGAATTATTTAGACTCTCTAGAAATCTGTAAGAGTTTGCATAAAGGACCAATTGTCCCATGTATTAGCAATATGATTCTGTATATCAGCACCGTTGTAACTTACCTTGTTTACCTCCACTAATTGTGGATCTTGTAACCTTCTAAACCTGGCATTGGTCAGCTATATAAAGCCACCCCTGCCCACGTTTGGCCGGTGCGGTGATTACTCCAATCCTGTCGTTCTCAACATGGTATCAGATTTCCTGGCTCCTTCCGCTGCCTAACCAACCAACCCGGCGCCACCTCTTTCTTCTAATACGCCTCCCACCGGGAGCCCCAATCCCCAACTCCCCACCCCCAAATTCCTCCCCACCCCGCCGCCTGCGCCGCCGCATCGCCCCGCCAGCGCCCCAAATCCCCACCGCCCTCGCCGGAACCCCACGACCGCACTGCGCGCCACGTGCATACGGATCTCGTCTTCTCCGGCCTGCGCCTGCGTCCGGCGACCATGGCTACTGGCCAAAGACTGCCGACGCGCCTCGCGCCGTTGTGCCCTGTGCCATCGTCAACCCCTTCTCCACCGTCGCCGTCCGGACGCATGTCCCCGTCATCCTCGACCTCAAGATCCCGAACTACCACAAGTGGTCCTCCTTCAAGACCATGCGTGGCAAGTTCGGACTCCTCTCCCACATCGACGGCTCGGCTCCGGCAACTCCCGCCGACCCCCTCTGGATCCAAGCGGACTACTCCGTCTTGAGCTGGCTCTACGGCTCTATCGCCGACGACATTCTCGACGTCACCATGGAGCCCGATCAGACGGCTCGTCACCTCTGGGTCGCCATCGAGACCTTGTTTTGCAACAACAAGGAATCTCGTGCCATCTTCCTCAGCAACCAATTTCATTCACTGGTTCAAGGGGATCTCTCCGTCTCGGAATACACCCAGCGCCTGAAAACGCTGGCTGATTCCCTGCGCGACGTCGACCACGCCGTCTCCGACTCGCAGCTCGTCCTCAACATGCTTCGCGGCCTCAATCCCCGCTTCTCCAACACTGCTTACGACATCGCCAATGCCACCCCGTTCCCTTCCTTCTCCAAGGCACGCTCCATGCTCGCTCTCAAGGAACTGCGGCTGGCCAATGAAGTCAAGGTCGCCTCTGACACCGCCCTCATCACGACCGCGTCCTCTTCTCCTTGCGGACCGGGCGGGTGCCGTGCGTCAGCCCCAAGCACGCCATCAGTTTTGCCACAAACCGGCGGTGGCCGTGACTTCAAACGCGGCGGCAAGAACCGCCGAAACAAGTCGAACGGCGGCTCGTACACATCGTCGTGCGCTCCACCTGTGGCGACTCCGCAGCCCGCCGGCCCATGGATTTGCTACAATCCTTGGGCGGCCGCCCCCGGCGCAGCCATTTGGCGTTCACCGGCTCCAGGTTCGGGCATCCTCGGCCCTTCCCCGCAGGCTCACACCGTCTTCGTGCCATCGCAAGTGTCTCCTCCACCTGCCCCGACTTGGGATCAGCAGGGTCTCATCACCGCCATGAACCAGCTGGCCGTCCAAGGAAACGGCACCTGGGTGATGGACAGCGGCGCCACCTCCCACATGGCATCGAACGATGGTATAATTCTCTCCCCCAAACCCCCCTCTCATTCGATCGTCACCGTTGGTAACGGCTCTCACATCCCTGTCACCTCCCGTGGTCACTCGTCCATCCACACACCATCTACTAAATTCATGCTTAATGATGTCCTAGTCGTTCCCTCTCTAATTCGTAACCTTCTTTCTGTTCGACAGTTTACTCGTGATAATAATTGTTCTATAGAATTTGACGCGTTCGGTTTTTCTGTCAAGGACCCTCGGACCCAGCGAGTCACCCTTCGCTGCAATAGTGCGGGCGATCTCTACACTCGCCACCGCCGCCCCATCGCCGCCGCGCCACCTCGCCACCTCGTCTTCGCTTTGGCACCAACGTCTCGGTCACCCCGGCCATGTCGTCCTTGATACTCTTAATAAAAACTCGCTCATTTCTTGCAATAAAGTAGATCGCTCCTTATGCCACTCATGTCAACTCGGCAAACATGTGCGTCTACCCTTTACTAGTTCCACCTCGCGTTCCTCTGCTCCTTTTGAGCTTGTTCATTGTGATGTGTGGACATCACCGGTCGCTAGCATATCCGGCAATCTTTATTATTTGGTGATTCTCGATGATTTCTCTCATTTTTGTTGGACTTTTCCCCTCAAAAAGAAGTCAGACGTTCACCAACACATTGTTGATTTTGCCACCTTTGCTAATACACAGTTTGGCACCCCTCTAAAATCCATTCAGGCGGACAACGGTGCCGAGTCCGTAAACAACACATCCACCACCTTTTTCACTTCCCACGGCATCATCCTGCGCCTCTCTTGTTCGTACACCTCGCCGCAAAATGGCAAGGCCGAGCGAGCCATCCGCACTCTAAACAATGCGATCAGACACTCCTCGCTCCATGCACATGCCGCCCAAGTATTGGGTCGAGGCACTTGCCACGAGCACCTATCTCTGAACAAGCGCGACGTCCTCGTCCATCCATAATTCCATCCCCTACAAGCTGCTTCATCGCTCCCCGCCCCAATATAGCCACCTTCGCGTCTTCGGCTGTCTTTGCTATCCCAACATGTCCGCCATTGCTCCAAACAAACTCGCTCCACGCTCCGCGGCCTGTGTTTTTCTCGGCTATCCTTCCTCTCACAAAGGATATCGTTGTCTCAACCTCGCCACGAAACGTGTCATTATCTCCCGCCACGTTATCTTTGATGAGAGCACCTTTCCGTTCGCCTGCAGTAACCAACCTCATTCTGTTTCACCCCGTCATGACCTAGATTTTCTCGATGACCCTGCCATGCCGGTGCCTAGCATCTTCTTTGACCGCACCCCGAGTTCTGGTGCGCGACTCCACCCCGGTGTCGAGCAATCGCCCTCCTCGTCGGCTCCGTCGTTCGGCGACGTTGAGCACGGCGTGCCCGCGCCGGCCCAGGTTGCGCTACCTAGCAGCATGCCTGCCCCGGCTACACACCGCCCGCTCGACTCCCTGGTCTACTCCAGACGGCCACGCGCGGCTCTGACCTCTGCAGTCCCGCAGGCCACGCCTGCCGCAGCGGTACCTGCAGCTCCACCAGCACCCCCCGTGCAACCGCCTGGTGGGCCTGTGCCGAGGCCCTCCGCCGGGCTTCATCCGATGGTCACGCGAGCTCGCGCCGGTATTGTGAAACCGGTCGATCGCCTGACACTCTCCGCCGTCCACTCCTCGGTTTCCGCCATACCAGCGAACTATCGCAGCGCCCTCGCCGATCCAAATTGGCGCGCCGCGATGGCCGAGGAGTATAAGGCCCTGCTCGACAACGACACTTGGCACCTCGTATCGCGTCCATCGGGCGCCAACGTCGTCACCGGCAAGTGGATCTTCAAGCACAAGTACCACTCCGACGGCAGTCTTGCGCGCTACAAAGCTCGCTGGGTCGTTCGTGGGTACTCACAGCAGCAAGGCATCGACTACGATGAGACGTTCGGCCGGTGGTCAAACCGGCTACCATCCGGATCGTTTTCCATCGCTACGTCTCGCTCCTGGCCCATACATCAGCTTGACGTCAAGAACGCCTTCTTGCATGGCACTCTTAATGAGACCGTCTACTGCCAGCAGCCCTCCGGCTTCGTCGACCCTGCTCACTCTGACCATGTGTGTCTTTTACAGAAATCTCTCTATGGTTTGAAGCAGGCTCCCCGAGCATGGTACCAGCGATTCGCCACGTACATTCGTCAACTTGGCTTCGTCGCCTGTACATCCGACACGTCTCTCTTCGTTCTTCGAGACGGCGCCCACCTGGCTTACTTGCTGCTCTACGTCGACGACATCGTGCTCACTGCCTCTTCGAGCGACTTGCTCCGGCGCCTCATCGACATGCTTCACTCGGAGTTCGCGATGACAGACCTTGGTGATCTTCACCTCTTCCTCGGCATCTCCGTCAGCGCTCGCTCTCGGCTGTTCCTCTCACAACGCGTCGGTATGCTATGGAGTTACTTGGTAGCACGCGGCATGGTCGAGTGTCACTCCACCTCGACACCAGTGGACACCCATGCCAAGCTCTCGGCCTACGAGGGTCCCCCTGTTGCAGATCCGTCTGCCTACCGCAGCCTCGCTGGAGCACTCCAGTATTTGACTCTTACTCGCCCCGATCCGCATATGCGATTCAAAGCAAGCTTGTCTCTTCATGCATGATCCGCGGAACCTCATCTTGCGTTGATCAAACGCGTCGCGATATGTGAAAGGAACCCTCGACGTTGGCCTGCACATCGGGACCTCTCCGGTGAATTCCCTCACAGCCTACTCCGATGCAGATTGGGCAGGCTGCCCCGATTCTCGACGCTCCACCTCGGGCTATTGCGTCTACCTCGGCGACAATCTCGTGTTCTGGTCCTCCAAGCGTCAGACCACAGTCTCTCGCTCCAGCGCAGAAGCCGAGTATCGAGCCGTCGCCCATGCAAGAGGCCGAGTCTTTGTTGGTCGCGCCAATTGCTTCGAGAGTTGCATGTCTCGCTTGCTTCGCGACCGTTGTATCTTGTGACAATGTCGATCTTTGTCTCACTACATCAACCAATCCAGTCCAACATCGGCGCACCAAACACATTGAGATCGATATACACTTCGTCCGTGAAAAGGTCTCTCTTGGGCATGTTCGAGTCCTTCACGTGCCTTCTTCACATCAATTCGCAGACATCATGACTAAAGGCCTGCCGGTCCAGTTATTCTCCGAATTTCGGTCCAGTCTTTGCGTCCGGAATCCTCCCGATGCGACTGCGGGCGGGTATTAGCAATATGATTCTGTATATCAGCACCGTTGTAACTTACCTTGTTTACCTCCACTAATTGTGGATCTTGTAACCTTCTAAACCTGGCATTGGTCAGCTATACAAAGCCACCCCTGCCCACGTTTGGCCGGTGCGGTGATTACTCCAATCCTATCGTTCTCAACACCATGAGGGAACCCAAATCCAGTTGGAAAGAAACAAAGGAAAATAAAACTTCAAGATGCCACTAATAATCTCAATGGAGTTTAAAATGCTTGAGAGGAGAAAAAGTGAACTATGGCGAGGCCTGAAAGAGTGCTTTTATTAATTGAAATACAAAAAAAAAGTATGTCATAAGTTCAACTACTCAACCAAAAGGGGATCAGTTTAAGTCAGTAAAAATGGGAAAATAGATAAAGAACAAAAAACCCTTCACAAGTAATAGTGCAAGTCGGTACACAGTTATTATGCATGCCAAATGGTGTGGTGAAAAATAATGCAAATTAGAGGAACTCCTAGTAACAAGAAACTAGTAGGAGGGAGAACCTGCATAGGCCAATGTTTTTCCACTTGGTGACCACCTTAGACCAAATGCCCAAGTAGATGATAGATCAAGTTGAGCAATTTGCTGCATCCGAATAGGAGAAAATGTTACAAGGACGATCAACCACTTCAACAGGAAAAGAAAATAGATCCAATAACAAATATTGTAAGCATAATGCATCTTGCAAAGCATTCTGAATCATAATTTGGTCTTAGGAAGAAAAGATCTGGGCAAGCATTTCATACAAAAAAAAATAAGCCACCATATGATTGGAAGTAAATTTTGTTTATCAGCGGATGAAGTATTATTTTTCAACTGTGGATGGGATGCAAAAAAAGTTGATAGACATCCAATAACTTGGTTAATCTTGGTAAAAGACTAAAAGTCATAGGCTCATAGCCGTCCAATTACATGTCATTAGACTACGAAGTGGTAAAACAAAGAAATGAACACGCATATTTGAATATCACAAAGGGACAAACTGCGAGGCATATATTTACATTCCAACAGACGGCATATTATGAACTAACAGATCAATATATAGCAAATACCTCTCCGAATTTCCAATCAGTAGAGGTGCTCGCTTGTGATCCCCTGGTCAGAAGGAAAAAAGAGTATGAGACAACTAAAGCATTTGGAAGATCCTAATAGGTATAAGAATGGCAAGTTCCACCTTGTATCTACACCCTTGATAAAAGTGGAGAATACTCTGCATTTACCATCAGTAGATGTTGTTGCAAGATGTATCTGAAGAAGCACAAAATCAAACAAACCTATATTACATCCAATGGAAACAGGACCTGCGTATACATGACAATACCAAACAGGACCTGCGTATACATGACAATACCAGTTCCTACAGAGATACTGCACATCTACACCAAACAGAATTGCATCAAAGCTCTTCCGATCGATCACCTTTATGGTATCACTGGGAGATATGCATATCGCAAGTGCCAGACAAACACCATATATAAACAACCATAATGAAAGCAGTAAGCACACCGTAAATACTTGTGCCTTTAAGTTTCCCACAAAAGATTTTGTTACTTCAAAGAGAGACATAATACTATGCTCACATTGTTTGGATGCCACGCAACATTGGTGACAGAAGATTCATGCTTCTTCCTAATAACCTTGCTAATCCACCTGCAAAAAAAAAATGCATGTCAAGAGTGAGTGACACATCGACCTCACTAATTTCATGAACTAAATCAGTAGAAAACACGCTCATCAATTATGATATTCGACATAATTAATGGACTAGTCCAATGCCCGTGCTTTGCTACGGATTAAAAAAATCATATCTCGTCAACAGTCGTCGTGCTCAGCCTACAATGTAAGTAATCCGCCGGTAACCCATTCTTGGAAAGATCGATGGAATCTTTGGGCTTCTTGCGCACCAGCTTGGGCAGTTAGGGTGTGGGGGGAGTGGAGAGGAGGCTATAGGTGGCCAACCGTACGCACGAGAGAAACCGAGAAAGAACGAGATCCAACGGCTCACATCTCACGAAGAAAGATAGATCTAACAGCTCACATCGTACGAGAGAGAATGGACCGCTACCAATTCATTCTTTTAAGTAGTAGAGATAACTATAGTAATCCAAAAATAGTAGTCAACTAATGGAAGTGGCAGAGACCAATACCAATTGTTCTCTTGTTCATAGTAGCAAATGCACACAGACTTAGCACCACTTCCCACAGCAAACTTATTTTCTGCAAGCATAGCAAAAACAAATTTAGAGGGCACAGGTCATAGTTATTCAGGGGGAAAAAGACAAAGTCTGCTGCTAAAAAGTGTTCAATATTGTATGTTTAGCTCCCAGGTGATTTTGTTATTTCAACATATCATGCATAGTGTTGCCAAGTACCAACAAAGTATGACAGCAAGGCTGAGATAATTTGAGTAAGTAATGCATCTGGGCATCTCATGTTCAATTATCACAGGCCTGAGGAACTTGATATTTGTGCTCAAATAAATGGGAGTACAGGTGTTTCACTTATGGCCAGTTGCTTACTGGTTGATGTCCAGCTATGTTCTATAAAGGAGCCAAGTTGTTTAGAAGCAACTAAGAATTATAAGTTCATAAGATTGAAATTGTGTGAAATAAACAACGGGAGAGTATATACATTTGGAGAATCTGTTCATTTCAGCAACAAAATAAGGAAAACTCCAAATTTGTTTGTATTAAAGTACAAATGCAGGCTATTAAACGAACCTTTTGGGCTCCATTGAACACATAAAGCTGCACGATTTAGCTTGAGAATAACAAGGGTAGGTACCCAATCATGTCCTTCTTGTGTCCAAACATACCTGAGAAGGAAAAAAAGGGAAATAAACATGTATTTATCTTCTCTTGGAGTAAGAAGCACAATATATTTACTAGGAAAATTGCAAATAACCCCCCAAAAATTCAGCCTAGGTTTGATTTACCCCCCCCCCCCTACAAGTATATTTGTGGCGAATGCCACCCCACAAGTGCAGAGTTGTTCGATTTCCTCCTCTGGCGGACCTTTTCCGGCTGACCCGAGTGTTTTACATTGATGTGGACTCCATGGCGTGCAAGGTTGGTTATAGATAAGGTGAAGAGAAGTTACCCACACCAGAGTCATATACTTACAACTCGTTCGACCAGGATCGAAGTAGATCGAAAACTAGTTGAGTCTTCATCTCCAGCTCGATGCAAGCTAGGGTTCCACATAACTGGAGCAAGGGTGCGGGTGGGAGGCCACGATCACTTTTGTCCCTGCCTCTTGCCTTCTTTCCTTTCGTTTCAATTCGGTGGAAGAGGAAAACACTGACTGACTCGCCCATGCCCGTCCTGAGCCGCACATTTAATCCCAAGGGCCACGCTAGAATGCCTCGTATCCGACCTGGCATGCCACGAAGTCCACGTCAGAGGAAACCGCTCGAATCGAGAGGGAAAAGGGCCGTGGGGAGGGGATCAAACAACTCGCACACTGGGGGGCATTTGCCACAAATATACCTATAGGGGGTAAATCAAACTCATGCTGACTTCTAGGGGTTATTTGAAATTTTCCCAAATTTACTTGATCATTAGAAAATTAAGCCTCAATGCATACTTACGAATTTCTATCATGTGAAACTGTCACAATTTTGTTGGAAGATCTACTCCAATCTATTCCAGACACTATTTGATCATGCTACAAGATATTACAATAAAAGAAACAAGATAATGAATTACATAATGATTAGACACTAGCAAATGAAAATATTTTATGAGAGAAAGAGAGCTCAAGTGCAGATGCTATGGCACTTATAAGACATAAATACGAATGTTTACCTTTGAAAGGGCATGAAGCTTCTCCCACTTGTCTGTGAAAAGCTTATAGATATGCACTTCATTGTTATTTGGACAAAAGGCAACCACTGGAAGCGAGAAAAGGTTCCCAATCAAGTTAAAGACCAGCTGACATGGCATGTGCATTTATAAATTGTAGAAATGACAAAACTCCTGATATATTAGCTGTATTAGAAAGCAAGCGATGCTATTGTATTCTTATATTACAGTACGCATGTTTCCATTACAAGCAGATTGTATCATCTACTGTTGTGTTCTTTTTCCCACGAACAATTCAAGAGACAACATATACCACATTGCAACTAGCTAGTAGCAGAAAGATGTATTTCCAAACTATTTTGAAAAGCACAAGAGCTCGTGCTAGGTAACAAAATTACAGTGTATTCTTGCAAATGTCGGTGCAATCCAACCTGTCGCCGTTGGCCACTTTGACCCGGAGTCTGCTGTGAGGTTGGATGGTAAGGTTGAGTGCGGCCACACATGCCTTGTTGAGGAAATTATGAGTCGATCCTGTGTCAAATAAAGCTATGCCCTCGAATGCGCCGATATGTACCTTCAATTGCATTGTTTGTGCCGTGCAGATACCAGTGACAGCGAGCAAAGAAATCTTTGATTCCATCTCATCGGTTGGTTGGTTATTCGACATGTCCTAGCGACGACGACGGCCTGGCGGCAGAGACCCGGGCGACCGGCTCGTTCGTGGCCAGGGCTAGCGCAGGCGGCGGCCGAGCGAGCACGCGCAGCGGCGACGGCGGGTGGACGTTGTCCTTGCGTCGCGAACGGGCGACTTCGTGGACGATCCTCGGTGGAGTGGCTCGGCAATGGCGAAGGAGGACGGCGTCGAGCGGCGGCGGCCTGATGGCGTTGTCCTTGGGTGGAGCGGCTCGGGCAGCGACGAAAGAGGACAGCGTCGGACGGCGGCCTGATGGCGGCGGCGGCGACGGATGTGGCAGCAGAAAAAGCTAGGTTAGTGCCCTAGCTCTGATACCATGTTATGAATATTGTATGTATATTCAAAAGGGCCCAATGGGTAATTTATGTAGGGAGTGTAAAGGAGTATGCCATATACAGATAAGAAATACAAAAGAGTCTTATTCTAACAGTGGGGACGTGACGTGGCGGTGGTAGCCAAGCTCAGAACGTCGTCCGATTGGTAGAAGCATGTTGGCCCGCTGTTGTCGGATTTGCAACAGTAGGATGGAGTCGTTCATATGCGCGCACCAGGTTCAGTGCCTGTTGCAGGGTCGTAGGGCCTGCTAATTCCACATGTATGCGAATCGGTTCCAATAGCCCAATGGTGAATAACTCAATCTGATGAGTCCATGATAAGCCGACGGTATGGCACAAGAGATCGGTGAATTTCTGCTGATATTGCGCCAAAGTTCCAGTCTGTTGTAGGTGTTTTATAGCTCCCAAAGTGCTAGTACGAATTACTGGACCAAAACGCATCGAGCAGTAGTGCTTAAACACTGCCCAGGGAATTTGTCCTTCATCTCGTTCTACTGATAGAACCATGAATGGGCAACTTCTGAGAGATGAAACGCAGCCATTACTTATCACATTTGGTCAACCACGTGATGGGATCCACAGAACCATCATAGATCGGTAGTTCCAGATAGGGCAGTCGTGGACGATCCAGGTGAGGATGAGGGGTGTCTTGGCGTGGTCAGTATCCCTGGTGTTCGTCAAACTCTTCCCCGGAGACACAGCATCGTTCGAAGCCACCCAGAGCCCGGGGAGTGTTGTATCTGTTGGTCGGTGGAAACCGATTGTCGGATGTTGTCAAGGAGGCGTCCTCGACAGAGGAAGGAAGCGCGAGCAGGCTTGCTCCGCTTGGTGCGGCAAGGATCTGGCCGGGTGGAGGAGTCGTGGTGGAAGCCGCCGGTGACCCTCGCAGAGCGTCGAACATCTAGCGCATCTCCTTGGCCAGAATGTCAAGGCGCTGATCGGAAGCCAGCTGCTGATCACGAAACCTTTGTTCGTTGGTGGCTTGGAGGTTGGTGATAGCCTGGAGAAGTTCCAACTGGGCTTGTTCAAATCCATCAAGCTGGGTGTCGGATGAGGAATCGTTCTTGGGTGGCATGGCGGGCGGGATCGATGTCTCTGATACCAATTTGTTAGGTACCGAAGCACCTCTCGAAGAACGAAGGTTGTTGGAGAGTAAAGCCAAAACTAGACGGGAAGAGGAAGAATTGGAAGAAGATATTTGTATTGATTCTTAATTGCTTGTTCTGAATTACAAACCTCTGAACTCTTTATATACTGCTAGAGCTGGAATCTACTCTAATTGTAATAGCCCTATTCGGATACTACTCCAAGTTGAACTCTTTCTATCCTTAACCTTCTATATTTAAACCTTCGTGTACCAATCCTCCTTTTATCCCTTCGCTTGTATTGGATTCCAATGAAACTATCTATAACAGTATCAATATGTGCATCAGCTCACTTCACAGAAAACACAAAATTTTGGTCAAAGTTGAGAATTTGTTATGAATTACCCAAAGCTGACTAAAACTCTATTTACACATAGCTCCGCACAACCGCGAGAAGGTTTCCAAAATGAACACCTAAACCTCTTGTGATTGGTCCATGTCACCAGTAACGGAGCTTGACCAAAATATCAAGGGGGGGCCAAAGATCAAAGCAAATTCGGAAGCATACTGTTTACTACTTGACTCTCCGGCTGTCAGTTGTGCATCTGTTGTCACCGCCGGGTCTAGTCGCGGCAAACCAGAAAGCACCAGCGGCCAACATCTCGTCTGCTGCTTCCGTGCTTCGCCACCACACGATTGAAGTCGCTATCTCGCTAAGTAGTATCGTAACTAGTAGCATACAACAATAATGACCCTTCTAAATGCACCTGATCTAACCAAATTGGGCTGGCTGTGGACTTCTGTTAATTTTTTTCCTGAAATATTTAGGGGGCCACGGCCCATGTTAGCCGAGGCGAAGCTCGGTCACTGCATGTCACCTAGTATTACACTGTTATTAAAACCACCATAACACAGCATTTATCTTACACCGTAACAAAGCATCACGAAATAATATTGCTGCCGCCGATACCACCACCATGCCGAAGCAGGCAACACACAGAATCGAAACCAAGAGTATCGCTGTACGAAATAACGGGCCCTCTAATTGTTCCTTAAATAAGCCGAAATTAGCATTTGATATCGGAGGATTGAAACCCCAGAAATCCGATTCTGAACTCGATGCGTACCAATCGGACGCGCTCGTAATCATCCCATCGGCTTAGGACATGCACGGCGATTCAGAAACAAATCAAACGGGAGACGCGGAGCTGTGAGATCTAGAGAGTAGGGGAGAGGGCGCGAGAGAGGAGGGGTGTTACTAGAGTGGTCGGGGCTCCATGCGTGGCAGGTGATGCACTCGGCGAACTGGTGGATCGCCACCGCGGCCATCGGGGGAGACGCGATCCCAGCGGCGAGGTGAGGTGGAGAGGGGGAGGCGGGAGTGGGAGTGGGAGGCTCAAGGCTGGAATTGTTAATGGCGAAGATGGTGTGGAGCCTTGGAGGCGAAGGTAGCGCTCCACCACTAGGCCGTTAGGTGCCTGCAGTAGGGTGGGAAAATCGACCGTTTTCATCGGGTTTCGACGATTTGCTGCTAGATGCAGTTAATTATTTATTATTATTTTTTATGTGTAATAAATAAATAACAAACAAGGAGGGCAAGAGATGCTCCTTTAGCGGCGGCATGTGGATTTGCCAATCACCCACACCCTAGGTTCGCCAAATCGGTGGAAAGCAAGGAAAGCTATAAAGACACATAGTTAAGCAACCGAGGAGGAGAAGCGGGCGGTGTCCGATGATGACCTGTGAATAATCCGCTCACCTTACACTATAGCTGCAGCTTGCAGGGCGCGGTGGTTGAATCAGTGAATGACAAAGGTGCTTGTAGTAGGGTGGGAAAATCGACCGTTTTCAACCGATTTCGATGATTTGCTGCTATTTTAGATGCAGCTAATTATTTATTTTATTTTTCATGTGCAACAAATGAATGACAAACAAGGAGGGCAAGAGATGCTCCTCTAGTGGCGACATGTGGATTTGCCGCTCACCCGCACCCTAGGTTTGCCGAATCGGTGGATAGCAAGGGAAGCCATGAGGACACATAGTTAAGCAGCCGAAGAGGAGAAGAGGGTGGTGGGGGAGGCGCTTCGATTGTGACATGCGGATAATCCGCTCATCTCAAACCATAGTTGCAGCCTGCAGGGCGCGGTGATTGAATCGGTGAATGACAAGGGTGGAGGCGACGGCGGCGGCGAGAGCAGAAGTGGTGCACTTTTCTCTCTTTTTTATGCTGTTTAAAGCATTCTTTAAATTAGAAACACACCACTCTGGTTTTCTTGCTCCTTTGCAAAATGTCATTTTTACCTATTCCCTCCTATTTCATATTTACTTCTCATCTTTTACACACAAAAAAATGGTGGGGGTTGAGATCTGATATGTTGGTCGATGTAACTAAGGATTTAATATGATATACAGGTCTCAATGCTGTTGAAGTTCAATGCTGTTAGTATATCCGTTCTCCAGTAGTGGACGTCGTTGTAAAATACGTACATTCAACATTTAAATTTTGACTATTAATATATGCAGAAGTACCAGTAGATTTACTATCAAAAGTACCGTTATACGGTAATATTTTTAATAATTTATTTTTGTTAACATGTAATAAAAAAGCAGTATTCGTCCAATATATACACGGGAGACTAGTCCATATCCAAAATATCTACTACTTAAAAGAAAGAAATGGTGGCGGTCCGTTCTCCCTCATGCGATATGAGTCGTTAGATCTATATTTCTTTTGTGAGATGTGAGCCGTTGGATATCATTTTTTTCGGTTTCCCCCGTTCGTACGGTTAGTCACACATAACCTTCTCTCTACTCCCCTACACCCCAACTGCCCACGCTGGTGCGCAAAAAACTCAAAGATTCTATCGATCTTTTCAAGAACAGATTGCCAGCAGATCACTTGCATTGTATGCTGAACACGATAATAATTAATAACATATAATTTTTTTAATTTATAGTAAAAACACAGCTATTAAACTAGTAACAAGTCAAAGAGGAACGGCCGGAGCATATATCGGGAAATTAGCTGCAATCATTGTTCCCCGTGATAGCTCATCTTTCATCGTCACGACTATTATTCTCCGCACGCTTTTTTGACTATTAGCAAAAGGTCACGTCCTGTAAGCCTGGCCCAACCACCACCACCGTGCATCTGACTGCCATTTTTTTTTTTTTTTTGAGATTTTGGTTGCTCGCGTCTCCTCTTGTTCGTTTCCTGCTGGGCATCTCGTAGAATCAGGCTCCAGGATCTCCTGTTCTAGGATCGTGATACGTGGGATTATATATGATCCTACTATCCAAGATCGATACGCCAATCGAATGTTTACAGAATCATGATCTATTTTGAAGGTGGTATCGTATAGAATCGGACAAGATCGTTAGGTTCAAGTAGGATCGTGCTTTTAATAACAAACAATATCAACATATAACAATTTATATCACATATTATTATTTTAAGTTGTAGCAATTTATTTTGCTTTGTTTGTGCTGTTTAAGTGTTGTTTTAAGGTAAAAGACATTTTCATTAACATGTTGGAGTTTAAAATGATTATTTTTAATAAAAACTATAAAATAAAGTAAAAAAGCAACCTTAATTGAACACAACATAAACAATTGTACCCAAATTTACAAAATGAAAGTCAAAATATTCAAAATTCTACTATATATTTGCATATTTGATAACATAATTCAATTTATACAAAATATACATACTTTTAAAATTTTGATCGTTAAAAAAAAAAAAAATAGGATCACGACGCGGACAACCACCTTGCTTGTGTTCCTTAACTGGAAAGATCTCGAAGGTTTTCATGTAGATGCAGCTGTCGCATGCACACACAGATCCGGGTCTGACCACGCATGCATTTACAGCGAGACCGAAAAGGGCTCTCGAATCTTTGGATTCTTTGCTTCCATGGTTGTCACCACCCACGTTACATACATAACGCTGCAACACAAAAGGACTGGACTTGTTGGCATCAAACTTTACATTACTCGAGACAAATTTAGGGAGGAGGGAGGGCTAAACAAGTCATTCAGCGTAATTTTATTTGATAGGAAATGTTAAATAGTACCAACGACGGTAATATTTTTTAAAATATACAAAATAATAGTACAAATTTACCGAAGCATGAGTGCCAGCCCCTACCTCCGCCCCTAACTCCCAAGGATTGCTGTCTAGTTCATCACACAGGAGTGCTGCTGCTGCTGCACTACACATGAAAATGGTCAGCCTCAGGGTCTGTTTGCTACAGGCTTATGGCAGGCTGAGCTGCAAGTTTGACTGAACAATCGAGAGATGAAGAGATGGGACTAGTGTTGCTGGGCAGCTTGGAGGTGGGACCAGTTGACAGCCTCACACAGCGGCCGCTCGAGGTGGGGCCCACGTGACCCGCCTCCTTCCCCACCTGCCATTCGCCGGAAGAATAGCAGCTGGTCAGGCCTGCTACTAGCCAGTGACGCGTGGGTCCCGAACACCCGGTCCACCTGTCCGTCACTGGTGACGCCACGTGCGCCTAGCGAGTAGCGGAGTTAAAATAGCCGCATCCACACCGCGCAACAACTCACCATTCTGGGCACACTCTCTCTCTCCCTCGACTCCCACCTTCGTCTTCTCCGAACACGCACACAAACACTACAGATCCAAACCACATTTCGATCGGAGGGCGGCGAGGTAGAAGAAGAAGAGGCGCGAGAGGGAGGGGGAGGACAAGATGCAGTACAAGAACCTTGGGCGGTCGGGGCTGCGCGTGAGCCAGCTCTCGTACGGCGCGTGGGTCACCTTCGGCAACCAGCTCGACGTCAAGGAGGCCATGGCCCTGCTGCAGGCGTGCCGCGACGCCGGAATCAACTTCTTCGACAACGCCGAGGTCTACGCCAATGGCCGCGCCGAGGAGATCATGGGCCAGGCCATCCGCGACCTGGGCTGGCGCCGCTCCGACGTCGTCGTCTCCACCAAGCTCTTCTGGGGAGGCCAGGGCCCCAACGACAAGGGCCTCTCCCGCAAGCACGTCGCCGAGGGCCTCAGGGGTTCCCTCAAGCGCCTCGACATGGACTACGTCGACGTCGTCTACTGCCACCGCCCCGACGCCACCACGCCCATCGAGGAGACGGTGCGCGCCATGAACTGGGTCATCGACCAGGGATGGGCCTTCTACTGGGGCACCTCCGAGTGGTCCGTGCAGCAGATCACCGAGGCGTGGGGGGTCGCCAACCGCCTCGACCTCGTTGGACCCATCGTCGAGCAGCCGGAGTACAACCTCTTCTCACGGCACAAGGTGAACAAACTAACTTAATTCTGTTAGAGATATATGTGTAGTGTGTCTCTATTGTTACGAGGAGTTATTTGTATATTTATCTTCTGTACTTTGTCTATATATATATTGGCTCTTTGACTTTCTAAAAATACAAGCTGTTATTCCTAACATGGTATCAGAGCCCATTAGGGTTATCTCTTCCGGACGCGTAACTCGTCCTCCCCTACTCTAGCCGCCGCCGCCAGCTTCCCTCCATACCCTAGCCGCTGCCGCCGGCTTCTCTCCCCTCCCGCAGGCAACGCCGCCGCTCGTCTCGATGGAGACCGCAAACGCCGGCCCGTAGACGCCGGCCACGTCTTCACCATCGCCGCCTCACGACGCCTGTGCGCCATCGCCGCCACAAGGGCCGCCATCGCCGCCATCGCAAAGATCGCCGCCATCATCTACCGCGAGGCGCCGCCGCTCCATTGGGACGTCGTTGCTCGCCTCGAGGCCACCGTCGCCGACTCGCCGCTCGCGCCTTCTCAGTCGTCGGGTCTGCCGCCGCCGCCGCCGACGCAGGGGGGAACCCTAGTTCCCCTCATGTGATCGCGTTCTCTGTGGGCCGAAGGCGTCGGCCCGGCCCCTTAAAACCGCGTGAGTTTTGAGCAGGAGCGAAAAAAACGTCGTTCTAACCGCCGTGTCGTCTCGTGCCGTCCGTTAGACTTCGTTGCCTTGGTCGCCGCGCCGTCCAGCGCCGCCTACCAATGGGCGCCGTTTCCCTCCCTCGCTGCCCGGTGATCTTCGATGGTGTTAATTACACCGACTTGTATCTCATATGCGCATTCACATGCGTGGTCTTCGTCTTTGGGGCGTCCTCTCTGGCGATGTCACCTGCCCGCCTTGCCCTACTCCTCTGACGGAGCCTACGCCTATCGCACTGCCCCCGACAGCCGACAAGGATGCTACTGAGGTCACTTGCCTTGCTGATGATGCGGCTGCCTCTGCCTACCAAGAGGTTCTGGATTCTTACACGGATCGATTGAGCATCCTTTTGATCTTGTTAATTCAGATGTTTGGGGCCTGGTTCCCTTCATTTCGAAAGGGGGTCATCGATATTATATCATATTTATAGATGATTTCTCTCGCCACACTTGAATATATTTTATGTCTTCTCGTAGTGAGGCCTTGTCTATCTATAAACAATTTGCCACTATGGTTCGCACACAGTTCTCCACTCCTATTCGTGTCTTTCATGCTGACTCTGCTGGCGAGTACCTCTCTTGTTACCTGCGCAGATTCCTTGCTGAGTAGGGCACTCTCGCTCAGTTCTCTTGTCCTGGTGCTCATGCTCAGAATGGTGTCGCTGAACGCAAGCATCGTCACCTCCTTGAGACGGCTCGTACACTGATGATTGCCGCCTCTATTCCACCTCACTTTTGGGCTGAGGCTATTTCCACTGCCACCTATTTCGTCAACATTCAGCCCTCTTCTGCTTTTCAGGGTGAGATCCCTGTTGAGTGGCTCTGTGGTCTTCTTCCAGACTACCCTCTCCTCGCACCTCGAGAACGCACTAAACTGACTGCTCAGTCCGTTGAGTGTGTTTTTCTGGGATACAGTGCCGAGCATAAGGGCTATCGGTATTAGGACCCTGTTGGTCGACGGATGCGGATTTCTCGAGATGTGACTTTTGACGAGTCTTGTCCCTTCTACTCACGTCATGCCTCTCCTTTGGTTTTCTCTATGGAGTCCCTGTCTTTTTTGACTTTTCCAGATACATCCATCTCTGTCTTGCCCTCGTCCACCTGTCCCACTAAATTTGATCTTTAGAGAAATCCTTCGAACGGTGCTGTACTACTAATGATGCGTTGGGTTTGGTTGGGTGTTGAGCGATTTGTGCGGATCGAGGAGGGTTCGGTTCTTAATGGATACATGGATCTATGTGTATTTGCAGGATCTTCCAAGTCCCAAAATATGCGTTTGTTGAAATTTGAAGGGAATATTTGATTTAATGCTAGTACAAACAATTGTTGCTGCGTACGTCCGTAGGTACATGGCACAGTGAGTTGGATTAACGAAAGCTGTGGTATCACAATATGGTAGAGACAACTTAGACAAGAAGGAATATGCTTACATGCTTAGAGTTGGAATCTTTATTTGACATTTAGTCTTAATCAAACAGGCGATTTTATATTTTGTCTTAATCAAACAGGGAAAAAGGACACCAACCTGTCCTTGTCATTGTTGTATTAATGCATTCAATTAGTTGGTGCCTGCTTCCTGGTTGGCTCAGTAAGCTGGTCTATTCGGCCTGGCTTCAGATCTTAAACAAAAGGCAAAAGCTTAGGTTACTCAGAATAGACTTGGAGTTTTCTAATACTCGTAGTGGAACTGTGCTTATAGTTCTCTAGGAAAAAGGAACTGAGTTGTCAATGTTGGTTTTGATTTAAACACTTGTAGTCTAACTTCTGAAAGAAGCATTCTTTATTATCTAATAGTAATCTTTTGAGTGAGTACAGTATATGATGGTCTAAGCTTATATAATATTGCAATTCATACTGTGATTAGAGTTGGAATGATCACATCCAATTTGTTGCATGGCTAATTGCCTATTAGCAGACCATTTACCCATACAAAACTTTCTGATACGGAACTGCCACAGTGCACATTTAGAATCATATGCTATGTTTATTTGTGTCTATTTGATCTTGTATTGTACCATTTACTCATACAAACCTTTCTGATACGGAACTGCCACAGTGCACATTTAGAATCATATGCTATGTTTATTTGTGTCTATTTGATCTTGTATTGTACTGATAAACTCCCGTTGGTATCCAACTGATAGGATCACTGCTTTCATCATCAATGTATTGTAGAATGTTTTCCAGAATATTTGGTGAAACAACTTATTGATGTATGTAGTTGTTTGTGTGATTGCGTTGCAAGAACTAAGAACCATTTTGTATTTCTGCAGGTTGAGTCTGAGTTCTTACCTCTTTACAGTTCCTATGGCCTGGGTTTGACTACATGGAGTCCTCTAGCATCGGGAGTTCTCACTGGAAAATATAGCAAAGGAAATATACCCGCTGATAGTAGGTTTGCCCTAGAAAGTTACAAGGTAATACCGGAAACTTTGCCACTGTATTGCACACACATATTCCTGTTTTTCTTTTTAACTAAATTTAGAATATCAATGTTCCTTCCTTTAAAAAGGAAGTTCTTTCAAAAAAAAGAATATCAATGTTGGGGAACAGAATGACATTGTTATAACTGTTTAGTGACCAGCTTGTGTAGCAGCTACTAGTATTAGTTCTGTTTTCTGTTTTCTTATTTTTGCCGGGCCAGCACTGCTGGCCAAAATTATTAAGAGTTAGAGGTTGAGCGGTACTAGTAGCAGGCCAAGGATTACACAGAGTATGTTTGTAATAGTTGATCCATTCTGAGTAGGCTTATGAAATTTGCCCCTAAGAAATACATCCATACTAATGCAATTTTATCTATGTGATGTTTATTTCTTGGTACATTGGGCTCCTAATAAGAAAGATTTGTTATTTCTTGGTACATTGGGTTCCTAATAAGAAAGATTTGTTTTCTCTTCCCAGAACCTGGCTAACAGATCTCTGGTTGATGACACACTTAGAAAAGTGAATGGGCTAAAACCCATTGCTTCTGAACTTGGTGTTTCATTAGCACAACTTGCCATCGCTTGGTGTGCATCAAATCCCAATGTCTCATCTGTGATTACTGGAGCCACTAAAGAAAACCAGGTACATTTCTCGCACCTGTGTTCTGCGAAAGACGAATTCTTTTGGCAAGTAAGATGGCAATGTTTCTGAAACCAATAATATTAACCCGTCTTATGGCAACTGCATGAACAGATTGTCGAGAACATGAAGGCTCTTGATGCCATTCCCCTGCTGACCCCGGAGGTTATTAACAAGATTGAGGCGGTGGTCCAAAGCAAGCCGAAGCGCACTGAATCATACAGGTGAAGAGATTCCGTGTGCAGAGTGTGCCAGGGATTCTCCAGCATTCAGCATTCTCCTGTATCTGATTTCCCGAACCTATATGCCTGGTTTTGTGTAGTCGGGACGCCCAGTTGAGTCGTGGTACTCTGCCCTAAACATTTCTCATGTGGACCGCTTGTTGATGATACTTGTCACAAAACACTATTCTGCCCATTGTGCATTCTGCATTTCTCGATGGCATCTTTTCTGATTCCTGGTACGTTCTGCCTGGACCATTCGTGCATTGTTGTAGTGACCTGTTCTCGCGCCATTGTTTGCGAGCATCGAAATTTAGCGAGGACACACGAATCTGGAGACTGGAGTGTGTCCATGGTTCTTTCTTCCTGGCCGGGCTGAAAGATTTTAATAGCAGGCGATAGAGTCCTCTCGTCTCATGTAGCAGCAGCTATTGGAGTTTATTGGCTTTGTCTATATAATATTTTAAATAAATCATACAAAAATATAAAAGACTCATGCATGGTGGAAGGTGAGGAGTTTAGTATCATATTGCTAAGCTAGGTGGGACGAGATGAATTTATAAAATGGAGTTGGTCTTATTTAGTTGAAGTAAGCAAAAGAAGAACGATCGGCAATTTCGTGTTCGGTTGGGTTTGAATTACAATGATTATACGGGGGGTTACAGCACGTGTTAGTTGTAATTAACTACGTTTATGCGGAATTAATTGTGGCAGTTTTCCTTTTGTATCTGGTTTTTCGCCTGGTTCCTTGGTGCTGCGCTACTCAGCGTGCACCGACGTGGGATCCTGCAGTGTCTCCGAAACCGACGTCCCTCGCGATACTAGATGGGTTAGGGCGAATTAGGTTTTTGAAAAGTGTTTGCGCGACTACTCAAGACTTCTTTCGTTAACTGCTTCGCTTCGTCTTCTTTGGATCAGACTCTACGCGGCTTTCGTCGGAGCGATTCACTGTAAGTCGCTAACATGGCTAGGTGATGACGATGGATCATACTTCTGTTAGTAGTGTTTTTGTTTTAAGCTTTGCCACGTTAGATTATATTACTGTTTATAGTTCTAAACATGACTACTATATATACCTCAGCTGATTCAATTATTATTTTAAGAATTATAATAATCACAAAAAGCGTGTATATTCCTAACAGCAGCCAGTACAATCATGTTTTATGTGGATGTTGAAGCTCTGCTCATCTTGGGGGAGATGATGCTCAGGAGCAGCAAACAGATGCGTGCCTTCTGCAGGTAATGTGCATGCGTATCAGCTATTGCTTGCAGGGATTTTTCTGCTCGGCGTTTTGGGGAAAGAAACGAAGCGTGCGCGTACTGTCTCCGAGAAGCAGTGGACGCTGCAGATCACGCAAATCAGGGGTGCTGTTTAATACGCATCAGGGCATCACGCCACCATTGCATTTGCTGCACGGTTGGTTCACAGACACACAACTCACTAGTCACAAGCCATAACAGCATGCGCAATACGGCACTGTACTGAGCACAACTACAAGTGTGAGCATAATTACCAGACGCGAAAATTAAAAGAAAAAAAAAGTAACAAACAACGAACCCGAATCTATACTGCATAGTAACTATATGTGTGAGCCTGTGCATGGAGAATTAGACATACGATCCAAACAATACGATTTATACTCCTGTCACAAAAACACATGATGCTCTCGCTGATCAACAGTGTAAACAAAACGGGGATAAGAGAGAGATGCATGTAAGCACGAAAAAAGAGGGCACCAGATGGCAAAAATAGAATCTTAGATTCTGCTATTTTAACTAGACACGGGTAATTTCACACCTATGCCAAAGATATTGACTGCCCTTATGTGATAGCAAACGCATTTGAAGCTTCACCAGCTGTGTAGATCTTTTGCTCAAGTTCTGCCTCTTGTTGAAGCTGCGGTCCTGTGAATACCTTGGAATAGCGGCCCTGCAGTAGAATGTTGGCAAACAAAATACACGTCAATCAAGGTAGAACCGAAATGGATACAGTTTAGCTGACTGCGATACTAGGAAGACTACTGGCAGGGGAAAAACAACTTGAAGCCTCCAGATTATGTTCAATAGGTTATACAAACAACAATGACCATTTCGACTAAGACTCCCTTCAAATGTTAGACTAAACATGGCCTGTAGGAGGGACGGAAAAAGAATCTAACCAAGACCATTGGCATCTGATATCCTCATGATCCTGAGCCTCTTCACAGAGCAAACAAACATTCTGCACACAAGAACAAACACCGCAATAAACCATCTGAAGAATTATTCCAAGGCACCTGGAAAACCTATAACTACAAAAATTATCAGTGTCCAGCTTCTAATAGCTACATAGTGCAGCGGGCTTACTCCCAAGGGACATCTCCAACAAGCATCCAATCCCCATCCCTGTCCTCGTAGGTGAGCTGATATTCGGAAGAGTTGTCTAATAGCTTCAGAGACTTCGTACTATCTGACAATGCCAAGATCAATATAATTCAGGTTCACGAACAAGATGAATCAAAGCATCCTAAAAGGCTTGTAAGATTTTACTTGCAATCATGTCACTTCTTAAGTAGTATGCATGTGTAGAGATATTGGACTACATCAATGCGACTCCACTGCCATAACTGTAGCACTATAAATCCTAACGCAGTAGCATTGAATTGACAAATCAACACGAGGGTTATGACAAGTCTTGCAAAACTGTCTTTCGTTGCCTCACCGTTACAATTTGTAGCAATAGTATTACACTTTTGAGTAATGATTTATGTGAAACTAAGCTCTATACCATTTAGCTAGATGATGTGATCCGAATATATCTGTGAAACTACAGACTACAGAAAGTAAAAGTTCAGATCAAGGCTTACTAGAAGCGCAAAGACCGACAGATGGCTTCGTGAACATGAGCTCAAGGGCTAAGGCAAGGGTCTTGTATGAGCGATGGGCGTTGAGACCCACCTTCCTTCCAATGACCTCTCCATCCATGTTCACCTTCACCCATCCTGCTACCCGTCCCTTCTTCTCGCTCTCCTCCTTGTCTTTCTGCGAGTCAGATTCATTGCTGGTAGTCTTCTTGGTGTCGGCCTCTGAAGCGTTGTCTTTAGCCTGACTGAACAGGCTGTTCATCCTGAACGTTCTTATAGGTGGCCATCCCACCAATCCAAAGCTGCTACGAGGAAAATGCAGTTTAGATTAGTTGGAAGTTGATATGTGTGTCTCTCAACAAATCAGCCACTGATACCCTGTTTCTTGTTTCAGACACAGTTTCAGGACATTGTTGATTGTCCTGTCAGACAAAAGTGTTTGTGTTTGCAAATCAGAACGGCAAATCAACCACCAAAGATCTCCTTTTTATGCTTTTGGGGAGGATAAAGAAGCCAGTACAAGTGTATATGGTCCAGATAGTAAACATTTTGCAAATCTTTCTCAGGGCTTTGCAGGATGCTGATAGGAATCAGTGATTAGCAAAGGCAGCGATGCATATTTGGCAACTTTGGCAAAAACACACTTACACACCGCAACAGGGTTTCTTTCCATCAACAATTAGAGGCGCTTTTCCGGAGCAACGACACGCGCAAACATCCTAGTATGATCCTAACAGCGAGCATAACGAGCGTTCTTTTAAAGAAAAAAGTTGCAGGCTTGCAGCTACTCTCCTTCAAAAGTACATCTTTTGCACCAAGTATTGCTATATATCAAAGAGAGAAAGAAGAAGCAAGAAGCTTAATTGGAGTTGTTCTCGCTGCTCACCTCTGTGGGTGGCCGGAAGCAACCGTCCCCGGCGAGGTGGTGGCGGTGGGCCCCTCCTCCGCTTTGGCCCTCTTGCTCGCCGCCGTGGCCCCGGCTGCCGCGGGGGAGGACGACGACACGGAGGAGTCCGGGGACAGCGCCGCCGGCTGCAGGTCTCGGCCCGTCAGGACACGGCACGGCGCCGGTGTCGTCTGCTTCTTGGACCCGAGGCTGAGCCCCAGCTCGAGCTCCTCCTCCTCCCCGCCAGAGTTCTCCTCCACCTCCTCCTCCTCCTCCGCCGCCGCAGCTGCAGGCGGCTCGCCGGAGGCGAACGGCGCGGTGGGTCCTGCGCCTCCTCGCATCGCGCTGCTCTGGTCTCTTTGGCTGTGCGTGCGTGTGTTTAGATGAGAGACACCTCGAGAGGAGGGAAAGGAGGGGGCTCTGGTTGCTATTATTATCCGAGACTGAGCTAGCTGAACGTGGAGGCGAGTTCTGGGAATGCGTGTAGTGTGGGAAGCTTTTGCCTCCTGCTTTCCTGACATGTGGGGCCCGGAGTGCCGGGCTGGTCATTAATTGCTAGGGAGCTCCCGTCACCCGTGAAACGAAGACAGAACGATTAGGGCAAGAATTTCCATGCATTTTTAAATGATAATAGTACATCAACTACTGGATCATATGACAGTCAACTAAATACGAGCTATAACAACACGTACGGTTGTATTTAAACATTGGCAATTAGCCCAGATTTCTTTGCACGTACAGGTAGAGTAAATTTTATTCAGTTTAGATAACTACTATAATATAAAAAGGAATGTTACTTTTTGAATAAGAAGAGAAAAAAAAGAGTTACTACGGCGCAATGTTCTAGGTTAGCATGTTTTGAGCCTAGGTTAGCTTACGTACACTTGCCAACTCTGCATGTCTACGGCTACGTGCTACATGTGTCAATTTTATTATTTTAGGTATGAGATGACTAGTTTTGCTATTGTGTTTTAAAAAGAGATTATTTCAGTTAAATACTCGAGATGTTGAACACGTACCAGCAACGGCGATAACTGTGCTACGTGGAAACGCAATAGCGAAAATTCACGGCCTTCTATGACGATTTTGTTATTTCGGATACTACGAGACTATTTTTGTTATTGTCTTTTTAAAAAAGAGTCTAGACGAGAGAGAGAAGAAAAAAAAAACTTCACCCCCTCTCTCTCTCTCTCTCTCTCTCTCTCTCCTCTCACGAATTTTACAAGGACTGCCGGCCAACGGCAACCGCGGCCCTCTTGTCTGTCCCCACCACACGAACGTGCACACTGACACGCAATGAATTAGTGCTCCTCTGTCTCCCGCCTTAATCACTGTCAGTTTGCACCCGCAGGCTACACCCCAATCGGGTAGTACTGCAAGAGCAAGAGCAAAGAGGGGGAGGGAGACACACGCAACTGATGTAAGTCCAATATCTGTCCTCTTGGTACGAGCTCAAAAACTGTCGTAGAATCCAAGTCTGATCCTGGGCAGAGAGTAATCTTCGTCTCCAAGGAGACCGCGAGAGAGATGTGTTTCTTAATCTACGAGTGACAGGATCGTACCTGATATTTTGGTTGTCCCGAGCTAAATTTAAAATTAGTTCATAAAAGTCAACTGTCAAAACTAAAATATATTCTTTATTTCATATTATAATTATAATATATATTTTTCTTCTTCTTATGGTACATAGGGTCATGTATTTGCAAAGAAACAAATATCTAAACTAGTACAGATACTTTTAATTGAAAAGAGCCATTCTTCTAGTACTAAACAAAATCTTCAATTATCTTCGTAACTAGTCTTCGCCAAATTAAACATCAATTGCAAGTGCTATGGTCAAATCTTTTATGAGTCATTATAGAATGCAAGTAGAACTTTAACGGCTTTAATTTATAAAAACTTTTTTTTTACTGATGCAATATTTGCTGAAATAGTCAACAAAATCCTATACACAACAATTGCATTACGAAAAAATTTAGCCATTTCATAAACTGTAAAATATCGACATGACTAAATATTTAGCAAAAGAAACACAGAGGGGAGGAGGCGGGGGGAAATAGATGTGAATCAGCGGTAGTTTTCATTTGGGACTACATACCTCCGGTACAGGCCTGATGAGTGAGAAATAAAAAACCCTTTCCTTACATGCTCTTGGAACCAATATATATATAGAGGAGCTACAATGTACATTTTTCTTTGTCCCACCTTACATTGATAGAGAAAAGAGACACATTGGTACATTCCTTTAGATATACCACATGTAATTAGTCTATACACATATATAACTTTCCCTAGAGCATACCAAGTATTATGGTGGGCCCACTCCGACAAAAACCCACGAGGATCTCGAATCAAGAGAGACATGCTGACGAGAGCTAGCTAACTCTCCGGCTCAGAGAACCACCCCCCCCCCCACCCCCCTTCTCACTTTTGCAAATTGCAACTGAGCTCGCTACATTGTCGCGTGCATATCACAGGAGAGCATCGAGCATGCATGCTCTTTTATTCGTATAACGAGTGCAAGGGTACATCAAGACTTTATATTACTACATCTTTTGTCATCAGAGAAAAATCACGGTTCAGTGGGTTTGCTGCTAGAGGTCGGGTACGTCGATGCATTGAAGGCAGGGGTAATTTTGCACCTCTACTCTGCATCCCTAGGCAGGAAATTTTGTTACTGGGTGTGGCGCACATTGGAGAGTTCGTCCGCCGAGTCTCCCCGCTCAAACACAGCTGCTGCACCCATACCAGATCCTGCAATCGACACAGTACAACATGGTTGGTTACCAGCAGCAGGTTGCCCATCACCTGTACGTATGCGTGTGTGAGCATCAGAATTCAGACTTCAGAGAGGGAAATGAACTAACCGATGCACATGGTCACAACACCAAATCTGCAGTCTCTACCCCTGCGCTTCATTTCATTCAGAAGGGTGGCGACACACCGGGCACCTGAACAACAAGTAGCAGGCTCACCGGTTTACATGATTTGCTCAGATGATGTTGTGGTGACAGTTACTAACAGCAATTAACAGTACTGATAACCCTGCGTACAAGTAGATGTTCAATTACCTGTTGCACCGAGAGGATGTCCCAGGGCGATTGCGCCTCCGTTCACATTTACTTTCGACCGGTCCAGTCCCAGCTTGTTGCAGCAATAGACAGATTGAGAGGCAAAGGCCTACACATGGATAGACTTGGGTATCAACAGCTGTTGCAAACATAAGAGACAATATGAGATTGTATCAACTAAACAGACCTCATTCAATTCAAAGAGATCAATGTCTTCAATCTCAAGGCCAGCAGACTTCACTGCAGCAGGTATTGCTGCCGCAGGACCAACGCCCATAACAGCTGGATCCACTCCAACAGCAGCAAAGCTCCTAAATGATGATCGGATGAAACATATGAATACATCAGTAAACTAACGGGAGTATATATCTAAACAAAAACGAACACAATCTCAATGAAGAGCTATATCATTTAGGAAACTTGTTAAGAATAAGCCAAATGCAAATGGAAAGGCAAATGGAGCACCTGAAAACACCTAGTATAGGAAGCCCCTTCTTCATCGCTACAGCTCTCCTCGTGAGAAGAACAGCTCCAGCGCCATCACTCACTTGACTAGAATTGCCTACACAGGTTCAATAAATTTCTTAAAGGATGTTTCAGCTACAGACAAACAAACCTCTGGTTCCAATAGTAGTGACGACAAAAAGAGTTAAGACTTCTGCAAAACCTGCAGTTGTAGTCCCATCCTTCCGAAAAACTGGTTTAAGCTTCGCCAATCCAGATGCTGTAGTCCCTGGCCTAATTCCATCATCAACTGATATCACAACTTTCTTTTCCTCTCCCGTTTTGGGGTCAATGATCTGCAGAATGAAAGAATATTAGTGAGTACTCGTATCCAACAAGCGCATTAAAACAAACAACTAATGTTGAGGCAGTTAAATACAGCATGATCAGAAAATAGGTTGGCCTCCTCCTAGTTCCCAGGTAGCATGAACTTGGAACAGAAGGAGGGGGGGGGGGGGTCCCGTTACCTTTGTAGGCACTGGAATTATCTCATCCTTGAATTTTCCAGAAACTGTGGCTGCGACAGCTCTCCTATGAGACTCAGCCTGTTAAAAAGGCAAACTTTACTCACCTTTTTAATGAAAGGAAGCAATGGGAAAAAAATAAACACAATGCATGCCCGAGGAAGTTAGTTACTCACAGCAGCCTGATCTTGCTCCTGTCTGGTTACACCGTATCTATGAGCAACATTTTCAGATGTTATTCCCATGGGCAGAAGGCAGTCCTGTGCTTTCTGGAATTCATTTACCTGCAAAGAATAATGTGTTATCAAGGCACAAGCAGGGTATCTACATCAAAATACAGGGTGTTTATAAAAATACGTACTTTCGGGTTTACTTGCCCTTCCCAACCAACAGAATTTAACGACATGGATTCCAGACCTGCCCCGATCCCTGTTGTGGACGAAAAACTGTAATTCAGCACCTCAAAATGAAGCAGCTATGTGGCAAAATTAGCATAAGCATATTGCAATTTGCAATTACCTATGTCGTAGAAACCAGCCTTTATAGCAGCAGCAACATCAGCTACTGCCTGTAGCCCAGATGAACATTGCCGGTTCACAGTTCTAACAGCAACAGTTTCTACATCAATGGAAAGTGAATTAAGGAAATAGAATCAGTGTCCATAAGAAAGTAGCCCATTTCTTCATTTGAGGGTGACATGATTGCAAACATAGGATTTACCAGGAAATCCAGCATAGAAAGCTGCCATCCTGCATTCGTTTGCACGCTGAGAACCTGGACCTAACACCGTCCCGACTACAATGTCACCAACTTCAGCTGGGTTGATTCTAGTGTTGTCCAGAACGGCCTATATATGGGACAAAAAATTAAGCAAGCAACAAATTGAGAACGTACAACCTCTAAATTTGAACTAACTGATGAATTGTAACGTCAAGGCAATACGGCAAGTCCAAACCTTAAGAACAACAGTAAGAAGGTCCTCTGGGTACGTATCCTTGAAACCTCCTCGCTTGGCCTTGCATATCGGTGTCCTGTAGGCACTGCGGATGACAAAGCATAGAAGCAATTGATTAAGATGAATGTCGTATTCATATTGCTCGATGGATTTACATATGTGGCATATTCATTTGCAAGGACTAAAAAACATGGTAGGCGCACCCATAAAGAACAAATCTTTGCTATTTGAGAAAGGCACGCCTGTATTTCTAGTTTCTACCACACTATCGCCACTAGCTGTGATTGTGAGCTTAGCCACTGGTGAAGTAGAAGACTTGGATTGAAGTGTTGTTTCTTGTTCTTGTAGAATACAATAGAATAGAAATATAGAATGGAATGGAATAATTAACTTGGTTTAGCATGCTTGTTGTACTTGTACGGTGGTAAAAAGGTTATGTAGGCTGTGAAAAACATCAGTTCCCTAATAATTGGGAGGCCTCTAAGAGGCTGTAAGCTCCTGAACTACTTTCCTTTCTTCTACTTGCAATTAGCGCGCGCATACACAAGCTAGAGTTTTCCTAGAAACAAAACAGGGAACAGAAGAGACATAGGGAATAGCGATAATAAGGATGGATCGACGGATGGGTACGAGGCTTACGCGACGACGACGACGTCATCCCCGAAGGAGGAGCTCCTCTGGTAGGCGGCGCTGTCCCCGGCCGCGCACGCCGACGCCTAAGCACCACCGCCACCGGCAAAGCAACACCAAACCAGTGGATTCGTTAATCTCAACACGCAGCAGAACACGAGAACACCCCCAAAAAGAATCGCAGGAAGAGGAGAAATCGAGAGGGGTAATTAATTAATTGGGAAATCAAGAACTCACGGATAGGAGAGGCCGCGGCTGATTCTGGGAGGGGATGAGGTGGGCGAGGAGGACGCGCTGCCGATCGATCGCCTTCTCCATGGAGAGATGCTTCTGCTTCTGGTTCGCCGCCTTCTTGGTCATGCGCTGTTCTTATCGATCGAAAGCTGTAGCTGCACGTAACGTCACGCAACCGTGTTCATGTAGGCTACGGCATGGCACGGAAGATCCGAAGATTGAATTAACTAGCTGCGGGCCATACGTGCCTGGAGATGGCAATCCGGCGCGAAGGGACTGGGCGGAGGAAATTTTGGCCGTATCAACGTGTTTTTATTTTGTATTTACAGAAATAATTATTGCAAAAAATTAATTACAAAACTAGTCTCCCACCATACACCCAGGGCCGTTCCCGAAGGAGGGTTGGCCGGGGTGACCGCCCAAGATCCACCAGAGATAGGGGCCCCCGATCCTGATACATCTTACTACATATACGTATATGTATAATTGTATATCCATTATATGCTCTATTGCTCTGCGTGACTGTATAACTACTAACTAGATTGAGGCATTGAGCTAGCCGAGAGCTCAGGACATAGGCTTAAATTATTTAATCTGCAACTGAGGCTCACTCAACTAGTATCAATGACTTTGCATCTAGAAATGTTAGAAGAAATTGCTTTCTATGAGTAGTTTGTATCTTTTCGATGTATTGAATAACTTTGTAGTTGATATAAAAAATAGCATTATATATTTATGTTAGAATAAAGGGCCTCTCATTTTGTCTCGCCCTAGGGCCTCCAAAATGGCAGGAACGGCCCTAGTACCATCGCCACGTGACAGTCGCTCTCCGTGCGCCACGCAATCCCCTGCCGCACGGTCACCGGGCGGTGACCCGCTCGTCACGAGTTTCTAGGACGATTAGGGTTTGGGTTTCGGCTATGGTTGTAACATTTTTTTAAATACAGCGAACTAGTTCTAAAAATTATGAATTTTTATGTGAATACTCTCGACACGGTGTACTTTCTTGTGTAATTTTTTTTATATAATTTTACTTGTTCTGATTTTATTTCATAATTTCATTTAATTGTACTGATTTTATCCCACCACGTGTCACCCCTTCCCCCTCCCGCCAGCCCTACTATCCCCTCTCCCGCACAGCCCCCTCTGGTGGCTACCTTTCTAACCGTCCATCCTCGTTCATCCACACATCTATCGACTCCTCGCGGCTGTCCCCCCTTGCCTACAGTGTTGCCTGTAGACAACGTATCCGAAATTCCTGGCGCCAACGCAGCAGCTCCTCCTTCGCTCGGCTATAAATACCGAAATCTGGCAGTCGCTCTTCGCTCATCCCAATTGCATTTTGTTTCTCGTTCTGGCGCTCTTCGCTAAGAACTCAGAGAAGCTAATATAATTATTTTTTTTGGAGATCAAGTATTTGCTTGTTCGTCGCTCCTCGCTAGGCTTTTTTGATAGCTTACCCCCCGAAAGGCAGGTAATTTGTCGGATACTTTTATCATTATTAATTAGTTTAGTGGTAATTAGATAGTTCACTTGTAATTAATTAGTTAGTTTAGTGATAAATAACTAGTCGTAATTAGTTTAGTGGTTATCAGTCCTGCATATTAAATTAGTTCGAATTAACAACTAGCAATTAGGTTAGCGGTAAATAATTACTCGTAATTAATTTTTAGAAATTGTTGGTAATTAATTAATTAATCCTATTTAATTATGCATATGTAATCCATCACTTGCATGCAATTTATCCTATTTAATAACACATATATACCGCACATGGGGTTGTTGTAGCTTGAGGTAATTTCGAACATGCAAGACTTGTTAGTATTTTATGACGATAGTCTCGTACAGTCCGGACCAGACGAGTTGGACCTGTCGAGATGCCAGTACAAGGTGATTCGGGCAGAGGGGCTCGATACGATGAATATTCACGAGCTTCGAAACAGCAACCGGGGTGAGTTCGACATGGAGGCAACAACGAAGAAAGTTATGATCGAGGGGATCACCCGCATGAATTATGTGTGGGAGCTCGTCAAGGTGGCTAAAAGCGTAGCATGGAGGTAGTACATGCATATTGCCACCCAGCCCGAGGCGGCCATTTATGGGAAGCCGATGGTGTACGTAAATTTCGTACTCAAGGCGCTAGGCCACCTTGATGATGTCGAGGCCTCTACAAGCGGGCAAGCGTAGGCCGACCCTGAAGACGGCAGCATGAAAGGTGCTTCCTCGGAGGAAAGATCCACGCATAATTTTGTGCAAAATAGGGGGGAATGTGGTGGTTGGCCCGCATTGACTGCCACGAGTATCTACTAGACGAGCCTCTCGAGTTGGAGTTCGACGAGAACACCGACCCAAGATCGGATGGTAGTGACGATAACGCACACCAGGCTGATGGTCCAACCGGAGGAATTGTGTCATCAGAGGTGCCTTACATGGCATCGAGACTTGATGATGTCGTAGTGTGTTCGCTTGTACTGCTACAAGAAGAAGGCTCCCACTGGGGGTTTGATGTCGACACCCTCTTAGTTGGGCAGCGCTTCCCTAACAAGGAGGTCGTGTAACTAGCTATAACACGGTACGCCTTGTCCATCAGCCGTGTGTACCAAGTACACCAGTCTAACCCCGGACAGTACACAATGAGGTGCGTAGTGGAATGCTGCCCTAGCAAGGTCAGCGCTCACTGTGCAAAGATCTTCGGCTCGATATTCGCGGTCAAGGCGGTGACCAGCCACACTTGCGAGCTTAGCGAGCCCCTGTGGCAGCATCAGAACGTGACTTTCACATATATGGCAAACCTCGTCAAGCACCTAGTTGCGGCGGACGTGTCCATCTCCCCCAAGCTGCTGATGTCGGAAGTCGCCAATCAAGTTGGCTATCCAGTCAGCTACAGTAAGGTCAGATGAGCTAAACAGAAGGTCATCGAGTCCATATACGGGATATACGAAGAGACGTACAACCTTGTGCCGAGATTGCTTGACCAGATTGCCGAATCAAACCCCAGCACGTACATAAACAAGCTAGACAGTGAAGATGCTGAGAGATGGTCCAACTGCTTCATACTGGACCTGGTGTTCTGTGATGCGATAATGGGTGTCCCGATCTTTCGGTGATGAGGATAACTCGATTTGGTGGTGACGACTCTCACGATTCGGCTACCAATCATACACGACCAATATGTTCGACAATCGCTGAACCAACTCCGAGATCGTTATCGACATTGCTAGAAGTATGATCGACCTGACCACGAAGGTCTATTCCTGCATGCAATCAAAGAACACGCAAGAACATGATAATAAGTAATTTGAAATTTCAAATAGGATTAAAATATTTGATAAAGTTAGAATTCTGTAGCGGTATTATAGTTGGTCTAATCGACACAAGCCAATACACGAAGTTGCAATGAAGCTAACCTTTAACTAAAGAAAATTCAGGTTGATAACGATCTCGGAGTTGGTTCAGCGATTGTCGGGCATATTGGCCGTGTACGATTGGTAGCTGAATCGTGAAAGTCGTCTCCATCAAATTGAGTTATCCTCCTCACCAAAAGATCGAGACACCCATTATCGCATCAAGTGGTATCAGAGCTACAGTTGATCGGTGAAAGTTTCCAGTTTTCTAGTAGTAGATTCGTTTTTCACGGCCCAGAGTGAGCCACGAGTGGAGGATCCTCCTGCTTGCTGCACACCACTTGCTGTCCACTCTTGGGCAGATGAAGTGGAAGAAGAAGATGTGAACAACTACACTGTTGACACGGAAATCGATGGATTCAATATTCACAATGATTGCAACCATCGTAGGCTTCGTCGCAATCGTCAAGGTATGGGAAGAAATCAACGTGAGGTTTGTAACTATAATGGTACATTTGGTAATATTAAATTCACCATGCCTCCTTTTGCTGGAAAATATGATCATGATGCTGATCTTACATGGGAGCTTACTGTAGAACAAAATTTTGCTTATCATGAATTCTCTGAAGATAAGAAAGTTAGGGCTGCTACTAGTGAGTTTACTTATTTTGCCTCTATTTGGTGGAGTTAATATGGTCGTACTCATCAGAACATACCTACAACATGGAATGCTTTGAAGAGAACAATGAGACATAGATTTGTACCTTCATATTATTCTCCTAATTTGCTTAATAAATTACAGCGTCTAAGATAAGGTAGTAGTTCTGTAGAGGATTATTATCAAGAATTACAAACTGGTTTGTTGTGATGTGGTTTAGATGAGACTGAAGACACTAAGATGGCTAGATTTTTTAGAGGTTTAAATTGTGAAATTCAGGATATTTTTTTATTATAAAGAATATAATTCTATCACACATTTGTTCCATCTTGCTTGCAAAGCTGAAAGAGAAGTGCAGGGTCAACAAACTCGCTCTAGGGGCAATATTGGAGGATCTTTTGCAGGTCGGTCAATTCAGCAACAACACATGTCACCTTCCTCCACTTCTGGCCGAGATGCACCCTCCTCAAGACGTGCACCCCCTTTAGCAAAATTCGAGTTTTGTTGATTAAAATTTAGCTTTGCTACTTTATACTTTGTCTTCTTGTTCGGCGAGAACAACATCGATATTGTCTTCGAAACCCCACTTATAAATACCAATTTTATTCATATTTGTAATACATCATATTGCGTTTTTACCTTATTTTTGTGTGCTTCTTTGGTGTATACAGGAGTTGATCTTCATGATCAAGCCATCTGGGTATTCGTGCACGGTTGATAACGACTTGTCGAGCAGTTTAGCGATTGCGTGGTTTCGAGTCTTGCGAGTTCGTAGCCAGGATCGTGAGAGTTGAGCGACTTCTACCAATTTATCTTCTAATCGAAAGATCGGGCCAAATCAGGACCTCCGTAGTTCATCAGGTTGGCTATCCAGTCAACTACAACAAGGTCCGACGAGCCAAGCAGAAGGTCATCGAGTTCATGTACGAGACAGATGAAGAGGCGTACAACCTTGTGCCAAGATTGCTTGACCAGATTGCCGAATCAAACCCCGACACGTGCAAAAACAAGTTTGATCGTGAAGATGCTGAGAAAGGGCACAACCGCTTCATACTGGATCGGGTGTTCTAGGCTTTCGTTCAGACCATTTGGGGCTTCCAATTATGTTGTCCCGTGCTGATGATGGATGACACTTTCCTCACGGAGAGGTATAAGGGCACCATCCTCACCGCGGCGCCGGCTGACGCAAATGACTAGCTTCTCCCGGTGGTATTTGTCATTGTGGAGAGCGAGAACACATCCAGTTGGTTGTGGTTTCTATCGAACGTGAAGACGGCGATAATGGGAGACTGGCGCAACATATGCCTTATCACATACCGCACTGCTGAGTTGTTGGCGGCCATCAACACCATCCAGCACGGGAAACCCCCCTTACTAGTGGAACGACGTGCAATCCAGGTGGTGCATGAGGCATCAACGCCTCTGGAATTGTCCAAGCACTTGCGTGGCAGCATGGTTACACCACGCTAGTGAACATGGCGTGACAGATGAGTATTATCATGCCAATGGTGGTGGTGTGGCAAGACTTAGATCGAAATGAACACGGACTGTTACACCACCAATTCAGATCAATTTAGACCTCACCCTGTCATGCCTCGCACTCCCACCTTTGTAGGCCGAAAATACCGCACACTGCCCCGCCAGCTTTTCAAATCAAAATGACCACACTCTGCCTCGCCAGCTTTTTAGATCGAAATGACCACACTTTGCCTCGCCAGCTTTTCAGATCGAAATGACCACACTCCGCGTTGCTAGCTTTTTAGACCGAAAAGACAACATACTTCAACGCTATCTTGTCAGACATAAATGACCACCCTTTCAGACCGAAGTAACAACACACGATAGCGCTACCTACTCAGATGGAAGTGAACACACTTTGCGACGCCACCCGTTTAGACCAGTGTCTTGTCTGTTCTCCCTCCACCATCAGCATTATACCCTATCTGCTTATAAAAAGTGGTGGAAGAGAGCTAGAGGAGAACACTACACCACCACACCCAACACTTCACCAAAGCTTGGTTCACACAACAGAGAGGAAGGAGATGTCAGACTCGTCGATAAACTTTTATACCAAGATACTACGGAAGCTCAAGTGGCTTGCAGAGATTGCTAAACCCTATCCAGATTGTTCTATAAAGGATGTGCTGGTATCACTAGAGTTCTCATGTCCGCAGTGTATGTGCGAAGAACTGGCCAAGATCATCTAGTCCACAAACCCGGCGACCGCCACCCAGGCGTACTACACGTGCGAGAACGTTCTCGTAAGCAAATCTTGTACATACATAGATTTTTCACATCTTACGATCTATTCCATAAATCCCTAACTACATCTGGCATAATGACAGCAAAAAATGCGATGCAACTTCTTCCAATAGATCCACAGCCCAGACAGGTACGATAGGGCGTTCATTGAGCAGAAGTACATGTTGAACTATACGATGTGAGCTGGGACCTTCAAATGTTGGACACCTTACATACCCAACCCAATTGAAAAAGCACCAAAGGAGCCCAAGAAAGTAGGGTGGTGGTGGAGGACACCCGAACAGGAAGCTGAGTATGACCAGGCAAAGCGCGTAGCGGACAAGGGGAAGGCTCCTGTTAGTGAGACCAACGGTCTTACTACCGCTCCCCGTTGCCCAGGCGTAGTCCAGATCGATGAGGTAATTTATGTTCAATTTACATTATAATTATTAATTTGGCAATGCATTGTGTTATCCTAACATCATTCAATCGTCCAACCTGTCTCGCAGAACATGGCTGACTTCGAGACTGACCACCGCCACGGACAGTCAGGAGACAAGGGGAGGGAAGCGATGGGCCGCCAAAACTAATTAACTTCGTTCCAATCGACTTTTTTTCGATTAAAAAAAGGTGCACATGTATCGTAGGTGTATTTCGATTTGTTGAGTCGTGTATGATGTCGTTTCTTATGCACGTAACCAAACCCCGCACAACATATAATTCGCAACTACATTATAAAGTCTATTTCAAATTTTGTTCACTTTTTGTATTCGATTCTTGGTGTGGCAAGGCATGCTCAACAGCATCAAACAAAAGGCAAGACACAACATAAAAATAAAGGTTCAAAAAGCGTGTTCTAGAAAAAAGAGCACTCAATGGTCTTCGCTTCCTAAGTGATGACGAGCACCACCAATCATTGCAATGGGATGTGGCTGGCTATTCATCCGTCTCTTGATTCAAACTAGGAACAACGCAAGTTTGAAAAAAGGATCTACTGCCTAGGGTTGGGCATTCAGTTAGCACCGTTCATTTCTTGCCAACTCAAATTAGGTTTATAATTTTTGATCAATTGTCCATGTAAATCAAATGCTAAATACGATGTACATGGGCACAAAAAAACGGTGAACTTGTGAAGTGATTACCATGCTATGTTACAATTGGCAGTCACGCGTCAAAGGAAAAGTTCATCTTTCCAGCCAAATGGTTCATGTATCTTTGCAACAATCGTAAGATTTTTTCATCTGGGAACCCCTTCTAGGCATATGAGCTGAAATTTTTGACTTATATGATATGAAAATTCAATAAATAACGTGCACCCCCCAAGTCACATCTGTCACGCCACACACGTTAGCGTGACAAGGCAGGCGTGTGTAAGATCGAGGTGGCCGACTAGAGGGGGGTGAATAGGCGGTTTTAAAATTCTTTCGCGCTAAACCAATATGTAAATACGGAAGCTAATAGCGAATTGGTTTTGCTCAATTAAAACCTAAATCAACTAGGCTCAACTAAGTGCACCGACAATATGAACACAGTACAATAAGAGCAATCATACAAGATATATAAGCAAGAATGTGAATTGCTCAAAGTAAAGCACAAGTAAAAACAAGATGACAAGATTATGTTTTACCGTGGTGTTCGGAGACTTGCCGGTCTCCCCTAATCCACGTTGAGGTTAGCCCAAACAAATTGGACCGGCTCCACTAATTAAGCCAATACCTCCGAGGTAAGTCCAACACTTGGACCGGTTCCAAACCGAACCAACACCTCGCTCAACTATGGTTGCTCTTCCTCCACTCCGGAGATGGTGAGCACCAAACCACTCACAAACCGCCGGGTCTTCTCACAAGCTTCTTGAGAAGATCACCGCGCACGACGCCTCCACGCCGTCTAGGTGTCGGCAAACACCAAGAGTAACAAATCCGAACTTTCACTTGAACTAATCAAGTGTCAATGCTCACGTGGATACACAATCCACTACCTAAGGCAACACTTGCACTTAGGGTTTACTCTCTAATATCACCAAGTGCAACACATGCACAAAAGAGAATAGAGGCTTGCTCTTAGCTCAAAGAATGAGTGTATCACTTAACAATAGCACCAGCAACTTCTCCCAACCGGCCACTTATAGCCTACACACAAAAACTAGCCGTTGGGAGACAAACCCCTGAAAAATCAGGGAAATCGGAAGTTCCGCCGTGCAAAGGCCGGAACTACCGCATGAGAGAGAAAAGCATCGCAACGGCTATGTCAGACGAGAAACTAGCCGTTTGATTTTTAGTGCGGAACTACCGCCAACTAAATTTCGGAAGTTCCGCTCAACACATAGCGGAACTACCGCACATCGAATTTTGGCTAAGTCCCCAAAATGGTGCTTCTTTGGAAAAAACGAGCCGCCGGAAATCGGACCGTCCGGGCTGCGGAACTTCCGCAGTTAAGCCACCGGAACTTCCGATTATCCTGATTGAAAACAGCAACGGCTTTTTCAACGACTTCAATTGCAAAACACATTTGCAAATTGATAAGCCATGACAACAAGGATCACAAGAAAGATTCCCAACAAGTTGCAAAACACATTTGCCAACTTTTGGAATCATACCACAAGGAAAAGGTACATGGACTTACACCATTTGCAAAACACATTTGCAAACTTAAGTCACATGCTACAAAGATTGAATGCATGAGCATCGGCTATTTGCAAAACACATTCACAAATAATAGCTCCATGCATAGATGAGCTAGAGCAAACATAATGAGCTATCAACACATGACTAACTCATGCTACTAGTCAAGACCCCTCTTAATAGTACGGCAATCCTATACTAGCAATCCGGTCTTCCAACCAAACACCAAGACCGGTAAAAGACTAGGAACACATCCTTAGCCCTAGCTAGTCATACCTTTGCCTTGCATCTTCTTGAAGCTTGATGACGCACATCAACACTTCAAGTCCGGGTCTTTGACTTTGACAATCATCAACACATGATGATTTCTTCACTTCGGGATCTTGTCTTGAACATCATCAACACATGATGATTTCTCCATCCCGATTCTTCACATGCATCAACGCATGATGCATTCCTTCACTTGACCTCCATCAACACATGATGGGTCTTCTCTTGTCTTGATGATCAACTCATGATCATCTCTTCTCGATAAGCATCAACTCATGATGCATCATTTGCACCAAGCTCTTGACTTGATGATCAACTCATGATCATCCCAAGTCTTCATTATTCTGGAACATAACCTATATATCCAACTCATGGAAAATGTTAGTTCCACAATGTGATCATCATTAATTACCACACCATACCATTAACTCATAATGGTGGGACAAGATACCTCAATCTTTCCCTCTTTGGTAATTGATGATAACCACTTAAATTCTCATAAATTTAATGATGATAAATGAGAGAACAAATGAGTATATATAAACTACACAAGTTATATATATACTCTAACATGAGTATACAAGAACTACACAAGTTCTATATACTCATAACATGAGTATATACGAACTACACAAGTTTTGTATACTCAAAGGTTTTGATTCAACGTAAAGATCCCAAATATGTGTGGAGAATGGAATATGGATTAATACTAATGAAACCACAAAGTATAGGATAAAACTCCCCCTAAATGTGTGCATACACAAATGTGTAATAAGGTCATATGCACATATGCAAGTTTAACTTATGGTTGAGTTCAATCCTATATTTTGGATCCGAGAAATGCAACAATATATACGATTGAGATGTCGATTGCATACCTCGTTGTGTTTTACCTTTATATCCAAATTAGACTACACAAAGATAATACTTGACAAGAGAATTAGTCTCATATTTGGATTTGTCATTAATCACCAAAACACTCCATTAACTCATAATGGCGGGTCTAGATCTTTCAGCGTGTTACACGCATGATTACTAGCATGATAATGACATGGACTGGGCTACGTATGCCCTCCACGTTGGCACGACGTGCGCACAACAGCTTGCGTGGCAGATTTGGCCACGTTGAGGAAAGTGGCGTAACAGAATAGTTTAACCACGCCACGAGTTATCCCGTGACCAAAGGGATCAGAATTGAAAATAAAGTTAGTGAATGGTTAATTTTAAAATATTATTAAAAAAATAAAAATTCTCTTAGCTACTACGAGGCGAGTGGGAGTGAGGTACTAGCAGTTTCAGGAAAGGATATGTAGTTCCGATAACACTTCACGCGTAGCACCGTTGGATGAAGGGGGGCCGCACTTGGATGAAGGGGAACCACACAATGTTCAAAACAGACGTAAGGCCTCTACAGTACCATAGTAGAAAAACCACTATAGAAACATCGCTGATTTTACCGTGTGCAAAAATACGTAGCGATTCTATCGTTTATTACTGTAGCCAGGTACTGTACACAATGGATCTAAACCGTTCACTGGCGATTCGACGGCCCAGATGAGCTCTAATGCGTGTGTACTGTGCACCTCTGCCGTAGCTATCCGTTCATAACTAGCGAGTGAAACGGTTTCGCAGCAGAGTTTGACGTCAGCATACGGTAGAGCTCAAGTTGGAGTCATGTACTAGTTCATCGTTTAATCTTTAAATGAGTATATCTCTTCAATCGAGTGTACATTTTGCATTCCGTTTAAACCATTGCGGTTTTTCGTTTGATACAACGAACATAATAAAATAAGATCCATATTGCACATGTTTTGATGACATAATGATAAGTTAAAAGATATTTAACTGATGCCCCCCCCCACCCCACCCACACACCAAGGTCTTCTTCGCCCTCCACCTAAGCTACACAGGAAAGGCCCAAAGCCAATCCCAATTTTCAAATGCATAGTTGTCAACACCTATAGTTGCTAGTTACCAACACATAAACTTGCTAGTTGCCAACACTAGACACTGACAACTATAATTACCACAAGATTAGATTTTTTGCAAGCTGATAGAGCCGGTTCAAACGAGAGAGAATGCATTGAATCGATTCAATTCATTAGAGGGGTCGATTCCAACAACAAAAATATATGAAATCGACTCTACTTAGGAGTCGATTCAAAATATTAAACAACTAATATGAGCATTAAACAACTACATAGGAGAGAGTGCAGTTGAAAGATGATATTATTATTTTGTGGTTTTTTTAATGTAACGTGGGTCCCAGTTTATTTGTAGGAATCGATTCAATACATTAGAGAAAAATAAGCTCAGTTCCTAGAATGTTTACGTAACATAAATTTAAATCAACGTTGGCTCAATAAACTAGAGATGCTCTTACCACACTTAATCAATTGCCACACCTAAGTTGCTAGGTGCCAACACCATGGAAGTGCAAACTAATATATTTTTCCCTAGGTACCACCAAGATTGGATTTTGCTAGTTACCAGGAACTAGGGTCGCTAGTTTCCAATAATTAAAGTTTGCTAGCTACTAGGAATCCGACAGGTTAAACATACAATTCTTGCAACTAGTGGCCTGATAAATGATGCGAGTCAGCAACCTCGTAGTTGCTAGCTGCCAATCAACATACCGGGTCAACCAACTAACTGTGCTACTTGCCACGATGATAATTTTCGTTAAACCTGTAAGGTTTTCTATATATATAACAAGCTACATTTCTTGGATTGCATGGATATGCTAATAATGTCCGTACGGAACGGAACGGGGGAGTGACGACTCGTGAACCCGTCCGGTTCCGAATTATAGCTGACGCCGCCGGACAAGCGCCCGTAGCAGCACAGCCCCAGCGATTATCTCAATATTACTTTTATATTATCAACGGTTGGAATGGCCCATCACCTAATGCAATTTGCTGGTATTGCAATTTGGCATTTTTGGTCATGACAAACTGAGAGTAGCAGGCAAAGCAATAGCCTGGCCTCCGGTTCCAGTACACTCGTGGTAGGCACCGCACAACCCAACAAGACAAGAGTGGCTACCGAAATTTGAGGCTAAGGCTTTCTTCTTGAGAGAAACATGAAGCATCCATTTACTGCAGTAGGCCCTGGAACATTCCATTTGTTCATTTTGTGACAGAAATATAGCATTATGCAACGAGGAAATGGTCAAGCAGAACTAGCGTAAGCACGTTCTGTTATTCTGAATTCTCTCGTGTAACGGCTGGTCTTACATGTTACGTGCTTTCCAGATGTAATATTTACCTACCTTCAAGGACACTATCATTAGACGGCTAAAATCCTTCAAGTTATTCTTGTTGGGGTCCTTTCCAATGAAAAAGACACCCTAAAAAAATAAGCGTATGCTGCTTATTGCGATACGCACACGGTATTCTTTAGTAAAAGGCGAAAGAATAGTTCGCTCTGTGCTCACCGCGCAGCTGCGTGCCCGGCGAATTCCACCACGGCTCCTATTTGTAGCATTCCCAGGTCCCTCCTCGTGTGTACCAGGCGATATGGGACTAAAACGTAAGGTCAGTAAGGCTCGCGGACTACAGAGCTTCGATTTCCTTTTTTCAATTTATTTTCCCTTTCTTTTCTGTGACTGTGAGGAGCAGAGCTTCAATTTCGGCATGACGTGAGATTGCAATCCCAACGGCATCTAGAATATTAAGTAACTGCGTACTAAAGTAGGCCAGGTTAAAATTGGTAAGCGTCTAAACGAGGCCCGTCATATGCACGAACAAATTTATCCAAAATTGTCATGCACAGCTTCCTCTAACTAGGGATTGAAAATGAATATGAATTATTCGTGTTATTTGACTATTGTATTCCAATGAATACTTATAGATTTTCCTATTTGGTTAGTAATTTTCTCCATTTCATATTCGAATTCGTATAAAAATATGGATACGAATGCATTGTGGAATTTTACCATCCAATTATTTTTATTTGAACTTGACGAGGATTCAAAACTCCTCGATTAATGAAACTAATTATCTATGATATTTATTATGGATAATGATATTCTTAATAATCACCAAAGATAGCCCGAACATTAGTATGTACAACGATTAAGGAAGATTACAACCACCTTATCATCGTAAGGTCTCTTACGACCATCTTACGGATGGCCCATCACCTGATGCAATTGCAGGTATTGCAATTTGGCAATTGTCATGACAAACGAGAGTAGCAAGCAAAGCGATAGCCTGGTCTCCGGTTCCAGTACACTTGTGGTAGGCACCGCACAACCCAACAAGACAGAGTGGCTCAGAATGTGGTACAACACAGCAACTGTAGTGGAGAAATAAACAACTCCTTTTATCATCATGTTGAACAGCTGAAGCGTGCAAATAGTTCTCCTTTTCCAAATCATTTACATGGATGGGCCAGACTACGCTGAACCTGCAAATAAGCTGATTTCCATCGTTAGTCCACATAGGAAAGAGAGCCCCTCGCTTTTCAGGTGACCAAAGTTTTTTTTTAATTTTTTTTTTTAAAAAAGAGTAAGTTGTGAGTTTGGAATGACAGACAAATCAGCCAAACCCAAATTCCTTTGAACCCCTACATACCTTGTTTCCACTAGGCACAATTTTTACAAGGATGACTTTGCATTCTTAGGCAGGGCAAATTTCAGGAAATGGAGGGTTGCCCTGAAGCTTTGCCTGCTGCTGGGACCAGTAGCCCTGCGCTGCGAGCACACGGTTGAGGAGCTCCTGCGGAATTGCCTTGCCTCTTCTTTGTTGTGGGGATATGCTTGCAGTGCGCACAAGGGTCTTCCACTTGTCCTGGTTCATCAAATATTTCACAACTTTTAGCCCATTCAGATCTAATAGAAAGAAGCTGGTATGAAATCCAGTCCAGGTTTCCATACTAGCAGAAAGAAATAACAAGTAGCTACCGCAGAGCATTACACAACGAGCTAAGCCGCGAAATGGAAAAGTGCCAGGATCAAACTACAGTGATGTCTAGCAACTTGAAACATCTCCACCGAGCCGTTTTTGAGGATTTTCAAATGACTACTCTAAACGAATTGTAGCAGAAAGGCAAGCTCATGATTACTGAATTACCTTCAGGTCAACATAGGTCCTGTGATCAGCATTGCCAAATCCGTGGAATTTAACGTCTTTCCACCTGGGCAAACAGATCAAGAGGCCCACATGAGACAACATGTGATCTGCAGTGACCTTGTGCCAATTGGAAGAATTTTACTGGGCACAACAAACCTTCCAGTTCCAAGCTGTTCGACGGCTTCTACCAGGGCCTCTACCTCAGCAACAGAAAAGGGCCTTCTTGTACGTCTTTGCCCAAAATCCAACCGCTTTGACCTAGAAAGAGGCACAAGTGCATCTTCATCTGGAGTTGCAACAGGGATAATGGCTTGGGAGCTTGCTGATATTTCTTGCGCGGTCCATTCAACAGGATAATCGGCAGGATCACTCAGAGTGCAGTTTGGAAAAGCTTGCATAGGCTGCTGGTTGTCATCGCCAACCCTGGTTTCAGGAAAAGGTTCTTCGCACTTCATCCTGGAAATGGAATATTAAAAATCCTTAGATGACCACAAACAGCATAAATCTATGGAAGCACCGTTACAAAACTTATGCAAAGCAACAATGTTAACATAACCTATCATCAGATGCATCTGGACAATTATTTCAAATCTACTGCATAATAATGCAAGAAGAAACGGATTGATCGTAACCTACGTAGCTAATGGTTCCACAACATCTGCACCAACGAAATCAATTTCTTCTGGTGTTTCTACTCCAGGGTGAGAATCTTGCCCAGCTTCACATTCCAGCGTAAAGCCTATGTTATCTAGTTTTCCCCCGTGGCAAATCCCAGCCTGAAGAAGTGTCTTGTTGTCATCTTGAATGTTCTTTCCTTGAAGAAGAACACCGACACGGAGGCCGCCTTCAATTATAGTAGTAACAGCATCCGTTACAGTCCTCTAAAGACAAATTGAAAAATGTTATTCATAAGAAGGTAATGTTTATATGCAGCAGCAAATATTTGAAGTGGAAAGCAATGATAGGTAAAAGGTTCAAGACAGAAAAATGCTAGGTTTTAGATAAGATTAAAACTATTGTGAAAAGGCTTCACAATTTCATAGTGTAACAATATTTTAGATTGCTGAAATTTAGAAATTTAACAAGACAGGTCAGATAGACACTGGCAGGAACTAATTTATGTATTCCTTGTTCCATCATGAAACAGAGTGTACTTAATCCACTCATTGAATTTCCACAAACAACTGTTGCAGATAATATTAATGATACTAGGTTACTGACAGAAAAGGGAACATAATATCAGGCTGCACACATGAATGCATGGCTGCTAATTAATAACAAATAACTTTGTAAGAGTAGATGCCCATGCCCATGCCCATATGGTGTTTCACCTTTAAGGAAGCAACTGTTGCATTTTCAGGGATCTCGATTAGCAGTTCAGGGATGTTCAATGACTTGATGGTTAACTTGACTGAAAAGAGAAAAGCATAATAGTAAGTCATCACGTTCATGAATTAATGGTTCTATGTCTCCACACACTATTGAAACAAATATCCAAGATACCATGATAGCCCTCGGATGCACATGGTGGATTTTGACCTCCCATACAGAATGATGTCTCGCTCGCTGAAATGGCAACCGACATTTTTCTTTAAGTATACCAAAACAGGGATTGAGGTTATCCAATACTGTACAATATGAAAGGCTAAGTTGTACCAGCTCTGTGCAATGTTACCATTGGATCGTCCTAAATAACTTGCAGCCTTAAAATACCAATAAGGTAAATTGACAATGCAAGTATGCAACATACTTTCAGTTAGGATCCCTTCATCAGATGATTTTGCAAAGCAACGTTGAGCTAGTATTTTCCTCTTCAACATTGTTCGTTGAACCCTTCGATGAGTAGTGGATATCTTCTTTCCACAAAAGTTCAGCTTGCTACCTAGTTAAATGACACAACCCTCAGCCATTATTCAGTCCAATTCCTGCTATAACTAGCTGCATAATAATATAGAGTAGCAAAAGAAAGATTCTTCTCTATATGGAGCCTATGAAGTCGTAGATGAAATGAAGATCAACTCCAAATACCTTTATTGGACATCTCTCCACATATCTTATTACGAGCTGCCTTCCTTAATCTGGTGGCAAACAATCTCCTTATCCTACAGTCACCTATATAATGTGGCATAGAACCACCCTTATTTCCTGAGGTGCTTGGAAGAACGCACCCGGAAGAATTTTCATCGTCATCTCTATCTGCAGCATGCTGCACTTTACCCCAACACAAGGTAGAGGAGTTATGGCCCCTGTCATGGACACACAGTTGCATTCCTGAGCTACTTTCAGAGCTAACCACAGAAGGAAGTTTGGTATCCAGATCCATAGTGCCAACCAAACTATGTAGAGCTTTGGCATTACCATCTACCTGACTTCTGATCATTGTGGGTCTGGCTCGGTGCACTTGTTTTACTTCTGCTGATCTTTTGGACCAAGGATGGCATACTCCAATAGTTCCATACTCTGGAATTGTGCCAAGACCACGACCCAGTCGACATGATTTTGTACAACTGACCATAGAGTCCTTAACCAACACATCTGGCTTTGCTGTTGCCGACTCTAATACTGAATCGGCAACATTTTGGGTTGATGAGTTCTCTGCCACGCAGATGTTAATTTGTCTAAGAAAGCCACGGACACCAGCACAACCTACTGTACATCCTTTGCAGCCATCTTTCTCCACAGCTATGCTCTTGAACGGCAGGACTTCATCAAACTGTTCTGTTTCCACTAATTTCCTGTTTGTAGCATAACTTGCTGCTGTCCCATTTATGTTAGGTCTGCTAGATGAATTCTCCTGGTCCGCTGACAACGTTCCCGCAGTTGTCGCAAGCAAATCAAGTGCGTGCAAGTCATTTTTCTTTCTTCTTATGGAGCGTTTTACCTGGATTACCATTGACCATTAATACAGATCCAATGGGCGGATTGCGGTTTAAGATAGGTACAGAATCAAATTTGCACCTGAGCCAAAGTTGGATCACGTGGTGTAGCGGGAACTTGATGACCACGGGATCCAAAATCCAGCCTCTTGCGCAAAACCATATCTTGACCTCACCTAAAGGAAGAGGGTGCTCACTGACAGCGAGGGAAAACAAATACCACATCCACCATCTTTATCTGCATCAAATTAACTGAGATTTAATGAGCATTCACCAATTACTCATTACCGGAACCAATATATCACACAACTAGAAGGCATGCTTAATTCTCTACTTCTAAAATGGAAAGAAGTCATCTTGAGGCGCCAATCCCACTAAACTAATAGCATTTGAAAGATGGCATTCATTGAAATTACAAACAAATATAGACTTAAAAGTGAGGCGTGGGGGTTCGGTTAAACCCCCAAAATTTTGGGGGGGAAACAAGGTGCTATTAGAACAGCAATCAGATCAAATCCACAGCTAACTGGATGGATCGGGGTATCTCAGGAAAAGAAAGAAAGAAAGCTCTGGATTTGATTGCTCGCAGCAAAGAACGAAACACTCCTAGAACAATCCAAGCAAGCTACGTTAGGGTTTCCGTAGTCCGTACCAACAAAAGAGATCAGCCTGGGTGGATCTCCATGCCAGCCCCAGTAGAGGGGAGGGGAGAGGATTCCTTGGCCCTCGAGGTGGAAGGAGGCCTGCCCTGGACGCTTCTTCTCTGGCGCTGACCTGCGAAGAGAGGGTTCGGCGGCGCCGGAGTCAGGATTCGGATTCGGATTCGATCCGTCGGAATTCGATGAAAGGTGTTACAAAGGAACGGGGTAGCCGGGAGGGGGAATCTCAGTATGCTTTATTTGGTAGGGTCTTGACTCGAAGAGCTCTGGTATACCATGGCTCTATTTAGTAATCGATTTTTATAGAGTTGTATTGAACATCTTAATTTTCAAATTCACTAAATTCTACTTCTCGCGAGGAGTTATCTCGAAAATGAACTAGCAATGAGAAGCAGCCTCCCAGCAGGTTCTCGTGAGAATCCAACCTTCAGAAACGAAAATACCCTTTAAAGTTGAATGTTTTTACCCGCAAATACCACTAAGTTACACAAATACAATTGAAGTATTACACCCAGGGGTAACATAGTCTATTTGCCTCTAATCCTCCCTCGTATGGTTTTTGTAGCCAACCTACCAGCCAAACGGTTTCAACAGACGTCTCCAGATTCTCAGAAAGTGGATTCTTAAAGAATCAGAAGCAGAATCTAAAAAATGAGAATCTGGAGCTGTACCAAACATGACCTACATGTGACATATCATCGTTTGTTCGTGACCCCATCGAGGAATAAAAGACGGCAAAATATGAAGCTCCTGATTACGCCTAGAATTGCGGGTCTCTTTGCGTTTTATGATAAATTTCTCCTACTCACGCGGGAACATCGATCCTCGGATTTTACTTCATGCAGTACTTAACATTACGCCTTGCTACTCCTCGAGCCGCTAGCGCTGCTGAGAACCACCGAGCGACTCAAGGCATTACGTGTGTCTTTCCACAGACGCTCGATCGCGTTATGTGGTTCATATCGATATAGAGGTCTCCTTGTAGCGCCCTCTCCTTCGATCAGGTTCTCGCGGTGGGTGGAAGCCTCCCAAAACCTGTCGTTCATTCCCCTCCCTCCACTTCGTCCCCGTTGCCGCTACTCTTCTCCTACCCCGCCGTTCCCTCTTCCCCTGCGACGCCGCCATCTGATTCCCTCTCCGCACCGCTGCCTCTTCCTTCCCCGCGACACGGACTCCTCCTCCCTCGACTCCTCCCCGCCGCCCCCGCGCTGCCTTCCTAGCCATCTCCTCACCCGCCAAGGATGCCCCCATCGCTCCATCCTCCCCGCCTTCCGTGCCACCCGCATTGCACGACCAAACCCGCCGCCGCCCTTCGTTAGATCGGGACCGCCGCTGTCTCCCTTTCCCCTCCCCCTCTCGTTCCCTTCCTCTCCCTCCTCCGCCGCCCCTCTCTGCTAGCTCCGTCGCTCCCTCCCTCTTCCTCCCCAACCGCTGCCTTAGCGCGTCCCCTCCCGTCCATCCCCTCGGGTTTCCCGGTCAAGATCTTTGTTCGGTTTGGGTGTGATTGGAGTCGCTGGGGCAATGAGGTAGGTTGGAGGATTGAGAATCTCTGGTGTTTTTTTGGTTGTGATGGTTTGGAGTTCTCATGGGATCTGCGGGTGCATGTGGATTATGTTGCAAGGGTGGCGCTAAGGTGGTTGCCTTGGATTTTAATATTAGTATTTGACATGTTGTTTGGATGTTTTTGTTGGGATAGTTAGGTGTCGTTCCACTTCTTGCTAAGCAAATTGTTTAATTGTTCTTGCGGTGGACCGTTGATGGTGTTGACTTTGGATAATCTGTTTAGGAAGACGTTTTGAACGAGTGCATTTATGTTAACGCATTACTGGAAGTGGACGCACAACCTTTTACTAATAGATGAATTATCTGGCCAACCCCATTGATCTTTTATCATCCACTCTCTGCCAACGTTTTGAGAAACAATTCATTGTCCTGCACATATCCAATATGATACTTGATGTTGGGAGTATCATCTTCCATGTCACCTTGCAACATGTGTAAGTTTTCTTTTAACTATAGTATTTCTTGCTGCTTTTAAGTACCACCTTTAATAATGTGATTATAAGAATAGATACTACTACAACTACCTTGATTTTTATGTGATTAATCATACCATTCGCCCCTAGAATGTTATTATTTTCTCTAACATGCTTCTTACAGTTTAGCTTACTATGATGGGGATATGTTTTTTTTTGTGTTGGTTAGCATGTTTTACCTCCTTTTGAAGAAAACATGAGCATTTCTTTTTGTCGTTTTATTACTTGTGATTTTGTTTATAAATATTAAAGTTAAATGCAGTGCAACCATTTTGAAAAAAAGTGTTTAAATGCAGTGCAACCATTTTGAAAAAAAGTGTCATTTGCAGAAGGCCAGGCATCGTTCCGCTTATAACCATTTGTAAGAACTCCTGACAACATGAGTGATATTTTTGGCAATAAATTTCTTTATAAGCCATGGCGCCGATTTGATTAGTTCTAGATTTGTTGCCTCACCTAGAACATCTTCGTTCCTTTTTGCCTTATTTTCTATCTAGAATAACTATTTGTTTTTGTTAAAAAAATCCTTTATATTTTCTTTGGATCTTATGAAGTTTCATGACCACTCGTTATTAACTTATAAAAGGATTTAGCTTCTTGGATGATTAGTTCTCCACATCGGCAATTAGGTGAATAGATTACAAATTTACATGCCAATCAACTCCATGAAGGCTAACGGCTGAGTCAATCCTTCGTATTGTAGCCGTATTTGAGATTACTAACCACTCTTCCCCTGTGGTTACCCCTTGTATTGTGTTTATTTTTTTGGTTATTAACCTATATCAACTATGACCTTTTCTGGATTAGCGGTTGAACAGAATGTCTTATTGGTAACCATAAGTTCATTGAAATATATTGAACATATTAATGCTTTTCATAGCAGCATACGTCAAGTTTCTCAGAAATGTTACCCAGGAGGCATGCTTTCCATTCAGCGACCCACACTTGCCATTAATTGAGAGTTTCTATTAATACCAAACTAATACTCCTTGGCGGGCCCTAAGTTTACTGCAATAATTTTGTTGACATGAAATCCGGTCAAGATAATGTGTAAATTCACCGAGCAGTTTTTAAAATCGAGGATGCCGACTAGAGGGGGGTGAATAGACTATTTTTAAAATCTTTTGGCTAAAATCGAGTTTTATGCAGAATTATAAATCAATTCGGTTTTGCTCAATTAAAATATAAATCAACTAGTTTTGACTAAGTGTACCAACAATATAAGACTATTGATAATGATAGCAAACATACAAAGACTATAAGCAATTTAGTTCTAGAAAATTAAATTGCAAAAAGTAAAACAATAGAAATAAACCACAATGAACACAATGATATTTTACCGTAGTGTTCGGAGATTTGTCGGTCTCCTCTAATCTACGTTGAGGTAAGCTCAAACTAAATAGACCGACTCCACGAATTAAGCCAAACAACTCAATTCCACTAGTGGTAGCTCTTTCCCGCTCCGGGTAGGTGAGCTCCAACCTTCACAACACACTGAGTCTTCTTACAAGCTTCTTGAGAAGATCACCGGTCCACGACGACTCCACGCTGTCTAAGTGTCGGCAAACACCAAGAGTAATAAGCCAAGCCCCTTGCTTGATTCTCACCACGTGCAGCGAATGCACAAGCTCAAGTGGATACAAAATCCACCTCTGGATACAACACATGCAACTAGAGACCTCTCTCCTTGCTCACAAGGTGCAACACATGCACAATTGAGAGTAGAATCTCACACGTTCAAATGAGTGAAATGGGATGTCAAAGATTGTCTCTCAACTGACAAAGGTGGGTATTTATAGCCAATACATAAAAACTAGCCGTTGGGAGCAGAAATCCAAAAAAAATCAAGATTTACGGTAGTACCACCGTACGAACTACGGTACTACCGTTTTCTACTGTTCATCGGTCGTACGGGTGTATTAACAGCTCAAAAACTAGCCGTTAAAGTTTTTTGTGCGGTAGTATCGCATTACAAAGGGAGGTAGTACTGTTTTGCAGTAGTACATCTTTTCTCGGGCGGTATTACTGTAGTCTAATTTCAGCACAGACGACACTCGGTAAAAAGGTCATAACTTTTGCCTCCGATGTCGGAATTGAGTGATCTTGAGCTCTATGGAAAGTTTATTCAGAGGGCTACACAACCCATCTATTTGGTTGATCTTAAATAGATTTGATAAAATATAAAGCATAACTTCGAAGAGTCACTACCATGGTCTAAGTTCAAAGAAATAGCAACAAGCAATCTTAGACCATACCAAGGGAAAATGCATGAATCCCAATAATTTGCAAAATACATTTGTAAACTTAGATCATACCACAAAGAGTAAGTACATGGACTTCAACCATTTGCAAAACATATTTGCAAAGTATAGTCATACGCTACAAGGATTAAATACATGAGCCTCGACTATTTGCAAATAATAGCATCATGCCACGGTGAGCTAGAGCAAGCGAGATTGAGCTATTAACACAAGATGATGAAGAATCTAGACCCGCTATTATGAGTTAATGGAGTGTTTTGGTGATTAATGATAAATCTAATTGTGAGATTAACATTTCTATTGTTATATCTAGGGTGTAGTCTGATTTGGATATAAAGGTGAAATTCAACGAGGTATGCATTTGACTTACACTCTTATATATTGTTGCATTCCTCAGATCCAAAATATAGTTGAACTCCACCATAAGTTAAACTTGAATATGTGCATATATTTTCTTTACACATTTGTGTATGCACACATTTAGGGGGAGTTCATGCTATATTTTGTGGTTTCATTAGTATTGATCCATATTCCGTTTTCCACATATATTTGGGATCTTTACTTTGAAACATGTCCGTTTGAGTATACAAAACTTATGTAGTTTTTGTATTCTTATGTTTTGAGTATATAGAATTTGTGTAGTTTCTGTATACTCATGCTTTGAATATATAAAACTTGCGTAGTTTTTGTATATTCATGTTTTGAGTATATAGAACTTATGTAGTTCTCGTATACTCAAATTTTGAGTATGTAGAACTTGTGTAGTTCTCGCATACTCATGTTGTGAGTATATATATAACTTGTGCAGTTAATATATACTAATATCGTGTTACATTTATCAACATTCATTTTATGTGTGATTGAAATGGTTATCATCAATTACCAAATAGAAAAAGATTGAAGTATCGTATCCCACCATTATGTGTTAATGGTATGGTGTGGTAATTAATGATAATCATATTGTGGAACTAACTTTTTCCATGAGTTGGATGTATAGGTTATGTTCCAGGGTGATGAAGACTTTGGATGATCATAAGTTGATCATCAAGTCAAGATTCAAGTGAAAGATGTATCATGTGTTGATGCATATGAAGAGCTTGAAGAAAAAGGAAATCATCGTGTGTCGATGATGTTCAAGAAGGGGAGATGATCATAAGTTGATCGTCAAGACAAGAGAAGACCCATCATGTGTTGATAGAGGTCTAATGAAGAATGCATCATGTGTTGATGCATGTCAAGACTCGGGATGAAAAAATCATCATGTGTTGATGATGTTCAAGACAAGATCCCGAAGTGAAGAAATCATCATGTGTTGATGATTATCAAAGTTAAGGACCCGGACTTGAAGTGTTGATGTGCGTCATCAAGCTTCAAGAAGATGCAAGGTAAAGGTATGACTAGCTAGGGCTAAGGATGTGTTCCTAGTCTTTTACCGGTCTTGGAGTTTGGTTGGAAGACCGGATTGCTGGTATAGGATTGCCGTACTATTAAGAGGGATCTTGACTAGTAGCATGAGTTAATCATGTGTTGATAGCTCATTGTGTTTGCTCTAGCTCTTCTATGCATGGAGCTATTATTTGCGAATGTGTTTTGCAAATGATTGATGCTCATGCATTTAATCCTTGTAGCATGGAACTATAGTTTGCAAATGTGTTTTGCAAATGGTTGAAGTCCATGCACCTTAGCCTTGTGGCATGATGCTGTTATTTGCGAATGTGTTTTGCAAATAGTTGAAGTTCATGTTTGATTTATTGTAGCATGTGACTTAAGTTTGCAAATGTGTTTTGCAAATGGTGTAAGTCCATGTACCTTATTACTTGTGATGAGTATTCTGAAGGTTGGCAAATGTGTTTTGCGACTTGTTGAGAATATCATCTTTGAAACCTTGTTGGAAATGCACTCAAATGGGCGAATGTGTTTTGCCATTTGAAGCAAAGACAATATGTTTGGCCTCTGTGGTCTGGCAGTCAGACCGCCAGTGGTCACCGGTGTGACCAGGGCCAAAACGGTCGAATCGCCATGTGTTGGGCGGTCGGACCGATTTCCCTTTATGTTGATTCTCTGTGCGGTAGTTCTGCCATTGATAAACGGAACTACCGGTGTGCGGAAGTACTGGTGCGTTCGCGGTACGTTTATTCCAGAGAAGCACCTTTTGGAGGTACGCCGAATTTCCTCGGGCGGTCAGACCGGCCAGCCTTGGCGGTCTGACCGATTTGGCGGCGGTCAGACCGGCCATTAGTTGGCGGTCCGACCGGCCGAAGGCCCAACGGCTAGTTTTATAGCCGTTGGGGCATGGGCGGTCCGACCGGCTATTAGTTGGCGGTCAGACCGGCCCTGCACAGATTCGAGGGAATCTTCCCCCCAACGGCTAGTTTTTGAGTGTGGGCTATAAATACTTACCTTGTCCGGTTGGGGATGGTTGCTGGTATTGATGTGAACCTCTATTGAGCCTCTTGAGCTAAGGGCAAGCCTTTCATCCTCTTTTGTGCATATGTTGCACTTAGTAAGATTTGAGAGCAAACCCTAAGTGCATGTATTGCATTTGGTAGTAGATTGTATATCCACTTGAGCGTTGACACTTGATTAGTTCAAGTGAAAGTTGAGATTTATTTATCTTGGTGTTTGCCGACACCTAGACGGCGTGGAGGCGTCGTGCCCGGTGATCTTCACAAGAAGCTTGTGAGAAAGCCCGGCGTGGTGTGAGTAGTTTGGTGCTCGCCATCTCCGGAGTGGAAGAAGAGCAACCTTAGTGGAGCGAGGTGTTGGTTCGTGTTGGAACCGGTCCAAGTCGTTGGACTTACCTCGGAGGTGTTGGCTTAATTAGTGGAGTCCATCCAATGTGGTTGGGCTTACCTCAACGTGGATTAGGGGAGACCGCCAAGTCTCCGAACACCACGATAAAACATAATTGTGTCATCTTGTTTTATCTTGTGCTTTACTTTGAGCAATTTACAATACATACTTTAATTGCTTATATATCTTTGTATGACTGCTCTCATTGTATTGTATTCATATTGTTGGCGTACTTAGTTGAGCCAAGTTGATTTAGGTTTTAATTGTGCAAAACCAATTCGTTATTAGTTTTCGCATTATATATTAGTTTTAGCGCTAAAGATTTTTAAAACCGCCTATTCACCCCCTCTAGTTGGCCACCTCGATCTTACAGATGAGACTCAAGCTACTAGACGAGATCCCTCTTAATAGTACAGCAAACCTATACTAGCAATCTGGTCTTCCAAACAAACACCAAGACCAGTAAAAGACTAGGAACACATCCTTAGCTCTAGCTAGTCATACCTTTGCCTTGAGTATCTTTTTGAAGCTTGATGACACACATCTTTACTTCAAGTCCGGGTCATCGTCTTGATATGCATCAACCCACGATGCATCCTTTATTTGACCTCCATCAACACATGATGTGTTTTCTCTTGACTTGATGATCAACTCATGATCATCTCCTCTTCGAGATCTTGACATGCATCAACATATGATGCATCCTCTTCTTGAATCTTGACTTGATGACGATCAACTCATGATGCAATCCAAAGTTTTCAACACCCTGGAACATAACCTATTCATCCAACTCATAAAAAATGTTAGTCCCACAATGATTAACATTAATTACTAAGATATACATGTAATAAATACTTTTGAACAAGCCATTACTGACAGGTGCGGTACTACCACCATTGATCATGTGGTAGTTCCATTCATATAGGGCGGTACTACCACTTCCCTTAGAGGTTCAAACATGACCCTCTCTAGAGATAACATACTGCTTTCTATATTTCAGAATATTTGGGCTGCGGTAGTTCCGCTCAAGATACGGTCATACCGCGATGCGGTAGTTCCACTAAGAAAACTCCTGAACTATCGTTCACCAGGTGAGCAACTGAGATAAAAAAGGTGTCATTCTGTAAAAAATATACCACTAACAAGATTTAGGTACGACCGGATTGCGGTAGTACCGCACCACTATCTCGGTCATACCGCAGTGTGGTAGTACTGCCAACAAAACATCGGTACTATCAATTTTTCTGAGAAAAACACAGTTGGCTTTCAAAAACAAGCTCTAAATGTATGCATGATCCTAGATTAATCCAGATTGCACAAGAACATGTTATCAAGCTACTAGTCATGATCCCTCCATTGTCTTTGTATTGCCATTTCCATGTTGTCTTCCATAATCTGGGACTAAGCCAACTTGGCACACACATTAGTCTCATAAACACAATTGCAAATAATTGAATATAAAGCGATATGAGTATATATGAACTACATAAGTTTTATATACTCAAAGGATATGTTTCAAAGTAGAGATCCCCAATATATGTGCATAAATAAATATGGATCAATAATAATGAAACCATAAAACATAGAGTGAACCCCCCTAAACGTATGCATACACAAATATGTAATAAAAACATATGCACATATTCAAGTTAGACTTTTAGTGGAGTTCAACCTATATTTTGGATCCGAGGAATGCAACACTATATAAGAATATGATGTCGAGTGCATACCTCCGTAATTTTTACCTTTTTATCCAAATAAGACTACACAATAATGAAAGTGTTAGTCTCACATATAGATTTGTCATTAATCACTAAAATACTCCATTAACTCATAATAGCGGGTCTAGATTCTTCACCTCTCCAACACCTTCTCCTTCGCTAAGAAGTATGCCACTACCGTCGTCATCAAGGCCAGTATGATCACCATCCTTTCAGACGATAGGGGGTTAAGATGTTTCTCTATTCTCATAATAGGTGGTGCTGTGGTAGGGCATCACACTATCGGACATAAAACAATAATATTTTTCCCATCTCTTTTACCACAGAAAACAAAGTTGTTTCGGTCTTTCAGATAGTCATGGTACACTAGCACAATTACCTTCCGGTTTTCATATGTTATCGGTGATAAATCGTTCAAAGAACAAGTCTGATAAGTTTGTGTTGGTGCTTTCTGAAACATTATTTTCAGATATTATTCAAAAGCAAAAGGGAAATTAACAATATGTCTACCTGTTGTTTTATTTCCTGTTATTTGTGCCTATTATTCTAATATCTAATGTGAGAAATTGTGCTATTTCTATTGTTAGCCTAGCCATAATCACTATAGTAGGAAATAATGCCTTCTGTTTTAGCAATATACTGCATTATAACTTGTCTTCTTTACTGACAGATGTGTGTGTTGTTGGAGTTGCAAATACCAAATAAAATTTTTTCTGTTAATGTTTTTGTGCCAAATATATTTTGCTTGGAGGTGCTGAGCCATCTGTTTTGCTAGTGTTTATGCCCATCTGCAAAAAAAGTTTGTGTACAACTTCATTAAACTAGATGTCATGAGACAACGTGATTTACACTATATTTCTGGGCGTTCCTGTCAGCTCCCCTTGCGAATTTTGTTAGTATATAATGATAGCAAAACTGAAAAAATATATTAGATCAGCCTTTCACCGCTGCTATAAATTTTCGTCGTGAGCTCCTTCAAATTAATTAGTTGACTAGCATAAAAACCTTCAAATGATTAGTGAGTGGATAGATTTTTTGCTAATTTTGTTATATCCAATTCTTCTATATCCAAGCATCCCATTTTAATCTCTCTTTTATCTGACAATTTTTTTCTTCTAAAAACGATTATGCTAATAAATCTTGCATTTGAAGCGGTGATGTCATTTGAAACAACATTATACACAGTGAAGAGCTGCGTTGAACTTCGTGCATGGTTTTTTTTTTTGCTAAAGAAGCCTCTTGATGTGGAAACCAGAAATAGTATATGGTAACATCTCGATCTAAAAGTTATAAGGTAGAAGATCAACCATTTATTTCTAGGTTGCAATTAGTGTCCTCATTAATTTATTTACTTTTAATAGCTGGTAGAAAAAACTGATATATGTGGTTCCATCTCAGCTCAAACGTCCTACTGTTGTGTGAATGTCATTCACAATTTGTGTAAGTTTGATTACAAATATGTTAGACGTTATTTATCTAGATTTGCATGAATATATTGTATTTGCATATTTCTTTCAAATATACTTATACAATGATAGGATTTGATAACTTTTGACTACTAACATATTGTAGTAACTTTTAGTGCTGAAACATACATTTCAAACGTTGTCGAGTAAAAAACAAGCCATATCTTTTTTTTAGATATGATGAAGTAACAAGTAAGAACCGCGGGAATAAACTGCTATGTTGTATCCATATGTACGTAGGTATTGGAGATGAAACCTATGATGGACAAGAGATTGGGAACTACGAAGTACAACAGAATGATGGCACTAAAAAGAGAACTTTTCTCTCTTGGACTCCATATTCGCAGAGGAAGTTTTTTGCATGCTCTTAAAAATACTTGGAGAAGGTTAATACCATCTTTTGTTCAAATAATTTAACTACAGGATTAACTTTTGGATTTCAGATAGGTACAAAATTATGCATGTCGATTTATTTCAGATGCTAGGCCTAAGAAGATAGACATGATCATGGACGTAGATGCGATTGATCCCAAACATATTGCTTCTCATCTGCAGGTATGTGTGTCGTATATATTTATTGATTACACTAGAGTATGGACAGAAGAAACTATGTGCATGAAATTCATTACATACACATCAGACCACAATGTAGCTGTAGTTAGAATGGTTGCTTCAACTGCATGCTTTCGGGTCGTTCTCTGTTTGTACCTATGTTTCTCTGCTTATAAAAGCATAAGCATGATTTTTGGGTGATATTGGCCTTTTGAATTAGGAATATACGATGACCTAAAACTATGATGTTCAATTAGTAGTTTTGTAATGTTTTGTGCAGCCTATTGGTGTTCATTGCATCCCCTCATCATGTTTTCTTAAGTGCTTGATCAGATTTTACCTGTTTTCGTAGGTACGTAAAAAATACGGATATGCTTCTCTTCATTTCAACAACTCAAGGTTTAAGCACCAGTAGTATGGGGCAGATGAAGAAATCATTTGATCACGAACTTGTTGGTGAATTGTTATGTTATGCAGTCAGACCTAGCTCATTTGCATGCTCCTTAGTGTTTTAATTGGCCAAGCTAATATATTAACAGAAAACACACACACATTGTTTACACTTAGTTATGCACAAAAAAGATGCAGACTTTTGGTCAAGCATAGGGTTGAAGTTACTATAATACACTTGTTGCCGTTCCTTTTGTCTATCTATTTTCATGTGTACTCTTTTCTGAAGTTTATTTTGTTGTTTCTGAACAAAATTATTTGATTTTCATAGCGACATAATGCTTCGATGCGCATTTTGTTTGCAGATGTTAATGACAGATAAAATATTACTCTTCTTATGGTATATACGATGTTTTCTTGCATCCGCATATTGCTATGTTCCCAAACAAAACACTAGAAAATAGATGAGGTCGCAAAATAAACTTTCCCTAGAAAACAGATGAGGTCGCAAAATAAACTTTTCATTCAGTTAAATGCCTTTTGTTGTGTTGTACTTATGTGGGTGCTAATTCAAGAATTATCAATGTAGTAGTCAGTTTGCTTAAATCTATTTCTAATGCGTTACATCTTCTTTCGGATTGAACAAAGCATTATTATGGGAGAAAACTCATTTGATGTCAGATTGGAAAGATTGTTTATAGGCTCATAAGTGCATCACATGTTTGAATTTTGTTCTTTCCCAACATATATTTTGTTGGATGGTATTTTACCTGTATTTTGTTTCTAGGAGAAAGGAAGCGAATTTGCTTGATATTAAAGATATTTAAGTCAAAAAGGCTTTCACTTATATTATCCTCTCAATATTAGCTTATTATTTTACGCTTTTCCAAGAAAACTATTTCTTTCTATTTCTAAAAAAAACTTTCATAAACTTCGCACTGTTCCATCCTCAAGTTTCCTTGACAAATGGAAGTCATCTTCGCACTTCCACAAGATGGGAATCACCGAGAGTTCCTCATTGTGTTAACAGAAGAGACATTTGAGGGGTTGCCATTGTGTCATGATCTAACTTATATTTTTTGGTTCTGTAATCAAGTACAAAACTGACTAAATCCATAATAATTTTTAAAAATTAAACCAGTAGATATGTAACTATTTTCTTTGTAAATGATAAACATGTTGAAAATAAGATTTGTTTTGTACAATTCAAATAAGCATCTACACTACAACAACACTGAAATCTACGGTGGCTACGTGAAATCTACAGCGCGGCGTAGCGCGCACTTTCATCCTAGTTTGATATATACCACTTCAAAACACTGGATTCAGGAGAATCCCGGTCAGATTCAAGAAATTGACCAAATCACAAATGCCAATCTATTTCTTGTTTGCTTTGCACAATGTCATTTTCTTTTATTTTACCCCATTTAACATCTATTTCTTCCCTCTCCCTCTTTTAACTTTTTTAGAGGGGAACTGTAAAGGAGACCCCTACTGTATTTTTTCCCCATTTTTCCTCAAAAGAAAATAGCATTAACAAGGAAAACATTATTCTGGAGGGCATTTTACCAATTTCCGTAAACACAAGTGGTACTATCCTAAATATAGTGTTTTGAAGTAGCATACATCTAATTTTGCCTTAAAAGACAGAAATGTGCCCTTTGCACAAATCATACCATATTTTTTCGTACCATAAAATGAAAAATGGGTCGCATACAATGAGTGTTCATTGGATCAGTCCATATTGAAATGTGACCCACCCACCACCTAAAACACAGCTCAAGGCGCGGCTCATTTTTATGGCTACCTCCATCCATGACAACACCTTCCTCGGTCCCGACCATCGTGTTTGCCGGTGACGTTAAGTGAGGCTCTTGAGTGAAAAACTAGAGATGTGGCTTTCACGAGGGCTAGTCCAATTGCATTACACGAACGAGTGGAAGGGAGTTGCTACCGTACCGCGTAGTCATCTGGGTACCCACAAATGGGCCCACAGATGCACGTACTTGTACAACAAGGGTTGGTGCGTTCATGGTAAAGAAATAAAGAGGGTTGACACTCTGATACCATTTATGACACCCCTATGCTCAATTGTGGTGCAGACTATATGATCCACGTGGAGTGGGAATACAATCCCACATTGGAAGTCTAAAGTGAGTTGTACTAGTATAAAATGTTTGCATCCAAACATAACATATCCAAGTTAACCCTTTCGCACGAAGTAAGGATGATAGTGTAAGCAGGGGTGCTATGGATGGACGGGATCGTCTTACATGGGGACTAGGCGTTGGGCGAATTTTGGATCAAAAGTGTTACAAATGGTAATAGAGCGTCAACCCTCACTATATAGGTATTGTGAATTCAATGGCTGGAGCTGAAGCAATTTCTTTCGAAGTAACATAAAGAAAAGCAACAACTGAAGTTGTGGAGTCGGGGTCAAAAAGAGATTCCTCGCTCTTTCTCTCACGAAAAAACCGTGTATGAGACTCTCTTGTAGTTGATTGCAACTAAACTCAGCTCAACGGATCACTAACTAAAGCCTCTAAATGACCTCTCAGTGATAGAGGAGGTTGCAAAGACACTCAGGAACCCTAGCTAGAAGCAGCCGCCCTTTAGTACATGGATAGGTACCTATTTAATTTTGAAAAATCCTTTGTAACTAGAAGTTGTATGTACCATAGCCACTCTCAACATTACAAGAGGGAATTAAGGATTTGACACTCGATGTCTTACAAACGTGTTGGTCTATGAGCCCGAGACAATAAAGTGACAAATCTTGAAACGCAGAAGCGGCGAATCCTAAATTATTCCATATTATAATAGATCGATATGTTCTATACGTTCTGGGCCAATCAATCTGCCAGGGACAGGAAGGTTGCGGTGGCCCTTACAGCCTTACAGCCTTACAGCCTGCTTGCAACAGCAAAAAAGAGGTGCAAGTCCTTTTTTTTTTCTTTCCGTGAAGGCAAGGGAGAAATGCTTAACATTTGCAGCAGCCACTTCTTAGGTCGTGTATAATATACTTACATCAGTTGTCTATAGTCTCTACCGCATGGGATTTAAGCTAACGTGGATAAAAGATAATGGAGAAAGAGAAATATGATATCTACAATCCTGTAGCCGACTGTATCACCAAAACCAATAAAAGCATTAAAAGATTATGTATTGTTTACGATTATATAGCCGACTGTAAGAAGCCTTTATAAAAATTCATAATATTTGGATCTCATTTTATATATTAAAAAAAGTCCTCACAAACAATATACTTAAATGAATTTTTGAGAAAATTTCAAAACGGATAAAATTTTGAAAAAATTACAAAAGCAAATACACTGTGTAACGATAATTTTTGGAACACATTTTCTATATTTAAAAATCCACACAAAAAGTATATTTAAATAATTTAAAAAAAAAGAAAAAAATGCTACAATATTACCGCATGACCACCGTGCGACAACAGCTGCTATAGTGCACTGCTTCATGGTGGTCGTGCGGCGAGTGTTTTTTTTAAAGAAAAAATGCAACAATATTTTTTTAAGGAAAAAGGCACGTGGCGGTCGGAGAAGGGCTGCCGCACGGCGGCCGTACAGTAGGAGATTATTTCTGTATTTGATTTTTCGAAGACGCAAATTTCTGCAAATACTATGTAAAAATATGCAAATATGGCAAAGAAAATTCAATATTCCAACTCATTTTGACAATATGAGTATGAATACAAAAAGACCACCGTTGAATTCGTATTCGATCCGTTGACACCCCTAACTGCACACATATTTTGCCACAGGAGTACAATGCAACATGTACGCACACCGAGCACGCGCCAAAACCAGAGGACCAGGAGCCAAGACAAGCAAGGTCAGTAGCACTGGCCACTGCGAGCAGGAGCGACGAAACCATGAGCTCAGCTCAACCAAACCGAAACCGGATCCGACAAATTAACACACGTAGATCAACACATGAGCGGCTTCGGTCGCCTCGCCTTATCCACTGCCGCGTGACAGGGGCCCATGGGAATCTCGGCGGCCAGTCGCCGCGCGCCACGTCGGACGTTCAGTCCCTGTATCATCACTCGAGAGGCTGCTTATCATGTCACGGCCTCACCCGATCAGAGTTGGTTAGGCGCGTATCCAGATCCAGGACTCATCATCCCAGGGCTAACAAACACACATGCATCTTTTCTCTTCTCACACAGCAGGTAACTCCCATAGCCATAATTCTAACTTAACCACTGAGCTCAGTGTAAGTTACCAGTTGATCATTCCAAGCTGTAGTCACTCAGTAGGCCCTCAGCATATGCAAATCAGCCCCCTGTCTAATTTGTTGATCCATAATGGAATATTAATCAGAGCATCAAGTCAAAGTCCACCAATAGGATCTCCTTGGTGGGCCAGCCCTTGCCATGCATGCCTATCCGCCTCGGGTCCCTGACAACAGACGGCTTCCTAGTTTATTTATTAATTATAAATGGCCCCTGCTAGGATCTGCAGGAGAAACATTCAGAAACCAGTGAAACTATCCACCACATAAGAAAGAGTAAACACTGGCTGGCTTGTTCCATCCATGGCCTCCATCAATACCTTCCAAAGCTGCTCTGTTTTCAAAGGGGCAAAGATCAACACAAGGAGAGGTACGGCCGGTGGTGGAAAGGGATCACCAACCTTTCAGTGCCGGGCGTCGACGTTCATGGACGGGAGCCTCCGGCTGGAGCTGGACGAGAACCCGGAAGCAATCATCTCCGGCGAGTGGCCTGAGAACTTCTCCCTTCTCAGCTACCACGATCTCCGCGCCTACCTTGAGTCGCAGCAGGCTGTCCAAGTTGGCGATCAGGTTCTTGTTTGATCTGAGATTCATTCTTCTTGTTATCGCTGTTGATCTCCCTCTTGATCTTCTTCTCAAGCTCTTGCTCAACTTTGTACGAAAGCAGCGTGTGGCGCTCTTGCGTGAGGCCATGTCGACGCCTGTGCTGATGGCCACAGCAGAGCAGACGCTGGAGGAGGTCGAGTGCCACTTTGAGGCCGTGTCAGGGCTTCCAGTTGTAGACAGCAGTCTCAGATGTGTTGGGGTAGTCGTCAAGAGTGACCGGGCCAGGGCTTCACATGGGGTCAGCTCTCTCTCTCTCTCTCTCTCTCACACACACGCGCGCGCGCGCACACACACAAATTGCTAGCTCAATATCAGAGGAAAGAACAAAAGCCATCTTGCTTGCTGATCTATTGTACTTGTAACAGTCAAGGGCCAAGATCGCAGAAGTGATGACCTCTCCAGCCATCACGCTACCATCTGATAAAACAGTGATGGGTAATCGTTGTTTTCACTTATTCTTCTTTTTCCCTGTTTGCTTCCGGTTAATCTAACAATACGCATATGTAATGTCTACAGATGCAGCAGCTCTGATGCTCAAGAAGAAGATCCACATGTTACCAATAGTAAATCAGGATAAACAAGTAATAGGTGAGTATCAGAAATGTGACAAACCAGAAACAGGACTGCATATACTTTATTTGTATTATCCATAAACATTGATAATTCAGAGTACGTTGCAAGCTTAATGGAGTTCTAAACACTATGAACAGGTATAGTTACCCGTGCTGATGTACTTCGCGAGTTGGAGGCCATGCTGAAGATTTAGATGCGCAGGATCCATGACCGAAACTTCTTGTGTATATGTAAATATGTGTCCATGGTATTTTTGAGTAGCAAGCAGATCTATAATCTGTAAGAATGTTGTAGGCTTGTAGCATGCATCACCAAAATAAGCCTGGGAGAATTTTGGGAGAGCTTTTCCTTGTAAAAGAAGCACGCTACGAAACTTCTGCTATGTGTGGTACTGCCTGCGCAACAAATTGTTTACATTAGTAAATGATTTCCACAGCAACATAAATGGATATGCCCAAACTAATCTTTCAGAAGAAACCACCACCGTGCTTTTAAAATAATGGATACGCCTAAAGTAATCTTTCATAAGAAAACCACCACTGTGCTTAAAACAAAGGGGGTACACTCAGACCTACTCTTGAAAACAAGTTAGGCGTGGGTTCAAAAACACTGATGATAGTAGGGTAGGGCTTCCAGATCCGGTACTGCGGTTTTATCGCCAAAAGATGTATAACAAAGTATAATTTACTAAAAGAAAAGGGATAGCTTTATGATTAACAGTGAGAAATGCAAATGAAGTTCCTTGCCTTAGCCACTTAACGGCTGAGGACTATATGCCCTCCCCTTTCTTGCCTTTGAGCACTTAAGGAAACATGGAAGTATGCCATACCAAACCACAGAGGGACAGTGCAAGAGAAAGATGAGAAAAAGGCCAATGAATGCACATACTAAAGAAAAGAAGATTTAGATAAATAAGGAACCAAATAGGCAAATACCCAAAGGTGAAGGAACTATAACTATTTCAATTTTCAAGCGGATCTGAGAAGAGAATGTACTCATTCTGTATGTCATTTTGCAGATTTGTTTGGGAATAATTGTTGTGTGTATCCTGCGGGATCACACAACCTTTATTTATAGTCTCAAAGTAGAGTCCGACTCTAATACAACAATAGAGTCCAACTCCAATACAATATGTTATTTAGTTCTAACATAAACTCTCCAACACTCCCCCTCAAGATGGGCCGAAGATATCGATCATACCCATCTTGTTACATATTGTAGCACCATCACTAGGATCTAACCCTTTAGTACAACCGTCAGCTAACTATTCACCATACTTGACATACTCCAACTCCAATATTCTGCCATCAAGCTTTTCCTTGATAAAAAATCTATCAATCTCAACGTGCTTGGTACGATCATGTTTAACTGGATTGTCGCAATGCAATACCAAGGGATTATTCCTCCATATTCGAAGCTCGGACAATAAACCCTTCATCCATATCATTTCACTCACACTCAACGCTATTACTCTGTGCTCTGCCTCTGCAGTAGACCGAGCCACAACCTCCTGCTTCTTGCTTCTCCATGACACCAGGTTACCTCCCACAAAGATACAATATCCAGAGGTAGACCTCCTGTCATACACACTACTCGCCCAATCAGCATCGCAATACCCTTCTACATTCAGATGTTGATTCTCCCTGAATCAAAGGCCTTTCCCAGGGCTATTCTTCAAATACCGCAGGATTCTATAGACAACATCCATATGTCATGTTCTGGGATCACGTATATATAGACTAATCACACTCACTGCATATGAAATATCAGGTCTTGTATGACACAAATAGATGAGACGCCCAACAAGTCTCTGGTAAACTTCCTTGTCAACTGGATCTCCTGACTCAGCACATAGCTTGTGATTCCTATCAATAGGTGAAGCAGTAGGGCGACACCCAAGCATACCTGTTTCTGCCAGCAGATCAAGGATACACTTTCTCTAGGAGAGAACTATACCATCCGAAGAACGGGCAATCTCAATCCCAAGAAAGTATCGAAGAGGTCCAAGATCTTTCACCTCAAATGCTTCCCCCAATTTTTTCTTCAAGGACTGGATTTCCTCGACATCATCTCCAGTAATCACAATATCATCAACATAGACTGTCAATATAGTGATATGTGATCCTCTATGCCTATAAAACACAGTATGATCTCCATTGCACCGAGAATAGCCCATACTACAGACTGCACGCATGAATCTATCAAACCACGCCCTTGGAGACTGCTTCAGACCGTATAAAGACTTCTTAAGTTTACACACCTTCCTCTCAGTCTGCCTGTTTTCAAAGCATGGAGGAATCTCCATGTATACCTCCTCTTGTAAATCACCATGTAGAAAAACATTCTTCACATCCAACTGATGTAGAGGCCATCTAAAGTTAGTCGCACAAGAGATCAATGTTCTTACCATACTCATCTTTGCCACCGGTGCAAAGGTCTCATCATAGTCTATCCAATATGTTTGACTATAACCTTTTGCAACCAACTGCGCCTTGTATCTCTCTATCTTGCCTTCAGGAGTTTGCTTAATTGTAAACAAACATTTGCATCTTACTGCCCTTTTTCCTGCTGGAAGTGAAACAAGATCCCATGTCTTATTCTTTTGAAATGCACTAAGTTCCTCCTTCATAGCATCCTTCCACTTAGGATCCTGCTTAGCAGCTCGTCAATCCTTTGGAACATGCACAGTCTGAAGAGGTGCAATGAATGCTTCGTATGCAGGTGAGAGATGAGAATATGAGATGAAATTTGCAATGTCATGCTCAAAGCCATACCGGACTGGAGGTTTTCCTACATTAGATCTAGTTTCCCTACGTTGTGCAAGTGGTAACTCTAGATGGGAGTGATTAGAATCAATATTACCACTCGCCCCAAGGGGAGGCAAGGAACTTGATGGAGAAAGACCTGAGGAGGGATTTGGGACTGGATCAACTGGTAGGGAAATTTGTTCAGAGAGAGTTGTAAAGCTCATAGATTGATGGTCGCTTCGGATGTTATTGCTTGTCTCTATGTTTCTCCCCCTGTTTCCCAAAGCGTCTTCGTTGATAAACCTTTAATTCTTTTGGATCTCTTGCATATTCTGTTACATAATTGTCCCCACAATGACTTCTTCTCGTTGACTCTTCTTGTTCTCCTCCTCTCGACTACCACCATCAGTGATAGGAGATAACTCCAAAAACTGATCAAGAGTACCTCCACTCATGTAGTAAGGCTCAAACTCCCGGAATGTCACATCCATACTCACGAACAATTTTCGTTCAATTGGGTTCCAACATCTATAGCCCACCCTTCTGACTTGATGAATAGCCTATAAAGATGCATTTCAATGCCTATGGATCCAGCTTGCCAACTGCTGGTCGGTGATCTCGTACAAAACACACACAACCAAACACCTTGGGAGGTACCTTGAACTCCCGCTGACCCAAGAGAAGTTCAGCTAGAGACCTCATCCCGAGTATTCGAGACGACACGCGATTGATGAGATACACTGCCGTCATTACTGCCTCACTCCACAATACCTTTGGCACATTCATTTGAAACATGAGTGAACGTGCTACCTCCAACAAATGTCGATTCTTCCTTTCAGCCACTCTATTCTGAGGTGTGGTTCCTGGACAAATAGTCGATGAAGTATCCCCTCACCTGAGAGATATGCTGCAAACTCCTTATTGACATATTCAGTTCCATTATCTGATCGAAGAATCCAAACTTTTACATCAAATTGAGTGGCAACCATCGTATAGAAGTCCTGAAAACATCGAAGGACCTCTTTCTTGTGTTTCATCATATAAATCCAAGTCATACGAGTATAGCAATCAATGAATGTGACAAACCACTTAAAACCACTCACAGAAGTAACTAAGCATGGACCCCAAACATTCGAATGTATTAATATAAAAGGTTCATAACTCCGAAGACCAATGCTACTATATGTAGACCGTGTATGCTTTCCAAACTCACAAGCATCACACACAAGTTTACTCTTGTCTACCCTCTCGAATAAATCAGGGTATAATTGACTTAAACCTTTAAATGATAGATGTCCTAAGCGACGATTATGTAATAAGACTTCTCCCTCGATTCCTCCTACAGCCATGGCCAATGCCGTATCAACCTGATCAATGTACCACAGCCCATTACGCCTTATTCCAGTCCCAATCCTCTTCCTAGTTCTCTTCTCCTGTAACAAACACGAATCCTCATCAAATGTGGCAGTGCATTTGAATTGATCAATGATAGAACTGACTGAAAGAAGGTTGACTGGAAAGGAGGGAACATGCAAAACAGAGGATAGACTAATGGATGGTGTGTACTCTACAGATCCTACACCCTCAATAAGCTGGGAGGTTCCATCAGCTGTTTGGACAGTTTCAGAATGAGTATATGGGGTGTAAGATGCGAAAGCACTAAGTGAATCCGTGACATGCTTGGATGCTCCTGAATCTATGATCCAATCAATATGATAGTGTTTATATGTGGATGCAAGTGCCTGTGCCTGAGTACCTTCGCCTACGTAGGCGTAGTTTGCAAAGTTACCAAAGGAGGTGGAATCATGAGAAGTCTCCAATGCTTTTTCCTGTTGCCACTTTTTCCACTGCATAGCTTGCTCACCTGTCAGAGTGACAGACGTGTTTTCCTCTTTTAGGACCACATTAACTCTGGGGCCAACTCGGCCCCTTCCTTGATCTCCACGACAACCACGAACTCCACCTCGGCATCCATGACCACTACGACCTCCACCTCGGCATCCACGACCACCACGACCTCCACCTCGACCTCCATACTGTGGAGAAGCACAAGCACGGATCAGATGTCCTCTCATCCCACAGTTGTAGCACTCTATCATCAGGTTTGGCGTATGCGGATCTGACCGGGTTGTCCCCCATTACTCGTAGTCGAACTTCCTCCTACACCATAGCCGAAATAGCCTCCTCCATTGTAGGCAAGTTTGTCAAGTGAAACATGACAGCCCTTCTACTCTCAAACTTTGGATTCGGTCCCTTTAGAAAGTGTGTAACTTGTCTGCGTTGCAGCCACACCCTACCAGCCTCAATATCACCAGCACATGTCAACTGCAGTGGATCATAATGATCTAAATCTGCCCACAATTGCTGCAATTCACTAGCATACTCCTGGATAGTCTTCTCCTCCTGCTTCAGGGCCTCCACTTTGCCCTAGACTTCCACCATCATCATCACATTTCCTGCCCCAGAGTACATGTTGCTTAGCGTCTTCCACCTTGCCGGTGCACTCTGTATCATCTCCACCATCCGAGCGATGGATGGAGACATTGAAGTTAGCAACCAAGCTACTACCACAGAATTGGTAGTGTTCCATATCCTCCAATCAATGCTCGCTTTGTCTGCAGGCTCAACACAAGTCTCCTGCAGGTAGTGTTCCACCCCCTTCGTTCTCAGAATTAGCTGAGCTCTTCTAGACCAACTCAGGTAATTCTTTTTTCCTTCCAATTTTACATCATTTGGCATCGGCTCCAGCTTCGGATGACCCTGTACCAGTCCTCGGATCTATCATACCTGTCGCGAAGAGATCCTGTAACATGCTTCTCATGTCACCTTGAGTTACTAGCGGGGAAGTAGTCTCAACAGTTGTGTTCCTCACAGCCTCAACTTCCTTAGGGGTCATCTTCTCAAACAACCAGAGCAATGTCAATCACTATCAAGATATGCCGCGCGTATCTCCCACGATAACGACAATTCTTCATGCATCAACGTTCTGCCGGATCTCGATGACTGCCTTCACGGTTATCCAAAGCATGCATATTAACATAATTTTTTTTTCAAAACCGAACTAACCTTTTTTTCTTTCCTTCTTCCCACCGAACCCAACCTCCCTCGGTTTCTTCTCCCGATGAAGGATCTAGACCCGCCATTATGAGTTAATGGAGTGTTTTGGTGATTAATGACAAATCTAATTGTGAGACTAACATTTCTATTGCCATATCTAGTGTGTAGTCTCATTTGGATATAAAGGTGAAATTCAACGAGGTATGCATTTGACTTACACTCTTATATAATGTTGCATTCCTCGGATCCAAAGTATAGGTTGAACTCCACCATAAGTATATCTTGAATATGTGCATATGTTTTCTTTACACATATGTGTATACACACATTTAGGGGGAGCTCATTCTATATTTTGTGGTTTCACTAGTATTGATCCATATTCCCTTTTCCACATACATTTGGGATCTTTACTTTGAAACATATCCATGTTTTGCTTCTGTGGTCTGGCGGTCAGACCACCTGTGTGGACCGGTCTGACCAGTGGCAAATCGGTCCGATCGCCATGTGTTGGGCGGTCCGACCGATTTCCCCTTGAATTGATTCTCTGTGCGGTAGTTCCGCCGTTGATAAACGGAACTACCGGTGTGCGGAAGTACCAGTGCGTTCGCGGTACGTTTATTCCAGAGAAGCACCATTTTTGTGTGCACCGAATTTCCTCAGGCGGTCGAACCGGCCAGCCTTGGCGGTCTGACTGATTTGGCGGCGGTCAGACCGGCCATTAGTTGGCGGTCTGACCGGTCGAAGGCCCAACGACTAGTTTTATAGCCGTTGGGGCACGGGCAGTCCGACCGACCATTGGGGCACGGGCGGTCAGACCGACCATTAGTTGGCGGTCAGACCGGCCCTGTGCAGATTCGAGGAATCTTTCCCCCAACTGCTAGTTTTTGTGTGTGGGCTATAAATAGCCACCTTGGCCGGTTGGGGATGGTTGCTGGTGATATTGTGAGTGCTATACTCATTCCTTCAGCTAAGAGCAAACCTCTCATCCTCATATGTACATGTGTTGCACTTAGTGAGCTTGGAGAGCAAACCCTAAGTGCATGTGTTGCCTTAGGTAGTGGATTGTGTATCCGCTTGAGCGTTGACACTTGATTAGTTCAAGTGAAGGTTGAGATTTGTTTCTCATGGTGTTTGTCGACACCTAGACGGCGTGGAGGCGTCGTGCCCGGTGATCTTCTTGTGAGAAGGCCCGGTGTGGTTGTGAGTAGTTTGGTGCTCGCCATCTCCGGAGTGGAGGAAGAGCAACCCGAGTGGAGCGAGATGTTGGTTCGTGTTGGAACCGGTCCAAGTGGTTGGACTTACCTCGGAGGTATTGACTTAATTAGTGGAGCCGGTCCAACGTGGTTGGGCTTACCTCAACGTGGATTAAGGGAGACCGGCAAGTCACCGAACACCACGGTAAAACATAATTGTGCCCATCTTGTTTTGCTTGTGCTTTACTTTGAGCAATTTACATTACATGCTTTAATTGCTTATATATCTTTGTATGATCGCTCTCTTGTATTGTATTCATATTGTTGGTGCACTTAGGGGAGCCTAGTTGATTTAGGTTTTAATTGTGAAAAACTAATTTGTTATTAGCTTCCGCACTATATATTGGTTTTAGCGCTAAAGATTTTAAAGCCGCCTATTCACCCCCTCTAGTCGGCCACCTCGATCTTACACCCGAGCGTGTCCCTCGGTTTCTTCTCTCGATCGCGTCCCCGAGCTTCTACCTTGCCCTTTTCTTCTCCCGAATCGGGCTAGAGCTCTTGCTCCTCCTTGGCGAGTCACAGTGGTGGCTTCCAATGTAGCCTATGCGACGAGGAGATCTGCGCGACCCGAGTGGCGGCGGTGGCCCACGCGACTCGAGTGGCGGCGATGCGGCGGCATACTGCGCGACCTAAGTGGCGACGGCCCGCATGCCCGCGAGGCACATCAACAACGTGGCCTGAGTGGCGGCTGTCTGGATTCGTCCGGTGCAAAGGGAGAGGGGGGAACGGCGGTGAAGGTAGCAGCGGCGGCGGCTAAGGTACGTGAGGGCTAGGGTTAGGGTTTGGTGATGGATGGGCACGGTAGTTCTGATACCATGTTGATTTATTTGGGAATAATTGTTGGGTGCATCCTGCAGGATCACACACCCTTTATTTATAGTCTGAAAGTAGAGTCCGGCTCTAATACAACAGTAGAGTCCGGCTCTAATACAACATGTTATTTAGTTATAACATAAACTCTTCAACACATTTCAATGCGTGGATGTCATAAATCAGACTCGAGTTGTCGAGACCTCCCCTTGATCTTCTCCAGAAGCAATACTAGCAGTAGAAACAACCACTGATGCAGCAGAACACGCGTGTTCTTGTGAATCAGAAATGACTTTCATCTCTAAGTTTGGAATTGCAGGTGGCTTTATCCTCTGAGTAACAGTCATTTTCAACCCCTCAGTTGTGTGAATCATTATTCCAGTTGTCATCTCAACCTATCATATTGCTCATACATAGTGGGTATATATATTTTATCGACTATGATGAATCAGAAAGCTGGCGGGAGACATACCGGAGGTGCTCCTGGAGCCATCTGAAAATCAAAACGCCTGACAAGCATTGCCGTTGCCACCGCAGTCTGCATACATGTCGCAGCATGTCTGTTATTAGAGTTTGACATCTTGCACGCTCAATAGTTATCATCTTATTATTTATTTATAGGATATGAATTCTTAGGTCCGTAGAAGGTAGAAGTCTAGAAAGAAAGAAGGCGTCAATAAGACTAGATCAAAATACTGAAAAAAAACAGCTAAAAGTTTATGAAATTTCCTTAGAATGTTATTTTGATATTAACATCTGCAAACCTCAACAAATCAAAATGGATTACCTCAAAAGTGGCAAACATGTCACCAACACATTTCCTTGGTCCACCGCCAAATGGTAAGTAACTGAAAATTCAACAAGACTATATGAATCCCATTGAGTTATAACAGGTTCATCAGGTATTAATTAACCCAGTTACAGCTAACAGATGCCACCACACTTCAGGATGAAACCTACCAAAACCACAGTGGATCTTAAAGAGTATGACATGACAACTAGGATTGCAACCTTTCTTTTGTTGTTTATTTGAAATATGTATCTCAAAAGACATGTGTTTGTCGTAGCAAAGAGGATTAGGCAGTTGTCGATGTTTTACTATCGATCTTACGAATGAATATTTAGGGGGTTTTCTAGAATTAAAACCACGCAGAGAATGACACAGGAATTTTATACAGGTTCAGGTCTTTTCCGAAGAGAATAACAACCCTACTCCTGTGTGGATGTATTGAATGTGCTGATTACAATCAAGAGGAAGACTACAGCCTAATGTCTTATGCTCCAGATTGTCTTGCCCCTCTATCTGCCGACTTCACCCCTTATATAGTGCATGAAGGGGTGGCAGTTTCTCCAATCCAAGAGGTGTCTCAATGTTCCAAATGATGAATCGATTGATGGAGGTTACTGTCAGAAAGATAACCTCCCGTATGTCGTTAGGGAGTTATTGTCAGAGGCAGAGGTATACAACGTGCAATTATTCCAGATAATAACAGCGTATATTAACTACCCCGTGTGTTTAAACACGGTGCATAAAGCTCCTTAATCGACTAGACACACATGTTTGCAGACTCCATCGATTATAGGACGGTCATGGATAAATCTACGATCACCTGATCGTAGATAAGGCTTCCAACCAGAGATAAGTCGTAGAAAAGCTTACGACTAGAGACTGGTCGTAGTAAGACTTATGACCACACAGTTAAGCTTCTCCCTTATGTACAATAAGAGGTATACTTGCGAGTAGTATAAAGATATTACTATCTATAATTATAATTACAGATACATAATTAATTGAGGATTATTATATCCTCGTCAGCAGTATAGAAAGGGGACCCCTGGTTGCTAAGAAGAGAACCAGGGGATCCTCGAAGGGGGACCGGTTGCCAAGAGAAGTAAATGTGTATTAATTATCTCCCAAAAATGCCTTGTTTATTACATGGGGGAGGCGGCTATTTATATCCTTCCGACAGAGTACATAAGATTACAGATCTGCCCCTAAAAAGTCCATACGCCTATAGGATTAGTAAGGCCTTTTCCTTCCCCTATGCATAGCCTTATGCTTATGGTGTACCTCCCTGGTCTTGGTTCATCCGGCTGGTACGCTCGGTCCACCGGTGCTCTCTGTCCTTCGCATCGTGCAGGGTGTCCCCGTGCCGAGGGGCCCCAGACACCCTTCGGCGCTCCCGAGGTGGCCGGGGGGATCTCCTGACTCCTGGGTCCGTAGTGCTCGGCGGTCCTTCGGAAGCCTTCGCAATGCCTCAAAACTCCGAAGCCTCCCTGAAGGTATGGGAGGTACCCTCGGGGAGGCCCCCAGCCGCGCCTCCGGCCGTCGACCCACGCGGGCCTCCTAGTGCTCTTTGCGTGCACTTCGGGGCCCTCCCGAGGGCGTACTTGGTACCCCAGTGGGCCCAGGCTGCGCCTCCGGCTCATGACCTTGGGGGGGTGCTTGCGGTCTTCGTTGGGTCTACACCCCTATGACAGTGTTCCACATTAATAATGATGTTGACCTAAGCCAACAAAATAGTGACACACAGAATCACAAGCCAAGAAACACACAGAAACATAATTGTATTCCCTATGAATTTACTAATTTTTAGTTTCAGTGGGATGCTTAGGAGATGTCTGGTATTTATTAATTGATGACTCCTTGGTTCTTTTTCAATTAACATGACCTGAAGGTTAAAGGTCTTATGCCTAGCATCAACTCTCTGCAACAAGAAAGAATGAATTCATAATCCAGTTTAAGTTTTCATTAACTATGGACGACTCAAATTGTTAAATACATTGCAGTTTAAGATACTCCATACCCCTTTAGAAATGTATCGTGGGAGCATTATGATTTTTTTAGGGGGAACAGTAGGGGGAGGTCTCTACAGCATTATGATTTATCGTTCATAACACTTGAAGAATCTTCAATCTTCATTAATGTCCTCCAATCAGACAAAGGCCATCTCATCATTAAAATGCTAGATGTGTATTGTACAAAGGGTTCTTTGCATATATAGCATCCATGTACGTGTATATATATCGGCCATTGGCCTCATATTGAATACAAGCGATATTCATAACATGGTATCAGAGCGTACCTAGGGTTTTTCGCCGCCGCCGCCGCTGGTTTTGCCCGTCGCTTGGCTTGTCTTGCTCTTCTCTGTCACCAACGACGAGAACGAGGTGCTCGCTCGGTCGCCTGGACGTTCCCGGGGAGTCGCCGAGGACGAGGTGCTCGCTCGGTCACCCGGACGTCGCCGGGGAGTCCACTTGGGTCACCGCCGCTCGAACACCACCGAGATCTGCCTCCGCCCGCTCGTCGCCGCACCTCAGCCTCTTCGCCCGAGGAGCTGCTCGTTGCTGCCGCTCCATCTCCGGAGGCGCGACGAAGCTGCCGCGGCCGCCTCCGCCGCTCATCGCCGCGGCTCCCTCCTCCGCCTCTTCAACCGAGGAGCCGCTCGCCGCTGCCGCTCCGTCTCTGGAGGCCGCAAGAGCTGCCGCGCTCCTCCGCCTCCGCCTCTTCACCCGAGGAGTCGCTCGTCGTCGCCGCTCCGTCTCCCGCCGTCACCGGAGGAGGCATCGTGCATCTCCTTCCGTCGCCGGCGTGAGGCCGTCGCCGCTGCTGCCACCGCTGCTGTCGCCAGTTTGGGCCGACCGCGATAGCCGGCCCATCAGTTTTTATTCTGAGCTGAAAATAAAGAAAAAAAGGAGAAAAAAACGTTGTTCTAACCGCCACGCCGTCCAACGCCGCCTGTTAAACTTCGTTGCCTTGGTCGCCGCGCCGTCCAGCGCCGCCTACCAATGGGTATTGTTTCCGTTCCTCGTTACCCGGTGATCTTCAATGGTCTAAATTATCGGGACTGGTTTCAGCATATGCGCCTCCACATGCGTGGTCAGCGCCTTTGGGAGTTTCTTACTAGCGAGTTGCCTTGCCCGCCTAGTCCTGCTCCGCCTGCTGAACCTGTACTCCCGAAGGATGCTTCCGAGGACACTGATACAAAGACATCTGGGGTTTTTGCGGATGCGATGGAGACTTTTCAAACTCAATATGTTGTCCACAAGACATGGATTGATGAGGATGCTCGTGCCTCTGCTATTTTGGTTGCTAGCATGGAGGTGCAGTTCACTGGGGATGTGATTGGTATGGCATCAGCACAGTTGATGTGGACACATCTGCGCAACTGCTATGAGCCATCTGGTGATTCGTTATATCTTTCTGTTGTACACCAGGAGCAGTCGCTGCAGCAGGGAGATGCCACTGTGGACGAGTTCTATGCCCAATTGTCTGCGGTATGGCGTCAGGTTGACTCTTTGGGACCGGATGTTTGCCACACATGTCGATCTTTGTCGGCGTCGCGATCTCACTGGAGCCGTCGTATCTACCACTTCTTGACCCGTCTCCGGGCTGAGTATGAGCAGACTCGTGCTCAGTTACTAGCACGCCACCCTCGTGTGACCTTGTTGGAGGCCCTTGCCGTTGTTCGTGCTGAGGAGATTCGCCTTCGTGTTGCGGGTCTACTGCCGTCACCGTCGTTTCCTTCGATTATGACAGCTCCTCCAGTTTCTACACCCGCTACATCTCCAGCTACTCCATCACCAGTGATGACTTCACCAGTGACAGCTGCTGTTGGTTGGGGACTGCGTTGTACTTACTACAACAAGGATCAGGGGCGGATATGGGCCTCGGGCCGGTTGGGCAACGGCAAGAGGCCCAGAAAAAATACTAGTGAAAGTTTTTTAGTATTTATACTAGAAAAAAATATGCGATGAACAGCCCTAGCCTTAGAGTATGACTGAGGCACTGACCCACCCAACCCCAGGCTCCCCGCCCCATCACTGCGTGGCCCAAGCTCCCCGACTCCCGTTTCTCCCCGCCCCACCCATTCTTCCCCCGACTCCCCGTTCTCCCCCAAACCCCCCCACATTTCTTCCCCCGCCGCCATTTCTCCCGGCCCCATCCCCCGCCCCTCCTCGCCGCCCCCATTTCTCCCATGCCGCCTGCCCCATTTCTCCCCCCGCCCGCCCCATTCTCCCCGACTCCCCCCCGTGATCGCCCCATTTCTCCCCGCCCAGCCCCATTTCTCCCGTGGCTCTCTCCCTCACCCCGTGCCGGCCTGCTCAGCTCATTGGTGGCTCCCGGCGCCTCCGGATCTGCTGGCGTCGGCGTCTGAGGTGATGAGTTGAGGTCTGAGCTCCCTTGTTGTCGGCGTCGCCTCCCTTGTTGTCGGCGTCTCAGATCTGACGTGTGGCACGCAGACCAACAATGTCTGGCTGAATGGAGTCGTCGACGTTAACCACTAGGATGGCTCTAACACGGGCCTCATCAGCACAACAGTGCTCAAAAGCGTCTATAGCATCCTGAAAAGCCTCATTATTAGCAGCAATAGCGGTCTCTGCTTTCTTCTTGGCGGCATCATCTTCTGCAGGAGATGCAGAAGTAGGCTGCCTGAGAGAAGGCTGAACCGGCGACGGCGGACATGGTCGAGCACCAGTAACATGTCCCCAAAGGTGTAGACCATCGAGCGTGATCTCCATGAGTGAAGACTACAACCTGTAGTTCGTCTCATTAAGTTTTGTTCCCGAGAATGGGATCACAACTAATGGAATGGAAGCCATCAGTAGGCGGCACTGGATGGCGCGGCAACCAAGGCAACGAAGTCTAATAGGCGACACTGGACGACGCGGCGGTTAGATCAACGTACTATTTTTTTGAGGGCCAGCTGGCTGCCTGGCTCACACCAAAAAAAGGGGGGCCTACGACGGCACGTGTGAAGAGAACACAAAAGGGAGACGCACGGGCGAACTAGGGTTCCCCTACTTGTAGTGGCTGCAGTGGCCAACGAGCAGCGTCCTCGCGTAGGGCTCTCGGTCGGTGGAGATGCGACGCGTCGGGCTCCCTGTCGATGGAGCTCCCCGCGTCGTCCTTGTGTCGGGCTCCCAGTCGGCGAAGATGCGGCGTGTCGGGCTCCCAGTCGACGGAGCTCCTTGTGTCATCCTGGCGTCGGGTTCCCAGTCAGCGGAGATGCGGGAAATTCCCCCTGCTGGCTTGGCGACGCAACAGTAGCAGGTGGAGTAGGGGACTCGACCTTCTCTACCACAAGATCCGGTAGCGGCGCAACCACTGCGGTGGCAGCCCAATTCGGGCGACGGCGGCGGAATGATGGCAGCGGAAGGAGGGAGCTAGGTTAGTGCCCTAACTCTGATACTATGTTATGAATATTGTGTTTATATTCATGAGGCCCAATGGCAATATATATATATATATATATATATATATATATATATATATATATATATATATAGTGAGTACAAACGGGTATGTCATACAGATAAGGATACCATATACAGATATGGAATACAAAAGGACTTCACATTTATTTCTGCTTTACTGTTTCGTAAAAAATAGATTCATCTAATTTATCTTTTATGTTATGGTTCGGCTACCTTCTGCAATTCCTAAGGTTGTGGCAATGTGCTACTACCTCCATTGCAAAATTGATCTCTTTTTTGGATGTAGACATGGTCTCCATTCTCCTATACACCTTTGGCCTACTTTTTCTAATTTTATGTTAGTAAAAATTATATAAATAATAATAATGATCCGGAAGTACTTCTGATGACAAATCTATTGATATTATTTCCATATGACAAATCTAAATAGTGGTCAAAATTTCAAAAGTTTGACTGCACCCATCCTAGGACTACATCTATTTTGGAACGGAGGTAGTATGTCATAATTAGTAGTTAGAATCTCAATTAATATGAATCGCAGGTGACAAGTTGGATGTTTTGCATCAAATTAGAAACTAGAAACTAAGAATCAGCTGGAGTTGTGCATTCAATGACCAAACAACCTTTGCCATTTGATCTATAAAAATCAAACTTTGCTTCAGACAGCAAGCAGAATAAGATATAATAAGCATATTCAAAGGTTTCCCAATTCTTGCCATAGAAAGCAGAACCAATTAATAAAACTAGATAACTGGAGTGACAATACGGTGTATCAAAAAACATTTCAGTACAGTAATAAAGACAGAACCTAAAATTTTGGTTTATCTCATTTGGATTTGGTCCATCCAAAGTCCATCTTTCTGGATTGAAAACATCTGCATCATCCCAATGCTTTGGGCAACGATGAAGGTTCCAGACGGATATGAAAATGTCTTCTCCTCTTGAAAAGGGGGGGCACAAGTATGTTTTCAGATTTATAGTAGAAAAGTTTAGTATTCTATGGAAATGTCATATCAATGAACAATATCACACATACATATATACTACAGCAACCATTACATAAACTTAGCTACCAGCAATGGCATTTGGAAAAGCAGAATAAAAATAGATTGCATAAAATAGACTGCACAAGATTGGGAAGCACAAATATTTGTACTTTGGTTTTTTAAGCTAATATATTTATCCCAGGATTATCTCACAGGGGAAAAAAGACGCGGAAAATCCCAAATTAGACAAAAAGGAGCGGAAATCTATGGTGGCCAAGCTACTTTCATGACAAACAAACAAACAGTCCTTACACTTGACTTGCGACTAAAGCTAGCCTTTTCCTGTAGTAACTTAATAGATGGAATTCTGCTAGAAAACTTTTACCTGCCGATTGGGTACTCTCCCAGCATATCATCCTCAAGAGATCGACGAATTAAAACTGGCGGCTGTGGATATAGTCTCAATGACTGCAACAATGGTAATGTTTTCAATTTTTCATTAAATGATGAAACCCATTATTTAATGAGGTATCACTGCTTGTTACTTACTTCATTAATAACTCGAGTAGTGTACTTCAATTTCTTCACATCCTCAATTGTTGGTAAACGGTCACCTAGAACAGTATCAACCTGCAGATAATTGAGTGAAAAAAAGTCATTAGTAAGATTGCAGAAGAATGCACCTCTAGTAAAATCATAAGGTAAAAGTGAGTCTACCTCATCTTGGAGCTTTGCCATTGCTTCTGGATACTGCGGTTAGCAAGACAGAAAAAAAATTGAAAAATAAGTAACAATATGAGTGGCATAATGCATATGAAGACAATCAAACTGATACGGTATCATTAAATATTATTAATACAGCAGTGAGTTTTGAGCTATTGATCATATAACGATACCTTCGATAGGAGATAAAATGTCCATGTCAAGACTGCTGCAGAGGTTTCATGGCCAGCTATGAGTATTGTCATCAGATCATCACGGAGTTGCTTGCTGGAGACCTAGGCAGACAAATTGAAGCAGCGTGAAGATGGGAAAGTTTAAACATCTAAAACACTTCACAAGTGCAGTTACATCATACATCATCTCCAGATGCCAACAGAAAGTGCAGAATACTAGAATCTTGCTCATTCATGTACTCCTCATCAAACTGTACATCATCTTCCTCTACCAATCTCTGCAATAGTAACAATGGGAAATCCTAATGTCATGATATTTCAAAATACAATGATGTACAATAAAAAGGTCAAAGTGCAAGAAGAGGTTCACCTTGCATGCAGCAAGTAGTTCATCGAGAGTATTATTTATCAGTGCAAGAGCTTCATTGACCTTCCTCTGCCGAGGGGAGATGTCTTTCCATATGGGTATTTCCCAAGTTGGTATAGGAGAAGTGCTCCGCATTTCTGCTTCTCGTAGTGTCACATACACTGCCTGATCATCGAACCACAAACCAAAAAGGTAAAACTTTAAGAAGAGAAGAAACATAAGCAAATGAAATGTACAATGTGCTCAAGAAATACAACAAAATCTGAATAATAACCTCAACTATTCCATTATCGTAAGATAATGAATCAAACTCATAATTGAACACTGCCTTCCCAATGACATCCAACGTTAGTCGAGCGAACAAAGATTCCATCTCCACATCCTCCCCATCTAATGCCGCCTTGTCCAACTTCTTGCAGAGCCGATCTGAAGCCTCTCCAAAGAGACCCAACATCGCGGTCACGTACTGCAAAGCAGAATTCAAGTGAATAAAATTACACTACAAAGAAAGCAACACGCAAAGCCTTATTAATACTAACTAGAAAGCTAGAACCTTCTGGTGCATTGCTGATACAATGGCACGCCTCCGAACACGCCAAATCTCCCCATCAGCTGGGATCAAACCCGTCCCCATCACAAACTCCAATATTTCCGCAAGAATACCCTGCACGCACGAACTCATTTCTGAAGCAAAAACATTTATTTATGTCGCAAAATGTCTACGTCCAAATTGACAACCACACCTTGGAATAAGCTTTGGAGTTGCCCCTCAGAATGTGCTTAGCTATAGCCGGGTCAGAGACAATAAGGAAAGACTGGAAAATAAACAAAACAAAATTCAGACCATTAGCACCATGCTAGGGTTCCAAAGGTTGCAACTCCGATAGCAATTTGCTTAATTGTGCGTCACCTTAGGGCCAAAGTTGAGGCGAAAGATGCCGCCGTAGGTGAGGAAGAGGTCATACAGCGGCAGGAAGAAAGCCTGCCCTGCGACAGCCCCCAGCGAACCCACCGCCTGCGGTATCTCCGGCCCCCTGCGCGCCACACCACCGCCCACCAGCCTCGTGAGCAGCGCGACGGCAAGCTCCCCCGGCGGGCCCAGCTTGGCCAGCCTCTCCGCGAGGGGAGCAACCCACCTAAAAAAATCCAAGTTTCCCATGAAATCGCCACCGCAGCTCCACAAGAAACGCGTGAAAATGGTGGACAAGGAACCGGGAGCGCTAACCCAGGGCCTTGGGCGGTGAACTCGCCGGACGCAATGCGGGCGGCCAGCTCGGCCCGGCGCCTCTGCTCTTCAGGAACCGGGTCAGAGCCGCCGCCAGCGGAGGCGGAGCAGCGGAGGAGCAGACGGCGACGGCACGCGGCAGGTGGGAGCCGGAGCTGGCCCTGGGCGGAGCCGAGGAAGCGGAACGGAGGAGCGGCGGCGGTGGGCAAGGCAGGTGTCGCTGTGGCTCTAGTGGCGCAGCAGTGACATGGAAAGTGCTGGATGCTGCTGCTGTCTCGGGGCTGAGGGAGAGAGAAGGAATGCGGTGACGTGGGGCAGCATGGTGCTCCGTTTGTTGCCCTCCGGGAGGAGAAGGGAACGAGACGAGACGAGACCATCCTGGAATCTCTCGCCCCCGCCGCCCTATGGACTTACGGCTAATTGGCTATCTTCTTTCCAAGATGCTCTTTTTCTCGACTACAGCAAAGAAAATGCACACCGGCGATTGTTTCGGTTTTAAAGGACAAACATACGGAGTACTGTACTTCTAATTAAGCAGCTGCAGCTGCATGTTTTTCTGCTGCAGATTGCAAGTGTAAAGCAAATAGCAAATGATCGTGCAGACTAGACAATCCAGCTAAAGCCAATTGCAGAGTGGCATGATCCAACAAAAAAACAACAAAAGGCGCACGATTTTCGTGTGGTGGCGGCTGGGCTCCAAGATACCGTCGGCGTCGTGACTAGGACCGTGCTAAGTTTGGCCCTTTACACCTCTTTTCAGTGAAAACAATATTTGTCCTTCCGTTAGAACTAGACAAATTAATCCACCAATACCAAGCTCTCCAGGTCGAGGTCGATCGAGTGAGCTCTCTCTTTGCTGAGGACGCCGTATTGATGCATCGATCCCAGACCGTAGTCCCGAGGTGCTTCGAGTTAGGATCCTGCCAATGAAATACAACAGAGAAGCAAAAGAAAATTCAGGCCGCCATCCAGTAGTACCTCCAAGTTGTCCGAGTAACCAAAGCTTCACTTGGTACCAGCGGAATCACCAGCGATCTGCAGCTCAGAGTCTGTTGTCAAGACTAGCTACAGTAACTGAACAAATTCAGTTAGCGCAGGATCTGAAACTGGTGGATGGTTTCTGAATTAGGAGATGGAGAAACAGATGCAATTGAAACACCAGATGTTTTGTGCAGCAAGCGCTACTTTTTCATTTAATCGACTAAGAATATAAATAGCTGTAAATACAAGAACGGAAAAAACCGCTTATTGTGCTCCACGATCCACTAAACCAGATCGTGTCAGATCACGCCTAAGACTCGGTAACAACCAAAATAATCGGATCAGAAGGAAGACCTGTAAATAACCAAAGACTAGCAAACGACTCAACCTACTAACAGAAACGAAATTGTGAACATGCCTGAGTTATTGAACAATCTCCCCCTAAGTCTGGCATTGTTCACTTCAGCTTGATGACGCCAATCAGCTCACGGAGCTCCTGGAACCTGGATCTCCCGAGTGACTTCGTCATTATATCCGCAAGTTGTTCCTTGGTGCTTGCGAACTCCAGGCGCACTGCCCCACTATCCACGCACTCTCGAATATAATGAAACTTGGTGTCAATGTGCTTACTTCGATCATGAAGTACTGGATTTTTGCTGAGGGCAATTGCGGACATATTATCCATCTTGAGTAGAGGCGGAGACGACTTGGTGCCGAGCACATCTTCCAGAAGACGCCTTAGCCACACCCCTTGGCAGGTAGCAACTGCCCCAGCAATATACTCTGCTTCGCATGATGATAGGGCTACTACCCGTTGCTTCTGTGACTGCCAAGCCACCGGATTGCTCCCGAGGAAGTAGACAATCCCAGTCGTGCTTTTTCTGTCGTCGACGTCTCCCGCCATGTTGCTGTCGCTGTAGCCTACGAAACTGAACTCAGCATTTCCCTTTGTGTATATCAAGCCATAGTCAATCGTCCCAGCAACATACCGAAGCAGGTGCTTCACTTGCTCCATGTGTTCTTGCCTTGGATCTTCCATAAACCGGCTCAAATATCCAACGGCAAAAGCCAGATCAGGCCGAGTGTGCATGAGGTACCTCAAGCTGCCAATCAAGCTTCGGTACTCGGTTGAGTCAACCGCCGGCGAGGTGCTCTGTTTGGATAGCTTGAGCCTTGTCTCCATTGGAGTTGCACACGGATTACAGGTACTCATACCTGCCTTGTTGAGCACCTTCTTGGCGTACGCGGCTTGAGAGAGCTCAATGCTGCGCTGCTTCTGCCGAACCTCAATGCCGAGGTAGTATGACAGGATCCCCAAATCGCTCAAGCGAAACAGAGTCTTCATCTCTTCCTTAAAGACCCCAATTTCTTCAGTGGTCTCCCCCGTGATGATGAGATCATCGACATAGATTCCCACCACCAGTCGGGAGCGTCCAGCGCCGCGCATGTACAGCCCGTGCTCGCACTCGCTCCTGGAGAAACCAAGTGTGTGCAGGTTGTCGTCGAGTTTAGCATTCCATGCTCTCGGCGCCTGGCATAACCCGTAGAGTGCCTTGTGAAGCTTCAATACCTTGCGCTCATGCCCGGCAGCTACAAACCCAGGTGGTTGCTCGACGTAGACCTCCTCACTAAGTTCACCGTTGAGGAACGCCGATTTGACGTCCATGTGATGCACCGTCCAAGCCTGGTGGGCTGCCACAACCAGAAGGACTCGCACAGATTCCATCTTGGCAACTGGGGCGAAGACCTCTTCAAAACCAATCCCCTGGCGCTGTACGTACCCTTTTGCAACAAGTCGGGCCTTGTACTTGGTGATGTCCCCATGTTCATTGTGCTTGAGCTTGAACACCCATTTCAATCCGATGGCACGCTGACCTGCCGGAAGATCCACCAGAGTCCAGGTCTTGTTGTGCTCGATGGAAGTCAGCTCCTCGAACATTGCTGCTCGCCACTCCTTGCTCTGCTTTGCCTCCTCGACTGTCGCTGGCTCTTCTCCGATCACCACCATGAGCTCCTCGGCGACATGTCGTTCAGAGAGACCCGGGGTTGACGATGTCCCGAGCAGGTTGTCCAGTGCACGGAATCGGAGAGGAGCGTCGTCGTGGTTGTCGTCCAGGTCGAGTTCACCAACCGGTGGTGAAATGAACTCCACTCCAGGCGCCGACGTCGGGGACGGTGTGCGAGGCTCAGTCCCGCACGTGGGCATTGCCGCGCTGCCTGTCGTCGAAGATGTTGGAGATGTCACAGTTGGTGCTGCGGGCACGGCCACCCCGCTAGATTCTCCATGTCTTGTCAGCACCGTGACGTACTCAACGTGGAATGGGTCAGCGTCATCGCTTGGTCCAACGCCTTTCTCTGCACCCCAATCCCAGGCACGCTCTTCTTCGAACACAGCATCACGTGATACATACACACGCCGTGTGATGGGGTTGTAGAAGCGGTACCCTTTTGTTCCTGGCTCATAGCCAACGAACACCATCGGCGTACTTCTGTCGTCGAGCTTGGCTAGATGCTTGCCGGTGTTCTTCACGTGTGCGACGAAGCCGAAAGTCCGAAAGAAATGCACCGGAGGTTTGGAGCCATGCCACACTTCATACGGCGTCTTCCCTTCTACGCTCTGGGTTGGGGCTCTGTTCAAGATGAAGACGGCTGTGGTGACCGCCTCCCCCCAAAACCACCCTGGCACCGACATGGCTTTCATCATGCTTCTAGCCATCCCCATTACTGTCTGATTGCGCCTCTCAACCACACCATTTTGCTGAGGGGTGTATGGTGCGGTGAGATGCCTCTGTACTCCCTGCTCTGCACAGTAATCGGCGAACGCACGCGCCGTGAACTCGCCGCCACGATCGGTGCGCAGCGTCCTCAATTTTCTTCCAGCTTCAGCTTCTGCTCTTGCTTGGAACTGCTTGATTTCCGCTGCTGCCTGGTCCTTGGAGCTCAGCAGGATGAGCCACATAAAGCGACTCAAGTCGTCGACGAGGAGCAGGAAGAGCTTGTTGCCACTCGGAGTTGCCGGAGTTATGGGCCCGCAGATGTCACCGTGCACCAGCTCAAGCTTGTCTCCCGCACGGTACTTCGCTTCACTGGGGAACGCCAGACGCCGCTGCTTCCCCGCTAGGCAGCTGTCGCAGATTTGATCGATGTGATCAATCCGCGGCAGACCGCGCACCATGTCTTCCTGCGCCAGCTTGCGGAGCCCGCGAAAGTTGAGGTGGCCGAATCTTGCGTGCCAGCGCCACGCCATGTCATTTCCTTGCGCCGCCATGCACACGGGTCTGTCCACGTTGAGCTGGAGGATATACAGCCGGTTCATGGAGCGAGATACTTTCGCCATCAGCCGCCGACTTTCATCCCAGATCTTGAGTACGCCGCCTTCGATCTGGATCTTGAATCCCTCTTCATCGAGTTGCCCCAAGCTCACGATATTGGCAGTGAGTCGCGGGATATGGTACACCCCAGAGAGTGCCTGGTGTCCCCCCTTCTTGTTCTTGAAGAGGATGGTTCCGCGCCCCTCGATGTCGACCACAGAACCATCGCCGAACTTGACGGTTCCATGGACGCCGGTGTCAAGCTCGGAGAAGGCCCTTCTCGCTCCCGTCATGTGGTTGGTAGCGCCCGTGTCAAGAATCCACCGCGTGTAGTTCCCTTCGTTCCCATCGCCGAGCTGGACGAAGAGTTTGCTCTCCTCAAGGTGGATTGAGGAGAGATCCGGCGAAAGCGTCTTGCTTGTGAGTGCCGACGGCGGAGTAGAGGAGGTGAGCTTGCTCGCCTGGAGTTGGATCGGAAGGCAAATCTCAGGCGGTGTGGAGTCTTCGGACAGCCGCGGCGGGATGGGGAAAGTTGCTTTGACCGAAGCCGTCGCCATCAGCAACGTGGACCCTTCAGCCTCCTCCGCGTGGGCCGTATGGGCCGCTTCATCGCGCTTCCTTTTCCTGCACTCGTGAGCCCAGTGGCCCGTCTTGCCACAATACCTGCATTGGTCGTTGCTGACCGCTCCAGCCGCGCCACCGGCGGCATTTCCGCCTCCTTTCTGTTGCCTTCCGCCGCCTCGAGCTTTGCTGCCTCCCCGGCTGTGCCCTTTCTTCTGGCTTGAGCCTGGAGTCGAACCTTCGCCGCCGAGCTGTAGTCGTGTCGCAACTCACGCCACGAGCTCCTCCTCCGTGAGGTTCAGCTTCGCGATGGATCCGCTGCCGGCGCCCAAATCGTGACGTTCTTCCGCCGCCTTGAGACGCCCGACCAGTTCCTCCACCGAGACCTCACTGAGATCAAGAAGAGTTTCAATGGCCATCGCAATCTGAGAGTACCTCGGTGGGAGCGCTTGGAGAAACTTGCGGACGATTTCCTCCTCGGTGTAGCTGTCGTTGAGGACTGCGAGCTGATTCGCAAGTCCGTTGATGCGAATGCCGAATTCGTCCACCGTCTCCCTGTCACGGAATTTGAGGGCGTCGAACTCGCGGCGGAGGGTGTTTGCCTTGGCCTTGCAAACGCGGTCGACGCCGACGTGCATCATACTGATCGCGTCCCACGCGAGCTTGGCGGTGGCCTTGCTTGCCAGAGTACCCACCATCTCTGCCGGCACAGCTTTGAAAATTACCTCGAGCGCCATCCGGTCTTCGACATAGTCGTCCGTCCCGAGGCTCACCGCGACCCACAAGCCCCGTGCTTGCAGCATCACGCGCATGAGCGCCGCCCAGTCGTAGTAGTTCGTCTTCGTGAGCACTGGGAACGAGCCGCTGCCGTTGATCTCCTTGGTGACGCGGTGAATCACCAATCCTCGCTCGGCGCGGCTGTTGCTGCTCTCGGCTTGTGGTGTCGCCTCCCTGCGAGGTCGCCGTGGTGGTGAAGCCGAACGTGTACGCGCCATCTCCGTTCAGTCGACCGATTGAGTCTGCTCCCAGGTACGGTAGCTCTGATACCAATTGTCAGAGTAACCAAAGCTTCACTTGGTACCAGCGGAATCACCAGCGATCTGCAGCTCAGAGTCTGTTGTCAAGACTAGCTACGAATCGAACAAATTCGATTAGCGCAGATCTCAAATCGTGGATGGTTTCTGAATTAGGAGATGGAGAAACAGATGCAATTGAAACACCAGATGTTTTGTGCAGCAAGCGCTACTTTTTCATTTAATCGACTGAGAATATAAATAGCTGTAAATACAAGAACGGAAAAAACCGCTTATTGTGCTCCACGATCCACTAAACCAGATCGTGTCAGATCACGCATAAGACTCGATAACAACCAAAATAATCGGATCAGAAGGAAGACCTGTAAATAACCAAAGACTAGCAAACGACTCAACCTACTAACTGAAACGAAACTGTGAACATGCCTGAGTTATTGAACACAAGTTACCATGCGAATCCCAGTACAAAAGCCAAAACATCACATCATATCACAGAGCGTGATGAACTGTGTGCTTCTCTAACCTGAGAAATTTGCAGCCGATGGCCCAACAATTCCAGTGAAATGACCGACGTGCTCGGAGAGTACGTTCAGCCTTCAATCAGAAGTCGCCGTACATGAAATGAAAGCAAAGTATGTAGAAATCAGTGAAGCAAAAATAATACGTAAACATCGCCATGCATGCTCCTCTTGGGCATGGCTGATGGCTCTACTGCCACCATCACCATGTAATCAGCTCTTTAATTGCCCCTAACTATATAGGGTCTGTCTGCTAAAACTAGTACTAGACGCCGAAATAAAAGGAGGAAAGAGGACGAGAGCTGGAGAAGAGGTGGTGCAAGAGGAGGCCGTGTCAGGGTGTCCCATGCTTGCCTGTAGTGGTCCATGGCCTCCGGGGAGCTGGTTGGCCGGAGCTCCGGCGGCGTCGAGGGTTCTGGGGAGGAGAGAAGTGAACTGTCTGGTGGGGGAGGCGCTGGGTCGCTGAGCGGGCCCATCCTTTTCTTCAGTTAGCTGGGCCGCCCTTGTCCAATTCCCCCAGGGCCAGGGCCAGGCCCAGGCCTAGCCAATATTTTACTCCTTCAAAAATCCGCCTTATTACGAGCTTTGTTTTGCTACGGGCTGCAAAGAATCCGCGTTCAATGCATGCTTACGTCTCTCGTTCAAACGCAAACGTAAGACCACGGCGCGTCTCCCTCTCCGGCTGCAGCTCTTCCATGATCCATCCACCCCGAGGCCTCCCGCCATGCGCCGCCTATCAAAGCTGCGCCACGCCGGCCGAGCCATCGCCGCCGCGCCGGGAGGTTTCCTGCACCTCTCCCTCCTCGCATCCCTCCGCCGCCGCCCCTCCCTCCAGGCGCACGCGCAGCTCCTCCTCTTCGGCCTCCCGCTCCCCGCCCTCGCCTCCTCCCGCCTCATCCGCCCGCACCTCCGCTCCGGCCACCCCCTAGCCTCCCTCCGCCTCTTCCTCCGACTCCTACGCGACCAGCAACCGTCGCCCACCGCCTCCCAAGAGACAGTGCCCGACTCCCACTCCCTCTCCGCCGCCCTCGCCGCCTGCTCCCGCCACACACACCCCTCCCCCGGCCTCTCCATCCACGCATTCCTCATCAAGTCCGGATTCGTCTCCGACCTCTTTGCCGCCAACGCTCTCCTCCACTTTTACGCTTCCTTCGGTCTCCTCTCCGTCGCACGCAAGCTGTTCGATGAAATGCTGGCGAAGGACACCGTGTCGTTCAACACTCTGATCAGTTCATATGTTCAGTCCTGCTGTATCGAAGATGCGTTCGGGGTTTTCAGGATTATGGTGCGGAGAGGGTTCCGGCCGGATGGGTGGACCGTCACAGCGTTGCTGGGCGCGTGCGCTGGGTTGGGGGATTTGAGGGCTGCAAAAGCGGTGCATGGGGTTTCAAGGAGGGTACTGCAGCCAGAAGTGTTTAATTCGGGAGAGGTGGTGCTCGGGTTGGTGGACATGTATGCCAAGTGCAGGGGGTTGGCGCTGGCCAGGCTGGTGTTTGATTTGGCGGGGGAGAAGGCGAGGGATATGAGGTTATGGAGCACGTTGGTGTCAGGGTATGCAAGGATTGCGGAGGTTGACATGGCTGGAAGGTTATTTGATGAGATGCCCGAGAAGGATTTGGTCGCATGGACGGCTCTTATTGGCGGATTTGTACAAGCAGGCAGGTACAAGGAGGCACTGGTGTTGTTTGAGGAGATGGAGGAGGCAGGGTTCGAGGCAGATGAAGTGACAATTGTTACAGTGCTTTCAGCTTGTGTTCAATATGGTAAGATTGATCTGGCAAAGAGGCTTCATCATCGTGTGGGGCATGATGGGCTGATTAGCAGAAATGCAAGGCTTGCTGCTGCCTTTGTGGGCATGTATGCAAAGCATGGGTGCATACAGACAGCTCTGGATGTGTTTTGTGGTGTTGGTGACGAATTTAAGACCGTGGAGTTGTTCAACGCTGTGATAAATGGACTTGCTCATCTCAGTTTCGGTGAGAAAGCTATCGTGTTTTTTAATGAAATGGGATCACTCGGGCTCCATCCTGATAAGATCACGTTTGTGGGTGTCTTGTGTGCATGCAGCCGCAGTGGCTTGGTATCACAAGGGTTTCAGATATTCGATTCAATGGTGGACAAGTATGGTGTCAAACAAGAGATTGAGCATTTTGCTTGCATGGCTGATCTTCTTGCAAGAGATGGACGACTTGACGATGCTTACCTTTTTATCCAGAATATGCCCTTCAAAGCAAATTGTGTGGTGTGGTCATCTCTTCTGAGAGCATGTAGGATCCATGGAAATATTAAGATTGGAAAGCTTGCAGAGGAGCAACTTCTTCAGTTTGATCCTAACTACAAGCCTGAAAAGCTGCTCTTGTCTGACTTATTTTCAGGTAAAAAGAAGAAAGAGAGAGCTGCAATGGTGAGAAAAGCTATAAACCACAAACCTAAGCACAAGAATACTAAACACAGGTATATAGAGTGGGATGATGATGTTCATCAATTTGCGACTACTGATACTTCGTACTTCCCAGCCTCAGGGCAAGGTGATTAATTTGATGCTTGAAGACATGTTGAGGCAGTTGAGCTTTTCGGGATACGATGTGAGTTGGGAGAAGACTGCTCACCCCGGTGAGATGGTTGCTCTGGCATTTGGCTTGTTCAGTCCCTGAAACCCCAATAAAAATTCTTACTGGTCTTCGGATGCGTGATAGCTGCCATTTATCATTCAAGTATTTGGCAAAGATTTACAACAGAGATATTTGTGTGAATGATGGGGCCAAGCTCCATGAAAGGAAACAAGGATCATGCTCTTGCAGGGACTACTGGTGATGGTGCATTTGCAAATCTTGTGAACAAACTCTGGTGGTCAAGTACTCAAACTGTGGGTTACCCTGTGTTTTTGCGGTGCATGACTAAGTTTGCGTTCAATTCAGTAAAAGGACTGCATCTAGTCGGGTACATCTGCTAACTGACGTTATGACTGCTGAAATTGATGCATAACAGCCCAGAGAAAGATGGCAGGGGAATGTTCAGAGCTATGTTCTTCCATTAGCGTTTCATTTCTGCTATGTGCCAAGGGAAACCCAGGAATTTCTGCTGTTGAGGTCTAAGTCTCAAGTCCGAAGATCGAAGAAGCGTTGGTGCGAATTGGTAAAGGTTTTAGTGCTGTCCTTTCTCTGTAGTACCTAAGATGCGGAAACTCCAATGTTGAAGCTATCTATTTAAACCCAACACCTACTGATTTTCTAGGAATAAGTTGATTAGCTTGAATGGGATCTGAGGTCAGAATGTTCCTTCTGTTGACAAAGACCTAACCTAAGTGAGTTGATCAAAACCAACAACTCACTATTGAATGAAGATTGACAGCTGACCTAATTCTGTGAGAATAATATCTGTACACTCCACAGTCAATGTGCTGTTAAGCTGCAGAAAGAAAAATAAGAGCACCAAAAGCTCACAGTCGCTAGTTGCAGTTGCAGCTCCTGTCTTTTCTTCATCACTTTTTTATTGTATGTTGTCAAATAGAAACACGTATTTTCAAAGTAACTGTACAATTTCAAACCTACACGGCCACATTTGTTGTCATATTGCTTTGTTTCAATATTCATATGGGATTTTTTAATACTACTGATCATGCAAAGTCAGATTGAGCATGGTTTGCACTGATTTTTTTTTTTTTTGTATTGGAAGCTCTCCTTTTCATCCATAAGAATGTCAAGAGGATGATAGCCAACCACAACAAGAGCTAACCTTTTTTCTTTGTTGCTCCACCTTTTGCTCTCAGTATAACATATGATCACATCCTTCCTGGAGAATTGAAGTATCAAGACCAACAACAGGGTCCAGGTGATCATGGGAAATGTATGTTCTTTCTGAGCATCTAAAACTATATTCATCCATGGTACAATTAATTATTCATATATGTGTTGAGAGGTTCTTATGATTCTGCGGCAGGAACAGCACAAGGAAAATGGGTCAAAGACTTTTGTTTTGAAGGTCGACATGCACTGCCAGTGCAATGGTTGCGTCAAGAAGATCAATGATGGGGTAAAAGAGATCAACCTTTCAGAAGGTACATGTCCGTCACTCAAATCAGCATCTCTTTGTTTAGTAAGTTAGTTTGCAATTGTGCACGTCTTCTGTTGCACTGCGTTGATGAGTGATCTAAATTTAGGTCTTCATGTTAATTTGTGATGAAGGGGTGGAGAGGGCTGATCTGGTGTTGGAGAAAGCAGAGGTGAAAGTGGTCGGGAGAATGGACCCGGAGAAGCTCTGCTGTACGCTGCATGAAGTAACAAAGAAGCATGTGAGGATAGAAACCCAAAGCACCGTGTCTGAAGGAGGCATTGCAACATCTCAGCAAACCAAGAGCCGAATTGGTCGGGTAATATTGAAATTACTGTCACTTACAGTCAAAATTAGCCATTTTTCCATCTAAAGGATGATGATAAATCGTGCTGTGGATCTAATGATGATGGTGAAAAATACCAAGCTAGCTGCTGTTAAATCATTATCATTGTTCCGCTACTATTTATTCAGTTATTCTTTCATCTTCGTTTTTAGTCGGGGAAAAAACAAATGCATAGGACATTGAATGTTTTGACGTTACACTGAATTAGTTAGGTAAGCTGCCGATGACTCCCATTTGTTTAATCAAGGTCGTGCTCAAACGACACATTCAGATTATGCCTGCCTTTGCTTTCCTTCACTTTCTAGCAGTAAGGGAAGTATGATAATGGTAGGTCACCAGCTTATCTGATGTATGATCCAATCCATGACCGCAGTTTCTCAATTGAATCTTTCAGGCTCCGTTCGATTCATTTTCTCTGGGGACTGATCCAGAAAGCCCAAGTAGAAAGCGAAACAGCCTCAGCATCGTCCCTGTAACGCCAAGCGCCCCGCCATTGCCAGAATCATGGAACCACACCGTGCCTTCGGAGCGATGTGCGTATCGTTGGTCACCAGCACCATCCGGCACGCTTGCCATGTGGACTGCGTCCGATATCACTGGGACATTGGCGATGTATGAGCTCTAAACGGCACAACCTGCGTATGGCGCAGGTCATCATCACCTCGTAGGTCAATATCACTTCTGAATCTTTTTTTTTTTGGGGTGCCGTTTGGAGCGTATGTCATTCCCTGTTAGGCTGTTTCTGGCTGATTTCTTGTTGGTTTCCCTGTCTAAGCATGCGCTGCTACGAGCTTTTCAGTGTTGTGTTGTAGTGTTTGAAAAACAAGCTAGTCTTGTTACTACGGTAACAGTGGATATTTAAGAGTATCTTGGTATCTTAGTTTGTATCTGCATTAGGATGACCTTGATGATGGCCCAAATTGCTCTCCTTTAATTAGATTAACATTTTTATTCTTTTCTCTGAATAGACAAGGGAATATATTTCAATCCATAAGTATATGATGTGGGACTATTATCTCTTGCTTCATTGTTTTTTAATGTCGTTGTTTTGTGTAATCACCATTGGATGAACGTGCATTAGATTGGCATGTTGTGGCTGTTGGGCACTAGAAAAGAAAAGAAAAGAAGCAGGTGCCGTATGAAGGAACCAACACGGAAGCCAAGTCAAGCGCGTCAACCACGCAAAGGCATGCAGGCCCAGGCGCCTATAGCCAGTACATATGCTGGTATCGAGTTTGCTGGTGCTGATGGAGGCCGTTGATAGGACTGGTTTCACAGCGCACGTGACATGTTAGGCGAGGTCCTGCGCGACCTTGAGACGTACCGGGGAATCTACCCCGGACAAGGTCCGCGGTAGGATCCACCCTACGCGAGATTCCGAGACCAACCTCGGCGAGGTAAGATGCATCGGGAGATTTACACCGGAGGATGTTCAGGGACTAACCTCAGTGGACATGACGCGGACGAGGTCTGAGGACCAACTTCAGCGAGGTGTGACATAATATGAGATCCATCTCGGACGAAGTTCAGGGTAGCCATGCGTCAAAGCCTCGTCGACACCCGTGTAGAAGGAAGGCCGGCAACGTCGTGAATCTCAGACGTGGTGGGACCCACCTGACACGATAGACGAAAGTACCCCTCAACGCAAGCTAAGATCCGAGGGCAAAAATATAACTTGTTTTCTGTCCGATCTCGTATCGACACTAATATCTGCATTAGGATGACCTTGATGACGGCCCAAATTGATCTCTAATTAGATGATCATTTTTCTTCTTTTCTCTATATAGCCATGGAATACATTTCAATCTATAAGTATATGACATGGGACTATTATCTCTTGCTTCATTGTTTGTTAATGTCGTTGTTTTGTATAATCACCATTGGATGAACCTGCATTAGATTGGCAAGATTGGGATCCTCTTCATTGAAGTTATCAATGCAGAGGATCTACAGTGCATGGGCATTAGTGCTGATCTGGTGATCACTAGCGTCCGATCAAAAGTTGAATGTTCATATTAATTGCTACAGTAAAATCACGCCAGTGCAAATTTCACTTTTGCTACATCACACTGCATACTATTGTTCACCCTTCTCACGGGACGCTCTTCACACAGTGACCACATGTAGTGGCTATTGGGCACTAGAAAAGAAAATAAACGTGAGTTTTTGGCCGTACTAGCACTGTTTTGACACATATTTATAAAAATAGAGGTCGTAGACGCGTATTTGTAAAAATAGCATCCTGGGCTGCACAGCCACCATGCGGACGACGAACGTACCGACACGTACCCCCATTCCTGCAGGGACGCCATGTGGACCGCACGGTCACCGTGCAGCGTCACCCCTGTTCGGCTCCATGCGCTCTGCCCTCCCGCACGGCCCTCCCTCCTGCCAACTCTCCCCCTCCTGCCACGTGGAAACCGATCTAGTCCGATTCTCTCGATAACAAAAAAACCGCTCGCGAATTCCATGTGTCGTTCGGATATAGCTCCTAAGCCAGGCCCCTCCACTTAATTCCACCGCTCAGCCTCACATCCGGCCACTTCAATCCCGTCGTTGCGCGTAGACAACACATCCAGATTTGGCGACGGCAACGCAGTGGCCCCTCCTTTGCTCGACTATAAATACCGAACTCTCGCAGCCGCATCACTCATCTCAATTGTGTTTCACTTCTCGTGTTCGTCGCTGAGAACTCAGAGAACATAACATAATTAAGTTTTTTGGAGAATAATTAGTTGATTGCTTCTTGTCGCTCGGATTTTTTTATTACTTCTCCTGAAGGTCAGGTAATTTGTCGGATGCTTTTGTCGTTTTTACCGTAGTCGTATTTAATCAGTCGTAATGCTCATAGGCTTTGATTTTCGGTAAGAACTAGTTAGTGGTTCAAAATGAGTTGAAATTAAATAGTCGTAATTAATTAGTTGTAATTAGTTTAGTGGTAATTAACTAATCGTAATTAGTTATGTGGCTATCAGTCTGGCATATTAAAGCAGTGGAAATTAACTACTCGTAATTAATTCAGTGGTAATTATTGAGTCATAATTAGGCATAACTAAATACTAATTTAGTGCAAATTAGTCAATCATAAGTAATTAAGTGGTAATGAACCTGTGGTTTAATAATGGTAAGCACATTAGTAGTGAATCACTCAGAATTAATTTTCAGATGAGTAATCCAATTATTGGTAATTAAATAATTATTCGTATATAATTACATGAATGTAATCGATCACTTGCATGCAAATTATCGTCATTGATTGTTATATCGTGTACTGTGAACCAGGTTGTTACCTTAATTTTAATTAATTGAGTGTGAAATGATTAGATGTCAAGACTTACTCGTATGACCCTTAAGGGTTTTTATTTTCTATAAATTAATTCATGAACTATTAAGTTTCTTTGCAACTTTCTTTTATGTCTTAGTATCTTTTTCTTGTCTTTACCTTCATTATTTAAATTGGATACTGATATTCTATTTAGTTTAAAATTTTGTATATGTGTTTCATGAACAGCTATGCTAAGAAGGACAGAGGTTTCTGTGCAGAGTTGTGGTGCATACTTCAGGGCTTGGACTACGTCCACCGATCGGAATATCATGGCTTTCCCATCAACAAGTACGCTAAGGAAATGTGGCGCGTCAAGATCACTGTCTACTTGAACAGCCATCCACGAGGAGACAGACACTACCGCTTCACGGTAGAGAGGGAGACAGACAAGCTCGGGACGCATGATGCTGCCAGGGAGGCCATCATCCGTCTGGGGTTCCACTACCGTAGTGCACTGCGACGTACTACCTTCCGTTACTTTCCCTACCGCAAGAAGGGGGGTCTTTAGTAGGTACAAATCCACTGAGGGGGAACAGGACACCACCATCACCCACATGGCGTCCTTGATTAAGGCGCAGGACGAGCCCTATGTGTTCATGGCCAATGAGATGGAGTGAGTGTACGAGAGACTAGATGCTGTAGAGAGAGAGAGAGAGAGCTCACTCAACTAAAGGCATCTCAGCATCAACATCCATCACCTTAGGATGATTTACCATCTCGTGGAGTGACTACAGGCCCGCAGCCAGCTAGACGCCTTAGAGATGTACCCCACATGATGGTCGCACGAAAGAAGGTGTGTCACCTGGAGACTCCTGGTCCTTCAGTTCTGGAGATCCGCAATCTGATTGCAGCTTCCAGAGGATAAAATTCTTCAGACTCTTTAGTGCACGGACGTTGGTGGCCCAGTGACGATCCAGAGGACCTCGAGAAGCGTATCATTAGGGTGGACATTGAGGAGGGCCTAATTTTCAAAACCTAAATTCTAAATTTTCGAGACCTAAACCCTTCAATTTTTAGATAATTTTAGACCACATATTAAATTATAGAAAAAAATTACACAATCAAGTCCAATGTGTAAGGAGCCATAAAAACAAAATTTATAATTTTTGGAGCTCATTTTCTATACTTAGAAATTCCTACGATCAATATACTAATATGATTTTGCGAGAAAAATCCAGAGCTCAAAAAAATTATGCAAAAATTACATAAGTAAACTGTGTCTGGAGGCTTAACAAAAAAAATTCATAATTTTTTAAGCTCATACTGACAACAGTATCAAGGAGGAGAGAGAAAAGGTGTCGGTTCACGACCGCCTATGGCATTTCCCTTCGCCGCACGACCACCATGTAGCATTGCCTACACTGCATGGCCACCGTGCGGCATTGCCCTCCACTGCACGACCACTGTGTGGCGGCTTCTCCCTCGCATGGTGGCCGTGCGGTTTCTCCGCGTGTCAGCACCAGGCCCTCTCCCACGTAGCCACTATGCAGCATAGGACCATTTCTGCAAATATGAAATAATGACGGCTACATTTGCAATTTCTCTACGAAAACCAACCAATACAACCAAAAATTCAAGAAGCAGGTGTCGTATGAAGGAACTAAGATTTTTTTTGAAAAAATATTGTTTTAAAAGAAAATTATAAAAATAAATAGTTGGATTTTTTATATAAAAATAGGCTATTGTCACTAGTTGGAATGACGATAGGACCAGTGCAGAGAGGGTCCTGTCGCCACTTGGATCAGCAAAATGACTCATTCGACATTTCAACTGCCAACAGGAACCCGTGGGTAAATTTTTTTAATATTAAAATTTAGAAAAATCGTCATTTCAAATGATGACAGGAACAGGGATCCCGCAAATCCTTGTCGCCATTCCAAATGGTGGCACAATCTACCAGATAAAAGACCCTAAAATTATGGCATAACTCACTTTTATTCAGAAAAAAAAGAAAGAGGGGAGGAAAGGGAGAGGAGCAGAGAAGAGTAGAGGGGAGGAGAGAAGCTAGCGAAGCGCTACCCGTCCGCTCGTCCACCTTGTAGGTAATTTTTTTAACCGAATGGATTACATAGTTTTAGATGTACATTTATATAGTGTAATATATTGCATATAATAATTTTCGATGGGTAGTTTAGTTTTAGATATGTGGTTAATTGTGAAAATCTTGTTTACAGTGTAGTACGTCAATATGTCGTACGCCACCAATTTCAAAATTTAGTACAGTCAGGGAACTATTCTGGAGGGTCCTAAGGGGATTGATTTACGTTATTCCCAATCGGCGATCATGACCCTAACAAGACCAGAGCAGCTTATATGGGGCACTGTGATGCGGTAATTGTTCCACACATTCGATTTAGACCATGTTGTGTATAATATGAGATTGAGTTATCTAACCAACTGAGCGCCACAAGGCACATATTAGGAGTTAGTGCAACTCAAGGGGACAATATCATAGCAGTCATATGTACGTAGAGCGAGGGAGGAACGATGAGATTTGATCCTTCTGGACTAGGCATATGCTAAGCCCACTCTAACATCGATGGCTGAACAAGAAGGGGGTGGTAATGCCGAAGAAGAAGTTGGGGACTCCAACCATAGCGTAGCGCATATAATGGCCGAAGGTCTGGGAGTTACTGATGTTGTCGATGAAGACCGTGTGGAAGGAGTTCTTTCAGTCAGGAAAGCTAGTGGGATTGCTGACTAAGGTGAGGAGATGGAAGCCCTAGTCCAAAGGATGGATCTTGGAGACCAAGATACTAGGCATTGTCAGAAGATAAAGGATACAACGATGAGGATGTTGTGGAACATCACGCGGTTCCATCCGAGTGGAACACATGCCAGTTCGACAACCTCATCGTTAACGAAGGAGCCATGTACAAATGCAAGGAGGCTGTGCATAACTTGACTCCGATATCGGAATTGAGTCATCTTGGACTCTATAGAAAGCTTATTCAGGGGGGCTACACAACCCACCTATTTGTTTGATCGCAAACACATTTGATCAAATCAATAAGCACAACTCCAAGGAGCCACTGTCATGGTCTAAGTCCAAAGAAATAGCAGCAAACTATCTTAGACCATGCCAAGAGAAAATATATAAATCCCAACAATTTACAAAATATATTTGTAAACTTAGATCAAGCCACAAGGAGTAGGTGCATAGACTTCAACCATTTGCAAAGTATAGTCATATACTACAAGGATTAGATGCATGAGCCTCGGTTATTTGCAAAACACATTCGCAAATAATAGCATCATGACACGGAGAGCTAGAGCAAACAAGATTGAGCTATCAACTTATGATGAGACTCAAGCTACTAGACAAGACCTCTCTTAATAGTACGATAATCCTATACTAGTAATTCAGTCTTCCAACCAAACACCAAGATCGGTAAAAGACTAAGAACACATCCTTAACCCTAGCTAGTCATACATTTACCTTGAGCATTTTCTTGAAGCTTGATGACGCACATCTTCACTTCAAGTCTGGGTCATTCTCTTGACATGTATCAACCCATGATGTATCCTTTACTTGACCTCCATCAGCACATGATGGGTCTTCTCTTGACTTGATGATCAACTCATGATCATCCCCCCTTCGAGATCTTGATATGCATCAACATATGATGCATCCTCTTCTTAAACTTTAACTTGATGACGATCAACTCATGATGTCATCCAAAGTCTCCAATACCATGGAACATAGCATATTCATCCAACTCATGAAAAATGTTAGTCCTACAATGATTAATATTAATTACCAAGATATACCTGTAATAAATGCTTCTGAACAAGCTATTACTGACAGGTGTGATACTACTGTCGTTGATCATGCGGTAGTTTCGCTCTCCGGAACTTCTGATTACATAGGGCGGTACGACCGCTTCTATTCGAGGTCCAAAACTGGTCCTTACTGGAAATATCATACCGTTGTCTATATTTCGGAATATCCGGGCTGCGGTAGTTCCGCTTAAGATGCGGTAGTTCCGTCAAGAAAACTCCGGAACTACCTTTCGCCAGGTGAGCAACCGAGATAAAAATGTGTCATTTTGTGAAAAACGTATTGCCAACAAGATTTAGGTACGACTGGGTTGCAGTAGTACCACACCACTATCGCGGTCATACCGTAGTGCGGTAGTATCGCCAACAAAACGTTGGTACTATCGATTTTTCCTGAGAAAAACACAGTTGGTTTTCAAAAACAAACTCTAAATGCGTGCATGATCATAGATTGATCCAGATTGCACAAGAATATATTATCAAGCTTCTAGTCACAATCCCTCTATTGTCTTTACATTGTCATTTACATGTTGTCTTCCATAATCCGGGACTAAGCTTTTAAAACAACTTGACACGCATATTAGTCTCATAAACACATTTGTAAGTAATTGAATATAAAACGATATGAGCATATATAAATTACACAAGTTTTATTTTTATTTTAAAACAAGGAACTAACACAGAAGCCAGGTCAAGCTCGTCCTAGGCCAGGGGCGTATCCAATGTAGGGACATGGGTGTACAGATGTACACCCATTTTTTAGGGGGGAAATTTAGTATTTATTAGGTATATATACTAGTAAATATACTTAAAATACGTATTTACACTGTGCATGCGACTCCGTTTGCTTGGCGATTCGTGCAAACGCAGCCCACTCGCCACTCGGTCACACCGCCCCACCACCACACCACCAGCAAAGCCCACCACGGCACAACGCCCACCACGGTCATGCCGCCCCACGCCAAGCGCCTCGCCTCACTTCTTCCTTACTCTCTCTCCCCCATTTCTATCCACTCACAGCCGAGAACTCCCAGGATAGTCTTTCTTCTTCTTTGCTTTCCCCTTTTCTTCCGGTCCTCTTCTCTCCCCATCTCACTTCTTCTCCATTCGGGTGGTTGCTTGGGTCGATACTTGCTTGAAGAAATCCCCCCCCCCCTCTCTCTCTCAATTCTTAGGTGGCTCTATGGTTCCCTGGCTCCGCCGCTGGAATGGATATTAATTATGATGGAATGGTGTTGCCGCCATTGCCGAGTCGCATTTAGGTAACTACTTCCATTCCTCTGTGATGGAATGGATATCAATTATGATAAGTGGATGTTGTCATGTGGATTAGTGGACAGTGGGTGTGCATTTGCTATTTGGCTCATGAAATCAGATTGGCACCGATGGCTTAGTCTTGCTGTAGTTTTTTTTTTTGGGTTGAATGTCACTAATTCGGTAATCCCCTATCCATGTGTCTATATATCTACTCTGATATAGAAACTAGAAACACTGCTCATGCAAATTCAGTACACCTACATGTATATGTGATAATGTTTTCCTCAATATAATTCAGTTGTTTATAGTCCAAACACCATATTTTGTATTATTAGCTCCAAAAGAGTCAGATCGTTATATGACTGTTAGAAATAATGGAGGACTCAACCAAATGCGTACTGGAGTAAGTTCATGGCACAAAAACTCAATTTTTAGCTTCATGTTTATCTGACTTACATGTACACATTTTTGCATCAATAATTATATAGCTGCCTAGATAATTTATACTTTATTTTTTTTTATTATGTACCTTTATGTTTTACATTGTACAACATGTTTGTAAATCCGAACACCCACTTTAAAAATTCTGGATCCGGCACTGTCCTAGGCAGTCAGTGGATCTGCGTGTGAACCATTCGATGGGACCGGCTCTCAACGCTTGCTGGAACGTGCGTTGCATCGCATCGCCATCTTGATTTGATTCTTGAGCTCCCATTGGACTCGGACCTCCAATATGTTCACGCGGTGCAAGTGTGTTCGATTATATTCTACTGGAGTAGTGAATACTTACTTCACGAGACTCGAATCCGGTCAATGGGTTCCCAGGTCTTACATATTCTGTTCACTCTGAGCCTGAGCTGCTGTGCTCTCTCTCTCCCCCAAGCCTCCGTGTAAATTTCCCACAGAGGATCGGATCAAAGTCAAAAAAACAAAAAACAAGCATTTTTGTTGAACTGAGCAGGAACATAAGTGATCAGAAATTAGATTACTTCGAATTTAAACCGATCTACTTTGGATCCTGCCATGGCTGCCCCCTCCCCCACATGCCTGACGATGCGAACACGACGAGTGAAGCAAAATTAAGCTTGTGAACTGTCAATGGGTTCCCCCAAGCTCGTGAACTGACGAAGCAAAATTAAGCTGTAACGTGCATTCAGAGAGAGACTCGGGGAGACTACTTCCACGGGATGAGCCAAAACGAACACTGTCTGTCACCTTCGTCTTATTCACCGTACGTCCCTTGTTAATTTTGCATTTGGCTAGTTGCGGGATTACTTAACTCTACTGAAATAACTTGAAGCCGGCACACACTTGCGAAGAAACGCGATGATCTTACTAACTCTCACGTTACGGTAATTGTACAAACACCATGGCCATGGCTTGATGATTTTGCCGAGTCAAATTGTTTACCACCAGAACTGATCACATCAAGAAATACGAAAGTGACAGTTTTGAGGCGAAAAAAACATATAACTTTCACAACAAACTGTAGACATATAAAGTGAAACGGGTGGTCAAAATGTCAGATCAGATCACATCAAGCTCTATCACTCCGCGTCGCCTCCAACGGACCGATCGATCGTTCAGACAGTTCAGCCCAGTTCACAGTTTGTGGGCGTTGACTGACCAAGACTCGGCTTGACTCCAAACGTGGGCGAGTCTTCTCGGAAGCCACGTGTCCGGACGGCTAGCAGCTAGCTCCCTCATCTCGCTTTCTACGGCCTTCCGCGCAGCCCCCCGCCGGCGCCGGGCTATAAAAATACCAGCACAATCACTCTAGCTAGCCTCAAGTCTCACTCCTCCTCCATTAGTTAGCTAGTAGCTACCTCCGTCTGCTTGCTTCTTATAACTAGTTGGCAGCAAGACACCGATCGATCGACACAGCAGATCATCAGTGATGGGGAAGAAGAGCAGCAGCAACGGCGGCGAGAAGAGCAGGGCGGCGAGGGCGTTCGGGCTCAAGGTGGCCATGCACTGCCGCTGCAAGGGCTGCATCGGCAAGATCCGCAACGCCGTCAAGGACCTCGCCCTCCTCCACGGCGTGGAGAAGGTGGACCAGTCCGCGCTGGAGACCAAGGGCGAGGTGAGCCTGCTGGCCACGGCGGACCCCGAGAAGCTCCGGCAGCGCCTCCACAAGGCCACCCGCAAGAACGTCGTCCTCCTCCTGCCCAAGGCCGAGACCAAGCCGGCGGACAGGAAGGACGACCTCACCGCCGCCGCACAAGCGCAGGCACTACTACTCGGCCTGCATGCGCCGCCGGCTCCCTACGTCCAGGGCACGTGGGCCAACCAGCTGCTGGGCCCGGGCGGCGTCTGGAATTACGGCCACGGAGCACCAGCTCAGGCTCAGGCTCAGGCTCAGGCTCAGGCTCAGGGGTGCCCGTGGGCCGTGCAGCCGGAGGCCTACATGTACCCCTCTTCCTCTTACCCCGCCGCCGACGCTACTTGGGGGCCGTACGCGTATCCTCCTGCTGCTGAGATTCATGGCCATGGCGCCTACGGCTGCGCATCGGCATGGCACACCCATGGCCATGGGTACTAGCCAGTACGCGCGTGCTCTATTGTTTTGAGCCGGCATGGACCGCGTCAAGCAGTTGAATCAGAGAGATGACCCTGTGTATTCCTGCCGCTCCCTGCATTAGCTACCATGCTCTTCATCTTTATTCAGTTGGTACTCTCACTAGTAATACGCACTGGTAATTTCTACAACTAGTGCAAGTTTAGTACTTTCCTGCAGTACTATTAGTACCACGTAACTGGTTACTACTTAATTACGTGTGGTACGTTTTCTTTTTTCTCTTGTGTGTGCGCGCGCAATCTCTTGAGAGTGATACTGTACTACAGTAGTATATGTTTTTTGAAGTAAAAGGTCTCTCTGTTTCTATTAAAAGAAGACTGCGTCTTTACGTCAGCCGTCTGTTTTCTCAACATGAAATAGATAAATTTTAATTTATTTATAATTTTATTATATATAAATTGTAATTTTTTATGTATGTAATTTTTTTATTCTTGATCATTATAATTATTGTCGAAAGTCTTAATAACTTACATTTTCATCACATGATTCAAAATCTAAAATGTATTTTGAGATATTTAACAAAAATAAAGATAAAAAAAATAAAATTCTATACCAACAAAATACAGCAATGTGGTAAACCCGTTATGGTCCAAAAAAAATTATAATAAATTCGGACTCAATTCATCGTATAAGAAGAAGTGCAAATCTCAAAACACATCGGACGAATAAAAATTTAACTATTTTGATTAAAAAAATTAAATATTATTTAGAAAATTTTCGGAGAAGACGATGTTGCCGGTCGAAGCACGAATCTCCAAACAAAATTGTAAGATCAGAAAGTCGACTATTTTATAAAAAAAAATGCGATAGTTTCTTAGTAATTCCGTTAAAAGAAACCAGTTTGAAGGCTTCACGTAACTATCCAAAAAAAAAAAACATAGAACAACCCACATCGATTACAGACAAAGAGTATCGAGGCGGAGTTTAGATAAAACGACGGCGGCCAGCAAAATGACTGTTGACACAGCCCAGTAAGGAAGTAGCCGGGAATATCTGGATTATCTGCTACCAGGAGTATTGCCATCCTTCGGCTTAAGCTCCACGACGCGCAATTCCTTCCCGCTCAAAAAAAACCTCCATCGCCACTTGGCACTTTAGCGCCCTCTGATAAACGATTTCTGCTCGACCTCGCCTCCTTCTGCATTGTACCTCGCCTCGTTCTGCATTTTAGTCCAAAGTTCAATGCAGCGATAAATATCAAAAATCACTAACACAGGTTCCGAAGGCCATTTCTGCTGGAAGCATGCTGAATTACCCACTCTTCAAATGCTCCAAACAATAACTGCTAAGCCAACTAATACCAATTTTTTGAATCTTCCTAGCAAAACCTTAAACCCAATTGATGATCAACCGGTGGATATTTGTAGGAGGGCACCCCCACAACAAGGGTACCCCCACAACATTTCAAATGAATAATGGATACTCTCCTCCATTCCAAGTAAAAACACAAGTATTGTCCTCTATCCATCTTCGAATTTTTTGCCGATACGACCGACGGTACAACAGATTAGCGCTTTGACCACCCGACGCACGATTTGCAAAAGTAGCACCACGGCGCAGTCGGCACGCCAGCCGCCACGCAGCGCGGGCGCAGCGGCCGGGCGCCGGCCACACAGGCGTGGCGTCGGCGCGCGGCCGCGCCGCCCCGCCACGCCACGCCACGCGGGCGCGGCGGGCGGCGCGCCACGCGACGCGGCTGGCGCGGGCGTATGGCGCGCGCCCGCCCGCCGCCGCCGCCACGTGGGCGGCGCGGTGATGCTGCTGAAGGCGACGTGGCGCCGGGCGCTTGGCGGCGCGCCGCGCCGCCGCACGCCATACGTCAATGGCGCGGTGGGCACCGCCCTACCACGTCTGCATGGGGCGAGGTGGGCATGCGCGCGCCAGCCAATTAGGTTAGTTTAGGGTTAGGTTAGTTTAGGGTTAGGTTAGTTTAGATTATAAATTTGAAAAAATTGAAATATATAGCATATTACATCAAAAAATTACAAAATGTTTTGTGGGGGTTTCTCACATATTGTATTTGTTTGTGTAATTTTTTTATTAATTTATTTGTTAAGAATTATTTGATATAAATGCGTGTTTATACAAAGCAATAAATGTGTGTCGAACGTGCTTTCGATCAGTCATTATGATATCTGTGACATGTGTTCATTTGCTGGAGATTGTAATGTGGCCCTTGCAGGCACTTGCTGCCAAGTGTTTAACTTTGCACCGAAAGTTTGGATGAACTGTTATCTCGTGACTCTCTTTGATGATTGCAGTGGATACGAAATGATTCCCTTTGATGATTGCAGTGCATATATATTGGAGAGAGCGACCGCGCGATTTCATTTCGCAGTCGCTCGCTCGCTCGTTCTTCTGCTAAGTTCATATCGCAGTCACTCGCTCGCTCCTCTGCCCATTCTTTTCTTTTCATGCGCTTGCTCTCTCGATTATATTTCAACGTTATTAACCGTCGTCGTCGTTCGCAGGTAGGGTTATCGTAATTTTTAATTTAGCTACATTCTTCTATGTTTAATTAGCCACATTGTCGAATGTTCGCTATGTATGTTTTGCTAGTCATGTCTCTACGGAGCTACTAGAACAATTCTACGATGAGGACCACCGGCAAGCAAGTGTGGCTCACCGTGGCGTGGATGGCCCTCCGCCGGGCGCCGGGCGAGGAGGATCGGTGGGCGGTGAGACGATCGTTACGCCCCGATCCTCCGGAGACGGACTTGTTGCCCTTTGCGAGGATGGTGTCCTTCGAACGTGGGTTCACCCTAGACGGCATCCTGTTGTCCGCACTTGTGGACCGGTGGAGGCCCGAGACGCACACCTTTCATTTTCGGTGGGGTGAGATGACGATCACCCTACGTGACGCCTCGTTCTTGGTGGTCTCCGATCCGGTGTGCCGCTTGTTCAGGCCCTCCGAGAGCGGATCGCAAGGTCAGCCGAGCGGCGGTTTGGCCAACCTCTGCCGGAGGGTGCACGTGGCGTCCCTCGGGCTTGGCTGAGGCAGTTCAGCGAATGCCCGCAGGGTGCACCTGAGGACGTCGTTAGGACGCATCTCGTTGCTTACCTTTTCCGGCTCTTGGTTGGGTCCTGCTTCCAACCACAAAGGCGATTTTTGAACCCGCCTTCATCGCGTCGCCGAGTCTTTGGTTGACGTGGGGGCTGAGCCGATGCCGCAGTACAGCTGGGGATCAGCCGTCCTTTGCACTACATACCGAGGGTTGTGTGACGCTTCGCGGCGCGGCAGCGCTGCTAGCAACCTGGCCGTGTGCTACGTGCTCCTGCAGCTGTGGAGTTGGGAGCACTTCCCTGTTGGGCGGCCGACCATTGAGACAGCGGCGCACCCGTACCCTCTCCCACATGACCACATAGACGCGCCCACCATGGGCTTACGGTGGACTGCCGCCCGTCGTCTGCGCTGGGCCAACAGAAGACCGGCGAGGTGCTACTCGTTCTACCACAACGAGTTCGAGTTATTGCACGAGAGCGACATCATCTGGTGTCCATGGCATGCTGATTTTCTGCTCGAGGTTGCGCCGCAGACGGCCGTCTCGCGAATGCGTCGAGGATCGATTTTTGTGGACGACGACCTGCCACCTGGTGTTCTCACATATGGTGGAGCCTTACGCACCGCAGCGCGTAATGCGGCAGTTTTGTCGGTACCAACTCGTGCCCCCCCCGAACGGCAGGCCCCTGGAGCGAGCTGTACACCTGTGAGTCAAATTTCATCCAAGTAATTTTTGCAGTCCTTACGTCTTCTTTTGTAACATTAATCTTTCCGAAAATGCAGGCAATCGAGGTCGGGTGGGCATATTTTGGACTGGCAAATCCACCAGCACCAGTGGATTGCGACATGGATTAACAGGATGCACGTGGATGTATGGCATGAGCAGCGTCCATATGACCCTGAGTCGTACGCTGCGTACATGGAGTGGTACATGCCACGAACGCGCGCAAGACTCACCATTCCTCCTCCGGAGCGCCCAGAGGAGGTGACATTTCTGACGCACCAAGAGAGCCTCCGCCGACGCATTTACGGCCGTCCACGGGCTTCAAGACATGACGACACCGCACGACACTTACAACCTCGTTCGCAGTTTTGTTGACGATATTCGCATTTTTTGTTAATGAACCTGTTACATATGTCACTACAATTCGAGCGGGCGGTGCGCGTCCAGAGCGCAGCGGACGAGGCCCAACTCAGCCCAGATAGAACCCCGGCGGCATATAAAAAAGTTTTGAAGCACATCTCGGCGGAGATGAAGAAGATAATAAAGAACTTGAGCTGTGGTCGTTCGAGGGACGACGTCTTGCGCATCGGGCACGAAGTGGGGGGGCCTTTCTCACCCGCTAGGTCACCACGACCTAGCGAGTCCGGCAGGCGTCGTAGCGTTCCCCGTCGGTCATCTGCGGGCCAGGTCGCCGCACAGGTAAGTCGCTATGTACAAATTTACATTAAGTTTTGTAATTATGCCTTACGTTCCGCTAACATCATGGCGTTCTCTCGCCGTAGGTCCGTCGGGATGAATCACTTCTGTCGTCCGGACCCGGTACACAGCCTGCCGCCCCCCCTCGGTTATCTGCACTGCACATCCGGGAGGTACGAGATTGACGTACACCATAGGCTTCCCGTGAATGGCCGCCTCGGGCTGGGAGACAATCTCCATGTACTGCCTCCATGCTATGCTTCCATCCACCTTTATGAGCTCCCACACATAATTGGTGCAGGTGATCGCCTCAATCATAACTTTCTTCGTCCTTGGCTCCGTGAGGAACTCCCTCCGGATGCAGCTTCGCAGCTCGTGAATATTCATCGCGTGGAGCCCCTCCGCCCGGACCACCTTGTACTGGCATCTCGACAGGTCCAACCCATTGTGTCCGGCTCGTACAAGCCCATCGCCGTAAAACACAATCAAGTCTTGCATGTTCGAAAATACCTAAACCCACAACAACCACTAAATAATTACGACTAATTAATTAGCACTAAACTAATTCATTACTACTGAACTAACTAATTACGACTAATTAACTATCTCTAAACTAACTAATTACGGTTGATTAATTATCACTACAAAATACCGATTTTATTTTCACTTACTTGATATGTCAGAACGATGAGTACTAAACTAATTACGACTAATTAATTAGCACTAAACTAATTTATTACTAGTGAACTAACTAATTACGACTAATTAGCTATCTATAAACTAACTAATTACGGTTCATTAATTAACACTAAAAAATATCAGTACTTTATTTCCACTTACTTCATATGCTGTAATGATGACTACTAAACTAATTACGACTAATTAATTAGCACTAAACTAATTCATTACTAGTCGACTAACTAATTACTACTAATTAATTACCCCTAAACTATCTAATTACGACTAGCTAACAAAGACTAACTAATTACGACTACGGCAATAACGACAAAAGCATAACACAAATTACCTGCCCTTCTGAGGAAGTAATTAATCACCCTTCCGAGGAAGTAATAAATCACCCTTCGGAGGAAGTCATAAATCAAGGCCGAGTGACAAGAAGCGAGAAAACAGTTACCTCCCAATAAAATTAATTATGTTACGTTCTCTGAGTTCTCAGCGACGAGCGCAAGAACGAGAATCGAAACGCAATTGATATGACCGAAGAGCGAGTGCCAGAGTCCGGTATTTATAGCCGAGTGGAGGAGGAGTCGCGGCCTTGGCGCCGGGAATTCCGTAAGCATTGGCGCCGGAATTCCTGGATGGGGCGACAGATGTGCGGAGGAGGGAGGATGGACGGTGGGAAAGATGGCCACCCCAACGTTTTTTAATTCTTTCGATGATTCGGATGCGTGGCGGGTGTAGCGGGTGAGAGAGAGGGCCTGCTTCTATTCTTTCGGTGGAAAGTTTTGACAAATGCAGAGGGCGGACGTTGGCGCGGGCGCGTGCATATGAAGTACATTAATTGATCTGTACGAAATCAAAGTTATATTAAAAGATTCTTAACAAATAAAATAATACAAAAATTACATAATCAAATACACTTTGTCAGAATGCTACACAAAAATTTTCATTTTTTTTATAATCTAAAATTCCTGAAAAAAAAATAAAAATTATAAATTATAAAAAAATTTATAAAAATCCAATGAGGCAAGGCGGCGGGCGTGGCGCGCGCAGTATATGGTGTGGCGTGCGTCCGCTGCGCCACGGCCACGCTTGGCGGGCGGGCGGCACACGGCAAGATGGGCTTGGCCTGCCTGTGTTCATCAGGCGAGCCGAGGCGCATGGCAGGGCATGGCGGGCGCGGAATCGCTATCTGTTGTCAGGTAAATCGGCCGTATCGGCAAAAAATTCTCCATCTTCTGTCTTTAGTACTAGTAGTACATGTACTGTATATCACAACACACTGTATTCTGCACAACTACTTTTCAGATCAGTGTCATAAGTCTTGCATGTAAAAGTTTTGCCGTCTCCCCTCCCCTGCATCGATCACTGCGGTCTGCACGTACGCCAGCTTCAAGTGCTGCACTAACTAGTATAGATACATATCTCTGTACCGATCGATCGGTCCCTTGTCTACGTACGTACGCACGTACCCAAGCAATGAAGCAATATATCGATCGGTTGGTTTACGTACGCGCGGCGCGGCCGTACGTCTGGATAGCGCAATGCAGCATTCCAGACATTCAAACTTGAGCTAGACGAGTTAGCGTAACGTGGGGGTGTCTATCCGGCGGTAAGACATGTTATATCACTGTCACATTACATATGTGTTAATTCTATTTTTTTCATACTATTGCATGTTACTTCATTTTTTTCTCCAAAAGTGAGATCCACACTGTCACATCACATAAGTGCTTAAGTCTACTTTTTCACTTTATTGCATAGTACCTCCTCTCACCTCTAAAAGTGTTTCCCACCACCTCTCTCCTCACCCACCAACACCCTTCCCCTCCCAACAACTCTCTCGTTCTCTCTCTCCTCTAATCGGTCTAACTACCGCCATCACCGATTCCACCATCTCCGGTGACCCCTACTGTCACCGCTGTGGTGTACGCGCTCATCTCATCCCCCTTCTCTCCCACAACAACCATCTCCACAACTGGATCTGGAGGTAGTGCGCGAGCATCATAAGGCGGCTGGGACAACTTCGTGGTGGCGACGGACGGGGGTAGCAGCAAATGAGGAGGCAGAGGGCCATCACAACAGCCGGGCGTGAGGCGTTGGTCCAGCGTCAGCGTCCTTATCGTCGATCCCGCAGCATCCTCCTCAACTCGACAGCGTCGGCGCGACACTGGCCAAGGCGACACCTCCTATTGGCAGTGACACTAACAAGTGGGCCCATCGAATTGTTTATTAGCTTGGTTCCGGTACCAACACTGGTGCCGGTTCTAGGAATATTTTTTTCTTGGTACCGTGTGCTTCAATGTGTGGTGTCGGTTACATGCCCTCTCTCCTTCAAAGAGATAAGGTTTCTTTTCAAATCTGGAATGTGTCTCACATTTGTCAAAGTTCTGACAATGCCATCAAACATCTTGATCTGAATTGAACCAGTTCCTGCAACCTTACAAGATGAGTTATCACTCATCAACACAGTACCACCTTCAACAGGTTCATAGGTGGCAAACCAGTCCATGTTAGGACACATATGAAAGGTACAGACAGAATCAAGAATCCATTCATCATTGGTCTTAGCACACCCAGCAAAGGCAATAAGAATTTCTCCATCAGTACTATCATCAGCAATAAGGGAGGCTTTACCTTCATCATCTGGTTTACCTTTTGACTTATAATAGCCAGCTCTCTTTGCTTTATTCTATAGCTTCCAGCATTCAGAGATGTCGTGCCCACTTTTCCTGTAATATTTGTATAACTTGTACTTGCCTTTTGATTTCGATCAGTTCTTGTAGCCGTTCTCCTTTTGCCTCGAGATCCATTGTTTGAGTTCTTCTCCTTTTGCCTGCCACGAATAAACAAACCTTCGCCTTGTGAGCTTGAATTTTCAGAAGGTGCCATCTGTTTCATCTTCTCCTTAGCATGCAAAGCTTCATAAACTTCATTAAGCGTGAGAGTATCTCTACTATATAATATGGTATCTCTAAAATTTGAAAAGGAACTAGGCAGTGAACACAAAAGAATAAGACCCAAATCCTCATCGTTATATTTTACCTCCATCGACTCTAGGTCGGCAACGATCTCCTTAAACATCAAAGATAATCAAACATGGACCCTCCTTCTTGCAATTTGTGGTAGTACAATTTTTACTTGAGATGCATCTTCCTGGTGAGATCCTTTGTCATGCAAATTTATTTCAATTTCAACCATAATGCAACATATGTCTTCTGCTTTAAAACATATTGCAAAATATCATTTGATAAATGAAGGTGAATCTGATATAAAGCCTTACGGTCTTTGCGCTTCTCATATGGGGTCCATGTGGTAGATTGTTTATTAAAACCTTCCAATGCATCATCTATACATCTGTGCCAACACATCCCTCATCTTGCCTTGCCACAACGAAAAATTTGTGTCTCGACCCAGGAGTGGAAGATCATATTTCAAAGTCGTCATAAGGAATAAAATCTAAAATTTGCTGGTACTGATCTGTGTAAACCTAGTAAAAATCACGACCTCTTTGATACACCTTTTGTGTACGCGAAACAAAGATCTTTGAAATCTCCTGGTATGTTTCTCGGGTGGACAAAGCAAAATTGGTCAAAATTATTTCCTCCACGTGATTCAAGAAGAGGCTTGTTTGGTGAACTAGATTAAAGAAAAGGGATTTACTAGGGACCTGTGCTGCTAGGGATTAATGCGTGCGTCTTCTTTCGCTTTTGGTTTGGTCTTCCATCGGCTGTGATGCTGTCGATGACGCACCGAGTTAATGCGAGGAAAACGCACGTTGGACGAAGGACCGAAAGGCGTTGTTGGCGTCACTACCCGCTTGTACCGAGGCGACAATGCGAACGCAGCGGATGAAGCCTTGAGCGCTAATGCTCCGACGCAGCGGATGACGAAGACGCACCGCTTGACGAGAGACGACGCGTGTGACGGCGGCGGCCGGATTGATCTGCTATTTTTTTTCTCGTGTATCTCAAAACCCTAATCTCCTGTGCTCTGATACTACTTGTTAGAAAAACAGGAACAAAAGGAGACACAAAAATTTACGTGAAAAACGCTTGCGGGAAAAAATCACGGGCACTAACCGGCGATGATCACTATATGAGGAGTGTTTGCAAATCGCAGGGGATTACAATGAGGCGTCGACTCTCTCCGTGCGGCTTACAAGAGGTATATAAAGGGGTAAAGGACTTAGAGTCCAAGTAGAAAACTTATACACTAATATAGAAACTAATCCGGACTCATCCATATTAGACAATTTGGATCACAATATCAACAACACCAACCAATAGATAAATTCAGTTCAGATGCATTAAACAATTCAGGATTTGATTGAAATCCCATAGCAACTTTCGTTCGACAAACAATGACAGAACTTGACTCGTGTAGTCAATTCCAGCAGCAATCAATCACAGTTAGATTGGTTCGGCCGGCCGGCAATCTTGATGTAGATCAATCGGCAGCCAAATAAATCTTCAACCCGTGGCCAACAAAGATCACGAATTAGAAGATGGGAATCACCCCAACGCACACAGATGGAAGCCCTATCCGACTCCAATAGAACTCAACAGATCTCAAAAACTTGCCAACATGGCTACCTCAATATCTCGAGCAAAATAATAAAACCTAACCCAACCCAACCCAACCCACCCCAACCCCCCCCCCCCCCCTCCCCCAAAAGAAATAATTCCACCCTCCAATTTAAACCATAACTCGGATGGAACCCAGGTAGAAATAATTCTCTTTAGCTCCATGAGTAGCACTTAGAGCTGTATCATCGGTTGTGACACTTTCTATGACGGAGCTGCTAAACATGAAGAACAGTAGCACACATCAGTGACCAGATCGAAGATCAAAAATCTCAAAGCACAAAAGAACAATGGAGAAAAAAAAATCCCAATTACAATATATTCATTCTATATACCAACACACTAGTTCGGAGAACAGAAGGATTCATATTTAGACAACAGAAAAACAACGAAATGGTCGAGGGTGGAAGGAGAACCAGTAGAAACAGCCTTATCGCTGCATGCGAAGCCTTGTAACATCTTGATCTCAGTGGCTACATGCCGAAGGCATTTATCCAGATCGACAACGCACAAGTGGATGGCATCCCCATGCGTGGCGAAGGGAGCGTCGATGTTTGGGAGTAGATGGAGGCGGGCGACAATGGGATTTGTTCCATGCATGATACTGTGGTTCGTGATGGCTCAATTAGGCAAGACAGTTTTTTTTTTCCTGCCATGCACTGTTGCTTGCTTACAGTGACATACTTGCTGATCTCCATGGTTAATTTGCATATGTTCATTAAATTTTTTTGGTCTAGATATCATGAACATGATGCGATGTGCGGGATTGTTGATTCGAGGCAGGTAGGCAAGTGGCCTGTGTGCGCGTTGCTGTGAGTCTGAGGAGAGGCTAGCCATCTGAGCCCGCGACAAAGGTAAGGTTCTGTACATGTATGCAGAAGGCTGCAGCACCGCAGTGCTCTCCTGTGTTGCATACGAGTTTGCAACTCTGCATTGCACACAAGACTAGCAGTGTTGGCGACTGGCCAAAGAAAGCAGCTGCCTTTGCTGCTACTGCTTTTGGTATGGCCTTCACAGGAAGAGGCAGAGGCAGACAGCTGCTGCGTTCAGGTTCGAGTACCACAAGGCTGCGAAATCGAATGCAGACGCTGCCAAGACTACTTTTTCGCCATCTTCTGCTTTGCACATGGTGTACTATCTGTACTAGTATAGTGCTAGTTTTGAAGGTGTATATCATCTGCCTATTTTTGGCCAAATTGGAGACACCCACCCTGGAAGCAAGGCACTCTTTCCAACAAGCTAGCCCTCGATCGGCTCCATTCAAACTTCAGCATGAATTGAATTGCTTTGGACTGGAACTATTGAAATGTTGTGGTTTGCAAATCACAGCGGGGGCTGATCAATAAGTGATTAAATGCTACTCTCTCCCTCCAGTCACAAATACTTGTCGTTCGTTTTGGAATACACCCAGTTAAACTTTTAAAACTTTAGCTATGGATATGTTTTTAAAATATGTATATTGGATACATGAGAATCAAATCGTATGCGTAGATTTGTCATGATTTTATTGGCGGCTTTTATAAATATATTAAAATAGATATTGGTGGTCACAGTGGTGCTTTGAATCCAAAACGACGTGAATTTGTGACGGCGAGCAATGCAATTATTGAGAGTTTGATACCTCGAAAAATAAAGGAAACAAAAGGATGCATTGTCCATGAACTCTTGTGGGCTACTTTCGTCGGCCGAATGGGCTGGAGTGGGCAAGCTACATATCTTGCTTTTGGGCTTCGGATATGTCCCTTCATCCCCTTCCAAGTTCACATTTTCCTTCCAATAATAAACTACAATAATTTGTCGTCTTGCCTCCTGTAGTCCTGACTCCGATTAAGATAAATGTATCTGTGTGCGCAAGTATACGTAAAAAAAAAATTCGATTATACATTAATTGTGCACTGAATGATCATGTAGACGAAGACAATGGTGAAATCCAGAAGCTAAGCTAGCTGCTAATTAGTTAGGGGTAATTTACTCGGCGACACTACAGAGATATCATGAGTTGAAAAATATTGTCACCGATACGTGGTTCCATAACCAACCTATCATCTTTACGATATTATTGAGCAAATTTCCCCGAATAATTAATCATGTTTTGTATACATGATAGTCAGCAGAAATGTGCATGTACGTACACGTGCACACACAAATTAACTAGTGCCAAATCTGTAGCGACGAAACTAAACTTACATATATGTAACCATATATACATTCTACGAGAGTAGCAACTAAAAAAAAGCTTGAGCTAGCATGCATGTGTGAAGACCGGTGGGCGAACTAGGGTTTGTTTGGTTGGCTATGCTAAATGTTACATATCTAACTCATCTTTGTTTTTGGTTGCTTGAACTAAACAATTTCGTACTGGACGATAGGATATAAATTTATAAAATATTTTTTTAGATACTAAACCAACTTATTCACCTAAAATAATAAAACCACATGAGACGTAATACAAAACCATCCTATCACATATCACTGACCAAACACACACTAAGGCCCTGTTTGGTATGGCTCTGCTCCAAGTTTTTACAGCTCCAACTCCAGCTTCACTCTTGGATCCACTCTTATGAGAAGTTGGAGTAGTCTGAGGAGATGTTTGGTTAGAAAATTGACTCCAACTCCAGAAATGAGAAGGATCGTCGTAAAAAGACTGCACTACCCTTGTTTTGTGACTTGTAATCTTTTTTTGTATTGCTTAACTTATAAAAGTTTAATAAATTGATTTCAGTCATGTTGTGCTTTTTTTGCCATGTTGTACCCTGTTGTGCCATCTTTTTCGTCCACATTCGAAATTTTTACTTGAAAATAAATAAATAAAACATACATAAATATACTAAATTCATAACAAAGGTTCTAATTCAACAAAGTTCATCTTTATTAAATCAAGGCTATTATTCTGACTGACTGACTGACTGCTTTCAATTAATCCCGGCATTGATCTCCTTTTGCAACCTATGTGCTGTCTATCCACTTAATGCACAATACAAACATACAATCATGATTTCTCGGTGCTTTCTTCTTCCGTCTTTGCTTTGGCCGGGAACTGGCACACCATTGCTTGTGGTGATCGGTGACGGACTGGCACGCCATTGCCAGCGCTAGAGCCTGCGATCGAAACACACAACAAAACAGCAAGGAGTCCTCATCACTGTTCCTCATTCATGCCAACAACTTACTTGGCATGAACTCGGCTACTTCAAGCTCTGTGGAGATAAATAACATGTTACGAGATAAGAAAGCTCACAATGTGGTCATGGTCGGGAGGGCCGTATATGCCCGTCGTTATCGTGGTTCTTCTTCTTGTGCCGCCTTTTGGTGGGTGCTCGATGCTTTGAAGCTGCTGGCACCACCACGATGGGCATGCCAACAAGGTTTCCCGGACAAACAATCGTGCACGACGAAGCTCCACCGCCATCGGTCTTGCGCTTCATAATCATCGCCGTGTCCTTCACGTTGCCGGTTGTCGAAATGTGCAAGCATATCGATATCCATAGTAATGTTCAGAGTGGATCGAATCGATTCAACGGTGTAGTTCAAATTGAAAGGCACAACCTTAACACCCTTAGCGGAAAGAACATTGACAACCCGATATCATCAAATCAAGAAGAATACAAAGTGTATCCGAGGATCGAGAGCGAGAATGAGCAAAACATAAATCGGTCGATGAACACAGTAAGCTCTCGGTTAAGTTACCTCCATCTCGGTATTGTCAAGATATCCAACAATGAGTTGTTCAATGTCAACATGAAATGGATCCTCTAAAGCAACTTCACGAGACGAGGATCACGGCATCCTTGCCACGAATCGTGTCTATTACGACAAAGACAGTCTATTGCGCTTCGCAGAAGGACCAAGTTTATCCCGCCATTTTAGACCAAGATAATCATCATTCATAAGATTGGCTCAAATCCGACAGGCAACAAAGAATTTGCATTGAAATACCAAACTCTGGAAATGCTCATGACAGGTCCGTGCAACTGCTCCAAATGTTGGGCGCAGCGATTACTCCACATCTAGCGGCAGGATATGTTATGGACCTGCAGGTTTCAACCAATTGCAAACGGAACCATTCCTAGTGCGGTGAAAAGAACTCATGTTGAGTATATATAAAATATCCATTTATTGTCGCAAATATGTTGTACAAATTAACTGCAGAGGTGCTAGCACCGGTCCCATTGATGAACCAGTAGAAAATTCCTCAATGTTCCAGGGGTTTCGTGTTCTTCCCCCAAACCATACATCATCAGACGCGAGTGAACCTGTCACAAGCTTTGCAACAAGTACACATTTGCATGACAAAATGAAGCTTTCATTGTGTTTTGTAGAATAAAAGATACTTGGATCATGTCCAAATGAGCATCAATTGTAACAGGAAGAAACATATACCAAAATATAGTCCCAACGAAAGAAAGGAATAACATCAAGACCAAATAGTACAGTCAAGAGATTATCTCTTAGAATCTCAAGCAGATTTGTTACATACCAAGATATTTTCCTTGCTCCAGCAAGTCATCTGCTTCTTTAGCTTGTTTGTATGCTCATCTCCTTGCGCGTGGCCTTGCACTTGGCGCCGATCGTCATGGACCCCATCAAGGCGGCCTCCTCTCGCCGCTCCCCGCCGGCCATGGGATAAGGCGAGGCAAAGCTAGGGTGAAGCCAACGACCACACGTGTGAGTCGCCGCGCCGATGAGGGTGGCAAGTAGGGCGGTGCCACGCCGCGCCCGTTGCGCTCATCGTGGTATGGATGGACTTGAACCAGAGGGAGGAGGAGGCGGAGTCGCGGGGAGGCGGAGGAGGGGGAGTCGTCGGGGTGGGGGGAGGCGGAGGAGGAGGCGAGCGGTGGAAGTGGTGGGGAGGCGAGCGGCGGAATCGGGAGGGAGAGCGCTCCCGAACAGAAAAAAGGGAGGCGAGGGGGTGGGGTGAGGGGGCTGTGATTTCGGAATGGGTGTAGTTGAGTGGCAATTTGTGGGTAAATATTTGTAACTTCTATAGGTATTTTGTTATACTGGTCCACAGCTCCCTACTTGGAGCAACGTTTTGTCTGCTCCTACAAATTGCATTAGAGGGCTGCTCCACTCCAGATTACTCCAACTCCAATAATTTTGTGGAGTTAGCCCGTTTGGCACAGCTCCACCTACTCCAACTAAGAAGCTGGGAGTTGGAGCTGTACCAAACAGGGCCTAAATTTCGGAACCTGTTGCTGACTGCAATACGTACATGATCGATCGACACGTAGCATGGTTGCGTAAGCACGCGCCAATAGTGGCAACCATACAAAGTTGGACACGTGCCATCCATTTGATTTCGGATGCAGCTAGCAAGATCGATCCGTCAGCTCCGAATTGTCAGAACCAACACCCTCTTCGATCATCAACAGTGACGTACGGTTATCTGCACGTACGTACGTACGGGCGTGCCGTACACGTGGACCCGTACAGGTCGACCCGTTGTTGATCATACGAGAGGAAGTACTCCCTCCTCCGGTTCGACAAAACAAGAATGTGTGTAGACTAAATATCTAGGTTAGATATATAAAAAAATTATATAGGTAGATTCATCTAAAAAGGTATTTTTATTATACTATAATTTCACTGGGTCTACAAATATTTCATAGCAGTGATTAGTGGTTAAAATGGTATTTTGATGACAGTTTCGATGCCCAGTACAACTTTTTTAATTTTGTTTTGTGAAGCACGTAGTAAATACTCCAAATTAATGAATCATGCGGCATTTATTGCTGCTTACTCAAGCAGTAGCAATAAGAACATGTACAATAGTATAACGTTAGCTATCTGTAAGTTCTGCCACGTAAGATTACCCACTGTAGAGGATGTCTTTAACACTGTCTATAGATGGTATAAAATGAGTAATATAGATAGCAATTATCTATACCTTTGTATATGTTGAAAGTTACTACTTGTTACTTACTACATGTGGACAGACCGAGTACGCACACAGTAATTCTAGTTGAGATTGATGGATGGATGGATGGATGGATTCATATGCGAGATGAGATGGCGAGGCCGGCTTAGGTAGCTGCAGGAGTACGCAGTGCAGCAAGCATGCAATTGCAAGGAGGAAGCAAGCAAGGTATATAGCTCGGCCCCACGCACGGGGCGGTGGAACTGCAGCATCACATGCTGCTGCTGCATACGATGCGGTGCGAGGTAAGTATATATATAGAGCTACATAATTGCAGAATTACTTTGCCCCTGCCTGCAACTTCATCTACACTAGCTAGCTTTAGTTTGTAGCAGCTAGCTGCGAAAAAAGAGGACCAATGCAAAAAAAAAAAAAAAAAAAAAGAGGTAGAATTCAGATCGATCCTAGCGTACACTTGCTCTCTGAAACAGCTTCATTGCAGAATTACATCATCCAGCTCATTGATTAAACAGCAGCAAGCTACAAGAACACGCGCGCGCGCACTCACGTATACACACAAACATACGTATGTGTATGTAGAATTTTTGGTGGAAGCAACATGTTTTATATGTAGAATTTTTTATTGACACGGCACGTTTTGACGTTGTATTTGCAGGTTTGATCACCGCGGCACCGTATTTGCACATTTAGCACCGTTACCGCACGACCACCGTACGAAGAGCGTTCCCCACCCGCCACCTCATCCCATTGCCACACGACTGTTGTGCGCCAACACCGCCGACACGACACCCCCCGTTGCCACACGGCGGCCGTGCAGCAACGGCCACACGCCGCCACGTGTCGTCGGTTAGAGTTTTGTTAGGGTTTGTGAAGTTAGGGTTTCACATCTGTTTGTAAGAATATTTAAATACAAAAAATGAGTTCAAAAAATCATAAAATTTTATGTGGAGCCTCCCGACATAGTGTACTTGCTTGTGTAAATTTTTCATAATTTCATTCCTTCAAAAAAATTCTCGCAATTTCATATCAGTGTATTGTTTGTACGAATTTGCAAATATAGAAATTGAGCTCTAAAAATTATGAATTCTCTTTTGAAGGCCCCTCACACAGTGAACTTGAATGTGTACTATTTGGACAATTTGATATGTGTTCTGAAATTCTAAAATTTAGGATTTAGGTGGCGAAAATTTGGATTTTAGGTTTCAAAAATTAGGATTTCGTGATTTCATGTGACTTGGGATGTATGAAAAAAAACTGCATTGCAACTCCATTCAAGATAATTAAATACGATAAATTACATGCAAGTGATGGTAATTAATTACCCCTAAACTAATTAATTAACACTAAATAAATTACTAGTAATTCATTTCCACTAATTTATTAGCACTAAACTAATTTATTACCAACAAAGTAAGTAATTACCACTAAACTTACTAATTACGACTAATTAATTACCTCTGAACTTACCAATTACGACTGATTAATTACCTCTAGACTAACTAATTACAGCTGATAAATTACCACTAAAAAATACTACTTCATTTTCAATAAGTTATTTACGACTACGGTAATTAATTACCCCTAAAGTAATTCATTGCCAGTAAACTAATTAATTACCCCTAAACTAATTCATTACCAGTAAACTAACTAATTATAACTAATTAATTACCCCTAAACTAACTAATTATGACTAGCTGACTAAGACTGATTATTTATGACTACGGTAATAACGACAAAAGCATTCGATAAATTACCTACCCTTCGGGGGAAAGCAATCAAAAAAGGTCGAGCAACGAGCGACAAAGAAGTAAGAAAATACTAAATCTCCGAACAAAATTAATTAAGTTACGTTCTCTGAGTTCTCAGCGACAAGCGCCAGAATGAGAATCGAAACGCAATTGAGATGAGCGAAGAGTGACTGCGAGAGTTCAGTATTTATAGCCGAGCGAAGGAAGAGCCACGGCATTGGCGCCAGGAATTCCGTAAGCGTTGGTGCCGGAATTTCTGGACGAAGCGACAGACGTGCGGAGGAGGAAGGAGGGACAGTGGAATTAGATGGAGGGGCCTAGGTTTCGGAGCATCTCCCAATGACAACTGCGGAGGAGGGCCACCGCACAGCGGTCATGCGACAACGGGAGGGGGAGGGCACATGACTGCTGTGGTAGATAATTTGTCGGATGGTCACAAGCTTACAAATTCGTACAAACAGTACACTTATATGAAATTACAAGAAAAATTTTGAAGCAGTAAAATTATAGAAAATTTACACAAGTAAATACACTGTATCAAAAGGCTCCACATAAAATTTTGTGATTTTTGGAACTCGTTTGATATATTTAAATTTTTGTGCAAACAGTTGTGAAACTCTAATTTCAGAAACCCTAGTTAAACCCTAAGTAACCCTACGGTGACATGTGGTGGCGGGTCCGGGCGGGGAGGGGCACGTGGCAGCGGTGACAGCATTGCCGCACAACGGTTGTAAGGCAACGGTTGCCGCACGATGGTCGAGAGGCAACGGTGCTAAATTTTGCAAATACGATGCCATGGTGATCAATCCTGCAAATACAACTTCAAAAGTTGTTGTATGTGCCAAAAATTCATGTATGTATATACACATACATATGCATACACACATGTGTGTGTATGTATATGTGTGTGTGTGTACATATATATGTATGTATATACGTATACATATATTGTATACATATATGCATGTGTATATGTATATGTATATGTGTGTGTGTGCGCGCGCATATGTAAGCGGGCGCGGCCTGGTAACCAACGCCCCACATCCTGCTCGAGATTGACAGTAAAAACCCCACGCGCGCACGTGTCAAAACGGCAGTAAAAAAACCTGACGCGCGCCAACGCCCCGTCTCCCGCTCGAGATCGGTAGCAAAACCCATGCGCACGTCGCGCACATCAAATAAAGTTGTAAAAAATATTACCCGGTAAAAATGATCGCGCATCACCGCGTGCCATTATATAAACTGTCTTACTCCCGTTACGGTGAGGAAGAGAGGACCGTAAAATTCGGTATGCTAGTTTTACTATAGGAAAATGACGTTATAAACTATTTTACTGGTCCAGTAAAATGTTACCGTGTCGTGTTACTCTTGTAACAAGTGCGCTTTATGTTTTTTGTTAGTTACTGAATGTTTCAAAAATGATATTACTGTAAAATGTAACACCTATTACTGTTTGATAATATGTATTTACTATCTGTTACGCAAAAGTTCTTTTCCGGTAATCATATGTTTTACTGTAAAATGTAACACCTGTTATAGTCAGTTAGAAATGTATTTACTCGATTTTAGTCATAAACACATAAAAACTACTTCGGTTTGCTAAACGTCCAATACTTCTCCAGTGCTTCAGGGAGGGGCCTGACACTGTTGCCCTTGTGGAACAACTGATAGAACATCATCTGGGCCATGTACCCGTTCCCCTTCTACATAAACATGGTAAGAAAAAAAGACGCGTGTGAGATGCTATACATCTGTAAAAAACATTGCTTGTTGCAGGTGGTAGGAAAATATTACCGGCTCTATCGATGTTGCCAGCGTCGAGCTTTTTCACCATCCCAGAATTCCAAGTACTTCATAACGAAGAAAGCACGGTCGTTCTCTAGGACCTGCTTCGGCGTCGCCATGATGTGCAGCCTCTAGTTCACGACGATAGGGAATTTCCCACTAGTCACGCCCTGCAGGGCTGTGCACATACGAGGGATGATCCTCTTCCTCAGTGGGTCATGATGGTCTATTACTTTTTTGTCATTCTGCTTGTAATCGTTGGAGTCCAGCACTTCCATGCGCTTCTACGCTATGTTGGTGCAGTAAACGGACTAGTGATGATTGTGTAAAACTCGGAGGAAGAGCTGCAAAATAAGTATAAAACCTATAAAAATGATTACTTATCAGCTTTACTATAATGAGAAATGTAATTTACTGGATACGCGTCGGATAGATAGTAAATTACTTACCAGCTTTACGCGTGTAATTTATTGTCTCATGCGATAAAAAAAGAAATCAAATATGAATTACTGTCAGAACGACCAACATTACTTGACCATGAGTACACGTTTTACTGCATTCGATACCTCGGTTTGCTCCGGGGATGGTGGGCAGTGACTCGTGGCCCGCTGCAACCTCCTGTGCGATTGGGGCATGTGTTGTGTATGTGGCGGAGTGTAACCCCAGGATCGTGTCGGCTTCGATCGAGTCTATTATGTTGTTGATGGTTGACTCGGCATCGCATGCACGAGAACAAAACACTTAATCAATAAATTAATGTGTGTTGCTTTAATAATTATTGTGCTGAGAAAAACACAATTACTACGCGTGTCTTGCTCGCCTTATTACGTTCGCTTTGTCAGTTAACTGTGCACGCTGTTGTTTACTATGTATAATGTATCTATTTACTACTCATGTTACACTGTTTCACCGTGATGCAGTGCATACCTTGAGGTCCGTCGCCCTCCCCCCTTCTTGTGTCGGATGGAACAACAACGACGCTGGGACGTAGACGAAACCTTATGGATGCACCACGAGCGGCGCAGCTGGTGCCGACGTTGTTGCAGCCCGGGTGGCGGGCTCAAGTGTCCTCCTCACCTGGTCTGCGTGAGAGTATATACGCTTAATCAGTAAATTATTGCGTGCTGCTTTAATAATTACTGTATTATAAACATAAAATTACTACATGCACCATGCACCATGCACCATGCACCTGCGTGTATAAGGTAACTGCTTGATGAGCTGGGTGATGTAATTCTGCAACGGCGTCATGGTGTGGTGTGCCCCATCTGCAGAATATGTACAAGCGATCAATCCATCATCTTACCGGTCATATATGTACGTACGGCACGGGACCAATAACCTGATCCCATCAATCGTACGGAGCTTGTGATCTAGGCCGTCCGATCGCCTGTTCGATCGACATCCAGCGCGTGCACGCACGCACGTGCGTAGGTAACGTAGCCACGTATGCACGGCCCACCTTAGCTAACAACGCTGCTCGTGACCACGTCATACATACCGATAATGCAAGGCTGCTAGCTGCTTCTGCTGCATCGATCAGCAAATCGATCGATCGAGCTCTGTATCTGTAAGCATGATCCCATCCATCCATGGATTTTTGCGTTTTGAGGAGATCCAAGGTACAGCATATATGCAGTGATAGACGAAAATGACGGGGTTGTTAATGAGATAAAGTTATCGTGAGATATCTAATAAATACACATTTTAATATCATGTTCAATCCAAATTAATACATAAATTGTGAAGAACAAAGTTAAAATAGAAAACACACTAAATATGTTATCTTAATAATAGATATATAGTGTGTTTTGAAAGTTCAAAATATGCACAACTAGCAGACTTAAGAATAAAATTAACTAGATTTATTATACAAATAATAGCAGGGGTAATGAGAGGGTACAAGGGTGCGCGAGCAGAGTCGGTGCTCCAGCCCCCTCGCGCCCCATGGTGGATCCGCCACTACATATATGTAGATAGCTACATCATATCACTCTGATCGAAGACAAGACAGGGGCGGAACCAAGGGGTCAGCCAAGGCTGGTGCCTCCTGTACCGACGGACGGTTTATGGTGTACTCTGTAGCATTCTTTCATCTAATTGTGCTCAATCAGACTACCGTTGACCGATAACTCATCATTCGAGGAGCTATAAGCAGACAAGAGCACCTCTAACTTGCTCTCACCTCTAATTTTTTATCCTGATCCGCCACTGATCGAAGAGAGTACAAACGTAATCAATGACTTACTTGTGCAGATGCAGATGATGATCAGACATGCAATAAAACTGCATGCCGAATGAAGCGACGAGCCACACACGCATATGTTTCCCTTGATTTTTATGAGATCGATGTGCGTCGTGTAAGTCTGAAGTTTGCATCAGACAGCGCGCGGCACGGCAGCAAGCAGCATGCAGTTGATAGCTTAGCTACTAGTGCTCAATCTGAATATCTGATCCGTCTGAAGGAACTAGGAGCAGCAATGCGTATTGGCCGCCCGGCCAATAGGAGTTTGCAGCTGCAGGCAGGCATATGTGTACGTACCCATCGTGGCCACACTAGCTAGCTAGTACTGGCACTGAAACAATTAAATTGCGGTAAAAACTCAACAGTTTATGCAGCAGCTAGTACCTATGCATATATAGTACGTACATATTCATCAAGGGGGAACCAGCTATAGCTAGCTGTTAGCCATGTAATGTGTGCTCACAGTTAACTTCAACAGTATAATTGAAGTGCAAACAAATTAAGACTGGATTCTAAACTGTACTTTTCACTGTTTTTCTTTCTACTTAGCTTAACTTTTCGGTACTACTAATTTCAGTCTCATCAAATCTTGATCATATCCACTAGCTAGCTACTACTTAGTTATTAAAGATCACATTTATTCCTGAAGAAAAAAGTATTGTCCAGATGGATTTTAGCTATATGTATGTAGCTAATTAAGAAGATTAGCTGTTATGGACAGTTAGTTAGAGGGAGCATCATATTGCACCCTCAAAATCAAGATGCCTGCAGCTAGCATCCACATTTTGCTTCCATGTTAAGCAAATGTACGTGTAGCTAGAAGCTAATTTGCCAGCCGGTCGGCAATATTAATATATATATGAGATGAGACGACGAAACTAATTAACATTGAAATGAAACTAATTAAAGAGGCTGGCTAGCTAGGTGCACGGGCCTGCTGGGTTTGCAGCCTACAGAAGGCAAATTAAAGTAAGTAAAAGTAAAATGAAAAATGAAAATTTTCACCTTTGAGACAGTAGTACCACCATTCTGCAAGGCTTGTCCCTCTGATGCTTGGCTCTGCATCTGCATATATTGGTCCCCTTCCCTTGGCACAATAATAGGAGCAATGCAATACGTACCCCGGCCTCTAGCTGCATGCATGGTCCACTTAATTGAACGATCTAGCCAGTGATGTCTTGATGAGCTACCACTGTTCGTCCTTAACTTGACGCATCCCAATTCCCATTCCAATGCCTGCCCGGCCCTCCTGCCTCGATCTTTACCCTTTGGAGGCTTGTTTCACAACACATGAACACCACACATCAGTATCAAAATATCAAGGATCGATATATCTAGTTCAGACATATTACTGTCGATCACTTACCAAAAAGACATCTTGGAGCAGTACATGATATATATACCATCTATTACTAGGAAGCTTTTGATGACACAACGAGAAAGCAGCTAGGGGAGATAGGAAGGTGCCTGCACTGCCTGTAGATGTATCATGTGTGATGCTTGATGAGTGGAGCAGGAGTACTGAAGCAGCAAGCACATACTTAAGCAGCTAGCTAGCTAGCTGGCCATGACTCAAAGTGCATGAGTGCCTTTAATTCTTGGAAATAGAATGAAGGGTGTACATGTGTGATGTACATATATGTAACTGCAGAATATATGCAGTTAGCTAGACTAGTGGCACAACATCATCTCAACGTACTAATGATGACGGGGAATATGTAGAGCATATCTGCGTCAATCAGATGCTGTTAGTACTGCAGTGAGCCCGTTGGGACAAGAAATAAAGAATACATATATGTGTGCAAGATTGATTAAGGAAAGGAAACAATACGTACTCGTCTAATTAACAATAATGTGCAAGCTGCTTAGTTTGTGTTTATATGTAGTCCCCTCTCCGGAATTAAGCGGTGCGCAGGTGATTAAAGAAACCACTGGATCAGTACTAAAGGAGGATACATCTAAGGTATGCATCTGAAAAAAAAGGAAACAAATTAAAATAACATCATGAAGAGCAAGTCGTCATGCAAGAACACAAAACTGCAAACTGGTTGGGAAGAGCTTTCATAAGATGGGCGTGCGCAACCTTCAACACAGAAACGTTAAAGCTTAATTAACTTCTAATCGATTACCTCATTCAGAACCAGCCAAACTTGAAAACTTCCATTGTACAAGTGTACACATGATGCCAAGAGAACTGATGGGCTTCCGTGTCACAAGGAAATTTCCAATCAAACTCACAATTTATCATAAAATCACGGCACCCCTTAATCATCAAATATTCTCCCCTCCTTTTGTACCAGAAGAGAAATCCCAAGCACGTGAGAGCCTGAAAAACATCAAAAAAGAGGAGCATACACAATACACCAGACAAAACCAAGGTTTGTATACTTAATTACCCTTACACTGCCAACCTTGATCGAGGGAAAAAAAAAACTTCTTGCTAAGATGGGATAAAATTAGTGAGGGAAATTACAACATTGGCTGCACTTCTCCACGAAGGAGCTAGCTAGCAGTTTATGAACGAATACTTGCAAAAGAAAGGAATTTTAAGCGAGAACAACCAAAATAACTCGAGGAAGGCAAGAAGAAGAACTCAGTGCATCGGATTCTCACTCTTCAAGCTATGAGTCGAGCGTTTGCTGATGCAGCATCATCAAGATTCTCATCATATATACAGCAACCGTAAACCTCTCGTTGAAGATGGATTCGATGTGAATCTTGATGGTGCTGCGCCTGCAAGCACCGACTGTCTGCTTCAATTCATCCGCCACTGCTCCCAAGATGACCGAGCTGGCATGCTCTTTAGCGCCTTAGGGAGATCATACTCACCATGGCGAGATCGGTGGTATATATTATAGATGGATACATCTAGCTACAACCGAAAAAGAGGAAAGAAAGGGATTCCACATCTATCTATGCTTGGATTGAGATATGCGGATGAATGGATCAAGAAGAGGCCTATAGTAGCACATGAGAGCTAGGAACACACACAAGAAAAGAATCAAGAACCGGATCGAACTATCTCACCATCCGCCATCGCAGTCCCCGCCGCAGTCGAAGAAGAAGGTTTAAGAGGGGAAATTCTACATGTAGTAGGGACTAGGGAGTAGATCAAGAAGGTAAAGATTGGCTGCCATGGCCACCTCACAAAGAAAGGGAGGGAGTTGGCCGCCTAGCTATGTAGCTGCTAGCAGCTATATATAAGGCCCTAGAACAAGAGGGGCAAGCAAGCAAAACCCTAGATAGGAGTAGTACTTGCTGGATCTTGTAGAGATGGCAAGAGAGGATCGAGCAACACATGGACATAGCTAGCTAGCCCCAAATTAATTAAGCCTGTAGCCATGTAGCTAGGTGGTACTGCTCTCAACAAGCTCCATGGAGATAGACGAAGGACTGGCTAATGGAGAGAGAGTGAGTAATGATAAGGTTTAGAGGCACTGAAAGGGTGTGGAGGATTAGTAAATAACGAAATGGAGAGGAGAAGAGCCGGGAGGGGAGGGGAGGGGAGCAGCTGTTGGTTGAGCCGAGACCAAGCAAAGCGTTGTACTGCTGACATGTATGCGTCCCCCGCTTTTGCGTCTGATTGGTCCACTCCATCGTTTTCGCAGGGGCACATGACAGCGCCACCCACACACACAACCTCGCCTTTCTTAATTAGTCCTACTCGATCGTATGCTAACAAAGGACTTTCTAGAATACATTACAATCATAATCACTTTTTTTTTTGGTGATGTTTACCTTGCCAAGTATATGTGCACATTACACCTACGCTGATTTGTCATGGTAAATATTTCCATAATATAATAATTTTGTCAAATTTTACTAAACATAATCATATAAAAAGTAACCGTCAAAGTTGGATATTAGAGACTATACCGATATTCAAAGCGTCATGCATTCTTGAACAGAGGGGGTATACACTAGAGCAGTTTAGTTTAGAGAATCTTTTGTAAGATCCATCACGAGGCCACGATTGAAGACTCAAATTGGTTAGTCTTTTTCACACACCATGTAATTTAACAACTAAGTAAATGGGTGATCACCTTGGAAAAATAAGCCGCTTTTGTATAACCAACCATGCGGAAGAATTAAATGTTTTTATAGAGAGAAAAAATCACTGGCCTTACGTTTTAAAACAGTTCAACTTGTTGTCGTTGTTTTAGACCAACTTGTTGTATCAGATTGCCCGGCCTAAAAGATCAATTGAGTAGTACAAGATTGTACCTGGCATGAGCTCTGCATTAGAAATTGACGCAGATTGAAAGAAAGAAAGAAAGAGAAAAAGAATAACAAGGTTTCTTAGGTGGTGGAGCAAGTGCTGGGGATGTTTTGCGTGTGGAAATATCAATACGGGTGCATTGGGGGACATGGAGGGCAACAATTTGCAAGGGCTAGCTAGTCCCCAACAGTCACACAACAGAAGACTGGCACAAGCAGGTCAGTCCGTGTCTAAAGTTCAGGTCCACCCCAAAAATTTCTCACTGACGTGATGATGTGACATGGATGTGTGTGTCACGTATAGCCCAATACCTAATCATTAATCCAGCTAGATTTGTTGGCCAGACCAAAACATGCACCATGCAGTAGCTAGCTTCAAGGAGATCCAGTGGCACTGCGAGACTAATCCACACCCTGAGCTCTGAATTTCTGAAAGAGTTACTGCAGTAAACGAACAAGGTAGACAGAGAACGATTCAATCTGTAGCAATTTCAATTTGAACCCATGCATGGGGCTCCCCCTCTTGCCAATAGCACTGTACTGATGTGGGGATTTCCGAAAAGGCTAAGGCAACTGAAGAAAAGAGAAAGGAAATGGGCAGCTGCAACACAGCAGCACCAGGGCATCCCATTGGTGGGTGCAGAGCAGCCTGAGCTGTGTGTTCGGTGGCGCTGTACTGCTGCTGCCAATGGCCACCATGAATGGTCCCCCGAACAAAATGCCCCTACACTACGCACCTTAATTCTCCCCTGCTCATCTAAACTATGTACTCCTCCACTGCTATTATTGCCCTGCCTAGCTTGGATCATCACTTTTCGTTTCTTCCTTCCTCTGGTCTAGCTTCCCCTTCCCTGGAGGATGAGTATAGGACTCGAGAGACTTTGTAAACTTTGCTTGATTATACGCTATGCTCGTAATTTCACATGTTTTAGTCGGGCCTGTCTAGAACGGGGGATTTCTTTTGGAAACTTCAGAGCAACAATGGCACTGTTTTCTTTTTCTTTTTTGCTTCCTGCAAGATTCTTACGCTCTAAAAGCATTAGGCGAATATTAATATAGGAATTCTAGCTGCCCCGGTCAGTGTTCCTTTTTTAGCTAAAAGTAGTCCCTGATCGATGGTTCCTCGTTTGCACTCCGAGGTACTCGGTGAATCAAGAGCTCGAATCTCGACGTACGTGGCACAGCTGGCTTTCACATTACGGAGTGGTGATTGATTAGTAAACTAAGCACGGTGCTTAAGATTAGTTAGAACGTGCATTAGTAGTATCTGCGTGCGTATGTGCTGCTAAGCACGCTCCTGGTTTTCTTTGTGTTCAGACATGGATCGATCGATGCCGACATCTTCAGATTCACACTCCTCAAGTCAACTCATCTTCTTACTCTGTCAGTGCTACTTGATCAGAAAGATCAAAGCATCGCATTGATCGATATCAGTACTAGTTTACTGATAACCCAGATTGCGAATCCACTTCTTCCCCACATCGTCATGCATGTACAGAAACTTAACTGATAGCCCAGATTGCGAATCTACTTCTTCCCCCCATCGTCATGCATGTACAGAAACTTAAAATGCATCCTAGGAGAAATGGATCTGCTGCATTTTTTTTTAATACAAAGATTCTTAATTTGGAGGGAGGGCTGAAGTGTTAATTTCTACTTCATTGTGTAACTGATAGATGAGAGAACAATGATTTACTGAAGGTACTTTTTGTGTGTGGAAGAAACGGCAACTGAAGGCTATAATTTATACGGAATATTTTCAGAAAGAAAGAGGTAAGATGACAAGTATTTGCATACTATTTTTTTATTTTACAGTTAAAAGAAAAATTAGTAAACACTGTGCTTTTAACGCCACATCGATTTGACGCCGGGTTTAACTGACAAGCTCATGTGAGTTGAGGGTGTTTTTCGGACTTATGGCATAAGTTAAGGGGGTAAAGTGGACTTCTTCCTTAATAGGAAATATAGTTTGTAAATCAACTCACTGCTAGTATCAAAATGAACATCTACTTGAGAAACTAAACTCGTCTAATTGATTAAGGTTAGCTCAACATAATGTGGAATATAGCTCTTTTGGGGTCACTTTTGCTGGTTTGGTGGATAAGTGTACATGGATGACTTCAAAAGTTGGCACTCTCACTCTGGATCGATCATAAGGCAAACAATATTGGACACCACTAAAACTAGATTATGTAAAGAACTGTACTGTACGGATCGAATATGATTTGATTTCTTGCAGGGATCGATCATGAGCACACTGATTAGTTTAGTGATCCTCAACGAAAAATATAAATCTAGCATCTAATCTGCCTCCTCTCCCGAAAGATTCCTAGACTCCATCTCAGGTAGGTGCCTTCTAAGGAGTACATAATTTACTATTTCTTTGAAACTTCTGTATATACCCCAAGAATGGCTGTTACACTGCATAACAAGCACAAATATTAACAAGCATTGCACTGCCAAAGAAAGACTTCACTGAATGTATGGTCAATATCAATATGTAGGGTGTGATTTTTTACTGTGTATGTTTTCATGTATTAACTATATATCCTAAAAAAAATCCCATATTGTAGAAGCATGCATGTGGCTTAAGGTATTTTTCTTTCAATAAATTATAGGGTTTTCCGTGTTTAACTAATTAGTTTAGGACCAGTAAATTAAACCCTGATTAAAAAAAATCTAGCAGTATCCAATCTACCCGCAGCTAGTTGTTGGCATGCATGTGCAGTACGTAGTATATATAATGTACCTATTATATATGTTCTTCTTCTATCTTGGATCGGTGTCCTTCGCACAATTCAAAGGTTAAACCTAGCTTAGAGTTGAAGGCATACGCATGCATGACGCGTAAAGGTTTTCGGTTGTTTATAAATTAATTGTTTCTTCGTGCCCCTCTCTCTACTTATGATTGTTACGTTTACGCATGCTTATATATGCTCACTTGGTTATTTCCAAAAGTCTCTACTTTATTATAAAGTTATGTTATCCTAATTGGGAAGAAAAAAAAAAGTAAAGAAAGAAAGAAATTAAAGATGAGAGAGCTCCACCTGAAAGGCAACCTTGCAATTCTAAAATGTAGAGATTCCTCTTCCAAACTTAGTCAATTGGCGCTCTGGGCACATCGCATAGACAAGGAATAAAGGAGCTAACTTAGCTTTGGCTGACAAATTAAGAAGCAAAGTTGGGACACAATGCATGGGTTTAGTTGTACCAAAAGCAACATTAATTAGATTTAGTAACTGGTCATGGGTGCATGAGAGGAGACTAGAGAATGGGGGAGGAAAAACCTTAAAAGTTGCAAATTAATTAAGGTTAAGCGTCCCTGGATTCTAGTATGGAGTTAAAGAGTCCTAAAGAATTAATCCTCGGTTCCAACGCCCACCGGAATCACCACACATCGTATGGGTTTGTTTATTGCAATCCAAACAAAGGACGGTACGCCAAACAAAAGGACGGTACGAGGAGAAAGAAAGAGAGAAGAAGAATCCTTCAATTTAGCTGGCCAGTATATTTATTGTGTGTACATATGATTGCATCGCATCGATCTACTTCTCTGGCAAGTGGCAAGCCTCTCGACCCACAAAAGGTAAACAATGGGAGTGTGTTTCAGCATGCGACTATCTATATCCAGGACGAGCTAGCTAGCTCCTCCAATCCGAATGGCTATTTTATGAGAAAGCTTTCGGCCGGTTTCTTGTTGAAACATTAATTTTATATGCAAAAGTTGAAAAATGTTTGGAATTTCGGTTGAAAATATGAGTATTTTGCGAATTACTTTAATCCAGAAGTATACTAGATGAATCATGGACAATACTGTAGTCTTTTTTCATAAAAACAGGTAATCGTGAACACTATAGTCATACGAAATTCTAGAAGAACAAAAACTAGTATTCCTATCTCAGTGTTCAAGACAACGACAGATAATAAAGCTAAACAAACAACAAGTGTAAGATAGATATACCCAGAACCAGTAGACGGAACAGCAGCAGCAGAAGTGTTGGTTAGATCGTCGTTCGCCGTGGCGTAGTGGTAGTAGTCGTGCAGATGATGTAGATGAAGCAGAGGATCGGATGATGACGAAGCAGCGATCGGATGAAGACTAAGTAGCGAGCTGTCGCGCGAACGCTCCCCAAAAACCTTATTCGTCCTCGCTCGTGCAAGCCTTCAAGGACGGGGGTTCCGAAGGTCTGCCCTCTCCGGTTCGACCGTACACGCGCTTTGCGGGATGGAGATCGCCAGACACAACAGCAACAAACTCGAGGATTCTTTCTTAGTCTCTCGTGTGAGTGAATTGGAGAAGCAACAAACACGAACAGTTCTCTATTCCTGTAATAGCCAAAAACTAAAAACGAAGAGGCAGAGACCAGAGAAAACGGTTGCCATCAATCAGTGCAAACCGCAGTCATAACTCACTGGTAACTGAACCGTTACTGCCAGCCGTTCGTTAATGCTATTACTTCGAGTCGGTGTGTTTCGATTTTCGAACTGTTGCAGCGTGGCACGGCTCGCGCGCACGTGTGTTGGCTTTCTCCAATTCCACAGGGGGCTACCACGTTCCACCTTATAAAGTAATATAACTCCCCTTCAACTCTCCATATGGGATTAACCAATTTTAGCATGTGTACATGAGCCTTTGAGATTCTCTATGAATTAATTAGAATTAAAAAACAGGGCTAACACGTATTAATTCCTACGATTTTCAGATCCAGTCGTACGTCATATATATACCAAAGGACAATAATATATGAAGCGACGTACTCACTACTGCAGACGGGCTCTTTGCCGAGTGCTTAGGGCACTCGGCAAAGCCCCTATTGCACTCGGCAAAGGCTTTACCGAGTGCCGCACTCGGCAAAGAGCAGTCAGCAAAGAACCCGTCGGCAAAGGTTTCTTTGCCGAGTGCCACATATCGGGCACTCGGTAAAGCCTTTGCCGAGTGTCACGTCAGCACTCGGCAAAAAAAAAATCCGACGTCAACTCTGACGGCCTCTTTGCCGAGTGCCACCTCAGCGGCACTCGGCAAAGAATTTTTTCTCTTTTTTTTTTGAAAATTCTTTGCCGAGTGCCATACTCTTGCACTCGGCAAAGAAATTTTTTCTTTTTAATTTTTTTTTTGCCGAGTGCCATGGCTATGGCACTCGGCAAAGCTGGGAAATTGGGTTTCTACTTCCCAGCTTTGCCGAGTGTCATGGTCACGAGACTCAACAAAGCCCTCTTTCTTGCCGAGTGTGGCACTCGGCAAAGAGGGGAAAAATGCTATTTTTTTGTTTTTTGCTTTCCATCAGCACAAACAAAGAAATCACATATATATCAACACACAGCACAGGATATATCACATACACATCCATATTCCATCACATACACATCCATAACCCATCACATACACATCCACCATCCATAATCCATCACATACAAATCCATTGTCCATAATCCATCACATACATTCGCATCATCCATGACAATATCCATCACAATATATATATGTCTCTAGTAGTAGTCCAACATAAGGCTAAGTCTAACACAAGTCCATGCAACATGAAAAGAAACAAATAAGCGGTACCTCTTGCCACCTCCCCACCCGAGTGTGAGCGCCACCTTGAGGAGGGCGGTTGGCCACCCTACTGTGGAGAAGGGCCACCTTGAGGAGTTGGGTTCGAACCCGCCGACTGTGGCTGCACAAAGGAGAAGCGAATTCATGAGTATCTACAGGAGGGCCGCACAAGCTAAAGAAATAAACAACCATATATACTCACCGGAGTCCCTACAGGAGGAGGAGGAGCCACAACTGGAGCGGCAATGATCGAGCACGACCACACTGCAAGGCTCAAGGCTCGCCATGAAGTGAACATGTCCTGCGCACCTCTGCGCCTCGGGCGCCCTCAGGCTTGTACAACATCCATCTCCGGTAGATGGGCCTCACTTTGGGCCGCTCTTTGGGCCTCCAACCTCCGCATAAGTCGGCTGCAACATTCCACCCGCAATGTTTAAACAATACAAAGGCAAGGTAGATGTGTAAAAGCAATGAGCAGCGAATAAAGCAGTACTAACACGAGTTCCGCCATCTGCTGCTGTGAGCTCTGCTGAGAGCGTATGGGGAGGAGGAGCTTGTGCTCCTTGCTCGAATCTCGGCGAGGATGGGAACAGAGGCGAGTCGATTGTGTTGTCCGCCATCGAAGACGGCCGTCTTGCCTCCTCCCGACCTCATCGAGGAGGTGCGTGTCCGGTGGGTGGCCGGATCGAAGTCCTCCCATGGCGCCATGGCGCCGAGGTGTACTCGCTAAGCTTGTTGTGGGACTTCGCGTTGGTGTACGCCTCGGCCCGTCCGCCGGGTTGTAGGTGACTTCGGGCCGTCGCCTTGCCCTTGTGTGCAGGCGCACGCCATGAACTCGTTGCATTCACGGCCTTAGTGCGCTGGGGCGCGAGGAAAACACAAAGATGATTACAAGTAATGAGAATTGAGCGCTAGAATAAATAAATAAAGATAAAAACACAAAGAAGATTACCCATGTGCAGGCGTGACGCTACCGAGGCTCGGTTGCCTTGGTGGTGTGGCGCCCACCCATCTGCAGCGGCGATCCGACGGATGTTGTGCTTCTCGCCCCTCCTCCGAGAGCCACGTCCACAATGGCCTCCCAGCAGAGGCGGTGCCTGGCGCACCAATCAGGACATTGCTGCATGCCATCAAGTTATTGATATGTCAGAAGATGAAATGAAGCCTACCTATTCTTCATGGAAGGAGTCAGTATTAATGTTTCGTACTTACCGAGAGGTACTGCTCCTTGGTGGCGTCCGGTCACGGCATCGGCCTTCCTCACCACCTGACCAAGGACGTCGGCGCTGTAGTTGATGATGCACTGGAGCCGCGTCTCGTGGTACAGGTCCGAGAGTCGGGACCTACAGACCTTGTCCTGCACTCGCGCCGCCCGGTCCTCAAACCCTTCGTCGCACCTGAAGAAGTCCTGCATACAGACATCATGTATCGTTTCATTATTTCAAGAACGACCAATGAATGCGTAGTATTGACCAATTTAGTACGATGAAGACTCACCGAACTCGGCCTTGATCCCGCCGCAAGCGGTGCGAACTCATTGCCCTCGGCGGCGTAGAAGTGGTCCCACGCCCGAGCGGCGAAGTCACCGAGGCGAGGTGAACATGCCGGTAGTCTTCTTAGAATCGAAGGCCCGGTGGCATTGATGTGCCGGCCGTTCGGACACAACTTCGATTCTTTGCAAGAGTCATTAAGAAGAATTGTTAGTCTCGATTCGATTTTCAACATGTCATATGAAATAGTAGTGAAATAATACTTACTTGTCGCCATTGGTCGAATCACCGGCGCCGGTGAAGTGGGATCGGCCACGCGGAGCCGCGAGGCCGCGCAAGTAGACTCCGACGAGGTAGAGCCGAGGCGGTGCAAGTGGAACCCCTTTGTCGATATCGCCGCCTCCCGTGGTCCGACGAGTCGAGGAAGTGCCACCCTCCTATGTGCGAGCCCACCGCCGTCGTCCTCGTCACCGACGGGTGGTGGCGATCGCACCCTCGTCCTCGGACGGCCGCGAGGCGACTGTCGGGACCCAAATATGCAAATCTGGACCCTCGTGTATTCTCGCACTAGTCCAGATCACGCTAGTGCACACAGTGTCAACATTGATGAAATATCACATCCATACAACGAATATAAGAATAAACGAGTACTTTAAATAACAAATAAGCTGTTGGGACCTTATGGTCAAGTGTTACATTTATTAAGCCATGCAAAGTCGACAATAAGAGAATAAAGCTGCGTGAAACGAAATAAACTCCGGTGGCTCCCATCAATTTACCACAGGCAACTGATTGGGATCAAGACCCTAACGCTCAACCTTCGTAGAATTCCTCTTCAAAAGCAGGCGACGACTCCTCCACTTCTGTTGATTTGTTTAGCAAGAGTGAGTACACACCGTACTCGCAAGTCATACCACAGAATGCATTTATACATGATGGCTTATTCCAAAGGAATGGCTTCTGTGGTTATTTTGCAGAAATGCAACATTTGCAATTGAATACAAATAATAGATTGAAAGCATAATTCAAAACAAATAGACAATATTAAGTTAACAATTGATTTCACAAAGTACACATAGTCTAATCAAGTTCTTTCACACAGCTGAACAAGTTATCTCACACAGCTGACCCTTCCCAATTATTTTATGAAAAACTACCCTCGTGTGAAATTCAGAGCATGTCCATAACCGAGGACGCGGCTATTCGAATAGATTGATTTAAACACTCTGCAGAGTTTGTACACTTTACCCACACGATACAATCAGTGTAGCGATCACTGACCATAACAAAACCTTTCAGAAACTTCATCTCAAACAATGACACTCCTGGTGTGCTTTATGCCGTCAATTTGTACACACGACCCTTGAACGACACACACCATTGGACAGGATGTGAACCGTCCGCGATGTGACCCAACACACGGTACACACCTCCAGCCCATCACATAGCTTAAATACAACCTGAGTTGTCAATGTCAAGACTCCATAACTTACTAAGTCAGGCCCAGCCCATACTAGGCATGTGGTCGTACAGTAAGGCCCAGTTCAATGGCGCACAAAGTTAAGTCCTTAATTGACCAAGGCAAGACTTCCAGTTTAATCCAAATCACAAAGTTTAATAAGCACACAGCTCCACCATTCACACAGAATCCACCACTTGCCTCAGTCTAAATCTTTTCCCACCCTGTTGGTTAAGTGCAACACATGCCATCAACGAGTAACAAAGACACAAGACACACAGATTCATCACACAGTTCCATAATCACTTAGTCAAATTTATAATTGCAACTCTCACATGAAATGATGACTCGTGGCATGGCTAAGCAATCTAATCGTATCTAACCAACCCACGTTGGTGCTACGATAATACCAACTAATAATGAACCAACCTAGGGTGACAAAAGATAATGGCATACAATAGACAAGGTGGATATAACAATTTGGATTAATAACTATCCCAAAAGCATTTAAATAAATACTTGAAATAGAATGCAATACATTGAAACAAAGTATTTTGAAAACTGGGTTCAATATGATCAAAGGTATAACTTGCCTTGGAATAGATCTAGATATTGGTCTTGGTCTTGAGGTGCTCCTTCTTCTGCAAAATTCCCCGAAGTATCGACGTCTACTCGCAAACGAGACAAAAGAAACAAAACAAATGAATAACAGAGGCAAAACAAACTCCAAAAATCAAATAAAATTCACCATTAAATAGATCTTAATTTTATATGAATTTACAAATTTGAATGGGCTCAATTGGACTTCGGATGCAAAAGATATGGGCTTTGGAAGATTTGAAAATCAATTAAACCCTAATTTGGATTTTCTTGAATTTCCCGAATTATTTTTATAAAGGAAAATCAGATTATTGCGCAATGCTTGCGTCAGCCGAGAATTTCCGGAAAAAGAATTATATTTAAAAATAATTCTGACATATGGGACCCACTGTTAGTGGCACGGCTCACGGTGGACTAAGCTCACCGAGCCACGAGATCTGAGAGCCGGTGGGTCGAGCCACGTCTTGGCGTGTCTTTGCGCCGACACGGCGACACGAGGCGACACGCAGCACAAAGGCGACGCGGCGGTTGCGATGGCGCCGACGCAGCGGCGCTCTGGCGGCGGGCTTCGGGAACCAATGGCAGCAATGAAGCGGCTCTTCGCCGGCGGTGAGTGGTACCAATGTGTAGAGGGGGTTATTGCGCACATGAGGGCACCGGTTTGAGCACCTGAGGTTGACGGAGATGGCCGGCGGCGAGGGAGAAGCGGCGGCGAGGGCTCGGGTTTTGTCGGACGGCGCTCGGCGATGCTCGGCGACGCTCCGGCGACGAGGCGCGCACGAGGTAGCTGAGACTTGCGATCACAATGGTGCGATCGGTGGAGCAAGCGGCGACGACGGCGGCGCAATTCACCGGAGAAGAAACTCGGCGAAACCCTAAAACTCGAAATGCTTGGCGCTAGGCGATCAGGCGGCGAGTGGCGGCTTAGGGTTGCGAGGTCGAGCGGTGCTAAGGGGTACTTATAGGCTCTGAGAGGCCGAGATTTGAAACCCCAAATCGAGTCCAAACGGCCGGGTTTTGAATTCAAGATTTTCGGAGATTGAAACCGATTCGGGTTTGATTTGGTTTGGAACGGATAAGGAATAACCGCGACACGTTTAAGCGGGTCGGCTCAAGAAATCAATGAGAGAATCGCCGTTCTTCGGATAGACTTGAAGCTCCAAAGAATGGCGGACTCGGCGCGCGCGAGGAAGAAGAAGACAACAGCGGAGACGACGACTGGATCACGGCCCACCAACAATGAGAGCGAGGCGCGGCGAGCGGCGGCGGATCGGCCGAAAGGACACGCGGCGGAGATCCAATGGGCAAGGCGAGCGCAGTAGCGGTGCGATTGCGATCCAACTACCGGGAGTGAGCGGGTGGAATAGTGTTGGGCTCGGCCCAAAGATCGTTCAAGGAATTTAAAATAGATTTTCTTTTTAATAAATCCAGAAAATGCAAATAGCAATTAGAAAATAGCAAATGACTTTGGAAAAATTCCAGAAAATTCTATAAAATATATCCAAGCATATAGAATCTAAATAAAATAGTTTTGACAACTGTTGGTGTTGGGATTAAGCACATTAAATCAGTTTGTCCTAAAAGTCCATATTAAGCTTTTTAAATTAATATTCCAATAAATCCAAATGGTGAATTTTCTCACTACCACTATTTAAAAGATTTTTAAAGCTCTGAAAATTGGGATGTTACACGGCCGCTCCTCGTCCTCCTCGTCGGCGGCTCCGGCAAGGGGTCGTCCTCAGCGTGGGGTGGTGAGCGCTCCCTCATATAGAGGGAGTTGACCCCCCGACGGGCCTGCCTTCCACCCGGCATTTTATCGTGTGCCTGCAATTTCAAAGAGTAAACCTGTCGGTGTATTAGAACCGATCTTACGTAAAGATTATTTGATTCGGGGGGTCTCCTAAGGATGAGATCACGCAGAGTGGATTGACACGGGATGTTTAGACAGGTTCAGGCCTTCTCCGGAGAGAATAATAACCCTAATCCTGTGTGTATGGTATTCTTGATGATCCAGCAAAGGACTAAAACTATTACAGAGAATAGTGCTTGTGTTTCTACTTGACTAGCCCTTGTTTGCTGTCGTTCTTCTTCTCCCTTTGTCTCTCTGTTTGATGCCCTTATATAGTCGTGAAGAAGTAGCCGTTTTGTCCTGCGGGAGATGTGCCTAATTAATGTAGTAACGGGCGCATGATGGCAGTAATTACCGGCGCCTTGACTTCTTCACGCCGTCCGCAATTATCTTCCGAGAGATAATGGGGTATTTACACACCATTAATACGCGGAATAATAGTGCGTGTAGACCGTTCGGATTCCTTAATCAATTGGACCTACTCGTCCGGTAGGTTTGATTATAAGGTGGTCGTAGTTTTCCGGTCGTAGAAGGACTTACGATCAGGTAGCAGTCGTAGAAGAACCTACGATGTGTAGTGATCGAGATGGACTTACGACTATGTAGTGGTCGTAGAAGGATTTACGACCATGATGTAGTCGTAGAAGAACTTACGACTATGGGGGTGATTGTAGAAGAACTTACAATCAATGGTTAGGCCTCTCCCTTATAGAAATAAGGGGTACTTCTGGGGACTATGTGACATCATATTTACCCATAATAAGAATTACAGATAAAAGATAAAATGAGGATTATTAGATCCTCGTCATCTAGCCCCCCAGCTTCAAGTGAAAGTAACTTACTTGGTGAAGGTTTCGTAAATGGTCTTACGACCATGAAAATGTCGTAGAACAATAGTCGAAGGAAGAACTCTTCGATATTTGAATGCTACTTTGACCAGGAATTTGTTTGGTCAAGAAGGTTGCTTACAACTATCAAAAAGTCATAAGAACCCCTACAACTGTGTAGTAGTCGTAGTAGGGCGATCGGAGAAAAACCCTTCCGATTGATACTTCCTTTGACCAGAAAGACTTGGTCAGGAAAGTAATTTTACTTGGAGGTGATAAAACAAACATAACTTTCTAATGCACCGTCTGGGAATTGCAAACGATCTCTACAGATCTGTTGATGAGGCGGTTCAAGTGATCGCAAGCCGTGAAGATTGCTTACAACTAAAAAGTCGTAAAAACCCTACGACCGCCCGGTGGTCGAAAGGGAATCGGAGAAAAAGCCTTCCGATTGATACTTCCTTCGACCGAAATACTTGGTCAAGAATGTAATTTTGCTTGGGGTGACGATCGCACCTAATTTTTCTCGAAGCGGACCATCCGGGAATTGCAACGCTCTCTCGGACTTGTCCGATGAAGCGGTTCGGCGGTACAACCAACTCCTCTGAGACCTATAGGCGAGACGGTTTTGAGCGGCGGAGATCGTATGATTATAAAACTTACCGGGAGGTAGACTTGGGTTTTACTTTTCCCCAAATCACTCCATTGTTCTTGAGTTCTTGCTTTCTCCGTCCTCGACTCGGTTTCATCTTCTCACGCTAACCCAATCAAAAACTTCTTGCTTCGGCGAAATGGCCAAGAGAGTTTCGAATGGGAGGAATCGGAGATGGATGCGCTAAGATCAAGATCTTGGTTGATGCCGGAAGATTCGAGAAAAGGCTCGTGAAGTGGATTCCGCTATCGGGCAAAGATCGCCATCGGGGAAAATGGGCAAATCCGTCTTCCAAGCGTATTGTGAGTGCGGCCTTCGATTACCGCCCACCCCTTTCTTACAGTGAGTACTCGAACACTTTGGGGTGGAACCGGTGAACTTAGGTCCCAATTCCATTACCATGTTGAGTGTGTTCGTGTATCAGGCGGAGGCGCACAGGGATTCGGCGGATCTCGATTGTTCCAATATTATTATGGGATGGCTCGACAAACCGAATCGCCGGAAGTCGTGGTGCAAGCTCCACGACTCAAGTCGAAGGAGTACATTGAGCTTTACCCGGTCTTCGTGGGCGGGTGGAGGAAGAGGTGGTTCTACCGAAGGTCACCTCTGAAGACGACCTTTCTTTCGTGGGGAAGGTCATTGAAAAGAAATCTTCATGGGATTCAACCTGAAGATATCAGTAGGATTAGCCCTTATATTCAAGCCATTAAGGACTTGAAGGAAGAAGGGTGACCGGATGGCATGTGGTGAAGGATTTCATCACCGCCGAATCGATCCTCTCAAGAAACGAGCATCTCCTATGTGGAGGTACTCGGGAGAGGAGACCCACCGAGACTACGAGGAGGGTAAGCAATTGTCGACTTAGTTCTCCGTTTGGTTTTTCCCAACCTTGTCTAATATTTTTATCTGCTTTTACGGATCTTTCACAGTGAGGTTGACTCAGTCGGACTCATCGTGAGAAGTCCCCGCCACTTCGAGGCGGTTCCTCAAGTCATTGCGGCTTTGTCCGCAGATGAAAGGATAGAGCGCCTAAAGGTAATCAAAAATCGATTCTTTCTTTAGGACTTTATAGTCGTAGAAGATACTTACGACTAATGGTGATCGTAGAATATCTTACGATCAATAAAAGTCGAGAAAAACTTACGACTTAGTTCTAGTCGAGAAAAACTTACGACTAATTAGTGATTCTTCTTTTACATTTTGCTTTACGAAAGTAGGCATGGAAAATCGTCGGGACGACGAAGAAGTCGCTCGATGACTATTGGCGCCGGGTTGTCGAAGACAAAGGCTCGGCTCCTCCTCGAAGAGACGTCGACTTGTAAAATCTGGCGACAAGGGGAGCAAGCTCGAGCTCGGTCTTTCGACCGGACCCTCTACAAGGCCTGCGGCAGAATTGTAATGGTATCCAAGCCGAGGTCGCGGCCGTCGGGCCGAGGAGGTTGAAGCGGTGAACCTCTTAAGCGCAAACCTCGCAAGGCTAAGGTACCCTTCTATTATGACACGGAATCTTTCGCGATCGGTGCCACTCCTAGTTTTATTAAGCAAGCTGGAAAGGAGAGGCTGGAAAGATTTTATGTCTTTTATGAAGGAGGATGCAGCATCAGCACAACTGCGGTGAGGCGCAAGGCGCGGAATGGTCGAGACTGATCTCGTCCATCCGGAGGATCGTGGAAACAGAGCCACGTCCTGTTTCAACTCTACGACTGCACGTGGTCGAATCGAGCCAAGTGTTGAACCTCGACCGGACGTGGTCGTGGAGAAGAAGAGGTCCTCCGTTGGGAGGATTGCTCCAAAATTCTGGTTAAGACCGAGTGTGCAGAGTGTGTGAAATGTACTAAAGTGTAAGAACGACATTTACCTTTTCTTTTCACAACCTGATTTGCTTTTCTTTATTTCAGTCCGACTCCTTCAGACCCCGGGAATGCTTCCACTGAGAAGTCCATTGCCATCCCTTCAGCTACTGGGGAGGTAGCAATGGAGGTGGTCGAAGCATCACCTTTGGCCCAGGTGGCCGATGAAGTCGAGACTCCCAGAGTGACTCCCATATCTGCTGAAGTCGTAACTACGACCCTTGAAGTAGCGGCTGTTACTGTTGAGGTGGCCGCTACGACCGACGCTGAGGTCGTAGAAACAACAGAGGCAGCTGTGGAAGCCTCTGGTCAAGGTGGTGACCAGCCTGCGCACCGCTCTGGGAAGGAAATCGTAGGAGGCGTTCCTTCCCCTACCCCAAGAGAAATCACAGAACCAGAAGGAGAAAATTTCAACTTCTGTGGTGACTTCTTTGGGACTGCCTCCGTCGCAGGGTCTTCTGCTTACAGATCTCGTGACCAAGTCCCTCATCCCAAAGATATTCCCAATACGGAGAATACCTTTGATAACGAGCGCCTCGAGAAGGTGTGGTGGGACAAGGTCGCGAGGATAGATAAGCTGCAGAACCCGGACCTTGTATATTCAATGTTTGCTAGGACGACTATGAATGTAAGTATCTTCAAAATACTTATACATGTGGCTTTCCTTCACTTCTCACTGTTCTCTTTTTGCAGAAAGCTCTGGAGCAAATTGCTGTTGTCGGTGAGTACCATCGACAACTTTTAGAGCTAAGACAGAGAAAGAGCTACTCTGCCTGCAGAGGCGAGAGATGGTAAGTCACTTATCATCCATAGTTGTTTTCAACTTAAATACTCGTATAATGTCTTACGAGAATAGTCATGGAAGAAACTCATGACAAAGGATTAGTCGTAAGAAAAACTTACGACTACTTACGACCAGATAGTGGTCATAGAAAGACTTACAACCATTCGTAGTCGCAGAAAAACTTACGACTAGGTCAGTGGTTGTAGAAGTACTCACAACCATTCGGCTGATTTTTATCTCCGTCTCTGTCCTTTGTAGGTTAAACAGTGATTCAAAGACCTTAGCCGATTCGCCGACTATGAAAAAGAGGAGTCGAGGAGGCTAAGGAATGAAGTATTAACCTCTCGGATAGACTTGAGAGGTTGTCTGCATCTAAGAAATTGCAGGAAAAATAAGCGAGAAGTCTTGAACTTAAGACTGCTTTTGAGTTTTAACCTTTACCTAACTCTCATTTCTTCTTGAGATAAAGAAAATGAGATGAGGAAACTCCGATTGAAGTTGGAGACAAATCTTTGGTCATTCAGAGTTTTCCGCATTAGCAAGAATAAGGATCAAGAACTTGAGGTTCGAGAACTCAAGCAATGTAAGTAACTTTTACTGTTGTCCTTTTTGGGTGTTTTCCTTTTTAATGTCAATTCCTTGTTCGTAAATTGTCGCCCAATTGAGAATCCTTGAGGTGAAATCCAAGCAAAGACCTTGATCGCAATGAGTCCGTCGCATTGCTAAGATGAATGCAGAGGACATCGAGCGTGGGAGCAAAAGCATATCAAACAGTTGCTTTCCATCGCGAAGAGGTCAAGAAATTGGATTCTCAATTAGTAGGTAAGAAATGCTTTTACCTACAAATATCTTTGTGTTATGTTCCTCTAGAAGTATTTTTGTTTGACCGGTATTATTCTTTTTGAACAAGTGGTCGAGAACAAAAGCTTGCGAGGCTTCGACTTGTACCCAACAGAGATGGAGTCGATGAAGACTAGTCTTCAAGGCAACATCACTCTCTGAACAATGTGCTTAGTGAGCTACATTCGAGGAAAAACTCCTCGAGAAGATACTATAGTTGCTCACACAAGTACTATTGGAGAACAAGTCGGAAAATTGCAAGAAATGGTGACCACTCTGAAGGCTAATCAAAATTTGAATCAATAAGGAGGCAATCGAAGGCTGAAGTTACGCTTTAGCGAAACTTAAAGCTCAAGATCCCCGCCTTAATGTTAAACCAATCGAAGCCGACTTGGTATCTCCGAATCGAGGCAAGTCGTCGATTGTGGAAATGCGATCGATTGGCAAAAGGTGGCGGAGGAAATGCAACTAGGCTCTCCCCTTCGAGTAATCTTGTAACTACTTTGTAAGGCGGACAATTTTTGTTGATGAGTAATATATGATCCGCCTTATTTCACGAAAATCATCTTGTCGAGTAGTTAGTAACTCAAAAGATAATAAGCGAATGAAAGACGAATGAAAGACTAAGAATTGAAGTCAAATTAATAACTTTATCCTAGCCCCGAGCTATTTGTTTAGATTGTTTAGACAATCTAAATAAATAGTGTTTAACAGGTTTTACGAAAACAAAGAGAGGTTTATTTAACTTATAGCTTTTGTTACGGTTGTCAAGCACTGGGTCGAAAGAGTAAAACGACTCGACACTAGGAAGTTCCTTCTAGTGGGCAGGACCACGTGCAGAAAGGAAAGGCTTCAACTAGGTGATGTTTTCATTTCCGACTAGTTTAATCGAACCAAGAACAAAGAACTTGAGTTAAGCAGGCGTCTTAGAGGACTTTAGTAATTCGTTCGTCCTTTTTGGTGGACTTCGATAAGTCTTTTCCAGTAGCAAAAGTAGGAGACTGAGCAGCGCTAGGAAGTTTCCTTCTAGTGGGCAGGACCACATGCAGAGAGGAAAGACTTCGACTAGGTGTGTTTCTTCCTTCGACCAGTTAAAACAAATCGAGTACATCAAAGGTGGTCGAACAAATGTAAGAAAGTGTACTCTACTTAGAATATTTTTGAATTGACTGAAAAAATAGACTAAGATTGAGAGAGTTGGCTTTGAGAACATTTCGACTGGATAGAACCCGGGCTCTTTGTACTGGCAGCAAAAATGAGTAACGAGTCAATGCTTGGAAATTCCTTCTAGTGGGCAGAACCACATGCAGAGAGGAGAAGTTTCGTCCAGATGACGTTTCTCGCTTTTCGGCCAGTGTAAAGAAAACTGGGTGTTTTCATATCATAGTCGAAAGATTAAAAAAGCACTACTCGAAAATAAGGCAAAAAGAGGTAGAAAGAACCTGGACTTTTATTGCTTGAGAAATCGGTCACACATAGAATTTGCGTAACTGGTCGATGTTCCAAGAGTTTGAGAGAACCTGTCCATCTTCCATTGCTAGTCGACAGACTCGCCGAAAGTTATTTCGACCATCGTGTAAGGACCTTCCCATTTAGGGAAAGTTTATTCAGGTTAGACTTGGATTGGCGAGCCTCAATACCAAGTCACCCTGACAAGAAGGTCTGCGAGGTTGGACCTTACGATCATAGTATCTGCGCAGGCTTGTTGGTAGACCGCCGAACGAATTAAGGCTAGGTTTCTCCTCTCTTGAGTAGGTTAATGTCATCCGCTCGAAGTTGTTCTGATCCGAGTTGTTGAAGGTTTCAACTCGTGTCGACCGCAATTTTAGCTCCGGAGGAAGCATGGCTTCGACTCGAACACTAGAAAAATGGTGTTTCTCCTGTTGCTCGATGGTGGTTGTACGAATCGCCCATAATATGGAAGGTAATTCTTGTACCCAAGCCCCAAGCGCTTAACAAGTCGGGTCGAAGACTCGAGTTTTAATTCCTCGCATTATTTGGCCGCTTGCACGCTCAACCGCCCCATTACTTTGGGGATGTGCAATGAAGCATAGCATAACTTGGTACCCAACTCGCCGCAAAATTCACGAAATTTTGCACTTGCGTAATTGTTTACCATTGTGCGTAATTATCCGACTTGGTACTCCAAATCGACTAATTACGCTTCTCATCATGAACCTTTTTCTTTGCTAGTTGTTATCCGATTCTGAGTTCGACTTGATCCATTTTGTGAACGTGTCAATAGCCACAAAAGGAATTGAAACCTCCGGAGCTTTGGGAAGCGGTCCTAGGATATCAAGCCCCAGTGTCGCAAAAGGCCAAGAAAGAGGTATTGTTTGTAATGCTTGAGTGGTTGGTGTATCATCTACCATGAAATTGTACTGGACACACTTTTTAACCACCTCTTTAGCATCGTCACAGTGTCAGAGGCCAAAAAACCTTGTCGAAAGGCTTTACCAACTAATGTTTCAGAGGAAGCATCGCCCCACAGATGCCACTGTGTATATCGTGAAGGAGTGTTATTCCTTCGTTTTGCGGAATGCATCGCATGAGTATCCCTTGGGTTCCTCGTTTATAGAGGACTCCTTCAACCAAAGTATACATTTTGGCTTTTCGGGATAATCGATCTGCCTCAAGATCATCTTGGCTGGAACCCTTGCAAAGATACTCGTAGATGGGAGTCATCCAGGTATCCTCGTAATCTAATGAGGCCATCTCAAGAGGAGGTGTCTCTGGTTCTTCGACCAGAGACGGTTTTTGGAGTTGCTCCAAGAAAACTCCTTTTGGTATTATGGATCGGGAAGAAGCCATCCGAGCAAGTTGGTCTGCGAGGAAATTATCCTTTCGAGGGATAAATTGTACCTCGAAACCTAAAAAATGTTTTTCTAGCTTACGTACTTCCGATAAGTACCGAGCCATTGTTGAGTTAGAGCATTGGTACTCTTTCCCAATTTGATTCACGACTAGTTGAGAGTCTCCTCTCACGAGTAGTCGACGAATCGAGAGTGCTTTCGCAGCTCGTATGCCAGCTAGCAAACCTTCGTATTCTGCCACATTGTTAGTGGCCTGAAAGTTTAATTGTATGGCATACTTTAAGGTTTCTCCGGTAGGAGATACCAGGACCTCCCCAGCCCCCGAGCCACTTAAAGTAAGTGACCCGTCAAAGTACATCATCCACTGGTCGTGGGAATCAGATCGGGATCTGAGCGAGTTCAGATTTGTCCATTCGGCGACAAAGTCTGCCAAGATCTGGGATTTTATGGCCGTTCGGGACACGAAATGGAGGTCGAACTCCCCAAGTTCGACTGACCATTTTGCCATGCGTCCCGCTGTTTCCTTATTATGGAGGATTGCTCCCAAAGGAAACTCGGACGCACACGACTATTTTGTGCGCTGAAAATAATCTGCAGTTTCTCAAGACATGAGGAGGGCATACGAAGTTTTGGACACGAGGGTAACGCTCCTTAGGCCGTGTAAAACTTCGCTACGTAGTAAACCGGTCGTTATGCGTTTTCACGTTCTACGACCGATCTGCGCTTTCTTTGCTGTGGCGTGGCAGCTAGGTAAATTAAGAGCGTCTCTTCTGGCTTTGGAGAAACCAGAACAGGAGCACTCGAAAGATACCTCTTGACATCCTCAAAGGCAATGTTTGCCTCGTTCGACCACTCAAAACCTTCATGTCTCCTGAGAAGTTTAAAGAAAGGTAGTCCTTTTCTCCTAGTCGATGCGATGAAACGACTTAAAGCCGCCATGCACCCAAAGTGAGTTTCGACTTCCTTTTTGTGTTTGGAGGTCGATCGGAGGATGGCCTTTATTTTTCAGATTTGCTTGATTCCTCGTTCGGATACTAGGAATCCAAGCAATTTTCTGAAGAAATTCCAAACACACACTTCTCTGGATTAAGTTTTAAATGGTGCTTTACGAGGTTGTCGAATGTTTCTTGTAGGTCGCTGATATGATTAAATCTCTTAATGCTTTTACGACTAAGTCATCAACATAGGCTTCCAAATTCGGCCTAATTGAGATGAAAAAGTCGATTGCATTAAGCGTTGAAAAGAAGCACCAGCATTCTTTAGACCAAATGGCATTTTGATATAACAAAAGGTACCAAATGGAGTAATGAATGCGGTCTTTTCTTCATCGTTTAGACACATATTGATCCGTGATAACCGAATATGCATCTAAAAACTCAATATTTCACAACCCGCAGAGAATCAACGGTGATCAATACGAGGTAAAGGAAATCATCTTTTGGACAAGCTTTATTAAGATCAATAAAGTCTCGCACATACGCCATTTGCCGCTTGACTTTTGACCATTACAGGTTAGCCAACCACTGGGTGATTGACTTCTCTTATAAAGCCCGCCTTAAGTAGCTTATCAATTCGATTTAATAGCATCTCGTCGATCGGGGCAAATCTCCGTAATTTTTGTTTTACGGTACTTTATCGGCCGTAAAGCTAGCACGTGCTCGATCACCTCCACGGGACTCGGGCATGTCGGATGCTTGCCACGCGAAGACATCTGCGTTAGCTCGGAGGAAGGTAATGAGGCGTCTTCCTATTTGGGATCGGAAGTCTCCCAATGCGAGCAGTCTTGAGGGTTTCTCTGCGTCGGAGGAACCTCTTTGACTTGGTCGTTCGGCTTTGGTGCGACTTTTAGGCTTCGACTTGCTAGTCGAAGGTGACTTTCATCTCGAGTTGGTATTTGACCAACCATCTCGAGGATCGACGATCATGACTATCGCCATCTTTTGTCACATTGAATTGTGATCACTCCTTTGGGACTGGCATCTTAAGACATTGATACCCATAATGAGTAGCCATTAAGAATTTTGCCAAAGTTGGTCGTCCGAGTATGGCGTTATATGCCGATCGAAATCGACCACATCAAAGGAGACTTTCTCCGTCCGAAATTACTTAGTGAGCCAAATGTTAAAGGAAGAGAAACTTGGCCAATGGGTTTGGCGAAGACCGATGACGATTCCATGGAAGGAATATCGCATCGCCTTACCTTTGTCCCGGTACTTGCATCTCATCCGGGCTTTGGTAAATAATATGTTCAAAGAATCGCCACCATCAACTAACACTCGATTTACCGACAGTTGTTGATGGTGGGTTCACCACAATCGAAATCGACTGATCGACTCATAGTGATCGGGCAATCGTCCTTCTCAAAAGAGATGGTAACTTTCGACCACTTCGTAATTTATTGACAAGAGGAGTATGTATGGAATTTACCTCTCGTCCGCAGACTTTAAGTTGTCGTTTGAGTCGTATGCCGATGATCCTCCATAGATATGCTCAACGGTATGGTGCGGATCTTGGAATGGCATCTCCTCATCATCGACGACTTCGACCACTCGTATGTCCTACCCTTTCGAGTAGGGAGCGGTGCTTGCCGCCGTTGTAGTAGTCCTCGAGCTTTCTTTGGAAAACTTCGGCGATTATGAGGTCATGTCCTTCCTTTTATGAAAAGGACACCATCTTGGTTTGTCGTTCCTACGATCGGCGCTTACCTTTGCCTTGATCGGGGTTCGACTTGGTGGTTTGGGCTCTCTATCTTTACTACCAAAACCTCCTTGAAACCACTAGTTTGTGGCTTTTGACTTTTATTTTCTTCTTGGACTTTTTGCTTTTTGTCCTTACCAACCTCACTGGCTCTCGAAGAGCGTGTGTTTCTCGATCGATAGTGTTATTCCACTCGACCGCCTCGAAGCGATTGCATATCGATCGGCCATCTCAAAGAGCTCTAAGAACGGTGTTGGGAGGATTTAAAGCAATATCCTCTGTTATTCTTCTACTACGGACTCCTTGCTTAAAAGCCCCGATCACAGAGGAGTCGAAATTTCGGAATTGAGTTACTGAACCCGACTAAAGCGTTTGATGAATTGACGCAAAGTCTCGTTGTTGTTCGCTTGATCCGGTGCAAGTCGCCTTCCTTTCCGGCGGTTGTATGTGCCTTGGAAATTTGCTCAGTAGAAGATCACAGAGGTGTTGCCAAGAGTAGATCGACTCGAGTGGTTGGTTTAATAACCACGATCGGCGGATCCTTCGAGCACGATTGGAAGGTAATTCGCCATTACGTGCTCTCCTCCTCCCGCCGCTTTCGGACAATTGTTGTATAGATCTGAAGAAACTCGATGGGATTTTGAGATCCATCAAATTTCTCCATGTTCACCGGTCGAAAATGAGGTGGCAATGAGCGCTCGCTCAAGGTCGGCGAAAATGCTCGGCATCCGTAATTACTTCTTGGCGCCTTCTTTGTAGGAAAGAAGGGTTAATGTCGCCAGTGATCGTATACGACGATACCGACAACAGGTGACTGCTCATTGTAGGTCTCGGTTCTTGAGGAATACTCCTCGTAATCCACCCGTTGTGAGTTTCTTTGCGGAGTAGTGATTGATCACCTCCTGAGGGCTACTTGATCATCACCGATCGAAAAGTATTTCTCGAATAGGAGATCGATGTGACTTATGACCGTGTCGATTCCTACGCAGAAATATTCGATTGATCGGTAGTGAAGAAGTCGCATTGCTACGACTCACCGAATGTTGTTGACGAGGTACTTCCAGTCTTGTCATCACATTCGAAGCCTTTGCGCAATCTCCTCAAAGAAAGAGATCGTATCTCGGCGTCGAGCAAGCTCTTGATTGGGATTCTCAAGCAAGTCGTTGATGTCTGGAGTTCTTGTACCTCCTGTGGATCGATATTGAATGCTTGAGCGAGTTCTTACGGGCGCAATTTTCTTTCTTGGATGACCTCAAAATCCTCCCGTCGGATCTTTGAGGCCTTCTCGGTGGAGTCGAGAATGTCGAGGATTTCTCTCGCGTTCATCAGTGTTGGTTCTCTCTGTCGCGGTGGTTCCCTTGCCATTACTACGAGGAGGCGCGGCGTGATCTTGGGAGGGTTCTCATTTCGTCCTCCATGAGGTTGACTCGATTTGAGGAAGGGCGAAGACCTCCGCTGATGATTCTCACTTGCGCTTGAGGCCTCCCGCTTGAGGAGTGCTCGAGAGACACCATCTGGCGACTTGGAGTAATCCCCTCCAGGTAGGGGAACTCCGGGTTATAACTGTCTCCGTCCGCAAATGAGATCTGCGGAGAGACGGTCGTATTCGTAGGAAAAGCATGCTTGATCCCACTATCTCTGGAGTTACCCTGAGAGATAGGATCACAAGATGCTGGTGGAGTCCTGGAATGGTGGCTTCCAGGACTTGTCTCACTGTGTCGGACCGCCTTAAGGGAACTTGGACACTTAGAGGAAAAACTCTCATTGTGTCGTAAGTCCTCACAGGTGCGGTTCGGTCGGATTGACCCTTGTCCTTGGAGGAATTGGCTCCTCTGTTGGACGATCGTTGTGGGGATAAGGATCCTCCTCAACTCCATTGATGGGATGGTTTCTGGAGAATAATCTCGGAGGAACATCACCATCAGCGGATGCATCACTCGGCTCGTAGTCGAAACCGGCATCCATGTCGACGTCTGCGTAATCTGCCAAGTCGAACCAGTTCTCCTCGTTCCATCCTCCTGCCATGCTTGCATGAGATTGGAAAAAAGAGAGTATGTTGACAAGAGATTACCGGAAGATCCCCACGGTCGGCGCCAACTGTCGGTGTATTAGAACCGATCTTACGTAAAGATTATTTGATTCGGGGGGTCTCCTAAGGATGAGATCACGCAGAGTGGATTGACACGGGATGTTTAGACAGGTTCAGGCCTTCTCCGGAGAGAATAATAACCCTAATCCTGTGTGTATGGTATTCTTGATGATCCAGCAAAGGACTAAAACTATTACAGAGAATAGTGCTTGTGTTTCTACTTGACTAGCCCTTGTTTGCTGTCGTTCTTCTTCTCCCTTTGTCTCTCTGTTTGATGCCCTTATATAGTCGTGAAGAAGTAGCCGTTTTGTCCTGCGGGAGATGTGCCTAATTAATGTAGTAACGGGCGCATGATGGCAGTAATTACCGGCGCCTTGACTTCTTCACGCCGTCTGGCAATTATCTTCCAGAGATAATGGGGTATTTACACACCATTAATACGCGGAATAATAGTGCGTGTAGACCGTTCGGATTCCTTAATCAATTGGACCTACTCGTCTGTAGGTTTGATTATAAGGTGGTCGTAGTTTTCCTGGTCGTAGAAGGACTTACGATCAGGTAGCAGTCGTAGAAGAACCTACGACTGTGTAGTGATCGTAGATGGACTTACGACTATGTAGTGGTCGTAGAAGGATTTACGACCATGATGTAGTCGTAGAAGAACTTACGACTATGGGGGTGATTGTAGAAGAACTTACAATCAATGGTTAGGCCTCTCCCTTATAGAAATAAGGGGTACTTCTGGGGACTATGTGACATCATATTTACCCATAATAAGAATTACAGATAAAAGATAAAATGAGGATTATTAGATCCTCGTCAAAACCAATTAGCACAGTTAAATTACAAGTACTTATAAAGAGATGCAAAATGAACGAAACATAATTGTAATAATAATAATAATAATAATATAGTATTACATGAATTAGAAATATTCTTCACGATCGGCAGCGGCTGGATCATAGGTGTCGTCATCACTATCAATATTGTCGAGTAAATCGGGCTCATCTCCATCGTTGTCATCATTGTCATCGCCTAACTGTAATCGCCAAGCATTTGTAAGTCCTTAGCATTTTGCACCTCTTCTCCGTCGTCCTCATCTCCATCGTCCCGATCAATGTCATTGTCTACTTCCATGCCCATCGTGAAAACATGTCTATGTCAAACCTCCTTCTAGCCCCTCCGGTTGATAGAACTCCGTGTGTTTGGGTCAAAGTTGTAATCCTCATCGTTTGGGACGAGCGGTTCTCATCTGGCGATACCAACTGCACAAGGTACCAACCGATAAGATTGGGGTCTTTTTGGCACGCCCATGGGAGATAATAAGCTTGCGTGGCCTGGTTTGTGAGCATCGTACGTGACAGCGTGCTCGAAACTTTTTCAAATTTTTTCCACGGCATACGCATACGATACGGCGACAACTCGACAAGTTTCATGATTTTCGGAATTCGTTCGCATTTTATACAATTAAAAAACCACTCCCACGCAAGTTGGCGGCGTTGCCCCGTGAGCACGTTGATCGAAATTTCGAGACAGTTCCTGGATTTAGCCTAAATTTACACTAAGAAACAAGGATAACATTTTTTTGAACGAATGTAATCCATTATTCGATGCACCTGCAGTTCAAACTTACATTTTTTAGAAAAATTCAACAAAACAAAATAAACTATAGAAATATGCCAAAAGGCAATGAAAATATCCCAAATTTAAACATGTTGTTTGTGGTAGTGTACTAAAGCTTCAAAAAAAATTGGTGGCAAAAAACCAAAAAAAAAAAATTAGTTTGCCGAGTGCCAAGTTTGGCACTCGGCAAAATAAATTCTTTGCCGAGTGCCAAACGGGGGGCACTCGGCAAAGAGGACGCCGCTGGATGCCGTTAGGCCCCTACCAATCTTTGCCGAGTGTCCACCTTTGCCGAGTGTCCACCTTTGCCGAGTGCCTTGCACTTGGCAAAGACAGTCTTTGCCGAGTGCAGGTAGGCACTCGGCAATCGGCAAAGGCCTCTTTGCCGAGTGCGATATTTTGCCGAGTGCGGCGCTCGGCAAAGCAGGTCTTTGCCGAGTGCCCAAAATTTGGCACTCGGCAAATATTTTTGCACTCGGCAAATTACGTATTTCCCGTAGTAACTGCTATAAAAATTGATGTGAGTTGGAACACGAAGGTGTATATATAAGATGAGATTTCTAAATCTAGTCGCGTGTGTGTGTCTATATATATATATATATATATATATATATATATATATATATATAACAGGACAATATATAAGCCGGAATAGTGATATATATATATATATATATATAACAGGACAATATATAAGCCGGAATAGTCAAGCATCACATTTGGTGAGATGCTTGCCAGCTAGACTTCTGAACGTTAACACACAGTGAAGCTTTGGGTCAGTACCCACGGCTGCTATCTCAGCCTTATCTTATTGTTTATACCAGCTAGGTAGTCCGTCCGTAAGTTAGATGGTCTTTCTTTTCTCTCGTCATAATCGGACAAGGTGGCTCTTACTACAGAGGAGAGGAGAGGAGAGCGTTCCCAATCGGTGACTAAATTAAGCCGGCGAGTGTCTTGGAGATTTTCTTAAAACTACGTGCCATCAGGCAGAAAAGGGATGGCTGGAAAAAAACAAGCAAGGAAAGCCATGGCAGGAGAGAACTGATGTTGCGCGATGGATGGGCGCCTGCGTTGCGGTGGCGGTGGTGGTGGTGGTGGTGGTGGGCCCCCGGCTGCCCGTGTCCGTGATGTGGGCAACAACCTAGTACCGATCCCATTGAGCCCAACGCAGGTGGGCCCCCACACTCTCACGAGTCACCACCACCCAATGCTGGTACCCGTATGTCTCCCTCCCTCTTCTCTTCTCTTCGCTTCTTCCCCTTGGTAGCTAATCTATTCCTCCTACTGCTAGTCTGGATTTGGTCTGAATTCTGAACATTTCTGAACGATGGATGGAATAGTGCATGTATGAATGATGGATTCGTATTGATATTGGACGACGATGCTTACTTAATTCTCCTGCATCTCTTCCTATGTATACACACATGTGTGTGTGTGTCTGTTTTTCTTTCTCACCCAGTAGCAGTAGCAGTAGCAATGTTAATTAGTACCACTGTTGTGAGAGAAAAAGGTAACAATGGCACAGCAACATCCTGCATTATTGTACATGCAGGGATCTGGTACTAGATTTGTTAGGGATACCCTGGATATTGTAGCACCGCTGTAGTGCGTTATTTTTCATACGTGCTGATTGATTTTCTATAATAAAGAATAGTTGTTTAGTTAAATTATTTTGAGATTTTTTATCTATCTAGTTATTGTCAGTAATATAATATTATTTATTGGGAAAATTATTTTTAATAGTTGTAAAGATTAGATTGGATTGATAGGTTTTCTTATTTCTTAGACGTCAAGTCGGATTGACGTTATAAAAGAGATAGTATGTATTCATTATCAATCAAGCAACGAGAAATTAAAAATTCAACTAAGTCTCAGAGCCTTGCTATCTCGACAGGGAGGAGCCCTGCTGGCGGTTAGATGAGACCGAGTGCTCTACCCTTGATAATCGAACCTGTACCCAACCAACGACCACAATAAAATTTCTTTTGAGATAAGGTGGTGTGTGGTGCTATATTTGGTGCAGGTCATGGAGAAAAGCACTACTGTGATTGTTCATGTCCTGGATTCACTCCTGTTTCGTTTTCCACGTGCCCGTATACCCACTATAACCAGGTCGAATGTGCGTGCCGTGCTTGGCACACGCCTGTACATCATGACCGATCAGTTAATTATCGCTAGTAACTAGAACCGATGCCATCGCACGATTGTGGTATACATATGCATGATGCAACTATTTAATTAAAAGCAAGATTATCTTATATCTACATAAATTGATTAAAGACCTCATATCTCATTGCTGATATTAGTACGTGGCACGTTCCTGATTGAAGATGATGCATAGCTCTTCTGTTCCTTGCTCTAGCTGTTGCATCAAATCAAAATCGAACAAAACAAAAATAAATCTATGTAGCACCGTAGTAGGTTTCCTAGCCAAGTCATAGTTTAGTTTGGCCCAAAAACAATTTATGTTTAGGACACCCTGACACTGTGTATTATACTACTAGTAATAGCCATTCACCAGGAGCAGTACAAACAGGATCTTCCATTTACTAGCTAGCACTCCGATTTGCAATCACTGGAGAGTCAGGACGGCTTTTGCACCTTCCAATGGACGTCAACAGAATCTAAAACCATTTTTAGCTTTGATTTGTTCAAGGAGACAAGTGCAGTCAGGATTCCAGGTCCAACCCGGTTGGGTCGAAGGGCAGTCGGACCGATACCGTCATTGAATCCCCCAAAGACTTGAAAAATTTAAGATTATGCACTCCAAACAATACAAAAAAAAAAAGTCTTCCTAAACTCAGGAAATTAGGAGTTTCAGACCAGCTCTGGTTTGCTACAGGTTCAAATTTGATGGAGGTCACCGCGGAAGAGTTCTGTGATGGGAACGCAATACAACTTGGAATACTGGCAGAATGGGAACTAATCGCGGAGACCGCTTCTCGATTAAACCCGAATTCGATTAATCCTTGATGCAGAATTGGGCGAGAGGATTCGATCGATGAGATGACGGAAGAACAGAGGTAAATTAAAGTTGCACATCGCGATTCGGGGGCTGACGTACCAAGCCAAGAAATGGAGTGGCCAGCTGTTATGTCCCATCCTAAGCTTAGTCATCTCCGTTCCGCCTCAGACTCCCCTTGTATTTCCGCCTCGTTCTCTTCCGGAGCCTCTCCTGTCTTCCGCCATGGTCGCCACCACGGTGGTGACACGAGCTAGAGCTAGCTCGTCCCCTCACGCCTCGCCGCCACTCGCTAGGGATTCGCCCGCTCGCCGCCGGCCGCCGCAACATCATCTCCCCAAGGTCGTAGCAGGCGAAAGGTGATGTATATGCGGAAACTTGAGGGACCGTTATGGAAATATCCCCGCGTTGTTCTTCTTCAATCTGAGCGTGCGTATTTGATCGAACGGCTCCTATGACCGCATGCATTCTGCGACCAGGCTATAAATGACAATATGACGTAATCCGAGGGTACAATATGAAATACACCACCTCTAGCATTTCCCCTTCGTCATGGGCGTTCTACTGTGACCACTGGCCCATGAGAAGCCCACGAATTTTCGCGGGTCCTGTGCGCCATGCACTAAAGGCGTCGTTTGTATGGGCCGGAACTAAATTCCGCGTGGATCACGGCCCATTATCACCCATTTAGGCCTAAGAGGCTAAGAAGCCCATGAAAAGCTAGCCCATTGGCGTGCATATTGGCGGCCCAGATCCAAATGAACTAAGAGGTGTTAAGAAAAGAGGCATCTCGAAAGCTTCGAGAGGGCCCGACAAGAGAAGTGGACGAGCGCACGACGTCGCCGGAGATGGCGCGCAGGAGGGGCGGCGCCGCGGCGGCCGCGGCCTCGCCGGCCGTGGTCACGGTGTTCGTCTTCCTGGACCACTGGCTCGGCCTCGGCACCACGGCCGGCACCGAGCACGCTGCCGCCTTCTCCTTCGCCGTCGTCGCCTGCTTCTTCTCCTTCCTCTGCGCCGCGGCTGCGGATCCCGGCTCCGTGCCCGCCGCCTTCTCCCCCGACGCCGAGGACTCGCGGGGACAGGTCCCAGATCTCTCGCCCTTTCTTGCGCCCGCCCTTCTATTCCATTTTCTTGGAATTTAGGTGCTTTTCTTTTGGAGTTTGAGGGGCTTTGGATGTATTTGTTTCTATAAAGTTGCGATGCTTGATTCAATTGCTGCATTTCGAAGTGTAAACTGACGTAAATTTTCCATCATTTATCCAATCTTACGTGGAATCCATCTCTCAGTAGATCAGCTGTCTGCCGATCACCTTGAACTAAACGTGAACCTTGTATATATATGGAGTAACAATTACACGTTTTTCTTGATTTCATCGTGTCACCACTCAGCATGCACAATTAGTACTCCTTGGATTCAGCAGTGGTAATTGTTTACCCCAGCGGTAAATTTAGGAGCGCTGAAATACTGAATATGGGAGAAGAACCCTGAGATAGTACTCATTATTTGGTTCCAACAGGGGCTGAAATCAAGGTATTGTGATAAGTGTTGCATGTACAAGCCTGCTCGAACTCACCATTGCAAGGTCTGCAAAAGGTGTGTTCTGAAAATGGTAGGCGTGATTATCTTTGTTGGTAGTGATTCAGTTAATTGCAAAAGTGAAGCTGTGTTCAAAATGCTTCGTAATGGTTTCAATGGCAGGATCACCACTGTGTCTGGATTAACAACTGTGTGGGCTATGCAAACTACAAACCCTTCATCATCTGTGTCCTAACTGCAACCATAGGGTCTCTTTATTCATTCGTAAGTGACTTTGCTGGACCAAAATTGCCACATTTTCGCCGAGCATTTTTCACAATTGTGTCAAAATATATTTCAGGTCATATTTCTGTGTGATCTCTTTCAAACAGAGCATGACTTTGATTTTCTTTACGTGAAGATCATCCATGTAAGTGCACTGACCATTGTTTTGAATCAAGCTCGCTATACAATCAACCATTGTTGAGTTACCATGCCATTATCCTTTGACACGCCACATTGTTTTTTTTCATTTTATATCTAGATTCACTAATACTGGCACTACTATGCTAACTGTCAGTAAGATTTTACTTTGTGCCTGTTTTGTCATGAAGCTCAAAGGACATTTCTGGCCTGTTATGTGCTTATGGTGAAATGTACATATTTAGATAGCTCTTGGCACCTAGTACCAGCAGGCACCAGCCCTGTACTGGAGGTTATGTTGACACATGTTAGATGTATTTTGACTTTCCAGGGTCCAATGGAAATGATTTTGAAGAATCCTTAACTATGTCATTGTCACCTGACAGAATGGATATTTTTTCTTGTAACTCTTGTGAGTTGTGAGTTTGTCATGTATTTGAACTCTCAACTGAGAGTCTGAGGCTGATTATTAAGTATTAACTGTAGAAACGAAGGATTCTGGTAACTTAGTTGCAGGATAGAAGGAAAGAATCCAAACTGGCAGAAGAGCCTTTTAGTTTTAGAAACTCATAAGATAATAATGAACACTAAGGGTTTTCTTCTGTGCTGGTCTAGCAAGGGCAGTATTGATTTATTTTATTTTATTTATTTTTTAAAAAAAAGATTGTGCCATTGGTATAAATATGCTAGTTAAAAATAAAGATATTAAAATGACAGAGTCGTTCTGCATCAAGTGGTGCCATTGAAACTTGTATGGTTCTGTAACTGTGCTGTAACATTCCGGACTAAAATGCCATGCAGTCATTGTCTATTTTAGATTTGTGGTATAATTATTCTGTTTATTTCTTTACTTCATACTATAAGAAACAAACTATGATCTAGTGTTAAAGAGTATCACAAAAATGCAGATCTTGGCTGGTGTAGTCTTGTTCTCATTAAGCTTGACAATAGGTTCTCTATTATGCTGGCACGTCTATCTCTTAAGTCATAACATGACAACCATAGAGGTAAGTCATTATTTCGAATTCCTGGCATCCATTCACCTCATAGTTTCTTTGTGTATTTACACCATGTTTGATTTTATTCTGCTGCCTTTACATCAGTACCGAGAGGCAGTTAGAGTGAAGTGGCTTGCAAAGAAGAGTGGACAGAAGTACCGCCATCGTTTTGATCTTGGCATGAGGAAGAATATTCAAATGGTAGCACTGCATAAAAAATTACGCATAACATCAGAAATTCCATTCATTACCATCATCATAACTTCAGTTTTAAGCCTTCAACTTTGGTGTTGAGGAGTTAGCATTAGGATTCGTTTGTTACTTCAATTAGCTGAACCTTTGTATACATTTGTACAGATCATGGGTCCAAACATTCTCTGCTGGCTTTGCCCGACCGCAACGGGACATCTTAAGGACGGCACCGAGTTCCAAATCACAAACAACTGATCGGATCGAAGAACAGCATTGCCGCATACATACCATGTAGATTTGCAAGTTTATTTGGTGACCAAATTGCCGTTTGCTCCATTGGCTTGTTGTCAGCCAGGGCAGCCGTAGAAAGCTCCACATTTCCCCCAAAACTTGTAACAGCATGTAAAGCTTAGTTTCCTTTACCCTTCCCAATTTCCGTGTATTTGTTCAATTTATATGTGCGCGTAGAGTGCCAGAGTTTGGGAATCTTTTGTGTATTGAAATGTTGAATTGCAAAATTAATGAAATGTTGAATTGCAAAATTAACCAGAATATGTATATCATAATTTGACGTGTGAAAATGGCACATAATGGGAATGGAACTTTGGAAGGAGGTTTTACACTACTCGTCAGATATTCTTCGTTCTGATAATTCTGGTCCCACCTGCAGTGATAAACAGTAGGTAGCGCCTGATGCCTGACTAGTGCTAGAGCATACGGCTTCTTCGTGGCAGCAGGTCAAAAACGAAACTAAAAAGTAGAGAGAAAAAAATACTCCACATTTCTGGTTCCCACGTCGGCAATGGCCACCACCTCCGCCTACGCAGCCGCAGCCGCCGGCGGAGAAGCAGCGGCGTCGCCGTCCCGTGGTATCCTTCTTAGAGCCCGGCCTCCCCCAGCTCGCCTTGCCTTCCTCTCCAAATCGCCCTCTAGGTGGGCCTCGATTTCGCTGCCTCCGGGGCATCCGGCGCTTCACCGCGCGGCTGCCGCCGCCGAGGAGAGGGTGGAGGAGGAGGAGGAGGCGCCGGCGTGGGTGGAGCTGGAGCCGATCGGCAGCGAGCAGCAGCTGGACCAGGCCCTCGCGGAGGGCCACCAGCTCGACCTCCCCATCGTGCTGCTCTGGTAACCCTCTGATTTGGACTATTAACAGCAATAAAATTTGTTTCTTTGATAAAGTGGTCATTATAGAATGACCAATCTTGGATGAAATGGTTATTGCGGAACTGGCAAGTCTAGTTTCTTGGATGAAATGGTCATTTTGTGAGCTTAAATTTAGTACTCTTCCTGTATGAAAGAGGGATCATCTATTCATATGGTGGCAGTTTAAAGCCCGGTTTATTGGATTAAGTGATTGTTCATTCGATGTATCTTACCTTCTTAGATGAAGTGGTCTCGATCGGTATCTTGCACGAAATGATCAGATGTGTTTGATTCGATAGTTGCTTTTAGTTACCTAAAATGTGCATGATTGTGTGCGTAAGAGCACCTACAATGCAGGTGCTTAGAGATGTGCTTAGCAAAGAAAAAGTGATTTTTCTTGCAACGTAGGATAGATAAGATACTTATTTTGTAGCATCGATACTTGATTAGACACAATGCTTAGAGGTACTTTTGTATATAACTATATATAATTAATAGGTAATACAATCATCTAAGCACCTACAAAAGAGATGCTTGCATTGGAGGAAATGACTTTTGCATAGGTGCTTGATGGCATGGTTATATTATATTTCTTTAAGCACTCGTATATAAGCATTTCGCATTGTACATGCCCTAAGTGTCCCCCCCCTAGATCTACCTTTCCCTTTTGGTGGTTTTTATTTCCGGGAAGATCGATCATATGCCCCATCTTGACATGCCTTCTACCATTTGCATTTATTTTCGAGGAGGTTGATTATTTATCCCGAATCGTTTTTTATTGTTGTTTTGCCCCCCCCCCTTCGTAAATTCTAATTACTTATCGCATTTCAGCCCACATGAAAGGACTCTTATGCCCCTTGGCTCAGGGCATATAGTCCGATCGGACAAGGATGCGGGGGATGCGCGGCCATGGCGCTCCAATCCGCCGGCGGGAAGAGGCGACGGGAGGACGAGGAAGGCAGCCAAGGCGAAGGTGGGCCTCCTCTCGGCGCTGCAATCCACGCCACACTCCCCTTCCTCTCCTCCACTCCCCCTCTCCCGATTGGTGCCCTGGCTTGAGGTCCAGATGCACTACGTCGACGCGGTGGCAAGCGGCGACGTCTTCAAGCATCTGCAGCATCCAGCGCTTGAGCTGGCCAGTAGGAGAGTGTTGGCGAAGATGGTGACACCGGCGTCGGTGCCGTGGGCCTCAAGGGTGTCGGACTCGGAGGAGGACGAGGAGGCAATGTGGCGGGCAACGGCGGCGGCAGCGGAGTAGTACTTGTCGACGCCCAGGCCGACGACGTCGGCGGCAGCGTAGAGGTGCACGACCACAACGTCCTTGAGCGGCTGGCTGAAGTCGTCGGCGGCTGCGAAGATCTTGAGACAGCGGTCGGCGGCGGCGACCGTGGGTGGGTGGTGGATCTTGCGGGGCTCGATCTGAGCTGGTACGCGAGCAGGGCCATGAGGAGCAGTGGCTCCGCTAGTGAAGAGTGAGGCGATACAATTACGACGATAAGTGGACTCCGGTCACTGTGGTTGAGGTCGACGCTGGCGAGCACACGCCGATCCCACGGCAGTGGTGCGTAGAAGACGTCGGTGTAGTTGCAGACCTCGGGCCCCACCCAATCAGTGGTGAGGTTCTTGGGGTTCGAGAAGATGGCGCGCTGCTTCCACATCTTCAAGGCGACGTACGCGTCCCGGAGCCGCTGGTTCAGGAACCTCCATGCTAGGTCCACTACCACCACCGCCGGCCCGCTCCGCCGCGCTCCGCGTCGAGCTTGGTCTTCACCGGGGCTGACCAGACCATATGCCCTAAGCCATGGGGCATAACGGTCATTTCACGTGGCTAAAATGCAAAAATAATTAGAAATTAGGAAAAATGGGAAATCCTCTATTAAAATAATCGATCCAGGGCAAATAATCAATCTACTCGAAAATAAATACAAATGGTAGAAGGCATATCAAAGATGGGGCATATGATCAATTTTCCCTTTATTTCCAGTAGGTTGTTTCTGTATTGGTATTACGATTGTGCCTAATGTCTAAGTACTCAAATGTTTATTTTTTTGTTTCAACAGTAGGTTCTTTACGCATTAAATGATGTACGATGTGATACATAGACCACCGGTGTCAAATTGTATTTCAAGTAGTCATCTGACAAAGTAGTAACTGTCAAAAATTTCCCATAGCGCCTTTCAATCTCACACCAGAATTCATACTTAGCCTTTGCAATATGTAGGATGGCAAGTTGGTGCAGAAAATGTATATATTTGAAGCCTAAGCTAGAGAAGTTAGCAGCAGAATACTATCCAAGGTTTGAAATTGTTTTCGACTTTGACACAGTATGCGCAACTGGAGTTGTTGTTAACAAATTGATGATCTCTATCAGTACTTATCATGCAGGATTCGGTTCTACTGTGTCGATGTCAATGCTGTTCCACAACAACTTGTGAATCGTGCGGGAGTAACAGTAAGTCTTGCCGTGTGCTACATTGGTTTCTTCAGTGTTTGTCTCGTTATAATGAATATAAAATTTTATTCTTTACACCCACCCAATTATGCTTCTTATTGTTAAAGAATATTCAAAGGCATTCCTAGACCTCATTCTGTTCTTTGTGTTTTTTCTTTTAGAGAAACTTCTAGACCTCCTTTTCTCTGCTTCTTTTCCTGTTTTGGAGGAAACAGTTTCCTCTAGAGGCCCTGGAAACTTTGTTGTTGGTTACCGGCTTTCTACAACTTGGATCCAAGTGTTGTTCCTTAGCCTTATCCTTTAGCTTTTGTAATAGAGTACCATATCAATGATCCCTTCATCATATATTTGGCTTCATTGTTATCTTGTCCCGCAGCATCTATATATATAGGCAACGAATTGGATCCCAAGCATATATATTAATCTAAACACTAATGCCTTCTTTTGTCCAATGTATGTGATCTGTTATGCGGAGCTCGAGCAGAAGATGCCTGCTATACAGGTACAAGTTAAGCTTGTTTCTTTCTTTATGGTTTCCATCTTGCCATTGTATATCCTGATGTTGGTTTTTTTATCCTGTACAGCTGTGGAATGACTCCCGGAAACAGGCTGAGGTGATTGGTGGGCACAAATCCTGGCTGGTAATTGATGATGTTCGCAGGATGATCGAGCAGGAGGAATGATCCACTGTGTCTTTTAACGCAACGATGAATTTGCAACAAGACAAGCCTTTCAGTGTAGCAAAATGGGGAAAAGTTAAGTATCAAGTTATCAGCACTTAGTCAGAGATTGAGCTATATGTATAGTCATGTATGGACAATATTACATCCACAGTCAGAGACCAACACAAATCATGATGCTTAGACACCCAGAGTTCTTCAAGAATCAAGAAAAAGAGGGCTTCACTTCTTGGAGTCCTCTTTAGAATTTAGAGGACTGGATGCATTCTTGTGATGTCCTTGATGTATCCATATGTATTATTTGGAATTTCTTCAATCATAGCAAGACTTCATGCTCAATGCTCATGTACTGACCAGCCTTCACATTAGTTATTAGATAATAATATCGAGTCAATGACCTTTCAGAATACATGTTAGTGCTGTGGTTCCAATTCCACGGTGTCTACCCTAAACTAATCAATTGTGATTGACTCAAAACACAAAGATAGTACAAGGAGTACTTGAAATGTTAGGCTTTCCAAAAAATATGCTCATTTTGTTCAGAATTAGTATATAAGTATGTCCCTGGGTTGAATGCTGTGTTGATAATCCCTCTTGAATCAAAACCCAAGAGTGTGCTAATTAAGTGGGAGGGGTATTTAATTGAGAGGAGGCGGCAGGTTCCCCATTACATGCTCGATCGGTCCTTGCATGCTTTAATATTGGGTGCCCAGGAATATACTGCTTTTTCAACCACAAACAATACCGAATGCATTTTTTTTCTCTCTGTCTAATGATTTCTTAAATTGATCGCAACCTGAGCACTTTCTTGTGTCTTGCGGTTTTAAAAAACCACAACAAAGGAATCTCTTTATCTTTACACCCTGCAATTCTGAAAACACGGCCCCAAAAGGCAAAAGAACTCTCCTCTCCCCTTCACTGATATGTTGGTTTGATTTGACAATAGTCCATCAAATCAACTTACGGGGGTTATGTTGTTCGTCTCGGCCCCACCGTGCAGACCCAGATGAATGGTGGTGTCAACACGGTAGAAACTAGAAACTGTTCTCCTGAAAATAAGCAACGCGTGATGGCAAACAGGAGATGACAAACAAATTGGCATGGAAAATGCTGTTTCAAACATGAGATACGGAGCAGTAGTTTCTTAGGATTAGGGATTCAAGTCAAACACTGAGCTGAACATTCAGAATTTAGGTTCAGATACGGATGGATATCTCGATTTTGGTCACTCGTCACTTGATTAAAAAAAAATAGAAAAAAAACTCCATTTTACACCTTAAACTTCTCGAAAAGTCCAAAAAAAAAATCTTGAACTACAAAATCGGACACCCTCAACTATCAATACCATGCAAATTACCCTCTGAAGCTATTCCAAGCTGGTTTTCATCTAACGTGGTATCCATGTGGATGTAAGGTGGGCATTGTAATATCTCTGGTCCACATGTCATATTCTGATGCCTTTCTTCCTCCTCCTTGTTTGAATATAGCAACCTATATATTCCAATGGGCCAAAGGCCAATATATAATATGTACAAGGATGGAACAAATGCAAATAACACCCTACACAATATATATATCTAACACCCCCCTCAAACTCATGGTGGATCAACAACACTGAGTTTGGAGAGGTAGAAGTATACTGAGCTCGAGTCTGTGCCTTAGTAAAGAAATCTGCTAACTGAAGTTCCGAAGGCACATACTGAAGAGCAATAACTTGGTCTTGCACATGCGATCGCATGTATGAAGCATCCACTCCAATGTGCTTGGTAAACTCATGTTTCACGGGATCACGAGCAATGCTGATCGCACCAAGATTATATCGATAGAAGCGAGTCGGTCTTTGAAACAGAAACGCCAAAATATGCAAGGAGCCACCGGCGTGTGATCTCGGTATCAACAGTGCCATGGCTCTCAACTCAGCCTCAGCGCTCGAACGAGAAACTGCAGTTTGCTTCTTAGTCTTCCAGGCAATCAAGGAGGAACCAAGGAAAACACAATAGGCAGAAAGAGACCGGCGATCAGAATGATCGCTAGCCCAGGTCGCATCAGAGTACGTCTGAAGCTGTAAAGAACTGGAACGAGAAAAGAAAATATGTCGAGTGAGGGTTCCACGAAGATATCGAAGAACACGAAGAAGGTGGTCAGAGTGGAGTGAGTGGGAGCAGAGACAAACCGACTCGGGATGTGGCGGGTGAGAAATGTCAGGTCGAGTAATCCCAAGGTAGACGAGGCTCCCGACAATATGGCGATAGCGAGTGGGATCCTCAAGAGGCTTACCATCGGTAGGGCGAAGGTGAACACCTAACTCCATAGGAGTATCCACTACGCGCTGATCAGTGAGACAAGCACGAGTAAGGATATCCTGAAGGTACTTCTCCTGGGAGAGATAGTAGCCCTCAGGCGTAGAAGTGATCTCAATCCCAAGGAAGTAACGAAGAGGCCCAAATCGGACATCAAGAATCGCATCGAGACGCTCCTTCACAAAGGCAATGTATCGAGAGTCATCTCCAAGAATGATCATGTCATCCACATATAGAAGGAGGAGCGTCCAGGCCCGTGGAGAGGTGTGAACAAAGAGAGCGGTCGTGAGCACCGGCAGAGAAGCCAAAGAAGTGACAACAGAGGAGAAGCGATCAAACCAAGCACGCGGGCTTGTTTTAGCCCATAGAGAGAACGAAGGCGACAAACCAAACCATCAGGGACAGAATACCCAGGGGGCGGCTGCATGTAGACCTCCTCACGCAACTCGCCATTGAGAAAGGCATTCTTAACATCCAAATGAGAGATGGGCCAATGGCGAACAGAGGCCACAGCAAGGAGAGTACGAACAGTGGTCATGTGAGCAACAGGGGCGAAAGTCTCATCGTAGTCGCGACCATGCTCCTCGCTGAAACCACGCGCTACAAGACGAGCCTTGTAGCGCTCAAGAGAACCATCCGAGCGAGTCTTTATCTTGTACACCCATTTACACGTGATAGGAGTAACATGTGCAGGCAAGGGCACAAGATCCCAAGTGCTAGTGCGCTCCAAAGCAGCAATCTCCTCGGACATCGCAAGCTGCCACTAAGGGTGAGCGGCGACCTCACCAGAGGTCGAGGCTCGAGAAAGAGAAGCGGAACAAAGCCGTAGAAGCTGAGCGCCTGATAGTGTGACGATCACGAAGAGCATATCTGGAAGGAGAAGACGCGAGTGGACCCAAAGAATGATGGAGAGGAAGGAGGAGGCCGAGGACGGCGAGAGTAGTGCAAGGGTAAAGATGGAGCCTCAACAAAGGAGCGAGAAGGAAAATCCGGTGGAGGCGGAATAGATGGAGCCGGAGGGGGAGTAGATGGAGGATGAGGCGAAACAGTGGTGGAAAACTGAGAGTCAGGAAAAATCAGAAAGGAGATCGACTCAGCAAGAGAATCCGGGCTAACAGTGGGGGAATGAGGGTAGTAAGGACGGGACTCGTCAAAAGTGACATCCCGAGAAATCCTCATCCTACGAGCAACAGGGTCATAACAACGATAACCCTTATGCTCAAGGAGCAAGAAAAGCACACTCAAGCGGTCGAGCGATCGGCAGTGCGCTCACGAGGTGTAAGAAGAACGAAACAGACACAGCCAAAACTGCGAAGATGACTGTACTCTGGAGCTCAACCAAAGAGACGATAGACGCGAGCCACAGAGATGACCGAGACGATGGTGCCACTGAGAAAAAGATGTAGTGGAGGACGCAGCAAGAGCAGAGGTAGTGGTAGTGGCCGACTGGCTGGTGGAGTCAGCGGAAGGAAGATGAAGCCAGTCGAGCTCCCAAAGACGCTGCGAATCACGGCGCCGAGGCCTAGTACCAAGCAGAGTCCCTGTGCGGCGGTCCTGAACACAACAAGAGTCAGACTCAAGAACAACACGACAGTTGTGATCAGTGATCGACCGGTAGACATAAGTCGCATAGTAAGTCGAGGAACATGAGAGACCTGCGGGAACATAAAAGAAGAAGTGGAAAGGATGCCTCGGCCAGAAACAGAAGAGAGATACCATCTGCGATCGAGCAGTGGAAGAAAAATCGGTGGACCGCATGAAATAAGGTGGGTAGAATCGGTGTCATGTGAAAAGAAGCACGAGTCCAAGATCCACTGAGACAAGATACTGACGAGGGAGGAGGCGGAGGCGAGGAAGGCTGAGAAGCAAGAGCGACGAGCGTAACCCGAGGAGTCCGAGGATGAGCCGACACCGAGGCGCCAAGCGGTGAGAGAAGCTGCGTGTGGCGTCACCAGAGGAGCCACGGCGAGAGGGCCATCCACGAGGAGAGGAACCTCGAGCCCTTCGGGGACGTCGCCCGACGACTCGGGTCCCTCCTCCGCTTGTAACAATCTCGATACTGTGGCCAAGACGCCGACAAGAGGTGCGATGGAGACCCGCAGAGAAACAGCAGCCCACTGGAGGAGCTGGAGAAGAGGTCACGGTCGGTCTTTGAAGAGGCGGCAAAGGAGCAGATGCTGAAGCAGACAAAACAGACTGCATCTGAGCCATGCCACGGTGACGAGTCTCCTCAGCACGCAAACTCGTGAGGGCCTCCACCAAGGTCGGGCGCAGGTGGCGAGTCAGGAGCTGAGCGCGCACAGTCTCGAACTCAGGCCGGAGACGCGTCAGGAAGTCGTAGAGGCGGTGAGTCTCTGGTGGCGCGGCCGCACAGCAGGACAGTCCGGCAGACATCCGCCAGAGAGTCAAGCCGACGCCACACCTCGACAACCGGTAGAAGTCATCAACGGTGGCATCAAGCTGCTGAAGAGAATGTGCCTGGTGCACAACTGAGAGATACATAGCATCGCTCGTCGACTGGTAGTGAGCTCGGAGGTGCTCCCACATAAGCTGTGTCGTTGGCAGCTCCGCCACATCCATAGAGATGGTCACGGGCATGCTACCCACTAGGAAGGCGGTAGCACGAGCCTCGACCTCTGCCCGGCGCCGAGGCGTGTACCTCGGTGGTAGAGCTCTAGCGCCTCCAAAGGTCAACATTGTTGACCTCGAAGCCGCCCGCCCGCACTTTGAGAGAGAGTGGTAGTCTTGGCGGTGTAGGTCGAGGCGACAGGTCGCTCACCGTGAGATGACCCCCAGACGCCGGGCCGTTGAGGTGAATCTTGAGGTGAACGGCCCGCTCCGGAAGTTCGTCCCATCAAACGAATCGGGGGAGCGGGATGGCGAAGAGCCTCGGTAGAAGCCATCGACCGATTTTTTCCTTTTTTTCTTTTTTTTTGTCTTTTGTCTTTTTTTTTTTGTCTTTTCTCTATTTCTTTTCTTTGGCCGGCTCGGCCAAAGAAAGAACGAGACTGAGAGGAACCTTTAGGTTCCTCGAGCCCTCCGGCGGCGGCGGCGCGCAGGGCTGGCGCGAGCGTGAGGGCGGCGGCGCAGGCGGAGCGGAGGCGGCGTCGGTGCTTCAGCGCATGAGAAGCGGCTCAACCCGGCATGAGCGGCGGCTTCGACCCGGCGATCCGGCGCGAGGCGGCGTCGGCCGGCCGGCGGCGTCGCTGCCGACCGGCGTGGATCCGAAGGGCGGCCGACCCGACGCGGATCTGGGGGGAAAAGGACATGGCGGCGGGCTACTGGGGAGCGGCGTACATGATGTATGTGGCGTGCGGTGGTGGCTAAGAGGTAGGGTTTCAAAACCCTAGCTCTGATACCATGTTTGAATATAGCAACCTATATATTCCAATGGGCCAAAGGCCAATATATAACATGTACAAGGATGGAACAAATGCAAATAACACTCTACACAATATATATATCTAACACTCCTCTCCTCTCTCCACGTGGATCTGAGGTGGCCATTGTAATGTCCTTGGTCCACATGTCATATTTTGATGCCTTTTTTCCTCCTCCTTTCCTCTCTCCACGTGGATCTGAGGTGAGTATTGTAATGTCCCTGGCCCACACGTCATATTCTAATGCCTTTCTTTCTTCCCCCTCCCCTCTCCCCTCCTCCCAATCCCACCTCTTCTCCTCTCCTCCACCAACGCCATCACCACCGTCCGCTTATCCTCCTGAGATCTTCTCCCTCGGCGACCTCCACACCACCGCCAAGGCCTGCTCACACGCCACGCATGGGCTCTCCTCCTGCTCCTCCACTTCTCCCTCAGCAACCTCCACGCCACCGCCAAGGCCAGCCCGGACACCTCACGTGGCCTCTCCTACTGCTCCCCCATTTTCCGCCTACCTGCCCTCCACCTCCACCGCCTCCGACACCCGGCCGCCATCGGTGTGAAGTCGCCGCCGAGCCCTTGCCGCTCCACTTCAAAATTTGTTGCCATCCCTCCACATCGACCAAATTCCTCTCATATCTAGCTTTAAGACCACCCCAAGAAGCCCCTAGATGTCATATTCCCTTCTTCTTCGAAGCTGGCCGCTGCCGAGCCACAGGCATCTTGCCGCCCTGTCACATTCCTGGGCACAGTACTTGTGTCACCCCCTCCACCCGGGCCTCCTGAGTCCGTTCCAAGTGTCGCCTTGTTGATTGGTCGTCATTAGTTCGACGTCGCCATGCAGCCTCGTCGTCAACCTCACCGTCACTGGCTCATCACCAGCCATCCTTGCCCTAGTTGAGGCCACCTACGGTCTCCCCGTGTTTAGGCCGCGAGGGGGGCGGAGCCAACGAGACCGCGAAAGGGGCCCAGGCGCGCGACGGCAGACCATGAGGGTGGAGCTAGGTCGAGGGGCGCAGTGCGAGGGCACCAGAGCGAGGGGTGGGCCGACCGACGCGGGGTGACCGCGGGCGACTGGTCACCATCGCTAGTCCACCACGGCATATCTACATCCGCATCGGTGAGACCCGCTCGTCCCGCGAATGCTAGTGCTCACCTTCCTTCTCCCTCCTTGTTGTTGTCGCCCTTTGTCTCCCCATCGTCGTCACCCTTTGTCTTCCCCTCGCCCGGGCGTTGTGCGCTGTCGCCCACCAGCCCTGGTGAGTGTCCGACCGCAACACCGCCACCCATGAACTCGCCATGGTACCCCCAATCCATTTTGTCCTTGTTAATCGTCTTCGTCGCATTCCCTATCGGCATCCAGCCCCTCCATGGCAGCCGTCCCGTGCTCCTCTGTTTTGAAACAAAGGAACATTCATTCCCTTCTCTCCCTCTGCTTCCCTCTCTCTTGTATGATAGCTTGGCCCACCTGTGTAATTAAGTTATTTTTATTGTCTTCCCTTAATCAATGACATGTGCGTTTTGTATTGGGCCACGTGAGCTCCACGTCATGTAAAACCACCCTAGTTTGGGTCGAGGGGTAAATTGAACGATTTTGATAATTTATGGTGTAGAATGTCCGATTTTATAGTTTATAGTTGTTCGAACTTTTCGCAGAGTTTAATAGAGTTTTTTCCTTCGAACTTTGGACAACTAGGTCATATCTGAACTCTTCTTCGAAGGCGTACAGTACGGTGATGCTAGGAGATCCGTGCAGGTTCCGATCGGACGGAGGAGACGATCTCCAGAGGCGGCCAAACGGGTCCAAGGGGAGAAGAAAAAGGCACACGTCGCTTTCTCTTTCCGCTTCTTCTCTTCTACCCTCCTTTCCCATTCGCTCCATCTCTCTCGCTCTCCCTCCTTCCGGCGCAGCAGCCGCCTCCAGAAATTCCCCAATCCCCAAACCCTAAATAAATCCTCCTCTCTTGGAGAAATTCCACACCCGAATCCATCTGCTGAATCCAATCCAATCCAATCCAATCCCCGTTGCGGAGGCGAGAGGTGGGGCTCCTTCGGATGGGAAGATGGCTGGCGCTTTCGATTCCGTAGTGGATTGAAGGCGCTCGTGGGGGTGGGCTTAATCGTTGGAGCTGTTCTCAAGGTGAGATTTTATCGCGGCTTCTTCGCTGTTCGATCGAATCCCCCCAGATGAGGCGGGATTTCTGCGATGGTTTCTTTCTGGTGATTTCTGTTCCTCGGGCTTGGGAATGCTTGATTGCTTCCTCCCGTGGATTTGGGTTCTTTTCGTGGGGTTTCAATCGGGGTTCTTGTTGGATTTGTTAGAAAGGTTGCCTTTTTAGTGCCTTCTAGTGCTTGTTTCTTGATGCTCGCGCAACTTGGTGCTGGAGTTGCCTTAAAGGTGGGACTTTTAGTGGTTTTTTGACTGTCCGGATAGAAAATTATTAAATAGAACTTGGATTTGGAGAGATTTCATATGTTTTCTAGGCCGTGGTTCTGTTAACGGTGTTTCTGATCGTTCTTTTAATCCAGTTATTGTATAGCCTCAGATTCCTCCTTAATCGCTTGTAAAATTTGGTGCCATACATGTTGATCAGTATCCTGGTGTTGGTTCAGGCTTTGCGTGGGAAGCAAGGCAAGAAGGGAGCAGATTGTGACGAAGGCAAGCGCTGCAGTGATGGCTCCGTCTCCGGCGGCGGCTGGCCCCACTTTCGAGGACCTCGAGCGTGACCTGCAGGCAGTATTGATGGACCAGAACCACGCTGCGTCTGCTGATGAACTCAGCATGTTCCGCAGTGGCAGCGCTCCTCCCACTGTTCAGGGCGCTCGCACTGCCATTGGTGCCCTCTTCTCTGCCGCGCCAGCTCATGTCGACAGCCTTGGTGGTGGAATTAGCAGCATCGGTGGTGGTGGTGGTGGTGGTGACTTGCTCTCCGAGGAGGAGATACGGTCACACCCGGCGTACCTGTCATACTACTATTCCAATGAACACCTCAATCCAAGGCTGCCACCACCGATGGTGTCGAAGGAGGATTGGCGTGCAGCACAGCGATTTCAGACTGTGTCCGGAGGTATTGGGGATAGAAGGAGGAGGCCCTCGGAGGTTGGGAGTGGAAGCTCGCTATTCTCGGTGCAGCCAGGAGCACGTGAAGGTAGTGGAGAGGAGTTGCTGGTGAATGATAGGATGGGCAGAGGTGAAAGGAATGGGCTCGCACGTCAACAATCATCCGAGTGGCTTGGGAGAGGCACTGATGGGCTCATTGGGTTGTCGGATGTCAGTGGGATTGGATCCCGTCGCAAGAGCTTTGCTGATGCCTTGCAGGTTGGGAAAATATTTCTTTGTTGGTTTTGATTTTGCTTTGATCAATATATTTAAACCTTGAGACTTGAGTAGAAGTAGATGCTCTATATGAATAGAAATAAATTACCATAAGGTGTCCATTGCCTATGTAGATATAGTTATCACTAGATTGATCTATGTGGGATGGTATGCATGATCTGTTTAATAACCTTAGGGATCCACCAGTGATATGTTCATCCCTGAATTTGTTGCATGAAAGAATGATTGTATTTTTGTACTCGATAATACGATGTGAAACTTCTTGCCCAGATACTGATAGACCGCTACTATGATGCATCACCTCTGTCTATTGCAGCATGTAGGTGTCTGTTTCCTTGTTTGTTTTCTCATTTGGAATGGTTTCCATGACAGGAAAATATTAGCTGCCCTGCTGCTACTGCCGGTCATCTTTCACGCTCTAATAGCCGAAATGCTTTTGAGAGCCCAAGTCCAATTAGATCCACTGGGTCATCGAAAGCACAACTGCAGAGTAGATCGGAACCCATGAATGGCTTGCGATCTGGCTCCACTTCACCCAGTCTTGTCAGGGTCCAAAGTTTAGGTTCTTCAATCTCCCATTCATTTGCTTCTGCAGTAGGCTCCTCTATCTCAAGAAGCACCACCCCTGACCACCAGTTGGTTCGGAGGATTCCAAGCCCTTGCCTTCCTCCTGTTGGAGTTAGGATGGGAAGCACTGATAAAAAGGTTGAAGGTGTATCCGTTGCTTCGCATAATCATGATGGTGCTGACATTTCGGCAGCTCTATCTGCTATGTCCAACTTAAGCCTTTCTGGGAACAAGATGACCGATTTAGAAACTGAAGTGCAAAATCATGTTTACCAGAACTTTGGTGATCAAACGGATGTGCTCTTTAACGTTCCAAAGGAGAATAGACAATTTTCTCAGCCAAAGTTAGCTCAAAATGAAGAGTCGATAAATGCCCTGGAATATGCAGTTTTTCCAAATGGTAGCAGTAACTTCAATAATTCAAGTATGAGTAAGCTGGCAGCTGATAGCGAGAGCAAGTTTCCTATACAGTCACCTCATGGTAATGCCTACACGAAAGGATTTTTGCTGAGCCCGACTGGATCTGTATCTCTCTACCAGAACCTGAATGATGATAGCTCCAACATTGATGTATCTGGACGGCATACAAAAACTCATGCAGGCTGTTTTGGTTCATCCATGCTTAACAATCAACTCAATGCTGGTACTCTCTCTCTCTCTCTCTCTCTTCCATTCGCTACTCTCTTGTCTTCTCACCTGTGTTTTCCTGTCCAGATGGTGAATATGTCAACCTTCTTACAAATCAAGGGGGGTCCGGTTTTCAGGGCCAAGCAATGGAAACAATGTATGCGCCATACTTGCAGGCAAACTCTGACTCCCCCCTTGGTGCAGCTGCAAGCATAAGTCCTTTCCAAGGAAGTAACTTTTCTGGTTCAGGGCACCTGGATGGTCCTGGATACCAAAAAGCATATCTTGGATCGTTACTTGCTCAGCAGAAGCTACAGTATGGGATGCCATACCTGGGCAAGTCTGGTGGTCTTAGCCCAAATCTTTATGGCAGTGACCCAGCATTTGGCATGGGAATGACATATTTGTCAAGTCCAACATCTAGCCCTTTTATCTCATCTCCTCAGGGCCATGTCAGGCAAGGAGATAGGCTAACTCATATTCCATCCATGGTGAGGAGCACTACTGGAGGATCTATGGTATCATGGAATTCGGATAATGGTCTAATGGATAATGGTTATGGTTCTTCTCTGCTGGAGGAATTCAAGACCAATAAAACCATATCTTTTGAGCTGTTAGATATTGCAGGTCATGTGGTCGAGTTCAGGTAATGCTCCTTGGATTTTCAACAGGGTAATATTGCTGTGTTCAGATGTGATGCTAATATGGTTCTCTCTCTCTCTCTCCCTCTCCAGCTCGGACCAGTACGGAAGCCGCTTTATACAGCAGAAACTAGAAACAGCTTCTACTGAAGAGAAGAACACCATCTTTCCAGAGATCCTTCCCCAAGCACGAACTTTGATGACTGATGTATTTGGAAATTATGTTATACAGAAGGTGCTCAACCCTCTTATGCACCAGTATTCAACAAATTTGATGCTTTTATAACGATTTGTGAATTTATGTTATCATTGAAGACTTCCTAGTTTCTAATTACTTGAGCTTGGCAGTTCTTTGAATACGGGACTGGAGCTCAAAAAAAGCAACTGGCAAGCCTAGTCAAGGGTTATGTGTTGCAGTTGAGTCTTCAAATGTATGGTTGCCGGGTGATTCAGAAGGTATGTGGCTATGTGTGTTTTTACAGGCCCAGTGTTCCCTCGAAATTAGTTTAAAGACTAGTTGTTATCAATAACTTATCACTCTGGAGGTTTAGGAGCATATTATTCTGTTGTAGGCTTTAGAAGTGGTTGATGTGGAACAACAAACACAAATGGCTTTGGAGCTTGATGGATCTATCATGAAATGTGTTCGTGATCAGAATGGTAACCATGTAATCCAAAAGTGCATAGAATGCATCCCTCAAGAAAGGGTACAGTTTATTATTTCTGCATTTTATGGACATGTGGTTGAACTTTCCACCCATCCATATGGCTGCCGTGTTATTCAGGTGCTGTGTCAACTTATGTCTGGTTCTAATTTCATTATTCCTTTTATAATTTGCTAAATGTACCAAACTATAATTGGATACCACCAGAGAGTTTTGGAGCACTGCAATGATGAAAGCACACAAAACGCCATGATGGAAGAGATCATGCAATCTGTGGTTCCTTTGACAACGGACCAGTATGGAAATTATGTTATCCAGGTAACTGCGTATTCATTTGCCTGCTAATTTTCTGTTGTACTTAGTTGAAACATCAATTTCACCTATACCTATTAAAGCAGTGGGAGGGATGCCCTGTGTTGGACTTGTCTTCTACCAAGCTGGCAGCCACCCTCCATTTGAATGTGCTTTCTCTTGTGCCTATTTATCTCAGTGTTCACCAAGGTGCTAGGTGCTAGTCTGGCGGTTGACCAGCGCCTAACGCCTAATCGCTAATTATGCAGGCTTAGGTGGGAGGGTGTTGCCTAGCGCCCCAGGCGCCGCCTAGGCTGTCTAGGCGGTCGCCTTTTAAGGCTGTCTAGGCGGTCGCCTTTTAGAACACTGATTTATATCGTCAGAATTAGTTTCATTTTTCACCTATACGGCTATACCTATTATTCTGTTACTGTCTTGTTTATACTTTAGTTCACCACCAAGTTTTTTTTATTTAGCGTTGGTGTGATCTTTGTTTTATCATGCCCATATATGATATTAGCTTTTTACAGTGTTTATTCTGTTGTCTACTTGTCTCTCATGTTGTGATATGATGTGCTGTATGGACTTGCCATTAGCTTCCACTTCAACTTTTTTGTATCCCATTTATGCAAAGAGATTCCTGTTTCTTATTTTGTAGCATGTCTTGCAACGCGGGGAACCAGAAGAACGTTCTGCTATAATTAAGCAACTCGCTGGACAGATCGTGAAGATGAGCCAACAGAAATTTGCTTCCAATGTTGTTGAGAAGTGTCTTTCTTATGGTACTCCTGAGGAACGCCAGATCCTAATTAAAGAAATGCTTGGCACAACTGATGAGAATGAGCCATTACAGGTGTGTTTTCAACCAGCTATCTAAGGATCCTAGTTATTTATTTCAGAACATGTTCTGTTAATAGGAAATAAAAATAGTATTTATTGAATACACGAATGTTGATGTGATATGGCTGCTGAATTTTGGAAACATGTTACTGGCACAATATACTGCTTATTTTGTTTATGTTTGAGGAACTCAATTTGTTTGACATGAATCCACTATATATATAGTGAACGGTTTTTTATTACTGCATCCACTGTTTCAACATGCAAAGTGTGGATATCATAGGTCAGTTACTGCAAGGTTGAATTTCAGGCATTCACACATTCTTCTAATGTGAATGGTTGTTCTCCAGGCAATGATGAAAGACCAGTTTGCTAACTATGTAGTTCAGAAGGTTTTGGAGACTTGTGATGACCAGAACCGTGAATTTATTCTTTCGCGTATCAAGGTCCACTTGAATGCACTAAAGAGATACACCTATGGGAAACATATTGTCGCCCGGGTTGAGAAGCTTATTGCTGCAGGAGGTAAATTCCATGCCTTTGGTCACGCTGATAGCAATTCATCAAACATAAATTATGTTTCCTGGTTACTGATGTGTTTGCCTCTTGCTTCTATTTTATTATTTTTCAGAAAGGCGTCTTGGGGTCTCGTCGTCGTCTTCCTGAGATTTCGCAACGGTTAGTTTGACAGAATAACACCTGTACAGACAGATAGCGAGGCTAGCCTTACCAATAGTCTTGTTCAGTACAATCGGAGAAGTTAAGCTTGCAAAGCCTTTGATGTAAATAAAGGAGGGCCTCTGGAAATAAAAGAAGAGATTTTTATTGTTCTTAAGGAAGAAGTTGTATATTTGTACGGGCTTTCCATCTTAAGTAAGATAAAAGAAAGGCAAAGTATGGAAGCAATTAGCGGGAAGAAGATTTAGGATAGATGATGGGAAGCAAGGACACCTGTAGATCCTTTTGCCTTGGGTTTCATCAGTGTAAAAGGTTCACAGTTCCATCTCTGTAAAGATTTTTTTTTAAAATTTTTTACTGGCATTTTACAGAAATCAAATGCATGTTTCTGTTTATCAAATGCCTGCATGCATATATAAAAATATCAAACTTTTCTTTATTTTTCATGTGTTCAAACTACATTTCACCCCTTCCCTCTTGCAAATTAGACTTTGTTGATGGAAGAATCAGAGTTAATGCTACATGTCATACTATGAATAGGGTCCAACCACATGCATAGGATCCAGGTACTTGCTAGAAAACCCGGAACGACAAAATTTAACACGATAGCTGGTTAAGCGTATAATCCTCCTCTAGTGATTGAATCCATAGACATCTCTACCCCCAGTGTAGTAAGTCGTTATCTAATGAACTCAAAACCATCTTTGTGAAATCACTGGCGATTCTGCTGCCTGCGAAGATGTACAACCAAAATTTGTGCCAATTCACCCTCGGACGCGCTTTTCTTTTTCTACTTTGTATTATTCAGTTTCATAGAAGGGCATTCTTGGATGACACAATTTCTAAGCTCAACGAGCTTAGCAGCCGGAATACAATTTCCAAGGATATATACTAGGTATGCATGCGTTAGACATGCACCAGGTCCTCCCTTACAGTCAGACAGCAACCAGTTGAAAACACCACCGTCGATGAACAGTCCACAGCATCGCCGGACGGACGGACGGGGTCGCTGGCATTACGCGCACCGCATTTCTGTGGCAGCTACTTCCTTGGACATCTTGAGGAAGAAGTCCAGGTTGTGGCGGTACCTACCCTGCATGGCACCATCACCATCAGCTGCTCCAAGGATGTTCTCCAAGGCTGGTGCGTTCTTGGTGCTGGTCGTAGCTTGCTCGTCGTCGGACCAGTTACCGTTCTCCATCACGTCCTGCATGGCTAGATCGTCGTATTCCTCGTCGGACTTGGTGGAGTGCTCGTCGACAGAGCCAGCTTCTATCTGCAGGCATTTCATTGATACAAAAAAACATTTAGCATCTTCTAGTGCTGGGATTACTGGCTTACTGCTGCACACGCTTTAAAATGAAGCACATCAACTATCAATTGCATTCCCCACTGATATCTTTCAGACATGACACAATATACTTGCTATAGTTTCAGGAAACAACTGCATTCAACGTGTTTATTACCAGAACTAGAATGAAATCCCATTAGCAAAATTGCTGAACATAGAGAGCTTTTTCACTACCTCGTGAACGTCTCTTTCTTCGTCAGTTAGATCTTCATCAGTTTCAGCATCAGCAGGATCGTCAGCTTCTTCTTCACTACCATAGACTGAATAATCCTCCATAAGCTGAAAAGGCCAGATCGTTTGTTATATTGGAATGTATATCATCAGCAATCTACTAAACAAAATATGAACATAATCATATTAATAATTGCAAAAAGTTCATATGGATACACACCTCTTTGGAAGGGCAATCCGACATCTTTGGTGAACTGCAGCATGAGGAAAAATATTTACCGCCTCCGCCTGTCTCCATGCCGTCAGCCCTCAAGTCGTCTACACTTCCAGTATGGCTGGTGCCACCTGTATCATTCAGCCATGCGCTGATCCCAAAAGAACCAAACTGCAGATTGACTGCCTCTGCCTTCCCAATATGTAATGGATCAAGCGTGTGATTTCCAACTGATTTCTCGCTGCTTGTACTACAATTGAGATTCCCATTGCTGTCGCTTGTATCCACATGCCAAGCCTTGGTGACTGAACCATCAGTGTTAAGGAGAGCCATCAGATTCCTCGAAGACCCCTTCCTTTGAATCAACTGAAACATGCCCTTGGAACCCAGGGAGTTGGCTGCACGCTGGTTTCTGTATTCCTCATCAACTACAACAACAGTGTTTGTGTTAAGGTCATACAACTGCTCCCCAGCTTCTCGTCGGCGAAGACAGCTGAAAACCGTGGCATGTATGGCCGCCATACTCTGGTCAACGTTGGTGTTGTTAATCTTGGGCACCAGATGCTTGTCAGCACGGTTGCAAAGGTATTCCTGGATAGCTCTGATATTCCGAATGTATTTGATATATCTGTTCTTTGCTGGGTCGAGTGTCATGTACTTTGCACGTACAGCGAATCGTTCCATGTGTTTCTCCTCATTTGCAATGTAGACCATAAATGGTATTATAGAAGGATGTTTCTTCATTAGCCCCATCTATTAGATATTCAAAATAAAATAGCTTAATCGGTTCTCAGCAACAAAATATAATTAAACGATGCAAATATGACAATAATAAGAACACTGTAATGAAAGATCTATGCATTTGTTTCTTGACTAGTACGCACCACAAAATTGAGGCTTAAATGAACTCCTTCAACAATTACAGATTCTTTCTGCTCTTCCCAGGATGTAATTAATCTGTCCAGGCTGTCAATGACCATCTCGCTTTGCGCCTTAAACCCTTCTACTGCCATTTGCTTGTTGCCAATCAACTCAGTTCTAGGAGGTAATTCTGAGGATCCATTATGAGATTTACCATCTGAAGTGTCATCTTTGCCTTCATTGGTATTAGAATGAGAAACAACAGCGAGCTTCTTTGCCTTGCGTTTTACCTTTGCCTGAGCAACTGCTACAGGGTCTAAGTATTCGCCTGCATGATAGGTTGAGGCATAAAGAAGAGGATTTTGCTTTTCATCTGCAAAGCTTCTCATCATATGGCGTATGGAATCAGTAGAAACTACTGTCGTGATACCCAATCTACTACCCTGGGAAAAACAGACAATATTAAACATTCAGCAAGAGTCAGCATCATTCATTCCTTTGATTTATGAAACAATCTTCTGAAAGAAATGAGACAGTCAATGGAACTGGAAAGGAATTTAGGTGCTTTAAAGTGGGTTTTGGTTTACAGATACATGCTATTAAGTGCTTGTAAACAAACTACGGTGTTACTGATATAGTATAGCAATCACTCGTCCGGAAACAGATGACTCTCTTAGGTAATAAACATACCAACAAAGATGATAGAGTGGACTTGCCGCATCCGCTTGTCCCACATAAGAGTACTGTCACTGATTCCTTTTTCTCCTTAATTCTGACCAAAACAATTGGAAAAGGCACAATTGCACAAAAAGAACTGTTATTCAATACATCCAGGTAGCTTTCCTGTGGTTGCAATGAACTGATGATGGGTAATACACGCATCTTTTTTTGGAGGATAATACATGCATAGTGTTCATAAGAATATTTTGTCGTTTTTTGCTAGGAATAATTTGACTTTAATATAGCATGCACGTCTGTCCTAAGTCTGTTCTATGGAGATAAGGGACGATGAAAGGATGTGAACTAAATGGATGAAGAAATATATTGGCCTATTGCTTGTGATTCATGTGAATTCAGAAAGGTAGAGACAGGAAAAAGCGTGTTACCTGCAAGCAAGAAGCAAGTCAGCCTTCTGGTTTGGTCCCACATATTTGTACGAAGAGAGTGCATTACATACAACACTTAGGAACCTCTCCCTTGAAACAACAATGGTTGTCTGGGTCTTGTACAATTCAAAGGGAATGCTACTACTACTTGCGTACATAATTTCTGGGTTCAAAATCTCAGCATTTTCCCCAATGCCAAGGGTAGGGGCATTTTCTTCTTTAACAACCCTATCCAACTTTGATGCGTCCAAGAATTCACTCCTCATCACATTGAATACTCTCTTGCTAATCTGATGATGATACCAACAAGGGATGAAAAAAAGAACTTTCTTATCTTCACAAGTCAAAGAAAGAAACAACACTAAGGTAGTCTACAGAACAGTAGGCATCAACAATTAATTACTTTCGCAGCCAGTCTAAAAGGGCAGTTGGGAAAAAAAGGAATAAATTTCACAAAAAAATAAACTATCACAAAACCACACTTTTAAGTAACAATTTCAGAGAACCACACTTCTATTTGCATAGCATTTCACAAAACCACACTTTCAAGAGTTATCGTCATATCCAACGGGCGGTCGGTCTCGCAAGCCTATTCATATTAGCAAACATAAAAAGGATAGGTTTGTGAGACCAACGAGTGGGCCCAACCCGTTGGATACTTACAAGTGTGGTTTTGTGAAATGTTATTCAAAGGAAAGTGTGGTTCTATGAAATTGTTGCTCAAAAGTGCAGTTTTATAATAGTTTTACTTTTACCAAAGGTAGTGTGGTTTTGTGAAATTTACTCGAAAAAAATGTCAAACAGCCATGACCAAATCAGAGTAAAAGAAAGCATATCAAGTGGGAACCCAATACCAACTCAAGTCAATTATTAGATACTATCTTGAATGGTAGCCCGTCAGATTACAGTCCCAAAGCAAAAGGATCATGCAAGCCAAGGCAAATAGGTCTACATCATATAACACGGTGTTGTCGTTGTCAATAGAACATAATAATCCCAAGAAAGGAATAGCAATTCACACTAGCTATAACAAAGAGGCAACAGTTGCATGGCAGTATATCTATGATAATGACCCGCAAGCAAAGTATCACCAAAAGACAAATTCAGTTTGCAACAAGAACAAGAACTTGGAAAGGTATGGTGTGTTTTGGACATCCAGAATACGCTGAATCGGATCCAATCGAAGCGTTGGGGCCTCAAGCTTGGCAAAGGCTCTATCTTCCCTTGCAAAGAACGCCCCCAGTGAAAAGATTATGAAAACGATATGAGAGTTTTCAGTCTAATCCAGAGCAGTGAAAAGAATTGAGGGAGTTTGGATTGAGCCAAGAATAAATCTTCACATCAACCACTAAAAGTTATGCGTCACCTTCTCATGCCAAAATCATCCATCGTAAACCACACTTCTGCCAAATACTGTACGAGATTTGTAATTCGATCATTCGAACCAAGAACAATCAATTCAAGCACGAACCCCACAGAAAGGAGCAACCTTTCCATGTAAGGATCTATCGCATCAAAAGCAAAAGAGAAGTGGGCAGTTTCATCCTTAGTTGAATCACAGCGGAAGCACAACGTGAGCATATCAGATCGGATGCAAACTCAAAATCGGATGCATAACTCGGCCAGATTAACACGCGAAGCAAAGATATAGCAACCACAGGTTTCGACCTCGCCCTCCATGGTTGGGATCAAGATCACACACATCAGAGAGAGAGAGAGAGAGAGAGAGAGAGAGGTGAAGAAACAGGAGATGGAGAGGGACCTTGAAGGCATGGCGAGCCTTGCAGCCCATGAGCTGGAGGGTGCTCTGCAGCACGGGGCGCGTGTACCGGAACGCCCGCCGGCCACCGCCATCGGCGACGGCAATGTAGAGAAGCTTCGGCGGCGGCGGCGGCGGCGGCAACTCCTCCGCCATGTCCCCTACCTACAACCAAGAGAGCAGCAGGAAAATCAAGAAACGGTGACCGCAGGGAGCCGGATCAAAGTAGGAAGCGGCGGCAATCGGGAGACCTCGAGGGGAGGAGGAGGAGGAGGAGGAGGGGGTTTTGAGGCGCATTGCGGCGGCATGGGCATGGCGAGGCCGGGGCGGCAGCAGGTGTCACGACGTCCACGCAGCGCGCGCCCATGGCTTCCACATGGCCGCGCGCACCTTGTTTGCTTCTCCCACCCCGCGCCCTATTGCCTTCACTGCTCTGCGTCGCCTTCCCTCCCTTGTCTCCTCCCTCCCTCCCCCCTCCCTCCCTCTCGGCCTGTCTCTCTCTCAATGTTTAACTTAACCTCTTCTTTTGGATTTCTCCCCCTGGTTTTCTCCTATTTTTAGGGGTCTGATTACTTTATTTTTTAATTTGAGTTGTTGCCTGTTGCTTGCACTTGCAGTAACTGACCTATCTATTAAACGTACCACGTGGGTCTGTTTCTCGTTGTTACATATATACTAGTTTAATGTTCGTGCTGTGTTACGAATTAAAAAAATTATATCTCGTCAATCGTTATCGTGCTCGGGCTACAATACAAGGGATCCACCGATAACCTGTTCTTGGAAAGATCGATAGAATCTTTGGGCTTATGCAGTTGGGATGTGGGGAAGTGGAGGGAAGGTTATGGATGGCCAACTGTACGCACGGGAGGAATCGTGAGAGAGGACGGGCCGCTACCGATTCTTTCTTTTAAGTAGTAGAGATATATGCATACAATTCGAGTGACATTCCTTTTTTAAAAGGTGAAATTCGAGTAGTATTCTGTTACAAATATATTGCGATTTATGTCAAATTCCATCTGGTACCAACTATAAATCACTTTAGCTTTGGTCACACTGATTAAATCATTTATTCCTAGACTCCGGTGGTTTCTCTATTGAGTCGGGAAGGAGAGAGTTAAGAGACGGAGTACCAAGTCATTTATGGATGAACATAGAAGCAGTACGATACGAAGAAATAAGACAAATATATTCGTAATCAGACGTGTATGCTACACACGATTTCCAGGTTTCTGGATCACCACACCTTGGCTAAGTCTTCCACAGAGGGAACATATATTTAGTCCCATCTATTTAATTAAACAAGCTTAATTTGTCAATGCTTGCATATATACATTCTCTCTCTCTCTCTCTCTCTCTGCAGAGTGCAGACACCTGGGCATTGTTGCCTTGTTCTCCTGTGTCCTAAGTCAATGTATGCTTCGTGGTTCTTGTTCCCATGTGAGAGCAGCGGCGGAGCACAAAGTAAAACATTGGATGCGGCAGTTGCGGCTGCAAATACGGTGACGAGCACTCTTGTTTAATCCAGCGACAGGGACGAGACAAATCTCCCACTTGTTATTTATTTTGTTAGCATGGCACTACATGCTCAAGGTTTGAGTCCCATCCCATGTGCATTGATGGGACGATCTTCGACATTGAGCTCAATATTAGTACACCACAAGGTCCAGATATTTCATGGGTTTTTTCTCGCTTTCTTGCTTTCTTTTGCCACTAACAAACTAGCAAATCTATATGCGTCCGACATGAATCATGATTTAGTATCTGTCCTAGTTAGTTTGTTTATGCGGAAATGTGTTGTGTGAGACGCCCCGGTGAGTCCGCCTGCCCAGCCACCTCCTTCTCGGATCGGTCCGCTCGCACCTCCTCCTCTGACCGGCCTGTGCACCGCGCCGTAGCCTCCCTTCTCCCGGGTGCGTCGTACGAGTATCGGATTTGAATGTGAAATCATCATGTGTATAATACTCCTTTTATTTCTAATCCACGAGCATGGATTATTATTCATCACTACAAAAATTCTTTATATTAAACCACCCCCTTTGTAAATAAATACCCTTAACATCATCAGCCTCTCTCTCTCTCTCTCTTTTGGGCGACATTTCGCACCGAATAGCGTTCCCTACCAAAATACACTCGTGGTGTAAAGCAAAAAAAAAAAAAAAAGGAAAATGAGGAGGGTATAGTGGGTCCCGGTGCGCAGTACCGACCGCGTCCGCGTCCGCGTCCGAGGCGCGCCAAAAAAGGGAAGAAGAGAGCTCATCAACGGTCGCCGCGCTCGAGTGGGACCCACGCGGGCTGCCTCTGCCTGAGGCTCGCTGTCTCGGTCTCGGTCGCTCTCATCTACTCCTCTCGTCTCTGAATCTTCTTTTTCTGGTGTGTTGAGTAATCGGATCAACGAGTAATTAACCTGCGAAGTAAGCTGCTAGTACCTCTAGCATTCTGTCATGTTTGAGCCGTGCGATAAGATATGTTCAGATTCGAGAAAACAATAGGCGTTGGCTTAAGATCACGTCCAAAGAATAACTAGCAGTTCATCTTGTTGCAGGCAAAAAGGAAGCGGCTCCATCCGTTCTTTTATACAGATGATTATGCTTCGGAGAGAGAATCTTTTAAAACTGACCATGACCCATCGTATTTGTGTAAGTAATTGTATCGGCGGCCATACAAGGGGCCGGCTATGTTGCTCGATTTAATGTTGAAAACTATCTCCATCAAGACATCTTACGTTTTTTCGCCCCCCTGATTTACGGCAGCAAAATCCCCGTAGAAATTACAGGTCGGAGTTGCAGTCTGAAGACCATGAAAAGTCAGTCTGAAGACCATGAAAAGTCAGTCTGAAATATGGTTTACAAAATAAACGAGATTACCGATGGAATTCCAACGTTGCGGCAGAAAAAAGCAGAGTAGGCAACCAGAGCAAGGATGCGCTTTTGCGATCGACTGCGATCATGGAATTTTGCGGCTTTTCTCTTGTAGCTACCTTTCTGGTTGCACGACGGAAGGAACAATTTTAGCATTCGTTTCGTATGCATTACCGGCCGGCCGGCCAAAATTGAAAGAGGTAGGAGACGACGGGGATAGATCGCGCTAGGCAGCACGGCGGTCCAAGGCAAGATTTGCAGTGAAACGAGACGACACGTGTGCGGTTGCCATTTGACATTCTTCACGTTCTGACTTCTGAGAGAGAATCTTTCTTCTTCTCGTTGTGCTCACCGTTGAGAAACATGGAGGATGGACGTGCACGGCATGAGTAGAATGGAATGGAATCCGCTTTGGTAACGCTTTTAGCCAGAGCTGGATACTGAAAGCCACGCCGGCCGCGTACAAGGAAAGAGATGGAAATGTGTTCTTCTCCATCGCCGTTCGTCCTCCTCCTCCTCCTCCCTCTCACTCCGACGAGAAGAAAAAGAAATTAAGCGCACAGACAGTAATTAATGTCACTGCTGCAAGTCTCTAGTCTAGAAGGGCGACGGTGCCGAGTGTTGACCGACTGACCATTTCATGCATGCCGATTCAGACCACGTACGAACGTATCCATCACCGCCCTGCATTGCTTTCGTTTCGTGTCTGAATCAAACCCGGCGCCGTACATACGTAACGTCGTTGGGTGGATTTGTTTGACCACGCAGGTGAAGATGCTGTTAAAGTATGGTCCGATTCAGACGGCGTGTCTGATTGGCGTACCAACTCTTAACAGTATCCGAGAACCCGAGGAGCAACGTCGCTACGAGGAGCAGGCTGTAGTATCGATTCCCGAGAGCAATACTAGGTCAGTAATGCAAAGGGCAGGGGCAGTGTCTAATCCGAGGTGTCAGTTGTTCTGTCGCCGAGACCAGCCGTCCGTGCCCTTTGCTTATTCGGCGATTGGCCTTTTAAGTTGATAAGTTGTGGAGGCTTTGTCGACGTTAATGCTTGCTTATGAATTTGATGGCATCCCAGGGGTGTGTATAGAGCTGCCAGATAGTCTGGGTCTACCAGGCCGGTGCAAGTCGTAGCACTGTAGATCTAACTCAAACACGATGTGATTTATACTATTTATGAACTGTATCGGTTTGGCACGAGAGCTCGTGCCATGCCTGGGCCGCCACCTCGCCACGGTGGGCTAGCACAAAATAGTAATATTCACAAAAAGAAGCAATACGAGAGCGAGTTTGGACACTTTTACTCACTTCACCCAATATTTGGTCTATTGGATGGTCTTTAGCTATAGCGTTGTGGATTCTTGAAGGTAGATTCAATGATTGATCATCTTCCTTGACATCTTCTTCATTATGATTAACTTCATTTGTCACGGAAGAGGTAGGCGGCTTGACTTTCGTGGACGATGATGGTTCATTTTGATCTTCTTTAGGCTTAATGTCTCCAATTTGCATGTTCTTTATTGCTTCCATAAGAGCTCCATTGCCTACATCATCAAAATCTTCTTGCTCTTCTTGAGAGCCGTTAGTTTCATCAAATTGTACATCGTGTCTTTCTTCAATAATATCACTAGTTTTTTTAAAGACACGATATGTTTTACTATTTGAAAAATAACCTAGTAGAAAATCAACATCACAACGACTTACAAATTTAGAAAGTCGAACACCCTTTCTTAAGATATAGCATTTGCAACCAAATACTCTAAAATAAGAGATGTTCGGTTTTCTTCCAATAAGGAGTTCATAGTAAGTCTTTTTCAAAAGCCTATGCAAATAAAGACGGTTTATGGCATGACAAGCGGTATTAATGGCTTCCGCCCAAAAGCGATCGGAAGTATTATACTCATCAAGCATTGTCCTAGCCATTTCTATTAATGTACGATTTTTCCTCTCTACAACTCCATTTTGCTCCGGAGTGTAGGTAGTGGAAAGCTCATGCTTTATTCCAAGTTAATCATAATAATCTTCAATATTAGTGTTTTTGAACTCGGAACCATTATCACTACGGATTTTCTTTATTTTGAAATCAAATTCATTTTGAGCCCTTTTAGCAAAACTTTTAAAAATCTTGGAGGCTTCACCTTTGTCATATAAGAAGAATACACATGTATATCTAGAGTAATCATCTACAACGACTAAACAATAGCTATTGCCCCCAATGCTCTTATAGGTTGTTGGCCCAAACAAATCCATATGTAAGAGCTCCAATGGCCTAGAGGTTGACATGATACTTTTGGAAGGATGAGAGTTAGCAACTTGCTTCCCGGCTTGGCAAGCGCTACACAGTTTATTTTTCTCAAACTTCACATCCTTCAGGCCAACCACTAAATCATGTTTGAAAAGTTTTTTGAGTTGAATCATTCCCACATGACCTAATCTTCTATGCCATAACCAACCCATTGAAGTTTTTGCAATCAAACAAGTTTTCAAACAAGATTCATTTGAAGAGAAATCAACCAAATAAATATTGCCAAATCTAAAACCTTTAAAAATCATTTCTTTTTCTTTTTCCTTAAAAATGGTAACTTCCCTTTTAGAGAATGAGCAAGTTAATCCAAGATCACATAATTGAGCAACAGATAGCAAATTGAAATTTAATGTTTCCACCAAAGACACATTTGAAATGGAAAGGTCATTTGAGATAGCAATTTTACCTAAGCCAATTACCTTTCCTTTGCTATTGTCACCAAATGTGATCTTTTCATTTCCGCTCCTATTCTCAAATGAGGTGAACATTTTTCGGTCTCCGGTCATGTGTTGAGTGCAACCACTATCGAGCAACCAATGCCTTCCACCGGTCTTGTAGTTCACCTACAAAAGGAATCAAGTTCTTTTAGGTACCCATATTTGTTTGGGTCCTTGGAGGTTAGTTATCAATGATTTGGGCACCCAAATAGCATTCTTCTTAACACCTAAAATTGAGGTGCCAACAAATCTAGCAATTACTTTTCCATCTTTGGCCTTTTTAAGCATGTAGCATGAGTCAAACAAGCCAATCGATGAAACCTTACCAATAGGACAATTTTGTTGTACATGTCCTATTTCCCGGCATTTATGGCAATACTTACCATTTTGATTAACAAACCTTACAGGCTTGTTTATCGGTTTCTTACCTTTCTTGGGCACATACCCAAGTTCTTCCTTGTTGAATGAGCACCTTTGCTCACTCAAAAACTTATCAAGGGTAGATTTGCCCTTGAAACATCTTTCCAAGCTCTTACTTAGCTTGGTAACTTGCTCCTTTAGCTCACTATTCTCTACAAATAGCTTATCAAAAGATTTAGCATTTTCAATTTTGAAATCAACACTTGAGCTACATAGCATAGCAAGTTACCAAGCTAATCCGAGGTGTCAGTTGTTCTGTCGCCGAGACCAGCCGTCCGTGCCCTTTGTTTATTCGGCGATTGGCTTTTTAAGTTGATAAGTTGTGGAGGCTTTGTCGACGTTAATGCTTATGAATTTGATGACATCCCAGGGGTGTGTATAGAGCTGCCAGATAGTCTGGGTTTACCAGGCCGGTGCAAGTCGTAGCACTGTAGATCTGACCCAAATACGATGTGATTCATACTGTTTATGGACTGTATCGATCCGGTACGAGAGCCCGTGCCATGTCTGGGCCGCCACCTCGCCACGGTGGGCCGGCCGACACGACGACTCGGCCAGAGCACGGCCGGCTGGAGAGCCAGCCGCGCCGCGCACCCACTCCCGTCGAGGAAGAAAGGTGGGGCCGCGAGGCGGTGGGACCGGAGGAAGAACGGCGCGCCCGGCGACACGGGAGGAGGCCGGAGCGAGCGGGACATGGCGATCTGAGACGAGTAGGCGAGAGCCCGACGGCCGACGCCGACGCGGCTCAGGACGCCTGAGGCGGCGGCGGCGAGAAGGCGAGGAGGCTTCAGCGGTGAGGAGGTGGCGGGGTGGCAGGCGGGGAGGTGAGGAGGCGGCGGGATGCGGGACCGGCGGCCTGAGGCGTGGAGGCGAGGAGCCGGCGGCGATCTTGCCGACGATTGGCGCGCCTCGAGGCGAGGAGGCAAGGAGCCGAGAGCGGCGGCGGCCACGAGGCGGCCGCTGTGGGGAGAAGAAGGCAGAGCGAGGCGGCCGGCGAGGAGAGGAGGGCGGTCGGGCATGCGGGCTGTGGGCGTGCCTAAACACTGCATGGCCCGAAAAATTAGGCCGTTGGGAATTTTAGCCTTTTTTACCGTTTGGGTCTTAAAAAATAGCAAAAAAATTAAAAAAAAATCATGAATTTTTTCTTTAAATACCCACCATACCCCCTCTCATTCAGCACCCCTTCATTCTCCATTCTCTCTTTGAAATTTTATTATGGAAATTCAAATCCATATTGAGCTAGTTTGGAAAAATTCAAAAAAAAAACCAAAATTTGGAAATTTTAATTTTCGGCAGCAAGTCAGCGAAAGAGGTACAATACTATTTTTGTAATAATTTTATTGTTAGTTCTTGTCATGTTAAGATGAAAGTAGTAATAGCGTTAGTTTCGATTTTGCAATTCTCGTTATGGACAGTCCTTACGACAGCTGTGCTCTTGGTGATTACGGACTTTTACCGGAGGAAATTGCGTCTATGGAGGTGGCTGCGGCTGCCTCAAACCAACCGGAGGTTTCACCAGAGGAGCAAGGCTCCACGACAGCATCAGGCTCAACGGCAACCAGAGCAAAGATGACGAGACTGTCTACATCGGGAGTGTGGGAGAATTACGACATGACAACCAAGCAAGACGCAACGAGAAATGAGGTGTAAAATTTGTCACCATGAATTGTCTGCAAAGTCTACAGGTGGAACGGGACACCTTCTTAGGCATGCTACAAGATGTCGAACCAAGCAAGGATTGGTGATGAGCCAGACGCAACTGCAATACAACTCCGATGGTACGATATCTAGCTGGGACTACGATCCTCAGGTAGCCCGTAAATCTCTCTGTCGTTTAATTGCTTCTGAGGATTTCCCGTTAGGCTTTGGAAAGTCTGCTTCTTTCTAAAATTACATTAGGACAACGCATAATCCTATATTTTCTTCTGTTTCTAGACAGACAACAACTAGGGATCTAGTGAAATACTATAATGAACGCTATAATAAAATAAATGAATTATTTAGTACGTGCACATTTTCGGTGGCCCTGACCTCGGACATATGGAGTGGTCTGGCTGGGGAGGATTACCTTATTGTAGTTGCACATTATGTTAATGACGACTGGGTAATACAGAAAATGATTATAGCTTTAAAATTAATTAACGTAGCATACACGAGGGAGAATATTGCGAACTGTATTATCAAAGTCGTGGATGACTTTGGTCTTACATACAAAATATTTGTGATTACTTTAGACAACACCGCTTCAAACTCTAGGGCCATGGATATTCTTACTCCAGTGTTGAGTACATATGTCAATTCCTTCTTGCTACATCAACGATGTGCTTATCATATTATCAACCTTATAGTCAAATGTGGTTTGAAGAGGTTGGATCTGTATGTTAAAGCTTTTTGCGATGCGATTTCTTTCTTGAATAATTCTAACGTAAGAATAGCACAATATAAGAACTTCTACAAGGCGATGGGTGTAAGTCCAATAAAGTTCGGTTTGGACATGGAGGTAAGGTGGAACTCTACTTACCTCATGCTTAAGAATCTTTTACCATACAAGAGCATGTTTTTTGTTTTTATTCAAACGCACTATCCTAGCACTTACGGTATTATACTATTGACTGAACAATATTGGTTCGTTGCTGCGAAGATACTGTCGTTTTTACAAATATTTTATGAGGCAACTATTGCTTTGTTCGCTGTCCATTATGCAACATCTCCTATCACTGTGCATACTATTTTACGGATTGCTACTCAATTGAAAATGTATGAAAATAACTTAGTTTACGCGATGCTGTTATTTCCGTAAAATCCAAATACCTTAAATATTGGAGAGAAATCCCTTACCTTATGCATTTGCATTTCTTTTAGATCCTAGGGCTAAAATTGATGCATTTGGTATAGTACTTGATCTTCTTAGTGATACTACGGGGCTAGACTATACTAACTATTTTGCAGAAGTTCGTTCTCGGTTATACAAGGTTTACCAATTGTACGAAAATAAGTTCCGGAGAGTCCGCTCGCAACGACCTACAGTAGCCCCCACCTCAAGTGGGAAGACAAATATATAGGGCGCGATCTTCGGTGCCTCTTCCTCCAAGTCCAAATCTTCTTCTTCTTCTACACCAATGCCTGCCCAGCCAGCCAAGACCTACAAGGAGAGGAGAGCTATCCACCTATCTGGACAGCGATACGGTGGATTTCAACTCAGAAAGCTTCGACACCTTGCAATGGTGGCAAGCGCATAAGTTAACATATCTCATGATATCCATACTTGCACGTGATGTGTTAACTGTTCTTGTCTCTACGGTTTCCTCCTAGTTTGCTTTCAGTATTTCTAGATGAATATTGGAGGAGAGAAGAAAAGTCTCACAAGTGAGATGGTGGAGATCTTTCTAACTGTTAAGGACTGAGAACAAGCTGATTTACGAACACAACACTCTGTGAAAAATCCAGAGTTGTCGGAGGTATTCGAAAATCTGTACTTAGACAATGACACCGACACATAGAACAAGGATGTATCATGTATGCACAATTGTAGAAATATAGCATCTACTCCTTTTCATTTGCCAAGGTTTTCTCATTTTGAGTTTTTAGTTGGCGGGGGTTTTAACGAGGCAGCCAGTTGGACATTAATAAAGCTCTTTATTACATTTTCAATATGATTGTCTCGTTTGTTCAATTTTTTTGTCTACTTCTAAATTCTACACATTTTTCTAGTTTTTCTATATATATTTTTTCATTCTGACGGGCTAAACGGGCCACACTTGGCCTGACGAGCGTGCTGGTCGCCACCCGCCCATGGGCCGCCAATCTGAATAGTATCCGGCCGAATGGTAGTGCCTAGCGGGCCAAGCCACCCGCTTGGCGTGTCCAGGTGTATAGCATGATACTCTCGGAGTTTTCGCCGTTTGAAAGTGAATATTTTACTCAAATTTCAGTTTGAGACGAAGAATTGAAGTGCAAGAAGGAGTTTATTTTTTCGTGTATACTACCACGTTTGTCTGGTTTTCATAGATCGATATGAGGGGTCTACTACAATTCTACTTCATTGACGGCACATTGAGTTCATTTTATCCAGACAGTTTTTGACCATATCATGGATTTAAGTCTGTGGATATCATAGGGATATACTCATGATCTTAGGATTGTGATACAATTGACAATAGTGTTAAGAGTTTGTTGAAACACATGTTTTCAGTAAAATTTCAGAAGCTGCCAGGCTATAGGCAGTCAGACCGGCCAGGGCTCAGGTCAAGTGGCTGGCGGTCTGATCGACCTTATATGTGACTTTCGAATTTGGAGCCGGTCCAAAAATAAAGGGTGTATTTAAGAGAGATGATTCTTCTACACTTGGTCTCATAATTTTTGAAGTTTCGAGCCAAAAGTTCTATTCGTTTTATATTTTCAAAAAGGTTTCAGATTTCCAGGGAGAAAAATTGGCTAAGCCCCTGTGCTGGGCGGTCTGACTAGTTTTGCCCTGTTCATTGGCCAACTGGCAACGATGTTTGTAGGTTATGTCAATTTCATGGGTTTCGGTTCATGTTTTGACTTACGTGAGTCAAGTTGCGAAGAACTTGTGCCCTCCTTCCATCATCTATGAAATTCATGGAACCTTGGTTTTGATCTTCTCGATCGTAAATTAGGTTCCTAACCTTCTTGATGAGCTATGGTTAAAATTTAAGGGAATTTGGATCACCGAATCAAAAGTTGAGCCGATTTGTGATTTTGAGTTCGTGTTGATTTCACTGTTCATTGGACTGGAAGTTAGACCACCCTTGGTGAGAAGTTTGATCGCCAGACCAAATGTTAGACCGCCCAACCTGAGAGGTCTGACCGCCCAACTCATTTGGTTTTGAGTTTTTTGTGAGTTCGATTGTTGTGCTTGGGGGCTCCGATTGGATTCAATACAAGACTTCTGCTATGATTATATATTGACATTTATAGCTTTTATAGCTATTTGTTTGAAAATTCAATTGAATCCAATTAAGGTAAAAAAAAAGAGATAGTACTCATATTCACCCTGCTCTAGTCGTCGTTTCGGCCCAACAAAGTCAAATTCGAAGTCGGCGATTTGATCCACGTGATGGTCACATGTGCAAGTTGCTCTTTCAGCGAGCATTAGTTGCCAAGTTTTATGTTATAGATGGAGCATGTCAAATATCTATGAGATGAGTTCTTCGCTATCTATTGAGCGTCACATGTGATGTTTTGTCTTCTGCCATTTGATGATTATTACACAGACTCAGACTTTGTTAGTGTCCTGAATTATTGAAGACCCATATTTGTTCGCATGTTTTGTTGATAGCAGTGTGCTTGAATATGTTGATGGTTTGCTCAATTTGGCTTCACGAGAAGCGTTTGGATAAGATTGTTCCGGTCTTACTTGTTGAGATTAGTTCTATAGATTTTTGAAACACAAAGTCTACTGATGAGGACTTATTTGGAGGAGATTTGATACTACGAGCAAATTCGTATTAAGGTGGAAATTGTTCAAGTATGATCCGATTTTGTTATCGTGTCTGTGCCGGATGCAGCCCACATGCCGACTGGCGCCAGACGTGACGTCGAGTGGCACAACCGACTCTGATTCGGTTTCATTCTCTGTCAGGGACTCTTGCTTTGTAGACTATATATATACATCTGTAGTCGCATAATTAGATACGTGGAAGTTCTCAGTACTTGTAAATTCTCTTCAAATATTGATTTCTGTCCTGCAAAGATTTTCCGCGTAAAATCCACGTTTTGTCGTATTGATCTTAGTTTATTGGCCATCCGTTCTATAACAGGAGCCGGTGCGCCACGTACGTACGTTCGTTCGTTTCCCTGACCTGCAGCTGCTGCCTCTCAAAAGTCTCAGCTTACCGTTTTCTAATGACTCAAGGAGAGCATTCAGCTCATCGAGAGAGAGAGAGAGAGAGAGAGAGAGAGAGAGAGCATTCAGAAGGGGCGGCATCTTCGTCTTCATCGTCGAACGAGGAGATGTGGAGGCAACTCTGGAAGCTACAAGTTGTTCCAAAAGTTGGTGTTTTCTGGTGGCGTGTAATGAGAGGTATTCTTCCAGATGGTGCTACGTCAAGGAAATTAAGATGTTTTCTGTGATGATATGTTCCCAGATATAGTGAAAGCAAATATTATAAGTATAATGTAGTTTATATGTGTCCTACCTAGTATGGCATGAAGGGGGTGCCCCGCCTCTAGGGTCCTCAGCAATATATCCTGGAGGCCCTAAGGAAAGGCTAGTTTTTTCCTAGCTCATAGCATTGCTGCCGATTGTATTCAGAACTTGTAGAGTTAATCAAAGCTCGTAGTTTCCCATCAAAAAGGAAGGAAGGAAATCTCAACAGAAACAGGCAAGCAACCAGAGACGCCACTCGCTAGCCTTGGTTCGCCATGGGCTGGCCGAAGAAGAAAAGAGGAAACAGGAGCTTGGGTTCTGAAATGTATCATGGGCCACACCAGCTGTGCCGTGCGCCCATGTCCTTGTAAATGGTGTGCCTTTTGGGCTTCAAGAGTCCAACTCCCCCGCAGTTCACACCTGACAACAGCTTTCGTTGCTACTCCGAATCACGGCAAATCGGGCACTCGACTCAATTCTAACCCAAATAATTATCATGATTATTACCATATCAATCTTCCCGAATGAATAATTGTAGCCACATTCCGGTAAAATTTGTAGATACAAACAGTAATACAAGGCACACAGGGCCTGCAACTAAGCTATATACGGGGCAAACTTCATGCTTATTCATTCCATGTATCTATATTATCTAATGATAATCATAATGTCGTCCTTCTATCAGACCGATATCAGGATATGATGATGAAGGATGGTGATGGTGATGACGATGACCCCTCCCAGGAGTGCACCTCCGGATCATCTTAATAAAGAAAGAAAATCTTGGCACGCCCGAACACCGGCAGATTTGATGCCCCGGGCTCCATCAACGAAGAATGCGTCATCAATGGTGGTGGTGGTGCGAGAACGGCCACCATCTCCTCTTCTTCGTCGGCTGCGACCTCGGTGCATCTATTCACAAACCACCAAAAAAAGGCTTGAGCAATTATTATTGAGTCAAAGACTGCAGTGTCAGCATGTAACGTTGGTTGCATACGTTGGCAACGAAGACCGGGCATGCATCGCCAATGGCAGGCAGGCCTACTCACCGTTCCGCGGATATATGGAGTTGTAGTGAACCTCCGCCCAAAAGCTCAACAGCACCACTGCAATCAGAAAACAGTGGAACATAAAGATAAGTACCAATTGGAGCAGTAACCACACGCTATGATCAAGACCATCCACTTGCAAGCCGCGGATACCTTTGTTGGACTTCTGAACCTTAGGCTGGATCTCGATGTAGCATGTATCCTTGAACGACGTCATGATGAAAATTTTCACTCCATACTGCATCCAATTGTTGCGTTACATTAGAATGACAAAGAATAATTACCGTTCTTGTCAGCTGCGATATGTTATGCCATGAGTAAGACAACAGGAGAGATAATATAAACACCTTGTCAGCAGCAGCCTGTAAAGTAACATGGTCTCCCCATTCACCGTTTCTGTTGGTTTATGCACTAAATGTTAGTTAGGTAAGCATCCACATGCGTTTCATTTGTCTTAGTAATAAAAGTTTGACGCACTGTCGAACATACCGTGATACTTTCTCCAAGTACTCATCATATGCCATGGGGACGTATCCATCATAGGCATCACGGTTACCTTTAAGCTGGAATGGATGATTTATCAGATAAAAGATTGAAGAAGGTAAAATAAAGAAAGAGACTAGGGAACGCGAACAAAGATTAATGCTGTTGATTACCTGGTTAATGATCTGCTGCCTCACAAACTCATGGTGGTCGGGAGTTTGGTACAGCTGATCTGATAGTGCCCGGAACTGGGGAATTGAGAACGTGATATTAGCATCAATTAGTTGTGGCTTTCATAACACATGTATAACTGTGATAATGGAATAACTCAGTGAATTAGCGCATATTATTTTCAAGCCCAGTGAACCAACCAGTGAACCAAGCCAACTACTAATGTTACTACGGAAAAATGCTTATTTCGCTGAAAATTCACAGTATGGGATCACCATGTGGCAAAACAGAGATAAAAAACAGAGTGGAAGTACTAACCTGACAGTTACCATCACCTTTCACCTTGTTCTCAACTAGTTCATACAGCCTTAACCTACAAGATTACACAAATGAAAAAAAATAAAGAACTCCACATGGACACATCTTACATAAACAAAGGTACGAAAGAAACTCTATCAGCCTTATGATAGTAATTTGATCCATTATAAAATGCAATGCTTCCATAACTTATAACAGAAACTAAAGACAAACCTTTCTGTCAGCCTTTCATGGTCCATGGTGGCTTCGTCAACTGATGGAATTTCCCCATTAATTCTAGGGACATGCTGAACAAGGCAAAAACAAATTATTTAACCAGAGTTGCGAATGTAGTGGAATAGAAGCTAATAACAGATGCAGCAGTCATTCACGATGGGTTCATTTCCTTCTGAACAATGAGGACATTGGGAAAAGAAAAGAACACAAGCGATTGTGCAGATAGCAGTTGTACTTGCATTTGTGCTCATACCAAAGTAGTGTTCTTTATACCTTTCCCTATTTTCTTTATAAAATAGTGAATTTACGAGTAATAAAGTATGTCCACGATAGTATAAGGAAGTCAATATTCAGAGTTTTTTTTAAGCAAAACTTGGTAGCCACAATTTTTCAATTGGATGTTGGGTAATTTTCCAAGACATGAATTAACACAGGAAAAAGAATATTCAAATTTAATTGGCCTTTCAATGTATCTAAAGACTTTTGGAAGAATTTGATGTCACGTCATTTATTAAAGCCAAATGGCATTTAAGGTCAGTGGTCCAACTGACAGAGATATTGATGTATTTTCCAACAGGATTTTAGCTATCTATTAAACATATACAGGTATTTTGTCGATGATCTTAGCTACTTTAGTCATTGCTTAGTAGTTACTTCTTAACGAAGCCTGTGCCCCTCTCCCCATGTTTTCTTTGGTGAATGAAACAAACGGTGGTTTCCTCCAAGCTTCCTTAGAAGCAAAACTTCCTTGCTTCTGGTGGTTAAGGAAGCAAAATCAAACAAAGCTAAATAATACTATTTCTTAACCTGACTTCAAAGGATCAATAGACTCACGGGAACTGGGACCATGGGGTAAAACCTCTTCCCAACTTCTTCCTCCATTGCAAAACAGTCGTCACTCTCAGGGCATGAAGAGGAACTAGATTGTTCCATATAGACTGCCTCGTGCTCATGCTCACCAGCATTTCCTGCAACACACGGAAAACATTAGAGGAAAGGGGGAGTTAAACGTTTAGTCGGATTATGGATGTTTTCGCTACCAGGATGGTAGATGCCTACTGATGGGTTGTACAAATCATACGCAAGTGCAGCAGAATGCAATTGCATCTCGTCTGGATGTGTTGCATCTGCAGCACAAAAATATATACATGAGGAATACTGTCTTCCTTTTCATGGTTTTGCACAAATACTTGCATGATGTTCCACAAAACTACCTCTAGCATAATGGAGGTCACAATAGTTGCCATCATTGTAACCGTTAGGAGGCCCATAGTACCCGGGAGGAGCAAAAGGGTCGTGGAAAAGGTCGTAACCCCAGTGGAAATTTTGATCTTTCTCACACATGATCATCCGTTGAACTCAAGTTCTCCGTCAAAACACTGCCCTACCAAGCAAATTAAGTGATTTTAGCATTAGGAGATTGACACTAAAGGGAGGGGGGAGCAATGCCTGATGTACAGCTAATTTTGCTTGATTGCATCAAAGTCAAGTATATGGTGAGATTTAACAGAAATGAATGGTGTGAATCATCACATTAATGTGTGATGTATTAGTAGCGATAAGAATGACAGATTGCAGACAACTAACAAATCATTACACAATCCTCCAGGGACCACTATCGTATTATTATATACTTATATCTTCTTATCACTCTAAGCAACCAAATCAGTAACCTAATAACATGCAAGATCAAAGCCTTTTTGGTTAGTTGCACACTGATTGGAAGACCCAATATTATCACTCCCACCATACGTTAGCAAACTAAAAAGCTGCAACGGTCTCACAATCCAATCCAATCCAATCCAACACTTTCTTAGCAACCTTAAAATAGTAGATTGCTTCTTAACTGTAGATTATGATTAAAAGGTTGTTTAGAGAGTGAGCTAACTACAACTGATATCTACGTTAAACCTTTTGATATGAAGAACCAAGCTATTAATAATAAATACGTATACCTGTATCTAGGTTAGGTAGACTGCTTTCCTGCGTAGTGGTTTTCTTAAGGAAAAAATGGTGGAAAAGTCGCAATATTATTATAATCCGGCAAGCCTTTCCCAATCAAAAACTAACAAAGAAACGCGGTATTGTCCTACAAGTTAGCAGCTCCAACGATCATGAGCCAAATTGCAGCAACCTTAGCATGCGAGATTGCAGCTTTCTTCCTTTTGGTTCATGGACCTAATCATTTCCTATAAAGAAAAAGAAAACAGAAAAGACACTCCTTTTTGTTGCTATAAGCTATCACGGAGAAACAATTTAACACAAGATTGCATCTTTCTTGCTTTGATTAGTACACAAACACAATAGAGCATCACACCAGTTGGTGGATTACAAGATCACAGCAGCGCAATAATCCACTCCAGAACTAACACAAAAAGGCAATAACAAAAGAGATTAAAAAAAAAATCAGTACACGAGCAGGTCAGGATTCCCCCGACCGCATCGATCAACAAAGCTATTGCAACAAAAAGAGGGATAGAATCCGAAAAGCGAAAAGGACTAACCGCGAGCTCCAACTACCCTTCTCCCACGATCAATTCCTCGCGTCCGCGGGGCGATTATGCGGTCAAAAATGGATCTTTTCCCCTCAGAAACGGCGAAACATGGCGATTCCAGGCGGATTCAGCATCCAGGCAGGGAGAGAACTGCGATTCGAAGCGGGGATCATTCGGGAGGCGAGGAACCCAGCCGCGTGAACCGAAACGAAAGAACCTTCGAAAAAAGAACTGCAGAATTCGTGGGGGATTGAGGAGTTCTTGAGGTGCGAAACAAGCACGAGACGGAGGAGAAGAGGAGAGAAAAAAATTCCCCCTTTTTTTTTCGGGCTGGCACGCGGCTTGTGTTTATATTACTAGTTCCATATATTAACGGTGAGAGGGGGGTAGTTTTTTTTGGATAGAACCCCGCATTTTCTTGTTTCTTGAACTAGTCCTTGGGGTGAGCAAGATGGTCTTCTCATCTTGTGCCGGCACCAGGACGACTCTTTACGATACTGTTGACCTTTCTCTTTGTATTTGTTGAGAAAACAGAGTTGCGGGAAGCAGGTTAGAGCATGTACCATACGTTGATTGAAAGGACTAGCGATTATTCAAGTGAATTTCGGTCGAATTCTATGGATGTATGTCGGAAGAAAAGAGAGAACTTCTATGTACCATACATTGATTGGCAGGACTAGCGAGTATTCAAGTGAATTTCGGCCGAATTCTTTGGATATCTATTGGACGAAAAGAGAGAACTGCTATGCAACTCGTGTCCTCTTTTCATGTTGCAACTAATTCAAAGAGGGGATATTTATTTAGGAAAAATACCGCGACTAGCGCTCGTACGTACGATGATATTTTTAATCTATATGTGTCAAAAAAAAATACACAAATAATACAACAACCAAAAAAAGATTAGGAAAAATATCACATTTTCATCGAAAATGCATGAAATCATTAGTATAAAACCTAGCTACGCTTTTAAAAACTAGTACAAATATCACCAAACAAATTTCGATGTTACAATATTGCAACATTTGAAAAATAACAGTGAAAACATTCGAAAATAATTATTACAGTATTTTTAAAACAATGATGCAACAATCAAATAGTGAAAGAGTTGCAACAAAAGTTTACTCTTGTGGATATCGTGAGGATATGTGCACGATCTCAGGATGATGAGTCAATTGGCAATGGCGTTGTTGGTTTGCAAAATCTCGCGTTTTCGGGTTTGCTCAGTCGCATCGGACCACGCGTGATCGGCCGGTGGTGTCGGGCGGTCAGACCGCCCGTGGAGGAGTCCGACCGGCCATGGTGGCCGGTCCGACCGCCAAAATGAAAATAGGTTTTTGGAGCTGGGCCAAAAATAGGTTGTGTAGGCAAGTGAGGGGAGTCTCCTAGATGTGGTCTCATCATTTTTGGAGCTCCCAGTCAAAAGTTCTATTGAGTTGAAAATTCCAGAAGGTTTCGGATTTTCACGCTTGATTTTTGGCTAAGTCTTTTGGACCGGTCTGACCGCCGTTGTGGGAGCGGTCCGACCGGCCTGAAATCGGTCGAACCGGCCTTGTGGGGCGGTCAGACCGGCAGTGACTTGGAGGTTAGCCAAGTTCGCATGTTGATTGTGTTTAATGGTTGGTTATCAATGCTTTATTGATGTATATTGCATTGTGGAACTAACGTGGGTCAAGTTGTGAAGAACTTGTTCCCGGAAACGGTTTGTTTGTCTATTGCTGTGCAGGTGGCTTGCAGATCAACGACGTCAACGGTGAGTGGATCGGGACTACGCTTGGAGAGCTGAGGTCCAGAACGATCAGGGATACCGGGTGAGGTCGTGTGACACAAGCATGGTGCAGAATGGGCAAGATGGATCGAACGGGTGGTTCGGTGCAGCTGGTTGGATCAGTCGGTGCGGATATCGGTGCGAGTCTCTGGGAGGTTCCGATGGGATTCGGACAAGAGAGGCTTGGCGACGCGATGAGAACCGCTGACCAACCTACACGTGGTGAAGCAGGCGATTGCTTCAACAGATGTTGTGTGTGGGTCCCATGGGTGAGTGGGTCCCAAAAGTGTAACCCTAGTCCTCTCCTATAAATAGAAGGGGGGAGATGTAAAACCCTCTTGAGACATTCATTTGGTTTCCCCCCTTGCTTTTCTAGGGTTAGGTTTTGGAGAGGAAGAGAGGGAGAGATTGTATGCTCCTTGGGTGAGCTCTTGTCCTCCTTGTTGGAGTGGCTTTGTAAGCATCTTGTGAGATCAATCAATCTTGTGATGCTTGGTTGTGAGATCTTTTGTCTCCCCTTTTGTGTTCTTCTCTCATTTGAATGAATTTGGTGCTTCCTTGATTCAAGGATTTTTACTTGGTCTTTTGACCCACTTTGTCTTGCTTTGATGTGTGGGAATACTCCTAGAATCATCTAGACCATCAATCCCCACTAGCAAGTCTTGAATCAAAGTTTTTTATAATTCTAGGGTTTGTGCACTTCTTTGTTAAATCCTCGAGAGATCGATTCTGCGAAGTGGATCTGAAGGATCGTCGCTAGAAATAGGTCTCTAATATCATTAGGGAGGTGTGCTCGAAATTTGGTCAAGTTTCATTGGTTGAATCAAAAGTTGGATCAAATTTCGTTTTGGATTTGGGGTGGATTTTTCAGTACTGGACTGAACCGGTCTGACCGGTGTTTCAACGGCGGTCCGACCGCCAGATATTCGATCATTGCTCACGGGTCGAACCGCCGCCCACCGGTCCGACCGCCAGATTAGTTCTTGGTCGATCATTGGTTGACCGTCGGTCCGACCGCCCGTGGCAGCCGGTCTGACCACCAGTGCCCAGATCAACCCTTTGAGTTTAAGTCTCCACATTTGTGTCGTGTGGTTGTCGGGGTTTGTCGAATTCAGCACAAGGCTTCGGCTATGTGCTTACTGATCTTCTTAGCTTTCATAGCTAAAGGAGTAAAGTTCGTGTTGAATTTGATTTAGGCGAGAAAGTTTTGAAAGCGCCTATTCACCCCCCCTCAGTCGCCTTTCCGGTCCTACAAGTGGTATCAGAGCCGGTTAGCTCTTTTCTATAGATCTTAACCGGTCTTTGGAGCCATGGCGACTGAAAGATATTCAATCAGGCCACATGTTTTTGATGGAGTTGATTTTGCTTATTGGAAGGCCCGAATGGAGGCCTACATCGAGGCTCAAGGGCACGCGATTTGGCTTAAGGTGAAAAACCCTTATGTCGTGCCAGCCGATGACAATTTGATCACTCCAGATGTGGAGAACAACAGCAGGGCTCGGAATTTTTTGATTCAAGGCCTTAGTCGATCGGAGTTTGAGCGTGTCGCTCATTTGCTGTCTGCTCATGAGATCCGCGACTCTTTGTGATTATCACGAGGGTCCATCGCGATCAAGGAAGTGAGACAGAACCGACTTAAGAAAGCATACTCCAAGATCGAGCAAAGACACGTGAATCTTTAGATGAGTGGGGAGATTTTCTAAAATTCTTCATGATCTCGTATTTGTTGATCTTGTATTTTCTGAGTCTGAAAATGCACGTCAGCTTTTGGGTGCTTTGGATGTGAAGGTCTGGGGGATGAAGATCACTGCCATCAATGACAACACTGTCATGAGTGAGCTTACCATGGATAAGCTTTACTCGAGGTTGAAGACGCATGAGATTGATTTTATCTCGCGTCTCTCCCACGCATGAGCCGATGGCTTTAGTGGTTGACAAATCTAAGGGTAGATATCTTGATTCTTTTAATGTTAGCTCATCCGATTTTCTTTGTCCTTTGCATTCTTTGAGCGATGAGCAACTTGAGAGACTACGAAGATGACTTAGCCCTCCTATCCACAAAATTCACGAGAGCCTACAACAATGTGAGGAGTAGGAGGAGAGGTGGACTGTCACTTGTTTGAGTGTGGTGAGCCCAACCACATTCGCTCTAGATGCCCCAAGTCAAGGGCAAGGAGGAGAAGGAGTCACAAAGGCATCCTCAAGCGAGGATGCTAAGTCCAAGAAGACAAACTATCGCAGTTTGTCACCGAGTCCTTGAAGCTCTTGAAGATGTGAGCATGCATGATGTGGACTCGGAGGTGGAGGACGACAAGAGTGACTCCGTGGCAAGAAGAAGGCACGTGATTTCACCGGCATGTGCTTTATGGCTAAAAACAACCACGACAAATGACTCCTCCAACAAATGAGGATCCTTTAGTGATCCCGATGAGGTATGCCCTTCACTTCGACATGAAAAGGGCTTTAGTGCTTGTTGAACAAAACTTGCATAAGCAAGCTAAAGTGATCAAGAAGCAGGATACTATGATTGATAATTTGAACCTAGAAGTGGTTAGGCTCAAATCCATTAATCTCGATGATTTCGTGATTCATGCTCTAGCTTGCTTAATGAATTGTCAAGCTTAAATGATGCTCATTCCTCTGTTGAAAAACAATTGAAAATGCTCTTGTCGAACTAGAAGCTCTCAAGTCTAGTTACGCTTGCATGGATGCCATTCCGCTTGGTGTGATCGCTTTAGATGCTATTCCTTTAACTTGCTCAAACTGTACTTTGCTAGAATTAAAATTGGATAGCTCTTTGAAAGAATTGTAAAAATTTGATGCTAGTCACACTTGTTCTCATTGTAAGAATAATCGAATTAAAATGCAAGAGATGAGTGAAATGGTTGCTTATTCTAGAATTGCCTCTTGTGAAAATTGCCTGAGCTTACAATTGAGATTGAAGCTTTAAACAAGACTCTTGAAGAGAAAGCTAAAATTGAAAGATCCATGTCTCTATCGCTTCCAAGAAAGTTATTGATTCTTCCTCTTGTATGTTGCATGTCAAATTGAAACTGCTATTGGTAAGATACAAGAGGCTTTTAGAGTCAAATTTAAGGAGCAGTTGAATAGGATTGGAGAGTCCTATTGTGTGTCTTGTGAGGCTCTTAAAGTGGAAGTGGACCTTCTTAAGAGCAAACATATTGAGGCAATCGATTCTAAAAAGTGCTCCAATTGTGGAGTTTTGGCAAAAGAGAACGATTACCTCAAAATGACTCTTGAGAGGTTTTCTAGTGGGAAAAAGAAACTCAACTTGATTCTAGACCAATCCAAGGTGAGTGTGAAAAACAGTGGCCTAGGTTTTAAGTCCCTAGAGCTTTCCAAGAATCCTCCACCAAAGATTGCTAGAGTTGTGAAAAGTGGTTTGGTTGAGCAAGAACCTTCTTTGACTTCAAAGGTTGTTCCTAAAGCTGTAGGTTCTGCTCAATCTCTTCCTAGCAAGAAAGGTGCTTCTGTCTCACCAGTACGGACCCCTCAAAAGGTCAAGTACCATTGCACCTTCTGCAAGAAAGAGGGCCACACGGTTGAGTTTTGCTTCCGGAGAGCAAATATTGAGAGGAAAGAGAGAATGAGCACTTTGAGATCCATTAGAGGAGTCTCTTCTTCAGCTGTAGTCTCTAGAGCCGGGCAGCCTATTCAGCGTATCACTTATAGGCCTAGGTTTGTAGAGAATTTTGTTGACTCTTTTGGTGGGTCCAGGCAGCAGGTTGGTCTTGGATATCGTGAGGATAGACCACGGGCAGCACCTAGACAGGGGGAGTATCGGTCTTTTGGTAGATCATTTTGGAGAGGTCCAGGTGGTGCTCATGGGCAGTCTTATGATTTTGTGCCTAATCATTTTCTCGCTTCTTTTGCTATTCCTGTGCCTCGTCCATCTCAAGATCGACACCTAGATCTTTTATCTCAAATCCCAGTACTGAGGCTTGGATGTTTTGAGGGAATTTGCTCTTTTTGCATTCATTGTATCATAATGCATTTTCATTTCAAATGTCTTGCATTGCATAATAAAAATTATAGAGCTTTGATTATTATCCTTGTATGACTTGATTTCATACTCTATACCTTGTCATATCAAGTGTTAGTCTGCTAGACTTCTTTTATGGCTCTTCTTGTTTAGCTCAGCTTTTGCCTTGCTAGCTTTATATCTGTGAGCAAATTGAATCGAATCATGTCTTATTGGATCTTGTGACTAGTTTTGCTCTAGTGATCGTTTTATGATTCTTGCCATGTCAAATAGGTTGAATTGAGTCTTGAACTTATTTTGAGAAGAAAAATGAGCTTTTTATCTTCTTAAGTCAAGCAAATGAAAAATGAGATTTTCTGTGCGAAAAAACTGATCTCACCAATCCTTTCTCATGAGACGGCTTGCCATTGCACTAGGCATGAACTCAGGAGGAGTTTTGGATGACCTAGACCACTCTTTTAAGCTTATCACTTGAGATGGTCGCGGCAAGGCTTGAGATCTAGCACAGAGGAAAAATCCTTTTAGGAAATGCTCAAAATGCTAAGTGCTTGAGTTTTGCTTCAAAAGAATACTCTTATTGCTCAAAATGCCTCAGTTCTTGTGTTGAGTCTCTTTTTACTTATAGACATGGCTTGACTCATTTTTAGTTGCTTTTAGTGGAACTATGATATTGAGCAACCTTTCATGATTTTAATTCTGTTAATCTCAGATTCTGCTATCTGGGTTTTAGCTTTGCAGTACATGTTTTGCCATGATTGAATATAGCTTCTACTCTTTTTATTGCTTGGTATATGTCTTGTACTGTCTACATAGATAATGGTCATGGCTCCTTTTGTTAAATTTCAAATAAAATCATTTCTTCATGCTCGTTCTTGTCCCATGCATCTTGATGAATTCATTGTCAAAGGGGGAGAAGGATTGAAGAAAATGCTGCTTTGGAGCTTTTGGTTTACAGAAGGTTTCATACATAAAAGAACACACACACACACACAAAATTTTTGTGAACCTTTTGAAAATTTGTGATCATAGTGAGTTGAGTCTCTGGGTTTTATTGCCTTTTTCTGGTTTGAATTGCAATTCAAGAAGACTCACAATGATCAAAGGTCAAATAGAACATATTGTCTTTCATATGGACCTTAGTGAGATTTTTGGCCATCTTCCGGAATTTGAATCCTTTTGTGCGTTCATTGCCTTATCTCACTTGCTTATACTATTCTGAAGCCAGCTTGGTCGGTTCCTAGGCTTTTTCTTGCTTATGGACTCAGTTGTGCCTTTATGCGAAAACGGCGAAGTTTTTACTTTTCATTTCGAAAAACCACATTTTCTTGAAAATTGCCAATGTGTTCATCAAGGGGGAGATTGTGGATATCGTGAGGATATGTGCACGATCTCAGGATGATGAGTCAATTGGCAATGGTGTTGTTGGTTTGCAAAATCTCACGTTTTGGGTTTGTTTCAGGTCGCCGACCACGGCGGTCGGCCGGTGGTGTCAGGCGGTCGATCGCCTTGTGGAGGAGTCCGACCGGCCATGGTGGCGGTCCGACCGCCAAAATGAAAATAGGTTTTTGAGTGGGCCAAAAATAGGTTGTGTAGGCAAGTGAGGAGTCTCCGGATGTGGTCCTATCATTTTGGAGCTCGGTCAAAGTTCTATTGAGTTGAAAATTCCGAAGGTTTTGGATTTTCACGCTTGATTTTTGGCTGTCTTTTGGACCGGTCGACCGACCGCCGTTGTGGGAGCGGTCCGATCGGCTGAATCGGTCGGACCGCCTTGTGGGCGGTCGGACCGGCGATGACTTGGAGGTTAGCCAAGTTCGCATTGATGCATGTTGATTGTGTTTAATGGTTGGTTATCAATGCTTTATTGATGTATATTGCATTGTGGAACTAACGTGGGTCAAGTTGTGAAGAACTTGTTCCCGTAAACGGTTTGTTTGTCTATTCTTTGTGCGGTGGCTTGCAGGTCAACGACGTCAACGGTGAGTGGATCGGGACTACGCTTGGAGAGCTGAGGTCCAGAACGATCAGGGATACCGGGTGAGGTCGTGTGACACAAGCATGGTGCAGAATGGGCAAGATGGATCGAACGGGTGGTTCGGTGCAGCTGGTTGGATCAGTCGGTGCGGATATCGGTGCGAGTCTCTGGGAGGTTCCGATGGGATTCGGACAAGAGAGGCTTGGCGACGCGATGGAACCGCTGACCAACCTACACGTGGTGAAGCAGGCGATTGCTTCAACAGATGTTGTGTGTGGGTCCCATGGGTGAGTGGGTCCCAAAAGTGTAACCCTAGTCCTCTCATATAAATAGAAGGGGGGAGATGTAAAACCCTCTTGAGACATTCATTTGGTTTCCCCCCTTGCTTTTCTAGGGTTAGGTTTTGGAGAGGAAGAGAGGGAGAGATTGTATGCTCCTTGGGTGAGCTCTTGTCCTCCTTGTTGGAGTGGCTTTGTAAGCATCTTGTGAGATCAATCAATCTTGTGATGCTTGGTTGTGAGATCTTTTGTCTCCCCTTTTGTGTTCTTCTCTCATTTGAATGAATTTGGTGCTTCCTTGATTCAAGGATTTTTACTTGGTCTTTTGACCCACTTTGTCTTGCTTTGATGTGTGGGAATACTCCTAGAATCATCTAGACCATCAATCCCCACTAGCAAGTCTTGAATCAAAGTTTTTCATAATTCTAGGGTTTGTGCACTTCTTTGTTAAATCCTCGAGAGATCGATTCTCGAAGTGGATCCAAGGATCGTCGCTAGAAATAGGTCTCTAATATCATTAGGAGGTGTGCTCAAATTTGGTCAAGTTTCATTGGTTGAATCAAAAGTTGGATCAAATTTCGTTTTGGATTGGGGTGGATTTTTCAAGATTGGATCGAACCGGTCGACCGGTGTTTCAACGGTGGTCCGACCGCCGTATATTCGATCATTGCTCACGGGTCGAACGCCGCCCACCGGCTCGACCGCCGATTAGTTGCCGGTCGATCATTGGTTGACCGTCGGTCCGACCGCCAGGCGTGTGGCCGGTCGACCACCGTGCCAGATCAACCCTTTGAGTTTAAGTCTCCACATTTGTGTCGTGTGGTTGTCGGGGTTTGTCGAATTCAAAGACAAGGCTTCTACCAGGTGCTATCGATCTTCTTAGCTTTCATAGCTAAAGGAGTAAAGTTCGTGTTGAATTTGATTTAGGCGAGAAAGTTTTGAAAGCGCCTATTCACCCCCCCCCCCTCAGTCGCCTTTCCGGTCCTACAAATCTTGTGCAATAAATCAAAAATACTATTGCAATGAAAAAAAACATCTCTTGCCACATGGATGTTGTGGTCCTCGAAGGGGAGGACATAGCGGATGACGATGATAAAGAGGTGCAGGAGTGTCTCGTCGTTGAGGATGAGCATGATGGCCCGCTTCATGTCATCGCCCTTGGCGGTGACGTCACTACCCTCGAGATTGGCCTTGATCTGGTTCGCCATGGAGGGGAAGCCTTGGTCAGTGGACCAGGAGGGCGCACGACTTCTCCATAGTCATCGGGCGTGGGGGTGGATTTGATATGCCGTGTCAAGAGCGTGGAGAGGGGCGTGTGGATCTTGCCGAGACCTCTGACTGGATCCGGGAGGAAGAAGAGAAGAGTGTGGGGGCGATGGCAGGGCTAGGGCACGAAGAGATGAAAGGGGGATACACAGGAAAGAGATAGGTGGATAAAGGAAATCCGATTTCTTGAGGTTTCAGTGGGCGAATCGTACAATACAAAGGAAGGGGGACACCCAAATACCGATGACAGTGCACATTCTTTCTTTTAGATCGCTTTGTTGATGGTGACCACCGTTGACGAACCACTTTGATTTTTTACCTATCCATTTGACCTTGAGCGCTAGGTGGAATGGAAGGATCAACAATGGTATCGTCGCCGCTAGACACGATGGACTGCCATGTTAATCGTACGGCTATTATTGATTGCAGCACTCACTCTACTTTGGAGAGCACATACTTATGCATTAAATGGAACTTCGTTTTTCTTTTACTAGTATAAACATTTCTCGCACAGATATCAAGAGAACAAAGCAAAATAAAATAAGATAAAATAAAAATAAAACCCCAACTTTGCACGATAAAAGGATACTACTGCCATAGATAGATATAAAGTTAACACGTGAGTGTATTAAAAAACATGGGATACAAAAAGAATATGAATTTATAAACTGGAGGCGTCTCCATCTATATTTGGTCAAGCCCATACCGCCCCTGTTTCTGTATTTCGAAGAAAGCACGGGGTCGGAAACGCAAAACTAAAAGGCGCCTCCCTCGACCATTGGAATCGCGTCAGCGAGTGAGGGCCCACTTGACCAGTGGGCCATCCAGCGGCGTTGACGTCACCGGTACGCTCGCACCCGCTCGCGTTCCGAGGGAATCTCAGCGCTCTGTTCGGCATCTGACGGCTGTCAGTCGGTGGGCCCCGCGGATCGTACCCAGCCCCCGTATGCGTCCAACCGGAGCTTGGCGTTCTCGCGGTCACGGTGATGGGCGAAAGGCCAAACGTCCCTATTTTCTCTTGTCCTCCAACATCAAGGTCAAATTTTATGCCGTGCTATGCCTACGCAGGACAGTCACAAGCTCTGATTAGCTCCGAGCCAATCGGTAAAAATAGCATCGCAAATATTTTTTTAAAAAAATGACACGTGTTACTTGTTGTGCCACACGGTGAGGACGTAATAGGGGATCCGGACGAATAAGAGTATGTTTTTTTTTATCAATTCACTCACAAGAGAATCTAGTTTTACTATTTCCTCACGACAGTGTCATTTAACGTGGGCAACTAACCCCGAAATCTGAGTCTATGCCTCGTCTTAGCTTTTGTGCTAAATTTATTGGTAACATGTACCCAACATCTGCCGATCAACCTTGAAGTAACACGAGAATCTCAACTCTCATGTGCAAGAGGTTGCGTGTTCGAGCCTCGTCTGAAGAACGGTCGCTGCGCTCCCCTATTTTCCTCATAATTATTTCCCTTTTCCGCCATTGGCCATCTCTTTCCATCGTTCGTCACTCTGTCATGGAGATCTGTAGATAGCAAGAAATGATTATGAATAATTCGCATGTGTTGTGGCCTAGGTTTTAGATCAGAAAAGGAAGCCCCCATGCTCACTTCATACCTGACTGGAAAGTTGTGTAGGTTTTTGCCAACTGTACTCTCACTCTCTCTCTCTCTCTTGCTGTTCTTTCGTGATCCCTGATTACTATACGGAGATGCGCGCTGGCTGGAACAGAGGGGTCGTGTACAAGCTTATACTTTCACTGTTTGTGGTAGCTAGGGAAGACAATGAGGGAAACTCACACGGAGAAGGGTCACATATCTTAATCAGGATGATTTGGATCCAACACGAAACTCGTCCTGTTTCTAACGGAGATCTAGATGGGTCGGGCCGGTGCAGGGTGGGTTTTGTCTTGCCCCTGCATTTGCCTCGGCACTAGCCGGGTCGGAGCGGGGGTGGTTTTTAGTTCCATGTATTTAAAAGTAAAAAAACATGTTATTTACTAAACTTAATTGACATAATATGATAAAAATCGTTGATATTTAAAGGCCAACTCGTGACAATGGTAACAGATGTCTCTGAAACAACGATTACTAGTTAATATTGCACTATAGTTTCATGTATTTTAAAAAAGTAAGAATCGTATTGTTTACTGTCGTAGGGGCGGCGCACCGACCCTAACGATCTAGCGAAGACCACAAGAAAGCCCCCGAGGGCCACGGCCCGAAGGCACAGTTGGGACCCCTGGAGGGTATGCCTTTGGGAAGACCCCAAAGAGTGTACAAATGCCACAAGAAAGGCCCCCGAGGGCCACGGGCCGATGGCGTGACTAGGGGCCCTCGGAGGGTACCAAGTATGCATTCGGGAAGACCCCAAAGGGTGCGCGAAGGCTACTAGAAGGCCCACGAGGACCAAAGGTCGAAGGCGCGATTAGGATCCCCCGAAGGGAACCAAACATGCCTTCAAGGAGGCCCTGAAGGAGGCGTGAAGGCCACCGGGACGCCCCTGAGTACCGTAGGCAGAAAGTACACTTCACCTCCCCTCCCCTCCCCCAAAGGGTACCATGGGCAGCATTCGGGCGGGCCGAATGGTGCGGGAAGGCTGCCGAGCACCACGCATCCAGGAGTGAGGAGGCCCCCTGAGATCCCTGCCCGGGGCCACCTCGTGAGCACCGAAGGGATAGAAGTACCAGTGGACCGTGCGTACCGACCAGATGGACTAGGACCAGGAGGGTCTGTCATAGACCGAAGGCTATGTGTAAGGGAAGGGAAAACCCTTACAGGTATAGAGCCTTTTTAGAGGTAAAACTGTAATCTCATGTACCTTGGTCGGAAGACTATAAATAGTCGTCTCTCCCATGCAACCAAGGATGGTTTTTTTCAAGGCAAATAATACACATTAACTTCTCTCTTGGCATCGTCTCCTCTTTCGAGGATCCCCTAGCCCCCCTTGTGGTAACCGGGGCCCCTTTTTCTTTACTATCTGGTCTTGTTGCTACGACATTTGCCAAACTTGATTGACATATAATCTTAAACCACTGATATTTAATGATCAACTTGTAATAATGGTAACAAATATCTTTAAAATAATAAATACTAGTTAATATTGCATTATAGTTTCATGTATTTTAAAAAGTAAGAACTGTATTGTTTACCAAACTTGATTGACATATAATCATAAATCATTGATATTTAAAGACAAATTTATAACAATGGTAACAAATGTCTTTGAAAGAGCAAATACCAGTTAATATTGCATTATCATTGCTTGTAGACTAATATTAATCCATACAAAAAGAAGTAACATGTACACGATCGGGGGCAGGGTAACCCGCATCCGACCACCCTAGTGCTGGCAGGGCTGCGATCTGGAACTCTATTTTCTTATGCTCGATGAGATGTGGCGGCGGCAATTAGCCAGTCACCTCCACAAGTTGGATAGAAATAATAACCTTTTTTTTTCTTCTTGTTCATGTCAAGGGGTAAGAAGATCCAAGGACCAGAGTGAGAATCCGTGTGAAAGTTTTTGGTTCAGAAAGGGAAAGAAAAGTATGAGAAAGAAACGTCCAAGTGATGACGACGACCTGGATTATTGGATTGAGTACTAATTTTTCACTCTTCAAAACCTAACAAATTTAGTGAGGTTTGGACGGTTTAAACTCTTATGCGAGCGAAGAACAACGAAACAAAATAAAAGTGAAAATGAAAAGGTGCACGAATGTTGCCGAGTTTTTGGTGGCGACGGTGCCACGACACTCCGATAGAGATCGGTTCTTCCCTTGCCAGAGGCTAGAGCCGTCACATTGAAAATCAAACAGTTTAAGTAGATCATTCAGATGACAATTGTTATTAATACTATGTGTATATTGATGAGGCCCAATGAACCTATAAATATAAGGAGTACAAGGGTTGTATGCCATATACACATAAGTAAATAAAAAAAAAACAGATAAGGAAATACAAAATAGTTCCTATTCTAACACCCCCTCAAATACAAGGTGTATGCAATAGCATTGCATTTGAAAAGGGTTGATACTAAAATATAAAAAATTCGAAGTCCAAGTCTTGATAATGTCGTCATAGCGTGCAACTCTTGGAAAATATATCGAGTATCAAAAGATCTCCTTCCATTCGAGGTTATGCGACGGCCTATAAAACACAAGGTGCATGGCTGAGAAAGTAGAGGCAAGCGGGAGCAAAGTCGACCGCGACAACACGATGAACAAGATGATGAAACCGATAAAAATAGAGAAAACTGTCAAATCAAACTGAAGAGAAATAGATGGAAGCATGGCGGCGCAGATTGAAGCCTAAGACAGCGGCGACGCAGTGCACAATAAGCACAACGGAGGCGCAGTACGGAAGAAGCTCGGGCGGCGGCTAAGAGAGAAGCGGCGGCATCATAACGACTTCTACGATCTACAGAGGCTCGGAGAGAAGAGCGGTGGCGGCCATGCAAAATGGAATTCCTATGCTTTTATGACTGACAATAAATTTGTGGACTCGTATGACTTAGACGAACTCAAAGATAGAGAATTACAGACTTAGATGGACGCAACGAAAGAAGCGACACAAAGGAAGAAAAAACTTAAGGATAGCAACAGAAGAAAAAGAAAACCAAAAGGAGCTTATACTAGCAGCAGCAAGCACTAGCCAGGCCAAACAACAACACCTGGACCTCTATATCTGCGACCCAAGCACAGACGCATGTCTTGGCCCATAACCATAAGGAAACACCACCAAGAGCCCAACCAGCAAACAAGAGCCAGCTCCAAGAGAAACAACGCTTCAAGTGAAGGAGCAGTGATGGCTTGGCTGAAGTCGAGGACGACAGCTGACAGTGTCCTCTTCCGGCAGATCTACAGTGGTCCGGTGTAGGAGAGGCTGCGGCGGCTTCAAGCATGGGGAGATCGTGCAAGTGATGGCCTGAGAAATAGGTGGCTGCTGTTGCGGTCCAGTCTAGATGGATTTGGATGGCGACCGCCAAGTAGAGACAAGTAGCGGCGGCGGTCCAAGAAGAGGACAACGGCGGCGGCTCAAGCAGGGGAAGACCAACGACGGTAACCCGAGGTATCGACAGGGGCGGCGATGTAGATAACTATATCAGGCGTAGATCAAGACGAGAGATGATGGGTGGTGGCTGTCCCCACACGACGATGGATCCAACCGGGAGACGGCCCGCCGATGCCGGATCCGAGCATGAGACGACCAGTTCGACTGGGATTGAGCTTGCCAAGGCCAGACCCGAGTTGTAGATGACCAGTCGGCTGCGGTCCAAGAAGAAGACGACTCCCCGCGCGCAACGGCAAATCCACCCAGACAAGGTGGTTGTCGGCAATGAAGACCGCTGCTTGCTGCATGGCACGACTACAACTAATGTGGCCACCCTCGGGAGCAGAGCTTGCTCCTCCCGGGGGCAGACATAAGCAGTTAGAGACTAGGTTGGAGGCTAGAGTTTAGAACATTTGATCTAATACGATGTTATGAATATTGTGTGTACATTAATGAGGTCCAATGGATAATATATACTGGGAATACAAGGGTGTGTGCTATATATAGATAAGGAAATACAAAAAAATGATTAAAGAAATACAAAAGAGTTTCTATTGTGGGTTGAATTGTGGGTTGATTGTCAAAAGGTTTTTTTTCTTCCTGGTGGTGGTTTTTTTTCTGTGAATAATAGGAAGAGGAAATCAAGCTGCCAAGTAACCAATTCATCCCCTTCTTTCTAATTCAATTTCCTCTCTATTCATTTTCGATCTAACACCTATTCTAACAACAATTTGTTGATCCTAATTTCTTGCGAGAATACTAGCGTTTTGTTCGTACTATTCATAAGCTGGCATAGTAATAGTTGAGGAGGAGAATCTGAATCCAGCTAGTTGTTACAGTTACTAGTGAGCAACGCAATACATGGTGCTCCCTCGAGAGTTGAGACCTTGTTTCAGAATGCAGGCAGAGTTCGCCATCAGTTGCAATTGGCAAAGCGACGGATGTAAACAAGACAAGGCAGACCATGTGCCTGCACAGGTTCGGTAGATTTCTTTCTGAGTCAGAAACATGAGCCCTCCTGTTTCCTAACATGTGTTTGTTTGATTCTCTCAACACAAAAATCGCCCTGGGCTTACACTTAAACAGGAGGAGGTTTGGTTTCCTTCTCAACAAGTACTACTTTCATTTCGACACGCGAATCGAGCTGGTCAGATATTGTCAAAAACTGGGAGGTACCCTACAATTCATGCCCACCACCTAAATCTACCAAAATTCTGCTCAGCACATAAATCATATCACAAAAGGGAAGAAGGTGATGTTTGATGGAATGGAAAGTGCGCAGAATTCCTTGCTTCCAGTGACAGTGCTTTCTACCTAGCAACAGCGGGAGGAGACCACCACCAGAAAGTTTTCAGATTACCACTGATATGTATAGCCACCACACAATGCTTTGCACAGAATCCACAATGGAAAATTCGATCATCTTGGATAGCAAACAATCGTGCAGGCCGTCTGAACGAAAAATCAACTGACCTAGATTTAGTTTGCTATGTGCCATCTCCAACTTCACTTTTTCCCAATTGGACAAAGAGTCTCTTTCGATCTGAGCAGCTGAGTCTTATCTGATCAAAAGAATGGCTGGTATGTACCACCGGCCATAGGTTGTCGCCACCATCAGAACATTCTGAAATTGAGCTCGAGATAAGGCGCATTCTCCGATTGGCCGGCGGCAATCCATTCGTTGAGGTCACATCTTGCTTGAATATGAATAATTCCCTGCAACCCTTTCCACAAGAAAAATGACAGTTTACGAGTTTTGCACAAACAAGATTAGTAGTACTCCACCAGAAAAGAGTTCATAAGAAGAATGGCCAGAAATTGTACCAAAAACACAAGGGCCTATTGATTCGATCACCATCTTGCAGTTCAGATTGTATTAAGCAGAAACAAATTAATTACACAGGACACTACAAGGTAAAAAGTTGCACACTGCAACTCAACTGTGCACTTGGTATGAACTCACATCACCCTAATGACAAGAATCATACAGGGGAAGAACCTTATCCCTATGAACAGCTATACTTACAGGAAGTGGATACCGTCTTCTCAGCAGGTCTTTATGATCTCAGGCCTCCAGCCCCGCCATACAATCTGCCGGCAACCGAATTTGAATTCATGGAACCTTCTCTTCAGTGATCCTTTCTTTGTCCGCTTCGCACCGGGTTCAGAAACCGAGCCATGGTAGTGCAGAGGAGGCTGTGGCGTGCCGATCTCAATGCTGTTGACAATCTTCTGAACCATCTCATACACCTCGCTCATCTTTGGGCGTGACTTCGGTAGCCGGACAAGGCAGCGGTTCGCCACGCCGGCCAACTTTGTCATGGACTTGAGGTTGTAGTGCCCCTCGAGCCGTGGGTCTATGATGATGGGGAACCGTTTGACGTCGGAGATGTATGGTTTCACCCACTCCAGGAGCTTTCGCTCACCCTTTGGGCGGTTCCTGTCAATGGGACGCCGGCCGGTGATGAGCTCGTAGAGAAGCACACCGTAGCTCCATATGTCACTCTTCGCGGTGAGGCGTCCAGTCTGGATGTACTCCGGCGCTGCATAGCCTAGAGTTCCAACGACCTATGGAACCATAAGAATTTGAGGTGTTGCTTTAGATGGATGTATTAAGTTCAAGTTGTTCTAGGAACTAATGGAATTGGCAGGAAGGAAAAATTAAACTTTATAAAAACTAGTACAGGGAGAATTGTTATGATAGTCGGGATGAATGCTTTAAAACTGAACTCTTGTTAGTTGTAGTTGGCTTTTTCAGAAAAAAGAGATGAGCCTTTTTGGTTCTTTTCTTTTAGCTCGATTATATGTACATGCTGCATTCTGAAGCTGCTAGAGAAATGAATATATAACTCGTTAATGCTGTATTCAAGTTGAAGTACTCACGCCTTTCTAGGGCTTCAGTTGCCATTCTCAAAAGTTTGGACTTTGTTCTTCTTGACTGCTTAATAAACTAAAATATACACATCTAGGAGATCAATAGTGTACCACAAAACAATTTTATCATTTGAGGTGTAGAAATTGGGTATCCGTTATCCAACTTCATTGCTATCAAAAGTTAATCATGTTATAGAAGTGAAACAGAAACAGCATACTAATTGCCTACTTGGCACCATGGTTGTTTTATCTTTAGGTCATCGTTAATTTTACCAGTTCAATAATTAAAAGATTATGGAACAGAATGGAGTCAGAACACATTAATGTAAAATAGTTACTGGCTTGTAGATGTGCATACCGCTGTGGAGACGTGGGTCAGACCTTCCGGTGGTCCATGCCTAGCCAATCCAAAGTCTGACAATTTTGCATTCCAGTTCTCATCCAATAGAATGTTAGATGTTTTCAGGTCTCGGAAAATAACCTGCATGCATATAGATATAGCATATTGAAACAGCTAAAAACACAACCTTTTATATTTCATTTGTCCCTTTTTTCTGAATGTAGCACACAAATGTTTCACACACAATTGGTTTTAGTATTGATTATCAGAAAGCAGATGATTACCTGAAAATCCATCTCTTCATGCAGATACTTCAGCCCCCGAGCAGCATCAAGAGCTACTTTTAGTCTCATTGGCCATGATAGAGTTGAAGTTGACCTACTCGACAAATGATCGTCCACGCTCCCGTTAGGCATGTATTCATACACTAGAAGCCGTTGTACTCCTCGCTCATCATCTTCAGCACAGTAGCCTATTAGTTTGACGAGGTTCGGATGCTCAACAATTCCCAGCACATTCATTTCTGTTAACCACTCCTTCTGCCCCTGAAAGAAGATCCTATTCTATTAGGAACCAAAACGAGTAGCTAGAGCTAGATTCCAGCGCAAGTGACTTGACTCACCAAGCAAGTGGAATCAAAAGGATTTCATGGTATGCTTGACTTAAATTTTTAGTTTACTAGTGTTTTCTATGTGCTGCCACTAGTTGACTCGTCATACCCTATAACAACATGTATGGATTGTAAACGCAAGGAAATTTAAGGAGTATAAATTATTGTGCGAGTGGCTAGAGCTAGATTCCAGCGCAAGTGACTTGAAAAGGACTCAGCAAGCAAGTGGAATCGAAAGGATTTCATGGTATGCTTGACTTAAAATTTTAGTTCACTAGTGCTTTCTATGTGCTGGCACTAGCTGACTCGTCGTGCCCTAGAACAACATGGAAGTATGGACAGTAAACGAAAGGAAATTTAAGGAGTATAAATTATTGTGCGAGTAGCTAGAGCTAGATTCCAGCGCAAGTGACTTAAAAAGGACTCACCAAGCAAGTGGAATCAAAAGGATTTCATGGTATGCTTACTTTAAATTTTAGTTTACTAGTGTTTTCTATGTGCTGGCACTAGTTGACTCGTCATACCCTAGAGCAACATGTAATTATGGACTGTAAACGCAAGGAAATTTAAGGAGTATAAATTATTGTGCATTTCCTGAGGCAAGTGGACCTACTGAATGGTTTCTTCTCTGAAGAAATGATGAGTCAGGAATCCTGGTTTATTTTCACTATGCCGACTTTGAAGATTCAGAACTCAGTCTAAAAAACATTGTTCTTAGGACTCCTTTTCACAATGTGGGAAAGTTGAATGTAAGATTTATATGCACCAATTACCTAACAACCTTAGAGTAATCCCTAACAACAATTCTATTCCTCTATGGCGAAGGACGAAGTTACTATGAGTAGTGGATTCTTACAATCAGTACAATTAGGTGGTGAAAGAACTTGCCTGGACTCCTTTGCGATTCAGCTGCTTCACAGCGATCTCAATCCGCTCATTCGGTTCATCGGAGTTCTTGATGATGCCCCTATACACACACCCAAACCCACCCTCGCCAACCATGAGCGACCGGCTGAAGTTGCGGGTGGCATTCTTCAGTTCAGAGAAGGAGAACACCCTGAGGTTGCTAGGTCGGTCAGTGAAGCTGGGGTACTGCGTCCTCCGTATGGACTCGGCGCTCATGTCGGAGACGTTCATCGAGTTGAGGTCGGAGCCGGACCGGACATCGCGCTCCGTCGACGTTGTGCTGAAGGACCGCACGGAGGCCGACTTGGTGATGGGATCCTCCTCTTTGATCTCCCCATGCAAGAAAGGCAGGCACCTCATCGCTGCAATGCAGACGGTTGGAATTAATAAGGGGAACATCTAGGAATGAATTCATGCTTCCTCCAAACAATACAAACAGAAAAGGAAGATTGGAACGTGAAAAACTAGTAGGGGTGCTGAATCCAAGTTTTTTGCAAAAGAATGTTTTGGTAACCAACTGATGTGAGCTAAGAACAGGAACAGCTACAAGTTCTAAGCCTTCTCGTGGTAAAATGCTTCTCCTTCCTTCAAGCAATATTATAGACGGGCATTGCCATAAACTCACATAACTACTCCATAATCAGCGGAAACTGAAGTAAGAACTAGTACTACTTCTGAACGCAAATTGTGTAAGGACTAAGGATAGCAACTATCTGATGAGAAAGGAGATCAGAAATACTCATAATTGACAACTGTAACAAATCTTGATGAAAAGGAGCACCTTTTGTTACTCCAGAGCCTAATTACACTAACAATCTGACAAAACTAGGCTAAAAAAAAACCAGGCCTTTCCACTGAAGGGACAAATTTTGGGTGCGAGAATTATGCAACTGCAACAAGCCTAATTCCTGAGTTGCAGACTATATGATGAGACACAAGATGAGCAAAATAGAATCGGGCCTAAAACCACATCGACCACAACCGACCTTACCAGAAACTGGAACCACAACCGACCTTAGTTCTACCAAACCTCTTGCTTAATATTGATAGAAATTGGAGCGCGAGACGAAGAAAAACCAAAGTGCAAGCAATCCTGATCAGAAACACAACAAGAAAACCATGGAAAACAAAGTACAGACGCGCTGAAATTACCTTGCCTGTCTTGCGAGGGCCAAGATGATCCGAGAAGGGGAAAAGGCCCAGCAACACTCCTGAGAGGGAGCTGAGATCCAGCCAGGAAGCGACGGGGAAAAGGCAGGCAGGAAGGTGACAAGCAGAGAGAGAGAGAGGGAGACTTTGGACTGGGCCTAAGCAGCAGTCAAACTTAGGAGCTTGCCTGATATTTTCTCCTCTGTTCTCCTCTCAGGCTCTCTCACCAACCGAGAAACTGCAAAGCAAAGACCGCTTCTTTCATTTATACAGCGGCACTAACTGAAAATATGATATTTTTTTCTGAAACTTTGCGCTAGGGTTTAAAAGAGTTTTTAATTCTAAACCTACGTTTGACTGAGACTAGATCCGCCCATGAATACACACCTAGACTCCTAATAGTAGTAATTAAAGGCAAAGCAGTCTGATTACGCGTAGCAAAGGCAAATGTACGTCTAGAAGACAAATGGCTAGTGGAGTACGTGGCAAGCCAGGTGATTGTGAGAATTATGGCCCCTCATGCTTAAGCAAGATGTCACGAGCTTGATTCACTTTAGGGTTATTCACATGATGCGCATTAGTACGAGTGAATTGTCTGTTTTTTTTTAATTAATTTAAATTTTTAGGTAAGTTAGTTGATGTATGCAACCCAATATTAAGAATTCTCTTTAATTAATCACTACCACCGGTGTCACTCCAATCAAGGCAATTGCTCATAGAATCGTAGTATCTCTTCCAACACCCTATAAAGATTTTGGCATGAAAAAGTGTAGTATGGGTAAGTGTGATTTGGGGGGGGGGGGTGGTTTCACGATTTAGTTTGAAGAGAAAGTTGCATGGTACATTTATAAATTTACGAAGTTATGCTACTTAGCTTTGTGAACTTGCATTTTACTTTTTCAGCCTTTATGGACTTGCAAGGTTGTGCCACTTAGCCCCTTGAACTTGCCCCATTCCGGTTGTATTTATCGTTTCCACCACCTCACGCCGACAAAAGCGGATTCTTCGAGTCCGGGAATGCATGATGCTCACGTCTTTGTTGGAGCTCCACCGTCGTAGCTTCCTGCCACCTTCGCTCTTGCCTCCTCCGAGTCGGCCGTGAGAGATAGATGCATTGTGCATCTACTCTAGCAATGTGATTTGCCACCTCAGTATTTTATGTTAGCAAACGATCAAATATACTTGCGGTGCAAATGGAACGCAAGTTCAAGGAGTTAAGTAGTATAACCTTGTAAGTTAGGGGGTTGAGAGTAAAATGCTAGTTCAGAGAGTTACGTAACACAACCTCGTAAGTTCAGAGGGTTGAGAAAGTAAAATGCAAGTTCAAGAAGTAAAGCAACACAACCTCGCAAGTTCAGAGGGCTGAGAAAGTAAAATACAAATTCATACAATTAAGTGATATAAATCTAATAAGTTTAGAGACTTGCAATACATTTTTCTTTGATCATGAATTATATTATGAAAATCACATAAACTAATGTAATAACACCCCTACCACCTAAAAAGAACATAGTGGTTGCGTGTGTACTTGGTTACGGTGGTTGGTTGTGCACGCTAGCCTAGACGCAGATGGTGTGGCCACCCGCTACTCTACCAGACTCGACAACTCAGAATTCAGATAGAAAGATCTCCTCCGGCATCTGGCTAATCATCAAAAGCTAGCGCTGGTATTAAAGCTAGCTAAGGCCACATGCAAGTGAAAACTGCTGCTTCTGGTCTGGCTGGCAACTCGATCAAGCGGGGTTTGTATCAAGACATGCATGGCATCTGGTGCTTGCTATTGCTCCGGTAATATATGCCGTTTTATAAAGTGTGTACTACTTTCTTAACTTTAACCACCGATACATATATGAAAATAGCATCATTAGATTAGTCATATTTTTTCTCTCTTTATAGTACAATAATTTTTTTATTATTTTATGACATATTAATATAAAGTATTCATATAAAAAGTAGCAATCAAAGTATCATTAGATTAGACATGTTTTTTTTCTCTCTTCATAATATAATAGTTTTGTATTATTTTATGAACATATTAATATAAAAAGTAGCGATCAAAGCATCATTAGATTAGTCATGTTTTTTTCCTTCATAATATAATAATTTTGTATTATTTTATGAACATATTAATATAAAAAGTAGCGATCAGAGTTGCATATTCAAGACCACGTCGATGTCCAACTAAAAAACGACGTATATTCTTAAACAGTGGCGTACGCACCATAGGGGCGCGAGGGGGCTGGAGCACCGGCTCTGTTCGCCGCACCTTTGGTATATTCTCAGTACATTTGCTATTATTTATACCACAAATTTAGTTAATCTTGTTCTTAGAATTGCTAGTTGTGCATATTTCTGGGTTTTCAAGATGTATTATCCATTATTAAAGTACTACTTGAATGCAATTCTCATTTTACCTTTGTTCTCTAGAATTTATGTATTTAATAGCCCACCTCATGGCAACTTTATTTCACTAACACCCTCTCTATTTTTATCGTGCGTATGCTACTGTTTTTAAACAGTTATAGTATATCGGCTCATGGACCAAACGTAGATGGATGGACAGTACAGTGTGGTAACAGTCATGTCATGCAAATGGCCATGCCATACAGTTAGTTTGGTTGGTTAGTGAAGTAATTAATCACATGTAATCTTCTTGTAGTACAACTAGAGTACCAATTGTTGAATATGTAGTCAAATTTCGGCATATTTTAATCCAGAAATTAAGCATATAAAACATGACAAACAAGAGCATGAGTAATTCAACAATGATGTATTCATATTCGCTAATGAACAGGATAACAGTAGATTCTATTAACATATTCATAGCGCACAGAAACATCAGAAAAGTTCTCAGAGTATACCCTCGGGCGGGGCCAGTGTCTGTGACACCGGATGCGCCGTTACCACCAGTCGACATGATGGCCTATTCGATGTAGTCGATCGAGGCGTGACGCAGGACGAGACGTGATGCAGGAAGATGTTCGCCGTGCGAGATCGCGGCGATTCACCACCGTGATGAAGACGAAGTCACGGGATGAGCGATCGCGCTGTCGCGCCCCAAAACTTGATCGCCCGTCTACCCGGCAGGTACTCAACCGGACGGAGTTTCGGAGGCCTACTCGCCCAGAGCCTTCTGCGCGCAAGGTTCTGAACCGGAGATTACAGAGAGCAGCAACAACAAAGAACCGAATAGACAGAGTAGTCTGTATCCCTTTTTATGGAGTAGAGAGCCTTTCCTCTTCAGTAACAGCAAAAACGAAGAGACTAGTAACTGCAGCCATTAGTCACTAGCAATCGCCTCCATTACTCCTCCTCGAGAATGACAAAAATGAAGAGACTAGTAAGCTGCGACCATTATCGCATTTCGAGTCGGTCGCGTTTGATTTTCGAATAGATAAAGAAAAGCGCGCGCGCACTGACACGCTGCAGACAGCGCACACACACACACACACACGCACGACGGCAAGACGGCTTGCGGCGCTTGGCATGGCCTTGGCGTGGCATGGCATGGCGTGGCGTGGCGTGGCGTGGCGTGGCGAGCGAAGCAGCAGCGTGTAGAGGCTCTCTCCAATTGCACAAGGGGGTTACCACATTCCACCTTTTAAAGTGGTGTAACTCCCATTCAATTCTCCATATGGGACTAATCAAATTTTTCATGTGGGCCTAGGAATTTCATTTGATTAATTGTTAAATTAAAATGGTCCAAGCCCAATTAATCCAACAATCCCCACCAAATTTCAAGGCACACAAGAAATGCTCTCGATCCTATTTGTTGTTATGATATACCGGTGTTTGATGGAGATTAAGTTGAACATCCACCTAGGAAAGAAGTTACACTCATTCACAATCGAACAATGGACTATGCCTTGAATTGACAGTTTTGTGTGAACAAGTTTTACCTAATTCCTTTACTAGTACTAGGCTGCCTAAAGCATCCCCTCTCGTTGGAGCGTATAAGTCATACTCCAAGCATGTTCATGAGTATCTAGAGATCACCCAAATCTCATAGACTGTGACCAGCAGTCGAACTCATATAGGTGTGTTCCTTCTAAGATGTCCAGAGGCCGACATCTCTCGCTTTAAATAAGCCACTCGGATCACATTAAGGTAAAACCAACTCGCCATACGAGAAAAGGAAAGAAGCGCATCATTGAAGAAATGAGCCTGTAAAGGTCTCTCCTCCCGATCAACCAACAAACTTGTTTCATCATCCTACTTCACGGATCTCCGATCACGTAGAACAAGTTACCACTATGGTATGACTCATGTGGGTCTCGGGCCCATCTCACTCGATGCACTATCTATCACATTACGTGATAAACCCTTTGTAAATTGGTCGGCCAGATTCTTAGTGTGCGGACATAGTCGATGCTATCACTCCGAGTTTTTGACTTTACGACGGACTTCAACCGCCTCTTAACATGCCTAGATGACTTCATGTTGTCCTTAGAACTGCTCACCTTGATAATTACTGATCGATTATCACAGTTCATTAGGATAGCCGTATCGGTTTTTCAACCACGAGCAAATCCATAAGGAGTTCACGAAGCCACTCGGCTTCAACGATGGCGGTATCTAATCTTGTGAGTTACGCTTCCATTGTTGACCTCGTTAAGATGGTGCGCTTGCAAGACTTCCAGAAACAAAGACCACCTCCAAGTGTGAACACATATCCACTCGTGGCTTTTATCTCATCAGCATCAGAGATCCAGTTTGAATCACTATAGCCCTCTAGTACCTTTGGGTACCCAGTATAGTGAATACCATAGCTCATGGTTGCCTTTATATAGCGCATCACTCTCTCAAGAGCACGCCAATGATCATCTCCCGGATTCGAAACAAACCGGCTTAGCTTGCTCACGAAGAAGCGAGATGTCGGGCCTCGTAGCACTAGCTAAATACATCAATGAGCCAATAACAGGAGTATCTCAATTGATCCCTTGTTATTCTTTGTTTTTCCTCAATAACACACTAGGATCATAAGGAGTAGAAAGCAGCTTGCAGTCACTATAACCAAAGCGACTCAAGACCTTCTCCACATAATGGGATTGCACAAGTGTGACCCCACCATCACCTCCTCTCAGTAGCTTAATGTTAAGAATTACATCAGCCACTCCCAAATCTTTCATTTCAAAACTCTTGGACAGAAAGTCCTTGACCTCCTCAATCACATTGAGGTTGGTCCCAAAAATCAGTATGTCATCAACATACAAGCACAAGATCACTCCTTCTCCCCCACCATAGCGATAGTACACACATCATCGGCTTCATTCACAACAAAGCCGCAGATGTCAAAGTTATGTCGAACTTCTCATGCCATTGCTTAGGTGCTTGCTTTAGGCCATACAAAGATTTTAACAACTTGCACACCTTTCCTTCTTGACCTTTTACCACAAACCCGTCTGGCTGATCCATATAAATCTCCTCCTCCAACTCTCCATTTAGGAAAGCTGTCTTAACGTCCATTTGATGGACGAGAAGACCATGAGAAGCGACCAGGCAAGTAGTACTCGAATTGTGGTCAATCAGGCAACAGGTGAATAAGTATCAAAGAAATCCTCGCCTTCTTTCTGAGTATAACCCTTGGCCACAAGCCTTGCCTTGTACTTTTCAATTGTACCATCAGGCCTAAGCTTTTTCTTGAAAACCCATTTACATCCTACATGTTTACACCCATAAGGACGGTCAACGATCTCCCAAGTTCCATTAGACATAATAGAATCCATCTCACTCCGTCATCGCTTCCTTCCAAAGAGTCGTCGTCGGAGAAGAATATGCCTCTTCAATGGTTCTTGAGTATCATCCATGAGGTATACAATGAAATCATCACCAAAAGATTTTGCAATCCTCTGTCTCTTACTCTTTCGAGTCCCTTCATTGTTATCCTCCTCAGGATTTTCCATAGGCGTTTGTTCACCATGTTCTATCGGCACAAAAGAATCAAGGGAAATTATAGGTTCTTGACTAGATGAGCTAGGTACATCACATTTCATAGGAAATTCATTCTCAAAAAATGTAGCATCTCTGGACTCTATGATTGTACCAACACGCACGTCAGGTACTCCAGTTTTTATAATTAAGAACCTATAACCCACGCTGTGCATAGCATAACCAAGAAATACACAATCTACGGTTTTTGGTCCAAGTTTGCGCTTCTTGACAATTGGCACGTTAACTTTGGCCAAACATCCCCAGGTGCGCAAGTATGAGAGAGTCAACTTCTTCTTTTCCCATTCCTCGAATGGTGTTACTTCTTTATTCTTTGTAGGAACTCTATTCAGGACATGACACGCGGTCAATATAGCCTCACCCCACCATTCCTTAGAAAGTCCCGCAGTGTCTAACATGGCGTTAACCAAATCAGTTAGAGTGCAATTTTCCTTTCGGCAACCCCGTTTGATTCGGGAGAATAGGGAGGCGTCCTCTCATGAATAATTCCATGTTCCTCGCAAAATAAAGTAAACTCATTTGAAAAATACTCTCCCCCACGATCAGACCTTATCCGCTTGATTTTCTTCTCGAGTTGGTTTTCTACCTCAGCTTTATAGATCTTAAAGAAATCAAATGCTTCATCTTTTGTTTTCAATAAATACACATAGCAAAATCTAGTGCAATCATCTATAAGCGTCATGAAATATTTCTTTCCACCTTTAGTCAACACTCCATTCATCTCGCACAAATCGGAATGAATGAGTTCTAACGGTGCCAAATTCCTCGCCTCTTTTGCTGCCTTGTGAGGCTTGCGAGGTTGTTTCGATTGAACACACGTATGGCACTTAGAACCTTTGACCAAAGTGAATTTCGGGATTAAACTCATATTGGCTAAGCGCGTCATACACCCAAAGTTAACATGACAAAGTCGTGAATGCCAAACATTAGATTCATTATCATCGTTACACACATGGTTCACAACTTTATTATAGGAATCCATCAAAGAGAAACGAAACAAGCCTCCGCTCTCATAACCTTTACCAACAAATGTTCCATACTTGGACACGACACATTTATTGGACTCAAATGTAAGCCTAAAACCATCTCTACACAGTAGAGATCCGCTGACGAGATTCTTCTTTATAGAGGGACATGTTGACGTTCTTGGATGCACGGTCTTTCCAAGTAAACTTGGATCGACCATACCAACACCATGAACAGCTGCATGCGATCCGTTCCCCATCAACAAGGAGCAACCTCGACAGACCTGATAAGATGAAAATAAGGAAATATCAGCACACACATGAATATTAGCACCAGTGTCAACCCACCACTCAGGTGATTGACAAACAGAGAGAAGCGTAGGTAAATAATTACCGCACTCGATGTTCCTCCAAAGATTACTAATAATCATGTTGGTGACTTCTTCGCTTATCCTTGCGGTCCGGACAATCCTTAGCCCAATGACCGTAATCACCGCACACAAAGCAACCGCCCTTTCCTTTGCCTTTCTTCTTAAACTCAGATAGCCTTAGGCTTGACAAAAGGCTTATTTTTCTTCTTATTGTGGATAGCCCGAGGGTTCTTCTTACGCACCAAATTGGCACTAGAACCTCCCTCGCGAAGAACTTTCTTGCCACAGTATCTTTTGCCCTCGCCTTCTCTTCAACACCAAGAGTGCCAATGAGATCGGTAACACGAACTCCCGCCTCTTGTGTTTTAGAGAGGTAGCAAAATCCGACCAAGAAGGTGGTAACTTGGCGATAATACCGCCGACCACAAACTTGTCCGTAACTCACACTTATTATGCTCAAGCTCCTTTGCGGCGCTGAATCTCATGAGCTTGTTCTACTACGTAAGCGATCATCGACCATCTTGTAGTCATAGAAGCGCTCCATGACATCTGACTCGCCAAAGACATCGGAACTCCGAACTTGGCCTCAAGTGCATCCCACATCTCTTTGCCCGTAGGCAAATGCATGTACACATCCACAATGTTATCTCGCAATATGTTGACAAGTGCACCTCGAAACAAGTTATCCGCTAAATTGAACTTGCGTTCGTCCTCGCAGATAGAGGCTCGGCGGGCTTGCCTTGTGCAACATGAAAACATTCCATGGCAAGAAACCACGGGATAGCACGTGCACGCCATCTCTTAAAATTGGAACCATCAAAGCGAGGTGCGGCTTAAGTGACGCAAAGAAAGCCAACTACCAAAAAGACCTATCAAGTTTTGGATTGTTGAATATGTAGTCAAATTTGGCATATTTTAATCCGTAAATTAAGCATATAAAACATGACAAACAAGAGCATGAGTGATTCAACAATGATGTATTCATATTCGCTAATGAACAGGATAACGAGAGATTCTATTAACATATTCATAGCGCGCGAAACATCGAAAAGTTCTCGAGTATACCCTCGGCGGGGCTGGTTCGTGACACCGGATGCGCCGTTACCACCGATCGACATGATGGCCTATTCGATGTAGTCGATCGAGGCGTGACGCAGACGAGACGTGATGCGGGAAGATGTTCGCCGTGCGAGATCGCGGCGATTCACCACCGTGATGAAGACGAAGTCACAGGATGAGCGATCGCGCTAACGCGCTCCCAAAACTTGATCGCCCGTCTACCCGGCGGTACTCAACCGGACGGAGTTTCGAGGCCTACTCGCCTGAGCCTTCGCGCAAGGTTCGAACCGAGATTACAGAGAGCGGCAACAACAAAGAACCGAATGCATGAGTAGTCAGATCCCTTTTTATGGAGTAGAGAGCCTTTCCTCTTCAGTAACAGCAAAAACGAAGAGACTAGTAACTGCAGCCATTAGTCACTAGCAACTGCCTCCATTACTCCTCCTCAGGAGTAACAGCAAAAAATGAAGAGACTAGTAATCGCGACCATTCTTCGCCATTTCGAGTCGGTCGCGTTTGATTTTCGAATAGATAAAGAAAACGCGCCGCACCCGACACGCGCTGCAAGCACACACACACACAAGACGCACGGCACGCGCGGCGGCGACGGCGGCGGCGAAGCGAAGGCGTGTAGAGGCTCTCTCCAATTGCACAAGGGGGTTACCACATTCCACCTTTTAAAGTGGTGTAACTCCCATTCAATTCTCCATATGGGACTAATCAAATTTTTCATGTGGGCCTAGGAATTTCATTTGATTAATTGTTAAATTAAAATGGTCCAAGCCCAATTAATCCAACACCAATCAATTAATTCATTCCGACCCATAGCTGGACACTGGTACTAGTACTAGAGAGACTAGTCGCTAGGTAGGCGTGGCATCCACACCAAAACAGCTAGATCAAGCACAGGCTCGTCGATATGTACGTGCCACGTACCGTAAGTATACCGCAGACTGCAGTGTAGCTGATGCCAATGTGAAGCCACGTGTCATCCCACGACGGGTCGCTTGGAACAGGAGCGGACCCATCAAAAAATGTGCCAGAGCACAAGTAGATCGTCGAGCCACCTCACCTCACCTCCAGCGGCGCCGCAAGTTATAATTTGTAGTCCACATCGGATGGATGGAAGAGAATAAAGAAAAAGAAAAACATCGTCTGATACGCAACAGACAGTTTATAAGATATTTATAGACATTTTTTTTTGCTGTTGTATCAACGTTATCTGTAGAAACAGTGTGATCAACTTATAGACAACCCTCACGTGTACTATTATTATACACGCCTAAGACATTAGGATACTCCGAAAAAAAAAACTGAAATTCGGCCGGCCAGGCGACGACCTGGACCTCAGGTCCGTGTAGACGTCGGCGAGCCCATCCAGCTTATAATACGGAGAGTAATGGGCCGGGCCTAACCACCCAGGAGTTGATGGGCTGGACCCGGTGCTGCTACCTTTTGGCCCGTCTGCGCACCTCTCGTCCTAGCTTGGAGTAACAGGGGGTGTTCCTTGGCTGGCTACACCTATCCCACAGAACCAAACATCCATCCGACCAACCACGTCGCCCATAGGAGCACCCGCACCGTCCGATGGATTCCGCCCCGTAGACCGTAGGCCCGCTCCCCTCCCGACCATCCTTTTCCTTTTCCTTTCCCCTCCCGCGGCCCACCGCTCCATCGACCCCCTCCTCTTCTCCCGCCTATTTCTCCTCTCCACCAGGCCACCGCCATGTCTGGCCCTCTCCTCCTCCTCCATGTCTACCACCTAACCATAACCATCCTAGCTGCCTTAGCAACCACCACCCCCCTCCGAGTCTGATCCCACCGCCATGGCCTGGGTGGCGGCGCACCTGTTCGCCGCCGCGCTGCTCCTCCTCTCCACCGCGCGCGCCATCGACATCCCCCGCCACTCCCTCCAGCAAACCACCACCGACGACGGCGATGGGGTCGGGGGAGGAGCGGCGGCGGGAGGGGGAGGGGCCAAGACCATCGCCGGGAGCCCCATCGTCGCCGGGGTCATGAACGAGCGACTCAAGGCGCTCACCGCCTCCTTCGCCAAGGCCATCGGCAGCCAGCTCGACTACTGCATCAAGGACACGTACGACACTGCTCACTGCTCTGTGACGATTCCAATTCATCCCGTCCCATCCCATCTCACCTCTCACGAGTCTTTTTTTTTTTCCTTTTAAAAAATATATTCTTATGCGGATTCTGATTCTTATTTCGACTTGCCGGCGCGTTTTATTTAATTTGCAGGGACAAGGAGTGGAATGCGGCCTTCAATTTCTCCAAGGACACCACCTTCCTCACCAATTGCATGAAACAGACCAATGGTACGCTCCATATGCAATGGTGCTGATGATGATAACGGAATTGCCACCACATTTTCTCGTTGTGCATTGTTCCTCTTTGCTATATATGCTGATCTTTTTTTGCTGTTACCTAGTGTTTTGAATGGAGTAAATTAACGGAACCTTGATATTATGATATCATTTCCTTGTGAATTAATTCAATGCTATTTCAAACCTGCATTTTAAGAAAAACAAGACCACTCTTGTACAATCACGAGCCTTCGTTTCCAACACGGTTTAATGCTGCATTCACAATCTAGCTAGATGGCTGATCTGTTGCTTGTCCACATGTAATGATGCACGTATATATCGGTATCACCATGAATGAATGAAACAGGAGATCTGCAACAGCGTGTCTGCACTGCTGCCGAGATGAAGTTCTACTTCAACAGTCTGCTCGACAGCGGGGAGAAGAGCGGCGAGAAGAATTACGTCAGTCCCAACAAGAACTGCAACCTGACGTCGTGGATCGATGGCTGCGAGCCTGGATGGGCGTGCAGTGCTGGAAAGGAGCAGAAGATTAACCTGCAGGATGCGAAGGATATCCCTTACAGAGCCCTCGAGTGCCAAGCTTGCTGCCCTGGCTTCTTTTGCCCCCATGGTCTCACTTGCATGATACGTATGTTCTCACAACTAGATGATGCTAGCAGCAATGGAACATAACCACCATTACCTTCAAAAAAAAAAAAACTTGTCGGATTGTTAATTTTTTTATTGTTTCAGGATTAGGGGTGTTGTTTTTGTTTTGATATATCATGTTTGTATCAGTATGTTTTTTCCACATTACATTGTTGTCATTTGTTTGCTTGATATATTAGCCTACAATATACTTCCCCTTGATATAACAGCAAACTGGTAGTTCCGAAGAAATTTGTGATGATGCTATTTTCCTTGTGCACTATATAGACTGATCTATCAAGTTTTAGTCAATACATGGCAGAGAAACATTTAAGTTTAGTTGTCATCCATCTCAATGCAGTAAAAGTATTCGAGTGATTCTCTTTGTTGCTGTTATGTGCAGCTTGCCCTCTGGGAGCATACTGTCCACTGTCGACCTTAAACAAAACTACAGGCATATGTGATCCGTAAGTTGGATGTCCTTAATAATACTCTTAAATCCACGCGAGTATTATATGTTCACTCGTTAATGTACTGAAGATGCATTCCAGGTACAACTATCAACCACCTCCTGGGAACCCCAATCACACTTGTGGTGGTGCTGATAGTTGGGCAGATGTGGTCAGCACTGATGATGTATTCTGCCCAGCTGGATTCTACTGCCCAAGCACGACAAAGAAACTCCCTTGTAGTAGTGGGTAATCCTATCTATCTAATGTTTCCAATTATAGTTCCATTAAATTCAAAGCGATTATAGTAATATTTCAAGTGCATGTTCTTAGTGTGACATATTCCTTCAGTACTATTTTGGTAGTGTTTCCGATGAGAGTATCGATTGTGTTTCTGCAGGTTTTATTGCAGGAAGGGGTCAACTTCACAAACTAGTAAGCCCACTTTTCTTTATAAAGTTGGCATCCCGACCATCGGATATCTTTTTGGTTTTTGCACATGTCAACATAAAGTCATGAACACATAGGTCAATCCTGAGTGCGGCTACTTCTTTACTGCAGGATGCTACAAGAAGAGCTCATGTCCACCAAACTCCGTTACTCAGGACATTACAATATTTGGTGCTTTGCTAGTGGTAGTATGCTAGTACATCAATAGCGTGATATCAGTTTCAAGTTGCAGCTATTGAGGTTGAACTAACAGTCGCCTTCTGTATTCCACGATTCTGTAGGTTGCGTCCTGTTTAGTCCTTTTGATCATTTACAACTTTTCCGGCCAAATCCTGACCAACCGCGAGAAGAAGCAAGCAAAGTCTCGAGAGGCTGCTGCAAGACACGCGAGAGAGACTGCACAAGCTCGAGAAAGGTGGAAATCTGCTAGAGATGTCGCCAAGAAGGCTGGCATTGGTCTGCAGTCACAATTGTCCCGCACTTTCTCGCGTAAGAAGGCTGGCCAGACACAGGGGGGGCCGTCGAAAGGTGTGCCTTCAAGCGGAGCAGATGTGGGTGGAAAGAACAACCTCACCGACATGATGCGCTCCCTCGAAGAGAACCCGGACAGTGATGAAGGATTCAATCTGGAAATAGGTGACAAGGGACTGAAAAAGAACGTGCCAAAAGGGAAGCAGATGCACAGCCGGAGCCAGATTTTCAAGTACGCATACGGTCAGATCGAGAAGGAAAAGGCAATGCAACAGGAGAACCACAACCTGACCTTCTCAGGTGTGATATCTATGGCCAAAGACCATGATGTCACCACGAGGCTAGCCATTGAGATCGCCTTCAAGGACCTGACTCTGACATTGAAGGGGAGCAAGAAGAAGCTCCTAAGGTCCGTGACAGGAAAACTCAGGCCTGGCCGTGTAGCTGCTGTGATGGGCCCGTCCGGCGCAGGAAAGACCACATTTCTGAGCGCTATTGCCGGCAAGGCAACTGGGTGTGAAACATCAGGTTTGGTACTTATAAATGGTAAAATAGAACCCATTCGCGCCTACAAGAGGATCATTGGCTTTGTTCCCCAAGACGACATTGTCCATGGCAACCTAACCGTTGAAGAAAACCTCTGGTTCAATGCAAGATGCAGGTATTTGGCCCAAGTAGAGCCTTCTAACCCTTTCAGCTAATGTTAGTGAACTTACATACACTGTTCACTGTTGTATCTCAGGCTTTCAGCAGACATGTCGAAAGCTGACAAGGTCCTCGTCGTGGAGAGGGTCATTGAGTCTTTGGGACTGCAGGCGGTTCGAGATTCTCTTGTCGGGACAGTGGAGCAGCGTGGCATCTCTGGTGGCCAGCGCAAGAGAGTCAATGTCGGTCTAGAAATGGTTATGGAACCCTCGGTGCTGATCTTGGACGAGCCAACATCCGGTCTGGACAGCGCTTCATCCCTGCTTCTACTTCGCGCTCTTCGCAGGGAAGCTCTCGAGGGCGTCAACATCTCCATGGTTGTTCATCAACCCAGGTTGGCTTCCAAACTCAAATCCAAAACAGGATATGCTTGCCGACGGTGTAATAATCAACCGTCCTAACCAAATGGAAATGACTTTGCTGTTTCAGTTACACACTGTACAAGATGTTCGATGACTTGATACTTCTAGCCAAAGGGGGCATGACTGTCTACCACGGGCCAGTGAAGAAGGTGGAGGAATACTTCACAGGGCTGGGCATCGTCGTGCCAGAGCGTGTGAACCCACCGGACTACTACATCGACATCTTGGAGGGTATAGTGAAGCCAACCATGAGCGCAGGCGTAAACGTCAAGGATCTGCCACTCAGGTGGATGCTGCACAACGGATACGACGTCCCGCGGGACATGCTGCAGAGCTTCTCAGAATCCGAGTCATCCTTCAGAGGAAGCACCGACCCCACCTCGGGCGCCGACGGGCCATCCGTTGCAGCAGAAGTATGGGGCAACGTTAAGGATATTGTCGGACAGAAGAAGGATGAGTATGATTATAACAAGACGACTGAAGATTTATCGAATCGCTGCACTCCCGGCATTCTTAGGCAGTACAGGTACTTCCTGGGAAGGTAAGATCCTCTTCTTATCTGTATAGAGATTTTCTTTTCTGTAGTTTTCTTCGGTTCTCGAGAATGTCATGCCAGTGCTTATCTCTAACGCGTGCATCTCTCTTCTCCAGGTGTGGCAAGCAGAGGCTCCGTGAAGCGAGAATACAGGGAGTTGACTACCTGATACTCTGTCTTGCCGGGATATGCCTGGGGACACTAGCCAAAGTGAGCGATGAGACGTTTGGGGCGCTCGGATACACGTACACCGTCATTGCTGTCTGTAAGTTGGGCTTGGTTTCTCTTTTGAGCAAGGTCTGCAGGTTAAAAGTCGACCTCCATTTGCTCATGTGAAGCTGCCCCGTGTCTGTGGTGCAGCCCTGCTGTGCAAGATCGGAGCCTTGAGATCATTCGCGCTTGACAAGATGCACTACTGGAGGGAGAGGGCATCAGGGATGAGCTCGCTCGCCTACTTCCTGTCCAAAGACACCATCGATCATTTCAACACCATCGTCAAGCCCATCGTCTACCTCTCCATGTTCTACTTCTTCAACAACCCCAGGTCATCCATCTGGGAGAACTACGTCGTGCTCGTCGCGCTCGTCTACTGCGTGACTGGCATTGGCTACACCTTCGCCATCTTCTTCCAGCCAAGCTCTGCACAGTTGGTGAGTTGTGTTTGCTTTGCTCGCTCAATTCCAAGACCATGGAGACAAGTTCACACCGAACTTCCGCTGCTAATATATCCATTCTTTATACGCAGTGGTCTGCACTGCTTCCGGTTGTTTTGACTCTGATAGCAACTCAGCAGAAGAACACTTTCTTCGCTGATTTGTGCTACACGAAGTGGGCTCTGGAAGGCTTTGTGATTTTGAATGCTCAGAAGTATGAATTGCCATCCCATTGCAGATATGTACTCGAGTTTCAACTGGCCATCCATTGCAACCTTGTGGTAACTTTGTAACATATACACTGATCTGTCTGTGGTTGCAGCTATTCCGGGGTGTGGCTAATAACTCGGTGTGGTTCACTGATCAAGAGCGGCTACGAAATCAACGACAAACTTCTCTGTGTAGTGGTTCTTTTGGCCAATGGGGTAGTCTTCCGCTGCGTAGCATTCTTCTGCATGGTCACCTTCCAGAAGCACTGAGGCAAGAAAAACACAACACTTTCTCTGACCAGACAGCTGATTCTTTCGTTGATTTCTGTGTAATAGAAATGTACAATCGGAACTTGTCCCGTTACAGTGTGATGAGATGTAGATAAGAACAGATTGCTGAATAGCAGGCAACTGGTCAGGAATGCCCTAAATTATATATAGTGAGGACGTGTCATCGCTTACAGATTAGTTGATAGTACATATCAAAGAACACATCACGAGTTCACTTGTTGCCTCCAGTGTAAAATTTCAAATGCAAATGTCAGATTATTTGTTGCTGTTCAATGTGAGATTTGCAGCTCTTTTCAGCAGCAACCTTGTACTTTCAGATTAAATGTCAGTTTACATAACTAGATGTTCAGAAGGAAACATTTCCATGACTCGTTTTTGTCAGGAACATAATTGAACAAGAAACGATGAAACACAACCAACTACAGAACGTGGGTAGTCCACTACAAGAAATTTACTATCATGCCATGTGGATTTAACCCCCAAAATACAGCTTTTAGTAAGAACATCATAGGTAACATACTAACATGTAGTATTCCGCTTGAGAAGCCATGAATTTGAGCTAAAAACTTGTGGGACTTCCCTGTTGAGCTAAGCTTTCTAAAGCTTCTGGACCAGAAACGAAGCCAGTGTATCGCAAAGAAACCTAATTCTGGCCAGAAGGGCCCTTCGAATTGGCTTGGGACCCAACCAAGTCTTCTAGAGTGAAGTTGAGTGTCTCTGTTGAACCTTTCTTCACGTCCTCTCCTTGCTCTGCTAGGAAGTCTTCAATGCTCCCAGGCTCCCCAAACCAACCAAGCCTATCTGCTATCAGGTGGAGGTTATTGCAGCCACCACAGCGAGCTACCACCACTCCTTTCTCATATGATTCCCGGCTGGCCATCTTCATCGACCTTGTCTCGCAGACCTTGCATGTAAAGATCATGGCGAGGTCATGTCTCGGTGAGATATTCAAGTTTGACGTATCTCTAACTTTGAAGCTGGACTCCGCTGAAGGGACTGAAGCTGGTGGGGTATCGGTTTTGGAACCCTCTCGGTCCTGGGAAAGCTCATCTGGCACACCATTGCTTGCTCCAATGATTGTTTGGAGGGATCTTATGCCTGCAGTTGCAGGTGAAGGAAACAAGAATCCTGCAACAAAATGAGTTTCCAGTTCACTAAACTCATTCGTATTGCAAAAGTGCAAATAGCTACCATTCGTTCGATGAAATGATAAATGCCTTTAGATATTTGCCAATCAGGCAGGAACTAAGAACTACCCACAAACAAACATGTTCTCACAGCTTGGGAGTCAATTGATGCTTTATTTTCTTTGGTTGTCACTAACCCTTTTTTAGTTCTCCAGAAGTCAGGGTAGCTCCCTAGAACATCTTTGTATCCAGACCATCGTAGAGATGCCAGTTTCCAATCAGGCGCAGACTGAACATAGTGCTGAGTTTTTCATTCCTGCATTCATTCGGCCTACTAACATGAGGAGCTTGCTTCCACATGCATCTCGTCCTATGGCCACATGATGTGGTGATATCCAAAACAAATTGAGCCTCCACATGACATGACTTAATAGTTTGTCTCTTCCCCGTGATAAAGAACTCATCTTGCATTTTTTTAGTAACTTCCTTCTATGAGTCATCTGTTGCAAGCTACATTTCGAAGCCCAAGCCTTTTCTTTTGGTAACACTGTCTATCGTGAGTGACCTTCATCGGAAAGTAAAATAAATGTGATCACTAAAAACGAGTCTGGTCTGCTTGGATTCCTTGTGTATTAATTGGGTGATATTCACACCCCTCTTTAATGTTTATTTATAGTGATGAACTGACCAAATGGATGTGTCGTAGGGGCTGCCCACCGACCCGACGAAGATCCAAGAAGGCCCCCCCCCCGGCGTGGCCGGAGGTGCAGTGAGAGCCCCCGAGGGTACCCAAGCAAGCCTTTGGGAAGGCCCCGAAGGGCGCACGAAGGCCACCAAGAGGCCCAAGAGTGCTGAGCTGGAGGCGCGGTTAGGAGCTCCCGAGAATACTAAGTACGCTTTCAGAAGGGCCCGAAGGGAGCGCGAAGGCCACCAGGAGGCCCACGAGGGCCGACAGCTGGAGGCGTGACTAGGGGCCCCCGGAGGGCACCATACATACCTTCAGAGAGGCCACGGAGGAGGCGCAAAGACCATCGGAAGGCTGCCGAGCACCACGGATCCAGGAGCAAGGAGACCCCCGGGGCCACCTCGTGGGCGCCGAAGGCTGCCAGGGCCTCTCAGGGGCACTCCGCACGGTGCGAAGGGAGGAGAGCACCGGTGGACCGAGCGTACCAGCCGGATGGACCAAGACCAGGAGGGTCCACCATAGATCGAAGGCTACACGTAGGGAAAGGAAAAGCCCTTGTGCCCCCTATAGGTATAGGGTCTTTTTAGGGTAGATTTGTAATATCATGTACCCCGGTCGGAAGGCTATAAATAGGCACCTCCCCATGTAATCAAGGATGACTTTTTTCAAGACAATTAATACACACTAATTTCTCTTGGCGTCGGTCCCCTCTCTCGAGGATCCCCTGGTCCCCCTCGTGGTGACTGGGGTCCTCTTTTCTTTACTGTTTGGTCCTGTTGCTATGATCATTGGTGCCGTTCATGGGGAGCGACAAGAGAGTCATGAAACATAGTCCTGGAGTGTCGATATGGCCCCTCGGCAGCGGCGGCCGCTGCCCCTAGCACCACGAGGGCCAAGCGCAGCAGAACCTCCGCAACAGACGCAGTCGAAGCTACGGAGGAGGCCAATAACTCCACGCACAGAGACATCGTCGGGAGCGACACACGGCCCACCGAGGCGTCCCTTCCCGAACTTCACTAGGCGGGCCCTGCTCCGCCCGTGGCCACGAGCGTGACCTGGGAAGCATACGAGGCCCTTCAAAAGGAGTTGGCGGGCCTCTGCTAGGAAATGCTAAGCCTCCGGCAGTAGGCAGCGACAGCCCCCACAGCCCCGCCCCAGCTTGCGATCATCGCACAAGGACAGGCCACCAGAGGCGGGATCCACTCAGCGTCGCCAGCAACGCCACTGTTCCGATGGGACCCAAATTCCCCGTTAAGTGCAAGACCAGAGGCGGCTTGTTGGCCGACGGGCTTCCAAATGCCAGACATCAAGCCGTACGAGGGAAACACGGACCCCTCGGAATTCCTCCGGGTGTACGAGACCGCCATCGAGGCGACCGGGGGAGACGACACCATGAAGGTAAAAAGCATCGCCCTCGTGCTCAGAGGGGTGGCGCTGACCTGGTTCTTCACCATCCCCCTAGTCCATACACGCGTGGGAACAGCTGTGAAACCTTGTGCGCAACAACTTCTAAGAAAACTATGCCGAACCTAAGGACGCGGGACAACTGTTCGCAATAAAACAAGCCCGAGGCGAGTCCTTGCGCAGCTTCTTTAAAAAAGTTTGCAGACATCAAGTGTCAGGTAAAAGGGGTAATGAAGCCACTGTTATAAATGCTACACGTGCGGACTTCAAAAGGGCACCCTATCTAAGAGGTTGGCCTGCAAACCCGTCCGCACTGTGACGGAGCTCTTCGACAAGATGGAGGAATATGCCCGGGTGGATAAAGACAACACTCGAAGGGCCAAAGTCCAAGCGCCAACCGCCGCCACCAAACGGTCCGCCTGGGAAGCAGGACCCTGCAGCCATTGCCACAGGGGCGGCCACCAAACCACAGGCCAACTACTACCGCCGAACGAGGCGAGGTGTGTACCACGTGGATGGCGGACAACCCCCCTGAAGGGGGAAGGTGAGGAGGCCGAGGCGACGGGCGCAACGGGGCCCGCCAATCGGATACCAGGACCGATGTTGGAGGCCTCCCGCTATTTTGCGATCTCCACGGCGAGGGATCACACGTAACCAAGGACTGCCGCACCATTGTGGCCATGCAAGGCTACATGAACCGCGGCCAACAGCCAGCCGAACGCGAAGACAGGCGGAGGTTAGGCAACCAGCTGCTCGCACCACCGCAGAGGCCCCGCATAGAGAGGGGGGGGGGGTAGCATCACCAAAGGATCACAAACATGATCACCGGAGGATCCTCGCTCGGCATGACATCGAAGAGACAACGACGCGCGTATGCCTGACAAATACACCACGTCGCGACGTACCCTGCCACAAGCCCACATCTCTACGTCGAGATACCGATCACCTTCGGAACTGAAGATGTCATAGGCCTATACTTCCCCCATCAGGACCCTTTCGTCATCTCCGTTAGCATCACAGATTTTGAGGTCAGACGTGACCTCGTGGACGGGGGAAGCTCCGCAGACCTACTCTTCGTGGACGCCTTCGACAAAATGATGATCCTCAGGGATCGCCTATCGCCCCCGGGTATACCCCTGGTAGGCTTCGAGGGTATACTGGTGACGACCTTGGGCCAAATCAACTTAACTATCACATTCAGTGACGACTTTGCGCCGTGGACCGAGGTTGTCACATTCGACGTCGTCCAGATGCCTTACCAGTACAACACCATCCTCGGCCGCGCCACGCTAAATGTTTTCGACGCAATCGCGCACCACAACTACCTGTGCATTAAAATCCCCGCATCCGAGGGCATAATTATGGTGTGCAGGGATCAGGACCTGGCAAGGCAAACGGAGCTCGAGGCAATCGCACCGACCCGCCACGTCCACGCAGTCGAAGCAGACATAAGCACCCACGCGGACACCCCTTCAGCAAAATGGACGCCGAATGCCAAATCGGAGGGGCAGCTCCGAAGGGTCCCCTGGAGAGAAGCCTCTCCAGAGAAGACGGTGGCCCTTGGAGCAGACCTCCAAACATAAGCACATGAAGCTATTCTCGGGGTACTCCGCAGCAATACGTACCAGCCGGATGAACCAAGACTAGGAGGGTCTACCATAGACCGAAGGCTACGTGTAGGGGAAGGAAAAGTCCCTACACCTCTATAGACATAGAGTCTTTTTAGGGTAGATTTGTAATCTCATGTACACTGGTCGGAAAGCTATAAATAGCCAACTCCCCCACGTAATCAACGATGACTTTTTTCAAGATAATTAATACACACTAACTTCTCTTGACACCGGTTCCTTCTCTCGAGGATCCCCTAGTCCCCCTCGTAGTGACCGGTTCCCTTTTTCTTTACTGTCTGGTCTTGTTGCTCCTGTTGCTATGACAAGATGTGAGCTACCTTCGCCACATTTTAAGCCATTTTAGTACAACAGAAAGAAAACATGTCAGATTGTTATGAAGTCCTGACATCTCATAGATTTCAATTTTCAAACTCCCACCTGCACCACATCACCTTACTCCCCATCTCCAATTCTCCACGCCACCCCCACAAACGTGATGCTTTGCCCGTTAAAATCGTCCGAAAGGACGAGCAGCGAGCGCATCAGAAATACAACACCTTAACCGATCAATTATCTAACTATAATTCCCGCAACTTGTCTTGTACAGAACGGTTTCACAATGGAACAAAGGGGGAAAAACTTTACCCGCGGCCTATTAACAAATCATTGATCCTTCACAGCGCACACGCAATCTAAGCAAACAAAACATGATTTTTTTCACTCGACCACCGGGATACCAAGAAACCAGGACTTGACCCATCAATCTCCGAGCTCTCCACGGGAGGAGCATGGGAAAGATTACTAGGATGTATTATGCATGAACCAAGAAGGAGGCTAACAGGTTGGGAGTCACCTCGGGGCAAGGCGGCGGGCGGTTGAGCCAGGACGGCGGCGAGGCGACGGCGCACCAGCGGAAGCAGCCGGGCGGCGGCCATAGCGTCGGAGTCGTCGTCGGAGGGAGCGGAGGCGTCGCCTTCTATTCTTCTTGGGGAGGGGGCAACAAGTAAACCAACCCCTCGTCCCTCTTACAATGGGCCGGGCTTATGTGTGGGCCTCAATGACGGAGATACGGGCGTTGCGTTGGGCCTTTTGCTCCCACTTTCGTCATTTCACCAATTCAGCTCAGCCAAAGCCCATCTAAATTTGACTTGTTTGTTATACTTATCGATGCATGCTTACGGATTTATATTTATAGGGATAGGATACAAGGAAACTCTTTCCTCTTCCTGCCTCCGTGGAATAAGGGCGGGTTTGCTTTTGAGCCCTGGCGGCAAAATTGACTATAGCCGGTAGCGACCTAAAGCTGCTTTGTTTGGTTGGCTCTTTGAATTGCTACTCTACTATTATTTTTAGTATGCTAATTAAGTTATCATTTATTGTTATTAATTTATGTTTTTATTATTTTAGATGTATGGATATTATAGAGATATACTCATAATCTTAGGATGATGGTACAACTGGTAATGGTGTTGAGGGTTTGTCGAATCACTTGTTTTCGACAAAGTTCAGACGCTGTCAGACTTTAGGCGGTCAGACCGGCCAATGTGGTGGTCTGGCGGTCAGACCGACCACCACTGGCTGTTGGACCGACCAAGCCTCGGGTCTAGTGGATGGCGGTCTGACCGGCCATAAAGTGTTTTTGAGTTTGAAGCTAGGCCAAAAAATAGAGGGTGTAGACAAGAGAGGAGATTCTTCTACACTTGGTCTCATAATTTTTAGAGCTTCAAGTCAAAAAAAAATTTCAGAAAGGTTTCGAATTTCCAGGAAGAAATTTTGGCTAAGTCCAATGCTGGGCGGTTTGACTGGTTTTGCTTTGTTCGCTGGCCATCTTGGCGGCGATGTTTGTAGGTTATGTCAATTTCATTATTTTCAGTGCATATGTATTGCATGATGCATATTTTGATCACATGGGTCAAGTTGCGAAGAATTTGTTCCCTGAATCGATTTCTTGTTCTATTGGTGTGTAAGTGGCTTGGAGGTCAACGACGAGAATGATCGGGACTAGGCATGGAGAGCTGAGGTCTAGAACGATTAATGATGTCGGGTGAAGTCAGTGGACTCAAGCATGGCACAAAAATGGACAAGGATGACCGAACGAGAAGGTCGGTGCGATGGGTTGCATCAAGCAGCGCGGGGTCGGTGCAAGTGTTATGGTGGTTTCGGTGGGAGCCGGATGGGAGAGACTTGCCGACATGAAGAGAGTCGTTGATCAACCTATACGTGGCAAAACATGTGATTGCTTCATGAAGATTGGACCCAGTCTTTGGAGAAAGATGAAGAAGGGGTATTTTGATAACTTCACTAAAATACCGTCTTGATAGCTTTTGGCTAAACCACGGCGCAAGACGGCGCAAGGAGAAGTTGTTTAGGTCAAGAGAAGATGAAGTCGACGCTTTGAAAAGCGTGCATGAGTGAAACCCATTTTATGTGTGGGCTTAGTGGGTGCCTATTAATGATGTCCTTCTATAAGTTAGCATTCACTATAAAAGGAGAGGGTGCTGGTTGTGCACCACCAACCCTTGTAGCTAGAAACCCTCATTTGTGTTTTAGGGTTAGGAGAGGAAAGTGGAGAGGCGAGGGTTCTTGAGAGTTGGATTGATTGTGTGCTCAAGTGTTGAGTTTTTATCCTCCAAGATGAAATGACTGTAAAACTACATCAATCTCAAATCAATCCAAGCAAGTTTTTGCTCTCTCTTTTTTTAAAACTTTTTTTTGGGCTTTCGTTGATTCTTTGGTTTTCCTCTGATTTCTGGTTGCGATCTTGCTTGCTGTGACATGTGAGAATGTATTTAGGATCATATTGATCATCTTCTACCCACGAGCAAATTTTCAAATCAATATTTGGTTTTGCTCGGTTTTTGTGCCCTCCTTTCCCCATTATTGACATTTGTAGAACATTGGCTTTGATCTTCCCGGTCGTCGATTGGAATAGGTTTCTAACTTTCTTGATGAGCTATGGTTGAAATTTGAGGGGTTTTGGATCACTGAATCAAAAGTTGAGCCAATTTGTGATTTTGAGTTCGTGCTGATTTTACTATTCATCGGGCTGGATGTCAGACCACTTTGGTGAGAGGTCAGACCGCCCAACTCATTGTGAGTTGAGTTTTTGGTAATTTTGGTTGTTTTGTTTCGGGTTTCGATTGGATTCAATACAAGTCTTTCGCTATGCTTGTACATTGATTTGGAGTGAAAAGTGTGTTGAATCCGATAATATAAAAAAGATATCGTGCTCCTATTCACACACCCTCCACCTTTAGTCGCCGTTTCAATCCAACAAAATACTTTAGAACATTCGGAGAAGAGAACTTCTCTAGATAGTCAAACTAGTAACGGGAACATTTTATATACAACATCAGGTGCCTAACAATTTTTTTTATGTACAACTCGGAGGAGAGGGCTTACCTGACCGTGCATTCTTGGCGACTGCGTGCTGGAGACGGCAATCAATCAATCAATCAATGTACATCCTATATCCTGTAATGCGAAGGCCAATGCGGTCAGATTCAGAATCGCAGTTACACTAGCAAACCAAGATCGACTTCACATTAATTCCGTCAAAAGAAAAGGTTTCAATTAAAGCTTTGTGATCGATCGATGGGTCCAGTTGTTGCAACTTGCAGAACCAGTAGTAAGCAACTTTGTGATCGGGTGGTTGCGAGCCATCGTCGCATGTTCGTACGCATTTAGGTGGCAAAGCACACGCTTGATCAATTAGGAATTTAGGATGCGTTAGTAACGGTGGATATGTGACCAAAACCAAACCAGCCGAGAGGAAGAAAAGGCGCACGCTTTATGACGCCGGCTAATTGAAAGCCAAGTGCGGCGCGGGCGCGGGCGCGACGTAGCAGAAGAGATCGAAAGGAGTCAATTCTTGCTTGGTCTCTAATGGTTGGCCTCCCGGAGTCGGAACCCAAGCTCAAAACCAAGCCGAAGCGGATGTGCAAGACCAAGAGCTCCGTCGCCACCACTACCCCCGTCTCCTCCATGGCCGCCGCGTCCTCCTCCACCCCAAGGGACCACCACCGCTCCCCCCGCACCACCACCACCACCACCAGTCACCTGCCCTCCACCTCCTCCTCCTCCGCCGCCCTCTCCTCCTCCTCCTCCTCCGCCTCCCTCCAGGCCCTCCGCGAATCCCTCCCCGACCTCCCCCTCCTCCTCACCTTCCACCAGCTCGCCGCCGCCACCGCCAACTTCTCCTCCTCCCACCGCCTCACCCCCACCAACGCCTCCTCCTCCAATTCCTTCCGCTGCTCCCTCCGCGGCCACCCCGCCGCCGTCTTCCGCCGCCCCCTCCGCCGCGACCCCCACGAGGTCTCCGCCCGCCTGGCCGTCCTCGGCCACTGCCACCACGCCGCCATCGCCCGCCTCCTCGGTGCCGCCGCCTCCCCCGACCGATCCCTCTTCCTCGCCTATGAGCTCGTCCCGGACGCCTCCCCGCTCTCCGCCCTCCTCCGCAACCCAAAGAACCCGTCTTTCACCCCGCTCTCCTCCTGGCACTCCCGCCTCCAGCTCGCCGCCGACGTCTGCGACGCCCTCCACTACGTCCACCTCCAGGCCGACACCGTCCACAACCGCCTGTCCTCCTCCTCCGTCCTTGTCTGCGGCAGCGGGCCCCTCTTCCGCGCCAAGATCGCCCACTTCGGCGCCGCCGACCTTGCCGGCGAGCTCCCGGACCTGAAAGAGGAGCAGGGCTCTGGCGAGATCAAGCAGGTGCACCGCCGCACCGGCAGCCGGGGGAGGCGGATCGAGGGCACGCGCGGGTACATGGCGCCGGAGGTCATAGCCGGCGGCGCGCCGACGCGGCTCTCCGACGTGTTCGCGCTGGGCGTGGTGCTGCTGGAGCTGGTGTCAGGGCAGGAGCCGGTGCGGTACGAGTACAACAAGGCGACGAGGGACTACGAGAGGACGTCGCTGATCGAGAGCGCGGAGGCCGTTGCGGCGGAGGGCGGCGGGGAGGCGATGCGGCGGTGGGTGGACCGGAGGCTGAGGGACTCGTTCCCCGTGGACGCGGCTGAGGCGCTGACGGCGCTGGCGCTGCGGTGCGTGGGCAAGGAGCCCGCGGCGCGGCCGGAGATGTCGTGGGTCGCCGCCAAGGTGTCCAAGCTCTTCTTGGAGGCGCAGGAGTGGGCCGACAAGTTCCGCGTCCCCACCGACATCTCCATCTCCATTGCTCCCAGGTGATTCAGATTGATCGAGCGCCATTAATTGCTCGCCGAAGAATGGCTGGTCGCCGGCGCTTTCATCCCCAGTATAGTTGCTGACCGTGTTGCTTAATTTGCTGACATTGATGGCTGCGCGGCGCCTACACGGAGTTGCTGATCGACAATTGATTCTTCTTGCCATGGCTGTCACATCACATCATGCTAACAACACCACTAGTGGAGTACTTAGCTAGTGCTGGGCTGGATATCGTTCGTTCTTTCTTTCTTTCTTTCTTTCTTTCTTTCATTGTTACTACTTACTACTACTAATGTGGAGATGTATGTATACAGCTATAGATAGATTATAGATATCTCATCACCTTAGTACTTGGTTTCCTTCTTCTTTTTCTTCTTACCGTTGATGTACACAGGACTGGTATGTACCGTAGTATACACCGAGAGATTCAGCTTTGGTTGACAAGATCCGAGGTTGCAAATTGTTACGCGCATCGCAGCCAGGGACGCTTATTTTGGATCTTGAATTTTGATTGATTGATCGATGTGGATGTGTCTATTTGGCAAAATCATCTTCTGCCTACTTTTAATTTTAACGGACAGAATTGCATCATGTCCTTTGAGTGCGGCATCTCTGAAGGACGAATCCGATTCTTCCAGCTCAAGGAAAGGTTGTACAATTTCTTCGTAGAAATCAAATCCACACTGATCATTTTTGACAGAACCTATTCCGATGCGTTAGAAGTTAGAAAAGAACATACCGTCGAATGTATATACTAGTATATATTAGACACACGGGAGTTTATATATCGTGATCTTTATGATCTCTGATCATCCCATCTCAGCAGAAGTTCTTGGGCTTAAAATTTCCATTCTAGTCAACTCAGATGCTGTATATTCAAACCAACACAGTAAAACAGTCTCCGAAAATGAGATGAGAAAGGCCAGACCACCCCCACCCACCAACACACACAAAAGGCGCAGCAAACTCAGCAGAATGTGTTGAAAAAAAAAACTGCAGTTAATGGTGCTCCCTGTTACAGTACTATCTGTTAAGAAACCGCCCAGCAAGTCTTGGTTCAAAGTATACCTCATCCAGTAGTCTATATAAAAGAGGAGAACCCAACTATTATACTACAGTTTTGAGAAAAGCAATAGAGAGAAGCTAGAAGTCCATTCATATCTCTGTGTTCAATCTTTTATTTTGCTCTTGTATTCTTGTATCGTTCTTACGGTTCTGAGTTTGTCTACGAGGTAATCGCTCGGACTGGACTCGCCAGCGACGGTTCCTCAATACGTTATCAGCACGATCGACTCTCCTCGGATCGAAAGGTAACCGACGTAGCACGTCACTCGTAGATCGAATCATTTTTCTAGATTACTTTCAATTATGCAAATTTGGTTTTCTAGATTGGTTTTTTCTACGGTGCAAATCCGCTCTAATCTACCGCGAGCCGACTTGAAGTCGCCGACACAATGTTGATCGATAGATTGCATAGAAAAGTGGATGTCGATTGTACCGTAGATTGGAATTTACAAATCCGTTCTAATCTACCGGCCAAACCGATCGGTGGATTGTGAATGAACAGTAATCACAATGAACTGTAATTGCACAGTATTGTAATGAACAGTATCTTAAAAATGGCCGACACACGGCTCGAGTCATCTTGTCGCCGTCGTTTGCCATCGACCTCACGCCGATCGGCGCCACCACTCGCACGGCCCTCCCGGTTAGTACCGCCACCACCACCGTCGATCGCCCGTGCAGAGCATCACATAAAGAAAAAAAAAGGAGGAGAAAAGGGGATGACATTGGCGCCGCGGCTCGCCGCGCATGGGCCACGTCCTCAGTCTGGCGACGCCGCCCGACTGATTGCACCCGGCTATCGCGTCGCACCTCCTACCGCCAAGAAGACGCCATCATCGCTGCAGATCGCGCTCGCCTGCGTCGACCGCGGCCCCGGACGTCAACAAGGTTGCCGCCAAGACGGCACGTCGTCGCGCCGCCATGAGAAACGGGATGGGGGGACCCTAATCCCCCCGAAGCCTTTAACCCAGCCAAATGGGCCGGTGATTTTTGGGCCGGGAAGGAAAGGTCCGATGGGTTGAAAGGGGGGAGGGGAATCGGCCTGGCCGGCCCGGCCGGAAAATCCCGAGAAAAAGGGGAAAAAAGGGGAGAAAAATCAGAAAATCCCAAATTTTACAAAAGGCCCTCGGGAATTCTGAAAATTACGCGGAAGATTTTCTCATAACAAAAAATTAGTGGTTTAGCCCCTGAAAATTACAGAATTCGAAAAAAAAATCATATTCCAGTAGAAAAGGGCCCCAGGAATTTAAAATTTGAATCCTTTTTTTTTGCATTTGAAGCGTGTTTAACTTTTTTTTATTTCTATGCAATTTGTGTATTATATTTAATGTTTTGATTATTCATGATTGTTTATATTGCTTTTAATCACTGAAAATAGTAGTAAATCATGAAAAATACATAGAAAAATACGGGAATATTATGAGAATTTTTGCAACTATTTTTGTAAAATTACCAGCAGTAATCTTATGGAATCTTTGCATAAATATGCAGATGACTCGTATTACGAATCGGAAGTTCGAAGAGCTGGCCCAGCATAGCCACAATTACCTGACTTGGGCATCGATGTCAAAATCGTACTTGGAGCCAAAAAGCTCAGTGTTGCTATTGGACTTGGCACCTTGAAGGATGTTACTCCAACTGCTAAGGAGAATGATCAAGCACTTCATTTCTTCAGACACCACCTCTGCCTAACGCTCAAGAATGAGTATATGACAGAAAAGAATTCACTAGCTTTATGGACTGCACTTAAGAAGCGGTTCGAGAAGCTGAAGTACACTATTCTTCCTCGGGCAGAGCAAGAATGGAACCAACTACGTTTTGCTGACTACAAGACTGTGGGGGAGTACAATTCTACATTGCACAAATTTGTACAAGTCTTCAACTCTGTGGTAAGGTAACCACGAATGAGCAGAAGATCGAGAAAACTCTCTACCTTTCATCCAAATGCGGTGCAATCCACACACAACTATCGTCAGGACGGCTAGAACGAGTATGCCGAACTGATTGACATCATGCAAGTTGTAGAAGATTAAGATGACGTTCTCAGAAAAAACTATATCTCACAGTTGCCTAGTAGCAAAGTTGGCCATGAAGTCAATGTAATCAGCTACAAGATGAGGAAGCCTCACTCAAAAGAAAGAGGTAAGAATGGTAAGGTCATGGGTCACAAAACTAAGCAGAATGCTAAGCCAAGAAGGGCGAACAAAAGAAGCGCGATGAAAAACCCTATGGTCAGCAGGACCAAAGTTGCTACAAATGTGGCACTTGGGAACATTAGTCACGTGTTTTCCGTGAGTTGCAACACGTGATTGATACCTTCAAGGCTAAGAAGAAGGGTAAAGGACAGCACGTGCCACACCTCGTCATTGCAGGCACAGAGGATCCACAGTCAAGGGTTGCACCCATGGATGTTGACAGCTCAGTAGCAACCCCCATCACACCTCCTTTGGACTTCATAGCTGCAACGACTGTAGTTATCGAAGAAAAAAAGTTGGACATGGATCAGATTCAGGCAGAAGTTTCTTCATACTTCGTTGATTTGATCTAGTGCACGTATTGTACTTAAATTTTATAGTCATTTGCAGTTTATGGTTGTGATAGAACATTGAGTTTTGAATAAATGGTTGTAAGCTCTAGGAGCGCAAAGCAATAAATTCTTCTGATGAGTCCTGCAAGACTTTTTCCGTATTAATAATAGCAATTTATGTTATATTTTGAAGTATTTTACTTATGTGTGTGGGTTGTTTTCTACCCCATATTAATAAATACTTTATATATCAGAACGCGTGTGACGCCCTATGGAGGAAGTGTGCTTAGCAGATAGCGGCATAAAGAATACCATATAAAGAGAGACAAAAAAAATTCAGTCGATCAGCAAGAATGCTGGTAGTCTTACGACAATCGCAGACAATGATATTTGTATAATAGGCTCAAGAAGAGCCACAATTATACTCCTGATAGACACAACATTGGTTATTGAAGAAGCCTTACTGTACCCAGAATCGACTAGGACTCTCTTTTGCTTTAAAGATATTCGCGCTAACGGTCTCCACGTAGAGACTGAAGAAGAGTATGGTAAGTCATACCTCCTCATTACAAAGCGTGAAGAAAATAAAAAAGAGTATTAGAACGATTTCTTTCATATGAATTTGGGCTATACTACATTCACATTAAGGCACTTGCAGCCTATACTATCCTGAAAATCACTTTTAGAAGCTCTGAACTTTTCTGCCTCTGCATGATAGATTAGGCCACTCCGGTCTTAGAGTGCTGAGAAATATAATTACTGATTCTCAAGGACATAATGTCAATGTAAAGAATTTCCCGAATCCTAATGATTTTGTTACCCCGCATGTGCTACCGAAAAAATGATAACTAGACCTCTACTCTGAAAGTAAAGGATGAAATCCCTGCATTCCTGGACTATATCCAGATAGACATTTACGGTCCTATACAGCCCCTGTCAGGGCCATCTAGATACTTTATGGTGTTCATCGACGCTTCCTCGAAATAGTCGCATGTATACTTATTGTCTACGAGAAACCATGCTTTTGCAAAGTTGATCCAAAGTAACCATACAGGGTTGAAATACCAAAGAAAATTGAAGGTATCCCTAATCCCATCCAGAGAGAACTCCGCCCCCTTGAATACAAAGTATCCGGGGACGCCTTGTGAAAATTGATAAGAAGGACTTGACACAGCCGATCACTGAAGTTCCCCACAACCATAAGGGGAGCCAGTTGAGATCTGGTACCAGTATAGAACCTTCAGTAAAAGGCATACCAGATTTGAATATTCCCACGAAGGGAGATATCAGCATGGATGTGTGCGCACACATCGAAGCTGAAAAACTAAAGGGACGTGCCCCGCAATTGAAAGTAGCGGTGAGCAAATAGAAGCATTAGAAGTATCGCCCCATGAAGAAATAACTATAAATTATGTGACCATGGGAGAATATATGAATAGAAAAACAGACAATATCGATATTTATTTTGCAAAGAAAATTACCACAATTATAGAACTTGATCGAGAGCCTGCATCGCTCGTTGAATGTAAGAAAAGATCAGATTGGGAAGATTAGAAGAAGTCAATAGAAGCAAAATTATTATCTCTGAATAAAACAGAGGTTTTTGGGCCTGTAAACCGCACGCCTCCCCATGTGCACCCTGTAGGGCATAAGTGTGTATTTGTTCAAAAGATAAATGAAAATAATGAAGTTGTAAGACATAAAGTAAAGCTCGCTGCACAAGGTTTCACTCAACGACCAGGAGTCAATTACGAAAAAACTTATTCCCCAGTCATGGGCGAAACTACCTTTAGATATTTAATCTCAATAGCAGTAAACTTGAATTTAGAAATGAAATTGATGGATGTGATATCTGCATATCTTTATGGAAACTTAGATTCAGGCATTTATATGAAGGTACCTAAAGGTATCCCTATCCCGAACCAAGACAGAGCAAATAAAAATATGTACAGTGTACAACTCAGAAAGTCACTCTATAGACTAAAGCAATCAGTCGGAATGTGGTATAATCGCTTGAGCGATTTTCTCTGCAAGAAAGGCTCTAAGTTCGAAATGAAAAACTTGGATAAAACCAAATATTACCTAGGCTTGCAGTTTGAGCACACTCATAATGGGATTTTATTACATCAGTCAACCTATACTCAGAAAGTGTTAGAACGGTTCGGCTTTGAAAAGATATATCCTTTGAAAGTGTCGATGGTTGGCAGATCCTTGCAGCAAGACAAAGACTCGTACAGACCTAAAGAAGATGGGGAGAAAGTCCTAGGACCGGAATTCCCGTACTTGAGTGCAATAGGAGCACTCATGTATTTAGCAAACTGTACTAGACTAGGCATTTGCAACAGGAGCATCCATTGCATTTGCCATGAACCTACTAGTAAGGTATAGTGTAGAACCTACCAAAAGGCATTGACAGGGAATAAAGGATATCTTTCGATACCTCCAAGGAAGCAAATATCTTGGTCTGCTCTACAGAAATAATCAAGACCTATCTACGACTGGCTATGCAGATGCTGGGTACCTGTAAGACCCGCATACAGCTAAGTCGCAAACATACTATATATTCCTATGTGGTGGAACTGCAATTTCATGAAAATTGTCTAAGCAAAGTCATGTATCTGCTTCAACGAACCACTCGGAAATTATAGCACTGTCCGAGGCCTCACGGGAATGTTCTTGGCTTCGGCGGATGATTCACTACATCCAGCAGTCATGTGGATTGAATACCGCGCAAACCTCCGCTATTATCTATGAAGATAACATAGCTTGTGTTGCACAAAGTACAGATGGGTCATGTGAAGAGTCCTCTCACTAAACATATCAACCCCAAGTTCTTATATGATCATGAATTGCAAAAGATGTACGTAATTAAAGTATTACATACTAAGTTATGTGAAAATCTTGCAGATTTATTAACTAAGTTACTTCCACCGTCTAGCTTTGAAAGATGCATACGAGGAATTGGAATGATGAGACTTAGAGAAGTGCATAATTCAGGAGAAGAATCTTCACAAACTCTTTATTACAGCTTGATCACAGAGATCGAGTACCCAAAGAATAAATCTTGGAGATTAAGTGAAATTGGGTGGATTGTACCCCTTTTCCCTTGACGAGTTTTCCTGAAGTTTCTCGACTAAGGTTTTTAACGAGACAATTCGTGCAACACAGCAGAACGTGTATCATGTACTCTTTCTCTAAAATTTTTCCCACTTGGTTTTTACATAATTTTGATGAGACATGAACATGACTAATAAATGGCCAAAGGGGTATTAAGAAACCGGCCCCAGATCGAGAGTCCTGACCCAAGGTGCACTCCTCATCCATCTAGTAGCCTATATGAAAGAGAGGAGATCTCAACCAATATACTACAGTTTTGAAAAGAGCAATAAAAAGAATCAAATCCCCGCATATCTCTGTATTCATTCTTTTATTCTGTTCTCGTATCGTTCTTACGATTCCGAATTTGTCTACAAGATAATCTTCCGGACTAGACTCGCCAGCGACTAGACCTCAACCGTTGCTCACTTGGTAGAAATTTGGTCCAAAAGCATTCACACTCTAGCTATTTTATTGGCGTATGTCTGTCTGAATTTTTCGATTTTAGGGGCGAACGGGAGAACAGTCTTCATTCAAATCCTCTCATATGATAAGAGATCCGCAATTGTAAAACCAATAATACATTACAAGTGTTAATCCAACATGAACGATGTACAGTTCCATCGACAGGTGAGCTGTACACATCTGCGTTCTTGTTTCAGGCCCAAGATATAGGCGGAAATGACAGTTAGTCGGAGCCGCTGAAGGTACGTGCCCGCAGATCAGATCGCAGTTTGTTCACCATGCCATCGTCACCATCCTCTCGTTGACTAATCAAAGAGGCGGAAAAAAACGAAGGTTAGTTGCATTTCAACATTGACGTCATCAATTTATCATATATCATGAAAGTACTCGTGATGATTCATGATTGTGAATGAAGTTCCCTTTTTTTGTGCAATCAGTCTGCATGTCCAGATTAATTTTTCCAAAAAGAATGTCCAAATTGTTTATTTCGCCCAATTAGCATGATATTAAGTTAATCTAGTAGTGGCCCAGAGCTAGATCCCTTATGGCATGCATTGCCATGGCACAAAACTAAAAGTGAAATCAGAAATAAGTGTTCTATGATTTGTGGACTGAACCTTGGCAATGCATTGATACAATCACATACACTGAAAGAAAGAAAATTTAGGAAGAGTCACTGGAGTTCTGGTGAAAGGTTTGGTGGTTGGGGAAGTGCTCAGCTAATCATATATTGAAAATGGATACAAAATTTTGTAGGGAATGGCATCATTAGCATATCATGTTATCCTTTCAAATCGTTTTGCAGATTAAAAAAAGGTTAAAATAAAAACATATGTAGCAATTGTACAGAGCAACAGCAGCACATTTAGCAGAGGGCAAGTATCCACATTTTTATTGGAAGGTGAACTGTAGCGAAGTAAGTAACCTGCTGTATATATCTATAGGGCAAATATCAACTGTCCCCTTGTTAGCTATGCATACCTTGAAGCCAGATTTGGTATTAGTTGAACCACCCGATATTTTCCTCGCAGGTTTCAGTATTTGGAAGGAGCACATCAGTGTCTCATCTACACTCATCATGGCACCAGCATTATCGAATTCTCCACAGTAATTAGGGGCTGAGAATATTGTTACAAGTTGGCGGTTAGCAAAGAATTCATATCCATCTTCAACAACCTGAATTCCAGCAAGGAAAAAAGAACTAATCAATCAATTCGCTTGACAAGGAAATAAATAGAACAGGTACTTTGTGAGCATAACACATTACACACCTGATGGGCTCGGCAGATGAGGTCTAAATCATGCTTCTCAAGAAATTCACCCACTTTATCAGGCCCAAATGTATATGAAACACCTCGATCATTCATAGCCCACCCTTGTGTTTCATTGGCAGGATCGGACCAAAGAAGATCACAAAGTAACCCAGTATCAGGCACATCTGTTGGACGATGGAGGTTGAGTATTTGATCCAGCTTGTTCAACTCCGGAGAAAGACCTCCATGCATACAGAGAATCTTTTCATCGATCAATGCTGCTACTGGTAAGCAGTTAAAACAGTCTGTAAAAGTTTTCCAGAGTTTTACACTGAATCTGCGCTTGCACTCATCATAAAACCCATAGATGCGGTTTACTGATGCACATTCATGGTTGCCTCTTAGAAGAAAGAAGTTCTCAGGGTACTTGATCTTATAAGCTAAAAGAAGGCATATTGTCTCAAGGCTTTGCTTTCCCCGGTCCACATAATCGCCCAAGAAAAGATAGTTGGACTGAGGTGGATATCCACCATAGTCAAACAGCCTCAGGAGATCAGAGTACTGACCATGGATATCACCTGATCAGAAGAAATTATGCAAGATTAACAATTTCTAATAAAGCTTTGTTAAAGCTGCCCAAGGTTCACTCTAAACCAATTCAGGAAAACATACATAATTTGTTGCAATATTTTGTTGAAATGTTTTCTATTTAACAATGTGCTGATTGAAGGATTCTATTATTATATGAAACATAGTGATATGTCACTGTATAAAGCTAACTAGGACCGTTGCTACTTGCTAGCATGACCTATATACCTGCATTACGCAACCGTTGCTCATCAAATATAACAATGCGATGATATGAAGAAGAAAAAAACATGAAAGTGAACTAAAATGGTTGTGCTCTATCAGCAAATCAAAGCATGCTAATTCTCAGCCGTTCATCTCAAACTGCACCCTTTGACAAATGACAACAATATAGGTGAACAACTAACCACTCGATATTCTTCCATACAAGATGAGGGCTGCCAAATTTTCCAGCCTACAATCAATTTACCAAAGTGAACCTTTGTTTCATCACACTGGTTTCGTTTCCCCAGAGCACTGTAGCAACTTTGGCCGATGACAAACATCTAGGATTTCTCCTAAGTGAATTCATAACATGAAACCCTATATAGAATCATCACATAAGCACCTTTCTATAAACAACAGGACCCTCCAAAACATGACGAAATGCCATATTTTAAAACACCTAAAATACGACCGTAAAAGGTATGATCAATTCATCATAAACCACACTGATGCCACAATGACTCATCTAAAGTCGCTCAGTACACATCTAATACCTAGTAAGTTATTATCTTTTCATCAATAAATACGAGCAAAATCTAAAATAGGACCATGGCTTTGAGAACTAGCAGCTTTCTATCAGCAAATAAAGGGTTTCCATGCTCAGTACACCTAATCACTAGAAACCGCTACCTGCATACAATAAACCTCTATCCCAGTCCACAATCGGCTCATCAAGCGATGAAATACCTCAAAAATCTGGACAATGGATGGCTATCAATCCAAAGATCGGATCTAGTACATCAAGAACACCACACAAAAAGCATAAACCAATCACCTGCTACCCGTTGACCAACCAAACCAATCCCCAAGATGACATTTTGAAGGCGGCCGGCATCAACAAATGGCTCAGGCGTCACAATAAACAGGAAAATTACCACAGATTTTGATGGGGGCTTCGAGCTCGAGGAGGTTGGGCTGGTGCAGGAAGATCTCCTTGGAGGCGGCGCAGAGCTGCTTAATCTCCGATTCCGACAGCTGCGCGTTCTTCCCCGGCTTCAGAGTCTTCACCTCAAGCAGCCTCCGAATGATATCGTCCAGTAACGCCGGATCCATCCCCATGTCCGAGTTCTTGAACCCTCCCACTCTTCTTGAAACTTCTCAAGAACGCAAGAGCAGTAACAGTTAAAGAAAGAAAGAAATAAAACTTTACAACCAAAACATAAGCAGAGATCGAAGAGATCTTGTTTGCTTTGCTCTTGCGAGGGATTGGAGGAGGAGGCTCTCGGTTTGTGATAACTGTATTGGAGGGTTCGAAGGTAGAACCTTTTTCTTGGTCCTTTTGGTTTTCTTTATTCCCTTGTGCTCTTGGATGCTTTCTTGTTCTTGTTCTTGGAGATGGGGGAGGTGGTTTGGTGGGTTTTTGGAGCGGATTCGGATTGGATTTTTGCTTGGCCTCTCCGATCTCTTGTTCTTGGCATCGGTATGGGTCTCTCTCTCTCTCTCTCTCTCCTGCCTGTGCCAATTCCCCCAAAGACTTGTACTGGACTTTGGAATAAAAGCATATCCTTTTTACGGTTAAACCCTCTGTATATTGGCTATATTCTGTTTGGGTCCTTGGTTGGAGGTTACAAGAACATTTTTGGGTAAATTTCTTTTGTTTTTCTCCCTCCCATCTCGTTTTCATTTGACATTTCGTTGCTTTCGGCAGTCTGATATTTTGGTTGTCTGCATATGAGTGATGTTTTGGATGGATGGATGGAAGATGCTCGGAGTCACTGTGCAATGCCGATGTTTGTAGAAAAATGGTTGCAGGTATTTATGAGCCGGGGAGACCTTTTCTTCTTTTCTGTACCTACATGTGTTTGGTAACTGTAATAGTAATGCCATGAGCACCATACGAAGTTATACCGTACTAATTGTTCAGATTCATAATTCCATCTTCATAACGATGGCCCTTGTGTGAATTTTTGTTGCAGAATATGTTAGTGTATGATTTTGACTGCTTCTATTTTTAATACGTTTTTCGATCTGATTGCTTATCCATTTTCAGTTATTTACCGCTCTATAGAAAGAAAACTTTTTAAGTTATTCACTGTCATATGTTGTGGGAGATTCTTTCAAGCACTAGGGAATTTCTTTCCACACGGCTACTAGGTGACGATCAAAATCTAGTCTTTAACTAGGACAGCCATTTTACAACCACTAGCACTACTATTGGTAGTAGGAGTGAGTGTGTATGTGTTTTTTTTTTCCCCACGGTTCTATCATATGGTAGTATGTCGTTAGCTGATGTGAATCGCCCTTTCACTGATGCAAGATTGTATGTAGGTTTCCAATAGTATTTTGGAGTTTGGACCTTTAATTCTTCTTCATTCTTTCAGCTGTAAGTTGGTGTGGCGTTATGTGTGAGAGATCATGGAGATCGACAGAAATGGGTGGTGGTTGACTGACGAGTGGTTAATTTCCTCTTTGTCTTCCTGCCTTTGGTGGAATTTTTGAACACGAGGATGCAAGCCGTGCAAAGTTCTGTCAGGGATGGCCCACTAATCATTGGTTGGTGCACTGATAAAAAGATGCTCCTGTCTTGAGAGATCTGAGTCGTCAAAGGTCGCTTGTAAGAAGAGAGACGCTTAAGCCGGACATGAAAAATCAGAGATCATGTGTCTTTGCTTGGAATAAACGATTGGTGGTATATATCTACAAGATGTATATAATTTAGCATATCCCTTGTAGTTAGTTATAGGAGACATGCATACTTTTCATGCCGCCGCCATATATGCTATTCATGTTGTCCTCTGCCATGCAAAATGGAACAGCATAAACATCTTGTGAAGGGAGTCCAAAAACTAGGCAGCAGACAGTTACTGAACAATGCAAAGGAAAGGGGTTTTTAATATCATCAGTTCATCACCATGTATTGTATTAGCATTGCTTATTTTCTCTCTGGTTATCAAGAAGTTGGAGGATGCATCTGCTAAAACATATGGATCCTCATAGACTCGTAGTAAAGCAATGAACATGAACAGGCCAGGGTCTTGTTGTGCTGTTTATGCATTTTGCAGCAGGATCTGCATGCATGCTTCCCCAGATGCGCAATTTTTCATATGCTAGCTGCATTGACATGACAAGCAGGATATGTAGCAGCATTTAACTAGTAATAAGCATTTTGTTGTTGGCCGTCACCAACGACCTGCATTATGCATGCGTGATTCATCTTGACTGCTCTTAAGATTCTTCTTGAGTGCTCTTAAGATTCTTAGTCCCTACTCTTTTCTCTCTCTCTTTCTCTCTTTCCCTCGCAAAATTAATGTAGCAAAACACATGATCGTGGCAGGAAGCAAACACATCAAATAGATTAATGGACGCATGAATAGGCAAAAAAAAATGGTACTACTTCCTTTAAAAAAAAAGAAGAAATTGTAACACATTAATTAGTTTAAGCAAAGTGATTCGCACAATTCCCCCAGTCTGACAAAAAAATGTTGATGTGCTCAGCATCCAACATAAGATAAAAAAAAATTTATACGAATCGACAAAACTATAGCTTTCTTTGGAGAACATGAAATATATATAATCAATCATCACCTGGCACCAGGAATTCTCATACAAATAATATTTTGCTTGCAATACCATCAAGCCGGCCAAATAAAGCACTGAGCTTTTTATTAAAAAAAAGTTTACATGTTAGCATAATCTCCATATTACGACAAATGGATCATTCCAGGTGGTAGTCAACAGCCCTGAATCCAAAGATGCTTCAGTTCATCATTGCGCATAAAATTCAGAGATATAGATGCAGTGGTGCACATCTCAAGAAAGAAAGCCCAGGAGATGGCAGAGCCTCTCTCCAATGGCACTGCCAACAGGTCAGTGCCTAATCTTTACATATTCCCAGTGCCCAGGAAGCCAGGGAGCCTGCCATCTTCTGTGCAGTGCAAGGCGGGGCGGTGGCACTTCTTGCAGTTAATGGTACGGCTCGCCATGGCTTACGTTCTTGGGTTGGAAAAATTAATTTTGTTAATTTTTTTAATATAATCTTTTGATTTCGAACCTCAAATCATTGCCTCAATAGTCCGAGGTCCAATTCCACCTCTGCCCGTAGTTGACCTCAGTGGAGACGACGATGGTAGGATTGCCAAGCAAATCGTCGATGCAAGGGATGGAGTTCGGTTTCTTTCAAGCGCCTGCCTGTATATCTGATTTTCAGTAGCTTGTCACTTGCCAGTGTTACACTGTCTGATCTGAAGCAAACTACATGCAGTCGTTAACAAAGTGAATCATGTTCAATGTCTGAATCTAACCATTGACTACTGATTCATATGATCCTTTTTCGACAAAAGGTCACAATATCTTTTCAAGGATGCAAATTACCTATATGAAAGCATCATGCGCAAAATCATTTGCCTGAATCTTGATCATAACAGGTGTCGTAGAAAAAAGACTAGACAGTAAGAGGGGTGACTCCTGGCATCTTGAGAGTGACCAGAGGATTCTCAAAGAGGGAGCCAGTTGCCTAAAAAGTGTGTATTACTTGCGCTGAAAACTGGGTCTGAGTTATTACATGGGGAAGGAGGCTATTTATAGCCTTCCGATAGGGTACATGAGATTACGGATCTACCATTAAAAAGGTCATATGCCTATAGAGGCTCCAAGGGGCTTTTCCACCCCCTATGTGTAGCCTTCAGCTCATGATGGACTCCCCTGATCTTGGTCCACCCAGTTGGTGTGCCTGGTCCACCGGAGTTCTTTGGCTCTTCGCACCTTGTGGGGCGACTCTGGGCTAAGGTGGCCCCTCAGGGGGGGCTCATGGCCTTCCGGGCACCTCCTACAGTCTCCGGACCCCCTTCGAGAGGGCACTGTAGCCTTCAGGGGGGCCTGTGGTGTTGGCTAGGTCGTGGGGGCTGATAGGCTGCCCCTACGACAAGTCCCTCACGGTTGAGGTTGAGGTCTTGTTTTGTCATGGCTGAAACCATGCCCTTTCCCCGAAGGGTCCAGGCACATCGTCCCATTCGGCCTGGCGAATCATACGTTTGATAGGCTGCTCCTCCATCGTGTGGGTCAACCTCGCAGGGATAACGACGTCCCCTTAGGTACCTCGCGTCGTGATGGGGCACCGTGCACCCTGATAGCTCCTCATAGGACCGACGCTACTTTGGCGAGGGCGTTGATCCCCGGAGTTCACTCTTTGTGCCCCCCGTGCCTCGTTATGACGAAGCGAAGCAAGGACGATGGCGGTGTGGTGGTATACACCAACGATCTTGGTCAGTCCACCGTGACATCGCAAGTGCTGTGGGCGCTGAAGGACGAGGGGAAATTAGGGGATGTCACGAACGCGCGGCCCCCTGGGATGGAGATCGTGATGGTGCCCCATCAAGACGAGGTTGTTGTGCTCGTGTCCTTTTTTACGCCGGTATTCGCTTCCCCTGCATGGATTTGGTGGCCCGGGTACTTCAGCTGTACTGGGTGGAGTTGGCGCAGTTGACGCCTAGCTCCATCGTAAAGCTTGGTGTCTTCGAGTGGGTACTGCGCTCCATGGGGGCGAGTGATGGGGAGGGGCGGCCCTTTGTGTACCTCCACGATGGGTGATGCCAACCGAAGAAGAAGAAATCCACCGGTGAGATGCTAAATTTTGGAAGCGTCAACTTTCAACCGAAGGGGCGCTATCTAAGGATGCGCCGGCTCTAGCAGCCAGAAATCAGTGGGAGGCTGACTGGACACGGAGATGGTTCTACCACAAGTCCCCTACGGGCGATGGTCTTTGCTCCGTCGGAGGGCCCATTCAACTCATAGCCTCCCAGGAGATCGACCTCACTTCGAGGGAGGAGGCGCTGCTCCGCCTCCTACTTAACGCAACGTGCAGGCTTTCCACGAGGGATCTCGTCGAAGAGTTCTGCGCGCTCTGGGTGTGGCCCCTAGCGCAGGGTTGGAGCGTGAATCTTGGGGAGCTAAGAGGGGACCAGTTGCCAAGAAAATTGTGTATTAATTGCCCCAAAAACTGGGTCTGAGTTATTACATAGGGGAATGAGGCTATTTATAGCCTTCTGACAGGGTACATGAGATTACGAATCTACCCTTAAAAAGATCCTATGTCTGTAGGGGCTGCAGGGCCTTTTTCACTCCCTGCACATAACCTTCGGCCCATGGTGGACTTCCCTGGTCTTGGTCCACCGGAGTTCTTTGGCCCTTCGCACCTTGCGGGGTGGCTCTGGGCCGAGGTGGTCCCAGGCACTTTTGACACCTCGAGGTGGCCCCTGGGGGGGCTCGTGGCCTTTGGACCCCCTTCGGGGCCCTTCTTGCAGGTATGGGGGGCACTGTTGCCTTCGGGACCACTTCGGGGAGGGGGGAGGGGCGCTGTGTTGTTTACCAGGTCGTGGGGCTGGTGGGTTGCCCTTACGATAAGCTCTTCGCGGTCGAGGTCCTGCTTCGTCATGGCTGAAATCGCACCCTTTCCTTGTAGGGTCCAGGCATACTGTCCCCTTCGGCTTGGCGAAGCATAGGTTTGATAGACCCCTCCTCCATCGTGTGGGTCAATGTCGCAGGCGCGTCGTGATGGGGCACCGTGCGCCCTGATAGCTCCTTTTTTGCGTTTACGGTGTCTCCTCGAATGGCGTTGACCTCGCAGGGACGACACTGTTTTGGCGAGGGCATCGATCTCCGGTGTTCGCTCTTTGTGCCCCCCATGCCTCGTTATAATGAGGCGAAATAAGGACAGTGACAGCGTTGTGGTATACACCGACCATCTTGGTCGGTCCACCGTGACATCGCAAGTGCTACGGACGCTGAAGGACGAGGGGAAATTAGGGGATCTCGCGAACGCGTAGGCCCCTGGGACGGAGACCGTGTCGGCATCCCGTGAGGACAAGACTGTTGTGTTTGTGTCCTTTTTTGACGTCGGTCTTTGCTTCCCCTGTGTAGATTTGGTGGTCCGAGTACTTCAGCTGTACCAGGTGAAGTTGGCGCAATTGATGCATAATTCCATCGTCAAGTTTGGTGTCTTTGAGTGGGTACTGCGCTCTGCGGGGGCGAGCGGCTTTTCGCCTACCTCCACGACGGGCAATGCCAACTGAAGAAGAAGAAATTCACCGACGAGAAGCTAAGTTTTGAGTCTCACTCTCGGCATCGCGCCACACTGCGACCCCAACCTCGTCACTGTGCTCATGGAGAATGGCGTCAGTAGCTTGCTGATGCGGCACGATGGCAACTGGATCGACGTCGAGCCCGCGCCGGACGCACTCGTCGTCAACTTTGGCCTTCAGATAGAGGTGATAATGATCAGTACATTGATGGGAAAATGCCGCTGAAAGAAGTACAAATTCAGATTTCAGAGGAAGGAAACTAGTCCTAGTAAAGATTGAGTGTATACTATTGTTTCTTTCATTTGGATGTGCAGGTGATCATCAATGAGGAGCGGTGAGCACCGTGTCGCGACGAACACGCGCGCCGCGCGGACATCTCTGGCGATGTTCGTCATGTCATGCATGCGTTGTTTAATTCCTCTGTGGAACATGCTATTATCATCAGATAGCATTTTTCATCTGTTCTAGAAAATTAGACGGGAGGACTACTCCATATATGGTCCATATGGAAGTTGGACAGTAATTTCTCGAGGTTGCCGAGTCAGTGAGTCAGTCGGTGCTGCAGGCCTGCATTTTAAACAAGGCCATGTCTGATGCATTGGACGACAGCAACATCTCAACAATGACTAACTACTTACCACGAAGCCATTCAGGGGGAGAGACCTGAGACATGTGGACCACTACGTATCTTCAGTTTAATCAAATCTCTCCGCATCGCATCGTACGAATTTATAGTCAGTGAGTACGATGTGTGCACCGGAGCTCGCAGTCTGAATATATATGAATAACAAGTTGGAACGAACAGTCTGAATATAAATGCCTACGCTTGTAGCAGCTGTTCGCTTCCTCCCCGAAAAGTTTGGCGTGGCGTCATGAGTGTGTCTGTGTCTCCTGCCCATCTCCCTCCCGACCTAACTTGTAGAGCCCTTTTGCCTAACAAACAAAAATGGAGTACACGTATACATGGTACTAGATGATCAGTATAGCTACTGGTATTACCCTCGCACATACAGGAGGAGAAAGGCTGGTAGTACTCCGTAACAAATAATTGAAGACCGGCAAGCAGCAGACCAGAAACGTTCAGTCAGTCAGTCAGTCACCTTGCCAACAAAAGGCTGTAGTTTGTCCTGACAAAGACCAAAAGCAAAATTAAAAGAGTAATATGTTTGACTGGTAGTAAGTACTGCCACTCCAGTCTACAAGTTAAGAGAAGAAACAAACGAAAGAAACCTTCCGATGGCTGCATTTGCGTCAATAAAGGAAGCAGCGGCTACTGTGTGGGAGTGATTAGCGTACGTTTCCGAGGGGGCGCAAATGTTGCGTAGGCCGGCCGGGAACACCGGCGTCGTACATGAAAGAAAGAAAAGAAAAGAAAAGAAGAGAAGAGAAGAGAAAAAAGCGCCAAATTAAGCCGCGTTCTCGTCACTCAGGCCGAGACTCAGCTCATCCACACGACACGCCAAATCGCATCGCATCGCATCGCATCGCACCATCAGTGTCTTGTGTCTTCGTCTCTTCCCTAAATAGTGCACAGTTACGCGCACCATCTGAATCTGGATGCTACTGTGTTTGCAAACCGCGGATGTGATGCAGAGGAGTGCTTGTACCAGTAGCGCTCCTACGTGGGTGGGTACAGACACTCAGATAGTAGCTGACATTAGCATTCCGCAAGCAACCATTGCTACAACTTTTGCTCCATCTGTTGCTCCCTCTTCTGGACTTGTTGGAAGAACCAGCGACCTTTTCTTCCTTTCTTTATCTTCCTTGTTTCTTCCACCACTTTACCGCATTTTTCCTACCTGACCGCTTCTTTTCTTTCTTCCCTCCTACCATTCCTGCACACTACATATGTTGCGTCAGGATCATCAAACCCTCCATTCATCCATAGTCCTTCCGAAGGTTCTTTCTTGTGTTGTTTACCAGCATCAGTTTCAGTTTCAGCTCCCGCTGAGCTGAAGAAGGCTACAATTAAACTGCAGCATCCATGGACGCACCAGGAGCAGGCAGGGGGGACCCCGTCTTCCCAATGCAACAGATACCAATGCTGCTGTTCCCACCACCGCCGCCGCCGCCATTGGCAGCTTCTTCTTCTTCTACCACATCTCACCACCCATCCATCACGAGCTTCCCGATCCTGGTGCTCACCGTGCTGGGCATCCTCACCACCTCCGTCCTCCTCCTCACCTACTACGTCTTCGTCATCCGCTGCTGCCTCAACTGGCACAGCTCCTCCGACGTGCCCGGCCTCATCTCCCGCCGCCGCCGCGGCGCCTCCATAAGCCTCCCGGTGGCCGCCGTGCGCGGGGCGCCCGCCGAGGCGCGCGGGCTCGAGGAGTCGGCAATCCAGGCGCTGCCGGCGTTCAGGTACAGGAAGGCTATCAAGAGCACTGTCGATTCGAGCGAGTGCGCAGTGTGCCTCAGCGAGTTCCAAGAAGAGGAGAGGGTCAGGCTCCTGCCCAGCTGCCTCCATGTCTTCCATGTCGACTGCATCGACACTTGGCTCCAGGGCAACGCCAACTGCCCACTCTGCAGGGCAGCCATAACCACCACCACCAGCAGCTGCCATTGCCAGCTTCCATTAATGGATCAGCTCCCGAGACCCGAGGAGGTAGTCATCCAGGTGGTCGCTGGCACTGAAGAAGAAGGAGGCACACAGACGTCGCAGCATCAAGAAGTTGCTGAATCTGCAGGTGATACCGCTACTGATCAACAGGTCAGTAGTAAGAAGAGGAAAAACATCAAGCCATGGCATGATGTGACCAGTAAGGGAGATGAGTGCATTGAAGTAGTGAAGAGGGACAGAGATGTTCTTCCAATGAGGAGGTCCTTCTCCATGGACTCGCTGGGTGGTGGGGAGGTTCACCTGCAGGTTCAGAAGATTTTGCTGAACAACGCTCATTTCCATGGGGATGATGACAGCAGCAGCAGCACATTGTAGGGATTTTAGCTTGATCGGTTGGCTTGCACGTTCTTGGGGCATGCTATCTGCAAATTTTTTTGGGGTGATCTCATTGTTTTCTATTTTTTGTTCTTTCTGCAAAAATACAAGGTATATCGAAACAGAGGCCTTATTTGAATAGGTTAAAATCCCAGCTCGTCCACGTGTATGGGCGAGATTTTAGTTCACATTCTCGGTTCTCGGTCCACGTGGATCCCAGCTCATCCCAAGGCCTAATAGAAAATTGCTATTTGTTAATGGCGGTTTTGACGTGTCCCAAGTTCCTATTCTTACTTTTTTCTCTGAAACATTCTCCTCAGAGCAATAACATCCAAGTTCCTACCTGGATGAAAGCGATGATAAACGAAGTTTCAAAGAGTGATATGTAGGTATTGAATGTACATCAGAACACAAATTAGCTGATGACGGAAGAAGAGTGATCCCTCAGCCTAGAAGATGAAACTTCAGAGGCAAACCAAAGAAAAATGTGAAGTGAAAAGGAAAAAGTAGTAGCCTTTTGAATTTACTCTGTGTAGTGATCTTAACCCAAACCACAAAGTCTCACCAAAACCTTCTTAAAACGCACGTTACGTTGAAATTTCTGTCTTGGATTACATCATAGCTTGATCGATCAGGTTTTCCTCCTTGTAGGAAATTGGAGGGTCCACCAAACGTTGATTTCTGGTCTCCAAAGATCTGTATACTACTCCAAGTAGCACGAAAAACCTCAATTAATAGTTCCATCAGGCTCCGATTCTTTATCATGTTGAAAATGTATCGTTTGATTACTTTAAATTGACTGTTAAGTCTTCTAGATGGTACACAAGGCTGCTTAGTGGGCAACAAGGATAATAAAATAGCTACATTTACAGTAAAAAATTCTTCAACTGCTGAACGCCAAAATGAGATGAAAAAAAGGGGAAAAAATTTCATGCGTACAATACTTGAACTTAAAAATTACTGTCGTGCAACTTTGTCAGAATCAGAATCAACTTCCTACTCCTGAGATTCAGGCAATGCATTTGGTGGATCTTCAGGTGATAGGAATGCAAGAGCCTTTATCTTGATCTGCTCGTAGAGACGAATAGCTTCCTTGAGCTCATCCCTAGCACTGGGACCATGGCTTCGCCATGAATCAGCCACTCGCTTTTGGAACTCCATAGCCAGGGCATAGCTGCATTTTAGATACAAGAGGATATTACTGATCAATTAAAAGTACACCAATTAAAAGTCAAAGAAAAAACAGTTTACTGCCGTTAAAGTGAAGCATTATTACTCAATTAATCTCACAGGATCTAACTAAAGAGGAAACAACACTTCACATATCACAGCGATGAGGAGAAAAGAGGTATGTTAGTTTCATTAATTGTTCTCATTTGAAATTAAGAATCTAGTCTATTTTGGAAAAGCAAAATCGAACGCTTATAATATCAGCCAACCACACTATGCTGTGCTGCCTAACTATTTTATGCATATGAAACAAAGGCACCGATAGCTACCCTCTAATACGACTATAAAAGTATATAACACCCGACACTAGGAAATGAGCATACTTGAACACTGTACTTTCTACAGCATACTCTGTACAACAACCATCTTTATCTAAGCATCTTTTGCAATAATAACTACAATGCAATATCAGGCCTTCCGTCCAAACTAGTTTAACAACAAACAGAGCAACAATAAACTCACAAGCAGAGTAATATGCCAATTATCTTGGCCCGTTACTGGTTCAGATAATTCATATTAAAGTTGAACCTAACAGAAATTGTGCCCATGATTGTTTCATCAGAAACAATTGCATGTTCAGTAATTTCTAAAACATTCTGTCTTTGTTTTTGTAGTAAATAAATAAATAAGTGTTTGAATGGAATGATGTTCTGAAACGGTACCTTCCCATCGCATTGTATGCATTGGCGAGGCTCTGACAGGCCTCAATGGTATCTGAATGGTGCGGCCCTAAGGAAACATCCATAACTTCCTTTGCGAGCGCAAACATCTGTGCAGCAGACTGCGGTCGGTCCATCTCCGTATACGCAGCGCCCAAGTTGTTATACACATATCCTACCGCATAATGCTTTGGCCCAAAGCTGACCTTCATCCTCTCCACTGCATCCTCCAAATATGGAACGGCCTCAGACACCTTCCCTGTCAGAAGCAATAGCCACCCAATCCTAGCCGCGACATTCCCCTCCATGTGCTGTGCCTGAGGGATCCTCTCGAGCATCCCCAGGCTCCTCTTCAGCAAAGATATTGCCTTGTTGAACTCGTTTACCATCTCATACAGTGAGGATACCTCCACATATGCCTCAGCCACCTTCTCTGGTGCAGCCAATTCCTTCTTCTCCAGTATGTCACAGGCAATCTCCAAGCACTTCTTTGTGTCCCCAGCCTTCTCCTGATTAGCAAGCGCCTTCGCCATCGAGATGAACACCAGAGCCCTCGTCTCACTATCCTTCTCCACCTGCTTAGCGACATTCCTCAACACGTTAACAGCCTCGTTGAACTTCCCCAATGCGATCTTGATGTTTGCCGCGTCAATCTCAGCGTGAAGGAGCTCGGGGCCAGCCACGCCCCAGCTCCTCATCGTCTTCTGCGACATCTCATTCTCCTGCAGCGCCTGCTCGTGCTGCTCCAGACCGGTGTATATCACCCCGAGAAGTCGCCTGTCGTGCGCAACCTCCACCGAGTTCTTGCCGAGCGTGGACTCGTGTAGCTCCAGCGCCTTCTGGCACAACGGCAGAGCCTGATTGAAGTCGAGCACGGCGGCGTGCGCCTCCGCGAGGTCCCGGTACGCGGCGCCGAGCTCCCGGCTGCCCGGCGGCAGGATGGACTCCTTGAGGTCGAGGCAGGCGCGCAGGTCGGCGAGAGCCTCCTCCCGCCTCCCCAGCGCCGTCTTCACGTTGGCTAGCTGCAGCCGCACCGCGTGCGCCACGGGCCTCACGTCGAACGCTTCAGAGTCGCCACCTTCTTCTCCAAAGGCCGCGTCTTTAGAAGGCATAAGCGGCGAAAGGAGGCGGAGGGAGCGGGATAGGAAGGAGAGGGCGTCGTGGAAGCGGGAGAGGTCGAACGAGGCGGAGCCAGCGAGGTGGAGGGCCATGGCGAGCGAGACGGCGTCGGAGTCGGATGTCGCCGAGCTGGGGCTGGCCTCGAGGATGCGGAGGGAGCGGAGGGCGAGGGAGAGGACGCGGGAGGGGTCGGCGGAGGCGGAGGCCTCGAGGTGCTGGCCGAGCTTGAGGCAGGCGAGGGCGAGGCGCTTGTCGGAGGGCGGCAGGGCGGCCTCAAGGCGGGAGAAGGCGGCAACGAGGTCATTGGGGGTGGTCGCCGCCTCGAACGCCTCCTCCGCCGCCTCCGCGGCAGAGGCGACCGAAGCGGGGAGGGGAGACGGCGGCCGCGGGGAGAAGTGGCGGCGGGGCCGGGGGAGGAGAGGGTTTTGGGTTTTGGGCGCGGGATTCGGAACGGGGGCTCGGAGGCGCGATCTGAGGAGGAGAGAGGCGGCTCGGCGTAGTGCCATGGCGATCGATCGTTGTGGGTTTACGGCGGCGGCCGGCGGCGAGGGCGGAAGAAGTGACAAGGATAGTAGATGGCCCGGGCCGTTTCTTAGGCTGGGCTTTATCATCCATCATTATTATTAGATTACTCGGCCCACATGGCTATGCCACTTGCTGTTTTTTTTTTATAATTAATTTTTTATTCCGAAATATAATAATATACCTATATTTTTTATTTTACAGAAATAATACTATATCGCTCTCCCGTAGGCGACTAGGTCCAAGTTGTCCAACCGTCGAGCTACACGTGGAGTAGTCGCCCGATGGTTGAGTGACTTAGATCTAGTCGTCTGACCATTGGGCGACTGATCCAAATCGCTCAACCACCGGGCGATTTGACAGCAAGTACAGTCCCTGTGTCGTTGAACCATTGGTCACTATTTGCTAGTCGTCCAACGGTTGAGCGACTAGACGTCTATAAGAAATCTGCTGAACTATGACAAAATTGCTATGACAACTAGGTAAATCGTCGACGATTGTATAGAAAGGCACACCCACGGTCTCTTTCGCCATCCATCTCGAGCGAGAACGAGAGGAGCTCGAGAGAGGAGAGAAGGAGAGGGGAATGAAGAGGGGGAGAAGTTCGGGAGAGGGGGAGGAGGGGACAAGAGAGAACGACCGAGGGGAGCACAAGAGCCCAGGAGAGGGGAATGAAGAGGGGGAGAAGTTCGGGAGAGGGAGAGAAGAGAGAACGACGGGGGGGGGGAGCACAGGAGCCTGGGAGAGGGAGAGGAGGAGAGGAGCTCGGGAGGTAAGAGGGAAAGAAGAAGAAAGCTCGTTGATAAGGAGAGAAGATCTTCGCGTGTAGGTAATAGTCTCATCCATTCTTGTTCTCATTCGAATGTAGGCGACGTATCGCTAATTATTGGTTTAGCACGTATTTTGTGATGTATTATGACAAATGGCTAGTTGAAATATTCAAAATATTTACAGTGAGAAATCAATCATGTCGGAGCCCACAAGATTAAAAGTGCATTACGGTGTTGGTACGATTCGTAAAGGTCCAACGGTGTTGATCTTAGTGGCTTCTGGCAAGTCAGTATAGTACATCTGGATGCGGAGAATACTCGAATCGGAGATGTCCTGCACTGGCTCACCTATAGCTTCTCCTTGGACCCCGAGGCGTGCAATATCGTCTTACATGGGCTTTGGAGTCGGTCTGGCACGCACATTCAGTGAGAGTTGAGCAGACTGGTGTGCACGGTTGCATGAAAGGGCTTCGTGGAAGGCTGTCGCGCTGTGGATACGAGTGCGTGCTACTCGTGCAAGCATGTCTGAAGGGAGTCGAGGGAGGCCCTGCCGACGACTCTCATCCAGTTGGTGGGAGCAGCTCGAGCGCGCAACACGTGCTTCATAAAGAGGACGCGGTGGCCGATATTGCCGAGGCAGAGGAGGAAGATTGCACACCGCACGCTCAGCCCACTACACAGGCGGATGCAAAGGAGCATGTCGACAGCACAGTGCGTCAGATGGAGATCGATGACTCGACGGCCTGGGTAGAGGAGGAAGCTTTATAAGAGGATGGCGATGACTCTTTTGACGAGGACGAAGGTTCCATCCCGCAGGAATGGAATATGGTGGACGTTGAGGGTCTTGCTGTGCACGATGAGCACGAATCACCCTGGGAGTACCATGGTACGGAGGTTCGACTTCATGCAATATTTGCTGACAAGGGATCACTACAGGATGCCAATAAGTGTGGGCCTTGTCCATCCAGCGGACGTTTCAGGTCCTAAAATCCAGCCAGGAGCAGTACACCATGGTCTGCGAGCAGGCTGGTTGTCCTTGGCGTGTGCACGCACGTAGACCCAAGTACGAGACTCACTGGATTGTCTCGAAGGTGGAGACGCACTCCTGCGTGCTCAGTAGTGTTTTATCGAGGCATCGCAACCTAACATCCACATTCATAGCTAATGTCATGTATGGAGAGATAGTGAAGAAGACGGACCTGAAGGCCAAGCACATCATGGTGGCTATCAAGCAGAAATTCAAGTACAAGATAAGCTACGCGAAGGCATGACATGCTGTGGATATCATGAGGATATACTCCAGATCTTAGGATGATGTGACAATTGGCACTGGCATTAACGGTTTGTCGTTTCACGTGTTTTTGGCAAAGAAACAGTGCTGTCAGGCTTCAGGCGGTCAGACCGGCCTAAGCGACGGTCAGACCGGCCTAAGATCGGTCCGACTGGCCTAAGCGGCGGTAGGACCAGCAATGTCAGAAAGTGTTGGATTGAGCTGGGCCAAAAATAGACGTAGCAGGCAACAGAGGGGATTCTATTGCACTTGGTCTCATATTTTTTGGAGTCTCCAGTCAAAAGTTATTTTGGATTGAAATTTCTAGTAGGTTTCGGTTTTCAGAGGTTGAAAATCGGCTAAATCATTACTGGCGGTCTGACCGGCCAATAGGTGGCGGTCAGATCGGCCAGGGTGGGTGGTTCACTTGGTTCGTCGCCCGTCGTGGCAGCGATATTCCGTTGTTAGGTCAAAGTCATGAGTTTCAGGGCATATATGTTGCATGATGCATGTTTTGACTAATATGGGTCAAGTTGTGAAGAACTTATTCCCAAATTCGGTTTACTTGTCTATTGTTGTGCAGGTTGCTTGGTGGTCAACGACGGTCAACGGCGAGGATGATCGGGACTAGGCTTGGAGAGCTGAGGTCCAGAACGATCAACGATGCCGGGTGAGGTCAATGTACTCAAGCATGGTGCAAGATGGACAAGGGTGACCTATTGGCTAATCCGAGGCGCAAGATGGCGCAATGTGTAGCTAGTTAGGTCAAGAGGTGTTAAAGACGGCGTATTAAAACGCGTGTGTATGTGTCCCATTTGTTTTGGGCCTTAACGGGAGCTCAATAGAGTCAAACTTCTAGAAGGTCTAAGCCTCCACTATAAATAGGAGAGGGAAGTGCCTGCACCTCCTCTTCGTCTCTTTTGCCATTTTTGTAAACTGCAATTTTCTTAGGGAGAGCTTTTGTGGAGACTAGGGTTCTTGATAGTTTGATGTGATTTTCGTGCTCTTAGATTGAGCATTGTCCTCCATTGATGGAGAGGCTGTAAGCCCATATCATATCAATCAATCGAAGGAAAGTTTGATCAATATTTTGTCTCATTGCGTTCTTTCTCTATATTTGATGATTTTGAGTCTTTCTTTGATCTGTGAGTTTTTGATTGAATTCTTCACATGATCTAGCTTGCTGTGACGTGTGGGAACCTATCTAGGATCATCTTGATCATCAACCGCCCACGAGCAAGATCTTGGATCAAGTTTTCGTTTTGACCCGGTTTTGAACCCTTCTTCAATCAAACCGAAAATGATCGCCATTCTTCCAAGAATTATCATAATCTTCAATTGGAATATGTTTCTGATATCATAGAGAAGGTGTGTACCAAGTTTTATCAAGTTTGAAGTTGTAGATCAAAAGTTTCATTTATTTACAACTTCGTCATTGGGCTGTTTGATCTGTTCTGGAGGCTAGCGGTCAAACCGGCCAGATTCACCGATCGAGCCGGAGCAATCGGTCCGATCACAAGATAACAATGATCGGCCGTGATGCATTGATTTGTTTCAATCTTTGTTGATTTTATCGTTTTGCTAAGGGGTTTATATTGGATTCAATATCAGTCTTCCGCTGTAATGATATACTGATCTTCATAGCTTCCATAGCTATTGGAGTAAAATTTGTGTTGAATCCATTAGTTGTGAAAAAGTGAGTGTGCTCCTATTCACCCCCTCTAGTCGTCTTTTCGGTCCAACACATGCGAAGCAGGAGGCTTTGGAAAGGAGGTTCGGTTCTTTCGAGGCGGCTTACGACAACCTTCATCGTATGCTCCAGGTGTTGCAGGACAGGAACCCGGGCACATACATTGCTATCAAGGACAAGCCATCCAGAAGATCGCTAGGTTTAACGGTATTGCTAAGGGCCTTCTTAGCCTTCGGTCCCTGCAACGATGCATTCAGACGCATGTTGCATGTGATCTTAGTCGATAGGATGTTTCTAACTGAGAAATATAAGGGCATGATCCTGACAGCAATTGGCGTTGATGGTAACAATCAGATTATGCCTTTAGCCATCGCTTTCGTCGAAAGTTAGAATTTCGATAGCTGGTTGTGGTTCCTTCGACATTTGAAGGAGGGAGTAATTGGGGCACGTCCTGATGTCTGCATAATCTATTATCGCCACCCCGAGATGATGAAGTCCATTAAAAAACTTCAGCAAGACCTCGATGAGCCGTTCCCTTGGCCAAACATGAGAAATAGATGGTGCATTCGCCATCTGGGGGCCAACTTCTTCAAGCAGTTCCCGCAACAACCATTGAAGAAGCTGTTCAAGAGGTTGGCTATGCAGAACTAGCAACGTAAATTTGATGTGTTGTGGAAGTTGTTGGAGGAGCACACCAGGAAGCACATCGTCGAGAGTAACAAGCGTCCACACATTCCTGGGGCGGCACAACCCGAACACCTCACACCACTTCGGAAGCTTGACCCTCCCCATTTGACGTGGAGGGCCTCGAGGGATATCAATTGCTTCTCCCATTGGATTGAGGCTGAGTGTTGGATCGGACACAAAAATCAGAGGGGGTGAATGATTGTAGTGCATTCTTTTCGGATTACCGAAGAAGATCTGCGTTGGAATCAACCGACAACTGAATACAACGTACTCGTATGAGTTTATCTCCTCGTCGTAGTGGTCGAAACAGCTCTGATCTATTCTACCAGTCAATGCTATTGTCGACAACCGGGTGAACAACACAACTCGTGATCGAAGAAGGTGAAGTCGATCTGGTCGAAGGTGTTGCGATCACCTAGTCGAAAGGATTCGACTATTAGATTTCTACCACCTTCCGGCTCGTGAGATTCACGCACTACAAAGAACAAGAACAGATCGAAGACTATAGGCATGAACAAGTCGAAGACTGATCAACATATGAACTAGTCGAAGAAAGAAGAACATGCAGTCGGCGATGACTAATCTATCTTGAGTAGATCTGATCTGTTATTTTTTCAACCATATTCTATGGCTACAAAGTGCTCTCACAGCACCCCTCAAACTCTAATTCAAAAATACAAAAAGCTTTCTCCAAAAGCCGTCACCCAAAAGCCTCAAAAACCTCTTGTTACTCTAAACCTCTTCGGCCTTTATATGCTAGAGCCCTAAACCGTATCCTTATCAATACAGACACATAATCCCATCTCTTTCGAAAATCAAGGGACCCGAAACCCCTCAAATCTGGGGTTTTTTCAATATCTCTAAACCTTCCAGTTAGGAACGCCTTCTATAACTCTGCACCCGTCGAAGCCTCCAGGACTGCACCTCTCGTAGCTTCTCCACGCATCATGCATCCCCTTTGATCTCCATCTGCCTCAGCGTAAGCACGACCACCTCGTGACATACATGACCACCTGAACTTTGGATTTCCCCATCTTAGTTCCAGTCTTCCTCGTCATCGACCATGACTGTCTCCACGCCCAACCTGCGCATGCAAAGATTAAAGAACGTTTTTCTGGCATAAGTTCTCCAACTTGACCAATATCAATTCACACACGCATATCACACTCTCATCTATCAATAAACACGAACTAGATCATCCATGATCTTAAATTCTAGCTTTCAGAAAACAACTTGAAACCACTCAGTAAAACCAGTATCACTGTTTAGACCACCCGATACAAGATATGATCCGACCACCCACACTGAAAATTCCAACACCGAAACTTTCACAACCGCAAATGTCAATACAACCCAACCGTCAATTATTCATTATCACAAAATCTACGACCAATCCACATGGTCTAACAATACCCCCCTTGATAAATACATTGACAACACTTAACAAAATTTGTGTTGGATTTTGAAAGAAATGAAACAAGAAAAATTTCAAAGCCGCAAAGTAAGGAATTTTGACAAATCACAATAGTAGTTGAAACAGTAGCAGTCGAAATAGCATTCATAAAGCAGCAGTCGAAAAACTCATCCTAAACACACAATCACGGTAGAAAAACTCCCCCTCAACACAAGGGGAGAAGAATGAAGCAAATTTATTTCTCTAATTTTCCTCCCCCTTTGACAATGTAATTATCAAGAACTTCAGAGAAGGAAAAAATTATCAAGCAAGGAGAGTAAAAATCAAGATGCTTTGTAGATTATCCAAATCATTGTGCATTGATTTAATACATTGACCAAGCAATCTTTTTTAGTAGAGCTATCTAGATTATAAAGGTCATATACCATATAGCAATGTCAAAACAAGTATTTAGAATGATAAGCAATTTAAATTACTGACATGCATCTCAACAATGATCAGACTAATTATAAAGGGCACAATGAGATATCACAAAGAAAAGTTAAAGCCCAAAAGTGAAGCAAACTTTAGATCTAGCCAAGCCAGCAGTCTCATGTAATAACCTATTGCTCTAACTCAAGTCTTCAGCATGTAGCATGTTTGTAACATACTTCTTTTCAATGACGGTATGCTTGAAGCATACTTCTTTTCAATGGTGGCATGCTTGAAGTATATTTCTTTTCATTTGAGCACTTTTTTTGTCCCCTTTATTATTATTATTACTATATATGTATGTACGGTATGCTTGAAGCATAGATCTGTTCAATTGTCTCTTTCTCATGTTTTCTATTTAGCATGCCAAAATAAGTGATCATAAACAGATTGCAATAAGAGACATATGAGTCTCATAGCCAAGATTTAAAACAAAACTCACAATTAAGCTAGTCCTCTTCGATGAACATCGCAAAGTAATAATTATAAACAATCTAGTCAAAGTATTCTGCCAAGTTAGCTTTAGTTCAAGTGCGGCAAAGTAATTATACCTAGTCGTGATTAAAGCTACACAACACATGAGTAAATATGATAAAGAGAGTTCTACACCTCAATTGATTTCAACGGCTTGAACCTGTTGAATTGTTTGACAAGTATAATAAACAAAGCTTTTGACAATTTAGACGACAAGCTCTCCCTCAAAATAATCCAATAGGATGCAACACACCCAACTCACTTCGTAAAAAAACAAACCGTGCAGAATTAAGCGGTTTTGTGAGAATATCAGCAACTTGAGAATCTGTATCAATAAAATGCAAAACAATATTTTCCTTTTTCAGAACAAAAAAAAGCAAATCACGTGTTCTTGAATCCAGTTCCATTATCACTTCTAATTGCTCTAAGTGCTCCTGGGAGTTCAGTGGCAAGTCTAAGGGAAAACTATCTAAAGTGACCAAAAACTCCGTCCTTAGATGTCATACGAAAAACCCACGAGTATCTAGAGTAATCATCAACAATAACAAAAACATACCATTTACCTCCATCTTACTGAACTCTAGTAGGCCTTACAGTGTCCATGTGCAACAACTGATTAGGTGCATCAGTCATAACAAGTGTGAGAGGAGGATGTGATGCATATATCATCTTACCGTGACAATAGGGTGAACAAATAAAATCCATTGATTTTTTAATTTTAAGATTAGACAATCATCTAACAAGATCCATATTACTGATACGAGCAAGATGATCAAAACCAATATGATCTAGTCTACGGTGCCAGTGGAGAAAAACCTTAGAATCAGATGAAACGAGACACCTAAGATCAGAGGATGATGAATATGAAAATTCACCCTTAAACAAACAACCAACTCGAATAATTTTGCATACTAGATCGTCAGATAAATCTAAAATGCAGCATGAATATTTTTTAAAGCTCACCTCAAGATTATCGTCTATCAACTGTGAAACTGAAAGTAGATTATAGCTCAACTTATTGACAGGAGCAACGTCTTTTAGAATGAATTTATCGTTAACGCGCACAATACCTTTTGTAAGAACTCGTCCTTGAGCACTGTCCCCAAAAGTAATCATCTCATTAACGGTGGCATGAGTGGGGGAGGAGAACCATCTAGAGTCTCCGGTCATGTGACGAGGGCAACCGGAGTCAATGAACCATATGTTCTCCTTCCGCTTGCGATGAGCCTACAAAGCACAAATAATTATTGGTATCTTAGTACTGAGATTAAAGAATAAAGCTTTAGGTAACCAGTACTAAGATACGGGACGAAAAGAAGCAACAACAGGCAGAGATAACGAATTTTTAGATTCTGGGCAGTGCCGGTCCGACCGTAGTTGTCGTGCCAGTATGACCACCGGCCGGTATGACCGCGTGACAGACACTGGTCTGACCGTCGACCAGTATGACCGCGTGACAGACGCCGGTCTCACCGGACCTATCGCAAAAACTCCAAAACCTATAGAAAATTGTTTAGAGGGAGCAAAGCGATGATAAGTAGCTTCATCAAACTCCACTTCAGTATGAGAAATCTTTCTTAACCTGTCTTTCTTTTCTTTCTTTGCTTTTCAAAAGCAAAATTGAACCAAATGACCATCTCTACCACAATGAGTGCATTTATACTTACCTTGATGATAAGTCTTATTTATTGCCTTTACATCACCCACTTGGGTAGACAAATCCTTTGCAATACCAGTCGATTTAAAAATAATTTATTTTGGTTCAGATTCTACTTTAAAATTTTTATGTTCAAGAAACTTAACAATCTTAGGAGGATTATTCTTGGCATGCTCAACAGAATTAAATCCTAGACCTTGATGTTTAACACTCACTTTTGACTTGTCTAGGATCATATTCAAATTTTTATTGCCAAAGGAAAATATCTCTAAAGTGTCCTTGAGATATTCATTATCTTTAGCTAAAGCGAGACAAGTTGTGCATTTAACAGATTTACTCACAAGTTTCTTAGAAGCATTAGACTGAGCCAATCTTTCTTTTTCAGCAAAATCATTAAGTTATCTAGTCAAAGCATCTATTTATATGGTAAGTTTTGGACAGTTAGAGAAAGAAGATATCTCATGATAAAGTATATGTTGAATTATTTCCTGAGATGAATTAAGTCTAACTTCTAGCAATCCACAATTAAAGCAAGTTTTAGTTTAAGCATTTGAGATACTTGACTCTAAATATGTAGATGAACTAAACTTGAGTTTTTCAATTTTATTATTCGCAAGTTTTAACTTTTTATCACAAGCGTCATGTGCCAACCTTAAATTATCAAATTTAGCATTTACATTCCTAAGTTGAATTAAGTTTGAAGCATTCATTGACCTAGCAGTCTCCAATTCAGAATGTAAAACTTGACAAGACTCACATGATTCTTTATCAGGAATAGAAGCTCTAAATTTATTGATTTCAGAAGTTAAGCTTTCAACAAGATAATTATTTTCTTTCAGTTTCTTTTTTTTGTCTTTTCAGTTCAATGGCAAGTTTAATCAAACCATCGTATGATGGTCTCACCTCATCAGGATCACTATCATCGTCGTCGTTGTTGTCATTTTTCGTCATGAAGTACATGCTCGTGAAGTCCTCGTTCTTCTTCTTCTTACCTTTAGCATCCTCTTTGTCGTGGTCGTGGTCTTCACAACTTCTATATTCCACATTACGCAGATAAGAATGCTCGATAGTAGAAAAAACCCTTTTTCAGCAAATTTCTGAACCTTGGATTTCCCCAGCCTAGTTCCGATCTTCCTCGTCATCGACCATGATCGTCTCCACGCCCAACCTACACATGTAGAGATCAAAGAACGTTTTTCCAGCACAAGTTCTCCAACTTGACCAATGTAAGTTCACACACGCATATCACACTCTCATCTATCAATAAACATGAACCAGATCATCCACGACCATAAATGTTAGCTTTCAGAAAACAACTCGAGACCACTCTGTAAAACCGATCTTACCGCTATGCACACTCGGTCATACCGCTGGCCGGACAGACACGAGTGCTCAATGTACTCGAAGAATACAAGAATTGAAGCACTCGAAGCCTACGACTACTTACCATAAGCGTATGACCACTGATCAGAAGACTATGACTACCGATCACGAAGCCCACGACTACCGATCACAAAGCCTACGACTACAGATCACAAAGCCTACAACTATTGACCAGTCATTGTAGCTTCGACATTCGACTATGACTGTAGCTTCGACTATCGACCAGCACTGTAGCTTTGACATTCGACCATGCACTGTAGTTTCGACTATCGACTAGTCACTGTAGCTTCAACCACCGACCAGTCACTGTAGCTTCAACCATCGACCAGTCCCTGTAGCTTCGACATTCGACCATGCACTGTAGCTTCGACTATCGACCACGACTGTCCTTCGTACTCGGTACATACCCCGACTTACGACTGAGTACATTACTCGGTACTTAGAGCTACAGTTCTCAGAGCTCAATCACTCGGTACTCGGAGCTACATCACTCACAGATACAATACTCAGAGCTACAGTACTCGGAGCTACCATACTCTGAACTATATCACTCGGCACTCGGAGCTACAGTACTCTGATTTCAGTCGAAAGGGATCATCGAGTATCACCGTTCGGACCACCTGATACAAGACATGATCCGACCACCCACACTAAAAATTCCAACACTGAAACTTTCACAAATGCAAATATCGATGCAACCCAACCGTCATTTATTTATCATCACAAAATATACGACCAGTCCACATGATCTAATACCGAGCCATTGGAGAAGTGGTCCTTACTGCCCGACATGGACGGTGCAAGGTACGGTATAATGACCGCTAACCTTGCCAAGGTGTACAACTGGGTTACTAGGGGCCCCCGTTCTCAGCCTCTCGTCGCCATCGTGGAAGGCGTTCTGCACGGTACAATCATATATTTCAGAGAAAGGCATGCAAATGTGGCATTTCATTCAGCCAACCCACATACACTGTACTGCTCGAAGATTGCAGCGTACATGCAGGCCAAGACCGAGAAGGGTCAGTCGCACACGGTCTTCGTGATGGGCAATACGGAGTATCGTTTTGACCTGCACCTTCGGGATAGAGCCAGATTTGGGATGGGCTCGCTCTCTTGTTACCCACGAGGTGTGCCTCGGAGATCATGTGAATGAACCTAGCTGCATATGCAACAAGCCAAAGCTCTTTTACGAGCCATGCTCTCATGTCCTCGCCGTATACGTGGCTATCAACATGGACCCATCGAACTTCATGTCAGAGTACTTCATGTAGGAGAGGATGTTGCAGGTGTGGTGCGGCGAGCTAGGAGTCTTCAGGGTTGTGGGCAACTTCGCCACGTTGGATTTGGCACAGAGGACTTGGATTCTGGATCTTGACCTGTTGAAGGGTGGAAAGGACCGTCGGCAGAGTCATCGCATTAGGGATGATATGGACGAAGGGGAATCTGGAGCGGCGGGTAGACGTTGCGGCCACTACGGCCAGGAAGGCCACACTGCGAGAAGTTGCGAGGCGCCTGCCGACACATAGGAACACCGACGTGAAGTGCAACACCATGTCCTATGTAATTCTAATTCCCTAAAGGCATGCGTGTACCGTCCTTGGTTCATTAGCCTGCGTGCCATGTAACCCCTTGTCGGATCAACTGGTGTGTTGTTATCGTTGTACCATTTCTCCAAAGTTCTCCACCGTGTATGAATTTCCTAGCGCATCGCAATATCACTTACCTTCCTACTTACGACTCATTGCTACCTCTTTCGCCCCAACGGTGGAGCGACTACCGTTGGGCGACTTAAAAAATAACATTATTATTTTATTAATCCAATGAAAATAATTGTGGGGGAATAAATGAGAATTTTTGTAGGTTACTAGTTTATTCTCATTCAGGAAGGACTGCAATGCATAGATAAATAGTAGACATTACAATCTCATTACATCTGAACTTCTACTTGGCAAAGAAGAGATCACTCTCTACAAAGCATGAAGAGACCACTCTCTGCAAGGCAGGACGCGACCACTCTCTGCAAAGCCGGACATGACCACTCTTTGCAAAGCAAAACGTGACCACTCTCTACAAAACATGACGTGACCCAACGAGGTAGCTTTGCGCAGCGACTTGACCCAATGCTGCAACAAGATTCCTCATCGCGGATGCGAATTTGCTTCAACAGGATTGCACTTCGGCCGCTACAGCTGCGTCCGCTCCCGCTATAAATAGAGCGCTACTCAGTCGAGAACTCTACACCAACAACACTACCTACATAACATGGACAAGGAGAAGGAATGTGAGAACATCCGTGAACTTTTGAAGGACTGGGTGTCTGCCCAGGAGACCGACGATCACCACAGGGCATTTAGTCAGCAGCCTTACACTCACCACCCACCTCCGAAGATCATCGATCTAAGGAGGCTGTCTCACAGTACACCCAATGATTCCGGGTCAAGCCATGCCCTCCCTCCTATGCCCGCTGAATGCCCTCTGAAAGGGCCCCCGCAGGGGGTGGCGCCACCCTTTTTGTTGGTGTCGGGACGCCTACAAGTGCATCAAATCAACCGACGAGTGGACCATTGGGCAACGCTATTGGTGCTGCCCAAACTTCTGCGCGGACTACCCCAACCATAGGTTTGACACGTCGAGCCACATGCATCCAGTAAAGAAATCATAATTCAGTGCACACCACTATTTTGCTTCCTGTTACGCCGTAACCACGTCTCTCTTCCCACCGTAGTCTCCACTGCGCCTATGAGACTTCAGCTAGTGGATCGACGACAAGATCCACCCCTACGATATGTGGATGCTGCTGACACAGAAGAGCTAGGCTAGGGAGGACTGCGAGGGCTGTGAAAGGCGCCTCGAAGAGCTGCAGGCTGAGATGGACGAGAAGAAGAGGCGGGAGAGGCTACGCGAGGAGTAGGAGCGCGAGTATGCCCGGCGACGCTAGGCCGAGAGGGCACGGAAGAGGGTCATCGCAGCGAAAGCTAAGGAGCAAGAAGAGGAGTACAACACCGAGCTGGGCCGCAAGGGCAAATGGCCACATTCCACGTAGTAGTTTGACCTTCTTCGTCCATATGTCTCATGTGTTTTTAATTTTCTAAAGGCATGCATGTACCGTCATTGGTTCTTTAGCTTGCGTGTCATGTGACCCCCTTGTCAGATGAACTGTCGTGTTGGTATCGTTGCACCAATTATCCAAAGTTCTCCACTGTGCATGAATTCCCTGACGCATCGTAATATCACTTACCTTCGTACTTACGAATTATTGCTACCTTTATCGTCCTCATAAAATTCTTCAGAAATTTATCGTACTACAACAACATACGACGATCATAAAATGTTATTGTGAGTCTAACATATTTCATACCCTTGAGATTATATGACAATCACAAACGGACTAACCAACCTTGTCACCACCCTTTTATTTCGAAAAAAGTAAACAACCTACAAACAAGATTTGCAAGATGTATTACATACAAAAAATTAAATTTATTCCCACACAATTATTTCCAGCGGATTAATAAAATAATAATGTTATTCTTTAAAATCGACCAACAGTCGAGCGACAAGTGGAGTAGTTGCCTAACCATTGAGTGACGATCAGAAGTCGCTCAACCACTGGACGACTACTCCACGTGTAGCTCGATGGTTGGGCGACTTGAACTAGTCGCCTAATGGTTGAGCGATTAGGTCCAAGTCGCTCAACGAGGGAGCGACATAGTATTAGTTCTATAAAATAAAAAGGCAAGTATATTACTGTATTTTAAATAAAATAATAATTATTTTTTTTTTAAAAAAAATCGCTACTTGCTAGTACTCCAGTGGACTAGAGTATCTTGCTCTTTCTTAAAAAAGAAATAAAGAAGAAAAAACCACAGTATTTTGCTACCGACAAAAAATAGCATCCCTGGTGTTGAAAAAAAGGGCAAAAGATAGTGGATGTGATGGAAACAGATCCTCAGAGTGGCATGCATTAAGCCATAGGTTCTATCGTTCGTACGATAGAAAAATGAAGAGTATACATGGAGTGTTACAGTACCAAATAGCAAGGTAAAACCGCTACACTAAACATGCGGGTTTCTACGGTGTTTTGTAAAAATACTACTACCGAGTACTATTCACACATGGCTCAAAACAGTGTTCTCTGCGGTACAATAGATAGGGCCCCCGCAGGGGGTGGCGCCACCCCTTTTGCTGGTGTCGGGATGCGTCAAATCAACTGACGAGTGGACCATTGGGCAACGCTATTGGTGTTGCCCAAACTTCTACGCGGATTACACCGACCACAGGTTTGACACGCCGAGCCTCAGGCAGCCGGTAAATAAATCGTATTTCAGTGCATACCACTATTTTGCTTCCTGTTACGCCGTAACCACGTCTCTCTTCCCACCGCAGTCTCCGTTGTGCCTATGCGACTTCAGCCAATGGATTGACGACAAGATCCACCCCTACGACATGTGGATGCTGTTGACACGGAAGAGCCAGGCCAGGGAGGACTGCGAGGGCCGTGAAAGACGCCTCTAAGAGCTGCAGGCTGAGATGGATGAGAAGAAGAGGCGGGAGAGGCTGCACGAGAGTAGGAGCGTGAGCATGCCAGGCGACGCGAGGCTGAGAGGGCGCGAAAGAGGGTCATCGCGGCAAAAGCTAAGTAGCAAGGCAAGGAGTACAACACTGAGCTGGACCGCAAGGGCAAATGGTCACGCTCCACGCAGTAGTTTGACCCTCTTCGTTCATATGTCTCGTGCGTTTCTAATTCCCTAAAGGCATGCATGTACCGTTCTTGATTCTTTAGCTTGCGTGCCATGTGACCCCTTATCGAATGAACAATTGTGTTGTTATCATTGTATCATTTATCCAAAGTTCTCCACTGTGTATGAATTCCCTGATGCATCACAATATTACTTACCTTCGTACTTACGAATCATTACTACCTTTATCATCCTCACAAAATTCTTCAAAAATTTATCGCACAACAACATACGACGATCATAAAATGTTATTGCGAGTCTAACATATTTCATACCCTTGAGATTATACAAAAATAACAAACGAACCAACCAACCTTGTCATCACCCTTTTATTTCGAAAAAAATAAACAACCTACAAACAAGATTTGCTAAATGTATTACATACAAAAAAAATACATTTATTCCCACACAATTATTTCCAGTGGATTAATAAAATAATAATGTTATTCTTTAAAATCGCTTATCGGTCGAGCGACAAGTGGAGTAGTCGCCCAACCATTGAGTGACGATCAGAAGTCGCTCAACCACTGGACGACTACTCTACGTGTAGCTCGATGGTTGGACGACATGGACTAGTCGCCTAATAGAATCCAAGTCGCTCAACAGGGGAGCAACAGAGTATTAGTTTTGTAAAATAAAAAGACAAGTATATTACTATATTTTAGAATAAAATAATATATATATATATTTAAAAATCGCTACTTGCTAGTACTCCAGTGGAGTAGAGTATCATGCTCTTTCTTGAAAAAGAAATAAAGAAGAAGAAAACCACAATATTTTGCTACCGACAAAAAATAGCATGCTCTCTTACTATCATGCTCCATTAGCAAAGTGTCACACATGAGCATACAACTCCATTAACATGTATTATCCCTCTCTGAAATATACACCCTCAATCTTGTTAACCTCAATCTTGTATAGTAACAACTTGTGTGATCAGCAATTGCAATTTGCAGTAACACCACAACTGAGCAAACTGACCAATGTGCAGCAGTGACCACCTCTGCAACTGCAAGGTCTCGTCGTATTCATAGCTGCTGCAATCCATCGGAGAAGCACGAGCCGAATTGCGCCATCTCGGCCTCCGGCAGCACCACCCCGATCTCGATCCCGCCCTGCCCGTCGCGGCCCTCCGCCAGCGACACCGTGCCGGGCGTCTTGTTAATGGACACCAGCTCCACCTTCTTCGGCCGGCCCAGGCCGAAGTCCGTGCCGTAAACGCCGTACCGCGGCGAGCCGCCCACTGACATTGGCCGCTCCCGCACCAGCGACAGGATCTTGTGGAACCATCCGTCGGCGCCGTTCAACACGCCTTCGTCGAGCCCTTTGATGGCCGCACCTATCGCCGTGGCCGCCGCGACGACGCCGTCGGCGCCAAGCAGGTCGCCCATGTCGACCTCGACGAAGCAAGGCCGGAGGCAGTTGCCGAGGTACTCTTGTGGGATTGGCGGGGTGAGCCGGCCACGGCATTCCACCGAGAACAGCAGGTGCGCGCGCTTCTTTCCGGTGCAGCTGCCGTCGACTCTCACCAGGCAGGCCCACGCGAACGCGCACGCCACCGTGAACGCCGAGCAATGGACGCGCCCACCGCCATTGCTAGTCGTCGTGGCTTTTGCAATCACACGTTGTTTGAGCTTATCAATGCAGTCGCGGGTGAGCGCGAACGACGCGATGACCAGCTTCGGCGGCGGCCCGGATGGCGTTGGTGGAGGTGGCCCGCTGGCCGCCAGTTGCCGCATTTCATCGAGCGTCCTCGCGGCAAGGCCGTCGGGGTCGGCGACCACGGCACGGTCCAAGAACGGTGGCGGTGGCACCGTCACGGCATCCTCGTCGGCAGCCACCCGGCAATGGCCGGCCCAGGTCTTAACGAAATGCATGTAGCTGGAATCGTCACTGGCCACATGGTGGATGGACACGCCAACGGCGAGTCCCCGGCGGGCGAACACCGTCACCTGCACCGCCGCGAGAGAGAAGCTCCCGTCCTTCGTTCTTGGGAGCTGCGGTACCAGCGAGTATAGCTGGCCAACATCCCGCGGCCGGCCGCCGGAGAGCTCCTCGAAGTCGTCGGAGCTCTCGGCGATGGTGAACTCAACGCTGTCCCCACCCCCACCCGCAAAGCAGAACTCGTACCCGCCACCTCCGTCCGGGCACGGCCGGACGCGACCAAGAAGAGGGCAGAAGCTGTGCAGGGCGGCGGAGAGGGAGGAGACGAGGGAAGGCAGGAGGTGGGCGGTGAAGTGGTCGATCGGGTGGGGGTAGTAGTAGAAGAAGACGCGCTCTACCGGGCCGGTGAAGAGCCAGGGCACGTCGAAGAAGGTCAGGGGGAGCACGCTGCCTACGGCTGGAGGTGAGCCTGTCACCGTGAGCCTGTCAAGAACCTTGGTGGCCATGAGAATTCGAGATCCCTACCTCTTCTTGCTGCTGTTGCTGCAGTACTAGTAGTACTCTGTGCCTGCAAATGCAACAGGGAGAAGACAAGGGGGGAGAAGTAGAAACCAGTTCAGAATTCAGATGGGGGTGATGATTCAGATCCACTAAACACGATAACTAAATATAACAAATTATAGTTGCTGGTAGTAGACAAGGGGGAGAAGTGGAAACCAGATCAGAATTCTCCCCTCCTGTTTGTTCCAGACACGACACGCCATACTCACTGTCATGTTGTGCCAGTGCCCAAGGAGCAATCCGTGTAGCCCATCTATAAACAGTGCTCGACGGCCATTGCGCGTCACCTCCGCCGTGGGACGCCTCCTCCAACGCTTCCGCCGCTGGCCACGACGCCTCCCCGTGTCGTATCAGGGTGCCGATCCAAACACGACACACCTAATTGGACCGTGCCGGTCTAGATTCGGACCAATAGTCCCGTGTCGTGAGGCGGCCCCACACGCAAGGCCCATTTGGACACCTCACTGCACCTCTCTTTTCCCACTGCTTTCTGGAGGGAAGATGTCAGTGAGTGTGAGGTGGTTCCTATCCAAGAGCACAAAAAATATTGTCAGAGTGAGTGTTGCAGTAACAGTAAAGAAACTTCTGTCCGGAGAATAGACTGACAACACATAAAGCACAGCGGTGAGTGTTGTCTGTCCATAGAATATGGATGTCACAAGATAAAACTGTGAAAAGGTAGTAGTATTAGTAAAGTAGTTACATTACAGTACAAAGAGAGCACGACTAATGTAGTAACAGCATGTCACATCAATCTGGTATTTGCACACTCTTAATGTAGTAACAGATGGCTGCAGTGTTGAGCCCATCAGATGAGTAATCGATTGGCATCTGTCTTTTCAGGACACACTTAATTAAACACTGAATATCCATGCTCCAGTTAGGCCCGGAATCTACAAAAAGAGGAGGCAAATTTAGGAAGAGTTAGGTCTGTGCTTGAAAAAAAAGTTGACAATATGTGTCGTCGCATGTGCCAGTTACCATTATGTACTCCATCTCATTAAAAAGAAAAGAAAAGAAAAAGTAGGGCTATCAAAAGTGCAACATGCTGCTAATCCCATAATGTAGCAGAAGTCCTCTATCCGCAGGGCTCCTGCCTTTCCTTTTTCTTTTCTTTTTTTAATAAAACATAAGTTAGCAGAAGTCTAGTCTCATGGAAATGTGCATAATTCTTAACCTTGGTTGCACATAGATGTACCAAACCTCAAGAAATTCAGGACCACCACTGTGACTGAAGCAATTGTAATGCAGTAGCTATGGCCTGCAGATGATGATTAGTACCAGGCTGTGTTAATAGTACTAGACTACTAGCAGCCAGCAACAAAGGATGTTGCTTTGATGGAAAGGGATGAACAACCAACCAGACGCGCACCAACCAAACTGAATATTTAGTTAGTAATTGCTCAATGAAAAATTATTCAGGCACTAACCATGGTGGGAAAGTAGTAGCATCAGAATGACAAAAACTGACAGTAGACACATAATAAGCTGATGATATCAAAAGACCATTTTCACCCTGCATTTCTTGGCCTGAACATATTAACCATAGGATCATCAGCTACATGTGCAAACACAAATAGACAACCATATCACTATTGCATCAGATGAAAGCTAAGCTTACAAAGACACATCTCAACGACATTACAACAAAAAAAATTACCTTCTTTTCTTTCTAGTGTTTGCCCTCACTTGTGACTGAAAATTAATCGCGAGTACAAGCAAATAGACTAGAAAAGGTTAGCTTCTAGATTGAAATTAACCCGACATAAGCCCGTATTTGTCCACACACTACTAAACCAAATCAAATGCCCCTTACATCTAACTGAAAACACCAGAATATTCAGAACTACAGAACCCAACATAAAATTCAGAGCTCGTCGGCTGCCTTTGTTAGAGTAATCGATTGTTTTTTACCCGGGCAGATTTTTGCTGGGTTCTCCTCCCCCCTGTGTTTTCCTGTCCTTTTTTTTCTGATTTTTTTTTCCTTTCCTTGTTCTCTCTTTTGTAGATCCTCTCTTATTAATGGAATTAAGCAGCTCTCCTGCTATCTTAAAAAAAAAACAGAGATCGTAAACCCTACCCACAGAGCACCAAGCTCATGCTAAGCTTCATTCGTGTTCATAGCAAACACAACAAGGAGCAAAAGACGATTTTTTTTTGAAGAAACAAAGATGACAGTTTTTTAAACTGGCATCATATGACATTACCAAATTGCCAAGCTTCATTCGTGTTCATAGCAAACACAACAAGGAGCAAAAGATGATTTTTTGTTGTTGAAGAAACAAAGATGATAATTTTCTTACTGGCATCATATGACATTACCAAATTGCATAGTTTGGATCACGGAACCAAATCAGGTATCATAGATCACCATAACTAAACCCCTCCAGATCACGGAACCAATTTAGTAAGAGATCAATAAATCAAAGCAAGCAGGGATTCACTTCAGTTTCATCTCAGCACAAATTCTAGCCTCGACTCGCATCAAGACAGATCGAAAGAGACCTCACTACATGGAGCCGCGCGAGCTCCAGGTAGAAGATAGCTGCGTGGGACGCTCACTAGCGCCTCGTGGAGATCAGGAAGAGCGCCATACGGAGGAGGGCCTTCCCGGCGCCGGAGAGGAACCCCGGGTCTCGTCGCCGGCGACCGCGTCGTACTTCTCGGGTCGGTGCGGCTGCAGAGTTGGGCTTCAAGTTTGGGCCTCAATTTGGGTGCCATTTCTTCTTCTTTTTTCCCTTCCATATCAGTTTTTGGGCCCTGAACTACAAGGCCTTGGCGTTTTTTTTTTTAAATTTGCAAACAAAGTATACTTAGACACTGTTGGTACAACTCTAGATTCTCATTTTTTAAATTCTGCCCTTGATTATCTGAGAATCTATTTCTCTGATAATTTGGAGCTCTCTGTTGAAACCGTTTTGCTGATGGGTTAGCTCCAAAAACCATATGAGAGAGGATTAGAGGCAAATAGACCATATCACCCCTGGGTGTAATACTTCAATTGTATTTGTGTAACTCAGTAGCATTTACGAGTAAAAACCTTCAACTTCAAACGGTATTTTCGTTTATGAAAGTTGGATTCTCACGAGAATCTGCTGGGAGACTGCTTCTCGTTGCTAGTTCATCTTCGAGACAGCTTATCGCGAGAAGCAGAATTTAGTGGTTTTGAGAATCAGAGTGTTTGGTACGGTTCTACGAGAAATTATTGAGAAATTGAGAGTTGAAGCTGTACCAAATAGGACCTTAGTTGCAACGACCAAGTAATTAAGTTCGCTTTAGGAGGAGTAATATGATCAGCAACAGACTGGCCAAACAAGCTCAAAAAGAGAAGAAAAGGAAACAATATCTTGAACTGAAATGATGGAGAGGCCGGCGCCACATTCACAATTTCCAAGGGATCTATCTGTTCATCATATTCCATCCCCCTTGTCTTCTTTTCTTCCAACCTTTTCTGTTTGGAACGACTATTATTGTGATCACAATTGGCTTGGAGATAGATAGGGCCAAAGCTTGCATATTTTGACTCCAATCACAAACCATCTTCTTTTGCTCCAAGACTGAACCAAAGCAACTGCACACTCGCAGAAAAGCACTAATTTTCCTTTCCATTTGGCTCTCAATTTATGGTTTGGGATTAGTGCTAAAGTTGTTTGATTAGTGGGGCCTAACAGCTCTCAAGTGCCATAATAAGCATGCCTTTTGTGCTTAGCTTTGTTTGACCGATGACCAACTTCTTGACCAGTTGAATCCAAACATATACTACTAATACTCCTTATTTGATAAGCACTTACAAAACACAAAGGGCCAGAGCACAGAAAAATAATGAAATTGCCATCAACTTTAAGAGACAATCCCTTCTATACTTCATTGGCTGTTCCTCAGGCCATTGACCAATTAAACATTGCAAAGAAAGACGACAAACATATTGGAAACTCTCCTTTCTCTTCTTTAGGTTTGCAAAAACTGAGCTTGCTGTGAACTGGAGTGATGTATTTGTTAAGGATATACGGGTATTTGTGGTATTTTCTATTGTTCTAGGGTTTAGATTTGTGTCCCTTTGTACCCTATATATATTGCATATTAGGGTTCTTCAATATACACACAATATTCATAACATGATATCAGAGCAAAGGTTAAGGTTAGAGTCACTGTAGCATCGCCGCCTCCTAGCTTATACTCGCCTCCACTGCTGCTGCCCCTGGGAGGACCGATCTTTGCTCCCAGGGGCGGCCTCCCGTCCCCTCCCATGCAGAGCATATCCTGCTCTTTTCTTCGCGCGTGGCCGCGCTTTCTTCCGTCGACGCCGGATCAATTTACTGACGGCGCCCTGTCACCCCCCGAGGACAGGTCCCGTCGGATCCCTTCCTCCCCGAGGAGAAGATCCCGTCGGATTCCTTCCTCCTCGAGGACAGGGGATGGATCGGAGCGAGAGAGAGGGAAGGCTGGCTGTGCTGGAGATGGTTGGAGTGTGCTGGCCCGATTAGGAACTCATGCGATCCGGCTTGCAGCTTCTTCTGCTCGTGCGAGGACTGAAAAGATTCTCCAGGGGGCTTGCAAGTTTTGGCTTGTATGGTTTTCTTTAAGAAGTACTACCTTTCTTGGTTACATTGCCCAGGGAGCTTTCACATTTGGCTTCTACGAGCTCTTTAAGAAGTACAACTCAGATATTGCAGGGTCATTACATCGTTTTGGGTTGTTGAACTGGTGTTTGCTGGTTGGACAAGGAGATGAGTCTTCTGCTACTGCTATTCTGTTGCTGCTAGGTTATCCTTAGGCTTTTCTTTCTTTGTGTCTTTTTCTTATATTGCGTCCATCCAAGTCTGTATCACTCAATCGTTGAGTTTGTTTAAGCCATACGAGTCCATAAATTTATTGTCAGTCATAGAAGCATAGGAAGGGTTAGGGTTACTGTGCGCTGCCCCCGGGAGGACCGATCTTCGCTCCCGGGGGCGGCCTCTCGTCGCCGCTCGTGCTCTCCTACGTGGGCTGCTGCCGTCTCAGGCGTTTGTGTCTTCTTTACCCGACATTGGATCTGCTGGCCTTTTCTTGTCCGGCGTCGCCTCGATCCGAAGTCGTCTCTTTGTCTTCCGCCGTGAGGCGACATCGACCTCTTCGATCTGGGGCAATCGTCGATTGGGTCCTCTGCACCCGGGTGCTCTGCTCTGCCTGTGCTGCTGGTGCTCTTCTTCGACTACCGTCGCCTGGCTCTTCTTCGACTCCTGTCGTTGGTTCTTCATTCGGCTTTGCTTTGGCTGCCTCTCTCCAGCGGCGCCTCGACATGCTAGAGTTTTCGGTGGAGCTGTCGCCGCGCAGCCGCCATGGGACGCCATCGCCTTCGCTTCGAGAGATCCCGCCACCACTCTGGATTCATGCCGCCGAGGAGCAGGATGACCTGACCTCCCTCTGCTGTCTTGATCCGATCTGGATTGGATCTATCTCCAGGAGCTCCCTCTCCTTCAGCGAGACGCGGCAGAGGATCCCGACCTTCCTCTTTGCGTGCGCCTCCCTCACGTGCCTCCACGCGAGCACTAAACCGGAGCTCACAGTCGCTGAAGCCGGTGGAGATGCGCTCCAGGAAGTTCCTCGAGAAGCTGCGTCTGCCGCACCCGACGGAGTGAGACCGCGCCACCTTCCCCCCAAACGATGACAGGGCTACCCGTGCTGTGCATAGCCGCCGCCCCAGCAGAAGCAGAGCAGCAAGCCTTCCTTCATGGAGGGATTCTTGGGCGGCCTTTGCTACTGCTATCTCCTGGACGCTCGCTTCTGAGAAGAAAGACGAACGTGAGTGCCAGCTGGGCGATTGAGGGGGGAAGTAGGTGCTGGAGAAGCCATTGATTGCTGCTGTCGGTGGAGTGTCGGTGGAGATTAGTCTGTTGCTAGCTATGCTAGTTGCTGTTGGTGGATTGAAGGGAGAAGGGGAAGGTGATGTGTTGCTAGACCAAACGTGAGAAGGGGAGAAGTGCAGTACGACGCTTTTAATGCTAGCTATTCTGGCTGCTAGCTATTCTTGTTTTGCTGCTAGTTATCCTTAGGTTTTTCTTACTTTGTGTCATTTTTTCTGTTGCGTCTATCCAAGTCTGTACCACTTTATCTTTGAGTTCGTCTAAGCCATGTGAGTTCACAAATTTATTATCAGTCATATAAGCATATGAATTTCTTTGCATGACAATAGCCACTGCTCTTTTCTTCGACCCGCTGCAAATCCGCCACCTCAAGCTTTTAAGGGCCGCCACGCTTCTTCTGCACCACATCTCCGTTGTGCTTCTTGTGTATTATGTCACACTTCTTCCGCACTGCGCCTTCGTCCTTCTTGTGCATTGCGTCGCACTTCTTTTGCATTGTGTATGCATTGCGCTTCTTGTGCACTGCGCCCTGCTGTCTTGGGCTACGATCTGCGCCGCGATGCTTCTATATATTCCTCTTCGGCTTGATTTGACAGATTTCTCTATATTTGTCGGTTTATCTTCTTCTTCGTCGTGTTACCGCGGTCGACTTTACTTCCGCACCTTGTGCTTTATAGGTTGTCGCACGACACCGGATGAGAGGAGATCTTTTGATACTCAACATATTTTCCAAGAGCTGCATGCTACGACAACATTATCAATACTCAGACTTTGGATTTTTCCTATTTTTGTGTCAATCCTTTCCAAATGCAATGCTATTGCATACGTCTTGCATTTGAGAGGGGGAGTTAAGGGTATTTATGGTACTTTTTATTATTATTCTAGGGTTTAGACTTATGTCCCTTTATACTATATATATTACTCATTAAGTCTCTTTAATATACACACAATATTCGTAATAGAATTTACCTTCACACACTAATAGGAACAAAACTTGAGCCAATGTTAGGGCCACCTAATCACTGATGACTAGCATCCTAGGCTAGGCTACCTAACCATGTCCATGTGTAGATCATCTTATACTAACCCACATTAATCACGCGTTAAATCTACGGCTTTGCTCCAATCGATAAAGACGGATCACAAAAGTCACTGGCCTATACCAATCGTTAATTCAACTGTGCTAGCTTTGCCTTGCATAGTTGCCTTCGAGGTGTTCAAGCAGATGCTATAGATTGTAGCAGCCTCTCCCTGAATTAACTAAACAATGAGCTTATGTTCAGGTTCTTGCTTGCTTGCTTGCAGCAGTATTAGATAACCTGAGCAGTTAGTTGCTCATTGGCTAGATATTGCTCTTAGCTTTTAGCTTCTGACCTTAACATTTAGCCTTTTGTAATGGATTCAGTGAACATGTCTGAGACTCTGAATGAAATTTGTGTAGTCCTAAGATGCTAGTGGTACAAACCTATAGCAGTAGCACTGTTCTTATCTGATGACTAAACTAAAGAAACACTGTATTAGGGCTAGCACTCCAAACACTCAATGCAGTATTTGGTTTATCTATCTCAATTATTGGAATGGTTAGACATTCCAATGGACTTGTACTACTATAGTATTTCTTTAATGTGCTCAATAATCAATATGGTAGCTAGCAAGATTCTATTTGGAGTGCTAGTTTTTCTTTTCGCTGGGATAACAACAAGAATGTACTAGCAGGAGTAATTTACCAGTGGTACTAGTTTACTAGGTCAGCCATCCAGTTGCAGTCAATTCTAGCAAGAAATCAGCCATTGGGATCAGTGACCTTCACCTCGTTTCTGTTTTATGTGCATGCGTGCTTAAGGTCAACATTTCTGTAGAACATAGTCCTACATGCAGTTAATTGAACCAAAAGTAAACGTTGCTGCGGCTGAGGAGTTCATACCTGTCCTTAATCAAGGGGACAATCTTTGTGCATGACATGAAAAACAAGGATTACCAGCAGCAGTCTATGAATGTATACAAGTGCTTTTAGGGTCTGGAGAGAGGGAGAACTTGGTGACTAACTTAAAGTTGCGTAATAACTCTTCCTCCAACTTTTGGAATGCATTCTCAAACTTGTATTATTATTATTTTGAACAAAGAAGAACCAGTTTTTATAGAAAGCTAATAATAAATTTTAAAAACCAAGGTTCGAAAGCACAGGATAGAGAAACCAGCTAGCTAAGAAACCTAACTTGTATTTCTTTTTTTAAAAAAAAAATCAAAACTATTTTCAAACTTCTACTATAACATTATTCCCATGGAAATAAAGGACAATCGCTGATAGTAGTGTATATCCTGTAATAGCTTGCAAGGGGCATCGTATCATCACCTTTTGAACATCAATCAGGAAAACATTTCAAATCTCATGAAGACATGCTTGCAAAGAACTTGAAGCAGAGTGAATATCGGTTTGCAAGACCAGCTGAGGAATAGTACAGAAGTTTCTAGTGCAGTTTTACACTTTTACTTCATCTATCATCTGATCTGACACATGGCATACTGAACTTTGTCGCATGTGTCTTGCTGTAACCTTGTCACTCAATTGGGGCCACATCAAGATTGAGTTCACTAGGTCAGCAATATTATACTTCGACATAACCAGTGCTGTCATGATCAAGACTTGCAAGAAGTGCTATTATTTAGTGCTAATCATCGACGCATACTTCTCCACTATACCTCTAGGATCAGAACACTGATAAAAAGTTCAGTACAAGTTAATTCCCCTTTTCCATTCTAGCTCTCGCGCGCACTTGATCCATCAGTTGAGATCGAAGCAAAATGGATTCGTACGTTCTACAGAGAGCAGTTTGAGCTTCTCATCATAGCCTGCGCCAGGTACTGGAGCTCCCCGGGATCCGCCTTGCTGCAATGCTGCGTGGAGACGTCGTCCTTGAAGCCCATGATCTCCGGAAGAAGCGCGCCACCGGCGAAGCACTCGGCGCGGTCGTCGATGGGCCTTCTAGCGTTGCATGCCATGTCCTGCCAGAGTAGGGCGCTGATGCTGTTGTTCGGCCACTGGTGGTGGCTCACCGGCGAGTGCGAGCTGCTCTGGATGCCGCAGGCTATCTGTGCCTTGGCCTGCATCAGCTGCGCTTGCAGGATTGCAACCTGTAAAATCATCCAAGAATCAGAAGAAAAAAAATCAACTCAAAGCCAACACATTGCTTAAGTACCCCAAACATCATATACTGATAAGTGATAAGCCAGTACGCATTTGACAAATCGCAGTAACATCGATAGTATGATGTTACTGTACATTGTACTGTATCTGAAACAGGAGCAATGAGGTGCAAGAAGAGCATGCATGCATGGAAGAAGTGTTTGATATTAATCACTAACCTGCTGCTGCAGCGCGAAGATCTGCGCGACGCATCCGTAGACGGGGTCGCGGATCCTGGCCTGCGCCTCGTAGGTGATGGTGACGACGGCCTCGCAGCGGTCGGCGACGGGGAGGTGGGAGAGCAGCTTGGAGGCGTTGCTGGCGCCGAACACCTTGTGGATGGCGGCGAAGCGCGCCGCGCCCTGGTCGGAGCTGAAGTAGGGCGCGAACACGCACTCCGGCACGCATCGCCGCCGAAGGAACTTGCACGCACCGCACGGCGACCCGGAGCCTGTCCCGGCGGCGCCAGCAGCAGCAGCAGTACCAGCCATGTCGATCTTACCACCAGGCCGGACAAGAAGAAGAAAGACACTACTCCTCCAACTACGTACGTACAACTAGTAGTAGTCAACTATATATACTACTAGCTAGCTAGTAACGGCCGGTGCAACTTTGGATGAGATGGATTTATAGATAGCTCAGCCGGTGAAGGAGGAGAAGAAGACTAGGAGGAGAGGAGGTGCAGACATAGGGCAGGGTGTCTGGTTCGAAGGGAGCAAACGTGTTAATATATGCTTCGTCGAATAGAAGGACCCCTCTTTGCTTTAGCTTATGGCGCCCCACCTCCAGCATGGGAATGGGATCATGACCATGTGATTTGTATAATGTTTGATCTTTTTTTTTGTCGTGGAGTAGAAGGATATATATACACTAGCCAGTTGCAATCTTGGAAAAATCTATCGCCGAAATTTCGCTGGTAACCGTTGGTTACCAATGGTATCGGTGGTGGAGTTCGATAAATTTTTATACCGGATAATTTTTTTGATTTATTTAATTTTCATCCAAATTCAAATTTAATTCAAAAATTTCGTTCGAAATTTCATTGAAATATATGGCAACTGGTTCTATCAGTAAAGTCCGATAAAATTTCCGCACCTGATAACAATATGAGCATTTTCCGAATTACTTTAATCCAGAAATATGGTAGATAAATCATGGAAAGAACTTTTGCCTTTTTCATAAAATAGGAAACCAAGAACACTGTAGTTGTACGAATTTCTAGAAGGACAAAAAAACTAACATTTCTATCTCAGTGTTCAAGGCAACAACAGATAATAAAGCTAACAAAACAACAAGCGTAAGATAGGCATACCCAGATCCAGTGGAAGAAGCAGAAGTAGCAGGAATTTCAACGTTCGTCATGGTGTAGTAGTCGTGCAATTGATGTAGACGTAGCAGAGAAACGAATGAAGAGGAAGCAGCGAGCAGTCGCGCAAACGCTCCCCAAAAACCTTGTTCGTCCTTGCTCGTGTAAGCCTTCAAGGACGAGGGTTCCGGAGGCCTGCTCTCCCGATTCGACCGTACACGCGCCTCGCCGGGATGGAGATCGCTAGATGCAGCAACAAACTCATGGATTCTATCTTAGTCTTTCGTGGAGTGAATCGGAGAAGAACCAGTTCTGTTCTTTCTAATAGGCAAAAACAAAGAGGCCAGAGAGTTTTGATTTGCCAAGGAAATGGTCGCCATTCATTTGCCATCAATCAGCGTTAACCGCAGCCATTACTCACTAGTAACTGAACTGTTATTACCAGTCGTTTATTAATGCCATTTAAAACGAGTCGGTGCGCACGCACACACGGCTCGACGAGGCGAGGCGAGCTCACGCGTGTGTGTTGGCTCTCTCCAATTCTACAAGGGGGGCTACCACGTTCCACCTTATAAAATGGTGTAACTCCCTTTCAATTCTCCATGTAGGACTAACCAGTTTTAGTACGTGTACATGAGCCTTTGAGATTTTTAGAAATTAATTAGAATTAAAAATTGGGCCTAGCCCGTATTAATTCTAACAATCCCCCACCAGATCCCAAAGACACATGTCAAATGCCTTGATCCACAGTATTATTTTAATATACGAGTGTTTCGATAGAGACCGATTAAGTTTGAACATCCAACTAGAACAGAAGCTACACTTATCCACAACTGCATAATGGACTAAGCTTTGAATTGGCAGTTTTGTGTGAATAAGTTTCACTTAAGTCCTTAACTGATACTAGGCTGTCAGGCATCCCCGCGGGTTGGAGCATATAAGTCATACTCCTGGGCTATTCATGGGCTTACTAGAGATTACCCTATTTCATAGACTGTGACTAGTAGTCGGGCTCATATAGGTGTGTTATTTCAAGACTGCTCTGTAGGACAACATCTTTGCTTAAACAAGCCACATAACACATTAAGATAAAAATTAACCTGCCATACAGATTTAGGAGAGAATTGCATCTCCAATAGAGTAGGTTTATAAAAATACTCTCCACCCAGTTAACCAATAGCTTGTTTCGCCAATCCTACTTCACGGGATCCCCGATCACATAGGATGGGTTACCATTATGGTATAACTCACATGGGTCTCAAACCCATCTCCCTCGATGCATTGTCTATTATATTCCGTGACAAACCCTTCATAAGGGGATTTGCCAGATTCTTAGCTGTTTGGATATAATCCAAAACTATTACTCCAGAGTTTCTCATTTTCCTGATAGACTTCAGTCTCCTCTTCACATGTCTTGATGCCTTCATATTATCTTTAGAACTGTTCACCTTGACAATCACAGTCTGATTGTCACAGTTCATCAGAATAGCCGGTACCGGTTTTCCAACCTCCGGCAAATCCATCAAGAGCTCATGAAGCCATTCGGCTTCAACAGTGGCAGTATCTAATGCTGTGAGTTCTGCTTCCATTGTTGACCTCGTTAAGATGGTCTGCTTGCAAGACTTCCATGAAACAGTGCCACCGCACGGCACGACATGGCTCGGCGAGGCGAGCGCGCGCACATGTTGACTCTCTTTAATTCCACAAGGGGGGCTACCATCTTCCACCTTATGAAATGGTGTAACTCCCCTTTAATTCTCCATATGGTACTAACCAATTTTAACATATGCATATAGACCTTTGAGATTTTTAAAAATTAATTAGAATTAAAAATTAAACCAACCTCGTATTAATTCCAACAGCACCGATGTAGTTTTCCTACTTGAAATTGCACAGGACGCGAGCTGAGACTGAGAGTGAGGTATCGAAAATCGATCGATCGATCGATCTTGGTAGATTGAAAAATTAATTGAGGTGAGTTGTGCACGTACTACGCACTGGTAGCATAAAGAAAGCATTTCCCGCCGAACGGCCGCACTGATCTGCAATTGCATGGTGGACGACTCGTCTCTCTCCACCACCTGCCGCTCGATCCATTCATCCGGCCCTCGCAGTATATATATATTAATCTCTACTAGTGATCTATTGCGAGCCGATGACGACGCCGATTAACTCATGGTTAAGTCTCTTTTTTTCCTAGACCAAGAAAGACTCATCTTAGACTACTCATCTTTTCGTTTCTCTCTCTGGTTTTAGTTTGCTTGCTCCGCCTCTCTCCTCTTCTCCTGGTCCAGGTCGTCTCGTTGTCTGCTTCCTCGTTGTTGAGTGTGTGTGTGTGTTTTTTTTTTGCGAAGCAGCTATTGCTTCCTTCCCTGGCTTGCTGGTCTTCTCTGCTTCCTTCCCTGGCTTGCTGGTCTTCTCTGAGATTCTTACAAGACGAACATTTATGATCACTAACAGTCTGGTACTACTTGCATTTCGACGAGACGGCAGGCACGGCTCAAAATTTCGGGTTCTATCGGACCCGGTAAAAGTTCAAAGATGCCCCCAAATATTTATTTTGCATCACTTTTTTCAAATATAGAAGACATTTTTGCTAAAATTTATTTTCAAAAATTTCAGCTGATATTTTCAACCAATCTTCAGCGATTTTCGGCTGATATTTTTTAAAATTCAAAATTTGATTTGAAATTTTCAGCTGGTAAAAATTTGAGACCGGTTACCCCAACCCTGACGGCAGGAGCGAAGCTCTCTCGGTCCATGGAAGCCTTCACTCCAGCTTGAACGGTACAAAGAGTCAAACAAGCACCTCACGAATTTGCCATCCTAATCAAAATGCTGCTGCATAAACAGTAGTATATTTCACATGCTTACAGGCAGTGAATCATGGAGGTGCATCCATCCACATGGGAGGTTCTACATTCTATGACAGGATCACAACCCAGATGAGATCATAATTAAGAATGGAGATGGTAAACACTTGTACAGGAATATCAATGTAGAAATCGCACGCTTGCCATCGAAGCATTAATTGCATCATCCGTGTTAGTCACACCCTACACAGAAGTCCATGGACCCCAACACCTCAGATGAACGCCGTCGTCGTGGAATCAATCGCCCACACCTTGCAGTTTTTCCAGGTGAACGATCGCGCATCATCAGACTACACCAGGGAGAGACGGTTTACGCAGAAGCTTGCCGACTTAACCGAGCCACTGTGTGGCACGTCGTTCGCCCCCACCGCCTACAGCGTGCCGAATGCTGATCTTCTCGTGGGAGTACTTCTCCTGGAGGTACTCAAAGGCGTTCACATCAAGCTTCCCGCTAACCGACTTGCCCTGCTTGCGTCGGATCTGCTGCTCTTTGATTGAATTCCACAGCTTCTCGATGGCGTCCCTCTGCTGCTTCGTGAACCTGTTCACGTTGTCGTAAGCATGCTTGGCAAAGATGTCAATGGCAGTCTGCGCCCTGACAAGCAAGAGAGAATTTAGCACAACGAACTGCAGTATATGGTTAGCAACACATGGCGTTTTGTCAGATAACTCACCATGGTATCCTATAGCGCCGAGCAGCTATTTCTAGACATTTCAGAAGGGCCTCTCGCTGTGACTTCAGAAATCTCTTTGATTCCTCCTCATCTGCTTTTCTGTTCAGAGCTGCTACCACTTTCGCTCGAGCCCTTTCGGATTTCTTCGACTTGTGCTCAAGGAGATCATCTAAACCAAAAGGATCAGAGGATTCGTCTCTTGAGTTGGAGGCTTGCCCGTTATCATCTGCTTTATTCTCTGTGGTGCCAGATTTGCTCTCAGCAACTGCAAGTGCTGCTGCTTCATCGTTATCATCATCCACTGTCGCCACTGGCAGGGCTGAGATAGCATATTTGATCTTCCCTACAGCCTTTGAGAACTACAAAATAAAAGCAAGCGCATTAGTCAACACACACAGGCCAGTATTACATTGTGCCATGGGACATTCAGATAATGAAATTTCATAAGGAACAATCAGGACATGCAAGTGCAATACAAATTTCATACTTGGATTGAGAAAATAAGCAACATGGGCGATCACCACAATACACTCACCACAAAACACTCACCACAAAACTGTCATCAGTAAAAAGATCATTAGCCACCACCGCATGCAACACCCATATATCAAACTGATTTTTCTGCTGTTGGTTGAAACACTGCATCAATGACAAGTTGTAAGTACATGTTACAAATAGCTTAACAGAACTGCACAGAAAGGAAGAAAGCTGAGACTTTTTCAACTATCTGTTTAAAAAAACAGTAGAAACTTCACCTCTGTTACACCCTGAGTGGCATTAAACAATAACTGGTAATCTGCACATACAGAAGGCTCATTACAAGCTCCTGGTGAAGACATTGCAGCCTCTAATATAGCAAAGAAGTGACAGATTGTCCCTGGCTTGACGCTTCCAGCCTCAATAAGCTGCAGAGCTAGTTTTGATGCCTTGCTGAATTTTGAAGGATTCCCTATGTGTGAAGTTATCTTCTGCATAACTTCAATGATTTGCATTTCTGATGCATCGACAGTAGTTCTGAACCGAAGACGCTTCTCAGGAGCTGCAAAGAAAATATTGATCTTAGAACATGACCACGCGGCAGGTAAAAGAACTCTGTAATTGCTAGCAGCATTTGGTGAGAAGAGAACATAATAGAAAGGTTACTTGTAAACTATCAGGAAAACATGTTGAAAAATAGCTGGATCAACCAGAACCTTGAGACAAATGGAGATATAGTTTCATTGTTTTTTTCACCCATATATCTTGCCATGGGCACATAACTAGACATTCAGCTAACAGAACTCTGATATAAGACAAGATGGCTGAGTCATTTATAGTGTCACCTTTGAGGGTTAAGAGAACCTAATACCAGGCTGCCAGCCATAGTGGTCACTGGTCAACAATCAGATTTTGCGAATACATCCAGTACTAATAACTAATGAAAAATGTATCATTACTAGATACCTTCTTGCAAACAATGCACATAAAATTCCAGCGAACAAAGTTGCTACTTGGTACCTGGCAATAATTTTACCAGGAACCACTATAGTCCCAATTGAGTTACTTCAAGGTGGAGAGGCGGACCCTGGCAGTAAGCTGAAAAAAGGATTAATCAAGCTTAAAAATATTCAGACAGGGACCTCTAACACTCATCTAAACCAGGTTCAGAACTTCATATTCCTATCTTCGTTACGACTGAGCTGATTTAGCATCTTTTAGAGCCAGCTTCTGTTGCATTTCAAGTTTGCCTCTACTGTTAAACCTATTCAAATAAAAGAGGAGGTCATTACTATTTGAGTTTTCCGTAAGCCTAGTGTCAAGAGTTGCATCTGTTTTTTTTTTTTGGTCTAGTTCCGCAACAGGTTCAAGTAGTTTGCTCAACTAGGCTATTGTAGAAACACTTTTTTCTGCCCTCGTTGGGCACATTCTGGGATATGGGAAACGGGAAACCCTAACCCCCACCTAAAAATCCCCTCCTAACAAAGCTCGCACCGCGATCTCCACACCAAATTCTGCAATCAAGCAACGACACTCTAGTGCCGCACCGCTAGATGCCTAGATTGCTCCTAGGTGGTACCGAACCAACAACGAATCAGCGCTAAAATCTACAGCAACACCATCTAATAGACTAGAAGAGTTCATTTGAGTAGGGGTTACAAGCAGAGCAGCAACCAATTGGAAATGATTAGAGAGTGGTGGATCAGATAGCTCACCAAGGCCTTCGGCTGGGGCCTCCGGGGGGGTTGTGGCGGTGACGGCGGCGGCGGGTGGTGAGGAGGAGGGCTTGTCCCGCTTGAGGGCGCTCTTCAGCGCAGGCCGCCTCAGTAGCTGCGTCGCCGGCGGAGGCGGCGCCGAGGAGGCTGCTCGGTCTCCGCCGCCGAACGGGGCGGCGGCGGGCGGAGGCAAGCCTTCGAAGAGGTCGTCGGAAGCCATGGACGGTGGTGGTCTATTGCTCCGGTCTGCTTCTGCTTTGTTTCGCGACGCAACCGGCTGACATGTGGGCCATAGGCTGCGGGCGGATCCGCGGATGCGATCAAAACTTTTTGCCTCGGCTTACCGTCCGATCGATCTTGAGCGGTTCAGATCTTTACACCTTTTTACAGGAGAGACCCTCAGATTACCTTATATTACCGTTTCGGGGAGATGAGCATGGACATAACGGCGTCGGTGAATCCGGAGTCAGACTGACTGCAGCGTGCTTTCTTGGGCGATTGATGGGTGCGGCCGTGATCGGGGACCCGCGGGCCGTCAACGTTGACGGGGTGATACCACAACTCCACACGGCGACCTCGTCGGCAACGACGGCCAGATCACCCGCTACAATGTCAGGACCTGAAACAGCAGACGCGAAGGAAAGGAGACGCAGATTCCCGGGGAAGAAGAAGACCACGCAGGAGTAAAGGAAATCGAACGATCCAGGTTCAGCGATACCATTCGGAAGGAGATCAACGAACCAGATTTGAATCAGTTTTCCTATTCACCGTCATTTACCTTTTCTTTACCACGAACAGTACTCCTACGCTGTAAAGAATGGATTGTTGTTAAACCCATTTACAATTACAAAACCCTATCTACTTTTACAGTTGTAATCATATAAATACCAAAGCATGGAATGAAAAGAGGATATTCCAATTGCTAAAACATCTAGTCTCTTAGTTCTGTAGTTCTGTAGAAAATAGCGGCGTGATTCCACTCTGGAGCATTCCATTCGGGATCTGACATACAAGCACGGCAATCTGTAGCATCCCTTCACTCTTGAAAGCGTTCTGTGTGTTGATGATCTTGTATGCCCTTTTCCTCCGTCTTTGACGTTCTTAATTGGATTGTGCTACTCGGTGGAATAAATCTTGGATGTTGCTGCCTTACTATGATGTTCTATGATGCTACTGAGAAACACTGTTAAATTGGAAGTTGCTAGTGTTGCAGGTAGGTTGAATTCTGAACTAGATTTAAACACCTTGGTGAATCGGGTGCAGATGCATCGAAGAATCTAGAATTGAGTGTGTTTGTGATTAATATATTTTTGGTTTGGGTGCCTAAACTCCTGGGTAGTGTTTGGATCAACACTGCAATCAGAAACGTAAAAGGTATTGCAATTAGGGGTGATATCGAGTTAGGTACTTGTTTTATCAGTTTTTTTTTAAAAAAAAATTGATATAATATAATATAATTTTATTTATAGTTTATAAGTATTTTTTTAGAACCGAACTAAAGAGCCGAGGAGTCAGACTCAATTGATTGGATCTATTCCAAACAGCGAGAATGACCTTGGTTATCAAAGGATTGAACAACCGGGATCCATTTACTTATGATACCTAGTTGACATTGATAACAAGGATCTAATGAATTATGAGTTTAATAGATCCTCTTTAGCAGAAAGACGTATATTCCTTGCTCATTATCAGACAATCACTTATTCCCAAACCTCGTGTGGGGCTAATCGTTTTCATTTACCATCTCATGGAAAACCCTTTTCGTTCCGCTTAGCCCTATCGGGTATTTTAGTGATAGGTTCTATAGGAACTGGACGATCCTATTTGGTCAAATACCTAATGGAAAATTCCTATTTTCATTTCATTAGTGTCATTACAGCATGGGGAACCTCTCATTTGCATTTTGAGGCTAACACTTCCGAGGGTGGACACTTGTGCGCAGGTGATAACCTCAAGAATGTAGTAAAAATGTCGACACTGGCATAAACTAGCTTATTGAGCACCTCCCATGAGCATGCTGTAGTTTGTGATGCGGTCATAACCTTCTGAATGAGGCCTAACTTCCAAAGCTAGTATTCTATCTCGACTACTTGCGTTACACCTTACAATCGCTGGTCATGAATATACATTCTCCTGTAACGATCAAATTTAGAAATGACAATACGCTGATAAATTCAAAGGCAGGGCATAAAATTGCAGATGTACTTGCTAGCCTTGCTATATTCAAAAGCTGCCCAGATCGTATAAAAAAGGTGGTACTGTATTAGGAATACATAAAAGAAATGCTATAAGCCTATAACAAGGTGAGTTATCATTGTTGATCCCTTGTTGACAGCAGAAACATCGCCATAGTTAGAACAAGATTTGCAACACTGCAAGCGGTAGGAACATCATATCCATTTTGGTTCTTGTTAGGCCAATCTTGCGGACCACCATGCTCCTATGGTACTTTATACGACAGAGCCAATTGACTACCTTCAACTGATGTAGTATGATGCAGGAAAATGTTATCCAGATTTAGAAAACATATGAAATATTTTGTCAATTGGTATCAGTTATATTTTGGATGCCAAATGATCAAGCAGATAATCTGCATGGCTATGGCTATTTCCGCGGATAATCAGACATCTAGATGAGCTTAAGGGAAGCGGTATGTTAGCTTGCCATGTTATGGGATAGAACAGGGTAAATTTCTTCCACTCTTCTGGCTGCAGCATTCAGATCAGATCCCATGGCCCATATCTGTAATGAACAGAAATTAACTATCTAGAATGCGTCAGCAGTACAGTTCAGTATGCTATGCTGTCAGCCTTTCACTTTATGTGCAATACAGTTCGTTTATAGTTACCTAATAGGTTTTTTTTTACCTTGTGGGTCACTAACCTGGTCAGCAGACATATAGATGTGTGACGACAAATTGGTAAGACAGATGTTGGAGTCTCTTTCCAGTTCTCACCTTGTTACCATTTGGTTACTCATGTTTTACTTCTAGTAGAAGGTGCAAGGCCATTTTGTTATTCATAATTGCTACAGATATAGGAATAGTCCAAAGTCAAAGCATGGATTACATGAGACAAGAACATGCTACATTACTACTACTTAGATAAGAAACCTGAAAAAGGGTATAATCAGCTGTCCTTTAATTTGCCCAGGTAGTTGTAGTTTAAAAGATTTGGTACAAAACATAGAAAGACACTGAGGTAACAGGTTGTCATGAGGATCAAAATTGTGCATAAGAGGGCCAAATGTGATGCACATACAGCTGTTATTGTTGAAATCTTTGCTTCTGATCGATGAGTAAACTGTTTGTCCATCCAATTCTGCTTGTCCGTTTGAGCTGCTGCTGCTTAGTCTTTGAAAGAGCTACTCCGCTATGAAATTCAAGCAAGTAGCTTAGTAGTTTGGATTTTCTTTGTGCACTGTAACAATGTCCGTTCCGCATCTGTTTTCTTTGCTATCTAACTTACTTGGTAACATAAAACAACCATTTGTCAGTGAAGCTATTGCATTATTGGGTAACCATACAGCATCATTGATCACGGTAAGAAACTAGCAAATTAGAAATATGTGATCTCGATGCTTTATCTCAGTTGGAAGATTGAAAAATCTTGTCGAAAGATAAAATTCAAAACCGGGAGGCTTCCTCTAGTGCGGAAGAATGAAGTGAGATTCGTTAGAACTTAAGAGGCCGAATAGATTGTGTTTCTTTGTTGTTCGTCTTATTTAGCGACTTCTAAGGACATCATCATTGTAATTTGTAAGTGATTTATCAGCATTCACTGCAAGCGGTTTATTTCCAATAACCAACAAAATAATAAGCGTTCAAACTGTTTGCTCAAATTTATATGTGATTAAACTCTGTGCATTGACTAATTATTTCCAAGTGATATGGTCCGACTAGTGGCTACATGGCATCTGAATATGCTATGGAGGGCATATTTTTCTATGAAGTCCGGTGTCTAACTTCGGCCTGTTGCTCTTAAAGATTGTAAGACTGTAAGTGGTGTTAGGATAAAACTCTGCTGATCTCATCAGTGACTTCCCTAATCTTATAGTCTATGCAAGTATTCTATTTTATGAATCTCCAAGGACTTGAAAAGCTCCAAGTTAAGAAACCTAAATTATCGATTTGATTAATACAGGTGTGGAACCTATGGAATGAAGGAAATGCAAAGGATAGAGCAGACCCATCTGTGGTAGAGAGTTGCTTATAGGATGAAGTTATGTTTTGCATTCATTTAGCACTCGCGTGTTCAGGAAAATCTAAATGATAGGTCACTCATGTCATCCTTTGTGTTTATCTTAGAGAATGAATCAGGGACCTTTCAGCCCCAAACCACCCTGCATATTAATTTTGCACAAAGGAATAATGTAGTAGAGCAAACAGGAGCACAAAGGATACTCATAACTCTTACAACACCGTAGCTCCTGGTAGTTGACCTTCTAGCTCTAACAACCCTGCGTATTGTAGCTCCTGGTTGATTCAATGATAATAATAATAAATCTGGGCAAAGTACTCCTAGTCAAAACATTTGCAGGACCATGCTTAGTACAATCATCACGAATTGAAACAGACAGCATCATCACACTGATTAGGGTTCAGCCGGTATTTTCATTTCAGCATTTCAGGTTTCATCAATTCATACACTTCCATTGAAAATGGAACCGAACACTCATCTCCTATAAGTAAATTCAAAATTATTCCTGTTGGCCTTGGATGTCTTACAAAAGTAAGCAGCATTATCTGCGCATTGAAGCAGTGAAAGGAGTGAAACCTCTCTAAGAAAATGGATGACAGAATATGTAGGTCAGTTTGGCAGTAGATGTCGCCAATCTTTAGCTGGGCTCAGGATTCCTGCTGCACCTGAGGAGTCTGTAGAAACAGGAACTGCGTGGAAAAGAACACAGGTTAAAATTTACATGAAAGTAAATTGATATCCGGAAGAGTTCTTTGTGTTGATCCAGGCCAGGCATGTTACCTCGAAGGACTTCCCTGATTTCTCGTACTCGAGCATGCTGAGAGCTACTTCACAGCTCTGGGAGACTATAGGCTCATGATCCTTTGCAAATTCCTCCAGAAGTGCAATGCTTTCTTGATCTACGAACAGCATGAGCATAATATTATAAGGGAACTCTGAAATATATATGCATGGATTCGAGATAGTAAATGGCATTCTGACAAACCCTGTGGTATTAGTTACCTGCAATTGAACCAAGGGCCTCAGCAGCTTCATGCCTGACCATTGGGTGCTCGTCAACATTCTTCAGGACAGCTGAAAGTGCATCTGAAGCAGATTTGTTTTGCAGCTGACCTAACACATAAGCAACCTGCAGAGCATTAGAAGAAAACACGATTACATTGGAGAAAACAATAGGCACTGAAATAATAAGAACAACATGAAACGATCAAAAGAGAGAGACAATGGCCTCATTAATAAATCAAGCAAATTGCACTCTGGAATTTGGAGCAGTTCCACGAAATACATCATGCCACTGATCTATCCTGATCTCTTGGCCTTCTTTTTAATTCTATGGAAGAAAGAACATCCCATATTTCCATTATGAAATTGATAGCTTCTTACATAAAATAATTTTCTTGGTGATCCTAGTTAGTAGAAAATTGAGAAGGTGCAACTGGATAGTTTTGATTTTCTTTTGTTCTTTCTTTATCATAACATGACAGGTGACTTAATTAAAAGAAGACACTCCATCTTGCATAATTTATGCTTGTGGGAAAAAGATGCAAACATAGATTAGTTAAAGTTCAAGCAAACCTCATGGCGTAGAAGTGCACTTTTGACACCTAGAGCTGCAACGATAGCAGAAACAGCACCATCTCCGCCATCATTCCTAAGTGCAAAAAGAGCTGCATAACGTTCATACATGCTTTCTTGCTCGTTGAGGAGAAACTCCCTGGAAAATATCCACCACACAAGTAACATCAAGACAATGTATAAAAAACACAATGTCAATGAACACATATAGGATGGTCCTGAAATATACCTTAGTTGTTCTACCAAAAGTCCTTGCTTTGCAGGCAGTGCTGGATCAACTGAGAGAAAAGGTGAAATGGTTGTGCTTTCAGCACCACTCGCATTCTTCTTCTCTTCTATGCGTCTAAGAGCCAACTCACACGTTTCTTGTACCTCCACAGCAGGATCAGCTGCTAAACTCTCCTCCAACAGGGGAATGCTCTTCTCTAGGCCAATAGCTCCAAGGGCTTCAGCAGCCTGATCAATAAACATATACAACTTCTCAAATGGATAGCAAAGCACTAGAAGCAGAAGAAAACATTATATTCTGCCATAGTAACTACCTCATGGCGGACAATTGGATGCAGCGAAAGATCTTTGAGAACTGCCTCTAATGCAGGGATAGCCTCAGCATCCTGCATTTGTCCAAGTGCAAATGCAGCCTCATGGGCAAGCAAGTTAGAAGAATCCCTTGCAGCTGAGCATCGCATAAAAAACGTCAGGTTTTCTTTGTTAGGAATAATGTACATGTATTTAAGGGGGTCCAATGGGCAATATATAGGGAGTACAAAGGGAGGTTATAGACAAGGAAACCAAATAAGAGATAGAGTCCTATTCTAACATCCCCCTTCAAACTCATGGTGGATCACACACACTGAGTTTGGAGAGAAAATACAAATGTTGTGCCCTAGTCTGTGGCTTCATAAAGAAGTCAGCAATCTGTAGTTCTGATGGCACAAGCTGTAAAACAAGTACTCCCTCCTGCACCTGTGAGCGAGTGTATGAAGCATTCACACCAATATGCTTGGTGAGCTCATGCTTCACTGGGTCCCGAGCAATACTGATAGCACCTGTACTGTCAGACAAAAGGGTCGTAGGTCTCACCACAGGTACTCCAAAATCTGCAAGTAGCCACCTCAACCAAGTAACCTCTCTGCACACTCACGCCATAGCTCTCAACTCACCTCTGCACTCGAACGGAAGCTGCATGCGCTTCTTAGTCTTCCAAGCAATCAGGGAGGAGCCAAGAAAAACACAGTAAGCAGAACGAGAACGACGATCAGAAGGATCACTAGCCCAGGTTGCATCGGAGTATGCCTGAAGCTGTAGGGAGGTGGAGCTAGAGAAAAACAAACGACGAGACATAGTCCCACGCAAGTAGCGAAGAACACGAAGAAGGTGACTGTAGTGAATATGGGTAGGACGGGCCATGAACTGACTCAGAATGTGAACAGCATAAGCAATATCAGGACGAGTGCTCACAAGGTACACCAAACTCCCAACAAGATGACGATATCGAGTAGGATCCTCAAGAAGATCGCCATCAGTGGCACGAAGCTGGAGGGATAGCTCCATGGGAGTCTCAGCAGTGCGAGTATCAGTTAGACCAGATCGGTCAAGAAGATCCTGGACATACTTCTGCTGGGAGAGGTAGTAACCCTCAGGCATGGAAGAGACCTCAATCCCAAGGAAGTATGTAAGAGAACCAAGATCAGTCATCAAAAACTGCTCACTGAGATGCTCCTTCACATATGTGACGAAGGAGGAATCATCACCAGTGATGAGCATGTCATCAACATACAGAAGAAGCAGCGTCCTACCCCGAGATGAGACATGAACAAAAAGAGCAGGATCGTGGGAACTGACAGTGAAACCAACAGCAGTAATCACTGAGGTAAAACGTGCAAACCAGGCACGAGGAGCCTGTTTGAGGCCATAAAGAGCACGACGAAGACGATAGACATGCCCATCAGGAACAGAATACCCAGGTGGTGGCTGCATGTAGACCTCCTCATGCAAAACACCATTAAGAAAATCATTCTTAACATCCAGCTGAGAGATAGACCACCGGTGAACAGAAGCAACCGCAACAAGAGTGCGAACAGTGGTCATATGAGCAACAGGGGCAAACGTCTCATCGTAGTCCCGACCATACGCCTGTTGAAAACCGCGGGTCACAAGGCGAGCCTTGCAGCGCTCAATAGTACCATCAGACCGGGTCTTAATCTTGTACACCCACTTGCACGTGATCGGACGAGCATGCACAGGAGCCGGTACAATATCCCAAGTCTCCATACGACGAAGAGCATCAAGCTCTTCTGCCATAGCGAGCTGCCACTCAGAATAAGGAGCGGCCTCATGATAAGAACTAGGCTTAGTCACAGAGAGAGCATGAGCTATTGGAGCAAAACCAAGGCAATCAGGAGGTCGAAGGGATGCCCGGTCACGAAGGATGTAAGGAGGAGCATCACCAGGAGGAGCAGATGTGGGTGTCGGCAAGATACCAGGAGATGTGACTGGTGAAGGACGAGGACGTCTGGAGTAGTGAACACCAGAGAAACGAGATGATGGTGCTGTGGGAACCAGAGACGGTGCTGTAGGAGACACCACCGAAGGCGGAGGTACAGAAGGAACCACTAGAGGCAGACCAGGGGAAGCCCGTGATAGGGGAGAAATGGGTGAAGAGTTCGAAAGAGTCAACCATGAAATCGACTCAACAGTGGAAACAGGAGAAGAAGCCGAATCTCGATAGAAGAAAGGTCGAGATTCATCAAAGACAACGTCTCGTGAAATCCTGATCCGTCGAAAGCGTAGGATCCCAAAGAATGATAACCCTTATGCTCGTAACTATAACCAAGAAACACACACTCAACCGATCGGGCCGATAGTTTAGCGCGCCACGAGGTCAGAGAGAACAAAACAAGTACAACAAAAAACACGAAGGTGAGTGTACTGGGGGGCTCGAGAATAGAGACGCTCTATAGAACTGACACCCTTAAGAGCAGTGGAAGGCTGCATATCTCATCACACCCTTAAGAGCAGTGGAAGGCTGCATATTGATGAGATATGCAGCGGTAGAAACAGCCTCAGCCCAGAACTATGGTGGAACATGAGAGGCAAGAAGAAGGGTGCGAGCAGTCTCAATCAGATGACGATGTTTGCGCTCAGCAACCCCATTCTGAGCATGAGCACCAGGACAAGAAGACTGGTAAAGAGTGCCATGCTCAGAAAGAAACTGTCGAAAGGCACGAGCGATTACTCGTCGCCAGAATCACAGTGAAAATACGAATGACAGAATCAAACTGAGTATGAACCATCGTTGCAAAACTACGATAGATCGCAAGGAACTGACCACGATTAGAGATAGGAAAAATCCATGTAAAGTGGGAATAATCATCAATGAAGATAACATAAGATTTATGCCTGCCTTTAGAGACAATAGGTGCAGGTCTCCATACAGCGGAATGAACTAAGTCAAAAGGACGAGAAGACAAGGACTCACTAGAATGATAATGAAGTTGTAGCTGCTTGCCCAGCTTACAACCCTGACAAAACATGGCCTTGTCAACAGTAACACGTCCTAGAACACCCTGACGAACTAAAGAAGAAAGGCGGGAACAACACAAGTGACTTAAACGGTGATGCCATTGTGCAAATTCGCCAGAGGTTGTGGCAGCAGTGGCGGGGGAAGTAGACGTTGGGGTGACAGGAGCAACTGAAGTGGACGGAAGATGTAGGCGATCAAGGATGTAGAGACCCTGACGATCCCTACGTCGCCGGCCGGCCCAAGTATCGCCCTCGTCATCGATCCTGAATGAAACAGGTGTGAGAGTCAGAACCAACCCTACAGCCAAGATCGGTGAGCTGACCCACCGAGAGAAGCTGCATGGCAAGCTGGGGAACATGGGAAACAACTGGAACATAAAAATCAGTGGACAAAAAAGTGCCCTGACAGCTGACAGACAGAGGAGTACCGTCAGCTGTTTGAACAGAGATGGGAAAAACAGGAGGTCCTACTGAAGTGAGAGATGTGGAATCTGGTGTCATGTGGAAAGAGCCACCAGAATCTAGAACCCAAGAGGTACCTGGAGGAGACGTCTGAGCTAGACTAGCGTAACTCGCCGAGTTGTGAGAGAGGCTGCCAAGTAAAGCCCGACAGAGCCTGCTGAACGAGTCACCTCGCTGAGAAGATCCTGACGTGCTGGTCTGTCCTCCAGTCGAGGAAGGGCCTCCATGCCCTCCCTTGAAGCGTGGACCTCCACGTGCCTTGTTCTGCTTTTTTTCGCACCGCACAACGCTGATAGTCGTGCCCGAAGTTCTTGCAGTAATTGCACTGAACCCCAGTTGGTGCAAAAACAGGAGCAGAAACAGACACCTAAGGAGGAAATGTAGTCGAAGCAGAAAACGCTGGTGTAGTCGAAGAAGAAGAGGTAGCCAACACGGCCCGTAACAAGTCGCGGCCGCTAACTCATGGCGAAACTCCTCAAAGACGAAGCGTCGAAAGAGCCTCAGTGACTGTCGGTTGTGGTGAACGGCTCAGCAGTTGAGCCCTGACAGGCTCAAACTCTGGGCGAAGACGGTACACGAAATCATAAAGACGAAGGCGATCATGATCCGCCTTCTGCACTTTATGACATGCCTGGCAGAGCGGAGAAGCCAACTCATCTAGTTGGCGCCAGAGACTGGCCAGGGCTCGAAAGAAATCGTCGACGGAGGAGCCTCCGCGGCGTCTCTAACTCACGCCGGTTAAAAGAATTGAGCATCGCTGCTCTGCTGGTATCGCTCACGCAAGTACTCCCAGATTTGACGGGTGGCACGTAGACCAACAATGTCTGGCTGGATGGAGTCGTCAACGCTTACCACCAGGATACTCGAACACGGGCCTCATCAGCACACCAGCGCTCAAAAGCATCTATGTCATACTGATAAGCCTCATCAGCAACATCAGAAGCAGCGGCGATGTCTGCTTCCTTCTTGGCGGCCTCATGTAGACTGTCTGGGAGGAGGCTGCACCGGCGATGGCGGATAAGGTCGGGTACCAGTAACATGTCCCCAGAGGCGGGGATCATCTAGCGTGATCTCCATGAGTGAAGACCACAACCTGTAATTCGTTCCATTAAGCTTTGTTCCTGAGAATGGAATCGCAGCAGATGGAACGGAAGCCATCGGTAGGCGGCGCTGGACGGCGCGACGACCAAGGCAACGAAGTCTAACAAGCGGCGCTGGACGACGCGGCGGTTAGAGCGACGCAATCTTTTTTTTTACTGGGCCGGTATTTTTATAAAAAGCCTACGCCGTCTATATAACCGACGGCACGCAGGGGAACTAGGGTTCCCTTTGTCGCCGCCGCCCGGCGGCCGGGGCGGATGCCGGAGGAGAGCCGGCGGCGACGACGATGGGGAGGCGCAGCGCGAGGGCCGCGACTTCGGCAAAGCGGCGGCAAACGACGGCTCGGGCGGCGAGCGCCGAGAAGGAGATCGGGAGGCGGCGACGGCAGGCGGCGGCGACAAGCTCGGCGGCAACGACGACGAGCGGCGGCAACAGCGATGAGACAGAGGAGAACCGGCGACGGCGGCTCTAGTGGGCTCGGGCGGCGGCGGACGACGGTAGGTAAGAATCGTTTCTAAGCAAGAATGACGACGGCAAAGCGGCGATTTTCTAAGCAGCTGATGGCCGGATGTGGCGGCCGGCGGGGTAATGGCTGATGGATGGCGTGGAAGAAGAGCTAGGTAACCCTAAGCTCTAATACCATGTTAGGAATAATGTACATGTATTCAAGGGGGCCCAATGGGGCAATATATAGGGAGTACAAAGGAAGGTTACAGATAAAGAAACCAAATAAGAGATAGAGTCCTATTCTAACATTCTTAAGCCCTTTCTAATAGTTTTTTCTTCAGTTTATCAGTAATGGACTAACAAAAAATTGATAGACAATTAGAGCTAGGAGATTTGGCAGTAACAATTGGTCAGCTGCTACTGACAGCAGACCTAAAGTAAAAAACGCGTAATCTCACAATTAAGCACCATCAACAAGGAAATCCTAATATGATATCATCTAGAAAGAAGCCCACAAAAGAATTTTGAGAAAATTATCATTCACATGGCAATACATAAATAACCTACAAGAAGAAAACTATACCAGAATTTGGGATAAGCACCATAAACAACAAATATATTGATCCTAGCATCACTAATTCACACAAAAGGTAGGTGCTACCATTCACAGCTAATTTCTTGGAGATACCCCCCAGAATCACTAGTACCAGCAGAAAGTTAACACACAGAACCTCCAAAGTCCAAACCTATTATTAGGCCAACCAGAGGTGAAGCCAGGATGAAATGAAGGGTGGGCTCAAAGGACTAAGCTAAATTTGATATAAACATAGTATTTTATTCATGTGCAATCTAAATTCATACATGAATTAATGAATACAAGAGAAGAAAAGAGAGGAGAGAGAAATACAATGAAGATACCTCACTAAATTGTAAATAATCATCTCAAAACAAATAAATACGCTTCCAGTGAGTAACAAATAAATACAATGAAGGTCACTGAAACTTGCAACTATGTTGAATAAGTACCTAAGATCAATACTACTAGCATAAAATTAGTGGATTACAGCATAACAGCCGCGATATCCATTCAATTAGGTCCGGAAAATACTAAAGATCGCAAATTTCTTGTACTGGTTGCTCAGACTAAGCAGCAAAGCAACTAAAGATTTGTAATTTCCTGCAGTGGAACCTAAGATAGTCACTACTCGTAGAAGGCTACCATCAGAAGATAAAGAGAGGTGAGTCGATTAGATGATACCTTGGAGAAGGGCGCAGCGGGGGGCGTCGCCGCGGAGGTTTCTGAGGGAGAAGAGCGCGCGGAAGCGCTCGGCGATGGGCTGCGCCGCGTCCAGCAGCCGCTCGCAAAGGAATCGCTCTATCTCCGGGGACGACTCGAACGCGGAAGAAGCAGTCATCGCCGGCGACTCCATTGAATTAGACGGCGAGGTTGGTCACGCTGCTCAGGTACCCAGCGGCGGCTGCGGCTGCGGCTGCTATAAGGAAATCCCGCGTCAAGAGAGAGACAGAGGGGGAAAAAACTTGGATAATGCTTCTGCGCTCTCGTTAGCTCACTCAGGAGAGCGCGCTCCCACCTCGCTTCTGTAGCTTCACCTCCTTCTCCCACCTCGCTTTAGGGGCAGCGCCGGGATCCGCGGGGGTGGCGGGCCGGCCGAACGGGGCGGCGGTGGAAGGGGACGCCGGAGAGAAAGAAGATGGGCTCCGCGGCGGCTCTCGGCTGCGCACCCCAAAAAAACTTTCGCGTTAACTCGACGCCACGTCAGTATTCCTGCGTAATCTCGGCCGTCCGATTGAAATAAGCCACGCCACCCCTCGTTTCGAGAAGCTGCCACCTATAGAACCAACGAGAACAACATATACCACAGACATATCTCACTGCCATTGGGGCCCTCCATGTTGGACCCAGAACCGGGACCCACGTGGCAGTTACAGGCTACTTGTAATCTCCCGTCGGCGAATCCCACTTCTCTCCCCCTCGCCTCCACTTCCCGCAGACTCGGCGAATCCCAAACCAAAGCAAACCCCAAATCCGCGCCGATCCGACGCGAATCGAGAGGTAAACTCGCTGGAGGCCATCTCGGATCTGCCGATTGTTCGCACTTGCCCTAATTTTTCGTCGATTTTTTTTTTCTGATTTTGACTCCGGAGTGGCGGCTTGGTTCTCTGATCGGGGCTGGTGCTGGATTCTTGCAGGGCAGTGGATTTGAGTCGCGACGAACGCCATGAACGCGAGGGGGTAAGCTTCTATAAACTGCCTGTTCCATCTTTTGAGGTTTCGATTTGGATACTAATTAGGGGAGTTATGGTTGAAGAGGTTGAGCGATTTGTTATTAGGACACAAACTAACTGGCGCGATCGCTTGTGTTCGTATCGTCGTAATACAGTTCTGCAAGATAGAATTGGCATGTGATTGGTGCAACTGATACATACTTGTTAGGATCAAGATGATTGGTTAGTGCAGTTGTGTAGTTGAGCCTCGCGTTATGGTCAAGGGTTTGGATTTTGGTAAATTGGCTGGATCGCTGGGTGAATCCGATGGGAGTCAACTTGTGATACTCTTGTCGAGTCACTAGTTACCACTAGCAGCTCAATACACTAGTTTGCCTGCATGTGTTTGACTCTGAAAGTTATCCGTAGTTAACAACCTTTGTTGAATCACTGGGACTACATACATGTATTTTTGCTGACCAGCTTAGGTTCGATCTTTAGATAATTTGTCTGAACATAGATATGCTGAGCGTAGCTTGGTGAAAGGGGCTTCCACTGAAGACTGATGAAACCGTTTTTTATGAGAAGATTATTGAAATCTTGCACAGGACACTTCTGATTTTTCAGTTCTACCAAATTTGTAAGAATGCTCCACTCCTGTCATTGTCATCATCTCACGGTTTATTTGTCTAGTTGGAGGGAGATGTATTTAGGCTTAGCAGACATGGTCACATGGCTGTTGGCTTTGACATGATTGGACTTGCTCTGCTCATATACCCCATCAGATTAATGAACTTAGGCCCTGTTTGGCACAGCTGTGGCTTTCCTAAAAAGCGGCTTCTACTGTCTTGTAGAGGCTTTTCCTTGAAATGAATGGTTTGTGCTTTTCTGATTTGGTGTTTGGCTGTCTGACTTTTAGGTAGGCTGGCTGCAGCTTCCGAGATATGAAATGTCTGAAATGCTCATGAGGACAGTAATGACTTATTTGATGTCGTTTAACTAAATTAACAACATTAAACGGCATTTAACGACATTTAAGAACATTTAACAGTATTTAACAATAAAACTTCAGAAAGCATGTGAAAATAATCTGGACTAGAAGATCAGTCCCTTATACATAGTTTAAATTGGTAAGTACTACATACAAAATATCGCATATATCTTCCATCTATCCTATCGTCATGCTACCAAAGCTATTGCAATAGCGCCACGAGGCCGCTCATATCAACATCATCCATAACAATTTGTATCATCATGTGCTACCGAGGTTAGTGGACATGTCCCGCCTACATAATCATCATTCCTGTCCGCACGAGCAAAATCATTATCAATCAAAGCACTATTTCGAATAAAATTATGCAAAGCCATTGTTGCAATGATAATTTTCTTTTGCTTGTGCTCATTGTAACTTAGAATTTTAAGTAGACTCAATCGAATATGCCAGTGGGAAGGCGAACAGGCAAGATTGCTTTAAATACTAGGTATGAGGTGGGTAATTTCTGCGAAGTCTGGGGGTATTCTTGGAACGCTGGAGGTGGAAAGCTGTGGGAAGCACCTCAACACTGGCTTTTGGCTTTTGGCTTCCATATGTATTGACAGCTTTGAGCTTCCTGTGAAAGCCAGAAAAAAAGCCAACCGTTTGGCACAGCTTCTGGCTTTTCTCACCCAAAAGCCAAAGCAGAAGCTGTACCAAACAGGGCCTTAGAACCTGGACTCTTGAGAGCTCTATTGTAACATTATTGCATTTCTCCATTCTGCAAACTGAATAGACAATACATATAGGCTATAGCAACATGAAACATATTGTCTAAGAGGTGGAAGTGTTGTATTGTGTACATACACTTGCATTGCATACTTATCGTAAACTGTTATGTTGTGTATGAAGATAACATGTTGTTAGTCCTATTAGAAAAAAGAAGGAAATTCAAATGATATCTTATTTTATAAATGAATATAAGGAGAGCAAAAGACATGGTAGACTCTCAGTCTGACCACCTCGTGATGACATGATCTATTGTTTATTGGTCCCATATCACAGCATGCAACTGCCTTGTGCCAGTTTTATGAGTCAGATATATTTTATAACTAGGAGTGAGTAGCCCATTGCAGTGTTCGCGAAATCGGCCTAGGCGGCGCCTAGGCGCTCATCGCCGGATGGCCGCCACGACTTGGGCCAATGTCGGCTGCCTAGGCGGAGTTGGGCGGCCGACTCGGTGGTTTAGGCGGTCCAAGGCGGTGTGAGGTGGCGACGAGAGCGAGACAGAGAAGGGGCGTGGGGGCGGCGGAGGAGGAGCCGGCTGGGGAGGACTGGAGGAGGAACTCGACTTGCGGCAGCTGCGACGACGAGAGGGAGGAGGGAGAGGAAGGGGGAAGGAGAGGGGGAGGAGGCATAGTAAGAAGGGAGGAGGGAGAGGAAGAGGGAAGGAAGCTGGCACCTTAATCGTCATCGCCGCTAGGTTGTAGTTGTCGTCACCCCCGCTAGGCCGTTGTCGCCGCCAGATCTCGCCGTCGTCGCCGCCACCACCGCCGCATCGTGGTCGTCGAGGAGGAGGCAGGCGGCGTCGCGTGTGAGGAGTCGAGGAGGAGGCGACGCGTGAGGACTTTAGGGTAGCGGCTGACTCGTGGGCTTGTTGGGCTGGGCCAACCGGTGAGGCCCACATGAGAGGCTGCGAGGATCTTTTGTGGCCCGCGTGAGGGAGGCTGATTTGCACTGCGGCCACCACCCGACTAGCGCCTAGCGCTTTCTTGAACATTGACCCATTGTGGTATAGATGTTTGTAGAGCTGAGTTGCCCATTATCAAAGTTAGAGGTAGTAACGGTCTAATTAGTGGTAAACTAGTGACGAGGTATTCATAATTGTTGGTCTGTAAACTTGGAAATATAGAAACATTAGCCCCTTGAGATGTGAAGTACTTTACTTTAGTTTGCACTTGCATCTTCAGTGCCATTCTTTTGCATAATATGCTTTGTTACACACTTCTCAAATTCTTTATGGACTCTTATATGGCTATTTTCTGCACTTTTAGCAACTACCGAAGCACCAGAACTTCTCTCTTTGATGGCATTGAAGAGGGTGGAATCCGAGCATCATCCTATTCTTCACATGAGATAGACGAGCATGAGAATGATCGAGCTGTCGATGGATTGCAAGATCGAGTCAGCATTCTCAAGCGGGTAAGTGCCACTTATTGATTGAATTTCTGAATGTTCTGTGCTTGTTTGTTCGGTTATGTAAAGAATAAGTGTATTCACATAGATTGATTCCACTTGTTTACCTTTAAGCTGTGTCGCATAGACAAGACCATACGATGGTATTCTGTAGTTGTATGTTTTTCTTTAAAGAACACCTTTGGGGACTGCAACTTTGTTCACAGTACTGGTATAGATATGGGTGGGGATCCATGTCAACCATGTGTGTTCCTGGACCATTTAACTTGAAATATTGTTAAGTAGTTAAGCATAGGTTTTGGTCATGAGTTTTCTTCTTAAATGTGGCGAGAAGGAATCTGACTAATCTAATGGGCCTTGTGAATTGTGATGACATGTTGGTGGCAGCACTGATGCCCTTTGATTGGCGTTCTCTTGTGATACGGATTGGATCAACTTCCTTTTGAGTGTGGGTGTACATTTGGCTCTAAAGGTTTTAGTACAGGATAGTGAATTTGAGCTGTTGAAGGATCCTTTAGTATTTTGGTGGGCACAAAAGGCACTGGAAGTAGCCAGCAAAGTAGAAGGTGTGAGGAATATTTGGACCCAGAACATGAGATGATTCTGTCAAACTGTGGCCCTTCTCAGTCTGAATTTTGCTTTCTAGTTTCACTGTAGGCATGCCCAACTTTGAATACTAAGTTTTGGGCCTCAAACGACAAATGAGATGAGTAGCAGTCACTCCCATAGTGTACGGTGTTTTGCTCAAATTTATGCATCTGCTGGCTGCTGGAAGCCCTTCCAGCGATTTTGTAGTGCCTATTCTAAATTTTATAGCTCTGGGAATCTTTCCTACCTGTTTATCAATTTGGAGAGATCTGCAAACAATTATATATTGATGATTACTGAAGTTCTTTTTCCGGTTTGTAGTTGTCAGGTGATATCCATGAAGAGGTGGAGACTCATAACCGTATGCTGGACCGAATGGTATTTTATTTTTCGAGTACTCATATTTATCTTGTTAACCTTTTCTGTCTTCAAAGACCTGATTCTACTATGCTACTATCTTACCATCATGCCCGATTCAGGGGAATGATATGGATACATCGAGGGGTTTTCTCTCTGGAACAGTGGACAAATTCAAGATGGTAAGCGGCCAGAGCAACAATTTTTTGTTTACCTGCTAGCTCCTTACATTCTTTTGGGACAATTCATGTCTGCATGACACAGGTGTTCGAGACCAAATCAAGCAGGAGGATGGGGACCCTTGTAGCATCATTCGTCGCGCTTTTTCTGCTGGTATACTACTTGACCAGGTAGAAGGATCCTTGGGTTGGATACTGTTCTCAAGCTATGTGTGGACTGGGGTGCTCGAGAAGATGCTGAAAATGGTTGTGCCGATCTATTACGATGTCGTCTATACCTCAATCTCACAGTCGTAAAGCAGAGTATGTTGATTCTGCAGTGTGTAAGGTCGTCTTTTTGCTCGGTTGATGTAATTACAGAATATGGAGTCAACTTTGTTGTCTGCTTCGTTGTGTAGTACTACTTGGAATTTATTTTTTACTACTAGATATAAGATGTCTCCAGCTCAGTATTTTTGTGTTTTTGGTTCCTTGTAGACTTCAGTTTAGAACAAGCTTGTTTGGGTAGTTGTGAGGTCGACACGTGTCGTGCTATGTGTATGATAACTAGTACTTCTTGGAATTTAATTTTTACTACTAGATATAAGATGCCCCCAGCTCAGTATTATTGTGTTTTTGGTTCCCTGTAGACTTCAGTTTAGTAGAAGCTTGTTTGGGTAGTTGCGAGGTCGACACGTGTCATGCGGCATCAGGGAACAAATCCAGATCGAAGGAATAATGCAGCTGCGTCGTAAGCAATCGGTGTAATACCTTCTGGTCTGCGAGTACTCGAATCACAACTAATGCAATTATCAATGGATGCAATTATCGAGGGGAAGATGCCCTAATCGTGCAGGAGCATGCACCAAACGCCTGTAACTAGCATAGATAATTGCACCAATCAATCTTAATCACATGTAGTACCTCTATACAATACAAATGACTCGTATTTCTATACCACCTTACTAGTGCTAGATACATGCACACTTCCATTCCAAATATAACCGTTGTTTTAGATGTTGACAGTCTCCAATACGTCAGACCACTAATTTATGTCGCAATATATATACTGTTTATACATATACACACATACGCGATTTATGAAAGTATATTTCACGATGAATCTAATGATGCCATTTTCATGCGGTCAATCTAGATATATTTCACCATTACGAACGCTATTCGGCTCATACACTAAGGATGCTTTATATGTGCAACCAGAGGGAGTGCATTATTTTTTGTCGCAAGATGGTATGGGGAATTGAGGATGATGATAATCCAATGCTCTCCTACTCTAGAGAATCTGATCTGAAAGATTCCTCAAGTTATCTATAAACAGATGTGAAAAAAAAATAGCTCTGTTCATCCCTGTGTAGTTTAGTGTCTGTATTGTTTGTTTGGGCTGTGTTAGATATGTCATGCACACAACCCCATCAACGTTTGACAAAGTTTAGGTTATCCATCTCCGGGAGATGTGCCACTAGTTTAATTAGTGGGCAATGCTTTAATATATATATATAAAAGGTTGGGGGTTCATATACTTAATTGGTTGCAGTTATTTTCTTTTTTAGAATGGAGTGATTGAGTGGTGGTATGAGCATGACAGGATCTTTATTTGGGTGCCTTCGATGTACTTTGCAAATTAAGCTAATACATGTTGTGATGCCATGGACCACAACAGTTAGGTATCTGTAGGTTTTTTATCTCTAAATTTCGGGCTGCTTGGGCATGCTCCTGTAGATTCTTAAACACTTGATGTCAGTGTAATTACCATTGAGTTGCAATATAATGTTGTGAATTTTTCACCAAGGATATAAAGAGAAGGCGTGTAGTGATCAAAAATACTGCTAAAGAATATAAAAGTTTGCTTATGTTGTGAAATATTGCTAAAATGGCTTACATTGCGAATTGGAGGAACATATATATAGAGAAATGGATGTTAGTACGTACGTACGTACATGTTTGTCTAGTTAAGGTTACCAAACGTGGGGGCTATTAAGGATTACTTAATCTAATGAAAGATGCTATTAATGGGAATCTTCTTTCGGAAAGTTTCTTAATCCTAGCACATAAACAAAGCATCCTTCGGGTCGCAAGACATCATCATCCGTTTGTTGTGATGTACACACATAGATCTAACATAAAAAAGCATACATGTTTTTTTTATACCATGTACAGTTAAAGCAATGACTACTTGTAGCTTCGAAATCTCATTATTCTCTTTGACATAATCTTAAATTCATTTATGCCGGAACTCTGAACTACACTCAGTCTTGCCTAACTGATTAATTGGTGGTTGTTCCTCGTATGTACATTATTTAAACGATTGAAAAGTCAGTTAACTCTAGGCCTCAACATATATAGAGAACAAATCCCATGTCATTTTTATTGCCTTTTGAGCAACCATTTGGAAAGAAACTGTTGTGGCAACGAAACCAAATAGTAGGTATATAATACCCTTTTTTTTTCCTTCGGGGACATAGAAAAGCAGGAGCTAAAGAATTTCAACCACTTCAGAGAGAGAGAGAGAGAGAGAGAGTAGTAAAAATGAGTGGGCCCATAAACAAAACATACTTCGGGTTAGTATGTACTTGTGATACAAACACATAGATCTAACATAAAAAAATCATACATATTTTTATACGATGCCTTCATTAGTTAAAGCAATGCCTACTTGTAGCTTCAAAATCTCATTATTCTTTTTGACATAATCTTAAATCCATCTCTGCCTGAACTTTGAAGCACACTCAGTATTGCCTAACTGATTAATTGGTGGTTGCTCCTCATGTGTACATTATTGAAACGATTGAAAAGTCAGTTAGCTCTAGGTCTGAACATATATAGATAACAAATCCATGTCATTTTTATTGATATTTGAGCAACCATTTGGAAAGAAATTGTTGTGGCAACGAAGCCAAACAGTAGGTATAGAATACCCTTTCTCCTTTGGGGACATAGAAATAGAGAAGCAAAAGAATACCAGCCAATTTAGAGAGAGAAAGTAAGTAGTAAAAATGAGTGAGCTCCCCCGCTCATATGCCCTCTTGGGCCCCTTATATATATACTGTTTACATATACACTGTTTACACACACACCCCCATTTGGAAAGAAACTGTTGTGGCAACAAAGCCAAATAGTAGGTATATAATACCCTTTTTTTCTTTGGGGATATACACTACTACAAAACATGCTATACTAGACACCCCATCACAGACGGTTCTTCGTTAACTGTCTGTGATACTAAGTGTTATCACAGACGGTTCTTTACAAGAACCGTCTGTGATACATGACTATCACAGAACAGCGGTGTCCGCATAGATGCATTTCACGAGGGGTTCAATACCGCGGGGGCACGCGGGTTGAACTCGTACTATGGGTTCGTAGAGGAGATTTGGGAGTTTGACTATGTACTTTTCAAGATCCCCTTGTTTCGATGTCACTGGGTTAAACTTCCGCAGGGCGTGAAGGTCGACAAGTACGGCGTCACTACTGTGGACCTCAAACGTGTCGGATACAAGGACTAACCATTCGTACTCGCTAAGCAAGTTGTTCAAGTTTTTTTATGTAACAGACCCAGCAAATAAGAACCGCACGTAGTTCTTCATGGGAAAAGAAGGATTGTCGGAGTTGAGAATATCGTGGATGAGGAAGAGTACAATCAATTTGACGAGTTGCCTACTTTCGAAGACGACATCAGACTGGAGGAAGAACCCAGTGAGGAAGCTAGCTATATGTGCGTCGATCATCATGAAGGACTATATTTCAATTAAGCATGTATATATTCTATTGTAATTTGATGTTAACATGGAAACGCGTCACGTGTTATGGACCAGTGCTAAATCGGTCAATTTGCCTCGGTCGGTCCTAGCATCACAAATCAAATAAACCGAGACTCGAGATATGTATACTTCTAAGGAATGCAGTATACACACCCTTTTACAACAAGTATGTATCAATTCCATTCAAACACATAGATAAGAACGACGAATACGAAAAAGACTCAACAACAAACTTTCTCCGAATGCTTTGAAAATTTTATAGCAGCAAGAGCATGATTTATAAGGAATTTATCAACAAGAACCAATTGATTTGGATTCTTAATGCAAAAGATATGAGCAAAATATCTCATTTGGAGCTATGATACAGTAAATCAAGCACCTCATGAGATGAACAACCCAATTGAATTCATCTCATTTGGAGCTATGATGCACTTTCTACAATTTTTCAAAGCCATGAAATGAGCAAAATTGGAGCTATGATGCACTTTCTACAATTTTTCAAAGCCATGAAATGAGCAAAAGTAAAATGTATAACTAACTTTTCTGAAAACAGTAACATGTTCAAAACTAATTTTCACAGTAAGCTCATTAATAGAGGAATCCAACAAAATTGGATTCACTCAAAAAATAGTTTACAGCGAAAAAGTTATGCATTTTTTTAATTTAATTGCATTTTCAGTTAACAAATAATCATTCTCGGGAAAATCCAAAATTAAATCGACGTGGATGAACTTGGATCGCTGATCTTGGATCCAAGGGCCCAAGTCCACGGGACAACGCGCGCGCGCACGCGACTCACAAACCCAACCGTTGGATTTAGATCCAACTGTCCACGTGGATGGAAACGTTCGGACGGTCCGAACGTTCACGCGAATCTGGGCCGTTGATCTAGAGATGGACGGCTCACAATGAGAGTGCTTTCGGATGGTCCGAACGTTCACGCGAATCTGGGCCGTCCATCTAAAGATCGACGGCTCTACATATGTGTGTGTCTGTTCACATCACAGACGGTTCTATAACGTAACTGCGTGATGATAGCTAACATCACGCATGATTCTAGTAATGAATCGCTCGTGATATTAACATATCATAGACGGTTCGCTTATGGAACCGCTCGTGATATTAAAATTAGGTTTTCTGTTAAGTCATCACAGACGGTTTCATAACGTAACTGCGTGATAGTTAACATCACGCATGCTTTGTTTATGGAACCGCTCGTGATATCCACTATATAAGTCTTCGCCAGACTCGAATGGTTGTGCATCGATCTTACGCCTTAGTCTTTTTCACCCTTCTCTCGCCGTGAGAGCCGAGGGTTTACGATCCGCCTCCCTTCGTCCCTCGCCCCGACCGGCCGCCTCCCTTCGCCTTGCCTGCTCGCCCGCCGCCGCCTTCGCCGTCCTCGCCTCTGTCGGTGCCGCCCGCCGCCGAGCACCCGGTGAGTTTCGCCGCCCTTCGCTCTCGCCTCCTCGGTGCCGCCCGCCGCCGACCACCCGGTGAGTTTCCCCGCGCTTCCCCCCTTCTCTGCCTCCCTCGATGCCGCCCCCGCCCCTGCAGACCAGGCACGTGTGCGATGGCACGCGCTGCTGGCGATGTCCCACGCGTGGAGGACCTTCAAGATCCTGCTTGTCACGCGAAGACGTGAACACGGCCGGACGCCTTCACGACGTATCAATTTTTATCGCGGATACATGGGACGCCGTGCGCGATGAAGACGACTGCCAAATTTCAGGAGCAAAGTGCGGCACACAGAGCTATCCAGGCACAAAACACTCACCCCCACAGACTCGGCACCGCTGGGTACGCGGGTAAAGCCACGCAGTGGGCGGCGGAGGACGAGACTGTTGCACGACCGTTTGCTGAGAACTCAGAGGAGTGCGCTCGAGCCTGGTTAAGAGCGAGGGCATCAGCCACGTCTTCGGGCAACATCTCTTTGACAAACCAGGTAGACGAGGCAGTGTCTCAACGTCTGGTAAATTTCTCGAACCACTTAATTGCTAATAAGTTCATAACTTCATGGTGTCTACAATAACATGATGTCCTCTTGCAGGAAGCATTGACTTCCGCATGTTCCCAAGGTTCCTTCGAAGTAGACAGGGAGCAGGATGTACTGTCTACGGCCCTGGGAAACAAGGAGCACCCGGGTCGCACGCGAGGTGTTGGGGTTTACGTACCTTGGAGGGATGGATTCCCACACAACTCCAACACGTATAGGAGTAGGAAGATATCCAAGGACCAGCACGACGCTCGGTTGGAACATGTGATTATTGCAAAATTTTAAGAACAAATAACAAACTTGCAGAACCAAGTAAATCAACTCATGCAGGCGCAATCCGCCCCTGTTAATTTGGGAGCAAGTCCTACTCGACATCGGAGTAGCGTCGCGTCCACACATAATTCTGGACATGATGACGTGCAATTACCGATCGACGGCATCGAGGTATTGTACATCTCTGGAATGCCCCAAAGATAGACCTATAGGACGCCTTAGCTAATTGTGTACCCTTTTGTAGGAGCCGACGCCCTGCAAGCTCCAAGTGAGGATGGTTGGGTCGATTCCTATTGAGGCTGGGCGGGGTATGGTGTATCCATACCAGGAGGGAAGCGAGAAGACGGTGCCAGTGGCGCAGGTTATGCCGAGTGCAGTGGACATGGTCCATGACAATTTCATGGCCATCCCGCTGGAGATTCCCCCAAACGTAGAAATCAGAATACTAGGGGATGCCACACACACTTTTATCCAGTGGCCCAAGAAGGACATCGCACTGGACCCTTCAGTGACGCGATATCGAGAGGACCCTGCCTCTCCAATAGGACCCTCGATGAGTCCGTCTCAACCAAAGCTTCAGAAGGCCGCCACATCGTTTCCCGTCAAGAAGACGGCGAAGGGACAAGAAAAGCGTGTCACCATATCAGTCCTTGAGGCGTCTCACGGGAAGACGTCCCTCAGCCGCCTCGTTAAGGAGAAATTAAAATCGAAGAACATTAAGGCACCTCCCAAACCCGTGAAATACTCACTCGGAAGTCCGTTGGTCTCCGGCGCAGAAATAAAGAGCTCAGGAGTAGCTTGTCAAGCTTTGCATGATTGGTACTTGCGCAAGACCCGAGAGAAGGGGGTCATACTGGAATCACCATCAGATACGGGAGGGAGTATTTTCTCCACGAGCCTGGCCACTTCGTCATGGGCTTCGAGGACTTATTTGACCTATACAACCTAACTGCCCTCGACGCCTCACTTCTACGATGCTGGACACTGTAAGTGTGTACAATCAATTTCTACACTCACGCGATACCAATAAATATAATAACTCATTGCTTATGTACAGACACATTATGAAATGTGCCCGTCGAATCAAAGAACCGGTGGGTTTCCTCGACCCACACGTGGTCTCTGAGCAAACAATCAACCAAGACGCATCCTACGTCGAGAATTACATAAAAATGGGATTGCTTGCTCTGGACGACAGGGACTACATAATGGTGCCCTACAACCAGAAGTAAGTGCTTCAATATTTGCTATACAAATTACGTTTCAACATAGGTTTATGACTATAGCGACATACACGAGTAGGTTCCACTGGATTCTTCTGATTCTTGTGCCAAAGAGGAACATGGTATTGTACCTTGATTCTCTATTCAACAAAAATCACGACTTCACCCTTATTAAAGGAATACTCGATAGGTATGTTCATTTCCTCCGCACATAACTCTATTGTAGTCTTCCTTCGTTTGAAATGGACAAGGATAACTTTTTTGAATCATGTAGGGAGTTCATCGGCTATGTTGCCGAGGGAGGTTTATACAAGGGAACGAGCGCCGCACTGACTCACAGGATGCGATTTCCGGTACGCTCTACAACACAATAATCATATATCATACTCCGTAATATTGCGTCTCGAACTGACTGTACATATATATGTAATTCTATTTTTGCAGTGCCGCCAGCAAAAACCGAGCCGTCTGTGATACTACAGAATCACAGACGGTTCGTGGTTGGAACCGTCTGTGATAAGAGTTATCACAGACATAAAATTTCAGACGGTTCAAAAACCGTCTGTGATGACTGTTACGAACCGTCTGTGATGAGCTTTTCTGTAGTAGTGATAGAAAAGGAGGAGCTAAAGAATTTCAACCACTTCATAGAGGGAGAGTAAGTAGTAAAAATGAGTGGGCCCATAAACAAAACATACTTCGGGTTAGTATGTACTTGTTGTGATATACGCACAGAGATCTAACATAAAAAAACCATACATGTTTTTATACGATGCCTTCATTAGTTAAAGCAATGCCTACTTGTAGCTTCAAAATCTCATTATTCTCATTGACATAATCTTAAATCCATCTCTGCCTGAACTTTGAAGTACACTCAATATTGCCTAACTGGTTAATTGGTGGTTGCTCCTCGTGTGTACATTATTGAAACAATTGAAAAGTCAGTTAGCTCTAGGCCTAAACATATATAGATAACAAATCCATGTCATTTTTATTGATATTTGAGCAACCATCTGGAAAGAAATTGTTGTGGCAACGAAGCCAAACAGTAGGTATAGAATACCCTTTCTCCTTCGGGGACATAGAAATAGAGGAGCTAAAGAATACCAGCCACTTCAGAGAGATAAAGTAAGTAGTAAAAATGAGTGAGCTCCCCCGCTCATATGTCCTCTTGGGCCCTTTATATATAGTTGGGGGATGACTATTCCCGATCTTACATTCTAATAATTACAAAATAGTGATGGTAAATTGGTACATTCGCCATGTGTACAATATTATGTTTATGGGCTAACCCTAAGGCCCATCATGTATACTTGGTAGCACAAGAGATATAATACCTCATTCCATGGGCTTTGTGCTAAGGCCTCTTAGGCCTTCCTGATAGCCCAAGGGGGTGGCCACCCCTCAATAGTACTCCCTCGTTGGCAAGCTTCAAGGTCCCGAGGGACGAGCAGACGAAGCAGATAGTTTCCCTAGCCCCTTTGGAGTCAGGATGCCTAAGGTCCCCTCGAAGAATAACAAAGTGATAGAAGGCCCGCAACCCGAGGTAGTTGGTGGCTGCCCTGTCGAGGCAATGACATCGTCGTCCTACCGAGGCGGCACCTTCGAGGGAGGCAAAGTGTGGATGCGAAGCCGTCAAGGTAGACCGACCTACTGAGGTGGCGCCTTCAAGGAACGCGACGTGTGAAGACAGAGCCATCGAGGTAGGCCACTCTGTCGAGGTTGATGCCCTCAATACAAGTGGTGCCTTTCGCGGTGGAGCCTTCATAGTCGGGCCACCCTACCGAGGTAATGCCTTCGAGGCAGGAGGTGTGTGGAGACCGAGCCATCAAGGTAGGTCGCCCCATCGAGGTTGATGCCCTCAAGACAGGCTGCACCTCTCGCGGGGGAGCCATCGTCGTCAGGTCGCCCTGTCGAGGCGGTGCCTTCGAAGCAGGTGGCACGAGCTGAATCACACTACAATGTGCTAGTTCATATGTTCATGCATTTGTGTCCTTGTGCCCTTATTATGTGTTAAGTTCCACCTCACTGCTGCAATTCCCGTTGCTTTCCATTGGCCTAGTAATGTTCCCCCTTCGGCTACATTGAAGTGTTTGCACATGCCATGGGTACCCTAGGGTGGCATGAAGGTTGATATGGCCATATGCGCAACAAAGTAGGTCGGCGAGGTGACCCGCCTTAAAAAAAGGGCTTGAAGAGGGTGCGAGGCACTAGCCCGCTTGCGCTCGTAGGAGGAGGCGATGCTTGACCGCCATACCCTACCTTCAAAAAGAGTGCCCGTGGAGGGGACTTGCGCTCGAATGAAGAGGTGATGCTTGACCGTCGTCCCCCTACATTAAAAAATAGTTCCCAAAGAGGGTGTGAGGCGCTAGTTGGAGGAGGGAACTTGCTCTCATAGGAGGAGGTGATGCTTGACCGTCATCCCCTACCTTAAAAAATAGTGCCCAAAGAGGGTGTGAGGCAAATGCCGTCGATGCATGATTATGCATGCCGAGGCCGGAGCCAGCGATGTTGGTGCAGTCATCACCAGGGACATCGCTGAAGCGTTAGATTCCTTCGTTCGACACGAGCCGGAGTGCGGCCTGCTCAACTCACAGAATCATTGCCTCTGGACGAAGAGCTATGTCATGCGGAGGCAAACACCATCGATGCATGCTTACGCCTACGGAGTCCAGAGCCAGCGAAGCGGGTGAAGTCCTCACTGAGGACGTCACCAAAGCCTCAAACTTCTTGGTGGGATGCACGCCAGAGTGTGAGATTCTCAACTCGCTATATCATGCGGAGGCAAACGTCATTGACGCATGCTTACGCCCGCTGAAGCTAGAGCCAGTGAAGCGGGTGATGTAGTTCCTGGTGGGACACTCGACTAAGCATGATAACAGGCGGTTATCACAGACGGTTGAAAACCCGTCTGTGATAAGTCTTATCACAGACGGTTCCAACCACGAACTGTTTGTGATACTACAGAATCACAGACGGTTCGTGGTTGGAACCGCTCGCGATACTACGTAATCACGAGCGATCGTAGGTACGTAATCACGAGCGGTTCTAACCACGAACCGTCAGTGATACTACGTAATCACGCATACCGTGGTTGGAACCGCTCGTGATTACGTAGTATCGCTGAGCAGTTCCAACCACGCATCGCTCTGCGTGATTCTATAGTATCACTGAGCGGTTCGTGGTTGGAACCGTCGTGATAAGTCTTTAGACCTAATTAATTTTTATCGTATTTTCACTAGCCTCGGAATTGCTAGCCATGCCCTCGAAAACTAGCAAGCGTAAATATATCACGTATAATTATTGACAACTCAAAGTGATCATTTAACTCAAAATCAATTACAAAAGAATGTTTCAAGTATATATTGTCGCTAGAGTTACAAATTGAATTACAACCAGTCAAAGTGAATTACAATATTGAATCAATTGTTTCGAGGTCGTTCATCGGTGTCGACGGCGTGAAACTCTTCGGTGGTGTTAACTATGTCTGCCTTGATGAAGCCGCAGAGCTCCCCTTGAACGTGTGTGACTTGGTCCATCTCGAGTGCATTTAACTCTATGTTCAAGCCCTGTCGCTAGCAGGAGTAAAGTAGTAAGCATATATATTTAAATTTATAATTAGGATATAATTATTACGAGATTGACAAACCTAGGGATAGTGCGTCCTAGAAGCAATCAATAGCTGCATATGATGGTATACGTAGAATGCGCATAGGCGATCTCGTTTTTGCTAGCGGCACTGTAAAAATAGAATTACATATATATGTATAGTCAGTTCGAGATGCAATATTACGGAGTATGATATATGATTATTGTGTTGTAGCGCGTACCGAAAATCGCATCCTGTGAGTCAGTGTGGCACTCGTTCCCTTGTATAAACCTCCCTCGGCAACATAGCCGATGAACGCCCTACATGATTTAAAAAAGTTATTCTCGTCCATTTCAAACGAAGGAAGACTACAATAGAGTTATGTGCGGAGGAAATGAACATACCTGTCGAGTATTCCTTTAAGAAGGGTGAAGTTATAATTTTTGTTGAGTAGAGGATCAAGGTACAATACCATGTTCCTCTTTGGCACAAGAATCAGAAGAATCCAGTGGAACCTACTCGTGTATGTCGCTATAGTCATAAACCTATGTTGAAACGTAATTTGTATAGCAAATATTGAAGCACTTACTTCTGGTTGTAGGGTGTAACATCCCAATTTTCAGAGTTTTGAAAATCCTTTAAATAGTGGTAGTGAGAAAATTCACCATTTGGATTTATTTGAATATTAATTTAAAAGCTTAATATGGACTTTAAGGACAAACTGATTTAATGTGATTAATCCCAACATCAACAATTATCGAAACTATTTTATTTAGATTCTATATGCTTGGATATATTTTATAGAATTTTCTGGAATTTTTCCAAAGTCATTTGCTATTTTCTATTGGCTATTTGTATTTCCTAGATTTATTTAAAAGAAAAACTAAAAGAAAAATCTTCCAGAATAGTGCTGGGCCGAAGCCCAACACTATTCCAGCAGCGCCAGCCCATCTCCCGCTCGCTCGCGCCCTCGTCCGTTGAATTTGGATCTCTCGTTGGCCCATTTTCCTCGTCTCTCTCGGCCCACTTCTACTTTCTTCCGCGCCCAACCCTCCTGGCCCATCCTTCACATGGCTCAGCCCACCCGACCTCCCTTCCTCTCTCTCTCGCACGCGGGCCCCGCCTGTCTCGTCGCGTTCTACCCGAGGCTCACATCTCTTTTGCCGGAGACCCACCGGACCACCGGCACAACCTTCAACCGAATGCCATCGTCACTCTCTCCCTCGTCGTCGGCCACCCCCTCAAGCCTCGCCGCCGGCAAGGTGAACATCACCTTCCCATCGCTCTCCTCTTTCTAACTCACCCCTCGTTGGCCGCTGGAACGCCGCCATTTCGTTAGACCACTGCTGCCTGTGCGCATCACCACCTCTGTGCTGTTATGGCTGCCACTTGGCATGCCATGTCATTGCCACATCACTTTTTAGCATGCGTGGCCGCCCAGTGAGCCCACGTGGCATTTCTTACCTTTTGCTTCACAAAAAGAATTCAGCTGGAAATATTTAATCCCTTGTTGACGTCGGCATGACTCAGTATTTTCTTTTCCTTCAAAAAAATAAATCCACAAATTTGGAAATTTCCAATTTCATCATTTCATGTGATTTCCAACTTCCGAGAGCTCGTTCTCCTTCGTTCGACCTCCAATTCAAGCTATTCAAATTTCTAAACTCATCTAAAATCAAGATCTAGATATCTATACTGAAATGGTTTAATTTGGAGTTTATTTTAATTTTATTTGATTTGGCTCATTTCTACGTGTAGATTTCGACGACTTCGGAGAACCAGATTTTGATGCCGTTGGAGAACAACAATAATTTAAGCAAGGCAAGTTACATCATTTTATCATGCTAGATCACAATATTTTAATTTATTTTAATTCTATTTTAAATTATTATTGCATGCATATTTATATTCAAGTAATTTAAATTCCTATCTTTAAATTGCATCTAAATCCCAACAATCGTATAGCCAATTATTGTCAAGATAAAAAGTATGGAGAATCGTCATTCCAATTGTGAAATATTTTGGAGTTTGAAATGGAAAATATTGGATTATAGAATTACTTGAATGTTGAATATTAGATTATTGTTGGATATTGGATTATCGGATTGCCAATTCATGATGTTGATTTTGGTGGATTAGGTTGAATCAAGAAATATGAAATTAATTGGGTATTTTGGTCATATTGGATTTATCGGATATGATTGAATAGGGAAGTTGGATTTATAAATAAATCTTGGTTCGGGTATAGAAATATATCTTTATTGGTTATAGAAGTAAATCTTAGCTGGATAATAGAAATATATCTTGATTGGATTGTAGAAGTACATCTTTGCTGGATTATGGGAATAGATTATTATTGGATATTGGATTGATGGATGACGGATTATAAAAATATATTATTGTTAGGATTGTGGAAATTGATGATTGTTGGATCATAGCATTATATCATTATTGGATTGATGATTGTTGGATCATAGCAATAGATTATTACTGGATTGATGATTGCTGGATCATGGCAATACATCATTACCAGATTGCTGATTGTTGGATGATAGCAATAGATTTTTATTGGATTGATGATTGTTGGATGATAGCAAAGATTTTTATTGAATTGATGAATGTTGGACTATATAAATAAATTATTGTTGGATTGATGGATGTGGATTATAGAAATATATTGTTGTTGGATATTAGATTGTTGGATAATGGATTATGATTCTAATGTTGATGATTGACTTACTGATATTGGAATTGACAATTCTTGGACATGAAACCCTCATACCTTGTCACCCTAGATAAAACTCTGGTTAATACAATAGTATTAACACAATGTTTTTATTTAAAAACTTGATGCTTAGACAAAGCTTAGACAAAAAATGTTTAATTTGGGGAACTTTAGCCAAATGTTCAATTATGATTAAAAACGAGGCTATTGTGTTGTTCTTACCATGGACATCTTTTAGCAAATGATTTAACTTGAAAAATAAATGAAATTGGTTTGGACTTGGGCGAAATGAATGTTTGGTTGGTTCATGTTAATGCACGGGATCAATTCATTTTTATGATCGAGCCCATAATTTTATTTGGAAAGTCACCCCAGTCAGTTAATGACCAATCTTCGAGCCACATCTTGCACCGTGGTTGTGCCACATGGTTGCGTGGGTGTCATAAATGACCTACTTTCAATATTCCCACATGGCGCAATAGATGGCTTAATTCCGGCGGGTTTCTATCCAAAGAAGCGAAACCTTAGCGAGGCATAACTACGTTGGAATGATGCACGGTAAAGGCCTTGTGATAATCCCTTAGACTCACACCTTCGAAAGTGTGTCAGACGAACATTATCTCTTGTGGGTAAAGTTACACAACCTCTACAGAGTGTAAAACTATTCGAATAGCCGTGTCCACGGTCATGCACATGCCGAGCAAAACCAGTCAAAGCTAGAATTTGGTTTTGGTTTTAAAATAGTTATATATTAAACTGCTTTGGAACTTAGTAAATGTATTTCAAATTGAAAATACAGCTTTATGCAAAACAAGCATATAAGCCTTCATTTGATAATATCCTGCTTGCATTATATTTTGTTATTGGGTGTAACTTGTGGAGTACATTTTTGTACTCGCTCTTGCTTAATAAAATGTTGTTCAGAGGATAAGGACCTTACAACTGCTGAAGATCTCGACGACTATGCCGCTACCTTAGTCGATTGCCTGTGGCAGATTAGCTAGGTTCTACTACTGTTGATTCGTATTCCGTTGTGTTATTTATTGTTGGCTCGTAAGACTTTCTTGTATTAACTTAACTCTGATTATCAATAAAGTTACGTGAGTTATGGATGTTACCATATTTGTTTACTGTATGAACTGACTACTGATCATGAAACTAGTTCAGAATACACAGAGAATTTGGTTGGGGGTGTTACTCCCGGGTCCTGACAGGCATCCCCCACAACAGAAATGACTAGTAGTTGAAGGTCTTGTTGATTGTTCATGTGTATAGAATTTACATAAGGGAAAGGGAGCTTGTTCAAGAGATTCAAGCTCTATATAGTTAAAAATAGTGTTCATGCATGCTTATATCAGCTGATTGTTTTGAAAGCTTGCGTCCAACAAAGAAACAGACGAAAGCACGATCAAGTGGCAGGAAAGAAACTTAAGTTACAGCCTACAACACCAATAAGTCAATAACATTCGGTAGCATGATTTCTTTTGATCGATGGTTCATGGTAGGATAATCAATGGTACTGTGAGATTCATTTCTCCTATGGATAAGGAAAATATTCATATATTCTTGTCACTATTTTATCAAGAGCTAGAAAAGAAATTAAAATCGCAACTATATAATTGACTCGACATCCATATGTTCTCATTTTTTTTCTCTCTCTCTGAGGTATCTCCCTTTCTTGTATATTTGTACAATTGGCAAGGTTGACACAATATCTTACAATAAAAGCCAAAACCGTACGAATTTTACCTAACTAATTAACATATCACAAGCAGAGCAGAGCTAGACAGAAAGAGATCACTATGCACGTGTACTTAAATTTGCATGTGACAATATATAGCAAACGAAACAATATTAATCCGTAGTACGGATAGAAATATGAGTACTGTACGTACTTAAATCAACTTGTCAAGTACGACGATTTAGTCTCATATACGTGTTGAGATTTTTGGTTCAAAACGCAGCACATACATTACATCATTAACCTATTACAGTACTAATACGTACTACTGAATTTTATTCTTTTTTTTCAGGGACAAACATATCCAATCAAATGATTTAACAATTTAATAGTAATTGACAACATTGCAAAAGGCACCTGACAGTCCATATTTCTCGCTTCTTTCTCAGAAAAAAGGTACAGTAGTGCCTCACTTAAGATGGAGCTATAGACACATTAATTCATGTGGAAAACACTTAAGATGGAGCTATAGACACTTAAGCTAGCAACAAGAAACGAAAGCTTGGTAGGGCTGGTTTTGTTTAGTTGGGATGTCGGAGTTTTGAGAAAAGGACATGCACCCCACCTGCCTCCCGCACAGACTCCCAAACACACACAAAAAAAAGCCTAATCCTCCACTACAGACACATTCCCATCCAGCTTCCAGCCTAGCTAATCCTAATTACCATCCACAACAAAACTACGTCCACCCAACCTTATCACCATCCTAATTCAGGACCAACGTCACACCTACAAAGTTAAAGTAGTGGAGCTCGTGGATTTATGGGTAAGATAGTCATTTCGAATAAAATCACCGTTACATATGGACCACCTCTTAGACTCTTACCCGTCGCCTTTTGTAAACATTAATAATGTGTGGATACCAATTCACAGCCACGACTAAAGACAGAGAGGTTTTAACGACTATTTTATACGTGTGTCATCGATCTACCAAACAGTGCACCACCAACTCGGTAGGGGACCAGTCTGAATGTATGTTTTTAAAGGAAAGAAGAAACTTCATTGAAGTAAAATGCTAACCTGCAACGTAATCCATGAAATATATATAGTGTCATTTGAATTCACATGGCAAATGGGACCGATGACCAGTCAAAATAAAAACCAAATAACCCCATGGAGGAACATGCAGATGGCAAATGGGGGTAAGAAGAGGAGTGATCCTTGGAAAAATGGCCACCTAATTAAATAGCATACATTATAGTGGCACCCAAAGTCTCTCTCCCCTACCCCTCTATCAAGTCTTCCAACATACATGTCCAGTTTTCTCCTTCCTCTTCCTTTCTTATACCCACTTGCCTCTTGTCTTCTACACAGTTCAGAGAAGCTACTCTTCTTCTTGAGATCTCCAAGCTCTACAAGCTCTCTCTCTCTCTCTCTCTCTCTCAGCACATACCAAACTTGCACTTCACACCCCAAGCTAGAGAGAGAAACCTACAGAGATTTTCATACGCTGTGACCTATATGCTTCTCTAGCTATAGATCACTCTACAACAAGTTCAGCTCTCCAACATATCAAGGTATGCAAATATATGTTCTTCCTTGTACATTCAGATCGATCTCCTCAAATATACACATAGAGCAATTTTTCCCCCTTTTTGAGAAGGCATAAATATTCTTGCTACCTTTCTTGTGTTCTACTTCTATCTTCCATATACTATAAGAGGCCAACAGCCAAGCATTTAAAATGTATAGATCATATAGCCAAGAATTTGAAGTGCATACACATAAGCATATAACCAAGCTCTGTATTTTGCTTGTTGGTTTCATGTGCTCACCAAAGAGCCGTCAAGCTGGCCAATCGGTGGTGGACTGGCGGCCATTTGGGCCTGACAGGCGGGCCGGAGCAGCCGTCCGGCTCGTCGGGCCTCAAGACCGAGCTCCCAGCCGCCAAAGACCCTGAGCCCAGCCCGACCGGAGGCGCGCCGGCCGACCACACCGACGACAACAATGAATCCGGTGGCGGCAAGCCACACGAGGGCGCGGTGGTCGCGGCCCCCAACCGGCGCCCCCGCGGCCGCCCGCCCGGCTCCAAGAACAAGCCGAAGCCGCCCATTTTCGTGACGCGCGACAGCCCCAACGCGCTGCGCAGCCACGTCATGGAGGTGGCCGGCGGAGCCGACGTGGCCGACGCCATCGCGCAGTTCTCGCGCCGCCGCCAGCGCGGCGTCTGCGTGCTCAGCGGCGCCGGGACCGTCTCCAACGTCGCGCTGCGCCAGCCGTCCGCCTCAGGCGCCGTCGTCGCCCTCCACGGCCGCTTCGAGATCCTCTCGCTCACCGGCACCTTCCTCCCCGGGCCCGCGCCGCCGGGGTCCACAGGGCTCACCGTGTACCTGGCCGGCGGCCAGGGGCAAGTGGTCGGCGGCAGCGTGGTAGGGTCTCTCATCGCCGCCGGGCCGGTCATGGTGATCGCGTCCACATTCGCCAACGCCACCTACGAGCGCCTGCCGCTGGAGGACGAGGACGAGGGCTCAGGCCAGCCGATGCCCGGCGGGGCCGAGTCGCTTATGGCCGGCGGCCACGGGATAGCCGACCCGTCGGCGCTGCCGATGTTCAACTTGCCGCCGAGCAACGGGCAGCTCGGCGGGGGCGACGGGTTCCCGTGGGCGCACCCTCGCCCACCGTACTGATGGCAATATATGGCGATGGCAACGAGAGAAGAGGCAATGGCATGCATGGTTACTGTTCCATTGGAGATTCATGGAGTGGCGCCATTAGCTAGGTTAGTACATATGATGAAGTGGTGATTACTTAATTAGAGTACGTACGTACGTACGTACTACTACTTTGTTGTGGTGAAATAATTAAATTAAATGTGGTGTGTTTATTAATTGTGTACTTAATTGAGCTATCTAGCTATATATAGCTCGGATGCATGCAATGTTTGGTTCCTGATTGAGGGTACGTTTTCAGTTAATTAGAGGTGATTTCTCTCTGGCATTATCGTGCAACTTGTGTTCTCTGTTCTTCCTTCTTTGAATTTGCTTTGAGCAACTCGTGCATTTGATTATTACTAAGATCCCAGGAAACACACGTTCCTGTATCATAATTAACAAAACTAATTGCTTTTAGTGGAATTCGTTCATTGCTCATGTCCTTGAGTATTTTAACCTAGTGTCAGTTTGGTCCCAAATCTGGCACTGTCTCAAGCAAATGCTCTCTTTTTTTTTTTTCCTGTGCCTGTGTTTCTATATCTGATGAAAATTAATGTACGCGCCAACGTCTGAACTTTGTTTTTCATGTTAGTTTAGATATATTATAATTAAGTTGGGACGAAAGTAAGAATTTTCAGTAAACTGCACTGTGCACTCTTATTGTGGTTATATCAACCATTAATTCTCAACATTGCCTGCATGCTTTATCTGCTGGGGATATCAACCAAATGTTTTTAGTCAAAAAAGAAAGTTTTCTCCTCTAGTTAGGATCTCTTAGGGCTTGTTTGGATAGGGAGGATTAGAACCAATCCTTTCAGATTGGAAAAGATTTTAATTCAAATTCTGAGTTAATTCAAAGAAATTGAGTCGAATCATAATGTATTCAAATAAACTCTTGGTGAGAAAGGAACTACTACACCCGAATGGATTTGGGAGTTTGTACATGTATAATATGCATTTTATAGCTTCTGATCTTGTTCTTGTTCATTTGATGGAAACAATTCATGATCCGCACTACATTTATTGTGAACTCGCATAGAATATGTCCGGAGTTGCATCGGTTTTGATCGAACCGAATTACTATGTGTAATTGAGCTAGCCACTATTCTGCACTCTCGCTAGAAGCTTTTGTTCTCTTGCTATATATGCATGCAGTGAAATTCAAACTATTTTTGTCAACAAAACTTAATTGTGTACTCTCTCAAAAGAAAAACTAAACTTATGGACATAGGCTAATATGAGATTACCAACGATTAACTAGCATGCACATAAATACTCCATACATTGCAATACTCAGGGGAATTAGTGTTCACTTTGACATATTAATAAGTGGATGCATGTATGGATCGGAATAACGCACAATATATTGAACAATTAATTAAAATTTGGGTGACAATTGGTAAGTTTTTGGCATGCGCTATGGTACTGTTAACATGTGTAATATTCATAGAATTTTAGTGCAACTCCGGTCTAACACTGAGCCAAGAATGTCACTCAACTACATTGACTACTAATTTAAACCACATATTGCAATAAAATCCAGCAAACACATAACGAACAAAAACCCGTCTACGGGTTACAATAGAAAAAATTAAATGCAACTAAACTACATAAGAATCAACATGCTAGATAACAATGCTGAATAAAGAACCAATAAGTAATAATAGTCCATAAATAGTCTAATGAATGAATAAACAGGTTACAACCAATCACCTAGGATTATTCAATGATTATCAAGTCATAAAAAGAATAAATCATCACACTATATCAAACGTTCTCATAGTCATGTAATTCAAGTATTTGAAGTGGGTGCAATTATTTCATGTTCGCTCTCCCTTCCCAAGCGAGATGTCATCACCGACCACCTAAAACAACAATAAATCAAGGGTGAGTCCACGACTCAGTAAGTACCAGATACAATGGTAAATAAACAAGTTCATTAAATATTTACTGCATTATCATAAATCTCATACTTCTCATTCTCAATTCTCATTAATATCTTTATCATGAATGCAAATGCCGTGATGCACCTCTTTCAGCTGATACCGGTATAGCGAAGTGTTCACCTGTCGGTGACACACTATTCTCCCCCACCTTCTTGAGGGTGGGGTCCCTATCTCTATAGGATTTTAACATGGGGCACACCGGATTAGCCATAATCATTGCATTACTCACCGCTCTGGTCCTTATGCAAGTGAATGATGCAATAATTCATTTATATTTAACAAAATTACCATATCATCACCGTGGTAATTGCATCAACATACCATAATCACAGTTAAGCAATAATAATCTCACCATGTTATCCCTATGCATGGTAGTTGCATTATTATCACAATCTTACTCTTTTCATCAACAATGCCATGGAAAATAAATAACTTAACAAAACATAATTAAATCTCATGATAATAAACCAACAAGATAATGGCAACCACCCGTTGCTCACTATTATACCAAGCACTTGCCTCTTTAACTTCTAAGAGTCGGGTGACAAGACGGCGACAAGCCACTAGAGGCCACACTCCCTGAACAAATAATTCAAAAATATATCTCAAAATCATAACATCATAGCATTCACACTTTACACTTATCATCACCTTTACGTCTGAGCCAAACCAGCCCATTAACCCAAAACTATCGGATGCACTACCTGTTGTTCCAGTAGTAAAACGGTTCTAACTTATACATACGAACTTCAAATATCAACATCCACCACTTTATGTAATCCTCATGAAAAAGTATACAACTTCCTAGTTATGATGAACTTCTGATTCTACCGTTCTCTACCCCGTTTCCTTCCCGGAAGATTGTCTCATAATCTGTCAGGACAGTCCACTTCATAATTTTATATCTTTAATTCTAAAACTTGAAAATATATTAATGATACCAGTTCTGGAAACAACATAAAATTTCCTAACTTATTAATGTTATCACCAAATTTTAATTTTGCTATATGCTGTATGAAACTGGCACATCTTCACAACATCTGCTAGCTACGTCTAAATTCTGGACAGTGACCTTCCCTAGGCCGTAACTTTTCGCCCACTGCTCCGATTCTAATAATCTATAATTTCCTGAAAAGTTATCGAGATTATATATTTTTTCTCTAATTTGACCAACCTATGAATCCGAGTATAAATAACCCTAATCGCCCCCCGCCCCCCAAATATTCTGCATCTAACCTCGACGAACTAGGGTATACTGAGAATCAATCTTTCCCTAAGCAAAATGATCTACAATCTTAACAGCTACTAAATCATGGAAGATCTTAGGGATTAATAGGTGTTACCCTTGAACATTACAGCGGATCACCGAAACTCCGCAAATTTCCTCTCTTCTTCGTCATCTTCTCCTTCTTTCCCTCCTCCTCGCTACTTCTCCTTCCCTCTGCTGTCCAAAACCTCCTGGACCTTCTCTGGTCAGCAGCAAGGCTGCAAGGGAAGCAGCCGAACAGCAGGGCGACTCCAAGAGGGAGGAGGGGCGGCGCGCCAAGGATTAAAAAAAACATTTTTCACAAATCGATTGATCGAATTAACGAAGTGTTCAGGTGAATAACACTGAATATAACTGTGTATATTCAAGAATACTTCCATATATACATCATGAGCATGTCCGCTGCCATCCGGCCGGCCGGTTCCTTCAATACATGTAAGTACTGCCTTAAAAAAAATACATGTGAGTAGAGTTATTTGGATGAATCATCTAGCTAGAGTTCGTGACAAAAGCATCTCTTGTTAATCTCCACGAATAAAAGCATGAGTTAATGTGTATACATTGATCATTTTATGCTTCGTTTTCTTTAATTAGCTAATGTCGAGATTAATCTTAGTTTGTCTGATGATTATGCATCCGATCGATGAGACGTCTAGTTGTACTTGCCTTGTCTAATTAATTCTCGAGCGAGATTGATTGCGAAACGTGCGAATGTGACTGCTGAGAAAGAAGAAGAAGGAAGAGAGTGGAATGTTAATTTGGAGATAATAGGCACATATATATCGAGAGTGACGATGATGATGATACAAACCTTCATTATTTCAGCGCAAGCTAGTATAGGCTGAAAGTACAGTACACATAGTAGAACGTGCGTTATTAGATTATGCTGTACAGTACATGGATCTATTAGGCAAACTCTTAATTAATTATATCTACAGATCGTGTATATTAATTAACCATACATATGCATCTAAGTTAGGTTAATTAATTCTGTTCATAGGTACATTAGACTTCCCACTGAAATGAATTAAATAATTTGCATATATCCTCAAAGATAGGGTACTATATGTACAGAACCAAAAAAGATGAGGATGTGATGGATCATATAATTGACACGCATGCAGTCATGCATATATATATATACAGATCGATCGATCTCAATGACTACAGCAGGTATAACGTGGCTTTCTCTTAATTAACCTTGCTTGTATATATGTGTTGTATTCTTTTGATCTCTCTGGATCTGGGGTTCTTGGGTTTTGGATCGGGTCCGAGAGGGACCGAGCGGGAGAGAGGGTTTACCGTCGTGTGTAGATGAAGTAGGGTTGGCCATCGGTGAGGGTCTGCGCTAGGCAGCGACGGTCGGTGGAGATGCGCACGGCTCGGCGACGGTGGCGTGTCCCGAACGTAGGCGTGGCCGTCGGTGGTCGACCGTGTCGGTGGAGGCGGCGGTGGATTTCCCGTCGCTTCAGCGCTCCCTCTAGATCGGATTAGGGTTTGTGTGTGTTAGGGTTTGTGGCGGCGCAGTCAACCTCGTGACCTGTGCCGCCCCGGTCCCCTTCTCTTTTATAGCGCTGGCGACAGGGCCCACCAGCCATCTTGGTGGCGCTTCGATCGTATGCGCAGATCAAGAGGATTGGGCATTTGGCCGTTGGGCCAAATGCCCGAGATCAACTCTAACATTCTCCCCCTTGATCTCAATCTGTGCTTTATCTTTAATTACTTTTGACTTTACTCATTCCATCACAAATTGATGCATAGAACGTGTCTCATCGTCACGGTCAAATGCCGATAGATTCAATGACTACAATACACCTCATTGTTTCAAAGCAGATTACTTTAATCTTTTGGGCCATCTCTTAGTCCAGATTCATAGGCTTTCCTTAAACCCATGCCGGCTATATGTTCTCTCGAACACGTTGGGTGGTAAGCCTTTAGTAAGCGGATCCGCTAACATCTTTATGTACTTATATGCTCAAGACTTATAATTTGATCCCGAACTTTATCTTTCACAACATAGTACTTTATGTCAATGTGTTTGGCAAGACCACTTGACTTATTGTTGTGGGCATACATTACTGCGGGTTCATTATCGCAAGACAACTTAAGTGGTCTATTGATGTCGTCAACCACTTTTAAACCGGTATGAACTTCTTAAGCCGTTCACCCGCCTGTAGCCTCATAACATGCTACAAACTCGGCATACATTGTGGACGATGTAGTGACGGTTTGCTTTGAGCTTTTCCACGATATAGCTCCTCCAATGAGAGTGAAGACATATCCGGATGTCGACTTTCTATCATCTCCGCAAAATCGAATCAGATACCCCACTATATGGAGTAAATCGATCTTTCGTATGTCATCATGAGGCCTTTTGTTCCTTGCAAATAACGCAAGACTTTCTTTATCAATTTCAATGTTCTATTCGAGATTGCTCGAATCGCCAAGTAACCCGGTAACAAAAGCTAAGTCGTAGGCGTGTGCACACTTGAGCATTGTAAGCTTCCGACAATTTGAAGCATATGGAACCGCTTTCATTTGATCGATCTCATATGGTTCTGGGGCATTGAAAATCCCCATATCTCGCCGCCCTTGACTATAGGTGCGGTGAAGGACTACATTTATGCATCCCAAATTTCTTTAAGACTTTCTCTATATATGTCTTTTGTGATAGTCCCAATATCCCTTTGTTTCTATCCCGGTGAATTTCGATCCCTAGAACGAACGAAGCTTCACCAAGGTCTTTCATATCAAAGTTTGAGGATAAAAATCTCTTCGTCTCCAGTAGCAGACTGACATCACTACTAGCTAGTAGGATATCATCCACATACAGGATTAGGAAGATAAATTTCCCATCTTTAAACTTTGTATAGACACAGTTGTCTTCTACATTCTCTTTAAAACCAAATTTTCTTATTGTACTGTCAAACTTCAAGTACCACTGTCTTGAAGCTTGTTTTAACCCATAAATCGATTTCTTTAGGCGGCATCCCATTCTTTCATTTTCTTCCATGACAAAACCTTTTGGTTGTGCCATGTAAACATTTTCCTCCAAATCCCCATTAAGAAATGCCGTCTTTACATCCATCTGATGTAACTCTAAATCATAATGTGCTACTAATGCCATTATGATTCTGAAGGAATCTTTACATGAAACTGGAGAAAATATCTCATTGTAATCAATCCCTTCTCTTTGTGTAAATCCTTTTGCCACAAGTCGCGCTTTGTATCTTTCTACATTCCCTTGGGAGTCGAGTTTTGTTTTGTAGACCCATTTCTGACCCTCTGTTTTGGCTCCTTTAGGAACAATTTCCAAGTCCTGCACTTTATTAGTCTTCATGGACCTCATTTCCTCTTCCATGGCCTCAAGCCATTTTGAAGAATTTTCGCTTCTCATGGCTTCTTCAAATGAGGTGGGGTCATCCTCCATTTGAAATTCCTCAGTATGATAAACTGATAATCATCGAAATAGCCGATCTTCTTACTCTTTGAGACCTCCTTGGGGCCTCCACATTTGGTACATCTTCATTTGAGGTCATTGTTGCTCCCCTCATTTGTGGCAATGGGTTCTATAGGATCCTCAAGAACAGTTCCTCATTCTCATTCAATGTTGCCACGGGAGGAACAATAGCAGTCTTGGCACCACAAGATCTTGTACCGTCGGTGCAATGACAAAGAGTAGTGAGAAGAGTGGCTCTTGAATCATCGGAGTGGGCACATATACCCGCTTCTCTTCAAGATCAAACTCTCGAGCTACCATGCTCCCCTTATCATTTCATCCTCTAAGAAGACAGTGTCTCGTTTCTACAAACTTTGTATATCCGTGCTCGACAAGAGAAACGAAAACCTTTTGACTTTTCGTGGTAGCCAATGAAATGGCAACTTATTTTGGGATCAAGCTTCCCAAGGTTTGGGTTAAATACTTTAGCCTCAGCAGACTCCTCCACACACGTAGGTGGTTTAGTGAGGAACTCTTCCGTCCACAACAAATGCGGTGTTTTGGGCACCGACTTACTAGGCACTCTATTGAGAATATGGATGGCGGTTTTAACGCCTCCATCCATAAACTCAATGGGAGTGTGGAGTAGCTCATCATGCTTCGCACCATATCCATCGAGTACGGTTGCGTCTTTCACTACTCCATTTCTTTGAGGTTCGCCGGTGTAGAATATGGGCTACTATGCCATTTTCTGTAAGAACCTCGCAAAGGTCCAGAACTTGTCCATATGGGGTATGTCGATCGTAGTACTCCCCACGATCGGATCGAACTATCTTAATCTTTAAATCGTGTTGGTTTTCAACTTGACCTTAAATATCTTGAATTTATCTAAGGCTTCATTTCTTTCTTTGATTGGATAAATATATCCATAACGGAGTAGTCATCTGTGAATGTTATGAACGAGTCATAACCATCCACACTTTTCACAGAAAAGGACCACAAATGTCGTGTGAACAATTTGTAGAACTCCTGTGCTTCTTTTGCGCCTTTCTTTATTTTCTTTACATATTTTCCTTTAATGCATTCTCTGCATTGTTCTAAGTCTGAGAACTCTAATAGAGGAAGAATTTCATTCTTAACTAGTCTTTCTATTCTCCCCCTCGAAATATGGCCTAAACGACAGTGCCATAATTTCGACGATTCATTATGAGTTCTCTTCGTTTTACATTTACGTTCGTAGACGAGGATTCAATCACTTTCTCGCACGCGACGTTCTCATTATCGCATACGACATTCACATCATCACACAATGATAACAAATAAAGTTCATTTTGTAATATGGCAAGACCAACACATTCTTTATTAAATATTATTTCGCACTTGCCATTTCCAAAATTACAATCATAACCATCTTTATCCAAATTGGAAACACTAATCAAATTCCTCTGTAAAGAGGGTACAAAAGAACATCTCTAAGTAAAGATTGGAGCCATTAGCTAACTCTAATGAAAGATCGCCAATGACTTCAACTTCGCTTGGACTCCATTTGCGACTTTAATGCATCTTTCGTTTCTTTGCGTAGTCCTCGTCGAACGGAATCCCTGTAAGGAATTAGCAACATGAACAGTTGCTCCTGAGTCAATCCACCAAGTGGATTTCGAATATTGTACATACAAGCATTCATTTATGAATGTAATAATGTTCTCACCTTTCTTTGCCATGATCATCTTCAAGTAATCGTGAGTTCTTCTTGTAGTGTCTGTCTTCTTGCGATGAAGACAACGATCTTTGTCTACAAAGAAATTTGTTCTGTTGAGGTTGATGGATGATGCTTTTCCTTGTTTCTTGAGAAGGAGGTACTGTGGAAGTTCTTTTTCTTGTTATCCTTCACATAGTTGATAGATCCACCATGTGAGGATTTAAACCTTTCCTCCTCTTGAACACACATAGCTATGCATTTTCTAAGTCCCATTTATCGGTCAGCATATTGTAATTGACAACAAAAGTGTCAAACTGCTCGCAATGAAGCAAAATCAAGTGAATAAGGAACTCATCCTTGAGTGCCAAATCCATTGGTTTGAGCTTGGATGCCAAGTTGCTCATCCTCAATATGTGTTCTCTTATCCCACCACCGAATACCTCTCTGTCAAGTCGCTTAATCACCGTGTTGCATATGTCTTTGAAGAGCCAAGAACCGACTCTTTATTTTATCAAGGTATTCTCGTGACGGTGTCACGAGTCTGCGATTGAGCCCACAATTGTGGGCTCAATCAGATTTTTATCATGACCATACATTTCTTGTTGGTCGTGGTCCATTTCTTATGCTCTAGGTCATAAGACATCCGTAAGGAGCATGATCTCTCTGTCTTTTCTCGCCAAGCAAGATATCATCCTCGCTTGACCCCTCACCGTGCCGTAGGCTCGTGGGTCGTGGTCAGTAGTGAGGACCCATCCACCTCGGCTAAGATAAACGCTAAGTCTATCTTTTTCTTCCACTCTCCATAATTATCACCTTTGAGAGTGGGTATTTCTCTGATACAACTCATCAAGTTGTACCCTCCTGAAAAAAATTTAGATCAAATATAGTGAGAACGTAACATTAAAATTATATGCCTTATTTCCAACGTTGGTCAAAAATACGACATACAACTAAAACAATTTTATCTATACATTAAATCTATATCACCGTTGGGCAGAAATAGAAACAATGCATAAAACATCATCAATTAAAAAATTATAATACTGTTATTATCAACTTTGGTCAGAAAATAACAATATCATAATTCACAATAAATTCTTAAAAATTAAATTCTCTCGTTGGTTCGAATTTAATTAAAAGAATTATCTATATTGAACTTTTGCAGCGGAAACTGTAATTATTCTAAAATAATCAATTATTCAGAAGCATAATAACTATACACAATTAATCTCTGGAAATAATAACACGTTGGTGTAAAATTTACAGAGATTTTATACAATTCTTCTATTAAAATTCCTCAAAATACTTCTGAAAATTAAATTAAATTCAATTTCGGGATTTACTGTTCAAAACCGGCCGATATACTGTGCAAAACCGGTTTTGGCCCGCCCAATATTGTTAGGCCCATTATCAGGCGCCCGACCCACGTGGCCGTTAGGGTTTTGCTTGATGCATTTTCAGCCGTCGGATTCTCATCCGACGGCTGGTTTCCAGCGCGGCCGCGCGCTCGGCGACCCGATCCGCCTCGACGCGATCTCAGCCGTTGATTTCAATCGACGGCTGAGCGTCAATCTCGGCGGTATAAAAGATGCGACCGCGCGGCGCCCCGGGAAACCCTAATCCCCATTTCGATTCGTCTCTCTCGCTTCGCTTCGCTCCCGAGCCGCGGAAATCGCGGAGAAGAAGAAGAAGAAGAAGCGTAGCGTCTGGCGCCGCCGCGGGCCCTCTCGCCGGCGTGCGCGCTCCCCTGTGAGGGAGCGCGTCGCCGTCGAGGGGCTCCTTGGCGGCGCCCTTTCACGCGCGCGCCGGGACGCACTCTCGGGAGTTTGCCCGACCCTTCCCGAACGACGAAAACGGCGACGACGAGCTCCCGGCTCGCCCGACCCTTCCCGTCTCCAGGTAAGATCCAATATTTTAGATCTCGAGTTTGGGTTCTAGGGTTTCGGTTTGGGTTAGGGTTCGCCGGTTCTTTTCTCTTTTGTTATCTTTTTGGATCTTTGCCGTTCCATTACGGCTCTGATACCATTGTTGTATTCTTTTGATCTCTCTGGATCTGGGGTTCTTGGGTTTTGGATCGGGTCCGAGAGGGACCGAGCGGGAGAGAGGGTTTACCGTCGTGTGTAGATGAAGTAGGGTTGGCCATCGGTGAGGGTCTGCGCTAGGCAGCGACGGTCGGTGGAGATGCGCACGGCTCGGCGACGGTGGCGTGTCCCGAACGTAGGCGTGGCCGTCGGTGGTCGACCGTGTCGGTGGAGGCGGCGGTGGATTTCCCGTCGCTTCAGCGCTCCCTCTAGATCGGATTAGGGTTTGTGTGTGTTAGGGTTTGTGGCGGCGCAGTCAACCTCGTGACCTGTGCCGCCCCGGTCCCCTTCTCTTTTATAGCGCTGGCGACAGGCCCACTGACCATCTTGGGCGCGCTCGATCGTATGCAGATCAAGAGGGATTGGGCATTTGGCCGTTGGGCCAAATGCCCGAGATCAACTCTAACAATATGCACACGCAAGAGCTAGCTACTTCGAGTTAATTTGATGCATGACACGTACTGTCAGTTAAAGCTAGAGCTTGACGACGATCGATGGATGAGTATGGTAGGGGAGCATGACTAGTTTTCAGAAGATTAATTGTTGCACGTCACTAGCTACTGCATGCATACCAGTGGCAAGATCTAGCTGCTTCCTCGCATACTATATAGTACATTTAATCCAAGTGCTTAACTAGAAAGTTACTAGTGATTTAATTAGCAAGTAACGAATTAAGCGAAGGATTCGATCAAGAAAGCTTGCGGCTACGCACTGTGCATTAGTTCAGCCATGCATGGAAATTATTTCTCGATCGGTCCTTGTATATACACAGGAAGGCGCGCGTATGTGCCGACCAATCTGATTTAGATTAGAGAGAGATGCATGTGTTAATAATTAAAAAGTTTTGATACGACCCTAAGTGTATATATCTACTATTTTAGTGAGTATTCCTAAATTGCAATTTAGTGTTAATTCTCAGTATGATGTTGTTTTGCAACAAGGAGAGCAAGAATTTGTTTCGGCCGAGAGGGAGGTTCGCCGAGGAGAGAAATATGTTGCTCCTGTAAATAGAGAAGCTAGGTTATTTGGAAGAAAATACATAAAAACCATGATGGCATTGTGGCCCGTATATATGTTTGTCCGTGTGATCAGGGAGGAACCCATGCATCTACGGTTTGTGTGCCGCGCAAGGATTGGAGGGGCGATTGTCTATCTAATTCCCGTGGATCCTAGTGGTCCAAAGTTGCAATTCAATCTACCGAAGATTGGTTTGCATCTACTACATCTTTTGATTGCACTTGTTCGGCTTTGGGTTGAAACTGTGTGATCTCAAGATCATCATCGACACTCCTATTGCTGCTGTTGTTGACCAACACTCGATCATGGCCGATTACTAGCGATTGATGTTCACGAGGAGAGGAGGAAGAATTTGGCATACTTGTTGTTGTGTGTTGCTATTAGGGTGATGTTTGGTCAACTTGAAGGAAGGGTTGTCTGCTATTGAAGGTGATTTGTGTTATCTTGGTATCAGAAAGTGGTTGCTCACAGCACATGAGATTTTTCTTCGTGATTTAAGGGTGTTCACAATGTCAGGAGCAAGCAAGTTTGGTTCGAACGGTGGTTCGAGCGAGGAGTTGGAAGCGTCCGTCTATGGTGCTACTCTATCGTTGGACGTATGTGCTCAATTCAACACTACTACCAACTACTTCCATCGTCAAGAGGAGGTGTTGAGTGCTAATCTTGACAAGGGCATCGAAGGATTGAATGAACGAATCAAGAGGTGCAAAACACATTGAACGCTCGACTCAACGAGGGTCTCAACAATCTGAGCTTGTCCATTCGACGCTTGGAGGAGAGGCTACCACTGCCAGGAGTGGCCGTTGTTCAGGGGCAACACGGATTGAACCTAGGGTGACATGCTATGTCCTACGACGGTGACCACTAATACGGTGCTAATTTTGATGATAACATGTCCGACGGTTGTGGAGGCTTACTGCGACATGTGAGGCGAGATTTCTTTGACTGCCAAGGTGCTGGACATAGAGGACACCGTGGAGGAGGTGCTAAACGCGAGGACGATGGTCTTGGTAACATCAAAATAACCCATACTGGAGTTCAAGAGCAGAGCTGATCTGGAGCTTTATTTGGAGTGGGAGATGCGTGTCAATCAGATTTTCGACAACCACCACTACTATGAGGAGAAGAAGAAGGTTCATATGGCTTCAAATCAATTTACCAAATGCACTATTATTTAGTGGGATCAATTAAATCATACAGGGGAGCGTCCTCACACATGAGAGGAGATGACGGGAGATATGCGAGGGAGGTTCGTGCCGGAATACTATACAAGAATGTTACATACAAAATTACGACGTCTTTATCAAGGTTCCAATTTGGTGAGTTAATATTATCAAGAGATTCAAGTGCTCATGATTCGTACAGGTGTACGTGAGTCCACGAAGGCGACCATGACACGTTTATTTAAAGGGCTAAATGATGATGTGAGGAACCGGGTTGATTTGGTGCAATACAACATCGTGCAAGAACTACTTCACCAAGTGGAGCGTGCTGAACAATAGGTGAAAGACACACATGTTCAAGGTGGCAACATCGGTTCTAGACATTGGAGACGCACCAATTCATGTCGGACCCGGATTTTGTAAATCCAAATCCTCTGTGAAATCACTGTGCTATTCCCTGGATCAGTAGATAGCACTTCACAAGCACATTGCTGAATCAAACCATACATGGCGTAAAATCATTGCATTCATTAATTTACACATCAGAGTTTACATAGACCGCTTCGGGTCAGTTTTTACAATAAGGGCCAAACATGCCAAATGAGTACATTACAAAAGATAGCGGAAGCGACAACGGAAGCAAGGGTGAGGGCACATCTTACCGCAGGCAAGTGACTGGGGAGCCCGTGTACACCCGATATTATCCGAAATCCCCGGACAATATAGGAGGTACACAAGAACCGACGGAGTCAGCTAGACTGGGGTGAGACTAGAACAACTAAGGACTAAACTACGCTTCAACGATTCCTGGGTCTTCAGACTTCTGGGTCCTCGTAGTAGTCGTAGTCTTCAGGTCTTCCTACTTCTGAGGAGTTGGGAAAGAGCGAGGATGAGCACAACTACCGTGCTCGCGAGCCCACACAACAGATGCAATAATATACATGCAAGGTGTAACAAGGTTGGCTCGGGTTCTTTTATTTGCGTAAAGCAGTATTTGTCAATACAGATATTAGGAAATCCTACCACTTAGCATTTTAACCAATTTGCATTTTTAAAGAGATTAATTGTGCAATAGTAATAACAGCAGAGGTTCCCTCCATCGGAAACTCTGTCTCATGCTTCATTTGATTGGAGCTACCTCCATACATTAACAACACCGGATACGACGATCCAGGGAAAAGTCAAATCTCAGGCCCCGACCTGGTTTTCATATCACCCACAAAGGTTTTTCGAAATAGAACTAACTCAAGTTAAGTTCCCATGTCCGCCTTTGACCGTAGGCGCGGCTGTTTAAACAGTTTTGACTCTGCAGAGGTTATACACTTTACCCACAAGAGACAATCATACTCGTTACCCCACATGATTCCGTAGTCATGTAGTTGAGCGGTCGTCACAGTAACCTTTCAATCCACCTCGCCCTTTCCATCATCTCACCCATATGGGGTTGCGCCCATAAGTTGTGCGGGATGTTCACCACTACGACGAGCGTAGCTGGCGACCTCACCTTCGGTGTCCCTTCCCGGCTCATGCCTGCACTGCCTCTCCTCCACCAGTGAGATGACTTTCAGGGTTCGATAAATTTACTAAGCCAAGTTGCATTTTGCAGACTTGTGGTTGTACTTGTTTTACACGGGAGGTCATGACAAGATTAAGTCCTTAATCCACCCAGACGGTTCATACCACATACCAATCGCTCTCGTGCCCGACGGCACCCACCATTCTCTCCATCCGCCCAGATGTGGTATTAGCAAGTTTTAGGGTTTTGGAGAAGTATAAAACAAATTATCCAACCAGTCCAGTCATTCTCCCTCAATGACTGCCCAAAACATTTGTCATGATTTAAAGGATGATGATTTGGGGTAGAATTACCCCGATACTTAAACAAGTCTAGCATGGCGTTTAAGTACGACCTATAACTAGTATGTTACCAGGTATTTACTAGGGTGACAAGGATAATAGGAGTTCAATTTTCAAGGATATGAGGTAATAAATAATTAATCAACAAGTAGGCATTTAACTACCTTAAGGTGTTTGACATATATTTGCATAGAAATTAGAGCATGCAATTTAATATTTTAAACGAATATAATTTGCATAAAATGTGGGATCAATATGATCAAAGTGTTGACTCGCCTGGGATAAAGGTAGAAGGGTCTAGGTATTCTTGAGCTTGTCCGAAGTGGATGTCTCCCGCGTCTTCGAATCCTACTCAGACGGTCGTACCGGAAAAGATACAACAACAAAAGAGAGCAAATAAATACAAATCACCAAGCAAATGAACTCCAATTTAAATAAGACCAGTGCCATTAGCAAGATCTTGATTTTAGAAAATTTTAGGGAAAAGATTCATAATTTTTGGAGCTATAATGAGGAAGTTATGGATTTTTGAAGTTTTAAACAGGATTTGCAATTGAATAGAAAATCAGAAATGGTTGGAAAAACGTGGAGCTGACACGTGGCGGGCTTGCGCAGGGGTGCCGGTCCACGCGCACTGTGGCGTGGGCCGAAGGCCAACACGCACAGCGCCGGTCCACGGGCGCACAGGTCTACAGAATAGTGTTGCGGGCCCACACGTCAGCCTCGGTGTGAGGAATCCTGGTTTAATCACCCGAGTTTACTGCTCCCGGGCCCACACGTCAGCGAGACTGTGCGGTGCTTAGCGCTAATTAACCGGTGATTAACCTTTAAGCGGCACAGTAACACTTGACAAAACCGCTCTGATGATTTTTGCCGTCCGACAACGCTAGCAGAGGGAGAGAGCGGGCGGCGCGCGCGTCGCCGGCGGGAGAGGGGCGGCGGCACCGGGGGTTGCCCAAAATGGGTTCCCATCGGTGAGGCGGTCCCGATGGCGGCGGGCGCGCCGAGGATCACCGAGCGGCGCAGCCATGGGAGGCGGCGGGAGCTCACGGAGGTGGAGAAAGCGGCCCAGGCGCGGCGCTTGGCCGGAATTGGGGAAGCACGGGGTCGGCGGGGTCCTTGGAAGCTCACCTGGCCAACAATGGCGGCGGGAGCTGGTCGGGTGAGAGATCGGCGGTGAGGAAGATGCGTGCCGAGGCGAGGGAGACGAGCTCGATCCGAGGTCGGTGGTCCGGAGGATTCGGGCTTGGAGGGGAGCACTCCTGGGTGGTGGTGGCGCACGGTGACGGGGGTGGCGGCGCCGGGAGAATCGCCGGGGAGGGAAGGTCAATGGTGGGGTGCTCGGCTGATTTGGGGGAGGTTCGGGTGTTCGGCGGTTTCTCCAGAGGCACTTACCTGGGGCGAGGAGGGGGTGAGGGGAGGTAGAAGAGGGCTCCTCCGGGACTTTTATAGGCGGCGGAAGAGGGGAGGGCCGAAGGGAGAAGGTGGGGCGGCGCGGAGTCCCGAGGAGCTCGGCATGGGCTCCTGCGCGCACGGGGGGAGCAGATGGAGCAGGGCATGGGCGCGGGATGGGGCGGCGGGGATGGCGGTGCCATGAGCGGCGGCGGGGCCGGGGCGACACTGATGGAGGTGACGGGAGCCGGTGGGAGCTGGTGGTGGCAGGGAATGGGTGGGGGCGGCGCTGCGCTTGAAGAGAGAGGGGAGAGAGTCTGGGCGGCCAAGACGGAGCGGAGAAGCAGAGAGGCGGCGGGCGTGTGTGGCTGGAGCAACCAGCAAAGGAGGAGAGGAGCGGCCAGAGGCGCAGGCGGCCAGGGAGAAGAGCAGGCCGGGCCAGGGGGTGAGGGAGAGGCCGGCTGTGGGAGGGACGGGCTGAGCCCAAGGAGAAAAAAGGGGAATGGCTAAAATGGGTTAAGGCTCCAAAACCGAAAAGGGAGTTACAAGTTTGAATTCGAAATTTTGAAAACATGGAAAGATTTGAAACACAAACCCGAGCTTAACAAGAAGTTTGAAATCCTTCGAAAATATTACAAATTGAAATCACGAATTGAAAATAAGGGTTAAATAGTAAATACTATTCACTAACCGAAAAACGGGGTGTTACAATTCATAATAGGGGGAAGTTGGTTCAAGTTCCCAACTAGTTGCATCCACTACACCGATTGGGAGTGCATAAAAGGAAACATCGAAGACCGGGAGTACAACGAGTAAGGAGGCATCACGAGCTGATTCTAATGCTTTTTCTACTGCTAGAACTAGTAATATTGAACATTTCAAGTGTAAGTGCAGGGGGCATATGAAGAAAGATTGTCCAAACCTGAAGAAGGTGTTGCTCACGCATGAAGGTTATGCAACGAGAGTGATACTAATGAATCTGAACATGAAGGTGGCGGCTCCGATGATTCTGAAAAGCGAGAAGTTGTGATTTGTGATCCTGAGATGGACAGTATTAGTTTGATGGCTCAAAGGGTGCGGCGTGATAATACCATTATTGTGGAGAAGGGACAATGACACCGTATTTTTCAAATCGATTGCAAGATCAAGGGCAAGATATGTACGCTGATTATTGATAACAAAATTTTGAGCAATATGGTTGGTAAGGATGTGGTGGAATCACTCTCATTGTCCACTTGGAGGCATCCAAAATCTTACTATATTCGGTGGCTCAACAACGTCGGTAAGGTGAAGATCACACATAAGGTGAGAGTGCATTTTAGTACTGATGGATATGTTGACGATGTGAAGTGCAATGTGGTACCTATGCATGTTGGTCATCTTTTATTGGGACATCTATAGCAATTTGATTTGAATGCTACACATCAAGGATGGCCCAACCGGTACACTCGTATGCACAAGGGAGAGTTTCATGCTTTGTTGTCCAAGACCGATGAAGAGATCAAGTGTGATTTGGCGGTGGTCAGCAAGAAGAAGGTTGTGCAGAATACCCTAAAACCGAGGATGGTTTTGCTTCAAGCGGGGAGGATGATTGTCGAACCCGAGAGTGAAGGATCCTGGATTCTGTGTGTTTCATACACTAGTTCAGGAACAACTAGTATACACAATTAAACAAAAGTGGATAGCATAACCATACAACGCTATTAATTGAAATAATTAAAGTTGTTATCAAAGGGATATACAACCAATAAGCAAAATACAGCGGAAGCAAAATACAACAGAAGCAAAAGCAGTAAGGTATACCACACGATTCACCAGAGGCAATCGTCTAGAGGGCATAGCCTAGTCGTCCAAGTTCCCAATCTCCTCGTAGCATTCTTCTCCTGCTCAACAATTTTATTAAGCAAGAGTGAGCATAACAACTGTGCTCGCAAGTTACACCCAACAACAGAATATAATGCATGCAAGAATTTAACAACAGAAGGCTTTATATGGCTCAATTTGCATAAAGCAACATTTTCCATTTAAACATTCATACTAAGTTCCAAAGCAGTTTATTCTATACTAAAATTGATTTTCTAAACTCTCAAGTTTTATAGTCAGATAACATTTACACAAGAGGTGAAGGATACTCTCCTATCACATGGCTAACCGTCCAATTCCCATTTGGATAGAAATCCAAAACCATTTAATAATGTCTGTTGAAATCAAAACCAAAATCTAACTTGGAGTGGCTTTACTAGCATGTCCATGACTGTGGACACGGCTATGCGAATAGTTCATAACACTCTGCAGAGGTGTACAGCTTTACCCACATGATACGACTTCTCTAGTTTATTTGGCATCCGTCGATACCACCGCTCACTACCTTAGGTAAGCAGTCTAGAGCACGTGACAAGGCCTTTACAATACGTCATCCCACCGTAGTCCCGCCTCGATAAGGTTTCGCCCCCTTTGGATAGAAACCCGTCGGGTTTAGGGCCCCTCTTGCGTCAGGTGAAAATACATAAAAGTAGGTTATAAAGATACCCACGCAACCAGATAAGACGACCACGGTGAGACGTTACAAATTAGTTAGCCAGATTCTGCCCATTCAGAACATGTGGTAATACGATAGGGCTTAACAAAATACGCTCGAAGACCGGTCCTGAATTGACTTGGATGACTTTTCATAAAACCCATGGGCATCGGTCATAGAAATAAATCGATCTCGTGCATCAACGTGCACCATCCAAACATCCATTTTGCCCAAGTCCAAACTAATTTTTATTTTATTTACAAGTCAACATATTTCATAAATTTCTATGGTATGGACTATACCATAGTAATATTTTAAATCATAGTTGAACTTTGGCTAACTTTCCCAAGTTAAATATTTTTTTAGCTAAGTTTCGACTAAGCAGAGAGTTTTGCAACATGTTCTAGTTCATACTAATGTACCAACTAATTTTCAACTACGGTATCAAGGGGTGGCTAAATCAATATTCAAGTTTGGGTGTACAAAGGAATTAGGAATCACTATAAAGTCAAAATAGGGGTTTAAAGTACTTGAATTTAAATACGCATGCAATAATAATTTAAAATAAAATTTAAATAATTTTAAATATTGGGATTTAATATTATCAAAGATATAACTTACCTGACTCAAATGCTTGAGGATCTATTTCTTCGCAATATTCGGGTTCCCCGGAGGCGTCGAAATCTACACGTGAAGATGAAGAAAATTCAAATAAAATTAAAATGAAATACAAATTAAATAATTTTAGTGTAGATAGCTAGATCTTGAATTTAGATGAATTTAGAAATTTAAATCGCTCGAATTGGAGTTCGAATAGAGGAGAACGGGCTTTCGGAAGTTTGAAAATACATGAAATGATGAAAATAGGATTTTTCTTTTTTTTAGATTTATTTTCTTAAAGGAAAATCACTTTATTGCGTTATGCTGATGTCAGCGGCCGGATTATTGAATTTCGGTCAGAATTATTTTCTTTAAGAAAAATCTTGTGCGGTTAACATGTGGGCACCACGGTCGTGGACCAAGTCCACGATAGCACGCGGGTCCACTGTGAACCCGGCTCGCGGCACAGTGGCTACGCCACGCGGGCTGGACCACGCGGCTGCCACGCCAGCGGAGACAGTGAGGTGGCGAGGAGGCGGCGGTGAGGTGGAGGCCACGTCGGCGTGGGGACGGCGGCGATTCGGGCGCACGCTCGTCGGCGCTTCGCGGCACGGCGAGCCCAACGGGTGGTACCAACGCGATGAGGAGCTTGCGCTGATCCTAGTGCTCCCTTTCGCAGTGAGAGGGCGGGAAGGAATGGCCGACGACGAGGGACAAAGGTGGTGGCGAGATAGGGCTCGCGGCAGCGCTAGGGTTCTGGTAACCCTCGGAGGAAACGGGTGCGAGCACGGGGTAGAGATCGACCATGCGAAGCCAGCGGTGCGGTCAGAGGCGGCGGAGGAGCTTCCATAGCAGCGCTAGAGGTCGCGGCCGGTGGCAAAGAGCTTGAAATCACGTCGATTGAGGGCGAGAGAGACGGGGGAGAAGGGGAAACAGGGAGAGGAGGAGAAAGGGCGTGGGGGCGCTCATTTATAGAGGTTGAGGGGGAGGAGAGAGGGGGATTGCCAGCATGCGCGTCGTCGTGGAGCTTCAGGCCGCACAGGGCATGGGGAGGCGCTTGGAGTGACGGGGGCAGGTGGAGGGGACAAAAATGGGGGAGCAGAGGCATCGGGAATCCTGGCATTTAATGCCGGTTGACAGGAGCGACGAAGATGATGAGGGCGACGGGACGGGGAAGGCGAGATGACGAGGGCGCAACATGGGGTGGCAACGGGCGGAAAAAGCGGTGCGGGAGGAAGAAGCACAAGGGGAGCGCCGCCGACAGGTGGGGCCCACCTATCGGGGAGAGGAGGCGCGGCTGGGCTGGGCTGGCGAGTGCGGCGCAACGGGCCGAGCAAATGGGTCGAACGCGCGGAAATGAAACGGGCCGAGCGAAAATCGGCCCGGAAGCCAAAAGAGGAATTTAAATGAATTTTTTATTTAAAGAAATAGAAGAAATATAATATGCTTTTTAGAAAATAGAAAATTAAGTCCAAAAATTTCAAGAATAGTACACAGAAGTTCCTCGAATTATTTGGAACTTAATAAAATTATTTTCAACTTAACTTTAGCCTTTAATTTTGTAAATAAATTATTTTGTCTTTCGAGCAAATATAAAAACCCTTTTTAAAATCCAGAAAATTCAAGAAATACTTAAAATAATCCTTTTGACTTTAAATCCAATAAAACCCAAGAAATTCAAATAAAATAAATTTTGAATTAATTGAAGTTTGATTAACTCAAATTAAATTGTTATTATTTTTCTAAAATTTCAAGTTTAAGCTTTATAAATCCAATAAAATCAAATGGTTAATTTTAATTTGAAAATTTTGAAAAAGCCAAAAAACTAGGATGTTAGAGTGATACAGCCCTAAATGCATCTGCTACTTTGGTGAGTATTCCTAAATTGCAATTTAGTGTTAATCCTCAATTTGGCGTTGTTTTGCAACAAGAAGGAAAGCAATAATTTGCTTCGACTGAGAGGGCGGAGAGGAAGGCTGGCCAATGAGAAAAATATGTTGTTTCTCCAAATAGATAAAGTTATTTTGAAGTAAATACAAAAAAAGTAATGATGGCGTTGAGGCACATATGTTTGTGCGTGTGCTTAGGGGGAACCCATCTAGGGTTTGTGTGCTACACAAGGGTTGGAGGGGCGGTTATATAATTCCCGTGGATCCTAATGGTCCAAAGTTGCAATTCAATCTACCGAAGGTTGGTTTGCATCTACTACATATTTTGATTGCACTTGTTCGGCTTTGGGTTGAAATCGTGTGATCTCAAGATCATCATCAACGTTCCTATTGTTGCTATTGTTGGCCAACACTTGATCGTGGCCGATTACTCGTGGTTGTTGTTCACGCGCAGTGGTGGACTCAGGATTAAAATGAAGGGGGTGCTCACATGACCGTAGTCTTCTTCTACCTCCAGGCCGCACTCCCTCCCTAATGGTCGATGGATGCCGGTGCTACGGAGTGTACCCAGGGTCCAACCGAGGGTAGGGGTGCTCCCGCCCTGGTTGCCCCCCTCTTGGGTCACCCCTATTCACGCGAGAGGGGGAAGGATTTGACATACTTGCTAAGAACCGAAGACGCGACTAGGGGCCCTCGAAGGGTACCAAGTATACCCTTAGGGAGGCCCCAAAGGGCACACAAATGCCATCAGAAGGCCCCTGAGGGCCATAGGCAGAAGGCACGCTTCACCCCCCTCCAGAGGGTACCACGTGTACCTTTGGGGGTGAAGGGTGCAGGAAGGCCGCTAAGCACCACGTATCCAGGAGCGAGGAGGCCCCCGGGATCCCTGCTTGGGGCCACCTCGTGAGCACCGAAGGGCGTCTAGGGCCCCTTGGCCCGAGGGCATCCCGCACGGTGCGAAGGGGAAGAGGTACCAGTGGGTGTGTACCGACCAGATGGACCAGGACGAAGAGGGTCCACCATAGACCGAATGTTATGTTTAGGAGAAGAGAAAACTCCGGCAGCCTCTATAGACATATAGCCTTTTTAGAGATAGATCTGTAATGTCGTGTACCCTGGTAGAAATGCTATAAATAGCCGCTTCCCAATGTAATCAAGTTGGATTTTTTTCAAGATAATTAATACACATTAACTTCTCTCTTAGCATCGCTCCCCTCTCTCGAGGATCATCTGGTTCCCCTCGTAGCAATCGGAATCCTTTTTTTCTGCCGTCTGGTTTTAATTGTTGCTACGACACCTATATACACACACACACACACACACACATATATATATATATATATATATATATATATATATATATATATATATATATAGAGAGAGAGAGAGAGAGTGCACGCACACATGTCAAAGTGCTCGTAGTTAATTGTGCTCCAACTCGATCGAGCTGGTGTAATCGTACTTAATAATGTACGTATACTACTCCAAGGCACGGAATCCGCGTTAATTACCAGATGCATGGAAGCGCAAGGTGCATGCGTGTTGGAAAGGGAACTGAAAATGCATGGACAAGTACTTGTACGGAAGTATCCATCCAGGCCCATTCGTACATAGCTCGGCTCGCCGATGGGGTCATGGACCGGCCCAACTCGTCCTTGGTTCTTCTTTCGACCCTCGCAGAGTAGGTTTAGCTGCTTTCCATTTCAGTCCTGATGAACAGTAATTAGCGGCTCAACACCTACGATAGAAACAGTAAAATATCTGCTATAACTATTTCAGTCGACGGAGCGTACACTCAGCTAGCAACCCCAAGGCAAGTTTAAGGAGGTCACGGGCGCTGCCACGGTCGACCGACTGCGATCTGTAGCTGCATGCGTGAATGTGCCTTTACCGTTAATTAATTGCTTCCAGCAGCCAGTACGCGCGCACTCCCTCCTCCTTTTTTGTCATACATCCTAGAATTCGTGTCGATAAACCGTTTAGATTAGCTATACGAAAATTACATGATATTATAATTTATTAGTTAATATTAATATAAAGCTACAAGAAGCAACAATCAAAATCATCATATCTTGTCCTACTGATGATGGATACGACGATCTCACACCGCACACATGTACGGAGCATGCATATTCATGGCTCGATCGGCACGAGAGGCGTCGATCGCCCAGCAGTGACTTGGTAACAGAATTAATCTGCCTGGTTAATTTGTAGTACCTACTCTACAGTGGGTAGCTTAGCTACTGAAAGGAGTCGGTTGCGTGAGACTGGCTGACGGTGTGACTACAAAAGGCTAACACAAAAGAAGAACCAGAAGGTAGCCCATACTCCGTAGACATCTCTAGGTCGAGGGTCTAAATGCAAAGGATCAACGACACTCGATATTAGGAATATATCTCAACCGTTATATCAAAATTCAATAGTTCATATCAAGTGTTACAGTGTTGTGCTATAGTGCAATTTTTTTCCACAGTAAAATTGGCGTGCCGTGCTATAGCAAAATGCTACATCACTGTGCAATGATAACTGCTGCAGCTTGTATTACTGTGAGCGTCGTACTTCTCTGTGGTGCTACAGATAATCCAGATCCCTCTAGGTTCTCCTCCCCTACTTGTTTGGGGATGGAGGGCGCGGGCCACAAGAGTAAAGCATCCGCAAGCAACCCTAACCCTGAACCCACGAAATGACAATTCTACCCTCGCTCTTCCTTCTTCTACTTCTTTTTCCCTTTTTTTTGGCTAAGACTGGACCACATGTCATTCAAAATTGTCCTCCTTTGCTTCTTCTTCCTCAGTTGCTTTTCCTTCTGCCCAAGCCACTGTCCATGGTGAAGGAAAAGTGGTGAAGAGGCTTGGCTCGGGGGAAAGGCAAAAAGGAATACCCACGACAAGCCAAAGCTAGTGGTGATGGCGTTTCGTGGTCAGGAGCGCCGGAAAACACACCAACGGTAGAGATCGACACCGGGATGGACCGGGCAAATATGGTGGCCTCCGCACGATGGACATGAGGTGTTGGAATTAATACGGGCTAAGTCCACTTTTTAATTCTAATTAATTTCTGAAAATCTCAAAGGCCCATGTACACGTGCTAAAACTGTTTAGTCCCACATGGAGAGTTGAAGGGGAGTTACACTATTTTATAAGGTGGAACGTGGTAGCCCCCTTGTGGAATTGGAGAGAGCTAATACACGCGCGCGCTCGCTCGTCTCGCCTCGCCGTGCGTTGTGTGTGTGTGTGCGCGCGTGCACGCGCGTGCGCGTGCGCAGGCATGTCGGGTGCGGCCGCGTTTTTCTTTATCTATTCGAAAATCGAAACACTCTGACTCGTAGCATTAACAAACGGCTGGTAGTAACAGTTCAGTTACTAGTGAGTAATAGCTGCGGTTAACACTGATTGATGAAAAATCAATGGCGACCGTTTCCTTGGCAACTCTCTGGCCTCTTTGTTTTTGGCTATTAAAACTAGTTCTTCTCCGATTCTCTCTACAAGAGACTAAGACAGAACCTAAGAGTTTGTTGTTGAATCTGACGATCTCCATCCCGGCGAGGCACATGTACGATCGAACCGGGAGAGCAGGCCTCCGGAACCATCGTCCTTGAAGGCTTGCACGAGCAAGGACGAATAAGGTTTTTGGGGAGCGTTCGCGCGACTGCTCACTGCTTCCTCTTCATTCGATTCTCTGCTACGTCTACATCAATTGCACGACGTCTACTACGCCATGACGAACAACGACCTCATCAAGACTCCTGCTGCTACTGCTTCTTCCACTGGATCTGAGTATGCCTATCTCACACTTGTTTGGTTAGCTTTATTATCTGTTGTTGGCTTGAACACTGAGATAGGAACGCTAGTTTCTGTCCATCTGGAAATTCGTATACCTATAGTGTTCTTGATTACCTGCTTTATTAAAAAGGCAAAAGTTATTTCCATGATTCATCTAGCATATTTTTGGATTAAAGTAATTCGAAAAATGCTCATATATTTATCAATCCAAAAACCTTATTATAAGCATTTTTCGTCAACTGGCTTTGCTGCTGTGCTCAAACCCTCTGAGTTCGATGATGCGAATTACAAGAGGTGGCGCACCAAGATGGTACTTTGGCTAACTGCCATGAACGTTTTCCATATGGCAAACGACAAATCTGAAGGAACACTTACTCCTGAACAGGAGCAAGCGCTCAAGGCTATTGATAACCTCTTTAAAGGTGCCGTGGTTAGTGTTCTTGGTGAGAAGTTAGTTGATGCATACATGGTGATTAAAACAGGGAAAAAGATGTGGGATGCACTCGAGACCAAGTTTGGGGTTTCGGATGCAGGTAGTGAATTTTATCTCATGGAGCAATACCATGACTATAGAATGGTTGATGGCCGTTCTGTAGTTAAACAGCCACAAAACTTGAGCAATTCAAGTGTGTGTTACCGAACAAGTTTATCGCGGGAGGCATTATTGCCAAGCTTCCTCCTTCTTGGAGGAATTTTGCTACTTCTATGAAACACAAATGACAAGAGTTTTCTGTTGAAAATCTTATTGGGTCTCTTGATGTTGAAGAGAAGGCGAGGGTAAAAGATACACACACTAGAGGTAATGAGGGACATTCTAGTGCAAATGTGGTGCAGAAGAAGAATGACCAAACTCAAAAGTTCAAAGGCAAGAACAAGACTGCACAAGCAACTAACTTCAAGAAGAAGAAGAAGAACACAAAGGATGGTCTTTGCTTTGTGTGTGGTGAACCTGGTCATTGGGCCAAGGATTACAACCAACACAAGGGTGAGAAGAATCAGCAAGGGCAGAATTCCAAGTCTTCTAATATTGTTATTGGTACCACTGAGACGGGAACATCAGGGTATGGTAATTTACCTATTGTTCTATCTGTATGTCAATCTACCGATTGGTGGATAGACACTAGTGCTAATATACATGTGTGTGCTGATATTTTATTGTTCTCTTCTTACCAGGTCACTCAGGATTCAGCCGTTCTAATGGGGAATGGGTCACATGCCACTGTTCATGGTCTTGGTACGGTCGATCTGAAGTTACTTCGGGGAAGATTGTGCAACTGAAGAACGTGCATCATGTGTCATCTAACAATAAGAATCTTATCAGCGGATTTCTTTTGTGTAGAGATGACTTTAGACTAGTATTTGAGTCCAATAAATTTATAGTGTCCAAGTGTGGATAATTTATTGATAAAGGCTATGTGTGCGGAGGCTTGTTTCGCCTATCTCTTTCATATTTGTGTAGTAATGTTGTGAACCATGTTTACAGTGGTATGACTACTGTTTGGCATTCACGACTTTGTCACATAAATTTTAGTTGCATGACGTGGTTAGCCAGTTTAGAGTTAATCTCGAAATTTACCCTTACCAAAGGTTCTAAGTATCAAGTTTGTGTGCAATCAAAACAGCCTCGTAAGCCTATAAGGCCGCGGAGGTAAGAAACTTGGCACCATTAGAACTCATACATTTAGATCTGTGTGAGATGAATGATGTTTTGATAAAAGGTGGTAAGAGATATTTCATGACTTTGATTGATGACTCCACTAGGTTCTGCTATGTGTATCTTTTGAAAACTAAAGATGAAGCTCTTCACTACTTTAAAATCTATAAGGCAGAAGCTGAGAACCAATTTGAAAGGAAAATCAAAAGGGGTTAGGTCTGATTGTGGCGACGATTACTTTTCTAATGAGTTCAATTTATTCTGTGAGGAACATGGTATAATTCAAAAGAGGATGCCTCCCTTTTCACCCCAGTCAAACGGGGTTGCTGAAAGAAATAACCGCACTCTAACTTATTTGGTTAACACCGTGTTAGACACATCGCGTCTTTCCAAAGCATGGTTTGGGGAGGCTATATTGACTTCATGTCATGTCCTAAACAGGATTCCCACAAAGAATAAAGAGATAACCCCATATGAACAATGGGAGAAGAAAAGACTATCACTTTCATACTTGCGCACTTGGGGTTGTTTGGCGAAAGTCAATGTACCAATTCCCAAAAAGCGTGAGCTTAGACAAAAAACCGTGGATTGCGTCTTTCTAGGCTATTCTCGCCATAGCATTGGATATAGATTTCTAGTGGTGAAATCTGGAGTACCTGACGTGTATGTCAGTACAATTATGGAGTACAGAGATGCTACATTCTTTGAGGATATTTTTTCGATGAAAGATATGCCTAGTTCATTGAGTCAAGAGCGTGATACAACTCTTGAATCTGCCTTTACAATGGAATATTTTGAGCAAACACATGAGCAAATTCCTAAGGAGGAAAATAATGAAACTCTGAGGAAGAGTAAAAGACAAAGGACTGCAAAGTCTTTTGGTCCTGATTTCATTGTGTACCTTGTGGATGATACTCCAAGTACCATTTCTCAAGTATATGCTTCTCCAGATGCGGAATACTGGAAGGAAGCAGTCCGTAGTGAAATGGATTCCATTATCTCTAATGGAACTTGGGAGATCACTGAGCGTCCTTATGGTTGTAAACCTGTAGGATGTAAGTGGGTGTTCAAAAAGAAGCTTAGGCCTGATGGTACTATCGAGAAGTACAAGGCACGGCTTGTGGCCAAGGGTTATACCCAAAAGGAATGTGAAAATTTCTTTGATATTTATTCACCTGTGGCTAGATTGACCACTATTCGAGTACTACTATCTCTGGCTACCTCACATGGTTTTCTCGTTCATCAGATGGACATTAAGACGGCTTTCCTAAATAGGGAGTTGGACGAGGAAATTTACATGGAACAACTAGATGGATTTGTAGTAAATGGTCAAGAAGGAAATGTGTGCAGGTTGTTGAAATCTTTGTATGGTCTTAAACAAGCACCTAGGCAGTGGCATGAAAAGTTCGACAGAATTTTAACATCTGCAGGCTTTATTGTGAATGAAGTTGACAGATGTGTGTACTATCACAATGGTGGGGGCGAGTGAGTTATTCTATATCTGTATGTTGATGACATACTGATCTTTGGGACCAATCTTAATGTGATTAAGGAGGTCAAGAATTTCTTGTCTCAGAATTTTGAGATGAAAGATCTGAGAGTAGCTGATGTTATCTTGAACATCAAGCTATTGAGAGGTGATGATGGTGGAATTACATTGTTGCAAACCCATTATGTGGAAAAGATTATGAGTCATTTTGGTTGTAGCGACTACAAATCATGTCCAACACCTTATGATCCTAGCGTGTTGCTTAGGAAGAATCGGAGAATAGCCAAATACCAATTGAGATATTATCAGATAATTAGTTCACTTATGTATTTAGCTAGCGGTACCAGGCCTGACATCTCGTTTGCTGTGAGCAAACTTAGCCGTTTTGTTTCCAATCCGGGAGATGATCATTGGCATACTCTTGAAAGGGTAATGCGCTATCTAAAGGGTACTATGAGCTATGGCATTCACTATACCGGGTATCTCAGGATACTGGAGGGTTATAACGATTCAAACTAGGTATCTGATGCTGATGAGATTAAGGCCACAAGTGAATATGTCTTCATACTTGGAGGTGGCGCTGTTTGATGGAAATCTTGCAAGTAGACCATCTTAACGAGGCCAACAATGGAAGCAGAACTCACAGCATTAGATACTGCCACTATTAAAGCCGAATGGCTTCGTGAGTTCTTGATGGAATTATCGGTGGTTGAAAAACCGGTACCAGCTATTCTGATGAACTGTGACAATCAGACTGTGATCGTCAAGGTGAACAGTTATAAGGATACTATGAAGACATCAAGACATGTGAAGAGAATACTGAAGTCTATCGGGAAAATGAGAAACTCCGGAGTAATAGCTTTGGATTATATCCAAACAACTAAAAATCTGGCAAATCCCTTCACAAAGAGTTTATCACGGAATATGATAGACAATGCATTGAGGGAGATGGGTTTGAGACCCACGTGAGTTATACCGTAGTGGTAACCCATCCTATGTGATCGGAGATCCCGTGAAGTAGGATTGGCGAAACAAGCTATTGGTTAACTGGGAGGAGAGTACTTTTATAGACCTACTCCATTGGAGATGCAATTATCTCATAAATCTGTATGGCATGTTGATTTTTATCTTAATGTGTTCTATGGCTTGTTTAAGCAAAGATGTTGTCCTACAGAGCAGTCTTGAAAGAACACACCTATATGAGCCTGACTGCTAGTCACAGTCTATGAGATAGGGTAATCTCTAGGAAGCTCATGAATAGGCCAGGAGTATGACTTATATGCTCCAACCCGCGGGGATGCCTGACAGCTTAGTATCAGTTAAGGACTTAAGTGAAACTTATTCACACAAAATTGTCAATTCAAGGCTTAGTCCATTGTGCAGTTGTGGATAAGTGTAGCTTTTGTTCTAGGTGGATGTTCAACCTTAATCGGTCTCCATAGAAATACTAGTATATTAAAATAATACTGTGGATCAAGGCATTTGACATGTGTCTTTGGGATCTGGTGGGGGATTGTTGGAATTAATACGGGCTAAGCCCAATTTTTAATTCTAATTAATTCTTGAAAATCTCAAAGGCCCATGTGCACGTGCTAAAACTGTTTAGTCCCGTATGGAGAGTTGAATGTGAGTTTCACCATTTTATAAGGTGGAACGTGGTAGCCCCCCTTGTAGAGTTGGAGAGAGCCAACACACGCGCGTGCTCGCTCGCCTCGTGGTGCGGTGCGTGTGTGTGCACGTGCGCGTCGGGTGCTGACGCGTTTTTCTTTATCTATTCGAAAATCGAAACGCTCCAACTCGTAGCATTAACAAACGACTGGTAGTAACGGTTCAGTTACTAGTGAGTAATGACTGCGGTTAATACTGATTGATGGCAAATCAATGACGACCGTTTCCTTGGCAACTCTATGACCTCTTTGTTTTTGGCTATTAAAACCGGTTCGTCTTCGATTCGATCTACGAGAGACTAAGACTGAACCCAAGAGTTTATTGCTGGATCTGATGATCTCCATCCCAGCGAGGCGCGTGTACGATCGAACAGGGAGTGCAGGCCTCCAGAACCCTCGTCCTTGAAGGCTTGCACGAGTAAGGACGAATTAGATTTTTGGGGAGCGTTCACGCGACTGCTTGCACGAGTAAAAAATGGGTATAGTTTCTGTTCTTTCTACGATTCATATAGCATATTTTTAGATTAAAATAATTCAAAAAATACTTACATATTTATCAGAAGGGATAGGTGAGCACGTCAAAATGTAGAGAGGCAAGAGAGGATGCTCAAGTGCGAGGGAATTTGATTGAAGCTCACCGATGGAAACGAACGGCGGCATCAAACCTTGACTAGAGTGGACAAAAGAAAAGGTAGATTAGGGCTAGTGCGAACAAAATAATCAAATTAACATTGGGATTTGGAGGAGAAATAAGTGGAACACGATATAACGTGAATGGATTTGCGAAACACTCACTGAGGTGATGGGAACGTGACGGGCCGTCTTTCGTCCTTGCCAATGCCGCCACCATCCTTCCAGGCGCGCGGTACAGAGGTGGTTTTGCAGCTAGTGAATGGAGCCCATGCTTTTTGGGAGCTTGAGCTAGCCGCAATCCGCAGGTAAGCTACGAGTCCTTCCTTACCGGCGATGTGCTCCGGCCATGGCCACTCTCCCTGTCTCCTCTCTCTGTGAAGTAGGCCCACGTGGTGAGCCCTCCCACTCTCCTTTCACTATTTACCAGGACACACCAAACTTATACGAAGCAAATGTGTCATTTTGGAAATTTTCTCTCTCTTAGATGGTGTTAAATGCACAAACTCGGTTTTGATTTTTTTTTTTTTATGTTTGCGATGGTATTTGTAAGTTTGATTTTTTTTCACGGTAGTATTTTATAGATAAAAACGATAATAATGTTATTGAACAAATTTACTGAGAAAGGAAAAAAAAAAGAGAAGGGAAGAAAGAAAGAAAGAGAGAGAGAAATGTTCCACGTTGGATCGAATGATACCGCTCTCCCATGCCATGTTCCCATCCGATCCGATCCGATCCCAGCCAAAAATATCTTACTGTCCGTCTACCACGCAACAATCTGGAGTAGTACGTAATCTAGTATAGCACCGATCTGGCAACCGGAAATCAGTATAACACGATACAGTATTTCGATGCACAAACAAGCAACTACCAGTATATTACGTAGTACATTAAGTTCCTGATATTTTTGTTCAATAGTAAATCACTTTGTTTTTTCATTCCACTTTAACACCGTTAACATTTCTCAAAAAACCTGTATTAGAGAGCCTCCTCACCTGAGACGAGATACTAGGTCCATGTGGAGGGAAAACAAAAAAAAATTTCTCTCTCTCTCTTGCTCTGAAGTTTGGTGTGCAGTTGCAGTGGTATAAAACGTCTAATTGGCCGGAGTAAGCAAAGGCGTTCCTTCTTTCATCCCCTCTTTTATTCAGATTCAGATTTAATTAGTGGCAAATCCCCACCCGATGCTTCCTGTTTCCTCTCCCACTTGCTGCTTGATGCTTCATTTCTTCTTCTTCTTCTTCGGTTTCTTCCACGACTAGCCAATGCTTCCCTTTGCTCTCCTCTTCCTCCTGGATTAAGCCTCCCGGAAGCCTCTGCTCTTGGTGGTTCTTCAGGTACCTGCCTGGGAGCACAAGGCCTCTCCGATTAATCGATATGCTCGATCGCTTCCTGGATTTTTGCCCCCTTTGTTTACTCTCCCTTCTTCTTCTTCTTCTTCTTCTTCTTTGAAAAAAAAAAAAAACTAATCAAGCCCTTTTGCTGCTTGTTGTCTCCTGCAGAATTGGATGGTGCCCTTTCCTCGTACCCAATACTGCAAGGATCACTGTTGCAGGCAAGAACAACTGTTCTTGAACTTGAGGTATTTCATGTCTTTATCCAAGCTTGTTTAGATGTCTTGTCTGTAGCCTCAAAATTCGTTGCATTTGCTCCATTTCCCTCTTGTTTATAAGGATTGAAATGCTACAGAAATCGCTTAATTAGTTTCTATTCAGCTCTTGTTAGTATAAAATTAGGACAGGTGTCCAGTTCGGACCAATCCACGGATTTCTCATCTTGTTCCCCTGCCCCTTCGTTGAATAGGTTTTGCTGGTGCTGATTCCTACACCCCTTTGCTGTACAGACAGCTGAAGTTTTTTTTTAAAAAAATCTCTTCCTGGTAAATTCAGAAAGAAAGAAAGCTCCAATCTTGGGAGTGGTCCACACACGGTTTGGAAACTCAAAATGGTTTGGTTGTTCTAATTCGTTTGATTTCCACATACAGATGACGCGAAAACGCTAATGCCCGAGAGGTCGCCAAGTTTTGATCTTTTTCCTTTGGTCAGAAACGCCGCCATTTCGGACTAACCAAAGCGGTGCTAATCTTGCTTTCCACTTGGACGCTACAGTGCTGCCAAGATTATGAATTGTGCTAATCTTGCTCCCTAATCACATGGTATAGCCTCGAATTATGCAAAAGTTGCCAATTTTTTACATTCTTCCTCGGCAACTTGGGCTAATTCGCAGTCTGTTTCTGACAAAGCTCATTCATTTGCTCCCATTGGCGCAGCTGTACTGGATGATGCCTCCAAGATTCCGATGCCTAGATCAGCATTCCCCCGCCACCATGCGCCGCCTCCTGCCCCTGCTCCTTGCCCTCGCTCCCGCCGCAGCCGCCGCCGGCGACGTGGGGTACCCGCATTGCCACTGCGATGGCGGCGGCGGCGGCGGCTTCTGGAGCATGGACAACATCTTCAAGTGGCAGAAGGTGAGCGACCTGCTCATCGCGGCGGCCTACTTCTCCATCCCCCTCGAGCTCCTCTACTTCGTCGCCGGCCTCCGGCACCTGCTCCCGTTCCGGTGGGTGCTCGTCCAGTTCGGCGCCTTCATCGTGCTGTGCGGCCTCACTCACCTGCTCGCCGCCTTCACCTACGAGCCCCACCCTTTCATGGTCGTGCTGCTCCTTACCACCGCCAAGTTCCTGACGGCCCTGGTGTCCTTCCTCACCGCCATCACGCTGCTCACGCTCATCCCGCAGCTGCTGCGCGTCAAGGTGCGCGAGAGCCTGCTCTGGCTCAAGGCCCGCGAGCTCGACCGGGAGGTCGTCCTCATGAAGCGGCAGGAGGAGGCGAGCTGGCACGTCCGCATGCTCACCCAGGAGATCCGCAAGTCGCTCGACCGCCACACCGTCCTCTACACGACGCTCATCGAGCTCTCCAGGGTGCTCGCGCTCAAGAACTGCGCCGTCTGGATGCCCGCCGAGGACAAGGCCGCATTGTGCCTCACCCACGAGCTCCGGCGGGGCACTGACGGCTTCGTCGTCGGGGTGGACGACGCGGACGTCGTCGAGGTCAGGAGCAGCGACGGTGTCAAGCTGCTCGGGCCGGACTCGCTCCTCGGGTCGGCCAGCGGCGCGGGCAAGGAGGACACCGGCACGGTGGCGGCGATACGGATGCCGATGCTCAAGGTGTCGGATTTCAAGGGCGGGACTCCGGAGGTGATCCAGACGAGCTACGCCGTGCTGGTGCTCGTGCCTCCCAACGACAAGAATTGGGGGCCTCACGAGATGGAGATCGTGGAGGTGGTTGCCGACCAGGTGGCCGTTGCGCTCTCGCACGCATCGCTGCTCGAGGAGTCGCAGGCGATGCGCGACAGGCTGGCCGAACAGAACCGCGAGCTGCTGCAGGCGAGGCAGGACGCGCTCATGGCCAACGAGGCCAGGGACGCGTTCCAGCGCGTCATGAACCAGGGAATGCGGAGGCCGATCCACTCCATCCTTGGCCTCGTGTCCGTGGTGGTGCAGGAGGACAGCCTGACGCCCGAGCAGAAGCTCGTCGTCGACACGATGGTGCGGACAGCCACCGTCGTCTCGACGCTCATCAACGACATGATGGAGATGTCTGCCGTCAACCGGGAGCGCTTCCCCATGGAGACACGGCCGTTCCACTTGCACTCAATGATCAGGGACGCCGCCTGTGTAGCGCGGTGTCTCTGTGATTTCCAGGGGTTCAGTTTCTCGGTGCACATCGAAAACACGCTGCCGGACCTTGTCATTGGTGACGAACGGAGGATTTTCCATGTCATCCTGCACATGGTTGGCAATCTGATTGGCCGGATTGACTCGGGGCACGTCACGTTTCGGGTGCGTGCGAACGATGAGGTGATGGGGGACAGTCTTGGCCAGAGGTGGGATCCATGGAGGCCAAGCTACTCCAGTGGATACTCGTCGGTGAAGTTTGTTATTGGGGTAAGGAGGCAACAGAGCGCCGACACAAGCCCATTCGCGCAATCCTCACAGAGGCTAATTGGGGAGGGGTTTGATCTCAAGCGTAGCTTCAGCATGTGCAGAAAGCTTGTGCAGGTATTGTCAAATTGTCTTCTCTGTGAATCTAAACCTGAAGTAACTGCCACACAATTGTACATCATTTGGGCAAGTAACTGTATCCAAATAACAGTTCATCTTATGTTTGTTCCCTGAAGATGCTAGCTTACCATGCCCAAATGCAGATTCCGTTCAGTCTGAGATCATGCAAGTGTACAACTACTTAAATTACAGTGACTAATATTATTGTCTTGTTTTTCTTTTGATGATACCAACAGATGATGCAAGGGAACATATGGGCAATTCTTGACGGCCAAGAACTCCCGGAGAGCATGACCCTGGTCCTGAGATTCCAGCTGCAATCGCCGCTCACATCATCCAGTCTTGGAGGATCATTCGAGCAGCAATACGCATCACCGTCGTGCCAAATGACAGGCCTGAAGGTTCTGCTCATCGATGATGACGACATCAACCTGGTGGTTGCTCGGAAGCTCCTGGAGAAGCTCGGCTGCGTAGTTTCCTCACTCCCCTCAGGGTCGGGGTTCCTGAACTCTGTCGGCCCCTCCTCAGCCGCATTCCAGCTCATCATGGTGAACCTCGAAATGACAAGAGTAAACGCCTTTGATGTTGCTACGAGGATCAGGCAGTACAGGAGTGGCCGCTGGCCGTTTGTCATGGCTATGACGTCCGAGCAAAATGTCTGGGAGAAGTGTGCGCAATCTGGGATTAACGGCCTCCTCAAGAAGCCGGTTGTTCTTCAGGAAGTAAAAGAAGAGCTCATGCGAATTCTTCAGAGCACATGATATTTGCAGGTTGTTGCCTCCTTTGTCAAGAGCTCTGAAATGGGGTGAAAGCTGCAATTGCTGTGACTGAAACAATGCAGCCTCACCGTCCAGCATTGCAGAAGGGAGAACTCGGTAAATCTTTGCTCCAAAAGGCTGCGCTGATGGCAAAAACGTATTGGCTATTGAGGGTTTTCGCTGTGTTGGGAGTTCTGCAGTGTTGATTGGGACCTCCATCTTCTTCAGTAAGTAGTTCAGTAGCAGTGCGGTATACCAGTGGATGGGAAGTACCACCTGAAAAGGGTGTCTGATACTTTCACTCATCATAGAAATCTAGGTTATATGTAATGATCAGTACTGGTAATAAGATTTTTGCAGTGCGAGACGAGTGGAAATGCAAGTTTTGTATCTTCATTAACCTGGCTGTGAGGATCTGAGGAAGTGGGAACTGAAAGACTGATTTTTCTGATAGAAAAAAAAGGAAGAAAAGAGAAATTAATCCAGGACTGTATTTAGGAAGTGAAGAATAACCCAATGGGGGAATCATAAATTCCCTTTGTTAATGTGATATCTATCTCCCCTGCTGATGAAACAAGTGATCTCAGCCATGCATATTGGATTGTAGCTATGAAATGTAACAAAAGAAGTTGTATTCAGAGATGTTTGATAGGGCTCCTCCTCTATGGTTACTGGCTTGTCATGTACTGGTTCTTTATTCCCTATCAGGATTAGGATTAGGATTAGTGGATGGTTTCATTCATTCAGGTGTGGTTGCAGCATGGCATGCAATGGAATGGAAAAGGTAGAGATGGTTGACTTGAGTTGCAGTAGTAGTCTGGTAGACATTAATCTCGAGTTCAGCAGAGGGAGAGCGTGGTCACGACTCACGTGGGAGGTCGATGAAGATCGAGGCGATAGAAAAAGGAGATTAGGGAAGCACGAGGGCCGCACAATCCGATCGAGCCCAGATCAGATATGCTTCTTCGTTCGTTGAGATAGATATTTTAAAGCACGTGAGCTGCAGAGCACGTCAAAGCAGCCAACTGGGACAGGATTACAAGGATCTTCAGATCCATAGATCGATGGGCTTGCTACAGATCGATCGTGCATAGCGTACTTAATTTGATTTATCTATCTATCTATTTTAGAATTAGCATATGGGGGTGAGAAATAGCATACTTATTAATTTGATGCTCAGACTGCCGAGGACTAATTAATTGGGCCTTTTTATGGCCGAGATTAACCCAGCGTCCGGAGCTATTCCCTTGGAACCCTGATGTTCCAGTCGCTGCTTGGGCCCAACTGAGTAAAACAGAATGCTCCAATCATGCGTTGATTGAATTTGTTATATTCGGCAATATAAAATGTATGAGCAAATTTAGGTTTACTGTGCCGGCTTTTTTTTTATGATTTAATCTATTTAAAAAAAATATATATTTTAAAGATAATATCTCTTTAACTTTATTTTCAATTCCGACCTTTTTGATCACGCCACAACGCGCGGTGTGACAAAAATACTCTGTTATGCCACGTGCCACAGCATAGCCAAAGCTGTCACAATAGCCCTCCGAGCTAATACGCATCTGTTTTTGGGACTAGCTCCTGTTACGCCAAGAGGGGCGGCGTGACAGCATTTGTTTGGCACGTCGAGATCCGTGGCGTGACAATGTGCTTTTGCCACACCACGCGTTGCCAAAGGAGTCAGAATTGAAAATAAAGTTAGGAAGATGTTACTTTTAAAATATTTTTTAAAAAATAGATTAAATCATTAAAAAAATCTACTGTACTAGAGGAGCAATGCACCCGCCCCGAAAAAAAGAAGAAATAAAAAAAGGGAAAAGCTGGCTAAAAATGCCAACCCGGCGGCTTTCAGAAATCTGTTAGACATGCAGCAACTTGTTTTAGCTTCAGTATTATGGGCTTATTCTAATCAATATAGCAAGCAAAACATATAAGAATTGGCTCATTATTACAAATAATTATTAATTAGTTGACAAAGCAAAATGCACATAATTTAGTATGTTAATTCCAAGTACAAAATCTAGGATGTTAATTCCAGCGCACAAGTCGTACTAGTAATGTAGTGTCATAGCAAAAAAAGATTAGATAGTAGAAAAAAGGGGGTCCTCGGTGTCTACGCGAGAGACCGAGAGATCCTCGAAGAGGGGATCGGTTGTCAGGAGTGAATGCGTATTAATTATCCCGAAAATCGAATCTGAGTCATTACATAGGGGGATGTGGTTATTTATAGCCTCCCCGAGGGTATGCCTCACACCCTCAGGGAGGGGGCCCATCCGCGCCTCCGGTCGCAGGGTCTTCAGGGGAAACCATACGATCTTCACCGGATCGTTTGGGGCCGATGGAGCCGCCTCTACGACAAACCCCTCGCGATCGAGGTCTTGCTTCGTCATGGCTAAAACGATGTCCTTTTCCCAAAGGGTCCAGACATACCATCCTTTTCGGCCTAGCGAAGCGTGTGGTCCTTTGGGTTCTCCCCCGACGCGCGGGTCGTCATCGCGTGTGTGATGTGCGTTGGTATTAATGGCGCCTCTTTGGGTAATGTGTGTCAGTGTCGGCTGATGTGCACTTTTAATGGCGTCCCCTCGAATGGCTCGTGTGTTGGTTGGACCTTGTGTGCCATAATAGTGTTAGTTGGGTGTCCTGTTTAGGCGGCACATGTCACTAGATGAGTGGTCTATGGCTCTTGGGCTCCCTCATTGTGTCTCGTTGCGGGACTGATACGTGTATAAATAGGGAGTCACCCTCCCTGTCCAGCCTTTATCTGTGTTTTCAAACCCTAACGCTTTTGCGACCTTGCTTCCGAGCTTGCGACGCTCTTACCTTGCTTTGGGAAGTTTGGTAGGGAGCTCCAGTTATGACTAAGTGGAGCAAGGAGGGGTGGGGGTACACAAGTGAGTTGAGGAGGTCTACGGTGATGGAGTGGGTGCTCCAGACCCCCGTGGACGAGGGCAAACTAGAGAGCCTTGCGAAGGTTCGAGCTCCCGCGACGGAGACGGTTCTGGTGCCTTGGTCAGATAAGGTGGTGGTCTTCATCGCCTTCTTCGACGCTGGCCTACGGATCCCCTACGTGGAGTTGGTCTCCCGGGTGCTCTGGCTTTACGAGGTGGAGTTGGCGCAGCTGACGCCCAACTCCCTCGTGAAGTTAGGAGTCTTCGAGTGTATCCTTCGATCCGCGGGGACGAGCAGCGAGGGGCGCCTCTTCGCCTACCTCCATGACGGTCGTTGCCAGCCGAAGAAGAAGAAGAGCGCAGGCGAGATGCTAAACTTCGGCATCATCAACTTTCAGCTGAAGGCGTGGTGCCAAATGTACGTGCCCGCTCCGGCTGGTCGCTACCGCTGGGACACGGACTTGATGCAGAGGTGGTTCTACCACTTTTCTCCAGCGGACGATGGTCTCCGATCGAGGGGTGGGCTGATATAGCTTACCACCGCCCCGGAGATCGTGCTTACCTCGAGGGAGGAGGCCCTTCTTCGAAATTTAGAGATTAAACTCACACTATCAAAACCACTTCGAAATTTGTATAAATTACACTGCATACTAGTACGACTCTGTTGAGGATAAAAAAAAAAGAATCCCAATTTCATTAATTTGCAGCAATGATTAATATAGTGTCTTCCTAGCCAAATCCACAATATTACACACATCCTAATTATATATATTTCCTAGAATATTACACAGATCCTAACTAAAACATATTTTTTTGACGAAAAAGGAGAGCCTACTAATTCCATGGAATCTGAGAGAGAATGTACAAGGAGAAAAACTAGTTAAGAAAAACAAAGAAAGATAACAAAAGAAAGGGAGATAACTAAACTAAAACCATGAGCTAGGAGCTAAACATCTAAGGCTGGTAGCCCCTGCCTCCATCCACAGAACTGCTTCTGCTCTGATTTTGCTTGCCAGGGAGGAGACTGAAATTCCTGAAAGCCTGAAGACTTGTGTTCCTTTCCAACCAGATGGACCACCAGAACACAATGATTAACGAAATCCAGGCTGATCTATTTGTCGCGGAGATGGCGTTGTTCGATGAAATCCACCATTCTTGAACTGTGGTTGAGAGGGTCGGAAGCGGAATTTCCTGGAGTCCCATCCAGGTGAAGAGGAGACTTGAGTACCGAATTGGTATAGCTGCATTCAGCAAGCAGATGCTGAACCGTTTCTTGATGCAAATGACACAGAGAGCAGACTGGGTTACGAGGAAATCCTCTCTTTGCCTAATTATCGGCCGTTAGGCATTTGTTTTTGTTGGCCGAAAAGGTGATGAGAGGTGTGAATATGATACTTACTCTTTCTCAATTCCGACGGTATTCAACTTCTTCTTCACTCTAATAACTATAAAAGCTATGAAGATCAGAAATATAAGAACACATCGAAAGTCCTGCATTGAAACCAGAAATCCCCGAGGTCAAAACCTCATGGTTGGTCTGACCACATGCTACAAGGCAAACGACCCAAGATGATCTCAAATTGATCTAACTTTCAATTCCGAGATCCAAATCCGTCGGGATTTCAACCTAGTTCATCAAGAAGGTTAGCAACTTATTCCAATCAACGATCAGGACGATCGAAACCAAGGTTCCACGAATATCTTGGATGTGGTAAAAAAAAAGGCACAAAAAACTAAGAAAATTCAAACTTTGATCCAAAAGCTTACTCGTGGGTGAAAGATGGTCAAGATGACTCTAGATCAATTCACACATATCCTAGCAATCTAGATCACAATAAAAGACCCAATCAAACCTTTAGGAAAACAAAAAATCCCAAAAGTCATCAAAGAGAGAACAAGAACAAGATGGAACTCATTTTGGGGCAAACCTTCCTTGAATTGATTTAAGAGATTGTTGGTTTACATCCACTCCATCATGGAAGACAAAAATTCAACACTTGAACACTCGATCAATCCATCTCCCTCAAACCTTTGCCTCCTCTATCTCCACTTCCCCTAAATAACAAATTAGAGTTTTCTAGACTTGAAAGAAGTAAGTGCAAATATTGCATTCTTCTCTTTTATAGTGGAGGCCAGGTCTAGAGAGAAAACTTTATCGGGCATCTGTTAAGCCCACATACAAACCGGCCTACACTCACGCACGCTTGCCAAAGCGGTTGACAAACTAGGTCTCCAAAATCCATCTCTTTGTGATCCCCATCTTCTCTTGACCTAAACTGCCTCTCGTTGCATCGTGGTTTCTCCAAGGTCAACAACTCGGTATTTTGGCAAAGATACCAAAATACCCTTTCTTGATCCTTCTTCAAAGGCCAGGTCCAATCAACATGAAGCAATCTCATGCTTCGTCACGTGTAGGTTGATCAATGACTTCCTTCATGTCGGTAAATTTCCCATCCGGCTTCCATTGGAACCACCCTGGCACTTGCACCGACCCCAAGTCACTTGATGTAACTCGTCGCTTGAGTCCAACCATTTCACCCGACATCTTCGATTGTTCTGAACCTCAACTCTCATAGCTTAGTTCCGATCATACTCGTCGTTGATCGTAGTTGACTCCATGCCATTTGCACAACAATTAAGAAAGAAATCGATTCCAGACATAAGTTCTTCTCAACTTGACCCACGTTAGGCAAAACATGCATCATGCAACACCTATGTACTGAAACCTATGGCTTTAGCCAATTCCATGAAATTCACCGACTTCCTGACGCATGAAAGCTCACTGGCCGATCAGACCGCCGCCCACGGCCACCGCCAGTCCACTGGTCTGACCACCACCTAGCTAGCTAGACAGCATGGGACTTATAAAATTTTTCCAAGTCTTCATACTGCACTCTCTCGGGGAATTTCAAACTCTATCTAGTTTTTCCTCGAAACTCCATTTTCAATGAGCCTAAGTGCAAACGCATCCCCTCACCTTCCCACATAAGTGATTTTTTGACCGATTCCAAAAATTCCACTTTTCAAATTCAACCGATCAGACTGCCGTGCCCTGGTCGGTCTGACCGCTAGCCCAAGACCGGTCAAACAGCCGACCACCGACCGATCCGACCACCCACAAGTCGGTTAGACTGCCTCAGCTTGACAACAGCGGAGCTGAGCTCGCCAACGTCGGTTATCCAGGTATTGTTACGTAGGGCTTCCCGTACAGTTCTTCTCTTGTGTTTGCTGGTGTCTTGCCGTGAAACCATGCATTATTTTCCTTTCCTGGGCCTCCATCTCCAATCTGCACGTAGGTTGAGACTTGAAAACATTTCACGAGCTCTTCTGCCAACCGCTAAGGCTAAGCCGACCCATTGCCGGTGGCTATTAATTTGCGGCCTGCCAAAGCCATCCTAGGCGAAGAGCAGTGCTTGTATGATTCAAGTTGGAGATGCATGCCCAGTCCTCCATAGCAGGTTGGTGTGCAGGTAGCTAGTGGATCGATTGGAGTAGCCGACATGCATGATTGTTTTAACGAGAACTAGCCTTCCTAAGTTACAAGAGTTCTTCTATATATGCTCTCAAGAAAGAAAATTACATATATAGATCATGCGCATTTTGAGTTATTAATACGTAGGACGTACCCAGACGGTTTTTTAAGTGTTCTAAGCTAAACCTGTGCAGTTTTTTACTAGCGAGGGGAGATTACAGAAATAGTTCCTTATACGTACATGCGATATATACATTTTTAACGGTCTAATTAACTAAGGGTAGCTAGATTTTTTTTAAAAAAAATACACTGAAAACGAAAGCATATTGTACAAGTACAAACACACAATATTGAGGATTTTTTTTAAAAAAAAAGTATTTTTTAAAAAAAATTACAAAAATAAATAGTCAGCCCCAAAAATAGCAAAAATGGTCCCTGTTACCGGTTGAACTGGTGGTAGAAATCCAGTTATAAAAAACCCGAAAAATCAGTCTAAACTCATTTTAATTCCATAAAAAAACAGAAAGAGAAGAGAAGAGAGAGAGAGAAGAAAGGTAGCGAAGCTCTGCCAGTTCGTCGAGGAGAAGAGATAGATGGAGCATCGGATCCGATCAGCCAGCTTGCACTTACATTTTTTCGAACTTCTTACATTATGTCAAAACATTGTCGATTAGAAACAAAAATAGCGACATAGAATTTAGTAGATTAGATAAATATAGTCCAATGATATAGTATATCTTTTGAGCTGTGTACGAGGTAGGTAGAGGGTAATGTAAATAATACCAGTTTTATTTAACTCTCCATTTTTGCGCGGTAATTATATTTTTAATACCAGAAATTATTTTTTAAGTAGGAAAATAGCATGACACATTTTAAAATTGAAAGAAAAATTGTAGCAGCTAATTAGGGTAGGTAGAGCCTAATCGAATTAATCGCAGCTTTATTTAGCTCCCTATTTGTGTGTGGTAATTATATTGTTAATGTTGGGAATTAATTTATAACCAGAAAAATAACATGATACGTTTTAAAATTACAAAGAAAATCCAGAGCAGCTAATTAGGGTAGGTAGAGCCTAATCGGAAAAAAAAATCACAGCTTTATTTAGCTCTGTAGGTTACGTAGAGAGTAATCGCAGCTTTATGACTTGTCATATAAATTTGGTTTATATTTGTGGTTGGTAATTAGTTTGCTAATGTCGCTTCGTATTATCTTTTTATATATTTCATAGTCTTTACAATGTATGCACTGAATTTTCAGGTATGGCGGACCCAGACCATGCTGCCGAGTGGCCGTACGAGTTGCTTGACCCAGTGATTGATCTACATCACCGTAGCTGCCTCGGTACCATCCTCCCCCAGGAGGGCGAGACGCCGATTGAGTTTGGCGCGTTTCGGCTGCGCACACCCATCAGGGCCTGGAGGTTGCACACCAGCTGGGTGCTGAGGTACGTGCCATTGTGATCTTCATGTACTCATTTGTGGCCTGACTACTACGTGTGGACTAACGTTCGTTCGTAACCTGACCCGACGCAGGTTGAGAGCGGCAGGCCTCCTTCCGTTGGCACGGATGGTGGATGCGACGTGGAAGGACGACCAGGACCGTGGTCCTGGTCATACGTCCAGACGTTTTCCATACGATCAGGCCCTACTGACGGCGTTGGTCGACCGCTGGAGGCCGGAGACACACATGTTTCACCTCCCATGCGGGGAGATGACGCTGACACTGCAGGACGTGAGCTTCCTGACCGGGTTGCCCTGCGCAAGCTTCCCCCTAACGGCGTATAAGATCTCACCCACGTAGCGCACAGAGTTCCTGGCGAGGTTCCAGGATGTGCTACTGCCAGGCAGCGATTACCACCAAGTTCAGCAGCTTGCAAGGGCCGACGCTGAGGTGGATCTGCCAGTTCTACGTAAGTCTTCATGACTATTGTCCTCTCACATCAATTCATTTGTGAATCTTGTAGACGCGTACATGTCTTCTTGCAGCCCGAGCGTATGGCGGAGGATGCACCCAACGAGACGGTGAGGAGGCACTTCGAGGCCTACCTGCAGTGGTTGTTTGGCTGGGTCATGTTTCTGGGGTTCCACGATGACAGTGTCGATAAGCACTGCATCCGCTATGCACATGAGCTTGCAGACTGGCCAGTGGAGGAGATCAACCCTACGCCTAGGGTCTGACCGTGTTGTACGCGACGTACTGCGCACTGTGTGGCGCGTGCCACTGGTCCCATGACAGTGTTGGAAATATGCCCTAGAGGCAATCATAGAGATGATTGTATTTCCTTATATTCATGATATTGGATAATATGTTATCTTGTTCTTTGAATGAATCATCAGTTATAGATCAATGAGTATGTGACTTGTTGGTGAAACTCATTAACTTATATGATATCATTCTAAATGTATCCCTGGTCGAATGTCACTAGTCGGAACAACCGTGGCTCTACGACCAGCACATGTATTGATTGATGGCCATGTTTCACCGGTCATAGATATAGAGATATCGAATCAGTAATGTGAGCACATGTTAGAGAACATAGAGCTAGATAGACCCATCATTGAGACACTATTGAGATTGTTATGAATCTTTGTGTCATTAGTTGGTCTCAAGTAATGATGATGTATAATCCTTAGACCTGATATCAGCATGGTTTCCTACATGTGTAATAGCACTCTTAGGGGTTACCAAACGCTACTCCGTAACTGGGTAGTTATAAAGGTAGCTTTTGGGTATGCTATGAAACATGCGGAGGGATGTGACTGGTCGAGATGGGATTTGCCCCTCCTTGCATAACAGGAGAGATGTCTCTGGGCGCCTTGTGGTGATCTGATAAAGAAAGTGCATGGCCATGCCACTAGTGGTCGAAGTGTCGACCACATGAAATTATCTGACACTCGATCGAGAAAGTATTGAATAGTCCATGGATGACACCATATCTCACCTGGAGTTCAACCAGACATCGTGAGGCAAATGGAGAATGCATGAGTAGGTCACTTAGTTTGATCAGTTACGGACTGGTCGTATGGAGTACGATCTGGTCGTAGACTAGTCGAACGTAATCACAGACTGGTCGTATAGAGATACGAACTGATTGTAAGTGATGAGGACCTGATCATAGATCATATTACGTTAAGGTTCATCCGATATATATTCTTTGTGTACTTGGGAATCGTTACGTGCTGCTAGGTGCCGCTGACGACTAGTAGTCGGAAAAGAGTTTCCGAGTCACAACCAATCACACAAGAACCTGTAGGGTCACACACTTAAGGGGCTGGGGATTTGATTTGGATGGTGATCCGAATTCGTATAGAATATAAGTTCCTAATGGGCCTCGAGTAAGAGACCCATCATGGATGCCTATATAAAGAGAGGCGGTGGCATAGGGTGAAGCACGGTTTTTTGGAAGAACTCCCGAAACCCTAATAGCCACACCATCCTCAACCACGTTGCCGGTGCTAGTACACTAGCGCATGGTGTTCCAACCCCGTATGTGTGGATACCTCGGAGGTGCTGTTGCGAATCATCAGCACCATGACAATCCGCAACTCGTGACGATCACCGGAGCAGGAGGAGAACTTACGAGGCGAGTTCGACTACTCGAAGGAGCAAACGCGAAGCGAGTACGACTACTCGGAGGAGCAGTAACACGGCGAGTATGACTACGACCGCATCTATTCGCTACATCGACTCTACTTCCGCTACGAGTCGGCGCGTCTAGCGGTAATCTCGTGAACTATTACTTGCGGAGGTTCCTTGGTTGCGCGATAATTTTTGTTTTGTGCTATCGTAGCGCCTACCCGTAACCCTTCAGACAGCTCCATCCTGTCCGGATGCCAGCTATTTATGCAGCTTTGGTCCTAAGAGCGCTTCCAAATCGGATGTACACCGCTGGACTTGGGAGTGTACACGGTCAGCCTGTACGCTGAGGACGACAACATGGACTGGCCTACTATGGGCACGGTGTGGTGCCACCGATGGGTTAGTTTCGTGAACATTTATTATTTTCTCGTAATGCAATCATAATGTCTTGTGCTAAGTGTTCCTTTGGTCTATTCCACAGGTGACCTACACACCCATCACCACGCAGGGGTCGTACCCGTCCTACATCGTGATGTTCGACCAGCTGACGGATGACTACATCATCTGGAGACCGTACATGGAGGAGTGGGTGTCCGCGCGCGCCAGGAGGACTGTCCAGTATGTGCATGCGAGACCACATGTACTAGTACACGAGGAGGGCCTTGGTGCACGAGGTATTTGTGGAAGAGTACCAGGTGGTGCGAGTCATGCACCAGTTCGGTCTGTGACAGCAGGTCCCAGCCCCCTGGGCGCAGCGGCTGCCGGACTACGTCCATGAGTTAGTTTGCGCTTTAATTCTTGAGTACTATATGTGTTACATACGTACCAAATGATTGTCTTGCCATCTATAGGTACACTAGGTAGGGAGTACGTGGTACTGCCACCTGGATGGAGAGGATGTTCCCTTGGATTGAGGGATGGCTCAGCACCTACGCCGACGTCGTCTTGGAGGATGCTCCATACGACCCCAGGGAGTGGGAGTACACGGAGTGGTACGACAGTCGGACGAGGTTTCGCTGCGTCTGGGTTGCGGTCAACCCACCACGACACGCGTCTACGACATCCGACACGTACCCCACACAGTCGGACTCCGCATTTCACCGCGTGATACGTATTAAACGGTCTATACTTCAGTTGACAGGCCGGACGCATCAGTTGTTGCTTGGGGGGAGGCCAGAGGGTTCTTACAGCGTATCACAGAGAAGGCGAGGTGAGGGATCCAGATCATGACTTTTCGCGGGCTAAGGACACATTTCACATTCACCAGTGCATGGACGAGGAGGCAGCCATGGTGGCTCACAGCCACAGGCTCCTCCCTTGGACGTGGCGGGCGGGTCCTCGTGGCACCGTGGTAGGAGCTCCTCGAGACAGTTGCAGGTGAGCATGACACATTCACTTCTGCTACTTTATTTCGAACCCCACTAGTTACTAACGACAATCTTCTCTTGCAAGTCCTTAGTTCCACCAATACACGGGGCAGGAGTACGTGGAGTCGTCTGTGGTTACCTTCGTGGCCCCAGGTATGACTACCTTATTTAATTTCATGTTTTCCCTATGATTGCATGCGTAACGTAATATTTCACATGTCATGCACCGAGTTGGGATGAACCGGACTGGTCGTACGATGAGATATTCGCCGAGGACTTCCACTTCCCCCAGGACCAGTCCTCTCAGTTGCCAGGTGCACCGGAACCGACCTTAAAGACCCTGGAGCTGACCCTACCAACACTTACCTGAGCGTCGCCACACCACCTCCGGCTCCTTGCGCCAGTCGGGTACGTCGGCCGCCCGATCCTTTGACGTACTCGCACCAACGCTGGGGGCGACACGCGGTGTACGCCCCAAGAGAGGCCACCAGTAGATGTCATGTAAATATTAATTTTTGTACAGCTATAGTAATGGTAATGTAATATTTCATTATCTCTTTTTGGCGTGCACACTTTCCTAGTACTGTTTATTTTGAGCATTGTGGGGTTCGAGAATTGTTCATTTCGAGTATCGCTGGTTTCGACTACTGTTCGTTTCGAGTACTGCTGGCTTCGAGTACTGTTGGTTTCAAGAACTGTTCGTTTTGAGTACTGTTGGCTCCGAGTACTGCTCATTTCGAGTACTGTTGGTATCGATTACAGCTTTGCGCAGCGACATGACCCAACGAAACAGCTTTGCGCAACGATTTGACCCAACAAGTCAGCTTTGCACAGCGCTGCCTCACAGACACGAATTTCCGTCAACCGAATTACAATTCAGTTGCGTACGCAGGGCCGCTTCAGCCTATAAGTACTACACATTCCACGGTGGGTTCTCATGCATCAACACTTCAACACAATCTCGCTAAGATGGACAAGCAGAAGCAATGAGAAGAGATATGCGAACTTACAAGGCGTGATGTGGCCCTGGACAAATAAAGGGTGCGTGCCAGGAGGGCACCTCCCCGCAATGACGCCGCCCCCAAAGCAGCAACCCCATCCAGAACATGGCCACCGAGCTTTCGCAGGAGGGGACACCCGAGGTGGAGATGCCGCCTCTCTGTTGGTGCAGAGACCCAAGCAAGTTCTTCAAGTCTAAGCACCGAATAAGCCTGAGCATACATTACTGGGGTTGTGCGAACTACTTCTTAGACTATCCCAATCGCCGTTGGGACACGAGCAGCTATCGGCAGTGCTTAGGACCAGTTACAGTATGTTCCCATACCATTACTCTTTCAAAGCATGTACTAACAGCCTCTCCCATCTACCCGTAGTCCCCAGATCCACTATGTGGCTACCACAAGTGGATCAACCAAGATATTCATCCACGCGACCAGTGGCGTATGGACTACGAGGAGTGGGATGCCAAAAGGGCCCACGAGATCTGGGAGGAGTAGCGTCGCAACAATGAGCAAAACGATTGTATCCGTCAGGAGATGAAAGCTCATCTCGAATCATGTGAATTTGCCATTACTCAAAACTATGATATGTCACACTGATATTACATAACACTGGGCAAAACATCATAACACTTAGTTTTTTCAAATGAATGTAATATTCCAGAACATTGGCAATCAGATATTACAACTTTCGGTGCTTTCCCGTGACAGTGGCATCAACATCCTCCATGTGCACTGCCTCGAGTCGGGTGGCCGGATGAGGTCCCCACGGTGACGTCTGGAGTGCCGGTGTCTCCTTCGTTCTGAGGATTTCTCGTCGGATATTTCTTGAAGGTGTGCCCAGACTCCCTGCAAATGGAGCACTTCTTCGTACAACATCTGGCTTCTACTTTGTCCATGTCATTCCTGATGCGACGTACCTGTCGCCAACTGACCTTTCCCTTCAGCCTTTCAATGTCTGCGGCCCAGATTAGTTGCTCCCAACTCAGATAGCCAGTGAAATGGCCAACCACAGCGTAGCCATACATCTCCGCACTCCATATTTTCATCACCGCCTCCTTGTTGAAGTAATTAGAGAGGTACTGCCCAGGATGTTGCGCCACCGTGGAACATGTGGCTATGACACGAGAGTGGGGCCTATGCAAAAGAAGGGGCTTGCTGTAAATGCATACGTAACTAGAGCGGTGTAAAGGGTTACAGGTAGGCTACGATAGCACAAAACAAAAATTTATCGCGCAACCACGGAACCTCCGCTAGTAATAGATCACGAGATTTCCACTAGACGCGCTGACTCATAGCGAAAGTAGAGTCAATGTAGCGAGTTGATGCAGTCGTAGTTGTACTCACCGTGTGTCTTCTTCTCCGAGTCTTGTGATCACCACGAATTGCAGATCGTCCTAATGCTGATGCTTCGCAACAACACCTCCAAGGTATCCACACGTACGGGGCAGGGATATCACATGCTAGAGTGCTAACGCTGGCAGCGTGTTATGAGGAAGGCGTGGCTGTTAGGGTTTCAAGAGTTCTTCAAAAGATTATCATCACCCTATGCCACCACCCCTCTATATATAGGCATCCATGATGGGTCTCGTACTTGAGGCCTATTAGGAACTCGTGGCCTACAAGAATTCAGATCACTATCTAAATCAAATCCTAGCCCTTTAAGTGTGTGACCCTATAGGTTTATGTGTAATCGGTTGTGACTCAGAAACTCTTTTCCGACCACTAGTCGTTAGCGGTACCTAGCAGCACATAATGATCCAAACACACATAAAATATATCGGACGAACCTTAATGAAATATGATATACGACCAGGTCCATATCACTAACGACTAGCTCGTATCTCTATACGACATGTTCATATTTGGTCTCGAGCAATTCGTAACTCCTTACGACCAGATTTCGACCACTTAGTGACTATGTTCGATCAGCCTACGACCAGCTCGTATCTCCATACGACTAGTCCATATCTGATCGAACTGAAAGACCTTCTTGTGTATTCTCCCTTTGCCTCACGATATCTGGTTGAACTCCAGGTGAGATGTTATGTCATCCATGGACTGTTCAGTTTTTTCTCGATCAAGTGTCTAATAAATTCATGTGGTCGACACTTCGACCACTAGTGGCATGGCCATGCACTTTCTTTATCTGACCACAACGAGGGGCCCAGAGACATCTCTCCTGTTATGTTAGGAGGGGTAAATCTCATATCCGACCAGTCACATCCCTTCACATATTTCATCGCATACCCGAAAACTATCTTTATAACTACCCATTTACGAGTAGCGTTTGACAACCCCTAATAGTGCTATTACACATGTAGGAAACCATGATAATCTCAGGTCTAAGCAATATACATCATCATTGCTTGAGACCAACTAATGATACATAGAATCATAACAATCTCAATAGTGTCTCAAGGTGGGTCCTTTCCAACACCATGTTCTCTAACATGTGTCTATAGTATTGGTTTGATATCTCCATATCCATGACATGTGAAACATAGTCATCAACCAATACATATGCTAGTCTATTCATATGTGTTCTCATATGTTTCCAACCAGGGAACGTTTAAGAATAATCATCGCAGAAATATAGAGTTTCACAATCAAGTTAAATACTTGATAATAAATATGATTGATATTATTCTAGGAACAAGATAACATATTATCCAATGTTATGAACATAATGAAATATAATCATCTTTATGATTGCATCTAGGGCATATTTTCAACACAGTGTAGCGTGCACTCGTAGGTAATCCTCTCACGGTTCGTCCCGCGACGTCCTTTATCCCTGTACATTACCTCGAAGCGAAGCTTGTTTGTGCCTATCTTGAATGTGCGATGCATCTCACCCTTCTTGCTCTTCTCCTACATGCACTTGGTGATCAAGGCGGAGTAGAGTGCTCTGTCATTTTCCATTGTGAGCGACGCGTTGTTGCTTCTGTCAACGAAGTGGTTTGTCGTACTGCGAAATCACAACCAACTGTCTGTGTTCTTACTTTCAACAAAAGCGAATGCCACGGGGAGAACTTGATTGTTGTCGTCCGTCGCTATTGCGGTCAGTATCTAGCCCTTATACTTTTCAGTCAGGAATGTGCCATCTACACACAAGATTGGACGGCGGTATCGGAATGCATTGATGCATAGACCAAAGGCGCAGAATGCTTGCGGCAGTACCCTCTTATCGACCCACTTCGGATGTGTGGAGTCTTGAATGTCGACATGAGTGCCCGGATTCCTGTTTTGTATAACTTGGAGTAGCCTGGGGAGGTTGTGGTAGGAATCCTCGAACGTATCGAATCTTGATTCCACTGCCTTCTAGTTTGCCTTGTCATAGCTGATTGTGTACTTGAACCTTGTCTCAATCGCACGAATGATGGATCGTGGCTTAAAATTAAGATTATCCACGATCTCACCGTGCATGAGATTGACGATGAAGCCTGATGATAGGTTCCTGTAGGACTGCACTGACTCAGCGACGACGCATGTGTGTGGGACTACTATAGAGCACTTCCAGTAGGTGTCCTACTTAGACTGAAATGCATGCACTCGCGAAGGGCATCCCTCTATTTCGCACTTCACGTCGCATCATCTTGGGTTAGACTTGACGACGGTGAATGTGCGTTGCACCGACAAGGCCTAGAATTTGACAGCCTCCTGTACGGCCTCCTTGTATTTGTACACAGCTCCTTGCCTGACCTCGCTCTAGTCGTACACCCACGGCACACGGGAGCCTTCGTCGACAACGAGGTTGTCGAACTGGTACGTGTTTCACTCGGATGGAACTGCCAGTTGGTCCACATCATTCTCGTCGTCGGATCCTTCATCTTCTGACAATGCATTGTAGTCCCAGAATTCCTGGTCCATCCTTTGCACTATGGCTTCCAGCTCCTCACCTTCGTCGGCAAGCTCACCGTGCGCTTTGTTGAAGGAGCTACTTCTTCGTGGTCTTCGTCGACAAAGATCGGCAACAACGGAGCTTCGCACCTTTGTGTGCGCGCTATTGTGGATGGAGTCACCGACTTCTTCTTCGGCATCACTACCCCCTTCTTGTTCAGCCGTAGATGCAAGAATGGGCTTTGCATATGCCTATGCCAGAAGGATCAAATCCCTTCCTCCCTGCCACACGTAGATATGACTGTCATGACTTTATTCCCTTCAGCTGCACTAAAAAAAAATTCCAATATTGAGAGCACAACGCAAAAGAAAATCATGATATACGTTCATCACAGCCGTAAACAGTAAAATTCACATTCTTTCCAGAAAATCCTTTTCACCATTGAAATTTCAACATAAAAGAACTGGGTATTCCTCCCAATGTATTTGTGGGCAAAATAGTGAAGTGTATATATATATATACAGAGAGCTAGAGAGATGGAAGTAATTAAGTAGTAAAACATATATACATACATACTCCTTTACGAAGCAAAGATTAATTCATGAACCCGCACCACCAAGTCTCAGCTCCAAATCCAACTCCTTCGCCCCTTCGTCATGATCGCCATCATCATCCTTCCCGTAGTACTCTCGTCGATCTATGGCGCCGCCTTCTTTGCCACGGCCGGCGCAGTCACGGCCGAACAACCGCAGCTCCTGCGGCGCACGTTCGGCATGGAACAAGCTCCCGCCGGCCGCCGTGGACGCCTCGCTGCCGCTCGCCGGATGGGTTTGTCCGTACCCCGTGAACGCCACAAGCGTCTCGTAACTGCAGGTGCTTCTAGCCGCCGGTGTCGCTCTCCCCCGGTCCTTCCGGTGGACGTTCATGTGCCCGCCGAGCGCCTGCGCCGTCGGGAACCCCCTCTTGCAGAAGGTGCAGTTGTACGGCTGCCCTGTTCCCTCGCCATCGTCGCCGGGGCTCTTACGTAGCTCCTTGTCGTCGCCACCGCTCGGCGTTCTTCCACCCTCGTCCTTCCTGTCTTGACGTAGCTCCATCTCTGCAGATTGTTAGCCAGCCAGCCAGAGAATAGAGCTAGGGTTTAGGGGGCTTTAGGCTGTTTCTTGGTGATTCTTGGGGGATCTAGTCTTCAGGTCTCCAGATGCAATGCGGGTGCTACGGTCAAGCAAGATAAAGAAACGCAAGCGTACGTATATAATAAGTTTAGCTTTCTAGCTGCCGTGACCATATTGTTAGAGATTACTGTCTGTTGATGTCTACCTTAATTAGTTTTGTTATACCTTTCTTTTCGTCGTTCTGCCGGCCTCTACAGTTTTTCTTTTTGTTAAGTTGTTTTTGGTTAACTAGCTAGCTAGCTAGCTGTAGCTTGAGTAGTTGTTCGATCGGTGGCCTGCCCTGCAATTAACTGTGACTGATTCCACGCACCTTCTACTTCAGGTGGCTCCTCCTGACCCCCCTGAATAATTTGTAAGCTTGTCTATGGAAGTGTGTGTTTGTTTTCCGAGTCGGTTCGTCTAATTATGGTATTATCAGTTAAGATTTTAAAAATTGTGGCATTATTATACGACTTGTTCAACTTCGACGAGCCTGCTTTCAAATGGGAGAAACTAAATTTAGATGCACAATGCCGATGATCTAGTATCGATCTTACGAATGAATATTTACGATTTTCCTTGATAATCTAGACAAGTTTGGGCCTTCTCCTAAGATAACAATAACTCAACTCTTGTGTTGTTGTATTGACTATGTTTTTACAACTAGGAAGAAATCACTGGAACTAAGACTTAATCACTTCTGTGTATCGTCTCCAATTGTCTTCTGGTTGATCCACCCCGATGTCCCCTGACGTTAGCCCTTATATAGCACGTGTTGGGGTGGCAGATATTCCATACCAAGATACACCTCAGTGTTTGATGAAATACGCACGTTGATGGTGGTTATTGTCAGAGAGGCTACATCACACGTTGCCTTGCAGTTACATCAAGGACAGAGACATAATATGTGCAGTTATCTCGGATAATAACAGTGTATACTAATTGCTCTGTGTATTGAACATATCGTATAAGAGTCCTCAGTCAATTGTGCCCATATGTTTGTAGGTTTTATCGACTATAGAGTAGTCATAGTTGACCTGCTTGTAGTAAGACTTACGACCATCAAACAATCGTAGAAAGACTTACGACCATGATGTGGTCGTACAAAAACTTACAACCACTCAGTTAAGTTTTTCTCTCATGAATAGTAAAAATTATACTTATAAATAATACAAAGATATTGCTATCTATAATAACAATTATAGATAAACAGTTAATTAAGAATTATTATATCCTCGTCACAGCATAGTGACTTAATCGAATATCATAATTTCATTTATTTGTGGGACTTGCGTGGTGAAGTTACTCTGATCGAGAGCCCTTACAGACGCAGCGGCATCTGGCGAGGTTCCGCGGCGAGCGCGCTTCTATTAGGCGGCGCAGCGCATGCATGTGTGTATTCTCCATTCTCTTATTTGATTTCCTTCTATCATTTTCTTGTGGGAAAAAAATCCATTCTACAACCCTAAGCTATAAAACCGAACACAGGAGGCAGCAACCTTGGACCCTCAAAACCGTCGAGCTTAACCCACCCCCCCCCCTCACACACACACACACACATGAATTGTAATGTGAACTATCAAATCAAACATACAACATCGAGATAAGTCAAAGTCATTTATAAACTCAAAATTATTTACAACAAGAATCCCCCGCAAGCGAAAGTAAAATATTAATACAAACTCATAATTAATTACAACCATTAATTACATCACATTAGAATATAAATTACAACTTCAAGTAAATTACAAGTGAATAAAATAAAATCTTGCGTTGCATGTCGCAGAAGCCTTCCATGCAATCTTGTCTATATATCGCCAGCCGTCGAACCCTCCCTCGACCCACATCTCCATCGCTCGCCAAAAACTCAAAAAGCGATTAGTAAGCTGAGAGCGATAAATTAGAGTTAGGGTAGGGAAGGATGGTCGTCAGATTTCTGGAAGATCACCGAGGTTCCCAGACCAACCTAGGTTAGTTGGCACCGTCTCACTCCCGTAGGTTTCATCACCTAGCAATTTAGAAAACCCAACACCCACGTTATACTACCTTATCTTAACAGTAGAAAAATCCGACAATGTCTGATGGGCCAATGGCCCATTCCATTTCTTAGTCCAATACCAACTTTTCATTTTACCGACTTATCGTTCGCAATAGAAACGCCAATGTGCAGTGCAGCGAGCTCCCCATGGACGAATGGACAATACCCAAATAGTCCCATGTGAGAAGGGAATGGATAATGGGAGAGTAATGTGGTCATGCACATGGCAAGGCAAAGAACCAGTCGAAGGCTCCTCCCTCATAAGCCTCTCCCCCAGTCAAGCCAATCAAAGCCCCACCCATTCCATTCACAGCCGAAACAAAACAAAGCCCCCCAGGAGAAGCCTTCTCCCTCACAACCCAAGCTCACTCATCACTTCACAGCCAACACAAGAGAGAAAACAAGGCCAAAGCCAAGCCACTGCCACCATTGCTCTAAAGGGTAATGCGACAAGGTTACGATAGCACAAACAAAAAATTACCGCACAACCAAGGAACCACCGCAAGTAATAGATCACGAGATTACCGCTAGACGCATCGACTCGTAGCGGAAGTAGAGTCGTTGTAGCAAGTTGATGCAGTCGTACTCACAACGCGTCTCCTCCTTCGAGTGGTCGTACTCGTCGCGCGTTTGCTCCTCTGAGTGGTCGCACTCGTCGCGTGACTTCTCCTCCGACTCCGGTGAACGTCACAAGTTGCGGATCATTCCAGTGCTGATGCTTCGCAACAACACCTCCGAGGTATCCACACGTACGGGGCAGGATCACCATGCGCTGGAGTGCTAGCACCGGCAGCATGGTTGAGAAGGCGTGGCTATTAGGTTTCGGGAGTTCTTCCAAAGATCATCCTTCCTCCCTTACCCCATGCCACCGCCCCTCTTTATATAGGCATCCATCATAGGTCTCGACATGGAGGCCCATTAGGAACTCGTGGCCTATACGAATTCGGATCACTATCCAAAACAGATCCTTGCCCTTTAAGTGAGCGCCCCCACATGTTCATGTGTAATCGGTTATGACTCGAAAACTCTTTTCCGTCCACTAGTCGTCAGCGGTACCTAGCAGCATATAACGATTCCCAAAGACACATAGAATATATCGGACGAACCTTGATGTAATATGATCTATGATCAGGTCCTCATTACTTACGACCAGTTCGTATCTCTATACGACCAGGTTGTATTTGCTCACGACCAGTTCGTAACTCTTTACGACCAGGTTTTTACCATTATGTGATTACATTCGACCAATCTATGACCAGCTCGTATCTCCATACAACGCTTTCTTGTCAACCATGGACTTTTCAATACTTTCTCGATCGAGTGTCGGGTAACATCATGTGATCGACACTTCGACCACTAGTGGTATGGCTATGCACTTTCTTTATCCGATCACCACGAGGGGACCAGAGACATCTCTCTTGTTATGTTAGGAGGGGCAAATCCTATCTCTACCAGTCACATCCCTCCGCATGTTTCATAGCTTACCCGAAAGCTACCTTTATAACTACCCAGTTACGAGTAGGGTTTGGCAACCTCTAAGAGTGCTATTACACATGTAGGGAACCATGCTGATATCAGGTCTAAGGATTATACATCATCATTACTTGAGACCAACTAATGACGCAAAGATTCATAACAATCTCAATAGTGTCTCAATGATAGGTCTATCCAACCACATGTTCTCTAACATGTGCTCACATTATTGATTCGATATCTCTATATCCATGACCGATGAAACCAGGTCATCAATCAATACATGTGCTAGTCATAGAGCCAATAGTGTTCTAACCAGTGACCTTCGACCAGGGAAACATTTAGAATGACATCATATAAGTTAAAGAGTTCCACCAACAAGTCACATACTTATTGATCTATAACAAATGATTCATTCAAGGAACATGATAACATATTATCAAAAAAACATGAACATAATGAAATATCATCATCTCTATGATTGCCTCTGGGGCATTTTTCCAACATGCTCACCATCCACAACCATCACAACACCAACAAAAGAGCACAAAGCCGAGCACCACCACTGTCGACCAAAGGAGCAAGCAACACAAGCACCACTACCACTCCCCAAAACCCAAACACCCACAGAAAACAACCGGAGAAGAGGAGCATAGGTGAAAGGGAAGACCGGCGAGGCCAGGATGACAAGAGGTGACCATGAACTGACAACGATGACCATCGAAACCAAACTAAGCCGACAAGGCAACCAAGACCAGAAGGGAACAAGGGGCATCAGCATCAGCACCACCGCACAACCAACAACGTCAACCAAGCATTTCCATCCCCAAACCGACCAAGACCACCCAAGGTAGCTCCCCATTTCACCCAACTGTCAGCTTGTCAAAAAGGAACCCCCGCATGAGCTGAATATTTCAGAGAGCATGCATCCCTAACGGTAGCAATATCATCCATGCATCACCATCACCAGAACCCCACCAGACCGAACCCCCACTACATGAACTAAGCACTGCCCATATAAACATACATCAGTGCACAAAGAACACACAGCCCACACCGTATCACCATCTAGTCGATTCATCACAGAGCAAGGGGAGGGAACGAGAGAGAGAGTAGCGCTGGCCACCAAAGAGCCGCGCCAGGAGCCAATCTTCAGCCGGAGCTTTCACCAGAAAAAGGAGCATTGCAGAGAGGGAGCGGGGTAAATAGAACGAGGGAGAAGCAAATGAGATGGTCTGGGTGGTTCGTCCGAATGGGTGGATAGAGAGGAGAGAGAGAAAATGAGATTACGTGGGTAAGATTAGGAAATTGGGTGTAAAAAAAATTAGGAATCAAATAAAAAGGTAAAGAGGTAATTTCTAGTAAATATTAATGGTTGCTGATGAAATCATAAAAATAAACACCAGTATTATTAAATATCGGTGCTGCGTAATTGTTGGACCGAATAAATTGTGAAGTCACGTTAGAAATAAATAGCATCAGAACGTCTAGTAGAAAATTAAAACGGGAAAAATGTGCAAAATAAATATAAGAATTTATAAATAAAATCAGAGAACGTGTATGCCACATACCTGCGAGTTTCGGGCGAATTGCTAGAAAAATGGATTTATAAACCCCGTACAGATGAATAACAGTAGCCAGACCGGGAAGATAAGATAAGATAAGATAAGGAAAATAAAGATAAAATTAAAAATAAAAATAGAGAACATGTACGTAGCATACTTGCGAGTTTCAAACAAATCGCTAGAAGTATGGATTTTTAAACCACGTTAGATTATTTAGTAGTAGACCGACAGATAAAAAATAAAAAGCGGGAAAAAGAGTAAAATAAATCTAAAACTTTTTAAATAAAATCACCGGTATAACTCGCTAAAATTAGACAATTAATTTGAGGCATTAGAAATAATTTAATTGTGGTAGGAAAATTAAAATAAACAACCCGAGTCTATTTAGAGAAATAAATAAATACGTACGCACATGAGTAAAACCAATTAGGCATATTCGCATTAGAAAATTTTAATGAACATTGTTGCATGCGAATACATGTAGTATGTTATTTTTGTATGATAAAATGCGAGTTTCGACAACCTCGATCCTAGAGTCAATAGACTGTAGAACAACTACAGTTAGGGAGTGCTAACTGAACGAGGGATCAGAAAAATGTTATTAAACTAAAATCAACTAACAAAGGAAAATCCACTAATTTATGTACGCATAATATCACCCAAAAGCAACTAAGTATTTATTTAATTACTATTCAAGCTGCAGCATAATTACAGAGAACAAACCCACGTAGACCAGAGTAGCTGATCCGGAATTCTTCAACACCGAACTTCTCTACGACTACGAAGGCAAGCTTACCTCTTTTCAGAATTAAAATTACAACTTAAATCTTGGTAAAGTATTTTTCAGAAAAAGAGATGAACTAGAAAAGGGTGATAACGAACAAAGGTGAGTCATCCAGTGCATTTTTGCTATTAATGCTTGCTGAGTACACTAGTGCTTAACCTTGCTATTATTCTTCTTTGTTAGATCCTAGTTCGGCCAGAAACTATCCCGAGGGGGACGACCGACACGCAGGTACTGATGAGACCACATGAGATACGAGCGCTTACTACGAGGAGCAGGGCGAGGTGGATGCCTATTCGACGCGTGGGACGAATAGGCGACCAAAGGAGCATGGCAGGCAAGCAAGGGGATTTAGTCTCATTTTGCAATAGTAAATTATTACTTGTATCAAAGACTATAGCCTTGTGTGGCTATTGTGTAATAAAATACAGTTTCTATCTTATTATTCTGTTGTGTTGACTTTGGTTAGGTTTACTATTTGTCGGAGCAGTATTCTACCGAACAGACGAATAGTAATCCGTATACCTAAGTGTGATTACCTTCCAGGGTAATGACACAGGGCACCACAGCTGGACGGGCCTGATTAAACTAAAGAACAATGAAATCAACATTTTTTTTAAAGCATACATGCAGTAATATCTGGGTTTTGTAGGCAGTTGTAGTTCGGCGAATTGAGGGAGGGACAGAAGGGTGCACCAATGGACAGAGACAGGGGGACTAGGGAGCCTTGGTTCCCTATGGTTGATAAAGTTCTCTATATAGTTTTTAGTTTTCTCATTTAAAGTAGCAAAATATGTATATTTGGCACCCTCGGTATTTAGTTCTCATCGTATAGCCTCCTGGATAAAAAATTTCTGACTTCGTCCCTGTGCGATTTGTTTTGTGAGGGGGCGATTTGTTTTGTGAGGGGGCAGGACAGACGAATGCACCACTCACCAACTAGCTGATCCTTTTAGATTAGTAAATGATAAAAGACAAGCGACTTGCTTCTCTGTTCGTTCTTCTCTATTGTTTTTATTTGAAGTGTTGAACGGCCATTTCTTGCGTGGCTCGATGAGAGTGTAAAAAGACTATTCAATCTATGTCAGACACTGAGCATGGAATACTCGAACAACCTAAGGGTATATCATACTAGTCATATGATAAGTGACTCGTATATACATTCGCAACATTTGATATTCACATACATACATTCAAATATACAAAGTAAAGTAAAATAGTACTTAACTTAAGCGATTACAAGTTATTACATCAATGGCCGACCGACCAAATAAAAACCGGTATCAATAGAGTAAAAGTAGCAGCGAAAGAAGTAATAAAAGTAGAGAAATTCCAGCGGTATGCCCATCCAACCCTCAAGCAACCGACAATAAACAATGCCTAGATAGACCCGTCAGCGAACCCTCCGATTCCGGGTGCGAAGAACGTATCGTCGGATGTTAGCTCATCTTTGAACTATGAACAACAATATAATCAAGATTGAGTACAATGCGTACTCAGCAAGACTTGTAGTGTATCGCAAAATTTATGTAGATGCAAGGCTATCAAAGGATGAGGTTCTACTCTACAAGTTATTTTGCTTTAAGCTATTTTTATTTGCAATATTAATACGTAGCAATTTGCAACATAAGTTTAAAAGAAGTTAAGTAGATACAAGACAGTAAGTAATTGAATGAACAACAAATAACAATAACAACTCGCAACCCTACTTGGCTGCGATCAACATTTCATTTTAACAACAACTTGCAACCCTCCTTGGTTGCGAGCCATTTTTTATTTTCAACCATAACATGGCACTTAACTCAAATAAAAACCCACAAGTTATTGGTCATGTTTTACCCATAAAACAGTTTTTTTTGTGAAAATTAAAACTAAACCCATGACCGTGTGCACTAAGCACACTCATGACCGCGAGCACGGCTATTTAAATATATTTACACTTTGCGATGTGTACAACTTTACCTATAGTACACAAATTCTCTAGTTTCTTTGGCACCCATCGATACCACTACTTACTACTGTAGGTAAGACTATCGTAGGTAAGCAGTCTAGAGTACGTGTCGAAGGCTTTACATTATCTAGTCTCATCCTTACACTAGTCCAGCGAATATTATTCCTTCCTTATCTTTGAGGTGATGGCTCAATCAACTTCAGTCGCCAGGCACGACTTGTTCAGGTTATCTCCTGTTGTCTCGAGTTTCATGATGAAGATATACGACTTGCTGAGCATCTCATTAGACAGCCGCAACTCTTACATTCTGGTTTCCTCTGGAGGGCATTTGATCATTGTACAAGGTGACGTATTTTCATACACGCTTCCTGCACTCGTCAAAGTTGTTGCCAACGACTGATCCCATGATGTAGAAATTCTTTCATGTCAATTTACGAGTGAAGAAAAGCCAGATTCAGACAGGATGGAATTGTCTCAGAGGATTTGACTTTTGTGCATATTCCCTTAAATTAAAGGGAGCTCTCACAAAGTGCTCTTCAGGTTAATAAAGATGCCAACTCTGTTCATACAGCTGTAGCGAAGAAAATGCTTTGTTTTCCTTGATAATATTATTCGATTTTGGGTATATTCACTTATGTATCTTGATTAGTGTCGCATGGCAATCTGCGCTCTGTGTATTAGCCCAGTTTTCGGCAATCGCCTTCCAATCTGTTCACCGGAGCGGAGGCATTCGGTATCCCGGCGGCAAGGTCGGCGGCGTGCACGCGAAGGTGTGCACCCCACGCGCACGGAGGCATGCGGCCATCGGCCGGTGACGTTGTGGCCGTGGCGCGCACACGGAGGCGTGCGGCCGGTGGTCCATTCGCTGGCGACGCGCCGGCGTATACGCAGAGGCGTACGGCCGTACAGTTGGGAGCAGGCACGGTCAGCGCGCACGCGGAGGCGTGCGCTCGGTCGGCCGGTGGGATAGGTGGCAATGAATAGTTAAAAAATAATATACTAAAAAGAACATTAACACTAGAATTAAAAAAATTGAAATCTTAGATTAGATCAAAGCAATGTATCGATAAACATTAGCTTACAGCGCTATCTCGTTGATAACATATTATATATTCGAGGTCGCGTTGCCGACGAACAAAGCTCTCATTAGAGTGCCATTGTGTTGATAACGTGTTGTACATTCGAGGTTGCGCTGCCGACGAACAAAGCTCTCAACTCGTAAATAATAAACAATAGATCGGAACACAAGGATGTAGTCCCAGCCATCTCTCTTTATTGACATCTTTGTTCGTAGTCTTGTATGTACAATAAGAGCACCTCTACCGTTTTATATAGGGGGTGTCATCTTCGTGCATGAATAAGTAATATGGGACAAAGCGAATTAATAGGCATTATAGGTCGACAACCTTTCTAATGGGTATTTATTTAGGTAAAGTGTCCACTCATAATTAGTCACGAAACTATGCACGACATGCTCTTTGTATTAGCCAGTTTAAGGCGATCCCTTTCAATCTGTTTGTTGAATAATCTTGTGCATTGTTTTTTAGCTTTTGTTTTGAAACTTGCAACATTTTGTTTTTCGGTTTTTGCATGGCTGAGAGTTAGTGGTGTGGGTGGACACTATTAATGAGTTAGTGGTGTCAGTGGATGCATGTTAATTACCTTTGCATGGATGTATGCATTAGTTAAGTTGAGTTAGTTGTATGTACTTATATAAGTTAGAGAATAACAGAGAAAATGAGGCGCTGTTACGCCTCACAAAACTTTGTGTTTGTTGATCGTAAGTTCAGTGGTTTTTTTTTTGTGTGTGCATCTCCCCATGTAGTGTGCGTCCCGGTAAATCGTGTGTGTGTTTCTTGGAAGAATTTTTAATAATTGGTATCAGAGTCTAAGTTCTTAATTTGTTATGCCCAAGATCATATCGCGCTCTCCGGGAAGTGACGAGGCGACGTCGAGCCGCACCATCGTTACCGACGATGGTCCGTCGATGGTAACGGGAAGAGAAAGCAGTGTCTCTCTTCAGTACTCTATCCTGAGTAAGAGCAACTACGACGCATGGGAAATCAAGATGAAGATGTCCATGAAGGCCCAAGGTGTTTGGGAAGCTATGGTGACCGACGACGTTGATAAGCACAAAGATTAGATGACCTTTGTAGCCATCTTCCAAGGAGTCCTGGAGGAGACCCTCCTCCTACTCGCCGAAAAGGAGACGGCGAAAGCTTCATGGAACACGCTCAAGACGATGTATATAGGCACCGATCGCATTAAGGAGGCGCACATGCAGACCCTCAAGAGCGAGTTCGAGGGTTTGCGTATAAATGAAATAGAGTCGGTGGACAACTTCGACGTGAGATTGATGACTCTCGTCAACCAGAGATTGGTGACAAGATGGAGGAGAGCTACGTCGTAAAGAAGCTTCTCTGCGCCATCCCACGCAAGTACCTACAGATTGTCTCAACCATTGAGCAATTTAGGGACTTGAAGACAATGATAGTGGAAGAAGCGATCAGCCGTCCCAAGGCGTATGAGGAGCGACTACGCGGTATGAGCGGTAACAACAACGACGAACATCTTCTCCTAACGCGCGTCGAGTGGGAGGCCTAATCGGCGAAGAATAGATATGGTGAGCCCGGCAGCTTTAACGGCAATGGTGACCGAAGCCGCGGGAATCGTAAATTCGACAAGGCTAAAATAAGATGCTACAACTGCGACAACTATGAGCATTTTGCTTCTGAATGCCGCAAGAAGAATGAGGAATAAGCACATCTTGTGGAGGCAGATGCCGACGACGAACCGGTGCTGCTGTGAAGCCATCTTGATTAAGGGGGATTAAACGTCAAGTTTTAAGAGCTACGCACAAGGATCGACATTGTTGAAATTAAAAAAAGTGCATTAAGGATTAGGTGGTGTTTGTTGAATAATTTTGTGCGCTGTTTTTTTTTTTTTTTTTTGAACCTTACAGCGTATCGATTTTTTGGTTTTTGCATGGCTGAGAGTTAGTGGTGAGTGGACGCTGTTAATGAGTTAGTGGTGTGAGTGGATAATTAGCTTTGCATGAAGCGTATGCATTAGCTGAGTTGTGTCGGTTAGCCGAATGTACTTGAGTCTATTTTGAGATGAATCGGAGAATAACACAAAGAAAATTAGGCGCTGGTACGCCTCACAAAACTTGTGTTTGTTGATCGTAAGTAAAGTGACTTTTTCTATACGTGTGTCTTCCCCGTGTAGTGTGCGTTCACTAGCAAATCGTGTGTGTGTTTTACTCGAATCCCACGCTCAGCGCAATTCATAAGAAGAACTGAAATATGGGGTTCGTATATATTTACAACGACATCATTTCTTTACCTTTAATCAAACGAATTACCAGCATGGACTGTGAATCATGGAACGCGCGCGATCCTCGAGTCCATGTCCTTCTTCGGGATCGACAGATAGATGCATCAAACCCTCCAGAGCTCGCCGCTCCTCTCGCCGGTGCTGGTGCTGGAGGAGCTTGCCCGGTCGGAGAATGACTGCGGCGTGACGTCGGAGGCGAGCATATCCCTGTAGGTCTTCCTGATGGTCCAGAGCGCCCTGCAGCAGTCGTTCATGCTGGGCCTGTCCTGCCTCACCGGCCCCAGGCACCGGAACGCCAGCTCCAACACCATCTCCAGCGCCCGCGCCGCCGCCGCAGTGAGAGCGAGGTGCGGGTCCAGCACGTCCCCGGCGCTCCCCTCGATGAACTTCCTCATCGCCCACCTCGCGGTGAGGCGTTCCTTCATCTCCCGCTTGGTCTCGATGGGGCGGCGCGCGGAGGCGAGCTCGACGAGGAGGACGCCGAAGGAGTAGACGTCGCTCCGGTCGGTGAGCTGGCACGTCCGGAGGTACTCCGGGTCGAGGTAGCCCGCCGTGCCCTTCACCTGCGTGGACACGTGCGTGGCGTTGGTCGCCTCCCCGACGCCGAGGCGCGCGAAGCCGAAGTCGGCCACCTTGGCGCGCAGCGAGGCGGTGAGCAGGATGTTGGACGACTTGATGTCGCGATGGATGATGGGGTGGTCCGAGTACATGTGCAGGTACGTCACCGCGTGCGCCACGTCGATGGCGATGTCCAGCCGCGCCCCAAACTCCAAGAACCTCCCGTTGCATCCTGCCAATGTTGCAGAGATGTCCATTAGTAGCTACACCCATGGATGCTGATGAGGAAGAAGAAGTTGCGCCAATGTTGCAGAGATGTTCATTAGTAGCTACATCGATGAATACTGGCCGATGAGGAAGAAGAAGCTGGCTTGAATTGATGCTTACTGTCGAGGTGCTCCCTGAGGGTGCCGTTCGGAACGTACTCGACGACGACGATCCTCTCCTCGCCGCACTCCATGTAGCCGTAGAACCTCACCAGGCTCTGGTGCTCGATGCGCGCCATGATCTTCACCTCGCTCCGGAACTCAACGTCCACGTGAGGGTTCTGCATCCGCAGCTTGGCGCGCTTGACAGCGACGACCGTGCCGTCGGGGAAGACGCCCTTGTAGACGGCCCCGAAGCCGCCCTGGCCGATCTTGAGCGCAGGGGAGAAGTTCTTGGTGGCCTTGAGGATCTCCTCCATGGTGAACACGGAGCTCTGGAACTGCTGCCCTGTGCTGCTGTTTCGCTTTCCTGTGTTTCTGTACAGCCCTCGGATGGACGGCTTCCCGGTGTGGCCGAACGCTGGAAGAGCACAAGGGGATACCAGAAATGGATAGGTTAAAGCTAAGATTTATGGAGCAGAAACTGCATGCTATTCATGGACAAGAAAGCAGCCATCTCTTCCGAAAGTTCAGAAGATTCGAGGAAATTAACTAGAACTGAGCTTATTCATAATAATGTGATAATTGATGGTGGCTGATTGTTGAATACCACACCAAAACATAAGGAACAAGAGATCCTAGAGGCTAGTTGTTATTCTGAAATTCTATAGTTTTCACCAGCAATTCTGATCTAGTTCAGGTGCACATGTTATAACCCCTTGGGTGGGCGTACAGCTGCGCTATCCATGGTAAATGCAAATTTGATTGACAGCAATCCCAAAACAAGCGTCTAATTATTTTCAGTCTCGGAAGTGAATCCAATAATTTCTGCTTCCGATCAGACGAGGGGCAAAGAGATCCCAGGTGTTACACTAGCACAAGCCAAATGAGCTAACCACAGTAGCTAGCTAGTAGAGAATAGTTAAAATTCACTAGCTGGTATGGTTGCACTCGCACACAAAAGAATCAAAATTCTCTCGAACACGTACGAGCAGAGCAGCGCTCCAGAGTTAAGACTGCTTAGCAGGAGCAATTCCAAGCTCCCGTCGATCGAGAAGAAGAGGAGAGGGGAGAGGAGCACTTTACAAGGTGGCTTCTTGATCGCGTCATCCGGCGCCGCGGACTCCTTGCTGCTGCTTGTCTTCTTGGAGGTGGATGACGATGTGGAGATCGAGGTGAACCACACCCCGATGGACCTGAAGAGCGACATGACCGAGGCCGCTCTGCCGGCGCCGCCGCCGCCGCCGCCGCGGGAGAGCGGCTGCGACCACGCGGGGCTCCACGCCCACCGCTCCCGCGCCGGCTCGCGCCTCGCGGACGACGACGACGACGACATGTTCCTGCGGTGGTCGCGTCCGGCCATGGCCGTGTTGGGTGGACGGGCGGAACTGCCATATGTGATTGCGTGTGATGCTTTATGTAAGGAAACGCGCGCGACCGTGTCCAAGGCCGGCCAGGTAAGCATCGCAGCTCGCAGGTGCCTCTGCAGGTGGGGCCGGAGCCCGCATGCCAGCGTGATACAGTGCAACGGACCTGGCAAACGGTCGATGGGGATCGGGGAGAGCAGAAGAATTCTCCCCTCCCCTCCCCTCCCCTCCCATGAGAGAGACAGAGGGGCAGAGAGCTCATTCCGTGAGGGGAAACCATGGACTCGTTCTCCCGATCCTTCTCACAGATTGCAACGTCAAGACTCGTTAGTGTTAGGTGGTAAGCACAGGCTGAAAGTGAACTAGTCAACTTTGTTAGGTGTGTAATGTGTAAAAACAAAATTCACACGCACACATATATATATATATTAGCTCATTAATTTTATATTGAATACATACGCTATTTATAACATGGTATCACAGCGTACCTAGATTTTTTTTTTGTCACGTCGCTGCTGGTTCTTCCTCCGGCCACCACCTGGCTTTGCCCTCTCCACTGCGCGTCGTCGACATCGTCTGCAGTCGCCGTCGGCTTTTTTCGTCGCCGCCTCGCGTTCGTCACCGCCTGGCGCTGTCACCACCGCTGCTTTTCCCGTCACTGCCTGCTCCCGACGCTTACCCTCATCGACCGAGAGCAAACTCTAGCCACTAGGGTCAACGTCGTCATCCCCGTGACAGATTCACCGCCGCCGCTGCAGCTTTCCATTTGCTTCGGCCGCCGTCGCTTGTTGTTGCCGGGGTCGTCGCCGTTGCTGGGGCCATCGCTGTTGCCGCGTTGCGTCGCCACCGCCGCAGTTGCTGGGGCCGTCGTCGTTGCCGCCATCCGGGACGTATCCGCCGTCTCCACCCGGGCCGAGCCTGGAGCTACGCAGCCCGAGCCCAGCCGCCACCACCGCCGTAGGGGGAACCCTAGTTCCCCCGTGCGCGGCTCTAACTTCTTAGCAGGCCGAAAGCCTGTTTTTAAGTGTTAAGCGCCGGCTCGTCCAAAAAAAAAAAGAAAAAAGAAAGGGAAAAAAGAGAGAGAAAATCGTACGTCGTTCTAACCGCAGTACCGTCCAGCGTCGTCTGTTAGACTTCGTTGTCTTGGTCGCCGCACCGTCCAGCACCGACTACCAATGGACACTGTTTCTGTTCCTCGCTGCCCGGTGAACTTCGATGGTCTCAATTATCGGGACTGGTTTCAGCACATGCGTCTCCACATGCGTGGTCAGTGCCTTTGGGAGTTTCTTACCAGCGAGTTGCTTTGCCCGCCTCGCCCTGCTCCACCTGCTAAGCCTATGCTTTTGAAGACTACTTCCGAAGACGCTCGTAAGGAGGTATCTGATGTAAGGAGGTATCTGATGCTTTTGATGATGCTCTAAAAACTTTTCAGACTCAGTACGCTGCCTACAAGACATAGATTGATAAAGATGCACGTGCCTCTGCTATTCTGGTTGCTAACATGGAGGTGCAATTCACTGGGGATGTGATTGGTTTGGCTTAAGCACAGTTGATGTGAACATATTTGCGCAACCGCTACGAGCCGTCTGGTGATTCTTTGTATCTTTCTGTTGTGCGTAAGGAGCAGTCGCTGCAGCAGGATATGCCACTGTGGGCGAGTTCTATGCCCAATTGTCTGCAGTATGACGTCAGATTGACTCTTTGGGACCAGATGTTTGTCATATGTGTCAGTGCTATCAGCGTCAGCAATCTCACCTGGAGCTTCATCGTATCTACAATTTCTTGACCCGTCTTCAGGCTGATTATGAGCAGACTCGTGCTCAGTTGCTGGTACGTCACCCTCGTGTGACTCTGTTGGAGGCCCTTACCTCTGTTTGTGCGGAGGAGATTCGCCTTCGTGCTGCGGGTCTACTGTCGTCACCGTTGTTTTCTTCGATTCTGGCAGCTTTTACACCCGCTACATCTCCAGCTACTCCTTCTCCAGTGGTGCTTTCACCAGTGACAGCTGCTGTTGGTAGGGGACTACACTGCACTTACTGCAACAAGGATAAACATGTACAACATACCTACTACAAGAAGAAGGATTTACGTCGTGATAGCTGTCTTCCACACGGAACTGGTGGTTCCTCCTCTCAGAGGAGCTATAGTGCTTCTATTCTTAGGAGTTTCTTACACCGCTGCGTCGCATGACTGCTCTTGCTCAGTTCGGTTTTGTTACACAGTCTTCTAGTGAAAGACCACCTTCTACTTCTTTCTCAGGTATATCACCGTATTCATAACAACCTTGATCAGCAGGTATGCCGACTGGTAATTTTCTTGCAAGATTTGCCTTCTATATATCATGGCCTAGCTTCCATCAACAGGCACATGCTGAGCAACCGGCAACCGTACTACTGTCCAGTATATATCACCATCGTGCCATGTTTCAGCGGCTACCGACAATCAGATGCTACCCTGACCTGTTTAATGTTCAAGCTCACGGACGATACACGCAACAACAGGCGTTGATAAATCTATTCTATATGTATATTGCAGTCATATCAAGAGAGTCGCTCATCCTGTCAACGAAAGCAACATCGGCTACAATACATTTCCAGCGGATCAAACTATGCCCCACCTGGCACCTGCGTCGCATGTTTCAGCGCATCCAACCAGTAAATTACCCAGCAAGAAACATATATAATCTGAATAAAATGATATAACACGCCCTAAATTGATAAGACTCTTTCAGACAAGATGCACAAACTGATTCAAACAAGAAAGGGGATCTCAGAGCCGCCAAATTTCGGTACAGAAGAAGATTCCCCAATGAATTGCCCTGAATCCTGACTGATCAAAACGGGGATTGATATACAGCTTGGACTGTACAAAGGAAACATAAACTAGGACCACCTTTTCCTGTCACCTACCTAATGTGTGATGGTTTATACAGACGCTAACCGAATCATAAATAAACCAACAGACGTCCCAAATTCAGAAGCACAAAAGAAGAGATCGAGCAAATTTCAGTGTTTGTGTTTCAACTTTCAACTGAATGGACCAGCAGCGGATATGCATATTGCAACCAAGCAGTTACCTAATCCTCCTCTTGTCATAAACAGCCAAAGCTTGACAGAAAAAAGGTACAAAACATAGATGATTTTAACACATTTCATGTCATTTCCTTCTTTCATTATTTTCCCATTTGTTTCCTCAAAATTCATTCCAATAGCACCTCCACCAGACAACATCAATATCAAGAGCAGAGTAGTTGCTGATTGTACTTCTCAGTAAAAAACGACTAGCATCAAACCAACTCAATAGGCGGCAGCTCCAAGAAAGGATCCACCAGAGTCAACAATGCTATTCATACATCTCATCTATCAAAGTTATCTGCAAGATAGTATAGGAAGCTTTCAGCAAAAGAACAATGGTACCATATTTCCCTTACAGATAATCTGTGCAAAAATAGAAGTACCAAAAATAAGGGCTTTAGATGAACAGAAGAGTCAATAACAAACCATCAGAGGTACAATCTCAAAGATCAAAGTCCGCAGGTTTTCCCTTACAGAGGTTGCAGGATGGATTACCATACGGAAAGACGATATATCTTGCATAAACACCTCTTAAACATACACTTTTTTCCATGTGATGTATCATAATAAACAAATCTACTTACAGGAAATGATAACAGAACATATCCATGTGCTACAATAGCAGCGTATTTCAACTGAGATGTATTGGCTTTGGCGTACTAACCTGGTCACAAACTGGGCAAGTATCACTTCGCTCCATCCATTCAAGTATGCAACACAGATGGAAATGATGCTCACATTTAGTAATAGAGCGGGGATTTTCTTCATCATATTCTGTTGAAAGGACAAACAAAGGTTAGTACAGAAATCTATGGTTTAGCAACAAAGAACTTAGATTTAGAGTATCAATATGTGCATCAATGGACACATCATCAACCAGCAACTACAGCTAGCGCCCAGGAAACTACAACAAAACATGTTTCAACTGGAACTAGGTCATTTGCATGGTGGGAAGTTCCTACCATAAATGTTTTTGAAAAGTTCCATTATTTTCAGATTGTATGCATCTATCAATCAGTGAGCTGCTTAAGGCTTATCACATATGCATAATAATAAAATACTCATATACTGGAATAAAGGATGCATAGATATTGCATCTAATGCAGATAAATAATCGGAGCACCAGCAATTATTTAACTGGCAGATTCTGGGGAACATATCCCCTCTACCATTATTTCAGCCATGGTTATTAAGGCGGTAAGGCGAGGTGAGGCGACCCACCCCCCTCACACCTTTTAAGCGTTAAGGCGCGAGGCGAGGCGACGCCTTAGGATGTGTAAGGCGACAGTGCAGAGCAGCCGCAGAAGATCCCGATAGTGGTAGCAGCAACAACTTTGATTCTGGTGGCCGCAGAAGATCCCGGGCTGCCCTGCCCCGGGCAACCCCTACCGGGCAGTTGCCCAGCTGCCCCGCCAGCTCTCTTTTCTCCCTCCCCCTTTCTCTCTGCCTCCCTCAGCGCCGGGCCTCCTCCGATCCTCCCATAGCGGCAGTGCTGGCCCGCGTCGCGCCGCCTCCCCTCCCCCTTCTTTCTCTCCGGCTCTCCCTCTCCCTCCACGCCCCTTCACCAATGCCGGGCCTCCTCCCTCAGCGCCGGGTCTCCTCCCGCCTCCTCCGGTCCTCCCTCAGCGGCAGCGGGGAGGAGGCGCCGAGGAGCTGCGCGGCGGCGACGGGGAGCCGGGAGGAGGAACCGCGCGAGGAACCACTGGGAGGAGGCGGCAGATCCGGAGCAACCCAGTGCAGATCCTGGCGTAGGAGGATCCACAGCTGGTGCAGATCGTGCGAGGCACCTTGTCGACGAACTCCAACATCAAGGTGAGCTCCTGGCTCCTCTGTTCTCTCCTTCTACCTCCCTCTCCGCCGAAGGTTCCGAGCAGAGGGCGCAAGGCGGGGGCGACGCAAGGCGGGGGCGACGCCTTGACACCCCGGACCGCCTTACCGCTTTGGCGACGCCTTAATAAGCATGATTTCAGCAATGCACTATAGTTATTTTTCAACCAAAGCTGACCAACATCCTAACCACGTTTACCCTAATAACAAGAAAACAGCTGGCCTATCATAAGAGTAGTGTTGTGGCTACAGACCAAACAGTAGAAAGAGGAGGGCATCAAGGCCGCTACCCGTTGCAAAGGGGTAGGGGTCCCAAGGTACCCAAAGTGTGGGAACCGGTAGAGAGGAACGGATGATATTTTATTTGTGTGTCCAATCCATGCCTCCTACCTACTTGATACACATGAGGGTCTATTTATAGCCTTACAAGTTGGGGGTAAGAGATTACAGCAATGCTCTTATAAAGGCCCTACAACTATAGAGGCCCTGCGGTCTTTTCCCCCTTTGCTACTAGTTTCGGTGCACTGTGAACTTCCGTGGGTGGGGCCTCGACCTCCCCCTTCGTCTTGCCCGAAGACCCCCTTCGGGCGAAGGCCATGGTGATGGGCCGATTGGCCAAGGCATCGAGGTGACGTCTCTCTTGTAACCCTTTGCACGATGCAAAGGGGCTAATTTCCGACACTTCGCCTGCTCGTTGGGGACGGTGCGGACAGGTAGCAAAACCATGTGCATCCAGTTCCACAACCAACCAAGTAAACATAGTATTCAACAAATATTCAGTTATTGTCCTGACAATCTAAAGAATTAATGTTCCAATGATCAAGAGAAGCACAACCTTCAAGACAGATTGGGCAAACATCCTCCTCGTCAGGCTTATCTTCAGGGACACCTTTATCACATGACTCGTACTCCTCCACCTTTAAAGATTCCTGCTGATCATCCGTTATGCCCTTAATGTCTGACTTTTCCAAATCTGCACATGAATCTGCAGCTCTAAGCTTCCATGACTACCATTAGAGGTTAATTATCATCACTCATGCTCATAGATAATAAATTTTCACCAGGGTTTTCAGCAACTGGCAAGCCAACATCGTAAGGCAAAGGTGCAGGTGGTGCTCGATAAGTGTCAGGAGTAGATGTATCCAGATTTGTGTCAACTGCAACTATAGCAGAAGCCGGAGATGATCCATCAAAGGCTGAAGACAATGGTCCATGCTCCTCTAGATTTTGCTGATGCTGAATAATGCAAAGCCAATAACGTCAGCCAAGTCAAGTAACTAACAATGTAAAAGATAGATGCATACACAAAGCTACCAACAAATCAGCTTAATAATCAATCGTGTTTGCGCGCGCGAACGTGTGTGTGTTTTTCCGAAAGGCTATGATTATCGCATAGACTATATTAAAGCAAGCAGCATACTGTGTAGAGAGTCTATATTGCTGAATCATCAAGAATTGAATACAACACATGGGAGATGCACACTATAAATAAAATAATTTCTCCTGTCGCATCGAAAATGCAAAGATGGTAGTTCAACTTCTAGTACTATGTTATTGCTAGCATTTGCAAGTAACACACGAGCAAAATCTGGGGCACTCTCATACGTCAGATCATTAAATCGTTAAATGAGCAGAATGTATTACATACAGCAACCAGAACAAAAATGTGTGAGAATAATAATTGCATATAATTTGATTTGGTCTTCATAAACATATGTAGACTAAATTGCAGTTAATGACAAGGACAATAAAAAAAATTGCCGCTAACTCAGCAGAATATTTTGACTTAAAAAGTAAGACAAATGGTAGATACCTTCACGACATTAACTTCACGTTGTTTGCTAATGCATACAGATAAGAGAACGATATGAATTCAGAAGACATAATCTAAGACAGAGCACGGTCTACATACATAGATGTGAACTGGTGCTCTATCTGCTTCAGATCTTCTTGATGAACAGCAACAGCAGCTACCCATTCTATCCCGAATGAAAAATCTTACTCAAGGCTATTCTCTAGCTGCCATTTAAAACTAAAACTTCGTCTCTCGTAGCCCTACAAAGAAACAATCATATATTGGTGCAAGAAAGAACAGGAAATCATGCAGTAAACTAGAAAAAAAATAGTGTATGAATACAAGATGACACAAAAGGTACTGGTAGACGACCATAAGTTTGTTCAGATAGCTTAACATACTACCGTATCTTTCACTAGGCACTGAGAGTTATTCTTTATGATTTATTCTAATGGAAGGTGATTTCTAATATTTCAAGAACTGCCCAATGATTTCTGGGCATAACTCAGAGTAACAATACCTTCATATAAGTCATGTTAAACCATGTTTCAGTACATATTTCATGATTTGTCAATCTGGTTGAGAAAAGGATATTGGCGGTGCCACTAGAGCAGTTTTTTAGTTGATAAAAATAACCAAATGCGCCGCTGGCTATAGATGCAGCCTTATTCCCTGAACCTAAGGCTTGCAAAAGTAGCCAATTACACTCAATCATTACTTGATCCTTAACCTTAAAGTACAGTTCACTTGAACTCCTCCTTAAAGTACAGTTCACTTGAACTCCTCAAACAGTCGTACAAGAATGATTCCTCAAGAACTCTCAAAAAAAAAAAACCTTAAGAAACCTGACACCCTGCATTTGAATGATTTGAATGAAGCAACGAATTGTATGTGATGCAAGTAACAACTCGGAATCAGTAACCTCGTCTTCCACTGGATGAAAATCAAGGTTCAAAAATGGCACTAATAGCTACAAATCATGTCCAAACCAAGTGCTCCTGTCATGGGCGTGGGCCCAAGGGGAACTGCCATGAAAAAAGGCTACTATGGGGCAGAAAGTACTGTTCATGCAAACTGTTCATGCAAATGAACAGTACACCAAACAGATTAGATTAGTTGTTTCATTTGTTAGCAAGTTATCTTCTAGAGATTATTGATTGAGATTATATTTATATTAGGAATAGTTAGATGCACATCTTCATATTTAAACATTATGGATATTATCTTATCCTTAGTTGATTGGTTGCATTAGATATGGTAGTTTACATATTGTTAGGGACTAACCTAATCTATATAAAGAAAGGAGTCGCACCATTTATAAGCAAGCAATGAGAATACAATAGTCTAAATCACAATCCCCTTCGTTTCCCCAATCTATAGTCTTCTCTCTCCCTTAGTAGCCGACGCCACCTGGCTATCCTGTCGGTGATGTTTACCCCTATGATCTAAGGATACCAAGTTGTTATTATCCTTAGATCATAGGGGGTAAGCATCATCGGGAGGATAGTTGGGCTCCTGGCTAGCTAGGAGATGCGTGAGGACCAAGCGTTTGCTCGGCTGGCTCGCTCTGTAGGCGTGCGAGTAGCCCGTCTGGGTTCAATCCCAGGGATTGAATTCACGCGCCTCACATGATAAGCTCAATAGAAAAGTACATGCCCACGCTACATGAGGTCCTGATACCTCCGCAAGAATTTATAACGTGTGTAAAAAGGGGGGACACGCACGCGTGTGTATGCGTGTGGTGGTGTGAGTGAGGTGTGCGCTGTGTGCGTCTGTCTAACTCGTACCCTTAAAAAAAACTAGGAGATGCGTAACGGTGACGGAGTTTGATTGATTTACCAAGTATTGCGACTTGTGTTTATGCGGTGCAAGTGTCTCACGAAGATTAAATTAACTGATTGTGAACTCCGTTTAATATCTATCATATTCAATTCATAGGCTTTGGAATGCAGAATTTCGGAAGAAAGCAATCCAATGACTACAAGGATTTGAGAAATTTCCGGACAAGCCTAAAGCTGTATATCTGCATAGTCCGGTCAAATTCACCAACTGATCATTCAGATTCCAGGGAGAAGGCAGACTTGAATTTGTGGTGTTCGTGCTTAAGTCATAAATCCATACAGCTAGATGGGTTAGTTGGATTTGGGCCATCAGCATTTTCTCGTCTCCTAATGCTCATCCACGTACGTTTTGACAATTAATGACATCACTTAGCTACATATACAATGCAACAAGGCGATTCAACAGCCACAACTACCTTACACCACTTCTACTCTTATATATTTTAAAAAAACACACTGCTTCCAAATTACAAAGAATTGGATTCACACAAAATACAACACTGACATGTAGAGCCATTAACCAACCGAGTATCCGTCGTGTATCGACATATACATAGTGTTTTTTTTCTTCTGAAACCTCTATGCTATATTAAAAAAAAAAACAGAACACATCAATGCACATGAATCCAGTCAGGGGCAGACCCACCAATCTGGCGAGCTCTAGTGTCCGCCAAAGCAACCGCTGGCCGGGAATCCCCCGCTCCCCGAGCGTCAGCCGTTGATCGCCTAAGAAAATGCAATTGCGCCGTCCGCACAAATCAGCAAGGCATAAAGATGGTGGGCTGTGTTGACGATGGCAGACTCAGCCACTCGTGCCCAATTTGCTAAGGCCCATCACACGAGGCACGAGGATGCTAAGGGGTCCCATTGTCAACAGAATTCCAGAATCCAGATCGAGCGACGTGCGACGAGACCCTGTGCCCGCTACCGTGCGTGCTAACCCTAGCGACGCGGCGGCTGTTGAGTGGGTGCGCGCAGTGGAGCGGCGGAACCGGCAAGCCGCGATCGTGCGGCGTGGCGGGCTACCGATGTCTACTCCCAGGAGGAGAGAAGGACTAGAAGCAGCAACCGTTGAGGACCCGACAGCGGGCAGCGTGGGTGGCGCCGCGGTGGCATCGACGGGCGGCAGTGGCGGCGTGAGGTGAGCCGCGAGCCTGCGACTAGTCGGCAGCAAGGGCAAGCTAAGCTAGTGGGCAATGGCGGCGGCACAGTGTCCAAGTCTAGGTCCAACAGCAATTACCCTTTTGATCTTCCCAAATCTCAATTCTAATTTCCACATGGACATGGTTGTCTCGGATGGGATCATGGATGATGGATTATGAGCTTTTCTTCAAGATTTTGAATGGTTGACTATTTAATTTGCTAGAAATGGTTCGCATACGGATTGTAGTTGTTGATTCCAATTAGTGTCATGTACTCTTATTAGTGTGATTGCAATATAGTTTGTGTATATATTTCTTTGCTTTCAGATTTACTCCTGGTTCACGCAGGCGACTCCATCATACCTAAAATTTAGTCCTTGGTCCGCCATTGAATCCAGAGAATGATTTGCTTGAATTCTTCTTAATTAATTTGCAGGAAGAAGAACAAACCAGTGTGACTTGAACTTACATTCCCCCGGGCGTCCGGACCAAGTAATGAGAATACAATTGGCTTGCAAAAGTAGCCAATTGTATTCTCACTGCTTGCTAATGAATGATGTGGCTCCTCTCTTTATATAGATGAGGTTAGCCTCTAACAATATGGAAATTGCTATATCAAATGCAACCAATCAAATAAGGATAAGATAATATCCATACTTTCTAAATATGAAGATATGCATCTAACTATTCCTAATATAAAGATAATCTCAATCAATAATCTTCAGAAGATAACTTTGCTAACAAAGGAAACAACTAATCTAATCTGTTTGGCGCAATGTTCACGTGCATGAACAGTACTTCCTACCCATAATAGCCTCCTTTCATAGCCGTAGCTCCCCTGGGCCCACGCCCATGACACTTCATCCCTCTCGGACGAGCAGCTCGTCCTCAAGCTGCAGGGTGGCGACAATGACTGCAACCCGAGGTATCCCCATGTCGACAAGAGGACATGACATCGGCGGAACATTGCATGGAAGATGGTCTGCAACGCTCCAATAGACAGCAGCGAGGATTTCAGTCCCTTGGTATGTCTTGATGTTGCAAGAGGCGTCGGTGGCATGGACAACCTTGGTGTGTCTTGATGTTGCAGGAGGCGTCGATGGCATGGACAAGCTGCGCGGGGCAGCAGCGACGCTCTTCCCACCATAGGATGCTTCAGTGGTGAGAAAAACGCAACATCGTCGCAGTTCTAACACCTACCACATCCTGCACCAACGAAGGCACGACGTCGGCTGGGCGCGTGGAGAAGACAGTCGTTGGGCAACATCCTTCTTCCTTGGCGAGGGCACCGTTGGTGCAACCACGGGCAGCGAAGTCGGCGGTGCGGAAGTCACCGGCAAAATCAAAGACACCTCCGGTGGCGCAGATCACGTAGTAGCCGCTACCCGTGTAGTCTTCTTCTCCTTTTCCATTAGCTTGACCAAGATAGCCGCCATGTCTGCCAAGATGGCTTTCATGTCGTCTACGCCGGCACTCATCTCGTTGAGGGCGGCCCTCGTGGCCTTGAAATTCTCGGCAGTAGAAACCATGGTGTTGGCTCTGATACCAAGCTATTATAATCCTTAGATCATAGGGTTAAACATCACCGGAAGGATAACCGGGTGGCGTCGGTTGCTAGAGGAGAGGAAAGACTATAGATTGGGGAGACGAAGGGGATTGAGACTTAGACTATTGTATTCTCATTGCTTACTTATGAATGGTGCGGCTCCTCTCTTTATATAGATGAGGTTAGCCTATAACAGTATAAAAACTATCATATCTAATGCAACCAATCAACTAAGGATAAGATAATATCTATACTTTGTAAATATGAAGATATACATCTAACTATTCCTAATATAAAGATAATCTCAATCAATAATCTCTAAAAGATACCTTGCTAACAAAGAAAATAACTAATCTAATATGTTTGGCGCACTGTTTAGGCACGAACGGTACTTCCTGCCCGTAGCTCCCCCTAGGCCCGCGCCCATGACAGCTCCCAAACAGTGGCTAAGTATGGATATTTCAATCCTCGCAACAATTCGGTTAAGTCTCCAATGAAGGCTACAAGCACTTATGTACAAAGTGCTTCATCATGGACCATTAAAGCTATTCAGATCGACAACGAAACAAATACGAGTTCCATTGTGAACCCATATCGGTTTCTTCATCACAAGGAAACAATATACGCAGCTCATAAGATGGACCAACTGTTTCATCATAGTGCAGATCGTGTTACTAGAGTTCTAAATTATGCTTTTTATCACCAGCCCAGCATCGCCGCATGGCTAAATTTCGATCGAATGTGCATTAATTTCGGACGGAACGCTACAATCCTTAAATCGCTTATGCTGGCTCGGTTGGCATCACTACTTGTTTGATACTTTTTTTCCCTGTGGGGTTCCAAAGGTAACTGATTGAAAAATATCTTAAAACCATAAATCACAGCTAAAAAAAGCTATATCTATCTTCCAAAAAAAAAAAAACGATTCTTCACTTGAAACTTTCAATCCAAGAAACCATGCATCCAAGGGCACCCCACTCTCTGACTTGTCCCACAAACACTAGAGCCAACCAAGAATTGGACGAAATATCTACGCAAACCCAAAAGAAACCCAACTAGAGTCATACTCGATCCAATCGCCATTACAAGGAGCGGAATTATGCAAAGAAGCAAGAAAGGAAGGCTCTAACCAGAACAATCCCAGAAATTAACCAAGAACACATGAAAAACTAGCGCGAAACAGCACGCGAATCGAACCAGAAGCGCGAGGTTAGTCCAAGGAGATGAATTACCGAAAGGAAAGCAGGAGGGTTGCGCTCCGTCGATCGCCTCGGGAGTCGTGAGCTCTTGGGCTTCCCAGCCCCCACCTCTCCTCTCCTCAGGAGAGAGGGCTAATGCTTGTGATTTCGTGGGATTTGGAGGGGCTTTTCTATAAGAGTGGCAGGCTAAGTGGAGAAGAGGACCAGAGAACAAAACTTATTCACCCAGTCAGCACAACACCCCTCTCACTGCTTGTAGGATTAATCACATCGTGGACCCACCTGTCATAGGACGTCAATGGGTAACCAGCATGAGATTCTCTTTGGACTAGTGCTTCTCTTTTCATTTTTCTAGAGGAAAAAAAAAGGAATAAAGCTTGTGTTTCTTCTCTCTCCTCCGTGACAGCGGCAGGATTGAGATGCCACGCTGACAGGACACGTGGACCTGACCAGCTCGCTGACTGTGGGCCCCGCCTCTCGAAAGGGTATTTTTTTTCTTCGAGAACTAGGTGAAATCTTGACGGGGCGAGGCTGTCAACTTGGACACTCCTGTGTTTTCTTCTTTCTTTCTTGATTGCTTTTCTCTGTTTGCTTCGCAGTCACAGAGTTGGTTGGGATCGTTGGACTCTGTGATGCTAGCAGTGCAGACGTGGCATTGACCTTCTGACTTAACAGCGATGTAAAAAAAGATTAATTCTACGGAAATTTTACAAAAACTTTTACTGTTTCACTGACACGTAGAATCAGAACCCACATAAAAGATGAGAAAAACTTTCAATAGTATATAAAAAATTCCCCCTAAAAATGTTTGACTAATTAGTCCACAAGTAACGAATCTTCCAGGATACAAGTAACACTAAACCAGCTAATTTCTGAACATGTGCTTTTTTTTTACTATTTGATTGGTGAAGTTGGTAAAAAAATCCAATATACAGTTACATTTTTCCGCTATCGAAAACTTAATTATTTGGACCTCGCACAAAGAAAAGGAAGAAAAACCTTATTTGGAAAGGGATCGAGCGAGTTGTTTGGGTGGTGGCAATTAGTTGAAAGGTATCTGTGAACAGGCCAGCCTCTTCGATAAGACGACAGGTTAGTTAGGAGATGCGTGACGACCGAGCGTTTGAACGGTGTAGCGTTTGATCGAATTCGCTTGCCTCATCTAATTACCTAGATTAGGTATATACATGTACGCGTTCAGTACATAAATATGTGTCTGTGTTATATAAGGTCCCGGTGTCTCCGTAAAAATTCTCAACGTGTGTAAAAAAAAATGAGTACACATGTATATACATGTAGTGATGTGAGTGAGATATACTGTGTGTATCATATTTATATCCTAAAGCTGCATATCTGCATAGTCCATTTAAATTCACCAACTGATCAACTAGACGGACAATTAATGAATTTGTGGTGTTCGTGCTTAAGTCATAAATCCATACAGCTAGCTGGGTTGGTTGGATTTGGGCCATCGGCGTTTTCTCGTCTCCTAATGCTCATCCACGTACGTATTGACAATTAATGACATCACTTAGCTACATATACAATGCAACAAGGTGATTCAACAACCACCAGAACTACCTTACACTACTTCTACTCTTATATATTAAAAAAAAAAGCACACTGCTTACAAATTCCAAAGAATTGAATTCACACCAAATACAACATTGACATGTAGAGCCATTAACCAACCGAATATCCGTCGTGTATCGGATATACAAAGTTTTTTTTTCTTCTGAAACCTCTGTACTATACCCAAAAAAAAAAGAGGCAGAACAGATCAACACACACGAATCCGGTCAGAGGCGGACCCATCAATCCAGCGAGGTCTAGTGTCCACCAAAGCTACCGCCGGCCGAGAAACCCCCTCTCCCCGAGCGTCAGCTGCCGGTCGCCTAAGAAGACGTAGTCGCGATGTCCGCACAAATCAATAAGACATAAAGATGGTGGCCTGTGTTGAAGATGGTGGACTCAAATCACTCGTGCCCAATTTGCTAAGGCCCATCACCCGAGTCATGAGGATGCTAAGGGGTCCCATCGGCAACAGAATCCAGATCGAGCGACGTGCGACGAGAGACCCTGCACCTGCGACCGTGCGTGCACTACTACAAAAAGAATAACACTGGACGGCTCATTACATACAGTTTTACCAGCACGACTGTCTCTATTACTGGATGCGCTAAGAACCGTCTGTGATGAGATACTTATCACAGATGGTTCGTGATACGAATCGTCTGTGATAAGTATCTCATCACAGACGGTTTGTATTAAAAACCGTCAGTGATAACTCTCTGATTTTACCATGACTATTTAAAATGTTATGGTAAAATCACAGAGTCACAGGCAGTTTTTAATATGAACTATTTGTGATATTAGCTCATCACAGACGGTTTTTGTTTAAAATCGTCTGTGATTCGCAAAAAAATTTGAAGGCTTGCGCGGGAGATGAAATGTTTTGGCTTGTCCTTATATATTATACCCAGCCCACCTTGTCTTCCATCAGTCTCTCTCTCTCTCTCTCTCTCCCTTCCCGACTCCAACCTCCGGCGACCGCCCTCAATTCCCCGGTGCGGTTCGGCGAGGAGACGCAGCCGACAACGACGAGGAGGAGGGATGCGCAGGAGCTTGATCCATGTCTGCCCCCCATCTTGGCCTCAGGTGAGCATAAAGTTTTGCTCCCAAATCTACATCCAGGTTTCTTTCTCACTCTGATTTCGCCCCCCTCCATCCTGTCAGATTTCGTTCTCAGTGATGACCCCCATCTGTGGTCGACAAGGGAGGCCGATTCGGTTCGAGATGGACGCCTCTATTCAACATCGTCCTCGTCAGAGAGTGAGCCATTGATTGAAAGAGATGGTATCTTTTAATTACCTTTTTGCAAACTATCGAAAGAGCATATAGAAACTACTGTCCAGCAATTGATTGGTTTGACTCTAAAATAGAAAAAAAAAATTAATTGACTATCACGGACGGTTATTGTTCAGAACTGTCTGTGATACTTTTTTTCACAGATGGTTTAAAAACCGTATGTGATGACCTTATATCATTACTGACCCAAAAACTCAGACGGCTCACAAAACCGTATGTGATGATATTTTTTAACCGTCTGTGAATACTTTTTCTCTAGTAGTGGTGCTAACCGTAGCAGCGTGGCGGCTGTTGAGTGGGTGCGCGCGGTGGAGAGGCAGAACCGGCAAGCCGTAATCGTGCGGCGTGGCGGGCTAGCGGTGTCTACTCCCAGGAGGAGAGAAGGGCTAGATGCAGCGACCATTGGGGGCCCAACAACGACCAGCGTGGGCGGTGTCGTGGTGGCATCGGTGGGAGGCGGCATGAGGTGAGCCGCGAGCCTGTGACTGGTCGGTAGCAAGGGAAAGCTAAGCTAGTGGGCAATGGCGGCGACGCGATGTCCAAGTTTAGGTCCAACAATAATTACTCTTTTGATCTTCTCAAATCTCAATTCTAATTTCCACATGAACATGGTTGTCTCGAATGGGATCATGGATGATGGATTATGAGTTTTGCTTCAAGATTTTGAATGGATGACTATTTAATTTGATATAAATGGTTCCCATACAGATTGTAGTTGTTGATTCCATTTAGTGTTATGGATTTTTATTAGTGTGATTGCAATATAGTTTGTTTATATATTTCTTTGCTTTCATATCTACTCCTAGTTCACACAGGCGACTCTACCATACCTAAAATTTAGTCCTTGGTCCACCATTGAATCCAGAGAATGATTTGCTTGGATTCTTCTTGCTTGGATTCTTCTTAGTTAATTTGCAGGAAGAAGAACAAACCAGTGTGAATTTAACTTACATTCCCCGGGCGTCCGGACCAAGTAACGCACGTATAACTTGAATTGCACTTGCAATTTGCAAAGAAGATCGATGGCAAGTTGATAATCGAAGATCAGTTCGTCCGTTTTGTCAATCTGCAATTCTGCATGCATGGTCTCTGACCGGCATGTGCTAGGGGACTCACCGGCCAATCAGTGTGTCCGCGCGCCACCATGTGTGTCGCTTGCTTGCATGCATGCCTGCAACACAACATATATATAAGCTTAGTACTGTGCATGCAACCTAGCTAGAAGGCGTTCAAGGACCTCTAGGCCTTCGTCAAGCTCTCGCTCGCGTCCGCTGTCATGCTCTGCCTTAAGATATGGTACATGATGGTACTCGTCGTCCTCATTGTACACGCCGAGATCGCCGTCGGCTCGGTCTCCATATTGTTCGATCTCGCAAGCTGCATGCACTCTGGTGATGCACGACCTGCAAATTGCTAATTTGTGGGCATTTTTCAGCATGAACCTGAACGGTTGGGAAGCCATGGTATTCATCAGCCTAAATACAACCATCAGGTCAGAAATTAAACAAACCTCGTCTTGATCTCCAATAGTAGTATCTCAAAAGTGTCAGTAGTAGTATCTCAAAAGCACCAGTTACTGTGCATCTAAAGATCGAACAATACTGACTCGCATCGTGCTTGCCATTCTTGCAGCATCCGGGTGTCAAACAAGCTAGGATTGGGCCGCCAAGTACACGGTGTTTGCGGTGACCTTGCAGTCCCTGGTCTTTGGCTTGATCGCAATGGCCGTCATACTCGCCTACCGCAGCAGCTTTGCCATGCTATTCACCAACGTCCAAGAGATGCAGGCCGCCGTCGGCAAGGTTGCTTACCTCCTTGCCGTCACCATGGTTCTCAATAGCGTCCAACCCGTCATCTCAGGTAGAAACCATGCCATGCATCCTGTAAATTTTTTTGGGCAAGTGCAAAAACTTTAGCAAATGATCAAGTCCCTACATTCTGCCAAACAAACGGAAAAGAAGGCATGACACATGACTGTAATAAGATCAAGCTCAGTGCACGCAAATATGCAATGCAAGTTACTATCGTTCTTTTCTCGTCAACTTATTTTTCTAGTGACCTTTAAAAATCGTTACATTCCGAGAAAGGTGTCAAAAAGAGCACAAAATTAGTACTAGATTCTTTCGTTGAATAAGGTCAGGTTTAACTTTTTTTGACGACATTTATATAAGCTTTCCCTTCCAAGTAAAGTTTGGAATCTAAGATCAAGCGTTTTTGTCCATTTCAAAAAAAAAACAAGTATTTTTTTACCGATGTGACGCGGGAGTTGCAATTGGAGGAGGATGGCAGGCACTGGTGGCGTACTTCAAACTTGGTCGCTACTACATGTTCAGTCTCCCCCTCAGCTTCTGCTTGGGCTATCTTCTTCACCTTGGTCCTTAGGTTCGTGTATCTTATATTTTTTCGAGCAAGCTTCGACATTGATCAGACCTGAAATCAACTTAATCTTGAGCATTTTTCATGACTGAACTGAACTTAACATTTCAACCTCAGGGTATCTGGGCAGGCATGTTGTGCAGAACTGCCCTCCAGATTGTCATTCTGCTTGGTGTCATCTGGAAGACTGACTGGGAAGCTGAAGCGAGTGAAATATGAACACGGTTGTCGAAACTTCCCTTGTTAGTTTTGGATGACGCAATGTTTCTGACAATGATAAGAAATGCTACAGACTGCACAGGCGAATGAACGGATCAGTGAATGGGTCGGAGAAAGCGAGACCAAGTAGCTTCAAGGGAATATGGACAACAGTCTCAAGGAAGCGTTCAGAGTGTGATATGTGGAACAATTTTCTTTATTCTTCACCTTGTTAATTTCTCCATCCAATTGAAATGTAAAATTCATCGCATGCTGTTGAATTTGATGAATGCTATTGTGCATAAATGGAGCATATCTAGCAGAAAGTATACCAAATGAGGCCCCTTTTTTGAAACAAGGCCAAATGAGGTAGTCGAGTTGTGCTATACAAGTGTTTCTGGAAGTTAACAAAGATTTCATTTTTAGAGAGAGAGGGGGAGTAAAAAGTGAGATAACAATAGTCCAAAAATAGTAACAAATGAATAAACACAAGGATCACAGCAAACACAAGGTGTCGTCCTCAACCATCCACGCTAAGTAGGGTAAATACGCCAAGAACGGCAAACCGATCGAGCTTGGACGCATGCACGGACGGCAACACCATCACCACCACCACCACCTCCTCTACATCGCCACCACCATGGGCTACACCGAACCTCTCCTCTTCACCAACCCCCACACCAGCCACAGCCCACGCAATCTCCGCATTGGCCACCACCGTGTAGCCTCCACCGGCGCCACCGCCCCTACCAGCACCCCTAGGAACCCGCCTCCAACTCCCACAATTGTGGGTACCAGCGCTAGCTCCGACATGGTAGTAGCGGTGCACGATGACGAGGCTGGCACTCTAGTCACCGCCGAGGATGCCGCCCTCGCCGGGGCGGAAGACACCCGGGACACACCGGTGGTGCGGTCGGTGCGCGACGCGTGGGCGGTGTTCGCGGAGGAGTCACGACGGCTGTGGGCGATCGGCGCACCCATCGCGTTCAACATCATCTGCCTGTACGGTACCAACTCCATGACTCAGATCTTCGTCGGCCACATCGGCAACCGTGAGCTCTCCGCTGTGGCCATCGGCCTCTCCGTCATCTCCAACTTCTCCTTCGGCTTCCTCGTGAGTCCTTCTTGATTCTTGCATTGATCGTCGATTGTGGAATCCATCGATGATCCTTACATCACGTTGCATGAAATGAAAAAATTGACCATTAATGGCAGCTCGGGATGGGGAGCGCGCTCGAGACGCTATGCGGGCAGGCGTTCGGGGCGGGCCAGGTGTCGATGCTGGGCGTGTACATGCAACGCTCGTGGATCATCCTAACCGCCTCCGCTGTGCTTCTCTCGCCACTCTACATCTTCGCGGCGCCCATCCTACGGTTGCTTGGCCAGGAGGAGGCCATCGCCACAGCGGCTGGAGACTTCACGTTGCGCATCATGCCACAGATGTTTGCACTCGCCATCAACTTCCCCACACAGAAGTTCCTCCAGGCACAGAGCAGGGTCACGGTGCTCGCGTGGATCGGCTTCGCTGCGCTCGTCGTGCACGTCGGCCTCCTCGCGCTCTTCATCTCCGTTCTCGAATGGGGCGTCGTCGGTGCCGCGGCGGCGTATGACATGTCGGCGTGGCTAGTCGCCCTGGCTCAGGTAGCGTACGTGGTGGGGTGGTGTAAGGACGGGTGGACAGGGCTGTCATGGGCAGCGTTCAAGGAGCTCTGGGCCTTCGTCAAGCTCTCACTCGCGTCCGCCGTCATGCTCTGTCTCGAGATATGGTACATGATGGTGCTCGTCGTCCTCACCGGCCACCTCGACGATGCTGAGATTGCCGTCGACTCCATATCCATATGGTCAGAATCCATCTCTTGCACCCATGCGTCTTTCTCATTCTCAGCTGATAAGCATCTGCACACAACAATTGTGATTTATGAGAGAATCAACAAACTTTGTGGATGATTGATTACTTGTGCGCGCATGCAGCATGAACATAAACGGATGGGAGGGGATGTTGTTCATAGGCCTCAACGCAGCCATCAGGTATAATATATATAGACCAACAAGCCACTGATTTGTTTCAGTCTGAAAATCCCTTCCGATTGAGTTGACGCAAATGCATGTTCACCAATGTGCGACACACAACATCATCTCACGTGTTGCTCTGCCACGATTATTGTCACTGATGTGCAGCGTTCGCGTGTCGAACGAGCTTGGATCAGGCAGGCCGCGGGCGACCATGTACGCGGTGATGGTGGTGTTGGTGCAGTCGCTGGCGTTCGGGCTGCTCGCGATGATGCTCATCCTGGCAACACGGAACCAATTCGCGGTTATCTTCACGGGCGACAGGCACCTGCAGAAGGCGGTGGCTAACATCGCCTACCTGCTCGCCGTCACCATGGTGCTCAACAGCATCCAACCAGTTATCTCAGGTACCATAAACATTCTTTCGTGATAATTAAGATTAGTGCTAGATTGTGCGAATCACATTGCTTCTTTGGTTTGTAAGAATCGCATTGGCTGACATTTGATTTGTTGGTCAGGTGTCGCCGTTGGTGGTGGATGGCAAGCCGTAGTGGCGTACATTAATCTGGGCTGCTACTACGCCTTCGGCCTCCCTCTCGGCTTCATCTTCGGTTACCTCTTCAGATGGGGGGTGCAGGTAAACCAAACCTCACGTCGATCCATCGACGATCGCCATTGCTTACTTACAGTTACCGCAATCAAACTGTCACATTGGTTGATGAACATGTCATGGTTAGATTTACCAACTACTACTAATTTGGCGCGAATTTTTATCTAAATTTGTTGATATGTTTTGCAGGGCATCTGGGCGGGCATGTTATGCGGGACAGCATTGCAGACAGCCATCCTGATGTACATGGTTTGCAAGACCGACTGGAAAGACGAGGTACGTAACATTAACTGAGAACCAGTAAACTACAAACACACCAAGTGACAAAGCAACAAGGATTAGTGAATGCAATGTGTGCATCAGAATTACTAACTAGCAGTATGTTTGCTCTAAGCTATGCTGGTGATCTTGATTTCAGGCATCACAAGCGTTGGAGAGGGTGAGGCTATGGGGTGGACAGCACGAGAAGCTTCCCACGACAGATCAGGAGGAGTAGGAGGCTATCTAGATTTTATTAATGTAGATTTAGCAAGTCTACAACCTGTAGTTTCATAATCTTTTTGCTTCTATCGTGCTTTGTGCGATACTACTTACTTGGCTCATGCTACTGTTTAGCTAGGTTTGAGTTGGTTTGCCAGCTGAGTTTCCGGAGAGTAAAAGGAATGTGAGTTTTTTAGATCCTAGTGTGTGATCATATTTTCGCTTCTCTCTGTTGGTCCAAGGAGATCAGAAATGTTGTTACCAGCGGCAATTTAGACTGGTTTTGTAGTCACATTGTGGATATGTAGAATTTATTAATGATGTCTAATATTATTTCTCAACACAATTTGGGGGTAGAAAACTGTCAAGGGGAGGGAAATCATGTTTGTGCCTTTATCGATCTCTTCTTCTCCAATAGTCTCGCCCAAGCACATCAAAGCACAAATGTAGTTTTCAAGAGAAAAACGATGGCAATGAGTGTTTCATTTGGGGTGAAGAACTGAAGCAAAGAAAAGAGAAACTTGCTCTGTAGATCTCTGAGCTTGCGAGGTTGTGCTACTTAGCTCCATAAACATGTATTTTACTTTCTCAACAACTGAACTTGCGAGGTTGTGTCACTTAGCTACCCGAGCTTGCATTAAAGTGAAGTTCGTCGGATGCGATGCCGACGACTTCGTCCCCTCCGAGTCCACTGTCCCTCTGAGTCGAGTCCAGTGGACTCGTCACTGCCCTGTTCGAGCCGTGGGTGGGACGCGCCGGTGGTGTGGTCGGTGCGCAACGCTTGGGTGGTGTTCGCGGAGGAGTCGCGACAGTTGTGGGCGATCGGCACGCCCATCGCTTTCAACATCATCCGCCTGTACAGCACCAACTCCACGATGCAGGTCGTCGTCGGCCACATCGACAACTGCGAGCTCTCCGCCGTGGCCATCGGCCTCTTCATCGTCTCCAACTTCTCCTTCGGCTTCCTTGTGAGTCCTTCTCGATCCTTGCATTGATCATCGATTGTGGAATCCATCGATCGATCGATCGCATCATCGAGATGATACTTGTGTCTCGTTTCATGAAATGACAAATTGACCATTAATGGTAGCTCGGGATGGGGAGTGCACTTGAGACGCTGTGTGGGCAGGCGTTTGTGGCGGGGCAGGTGTTGATGGTAGGCGTGTACATGCAGCGCTCGTGGATCATCCCGACCGCCTCCGTCGTGCTTATCTCGCCACTCTACATCTTTGTGGCGCCCATCCTACGGCTGCTCAGCTAGGAGAGGCCATCACCGCCGCAGCCGGGGACTTCACACTGCGCATCATCCCGCAGATGTTAGCACTCACTATCAACTTCCCCACGCAAAAGTTCCTCTAGGCGTAGAGCAGGGTCACGGTGCTCACGTGGATCTGCTTCGCCACGCTCGTCACGCACGTCGGCCTCCTCGCGCTCTTCATCTGCGTGCTCAGATGGGGCATCGCCGGTGTCGCCGCGACATACGATGTGTCGGCGTGGCTGATCGCCCTGGCTCAGGTGGCGTACGTGGTGGGGTGGTGCAGGGACGGGTGGATGGGGCTATCGTGGGTAGTGTTGAAGGAGCTTTGGGAACATGATGGTGCTCGTCGTCCTCACCAGCCACCTCAACGACGTCGAGATTATCGTCGACTCCATATCCATGTGGTCAGCATCCATCTCTTGCACGCATGCGTCTTTCTCATTCTCAGCTGATAAGCATCTGCACACTACAATTATGATTTATGAGAGAGTCGACAAACTGTTGTGGCTAATTGATTACTTGTGTGTATCTTTTAATTACCATCTTGCAAACTATTGAAAAAGCATATGAAAACTATTGTCCAACAATTGATTGGTTTGGCTCTAAATTTGAGTTTTTTTGCAATGGAAAAAATATCATATACGGCTTTTACGAAAAAACCGTTTGTGATAGTCTATTTTCACAGACGGTTCTGAACAATAACCGTCTGTGATAATTGACTATCACAGACGGTTATTATTCAAAACCGTCTGTTGTAACTTTTTTCACAGATGATTCAAAAACCGTCTGTGATGACCTCATATCATTACTGACTCATAAACTCAGACGGCTCATGTCTGTGATGATGTTTTTTAACCGCATGCGAAGACCCTTTCTGTAGTAGTGGTGCTAATCCTAGGAGCGCGGTGGCTGTTGAGTGGGTGCGCACGGTGGAGAGGCGAAACTGGCAAGCCGCAACCGTGCGGTGTGGCAGGCTAGCGGTGTCTACTCCCAGGAGTAGAGAAGGGCTAGAGGCAATGACCATTGGGGGCCCGACAGCAGCCAGCGTGGGTGGCACCGGGGCGACATGAGGTGAGCCGTGAGCCTGCGACTGGTCGGCAGCAAGGGCAAGCTAAGCTAGTAGGCAATGGCGGCGGCGCAATGTCCAAGTCTTGGTCGAACAATAATTACTCTTTTGATCTTCTCAAATCTCAATTCTAATTTCCACATGAACATGGCTGTCTCGAATGGGATAATGGATGATGGATTATGAGTTTTGCTACAATATTCTGAATGGTTGACTATTTAATTTGTTAGAAATGGTTCCCATGAGGATTGTAGTTATTGATTCCATTTAGTGTTATGGACTTTTATTAGTGTGTTTGCAATATAGTTTGTGCATAGATTTCTTTGCTTTCATATTTACTCCTGGTTCACGCAGGCAACTCAACCATACCTAAAATTTAGTCCTTGGTCCGCCATTGAATCTAAAGAATGATTTGCTTGGATTCTTCTCAATTAATTCGCAGGAACACGAACAAACTAGTGTGCATTGACCTTACATTCCCTGAGCGTCCGGACCAAGTATGTGAGAACCCGGAAAATCAGACTAGTCTAATTAACATTAATAGCTGGTTAGCAGTAAATAAAAAAAAATCTGAACTCAAGTAATACAAAAATTTATTACATCAGAACAGATCATGTTTTACAACTTTGAGTACATTACAAAAAGATTAAATTAAAATCTTGCATTGCATATCGCTGAAGTCTTCCTTGAAGCATTGTTCGTCCATCGCCGTCCAGTCAAACCGTCTTCCTCGTCCCAATCCGAAATACCATTCCCAGCTCCATTGTCCGACAATCAACCATAAGATCATTAGCAGTTCAAAAACCATAGAATAGAGTTAGAATAAAGTGTATTGCCGTCAGAGTACCGTAGGAATCATCACGGCTTCCAGATCGACCTAGATTAGTCGGCACCCTGAGTACCGAGACTACCCACACCAACCTGGGTTAACCGGCATCTTGGTTCTCAAGTCACCTAGGCTAACCCAAATCAGTCGGCACCTGAATACTCACAATACCTAGACCAACCTAAGATAATCGGCGCCGGCTTATTCTTGTAGGTTTCATCATTCGGCGTTTTAAAGTCCGACATCCACATTTACCACCGTACCTTAACCGTAGCCAAATCTGACCAGGCCCAATGGACCAAAATGCTGAAAGATCTAGACCCGCCATTATGAGTTAATGGAGTGTTTTGGTGATTAATGACAAATCCAAATATGAGATGTGGGTAGTCTCGGTACTCAGGTTTTGGTGTGGGTAGTAGCATCCCATATTAATGTAGTCCAAATATGAGTGTTTTGGTGTGGCGATAACTACTTTCTTGGCTCGTGATGCTATTTAGCTAGGTTTGAGTTAGTTTGCTAGTTGAGTTTCAAGAGAGGAAAAGGAGAATGAGTGTTTTATATCCTAGCTTGTGATCATATCTTCGCTTCTCTCTGTTGGTCCATGGAGATCGACAACATTGTTACTAGCGGCAATTTAGACTGGTTTTGTAGTCACATTGTGGATATGTAGAATTTATTAATGTTGTCTAATATTATTTCTCAACACAATTTAGGGGCAGAAAACTGTCAAGGGGAGGGAAATCATGCCTGCACCTTTATCGATCTCTTCTTCTCAAGTAATCCCGCCCAAGGAGAGCAGAGCACAGATGTAGTTTTCAATAGAAAAATGATGGCAATGAGTGTTTCATTTGGGTGAAGAACGAAAGAAAAGAAAAGAAAAGCTTGCACTGTAGATCCCTGAACTTGCAAGATTGTGCTACTTAGTTCCATGAACATATATTTTACTTTCTCAACCCTTGAACTTACGAGGTTGTGTCACTTAGCTCCCTGAACTTGAGTTGAAGCAAAATTCATCGGATGTGATGCCGGTGACTTCGTCCCCTTCGAGTCTACCACCCCTCTGAGTCAAGTCCGATGGACTCGTCGCCACCCCGTTCCGGCCATGTTTATCGTCCCTGTCACCTCACACCGATAAAAAATAGATTCTTTGGGCCTGGGAATGCACAATGCTCGTGTCTTCACTGAAGCACCATCGCAGCTTGTCTTCGCCCTCTCCCTTGCCTCCTCTAAGTCGGTCGTTGTCGATGGTTTAGTATCGATCTCTTCTTCTCCAGAGTCCCGCCCAAGCAGAGCAGAGCACAAATGTTGTTTTCAAGGGAAAAACGATGGCAATGAGTGTTTCATTTGGGCTGAAGAACTAAAGTAAAAGAAATAGAAAATTGCATTGCAGGCCCCTGAACTTGTGAGGTTGTGTCACCTAGCTCTCTGAACTCGTATTTTACTTTCTCGGCCCCTGAACTTGCGAGGTTGTGTCACTTAGCTCCCTGAACTTGCGTTGTAGCAATGTTCGTCGGATGTGATGCCGGCGACTTCATCCACTCCGAGTTCGGTGGACTCGTCACCGCCCCCGTTCCGGCCGTGTTCATTGTCTCCGTCACCTCACACCGACAAAAACGGATTCTTCGGGCCTGGGAACGCACCGCGCTCGTGTATTTGCCGGACCTCTGTCGGTGCGTCTTGCTGCTGCCCTCACCCTTGCCTCCTCTGAGTCGGCCGTTATCGATGGTTTAGTATTGATCTTATGAATGAATGTTGAGGGCTCTCCTACAGCGAAACCACATAGAAAAGGACACAAAAATGTTATACAGGTCCAGGCCTTCTCCTGAAGTAATAATAACCCCACTCATATTTTACTGTATTGATTGTGTGTACAACAAGAAAGAAGTCATTAAAACTAGGACTTGATGACTTTTGTCTTTTATTGCAGCTGTTGAATGTCTTGATCGCTTGATCACTCGATCCTCTTCTTTCTTCCTTTGTCCACTGACTTTACTCCTTATATAGCGTATAAAGGGTGGCAGTTGTCCACGTCAAGATGTACCTTGTCGTTTGATGCAATGCATGCATTTTTAAGGGCAGATATTGTCAGAGACATATCCCTCTACGCCGCCTTGCGGTTATGTCAGAGGCAGAGTTTTAATACGTGTAGTTATCTTAGAAATAATGACACATATTAACTACTACGTGTATTAAACACATCACACAAATATCCCTAGTCGATTGAGTCTACATTTCTTTATGCTTTACCGACCATAGAGTGGTTGTAGCTGACCTGGTCGTAGTAAGATTTACGATCATGAGATGATCGTAGTAGGACTTATGATCAATAGGTGGTCGTAGAAGACTTACGACCATGAGGTAATCGTAGTCAGACTTGCGATCAATAAGTGGTTGTAGAAGAACTTACGACCATATAGGGTGGTTGTAGAATGACTTACGACACTTCGTATGTATGATCTCCCTCATTGTTAATATTCAAGGGTACCTTTGAATGTCGTATAAGAGACATTATTATCTATAGTATTACAGAAAAATAACTTAATTAATTGAGGATTATTAGATCATCGTCAGCCGTGTGAGAGAGAAGTACATTTCCAGTGCCAGAGTAGAAGCTACTCACCCTGCACGAAATCCATTTGGTTGTTTGCTAACAGAAAAGGATATAGTTTGATTTAATATCATTTTATTTATACTTTGAAAGTATTTTTAGAAGTGGGCTAACGAGCTGAGCTAGAGCCAGAACAAAATCCAATTTCAATTCCAATACTTAACTAATTAACAAGTGCCATTAGAGCAATTTGAATCCCACTAATACGTTTTTTTCTACCCACCCTCAGAGGCTCCATGGCCTCCGGAGCATAGCACCACTTCACTTAACGTACACCGCGTGTGTACCCCATTTTAGGGATGGCAATTGTGCCCGATTACCCGTGTGCCCGCGGACGAATACCCTAATGAAGGTGTGTATGAGCGTCTTTCTTTGCCCACGGGTATAAAAACGGGCACAAAAACTTACCCATTGGGTAAACGGGTGCGGGCATGGGTAAGCTCCACTCGTGCCGGCTTCACCCATTTACCCGTCATATACACTGACAGGTGAGACCGTAGACATCCTCACCGTATAAAAACACTCAAACCCTAACTCCCACCGCCTCCCAGTCTCCCACCTCCCACGCGCCGCCACGCCCACTTCAGCCGCCTCCACTCGTCTCCCTCCCACTCTCCATCTCCAAAGCTCTGAGATCTCCTCCCGGCCGTCCCCCTCCTCCCGACCGTCCCCCTCTCGGTCGTTCCCCTCCCGGCCGTTGCCCTCCCATCGCCCACCGACCAACGCGCCTCCCGTCGCCGTCCCCCTCTCGGTCGTCGCCCTCCCATCGCCCACTGGCCACCGCGCCTCCTGTCTCCCCTATCTCTAGATCTCCTCTCGGCAGTCACCCTCATCGGTCGTCCGCCCTCCTCCCGGCCGTTCCCCTCCCGGCTGTCCCTCTCCTCCCGGCCAGCCTCCCTCCTCCCGGTCGTCCCCCCGATCCAGATTTACAGATCTTTTCCTGGCCGCCCTCTTCCCGTCCAGTCGCTGCCCCCGTCCTCCTCCTCCGGCCCGGGCTCCCGGTAAGCCTCCTTCCGCCGGCCTCCTCAACGCCGGCTCGACTCCGTCCTCCTCCTGAACTCAGGTGCGTGAAGTTTTTGTTCCTACTAATGCTCTCCAGTTCTTGATGCAGTTTCAGAATTGATTCTTGCTGCAGTCTCCAGATCTGGTTTGTGAGACTGGGATATGTATGTAAGTATGTTGGACTGGTTTGTTCCTACTGATCTGGTTTAAACGATCCAGAGATCTGGTTTGTTAGACTGGGATATGTTCATATGTATGTTGGACTGGTTTGTTCCTACCGATGCTCTCTAGTGGACTGTGAATTGTACATTTCATTCTTGCTACTGTCTCACAATTCTTGCATTCTTGCATTCTTGCTTCCAAAGAAGATCGAAATTCTTGCATTCTTGCATTCTTGCTTCCAAAGAAGATCGAAGAATGAAATGTACATGGATGGACCGTGAAGCAAGACTTGGAAATGTGCATGGATGGATGGAAGCAAGAATGCAAGAATGTGAAATGTGTGCGTATGGCCAAAATGGGAAGAATTGTGAGACAGTAGCGTGTGTGTATGTATTTTTCACTGGTTTGTTCCTACTGATGCTCTCCAGTGGACTGTGAATTGTATGTTGGACTTCGGAGATCCAGAGATCCAGGGATAATCCAGGGATATGTTGTTGAGTTTATATATCTATGTCAACTTCCATTGTAATTATCTGTAAATAACAATTGATGCTCTCCAGTGGACTGTGAATTGTATATATGTTGTTGGACTGTGAAATTTGTTTGTCGGTGAGACCGGGGAGTTGAGGTCAAATTGATGTGTGTCAGTGTGTGTGTCAAGTTTTCTGCAGCCCAAGAGAGTTTATTCAGTCATCTTTGATTTTGTACTCTTGGTTAATTAATTAACCCTGACACTGAAACCCTTACGCCATTAGTCAGAATTGGACTAGGTTATTTTTGTGTTCTTTTTTTATTTTAGGAGTCATTAAACTAGCGGCCCAAGTGCGATCTGATCTCAGTATTTAGTTGATTATATACTCCAGTATTTAGGTGCTGGCTCCTGTTACTAAGAATCAGCTCAATCAAATGTGGCTCCTGCCTTCTGTACCAGTTTTGGAAAAATATCGACTTGCATGTCTTATGTTTATCACACGCTTTATATTCATATCATTTCACTAGCTTGATGAACTCACAATTTTCACCAATTCCAACTCTTAGATGGCGACTCCGGAAAATAGTAGCCAACATAGGCAATCTTCTCAAGGCTCAATACTCCGTGATCAGCAAGTAGGATCTGAAACTGAACCTCAAGTTGAAGAACAACATGCCGAAGATGCAGATACCCAAGAGGAATTTGGAGTTTCCCCAATTCTCGGCCGACAATGCTGTTCCCAATCCAATTGTCAATCGGGTGAGTCCATCGTTGATGCCCTTGGTTTACACCGTCTACACCACCTCCTGAAGCTCTCTCTCTCGCCAGTTTCCAGTTGTGTTGCCCAGGGTGACCCCCCCGTCGTAGCTGCACTACCGCCGTCGTCGTCTTCTTCAACACCGGTGGAGCTCCAGCAACGCCCAAGCTTCCCGAGCACCCTTCTCCACTTAGGTAACCTCCTAATAGCCCCTAGGACCTTGGCACCCGCTTACCAGAACCGCTGCGGAGCTTTTGCTGCGTTTGGCCGGTTGCCATTTTGACTGCCGCCACTCAGTGTCGACTAGCTACCGTTCTGGGCCGGCTCAGGTGCCGTGAGTGCTCTCATCGGGTGCATATTACTATTGCGCACCTGTGCATGCCCTCAGATCGCGCTGCCTTGGAATGCCGTGCCAGGGAGCCGCCGGCAAAGCGAGCGAGAGTCGCTGTCGTTTTGTCGGAGAACCGAAAGCTAATGTAGCCAGTCATTAAGACTAATTCAATGATTAGCAATTAATGGCGAGATCGCTGTCGGAGATCCTGGGGTTAGCGCATTAAAGGATTTGAGTTGGTCTATGACATGTGGGCCCAACGAATAGTAACCCTATTGGTTTGATATCTATGACATGTAGGGCCAGACTTTAAGTGGGATTGTCCATGGGGCTGTGGACCAGTGAACCCAGTGCACGTGCATCGGTTCATGCGTTGTCTCCATGAGCCATCCCTATGGCAAGTGGGGTCCACCTGTCAGCGTAGTAAATCCAAAAATTAAAATTAGAAAACACACTATTCTTGGACCCCACCGTCAGTCGCTGTGGCTAGCTTGGGTCTCGGTGCAAAAAGTATTAAGCAATCATTTTAATCCTGAAAGGATTTATTTGTTAACTAAAAAATACTATTAACTTCAAAAATGCATAACTAATTAATTTTAACCCCAAAAACAGTGAAACCACTTTTGGTTTTTTTTATTTTTAATTAGCTTTATTATAAAATAGGTTTTAACCTTGTCACTATCGCAGAAAACATATTTTGTGGAGAGTGCTCTAAAATTGAATTATAAATACATTATAAATTGCTAATAACTTTGAAAATTCATAACTTATTCATAAAAACTCCAAATAATGTGAACCAAATTATTTTGGTCATATAATAATGTTATTTATCCATTTTTGTAATCCTCATGTCCACCACTACTCTAGAAGTTTTAGATGAGGTGAACAGTGACAGATTCTATTTTATGTGGATTTTCTGGAAAACTGACTTTCAAACTGTCATAACTTGTGCATAGAGCATCCAAATCAATTGATTCTTATTGCTAAATTCACCTAAAATCATGCTATACCTTCTGTGAATTTTTCATAATTTTTGGATGAATTTGAATTTTTTTCTCTTTTCAGTATTATTCGTTCTTATTGTACTTTCGACTTTTTTCGTTAGGTTCCGACGTGCACATTGCTAACGAGAGTAATCCTCAGCAACTTAACGAGCAACTTTAGAAAGGAAAGCAGTTTGATCATGTTAATTCTAGTATTTTCAAGAGTAATATATTGATTTCAACTTGTATGTATGCATTGCTATTTTGTTGTTAAATTATGGTTTGATTAGTTGATCCTATAGTTGCATACCCTGTAGGTAAATGATTACTCTCTACTACCTGAGCCTAGGTTATTTGCTGTGATTAGAGTTCATTGGATGGGCTCGTGTCACTTAGTAGATTACGAGTTACCATGCTTAGACATGCTTAGCTATCGGTAGTTTTGGACGGTCATCAACTTAGTCGATGATCTTGATCACACAAATTTTATTATTACTCCCTTATGTCCAGCACTCTGTGCTTTGTTAATTTTGTAAAGTCAAAAACTAAAAATAAAACTATTTCGACTTGGGTACAATGGATGTTGGTGTGATCTGTTGGGTGTGAATGGAATGGTGCCTAAGTCCCCCAAGGACCGAGTTACTTGTGTCACTAAGCCAAACGCTTTTGCGTGCTAACCACACGAGAGAGATATGGGACCTCTCTTGACTTAGTATTTTGGCGTGTGTTAGCTCCGAGTCGAAGGAGGTGGGTTGTGTGTGTTGTGTGAAAAAAAAGAAATTGGGTTTTGTTGTTGGGTGTGCGGTGGTGGAGTTCCGGGTAGGTTCTTCACCTCGAGGGGCATCGTAGTTGTCCAAGGCTTTACCCGTGAAGGGTAGTTGATCAAGGCTTTACGATGACTCCGACACAACGTATGGGTTTCTATCCATACGGGTGACTCGTAGTTAATACATAATATTGGAAATGTCTCGTAGGACTTAGCCGTGCCGGCATACCTAAGGAAGTGTGCTTCATAGCTCGGTAAAAGGTGATCTAGCGTGTGGGTACATTGGTACACCCCTGTAGGGTTAAAACTATTCGAATAGCCTAGTCCTAGGTTATGGACATGCTTGGTAAGGTCGTGCAAGAATTAGACTACAACTTTTAATTAAAACTTGATATGGGTGGTATGAATGGGTAATTCATGCTATTGTTGTGGTGACTATTGGGTTAGTCACTTCCAGGATGTTGTTGTCATCTATTTATTGTTATTATGTTGTTATTTACTGTTATTTGAACAATAAAAATAGATTGTAAACTTGCTTTTAAATGTACTACATTATTGCAAATAAAGATTGCTTTGTGCTGAGAATGAAACATACATCCTCCACTTAAATAAGCTTGCATGTAGCTATATATAGGTCTGTTACTCTACACGTAAGTCTTGCGGAGTACAATTTTTGTACTCATTTGCTTTGCTTAAATATTTGTTGCAGAGGAGGAAGGTGAGCCCTAAGGGCCTCACTTTTGTGAGATGTGCTGCGGGTTTGACGACTAGCTTGGCGGTCCGGTTGGTTGCCTTGTGGGTAAAGGCACACTGATTGGCTATTTTGTTTATCGCCATCTTATGGAATTTCGCTTCCGCTGTCTAATTAGTTAATTGTATGACTTTTGGCCGGTCGGCCTCCCTTTTGTAATAGCTCTACTATATATGTCTTTTGAATTGTAAGTGTTGCTTTGGTTCTATGTCGTGAATGGAATTGATGTATGAATTTTGTAAAGGGGTGTGTATACTGCATTTCTGAGAAGTATACATATCTCGAAGACACTGATTATTTTATTTGTGATGCTAGGGTCAATGGGTGACTAAGCATTATAAGCTTAATAAACCGGGGTCCTCACATGCATGTTATATTGCCCTCTTTGGTGAAGAAAATTCTGAAGAGAATGTTACAAAAAGTTATAATTGCTTGTGTGAGTTGATGAATGAGTACCAAGTGCATAGTGGAGAAGAGGGTATGGCTACATCATCTAGTACTAGTGTTGCAACGGGTGCTAATGATGCGTTTTCAATATTTAAAACACTAGCTGCTAGTAAGAAAAGTACCGGTGTAGTAAAGACCAAAAGTGAGCTAGATCGCTATTTGGAAGAAGAAACTCTTCCTTGCACAAATGAGGAATTTGATATACTGGGTTGGTGGAAGGTGGCTGGGACACATTATCCTACATTGCGGATAATTGCCCGTGATATCTTGGCTATTCCAATAACAACAGTAGCTTCTGAATCAGTTTTTAGCACTAGTGGTAGAGTGATAAGTGAACATTGTAGTCGTCTCACTCCAGCTATATTGGAGGCATTGATATGCTCACAAAGCTGACTTCGGAATGACCTTAAAGGTATGCAATGCAACTAGTGATGTAAATATTTCAAATTTTCTATGTGATTGCAAACTAGTGATGTAATGTAATGTTTACTTTTCAGATGAAGGAGTTGAGGGTTTATGGACATGCCTTGAAGACATTGAAGAGGAGCTTAAAGATTTGTTCAATCTCGATCATCGATTCTGATTGAACTATTTTCATATGTTCTACTCTTGTTGCAAACTTAATTTGTTTATGTGTGAGGAACTGTGTGTGACTGTGTGAGGAACCACAGTTTGTATTTTATTTTTATTTTTCGAACTTGATTAGTTGTCTTGTCGAACTTGATGTGTGAATTGTTGTGAACTTTATTAGTTGTTGAAAATGTGTGATGCACTATTGATGTGAATTGAAATGAACTTGATGTGTGTATTGTTTGTATGTGATGAGTATGCCCGTGGGCGATGGATACCCACGAGTGGCGATGCATTATTCGCGAGTAAACGGGCATGCCCGCAGGCGACGAGTACCCGCGGACGATGAGCATGGGCGAGGTTCTTCGCCCATCGTCCTTCGCGGACTTACCCGTAGGAAAAAATCAGGATCACATATATGAATATAAACGAACACTACCCATACTCACCGCGCCCGATTGCCTTCCCTACCCCGTTTACATCTCACGGTTCGAACGCAGGCACGACGGCGGTTCCACACAGCTGTATCAAACAAATACCGTCAGCTCGGGTTTGGTTTGGTTTGGTTTGGCTGGGCCGTAATCGGATGCCAGCGGCCCAGTAGAAATTAAGCTCATTCCTCAAGCACTAACCCTAGTCCCCCTCTATATATGCTGCCCTCCCCAAGCTCTCCTGAAACCCTAACCCCCTCCAAACCCTAAACCCTCTCCTTCGGCGGCGGCGGCGGCGGCCACAAGCACTTCGTCAAGTCTCGAGACGACGCCATGAGGCCACCACGAGGCAAGCAACCGAAACGCTAGACTTATACGTCACCATCTTCTTCTTGTTCTCGATTGTTCAATCTCACCTGCTGATGTTTTGCTTCCCGCAGGGCGCGGCGGGAGGGGCGATTGGGGAGGCCGCGGCGGCGGCGGCGGCGGGAGGGGATTCGGGAGAGGAGATGGCGGAGGCCGCGGCGGCGGCGGGAGGGGATTCGGGAGAGGAGACGGTGGAGGGAGAGGAGGCAGGGGTGGGAGGGGAGGCAGAGCTCCGTGGGACGGCGGTCGTGGGGGGAGAGGAGGCAGGGGTGGCATGAGGGGCGGGAGCAAGGTGGTCGTGGTGCCGCATAAGCACGACGGCGTCTTCATCTCCAAGTCCAAGGAGGACGCGCTCTGCACCAAGAACATGGCCCCCGGCGTGTCCGTCTACGGCGAGAAGCGCATCTCCGTGCAGGCCCGTTCCTATCTCTCTCTCTCATCCCCCCGCCCTTTCTTTTTGCTGCTGTTGCTTTGTGACGTAGATATGTTTGTGCAAACTGTTGTTTCTGTTAGTAATTGCTCAGTTAATTTCAGTAGTGCTAATTGTGATCTGTGTTGGTAGAGAATAGAGTGTTAGCTGTTAGTTGTGTTAATTGATCAGATGCGTGTGTAGTGCTACTGTTTTTGTGATTCCTGTGTCAGTAGTATCCGTGTTCCTTTAGCAGTAGTGTTGCTCAAGTGTTGTTGTGGTACTGGCTTTAGCAGTGTTAGTGTTTGATAGTGTTGACAACATCTGGTCTGGTATTAACAGAACGAGGATGGAACCAAGGTCGAGTACAGGGTGTGGAACCCCTTCCGATCTAAGCTGGCCGCTGCCGTGCTTGGTGGTGTTGACAACATCTGGATTGTAAGTTTGTTACTGAACCCGAGCCTGCATTAGCTTGTAGTTTAAATTGTTTGAAAACCTTGATAGTGGCTTTCGTGTTCAATAGCTTCGTTGTTGTTATAGTTGACGTTGTGTTTATGATTTAGGCTCCTGGTACTCGTGTGCTATACCTCGGCGCTGCCTCAGGAACGACAGTGTCTCATGTGTCAGATATTGTTGGGCCGGTGAGATCTCGTTGCTTCTTTCTTTTATTGGTCAAGTCTTTGATTTGTGCGAGTAGTCCTAACAAAGCCTCACTTTGCAGACTGGGTTGGTGTATGCTGTTGAGTTCTCGCACAGGAGCGGCAGGGATCTTGTCAATATGGCCAAGAAGAGGACCAATGTGATTCCCATCATTGAGGATGCCAGACACCCGGCAAGGTACCGGATGTTGGTTGGCATGGTTGATGTTATCTTCTCTGATGTTGCACAGCCTGACCAGGTATACCTATCTCACATAAATACTTTGGAGCAGCTCTTTGCTTAGTGCCTTGCTTACAATTGGCCTCTGATTATTCTTGGATGGTCAGTGTTTTTCTTTGTGCAATGCTTTCATGACATTTGGTGGCTATACCAGGGTTTAGCAAATGATGAGCATACTCGGATTCCCCTTCAGGACATCAAAATGGATGATGCAAATTCGAGTTTCTGATGTGCTTATGCCCAATGCCAGTTCTTTTTTTTCTTTATTATTGGCTTGCTCCATTTTATCACTTACTATGGCCATACGTGGGTTCTTCCATCTTTGAGCACATCACATTGGATGGTCAACAAGTTGATTCCCATTTTATTTACTTTAGATTTGATGAACGAATCTTTTTTTTCTCTTCAATTACTTGGACTGGTAGGAAGCTGCTGCCTTATTCCAAAAACTTTTTCTCTCCTTTTCTGTACTTGTTTGATATGTTCTTTTCATGTTTGCTATTTAGTTGCTTATTCTTGTGGCATGCCTAGTAACTAACTCCTATATTTGAAGCATTTTTATGTTTTTTTTTCTTCAAGAGTTCCTTGTAGATGCATTTTGTGGCTTCCTTTCTCTGTGTTTTGGTGGTATGTAAGGATGAACATGATTACGCTGTATATGCCTGTAGTTGTAATTTAATTTGCCCCTTCCAGCTTGCTGCAGTTCTGGTACTTAGAGATCTATTGCAAACTCTGAAGCTGTATCTGCTACCAGAATTTTAAATAATGCTTCACTGTGTTTGGTATTTAAGTCTGTAAATTTTCATCTGTTTAATAAATTCATAAGTTTTCTAAAATGATGAATTACTTTTAAGCTTGACCAAAATTCTACTGGTGGTCTCGAACCCAACTTCAGTTAAACTGGTGCATCCTTTTGTCTTGATTCAGTGCATAAAATACAGCTTGAACAAATAGGCTGCTGCTGTTTACATCTGATATACATCTTAGAAGTTTTGCGAATTCTCTTGTCAAATAAGACTTCTTAAATACTAAGTGCATGAAAATTCCCAATTTGAACCTTGCATGAGATGGGCCCTTTGTAAAAATCTTGAACTTAACTGTTGACTGTTAAGCTTTTATAAACCTTGTCACTGGATCTTCTATCCCGCAGGCTAGGATCTTAGCCCTTAATGCTTCATACTTCCTGAAGAATGGTGGTCATTTTGTCATTTCAATCAAGGTACTAATCAGTTTCAAAGCTATTAATTGTGCATTATTCAAAGCTGACACCTCAGAAAATTTGAACTTTGCATTGGTCTCACAGTTTCCATATTTTGTCAGGCAAACTGTATCGATTCCACCATGGCCCCTGAGGCTGTGTTTGCTAGTGAAGTGGAGAAGCTGAAGGCTGATCAGTTCAAGCCGTCGGAGCAGGTGACCCTGGAGCCCTTTGAGCGTGACCACGCCTGCGTTGTTGGTGGTTACAGGATGCCCAAGAAACAAAAGGCTGCATCCTAAGTAGAAGAAATAGTGTTTTATGCCTGCAATCTGTATGATCAGATGTACTAGCGCGAAGAACTTCATCCAAGTGTTCAAGAGTTTTGTTGTATCTGTCTGAGACAATGCTTGTTTTACAGCTATAATCTCATTGAATTTGAGGAGACCTTGTTGGCTGAATGATGTTTCCATTTCGTTGTAGCAATTGGAAACTATTTTTTAACGATGGATAACCGGTCATTTCCTGGTTTCAGTAGGGAAACGACAGAAAATCCGACCCTTTTTTTCACGAGGGATTAGCAATCATTTCCTTGTTTCAGTAGGAAAGTATTTTTATACTGTATCTTTCTTGTCCCCGATTCACGGAATAAAATCCTATGACACATGTTACACTTGGCAAAATAAACGACCACCTCATTGCATGTTTACATGTTATGGTTTAAAATAGGTCCAAACAAAAATCTTAAGGTAAATAGGTGACAGTAAGGTCGGCTCGAAGCATGGTACCGTTGGTCTGACCCAGACACGACATGACCCACTACCTAAACAGGCTTTGACGGCTCGACTTGACCCTCTTGACATGTTTGGGTTGCGATCTTGGCTCAGCACGACACACACATTACCGTGTCTGATCTTGGCTCAGCACGACACACACATTACCCTGTCTAACACGACACAACATGACTCATTTAGGTACAGTTAGGCACAGCCCTAGGGGGGCATAGGGAAGGGGATTGGCAAGGGCTTGGCCCCTCTATTGTTGTGTGATTACTAGTATTAGTCATTCGTAATTAATCAAAAGGTAATAGTATTGTACCGTCATCCGGAGCGAGCGATATTTATCGAACGCCTCACTTCAATTCACTTCACTTATTTTTACCATCCCCACCACCCCCGCTTCATTCACCCCCTCAGTGTAAATCCAGCACTAGCGCTCTTCATCTCCCAAATCCCCTCATCCCCAGTCCCATCTCCAAATCCCTTAGTCCAAATCCAGTACGACTGAAGGAGGCCTACTCGTGGCGGCCTCCTAGGACTGCACGGTGGCCAAGCTCCAGAGGGAGGTTGTGGCCGTGCTCGGCCTGCGGAATGCGCCCACCGAGCAGGCGCAGGCCACCAGCATCCTCAGCTTCCTACGGGATAAGAGCTTCCTACTGCTGCTGGACGGCGTGTGGGAGCGCCTGGACCTAGAGAAGGTCAGCATCCCGCAGCCCTTCGGTGTGGTGGCCGAGCGGGTGAGGACAAGCCAGTGCTGGCGAGGAGGCCATTCGCCGCAACCCTCAAATTTCCACACTCGCAAGACACGTAATCACTTGATCTTATCCTCTGTGTGTGTTTTGAGTCTGATGTTGCGAATTGGGTGAATTGTTGTGATGTTGTAACCCGTTGAAAAAAAAATTGTGACCCGTTGAAAAGAATGTTGCATATTGTTATTTGAGATGTTGCAACCCGTAAAAAAATATTACATTTGTAGAAAAAAAAATATCGCATAATGTTCATGGCGATGTTACAAGATTTTTCAACGCGTTTTTTTTTCTTAATGCTGCCGTATCGGACATGGCGATGTTACAAAATTAATCACGCGGTTGGACCATTAAACCGTATCGATGACATCCATGTGTGCCGGTGATCCATGGGCATGCTCGGTTGAGCTGAATATGCTTGCATCCGTGTCCCACCCACACCCTCAGTCTATAAATTGTATCCTGATACGTATCCACTCGAGACATCAGCTGAGAATCAGAGACTGAGCGAGACATCGTCAGCTCTTGGTTCTGGATGTTTATGCGTACTCGCTATGTAATTAATAATTTCAAACCCCTTTTGGATATTTGTTTGAATCTGTTAGCTTACGAGTGACTACTACACATGCAAACATGAACATCCGTGTGAGAAATTGTTGGACCGAAAAGGCGATTAGAGGGGGGGGTGAATAAGAGCACGCTCACTTTTTCACAAATAATGGATTCAACACAATTTCACTCCAGTAGCTATGAAGATCAGTATATCAGTACAACGGAAGACTAATATTGAATCCAATAAACACCCATAAGCAATACTACAAAAGATCAAACACAACATAACAAATCTCGATTACGACCGGTCGATCATTGACTCAAAGGCGGTCGGACCGATTCTGTCCCGGTCGGCCGGTGGTCACGGCGATCGGCCGCCGACACTGAAGAGCGAAACAGATCGGCCAGATGGCGAAGATGAAATTAGATGAAACTTTTGATCTACTAATCCAAACTTGATGAAACTTTGAAAACACCTTCTCTATAATATCAGGAACCTATTCCAATCGAAGATTATGATAATTCTTGGAAGAATAGCGATCCTTTTCGATTTGATCAAAGAATGGTTCAAAACTGGATCAAAACGAAAACCTGATCCAAGATCTTGCTCGTGGGTGATTGATGATCAAGATGATTCTAGATAGGTTCCCACACGTCACAACAAGCTAGATCACATGAAGAATTCAATCAAAAACTCGAGGATCAAAAAAAGACTCAAAATCATCAAATATAGAGAAAGAACGCAATGAGACAAAAACATTGATCAAACTTTTCTTTGATTGATTGATATGATCTGGGCTTACAGCCACTCCATCAATGGAGGACAATGCTCAATCCAAGAGCACAAAAATCACATTAAAACATCAAGAACCCTAGCCTCCATAAAAACTCTTCCTAATAAAATTAGGGTTTGCAAAAATAGCAAAAGAGACGAAGAGGAGGTGCAGCCACCTCCCTCCCCTATTTATAGTGGAGGCTTAGACCTTCTAGAAGTTTGACTCAATTGGGCTCCCGTTAAGGCTCAAAACAAACAGGACACATACGCACGTATTTTAAAGCGCCATTTTTATCTCCTCTTGACCTAACTAGCTACACCTTGCGCCATCTTGCGCCTCGGATTAGCAAATAGATCATCATTGTCCATCTTGCACCACGCTTGAGTACATTGACCTCACCTGACATCGTCGATCGTTCTGGACCTCAGCTCTCCAAGCCTAGTTCCGATCATCCTCGCCGTTGACCGTCGTTGACCACCAAGCAACCTGCACAACAATAGACAAGTAAACCGAATTTGGGAACAAGTTCTTCACAACTTGACCCATGTTAGTCAAAACATGCATCATGGAACATATATGCCCTGAAACTCATGACTTTGACCTAACAACCGAATATCGCCACCACGACGGGCGAAGAACCAAGTGAAAACCGGCCGATCGCCTCCGGGCGGTCGACCGCCACTCGGCCTGTCGATCACCGACTATTGGCCGGCTGATCGCCAAGAATGACTTAACCGACTTTCAACCTCTGAAAACCGAAACCTACTGGAAATTTCAAACTAATAGAACTTTTGACCGAAGACTCCAAAAATTATGAGACCAAGTGCAATAGAATCCCCTCTCTTGCCTACACACTCTATTTTTTGCCTAGCTCAATTCCTCACTTTCGACATTCTTTGGTCCGATCGCGCTTAGGAAGTGGTCGAACGATTGGGACCGGTCGGCCGCGCCGCCGGCCGATGAGACCGGTTACGACAAAGACAACAATCGTGCGAAAACACGCAAAACGATAAACCGTTAACGTTATTGATAATTGTTATATCATCCTAAGATCTGGAACATATCCCCGTAATATCCACATAAATAGTTTCCTTTCCCATACTACTTACTCCTCTAGTTTTCATACCGTCATGGAATAATTCCAACTTTTAATTCCATACCCCTCTCCTCTTCTAGTTCATCGGACAACTTAAATCAACAGCCCACAATTGATTCGTCACCTAGAGACTAGAATTCCACGAGCAGGCTTTCGAATTTCGAATGCATGAATTTCACGAGAATTTTTCAAGGAACATTATAGTTACAGGTATCCCTGCAAAATCCACAGTTTCAAAACGAAAATGAGTTAATCGTTAAAAAGACAACCTTTTGATCTAAAAATGAATGACTCTGCCCATTAAAAAAATAAAAGAAAGTGAATGACTCGGCAAGAGAAAAGCCAGAAACTGAAATACAAACTGGGAGACTAAAAAGCTGAGATATCGACGATTCACAAACTGTAGAGTCACTTCTTCGCGAGAAAGGGCAGCGCAAGAGCGCGAATTAAAACGGGAAAAGAAAAGGAAACGAGGAAATGCTGCTTTTTATCGGGAAAAAGGAAGGGGGGCCCACCCCCAACCGCACGAGGGGCGCGCGCGCGATGTCGCCGGTCACCGCGGGCGCCCGTACTCGTACTACCGACAAGTGGGCCCTACTACACCTCGACATGTACGGGTGCGGGCTGGGAGCGTGTATGTTTGGATAGGTGCGGCCATTATTATTGGGCTGGCTTTATGGCTACCTCCCCACGCACACGTGGGATAGTGCCACCGGCCCCTCGCTCTGACCGAACTGCCCTCGAGCGTTTCGACTCTTTTACACAACTGCCACTCCAGGTCAACAGCCAGAACTTTGCATTTTCCCCTCTCCCCGTCTAACATTAAAAATGAAAGATAAACAGGAGAAACTACACAATTTAGTAATAAAGCAGAAAAAGGTACCTAAATTTTAGTTAAAAGAATCAAACCCGGGTACATCCATGGCCTCACTCAATTGAGCTAAGTCGGATTTCACCCAAAAAAAAAGAGAGAATTAAACTTAAATCAATTGGCAAATAAACAAGTACTAGACGAAACACAGATACGCATATTAATCACACTCCGGTCCATACATAGAGAAATTAAAAAGAGATTAGGTATTGATCGAGAAGTCAGTAAGTTATTTAACCTCACTCGTGATGTAATTACCACCTAGGGGGGAATAACATTGGCCCTTTTGAATGATTTAGCCGTGTTTATTTTTGGATAGGAAAGGTGCCACTCGCAATGTACTAACAGGCGGAGGGGCAAAACCGTAATTTGTGGCCGCATAGCGGGAGCTGATGGCGTGTTTGACTAGAGCTGCAGTATAAGAATCCTCTTGAATTCGATTAATTCTAGTAGTCACAAACAAGCCCTCCTCCCCCTCCTCCTCCCCCTTCTCTCCCCCCCTCCTCGCCTCGCACTCGGATCCAGCTCCTAGGGTTTCCCACGGCCTCCTCGCGCCGCTCCCCGCTTCGATTCGTGCCCTCATGTCACTAGAGCTTGGATCCCGCGGGGCGATTTGATCCCAGGAGGCGAAGAGAGGGGTTTGTTCCCTTTGGCTCAGTTTTGGGTGGTGTTTATGGGCTGTTGGGAGTGGAGAATATTATCGGGTTTGGGACCTAAATATTTGGCCCTGACGTCCTGATTTGGTGTTTTGAGGCCAAAAGCGGGGGGGAATTCTGGGGAAATCTGTTTGGGTGGAGTAGGGTGATCCAGTTTCAGGCTTCCTTTGAGGGGCCGGTTCGAGCGTAAAGTTTTCATCTCTTGCGGCGATTTGATCCTGGTAAGCCCAACAACGAGATCTCTGTTCCGTGAAAACTTGCGTTATTTTCGTGTAGGCTGTGTAAGATTTGGATTTGTGATAATCCATTTACCGGATGGTTCCTCCTGACTAAACTATATAGTTTCGACCTTGCTTTGCAGGGTGATTTGATCTATTTGGTGGGAGTCATCCGGCTCTGGGGGTTCAGTTCATGGATTAAGCAAGCAGACTGAATCGTGCTTCTTTGGGTATAATAGTTTGGATCTCGGAGCCGTGGTTCGATCTGTGGAGTGGAAAGAATCGTGTGCTGGGCTTAGTTGTCGTGCTCCTTATTGCTAGATGCAGAGCGGGAGCGAGATGAGGCCCGTGCACAACAGTGTCGATACGGTGAACGCAGCTGCTGCCGCCATTGTCACGGCCGAGAGCCGCACACAGCCTCCTGCAGAGCCGGTTCGTGCTTCGACGCATTGTTGTGTGATTTTCATCTATGTTAGTGCTACCTTTCATGATTTAGTTGGGTCGTTTAGGCAAACTTACTATAATGATTCTGTCACCGTGACTAGAGTTTTTGGTTGCTTCGTTGATGCATTATTCATTTATGCTTAATCACATATTTGGCGGCTGCTTTGTGTGATTCGACATGTGCTGCAAGAAAAGCTAGATTCCATGCAACACGCCGTCGCTCGGGTAGCTTTGGTCGCATAGTCACATGTACTTGTGGTAGGCTTTTGATTGTATGGTGGCAGTGCTGAGTACATGATTGGTGCCTTTTTCATAAATACTCCATAGAATTTTTAGAGTTAGGATGGGAAGCAAATGTTACAAATATTGCCACAGGTTTAGTCGTGTGCATTGAAATGGTAGTTCCTGGGCTATAAGGATTCGACCTACAAAGTGAAGAAATGATTGACATTTTTTTACATAGCCATATCTGTGTTCTCTGATATACCTTTGGTGGCATAGTTGTATCTTTAGGTTAGAACATTGATGTTTTGGTTGATGTATTTATTTATACATTCATTTTTGGAGAAAAACACACTAGTCGACCTATGAGGGCAAGTTTGCTTGCTTGCTTCTTCTGCTGACTTGTAACTATTTTTTTTGTGACATTGTTTTAACATATAGGAAAAAGTCTCAGCACTTCTATTTTAAATACAACAGATAGAAATCCAAGTTTAGTTCCTGCCCTAGATTTTTCCGGGAACTGCAATACATGTTTTCTTTCCTTCAGAAAAATCTTTATACGATGAGTACTACATTTGACATGTATGATTGCCATATTTGACCTTTCATGAAACCTACATACCAGCACTGAAGATATGCATGGAAATTGGCGTTGTAAATAAGGTGAGAATGCCTCAGAAAAAAAAAAATAGTTGAAACAGTCAGTTTGGATTCTTGAGAGGACCAGATGGGACCAAAATATTATTTCTTAGCTGGCCATATGCCACCAGCTGTTCTTTCTATCTTCAATACCTGACCTTAGTTACTTTTTTTTTTAATACATGGCCTGCTGTTTAGGCCTTCATCCTGGTATGTTTATTAGTTTACATCTCACAGCTTGTCTGTTATTGAAAAATAAGGCAATGTGATTAGGGCTGGAAACGAGCCAAGCCGGCTCGAGCTAGGCTCGCCCAAGCTCGGTCTTCGCTGCGGCTCGACTCGTTTAGGAAATGAGCCGAAAACCATGCTTGGCTCGGCTTGAAAAGTGGCTTGAGCTAGCTCGTGTGCCTAGCTTCCTCACGTGCAGAACTAGTTCCCATCCTATGGCAAGAAAGGGCTGGTTGGACGGCGACTGCGTAGTGGATGCCGAGGAGACCTCACGGCGGATGGGGCGGCGAAAGAAGTCGTCCGGCGGACAGCGATGTGGATGCCGAGGAGACCGCGTGGTGGACGGGATGGCGGAAGAAGGCGGCCGGTGATGCGGATGCCGAGGAGATGTCACGGTGGACGGGGCGGCGAAAGGCGGATGGTGAGGAGACGACGAGGCAGACATCGAGGAAATGGCGGCGGCGACACCCCCTCGATGGGAACTGCTCGAACAACGCCTACCCTGTGGCTCCTATGTGACCCTATCTCTCTGCACTCTATGGTTAACACATAATGGGCTAGGATGCAATGTTCCTATGGTCTAGGTCTGCTGGCATACGAACCTACCGAGCAGCTCACAAGCGGCTCGGGCTCGTCTCGTTAACTAAGCAAGCTGGGAAGGAGGCTTGGCTCGACCTGTGCACGCCACGAGCCTGAGCCGAGCCGGCTCGAGCCTTTTTTGAGTTAGCTGGCTCGCAAGCCTAGAGCCTTTTTTCTAGCCCTAAATGTGATACACACTAATGATTGTTACTCTCCAGGCCTTTTAGTTTGGACCACGTGAAACCCACGATCATTCATGGATTATGTATTATGTAGAATAAAGTTTCTCTTAAACTTCTGTTTATTTTCACAATAGCAGTCGATGCTTGCTGATGGGAGATCTCTCAGTGGTGAGCTAGGATTTTCACCCTGTGAGCCCTAAAGGAAAAATCTGTGGGGGTCTAAACGTTATGATTTTTGCTAGAAGTATATTTTCCCTCTTGTTTCTTACTCCATCTGCCGCTGAGATCTCGTATGAATTTTTTGATGAGTTGTATGATTTCATTTCCACTCATCGTTAAATAGCACGATGATGAAGTTTTATTTCTATTGTAAATTTGTGACATGCCTCGTATTGTTGATCACGTTGAGGAGCTCAGTTAAATATGGAGTGTGTATGTCTGAGAAATGTTAAGCGTGTGCTACTGCATTCTGATTACACATGGGCATTTAACTCTCTTCAATTCCTACTTACGAAGTTTCCACATTTATTTATCAACCATTTATGCTGCAATGTGCAATCCTCTTAAGCAAGATTTCACAAGAATCACACTTTCTTTTAGTATGAATAACCGGTGTTGCTCATTTGCAGAGAAGGAAATGGGCTGATTGGTTGAGCGCATACTTCTGCTTTGGATCTCAAAAGAATGGCCAGCGCATTAGTCATGCTGTCCTTGTCCCAGAACCTGCACCTCAGAGGGCAGATGCACCCATGCCAGAAATTCCAAGTCATCCGCCACCCCCAGTATTCCCATTTGTCGCACCTCCGTCATCTCCTGCTTCTTTCCTCCTATCAGAACCCACATCTATTGTACAATCACCGGCCGGCCCTCCATCTTTTTCTCCTCTCTCGCCAAATTCTCCATCCCCCACAGGGCCTCCATCCATATTTGCTACTGGGCCATATGCACATGAGACACAGCTAGTCTCGCCTCCAGTCTTCTCGGCCTTCACAACTGAACCTTCAACAGCTCCTTTCACTCCCCCACCAGAGTCTGTCCATCTGACAACCCCTTCCTCTCCGGAGGTGCCATATGCAAAGCTTCTGACTTCAATCAACAACAGCAAGAATGGTGAAACGGGTGAGCTTCATTCGTATCATATTTACCCTGAGAGCCCAATAGGGCGCCTGATATCTCCAAGCTCGGCTTGTTCCGGCACTTCCTCCCCATTCCCTGATCCTGAGGTGCAGGCTTCCTCACGTTGCACTTTCCCCTCGTTCCCAGTTCGTGAGCCATCAAAGTTCTTGGATGGCGAGGTCGTTGCAACACAGAAGTTGATACCTCGCCATATGCGCAATGGTGGTTCCCTTTTGGATGGCCATATTACAGCAGCTGTACCTGTTGTAGACTTCTCTGCTCGACTTCAAAACAATGATCATGCTATGGATCACCGGGTCTCATTTGAGTTGACAGTAGAAGATGTTGCCCGCTGCCTCGAGAAGAAAACTGCTATTTCTGGGGAGTCTACTACACCATCTTTTCAACTTGTACCCACCAGTAATGGTGATCACCCCAGAGAATCTAGTGATACAAGGGCAGGGCTATATGTTGACGAAACATACCATGACTTGCCTGAGAAAGCACGGCGCTCCCTGTCCCTTCGACTTGCTAAAGAATTCAAGTTCAACAACATTGATGCTGCTAATGTGGAGACGAGCGTCGGATCTGACTGGTGGGCAAATGAGAAAGTTGCTGGGATCACAGCGGAGCCAAGAAAGAACTGGTCTTTCTTCCCAATGGCACAGCCGGGGGTTAGTTAACCGTTGTACTGACCATAACCTTACAAGACAAAGAAATAAGCTTTTGCTTCTCTTGCTCCTGCTACAGTATCCGCTTTCCCATATATCGTCATTTTAACCGCAAGAGATGCAAACCTATGCAAAACTTTCAGTTTTTAATGGTAAGGTGAAGTTAGATAGTAATTAAGTGTCCAGCTAATATCATCATAAGATACTAAGGTGATGCAGATTCTGGAACCTCTTGTTATAAAACCGCAATACTTTCGTGGCGTGGCGTCTGTTGTATTCTCTTTAACTGATTTGCTGTTCTGATGCTGATGCTGTTTATGTACATAGTAAGCTAGCGAGAAGGGTAGAAGTAGAACTCTTCCTTAAGCAGCATTGTCAGATGGAGCAATCAATGACTCTCCTTGTCTTCTGTTAGCTGTGCTCCTGCTGTTTGCAGATAAAGACTGGAAAGTATTATTCTGATGTTCATCTCAGCTCAGTGCAGCAAAAACTTGAATTCCGTTTGGCCCATGTGATGTGACATCTCTTATGACAATTCTACAATCCACATAGTTGGGTTGTGTTTGGTGGATTAAATTGGAACTACTGTTGACTGTTCATGTTTGATTACATACGGTTATTATAAAATCTAAAAGGACAACTATTTTGCCCTGGCTGATGTGGTAGAGGAACCCTTGACTGAATTCATGTGGCTTCCAATTAGTTTACCGGGATATATGGGTTTGTTTCGTTGTCGCTGCAGAACCTGGATAGTCGCAAAAAGGACTGAAAAATTCTCACGGGCCCCACAGAACTCTAGAATTGTGTTGTCAGATACTCCTATCTGACACGGAGATGGCCCACCAGAGATTACGTCCAGATCACGCGATGTTGTATACTTATCTGACGAAAACTGACAAGCAGAAGCAATAATGCTACTGATAAATATCGTGAGCTCGTGACCCCAGGTCCCAGGAATTGTCAAGGGGCGCATTAGCATTACAATGAGTAGCCATGAGATTTTTTCTTCTGTAACAAGAACAATCCGTTCCATTGCACCGTAAAAGACGACCGATCAAGTCTCATCTTGTCCAATCATACAGGTCGATTTTGATGAACATGTCCATCTTGAGTTCTATCTTAATTCGTACAGAAACAACACCATCAAAATCTGGCTAAACCTGCGAGGTTAGGTTGTGTTGTAGGCTGGCCAGGTTGCAATAAGATTAGATTGGGTACCATTCTTCCTGGGGAGCTTATAAACTATAGAAGAGTGTAAACTCACGAGGTTATATTATCTTGAGATATTTTTTGGATGGGGCCAGCATCAATCCACGTCCAATTGAAAGCAAGGAAACATAACGGGAAACAGGGAAGATCGTACTGCTGTTCATCTGCTAACGAGGACATGTGCATGAGCTGCAGTTAAAACAAACACAAACTAAGTGAGCATAATTAAGGGAGCATAAATTTTTGAGGCCATGGCTGAGGCAAGGTGAGCCGTGGACGGACAACGTTGATCCGGCACCAAACCCCCGTGCACCAGGTTAAGATTAGCTACCTTTCATACCAGGTTAATCTTTCAATTAGTGCCATGAAAACAACCTCCTTACATGTAGCGGTGGATAATCTCTACCAAGTTCTAGTCTTTCTGTTATGTAGCATAATTTTACAACTTCAGGTGTAGGGTTATTTTCTATCTTGTCGGTCCTGTCAAACCCTACAGATATTCGTAGTTCAAGAAAGAAAAAAACCGTGTGTGTATACACACACATATATATATGTGTATGTATATATATATATATTGCGTATGGGCCGCGCTGCGCGCGCTCGTGCGCTTCCCACGTGGGATGCGGTAAAACACATGTGCGTGTTACAATCAACAGTAAAACTCTCGGTATTATCTAATCTGACAGTAAAACATACGTGTATCCTTGTTTTGTATATGAATGTTTTTTTTTTTGTTTTAGTAATAGCTTTTGATTGAAAACTCTTATTCACAAATGGTTTATATCGGTAGCTTGGTGACAACGAGGGTAGCAGAATGGTATAAGCCTCGTAAATAAAAACATCTCTATACTTTTACTAAAAAAGATTTATTGTATCACTAAAAGAGATTTACTACCATTTTCACATGACTTTACTGCTATCTTTGCCAACTAGTGCAGACAAATAGACAACCAACTACGAAACAATCGATTCCGTGTTTTGTATGTAAATGTGTTTTTTTATATCTTGTTTTAGCAATATTTTTTTATTAGAAGCTTCGATTTAGGAACGGTTTTCATCGGTAGTTTGATGACGACGAGTGTAACATAATTATATAAGTTTCGTAAATAAAATTATCTCTATATGCTTACTAAAAAAGATTTATTGTACTTCACTTGTAGTCTACTGACACATCCAGTTATGCACGTATGAAACAATCATATAAAAATATAACGTGATAATACGTACGGCAATAAAATTGTTATCATAATTATTTTCAACCTCATCATAGCGTATATATAAGAAATTATATGGGTTAGTGGTTCAAAATAACCTGTTCAACGCTTCGTAAAGGCGGCTTGGTCGGTGGGCGATGGGCCGACTTGAGCGTAGAATACGTGCGTGTGTGTATAATGTGATGTGTGTGTGGTGGGCTGGCCTGAGCGGAATTTTTTGCCGATACGGCCGATTTGCACAGCGTATTAGCAGTTTTGACCACCGCGCGCACGTATTTGCAAAAGTAGCACCGCGGGCGCAGTCGGGCGGCGCGCGCCGCCACGCAGCGCGGCGCAGCGGCGCGCTCGCCAGCGTGGACGTGCGCGCCGAAGCGCGCAAGAAGCGCCGCCCGCCCTTGGCCACGCACGCGGGCGCAGAGCAGCGCGCGCCGCGTGGCGTGGCGCGTGGCGGCGGCGGCGGCGGCGCGCGCGCGCGGCGCCGCGCCACGCCGCGGCCGCGCGGCTTGCGCGCGTGCGCGGCGTGGCGTGGCCCGACCCGCCACGTCGCGCGCGCGCGGGCGGGTGGTAGCGCGCCGGTATGACGTGGCGATGGCGCGGCGCGGGCGCGCGCGCGCCCGCCGCCCGCCACGTCGCGCGCCACCAATTAGGTTAGTTTAGGGTTAGGTTAGTTTAGGGTTAGGTTAGTTTAGAGTATAAATTTGAAAAAATTGAAATATATAGTATATTACATCAAAAAAATTACAAAATTTTTTGTGGGGGTTTCTCACATATTGTATTTGTTTGTGTAATTTTTTTATTAATTTATTTCTTAAGAATTGTTTGATATAAATGTGTGTTTATACAAAGCAATAAATGTGTGTCGAACGTGCTTTCGATCAGTCATTATGATATCTGTGCCATGTGTTCATTTGCTGGAGATTGTAATGTGGCCCTTGCAGGCACTTGCTGCCAAGTGTTGATTGTAATGCTTCGGTTCATGCATGTGGTTTAACTTTGCACCGAAAGTTTGGATGAACTGTTATCTCGTGACTCTCTTTGATGATTGCAGTGGATACGAAATGATTCCCTTTGATGATTGCAGTGCATATATATTGGAGAGAGCGACCGCGCGATTTTATTTCGCAGTCGCTCGCTCGCTCGTTCTTCTGCTAAGTTCATATCGCAGTCACTCGCTCGCTCCTCTGCCCATTCTTTTCTTTTCATGCGCTTGCTCTCTCGATTATATTTCAACGTTATTAACCGTCGTCGTCGTTCGCAGGTAGGTTTATCGTAATTTTTAATTTAGCTACATTCTTCTATGTTTAATTAGCCACATTGTCAGTAATGTTCGCTATGTATGTTTTGCTAGTCATGTCTCTACCGGAGCTACTAGAATAATTCTACGATGAGGACCACCGGTGCAAGCTGTGGCTCACCGCTGGCGTGGATGGCCCTCCGCCCCTGGCGCTTCGGGCGGGGAGGGACTGGTGGGCGGTAGACGATCGTTATGTCCCGATCCTCCGGGAGACGGGCTTGTTGCCCTTTGCGAGGATGATGTCCTTCGAACGTGGGTTCACCCTAGACGGCAGCCTGTTGTCCGCACTTGTGGACCGATGGAGGCCCGAGACGCACACCTTCCATTTTTGGTGGGGTGAGATGACGATCACCCTACAGACGCCTCGTTTGACCGGTCTCCGATCCGGTGTGCCGCTTGTTCCGCCCTCAGAAGCGGATCGAAGGTCAGCCGAGCGGCGGTTTGGCCAACCTCTGCCGGAGGGTGCACGTGGCGCCCTCGGGCTTGGCCGAGCGATTCGGCGAATGCCGCAGGTGCACTGAGGACGCCGTTAGGACGCATCTCGTTGCTTACCTTCTCCGGCTCTTCGGTTGGGTCCTGCTTCCAACCACAAAGGGCGATTTTTGAACCCCGCCTTCATCCGCCGAAGTCTTTGGTTGACGCGGGTGGCCGATGCGATGCCGCAAGATACCGGGATCACCGTCCTTTGCGCTACATACCGAGGGTTGTGTGACGCCATGGCGCGGCGGCACGCTAGCAACTCGCCGTGTGCTACGTGCTCCTCGCGGTGTGGAGTTGGGAGCACTTCCTGCTGGGCGGCCGACCATTGAGACAATGGCGCACCTGCACCTCTCTCCCACATGACCACATAGACGCGCCACCATGGGCTTACGGTGGATCGCCGCCGCCGTCGCGGCCGGGCCAACAGAAGACCGGCGAGGTGCTACTCGTTGTACCACAACGAAGTTCGAGTTATTGCACGAGAGCGACATCATCTCGTGTCCATGGCATGCTGATTTTCTGCTCGAGGTTGCGCCGCACGGCCGGTCTGCGCAATGCGTCGAGGATCGATTTTTGTGGACGACGACCTGCCACCTGGTGTTCTCACATATGGTGGAGCCTTACGCCGCAGCCGCTGAATGCGACAGCTTTTTTCGATACCACTCGTGCCCCACGAACGGCAGCCCTCGGAGCGAGCTGTACACTGTGAGTCAAATTTCATCCAAGTAATTTTTGCAGTCCTTACGTCTTCTTTTGTAACATTAATCTTTCCGAAAATGCAGGCAATCGAGGTCGGGTGGGCATATTTTGGACTGGCAAATGCACCAGCACCAGTGGATTGCGACATGGATTAACAGGATGCACGTGGATGTATGGCATGAGCAGCGTCCATATGACCCTGAGTCGTACGCTGCGTACATGGAGTGGTACATGCCACGAACGCGCGCAAGACTCACCATTCCTCCTCCGGAGCGCCCAGAGGAGGTGACATTTCTGACGCACCAAGAGAGCCTCCGCCGCACGTACGACCGTCACAGCGCTTCAAGACATGACGACACCGTACGACACTTACAACCTCTGGTTCGCAGTTTTGTTGACGATATTCGTATTTTTTGTTAATGAACCTGTTACATATGTCACTACACTCGAAAGCAAAGCGGCGCGCGTCCAGAGCGCAGCGGACGAGGCCCAACTCAGCCCAGATAGAACCCCGGCGGCATATAAAAAAGTTTTGAAGCACATCTCGGCGGAGATGAAGAAGATAATAAAGAACTTGAGCAGTGGTCGTTCGAGGGACGACGCCTTGCGACGGCACGGCGAAGTGGGGCCGTGCTCACCCGCTAGGTCACCACGACCTAGCGAGTCCGGCAGGCGTCGTAGCGTTCCCCGTCGGTCATCTGCGGGCCAGGTCGCCGCACAGGTAAGTCGCTATGTACAAATTTACATTAAGTTTTGTAATTATGCCTTACGTTCCGCTAACATCATGCCGTTCTCTCGCCGTAGGTCCGTCGGGATGAATCACTTCGTCGTCCGACGGTAGACGACCGCCGCCCCTCGGTTATCTCTGACCGCACATCCGGGTGGTACGAGGTTCTTAGTTTATATCCAGAGTGTTCATTTGTACTAACATCGTTTCGTCTTGCGACCTTCACCCTCGGGTTGTGGCCGATTCACATCGACTGATGACGACGATACGGGCCTCCCAGCTCCTACCAGGGAGCAGTACACGACACCAGGGCAAGGACAATGGCAGCCAGAGTTTTTAGCGTACGCAGGGCAGAGCTCCTCCGGGTTCGCTACCCCCCCGTACGTTCAAGAGCAGATGTCCTCCGGGTTCGGTGCCCCACGGTATACTCCAGGCGAGAGTTCATCTGCGCAACCGGAGTTGCGAGAATCGCACCCCAGTGGTTTTCTAGACTCCGTCGTGGATGAATTCTTCGGAAGTGTCCCCGTGCCCAAGACGCCTCATCACGACGACATGTACGCCTACCAGACTCTGCTGCAGACTCAGTCTACTGGTCCACCTCCGCCTCAACGGTCTCCGTACCCCCTCCGAACCGACACGCGTTCTCCAGAGCGGTGGACGTATTCCACGGGTCATGCTCGGCGCAAAACAAGGCGCAGACGCGACGCAACTGCGCAGGAGGGAGAGTAGTGGCTCAGACGAGTGAGCCGTATAGTATCACGTGTTATGCGATTTTCATTGTACTACATGCTTGTTATCGCTATTTCGTATGAGTGTCTTGTTCGTATTAATCAATAAACGTACAAACTTTTTGTATAATGATTCCACTCCATTAAACCTTCGAGACCTCTCGTGGCCTCCTGAGACCTCCTTTGTATGAAGTACATTAATTGATCTGTACGAAAGCAAAGTTATATCAAAAGATTCTTAACAAATAAAATAAAATAAAAATTACATAATCAAATACACTTTGTCAAACACAAAAATTTTCAATTTTTTTTTTACCTCATTTGCTATAATTTAAAATTCCGGGAGACGGGCTTGTTGCGATTATGAAGATGCCGTACAACATGTGGGTAGCTACTATTTAACGATGTGTGCTACTTGTCTCCCCGGCGCCATAGCAAGGGAGCCTTGTCTCGACGTCGGTGGGTCTCGGTCGAAGGAGCCTTCCCCTTATCGCCAGACTCTCCACGTCGGGCTGGTATGTCGAAGTCGTCCGTACCCTGCGATTGTATGATGTAAGTACATCGTACAGTACAAAACGTAACAAGAATGTCAATTCTTCATAAATCACGTCGTCCATGTAGATTGCTCCCGGACGACCGGATACGCTGTGGCGATCGGCTCACCGCATGAGCCTTTCCCTTGCCCTTGTCACGGATCGCCCACGTCGGCCGGTGTCTCAAAGTCGTCCATGTCTGCGTTTGCATGATGTAAGTGCACCGTATAGTGAAAATCATAAGAAGGATGTAATTTCTTCATAATCGGCGTCGTGGATACGGATGACGCCCGGCGGCCGGATCTGTTGTGGCGGCGGGCTCACCTCATGAGCCTTTCCTTGCCCTTGTTACGGAATGTCCACGTCGGGCCGTGTGTCAAGTCGCCCATGTCCGCGTTTGCATGATGTAAGTACACCGTATAGTGAAAATCATAAGAAGGATGTAATTTCTTCATAATTGACGCGTTTGCATGAGCCTTTCCTTGTCGTCGATATGGATTACGCCGGGAGTTTATGGGGTCCCGGTGCCTCCTCATCCGCACGTAAGGTTTCCACCGTGAGAAGTTCTCGCCCGCACCGAGTAGTTTAGCATGTACTCTGTTTGGATGAATGCCCGTCGTACATCTCCGGCCGTCAATCCACTGGAAGAAGTGGCAGCGCATCTCGGGCTGCATTACGTGGGGATGAAGTTAAAAATTGAAGGAATTCAACATTGGGAGGAAAATCGATGCGCGCGAAAGAAACGCTTACCATGTAGTGGCCGCACATGTAGTACGCCCGCGCCGTGGTGCAGGTGTGTGGATGAATGATCTCGTCGGTTCACCACACACACACCGGGACCGCAAACGTGGTGGCACTGGAGCATCTTTCATTGAAAAATCCGGTATTTTAGCTGTTTCCTCTTCTGCAAGAAGCGCTTGTGCTTCGCAACATCCTCTTGTAGAAGTTTGCCAAGAGTCCATAGCGGGTCTCGTATAATTTTGTTGTACATAACAAGCAAGACAGAAAAACTTTAAATTACGACATCGAATGACGACCGGACGAACTAGGTGCATTGGGACAATCCTTCATTGAGTGCCAGGGTCTTGCATATCCCGCACTTCACGTGCGGCTATCTTGTACGTTGACTAGCATCCATGTCATTCCGGAAGCGCCGCGTCTGCCGTCGCCCCTTCCCTATTCTCTTCAAGTCCCTGTTGGGACCCTAGTGCACCATGTCGGGCCAAAGATCCTTGTAGTTCATTTCCAAACCATACGAGTGAAACTCTCCGCTCCATGTACCGAATAGGTGCTGCATGTCGTAGTACTCAGAGATGTATGGTGTAGCCATCTGCCACATTTGCGCACATGCCTTGTACACGTGCGAGCATGGTTTGTGGAAGAGCTTTGGCTTGTTGCAGGTGCATGTCGCCACATCACCCAGGGTGCATGCCTGTTTTCTTTCCCCCCTAGCATGACTATTGACGTATTTCTGTCGAAGCTTGATCTCGTATTTCGGCCGAGGTCGTCGATCACCGAATGTCGTGCATTCGCCTTCTCCATCTTCCGATCCATGTGTCTCTGCATGTTCTCGGACCACTGCTTGCCTTCGTCCATCTGTCGCTTGGCTGCGGTGGCTCTATTCACGAAATAACCAACGGTGCGAGTCCATGTCTCCTGGACAACCGCAGTGATAGGGAGCCCGCGCACACCTTTCAGGACGCTATTGTAGACCTCGGACATGTTGGTCGTCATAACGCCGCACTCGCACCGCCTGCGGTCATAGAGGAGGACCATTTCTCCGATTCAGGAGCGTGGTCGTTAATCCACTGGGAGAAGGTTATGGCGCTACTAGGTTGCTCCCTCTCCGGAGTGGACTCCCTTGTATGTCTCGTAGTCCGGTGTTCAAGGTCTCTCCAAATAGACTCAAACTTCCGTCGCTGGTTCTGCATACACAATGCCTTGAACGTCTTCATGAGTTCCTGACTGCGGAACCGCGTGAACAAGTTAGATGCAAGATGCCTCATGCACCACCTGGATTGCACGTCGTTCCACTGGTGAGATGGATCCATCCCACGCTGCATGCTGTTGATGGCCGCCAACAACCCAGCATTGGCTCCGTGAGGAACTCCCTCCGGATGCAGCTTCGCAGCTCGTGAATATTCATCGCGTGGAGCCCCTCCGCCCGGACCACCTTGTACTAGCATCTCGACAGGTCCAACCCATCGTGTCCGGCTCGTACAAGCCCATCGCCGTAAAACACATCAAGTCTTGCATGTTCGAAAATACCTAAACCCACAACAACCACTAAATAATTACGACTAATTAATTAGCACTAAACTAATTCATTACTACTGAACTAACTAATTACGACTAATTAACTATCTCTAAACTAACTAATTACGGTTGATTAATTACCACTACAAAATACCAGTACTTTATTTCCACTTACTTGATATGTCAGAACGATGAGTACTAAACTAATTACGACTAATTAATTAGCACTAAACTAATTTATTACTAGTGAACTAACTAATTACGACTAATTAGCTATCTATAAACTAACTAATTACGGTTCATTAATTACCACTAAAAAATACCAGTACTTTATTTCCACTTACTTCATATGCTGTAACGATGACTACTAAACTAATTACGACTAATTAATTAGCACTAAACTAATTCATTACTAGTCGACTAACTAATTACTACTAATTAATTACCCCTAAACTATCTAATTACGACTAGCTAACAAAGACTAACTAATTACGATTACGGCAATAACGGCAAAAGCATAACACAAATTACCTGCCCTTCTGAGGAAGTAATTAATCACCCTTCGGAGGAAGTAATAAATCACCCTTCGGAGGAAGTCATAAATCAAGGCCGAGTGACGAGAAGCGAGAAAATAGTTACCTTCCAATAAAATTAATTATGTTACGTTCTCTGAGTTCTCAGCGACGAGCGCAAGAACGAGAATCGAAACGCAATTGATATGACCGAAGAGCGAGTGCCAGAGTCCGGTATTTATAGCCGAGTGGAGGAGGAGTCGCGGCCTTGGCGCCGGAATTCCTGGATGGGGCGACAGATGTGCGGAGTAGGGAGGATGGACGGTGGGAAAGATGGCCACCTCAACGTTTTTTAATTCTCCGTACAACAGTTCGGATGCGTGGCGGGTGTAGCGGGTGAGAGAGAGGGTCTGCTTCTATTCTTTCGGTGGAAAGTTTTGACAAATGCAGGAGGGCGGACGTGGCGCGGGCGCGTGCATATGAAGTACATTAATTGATCTGTACGAAATCAAAGTTATATCAAAAGATTTTTAACAAATAAAATAATACAAAAATTACATAATCAAATACACTTTGTCAGAATGCTACACAAAAATTTTCATTTTTTTTAATCTAAAATTCCTGAAAAAAAATAAAAAAAAATTATAAAAAAAATAAAAATTATAAAACCAGCACGCGCGGCGCTAGCGCGCCACTGCCAATGGTGGCGTGGCGTGTGGCGGCCAGCGCCATGGCGACGTGTCGCCCATGGCCATGAGCGCAGCCTGGTAGAACTGCGCCAGCCCGGTTACTTTTGTAAATACACGCGTACGGTGGTTAAAACTGCTAATACGCTGTGTAAATCGGCTGTATCGGTAAAAAATTCGGCCTGAGCGTGGAGGTGAGTGAGCACACATGCGCCAACCATTTTCTGCTTAGGATAACAAAGAAACGTTCCTCCCCCCTAGACATGATCCCATTCCCATCGATGGGCAGAGAGAGAGAGAGAGAGAGAAGAAAAATATCCAAGAAGGTACAGGGAGGCCATGTGGAGCTTGGCGAGTGCGAGCATTGCCTCTTTGGAAGATCCCATGCCATGTGTTCCATTAACTAATCTGCCCTCGGCCCTCCGACCTGGCCATTCTGCCCAAGCTCGAGCACACCCCACCAAATTAGGCCTCATCTTCTCCCCCCTGCTTTCCCACCCAATCCCTTCGCTGAATCCTTCTTCCCTAGCTAGTTTCTTTCTTTAATTCTTGTCCAATTCCGCACACTACCTGTCTTTCACTCGTAATTAGTTTTTGCCAATCTTTCTCTGGTTACTTGCTGAGAGGCCTCTTGAATTCGTTTCTTGGAAGTAACACAGGAGAGGTACGTACGTATACTCATCAGTGTGTGTACGCGTGCATGTAATGTATGATGCGCCCAATTAGTTGACTTGCAAGCTCCAGGAATTTCCTCCAGCTTCCGCTCTTGTTCTTGTTGCTGTCCATGTGAGCCATGCAGCCAATTAGCTAGCTCAGTGAGCAATACATAGATCTTTTGCTCGTCGTTAGGCCACAAGATTGTAGATACAGATTTTCCTCATTTCTTGGTGAAGAGTTCCTCCTAGCTAGCTAGATCCATCCTTCTCGGTGTAGAGGCCGACCTTTTTCTGCAAGGAGAATATTGAGAGGTATATCAAATCTTTAGGCTTGCTACTCCATTTCGCTTGAGCTCAAATCAAGAATGGCGATGGAGCCGACGGTGAAGGTTGCCCTGGGCACGGCGGCGTTCGCCATCTTCTGGGTTCTGGCGGTGTTCCCGGCGGTGCCGTTCCTCCCGATCGGGCGGACTGCGGGGTCGCTGCTGGGCGCGATGCTGATGGTGCTGTTCGGCGTGATCTCCGCCGACGAGGCGTACGCGGCGGTGGACCTCCCCATCCTGGGCCTGCTGTTCGGCACGATGGTGGTGAGCGTCTACCTGGAGCGCGCCGACATGTTCAAGCACCTGGGCCGGGTGCTGTCGTGGCGGAGCCAGGGCGGCAAGGACCTACTCGTCCGCACCTGCGCCGTCTCCGCGCTCGCCTCGGCGCTCTTCACCAACGACACTTGCTGCGTCGTGCTCACCGAGTTCATCCTCAAGATCGCGCGCCAGAACAACCTGCCGCCCAAGCCCTTCCTCCTCGCGCTCGCCTCCAGCGCCAACATCGGCTCCGCCGCCACACCCATCGGCAACCCGCAGAACCTCGTCATCGCCGTCCAGAGCGGCATCTCCTTCGGGCAGTTCGTCTTCGGCATCCTCCCCGCCACGCTCGTTGGCGCTGTCGTCAACGCCGCCATCCTCCTCTGCCTCTACTGGAGGCAGCTCTCCGACGAGAAGTGCACGGAGATCGTCGTCGCCGTGCCCACCGAGGTCGTCGAGGAGGAGGACGTCACCTCGCACCGCTTCTCGCCGGCCACCATGTCGCACCTCCGCTCCCACCGGCAGGGGAGCTCAAAGTTCGATTCTGCGGCCGCTGACCACCCGGCCAGCGAGGTGTACGAGCCGGTGAAGCCCGCCACCGATGACGATCCGAAGCAGGCGGCCGCGACCGACGGCGCCGTGGGGATCCACCAGAGGCGGGGCGCCGCCGTCAGAGTGGACTCCCGGGTGAACGGCGTGAAGGACGGGTACTCCTTCCGGTCGGTGGAGGAGAAGGAGGTGCCCATGGAGCAGTGGAAGAGCATGCTGTGGAAGACGTGCGTCTACGTCATCACCTTCGGCATGCTCATCGCGCTGCTGCTGGGGCTCAACATGTCCTGGAGCGCCATCACCGCCGCCCTCGCGCTCATCGTCCTCGACTTCAAGGATGCCCGGCCGTGTCTCGAGAAGGTAACCAATTGCAATCGGCTCTTTTCTTCTTCTTATGCTTCTTCATGTATCTGTCTGCAGTTGAATTGAAGCTACATGTGTGAAAAGTGAAACTTCGATTTCCTTTTTGAGTGAAAATTTTGTTTACTGTTTATCCAATCATATACTAGCCAATATGTTCTAACTCCTCTTTATAGCAAACCAGATAGGCCATACAGGCATATACTAGTGTGTTCTTTGTGAAACCAAAAGCCCTATACGATGATTGTTACATTCTCAAGCTCCTTGTGTCATTGTTAACTATCTCCTAGTAATGACTAATTGACTATCAAATTAGGGTGGTGTGGTAGTTTGGTGTTGATTTTGGAAACCGTATCTTCACATACTGGTGTTGCTAAATAACTTTTCCCCACTTTTCATACCTATCTTCAAACAATGGCCATTGAATTAAAGCGATAGTAGTTTGGTGTTGGTTTTGGATACCATACTGTTATTTACTGTGGTATTGCTGAAACAAATTTCAGGTTTCCTATCCACTGTTGCTGTTCTTCTGTGGAATGTTCATTACTGTGGACGGCTTCAACAAGACCGGCATTCCTAGCACATTCTGGGAATTCATGGAGCCCTATGCGCGGATCAATACACCGAGCGGGACAGTCATTCTTTCCTTGGTTATTCTTCTCCTCTCAAATGTGGCATCAAATGTCCCAACCGGTTAGCCCCCGCGCGGGTTTACACATGATACATTAGAAAATAAATGGTTTTGAGTCTAAAAAAAGGAAATTATTTAGAAGTAGCCATGGAAGCAGCGCATAAGAATGAACTTTGAACTTTCCCTACGGTGACACCACCACCAATTATACAAGAAAGTTGGATCTTTTTGTCTAACTTCTCAATGCAGTGGAAGTATGGCACCAGCCACACCATTCTAATGCCATATGTCCTAACACATGGAAATTAGAGCAAAATATTATCTGTTTCCATTCATATTTCACAATTACTGTTTCCAAAATGTGTAATATGATAATTAAACACAATAGAGTAAGGGGCGGAACAATGAGATGATTCAGTTTGCAATGGGGATTGGTTTTGGAACCAAGTCTTAATGTATCAGCTCGTAGCCAAACCTTCAGACTTGTGACTACTGACTACACATGTGGTGAACAATGAACACTATTATATTGTAAGGTCCTAACTTCTTTCGCTGGCCAATCATTCTACGGAAACAGTTGATCATTTCTTTTCATGTCTTGATTCATGTGTGGCATTTCCCTGCACCATGTATCTGACAGACTGCCTTGTGCTTCCTTCAGTTCTCCTACTTGGAGCGCGAGTGGCGGCCTCGGCAGCGGCAATCTCCCCTGCCGCAGAGACAAACGCCTGGCTCATCCTGGCCTGGGTGAGCACGGTGGCCGGCAACCTCTCCCTCCTGGGCTCGGCCGCCAACTTGATCGTCTGCGAGCAAGCACGCAGGTCACAGCAATACGGATACACCCTCTCCTTCTTCAGCCACCTCCAGTTCGGCTTCCCGGCGACGCTCATCGTGACCGGAATTGGGTTGCTGCTCATCAGAAGCAACTGAAAAGGGTACAGAGAAGAAGATATGGATATGGATATGTAAAAAAGATGTGAATTTTCAGGTCGTTTGAATTTCGACGAAATTCATTGTGGGATAATCATCTACCGTTGCCTCGTGAGCACAGATATCATGGTGCTTGGAGGCTTTTTGGGCTGTACATTTAGTATTGGAAAAGCTGTACATTTAGGAGTAGCTGGTATCATTAAAAAAAAGTAAGTGTATATTTTTGTGCATGTGTAATTCCAACATATCTAAGTCGAATAATTTTACCGGTGTAAAAGTTGAATGAAATGCAAGCCATCGTTGTCGATGGAGTAGCTATTTTGCTCGCATTTGAATGGCACCATCGGTGGTGAGTGTATTAGATACTAATCTTGATAAAGTTTGTATCTGCATATTTACTTTGGTCTTTTGCATGTAGTGATCGTGTTGTATAGGTCTTTGCATGGTAGTAGTGTGTGGCACCAGAAGAAGCGCACGGTAATACGTGTGATACGTACAAGTATGGAGACTTGAGCTGGAGTGCATGCTGAGCCGTGAGAAGTGGTCGGACGCAAACGCCAATATCTACAACGTGCAAAGGGCCGCAACATGAGTGGTCGTGGTCGTAGAAGCTGCAGTGGTCGTGGTTGTAGAAGCTACAGTGGTCGTGGTCGTAGAAGCTGTAGTGGCTGTGATCGTAGAAGCTACAGTGACCGTGGTCGTAGAAGTTATAGTAGTCGTTGAAGCTACAGTGTCGTGGTCGAAGAAGCTGCAGTGGACGAAGCATCGAGTCGAGAAGACGTGGTCGAAGATGAAGTCGAGAAAACGTAGTCGAAGCCGTGGTCGAAATGTTGAGTCGAAGTGCTGTGGTCGAAGCAGCAGTGTACTCGTAAGAGTACTATAGCAGTCGGAACGCCCGAATGAAGTGGTAGTCTGAGTCAATAAGTTGGCCGAGTTTTTTGGATCGTGGAGATATTCTAAGAGGACGTGGCATGAGAATAGGTCCTAGTGGAGTTAGTGGTGTACGTGAGTACTGGTCATGTGACCTTATGTATGCACGAGGCTTATTTAAGTCGAGTATTTCCTATTAAGGATAGCAAAAGTAATAGAGATTGAGTGATTCAATCCCACGAAGCTTCTTCTCTGCGTGTGTTCATCCAGAGATACGGGAGACCAGTGAGTGGTTTCCAAGAGAGAGATTGAGTGATTCAATCCCAATATTTGGTATCAGAGCCTGAGTTCTCAATTCGGTATATGCCCAAGTACCTTCGCTTCAACATGATGTCCACCACCGAGCAAACGATGGCAACGACGGCGTGGTCGATGAGGGAGGGAGGCGTCTCTCTCCAGTACACGATGCTCACCTCCTCCAATTACCCCACCTGAGCGATCAAGATGGTGGCTTGTATGGAAGCGCAGGACATTTGGGAGGCGATCGAACGCGCGGTCAGAGTGGTTGTGGAAAGGAGGAAGGACAAGATGGCACTTGCGTGCATCTTTCAGGCCATTCCCAAAGATGTGCTCTACCAGGTTACCAAGAAGAAGATAGCCAAGGAGGCATGGGGGAGCTTGAAGACGAGGTATTTCGGCGCCGATCAATCGAAGAAGGCACGACTGTAGACCTTGAAAAGCGAATTCGAGGCCCTACACATGAAGCAAAGAGACTCTATCGACGAGTTTGCGGCGAGATCAGTGGGCCAGCGAGCAAGTTCAGTGTCTTGGTGCTACTCTGGAGGATACCGCACTCATGAAGAACTTTCTCGATTCGGTTCCTGACAAGTTTTTGCAGGTTGTTGCTGCAATTGAGAAATTCTCCAGCGTGGATATCATGCCATTCGAGGAGGCGATTGGCTGCCTCAAAGCGTACAAGGAGAGGATACGCAAGCACGAGAACAGGCACGAGGAGCATTTGTTTCTCACCAAGGCCGAGTGGGAGACTCAGTCGTCGAAGCGAGAAGGCAAGGGCTCTAACAACAGTAGTAGTGGTGGTGGTCGAAGAAAGTTCGACAAAACCAAGGTGGTGTGCTATAACTGCCAACAGTTTGGTCACTTCTCATACGAGTGTCCTGAGAAAGGAAAAGAGGAGAAAGCGCTACTCTGTGAAGTTCAGAGTGATGACGAGCCAGCTCTTCTTTTCAAATTCGTGAAGTGTAGTCAGTCAAGATTAGGGAAAAATTATTAGATACTAATATTGACAAAGTTTGTATCTGCATATTTACTTTGGACTCTTGCATGTAGTGATCATGTTGTGTAGATCGTTGCATGGTAGTAGTGTTTGGCACCAGAAGAAGAGTACGACAATACGTGTGATACGTACAAGTATGGAGGCTTGAGCCGGAGTGCATGCTGAGCCGTGAGAAGCGGTTGGACGCAGGCGCTAATATCTGCAATGTGCAAAGGGCCGCAGCATGAGTGGTCGTGGTCGTAGAAGCTGCAGTGGCCGTGGTTGTAGAAGCTATAGTGGTCGTAGAAGCTGCAGCGGCCTTGGTCGTAAAAACTACAGTGGTCGTGGAAGCTACAGTGATTTTGGTCGTAGAAGCTACAATGGTTGTGGTCGTAGAAGCTAGAGTGGTCGTACATGCTACAATGTCGTGGTCAAAGAAGCTGCAGTGGACGAAGCACCGAGACAATGCTTCGTGGTCGAAGCATCGAGTCGAGAAGACGTGGTCGAAGATCGAATCAAGAAGACGTGGTTGAAGCATCGAGTTGAAACCGTGGTCGAAGCGTTGAGTCAAAGTGCCGTGGTTGAAGCAGCAACATACTCGCGAGAATACTGTAGCAGTCAGAACGCCCGAATGAAGCGGTAGTCTTGAGTCGATAAGTTGGCCTAGTCTTTTGGATCGTGGAGATATTCCAGGAGGTCGTGGCATGAGAATAAATCATAGTGGAGTTAGTGGGTGCGTGGAGTACTGGTCGTGTGATCTTATGTATGCATGAGGCTTATTTAAGCCGAGTATTTCATATTAAGGATAACAGATGTAATAGGGATTGAGCGATTCAATATCAAGGAGCTTCTTCTCTGCGTGTGTTTATCCAAAGTTACGGGAGAGACCAGTGAGTGGTTTCAAAGAGAGAGATTGAGTGATTCAATCCCAACAGAGTGCAGTGAAAGGAATCAAGCTAGCCAACCACTTTGTGGCGGAGAGCGCCGGTGACGACTACGTGGGGGCAGCAACAACTTCGATCACTCGTTCGCGTACTGCAAATGGGGCTGGCCCTCACGAACACCACATCTCCACTCGAAAGCTTCACTACACGTCACCGATGAGCACGGCGGCCAGGGCCGAGGACGACAACATCGTGGGTGGAGGTGGCCCTCGCGTCGAAATGAGGCGGACACCTTAGTTGAGGTGGAGGTGGTGGACTGGTGGGCGTGGCTATGTCTCAATCTTGACCGTTCAAACAACCCGATCCGACGGTGCTTCTCATCTGCGATCCAATTTTCATTGACATCCCAGAATAATATAAGGGTGTTTTGTGTAAAAATCACCTTCCTTCTCTTCATTTAAGTTGTCGATCCTGGCCGTGGAATTGCTTGATCCAACGGTGTGCGGAATTCGAGAAGTGGATCGCGGACCTTATTTGCGATCCAAATCCAATATTCTTAGGTTCAAACGATGATATGGAATACATGAGGGGCTATCTCGAAAAATGCTATCTTCCTTCATCGGAATCCAATCCATAGATATACTACACACACGCCTAATCAGGATCCCCTCGCCTCCCCTCCTCCCCTCCCCGTACCGATTCCGACTCCGTCGCCGCCGAACCGCCCTCTCTTCGCCGTCCAGCGCCGGAGAATAAGCGTCCAGGGCAGGCCTCCTTCCACCTCGAAGGCCAAGTAACTCTTCTCTCCTCCCCGCTACTGGGCTGTCGCGGAGATCCACCCAGGCTGGCTGATTACGGAAGCCCTAGCCTAGCTTGCTTGGATTGTTCTACGAGTGTGTTTTCTTCTTTGCTGTGATCGGTCAGATCCAAATCCTCCCTGTTTCATTCCGAGATACTCCATTCTATCTCGTTAGTTGCGGATTTGATTTGATTGTTGTTCTCATAGCAGCTTGCTTAGCTTGTTTCCCCAAAAAAATTGGGGGCACTTTAAGTCCGCTCCCGGTGTCGGTCTGATTTCTGATATCATCTGAGGAGTGCTGTGCTGTTTGTGTGCTACTAGGCCCTTGCTCGCTGTTATCAGAGGCTTTCGGGGATTTCGCAAGGATGCCGTGGTGCACCATTGAGTCTGATCCCGGTGAGTTTTGCTTTTTATATTTCTTGTTTTCTGTATTAATGGTGTGTAATTCATTCATGGGAGCCCATTATACGTTGTGCTAGTAGTTCTCGACTAGCCGAGAGATGTCGTGCTTACTTTTTAGGATGGCTTGTTGTGGTTTTCTATCAATCGAGCCCGCCCTGCAAGTCATGCATCTTTCTCTCTGTTTTGCTTGCTCATGATGAGAATAGTGTGCTAGTTAGTGTGTGGGCTTGGCAGCTTGTTTCTATTTGTTCGCCAAGAGTAAATTCCACATTGATGCCTAACTTCGCCGCCTTTTCATAATCGTAACTTCATCCCCTGTCCTTGATTCCTTCACCTCTCATGGCACGTAGCTAGTCATGAATAAAGGTCCAAGTGCTGGGTCTGTTGCGCTGCCCTCAATTCCTACTTTTCACGGGGAATAATCAAGTGTAAATAAAACATCCATCGTGCTAGCCTGAGCAAACCACTGATTATAGCAGTGATTACGTTGTCATCCTTTATCGATCAATCATAGGCAGCTCTGTACTTTGTCATTCTACTTTCTTCCTTCTTTCCTCAAACAAACAGTTGAATACATTTTATTTGTACTTCTTCATGCATTTTTATCATCACTATTTCAAAATATTTTGTATGTTTCACTTGAGCCTATGCCTTGCAGGTGTTTTCACCGAGTTGATTCAGGAAATGCAAGTAAAAGGCGTACAGGTTAGCTTCCAGGGCTCATTGATTACCTTGCCTAAACATAACTTAGAAATGAAATCTCTATCAAGTGCCGTTGATTTGTACTCATGCTTTAAACTATTATGTCTACAATGTTGTAAAATGCTTGCTTTGATCTGTTAGTTGACTCATGCGATTTACTTGAAACTAGTCTTCTGAAGATTTGTTTCCCTTGTGTTGCAAAGCTGACGATAGCCTGATTGAACTCGCAACAAGGAACTACCATGCTATATGTCTGTATGATAAGCAGAGTAAACATTAGACATAGGTCAGGTAGCTTACGGTGAATTCATATTGCTACATAAATTGTTAAGATATGCATTTGAATTAAAAGAACAATTCCTTCGTGAAGATACACACTTGAATCTAACGAACAACACCTTTCTGGGAGAAGAGAAATTTCTGAAGGAAATATGGTGCTCAATTAAAGAGGTTTGGATATAATAAAAGACATGACAGCTCTGGCAGTCAGCAGGTTATATCTATGGCTGTATGCCACTGTTGACTCACTGTGTTCTACACTTGCTAATCTACTTGCATACTTTCACTTTGGGACCCCACATCACGTTTATGACATGGCAGAAGCAAGCAGCATAATGTTGATATGAGGTCATAGTTTCTTTTTAAGTTTGATAATGGTCGTACTTTTATTACCGTAATATATACTAGTCCAATGCCCGTACTTTGCTACGGATTAAAAAAAAATCATATCTCGTCAACCGTCGTTGTGCTCAGTCTACAATGCAAGTGATCCACCGGTAACCTGTTCTTAGAAAGATCGATGGAATCTTTAGGCTTCTTGCGCACCAGCTTGGTCAGTTGGGGTGTGGGCCGAGTGGATAGGAGGCTATGGTTGGCCAACCGTACTCACGGGAGGAACCGAAAAAGAACGAGATCCAACGGCTCACATCTCACGAAGAAAGATAGATCTAATGACTCACATCATATGAGGGAGGACGGACCATCACCAATTCCTTCTTTTAAGTAGTAGAGATAGCGTTAGGCGCTTCTAGAAATTTGTAACATAATGTTGATATGAGGTCATAGTTTCTTTTTAAGTTTGATAATGGTCGTACTTTTATTACCGTAATATATATAGCGTTAGGCGCTTCTAGAAATTTGTAACGAACGGCCTTGTATTCCATGTTTTCACTGTTTCAAGAAAAAAAAATTCAGGCATGTAATTTAACTTTAGGACTTACTCTTGGCTGCCTCTTACATTGTTACACTATCTTTAAACAGGTGGAGGAGCTTTACTCTCTCGATGTGGACTCTCTTAGTGAACTACGGTGAAAATCTTCATTGTTTAGTGTCATTAATCTCTGCTCTTTGGATGGCCTCAACTCATTCTTCCTCTCCCCTTCTCATAGGCCAGTATATGGGTTAATTTTTCTCTTCAAGTGGAGGCCTGGGGAAAAGGATGAACAGCCTGTTGTCAAAGATCCAAACCCAAACCTTTTCTTTGCTAGCCAGGTTAGTTCCATTTTGGTCCTTTAGCTGCCTCTGTTTGGTACATTGCGTTTAACAGTTGATCTAATTGATCATTTTCAGGTCATCACTAATGCATGTGCTACTCAAGCCATCCTCTCAATTCTCATGAATCGCCCAGAAATTGACATAGGTCCAGAATTGTCAAATTTGAAGGAATTCACAGGAGCTTTCGCACCTGATATGAAGGGCTTAGCTATTAACAACAGTGACTCTATTCGGGCAGCCCACAACAGTTTTGCAAGGCCAGAGCCATTTGTTTCTGATGAGCAGAGAGCTGCAGGCAAGGATGATGATGTCTACCATTTCATAAGCTATTTACCTTTTGAAGGTGTCCTCTATGAGCTGGATGGGTTGAAGGAAGGCCCCATCAGCCTTGGGCAGTGTTCCGGTGGGCCCGATGACCTTGATTGGCTACGGATGGTGCAGCCAGTTATACAAGAAAGAATTGAGCGCTATTCACAGAGCGAGATTAGGTTCAATCTTATGGCCATCATAAAAAATAGGAAAGAGGTATATACTGCTGAGCTGAAGGAACTGGAGAAGAGAAGGGCGCAAATTTTGCAAGAGATGAATGAGACCTCCGCCACAGAATCCTTAAACAGCGCACTCGCAGAGGTGGCATCAGCGATTGAGACTGTCAGCGAGAAGATTATCATGGAAGAAGAGAAGTTCAAGAAGTGGAAGACGGAGAACATCCGGAGGAAGCACAACTACATCCCTTTCCTGTTCAACTTCCTGAAAATGCTGGCGGAGAAGAAGCAGCTAAAGCCATTGGTCGAGAAGGCCAAGCAGCAAAAGGCTTCCAGCCCTAGCACAAGATGATGGCTAAGTGCCAAGTTGGCTGTATCAAGTTTGTGGGGGTTAACTGCATCTTCCTCTTTGAGAATGCACTATGTTATCAGATACAGTACCTAGTTGGCAGCTTAGAGATATTACTAAGGTTATGAACCATTTTTGCCCCAATTTTTTTTTTATTGTGCTGTATTATCAGTTATGACATTTTCCTGGCCCCCTCGTTGGACGGGGTAGAACTGTAGAAGCAGTCAATTTAATCTTGAGGATGGTAGCATTGTTTATTTTGAGTTGGGCCAAGTGTTTTGGATGCTATTTTTGAGTGTGGCCAAATGTTTGGATGCTATTGTGAAACGGCCACTTGCTAATCTTACTTAAATTAGATTCCATGAGAAGTGTAGCATATATTGGCTAGGCGCTGGGAGCTGGAAGAGTTGAGCTTGCTGGGCGCCTGAATCAATTGTCGTGTTGGAGTAAGCTAATAAGTTTCTGGCCGACATGGCACCGACAATCCACCTCGAGGACCGGACTTTCTCTCACACATCGCATGTTAAATCCGGTCCCCTGAAACGGTGCCCTTGGGGCCGGAGGGTAACAAGTTATCTGTAAGCTATCCTTTTTAATCTTGATTATCCACGGTAGAACGGTAGTAGAATGATGCTACTTTCTCTTATTCTGTTAATGCAATGACGCGTAAGTCTTGATTATCCCTAGTAGAATGTTGCTATTTTCTCCTCCTCCTCCTCCTCTGTTAAATGCGATGGCGCGTAACGCGGAAAAAATAAAAAATCTCATTGATTGGGATTCGAGTTTCGACGGCCCAAAAACAAAAGCTCGCGGATGGATAAAAGCCCAAGCCCTCACAACCAAACACTTCCGCACTTCGATGGCGTAGGCCCAGAGAGATCTAGCTTGCCTTCCGTCTCCGCCTCCGCCTCCGCCTCCGCCGTCGCAGGCTGATGGAAGCCCCGGGCTCCCCCTACGCCTCCTCGCCGGAGTCCGCCCCCAAGCGCGCGCCCCGCTCCCCTCCCCCGCAGCAGCCCTCCCCCGAACCCGAAGGTAACGCCGCATCGCCCCCTCTGAGACCCTGCTGAGCGCTTTCGTATCGCGCCCGCGTTGTGTCTGGATCCGTGAGATCTGGGCCTCCGCATCCCGCTTCGGGATCGAGATCTGTGACTACTAGTGGCAAATATGGTAATACGACATGTCTAGCAGTAGACGACTGATTTGGGGTAGTTCCGTGTTTGTGTATCGTTGTGTAGTGGAGAGAAGCCAACCGATGGAAGATTAGTTTTTTTTGGGTTTGCCCTAGTTTCAGGATTTTTTTCTTTTTTTTGGGGGCTTCATATGTTGTGTTGATTTCAGTGCTTGAGATGTTTAATTCATTGATTGGTTTAGGTTCTTGTGCCCTGTTTCGCTTTCTGATTCGGTAGCAATACATGTACTTCAGGAGGTGATGGGATGTTGTTTTTCGTATGTACAAGCGGGTTGACATGGCTACACTTTGGTTAGTAACAGCAGCGTGCGTGATGATAGATAGTTACACTTAGGTTAGTAACGGCCGTGTGATCACAGACAGCTTCAAAACACAAAATAGGTGGGGGGATGAAGGCATTCCCTCCGTTTCATATTTAAAATTGTTCTAGCTCTTGCACAATGAAAATTACTTCATTGTGTTGTGTTTACTATGTTTTTCTTTGCTGCCTCCACTCTTATCATCCCATTTTACTCGGTGCTATCACATGCAGTTTTACTCAGGTGCAATAGATCTTGGGTAGTAGGCCTATCAATTAATATGTACCAGGACAACGACATAGGCCATGTCAAAATACATTTGCTGGGTCATTATTCGACAGCCCTCTTGACATTGTTTCTGGCATGATATACTACATGAATAGTAAAATACCATACTTCTAAACATGTTCGTGCTCTGAGAGAAACCAAACACAATCTACTAGTGTCTCTCTACGAAACATATGGAGTCAAGTGTTTCTTGTATGCTATATTAACCCACTAGACAGAGAATTAGCTGGAGGACTGACTCTTTTCTTACTCAACCAAAATGACATGCTATACTGCTTTAGTTGTACATTTATCCTGTTTCCATGTAGCATACATTAATTCCAATTTTAGGGGATGTACAGTGTAGAGTTGCCTTAATTCTTATCCTTTTTTATGGGTATCATGGGTCTACTTGTTCGATGTTTTCTATCATTTTCATTGTTGATTTCGAACAGAAAATAGCCCTGTTTCGAACTAATGAAACACCCAGTACAGTGAAGGTGATGCAACTCCTAGGTTTCTTACAATTTTTATGCCAGAGATTAATAATCACATGGAAACATGGAAACATGGGATAGGTGTTTCTTCTAGAAATGTTTTCAGGTGTACGCGAGATAGTATGCTTTTGTACTGAAAATTCACTAAATCATATAACCATATTATTTTCTAGAAGTGCTACATTATTTATCAGTTTTTACTATTCATCATTGATTACTTCTGCTCTTTGACTTCAAAAAAATTATGACTGAACTCATAATGCCTGCTGAAAATTCACTAAATCATATAACCATATTATTTTTTATAAGTGCTACGTTATTTATCAGTTTTTATTATGCATCATTGATTACTTCTGTTCTTTGACTTTTTTTTATATGACTGAACTCATAATGCCATGGTTTAGCTATTCACCTTTCTTCGATATCATTCTGAATTTCCAAATGATGTTTCTCCTCAGATGATAAGGAGAAGCCTACGCATTTGAGGTTTCTTGTGTCTAACACGGCAGCAGGATGTATTATTGGCAAGGGTGGATCAACTATTAATGAGTTTCAGTCCCAGTCTGGAGCTCGTATTCAATTATCACGCAGCCATGAATTTTTCCCTGGCACAAATGATAGAATCATCATGGTTTCTGGATTGTTTGATGAAGTAATAAAGGCCATGGAGCTGATTCTCGAGAAACTTTTAGCTGAGGTAAATCATTTTATTTTCCAAAATGGTTGTAGCCATAGGGCCATGTTGCCTTTGTTTCATAATTGATCTTCGCCGGTTATTTTTCAGGGGGAAGAATTCAATGAAGCTGAAGCTAGACCCAAAGTTAGACTTGTAGTTCCTAACAGCTCTTGTGGTGGAATTATTGGTAAAGGAGGAGCAACAATCAAGTATGCTCCATCAATAAACTTGTTCTAATTTCTGATGCGACCAGTAGTCTTATCCCCATTATGGTTGTTAATTTTCTAAGCTAGTGCAATACTGTATTCTAAGGACAGAATGAGGTGTATCTGAACCAACTGACCATAATAGGAAACATGTGGCCCTTTTCCTAATGCTCATCCGATTGTGTGAATGACAGTTTGACATGCATTCGTTCCAAATGACTTGCAGCATGTTTTTCCTTTGTTCTTGACTTGTATAATCTAGCAATATTTATTGTTCCATATTTTATTGCTTTGTTTTATGTTCCTTGGATGTTGAGATTTGGTGTGTCCCCTTTTCTCTTCAGGTCATTCATTGAAGATTCACATGCTGGAATTAAGATTTCACCACAGGATAACAACTATGTTGGTTTGCATGATAGACTCGTTACTGTCACAGGACCCTTTGACAATCAGATGCGAGCGATATATTTGATATTAAGCAAGTTATCTGAGGATGTCCACTACCCACCTAATCTGAGTTCCCCATTTCCATATGCAGGTAAATCATAGCATTTTTCACTACTTGATGTTACCACATGGATACATGCTTGCTTGGGGTGTCTCTCCATAATGCATTTCTTGCATCAGTCTTTGATGAATTCACGTACTGCGATTCACATTGGATGATAGCATGCTTTAAATAAAAAAGGTCGCAACTGATCATTCTGGGATACATTGACATGCTTGTTGACGGATACATTGACATGCTTGGTCAACATACCATTTTCCAACCATTATTTTTCCCCATGAATCCTTCATTCAGCCATTGCACCGTTATTTTCTCCGACTGATTTCCTTCTTTTTAAAATATGCAGGCCTCAGCTTCCCAAGTCACCCTGGTGTTCCTGTTGGGTATATGATTCCACAGGTGCCATATAATAATGCTGTTAACTATGGACCTAATGGGTATGGAGGGAGGTACCAAAACAACAAGGTTAGTAATTGCTGCTACGTTACTCTAGTTGTTATGCATCTCACTCATGCAAACTTTTTTTTATTCAACATCAGCATTGCCTTGCATGCATCTAGTCCATCTATGTCGATACTGAGCTACCATGCATTTTCTTTTGCTACACACTAGAGGAGGAGGGGGTGATATGCATTGAGATACTTTCTAATAGAAACATTGTTTTCTGCTTTGTGTAATCATGTCGTGTATCAGTAATTCCATTTTGAACAAAGTCTATGAAATGGCAAAAAAATGCACTTTTTATAAGTTGGAAATCTCATGAATTTAAGGTGTTATCCTGGTAGTTTTTTGTGGGTGCTAATAATATTTATCGTAATTGCAGAGCAATGAAAATAGAGTGGTATATTACACTCTGGCATACTTTTGTTTTTGGATAAAGAAGTTTGTATATTGAAAAATTGTAATGAACTTGGTGAGCTAAACTGTTGATGTTTGATTCAATGTGCACATGTAATTTTCCTGCAGTTTCATTAGTCTGCTTTCTAATGTTTTCTCGCATATCAATTATATGCATATATTTTATGACTTGGTAAGGCTGCTTGTACGATGAGATGTTAGTATTGTGTTTTCTGTGAATGTCATGCTCGCTTCTTGTTCATTACTGTTGTACATGTAGTTAATAGTGTGGTGTAACTGTTGGTGGAAAACATAAAGCAACTGTAATAAATGTTCCAATTGAAATTGAACTATTGCATATTCACTCCAACCATGGTTTGCTGCTGAAACTTTGCAGCCCAGTACACCTATGAGATCTCCTGCTAATAATGATGCCCAAGAATCTCACACCATCGGTGTTGCTGATGAACACATTGGTGCTGTTGTAGGACGTGCAGGGAGGAACATAACAGAGATCATTCAGGTACTTTGTTGCACTATGTGAAATCAGTATTATAGTAACTCCATTAGTGTCTTTTACTGCAATGTTTAATTCCTCAAAGCCTCACATATATACATATGACTGTATATGTGTTTTCTGTAAAAAGGCATAATGTTTCTGCAATATCTTAGGTGATCTGATCAGCAAACTTCTTAAGATGCACCACCCTATATTGCAAATCATCAATTGCTGTTGCCCTCATAGAGCCCATTGGTCAAGTAGTTAGAGAAGTAAATATCATTTTCTGCTTCAGAAACATAGTAGTGATTTCCATACTGCTAAGATTGAGAGCAAACCCTGCAGAAACTGCTGCTGCTGCCTTCTTCTGGTGTGAATGCACCATATTTCAGGCAAATTGATCAAATTGATTGTTTACCTTATGCTAGCAATTTGTTGCAACTGCAGGCTAGTGGTGCCAGGATCAAGATATCAGATAGGGGTGACTTCATGGCTGGCACATCTGACAGGTAAATTTCCTTGGTAGTTGGTACCTTTTGCCATCACACTGAACCCTTAAAACACGTTATTCTGCCCTCTGGGGTCACCTATATATATGCCAGTAAAGGGGAAGCGTTGCTAATATTACTCACTGATGCAGGAAAGTGACTATTACTGGAACACCTGAAGCTATTCAGGCCGCTGAGTCTATGATCATGCAGAGGGTGTCGGCCAGTTCTGAGAGGTGATGATATCGCTTGATGGAAAGTGTGCCTGCAAATGTTTAATGCCAAGTTAGCTGGATGGGGAATTTGTTTTTCCTTGCTTTAGTACTATCTGCAAAGCTTGGGAAATTTTAGATTATTATCGTTTATTGCGCTCGATCGTGTTAGTGACCAGTTAATTAGCTGTACTATTTGGGGGTTTTCCGAGTAGAATTATATTTCAACAGATTTGGCTGTGTCCATAACACAACACTGGTGTGCTACTGCTACCTGTTTGGAGTTTGACAAAAAGTCCTTGAAGAGATTGTCGATAGGATAATCTGCCCATTTGTCTGCTTTGCTCCAGTCTTGTGACCGATGGATATCCTTGGACCTCTCTCTCCCCGAATTTTTTGTTGGTATCTCGGAGTCACGAGCTAATGTTTGAAACGTCACCACGTGCCTAGGCCATAGCAGGCATGTCAATGAATCAGGTGGTAGCATTGTTGGCCGACAGCATTGTCAGCTAAGTTGAGTGGCACGGTTGCTGACAAGGCTTCCATTTGCATCCACGCAGCATTAAGTGAGAGAAGCACCGACTCTGCCTTTTCTAAAAAGCAATTTTCGATTAGGCTGCAGGGGAAGAGGTTTGTTATTTTATTGTGTAACTTTTAGTTTTTAGGTAGATTGATCGTAACTTTTGAATTGAGAAATGTCTAAAATATATCTAAAATATCTGTGGAGGCAAATAATATATTGTTTAATATCTTTTAACGGCAATTAACGCTATTTGACAATAATTGAACGATCAGTGGGCCCATCTCTCCATAGACATGTCAGTGAAAAGAGGTGGGTAAGTGTGGCTGAGAGATTTTGTATTTTCCTCATCTGACGCTAAGAGGAAACCAATACCGCGAACATGTGCTTCGTACTTTCGTGCATGTTTGGAAGCATGAATTTTGCATGAGTTGGATTTGTACCGAATTCCTGCGTTCCAGATGGGACCAAGCTTATACATTCACATAAAGCACCAAATCAACCCAAACTGCCACAAAATATTCGAGAAGATTAGATCAGCACATTTGTTTGCCATCATATTAAAACAAATTTGTATGCATTGGTGCATTAAACTTCAGAAACAAGCTTGAAAGTGTATCCATCGGAAGTATAGGTGATACATCTCATACTCTCATCGGAACATTCCCATACTAGAAGACAACCTTCTCAGTTGTGTCGTCATGTCCACCCTGAGCCCCAGCCCCAGCCCCATTGGTAACTGTATGTTAATAAAATGCATTCATATTTGATCTCATCATGTTATAAGTATCAGTTAAAAATAAAATTAGTAAAACCCACTATGAAAAGATATAGTCAGCATATATAATTCCAATAAATGAGCAAATATAGGTCTTGGTTCACAATGAAAAAGTTAGTTCCCAAAGACCTTATGAAGAATGGAGAATCTATCTTGCAACAACAGTTAGGACTATCACAAATCTAACATTCATAGGGGACTTCACTATGGGATAAGTAGGATGTTAGAATGATAATCATACAAATATCCACAGGAAACAGCAAGACCAAATCTTCTATGGTAAATATAACACCAAACTCCCATATCTAGTGCCATGTGCTTTGGACCTGTTTCGAAGGGGTTGATTATATAAGCAGATGCTCCAAGCACTTATTTTGGAGAACTTAAGGCACTTATAGCAGCTCTAAGCTACAACACAAAAAGGGTTCTTTGTAGCTTGTGATTTGTGAATGTGAACTGAAATCTTCTACCGTGAGAGAAATGCATGATTGCTCTCACATCTCTTAATTGCCTATACGAGTATAGAATAACTGTCAAGAGGGTGGCACTTTGATATCCTACAACATTATTACCCAAGAGTGTCATCAATCGTACATATCAAGTCCAAGCATCCAATAATTTACAACTTGGAGATGATTTTACACTGCAAGGTTAAGTGATTTGGTAGTACGCTGTACTCCGGAATTGTGCAAGACCGTGTGTTTCGGTTTTAGTAAGAATTGGAGCCTGTGATGGGCCATCTAGTGATTTGGTGCAACCAAAAACCAAGTATTGAAGTATATTCCTCTCCAAGTCTCTATGCATTTATCCAATATAGCTGAAACTCAAGAAAATAGAAGAAAAGGGGGCACTCACTCTTGAGCTCCTCGACCTGCTCGGGGGTGAGCTTTGCAGAGAATCCGCTGGCGGCGTGCTTGTAGTGGCAGAGCACTGTGTCCTCAGCCTTCTCCTCGCTGCCAAAAAAATCACTACCAACAGAAAAGGTAACTACTAATTTCTAACATCGCATGGACCTCATAAATAGAACGAGCAATACTTCACTTACCGGATAAAATGATGCTCTTTCAAGATGATCATAACCATCAAGATTCACCTTTTGCAGATTTGGGCATGAGGGTTTCAGGAATGTCATAGAACAGCAACCAGCAAGCGAGAGATTAACCAATGAACTACTATTCAGCTCCACAATGCTCAAACTAAATAAGGAATACATTGATTGACAGTTAGCACCAAATGATGGGAAAATGACACTAATTTTTCAACAGGATAAAAGAAAATAACACCTAATACATTTAAATTACAATTTTTTTTCTCTAAATACATAAAGAGTTTTGACACAGAGGGATAGTCAAAATCACTATCCTGTGCTATTGTACATGTTGACTGTTAATGGTAGGAGGGTGAACGTGTCATACCTCACAGTTATCAAGACTCAATGATCAGAGCATAGGGCAACCACCTCCATCGCTTAAAACTTCGCAAATTGCATTTGTTAATGATTCGCAGCCACTAAGATCCACATCAATCAAATTGTGGCATTGCAATGACAAACTACATAGTCTCTCTTATTTTTGTAGCACCAATTTCTGCAAACAGTCACAAATTCAGCACATGGTAATGTTAAAAAATATCCACATAAACCGATAAACAGAATAACAAAATTTAGCCCTTCACCAAACCTAGGAGCTGACCTGAAGAGCATTCGATGTTATGCTAACACGATGAAGTGTTGAACATCTGGAAACTTTAATGTAAGAAAGCACGGGACTTTGCAAATTCAAATCAGCAAACCTAACATGGCAGGTAAGACATGTATTGGTTAGATGATGGAATACTTTTGCTGGTCTTGTTTTGTAAGCTAACCTACAAATGCAACAATATATATACTGGATGCTACAAGCAATCAATTCAATACTGTTCCACCTTCATTTGTAGGATACAATTACAGACGCTATCCCCTCTGATCAATGATCACTCTTCAGCATTAACATAAAAGAATATAGATTTAAGGCATCTGTCTTTTACCTCTAAAAGTTAAAGAATATCACATAATTTACAAAATTCCCCAACATTCATGACCCCAAAGGCAGCAATTGTAATTGCAGCCAGAATAGCATGACACAACGCTATGAATCCTACCCGAGGAACCATTAAAAAAATCCTACATGAAGAAACAACTTAATTGAATAGATTTCATAGAGGCCCAAACCCTTACCGAAGTGGAAGCGGCGCCTGAGTAGACGGACTGCTTGGCGGCGAAAAACTCCTCGAGCTCACGCTTGACGTCGGCGGCCTTCCGTTTGTCCTCGCGCCTAGCGGCCTACGAGCGGTGGCGACAGGGGAGGGAGGAGGAGGGCGGCGGTGCCAGGGGAGGGAGGAGGAGGCGCGGGTTGCGGAGTAGGGAGTCTGCGCGGGCCGGTCGGAGGAGATAGGCGGCACAGGCGGCCGCTCGTCGGGTCACAGGAGAAGGGGAGCGGGGGGTCGGAGGCGATGCGCAGATCCGATCGGGGCGGCGCGGCTGGGACGAGGAGGAGAAGGGGAGCGGGGCGGCGCCGCTCTGGAGAGGAGGAAAAGGGGAGGGTGCCGCGCGCGGGGACGAGAAGGAGGACGGGGGAGGGTTGGGGGCGGCCGCGCGGGAGAGAGGAGGCGTGGGAGGAAGGAGGAGGACGCGTGGCGGGCGGCACTAGGGTTAGGGTTAAGGGGAGGCTGGGGAAAGTGGTTTTGCTCTACGGTAAAAGTAGTAAATAACTCGTAGGTGGAGGGCAAAGTTAAGAAGGGGCGGTAGGAAGTTTGTCCTGCAGCGGTTTTCAGTTTTTGATTTTTTTTTACGTATAACACAGCCTTTAACTTCCAAATAATCGGGTGAGAAACCCCGTTTAGAACAGTTTCCTTCTTTTTCGAACGAAAATTCAAAAACAAAGTCGTTCCAAACAACCCTTTAGCTTTGTTTAAAACAGTTTCGACTTTGATTTTAAGCTCGAAAATAGTCGAAAGCAGTTGTCCTGTCAGGCCGAGAGGCTTCTAGAAGACGGCAACGCGTACCGGCAGTCCACGAACCGGGTCCACGCACCTTCCCTTCTCTTGCAGTTGCTGGTCCTTCACCTCACGCCGCGGCGGCGCCTCACTTGACTCCACCAAGACAAAAAAAAAAAGGTGCGACTTTTCTCCTTTCCCCTACCTCGTGTTCGCCGTCCGTCCTTCCGTGGCCTCAAAACACTAGCAAACCGATCGAATCCACCGACCCAAACTGAAAATCTCCAAGAATCATGCTCAATTCCCCAAGATCCTAGCGCCCGACCCAACCCTAGACCATCCCCTCCCACACCCTAGACCACACCGATGAGCCTCTCACCGTTGGAGTCGTCCGCGGCGGCCGTGCCGCTCGCGCCGGGCTTCCGCTTCCACCCCACCGACGAGGAGCTCGTCTCCTACTACCTCCGCCGCCGCGTCCTCGGCCGCCCGCTCCGGATCGACGCCATCGCCGAGGTCGACCTCTACCGCCTCGAGCCCTGGGACCTCCCCTCCCTCTCCCGCGTCCGCAGCCGCGACGCGCAGTGGTACTTCTTCGCGCGACTCGACCGCAAGGTGACGGGCGCCGGCGCCGGAGGGCGCGGCGGACCCGGGAACAGGACCAACCGCGCCACGCCGCGCGGGTACTGGAAGACCACCGGGAAGGACCGCGAGGTGCACCACCGCGGGAAGGCCGTCGGGATGAAGAAGACGCTCGTCTTCCACGCCGGGAGGGCGCCCAAGGGCGAGAGGACCAACTGGGTCATGCACGAGTACCGCCTCCTCGGCGCTGACGGCACTCAGGTACCCCGGTTCCCCAGGGATCTGTGTTATGTTTGAGTTTGTACCCGTGCCGATTCGGTCGATTTGAATGGTTCACTGGACTGCCTGCCCAACGCGCATCTGTAATTCGTGCAGGTTCTACTTATGTTTTGTCAAATATAGAACCAGTTGCGATACATATAGTTTCATCATTGAAGGAAAGCTTAACAAGCCATTTTTTCCTAATTACGATTCCCATACAAGCTGACAAGGGTCATCATGTAGATATTATATTATTGTAAAATTTCTGTAACCTGGAATGTGCAGTTACACTCAAACACTCAATTTGTACCGTGTACATGATCTCAAGTGTTAGTACTGATATTGGCCCTGATATACTTACTAGAGTGGATTATACTTTGATAGTTGGCTATCTTGTGCTATAATTTTGGTAATCCTTGACCAAAAAGTTTTTTTTTGGTTGCCTTCCACAAGGTTTGCATGAAGTGGGTCTTTACCAAAACGGTAGGTGAAGAGCCTTGCCTACAACATCGTCCCTTGAAAACCAAAGGGTGCAGTGCATGGGTTTATACATTGTGGAATAAGAGGAACAACATAGAGCAGAGAGACAACGATAAGTCCCATCTATCTGGGACTATTGAAGCAAGGGAGGTTTATTTGTCACTTTGAATTGCAGAGGAGGGGTGTTTTTCTTACTTTTTTTTGCTTGCTTAACTTATATAGCATTGTGCTATATCAGCAGAACCAACACTAACATCAGTCTGATATGGCAATACAATACATGACTTTGAAGAAGGCAAGCGGACCTGGGTAGGAAACTTGCTTTTTGACGTCAATTTGTTGCTTCTCTCTTCTAATGTTATGGTGATAATTTTGCTGGAAGTTACTTTATGAGGTTTAACATACATGTATTCTGTGTGCTTGATCTGAAAAAAGAGATGAGAAGTTCTTTGTCCTTGTCTCTTAGAAGTTGTTTTTTTTTGTAAGTCATGCAGTTTGTATTATTTGTGTACATTGCTTTCGCTTTCTAGCGTGTAATTTTTATTAGTTATCTCGGTTTTGCTTTAAGCTATTCCTTTCCTGATTCTGATGTTGATTTCCTGTTGAGTGTAGGATCTGCATGTGGTATGTAGAATCTTTCAGAAAATTGGGTCTGGACCGCAGAATGGAGCACAGTACGGTGCTCCATACATGGAGGAGGAATGGGAAGAGGATGATGATGTGATTGAGAGTGCACCTGCTAGTGGCGTGTCCACGGAAATGGCTGCAGTCACAGATACTGCAGATGAGGAGTCGAATGAGGAAGATGAGAATGTGTACTCTAATGCTAATGAGCTTGTGCAAGTAAGTAGTGCCATTTTCTTTGGCCTTTTGCGAGTTGTTTGTTAGCTAGAATTGAAAACTAGAGCATATCGTACTTCTTGGCATGTGGCCATATCTGTGAACAATGAACACAAACAGCTAAACTAATATAATAATTTAATTCCCAATTCCTATTCCAGTGAACTTTTATAAAATATACTAATTTCCTTTCTCGCTGAACTTTTAGGATGTATTTGAAATTCCATTTTTTTTGTTGCATTTTCTGTGGATCGGAACCATTCCACCAATTGTGAGAAAATTGTTCTTGCTATCAACTATCATTTGCTCTGCTGTTAGGTGTTTTCTATTGTCATGTTTAAACACACCAATATTTACTTTGTTATTGTTTGCCATCACCAGGCGCAAGAAGTGCTCGACCAACCAGAAATGGCTCCTCTCCAAGCTCAAGGCTCGAAAGAGACCGATGATGGCAGCTATGGTGAAGGTTTTATTTCTCTGGAGGAGATTTTGCAGGAACCTGTGTCAGATGTCAGTGTACAAAATTTCAGCAAACCTGAAGAGCAGAATGCCATTGATGATAACTTCAGTATTGCAGATTTGTGTGGATACCCAATGAAAGATGATGGCTATGTAGGTCAGAATGGCCCTATGCATTGGAGTGACCCTTCAAATGGTGATCACACATATTGGCCTTTGAGAACATATAGTAATCAGAACCATGCCAATGTGACTCTTATTGCTGAAGAGTTCTTTGACACAGGGAATGGTACCAACACATATTCAGAACAGCAGCAAATCTGCCCTTCAGATTGCCAGAACTTGTATTTGAAAACTAATGGCTTGCCAGCTCCTCAGCAAGTGGATGATAATATGTTGTTTTATGATGCATCATCTAATCACAAATGGGTAGATGGAAAGGACGATTACGTAAATGTGAATGACCTGCTCTACCAGCCAGTTGAGAATCAATCTCTCTTTGATGTGGGAGATGATCTGATGGCTTACTTTGATGCCACAGACGATAATTTTAAGTTTGATATTTTGGGCTCAGTTGAAGGTTCTGATCCTCAACTTCCAGATATATCGAACTTCACCCAGAAGGTATGCTTGAGAAACAGTGACATGCCACATTACCGTTGCTCTAGTTCTCTGAAAACCTAGGCTAAAGAACCACCTGGTGATCACTATCCTTGTATGTCTCTTGATCAACTATGGTGTTACTTCTCTGCAGGGTGATAACATGGATGGTTTTACATTCGATGGGATCTCCAAGATTAAAGATGCAAATACTCAATACGGTGCATCTTCGTCCGGCTCCCGTGAGAATCTGTATCCAGACACTGCGGTACCAGGTAAATTTTTTATTACTATGAAAACTCATTTCTAGGTGTATGCTCATATGCTTTAATTTCATTTATTAAGATTTGCAGTGTCATACTTGCAAGCTTCTCTTTAGACAATCAGTGACTATACTTGTGTTTAGCTATCGAGAAACTACAAAATTTTATGTAACTTTTTTTGGCTCCAGATGTGCCAATGGATGATACCGTTGACAAAAGTTTCGGAAAGCGCCTTGCCAGCATGCTGGGTTCAATCCCAGCTCCACCTGCAATGGCTTCAGAGTTCCCTCCGGCCAAAGGAAAATCTGTTGGCCCACTCTCGGCTGTCAACCCGCATAGCTCGATTCGCGTCACCGCCGGCATTGTCCAACTCGGTGGTCTCACTTTTACTGGCAGCTCTGAACCCTGGCCCTTGCAGAAGAATGGAGACTTCAGTTTGCTCCTCTCTTTCACCGTGGAGGGCGATGTCTCCACTAAATCAATTGGTTACGAGCCAACTACACGGATGGGCGCCATCCCAATGGTGCTGCGCAGCGGCTTGTATCTTTTCTTTGTTTCGGCAATGATTCTCGTGTTGAGCTACAAAGTAGGGTCGTGCATCTACAGCAGGTAAGTTAGTTTTTGTTACCGCTGGCTGTTTATTTAATTTAATGGAACCATACATGGAGTTCCCTCGTCGAGGGAACAACAATTCGGACGTTTTGGTTTTTACACATTTAGTTGGCGTACCATTCTGACTTGGTGAAAAGTAAGTATAGTAATAAACTCTTGATCTGGAGTAAGCTAGTTTCCACGCATCTGGTGCGGAGGACTCGTGCTTCGTTTGGGACCTGTACTGTACCTATTTATTCGGTCAAGTCTGGGTGGGTGGGAGCCCCTAATGATGTAAACATGGTTAAACTGTGATGTGCTCTCATCCTGCGTCTATTTTCCTTCTCCAAGGACCGGCATCGTTTGCAGTTGACGATTGTTTCACCTTTTTAGTACTCTGCATTTGTACTTGTTATCGTGGGATCCCACATAGCTAAAATAACATGGATCGGTATATGAATCAAAATTTTATAAAATCATGACCCTGAAGATAGGATTACATAAATCGGGTAGGATCAGATCTTGACCGATTGGTCCGTATATCGACCGAACGACCGTTCGGTGCCTACTGTCCGTAAGGAAAAATTGAAGGTAAAAAAATTTACCATCAATACATTGGATTTTAAATGATTAGTTTACTAAAAGTGATTTACAAAGTTTAATAAACAAGCTTAATTGCAAGTAAAATAAATAAGTGTACCTAAATTTACGAAACTAAATTTAAAGAGAGAAAAAACTATCAGCCTTTCTGGTCTGAAAACATAATTTAATTTTTATATAAAACATACCAGACAACCTCGCTTACTTTATACACGAGCTGAAGATGGCGGTTCATCGGTATTCTCAGCAGAGCAGCTGTCGACCTGTTGTCATGTCTTGTATGTCGGAAGTGGCGAGGACAAACAAGCTACGACGTACGATCAGTACTAGGGGGCCACTTGTCACTGCCAAGGAAGAGGCTTTCGAGTAGCATAGATTAGATGCAAGTATACCAATGTGCCACTGTCCAAGTGTTCTTCTGTAGATCGGTAGCCCATATGTTACGCCCACACGTTAGCTCGCATCAGGTAGTGCAGATACCCGGAATGGAAATCCTTTGTATATCAGGCTTGATCATCACAAAGAAACGAGTAGCAAGCAGATGGTTTCCAAAACAAACGGGGAGAAGAGAACATGGTAGCAATTTTTGTATATATCCTAGACAAGAGCTAGGAGTCCGCTTTCAAACGAGAGACGGAATCAGGCAGAAAACAGGCAAAGTAGAAGAAAGCAAAACACCTATCCAAACGCCAGGAGTCTATTTCTGATAATACTTTCCTGTGATTTCGCTCCTGATTTCTTGTGCCACACACGAGGCACGTCTCAGCTATTGACAGCACGTTTACAGACGTACACCACCTGCACATGGATGGCAAAAGACAAGATGTTTTCCTTCCACCGTGAGAAGAAGGAAAACATCTAGTGATTCTCCTTACTGGATAACGCCGTTTTGCACCTCAATTCCCCCCCAGGATTGAGATAGTTCAGTTACCTGTACGCCCCATGGTTTGTGTCAGCCAGCTGACTGCTTGTGGCTCGGGCAAAGACAAGTCGCCCAGACGAACGCATGCTGTTGGAGTTGAGCACACTGCCGCTGCCTTCATTCTGCCACTTCATCTAAAATGGAACAGGCATGCGAGATATTCTGCGGTGAACAGAAGCTTTCAGGGTAACCAGTTTGAACTAGGACCAGAATGCCGCAGGATCAGGTTTCATTTGCTTTCCCAAAATTTGAACCAGCTAAGACAAAAACGGGGAGCATGGAGAATCTCTGGAGCAAATAATGGTGCGGGTTGCTACGGCGCTATGAATTTTCCGGGAAGACGGTCTGGATGAACTTCATGAAACGCTCTGAGTAGAACTGGGGCTCGACCGCAGAGATGGAGCCAGAGTCATACTGCATGGACTTGACGGTATGCTCAATTTTCTTTGTGATGTTGTACTCTTGCAAAATGTCAATGATGCCCAGGTAAAGGACGACGTCATACACCTCACAAAATGATTTGCTCTCATCTTCTTTAGGGATTTGCTCTGCCCTTGCAGGCATGTTGACACCTAGCTGGATCTGAAGCCTGGCAAACAAAAGACGGTAAGAATCCGGTTGGTGATCCTCCAACTTTGAAATGGCGTGCAATGTGAGATAACTTTAGCATGTTACCGAATATTTGCAGTACAAGCAATTCCGAGAAATGGCTGTTACAGGGATGAATACAAAGAAAAAGGACCCTCACCTCGCTGTACCAGGAAGCAGGAGATCTACTTCCCCAAATCCAAAAGCTGATGATCGCAATCGGCTTCCTCTTATGTGAGGGCCAACAACCACACTGTTTTCGTCACTACCTCTTTGAACCAAAACTAATCCTTCTGGGTGGTTAAAAGCATCATCCTCCTGAGCATCTATGCAAGATCATTGTCAACAATGAACATTAGCTCCCCCAATCTTAACAATAATCGAACATTGAACTCCAGGAAGTAAACATATCACAGATTTTTTTTTTAAAAAAAAAACACATGTCATAATGCAGAACAGAGCAACTATCAGAAAAATTTGTGCGTCTCACCCAGTATCCCTTGAAGACAACCTACAGCTACCTGTCTCAACAAGATTTGCCATTTAGACAATTTAGACCGAGTTCATGGGACTGTCAGGTTATTTTGGATGGGTTGGGTGCGATCATGAATTTAGATGCATGACTCATGAATATTTTCAAAAAAGACAAATTTCAATAGAAATTTTTTCCAGAGCTCAGCGACTACCAGTTGAAAGCCTGAAATCAGCCTTACACAATGAATAGATGTAACACAGGTTAGCATCTGGAAGTGACACTATAACACCCACCAACTGAACTACCATTTGTGTAGAGTTGCAGTAAATATTCCAGGGGACAGGAGTCAGTACTATTTATGGAGTGGTGACAGTGTGTCCCACACCCGGAAGTTCAAGATCACTGAAATTGAAAAATAACATGCAGATAAAGTCCATTTACCGGCAGGAAAAAGTGTGCTTTACCTTCTTCTGAAAGAACAGTTAATCTCTCTGCTGCCATGCTTCGACGATAGGACGCACGTGTCCGTAGGTGCTGGGGAGCTCTATAATGGACTCCAAGCAATAGGCTGTAATCCATTATCCGTTGTGTCCTTAGAAATTCGCTGTCAGTTTCGATCTGCCTGAAGAGAAAAACAATGATCGTGAAACACTGTTAAAAGGTGAAAATTGATCATACTGCATAACTGCTCTAAGAGAGAAAAGGAAAACACAATAATGCTAGGAAACGAAATGACAACAGCAACACTGTACATGTCCAGAAGATTAATTGCTACCATGACAGTCATTTTTAGGTGGAGCAATGTAGGAAGACTGCACAAAACCTGAAAAATGATAGTAACACTCGGCTGGACTGGACATTCAGTTGGCGTGTCTTAAGGGGAAATCTCGCTTCAGATCCTTGTATCTTTAGTTCTTTACTATCCCTATCTTTGCTAACCTGTCTACTTCCTTCAGTAAGTTAATAATATACTTAATTTCAACATGCATTTTATCTTGAAGTACTATACTAGCTGAACAACGATTCAACAGAAATGCATCGCCAAATATAATGCAACTACGCTACAAAAACCATATCTTAGTAAGTAAATATGAATTTCAGAGAAAATATGCTCACTTAAGTAAAGCCTCACGCCAGGAAGGTTCAAGATAAAAGGAGTAGTTAAGATCCAAATCCTTCAGAGTTGTGTTCTCATCAATTTCAATTTTGTTGGTAGAACGGCCTAAGGATGAACCTTTCAAGTCAAACCTCCGGTGAATTCTCAATTCCGTGCAAAACATGTTTCCCATTACAACAAATCGGAACTGCAATTTGCAAATATTAAACAAGGATCATTACTCCACAGAAAGGAATGGGTTCAAAGAACCCTCAAAAGAAATTTGTAAAGAAGTCAACAATCAATTAATCATTACCTTTTGACCACCAGAAGGTTTTACCCTGTGCAGGCCAAAAAACTTAGTTATGAGGGTGTTCTCATAAGTACGGACATGATGAAAATAGTTTGGAAGCATTCGTAAAAGGACCTACAGGATCATATAGTCATTAAAAAAAAATCAATTTCCACTAGTACTGCATGATTTATAAATTATTCAACAAGCTATCATGACAGAATTTCCTAGCATAACTTATACGATCTCTGAAGTCCAAATAAAAAATAGAACCTGCACTTCAGATTTCCGAAGAGTCTTAATCATGAACCGATCGTCTTGTGATAGGAAAAAGACACTTCCACTCTTTCCAGGAGAAGATAGCTCCCTAAGTGCAGAATTTCCACATATGGAGATCATATAATCTGCAGCATCAATCTTGAACATCTCCCTCAAATTTCTATATAAATGAAATGAGACTGTGTTTTAAAGTAGAAGAATGCAGCAGAAAGGAGAACATTGGGAATTATTATAAAAAAAACAGAAAAAATATGTTCTTTCTAAAGACCACATGAATCTGCAGAGAACAAGGACATTGGTATTTTTCATATATACATATTAGCATAAAAGCTAAATTGATATAACAAACCTGAAAACCATGGGACAATAGTCCTTCCATTTAAAATCTTCTGCAGAATGTGAAGGAGTAAGTCGTGATCCTTCTTTTGGGAAGTTCATCCAGAAACTTGCTCTTGGACCAAAATCTGAAGCACGAACTTCACGTTTTTGAATGGGTGTAATCTTTCCAACTGTGTACCTAAGCATAATTACACATTGATCATTATAGAATATATAGTTATATACTTATGCCAGATGTTTCAACTCTCAACATCGTGCTTTACTGCTCTGCTACCAAAAAATAGTATATGTTGCAGCGGTCCCTAACAGGGATGAAAACCGGTCTGGTTGCCAATTTCCTAGCCTAACCTAGAGATCCAGTAACCACTGCTACCACATCAACTAAATCTTGCATTGTTACTTTTCATAACCTAAATTATACCGTGGTCGTTATTTTGTTCAAACTGCACTATAAATGGCATTACAAGTTAGATGGCTAGAGGGGCTTGTAATTCTGCTGTTATCTTTTGGACCATATAGTGCCAACAGAAGTAAGCACTATTTTTAAACAACATTCAACAACAGTGAGTAACCAGATAAAGAAAAGGGTGAATGACATGCAAATTAGAAACTATGATGTGAACATTGGAGGCATTACCTGATTCCAAGCTGCAGGCTGAGCATTAGATCATAGCTTCTATGCCCCTTAATTATTGTCTCTCCGGGCTTTTTTGTGTCTCTCACCATTTTATTCTGGCGGCGTTTTGCCTTCTTAGATGAGTCCGAGAAACTCCTGTTAAGTACTACCTCGCTGATTAGAACACCTTGCATGTATTCCCTTTCCAGTATAGGCAAATCAGAATCGTCAATGTTTTCACAGTCTTCTAGACCAGAGCTTTCACTTGCTTCGTTGCCTATGAATTTTTCAATAGCCACCTCAAGACTCCACCGTCTTTCTAAGGACACATTTTTCAAATGAGGTTGCTCACTTGAGTTCCTTTTAGATGAAGCACCTGAAGATTCTCGAGTTATGCCAACCTTCATGTTCCCCATGTCAACTGAGGAAGAGTGAAGTATGCGTGAACCATGATTCTGCCTTCTAAGGTCAGGCAGCACACCTCGGTTCCTTAGATTATTGATATAGAACTCGTCACTAACAGGAATTCTGCAGCCTTTTGGATAGAATTTGCCTTTCCCATCCTTGAGTCCCCTGGTCCAAGTTCCGACATAGTACCCACAACCATTCCATGTATATATTCCACACCCATGCATCATGCCATCTAACCAGTTACCTTCGTATGAATCCTCATTTCTCCAAGTGAGAGTTCCCTTCCCAGACATCTTGCCATTTTTCATATTGCCAATATATGTGTTGCCATTTGCCCATGTATACTTTCCATGACCTTCTATTTCTCCCTGAATCCAAGAACCTTCAAACATGTCTCCATTAGGGTATGTCTGGAATCCAAGCCCATGCTTACGATTCAACTTCCACCGTCCCTTGTAAATGATGTTATCCCTTCCAGTATACGTGCCTTCACCATATATGTAGCCACCAGAATACTCGCCCTCATAGGTGGATCCAGATGGCCATACTGTCTTTCCTTGCCCATGCCTCATCCCTCTCCACCACTCACCCTCGTAAATACAACCATCTGACCATAGATACCACCCTGAACCCTCTGGTGTGTTTCCCAACAATGTGCCGGAATAAATATCCTTGTTAGGGAGCCTAATCTCTCCAACTCTGAAGCTAGGGTTTGTTCCAGAAGCATGTGAATCTTCGCCATTTACCGAACTGGTCAACACCTCCTTTCCAATATTGCAACTGACGTCTCGGAATAGCTCAACTCTTTCAGAATGGGAGATCTCTTCCAGCTCATTTGGAAGAGCCACGGGGGCTGTCATGCATACCCCCTAGGTGGACTGATCCGCGATAATGAGGAAGACAAATCGAAAGCACAGCCTGTACAAAAGGCTAGATGAGATACATCAGTAATATGTAGAAGAGCTACTAAAACCATCCTGTGCAAATCTATCCACTGAAAGGAAGAGTATTATTTGTAAAGATTATTCTCGAGAAATAGTTATAGGATGAAACTAGGGCACAGGGAGACTACAATGGACAATATGTCCTATAAAAAGAACCATAAAAAACACTTTCACAAGAAACAGTTACACAGTTTAAAATTATTGGCAACAGTATAGACAGTATATATTGGGTGTAGAGAATATTGAATCACAAACATGCCTTCAACTCCAACAACCAGGAGTCTACAAGATACTGAAGTGCTACATATACCAAAATTGGGCCCATGTCTGTTATTGTCCAGATCTTTTTGTTGATCACCACATCATTGTGAAGGCAAAATAGTAAGTAGACCAAGCAATCGACGGTAGCATCAACTAATGTAATGGGGCATCAAAACTTTAGCAAAATCTAAGAGAGGTTCGCAACCAATCATCCTATACAGGATTGAAGTGAGGGACCTATACTATACACCGAGTGACAAGCACCTGTTGCGTACGCGTACACAAACCCGCACACGTGGCACGAGATCACACACTCGGGCCGTTCCCAAATCCCAAAAGAACTCGGATTCGATCGAACACATCATCAGAAAATGAAACAAAAAAATGCTGAAATAATCCGCACCACTCGTACATAGGGGTGGACCCATGGATAGAAATCGATCGGTAATCACGATTCGCACGCGATAACATTCTGGTGGCGTAATGGATTTGAAATCCGGCCGGTTTTCCGAGTTTACAAATTCAAATTTTGAATTTTAAATTTTGGTTGATTTTAAGCAAATTTAAACGAAATTGACCGAGTTTTCTCGAGAAAACCGTGCGCCCGATTCTGATTACGCCGCGCCGTAGGGATTCCGCCGGTTCGGTTTTCAATCCTGGTGGACCCACCATTCTGGCGAGCTCCAGCGTCCGCTAGAGCTACCACCGGCCGGGAACCACCCCCACCACCCCCTCCTCCGAGCGCCCAAGACCTCAGGCCGACGCCGGAGAAGACGGTCACAGCGCTACGAGGTTTCTGAAGTTTGAATTGAGGATCGTGGCTTCCTGGGCCGTTTCAATCGATGGTGGGCCATAGTGCTAAGGCATGCCCATGGCCACAAAGCCCCAAGGGCTAAGGCATGCCCCTGCCCTGTAGTTGCCCACATTAGACGGCCAGGTCACAAGCTCTTCTCGACGGCTCGGGGGCGCAGCGGCGGCGGCGAACCGTAGCACAAGCGCTGGGTGTAGGCGGGGCGAGCGACTAAGCAAGCGCATAGGCCGCAGGGCGCAGGCGGGCGGTGCAGCGTGGGCGCATGGCGGTGTTGCTCCCAGGACTCAGGAGGATGAGGAGGGGGCGAGGAGCCGAGGGGGCAGCGGCTGAGTGGGTGCGTAGGCCGCATGGCACAGGCGGGGCAGTGCTGGTGCCAGGCGGTGGGCGGTGCGGCATGGTTGCGTGGCAGCACTACTCCCGGGACTTATGAGGTTGAGGAGGGCGTGAGGAGCCGAGGGGGCCAAGGGGCAGACCGACAGGGGTCAACGCCCCGCGGCCGACGTAGGTCGTGGGCGGCGGCACGGCGGTAGCGATGTCAAAATCTAAGGCTAGTAAGTCCCAAATGGATTTCAAATTCAAACTTTCATTCGAATTGCAATTCAAATTTCATTTGGATTGGTCTTTATAGAGTATCGATTTAAATTTAGTTTTATTCTATTAGTTGTTTTACTAAATTCAAAATTCGACAAAAGCTATAATCTACGGGGAATTCGAACGGCATCAAGATGCATAAAAGTTTTGAAAAATTCCACACTTTCATGCACACGAGTTTGATTACAAAAGTTAGGATGCGGCGGTGCAGCGCACCAACGCCGGTGGCTGGGGCGGTACCTGCAGCGGCGGTTGGGTACTAGGGGCGTCAAGGCGTGAGTTGCTACAGGTTGGCGCTCAGCAACAAGGGCAAGCCACAACCCGCAAACATTAGTCCAAGTCTAAGTCTAACGGTAAGGTCTCTCAATTATAATTTATGGTTGTCTCAAATAGAATAATGGATGATGAATTATAATTTTTTCTTCAAGATTTTAAATGGTTGATTATTTGATTTGTTAGAAATGGTTGAAGAGATATTTTAGCACTATTTTTAGCCAAAATACTGGTGGCCGGTGCTAGTGGAACCGCTGCACAAAGCACAAGCTGTTGAATATAGTTTCGCATGTTTGTATACAGATTTCATTTAGTGTCATATACCCTTATTAGGGTTACAATATAGTTTGTGTATGGATTGTTTTGCTTGTGGGTAATACTCTTGGTCTATACGGACGTACTCCGCTATAGCTCAAATTTAGTACTGGGTCCGGCACTGCTCGTACATGGAACAGAAGCGGGAGGAAGGTCCACAAATAATGAAAACGCGCAAACATGAAACAAATTCGAGAACAAATCCATAAATATGTGATGGAGTAGTATAACAGACACAAAAAAAAATCCCCAAACGGAGCCCGATTTGGTCGAAAACCCACCGGTTATGACCTAATCGCGCGCTTAGTTCCGCCATCTCACGCCGTTTGGTTGCTCTCGATTGCTCCCTGCTTCTATCCTTTGTGGTTTCTCTCTGTTCCCCAAACAACCAGTTGTGCTGTTTAATTTTGGTTATGATTGGTCCCATAACCGGTGGGCTTTCGACCGCCTTTCTGAGTGGGATCACTCGCAGCGAAAACCGAGGGAGGGCGGTGAAGTGTAGCGAAGTAAACGGCAGCGCCATGGGCGGGCGAGCGGGAGGGAACCACGCAATCGCCAAGCCACGGAGAGAGAGAGAGAGGAAATAAAGCAGTAGAATCGAGATTACCGGAGGCGAGGAGGAGGGGATGGGGCTGAGAGCTTCTGGGTTGCCCCTCTCTACTGGTTGGGTTGGGTTGGATTGGACGGGACGCGACGGCGATTAAGCGCGAGGTGGAGCAATGAAATCAGGTGGATTCCTTCTGTGGATGTGGGTGTGGGAGCGAGGGAGACGACGACGACGTGTGATGGGGAGGGGAGGAGGTGAATCTGAAACTGATCGATCGAGTTTTGTTCCAAAAATGATACTACTCTACTCGGTATAGTGGAGTGGACTGTGGAGCAGGAGTAGTACACCGGGAGTAGAGCTGGCCAGAAGGTCGTGCCGGCACGGCCCGGCCGGTCGACCGGTTGTGTCGTGCTGCGTGATCTAAAACGAAAAAAATCAGGTGTTATTATATATATAATTATATGTATGTGAAGTAAATGTGTATAAATTACGAGTGCGTGTTTATGTGTATGTAAGGTTTTATAAGATAAAATATTATTTAACCCGATTCCACATGCATCCCTGAAGCTTCGTTTAGATCCGCCCTTGATCGGCTCAACACTGCACGACCCGACTAGGCACCGACTGGCAGCACGTCGGAGCCTGATTACAGGTGTCGACGATCAAATCGCCGATCTTATGAATATATAAATGAAAAGAGGAAAATAGCGCGTATCTATTAGAAAGATGTCGACGATCAAATCGCCGATCTTATGAATATATAAATGAAAAGAGGAAAATAGCGCGTATCTTCTAGAAAGTAGTGAGAATGCTCTTTATTGCTTTGAACTAGCTATTACAAAGGGTGTATATAACTTAGACTAAAGACTAATTCGGGAGTACAAGACTCTTGAAGGTGTCTCCCAAATGATCTTCATTGTTCCGACCTCCCATCTTCAGTCTGCATTCCTCCTTATATAGTTGATGAAAGGGTTGGCAGTTGTCTCTGGAGGAGACGCATGTTCAGGAAGCAACGCGTCTGGTCGACGAGAGGTATCTGTTGATAATGTATCAACTGTCGTGCGGTTATGTGTCCATGAGTCATGTAACCGTACTTCAGTATCGTAACGTCGCGTGGTATAGAATATATAGCACATGTTCCATTCGTCACACGGTAAAGCATATGTTTGGTCGTAGATCCAGACATCAGTTCAAAGCCTTGTGAGTATTTGACTGGTCGGAGACTTGGTTTGGAACTATGTCCGACCAGATTGGGTGCTATGTAACCTCTGGAATTCTTACGACCAGTGAGGTCGTTAACCTTAGGGTTTACGACCATGAAGATGTATGGTCTTTATATACTAAATATTAAATAGAGGTTTTAATCCTCGTCAACAGGTGTTAGGCCCAATAAGGCACGTTAGGGTGTGCCCGACATGGCATGTCGGCCCGATTAGCCTGTTAGGTATGGTTAACTGTATGAATTTTGAATATTTTAACTTTTTAGTTGTTGGGAGGTTTAAAAATAAAGTAAAAATTTTAAAAATCTAGATTTTTCACCTATAAATAGCCACCATTGAGAACTCTAACAACTTAAATTAAGCTAAGCGATGATAAACAATAATACACGTTAAAATAAACTCATCAACATAGTAATTACAAACAAATTGAACGCATATCAAATCAATGGTATTTGGGATTTCATTATCAGACTTTACAATAGGATTTCCAAATCAAAATTTCATCATCGTTACAAACTCAAAGATAAGTTACAATAGGAATTCATTCGAGCGAAATTAAAACACTAATACAAACTCAGAATTAATTAAAATAATTATTTGCGTCGGATCAAAAATAAAAATTATAGCTTTGAGTACATTACAAAAGTTAAATAAAGTCTTGCATCCTAGTCCGTGTATTGCCAGCCAATCGAACCCATTCCTCGGCCAATCCAAAACCCTGCCCATATTTTCATTTTCCACAAAGACTAATAGACCAGCCGCAAAACAAAAGCTATGATTTAAAAGTTAGAAGTAAGGAAGGATTGTCGTCATATCGCATAGAGATCATCGAGGTTCCCAGATCGACCAAGGTCAGTCGGCACCATCTCACTTCAATAGGTTTTATCACCCGGTAGTTATAGAAAATTCGACACCCACGTTATACCAACTTACCTTCGCTGCAGAAAATCCGAAGCATAGTGTTAGATACCACCTTTGGACCAAAGGTCCTTGAGCCAACAGTCCAATGTGAGAACTAAGGAGATAAGGGGAGGGCAAAACCAACTTGCACAGGGCAAAAGGAGAGAGGTCACTAGCGAGCCTCTCATTCATAAGCCTCCCACAATCACAGAGCCTCACAAAGCCAAACCCAAGCCTCACTCTTTCAGTCAAAAACCGAGAGCAAGCAAGCCACACTCACAAACCCCCTCACAACATATATCAGCAACACTAAGCCAGCACCACCACCCTCCCACTGCCAACCGAAGGAAAAAAGCCAGCAACCCGACAACAACCACACCCGAACAAGCCAAGCACCATTGCCACAGCCACAACCCACCACAGAAAAGTAGTGAAGGAGGAAAGGAAGACCGAATGAGCGTGGACGGCAATAGCGTCGACCCACAACCATCAACGACCATTGGGGCCACGCTAAGCCGACAAGAACCAGGAGGGACTGGAGAGACCGAAGGGAACACAGGGAGAGCACCATCACCACCACCGCGACCTGAAGGGTAACGCGGTAAGGCTACAATAGCACAAACAAAAATTACTGCGCGACCAAGGAACCACCGCAAGTAATAGATCACGAGATTACCGCTAGAAGCGCCGACTCGTAGCGGAAGTAGAGTCGTTGTAGCGAGTTGATGCAGTCGTAGTCGTACTCACGACACGTCTCCTCCTCCGAGTAGTCGTACTCGCCGCGCGCCTGCTCCTCCGAGTGGTCGTACTCGTCGCGTGTCTGCTCCTCCGAGTGGTCGTACTCGTCACGTTACTTCTCCTCCGACTCCGGTGAGCGTCACGAGTTGCGGATCGTCCCAGTGCTGATGCTTCGCAACAACACCTCCGGGATATCCACACGTACGGGGCAGGATCACTACACGCTGGAGTGATAGCACCGGCAGTGTGGTTGAGAAGGCGTGGCTATTAGGGTTTCGGGAGTTCTTCCAAAGATCTTCCTCACTGTCACCCCATACCACCGCCCCTCTTTATATAGGCATCCATCATGGGTCTCTACCTGGAGGCCCATTAGGAACTCGTGGCCTATACGAATTCGGATCACCATCCAAAACAGATCCTTGCCCTTTAAGTGTGCGACCCCACAGGTTCATGTGTAATCGGTTATGACTCGGAAACTCTTTTCCGATCACTAGTCGTTAGCGGTACCTAGCAGCACATAACGATTTCCAAATACACATAGAATATATCGGACGAACCTTGATGTAATAGGATCTATGATCAGGTCCTCATCACTTACGACCAGTTCGTATCTCCATACGACCAGGTTGTATTTGGTCACGACTAGTTCGTAACTCCTTACGACCAGGTTCTTACCATTCTGTGATTACGTTCGATCAATCTACGACCAGCTCGTATCTCCATACGACTAGTCTGTAACTGATCGAACTAAGCAACCTACTCATGCATTCTCCCTTTGCCTCACGATGCCTGATTGAACTCCAGGTGAGGTGTAGTGTCATCCATGGACTGTTCAATACTTTCTCGATCGAGTGTCGGATAACATCATGTGGTTGACACTTCGACCACTAGTGGCATGACCATGCACTTTCTTTATCCGATCACTACGAGGGGCCCAGAGATATCTCTCCTGTTATGTTAGGAGGGGCAAATCCCATCTCGACCAGTTACATCCCTCCGCATGTTTCATAGCATACCCGAAAGCTACCTTTATAACTACCCAGTTACGAGTAGCGTTTGGCAACCCCTAAGAGTGTTATTACACATGTAGGGAACCATGCTGATCTCAGGTATAAGGATTATACATCATCATTACTTGAGGCCAACTAATGACACAAAGATTCATAACAATCTCAATAGTGTCTCAATAATGGGTCTATCCAACAACATGTTCTCTAACATGTGCTCACATTATTGATTTGATATCTCCATATCCATGACCGGTGAAACCAGGTCATCAATCAATACATGTGCTAGTCATAGAGTTACTGGTGTTCCGACCAGTGACCTCCGACCAGGGATACATTTAGAATAACATCATATAAGTTAAAGAGTTTCACCAACAAGTCACATACTTATTGATCTATAACAAATGATTCATTCAAGGAACATGATAACATATTATCAAAAACATGAACATAATGAAATATCATCATCTCTATGATTGCCTCTAGGGTATATTTCCAACACGGCCATCATCACTATCATCCCATTTCCAACTTGGCCAAGCAAGGTAGCCACCATTTCCCCCATTCTTTCTTATTGCCCCATCCAAACCATCCATCAAAGCTAAAACCGGGCACAGAGAGTGCATATGTGTGGATATCGTGAGGATATGTGCACGATCTTAGAATGATGAGTCAATTGGCAATGGCTTTGTTGGTTTGCAAAATCTCGCATTTTCGGTTTTGCTTGATTGGCTGGACCACAGCGGTCGGCCGGTGTGGCGGTCGGCCTTGATGGAAGAGGTCCGACCGGCCGTGGTGGCCGGTCCGACCGGTAATGCCTAAAAGTGGTTTTTGGAGCTGATCCAAAAATAGGATGTGTAGGCAAGTGAGGGGGGTCTCCTAGATGTGGTCACATCATTTTTGGAGCTCCTAGTCAAAAGTTCTATTGAGTTGAAAATTTCAGAAGGTTTCGGATTTTCACGATGGAATTTTGGCTAAGTCTTTTCGGGCGGTCCGACCGCCGTTATGGAATCGATCAAGCCAAACTGAAATCGGTCGGACCGGTGTGTGTGGGGCGATCGGATCACGATCACTTGAAGGTGAGCCTTCTTGGTATTGTTGTGATTTGAATGTGGTTATTGTATGGATGTCAATGCTTTATAGTTGCATATTGCATTGTGGAACTCGTGGGTCAAGTTGTGAAGAACTTGTTCCCGGAGACGATTTGTTTGTCTATTGCTGTGCAGGTGGCTTGCAGGTCAACGACGTCAACGATGAGGTGGATCGGGACTACGCTTGGAGAGCTGAGGTCCAGAACGATCATGGATGCTGGGTGAGGTCGTGTGACTCAAGCATGGTGCAGAATGGGCAAGATGGATCGAATGGGTAGTTCGGTACAGCTGGTTGGATCAGGCGGTGCGGAAGTCGGTGCAAGTCTCTAGGAGGTTCCGATGAGATTCAGACAGGAGAGACTTGGCGACGTGATGAGAGCCGCTGATCAACCTACACGTGGTGAAGTAGGCGATTATTTCAACAGATGTGTGAGTGGGTCCCATGTGTGTGTGGGTCCCAAAAGTGAAACCCTAGGCCTCTCCTATAAATAGAAAGGGGGGAGATGTAAAACCCCTTGAAGCATTCATTTGGAGCCCTCCACCTTTTTCTAGGGTTTGGAGAGGAGAGGAGAGGAGAAGCTAGGGTTGGAGAGATTGTGTGTGTGCTCCTTGTGTGAGCTCTTGTCCTCCTTATTGGAGTGGCTTTGTAAGCATCTTGTGAGATCAATCAATCTTGTGATGCTTGCTTGAGAGATCACTTGTCTCTTTTGTGTTCTTCTCTCTTTTGATGAATTTGGTGATTCCTTGATTCAAGTGGTTAAGCTTGGTCTCTTGACCTATTTTATCTTGCTTTGATGTGTGAGAATACTCCTAGAATCATCTAGACCATCAACCCCCACAAGCAAGTCTTGAATCAAGATTTTCGTATTTCTAGGGTTTGTGCACTTCTTTGGTAAAACCTTGAGAGATCGATTCTACGAAGTGGATCTGGAGGATCGTCGCTAGAAATAGGTCTCTATTATCCTTAGGGAGGTGTGCTCCAAATTTGGTCAAGTTTCATTGGTTGAATCAAAAGTTGGACCAAATTTCGTTTTGGATTTGGGTGTTGTGTTTCGGTTCTGGACTAAATCGGTCGGACCGATTTTTATACTGGCGGTCGATCACAAGATTGAACCGCCGTTGAAGGCCGGTCGAACCGATTTAAATCGGTCGGACCGCCCTTTGGTAGCCGGTCAGACCGCTAGTGCCCAGATCAGACTAGTGAGATCAATTCTCCACATTTGTGTCTTGTGGTTGAGGGGGTTATCGAATTCAGCACAAGGCTTCCTTTGTGCGCTTACTGATCTTCTTAGCTTTCATAGCTAAAGGAGTAAAGTTCGTGTTGAATTTGATTAAGGCGAGAAATTTGAGAAAGCGTCTATTCACCCCCCCCCCCCTAGTCGCCTTTACGGTCCTACAATATGCAACCATAACCGTAGCATCAACTGAAGTCATCACAGAGCAAGGAGGGAACATAGTAGAGAGAGAGAGAGAAAGAGTAGAGGGAGTAGAAGAGATGTTACCTCAGCGACTACGGCAGCACCACCGCCGGCCTAACCACGCGCACCTAACGACCTCGCACTCCCCGGCGTGTGGGAGGCCTCGAGCCCCGTCGTAGCTAGCCCAGGTAGCCACCTCCACCACCTTCACCATGCAGGAGAATAAAATCAACACAAATCAAAACTTGAATCAAACACAAACCCTAAAACTGAATCAACCAAAAAAGGGAAATCGGGGAAATCAAATCCGGGTAAGAGGAAGCCAAATCCCGACCACAAGACCACAAATCCGTGAGCCAGGCAACAGAGCCGAGCAGAGCATCTGGCGAGCCTCATGACAGGGGAGCTAAGGCTGACGATCGTACAGAGGGCCGAGCCGGAGTCGCGGATGCGGTGCCAAGAGCAAGGAGCAAGGCACCAAGGAGGGAGAATAGGGAAATAAGGAAAAGAGAAGAGGAAGGAAGAATGGAGGCTGAGGCATTCAACCGAAAGGGATAATAAAGAAAGAGATAAAGTAAAGAAAGAAAAGGGTTAGGTGAGAGAGAGATTAGGTAAAGAAATTAGGATTTAGGTAAGGGGTAGATAGGTAAATTCTAGTCAGGATTAGTAGTAGATTTAGCAGTAGAAGTGAGCACCAATAATAATAAGTGTTGGCACTGTGTAGATGTTGGACTAAACAAAATCTTGAGCCTCGTGATGATAGATAACAGCAGACCGACTGGTATAAAATACAAGCGAGAAAAGGTGCGGAATTAATCAAAGACTTTATAAATAAATTAATCACCGGTAGAACTCAATAAATTTGATAAATAATCTGCTGCGTTAGAAATAATTTAATCGTGATAGAATAATAAAAATAAACAACCACGATAAATATCACCCCTAGAACAGACAGGTCAGGGTCCGATATTAACAAACGCGAGAGCATGCAACCAATGATTTCAGAGCCAGTAGACCGTAAAACAATTGCAGCTAGGGAGTGTTAACGTAACAGGGGATCCAAAAAATGTTATTAAATTAAAATCTGCTGACAAAAGAAATCAACTGATTAATGTACGTATAGTAGCACTAAAAGCAACTAAGTACGTATAGTAGCACTAAAAGCAACTAAGTATGTATTTATTATTCACGTCTGTCGTATGATTGCAGAAGACGAACCGATACAAATAGGAGTATCTGATCCAGGAACTGTTGACGCTGATCTTTACTACGAATATGAATGCAAACCTATCTCTTGAACATCAACTTAGTTATATTAAATGTAAACGTTACTTTTTGTATAATTATACATATGTGCATGAAAACCATCTCTCAAAATCAAATCAGATAAAAGAAATAAGAGAAAAGAAATAAGTATGAGAAAAGAGCAGTCCAGCTGAGAGGAGCAGCTGGGTTGTAAGAGTAAATACTAAGGATGGTAAAAGGGCCCTTGGTAGGAAAAGATAAGAGGGAAGAGGTGGGACCATTTACATATGGATAATATATAAGGACAAACAAAACTTTCACTTAGATAAGAGACCGTATTTAAGTGCCAACCATTTTCTCGTTCCGACGAGCAGAAAATGCTACCTTATTATGTGGTTATACTCTCCACATCGGGTAAGTAATAAAATGTGTGAGTTATGGAGGAACCCATGACCGGTAGGCAGAGTCCGAAAGCGAGGGATCCAAGACGTTATAGTACCGCAAGCTTGAGTGTTGGGTGCGGGGATGTCCGGCCCAACCAACATTATGGGAACTCGGTGGAGGACTGGGTGAGCGGCCCAGGACACCGACAGAAAATAATAGGTGGAGACTTAACCACGTAACTTGGAAAACGTTCCGTACTCTGAACTTGATACCGCATCAAAGGAAATACGGGAGATCTGGCTCAAAGAGAGCTCATGCTAGCTATGGGTAAAGTGGTACAAAAGCCTATGTAGTGCTATATATCAAACCATGAATTCATGCATGTCTCTTAGATTGGAGGCTACGGTGACCGCTAGGGATTTATCTTCTCACCGAGTGATAAGTAGTCTTTTCATAATTAAAATTTACCACGTAAATCTTGGTAAATTATTTTCCAGAAAAAAGAGATGAGTTAGAAAATGTGATAACAAACAAAGAAGAGTCATACAGTGCATATTTGCTAATGCATGCTAGTTGAGTACACTAGTACCCATTCTCGCTATTATTATCCTTTGTTAGATTCCAGTCCAATCGGGAACTATCCCAAGTGGGATGAAGGATACGCAGGTGCCGAGGAGGCCGCAGGAGGTGAGGGCACTTACTACGAGGAGCAGGGCGATGTGGACACCTAATTCGGCGAGTGGGACGAGTAGACGACTGGTGGAGCAGGGCAGATAAACGAGGGGATTTCTTTTTCTGTTGTAATTAAATAAATGTATTAAAGACCATAGCCTTGCGTGACTATCCGCTATAATAAAGTACAATTTCTATCTTATTGTTCTGCTGCGTTAACTTTGGTAAGGCTTATTATTCATCGAAGCGGTGTTCTACTGGGCAGACGAATAATAATCTGTATACTTAAGTGTGATTACCTTCTAGGGTAATGACACATGGCACCGCACCACCATACCCCCTCATTCAGCACCCATCTATTTCCCAATAACTTCTACGAATCCTATTGTGCAAATTTAGATTCCCTGTGTAATAATTTGGCAAAAAGGAAAAAAATGTGCCAAATATTTGAAAATTCAAAATACAACAAGAAGTCATCGAAAGAGATACAATACTGTTTTTTGCATGTATTTTTATTGTTATTATTCGTTATGCTAAGATGAAGAAATAACAATGCAAGTTTCAATTTGCAGTTTTCATGATGGAAAATTGCAATAGTTTTGCTATTGGTGATTACATAATTTCACCGGGGGATTCTTACATCCTTCGAGAATCTCGATGCCTCGAACCAATCGGAGTCGTTACTGGAAGGGCAAGGAAGAATACCATCATCAGGCTTTATGACAGTATCTTCATCTGCAATCACCGGAGCAAAGAGACCACGATGAGTACATCGGGAGCCTGGGAGGATTTCGACATGACAACCAACTGTTGCACCGAAAAGGCGACTAAAGGGGGGGGGGTGAATAGGAGCACGCTCACTTTTTTACAAATTATGAATTTGTTGGACCGAAAAGGCGACTAGAGGGGGGGGGGGTGAATAGGAGCACGCTCACTTTTTCAACCAAGATCAGATTCAATACAAATTTCACTCCAATAGCTATAGAAGCTATGAAGATTGATATACTAGTACAGCGGAAGACTAGGATTGAATCCAATCAAAACCCCGAAGCAAAACAACCAAAATCAACCAAAACTTGATTTCCTAAGTGTGGGGCGGTCTGACCTCTATTCAAGGGCGGTCCGACCGGTCCTATGGGCGGTCCGACCTCAGAGAGGGCGGTCCGACCTCCAGCCGATGAACAGTGAAATCAGCCCGAAAAACGAAGTTGCAAATAGATGTAACTTTTGATCTACAACTCCAAACTTGATGAAACTTGGTACACACCTTCTCTAGGATGTCAGGAACCTATTCCAATCGAAGATCATGAAGATCCATGGAAAAGTTATGACCTTTTTCAGTTTGAGAGATGGATGGTTCAAAACCGAGTCAAAACGAAAACTAGATCCAAAAACTTGCTCGTGGTGATTGATGATCAAGATGATCTTAGATGTGTTCCCACATGTCACAGCAAGCTAGATCATATAAATAAATCAACCAAAAACATGCGAATCAAAGAAAGACTCAAAATCACCAAATAGAGAGAAAGAAGGCAAATGAACTCATCTTAGAGAGAACTCTTCTTTGGATTGATTTGATACCGTATTGATTACTGATCACTCATACGGATACGCATGGACACAAGATCAAAATATCTCTCTCTCTAGAACCCTAACCTCCACTAAACCTTCCCTAAGCACCTAAGCCAAAACTAGGGTTTCAAGCATGAAAGGGTTGGAGGGTGCACCACCTCCTCCTCTATTTATAGTGGAGACTTAAACCTTCTAGAAGAGTCACCCTAATGGGCTCCGTTAAGGCCCAAAACAAGCGGGTCACACACGCACGCCTCTCGCGCCGTCTTCATCTCCTCTTGACCTACTCCGCTTCTCCACGCCATCTTGCGCCGCGAGTCGTCAAAGTCACCAAGGCGGTATTTGGTATAATTACCAAAATACCCTTCTCAATCTTTTGCAAAGACCGAGTCCCATCTTTGTGAAGCACCTCCCATGCTTCGCCACGTGTAGGTTGATCAACGGCTCTCAACATGTCGGCAAGTCTCTCCCATCCGGCTCCCACCGTAACCACCATGGCACTTGCACCGACCCCGCGCCGCTTGATCCAACCGATCGACCGAATCGCCTGTTCGGTCATCCTTGTCTATTCTCGCACCACACTTGAGTTCATTGACCTCACCCGGCATCGTCGATCGTTCGGACCTCACTCTCCAAGCCTAGTCCCGATCATCCTCGCCGTTGACCGTCGTTGACCACCAAGCAACCCGCACAACAATAAACAAGCAATTCGAATCAGGAACAAGTTCTTCACAACTTGACCCACGTTAGTCAAAACATGCATCATGCAACACATATGCATGAAACCCATGACTTTGACCTAACAAAACATCATCGCCACGGTTGGCCGATGAACAAGTCGAAGCCGGTCGACCGCCCCTCGGGGCGGTCGGCCCGATCCTCACCACAAGGTCGGACCGATCGTAGGGACTTAGCCAATTTTCAACCCTTGAAAATTCGAAACCTACTGGAAACTTTAAACCAATAGAACTTTTGCTTGGGAACTCCAAAAATTATGAGACCAAGTGTATTAGGATCCCCTCACTTGTCTACAACACCTATTTTTGGCCCAAACCATTCGACCATTTTGGTCACTACGGTCGATCGCAAGACATGGCCGGTCCGACCGATTTGGGACCGGTCGGACCGCCCCTGTCCAGAATGCCTGAACAGATCTGAAACTTTGTCGAAAACCCGTGAAACGACAAACCGTTAACGCCATTGCCAATTGTCACATCATCCTAAGATCTGGAGCATATCCCCATGATATCCACAGAATTTAACACAATTTCACTCCAATAGCTATTAGGAAGCTATGAAGATCAATATACCAGTACAGCGAAAGACTAGTATTGAATTCAAATTAATCCCCTAAGCAATATGACAAAAACATCAAAGATCAAAGCAATACAATGTATTGGCGGTCTGACCTCTGGCCTGGAACGGTCGGACCGATTTCCTGGCGGTCGGACCGCTGCCAAATCGGTCGGACCGGTGGTGAGAGGCGGTCGGACCGGCAGACTCTAGAACAGATCTAAAACAGTAAAAACAGCCCGATGACGAAGTTGCAATTAGGTCCAACTTTTGATTCTCAACTCCAATCTTCACGAAACTTTGCACACATCTTCTCTATGCTATTGAGGACCTATTCCAATCGAATATTATGATAATTCTTGGCTAGATCCTGAACAGTTGTCAATTGAGTAAGAGAGGGTCTAAAACCGGGCAAGAACGAAAACTTGATCCTGATGCTTGTTCGTGAGTGATTGATGATCAAGATGATCCTAGATAGGTTCACACATATCACAGCAAGCTAATCCACATGAAAGAATCAATCAAAAACTCGTGGATCAAAGAAAGCCCTAAAATCACGATAATGAAAGCAAGAACGAAAAGAGACTTATCTCAAGCAAACCTTGCGTAGATTAAGAACGTGATTATTGTTGGATTACACCCACACCATCATGGATCAGTGGTCAATCCAAGATCACGAAAATCACCTCAAACCATCAAAATCCCTAGCCTCCACCTCAACTCCCCCTAAGCCAATTAGGGTTTTGAAACATAAAAGAGGCGAGAGATACGTGGTGCAGCCACCACCTCCTCCTATTTATAGTGGAGGCCTAGAACTTCTAGGGTTTGACTCTATTGAGCTCCCGTTAAGGCCCACTAACAAACGGGTCACACACGCACGCTTCGCAAAGCGCCGTCTTTAACCTTTTGACCTAAACAGCTCCACCTAGCGCCATCTTGCGCCTCAGATTTGCTAATAGATCACCCTTGTCCATCTTGTGTCACGCTTGAGTCCATTGACCTCACCCGGCATCATCGATCGTTCTGGACCTCAACTCTCCAAGTCTAGTCCCGATCATCCTCGCCGTTGACCGTCGTTGACCACCAAGCAACCTGCACAACCATAGACAAGCAAACATGAATTCGGGAACAAGTTCTTCACAACTTGACTCATGTTAGTCAAAACACGCATCATGCAATACATATGCAATGATACCAATGAACTTGCCCTAACAAAACAACATCAACATGAAGTTGGTTGACGTTCATAAGTGGAAATCGGTCCGACCGCTCCCTGTGAGCCGGTCGGATAGCCCTCTGGCCGGTCGGACCGCTCCCTGTGAGCCGTTCGGACCGCCACCAGGGACTTAGCCGAATTTCAAGCCCTGAAATTCCGAAACCTTCTGAAAATTTAAAACGAATAGAACTTTTGCTTGGAGGCTCTAAAAATTATGAGACCAAGTGCATTGGGATCCCCTCACTTGCCTACATTCTCTATTTTTGGCCCAGCTTGTTCTGACCATTCTTTGGTCACGGCCGGTCGGACCGCCCCTGTCCAGAAAGCTTAAACTTTGTCGAAAATCTTGTGAAACGACAAACCATAAATGCCATTACCAATTGTCACATCATCCTAAGATCTGGAGCATATCCTCATGATATCCACACCAACCAACACGCACAAGGAGTTCAGGCAAAATATGTTGTTTGTAAAATTTATAAACATGAATTATCTGCAAAGCATTCGGGTGGAACGAGAAACTTACTTAGACATGCTGCAGGATGTAAAGTAAGGCAAGGATTGGCAATGAGGCAGATATAGCTGCAGTACAACCTGATTGTACAGTACGTAGCTGGAACTATAGTCCCGAGGTAGCTCGTCAATCTCTTTGTCATTTAATTGCTTCGGAAAATTTACCTTTAGGATTTTGGGAGTAAATCTTTTGAAAATTACATAAGGACTGTGTATAATCCTATATTCTCTACCATTTTTAGAGAGACAATAACTTTGAATCTAGTTAAATACTATAATGAATTTCGTGATAAATTAAAAGAACTATTTAATATGTGTATATTTTCGGTGGAGTGATTAGACTTAGGAGGATTATCTTAGTGTAGTTGCTCATTATGTTAATGATTACTGGGAAATGGGAAAAAATATAGGGTTCAAACCAATTGGTGTGGCACGCATGGGTGGGAATATTGTGAATTATATTGTCAAAGTTATGGAAGACTTTGGTCTCACAAACAAAATATATTCAATAACTTTAGACAATGCCGCCACAAATTCTAGGGCAACAGATATTCTCACTCCACTGTTGAGTACATACACTGAATTCTTCTTGCTACATCAGTGATGCACTTGTCATATTATTAACCTTGTAGTAAAATGTGGTTTGAAGAGGTTGAATATGTATATTAAAGTTTTTCGCGATGTGATATTTTCTTAAATAATTCTAACCAACAAATTGCATCATATAAAAACTTATGCAGAGCAATGCGTGTATGTCCAAGAAATTTTGGTTTGGGCATGCTGCTAAGATGGAACTCTACTTACTTGGTGCTTAAGAGTCTTTTACCATATAAGAGCATTTTCTGTTTTTATTTAAACACACTATCATAGCACTGACACTAGTGTACTATTGATTGAGCAATATTGGTTTGTTGCTCATAAGATAATTCAATTTTTGAAACTTTTTTATGACTCCACTGCATGTGTCCAGATCACTTTTTGGTCTGTGGATCATACTCACCGCACTCACTTATCATCTGTGCGGATGTCCCCCCCCCCCTCTTTCCCAGACGACATCGTGAATAATAGATGATTCGATCGTACATATGTAGGCTACTACATGAACCAATCGGGGTCGTTACTGGAAGGGCAAGGAAGAATACCATCATCAGGCTCTACGACAGTATCTTTATCTGCAACCACCGGAGCAAAGAGACCCACGATGAGTACATCGGGAGCCTGGGAGGATTTCGACATGACAACCAACCAACACGCACAAGGAGTTCAGGCAAAATATGTTGTTTGTAAAATTTATAAACATGAATTATCTGCAAAGCATTCGGGTGGAACGAGACACTTACTTAGACATGCTGCAGGATGTAAAGTTAGGCAAGGATTGGCAATGAGGCAGACATAGCTGCAGTACAACCTGATGGTACAGTACGTAGCTGGAACTACAGTCCCGAGGTAGCTCGTCAATCTCTTTGTCGTTTAATTGCTTCGGAAAATTTACCTTTAGGATTTTGGGAGTAAATCTTTTGAAAATTACATAAGGACTGTGTATAATCCTATATTCTCTACCATTTTTAGAGAGATAATAACTTTGAATCTAGTTAAATACTATAATGAATTCCGTGATAAATTAAAAGAACTATTTAATATGTGTATATTTTCGTTGGAGTGATTAGACTAAGGAGGATTATCTTAGTGTAGTTGCTCATTATGTTAATGATTACTGGGAAATGAAAAAAATATAGGGTTCAAACCAATTGGTGTGGCACACATGGGTGGGAATATTGCGAACTATATTGTCAAAGTTATGGAATACTTTGGTCTCACAAACAAAATATACTCAATAACTTTAGACAATGCCGTCACAAATTCTAGGGCAACAGATATTCTCACTCCATTGTTGAGTACATACATTGAATTCTTCTTGCTACATCAGTGATGCACTTGTCATATTATTAACCTTGTAGTAAAATGTGGTTTGAAGAGGTTGAATATGTATATTAAAGTTTTCCGCGATGTGATATTTTCTTAAATAATTATAACCAACAAATTGCATCATATAAAAACTTATGCAGAGCAATGAGTGTATGTCCAAGAAATTTTGGTTTGGGCATGCTGCTAAGATGGAACTCTACTTACTTGGTGCTTAAGAGTCTTTTACCATATAAGAGCCTTTTCTGTTTTTATTTAAACACGCTATCATAGCACTGACAGTAGTGTACTATTGATTGAGCAATATTGGTTTGTTGCTCAGAAGATAATTCAGTTTTTGAAACTTTTTTATGACTCCACTGCTGCTTTATATGTTGTGTATGATCCAACCTCTCCTATAATTATGCATAGCATTCTACAAATTGCTAGTCATTCGAAGGCATATGGAAATAAAATAGTCTCACGAGAGGCTATCGTTGTTATGTAAAGTAAATACTTGAAATATTGGAAATAAATATCATTCCTTGCATTTATTTTAGATCCTCGAGCTAAAATTCAAGGTTTCACTAATATTCTTGAACTTTTTAGTGATGCTACAAGCCTAGACTATTCTAACTACTTTGCAAATGTTTGTTCTAAAATTTCTGAGATTTTTCAAAGGTACGAAAATAAGTTTCGGAGAGTTCGCTTGCAATGACCTCTATTACCATCCACCGCAGGTAACAAGACAAATGTGTGGGGGTAAAATCTAGGGCGCAAGTTCTTCCTCTAGGTCCAGGGGTTCAGATTCTACAACAACACCTTCTCAACCAAGATCAATCTCCCACATAAGGAGTAGAGAACTATCTGCATATCTGGATAGCGATACAGTGAATTTCAACGCATATGGCTTCAAAAAAAATTCATGTCTCCACTGTTCCCTCCTAGCCTGCTTTAAGTCTTTCTGGAAGAATATTAGAGGAGAGAAGAACAAGTCTCACGAGTGAGATGGTGGAGATACTTATAACTGTCAAAACTAGGAACAAGCTGATGCATGAACACAACACAATGTAGATAATCCAGAGTTGGCAGATGTGTTCGAAAATCTGTACCTAGACAATGACGCTTAGAATATGGATGTATGCAAAGCTATAGGTTGTATTGTTTTTTAATTTGCTAAGATTTTCTCATGTTGAGTTTGAAATGTTCTAACGAGACAAATATGTAAACATTAATAAAGCTCTTTATTATATTTTCAATATATTTGTCTCTTTTTATAGGTGTAGAATTCTTTTTTTTTTAACAATTTTAATATGTATTTTTGAACTCTATACATTTTTCTTGATTTTTTTTAAATCGAACCGAGGCGGGCTACACAGGCTAACCCTGGCCTGTTGCCCGAGAGGCCGACGTTCCGTGCTTGGGTCAGCACTCTGTCGACGCCCGGCATGACACAATCCAATTAGTTTGTCGAACCGAGCCTAATCGAGCCCGTGCCATACCGGACCGGGCGGCGGCCAGCACTAACCAGGAGTAGTCTATTTTTGGAGCCACCGGCCGGGTTCAGTAATCGCGCCGCGTCGATCCTTCACCCCATCGATGGATTCCCAACTGCCTGATGTTCATGGCATACTGTTATCCTTTATTCATCGTGATCTACTGTAATGTTATGAAAATCCAAAACATCATTCATTCTTTTGAGATCGGAGAGAGTAGCTACTATACTTGTCTTTGCGACCTTACGAATCTCCTTGTGTTCTATGGAGTAGTACGAGGGCATCTAGCTCATATCGATATGCGAATCTCCTTGTACAAACGAAGCAGCCGTGATAAAGAATTCCCTGCAGAGCTAGCTACACAATGACATATGGATATGATTTATAATTGCAGGCACTGACTAATAAACTACAGTTGTTAGCAGCAGCAATCAACAATCGTTTCTTAATTGGTTATCTGCCACTTGTTGTACACTGTGTAGTGTTAATGTGTGCATATGCCAGTTGTGTGTGTGTGTGTGTGAGAAAGAGAGAGATCATACCGAAGGCAATCATGCAAAGATATTTTGCAAGACTCATGTTAATTACCTAGTCAATCACAGAGTTCACCGGTTAAGAGATCTGACCGATCGGGAACAATATGGAAGAAAAATAGGATGATCGATGGATTCTACATCTTGCCAATAAATTAAGAGCAACAGAGAAGGATCTGTAAATGTGATGCAAGCAAAACAAGTGTCAGGAATAATACGATCACATAAACAATCGAAATCCTCTGTTATCTTGTTAGAACTTTGCATCTAAATCAGCTAAAGGTTTGGTCATCGATGCTGCTGTTGTTAGTTGTTTATTTGAGCTGGTGGCAGCTAGCTATTCCATGGATTTAATCAAATGCAACTGTTGGAAAGGAAGATGCAAAGCAGCACATATTTTGGAGGTCTAGTGGCCAAGGATGAGTAGTGGTTTCTCTGCAATATTTGAAAATAAAAAGCACAGTATATTCCAGAAACTAAAGTGATCAGGAGTTGAGGAGTGACTGTCACCGAAAGTTAATTCTTTGTTGAACGAAAATGGACTAATCGTATATAATCGTAAGAACTTTCTTGTTTTTGTAGTAATTGCCTATATGAATATATGTCACCTAAATATTTTCTTAATTGTATAGAAAGATTGAAAGAGTAGTGGCAGTTTTGTATAGCGGGCGCTTGCAGTGGCCTACCACGATCTGAGTGCCGTCAAATAACACCGCTACGGGTTCTATCGTATTATTGTTCCGATCATCCAAAAAAGTGGTAGAGCTTTTTTTATTTTTACTATTTTGTTTTGATCTTTTTACTATTTCGCTTATCAAAACGTGCTAAATAAGAAGAGAGAGAAAAAAACTAAGATAGATCGATCATAGATGCCCTGTCCATTTCCTGGCCATCTATCTAGCTTGCATGTGTCCAGATCACTTTTTGGTCTGTGGATCATACTCACCGCACTCACTTATCATCTGTGCGGATGTCCCCCCCTCTCTCCCAGACGACATCGTGAATAATAGATGATTCGATCGTACATATGTAGGCTATTATTATTATTATTATTATTATTATTATTATTGGGTAATTAGGCAAGTAGCTAGCTAGCCTCACCAATGACGCGGGGCGATGGATGGACCGAGTCGAGTCCAAACCCTAAAAAATAGAAGAAATCTTGTGGATTTGCTTCATCGGACGGCACCGCACTAGCACGTACTACTTACTCACTATGCAGATAGCGCAGATACTACGCGACCTCGCACTCAATTCACGCATTCTGTTCCCAACATCATCGCTTCGCCGGATCCGGCTCTCTGCGTTAGTACAAGATCCAACATGTGGATCAGTGTTCCGACCTAGTACTATAACAAAACAGTGAGGCACGGATGGGAAAAAGGAATATATCAATTTACTGTAGCAACCACTGTAATAATTGATCTCAGTCTTTTACTTCTTGATTGGTCTTTTATATATATATATATATATATATATATATATATATATATATATATATATATACCTTTTGTTTTTTAATCAGACAATGAAGATCGCTATTAACGCCCTAATACGATAGATAGATCCTATACATCGTCTTCTTCGGTACTAAGATGGACCCCAATCTTGCATCGCCATCCTGCTAATCTAATATAATCCCTGGCTATTTGCTTGGTTGGTTTCCCTGACAACCAAACCCGACCGACCTATCTGCGATTACTTTTTTATGCTACACACACTCGATCGTCTTCTTTCGGCCGTCTAATCCAACCAGCATCGTTAGGTTACTGTCAAAAAAGAAAAGAAAAATCAGATTTTTCTTTTCACGGACCAGTTCATACCCAAAAAAAATAAAGAAAGATTAAAAAAAAAAGAACGAAACGTGTGCGTATCAATTCCAACACCGCTCACAGTTTTTCTTTAGTTTTCCTTGTCGTTAAACAGGTTAAGACCAGTACATGGTTGTTCATCCTAAATTTAAGAGTCAACTGTCCTAACGAACTATTTTTCACTCAGCTACGGTCATCGTTGCGCTGGTTGACAAACAGGCAAAATCTGGGAATCAAAATCCAAAATTTTAGGCCAGAAAAATAAATTCTGAAACACACACAAAAGCCTCGCGGCACCTGTGCCCTGGTTGGGCCTAATCTAGCAATACGATTACACCCAATCTGCACTTTGGGCCCTCTTACTCTCCTTCCTAAGTTGACCTATCTATTGCAAATACAATTATTATTCAACCTGTTCTTAAAGAGGATCTATTAAAGAATGTGAAAAGAGGTGTACCTTCAAAAAGATTACCACACAAGGAATAATAATGCTCTAGAGTTCAAACCAATTGTGGTTTACAGCCTTCTCTTGTTTCCCCCAGAAAATTAACAGAACGAGATTTGTCGAAAAGATACACGAATGTGACTTTACAGGTAGTGCGGTATCAATGGACAAAAAACAGGCCTCCATGTTCTACCACAACACCTGGTAGTTTCAGCAAAATCTCTAAAACAAGTATATAAAACCATAAGAACATAGTAACACCTAAGTAAAACAAAACTCGAATCTTACAGACAGGACAATAGCATATGCCTTGCATATCAGCTTACATGGACAAATCAGACTTCACCAAAGTCCATCCACTAAAGTTTATGTGCCTGCAGAGCTCATTTTGCGTATACGGTCAACCTTACTCGAGCTGTGACTTCAGGGTGAAGCTTAATCTCAGCAACATATTCCCCAATCTCACGAATCTCTGGAACTGTCACAAGACGCTTGTCGACATCCCTACATGAAACAGTGCGCAAGTAAGCAAAGCAAGAACAAAGAAAGCGTAATTAGCCCCAATTAGAAGGATGTACCTATTAAGTTGGGACTTTATTATGTCAACAAGATCTTGTGATGTGACACTGTTGTAGAATAAAGCAAATTGTTAGAAACTGTAAATAAGAAAGAAAAAAAGAAGATCGGTAAAGAATTGATTATCCACTTAGAACTTGCCTCCCAAAGATTTGTTTGCCTTTTCCACCTTTACGTGGCACCTTGAAAGCCCCAATAGTTTCAAAAACTCGGGCAAGTTGTTGTGCCTCTTCTTTTACCTACTCAAGTACAAAAATTCAGTAGTTTATGCCAACACTAGCTGACAGTACTCAGATTTTCTTATTTATGGAAAATGGCATCGACAGGATTCACAGGACTGCGGTGCGCTTAAGACTTTTCACTTTTCAGACAATAAGGATTAAGGATACTAAAGTTAAACTGCAGTTAATAAGGATTATGGACTGCAACAGTATTGTCCTTTTTTAGACAATAAGGATAATAAGTTAAACTGCAACTATATTTATTGCATAGTTATTTAAAAAATACAATATTTTCTCACCCGCTTCTTTTCAGCTTCTATTCTCTCCTGTTCTAATTGCATTTCCCTGCAAAGAGGAGCAGATGAAAGCAGTTTATTCACCTTCTCTTTACACAGCCATGTCTATGTTAAACACCCTACGTATCTAAGTTAAAATTGTATCAGGATGTCCATCTAGAAAAGGTATGCAGATTGATCCAATGAGCCACTAAATTATACAGCATAGATAGGAATTCGCAGATAACAGAACATACAGTGAAAGTGTGAAACCCAACGACGAACAAACATAAGTAAGCAAATTTGGTTTGCAGTGCCTATCAGCACGAAGCACGGCCTAGAATTCGTGAAGAATGTGAAATATGGCAAATGATTGCGAGACAGGAAGAGGGTGAAGTTACTTGAGGACTTCTGGGGTGAGAAGCTGAGCCTTGCCCTTGGGGAGGAGGAAATTGCGGTAGAATCCAGCCCTCACCTTCAACGTGTCCCCTTTCTTCCCCACCTCTGCTATATCATCTGTCAATATGACCTGCAGAGAAGAAGAAATTCAAAAAAAAAAAAAGAGTATGCAAAGTCAGGCACATAATGCTATAGAAAGCCATAATATACAGGCAACATTACGATGACACGGACTATGGTGTGCACATTGTAGCATGGTGCTAAGCATGCTCACTTTAAATTCCCACCATGGTGCTAAGCATGCTCACTTTAAATTCCCACATAATCAGCCAATAGCTACAAAAAGCAAGACCTATCATTTCAAGTCCAACCACTAAGACACCTTTTTTCATGCGAAAACTGAATCCTATGTCAAGCAAGAAAAATACTGTAGAAATGGATATTGGCTCTGGGCTGCAATGCCAAGAGGTAACCTAATAAAGGTATACTTTTCCATCTACTTGTATAATAATACAGGCAACTAATGGCTAATATATAAAGTCGGAGAAACCATAAGAAGGCACAAGGCACAGCACATCTGTCCCTAGAACTAGAGGTGTGCATGTTAGTACAAATTAGCGCCGCAACGACGGTGATGAACATTGTTTGTTTGTTTGTTTTTTTGACGGAATACAGTGATTCCATTGAACCAAGGGCACAACTAAATCGCTGGTCACTAAGTCAAGTACAAAGTCAGGGCCCCGAAGATAAGCAACGGGATCACCATGTACATGATTTCTACCGTGCGCCACCTGATTACAGTTTCTAGGACAGAAATCAAACCGATAACTAATGAAGTTCAGGGCTAGAAACTACTTAATCTCCAAAAACAACAATCCAATGACAGAAAAGTTAAAAGCTTCTCCTTCTAACGCCTGCTTCAGAATAAGAAAATCAGTCTCAATTGTAATTATGTCCCATTCCAAGATCCAGGAAAGCTTCAAGGCCCTTCAAACACGCTACAGTTTCAGCATTAAGAGCATCAAAGAAAATAGGACGGTGATGAACATTGCTTGTTGGTGGTACTAACATGTGAGGAACCATTAATTACTACTTTACAATGGCAAAAAAAAAAAAACACCCGGAACAACTAACTCAAGCGTGAAGCATTACTAGTGTTTAGTTCAGTGCAAATAGCCAATCCCACCACTCGATGTATATAATAAGCGAACGTCTGCGGAAACTAGAAGAGGAGAAAAGCGGGGGAACCCGACCTGGCGATACTTCTTGACCTTGCCCTGGGCGACGATGACCAGCGACGGGGCCCGGCGTGTATGGAGGAGGCGCGAGGAGGAGGAGGAGGAGGAGGTCCAGGCGAGCGTGGAGGCACACGACGACGACGCCATGAGGAGTCGAGGAGTGCTTGGTTTGTGCTTTCTTCTTTCTTATCCGATCAGATCAATCCACTCCCCGAAGTCGAACAAAGGGAAGGGAATCCGATCGGGCTAATGCCTAATGTTAGCGCGCTGGGCTATCGGCCGTAGCGGGCTCTATATGGGCTCTGAGTTCTGATGAGCTAAGAGATTATTCTTTTTAATCTTTTTCGACGGATCCGGCATCACAGTCACGGTCTCGGCAAATAATCCTGTTTCTCGAGTCAGGGTAGGAAGAGCAAACTTCCTCAATTCGGAGCAAGAAGAGAGAAGATGAGCCGTCAATTTCTGAATCTCTCCGCCGCCCTCCTTCTGCAACAAAGCTGAGTACGTCCCCGAGCTCGCAGCCCCTACCACTTGTGTGCCTCCTCGGATCTCTCCGCCGCCATGGGATCTGGCCTCGCCGGATCCCGACCCGCCCAAGGACTGGTCTGTCACGGACTGGACCGTGGGCTGTACCTGATATGGGCTATGGGATCGCTGACTTAGCTTGGTGGCCCATGGTGGATTGGACCGTGGGCTGTACCTGATATGGGCTATGGGATCGCTGACTTAGCTTGGTGGCCCATGGTGGACAGCTGTGGCCTGTGGTGGCTTTAAAAGAGGACAGAAGCTAAGCAGGAAGGCATGGAACATGAAAGCATTGGCCTCCCCTTTCCTCTAGTTCTTCTCATTCCTCATCTCTGCTTTGCTTCTTCCCGGTCTAAATTCTCCATTCCTATTCTCTAATTTCTCCAAAGACCTTGTATCCCCTGTATCGTGACGTTGGTTCATAACAATATGATATCAGAGCCATCGATCCCGGTGGTTCCTCGCATTGAGACGACCATGAGCGCAGCTGAAGAGGAGCAGTGTAAGGCGATACTAGACAAGCTACTGGACAAGATGGACGAGCAAGGGCGGAAGATGGATGACATGATCTCATCCCTAGCTGTGACCACCTCGTGGCTGCTCGGTGCCGCTGCCACCATCGACTCCACCAAACTCAACACTGCGATGCCCCCCACCTGTTCGACATCGTGCTTCAACCACGACGTCGCCCTCCCCACCGCCATCAGCTACACTACCACGACGCCCACCAAGTGCTTGATGAAATTCCTTGACCATGATGATGGCGAGCCGACTACACTGTCCGTCAATGCGGCAACGTCGTCCACGACCGTGGCATTCCCGCAGCTCGTCACCATCACCGAGGGCTCAGCGTTCATCGAAGTTGAGCTCGTCGTGAGCTCCACGAGGTCTACTCCACCCCCTACTGCCTCCGTCGTGCCAAGTGTTGGCCACAACACCGCCTTCGCCACTAGCTTGGCAGTCATCGGCCTCTCCACCATCGCGCCCACCAGGTGTTCGACATCGGGTCTCGACTCCAACACCGGCAACATCCATGTCACGGCCACGTCCCTGCCCACTATGGCTGTGTCTATGGCCGTCCATGCACCTAAAGGGCCCTCATCACTGCCAATGGTGGATGTGCCAGAACCCGCTCGAGTGCACACGACGTTCCCGCCCTTGCACATCCAGACCTCGACGCCAAGCGTTACACTTACCGTCGCCAACACTCAACCTATCACGACCTCGCAACCAACTGTCGCCTTTGTCGGCGCCCACAAGCTCGAGGTCGCCACAACAACAAGCTTCATCACCATGTTTTCCACCGAACAAGATGACATGTGCTAGTTGCTCAGGGACGACCCCAGCTCAGAACCTGATGCAGTGCACCTCCCAGTGACCATCCTCCAGAGTGGGCTCTACATCTGTTCCTTGTCATGTCGTGTTGTGCAGAGGCACATTCATTGCCATGAATTGCCTGGTCTAGGCATGTGTGTTGTGGAACCACAACAGCCATGGCCACCACTTGCTTGTCCAAATTTTAGATATTTGCTTGTAAAGGTGGACAAAGTGCTTGGGCACGTGGTAGATATGCCCCTGTGGTGGGTGGTGCTGCAACCACCATGGCCACCGCCTGTTCGAGAGGATAGGAGCAGCAGAGCTGAGGTGAGCTTTTTGCAATCTCAACCATTCTTCATGAAAAATGACGGTCGAACGAGGCTGCTACCACCTTGGCCACCTGATCAAGCAATTGGTGTGGAAAGTATGGTGGTTGAGATGGGGATGTCACCTGAAAATTCCACCCACGGTGCGTTACTGCTGCATCAACTGTGGCACCCCGTGTCGTTACCCCTGTGGGTAATCGCACTTTTCAGTAGTAAGCCTTACCAAACTCTACGCAGCAGAACAATAAAATAGAAATTATACTCTTTACTACAGTAGTAGCCACGTAAGGCTATGATCTTTATTACAAGTGGTATTTTACAACTGCACAATAGGACTAAGTCCCCTTGCTTGTCATCCTTACTCCACTGGTCTTCTACTCGTCCCACGCGTCGAATATGGCGCCCATCTCGCGTTGGTCTTCGTAGTCAGTGCCCTCACCTCCTGCGGTCCCTGATCCGGATGAGAGTTTTGTTGGTCCTTATATATTAGCCATATGTAAAGGGGTCCCACCTCTTCCCTCATCATCATCAACACCACCATCATCACTTTCCCTTGCCCGGCCCCCCTTTACCCGCCTAGTAATTCTCTTTCCTCCTTTCATTCTCATTTCTTATTATCTTCTCATTTTTCATCTTTAGTCTGATTTTATTTTGAGACATAGTTTTGATACAATACATATATGATACAACAATATACATATCACATTTAATATAACTAGATTTATGTTCAAGAGATAAGCTTGCATTTGGAATTGCAGAAAAAATCGATGTCGATGAAATCGGTATAAACACTCCCATGTGTGTTGTATCGTCTGCAGCAATTATACGACGGTGCGAATAATAAATAAATAAGTAAATACTTAGTGGCAAGTGGGTGCTACTAGGTGTACAATAGTCAGACGATTCTTTTCGTTAGCAGATTTTAATTTTATTAACATTTTTCGAACCCCCAGTTAGGTTAGCACTCCCTAACTGCAGTCGTTCTACGGTCTACCGGCTTTAGGATTGCAGGTTGTCTAAACTTGTGTTTTATCGCACGACAGATAAAATTACTACACATACTCGCATGCAACTAAGATTATTTTATTCATGCGGATATGCCTAATCGATTTTATTTAAGTGTGTACGTATTTACTTAATTCTGTAAATAAACTCGGGGTAGATTTATTTAATTATTTTAACCTAATTAAATTATTTCTAACACATGAGACTACCTATTTATTTTAGCGGTTCATACTGGTGATTAATTTATTTTAAAAGTCTCATATTAATTTTTACACATTTTTCTATTTTTATTTTAGACCGGTCTATTTACTATTATTTACCTGTACGAAGTTTATAAATTCATTGTTTGGGTGATTCGCCCGAAACTCGCAGGAAATACATCAAATTATTTATCTAGCGCAATGAAGATTTTATTAGATTTATTTTACCTCTTTTTCTACTCTTTTTTTTGTCGATCGGTCTATTGCTAAATGTTCTTTCACACTTTACTGCTAAATGCATCTCGGTTGGGGAATGCATTTGGCCTGGGCATGACATTTTGCCCCCTCTCTTATCCGATCGGCTCTCACATGTTATTGTTTGGCTATTGTCTGTTGGATAAAAGGACACTATTCGACGGATACGGTTCAGGTAAGTCGGTAAAATAGAAAGTGGGTGTTAGGCTAAGAAAAAGGAATAGGCCAATGGTTCATTGGGCGTTGTTGGATTTTTTTTCTACGGTTGAGGTAAGTCGGTATATGTGGGTGTTGGGTTTTAATTAAAGGGATGATGAAACCTATGGAAGTGAATGATGTCGATTGACGTAGGTTAGCCTGGGTATCTCGATGATCAAGGTACCGACTAACTTAGGTTAGCCTGGGTACCTCGATGATCAAGGTGTCGACTTGCCTAGGTTGGTCTGGGAACCATGATGATCCTTATGGTAATCTAACGGCAACCTTCTTCTCTACTCTTAACTTTAATGGATTGGTTTTAGTCTGGCTGATCTTTTGGTCTTTGTGGTCAATACGTGTAGGGCTTGCGGGATGGTCAAAGAATGGTTTCGACGGCTGACGATAAATGGACAAGGACAGGCTTCACGACAAGCAATGCAAAATTTTATTTTATTCTTTTTGCAATTTAATCAAAGTTATAATTTATATATTCCACTCTGCTGTAATTAATTATTGTAATTAATTTAGAGATTGAATTGTTGTTTTCTTTTTGCTTGCAACGAATTCTTTATAAATAACTTCGAGATGTAATATTTTACTTTTGCTTGCAAGGAATTTCTGTAATTGACTCTGAGATTATATTGATGATTCTTTAATGTGGTAATAATTTTTGTTGTTGAATCTGATGTTGAATTCCAATTGTATTATTTTATATGAAATTGCTTGGCGATGTGCTTGATATTAATTTGAGATTATGATTGGTTCTTGATTAGAAAATTTTAATTACGACTAATTACCGATTAGCGTTGCTTAGCTCTAGTTAATTTTTTTGGTTCTCACAACAACCATGGCCGCCACCTACTCTGACAGCATTGATCAAGATGAGTTATCTAGCCCTACTGCAGATAATTGAGATGAAGCCATGAACACCACCTAGAGGAGGAAGTTGTCCGTTGTTCAGTTCAGTTACAAGCACTCAATATGAGTTTGGTGCAATTCTCAAACACCATTTTTACAATTTGCTTGTTGTGCAAAATTCCACAAATCAGCATGAGTGGAGGTCACCTCAGCTATTGCTAGTGTATCTGGTCCTGGTGATCAACAATTGCAATGCTTCCTATAGAGAGTCAAATCATGGGAATTTTCTTCAAGGCAATGTTGTGGCTATACATGATGTACAAAATTATAGTGAGCTAACACTTAAATTGGCAGAGGTGGAAAGGCTTATATGTCTCTGTTGCATGTGTTGCACTCAGCCACATACTTTTGGCATGATGTTACTAGACTCTAAACAGTGGCATCATGCGAACTGCAAGCATATTCTAGTTGTTGTTAGTGTAGACATGAAAATTCTTTTGGATTATATTATGTTGATTGTTAAATGTGATCTCAAGGAAATGATAACATAGGCAATTGCGACGTGGAAGCAATATCTTGGGCACATGCTAAACCTAGATGTCCTTGAAGGATTCAGAGTAACTACCGGTGCGCCTGTTGTCAATAGGAAGTTACAGGAGAAGGCTCAACCTATTGCCTCTTACATGACTGGAAATCCGCCTCATTCTTGCTTCCAGTGCAAACTGTGCTCTTCTGTTCAGTGCGACAACCATGGAGTGTTTGAGTTCTTGGCACTTGACAAGATCAAACCACAACATGGAGGCATTTGCCACAAGCTTGAAGTATTTGGCAGTGGTGCTAAACTGACATCTCTCCTGCTAAAAATCCTTATTGCACACGAATTACAGCTGTCATGGGATCCCGGTGGCCTATAAATTATCATTGCGAGTGTGCAACTGCCAAGGAGCATGCTTGTTGTTGTTGTTCAAGTGAAAGTGAGCCGCCGAAGCTGGAAAAATAAATGCATCAGTCAAATATTACAGTTCAGTGGAGATAATCTCAGAAGGAGCGATGTGTTTCATATCCCTGAACAAGTTGTTGATCAAGTCCGGAGCAGCCACTTGGGATTCCTTTGGTGATCACTGTGGAGTACACTGCTTCAATGGTTCCCATGGATTGGGACAAGCCGTGATTCAAAGAGGGGGGAATGTCACGAACTGAGTCGTTCGCTGTGATATGGGCTATGGGATCACTGGGCTAGCTTGGTGGCCCATGGTGGATAATTGTGGTGGTTTTAAAAGAGGACATAAGCTAAGCATGAGGCATGGAACAAGAAATTACCCCAAGGCATTGGCCTCCTCCTTCCCCTAGTTCTACTCATTCCCCATCTCCGCTTTGTCTGGAAACTAGGTTTAATTTGTCATCTGTAACAGTAACCTTCTTCAATTCAACAGGCACACTAGCCACAAGGACATGTATGATGATACTTTGTGATTGACCTAGAACAGAGCACAAACTTTTGTCAGTTCGTGCGAGAAGGGGTGCAAACGGATTAGATGATTCTCGACCGACCGAAAGCTTGCAAAGCGAATACGAAAAAAGATAAATGGTTATTTAACACTATCTGTGTGCGACTCTGACTCTGAGGAAAAAATACAAAATATGATACGAGATGAGAAATATCCGCTTGTATTTATCCGTATACCAGGTGATGCGAGGAAAACCTGTTGTGACTTCACTTAAGAACACGATAACAAATAGGTGGGTTGCTACATCTGAGCAGTTAAAGGATCCTGAGTGTTTTTCCTTCGACATCTCAGCGATTAGTCTCTCTGTGTTCGCTTTGATTGCACCATTACTGTTTAATGTTCTGCGTAGGGGTGCAAAAGAAATAGATAATATCCATCCAACCGACCGACCGAAGGCTCGCGGAGTAAATGGGGGATGGAGAAATGAGTATCCGATACTATCTGTGTCCGACTCTGATTTAAAAAAAATACAAAATAGAATACATAATAATGCGGGATTGGGACAAGCCGTGATTCAAAGAGGGAGGAATGTCACGGACTGGACCGTTCGCTACGATATGGGCTATGGGATCGCTGGGCTAGCTTCGTGGCCCATAGTGGACAACTGTGGTGGCTTTAAAAGAGGAGAGAAATAAGCAGGAGGTATGGGACAAGAAATTACCCAAATGCGTTAGCCTCCTCCTTCCTCTAGTTCTTCTCATTCCCATCTCTACTTTGCTTCTTCCCCGTCTAAATTCTCCATTTCCATTCTCCAATTTCTCCAAAGTCGTGATGTTGGTTCGTGACATGATCGCTGTCCGATCTCACCCTGATGAACCTGGGTGGGCTTGGGCAGGTTTTGCACTGCAAACTTCTTCGACACTAGGGAGCTGTGCGCACCCAGTATTTGAGGTTACTTTGATAACGACGAGTTGACGACGGCCTAATCGAGCGTCCTTTTGTTGTCTTCATCAACAAGGAGGCGGGTTCTGTATGATCAAGCACAAGGCCATACGTTACGTTGACAGTGGCTTCAATGTTCATGCTCTCATCTGACAGATGCCAGCAGGAACGAACGAACTCAATATATCCATCACATACATGTCTTAATATGCAGTGCATTTTACATCCACTAGGTTTAATTATTTTTTTACAGAAACTAGATTTAATTTGTCGTCTGTAATAGTAACCTTCTTCAATTCAATAGGCAGATTTATATATATATATGGTCACGCCACCACCCGTAGCGTGATAAAACAATATTGTCACGCTATAGGATAAGTCCACTAAAATAGCACTTTTAAACACGCCACTGGTGATGGCGTGACCAAACAACACTGTAACGCCACAGGTGGTAACGTGATAAGAGTTTGCTTAGATACAGGCTGACGTGGCAGTGTTATTTTGTCACGCCAAGGATGGCGGCGTGACCAAAGAAATCAGAATTGAAAATAAAGTTCGTGAGAGTTAACTTTAAAATAAAATTTTAAAAAGTTAATTAATAAAAAATTCTCAACAAGAACACTAGGCATAAGGACAAGTACGATGATATTTTGTGTTTGACCTAGAACAGAGCCTAAACTTTTGATAGTTCGTGTGAGCAGGAGTGCAAACGGAGTGGATGATTCCCGACCGACCGAAAATTTGCAAAGCAAATACGAAAAAGATAAATGATTATTTAACACTATATGTGTGCGACTTCGATTCTGAGGAAAAAAATACGGAATATAATACGAGATGAGCGATATTCGTCTGTATTTATCTGTGTACCAAGTGATACGAGGAAAACCTATTATGACTTCACTTAGGAATATGATAACAGATAGGTGGGTTACTGCATCTGAGTAGATAAGGGATACTGAGTGTTTTTTCTTTGACATCTCAACGATTAGTCTCTCCGTGTGTCGCTTTGATTGCACCCTTACTATCTAATGTTCTGTGTAGGGATGCAAAAGAAACAGATAATATCCATCCAACCGACCGACCGAAGGCTTGTGAAGCAAATACGAGATGAAGAAATAAGCATCCGACACTGTATGTGTCTGACTCTGATTTTAAGAGAGAGAAAATACAAAATAGAATACATAATGAGCAATATCAGATCGTATCCGCTCCGATTGCGCTGTACGAGTCATCCATGTAACGCGCTAAGTACGTCTTCGTGCCCTCATCAGCGAATGCATCTTCTCAAGTTATTTACGTACGATAAAAATACGCCTTCGCAGCGCATTTACGCTTTGACGAGGAGCCGTTTTTACCTCAACGGACGTGGCACGCAAAACTAACGAGTCCACTCTCCACTCAGGCAGGCAGAGGTAGGCACTCGAAAGCTCAGATCCAAGTCCGTTCCAAGGCCAAGGAATCGCGTATCGAAATCGGCCAAGGTGAGGAAGATTCCTCCAAACCCACGGATCCCGTCGTCCAATTCGCCAGGCTCATAGCGATTTCGATTTGGATCGATTCGGCCGGTGCAGATTTGAGGCGGAAATGGGGGAGGACATCAACGGCGAGGCCAGCCTCGCTGCGGCGCCGTACGACCAGTGGGCCCTTCTTCGCCCCGCCGAGGGATCTTCGCAACCATCCGCTCGCTACAAGGTGCGCAATTCTGCGCGGATTGTTGCGGTTTTCTTGTCACTTTGGCTAATTTCTCTTCCTGTGTTGAGCTGTGGTTTGCGTGGCGATTCTGTTCTAATCGACCAGTTCGAATTGTAGTTGTTGGTGTATTATGGCAAAAATTAAAGGGTAAAGGTATTTGAAGCAAATGAGTGCGAAATAATGATATTAAAAAAACTGGCTTTGGAGATATCGTCTTTGTGTTTTTATACGTGTTTATTGCAAAAAGGCCGAGGAAATGGCTGAATGAATGGAATGTGCCGGCAGAAGTAGTTTGGCAATTCCCATCCTGTCCTGGTGTCTAGCTGATCAAAACAATGGAGTTTAGATAGGAAGTAGTCATAGGCAAATTTGTTAATGTATCGTGGTCCAATTGTAACACGGTGAAATGTGTTCAGCAAACCTCAGCCAAGAGGGCATGCTAAGGATCATAAGAATGATGTGATGCGCCTTCTTTCTGTGCAATTGGCTTATACCATAATTTGGTTATTATACCATAATTTGATTATCCTCGTATTACTGAAATGCTAATACATGGCAGCATGCTGCGGAGGTGGTTCAAGACAAACTTTTTGTGGTAGGGGGAAGTCGAAATGGCCGTTATCTGTCAGATGTTCAGGTTTTGCACTAATACATTTTAAATAATCATGTGTCCGTAATCCTTCTGTACCTGTATCCTAACATGGGCAATTTTGGCAGGTTTTTGATTTTAGGACATTCAAGTGGTCAATGGTAAGTCCTACCAGAGATTCAAATCAGTTGAATCTTGAAAATAATGTCACAGACCGGCCATTCCCAGCATTAGCAGGCCATAGTTTGGTAAATTTTATCCTCTTTCACATGCATGGAAATTCAACTACATCTTTTTTTAGCATCTTTAACTCTTTCAACCCAAAGAGTTTCGTTTCCTATGCTAACCAGTGTTTTCACTCAGGTCAAGTGGAAAAATAACCTTGTGGTTGTAGCTGGGAACACCAGAACAACATCGTCGAATAAGGTTTCAGGTATTTCTTTGGAAAACCCTGCAATTATTTTGGTACATACTAAAACATAGAGCAGAAAAATGTTTGGTCATGGAGTTGCTGAAACATATATACTGCTCAACAATGCACTTAGCACCTTATTGTTTTGCAACACCACTGATTACCATAACGTCATTGTATGTCCTTACATATTATATGGTTGTATTTTTTTTATGAGGATGGTTGTCATATTCGAAATAATCTGTATATTTCACTTTGAAATGGACCTACATATTTCTTAGCCATAGATATTCTTATGGGGCTTTAAAGTACTGCTGTTCTGGAGGCTTTTGAAAATACATTGAACTCAAGCCTTTTACGTTGCAAGGCAAATTGAGGCGTTTCATATATTGCTACAGAATCCTTTCCTGATCCTCTAGATCATACTGTATATTTGTTTCTAAACACATCTTAATGGAAATAGGTACATCTATATGGTTACGGTATACCAAATCAAGATACTATTTGTTGTTTCTATTGGCAAAATATTCCCCAATTATTTCTTATTCTACATCATTTCATATGTTCCTGGCAAAATTTCAGATGAAAAAAATGCTGACTAAAGGAATGGTTCTCAATTATTCTTTGTAGGCTTATGCTCTTAAAGACTGTTCAAATTGACTTGGTTATTGTTATAAGTGTCGAGCCTTTCCATTTCCTTTTGTTGAGCCTTTCCATTTCCTTTTGTTGTGCAACATCGATTCATCATGTTTCGAACTTAGAATCACACATGCTTCATCGCAAGTTTCATTTTCCTAGTGTTCTCAAAAGATTCTCTTTATACCAATAAGTATCCTTTAACATTCTCTGCTCTTTTTTTTGGAGTGGCCTCTCATTTTTACAAGAACTAAAATTTATCATAAATAATAGTGCTGAATTTCTGTATGCAGTTTGGCTTATTGATGTAGAAACCAATAGCTGGTCTACTCTTGATACTTATGGAAAAGTCCCAGTAAGAATATTTTTCTTTTGCACTTCAAACGGGCTATTATTTGAAAGTGGGTAGTACTGAATGGGTAGTTATTAATCTACTGGAGAGTTTTTGAATCCTCTTGGATCTTTGCTCTCTCTCTCGCTTCAGATAGCTCGAGGTGGACAATCTGTATCCCTAGTTGGTTCTCGATTAATAATGTTTGGCGGAGAGGATAGCAAGAGGAGGCTTCTGAACGACCTTCATATACTTGACTTGGAGACAATGATGTGGGAAGAAGTTAAAATAGAGTAAGAATGTACTTATTAATTATGCAAGACATCACTTCATGTAGCTAAACAGTTTCTGAGGTTATTGTTTTCTTTGCTGTTGTGAAATAGGAAAGGTGGTCCAGCTCCTAGGTATGATCATTCGGCTGCTGTTTATGCTGGCCAGTATCTTTTGATCTTTGGTGGTTCCTCTCACTCTACATGCTTCAATGATCTCTACCTGCTTGACATGCAAACTGTAAGTACTGTGTCTCTTCATGTATATTTTGATATAAAAAAACTCTTCATGTATTGTGCTATACATGTACACCTGTGCATTGAGTTGCATTCCATAAGTTCGCAAAGGCAAAAATTTACTCGATAATTACATTTATATTTAGTTGCTCTTTGATAGCTTATTGAAGATCTGCAAACTCCCTACATGTATTAGTAGTTCTAAGTTGTAGTAGAACTTGCAAGTTCAAAATTCTATCCAGTTAATAGTGATTGGAAGGTTGAACTGTTGGTCTGTTGCTATCCAACGACTAGCATTCAACTCCGTTCCACTATGGTTAACATGTAACACTTGACAGTTGACAGTAACTATTACATATCATAAGCTGACATGCAGATATGTTTAATGAATTACATTGTACTTTTACACAGAAGGGAGAAATTGGAGATTTTAGTCCAACCCAAGTTTATCACTTGACTTTTAGGACTCCAATGAACATTGGAAAGAGTTGTTTTCTTTTCATTACTTGCTTACGCAACGCTTAATGTTAACAGCTGGAGTGGTCTCAACCTGACACTCAAGGCGCACATATAACTCCTAGGAGTGGTCATGGTGGTACCATGATTGATGAAAATTGGTACATAGTTGGTGGTGGAGATAATGCAAGTGGTAATGCCTGAACACATGAGGCTGTATTTATTTTTTAAATTATTTTTTTGACTGCTCTTTGTGCTTCAGTATCTAAGAAAACACACACGTTGTAGGTTCCACCGATACAATTGTAATGAATGCTTCCAAGTTCGTCTGGTCCGTGGTCACCAGTGTGTCAGCTCGAGATCCACTTGCTTGTGAGGTAAGCAGTATATGTGCAGTTGTGCGACCTAGTTTTATCATAAAGAGCCCCCATACAAATTCATGTTACAGAAGTGCATAACGATCAAAATGAAATGGTGTGATGGGTAAGGGTTAGTTGGCCCTGGACCCAAGCAGCGCAACATCGCTCATGGGGACAGCCGCACCACAAGGACAGGGAAGAAGAGATAGACTGGGTACTTGGATATATTTCTTATTGCTCGATTATGAAAGATAACAATGGACCTCCTTATATAGAGGTTCTCCTAACCCATATGGATAAGGATCAATCTAACAATGGCATTCCTAACTAATAGATAAGACTACCAAACAACTAAATGAACTAATATTTAAGCTAGGAAACTAATAACACTATTTAAGGAAATAGATAATAAGCAGCTATCGTAATCCTCAACATAGGCCCTCCTCTACAGTACCCACTGCCGCTACAGTACCTGAGGTACTGTTTATGTGCAGTAATTTCTGCATGTGCCAACTTATCCCCCTTCCACAATAGCTCGTCCTCAAGCTGCAGCGGTGGCCACGGCTACAGTCCAAGGGGGCCCCACAACGATGAAAGGTCATGACGCCTACACACATGATAGGCTGGGGCAGCTTGTAGCTCTTTGCAACGGGACCGCCCGAAGTGAAGGCCCGACTTGATGTCATGGCCCACTAAACTGGCCCAAAGTGCGGCACCAAGATGGAATCTTGAGGAGGGTTAGCGAGCGCGAGGCCCGATGGCATCGCCGGCGCCGGCGCCACCACCCCTCGGTGTGCCACCGCCACAACTGGATGCAGCGCGGCCCTGTTGCTGGAAGGCCATATGCCTCCTCCACCGCGTAGTCCCCGGACCCCTCAGGAACGTGCGCATGGCTGTCGCCGCGTGACATCGGACCAAGACCGCCCTTGATGGCGAAGGCGCCGTTCCGTTTGCAGGAGGGCTCCACCACCGTCGGGTTGTTGCCGCCGCGGTAGAGAGCCACTATGTCGCCTCTGTCGTAGCCGCCCTTGACCACGTCCCAGTGGTGGTAGCCCTCGGCTATCTCCAGCTCCACCGCTGCTGAAGTTGTTGTTGGCGGTGGTGAGGTTCCCCTGACATGGTCGAGGCCCCTTCAGCGCGCGGCGGCCTAACCGGTGTTGTCATCTTCGTCGACGCAGAGCGGCGTCTACCGGTGGCGGGCATCAATGGCGAGGAACGCTGCGGATTGTTGTAGCGCCACGGCTGTCTTAGGTGGCATTGCCTGTGGGGGTAGCAACGGCGAAGCCATCGACTGCGCTAACAACGGCACCACGGTTGGCTCCGGTGACATCGCCTATGGGGATAGCAACAACGGAACCATCGGTGGCGCCGACTTCAAGTGAGGCACCAGCGTCGCATCCGCCACGGATGGTTGTGGTAGCGCTACAACTGGCTCTAGTGGCATCGCCCATGGGGATGGCGGTGGTGGAACCAGCGGTGGCGCTGACTCCGAGGTTGACGGAGGCGACACAAAAGTCATAGAGACATGTTGTGGCTTCCACTCCTTCAAGGCCAAGGCCGCAACCGGCGGAGATGGTGACTTGACGAGCGGTGGCGACACAGAAATCGCAGCGACATGCTGCGGCTCCTGCTCCCCCTTGGTCAGGGACTCCATCAAGTCCGCCAATATGGCCTTGATGTCAGTGTGGATCTCAGCAATAGATAACTCGGCATCAGAAGCCATGGTGGTTGACTCTGATACCAAATATGATGGGCAAGGGTTAGTTGGCCCTGGACCCAAGCAGCGCAACGAATCACATTATTTAAGTAAATAGATAATAAGCAGTCATCTGGATCCTCAACACGTGCCATCGCATAAAGATCCACTACCATGGATCGAAATCTCGATGACGGATGAAATCCTACCGAAGCGATATGATAGACCGTGATTCTGGAAATTTCAAAAAAATCGGGGTGAATTCAAAATTTGAATTTTTGAATTCGAAATTTTACCGGTCGGTAACCGGTCGAACCGGGAAAAAACCGGAAAAACCGGAAATTGGTGAAAATGGTAATTATGAAATTTAAATTTGGAATAATACAAATATTAATGAGAAAATGTTTCAAGATGTACATAAAAAGTCATCCTTGGTTGCTTCACTCTCCAGAGCAGTCCTCTCGTCCAAGTGTTCTAAAGCATGTAACATAATAAAAAACATAAGTTAATGATAATGAACGATAGCTTGACTAGCATACAAAAAACAATAATGAGAAGTAATTCATACCAATACATTGTCGAGAAACGCGAAGGTTGCGCAATGTAGCCGTTGTTATCATAGAGTATAAGTCCTTCAAATTGTGCTAGGTGAGCCTTGTATTGATCCCAAGTGTGTGTTTCGTGTGCATATTGTAACCAATGATTGTAAAGTTGTTGGTAATATGTGGGTTCGACCCATCGTAAGCGTTCGGCATTGGTATTGAAGGACACAAGACCGTAATGGAAACTAGGATCAGAAGAGACGTCCGACAAATGAGAATCATCTCCAGAAGGCAATAGATTGACATCTCGACGTCCATAAGTCCGAGTGGATCTTGAGCTAGCATGCGATTCATAGGAAGAAGAGTCATGTGGCTGAGATTGATCTTTTTGGCGACCCTTACCCCTCGTGTAGGTCTTATGAAATTGTTTTGAAGCATGACAACCATGGTCTTCATCCTGAGTAGCATGCGTGAAGTTTTGCTCGCAGGTGAATTCCAATGGTTGGTCTTGCCCTGCATCATGAGCAGTCCCACCATCAGCACCATCATCGGACGACGGAGAGCTACTATCACCAGACTCTTGGTACTGTACTTCATCAGATGGCGGACTTTCTGTTTCTTCGTCGCTTGCCACAATATCCTCCTCAATAGCCTTTTTCATCTTCCTGTCAGGCACATGTTTCCCTGTTTGTGTAAGTGAGGCAAAGTCTTTAGCCAATTTTTCAGTTGGTTGGCTACAATATTTCCTTTTCCCAAGATGACTCTTGCCAATATTTTTCTTTGTCCACTGCTTCAATGGTTCATCATCTAGTGCTTTATTTAATTCCTTTCGAGGGATAGCATCAACTACAACTGTAGATGGCATGGGGGGCTCACCTTCCTCGTCTAGTAGGGGCTCTGATTGTATCATGGAGCTATCAAGCCACTCGTGGATTGGGTTCTCTTTGTCGTACAGAGTGGCATTGATTAGATCGCCAAAAGGATCTACATCCCTATCTTCATTTCTACTCTCATGCTCTTGCAATCGTAGCCTCAGATTGTAGTGGACATACATGAGTTTATGTAGTTTCTTGTATCCAAGACGGTTCCTCAATTGTGTATGTACCAATGCAAATGTGCTCCAATTTCGTTCACATCCACTGGACGAAACACATTGCGAGACAATCCGTAAGGCATATTTTGTTAATGTCGGTGTCTGCGCTCCAAACGTCATCCACCATGTAGTTACAAGTAACATAAAATTTATGTTAAACTAATAATGATGGGTCATTTTCCATGTATATGTAAGTTCGTAACAACCTACCTGCAGAATGACGATTAGCACTCATGTGGGCCTCATTGGAAGCAAATAAACCTCGTCGATTACGGTATTGTTCTAGCTCGCCTAGAGCCTGCACTGCGTCCTCGGGTGTATCGGCTATTCTTTGAATCGCCATTGTCAGGGAAGCGACGAGGGCTGGATTCTTCCCCACATTATAGAAGCGGCTCTGCGGGTTCAAAGAACGATCTTTGTGCAAACAAACACACTTAGAAAGTTAGAAAAAAATACAACAAATATGGATATTTATTTGGATTTAGGAAACTATGAACTTGCCTGGAACTATGTACGTGCGGTCCTTCATCATTGCAATTCTCCTATTAACAATCTTTATGACACGACCATAAGTGGCATCATCTTCTTTCAGTACGTCTTGAAGTTCGAAATTGAGTTCGTACGTCTTTCTAACCATTCCTGCCACTGTTGCGGGTTTCTGTTGGTCGATATATCTGAGTAGTCGGTAAATTGGTTCTACCAATTTTATGACCCAAACCATACTCGACCACCATTGTCTACTTGTGAAGCAGGAATACATGTATTCTCCTTCCTCGGTCGTGCTCAAATGGTTGGAGCCCCATACATCTGACACCATCCACTTCGTGAACTTTGCTTTTCTATCCCTAAAACTTTTCAAGAAAATGAATGTTGTTTTAGGCGGGTGACACCTCCGCCTGATTTTGTTAGATTGCAATATCTGCACTTCCAACCAGCACCTCCTAGTCTCTCTCCATGGTCCCAAACATTGATGGATTTAGAAGTCATCACCTACAATAATCCAGACAGGATGAAAATTGTTAGTCATGGATCATATTGACAAGTGATTTCATCTTCCTTATATGGATATATGCTATGCAGGTTACTGAAGGCATATATGTTGTTTTGTGAATGGATAGCATTCTGTAGTCTTGCATACACTGATACACAACATGCATGGACTTACACATTGATTCACAATTTCACACAGCATGCAAGGATAGCATTCTGTGGTCTTGCATACACCGATACACACCAAGATGCTATAGCCTTTCACATGACCACTAGTAATCCAAATGTGCAACCCTCCACAAATGCTAACCACTAGTAATCCAAATGTGCAACCCTCCACAAATGCATTCAAGATGGTTTCCTACACTACAATCTCTACTTAGTCCTTAGTCCTTACTCCCTACAAACAATGAACTCAAAAACTCCACAAGTAGAAAAACTTTCAGACCTGCTGCTTGTGCTTGTGCTGCTGCTCCTGCTTCCTTGTGCTTGCGCTTGTGCTTGCTTGTGCTGCAGCTAATGTTGCTTGCTTGTGATGTGCTGCCTTGGTGTTTGCTTAAGCTAATGGAAATGGAGAATGAGAGGGAGGGAAGCTACTGGAAATGGAGAATGAGAGGGAGGGAAGAGGCCAAGAGGGAGGCAATAAGTGAGCAAATAAACAAATGGTAGTGGGTGGGGTACATGCAGCAGCAAAAGGGGATGAGGGGGCTGCTACCCACATGGGAGAAAGCATGAGAATCCAAAGGTGCAAAAAAAAAAAAAAATTCGGCCGATTTTTCCGATCCCGCTCGGGACCGGTAAACCGGTAACCGGCCGGTAACCGCCGGTTACCGGCCGGTTTTTTGACCTCTGCCCACGGCTGTTACAGCACCCATGGTGCTGTTCATGTGCGGTGATTTCTGCACATGGCAAATGGGTTATTCACATGGAGCACTATTATCATATATTATTATGTTCACTTCATTTAGTTACATTGCTTGCTGATAGACGTTAGGAATGCTTAAATTCTTAACAACAAGGTTAAGTTGGCCATCTGAACTTTAATGAGAAGTAAACGCATTTCAAAACATTGTGCAACCCATAGTTACCAGAAACGCGGTTCGTCCGAGTCACGGTACGGGATTCGGGTTCGTAATTCGCCACCTTTTCTTCCAATTTCCACCGCGAACCCGAACCCCGTACCCTATACCGGTTTGCGACGAATCCGATTTGCGATTCGCGGGGTTTTATAGCGAATCCGTTAACTATGGTGCAACCTTTGTGGCACTTTCAACTGCAATACTTCTAAGTTTTAACAATAACCGAAGAAAATGCCACCTTCCAATGCCTTTGCGAGGGCAACAAATAAAAACGCTCAACCATGTTTCTGTTAAACAGGATGCTTAGAACTTGAGCTTTGCAAAATGTGGTGAAATAATTGTTCTTGTGAATTACTGACAAATTTTCTTTAATTTTATCCTTTGCTTCTTTTTAAATACATTCCAGGGTCTCACTCTTTGCTCAACCACAGTTGCTGGCGAAAAAGTTCTAATTGCCTTTGGTGGTTACAATGGGAAATACAACAATGAGGTATTGAATTTAATGGAGTTTCCCTGTGCATGTACTTTGTTGGAAATGATCCATCTGTATAATTTTATCTTTTAGGTGTCACATGTATGATGCCTTCAGTGCTTGACTTGTAGCTGCTACACTGATAGGATGAAATTGCATTTCCTTCATTTTCCCTTCCTTTTTTCTGCTCGCTGTTTATGTTAGCAATTTCTCCATACATGGGGAAAATATTCTTGAATATCTGAGGAATGTGAGGACACTGCTGCAGATCTTCGTGATGAAACCCAAGCCAAGAAATATAGTGCAACCTCGTCTTCTCCAATCACCAGCCGCTGCCGCCGCCGCCGCTTCTGTGACAGCTGCCTATGCTGTGATAACTGCTACCGATGAGAAAACCAGAGATATTGCTGCTACAGATGATTTAGATGTGAAGATAGCTCAACCTGCAGGTTCTTTCAAACAAATTGTTGCAGAAATTGATGCACTTAATCGAGAGAAAGTTAAACTAGAGTCCAGACTGGCAGATATTCATGATGAAAAGTCAAAACTAAAGGATAAACTAGATATGGTAAATTTGTCATATGGTGAATTAGCAAAGGTAAAACTTTCTTTCCGTTCTGCAGAAGGAAAATCTTGATTCATCGTAATCAATTCTCACCTTTTTTCCCCTTTTGAAGGAACTTAAATCAGTTCAAAATCAGCTAGCAGCAGAGGGTTCAAGATGCCAGAAACTGGAGGTTCTGAACTTGTACACCGCAATTGGTTTTGAGTGTGAACATGCTTATTTTCAACTTTCCTTTTTATGCTTCTGATTGGTTACCTTTTTCCTTATTCTCTGATCAATTTAGTCCCAAATTGCTGCCGCACATAAAAGGTTGGAATCTTCTGGTTCTTTGGAGAATGAATTAGTAGTACTGCGGCAACAAATATCTCAGGTGGAGCAAACCATGGCAACTGCTCAGAGACAGAAATCTGGGGGTGTCTGGAAGTGGGTGGCAGGAAGTGCAGAGGTCTCTGACAATGAATAGTAAGTCCTACGTGTAACATGCTGGAATGGAACATCTGATGTGCTTTACGCTTTCAGCTATTGTCAAAGCTTAGTGGTTTTCATTTTGCACAACTTTTCCGGTAGAACTTTTTAAGAGTGTAGTGAGAGTTGTCAAGGGTGTAATGCATCGTGATGTTGCTATACCATACTATAGCATTGAAGTAAAATGGTAAATATCTAGTGTAAAATGTTAAATGTGATCTTTGAAACAAATATTTTAGGCAATTATCTTAGATTTTTTGTATCTATTTTGCTTTATGAGAAGACCATTAGAAAATCATCTGAATTGCGTAACCTTTTTTAGCAAAATGTTATTGCACATACATTATCATATGCATCTCGTTTTGCTGAAAATTCTGTGGCGAAGTATGTTGTCACCAGTAGTTTGAATTTGGACTTTCATTTCTCCTATGCTTCTAGAACCAAAAACTGCAAAAACCATCACCTGAAATCGTGGAGGTAGAGAAATATAAGTGTAGAGTAGTTACTTCATTTTTCTCATTCATGTACTGAACTCATGTATTATCCTGATTTCCATAGTCCATACAATTTGATTCAAGCTTTACATTTTTTTTTTGCTCCCTATTCAGTTTGCCATGTAACTCAATATATAATAATGGTACAACTTTTGATCAGGTCCACCAAGACAAGCAGCTACCAAACAGAATGACACAGGCGGAGCTGCTACAGTTTTGAGACAGCTTGTTTGTTGCAAGCTACTGGATGCTTCCTGAATACCTTGCTCGTGGTTGATTTTGAGAAAATGTCTCCCAAAACAATCTTGTGGATCTTCTTAAGTGGTGGCACCTGGTAGAAATTTTCCATAGGCAAGTTTAGAAATTCAGTAGTACGAGCATAACATCATACAAGTATACCAAAAGATTGTGTCACATTGGAGATATATAATTGGGGTTATTAGCTCTTGTTTGTTTTCACCATATCATACCTTTTTGTAGCGGGTATTACAGCAATACAAAAGTGTTCATCGGTTGTGGCAGCTGGAACAAGTACATTGGTTATACCGTAAATTTACTAATATATCATCCTGTGTTTTTTATTCAGGTGTCTGTATGTGTCTGTGTCATTCTGTCTAAAAAAGCCTAGGAGAACATTTTGCCCTGCCAGTGTTGTGCAATGTGCACTTGTCTATGTTCATGATTTTCAATGCATGGAATGGAATAGAATTTTACCGGAGCGGCAGCCTCGTTTGTCACTGACACTTGATCTTCCTTTGCGCCGCTCTGCCTGCAAAAATTTTGACATGTAAATTAAAGGTGGTCAAGTGATGTTATTTGCTGCCGAATAGTGATCCAATGTTCACTTGTTTAGTTGGGAGCTTGGGATATCCTTACTGTATCGCTGCAGCGCTAGCAGCGTCAGGTTGTGTGAGCACAAGAGTTCCTAGCTCTGCAGGAGCCACCTGCACTTGATCTGAAGCTGCCTCCGTTTCCCTCTCCGGCATGCCGGACTTCTCCGTCAGCTCGACCCACGGCAGCCTCCGGCGGAACGTCTGCCGTACCTCTGCTGGGAGTGCAGGCGCCACCGTCACCCTCCTCAGCATGGAGAGCTTCCCATCTTGTGACGAGGGAGCTGCAAGCGCTGCTGTTACCTCAGGCGTCGCCACGACGTGGGTGGCGCCGTGGGCGGCCACCGCGTCCCTTGCCGCCTTCGGATCGGACGGCAGCGACATGAGCACCGTGGTCGCTCCAGCAGCGGGAAGCTCGAGGGCGAGCAGCGGAAAGCCGTGGACGCTGCACATTGGAAGATACGCCAGGCAATCCCGGCCCTCTTTCGGCAAGCTTGCACCGGCCACGGCCGCGACGAGGTCGGCGTGCGTCATCGCCACCGTCTCGCTCGTCGACGAGTAGACCACGAGAGCTACATCTGATGGGCGTGGCCGTTCCGCGGCCACCGCAGGGTCAGCCAACGCCGTCGGGTCACCGCCGTCGATCAGCTCCTCCGCCGAGAGTGTCCGTGGATCCATTGACCGGGACGTGAGCAGCAGAGGTATGCCGACGCTTGCCACCTTCTCAGCCATCTCCGGCGCGGCAACGATAATCACTGCACCCGAGCTGTGCGCCACGGCGGCTATCTCGGCAGCCGTGGCGTTTGGGTCGGCGGTGACCACGACGCCACCGGCCGCAAGAACGCCGAGAACTATGGGCGGGAGCAGGAGCGAGTTCGGCGACAGTACCAGGACGGTGTCGCCACGCCGGATGCCAAGCCCGAGGCGTAGACCGGAGGCGAGGGAGAGCGCGGCCCGGCGGAGGGCGATGAAAGAGAGGGTACGACCGGTGGCGGCGTCGACGAAGGCAGCTGCGGTGGAGGCCAGCGTGTCCGGGTGGGGGAAGCGGGAGAGCACGAAGGCCGCAGCATCGCCGACGCCGGCCGTGTAGACAGGGTCGAAGATGGCCATCTGTCTCTTGGGAGCTGAGGATTTTTGGGAGGGAGGGAGGGAGGTGAGCTAGCTGTGAGGATCGGAAGCGAGGTGAGATTGAGATTGAAATGGACGCGGTCGGGATTTCCAAGGGAAAGGAACCTCAAGGTTGTTTGCTTAGTTTTGGCGCGCTCCCTCGCTTCGTGGAGTCCGCGGGGAGGTTTGTCTGGTGGCGTGAGGGCCAACGCCATGGACGGCTGGCACCATGCATATTTTTAGCTCGGCCTCGGTTCATTATCAACTTTATCAAGGTAACGTATCTATTTGGTCTGATTGTTAGACGTGTCAATCATCTCAATTACTCTTGATCTTCATGCATGCCTACAATTACTCGCGGTGGCACAGTCTATTTGAGATCGCTCTTTGCAAGTATCCCTTGATGAGATCACATTCAGAAGCCTGCTGCTCCGGACGGCAAGAAACCGGAGAGCTAGCTAGCTCTTCGTCTGACTCTCAGCGGAATTGCCTAGATGCCCTGGTCCTCTCCTGGCTCTACGGCTCGATATCCGATGAGATCCTCGCCATGGCCATGGAGCCCGGCCGGAGCCTCAGCTTTTCGCGACAACGCCGAGACACGCGCCCTCTATATATCTTGAGCAACAAGAATTCCGCAGCCTTGCTCGATCGGGGTTCCCTGTCCATCGCCGATTACTGTCGCAAGCAGAAATCTCTGGCCGATGATCTCCCTGCTGTCGACAACAAGATCAGTGACAATACGCTCGTCCTCAACACTTTTCGCGGCATGAACCCGAAGTCTACTCACATGCGAACGTTGCTTTGTTCCCATCGTTTCTAGAAACTAGCTAGTTCTGCACTCATGCTCGAGGAACTGACTTCGGCACCAGACTCCTCACCAGCCGACCCAGCAGGGTCAGGGCTAGTTTACTCTATGGAGTTTTCAGCCTCCTGCGATACCTTCCTCTGCTCCGACATCTTGGGATCAACAGTCCGTCCCCAACTATTTCAACACCCTGTTGCTGACGCTGCCATCAACTAGCTGGTGACTGGTTCATGGACTCGCACATGACGTCAGATCCAGATAACCTCTCTGTCGCTTCCATTCCCTCCCTCAACTCTCCTAGTACCATTGTCGTCGAAAATGGGTCCATGCTTCCTATCACCCATACTGGCCACACCTCCTTTGCTGTCCCCTCCAAAAATTTCACTCTAAATAATGTTCTTGTTTCCCCGCAAATCATCAAGAACCTTATTTTTGTTAGCAAGTTTAGTATCGATAATCACGTTTATGTTGAATTTGATCATTTTGGTCTCTCTGTGAAGGACCTTGGAACCATGAACGTGATCGTCATGTGCAATGGTAAGGGCGGTCTCTACCCGATACATTTCCCGGAGCCGTTCCCTCCCCACGCCCTCACCGTCAGCACCCCCTCCGACGCTCTGTGGCATCGCCGCCTTTGCCATCCCAGACATCATCCTTTTTAGTATCTAGTCTGATCTTCCTCTTTGCCATGTAATAAAGTGTCAGACAATGCTATATGTCATGCTTGCCAGTTAGGTCACCATGTTCGGCTTTCTTTTGCTACCTCTACTTCTCGGACAACCTTTTGATCTACTTCATTGTGATTTGTGGATACCTCCTGTTTATTTCTGGTTACAAATACTACCTTGTCATACTGGATGACCACACGCACTACCTATGGACTTTTCCTCCACGTTTAAAATCCGAAGTTCCCCACCCTCTCTCACTTAGTCAAATATGTTGCCACCCAATTCAACACTGTTGTCAAAAGCATCCAATGCGACAATGGTCAAGGGTTTGAAAACACCACTACTCGTCTCTTCTTTCTCGACCATGGCATCACACTCCGTATGTCATGTCCCCATACATCTCAACAGAACGACAAAGCGGAATGTGTGATCCACTCCACAAATAACATCATTCGCACCCTCCTCTTCCAAGCAAACATGCCTCCAACTTACTGGGTAGAAGCACTCCACACCTCCGCCTATCTTTTCAATCGCCACCCTACCAAAAATCCTCCGCAATAATACCCCTCACGCAACTCTCTATGGCGTTCCACTGTCTTATGAGCACCTTCGTGTCTTTGGCTATAAGTGTTACCCAAACCTCTTCGCCACTGCCCCGCACAAACTAGCTCCCGCTCTACTCTGTGCATCTTTCTTGGGTATCCATCTCATCATAAAGGGTATCGCTGCCTTGATCTCCATACAAACCGACTCATTCTTTCTTGTCACGTCACCTTTGACGAGGAATCCTTTCCGTTTGCTTCCTATCCCGCACCCCCAAAGCCGATGATTTCAACTTTCTGGATGACATCATCCACACAACTACTCCTTTCGTTCCTTCGGTCGCCCAACAACCAGCATCCGAACCCAACGGTGTTGCTTCTCCTGCGCCCTCGACTCACCAGGCCACTCTCGAGCTGACTGCCCATACGTCTGTTCTCCTGTCTGCTGAGCTGGCTTCCCAATTGCCCGCGCTCCCCGCAGCTCTCGTCGTCTCCTCCTCTCTGCATGAGTTGGCCAACTCTACAGACAACACACATCATATGATAACTCGCGGGAAAGACGACATTCATCAACCTGTTCAGCATCACAATCTCACCGTTGACATGCTCTCTCCCATTCCCAAAAGCTATCGCATTGCTATTAGAGGTCCCCATTGGAACTCTACTATGGTTGACAAGTTGCCCGCTCTCCAGGCTAACCACACTTGGGGTTTTGTTCCTCGTCCTCCCGACGCCAACATTGTGACTGGAAAGTGGGTATTTCGTCACAAATTCAAAACCGATGTCTCTTTTGATCGCTACAAAGCGCGTTGGGTACTCTGTGGCTTCTCTCAACGCCCGAGGCATTGATTTTGGTGAAACCTTCATTCCAGTCATCAAGCTGGCCACCATTCGCACTGTCATTTCTGTCACCCTCTTTCATAATTGGTCAGTGCATCAACTGCATGTTAACAATGCTTTTCTCCATAGCACTCTTTCCGAAACTGTTTACTATCATTAGCCCACTGGCTTCTCCGATCTCTCCCATCCTGCGCACGTCTGCCGCCTTAATAAGTCCCTATATGGGCTCAAGCAGGCACCCCATGCCTAGTTTAATCGGTTTGCCTCGCACCTACTCTCCCTTGGCTTTGTCCAGTCCAAAGCTGACCCTTCTCTCTTCATTCTCTCCCAGAGTTCTCATGTTGCCTACCTTTTGCTTTATGTGGTCAGCGTTGTTCTCACCAGTTCCTCTGAAGCACTTTTGACTTGGATTGTCACTACCCTCCACTGAGAGTTTTCTCTCAAGGACCTTGGGGACTTCACCATTTCCTTGGCGTGTCCATGACTCGCACTTTTCATGGGATGTTTCTATCTCAACGACAATACATTTTGGATGTCCTTGACCGTGCCAGCATGACCGACTGTCGCCCCTGCAGCACTCCCATCGACACCTGTTCAAAATTGTCGGCATCCAGTGGTCCTCCTGTCGCCAATCCCACAGAATACTGTAGCTTGGCTGGTGCTCTTCAGTACGTTACTTTCACACGTCCTAATGTCGCATACGCAGTTCAACAGGTCTGTCTTCATATGCATGATCCTCACGAACTACATTTCAACCTGATTAAATGGATTCTCCGCTACCTCAAAGGTACTGTTAATCATGGTCTTCAGCTACACCGGTCGACGCCTGATGTGCTTACTGCCTACACTGATGCTGATTGGGCCGAGTGCCCAGACACTCGCAAATCCACATATGGTTATAGGATCTTTCTCGGTGACAATATTGTTTCTTGGTCCTCCAAGCGCCAACACACGGTCTCGCGCTCCAGTGCTGAAGTCGAGTACCGTGCCATGGCCAATGCTGTGGCTGAATCCTGCTGGTTGCGCCAGTTGCTTGCTAAACTACATCGTCCCCTCTGCTAAGCTACCGTAGTCTACTGTGACAACGCCAGCGCTGTTTACCTCTCCACCAACCCGGTTCAACATCAGCGGATCAAGCACGTTGAGATTGATCTTCACTTTGTCTGCGAGCGGGTTGCCCTCAGTGATGTTCGAGTGCTACATGTTTCGGCCTCTTTGCAGTACACTGACATATTCACCAAGGGACTGCCAACGGCCATCTTCTCCGAGTTTAGCTCCAGCCTGAATGTTCGTCCTGCTCCCGCCATGCACCAGACATCAACAGTACCATGATTCGACCACCCCGGATTCTGTACCCCAATTAGCTCTAGCTCCTACCATAATTAGCTTGGCATGTGATCTTCTTGTTTTGGTAGTTAAAACTCATTGCTCCTGTACTCTCTATATGTACTTGTGGATGTGTATGGAATCAATCGTGTGAATTATTTCCACCTTCACTGATTACTTATTGCCTCAACAGAACAACTTGCAAATGCCAGCGACAGTGAAAGATCTCTGGCATACTAAAACTAAAACTAAAACCTGGATTAATCAAACTTCTTTGGGTTTATGCCCACTCATGTTATCATGCAGTTCCCGATGGGCCAAGCAAATAGCCAAGACATTCTCTGTCGAAACATAACACCGAAGGCTGGTCCACTCAAACCTCACGGATACTTGCAAAGAAATAGCTCAGCTTGGATGGAACGTCCTCCCAAGAATCCCTACTTCAAGACAAGAATTGCTCTGAAATCCTTCACTATATTCTTACTCATCTAGTTAGTCAACAACGTAGAGAATTTGCGTTTCATCTCTTGTGATACATTTGGAAGGCTAGGAATAAGGCATTATATTCAACAAGAAAGAATAGAAGTATTTAAAGTACATCTATGATGCTAAGGCCTCTCACACCTCTACCACTTGCTTGTCATGAACATCTCTTGCTTGCAATGAATCTATGGGGCTTTTACTCTTAAAGAGAGAGAGAGAGATATATAAAATCCCTATCATCCCTATCATCATCATCATCCACTCATTAATACTCTTAGAGAGAGAGAGAGAGAGAGAGAGAGAGAGAGAATCCCTATCATCATCATCCACTCATTAATACTCCTTTCACTTTGCAAAAATAAGTCATTTAGGAATTTATGCAAATAAACTTTAAAAACTTTGGCTATCAATATATTTTTAAATATTTATATTAGATATATGAGAATTATATACGTAGATTCATGTAAAAAATACTTTCATAATATTACAATTTTATTATATTTTAAAAATATATTACAATAATAATCAATGGTAAAAATTATATTTTAATAGCCATATGATGTACGAGATACCTTGTTTTTTTTAAATCCAAGCGAGCAAGAGGCAGCAAAAAAACAAACCAATAATGACCGGTGATTCTATATATTAAAAAAAGTAACCTATTTTATTCAGACTAAAAAAAACATTTGACTAGCAATAGCCGGTACAACCTCGGAACCTCCTCATCTATTCTATAATAGTGTAATACACACACTGGCAGTCGGGGCCCGCTACCTTCTCTACCTCCCCTACCCCATTCTGCTTCATCGGTCAAACCGTGTGGCGTGTGGGTGTGTCTACTTCCTCCTAGTCCTGCTCCGCCTCCGCGTCGGCGTGGCGGTGACGGGCACCAGGTCGCCGGAGATGGCGGCCATCGCGGCTTTGCTGGTGATGGCAGCTCTTGCGGGGGTGGCGGCCGGCGGCGACATCGTCCACCAGGACGACGAGGCTCCCAAGATCCCCGGCTGCTCCAACGACTTCGTCCTGGTACGCGCGGACCTCCTCCTCCTCCAATCATCTCGCATGCCTCGTATGTTTGTGGGGGGGGGGTACTAATCTTGCTGTTTCCAGCCGATCGGTTCATTCGACTTTCGGTTCCGAGCTGCATGTGATGGGAGCGTTGTTTCGATTTGGGTGCCTGGGACTAAGCTAGGGTTTGGAATTTGGAGTTGTCGATTTGAGAGCTGAGAAGAAGAAGAAAATCCTCGGGTTGCTACGGGTGTTTGATTTGTGGATTGGGGGGTTTAGCGACGTAACTTGCTGCAATTAATAGGTCATTAGGTCGCGGTATTGCTTGGAGTCTGGAGAATGCTAGCCTGCTTTGTTTGGAGCTCATCGGTCTATTTTTTGGGGTAGGCTGGCAGGCTACAGAGTGCGACCTCCTTGGAGGCTTTGGTTTGGATATTTGTTTGTATCGTAAGCTGAGGATCTCCCATTACTAATTTGCTTGAACTATTCTGTTACTGGTGCCATTCAATTAGGGATTGTAGTTGATTAAATTTGCATTGAGGTGATACAGAGTACCGTAAGGGCTGTCCGGAGGCTAATTGTCGATATAGTTTGGAGAAATAGTGGGTTTCAGAACTTGGGTAGTCTTAATGCAGGGAATTATGGTTCTTACATTGCATCACCTGTTGCCTAGTTCCTGTTACTTGCTCGAGGATTAGAATCTAGCTTTACTTCCAGCTGATTGAACCAGCCTATAGTTTGCTGGAATTCTCCCACTGAGGATATTTTATAGATATTGCTGGCCTGTGATATGAAGATTATCCAACTTGTAGCATCATAACGAGATATTAAGGTCTTGGAACCATGTGGGGACTGTTATGACCTCCTCAAAGATTTTGATCCAGGGTCAATTGGCCATTTCCGACTGCAATCCTATTTGTTGCTATGATGAGTACTTTGATATACTCCGTGCAATTAATCCGCTCGAACACATTAATTGCCCACTATCTAGTTATCTTTTTCTTGTTTCAATCTAATCAGAGATTATACTAAGCTGTTGATCATGGGCTCCACCTAGACTTGTATTCCCACATCTGGGCCCCATTATATCTAGCTAATAAATATGGTTCCCACGACCTGTTGCGGTTACCTGGATGAAGGTGGTTATTTGGTTGTTAAATAGGCAATTAGTGTGATGTAGGACCACAACTCAAGGGCATTACACTTGAAGTTTGGTTAGTACCAGCACTTTGTATTTGGTACTTAATGCATTACAATGCTACTTTATCGATTAGGGTTATGCAGCCCATCTTTTACATTTATTACCCGCATTCACATTTTGTTTCCTCACTTTGTTATTAGGTAAAAGTGCAAACCTGGGTCAATAATAGAGAGAATGATGAGTTTGTCGGTGTTGGTGCTCGGTTTGGCCCCACGATAGAGTCGAAGGAAAAGCATGCCAACCGGACAAGTCTATTGTTAGCAGATCCTTTTGATTGTTGTACCCCTCCCAGAGAAAAGGTTATCTTTCTGGAAATCATGGTTTAGCTGCTTGTGATTTTTCGGTTGTCCTACATTCCTACGTACTGATTGATTGCTCCTTTATCTAGGTTGCTGGAGATGTTTTGTTAGTGCAAAGGGGAAACTGTAAGTTCACTACAAAAGCTAAGGTTGCCGAAGCTGCTGGTGCTTCTTCTATTATAATCATCAATCATCTCCATGGTATGCCTTATATACGAAATTCCTTGTAAAATTCCACATACAATGTTTTCCGCTCATGACTTGTGTTGGAAATTGGAGTACGATGTAATTAGCAGATGAAGATGCTAGAATACGGGGAATGGGATCGACAAAGTAATTTGTCTTACCATGCATATACTAATTTTCACCACCAAAACTTTTTTTTTGTTTACCCGTGTAATCTTACTGAAGCCCTTTGCTGTTTAGACTGTTCTTCTCTAAGATCCATAACTTTCTTTTGCAAGAGTAGGGCCCTGAGGCCCCTCATCATACATAGTCAGATCAAGCATCTATGCTTGCCATGAGTGCTCTTGTAAACAGAGATAAAATTCCCGGCCGATAACCGCCGGTTACCGGCCGGGGTCCGGGATAAAAAATCCCGGCCGATTTTCCCGGGTTTTGCAACCCCGGCCGGTTTTCCTGGGTTTTGCAAGTTCAAATTTCAAATTTCGGTTGGTTTTTAAGCAAATTCAAACGAAATTCAACCGGGTTTTTCCCGGGAAAACCGGTAACCAGCCGGTTACCGTTCCCGCCCCCCTGCCGGGATTCGATCCGGTAACGGTTTTTTTTATCCTTGCTTGTAAACACCCATTATTTTTGCAAATGTTTAATGTGTGTATTTAAGAAACTACTTATAGTCTTTTGTCGTTGAAAGAAACTAAGCATTAGTACTACATAATTTTGTTCCTACGCTCCATCTTGTTTGATGTGTTGCCTCTGACCATGTTATTGGACATTTATTTTTCATAGTTGCATGTATTCACATTTAGCAGTACACATGTTTGCGTATATAGATTAGCAAAGCTTATGGTTGATGACTTGTATTTCACGTTCATATATTTGGTGTTGACACATGTCATGCGTCTGCTTGCAGAGCTATACAAGATGGTCTGTGATAGAAATGAAACATATCTAGATATAAATATACCTGCAGTTCTTCTACCAAAAGATTCTGGCTCCGCTTTACAGAGACTTCTCGCACGTGGTAAAGGTAAATATTTAAGTTTTCATTCTGTGGAATCTTGTGCCATGTCCTGTGAATGTGAGGCTGCTTATCTTTATTGTCTAACCTTTATGTTTGTGTTAACTGAAAATTGGGTACTTATTTTACCATAACATAGCTAATAGATATACATTTCTTGCTTTCAATTTCCCAGTTTCGGTGCGGCTATACTCTCCAGATCGTCCTCCGGTTGATACGGCAGAGGTGTTTCTATGGCTTATGGCTGTTGGTACCGTTCTTTGCGCAGCATACTGGTCAGCATGGAGTGCTCGAGAAGCAGTTACTGAACAAGAGAAGCTCCTGAAGGTTCTGAACAAAAGCTTATGTGTTTTATCATTTGTCTACTTGAAAAGAGGAGCTAACAGACACACTACTTATATAGGATGGACATGAAAGTTCACTGAACGTTGAGACCGGGGGTTCTAGTGGTATGGTAGATATCAACATGACATCGGCAATTCTATTCGTTGTGATTGCATCATGTTTCTTGATAATGCTCTACAAGCTGATGTCTTACTGGTTTGTGGAGCTTCTGGTGGTTATCTTTTGCATCGGTGGTGTCGAGGTGCGTACGATTTCATCTTTTCCCCCCTCCTGTTATTATAGTTTCTTAACTGTGTCTGAATGCCCTAATATTACGAATTTTTTATACTGCTTAACGAGTAAAATAGAATAGTGATTATGTGCTCTCCCAAAAACTAAATTGCACAAATTGTGAAGCGATACAATTTGTGGTAGAGTAGTACCGGATGGTTGCAAACCAGGCTCTTAAATCTGCTTTAAAAATTGACCTTTTCGTATATTTTTTTGGAGAGCATTGAAATACTTCCATTTTATCTGTAATTTTAAGTTTTATGAAAGAATTGTCTCAAACTGAGCAAAGAGCTTTATGGTAGCTGTTGAATGACCAAGCATGATTATGTGTATCTAGTAGAATGAATCAACACCGATTCTGTTGGTTGATAGTCAAGCTACTATTCATTCATTTTAGTATGCCGTTCTTCCATTTCGTGAGCTCATGACATGTTCTGTTTTACTTGTTTATGCAGGGTCTGCAAACATGTTTGGTTTCTTTATTGTCAAGGTACATTTGTGGCTCTGTAAGATTTTATTTATATTTTCTGGGTTATTATGCACACTGTAGACACTTCACATCTGTCACTTTAATCTGTGACTTTTCGACCATGGCCAATCTTTAATAAAAAAAGGTTACTGACCGGAAGTCGTCGGATCTTTCAGATGGTTTAAACCTGCTGCGGAATCTTTTGTGAAAGTGCCGTTTTTTGGAGCTGTGTCGTATCTTACATTGGCAGTTTGCCCATTTTGCATTGTATCTGCTGTTATATGGGCTGTTTATCGCCGGATGCCCTATGCTTGGATTGGGCAAGATGTTCTTGTAAGTACAGTTTTGTTTTCGATGCCCTCCGTTGGGATTATTCTCTGTTGATTAATATCGTGCTTTGTACCTTCAGGGTATTGCACTGATTGTTACTGTGATCCAAATTGTTAGGATACCTAACCTCAAGGTAATTCTACTATTTGGTCAATGCTTTCCATTTAGTGAAGGACTTTGATGCCAATTATTTACTTGTTCGTCATGGTCAGGTGGGGTCTGTTCTTCTCAGTTGTGCCTTCTTGTATGACATCTTCTGGGTTTTTTTCTCCAATATGTTGTTTCATGAGAGTGTGATGATCGTGGTAAGTACAAATGACTATTGTGATGCTCTGCTTTTGCCATTTGCTAGACATTCTAGTTATGCTTGCGCTCTGCTCACAGGTTGCACGTGGTGATAAAACTGACGAAGATGGTGTGCCCATGCTGTTAAAGATCCCACGAATGTTTGATCCATGGGGCGGATACAGCATCATAGGCTTTGGTGATATCCTTCTTCCTGGACTGTTGATTGCTTTTGCGCTGAGGTTGGTGCGCTAAATCTGGGCCATTCATTCTTCTCTCAATAGCCATTAGCCAATAGCTATGGGCATGTCATATGTGAATTTCATAATTATAGGCTGGATAACAGCAAACAGCATTAGTTTCTTCCAATTCCGTCTGTCGGATAATTACCTGTGTAGCAGTTGCTTTGAACTTGCAGTATGTTAGATACAGTTGGTTTGTTGAGCTCTCCGCTTAGTATTTCCCTCCATCTCTGTATAGCAGTTGCTTTGAACTTGCAGTATGTTAGATACAGTTGGTTTGTTGAGCTCTCCGCTTAGTATTTCCCTCCATCTCTGTAGGTATGATTGGGCTGCAAAGAAGACCTTACAATCTGGTTACTTTCTGTGGTCGATGGTTGCATACGGTTCTGGTAAGACATCGCTGCTTCCATCGCAACTATGCATGTGCCACTTCTTTTTTTTTTAAGCACAGTTTGCCAACATATTCAGCTTAAACTAAAATGTCCTATCTTATGTGGAATATTGTGATATCTGCATCCTTTTGCCACATCCACCTTGGCTTGATGTACTGTATTTTTTCCTCTTTTAGGGCTTCTGATCACGTATGTCGCCTTAAATCTTATGGATGGTCATGGGCAACCAGCTCTTCTTTACATTGTGCCTTTCACGCTTGGTAAGTAACGCCTTGTGCCTGATGATGAGGTTCATAGCTTGAGATTTTTTGTGCTTGTGTTTTAACAAACCATCGCACTACTGCAGGCACATTCTTAGCACTAGGCAGGAAACGGGGTGAACTCAGGAACCTGTGGACAAGAGGACAGCCTGAGAGAATCTGCACACATGTGCACATGCAACCTTCCCCAAACCGGAAGGACTCCACTTGTGCTGTTAGCTCGTGAAAAACAGGCTAACCTTACAAGCCTGACTTGGGAGAGCTTCACTGCTACCCCTAGTGATATGTAAATTGTATCTGGTCACGGTATTGTATCATAATATTTTCTTTTCTGGAGGCTCCACTGATCTGTAATGTGCTTACCACTTCTAATTAGGCTCCAATGTTGTAGTGTTTTTTGTAATGCGTAACATGTTGTCATCACTAGCAATCCATCCATTGTATACTATAATCAGTTCTATAGCTTTTGTCGTTGCATAAAAAGATGAGGGGAGCTTAGGATTTTAGCGCTCTATTTTGCAACCATAAACGCATGTATATGTTCCATAGATCAACATAAATAACTCTTTCAGTATACTGGTTCTACAATTCTGTAACCGTCATATTCCCTGCTCTTATGTCTGGTTTTACAATTCCGATTATGTAACTGGTCACTCTCATATACCACCTTGGTTCGTACGACTGTTGAATGTTGAGGAAAAATTATGAACACAAGAGGCCATGACCCCCTCTAGCTTATGTTTTTTTTTCTTCTTCTGAATATTCTTTCTCTTACCAGGTGCGGACACGTGGCAAGAGCTACTGGTTTTGTCGGTGTAGGTGATGCATCATCATCGATGAGCTATTATTAACCATGGATTCCATGCAGAAGAAAAAAGGAGTGTTCCGTGAGCAGCTTTTGAAGTACGTTCATGCATGTATTGTATGCAACGTGTTCTTTGCGATTTGTTTTTGGTGCAGGAGCTGCGGGGGTGGTGCGGTGTGTGGCCAGCGATGAAGCTGCGGCTGCCGCCCCCACCCCACCCCGGCTACTTGTCAGGAACATGTATGGTTGGAACTACGAGTGCGTCACACATTTGTTTGTTTCGTGGCCGTGTCAAGCTTTTCCAATTTTGTCTTGGCGAGATGGGCTGGTCTGTGGCTATGATTGATCCAAGGGATTAGGATGAGTACACAAGCCGACCGAGACAAGCTCATAATTAAGGATAAAGTTCAGAGCTGACCACTCTGTCCGTGCCTCCTATCTTATCACCACCTAAATTATTTAGGTTACTGACAAGAGCCGATGAAGCCCACCTATGGCTGTAGACCTCTTGTACTGCAGATGAGGTAGCAGACCAAGATGCAGTAAACAAACAAGCATTTCATAGACTATCATACAATAACTAAGGAAACAAACCCCTATCTATCTATCTATCTATCATCATCCACTGATTAAGAAAAGGGTGGGGGGAAAAAACCATGAGAAAGCTGAATGTTAGAGGTGAGCCGCTATAAAAAGCGCGCAGTGGAGTGGAAAGGCACGGCCTCTCCTCACAGCCATGAGCCATCCATCCCCCTCTTAGATGTTTGCATCTTATTCTTAGTTAAGAGGTGAGCCGCTCTAAAACGCACGCAGTGGAAAGCCATCCCCTCTAGCTGTTAGCATCTAAAGTTTACCAAACACGAAAGAAGCGGAAACAGCAGCAAGTGAAGGTGAAGCTAATCAAAGCAAGAAAATGGAGGGCAAGGAGGAGGATGTCCGCCTTGGAGCCAACCGCTACTCGGAGCGCCAGCCGATCGGCACTGCAGCGCAGGGCGGCGGCGAGGAGAAGGACTACAAGGAGCCGCCGCCCGCGCCGCTGTTCGAGGCGGAGGAGCTGACGTCGTGGTCCTTCTACCGCGCCGGCATCGCCGAGTTCCTGGCCACCTTCCTCTTCCTCTACATCAGCGTCCTCACGGTGATGGGCGTCAACAACTCGAGCAGCAAGTGCGGCACCGTCGGCATCCAGGGCATCGCGTGGGCGTTCGGCGGCATGATCTTCGTGCTCGTCTACTGCACCGCCGGCATCTCCGGCGGCCACATCAACCCGGCCGTCACCTTCGGGCTCTTCCTGGGCAGGAAGCTGTCCCTGACCCGGGCGCTCTTCTACATGGTGATGCAGTGCCTGGGCGCCATCTGCGGCGCCGGCGTCGTGAAGGGGTTCCAGCGCACGCTCTACATGGGCAACGGCGGCGGCGCCAACGCCGTCAACCCAGGCTACACCAAGGGCGACGGCCTCGGCGCGGAGATCGTCGGCACCTTCGTGCTCGTCTACACCGTCTTCTCCGCCACCGACGCCAAGCGCAGCGCCAGAGACTCGCACGTCCCCGTAAGTAGCAGCTGCCTGCTCTGCTAGTCGGTCCATCAAAACGTACCCATCAATGAACTGATGCCATGAACGAATCATGGTGCGCGCATCGGCATGCATGCAGATCCTTGCTCCTCTCCCGATTGGGTTCGCGGTGTTCCTGGTGCACCTGGCGACCATCCCCATCACCGGCACCGGCATCAACCCCGCCCGCTCCCTCGGCGCCGCCATCATCTACAACAGGAGCCACGCATGGAGCGACCACGTAAGATCATCCATTGCTCTACTCTGAATCAACCACAATAATTGTTCATCTTCCGAATCAACTAACCACACCGTCACTTGGTTTATAATTTCGGGGTTGTGAACTTGTAATAATTGATTGATGACAGTGGATTTTCTGGGTGGGACCGTTCATCGGAGCTGCGCTGGCCGCCGTCTACCACGTCGTGGTGATCAGGGCCATCCCCTTCAAGAGCCGCGACTAAGTGGGAAACTTCGTATCATGGGGTCCCTGCTGCTTGGATCATTTCGCGCTGCATGTTTAATTGTTTACCTACTGTAATTATATAGCTATCCATCCATCTATCTATATATCGTCTTGTGTCGAGCGTGTTCGTGCTGTGTGTGCTTCTTGATTGCGCCTTGAGCTGTCTAAAATTTGCATCGATCCCCAATTGTGAAATTTACTACCTGTTTTGCCCCCAATCCCCCTTTCAGCTCTGTAATGATGCACGTACGTAATTTAGCATGCGTAATCAACGTAAATTAATCCAGTGTTATTCTATTGCAACGATCGATCTTCAAGTGCCTCCATACATAACATGAGAAGATTTTATACCAAAAAAAAAAAAAAAAGCTAGCGTATCTATCCATGCTTGCTCTTGTCGATATGTTCATCTCTTTTGATGGACCAAAGCTATCTAGCTTTATCGATCTTTCGATTCTTTTCATCTATCTTATCCCTTGCATGCTTGCAATGGTCCATCGTGAGCAGAGCTACTGCCACGGCTAGCACCTAATTTCTTTTACTATATTATTACTTCTTTTTTACTCGCCGTTTTGGGTATCGGCACAGTCTTTAATATAAACACATTTAACCGCTATTTTTTCTAATTATATGTTAGTAAATATTGGTAAAAATATAATGATAGGAAAGTATTTTTGATGATAAATATACTAATATCATCTCCGTATGGAAAAATCTAAATAGGTTTTTTAGATAAAAATAAATAAATAGTTTTGTGTACAATGGCAGTCAAAGTATTAAAAGTTTAACTGCACACATTCTAAAACGACGTCTATTTGAGAACAGAGTAGCAGTGTTAGATATAAGTGCACTATTGTGATTATTTTAATTCCTAAAACAATGATCGATATAAAAGCAACATAAATACTAGGTATATTTCCAACTACGAACAGTAGCATGATTGTGATTTCAAATACACATATCTCATATATATGCGCAAATAAAACAAAGTGTGGATATCGTGAGGATATGTGTACGATCTCAGGATGATGAGTCAATTGGCAATGGCTTTGTTGGTTTGCAATTTGTCGCGTTTTCGGGTTTGCTCTGTTTGTCGGGACACGGGCGGTCCGACCGCCAGTCGCCGGTCCGGCCGGCAGTCGCCGGTCCGGCCGGCCGATGGGAAGGTCGGCCGGCAGTGCATGCCGGTCCGACCGCCAAAAGAAAAGTGGTTTTGAGTGAGCCAAAATAGGTTGTGTAGGCAAGTGGGAGTCTCTGGATGTGATCACATCATTTTGGAGCTCCGGTCAAAAGTTCTATTCGGTTGAAATTTCGGAAGGTTTGGATTTTCACGTTGAAAATTTGGCTAAGTCTTTTCGGCGGTCCGACCGTGGTTGTGGATCGGTCCGGCCGCTCGAATCGGTCGAGCCGGCCTTGTGGGCGATCGGACCGTCGATGACTTGAGACTTGGCCTTGTTGGCATTGAGTTGATTTGAATGTGGTTATTGTATGAACTTCAATGCTTTATTGTTGCATATTGCATTGTGGAACTAACGTGGGTCAAGTTGTGAAGAACTTGTTCCCGAAAACGATTTGTTTGTCTATTGCTGTGCAGGTGGCTTGCAGGTCAACGACGTCAACGGTGAGGTAGATCGGGACTACGCTTGGAGAGCTGAGGTCCAGAACGATCATGGATGCCGGGTGAGGTCGTGTGACTCAAGCATGGTGCAGAATGGGCAAGATGGATCGAACGGGTAGTTCGGTATAGCTGGTTGGATCAGGCGGTGCGGAAGTCGATGCAAGTCTCTAGGAGTTTCCGATGGGATTCGAACAGGAGAGTCTTGCCGACAGGATGAGAGCCGCTGATCAACCTACACCTGGTGAAGCAGGCGATTGCTTCAATAGTTATGTGTGTGTGGGTCCCATGTGTGAGTGGGTCCCAAAAGTGAAACCCTAGGTCTCTAGTATAAATAGAAAGGGGGGAGATGTAAAACCCCCAAGCATTCATTTGGCCCCTTTCTTCATTTTCTAGGGTTTGGAGGAGAGGAGAGGAGAAGCTAGGGTTTGGAGAGATTGTGAGTGTGCTCTTGTGTGAGCTCTTATCCTCCTTGTTGGAGAGGTTTTGTAAGCATCTAGTGTGTTCAATCAATCTTGTGATGCTTATTTGAAAGATCATTTGTCCCCTTTGTGTTCTTCTCTCTTTTGGATGATTTTGGTGCTTCCTTGATTCAAGGGTTTATGCTTGGTCTCTTGACCTATTTTATCTTGCTTTGATGTGTGGGAATACTCCTAGAGTCATCTAGATCATCAATCCCCACAAGCAAGTCTTGAATCAAGATTTTCATATTTCTAGGGTTTGTGCACTTCTTTTGTAAAACCTTGAGAGATCGATTCTGCGAAGTGGATCTGAAGGATCGTCGCTAGAAATAGGTCTCTAATATCATTAGGGAGGTGTGCTCGAAATTTGGTCAAGTTTCATTGGTTGAATCAAAAGTTGGATCAAATTTCGTTTTGGATTTGTGCTTGATTTTTCAGTACTGGACTGAACCGGTCTGACCGGTTTTATAACGGCGGTCCGACCGCCCGCGTTTCAGACCGCTCAGTACTGCCGGGTCGAACCGATATCCAACGGTCCGACCGCCAGTTAGTAGCCGGTCCGACCGCTCGTTGACCGTCGGTCAGACCGCCCTTGGTAGCCGGTCAAACCGCCGGTGCCCAGTCCAGAACAGTGAGTTCATTTCTCCACTTGTGTGTCGTGTGGTTGAGCGGGGTTATCGAATTCAGCACAAGGCTTCCACTGTGCGCTTACTGATCTTCTTAGCTTTCATAGCTAAAGGAGTAAAGTTCGTGTTGAATTTGATTTAGGCGAGAAAGTTGAGAAAGCGCCTATTCACCCCCCCTAGTCGCCTTTACGGTCCTACAAGTGGTATCAGAGCCGGTTAGCTCTTCTCATAGATCTTAACCGGTCTTTGGAGCCATGGCGACTGACAAGTACTCAACCAAGCCACATATTTTTGATGGAGTTGACTTTGCATATTGGAAGGCTCGTATGCAAGCATATATCGAGGCTCAAGGGCACGCTATTTGGCTTAAGGTGAAAAACCCTTATGTTGTGCCAGCCGATGACGATATGATCACTCCAGATGTGGAGGCAGTATTGTGATTATAAGTGTTAGATATAAGTAGCAGTGTTAGATATAAGTGCACTATTGTGATTATTTTAATTCCTAAAACAATGATCGATATAAAAGCAACATAAATACTAGGTATATTTCCAACTACGAACAGTAGCATGATTGTAATATCAAATACACATATCTCATATATATGCACAAATAAAACAAAGTCTATCACATAAATTCTATCATCATCACATGACTAAAATCCAGTGAATAAGATTTAGCCATGATAAAGCGGATCACTGCGACTTACAGAGGATCGCTCCGACGATGGCCGCGGTAGAGTCAGATGCGAAGACGATGAGAAGTTGATGGTGAGGAAAGCCGTGAGCAGTCGCATGAACGCTTCTCAAAAACCTGATTCGTCCCAACTAATACAAGAACACGAGGGGCGACGGCTTCGGAGTCACTACTCTCCCCACGACAATGCACATCGGCACATGGATGTAGAAGCTAGAAGCAACGCAGCACACAGGAGCGACAAACAATGGTTTTCTCACGAGTACGTCTGGATCGAGAGGATGTCTCCTCATATAGAAACAGATGAGCATGCGTGTGGATATGTCGTGTCATCATGCATGTTTGTGGGGTGTCCGCACACAACCGGGCACGAAATTGCACCATTCACACGCATGACGAGCGGCCAGGCTACTACTACAAAAGGCTAATACTGGATGTCTCATCACCGACGGTTCACCAAAACCGTATGTATTACATGCAATCGCAGACGGGTTTGGTTTAGAAATCGTCTGTGTTACTGGCTGCATTAAAAACCGTCTGTGAATGGGTAATATCACAAACGATTCATATTGAAGACCGTCTGTGAAGTATCACAGACGGTTCTGAACAAGAACTGTCTGTGATACTACTAAATTCATAGACAGCTATTTATTGGAACCGTCTGTAATTAGAAAAAACTGATTAGCCGAGTCCGACCACTCCTGATCGGGCCAGATTGATTTTTTTAAAGTGGTAGAATTGAAGCTGATTTCCCCAATAAAAGAAAGCAGAAGATATGTAATCCGGTGTAGGCACCTAGTTTCGTATCATGTGTAACTTCACTGTCTTAGCGTGTAACTTTCGATCAATAGAAGAATGCAAAAGTACTTAACGTTATCGGTCGGAAGTTACATATCATAGATAGTGAAGTACTCATCTGATCGTAAGGATATGATCTTCTACCAATTTATTGAAGACTTCAAATCCATAGACCAAATTGACTTTCCGACCACCTAAATTGAAGTAGTCGATCGATCATCTATGGATTTTGTTCTTTCCATGCACTGTGGTCGAAAAGTCAATTTATTCCGTAAGTTTTGTCTTGCTAGCTAGAAGGGTATGAGGATTATAAGAATGATCATCGTGCGCCATGATGAGCACACACGCATGGTATTGAATACGTGCGCTATGGTAAACACATAGAGTGTGACGGCGAGAAGGTCGGCGATCACCGTCGCGCTTCTACTTATAATCAGCATAAGCGAGCTGGATCTTTGGGGAAAAAAAATTGTGAGGTGTTTTGTCTTTTTAGGCTTCCACCACCACCACCACCCAGAGTTGTTAACAGGCCCGCTTGTCCGGCCGGCTTAATTTGCCGCGGCCCAACTATCCGGAAAACCCATTAGCTCAACATTACCTGGTACTATCGTTTTGGACAAAATCCTCGTTTAGAGTTCTAAACGTTTAGAACCCAAAGTTAGGTATACGGCCACGTAAATGATGCTTACTCACTTTTATAAGGAAGAAACTAGTCTAGTCTAGGAGTGATATTTCTATTGCACCCAAGCTATAAGCAGCTACGTACATTCGTCACCCCTCCCAACTGCTCCATTCGACGCTTACTCAGGCTGGATAACTAGAGAAGCGACAGTAGAGGGCCAGGACAACCAAGGATAAGCTAGCAATCTGTTAGAAAACTCTGGACTCGGTCCATAAGTCGGTTCATGTATAAGTACCTCACCAAAAACTCTTGTAGGATCAGAAGACTATATATATAGGGAAACCTCAACTATTGTAACACAATTATTAAAGAGCAATAAAGCGAAGTTTGAAGTCCCCTTATATCTCTGTGTTTAATCTACTGATGAGTTCTTATGTTCTTGCTTTGTTCTTACGATTCTGAGTATTGTTTACGAGATAATTGATCGGACTAGACTCGCCAGCGATGATTCCTCAACACATTCTATATTCTTCCTGCTTGTCGCCAGTCTCCACATATTTTATGACTCCAGCCCATCCTGATCCTTACCTGGATCATGGGAAACTTTATGGACGAAACATGGCTAGTTGCCGCGTTAGCGGCAAGGTCCGATAAAATTTTATACCGGACAAAAAAATCGAACTTATCTAATTTTGATCAGAATTCAACATTTAGATAATTTTCATCTAGACATCTGGGGAAAAAACAAATTTCAATTCGAAATTTTCGTCTAAAATTTTGCTAAAATAACACCCGCATGAAAATATAAAATACAAAGAAAAACTTATTACACCCTTAACAATTTAATAGTAAGATTTGTTTTCTACTGCCACTCCTTGCTTACTACGCCCACACACAAGCTCCCAAAAAGAGCTCCCAAAAAGGAGTTAACATTTTCTCCCATGGCAAATCTTTGTGCCCAAAACGTGCCTTGCAGTGTCCATCTTTTGGCCAGCTAATTATCACTTGTCATGGCACGAGCACATGCTTTGTCACCCCCGGCACTTTTAATCCCAAGCTAGCTAGTATCATTCATGTCCCATCGTCTCATCCCTTCCTCCATCAACCATCATGCCTCTCAGAAGAGAATGAAATGGAAATCTACGCATGCACATCTAAGATACGTATTTAAGTATAGCACTGATCGACGTAACCAATGCCGTAGCCAGGTATATAAAACTGTGGAGTTAAATACATAATTATCTAGCTATGTGGGGCTAACTCTTATAAAATTTTCATTGTTTTCTAGAATTTTGCCCAAAAAAAAAAAGAAATCTCTTGTCTACCTTCCATTCCATTCCATTGCAGAGGTGGTTGTCAATAGCAAGGAATTATATTGAAGGCTAGATGGCATATATTTGTGTATATATGTGTCGGTGTTTTAGAACCGAACTTATGTAATGATTGTTTGATTCGAGGGGTCTTGAAGGCTCAAATCACACAGAGAGAATGATACAGAGATTTTTATACAGGTTTGGGCCTTCTCCAAAGAGAATAACAACCCTACTCCTGTGTGGCTATATTGAGTATACTGGTTACAAATCAAGAGAAAGACTGAAATGCAATGTCTTATGTTCCTGATTGTGCCCTTCTTCCCCCCCCCCCTCTCTCTCTCTCCGCCGTCTGGTGATTCCTCCTTTTATAGCGTGCTCGAAGTGGACGACAATTTCTCCAGCCCAAAGGGTGTATTAATGCTTCAGATGATGGCACAGTTACCGGAGATTACTATTGGAGAAGTAACGTTCCCACATCACCAGGCGGTTATCACCAGGACAGAGAGATTAATCGTGCAGTTATTCCAGATAATAATAGCATATACTGACTATTTAGATGCCCTAATCAATTGGGCCTACTTGTCTGTAAGCTCGATCGATTATAGGGTGATCGTAACTGACCTGGTCGAAGAAGGACTTACGACTATAAGGTGATCGTAGAAGAACTTATGACTATAGGATGTTCATAGCTGGCCTGATCGTAGAAGGACTTACGCCCATTATCAGGTGATCGTAGAAGAACTTAATATTAAGAGGTAGTCGTAGAAGATCTTACGACTCCAGCTTCTTCCTTATGAACATTAAGGGATATACTCAAGAACCATATAATAATATCATTATCCATAATAAGGATTTCAGATAAATAAATAAATAAATAAATGGGGATTTCTAAATCTTTGTCAATATACATCTGTATTATTCTCTACCATATCAACAATATGCATAGTGTGTGTACACAGTGAATGCTATAGCTCCTGCCCTTGATTTAAAAAAGAAAAGAAAAAGAAAAACTATATGTGTAGTATATATCTGCTAGTTCCTCGCGAAAACTATGTAGATACATATGCAGCCGTGCCTGCATATTTAGCAGAGGCCAGCTTGGCAGGTTTATTTGGCGCTAAAAATAAATGTAGACCATCCATGCTCCTGTTCTGTGCAGTATGTATGTATGTATGTATATAATAGCTTCTTGCGTTGGTTTTCCTTCGATCGGATGCAACATAACATCACTGTAATTAGCACGCGACTCCATCGACCAGGATGGTTTACAGGCGCTATCACTTCTCTATTACGGAAAATGCGACTTTGTTTTGTTATACTCCATTGACCTAGCTACTTTCTGCTTTTCTTTTTTGCCACCAACTTAATTTCTTCTATCTCGATCGACTGCTCTAGTTATTCTATAAATGACTCTGGTAAATACATATACATATACATATACTGCTACTGAACACCAGCCCAACGTGCTACTAGTGGATACTAGCTACGCAAAGAGGCATTCAGAGTTTCAGATACAGTATAGCACAAGATATTAAGTCAGAATGACTGGTATACACACTGAGTACAAGGAGATATATATGTACACACACACACACACACACCAAGCATAGTATAATTGGCAGTGCTTTTCATAGATATCACAGGACAAAAAAAAAAGTCCAATGCATGATTTCACTTCGTTGAAAAAGTTGCTGGGGGGACAATGGGAGGATTAGGGTCTAAGAACACAGCCCCTTTATATTTTTCTCTCTTTTTCTCAAGACAAGAGCTAGCTAGATGCAACAAGATTAGGCTACTTTTTTTTAGTGCTCATGATTCGTTGGGGGGGTTAATTAAACAAGAAAAAAAGAAGTGTCTTTTGAGGTTGGCATTCTTTACATCTTCCGGTGGGCCAGCTAGCTTATGCATTTTGGGCATGCTTGGGCATGAAGCAATGCCAACATCACACTTGTTCCGTTGCCGTTTGCTGGTAGATACAAGCAGCTAAATAAAAAAGATAGCCCAACAAGCTGTGATTGCAAGACTCTGAAACTTTGATTTTGTTCTGTTTAACTGCACGTTAACGTGATATTGCAAGTTGCCATTAAGATACCGGGTTTTTTCTTAGTTGATTTCGACTACAGTTCAAATCCTATATCTAATTGGAACGTTTAATTTGGTAGTAGAGAATTTGATGATTCCGATACTTCGAACAAATTTTACTCATGTCTATATGCTTTAATCAAAGACAAGCACTCGATCTCTGTCCAATTCACTTTCTCATATGTCGTACAGTATCTCCAAAGCAAGTAGAGCGCAACATCCTTTCAGAGAGCGGGGTTGTCGGTGCGTTCGGCTCCATTATCTTCTCTTCTTCTTCTTCTTCTTCCTCCTCCTGCTCTTGGATCGAAGGAAATTAATTAAAGGCAATCGCAATTAAGAAAAACTCTGCGTACGTATATAATATACGCAGTACGATCGACGTCAGTGTTGGACGACGACAGATACTGGTATTTGATTTAATAATTAGGAGGGGAAAATACAGTTCAAGTTTGAGATCGATTTTATGACGGGAAGACTTTGAACAATGGTACGGCCTGCTTGATCATAACAGAACAACATAATGCAAGCTCAGTTTTTGCGAGGACAACAATCGATCTCTGATGATTTGGAAAATGAAAGCTTATGTGAATTGTCATGGCGCGTTAGTTCCACTGTTTCTACACAGTAGGAGTAATAATTATTTGCAATTATGGAAGAAACTGCAGCCTGCTCCCTCCCTCATCACCCATCAGTCACTCCTGTATATATGCATGCCTAGGATTTTATTTCTTTCAATTCGCCCATGGAAAATACGCACGAGCAGAAGGCAGATTTTTTTTTTTTTACCGTTTTGGCACAAATTCGGACCGCATTTACAAGAACGACCGTCGCCATTTTTTTTTTGCAGGGCCACCATGCGGTACACCCTACCCTCCTGCATGGTCACCGTGCGGTAGCTCCTCTCCGCCGTGTCGATTCTCTCTCTTGAATAAATTAGGGTTTCAGTGGTCGCATGGTGTTGTAGGAATTTTAAAATATAGAGAATAAGCACAAAAAATTATGATTTTTTTGTGAAGTCTCCCGACATAGTGTAATTGCTTGTGTAATTTTTTTTCCCCATAATTGTGTTCGTTCTTAAATTTTCTCGCAATTTTATTTTAGTGTATTGTTTGTAGGAATTTATAAATATATAAAATAAGTTGCAAAAATTATGAATTTTTTTAAGGCTCCTTACACAGTGGACTTGATTGTGTAATATTTGGATAATTTTATATGTGTTCTGGAATTTTCTCAAACGTTAAGGATTTAGGTCTAAAAAATTTAGATTTTAGGTTTCGAAAATTAAGGTTTCATAAATTCCCACACAAAGCACTCATAACAGAATTAGGGTTTCCAATGGAGTTGCAATGCACGTTTTTGTATATAAAATTATCGATATTTGAAGCGTTACAAGCATTACATAATACACGTGCGGGTTTATTGCAATTGGGATGAAGGAGAAGGGGGCATTATCATATATACCCCGATCAAATAGGACACTCTTTGTTAATTTATCAATTTAATGTGGATGATATTCTTTAATACTACATCGTACCACAGGTTAAATAAGCTTGTACATGAACCAACTGAGCGAAATACTTGGCATGCAGATCATATAACAATGTACAAGCTATGGTATGTTGTTATATGATCTGCATGTCACATATTTTCCTCAGTTGGTTCATATACAAGCTTATCTAGCCGATGGTACAACACAATGTTAAAGAATATCATCCATATTAAACCGATAAATTAACAAAGAGTATCATATCTATCATCTATGCAATGATGTCCGCCACTAGTCTCCGCGGCGCCATAGCCACTATACCTTGTCTTGGGGCTGCCCACGGTGATGGCGAATATTAAAGTCGTCCATATCCTGTGATTACATGATGTAAGTGGATTGTATAATAACAAACGTGACAAGGATGTAAATTGTATATAAATCACGTCTTCGATACAGAGTGCGTTTAGGCGACCGAATATGCTACGGCGTCGGCCGGTCTCGGTCGAAGGAGCTTTCCCCTTTCCCTTGTCGCGGGTCTCCCCACATCCGTGTCGTATGCCGAAGTCGTCCATGTCCCGCGATTGCATGATGTAAGTGCACCATACAGTGAAAATGTAACAATGATGTAAATTATACATAACTCACGTCGTTGATATGGAGTGCGCTCGGGCGACCGGATATGCTATGGCGGTGAAAGCATCTAGGCCCCTAAAAATTATATTTTGGTAATTAATGACATTATGTGAATATGGGACTAACATGTTTGTTGAAGTGATTACAAGGCATAGTCCCAAATGACAAAGTGAAACCAAGGAGCTGCATGTCAAAGAATATTGAGATGATTGAATTGATCTCAAAGACAAGGTACAAATAGACTACGACCCCTTTGAATTTTACCGGTCTTTGGAGTTTGGAGGAAGACCGGATTATAGGATAAATATCGTACTATTAAGGGGGAGCTTGTCTAGTAGCTTGAAAGCATCTCATTATGCCTTTGAATCAACTTAGGATCATGCATGTTCTTTTGGTTTGGTTTAAAAAGAAAATTCTTTTCTCTGAACACAATCGGAAGTTCCGGCATGTGTACTGCGGAACTTCCGCTGTGCGGTTCCTCCGAAAAGACTGCGGCTTGATTTTTCCAGAGAGCATCCATTTTCGGGACTTAGCCGATTTCTCGAAGTGCGGAAGTTCCGCAATGATACGAGCGGAAGTTCCGATTATCGGTTGCTCCGAAATATGTCTTGATCGAATTTTTCCGAGAGCATCCGTTTTGGGACTTAGCCGATTTTCGAAGTCGCGGAAGTTCCGCAATGATCTGAGCGGAAGTTCCGATTATCGGTTGCTCAAATATGTGCGGTCGGTTTTTCGAGAGCACCCTTTTGGGGACTTAGCGTTTCGCGAGTGCGGTAGTTCCATTGTAAAAGCGGATCTTCCGATTAATTGGAAGAACCGAAATCTAGTTGGCGGAAGTTCCGTACATAAATCCAACGGCTAGTTCAGAGCATTTAATGCTCACGGTAATGACCGTTACAGTGCACTCGATTGAAGGGCGGAAGTTCCGCACATTACACTGCGGAAGTTCCGATTTCCCTGAGTTTTGCCTGATTCTCTGCATAACGGTCATATTTGGTTGTGGGGGGTATAAATACACCCCACGGCTCAGGGCGTGTTGTTGAGCATTCATTCAATTCATTTGAGCCTTGAGCACTCCTCTCACTCCTCATTTACTCTCTTTGCACACTTTTGTGAGGTAGTGAGCAAGAACAAGAGCATTGCATTATTAGTTGATCCTTTGGCTCTTGATTGCCGTCAAGTGAAGGTCAAGTTCTATTCTCTTGGTGCTTGTCGGCACCTAGACGACTTGGCGGAGGTTGCTCGGTGATCTCTTCAAAGAAGCTTGTGAAGAGACCCGTTGCCGTTTGTGATTGGTCGGTGTTCACCAACTCCGGAGAGGAGGAAGAAAAACCAAGTGATCGAGGGTAGGCTTAATTTGTGGAGCCGGCTTGAGTGATCAAGCTTCCTCAACGTGGACTAGTGAAGATCGACAAATCTTCGATACCACGGGAAAAACCCCCTTGTCCTTGTGCGGTTAATTCTTGTCTTTACTTATTGCACTTATTTTTGTAGCTCATAGATTGTGATAAATATCTTTGATTAGAGTATCTTGCTAATTTGGGTAATTTGATTAAGAAAATTTAGAAACCTCCTATTCACCCCCTCTAGTCGGTTATCCTTGATCCTACAGGCGGCCAAGCTCAGTCGCAGGAGCTTTCCTCTTCCCCTTGGCTCGGGACTCACCATGTCGGTGTCGTGTGTCGAAGTCCCCCCATGTTCTGCAATACGGGCTGGGCGATTGCATGTTATTAGAAGAACAAAAGGGCAAATACAAAATCAGAACACAAATTGTACGTAACTCACCTCTTCGATATGGAGTGCTCCCGGGCGACGGGAGAAGCTACGACGATTGCTAGTCTCAGTAGCAGGAGCCTTCCCCTTGTCCTTCGGGCGAGTCCTGGGCTCCTCTGGTGTCTCCTCAACAGGGTCCGGTACGTAAGGTTTTCACCGCTCGAAGGTCTCGACCTGCATCGAGAAGTTCAACATGTACTTCTGCTGGATGAACGCTCTGTCGTACATCTTCGGACCGTCGATCCACTTGAAGAAGTGGCAGTGCATCTCGGACTGCCATTACATGGGAATGAAGTAAAAAAATTATGGAAATCAACATAGGAAAGAGGAAAATCGATGTGCACAAAAGAAACACTTACGAGGTGGCGCCCGCATGTGTAGTACGCCTGGGCGAGGGTCTAGGTGTGTTGACTGAATGATTCCGCTGGTTCACCACACACACACTGCGAGATCGAAAACCGTGGTGGTACAAGAGCATCTTTCATTGAATAGTCTGGGTATTATAGATGTTTGCCCTTCTGTGTAAGCCTGCTTTTGCAACATCCTTGTGTAGAAGTTTGACGATGAGTCCGACATATTTGGGTATCATAGAAGTTTCGTTGTACATAACAAAATAAGACGGACAATACATTAAATTACGACACTGAATGACGACCAGACGAGTTCGATCTATTGGGGTAATCCTTCATTGAGTGACTAGGGGTCTTGTATATCTTGCTCTTGATTGTGCAGTTAATACTGATACATTGGCTGGCATCCATGTCATTCCGAAAGTGTTGCATCTGCCGTCGTCCATTCCCTATTGTCTTCAATGCCATGTTTGGGCCCCATTGTACCATGTCCGGCCAAAGATCATTGTAGTTGATATCCAAGATGTACGAGTGAAATTTCGCACTCTATGTACTGAAAATATGTTGCATGTCGTAGTACTCAGAGATGTACGACGTAGACATCTGCCTCATTTGCGCACACGCCTTGACACATGTGAGCATGGCTTGTGCAGGAGCTTTGGATTATTGTAGATGCATGTCGCCACATCACCCAGGGTGCATGCCTGTTTTCTTTCCCCCTAACATGATTGTTGATACATTTCTACCGAAGCCCAAGCTCGTACTTCCTGCTGAGACCATCGATCACCTGGATGTCGTGCATTCGAGCCTTTTTCCATCTTCTGATCTATGTGCCTATGCATGTTCTCGGACTACTGTTTGTCTTCCTCCATTTGTCGCTTGGCTCCGGTGGCTCTATTGATGAAATAACCAACAGCGTGAGTCCATGTCTCCTCGACGATCACGGTGATAGAGAGGCACCGCACACCTTTGAGAACATTGTTGTACACCTCAGATATGTTGGTCGTCATAATCTCGTACCTCGCACCGTCTGTGTCATAGAGAAGGGACCATTTCTCCAATTCAGGAGCGTGACCATGAATCCACTCGGAGAAACTTATAGCACAGATGGGTTGCTCTCCCTCCACTAGCTCCGGAGTGGACTCCCTTGTATACCTCGTAGTCCGGTGTTCGAGGTCTCTCCAGATGGACTCAAACTTCCGCTTTTGATTCTGCAGACATAATGCCTTGAACGTCTTCATAACTTCATGACTACGGAACAATGTGAACAAGTTAGACGCAAAAATGCTTGATGCACCACCAGGATTGCATATCGTTCCACTAGTGAGGGGGATCCGTCCCATGTTGCATGATGTTGATGCCCGCCAACAACACATCATTGCGGTATGTGATTAGGCATACGTTGCGCCGGTCTTCCACCACCACCCTCTTCACGCTCGTCAGGAACCACAACCAACTGGATGTTTTCTGGTTCTCCACCATGACAAATGCCACCGAGAGAAACTGGTCATTAGTGTCAGCTGCCACTGCGGTGAGAATGGTGCCTTTGTACCTCTCTGTGAGAAAAATGCCATCCATCGTGAGCACAAGACGACATAACTGGAAGCCCCGAACGGCCTGAGCGAAAGCCCAGACAAAACCATCGCCATAAAACACTATCAAGTCTTGCATGTTCGAAGTTATATAAAGCCACATAAATCCCATCTACGGTACGCGATGTAACAAACAATGATGATAAATTGCATGGAAGTGCTCGGTTACATATATGTAATTAAATACAAATACTAAATTAATTACCAGCAATATGATTACTCCTCTGAAAATTAATTATGAACCACATGTTCATTGCCACTTAATTACTTACGACTATCTATTTCGCACTAAATTACTTATGCCTAACTAATTGCTAGTAAACTGACTATGACTGATTAATTACCACTAAATAAATTATGAGTAGTTAATTTTCACTAATTTAATATGTTAGACTGATAACCACTGAACTAAGTATGACTAATTATTTACCACTAAACTAATTAATTACGACTAATGAATTAGCACTGAACTAACAAATTACGATTGATTAATTATCACTCAACTAACTAATTTCGACTGATTAATTATTACTAAATAAATTACGAGTGGTTCATTTACACTAATTTAATATGCTGTACTGCTAACAACTAAACTAATTATGACTGATTAGTTAGCAGTGAACTAATTAATTACCACTAAACTAACTAATTATAACTAATTAATTATCACTAAACTATTTAATTATGCATACTAAATTAAGACTGAGTAACTACGACAACGATAATAATGACAAAGGCATCTGACAAATAATTACTTGCCCTTCGGGGGAAGCAATAAAAAAAGCAGACGAGAAATAATCAAATTATTAATCTCCAAAAAAATTAATTTTGTTTTGTTCACTGAGTTCTCAGCGACGAGCACGAGAACGAGAATCGAAACACAATTGAGATAGGCGATGAGCGACTGCGAGAGCTCGACATTTATAGCCGAGCGAAGGAGGAGCCGTTGCGTTGGCGCCGAGAATTCCAAATGCGTTGTCTATGCGTAGCACCGCGGGCAAGGGGGGATAGTCACGACGGGGCGATCGATGTGCGGAGGAGGAAGGACGGGCGGTGGGAAAGGTGGCCACCGCATGGTGGCCGTGCGGAGCCTCCTCCGAAATTGCCGTTTTTTTTTGTTTCTCTGGAGAATCGAACCGATGTTTTTGGGATTTTTTAGGCTATTCCGTGGACCACCGCAGGGTGGTCGTGCGGGAGGGGAGGGGAGGGCCGTGCGTGCGGGAGAGGGAGGGGATGACACGTGGCAGCGGCCACCGTACGGTGGCCATGCGGTAGGGTGACATTTTTGAAAAAAATCGATGACGATCATTCTTGTAAATACGGTCTGGATTTGCGCCAACACGGCTAAAAATTCCAGAAGGCAGAATAAATGATATAGAAATTTATATAAGCTTTATTGTATTACATACTGGCTACTAACCGAGATACTTTCTTTGCAAATCTCTTTTTGAAGGAATAGTTGCCGTTATGTTGAAAACAACAAAGATCATCCAGTTTTTTTGGCTTAATTGCGTGATGAAATAGCAAAAATAGCACCGAAGGCCAGGTGCGTGGGCATGCCACCTGACGCTCAGTGGGGGCACGACAGGCCGACCGCGGCGGCACGGGAGCCCGCCACGTGGCCTACAGCGCCCAGGGCGTGGTAGGTCCCCTGCTGTGGCATTTGAGTGCGGATCCGAAATCATTTTTGCCATGGTGTGTGCGTGAGGAGCTATTTTTGCTATTTCATCGCGCAACAACGTCGTTTTAGCCAATAACTCCATATCAATATATCATCAGCAGACATGGCACATCTTGCATAAAAAAAGGAAAGAGATTTTAGAACTAAAATAAACTTGTGCATTCCAAAGTTTGTATTTAGTATAGAAATTAGTAGAAAAGAATGTAATGGTTGCACCTTTAGCTGAGATGGCCATTTCAGCAGCCTCCAAAAAAGCATTTTTTGAGTAAGAGTGAGAGAACAGCCTTCCTTTCAATTCAGCTGTAGCAAGCGTTCTTTAGTTAGTCCCATTCGGTCGGCGAGCTAGGTTTAGGCCCTGTTTGGCACATCTGTGGCTTTCCTAAAAAGCGGCTTCCTTGTCTTTGTAGGCTTTTCCTTGAAATTTGAATGGTTTGCTTTTACGATTTGGTGTTTGGTATGTCTGGCTTTTAGGTAAATTTGGTTGCAGACTCCGAGATATGAAATGTCCGAAATGCTCATGAGGACGAGAATGACTTATTTGATGTCGTTTAACTAAATTAACAATATTAAACGGCATTTAAGAATATTTTTGAGATTTAACAATAAAACTTGAAAGCATGTTAAAATAATCTGGACTAGAAGATGGTGGTCGAGGTGGTGGCGGCCGAAGCATCAGGCGGCGGGGGTGGGGCGGGCGGGGCAAGAAGTCAAGCAGGGGCTCATGAGGCGTCGCGGGGCGAGGGGAGTCGGGAGGAGCCAATGGGAAGGCGAACATGCAAGATTGCTTTAAATACTAGGTATGAGGTGGGTAATTTCTGCAAGTGCAGGGGTATTTTGGAGCATTTGGAGGTGGGAAGCGGTGGGAAGCACTCAACACCTGGCTTTTCGCTTTTGGCCTATATGTATTGACGAACTTTGAGCCTTCCCGTGAAAGCCAAAAAAGCCATCTGTTTGATGCGCCTTCCCGCTTTTCTCACCCAAAGCCAAAGCAGGTTTGCATCAAACAGGCCTTAAGCTTTTTAATCCAAGGATCGATCACCAAAGCTCATCCTGTTAATCTCACTGTTGCATTGCGCTGAAAAATATAGTCCACGGCCACTGCAAATGGGCCCAGGAGTGTTTACGCTCGTGTTACACCGCCTCACACAATTCTACGTTTCCATCTGTTCGATTACGAACTCTATTTTCGTAAACCCAGAAATTGTTGCAATGCAACGCAACGCAACGCGGAGCTTTGTTAGCGTGTGCTCGTGCTTCGTGAGGTATAGATATTCGCTTTTGATCAGACCGTGTGCTAAAAATGTATTCGTACGTGCCGAGTGCATGTAGCGACAAAAGCGCAGAGCTTTGTGACTATGTTTTTCTTTCTGACGGGAATTTATAATCTGCCCGTGAAGGCGAGATACAAAATTGCCGCAGGCTCGCTTGTGTACCCGTATCAAAAATAGCTACACCGTCCGCCTTCCTTCCTTCCCTCCCCTACTCTGACTCTCTCTCTTCTTCTTCTCTCCACCCAAAAGAAAAAAAAGCAAAGAAAGAAAAAGAGGAAAATCCCGTAATAAATCGCCGCTCCTTCTTCTTCCTCCTCCTCTCCTGTTCTTCTCTCCTTTCTCCGTTACTTGCGTCTCCTCCTCGCTCACCGTCCATTCCAATCCCTTCCCTCCCAAATGCCTCCTAATCGCGCCCCTAATCCCCAACCCGCCAACCATCCCCCCGCATTAGTCCCCATTTCAACCCTCTAATCCCACATAGTTTTTGCTCCTCCAAGGGTTAGGGTTAGCATTAGGCCGCCGGGCCCATGGACGAGTACCGCCACCGCATGGGCACCGCCGCCGACTTCCGCCGCGACCTCGAGGACCTCGTCTGCGACCACCTCGGGGGCTGCTTCTCCCCGACATCCTCCTCCTCCTCCTGCTCCGCCGCGGGGGGCGGAGGTGGAGCCGGGCATGAGGCGGACGAGGCGGAGTCGTCGGCGGCGCGGAGGCGGAGGCGGGAGTCGCGCCTGCTCAGCCGCTGGGTCGCGCGCCAGGCCGAGGAGGTGCTATCCTCCATGGAGTGCGAGGTCGAGCGGCGAAACCGCGAGACCGAGCTCCTCGCGCTCGCCCGCCTCCACCCCGTCTCCACCCTCGACCCCTCCTCCTTCCTCCTCTCCTCGCCCACCACGCCCCCGCCGCGCCCGCAGGCGCCCTCGCCTACCGCGCCGCCCTCCCTACTCCAGATGTGGCGCGAGCTCGAGCACCGCCGCACTGACGCCGACCAGCCGTTCGACCGCGAGCCCTCCCCAGATACCGCCGACCGTGACCGTGACCGCGAGCGCGTGCGTCAGATCGCGCGCCGCCTCACGGCCTCCACCGACGGTCCAACCGCCGCAGCGACAGCGGCCACTGGGGAGTGGCTCGGCGAGACGGAGAGGCGGAGGGTCAGGCTCGTAAGGGAGTGGGTACAGATGGCCAGCCAGCCGCGCGACTCCCGTGCGGGCTCGCGCAGGGAGGAGCAGGGCGGTGCCGACAGGGAGAGGCGAGGGGAGCCTCCTCGGCTCCGTGGCCGACAGGCGCGGTTGGATGTGATCACTCGGATGGCCCGGGAGCGGCAGCGTGAGCTGCAGGGGATATCAGGGCACCACATTGTATCAGAGTTCCCCCACCGCAGCCGCAACCGCATCCAGGTGGGAAGCTGATGATATTGCATGACAGGAATCAGTTATCTGCGACACCGATTGTGCTGGTCTTGAGAAATGTGTGGTTTTGCAGGGATTGCTCAGGGGAAGATTCTTGAGGAACGTGGCGCTTCTGGTTGAGGAGGAGCGACCACCATCTGTGGCAGCGAGGGAGCTCGGGCAGTTGAGGCAGAGCCATCGTGTGTCCACCTTGAGGTTAGCAGGCATTTCGATTGCAACTCTGTGGTGATGGTAGCTATTTTTTTATTGGTATCTCCTACATGAATGCAAGTATGCCCGGTATGCTCATTGTAACCTTTTAGTGCAAATGAAACTCTTGGTTGGATAGTTTGATGGCATCTTTTCCACCGTCGTGTAACAAAGAATGTTGGGAGAGAAAGCACTGCATTATTTGTGCTATTTTGAAAACTCTGGTGTGGGAGATTTGGAAGAGAGAACGGTTTCTACTTGCTACTCTCTTCTAGTATGTAGCCTTTGACCCCACATGTGCTGCCTCGTTTGTGTTTGTGGTCCCTTAGTATCCTAGACTGTCTCTATATGGTACATTCCTGATGCCACCGGCGCATTGCTCATTCGACCCATTGCTCCTTGTTGTCTTGAGCTGCAGTCATACAGCGATGTCAGCTATTGGTGTGAGCATATGAGTTTAAAGCCTGCATTACGGACTATCATAGTGATTAATTGATTAATAACATATTCACCTTAAATTAGATGTTTCTATTGCAAAAGGGGAAGAAATATCCTATTCCTGTGTTGTGGTTTGGAGGATGATCTGTTCTTCTTATTACAAGACGTGGCATATTTTAAAGAATACTTACATCTACAACCTGTTGACTGGGAGAGCATCTGTGCATTTGACATACTTTACCGGAGAGCAAATGTAAAATAACTCAAGCTTTTTTGGACATTTCGAAGTTTTCCTTGGTGAACCTTACAAGTGTTGGAGCTACATGTTAAGACCTAGTTGTGTCAAGCAATTTTGGATTTTATGAAGCAGCTATGAAAGCCTTGAAAGACGATACCCAAACTATCTTTTTCTCTTGAGGTGAAGTGTTTTTTTCCATTGTATGTACGGAGTATTGGGCTAGAGCTTTGCTTTGTTGGAAGGGGTTGTGCTATTCTTGGCTTGGGGGCTTCAGTTGGGTTATTGAGTTTCGACTGCCAATCATGCCCATCAGGTGGGAGGAAGAAATGTATCGCTGTCACATTTTTATGTTTAAAATGTAACGAGTGCTCGGCGCTAGGCTTATAAACTAAAGGAGTGGTAAAAGTGGGTTAAAAGAATAGAAACTTGACTCTCTTCTGATTTACTGAACCTCATTCATGTAAATGATCGTACCATCTTGGTACCTTGAAATAGAAACTCTCTAGAAGATTATGGGGTGGGTTTGCAACCAAGTTTAGCGGCCAGCGTTGTTAAATCATGCGATTTGTGCAGACTTTTGTAGTGCTGTCAAATTAAAACTCCCTTTTTATCTGAGGCCTAATAAAGTACAGTAATCTGAAGGATTGAAACTAGATCAACCAATGAACCAATGAACATTTCCACCATAGGGAGATTACAGGCAAGGTTTCAGGTGCCAGTACTGCTAATTATGCTGGTCCCTGCCATAACAAGTCATTCTTGCTCTACACGTTAAAGACTTTTCAGCAACCAAATTGGTCCTAAATGGTACTGTGAAATGTATTGATGATATGGACTAGCATATAATGGAAGTTAGTGTCCCTGAATGGAATCCAGCCTTTGTATGTCTTCTTCTAGTACTTGTGCTGGTGTTACCAACCAAGGATACAAATTCCGGAACCGGTTGAAAAACCGCCCGGCTGCCGGTAACGGTAACCGGCCGGTTATTACCGGAAAAACCGGGAAAAAACTAGTTGAATTTCAAAAACTGAATTTTGTAATATTATGTATATGACCCATGTGTATAAGGCCCATGAGGTTTAGGGTTAATGTAATATATATATATATATATATTGTACAATATTCATCTAATGAATTGTGAATGAAGTCAATCTTTATCATGGTATCAGAGCTTATCTCCTTCTCCGCCGCCTTCCACCAAGACGCTTTGTGCTGCTGTTGCCGCCGCCCCCACCGTCCCTGCATCCTCTGAACTTCCGCCGATTGTCGTCGCCGCCTGGTCCTCTCCTAATGCTCCATCGCCGAGCTGCCACTTGGTCTCCTCCGTCACTCACCGCTACCTTCCACTGAACCTCTGCTCGGGTCGAAAGTTGAGAGGGGAGGCGAAGGGAGGAAGAGGAGACCCGGCCTGGTCCTCAAGCCGTCGCCGCCTGGTCTCCAAGTCGCCGCGCGGATCTGCGCCTGAAGCGCCTCCACGTGAGCCTGTTGCTCCGCATGTGCGCGCCGATCGCCGCCTCCGTCTTCTTGCGCCCGCTGCTGCCTTTCGCAAATCCGGCCGGTCGGCACGCCCTTGCCGCCGCTGAAGCCTCGCCTTGCGTCGCGCCCGCCGGCCGCTCACGTGCCGCTTTGCCAGGGGAGGCGAAGGGAGAAAGAGCTGTCGGTGGATCGGTCGGTCGCGTCGCTCGGGAAGACGTCGGTGGATTGGTGGTCGCTCAGGAATTTCGGTCGCTCGGGATTTAAGTAGCGGTGAGTGGTGCTTGGTCCAGTCGCTCGGGAGGCACTCGGGAGGTGTTGGAAGTAGCTAGTAAAATGACTTTTGGTGTTTCTGCTTCTCTCGGTATGGGAGGTACTTTTTTTTGCCTCAGATATCAAACTAGATGGCCAGAATTATCGTGAGTGGTCGTCATCGGTTCGCATGCTTCTTCGGTCTATTGGTCTTCTTTCATATATTATGGCGGAGCTTCCGACTGAGAAGATTGATGCGAAGGAGGCTGCTGCATGGCACAGTGATAATGATCGTGTTATGGGTATTTTATGTCATAGTGCTGAAATTTCAATCAGGATGAATTTTATTGATTTTCCAAGTTCTAGCAAGATGTGGGAGTATCTTCAGCAGTGCTATGAGCAAACTAGTGCAGCGCATCGATTTTCTCTTCTACAAACTCTTCATGATCTACGTCAGCAGGAGATGTCCATTGAGGAGTACTACAGTTCTTTTACTTGTATTTCATGACAGCTGATCTCCATGGTTCCTACTTTTTGTGCTGGATGTACTAGCTGTAGGTAAAACAGGTCATGATGCACAAAATTTGATGTTTACCTTTGTTATGCGCCTTCGTCCAGAGTATGAGTCTATTCGAGCTCAACTACTGGGACGTGCTGTTCTTCCATCCATGGAGGAGGCCTTTACTGCGTTGATTGCTGAGGAGACTCGACTTCACTCTTTGTCTTTCGGATCGACATTACCTTAGTCTGTTCTTGCGGCACCTCGTCAGGAGGTCTATCAGCCTAGTTCACTTCCTGATACTACATCCAACCAGACTCTATGCTCTCACTGCAAGAAGCCTGGACATCCTGTTCAGAGGTGCTATCGACTCCATCCAGAGTTGCGACCTGCATCTCACCGCCGTCGTCGTGGTGTGGTTGCTGCCACTACTCCTGCATCTGTTGGGGATTCTGCTTTTGTCACTCAGTCACAGCTTCAGGCTCTTCAGACTCAAGTTCAAGAATGATCTTCATCCGATGCCCTCCTAGTGGTTACATCGGTCTCTTTGTGGCCTCCTCTTTCGTGTCAGGTACTAGTCTTCCATGGGTTTTGGACTCTGGAGCTTCTTTTCATATGACCTTGGATAAGTCTCATCTTGCATCATGTCGACCTATTATGGATGGTTCTTGTGTACAAACAGCTGATGGTACCTCATGTTCAGTTAGTCATCAGGGTACTCTACTTCTCATTTTACTGTTCCTGATGTGTTATTTGTGCCTCAGCTTTCTATGAACCTTATGTCTGTTGGTCAGCTTGCTGACATGCACTACTTTGTTGGGTTTGATGACTCTACTTGCTATGTGCAGGATCGTCGGACAAGAGCTCTTGTTTGTACTGGCCATCGCCTTAGAGATTCTCAGGGTCTCTACTTCCTTGATCGTCTGAGTCTTCCTTCTTTCTCCGTTCATGCATCTTCAGTTATTGCCTCAGCCTCTGTTAGTTTTCCTCAGTGGCATCATCGGCTTGGTCATTTGTGTGGATCTCGTCTTTCTACATTAGCTTGTCAGGGTGTCCTAGGTCATGTCATTGTCGACACTAGTTATGATTGTAAGGGTTGCAAGCTTGGTAAACAGTTGCAACTCCCATACCCTACAAGTACATCTCGGTCGAGTCGTCCTTTTGAGTTAGTTCATTCTGATGTTTGGGGTCCTGCTCCTTTTGCTTCCAAAGGTGGCCATATCTATTATGTCATCTTTATTGACGACTATTCTCGATATACTTGGGTTTATTTTATGAAACATCGTTCTCAACTCTTGTCCATTTATCAGTCTTTTGCTCGTATGGTTTACACTCAGTTTTCCACTCCCATTCAGACTTTTTGTTCTGATTCAGGGGGGAGTACTTGTCACATGCCTTTCGTCAATTTCTCTCCGCTAAGGGAACTCTTCCTCAACTTTCCTGTCCTGTTGCCCATGCGGAAAATGGTGTTGCTGAACGTAAACACCGTCATCTTATTGAGACTGCTCGTACTCTTTTACTTGCATCTCATGTTTCACGACATTTTTGGGCTGATGATGTTTCTACGGCTGTCTATCTCATTAATATGCAGTCATCTTTTTGCCTTCAGGGAAAGTGTCCTGGAGAGCTCTTGTTTTCCACTCCCCCACGATACGGCCATCTTCGGGTTTTTGGTTGTACCTGCTATGTTCTGCTTCCGTCTCGTGAGCGCACCAAGTTAACAACTCGGTCAGTTGAGTGTGTTTTTCTTGAATATAGTCTTGAGCATAAGAGCTATTGTTGTTATGATCCCTCTGCTCGGTGTATGCGCATTTCTCGTGATGTTTCTTTTGTTGAGGATCGTCCCTACTTTTACTCTCCTGCCACTCGGTCCACCTCTCCTGCTGAGTCTCTCTCTTTTCTTTATCTTCCGCCCATTGTTTCGCCTGATACACATTTTTCTATGGAGTATTCTTCTCCATCCTTAGTCAGATCACCGTTTCCTCTTCACTATACTCGTCGGTCTAGGGTTCCTCCTGATACTCAGCCTTCTACTATTTCCTCATCTGATGGCATGACTAGTACTGATGATACTCCTTCCGATGATCCTCCACCGGCATCGTCATCTCGGTATGAGCTTCATGATCGTACTACTATTGCTGCTCTTGACAGATATGGTTTTCTTTCTACTGCTGTTGTGCCTGAGCCTCACACTTATCAGGAGGCTGTTACTCATCCTGAGTGGCAGTTAGCTATGGCTGAGGAGTTGGGTGCTTTGGATCGTACTCGTACATGGGATCTTGTTCTTTTCCCTGCTCATGCTGTTCCTATTACCTGCAAGTGGGTTTTTAAAGTTAAGACGAAATTTGACGGTTATGTTGAGAGGTACAAGGCTCGACTAGTTGCTCGTGGTTTTTAGCAGGCACATGGTCGTGATTACGATGAGACATTTGCTCCTCTTGCTCATATAGTAACGGTTCGCACTCTTGTTGCTGTGGCTGCTGTTCGCTCTTGGACTATCTCTCGGATGGATGTGAAGAATGCTTTTCTTCATGGTGATTTGTAGGAGGTTTATATGGTCCCACCTCAGGGTGTTGTGGCCCCTGCTGGTCATGTTTGTCGCCTTCGTCGTGCTTTTTATGGCCTCAAACAGGCTCCTCGTGCTTGGTTTGAGAGGTTCAGTTCAGTTGTGTTAGCTGCTGGTTTCTCCCTGAGTAATCATGATCTTGCATTGTTTATTCATATATCTCCACGTGGTTGTACTATGCTTTTACTCTATGTTGATGACATGCTGATTACTGGAGATGACATGGAGTACATTGCTTTTGTTAAGCAACGGCCCAATGAGTAGTTTTTGATGTCAGATTTGGGTCCTCTACGTTATTTTCTAGGTATTGAGTTTACGCGCACAGATGATGGCTACTTTTTATCTCAGCAGCGCTATATTCAGGATTTGTTTGCTCGTTCTGGTCTCACTGACGGTCGGACAGCTGCCACTCCTATGGAGCTTCATCTTCAGCTTTGTCTTACTGATGGAACTTTGCTTGAAGATCCTTCCCGTTATCGTCACATTGTTGGAAGTCTTGTCTATCTTGCAGTGACACGTCCTGATATTGCTCATTCTATTCATGTACTCAGTCAGTTTGTATCTGCTCCCACGTCTGTTTGCTATGATCATCTACTACGTGTGTTGCGCTATCTGCTAGGAACTGTTGATCGTTGGTTGTTTTATCCTCGGTCGAATCAGCTTCAGCTTCATGCTTACTCTGACTCGACTTGGGCGAGTGATTCTGTTGATCGACGATATGTTTCTGGCTATTGCATATTTCTTGGGTCTTCGCTTATTGCCTGGAAGTCCAAGAAACAGACTGCAGTTTCACAATCTAGTGCTGAGGCTGAGCTTCGAGCGTTGACCACTACTACTTCAGGGATTGTCTGGCTTCGTTGGCTCTTAGCTGATCTTGGTGTGTCATGCAGTACTCCTGCATCTCTTCTGTGTGACAACACCAGAGCTATACAGATTGCTACTGATCCAGTGAAGCATGAACTCACTAAGCATATTGGTGTGGATGCATCTTTTACACGTTCTCACTGTCAACAGAAGACTATTGTTCTTCAGTATGTGCACATTGGTGTGGATGCAATTTCTTCACCAAGGCTCAAACCCGAGAGCAACATTGTTTTCATCTCTCCAAACTCAATGTTTCAGATCCTCCTGACCCATGTTGAGTTTGAAGGGAGGGGGGTGTTATGTATATGACCCATGTGTATAAGGTCCATGAGCTCTAGGGTTAATGTAGTATATATATTGTACAATATTCATCTAACGAATTGTGAAGTCAATCTTTATCATAATTGAGGATTTTTAAAAACCGGTTCGAAAAACAGGAAATAACTAGAAAAATAGAGAAAACCGGTTAGGGGTAATTAGCAACTGGAATAATGCAAATATTAATTAGAAAGTATTTAATGAAGTAACAATCCTGATACATAAGGAGTTTGATGTTTAGTTATAAATTTGTAAGGAGCCTGATGTTGTACATAAAAAGTTCTCTTTGCTAACTTCACTATCTAGGACAACCCTCTCCTTTAAATGTTCTAAAGCATCTAAAATAATAAAAACATAAGTTAATGGTAATGAACGATAACATGACTAACATACTAAAAATAATAATAGAGTAGCAATTCATACCAATACATTGTCGAGAAACGCGAAAGTTGTGCAATATACTCATTGTTATCAATTAGGTGAAGTCCTTCAGATTGGGCTAAGTGCGTTTTGTATTGATCCCTAGTGTATGTTTGATGGGACTTAGAAGCACAATAATTCAAGCATATTTAGCTCATACAATAGGTAATCTAGCACAAAAAAGCTTAAATCAACCTAGGAAGTGCAATATGCAGTCATAAATTCAAATTTAAATTTGAAAAATTTCATCCTGTTGTTTTCATCCCGGTTCCCACCGGGATTTCCGGTTACCGGCCGGGTTTTCCCCTGATACGAACTATTTGCTGTACCGCATCCGCTCATTAAGTTTTATCTTTGGTACTGTTCTAGTGATCTCCTTGTGTTGCTGAAGTGCTCCTGTTATTCAGAATACTGACAACATTACATCATGATATGACAGTTATTTTTAATGGTAGAGCCGTAAATGTGTGACTGCTGCGTCCCATGGCAGCACCTTCTGTGACCGGAGGGTATTTATCTATCGTTGCAAAGGAGGTACATAAAAGATAACTTGTATCAGAGTAGTTTAAATGTATCAGAGTAGTTTAAAAAGGAGCAACAACAGCAAGTTACTGTTGATGTTTATGTTCTTGTGTTGATTTTTTAAAAAATTTACGACTACTAAATTAATATGGTTGTACCGCTACTGGATTTGACGATAATAGATGGAAGGAGAGTGAAATTTCAAGGATCAGATACAATTGCCAAGCGGAGTCAAAATCTCTTTTTTCGTTGCATGCGGTTATGGAGATACTTGAGTTCATGCAAAATGAAGGATAAAAATATATTTTTGATTGCTATACCTTGCAACCTTAGTTCATTCTGCCAATAAATGAAATATAAGTTTAGTCACATTGAAATAGGAATATTATATTTGTCGTCAAAAGTGCTTCCGCTAAAATATAATTATGTAATGTTTGGCCAACATAATATTGTATACATCAATGTCAAAGTTGCATATTGAATGCTGTGAAAATTCAACAACGTCATGTAGCATGAAACATACGGAGTTTATTTTTGTGCTTTGTTCCTTATACGTAATCTCAAGCCTAAGACAAGCTGGTAAGCAAACAACAGCAAATTCCCAAAGGGTGTCTCCTCATTAGATTGCCCTGTTGATGTGTGTGCTTACCCTTTCTGTGACATCATTAATCAAAGCTGCTGTTATGGTCCAATATCCAGGCGTACGGTTGCTTGTGTACTGTAGTGCATGTGCACTGTGCGCTCTTACTGTAGCACAGCGCCAGCTCTTGCCTGCGGTGGCCAAGGAAACCCTCTCATCTATCCCTTAAGTTTAGGGATGCTATCTTTAGTTATTTCCATATCCTTTAGATTGGTTATTTCTATATCCTTTAGATTGGATTGTTAGGATAATTTATTTTCTATATTAGTGATATGTTTCTTTGGGGCCAAGTCAAGCCATCTATATAAAAAGGACAACATTCTATCAGTTATGGACAACATTCTATCAGTTATGGGGAAGCAAGAAAGAAGTAGAAATGTTATTCCCAGTCTTAGTCTCCCCGCTCGTCCCAACCACATCGTCGCCGCCCAGCCATCCTCTCGGCGGTGTTTACCTCTATTATCTAAGTTAGATCATAACAACTTGGTATAGTCTCCCTGCTCTTCCCAACCATGTCATCACCGCTCGACCTTCCTCTCGGCGGTGTTCACCCCATGATCTAAGTTAGATCATAACAGCTACCAAGAGCCGATCACTGCGACCATCATGGCAAGCAACGATGGTTCCGGTCCCATGAAGATTGATGCCATGCTCGAGTATATCTTGGTGCAACTAATCATCCTTAACGAGAAGTTCAAAGTGCGTGAATCGGGGACTATCGCACCAAGTGACGTCTTGCTCGGAGCGACCCTGCGGCGATCGCCGTCGTGCGATGAGCGATGCGCTCGGAGCGAGCTCTCGGCGATTCTTGTCGCCGCACCACACTGCACGACAGTCATAACCATGGTCCTACCGGCGCCTACCGTAGTCCTATCGGAGCCTGCCGCGGTCCCGCCCTTATTGCCACCCTCACCATCCATAACTCCTCTCCCAGCCACGCTGTCATTGGCTACGGCCTTAGTAGTGCCATTGACGAGGAAGAAGAATGTTGTCGTTGTTTTGCGGGCAACTTCACCACGTTGTCGGCTGATGCTGTGTCGTTGGTGCGGTGGAGTACGACTGCTTCCATGTGGGGGTCAGCGACGTCGCCACATCTCTCCTACAAACGTTGCATCAAGGGGCGAGAAGGATGTTGTTACTGCCCTGCACTGGGTGCCCATACCCTTGACGACTCCTGCAACGTCAAGCCACGCCAAGGGGCTGCTGTCCATTGGAGCTTCGTTGATCCTCTATGCGACCCGACGTCGTCATCGTACCCTTTCGTCGACATGAGGACGCGAAGGTCTTAGTCTGTGGCCGCCACTTGACAACTCGAGGACGAGCGCCGTGAGGGGTGCAATGTTATAGTCCAATATTCAGGAGGTACTGTAGCAATGCGTACTGTAGAATAGCGCCAACTCTTGCCTTTGGTGACCAAGGAAATCCCCCCCCTCTATCCTTTAAGTTTAGGGATATTATCTTTAGTTATTTCCATATCCTTTATATTGGATTGTTAGGTTCATTTATTTCCTATATTAGATATATGTTTCTTAGGGAAGTAAGCCATCCCTATAAAAGGGATAACATTCTATCAATTATGGGGAGGTAAGAAAGAAATAGAAATCTTAGTCTCCCCGCTCTTCCCAACCACATCGTTGCCGTCCGGCCATCCTCTCGGCGGTGTTTACCCCTATGATCTAGGTTAGATTATAACAGCTGCTCATACAATTGTCATCCCCAATCACTTGTCTTCTGTCCTTATCTTCTTGAGTTCTGTTATGTCCTTATCTTCTTGAGTTCTTGTTATGTAATAAATATCTATAGAGTTTAAGATATTGTTTCAAGCTAATGAATTATGTGACTGAACATGCTTCTTTCAGATCAGAGAGTGCTGTAAGTAGTCAAGATTTTAGCCAGTCTGATGCTTCTGTTGCCGAAAGTGTTGTATTACTAGATAATGATGATGATTCTCAACGAGGGGCTGAGGTCAGGGCTTTTGCTGGTAGTGAGGACACAACCCAAACTATGCTCGAGAATGTGGGTTTACAGGAGGGTGATGCAGATAATGCTGGGGCAGAGTCGCCAACTATAACGTTGGGTGACATGGTTGAGATCCAAGTGTCTCAAGATGATAATAGGCTGCAAGATGAGATAGAACGTGACACAAGATTCTGGCAGCCATCTTTGGATGGCAGGCTTGATAGGTGGCCCAATGAAACTGCAGAGGATGCTGACAGAAATTGGGAAGATAATGCAGACGAGTTACACAGTGAAACTCTGGAGGATGACGACAGGGAGCATGATCATCTCCAAGATGAGCATGATGAATGGCACGATGATGAGTCTCATGGTACTGGGGAGAATTGGCAAGATGATTACCAAGATTCTGCACTTGACACAGGCCCCATTCCTAGAACTGAAAATAGGTTCATCCCACCTGATGATGACAATGTGTACAGCATGGAACTGAGAGAATTACTTAGCAGGTGTTTTGACTTCAATGCCGAAATTTCTTCCGAATGTTTTTTCTTTGTTGAATTTTCATGTGGTCTTATTACTAAGCTATTTCAAATTTTGTATTGCCAGGCGAAGTGTGTCCAATCTTCTTAGTAATGGTTTTGGTGAAAGTTTGGAGCGATTAATAAGGTCATATGTTCAACGACGTGGCCGTGGTCCCCTCAATTGGAATCTCGATACAGCCATGCCCACTGCAAATTCAGCAAACGAAAATCTGGAACAAGAAAGGAACGCTGAAACTCGGCAATTCCAAGCTCCTGTCAACAGACCTGCCCTTGTTATCCCTCCGCCGCCTTTGCCACCACGACAGCCACTATGGCACAGAGAATTGCATCACAACAATTGGAGTAGCAGACACAGGGTACATCACACAGATCCCGTGCGTTATCTTCTCACTTAATGTTTGGAGCTCTTGTATGAAAATGGAAATTGTTGTTTCTGCTGTTTCAATTTTACCATGTTTTGCAAATATGTTGGTGCCATGCGAGTGTTCTGTGTAGGTGTGGGTTCATGAGGTGTAGGAACTTTAAAAGTGTGAAGGGTGGCATTTTTCTCCCCTTTTTTTGCTTGAATAAGTTGTGTCATGTATGTTGATTATAAGTTCATCTTGGGGAATTCATTTGGCTTGCATTCTTGCAGGAATGGGACGCAATTAATGATTTGAAAGCTGACATGGGTAGACTTCAACAAGGGATGAGCAGCATGCAGAGGATGCTGGAGGCATGCATGGACATGCAACTGGAATTGCAACGTTCAGTGAGACAAGAAGTGTCAGCGGCCTTGAACCGATTTGCGGGAGCTGAAGGTTGTATTCACATCACCCTTGTTGAGTAATAGGATATTCATGGCATCATAATTATGTTGTTTTCTCTGATACAAAGATATTTTGCACCAAACAAGTGCAGATAGGGGAACAGCCCAGAAATTATTTTACGTATTTGTTTACCTAGTTTAAGTTGTTTCCAGGTAATTATACTACTGGTAGTCATTTTCATGTTTTCAGTTCTATTTTGCCATATAGTTCTTTTGTTGCAATTCATTGCACAAATATGCCCGCTCCAATTAACTCAAATGATTGATTCCTTGTGTTTGTCAGGGTACACCATGGATCTCTCTGACGATGGATCAAAATGGGATCAGGTGAGGAAGGGAACCTGCTGCGTATGCTGCGATTCGCAAATTGATTCTCTACTGTACAGGTCAGCACACACTTTGCATCTCAGGTGTCCTACATGTACCTAAGCATACCTGATGTACACTCTTGAACCCTTTTGGTCTGATGTATACTGTTGAACCCTTTTGTTGCAGATGCGGGCACATGTGTACTTGCTCAAAATGTGCAAATGAGCTGGTGCGCGGTGGTGGCAAATGCCCGCTTTGCCGGGCGTCGATCGCGGAGGTGGTCCGGGCATATTCGGTAATGTAGAGTTGTGGGAAATACGACAGGGAAAGAAGTGATGACAACTGAAAGTTTTGCTGCAGGAAAAGCGTTCAGAAATACTTGTTATCCGCCCCCCCCCCCCCTTTTTCGTTTCTCCTCTCGTCTTGTGTATCTACAGGTTCTCTTACATATTTGTTGCCTTGCTGTTGGCCTCGCGCCAGCAAGCAGCAAGGGGCGGCGTGCGTCGTGTTATTGATTGTTGAAAGAGTCTGCGCTGGGTAGGAGGAAAAGAGAGATGCCCAACCCAATGTAAGTTCTTTCACTGTATTTATTTATGTCCTCAGCACAAGAGACAATCGCAATGCACTATATAGATTCTTAACCTGATCCACCCCCTTGACCCAAAAACTCCCGTCTCATGATCTGTCTATGCTCTTGATTGGTTCCACCGTGATGACCTGCATGCAGCGTCGGTGGTTACATACATGTATGGTAAAAAAAGAGGGGAGTAAAGATGATAGCAGCAGCAGTTGTTGAGGAGCTACGCGAAGATTCTATGGGAACAATAGAAGCAAGCACCTATGACTACACTATATATTACTGTCAGGCTATCAGCATGAGCATGCATGTGGGCGTAGTACATTTGACTGTTTTGCTCTGACGGACGCGTGCGTCCTCAAGCGAAGCTGTGTGAGGATGGATGGATCATGGATGGATGTGCCAGCTGGGGTGATGCAGAATGCAGATGCAGGCTCGTGTTGCTGAAGGGATTGGGTAGCCCTGAGCGTGGTATCGGAGTAGCCTGCAGCAGCAGATGGCCAAGAGCGCGGCGAGGAACAACACCCGACGTGGAGGCGTAATCGCGGGCTGGCCCTGCAGGGGGCAATGCTGCCGGCCGGGTGTCTGGCCTTCTTCCTGTCCACCAGTGTCCAGTGTTTTGTGCTGATCGACACGACACGACGCTACGCTACGCTACGCTCGACCCGACGGAGAGCAAAATATATATCAACGAATCACGAGTGAACGTGGGCTGAGACTAGTGTCAGGAATGAAACACACGTACAGCACAGTACAGGAAAGGAAGAGGTAGCACTAGCAGGCTAACTCAACCCGCGTCTCTCATCGTTCGTACGTACGTACTCGATCCCCAACTGCTCCCACGTGCTTGTAACGTCCCAAAAATTCGGATTGTTTAACTCTGTACAGCTGACTAAGAAAAACAGCTGTAAAGATATGATTTCACAGTTGTAAAATTCGGATTGTTATTCCGTGGATGTTTTAGTAAGAATGAGTACAACCGTACACAGCAAGTTGTATAGAAAATTCTAATTAATTACATGTCCGGGATTTCAAAGGAATGTTATGGCTTTACCATAACAGGGTACGAGGAATGCAATATTTGAGTCGAAAACAATATAGAATTTGAAACAGTAAAACAATAATAAACGTAACATTGGGGGATTACAACATTTGTAATTACCAAATTAACATATGTAAAACACTACTTATGCTCCATGTATTGGAATCACCCATGAACACAGCTTCATTAACCGGAAATACGACGTATTCGAATACCATTTGATATACTCTGCAGAGTTGCCCAACTTTACCCACAAGATACCCCATGCTCATACTGTCAAGCTATATACACACAACACGTTAGCGTGCGACTGAGCTGAGATAACAAAGCCTTTTCATTGCTCAATCTTTTTAGTCTCTACCCAGTAGGTTCAGAATCCATATAGCCCTCAGGAGGCCACTGACCAACAGTGGACTTCGCATTCTGATGCTGACGGGACCATATCGTTGTGTAGTTCAGCGAGTGCCCTAACCGGCCCACTCCTGACTCAACCCTATTCCGCATCTGTTCTATCATACAAGAACAATTGACATTCCCATAGATATTCAATCGGAAGAGCAGTGTACTAAGCCAAGTTAGATATACCACACGTATGGTTGAGCGAGATCTGTGTCTGCTACTTATCACAAGATTTTTGTCCTTACTTGTCATCTAGTGAGGCGATGGACCATTTATCAACTTGTGACCATCAGTATATTGGGTTGTCCATCCATTTGGTCTCAACCCTCAACTTTCCACCAAATCCTATTGGCATAAAGCCAAACATCCTTATCAGTGTTTGAGAGAAAGCTTTGTGTGACATTGCTGAATAATTTCTATTATTTTATGTGGTCTAAGTGTGTCAAGGTGAATATGGCATACAAAGAATAGGAGAGTTTGTATGTAGGGGTGAAGGGATTTATCTAATCATCATGGCATTCCAGGCTATTATTTCTTTATTGAAATAATTGTCTCAAATATATTAATAAAAGTAATTATATAAATATATGAATCATCGGCTCAATATGTTCAAAGAATGCAACTTGCCTCCTTGCTCGTAGTCTTCGAATTGTCCAGCTTCTCCTGTGTCTTGTCCGATGTTCTCTTGTATCTGATCGTCGATCTCGAGACCTAGCGTAAGACACACAGATCAAATAAATATTTGGCTCGACAAGGAATGAGACTGGAAATGAATCCAAGTACAACAAAAATAGAAAAAAATAAATAAATAAAAAGAAAGACAAAATGGAGAAAGGGATTTGGTGGGAGATTGATATAGTTGAACTAACTCAGAATGGGTTTTCTGGGTTCGAAACGGCCAGAGTAGATATGAAATGGCAAATTAGGGTTTTGGTCAATAGTGTCACTTTTAGTGTTCATGAGTAGGCAAACACTATTATCAGATGATGAACAATATTTAAAATGACGATAATGCACAGTATTTGGGCCGAAAACCGGCCTACAGTAATGGGCCAAGCCCGTTGGCTCTATGGCCCGAAGGCCATTCACAGCCTGGCCTTAAAGGCCCAGCCGCAGCGAGCGGCGCACAACTCCGAGCCCATGCACCTCCTGCGCTCCCGAGCGGACGGAGAAAGAGAGGCGGCGGCGACTCTGGTGGCGGCGGCGCTCCGGCCATATTCAGGGCAGAAGCAGGATGGGCTACAGGGACGTGACATAGAAAAAGATTCGGTAGTGCTGAAGTCTGGTGAACACACAGGTCCTCCAGAAATTTGGATTAGCGCAGGCGCAGCCATCAACTGCTACTCTCAGCCGTGGCCAGGTTATTTCAACTACTCTAGACGGTTTGATTCCTTCACCATTTTTTCTTCTTCCATGTTTACTAAAATGAGTTACCTCCAAATCTTGTCAAAACTTATTAGGCAAATATGGGTAAAATTCACTTCGAAATGGTATATTAGAAGTACTTTTGAAACTATTCTTTTACCAAGAGGTAGTTAGGCAAGATGAACCAACAGTTGGGGGATAAAGAGATCGTAGCACACTATTAACAAGGTATCCTTTTGCGGAATTATTTCCTAATCAACTGCATTATCAATAAACCCCGACTGGTCTTTTGTTCTGTAACTAAACACTATGTGTTTGCACTAGATCAAACTTAAGATTGATTCTTTCCCCGTTGGCCAAAAAGAAGCTTTTGAACTTAATTGGCACTACTATCCTTCTCCAAATTTTTTTTTCAATAATTTTAATAGTTTGCTGCCTGTACATATACAGATCCTACTGAAACCCGGCAAGCCATTGACATTTGCTGAGATCATCGCAAAAGACACATCAAAGCCATCTAAAACTGTTCTCGCATTTGGTTTGCCTGGAAACCCAGTGAGCTGTATGGTTTGCTTCAATCCATTTGTTGTTCCCACAACACGTCTGCTCTCTGGTTGATCCAATCCTCACTTGCCTTGGTAGTAATTCTCATGCTGCTTATGTTGTTAGTAGATTGTTCTCTTGATATATTTTATTGAAGATGCTTCTCTTCACTGCTAGGTTTTTTTTTTCTTTCTACAGAGTGCGTTTGCGCCTATCACATATATCCTTTAAGAGCAGACCCACATCGTCCAGAGTTTCATCGTGCAGTGATCAGATGGGTGCTTGATGACGGATCTGTTAGGCCTGGGGTAAGAACTGTGTTTAAACGCATGGCCTGATACTATTATTATTATTTTTTTGTCAACAATTCCTTGTACTGTATACTATTTGACAATGGATGGTGTAACCGGTTATTGCTTTGGCAGTTATGTTGCTGAGAGCACTGGCCTCTTTATTAGTGCTATATCATTTTGTTCCTACTTATTGTTTCGTATTATGCGTTTTATCAATACTCAATTGTTCTATTCAGATGATTACTTTCGCAGGAACATTAGAACGGTACTAGATAAATCTATCAGTCCCCTAATTTCGTCGTTCAGATCCCGTTTCCGCATCCGCTCACAGATGGGAGCGACGCTTACTCGTAGTACGTTTCTCTCCGTCGTTGACTTAAACTTTAGCCATTCGACCGGGGCGCAATAAAAATCGAGCAATTATTTAGTAAGTTTGTAATCTCTCTTGGGGCGCAAAAGAATATAATATTGTCGGTGCAGCAAATCTTTGCAACGGGTATGGATTCCTCGGTGAATAAAGGGACATGATCCGGGGCAAAAAAAATAATTAGGAAGTGACGTCACCCAACTAGAGACTCGTCGCAGCAGTAGACAAAAAGGTGATCACGTGGGACGTCTCTGGCCAGGGAGAGGGAGAGCTCTACTTGACCAGGCAGCAGGCAGCAGGCAGCGCCACACCACAGCACTAGAACCCTCGCCTGCATCTCATTCCGTTCCGAACCACAAGAAATGTCGTCGCCGTCAGCCGGAGACCTCTCCCCGGCGGAGGCGCGCCTTGCCATGATGGAGCTGGCCAACATGATCTCCGTCCCCATGTCGCTCACCGCCGTCATCCGCCTCGGCGTCCCCGCCGCCATCTGGGCCGCCGGCGCCAACGCGCCGCTCTCCGCCGCCGATCTCCTCCCCGCGGGCCACCTCGACCCCTCCGTCCTCGAGCGCCTCCTCCGCCTGCTCGCCTCCCGCGGCGTCTTCTCCGAGCACGGCGGCGCCTCCTCCCCGCGCCGGTTCGCGCTGACCGCCGTGGGGCGCACCCTGGTGCCCGGCGCCTCGGGCGCGTCGTACGCCGACTACGTGCTGCAGCACCACCAGGACGCGGTGGTGCGTGCGTGGCCGCGCCTCCACGAGGCGGTGCTCGACCCCACCGGTCCCGAGCCCTTCGCCCGGGCCAACGGCGGCGTCCCCGCCTACGCCTACTACGGCCAGCACAGGTACCTTAATTGCATTATTATCTCAGCCGATGCTAAGCTGGATTGATACACTAATTAGGATCGATGTCTGCAATTAATTAACTGCGGTGCGGTGCGGTGCGGTGCGGTGCAGGGAGGCGAACGAGGTGATGCTTTGCGCGATGACGGGGGTGTCGGAGCCGTTCATGGAGGCGCTGCTCGACGGCTACGCCGGCGGGTTCGACGGGGTGGGCACGCTCGTGGACGTCGGGGGCAGCTCCGGCGCCTGCCTCGAGATGATCATGCGCAGGGTCGGCACCATCCGGGAGGGCGTCAACTTCGACCTGCCCGACGTCGTCGCCGCGGCGCCGCCCATCGCCGGTCAGACCCCCCCCCTCCCTTGCTCACCTAGCTATCTCGTCTTCCCTTGCTTTGGTATCCTCCAGGTTCGTTGATTGGTGTGCACCTTAAATGGTGCACGTGCGCACAACGGCTAACCTGCGCCTGCCTGCTAGGCCGTATAGTCAGTCAGTCAGTCGTATACTATGCCGTATATACAAGAAAGAGCGGGGAGTTTTTGGCAGACACGGCAAGGCTACTGTACAGTTACAGTGCGCAGCGGCTGGCACGGTGCTGTCACGCACCGTACGGTAACGGCCGATATTTTTTTTAAAAAAATTATTTATACATAATTTTTTAAGAAAATTTTAAACGAAGCAAATGGTCTTAAAAAAATTATAAATTTTTTTGTTGAGTCTCTTAAAACAGTGTACTTACTTGTAATTTTTTTTAAATTTTTATCTATTCTAAATCTTTCTTAAAAATTTATTTAAGTATACTATTGGTAGGAATTTTGTAATATATAAAATGAGGTCTAAACATTACGAATTTTTTTAAAGCTCATTACACAGTGGACTTGATTGTGTAATGTTTTGCAGAATTTCATATGTTCTGAAAAGGTTTCAAAAATTAAGGGTTTATGTCTCGAAAATTAAGGTTTTAGGCTTCAGAAATTACGGTTTCATGATTTCATATGATTTGGAATGTGTGAAGTTTAGTACCACATGGACCACTCTAGATGCAGCAGGATTGCTATAGCAGTAGTGACATAATTTAAACTCCCATAGTAGTACTAATCTTATTACTATTATTTATATTTTCGGTACTATACTATTTTCTTTCGCTCCGACTAATACTAATCATACTATTATTATTGACAGTATGATTAGTATGGTATGATTATAATTTGAACTTCTATTAGCACAAAACTAATATAAACCAACAAAGTAAGTAATTATCACTAAACTTACTAATTAATTACCTCTAAACTAACTAATTACGACTGATTAATTACCACTAAAAAATTACCAGTACTCCATTTTCACTTATTTAATATGTCGCAATGATGACTACTGAACTAGTTATAACTAATTAATTACCATCAAACTAACTAATTACGATTAATTAATTACCACTCAAAAAATTACCAGTACTTCATTTTTACTTATTTAATATGTCGTAATGATGACTACTAAAATAATTACAACTAATTAATTACCACTAAATTAATTCATTACTAGTGAACTAACTAATTACGACTAATTAATTACCTCTAAACTAGCTAATTACGATTGATTACCTCTAAACTTCACATATTCTAAGTCACGTGAAATCATAAAACTCTAATTTTTTAAACTTAAAATCCTAATTTTTGAGATATAAACCCTTAATTTTAGAGACATTTTCAGAATATATGAAATTCTAAAAAATATTACATAATCAAGTCCACTGTGTAAGGAACCTTTTAAAAAATTTATATTGTTTGGACCTCATTTTCTATATTACAAATTCTTACAAACAGTATATTTAAATGAATTTTTGAGAAAAATTCAGAACATATAGTTTTTTAAAAAAAATTACGCAAGCAAGTACACTGTGTCAGAAGGTTCCACAAAACAAATTCATAATTTTTGGAGCATATTTTCTATATTTAAAAATTTCACAAAAAATATGTATAAATAATTTTTTTAAAAGAAAAAATGTAACGCTTTGCCACGTGCCAACACCTGCGGCAACGGGCTGGCTGGGGCAGCGACGTGGCGTCGTTATCGCACAGTGATCGTACGACACATGGTGTCATATTTGTAAATACATATTCGCAGTGATCATTTCTGTAAATACGTGATAAAAACGTACCATGTAATTCAAAGAACGGGCGGGCCGATCATATTAGATCGTATAATCGCTCGCTATTACGTGGGCCACATGTCCGCTCTTCTAGTTTTGTATTGGCCTCGTTGACCCTGCACGACTCTCCATGCACCCATCGCTGCAAGAGAGAAAACAGTTCTGATCCCTCTCGCAAGAAGAAATTTTCTAATCGAATGGGTGAAGAACAAACGGCGCGTAAGTTTGGTTAAGTCTTGGGTGACAACCGATCGGCATTCTATTTCTAATTGATCATAACAATTAATGCGCTCATGGGAGAATGCAACTCAACTCGATCCACTTCTCACAACTTAATTTCACGCCATGCATTCAGTTTCTACATACCGTGCTAATTAAAACGCTAAAGCTTAGCTTGTTTGTTATTTAAGTTCGCCAAGACATGCATTTTCTTAATAGCTATTATGCAAACAAATACAGGGGTCAGGCATGCTGGTGGAGACATGTTCAAGTCCATCCCCTCCGGCGATGCCATCTTCATGAAGGTATGTATTATCGTACTACTCAGCATCAAGAAGTTTTTATAGAATCAAAGACGCCGTCACCAATTGCCCAAATCGAGTAAGAAAAATCCCCTTTCAGTGGGTTCTCACGACATGGACCAACGAGGAGTGCACGGCGATCCTCAAGAACTGCTACAATGCGCTGCCGGGCGGCGGGAAGCTGATCGCCTGCGAGCCGGTGGTGCCGGAGAAGACGGACAGCAGCGTGAGGACGAGGGCGCTGCTGGAGAACGACATCTTCGTCATGGCCACCTACCGGACCCAGGGGAGGGACCGCTCGGAGGAGGAGTTCCGCCAGCTCGGCCTCGCCGTAGGCTTCACCGGCTTCCGGGCCATCTACCTGGACCCTTTCTATGCCGTCCTCGAGTACAAAAAGTGATCTCAAGTTCCCTTCTCTTCTTCCGAAGAACCACCGTGTTTGTCTTCGTGACAGCTAGCTGAATAAGATAAAACTTGGACATATTTCCGCGACCACAGCAGCAACATCTCTTTTGTTGGAGAGTTCGTATTAGATCTAAATAACGAGTTGTATCAGAGTTGAACTCTGTTTTGCGATTATATTAGAGTTGAACTCTGTTTTGCGATTATAAATAAAAGGTGTGGGATCCTACGGGATACACACAACAATTAATTTCCGAAATTCCACATGGTATCAGGGACATCCCCCACCACCCAACCATAACTCTAACTGTACTCGCCTCAGATCCAATCCGCCGCCACCGCCGTTCATTGTTGTCCTCGTCATCTCTGCCTCCTGCGAGCCGCCGTGTCACCCCGCGGGCGAGCCAGCTTGTCTCGCGCGTGAGCATGGGCTGCGGCTAAGGGGGAGCACGGGCTCAGGCCCACGACGCAACTCCGACATCACCACCTCTAGTCTTCGTCATCGCTCTCCCTCGCTGTCGCTCACGGCTGATCTGCCTTCGCCACCCGTCGTCGCTGCCTCTGGTCGCCCTCACCATTGCCTCTAGTGTCGATGGAAGGAAAAGAAACCGATCGGGAGCCGGGTTAGTGGGAAGAAAGAAGGAAAAGATTGGAAAGAAAGAAGAAAAAAGGGGGCTCAGTTCGGTAAGGTACGATTTTTTTATGTTACCGGTCTGCATGATTTGGATTATCGTAAAGGCAATCATCGATGCTCGGCATAATATTGATGTGTGAAGAATTATCGTGATCGTGAGAAATACGCACGTCATATCTTGGTAGTAATTGATATTGTTCTGGTTGGTTGAGAAGATGACCACTGAGGAAATTGACGCTACGAGGAAGGAGGAAGAAGCCACAATGAAGGCTATAGAAGAGAAAAGGAAGACAGTTGTTGAGACTACTTCCCCTCTGGTAACTCAAGGTGACATGAGAAACATGTTGCATGACCTCTTCATGACGAGTATGATAGGTCCGAGGGCTGGTGCAGTGTTATCTGACTTAAAGCTGGAGCTAATACCGAATGATATAAAGTTGGAAGTGAATAAGAATGACCTGAGTTGGTCTAGAAGGGCTCAGCTAATTCTGAGGACGAAGAGGGTGGAGCACTACCTACGAGAGACTTGTGTTGTGCCTGCAGATAAGACGAGCATAGAGAAGGATGTTAAACACTACCAACTCTGTGGCGGTAGCTTGGTTACTAACTTTGATGTCTCCATCCATCACTTGAATGGTAGAGATGATGCAAAGTGTATCGGCGATGTGGAAGACACTAAGCAATATGTACTCCAGGGCAGAAAATATGATGATGGTGGTGGAAGCCCTGAAACAAGAGCAGAATATCATCCATGAGTATGCTAGTGAACTGCAGCAACTGTGGGTAGATTTAGATCACTATGATCTACTGTAGTTAACATGTGCTGGTGATATTGAGGCTGGCAGGGTGTGGCTGCAACGCAGACGAGTTACACATTTTCTAAAGGGATTGAACCCAAAGTTTGGGAGTGGAAGGGTTGCTATGTTTCACTTGGCAAACTTACCTACTATGGAAGAGGTTATTTCGACTATGGTATAGGAGGAGGTTCGACTACGAGTAATGGGGGGACAACAACTCGGTCAGATCGGCGTACGCCATACTAGATGATAAGGAGTGCTACAACTGTGGGATGAGAGGATATCTGAGCCGAGTTTGCCCTTCTCTACAGTATGGAGGTCGTGGTGATCATGGAGGCTAAGGTGGAGATTATCGAGGTCGACGTGGAGATCGTGGTGGTCGTGGAAGTGGAGGTTGAGGAAGTGGCTGAGTTGGCCCCAAGGCTAATATGTTCCTGACGGAGCAGATCACGTCTGTTACTCTGACAGGCGAGCAAGCTGTGCAATGGGAGAAGTGGCGCCTGAATGGCTTAGCCGAGTCGGACGCTTTCGTGGTCATCTCCGATGGTGTCGTTGAGCTGGCCACGACGCACCTGATGTGGCATGCCGCAGTTGGAAAGGTCGGGAGCTCGCCTACTTGGAGATTGTCGGGGAAGCTACCAGTGCCTGCGGTAACAAGGCTAGATGTTCGTAGGCTCTGGCGAGGTCCATGGCGACCTCCAGGTTGGCCGGCCTCTGGACCTCGACGTTCGTCTGCAGGGGCTCACCAGGTCCAGCCGTGAAGAGCATCACCTGTTGTTCCTCGTCCAAGTGGCCGCAACGAGCGAGGAGGGTCACAAAATTTTTGGTGAAGTCTGTCACCGATGATGTACGTCAGAGGCTCGTCAATGCGCCTACTGGATTGTGGCGCGTGGGCATGCCAAACCGACAATGGACAAGGTTGGTAAAGTGCCGCCAGTTAGGCATACCATCCATGCGCTCCACTCGCATGTACCACAGATGCGCCACGCGTGTCATGTGGTATGTCGCGAGCCACACCTTATCTTCCATGGGTGTTTGCTATGCGCAAAAAAATTACTCGCAACGGTTGATCCAGGGTAGTGGATCCTCTTTGCCATCAAAGGGCGAAAAATTGAGTTTGATGTAGCGCGGTGGGTTCCGTTGATGTCTGGTTCCTGGAGCGGTGAGGTGTGATGGCGGCAGGCGAGGAGGAAGCGTCTCGGGAGCGATGCCTGAGCCTTCTCTAGGGCGGTGCACGCTCCGTGGTAGCTCCCCATTGGCCCCTGTCCTTGCGGCAGCATCTTCGTCTTCACCGCCCTCCTTGCTGGAGGGTTGTCCTTCCATGCACGCCAGACGTCGAACGTGTCGGGCTAGTCGATTTATGTTGGTCTCAATCAAGCCGGCATGCCGAGTGAATTGGTCATTGATGCTAGCAAGGGATTTCGCTGTGTCCTTGGTGAATTGGCGCATCACCTGTTGGAACTCCTCGTTACCACTGTTGTCTGACATTGTGGATGAAGCAACGGTTGGCTTTGATACCAAGATGTGAGGTGATGAGGTTTGGGAACGAATGCGTAAGGGTAGAATGAGGTCCGAAGGGTGAGGATTGCGCTTGGGCGCCGTGGTGTAGTGCGGCTAGGCCAACCCTAGCCGCCAGGAGAATGTGGAAGGGGGCGGCGCAACTACCAGGAGGATTTGGCATGAGAGGCGCAAGGGATTAGGTAATTACCTAATCTTGTGCTGATTTTCATTGATGCATATGTTGTGTATATAAAGAGATACAAACTGATTTGGAATGTATTATCCTTCCTAATGCAATACAAACTAACTTAGAATGCATTATTCTTCATAATGCGAACTTCTCTAGTGAGATTTTCCTATATTAAACTTTCCTAATTGGAACTTCCTAATTTAATACAAAGGATTCCTAAACAGGCGATAAAACTTGCTCTAAAATATCATTCAAAACATGATTCCATTTTTACGTCTCCTGTATATGGGGGCAAGCAGGTGGCGAAGCCAGACACGGCGAATGCGGTGCGTCAAACAGGTGGCGAGGTGGTTGTTGGGCGCGGTGCTGGCGCGTGGCGAGGGAAGGGCTGTCGGCGAGGTGGCGCGGCACTGGTGGCGACTTGACGCGGAGCGGGGGTGGCGCAAGGGCGAGCAACCGCGAGTGGCAGCGTTGGTGGTATTTGGAAAAGACGTTTTCGAGTGGAGAAAACGAGAAGACGAAAGAGGAAATGGTGTGTGAGTATTCGAATTGGGAAATATTCCAAAATCAAACCAAAAACTCCAAAATGTTTGAAACTTTGAAAATTTTAAGTTGTTTCAGGTACTCGCCGACGGGCCCAACGTCTCCAGCGAGGCGGCGTCGTACTCGTGGGTGGAAGCGAGAGGCAATTGGACTATTGGAGTCTTGGGTTGCTGGCTCATTAGACTCTTAACAACTCAGAAATCTAATTGATTTCGTACAGAGAACAACCGACTGAGGGATAAAGCACGTTCCCGAGTAACTGCACATTCGACAAGCAAGCACTCAAGAACACATACATTCGAGGAAAATTGGAACTACTTATTAAATCTATTTTGGGTGTGTACAATGGTATTTATATTTAGCAAGACAAGGGGTGGAGAATTTTTGTTAGGAAGGGTGGGAGTATAAATCAAATCCGGCTATATATTTTTTTTAAAAGTTATTATATATTTTTCCGTATAGATCATAAATTTACAGGTATTATAAAACTTTTCGGTAATTATAATCCTGATCTCAATACAACCAAAATCCTATGTAATATAATAAGTGTCAAACTAAAATCATGAAAATTTAGGTAACATCGCCCACAAGATTTCCGGGATATCACAGCATGAGCAAACAGAGTTACCATGCATGCATGCATATACTACTAGATGCTTGCGCAACGTCTGATTGGCTTTGCAACGAGCAGAGGGTACAACCGCGCGTGACGAGGCCGAGGCGCCGGCGGCGCTGATCGGTCTGTAGGGCGCCGGTCGCCGGTGAGGAGGCGGTCGATGATGGACTTGATAGGACGCAGGCGGAGCAAGACGGCGTCGGCGAGGTATCGCATGTAGTGGAGCCGCTCCGGCAGACGCGGGTCTCGATGGTCAGTGCTTGCGCGCTGCCGTGCGCCATCGCGAGGACGCCCCGATCGTGCTCGCCCTCTAGAGCTTGCTGCCGTCCGCCACGAGAGCGCGTCGTCGATGAGGTGTACGATGTGCGACAGCTGCTCCGACGAGAAATGCTCGTAGATGAATATGCTGCGGCCGCACCCGGTCATGGCCCGTGAGTTCCTCATCCTCATCAGTGGAATTGTGGGGCAAGAATCTCCAGCAACCCACCAGCGGACCCGTATGGGGTCTAGAGCTCCTTGGGGTTGCAGACGATGACGGCGCACCGCCGCTGCGAGCTCCTGCCGGAAGCGGTACAGCGGGATGTAGATCGACACGGAGTTCGCCAGATAGCCGAGGAGCTCGTGGGCCAGAGTGAGCTGCTGCTCGGCCTCGCCGCCGTAGGCGTGGGTCGCCGTCTCCCACTCGGTTTCTTCGCCGCGCATCGACTCCCAGTTCCTCAGCGCCCCCTCGAAGTCCTTGGAGGACTTCTCCAGGATGTCGCACCGGATCGGCACCGACGAGTCATCTACTAGTTCTACTGCATCTCTATGTCCTCCCATGCCCGACATGATCGACTCTCTTTCTTTCTTTCTAGCTGCTTAATTGAATCTCGACTCGATTCGACGCTCGATCGATCTTCATATATAGGCCCGTGCATGCACAGGCATATCCAAACGATCGGGCATCTCGAACCGGACCCCAACTCGATCTCGATTGGTACTCCAATTAAATTCATTTGGAGTCCCCATCGGATTCTCGTGACGTACGAGTATACACATACGGATCACGGAAGCAGGTTCAATTAATTTCTTCCCTTTCAGAAAACAGGTCTAGCTGGTTGTACCTGTAGATGGCTTCCGGGCCATCCATCTACCTGGACCCTTCTAACCCTACGTCGTCCCTGAATACAGCAAGTGATCTCAATCAAGATCTTGACAGAGGAACCACCGACATTTGAATAAGATCATATCATATGATGCCCAGGTTGCTGTTTGACTTGGAAATATTTGAGTTGTGCAACCAGAGCATCTCTTTGAAGCATTCCAAGTATAGCTTTCGACGACACAGTGCACCGTTTCAATTTGCAAATTGTGCAAGCATACATTCGTACAACAATTATTTCTTAGTTATGATGCGATCACCCAAAAAAAAAAATGTTTCAAGCGTTTGCTAACGTTTACTGAGTGAGTAGTACATGCATCATTCCTCTTTAATTCTTCTCTTCTGCCACAGCACCTTGGGGTTCCACTAGAGGTTTTGATTCACTTGCACCCTGCAAACAGCAGAGTAAAAATAAGCACTTAAGAGGCTGAATCCCAAACAAATCAAGGATGGAAATCAATAAGCAGGTCAGGGCAGGAGGATCATCTTTTGAAGTCCCTTTTGCAAATTAGCTAGGTATCAGGCTATACTTTGTGAATTATGAGAGAGTGCTATTTAATGTCGGACCCGGATTTCGTAACCCGAATCCTCTGTGAAACCATGTACTATTCCCTGATCAAGAGGTAGTACTCATGTGTACATTATCAGATCATCTCATACAAGCGTGAAATAAGACCAACACATATATTACAGACAGTCAAGGTAACATAGACCGCGTCGGGTCGAGTTTTTACAAAAGGGCCGTCAGGCCAAATGTGTTACATCACAAAAGATCGTGTCTTGTAACATCCCATTTTCCTAGCCCGCTTTTTCCCTTTTTACTTTCCTTCGCCCGACTCATTGTTCGCTTTTCCCTACCACGGCCCATCTCCTTTCTCCCGCTCTCTCTCTCCTCATCACTTCGGCCAGACGCTCTCTCTTCTCTCTCTCTCGCCGTCTCTCTTTCCCGAATCCCTCGGCGCGTCGTCGCCGCTTCTCCTTTTCTTCTCCCGAGCCGCGCCGCCGCCGCCCGCCCCCTCTCGTCTCCCTCGCGCCACCGCCTCTTCGCCGCCGCCCGCCCGCCCGGCCCCGCCTTCTTCCCCTCGGCCCGGCCCATCAAGTGCCGCCCCACCTCCCATGCCGCGGACGTCATCCTCTCCACCGGCTCCTCGGCGCCATGCCCCGCAGCTCCGCCCCACCTCGCCGCCTCCACCAACTCCGCCCCACCTCCCATGCCGACGTCATCCTCTCCACCGGCTCCTCGGCGCCATGCCCCGCAGCCCGCTTCACCCGCACGCCGCTTCCACCGGCTCCACTCGCCCGGCCGAGCCGTCTTTCCACCCGTGACGCCACCCGACCGGTCCAAGGGCGAGGCACCCGGCCCGAGCCGAAGGCCGCCTGCCTGCCGCCTCTCCGGCCAACGCGAACGCCCCGTCGCCCCCGCGGCATGGGCCGCCACTCCATCGCCATGACGCCACCGCAGGCGCCATCACCTCGGCGTCTCCCCTCTCCACCGGCTATAAAGAGGCCCGAGCCCTCCGCCTCTCCCGCTCCTCTCCTTCTCCCTCCCGTAAGTCCTCCAAGACGCCCGCTGCCCCCCTCCGACCAAGCCCCCTCGCTTTGCCGGTGCCCCCGTCACCGCCAGACTGTGCCTAGTCGCCGGCGCTTGAGGCCGCGGCGACGCCCCGAGCCTCCCCAGCCAGTGCCGGCCGCGCCTCGCCCCGAGGACCCGCCTGCCATTGCGCTTTTCCCAGCGCCACCGTGGGCTCCTCCACCGACCGCCTCGGCCTCCCTCCCATCCGGTGCGTGGTAAGGCTCCCTCACACCCCCTTCTCCTCGTTCTCTGTGTGCGCTCGGCCATGGCCGAAGCTTTCCCCTGCCCTACCCTCTCGTGGTGACTATCCAAAATTGACAAAGAATAATGATGTCCGAATGTCGGGCCGCTAGTCTTCCTATCTTTCTCGAGCTTGAATACAATTGTTGATTGTGGTATTGGATGATTATTGGTGAATGTTATCAGCTGTATTAGTATGTGACCGAACTCGCTCTTGAGACTACCCAAGATTTTGTTTAGCAGTGATTGTTATAATCTATCATTTGTAGAAGATGATGTATATGTTGAATCACCTGTGTTGTCTTCGATTGTTGATTATTGATCAATAGTTGTTATCAGTAAATCAATTTGCTGTGATCATTTCTTCTGCGGTTCCTTGGAAAGCTGTAGCAGTGATCAATATTCGTGGAGGTATCAATGTTTGATGGTGATTTGTTATCGATATTTTGGTTTGTTGCCTGTGAGTAATGATATCCCGTGTTTAATATCAGTGGCTATGTTGAAATTACTAGCAGTGAACTATTGTGATTATTGTTGGTATTTAATCCAGTCCAGAGTTTTGTCAGTGATTATTAGTCATTGTCGCTTTGAGTATTATTCAGTAGTGGGCTTTGTATTGATCTGGCTTGGTATTTGGTGTATTATGTCATTAGTCGCTAGCCGTCATTTGAGTTGTTGTAGATATTGCGATTAATCGTTATTCATATGTTTTCGATTGTCAATATTCGAATTGTAATTGCTTCCCCAGATCGTTGCGATAGAAATAAGGTTACAATCGATCCAACGATTAAGGAAATGTTGCAATGGATTAGTAGAATGTTTTGTTGGTAGTAAGTTGATTATTGATTAATTGTCTAAGATTTCTGATCCTTAGTATAAGTGTTTTGGCGGTAAATTGAATGATTGGTTGTGATCTTGATTATTAGGGATAGTTTTAATCTTCCGTTCAGTATTGTCTATTGGATTTGTTAATCAATTGTTAGCCGTTGGTTAGTGTTCGTCAGTAGGACAATGATTGTTGGAAGTAATGGTATTTAGTAAAAGCTGGAAGCATTGATCTGATTGCTTTATCCATTCGTATTGTTTGGAAATAATTTGTGGTTTGGCAATAGAATTTGTGTCTTGATTTGGTAATAGGTTGTAGTAGTAAGTTGAGTAGCCAGCAATTAAATCGATGAGTATTATCTGGTAGCTGAGATTTGGATTGAATTGCCATTTGATTTGGTGTTGATCAAGTATTCTAGATTGGTATAGAACCGGTAGTCGAGTTGCTTTGTTGCCTTGTCACCTGTGTTGGTAGTCTTGCAGTCTTCCGAAGCCGCAGCAGAGCATTCCGGCGAAAGCTACTTCGACCATACCCTCTTTGTATCCTCCCTCATGGCAGAAATCCTCTGTCATTCCTCTTTCGCCTAATCGACGCTTGACTCATCAAACATTCCAAATGTCGCCAAACCATTCTCTCAAGCCGTACTCCGCAATCTTTCTGAGGCTCTTGTGTTTTATTTGGTCTCTTGGATTCTTTGTATTTATTTGGTTTTTCAATCGTTATTGCGTAAATAGAAATCGAAGTCCAGAAGAATCAACGACTCCAGCAGATCCAAGATTCAAGCAAAGACGCCGATCAAGATTTCGAACCTCTGTCTAATCAGGCTTTGAGTAAGATCAAGGCTACGGTAAAATAGCCCAGGCGAGTCAACACTTTGATCATATTGATCCCACATTTTATGCAAAATTATATTCTTTTGAAGTATCAGAATGCATGCTTTAATTTCTATGCAAATGTATGTCAAATACTCTAAGGTAGTTAAATGCCTACTTGTTGATTAATAAATTATTATGCCATTCCCTTGAAAATTGAACTTCCAATATCCTTGTCACCCTAGTAAATATCTGGTAACATACTAGTTATAGGTCGTACTTAAATGCCATGCTAGACTTGTTTAAGTACCGGGGTATTACTACCCCAAATCATCATCCTTTAATCATCATCAATTGTTTTGGGGTCATTGGGAGAATGACCAAATGGTTGGATAATTTGTTTTATACTCCTCCAAAACTCTAAAATTTGCTAATACCCATCTGGGCGGATGGTAAGCTGGAGGGTAAATGGTTGGGTGCTAATGTAGCCCAGGATATTTTGTGAATGGCATGTGGTAAGAACCGCCTGATAATCTTAAGGACTTAACTCGTGATGACCTCTTATTGTAAAACAAGATGACCACAAGTCTATAATGGTGTCGACTGCTAATTAATTGGTGTCCACCGCATTTAGCCGCACTATTGAGGGGCTCCCAATGCTTTGTGAGCCCAAGAGGCTACGATTGGGGAATGTAACTTGCGGGACCCTAGGCGTAAGTTGCATGGCGCAAGAGGGTCCGGGCGTAGTGGTTGTCGGGTCCCACGGAACGACACCCGCTCAGTGAAACCTTAGCGGGTGCGGCAAATATCGAGGATGCCTTGTAAAGGCCTTGTGATAATCTCCCTTGATTCACATGTCTCACGAAACATGTGTACATATCAAGTGATTATCTCTTGTGGGTAAAGATGTACAATCTCTGCGCAGAGAATAAAAGCTGTTGAGCAGTGTACTTCACGGTCAAGGGCGGGCAAAGAACTTACAAGATATAGTTCTATTTCAAAAACTTTTGTGGGTGGGTTGAAAAATGTGCGGGCTCACCTAGCCCTTGATTGATTTTTCCGGTGTTCTTACGGTGTTGGTAATAGGTGGGTATGACCACCAAAGAAAAGAAGCATGAGACAGAGTTTCGATGGAGGAACCTCTGCTGTTATCAATTATTGCACAATTAATCTCTTAAAATGCAAATTTGGTCCAAATGCTAAGTGATAGGAGTTTTCTAATATCTCAGATTTACAAATGCCGCTTACGCAAATAAAAGAACCCGAGCCATCCTTGTTACACCTTGCATGTATATTATTGCATGCTGTGTGTGTGGGCTCATGAGCACGTAGTTGTGCTCATCCTCGCTCTTTTCCCAAACCCTCGTAAACAGAACCCCGAGCCGCAACCGCATCAAGGATCCGTAAGTCTCAAGACCCGGAAATGTTGAAGCGTAGTTTAGTCCTTAGTTGTTCTAGTCTCACCCAGCCTAGCCGACTTCGTTGGTTCTTGTGTGCCTCCTATATTGTCCAAGTTTTTGATAATATCGGGCGACACGGTTCCCAAATACTTGCTCGCAGAAGATGTGCCTCACCCCTTTGCTTAGTTGTTGCTTCCGCTATCTTTTGTAATATATTCTTTTGGCCTGTCTGGCCTTATTGTAAAAATTGGCCCGAAGTGGTCTATGTAAACTCTGATGTGTAAATTAATGAATGAAATAAAGTTTGCGCCATGTATGGTTTGATTCAGCAATGTACCTGTGGAGTGCTAGCTACTGATCCAGGGAATAGCACAGTGATTTCACAGAGGATTTGGATTTACAAAATCCGGTCCGACATGTCTACAAATGAAGCAAAAGGGGATGGGGCACATCTCACCACAAAATGATCGGTGTTTTAGGTATGACTAATATTATCCGAGAGCCCAGATAATATTAGTTATACACAAGTACCAACAAGTCTACTAGACTGGGGCGAGATCTAAACTACCGAACTAGACTACTCCTCATCGCATCCTTGTCCATCGGCTTCTGGATCCTCATAATATGCATAGTCTCCTTGGTCCAGATCATCCAAGGGTTTTGGGAGAGCGAGGTGAGCACAACTACTCGTGCTCATGAAATGACACAAATGATGCAATAATATTCATGCACGCTTAACAAGGAAGGCTCTGGTTCTTTTATTTTGCAAAGCAACATTTATAAATATGAATATTAGAAAGTCCTATCTTTTAGCATTTTAACCAAATTTGCATTTTTAAAGAGATTAATTATGCAATAAGTAATAAAGCAGAGATTCCTCCATCTAAACTCTGTCTCATGCTTCTTTTTCTTGTGGTGGTCATACCCACCTATTACCAAAGACTGTAAGAATACCCAGGGAAAATCCAATCCAAGGCTAGGTGAGCCCCGCACATTTTTCATCCCACCCACAACAGTTTTTGAAATAGAACTATATCTTGTAAGTTCCTTTGCCCGCCCTTGACCGTGGGCACTACCGTCCAATGCTTTTTATTCTCTGCAGAGATTGTACATCTTTACCCACAAGAGATAATCAGCTTGATATGTACACACGTTTCCGTAGACATGTGAATCAAGGGGAGATTATCACAAGGCCTTTACAAGGCATCCCTCATTGCTCATTGCACCCGCTAAGGTTTCATCTGAGAGTGGTTACGCCTCCTCTCACACAACCATGCCCCCAAACCCCTCTTGCGCCACACGGCGGCTTATGCCAACACACGACCGTGTCCACGACGGCTTAAGCCGCCGACACGACTCGTGGGTCACTCCAATGGTCCAACTCACAATGGTGGATACAAATTATTCACCAGTCGACACCATTATAGACTTGTGGTTGTACTGCTTACAATAGGAGGTCATCACAGATTAGGTCCTTAAGTTCATCCGACGGTTCTTACCACATACCATCCACAAAAATATCCTGGGCTACATTAGCACCCAACCATTTACCCGCCAGCTTACCATCCGCCCAGATGGGTATTAGCAAATTTTAGAGTTTTGGAGAGGTATAAACAATTTATCCAACCAATTCAGTCATTCTCCCCAATGACTGCCCAAAACAATTGTTATGATAAAAAGGATGGTGATTTGGGGTAGATAATACCCCGGTACTTAAACAAGTCTAGCATGGCGTTTAAGTACGACCTATAACTAGTAAGTTACCAGATATTTACTAGGGTGACAAGGGTATTGGGAGTTCAACTTTCAAGGGATTGGAATAATAATTTATTAATTAACAAGTAGGCATTTAACTACCTTAGAGTGTTTGACATATGTTTGCATAAAAATTAAAGCATGCAATTTGATACTTTAATGTAATATAATTTGCATAAAATGTGGGATCAATATGATCAAAGTGTTGACTCGCCTTGGTTGTAGGTAGAGGGATCTAGGTCTTCTTGATCTGGTCCGAGGTGGGGACCTTCCGCTTCTTCGAACCCTACTCGGACGCACGTACCGGAAAAGACACAATAGCAAAAGAGAGCAAATAAATACACATCACTAAGCAAATGAACTCCAAATTAAGCAAGACCAGACCATTAGTAAGGTCTTGATTTTAGAAAATTTTAGGAAAAAGATTCATAATTTTGGAGCTATAATGAGAGAGTTATGGATTTTTGAAGTTTTAAACAGATTTACAATTGAATAGAAAATGTAAAAGCCGGTTTAACTGGAGGCGACACGTGTCGGGCGCACATTGGGCGCGCCGTGCATGCAAGATCGTGGCGTGGCCGAAGGCCAACACGCTGCGCCGAGTCCACGTGTGCGGGTTTATTTAAATAGTGCCTCGCCCACTTGTCACCATGTGGTTCAAAATGTGGTTAAACCGAGTGCTTAACCGCAGATGGGCCCACACGTCACGAACTATGCAAAGGCTTAGCGTATAAATGTGATTTAACCCTTACAAAGACAAAGGATTCGGGTGGCGGCGCCGAGAGCTCACGGAGGAGGGGGACGGTGGTGGAGCGCCACCGAAGGGGGAAAACTCTGCAATTGCATCGGTGCTTACCGGGAGCAAGGGAGTGGAGCGGGAGGTAGAAGGGGTGCTTGGGGTTCTTGTAGGCGATCAAAAGGGCGGGGCCGCAGGGAGGGAATCCTGGCAACGCCGAGTCCCGAGGAGCTCGGTATGGCCTCTGTGCGCACGCTGGAGCAGGTGGAGCGGCGGCATGGGCGCGGGATGGCCGTCGCAAGGGCTGGGACAGCCAGAGGAGGGTGACGGTGTGGGCGGAGTTGATGGCGGATGACGAGGCGACAGGAGTTGGTGTTGACGCCGACGGGAGAGGCGGGCGGCGGCTGGGAGAGAGAGAGGAGAGAAGACGGCTCGGTGGAAGAGAGGTCGGGCCGAGCCGCTTGTCGGGAAGAGGGGAATCGGGCCGAAGCCAGAGGGAAAGCAGAGCGGGCCGGAGGCAGCGCTGGGGAAAATGGGGTTGGCCGGCTGAGCTAGAAACGGGCTGAGCCCAAGGGGGAGGAGGGTTGCTAGATTGAGTTAAGGCCCCAAAACCGAAAAGAGGAGATACAACTAGAATTTGAAATTTTGAAAGTGCCAAAACATTTGAAACACAAACTCGAGCTTGAAAGTAACTCACAAACTTTTCGAAAATACCGCTGATTGAACTGCGAATCAAATACAGAAGACGAAAAGTAGACACTATTCATCGTTCGAAAACGGGGGTGTTACATTTAATGCCTTGCACAATCTGAAGACCAAACATAATGTCGGGAATCTGAATTTTACACCAGCTTAAGGGCAGAAAAGTAGCATCGGCACGGAGGCTTACTTCACCATTCTTCTTTGCTAGCTGCATGCAGGCTTGCATGGGGGCAAGCGGGTGGGACTCTTTCAGGTCTCCTGTATTCACACCCAAACATGCGATAAATCTTGCTATCAAATATCATTCAAAACATGAATCGATTTTCATAGTACAAATGTTTACAAGCGTATCGACAACAGTATGCTAAATTGCCTATGCGGGTCGTACGAGGCAGCACTTAACAGGAACACCACTATGTCGATTTGGATTGAGAAAGAACATCGGTATGATTTAGAACAGGGTTTGAAAGATGTGGCAGTTTTCATGGTTGTATACATATGGATATTGCTGTATACATACATCATACATGGATGCATTATTAATCTTGTCGGAGATGCATGTATATGTCGTTAACTGTAGACGAAAACTCCATGATCTATCTAGATACTGCAGCAAGTACCTGCGGGGGGTTTCGACTCTGCCGATGGCGTGGACGCGTGGTCATCATCGTCCAACACTTCCTGCAGGTCATGCATGATCGACCATCAACTCGCCGTCGTCGTGATCGTGAGTCCTCGGAGCCGGCGGCCCCGGCCGATCAATCTCCATCTGCATGCTACAGTAATCCCGACTAACTAGTCCTTCTTGAGCTGGCTGGACGCAGAGCAGTATCGATTCGATCGGGGTCAATTAATATAAGGGTACATGCCGCCTGGGTCAATTAATGTCCAAGCTAGGCGTCAAGGCGCAAATCGGCCGGCCGGCCAGAGCCCAAGGCGACTCGAAGCATGGAGCTCACCGGCGGCCAACGTGTGAGGTGTCGTCCACCTCGAATTTGGCCACGCTGAGCCTCCGCAAAATTCCAAACCCGTGCATGCCTCCGTCTTGAAAACAGCATGTGCCGCTGTCCTCACCGATGCAACTGCACTGAGCAGCTCTCTCACCGCACCGGCTCGTCGTATCTCCATGGCGTGCCTTCCCCGGCCGAAACCATCCACCTTGGCCATGATTTGCGTCAATGCGTCCTCGCCGCCGTGACCCGGAGCGCATCGCCAGGTGGCAAGACCGACCAGCATCGGCCTTGCCACAGCACGCCTTCGCCGTCTCCGGCAATCCCGCTGCCACCGCAAGCCCTCTCAGCCGGTCCACTACTCGACCCACCATGGCCATGCGGCCCATTCCTCCACCATCTCTTTTCCCGCCCAAACGCTGCACCTCATGGCGGAGCTCGCTCACCCTCCCAAAGCATGGCGGGGCGACGGGTGTCGTTGGCACGTGGGATGGTGGTAGAGCATCCCGTTAGCTCGTGGATCTACAGCGGCGGCGCAGGGCTCATCGGTGCGTGGGACGGTGGCGGGGCAACTCGTCGACGCAAGAACTGACGATCGACGGCCTCGCGAGGCTCGTCGCCGCGTAGGGCGGTGGCGAGGGCCGCCGGAATGGATAGGATTAGGACCTCAAAAAGCGTCCATGTTCTATTGTGCTACACTATTAGCCGATGGATATACAAAAACATGTGTTCTCGTTGTAAGATAAAACATCACTAGTCACGTGCCCGTGCGTTGCAACGAAAAATAATTTTTTGCGAGACGGACGCGGGTTTGCTAGGGTTTGTCGCGAGTGGGCTGTGCACGATTTTTGACGCCAGTCCGCTAGGGTTTGGCGGTTTGTTGCTGCGAGATAATCCGGACCGTTGGTTGATGGTTGATCTGACGGACGAGATTGATGGTGGGAGGACGGACTGCCACCGATTCCTTCTTTTAAGTAGTAGAGATACATGTGAATGTATTTTCAAATTAAGTTTGCAATTTGCAGCGCCTATCGTATATTGGCCTGCTGATTCAACCTTGTACTATATATTAACGTTTGCCATGCATGAACAACAATATGTTGGGCTCGTTATTAGCGGCTTGCACATTTCCTACTACGTAAAAGGCCTTTCTGATGAGTCCGAGTTTATGGGTCAATAATGACATAAGGCCATCACATACGGTTTTCAAACCATCTGTGATGCAGACTATAACAGACGGTTATTAACTCAAAACCATATGTGATAGTCGACTATCACGCATCGCTTGTAGATTAAATCGTCGTGATAGATGATGTATGTCTGACCCCATTTACGTGATCCGATCCTCTCAGGAAATCACCGTGCTATTCCTCGATCGAGATAGCACTTCACAAGCACATTGTCAATCAAACCATACATGGCGAAATTCATTGCATTCATTAATTTACACATCGAGTTTACATAGACCGCTTGGTCGGCTTTTTACAATAAGGGCGATAACAGCCAAATAAATACATTACAAAAGATAGCGGAAGCGACAACGAAGCTCTGTGGGTGAGGGCACATCTTACCGCAGTAAGTGATCGGGAACCTGTGTACACCCGATATTATCCAAAACCCCTGACAATATAGGAGGTACACAAGAACCAGTGAGTCACTAGATCTGGGTGAGACTAGAACAACTAGGGACTAAACTACGCTTCAACGATTCCTGGGTCTTCAGACTTCTGGATCCTCGTAGTAGTCGTAGTCTTCAGGTCTTCCTACTTCTGGGGAGTTGGGAAAGAGCGAGGATGAGCACAACTACCGTGCTCGCGAGCCCACACAATAGATGCAATAATATATATGCAAGGTGTAACAAGGATGGCTCGGGTTCTTTTATTTGCACAAAGCAGTATTTGTAAATACAGATATTAGAAAATTTCTATCACTTAGCATTTTAACCAAATTGCATTTTTAAAGAGATTAATTGTGCAGTAAGTAATAACAGCAGAGGTTCCCTCCATCGGAAACTCTGTCTCATGCTTCATTTGATTGGAGCTACCTCCATACATTAACAACACTGGATATGACGATCCAGGAAAAGTCAAATCTCAGGCCCCGACCTGGTTTTTATACCACCCACAAAGGTTTTTTTTTTTGAAATAGATCTAACTCAAGTTAAGTTCCCATGTCCGCCTTTGACCGTAGGGCGCTACTGCTTAAAACAGTTTTGACTCTGCAGAGGTTATACACTTTACCCACAAGAGACAATCGTACTCGTTACCCCACATGATTCCGTAGTCATGTAGTTGAGTGATCGTCACAGTAACCTTTCAATCTACTTCGCCCTTTCCATCATCTCACCCATATGGGGTTGCGCCCATAAGTTGTGCGGGATGTTCACCACTACGACGAGCGTGGTGGCGACCTCACCCTCTGTCCCTTCCCTACCATGCCTCGACCGCCTCCTCCACCAAAGGAGATGACTTTCGTGGTTCGATAAATTTACTAAGCCAAGTTGCATTTTGCGGACTTGTGGTTGTACTTGTTTTACACGGAGGTCATGACAAGATTAAGTCCTTAATCCACCCAAAGGCTCATTCCGCATACCAATCGCTCTCGTGCGGCGGCACCCACCATTCTCTCCATCCGCCTGCATGTAGTATTAGCAAGTTTTAGGGTTTTGGAGAAGTATAAAACAAATTATCCAACCACCCGGTCATTCTCCTCAATGATCGCCCAAAACAATTGTCATGATTAAAGGATGATGATTTGGGGTAGAATTACCCCGGTACTTAAACAAGTCTAGCATGGCGTTTAAGTACGACCCATAACTAGTATGTTACCAGATATTTACTAGGGTGACAAGGATATTGGGAGTTCAATTTTCAAGGAAATGAGGTAATAATTATTTAATCATCAAATAGGCATTTAACTACCTTAGGGTGTTTGATATATATTTGCATAGAAATTAGAGCATGTAATTTGATATTTTAAAAGAATATAATTTGCATAAAATGTGGGATCAATATGATCAAAGTGTTGACTCGCCTGGGATAAAGGTAGAAGGGTCTAGGTATTCTTGAGCTTGTCCGAAGTGGATGTCTCCCGCGTCTTCGAACCCTACTCGGACGGACGTACCGGAAAAGATACAACAATAAAAGAGAGCAAATAAATACAAATCACCAAGCAAATAAACTCCAAATTAAACAAGACCAGTGCCATTAGCAAGATCTTGATTTTAGAAAATTTTAGGAAAAAGATTCATAATTTTTGGAGCTAAAATGAGGAAGTTATGGATTTTTGAAGCTTTTAACAGAATTTACAATAGAAAAGAAAACAGAGAAAGCCGGTTTAATCTGGAGGCGACACGTGTCGGGCGCACAGGGCGCGGCACGCAAGATCGTGGCGTGGGCCGAAGGCCAACACGCGCTCGCCGGTCCACGGGTGCACGGGTCTACAGAATAGTGCCTCGGGCCCACTTGTCAGTCTCAGAGTTCAAAAATCCGGTTAAACTGAGTGCTTAACCGTGCATATGGGCCCACACGTCAGCGGGACTATGCGGTGCTTAGCGCTAATTAAACAGGGTTTAACCCTTAAGTAGCACAGTAATCGCCGGTAGTTTTCGTCCGACAACGGGACCGAGGAGAAGAGCTGGGGCGGCGCGGCTCGTCGCCGGCGGAGGGATGGGCGGCGGCGCCGGGTTACCTAAATGGGTTCCCCTGTGGCGGTCCCGCGACGGCATGATGGTGGCGCGCGAGTTGGGCCGAGCGGCGCGACCAAGGAGGCGGCGGCGGAGCTCTACCGAGCGGGAAGTCGATCGGGCGCAGTGCCGGAGAACTGGGGAGCACGGCGGCGAGAGTCCTCAAGCTCACTCGCCAACAATGGCGGCGGGAGCTGGTCGGGTGAGGGAGATCGGCGGTGGAGAGGGAGGCGGCCGGGAGTGGGGAAGATGAAGCCGATCCGAGGCTGTGGTGGTTCGGAGGCGACGGGGTCGGAGGGGAGGTCTCCTGGGAGGTGGTGGCGCACGGTGACGGGGGTGGCGGCGACGGGAGATCGCGGAGGTGGAGATCGGCGGCGAGGCGACCGGCCAACCGGGAGCTTGGGCGCACGGAAAATCAAGGGCGCGCTTACCGGGAGCAAGGGGTGGAGCAGGAGGTGAAGGGGCTCCTCCGGCTTTATAGGCGGCGGAAAGGGGGTGAAGGGAGAAGGGCCGGGCGACGCGGAGTCCCGAGAATGCTCGGCATGGGCGCCTGCGTGCACGGAGGAGCAGGTGGAGCAGCGGCATGGGCGGCGACGACTCCGGGGCCTCTCACGACGGCAATGGTGGGGGGAGCAGGAGCCGACGCGTGGCGTCGCTTGGACCGGTCGGAGGAGAGGGCAATGAGGAAGGCGCCGCACGGACCGGGCCGGGAGAGGGCTCGGCATGGGCGCGGGAAGGTGGTGGCAGGGAATGGCGGCAGCAGGAGGTGGGAGGTGCAGGAGAGGACTGGGCAAAGGGAGTGGTGGGTGCACCGCATGGGGGGAGAGAGAGGGAACGGGTGGGGAGATGGTGGTGCTGAGAGAGAGAGAGAGGAGAAGAAGAATCGGGAGGGGGAGAGACTGGCTGGGCCGGCTCGGGCATGGGGGGAAAGAAAGCAGGCCGAAGCCAGGGGAAGAGGGAGCGGAACGGGCCGGGGCGGCTGGGCCAAGGGTGGAAGGAACAAGTGGGCCGAGCCCAGGGGGGGAGAGAAGGAAATTTGAAATCTGCAAATGCTCCAAAATTGAAAAGATGGCAAAAGATTCGAATTTGAAATTTTGAAAACACGAAAAGATTTGAAACACAAATCCGAGCTTAACAAGAAGTTTGAAATCCTTCGAAAATATTACAAATTGCAATCACGAATTGAAAATAGGGGTTAAATAGTAAACACTATTCATTAACCGAAAACGGGGTGTTACAAACCTACCCACCTTAAACGGAATCTCGACCCCGAGATTCGAGCTACTCGGATTAGACAGGGAACATACCTCTCATTACTTCTGGAGCTGCTTGGGTCTCTTCGACGGTGACATGGTTGACATGGCCCTGGCTTTGGCTTGGCGTGGATGCTGCTCTGGATGCTTGCGAGGTATGATGACTTTTGCTTGCCATCGGCTGGCCTCGAGCTGGTGTGGCTCTTAAGTTGTACTCTCTCGGGGTGGCGGTTGAGGACATTTTTTGCGAATGCCCTTTTCTCCGCAGATTGAAGCAAATAAGATGAGCTATCGGGTTGGGCTGCGCAGTCGTCCGATGGATTGAAGAGAGCGGGAAACACTCTCACTGGGAGGCGGGGTTACGACTGAAGCGGAAACTGGGGTTTGACTTGAAGCTCTTAGTGACGGGGCTGCTGACGGCCTGAAAAACGAGCTGCCCGGAAAAGCTGATCTTTGCAGAAAGCTACCTTGTGGTCCTTGAAAGGCCATCTTCCTTTTGCGGCTGAATTCTGCGGTCTTCTTCTCGTTCTCCAGCACTAGGGCCTTGTTGATGAGATGGTGGAAGCTGGAGTAGTCATGAAGGATGAGTTGGCCCCTCATTTCTTCTCGCATGCCTTCAAGGAAGCGATCGATCTTTTCTTCTTCTTCTGCTATGTCACTGGGGGCATAGCGAGCGAGCTGATTAAACTTAGTGAGATACTCATTCACTGACAGGTTGCCTTGCTTAAGAGTCCTGAATTTATTTTTCTTCAACCTCATTGCGCCTGCTGGCACAAAGTTGGTTCTGAAAGCTGCCTTGAATTCAGCCCAAGGTATTGCTTGCCATTCCGGTTCTGTTTCCTCTTGGGGTACCTCGGTTATTTCTTCTGTCGCGGTGGGGTCTGGTTGATCTCCGGCTGTGGATGCAACAACCTCCGGTTCTGCTGCCTCTTCTTCTTCCTCTGACTCTGCATGGTCAGTACTTCTGGTGGCAAGATAGTTATCCCACCATGCAGCAGCGGCTCCTTTGAGTTGATAGGTAGCAAAGTCTACCTTGTCTTCCTCGGGGCAACGAGCTAATCTGAGCTTCTTCTCGGTATCTCGGAGCCAGTCTTCTGCTTCAAGAGGCTCACTTGCCGCTGCGAATGTAAGCGGCCTGGTTCGGAGGAAGTCTGCAAGTTTTGAAGTGCGACCGACTGATCCGGTCTGCTGATTATTCAGCAGGGCTTGCAGGATCTGGGTTTGCTGAAACATTACTTGCGCCACGGTTGGGTCTGCTGGCGGGGGAGGTGGTAGATCCTGCCCTTGGCCACGACCTAGGCCACTTCCACGACCTCTTCCACGACCTCTTGCAAAGGTTCCACGAGCTGGGGCGGCGGCTCTTCTGGGCGGCATCTGAAGGAACACTGAAGCTTAGAGTGAGGGGGGGGGGGTATATATATGAGGGTTACTAGCCCTCTAGTGTACAACAAAAGCAACTCAAAACCACACGAGGAAAACGATCAAATACAATACAAAGCCTAGAATGGCTGCATTATATTAAAGGAGTTAAGTGTTACACGACTTCGAGAGTACATCATATAGGCCATACTAAGCCATGACATAGGATACAGACACAACGTCTACAAAAGAAGAAAACAAAAGCACTTGCAACCAAGGGACTGCTAATACAAGCACTGCTAGCCTAGCTACTCCCACACGATGATGCAGACTTCGGGGGTTCTTCCAGGAGAGGCAGGTAGTAGTGGAAAGGCGATTCCCGCAGAAGGTCTTTGTGCATCTGGCTCAGGCGTTTGTAGGCGAAGCACGCTGCGTCTTGAACTGCATCGTCACAACTGCTGTGAGTGGTCCCAGAGCTGAAGGTGTGAGCTATGAACTCACCCTCTCTGGCATAGAGGAAAACCTCCATGGTCCATGATTCTTGGTCCAGGATTTGAGTCTTTCGGCCTCTGAAGATAGGCTTGCGGTAGTAGTCCAGGTGGTACATGAGTTGGCGAAGGAGGTCCACGCACTCATCTCCATCTTCTTCGTGAGAGCACAAGTCCCACGGTCCATCGGACGAAGGGGTTGCCATCTATAATTTTGAAACAAGCGGAAGTCAGACTGAGTAAAAACTCAAGTGAAATTAAGGAAAGCGGAGAACTAGGAGGGTAAGTAATAGCAAATAATACGTTATATTTTGCCAAAGCTTTTCTTAGGTTTTGAAAATAATACTCAAGTCCTTAGGCTCGACCAGTCTAACTAAGATTCCTACATCATATGCTCGATATCACTCTGCTTGACCCAGTTTCAGATCCGATCCTCTGTGAAATCACTGTGCTTTTCCCTGGATCAGTAGATAGCACTTCACAAGCACATTGCTGAATCAAACCATACATGGCGTAAATTCATTGCATTCATTAATTTACACATCAGAGTTTACATAGACCGCTTGTGTCGGGTTTTACAATAAGGGCGAACAGCCAAATAAATACATTACAAAAGATAGCGGAAGCAACAACTAAGCATTGGGGTGGGCACATCTTACCGCAGTAAGTGATCGGGGAACCTGTACACCCGATATTATCCGAAAACCCGGACAATATAGGAGGTACACAAGAACCAATGAGTCACTAGATCTGGGTGAGACTAGAACAACTAGGGACTAAACTACGCTCAACGATTCACGGTCTTCGACTCGATCCTCGTAGTAGTCGTAGTCTTCGTGTCTTCCTACTCGGGAGTTGGGAAAGAGCGAGGATGAGCACAACTACCGTGCTCGCGAGCCCACACAATAGATGCAATAATATATATGCAAGGTGTAACAAGGATGGCTCGGGTTCTTTTATTTGCACAAAGCAGTATTTGTAAATACAGATATTAGAAAATTTCTATCACTTAGCATTTTAACCAAATTGCATTTTTAAAGAGATTAATTGTGCAGTAAGTAATAACAGCAGAGGTTCCTCCATCTAAACTCGTCTCATGCTTCATTTGATTGGAGCTACCTCCATACATTAACAACACCGATATGACGATCCAGGAAAAGTCAAATCTCAGGCCCCGACCTGGTTTTTATACCACCCACAAAGGTTTTTTTTTTTGAAATAGATCTAACTCAAGTTAAGTTCCCATGTCCGCCTTTGACCGTAGGCGCGGCTGTTTAAACAGTTTTGACTCTGCAGAGGTTATACACTTTACCCACAAGAGACAATCGTACTCGTTACCCCACATGATTCCGTAGTCATGTAGTTGAGTGATCGTCACAGTAACCTTTCAATCTACTTCGCCCTTTCCATCATCTCACCCATATGGGGTTGCGCCCATAAGTTGTGCGGGATGTTCACCACTACGACGAGCGTGGTGGCGACCTCACCCCTGTCCCTTCCCGCCATGCACCTGACCGCCTCTCCACCAAAGGAGATGACTTTCGTGGTTCGATAAATTTACTAAGCCAAGTTGCATTTTGCGGACTTGTGGTTGTACTTGTTTTACACGGAGGTCATGACAAGATTAAGTCCTTAATCCACCCAAAGCGGTTCATTCCACATACCAATCGCCTCGTGCACGCGGCAAGACTCCACCATTCTCTCCATCCGCCGGATGTAGTATTAGCAAGTTTTAGGGTTTTGGAGAAGTATAAAACAAATTATCCAACTACCCACTATTCTCCTCAATGACCGCCCAAAACAATTGTCATGATTAAAGGATGATGATTTGGGGTAGAATTACCCTGATTTAAACAAGTCTAGCATGGCGTTTAAGTACGACCCATAACTAGTATGTTAACAGATATTTACTAGGGTGACAAGGATATTGGGAGTTCAATTTTCAAGGAAATGAGGTAATAATTATTTAATCATCAAATAGGCATTTAACTACCTTAGGGTGTTTGATATATATTTGCATAGAAATTAGAGCATGTAATTTGATATTTTAAAAGAATATAATTTGCATAAAATGTGGGATCAATATGATCAAAGTGTTGACTACTTTGGGATAAAGGTAGAAGGGTCTAGGTATTCTTGAGCTTGTCCGAAGTGGATGTCTCCCGCGTCTTCGAACCCTACTCGGACGGACGTAAAAGATACAACAATAAAAGAGAGCAAATAAATACAAATCACCAAGCAAATAAACTCCAAATTAAACAAGACCAGTGCCATTAGCAAGATCTTGATTTTAGAAAATTTTAGGAAAAAGATTCATAATTTTTGGAGCTAAAATGAGGAAGTTATGGATTTTTGAAGCTTTTAACAGAATTTACAATAGAAAAGAAAACAGAGAAAGCCGGTTTAATCTGGAGGCGACACGTGTCGGGCGCACACAGGGGCGCCGGTGCACGCAAGATCGTGGTGTGGGCCAAGGCCAACACGCGCACGGCCCACACGTGTGCGGGTTCACGAATAGTGCCTCGCCCACTTGTCGGCCTCGAGTTCAAAAATCCGGTTAAACTGAGTGCTTAACCGTGCATATGGGCCCACACGTCAGCGGGACTATGCGGTGCTTAGCGCTAATTAAACAGGGTTTAACCCTTAAGTAGCACAGTAATCGCCGGTAGTTTTCGTCGACAACGGGACCGAGGAGAAGAGCTGGGGCGGCGCGGCTCGTCGCCGGCGGAGGGATGGGCGGCGGCGCCGGGGGTTACCCAAAATGGGTTCCCCTCGGTGAGGCGGTCCCGGCGACGGATGGCGGGCGCCGAGTTGGGCCGGAGCGGCGCGACCAAGGAGGAGGCGGCGCGGAGCTCTACCGAGCGGGAAGTCGATCGGGCGCAGATTGAGATTTGGGAGCACGGCGTCGCGAGGTCCTCAAGCTCACCGCCAACAATGGCGCGGAGCCGGTCGGGTGAGGGAGATCGGCGGTGGAGAGGGAGGCGGCCGGGAGTGGGGAAGATGAAGCCGATCCGAGGCTGTGGTGGTTCGGAGGCGACGGGTCTGAGGAGGTCTCCTGGGAGGTGGTGGCGCACGGTGACGGGGTGGCGGCGACGGAGATCGCCGGAGGTGGAGATCGCGGCGAGGCGGATTCGCCAACCGGGAGCCGGCGCACGGAAAAATCAAGGCGCGCTTACACGGGAGCAAGGGGTGGAGCAGGAGGTGAAGGGGCTCCTCCGGCTTTTATAGGCGCGGAAAGGGGCTGAAGGGAGAAGGGCCGGGCGACGCGGAGTCCCGAGAATGCTCGGCATGGGCGCCTGCGTGCACGGAGGAGCAGGTGGAGCAGCGGCATGGGCGGCGACGACCGGGGCCTCACGACGGCAATGGTGGTGGGAGCAGGAGCTGACGCGGTGGCGTCGCTTGGACCGGTCGGAGGGGAGAGGGCAGCGAGGAAGGCGCAGCACGGACCGGGCGGGGAGAGGGCTCGGCATGGGCGCGGGAAGGTGGTGGCAGGGAATGGCGGCAGCAGGGAGAGGGTGGGGCAGGCAGGGAGAGGACGGGGGCAGGCGGGGAGCTGGTGCTGGCACCGCATGGGGGGAGAGAGAGGGAACGGGTGGGGAGATGGTGGTGCTGAGAGAGAGAGAGAGGAGAAGAAGAATCGGGAGGGGGAGAGACTGGCTGGGCCGGCTCGGGCATGGGGGGAAAGAAAGCAGCGAAGCGGGGGAAGAGGGAGCTGAACAGGCCCAAGCACCGGGCCAAGGGTGGAAGGAACAAGTGGGCCGAGCCCAGGGGGGAGAGAAGGAAATTTGAAATCTGCAAATGCTCCAAAATTGAAAAGATGGCAAAAGATTCGAATTTGAAATTTTGAAAACACGAAAAGATTTGAAACACAAATCCGAGCTTAACAAGAAGTTTGAAATACTTCGAAAATATTACAAATTGCAATCACGAATTGAAAATAGGGGTTAAATAGTAAACACTATTCATTAACCGAAAACGGGGTGTTACAATGTATCACAGACGGTTTGTCATAAGGAACCGTTTGTGATATTCTTTTGTATTGCTAAATCTATTTCTGTTTATTGGCTAGCCCCAGGAAATGCTAGTCATGCCCTCTGAAACAAGCTGAAACACAACAAGTACATGTATACATCGAATTCATATTCATATCAGAAACAAGCACATCCAATTCACATTCATTTCAGAAACAAGTACATCCAATTCACAAATCAATTAACTAAAATTAACCATTCATGTACATTTACACACATGTACCATTAAGTTTAATCTACATTGTGGATTTTTTTCATTTGGATTTATGACCCCACGGTTTAAGAATGACGCAAACTATCCTCGAATATTTATGAGCTGGCCCTGTTCCAGCGCAATTGTATCGATGCTCACAACCTGTTACTATGAAGATTAAATTCGTGCACATAAAAATTGATAAGTACTAAATAATTATTGCAAGATTGACAAACCTGAGGATAATTGGTCATCGCGGAACCGACAAGGAGTTCCATGTTGTGGCAAACATAGTATCCACAGATGTTGCAGGCTGGCGGCTGCTAGTGGCACTGCAAAAATAGAATTGGTTAGTTCGAGAGGTATTACTACGAAGTGTTATATAGGATTAGTGCGTACTAGCGAATACCGGAAAATTTAGATCGTGTCGCAGAATACTTACCTTGCTTCTCCCTCCTTTAGCATAGTACACGGCGAACGGCCTACATGATTCCAAGAAGTTAGCCTTAGCTATTGCAAAGGAAGGCCTTGGATAAGTAGTGACATCAAAATGTATTTCCGCTTCATACACAGCCAAGGAGGAAGGTTGTACATACATAGATTCACGGCCAAAGCTATATCCACGCTCATGTTACCGAAAGGATTCATTCCGTCCGCACTCAACCCTAACCTTATGTTCCTCGGTTCGCGACCGAACTCGCAAGCTCCGATCGGTTACTCCATCGCGTAATCGCAGGTGTCTGAGCTTCCCATCTTTCTTACGCTCCTCCGAGTGCCAACGCATCAATCTTGTCTCCTTTCGGTTCGCAAATAAACACTTCAAACGTGGGATCACAGGCAGATACCACAACATCTTAGTAGGAGGTTCTTACTTCGCCTTAGCAGTATTCTTACGCTTGTATCGGGATGCTTTGCACACGCGACATACATGCATGTCTGCATACTCTTTACGGTAGAGGATACAATCGTTCGGACATGCATGTATTCTTTCTACTTCCATTCCCAATGGACAAAGAACCTTCTTAGCTTGGTAGGTCGTGGCCGGGCAACACGCTTCTCCTAAGGATGTCAGCTAAGAGACCTAACAACGCCGTAAAACTCTTGTCGGACCAACCATTGCTTGCCTTCAATTTTAGCAGTTCAAGCACGGTTGACAACCTTGTGTATTTCGACTTGCAGCTAGGGAACAAAGGTTTCCCCGAGTCCTCTATTAAGCCCTCGAATTTAGAAAACTCTCTCTCACCGTAGTTCCCTTCTGCATCGCGTAGCATCTGATCCAGATTTTCATCATGCGGCCTATCCTCATCAAAAGCACATTCCACACCCTGCATATCGTTGACTTTCTACGATGTCGTCATTATCGACTTCCAGATAATCGCTTCTTCACCGTGGATCGGTCCAACATGTATATCCTTTTTTGAAACCCCTTCGTATTAAGTGAGCTTCGATCTGCGCCGGGTTGTTAAACATTTTCATATTACTGCAATCAATGCATGGACAATACATAAATTTTATCCCCTTCTTCAACATATCCTACTCGGCGGCTCTTCTAAAAGTAAACACGCCATTAATATACTCTTCACTCACACGGTTCTCAATGTACATCCAGTTTTGGTCCATCTACACGTATACGCACGTAACAAATTAATTAGTGTTAAATTATATTAATAAACCTCAAGTACCCTTCATAGTGACCAGACACATTAGTGATTAGTCTAGAGCAAAAATAAATGGTTACAGATCGTTACACATTAGTGATTAGTCTAGAGCAAAAATAAAGGGTTACAGATCGTTACACATTAGTGATTTGTCTAGAGCAAAAATAAAGGGTTACAGATCGTTACCCTTCTCTCCAAGGTGGCGCAATATAGGAGGAGGCAGCAGAGGTGCCGCAATGGGGAGGAGGCAGCAGGGGTGACAGCTCAAAATGGAATGAGTAGCAATGTGCATGGAAGGAGGCAGCAGCAGCAGGGTGGCGCAACGGGGGACGAGGCAGCAGCAGCAGGGTGGCCAATGGGGACGAGGCAGCAGCAGCAGCAGGGTGGCGGCGCCTCAAATGGAATGGGCAGGGGGCCTATCGGGAGTATCTATTTATAGTGCTTGTATATCACAGACGGTTCTTTACAAGAACCGTTTGTGATAAATAAATATCACATACGGTTCTTTATACTAATAAATGCGTGATACTTCACTGACGGTTCAGATAAAGAGCCGCTCGTGATGACACATAGAATCGCTGAGACGGTTCTTGATACGAACCGCCTCGTGATACTTCATGCAGTTCGTTCAGACAAGAATCGCGTGATGACCAAAGATTATCACAGACGGATCTATCGATATCACGACGGTTGTATTAATAAACCGCTCGTGATATGCCTTTATCACGCATTTGTTAACAAAGAACCGCTCGGATATTTTATCACAGACGGTTCCTTTCAAAGGAGCCGTCTGTGATGAGGCGTCTTCTATTGCCTGTTTTGTAGTAGTAAAAGTTTTACATTTAGAAATCAATGCCCCCACCCACTCGATTAATCGGGCGAGAATGCTAGAAGAGGAGAGAGGGTCTCGCGGCAGATCGACGGCTGCGGTCTATTGTAAGATTCCATGTGGGGACCATGTGTTTTTGCTCTACGCGCGGGAAGAAAATCATGTAAGACATTGTCGCGTTTAGACTCATACTTGGACCCCTTTCAAATCATGATACATAGCCATACAAAAGAGGTGGTTGATCTATTCTATCACGATATCATGAGATTGAAAGGTTATAAAGGAGATGATGCATCGTAGGATTTTCTTCCCTGCGTACCCCCCATTTAACTGAGAAGATCTATAGCAAATGTAGATTTATGCTTAATTTCGTGGCTTCTTTCTGCAGTGTAGATTGCAAATATGCATGCATATGATGTTCAGAGAGCAGAAAGGCTCATATAACATGACGCACGCGTCGAGGTTCTAGCTTGCAAGTCATTGACACTGCAGTTTCAATTTTCAGTCAATTTGCAGAGATGAGCAGCCTGAGCACTCCCGAGATATATTCTGCTTCTAATTCTGCTTCTGCATGCATGTATATGTCACCTGTAGTTGCAGCCTGCAGGGGGCAGGCACGAAGGTTTCTTCTCAAGTAGTTAATTTGCATAAATCTTGGTGTAATTAGTACTCTCCTGTATACATCGATCGGTAGGGGAGGGGCGGCTAGCTAACAATAATAATATGTAGAAACATCTCAAGTGTCCATCACAGTAGGTACCTAGCTAGGGCTAGGGCCTAGGAGCTGCAATGCAATATGCCATTGCCATGCATGCATCCACGAAACCATCCCCAATGTTGTATTTTCGCCGATTCAAAGGAGCAAAGAGAAGGTATTGAATCAATTCAATACGTTGGATGCATCGATTCAAACGGGAAAGGAGAAGAAAAAAAAAATCCCCGGATCGAACTCTAAATATGATGTGATTCCAAATGCAATAAAAAGTCGTGTGGCCAAAAATTGAATCGATTCAATGTATTTTTATTTTATTTTATTTGAATTTTTAGGATTTTACATTTAAATCAGATTCAAGCAAGTTCATTTTTTGGACAAAAGTCAGGCAAGCCGGATTTTTTGAACCCAGTTTGCATTCCTACTGGACCGGTAGAACCGTGGACAGGGCAGGGCGATCGAGCAAGCTAGGCATGATCGGCTCGCGCTACAAATAAAATAATAATAATAAACAGTAGTAATTATATAATGGGAGCACCAGAGAGGAAGAGTTATAGCCGTAACTAACTAACGACCTCCGCCAGATTGAAGTCTTTGAACTCTTTCCTCTAGCTAAACCCCTCCCGCCCAACACCACCACCACCTCCTCCTCCTCCCCTGCCTCCTCGTCTACCTCTCACAGACCCAATCATGGATCAGCAGCACGACCACCCCACCAGCCCGGAGCCGGCCAGGGCCATTGCGCCACCGCCCAGCGCCGCGTCGAGCGAGGAGCACGACTCTGACGTGGTCGCACCACATCCCCCGAGATCTTTTGCGGACCCATGGCACAGCACCGGGTCGAGCGGCCTCGGAGACGCGGACGGGCAGGCCGCCGGCACCATCCGTTCCCCTCCGCCTCCGAGCCCGGCCGTTCTTGGAGTAGGATCGTCGAGCGGGATGATCGCTCCGTCCAGTTCTTGGCAGCGGCACTCCCCGTCGGCGTCGTCCGATCAGCCCTGGTGGTGCTCGATGTCGACCGTGAGGTACGTTCAATCTTTCGACTCCAAGATGTCCCACCCACTCTTGAATTCATTCTAATTTGTCAAAACTTGGCCTTCTTGATTTACATTTAGCTAGGGTCTTGATTTCGGTGGAATTGCGATCAAATCATGAAGTTACCGCGCTATCAATCCATCGGTTCTAGAATTCGTTGTAATTTCTGAAATCTTGGCCTCCTTTGCATGCTGCTTCCGTGTTCTTGCGATCTATATTTAGCTAGGGTCTTGATTTCGGTGGAACTGTGAATTGCTTGTTCGGTAAACTGCGACTGCGATTGATTCGGGAATTCGAATCAATACGGAGGTCGCCGGCCGGCGCTTCCAACGCCGGAGAGCGTAGTAGGTGTCTAGGTGCGTAGGCGTAGGGCATCCGTTGCGGAGATGAGGCGCGGTGGCTCGGCTGCTGCTATGCTTCGGCGGCGGAACAGGGCAGACAAGGCCCAACGCGCATACGAAGACGTCGTAGTCCCGTCGAAGCCGACTCGACGGGAGGCGCCGCTGCTTTCTTCCTTGCGACGCGCGTAGTTCAATTTTGGTATAGGATGAAATGAACAAATCTGTCCCAAAATGTAATTTGGACATGTTGTGGTGGGCTTTAACCCACCTGAGTACAATTCAACCCAATTCAGCCCATTTAGTATCAACCATGTTTGCAACGTAGCACAACAGAACATACCAATTTTGCAATCAGGTAGTAGCACTACTATTGACATCTTTGAACAAATGTGCCAGGCCAAACAGTACGGTATGAGAATTTATTAGTAATCACATGCGCCAAACATTACAGTAATAGAATCTGTTTGCAATTACATGACATAATAGAAGAAAATCTTCATTGTTCCTTCCATCCATAATTTGATTTGTTTGCGTTGCAGGTCTGAGGCGCAGGCACGGTATCTGGAGAGGCAGCAACCATCTGCAAAAAATTTCACCACCCATCTGCAACAAGATTCATGCCATTGTACATTTGTTGGGAAACCATGGGGTTGACCCAGTAGCCAACCCATGTATGGGCGCTCCATCCAAACCTCAAGCATGGTCTCTAGCCTATAAATAGGGGTACTAGCCATTGTAAAAGTCCGATCGCTTAAAGAGCAATAAAGAGAAGCAAGAGGTCTCCTACATCTCTGTTTTCAATCTACTATTCTGTTCTTGTATTATTTGATGTGATTCTATGTTTGTCTACGAGGTGATCGCTCAGACTGGAGGTGTTGCTCCACCGATTGGAGTCTCGGCCGGGATCGGTCTTGTTCCGTTTTAACAGGAGGTGTTGCTGGCTCGTTGGGTTCCAACGACTCAGAAATCTAATTGATTTCGTACGGAGAATCGGCCGACTGTCGAGGGATAAAGCATGTTCCCGAGTAATTGCTCCGAAGTCTGGTTATTGGAAATACTTAAGCATCTCCAGTAGTGTATTTATTGCCGTCTTTTAGCTATGTCACGTCAATAAAATCCTATGTGGAGGAGAGAGAGCACATGTCGTCTTCCTGAAGAGACTGTCGTGCACGCGAAACAAGATATGGTATATTAATATACTCTAGTTGACGTATGGACCCGTTTTAAAGAAAAATTATAAAATATCAATGTTAGAGAGTGTGCTAGAGACTAACTATTGGAGATGTTGTTTTTAAAGATAATATACCATATATTAGAGACAAGTTTATATCTAACTATTGGAGATGCCCTTATTAGATCTATTTTGGGTGTGTATAACGAGAGAGGGTCATGTATATTGAGTAAGATTAGGGGTAGATAATTTTTACGACACTTCCTTCTGTTAGGAAGGGTGGAAGTATAAACGAAATCCGCTGTATACTCTTTTTTAAAGGTATTATAGACTTTTTAAAGTAGAGCATAAATTTACAAGTATTATAAACTTTTAGGTAATCCTAATCCTGATCTCCATCTTCTATCGGAGACCTCTCCCTTACGCCGCTATATAATTACAATTTGAACCCTCTGCAAGTTCAGTACTCAATACTAACGGGGAAGTGCAAACTAAAATCATGAAAATTTAGGTAACATCGCCCACAAGATTTCCGGGATATCACAGCATGAGCAAACAGAGTTACCATACATGCATGCATATACTACTAGATGCTTGCGCAACGTCTGATTGGCTTTGCAACGAGCAGAGGGTACAACCGCGCGTGACGAGGCCGAGGCGCCGGCGGCGCTGATCGGTTCAGAGGGCGCCGATCGCCGTGAGGAGGCGGTCGATGATGGACTTGATAGGACGCAGCGGAGCAAGACGGCGCCGGCGAGGTATCTGCATGTAGTGGAGCCGCTCCAGCAGACGCGGGTCTCGATGGTCCAGCTTGCGCGCGCCGTGCGCCATCGCGAGGACGCCCCGACTGTGCTCGCCCTCTAGAGCTTGCTGCCGGTCCGCCCACGAGCGCGTCGCCGATGAGGTGTACGATGTGCGACAGCTGCTCCGACGAGAAATGCTCGTAGATGAACATGCTGCGGCCGCACCTGGTCATGGCCCGTGAGTTCCTCATCCTCATCAGTGGAATTGTGGGGCAAGAATCTCCAGCAACCCACCAGCGGACCAGTATGGGGTCTGGAGCTCCTTGGGGTTGCAGACGATGACGGAGTACCGCCGCTGCGAGCTCCTGCCGGAAGCGGTACAGCGGGATGTAGAGCGACACGGAGTTCGCCAGATAGCCGAGGAGCTCGTGGGCCAGAGTGAGCTGCTGCTCGGCCTCGCCGCCGTAGGCGTGGGTCGCCGTCTCCCACTCGGTTTCTTCGCCGCGCATCGACTCCCAGTTCCTCAGCGCCCCCTCGAAGTCCTTGGAGGACTTCTCCAGGAGGTCGCACCGGATCGGCACCGACGAGTCATCTACTAGTTCTACTGCATCTCTATGTCCTCCCATGCCCGACATGATCGACTCTCTTTCTTTCTTTCTAGCTGCTTAATTGAATCTCGACTCGATTCGACGCTCGATCGATCTTCATATATAGGCCCGTGCATGCACAGGCATATCCAAACGATCGGGCATCTCGAACCGGACCCCAACTCGATCTCGATTGGTACTCCAATTAAATTCATTTGGAGTCCCCATCGGATTCTCGTGACGTACGAGTATACACATACGGATCACGGAAGCAGGTTCAATTAATTTCTTCCCTTTCAGAAAACAGGTCTAGCTGGTTGTACCTGTAGATGGCTTCCGGGCCATCCATCTACCTGGACCCTTCTAACCCTACGTCGTCCCTGAATACAGCAAGTGATCTCCAATCAAGATCTTGACGGAGGAACCACCGACATTTGAATAAGATCATATCATATGATGCCCAGGTTGCTGTTTGACTTGGAAATATTTGAGTTGTGCAACCAGAGCATCTCTTTGAAGCATTCCAAGTATAGCTTTCGACGACACAGTGCACCGTTTCAATTTGCAAATTGTGCAAGCATACATTCGTACAACAATTATTTCTTAGTTATGATGCGATCACCCAAAAAAAAAAATGTTTCAAGCGTTTGCTAACGTTTACTGAGTGAGTAGTACATGCATCATTCCTCTTTAATTCTTCTCTTCTGCCACAGCACCTTGGGGTTCCACTAGAGGTTTTGATTCACTTGCACCCTGCAAACAGCAGAGTAAAAATAAGCACTTAAGAGGCTGAATCCCAAACAAATCAAGGATGGAAATCAATAAGCAGGTCAGGGCAGGAGGATCATCTTTTGAAGTCCCTTTTGCAAATTAGCTAGGTATCAGGCTATACTTTGTGAATTATGAGAGAGTGCTATTTAATGTCGGACCCGGATTTCGTAACCCGAATCCTCTGTGAAACCATGTACTATTCACTGGATCAGTAGGTAGTACTCACAGGTACATTACTGTATCATCTCATACAAGCGTGAAATAAGACCAACACATATATTACAGACAGTCAAGGTAACATAGACCGCGCTGGTCGAAGTTTTTCTGTAAGGGCCACAGCCAAATGTGTTACATCACAAAAGATCGTGTCTCAATGGAAGCAAAGGGGATGGGGCACATCTCACCACAAAATGATCGGGTGTTTTAGGTATGACTAATATTATCCGAGAGCCGGATAATATTAGTTATACACAAGTACCAACAAGTCTACTAGATCAAGAGATCTAAACTACCGAACTAGACTACTCCTCATCGCATCCTTGTCCATCGGCTTCTGGATCCTCATAATATGCATAGTCTCCTTGGTCCAGATCATCTGAAGGGTTTTGGGGAGAGCGAGGGTGAGCACAACTACCGTGCTCGCGAGCCGACACAACAGATGCAATAATATTCATGCACAGTTTAACAAGGAAGGCTCGGGTTCTTTTATTTGCGCAAAGCAACATTTATAAATATGAATATTAGAAAGTCCTATCTTTTAGCATTTTAACCAAATTTGCATTTTTAAAGAGATTAATTATGCAATAAGTAATAACAGCAGAGATTCCCTCCATTGGAAACTCTGTCTCATGCTTCTTTTTCTTGTGGTGGTCATACCCACCTATTACAAAGAAGGTAAGAATACCTGTGGAAAATCCAATCCAAGGCTAGGTGAGCCCCGCACATTTTTCATCCCACCCACAACAGTTTTTGAAATAGAACTATATCTTGTAAGTTCCTTTGCCCGCCCTTGACCGTGGGCACGGCTGTCCGAACAGTTTTTATTCTCTGCAGAGATTGTACATCTTTACCCACAAGAGATAATCAGCTTGATATGTACACACGTTTCCGTAGACATGTGAATCAAGGGGAGATTATCACAAGGCCTTTACAAGGCATCCCTCATTGCTCATTGCACCCGCTAAGGTTTCATCTGAGAGTGGTTACGCTCTCCCTCTGCGTCAACCATGCCCCAAACCCCTCTTGCGCCACACGGCGGCTATGCGCCAATACACGACCGTGTCCACGACGGCTTAAGCAAGCCGACACGACTCGTGGGTCACTCCAAAGGGTCCAACTCACAATGGTGGATACAAATTAGTCACCAGGTCGACACCATTATAGACTTGTGGTTGTACTGTTTTACAATAGGAGGTCATCACAGGATTAGGTCCTTAAGTTCATCTGGACGGTTCTTACCACATACCATCCACAAAAATATCCTGGGCTACATTAGCACCCAACCATTTACCCACCAGCTTACCATCCGCCCAGATGGGTATTAGCAAATTTTAGAGTTTTGGAGAGGTATAAACAATTTATCCAACCAATTCAGTCATTCTCCCCAATGACTGCCCAAAACAATTGTTATGATAAAAAGGATGGTGATTTGGGGTAGATAATACCCTGCATTTAAACAAGTCTAGCATGGCGTTTAAGTACGACCTATAACTAGTAAATTACCAGATATTTACTAGGGTGACAAGGGTATTGGGAGTTCAACTTTCAAGGGATTGGAATAATAATTTATTAATTAACAAGTAGGCATTTAACTACCTTAGAGTGTTTGACATATGTTTGCATAAAAATTAAAGCATGCAATTTGATACTTTAACAGAATATAATTTGCATAAAATGTGGGATCAATATGATCAAAGTGTTGACTCGCCTTGGTTGTAGGTAGAGGGATCTAGGTCTTCTTGATCTGGTCCGAGGTGGGGACCTTCCGCTTCTTCGAACCCTACTCGGACGCACGTACCGGAAAAGACACAATAGCAAAAGAGAGCAAATAAATACACATCACCAAGCAAATGAACTCCAAATTAAGCAAGACCAGTACCATTAGTAAGGTCTTGATTTTAGAAAATTTTAGGAAAAAGATTCATAATTTTTGGAGCTATAATGAGAGAGTTATGGATTTTTGAAGTTTTAAACAGGATTTACAATTGAATAGAAAAACAGAAAAAGCCGGTTTAATCTGGAGGCGACACGTGTCGGGCGCACACAGGCGTGCATGCAAGATCGTGGCGTGGTAGAAGGCCAACACGCGCGCGCCGAGTCCACGGGTGCACGGGTTTACGAAATAGTGCATCGGGCCCACTTGTCAGCCACAGGGTTCAAAATGTGGTTAAACCGAGTGCTTAACCGCAGATGGGCCCACACGTCAGCGGAACTATGCAGTGCTTAGCGTTAAGTAAACAGGATTTAACCCTTAAGCAGCACAGTGACGGGGTGGCGGCGCCGAGAGCTCGCCGGAGGAGGGGGGCCGGTGGTGGAGCGGCTCGGCTGAAAGGGGGAAAAACTCGGCAATTGCACTGGTGCTTACCTGGGAGCAAGGGAGTGGAGCGGGGAGGTAGAAGGGGTGCTTGGGGTTCTTGTAGGCGACCGAAAAAGGGCGGGGCCGCAGGGAGGGAATCCTGGCAACGCCGAGTCCCGAGGAGCTCGGTATGGCCTCTGTGCGCACGCTGGAGCAGGTGGAGCGGCGGCATGGGCGCGGGATGGCCGTCGCAAGGGCTGGGACAGCCAGAGGAGGGTGACGGTGTGGGCGGAGTTGATGGCGACAGACGGAGGCGACAGGAGTTGGTGTTGACGCCGCACGGGGAGAGAGACGGGGCGGCGCTGGGAGAGAGAGAGGGAGAGAAGACGGCTCGGGTGGAAGAGAGGCTGGGCCGAGCCAGTTGCTGGGGAAGAGGGGAATCGGGCCGAAGCCAGAGGGAAAGCAGAGCGGGCCGGAGGCAGCGCTGGGGAAAATGGGGTTGGCCGGCTGAGCTAGAAACGGGCTGAGCCCAAGGGGGAGGAGGGTTGCTAGATTGAGTTAAGGCCCCAAAACCGAAAAGAGGAGATACAACTAGAATTTGAAATTTTGAAAGTGCCAAAACATTTGAAACACAAACTCGAGCTTGAAAGTAACTCACAAACTTTTCGAAAATACCGCTGATTGAACTGCGAATCAAATACAGAAGACGAAAAGTAGACACTATTCACCGTTCGAAAACGGGGGTGTTACATTTAATGCCTTGCACAATCTGAAGACCAAACATAATGTCGGGAATCTGAATTTTACACCAGCTTAAGGGCAGAAAAGTAGCATCGACACGGAGGCTTACTTCACCATTCTTCTTTGCTAGCTGCATGCAGGCTTGTATGGGGGCAAGCGGGTGGGACTCTTTCAGGTCTCCTGTATTCACACCCAAACATGCGATAAATCTTGCTATCAAATATCATTCAAAACATGAATCGATTTTCATAGTACAAATGTTTACAAGCGTATCGACAACAGTATGCTAAATTGCCTATGCGGGTCGTACGAGGCAGCACTTAACAGGAACACCACTATGTCGATTTGGATTGAGAAAGAACATCGGTATGATTTAGAACAGGGTTTGAAAGATGTGGCAGTTTTCATGGTTGTATACATATGGATATTGCTGTATACATACATCATACATGGATGCATTATTAATCTTGTCGGAGATGCATGTATATGTCGTTAACTGTAGACGGAAACTCCATGATCTATCTAGATACTGCAGCAAGTACCTGCGGGGGGTTTCGACTCTGCCGATGGCGTGGACGCGTGGTCATCATCGTCCAACACTTCCTGCAGGTCATGCATGATCGACCATCAACTCGCCGTCGTCGTGATCGTGAGTCCTCGGAGCCGGCGGCCCCGGCCGATCAATCTCCATCTGCATGCTACAGTAATCCCGACTAACTAGTCCTTCTTGAGCTGGCTGGACGCAGAGCAGTATCGATTCGATCGGGGTCAATTAATATAAGGGTACATGCCGCCTGGGTCAATTAATGTCCAAGCTAGGCGTCAAGGCGCAAATCGGCCGGCCGCCAGAGCCCAAGGCGACTCGAAGCATGGAGCTCACCGGCGGCCAACGTGTGAGGTGTCGTCCACCTCGAATTTGGCCACGCTGAGCCTCCGCAAAATTCCAAACCCGTGCATGCCTCCGTCTTGAAAACAGCATGTGCCGCTGTCCTCACCGATGCAACTGCACTGAGCAGCTCTCTCACCGCACCGGCTCGTCGTATCTCCATGGCGTGCCTTCCCCGGCCGAAACCATCCACCTTGGCCATGATTTGCGCCACGCGCCCGCCGCCGCGTGACCGGAGCGCATCGCCAGGTGGCAAGACCGACCAGCATCGGCCTTGCCACAGCACGCCTTCGCCGTCTCCGGCAATCCCGCTGCCACCGCAAGCCCTCTCAGCCGGTCCACTACTCGACCCACCATGGCCATGCGGCCCATTCCTCCACCATCTCTTTTCCCGCCCAAACGCTGCACCTCATGGCGGAGCTCGCTCACCCTCCCAAAGCATGGCGGGGCGACGGGTGTCATTGGCACGTGGGATGGTGGTAGAGCATCCCGTTAGCTCGTGGATCTACAGCGGCGGCGCAGGGCTCATCGGTGCGTGGGACGGTGGCGGGGCAACTCGTCGACGCAAGAACTGACGATCGACGGCCTCGCGAGGCTCGTCGCCGCGTAGGGCGGTGGCGAGGGCCGCCGGAACGGATAGGATTAGGACCTCAAAAAGCGTCCATGTTCTATTGTGCTACACTATTAGCCGATGGATATACAAAAACATGTGTTCTCGTTGTAAGATAAAACATCACTAGTCACGTGCCCGTGCGTTGCAACGAAAAATAATTTTTTGCGAGACGGACGCGGGTTTGCTAGGGTTTGTCGCGAGTGGGCTGTGCACGATTTTTGACGCTAGTCCGCTAGGGTTTGGCGGTTTGTTGCTGCGAGATAATCCGGACCGTTGGTTGATGGTTGATCTGACGGACGAGATTGATGGTGGGAGGACGGACTGCCACCGATTCCTTCTTTTAAGTAGTAGAGATACATGTGAATGTATTTTCAAATTAAGTTTGCAATTTGCAGCGCCTATCGTATATTGGCCTGCTGATTCAACCTTGTACTATATATTAACGTTTGCCATGCATGAACAACAATATGTTGGGCTCGTTATTAGCGGCTTGCACATTTCCTACTACAGAAAAGGCCTTTACAGTAGTCTGAGTTTATGGGTCAATAATGACATAAGGCCATCACATACGGTTTTCAAACCATCTGTGATGCAGACTATAACAGACGGTTATTAACTCAAAACCATATGTGATAGTCGACTATCACAGACTGTTTGTAGATTAAATCGTCTGTGATAGATGATGTATGTCGGACCCCAGATTTCTGTATCCGGATCCTCTGTGAAATCACTGTGCTATTCCCTGGATCAGTAGATAGCACTTCACAAGCACATTGCTGAATCAAACCATACATGGCGTAAATTCATTGCATTCATTAATTTACACATCAGAGTTTACATAGACCGCTTCGGCCGCTTTTTACAATAAGGGCGAGCAGTGCCAAATAAATACATTACAAAAGATAGCGGAAGCGACAACAAGCACTGAGGGTGAGGGCACATCTTACCGCAGTAAGTGATCGGGGAACCTGTACACCCGATATTATCCAAAACCCCTGACAATATAGGAGGTACACAAGAACCAATGAGTCACTAGATCTGGGTGAGACTAGAACAACTAGGGACTAAACTACGCTCAACGATTCCCGGTCTTGGACTTACGGATCCTCGTAGTAGTCGTAGTCTTCGTGTCTTCCTACTCGGGAGTTGGGAAAGAGCGAGGATGAGCACAACTACCGTGCTCATGAGCCCACACAATAGATGCAATAATATATATGCAAGGTGTAACAAGGATGGCTCTGTTCTTTTATTTGCACAAAGCAAGATTTGTAAATACAGATATTAGAAAATTTCTATCACTTAGCATTTTAACCAAATTGCATTTTTAAAGAGATTAATTGTGCAAGAAGTAATAACAAAGCAGAGGTTCCTCCATCTAAACTCGTCTCATGCTTCATTTGATTGGAGCTACCTCCATACATTAACAACTTTGGATATGACGATCCAGAAAAGTCAAATCTCGTGCCCCGACTGGTTTTTATACCACCCACAAAGGTTTTTTTTGAAATAGATCTAACTCAAGTTAAGTTCCCATGTCCGCCTTTGACCGTAGGCGCTACTGCTTAAAACAGCTTTGACTCGCAGAGGTTATACACTTTACCCACAAGAGACAATCGTACTCGTTACTCCCACATGATTCCGTAGTCATGTAGTTGAGTGATCGCCACAAGAACCTTTCAATCTACTTCGCCCTTTCCATCATCTCACCCATATGGGGTTGCGCCCATAAGTTGTGCGGGATGTTCACCACTACGACGAGCGAGTGGCGACCTCACCCTGTCCCTTCCCTACCATGCCTCTGACCGCCTCCTCCACCAAAGGAGATGACTTTCGTGGTTCGATAAATTTACTAAGCCAAGTTGCATTTTGCGACTTGTGGTTGTACTTGTTTTACACGGAGGTCATGACAAGATTAAGTCCTTAATCCACCCAAAGCGGTTCATTCCGATACTAATCGCTCTCGTGCACGACGGCACTCCACCATTCTCTCCATCCGCCTGCATGTAGTATTAGCAAGTTTTAGGGTTTTGGAGAAGTATAAAACAAATTATCCAACCACCCACTATTCTCCTCAATGACTGCCCAAAACAATTGTCATGATTAAAGGATGATGATTTGGGGTAGAATTACCCCGGTACTTAAACAAGTCTAGCATGGCGTTTAAGTACGACCCATAACTAGTATGTTACCAGATATTTACTAGGGTGACAAGGATATTGGGAGTTCAATTTTCAAGGAAATGAGGTAATAATTATTTAATCATCAAATAGGCATTTAACTACCTTAGGGTGTTTGATATATATTTGCATAGAAATTAGAGCATGTAATTTGATATTTTAAAAGAATATAATTTGCATAAAATGTGGGATCAATATGATCAAAGTGTTGACTCACTGGGATAAAGGTAGAAGGGTCTAGGTATTCTTGAGCTTGTCAAAGTGGATGTCTCCGCGCCTTGAACCCTACTTGACGGACGCATCTAAAAGATACAACAATAAAAGAGAGCAAATAAATACAAATCACCAAGCAAATAAACTCCAAATTAAACAAGACCAGTGCCATTAGCAAGATCTTGATTTTAGAAAATTTTAGGAAAAAGATTCATAATTTTTGGAGCTAAAATGAGGAAGTTATGGATTTTGAAGCTTTTAATGTAATTTACAATAGAAAAGAAAACAGAGAAAGCCGGTTTAACTGGAGGCGACACGTGTCGGGCGCACTGGGGCGCCGGCAGCGCAAGATCGTGGCGTGGGCGAAGGCCAACACGCCGCCGGCCCACGGTGCACGGTCTCACGAATAGTGCCTCGCCCACTTGTCGGCCTCGAGTTCAAAAATCCGGTTAAACCGAGTGCTTAACTGCGCATATGGGCCCACACGTCGGCGGGACTATGCGGTGCTTAGCGCTAATTAAACAGGTTTAACCCTTAAGTAGCACAAGAATCGCGGTAGTTTTCGTCCGACAACGGACCGAGGAGAAGAGCTGAGGCGCGCTCGTCGCCGGCGGAGGATGGCGGCGGCGCCGGGTTACCAAAATGGGTTCCCTCGTGAGGCGGTCCCGGCGACGGCATGGCGGCGCCGAGTTGGGCCGAGCGCGCGCGACCAAGGGAGGCGGCGGCGGAGCTCTACCGAGCGGGAAGTCGATCGGGCGCAGACGGAGAACTGGGGGAGCACGGCGTCGGCGAGGTCCTCCGAAGCTCACCTGGCCAACAATGGCGGCGGGAGCTGGTCGGGTGAGGGAGATCGGCGGTGGAGAGGGAGGCGGCCGGGAGTGGGGAAGATGAAGCCGATCCGAGGCTGTGGTGGTTCGGAGGCGACGGGGTCGGAGGGGAGGTCTCCTGGGAGGTGGTGGCGCACGGTGACGGGGGTGGCGGCGACGGGAGATCGCCGGAGGTGGAGATCGGCGGCGAGGCGGATTCGGCCGAACCGGGGAGCTTCGGGCGCACGGAAAAATCAAGGGCGCGCTTACCTGGGAGCAAGGGGGTGGAGCAGGGAGGTGAAGGGGGCTCCTCCGGGGCTTTTATAGGCGGCGGAAAGGGGGGGCTGAAGGGAGAAGGGCCGGGCGACGCGGAGTCCCGAGAATGCTCGGCATGGGCGCCTGCGTGCACGGAGGAGCAGGTGGAGCAGCGGCATGGGCGGCGACGACTCCGGGGCCTCACGACGGCAATGGGTGGGGAGCAGGAGGCGACGCGGTGGCGTCGCTTGGACCATCGGAGGAGAGGCAATGAGGAAGGCGCCCGACGGACCGGGCGGGAGAGGGCTCTGCATGGGCGCGGGAAGGTGGTGGCGAGGAATGGCGCAGCAGGAGAGGAGGGGGGGCAGGAGAGGACGGGCAAAAGGGAGGTGGGCTGCACCGCATGGGGGGAGAGAGAGGGAACGGGTGGGGAGATTGTGGTGCTGAGAGAGAGAGAGAGAGAGAGAGGAGAAGAAGAATCGGGAGGGGGAGAGACTGGCTGGGCCGGCTCGGGCATGGGGGGAAAGAAAGCAGGCCGAAGCCAGGGGAAGAGGGAGCGGAACGGGCCGGGGCGGCTGGGCCAAGGGTGGAAGGAACAAGTGGGCCGAGCCCAGGGGGGAGAGAAGGAAATTTGAAATCTGCAAATGCTCCAAAATTGAAAAGATGGCAAAAGATTCGAATTTGAAATTTTGAAAACACGAAAAGATTTGAAACACAAATCCGAGCTTAACAAGAAGTTTGAAATACTTCGAAAATATTACAAATTGCAATCACGAATTGAAAATAGGGGTTAAATAGTAAACACTATTCATTAACCGAAAACGGGGTGTTACAATGTATCACAGACGGTTTGTCATAAGGAACCGTCTGTGATATTCTTTTGTATTGCTAAATCTATTTCTGTTTATTGGCTAGCCCCAGGAAATGCTAGTCATGCCCTCTGAAACAAGCTGAAACACAACAAGTACATGTATACATCGAATTCATATTCATTTCAGAAACAAGCACATCCAATTCACATTCATTTCAGAAACAAGTACATCCAATTCACAAATCAATTAACTAAAATTAACCATTCATGTACATTTACACACATGTACCATTAAGTTTAATCTACATTGTGGATTTTTTTTCATTTGGATTTATGACCCCACGGTTTAAGAATGACGCAAACTGTCCTCGAATATTTATGAGCTGGCCCTGTTCCCGCGCAATTGTATCGATGCTCACAACCTGTTACTATGAAGATTAAATTCGTGCACATAAAAATTGATAAGTACTAAATAATTATTGCAAGATTGACAAACCTGAGGATAATTGGTCATCGCGGAACCGACAAGGAGTTCCATGTTGTGGCAAACATAGTATCCACAGATGTTGCAGGCTGGCGGCTGCTAGTGGCACTGCAAAAATAGAATTGGTTAGTTCGAGAGGTATTACTACGAAGTGTTATATAGGATTAGTGTGTACTAGCGAATACCGAAAAATTTAGATCGTGTCGCAGAATACTTACCTTGCTTCTCCCTCCTTTAGCATAGTACACGGCGAATGGCCTACATGATTCCAAGAAGTTAGCCTTAGCTATTGCAAAGGAAGGCCTTGGATAAGTAGTGACATCAAAATGTATTTCCGCTTCATACACAGCCAATGAGGAAGGTTGTACATACATAGATTCACGGGCCAGGTGCTATATCGGCTGCTCATGTTACCGAAAGGATTCATTCCGTCCGTACTCAACCCTAACCTTATGTTCCTCGGTTCCGCACCGAACTCTTCAAGCTCCGATCGGTTACTCCACCGCGTAATCGCAGGTGTCTGAGCTTCCCATCTTTCTTACGCTCCTCCGAGTGCCAACGCATCAATCTTGTCTCCTTTCGGTTCGCAAATAAACGCTTCAAACGTGGGATCACAGGCAGATACCACAACATCTTAGCAGCAGGTTCTTACTTCGCCTTAGCAGTATTCTTGCGCTTGTATCGGGATGCTTTGCACACGAGACATGCATGCATGTCTGCATACTCTTTACGGTAGAGGATACAATCGTTCGGACATGCATGTATTCTTTCTACTTCCATTCCCAATGGACAAAGAACCTTCTTAGCTTGGTAGGTCGTCTTTGGGCAACACGCTTCTCCTAAGGATGTCGACTAAGAGACCTAACAACGCCAGAAAACTTTGTCGGACCAACCATTGCTTGCCTTCAATTTTAGCAGTTCAAGCACGGTTGACAACCTTGTGTATTTCGACTTGCAGCTAGGGAACAAAGGTTTCCCCGAGTCCTCTATTAAGCCCTCGAATTTAGAAAACTCTCTCTCACCGTAGTTCCCTTCTGCATCGCGTAGCATCTGATCCAGATTTTCATCATGCGGCCTATCCTCATCAAAAGCACATTCCACACCCTGCATATCGTTGACTTCCTCGGCGATGTCGTCATTACTGACTTCCGGTATAATCTGCTCTTCACCGTGACTGGTCCAACATGTATATCCTTTTTTGAAACCCCTTCGTATTAAGTGAGCTTCGATCTGCGCCGGGTTGTTAAACATTTTCATATTACTGCAATCAATGCATGGACAATACATAAATTTTATCCCCTTCTTCAACATATCCTACTCGGTGGCTCTTCTAAAAGTAAACACGCCATTAATATACTCTTCACCCACACGGTTCTCAATGTACATCCAGTTTTGGTCCATCTACACGTATACGCACATAACAAATTAATTAGTGTTAAATTATATTAATAAACCTCAAGTACCCTTCATAGTGACCAGACACATTAGTGATTAGTCTAGAGCAAAAATAAAGGGTTACAGATCGTTACACATTAGTGATTAGTCTAGAGCAAAAATAAAGGGTTACAGATCGTTACACATTAGTGATTTGTCTAGAGCAAAAATAAAGGGTTACAGATCGTTACCCTTCTCTCCAAGGTGGCGCAATATAGGAGGAGGCAGCAGAGGTGCCGCAATGGGGAGGAGGCAGCAGGGGTGACAGCTCAAAATGGAATGAGTAGCAATGTGCATGGAAGGAGGCAGCAGCAGCAGGGTGGCGCAACGGGGGACGAGGCAGCAGCAGCAGGGTGGCCAATGGGGACGAGGCAGCAGCAGCAGCAGGGTGGCGGCGCCTCAAATGGAATGGGCAGGGGGCCTATCGGGAGTATCTATTTATAGTGCTTGTATATCACAGACGGTTCTTTACAAGAACCGTTTGTGATAAATAAATATCACATACGGTTCTTTATACGAATCGTCTGTGATACTTCACAGACGGTTCGTATAAAGAGCCGTCTGTGATGACACATAGAATCACAGACGGTTCTTGATACGAACCATCTGTGATACTTCACAGACGGTTCGTATCAAGAATCGTCTGTGATGACCAGCATTATCACAGACGGATCTTACTGATATCACAGACGGTTGTATTAATAAACCGTCTGTGATATGCCCTTATCACAGACGGTTAACAAAGAACCGTCTGTGATAATTTTATCACAGACGGTTCCTTTCAAAGGAGCCGTCTGTGATGAGGCGTCTTCTATTGCCTGTTTTGTAGTAGTAAAAGTTTTACATTTAGAAATCAATGCCCCCCCCCCCACCCACTCGACACTGGCGAGAATGCTAGAAGAGGAGAGAGGGTCTGGCGGCAGATCGACGGCTGCGGTCTATTGTAAGATTCCATGTGGGGACCATGTGTTTTTGCTCTACGCGCGGGAAGAAAATCATGTAAGACATTGTCGCGTTTAGACTCATACTTGGACCCCTTTCAAATCATGATACATAGCCATACAAAAGAGGTGGTTGATCTATTCTATCACGATATCATGAGATTGAAAGGTTATAAAGGAGATGATGCATCGTAGGATTTTCTTCCCTGCGTACCCCCCATTTAACTGAGAAGATCTATAGCAAATGTAGATTTATGCTTAATTTCGTGGCTTCTTTCTGCAGTGTAGATTGCAAATATGCATGCATATGATGTTCAGAGAGCAGAAAGGCTCATATAACATGACGCACGCGTCGAGGTTCTAGCTTGCAAGTCATTGACACTGCAGTTTCAATTTTCAGTCAATTTGCAGAGATGAGCAGCCTGAGCACTCCCGAGATATATTCTGCTTCTAATTCTGCTTCTGCATGCATGTATATGTCACCTGTAGCTGCAGCCTGCAGGGGGCAGGCACGAAGGTTTCTTCTCAAGTAGTTAATTTGCATAAATCTTGGTGTAATTAGTACTCTCCTGTATACATCGATCGGTAGGGGAGGGGCGGCTAGCTAACAATAATAATATGTAGAAACATCTCAAGTGTCCATCACAGTAGGTACCTAGCTAGGGCTAGGGCCTAGGAGCTGCAATGCAATATGCCATTGCCATGCATGCATCCACGAAACCATCCCCAATGTTGTATTTTCGCCGATTCAAAGGAGCAAAGAGAAGGTATTGAATCAATTCAATACGTTGGATGCATCGATTCAAACGGGAAAGGAGAAGAAAAAAAAAATCCCCGGATCGAACTCTAAATATGATGTGATTCCAAATGCAATAAAAAGTCGTGTGGCCAAAAATTGAATCGATTCAATGTATTTTTATTTTATTTTATTTGAATTTTTAGGATTTTACATTTAAATCAGATTCAAGCAAGTTCATTTTTTGGACAAAAGTCAGGCAAGCCGGATTTTTTGAACCCAGTTTGCATTCCTACTGGACCGGTAGAACCGTGGACAGGGCAGGGCGATCGAGCAAGCTAGGCATGATCGGCTCGCGCTACAAATAAAATAATAATAATAATAATAATAAACAGTAGTAATTATATAATGGGAGCACCAGAGAGGAAGAGTTATAGCCGTAACTAACTAACGACCTCCGCCAGATTGAAGTCTTTGAACTCTTTCCTCTAGCTAAACCCCTCCCGCCCAACACCACCACCACCTCCTCCTCCTCCCCTGCCTCCTCGTCTACCTCTCACAGACCCAATCATGGATCAGCAGCACGACCACCCCACCAGCCCGGAGCCGGCCAGGGCCATTGCGCCACCGCCCAGCGCCGCGTCGAGCGAGGAGCACGACTCTGACGTGGTCGCACCACATCCCCCGAGATCTTTTGCGGACCCATGGCGCAGCACCGGGTCGAGCGGCCTCGGAGACGCGGACGGGCAGGCCGCCGGCACCATCCGTTCCCCTCCGCCTCCGAGCCCGGCCGTTCTTGGAGTAGGATCGTCGAGCGGGATGATCGCTCCGTCCAGTTCTTGGCAGCGGCACTCCCCGTCGGCGTCGTCCGATCAGCCCTGGTGGTGCTCGATGTCGACCGTGAGGTACGTTCAATCTTTCGACTCCAAGATGTCCCACCCACTCTTGAATTCATTCTAATTTGTCAAAACTTGGCCTTCTTGATTTACATTTAGCTAGGGTCTTGATTTCGGTGGAATTGCGATCAAATCATGAAGTTACCGCGCTATCAATCCATCGGTTCTAGAATTCGTTGTAATTTCTGAAATCTTGGCCTCCTTTGCATGCTGCTTCCGTGTTCTTGCGATCTATATTTAGCTAGGGTCTTGATTTCGGTGGAACTGTGAATTGCTTGTTCGGTAAACTGCGACTGCGATTGATTCGGGAATTCGAATCAATACGGAGGTCGCCGGCCGGCGCTTCCAACGCCGGAGAGCGTAGTAGGTGTCTAGGTGCGTAGGCGTAGGGCATCCGTTGCGGAGATGAGGCGCGGTGGCTCGGCTGCTGCTATGCTTCGGCGGCGGAACAGGGCAGACAAGGCCCAACGCGCATACGAAGACGTCGTAGTCCCGTCGAAGCCGACTCGACGGGAGGCGCCGCTGCTTTCTTCCTTGCGACGCGCGTAGTTCAATTTTGGTATAGGATGAAATGAACAAATCTGTCCCAAAATGTAATTTGGACATGTTGTGGTGGGCTTTAACCCACCTGAGTACAATTCAACCCAATTCAGCCCATTTAGTATCAACCATGTTTGCAACGTAGCACAACAGAACATACCAATTTTGCAATCAGGTAGTAGCACTACTATTGACATCTTTGAACAAATGTGCCAGGCCAAACAGTACGGTATGAGAATTTATTAGTAATCACATGCGCCAAACATTACAGTAATAGAATCTGTTTGCAATTACATGACATAATAGAAGAAAATCTTCATTGTTCCTTCCATCCATAATTTGATTTGTTTGCGTTGCAGGTCTGAGGCGCAGGCACGGTATCTGGAGAGGCAGCAACCACCGCCGGCTATACTGGATCTTATCATCCGTCGTCTTCCAGTCGCAAGCCTTCGGACAGTCTGGCTGGCATCGCGCTGCTTCCTGCACGCAGTGTTATCCCTGCCGCGGCCGACAATGCTAGATACTAGGCACGCCGATGGGCCATGGTGGCTGCGCTTCCCATCGAGGCTGGCACCGAGGGGTGACATTCTCATACGGTCGCCGTTATCAGGTGGCCCGGAGCTGACCCACAGGAGCCTCAGGATCCCCCAGGGCTTGGGCCTTCCCAATGGAGATGCTCCGCGCCTCATCGGTGGACACCCAAGCCACCCGATCTTCATTCAGGGTCAGCACTGCATCACCTGCAGCGTCATCACTGACCGAGTGCACGTTCACGCACTGCTCATCCCAGGCATACCAGAGGAAGATGTCTTCGTCTTACGTGGTGCCATCTCCACCTCCTTCCTCTCCCCAGAGGCTGACAGCGCTACGCCAATGCTCCTTCTGGCGACAAAGTCCCACCTGCTTGGTAGGCCGCTGCTCGACCACACGTCTTCTTGGGCAATTGGATCACTCAGAGGCACTGTTCTTGGCACTGTCACGGACATCGTCTTTGCTCATCAGATATGGTACATGATGGACGACAGGAGGCGCCTTTACAGGGTCTCCTTCTCTGAGCTTACGCTGGACATCCAGGAGATGGTTGTGACAGGAGTTCCAGCACAGAATTGGCGGACCGTGACGCACCATTGGCTTCTGTCCTGGCCAAGTGGATCCATCCTCTGTTTGTGCTTCCTGGCCAGTACAAGACACGATAGTTATGGAGGCATCATAGAAGAGGGTACCTACAGAGCTTACTTGCTACAGTTCTGTGAGGTAGATCAGCTCTACTTTTGGCGGGAGCTTCACTATTTGCACAGCTGCTCAGTTTTTGTAAACTGGGCACAGGGTGGTCTGGCATTCGCTTACAAGTACCCTGACTGGTGGGGGTTACGGAGGGACTTGGTCTATACCACTGACCAGGAAGCAGTCGATCTGGTCCGGGTCAACTACAATGATGGGCTCCCATCACAACATCAGAACTGGCCATCCCCCATGTGGCTCCTGCAAGGTTTGTGATTCACTTCCCTTTCGGAATTGTGTATGCACTAATTTGCTTCCTTAATAGTCTTCTTTTTTTGAAGAGAAACAACAGCATACCATGCATGGTTGATCATATACCTTCTCTTCTCTTGGTTTTGTTTGTGACAGCCTTCCCTGCACGTGCTGAGGGCGAGGGAGACCAATATCGAGATTGAGCAGCAAAGTGGTAGCTTGGGCGTATGCAAGACATACTCATGGATACCTTATCGATGGCCCAGTAGAAGTTCGCCAGTGGAAGATAACAAAAATACCTCCATTCTTTTTTTTTTTCTCTTCGTCCTACAATGGTAGAGTAGAAATAATTAGATTGAGATTGGATGAACTGTTTGTGTAATAAAATGGAATGTAAAGCGTCATAGTCACATCTGAAAAAAGTTTTGCTCTTGGCCAACAGTTAAGCAATGTCTCTAATTCAACTTTGGAGAGCAACATACCCTGTCTCATAGAATCACATCCTATAACTGCCTTATAATGGCATAGCATGCCATTGTGCTAATTTGATCCATCCATGTGTTCAATCAAGGGTGCATGTATTGATGTCCCATAGTCCCACCATGCAAATAAAAAAGGAAGGGAAACACAAAAACAATTCCCAACCATAGTACTTTGATGTTCTATTCTTACCCTAATTATGTGAGATCGGCAGTCAATGACCACGTGGGCGGTCAACGCCTCTGGCTGGCTAATTGTCATAGAATTTTTTCCTGGTGGACCGTACCATAGGCCAAGGCAACCCTCTAATCCACTTGGGGTATGCTAATGCCCATAGACAATGGGGGGAGTGACCAAAGTCAAGCCAATAGTGGCACATCACACAAGCAACAACATGGGAATAGCAGAACGTAACAGCCCCCTACCTATCTTTGCATAAGCTCCAGCAAGGGGCAAAGCAATGGAACAGCAGCAGACAGTGCGAGCTGGATGAGAGGCTCTAGACTCTATGAATACAGAAGTTTGAGATCAAATTCAGAGTCTAGACTCTCAACAATGCCACCCGATTGCACTGCCTGCCACACTTGCAGTTACTCACACACTAGAACCGGAACAGGGGAGGAAGTAGAGAAGGCTGGCAACACTGGACATTTGCAAAAGGTGTGGAGTAGAACAAGTTAAAGAGGAAGCCAGCATGAACTCAAGGTAAAGAGATCACCCTTCCTATGCATACATATATGCCATGATCAGATACATGCACACACACATTCCTAAAATGCAATGCTCACAATACCATTCACACACAGACACCACGTTTGCCACGATCACCCCAAAAGAATTTCAATGCCATGCTGATGCACGCAGTTATGCCATGAATATTCACGATGCCACACTAGACATGTCAAAAATCAATCCTAGTATAGTCAGACCAGTACTGTGGATTATAAATTGTAGAAGGAGACACCAAATTGTAGGCTAGATGGTAGCTAGTCAAAATTGTAAATCGTAGCAACCGGTGCGGCAGTAGAAGTCGAGTAGGGGTAAGATAGAAGCCAGGCCTACCTGCAACCAGTGCTTTTGACGCCGGAGTCGCAGCAGGCGTAGGGCGGCGCGAGCACCAGATCGATGACGCCCAGGAGCTTCAGCTCCGGCGAGGGCCGCGTAGGTGAAGTCGGCGAGGTAGAGGAGGGCACCGGTGGGAGGCGCCAGAGGGGTTAGAAAAAAAGGGGGAATTTAGGAACTAATTGGAGGCGGCGAAGGTTTAGGGGTGAAAAATTAGGGACTAGAGGAGGCGGAATCGAACTCCGGGCCGGCGGGGAGCAGCTCGTAGATGGATAAGGAAGGAGACGAGGGTTTAGTGAAGTCCATGCTCTGCAGCTCTGGTAGACTAGTGGAATTGATTGGTGGGGGAGAAAGAGCTGCACGAGATAGGGCCACGGGGGATAACAGGTCAGTAGTTGGCTTTTGTAATGGCAAGGCTTTTGCAAACTGCTCCTATGTAATGTACTGTTTAACATCTCTTGTTGTGATACTCTGATGTGAGATATATTTCTGTAACGGAATTACTATAAATCTATCTAATGTTTTTTAATCAGTAAAAAAATTTCACCACCCATCTGCAACAAGATTCATGCCATTGTACATTTGTTGGGAAACCATGGGGTTGACCCAGTAGCCAACCCATGTATGGGCGCTCCATCCAAACCTCAAGCGTAGTCTCTAGCTTATAAATAGAGTCTTAGCCATCAGAAAAGTCCGATCGCTAAAGAGCAATAAAGAGAAGCAAGAGGTCTCCTACATCTCTGTTTTCAATCTACTATTCTGTTCTTGTATTATTTGATGTGATTCTATGTTTGTCTACGAGGTGATCGCTCAGACTGGAGGTGTTGCTCCACCGATTGGAGTCTCGGCCGGGATCGGTCTTGTTCCGTTTTAACAGGAGGTGTTGCTGGCTCGTTGGGTTCCAACGACTCAGAAATCTAATTGATTTCAGACGAGAATCTACCGATCGTCGAGGATAAAGCATGTTCCCGAGTAATTGTTCAAGTCCGGTTATTGGAAATACTTAAGCATCTCCAGTAGTGTATTTATTGCCGTCTTTTAGCTATGTCACGTCAATAAAATCCTATGTGGAGGAGAGAGAGCACATGTCGTCTTCCTGAAGAGACTGTCGTGCACGCGAAACAAGATATGGTATATTAATATACTCTAGTTGACGTATGGACCCGTTTTAAAGAAAAATTATAAAATATCAATGTTAGAGAGTGTGCTAGAGACTAACTATTGGAGATGTTGTTTTTAAAGATAATATACCATATATTAGAGACAAGTTTATATCTAACTATTGGAGATGCCCTTATTAGATCTATTTTGGGTGTGTATAACGAGAGAGGGTCATGTATATTGAGTAAGATTAGGGGTAGATAATTTTTACGACACTTCCTTCTGTTAGGAAGGGTGGAAGTATAAACGAAATCCGCTGTATACTCTTTTTTAAAGGTATTATAGACTTTTTAAAGTAGAGCATAAATTTACAAGTATTATAAACTTTTAGGTAATCCTAATCCTGATCTCCATCTTCTATCGGAGACCTCTCCCTTACGCCGCTATATAATTACAATTTGAACCCTCTGCAAGTTCAGTACTCAATACTAACGGGGAAGTGCAAACTAAAATCATGAAAATTTAGGTAACATCGCCCACAAGATTTCCGGGATATCACAGCATGAGCAAACAGAGTTACCATACATGCATGCATATACTACTAGATGCTTGCGCAACGTCTGATTGGCTTTGCAACGAGCAGAGGGTACAACCGCGCGTGACGAGGCCGAGGCGCCGGCGGCGCTGATCGGTCTGTAGGGCGCCGGTCGCCGGTGAGGAGGCGGTCGATGATGGACTTGATAGGACGCAGGCGGAGCAAGACGGCGTCGGCGAGGTACTGCATGTAGTGGAGCCGCTCCAGCAGACGCGGGGTCTCGATGGTCCAGGCTTGCGCGCGGCCGTGCGCCACTGCGAGGACGTCCCGACTGTGCTCGTCCTCTAGAGCTTGCTGCCGGTCCGCCCACGAGAGCGCGTCGTCGATGAGGTGTACGATGTGCGACAGCTGCTCCGACGAGAAATGCTCGTAGATGAACATGCTGCGGCCGCACCTGGTCATGGCCCGTGAGTTCCTCATCCTCATCAGTGGAATTGTGGGGCAAGAATCTCCAGCAACCCACCAGCGGACCAGTATGGGGTCTGGAGCTCCTTGGGGTTGCAGACGATGACGGAGTACCGCCGCTGCGAGCTCCTGCCGGAAGCGGTACAGCGGGATGTAGAGCGACACGGAGTTCGCCAGATAGCCGAGGAGCTCGTGGGCCAGAGTGAGCTGCTGCTCGGCCTCGCCGCCGTAGGCGTGGGTCGCCGTCTCCCACTCGGTTTCTTCGCCGCGCATCGACTCCCAGTTCCTCAGCGCCCCCTCGAAGTCCTTGGAGGACTTCTCCAGGAGGTCGCACCGGATCGGCACCGACGAGTCATCTACTAGTTCTACTGCATCTCTATGTCCTCCCATGCCCGACATGATCGACTCTCTTTCTTTCTTTCTAGCTGCTTAATTGAATCTCGACTCGATTCGACGCTCGATCGATCTTCATATATAGGCCCGTGCATGCACAGGCATATCCAAACGATCGGGCATCTCGAACGGACCCCAACTCGATCTCGATTGGTACTCCAATTAAATTCATTTGGAGTCCCCATCGGATTCTCGTGACGTACGAGTATACACATACGGATCACGGAAGCAGGTTCAATTAATTTCTTCCCTTTCAGAAAACAGGTCTAGCTGGTTGTACCTGTAGATGGCTTCCGGGCCATCCATCTACCTGGACCCTTCTAACCCTACGTCGTCCCTGAATACAGCAAGTGATCTCCAATCAAGATCTTGACGGAGGAACCACCGACATTTGAATAAGATCATATCATATGATGCCCAGGTTGCTGTTTGACTTGGAAATATTTGAGTTGTGCAACCAGAGCATCTCTTTGAAGCATTCCAAGTATAGCTTTCGACGACACAGTGCACCGTTTCAATTTGCAAATTGTGCAAGCATACATTCGTACAACAATTATTTCTTAGTTATGATGCGATCACCCAAAAAAAAAAAATGTTTCAAGCGTTTGCTAACGTTTACTGAGTGAGTAGTACATGCATCATTCCTCTTTAATTCTTCTCTTCTGCCACAGCACCTTGGGGTTCCACTAGAGGTTTTGATTCACTTGCACCCTGCAAACAGCAGAGTAAAAATAAGCACTTAAGAGGCTGAATCCCAAACAAATCAAGGATGGAAATCAATAAGCAGGTCAGGGCAGGAGGATCATCTTTTGAAGTCCCTTTTGCAAGGTGATCCCTGAAAAATAGCTTAAGAGCAGCAAAGAATGCCTGCCAACTCTACGTATCAAGTGTGCTTGGAACGAGGTGCACAATTCACATGGTATAGTAGAGCTGAACAAGGGGAAACCAAGCCAGCAACACTTCAGATCACCCTGCTCACAATCTTAAACTATTACTAAAGACTAAAGTACAATAGCTTCACAGGAATCAGAGCCGAGGAATTTTCTGGGAATGATTGGAATGCAGATATAACAATGAATTAGCATGGTGTTTGGCTACAATTAATTAATTAATGATCAGGGAACGTTATCTCTCGAGTAATAAAAATGACCTAAAAATAATACTAGTTGGGAATCTGCATTATACACCAGCTTAAGGGCAGAAAGGGAGAAAAAAATATAGCAGGAGCACTGATGCTTACTTCATCATTCTTCTTTGCTGTAGGCTTATATGGGCAAGCAGGTGGGACTCTTTCAGGTCTCCTGTATTCCCATCCAAACAGGCGATAAATCTTGCTCTGAAATATCACTCAAAACATGAATCAATTTTCATAACACAAGTACAAATGTCTGTAAGCGTATCAACAACAGTATGGTAAAATGCCTATGTGCGTCGTACAAGGCGGCGCTTAACAAGAACACTACCATGTCAATTTGGATAGCGAAAGAAGATTGGTATTATTCAGAACAGGGTTTGAAAGACGTGGCAGTTTTCATGGTTTGGGCACGAGTAAGACCTGATCCACACATTCAACCATTATTCTTGTATGTAAAGGTGCACAATACTTGCCAGGGACAAAAACAACAAACTGATGGCATCCAATGTTCATATATTTAGACTGATACAATGACATATCTTACTTCGGTATTGCTATAAAAAGGAGGAAATTCTTTACGGTTACTGTCATGCTACACGTTTCGGCTCCTCAAGGAGAGCTCAATTCCTACTCCTCAAGGAACATAAGACATAGATCTCAGGGTCAGGAATCAGGATGAGCTGCCTTTCACCCTTGTGAGCGTGACAATTCTCATGGTCCCCTTATCCTTGAGGATACGGCATCCCTTTTGAGTTTGTAGGATTCGTTTGTGCTATCTGAATCAGATGATTCAGAGGGCATGGGCTAGCACTGCTGATTCCTTTATTATTATTACTCTATAATCCTAGAAATCGTAACCAAATCGTCAGATAAATATTATAGAGTTATGGTGACTATTTGCTCATCAAACAGATAACTAAGAAGAGACGCTTTTTCCCTAAAGTGGAATAGAATTAGTTTGGTGTTGCTACAAATTCACAAGTCGTGAACAAGACAAGTTGTAGTTGTAGGTCCGTCAGGGTAGCAGATGAATTAAGTCAACCGAGGATCAACAGTAGCAGTAAGAGAATGGAATTTTGCAGGAAAATAATGATAGGAAAGAAAGAGGAAGGGAGAGAAGACAGACGTACGAGGATGAGGTCGAAGAGGAAGGGGAGGGCGTTGACGACGGGGATCAAGAAGAGGGGCAGCAGGCACGCGACGCAAACCTTTTTAACACAAGACAACCAAACGGATCATCTATCCATTAGAATCACAGCAATTGCACGGAATGAAGACGAAATTGAGAGATTGCACAGGATTATTATATGGAGGGGTGGCAAAGAAAAGAAATCCTCAGGATCGGGAGAAGAACTCACCATCTCTTCTTCTTCCTCAGATCGGATCGAGGGAGAGAGTAGAATGAATCAGTCGGTCGCCTACTCGCCTTGGGTTCGTCTCGAATCGATCTTGACCGGATCGGGTTGGGGAAGCAAGTACACGTATCAATTGCGAGTTGCGAGATTGGGGAAGGAAGCTGTTGAGTATATGGACTTTATGTCAGGTGGCCCGTGTGGTCATGTAATGTGTATCTATGTACCATGCGAGGAATAAGGGACAAGAAATACATTCACAAAATAATATGGTATCAAAGCTCTCACCGACGCTCAAACCCTAGGTGCTGTGGCGACGACACCTGGTCTGGCGGCGGTGCTTGGTCCTTGTGGGAAAGGAGAGGCGACGTCGACTCGGGCGGCGCGGATCCGGAGCTACCGACGCTCAAACCCTAGGTGCTGTGGCGACGGCACCTGGTCCGGCGGCGGTGCTTGGTCCTTGTGGGAAAGGAGAGGCGACGTCGACTCGGGCGGCGCGGATCCGGAGCTCACTAGCTCCGGAGGAGAGGCGACACCGGCTCGGGCAGAGACATCCAGGATCCGGAGGGGAGGATTCAGAGGAGAGGCGATGTCGACTCAGGCGGCGCGGATCGGAGCTCACTAGCTCTAGAGGAGAGGCAACATTGAGCTCGGGTAGCACGGACTCAGAGCTCACCAGATCCGGAAGAGAGATGACCTCCAGACGATGCTCCAGGTGCATTGGTTGTGCTCCGGCCCGACGGACTCGACGAAGATGACGGAGGAAGGAGGCGATGTGGTGCTTGGGGGAGAAGCGGCACTCAGGTCTGATAAGGAGGTGCTCGGGGGCTGGTGGAGGAAGGAAGAAAGAATGAGAGAAGAAGCTTAGGGCTAATGTGTGCTTGGGGGAGAAGCGGAGCTCGGATCTGACGAGGAGGCGCTCGGGGACTATTGCTGGTTTAGGAGTAGTACTCCAGGCTTGGATCCAATGTGGAGTGGAGTGGCTTGGATCATGATACATGGCCATGCAAAGAGGTGGTTGATTTATTCTATCATGATGTCATGAGATTGAAAAGTTCCAAAGGAGATGATGCATCATAGGCTGCTGCTAGTTGAGGAGTAGTACTCTGAGCTTGGATCCGGTGTGGAGTGGTGTGGCTGCTGGTTGAGGGAAGCTACCTGCGGCTGTTTCAGGCGGTCTAGGTGTGTGGAAGCTTGAGGTTGTGCACGAAAAGGTACGATTGTTACTCCTGCTGCTTGCCTACGACTTTGAGATCGTGCTACAGCTGGGGGGGATCAGGGACTGCAGCACGTGCTCGAGAAGTTGGCACAACTTCTCACAGAGAAAACGAGTGGACATCGTCCTCAGGCAGGGCAATTGTTCCTCATGCTGAGACGATGTAGAAAATAGAATTGATGCCAAATGAGATTAAGTTGGAAGGTGTGAGAAATTACTTGAGTTGGTCATGAAGAGCATTGTTGATCCTGAGGACAAAAAGGCTGGAGAGCTTTGTCAAAGGAGAATCAATTGAGCCGGTGGACAAGACAGGTGCAGAGTGGCGAACTTGGATTACTACCAACTCACAGGTGGTGGTGTGACTGTTGAGTTTGGTGTCTCCAACTATTGTTGCAGCTATCGAGACCAACTTAAATGCGACTGAGGTATGGAAAACTCCATCAAAAATGTACTCGGGAGGAGGGAATATGATGTTGATGTTTGAGACACAGGTGAGAGTTGGTGATCGAAGACAGGGGGAGAGCTTTGTGATGGAGTATGTTGCTGAGTTACAACGATTGTGGGGTGATCTAGATCACTACGATGCTCTTGAGTTGCCTCATGCAGACTGCATATCCACTGTTAAGAAGTGAATTAAACATAGGCGGGTGATTGAATTTCTGAAAGAGTTAAATCCAAGATTCGATGGAAGGCGAGTTACTATGTTTCACCAGCCTACTCTTCCTACACCGGAGGAAGCAATTGCTGCTATTGCACAAGTAGAGACTAGATTAAAAGTGATGACAAGCACTGTATTACCAGTTACTCGTCTTGTCTTTGTAGTAACTGAAACAAAAGATTATTTTCAATTGTGGTGAGACGGGTCACCTGAGCCGTAACTGTCCCCATCCCCGCAAGCCTAATCGGGGTAAAAATCGGGTCTATGTTAAGAGTGGACATAAAGGAGGTGGAAGCAAGGGAGGCAAGAGTATCTACAAGGCGAACTTTGCAATGACTGGAGAAGAGTCACCTGAATGTGTGGAGGTATAGTTGCAGAGCTAGAGGAGCTGAGGCAGGTAAAGAAGAGAGTTGAACATTTATGAAACAAAGACGAAATGACTGCGATTGTATCCAGCGCTTTCGCTAATCTGGCTTACTCAAATCCATGTAAATTGATTATAGATTCGGGTGCATCAACACATGTTACAGGTATGTTGGATGAATTTAAATCATATACTGATGTGGGGTGCCCAATCTTCTCGACGTAAAACCTCTCGATAACTTGTGTATCCTGATGAACCATCAGCTGATCCCCTGCGCCAATGCCCGGACTTGCAACTCTATGGAAAATTCGCCCAAACACACACTTGATTGGATCCTCGCTGACCACAAGCGAAGATTGTCGAACCCTCAATTCCCAGCGAAAAAGCAAGAACGACCCCTTGTTCTCAACGCCTAATTCCCTCTGTTTTGGCTATAAGCACAACAGGAGAATCAAGCAAAAGCTTTGAAAATATATTAAACGTGGTCTCCTTACAATGGGGGTCTAACCCTCAATATATAGTCTTGGTCTAAGGGCTATTCATGTTAAATGTCCATGGTGATACTATTCACATGTGTGTACTATTCATAGCACTATTCATCACATGAATAGTACCTCCCTTGGGCTTCATGCGGTTTTGGGCCTTGTTTATGTAGGTGGGTTTTGCTCCTTGCACCATTACATGATCTAACTCCTTAGTTGACTTCATCTTGGGCTTGAGAGTCTTTTCCTTGGCCGTATGGGCCAACTTCTGGACCGCTTTGTGACAACCCGCATCATTTGCATATTTGTTAACATAAAATATTTCCATTTCATTGCATCAAAAAGATTTTACAACAGTTGTTTTACAAGCATTTACAATATTTTTGGCAGTAAGTAATTAAAACCCTAGTTTCTTCTCTTCTTGCCGTCTGTCGTAGCAGTCTTTCTCGTCGCCTTGTCCCTGAGCGTCCGTCCGTAGAGCCACCTCGTGATCCATTTTCCTCACTCGTAAGAAAATCAGCAATCGGTTAGTAATCGTAGTCGAGAGTATTCTTGTGAGCAGTAGTGTATAGAAGTTAGAGTTTAGAAAGTGGCCGTCAGATTTCCCGAAGTGCAGTAGAGTATCCAGAGTACCCTGAGTAGTCGGTCCCTTGGCAATCAAGATTCCCAGACCAACCGGAGTTAGTCGGCCCTTGATCGCCAAGATATCCGCATCACCCAAGATCCTTCGACATCCGCTACGTGGGTCTCATCATCCCGCATTATTATAACCCAACACCCATCTGCTTGCATTTGCCAAAACCCCAATATAACCCTCACAGCATACCCAGAATCGCACCTCACCTAAGCTTCACCGGTGCAAAGAACCAATTCCAAAGCAGCATTACCAATTCATCTCCCCTAGCCGAGCCCATGCAAAACCAGCAGCCAAACATTCAAGCACAGCCAGCAAATACATTCCCCGAAAGCCAAGAAGACAGAAGCAAATTTCTCCGTGAACCCAAACAGTATAAAGAAGAATGCACCTCCCCACTAGCACCAAAGAACACCAGTAGCAATGCATCCCCTGAAAGACAACACAAATGCATCCCCAAAGAAGATAGCTACCAAAGAATGCATCCCCAAAGACCGACCACAAAGAAATGCATCTCCCCAAGATAGCTACCACCAAATTCTCAGATTCATCTCCCCAAAGAAGAAAACACAACCAAGAAACCAAAGAAAGCCAAGACCATATACATTTCCCCCTGAAGCCACTTCCCAGATTCACAAAGTAAGACACAAGCCAAGCCATCCATTCCATTCCATTCCACAACCAGCAGAGGCAGGAACTGAAGGAGGTTCAGCCGAGCCCAGCAGCAGCAGCAGCAGCCAGGGGGCAGAGGAGCCACCAGCAAAGAAGAAGACTAAAGCTGAAATTTCAAAGCAATGCAACCAGAGCCAGAGCAGAGAAGGGAGAGCACCAGCCAAGCCAGCACTGCCATCCCTTCTCCCCAACCTAGATCCATCACAAGGTAAACCCTAGCACAAATCAGTTGCTTTGATCATCATCCATTCACATCACCAGGTCCCAATAGCATCAATATAGATTGCAATCATTTCCATCTCAGAGCAGTAGGGTTAGGAGGGAGTTGGGTTACCTAGGGTTTCCAGTAGACCGGGCCGGGCCATACTGGAGCCCATGGCCGGCGCACGGAGGCCGAGCCGAGCCGGCCAGGCCGGCCGAGAAGGCAGAGACGGCGGCGCCAGCGCCGAGCCGACCGGAGGAGGCGAGGTAGAGAGAGAGCGCGAGGTCGAAGTCGCAGAGGGCCGGCCGGCCGAGCGACCTAGGGCACCGGAGGTGGTGGTGTGCAAGGCCGGCCGCGCCAAGTTAGGTCTGAGCCGAGGAAGCGCCGAGTCGGCTGTGGAGCGGAGCGACCGGCCGAGGCGAGGTAGGAAGCAGCGGCGCAGCCTTGGTCGCCGCCACAAGGAGGAGGCCGAGCCAGAGCCGAGGGAGATGGCGCCCGGAGCCGGAGGCGGAGCGGCGGGTGGAGGCGATGGCGGCGGAGATTCCCGAGAGAGAGAGAGAGAGCGGAGAGGGAGAGGCGAGAAAGTGAGAGGGAGAGGCGAGAGAGAGGCGGCGGTGGGAAGGAGTCGGGCGCGAGAGAGTGAGAGGGTGAGGGTGAGAGGCGTCGGCGCCGAGGGGTGAGAAGAGGGGGAGAGAGAAAGGGGGGAGGGTTAGGGTTAGGATTAGTAATTAGGGTTAGGGTTAGGATTAGAAGGAGGGGGTTTAGCCGGTAGGTTAGGGTTTAGTAAATAGGTGATTAGAGATTAGGGTTAGAATTAGTTGTTTGGTTTTGAGTCTAGAACGTGAGTTCGGCGGTGTCGGCAATAGATCGAGCTTAACCCTAGAACGATTTTTAGCGGGAGAGTGCTAACCGGGTTTGGTTCCGAAAAAGTTTTATTAAATTAAAATTTGGCTAACATAGGGGTCGTATTGGCATTTTATGCGTCTATTATCACTCAAACTCAACTAAGTATTTATTTATATATTATTCGTGCTACCGCTTTGCTACAGAGGACAAACCAGTGCCAACAGGAGAAGCTGATAAGAGATTCGTCATCGCCGACCTTTCCAACAACTCTAAAGGCAAGCTATCCCTTTGAGCATAAATATAGCTATGTTAAATGTAAACCGTATATTGCTCTATCATATATGTACTGCATCAAAACTATTTCTCAAAAACAAATTGGTTTGAGATGATGAGAAAGATAAGAAAACTGAGATGAGAGTTACTATGTGGGTAAAGGGGGCCTTGGCAGAGAAAAGAGATGACGATGATAATGATGATGATGATAGTAAGAGGTGGGACCCTTTACCTACAGTTATAATATAAGGACTAACAAAACTCTTACTCGGTCCGATGTCAGTAAAATCGCACAACCATTTCCCGTTTTGCGCGTAAAATGCTACCTGTTTACGTAATTATGTTCTCCACAACGGGAATGTTGGGCACGGAGGATAGCCGTCCCAAGGTGGAGTGTTGAGCACGGATGAGAGCCGCCTCAACCAACATTGTTGGAACTCGGTGGAGGACTGGGTGCGCTCAGGACACCGACGGAAAACAATGGTTGGAGACTTAATCACGTAACTTGGAAAACATTCTGTATTCTGAACTCGAAGTCGCATCAAAGGAAATGCGATGGACCCAGTTCACAGAGAGCTCAGAATAGCTATGGGTAAAGTGGTACAAGCCTGCGCAGTGCTATACAAATCATGAATTCATGCCAGTCTCCTGGATTGGAGTCTACAGGAACCACTGGGGGTCTTTCTTCTTTCCGAGTGACTAGTAGTATTTTCAGAATTAAAATTGCCACTTAATGTTTTATGATTTATTTTCAGAATGAGATGATTTTAGAATTTGTGATAATAACCAGAGACCAGTCATGCAGTGCACCCCTTTTGCTATTAATGCTTGCTGAGTACTTCTGTACTCAACCTTGTTAGTATTCTCCTTTGTTAGATCCTAGTGCGGTCGGGAGCCATCCCGAGTGGGACGAAGGACTTGCAGGTACCAATGCAGCAGCAGGAGGAGAAGGCACCAGCGGCGAGGACCTGAGCGAGATGGCAGCCATCTTTGACTCGTGGGACGAGTAGGAGGGCGGTAGTCCAGAGCAGACTCCAGAGGCGGAGAAGCTCCCTTTTGAATCTATGTAATAGCTTTATTAAGAACCCTAGTTTTATGTGGCTACTACTGTAATAAAGATGTACAGTTTCTATCTTATTGTTCTGCTGTGCAACTCTGATAAAATGGCTTGCTATTCGTCGGAGCGGTGTTCTACCGGGCAGACGAATAGTAATCCGTGTGCCTAAATGTGATTACCCTAGGGGTAATGACACGGGGCGTCACACGCTTGGACCATGAGCTGCTCATTTGATGGCCTTTTTTAAGAGCAGCCTCATATCCTTCATCTCCGTTCATTATTGAATCTTCAAATCTGAGCACAAGCAAAACACTAGTTTTAGGTAGTATGAAATTCTCATTGATAACATTATATGATTCAGCTAGAAACAAATTCACATGTTCTTTTAATAATTTGGTCTGTGCTCTTGTAATAGGTCCAGATGGCAAATCTGGAGCTTCAACACTTATAGCTTGATCTATAGTAGTAGAAGATGGCAAAGAGCTAGGGATGCCCTCATCATCCTCCCCCTCTTGAAATGGTGTCGACCTCGACGCTGGATCGTCACCACCAAAGAAAGGTGATAAATCAGCTACATTGAACGTAGAACTCACGCCGTAGTCATCGCCGGGCAGCTCAATCTTGTATGCATTATCATTAATCTTCGCAAGCACCTTGAAAGGTCCATCTCCTCTTGGCAGCAGCTTGGACTTGCGGCGTTCTGGAAAGCGATCCTTGCGATAGTGTACCCATACTAAATCGCCTGGTTGAAACAACACCTTCTTTCTTCTCTTGTTCGCCTTCTCAGCATAATACTTCGTCCTTTTCTCAATTTCAGCCTTCGTTTTCAGATGCAATTGCTTCACAAAATCAGCTCATTTGGAAGCCTCCATATTAGCACGATCGGAAAACGGCAGTGGCAACAAATCCAGTGGTGTAATTGGCTTAAATCCATATACTACCTCAAACGGACACAATTACAGAGTGGAGTGCACACCGGTTGTGTTTAATTCCACGTCGGCAAACAATCCTCCCACTCACGCAGTTCTTCTTTATCATGGCTCAGAGCAAAGATAGAGAGTGTTCGGTTGACCACCTCCGTTTGACCATCAGTTTGGGGATGACAAGTGGTGCTGAATAACAACTTCGTCCCCAATTTGCCCCACAACATCTTCCAGAAGTAGCTCATGAACTTCACATCACGATCTGAGACAATGGTCCTTGGAACACCATGAAGTTGCACGATCTCCCTAGAAAACAAGTCAGCAACATGCGACGCATCGTCGCTCTTGTGGTACGGAATGAAATGTGTCATCTTAGAAAAACGATCCACAACCACAAATATAGAATCCCTTCTCTTCTTAGTTCTTGGTAACCCCAAAACAAAATACATGTTAATATCTTCCCAAGGAACAATAGGAACAGGTAAATGAGTGTACAAACCGTGTGGATTCAACTTGGATTTAGCCTTATGACAAGTAATACAGCGTTGGACAAACCTGTCCACATCTCGCCTCATCTTAGGCCAATAGAAGTGATTGCTCAACATCAACAGAGTCTTTTCGCGTCCAAAATGGCCCATCAAACCACCTGCATGCGCTTCTTGCAACAAAAACAAACGAATGGACGATTCTGGAACACACAACTTATTAGCACGAAAAAGGAATCCATCATGTATGTGAAACTTATCCCAACCTTTCCCATCTGTGCATTTGGAGTAAGGAATCAAAAAATCATGATCAAATGCATACAAATCACGCAAACTTTCTAATACAAGAACTTGGACGTCTACTTGAGTCAACAGCAAGCTTTTCCTAGATAAAGCATCAATAACCACGTTGTCCTTCCCCTTTTTATATTTCACAATGTATGGGAAAGATTCGATGAACTCTACCCATTTGGCATGTCTACGGTTCATGTTTGCTTGTCCCTTTAAATACTTCAATACCTCATGATCAGAATGAATAATAAAATCTTTAGGCCATAAATAGTGCTGACAAGTTTCTAAAGCACGCACTAACGCATAAAGTTCCTTATCATAGATCGGATAATTCAATTGAGCACCATTCAGTTTCTCGCTAAAATAAGCTACCGGTCTACTTTCTTGCATTAAAACACTGTCAATCCCAAGTCCACTAGCATCACATTCAATTTCAAAATTCTTAGTGAAATCAGGTAAGACAAGCAAGGGTGCTTCAGTCAAGCGTTTCTTAAGTTCAGCAAAAGCATTTTCTTGCGCTACCCCTCACACAAATTCAACACCCTTTTTAGTAAGTTCATTCAATGGGGCAGCGATAGTGCTAAAATCCTTCACAAAGCGTCGATAAAAACCAGCAAGACCATGAAAGCTCCTGGTCTGACTTACATTCACAGGAGTTGGCCAATTTTTAATCGCTTCAATTTTTGATTCGTCTACTTCAACTCCTTGCGCAGAAACAACATATCCCAAAAATATTACACGATCGTTGCAGAATGTGCACTTTTCCAAGTTACTAAACAGTTTAGCATCGCGTAAAAGTTGTAGAACTTGTCTAATATGACCAATGTGTTCGATTCAGCAGATCAGAATCGGGATATCATCAAAGTATTCAACCACGAATTTACCAATCAAATGTCGTAAAACATGATTCATTAAACGCATGAATGTACTAGGTTCATTAGTTAAACCAAAAGGCATTACCAACCACTCATACAAACTAAATTTTGTCTTAAAGACGGGGTCGAGATTCGTTTAAGGGGGGAGGTTTGTAACATCCCAATTTTCAGAGCTTTAAAAATCCTTTAAATAGTTATAGTGAGAAAATTTACCATTTGGATTTATTTGAATATTAATTCAAAAGCTTAATATTGGACTTTGAGTAACAAAACATATTAATATGGTTAATCCCAACATGAACAATTGTCAAAACTATTTTATTTGGATTCTCTAGGCTTGTATATATTTTCCAGATTTTTCTGGAATTTTTCCAAAGTCATTTGCTATTTTCTATTGGCTATTTGTATTTTCTGGATTTGTTTAAAAGAAAAACTAAAAGAAAATCTTCCGAACGATCGGGTCAAGCCCAACACTATTCCACGCGCGCCACCATCTCGCCGCCGCGCGCCTCGTCTGTTGGATGCTTGACGCGTGCCCTCGCTTCGACGGACGACGCGCCAACCCCGCCTTCCTCCGTTGGATTGCTACCGCGTGGCCTCGCCACGATCTCGCCGCCGCTCGCCGCGCCGCGCCTCGCCGCCCGCCGCCAGTGGGACCGCCATGTGGTCGCTGTCTCGCGCTTTCTTCTTCCTCGCGCCCGCGCTTCGCCGCCATTGCCGAAGCTTATAGCTTCGTCCGACAAACGCGTATCCGTTGCGGATTCTTCGCGCCGACGTTACCAAAACAAATCTCGTGCTATCCCGTACCTATTTCTGTTGAAATCAAACCCGAATTCGGCAAATATCCCTAGATTCAAGGATTTCAAAATCCCGACCGTTTCGAACCCGAATTGGGGGTTTCCAATTCCGACATCCCCCGGGCCTATAAATACCCCCTTAGCACCGCCCAGACCTCCACAACCCAAAGCCGCCACTCTCGTCGCCCCGATCGCTCTAACGCCGCCGCATTTCAAGTTTTAGGGTTTTCGGCCGAGCTTCTTCTCCAGCAAATTGCGTCGCCGTCGTCGCCGCCCTTGCCTCGCCGACTCCACCACCGTGCTCAGCAAGTCCCAGGCTACCTCGGGCGCACCTCCTCATCGCCGGAGTATCACCGGAGCACTCGTCCGACAACACCCGAAGCTCCACCTCCGCTTCTTCCTCGCCGTCGGTCGCCACCGTCGTTGCCGCACTACCGTAAGGACACCAACGGTGCGATTAGCGCCAAGAATCCATCGTACTCGATCACGGCGAAGTCGCCGCTGTCACGGCGACCATCGTCCCGAAGCGCCACCGCCGCCGCTGTCGTCGGCTCGGGCCGGCACGCCTGTCTTTGGTGTGGCAGCCACGTGGCGCCAGATCAGCGCCAGCACACGCGTGCGTGGCTCAGTCCACCGCGCCAGATCTCCCTCGGCTCGGTGCACTCGGTCCACCGTGAGCCCCGAGACTGACATGTGGGGCCCACATGTCAGATTTCTTTTTAAATCTATTTTCTTTTCCGAAAATTCTCGGCTGACGCAAGCATTGCGCAATAATCTGATTTTCCTTTATAAAAATAATTCGGGAAATTCAATAAAATCCAAATTAGGGTTTTATTTGATTTTCAAAGTTCCAAAGCCCATATCTTTTGCATCCGAACTCCGATTGAGCCCATTCAAATTTGTAAATTCATATAAAATCAAGATCTATTTAAAGGTGAATTTTATTTGATTTTTGGAGTTTATTTTGCCTCTGTTATTTATTTGTTTTTATTTCTTTTGTCTTGTTTGCGAGTAGACGTCGATACTTCGGGAAATTTTGCTGAAGAAGGAGCACCTCCTCAAGATCAAGACCAGTACCTAGACCTATTCTAAGGCAAGTTATACCTTTGATCATATTGAACCCAGCTTTCAAAATACTTTGTTTCAATGTATTGCATTCTATTTCAAGTATTTATTTAAATACTTTTGGTTTAGTTATTAATCCAAATTGTTATATCCACCTTGTCTATTGTTATGTCATATTCTTTTGTCACCCTAGGTTGATTCATTATTAGTTGGTATTATCGTAGCACCAACGTGGGTTGGTTAGATACGAGTAGACTGCTTAGTCATGCCACGAGTCATCATTTCATGTGAGTTGCAATTATGAATTTGACTAATGGAATATGGAACTGTTTGATAAAACTGTGTGCTGTGTGCTATTACTCGTTGATAGCATGTGTTGCACTTAATCAACAGGGTGGGAAAAGATTTAGACTGAGGCAAGTGGTGGATCTGTGTGATTGGTGGAGCTGTGTGCTTTAAACTTGGTGATTTGGGAAAAACTGGAAGTCTTGCCTTGGTCAATTAAGGACTTAACTTTGTGCGCCATTGAACTGGGCCTTACTGTACGACCACATGCCTAGTATGGGCTGGGCCTAACTTAGTAAGTTATGGAATCTTGACGTTAACAACTCGGGTTGTATTTAAACTGTGTGATGGGCTGGAGGTGTGATATATCACATCGCGGGACGGTTCGTTGCATCCCTGTCCAACGATGTATGTCGTAACCAAACGCTGTGTGTATCGGTTGGCCGGCAGGAAAGCACATCGGGAGTGTCATTGCTTGAGATGAAATCTCTGAAATGTTTTGTTATGGTCAGTGCTAGCTACACTGATTGTATCGTGTGGGTAAAGTGTACAACCTCTGCAGAGTGTTTAAACCAATCTATTCGAATAGCCGCGTCCTAGGTTCTGGACACGCTCGGGAATTTCACACGAGTGATAGATTTTCATGAAACATTTGGGAAGTGTCAGCTGTGTGAGAAAATTTGTACAGATGTGTGAATAACTTATTTAGACTGTGTGTCCTTGTGAAACAAATTGTTAAATTAATATTCTTTAATTGTTTTCAATCTATTATTTGTATTCAAGTGCAAATGTTGTATTTTCGTAAAATAACAACAGAAGCCATTTCTTTGGAATAAGCCATCATGTATAAATGCATTCTGTGGTATGACTTGCGAGTACGGTGTGTACTCACTCTTGCTAAACAAATCAACAGAAGTGGAGGATTCGTCGCCTGCTTTTGAAGAAGAGTTCTACAAAGGTTCATCGTTAGGGTCTTGATCCCAGTCAGTTGCCTGTGGTAAATTGATGGGAGCCCACTGGAGTTTACTTCGTTTCCGCTGCAGTTTATTCTTATTTATCAGCCTTGCATGGCTTAATAAATGTAAAACTTGACCGTAAGGTCCCAACAGTTATTTGTTATTCAAAGTACTCGTTTATTCTTATATTCGTTGTATGGATGTGATATTTCATCGATGTTGACACTCTGTGCACTAGCGTGATCTTAGACTAGTGTAGAATACACAGAGGGTCCAGATTTGCATATTTGGGTCCCGACAGAGGTGGTATCAGAGCCAGGTTGACTGTAGGTCTTGACTTTAGTTAGATCGGCCGTCGTAGTATGTCCAAAATTATTTTCTAAAGCAAACATTAACTTGCAAGATTAATTGAACTCCTTAACTCATCTCATGTCTCTCTTGACTCAACTATTGTTGAAATTCTTTCTCTCCCCGCTGTTTTAAAGTTGTTTTTACCTTCTTGTCCGTCTTGACAGATGCCTCGTTGTCAGAGCTATGGAGAGCGCAAGGGAGGACTTACCACTGAACTTTGGAAGTTGTTGCAAGTACTTGGAGGATTTGATCGTCCGATGTACCGTGGCAGTGCTTGGATCGTGAATGGCCGAGACCGTGGAGTGATTTGCCATTTGACTATCTACGCCAGGAAAAACACCAAGGCGAGCAAACCGCTGAATATCTCAGCCCGAAGGAGTGTTTGGATTGAAGCAATCCAGGAGTCTTCACGCCTCGCCATCCTGAGGATCTGTAACATCTACGCTCGAGAGCTACGAGACACCGCCTTCCGTTACCATCCTCGCTCTTCTGCAGTGGATCTTGCTACACGTTTTCCGTCTACGGAAGGAGAAGACAACGCCACGGTTGTGCATCTTACTCAGTTTGCCGCTGCCCAGGAGGAATCATTGGAGTTAGCCGCTACAGAGCTGGAGTGTGCCTACGAGACCTTTCAGAGAGCCGAGGAGAGGATCACCATGCTGGAAGAAACCCTCTATGGACAACACGATCACAAAGAAGACACTGAAGAAGAAGACCCCAGAAGAAGCCAATGAACCGGCTGAACCAGAAGAACCAGCAGAGGCAAGCAGAGTCGAGGAACCAAAGAAGACTGCACTGAGACACCGCCTCTGCTGCACCATCCCCGGGACATCAAGATCAGTTTGCAAGGATGCCAGCTCACTTTCAGGTCTACAGCAGGCGGGAGCACCGTCAGGTCTACGAAGGCTATCTCATCGAGCCAGTCTTAAGTTTATGAGTCGCCCTTTAGGTGGTAGTTTTGTGTGCTTAGCTTCGTCCTTAATTTCTTGTGTGCAAGTATGAGCTGCAGAGGCCCTTAGGCATTTGTTGCAAGTCATACTATTATCTTAATTAAATATAAGAGTTTCAGTTGAGTTTTCTTAAAATATGTTGTTGGGTTTTACCTACCCCGCTTAGTTCTACAACTCATCTTGTGCTTGCTACCTTATCTAACCTATGGAGATTCACCAGATGGTTCAGACTCGTCAAACTGCTGCAAGTGGTTCCGATACTCCAAAGGTCGAAGGGGAGAGCAGAGCGCCTCTCGCAGCGGTTCCACCACAAACACCTTCAATTGATCTGCAGAATTTTAGGGCATTTATGGCAGCTCAGACCCAGCTGATGTACACCATGATGAATCAGATGCAAGCTATGAATAACCAGAACAACAACAATCAGCATCACAATGGAGCCCCAGTTGCTCATGGTCACAACGGATCATCAAAGTTGGCCGAGTTTATGAGAACCCGTCCACCAACTTTCTCTGGACATGTCTCACCAGTAGAAGTTGATGATTGGCTTCGTGTCATTGAGAGGAAACTGATGATCACTCAATGCAGCTAAATAGGACAGAAAATAAGAACAACTAATTAAAAGGATAAAGATTCTACCGAGTGCACCTGACGCTCTGATACCACCTGATGCGGGGTGCCCGATCTTCTCGACGTAGAACCTCTCGATAACTTGTGTATCCTGACGAACCACCAGCTGATCCCCCGCGCCAATGCACAGACTTACAACTCTATGAAAAATTCGCTCAAACACACACTTGATTGGATCCTCGCTGACCACAAGCGAAGATCGTCGAACCCTCAATTCCCAGAGGAAAAGCAAGAACAACCCCTTGTTCTCAACGCCTAATTCCCTCTGTTTTGGCTATAAGCACAACAAGAGAATCAAGCAAAAGCTTTGAAAATATATTAAACGTGGTCTCCTTACAATGTGGGTCTAACACTCAATATATAGTCTTGGCCTAAGGGCTATTCATGTTAAATGTCCATGGTGGTACTATTCATGTATGTGTACTGTTTATAGTACTATTCATCATATGAATAGTACCTTCCTTGGGCTTCATGCGGTTTTGGACCTTGTTTATGTAGGTGGGCTTTGCTCCTTGCACCGTTATATGATCCAACTACTTGGTTGACTTCATCTTTGGCTTGAGAGTCTTTTCCTTGGCCGTGTGGGCCAACTTCTGGACCGCTTGGACCATGAGCTGCTCATTTGACGACCTTTCTTTAAGAACAACCTCATATCCTTCATCTCCGTTCATTATTGAATCTTCAAATCTGAGCACAAGCAAAACACTAGTTTTAGATAGTATAAAATTCTCATTGATAACATTATGTGATTCAGCTAGAAACAAATTCACCTGTTCTTTTAATAATTTGGCCCGTGCTCTTGTAATAGGTCCAGATGGCAGGTCTGGAGCTTCAACACTTATAGCTTGATCTATAGTAGTAGAAGATGGCAAAGAGCTAAGGATGCCCTCATCATATACTCCATTGTCACCCACACACATGGAAACTATCCAAATGGCTGATGGAACATCTGAACCCATTAAAGGTGTTGGTGTTGTCCAATGCAGTCCCTCCATTACACTACCATCAGTTTTACATGTTCCATCATTTCCAGTCAATTTGCTCTCAATAAGTTCATTGGTTGATCATTTGGATTGTCGGGTTATATTTGATCGAGAAACTTGTCTTGTTCAGGAGACACGAAATGGCAGAAAGTTTGGGACTAGCGTCAGGAGTAATGGGTTGTGGTACTTGGATCCAAGGGAGGGAGATGTTGGGCTATGTACTGCTTTGGTGGCGAAGTCAAGTGAAGAGGAGGCTAGGGTGACGCTTATGCATTATCGGCTGTGCCATATATCTTTTGAAACTATGAGTAAGGTATTTCCTGATGTAATGAACAAAGTGGTCAGGAGTAAACTAATGTGGGACGCATGTGAATTTGGAAAGCACATTAGATCCTCATATGTGAGCAAGGAACTCCGCAGTGTGTCTCCCTTTGTACTTGTGCACTCTGATGTATGGACATCTCCTGTTGTCTCTGTTAGTGGCATGAAATATTTAGTTACCTTCATTAATTGGCACACTCGTATGACTTGGATTTATATTATGAGACGCAAAACAAAGGTGCTAAAATGCTTCCAAGACTTCTATGCATATGTTAAGAATCAATTCAATACCCATGTTCATATTATAAGAACAGATAATGGAACAGAGTATGCGCATAAGGAGTTTGATACCTTCTTATCAGCCGAATAAATCTTACATCAAACCTCCTATCCAGATGCACCCCCTCAGAATGGAGTTGCTGAAAAAGAAAAAAATCGTCATCTCTCGGAGGTTGCCCGGTCACTCATGTATACTATGAATGTGCCTAAATTTCTGTGGAGTAAAGCAGTTATGGTTGTAACATATCTCGTCAATCGTATGCCATCAAGAATACTTGGAATGAAGACTACATCTGAGATGTTGAAAGGAAAAAATGAGTTCATCGTCCATCCAAAAGTATTTAGATGTACATGCTTCATTTGAGATCACAGACCCTCGGTGGGAAAGCTGGATCCTTAGGCTGTTAAGTGTACCTTCCTAGGATACTCTTTTGGACAAAAGGGATATAAGTGCTGGAGCCATTCTGAACGACACACATTTGTGAGTATGGATGTGACTTTCAGGGAGTCAGAGCCCTTCTATGGAGAGGGAACTGATTTGAGCTCTCTGTTTGACCTCGACTCTCCTAGCATGGGTGATGCTAGTCGAGAGGGGAAGCTTGAAGCCTCAAGGATTGAAAAAGGTGAGCAACCGAGGGTTGTGGTCGATTCAATTCCATGTCCTGTGGGTGGAGATAGGTGGAGAAGGGTTAATGAGGAGGAAAATCTAAGGGTGTATTCAAGGAGGCAGCAGCAGCAGGCGGGGCACAGTTGCAGGGGGAGCAACAACCGCAGCAGGTTCCAGCGGCTGTTGAAGGTGTTGACTTATCTGATGATGAACCATATGCTATAGATGATTCTGCCTATTGCCTTGAGGAAGGAACCACGAGTTGGGGTAGGGAAACCTCCTCTAAGGTATAGCTTCGAGCATGCTATAACAAACTATGTCTCATATGAATATCTGTCATCGGAGTACAAAGTCTTTATTACTTCACTACAGTCCGTAGTAGTTCCAACTGATTGGAGATCCACGAAGAAAGACTCCAAGTGGCATGAGGCTATGATGGAGGAACTGGCAGCTCTTGTTGGATCAAGGATAACCGTCTAGAGGGGGTGAATATGAGGTTTTTGAAACAAATTAACAATTTTATATTTTAAGCAAGAAAATTCCAATCAAGGCTTTCTTGCACAATAAATGAGGTAAACCTCTTATACTACTGGAGACAAAAGAGCTAAAAATAAAACTAGATACTTTCCTAGCTAAGCTCAACAAGCACACTAGAAAAGTAAATGCAAGGTAGTAAAGACAAGAAATAACCACAATAAAGACGAGGAAGTTTTTCCCGTGGTATCAAAAACTTATCGGTCTTCACTAGTCCATGTTGAAAAAGCTTGAGCTAATTAAGTCGGCTTCACAAATTAAGTATTCCCTCGATTTCACTAGTGGTTGTTCTTCCTCCACTCCAGAGATGGTGAACACTAAACCAATCACAACTTTTATACCGGACCTCTTCACAATCTTCTTGAAGAGATCACCGCGCAAACTCCCGCCAAGCCGTCTAGGTGTTGAGAAATACCAAGAGTAATAGATCATGATCTTCACTTAACGGCAATCAAGTGCTAAGGATCAATCTATAATGAATGCACTTAAATTTTGATCAACCACCTGACAATGAATGCAATGAGAGTGTATGAGGTGTGGAGTGAATGCTCTAGGTTCAAAAGATGTTAAATGAAGTCTCTTACCCTGTCCTAGAGCAGATGGGGGGTATTTATACCCCTACAATCAAATATGACCGTTAGAGGCAATTTACATAATTTTTCAGTAAGTGCAGTACTACCGCTGTTATATGCCCGGTAGTATCACTCGTCTAGCAGTGCACAGTAACGGCTAGCTCAGAGGCATTAAATGCTTCTGAAAGAGCCGTTGGAAAATTCAGTGTGGTACTACCGCCAGTGATCAAGCGGTAGTTCTGCATAACGGTCATACCTCAATACAGGGGCGGTACTACCGCTTCTCTTTGTGGTCCAAAACAGGTGCCTTCTGTAAAAAAACGTACCACTATCTAATCTTCGGTATATCCGGGTTGCAGTAGTTTCGCTCTACTTGCGGTCATACTGCGATGCGGTAGTTCCACCAAAAAAACTTCAGAACTACTGTTTACCAGGTGATCAACTGAGATAAGAGGTGTCGTTCTGTAAAAAACATACCGCCAACAAGATTTAGGTACGACCGGGTTGCGGTAGTTCCGCACTACTATCCCGTTCATACCGCAGTGCGGTAGTATTGCCAACAAAACGTCGGTACTACCGATTTTTCTGGAAAAACATGGTTGACTTTCGAAAACAAACTCTAGATGCATGCATGATCCTAGATTGATCCATATTGCACAAGAACATGCTATTAAACTACTAGTCATGATCCCTCTTAATAGTACGATATTTAACCTACAATCCGGTCTTCCACCATTTTCTCCTTAGACAGGTAAAAGCAAAAGGATCCTATACTACTTGTACCTTGTCTTTGAACTATATTGATCTTAATGTTGACCTTTAACATGTATGTACAAATTGTTGTATTCACCACTGAGATCAAACCTTGTAAATACTCAATAAACATGTTAGTCCTATATTCATATATTGTCATTAATTACTAAAATAATTTTTAGGGGCCTAGATGCTTTCAGCTCTAGAGAAGAATAAGACTTGGGAGCTTGTACCTCTCCCAATGGAGAAGAAGGTGGTTAATTGCAAGTGGGTCTACACTGGATCTACACTGTGAAGCAAGACCCAACTGGGAAGATTAAAAGATATAAGGCTATGCTTGTTGCAAAGAGTTATGGTTAGACCTATGGGATTGACTATGATAAGACCTTTACACTGGTGGCAAAAATGAGTACATTGAGAACGTTGATATCATGTGCTGCAAAATCGTAATTGGCCTTTATATCAACTTGACGTGAAGAATGCATTCTTGCATGGTGATCTTTGGGAGGAGGTTTACATGGAGATTCCACCTGGTTGTGGTACACCTCAGACTAAGGGGAAGGTCTGTAGGTTGAGGAAGTCAATGTATGGGCTTAAACAATCTCCAAGAGCATGGTTTGATCGATTTCGTCGTGCTATGTGTGGTATGGGCTACAGGCAGTATAATGGGATCACACTTTGTTCTATCGTCACTCAGAGGGTCACACCACAATCCTCGCGGTATATGTGGATGGCATCATTATTACAGGAGATGATACTGTTGAGATGTCGCAACTGAAGCAGAGACTGAGCAAGGAGCTTGAGGTTAAGAACCTAGGCCGGCTGAGGTATTTATGCGGAATTGAAATCACGAAGTCCCCCAAAGGGATAGTTCTCTCACAGTGGAAGTATGTCTTTGGATCTTGTCAATGATACAGGAATGCTTGGATGTCGAGCTGCAATGACCCCAGTTGATCAAGACCATAAACTGTTTGCTCAGGCAGGAGATCCAGTTGATAAGGAGAGCTACCAGAGGCTTGTTGGCCGTCTTATTTACTTGTGTCACACAAGGCCTGAGATCTCATATGCAGTAAGCGTTGTGAGCTGTTATATGCATGACCCTAGGAGTGGACATCTGGAAGCAGCTCATCGAATCCTACGATATTTAAAAGGAAGTCCTAGCAAAAGCCTATGGTTCAAAGGGAATGATCACCTGGATGTTGATGGCTATCGTGGTGCTGATTGGGCTAACTGACTTGATGATAGGAGATCAACATCAGAGGAGCAAGAAGCAATTGGCGGTGTCCAGATCAACAACCGAGGCAGAATATAAATCCATGGCAATATGTTTGTGTGAAATGCTATGGATGAGAGGTCTCCTATCGGAGTTGAGATTACTGACCGGTGGACCATTAAAGCTTTGGTGTGACAACCAGCCAGCAATCAACATTGCAAATAGTCCAGTTCAGCACGACCGAATGAAACATGTGGAGATGGATCGGTTCTTCATCAAAGAGGGACTTGATGAGGGTACGTTGTTGAAGTTAGGTCATGTAACCTCCAGAGAACAAATAGCCGATTGTCTACCAAAGGGGTTGGGGAGTAAGGAGTGTTTGTTGGCATGTGATAAAATGGGGATGATATATCTATCACTCATATTAAGGGGAAGTGTTGAGTATTTATATATATATATGGGCTTTACGCCAGGTGGTGTATATATCAAGTGAGCAATAGTGAAGGGACAAGAAATACATTCACAGAACAACAGAAGCTATTTGCGCATGCAACCGATGGCAGCCCAACCCAGCAAACTCATCTAGTCCAGCGCGCGCCTCCAGGGAAGGAGACTTTTTCTATTCGGGCCCGCGCATGAAAATCAACATATATATCTCAATTCTCAAAAAGGAAACAAAATATTTGCCTTGCCTTCCTCTCAACTGATCCCCAGACCAGAAGGCTAGCTAGTGCTGTGTCGGTGGTCGGTGCCAAATGGAGTACAGGCCTAGGATAACTAAATACTGCGTGCGTGCGTGCGTGCGTACGCTTTCCTTTCCAGATCCATCCATCGGAGAGGAACTGCAGCTGCAGCTAGCATTGCCATTTGCCACTGTGCATCTGCGCGCCGGCCGACACCGACATGCATATCGCCACTGCACAAGTGCAGCAGTACAGTCCACTGCTGGTACTAATCCATGGCCAATCATATCATATATCGATCGCACTAGACTATTTATTTATTTATTTATTTATTTATCAATCTGCATCTCGATCGATCGATCGACATCTCAGCTAGCTCGTGCAATGCAAGATCCGGCCACACCATTCTAGCTAGCTATTTTCCTCACAAAAGTAGATTAAAAAGAAAAAAGATCAGACATTACATCGATATAACACTACTATAAAAAGATTAATACTGAACGGCTTATCGCAGACGTACGGTTGGCCAAAACCATATGTAAAAGAGTAATATCACAGACGATTCGTGTTGAAAACCGTCTGTGAAGTATCAATACGAATCATCTGCGATATTACTAAATCAAAGAGTTAAGACATTTCAAACCATGGTAAAATCACAGAGTAAGGTAAAATCAAGAGATACTTATTACAGACAGTTTTTAATATGAAGCATCGATCTGTGATACTAGCTTATCACAGACGATTTTTGTTTGAAACCGTCTGTGATTCGTGTGAATTTTTGAATGTTTACGCGAGAGGCAAAATGTTTTGACGCTGTCCTTATATATTATGCCCACCCCACCTTGTCTTCTATCGCCTTTCCTCCCCCTCCCACATCGAGCTCCGCGATCGCCTCGATTCCCAATAGGATTAGCGAGGAGACGCAGCTGACGAGGAGGAGGGACGCGCAGGAGCTCCATGTCTACCGCAGGAGGTAGATTGCCGGATGGTACGTGTATATCCCTAAAACATACACAATTTGTTAGTTGTTTGATGGTTCTTATTTTATTTATACCTAATGCCGGAGCGCCACCGTAGATTTTATGTCGTCTCTCCTTTTCCTCGACGACGAGCTTGAGTCGAATTCGAATGACAGTCAAGAACAATTTGTGATATGCTGGTGAGGTACATAGAGGAGCTCACAAGACCAATCCAAGAACTCGATGAGTTCTTCAGGAGCTTGTAGGTACAGATGGTTTCTAGCTAGTTTACCTTTGTAATTTTATTCTTTTTTCCCCATTCGGAAGGGGACGTTGTGAAACCTTTTGGTTTCCCTTTTGCTAGATAGGTTTTTGCTGCAATGTGTTTGTCATCGGAATTTTAATTGGATTTTAGTTGCCTTGCTAGAGGTTGCATATGGAAACTATTGTCTATCAATTGATTGATTTGGCTCAAAATCTATTTTTTTTGCAATAAAAAAAACTATCACATACGGTTCTGAACGTCTGTGATAATTACTTATCACAGACAGTTCTTGTTCAGAACCGTATATGAAAATAGACTATCACAGACGGTTCCTGTTTAGAACCATCTGTGATAGCCTTTTTCACAGACGGTTAAAAAATCGTATGTGATGACCTCATATCATTACTGACCCATAAACTTAGACGGCTCACGAAATCGTCTGTGATGACGCTTTTGAACCGCCTATGAATACCTTTTCTGTAGTAGTGTGACCTGAATTAATGCATGCAGCGGAGCGACAAAATTAACCCTCCCAAACAGCTAGACCACTTCTCACTGCCAAGATAAATTAGTGAGCCCTCAAAAGCCTCGACTCAACATCCAAGAGCTGGATCATGTCTAGCTAGCTAGTGTCGGTGGTGATCACCGAGTGCCAATCTATATCTATTCTGGGGATACTGCTATGAGTACTGCAGAGGTCGATCGGATATGTAAATGAGGTAACTCGCTAGCTTCCTCAGACGCAGACCAGAAACAAACATGCACTACGTACGTCGTCGTCCTACAAAATAATCAAATCAGTTTTGACAATCACAGGTACACAAAAGAACTAGCTAGCAGAATTCTCCTAGATAAATGATTAGATCATCGCGCGAGCCGCTTTCTGAATAGTAACAGCAAAACATGCATTCTTCTGCCTGATTAGATCATCTGCAGCTCGGTTCGATGAATCCAGTACGTACGTGTTACTTGAGCTAGCATCGATCTCTATATATATACATGGTTGATGTTGAGCTAACAACGACATTCTTATGAGTGCTGACATGATCACACACACACACACACACATATATACTTTTTTTTTTTTGCATGACATGCATGCAGTCAAGTGCAGCGCGCCATCGTTTTATTTGTCATGCATCGATCAATTCGATCATGCATACAAATTCGAGCACGCTTGTAGTTGTTTCTCTTCATCATCACTTGACTGGAAACTAATTGAACTTTATTACAGCACACGTACGTACGTACATAGCGGCACAGACACAACACGACACACACACACATATAGGAGCTGGTACATAGTAAAAAGTTGGCTAGCTGCAGAGAAACACACGAAATGACAAGCTATAGCCTCGAGCTAGCAAATGATCAGACGCCGACCCCATGCATAGGAAGCATACATAGTCATTGTCCTTAAATCTGTTTGACCTAACGAGGCAATATATATAACCCATGCATAGTGTGTGTGTCTCTCTCTAGCTATATATCATTTCACTTGGATATATAGATATATATGCAGCTGTGCCTGCCTATATATACTTACAATAACAGTATATACTAGCTAGCTTGTAGCACATACAGCTGAATAATTAATTAATTAATGTACGTTGTCATCCTGATGTGGTGCATTCCGGGGTGAGGGTGTGGTCTCTCTTTGGGTCCCAACAGTAATTGTACACCATGTGGTTCTGCTGCACCCACCGCATGGCGGCGTACTGGCGCGGGCTCAGCCCGTCGCCGGCGGCGGGCGAGGGACTGGGCGCGCGGCATCGGCGCGGTGCGTGCGGGGAGCAGGCGCGGACGACGAAGCCGGAGAAGCGGGCGACGAACGGCTGGAAGCGGTAGTCGGCTCTGTACCTGCCATCGTCGGTGGCCCAGGAGGAGGCGTCCCAGATGGAGCCGTACACCCACATCGGCCGCAGCGGAAATGTCGCCGCGCTCCGACGAGGGTACCGCCGGATCGGCACGTCGTCCACGTAGAAGCTGCATGCATGCACGCACACACATTTATACGTACGTATGTACGGGTGTACAAATTAGCGTGCTCATATATAGCATATGTAATTTAAACATTAACGTACGATCTTTTCTAGGCTCTAGGGGCTATGGTTGCCTACAGTTCTCTTGCCAGTTTCTTCACACACAAAAAAAATCATATGTAATGTGATGGATGGTGTTTCATTTCATTTCATTTTGATGGGTGGATGGATGTCGGCCGGGACCAATTAATGTCGATGATTAACATATGTATATATCGATCGCTGAATGATCATTTGAGATGCCACCGGGAGCTGCTTTGATTTGTCAGTGCACGCGCAAGTGTTAAAGGGCGTCGTACGGTCCTGCAGTTGCGTGTACGGCTGTACAGCGCGCGTGGCACTGTTCATGCACGCTGCAAGTGGCAATTCAACAAGGTTGCTATGGGCAGCCACCGACAAGCTAGATATCGCACATTCCCATTTAGGGCAATACTTACAAATTAAGTTCTTTGTACTCTAGTTATTAATTGCATGTACTCCTTCTATCCAGGTTCCAAATTTCCATGAAATTTAGCTCGAAAATTTTCCATTTCGGTCAAAAATTTCCAGCTGCACATGAATTCAGGCTAAATTCAAAATTTAGTCAAAAATTGTTTTTTTTAATGAAATTTAGTCAAATTTGAATGCCAATTCCGGTCATTATTTGCCCAAGTTGAAATTCAAAATTACCAAATTTTTTAGATTTCAGTAATTTCGCTCACCCCCGAAATTTCCCCTCAAACAAAATAAAAAAAACTTGCTTCTAGCTAGCTAGCTATGGGCTGTTTGGTTAATGGCCCTAACGAACCAAGCTAAAATTTTGGCAAAACCAAAATTTGGCAAAATGAACGTTGTTGGATTATGGTCAAGCTAAATTACAGTGTTACCAAAATTTTGGTAAGTGATTTCATCACAATCGGATTGTTCACGTGTGACATTGGATTTCGTTGGCGTTACCAAATTTTTATTGATACTACCAAATATTGGCACCGAACCAAACGATAGTCAATTTTCATTGGCGTTACTAAAATTTGGTTTAATTCACATTGGTAACACACCAAACATGTATATCTGGATGGATCACATGCGAAAGAGTACGTTAAATGTGATGAAGGATATGTTTGATGTTAATTGTTACCATGTTAAATTGTTGGGGCTGCATTGCATAAAATCAAATTGATGCTCACGTTGTTCATGCATTAGTTAAACAGTAGAGCTAGCGTACTAGAGATGGAAATTATTAGGCTTTACATACATGATCTGCGTGGCGCTCCATAGGATGGCGTACTGGTGAAAGTCGGCGGTGGGATCGAACCAGAGGTGGAACTTCATCTCGCGGCCGATCACCCGGCCGTCGCCGCTGCCGCGGACGTACACGTTGGTCTGCAGCGTGTAGGGCTGCCCCGGCGTGGTCCCCAGGAACTCAATGTCCACCTCGTCGTGGAACCCCGGGTGCACCTCGCTGTTGGAGAGGTAGAACGCCGTGATCACCCCGGCGGTGTAGCCCGGCTGCAGCCTCACGGAGGCGCCGAAGTAGCCGCTCCGGAAGGGGCGGCGCGACTTGAAGCCGCTCCCGGACGTGGAGTCCAGCCAGATGGTGACGGTGGACGACTGGGCGGCGGCGACGACGGACTGGTGCTGCGGGCCCCACAGGTTGCTGAAATCGCGGTAGAAGGGCCGCGCCCGGAAGCACTTGCTCGGGTAGAACCCCGGCGACGGCGGCACCACCTGCGCGTCGACGCAATAATCTAGCGGCAGCAGCAGCAGAAACGTCGTCGCAGCAAGAAGCGCTGCTAGAGATGGCCGACGAGCACCAGCTGCGGCCATGCTAGATTGGAAGATTAGATAGATGAATTGATTGGCAGATCAGCTTCTTGTTAGCTTGTTCCGACCGGGCCAGTGGCTGGGTGGTATAAATAGGTGAGGTGAGGTGATCTGTATTACTTATAATTTCCTTAATTTCCTTGTGGAAATTAAAGGGAGAGAGAGAGAGATGAACTGTCATCTTGTGATTAGGGCTGGAAATGAGCCGGCTCGGGCTCGGCTCGCTCGAGCTCGAATGGAACAGTGGCTCTGCTCGACTTGGCTCATTTTTGGAACGAGCCAGAAGCCCCGCTCGGCTCGGCTCGGCAGTGGGCTCGAAGTGGCTCGCGAGCCTTCGCGAGCTTGAGGCCACGCACATCCACATAGAAGACCGCCGGCGCACGGAGAAGGCCGCAGACGCTCCATTCCAGACACACATGACGGCGGCCGGCGGGTGGATCTGGGCGAGAGGGAGAGGGAGGCAGAGGCGGCGGCCGGCGGGTGGAGCACTGGAGTTGGGGGAGGGGGAGGCGGAGGCGGCGGCCGGCGAGTGGATCTGGGAGAGAGGAGGCGAGGCGAGGCGGCCGGCGCAGTGGATCTGGCGAGAGAGAGGGAGGCGAGGCGGCGGTGGTGGCCGGGTGGAGCACCGGAGTTGGGGAGGCGAGGTGGCGCCGCGGTGGAGTGGGCGAGAGGAGGGGAGGCGAGGCGGCGGCGGCGGTGGATCTGGGCGAGAAGGAGAGGGAGCTGGGGGAGGCGGCGGCCAGAGGTGTCGAGGAAGGGGAAGGTCGGGAGGGGGAGGCGGCGTGCCGGCGAGGGGACGAGGTGAGGCGGGCTGGAAGGTCGGGAGGGGGAGGCGGCGTGCCGGCGGGAGGGGAAGGTTGGGAGGGAGAGGCCCAGGAGGGGGAGGAGGCGTGCCGGGACGAGGAGGCCTGGGGGATTTTAATCAGCGGCAGTGCAAACAGTAACGAGCCGATTTGGCTTGCGAGCCGGCTCGGCTCGGCTCGAATCTTCACCGAGCTCAAAGTTGGACTCGGCTCGGCTCGGCTCAAAAATTTACGAGCTCGAGCCGAGCAGGCTCGCGAGCCTCGAGCTTTTTTCCAGCCTACTTGTGATGATGTCTCAATTGCAAGTAGCTAGAGGGGGGTGGCGGCAGCTAGGAAGCTTAGGTTTATTGGTTGGACTGACAAACCGCGGCTAATTTGTTGCTGCATTGCAGTAAACAAGTGACTACTACTTTCCCACCTATACATGCACACCTTCTTACTCATTAAAGGACCACCCTAATTGAATCCTCAATGGTTATCAAGTTTCAATGCTAGTACTAGTATTAATATTACGGATTTGCTAAATCACATATATGATACTGAAAATTTACAAAATCTAAATCGATTTTCCTCATCTTTGGATTCACGTGGAGATTCGTGCTCTGGCTAAGACCGATGTCCTCTCCGATGCCAGCACCAACATCTCTCACCACTGCTAGTTAGGGCTCGAGTTCACTGGTTAAAGTTTTGGTTCATCGGAACCAGACCTTAGAGTGAGGGAGGGGCGTCGGAAGCATGGCAATGGGCGGAGGTGGCGCCGCCTCGGCTGCAAGGCAGAGGAGGATAGAGGCTACGGGTGGGTTGAGGACAAGTTCAAGGAGGAGAGGCGAAGGGAGGTAGCAGTAGATCCGGCGGTGCCGCCGCCAGAAACGAGGAAGAAGGGTGGCAGGGGAAGGGGAAGGAGGCAGGCGGCGCCGACGACAAGGGCATCGCTGGTGGCCGCATCAAGCTATGGTAGTGGTGGGGGAGGAGCTCACTGGCGAGCATCGCCGGCGCTGGAGGTGGCACAGGCGTGGCAGCACGGGGGTGGGGCAGGGCAGCGGTGGCTGGATGTGGGAGGTGGAGATGGGTTAGGGTTAGAACGTGAGGGGTGTATAGGTGAGAGAAGGATAGGATATGAACCACACGATTTTGATCCAACGATGAAAAAAATCGCATGTGTTTTCCAAAATATTCAGTCAACTGTGACATAGGCGACCCCTTAATATTAATATTCTCTTTCTTGTAGTGGAAGGAAACGCCGGCCCTGGGAGCTCCCATGTCTGATTTTTTTACAAAAAACCCTCACGCTTTTCGGAATCGCGTCGAGGTCCTCGTTTTGGCGAATGATAGCTGTCGAATCAAGATCGTACGGATGGAATCGAGCGGGTGCACAGCTGTGGGACTGCGGCTTTGGAACGGACGACCCAGATCCCCGCCCTGTCCCCGCCTCTATCGCCTAGGGTTAGCCCCCGATCCCCCAGCCTCCGCTGCAGTCCCGCCTCCTCTTATTCGCGCACCGCTCACCCCCTTTGCCAGCGTCGCCTCCGCCGACCGCTTCCTCTCCTTCGGTCGCGCTGCCCCCTACCCCCCTTCAGGCCTTGCAACCCTCCCCCTTCCCCCTTCGTCCGCGCCGTCCTCGTCGCTCCCCTCCTCCTGTTCCCCCACGACGCCCCTACAGCCCCCTCCTCTTTCCCCGCGCCGGCTCTGCCGGCCCTGCTCCCCTTCGCCCGCTCCGGCTCCCCCTCGCCAACCGCATCCTCCCCTTCACCTGTGCCCCCTCCCCTTCTCTCCCGAGGCCGCCCCTCCCCTTCGCCTTCGCTCTCGCCCTCGCAGCTCCCCTCCCCCCTTTGGTCGCGCCGCCACCGCTGCCCCCTCCTCCCCTTCACCTCCTCCACCCGCTCCACCCCCGCCGCCCGCGCTGGAGGGTCGAACCAGTCCCCTTGGACGTCAATCTCCCTTCTAGTGAGACCCATTCCGATTCCTTTTTTGGGGAGCATCCTGGTGCCTTCTTGTCTCATGGCCGCAGAAAGACCTTTGTTGATTCGTCTCCCCGACCTCGACCCTCTGCAAGCGATTGACGGTGCCTCTGGCCGTCGCTGAGGTTAGCTACTTTGCCACCGACCAAATTATTTTCCCAGTGGTTTCTAATCTTTGTCACTCTGTTTCCTCGTTGTTTTGCTTCTTTTCTCCGTTCCCTCCTTTGGTCGGTCGCGATTTCCTGCGGCATTGCCGTCACTCCAATTGTTGATTCGGTGAATGTCACCGGCTTTTGCCGATTTCTTCTTAGCTTCGTCGTATGGGTGCACGATAGTGTTTTGTCCCCTTACCGTTTTCGCTGTCTTAACACTACCGTCTTTTGTCATTTCGTTGTCATGATTCCTCTTTGTTGTTCTACAGCTGTGTGTGCGGAGCGTGCATTGCTGGAGTGTACGTTGGCGGTGACCCATCGCCTCAGCTTCGTGGCGGTGCCTAGGTGACGTGCTCGTTTTCCCCTCCCTCCCTCCTCCTCTGTCGATAAGGTAGATGGACTAAGCGCTTCAAACCGATTTGTGTCTGAGCATCAATTGCTTGTACCTATCAAAGTTTACTAATTTTCCAGCATTACTTTCCTTCTTTGCTTCTTCACTTTTGCAAAGTTCCTAATGGGCGTGATTAAACATACATATATATTGGATGATCCTTTCAATGATCCTCCTTAGCTTGTTGAACTTATTCCTGAAAATTCTCCCATTGGAAAGTCGCGTGATGAGGTAACTTGAGTGATGCAATTGTGTGCATTTCAGCAAGATGAGAGATGATGAGTCTAAATGCACCAATCTCAGTCACATGCTATGTTCTTAGTCTTTTTTATTCTTTTCCCTTTTACATCTATGAAGAGTTGTGTATGCTATCATCTTCTATTTATTTGTCCACGTACTTGTTTTGAAGTTGGATGGTGAGAATTTCAGTCATGGTAGTTATTGAGTATGCTTTTATTTTGTTTAGCATGATTTCATTGAAAATTTTCCCCTTGTTTTCTGGATACCGAATTATGCAAAATTAGACATGTTCATACTTTTAGCCCTACAAAAGAGGTTATGTCCTGAATGCCATATGATGTCCTATCAACATGAGTATGCCATGATATTCTTTTTTCCTATTGTAAATTAACAGATTGCAGAAGAGCGCTTAGAGGATGGCTGGGTCTCTTTAGATGAAATAATGCCTCTGTTGAGGAGATGATCCGCTCTAAAGAAGCATATACAAATGCGGTGATTACCCAGAGTGTAAGTCATGGTGCCAAATGAAAATTAACATCTTACTCATTAATACTTATGTGTTCACCACTGATGAAACACCTTTGTTTATGCAGGTTGGAGACATTCCAGATGCTGAGATCAAGCCACTAGATAATGTATTATTTGTTTGTAAACTCAACCCAGTAACACAAGTCCACATTAGTTCTTGATTGCTTGCCTTTAACTTTTTTGCTCCTCTATACCTTTTGCTTTTACGTTTTCATCCTGCTTTGCTGGCATTATGTACATTTCCACAGCTCTTATATGTAGAGGTTTCCTTTTTGTACTGTTGTGGTCATGTCCCTGATTATTTTGGAAATCGCAACTGAAATTGTTGAATATTTTATGGCATAGCTTTATAACAATGTGTTGGGTGAGTAAATGGGTAATTCATTTTGCAGGATGAAGATTTATATACAATATTTTTTTTTTCATTTTGGAATTGTGACATCGTGAGTGCCTTTCTTAACTTCAATTAATGTGTGCATCTCCTTGTTTATCCTCTCCTTCAGTTTTCATATTCTTGCTTGTAGAGCTGAAATATTATGCTATGCTTTTATTGTTATGTTTATTCCCTAGAAAACTTCTGCACTACATTGAGCAAGCATTCGAGTATTAGAAATATCATTTTTTTTCTATTTATCAAGGGCATCCCTGTTCCAATTTGTACATTGAACAATTTCATGTGCTTAAGGAGCTATCGCAAACATATGTCATCCAATACTTCATTTGTGTTGGACATATATGTCTTAGCCTCTTAGGTCAATAATTTTATGAAGGGTCCAGTAGAGTGGCCTTTCACAGTTGCATAGAAACTGGTTGGACATGCAATATGGTTGATGTTGTATGCACATTTAAGTTTCAAATGTTGGTGGCCGTGGATATAATTCTACCATGTAAAATGCACATTTGAGTTCCAAATGTTGGTGGTTGTGGATATAATTCTACCATGTAAAATCCATCATTTAGTTTGTTAACAAACTGGCTAATGGACAAAATACGTGAACATGCAATAAGGATGTTGCTTTATGTTCAACGACTAAATGAACGTTGAAAGGATAGGAAAGAGTAAACAAAAGAAATTTTAGTCACTTGTGCACCTTCAAAGCAATGTCTTCTGTCTTTAAAAAAAAATAACGAGAGGTTATATTGCATACTTCTGTGAAATAGAAGTCGAGAAGGTTCTGCATAGTCTGGTGGTTTGTCTTAGGGTTCCTATTTTGGTATAGTAGAAAGGCTACAACTACAACTATGTTGTACTGATAATATCTTTGAAAATATTTCTTGTTCTACCGGTATTAATTATTTACACCCGTATGTTGTAATAGAAAATGCTAATGATTCCCATGTTGTGGTTTGCAATAATGAGAAAACATAGCGAGGCCAGATATGATGGTAATGTTTAAGATATTTTAAGATTGCGAGGACAAAATTTTCATCCTTTAGGCATGTTTGAATTACATAACTAATGTTTGTGGTGCTTCATTCCTATATTTACCTAAAATAAGGTGAATATCCTCTCCTTTCACACCGTCTTCTCCTGTGATTATGCCCAGCAAAACAATGAGTTTTTCCTTCTATACACCTTTTCCTATACATAGTAGTTCACATATTTCAATGTAGATTTTCTTATTGTGTTCCTTCTGAATCTTGCATTTGTATTACCAGTTCAGTACATCACGGATATTTTCCTTGCGTATTGTCTTTGTTTCACAATATAGAAATATTTTTGTACTTAGGATATGCTAGAGCAGAAGCAAACTTACTTAGAACTATATAAAATGATGATACTGACATTTCGAAAGTTAAATTGAACCTTTTTACAAGTTGATTCGTGTGTACTTACTTATGGTGTCTTGGAGCTTGATCAGGTGAACTACCTTACTTTTATTATTATGGAATTTTAAGTTGAGACATCGCTGACTTAAAAACATCAACATATCTACTAAAGTTGTTACCTCCTCACTCTTCGCAGTTCCAGATCAAAATACTTTGCCTCCGACAGATATGGATACCCATGTTCATGCTGATGTGTCTGCGGTGCATGCGGTTGCAGCAACACACAAGTACTCTCCTCCTTATGAGGTACAAATATTCTTGCCTCGCATGCCATACCTGCACAGATATTTACCTAAGTTTCTTCGCGTTTATCACATAACAATGGTTAGCTATCCTCAAAATTTGTAGCCCATTCCAACTCCATCTACAGATATTCAACAGGTACGTTGTGATGTCTATTTGCACATATTGCTTTTGGTGTTTATCCCCTTACATATTTTTGTTAATGAGTTGTGCTATTGATCATGACCAGACAAGGCTAGCAAGCATAGTTTGTGCCAAACACTCTGCATCTGAATGTACACAACTTTCATCTAACTACGATTCACAAAGAATGTCACAAAAATATATTGTGAAGGTATTCTTGCATTGCTACTCTCTATATATTGGTATCTACAAACATAAGTCGATGCCTGTATATTTCTTATAATGTAACTTATCTCATTAGTGTTCTTGTTTCATCATACCGAGGACACATAGCAGCACATAACTACTTCTTAGCTACACTACACAAAAACTACAGCAACATCCTACCAATAAGAGTCCATATCGCCTCATCCAGCACTATATGGATTATGGAGTTAAATCACTACTACAAAACAGACTATAGAAGACGGTTCATCACAGACGGTTCTCTTGGAACCGTCTATGATATGGACCTATCACAGACGGTTCATGATACGAATCATCTGTGATACTTCACAGACGGTTCTTAATACAAATTATCTCATCACAGACGGTTCTTAATACAAACCATCACAGACGGTTTGTATTAAGAACCGTCTGTGATTTTAGATTTACCATAGCTTGGAATTTTCCTTACTCTTTGATTTTACCATAATTCTTAATTCCAAGCCATGGTAAAATGTAAAATCACAGATGGTTCATGATACGAACCGTCTGTGATATGTCATCACAGACGATTTTTGTATAAAACCGTCTATGATACTTTTATTTTGTTGGGCGAGGAAACGAAAATTTGCACTTAATGAGCGGGTTGCCGAAAATCTCTTTATATTAACATAGTCCTCCATCTCCTCCTCTGCCATCTCTGTCTCGCCCTGACCTCGTCGCCCGTGGCCTCCTCTACCTCGCCCCAGCCTCGTCGTCGCCGGCCTCCCATGAGCTCGTCGTCCTCGGCCTCCTCCACTTTGTCGCCCCATCCTCCCCTGAGCTCGTCGCCCGCGGGCTCCTCCACCTCGCCCCGGCCTCGTCGTCACCGGCCTCCCACAACGTCACTCTCTCTACTCCCCCCTTTTGCTCTGTGATGTGGATTACTACTGTGATGTGTTAGTGCTCTGTGAATGGATTGAGTTGATGCTACTATAATGTGGGTGGTGCTGTGTTATTTTTAGTGATCTGTGAATGAATTGAGTTGATGTTACTGTGATGTGGGTGATGTTGTGGCTATTGTGGAAAAGCTAACGAAAATTTCAATCTGAAAATCCATATCAGATTCATTCGCGAGGCTCCAAACGAAGTGAAAACCCGTTTTCGTTTTTTTCAATAGAAAAGGCTATCACAGATGGTTCTTGTTTAGAACCGTCTGTGAAAATAGACTATCACAGACGGTTCGTGAATAGAACCGACTGTGATAGCCTTTTTCACAGACAGTTCAAAAACCGTCTGTGATGACCTCATGTCATCACAGACACATAAAGTCAGACGGTTCATAAATCCGTATGTGGAGATAATTTTGAACCAATGTCATTTTTCTGTAGTAGTGAATGCAGTTTCACGGCGCTCTAACCAGATCTTCTGCTACTCTACCCAAATTGGTACGTATTGGTAAGTACTGCACTACACTTTCGATATTGTGCTACTTTACACAAATTGCTAAGCACAAATGCAATTTCATGCATCCATGCCCAGCCGATGCCAAAAAAAAAACATGCTAGACTGCCAGTACATAACGTGTTGATAAAAGCTTGCTTTAATCCGATTCATATCTTTCAACACAGAGCTATTTTTTGTGGACCTAACACAAAAAAGTTTGTTCATATTCAACATATCATATTACATTGTGCCACAGCAGACAACATACGAACAATTGCTAGACATCATGTATTGAACAGACAGGCGTAGCTTAGCGCGTCCGACCATCTAGTAACTCACTAAAGGGGAAGGAAGATCTTCCATCTCATCGGTTTTACGAAAAAAAACCCTCGAAGTTTCCAAAGTTGCAAATTCCGACATAAGATCTCAGTTTGACCGAGAGTGAAATCAAGTTACCCCCAAAGACAGTTATGGTGCCAACTCCGATAGAGGATAAATCGAGTTACTCCCAAAGACAGCTAGAGCAACAATCTTACATCTAATATAGCGATCGCATTATTAGAGTTGTCAATTTCATCTACCTGACTTATAGTTAGTGTTAGAAAAATAGGGCAAAAGCGAGATACAAATTTTTACGTGGAAAACCCTTGCGGGAAAAAACCACGGGCGCCAACCGGCGATGATCACTATATGTGGAGGGTTTACAAATCGCTCTTGATTACAATGAAACGGCTCATCTTCTCATACGGCATACAAGAGGTATATATAGGGGGGAGGACGTAGAGTCCAAGTAGGACACTTGTCCGCTAATATGGAAACTGATTCGGACTCTTCCAAATTAGAGAATTCGGATCACAATTTCAACAATCTTCACCTTGAGACGAATTTCCTCTTGTAGCAATAATAAAGAATCTTCAATCACCATAATATCTCCATAATAAGATAAATAATCACCGTGTGCCAATTAGTCTCTAGGACTAAACTGTAATACCAACTAAGCTTAAGCAAAGCTCAAACTTAGAAACAGGAACTGTCTTTGTCATTATATCAGCTGGATTATCATGAATACTTATCTTGCACACCTTGACATCACCTTGAGCAATGACACCTCGAATAAAGCGATATCTCACATCAATGTCCTTTGTTCTCTCATGGAACATCTGATCCTTTGTAAGGCATATAGCACTCTGACTATCACAAAATATGGTAGTGCAAGAATTTTCTCCACAAAGCTCAGTGTACAAACCTCTCAACCAAATGGCTTCTTTACAAGCTTCAGAAATAGCCATATATTCTGCTTCAGTGGTAGATAAGGCAACAGTAGCTTGCAAACTTGCCTTCCAGCTAACAGCACAACCACCAATAGTGAAAGCATAACCTGTGAGAGATCTCCTTTTGTCCAAATCGCCAGCATAATCAGAGTCAACATACCCAACAAGTTTATCTCTGGAAGTTCCAAACTGCAAACGAGCATTAGAAGTACCACACAAATATCTGAAAATCCATTGAACTGCTTTCCAATGCTCTTTTCCAGGATTAGCCATGTATCTACTGACAACACTCAATGCATGAGATAAATCAGGACGAGAACAAACCATGGCATACATAAGAGAACCAACTGCACTAGAATATGGAACTCTAGACATGTACTTAATATCATAATCTGACTCAGGACATAAAGCTGAAGATAATCTGAAATGTGAAGCTAATGGAGTACTCACTGGTTTTGCATCATGCATATTAAAACGACGAAGGACTTTCTCAATATAACCTTGCTGGCTAAGGTATAACTTGCCAGATTTCCTCTCTCTAATAATCTCCATGCCAAGAATTTTCCTTGATGCACCTAAGTCTTTCATCTCAAATTCCTTACTCAACTGTGCTTTCAGTTTTGCTATTTCTGACTTATCTTTTGCAGTAATCAACATATCATCAACATAGAGAAGCAAATAAATAATGAACCATTGATGCTTTTAAATAAACACAGCTATCATAATCAGATCGCTTAAAATTATGAGAGATTATAAAAGAGTCAAATCTCTTGTACCATTGCCTAGGAGATTGCTTCAAGCCATAAAGAGATTTCTTTAACCTACAAACAAGGTGTTCTTTTTCAGGAATAACAAAACCCTCAGGTTGGTCCATATAAATGTCTTCTTCCAACTCGCCATGTAAGAATGCAGTTTTAACATCCAATTGCTCAAGTTCATAATCATGCATAGCAACAATACTTAGTAAAGTGCGAATAGAACTATGCTTCACAACTGGGGAAAAGACATCATTAAAGTCAATACCTGGAATCTGGCTATAGCCTTGAGCAACCAACCTTGCTTTATACCTTGCTGGTTCAGTGGGAGAAATACATTCTTTTCTTTTGAAAACCCACTTACAATGAACAGGCTTCTTCTTCTTTGGCAATTTCACTAGTTCCCAAGTGCCATTCTTTTCAAGTGACTCCATCTCATCATGCATAGCGGTTATCCACTTATTACAATCAGTGGAATCAATAGCCTCAGAGTATGATGAAGGTTCTGCATTACCTTCAATTTCTTTGGCCACACTCAAAGCATAAGCAACAATATTAGCTTCTTCAATTAATCTCTTGGGTGGATTAATCTCCCTCCTAGGTCTGTCAACTGCAATGGACCGTTGTGGTGACTGCTCACAAATAGGAGGATTCTCAACAATAGGTGCATCATGAACAACAATATTTTCCTTATCTGATGCGTTATCTGAACCAATAAGATGATCCACCTGAACACTTGAATTCTGTTTACTCTCAACAGGAACATTAGTAGGCAGTTTATCATGAAGCATAGCAGATTCATTAAAGACAACGTTTCTGCTAATCACAACCTTACGTGTTACAGGATTCCACAACTTGTATTCTTTGACACCAGATTTATAACCAAGAAAGATGCACTTAACAGCTCTAGGCTCTAATTTTCCATTATCAACATGAGCATAAGCAGTACAACCAAATACTTTCAATTCTGAATAATTTGCTGGTGAACCAGACCATACCTCAATTGGAGTCTTTTTTTCAATTGCAATATTGGGAGACCGATTAATAAGATAGCAAGCAGTGGAAGCGGCTTCAGCCCAAAAACGCCTATGCAAACCTGCATTAGACAACATGCAACGGGCTTTGGAAATAATGGTCTTGTTCATACGTTCAGCTACACCGTTTTGTTGAGGAGTACCAGGAACTGTGTAATGCCTAATAATGCATTCAATCTTGCAATATGATTCAAATTCATCAGAACAAAATTCCATACCATTATCAGTGCGAAGTTTCTTTACCTTCTTTTATGTTTGTCTTTCAACCATAGTCTTCTACTCTTTAAATGCTGAAAATGCTTGTGATTTATGCTTCAAGAAATAAGGCCACACTCTTCTATAGTAATCATTAATAATTGTCAACATATAATTAGCACCGCCTAGCGATGTCTTGCGAGATGGTCCCCATAAATCAGAATGCACATAATCCAAAATATCTTCAGTAGTATGAACTGAAGTATTAAATCTCACCCTCTTGTGTTCGCCAAACACACAATGCTCACAAAATTTTAACTTGCTGAAGCTATGTCCATCAAGAAGTCCTCTCTTGCTCGATTCTGACAAACCAAACTCACTCATATGCCCAAGGCGCATATGCCAAAGATTAGTAGCATCAGAATCAGATAATGAACTTGAGATTGCAGCAACATGACCTGATATTGTAGTACCTCGCAGATGGTACAGATTGGCAGATTTAATATCAGCTTTCATCACAACAAGAGAGCATTTTGATACCTTTAAAACTCCACCTTCACCTGAATACTTGTACCCTTTAGTATCAAGAGTACTCAAAGAGATGAGGTTCCTTTTCAAACTGAATGTGCCTCACATCTCGTCAAAATTCGACAATACCATCAAACATCTTGATCTGAATCAACCAATTCTCGAACCTTACAAGATGAGTTATCACCCATCAAGACAAGACCACCTTCAATAGATTCATAGGTGGCAAACCAATCCCTATTAGGACACATATGAAAAGTGCAGCCAAATCAAGAATCCATTCATCATTGGTCTTGGTACATCCAGCAAAGGCAACAAGAATTTCTCCATTAGGACTATCATCAGCAACAAGAGAGGCTTTACCTTCATCATCTGGTTTACCTTTTGGCTTATAGTAGCCAGCTCTCTTTTCTTTATTTTGCAGCTTTCAGCATTCAGAGATGTCGTGCCCACTTTTCTTGTAATATTTGCACGACTTGTATTTGCCTCTTGATTTTGACCGGCTCTTATAGCCGTTTGGACTTTTACCTCGAGATCCATTGTTTGAGTTCTCCTTTTGCCTGCCACGAATAAACAAACCTGCTCCTTGCGAGCTTGAATTTTCAGAAGGTACCATATGTTTCATCTTCTCCTTTGCATGCAAAGCTTCATAAACTTCATTAAGAGTGAGAATATCTCTACTATATAATATGGTATCTCTGAAATTTGAAAAAGAACTAGGCAGTGAACACAAAAGAATAAGACCAAATCCTCATCATCATATTTTACCTCCATCGACTCTAGGTCGGTAACGATCTCCTTAAACACCGAAAGATGATCAAGCACAGATCCTCCTTCTTGCAATTTGTGAGAGTACAATTTCTGCTTGAGATGCATCTTACTGGTGAGATCCTTTGTCATGCAGATTTGTTCAAGCTTCAGCCATAATGCAACAGATGTCTTCTGCTTCAAAACATCCTGCAAAATATCATTTGTAGATGTAGGTGAATTTGAGATACAGCATTACGGTCTTTGCGCTTCTCATCTGCGGTCCATTCGATGGGTTGTTTATCAAAACCTTCCAATGCATCATCCAAATTCATCTGTGCCAACACAGCCCTCATCTTTACTTACCACAGCGAAAATCTTGTGTCTCGACTTAGGAGTGGAAGATCATACTTCAAAGTCGTCATGAGGAATAAAACCTGAAATTTACTGTTACTGATTTGAACAAACCTAGCAAAAATTACAACTAACTTGGTACACCTTCTGTGTACGCAAATCAAAAATCTTCGAATACCTGGTACACTTATTAGATGGTGTAGCAAAAATAATAATATCCAAAAACTACCAGCAGGCAGTAGCACTTCACGCAATAAGACCTTAGTGATTTATTAAACAAAGAGGGAATTGACTTGTGACTTGTGTCAGTTGAAGGTAAACCACTTTTCTGGACTAATTAATTTGTGATTTGTATCCAGACTTTGGTTTGCTTGCACGTTGGATTGTTGGAGTTGGTCCTGACTCTTTTTCTGTGCCCTCGACGTGGCTATCTCCACGCGGCTGAAAGCGATGGCGGCACCTCTGAAGAAACAAGTGTGGAGACAAAATCGAAACCACAAAGAAAATTTCTTTCAGGCCGATAACGCCGCGGTGAGCGAGGCGAGACGGAAACTTTGTCGCCTCGTGTGGAAAGGCGAAACCACGAAGACCGAAGCGAGAAGCAACGAACGTCGCGCGGATGCGACGAGAAAGTGCCTGTGGATGATGCGTCTGATGGCGTTGAACAAACGGCGACGACGAACGCACTGCCAGGAGCGACGCGACGGTAGAGGCACTACGCGTGGCAGTGGCGCTGGATTGGATCCTTCCGCGTGCTGGACGAAGACGGTGATCGGAGGCCAGATCAATCTGTTATTTTTTTTTTCTCTCGTGTCTCTTCGAAACCATAATTTCCTGTGCTCTGATACCACTTGTTAAAAAAATAGGGCAAAAGCGAGACATAAATTTTTACGTGTAAAACCCTTGCGGGAAAAAACCACAGCGCCAACCGGCGATGATCACTATATGTGGAGGGTTTACAAATCGCTCGGGATTACAATGAAACGGCTCATCTTCTCATACGGCATACAAGAGGTATATATAGGGGGAGGACGTAGAGTTCAAGTAGGACACTTGTTCGCTAATATGGAAACTGATTCGGACTCTTCAAAATTAGAGAATTCGGATCACAATTTCAACAGTTAGTTCTTATTTTTCATAGGTTCAAAGTTGCATAAATATCAAGACAAATGCTCCTAGCAGAGAACGTTGAATCTCTCTGTCTAGTTATTCATTCGTTAGGCATTGTCTATAAAAGTCCCACTCAGATGAGAGTATGGATAAAAATGGATTTACCTCGAAGGATCATACTAGGGTGCAAAACCAACTATACTTTGTATGGAGATTTAAGCATGAACATTTATGATGCTGGTGAAAGTGCAGCTCAGGCAGCCATCATAGGACTGCAAAAAAAGAAGAAGAAAAGGAATGTCAAAGTCCCAAGATGCTAACTACGATACAGTCGAATTTCTTCAGAAAAAAGCTGGATCCTACCAATTCTTGGCTAGAATTATTCAGATAACCCGAGGAAATTACAGGTGATGCTGCCTCCATCATCCGCAAGAAACACAAGGATCTCCTAAACAGGATCAGATGTATTTGTACTGAAAATAGCGGATTCCTCCCCATCCACACCACTGGTTGGGAACACCAACATCTTCACCCAGAAAAGATGTCGATCCTATATATAGCTGGACGAGAACCACCAGTCGCAGCAAATGAGAAATTTGCAAAAAGCCTCACTGATTTACTACTGTCAAGACCTGATGCTGATGATCATGTACTCCAAACAGTTGTGAGTTAATTACTGCCCTATCCAACATATAAGCTTATACTTGCCTATTCACATTATCATCTCACATACACACCCATAGATTTTTATTATCTGTGTGCCAGTCTACTGATGATCTCTTTCCACGCAGAACTAATGTACAACGTCTAAGATTTGGAAATTGCCCCACGTATCAGGCACAGGCTGAACAAAGGTGACGCTCCAGTTCGAAGGCACTACTAAAGAATAGCAAGTCCTGCGCGTAGTGTCTCTGTGTACAGGCCGTCGTATTGTCTTGTCTATACTGTATATTTGCATGTAAATTTTATCTGCACTTCCTTTGTGGTTCAGCACTAATGAAATTCCATCGTGTGGTTCAGTAAATCTAGCTTAGGCTTAATCCTTTGTCAGCACTAATGAAATTCCCTCCTGTATATATATTACGCTGTCACAGCTTCTTATCTCCTAATTGAAATATATACTGCCTGAACCATCTAACCTCTTTTGAGAAATCGAAATCAGCACACACATACATATAAGATTTTTCACGCTTTAATTAAACACAGCCGTCACACGACAATGGTAGCAACACCTCGCCAGCATATCGACCAGCTCCTGCCGTTCTATCTTGGAGAATTTTACTACCTAGTACGAATATGATACCTGCAGCATATACTGACACAGCGCACTCGCAAAAAAGAAAACGAAAAAGGCACACAGCGATCTGAGCTACACGACTAACCGATGATGAACCTTCCCTTCTTCACTGCCGTCCACTCCATTGGAAGGAATTTTGGGAGAGAAAATGGTTCGTGGATCATTAGAAAAATCCCATGTAATGATCGCCGGGATAGGTCGAAATCAACGAGAAGATCGTGTATTCAGCTCAGGCCCAGCAAGAAAAGCCCATTTCACTTAATAGGCCATAGCAATACACGGGCCGATGCGGCCCAACCAGAAGGCCCCCACTAATCTCACTCACTCGCACCACCTCAAATCCCAAACCCAATGCTCCGTGGACGGAAACAGCTCCGAGAATTTGCCTTGGAAAAACTACTGCGGCTGCGCCACCGGACCACCACCTCGCCGTCCGCGTACTCTCCCGCACGCCTCCTCCCACCTCCGCTGCAGCCTCGCCCACCCACGAAGGCGTGGTGGCCGTAGGTTTCGTGGGCGGCGCGGGGAGCGCCCGCCTCGCCGACCGGATCCTGGATGCCTACGTATTCTCCCCGGGAGGCTCCGCCAGGAGCCTCGCCGGGGGCGTCAGGTACCACCGCGACGGGGAGAAGAGGATGGTGTTCCTGCACCTCGCGCCGCCGCCCCCGCCGCTGTAGGCGGGAGGCGATAGCGGAGGTCGCCGCTCTTCATGCTCTCTGTGAGTGTTGGTTCTTACTGCCATTTTTATGATTAGATGGCAGTCTTTAGCTGTAAAGGTCTCAGCTTTGTGTCTGTTTGATGTGATGAAACTATGATATGCTGTGTTCGTATGTAAGACCATCTTGCTCTACTGCCTCATGGTAGCTAGTTACTGATGCAAAGAACAAAGCTTGAGAATGTGAGGGCATCATTTTGTAGCGGCTGGGTTCATTTTTCTTCTTCTTTCTTATGCTAGCCTTTGACAATTGCCATTATGTTGTAGATAGCCTTTTCATTTGTCAAAATAGTCAACTGGATTGTATGAATGCTAAAAATTGCACTATTCATTATGTTGTAGATAGCCTTTTCATTTGTCAAAATAGTCAACTGGATTGTATGAATGCTAAAAATTGCACTATTCTTCTCGCCTGACTTGCAAATTCTTTCAGGTGTTTATCTGATTATGGCAATTAGCTTAGCCTACTTAGCCTATCCCCTGTAATGCGTTTTGGTTGGAGATAGACGTAAAGGTGGAAGGTTGGTGCTATCTCTCTATTCTCACATTGCATCGTCTTGGCTGGAGAAATTAACACTTGTTATAGATTTATTTGCTGGGTTTGCTAAGCTCTTGGGAATCCCTGTGAGCCAGATTTGAGGGAGTAACATTTACTTAGTGCTTTGATACTAGAAGCTACCTTCAAACTTCCTCTGCTTTACTTGGCCCATGTAGAGCTGGCTTCTTAGAGCTACATTTGTAGCAGTCTTGCTTACTTATGTTTAATTGTATCTAAGATCTGGTGCACTGACCATAGAGATAATAGAGTTTAATGCCATATTTCCCATATTGTTATTCTGTTTGTTTGGTTTGCTAAACGATAGATGGATTTGAACTCAAAGGTGACTAATTGATGTTTAAGAGTCACTTTTTTTTACAATAAAGGTTGATTTTGATTTGCTTTTATTTTCTTTGGAAATATTCTAGGTTTGTTATGTAATAATATTTCTCCAAGAAGGCTTCCGGTTCGATACACAGATCTTGAAGAATTTCCGACTGTTGCAATCTTCAAAGCATGCTTTCGCACCATTTGCGAGGTCACTAGTGGCACCTACAACACCATCCAAAGCTGCTCCTTCTGACACCCCAACGCGGCCTACCCACAGGGCTTCATCCATCTCCCCTCCGGCACGTCGTGGTCATGCTGGTCGTCAGCCTTCTGCCATCTCGTTGATGTCAGGAACTGGTTCACTTCCTTCTGTGTTGCCAGGCCAATGCATCCCGGTTGTTCTCTTTGTCTTTGAGGATGATGTCATTGATGGTCCAAGTGTTGCAAGTTTGCAACGAGTTTGGATGATATGAGTGACACATCTTCATCAAACCAGGCTTCTGGCACCGATGGCTTGACAAAACCAAATATGACTTCAAAAGGTTCGAGCTCGGTGGTTATGCTTGCCCGGCCAGCGAACAGATCTGAGGGTAGTTTCAGCAAGAAGCTGCATTCCTCTCTGGAGGGACAGATTTGTTTCTTGCTGAAGAAGTGTCGGACACTTACTGAGTCAGGGCATATTGGTCCAAGGGGTGTTGGTAATGTGAGCCATCTTCCTTTGTTCTCACTTGATACATCAAGGGTCATTGCACTGTTGGACCGGTCAATTAACAAGAGACGGGAGCCATTGGATATCATTGCTGGACTGTTTGAAGATTCTTTCAGCTCCGAGTCATCATTGGATATTCCTTCACTAGAAAATAACTGCCAGGCAACAAACCATGAAGATGTTCAGTTAATCAAGGATGTTATATTTCGGCAGTCCGATGGGTTGAGAGGGAGAGGGGGTATTCAGGCAATGCAACCGCTGGCTCTGTTGCTGGTGTGGGTATGGTGGCTGCTGCTGCAGCAGCTGCAACAGCGTCAGCGTCAGCTGGGAAGCCAGTCGGTGCTCCTGAGCTCCCTAGTTTTGATAAATGGTTGTCCATTAGTACGTCTATTCTATCCGCACTGATTAGTGGAGGAGATGGGATCAGTAGTTCCAAAAGCAAGAAGGGATCATCTACTCATACAAGTTCTAGTTTGAAGAACGAGCAACTTCCTTCAGCAGGATCTAATGCTATTGAGACTGTTTTATCTTGCTTGGAAAGCAACAAGGGGCTTAACAAGAATTTTTCTTCATCATGGTGCCAAAGGGTGCTTCCAGCTGCTAAGGAGGTGTACTTGAAAGATTTGCCACCCTTTTACCCAACCAGCATGCATGAAGCGCAGCTACAGAAAGCTTTGCGATCCTTTCACTCAATGGTTAAAGGACAGGCTGTCCAGGTATTCTCCAAGAAGCTAGAAGATGAATGCCAGACAATATGGGAATCTGGAAGGCAGCAGTGCGATGCTGTCAGTCTTACTGGCAGACCATGCAAGCACCGGAGGCACGGTACATTCTCTTTATCAGATGCAATGGAGCAACATTCTAGTGGATATGTCTTCCTCCATGCGTGTGCCTGTGGCCGGTCACGTCGCCTTAGAGATGATCCTTATGACTTTCAGGCAGCCAACATATCATTTAACTGCTTCTCGAATTGTGAAGATCTACTACCTACCCTTGTGCTTCCGAGAGGGACTGGTGTTGGTTCATTTCCAGTATCCTCTTGGCATTTGGTGCGACTTGGAGGAGCAAGATATTACAAGCCAACAAAAGGGTTACTCCAAGCTGGTTTTTGCTCCAAGGACAAGTATCTTTCAAGGTGGACAATATCTCTTGGGAAGGGACAAGGGGAAAATGGTACCCGTGCTACCACTAAATCTTCCTCCATGACATCTAATATGGATCCTCAGACTCCCCCTGTTGTTCCTGGAGAAGTAAAGTCCGTTACAACACAAGTCATGTCAGAAATTAAATCTGTGAAGCTTGAAAATTCCAGAAAACAACCTGAAGTGGAATCAATGAACAACTTAGCCATTAATTTTGGTAAAGGTCTTCCAAATTTTACTATGAAGAAGCCTTTTGCTGAAGTTGTTGCTGGCACCACAACTAAAGATTCTGAGTTTCCTGCTCTCCAGCAGAAGAGACCACCAAAACCTGGTAGCAGAAAAGATGAACGGCAAGTGAGTGTAGCAGAACAGACTAATGGCCGAGGTCGTACAGCTCTCAGTCAAGGACCTATAGCTGAAAATGAATCTGAGAAGGTGAGCAGAATTAAGAGTAGTGAAATTGCTGATGGGGAGCCCTTTCTACAGATAGGGAGCAATATAGTGCCAGTGATTGTTGGAAATGAGACTAAAGAAACTAATCAAGCCGTACAGCAGTTTGTAGTGTATGTAGGATTTGAACATGAGTGTTCCTATGGTCATCGTTTCTTACTGTCAGAGAAACATCTCAAGGAGATTGATTCATCTTACTGTATGAAAGATCTTATCAAAACAATGTAGCAGAAAGCAAGCATGGTTCACAAAAGTTGCTCCAAAATGCATCAAGATTAACAGCAACAATAGTGGATGTAAACAGTGGACGGAAAAACAATAGGCCAATGGAATCATCAGGGAGAAACAGCCAGCAGCAATTGCTTCAGCCCAGGGTTCATGTGGAGACCTTGCAGCCTGCTCATTTTCTTTCAGATCCACAGAATGGCAAAAAGGGTGAGCATTCTCATCAATACATTACACTTGATGGTGGAGAAGCATTTTCACTTTTAAACAGAAATCTGCCAATATATTTGCACTGCCCACATTGCAAGAGCTCAGATAGGAAGGGACATCAAGATGTAAAGTTTGCTGGTGCTGTGTCACAACTTCAACGGATTTTTATTGTAAGTTTAATGTTCAAAGCCACAGTTTTATGTCATTGTTGGATATTATTTACTGTAGGAAAAATAGATTTTAAATTTTATTAATGTTGCAGATTTTTAAGCTCACCCTGTTAACCTAGTAGTACTTATATATTCTGAAATCTTGTATTCCACTGATGTTTAGATACTTATTTGATGCAGGTGACACCTGATTTCCCTGTCCTGTTGGCTAGCTGCCCACTTGTACAGTTTGAGGCGAGTACAATCATCACTACTTATGCTATCTTATGAATATCACTTGTAGGATGGGATCATGGCAAGGCAACCTTTTAACCCGGACATTTTTTATATTTTCTATAAATGTAACCCTTGTTTTTCCTTTTTGACATCAGGGGTCATGTTTACCATCAAATGTCTCTGATCATGACCAACAAGGATTATTCAGTCTTGGCTGTCGAGTTGTCCTTCCACCCGAGAGATTTCTTACCATGAGGCTTCCATTTGTCTACAGTGTTGAGACAACAGATGGAAGTACATTTCCCCTCAAACACTTCGAGCAACAACCAGAGCTCACAGCATGGCTTGTTGGAGGCACGGCTTTGCAAATTGTATCAGTCGGGCATGTCACTGAGAAAGAAGCCACTGTGTTGTGAGAAACTTGGGATCTTAAGCTTTATTGGTTTCGGGCATACTCTATCCACATGTAGTGATGTGCAATAGGTGAGATGGTAATAATTATTTTGTGCCCTCTCCATTACCCAACTTTACTCTTTTTTTTTAGAATCAACTTTATTCATTTCTGATTCTTCAGTTTCCAGCACTCATGGCATTAAAACTTGGGTCTCTTGCCAGTGGAATTCATATAGCATGGTTACATTCCTGTCAGAGGTGTTGCTTCTACTCCTGGATTTATGCTGCCAAGCTGTCGATATAGCTCTGCATTGGGAAATAGAGATTTTCTGGATGATTACGTGAATGCTGCACTAGGGGTGCACGTAGAGAGCCAGAGATACAGGTACACGATGGCAATTCTGTATTTTCACTCTTTTGTTCCCCATAGTACATGGGGTCACTAGTAAACACAATGTGTGCTACTGATGCAGGCAATCAGACATCGGTTGTCCTGTACATTAGGTGTCAGGTAAAGTTAAACTGGTGATTTAGGATTTGTTCTTTAGGATCGACAGATCAACCAAATTCCACAACCTATTGCCTTGACACTGGAAGTTTTGTCTGATGAATTAGTTCAGTTCATCAACATAATAGTTTTAGACTTCTAATCGATCGAAATGCTTCACTATTTCTAGGCGTGTCAAGAAATTTTACTTTGTGTATTTAAAGCAAGAAAAGGCGATCGCTGAACGATGTTTTATAGAAAAAAGTTGTTTGAAATGGTTCTTAGTTCTTACTAGTTGCCTGTATTCTTTTCTCTCATATGTCCTACAGAAATTTCTTGCAGCCACGGTTGAGACGAATTCAGAGGATGGATTTGAAAAGTAAACTGCAAACTTCTCATTTTCTAGCCTTTCTTGGAAATGTGAAAGCTCCAGGTTGGCAGCCGCCGCTTCTTCTAGCCTGGAGATTGGAGAATGTTGAACCTGGAAGGAAACACATGAATTCACATGAACAAGTCCTGCTTGACAAGTGTAAAGGCACATAAAGTGACGAGATCACAGTCGAGTCTAGCCTGTGTGATGATGCATCATATGTCTGCTTTTTTCACCTGCAAAACAACCGTTTCCACGTGATCTGTAGAATCACTCCAGAATGGTATTACTCACTGTTCCAGGCGTGACACGTTGGTTAACTTATATAGTCCAAGTTAAACTTTTTTTTCACGAGTATGTCTAATCGCTGAAGCATCAGTTGCTTTGACAAACAGCTGTGCTACCCAATCTTTTCTTGGTCGATAACTGACTTGGGCTTAGTAAATGCAAACAGCGGTTTTGGTTCAGGCACCAACAGGCAGATTGTAACAGTCCAGGGAGCCCTTCCTTTCTTCTGCAGGGTACTAATTTGCAACAACTGTTGGTAAATAGTAGTACTTGTTCTCTTTTTCTCCAGTTAGGTTAGGCTTGATGGGTTCAGTTCAGTGTGCACTTTTCTGTCTGAATATTTAGAGAAGAACCTCATGCAGGGGGTTTGGGTTGTTCAAAAGAATATCATGTTGGTCAACGGCTGCTAAAGTATGGATCCAGTGTGATAAATGAAATGTTAATTTCTCGACAGATATTATTACGCAACTCTTGTCACAGAAATATACCTGAATTTTCATATCGGATGTTCCTTGCTTGCACAAGCACAAGGATGTGCTGATCCGAGTACCTAGCACTGGGGTTGTCGACAAGTCGAGCGAGCCCAAGCCCAAGTGTGTGTGTTTTTTTTTCTTCTTATCCGGCATAAAGAAATGAAACGATACAGAAAAAAAACAACAACGAGCAACTACTCCAGTGATGTATGAGATGTGATTCTGATTGTATCTACCTCATCTTAGACCAGCAAACTCTGTACTACATGTAACTTTTAAAGTAAAGTAGTGAAATGATGGCAGAGAAAACTAGATCCTTGAGAGGCTGAACACAAGTATGATGCTTCGACCTTAATGAACAGCTAGCAACAGGATGTGAAAACTTATCACCTTTTGCAAACCTGAAAGGGTGAAAGCGAAACGACGTACTGAAGAAATTAAAGCTCTTTCTTACCTGCTTTTGCGAGAGAGACATTCTCCATAACACGCACGTAACCTATCCGTCCGTCCATCCATGATCCATCTATGTCAATCCATGTCCCAAAATATACATTATTGAAATTACTCTCAGGCCAGCAGGCTCTACTTGGGGATGTTTCTGTCAAGAAGTTAGGTTTCCGACTTGGTGGGATGGGGGGAGCTACCGAGGAGAGTATCAAGATTTAAAATACAAATGCAAATCGGCAGACTTATACCTTTCAAGCAGGCCATAACTTTTGACACTACTAAAACAGGATTGCAATACGACATGTTCCCTTGATAAAAATTAACTTGAATTTTGCAAATTCATACACTTAATTTGTAGGTTGGATTGGTGGTGGTGTACGATAACGTGCAAACTATTGACAGTAATTGCGCTAGCTATATATACATCATTCGAGTGCAATGGGTGCGAAGAAAAGAAAATAAGAGGATGCGAGAGCGGAAATGGATCTATGTATGTATTGAAGGTTTAATGCAGATGATCTAGAGTGCATGATATTAGAAAGCTATCGTCACCATCTAAGTAAAAAATTAAAGGTCTATATCGATAGTTACAAAAAACCCCCAAAGGATCCGGTTCCTGCAGAAGGCACTTGAGTATTCCATTTGCAACTAGGAGGAGTTGGGAGTTGGAGTTTGGCAGCTGCCTGTAATGTGTAGCAGTACTGTTGCTGTAGCATTCACTCCACAGTCCACAGGGGGGGCGAAGAGTGAGTGCAGAGTGGCCTGCCACTGCACATGAATGACCGTGCATGCTAATCTTACTAATACGGACCTGGGGCCCACCACCAAATGAGAAGCTTGCAGCGGCAGGCAACTTACTTTTACCAACAAATACCATGAAGAAACTACTAGCTACTAGCAGTGAGTGCAGCGGGAGTACACGCTGGCTCCTGTGCCCAGCTAGCCGTCGTGTCGTACAACTCACCGGCCGACCGGATTAATCATGTAACCCCCACCCGTGATCAAGTTAAATCAAAGTATAATAGCAATCTTTATACTAGTACATATTGTTGTAATTAACCTGCAGCTAGCCGTACGCGTATATATTGTAGTTGCAGCTAGCTGCTCCCAATTGGAGCGTGAGTTGAGGGGTGTCTGCTGCTGCATCATCGATCGATCGCGTTGTCATCAGAATTCAGAAGAAGGTAGCCGCCGGAGCCATGTGGCAATTGTCAACCCCTCACGTCGTTTCCTCGCTTCTTTTGCTTCTTTCCTTTTTATATGTAAAATAATCTCTTCCGAGTCCTGCTACTTACTTGCTTGAGACATCGCTACACATGTAAGCTGCTTTGCAATATTGTAACATCCCGTTTTCAGTTGTTAAATATTAATTTCCTTGGTTTTTGATTTTCATTCGAATTTTTAAATTTTGGTTTAAAGTTCAAAAACTCCTAGCTTCAATTAAGCTCAGGTTTCTGTTTCAAATATTATTTCAAATTCTGGTTTCCAAGTTTTCTTTGAATCCTCCATTTTCAAAAAAATATCAAAAACCATTTTTCTTTCTCTCCCCTTCTTCTTGGGCCGGTTTTCTCCCGGCCCGGTTTCTTTTTCTCCTCCCGGCCCGGCCCAACCGGCCGTTCTCCCGTCTTGGCCTGGCCCATCTCTCTTCTCTCCTCCCTTTTCTTCCACCGCTCGCTCCTCATCTCTCTCTCTCTCTCTCGCCCTGCCGCCGCTGCTCTCCTTCGTCTCTCCTCCAGCGCTGGCGCTGACGCCCGCCAGACGGCTTTGACCCCTCGCTGCCGTCGCCGACAACGCCGCTTCTGGCTGTCGCCATCACCCCGTGCCCGGCTTTCTCCCCGCGCGACGGCTTTCCCTTCTTCCTCCCTCCGCCTCCTCCGGCTTTGCCTTCCTCTCTCCCGGCCATAAAAGGGCCGAGCCGCGCTTTTTCTTCCCCTTTTTCGCTTTCCCGCCATGGTCGCCTCCCCTCCTCTCCTCCCTCGGCGCCGCCTGCCCAGACGGCCGCCTCCACCGCGACCGCCGCCGCCTCTCGGTGAGCCTCCCGTGCCGTGTGCTCCTCCCCCTCCCCTCTCCTCCCTCCGGCCGTCGTCGTCACCGTTCGGCCCCTGCGCCCGCGTGCTCCCACCGCCGCCATCCCCTCTCCGGTGCCACCACGGCCGAGCCACCACCTCCCTTGCCCTCCTCCCCCTCTTGGCATTCCATTTTTGCCATCCCCGCCGCCCTCCGGCCATCGCCGCCGCCCGGGCACGCTTCTTCCCACGCTCTCTGCTCTCTCTCTGTCCCTCTCGGCCTCTGTCTCTGTCTCTCTCTCTGTCCCTCTCTCTCTCTGCCTGTCTCTCTGTCTCTCTCTCTCTGACTCTCTCTCTGCTCTCTCTGTCTCTGTCTCTCTCTCTCTCTAGGCAGAGCAGCAGTAGTGGCATCAGTGGTTTGTGTTTTGTGTTTTGCAAATTGGATTATGATATTTGTGTATGCAGTGAACAATGGTGTATGCAGTGTAATATTTGTATATGCAGTTGAATCGCCGCGAAGATTGGTATTTAAAAATCAGTGTATTGAAATTGTGTATTGAGATTTGTATGTCGCTATTGTGTATGAATATTTTGTGTATGTGTGCAGGTAGTTGTGGAGCAGTAGTAGAGTTTTTGAAAAGATAGATTTGTGTATTGTGATTTGGATATCTCTTGTGAGTATTTTGTTTAGGCTGTGCAGGGTAGTCGTGGAGCAGTAGTTTAGTTTTCGGACAGATTGTTTTGTGTATTGAAGTCGTGTGTTGAAAGTGTTGTATAGCGATTGTGTGGTATGGCGATTTTGTATGTATCGTTTTGTACTGCTCGATCGACTAGTAGTTTTTCGTTTTTGGCGAAAACATCTCCAAAGCAATTGTTCTCGATGATTTTTGCTACGACTTGCGATGAATCGATTAACCGTTGTTAGTGGTTAACTCGCCGATTGCCAAGTACCAGTAGAACTATCATTTTCGATTTTAGTTGAGAGCTATCGATTAAGAGCGAAATTTGCACAATCTCGGGAAATCGAGGTTATGCAAATGACCTTCGTAATCGTCTCTGCAATCGTGTCTATTTTAGTTAAAACTTATTTATTCAAATTTTCTGCGTTGTGTAAAATGCTTTAAAAATAAACTTGCATTTTCTCAAAATATTTTGGAAGGCTATTCGGGATTAACCTGTTAATCTCGACAGCTTACTTTGAAAACCTAATTAATAATCTTGTAATCCTATCCAGTATTCGTCGGTCCAAATATTGTTTATTCTCTTTTTATCCCTGTTCAAAAAGTCGTCTTTGTTAAAATGTGTTACCGTCGTTTTAAAGCCCGATAAATTTATCGTGTATTCTAATCTTGGCCGATCAGCGGTATCCAAAGTGAAGTATCCCTGCGATAGTTCATTCGACTTTGTTTCCCCTTGTTTTCCTCGGCTGAGTATCTCCACCCTTGTCTCGTGTACTCAGCTAATCGTTTGACCTCGTCAAACATTCCTGCCTCGCTGAATCTCGTCTCTTCAGCTCGTTCATCGTAAAACTTATTTATAGTGCTTTGTTTATATTTGGTCTTCTGGAAGTTCTTTGGATTTATTTATTGTTCTTGCTTGTATCGCGTAATTAGGAATCGAAGTCCAGAAGAAGCAGCGACTCAAGCAGGATCAAGATTCGGATAAAGACGAAGACCCGGAATTCGAAACCCCTGGCAGAGAAGGCCCTGAGTAAGATCAAGGCCGCGATAATCTGACCCAGGCGAGTCAATACTTTGATCATTCCGAACCTACATTTTATGAAAACTATGTTTATTTAAAATAGCAAAGTTGCATGCCTTAATTTTGTAAACAATGTTATGTGAAAGCTTAAGATAGTTAAATACCCATTTGTTGATTAATTACTTATTAAGCCATCCTTTGATAATTGAATCCAGTATTCCTTGTCACCCTAGTAATTATATGGTAATACTAGTATAGGTTGTACTTAAGCGACATGCTAGTCTTGCTTAAGTACCGGGACAATAAATGTCCCGATCATCATCCTTTAAACATGAAAAATGGTTTTTGGCAGTCATTGGATGTAGATGACTGATGTGTTGCGTTAATTGGTTTTCCTCCCCAAAACCCTAAACAACTTGCTAGTACCACATCTGGACGGATGGAAAGAATAGTGGGTGCGGACGTAGCACGAGAATGGTTGGTATGTGGTATGAACCGTCCAGATGAATTAAGGACTTAATCTTGTCATGACCTCCTGTGTAAAACAAGTACAACCGCAAGTCTGCAAAGTGCAACTTGGCCTAGTAAAACTATTGAACCACGAATGTCATCCCACAACCGGTGTTAGAAGTGTGCAAGCGGCGGGGCGATCTTTGGCTTGAATGGGACACCAAAAAGGTGAAGTTATCACTATGCTAGTCATCGTGGTCGGGCCAGCTTTGCTAGTCATTGTGGTAAGCATCCCGCACAACTTATGGAATTGGCCAAAGGGGTGAGATGACGGAAGGGGCAAGGTAGTTTGAAACGTTACTGTGACGATCGCTCAACTACATGACTAAGGAATCATGTGGAGTAACGAGTATGATTATCTCTTGTGGGTACAGTGTACAACCTCTGCAGAGTCTAAACTGCTTAAGCAGTACCGCGCTTTCTGGTCAAAGGCGCACATGGGAACTTAACCTGAGTTAGTTCTATTTCAAAAATCTTTGTGGGTGGAATGGAAATGTGTTGGGCTCATCCAGCCCTTGTTTTGGATTTTCCTGGATAGCCTTATCCAGTGTTGATAATTGGTGGACGTAACCATTATCCAAATTAAGCATAAGGTGGAGGTAACCTTCGCTGTTATTTAATATTGCACTTATTCTCTTTAATGAAAATACAAATTTGTTAAAATGCCAAGTCATAGGACCTTGTAATTATGATAATTGAAAATGTTGCTTTAGCAAATAAAAGAACCTGAGCCATCCTTGTTAAGCCTTGCATGTATACTATTGCATTCTGTGTGTTGGCTCGCGAGCACGGTAGTTGTGCTCATTCTCGCTCTTTCCCCCAAACCCTCAGAAGCAGGAAATGATGGAGAGATTAACTACTACGAGGACCCAGATGTCTGAAGACCCCGGAGTTCTTGAAGCGTAGTTTAGTTCTTAGTTGTTCTAGTCTCGCTTGATCTAGCCGACTATTGGTACCTAGGTGCGCCCTATATTATCCGAGTTTTGGGTAATATCGGATGTACATGTGTTTCCGACCACTTGCTGTGGAGAGATGTGTCCTCACCCTTTGCTTCCGTTGTCGCTTCCGCTACTTTTGATGTAATCATTTGGCCTGTTCGGCCTTTATTGTAAAACTTGACCCGATGCGGTCTATGTAACTCTGATGTGTTAAATTAATGAATGGTATGGTTTTACGCCATTGTGTGAATGATTCAGTGATGTATCTGTGAGTGCTATCTACTGATCCAGGGAATAGCACAGTTATTCGCAGAGAATTCAGGTTTAGAAAATCCGGGTCTGACAAATATGTAAAAGCAATCACTAATGTTAATTTGTTTCTTCCCGCTTGGAACAAATCTTCCTTTGACAAGAAACAGAAGATGGGAGATTTCAGCGATCAAATTAAGGATGAATGAGCATCGAGTCATGCATGTACGTACGTAGCAGAAGACGTGCAGTTTGGGTCATCCTATTGCTAGCAGTTAGCTAGCTAGCGTACGAACACAGAGACACGTACGTTCATAATCATCCATACACATCGATCACTACTTGACTACTGATGGCTTGCAATCCATATACTAGTTAAGTGAGTCGTTGTTATTGAGTTGTCCGCACCAACCAATTCATCCAAAAGCTTAACCGATAGACAATTCAGGGCCGGGTTGGGTGCGGTGTGTGCTTGAGATTGAGTCGTTGCATCAATTATTCAACTGAATTAATTGGGGGAAGCTGCTAGCTAGTACGTACACCTCGATGTATCCTTGATTGGCAGGCAAGCCAACACTGCACGTGAGGAGGATGAGATGAGATGCCATATATGTATTCTCGATCTCTTGTCAAAAGTGCATGTCACGGAAAGTATTGCCTGCCTTTTCCTCCCGGCAACAGGCCGGCCAACTAAGCTGCCGCAGCATCGATCAGAAGCTTAATTACACTCTCATGCATGCATGGACACTCTGCGACTTTACCTAGCTCTTCTTGCATAGTTGCATATATATATATATATATATATATATTAGCCGGCATATCTAGAGAGCTGATAAATTATATATATGCTCCTAAAGTTGCTACCTATTTTTTCTCCTTGTCCTATGTATTTTTAGGAGCTCGATCGACCTAACTCTTAACAAATGAGCCGGTGGACGTACAGCACTGGCCTAATTGTAAATCTGTATAGTAATTGGAGGACGCCTGAGATCCATCCACTTGGCAGGTCGCTGATCGATCACCTAGTAGCTACAAACTACTCCTCAATTAAGTCCTTAGCTTGTTTGTAATGTATGCCTCTCTTTGAATTGGAATTTAATGCAGGAGAGGAACTGGCTGGCTGGCTGGCTTGCAAACAAAACAATCTCATCTGCAGGAAAAGAACCTGATCCTGCCATATGCATAAGGCCCTTCAACTTACTTGGTGGTGGAGAAACCAAACCAAAACGTACAACAGCTGGAGAGAGAGAGAGAGAGGTAGCAAGGCAACAAACAAAACTAGTCACTACTCATCCATGCATGCCAACTTGCCAAACTCCCACTCCTCTCTTCACTAGCAGCTCAGCTAGATAGCTTCCAATTGTCTTTCTGCTTGCAACCCTCTCAATTCCCTTGGCGACTTTGCCTACTTCACTATCTGTCTTTATTGCAACAAGCTAGCTACTAGCTAGCTCATCAAAAGGAAACGTACATGCATGCGCCACTACTTGAAACAATTAACTATACTCAATAAAAGATATGTAACACTACTAAAACAGTCAGTTAAAGTGTTACTAACTCATTTTTATTCAATACCACACACTGCACATAGGAAAACCGGCCGTGGGCTATTTAATTTAATTACCTAATTGATAAGAAGCTAGCGATCTCTGCAGGGCATATTTAATCCAAACAATTCATCTGATCAGAGAATGCATCAATATATTTTGTACATGTATATATAGTTATATACAGAGTAACACTGCACACCCACTCCGATCCCTTAATTTCCATTGAGAACAATAGCATTCCATTCCCTCCACCTTTCATCGCATTTCAGACAACCCCCACCACTCACTCACACTCACTCATCACTACAAGTGGCCAAACTTTTCACCTAGAGAAAATGGAATTTTAATTCCAATTTCACCACCAATATGTACTATATATAAATGTCAATTAATTACCACGTATATTTAATCTTCCACCAAAGAATTGAAAGAATCAATTGTATGTTACAGTTTCTTTGATATATGCATGCCAAGAAACAAATTGTAAGTAAGTAATTGAGTATAGTAAAACCCCCCCGAAAAAAGAGACGATCAATCAGTGTTAAGAAAAGAATTCATGAGGCAGCGAGCGCGCTCATGTCAATAATGGCAATCCACCAGAGCTGCGGAGGCGGTGAGCATAAGGCCCTTCTTGCCGTCGTCGAACTGCCCGAGACCGAGCACCACCGGTGGCGGAAGCGACACAGACTCCTCGTCGGACGGCGCCGGCAGGTTGAGGTCGAGCTCCAGGTTGATGCTCGTGCTCCCCTCTTTCTTCTTGTCCGCGGTGATCGCGGTCACCGCCCGCTCCGGCGGGTGGAGCGGCCGGTGGCGCCGCATGTGCCCGCCCAGAGCCTGCCCGGAGGCGAACTCGGCGCCGCATATGGAGCACTCGTGCACCCTCAGCTTGTTGATGCTGCCGGCGCCGTTGTTAAGGCTCGGCACGGTGGTGAAGACGGGGACGATGGAGGCGTCAACCTGAGACGGTGGCGGCGGCGGCCAGGCTGTCGTCATCGGCGGCTTCGACTTGGCGATGGTGACGGTGCTGGCGTTGGCGTTCTCCTCGTCGGAGCCGGCGAGACGTGGCTTCTTGTGGCTTGCGCGGTGGCCGCCGAGGGCCTGGAAGGTGGGGAAGCACTTGTTGCACGTCTTGCACTCGTACACGTAGAACCCGGCCCGGACGCCGTCCACCGTGGTGGCCGCCTCCGTGTACTTGCGGCTCGTGTACCTCTCGCTCTTCACCACGGGCGGTGGCGCGGCGGCCGGAGGGGACGGCTGCGCCTGCGGTTGCACCGGCGCCGGCGCCGGCGATGGTTTGGAGTCGACGGCGGCGCCCTGGGCCAGGAGGATGAGGCAGTGGGCCATGTCCTCCTCCTCGGTGGTGGTGCTCTCGGAGGAAGACGCGGACTTGGCCGGCGGGTGGTGGCGCGGCCTCTTGGTGCGCTCGCGCTTGACGACGGCGGCGAGGTGTTGCTGCTGCCTGTCCTCCTCGCCAGAGAGCTCCATGGACGACGTCGTGGACATGATGACGAGCGCCGGCTTGCGCTCTCTCTCGACCAGCTCCGTTTGCATGTTGCAGAAGTAAGGAAAGGAGGAGAGAGAAAGTAAGAGGGAGATGAGAGTGGCAGGCTGCCTGTGTCTGTGTGGGGGTGTAGGAAGCTAGGTTGGTTTCTATTGCCAAGAAGAAGAAGTGGAGAGACGAGGCGTACGTTTTGCTTTTTGCATATATAACAAGGAGATCGATCGATCGAGCACTGCTGTAATCAATGGAAAGAATGGAAGTTTCCTTTGCCTTATTAATAGACAAGTCTTCTCTCTTATCTCTTCTCTAGAGAGAGAGAGAGAAGAGAAGAGTTGTGTGGCAAAACCTAGCCGGCTCTCTCTACCTTTCTATCGTGTCTTTTGGATGTCTTCTCTCCTCTCCAAGCTTTGTTGTTGCTTTGCAACTCTTATAACCTTCCTGTTTAGAGAGAGAGACCTAGAGAGAGAGAGAGGTTTTGGTGGTTAATTACTAGTGCTATTGTTAGAGAGGCGAAGAGTAATAGTAGAAGGTTAATTAGTGGCCAAGGAACGCGCACGCTAGCACGAGTGAACCCACCCCCCTCTTAATTACCTGTGGACAATTGATGGTCATGGCTAGCTAAATCCATGTGCAAAACATGTCCAGTAGTACTCGATTGAATTAATAGCTAGCCTTAATTTAGGCCTCCCTTATTCTTCAAGTGCTTAATTAGCCTTAATTAAGCGCCAGGATCAGTGTTCTGAGTATTTATCAGATGAAGCAAGCCAGCTTGGTTGTAGGATCCGGATTTCTTGATCATGGATCATCTGTGTAAACACTACGTACTCCCTAGATCAGTTGGTAGCGTTTACAGGAATACATCGCTGAATCATTTCATACATAACATAAATCGAACCATTCATGGTATTACAAACATTAGAGTTTAAATAGAGCGCATCGGGTCGAGTTTACAAAAAAGGCCGAACATGCCAAATTAGTACAATACATAAATAGCGGAAACGATAGCGGAAGCAAAAGGGTATAGCACGTCTCCCCGCAGACAAGCGACTGGGGTAGCTCGTGTACGACCGATATTAACCAAGATCTTGGGAAATACTAGTTGTACGCAAGCACCAGCGGAGCCCGCTAGACTGAGGCGAGACCTAGACTAAAGAATAAACTACTCTTCATCATTGCCTTGTCCATCGATACATTGATCCTCGTAGTAGGCGTAATCTCCATGATCCGCGGGTTCTAAGGGTTTGGGGGAAAGAGCGAGGATGACCACAACTTTCGTGCTCGCGAGTCAACACACAAATGCAATAATATACATACGAGGCTTAACAAGGATTGGCTCAGGTTCTTTTATTTGTTCAAAACAATATTTTTAATTACAATAGTTATAAAGTCGTATCACTTGGCATTTTAACTAAATCGCATTTTCGTAAATAGAATAAGTGTGCAATATTAATAACAACGCATATTACCTCCACCTTATACTTATTTTTTTTATGGTGGTTACATCTACCTATTAACAACACTGAGTAATACTACCTAGTACAAAAATTCAAAAGAAGGGCTAGGCGAGCTCGACATATTATTTATCCCACCCATAAAGTTTTATAAATAGAACTAACTCTTGTAAGTTCCTATGTCCGCCCGTGACCGTGTGCACGGCTGTTCGAATAGTTTATTTCTCTGCAGAGACTGTACACTTTACCCACAAGAGATAATCGTCTTGATATATACACATATTTCCTTGGACGTGTGAATCAAGTGAGATTACCATAAGACCTTTCCAAAGCATCCCTCAGTATCTGCAACACCTGCTAAGGTTTCACCTGAGTATGGTTACACTCACGGAGACCCGTCAACCCTTACCTAGACCCCCTGTTGCGCCATACGGCTTACGCTCACATAGACCCGTAAGTCGTACACCCCAACCCATAGCCTCGAAAGCTCACGTCGAAGCAGGTCTTTCAATGGTGCAACTCGTACAAATAGACACCAATTATTTAGCCAGGTCGTTACCACTATTAGACTTATGGTTGTACTGTTTTACATTAGGATGTCATCACAAGATTAAGTCCTTAAAATTACATGGGCGGTTCATTCTACGTACCAACCACATACCAACATATCGTAGGCTACATCAGTACCCAACAACATACCCTCCAACATACCATCTGTCCAGATATGGTATTAGCAAGTTTTTAGGGGTTTGAGAAGGATAAATCAAGTTATCTCAACCATACCAGTCATTTCCCCCAATGACTGTCCAAAACTAATTTTATGTTTAAAGGATGATGATTTGGGTACTTAATACTCCGGTACTTAAGCAAGGCTAACATGACCCTTAAGTACAACTATAACTAGTAGGTTACCACCTAATTACTAGGGTGATAAGGATTAGAGAATTCAATTATCAAGGAAATGATATAATAATTATTTAGTCATCAAGTTGGCATTTAACTACATTATGATTATTTGACATACATTTGCATAAAAAATTAAAGCATACAATTTGATATTTTAAAATAATATAATTTGCATAAAATGTAGGTTCAATATGATCAAAGTATTGACTCACCTGGGTCAAAGGCTAGAGGATCTTGGTAATCTTGAGCTTGATCGAAATGGAGGTCTCCGGCTTCTTCGAACTCTACTCGGACGAACGTATCAGCGAAGAAAAGACAAGCAAATAAAATAAATAAATACCAAACATATAATAAATAAACTCCAAAATTAACTAAACCAGTACCAAAATGTATATATTGAATTTACAAATTTTTAGGCATAAATTTCATAATTTTTGGAGTTAAAACGAAGGGGATGTGAATTTTTGAAGCTTTTCAAATGAATTTTTAATTGAAAAGAAGATCAGAAAAAAGAGGAGAGAGAGAAACCCGATGCTAACACGTGGGTCCCAGCGTATAGTGTCACGGGCGCACAGAACAGTGCGTGGACCTTCAGTCCACTAGAACAGTGTCACTGCGGGGCTCACTTATCAGCCTCAGAGAAGGGAACCGGATTAATTAAAGACGCCATCACTGTTCACCGGGCCCACATGGCAGTGACACAAGCGGTAAACAAAGAGTCATTAGTAATCACTAATCACCGATTAGCCTTAACTCACTACAGTAATGCCGCCAAAAATGCGCTACAGTGTTGTCTTCTCTAGACAACATAGAGCAGAGGGGAGGCCGGGGCGGCACAGCGCGTCGCCGGCGGAGGGAGGAGCGGCGGCATCGGGGAAGGGCAAAAACGGGTTGCCCTCACCGAGGCGGAGCCGGTGGCGACGGCGGTGGCAATACGAGAGTCGCCGAGCGGCGGCGCGACAACCGGAGGCAGCGGTGGCGGTTCGGCCAAAGACGGCGACGGAGCCTCGGCGCTTCTTGACAAAAGATCGTGGGAGCGCCGTCTAGGGGGAGGCTAAGGGAGCTTACCGAGCCAAGAATAGCGGCCGGAGGTGGACGGGCGAGGGAGATCGACTGTGGGGAAGAGTTCGGCTGGAGGCGAGGAAGAAGGCCGATTCCGGGCGGTTCGGTAGACCAAAACCCAATTAGCTTGGGGGATGAGTTCCTTGGCTTCGGGGGCACGAGGTGACAGAGGTGGAGCGGTGGTGAGGTCATCGAAGCGGCGAGACGGCGTCGGCGCGGCGCGGCCGAAAATGGGAGCTTAGGCTTCCTTCGGGTTCTCTATAGTGAAACTTACCGAGGGGGAAGGGGTGAGAAGGGGAGGTCAAGGGGATGACCAGGGTCCCTTTATAGACGGTGGGAGGGTGAAGACGGTCGTTGGAGCTTGATGGCGGCGCAAGGGCCGAGGAGGCACAAGAATGGAGATTAGGCGAGGCGCATGGCGCGCCGCAGATAAGAGGGACGGAGGGCGGAGGCGACGCGATGCGGGCAGATCTTATCAACGGGCTTCAGTGCTGGCTCGGGCGCGCGGACGCGTGAAGAACGGGCGGCGCTCTGGCGCAAAGAGAGCGGGAGTGAGGGGCGGGAAGCCGAGCGCGAGGCAGAGCGGCGCGGGAGAGTGCGGGAAACCGGGGCGGCGCACGGGCGGGGAGGCGCCAGAGGGGGGGGGAACGGGAAGAGAAAGGGGGAGAGAGAAGAGAGAGAGAGAGGTTTGAAAATTGAAATATTTTGAAATTTGAAATCAAAGCAAAACTTGAGTTTGAAGTTTGAAATTCTTGTGAGATTTTGAAAACAAAATGGAACTCTTAACATTACTGTTTATTGTATGAAAACATATTGTTACATTGGTAAGTAATTAAGATGCTCAAAATTGGAGTATTTGTTTGCCACTATATGTAGAGAGAGAGAGAGAGAGAGGAGTGGTGAGTGAGTACTAGTACTAGTATAGTAACAGCAACAATGTGAGGCGGCAACAAGGCAAGAAAGAAAAGATGGAAGCAAGCTCAATATTCCTTGTGCATGTATTGATGCCTGGGGTGATAGTGTTGCACTGCAAGCCTGGAACCACTGGAGAAAAAAAAAATGCTCTCCTATTCCCACCTCTACTTTCCTACTACTTTAATTCTGAGCTATATATGACTAATACTATTTGAGCCCTTTTTAGTTAGTTGAAAAGTATGAAAATCCACAATAATTGTCGGTTGTTTGATGGTTTCTTTGTTTCCATGATTTATTTTTTTCAATAAAATCTTTACCTATAAAGTTGTCTTTAGCAATTCCATCGACCATGAACAGCTAGGTTGCTTGGCAGTGGTGGTGCAGGTGTCTCCAGCTAGTGGCCACACAAATATATATATAATTGCAATGCCTAATAACAATTGGTTACTCTGTTTTTAAGCTAAACAAACAAAAATCCAGTCGACTTCTGAATCTCTGATGCAAATGGCACAGCTATGTACGTACGTACGTACGTAGCTGCTCCGTTTTCTCTCCGGGATCCGGTCCTGAATTAGTTAGTGGTCACACTAATTGTGAACGTTGTTTTTCATCTCCTAACACCAATTGGATCACACTAGAAAGGTAGATTTGGGTTTGGTGATACTACTAGTTGCTGTGGCTAGCTAGCTACACTGTCTCAATCAAATGCATTGGTGTCCTCGTCTCCAAATTAATTAATCGAGTCACACCTTAACCACTATTCCCGTACGTACGTGTACGTACATATATGATGCATGCATACTTAGCCAAACAGATCGATTCGATCACCGAAAACATTAATATTTAAGTACACTCATTTAAATGATATAGTAAACATAAGAGTATGTATTCCTAAAAATATGAAACGGTCGTCCTATATATAATATGATCATAAAACAATTAAATTAGCTTGCATCGTAGTTTTAATTTCTCATCACAAACCGTGGTGGCCAGTTGAAGAAGCAATCCATGTGTTTGTTGTGTGAGATAAGTCAACGATTGAGAGGAGAGGAGAGGAGGGTGTGGTGAGCTAGAGCTAGCTACAAGATTAATGGTGATTCTTGACGTGATGAATCGTTGTTTGTTGTGTGGGGCAGCAAGAAACCTGGAGAAAAAAAATTCTACTCCAATTGGATGATGCCGTGACGTGGTGGGGGCAAGTAAGGCATCGATCAGTACTTGGCTTAGTTGGAACCTAAAATAGCAAGCTAGCTTCCTCTCTCTCTCTCTCAACACACACATGCATGTACACTGGCCGGTCACTGATCACTTGCATTGCAATTAATCCAAAGTGAGTAGTGCATGCCTGCCTTAATTTGTTTTTTTCTTTCTTTGCCATACTTGAGCACTGCAGAAAAGATAGGTGCCCTTGAGCTTGCCATGATCCTCCCTATGATTAGCTATTATCCAAGTTGTCCCTCATGTGGAGAACCCTAGCTTTAAGGATCTAATCAGTGCATGCATCTATAATCTATCAGGCTGATCATTAATCATCCAAGAGATTAAGAAACATTAGTATATTCCCCAGTACTAGACCATATACATGCCAAGCCACCATCTCTAAAAGTCACACACACACACACACACACACACACACACACACACACACACACACACACATATATATATATATATATATATATATATATATATATATATATAATCAAGTAGTGTACATATACATGAGGACTGACACTACTACAAAAGAGTCTATAGCAGACGGTCCATCACAGACGGTTCCTAAGGAATCGTCTGTGTTGGGTCTGTCTGGGCCTTGTTTTGGCGCAGCGGGCCTATCACAGACGGTTCTATTTCGTAACCGTGCGTGATGGTCAATATCACGCAGCGGTTACGATATAGAACCGTCAGTGATGTTATGACGGTTCTATATTAGAACCGTCAGCGATATCGCGCACGGTTCTAATATAGAACGTGCGTCGTAATATCACGCACGGTTCTATATCGTAACCGCTCGTGATATTGACCATTACGACGGTTGCTCAAATAGAACCGTCGGATATATATCACGACGGTTCTAATATAGAACCGCTCGTGATGTTATCTTTATGGCCGGACCGCTAGGTTTTGCTTATTCTTCACCTCTCACGCGCTCGGCCCGCCTCGATTCTGCGCCTCGGCCCGCCTCGGCCCGCCTCGATTCTGCCGCCGCTCCCTCTGAGATCTCCGCCTCTTCGCTTCGCGGCGGCTGGCGGCAAGCCCGGCGCCGCTGCATCGCCTCATTGCCTCGGCCGCCTCGGCCGGTCGCTCGCTCCCTCGCCGGCTCGGCGCCTCTGCTGCGGCCGACCTCGCTGGCTTCGCCAGACCGCCGCGTCGCTCTACTCCACCGGCTCGCCTCTACCGCCTCTGGCCCGATCCCCTACCCGTGGTACTCCTAGTTGCATATTAGGTTAAAGTTTTTTCTTCACGAAATTTGTTGCAGTAGTCCTTGAAGATATCAGAATCCATGGAATCTGAACCCTGAGGACTATCCGTAACTTGATCTTTAAAATGCTATGTCACTTACATTCTTTATGCTTCACTTAAAGTAAGTTGATGCATGTTAGACACACTCACCACCAAGAATATTGTTAGGATTTCATCAATTATATTGGTTCTCCTTTTATGAGCATCATGGTTGTGAAAATAGATAAAATTGTCTTGACTTAATATTTATAGTTAGGTGTTAGGATAATATTTCAGCATTGAAGGCCACCAACTAGGTTGCTAAGTCATAATGTTCTTTCTGTACATATATATATTTCTTGCAGCGCCTTAGTAAAAGAAATATCAATATTAAATGCAAATTCGGTATTGCATTGATTCATTGAGCCGGCTTGCTCTTCTCTCAACATCAAATTCTTTTGTCACCATAATTCGTAACAATTGGCAACCATTTGGTTCCTAAAATTATCTTGAACCACAATGTCTCAAAGACTCGAACTCTAGGTTAAAGTAACCCTGCTTTCTTCCGCTAAAAAATAACCTTGATTTAATCAAATCATATCTCCTTCCCGGCTTCTCGCTAATATCGCATATGCTCTATAAAACTTATCCATGTGGAACTCTTTCTTAATAGGCTCGAATAAACTGGGCCTTGGACTTTGTTCTAAAAAAGCTATCCAAGAGGGCGCTTGCTTAACCGGCCGATACTTCAAAAAAAGTAGCTTCATTATTTCGAGTTCGATTAAGCTAGTTTATCCATTCCAAGAATATTTATTCACAAAGTCATGGAATAGTAACATGTCAAGAAAACATGTAATGCCATTGCATCAATTCCCATGTAGCATTGAAAATGGATAGATGACACGTAATGAATTCTTGGTTTTAGCATTTGAGTGATTGCATGCGATAAGATTGTGGATAGATGACACAGTGGTAAATAAGTTTAGTTACTCATGTATTGAGTATTGACTTTTAATCATTTTTCTTCGCTCACCGCTTGCTTAATTTATGTATGTTGGTCCGCCATCAAAGCTTGGTATTATGGTTAGAAAGCCGGATCTCATTTGCCTCTACCTTACGTATCCTTGCTTCTAGTCTTCTACAAAGACTACCTCTACTGGTACATTGGACGATTACCTGCTCGATGGTCGAGCAAGATATATGGACATGCATGCTCCTCTGTATTTTATTTTACTCTGAGATGGCAAACGTTGATTATATTTGTTTATATTTTTTGTGCAATTTCCCATATATTATATACTATGTAATAATTGCGTACGTAACTTATATAGATAGCAAGTAAGCGAGATGGCAGAGGCACCGTCTTCGCCGCCGTCATCGACGCCGCCTAAATACGTCTGGATCTCCGATCAAGGTGGTACGCAGGCGAGAAGGCAGAGGAATATCCAAATTGCCCTCGGGCCGCATGACGATCACGGAGGTCAGTGACGTCGGGATCCCGCTGAGTCCCAAGAAAGCAGCTGCGAGATTCCGGACCGTCTGCGGGGTACTTGTAAGGGAACGGGTCCCCATAACCACCCCAACTCGAAGTGTCCGACGGATGTACAGAGAGACCGGTTGTGGATCGAGCTTTACGCTCACTTTCCCCGGCGTATCAGACACGCGTGTGCGATGGCACGCGCCGCCGCGATGTGCCACGCGTGGAGGACCTTCAAGAGCACGCTTGTCACGCAGGTTTGTGAACACCGGTGGACGCCCTTCACGAAGTATCCTTTCTTGTCGCGGATACATGGGATGCCTTCGTGCGAGATGAAGACGACGGCCGAATTTCAGAGCAAAGTGCGGCGCATGAGCTCTCGTGCCCAAAACACTCACCCCACAAACTCGGCACCGCTGGTACGCGGTAAAGCCACGAAGTGGGCGGCGGAGGACGAGACCGATGCCCGACCGCTTGTGGGATCTCGACGAGCGCGCCGAGCACAGTTAAGAGCGAGGGCATCACCACGTCTTGGGCAAGATCTCTTTCGCAAACCAGTGCAGCGAGGCGAGGCGGTGTCCCAACGCTGGTAAATATGTCGAACCACTTAGTTGTTAATAAGTCCATAACTTCATGGTGTCTATAATAACATGATGTCCTCTTGCAGAAGCATTGACTTCGCATCTTCCCAAGGTTCCTCGAAGTGGACAGGAGAAGGATGTACTATCTACGCCCCGGGAAACAAGGAGCACCCGGTCGAACGCGAGGCGTTGGGGTTTACGTACCTTGGAGGATGGATTCCCACACGACTCCGCCACATATAGGAGTAGGAAGAGATCCAAGGACCAAGACGACGCCTCCGAACATGTCATTATTGAAAAATTTCAAGGACAAATAACAAGTTTACAGAACCAAGTAAATGAACTCATGAGGGCGCAAGCCGCCCCTGTTAATTTGGGAGCAAGTCCTCCTCAACATCGGAGTAGCGTCGCGTCCACACATAATTCTGGACATGACGACGTGCAATTACCGATCGACGTCATCGAGGTAATGTACATCTCTGGAATGCTCCAAATATAGACATATAGGACGCCTTAGCTAATTGTGTACCGTTTTGTAGGAGCCGACGCCCTGCAAGCTCCAAGTGAGGATGGTTGGGTCGATTGCTATTGAGGCTGGGCGGGGTATGGTGTATCCATACCAGGAAGAGGCAGTGCAGCACGGTGCCCGCTGGCGCAGGTTACGCCAGGGTGCAGGTGGACATGGTACATGACAATTTCATGGCCATCCCCCTGGAAATTCCCCCGAACGAAGAAATCACAACACTAGGGGATGCCGTGCACACTTTTATCCAGTGGCCCAAGAAGGACATCGCCCTGGACCCTGCAGTGACGCGAGATCGTCACGACCCGCCTGCCTCTCCAATAGGACCCTCGATGAGTCCGCCCCAGCCTTCGCTTCAGAAGCCCGCCTCATCGGTTCCCGTCGAGAAGACGCCGAAGGGACAAGACAAGCGTGTCACCATATCAGTCCCTGAGTCATCTCCAGATAAGACGTACCGCAGGCGTCCCGTTACGGGCAAATCGATATCGAAGAAGATTGAAGCGCCTGCCAAGCCCGGGCAATACTCCCTTGGATATCCGTTGGTCTCTGACAAAGAACTAACCGGCTCGGGACTAGCTTGTCAATCTTTGCATGAGTGGTACATGCGCAAGACCCGAGAGGAGGGGAGCCATACTGGAATCAGCGTCAGATACGGGAGCGAGCATTTTCATCACGAGGCGGGCCACTTCGTCGTGGGCTTCGAGGACTTATTCGACCTATACAACCTAACTGCCCTCGACGCCTCACTTCTACGATGTTGGACACTGTAAGTGTGTACAATCAATTTCTACACTCACGTGATAGCGATAAATATCACAACTCATTCCTTACGTACAGATACATGATGAAATGTGCCCGTCGAACCAACGAACCGGTGGGTTTCTCGACCGCACGTGATCTCGAGCAAACAATAAACCAAGACGCATCCTACGTCGCGAATTACATAAAATGGGATTGCTTGCTCAGACGGCAAGGAGTACATAATGGTGCCGCACAACCGTAAGTAAGTGCTTCACTACTTGCTACACAAAATTCGCTTGAACATATATAGGTTTATGACTATAGCGACATACATGAGTAGGTTCCATCGATTCTTGTGATTATTGTGCCAAAGAGGAACATGGTATTGTACCTTGATTCTCTACTCAACAAAACCATGACTTCACCCTTCTTAAAGAAATACTCGAAAGGTACGATCATTTCCTCCGCACATAATTGTATTGTAGTCTTCCTTCATTTGAAATGGACGAGGATAACTTTTGGAATCATGTAGGGCGTTCATCGGCTATGTTGCTGAGGGAGGTTTATACAAGGAACGGACACCACACTAACCCACAAGATGCGATTTAAGGTTTATATCATACTTCGTAAATATTGCGTCTCGAAATGACTGTACCTATATATGTATACCCATTTTTGCAGTGCCGCCAGCAAAAACAAGATCACCTATGCGCATTCTACGTATGCCATCATATGCGGCTATTGATTAATTCCACGATACACGATCCCCAGTAGGTCAATCTCGCTATAGTTATTTTCTAATTATAAATTTAAATATATATTCTTACTACTTTACTCTTGCTAGCGACAGGACTTCAACGTACAGTTAAAAGCACTCCAGAAGAACGAGGTCACACATGTTCGAGGGTTGCTCTGCAGCTTCATCAAGTCGGAAATCGTTAACCCGACGGAGAGTTTCACGTCGTCGACTAGTTGTAATTGATTCAATATTAAAACTCACTTTGACTAGTTGTAATTGATTCAATATTGTAACTCACTTTGACTAGTTGTAATTCAATTTGTAACTCTAGCGACAATACTTCAAACATTCTTTTTTGTTCTTTTACTGCTACTTGGATCATTTAGTGTTAGCAAGGGTAGGTCTAGGTATTCTCTACTCTCAGGATTAGCTTTAGCTTCAATTGAGAATCAATTGCTTAGAGTATTTCCTTATCTACTGAAATTTGCACTTGGTCTTTTGGCTGCTTGTCAGTTGGTCGGCCTGACCAAAAGACAGCCAGTTTTCCTCCCTTATTTCCTGTCAATTACTGATTAAAGATTAAGTTGGGTCCTGGTATTAGTTATATATACTCTAAACTTAAGCAAACCTATCATCTTGTTCAAAGTTTAATCACCCATCAAACTTTAAAGTCAGATTTATTTTCAGAATTGATCGCACTCTATCTATTTTCGGTTTCTAGCAAGCAAAGAACTTCATTATTTCCTATCACTTGGTGCTAGTAGATGATGAGTTATCTTGCTAACCATGTTAGGAATACTCTAAACTAAAGTATAGTACTTGTGATCATTTAACTCAGCAAATTGCATTTGGTGTTTGTCTGCTTCGTTTTTTGAATCGAAATCGCAACTCGCTTGAACTGAAATCGGTGGTTAGTGCTAATCGATGTTTGGTGAGGAGTTAGACTTCTTAGTATACTCATTTATTTGTAGCTTAATCCGAAATATTATTTCCTCTCGTCTAATATAGCGACAAGTTTGCTTGTGCTAATCATCTGCTTTCGGTTTTGCAAATCGAAAGCGCAACTTCGCTTGAACTGAAATTGCTAATTAGTGCTAATAGATGTTAAGTGATAAGTTAAACTTGTAGTTGTACTTATCTAGCTGTAACTCCATCTAGTATGTCAATTTGTTATAGTCTAATGGAGCATCAAATTTTCATCCTTAAATCTGTCCGATTTTTGATTTCAAAATCTGACATCTGCTATTCCTAGTAAGCCTCCAATTTTGATGACTGCTAGTAACTGATGTTAAATAATAAGTTAGGCTTTAAGTTTTACTCATTAACAAGTAATCTAAGTAAAATCATTGCTTGGTTCAAAGCAAAATCAGCAAGCTATCACTTTGCAATCGCCCAAATCTCAATTTTGCCATATCTCAAATCAGAGTACGTCTAATGAATTTGATTTTGCTTGATAACCGATAGTTAGTGATGAATTAGACTTGGTAAATTTCTCAATTAACTGAGAATTAATCCAGAGTAGCATTTTCTTCTAAAATCCTAGTTTCTAAATCTGTTTCTTTGAGATTTGTCCAGATTTCGGTTTTGTTAGAAACCTGAAACTGTAGTCCAGTTTTTAATCATACTGCTAGTGAATATTAGCTGATGCTATGTGATGAGATAGGTTTTAAATATTGCTCATTTAGCTGTAGCTTAATCAAAATATCATTTTCTCTTAGTCTAATGAAGCACCAAATTATTTCTCTGCAATCTGTCAAATTTCTGGTTTTGCTAAAACCTGAAACTGTAGCTACCCTGATTTCCCATTTCGGTTTTGCTACTACTGATGGTCATGCCGACTGTGATACTTCGATATCACAGACGGTTTTTAATAGAACCGTCTGTGATACCGTATCACAGACGGTTCTTGATTAAAACCGTCTGTGATACTTCAATATCACAGACGGTTTTTTAATAGAATCGTCTGTGATACTGAATTATCACAGACGGGTTCTATTAAAAACCCGCTCGTGATATTGAAGTATCACGACGGTTTGAATAAAGAACCGTCGTGATACTTCCGTATCACGCAGCGGTTCTATTAAAAACCGTCGTGATACTTCGCATACGACGGTTTAAACCAAGAACCGTCTGTGATACGTCCGTATCACAGACGGTTCTATTAAAAAACCGTCTGTGATACTCTGTATCACAGACGGTTGCAAAACCGTCTGTGATAACCGCCTGTTATCACAGACATAAAAATGCAGACGGTTGAAAAACCGTCTGTGATGACGGTTCCGAACCGTCTGTGATGACCCTTTGTGTAGTAGTGTGATGTCATTGCCTGATCAAGTTACCAAGTTGAGAGTGTATGGCACTCCACTTAGTAGGCTTTAGACAAGATTTGTGACCCGGCCCTCTGTTTCGCCAGCTAATTACAAAAACCTTGTGTGATAGCTCTGGCCAGCTACTTAATTGACTACAAACACGATGCAAATCGGTTGGCATCACATGTTTTGACCACTTGGAGTGAAAAAACAAAAGGCTACTAAAATGTAAGCAAACCCATAAGATTGGTACACTTTTGCTTCACTTTACTTCCATTCCCCTTTAAAAGAATATTTGGAGGAAACAATTGATTAGCTCCTGGATTAATGTATTTTCCTCGCAAAAAAGAAGAAGAATTCAAGTCATTCAGCTATCAAAAAATATATGCTGGTCAGCAAATAAACCGGTGAGACAGTGGATAGATGTTGGGTTCCTGTAACCATCGATCGTGATCTGGACACGCACGAATGGTTATATATGAAGGAAGAGAAGGAATTACTAGCTACATGAGATTGGGGGCAAGCAAAGCAATCTGGAGAGGCAGAAATAAACAATTAATATTGCAGGGAGAAAAATGGTGGATGGGAATATTTGGAGAGAACATTTGGTGCAGTTCATGGACACCCACCATGCATATATACACCAGCAATAATAATAATAATACATATGTATGCATGCATGCATGCAAAAGTGTTGGCCTGGAATTGATTTGATCGTCGAACGGAGCTGCGCCTATATATAATTACATTTGATGATGGGTGAAGTAGTGGGACACTCGACAGTAGCAATGTCATAATTTGCAGTGCAGGAGATCACTACTAGCACTCGATCGTCATAGATTAGTGTAGTGACTGGGCTGCCACTCCTCACGACCTCACGTCGTCAGGGGAGAGAGAGAGAGAGAGAGAGGTATGACGAGATAATCTCAAGAAGATTAATTGTTCAGTGATCAGGATGACAAGAAGAAGAAGAAAGAAACACTAAGAGAATTAAGGGCACAGCTAATAAATATAGAGACGAGATTCACTCCACATGACATGAAGCGTACGTTGGGGTACATGCATGCATGTTGTGTTTGCCTGGCCCGGAAGGATTCAAGCAGCTGTACATATCGTGCTTCAGTTCCGCCGTTAATTACGATGCCCCCACTGACAACCAAACCAACCTGCCAATATACGTTGCTGTTACAAGACTTTGTAAAAGATCCTCCTCTCTTTTGTTTTTTTTCCCCTTTGTATTATATATACGCACATATAGATAGATAGCAACACTTGTACAAAGTAGCTAGCAGGTAAGGGGACTCGACAACTTGGAAGCATGGAGCCTAGTATATGCAAGGAGTAAGCCTTGCTGGGAGGTTATGCCTTGCTGATCCTTGGGCAAAGTCAAAATTAGTGGCGTGGAGTGAAGGGAGAGTCAATGCTAGCTTCACATACATATATAATACATTGCTGTGCTGTGCTGTGCTGTTCTGTTCTGTTCTGTTCTGCCACCTTAATGAGTGTGGCAAGTGTTGGCTTTGCTGACGGGCAACCACCCTTGGCACGCTGATTGGTGGGCAACCTTATTCCTCCTACACCATGTGCTAGAATCATCTTTTGTTCCTTCTCAAGTCATGCATCTTCTTTGCTTCATGGTTGAGTGCATGTTGCTAACTCAACATGCCCGAGTCCTCACCACACATATTCTAATGCTTTACAAGTGTGTACTGGCCGATGCTTCAAGAAACTACACAGTGCTGACACAAACTTGCTTCTTCGAAATGCTTCTATATAATCCAGCAGTAGTACGTACATTAACTTGGTTAACTAGGCTTTCTCCTAACGAGATAAGAGATAGATAGCCCCAGTTCCAGGAATCTTTATGTCCTCTTCATCCTCAAAATGGACTTGACCATATGTACCGACCAATAAGGCAATAAGCAGTGGACAAATGTTAAATACTAGCATTATCCTGTACGAGACAAGGAAGAGAGAGAATGAGCTAAGAGAATAGCAAAAGATCTAAAAGAACAGTACGATCGGTGCCTACAACTACAAGAGAAATGTATAGACATCACCTAGGCTTTAGTAATTCCAAATTAATCAGTCTGTAAAAGATCTTAGGAAACTCATAAATATAGATAATTAACTGCTAAACATGTGCTTAAATAGAGCAAGAATACTGTAACGTTTCGATTGCCTCACAGGCAGTACCACTCCCTACTCCCAACAACACAGGAAAACAGGTTCCACAGAAAGAAACTACTACATCCCCCTCGCGGGCCGGCCCCTGATTACGACTTGAAATGAATGTCAAATGATATCCGAAATAACAAGATGTAGACAATAATCCCTGGCCTTTCTTTTTCTTTCAACCCTTCTTTTTGGAAAAGTAGGTCTGGGATTTGGTTAAACCGACCATATAATATATTTTCTTTTTCGAATGCAGATGTTGGCTAGATCAGTGTCCTAATCCCAAAACTGCAACCATATATTCTTCAAAGATTCACATCACATAGTGAATATCTCCGTATATATATCTTATGATGGAGATTAAATCCAGATTTCCACCAGGATGCATGCATGCCTAACTAGTTCGGTGACCGGCCAAAATATAGTACATGTCCGGCAAGTGGGCTATTCATTCACTCTGTTTGCTGGCTCACCCAAGTAATCCTTTTTCTTGTATGATTGAAAACAAGTAGTGAGGACATCATCCTCACGGCCTACTTTCAGCTCCAACCTAAATGATGCTTCCAAAATTAGCAACTTTGGTAGCTGCATAGTCCCTCATTATCGCACGCTTATCATATGCTGCTCATTTTTACAAATCTGCCACTGAAAGTACATATACTAGTACTTAATTTGTTCATTGCACATTAGGGAGAGCACTTGACCTGCATTTGGAATTCCGTTTCCCAGCATTCACAGCCCTCTTCAAGAATTACTAGTATATCAGAATTGAATCTGACATAATTAAGCACATGTTGTTTTATTTCATTTCAACAGAAGGTTGTTTTCAAGGTACACATTGGCCAGTATTCTAGACCAAACTGTTGCCTTGCAACCTTTCGGTTATCCACTCATAGCTATCGACATACTAGAATTATAACCAAACCTCGACGTCACAGACGAAAATTCAAATATTCACAAGTATTTCTCACTATTTTGGTGGCCACAAAAAAACACACACGGTGTCACATGACCACACATAGTCAGCCACTGGAGAGTAGCTAGTGACCAGTGTCACTACACACAGTGAAGTGGCTCTCTCTCCTCTCCCTCCCTCCCTGCCACGCCACGCCACGCCACTAGGGAGCTGATAAGTGGCAAAGCAGTAGTAAGTGGTACCCCTACTAGCTAGCAGCAGCAGCAGCAGCAGTAGCTGTTAAGTAGTAGCTGGGGAAGGGACAGCAACAGGTAGCACCGAGCGAAGCGGTAGTGGCTGCTGTGAAGACTAGTGTGTGAGCTAGCATCACAGTATGCAGCTTGTGGAAGGAAAGGAAGCTTTTCAGGAGAGGTTGGAACCGAGGCCTGTGAATGGTACCGTATTCGGTGTGACAGCAGAGCGTTTCCTGAGTGCGACACTGCAACCAATCCCCTACACTCACTCTCAAGCAACTTTCCGTTAAGGCCAGCTGCTCTACTGTGGTCCGTGTGCTGATGTACACAGTGTGTGTGTGCGCGCATCTTGTGCACTCAAAAGGCCATCACTTCACTTCACTTCACTTGTGGCCACATACCGGCCCCGTGACCACCATCACCACCCTCACCCCTTCATAAACAAACATCCTTCTGCTTAATTGACATCTGTATCTTATATATCTTCATGTTGTATTTATCTCAACTCTTCTCCAAAAAGAAAAAAAAAAGGAAAAAATTGCGACACTTGCTGTCTATATATATATATATATATATATATATATATATATATATATATATAAGAATGGATAAGTCTGGTCTGGTCGACCGGTCAGGCTACTTGTGTGCTGTTCTACGTTGCTCGCTGCACCATCAACTTTAGATATGCCTTTTGGGTTTTGGCTTTTTTGGGGCGGATGCCATATGTTGTGCTGAGTTGAGTGGTGCGCCGCCCCTCATCAACCTGTGGCTGCTCTCACCTTGGCTTCTCAGCTTTGGCTTACAACTTTATGAGCAATTCTTTTTTTTACAAGCTATTGGGATCCTCTGTGTTTGTAGATGATCTACAATACATAGGCCGACCAAAAATCAAAAAACAGATCAAACGCTACATTGTAGTCGCTACAGTCTGATTCACTACAGTAAAACCTCTAGTGTATCTTTCTCCACTGTTGCTACAGTGCCATAGAAGAGAGGGGGTTATCATAAAACACTGTTCACACTTTAGCCCTCTCTGCAGTTGGTTGTTTTAATACGCTGAAAGGCGCTTTTTAGTACTTATCTGAACGACAAATTTCATGGACTCCTACGCGATATGCCAGATGACGTCTAGGGAGCTTTCAGCGTCTCTGTCCAAATTGTAGACCGAAAGAAGGGGCTTATCAGTAGAATCACCATCCTTCTTTCCCCCAATTTTTGAGATAGGAATCACGAGTCCAATCATTCTAGCCGTACACGTTAGGGAGAGGGAGAGGGAGAGGGAGAGGCAAGGACTATTCTCAAGAGGGGAGAAGAAAGGAGCAGCATGGGCCCAAAACTCTCTCTCATGTTTTGAGATGGCATGGGCCCAAAAATTGCGAGGCCACGGGTAAAAAGTAAGCCCAGATACGGACTAGAACTGGAGCGGTGAGGGATCGAGGTTGGACAGCCCATTCCTCTCTCTTGGGCTTTCACCATTATTGGGGAGTGGGCTATGATTGGCAATTTGGCGTGGGCTCTATTTGGTATATGGAAACAACAGTGGAGAGTGGAGACAAATACTAACTAGCAGAGTGAACGAATTTGAGTTCGGAACAAAGGACACTATGGATCAAACGCTGCCAAGTGTAATACTACCAACCAGAGCATGTCTCCAAAAAAAAAAAAAAAAGTACCGGCCAGAGCAGTCGCTTTGCAGCATGTAAATAAATGCATAAAACGGCAGGGCAGCAAATAGGAGTAGGAGACATGCATGCACTGACCTTTACGACCACACGAGGTTCCATCTTTGGCGACATCAATAACCAGTGAAGAGCATACAGCCTCAGCAGAATCTAACCTACAAGTTGAACACCATATCATAGATCTTGCTAGGATAAACTTGACGTGGATAAGTCAACATACTAGATTTAAACAAACATCTTCGGTGGGCAATGCTAGATGTTTAAGTACGAAACCTGGAGTCATAATTCATAGTTGCTTACAACTCGGCGCTAATTTTCATATACAAATAGTTGCGAGTCATAATTATCATGAACTGTGCTTTGTACATTTTTACATATTTCCTCCTAAAAAATATTAATGCCAGGAATTAATGTATAAATCCTTCAAGTCATCCTATATTGATTGATACATTGTCAGATGCTGCACAGGTAGTTTTCAACTCCTTGCTAATTTCCCTAATTGAATGACGAAACTTTCATCCTTTCTCAAGATATGGTGGCAACTGGCAAGTGGCAACAGCACTTTCAATGTGCTACTAGCCTACTACAGAAAGTGAGAAGAGGTTTAGGTACAATGAAGCTTCAGAGGCCCAGCACTGAGCTCTGCAAGCTGCAGCACCCAAATTGAATGGCCAAGACTATGAAGAGAGGGCATAGAATTGCAAGTAAAGAAACCTGTGTATGTGCAAAACACCAACAAGCTGAGTACATTAGTTGATAAGTCCCAGCAAGAGCTTTCTTTGCAGTCACCTGGGATGTGGATGCAAGAACGTCTGCGGTGTAATGCATCCTTCAACCTCTCATGCATTTAGTTGGTAGTACATGTTGCTTGCCTCCGTATTATTCTCCTAGTGTTAACTGCACGACCACATACGTTTCTAGATTTCACTGAGGCACCCCTCAGTAAAATATGTATCTTTGGGTTTCTGCTAGTTTGCAAGTCCATATCTGTCTGCTTTCAGAACTAATCATGTCAAAACCCAATGACATTACCGCAGGTCCGCAGCAAACTTTTTATGCAGCAAAAAAACAAGTTTGGCCTTGCGGGGGATTATATACTGCAATAATGAGCACCCTGACTGCAGTTGTATCGACAAGCTAAGAACCATCCCCATCAGTCCATCTATGCTTCATAGATAAGAAATCAACACTTCACAGTCCTAAACTTTATAAAGGTTTTTAAGTAAACGCCGAGCTTCCCATTTCATCCCTGGTTTTGAAAATGCTCTGCATATAAAACTAAGAGTGCCTTTAGATGGACTAAATCCTTTTTCTTTCATATCTATGAGAAATTTTCTCACCTCAGTTCCATTTCTAAGCTTTGACCATCCACTCACAAGAATATCATAAGTGCAGGGCGTGGGGAGAACACCTCTCTTTTGCATTTCATTGAATAACTCTTTAGCTTGATTCATCATTCCCGCCTTAGCAAAGTCACTTATGAGTGCATTGTACGTGCTTACTTTTGGAATTAAGCCTTTACTCACCATCTCGCAATACATCCCCACTGCTTCGGCTTTGTTGCTTTGCTTTCCATATCCTGTAACCAGTATGTCATAAGTGAGATTATTGGGCTCAATGTCCCTTTTCTTCATCTCATGGAGCACAGTATCGGCTTCTCCAATTCTTCCAGCGGACTCGAGACCACCCAGAAGCGTGTTGAAAGTAGCTATGTTCGGCGTGACCCCTTGGTGAAGCATCTGATTATATGTAGCAAATGCATTGTCTAGATGGCCGCTCTTGCAGTGACCAAGAATTAGAACATTGAATGTGACGGTGTCTGGGGAAATTCCTCTCCCCGACATTTCTTCCAAGACAACTGTAGCTTTCCTTGTCATTCCATGGTAACACAAAACACGCACAAGTGTATTATAGACAGTGATATCAGCACAAAGCCCAGCATTCATCATCCATTCATGAATTTCCAAAACCACATCCAATCTCCTGCTTTGTGAGCAAGCTTGCAGCACCCTTCGATAGGTCAGAGAGGCCGGAGAGAATCCAGAAGAAGCCATCTCATTTAGCAAATACTTTGCCTTTTCCACGGCCCCAGCCTCAAAAAGACCAGCAACAAGGGTATTGTATGTGATGAGATTAGGCTTTATGGAACTCCTCTTCATTTCATCAAGGAGTTTTAGAGCTTTGGCGGTCTTTCCTTCCCTGAACTGTGCAGCGATCATAGTGTTATATGTCGCTTGATCAGGCTTTAAGCCTGTATTTCTCATCTCTCTCAAAAATGATTTCGCTTCCTTAGATTTCCCAAGCATGCAAAGGCAATTGACAAACACATTGTAGACAACAGTATCAGGCAACAAGTTTCTCTCCATCAACTCCTGACCAACCTTAAAAGCAGCCGGCATGTTGCCTGTTTTAAACAGCCCGTCTATTAAAGTGGTATAATTTACGTGGTCTAGCGACAGGCCATGTTCATTCATATCTTTGAACAATGCTTCAGCTTCCTCTATTTTCCCATTCTTTCTTAAACCATTCACCAGTGAGTCAACAACAAATTTATTTACCTCCACACCCTCACACAACATTTTATGGTACATGTCAAGAGCTGCTTCTTGCCCCTGGCACTTGAAGAAGCCATCGATAAGTGTTCCATAGGTCACAGCATTTGGGTCAACGCCCCTTTCCTTCATCTTCCTCATGTAACCAGCTGCTTTGCCAAGCCATCCTCTTTTAACAAGGCCATTGATGATAGATGAGAAGGTAACAACATTTGGGTTAATAGATTTCTCCTCCATTTCAAGCAATACCTGCTCTGCGCCATCAACATTGCCAGCTTTGCAGAGTGCATCGATCAGTACGGTGTAAGTAACACCATTGGGAGTTAGATTATCCGATAGAGCACACTGAAACACTTCCTTCGCTTCATCAACCTTCCCTTCCTTGCCCAACCAGTCCATCAAAGCTGTATACAAGACCAAATCCATGACCACGCCTCTCGAAACCATCTCACCCAATAGACCGAGTGACTCCTTTTCCCTCTGCGCTTTCACCAATGAATCAATGAGCGTACAATAGGTGACATGGTTGGGCGCAGCTCCGAGCTTGTGCATCTCCCTGAAAAGCACATACGCCTCCGAGAACCTCCTGTCCCTACAGAGCCCACCCACGAGAGCGCTAAGTGTGACCACATCCGGCAGCACGCCCGTCCTCACCATTCCCTCGTACAGATTGAATGCCTCCTCGATCCCCTTCCTCCTGCAATAGTCAGCAATGAAGGCCGTGTATGTCACCACATTCGGCTCCACCCCATCCCCCTTCATCGTGTCCAACATGTCCCGTGCAGCATCGACCTCGCCGGCGCGGCAGAGGCCAGCAACCAAGCTATTGTACCCCACGACATCGAGTGCCACCCCTTGTGTCCTCATCCTCTCCGCCAGTGCCAACGCCGCCGGCATGTCGTGGACTTTACAATATCCATCAATCAGAGCATTCCAGCCCACGACATCCAAGCTGTCGATTCCCCCGCCTCCCACCAGCATCTCGGCTAAGGTCGCCGCTTTCTCTACCTGAGCATTCCTGCACAGCCCCACGAGCACGGTGTTGACGGTGACCGCGTCGAACGGCACACCGCGCTTGCACATCTCGGCGAGCAGGGACGCGGCGATGTCCCCGTGGCCCTGATCGGAGAGGCCCGCGAGCACGGTGTTGTAGCTAACGGTGTCCATCTGCGAGGGCTTGGAGGAGCGGAGGAGGCAGAGCGCGGGGCGGAGCAGGCGGAGGCCGCAGTAGGAGAGGAGGACGGAGTTGAGGGTGAGCGGCAGACCTGGGACGGGGCGGAAGCGGATGGCGGCGGCGGCGAGGCCGGAGGAGGCGAGGGCGGGGATGAGGCGGCGGAGGATGGGCGCGGGAGGGGCGGCGGGGAGGGAGGAGAGGAGGTGGGAGGCGGCGGAGAGGCGGGCGGCGCGGAGGAGCGCGAGGGCGAGGGAGCAGAGGAAGGAGGCGTGGAGGGTGGGGTTCAGGGCTTGGGGCGGGGGCGCCATCACGGCAGCGATGGGCGGAAGGAAGCCTGGAACTGAAAGTGGAAGACGAGGCAGGGGCAGGGGCAGGGCATGGTTGGCTTTTGGTCTGTCCAGCCCATGCGTTGGGCCGGGCCCATAAGATAGATAGATGGATAGGTGGATTGCCCAGATTCAAGTGGATAGGTGTTAAGTAAACACGCGGTGCTTAATCACCTACTAGGTGGTTAGGCGCGCTACGCCGCGCGGCCAGGGAATATACAATGTTTCTCCACGGTTTGTAGAACGTTTAATATGGCACAATGTATCCTTATGCATTGTATGTAACATGAGGAGCACTAGTAAGAAAGTATTAGATGGATTAGAAATCACTTCATCTGACTTTTTTTTCGGTCATCGACTCATCGTAGTTGGCAAGGTTGATACCGACATCTTACACAAATTAGGTATATTGAGATATGTCTAATAGACTTTGTAAAACAGCTTAAAACATCAGTGTTTTAAATAATATATAGATGGAAATAGCAAACATGTATTAAGCTGAAGAACAAAATCAAAATACACCACAAAATTGAAGTTAAATATGAGGTAAAGACAGCACACCTAAGAAGTGGACAGAACCTTGAGGAGGAATAAGGGCATACGAAGAGCACATCTCAGATTCATAAGCAGAATAGAAGTTTTTCCTTTCAAAATCTTAGGCGATTAGATCCTCTCTGTTAGCATATCCTCTACGCGTATCAAATAGACCATTATATTGTTCAAAGACTTATTGAAGTCTATCGCATTTATTGTAACAAAACTCGACTGTATAAATCCATTCTCACATCTATCCCACATAAGAATACAACAAAAGAAAAGTAAAGCTTTGAACATGTCATAGGTCAATGAGTTTAGTACGTAATCTTGAATTTATGCACTTCTCCATTATCAAGAAATGATCATCTCTATATACTACTTTAGGATAGACTGGTTGCCTCGGTACAGACCATGGCTATTTTTTAAATGTTCCTATGGAGATACACGACATCAATACCTATTACTATTACTTTCAAAAGGCATTTAAGCGAGTTGTGTACATAGCAGAATACCCATCAATTTCAATAAACAATTGAACAACTATAGTTGAAGGATGAAAAAAAAACCTGCAAAAGCCAAAGGATAAGAAAGAACAATGATTATGCCATACATTAAAATGCATACAATTCAATTCAAAAGGTATGCAATTCAATTGAAGTCTAACGATCGCATCTGTAAGTATAACCTATATTCTAAGGTATGAGGTGTCTAACTAACAACCTTCAAAACCTTGACAGTTACCTGAGTACCGGCCCATACACTTTGGTAACGGTCATGAAGATCATCGATCATACTTGAGTGCTGGGTCCACAAAAAAGAGCTCTGTGTCTTGTGATCGCGTACTCTGCATGTTACCATCTTCAGCTGTGAGAACACAATAAAATTGTAGAACTTCATGATTTTTGTATGGAAGGCGAGCAAATATTAAAAATCACTTGCATATATAGTGAGAAGTCGAACTTGCTTTTGTAAGAGAAAACCTCTTTGTGAAATATCTTGAGCAATAATGATCGTCGGATGTAAAAACATCGACCTCATCTTCACCGAAAGCGTGTCAACATTGAAGTACAAATGAAGTTTCCAGGAAACGAAAAAACACAGTGTTTTGCCATCATCACTTTTTAGTATATATATGTATAAGAAGAATGAGAAGACAAAACAACAAAATTTAGCTATATGAGTTCATTCTCTGTGAGAGAAACATTATATTAGCATTGCAATGCTCATCTCAAGAATGCTAAAAAGAACATGAAGATCACTCTATACATATGTCCAAGTTATCTAAGGCATATTGTTCGCAATCAGTCAATTTATTTCATGTAATGTTGACATTCCTGAGCAATAAAAAGGAGAAACATCAACAGTTCTTTTTAACCTCCACAATTGCTCCCAAATGATATTTGCCTAAAAAAATATAGAATGTTCATTCAGGATATATTCGAAGCATATGAGACAACAAAACATATTGTATAATAAGCAGTACCCTCCATCTGTTTTTTCGTTTGAAGATATCACAAAAATATCTGCTCAAAGAAGGCTGATAGCTAATTTTCTCTTTGATTCACATGTACCAAAAACTGTGACCTTCAGTACAAAGGCTTTTCAAAATTTTACTGCCACATGATCTGAGCCACCAAGTCCAATGATGCCAAGTGATTTCTCCGGTTGGTTCATGTTATGCCGCATCATTATAGTACACATGGTAATTTTAGCAAAAAATAGAGGCGCCACCTTCGACAAAGGGTAGACATCGGGTATTCGAAAGCAGTACCTATCAAGCATATGAATCAAGAGCACATGCAAGTCTGCGATATCATGTTTTTTTTGTTAACTTAAATAAGCGACAACAGTTAAAAGTTTGTGAACTACTCATAGCACAAAGATTGATTTTCATGTAATTCTTATCATCATAAGAGAAACAAAGTATCAGTGCACACTGAAAATGACACATAACAAACTAAAACAATGTGGATGAACGTAGTCTTAAACATAAGTGCATTATGTTCTTTGAGAATAGTTCGTGATGTCCGCAGAATACCCATTCATGGACTATTAATGCAATCATACCTTTCATGTATTAACATAACAAAATTTAACATGTTTAGTCTCAGGCTCAGGCTTCTGTACGAAAGTAAGTAGGAATCTCAGAAAAAAAAACTAAGGAAAATAGTCAATATGGCTAATCTTAGAACAAGGGCTGCGTTGGCAAACCTGAATCATCCATACATTTTGTGCCAATTTCAGTTTCCTGCTGCAGTGAAGAAAAGAGCTAGTTTAAAATTTTGCAACATAAACAATTTTGCAACATAAACACCAGTAATGGATGACCAAGACTTCACTGGGGATCTAAATAACAAATGTTTGTACCATTTTTTGCTGACCTGTGTAGTTCTCCAAGAACTGGCAGATACCTCTGAAAAATGAAGGAAAACATAAGGCAATGTGATTATACGTGTCTTGATGAAGTCGTTTAGAGCAGTGTTGTACATATACAACTGAAGGGGGAAGTTATTTTGGAACGACCATGTTCTTACACACAACAACAAACATAAAAGCAATTAACAATCTTGACGGGATACACAATGATATCAAATTGGAATTAAGCTCAAAGACCATCTTAAAATCATTAGTAAAAGGAATCTCCTTATCTGACCTTTTTTTTATGGAAGCTGAGGGGAGGGTCCCGACAAGATGCTAACCCCAAGTACAAATAAACCATTAAACAACATCTTATGCTACCTTGCTCCTATGGTTGTCCAAGGTTTTGCATAAAGCAAGAATCTGAGATTTTGAAGTTGCTAATTGCTCTTCAAGCGTAGTAAGTTCATTAGCAAATGTATCTTTCTCCGTAATCAGCCTCTCCCTCACTTTCATGAGCCTATACTAAATAAGAAGTAAGAAAACAAGATATATGTTAAAGATTGAGATGTCAAGATTACAGTTCAAGACTTAAGTAAAAGAATAAAGTGATGAGCAATATCACACCAGAAATTCAATAGTATCAGAGCATCCCAAACTCTAAACGTAACCATCTAGATTATGAATTAAAATCAAAATCTTCTACGAAAGCTTGTGGACGATTCATCGAAATCGATGAAACTCAGAATCTTCAACAATGAACAGCCTAGTGCCCCACTTATCTATATGTAACCGAGTACTTAAGTAAAAGAATAAAGTGATGAGAATATCACACCAGGAATTCAATAGTATCAGAGCATCCCAAACTCTAAACGTAACCATCTAGATTCTGCACTAAAATCAAAATCTTCCACAAAAGCTTGTGGATGATTCATCGAAATCGATGAAACTCAGAATCTTCAACAATGAACGGCCTAGTGTCCCACTTATCTATATGTAACTGAATATACACATCAAGAAACAACAAGACTATCCCTGATGGACATAGAGAATAGATATGCAATTATGCTGCAGAAGGTAGGCAGCGGCATAAAAATGCTATGTACAATTGTGCGGTCGGTTATAGAAGGACACATAAGAGAGCTAAACGAACTATTTAATGGAAATGTCAATGCATTCGTAGTAACCGACACATACAACATTTTCGTTAATGCAATAGATATACATATGGCTATATAGCAATTGTATAATGTATGGCAACTAAATAGGCGCTACAGATACGTAGCATTTATCCGTAATTCAGAGGACAAGCCATCTTGACATAGCATATATATAATCCAATAAAATAGTTGTCACTGAGGCCTCGATTAAAACATGGCACAATTATATACAGAGACATCAACCTAAACCATCGACCAAAACGTGGCACAACTATATACAGGATACACCATGAGCGCAAAAAAGAAAAATTATGTGAGAATATGATGTGACAATCTATATCCAGAAGAAAATCTAACAGCTAACCTAATCAATAAGATAATCACATCTGGGATCTCAAAATTGCTTAGTAGTTCGGATTCTTACTGTTCCTGTAGAGGATATGCATCACGAATAATCATAGCTGCAGAAGGAAACCAATTTAACAGATTTAGGCACATGAAACGTGCAGCGTGCTGTGCTGGCTACGTTCATGAAAGGGAAATTGGCATAACACTAATTCAACATACCTGTACATGATTTGCATGTGTATTGATGTAAAGGGGATAAGAATTCCCATCGGATTCAGATAACCACCTCTCAAAACGTGGCACAATTATATACAGGAGACACCATGATCAAGAAAATATAGTTTATGCGAGAATACTACCGCAATCTAAAGCCAAAAGATTCTACGGAAATTAGACAACGACATAAACCCAAAGAAGATTGATGCAAGATTAAGCAAAGATGAAAAATAGACTGAAACTGCTTGTAAACTGTGGTGCATGTCTTATTGTCCTTGTTAGTTAGTCAATAACAAGTGCAAAGATAAGCACAATTCTGACATAATTGGAAACCTTGGTTACTGACTTAAACTGTGGTCAGACAATGCCCAGGAGAGAAACAATTCTAAACCAAACCACATCTGAGATGAACATCAGCAATACTAATACTTATAAGGTGATAATGCAGGCCACAATGATGAATATATCAGGATGAAATGAAGTTAAACTCAGCAGTATTGATACAAGATTAAGCAAAGATGATAAATAGATCGAAACTGCTTCTAAATTGTCATGCATATCTTATTGTCTTTGTTAGTTAGTCAATAGTACTTATAAGGTGATAATGCAGGCCACAATGATGAATATATCAGGATGAAATGAAGTTAAACTCAGCAGTATTGATACAAGATTAAGCAAAGATGATAAATAGATCGAAACTGCTTCTAAATTGTCATGCATATCTTATTGTCTTTGTTAGTTAGTCAATAGCAGTATAGAGAAGTGACAAGTGTAAACATATGCACAATTCTGATATGATAGCAAAATAATCCCCACAATCAGTAGAACTACTTGATGCCAGCACTTGACCATCTCACATGCCAGCCTCCTTTTCACTGCCAGGTAGCCTTTGGACCGGTGAGGGCGGGGGCGCAGGACTTCCCCCGTCATTGGTGGCTTCTTGCCCTTATTGGTCCCTTCCTCTTGTTCTTCTTCTGCCATTGGAGAGCGACAGCAAGGACCTCCCCGTCCACTGGTGGCCTCTTTCCCTTACTGGTCTTCGCGTAGTGGTACTCGCAAAAGTTGACGATGGGGAGCGCGCGGGCTTGGCAGCGCCACTTCTTCCCATCACTTCGGCGGCACCGGAGGTGGTCCGAAAGTGGCGGCAGAGAGTCACCGCCGTCTCCTGCCTCGCGCCGGCGCCGCCGGCGCCGCCGACGCAGTGGCGCAAGGGTCCCCTCCTCCGCCTTGTCATCCTCAAGAGACGGGTCGGGAGCGGCCACTCGCTTGCGGCAGAAAGGAGACGGAGAAAACGGCGGAGGGTAGGGGAGGCGCCGAAGAGGTAGCTGGGGAGGGAGACCGGGGAGGATAGGGAGGGAACGGCAACGGGTCGGGAGCGGCCACTCGCTTGCGGCAGAAAGGAGACGGAGAAAACGGCGGAGGGTAGGGGAGGCGCCGAAGAGGTAGCTGAGGAGGGAGACCGGGGAGGATAGGGAGGAACGCACCGGTGGGGGTGGACCAAGGGGGCGGCGAGGGAGGAAGAGCTAGGGACGACGCCGACGCGGCGGCTGGGCAGAGGGGCTGAGGGGACGGAAGGGAGGGAGAGGGAGGACGCGACGGCAATGGGTGGGAGAACGGGAGGGCCACGGAGGAAAAGTGAAGGGCGCCCGGAGAGGATGGGGTCGGGAACCGGAAGGGAAGGAGAAGAGCGTGGCCATGCGGTGGAGACGGGGAGGATGGGTCTGCGCGTGGATGACGAAAAGACAGACGCACGGAACGAGACGCGTCTCGACCCTTCGCGACCGGACAGCGACGCGGACGGCAACGGACGCCCGAACGCACGATCGGACGGTCGAAGCAATCCGGGCGACGTGGCCGGCCGGCTGAGCTCCAATCCCACGCGCTTTAATAATAAGATAGATGCCTGCGTTCTAGAGCCTGGTTTCTGCGAGGGAGCACCATGTACAACGTTCACGTTGCTGGCCACAACATTACGTGATTCGGGTAAATTGTGGTGATCACAGGATAAATTTTTAATTTTCCCGCATGGTCATACAGTGATAGTTAAATATCGAGAGACGATAAGGATAAATATTGTTGACATTACTACAGAAAAACTCATCACAGACGGTTCGTAACAGTCATCACAGACGGTTTTTGAACCATCTGAAATTTTATGTCTGTGATAACAGGCGGTTATCACCAACTACGAACCGTCTGTGATTCTGTAGTATCATAGACGGTTCATGGTTAGAACCGTCTGTGATAAGTCTTTAGACTTAATTAATTTTTATCGTATTTTTAGCTAGCATCAGGAATTACTAGCCATGCCCTCTGAAAACTAGCAAGCAAAAATATATCACAGATAATTGTTGACAACTCAAAGTGATCATTTAACTCAAAATCAATTACAAAAGAATATTTCAAGTATATATTGTCGCTAGAGTTACAAATTGAATTACAACCGGTCAAAGTGAATTACAATATTGAATCAATTGTTTCGAGGTCGTTCATTGGTGTCGACGGCGTGAAATTCTTCGGTGGTGTTAACTATGTCTGCCTTGATGAAGACGCAGAGCTCCCCTCGAACGTGCGTGACCTGGTCCATCTCGAGTGCATTTAACTCTATGTTCAAACCCTGTCGCTAGCAGGAGTAAAGTAGTAAGCATATATATTTAAATTTATAATTAGAAAATAATTATTACGAGATTGACAAACCTGGGGATCGTGCGTTCTAGAAGCAATCAATAGCTGCATATAATGGCATACGTAGAATGCGCATAGGTGATCTCGTTTTTGCTGGCGGCACTGCAAAAATAGAATTACATATATATGTACACTCAATTCGAGACGCAATATTACGGAGTATGATATATGATTATTGTGTTGTAGCGCGTACCGAAAATCGCATCCTGTGAGTCAGTGTGGCGCTCGTTCCCTTGTATAAACCTCCCTCGACAACATAGCCGATGAACGCCCTACATGATTCAAAAAAGTTATATATCATTGTCCATTTCAAACGAAGGAATACTACAATATAGTTATGTGCAGAGGAAATGAACATACATGTCGAGTATTCCTTTAAGAAGGGAGAAGTCGTGATTTTTGTTGAGTAGAGAATCAAGGTACAATACCATGTTTCTCTTTAGCACAAGAATCAGAAGAATCCAGTGGAACCTACTCATGTATGTCGCTATAGTCATAAACCTGTGTTGAAACGTAATTTGTATAGCAAATATTGAAGCACTTACTTCTGGTTGTAGGGCACCATTATGTAGTCCTTGTCGTCCAGAGCAAACAATCCCATTTTTATGTAATTCTCGACGTAGGATGCGTCTTGGTTGATTGTTTGCTCAGAGACTACGTATGGGTCGAGGAAACCCACCGATTCTTTGATTCGACGGGCATATTTCATAATGTATCTGTACATAAGCAATGAGTTATGATATTTATCGGTATCACGTGAGTGTAGAAATTGATTGTACACACTTACAGTGTCCAGCATCGTAGAAGTGAGGCGTCGAGGGCAGTTAGGTTGTATAGGTCAAATAAGTCTTCGAAGCCCACGTCGCACATGTGCCTGGTCTGCTTCAGGGAAAGTGAACGAGGCAAAAAGTTCGGTCCACAACTGGTCTCTCTGTACATCCGTCAGAGACTTCCAGGTTAGGGTGGTGATGGGGACCCGTTCCCTCGCAAGTACCCCGCAGACGGTCCGAAATCTCGCACACGCACCCGACGTGCCTGCGCGCACACACACACGCATCGCACCGCACGGCGAGCGAGTGCGCGCGTGTGTTGGCTTTCTCCAATTCCATAAGGGGGCTACCACGTTCTACCTTATAAAGTGGTGTAACTCCCATTCAACTCTCTATATGGGAGTAAGCAAATTTAGGATGTGCACATGAGCCTTTGAGATTTTTCAAGAATTAATTAGAATTAAAAACAGGGCTCAGCTCGTATTAATTCCTACAAATATTTTGCTATTCTAGTGATAACAAAGAAATATATAAATCATTTTTTCTACTCTCGGTAGTAGTTACTCCCTATCTCGTATCTCACAACGTAGTGAGTATCTTGCGCAACCGAGAGTATGCCTGTGTAGTGTATGATCGAGTATATAAAACCACTTACGTGGTATTTACATCTTTTTAGGAGTGGTATGTACAATTTTTTAGATATACTTTTTTTATGTGTGAATATGGAGGTATTTGCAAAATATGCTAAAAACTATGGACTCTCCTGCAAATTTTTCATGTGGTTCTTATTGAAGTATTTTATAATTAGTATATGAGTATACCAAAGTGATAAAGTAATATATTAATTTTTTTTAAGTGATATATCAAAAAAGAAAATAACTACACAGATAAGGAGGAGATATTAATTCTCTCTCTTCCGATCTCGAGCGATCGGTCATCAGGTAGTCAGTACATATGTGTCAAACTCCGATGGATCGGTGAGGCGGCGAGTCGTTTTACGCACCCATCACAAGTACCTACTTTAACTTAAACTAGAATGTGACCCGCGCCATTGGCGCGGATATGGTCGATGGTAGTAAATGGGAAAACAGCTAGTTGGCTGTAGTTTTTTTTTAGCGAAGGATGATTTATATTAATTAATAGTGGTTATCGTGTTTTAGGAATCCGGTTAAATACGTTGTAGGTCTCAAATTGTAAGCATCGTGAAGAAGGAAAAGGAAAAAGGCATCAAGTCGTTACATTCAAATCGTATTCTAGAAGAAAGGTGCAAAGACAAAAACAATTTAGATCTACAAAGATAAATTTATCTTTGAACATGGCAAAGTAGAGGCTATTAAATAACATGTCTCAAAGGAGAGAAAACCATTGCGAAGCGCATATGTGACGTTACTAACAAAAAATTAATGAAACTAATTACTTTAAACTCCGTCCTTGTCATTTTCTCAATAAAGGAAGTCTCGTATTTTTGTCTTGGTTCATAACCACAAAAAGGATTTTCATACTCAATTAGAAAGGTGAAAAAAAGCGAGATCCACAAAGATGAATGTCTCGCTAAATATGACATGCGAGAGCAAGACCTTAGTAGGCTAAAATCGTAAATATGATCGCCAAAGATGATTGCCCAGATTGTACTGGCTATGCAAGATCAATAAGGCGTTATTCTAAACAGACATAATTTAGTAGCTGGCATCAAGGAGAAATAAAAGGTGTTTTTAAAATTAAATATGTAATGTAAAAGAGCGTGTGTTCAAGCAATTTCTTTCCACAGGAAAGGAAAGTCTTAGGTAATAAGTTTTGAATTCTACATGAGCAAGGAGAAATAACATGAAAAACTAACTAAACTAATTACCTTAAACATGTCCTTGTCAATTACCGAACGAAGGAATCTTGTATCTTTTCTTGGCTCATAACCACACAAGGATTTTAAACATCAATCAGAAAGTCGCTTAAAAAAACAAATGAGATGTACAGTATGAATGGTGCAGATGTGGTTGTTGTATGCGGGTGGCAAAGGTCTAGACGAACATACTTATTTTCTATGAAAATTAGAGTCGACACGTTATAGCACATAAGGAAAATATGCGCAATAAAAAGATGAATATACAAAAAAAAACAGTCCACATTTGTGTGAGAACTCATCATCCTTCGCTCTAACTTGATATAAAGAAAAGCTATAAACAAGTGGACCGGTGTGAGAACTCAAAGATCCTCCACTATTTCTAGGCAAATTAAGTAGGGACAAAATATAGATCCTTTGCTTATACAAAGATAGAAATAGTGAAAACGTTGTCTTGACAACTGGATCAATCGTATCCTTGTTTGACAACATTTTCAGATAGAGTCCTCCTTCAAAGATCCATTGTGGCATAGGTGGTGCATAAATATTTATAACCAACTTTTAAAAACACAACGCTAGTGGAGGATAACCCTCTTCAGTGACGCGTCAAAAAATGTTAAGCCTCGCAAGCCTAGGTATGGCCAGTGAAGCGTTGTTCGAATTTAAAGATACTCTAAAGGATGGATGATGCCTACATACTTGAGTAAACGAGAGATGGAAGGCATATGTAAAGGAGTAGTTAAAAGGAAAGCATGAATAGGTCATTATATATAGCGGAAGGACCAAGCTATAAAAGTGTACATATTAATTAGGTAGCAGGATCGCTTATATTTCAACGCGCTATAGTTGAGCTACTGATGCTTGAGATGAGACAAACTGAACCACGGTATTGACTAAATGCATTGCAAAAATAATGACCCAAAGGGCTAAAGACTGACAACTACTACATCTATACTTACTACTCAAGCAAGTTTTGAGGTAATGATATTTAACTACATGGATTAAAATGGCTACTGGACCTGGACTTCACGCACACACTATGGACATTTTTTTTTGTACTACTGCTTATAGAAGATGGCTGCTTGAGTTTACTATGTATTGTGCAATTCAGGTTTTTTTTTTCAGCCTGTCAAGATAAACATTTTAGAAATTTAAATATTGGCTTATAAGTGGCACCTATACAAACCTTTAGCTCATTGTTGATGCTTCGCTCATCTATATTCTACAACAATTATTATCATAGACAATGCGGGTGGTGGCGCGGGCTTGCGAAGCGGCGTGGGTGTAGAATATACCCATGTCCTACTATTAATAGGTTAACCATGGCTAAGCATGAGGATGCCGCATGCTTATTATCATAGACAATGGCTGTTACAATTATTATCATAGACAATGGCTGTTACATATTTTGAGTAAACGAAAGTATTCTCGTGTAGTTTAATAATATAAAATGTTACAAAGACACGTAATTAGGAGCACACCTATTAATATAACAACTCAAGAGTAATTAATTCGCAATTATGACGACTTATAGGAAACAATCATGTAAGCATGTAAATTTAGCGCGTCGATTTAATAGGAACTTATTCTTCACTCGAGGAAGCCTTATCTGTAGATCATTCTTTGTGATGGCGATCCGAGGGCACACGGATGGCCTCCTCACCCCGCGCGATCTAGGGAGCCCAGCGAAAATCCGAGGTGTCAAAGTGAAGCATGAACATATTCATTGTAATGTTAAATGGACCGAAAAGGAAAATAACGTTCCTGAAATACAAAGATGATAATAAGCTCAAATTAAAGTCCATGGAATAAGTATTAATGCTAATAAAAGGAAGCATCAATACACATCTAATTCGGAAATAGTAATACATTACTGAATATATTTCTTTTTTGTCAGGTAACGCGGTTTTGTTGGATCTAATCTTAGTTGCATGTCCGCTGTTGCAAAGCACGGAAAGTACCAATTTGACATTGCTTTCCATTGTACTTTACAGCAAAGACTCCAACACCTGCAAATCCTTGGGTAGTATATTGTACACAGAGATACAAAACCGGCTAATATTTCGTATGTGCTCGCATTTCTCTTTTATCTCGTATCTCGTGATCTTGAGTTACATACTTTGAACGCACAATGGATATTTTTCTTTGTTTCATACATCGACAAAATCTTGTAATTATGTACAGCTAGATAAAGATCTCCAATCCACATCTAGCAGATTTTCGCCTGGCCATGTATCAGAAGGATACTAAATGTGTTTCAGTTGAAAACTGGATATCATCTGGCAAGCCTACTTGTGGTCTCAGATAAAAGAATATGATTGGGACGTTAATCTACTTGGCACCGATTTTTGAGAAAGGACTTACATATAGAAAAATCGATGTATATAGCTTTGCAATATTTATTAAGTAAGATATGTCTCTTTTGGGAACTGCTGATGCAATGCAAAGAAGACATCGATGAGACGATACGCAGAACGCAGAAGACGGAGGACGATTTTTAGTCCGAAGTAGGAAAGGTGTACCTGTAGACGAAGCGCACCCGCAAGCGCAAAACGCGACAGGATCATCCACCGATGACGGGATCGGCCTTAGAAGCAGCTGTACATCGATATATTGAACAACCGTACATCCACGCACACATACGCAGGATTAGCCGAACCATATTTTTCTGGACGGAGAGCAGTAGCAATACAAGCGTAGAGAGGAACGGGAACCACCGGATTCCATGGCACGGACCTTAGAGCGAGCCTAACGGATGCGCGCGGAAGAGCCGGCGGCGGCGGTGCAAGGGATCTAGGGAAGGAAGGGGTCCGCAAGACGCAGCGCAGGGCGCTCACCAAATCGAGTGGCGGCGACGAAAGGGATTCGGGGGAGGAAGCGAATGAGCGTGCACGAGCGCGGAATCGAGGTATGTGCGAGAAGAAGGCGGACGGAACGAAGCCGGCGACGGCGTCACAAGGATTCCGGGGGAGAAAGCGAGAACGCGAGGGTTCGTAAGGCGCGAAGGCAAGCCAGCGACCAACCGAGCGGCGGCACCGAAAAGGATCTGAGGGAGGAAGCAAGCGGAGCTAGGATCGCGAAACCGAGGTACGCGGGGGAAAAAGGCCGACGGCACGAAGCCGGCGACGGCGGCGCAAGGATTCTGGGGGAGGAAGCAAAGGGACGCGAGCTCGCTACGCAAGGCGCAGCGACTCCAACCGAAAGCGGGCGGCGCCGAAAAGGATCTGGGGGGGAGGAAGCGACGGACGCGAGCGACCCTAGGGCTCGGGTAGGCGTTGCGCGCGGCGCGCCGATCGCGACGGTCCGAGAGCGCCCAGGCGCCCGACGGCCGAGAAGTGCGCGCGAGCGGGGCTCGATCGGACGGGCCGGAGACACCTGGGATGCGATCTGACGGCTGGTATTTTGTTGGTGACGTAGAGGGCACGAGATGCGGCCCTTTCTTCCCTCCTTTAACTATGGGAATTATGTTCATTTTGCAGCTCATGTACTGAAGATCGAGGACCATCGTCTGAATAAGAGGAGGAAAATTTTTGCACACTCGCGGCGGGGTTACGGCTAACTAGGTCCAGTAGTTAACACCTTGTTTTTTATTTTATTTTATTTTTTAAAAAAAGGCACTAAACGTGCATGCACCCACGCATGCACGCACGCCTTACCATTCCAGAGGAAGTATAAGGTCGGTCGGGAATTAAACGTGCACCTCGTGTGACGGTGAATCGGCGGCATTCCACCCACTCACATTAAAAAAAAAGAAAAAGAAAAGGCAGCTGCTATATATCCAAATTAAGAAGAAACCATGCAAGGCATGGACGAGCTAGCTAGGTGTGATCGATCGATGTGAAAACTGATGCGACGAACCAGTACAGTTACGTTACTGCTGCAATACATATAGATGTACGCACGCATCCTTTAATTAATTCGTTTGTGTTTCTTTTCGTATCGTAAGCTCCTAGTGTTTATTCTGATAATGCCGCATACCTACATATTCTCGGCTTAATTAACCGTCTAGGAGCTAGTAGCGACGATCCGGTGAGCTTTGTTGGCATGCTGTTGCTAGTCAGCTAACTGCATGGTGGTATATATATGTAGTTAATTGGCTCCATCAAACCTTGGGCCTTAGTTAGATCAGCTAAGACCATCGGTTCGAATCGATTCAATATATTGGAGGAATCCAATCCAATAATAGTAATAAAAAATTCTAGAATCGGATTCTATATAGCAGTCGATTCAAAGCAATAAACAATTCATATGAGAGGGTACTGTTGAGAGAGGATATTATTTTTCTGTGATTTTTTTAATGTAACATGGGTCCCAGTTATTAGTATGAATTAGATCAATACTGTTGAGGATTAAAATATTCATATATTATCTTAATATATGATAAAGACCATACGTCTTCGTGGTCGTAACTTCTAAGACCACCGACCTAACTGGTCGTAGGTATTACAGAAGTTATATAATGAATACCCTGGTCGGACAAAGTTCCAAGCCTAGTCCACGACCAGGTGAGTGCTCGTAAAGCTATGAACAGGCGTTTAGGTCAAGTCTCCGACCACGCCACTCACTATGTGATGAATGAACCACGTGTTTCATATTCCACATAATACAACACTATTACGGCTAATGATTTAACGTCTCCTAAATCATTAACCGCAGAACAGTTGACGTTTTCACCAACCGCCTTTACAGTTAGTGGAACTGCCAAACTGTCGTCTCTTCCCGACCAGGCGCGTCGCTCCCCAACGGATGTCTCTTCATGTGATAACTGCCACCGCTTCATCAACTATTTAATGAGTGTCATGGAAGGACGGAAGGACACAGAGGACACGGGGTACAGCATAGACAGCACAAGTAGAAGACATCAAGCAAGATATAGCAAAGTGTTGTGTTTTTAGATACTCCCAGTGTTTGTAATTGTGAGTTCATAGTAATAAAGAGCAAGTTAGATCCACTCCCAGAAGTCACGCACATTTTTCCTCTTTTCATTTATATATTCATAAGATCGGCGATTTGATCGTCGACAGCTGGCGCCGTCCGTGGGGAAGATAGTGCAAAAATTTCTGAAGAGGTTCTTCGCTCAACTAGTAGCGAATCAAGTAGGGAAAGAGTACCAATGCTCGAGTACCAAGATGTCTTCCTATCTGGCGGAAGTATGGAAATTCGAAAAGCACTTCTTCGGTTTCCAGATCCAACATATTCCTAGAAAGGAGAACTTTCTAGCAGATCAGTTGGCACGGATGGCCTCTACTAGGTCAACCGTCCCGCCGGGAGTTTTTCTCGAGTAACTCGATTCGCCCTCGGTAGTCGAGCATTCCGAGAACATCGAGAGTTTACATCAGGTCAATCCTATTGACTCTGATAACTTAGATGCTCCACAGATCGGTGACGATCAAGGTAGAGACTGGATGACATCGATCTACAATTATCTTCAGCATGACCTAATTCCTGAAGATGATGTAGAGGCTGATCGTATAGCACGAAAGTCCAAATCATACACTCTAATCGAACGTACCTTGTATAAACGAGGATCTCATGGGGTGTTGATGAGATGCATATCTCAATCGGCTGGCATTAGGTTGCTAACTGAAATTCATGAAGGAGTCTGTGGAGCACATCATTCCTACAGAACCTTGGTCGGTAAAGCCTTCAGCAAGGATACTATCGCCAACCGCCTTCATGATGCAAAAGAGCTCGTGACGGCGCGATAATGTCGATTTTATAGCCGATAAGTACATCGGTCGGCACAAGCTTTGCAAACAATTCCTCTTTCTTGGCCTTTTGCAACCTGGGGACTAGACATTCTGGGACCATTCCCAAGAGCACCCGGGGGCTTCGAATTCCTGTTCGTCATGATTGACACGTTCACAAAATGGATTGAAGCCGAGCCAATTGTAAAAGTTACAACTGAAGCCGCTAAGAGGTTCATAACAAAAAACGTGATTACACGATTTGGTGTACCCAGTCGTATCATCACGGACAATGGTACCAGTTCAAGCAAAGGCAATTTTCGTGAATTTCGCAAGAACTAGGAATCAAAATCTATTTCGCTTCTGTGGCTCATCCACAGAGCAATGGAGCAGTCGAGCGTGCCAATGGTATCCTAATACAGGGGATAAAACGCCGAGTATTCGACCAGTTAATAAAACGGTCAGGGGCTTGGGTTCAAGAACTTCCTTCGCTTTATGGGTCGTGGGACCACGACGATCGTGCGACCGGTGAAACACCTTTCTTTTTAGTTTATGGGGCCAAGCTATGCTTCCTCCGAACTGAAAATTGGCTCGCTCAGACCGATTGTTTTAACTTGAGCAATCAGAAGAACATCGACTGACGACATCAATTTCCTTGAAGAACGACGAAACCCAGCTTTGATACCTTCGGCAATCTACCAGCAAGCCATGGGAAGGTACTACAATCGTAAGGTGCAACCTCGCAACCTAGCTGTAGGTGATCTGGTTCTCATAAAAATTCAGAGCCAAGCAGGGCGCAATAAACTCTCCCCTAAGTGGGAAGGTCCTTACACTATGGTCGAAGTTACCCGACCAGGCTCAGTACGATTAGCCATGTCAGACGGCAGGGTTTTGTCAAATTCATGGAACATTGACCAATTGCGTAAGTTCTTTGTTTAATTTCTTTCATTTCATTTCGTTTCATTTTCGTTTAAATTCTTTAAACATGATAATTGAATTTGGAGTAGTGAGTGATGTTATTTATATGACGCTGCCTAATCCTGGTCGACTGCGGTTTGTATGCTCTGGATTATAAAGCGTATAGTTTATGTTTCAAAATTCTGTTCTACTCTTGTTTGGCTACTGGTCGGGACACGAAAAACCTCCTAGTCGAAGTCTCTCATTTTTCGCACGTGGTTCCGCCCACTGGAAGGAGCTTCCTAGCGACGGTCTTTTCTTACGATCCCCGCTGCCAGTCGGACTAAGAGCATGAGCACGTCTTGCGAAATGTATTTTACACCTTTATTTACTAGCTAGGTTCATTCCGACCAGTATTGAGCATCGCATAGAAGTAAAACCACTTGTCTGCTTTTAACATATGTTTTTCATGTTTTTTCCTCTTATCAAGGAGAATTCTTTGTTTTTCCGACCATATGTTGTCTTAGTAAAGTACTTCGATCATTAAAAACAGATTTACAACTAGCCGAAACCTACACGGTTCCGACCATAAAGGTTTCCTAGTATTACCACGATCAGTTTTTTACCGATCAGTACATGCTTACAAGTAATGGTTGAGATTTGGATTTAGATTCTTGGCCTCAGGTGGTACTATTATATAGTAAAGATCTTCTACTATATAACAGTCGGGGGCTAGGTAAGACATAAATTCACAAGTCTAATAGGATGAATAAAAGAATTTTTTCATTTTGATAAGAGAAAGGTAAGTTTTACATTGTATGCATTGTTTTTTTCCTGTGACTAAACTACTAGAGAATGCCTAAACTAACTCATCGCTAGATGGAGATCCGACTTCCATCTCTTCTGCGACCTTTTCGCCTAGAGGTTTCATCTCTGCGAGGATCTGATTTGCCTCTGCCGGTAAGCAGTTGAAGTCCTCTTCGATGGCTTGAAGGTTAGTTGATGGGTCGGAAGCTTTCAGTTTTGCCAAAGCAACACTGACTCCACAGGCAATAGACTTCTTAACGGAGTGGGCATAGTTCTCCCTAGTGGTCTTGAGCAAAACCTTGAGCTCTTCCAGCAAAGAGCCTAGGAAGTTGACCTTTTCTATTGGGTCACTCAAGGAGGGCAAGCTTGATCCCGCGCCCATGTCAAAGAGCATTTTGTTTAGCGAGGTGATTTTCTCATCCAAATTAAGCACGAGAGCTGCCCGCTTGTCTTGCTCAAATTTCAGAGCTTTCTTCACTCTGGTCAATGCTTGTTTTTGTTCAGCATAGACAAAGCAAGTATTAAGTAAAAAGATTGGAAGACATACTAAGTCATGACTACGACTAGTTACCTTCCTCTCTCTTCTTGGAATCATCCAGAAGCTTTTTATTGTTGGTCGTCAAGATTTCGATCGACCGGTTCTTAGCCTGAAGTTCTTCTTCAAGCTTTATTCTTCTGGCCTTTTCAGCCAAAGCATCTTCTTTTATTTTCTCTAAGTCTATCAAAAGAATTCTTGATAAGGGAGAATAAATAAAAGGAAAGTCTTAATGAGAAAAGAAGAGGAACTCTTACTCTCTATCTCAGAGTGTTTTTCCTCTAATATCCTAACTCGCTCGGTTAGTCCTCCGACCGTAGCGAGGTTTTCGATCATATGCTGCATAAGTAGCATTTCTTCCATAAACCTTCTTGTGAAACTTTGAGAAAGGTTATGGAGAGGATTGAAGACACTTACCCGAATTACGACATCATTGTAATCGGTACAAATTTTATCGGGTCGCTGCGTCAAAGCGATCCGATATTCTTCCCCAATAATCATCAAGTTCCTTACTCGCGCAAATCGAGTTGAGAAAGGAAACTTGTTAGTTTTTGAGGATGACCTTCGTGCATGGAACTCGTGGAAGATCGCCAGAGTCTCTACCTCCGCTGTCGGCATAGTGACTACTACGGATCTAGCTCGGTTTCAGAGCGAGGTTGGCTCGGGGCTCCTCCGACCACGCCATCCTCAAGATGTCCTACGAGGAAGACAATGGCCGGGACCACCTCCGATCACCGACTGTTGAATGCGATCGGGTCGGGCGACTGTGGATTTAGCAGATCTGCACGAGAGAAACAGAAAGTTCAATTCTACTTGGAATATACGAGGTATGCTTTTCATATAAAAGTTGTACATACCTGGTTGTTTTCTTAGTCTTGATCTTATAGCGCGCTGGCTTAAAATCCGTTGCGCCTGTTTTTCTCTTCTTTTCAATTGTTCCCACCGCCCGAACTGGTAGGTTCAATTGTATTCTCTACACTCCCGATCAGGAGATCAGAAGCAATGTTCTCGACCATCTCGTCAAGAGCAAGGTCCCTGACTCTGGATCGTAGTATAGTTTCACCGGTCTCGTGAACACTGCCTCATAGACAACTAGACGAGACTCGATGATTGCCGCTCAGATAACAAACAAAGTTAATTAGGTGAAGAATATACTTCATCTTGCAGAGGTTATTTCTTTTAGTTGCTTACCTCAGCGTGACCGCTGCCCTCAGCGATCACAAGACTGGTCGGATAATCAATAGGCTCACATGTCTCCGTAGCCTCGTTGATCTTAAGTCCGACCAACTACACATAAAGAGGATTAAAACTGATCGAAAATAACTGGAAAGATGAAAAGAATTTAATACGCTTACCCTAAGTCTTTGGTCCTCTCCTCAAAGCAAAGAAGTGCTAGGATTAAGGGAAAGCTAGCCTTGTCATCAGGTTCGCCAGCACAGATCATTTTGATCCTGTTTCTGACGTCCTGAGAAGACAAGACTACGATTACAAATGAAAGATCTTAGTTTTGCGAAAATGATCAAATCTCAAAATAACTGCCTGGATTTTCGAAAAATTACTCGATCGTAATCCTTGGTAGCGTCGTCGCCACCAATGAACCGAGCATCGAGCGTGCCCTGGTCTTTAAAGGACTAATCCTCCTAATGGAAAAGTGCCTTACAACGTGCCAGGAGGTTAAACCTCTGACACTCAAGAGATGGATGGCCTCAACCCATCTCTGTAACATCCCAAATTAGGTTTGTGTTTCAAATGTAATAAAAATGAGGATAAATTAAAACTTTTGTTGCCTCATGTGTTGTTACAGTTTTTGAAACCTCTTTCCATTTATTGGGGGAAATTAAAACTCAAAACTTCCCCAATTAAATTCAAGTCATGAATCTCCTCAATGAAAATCTGGTGTCCAACCCCTGAAAATAATTTTCATTGGACCTAGGAGTGATGTTTAACACCTCGTAATTATTTCATAATTTTGAAATTATTTGATAATTTCGAGACAAGTCAAACATTAGTCAAACTCCTAAAATAGCCTTCGGAATTTTTAGAGAAAATGCAAAGGCATAAAAGTCTCGAAAATTTTATATAAGGGTCCTCCTCAAGAAGCGAGACTCGATTAAATTTCATGAATTTTGGAGCTTGTTTGCTATTTCAAATAATTCTCTAAAGTCGGCTCAGCCACTTCAGTCAAAAATTAGTTTCACTGTTGCTCGGGTCCGGGTCCGACACTGGTTCGAGCTCAAGGGTGCAACAGATCAACTAACAAAGACCTTAGGTCACCACTCGGGCGCTACCGATCAAGAGTCGTCGATCTAAATCCGGCCGACGCTACAGTGAACTTTCGGACCGAACGAACTCACTTAAGCGCGTTAGTCGTTTGATCTCCGATCCACGGCCGCGATAGAAGGGGATGTTCGGACCATCCGAGAGGTGCGGCTGATAACCGACGTTGGATCTTGATCGCGCGGTCGACAAGCGATGGAACGCTCGGGCCACCGGACTGAATAGCCGAACGTTCCAGAGCGCGGTAGCCGCACGATTGGAATCCTATGTGATCGAACGGTCGTCCTCTTTTCGTCTTCCTCTCGCCGCTCGCGCTCGACGAAGTCAACAGTAGTGGTTGGAAATCGCAGAGCATGGGCAGCGTCGGGTCATCTCAAGCTTCGGCCAACAGCTATAGTAATAAATGCGCTTGTGCGGTCGCCTCCGAAGTCTTCAACTGCTCCCATCGCTCTCAAGTACTCTCATGGCAGTATTGACCGAGGGGAGATATCGCCGTTGCTCTCTGCTATTCTCAGCTATTTAAGCTCCATTGCTCCACCCGTGGCTTCCTTTAGCACTTCCGCAACTCCAGTTATCACTCACAAGCTTGCTTGAGCTGCAATCGTTTGAAATCCGCTCGGCCGCCATTTTTGAGCTTGAAGCTTCGGACCGCCGGACACCCTTTGGCATCTGGTTCGTTAATTTTTCATCCAACGGTTGATGCTTAAGGTTGGCGCGTTCGCTCTGTTTCTGCGCGTGTGGGCTGTTGGATCGATGATCTTGGCCCATGTTCTTCCACGCCGCTTATCCGGGTTATATTTCTGTAGAGTTATTTATCAACCTGAAAAATAGTTTATCTTCTAAAATGCATAAGTAATTTTCGGTAACTTCAAAAATGATAAAACCAGTGCCATTATTTTTCATTCTTAGCAAACTTATTTCCAGTATAGGTTGCTCATTTATCTCGGTAGCAGAAAAGATTTATTTTGAAAGAAAGCATTAAACTGATTATCTTTACAACAGAAAAATAGTGAATCTTAGAAAACTCATAACTAATTTTTGCGAGCTCCAAATGAGATGAATCCAGTGGGGCTGTTCATCTTATGAGATGCTTGATTTATCATAAAAATTTCAGTAGCTGTATCATTCTAGAAAATTACGTTTAAATCCTTGCTTAGTAAATAGTGATGTTTCCCTTTTATCTGGCCGACTGAAAATGTTTTGGCTATAACTTTTGCATTGAGAATCCAAATCAATTGGTTCTTGTTGCTTTAGTTCATAAAAATTATGTTCTTTCTACGGTAAAAATTGGAGGTCTTTTTGCTGAGTTTTGCTGTTGCATCTTTTGATGTTTCTCGCCTTATTGGGTCTTGTTGGTTCTTTCGATAGGTTGCGACAATATTGATAATATCGAGAGTGATCCTCTGCAAAGCAAAACAATGAGCTTCAAGAAGGCAAGATATTTGATCATAAATATCCCATTACTTTCAAAGTCTAATATCTTGTTTACAAATTATATGTATGCATTGCTTTTGTGTCCAATTATTTTTGCCTGTTTAGAGGTAGCTATTCCTAATGCATTGTTGCCATTAAAATGTTATCCTCGCCACAACCATAAGTTATTATCATCATTTGGTGAATTAGAGCCCGGTGATTTAATTATGCTCTTTACCGCCTTTGCGATGTCATGCTTAGAAATGCTTAGCTACCAGGTAGAATTGGGCGGTTATCGACTTAGTCGATGACCTTGATCACACAAATCATTTTGTTTATTTTGGTTCAAGACCTTATGCTTTTGTTTTGTAAAACCAAAAATGAAACAAAACGATTTGACTTGGGCACAATGGCATGTTGGTGTGATTGTTGGGTGTGACAAGGAAAGGTGCCTGTGTCCCTAAGGACCGAATTGTTGCTTGCGCCATCGATCCAAGCACTTTTGCGTACTAACCACATGAGGGTTATATGGGACCCTCTTGACCTAGTACTTTGGAGTGTGTTATCTTGAGTCGCAGGAGGAGCGTTGTGTGTGTTGTGTGAAAAGGAATTGTGTTCTTGTGTTGGGTGTGCGGTGGTGGAGTTTCCGGATGGACTCTCCACCTCGAGGCGCCGCAGCTTGTCCGAGGCTTTACCCGTGAGGGGTAGTTGTCCGAGGTCGGGCCACGACCCGACACAACGTATGGGTTTCTATCCATACGGCGACTCAAGGTAATACATAATATTGGAAAAGTCTCGTAGGACTTAGCCGTGCTAAGCATACCTAAGGAAGTGTGCTTAATAGCTTGGCAAAAAGGCGGTCTGGCGTGTGGGTAAAATGGTACACCCTGCAGGAATAAAACTATTCGAATAGCCTCGTCCTAGGTTATGGACACGCTTGGGGATTTCACGCAAGATCTAGGCTTCAACAACTGTTTTTGTTTTAAAATTAAAACTTGACATGGTTGGCATGAATGGGTAATTCATGCTATTGTGGTGGCTATTGGGTTAGCCACTTCGTGACTATTTTACTGTTGTTGATACTTGATTACTACTGTTTTTATCAAATAAAATCAGGTTGTAAAATTACCTTTGATCTATTACATTATTGCAAATAAAACTTGCTTTATGCTTACAAACTTGAGTCCTAGCCTGCTCCACTTAAATAAGCTTGCATATAGTTATTGTACAGATCTGTTATCATTCTTATATATCTTGCGAGTACATTCAAAGTACTCACCCAGCTTTTGCTTGGCTGCTTTTGTTTGCAGAGGAAGAAGGTGAGCCCCTAGGGCTTCACTTCTGTGAGATGTTCATGGTTCGACGGCTAGTCGGCTACGGTCGATTGCCTTGTGGGTAAAAGGCACACCGTTGGGCTCTTTTATTTATCGCCATCTTATGGCACTTTTGCTTCACTGCTCGTAATATTTACATTGGCGGTTGGCCTCTTTGTTGTATTTACTCTTGAATATTATTATGTATGTCTTTATTTTGTTCTGTGCTTTCGGTTCTATGTGATTGAATGGAATTGATGCATGAACTTTTGTGAGAGGGGTGTATACTGCACTCTAGGAAGTATACATTCCTCGGCGTCACGAGTTATTATGCTTATGATGATAGGGTCAAGTGGTGACTAATCATTATAAGCTTAATAATCCCGGGGGCGTCACAATCTCCCAACTTCTCCCTCCTTCTTTGAGGAGGAACGCCAACGCGAGTTCTCGACCGCCTTCTTACCGCTGTAATACAGGCCGTCTTCTCGCGTAACCTTCATGTAAAACCAGCTTTTTTTCCATGACGACCAAGAAGACTTCGAGTACATACGAATGTACTCGTCACTTTTGCCGCCATGAAGCCTTAGGTACATTCCCTGTGGGTGCTTGGTCGTTTTCTTCGTGTTCGCCATCCGATAGTAGTACTTGAAGAGTTCCATCGACGGTGGAATCCCCAAGTATGCTTCGCAGAGGTAGACGAAGATGCTTAGGTTTGCAATGGCGTTGGGAGCAAGGTTGATCAACTCAACCTCATAAAACTTCAGTACTTGAGAAAGAAAAGAATGTGCTGGAAGCTTGAACCCGCACTCAACGTACGCGAGGAACACCGGAATTTCTCCCTCCTCGCCGCTTGGGCAAGGTTTCCAAAAGCCGATCTCCAAGAAATCAAACTCCTGTCGGGTAGCAATCCAACCCTCTCCAAACTCTCCAATCTTCTCTCGCTCAGATCGGAGATCGACCAGTTTGCGATGAGGTCCGACATGATGCTTTCCTTTTTTGGGTGAAGAACTCAAGGAATATTTTCTTAGAGATAGAGGCGTAAAGGTTTAAAGCACTCAGCCAGGGTCGTTTTATAGACATTTTCACTGTAACCGACTCTTCGGGAAGTCCAACGGGCAAATACCTTTTCGCTGGCGATGTAAAGGTTTTTCCTTTTTCCAAAGCAGTTTCTCAACTTTAAAATGAATATAGACCGCCTCGAGTCTCACGGCATTTAATGAGAGGTCTGTTCGATATGATTACATCGGAGAACGTGTCCGCACGACCAACATTCATTTAAAAGTTCGGGGGCTAGCTGTTGAGGATTAAAATATTCATATATTATCTTAATATATGATAAAGACCATACGTCTTCGTGGTCGTAACTTCTAAGACCACCGACCTAACTGGTCGTAGGTATTACAGAAGTTATATAATGAATACCCTGGTCGGACAAAGTTCCAAGCCTAGTCCACGACCAGGTGAGTGCTCGTAAAGCTATGAACAGGCGTTTAGGTCAAGTCTCCTACCACGCCACTCACTATGTGATGAATGAACCACGTGTTTCATATTCCACATAATACAACACTATTACGGCTAATGATTTAACGTCTCCTAAATCATTAACCGCAGAACAGTTGACGTTTTCACCAACCGCCTTTACAGTTAGTGGAACCGCCAAACTGCCGTCTCTTCCCGACCAGGCGCGTCGCTCCCCAACGGATGTCTCTTCATGTGATAACTGTCACCGCTTCATCAACTATTTAAGGAGTGTCATGGAAGGACGGAAGGACACAGAGGACACGGGGTACAGCATAGACAGCACAAGCAGAAGACATCAAGCAAGATATAGCAAAGTGTTGTGTTTTTAGATACTCCCAGTGTTTGTAATTGTGAGTTCATAGCAATAAAGAGCAAGTTAGATCCACTCCCAGAAGTCACGCACATTTTTCCTCTTTTCATTTATATATTCATAAGATCGGCGATTTGATCGTCGACAAATACATAGGAGAAAAACAAGCTCAGCTCCTTGAATACTTACATGTTACCTCTTTGAATTGATATTGGTTCAATACACTAAAGTTGCTCTAAGGATGTCCTAATTGATCAGTTGGTTCCATATTACATTTGCTACAGCCTAACTATCGAAGTTTGACCACCTCAAAAAATTAGCGCTCCACAGGTAGGTACGCGCTTAATTTGTCGTAAAAAAATATACCCTCACTGGTTCACGAAAACAAATCGTTTTGGAATGCGTTCAGCTAAACTTTGGCTATTGCTATCTTTTAAATATTTAGATTAAATATGTGAAAATTATATAGGTAAATTTATGTCGAAGAGTACTCTTATAATATTATAATCTGTTGGATTTTACTAAATATATTACAACAGCAACAAGTGTACTTGTTCTGGAAAAGTAGGTAACCAGCTAAGCTAGGCTAGGCTAGGCTAGGCTGACGGACATCCACAGAGATTAAGTAAGCAGCTAGTTGATCACCGATATCAATCGAATTAATTTGGATAGGTTACTACATGTCAGTAAGTAAGCGTTGCCCTCAACCGTTCCGGCCACTTTTTATCTTGTGCAGCTGGGAACGATTTGGTTGCAGCTGACGCAAGGTAAACACCGGCCTGTGATGGCGTCTGGCTGGCCAATCTCCGATCGCCGTTTTTCCAAAGCGTGCCATGCATGTTGTTGACGATTCAGAAAGAAAAAAAAAACGTTGTTGAAAATGCATCCATTCCGTTCCGCATACACGTGGTGATTAATCACCTATGCGTGCGTTCTAGAGACTGGTTTCAGCAAGGGAGCATCGTGTACAGCGTTGACGTTGCTGGCCACAAAAAGTATATGATTCGGGTAAATTGTGGTGATCAACGTCGAAGCCAGAAAGTTTTTTTTACCCGAAGAGCTGTATAGTCATAACTAAATATTAAGAGATGATAAGAATAAATATTTTGTTATTTTACGTGATAAAACTAAAAACTCTATAAATAATTTCACTAACCATAGAGGACCAGGTCTTTCACTAGTCTCCATGTCTCCATCGCTGATCATGATACACCGGTGCTGATGAGGATTAAAATCTTCACGTGTTACTTTAAATACATAGTTAAAAGATCAGATTAAAATCTCCACGCAACGTTTCATGATCCTAAGACACTAGCGACAAACTATCATGCGGTTTAGTGTCTTACAGACATTAAACCGCCAAACGGTTGATACTTCATCAACTGTTGCCTCACTTCAACCAGTCGCGACACTTCCAACATCCGTCGCTATCAGGATTAACTGTCACCGCTTCATCAACTATTTAGTGTCTCACAAACATTAAACCACCAAACAGTTGATACTTTATCAAGCGTTGCATCGCTCCGACCAGTCGCAACACATCCAACAAGCGTCTATACTAGGATTAAAAGCCACCACTTCATCAACTACTTAATTAAGGAGGTGAACGGCGGAAAGGGGGGTCGGAGCCAATTCGGAAGATCAATAGACGATTGGATTTCATCTGAAGCATTAGCATAGCAGGTTCTGCGCTGAGTGTAATCAGGATTAGTCCATTGCCTTATGAAAAGCACCCCCCGTAAAGGAACTTAATCGTCGACAAGTGCAGTGCAGTGCTAGAACTAGGTCTAGTAGTTAACACCTTTTTTTTTAAAAAAAAAAACATTGTACACTATACCGTGTTGCATGCAATATATAACAGTTAACTAAGAGTGATACCGTGCGTATAGCTAGCTAGCGGCTTACTGGTAATTAGCGCTCACTCCAGATCATGAAAACAAATCGTTTAGGAATGTGCGGGGTCAAACTTTGGAAGCTTTGATTATCGGTATGATTAGATAAATAAAAATTACATGTGTGGATATATCTCGACAAGTATTTTTATAATATTATAATTTAATTAAGCTTTACAAACAATTCTAATAGTAATTCATGACCAAAGTTGTACTTTAGGAATAATATGATGTTCAAAATAACCTCTCTTTTTTTACCTGAAGCGAGCAGTTCATTTTGGCTGGATCTGATCGGAGTCATTTCATGTCAGTCTTTGTCATGCATTGGTTTTGCAGTTATATAACTCTGGAATAATCATGTGGTCCTTGAAATGTACTTGATAAATATGAGGCCTGTACTTTGAGAGGTCCCAAGTCATTTTCTCACGTAACCTTTATCAATTTGACCACGTCCTCCGTCCAACTCCTTGCCAAAGTCAAAATATGTTTTATACTCCACCGGTCGATGAAAACAAGTACATCGACACGGTACTTTCCGAGAAATCCACGCACATCATAGTCATATGTTGATAGATAAATTTTTTTAAAGTTTAACTATATATATTCCAAAACTACCTTCTTTTTTTCGAGCTAGAGGGGATATTTCTCAACCAAAATCTTTGGGACTTGTGCACGGTCAGTCCCACCTCCCTCCTCCGTATGTGTGTCGTATATGAAAATTTACTCCATGTATTATACTAGACAATTAAACGTACATCATTTTTCCAAATTAAAATTGCAGTACTGTTCGTAGAGAGGAGAAAGGAAAGGTAGACGCATATACTAGTTGCCAGTTCACATGCATGATTAATTACCACCGTACAGTTCGGATGTAGTGCACCACCCAGAGGACAGCTGAGATGCAGATGGAGATGGTGAGATGGTACAGTTCGGATGTAGTGCGCCAGTGAAGAGAGAGAGAGAGAGAGAGAGAGACCTGACGATCGAGTTGATCAGTTCTTGTGTGTGTACCATGTGCGCATGCACGCGCTATGTATGTTCGTAGCCCGTTGGTTGTTCGTAAGCTGGACTCGGTCAGAACTGAAAGTGTGTGTATGTGTATTATTGCTGATTCATTAGAGCAGACCCTTAATTAAACGAAACAGCCCCCCGTATATTAATTGTATTGTAGGACGCCTGAAAGAAAAATTAAGGAATAACATATATTTTGTTTCCCAAGCTGCTACCAGATCGATCTCTACAAGTTGGAAAGGCACTAAAAACTTAGATGGATTCTTTATAGTTCACCAAAAGTTTGCATCGTCCCTTATATATCACTCATTGTTTTTTCACTAACTTAGGGCTTATGACTTTGCATACCAGTGACGGGAATTTTACTATATATGAGCTCATCTATATATAAAAGATTTGATATTAAGGAGACACTTTTCTTCCTTTCTTTATTTTATGCGGGCGAGGGATACTCCTGTTATCATGTTTATAAGAATATCAAGTGAATTTCACAAAGATTTTTCTTCCTGTACGTGTTCCAAACCGGGACCAGGCTGCCTGCCGAGCGAGACTGGTCGATACACACACATATATATAGGGAACATATATAGTGTTAATGGGTAATTAAGTGCTAAGGTGCTAATGATAAAGTGCTACGGACGACCACGTGTCAGCAAGAGCAGAGATACATACAGCTACACCATACACCATACACCAGTGCAGTGCCAGAGAGAGAGAGATAAAGAAATGGGAAGAAGAAGTTTGCACCGCCCTTTATATATCACTCATTGTTTTTTTCGCTAACATAGGGCTTCTGTCCCTTATATATCACTCATTTGTTTTTTCACTAACATAGGGCTTGTGACTTTGCACACCAGTGACAGGAATTTTATTATATATGAGCTCATCTATATATAAAAGATATGTTATTAAGGAGACACTTTTCTTCCTTTCTTTCTTTTTTTAATGCGGGCAAGGGATACTCCTGTTATTATGAGCACTCAATTACACATTAGATACATTCCCTATGGGAATATGTTTAGTGCTAATAGGTAATTCAGTGCTAAGGTGCTAATACCAATCTTAACTGTTGGATTTGAATCTTGATCGTTGGAGGTGGGAGCATGCATGGTGTTTAATGAAGACGTATTAATGAAGGTGCATTGAAGGTGGAAGCATGCAAAGTGATTAAATAGTTTAGAGGTGGGAGCCCGTATTAATCTTGGTTGTTCAATTCAGATCCAACGGTCAAGATTGATATTAACACCTTAACACTAGATACTTTCTTAGAGGTGAGCACTAGTGACGAGGATTAAAACCTCTACTTATTATTTAATAGATAAAGGACCATGCATCTTCGTGGTCGTAAACCCTAAGGCTAACAACCTCACTGGTCATGAGGATTCCAGAGGTTATACAATATCTAACCTGGTCGGAGATGATTCCCAACCTAGTCTCCGATCAGTCAAAAGCTCACAAAGCCTTGAACTGATACCTGGATCTAGCGCCACATATATGGTTTGGGGTGGGAGCCCGCATTAATCTTGACTGTTCAATTCAGATCCAACGATCAAGATAACATTAGTATATATATATATATATATATATATATATATATATATATATATATATATATATATATAAGAGCTGAATATTAAATATTAAAAAATGAATATTAAAGACTGGATATTAAATATTAAAGACAGAATATTAAAGACTGAATATAAAATTCGAGAAATAAAATTGCAGAATATAAATATTCAGAAATATAAGAGATATTCAAGATATATATATTCAAGTATATAAGTCACAAAGACTGACTTTGATATTCAGAGTATATGTATATCACAAATATTGTCCTTGATATTTGTGTGATATATATATTCAGTAATATTTTTTTGTTACTATTCAATGAATAGTGTTATGAATAATATTCGTCCGAGATATTCGTCCAATATCCGTTCTTGATATTTGTTCACAGTATTCATCCAATATTCGTCCTTGATATTCGTTCACAGTATTTTTGAATAATATTTTGATTATGAATAGTATTGTAAATAGTATTTGTGAATAGTATATGACTTATTTCAGGATCTTTTGCGGGTTGGCGAAACCAATATTCGGCCGGTTTGTGCAGCAGTTGTTGTTTTATCCTACTCGGTACTCACCATATTTATTGCTAAATTTGCTTCAAAAGTAACTAATCTTTTCCCTAGACGTTCTAAGACACAACCATATAAAGAAATTTTTTATCGTCTCCCAGCGGTTCCACAGAAGGAACACTTTCTACTACCTATTGTTCACACCACCCTAACTCTTGAGGGGGAATTTACAGAACTACCGCCTGAGGTTTCTCTTATAGGGTCCCTAGTATAAAACCTTTCTTCATACGAATATGCCAAAGAAAATATAAGGGATAAAGAAAAACTACTTCATTTCCACAAATCTAACTTACATATGGTTTTCCCTTTCGGGAAACCCAACTAAAACAAAAACAGTAGTTTACCTTAAGTACGTAATATTACACCCGTAGCTTGAATATTTTACAATACTTCCTTTCTCTTAAACACACTTAGAGAAAGTTTAGGCTTAGTGGCTAATTACATGTGGTTTAGGGCTTAGAGAAAGTTTAGGCTTAGTGGCTAATTACATGTGGTTTAGGGTCTAAGCAAGTGATTTGGGGTTGGTAGGAGTCACTTTCATGGAATAGAAAGCTTCCTTATCTTCCAGGAAGTGGAGCTTCTTAGCTAAGAGGCCTACACTTCTAGGAATGGAGTGGCTAAGGCTTGCTTCCTTTGTTTCCTTTCTTCCCTTATGTGTGTTTTCTTCCTTTGTGTGATTCCTCCTCCTTCCCTTATTCTTCTGCATGCACTTCCTTTTATAGTTCCAAGAGAGTGGTTGGTCTTCTTCTCGATGTTTCTTCAATTATGCGTACGTGTTAGGATTTGTATGCAATATGGTCTTCTTGGTCATTATGACTTCTTGTAGCCTTCTTGGTAATGATAATTTTTTTGACTAAATAATATTGTATTCCATCTTTTATCTAATAGGGTTACTAAAACTTCCGTTCCTAATTTCTTTCTTGTCATACCTTTAATTCCGATTATATACATGCCCTGATGTATATACTTATAACCTGAATATTTTAGCCCTCGTTCAATTTGTTTACTGACAATTCTTAATTCAACTGGATGAGCTAAAACACTTAATTCTACTTCTCTAGATATTCTGTATAGACCAGTTTTACTTTCAAACATTCCCATATGATAAAGCTGCTGAGGTTTTATTTTTCTTAAGGTATCTTTTTGGTATCTATCTAGATCCTTATCTAGGTCTACAACTTCTTGCAGATTCTCTATATCTTCGCTTTTACCCTTTATTTTATCTAATATGGTTAAAGGCTTAACATCTCTGTCAACTAAGCAGAGTGTTTTATCTTGTCTTCCGAGGCTGTTAAATATATCCATTTTTCTGAGTTTATTGATTTAGTGGATGTATTTACTATTCCTGATGAGGATAGCACTATCTCCTTACTTCTTTCTTCAGTACTAATCTTATTCAAGATCTGGAGTAACAATTGAAGGATAGTATTATTTTACCTTATTATTACTTTAGAATCTTCTTTGGGTGATTCGTAGTTTGAAAAGCCTATGGGACGCTCAAGATACTTTTCTGTTTCTTGTAATGCTAAGTTATATTCTGACATGCAAATTTAAGAGAGAACTAGAGTTTTAACTTCCTCTAGTAATTTTCTGATTCTAGAGACTTCTTGATATAGGTCTTTCAGGCTTTCAGGATGAGGTTTTAAATCTTCTGTTTTAGCATAACTTAAATTTAAGTCTAGCTTCTTATATATTAAAGAGACTTCTTCTTTGATATAATCACTATTTTGAACACCTTTGTTTTGTTGTTCCTTGTTTTCTCTTAATATTTGTAAGACTGAGTTTATATTGTTATTTGTAAGAATATAATGCTCAGCTAACTGATTGTGTTCTTTATGCAAGTTGTCTAACTTAAACTCTAATTCGTCCTGTCTTTTACCCCAAGTTATATAAAAGTTGTATATTAAGTCTACAAACAAATTTAGTTGGCTATGCGACGAATGCCAGATATGTTCTTCTGACTGGTTTATTCTGCACTTGATATTTAATTTGTCCTTTGTATAAATTATTTTTCCAGAATAAACTTCTAGGTTTAAATATTTTAGTTTTTCTATGGTTAATCTTTTGCGAATGGTGAGGGGACCTCACCACGCTTCCGTAACTCTGATACCAACGGATATATATGTATATATATGTATATGTATATATATCAAATGGTGGAGTAGAATGGTGCCAGGAGGCGGCGCGGCCACGTGTGCCGCGATTTCAGGCTGGCTGGCTTGCGCCGCTATGGGTGCAACTCTCCGGCCTTGTCGGTGGACGGAAGTAAAAGCGGCGCGCGCGTGCAGCCGGCCAGGTCGCTACGGACGACCACGTGTCAGCAGGAGCAGAGATACGTACAGCTACACCATATATATATATATATATATATATATATATATATATATATATATATCGACCGATCGGCGTCAGGCAGTCAGTACATAAATCAAATTTCGATAGATCGTGAGGCGGCGAGTCGTTTTACGTGCCCATCACAAGTGCCTACTTTAGCTTTAAATTCTGTTCATTTTGCAGCTCACTCACTCATGTACTGAAACGAAGATCGAGGGGAAAACGAATATGAAAAGGAACCTCCCGCCGGTCTCCTCTCTACTTTATTTGGTCAATTGGAAACACTTGTGTCGAGAGATAACACTCGTTTCTCACACACAACTTATATTTACGAAAGGAGGGTTGGAACCCGGGTTAGCTATTCGATGTTAATCAAGTGACCCCACACAAAGTATTCGATGTTCACACAAACTATTCGATGTTACGCTGCTGCTTGGTGAGCACAAAAGTGTAGTGATATGGTAAGAAAAAACAAATAGGAAAAGGAAAACAATTAACTAATGCAGACAAGAGTACTACCCCCTATGTCCTAGCTTACTTTTGCATCTAAAACATAAATAGAGTTTAATTAATCAATCAAGTGTGTGAATTTCGTACTACAATTAATCCATGCATTGATGTGATGTGCTAGCAATTTTCACGACAAGATGAACAAAACAAACCTCACCAATTTTTTTTTTTAAAAAAAAAGCAACAAATAACGGCCGCAACACTGGCCTTGGTAATTTCATTTGTGGCCGGATGCACATACACGCTGGTCGGTGCCGCATTCGATTCGAAGCATCCGACCTTTCTGGCCTTCCAAGTCTGAATATAGTAGCCTAGCTAATTTTTTTGGCAACTGACACGCATGAGGATCACATGATGCATGCACGCATATATGCATCTTTAATTACTATTTACGAGAACTTTCCTGGGGATTGCCTGGTGAGAAAAAAAAAACACCGATTGGTTTAATGGAATTTTAGTTTTAGTAGCATAAGAGCATCTTCAGCAGTATCATGTCAGTCGTCGGTTAACCCTTCCATTTCAGCAAAATATTAGGTGGAAGAGAGAGAGGGGAATACGTCTCTGGCTCAAACAACCATCTCTACACACGAACCAAGACAAATCAATCAGTGCATGTGAGAGATGGGTGAAGGAGTGAGAATATTATAAATTTGACATAAATGTTAGAGATAACTTGCTAGAGACAGTTTATTGAAGGTGTTGTCTCTAAATCTATCTTTCGATGACGCGGAGTTGATATAACAAAATTAGAGATTGAACTATTGGAGATACCCTAACAGGCAGCCAGTACATGTGAATTGCGGCAAATGATATACAGGATTGGTTTAATGACATATTTGCGCACATTTCCGCACGATCGATACACAGGATTAAAATGAAAATTCCGCACGTGCGTTCCATACACGTGCGCACATGTGCCTTGCGTCTCGGTTACATTATCAGCAACGTGCATCGATAATCCATAAAACATATACAAATATAACATGCATGTGTTTTGAGAGTACATAAAGATACTTATAAACTATAAATTACTAGCCCGTCCAGATCTACATAAAGATACTTATAAACTGTAAATTACTAGCCCGTCCAGGTCGACTAGTCACATCAAATCTTAAAGTAATCATGACTAGCGGGGGGAATTAAAGCTAGCTAGCTAGCTAACTGGGCCATTTGCGAGAGAAATCACACCTAGCTAGCCTTTTGGCTATATATTTTGTGGCTTCTTTTATTCTCAAAAGATGATATATACCATGCATATATCCCCACCAACTGCTATACTAAAGATCAGTAGCTAGGGAGTAGTACGTGCTAGCTGATACTTGTAACTCGGACACGCAATTAGCAAAAATTAAAGGGGTCTAGTGCAAGAATATATTCCCAGCCTGAAATATAAAAAATGTAAAATATTTCAGGCCGCCCGCAGGAAAGAGAAAAATAGGAGGGAGAGGGAGAGGGAGGCCGATGCTTCCACTGGGGGAGCCGCGCCGCGTAGCCTGACTGCCTGAGTATGCGTCTTGACTTGTCCTTCGCCGCCGCGGCCGTCATGGTCTCAGTCAAACGGCCACACACGTACGACGACACGACACGACAGGACGGGTAGTGCAATGTGCACCAACTCAAATTCCACCTATTCGGCTATTCCCGAATTCCTCTCCTGGATCGCCTATATAAACCCCGGCCGGAAGCAGAGCAAGCCGGCGCCGGCAACGAACTATTTCCGCTTCCATCTCTCGCCGCCTTTCTTAATTGTTACCACTAATCGTCTCCTGCCTCTTACGTAAGCAAGCACCTGCTTGCAAATTGAACGCACATGGAGACAGCGGCAGCTTTGGCGACGTGCGGAACCCTACTCGCCCTCCTCCTCCCCACCTTCTTCCTCTACGCCGCCTGGCTCTCGCCGGCGGCCACCAGGCGCCGCCTCCGCAAGGCCGGCTTCCAGGGGCCGGCTCCCTCCTTCCCCCTGGGAAACCTGCCCGAGATCACGGCTACGCTGTCCGAGAGGAAGCCACCCGCCGCGGCGGGCGTCAGCAGCGACATCCACGGCGCCGTATTCCCCTACTTCGCGCGGTGGCGCGAGGCCTTCGGGAAGGTGTACGTCTACTGGCTCGGCACGGAGCCCTTCCTCTACGTGGCCGACCCGGAGTTCCTCAAGTCGGCCACCGGCGGCGCCCTCGGCAGGCTCTGGGGCAAACCCGACGTCTTCCGCCGCGACCGCATGCCCATGTTCGGCAGGGGACTCGTCATGGCCGAGGGGGAAGAGTGGGCCCGCCACCGCCACATCATCGCCCCCGCCTTCTCCGCCACCAACCTCAATGTACGTCCCCATTTCCGTTCCATGGTCTCTCCTTCTACTATATATTTTGCTTTAAAATCCGTGCACCTACACATACATGGTATATATATATATATATATATAATTCATGAGTACTCGATCTACCGTGCATCTGCATGCATGCACGCACTAACCGCACTGTATATATACGAACAAACAGGACATGATCAGCCTCATGGAGGAGGCGACTGCAAAGATGCTTGGGGAATGGAGCAAGATGGTGTCGTCGGGCCATAGCGAGATCGACGTCGAGAGGGGTGTCGTCATGAACGCCGCCGAGATCATCGCCAAGGCCAGCTTCGGTCTCGCCGACGACGAGACCGGCGCGAGGGTGTTCCAGAAGCTGCAGGCCATGCAGACGATGCTATTCCGGTCCAACCGCCTAGTCGGAGTGCCGCTGGCGAAGCTGCTCCACGTCCGGAAGACGTACGAGGCGTGGAAACTCGGTCGGGAGATCGACGAGCTCCTGCTGGAGATCATCGAGGCGCGCCGGCAGCGCGGGGCGGCGCGCGGTGGGGGAAGGAAGGACCTGCTCGCGTTGCTGCTCGCCGGGAACGAGGTGAGCGCCGGGGCGGAGAGGAAGCTGACGACGAGGGAGCTGGTGGACGAGTGCAAGACCTTCTTCTTCGGCGGCCACGAGACGACAGCACTCGCGCTCTCGTGGACGCTGCTCATGCTAGCCGTGCACCCGGAGTGGCAGGCGGCGCTCCGGGAGGAGGTCCAGGAGGTGATCGGCGACGGCCCTCTCGACGCTGCCGCGCTCTCGAAGCTCACCAAGATGGGGTGGGTGCTGAGCGAGGTGCTCCGGCTGTACCCTCCGTCGCCGAACGTGCAGCGGCAGGCGCTGCAGGACATCACGGTGGACAACGGCGCCGGCGCGGCGGTGATCCCGCGGGGCACCAACATGTGGATCGACGTGGTGGCGATGCACCACGACGGCGCGCTGTGGGGGGACGACGTGCACGAGTTCCGGCCGGAGCGGTTCATGCGGGACCCTCTTCAGGGCTGCTGCCGGCACCGGCTGGGCTTCCTGCCGTTCGGCTTCGGCGGGCGGATCTGCGTGGGGCGGAACCTCACCGCCATGGAGTACAGGGTGGTGCTGGCGATGGTGCTGCGGCGGTTCTCGCTGTCGGTGGCGCCGGAGTACCGGCACGCGCCCAGGATCATGCTGTCGCTGAGGCCGTCCGATGGCATCCAGCTCCTACTCACGCCGCTGCAACTCCAAGAGACAGACCTGCAGACTAGTAGCTACTAACAATGAACTGAACGCAATGTGCAAATAGCATATCTGCTCATACGAACCACTTACAAACTTACATCCATGTCCACACCAAAATTTTCAGTATCTATCTATCTGTTCTATTTATCAATCTATCTATGTCATTAAAACAAAGAAAAGAGAAGTCACTACATTCGCATATTATTAAAACAAAGGAAAAGGAAGCCACAAAGAAAGATCTACGCAGTTTATTTTGGTGAGTCAAATATGATAACTGTTACAATTGTATAATAGTTACAACTACGTCTTCAATCATGAGCATCAGGGTTGAATAACAATACAACTTTTGTAGAATTGGTCAGCTAGTTTCCTTGTATTCTTCCGTTTTGACCAACTCTTGTCTATCCATCAGCCAACCTACTAGACATCATACTGGTGGTGACAATTTCTACTCAGACCCAGGAACAGCAGTAGGAACAAACATCCATGCTTTTGGCCAGTGTGTAAAACAGTACTGATCAAGCAACCCGACATCACACAGTTTACATCAAACAGGAGGCAAGGGCAGGCATGCAAACACAAACAACACAATGTAACTGAATAAGACTTGCAATTAGCTACCGTGCCTAATTCTCCCAAGTACGAACTAGTCGGCAATCAACTTCCTGCACATTACCTCCACTCCACCTGCTTCTTTCTTCAAATGACAAGGTAATTGCAAATTCAGCACAGCATGATAATTCTGTCACTAGGTACTTCTTTTGCACTACAGACTATGAGACTATCTACAGTGAGTCACTATCTGCAGTGAATTCTCTCTCTCTCTCTCCCCAGATCTGCAATGGATTCCATGGAAGGGATGGTCGAAGCTCCGCCGTTCTCGGCCCTGATGGCGAGCATGGCGAATCAGACCTGGCCGCAGCCCAGCGCAAGGTACTACTAAGTTTCGCCTGAGCTATTATTCATCATGTTCCCTGCACACATCAACCCCATGCATTCCTTCTTAATCTAGCCCGTGCTTTGTTCGTGAGGAAGAAACGCGTGATTTTGTGTGATTTTGCTTTGGACGGAGAAAGTTCTTCAAGTAGATTTGACTGCACTCAAAGGTAAGTAGATTTGACTGCTTTTTGAAGGAGGCGTTGGCTCTCTCACTCTCCTAACAGTCACACGGCATCTGTCTCTCTCCTGCCATTGTGGGTCCTACGATGTGACAAAAATACATGTGCCCGAAAAATCGAAGAACGGTGATGAATAGATGTGCATGTATTCGAGTTTAGCTGCTGGTATTTACAGAATTTTGGACTGTTTTGGTCGAATGCCGTATGAAAATTTCTGTTCTAGCCTATCTAACTGTGAAATTTCTATTTTAACCCTCCGTACACACCTGTCGTGCGGGACGGCAGCAGGTGACAGCACCCGCCACCTGTCACTTTTTTTTTTGAAAAATCTAATTAATAATATTTATTTGAGGAATTTTTAAATATATTAAATGAGCTCAAAAAATTATGAACTTTTTATGGAGCCTCCTGACATAGTGTTCTTAGTTGTGTAATTTTTTCAAATTTTTATCAATTTTTATTTTCTCTGCATAATTCTTTGAAGTCAAATATTTGTAGGAATTTTCTAATATAGAAACTGAGGTCCAAACATTATGAATTTTTTTCTCAGACTCCCTACACAGAGGACTTGATTGTGTAAATTTTACGTAATTTTATATGCTCCGAAATTATCTCGACAAATTTAGGGTCTAGGTCTGGAAATTAGGACGAGACGTTTCAGAAATTACGGTTTCATGATTTCATGTGACTCGAAATGTGTGAAGTTTAGTACCACATGAGTACTCTTAGTCGCTATGGTTCTTGATCATATTTTGAAAGATGCTGAGAACTTAACTAAAGGGGTTGAGAACGTAGTGATTACGAAGATGCCCTAAAACATAGAAGAATCGATGTCGATGTGAATGATTATTTCTGGAATTCCAGCAGAAGAGACATACTTACAATATAGTATTGTTTTGATGGCTCAGCGGAGGCACAAAATCAGAGCTATATTGCATTCCGCGGACAGAAGCACGTTATATGTGGTCACATGGCATGTTGGTTCGGCTAATTGGTTTAGTCACACACGCTACTACTACGATACATTGCGACACAAGCCTCCGGACCATGTAAGTACGCATGCCTTTAGGAGATAGTAAAAAACATGGCTAGTAGGAGGGGGACTACTACAGAATTGCCCGACCTACTGTGTGGACCGGGGCCATTTGCCCTTCCTCCCGAGCTCGGCGTTGTACTCCTCATGCCGCCACGGCCTCATTGCTATTTCCGTTTTTCGCGCTCCCTCTCGCGTGCCTCGCGCTCCCTGCTCCTGCACGCCTCGAGATGGGCCTGCGTCTCCCGGCGGATACGCTCGTTGTGCTCTTCAGTCCGACGATCCTCCTCCCGGATCTCGCGTCCCCTTTCGGCATTCCACTCCTCGAAGTCGAGCTGCTACTGGTCGTGTGGGTGGATCTCTAGGTCGATCCACTTGCGGAAGCCACACAGAGGCTCCGGGGACTACGGGTAGACGAGAGAGATTGTAAGTGTGTATTCTGAAAAGAGAGTTGGTACGGGAACTTACTGTAAGTACTCCTTACCGGCTGCCGATAGGTTCTCGTATCTCAACGACAGTCGGGATAGTCAGAGGAGTAGTTGGGACAACCCAGTAACGCATGCCGAGGCTGAGTCAGTGCTTGGATTTGAAGAACTTGCATGTGTCCCTGCACCAACAGAGGGGCGGCGTCTCCCCCTCTGGCGGGTGTTGCGCCGAATGCTCGGTTGGGACGTTCTGGCAGGGGTTGCTGCTACGGGGGCTTCATTGAGGAGAGCTTCCATCCTGGCACGCTGCTCTTGCCGATCCCGAGCCGCAGCATTCCTAGCTTGTTCAGCCCGTGCCGTAGAAGCCCGAGCTAACTCGCGGATCTCGTCCCATTGCTTCTGCCTCTTGTCCATCCCGGCGTGGCGAAGCAAGCTCTGGTGTAGCGTTGGGTTTGGTTGTGTAGTAGCGAGTCGCGCCACGCGGCGGCCGGCCGGGTCCCGGCCGCCGCCACGTGGCATGGGCAAGACTGCCGAATCCCCCGACCGCAGCAGGTGGGTACGGAACGCTATATTTGGAATTTTGAGATTACAGAGGCCATTTTTGGAATTTTCGTGCATAATACAGCCAAATCAGTCCAAAATTCGCGATACGCGCGTTGTATTGGTAAAATTGGCAGTACGAATGTGTCTCTTCTTGCTACGTGTCCTTCACTACGCACCCTTAACCCAAACACCGTTTGTCCATGCGCTGCGTGCCCGAAAGTGTTTAAAGCTGTGCGCCCCTAGCCCGAATTCACCTGTGCCTAACACGTGGTAAATTCGGGCGCTTGTAGCACGGACGAGGGCTTGTCCATGCTGCCACTGCTCGGACAAAGTTTCTGTCGGTCGTCAAGCGCTCGTCCGTGGGCTTGTCCGTGCTGCCACTGCTCGAACAAAGCTTCTGTCGGTCGTCAAGCGCTCGAACACGCCCTCGCTTGCCACATGGCAACTCCACCGTGCCACCTGCGCCTAGACGCCGCTCAGTCCGATCCTTCCTCGCCTGGACGCTACGAATTAATGGAATCCCCGCTTCCCCATCTCTCTCCTCTCTTATTTCCTTCTTTTATCTACCCTATCATTCCATTTTCCACTGGCCTCCCTCCAGCCGGTCCCCAGCACGGCGCCGCAACTGCTGGGCCTCTGCCAGCCGTCCTTCTTTTACCTACCCTATCTCATTCCATTTTCCACTGGCCTCCCTCCACCGGTCCAAGACGGCCAAGAATCGCTGGCCTCTGCCACCGTCGCGAGTTGGGCCATCGCTTCACCGGTTGCGCCGCTCGCTGCCGCCGCGTGTGTTGGGGCCGCCATTGTAGCGCCCGCGCGCCGCGTGTCCGCGTCGTTGGGCTATCATTGGGCCGGCCGCCATGCCCTCGGCTCTGTCTGCGTCATTGCTAGCTCCCTTGCCGCCATCGGCCGCCAGAGGCTACCTCGACGCCGCATCGTTGCTGCAGGGCGACGTGGTGAATGCGCTGCCGAGCCGTCGTCGTGCCGGCCGATGTCGCACCGTCCAAGGCTACCACGTGCGCACGCTTCCAACTTGCTCTTGGCTGCGCCGCACTCCAACTGCCCTCCGCACCGTCGTCTTCACCTCGCATCCAAGCCGTCGTGTGCATGCGTTGTGCCACTGCATGCACCGTGCCGGCTTCATTCCCGATCATCTTCTTCACCGACGCTGTGGCTGCAACGAGGCATCACCGACCGAGCTACTGCCTCGTTCTTCTCCCCTTCCGACTCACTCAAACGATCTTGCATGAACGAACTAATTACGAAAATGGAACGCTCACGCGACCATGAACGCAATGGTACGGCATGCATTGGGTAAATTTTAAGATTTTGGTTAGGATTGGGAGGAGAGAAGATGAGATGAATTCGCTCATGGTTTGGGAAGGGCTGAGCATGTTCTGTTAGGGAAAAGAAAGACAGTGGAGTGGATCGGCTGTCCAGGTGAGGGAGGACCGGACTGCACGGAGTGCGGCACGGGTGGCACTGTGGAGCGACCACGTGGTAAGCGGGGGCGCGTTCCGGTGCTGGACGACTGGCAAAGGCTTCGTCAGGGCATTGGCAACACGTACACGCCTCGTTTGGGCTATGGTAGCCTGGATTTGCCACGTGATGGCCACATATGAATCCGGGCTAGGGCGCGCGGTGGAGGACGCGTGGCAGAAGGAGGCACGTCCGTGCTGCTAATTTTGCCAATACAGTACGAGAAGCGCTGCATTTATAAATCCCTACCGCAACAGTGGAGCCTTTTTTATTTTTTTAATATTTATTTTTAAAAATATTTTAAAGATAGCATTTTCTTAACTTTATTTCCAATTTTGACCACTTGGTCACACTATGACCTGTGGTGTGATAGCACAGTTTGATCGCACCGCGGGTCATAACGTGACTAAAAGGGTTAGATTTGGAAATAAAGTTTGGAAGAAGCTATCTTTAAAATAACTTTAAAAAAGAAGTCACAAAAATAATAAAAAGAATTCACAACAGTGCCATTCAGGTAAAAAAAACTCCATATATTCCCATAGTATAGCTACGCACGCGTCTCGATGGACACTGGACGGTGGATGGTGCGGTAGTATGGTTGCGTTTTTCGGTGAGCACTGACTGAAGTGATCCACTATGAAAACTAGCAGAAAAATGCTTAATTATACTCTTCAAATACAAGCATAACACTAAATCAATCATTTCTTTCCAAGTCATCTAATGGTACGATGTTAGATTGGCCTCTCAATATTTTCTTCCGAGCTCCGTCACTGCGTAACTAGCAGCTAGTGGTGCATGGTTCTGTACGTGCATGATCAACACGCTCTTCGTATTAAAATCGGTTGATATTTAATTCAACCATCGATCAGATCTAGTATATACTTGGGGAGTTTGGTTTGAAGACCTGACTATGAACGGGCCATCCGATACTAACTACAAACGCTTTTGCTAGCTTCTAGCCGTCTGGATTTAAAAAAAAACTCAGTCACCACCGTACTGAGCATAAAATTGCACTAACAGGTGATGTGCAATTTTATCATAATTTTAATGTAATTTTTGTTTCTATTTATTTTTGTATTAGTAGATTTCACCTAGATTTATTTTTGTCTAGTTTAGAATTATATATACATATATTACGGTTGTTCTTAGTAACCTGTACTTCTTCTTATGCTTGCGTATGCGCATGGAATAATTAACTTGCTTATAGAGTTCATGCCGTGTGAATGTGATCGATGCGACGTTCTAATCAACTTGTGCTGCTTCACCATGCCTGCAGCCGACATCATGCATCCTAATTTCTACTAGCAAAGCATGGATGCTGCATGCAAGCTGACTAGGATGATCGAGAAGAAATTAAGCTAGGAAAGGAGATCACACACGAGCGATTGACCACCTGCTCAATGCTCATGCATGCATGCCGGGTCAAATGTTGATTCAGCTTCCGTGCGTGCGTACGTACGTACGTGTTAAGAATTATAAGGATTCGTGCAGAAATGTTTTAGCGTACGATAAAATAATACATCTCGGTGCAATACAAAGTCCCCTACAAATAAATCATTGTAACTAATAGCGTATGATAACTAATTATATATATTGAAGGTTAAACCTAAAACTGTTTGACCAACACGTACGACACACGTTTCTAAAACGACTTATATTTAGAATCATAGCTAATATTAATTAGCCTTTTCGTTGCGAGTAGCATCAGCTTGCATGCATGATTTGAATCTGCCGCCTGCGACATTGTGGATTTTAATTCCTCAGTAGTAACGATGAATGATTCAAACTCCCTCCCAATTAAGTCCATTCCTAGCACTACGAAACCGATCTTAATCGTTGTCTGAAAGAAAGAAAGAAAGAAAGAAAGAGAGAGAGAGAGAGAAATGACAGGAACAAGCCAGTCAGAATGAGGGACCACTGTATATCAGAGACCTTTTAAGCATGCATGCGTGCCTGGTTGCTTTAATTTCTCTCCCTGTATCTCTCTTCTCCTTTGTTTCTTGAATCTAATCGATCAGGACCTTTGGCGTCGTCACTTGGCCTTGTCATTCTTGTGTTCCTAGTACTTGATTGGATTGAGATGTACTCCTGCTCTGCTAGTATATGTCACTTTCTAGTTTGACAAAGTGAGCTGCTCTGTCGATTTGTCCGGTGATTACTGGACCATCTGAGTAGTGTTTTAGTCCAAGGAAACAAGCAACGAATTGTAAGAAAGGACTCCTTTTCCGTTCCCTTAATTTCTCACACGGAACCAAATAAAATTCAGTTTTTTCAACATTGAGCCTGCATATAGTTGGAACTTGTAGAGGAGTCTGAGATGCTGAGGCTTGTAGGTTCCTTCACCCTCTCTCTCTCTCTCTCTCTCTCTCTCTCTTTTCGAAAGAGAATGCAGACTTCCTTTTTTGACCAATGGAAGAACTACTGCGATATTTTCCATTGGCTAGAAGAAACGTCTACGAACACCAATCTACGGCTTGTGAGTTGCTGAACCAGACAATACCACTTCGGGTGCATTCTTCCTTTCTAGCCCAAAAGATTCAAATCTTTTTTTCCCCCTTTCACGATTCTTTCCGTAGTTGAAGCGAATAATCGTTGTGTTTCTTGGATGAAAAATGAAGTTAAAATACAGGCTGGAACTGATGAGACAGCCTTGCTCCGGTAGGCGTTCACAGCTCTCTATCCTGGTAGCAACGTTCTACTCTTACCAATAAGCGTGATCCCACATACGCAGAGATAATCCAGAGATGAACAGCCCTCAAGTACCAACTCAATACCCAGGTTTTTCTATATAATAGGTAGGATCCCTCATTCTCATACAACATCACAGTACAATGTCATAATATGATATATATATATGTAGAGTTCCTAGCATGACAAACACAGCAGCAATCCCCAACAACTCTTCTTGCACCTACAGGAAGTTAGTACGTGCTGTGTGCTCACAACGGGGGAAGGAGGAGGATTCGCTCAGTCAGTGAGTTTATAATGATGTTTCTCCAGCAAAAAAGCTACTCGCGGATCAAGTTGATGTCGATGTTCGAAGATCTCGAGTCCATCTGCCTCATCAGGCCAGGTGGCCATCCGCTCATCGGATGAGGAGGCATGTTGTGCTCGGGCAGTGTCATTGTGGGGGTCTCTTCCTGACCACCATTCAGCTCTACATTCTCTGTGTCTTGCTCGGCTTTGGCTTTGTTTTTCTTTGACCCACCATACATGAAGCTCCCCACTATCACCTGGAGCAATGCAAAAGTAATGCATAAGAACGAAAGGAATAACTTGACCACAACAAATCAGAGTACAACATACTCATAACCGGCCCCCTACTCCCCTGAATGGGAGATGAAACTGATATGGAAAACAGACAAGCTGGCCATGATTCTTTGGGATTCAGTTGAGATAATGCCCAAACCATGTAACAACAAATTCTCCGACAGGCAGTATATTGACACTTCAGCAAACGATTGTATGAGATACCATGCAAAGATGTGATTACCTGAACAGTTCCAGCTGCTGTCAGGGCTCCGCCAACACTCCCACCAATAACCCTGTGATCAGGGCCGCACAAAGCTATGCAAAGGCCTCCACTTCGGGTTCGTGAACCACCTTCATCGATCACCAAATATGATCCAGAAAGGCACAGGATTTCAAATCGACCCTGCCAAAAGCAATGGTAAAACATAAGGTCATAGATTAAATGAGGACGAAACATAATTTTTCCCACGATCACAGGTACAAGTGAACTATGACCACGATCACAGGTACATGGCAAAAGAATAGCATCTTGTGAAGTATGACCTACAGTGCAACCTTGAACATGGATATGACAAAATTTGACTGCCAAAAGAGTTCTCAGCATAGATAACTAATAAGGATCAAAGTTAAGAAAATTCCTGCATTATACATCAAATTATTTTATCCATCTTTGACAGCAACGGATTAGATATTTAGGTGTGACATGCAAGCGACCAGAATCCTCCCCCTCCCCCCCCCCCAAAAAAAAAGTCTGCCCAGTTAAACAACCATCAGCAGAGCATTTTCCTTCATCGAGGAGCTATGACCATTGCCAAGAATCCAAGATGAATATACACAAGTCCGTAGTTACCAGAAACGGGGTTCGTCCAAGTCGTGGTACGGGATTCGGGTTCGTCACTTTTTCTTTCAAATTCCACTACGAACACGAACCCGTACCCTAAACTGGTTCACGATTTGCAGGGTTTTATAGCGAATCCGGTACTACAAGTCGATTACCAATTTAGTAGAGCTCAGCACGTTCAATTCAGTTTTCATTTAAATAGGTCAAAAGGTGGGATAGAGATTTAGTCTACCCTTTTCAGCCAAAAATCAGGATAGAGAGAAATTATTTTGATATATTCAAGAGTGCAAGGGAACAAAAGGCATGCATGACCCATGACACATGTAATAGTTTTGACTATAATGACACTAAGTATCAACAGACCTACAGCAAGATACCTCATAAGTAACCACACCACCAGAGTTCGAATCCTGATGAAGAGTTGCTGTGGAGACAGCTCCGGTTGCTGAAATGATGCAGACTGCCCTTGGGCCTTGTTGTGAGAACGACATTATCCTGGCAGCAACGTCCTGCACAGATTGGCAAGCTATAATTGCAAAACAGCAAGGCATATAGCCATATACAGCAATAATAAGAACTATTTGGTAGTTCCTGAAAGGCTGAAACAAATGAAAGATTGACACACTGTATTATTGCCTCCTTACTAGTTGGCACCCCGAGGTTAGAATTTACCAAATAGTTAATAAAATAGCAAGTGGCACTGTCGCAACCAGATAGCAATAAATATTAACAAAAAGGGATGTTCTGAAGTAAATAACCCATGAAACTGACCCAAAATTTACTCTAGGTTTGATTAGAAAGGTTGGACGTAACTTTGCAAGTGGAAAAGGTAAAAGAAAAAGGGGAAATCAAACTATCAGTTCTCAGGGAAAGATGAGCTTCTTGCACCAGATAATAAAAGCTAAGAATATGAAATGAAATCTTTGTAAATGGCAGATCAAGTAGCTTTTACAAGAGAGAATGCTAAGCATGCCTCATCAGCAAGTGCAGTTATCTAGAGAACTTAGCTTTCACACTACAATGATGAGACTATCCTATTATGATCTCCTTCAACGTCTAGGATAAATTCCTCATTTACCTATAGTATCTAACAAAATGGCTACAGTTAATGTATACCAATGAGCGAATCCACTAAATGCCACTGATGATTTCAAATACAAAGAAGATTTTATAGACCATCAAAAGAGAGTTTGGTACACTATAGTCTATAGGTTAATGTGGCATTGCCTATTCAGCTATTTCATCTATCAATCACCTTGTTAAAACAGGAAATTGATCGGAAATGCGCATCAGGCAAATCAGAAAACAATTTGGTGGTAATTTGGGGGCATCAGATACAAACCATCATCACTCATGATACTAAACAAGCCAACAGTTCTACTGAATAATAATACCATAATCAACAAAGAGTGCAACAGCACCACTATTAAGAACTAACCATCATTATCAATCATTCTAACTTACCTCTCCTGGTGAAATAATTATGACATGAGGAGTAAATCCTGTTCCAACAGAGCCAAGAAACCATTTTCCTAAAGAAAGCACAAGAAAACTTCATCAGACAACAGCAATAGCAAAATCCTTACTTCATGCAATGAAACAAGGGAATGTAAAAGAACAACAAAGCTAGTCATGCAAGGGGTCTAGTTGGCGTTACATCTTTTTTGGTGTGTATAGTGATGGTGGGGGTGTGTGGGTGTGCGTTTAGAAAAAAAATCAACAGACTATATGTTAGTTGGTCAATTAAAGAACTGCCAAATTAGATTTTGGGGGGTTTCAGTTTGAACATATCAAAATTAAAGATATCTCACCGTGAGAAAGAAAGAAAAAATTGTCATGCCAACACCCACGCCACTTCATGACATAACACAAATGTACAATCACAAAAGTTTGACGGCTGAAGTGCTTAGTACAGAAGTGGGGAATTGTATTTGCATGACAACAGCCATTTTTTTTTTCTCCAAAGGACGATAGGAGAGTGGCAACCAAGTAATTATGGACCGGACAGATTAAGGGGTGTAGTGAAATAACCAAACTAAAAGCAGAGGCATAATACAACATGGTCATCAAATTAAAACTTAGAGATTTCGATCCAGATACTCCCTGGCAACTCAAGCCTACAGTCTCTCTTATATTGCACAATACACAAAATGACTGAATTTATGGAAGGTCACAGCATAAAACATAACATGGTAAGACAGCCAGGGTGTTTCATATAAAGAAGAAATGCTCTCGTGCAAAACGCAAGGGCCGGCATGGCACGAAAGGGTTGCGAAGATTCAACCAACTACCAGAAATCTACCAAGTGCATTTTTCTCAGTACCACAAAGTGATTGCACATATAGGCTTTATGGAAGTACTATCGCACTCGAAGAATCAATTACCATAAAGCATACAAATGGTCAATTGATCATGGCATTTACAAGGCTGCAGGTTCTCACCAAGTGAAGCCAACTGCTGCATCTTCCCAGACCCAGGTGGCCGCCCTCTGCCACGTTTCTCCGTCGGGGCACCAGACCCCGAACCCCCTGACCCAAACCCTGAACCTGGTGTGCTGACCATGGTACCCATCCCCGAGCTTGATGAGTGAGGCGTCGGGGACGTGGGCGAGAGACCCAGTGTCACCGCCCCATCAGGCTTATACTTCCTTGGCCTCCCCCGCTTCTTCTTCACCTGCTCATCCAGGCCAGCCCCACTCCCCTGATCCCCTTTAGCATCAGGGCCCACGGCCACACCCGTGCCAATGTCCATACTACCACCGGCACCGCCGCCGCCAGCGCTGTGCTGTGCCACAGGAGGTGAGGCCTCAACATGGTGGTACCCTTGCCCAATGTGGGAGCCCCCAATGTGAGGGGGCTGGAATGTGTACCCCGCAGATACTGCATCAAGATGTTGCCGGTATCCGCCAGGGGGCGGGCCGTGGAGCCCGGCCGGGTGCCCGGCAGCTCCCGGCATCCCCATGCCCCGCTGCTGCGCATAGAACGACGAGAAGTTGGTCCCAGACGCCACCGTGGACTCCCTCCCATCCATTCATGGAATGCGCAGCGCCACAGAGCTCACGGCCACCCACCGATACGTTCGGTCCAAGCCTAGTTGCAAGAAACGGCACAAAGGTAGCAACTTTCCTTCGCTATTCGAGATTGGATGCTTCCGAAAGCTATTGGAGCAAGCAAATGGACGCAAGAATCGCAGGTACGGAGTTCTTTTCCACCAACTCTCGCACAGAGCTGCTGTTTTTTCTCGCGAAAGGAGGCAAGACCAGATCGAGCGACGCGAGATCTGAAGAAAGTGGTGAAATTTCCCGGAACCGAAGGATGAACCGCAAGAAAGGGACGGAAAAAAAAAACCGATCTTTCAGGAGGTATGGCCAAAAAGGAAGGGATTTGTGCGAGGTTGGGAAGGGAGAGGCGTCTCGGACGGAGGTGGCGGCGCCGGAGGCTTCGGTGGCTCGCGGCGGGATCTGTGCGGCGGCGGACGAGAGGGGAGTGATCCAATCGAAATGGCGATGGGGAAATGAGGTGCTAAAACCCTAGAGACGAAGAAAGGGGGGATCACAGGGGAAGAACCGAAGAGGAGGAAGAGCAAGCATGTATGGTGTATGTGTTGGAGGAGAGAGGGGGGAATGGAGGAGAGCGCAGGATTGTTTGTGTAGGCGAAATGGCAAACTTCATCTACTGACCAATCCTTGTGGGTATAAACGGAGGGGAAAAGGCAGCTAGGGCAGGGTACGCTACGTGGCCTTTTTTCTCTTTACCGTTCGATTCTCTATTTCTAGCCTTCGCGATGCTATGATTTTTTCCGTTTTGCGCACCTACCGTCTCCTCGCTTCGGCGTGTCCATCCGACCTCTGCTCATGTGGTTTAGTGACAGGTGGGCCCTTCGTGTCATTCTCACAGAACAGCACATCACATCACAGAAAAGAAGCAGAGCATGCCCTGGACGGCTCGGGAGCGCTAGCGGCGCTGGCGAGGCAAGCGGCGGGGTGGCCGATGAACCCCCAAAGTGGAATTCTATAGGGATGTTCTACTCACGGGTGCTGGCGTCTCGGCAGGAGGGCTACAGTAGTGACACCCAGAGCGGCGGTGGCGCAAGACCATATGACGGCAGTGGCAGTCCAGTGGCTCGGGTAGGCAACAGAGTCGAGGAAGCCGACTAGAGAGGGGTGAATATGCGGTTTTTAAAACGTTTTGGCTAAAACTAATTAATAATGCGAAAGCTAATAACAATTTAGTTTTGCACAATTAAAACATAAATCAACTAGACTTGACTAAGTGCACCAGCAATATGAATACATTTTAATAAGAGCAATCATACAAACATATATAAGCAATTAAAGCAAGTAATGTAAATTGCTCAAAGTAAATCACAAGATCAAACCAAGATGACATAATTATGGTTTACCGTGGTATTCGGAGACTTACCGGTCTCCCCTGATCCACGTTGAGGTAAGTCCAAACGAATTGGACCGGCTCCACTAATTAAGCCAACACCTCCGAGGTAAGTCCAACCACTTGGATCAGTTTCAACACGAACCAACACCTCGCTCCACTCGGGTTGCTCTTCCTCCACTCCGAAGATGGTGAGCACCAAACCACTCACAACAACGCCGGGCTTTCTCACAATCTTCTTGAGAAGATCACCGGTCACGACGCCTCCACGTCGTCTAAGTGTCGGCAAACACCAAGAGTAATAAGTCTCAACTCTCACTTGAACTAATCAAATGTCTAAGCTCAAGTGGATACACAATCCACTACCTAAGGCAACACATGCACTTAGGGTTTGCTCTCCAAACTCACTAAATGCAACACATGCATAAAAGAGATGAGAGATTTGCTCTTAGCTCAAGGGACTCAATAGAGGTGCCAAAGAACTCTAACAACCCTTCCCCAACCGGCCAAGGTGAGTATATATAGCCCACACACAAAAACTAGCTGTTGGAGGGAAATCTGCTGAAAAATCAGCACATGCGGAACTACCGCCGTTCTACAGCCAATACTACCGCACATAAACGACAAGCACAGTAACTGCTATATCAGACGAGGAACTAGCAATTGAAAACTATAGAGCGATACTACCGATGTTCAACTCGCGGTAGTTCCGCACTCCGGTCGTTCCGATTCTGAAGGGTGGTACTGTCGCTTCCACTCAGGTCCAACACATGGCACCTTCTAGAAAAAAACGTACCGCGTCAACTCCCGGAAATACCGAGCTGCGGTAGTTCCGCGCCCAACACGCCGGTACTACTGCACTTCCAAGAGAGCAAAGAATTCTCAAAAAGGTGCATCTCTGGGGAAAAATGTACCGCGCCGATTTTTCGGACCAACCGGCCTACTGTAGTTCCGCTCTAAACATGTCAGTACTACCGCACAGCGGTAGTTCCGCAGTTATAACGCCGGAACTACCGATCTTCCTGACAGAAACAGCTCAAGAAGCAATCGGTCGGACCGTCCAACACACGGCGGTTTAACCGATATGCCACCGGTCAGGCCGGTCGATACTGGCAGTCAAACCGCTAGACCACAGAGAGCCTTTGCACTTTTCTTAACTTAACTTGCAAAATACATTTGCCAACTTGAGTGCAATTCAAACAGGAGTTTTAGGTGAGATTCTCAATAATTTACAAAAACACATTTGCCAACTTTCATAATCAACACCACAAGGAATAAGATACATGGACTGAACCATTTGCAAAACACATTTGCAAACTAAAGTCACATGCCACAAGAAATCAAGTATGAGCATCAACTATTTACAAAACATATTCACAAATAATAGCGTCACGCCACAAGGCTAAGGTGCATGAACTTCAACCATTTGCAAAACACATTTGCAAATTATAGTCCCATACTACAAGGATTAAATGCACGAGCGTCAATCATTTGCAAATAATATCTCTGTGCATAGATGAGCTAGAGCAAGCATACTGAGCTATCAACACATGACTAACTCATGCTACTAGTCAAGACTTCTCTTAATAGTACGGCAACCTATACTAGCAATCCGGTCTTCCAACCAAACACCAAGATCGGTAAAAGAATAGGAACACATCATTAGCGTTAGCTAGTCATACATTTGCCCTGAATCTTCTTGAAGTTTGATGACGCACATCATCACTTTTAAGTCCGAGTCATTGACTTGATAACCATCAACACATGATGATCTTCTCCACTTCAGAATCTTGTCTTCAACATCATCAACACATGATGATTTCTCTATCCCGAGTCTTGATATGCATCAACACATGATGCATTCTTTCACTTGACCTCCATCAACACATGATAGATCTTTTCTTGACTTGATGTGCATCAACAAATGATGCATCCTTTACTCCAAGTCTTGATATGCATCAACGCATGATGCATCCTTCATTAGACCTCCATCAACACTTGATGGATCTACTTCTTGAACACCATCGACACACGATGATTTCTATTTCTTCAAGCTCTTCATACGCATCAACACATGATGCATCATTATTTGAATCTTAACTTGATGATCAACTCATGATCATCCCAAGTCTTCATCACCCTGGAGCATAACCTATTCATCAAACTCATGGAAAATGTTAGTTCCACAATATGATTATCATTAATTACCACACCATACCATTAACTCATAATGGTGGGACAAGATACTTCAATCTTTCCCTTTTTGGTAATTGATGATAACCATTTCAATTGCACATAAATTGAATGTAGATAATTTAAAATAACACAACATGAGTATATATGAACTACACAAGTTATATATATACTCCAACATGAGTATACAAGAACTACATAAGTTCTATTATACTCACAACATGGGTATACAAGAACTACACAAGTTCTATATACTCAAAACATGAATATACAAGAACTATACAAATTTTGTATACTCAAAAGGATATGTTTCAAAGTAAAGATCCCAAATATATGTGGAAACGAAATATAGATCAATACTAATGAAACCACAAAATATAGAGTGAACCCCCTAAATGTGTGCATACACAAATGTATAAATAGAAATATATACATATATTCAAGTTATACTTATTGTGGAGTTCAACCTATATTTTAGATCTGAGGAATGCAACAATATATAAGAGTGTAAAATCGAATGCATACCTCATTGAATTTTACCTTTATATCCAAATGAGACTACACAAAATAATACTAGACAAGAGAGTTAGTCTCATATTTAGATTTGTCATTAATCACAAAAACATTCCATTAACTCATAATAGCGGGTCTAGATCCTTCACACAGATGGCGCACGGGTGTGGGAAAGCCTTTGGAATGCTTGGAGTGGTCGGAGAATGGCCGGTGAGGCGGCTCCATGTCGACTGGTGGCGGGAAAGAGATGATGACGTCCACAGCACTCCGCGATGAGAAATTGAACAAATTGAGAGGGGGGGGGGAAAGAAAGTGGATGTCCGGGAACGCGACGTGGCGCTGTCCATTTGGCGAATAACTCACTGGAGAGAGAGAGGGAGAGATCGTCGGGGATGAAATCGGCCTAGAAGAGGCAATCGCGAAATCCCGATGATACACTATACAAAATTTGAAATTGATCGAGAGGTATTAATCACCGTGCTCGGGAATACGTCGTGATGTGGTAGAGACATCAACAAAATCCATGGATCGAAGAAATCATGACGACGCGTCTTTGAAAGCGGCGACGACATGGCCTGACTGAGTCTTTGAAAGGGGGCACACATCGGCGCCCAGGGCGCAATCATGGCCACATCGCAGCTGGGTCGAGAGGTGGTGTGGCAAGACATTGGTGCACATACTGGGCTACTATTCACCATGAATGACGAGTGTGTGTCTATGTTGGTACTGGCTACGTGTGCCGAGTAGTTACAAACAAATGCATGAATTGGTTGGACTTAAGGGTACCTCGGCTGCTCGGTATAATATTAATATTGGATAGAAATAGACAAGAAATTTATGCGTCGATCAATTTATCATCTTACGCCACTTACGTATCAAGTTTGATGAACGGGGTTACATGGAAGGTATATCCACGAGATTCAGACGAAAAGTGAATATAACTATCCCTATTCTCTTATGCAAAGATCACAATTGATAAAGACTTGGGAATAAGTTTTATGTCTTGTTGTATGCACTTCACAGTAGTTTTTTTCACATAATTATTTTTCATGGATACTATGCCATATTCTTTTTTATTGCTAACACGCTGCATTGCGATATCTTGGTCGAGGTAGATTAAAATACTAATGGCAAATTAAAAGGTCTCCTAAAATTTGTAAATTTTATTTTAGGTAATAGTAACGGACCCCACCCCGCCAACAAACTATAGACTATACTAGTTAAGTCCCCTCCAACTCCATCTCAATGCTTGGATGACATGATGGGTGTTTGTACCGGTGTGACGAAATATCTGGCACAAAGGATCCTAGCCTTGACCGGGTACGGAGAAAGTGACTCTTCGTTTGTTGACGCGTAAGCTAAGACGATACTAGTAATAATTGGATTGAGAACCCAAGCGAAGCACGGGACGAGCAATGCCACCTCTGTTGGAGAAAGATTCGACGTATTTCAACCGAGCATAAGAAATTTGTTTATTTTTTCTCACCCGAGGAAAGAGCAGCGCCGTACGATCGAAGGTATCTGTACTGTTTTAAAAGTTCAAATTTCTCTTCTTCTTCTTCTTATGCTTGGAATTTCTCTTCTTCTTTTTTTCCCCCTTGGAACAAGTCCAAAAGCTTTATTTCTCCCGAGAACTGATCGCATCACCATCAGGTACTCGCAAGTACTTGAATTCCCAGGGCCACCGATACGTTCCAATGGAGTACAGCTTCAAGCTGTACATGTGCCACGGCAGTTTGGACATTTGTCACTGACCCCGAGGAAACTTTTTTTTTAAAAAAAAATGAAGGGCAACCAGACAAAACCGTAGACAATGGTATACTTACCGCGTATACCAAATTAGCAGCATACGCACAAAAATCACACACACAACGAGCAGAGCAGAGCAAGCTCACAAAAGACGACTCCAATCTGAAAACATTCAAGAAAACTGGTGAAGAAGGACCCCCCCCTGTGTAGAGGTAGAGCAGCATTTGTCAACAAAGAGTTGCTGGTCAGACAAGAAAGGCATTGCATGATTTGTGGGGCCACACATACCAAGGACTCACACATGTGACAAACATGGACCATTCTTCTTGCTGCAAATGCTGTTGCATCCAAAACAGCGTGCAAAGGCAAAAACATGTACACCATAAAATCCAGATCAATTATTCCAAAACTGCAACAATCTCGCTGTAGAAATATCTCTAGCCTTGTCTTTTGACATGCTAATTCCAAACTCTACCACTACAAGAGTACAAACCAACACATAAAAATAGAGTTGCAAGCTTCACCAGGTGGGAGTTGCCTAAGGGACCTAGGCTTATGGAATCTGCCCAGATCAAATGCCGCCCATCTGAATCTGAGCATAAACTTTCTTCCTTCCATCAAAACAATCAACATTAGCTCAACACTTAAGCCAATGGTATGCAGATCGTAAGAAGCAAAGCTCGGCAGTCACTTGTCGACCTCCATGGCTTGCACAGCTTTGGCTTTGGTTAAGGCTGCAAGTTTTGTCTTCACCTTTTTCTTGCCAACCTTAAACTTACCACCCTTTCTTTTATCACCACCATCTATCTGAAAAAAAATACAGGGGCAAAAAAAACTAGCATTAGCACAAAGTAAGGCAGTTGGCATCTAAATTTAAACAACAGTGCAACACCAAACAACAGGAATTGAATTTGAGGAACAGGTGGGGAAAAACAAACTAAAGTACCAATGTATATTATTATATAACTACGCCTACGTAATTTAAGAGTGAACTAGAAAAGCTCCTGAAGCCAAACATAACTCTTCAAAATTTTGATGGCAGATTGTCACAGAATGCTACCCAGGGATAACAGTTCTAATTTTAAAAGAAACCAGATTATATGACAAAGCAATATTTCTTTGTAGCACCAAAGTTAGCATGACCAACCTGGCCGCAGCATATCAGATAGCGTATATATGTTATGAATATTGTGTGTGTATGCAAGAGGGCCAATGGGTAATATATATAGAGAGTACAAGGGGTTGCCATGCACAGATAAAGAAATACATAAAGAGTCATATTCTAACACCCCTCCATCAAACTCATGGTGGATTACACACAATGAGTTTAGAGAGAAAATACAAATGTTGTGCTCTATTCTGTGACTTCGTGAAGAAGTCAGCAACCTGTAACTCTGATAGCAAAAACTGTCAAGCAAGTACTCCCTCCTGCACCTGTGAGCGAGTGTATGAAGCATCCACACTAATGTGCTTGGTGAGCTCACGCTTCACTGGGTCCCGGGCAATACTGATAGCACCCATACTGTCATACAAAAGAGTCGTAGGTCTCATCACAGGTACTCCAAAATCCGCAAGTAGTAACCTCAACCAAGTAACCTCTGCTGCCAAAGCTCTCAACTCAGTGTCTGCACTCGAACGAGAAACTGCAGTTTGCTTCTTAGTCTTCCAGGCAATCAGGGAGGAGCCAAGAAAAACACAGTAAGCAGAAAGAGAACGACGATCAGAAGGATCACTAGCCCAGGGAGCTTCACAGTACGCCTGAAGCTGTAGTGAGGTGGAGCTAGGAAAAAACAAACGACGAGAGATAGTCCTACGCAAGTAGCAAATAACACGAAGAAGGTGACTGTAGTGAAGATGGGTAGGACGAGCCATGAACTGACTCAAGATATGAACATCATAAGCAATATCAGGACGAGTGCTCAGAAGGTACACCAAACTCCTAACAAGATGACGACATCGAGTAAGATACTCAAGAAGATCACCATCAGTGGCACAGAGCTGGAGGGATAGCTCCATAGGAGTCTCAGCAGTGCGAGTGTCGGTCAGACCAGACCGGTCAAGAAGATCCTAGACATACTTCTGCTGGGAGAGGTAGTAGCCCTCAGGCATGGAAGAGACCTCAATCCCAAGGAAGTATGTAAGATAACCAAGATCAGTTATCAAAAATTCCTCACTGAGATGCTTCTTCACATATGTAGGAGGTACCACTGGAGACAGACCAGGGGAAAACTGATAGTGGAGAAATAGGTGAAGAGTCCGAAAGAGACAACCATGAAAGAAATTGAGTGAAGAGTCAGAAAGAGACAACCATGAAAGAAATTGAGTGAAGAGTCAGAAAGAGACAACCATGAAATCGACTCAATGGTAGAAACAGGAGGAGCCGAATCTTGATAGAAGAAAGGTCGAGATTCGTCAAAGACAACGTCTCGTGAAATCCTGATCCGTCGAGCAGAAGGATCCCAGCAACGATAACCCTTAGGCTCAGAACTATAACCAAGAAACACACACTCAACTGACTGGGCCGATAGTTTAGTGCGTTCACGAGGCTACAGCAGAACAAAACAAGTACAACAAAAAACACCAAGGTGAGTGTACTGGGGGGCTCGAGAGTAAAGACGCTCTATAGAATTAACACCCTTAAGAGCAATAGAAGACTGCATATTGATGAGATAAGCAGCCGTAGAAACAGTCCCAGCCCAGAACTGTGGTGGAACGTGAGAGGCGAGGAGAAGAGTGCGGGCAGTCTCAATCAGATAACGATGTTTGCGCTCAGCAACCCCATTATGAGCATGGGCACTAGGACAAGAAGACTGGTGAAGAGTGCCCTGCTCAGAAAGAAACTGTCTAAAAGCGCCAGAACAGTACTGGCCAGCAAGATCATAGCGAAAAGTATAGATGGGAGAATCAAACTGAGTACGAACCATCGTTGCAAAGCTACGATAGATCGCAAGAAACAGACCACGTTTAGACATATGGAAAATCCATGTAAAACGGGAATAATCATCAATAAAGATCACATAAAGTTTATGCCCGCCTTTACAGATAATAGACGCAGGTTCCCATACATCTGAATGAACTAAGTCAAAAGGCCGAGAAGACAATAACTCACTAGAATGATAAGGAAGCGGTAGCTACTTGCCCAGCTTACAACCCTGACAAAACATAATCGTATCAACATTAACACGTCCAAGAACACCTAGACGAACTAATGAAGAAAGACGAGATCCACACAAGTGACCTAAATGGTGATGCCACTGCGCAAAAATGCCAGAGGTGGTGGCAGCAGTGGCGGTGGAAGGAGACGTAGAGGTGACAGGAGTAACTGGAGTGGACAGAAGGTGGAGGCGATTATGGATGTAGAGACCCTGACGATCCCTACGGCGCCGATCAGTCCCAAGTACCGTACTTGTCTGTCGATCCTGGATGAAACAGGTGTGAGAGTCAAAACCAACCCTACAACCGAGATCGATGAGCTGACCCCACCGAGAGAAGTTGCATGGTAAGCAGGGGAATATGGGAAACAGCTGGAACAGAAAAATCAGTGGACAAAAGAGTGTCTTGACAGCTGACAAACAGAGGAGTACCGTCAACTGTCTGGACAGAGATAGGAAAATAGGCACCAGAATCCAGAACCCAAGAAGCACCTAGAGGAGATGTCTGAGCTAGACTAGTAGAACCTGCTGAGCTGTGAGAGAGCTACTGAAGTAGAGCCTGGCAGAACTGCTGAACAGAGTCACCTCACTGAGAAGATCCTGAGGTGCTGGTTTGCCCCCCCATCGAGGAAAGGCCTCCCTGCCCCCGTTGGATTGCTCAGTCCCGTGCGCCTTGTTCTGCTTTTTCCGCACCGCACAACGCTGGTAGTCGTGCCCAAAGTTCTTGCAATAATTGCACTGAACCCTTAGTTGGTGCAAAAACAGGAGCAGAAACAGACACCTGAGGAGGGACTGCAATCGAAGCAGAAACCGTCGGTGTAGTCGAAGAAGAAGGGGTAGCTAGCACGGTCGGAACAAATTGTGCTGCTAACCCGCGGCGAAGCTCGTCAGCACGAAGCGTCGAAAGAGCCTCGATGATTGTCGGTCGTGGTGAGCGACTCAGAAGTTAAGCCCTGACAGGGTCAAACTCTGGACAAAAACGGCAGACGAAGTCATAAAGACGAAGGCGATCACGATCTGCCTTCTGCACTTGATGACACTCCTGACAAAGCGGAGAAGCCAGCTCGTCCAGCTGGCGCCAGAGACTGGCCAAGGCTCAGAAGAAGTCGTCGACGGAGGAATCCTCCTGGCGAAGCATCTCCAACTCACGCTGAAGAGAAAAGAACTGAGCATCATTGCTCTGCTGGTATCTCTCGCGCAAGTACTCCCAGATCCGACGAGTGACATGCAGACCAACAATGTCTGGCTGGATGAGTTGTTGAAGCTGACCACCAGGATGGCTCGAACACGGGCCTCATCAGCACAATAGAGCTCAAAAGTGTCTATAGCATACTGAAAAGCGTCATCAGCAGCATCAGCGGCCTCTGCCTCCTTGGTGGCCTCATCTTCTGTAGGAGATGCAAAAGTAGGCTGTCTGGGAGGAGGTTGAACCGGCGACGGCGGACAAGGTCGGGTACCAGTAACATGTCCCCAGAGGCGGAGACTATCGAGCGTGATCTCTATAAGTGAAGACCACAACCTGTAGTTCGTCCCATTAAGTTTTGTTCCCGAGAATGGGATCGCAACGGATGGAACGAAAGCCATCGGTAGGCGGCACTGGACGACGCGACGACCAATGCAACGAAGTCTAACAGGCGGCGCTGGACAGCGCGACGGTTAGATCGACGTACTGTTTTTGTTTTTTTTAATCCGGTTTCTATAAGAAACCGATACGGCTTCTAACTGTATCTCCTCGTATCGTATCGAAACTCGATTCGATCATGAGTGCGGCAGCGGCGACCGGGATCGACGGCGGCGACTGTCGGAGTCGGCGGCGACCGGAGAAGGCGGGGTCTTCGGTGACCTCAACAAGCACAGGATTCAGTCGCGAGCGGCGGCGGGCAGCGGCTTGGGTACGGCTCACGGCTCCAGCGACATCTTCAACAGCGGCGTCGGGGCGGCAGCGTCGGCCTCGGCCAGCCAGAGCGCGGGCACAGGCGATAGCCGAACCGGTAGGTTACCAAGAGGATTAGCGAACAAAAGAGTCACACAACACGTAGGGGTTAATGGGTGAACTTCGGATCACACGAGTAGATAATGAGAAATAAAACTGAATAGCACAAAAAAGATCTCAACTAGATAGAAATTATGATTAGACAGGTTGCTCTGATTCACCTACAAACACACCACATATGGTTTCCTAGTACAAATAAACTGTCCATGCCAGTAAAACCATCCCTGTGGAAACAAATAATGAAATAAATAACAGAAGCTTGCTCATAATCAAAGCAGTTGTATTTAATTCCAGATGCTGACTAATGACCAGTGAGCATGAGATGTTCATCAAACATCCACAGCAAAGGCGCAATAAGAGTACTAGAACTGCTCAGGGGCATTAAAAAAAGCAAGGATGCCTATTCATCAGGGTAAATCCAGGAACAAAAACTACGTTTCCACAGGGGGGTGAATTCAGGAAGGAAAAAGAAAATGTGGGCTCTGTAAAAGCACCATGCCCTTCAAAGAAAGAGACACGGCCTGGGCGGGGAATATGATAAAATGGGTATCATTCCCATGACCTGAAGAGAAAGGAACGGTTGTAATAACCATTTGAGGCACGTCCTGTCGCGTTTCTGGTTGGAAAAGAGAAGAGTTATGCAGAGATTGCTGATTGGCCGTGCCCCTAAGCCCCCACTGTTCTCGCCAGGGATTAGCCCTTGCCTTGGGGAGGGAGCTGGATAAGGAGTAGGGGTTGCGTTGGGGAGGAGGCACCACTGCTGTGGCGGAGGAGGGAGCTGGAGGCGAAACAGAAGTATCGAGGAGGAGGGAGGAGGGCTCCGGAGGAGGGCAACAGTGTCTAGATCTAGGCGGAGGGAGGAGGAGACGAGGCGGAAGCGCCGGAATAGGGAGCCAAAGGCGTCAAGGAGAAGGAGGGCGGCGCGAGAGGAGGAGGGTGAAGATGGGTGCCGAGGGAGGATGGAAGGAGTCGGGGTGTGGGGAGGCGGGTAGGGTTTCGGGCGCGGAGGAGGGAGGAGTGGTGGTTTTGTTGAATGGTAAACGAGTAATTACTCCTAACTTCAGGGCTAAATGCGGAATTGGGGTTACGGGAAGCCGCGGAAGCTTCCCGCGAGTGGCTTTCGGCTTTCGTACGTTATAACGTAAAGCGGTTTCAAAGTAAAATAGCTGCAAAAAGGTAAATATTTAAAATAACTTCTATTTTCCTTGAGCGAAAAACTGAAGCGAAGTAGAATCCGTTCCGAACACCCCCGCTTGTTATTACGAGAGGAGGGGGAAGACGGAGGAAAGAGACGGGAGTTCGAGAGATCCATCCATCCACGCCGCGGGACAAGTCGCTGCATCCATTGGTCTCGCGCCGGATTTTGTCTTCCTCCCTTCGCCTCTCTCCTCCCGCTCCGTCGTGATTCGTAAGATCCCATCCATATCCCAACTCTACCAATCCCTAATAATTGATCTTTCTTTTCCCCTTGAATCCTCTTCTCTGATCCAGGTCTTGTTTGTGATCGTTTCGCAAGTGTCAGGAGGTGTCGATGGCGGGGAGAGCTAACATCCCAACCAACAGCTCCGCCCTCATCTCCATTATCGCCGACGAGGTAGGCACCCCCTCGTTCTTTCCATTGCTTTGCTACTAGTTGCTTCCGTTTTGCCTTTAACTAGCAGTTACTGAATCTTACATTATAGTACTGTCCAATAGCTGAAGAGAAATTGTTGATGATGTCTTACAGCGATCCATAGTAGGAAGGCCTGAATGAAAAGAGATCCCTTTGGCATTTGTTTAGCAAGCTGTTTCTCGCTATTTTACAATGAATGTTGTTTGAACATTGGATGTGTCCATCATTTCTTCTAGTATGAGTGAATTCGTTAATCATTACTACTTGTTGACTCACTGAAGACTAAGTGATTTGTCAGGCAGAGAGCATGTCAGCCGGTGACTTGCTAGTTTATTGATGCTGCAATTAGAAGAGGGAAAGAACATAATGCCACATTATTCTACACGAACATGACGATGAGAAATATGAGGAATTGAAAGCTAGCCGATGGTCAAGCAAAATGATCACAAGGCCCCTTGATAATTCTATTCTTGTTCTGTTGCTTGCTTCACATGCACTCCTAAACTGTCCTGGCCCCTCTGTTAACTCATGGTAGAAGGCGGTAGCAGGCCAATCAGCAGCATTTGATGAGAATCATTTGTTTGGTTCTATGTGCCATTACGAATAGTCCAGATAGTTAAAAACCTGAATAAAGAACCACCTTCATAGTATAAGCTCCTTGTATCAATCAAAAACACTCTTTATTGATCTTGGCACCTGTCCCTCTAAGAGTAGCCAGGTTCCTCAGTTTTAATATATCATAGCCATGATTAGAGTCATCTGACAGGAACACTTTATTTTTTCCCCCTGTGTTTGCAGGACACGGTGACTGGGTTTTTGTTGGCTGGAGTTGGCAATGTTGATCTGAGGAAGAAAACAAATTATCTTATTGTCGATAACAGTAATATCTTGAACTTGTTAATATGTGAAGCCGTTTAATTTGACCATCAATATCTGGCAGTTTAATTTGTGTATGTCTATATATGTAATTATTTGACACCGCATGATATGCTGTTGATCATCTAGTATACAAAAGTCATGCATATTACATCCATATTATCGTTACCCAATTTGCATGTTCAATTATTTTTTACTTTGATGAATCTTTTGAAAGCTGGTATTCTTTGGGTATCACTAAGTTTATTGCAAAATAGCACGTTGACAGGTGTACTCTACCAAACCATAATTCTTCTTAATAAGGTTTTATTTAATGGGTTTCTGTCAATGAACTTATACTTGAACATAGCATACTCCTTTGTCAATACCAAGACCCATTTAGCTACTATGTCGGACCGAAGTTTTGCCACTTCACTGAAAATTTTGTTCAGGGAATCTCAAGCTTCTAAAGTTGCTGATCTAATGTTGTGAGCTTCAATGATTGACTTCCTCGCATACTAAGACCAGTAGACCAGTAGACACATTCTCTATTTGGCTTTGTCAGCGGGTATACTTTATTTTAAATGTAGAAAGTTGGATCTTATGGATAAACGATTTCTTAATTATTAGCTCATTAATTCGCGATTACTCCCATGTATTAATCTGAGCTCATAACGGCAATTTATTGCATCCTACAGTTATAGTTTTCTTCTTTATGTTATGATTGTTATCCTTATTAATTCTTATGTTAATATACTGCCTATATGTTTATTAGAGTTAGTAGTCCTTAGATTTCATACCAATGAGTTTTTTTTCATGACATACTACAGAAACAACAGTCAAACAAATTGAAGATGCATTTAAGGAGTTCACAGCAAGAGACGACATTGCAATTGTACTCATTAGCCAATATGTAAGTAATCTGGTTTTATTCCTCTGCCAAGCTATCGATATGTTTTACATCAGAGTAACAGACCATCCGGAAGCAAGAGCCTTTACAACTATGTCTTTTTCACCTGAATCCAAACTACAGCAAGCTAAGGTGCTTATATCCCTACAGCTATAGGTGTAACTAGTCAAGGCTACATAGACCTTTCATTTGGGTTCGGTCTAAGGGCATGTTTGGTACAGCTTCTACTCTCAGATTCTCAATCGATTCTTGTGGAGTCATGCTAAACACTCAACTTCTCAAAATGACTAGATTCTGATTCTTGTGAGGAGTTGTCTAAAAAATGAACTAGCAACGAGGAGCAGCATTCCCGCAGCTTCTCGCGAGAATCCAACTTGCACAAATAAGGTTCTGTTTGGTACAACTCCAGATTCTTATTTTCCAGATTCTGCTCCTGATTATATGAGAATCCACTTCTCTGAGAATCTGGAGCTGTCTGTTGAAAGCGTTTGGCTGGGAGGTTGACTCAAAAAACCATATGAGAGAGGATTAGAGGCAAATAGACCATGTTACCTTTAGCTGTAATACTTCAATTGTATTTGTGTCTTTCTCTTATGTATTTGTAAACAAATTATAGAATTTTTTCCTCTAAATTTGTTTAGGCCATGTGAATGTATATACGTTGTATCTATATACAATGCCAGGTTACATTGTATTTACACTTCATGATGGACTACAACTGTGTATAAGCAAATTTTGTACTATTCACGCTGCGATAGATGAAGCTGGAGATATAGCATTCATATCGTATAAGTGTTCAAGATACTTCTTCAGTTCTGTATGGAGAAGTGCGACTCTTATTTTTGGTATAACAGAAATAGGACTGCTTCCTTTGCAGATATATTCTTCCAGAAATTTCAGGGTCTTTCAATGAGATACCTGATACATAGGAAATATGAACACCTGCAATGCACCAAACTGAGTCTTCAGTATTTTTACAAGAAATGATTTGGAGTGGTATTATCATTTTTGACATCAGGGGATGGTTTCTGAAGTGTTCTTTTGGTGTTTGACAGGTTGCAAACATGATAAGGTTCCTGGTGGATAGCTACAACAGACCAGTTCCTGCTATCTTGGAGATCCCATCCAAGGACCATCCATATGATCCAGCGCATGATTCGGTTCTTTCTCGTGTGAAGTATCTGTTTTCTACTGAATCAGTGGCGTCAGAGAGGCGATAATAACCAAATGCCTTCATGAAGTGGTACATCATTCTTTCGGTGGAACATACCCCACTTGAAACTTGTTCGGTTTATTTGTACTAAACCTACCATTTTGTATGAACAATAAGATGAAGATTGGGCAAACGGATTGTAAAAGACAAAGATGTATCTGACGTCAACTTGTTCTGTGTTCGACTGGGGTGTTCACAATTGAATATTTCCCTTCGTCACGATGCATGTAGCTAAAGCACCTATTCGTTCATTCGATCGCCGTCTCTGGATGATTATATCCGTGTCAGACGTTGCAGCCCCCATAACCGACAAGCCCCACCCCAATTTTGTTCGATCCAATAGCGCCGCATGTATGCAAAGATTTTGATCCAAACTAATACAACAGACCAGCGGTGGCTTGTCATCTGAGAAGGCGTGTCTTCCTTGGCATCTCTTCGAGCACTTCTTCCTTGGCGCATGGAGTCACTGTGCCTCGCCCCAGTGAGAGAGGAGAGGTAGTGGCCGCGACAACGGCAAGCGGGCCTGCGGTGGCGTCAGTCGACCCCTCGGGTAGTCGCAGCGGAGGAGGTCGAGGAAGACAGTGGCCTGCTCGTCGAACATGGCATCTCAGTCCCAGCCCGATGCAGGCGGCGAGACTAGCTGGGGCATGGGCTGGTCGGGGCCAATGGCTTGCGTGTCGGGTGGCGAGGAACCTCGGGGGCGCGCACGAGGGCCGCCACATCGCGTTGCGCCGTCCTAGTGGAAGTAGAGTCTAGTGTTGGTTGTACCAGCTGCTGGATGTCGAGGAAGCATCAACCGTCGTAGATGCACTACCGGCCATGCCATGCAAAGCATCTCGAGCTCACATCGCGTCGTGCCATGATCGGAGCCGGGTCACAACCTAAAACCAGTGCCTTATGTGTGGCAAATTATCAATTTTCCGCGTCTAATACGGAGTGCTAGTCTATTTGATGCATACACCCGCTCCAACACCATGTAAATGCACTAAATTGGTTGAATTTGAAGAATCCGTGAATGAACGAACATATGAATCTTCATCTTCGCCGCGCGCGCGATTTTCGTGTTCAAAATTACGCCTTCCTTTTAATAATGAGTGGATGGAATTACCACTCGATTATTAACAAAATATATAAACCCAATTCTATTTTTTCTTAATTCTAACCGAGGAGCGAGGGAAGGAAGGATATGGATTAAATCAAATCCTTCCATTTATTTATCTTCGTGTGATTCCACAAAATCTTGCGGTTACGAAAGAGTAATTTGTTCTATTTTGTTGGAATACCTATCAGGAGAGGAGAGGCTACCCACCTTTCATTCTCTAGTTTGTTGTGTTTGTTACGAAACCTGTCCCCCTAAGGGAGTTGCAACAAGGCTCTTGGCCCCGTCGGTTTCTTGTCTTCTGAGAAAATGTGAGCACATACTAAATAGGAATAAGTCTACTTTACCCCTCTGAACTCTTACGATAGTGTAAGTTTCAACCTTTAATTGTAAAACCGGATGTTTTACCCCCACAAGTATCAATACCGTTTATGTTACCCCTAAGGCAGATTGAAGACGAGTTTAGCTGACATGGCACCTATGTGGACAAGTGTACTCCCACGCAAGAGTTGAATCACTGCCTAGTCACCTTCCTCATCCTCTCTCTCCACCTACCCTGATAGCCAACTCCATCAACCTGCTCTCACAACCGTGGCCTCACCACACCACTTCAACCGAGGAGATAGCTAGGGTCACAATATCACCTTTTCCATTTCCCCTCTCTCCATCCCTCTCGCGCACCAAAGAAGAAGAAGAACCGAGCCAAGGAGCTCTGGTTCCTCTGTTCCGACCGCTGCACTCCGCCAAGCTCGCGCAGCCGCTCCAGTGAGCCCCGACCCATGCCATCATGCTCTTTAGCACCGCCTCGGTTCCCCCATACATTCCTCACCTCCATGTGTTATTTCCCTTGTAGGATTGCCGGGAACGGCGTCGAATCCTTCAGCTTCGGTGACGCGTCACCTCTAATTTGAGGCCTCCCTCTCCAAGTCGCCGCCGCAAGTTCGTCGTGCCACCCTGGGCTCACGATGCTGTAAGATCGAGGAGGCCGACTACAGGGGGGGTGAATAGGTGGTTTTAAAAAATTCTTTCGGCTAAAACTAATTAATAATGCGGAAGCTAATAACAAATTGGTTTTGCACAATTAAAACCTAAATCAACTAAACTCCACTAAGTGCACCAACAATATGAATACAATTGAAAGAGAGCAATCATACAAAGATATATAAGCAATTAAAGCAAGTATGTAAATTGCTCAAGTAAAGCACAAGCAAAAACCAAGATGACACAATTATGTTTTACCGTGGTGTTCGGAGACTTGCCGGTCTCCCCTAATCCACGTTGAGGTAAGTCCAATCAAATTAGACCGGCTCCACAAATTAAGCCAACACCTCCGAGGTAAGTCCAACCACTTGACCGGTTCCAACACGAACCAACACATCGCTCCACTAGGGTTTCTCTTCCTCTACTCCGGAGATGGCGAGACCAAAAACCACTCACAACACGTCGGACATTCTCACAAGCTTCTTGAGAAGATCACCGGACACGACGCCTCCACGCCGTCTAGGTGTCGGCAAACACCAAGAGTAACAAGACTCAACTCTCACTTGAACTAATCAAGTGTCTAAGCTCAATGGATACTCAATCCACAACCTAAGGCAACACATGCACTTAGGGTTTGCTCTCAAATCTCACTAAGTGCAACATATGCACAAAAGAGAAGAGATGCTTGCTCTTAACTCAAAGAATGAATATGGGCACTAGCAACAACAGCAACAATATCAGCAACATCCTCCAACCAGCTAAGGTGGGTATTTATAGCCCACACTCAAAAACTAGCCGTTGGAGGAAAGATTCCCTTGAATCTGACAAGGGCCGGTCTGACCGCCAACAAATGGCCGGTCGGACCGCCCATGCGCCAACGGCTACAAAACTAGCCGTTGGATTCACGGCCGGTCGGACCGCCAACTACCGACCAGTCAGACCGCCGCGATATCGGTCAGACCAGCAAGGGTGGGCGGTCAGACCGCCCAAAGAGAATTTGCAGCATCCGAAATGGTGCTTCTCTGGATAAACTGTACCGCAAAAACTCCGATACTTCTGCTCTCCGGTAGTATCGTATTCTCAACGGCGGTACTACCGCACAGAGAATCAACCCAAGAGGCCACCGGTCTGACCGCCCAATACATGGCGGTTCGACCGATTTAGCACCGGTCAAACCAGTCCACACCGGCGGTCTGACCGCCAGGCCACAGAGGCTTTGCACGTTCACTTTGCTCAAATGGTAAAACACATTCGTCCACTTGAGTGCAATTCCAACAAGGTTTAAAGGTGATATTCTCAACAAGTTGTACAACATATTGTCAACATTTAGAATCAACACCACAAGGAATAAGGTACATGGACTTACGCCATTTGCTAAACACATTTGCAAACTAAAGTCACGTGCTACAAGGGTTATGCATGAGCCTCGACTATTTGCAAAACACATTCGCAAATAATAGCATCATGCCTAGATGAGCTAGAGCAAACACAATGAGCTATCAACACATGACTAACTCAAGCTACTAGTTAAGACCCTTCTTAATAGTACGGTAACCTATACTAGTAATCCGGTCTTCCAACCAAACACCAAACACCAAAACCAGTAAAAGACTAGAAACACATCCTTAGCCCTAACTAGTCATACCTTTGCCTTGAGTATCTTCTTGAAGCTTGATGACACACATCATTACTTCAAGTTCGGGTCATTTACTTGACATACATCAACTTATGATGCTTTCTTTGCTTGACCTCTATCAACACATGATGGGTCTTCTCTTGTCTTGACGATCAACTCATGATCATCTCTTCTTCTTGATAAGTATCAACTCATGATGCATCATTTACACCAAGCTCTTAACTTTAATGTCATTGACACATGATGACATCCAAAGTCTTCATCACCCTGGAACATAATATATTCATCCAACTCATGAAAAAAGTTAGTTCCACAATGAGATTACCATTAGTTACCATAACAAACCATTATCACATAATGGTGGGACAAGATACTTCAATCTTTCCCTCATTGGTAATTAATGATAACCACTTCAATTGCACATAAATTGAATGTAGATGATTTAATGTAACACGACATGAGTATATATGAACTACACAAGTTATATATATACTCCAACATGAGTATACAAGAACTACACAAGTTTTGTATACTCAAAAGGATATGTTTCAAAGTAAAGATCCTTAATATATGTGAAAAATAGAATATGGATCAATACTAATGAAACCACAAAAATATAGAATAAACTCCCCCTAAATGTGTACATACACAAATGTGTAATAAGATCATATGCACATATTCAAGTTAAACTTATGGTTGAGTTCAACATATATTTTGGATTCGAGAAATGCAACAACATATAAGATTAAGATGTTGATTGCATACATCGTTGAATTTCACCTTTATATCCAAATGAGACTACACAAAATAATACTAGACAAGAGAGTTAGTCGCAATTTTGGATTTGTCATTAATCACCAAAATATTTCATTAACTCATAAATGCAGGTCTAGATCCTTCAGATGCTAGACCACCCCAACTCATCTCCGTTTATATCGTTCACACTAGTGAGTTCCCCTTGCCGTGTTGATGCTCGTGACATGCTTATTTTTTTTGTTCTACTCATCGTTTAGCCGTCACCACCATGCTAGCATGTCGCCGCCTTCATCCATAGTTGTATGCAGCCATAGGTTGTAGCAAGCCGCCCCTCCGCCACCCTAGAGCTCACCCAGGCAGTGCAACCCTGTTTTGCACTTGCTCATCGCCGTCGTTGTTGTCCTCGCCAGAGCCAAGCTCGGCTGGGTCCCCATGGCCGCCTCCTCGGCGCCAAGAGGTTGGAAGAAGAGGGAGATAGAAGTGAGGAATTGATGGGTGGGCCCCACCATTTTAAAATTTTATTTGTACATTTTGCTGACTGTGTTGCTTACATGTCAACACCCAAACAAAAAAAAATCAACTATTTCTGCCCACGTGGCTGCCAACTTCCTTCTTTGGAAAAAGCTGACCGAGTCTCTCGATCCGAAGGTCCGGTCAGTCCGAACATATGCCTGTGGTTAATCCGAATTCAAGATATTCACCCAAATCACAACAACTTCCTTCTCTGGAAAAAGCTGACCGGGTCTCTCGATCCGGGGATCCAGTCAGTCCGGGCTAATACATGTGGTCAGTCCGGACAATGAAAATGCAGAAAAGGAGCGTATTGGAAAAAGCTGAGCGCATCATTGAACCGGGATTTCGGTCAGTCCGGCATGGAAACGGCGGTCAGTCCAGAAATGAAAATAAAACACATGAATTAAGGCCAGACTTTTATCAAATGAAACGAAGGTTTAAACCCAATAAGATTGAGCAATGTGGCATCATTAGCTTTCAAGCTACTAGTCATTTGATCCCTCTTCATAGTACGGTTTCCTATTCTACTAAACTGGCCTTTTATCCTTTATATTCCTAGACCGGTAAAACTGTGAAAATGTCCTATTGACTAGATACCTTTGTCTTGAGCTAGAAGAGATCCTTTAGCACTCTTTCATCTTTGTCCGAGAATAATCCTATTAACGTCTTGACAAAACAAGTTAGTGCAAACTACAAGGTTGTCTTTAATTACCAAAACACTACCGATGGGGCCTAGATTCTTCAGCAACCATGTTTTGCTAGAGCAATTTTGAAGTAAATGGTTTTGATATAAACAAGAGAAGCAAACAAAGGAAATAGGCACTTGTGAAGAGATGTATGAAATATTGTTGTGAGACAATATATGTGAGGAAACATTGCCCAACTTGCAGTACTCAAGATATGCTAGAATAGTGGCTTGGGAAATTTTTGAGTTTTGGGTTATTTTCAATTTAGATTGAGACTTAAATAGCTTTTGTTTGGTTGGAGGTATGAAAAACTCAAAAACACGAAAAAGGTCATGAATAACCATATTTATGTTTTTCCTTTTGGGAGTATCAATTTCTTTATGAAATAGAAAGTGTATAGAAATCCAATTTTGGTCAAGAAACAAGATACTTGAGGATCAAGTTTGGGCAAAAACTGACTTTTTCAGAAAAAATAGATAATTTTTGAGTTCTTTTAAACCAAAAGCCTTTGAAATACAATAGAAATTGGCTAGCCGAAGTTTCAAGGATTTTGGTTGTTAAAATCCAAAATTTGACTTTTGACCATAAGAAAGAATTTAATGTTGAAAGGGCATTCTAGCAAGATTTTCAATATGAGCACAAGTAGAGATGTGATGTACATGATAATTGTACAAAACTTCCCCTAAATGTGTTTCCCACCTTAGTTTGTGAAACAAATGAGACAATAGATAAAATAGGAATCCAAATATAACAAAATCAAATGACATTAGAAAGATCTATGACATTTAATTCATTTCTCAAATTGCAAAAATGGCTTTCGTTTAGAGGTTTTGTGAAGATGTCCGCTAATTGATCATCGGTTCTTATGTGGCTAATCACAATATGACCTTGGCTTACATGATCACGAATAAAATGATGGCGAATATCTATGTGTTTAGTTCTAGAGTGTTGAACCGAATTGTTGGCAAGTTTCACGGCACTATCATTGTCACACAAGAGAGGCATTTTAGAGAATTTGATTCCATAACCATCAAGATTTGCCTCATCCAAAGTAATTGGGCACAACAACTACCTGCGGAGACATACTCCGCTTCTGCAGTGGATAGGGCTACAGAGTTTTGTTTCTTTGAAGACTAAGATACTAAGGATCTCCCTAAGAATTGAAAACTTCCAGAGGTGTTTTTTCTATCCACTTTGCAACCCGCATAATCGGAATCGAAATGTCCAATTAAATCAAATTTAGCACATTTAGGATACCATAAGCTTATGCAAGAGGAATGCTTTAAATATCTAAGAATCCTTTTAACGACCATAACATGACATATTTTGGAGAAGCTTGAAAACGCGCATACATACAAATACTAAATATGATGTCGGACCTAGATGCGGTAAGATAAAGCAAGCTACCAATTATGGATCTATAAAACTTTAAATCTACCGGTTTACCTCCCTCATTGAGATTAAGATGGTCATTTGTAGCCATAGGAGTCTTGATGGGCTTCGCATCATCCATGCCAAACATTTTGAGTAAATCATTCACGTACTTGGGTTAACTTATGAATGTTCCATCCTTGAGTTGTTTAATTTGAAGTCCAAGGAAGAAATTGAGTTCTCCAATCATAGACATCTCAAATTCCCTAGACATCATATCACCAAATTCATTGCAAAACTCTTGATTAGTAGATCCAAATATGATTTCATCAACATAAATTTGGCATACAAATAATTTATTATCAATGACTTTTCTGAAAAGAGTGGTGTCGACTTTCTCAATTTTGAAACCTTTTGAAACGAAGAAATACCTAAGTCGTTCATACCAAGCTCTAGGAGTTTTTTTAAGACCATAGAGAGCCTTTGAAAGTTTATAAACATAGTGAGGATGTTTAGGATTCTCAAAACTTGGAGGTTGTTCAACAAAAACAAGCTTGAAAATTTTTCCATTTTAGAAAACAATCTTTACATCCATTTTAAAAAGTTTTATTTCAAAACATGATGCAAAAGCAAGCAAGATATGAATAGCTTCTAATCTAACTACGGGAGCAAAGGTTTCACAAAAATCCAAACCTTCAACTTGAGTAAACCCATGTGCTACCAATCTTGTATTGTTTCTTACCATAACTCTATTTTCATCTTGTTTGTTCTTAAATATCCATTTCGTGATAATCACGTTGTGATCCTTGGGTCTTTCAACAAGCGTCCAAACATCGTTGCGAACAAAGTTGTTCAACTCTTCATGCATAGCATTTGCCCAATTCGGGTCATTTAGTGCTTCTTCTACATATTTTGGCTCAACGGAGGAAACAAATGAGTAATGTTCACAAAATGAAGCAACACGGAATCGAGTTAGAACACCCTTACTAACGACACCCAAAATTTGATCAACGGGGTGATCTTTTGCAATGGCATTGTGAATCTTTGGATGAACAATCAGTGCTTGATTATCTTTCACTTCTTCAACTTGATCTTGACTTGGCGTAGCGAAAGTAGGAGGTTCAACTTGAATAGAGGAAGATGGATCATTGTTGTCTTCTTTTGGCTTGATGTATCCTAGAGTCATATTTTTCATTGCTTGTCTCAAGCCTTCATCACCTATATCATCTAAATTTCTAACTCTTCTTGAGAGCCATTAGTTTCATCAAATTGAACATCACACGTCTCCTCAACTATACCAATTGTTTGATTGAAGACGCGATATGCTTTGCTATTTGACAAATAACCAAGGGGAAAACTGACATGGCAACGACTTTGGAATTTTGAGAGACGAACTCCTTTTGTTAAGATAAAACATTTACAACCAAACACTTGGAAATAAGAAATGTTTGGTTTTCTTCAAATAAGGAGTTCATAAGAAGTTTTTTTTTTCAAAAGGCGATGCAAATAAAGACAATTTATAGCATGACAAGCGGTATTAATGGCTTCCACCCAAAAGCTATACGAAGTATTATACTCATCAAGCATTGTCCTAGCCATCTCAATTAGTGTTCGATTTTTTCTTTCTACAACTCTATTTTGTTCCGGAGTGTAGGTAGCGGATAAATCATGCTTTATTCTAAGTTCATCACTCTTTATTCTAAGTTCATCACAATAGTCTTCAATTCTAGTGTTTTTCAACTCGGAACCATTGTCACTTCGAATTTTCTTCAACTTGTAATCAAATTCATTTTGGACCTTTTTGAAAAGTCTTTAAAGATACCATAAGTTTATGTTTTATCATGTAAAAAGAAAACCTAAGTATACCTTGAATGATCATCCACAATCACAAGACAATAACTATTTCCACCAATGCTCTTGTAGGTTGTTGGCCTAAACAAATCCATATGTAAAAGCTCCAATGGTCTAGAGGTGGACATGATACTTTTGGATGGATGAGAACTCGCTACTTGCTTACCGGTTTGACAAGCACTACATAGCTTGTCTTTCTCAAACTTCACATCCTTCAAGCCCACAACTAAATCATGTTTGAAAAGTTTTTTAAGTTGGATCATTCCTACATGAGCAAGCATTCGATGCCAAAGCCAACCCAAAGAGGTTTTTGCAATTAAACAAGTTTTGAGGCAAGAATCACTTGATGAAAAAACTACTAAATAAAGATTTTCCAAAACGAAAGTCTTTGAAAACCAAAGAGTTATCTTTTTGATTTGAAATATAATCTTGAGAGAAAATACAAGATAGTCCAAGATCACATATCTGCGCAACCGATAACAAGTTAAAGTTAAGAGACTCAACTAAGGATACATTAGAAATAGAGAGGTGAACATTTTTCGGTCTCCGGTCATGTGTTGGGTACATCCACTATCAAGTACCCAATGTCTTCCACCTGTCTTGTAGTTCACCTACAAACAAAGTTGTACTCTTTTGGGTACCCAAATTTGTTTGGATCCTTGGAGTTTAGCTACCAAGGTTTTGGGCACCCAAATGGCATTTTTTTTATCTCCAAATATAGGAGTCCCAATGAATTTAGCAGTAATTCTACCATCCTTTGATTTCTTAAGCATATAACAAGATTCAAAGACAATGGATTTAGATGAGCTATGAATTGTCGCACAAGTTATCATTTTTATTTACAAACCTTGTCACATTGTAGATTGGTCTTTTTCCTTTCTTAGGAATGAAACCAAGTCCCTCCTTGTTGTATGAGCATCTTTGCTCACTCAAGATTTTATCAAGAGTGGCTTTACCTTTGAAACATCTATCTAAACTCTTACTTAACTTGGTTACTTGTTCCTTGAGCTCATGATTCTCAATAGCAAGAGGAGGATTAATTTTCAAATCCATGCAAGCAATATCATCAATTTTAAAGCTACAAGGTATGGCAATCAAGTCATCACATGAAGTAGATATGCTAGAGTTAGATGCAACATTCAAGTATTTTGTATCATCAAGAATATCACAAATAATGCCTACATCTATGTGGGACTTTGAAAGATTCTTGATAAGGAGAATTTCATGAGCTACTTTTAGCTCCTCATAAGAGTCTTTTAGAGAAAGAAATTCCTTCTTCAAAGCTTTCAATTTTGACTTCTCCTTACCAAGATATGCATTCAAACCCTTTAGCATATCCATAAGATCATCATAAGTAGGATTATCATTTATATCGTTTGTTACCTCTTGTTCCCTTTTGCCATGAGATAATGGGGTGATGAGAATAGTGATGGAGCTTCCTTGATGGCAATTCCGGCAAGCTCTCTCTTTCTTGGGGATTCGTTCATCTTCTTCGAAGTCGGAGTCTGAGGAGTCTTCATCGGAGTTCTATTCTACAATGTGAGCTTCACCCTTGCCATTCTTGTGGAGCTTCTTGAAAAACTGCTTCTTGCCATTGTAGTCCTTTTTCTTGAATGATTTGGATTTTTCATCCTTCTTATTTGGACAATGGGATGCAATGTGTCCCTTCTCCTCACACTCATAACATATAATGTTGGTGTAGTGATTTTTGCTTGAGGATTGACCTTTGTTGAAATTTGAGCTTCGGTTGGTTTGAGCGTCTTTTCATGAACTTGCTCATTCTTCTCACAAGTAGAGCCATCTCTTCATCGAAATCAGCATCATCTTCACTTTCAACCTTTTCATCAATTGATTCCGCCTTAGTCTTGAAAGTAATATTTTTCTTCTTAGATGCAACTTACTCTAACAGTTTTTCCTTTCTTTCTTGTAGAGCTCATTTGTGATCAAATTGCCTAAAAGACTAGTGGTGGTCATTCTTGATAATTCGAAAGAATTTAGAAATAAGGTCACCAATGTCTCATACTTGTCTGATAGAGTCCTAAGCATTTTTCTTACAATATCAAGATCGGTTAGATTTGAACCAAGACCTTTAAGCTCATTGACTAAGTTATTCAATCTTGAATACATTTCATTTATGTTTTCATGAGGCAACATAACAAATGTCTCATATTTGATTTTGAGCATGTGCAATTTGGACTCTTTGACCGCGGATGTTCCCTCATGAATTTCGGATAGATTTTCCAAATATCACGAGCCGTCTCGAGTGAACTCACTCTATTGAACTCATCTGCGTTCAAGGTTCCATAAAGAGCATTCATTGCTTGAGCATTTAGGAGAGCATTTTGTTCATCTAAATTGGTGAGATTATTTGGATCCATAGGCATAACGAAACCATCTCCTACAATTTTCCATATACTAGAACTCATGGCTTTAAGATAAACAACCATACGGACCTTCCAATAAGCATAATTTATGTTATCAAATTGAGGTGCCTTGCCAATGGAGAAACCCTTGCTAGTCATTTTTTTCTCTCTAGACGGTAAAACCTAATAGATGAGAGACCAAACTCTTATACCACTTGTAGGATGAAGGATAACCGACTAGAGAGGGGTGAATAGGTGATTTTTAAAATCTTTTGGCTAAAAAACTATTTTGCTAAAATAAACTAAAGAAATATGATTCTATCAATTAAGGCCAAAGAGAGTAGAGCTATCTAAGAGCACTTCTCTAACAAGATAAGCTAAATTATCTAGACAAGATAAACAAATAACTTATGAGAGTAAATACGCAAAGTAAAGAGCAAGAGAATAAACCACACTATGGAGACAATCACTGTTTTCCCGTGGTTTCGGAGACTTGTCGGTCTCCACTAATCCACGTTGAGGAAGCTTGATCAACTCAAGCCGGCTTCACACAAGCACTTCCTCTATCACTTATGGTAGCTCTTCTCCACTTCGGATAGGTCAGCTCCAACCTTCACAAATGTCCGGATCTTCTCACAATCTCCTTTGAGAAGATCACCGACACAACTCCCAACCGTCTAGGAGACGGCAATCTCCAAGAGTAATAGATCAATGATTTTTCGCTTGAAGATGCCCAAATGCCACAAAGATCAAACTCTAATCAATGCTCTTGGAAAAACCTCAACAACCTTTGCAAGATGATTTTAATGCTCCCAAAGATCAAAGGAACAAGCAAAGGACTCAAGTGTATTCCGTGAGGTTCATCAAAACTTGTTTGCTGCAGTGGGTGAGGTATTTATAGCCTCCACCCACTGTACTAGCCGTTGGAGCACGAAACCCTGAAAAACTCAGCAGGTGCGGCCCGACCACGGTAATGTGGCCGGTTAGTCCGGGCTGCGAATAACGGTCGACTGCAACACATTTAATGCATAGCAACTATCCGTTACAGCTAGGTCAATCAGTCCGCCATTGTATGTGCGGTCAGACCGGACTCAAGAAATCCAAAACAGAGGAAGAACAGGCTACTAGAAAAACTGGCTGGATCTCTTGACCCCGGGGTCCGATCAGGCTAGACATATGCCTGCGATTAGTCCAGCCTCAAGAAATTCAAGCAAATCACACAAACTCTATTCTCTGGAAAAAGTTGACCGGGTCTCCCGATCCGAAGGTCCGGTCGGTCCGAACATATGCATGCGGTTAATCCGGAATCAAGATATTCACCCAAATCACAAAAACTTCCTTCTCTGGAAAAAACTGACCGGGTCTCTCGATCCGGAGGTCCGGTCAATACGAACATATTCCTGTGGTTAATACGAATTCAAGATATTCACCCAAATCACAAAAACTTCATTCTCTGGAAAAAGCTGACCATGTCTCTCGATCCGGAGGTCCGGTCAGTCCGGGCTAATACGTGCGGTCAGTCCGAATAATGAAAATGCAGAAAAGGAGTGTAGTGGAAAAAGCTGACCGCGGTATTGATTTGGGATTCCGGTCAGTCCGGCATAGAAACAGCGGTCAGTCCGGAAATGAAAATAAAACACATGAATTAAGGTGAGAGTTTTATCAAATGAAACGAAGGTTTAAACCCAGTAAGATTGAACAATGTGGTATCATTAGCTTTCAAGCTACTAGTCATTTGATCCCTCTTCATAGTATGATTTCCTATTCTACTAAACTGGTCTTTTATCCTTTATACTCCTAGACCGGTAAAACTGTGAAAATGCCCTATTGACTATATATCTTTGTCTTGAGCTAGAAGAGATCCTTTAGTGCTCTTTCATCTTTGTTCGAGAATAATCCTATTAATTCCTTGACAAAACGAGTTAGTGCAAACCACAAGGTTGTCTTTAATTACCAAAAATACTACCGATGGGGCCTAGATTCTTCAGCAACCATGTTTTGCACTTGCTCATCACCGTCGTTGTTGTCCTCGCCAGAGCCAAGCTCGGCTGGGCCCCCATGGCCGCCTCCTTGGCGCCAAGAGGTTGGAAGAAGAGGGAGATAGAAGCGAGGAATTGATGGGTGGGCCCCACTGTAGGATCAAGGATAACCGACTAGAGGGGGGTGAATAGGAGGTTTCTAAATTTTCTTAATCAAATTACCCAAATTAGCAAGATACTCTAATCAAAGATATTTATCACAATCTATGAGCTACAAAAATAAGTGCAATAAGTAAAGACAAGAATTAACCACACAAGGACAAAGGGGTTTTTCCCGTGGTGTCGAAGATTTGTCGATCTTCACTAGTCCACGTTGAGGAAGCTTGATCCACTTAAGCCGGCTCCACAAATTAAGCCTACCCTCGATCACTTGGTTGTTCTTCCTCCTCTCCGGAGTTGGTGAACACCGACCAATCACAAACGGCAACGGGTCTCTTCACAAGCTTCTTGAAGAGATCACCGAGCAACTTCCGCCAAGTCGTCTAGGTGCCGACAAGCACCAAGAGAATAGAACTTGATCTTTCACTTGACGGCAATCAAGAGCCAAAGGATCAACTAATCATGCAATGCTCTTGTTCTTGCTCACTACCTCACAAAAGTGTGCAAAGAGAGTAAATGAGGAGTGAGAGGAGTGCTCAAGGCTTAAATGAATTGAATGAATGCTCAACAACACGTCCTTGAGTGGTGGGGTGTATTTATACCCCACAACCAAATATGACCGTTGTGCAGAAAATCAGGCAAAACTCAGGGAAATCGGAACTTAGCGGTGCAATGTGCGGAACTTCCGCCCTTCACTCGAGTGCACTGTAACGGTCATTACAATGAGCATTAAATGCTCGAACTAGCCGTTGGATTTATGTGCGGAACTTCCGCCAAATAGATTTCGGTTCTTAGATTAATCGGAAGATCCGCTTTCCACAATGGAACTACGCGCTCGCGGCGGCTAAGTCCCCAAAAGGGTGCTCTCTGGAAAAACCGACCGCACAAATTTGAACAACCGATTAATCGGAACTTCCGCTCGTATCATTGCGGAACTTCGCGCTTCGAGAAATCGGCTAAGTCCAAAGCGGATGCTCTGGAAAAATTCGACCGCACATATTTGAGCAACCGATTAATCGGAACTTCGCTCGTATCATTGCGGAACTTCGCGCTTGAGAAATCGGCTAAGTCCGAAAATGGATGCTCTGGAAAAATCGAACCGCAGATCTTTTGAACAACCGACAATGGAAGTTCCATGATACACATCTTGGAACTTCCGATTGTGTTCTGAGAAAAAGAATTTTCTTTTTAAACCAAACCAAAAGAACATGCATGATCCTAAGTTGATCCAAAGGCATAATGAGATGCTTTCAAGCTACTAGACAAGCTCCCCCTTAATAGTACAACATTTATCATATAATCCGGTCTTCCTCCATACTCCAAAGACCGGTAAAATCCAAAGGGGTCCTAGTCTATTTGTACCTTGTCTTTGAGATCAACTCCATCTTTTCAACATTCTTTGACATGCAGCTCCTTGGTTTCACTTTGTCATTTGGGACTATGCCTTGTAATCACTTCAACAAACATGTTAGTCCCATATTCACATAATGTCATTAATTACCAAAATACAATTTTTAGGGGCCTAGATGCTTTCACCCACCCTTTTTAAAATTTATTTGTTCATTTTGCTGACTGTGCTGCTTACATGTCAACACCCAAACAAAAAAATCAACTATTTCTGCCCACGTGGCTGCCAAGTAGGTTCTACATCAACTAAAACTGCCTTCAATCGGCCTTAGGGGGGTAAAATAAACGATATCGATACTTGAGGGGGGTAAAACATCCAGTTTTGCAATTGAAGGTTGAAACTTAGACTATCGCAAGAGTTTAAGGGGGGTAAAGTAGACTTGTTATTATGTATAGAGAAAAACATTGGAATAAAGAAGATCGTCGGATTACTATCTCATCTTGTGTTTTTGTTTATCTACTTTTGCTCTTGCTAATTGATGTGATTGATCTCATTCTATTTGTGATGATTGGTTGTATGAATCGCTCGACGAGGCTAGTTATTTAATAGTGTCCATTCGTTTATTTGATCAGATTTCATGCACCCAAGCGATTACAAGGCCAGGGAGATGCTGTCAACAATATAAGATAACTAACCAACTCCGTCTGTTTGACTTTGTCTATGCTGCCCAATAACCTCGTTAGTTAGTGAGTAGCACTGTAGCATTCTGAGTACCCTCCGAGCTGAGCTCTAAAGTAGACACCAATGTGGGGGTGGGCCCACATGCAAGGTGTCGAAAGGTCAATTCCAACAAAAAAAAAATCAATAAATAATGTGGTTGAGTCCAAGTGGGATATCTCAACGTTTTCAACTCTTTACAAGTCAAGCGGCCACTATTCTACTGCCTCCATTTACTCGACACTTTTGACCAAAACACAGTTACCTAGGCAAGTGTTTGTTTTTATTTAAAATGACCAAAATATCCTTGACAACTTATCCAATTGGCCTTGGGCCCACCAAATGTGTGATGGAGGGAGTGAAAAGCAGTAAGGTCAAAATAGGAAATTATGCATTGAAACGCGTGAAACGCAAGTGCTTGTGAATAAATAAAGCGGTCAAAAGTTTCAATTATTCAGAAACCGAGGGAGTGTATATATATATATATATGATATAGTACTCCTGGGAGTACGTACTCTCGCTTCTCATTTACTACTTAAATCGTATGATGATACCTCTTTATCTATTTGAGCATACTCCAATAATGATTATAAGATACCCCAAAGTGAGTTCTATGGAAAAAAATTATTAAAGTCCACCTTTTATAGCTAAATTTGTGTATATACTTCTTTTATATATGAAAAAGGGTATATAGCAAAAATAAAGGACTCTAATGAAATTTTTTCAATCAAGTCGCATTGGAGTATCTTATAATTGATATTTAAGTATACTGAAAATGATAAAGAAGTATAATATATTTATTTAAGTGATATATTCGAAGCGGGAGTATGTACTCCAGGGAGTACGAAACGGGAAAGAGGTATATCATCATACGATTTAAGTAGTAAATGAGAAGCGGGAGTATACACACACACACAAGTCCAATGCTCGTACTTTGCTGCCGATTAAAAAAATTATATCTTATTAACCGTCGTCTTGCTCAGTCTACAATGCAAGTGATCCGTCAGTAACTCGTTCTTGGAAAGATCGATGAAATCTTTGAGCTTCTTGCGCACCAGCTTGGACAATTAGGGTGTGGAAGAAATGAAGATAAGGTTATGGGTGACCGACCGTACGCACAGGAGGAATTGATAAAGAACGAGATCCAACAGCTCACATCTCATGAAGAAAGATAGATCTAGCAGCTTACTTCGCATGAGGGGGAACAGACCGTCACTTATTCTTTCTTTTAAGTAGTAGTAGTATATATATATATATATATATATATATATATATAATACTATTTTTTGGGGGGGTGAAGTCCCTAGTGGGGCGACAGCCGCATTACATTAATAACCTTCAATCAAACACACGAGATATTACAGTTTTACAAGCTATTGAAATGAGGGTAAAAAATTGTTTGGTAGTTCATTTCCTTCTTCGAATCCCAGGCACATCCTTTAGCCCCATCTTCACTGCAGTTTTCCTATACAGTGCCGGAGCCTTTTCCAAACCAATGCAAGTGCAGAATCTGTTTGCTAGGTCGACAAGCATGGTTTTGTCTCTTCCTACATCGCCTATTGAGTTGTAATAGCCAAGCCATGCATGATACGCTGCTTCCTTGATGCTCGTATCAACAATCTGTATCGAATCATCAACCTGCATTAGAGAAAGGTGTATGTTAAAAAGGAGGAAATGCACCTGACCATCAATGCACATTCCATGGAGAAAAAATATCTAACATAAAATCCTGCACACACACAACCATAAAACTGTGACCAGTAGCTTGCCTGGACATGCATGCAATGATAAATGACAAACTAAAAAGCGTTCTGTAAATGTAATGTAGTAATATTGCAGTGGCCAAAGTTGTCATGGACATACGCAGTAAGTACTACTGTTTCAAATGAAATTGTCATACAAACATTAGCTGCACGTCTGCATCAATACGGGTCACTGTAGCCAATGTTAAATCGTACGGTGAGGTAATTCTAGAAGGAAATACGTAAAAAGTGAGTTAATTCAAACCTTTTGTTTCATCTCCTGGTCAATGTGTGGTGCTTGAGACTTCTCTATCGGGAGATCATGTATCTCATTCAAGAAATATTCTTCCCATGGTGCAAGCAAGAGAATTCCTTTACCGGATTTACCTTCTCTTCCTGTCCTTCCAAGCCGATGGATGTAATGCTCTCTACCTGGAGGAGCACCAACCTAATTCAATAATTATGCACAGTTAGAGATGCAACTGTGAAGGAACAACCATGCAAAGGAACTACATTCAAGAGATAGGTGCCGCTTCTGCGGTTACAATATTGTGCTGAACTTTCTCAACTGTATTAACCATGAAAAGGAAAACAAATTCTACCTGAATCACTAGGGTGACATCTGGATAATTGACCCCACGTGTTGAAACATCTGAGGTTACCAGAATAAGGCGATTAGAATCTCGGAAATCTTCAGATATGCGAGTTCTATAAAGCTGAGGCTTTCTTGAATGAATTTCGCTGACATTTAACTTCAAATTTCGAAGCATGATATACATAAATTCAGTCACCATGGCAGTTGTGCAGAAAACAATCACCTGGAATGGGAAGATTTTAGTAAAACAATACATTGTAGTTCTTACAGCAATCATACTGCTTGGTTGAGAGAAAGGGGTGGGTGGACCTTATAGTCCACTTCCTGATCAATATGCTCTCGAAGAAGGTGATGAACCATATGAAAGTGCAGCTCATGTGGTACCACGATGTACAATTGCTGCACCTAAGATCCAGAACAGGAGATAGCAAGGGATCAATAAGCAGTCAAAATTATTTCCATAACAGAGAAGAGAAGAAGAGGCAATCAGAGGATCGCAATAGCCTAACCTTGAGGTAAAAATAATTTAGAAATATTGCTTATATTGCCATATAAAGTGTATAAAAGCATCAAATATTCACATGGTCAAAACAATAGCAAGGAGACATATGGTTTAGAATATTTATGTGAATGATGACATCTATAGACAAAATGTTTTTACAGGCACCACTATATTTGCATTGCATGTCAAACTTCCATTGAAAGTTGAACTTGAGCACCGTGCAAATGACCAAATGGAAGTCCCTTTCCTAGGTAAAACAATGCAATAGGACATCGTGGAATTAGCACATTATGACGACTGCTTACAGTTACAGCAGGTCTAGGTAATGCAAAGTGAGAAAATTAATCATAAGTTCATAACACGTTTCTGTACTTGCAGGGGCTAGAATGAAACAAGTACTTTGCAGTTCAACTAATGGAAGATTATTAGGTTGGTAAACGGTGCCAAATATTACTTGAGTAGGAGTAGAAAGTAGAAACCTTAGTAGGAGTTTCAACAGCCCCCAAGCCTACTGTATCAACAAAAACATGATCTCTCTTTAAAACTAGCTGTGAAACCCTTCGAACCTGCCATTTACAAATGACAACCATTATTCACATTTTTCAGACTTGTCGTTATCCATAAATATGGTAAGAGATAGAAAACAATGAAAAAAAATCACTGGTGCTGTGGGCCGTGCTGATTATATTACCTCTTTTGGAATAGTAGCTGAAAATAGTAACGTCTGTCTTTGACGTGGTAAGCTATCAACAATCTTCTCTATGTCTTTACGGAAACCCAAATCTAGCAAATGATCAGCTTCATCCAACACAAGCAACTTCAATCCCATCAAGCGGACAGAGAATGAAGATTTGTTTTCAATGTGATCCAGCAGCCTACCAGGTGTAGCAACTAAAATCTGGAAGGGGAAACACCACCAAATACAGGTCAATCTAGCAGTTAGAAGTTTTAAATTGGTCATTATTAGGCCAGTAAATGTTATTAACCTGGCATGGATTAGACTCTAAACGCCTCTGATCAAGCTTGAATCTAGTACCACCAATAAGAGATTGAACACCAATTCCTTCATGGTACTTCAACAAAACATTTGCCTCAGCTGTAAGCTGGATGGCAAGCTCTCTTGTAGGGCAAAGGACAAGGGCAAATATTGGTGACACTCGATGATTTGTATGGCTCTTCATAGCATTCAAGACTGATTCAATTGCAGGAAGCTGTTTATCAATTCATTTTTAAATAAATTGGTTGAAGGACAACAACACCAAAAGAAAGTACACATCTCAAAGTAACTTCTTGCAAATGATTATTACCAGAAAAGCTGCACTTTTGCCGGTTCCGGTTTTGGACTTGACAAGGACATCTTTACCTGTGTTTATACAGTGATGAGTGAGGACTGATCTCCTGATTGTTGAAAGGTTCCAGTGATAACAAGTTCAGATAGTTCATGCAGATTTAATATAGTAGTACCCAGGGATAGAAATCCCGGCCGGTTAACCGGCCTTACCGGTGGGCGGCGGGATTTGAAATCCCGGCCGGTTTTTCCGGAGTTTGCAAATTCAAATTTCGGTTGATTTTTAAGCAAATTTAAACAAAATTCGACCGGGTTTTTCCCGGGAAAACCGGTAACCGGCCGGTTACCGGTACCGGCTGCCAGCTGGGAATTGTGCCGGGAACGGTTTTTCTATCTATGGTAGTACCACAAGGTGTAAAGTACTAAATGCAGAACTACTGAAGTCAAGCAACGTGGACCGTATCAATTTATACTTGATACACAATGAAATATCAGTATTGCAGTTAACAGGAGTAGAAACACAAATTAAACAAGTCGACTTCCTGTGAGATGTACATGCATAAGATAGAGAGTAACATCAACTTTTTTCTCTCATTTCGAGAAGTTCCTTCATATTTGTTTGTACCTTCAAGACAAATAGGAAGAACTGCTTCCTGCACAACAGTTGTTTGTACATATCCAGCATCAGTGAGCGCTTTGACCGTCAGCGGGAGATACCACACTCATCAAATCTGAAGACAAAGAAACAACATAATGTGTTGGTCAGATGGATAGTATATCTATTCCAAAATAGGATGCAGAGTGATATGCAAGAAGTAATGCACCAATCATCCATTAACCTCGAGTCAAAAGGGTGTGTAGCAGGATGTGCGATGACAAATATAGTGTCCACTCTTTGTGTTATGGTTACTTCTTGTTTTTATAGATCAGTGCCATAACAAATGGAACTCCAAAAAGACCAACTTTGGCGATTTCATAAACCAAGATCCACCCATTTCAAGAGTTTCTAGTTGCTTTACCTAAATTTTGTAAACTACCATACAGATACGACGTTGTACAAAGTTTCTAGGCTCCACAACAAACAAGCTAACTGCATATGAGGAAATATACAACAATTGAAGATAATGGTGAAAGTGCAACCTTTTATTGGTAAGCAAAGATTCACCCCTCGACTCGTAACGTCTCCTCTCAGCACCCAGCACCTCCCTATTTCTTATCTCCTCTCGCAGCTCTCGGACACTACCAGCGAGATCAACGTTTTCCTCCTCGTAGGACTTGAGCACTCTTCTCTCCTTCTTCATATCACAGTTCCTCAGAGCAGCACTGCTCCATTTCCTCCTGATGGCACTTGTCTCCTCCAATTCATCATCTTCTGAATCCTCTTCCCTCGAAGCTCCAAATTTTCCAAACCTCAGATCCCTCTTTGGAATAAAAATATCCTCCTCGACCTCGTCCGAAGAATTCGACCTCCATTTCCTGCCAAATCGCCCTGCAGCCACCGAGTACAACCTCTCCTGATTAAGCAGAGACAATGTTGTCTCCTTCCCACCATTCCCAACTCCAGCAAACCCTCTAGCACCCAATGGCATCAGCGCAGCACTCGACTCCCGATGCGTCAAGCATGGAGGCATCACCGAGTAACATCTCTTCAGACCAAAGAAACCAAAAGATGCCTCCTTTCTTTGCAAAGGCGTGCCAGAACCCGAACTCCATTGCCACCACCAGGGCGACACCGTCCGGTACTCTCTCCTCGGATTGAACGAAGACAAAGGCGGTTCCTTTCCGCCTACTCCAGTTTCTCTCCCAGCCCGCGGTGGCTCCAAAGACGGCTCATCCCAATCCTTGCAATTCCCTCCTCCTCGGGGTGGCCTCCCAGAGTCCAGCTGCTGCCGGTCACCAATCCGGCCACCCGATAAGCTCCTCCACGGCAGCGGCCGCTTTGCACGGTGGAGGGGGCCGTCGTCGTCGTTCCAGAGGTCCTCGGCGACAGGCTTGAGGAAGCGATCGGCGAGGGCGCGGATGTGGGCGCGCGAGGAGGTGGGCCCGTAATCGGCGGGAGTAGAGGAGGCGCCCGGCAATTGGGAGGCGCGGATCTCGGAGCGGAGGCGGGCGAGGTACAGCTGCTTCTCGTGGCGGAGGAGGCCGCGCTGCTTCTGGCGCGCGAGCTTCTCGTGCATGCGCTTGTACTGCCACTTGGAAAGCCCGCCCGGGAACGTGCGAGGACCACCACCCATCGCGGCGGGGAGGAGGACGACTGGCGGCGGGGAAAAGAGGACCTTCGGGTTGAGGGCGTCGACGGGGAGGTGAGCAACCGGCGGCGAAGAGGAGGGCGACCGGCGGCGGGGAGGAGGACGACCAGCGGCGGGGAGAAGGGCGGTCGACGACTGGCGGCGGGGAGGGGTCCGGGTGGGAGGAGAAGGAACCGACGGGGGTTGATGGGGTAGAAAGTGAAAAGTGAACGCCGGGTGGGGTCTGTCTAAACAGAATGTGATAGTTTTCTTGGTATAAAACTGTTAAATTTTGAAATTTTATTTACAACTTCATTATATATAAATTATAGTAATTTTTTTATATAATTTTAGTTTTTGATCACTGTAATTATTCTTAAAAATCTTAATTACTGTAATTATTCTTGAAAATCTTAATAACTCATATTTCCATCACATGATTCAAAATCTCACATATACTGTTGAGAAAAAATAAAGACAAAAAAAATATACCAACAAAATACGTCAATATGGTGAACTCGTTATGTTCTTCACATGTAATTTAAAAGGTTGAGCAAAAACAAAGATAAAAAAAATATACCAACAAAATACGACAATGTGGTGAACCTATTATGTTTCGAATAAAGAATCATAATAAATTCGGATTCAATTCATTAGATGGGGAAAAAATGCAAATCCCAAAACATATTCAAGAATAATTACAGTGATCAAGAACAAAAATTACATAAATAATTTATTATAATTTATGTATAATGAAGTTGTAACCAAAGACACGTTATTTCATCTCACCAGCGTATCATTTCGAAGATTTACTTCCACATCAAGCACTTAAAAATTATGCACGTACAACACACTTTGTAATATATAGTAGGTAGATCACAACTAGCGGCATTAATTGAGTGCATCTAGTACAATAATCTTAGCATGCCACGGCTAGCTAGCACGTGAATTAGTAATATTTGTAATCAATATAATCAACAACACGAATCTTATAACACATCTAACGAACAGAAAAGTGACAATTTTGACTTCAAAAAATTATCAGAAGTTATATAGCAATTACTTAAAATAAATGCGGTAGACAGAAACACGGTTGGGGCGGAATGCGGTCAGACCGACGTGATATGCCCGGTCAGACTGGGTAGAACACTGAGGGTTGACCGGAATAAAACCGCCGGGTTGACCGCAGAGAAGAGAACCAGGAGAAGATTTAAGCAGACAATTGGTGTTGTTCTTACTCCAAGTAATGAACACTCAATGAAAGATTAGTTGAGTACGTTCAACAATATTAGGTTATCAAGAAAGTCTTGAACAAATATTTGATAGAAACGAGAGCAATTTTGAAGTAAATGGTTTTGAAGGAAACAAGAGAAACAAACAAAGGAAATAGGCACTTGTGAAGAGATGTATGAAATACTGTTGTGAGACAATACATGTGAGGAAACATTGCCCAACTTGCAGTACTCAAGATATGCTAGAATAATGGCTTGGGAAATTTTTGGGTTTTGGATTATTTTCAATTGAGATTGAGACTTAAATAGCTTTTGTTTGGTTGGAGTTATGAAAAACACGAAAAAGGTCATGAATAGCCATATTTAGGTTTTTCCTTTTGGGAGTACTATCAAATTCCTTATGAAATAGAAAGTGTATAGAAATCCGATTTTGGTCACAAAAAAAAAAAACAAGATACTTGAGGATCAAGTTTGGGCAAAAACTGACTTTTTCAGTAAAATAGATAATTTTTTTAGTTCTTTTAAACCAAAAACCTTTGAAATACCATAGAAATTGGCTAGTTGAAGTTTCAAGGATTTTGGTTGTTAAAATCCAAAATTTGACTTTTGACCATAAGAAAGAATTTAATTTTGAAAGGGCATTCTAGCAAGATTTTCAATATGAGCACAAATAGAGATGTGATGTACATGATAATTGTACAACACTTCCCCTAAATGTGTTTCCCACCTTAGTTCGTGAAACAAATGAGACAATAGAGAAAATAGGAATCCAAATATAACAAAATCAAAAAACATTAGAAAGATCTATGACATTTAATTCATTTCTCAAATTGCAAAAGCGACTTTCATCTAGAGGTTTTGTGAAGATGTCCGCTAATTGGTTATCAATTCTTATGTGGCTAATCACAATATCACCTTGGCTTACATGATTGCGAAGAAAATGATGGCGAATACCCATGTGTTTAGTTCTAGAGTGTTGAACCGGATTGTTGGCAATTTTCATGGCACTATCATTGTCACACAAGAGAGGCATTTTAGAGAAGTTGATTCCATTGCCCCAACCGTGTATTCGCCCCAGCGGCGATGTAGGGTTTAGCGTTTGCTGCTTGGGTTTTGACGGGGAAAGCTACAGCTACTAGAGTGTTGCGGATTCCGTCTTCTCGGGAACAAGTTCCGCCTCCACGTGCAGGTTACGGGAGTCCACGGGAGGCGCAGGCCAGAGTGACAACCAGGGGTGCCTAGATGGACTGTGCCAACTAGGTCAATCTGAAACACATTACTATTGGCCCTGCCCACATGTACCTGTACTGGGCTGGCTCGGCCTGAGTGGTCGTGTCGTGTTTGGATTTGCACCCTGGCCCAACGGGTCGGCGTGTACTGTGTTGGCCCGCGAGGAAGGTGCGGCGGGGTGTGATTAGGGGGGGGATAAGGCACGATACGAGGAGGAGGGAAAGGAAGAGGAATGAAAGAATGGGGAAGAAAAGAGTTAGGGCCGACGAGGCGATCATGCGGGGAAAGAAAGGGAAAAGAAAGCGGAGATCGTGGGGGGTGGAGAGAGAGGAAAAAAGAGAAAATAATAATAAAAATATATATATTTTAATATTATTTTTTAAATTATTAGGTCGGAACGGGCTCACAAGCCAACTACAACTCATCGGACTACATGATTCGCACAGTTAAACGGGCTGCATCTCCGCGAAGCGAGAGAGAGGGGGAGAGCGATGGAGAGGGAGAGGAAGCGGGTGGTGGTGGTGGGGGGCAGCGGCTACCTGGGCCAGCACCTCCTCGCCGCGCTCGCCTCTACCGGCGACGTCGACGTCGCCTTCACCCACCACCGCGAGGCCCCGCCGCAGCCGCTCCTCGACGCGCTCCCTTCCCTCCGCGCCTTCCGCGCCGACCTCCGCTCCGGAGACGGCCTCGACGCCATCTTTGCTTCCTTTGGCCAGGTGCGTCTCCACCACATTCCCAACCAAGACACCTCGTGAACCCCATGGCCTCCATGGTCGCGCGCGCGCCCGCCCAATTTCATCAACACTTGGCATCTCATCCCGTCCCGGATTAAGAAAAGGATCAAGTTTTTTTTGTTACCTCCGGTCCAGGGTTCTAAGCCATGTAAAGAACATCGTACCATGGAGGCCAATTAGGTCTTATAGTTGACTTTTATTAACCTAAAAGATGTAGCTTAATTGCAATGCACAACTCTCAAGTAGTTGGCTCGAGTTTTCGGGGAGTAAACTGTGCAATAAGGATGCAAAGAAGATAGCTTTCGGCCTCTTGCAACGTGAGCTAACAATTCTACTGGTAATACCGAATCTGTTGAGGGGGGGGGGTGACTTTTACAGTTTTACCTAATTGGACTAGTTTGCAAAGGATCTTTCGAGGGGGTGCACAGAATGGAGCATGGCGGACACGGTGCGTCTGATAGGCTGTTCCCTGTAGCCCTAGTCTAAGTGTTGCTCAATGCTCAGTTCTTTTGGTTGCTGGCCGTTTTCCTTTTTATCGCGGGCGCGTGATCCTGTAAAAAAAATATGTACCAGGAAACTTATTGTATAGTTGCTCTCTTTCGATGCAAAGAAGCGCAGCCCTCCTACGAAATCTCGAAGATTTTTTTTCCCCATCAATGCTGATTCTTCTTCCCCGCCCCCCACCCACTGTTAAGTACTACCATCAAAGCACGCTGTCCGTTTGACTTGTTGCATAGATTTGAATGCATAGGTTTACTGTAAAATGCCGAAACATTTTTGGAGCATCCGAATCGGTGGAAACAATTAGTGTTCTACTTAACACTTTATATGACCGATCACATGCTTTTTTTCGTTTTTATGACCGATCACATGCTTTTTTTCGTTTTTCCACATGAGTTTACACATTGCATTGTTTTCCTCTAACCGAGAATGTTAACACTTAACTTGTTCAGCCACATGTAATCGTAAACTGTGCTGCAATCTCAATTCCTCGGGCATGCGAAATGGATCCGGCTGCTGCTATGGCTACTAATATACCTTCTTCACTAATCAATCGGTTGCTAAGCTTTGGGAATGACAATCTTCTCATCCATCTCTCAACAGATCAAGGTAGAACACTCTTGTATGCTATGCAAATCATTTGTATTTGTGGTTCATCCTTCGCTAAAACTTACAAGTGAACGTGCAGATATTCATATTCATATTTGTTTGTAATTTGGGGCGTAGTTGGTCTAGTTTAAGTTTCACTTTCTCATCTAAGTAAGCTTAAGCCAAAGCCAATTGAGGAGTTTATCAACGTTGATAGGTTACATGGCTGACTTCATGATACGTGGTCTGCATGTCCATTCTGTTGTTATACTAAGTTGACTTCCTTTGTAGAAATTATAAATCTTATCCGACTCTCCTGTACTAGCAGTTTATGAAGGGGTGAAATCCTTCTACAAAGAAGAGGATGAGGCGTTACCGGTGAACATGTATGGAAAATCTAAAGTTGCTGCAGAGAAGTTCATTATTGAGAAATGCTCAAACTATGCAATCTTGAGAAGCAGCATTATTTATGGGCCCCAAACAATATCTCCTGTGGCAAAATCTCTCCCCATTCAGGTAAGGAAACTAAACGCCAGTAGCTATGGTACTTTCCCCACTAAAAGAAGGTCAAAAAATTTAACCTTCTCGCTAATGTTTTAAATTAAAATTGCTTGATTGCCCATGCTAAATCGCTGCACTTGCAGAGTGTAGTGTCTAATTAGAAAGTGCTTGCTATCTGGATGCAGTGGATGGATGGTGTTCTTTCACAAGGCCACCAAGTTGAGTTCTTTAATGATGAGTTCCGGTGCCCTGTTTATGTAAAAGATATGGTGGATGTAATCTTGTCTTTAACAACAGCTTGGCTATCAGGTATGACAAGGTGAATGCATACTGATTTTAAGGAATACAATCACTAACTATGCTCTTTTTATGATATAATGATACACTGTATCTATAGACAGTTCTTTCTATAGCATATTCTACTTTGCGTTTAACATTTTTTAGTATTATTTTTTGCCTCTTAAAAAATGCTTTTATGTTTGTTCATTTATCAGTTTCTTGTGGACTGACTTTAAAGCACATGGTGGCCTGGTGCAGATGGTAAAAGAATTCAGGTACTCCTGAATATCGGTGGACCAGATAGGGTTTCAAGACTACAGATGGCTGAGTCTGTTGCTGATGTTCGTGGATATAGCCACTCTATAATAAAATCTGTATCTGCATCTTCGGTACTAATCTTCTTCTCTCGGTTTGTATCATTCAAGCGTGCATACAATGCAACTGAACAAGAAAGAATTTTGCATCGCAAGTTGGGAAAGAATTTTGCAACGCAAGTTGGGACTAACTTTGCAATTGCACTACCTTTTTTCCCTCTTTTTTCTACCTTTCTTATTTTATTAATTTCCAGCCTGAGCATTGTGCACTGATATGACTCTTTACCATCGACTAATGGCCCCATCCATTTATTATCCAGGTTAACCGGGGTGTAGCTTCTCCATCAGACATATCTATGGATATCACCAAGCTAACTCAGATGCTTGGTATCAGGCCAATCTCATTTCAAGATGGAGTCAGAGCTACACTTGATGCAGAAGCCAGTACATGACACTTCATAAACGGTTTGTTCATGTTCCCAAGAGAGTTGCTTGAATCAAAATACGGAAGTGTGACATAAAAGAGCCCCTTTTAGTTTGTCAAAATCGCAACAATGGTAACTTCTGTTGAATTTGTGTGAAAGATGTAATTTTGTGCTCATCAAACATCGATGTCCTTGGTTGTACCATTCTGAATAAAACTGGCATTCATTTTATATTATTCAGAAGTTTGTAATTCTATTGTACCACGTATACTGTGATGAGCTATCATTAATGAAGAATCTTTACCCTGTCATGTAATTCTGTTTGATAATTTTAAGATACCTTACTATCTAGGTTGACTGAAACTTAATATATGCCCAATGAGTATTTTACCGTGTCTCGGTGAGTTATTCCATTTTGCGTATCTCTAAATTAGATTTAATAGAAGTCCTTGGTTTTGAGATGTGTTACCTTACCTTAACTATAGGCCATATATGGGCCCAAGCCGACATTGGATGCAGGATTCCCGCGTCCATGAGACGAAGCTATGAAGCAATACGCTTATGGCAGAAGAAACATGATTTGACTCAAACCCTTGTCTCATAGAGTGACCTATCGGCGAAGCTATACTGTCTAATAGTCCACTGCTAATCAAGCTTTTAAAGCCGTAGTTAAGACTTAGTAGCTAGTACCATCACCTACTTTAGGCATGCATTGGAACATAGGTTGTAGCACCAGTGGTATAACTAATTTGTGTTGCTATTGACCTTGGGGTTGCGTTGCAGGAAAACAAGAGGCAGAGATCCCATCACTGAGGTAAGAATTATTAAGTTGTATGCACCAACTAATTCATCTAAAAACTTAACCTGATGAGGAAAGACAGATAATTCACTTATATTTCAACACTCTCCCTCACGTAAACTCCCCCAGGTATAAGACGTGGAATAGAAATAGGCTGCAATTATTTTCTTAATTACGCCAGCTGGGTCTTGAACTTAAGACCTCTTTTACCATATTAAGTTGTATGCACTAACTAATTCACCTAAAAACTTAAGTTTATGAGAAAAACAGGCAATTCACTTGTATTTCAACAAGAATCACGTGTGCTCGGACATTATATCAGCAAAAGTAAGCATACCAACCTTTTGGTGCAGCTGTACCAGGAGAAGCCGCCCCAAACTTTGAAGAAACCAGGGCCATGTCAAAACTGTTTCAAGCTCTAATGCTGTATCACTCATGCATATACAGCAAAAATCGTATCAGTGAAAGTCTGAATTCTTCTTATACTTACAGTAAAACCATGCGGGATTGTATCAATAAAATAGAAGTAATCACTTTTTACACTTGTTACAGAATCAAATGAACCTGGCACACACCCTGTTCCTGTAGCAAGCTGTATCAGCTCACGGACATTTACTGTCACATCAGAGCATGACGTACACATCATCACTGGACGCCCTGTCCAGCCGTCCAGGTAAGCATGCATATTAAGTCAGTGTATGCCTCGTAGAATTCCAGTCAATCTCCAGCTAAAGTAGCAATTACTCATCAACAGTAAATTAGTTGCTTGATATTAAATTGCTATTAAACCTGCTTGTAATGAAAGGGCAGTATTAACGAACCAGGGCAGTCACCCTCATCAATTAACAATTTATCATGTCAATTGCAATTTGCAGAGCTATTAAGTACTGTCAGGGTGCCTTTTTTTTATTACCAGATCTGCTGAACCACACAGTGACTGGTCCAACGGTATAAATGGCTTGAAGTTGTAGGGCGTCAAGCTTCAACTGTCAATTCCTAAACCTGTTCATAGTAGTTCCTAAGTTGAAGCCTGTGCTTTATATTTGACACTTGTGTCTTGGCCCCTGCAGTCTTTTGTTAGATTACTGAACACTCGTTTGTGTTTAGATTTCCACCAGACGGTGGGGTCTTATATGATCGGGAAGCTAATGATGTTAATTTAGCGTAAGCTACCATGCTTTTAAAGTCTAATGGTAGGGCTGCTTTTGGGTGAGAAGGCAGCAGAAGCCATCTCCTTTTCCAAACAACCCTATAGATGACTTCTGTCTACAACCAAATTCTCCTTTTCAAAGAGCCATTGGTTGCTTGCTTGAGCAGGCTAACATAGTGGCATACGAGGAATTCTTGCCACAAACAGCCAAGATTGTCAGTAACCTCCGTTCAGCCTAGGCATTTTTTTAATGCAACATGAGTTTCATGAATCCTTCTATGCAGGCCTTGGAGAAAGATACTAAAGTACACTACTTCTCTTCACAAAAATCTGGCAGCTGATAACAAAAAATCGAGATTACTAGTCCACACAGACCAAAGATGAGACTTGAAAATTTAGATCATGATTCACTAAATGCCGAGCACTCGATAATTATTCACGTGCCAAAAGAGAAGTAGCAGTAACTATAACTAACCGATGTAAGACATGCCAAAGCTGCTTAACCTGAATCAGATATCTGGTCACTAGGATGGCACTGTGTGATTGCCATATTTTTCTCCAAACCATGGTAGGTCCCATATCCAACTCTGGTGGCTAAACACTAATAAGAAATAAGAAATCTCTTGGGAAATTCGTGGGCTCCATATGCCAAATTTTTAGTGAACCAAACACATTATCATCTATTCAGAGGAACTGGACCATAGGATGGAATGGCTGGTTATGAACTGATCTATTTCTTGTTACTCGTGTCTCCTCTCCACAGGAATATGGCATGGACCCCCAGCTAAATCCGTATTAATACCCTCCCATTCTTGCCTCCCAAACCTCCCTCCCTCCCTCCCTCTCACTCCCTCTCTCTCATACCATGAGGAGGTTCTTCCAGCACTTGCTCCCTTGCATCATCATCCTCCTTGTCATGTCACACTTGCCAAGCTCAAGCCTTGGCTTGAGAACATTGAGAGAAGAAGCAGGCAGTGACTTGCGACGCCATGAGCTTCCTCCAACCATATCTCCTTCTCAAGAATTAGGCGGCGGCGATGGTGCCGATAGCATTGGTGCCAAGAAGTACGCCGTTTCGAGAAGAATGGTTCCTCAAGGACCAAACCCTCTCCACAACTAATCGACAAGCATGCTGGCTCCGCCATGATCGATCATCAGCTTCTCTGCAGGTGCACGATTCAGCATGCATCAAAATACCTTTTCGTCTCCTTTTAGCTAGAGAGATCATGATACAGACACCATAGATGTTCGTCAATACTAGTGGTGCTAATTTACTTGCAGTATTAGCTAGTCCTTGTATATAGATGTAGTAATTAAGGTGTAAAAGTAAGTCGTGTTCTAGGAGCTTAAGCATTTACATATCGCTGTAGCATTACTGGAATCTGAAAGGTCGATTGGATTTCTCTGTTTGTTCTCTCATAAGTTGGGGCCGTGTTTTCTTCTGGTGGTTGAAGGGCTTCCATCTGCCGAAAGAAAGAAGATAGATAGCTTGTGTGTTGTGATATACTACTAGCAGAGATTAATTTCAGTCTAGAGAAGTATGAAAGTAAGTTCATGTGTGAAAAACTGAAATCCATACCAGGCGGTAAATACACCATGTGAATCCCAATCACATGGTCAAAGTGTTACTACTTGAGAGACCTTTTTAAAAGAGTGGTTGTACTTGGTCAGCAATTCCCCAAGGACGCGCTGACCAGACAGGTGATTTGCTGCAAAATATGCATTTTTTTTTATTCATCTTGTTGCCCTCAGCCGGTTACATGATGGGACCGGTGTGAATCCGCAAACATGTTATCAGTAGTACTAGTACATGCAAAATTGACCATTTACGTGGCGGTGATGGAGCCTTAAGGTAAAGCAAGCTTGTGACTTGTGAGTGGAGGAGCAGTACGTTGCTCAAACGTAGACAAATGCCTGGCTGTTGTTGTTTTTTTTTGGGGGTGGGGGGGTTCCAAAGCACATATCCAATGGTCAGGATTAACAGTGTTTGAGCTGCCCGTCTTCGTAGACTAAACTATTATTATTATTATTATTTCTGCCATGGAAGGTAGTACGTACAAGAAACTTATTTAGAGAAGTACAGCTCTACTAGAGTATCTAGCGTCTGATCCAAAAAAAAATGGCCCCCCATACTCCAATGTCTGTTTGTGTGTGTGTGTCTCTGCGCGCGTGCGTCCAAAACTATCAAGATGCGAGCGTGGCCGATCACGTTCACATTTTCTGAACATTTGTGGTGAGCGAACACGAGCGCCTACCTATGGTAGAGCTGTATTTCTCTAAATAACATGTTTACGCCTATGCTCTACAAATAACCCCTCATAACAATAGGAAATAACACTATATATATATATATATATATAACCCCTCGTAACAATGAAACACGATTTGCGTCTATGCTATGCTATGCTCTCGTCTTTGTCTTGTTGGGACCATCAGCATCATCCTCTCCATCGATCCCCGCACTGCATTCTATTTCTACCAGCCACCTGCTCCTACTTTCTTTCTTTCTCGCGAGCGAACGAACGAACGAAACAAAGAATCTCAGCTAAAGAAACAATAATACACTCCACTTGGATTCCTTTCAGGAACTCGAGCAGCTCATCCAGAATTATTACAGTAGCAAGAGCTTAAATGAGATGAAATGCACCGTACATATGCGATGCAGCAGCAACCTATGAATGACAAATCTCAGATGCCATCACCCGTTAACTCGTTGCCACCGACGCAGTCCAGCCAGGACAATTAAATCTTAGCAGCCAGTATCACAGTAGCATTGCACTAGTAGTATCAGCAAGGACCAACCAGAGAGAGAGACCAACCAGGACATGGGGACAGCGACATAATTTCACATTGAAGGGCTTGCATTGCACGGTTTACTTTAGGCAGGCGCGCCTCCCGCAGTTGCGCCCTAATCAAGGAAAGAGTGTACAAGTCTGCTCATTCTGATCTAATACATAAGCATTTACCATGTCATCTCATCATTCAGAAACACACAGGATTCTGATTTCCGCTGTTCCTTAATCTGCCAGGCAGTTGCCAATGTTAAGAATAGTAACTTATATTTTTAAAAGGTCAAAGGGCTAATATATATAGATAAAATACAGCAGGTAAATATACAAATAACCCCTCATAACAATGGGAAATAACACACTATACATATATCTCTAACACCCCCTCAAACTCATAGTGGATCAACAACACTGAGTTTAGAGAGATATAAACCGTGTTGTGCTCGAGTCTGAGCCTTCGTGAAGAAATCCGCTATCTGAAGCTCGGAAGGCACATACTGAAGAGCAATTACCTAATCATGCACACAAGACCTCATGAAGGAAGCATCAACACCAATATGTTTGGTGAGCTCATGCTTCACAGGGTCACGGGCAATACTGATAGCACATGTACTGTCTGACAAGAGAGGAGTCGGAGTAGTGATAGAAACACAAAAATCCTCAAGTAACCACCGTAGTCAAGTAATCTCTTCTGTCAAGAGGGTCATAGCTCGCAACTCAGCTTCTGCACTCGAACGGGATACTGCAGTCTGTTTCTTCGCCTTCCAGGCAATGATAGAACTACCAAGAAAAACACAGTAAGCAGAGATAGATCGGCGATCAGAGGGATCGCTGGCCCAAGTAGCATCCGAATAAGCCTGAAGCTGTAACGAGCTGGAGTGCGAAAAAAGAGACAACGAGAGATAGTCCCACGAAGGTATCGCAGAACTCGAAGAAGGTGGCTGTAGTGGACCTGAGTGGAAGCAGAGACGAACTGACTCAGAATGTGGACTGGATAAGTGATATCTGGACGAGTAACAGCAAGGTAGACAAGACTCCCAACAAGATGACGATAGCGAGTCGGATCAGAAAGAGGCTCGTCATCAGAGGGCCGGAGATGAACATTGAGCTCCACGAGAGTCTCAACAGTATGCTGATCAGTGAGAGAGACGCGATCAAGAAGATCCTGAATATACTTCTCTTGGGACATGAAGAAACCATCTGGAGTGGAAGTAACCTCAATCCCAAGGAAGTAACGAAGAGGACCAAGATCCGACATAAAAAACTGCTCACTCAGACGAGCCTTGACAAAGGCAATATACTCAGAATCATCTCTGATGATGATCATATCATCAATATACAGAAGAAGAAGAGTCCGACCACGAGACGAAGTGTGGACAAAGAGCGCAGGATCATGATCACTAGCTGAAAAGCCAGCAGCAGTGATCACAGAGGAGAAGCGCTCAAACCAAGCACGAGAGGCTCGTTTAAGGCCATAGACAGAGCGACGAAGACGACAGACCATGCCCTCAGGATCAGAATACCCAGGTGGCGGATGCATGTAGACCTCCTCACGCAACTCGCCATTAAGAAAGGTATTCTTGGCATTAAGCTGAGAAACAGACCAGTGGCGAACAGATGCCACCGAAAGAAGAGTGCGGACAGTGGTTATGTGGGCCACAGGAGCAAAATTTTCGTCGTAGTCACGACCACGCTCCTGCTAAAAGGCACGAGCAACAAGACGCATCTTATAGCGCTCAAGAAAGCCATCAGAGCGAGTCTTAATCTTATAGACCCACTTACACGTGATGAGACAAGAGCGAGATGGAAAAGGAACAAGATTCCAAGTACCAGTACGCTCGAGGGCAGCAATCTCTTCGGCCATGACATGCTGCCACTCAGGGTGAGTAATAGTATCCCGGTAGGAGACAGGGTCATGGGTAGCTGCACCAGCAAAACCAAAACGGGCAGGAGGCCAAATCGACTGACGATCGCAGAGAGCGTAGCGAGGAGATGATGGCCCATCAGGGGAAGATGGAGCATCAGGAAAAGATAAAACATCAAGGGAAGATGGATCATCTGGAAGATCCTTAATACGAGGTCGATGAGTGTTGAAAAGAGTGGGAGGAGACGAAGCAGGCTGCGACAACGGCGGAGAGGCCTCAGGAGGCATATGTGGAGACTCAGTGGGACAGGTGGACGAGGGTGAGACCGGGATGGGTGTATCTGGAAAAGTAAAAAAAAGATAGGGACTCTACAGAGGAAACCGAAGGAGAGGCAGGACGTGAGTAGAAGGGACGAGACTCGTCAAAAGTCACATCTCGAGAAATCCACATTCGTCGACCAACAGGGTCCCAGCACCGATAGCCCTTATGCTCAGCACTGTATCCCAGAAAAATACACTCAACAGACTGAGTAGTCAGTTTGTTGCGTTCTCGAGGTGCGAGGAGAACGTAGCAAACGCAGCCAAACAGACGAAGGGCATGGTAGTCTGGAAGAAGACCACAGAGACGCTCAACAGGGATCTCACCCCGAAGAGCAGAAGAGTACTAAATGTTGACGAGATAGGTGGCAGTGGAAACAGGTTCAGACCATATGCCCTAAGTCATGAGCGACAGCCAGTAGTACAAAGAGAGTCCAGCTGACGCTAGACAGTAGAGTTCTGAGCGTAAAAAGCGTCAACACTAGCATCAACCTGCTGAAGAGAGTGCTCCTGGTAGACCACGGACAGGTAGAGGGGATCACCAGAGGGCTCGTAGCGCTGACGAAGGTGAGTCCACATCTGGAAAGCCGAAGGGAGTCTCACAACCTCAGAAGAGAACTGAGATTGGACATTGGCGATGAAGAGAGCAGCCGCCCGAGCGTCGTCGTCGTACCACTGAGTGTAGGCGGTCAGTCGATCCGTGTAGGAATCCATAGCCTCTTGGTAGGCAGAGGCAGCTGCATCATCAGCAAGGCAAGCGGCCTCAGTAGCATCCTTGTCGGCTGTCGGGGGCAGTGCGACAGGCGTAGACTCCGTCGGAGGAGTAGGACAAGGCGGGCATGTGACATCGCCAGAGAGGACACCCCAGAGACGAAGACCACACATGTGGATGCGCATGTGAGACACGAAGTCAGTGTAATTAACACCAACGAAGATCACCGGGCAGCGAGGGAGGGAAACGGTGTCCATTGGTAGGCGACGCTGGACGGCACGACGACCAAGACAACAAAGTCTAATAGGCGGCGCTGGACGGCGCAGCGGTTAGAGGGTTAGAACAACGTTTTTTAATGGGTCGGCCTGGCTTAAAAAATGATTCGGTCGAGGCCAAGCGCCCTGCACGGGGGAACCCTAGTTCCCCTGGCGGCGGTGGCGCCCGTGACGAAGCCAGCGGCGGCGGCGGCCGGAGGACAAAACCCGGCGGCCCCCGGCGGACGAAACCCTACGGCGGACGCCTCTTCTCGAACTCAGGATGAAGGCGAGTAAGGAAATCGTAGACACACTAAAACTCCAGGTCAGCACGGACAGGAGCGACAGCCAGTAGTGCGAAGAGAGTCCAGCTGACGCCAGACAGCAAAGCTCTGAGCGTAAAAAACATCAACAGTAGCATCAACTTGCTGAAGAGAGTGCTCCTGGTGGACCACGGATAGGTAGAGGGCATCACCAGAGGGCTCGTAGCGCTGACGAAGGTGAATCCACATCTGGAAAGCCGAAGGGAGTCCCACAACCTCAGAAGAGAACTGAGATTGGACATTAGCGATGAAGAGAGCAGCCGCCCGAGCGTCGTCGTCGTACCACTGAGTGTAGGCGGTCAGTCGATTCGTGTAGGAATCCAGAGCCTCTTGGTAGGCAGAGGAAGCTGCATCATCAGCAAGGCGAGCGGCCTCAGTAGCATCCTTATCTACCGTCGAGGCGGTCACGACAGCGTAAACTCCGTCGGAGGAGTAGGACAAGGCGGGCAGGTGACATCGCCAGAGAGGACACCTCAGAGACGAAGACCACACATGTGGATGCGCATGTGAGACACGAAGTCAATGTAATTAACACCAACGAAGATCACCGGGCAGCGAGGGAGGAAAACAGTGTCCATTGGTAGGCGGCGCTGGACGGCACGACGACCAAGACAACAAAGTCTAACAGGCGGCGCTGGACGGCGCGACGGTTAGAGGGTTAGAACAACGTTTTTTTAATGGGTCGACCCGGCTTAAAAAATGATTCGGTCGAGGCCAAGCGCCCCGCACGAGGGAACCCTAGTTCCCCTGGCGGCGGTGGCCCCGGCGACGAAACCTGCGGCGGCGGCGCCCGTGACGAAAGCCAAAGATCGGCGGCGGTCGGTGGACGAAAACCCGGCGGTGACGGCGCCCGACGGACGAAGCCTTCGGCCTTGGCGACGTCCCCCGTCCAACAGCGCCCATGCGACGAAGCGAAACCTGGAGGAGTCGAGGTTTGTGCCAGAGCCGATGACGCGGTTGGCCGGGAACCCCGACAGCTTCTAGGTGAGCACGTCCACGGGGTTGGACACGACGGCGAGGAGGAAGCGGAACCTGGGCGCAGCAGCAGCGGACGGCGACCACTGACGACGATGAAGGTAGCAACGGCGGCCCCTGGCGACGACGTGCAAGGAGGGAGAGAAGCCACCGGCGGCGGCTAAAGGGAGAGAGGACGAGTTGCGCGTCCGGGAGAGGTAAACCTAACTTTGCTCTGATACCATGTTAGGAATAGTAAGTTGTATTTCCAGGAAGCCGAATGGCAAATATATATAGACAAAGGCCCTGTTTGATTAGGCTTAGTCTTTTTGGCTTATAGTTTAAAGTCAGCTTTTTGGCTTAATCGGCTTATAAACCCCTCAGCTTTTAAGCCAAGCATTGGTGTTTGGTAATCTGGCTTTTTATAGGATGTTGGCTTATTGAGTTGTGTGTGAAGGATAAAAAGTCTAAATTACCCTTGAGGGTTTGAAGGATGTTTTTATAGATGAATCTAAACTTATTTTTTGCGTGGATTTGTAAATATGACGATACGTGCAAGTTGTAAATATGAAATAAAAAAGATTTTGCTCGTTCGTGCATGTATTAATTTTGTACATTGCATAATGAAAGAATTGATTATAGAAAGACATATATTAGCCAACCAAACAAAATAATACAGTTTGTATACGAAGTTTGTTTCATAGTAGAAGGGTGTTATCAGAGGCGCGTTGGGCTTAAAAGTTACAAAATTTCTCTGGGAATGTAGTAAAAAAAGAAATTTACATTGGCAGCAATACAGTTTGTATTAATTGAAAAGAAATTTTCTGCCAAAAGCCTTCTAATTCACGACGAAAATCAATATGGGATATTGATATCCTTTACAGTTTGCCACATTTGTGCTTATATGAATTCCTCATGTGATCTTAGTTGATAAATTGCGGGCGTAAAACATATGTTCTATTCATCCTGTAATCCTCTTTTGCTTATTGCAGAAAGGTAATACATCATATAAACAATGTGTATCCAGGTCCAGAATCTATGTGCTTGCAGTGTGAACACTACATGTCTTCTCACGCCCAGAAAGTGATGTAAATATACACATCAGCACAGTCAACGGGTACTAAAAGGAGTCTAACAAGCAACAGGGTGAACATCAAAGGTCCAATCTCAACAATTGAGCATCACACGGAAAAAATGACATCGTTAAACATGCAATCACTATTTAGACAGTTAAGCATCAGAGTGCAGTCAAGATCCACTCAGCCCCCTATTGTTAGTTTGTAACCCAAAACAACATACAGCGTAGTTCGACAATATGCAATTAATCTTACCAAACTGTGTAAGTGAAGCCAAAATTTTTGCTCTTTTTTTAGAGGAAAAAATATCTTAATGGTCAGAAGAAAGTATGGTCAATCTGCCTCTAGAATGGAAAACGGGAAGAAAAAAATGGCACTACTACACTCTCCTCGTTCCCTGAAGACAGGCCCATCCACCATTTCAGATACTAATATGCAGTCCAAGTACCTGGAGTAAACTTCTTCGACCTTCATAACCTGTATTAGATGAGACACAAGCGAGGTGATCTTGAGAGAAGCATAAAATTAAGAAAACGAAACTCTGAATGACATGTTAAATTTGGAAAATACAGCCCATTTCCTTTACCTGCTCACTCAATATCCCTGAAACAACAACTATTCCACCAGGTTTTGCATAACCAACTATGTCATCAACCAGCTCCAGCAAGGGATTCATGAGTATATTTGCTACAACGATGTCGTATGTCCCTCTTGAGGACTTAAGGTTATTTGTATACGATGCAGAACATACGATTACACACATAAATACCAAAGAAGCTCATTTGTAGACCAAGCTTTGATACTAGTAGTTGTCTATAAGTTGTTTATGCCCGAGACAAAATTTTAACACGACAAACCCATAGGGAACACAAACCAATATAATTATGTGCAAAATATTACAACATATGCAGCCACCTCCATAGTCCATCCTTAGCCTCAAACTCATCTCCTCCTCTCAGTCCTCCCGCCGTGCCGACCGCCGACCGTCACCACCGCGCCTCCACTCCGACCCCCTTCCTCCTCCCGGACGACCATGACAGAAACTATTCGCCTATCCCAAATCTTTCTCAATGCAGCACTTATCTTGTCTTTGCTCACTTGTCTGAAATATGATGAACCATAACTTGTTTCAGAATTTGCAAAGCTGGATAACTGTACATCCATTTATATAACACAAATATGGATTTACCTATGTAATTGACGACGCCCTAGCATTTGCTTCCTAACCTGGGGATTAGAAAAGGAAAGGAAAAAAATGAATTAAATTTCCCCAGATAGTTCACAATCCATAGCCAAGTAGCTTTTTTTGCAGATGCAAGAACGGCATGTGAAGGTTTCTTACATGACAAACATCACCTTGGGATCTTTCAGAGCCTCGATAGTCCGTTGCTTGATGAGCTGCTTGTCCTCTACAAGAGAATGGCTTACTCCTCATTGACCGGTAAAACTAATGAGGCAAAAAAATGCCAGCGGCAGCTCGTTCATACCTTTGCTTAATTTCCTTCCTTTTGTCCAGGGAACCTTCCCCTTGTTTGCTGCACCAATCTTCCGCCTTCTTTCAATTTCTTTTTTCGACAAACCAGTGACAACATTACACATGATTGGCACAGTGCAAGGAACACATGGGCCATACATACTCAGATCTGGCGGCATGGAAGAGCTTCGCGGTCCGACCATGCGGAAGGAGGAGGAGGCGGCGGCCGGTGGTTCTTGACTCCATGGTGGCGAGTGGCAAGATTGATCAGGAACCGCCACACGGCGATAAACTGATGACTGCAACAGTACTTCACAAACAGAAGTTTACAAGAACCTAGTGCTCCCCCCCAATTTGCTCATTGTATGATCGATCATAGCAATCCACGAATATAGTGAGTGATTCATTGGATAATCACAAGATAGGAATTCAAGGATATAGTGATGCACTACATAGGATAGGACACGATGAGTGATGGCACAATATTCACAGGCACATAGAGATAGAGCCAACATGGATATCACCGAAAAGCACAAGATTTATTTGGTCGCGGAGACTAAACATAGCACCACCAGTTCATCACATCAACAACAAATGACAGAAGGCGGACGAGACTTAAACAAGAGGAGGAGCTAGTCATAGGCGAGACGGTCATACGGGTGGTAGGGGAGGGTCCTTGTTGTCCTCCTTGTCGTGGGCGGGGGCGGCGGTGAGCATGAGGGGCCGGTCCTTGGCCTCGTCCCGGTCGTCGTCGTCGTCGTCGTCGGTGGAGAGGTTGATGCAGGAGCAGCGCTGGAGGGAGGCGAAGAAAGCGGAGGTGACGCTGGCGCCGACCCAGCTGGCCCAGCTCTCCATGGCCGCCGACGCCGATTTGCTAGGGCTTGGTCGGGAAGACTCCAGCTCGAATTGCCGGGGATGGGGAAGACTCGGTTGCGCTGCGTTGGGCGAGTCGTCTAGACTTGTTGTAATCTAAAGCTAGTTACATAACGTCCCTGTTCACAGAGTCAGCCACAGGTGCAGGTGGTCTCTCGTCCTTGCGCCTACTAATGCTATTAAAACTCCCGGTGATTTACTTACAAGATGGTTGGTTACAAGGCTCGTCGATAAGAATAATAATGTACGTGTGGCTTCTTGAACGTGATTTTTTTGCGCTACCCACATCTTCCTCCTCGCATTTTGAGCACAATGTACAGTTCTATCGACGAATTGAGTTGAACAGACACACAGCCTTGATCTCACACAAAGACACTGACACACTTATTCTTTGTGTCTTCGAATAATTATTAGGTTTAGAGATTAATTTTCACAAGAGCGAGATCTTTTGTTTTGGTAATGCCAAAGGTGTTGAACAACAATATACTCAGCTATTTGGTTGTGAAGTGGGTGTCTTTCCATTCAGGTACTTAGGTATTCTAATTCACTACAAAAAAATTAAGGAATTGTATTGGAAAGGGGTCGAGGATAGAGTCGAAAATAAACTTAGTAGTTGGAAAGGAAAAAAAAATGTCTTTTGATGGACGCTTAGTTCTTATTAACTCGGTGCTCAGCAGTCTACCAATGTATATCTTATCTTTTTTTGAGGTTCATAGAGAGGTTCTCAAAAGACTAGATTTTTATCGGTCTAGATTTTACTGGCAGAGTGACAGTCATAAACGAAAATATAGACTTGCTAAATGGAATTTAGTGTGTACATCTAAAGAGCAGGGCGGTTTAGGCATTCAAAACTTAGACATAAAAACAAAGGTTTGTTAGGGAAATGGTTGTTTAAGCTGCTTAATGAAGAAGGGGCATAGCAATCCTTACTAACAAGGAAATATTTGGGAGAGAAGAGTCTTTCACAGGTGGTTAATAAACCTGGGACTTCACATTTTTGGTCGGGTCTAATGAAAATTAAAGATCAATTTTTTCGCTTTGGTTCACTCCAGGTAAAAAACAGAATGCAAACTAGGTTTTGGGAAGATGCTTAGTTAGGAGATTCTCTATTGAAAAGTCAATATCCAACTCTTTATAATGTAGTGAGGAGAAAGAATGATACAGTAGCAAAGATTCCAGGATATGCTTATTTACATATTTCTTTTCAAAGATCCATTATTGGGCCTAAGTTGCATGCTTGGAATGAGTTAATTTTGAGAATTGCTACTTTACAATTAAATTCTCAAAAAGATATTTTCAAGTGGAATTTGAATAAGTTTGAACTTTTCTCGGTACAATCTTTCTATGTGGCATTGATTGGAACTACTCAAGCTCCCATTAGGGATTTCTTCTGGAGCATTAAAATTCCATTAAAATTGGAAATATTTCTTTGGTATCTCAAGAGAGGGGTTTTATTAACTAAAGATAACATGTTCAAAATAAATTGGAGGGGAAGCAAAAAATGTTATTTTTGTGCTAAAGAGGAAACAATTCAACATCTTTTTATCGACTGCCCCTTTGCACGTCTTACATGGTGGGTTGTTCAATGTGCGCTTAATTTATCTCATCCTGCGAGTATAGCAAATATGTTTGGGAATTGGTTAGACGGTATTCCAAAAGTTTTAAAGTTACGACTCCTAGTGGGAGCCAGTGCCTTATATTGGTTTATTTGGTTATGTCGGAATGAGTTTGTTTTTGACAAAAAGATTAATCACTAATCCCTTACTTGGGCATTGGCTAAGTACTTAGGCAAATCTGCAGAAATCGACCCAAAAGGAGGCTATATTGGTCGGAAGCGCCAGGCTGGAGTTTGTGGCGCAGCAAATCTTAAACTTTCATGGGTGGTGGTTTAGACACAGGTTAGTTATGACTGAGTTTAATTTTCAGCCATCTTTTGGTTGTAAGGTTGCAAGCCGTTGTTAACTATCTTTGGTAATTTTAGTACTTCAAACTTTTAAATAAAACAGGCTATGTGCATCATTGGTGCAGAGGTCAGGAAAGACTTTCTCTTCCATTGTCTAAAAAAGTACTTCACCTAAGTGCGGTAAAGGCATGTATAATGAATGTGAGATGCTTATATACGAGTGCTTAAAGAAAGATAATATAGCCACATCATCAAGTACATATATAAAAATCATTTCCTTTGATGCAAACATCTATTTTTCGTAGATGTTTAGATAATTGTATTGTGTATTAATTATACGTAGTTATATACGTAAACACCCCCTTAATCACCGATGCGTAATCAAACATCGATGTATAAAATAAACACCTGTCAGTCCTACGTGGCAAGAAATTGTACATGCTCCGAGAGCTAGTCAATCAGCTAGTAATTTTGAAATCTGACGCGCAGTATCTAATGGAAGCCACGAGCACAGATCGGTAGTTAGCTAGCACGAAGAGAAGGAATGGATCCAACACTCGCGAGCAAGAGAGGTTACTAAGCACTTGACAGACGGATCAGCCGGCGCAACTAGATCTAAATTAAAATTAAGGAGTGGAGCGAGCATGGAGGAAGAGCCGCTCACCGGCGCCACTCGCGCAGCAGGAAGCCCTCCTCGCGCGCCATCTCACCCGGGGGAGGCAGGACGGGAACCCCAACGTCGCCGCCGGACCCGAAGAGGTCCTCCTCCTCGACGCCGCCGTTGGCCTCCGGCATCCCAAACGTCGCCGCGTCGGGACGGTAGCCGTACGGCTCCGGGGAGGCCGGCGGCGGCGGACATGGCAGGGGCTGGGAGCCTCGGGATCCGGAGAGGAGGAGGACGAGGTGTGGCCGACCGTGGGTAGAGCGGTCAGTCGTCCGATCAGTTTATTATTCTGTTCTGCCGCAGAGTTCATGTCAATGCTTTTAAATTTGAATTCGAATTTCTGTATCGATCAAATTTGAGCATGAATATGATGGTTACGACTAAAATTAACAGATTTGTTTTTATAAATATTTTCGGTGACAAAATTTTAATACCGCCAGTATTGCTTGTGATTTTGTATTGACCATCCATCTGTGTAAGCAAAGCGTATATTTGCCACACGTTCACGTTGTTTTCTTGGATCCAAGTGTATATAAAAAAAGCTTATGGGATCCACACGTCTTGTTGGTTCCGACTAATTGAACTGTCAAATGTTATCGTGTTGTACTGCAATATGCTAGTTGACATGGCGAGTCGATTGCTGACTCTTTTTCGTGTGTGTGTGTGTGTGTGTGTATGGAAAAACTAAAATGTTTATTTCTCTGAAATATGTGAGCTTAAGCTAATGAAATGGCACATACGTGACACTTTTTATATAAGCAACATGACAGACCACACTCTACGTACTCAAACAAAAAGAACAAAAAAAAGAAGACATACCTGTTGTGGGCAAAGCATATTAGCTCGTAACCAATCCGATCATACTTTATTACAACAGCTTCACAAATTGGTCCATGTCATGACAAAACTGATGTTGCAGAGTAACCTTCGATAACAGGGGCGGAGCTTCTCTATGACCAAATTATGTTTTTTTTTAACCTTCTACTAAAGCTAAAGGGGGCCATGCCCCTCTCCCCTAGAAAAAGTTTTGTTTTAGCTTTAAAAGCTAACATAATACTAAACTAATTATCTCTTCCTGAGTCACATAACACTTTGCGACGTAAAAGGTAAAGTTATATCAACGGGTGTAATTGGCGCAATGTCGTTGCACACATGATATTGCGCTCCACTAGCACAATATATATATATGCATACAATTTAAAATGGCATGTGACGGTGGAAAATGATATATACACTAGCACAATATATTATTGTATCATGTGTCTTTAAAAGATACATATTTGTTATGAACAAAACATACGGATTTCTAATTAACCCGACCATATTTTATTATAACAGTTTTGACATCAAAGGATGCAAACCCACGGCTAGGAGGGAATTCCAGTATACATGGCTTGAACGAGCACGACGCACCAATTTCTTTCCTCCAAGCTAGAGATGGCCAGACGAGTCGTGCCGCTGGGGCAACTCGAAGCACGGAAGTGCAGGTTCGATCTAGACATAGCACGAGCACGAGCACGATCACGATCCACACGGTTGTTGCTGGGACGAAACAACACGACCCGACGAAACGTGTCGTGTTTGGGTTGGTACTCCGATCCAGCGGACCGGTCGGATATACACAGTGCCGTACGCGACCCTACCCGGCCCATAAGCTCAGCACGCCGTGGGCTTGACGGGAGCCCACGGGCCGGTGACCCGATAACCTTGCCGGGCCCGATCGGGCCGTACCAAGCCGGGCGTGGACACCACCACACTTACTCCAAGCCAGCAAATCCACTGCTCCGCCCTGTCGCAGCGAAGAAAGAAAGCCATCGGCATCGGGAGAAAGCGACCAAACTGCAGCACTCCCGTCTCCGCTCGTCGTCTCGTTCCCTACCTCCACCTCTCGCGCGGGAGATCTATCTATCACCCCCATTCCCGCCTCGTCCATGGGGCCGTCGCGCCCGCTCATGCGCGGGATCCGCCCGCCGCACGTCTTCCCCAAGCGCGGCGGCCGCACCTCGCCGTACGACGTCGCGCTCACCGCGCTGCTCGTCGCCTCCGCCTTACTCCTCGCACTCATGGCCTTCGGCGTCATCTCGCTCCCGGTATCCGCCCCCACCGCCACCACCGCCAGCGAGGCCGAATCCACCGACTCCCGCCCCGCGCGCCCTCGTGGCCGCCGCGACCTCAGGTGAGTGAGAGGGTTGTACTTGTCCAGATTTGGTTCGATCTACCGCTGATCCCGTCGATCGTTTCTGCTGTTGGAAGCAGCGAGGGGTTGGGAGAGCGGGGCGCACAGTGGACGGAGGTGATCTCGTGGGAGCCCAGGGCATTCGTGTACCACAACTTCCTGGTAACAAATGCGGCGCTCTCCGCCATCACTTGAGAATTACTGCTATGATTCATTGGTTTCTGCATGTATGTTGCTCTGTGTAAAGATTACCCCTTTTCCGGGATCCACAAAGAACAAGGTTGTTTGCTTTACACAACAGGCAGCAGCAACGGCTTTTTATTGAATGTGACGTGTTAGGGCCTTGGGGATACAGAAGATGCGAATTTTACTGGAATCGTTACTGTTTAGCTGAACTATGGAGCGTGAGGGTGTAATGCTGTAATGGATCCCATATTGCCTTAACGTTTTGGTAAATTATGTGATTCGAGAGCTGTAAAGATAAGCTCTTTAATAATTGCTGGTTATGTGAGGCGCATTTTGACCTGGGAACGGAATGGTGCTGACCTTACGATTGGATGGATGGGTCTGAGTGTACATTCAGCACATGGTTGCACCGCATCTGAGTTCTCTTTTGTCCTTTGCGTATGTAAATGATAAACTACTGTGTAGTCTGTCTCCTACACATATAAAGCATCTAATTGGGAAACAATATAAATGAAGGGGGAAGATTTCTGTCCAGTTTACAGTGGTGTGTATAACTGGTTGTTTTGTGTAGGGCACCGAGTTGCCTACGGATGGAAGACTCGCATGTATCATCCGTGTTATGAACTTATGGTTCTGTTGCACATTATTGAACTTCACCCGTGTTATGAACTTATGGTTCTATTGCACATTATTGAACTTCACAATAAAATTAAGGAATAAGAAAAACTCTCCTTTAAGTATACGTGACCGTGTGATTCTAATAAATGTCAATTTTTCGGTAGACCTTGTTGTTTGTGCAATTCCATGGTGTTTACCACATGGACAATTGTGTAGTGTCTTACCTCAAATGTTCGTTGTGTTCAATTGTTTGTATGTTGTGTAAACTTTAGAGTTATAAGTGCTTGTTCGTCGTATCTTTTTTCACAGTTTTATTGCTTGTTAGTTCAGCATCCAATATTCTTTGTGATTTAACTATGTCGGATTGCTGATAATTTGTTCTTTTCATTAGTCCAAGGAAGAGTGTGAGTACTTAATTGGATTGGCCAAGCCTCACATGGTGAAATCAACGGTTGTTGATAGCACTACCGGTAAAAGCACCGACAGCAGGGTTCGCACTAGTTCAGGCATGTTTCTTCAAAGAGGGCGAGACAAGGTTATTCGGGCCATTGAAAAGAGGATAGCTGATTACACCTTCATACCTGTAGGTATGCAATTATTGAAATGTCTGTGTTTGGCTATATTATTTTCATGAACTAACCAAATTCGTAGTGTGATCTCTCGGTTGATGTACTAAGTTAAGGTATACAGAGAAATTTTCACCCACACAACACCTAGGGAAGTCTGACAGTTATATGTGTCTTCTTAGTTCTTAGTTATCGACAGCTACATAGGTGCTTAGAGTATTGTCAGCATGCAAGTATTATGGCATTGGATCGTGACATGCTGATGCGGTCCAACAATGTAGCTCTTAACATGTTCTGCTTTATTTGGTTTGTTTAATCATATTTATTCATACTGGCTACAGAACATGGAGAGGGACTCCAAGTTCTGCACTATGAAGTTGGGCAGAAGTACGAACCTCACTTTGACTATTTTTTTGATGAGTTCAACACCAAGAATGGTGGTCAAAGGGTGGCTACTCTTCTGATGTATCTGTAAGTACGATCACATCCATTACATTTTGGTTACATGTGGTGTTAATTGAATTCCTAATATGTTCTTGTAAAAATAATTTCAATGGAAACAGATCAGATGTTGAAGAAGGCGGTGAGACTATTTTCCCAGACGCAAATGTGAACAGCAGTTCATTACCATGGTACAACGAGCTTTCGGAGTGTGCCAGAAGAGGTCTTGCTGTCAAACCAAAGATGGGAGATGCACTGCTTTTCTGGAGCATGACACCAGATGCCACTCTAGACCCATTAAGTTTGCATGGTCAGTCCAATGACTTGTCCGCTGTTCTTGTTTTTTTTTTCTGGATGCGAAATGTTCGCGGGATCTGAAGGATATTAGACTTCTCACTTTTGGCGCTCTTGTTCCATTTTCCTTCTGGAAACTACTTCCTGTTAACATCTAACTGATGCTCTTCCAGTTCTTTTCATGTGTTATATATGCTCTGGGCAATCCTTTGACAAATTTATTCCACATTATCCTTGCAGGGGGTTGTCCTGTTATTAATGGGAATAAATGGTCGTCAACCAAGTGGATGCATGTCCATGAGTACAAAGCTTGAGCTTTCTAAAGTCATTATACCAAAGGTGTCTTCTATTGTTCCAGTGGATCTATATTGTGCAAGCTGTGAAGCTGGTGTTGCTGTCGTAGGTACAAACTAGACAGTAGAGAAAAGGGACCACCGGGTCCCCTGCAATGCGAAGGGGCGAAACCCCGAGGTCCTCGAAAATGGGGAACAATATTGATACGAGTAAATGTGTCTTTTGCTATTCCCAATGATGCTCTCTTCCCTCCACAAGGAGGATGGCTATTTATAGCGTTACATCAGGAGTACAGGAGACTACAACTATAGGGATTTCACGGTCTTTGCACCCTTCTATGCGTAGTCTTGGTGCATGGTGGACCTTTATGGACCTTATCCACCACGCCTTTACTCCTGATCCACAAGTAGCCTTGCCCCCCTTTGCTCTGTACAAGGTAGCCCTGGAGCGAAGGCTTCCTAGACCCCCTTCGGTCCAGGGTGTGTTGCACTCTTTCGCTCTGTATGAAGCGGTACCTGACACCCTTTGCCTCGGTTGCTACTGCAGTTGATTTATTAACAAGTATTTTAAAGTCTTGGTCCTCTTGGAAGGCACTTGAACTCATTCATCCTTTTGCACCCAAATTTATGAAATAACGTGGCTTTGATGAAGTAATTTTTCACCCAGCTTTGCATTTTTCTCCTTTCGTTATTACTCCTAGGCATTTAGTCTGTGCACCGCAGCAACATGAACACCCCATTCCTCTATTATTTTGATTGCTAATTGTGAGAGTTACCAGTGCATGCCTAAATCCTCGTACTCAGATGTTTTAATCCACAAATTGGGGGTTGAGGAGGATGGTTGGAAACATATGACCTTTGTGTTGTAGCATAATTAGTGTCATTGGATGCTTTCTGATCTGAAGGTTTGGCTAAGAAATGTTTAAGCTGATGTGCGGCTCCCTTCACTCGCAGATGGATCGTTGTGACCATGTGATTTGGGGCTCTTTCCAGGATGGCGCTTATGTGGGCTTTACAGATGCACTACCGCTGTATTCTTTGCTCCTCGAGGATGTATAAATGCAGCCAATAAGCAGGGGGCTTCTTATTTATCCATACTGTGTTTTTGGAGATGATCCTCGCTGACTTGGCTCTTTTTTTTCTTTTTCTTGCAGTGCCCCAACTATAGTGGAATGGTGTAGTGTTGGGGGCGTCGGATCTGGATTTTTTTTTGTTCTGTATGTTTTTCGTGTATTACCCGCCGACATTAATACCGATGCTACTGTTGAGGTAAGTTGAGTTGCTAGCGAACAATATAATTAACGTGGGGCTTAGAACTCACCTATATATCAAATCAGATCCTTGTTTTTTTTTGTGGGTGTGGCAATCCAGCTGCAGATGCTGGGAACCTAGCGCTGCTGCGAGCTATTTGCCATCAGAAAGGGAATCTTTTGCGGTTAAGTTGGCAAGCTACGGCCGGTGGTGTGTTTACATGAAGTGACGGTAGAACTAAACACGAGTGGTACCACTAGAGCGAGAATGCCGTTCAAATAAAGAAGAAGCCTCACTCGACGACAGCACAATCTCACCGGGCAGCAAAGTAGGCAGAGGAACTTGTGCTGAAATTTCTGGCATTCCGATTCATGTCGGCTCCCAAGACTCTTGAAATGTGAATACCGGTAGACAGCCAGAATACTAGATCAAGCAAAGCAACAGAGAGAGAAATCAACCTGTTTCACTCTCTCTCTCTCTCTCTTTTCCGAAGGAATACTAACTAAATCAAGCAAAGAAGGGAAATCAACAGAGAGTGAAATAAACCAACCATTATCTCTCTGTTTCTTTTCTCTGCTAGATCAAGCAAAGCAAAGGAATAATAATGAAGCCAAGGGGAGCCACATGCACAGCAATGCCAAGGTGCCAGCGCCAATCGCGGGGGGCTGCAGCGCACGCAGCACATGGCAAGAATGGAATAGAATAGAATAGAAAGCGAAGAAAAGAAGACGGCACAGCAGACCAGTCAACACGCCCGCGCACGCATCACACGCCGGACGGGCGACCGGACGCGCTCCTACTCCTCTTCTTGCAGCTTCCTACTCCTCTGACTCGGCGAGTGCCTCCTGCCCACCCCACCCCACCCCACCGCATATCTCGCCACCTCCCACGCCAAACCCTAACCCCGCTCCCCCAGATCTGCCGCCCGCCATGGACTCCGGCGGGGTCACGGACATCCGCCTGCCGTACCACCACCTCCGCAACGCTGAGATGGAGCTCGTCGAACTCAACGGCAGCCCCCGCGCCCGCTCCTCTGGGGAGAGCCCGCCCAAACAGCCGGGCGGGGACCGTGCGGACTCGGGGACCAGCAATAGCAGCACCAGGAAGCTCGTGCTCGCCTGCATGGTCGCCGCCGGCGTGCAGTTCGGCTGGGCGCTCCAGCTCTCGCTCCTCACGCCCTACATCCAGGTATCAACCTACCCACCACACCGACCGTACGCTGGATCTCGTCCTTCTGCTTTCCCTTCCCATGCGTGCGGGCAGCGTTTGGAGCCGTGATCGCTCTCGTTCCTCCCCTCCAGGAGCGTTTGGGTTGGGTTGTTGGGTCTGCGCATTTAGGAGCGAGCGGCGATGTCTTCTTCCTCCCCTTTCTGTTCTCGGTGACGCCACCGCATACGGAGTGCCGATAGTACACCTCTACCCATTACCCGGCAAAGCAGGTAGTAGACGCACTTCAGTTGTTGGTCATTACGAATCAGCTAATTTACAAATGTAGCACAGATGCAATTGCTTACTGAAATCAAGGTTGCTGCCAATATGTGCAAGAAGGAAAAAACAAACAAACAGGGAGGACTACTTCGTTAGGAATTTAGCTATACTAAGCTAGAAACCAAGATTCTGTGGGCAACGCACGCGTCTCTAGAATGGCCATGGCGAAATATCTATCCCGTCTCGGTGCCAGTATATTATACCTGACCATTCATGTAGTTTAAAGTAAACAACTTTGGGTCGTGGAGTGTTTAACTTTTGAGTGCGCTCTGCATGACACCCTTCCCTATGTATTCACCGTTTCACCTGTTTTTCATTCCTGATTTCATGCAGACTCTAGGAATAGACCATGCCATGACATCGTTTATTTGGCTCTGTGGACCTATTACTGGTTTTGTGGTAAGTTTTTGCAAGGAGAATATTACTGATTTTGTTCAGAGTCAGTATGTAAAACTTTGCATCACCAAACGATAATATTTTGTTCAGGTTCAACCCTGTGTTGGTGTCTGGAGTGACAAATGCTGTTCAAAGTATGGAAGGAGAAGACCGTTTATTTTGGCTGGATGCTTAATGATATGCGCTGCTGTGAGTTAGATGAAGTTTCGTAGGTTATCATATTTTCCCCGTTCTCTCCCTGCTCTAATAGTCAGACTTCATACATAGGTAACTTTAATCGGGTTTTCTGCAGACCTTGGTTACATTTTAGGAGATACCACTCAGCACTGCAGGTAGTCATTCATTCTTCTTGTTTGTCGTTTTATTCACGCCTAGTGTACTGCACAAAAATTGCTAATATTTGTTTATTCAGTACATACAGAGGTTCAAGATATCGAGCTGCTATTGTTTTCATTCTTGGATTCTGGATGTTGGACCTTGCAAACAATACAGTACAAGTAAACCTATTCAAAACTTATTCAAAACTTTTTCACATGTGATCTTTTGACTTTGCACCTTTTTTTTGTGTGTGTGTCAAAGTTGGTGCCAAAGTATTATTGGAAAGTTGAATTACCATTGATATTCTCTTAACATTTTGTTCCTTCTTGATACATGTAGGGTCCTGCTCGTGCCCTTTTAGCTGATCTCTCAGGTGGTGAATACTTTCAGTTAGAATGCCTATTGATGCTGGATCCGCCCTTAAATACCAAGTATTAAATGATACCTTGTATTATGCAGGTCCTGATCAATGTAATTCCGCAAATGCAATATTCTGCTCATGGATGGCTGTTGGAAATGCTCTTGGTTTTTCATCTGGTGCGAGCGGTAATTGGCACAAGTATGTCTTTGATGTCTGTTCTTTTGTGCTTAAATTTACTTGAAGTTTATTGTCAAGCAATCAGTGATGTATGTCTTCAAGAGTAAACTCATGCCACTATCCGGAGATAATCAAACTAACTTGCGCTAGTTGATGTCAGTGGTTAATTGCACACTTGGTGATATATGAAAGCTACGAGTCAAGCTGAATCAGTAAACAATAGGTTTACTCTCCCCACCTTGATGCTGTGCTTTACTCCAGGAATGGTCTTGCAGTAGCATAGGGACGAGTAATCCCACAATTTGTTTCCCGGCCTTTCTTTTGTTTGACCAAAATAGCAGGCATATGCTAACATGCTATTGCTTTCCTAATGAAAGTTGACCAAATAGAACTGAACAATGAAGGTGTGTCATACACTTTCTGTTAACTTTGTGGCTTTTGCCGCTTGGTCCTCTTGTTTAGGGCTTCCTAGCCATCAAGTTCATGTTTAATTTCTCCCAAGAATTCTCTTTAGTCGGCCACAGTTGATTTTTTGCACGATAGCTGAGTTTGCCTGCTTCTCAATATTTATGCAGGTGGTTTCCATTTCTAATGACAAGAGCCTGCTGCGAAGCTTGTAGCAATTTGAAAGCAGCTTTCTTAGTTGCAGTTGTAAGTTGTCAGAGATTCTGCTAGCACCCTAGGAATTTGAATATAAGTTTCTTAATAAATGGTAGAGCTAGCAGATCTTAGAAATCATCTCTTGACTTTTTTTAGGTTTGTCAACTGCACTTTGCAAAAGCTGAATAAGGTCTATTGTGCAGGTATTCCTCTTGTTTTGTATGTCTGTTACCCTGTACTTTGCTGAAGAGATCCCACTGGAACCAAAGGATGCACAGCGATTATCTGATTCTGCTCCTCTACTGAACGGTTCTAGAGATGATGGCTGTGCATCAAATGAACAAAGTAATGGAAGACTTCCAAACGGTCATGCGGATGGAAACAATGTCTCAGCTAACTCCAATGCTGAGGATTTTACAGATGCGAACTCCAACTCAAACAGAGACAATGAAGTTTTCAATGATGGACCGGGGGCAGTTTTGGTTAACATTTTGACTAGCATGAGGCATCTACCTTCTGGAATGCATTCTGTGCTTCTAGTTATGGCCCTAACATGGGTATGCCATCAAAAAGAATTACATATTACATAGATAGATGTGTAGCCATTTGGTCTCTTTTCTTTCTATGTTGGAAATTGATGGTGTTCCCCTCGTTTTGTTTGGTTTGCAGTTGTCATGGTTTCCCTTTTTCCTTTTTGACACCGACTGGATGGGGCGTGAGGTCTACCACGGGGACCCAAACGGAGACTTGAGTGAAAGGAAGGCTTATGAAAATGGTGTCCGAGAAGGTGCATTTGGTTTGCTATTGAATTCAGTAAGAACTCGCTGTCATTTTTTAAAACCATAAAGTGTGTAAGACTAGGTTTAAATGCTCTTGTATCCCTAGAATTTCTGGTCTTTATGTACCTTAGCAGACACTGCAATTTTGAATTTCACGGTATACCATAATAAACTGTTGGTTAAAATTGCTCTGAAAACTTAGTTACCATTGTTAACTAATAAGTGCAAGGTATTGAGTGGGGGTGTAATATGTGGTTCTTTTATATAGGTTGTCCTTGGGATTGGCTCCTTCCTTGTTGATCCGCTATGCCGGATGATTGGTGCAAGATTGGTTTGGGCAATTAGCAACTTCACAGTGTTTATCTGCATGATGGCTACAGCAATACTAAGTTGGATCTCTTCTGATCTGTACTCAAGTGCACTTCATCATATCATTGGAGCAAACAAAACAGTCAGGAATTCAGCATTGATTGTTTTCTCTCTTCTTGGATTGCCACTGTCTGTAAGTACTAGGCTGTGCACACTTTTCTGCCTAATTGTGTTGGAACTTTGAAGATTTCTCACACTTTGCTCGTGGGTGTTACAGATCACTTATAGTGTCCCGTTTTCTATAACTGCTGAGCTGACAGCCGGAACAGGAGGTGGACAAGGTTTGTGTTGCTGCTGTTTTATTTTTATAGTATACTTGTGTGGTTCTCAGTGACAGAGAATGTTTGTACCCATCTGCAGGTTTGGCTACTGGAGTCCTAAATCTTGCTATTGTTGTTCCCCAGGTTTGCCATTTTATTTTGAATGATTTTCCTCTACATGCGCTGTTACTGAAGATGCCCTGACCTTTATGGCTTTATCGTACTTGCAGATAATAGTGTCACTAGGAGCAGGTCCATGGGACGCTCTCTTTGGGGGAGGGAACATCCCCGCTTTCGCCTTGGCTTCTGTCTTCTCGCTGGCAGCTGGAGTGCTCGCGGTTGTCAAGCTACCTAAGCTGTCGAACTCCTACAGATCTGCCGGCTTCCATGGATTTGGCTGAATCTCGTCATCAAAACCGGTTGCTGTGCCTATTTAAGATCCAGACACTGAGCTCCATTTTGGCATTCGTTTATAATGAAATGATTCCTTTTCCCCCTACCACTACAGAATAAGATTAAAGACACAGATTAGGATAGAGAGCTAAGCTAGCTAGGCTTGTGTGCATACAAGGCAAATGCAAAGGTGTAAAAGCTGTATCTACTTTCTTTCTTTTTTACGGTATATGTAAGAGATGCCCGCCCATATGGCGGAGAAATCTTTTACAATGGATGTAACAGTTTTTGGTCTTAACTTGCCCTCGTTTCTACATGTTTCTGTATAGTATTTCTGAGGGAAGCTACCTGACGTGTATGCCGTTATATATGTTGTATCTGCTAATTAAAATGGCAACACCATGAATATAAGGTTATAAAAAAGCGTCATTCGTTGATTTCTTTTCGATTGTCCCTGTTCACATATAACCGTGTGATCGATTGGTAGCGTACGCTTGAAACTTGTACAAAGTCGAACAAACTTCAGGATGGAGCAGGAGTTCAGAGAATGCAATGCCTAGAAAATCGAGGAAAATCAGGGCAAAAAACATGCTTAATATTGCACGAGAGAGAAGACATCACAGTGCCATCACATTTACAACGGTGTCAAACAATTAAGAAGAAGGCTTATAATGTTATATATTACTAGGAAACAAGAGCGATGTGGTGCAATGCAAGGATCGACCGGAACAGGCGAGAGTAAGTACAGTGGGTCGTCGGTCAAACCGCCATGCAGGCGAACCCTAACGCGAGGCTGCCGGCCCTGGGGTCCATGGCGTCGCACGCGAGGCTGCAAGAACCGACGAAGCTCGAAGCAAGAACGTCGGCATGAGGCTCCTGCTGATGCAACGCCGGCGGCTGCCCGGATAATGACTCTGACTCCGACCAATTGCGCCAAACCGATAACTGAAAACCTGAAACTATATGCATCAATTCTAAGTTGTGAACACAAAATTATTTCCACATTATATGTGCCGACTTCTGAATTTTGAAGAAAAAAAATGTTGCGCCAAACCGATAACTGAAAACCTGAAACTATATGCATCAATTCTAAGACAAACCTTCTGGGTTTCATTTGCCAGTGCTTGTGAACACAAAATTATTTCCACATTATATGTGCCGACTTCTGAATTTTGAAGAAAAAAAATGTAATTTTTTTAACGGAATTTGTGAACCGTCTTTTGCAAACTCACAATCATATGGGCCTAACTCATAGCTCGTACCACTTGGATCAAAATCCCACATCTTACAGCAGCCATACTTCTTCTTTATCAAACACTTACACCATCTATGTAACCCTTTTCTGCTTATCTATATAAGCTGGCATGTATCTTTTGATGCTCTATACTGGTTATTTTGTTTCCCTAACTCTTTAAGACTTGCAATTTTGTCAATTTTGATTTCAGCTAGCCAATTCAATGTTGGACTATGACCCTTCGTACGATTCTGATCAAGCTTCTGCTGCAATGCCTTCATCTTTCCATGATATCAGTGATGTCGAGTTCCAAGACAATTGGGCTAGAGTTTGGTAAGGATTGGAAACATCCAATTATTTGGAAACTTGTAATGTGGTTTCTACTATTCTGAAAATAACCCTATTTTTATTTCAGGGTGTACCTTGTAACATCAGATTATCTTGGATTGGATGTATTACTGAACTGTCTTACACAGTTAGGCTCAGAGTAAGGCATCTTTCGTTTATATTGTACAATACAGTAGCAGACTGGCAGTTTTAGCTTGGAAGAAGAATCACTACTGATCCTGTAATTTTCAACTCAACCGCGGAGATAAATTAGCACCTTAACTCTGTGCGCATATCTTAGCTGACCCGACTTGCGAGATAACTCTGGAACTAAATTAACCGTTTATATACCCTTGTTTTTTAACGATTAGACCCGTGTTTATTCATTTATTATTGTACCCATCCTCATGCCAGCTCTATAATCCTTGGATCTTATTGATAGTGGTATACGTCATGAAGAAAAATCACTTCATAGCACATCACATACATTACGAATTGCGGTATATTGTTTTTCAGATTTAAAATCATCATGCATTGTAATTCACTCTTGCTGTCGTTTTGGCTTTGACAAAAAAAATGCAGACACTTGGGCATCAAACAAGTGGTTTTTGGTGGCAAAAAAATGGGGGATTGGGAAGAAGGCGTCAGATGACGAGCTCCGATTATGGATACGTACAATTAAGCACTTGAAAATATAAAAGTCAGCAAGTGATATGCGGTGGATCCTTGATAGACGATTGCAAGAAACTATATAATAATACAGCCTCTGAGGGCTCCCCAGCCCATAATTTCAGAGAAATTTTGTTGAGGGCTGACTCAAGATTGTGCCTGGATTTGTACGTGCTCTTGTATGTAAATAGTTTTCTCACAGGGTTGTATGTATGGGTATGATAAGACCGAATCCAGCAGATTAGTAGCTTAATTTACGAAAACGTGGGGAAATCACCATTCTTAACATTTGCACAGTATGTACATCGCAATTCCATTGCATTACAACATAGTTGATATATAGCTAGGTTAAACAAGAAGGAATAGCCATTATCATGTATTACTATATGCAAAACAAGAATATGATCAACGTTGTCGCACTACATAAAGATCAGAATACTGAAGAAGAAAGAAACATCTAAACTGAGAAGCAGATCTTTGGCTCAATTAATCTCAAACTAATAACATGATCAAGACAACAAAAAGAAAAGGAATTACCAGCATTGTATAACACATGATGCATTGTTGATACTAATGAAATCCGAGAATTACAAGAGAGACTAGCAGCTAGTTTTACCATGCACCTGGAAAGAACATTGGAATTACTATCTAGCAGTAACTTGTCTGAAGCACGCATCCATGGATATTGATCAAACGGCCATGCAGGTGAACCCTAGCGCGAGGGAGGTGCAGGCGCTAGAGCCCATGGTGTCGCAGCTCAGACTGCAAGAGGCGAAGGCGGTGGCGAGGAGGTCGGCGTACGGGAGCTGCGGGGAGGACGCCGGCGAGTCCAAGTCGGCGTCCATCCCCACGCCCTCCTGATCAGCTGCCGGTTGCGGCGGCGGTAGCGGCCGCCACATCTTCCTCAGGAACGTGTCGCTCTTGCGGAGGTCGTTCCAGCGGCGCTTCATGACGCGCGAGGTGCGGCCGTAGACGGCCCGGCCGATGTCCTTCCAGCGGCCGCCGAGACGCTGCTGGAGGCGAATGAGCTCCTCGTCGTCGCGGGCGGTGAAGGGGCGGTGGTAGACGTCGCGAGCGAGATGGTGACGCCACCTGTCGCGGCAGAACCTGGCGGAGCGCCCCGGCATCTGCCTGGCGACGCGGTGCCAGTGACGGAAGCCGTTCTCCTTGGCGAGGCGCTGGAGGAGGGCGTCCTCGTCGGGCGTCCAGGCCGGCGGGAGCCTGATGCGGAGGATGCACCTCGCGCGCGGAGGGTTGGACTGCACAGACATGTTCTCCTCCTCGTCTACCTGGATCGATAGATGACAATTTGCAAGAACCAAGTCGCACGCGAGATAGGCCAGCTAGGAGATGATCACGGGAGAGAAATAATGATTGGTTTAGGCAGGCGGGGCGCCGATTTATGGCGGGAATGGATCGAGGTGAGTCCGAGCCGAGTCCAAGTCGGACTGGGTGGATTGATTGATTGATGGGCAAGTAAAGTCTGCCATGAATTAGTTGGGACATGCATCGAGAGCAACGCATACTCCGACTCCGAGTCGGCTCAGTTGGAAGCAATCATTTACAGAAAGATTACGGTCCGAACCGACTACGCTGGAGGAGGGCGTCCTCTGTTAGAAATCAAGAGCGCACTCATACTGTATTTTCGTGGACACACGCACTCTTATTCTTTTTTCTTGAGAAGAAGATGAATACACAGTTACTTTTGTGCCGCTCAACTTGCATACGGCCTTCTGTTTCTTCTCTTATTTAAAGCAATAAATAACTCAGCCTTACATGCAGGAATAGGTGGCATTTAATGCTGTTACATGCAGCAGTCATGCATAGCTACTTTGCATGCAGACCCAGTCTTCAACCGCACATCTCCACTCGTGCACGTCTTAGGCGCATGCAAAGCAGACTACTGCGTGAGACTCGGACTCGTATGCATCATCCCACGCAGCGCATACACGACTCGCTCGGTCAGGTGAGCAGCAACGCGCACGTCTAGCACTCACCACCGGACTCGGCCAACTACTAGGCCAATACAATCGGATCGTCTGTTGCATATCCTCTACACGCAAGACCCATTCTCTAGTGATGCCAGTGCCTCCAACTAACTTGCAGCTACGTGCAAGATGGCAGAAACATGCATTGCTAGCTACCTTCACTACTACATGCAACGGCTAGATAACTCATGCAACTAACTACATGCCAAACCAAATACAAAGATACTAATGACAAGATTAATTCTAACAATCACTTCCTTAATCTTGCCATGCGTTATTTGAGCACCTCCACGCCTAGCTTCATAGCAGTGTTGGCTCGTCGTCAGCATCCGCCATAATGAGATGAGCTTTCTCCTCTTTCTTCGACTCAGGACATTCCGAAGCGAAGTGCCCAAACTCGTCACAATTGAAATATTGGATCTTTGACTTGTCGAACTTGCCGCGGCGCTTCTTCTTGTCACCATCTTGGCCATGTCCACAGCTACCGCCGTGCCCGCCGCTGCCAAAGCCCTCACCCCTTCTCTTCTCTTCGGCTGCTTTGGCTTCCCATTCGGCCTTGGTGAGAAGCAGATGCTCCTCGTGTCCGTTCTCGCGCTTGCGTATCCGCTCCTCATATGCTTTGAGGCGGCCAATCGCCTCCTCGAATGGCATGGTATCCACATCGGAGAACTGCTCAATTGCAGCAACAACCTGCAAATACTTGTCAGGAACCGAATCAAGCAACTTCTTCACGAGTGTGGTATCCTCCAGGGTGGCACCAAGACCACTGAACTTGCTCGCTAGCCCACTGATCTGGCCAGCAAACTCGTCGATGGAGTCGCTTTGCTTCATGCGCAGGGCCTCGAATTCACTTTTCAAGGTTTGCAGCCGCGCCTTCTTCACTCGATCAGCGCCGAGATACCTCGTCTTTAAGCTCTCCCACGCCTCCTTGGCTGTCTTCTTCTTGGCAACTTGGTGGAGCACGTCTTCGGGAATGGCTTGAAAGATGCACGCAAGTGCCATCTTGTCCTTCCTCCTTTCCACGACCACTTCGACCGCGGGTTCGATCGCCTCCCAGATGTCCTGTGCCTCCATACAAACCTCCATCTTGATCGCCCAGGTGGAGTAGTTGGAGGAGGTGAGCATCGGGTACTGGAGAGAGACGCCTCCCTCCCTCGTCGACATCCTCGACATCGCCTCGTCGCCGGTCACACTCCCTGACGAGCGCGGCATGATCTTGGGCATGAACCAAGCTCTGATACCAATTGTTAGAAATCAAGAGCGCACTCACACTGTACTTTCGTGGACACACGCACTCTTGCTCTTTTTCCTTGAGAAGAAGATGAACACACAGTTACTTTTGTGCCGCTCAACTTGCATACGGCCTTCTGTTTCTTCTCTTATTTAAAGCAATAAATAACTCAGTCTTACATGCAGGAATAGGTGCATTTAATCTTTGTTACATGCAGCAGTCATGCATAGCTACTTTGCATGCAAACCCAGTCTTCAACCGCACATCTCCACTCGTGCACGTCTTAGGCGCATGCAAAGCAGACTACTGCGTGAGACTCGGACTCGTATGCATCATCCCACGCAGCGCATACACGACTCGCTCCAGTGCAGACTGAGCAACGACGCGCACGTCTAGCACTCACCACCGGACTCGGCCAACTACTAGGCCAATACAATCAGATCGTGCGCTGCATATCCTCTACACGCAAGACCCATTCTCTAGTGATGCCAGTGCCTCCAACTAACTTGCGACTACGTGCAAGATGGCAGAAACATGCATTGCTAGCTACCTTCACTACTACATGCAACGGCTAGATAACTCATGCAACTAACTACATGCCAAACTAAATACAAAGATACTAATGACAAGATTAATTCTAACAATCACTTCCTTAATCTTGCCATGCGTTATTTGAGCACCTCCACGCCTAGCTTCATAGCAGTGTTGGCTCGTCGTCAGCATCCGCCATAATGAGATGAGCTTTCTCCTCTTTCTTCGACTCAGGACATTCCGAAGCGAAGTGCCCAAACTCGTCACAATTGAAACATTGGATCTTTGACTTGTCGAACTTGCCGCGGCGCTTCTTCTTGTCACCATCTTGGCCATGTCCACAGCTACCGCCGTGCCCGCCGCTGCCAAAGCCCTCACCCCTTCTCTTCTCTTCGGCTGCTTTGGCTTCCCATTCGGCCTTGGTGAGAAGCAGATGCTCCTCGTGTCCGTTCTCGCGCTTGCGTATCCGCTCCTCATATGCTTTGAGGCGGCCAATCGCCTCCTCGAATGGCATGGTATCCACATCGGAGAACTGCTCAATTGCAGCAACAACCTGCAAATACTTGTCAGGAACCGAATCAAGCAACTTCTTCACGAGTGTGGTATCCTCCAGGGTGGCACCAAGACCACTGAACTTGCTCGCTAGCCCACTGATCTGGCCAGCAAACTCGTCGATGGAGTCGCTTTGCTTCATGCGCAGGGCCTCGAATTCACTTTTCAAGGTTTGCAGCCGCGCCTTCTTCACTCGATCAGCGCCGAGATACCTCGTCTTTAAGCTCTCCCACGCCTCCTTGGCTGTCTTCTTCTTGGCAACTTGGTGGAGCACGTCTTCGGGAATGGCTTGAAAGATGCACGCACGTGCCATCTTGTCCTTCCTCCTTTCCACGACCACTCCGGCCGCGGGTTCGATCGCCTCCCAGATGTCCTGTGCCTCCATACAAACCTCCATCTTGATCGCCCAGGTGGAGTAGTTGGAGGAGGTGAGCATCGGGTACTGGAGAGAGACGCCTCCCTCCCTCGTCGACATCCTCGACATCGCCTCGTCGCCGGTCACACTCCCTGACGAGCGCGGCATGATCTTGGGCATGAACCAAGCTCTGATACCAATTGTTAGAAATCAAGAGCGCACTCACACTGTACTTTCGTGGACACACGCACTCTTGCTCTTTTTCCTTGAGAAGAAGATGAACACACAGTTACTTTTGTGCCGCTCAACTTGCATACGACCTTCTGTTTCTTCTCTTATTTAAAGCAATAAATAACTCAGTCTTACATGCAGGAATAGGTGCATTTAATGCTGTTACATGCAGCAGTCATGCATAGCTACTTTGCATGCAAACCCAGTCTTCAACCGCACATCTCCACTCGTGCACGTCTTAGGCGCATGCAAAGCAGACTACTGCGTGAGACTCGGACTCGTATGCATCATCCCACGCAGCGCATACACGACTCGCTCCGGTGCAGGTCGAGCAACAGCAGCACGTCTAGCACTCACCACCGGACTCGGCCAACTACTAGGCCAATATAATCAGATCGTGCGCTGCATATCCTCTAAACGCAAGACCCATTCTCTAGTGATGCCAGTGCCTCCAACTAACTTGCAGCTACGTGCAAGATGGCAGAAACATGCATTGCTAGCTACCTTCACTACTACATGCAACGGCTAGATAACTCATGCAACTAACTACATGCCAAACCAAATACAAAGATACTAATGACAAGATTAATTCTAACATCCTCATCGGGCGTCCAGGCCGGCGGGAGCCTAATGCGGAGGATGCACCTCGCTCGCGGAGGGTTGGATGGCGCTAACATCTCCTCCGCCATATCGATCGATCGGTTGCAAGAAGCAAGAAACGAATGACCTGTCAAGGCCGGCCGGGGCGCCGATTTATGGACCGAGGCCCGTAACGGAGTCCGATTGATTCATCCGCAAGTTATAGTAGCGTGACGCCATTAATTCACTCCATTCGAGCATCGATCGATCCCTATGTATCTAGTACATATGCATCATGCATACTCCAATCGGTCGGCTTAGTTCTATCCGCCGTACGTGGGTGGGTCCTAAATACTTGAGAAAATATTTACGTATCTTTGTAGGCTATTTAGATTTTTAAGATATCCTAAACATTGAAAATGACATAATATGCTTGAAAATTACAATATAAGGAACGTAATCGAAGTATGGGTTTTGATGGGGAAAAAATCGTTGAGCGTAATAAGTTGTTAGAGTTATCATAAACTAACCACTCTCTGTCATACATAGATCATGTAGCTACATGCCACTATTATTACTCTATTATGTATTTATTTTCTCAAATTGTTTGCATGTACATGTACCCTTATTTAATTTCACATAATTTGTTGATTATGTGTACAGTAAATTATCTTATTAATTTACATAATATTAAAGTACCTTACTCACATATGCACCGATGAAGCATGGATGATCTACCTTGAATTTATCTTTCCTCACACGCTGGCTGCCCAACCAAACCATGTGTCTTCTACCTCTTCTCGTTGTTACAATTTTTTTTGCTACAACGTCCAACAATAAGCTCAAATCTTGATCGATCCCTCTCAGCTGCTACATCTTCCAATGCAAGACTTTACCATGTAGTTTTCTTCTACTTCTTTTTGATTATTGCTTAATGCTAACTGTTGCGACGTCAACACACGTACACATGCAACTGTCGTCGATCCCGGCTGGGGACATGCGTCATGCTCGCTCCAATGACCCCGAACATATTATCTATGACCGCGGCATTCTACTCTAAGCTTTTTGCTCCTCTACCTCTGTGCGCTCACACTTCTATTCGTACGAATGCATGTATGTATATATGGATGCATGTATGTATATATGAATGCTTGATGTTATACATACTCGATGTCTTTTTCTCTCATGTCAATCGCTCCGCTTCTTCGACGTTAGCAAACTCAATATTATGTCTTCCTCACTAACCATGACAACCTCTCATCTTCACTGATGTCGGCATGTCTAGTTTAGTCATTGTCTAACGATACGGAGAATCCTTTCGCCATCCCCAGCGATGACGTGCCCCTCACCAGTGATGACACGCTCCTAGCTACCTAATGGCCTCATATCGTACATAACCCGCCTTCAACGCAAATCTTCATCTCCTCTCAAACAGGGTTTCCCCATCATCAAGTTTATTTGGCCACTAACTTCTTCATCAACGTCGACATTCACCACTTGTCATCGCGACCATTGGCTCCTTCAACATTGGATTTTCACTTCAATGGCTCCTGCGAGCAACACGACATTGTCCCCACGGGTCAATGTCTTCTTGCAGAATAGCTCGATGTCATTGCACTTTTTTTTGCTCTCTCTCCTCCGATACCATTCGTGCTATCTTCGTTATAACTTTTATTTTTATTCAAAATTTTAGTCATTTTTAATTTTTATTACGTAGGAAGCAATAATAGAAACATGTGACCTTGATAGCGAACATTGGTGGCTTCTTTTGTGTCTCATCCGACAACATTTGTGTCATCTTCGTAACAACTTTTATTTTTATTCAACGTTTTAGTATTTTTATTGCAGTTCCTATGCAAATCAAAACGCTAAATTTATTTAATTTATTCTAAATTTTAGTTATTAGGATATTTTACTTTGGAACTCGCATAGAAATCAAATTAAAATTTTTGTTTGTTTTTATTCCAACTTTCAGTTCTTTTTTTTAATTCGTATCCAAATCCAATTGCTATTTTTTTCTATTATTTTTATGCCAAATTTCAATTATTCAAATATTTTACTTTGGAATTCGTGTTGAAATCAAATTGCTAATTTAATTTTATGTTTATTCCTTATTTTAGTTAATTTTTTGTTGGATTTAATATACCAATATAATTGCCCATTATTGTTTAATTTTTATTCCAATTTATATTTTTTGGAATTCGCATTGAAATCAAATTGCTAAATTTATTTAACTTATTATGAATTTTATTTATTTAGAGATTTTACTTTGGAACTCGCATGGAAATCAAATTATAAATTTTCTTTTATTTTTTGTCCCAAATTTTCACATTTCTTGGAATTCGTATTCGAATCCAATTATTAATTTTTCTTTAATTTTATTTTGAATTACATTTATTGAGGGATTTTACTTTGGCATTCGTATTAAAATCAAATTACTAATTTTATTTTATTTGTATTCCTTATTAAAGTTAATTTTTTGTTTGATTTTGTATACAACTCTAACTGTCAATTATTCTTTAATTTTTATTCTAAATTATAGTTTTTGGAATTCGTATTGAAATCAAATTACTTTGTTTTATTTTTACTCCTTATTAAAGTTAATTTTTTTGTATTTTGTAAACAACTCTAACTGTCAATGATTGTTTAACTTTTATTCTGAATTATAGTTTTTGGAATTCGTATTGAAATCAAATTGTTTATTTTATTTTATTTTTATTCCGAATTTTAATTTTTTGTTGGATTGCGTATACAACTCTAATTGCCAATTTTTATTTATTGTTATTTCAAATTATAATTATTTAGGGATTTTTCGTAGGAATTTGTATCGTAATCAAATTGCAAATTTTGTTTTATTTTAGTCTAAATTTCATTTTTGATGTACTTGACTTGGACTCTTTTACTTATGAACTCGTATGGAAATCAAATTGCAGATTTTGTTTTTTTATTCGTAATTTCAGTTTTATTGTAGTTGACATTGCCTTTTATTTTTAATGTACACCGTTACAATTTGGACCCACCACGATTAACGATGTAGATCTTTCTCTTTTTGCAGCGTTTAACGTGGGAATTTCTAGCCCTTGAGAGCGAATGTGGTGACTTCTTTCGACTTTGCTTTAATATGGTAATAGATGACTAAGATTTTCATGACTTCTAGGATAGCTTCGATTGCGAGGCCCGTATCAGGCCCAAGTTCGCTCGCCCACACGACGCACGAAGCCACGACTAGCATTTGTGAGGGAAACGACGACAAACACATACTTACTTGGTGTCAATTCCTCTTATATACTTTATGTTGGAGTTTTGGGCTTGGCTCATTCAATATTCTAACTAAATCCTAGAAAAATCCCAAAACTCACTCATGCATGGTGGAAGGTGAAAAGTTTAGTACCATATTGCTAGTTTAGGTGGGAGTGACCAATATATAAGGTGGAGTTGGCATTACCTAGTTGAAGCCAGCAAAAAAAAGAACACACGCCCACACACGCGCGCGTGAATGGTTCAACGATGTCGTATTCGATTGGCTGTGGAGCTGCATCTTATTTTTCCACCCCAAAACCATGCATACAAATTAGAAAATAAAAACTGAATACACTGTTTCAATAGGGCTTTTATGGCGAAATTTCACTGTGTTTAATACGAAGTTATTACTTCAGTTCCTTTTTGTGACTGATTCTATATGAAGGAGAGACATCTCCTCTTAAGGGAAAAAATAGAGAGAAACCTCTTAGAAACAGAACAGAGAGAGGATCAATACCATTCTATTGCTCTGTTCCTCTGTGCTGCGCAACCTCGTCTTCTCCATCCCATCTTCAGCTTGCACCGACGTGGAGAGAGCAGTGTCCCTGAAGCCGACGTCCCCCGTGATCCTACACGGGTTGGGGCGAATAAGATTTTTGAGAAGCATTAGCCCGACTGCTCACGACTTCCTCCTTCTCCATCATCTGCTTCGCGTCGTCTTCTTCGCATCATACTCTACCGTGACATTCGTTGGAGTAATTCTCTATAAGTTGCAGTGACATCTTTTAATATGGCTAGGCCTTGCTTCCTAGAAATAAATCATGTGATGATATTGATGCCTACTTTTGTTAGTAGTTACTTGTTCTAGGCTTTGCCTTATTAGCGTATATATATGAGATATAAATATTTGAATATATGATCATGGTGTTGTTCATAGTTCCAAATATGTATAGTATATATACCATTGTTGCATCAATGATTGTTTTAAGAATTAAACTAGTCATAAAAGTACACATATACCTAACACTTTCCAAAAGAATAACAAACACGCAATCGGCTGAGATCAATTTCTCCAAAGATTTGTTTAGATCATACCTCATATCCTTGGCTGGAAAGTTAAGAATTTTATCAGAATAATTTGAGAAGGGCATGTGCAAGGAAGACTAGAAGAGTTTAGGAACATCAATGCAAAATCGTTCTTCACATCAATGCACTTCAACAACAACAAATGCTACAAATAGGTAAGTGAAGGCTAATACAATGTCAGATTCATGTTGTAATGAAGGCTAACTGCCGAAAGGGATTGGTGGTGTTATGGGTCTATTTGGAACAACCGTGGCTTTCCTGAAAAGTGGCTTCTGGCTAGGCTATAAGGCTTCTGGCTGGGCTGAAGAGATTTGGTGTTTGACTGTCTCGCTTTTATGTAGGCTAGATGCAGCTTCTGAAATGAGAAATATGTGAAATACCCATGAGGACAATGATGGATTATTTGATGTTGTTTAACACAATTAACAACATTTAACGACAACTAACAATAATTGACGATTATTAACGGCGACTAATGCAATTGATGACAACTACCGCAATTGATGAGAATTGTCATAATAAACGACAACTACCACAATTGACGAGAATTACCGCAATAAATGGCAACTACCACAATTGACGAGAATTACCACAATTGACGATAATAAATATTTATTACAATAAATAATAATAATAATAATAATTAATAATTATAATTAATTTGATGACAACTAACGGTAGCTAACGACAAGTGATGATAACTAACGACATTTGACGACAACTAATGGTATTTAACCACAAATTGACCGCAATTAATGTAATTAACGATATTCAACAATAAATAATTATTACGAGAAAAAATTATTATAAAAAATGCAACAAAATTTTATTATAATAAAATTATTATAGAAATAATTGTAATAAATAATTCTTGCAATAAGGAATAATTACATAAATAATTAATTTACAGCAGAAAAGAAAAAAAAATCATCGGTTGGGTCCACTGTCGGCGGCGGAGGGCGGTGGCGATGGAGGAGGACGGTGGCGGCGGCGAGAGAAGGAGAGGAAGAGGGAAGAGGGAAGAGGGAAGAGGGAGGAGGGAGGAGGTGTTTGTGCCCGATTGAAGTTGGAGGAGGGGAGGGAGGAGGCGCTCGGAGCCGGAGGTAGGTGGCGGTGCGGACGGAGGCGTCAAGGGATGAGTAGAGAGCGAGGCGGCACAGGGTAGCAGATCCGGCGGGGAGCGAGGAGAAGGGAGGAGGACGGCGGCGGATCTGGTCTGGGCCAAGGGAGGAGGAGGGATGCGGCGGTGCGAGTGAAGGCGCCGAGGGAGGAGGAGGCTGGCGAAGGTGCCGAGGGAGGAGGAGCAGGCGCCGGGCAGGAGGGAGGGAGGTGGTGTCGGGGTGGGAAGAGGACGGTGAGCGGTGGAGCGCAAGGGAGGAGGATGGGCGCGGGAGGGAGGAGCGGGCATCAGGGAGGAGGGGGAGGAGGAGGGTGGGCGGCGTGGTTGGAAGGAGTAGGCGTTGGGGAGGAGGGAGACGGAAGGAGAAGGGTGGGCGGCGGAGCCGGTAATGGAGGAGGACGGGCACGGGAGGGAGAAGCGGGCGAGGGAGGTAGCAGCGGGAGGAAGGCACACGGCTAGGTTTTCGGGCAGGCGGAAGAGTGGAGGGAGGAGGTTTTGTGCTGTGGCAAGCACGGGTAATTACTCCCAACTTCCTCCCATTATACGTAGTTTTCGGCTCGAGGAAGTCGTGAAAAAGCCGTCCGTTTGGGACGACTTTCGGTTTTTTCGAGCGAAAAGCGGAAGTTGAAGCCGTCCCAAACACAGCCTATGTAGCAGCACCAATCCAAATCCCTAACGCTGGAGCTTTTGAGCCACAATAACTACGAAAGAACAAAATGCAAGTTTCAGATAGATTCAAAACAGTTTTACAAACAAACTTGAAGATTCAAAGAGTGTTTGGCAAGTTTTGAGCATGTTTTCAAGCAACAAGTGAGCTTACTCAACAACGCGAGGCGCTCGTGGAGCAAGGCCGCTCTGGCTTGTTAATTAGTCAAAATTGTTTCAACTATGCTCGTTAATTGGTTAAATATTGAAATGAGTCGATTTCGAATAAAATTAGATTTTGCTGCTTGTTAGCCCGGTTAAAAAAAATACTTCTAAACTATAAATAAAATAATATTAACTAAAGCCCAAGTACTGGAGTAATTAACTAGGCCCAAATTCCCTTCCTTTGAGACGAAATGGGCGTGCTCTCCACACCTATTGGATTTGGGCCCGCCGACGAGCTCAACCAAAGCAGCAGAGCATTCCAAGTCCAAAGTCTCTCCTCTCGCGAACACCCCCGTCCTCCCCAACGCCGACCACCATGGCGGCTGCCGAGGTTGAACCCACTCCCGCCCCAGCCGCCAACCCTAACTCCGCCCTCCCCAACGGGTCCTCCGCTGCCGACGGGAAGAAGTCACACGAGAGCGAGCGCCGCCGCCGCCGCCGCCGCAAGCAGAAGAAGAACAAACCCTCGTCCAACGCCGCGGACGCCGAGGCCGACGAGGAGGGAGCCAAGGAGAGCGCCGATCCCGAACCCCAGGTACGGGGAGCACCTCATGCTCCTAGAGGTTTGGGTTAGTGATGGCTTTGGCTTGCCTCACGTTGGAAGCCGCAGGTGGAGGTGGAGGTGGAGTACGTGCCGGAGCAGGCCGACCTGGACGACGGCCTCCTCGCCGACTTCAAGACCATCTTCGAAAAGTTCACCTTCAAGGACTCCCCCGCTGCTGCCGAGGTATCCGAGTATCCAACGTATCCCCATCTTTTTTAATTCCCCCTTTGGAATCGATGATAAGCAAAACGCTATGGAATTTCTCATGTTGCAAGTTTAGCTGCTTTACATTGAAAAAAGTACTTTCACTGCCCTGCAAATCTGCAGTAATTTGATAATTGGTGGGTTGGTATTTTGCTGATAGGATGGTGAGAAGAAGGATGAGGATGGCACTGATGCGGCAAAGAAGGGGGCAGGATCTGATTCAGAGGACGACGAGCAGGAGACCCAACAGAAGAAGGAAGGGGGCATGTCCAATAAGCAGAAGAAAGTTTGTGCTTCGTCTCTGTTTGTTGTTGATAACATGCTATCAGGTGTTCATTTGTTTTGTGTAGTCCTCAACTAAAATTGATGTTTGTCTTGTGTTTTCAAGTTGCAACGAAGGATGAAGATTGCAGAGTTGAAACAAATATGCAACAGGCCCGACGTCGTTGAAGTAAGCCACCACCCCCTTTTCTTGTAATTAAGTGCGATGAGCAGTTTGATGTAACTATATTTATCTGAATGAATGTGTTGTCGTTGCTTCCTGTCATACTTGTCATCTAGAGTTGTCATTAGTATATGGGTGGATCTGAAGTGAATCCACACATATGTCCAACCATGCACCATTACTCAATTGCCTCTCAGAATTTGTTGGACCAATTTTATTCATGAACCTTTCTCATCTGGTTGGTACCATTATCATTAGCTGCGCTAGGGGTAACATCACACCTTGTATTGTTCTTGGTCCCTAACAGTGTTTGCTAAGGCTTTGTTGGGCATTATTTTAGGTTTTCTGTTTTATCCGAGTAAATAATATTGTATGTAGTAAGGTTCAAGACAACTTGAAAGTTGTCTTGTTAGTGGATTGCTAGACAAGTGTGTTAGCAACTTTTTTACCTTTCACAGTTCCAAGATTAAAATATCTTTTTCGTACGAAGGCTAGGGCAACATGCACACCACACACATGTACCGGGACTGCTGTATTGGTGGTTGTAAACATAAGAAATGATTATGATCTTTTTTTAAGAAAGTGAATGGAAGGAAAATAACATCACTACACTTTTCCTTTGCTTTTGTCATCTGTTTTAACTCTTTATGCCATTAACTGTTTAAAGTTGTTTATGGATGGTCTTCATTTGATACAACTGTGTTCTTCCTGCTAGGTCTGGGATGCGACTGCATCAGATCCCAAGTTACTTGTCTATCTGAAGTCTCACAGGAATACTGTACCTGTCCCAAGGCACTGGTGTCAAAAGCGGAAATTCTTGCAGGTTTGTGATGCATCTACCATGAATAAGGACCACGTTGTTTTGCATAATTATTTAACGAGTACTGCTTCCACGCTCCTCTGAAAAATAAACCGCACAAGTCGTAAATTATAAATTAGACTATCATTTTGCTTCGAAATCCACTTCTAAAAGCGTTGAGGCACCTCCCTTTATTAATATCTAATAAGTATTGCACGCTTTCTTGAATTAGTTACGGAAGGGTTGGGTATGGAAGGGGTGAGGGGACATAATGTCGATAAGGTTTCGCCCCTCTTATTCAAATATGTAATTCTTGCATGGATGCTGTAACAAACTGGGATGAAGGGCTTGGTGGTACATTACTTGAGTGTTTTCTATAGTATAAATTTTAGGGTGTTTAATTCACGTGAGGCATGTTCTGCGAAAGAGATTATGGCCTAGGGTCTTGACCTTTGAACCTCCCTAGTAGCTTGCGTATACGAGCATATCATTTGTCCGAGTCATTGCAGATATTTTTTTATATCACAAAACTTTAAGTTATGCTTTGCTCCATAGTTCATCTATATTTTCCAGATCAGATTTTCATTACCATGTTGTTTCTTTCAGGGCAAGAGAGGTATTGAGAAGCAACCTTTCCAACTTCCCGACTTCATTGCTGCAACTGGAATAGAAAAAATAAGACAGGTAGCTTAATATCTTGGTTCTTTGTACCAGTGCTAGGGACATGGTATATTCTCTCTTGTCAACTTGGTAACTTTAGGAGCTTGTTTGAATTTCATTTATATTTCACAATTTCTAAGTGGCTATCCAAATATATTTTTCAGGCATATATTGAGAAGGAGGATAGCAAAAAGCTGAAGCAGAAGCAGCGGGAGCGTATGCAGCCCAAAATGGGCAAGATGGATATAGATTATCAGGTCAGTTCATTCCCGTTGAAGGCAGTTTAAGATATATAGAAGCCCAATGGCAATAGATATTTATGTTTTTCCATAAGCCCTTATTCTGACGCAGTTGATTTTCCCCGCATTTCTCTGAGACCAAGAATAGCGTATTCCTGTGTTTTCTCCTTGTTCCATACTTCCGATCTACATGCATATCATGAGGTTTGTCAGGTGTTTTATTAACTTGAATTTTTGGCATGCAAACCTAATGTCTGTGCAAGTGCCAGTTGTTGTGGCTTGTTGTCTCTTTACTAATGGTGGTAGTGTTCATGTGGAAGTGTATAACTGATATAGTATGATGTATTTGTTTCATATGTTCAGACTTCAGACCTGAGTTATTAACTCGTGGACATGATTCACATGCAGGACAGATAAGTCTCACCATCATTTTGTTGTGTGCAGGTTTTGCATGACGCCTTCTTCAAATATCAAACAAAGCCAAAATTGACTAGTCATGGTGATCTGTATTACGAAGGGAAAGAGTTTGAGGTACTTTTGCTTCATTATCTTCTTGAATCTTGATATATCAGAAACAGATATAATTGATTATTGTTCGGGAGGTTCAGGCATCTTTGTTTTCAAACCTGGCTTCACTGAGCATAATGCTATACGTGTATGCACTTAACAGGTCAAACTTAGGGAAATGAAGCCAGGTATGCTATCCCGAGAACTTAAAGAAGCTCTTGGTATGCCTGATGGTGCACCACCTCCATGGCTTATAAACATGCAGGTGCTGTTCTTAAACAAAAAAATCTCCATGCAGCTGTTCTTCTGGTCGATAGCTCCTTTTGTTACTGGCCAACTGACATTAAATAATTTTGGCAGAGATATGGTCCTCCTCCCTCTTATCCTCAGCTGAAGATTCCTGGTCTGAATGCTCCAATTCCTCCTGGTGCTAGTTTTGGTTATCGGCCCGGGGAATGGGGTAAACCTCCTGTTGATGAGGTATGCTAAATGACACGTTTTCCCTTTGTGGGTTCAGCTCTAGTGAAATCCTTTATTTAATCAACTTACATATTTCTTTTCCATTCTATTCTCTTGTTTCGGTTAACAGCATGGGTGCCCCTTATATGGAGATGTTTTTGGAGTGCTACAACAGGATGAACCTAATTATGATGTATGTTTAATCGGCTAATTTTTTATTGTTTGAGTCAAATTTCTGGGATCTACTGAAGCCATTAGTTAGCTGACTGCTGTGCTGCACTGTGTTCCAGGAGGAGCCTGTTGACCGCAGCAAGCACTGGGGAGACTTGGAGGAGGAAGAGGAGGAGGAGGAGGAGGAAGAGGAGGAGGAGGAAGAACCTATGGAAGATGAAGACATGGAAGAGGGCATTCAATCTGTCGACACCATCTCAAGGTGCTACAATAATTCTTAGATGTCTTTCTTAAGTTATTTAAAATAAGGAACTCGGATATGACACTTCTTCTGTTAATAGCACTCCAACTGGTGTGGAAACACCTGACGTGATCGATCTTCGGAAGCTACAGAGGAAAGAGCCTGACAGGCAAACAGAAAAGCAGCTGTACCAGGTGAGGGCTTGCCAGCAATTTTTTTGTGGCATTTCAGGCTTACGTATTGTTATGGAGTACATTTTTTGTCCTTTTTCTTCTGAAGGTTCTTGAGCAAAAAGAGGAAAGAATCGCCCCTGGGACGCTCTATGGGTCAAGCCATACGTATGTAACACTAATAAAACCTAGTTACCTGTATCATATCTTCTGACGGTTTCCTGTTCAATCCAACCATATGGAGAACTCATCTTGTATCTTGCTGCTTTTACAGGTATGTGCTCGGGGCACAGGATAAAGCTGCTCCCAAAAGGGTGAGCTTTGAAGTTCCTTGCACTATGTTTACAAGTAGTTCCGTTCTATGCTTGCTTTAGTGATTCGTTGAGCTTTTCTTGTTGTTTTCTTTTTCAGGTTGATCTTCTTAAGAATCAAAAGTCCGATAAAGTGGATGTCACCATACAACCTGAGGAACTGGAAGTTATGGATGATGTTTTGGCAGCCAAGTAAGATCACTTTTATTCAGCGTATGTCGAGTTGAGCTTGTCAAAATTTCTGCTAGTCAGAACGTTAATATGCCTTAAAATAAACCCCGTGAAACAGGTACGAAGAAGCACGAGAGGAGGAAAAGCTACGGAATCAGAAGGAAGATTTCAGTGACATGGTGGCGGAGGTACATTCCCTTTCTTAACAACCAACGTTCTTCCTTCCCTTGCGTAGTTTGTCTTGGTGAAGATTAGCAACGCATAGTTCAACCTGTACATTTGCAATTTGCAGAACGCAAGCAAGAGGAAGAGGAAACAGGATAAGGAAGGGAAATCGAAAAAGAAGGACTTCAAGTTCTAGATCTTGTTGGGTTAGCATGTTTCTTTTTCAGGAGAGTTGTCATGGCGAGAGGATGTCTGCGTTTTTATAGTTTGTACTCTAAAATGAGATGTATGTATACGCATCGCATGCGTGATTGTATCTCCATGTGTGTGATGGTTTCAGATTATCTTGTCCACACATCGACTGCCAGCTGTGTCGTTTTCCGTTTCCATTAGCCCGAAGCGGAGACGGAGCGAGCATGCATGGGCAAATCAACCGATCCACAGGGTATATTTAATATTATTATTTTAGCCATTTTTAAGGTTGTTATATAGATTTTTTGGGTGACGTGGACGAGAGAGAATGAGGTTGTTCTCACAAATCAACGGGCACGTCACACGAAATAAGACACTAATGACGAAGCAAAAATTTGCTGTTGGAGTGCAGTCGTTGTTTATTTATGTGAAATAAAGCACTTGATTTATGTAAAGCTTTAATAGACAGCTCAAGAGATAATAGACAATGTATTAGAATAATTATCTTTAAAATTATCTTATAATACAACATCCGAAAATAATTATTGTAACATCAAGAAATTTACAACATTTAAAACTAACTTATGAAACATTTGGATTTCATGTGTGCAACAATCGCTGATAATGGTTGCAATAGAATCATTTTTCTACAAAATTTCAGGAAGATGTATTGTAACAAACCAAATCATAACAACGGAGAAAAGTTGCTGCAACAATTCGAAAGAATACATACAACATTTAAATGGTGAAGGAGCTGCAACAAAATATTTACTCTTGTGCAACAAATCAAAAACACCATTGCAAGAAAAAAAATCCTCTTGCAGCAACTTTTGTCTCCATGGACTTGAGGAACTCCGCACGGGAGGCATACGTTGACACCGAGATTCGCCGCACCACGTCGTCCTCCTCCTTGCGGGCGCGTAGAGCCTTGGCGAGGCCGGCGCTGGCGCCTCCCGACATTAAGGACGCGACAGAGGAGATTGGAGGGCAGATCGTAGAGGCACATCTGGAGCTCGTGGAGGCTACGACCCCACAGTGGTGGAGCTCACGAGCGATGACGACCTCTTGCAACCTTGGGCGGGACACACGTGGTAGGCCCTCACAAGCTCAAGCAATAGCAGCAACCTTGGAGCTCCCTGAGAGAGATATGTGGGGAGTTAAGGAGAGAGATAGGAGACAATCCAAGAGAGAGAGATGTGGGGATGAGACAGTCTACGAGAGAGAGAGATGTGGGGAGTCAGAAAGACAGTTATGAACTGGTCGTGCAAGATGTTGGTGGATAAGAAACAAATGGACTGATGGTGTCTGATGTTTTTGGTCTGTTCGGACGTCTGAGTGTTAGCATTATCCATTATACAATGCCTGTATTTCCTATTCTTTTTGTTGTCCTGATCATGTTATCGGCCAAGATTAACTGAGCGAAAGATCTGCTTGAATTGTTATATATCAGCACAAGTCACAATCTTGTCATCAACACAAGTTACAACGAGAATAACTTACAAAGATCCTAGCTGCAAGATAGACAACTATAAGTCTATAATACATATCCTCTAGGCAAGCAAATATTACGGTTTTCGACTGGGAGTGCCTGCATAGCCCAGCAAATAGGAGTTTGGAAAACGATTAATAGATGGGCAGCAAAACTTCACTTCGACAATGTTCATGTTGCATCAATTGCCACAAAAATTCCCAGCTACATCCCCTACCGACAATGAAGTATTACATTTCAAGAAATACCATCGTCATGACGAGTATGACATTGCCAATCTAGCAGGTGCATTGTGAGGCCATTCATGTATTGAAGCCAGATCAGCTAGATTTCCATCTTCCCTACTTGTAGAGGGTTCTGCCTCAGGATGCGCAGCAAGGGCATTGTTTGTAACTTTGTAGGTCCATCCTTCTAGTTCACTGTGTCTGTTTGATTGTTATCTTTGCGGCTTCTCTTCCGCTTCCTAACTCTCTCTTTGCCTCGCCATCAGCTTTAGGCCCCTACAGAGCAGATATTCACATCAGTGCGCACAAATTGTGGAGTTAAAATATCAGTGCTTATGGTGTATTGAAATCCCAATACATCTGAAATCGGGAGCTACAGATTGCTTTTGCCCCCCTCTGGTGCACTTCACGTTCTAACCAAGGATAATTTTCAGAGATTTTTTTATCGGTCTTCTCCTAAGCATCTAAAGATACATCAGACAGCTCCAGATTGGCTTAATTGCTTTCACAACATGGTAACAGATACTTACAATGGACATGTTTCGGGTATTCCATACAAACTAAGAAGGCCAAGACAATAATACTGTACAACGACGGTTAGCTGATTTTGAGCAGCTGACAATTGGGGCTTTGGTTTCTTTTTCTTGCAGGAGAGTGGGTTTGGGCCCTGTAAAAGGACATGTATTAACATTTTGTGCCAAGAAGCAGAACTGGACTGGCGAACTCAAAAGACTGACGATGCCCACTAAGCATTGAGTATTGGTGTGCACATGACAAATGCAACCAAAAGACAAAAGGAAATAACTGTAAATATAACCATTGATCTCTTCCTTTTAAACCTGCTTTTCTCTGCCAGTCCAAGTGCATTTTCTACAAGAGAACTGGCAGGCCTTTTGTTTTGTTCTTCGTGACTTCCATTTTCGTCGGCAGCTGTCTTTCCTTCTGATGCCACATTCAATAGCTTCTTATACTCCGATTTATCCATATGCAGACGCTTATCCTCATCTAATTGAGCAAATTTACGTTGCTGCACTGACGGTTGCTCAATAAATAAGGAGTTCTTCAGACCATATATCACAGAAACACCACGAACCTGCATCCAAACAAAACACACAGGGGCATATTGTTGCACATGAATATCTGAAGATAATATGGTACAATTTACCCTGTAATTTTCTACTGAAGTAGATGCTATGACCTATGTTGCTTGTATTATGTCCCTGTACAGATGCTTTTGCCAATAGAATTAAGGTGATAAATAAATTTAAAAAAAGAATGCGGAGACAACAGAGTAGCAAATCTTCGTACCTCCCGTAACTTTGCCCGAAGATCAGCATCCTGGGTGGCAAGGAAGTAGTGTTCCAGATTCCTATCACCTATCAGTGATAGAATACAATCTAGTGCACTGACCACCTTGTCATGCTCACACCTGAACACACCAACAAAATCCCAACAGAACAAACACTCAGTGACTCATCCTCAAGCTCATCAAGCCATAAGCTATCGAAAAAAATTATTCCTGAATAGAACCGATGTCATCTAAATCCAACATTCCCAAGTTGATAATGAAATTTCATACTTAGGGAATGGCACCAAACTAAAGCAAACTCCACCATTATCAAATGGTGGACATTTCGATTGATTACGGAGAGTAAGTTAAGGTGCATGTGATAGGAGGCTATAACCAGTGTCGAGTTACAGGGAAAACAGGGGGAAGATGAGGTTTCCAGTGATCCATATTTCAAATTGCATCAAGGTTTCAGATAGCCCAAAAACAAATCGACTCATCTGGTTACGTAATAACATGCCACAACAAAGTAATTTGGTTATGTGACATCGATAAGTTGTCCAACGTTGGAGTTTTTCTTTGCTTTTTGGTACAATGAAATTAACAGCAGTGATCAGAGTTGATATCAAACTATGGTTAACCCTGAAGCCGTAAAATAAACAAGAACAGGGAAGGCGCAGCGTGGAGAAGAGAAGAGGGGGCTCCTGACCTGGCGGTGGCGAGCAGCTGTGCTGCGTCGAAGGCCTCGGCGTGGGACTTGCTGAGGCGCCTGAGCTCGGCGAGGACGCACTTGGAGGTGAAGAGGGGCGGCGACCTGGGCGCGGAGAGTAGGTCGCGGAGGGCGTCGTCGGTGGGGAGGAGGAGGTGGTGGACGAAGGTGCCGTCGACGAGCACCTTGTAGGGTTCGCGGAGACCGAAGCAGGTGGCGTAGAACCTGACCACCTTACGGTGCCTGGAGCGCCTCTTCACCCTCATATCCCGAGCAGGGCAGGCGGCAGTGGCAGCGGCGGCGGCGGAGAGGCTTCTTAACTTACCAGGGGTTTCTTTTTCTTTCTTCGTCTCATCGCGCCTCTGCATGCTGGGCCGTTTCTACTTCTTTGTAGGTATGTTGCTAAGAATTATGAAAAGCGAGAAGAAGGAAACCCTATCGTTCTCAAACCTTCTACGCCGGACCAAGCACCGGACCTTCGCCGGAGACCTACACTACAACTACACTACATGGAGCTTCGGCGAGGAGGCAATGCACTTTCGTAGCCGCAGCTTCGAGTTTTATCTACTAGCTGGCAATGCTAGATTACTATCGCCATCTTAATTATCAACAATTATGTATCTATGCGGTTGATTTCACCCGATGAGCGGAAGGAATCGTAGTGGTAATTAGAATGTGATGAGGCAGTAGAGAATAGTGGTCGCGAATTATGCTGTTTTTTGCGTATGCTTCAGTTTCTTGGTCACTCCAAGGTTGATTTCACCCGATGAGCGGAAGGAATCGTAGTGGTAATTAGAATGTGATGAGGCAGTAGAGAATAGTGGTCGCGAATTATGCTGTTTTTTGCGTATGCTTCAGTTTCTTGGTCACTCCAATTTCCAGAGATGAGTGATGCTTGTAGCACTGTTTCAGTATTCAGCAGGCATTGGGTTCTGAATATGCCAGACAGGCAGGGAATGAAGGCCGCTCTGTAGATCAGTGGTATGCATGTAAAGTTGTTAATTAATGTGCTAGCATTGGTTTGGTTAGAAACGTGGCCTTACCTAGTTCCCTAATCTTTCATAATATGAAGGTATTGAAGGTGTGCAAGAGCAAGAGCAAGAGCAAGACCAGCTGCAAACTCATGGAGGACACCTCCCTCCTTCCCTCAGTGGCACCCAATAATTGAGACACTGATTGAAGATTTCAAACTCCTGAACATTATTAGTATCTACAGTTGTATCGATAAGGGATGACCACCGGAACCAAAAAATTTCTGTCAGTTCGGGGAGAGATCAGACCGCCCCTTACTTGGCGGTCAGACCGGCCGATGGGGTTTTATGGTTGAGCTTTGTGTTTTCAGGCCATTTATTCCCCTGTGATTTTTATACCTTGATCTTGGTAGCTTCACTTAGATATTGGAGTCAAAAAAGAGTAGATTGTTGAAAATAAGGGTAATATTTTAATTCTATATTTTAATAGAAGACAGATATTGCAAAATACTAATGATGCATAAACCAGTACAAACAGCAGATAACTCACTGTACTTTACAATATATGCAAAAACAGAATGTAAAAAAGTCAATCAGTCACACGAAAGACTTACTGATGAGTTCGATAAAGAACAGGAAGCAACGCAGACGCAGACTCGGAGATACCGCCCCCTTCTTCACGGTGCACGCCGAGAAGAAGAGTCAACGAGGTTCAGACATCGCAATCCCACAACACAGGTTTTCAGAGAAAGAAAGGAAGGAATGGAGGCAGTTCGTATACGCGCAATGCTCTGGACGTCTCCAGGCATATATATAGAGATGCAGACTATAAACTGACTGATTAATTAGCCA